>CM077815.1:59678407-69678407 GCA_039764185.1 Tamarix austromongolica | reverse complement strand
TTATTATTATTATTATTATTATTATTATTATTATTATTATTATTATTATTATTATTACGATTATCATTATTAGAATTATTTTGCTGAAGGGTAGAAACCCTTATATCACCATCCGTTTTAAATTACATTAATATTATTATTAGTATTTTTAGTAGTATTTTGTATAGTTATTATCAATATAGTATTGTTTTAATTAAAAACTGAGTGTTAGGGTAAGTTAGTGAATAATAGTATTTTTAGGAGGGAACCTAATTCTTGTTTTTTCCCCCATAGTAGGTGAGCCCAATCAAATTCCTCGAGAGGTATAGGAGTGTGCTCCAAGACTGGTGACATTTTAGGTAAGGGAGTGCTAAGGTCGTTTGTGTATTATGTATTTTCTATGTCATGCATGTCATATGATATGTATTATAATGTATTTTATATGTAATGGCGTATTTGTTATGTATGCAGCATGATGTCGAGTTGATGTAAGTTCATGCAATATATTGTGGCTTACGTATTATGTGTGTAGATGGTGTTATTATTGTGGTATGATGTGTCACATAAAACATGCATGATAGGATTTGTAAAATAATGATGGCAGTGTCATAATGTTACACATAAATAAATGTTGCATGATGTTAGGGTTGTATGGTGTTAAGGTTTGTATGGAATTGGGGTTGGCATGGAGTTAATGTTCATATGGATTTAGTCCGGTAACAGGTAAATCATATATAAGAAAATATACACATACACTAGGCATACCCAGGTCAAAAATTCACTACCAACAAAACAGGGTGGTAGCAGCCCAATACAAAGAACACAAGTTCTACCTTAAGGAAGCATCAAAATACAATGACCAAAACACAAAGATTTTAATTTGGAGGATTAGGCCTTGTACATCAAACTTTTTCGCTTCAAAAATTGCTGCATTATGCGTGCGCCAAATAAAGTAAACGGTAGCTGCTAAGGCACTTTGACAGATCTTCGCAGTGAAAAAGAGCTCCTTGCGCAATCTTCTTATGACACGAGCACAACTGAAAAGGGTAGTACAGCCTCTTGTAAGGCCCAACCACTCTCGTATAGCCGACCAAAGTTGGTTTACCAACGGACAACGGAAAAATAAGTGCTCATGAGATTCATTTTCCAAACCACAAAGGGGGCACAACAGAGATCCATCAAGGAAAGCGAGCCGATCCTTGGTGTTTAGCTTGTTCTGGAGAGCCAGCCACAAAAAGATGGAATACCTTTTAGTGCGACAACCCTTCCAAACAAACGAGCGGTCCCTCCATAGTTCCCTTGGGGAGCAAAGGAACTCGTACGTTGTCTTGGTGGAGAACTTCCCTGCTGAACCCCATGAAGAGATAAGACTCATAGCGGCGGTTGGAGACCCCGCTTTCTCCAAAATACTAAGATACACATGCCAAAGATTCTTCAAAAAATGAGACGAATCATGAGTGGGTCGAAAATAACCCCACCTGTGGCCTCTAAGGTAACTAGCATGGATCCATTTGGTCCAAAGGGATTCCTTCTCATCTTGAAGAAACCAGATATACTTACAAAGAAATGCTAGATTCCATGCTGAAAGATCTTTCAACCCTAAACCCCCTTCACGTTTGGGTAAACAAACTTTGGACCAAGCTACAAGAAGCTGCTTACCTTGCCAAAGGAAGCTGCGGCAGAAGGACACAATACGATTCAACACAACCTTTGGCAACGGAAAAATCCCAAACCAAAAGCCCATTATACCTTGGATAACAGAATTAAGCAATTCCAACCTACTAGCAAAAGAGAGCAGCTGAGACTGCCACATTTTCAGACGATCATAGACATCATTAATCAGGATTTCGTAATCCACCACTCGCAGCTTACTCAGGTTGAGGGGGACACCCAAGAAGTGAAAAGGGAACGAGCCCTAAACCATTTGGGCCAAGCTAAGAATCTGTACTTTAGTCACCGGATCCACACCACCCAAGAAGATCTGAGACTTGAAAGGGTTAGCCACCAATCCCAAAACTACACTGAACTCTAAAAGGGTTTGCAACAGGACTTGCACAGAAGCAATATCTCCTCTACTAAAGAGAATAAGGTCATCAGCAAAGGCAAGGTGGGAGATACCAAGGGCCTTACACTTTGGGTGGAAAGAGAAGCCCCTTTGTTGAAGAGCTCTCATACAGATCAAACGAGAAAATTACTCCATACACAGCACAAAGAGATACGACGACACTAGATCCCCTTGCCTTAACCCCCTAGCACCCTTAAAGAAACCCATCAGTTGACCATTGAGCTTCAGGGAGAATGACGGAGAAGAGACGCATTCCATGAGTAGGGACACAAATCTGTCTAGGAAGTTAAAGCCCTTAAGTACAGCAAGCAAAAACGACCATGAGAGGGAATCATAAGCCTTCTTGATGTCAACCTTGATGAAGCACCAAGGCGAAGTACGCTTCCTGGAATATTCCTTAACTAATTCTTGTACCAGAAGGATATTCTCAGACATCAAACGACCATTAACAAAAGCGCCCTGTTCAGCATTGATAATACTCCCCAAAACAACTGATAACCGCTAGGCAAGAAGTTTAGAGATCACCTTATAGGTGGTAGAGCAGCAAGCAATTGGCCAAAAATCAGAGACCATAGCCGGGTGCGGGCACTTAGGGATCATGGCCAAGGGTGTATGGTTAATACGTTTCAGGAGCTTTCCCGAGTGAAAAAATTCAAGCACTGCGGCAGTGAACTCTGTCCCCACTATGTCCCAGGCACATTTAGAAAATTGAGTAGAGTAACCATCTGGTCCTAATCACACTGAAGCCACCAGACTCTGAAAATCTAGATGATCACACCACATGTTGAAGAAGTGGAAAGGCCTCCGAATGTGTCTTGGTCCTCCAAACATAATAAGAACAAGGCTATTATCTGATAAGGACCCTGGCGGGATAAACTGGGCCATAACAGCCAAGTCTGTAGCAAACCTTGTGGAATTCAAAAGAACTCGATCCAACTTGCATTTAACATTCTTGGTAAAGAAAGAATAAAAGCACCCTGTGGAAGGAACGTCCGACAATTGGTTCACAAGGCAACATTCCTTGAAATCCGCCATCTTGTAGACAGTAACCGGTTGATCACCCTCCCAATCAACCGCATTAAGAGGAGCATTAAAGTCACCACACACAATCCATGGACCATTAATGAGAGGGGATAAAGCTGTCAAGTTATCCCAAAGAGGTCATCGATCCCCAACACTATAGAACCCATAGACCACAGTAATACAAAAATCAACACCACAAGAAAGATCAGTGACCATACCTGAAAAAGAATGTGGGGAAGCTTCGAGCACAGTCACGGTCACCAAACTCGGGTCCCAAAGAAGTAAAATGCGCCCATTAGGGTGATAATCAAAATTATGGAGGTGCTTCCACCTAGGGAAATAAATACGCAACAACGTCGATACTTTTTCCTCATCTAATTTGGACTCCAGTACCCCAAATATAGAACAACGACGATCCTGCTGAAGTCTGGCAAGAACTTTTTGTTTCAGGGGAGAGCTTCCTCCCTTTATATTCCACACAAGGATATTCAACCCGACGGATCGACGTGATGCCAAGATGACTTCCTCTTCCCAACCAAACCCACAGGAGGCCTCTTGAGGGATACAAACGCCCTCATTTTCGTACGACGACCCTTTCTACAGACAGTTTGCCAAGGCTCACCTTTCTCATCCACCTTTCCCAACTCACGACTACCCGGGATCTAAACTTGCTGCTCCTGGAAAGGCCCTGAATTACTCGGCAACTAAGGATTGAGCTGAGTCTTCTTTCGAGGCAGAGAAGGAGAAGGCTCTACTAGCTAAGCATCAGAAATAGGAGTCTTCCCTTTGACAGGGTCATAAACCAAAGGTGGAGATGATAACTCACCAGAAGTAATATCAGGAGGGGGAACCACTTCTTCCCTTATCAGGGACACTGTACTCTGAACTCCTTGTTCCTCCAAACCGCTCTTACTAGAAAGCTTATGCTCCCTGTTCTTAAGCACTTGTGATTTACCTTTAGCCACCGGCTTCCACACGGAAATATGATTCACCACTTTATCGCTGGCCCGAGCAACTTTATGATTATCACACTCAGACTCAGCATGCCCTACTGACTGACATTTCTTACAAAAGGAAGGCAAGTCTTCATACTCAATACCTTGAACAAAGCTACCATCCTCACTGTGAACCTCCACAGAAGAAGGTAAATCGGTAACAAGATCCACCTCCACCAAAACACGGGTGTACTCAATTTTTAATTTATGAGAAGTGAAATCATCAACCTGGATTGGCCGTCCCACAAAGGAAGCTATATCACTAATAGCACCGGAATTCCAGAGCTCAAGAGGTAAATTCTTAAGTCGGACCCACACCAGAATTTTTGTAACCTCTTTTAGGCCAAAAGAGAAAAACTGGGGAAATTCCTTCAAAAATAAAGCCTTACTACACACCGAATAAGGTCCTCCAAGAATGGCATTATTTTTATCCATCTCGGATTCAAATTTAAGAACCACCCATTCGGAACTATGGATCAAATATTTAAAGGGTTGACCAATCACCGAACGAGCAGCATTAATCAAGAATTTATCAACCTTCACACCGACAAATCTCCCAAGCACACAAGCACCCCAAGAATCCTCAATTTTATCAATTTTGCTCGAATCAATAAAAACAGAATTATTCTTGGGAGCAATATAATCACACTTCATCATTGGAGCAACAGCAACAAGTTTGGCATAATTCATCCCATTATTCAGAATATTTTTTGACCAAGAGCAGGGCAAAGCAGTACCTCTCGCACTAACAGCTCCATCAGGCGCCTGAGCTCCACCTTCCAGCATAGGATCAGCTCCCACAGACCGGGCAGCTGCTGGCACGTGCGCTGGGACTCCAAGCGAGGGCTGGTCTACCAGCTGGGCGTTCACCGCCTAACTTCGTGTGTCCCTCGAGCCACAGTGGTCCAGTGGCGCTGAACAGGACTGGGCGACACCAACCTGGTCCATTTCAGCTGGATCGTCCACCTGCACACCCGTCGGCGCAACAGGCTGGGCAAAACCACCACAAAAAATCCTTACCTACGCCGCACCATCATCCTTTTGCGTTGAAGATCCAGAAACCAGATCTGGAATAGAGAGAACAAGAACAGACGCACAACCAGATCTGGAAGAAATAGGATCCTCACTAGAGCTAGAATCTAGATTAGAGCTAGACGAAGACCGACTAGGACTGGCGGGACCTCTGGAGGAGGATGGCGACGCAGCACTCGGAGGACCAAGTGACGGTGCCGGCTTCTTCGAATGGAGAGGGCCAGACTTCGCAGGACTCGAAAAAGCACAAACTATTGCTTGAACAGTTGATTTCTGGTGCACCACACATTTTTTATTCCCCATTTATACACTAGCAAACAAATTACCAAACAGTAACAGCAATAAATGGACTGATTACTATAGAAAAAAGAGGGACTTTTGCTGTTCTTGGGGGCAGAATTTCGCATGCCTCTCGCCACATTGAGAGAGAAGAGGGAGAAGAGAGAGAAAGTTCCAAGACCACTGAAAATGGTATTTGATGCATTTGTTCACATGGAGTTAGTGTTTGCATGTATGGTGGTGTTAGGGTTTTCATGGTGGTGTTAGGGCTTTCATGGTAGTGTTAGGGTTTTCATGATGGTGTTAGGGTTTGCATGGTGGTGTTAGGGTTGGCATGGTGATGTTAGGGTTTGCATGGGAGCTAGGGTTTACGTGGAGCTAGGTTGGCATAGGAGTTAATGGTTGCATGGGAGTTAGGGTTTGTATGGGAATTAGGATTTGTAATGGTTACCATGGTTTGGTGTGGTCCAATAGGGTTTGGAGGATAAGAATAGTAGGAGTTAGTCATGCATGTCTAGGTGAAAGTTTTGAATAATATATTTAAAACATTTATTACGTAAAGTGAAAGAGTATTGAGCAAGGTCCCACCGATCCATCAGTTAGAAATAGTGGTTAAGACGCGTAGTCCTATGTATCTCCGATCCACTGGCTATAATAGTGGTTAGGGTATGTTACCTATGTGCCTCTAATCCACAGGCTATAATAGTGGTGGACTCCGAGCTCAATAAACCAAACACCTAATATGCTAAGATACTTAAAAGACACTAAGTACTTATAGTGGAACACCATGTGAGCCAGGGTCAACTGATCCATAGGTAAGAAATAGTGGTTAGGGTATGATACCCTATTTGTGACCGATCCACCGGCTAATAATAGTGGGCAGGAGTATTGAGCCCTGCTTGTCTCTGATCCACTAACTATAATAGTGGAGGCTTCTACACTCGCATGGATTTGAAGAAAAGTATGGTGTGAATCGATTCCCAATAAGAGAATAATTAAATAATTAATATGGACCTCTTGGACCTTTATGTGTGGGCTTGATCATGATAATCTATTTCATACTCTATATGCTAATATGTATTTTTTTTGTGGCCTTGAATTTATAAGATGAATTTTATCTAGCATGATTTTATATGCTTATGTATTGGCCTTAGTGCTCGGTTACCTTACTCAGTATGTAGCGTAATGATCACCCCTTTCATAAGTGCTACTCATTCCCTGAGTAGAAGGCCTGTCTGATGTGTTGTAGGTAGACGATGTGTTTTTTGATGCCATTGATGTCTATGGGACATCAAGTGAGACTGAGTGATGATTTTGGGCTTGATTGGGTCCAGGAGTGGAGTGGCCGGTTTTTCCATTTCAAGTTTATTAATCCTTTTCTCTTTTAACTATGTTTGAATATCCAGAAACAATATTAATATTGTAGCTATCTCTTTTCTCTAACGAATTATCTCTCGTATCTTATATTATGTAAAAATGTGTGTGTACTCTGATTTTTGTATTTATAAACTTTGGATTATTTAATAATGTTGTGAGTAGTTTCTTAGCCTTAACACTTAGTATTGGAACGGTTAGAGTGAACCGTTCTGGTACTAAGTGTGGTGGTAGCATCCCTAGAATTTACAAGTTTAATTTAAAAATATAAAAAAAATGTGAGTAAACTTTGGGGTGTTACAACAACAGTGGCCGAGAGGAAAGAAGTGAAAATGAGGAGGAAGGAGGTGAAGGAAAGGGTAAGTGGTGGTGTGGTAAGGTAGGGGAAAATTTTCTAGGTAGAAAGGGAAGGAGTGAGGGTGGTGGTTGCTGTCGTGGTGGAGATGCAAGCGGCGGTGAGGGGTGCAAAAGGGTAGTTCGAGCTACCCACTTTGCACAAGTGGAGAGAAAAGAGGAAGGGAATTTAGGGGCAGGAGAGTGTCTCATTGGGTGGAGGATGATATAGGGAAGAAGAAGGGAGAGTGCGACGCTGGTGATGGTGGCAACAACTAAAAGGGGTTGTCCAAGTAAGGTTGGGGTTGTTTGATCTATAGAAAAGAGGGAATTGAAGGCACATGGAGTGTATCTATAGGGGAAGATGGTCGGCGAGTGGACAAATGAGGAAAGAAGACAAGGGGAGGGGCAATTGGGTGCCAACCAGAGTGTAGGCCGGCATAGCTACACAATAGAGGGACAGGGTAGGGGTTTTGTGGAGGTGTAGGGGTTAGGTGAGAGTGTTGGGGTCGTAGGAGGGAAGGGATTAGTGCAGGGTAGTTCTAGTAGCTTAGATCAAGGGGAGGTTGAAGACTAAGGTAGAAAGGGAAGGAAATGAAAGAAGGGAGAAAAGTCGGAAACGATCACGGGCGCTTGTGTTGTGCCATGTGGAGGAATATAAAAAAGAAGAAGAAGAGATTGGGTCGGGGGAGGGAAAGGAAAGGAAAGGATGGGTTGGGCCTATGCTACGCAGGACTCAGTTGTGTGAGGAAGAAAAAAATAAAAGGAAGAAAAGGAGAAAGAAAAAGAAGAAAATGGGAAAGAAAAAGGAAAATGGGATAGGTAGGGTGGTTTGGGGTTTTTTTGAATTTTAGGAATAATAAAAATTAGTAATAATAATAAAATATTTTTTAATTAATTAGAAATTATTACTTATAATTGTTTTTGTTTATAAAATAATTCTACCCTCCACTAATTATATCCCTACATCATTTTTCTCTTTTTATGACCATAATAATTTTTATTATTATATTATTATATTATTAGAAATGGTATATTTAATTAAACCTTATCCAATAATTCTTATTTTATTTTTAATTTCTAAAATAGAGTTTTAGGGTATTACAAAAGGTCTAGTCAAAGCTATGTAACCACCAGTAGACATTCAGTCCGGTTGAAGCTAAGTAACCACCAATGGACATAAAGCCCGACCTAAGCCAAGTAACCACCAATAGGCATAAAGTTTGTTTGAAGCCAATAAAATACCTAGGTGACCATATCCTTTAATATTGATACATTATACCTAGGTGACCATATCCTTTAATATTGATACCTTATAGCAAATCATTAGAGTCTAGAGTAGGTGAGGGCATAGGGTTTTACTAGGATCCCGCCCGAAGGCAATAATAAATGCATAAAGGTAAACTAACTATTAGTAGCTAATTGATGATCAGGAAGTCTAGATCCATGCACTCCTCAATAAACTCACACTTTAAGTTTTTATTATGTTATTCTTCAAGGCTATATTATCACATAAGGCCCATATAACAACCAAGACAATAGGTCCACATAATCAATCCACTTTAACCATTTTTACCCTACAAACCATATGGTGGGATTTTCATTAGTTCTTAGCCACATTTATTCCATCCATTAAGATAGTCCACTTGTGCCAAGAATTTGGATTTCATCATCCATTTGTAACATCATAGCATACACACTCCAATTTTTCCCATTAAAAACTTTTAAATGCACTTATTCAAGATATCATGAATTATGAATCAATTAATCCACCCAATTGGTTAGTTTATTCCAACCAAGATGTGTGTTTTCATCATTAAGGAATAATATTATAGCATAATATCAAATCCTAAAGCCTACAAGGATTCAAATAATTATAATAACACTCTGTAGTTGAACTAGTCGATTGGCTTAGGCTAGTTGGTCAATTGGTTTGGCTCAACCCAACCCTAGAGTTTTCCTCAAACTAGTAGATTGGCTTGGTTAGAACAATTGATTATTCTAAGACTAGTAGATTGGTTTATTCAAACTAGTTGGTGGGTTTAATTGGAGAGAAAATAGGGTTACCATAGACAATTTGGTTTATTGGTCTAGGCTAAGTAGTCAGCTATTCTAATGATCAATCGATCAGCTTGACTTAACCGTTCGATTGATTTGCTCCTATAAACCACATAACAAACATTTTAAACATAATGAATGTTAACCTCAAAGGTTAAGAAATGTCATTATACTTGTTTTGATGATAAAGAATGGATCTTGGTATCTAATGTGTTTACTTAAGTGTGTATATTCAATAAAACAACACATATAAAAGGAACCAATGCATGAAGACAATAATTTTATGTGTCTTAGGTATATTGTAAAGAGTTTAGTTAAGTTCATATTACAAACAAAAACTTTTTAAAACTCTTTGTTAAAAAATACTTGACTTGATTTCAATTTATAAATATTTTAAAAGTAAAATCAAAGAAAATTGATTGGTTCCAGTCGACCAGTCCTCAGACTAATTGACTAGTTTAGTTTAAACAAAGCCATTGGTTTTGTTAAAACTCAGATAGATTGATTGGTGTATAAAATCAATCAACTAGTTTCCTTGAACTGATCAACTGGTTCTACCAACCAATCCATGGGCTTTAATCTTTAGAAACCTAGCATGTCTATGTCTAAACACATAGAATGGTTCAGGAAAATTGATCGACTGGTTGAGAAATTGATTAACTAGTTTAACTAACTAGTCCGTGGGTTTCAATCTTGCAGAAGGCTAGTTCATCTCTATTTAAACACATCAATTGGTTTAGGTAAACTAATTGACTAATTGAGAAACCAATTGACTGGTTTGACCAACCAGTCCATGGGTTTCAGTCTTGTAGAAACCAAGTTGATCTCTGTTTAAATACATCACTAGTTCAGGCAAACCAATCGACTGGTTTAGTTAACTGATCCATGGGTTTCATTTTTTTTCAAAGCCTAGATCTTTTTTATTTAAAAATATAAACAATTTTTAGTCAAACCAATTGACTAGTTGACAAACCAATCAACTGATTTGACAAACCAATCAACTAAGACAATGAACACATCGACTAGTCTCACCATACAAGGTTGGTGTTCATATGTACTTGAAGACCAACCATATACAATTCCAAACTAATTGATTGGTTTGAACAACCCTATTTATTGGTTCACATAATGGTAAATTTCTATTTTGGTTAAAACATGAATAGTCGACTGGTTAGAACAAATCGATCGATTGAGTCCTCCTAGCCGATTAACTGGTCAGCATTAAATGTTGATATCCTCTATTGAGCGAGATAGCTTTTTGAAAATTTGTATCTAACGGTTATACATAAGGTTAAAACTTATAAATAAGGTCCCTATGCATTTATTACAACTAATTTTTCATATCATTGATTGTGTAATTAATCTCTTACAATAAAATCATTCAATTGTTTACTCAAAATTTTAAACTTTTATACTTCATAATTTTTACTGAAAAGTGTTATTTGCTCACTTTATTTAGCTAGAACTATTATCAAATTGTAATATCCTATATTACATCTAGCTATATTATATCTCATTCAAAGATAAACACTTTCGTATCTTGTATTTGGTGAGAATCATTTTTAATCACAACCTCCTCTCAAAAATCACCTAAAGGGGTTAGTGAGGGTTTACCTATCATTCTTGAGAGATTCATGTGGTGAGCCTAGAAAAGATAAATAGATTAAGTTGTAAATCATATCTTGAGAGGGTCATTGAGATTGTAAGGCTCATAAACTAAGAGTAGAGTAATCATCAATAAAACACATCACTATTTCAAAAATCCAAAAGGGAGAACATTTTAGTACTGGATGTAAATATTAGTTTACTCTTGAACCACTCTACATCACCTGTTAAAATTTTATTTAGTCATTTCCATTCCACAAAACCCTATTCACCCCCCCTATAGGGTGTTTTCAATTGGCATCAAAGCAAGGGAACCTCTCAAAAGATTCAACAATCCGAGGTGAAAAAGATCCACAAGTGTAATGGATTCCACTGGTTTAAATGAAGGCATCTCCACTACTAAACCGTCATTGTTCAATGGTAAAATGTTTTCCTACTAGAAGAACCGAATGATATTTTTCATCAAATCAAAAGACTATGATATGTATTCAATATTCACTGAAGGGATAATCAAGATCACAAAAGAGGTCAACGGTAAAACTATAGAAAAGAGAAGATATGAGCTTACCGATGTAGAAAAGAGAAGGCTAACTATCAATGATAAAGCCATCATGATTCTACAATGCGAGCTTGGTGAAAGAGATTACCATTGAATTCAATCGTGCTTAACTGTGAAAGGAATATGGGATAAGTTCATCCTTGCCTATGAAGGGATAAAGTAAGTAAAGGATCAAAGAAGGTGATAAAGGAGAAGAAGAACCTCCCATGAATAATGAAGAAGTAGTATTCATAACCACTCAATTCAAGAGGTTCCACTAATCAAAAGGAAAAAGAAATCAAAGGTCTTCCTCAAGCAACTAAAGGAATCCCAAAGAAGCCAACATGGATAACAAAATCAAATGCTACAACTGTAGAAAATCCGGACATGTCATCTGTGACTGCTATGATTTTAGAAATAAAATTGCTAAAGAAATGGCAAGGAGCAATGGAAACACAAACAACAATAAAGGAAAATGGGGGCCTATAAAATCCATGGCTGCCTTTGGCGAAAGTGAAGGTGAAATCTCTAAAGAAAAGGAAGAAGTTGCCAACCTTTTCTTCATAGCACTAGGAGGAGAATCATCAACGTCTACCTCACCCACAAGCTTCGATGATGAAGACAACGTCAATGAGGTACAATTTGATTTGCTACACTCCTATGATGACCTATTGTGTATTTTACATGATTCAATTCATGAAAATGCTAAAATAACTAAAGAGATGGAAAATATAAATAAATTGTTCAATAACTTAAAAGACCAATACACTCATGCATTAAACGAAAATGTCCGTCTTGAATCACACATGCTTCTTGTTAAAACTGAGCTATCAAATAAAATCATTGAATCTAAGGAATATAAGAAATAAATTTGTTGTGATCACCAGATTAAGATAGATAATTCCAAACTAAAATAATGGAATACACGTCAAATGTAATAAATTTATGAAAATTTCATATACATTCACAAAAGGTGACGAAGGTTTAAACATATTGTTAGGTGCTCAAAAGTACTATAAGAACCATGAGGGATTAGGCAATAGGAATAAGAAAGTGATTAAACATCAAACACTTAAGAATTTCTTTGTGATAGCCTCAAAATCTCATCAAGTAAATACTTCCCTTGCATCAAATAACTGTACCATATGTGGAAAAGATGGACACTTATCTACAGTATGTAGACATGAAAAAAGTTCAAAATTCACTTCCATCCGTAAGAAAAAAACCTTATGTAATATGTGTGGTAAACCTAACCATGATGCTTCATCATGCAACTTCTCAAAGCATACCAAAGTAAATTTAAAATACAAGTGGTTGCGGGTAACTAAGGGAACCAACCCGCATGAATTAAACATTAACCCAATAAGGACCCATTGAAAGCATACCTAAACTAGAAAATTTGTGCTTGCAGATATGATTCAAGATCAACACGAAAAGCCACAAAAATTGTTCCTAGATAGTGGATTCTCTATATACATGCCAAATATCAAGCCATGTTCTCTAAGCTTACTCCATTTGACAATGGGAATGTAACCTTTGGAGAAAACTCAAAAGAAAATATCGTCGGTGTTGGCAGCATCAATATTGCTAACTCTAAACCTTTTATAAATGATTTATATCTAATTTATGGCCTTAAACATAACTTGATAAGTATTAACTAACTTTATGATAAAGGATTTTTAGTTAACTTTTCTAATTCACATAGCATGATTTTGGATGAAGTAGATAAATATATAATTTTTTTATGCCCATGCATCAATAATGTGTACATGCTTGATGTTGAATCAATAAAACTATACAATGCATGTTTGAGTGTAATTGATAATGATTTATGGTTATGGTATAAACGAATTACATATGGTAGTATGGATTTATTAAATAAACTAGCCACAAAAGAATTAATAAGTGGTTTCCCAAAGTTAAACTTTGCAAAAGATAGATTATGTGATACATGTCAAGAAGGCAAACAAAAAAAGGTTACATTCAAACCTAAAAATGTTGAGACTACCACTCAACCACTTGAACTACTGCATATGGATTTGTTCGGGCCTACTACGACCATTAGCATGGGTGGTGGAAAATATGCATTATTCATTGTAGATTACTACTCACGCTATACATGGACATTATTCCTTTCTACTAAAGAAGATGCTTTTAATGCTTTTCTTGTGCTTGATAAAAGAATTCAAGTAGAAAAAGGAACAATGATTCATGTTATAAGGAGAGATCATGGCAAGGAGTTCGAGAATGACACATTTATGGAGTTTTGTGACCAAAATGGCATCACTCACAACTTCTCGGTGCCAATAACACCTTAACAAAATGGGGTGTGGAAAGGAAGAACAAAACCTTATAGGAAGGTTCATGAACCATGTTATATGACTCCAAGCATCCAAAATATTTTTGGGACAAAGTCGTTGCCACTACAACTATGTAATGAATAAAGTACTCATATGGACCATCTTGAAAAATACACCCTATGAGTTCTACAAAGGTAAGAAACTAAATGTGAGTTATCTACACACATTTGGTTGCAAGTTATTTCTCCTCAACAATAGAAAAAATAATATTGTTAAATTTTATTCCAAATTTGATGAAGTAATCTTCATTGGATACTCTTTACATAGTAAAGCTTATCGGATCTTCAACAAATGAACAATGTTAGCTGAAGAATCCGTACATATAACTTTTGATCAATCTTGCTCTAGTGTACAAAAACCCCAAGAGGAAGAAATAGGTCCTTTCATTCAAATTTTAGAATAAACCTCAAAACATCCAACAAGAAGATGGAGAGAAGATCTCCCTATAGCATGGAGATATGCCCATGAGCACCCTCAAGAACTCATCATTGGAGATCTTGCAAGAGGTTTTGCAACAAGATTATCACTAGGTAACATTTGTAATCATTTAGCTTTTCTATCTCAAATGGAACCTAAGTCTCACTTGGAAGACATGAATAATGAAAATTAGATCATGGCAATGCAAGATGAGCTTAACAAATTTGAGAGAATTTAAATTTAGGAATTAGTTCCGTTGCCTCCACATATACCCATCATTGGTACTAAATGGGTCATTAGAAATAAGCTAGATGAAGGGGGAGTTGTAGTTAGAAAAAAATCCTGATTGATTGCCAAAGGATACAACCAAGAGGAAGGCATTGATTTCAAGGAAACATTTTCCCCCATAGCTAGACTCGAGGCTATATGTATGCTTCTCGTATTTTCATCATCCATGGTCTTTACATTGTTCAAATGGATGTCAAAAGTGCTTTTCTCAACAATTTTATAGAATAAGAGGTATATTTAAAGCAACCACCTTGTTTTGAAGATAATTCAAAACCTAACCATGTTTACAAACTAAAAAAGGTACTTCATGGTCTAAAACATGCTATTAGAGCTTGTTATGAAAGGTTGAGTAAATTTCTATTGGATAAAGGTTTTGAAAGAGAAAAAATTGATAAAACACTTTTTCTAAAGAAAACCAAAAAGGACTTATTACCTGCGCAAATATATATCGATGACATAATTTTTGGTTCTACAAATGATTCCATGTGCGAGGACTTCTCTACTCTTATGTGCACTGAGTTTGAAATAAGCATGATGGAGGAGCTGACCTATTTTCTTAGACTCCAAATCAAGTAATCAAAAGATGAGATCTTTGTCAACCAATAAAAATGCACAAAAGAACTACTCAAGAAGTTTGGGAAACATGAAAGCAATTCATGTAACACTCCTATGTCTACTACAACAAAGCTTAATATAGATGACAAAGGTAATCCTGTTGATCAAAAGCAATATCAAGTTATGATTGGCTCAATTCTCTATCTAACAACTTCTAGACCTGATATCATATTTAGTGTATGCCTTTGTGCTATATTTCAATCTAATCGCAAGGAATCTCACATGAATTTTATCAAAAGAATATTAGATATCTAATTGGCACTCATAATCTAGGCTTGTTTTATCCTCAAGATAATGTTCTAGATTTAATAGGGTATTCTAATGCTGATTTTTCTTACTATAAAGTCAATAGAAATAGCACCTCGAGTACTTACTAATTTTTAGGAGAATCTTCAGTTAGTTGGTATATCAAGAAACAATCTAGTATCGAACTTTCTACGGTTGCAGTAGAATATATTTCTATGGGTGCTTGTTGTACCCAATTAATTTGAATGAAACATCAATTAAGTGATTACAGGATTAAACTTAAAAAAATCCTGATTAAATGTGATAACATTAGTGTTATATGTCTCACAAAAAAATCATGTTCAACACTTAAAATCTAAAAAAAATAGAAATAAGACATCACTTCATAAGAGGGCATGTTGAAAAAGGTGATGTATGTGTAGAATTTGTGGGTACTTTACATCAATGGGGAAACATATTCACTACACCCTTGAATGAAGAACTATACACAACAATTAGGAGATAACTTGGGATGATAATTCTATGATAAAATAACAACTCTCCCAAAATTGTGAAACTTTTAAGCTAGGAGGTAAATAATGGCCTTAAGTCCACAACTTAAACTCAAATCCACGTATGGACCTTATGATCCTTGATCAATATGACATGTGCCATAAAATGAATTTTCTATCTATTGGTTTACGGTACAAAATCAAAAGAATTGTTAAAAAAACAAAAAAAAACTAAAATAATATTTGACTGGGTAACCAATCAACTAATTGACTAAACTAGTTGATCTATTAGTATACCAATTGACGGGTGGGTCAAAACTAGGGTGGTTTCACTCTTACTGACTTACGTTAACATGCATAACTAGTTAACTTGTTACTCTATATCAGTCAACTAGTGCAAGAACAATAGACTACTTTCTAAAACCTGTCAACTAGTTCATCGTGGATATAAATACCCTCTCTCCTGATCTTCAAACCCTCAACCCCAATTTCCCCAAACTATTCGACTCCTTCTCGATGCCCTCACCTACTATCCTATGAAATATTTAAGTCACTATTAAAACCCATCAAATCACTCTTATTTTGCTCAAATCGATGCCAAGAACATCATTATTTTCACCCCACTTTGTTAATTTCCCACAGACTCACCGAATTTGAGGTAATTTCATTCTTTAACCCTAACTTTCAATCTATCCACATTTGTCTCCCTTTCTTCCTATTGCGGTTTAATCAACCTTCTTGGGTCATAAATCAGTCATTTTCACGCTCCCTGTGTGTTGATTACGCTTCATCTTGTTTGCCGTTATTCATCCCTAATTTTTTCTCCTCCCTTCCTCCATTTTTCTTCTCTTTCACTCAACAATGTTGAAGCACAAATCTATAGCCTCACAAACCCTTCATGTGAGTGATGGTGCTCCTCCCCCAAAATAGGCTTATACTCAACCAAATCGTCTACCTCAGACCATACTTCATTTTGAGAAATAGGCTATTTCACCTCCCCATGCTCCCTATTTGAAATCCTCCTCATCCTCATCTTCTTCAGAAGACACCAGACCTCCATCTCCACCTCATCATAGCTATTCCTATACCCCTTCCTCCTCCACTACAAGATCCTCCATGTTATTGGCCAACTAACTTGCACAGATCACCAAGGAATCTCCTCACTCCACCCCTTTTTAAAGAGTATGGATGATCAAAAGTGATGGCTTAAATCATTCCATAAGAAGAAGGTATTACCCAACAAATACATTAATGTCAATTCTTACACCAATCAATTTAAACTTCCTTTCATGCAATCTCTTGCCAACATTCACCTTCTCCCTTTTTTTACTCTCCAAGAACCAGTCTATCTAGAGTTGGTTCATTTGGTATATGTAAATCTAAATGTCCTTATTTTGGGAAGCATAATTACCACATATGTCTTTGGCGTTCCCATCACTCTCAATGAAGCTAGACTAGTTCACATCCTCGAGATTCCTCAAAACATCAAGACCGACATTACTTATGTCAAATGGATGCGTACTTGAATTCCAAATGAGCTCCTGACAGATATGCACCACCGACACTTCATCTATGGAGGCATCGCAAACTCTTATTGTCTACCACCCGTCAAACGGGTGTGCCGCTATATGGTGTCCTCTATATTGTTCCCTCGTGCTAGGTTTGGGGCTGATATGACACTCAAGGATTGGTATAAGGTGGATTAAATCCTTTCTTCCACTCCCATTCGCTTTGGAGCCAACATCTTTAGGCATATGTCACAAATGGCGGGATATAGCCAGGAAACCTTGGGATACGAATCCCGTATCATGCGCATTATTCAAGATTTTCATTTCAATATCACAGCCTTTTTAGTTAACCCATTGTGTATGCATAGTGGCCTCGATATCCTTGATTAGGTCACATTTTGCCACATGGATTATCAGATGAGTCTGGATAGTCAACCCCTCGAGTTTTCCCCTAAAGCTCTTACCTCACTCCACCGTAGTAGTTTCATCTTCACTTAGTTTGAACCATTGAATGGTCCTCTCTCTCCATTAGATATTCCATTCTCATCTATATAAGGTCATTCCGCTTCCACGTTACCTACACCCAATATGCCTCCATCCACTAGTCGTGTCACTCTTATGAGTGTCCATTATCACTTTCTCCAAGTTGTATACATTCTTCCAAGGAGCAATGCAGAGAGAAATGGAGACAAAGCAACGTACCCTTCAATCTCAATTTCAACCTCACTTCGCACCGTAATATTAGGATTGCATGGACACTCCCCTAAGCAACACCACTGTCCACCCTAACCTTGCTCCCTCTACTACTCATACCATCACCTCACCCTCTAAAGATATAGCACTTGATGTGTCTCTGGCAACGGCCTTATGAATTAGATGTGTTGTAGTTCAATCCGTTGACTCTAAGGCCACTTGAAGTGATAACATCATTGATCAGCCTAGGCCTATGTCGCCGACTTTCGCGGCGTCAACATCCGAGCCTTCTAGTTCTTTGTGATCATGTCTTGTCTCTCTATTTATTTATATTTTTGTATCTTAGGCTTGGGCTAGAATATTTTTGGTCTTGACTATATACTTGACACCTTTATCATGTAGATCCTCTATATCATGTACTTATGACTTTCAACTAGTTAATGAAAACTTAACTTTCCTTATTCTATCGCCTCTCTGTCATATATGTGTTGCTAAGGGAACATTGTATGCATAATCCCTTCAAAGTTTCTTATGTTTCCTTTTAAACCACACACTTGTTCAATGGGAGCTCATCGTCCCTAATAGGGCAATATTTTCTTGTCTAACTCACTTTTAGGCTCTTTTTGCCTCTCACCTTTTTTTGATGTTCAAAAAGGTTATAGAATCTAAGATTTTTGGATTAAAAGCGTAAAATTTATCAATGTATGATTATTTTTTTACTCATTACTCTTTCACATTTACAATTATACACTTTTTATTTGTCATCATCAAAAAAAGGGAGATTGTTAACCTCAAAGGTTAAGTAATGTCATTACACTTATTTTGATGATAACAAACAAATATTGGTATCGAATGTGTTTGTGTAAGTGTGCATATTCAAGAAAACAACACATAAAAAAGGAACCAAGACTTGAAGACGAGCATTTTATTTGTCTTAAGTGTATTGTAAAGAGTTAAGTTGAGTTAAGTTTATATTTCAAACAAAACCTCTTTGTTGAAAAATACTTAACTTGATTTTATTTTATAAATCTTATAAAATTATTTTCAAAGAAAATTGATTGGTTCCAATTAGAACGATTAAATTTTTCCTTAAACCAATCAGTTGGAAAATTACACAAAGCCATTGGTTGTGTTAAAACATACAAGGATCGACTGGTGTGTAAAACTGATCAATTGGTTTCCTCAAACCGATTGACAGGTTTGGAAACTAATCTATTGGTTTGAACATCTATTTCATGGGTTTTGATCTTATAGAAACCAAGTTCATCTATGTTTAAACACATCAACTAGTTCATGCAAACCGATCGAGTGGTAGAGAAACTGATCTAATGGTTTAACCAACCAGTCCATGGGCTTCAATCTTGCAGAAACCTAGTCCATCTATGTTTAAATACATTAATTGGTTTAGGTAAACCAATCAAATGGTTGAGAAACTGATTGACTTGTTTGATTAACCAATCCATGGGTTTTAATCTTACAAAAGCCCATTTTGTCTCTACTTCAACACATTGACTAGTTTAGGCAAACCAATCGACTGGTTTTACCAACTAGCTCATGGGTTTCAATATTCCAAAAACCCAATTTTTCTCTATTTAAACACAATGACTGGTTTAGATAAATCAATAGATTGGTTGAGAAACGGATCAACTTGTTTAACCAACCATTCTATGGGTTTCAATCCTGTAGAAATTCAGTTTGTCTCTATTTAAATACATCAATTGGTTCAGGTAAACTGATCGACTGGTTGACAAACCGATTGACTAGTTTGTCCAACCAATCCATGGGTTTCATTTTTGCAGAAACCCACTCTTCAATGTTTAAGTTTTTTTCAAAGCAATTGACTGGTTGATAAACCAATCAACTAGTACAATAAACACATCGAATGGTCTCACCATACCAGGACGTGTTCATATATGTTTTAAGACCAACTTTATATAGTGAAAAATAAATTAAATGGTTTCAAAAATTTGATCAAATGGTCAAAAAAATGGTAACTTTCTGTTTTGGTCGAAACAGGAATAGTCAACTGGTTAGAACAAACCGATCAATTGGTCAATATTAAATGTTGATTTTCTACCGTTGGGTAAGACAACTTTTTGGAAATTTATACCTAACAGCTATACATGAGGGTAACCCTTATAAATAAGGTCCTTATGCATTTATTGCAACTAACTTTTCAGATCATTGATTGTGTAATTAATCTCTTATATTAAAATCATTCAATTGCCTACTAAAAAGTCCAAACTTTCATATTTATGAGTTTTTATTGAAAAGTGTTCTTTGTCACTTCTTCTAGCTAGAAATATTTTTAAATTGTAATATCCTATATTAGATCTAGCTAGATTACATCCCATTCAAAGATCAACACTTTCATGTCTTATATTTTGTGAGAATCATTTGTAATCACAAGCTCCTCAAAAATCACTTAAAGGGGTTAGTGAGTATTTGCCTATCATTCTTGAAAGATTCATGTGGTGAGTCTAGAAAAGATAAAGAAGTTGTAAATTAACTCTTGAGAGGGTCAATGAGATTTTAAGGCTCATAAACTAAGAGAATAGTAATCATCAATAAAAACACTTCACTATTTCAAAAAGTTTAAAGGAAAAACCTTTTAGCAATAGATGTAAAGAGTAACTTACTCTTGAACCACTCTACATCACGTGCTAAATTTTTATTTAGTTATTTATATTCCACAAAACCCTATTCACCTTCCTCTAGGGTATTTTCAATGAAGACTCCAAAATCCAACCATATCAAATCATAACAACACTACTTACCGAAAAGAAAGATTACACATGCTTATATAATAATCATCCCAAATCCACATAATATCAACCATAATTTCTCATGAACGCATACTTTTTATCAAAATTCCTAAATGCTCCAACATGAATCACTAAAATATCAAAAATATCATATATGCATACAAGATCATAAATTTACAGAGTACACCAACTCACATACTTAGTCATGTCACATTTCAAAGGTGACAATGACTTACTTACAGCTTAGGAAAATTTTCCACCAGAAAGGCAAAACCTTTGGTTGAAAGATTATGAATTATGAAACCTTAAAATAAGAAGCTAAAATTCAGGAAACCTCAAATAATTATTCTAAACCTAGAAATATGAATTAGATAAAGGAAACATAACCTATCACCTTTAAGGAGATTTCAAGAAAATTAGCTCTAAAAGAAACTCCACTTTTTCCCAAATCTAACTATTTTTTACTTAAAGATAAAAAAAGGGAGTCAGAGAAAGGATTAGAAGATGTACATGAATTAGAGAGAAATATAAGTGTGGAACACAAGTGTTGAGAAAAGCATAGAATATTTAGGTGGCTAAAAAAGAGGTAAAGGGAAGAGATAATTAGGGTTATTTATAACTAATGAATCAATCAAGGAACACGTAAGAGAGTGCAATAGATCAAAAACCCTTGTTTTACCATTTAAATTTGAGTTGAAGGGGCATATTTATGAAGAGTAGGCTAAGTTCCTTCTCAGAGCTCAAATGGTGATTTTCTATAGAAAACGGGTCAAGATTCTCCAAATAATGGTCGAACACAAAAAAGGAAATGGGTAGATCGGCATGGGAAACAAATATTTTAGCCATATAGTGATATCATGGAATACATTTTCTATTACAAAGTCGTACAGAGGAGAGAAGAAGAATAAAACAAAGGATGAGGTCATCCTCCCCATTTTTCTACCAAATAAATGCTTCAAATTTGCTTGAAGTAAAAACTATAGATGTATAAATGATTGATGGAGTTAAATATTACTCACTAACAATTCGGAGTTCGATTATCAAGTTTCCATTTTGATGAAAACAATTTTTCTCAAAAAAAACTTCAAAAAATACTTAACTCAACAAACTAGTTGATCGGTTTTCCAAACTAATTGATCGGTTATCTCAAACCAAAATCAAGCTAAAAATGACAAACTAGTCGATTGATTCATAGAACGAGTCAAATCGTATGCTAAGAAAACTCATTTTACTCAACTATTCCAAAATTCTCTAATTCCTTTTTAAATCAAACCCAAACTATAGTTCTAAATAAAGATCAAACATCATCTAAATTCCATTAAACATAATAATTTCCCATTTTATAAATCTTACAATTATGGGGTACTACACTTACTACATTCATTATGATAATGAATTAGAGAATATGAAAGACAGTAGAGGATACATAGAGTTGGGGGATTGGAATCATAATGGAAAAACCTGCTACAACTTATGGAAATAATATGAGTATTAAACCTAGGGTTTAATGCAACAAAAATTCATAAATTGTACATACATAATATGTAATATATGATATTTACAACAATTCTCCTTAAGTCTACATTTCTAAAATAACTCCTCATTAAAAACCTTGCCCGAAAAACTCAGTGGGAAAAAGCTATGGCTAAATAAAAGAGTATAGTTTTATTTCCTCAACTTATTATGTCTCTTTCATATATAATATTACATATGATTTTGTTTGTATGTACAAGCACACATTAATAGTGCTTACATTTGAAAACTTTACCGGTAAAAACCCTATTAGGGTAAAAACTTGGTTTTTGTATAAAGTTGTGTATCATCAAATTGACTTTTAAATTATTTCTGTACAAACGGACACTTATATCCAATTGGTCTTATACTTTCAAATTTTGGACTTGTTCTTCATACAAATCACGGTTATTAAGTGAATAAATTTAACTACTCTACCTCAACAATCGTTCATCCAAAAAAATTCCATAATGAATTATAAATAATTCTCAATTTTACCCATTATTAGTTGCGACTATTTAGGTAAAGATACCAAAAATATTTCCCTCACACCATCTTACAATGATTTAAGAATAATTAATAGATATTTCATTTACCTATAGAATGTATTTTCAAATTTTATCCATATGGGCATTTTAACTCAATACTGTAAGTTTTATATCCCTTTAAAGGATTATAATTCATATTTTGAGGGTTTAGCTCTTTAGACGCACATGATATGCTTCTAGCATATTTATACCATACTTGTCATTAAACTATTTGAAGTCACCACGATAACTTCTATGTGAGTTTGAACTTTAATCAAAACGCATATGACTTTTATAATTTCATGGGCATAACAAACACAAGTTGTAGCCAAGCTACAGCTAGCAAGCATAAACATCATCAAGTGCAATTTGATTTTTCTTTGGTTCCATATCTCATGGAATAAGTCTTCTAAGTTCTTGCTTACTTTATAATCTAAATATCCTATTCTTTCCCTCTAAGGCAATAAAAAAATATTTATAGCCTTCTTCGTGGCTCAATTTCATATCCATGAGAGAGTGTAGGCACACATAAGACTCATCCAATTTTTAAAATAAGCATCATGTTTATTCCTATTGACTTGGCTTAAGGGATAATGTGATATATAATTGGTATGTACCAAAAATCTTTGTATGAATATTGATATATCACTTCTAGACCTTACTAATAAGGGCATGCAACTCAAATGTATAATTAACGACTTTAATAGGTTTTTATGCTTCCAACTTGAAGCATTGATTGTATTTTTTTTATCACAATTGGATGGCTATTCACTTTTGTGCTAATGTAACAATATTAGTTGCAAAATATAACATGTAGCCTTATATTGATACATCATTATATACCATGGTATATTTAAATGGTCCATATATGTTAATTTAAATTCTATTAAGTACATAGGAGGTTTTGAGATTTCTCACATTATTACCATTGTGTAACACCTCTAAAATTTAGAACTAAATTTGTTTTTATTTAAATAATTAATTACGGAAGCTAAAAAAAGAAAGACATGGTGTGTTACTGCCACACTTAATATAAGTTTAGTTTCCTCTACCATTCTTATACCAAGTGCTAAGGTTAAAACATTATTCCACTTGATTTAATAATATGGCTATAAAATCAAAGTAGAGAGAATTAAAGCAAATTAACATCATTTCAAATAAAATCAATTGCTGGTGCTTATAAAATTTAGGAAAAAGAAATACATAAGAGCATAAGAGTATGGAATCATTTGGATCAAAAGATGTTGGGAAAAACACTAGATAACCTTAACTCTTAACCTAAGTACTAGCATTTAACTAATCTCACAAGTTAACCTACAAAGACCACTGCCCATTGAATAGAGCTCCATGAAAAGGAACCCTTCAGTACAACAATGTTAAATAACCCATTATATAAAATTAATATGAAAAGCCCACACAAAATACATAAAAGGTATCACAACAATACATTGTATAAACTATTGCAATATACATGTGATGATCAAAATACAATAATCATACCATATAAACAGTAACTCCAAAGCCACATTATTTCTCATGCTCATTCATATAGAACATAACAAAACTTACCAAACAAGCATCCAAGAGTTGTTATATCGAGTAATGATTAGAACTAAACTCAACATAATAACCCTATCATTCACAAGGTATATCATATCTCAAAATCAACACCAATATTATCCATAATGTACTATGTAGGGCTCAAAGATACAATAACAAACATAGGTAGGAACAAATGCTACTACCAAAATATAGGTAGTCACAAAGGCTACCACCAAACAATAGGTAGGCATAAAGGTTATTACTGAACCACATGTAGGTACAGAGGCTACTATAGAATCACTGGTAGGCATAAAAGACTACTATCAACTCACATATAGGCATAAAGGCTACTACTGAACTATAGGTAGGCACAAAGGTTGTTGCTGAACAATCCATTAATAATCATTTCTATTTTTATTTACTTGATGGGATATCATATCAACCTAAAAATACTAAGGTATTCTAATCATACCAGCACACCAAGACAACACAGTATCCTACCTACTATCAAATCAAGGATGTTAAGGTACCCTGGTCGTATTGGCATATGAAGATAGTACAGTACCTTACCAATAAGGAAACCTAATCCCTAAATATGCATACCATCGATACGTTTGCATATCTAAATAGAGAAAGATATAGGGCTTGGATGGGGCGTTAAGGCACACTAGCAATAATCTATAATCAATCAAGGGCTAAATTATGTCTTTAGGGTAGCTACCCCTAAAGAGCCACCATTTTCCAATCTTGAGGTGTTTTACTTTAAATATTAGTATTTTAATTAAGGTGACCATGAGACCACATATCAGTCACATAACTCTAACTTGCATACTTAACCATTTTTACTCATTTCCAAGCATTCAAGATATCCAAAATTAAGATCAATACTAAGGTGAAAAATATAAATCCTCTAAGACTATTGTAGACTCAATCATTCACCCTTAGGCACTTTGGGTTGAAAATGACCAAAATGCCCCTATGGCTAAAAATCACCACATTATCATCCATTTTAAATACTAATTCTATTTTATTTATTAAATTGTCATGAAAAAGCTAAAACACAATAATTAATTTATTTAATATATAAATAAATTACTATATACATCAAATGACCGTTTTGCCCTTATTCATGATTTTGTTTGTGAAACCCTAACATGTGCTTCTAGAACATCAAATCACATCTTCACGTGATCAACAATAAATAATAAATATTAAGCACTTTTATAAGAATAGTTATCGTGATACATTTAAAATGACCAAAATACCCCTAAAGTATATAATAATAATAATAATAATAATAATAATAATAATGCTAAAATATGTGTTTCTAAAACATCAAATGCCAAATCTCTATACTTAACAATAATTGAGATATATTAGGCAGTATTATCTTGTTAAATATCATCACATGCTTAAATGACCAAATTATCCCTAGGGTGCATAATAATAATATTTATGGTAAAATAGACCTAGGAATGCTCAACCTATCAAAATTTCCATACACGACATATATAATTTATTCCTAGCATTTAAACCATTTTGACATTCATTTTGTACACATAATAATTTTCACAAGTTAGTATGCTTTATTTCACTAAACTCCGTATTAGCATTATTAGATAAATAATTTTTAATGTGACGACATTCTTAATATAAATTATACATCAAAACCCTAATGTGATATCATACAATATATGAATATTTTAGTGGAGTATAATAATTACCTAATTTCTAGCAAAAGTACAAATTTATCGATATACCTACTAAAAATTATTAGGATCTGTTAATCAAAATTTGGTACCTAAAAACAATAACACATTAACCAAATTAATATTTAACCAATAAAATAATAATTTTTATTAAAATATTTATTAAAGGAAAATTTACCAAAATTCCTTTAATGTGAAATTAAGTAAATTTTTTATAAGCTCCTCATGCTATATAAGGGCTTTGAAGAAGGAGAGTTGGTTGAGTGGAGGTGATGGGGGAGGTGCACAGTGTTGGTACTAGCTATGACAGGGTTAGTGATGGTGAGGCTATTGGTGACAAGACTAGGAAGGAAGAACAAGGCGACAAGGGAAGGCTATAGTAGAGGGTGGTGGTGTTGGCGAAGGTAGGGAGGCATGAAAGAGGAGATGGAAGGAAATTAGGAGAAGGGAGGTGGCTACAGAGTAAGGCAAGTGTTGTTAAGATGGTCAACGATGAAGGTTGGTGGTGAAGGAAAAGAAAAATAGAGGTAAGGAAAGGTGGCAGAGAGAGAAGGGAAAAGGGTTGAAAGTGGGGGAAGACAAGGTCGAAGGATGGAAGTGCTGGCGAGGGCAAGTTGCATTGAGGAGGAGGCAACAACAAAGGGTTGTAAAGGTGGGTGGGCTTTGTGGCTATATTACAAGGAAGAGTGGTGTGGTGGTGGTGATGGGCAGGTGGTAGATGGAGAAGAAAAACAAAGGTAGGGTAATGGAGAAGGAGAATGGAGAAGAAATAAGAGGAAAGTACCCATCAAACTACTTGTTGGATAGGAAGCTTTAGGCTTCAACCATCAAAATATATCTGCCTATGAAAATAGAATATAATGGAGAGACTATTATAAATACTCTAGCCACTATAATGGTAGAGGAGACTTAACTATGTTAGGTTTAACATGCATAGAGCTATGACCACTACTTTGTGATTAAAACAAATACTATAAATATTGTAAAAAATAAAATTATATAAACTAAATTGTAAGAATTAAAATTTCATAAATAGAAAGTACAAAATTAAATTAGTGTGGGGGTATATGGACCACCAAATAGTGTTATCTTCTAGATTGAAATACACTTAAGGTATTCAATATGATCAAATCTTCTTAATTGGTACTACACAAGCCTTAAAATACTTTTAGCTATTTCATCTCTTTGATTATATTATAGATATTAATCACCTTTTAATTATTCAATCTTTAGGATTGAATTATGCATATGGTCTTCAAGACCATTAAATCATTGGATGAATATTCAGGCTTCCACCTCAATCATGTCATTTTCCTTTTGTACCTTAGGTATGTACTTATAAATAGTATAGTTTTTTGGGAGCTCTATGCTTTTACAAATACTTTTGTAATCATCCATCCATACTTTGGTTATGTACGAAAATATTTAGCTACTTTTATTGACCCTCCATTAACTTCGAGTAATGAAGTTTAACACTATATTCTCTGGTGATGAGATATAAATATATATATCACTATTAAATTGATGTAATTTTATTACCGTTACCATTTTAGATGTCTTTCCATCATCTTCAAGTGATGGATATCTACATATGGTGATGGGCGATGTGACCACCAATTCATCATTTTTTATCATTCAATTGATCATATTAGATCTAATTTGAGTTTATTGAATGGGAGACTTTTAGTATTCTACTATCATTTACCTCTGCCTTCTATCTCATAATTGGAAGAGATATCATCATACAATAATTAAATTAAATTACATATTATCAATATATACATTTAAAATTGATAAAAAATACCAGTTATCATAAGATTAAAGTAAAAGTGAAAATTAAAATAAGATTCTCTTGCTCTTAGCTGATTCTAGAACCATAATATTGCATCCTTCTTAAAATGCTTAATCAAATCAAATCAAATTTAGCAGGAATCGATGGTCTTGAAATTTGCTTGATTATAAGATATGTCACATATATAGCCTTTTATATGCTTGGAGAAACCAAGATCTAACATAAGAAACAAAAAGGATAAGGCAACTCTCTATGACACATAATATTTATACACATATAGAATGATAACCAATAAGATATATCATTCACTTTTATTAAGTAACGATCAAACTTGACATCAACTCTGTGATCATATGCTTATAGGCACCTCAACATCCCGAATAAAATCAACTTCATGGAATAGTCAATCATAGATTAGTCTCAAATATTTGATATGAAAAAGCAAGATGAATCTAAATACAAAATGGAATTAATCTTTGAAAGATTATGCTTAGGAGATGGTGAGCAATATATAAAGGGAAGAGATAAATTAGGGGTTAATTGTGTTGATAGTGTGTTATAATATTGATAAACTTAAATAGAGATATATAATAATATAAAGAGGAAGAGAAAATAAAATTTCTTATTCTCATTGATACATATGAGTTCTCTTATTATATAATTTACCATATCCTCTATATATATATATATATATATATATATATATATATATAATATTCATACTTAATATATCCATTATGAGAATGAGTTAGAGAATATAAAATGAGGTGAATTAAACATAGAGTTTGAGTGTTGAAATCATCATGGAAACATAGGATTTAATATAATATTCATTCATAAACCATATATTCATAATATATATATATATATATATATATGATATTTATAACAATATATGTGTACCTTTTATTTTTATTTTTGATTAATAAGGATATATTTTTTATTGTTTATTTTTAATTGATAATATTGTTTGAATCTACGATATATAAGTACTTTACAACAATACATGCGTAGCTTATATTTTTATTTTTAATTGATAAGGAAATATTTTTTATTGTTTATTTTTAATTAATTAATTGTATACATATTTTTATATTTTAGTCTACAAAATTTTTTAATTAATTGATTGTAATGACTAGGATTAATAAAGGTGAAAATCAATCGCCTAGATTTATCCGTTAGTGCCCGTTTGGTATGGGGGTAATAGGGGTGGAAAAATCACCCCCGAATTTTCTATATCCTATATAATCTATTTAAAATTAAATATTTTTATTCTAATAAATATTCATTTTAGATCTTAATTTGATATAAAATAGATATTTTATTAAGAATATATTTATTATTATTAAATACTTAATATAAAAATTATAAAATAGAAAAAAAAATTCCACCCCTATTATCACATACCAAACAACCCCTTAGTGTTACGGTACCTTCGCGGCAGCAGCTTGGCACTAAAAACATTTCGCACACGGTCACATAAATTTTTTAGTACCTTTTGATAAACGACACCTGCTTTCAATTAACCTATTAAAAAGTCTACGAGTTGGATTAAATCGGCAAACGTGCGTCGACCTATGCCTGGGAGGTTGGGACTGCTATGAGAAGTCTAGACCGAAAGAATTAGCACACTTCGATCTTCGAAAACATGCATCAACTGTAGATGAAGCATTCTTAACTCTTAAGTTAACATAAAAATTGGAAAGTTATTATGGCGATCCAATTTTTTGACTGCTCCTGGAGAGAGATAAGCTGAAAATAATACTATTTTTCATTTATAACGTATTAAAAAAAAAAATTTAACAATCGTTTTAAAAAAGTTTATAATATATTATGATTTAAAAGTATATTTTTTATATTTATATTAAAAAATATATTCTTATAATTTGTATAACTTCCTCAATAGTTATTATATTACTATTTTTTTATATTAAAAATAAAGTCATTTTATAAAAATCAAAACTTACTTTTTTATTTTTTCTCTTATTTTTTATTATCTATATATTAAATATCTTATTATTTTTTAATAAATAATGTAATTAAATTTTTTTAAAAATTATACAGATTGATAAAATAATTTTTGTTATAATAATAGAGTAGTAAAAAATATTTGTTAAAATGTGTGGTTTCAAACTTTCAATGAGATGCCCTCAATGAGAGGCAGTATTAATTTGACCGGCTGACCTAGTCGATCTATGAGTTGATTAGCATTAAATTAATACCATAATGGATGCCGTAGTATCTTTGACAGTTTGAAAAGAAATAAAAGTTGAGAGGCGAATATAGACTTACTGCGTTCGTCGACCCATGATGATGTTGACGGAGTTATCGAGCCCAATATGAGCTACCTCCCAAAGTGCCAACAAATTCTCATAATTCATTAACTTCCACCGAAGGTCAAAAGGTTGATCACAGGCGTCAGAGCAGCCCGCTACCTACTCAGTCTACCTTCTTCCTCGATTGTTGACAATGTTTGTTGACTTGCTTATTTGCTACTCAATCTTTCATTTCAAAACAATATAATACTGATCGATATTCCTTTTTCGATTACACTAAAAGTTGTATAATTATTTTAATTTTATTTCATGATATAAAATCTTTTTTATGAAAACAATTAAGATTAGCATATTTTTAAGTCCATTCTCTTCCTATCCCATTAATATATCACATGATAATAAAATTGTTTAAGTTCCGGTATAAAATTTTTAGTCATATAAAAAAAATCTAAATTTTAATATTTATTAATCAGTAGGTTAAAAATCTATAAACATTTGCTCTATTGTAAAATAAATGGAATATATGTCTGTTAAAATTTCAAAACTGTCGTTACCTTCAATTACAATTCATACCGAATTACTCATTAAAGACGAAAATTAATTTAAAATACATATACAACATAATATCAATGTACATATATTCATTTAATCTTAAATTCAAATATTAGATTATCAAACAAATCTTTACTACTCCCTCTATCATCCATTATTTATAAGGGACGACTCAAAAATGGTTAAAATTAAGAAAATACACAAAACTATTATTTGAATCAAACCTCATGTACAAAAGTCATAAGCGGATCTAAAGTGGTGAACAATGAGAAAGAAGAGGGTCTTCAATGGTATATAACATTGTTTGGCAATGCTCGGGAACAAAGTCGTGTAAAAATGTTGAAAAACAAATTGTAGGGCAAAGATGCGACGGACACGACATGGGGTTGTTTAGGCAACAACAATTATGTAAAGTGAACAAGGGTGGCTTATGTTAGCGGACACAATATTTGTCGGTGTTTGTGTTCGTTCACTATAAGAAAAAGGGTCTATACCAATGATTTATATCGTCGGTATTAAGAACATGTTCGTCGTTAATACATATTACTACTTATCATTCGTCAGTATTAAATCATCAGTACAAGTGCCCCAATAATAAGCTTATTATTAAGAAGTAATACCAATGATTTGTTCGTTAGAGTTAGACATAATATCAACGATCAAGTACAACCAGGAAAAAAATTTGCCTGCAGTACCAACGATATTGAATTTAAATTTGAAAAAATAAATAAAATTTCTAAACCTTATTACCGACAAAGTTTTCTTAATAGTGAAAATGTTTCTTCCTTAATACTGATGACAAATCGTCGATATTAAGCCCTAATAATGACGATAATAAATTTTTTATTCGAGCTATATTTACTATTAAAATACTCATTACAAATTATTTATCTTAATGACAAATATTGTTATATAAACATATTTTACATAACAAACATATTGTTATTATATTTGATTGTCAATATTATCATAAAACCTAAAAATTATCTTCATAATTTTCATCTTCATCTTCATCTTCATCTTCATCTTGATTAGATGGCTCCAAAGGTGGATGAATTGAGCCCATGCAGCCATAAAAGCTCTCATTTGTCTTAATTCTTCCTCTTGACGTTGAAATTTTGCTTGTTGGAGGGCTATAATCTTCCCTATTTGTTTTTTATTTTCTTCTATTTGAAATCAGTATGCATACAACTCGTGTGAGATGCAACATGGCTTGATCCCTCCCCTACAAGCCTTCACCCTACACCTTTTCTATGCCCTTGACAACTACATAAGATGTCTTCGAGTATTGGTTCTTCATCAATTTTAGGAGGTATAAGATCATTAGAGCTACAAGAAGCCATTTGAAATAAGGTCTCCTCTCATCTTCGTAACATGTTGTTCTGTATATATAAGCAAAATCTAGACACACTATACAAAATGTTAAAATATATGTTATAATTAATTACATATAACTAACTTAAAAAATTCTCTTCAACTTGAGGAGTGACCCATATGTTATTATTAAAATGCATTTCTCTGTAGGTCTCTATGATAGGTAACAATTTGTTTGTCTTTAGATTAGCCTATATATAAGAGAAAAATTAATACAATACACTAAATTACATGATTAAAAAATAAAGAAAGAAAAACCCCAAAATACCTTCTTATAGTGATATTGTGACAATGAGTGTGTACCATGACAAGGAGTGGTTTGTTCTGCCATATTAGTAGCAATTTTTTTCTATCAAAGCCTTCACGAACAAAGTAGTAATTTTTTCATGTTCTTTATATGTAATTTTATTCATTTTGTATACAAAAAATTAATATTACCTTTATATCCTTCGAAGTCCATATATCGATACACTTTTTCCACACATTTGAGTCAAAAAATGAAGGCCTATAATTATTGTCTTCCTACCGATTTTTCTTATGATCATATTTTTGATCTTTACATTGATCCCCCATTATTCAATCAAGACCTAATTCAATTCTAGGCCATGAAGGATTTTCCCTCAATAGAGCTAAATCAAAATAATTCTACATATATACAAAATTATAAGTTAGAAATTATATCATTTTTATTTTATAATTTAATTAAAAAAGATAAAAAGAAACTTTTCCTCAACTTCTAGAAGAATCTTTGCCTTATCCTCTGGAGGGACATGTGACCACCTCTTATAACATGGTGGTATCTTTATCCCAATCGTATTCCCAACACATTTGCTAAACTATTTAATATGTGGACCTATCACATTTAAAGTGTTTGCTTGAAAATTAAAGTCCACTTCAAACTTTTTCCAACCTCTTCTCTCAAACTCCTCCAACATCATCCTATCCCTATTTATTTCTCTAGCCCTCCTCCTAGGACCTGACACATGCATATATAATTTTATCATTGAAATAATAAAATTATTAAAGTAATAGTGATGAAATAAAATGTAATTGATCCAATTTTGTACCTTCTTGATGTATAAAAATGCTAAACAACTTGGGTCTTGCTAAGAGTTGATGGTGGAACTAGGGATTACCAACAAAAGAGAAAATAGAAGAGGGGATGAGATGGGAAAAACTATTTAATATTCAAATAACCCTTGAAATCAAATACTTACAATCACCACTTAAGGTATCAACTCTTAAGCTAAAGATTATAAGATTTTTGAAATGCAACAAACCATGCACTATGTTTGTTGGGGAACAAAAGGCACACGAACTTCTCTGCAGAATACTCAATAAATGGATGCATCTTTATTCCTTTTTACACCCATATAAGAGTGTAAGAAGTTGAGAAAATTACAACCAACCCTTAGATAACCATAAGGGTTCAACTTAATCAAACTCTACTCCAATGAATGCTAACTATGGTAGGACTCAAACAATCAGCATAGGAGCTGATGTTTCAAGCCTCCCATTATCCATTTCCCATTCACTAGCTATTACATTGGGTTTACAAGATAATAATTAGGGCTTGGGGAACATAAATTACAAGAAAAAGGAAAACTAGTATATCACTCATGCATTAACTAGATGGAAAAATAAACCTTCGCCAAGACCCCTTTTGGCCGGCTTCTATGGCTTCTTTTTAGGCCATTAAATACCCTTAAGGTCTTAAAAACACAAAAATGTAACTCTAAAATTTGTTGCAAAAGTGAAGTGGTTACATGCTTGTGATTTTCGAAAAGTGTGCCCCATGAGCTGATTTTTGCTGGATGATGGCTGAAACTTGCATGGCTTTTGAAGCCATATTTTTGAGTCATATTCAAGCCATAATGAATCCTAAAAAGGTAGTTAGTTGATGGCTTATAATTTTTTTTGCATGGCTTCAAATAATCTAGCTCATATTTTAGTACAAGTAAAGAAGGTTTTTGATTCTCCTAACTTAGAAAAATTTATGAATAGATTATTGTCATCATATGAGGGGGATGATCTTGCATCACTTCTAAGTTTCGACACCCAGAGCGTAATCTAATAGGACACGATGGATCATATCCATATCCATCGCCACCATGACCTTAGGTGACAACATCAGCCATATGGAAACTATAAAAAACTATCAAATATTTTGATATATAGAAAAAATACATTATGATGATACACATAAATAGAAAACAAAGTGCATAGAGATGATACACCTATAATTAGAGCCAAACACGCTATAAAGCATGTAGATCATGACTCAAATGGGACTATTGATAAAGATGAATTGGATAAACTTGTTATTTACGTTACTAACTATCGTTATGCAAATTTGTTAATTCCTAACCTAGTGATTGAAATTTGGATCCCGAGTATGAGAGGCTTCATATTCAAAAGTCTTATCATTCATATTTTTATTATAATTATGATCTTCTATATAGCAATTCATACTAATAATAGAAGTTTCCAATGAATTAGATGAACTATTATCATTAACTAAAATTCTAGTTACTCTCTATCATATAGTTTGTATGTCAATGCAAGATCAATTAATTTTTATTTAATTTAATTGGATAAAATATAAAATTCTAAACTACTAATTTACATAAAAGATAATTCTTCATATTTTTCTGCATATTTCCTCCTAGCATTCACTTTTATGAAAAGCATAAACCGGTGCCATCATTTGCTTTAAATTTAGCCTAAAAATGGTATCTCTCCTTAGATTATTATGTATGGGTGGCTCGTCTAGCATATATTATTCAAACTCATGAAATTTTCCTACTTAAAACACATATTCCACCTACAATCTTCTTTTCTCTCTTTTCTGCATATTAACTATAATGAGCTACAATAATCTCGTTTCCCTAACTTCAAAATGTACTATTTTTCTCATGTCAATGTAAATATATTGTCGGCGTTGATTGTTATCCTAATTAAGATGTCCATAATATCATAACATATCTTCGTTTAGGAAAGTGGTATCATAATTAAAATATTCCTCCTATCACTCTTCCTTTTCCATTCTAATATTCATAATTAAAATACTATCATAACATTTTTTTTATTTTTGTTTAAAATTATTAGAGATTATTAATTATCAATTATCATCTAAAACATACTAGTATTTTTTCTAATATAACATGCATAATAAAAACAATATACATTATAATCTAATTATACACATAATCTAACTATAATAATCTGATACCTCATTTATACAAAATTTATTGAATCAATTCTACAAAACCAAAATACAATAATGTAATAAACCAATCAGACCCTAAATACAATAATATAAATAAAAAATTACTTCAATTTAATTAATATACCAAAAAATACCATAAAATAAAACAAATAATTAATAAATATACCAAACTAATACTATAGGGTTGCTTGGTAGGGGACGACAATGACAAGGTGGTGCTCCTATGGAGCACAGTGGTGCTTCAATGGTGGTGACTACAATTATATATAACAAACCATTATTAGCCATTTTTAAACCAAATAACACTGAAGGACAATAAATTAGAAGTATATAGAACTTCAAAATTCACAAAAATAAAGAACAAAGATGAAGATTGAAAGGAAAAATGGTGGAAGATCATGGGTTATACAGAGAATAGAAGAAGAATTCAAAATAAGACGATGGTAAATGAAGAATTAGGGCTTGTGTTTGGGATATATCTGATTCTTAATACCAATGATTTTAATCATCGGTATTAAGAGCTTTATCATCGATATTAATGCTGAATAAACTAGTCGATGTTGTTTCACTTAGCAAAAAAAAAAGACTCTTAATATCGATGATCTTTATCATTGGTATTAAGGCCTTATCATTAGAACTATGACTGAATAAAATAGACAACGTCATTTCACTAAGCCAAAAAATTGATAATCTTAATACTGATTATTTATCATTGGTATTAAGAAAGACAAAATTAAATGACGTCGTTATATTTAGAAAGGGAATTTTTTTATTCTTAATACCGATGATTTATTGTCGGTATTAATAATTTATTGTCAGTAGCAAATATTTCATTATTACCACGTTCCTTGATGGCATAGGTATTGTCGGTATTAAGTATTTTCCTATCTTTTTTTTTCAGATAAAAATTTTTTGTCCCATGATCTAATAGTGATTTCTAATCATTTCTATTAAGGTTTAACACTAATGAAACTTTACTATCAGTATTAAAATCGTCGATGTTAGGCCTTTTTCTTGTAATGGTTATAATTTTATTCATTCTTTTATTTTGTTACTTATATTTTGTTTGATCTAACACGATATGACAACATCTAAAAAGGGTCTTCTTTATTAATGTATACATAATGTATTAAGAGAGAAAATACATATAATGTGATGCATAAGAGATCCAAATTGGGTCATGCTAGGAAGTGGTATCTAATTAAGATTAGATTAACCTAAAATCAAGAGTAGAATAGGGAGAGATTTGAGAAGTTGAAATTGATTCATAGTAACTTCTTGAATCAATACTCACAAGAACCACCTAAGGTTTAAACTCTTAGATAAATCTTGGAAGATTTTTGTTGAGCTTCAAACTCTTGCACTAGAGTTGAAGATGAGAGACTCTTGGTTTTGAGAGAAAATATAAGCAGCCAAAAACAATTTGATTCCTCTTTTATTCTTTCCTTTGCATGTATAGATTGAGTACAGGATTAAAGGTTAAAAATTAGCCAAATAATACAAGTGATTTGAGTTAAAACAAATAAAATAAACTACCTACTATACCACCTTATATCACTCGACCACAAAGTGTGTTTCCATGATGATTTTGAATTGGTAGAGCTCTCCTTCATGTGTCCAACTTATGTAATTGCCACTTGATTTATAAGAAAATAGAAAGGGGTAGTTTTTATATTGTAAGGGATAAAAAGGAGTAAAGAGTGTCTTCTAGCCTTTCTCATTCTTCCTAAAAAGCTGCTTTGTTCTTACCAAGTGTTGAAAAGGACTTATCATGTGGTTTGAGAGGGACTTATGGTTTGTTTTGTTTGGTTATTGTAGTTGCATATTGGGTTGTGTTTTGAAGGTATTTTGGAGCTAAAAAAATAAAAGAAAATGGGATAAGATGGGAAAGAAAAAGGTGGAAAAATGTGGCTTAAAAAAGGTGGGGATTTTATTATGTGGAGGTGATAAAATGTTGACAAGGTTTGTATGGCTTGTATCGCTTGCTTGTCTTTCATAGCTATTTTTTCATAGGAGTGATTAATTTATCCAAGTGAGGAGAGTTTTGTGACTCTTAAACTTCAGAAAATTAAGGGTAAGAGTGTGATCATTAGATGAAGGTGCTTCCGCATCATAATGCCTAGATATAGTAGAGAGATTTAGAAAGAAAGAAATTTTGATAAAAGGAAACCTCAAGAAGGGACTTTTGATTTTCTTAGAGATAAAAATATAGGGAGAAAGTGTTATTGAGTTCTCATATTATTCAGTGGAATAATAGAGTTTGTAAATCTCCACTTTTATTTTCCTATACTTTGGAAAGTCTTTTCTAATATCTCGAGAATATAATATTTTATTCTACTATAGTGTTGTAGGGCTTCTACACAAAAGTTGTAATACCCTAAATTTTTGTAATCTTAATTCTTAGATGATTAGTCTCCTAATATTGTCTCTAACCTTAAGCCTTTTTTTAACACTTTATCTACACTTATCAAACCCTCTTTTTTACCTTCCTGCCCTTCAAAATCTTAGGATATCCCTAAGGGGGTAGTACCCTGTAACACCCCCAAATTTACTACTGAAAAATTTCGTTTAAATCAAAAAGGTTTAGCGAAAGCGAAAGATAAAATCGTAAACTCGGGGGCGTTACCGCCACACTTAGTACCAGACCGGTTCACTCCTACCGTCCCAGTACTAGTGCTAAGGCTAAATCCGATCATCATTAAGTACGAAGTATCATAAAACGCAATATGACATTTAGCATAAATCATTAATAAGATATAAGTCAAATAGAAGTTAGAATACGATTTAGGATTACAACCCCATAATACATTTTTTTTCTTTAAAACGGGAAACGTAATACAAAATATAGCTAACAAAACAAATCTCAAAAGGATTAATATCCGGGCATCTGGCCACTATTATGCCGGTGGATCGATCTGGGCCCGGCTCAATAATCTTACTCTTTAAGTAATTAGTATCTTATTCGTGTCTTATCAATTAAAGCTTTCCACCCTTGACATGCATATCAACTACCCTCTATGTCTATCCTCCCCAAGGGGCCCGTCCCATATCTTGAGACTCCTGCGCCCCTTATCACACCCGGACATCCATTCCCTTTACACTTACCTTTAGATGAAAGAGTCAACCCCTACGGGTGTGGGTTAGGCCCTACACTCATGACATCAACTCCACCTCCCATCACCCCCTAGGGTTTTCCCTTGAAAACCTTAATTGGGCCGATGTGGCCCAACCTTCTCCCACTTACGCTACCTTTACCTCATTCAACGCCCCACATCTCACCTCAATTAGATCCTCTCCCAAAACATATCACTTTACCTTTCGATTCAACATGTAACCATGAAAAACCCTAGTTGATCACCTCAACCCTAGTAACTTTCTTCTCCCACAAGCAATCTCTCTCTTTTCATCCCAAAGTCTCTTCTTCCACATGGGAACCCATACTCACCTTTTATATAAATGAAATCTGACTCTTAACCTATACTCCACCCTTCCTTAATCATTCTTGCTTTTGTACTTCCCAAATTTCCACTTTCTCCCAAAAACTCTAATCGGATTCCTTATACACCCTTGCACCAACCTACGTACTATTTTTCATCCCAAGTCTCCAATCGCTCCACAACTCTCCCATTCTCTTATTTATACCATAATTCAACTTTTCTCACATAAGATTCGCTCCCATGAAAGATTTAGCCATCCCATGCAAACACCCCAAGTCACCATGCAAATTTTATGACTCCCATGCATGGTTCCCCAACTCTCTTTTATTTTTGTCATTCCTCCCTTATTAAGTCTTCTCTCATGGATCATGAGGTACTTAGGTCAACCTCATATCCCCCTTAGTGAACTCACTTCCCATTTATTTCTTGTCATCCTTATTCCCAACTCATATTATTATTTAACCTAACATGCATGTCCTAGAGGGCCATATCATATCACATCATAAACATCATACATATACATGTCATGCTCATGTCATAGGAAACACATACAAACATACCTCAATCTCCAAGCTGTGCTACATAAGACAAGTTGCCCACAATCATATAATACACGACATAGCATAGCATATATAACATTCAAAACATACAGGTCACACATCACACAAAGGCCATAGCTTTGTCCTTACCTAATGCGACGCCGGGCTTGGAGCACGCTCCTCTAATTCCTTAGGGCTTGGATCGGGGTCACCTATGAAAGGGGAAAATGCTAAGTATTAGTTCTCTTACAAGTACTATCAACCCTTATTTTACTTTAGGATTAAGGTTCTTATCCCTAGAGGGGCATTATGCAAAGGCTAGGGTTTTCATCTTAATTTAGTGTATTAAATTCTACTAGTTAAAGTGTACTCATTTTGGTGCTTATCCTTATCCTTATTTTATTAGACCCGTTAGTTCTAATCTTGTGGTAATATGGTTCATGTTAACTATATGAAAATAGTGATGGTATTAATAATAAGTTAATGTTCTAGTGATAGAAACCCTAGTGTTTTAAGATCAAGTCTATTAACAGGGTTAGAGTCGAAATGATACTATTATAAAATCAAAATGCCACAAGTGAACTATTCCTAAGGGTGATAATGATAATAGTTGTATATTCTTGAAAAATGCAAGGTTTCAAAAGCTTTTGGTTACCATAATAAGGTGGTGATAGTAATAATAGTAATAGCTAATAGTAGTGCCTTAGTAATGAGATTAGGGTTAAAAGCATTAGGGATAATGTTAAGTGATATGGTAATAAGGCTCAAGTATCCTTCTTAGTTAACAACCACATGATATTTACTAACTTTGAGTTAAGTCACATGGATAAGACAAAAGTAGTTTTATTGTTAACCAAAAGGATAAGGTGTTAAGTAGAATAATAACAATAACAATAACAATAATAATAGTAATAATATTGATAATGATGGTAATATTAGTAATAATAACAATAATAACCCTAGTAGTAATAATAACAATAACAACAACCCAGTATGGTTAAGTATTAATAATAATAACCTTAGTAAGATAATAGAGATAATAATAATAATAATAATAATAATAATAATAGGGTTGTTAATATTAACACTTATAAAAATAAAACTAAAGTTGAGTATAATAGAAGTTAGGGTTCCAAGGGATGTTAGTATGGTAAAAATGATAACTTTAATATCAGAAGTCACAATATTAGAAATGATAATAATAATAAAAGTAATAATAATAATGATGATGATGATGATAATAAAAGAATAATAATAATAATAATAAGCATTATGGTATTAATATTAGTTAACTTAATAATAACTATATGGAAATAAAGTTTAAGGCTTGGGATGAGTGGAAGACCACCTAGGGTCGGTGGTGGTCCGGCGGCGGCGCGTGGCGGCGACGGTAGCGGTGATGGAGGAGGAGAAGAGAGGAAAAGATGGAGGTGGTGGTTAGATGGGAGAAGAAAAGGGGGAGTTTGATGTAGGGGAGGAGACAGTAGGGAGATGGGAGTGGAATGAGGGTGGTGGCGTGAGAAAGGTGGCGGCGCGCGGTGGTAGACGCGGCGGCCGAAGGTGGAGGAGGGTGGTGGAAGATGGTGGAGGTTGGTGGAGAAGGAGGTAGGGAGTAAGGATGGTATGGGCAGGTAGGGGAGGACCTGCTCGTCACTTTAGAGGGTGGAGGAGGCGCTGGTGGCGGCTAGGTTGGCGGTGGAAGGCGGCGCAAGGGCGGCGAAGGCTGGAGGTGGTGGTTTCGGGATGGGAACTTGGCACGGCTAGGGCGGCACATGCAGGGCAAGGCGGAGGGCGGCGGTGGTTTGGTTTTGTCGAGGGAGGTACAGGGGTGTTTTTGGTGGCCAGCGGTGGCGGCGGCGGTGGAAACCTCGTCTGTTTCTGAGGCGGCAGAGAGGCAGAGTTTCGGGGCAAAAATTGCAGCACTGGTTATGGCTATCGATGGGGGGTATTTATAGGCAATTGGGGGGAACAACAAAGGAGGAAGAGGACAACGGCCAGGTTACAGTAGTACGCCGTTTGGCGGCGATCAGCGCAGGCCTGCAAATTCTTTTACAGGGATTTTGGCTCGACGTGGCGAAGAAGGAAAGGAGGCAAGGCCTGGGCAGTGTAGGACGGATAGGTTGGGATAGTTTGGGAAAGAAAGAGACAAAAAGGACGGAGAGGACGGCCCGACAGAGATGCTGTCGGCGGTTGCAGCACCGTGGCCGTTGCAGGTCGCGAGGAAGAAGACAACAATGGGGGGATGGACCGGTGGTCCAGGGAAAAGAAAGAAAGGGGAGAAAACGGCCGGTTGGAAACGGTTATAAGATTCATAATCCCAATGTGTCGTTTAATTAATTAGAAGGTCAAAATGCCGCGTCGTGCCGTTGGCTGGCAACGGTTATAAGGCTCATTAATCGCGACACGGCACTTCGGTGGATCGAAGGGCAAAACACTGCGTCGCACTCGAGCGTCAGCCAGCGAACGACGTGGGGCCGCGGAGGAAGGAGAAAGGAAAAGAAAAGGGCTAGGCCGCAGGGAAAGGCCCAACCGACGAGGGAAAAAGGAAAAAGGAAAAGAAAGAAAGGAAAAGGAAGGAAAAGAAAAAGGTTTATTTAGGGTTTTGGATTTTACATAAATTATTTAGAATATTTTTAGGCTATTTAGAATATTAATATTTAGAAAATATTAAATAAATTCCTTTTTTGCTTATTTTAGATAAATTTCCTTAACCTCCATGCTAATTAGGAAAATATCCAAATTTTCTTCTAATTAAATTCTTTATTATTTTCTTCTTAATTTACCTTAATTAGTTCTCTACATTTTAATAAATGAATTTATATAATTTATTTTCCTAATAATTCCTTATTTGGCCGAAATTTTGGAAATTAGGATTTTGGGGTATTTCATACCCCTAGTTGACCCATGTATAAATTTAGTGTTTTACCTCGTGGAGTAGATTTCTGGATATGGTTACATGTCCCTGGTGGTTGGTTGTGAATATGGCATAGAGGAATGTATTAATTTATACATTTTTTAGTTTCTATGTTGTTCCTTATAGGATTACTTATGATGGTGTTATAGATTTAAGCGTTTAGGGTTTCAAATATGATCATTATTTAGGTTAGGTTTTAGGATTTTGTTAGCACCTTATGTTTAGAGTTGATTTTAGGTAGATGCTTAGAATTGTGGCAACCTATCCTTTTTTGTGTGTAACTCGAGTGTTGGGGTTTCTTTTTTTATGCTAATTTTAGATGCCTTTTATTGTTGATGCTTGTAATCTTAAATGTTGTATGACTTTCTGTAATATTATGTATGCAAGTGTTTCTTTTTGACGTTTGTGTAATGTATGTGACACTCTATGTGGTTTGTGTTTTTGTTGATGTTTGGTTAGGGGTTTTGTTTAGAGGTGGTTGTTTTGAGTTTTTATTCTTGTAAAGGGGCAATAACCCCCACCTCATTAGAGCACCATTTTGTGGGACACTTGAGTTTCTAATGGATTAGTTTCCTTTTGGTTGATGTAACACCTCCAAAAATCACAATTGAAAATAATTGTTTAATTAAAATAAATACAAGTACGGGAGTGCTACCACCATGATTAGTACAAGCCAGCCCCCCGGCCAGTCTTGTACCAACCTCAAGGTTGAGGAAAATTTTCACAAGAACATTAGACACACTTAAAACAGAGATTCATAGAAAACTGAAATGTTTATAACAAGAGAATTAGAGTGCATGAAAAAAAGTCATTACAACCTGAATAAAGTACATAGTCAAAGTCCCCAAGGGGATAAAAGATATAATATAATAAAATGAAAACATAAGTAAACAGAGATAATAAGAGAGTCTGGTCTACATCGCTCTTGGCCCCCCATACTAAGTCTAATATGGTCACTCCCAGCCCCTCTTGATGCCTCATAAGTGTTATAAGCATAAAAAATGGTATCTCCTACCAACACAAAATCAGTAGAGTCCTCTGCTCGTGGGAATGAGCAGCACCCATGAAATGGGTGGTTAATACACTATGTACTAAGTAAGGTAACCATACAGCTAAGGTCATACACAAAAGGCATATAATACAAGTAATATCATACAGATAAACCATACAAGGGATGTAAGTAGTATAGGTCATGTTATAGTCTGGTTAAACTTAATCCTTAGATCTCTGGTCAATATTCCCATTTCACACCATTCTTATTATCAATACATGCGATTAAGGGAATACCACTATTATAGCCGGTGGATCGAAAAAACACCCAGGGCAGATGAAATGCCCCGAAAATTTCTAATTCTAAATATTATATTTAAATGAGGTTTTATCATAAAGATTAATTAAATAAATTATATTAATTAAAATAAAAGAAAATTTATTAGGGAAAATCCAGAATAAATTTATAAGTATTTTAATTAGGAGGAATTTTGGTAATTTAGCTAATTAAGGATTTTATTTTAGAAATTAACTAAATAAATTATTTTATTTAAAATAATGAGAAAATAGTTTCAAATTAATGTTAATTTTATAAATAAATTATTGGAAGAAAATTTGGGTGTTTTGCTAATTAAAATTGAATTTATGGAAAATCTTTTAAAAATCCTAATTTAGCCTAAAAAGGGATTTAAATATTATTTTATTTAAATATTATTATTTTTAAATATCCTAAATATTCAGATTAATTTAATTGGCCCTAATCTAATTATTTTTCTCCTTTCCTTTTTCCCTTTTTCTTTTTCTTTCTTCCTTTTTCCTTTTCTTTTTCTTTCTTTTTCTTCTTTTTCTTTTTCCTCTTCTTCTCGCCAAACTGGGCCAGCTCGCGGCCCAGTTCCCCTTTTTCTTTTCTTCTTCTTCTTCGGCACAGCAGCCCGCGCCGTCGTCCTGCCTCCGCCCTCCACGCTGCGTTTCGCCAGTTTTACGCCCGAACCTCGTCGTTCCATTTAATGAATCCTTAACCCACGCCCGACTGCCCGGTCTCCCCTTTTTCTTTTCTTTCCCAACCGACCGGTCCGCCTTCCTTCCTTCTTCCTCCTTCCTCCTCCGTCGCTGCGACGCAAGCTTCGACCCCGTCAATGGCATCTCCGGTTACGGTGAATAATACCGGTCGTTTCTTGTCTCATTGCCTTCCTATTAACTTCAGGAATAAATTGGCATAATTTTCGTGTGTTAAATCTCACCCGTTTCCGCTCCCCAACGTCGCGAACCTTCGAACCAACCCAAACGGTGCCCGACCGTTTTCTGCCACCGGCCACCCAAATTCTTGCATTTAACACTTCCATGTCGACCTCCAGCTCCTCATTATCCATTCCAACATCTATAAATAGCCTAGTTGTAGGAGTTGTGGAATATTTTTCTTCCCCGAAACCCTCGGCCCGAGCTGCCGCCACCCCAACTTCAGACGTCTCTTCCGCTGCCGTCAGCCAACCTCAGCGCCACCGAAACATTTCATTTTCTTCCCTGAAATTTTCTCTAGCTAACCAAACTATTTTCACCTCTCGATTCTTCTTGTACGAGCCTAAATAATCATGCAAAGTTAGATGTTCGTTTCGCCGGAATTTTGACCCCGAAGCCTTAAACCGCCTTCCACCACCGTGCGTCGCCACCTTTGGCTGCACCACCACCATCATTTTGTCCCTCTCCTCCTGAGCAACAATAAACACCTCTTATATCACCTCAATTCTCCCTATCTTTTTCCCAACATCCATCTTTTTCTATTTTCTTCTAATTTTCGGCCGCCGCCGCCGTGAACCACCGCCGGTACCACCTATCCCCACCAGCTTAAGGTTGAACCCTAGACCCTCTCAACCATTTTCCATATTATTATAAGCCTTGATTTAATTTATTTCAATTATTTGCATATAATTACCATTATTATTATTCTTAATATTTATATTCTTAATATGTTTTATTATTATTTGATGAGAAATTTTATGCTGAATTGTACTTACAGGGTGGAGAGTGATAATAAAATAATTTTATAGTTAGTTTCGAAGTTTAAGTTATTAATTGAATTATTATGGGATTATTATCATTATCTTTATTATTTTAATATTATTGTATAGGTTATTAATTTTATTATTAATATTAAATAAATGGTAAGTCATTAGTTATAAGTAGGGTCGAAACCCCACTTTAAATTTTAAAGCTTATTATTATTATTATTATTATTATTATTATTATTATTATTATTATTTATATTCTCATTGATATTAGTTTTATTAATTTTGATATTATTATATTAAGTATCATTATTATTATTATTAGGGTAAAGTCTTGAATCCTATATTATCAAGGTTTATAATATCTCTATTATTTTTATGTCTTTAGTAAAGTTAGAATTTTGTTGAGGTTATTATTTAGTCAAAGCTCTAAGGAGGCGTAGGAACGTGCTCCAAGACCGGTGTCGTTTCAGGTAAGGGGTGCTAAGGCCTTTTATGTGCTTATGGGCATTATGTGCTTCGCATGCTATGTATCCTTTGTATTATTATAATCATTCTGTATGTGATATAATGTGGAGTTGAAGAATGTTTTGCATGGCATGTGTATTATTTATGTATAATGATATGTGTTGTGATACTGTAAGACATGCATGTGAGGATGTTGGTATGGTTGTACGGGGAAAGGATGAAAAGTAAGGAGGATGGAGAAAGAAGTTGATTAAGGGATGTGAGTTGACCTAATTATTCCATTGATTCATGAGTAGAGGAATAAAATGGAGAATTTTAGGGTTTTGTGTGTAAGAATCTGATTTATGATTTTTGAGGTTTTGTATGGAGAATATAATTTATGGTTTTATATGGGGAAGTTTAATTTATGGTTTTGTATGGTTTTGTGGGAGACAATATAATTTATGATGTTATATGGGAGAATTAAATTTATGGTTTGTTAGGGAGAATCTAATTTAAGACATTATTTGGGGAGAATGTAATTTATGACATTATATGGGAGAGCCTAATTTATGATTTGATTGGGAGAATCTAATTTATGATTTGTTTGGGGGAATCCAATTAATCCAAATTATGGTTTTGCTTGGGAGATTCTAATTTATGATTTTATGTGGGAGAATCTAATTTATAGTCTTATATGGGAGAATATAATTTGTGGTTATGAAAGGGGAGAATCTAATCAATTGTATTATGTGGAAAAATCTTTGGGTTTTATATGATTTGAATCTTTGTGTTGGTATGGATTGAATTTAGGGTTTTGTGTGAATGAATATTTGGGTTGTATATGGTTTGAATCTAGGGTTTGGTATGAATGAATCTTTGGGTTATATGGATTGAATTTAGGGTTTTATATGATGAGATTTTGGGTTTTACATAATGGTTAATGTTTGCATGGTTGAAATTAGGGTTTCACATGGAATTTTAGGGTTTGCATGAAAAAGGTTCGAAGGTTTGTATGGGGAGATTAATGTCTGCATGGGTATGAAATTTACGTGTGGAAAGTTAATTTGGGATGTAAGGAAAGTAAGGTAAGTGTTGTTTGGGTGTTTGAGCACTTGGGATGAAAAATAGCACATGGAGCAAATTAAGGGTACGGAGGAGATTGAATTAGGGTTTGGAATGCTTAATTGTGGTTTGTTGTGGTTAATTAAGGTTTGGAATGGCTAATTATGGTTGTTATGGTTAAATAAGGTTTGGAGTGGTTAATTATGGTTTGTGGTGGTTGATTAGGGTTTGATGTGGCTGCTTAAGGTTTTTGTTGTAGCATGTGTTTTTTGTGATTAAGGTGTAATTATGACAATGGAATCGATGATTTGTGATGTGTGGAGTGTTAAAATGATTTGGGTGATGTGAGGTGGAGTAAGAAGGGATGTTAAGGCCTAAATTAGGGTTTCGGAATAAAACCCTAGAGTGAGATGTGAAGTAGAATTGGAGGATAAGTGTGAAGGGAGCGATCCATGCATGTCTAGGGTTTAATGGTAGCACGTGTGTAATTGGTGAATAAAGTATGATGATGAATATGTAATTTATGCTTTTTGATTCGTGCATGTGCATGATGAGAGCCTTTGAATAAGATACTTAATACATTAATCACGTAAAGTGGAAGATGTTGAGACGGGCCTAGACCGATCCACCGGCATAATAGTGGCAGGGAATATTTCCCTCGCGACCGATCCACCGGCTAAAATAGTGGCAGGGCATGTACCCTCGCGACCGATCCACCGGCTATAATAGTGGGGGATCCCGAGCTCAACAAAACAAAACGTTATGTGTTGAAAGATATGGGAAGACACTAATCACTTAAAGTGGAACACCGTACGAGAAGGGGCCACACCGATCCACCGGCTATAATAGTGGCAGGGTATGTTACCCTCGCGACCGATCCACCGGCTAAAATAGTGGCAGGGAACATTTCCCTCACGACCGATCCACCGGCAAAAATAGTGGGGTTCCCGTAATCGTATGGACTTGAATAAAAGTATGGTGTGACATGATTCCTGATAAGAGATAAACTAAGTTATTGAATCAGATTATATACATATGGGCCTTTATACTTTTACTTGGATGATCACATGAATTATGTTATCATGTTTATGATCTTTTATTCTTATGCATGGATTATGTGCTTATGTGTCGGCCTTAGTGCTCGGTTACCTTACTCAGTACGTAGCGTACTGATCACCCTTTTCATGGGTGCTGCTCATTCCCACAAGTAGTATGCCCTTCTGATTTGTGCAGGTGGGTGAGATATCAGTTGGGGCTATGTGTTGAGTTATGTTTGGCTCAAGTTCGAGAGTGTTGTGGCCGTATTCATTCTTTACTCGATTTCATTCCTTTTGTTATTTCTTTGGTATAGTATTTACCATTTTCTGATTCATTACTCGATTGATTATTTTAATGAACCTTTTATCGGTTGTAAGTTTAATTCTCTTTTGGAAATGAATTACATTTCTTAATGCGCACTCTGATTTTGTTTTGCAACCGTTTAATGCTTATTTGGAAATTGGATTGTATTGATTATTTCTTTTCTTAGCCTTAGCACTTGGTACTGGAACAGTCGGAGAGAACCGGTCTGGTACTAAGTGTGGCGGTAACATTTCTAGAATTCACAAGTTTTAAGTGATTCTATTTTTATTTGCTTCCGCTTTAAGAAAAAAAAAATAGTGAATTTTGGGGTGTTACAGCATAACACACCTGGCCACTATTATTCGCTAGTGGATCTATCAGCCCCGACTCTCATGGTGTTTCACTGTAAGTAAATATTATTTTTCCATGGTTTATCATAATTAGGTTTGGTTTGTTGAGTTTGTAATCCTCCACTATTATAGCCGATGGACCGGAAATATATACGACAGAATGCTCCTAACCAATATTATTCACCGATGGATCGGTCTCCATGGCACTCTAGCTCCTAGCCACTATTATTCGCTGGTGGACCAGTCTGGGTCTGAATTAATGATCTTTCACTTTAAATGGTTAGTATCTTATTCGTGTCTTATTTGATAAATATTAACATCCTAGACATGCATGTCCTTTAGACTACTAGCTCACACAACCTAACTACTCCTATTCTCCTGAAAGGGAACTGTCTCATATCTTGAGACCTTTATACCTCCTAATACATCCAAACATCCTTTTCCTCTTCTCCCTACTTACCATGAACACCCAACTCCTAAGTGTGTGGGTTGAGGCCCACTTTCTCATACCTCTGACTCAACTCACTATCGCCCTCTAGGGTTTCCCTCCGGGAAACCCTAATTTGGCATATATGGCCCAACCTTCTTCTATCCCACACAACTCACACTCTTTTGCCCCAAAATCATCACCTCACTTAGATTCAATCCCAAGCATCCCACTTTACTTCTCATTATGCATATGTGACCATGAAATCCTAGTTGGTCACCCCAAACCCTAGCCAAGTTTCCCATGCGCCCTTATACCAACCTAAATACTATTTTTTACCCATGGGCTCCAATCACCCAAACAACTCTTCCCTCATATTACTTAAACCTTAAGTCACCTTTTCCCACATAAGGATCATTCCCATGCAACGACTAACTATCCCATGCAAGATTTACTTCACTCTCTCATTTTTTCCATATCATTCTTTTATTTGTCTACCCCTAAGTCTTAAGATCCATAGGTTATCCTTAATTCTCTCTTAGTCAACTCATTTCCCTTTTCCCCTTTTCATCATTTCACCCCCACACCATATCCTTAAAGCATCCTAGCATGCATATCCTAAAGGGCCACATCACATAAGCACCACAAGCACAACATACATATCATATTACACATGCTATAAGGAGGACACATAAACGTACTTTACCTCCACGCTGCGCTATAAGTAAATGGTCATAATCACATAAGGTACACAAAAATATCATAACACATGGAATAAAAAGCACATAACACATATAATAGGCCTTAACTACATCCTTACCTAAAACGGCATTAGGCTTGGAGCACGCTCCTGTGCCTCCTTAGGGTTTGGACTTGCTTCACCTATAAGAGGAAAAATACTAGGGTTAACTTTTCTCCTATCAACATTGTCATCATTTCCTAATTTACCTTTATCATAACCTAGTATTAGGGTTATTAATAATAACAGTAGCTTATTAGTAAAAATAAGGGTATTATTCTTAAAGTAGCTAATTATGCTATTATTAGTCAAAATAGGGTTAGGTAGTTATATTGGTCCATGTTAAGGTATTATTAGTAATATTAATAATACTAAAGATAATAAATTTAATAATAATAATAATAGTGATAATAATAACAATTCAAATAATAATAATAAACATAATAATAGTGATAGTGATAAAGATAATAATAATAATAGTGATAAAGATAATAATAATAATAATAATAATAATAATAATAATAATAATAATAATAATAGTTTGAATAATAATAATAATACTAGTAATAATAGTGCTAGTAACATTAATGTTAACAACAACAACAACAATAATAATAATAATAATGATAATATTAATAATACGAATGTTGATGATGATGATAATAATAATAATAATAATAATAATAATAATAATAATAATAATAATAATAATAAAACTAATAAAATAAAAAAATAATTTCATTAATTATACTTAAGGGTTAGGAAGGTTGGGGCACAACCTAGTGGTGGTGGTAGCGAAGTGGTGGCAGTAGCAGCGCACGGTGGTGGTGATGGACAAAGTGGGGGTTAGAGAGGTGGCTTTTTAGGCTAGAAGAGGGAGACTGAGATGGTGATTATATTGGTGATGGATTCTCCGGGTTGAGAGGGTTGGAGTACTGGTGGTGGCGGTATAGTAATATAGCGGCGCAAGTGGTGGTTGTTGTGGTGGCTAATTGTGGTGGAGAAGAAGGGAGGGTGAAGGTGAGGGAGGAAGGGAGAAAGGAAGGTAGGGGGAGGTAAGGGAGGCTTTTCTAAGTGGACTGGGTGGTAGGAGAGGCAATGGTTGCGGCAAAGAAGGTGGTGCACGATGGCAAGAGGGGTGGCGATGGGTGCAAAGTGGCAGATCGAGCAACCTACTTTACACTATTGAGGCAGCTCATGTAGGGGGAACTAGGGGTGGCAAGTGGTATGGTTCGGTGGAGGGTAATACAGGGAAGGTTTTGGGGTGTGTTTTGGGCGGCGGTGTTGGGCAACATCGGTGGGGACGGCGGCTGAAGTGGAAGTGGCACACGGGGGGTTAAATTTTATGGGCAAGGGAAAGAGGGTTGAAGGGGATTGGTTGGGGGTATTTATAGGCCATTAGAGGGAGGATAAGACAAAGGAGGAAGAGGATAAGGGGGCAGGTGAGGAAAATCTTGCTGCCCGGCGGTGGTAGGTCATTACAAGCTTGCGATTTTGGTAGGGCAAGTTTAGTCAAGGAGGAGAAAAAGAAAAGGGAAAGGGGAGCGTGTGAGGGTAGGTGTAGGGGGGTTTGGCTTAGAAAAGGAAAGGAAAGGGATTGGGAAGAGAAGGGAGGCGGCAGGTTGGCTGTATAGTGGCTAGGCTAATTGGCGATGTAGAGTTGCAGGTCAACCTGCAATTCGTGGGAGGGGAAGAAGAAGAAGAGACAGGCGAGCCAGCTAGTTTGGCGAAAAAAAGAAAAGAAGGAAAAAGGAGGGGGAAACTAAGCGGTCGAGGGGAGAGAAAAAAAAAAGAAGGATGGTAGGCTAGGCCACATAGGGGGGAGAAGAGAGGGAGAGGAGTTGGGCCACGAGGGGGTGCAGGCCTAATCCCCGGGAGGGAGGAAGAAAAAGAAAAAGGATAAATGAGGGAAAGAGGAAGGAAAAAGGAAAAAGGAAAAAATGAAAAAAAGAAAAAGAAAAAATAGGTTGGTTAGGGTATTCAGATTATTTTTGCCTTTTTAAATATTTCAAAATAATAAAAATTAGTAAAATAATAATTAAATCCTTTTTATATTAATTTAGGATATTTTGGGTAATTTTTTTGTAAATTTTATTTTAATTAGCAAAATACCCTAATATTCCCTATTTAAATTCTTTATTATTTTACTCTTGATTTTGCCTTAAATACTCCCCTTATTTTAATAAAATAATTTGTTTAATTAATTTTTCTAATAAATCCTTATTTTAACATGATTTTCTAAATTATGATTTTTGGGGTATTTCAATCGACTTCAGGAACAAAGTCTCTACCTTCTTTTTTTTCATAAACCCTGGTTAAGAACCTAATTGCAACTTAATGAGTTATGTGAATCTGATCATAAAAATAATAGGTGGATATTAAGTGTTAAGGTGTTTAATATCTATATTTGGGTTAGGATAGAATATGGATTAGGTTAACTAAGTTAAAAATATAATATTAGAGTTTTGTTGTCGGGCAATCGATCAGAGCCTACGAGCAGAATGACTAAGCGATAATGCAGAGCTGATAGCACTAGGGTGTCTGAGAGGATGACCAACAATCAACCAAGGCTTGTTTCAGGCGTTACGATAATTTTTTTCAATATTGTCTTATTTTGATTTTGTGAGCCCTTCCTTTTGTACTTATTAACATTCTACCAACCTCTCCTCACCTTGGATCAGATTATTATTGGTGTGCTTACCTTTGTCCAATACCTTAACCATAATCACTTTACCTCACATCTCATCCATTCTTTAACACTTTGTACTTACATTCAACTTTTCATTCAAGTGTTGGTGAAGTAACCTTAGTTAGCTCTTCTCTCTCCTCCAAACTAATGTTCAAATCCTCTTTGTGACTTTGTTCCTAAATTTGCTTCATTATTTCTTTGGTCTTTGACACTTGGTGCGTTTGATGATTTCTCCTCTTGCCTCTTTTTCTTTGAGGTTTGCCTAAATGTTGAAGAACACCTCCCCCCTTTATTCTTCAATCTAAAGACCAAAACCTTCCCTTCTTCTCCTCCCTATTTTCCTTTCATTCTTTAGCTTCTAAATTCTTGAATCTTAACTTTTTGTTGTTTGTTTTAACCAAAAGAAATTTAAGTTCATAGATTGGTGAAGTTTTGATTCAAGCTTGTTTTCAAGACCTATTTTCAAAACCGAAGGGTTTTTCCCCCTTTTATTTTTCTCTTCTATTATAACCCTTACTATAATTATTTTATTTGATAGTTATATCTTTCTTTTAGGTGATCGGATTATGGAAGGAGGTTATTAAGGAGTATTTTTTCTTAAAGACGAGTGTAGCCTTTGGTAAGGATAGATGTCTCTAGTTTAAGATTTTATATGACTATGTATTAATTTTATAAAATTTTATGTTAGTATGTTTTATGCTAAAATCATGCTAGGCTTTATTTTAAACTTATTTCCATGTATTTTTTGGTAAAATGTATGATTTATAAGTTTTTTGATTTTTATGAGGAGTTGTCATTTGTTATGTCTTGTTAGGCTTTCTCATAAAATCTTAAGTATAATAGTATATTATATTATATTCTTATATTGGCTCACATTTCCACTATATATAAGAGGAAGTATGAAGATGATTGGGCTCTGTTAGAGGGGACGTTGACTCATAAGTCCACTATATGTGTAAAATCCTTGATGCTACATCAAGCTATAGGTTTTGAAATTGACTCACTTATCGGATGAAATATTAGTTCACGTAAATTTATAACCTCAGATATCTCGTTCTCACTTTTGACCATTAAATTAATAGATTTGTTCAATACATACAAATAGTTGTTGGCGAATATCAGGAAATTTTGTTTGATTTGAGAAAAATGATAAGGCAAGGAAAATGAGAAGGAAAGAAAATAGGAGAAACTAAATTAATTTTCTTTTCTTTTTTTGGTTGTTAAAAAGATTTTGTGGAAAACATATCACTAGGAACAACAAAAATGTATACTGGTTAATAAATTGTGCTACTCACATATATTTGCTTATCGTCATTCTATAGTATTTTAATATCAACAAATCTTGTAGTTGAAGTAAAGAGATAATAAAATAAATTAAAAAATTGAATTCAATAACATAATACGTAAATGGAAGTTACAATGTAATCAAATGTAGAACTTAAAGATATAAAGGTTGAGGAAGAGAAGTCGGATAGGAAGTAAAACTTTTCTCAAATTTTCTTTCGTTTTCCTTGGCTTTTTATTAGGAAAACTATTTAATACAACTTGCACAACCTTTTTCCTTCTTATTTTCTTTCTTCAAAACTTTTTCAACAACCAAATACCTAGAAATCATATTCCATCTCATTTTATCTCCTTTTTATGTTATTTTCCATGAATCAAACAAAGCCTAAGGTCATCCCATTAAATTGTTGTTTTTATGTTTCTTATTTTTATTGGGTGCATTGGAAGCGTTTGGGGAAAGCAAAGACCTTGGGCTAGGAAGTAAATTTATAAACAATGTTATAGTAGTGTATCAACTGGTAAAGCGTACCGAGTAACTAGCATAGATATAATGTCGATTATGAAATGCATTACAAAATAAATTCTATGTAGTATTTATGTTTTTTTGGTGCAATGCTAAAATACAAACTATACCATTGACTTCCGAATGAATGCACCAAGGCTCATCATTTGTTGAATATCCTCCTTTGATATACATACATACACACATACATGCATATCCTCTTTATTTCAACTTATCTTTACAAACAAACTCAATTACACCAGTAATTCCCATATACAAGCTCTCAAAAGCTTCCTCGAATGGTTACTACTGCTACTACTACTAGTACAATAATAAGATGCATCTCGGTCCAACTCTCTCATCATGGATCATTCTGATGTATTCGTCTGAATTGGTGGATGGTTGCCGGAGATGGGTTTTAGTGGTGTGTGTTGAAAATCAACGGTGATACAACGATGTGTGGTGGTATTTGTTGGGGTCCCTCCCTAATTAAGGAGGTTTCCCAAAATAATAATAATAATAATATTATTATTATTATTATTATTATTAATATTAATATTAATATTAATATTAATAATAATGGGGATGATGTATGCATAGTAGAGTTCCAAAGATAATTAATACTTTGGACCTCTTGGGAATTTAGAGGAGATAAGCCCATTTCACCATGTGTAAGTAACCAAGGTTCATTGGCTTAAATTAATGGGATAGAATTCAAGAGTCATATTATGGCTTATGGGTCACCCCCTTCTACTCCTATAAATAGGGGTCTTTGGGAAGGCTTAGATCATCACAAGCAAATAAAGCAATCCTCTACAAAAAGAGAGAAAGTGAGGGCCACTACAAAAGTGAGGTTCTTGGGAAAAGTTCTCATATTTTCTCAAGCAAAGTTTGAGTGTTCCATCACTTAGTTGATAAGAGAGTCCATCCTTTGTAAATCATCTTCTTTTGGGCAAAGAAGTTGAGTGAGCCTCTAGTTCATACTAGAGAAGAATTACTTGTAATTCTACTATCATCATAGTGGAAGGTTCATGGTTTTTTCTTCAACTTTAAGGGTTTTCCACGTAAAAATTTGGTATCTTTTAATTTTCTATTTTTGCTATTTTTTGTCCATTTTTATCATACAAGGAAGGAAAAGGTGTTTTGCTATCAACCAGTCCTTTTTCCCCAACATTGGTATCAGAGCCTGGTTCATAAGGCTATCATATTCTCTTGTGTGATTTAAAATGGAGGGTACCATCACTCATGATGGTGATATGTTCAAGCTTACCACCGTGTATTATTTATATTAGAAGCTTATGATGGAGGATCACCTATATTGCAAACATCTATATGAACCTGTTATAAAGGAGAAGATGCCAGAAGGAAAAGATGCCATAGAATGGGAACTCTTGAATCGAAAGGCGGTTGCTATGATCCGTAAGTACATCGATCGAAGCCCTACTTCCATGTTAGGGTTTGCATGGAGTTGGGGTTTGCATGGAAGTAGGGTTTACATGGAGCTAGGGTTTGCATGGAAGTAGGATTTTCATGGAGTTAGGGTTTACATGGGAGTTATGATTTGCATGGAGTTAGGGTTTGCATGGGTGTTAGGGTATGCTATGGTTAACTTTAGTTGTGGTGGTTAACTAGGGTTGGAGTGGTTAACTAGAGTTGGAGGATAATAATAGTAGAAGTCAGTCATGCCTGTCTAGGTAAAAGCTTCTAAATAAGATACTTAAAACATTAATTATGTAAAGTAGAAGAGATTGAGACGGGCCTAGACCAATCCACCGACATAATAGTGGCTAGGTACTACGATATCCTAGAGACTGATCCACTGACTAAAATAGTGGTCAGGCGCCGGAGTGCCCTGGAGACCAATCCATCGGCTAAAATAGTGGGGTTCACGTATTCGTGTGGACTTGATAAAGAATATGGTGTAAATCGACTTTTGATAAGAGATTAATTAAATAATTAATCTGGATTATTTGGACCTTTATGTGTGGGCTTGATTATTTCTAAGCTGTATAATACTTTTCATGAATTTATATATTATGTGTGTGGGTTTGAAAGTGTAAGTTGAATATTATCCTGCATGATTTTATGTGCTTGTGTGTTGGCCTTAGTGCTCAGTTACCTTGCATAGTACGTAGTGTATTGATTACTTTTTTTTATGGGTGCTACTCATTCCCACGAGCAGAAGGCCTGTTTGACGTGTTGTAAGTAGGTGATACCTTCTTTGATGACATTGATGTCTATAGGACATCAAGTGGGGCTGAGTGATGATTTGGGTTGGATCGGGTCTTGGAGTAGTGTGGTCATTTTCCGATCATGAGATTATTATTCCTTTTCTCTTTTAACTATGTTTGAAACTCCAGAAACAATTTTGTTATTGTAGCTATTTTTATTCTCTGAAGAACTATCTCACGTATTTCGGATTATGTAAAACTCATGCATACTTTGATTATTGATTTGCGAATTTTAATTTATGTATTAATGTGTGATGATGACAATGTTTTTCTTAGCCTTAGCACTTGGTACTGAAACAGTAGGAGTGAATTGATTTGGTACTAAGTGTGGCGGTAACATCCCCAGAACTTACAAGTTTTAAATTTAAAGGTCTTCTTTTATATATATGTGTGTGTGTGTGTATTTTGGGGTGTTACAAAAAATCTAACTTCATTTACTGTATTCGAACATTTACATTTGAGTCATTAAATGTTTTGAATCTACTTTTTGAAATCAAAATCATCCTACACCCTACGTCCTGTTGCATTTGGCATCCCTAGGTCTCCCTTTCCTTCTCTTAATCAGTTGGCCAGTTGTCGTAGTTGTCATAGTCTCATTGCCATCGATGGATTATCGACTCTTTATCACCGTCAGATCTCATCCATAAGCTCTCATTTTTTGCTATATTTTCTTTTTGCTTAGCCTAGTCTTGTTTTAGCTTTCAACCTTGAGTCTTCTCTTCTTCTCTAAGTCAGTCACCCTCAACCCTTGTTCTAGTTGCCTCACCTCATCGTCAGCATCAGATCGTTGACTGTCATTGTAGTTAGATCTTGTTGGTAAACTCTTGACTTTAGCTTCTATTTTCTTACTATTTTTTGGTTTAGATCTCGTTAATTTTTAAATTTTTTTTACTTAATAAAGATTTTAATAGTTTAATATACATATATAATTTTATTTTATTTAGTAATGTATTTAAATTTTTATTATTATTTTGATTTAACTAGAGCCCTCTATTTTGACCTTATTTTTATCTCGTTTATTATTGTTTCTATGATTCAATTTTACCCAAAAATTGTAGTTTTTGTTTGGTAATGTGATACGTACTGCTCTAGTTCACCCAACTAACAAAGCAAGCCCACTACCGTAGTTGATAATATGGTCAATTATTCTCTTTGTAGCTTTCCTTTCGTTTCCTTTTCTAGTGAACTTCTTGACATTGTGCTCGTACCTAGTTGATTCCCTTTTTCATAGGCTCATGGCTTATCCCTCTACACCAATCACTAGACTTAAAGAGAGTACACAAACACATCACAAAAATCTGCTGAAGATCGATTGTCTTCAAAAGACTTTAGTAAGGAATATTGATCCAAGTTTATGTCGGGGTAAAGGTGTTCAATGAAGAAACATCAACCATCAACCTAAGGCATGCTTTATGATGTTTTTGGACAATCTAGCTAGAGAAGTAGAGTCCAAGGAAGTACAAGATTTTCTTGATGGAGTTGGGAAGGTGGAGGATTTATTTATCAATTGGAAGGAGAGAAGAGTATCCAACCTTCACTTTGGTTTCATGCGCTATAAGGGAGAGGATGAAGTGAAGGAGGCGGTGAAAAGGTTTAATAACATTATGCTACATGGGATTAAACTTCATGTGAAGATGGCAAGATATGGAAGAAGTGACCAGCCGGTTGTTAAGGACCAAGGAGAAAACCAAAAGAGAAGAAGCAACTCTTGGCAGTATAGGTGGAGGCCAGTGATGAGGGATTCAATATCATATGCAGCAATCACCAAAGGAAAGGAGCTACTAAAGAATAATTTGATGGAGGTAGGTAGGGTGTTGCATATGTAGGTGCACGAGAATGAGTTGGAGTGGCTAGAAAGAAGCCTTATAGTTGAGCCTTTGCAACCCATGCACCCTGATATTATCATCCCATATTTGTTGGATTCATGGAGCTTGGTTTACAGAGTTAGAGACCTGGGTAGGTATACGTTCCTCCTCACTTTTGAAATACAAGAAGATAGCCGAAAAGGTATGGAGGAAGGGAGAAATCTATACAAGTTTTTTCAGGCGGTTAGAAGGTGGAGAATGGAGGATAATTGCAGGGTTAGGGGAACTTGAGTGGAGATTAGCGGGTTTCTGGTGGTGGCATGGAAGGAGGAAATTGTGTGAAGGATAACTCAGCCATGGGGAAGGTGGGTTTGTTGGGAAGAATATAGGGACTTCAAAGGCTAAATGGAAGTCACCAGAGTGTTGGTAGACATACAGAGGTTAGAAGAAATTCGAGATAAGGTGGTTTTATGCATAGAGGGGAAGGAGTCAATGGTGCTAGCTCTTGAGGTTGGCCAAGGCTACAACCCTTGGCAGCAGACTCCGGCGGATAATACAATGTTCCGACCAATGGAGTCTATCTGGGGAGGAAGACGGGCACACGGTTAGTAGCTCGAGAAGTGTAAGGAAGTGTGGAGAAGCCCATGGGTCGGGCAGCGTTAACTTGCAGGCTCAATCTTCAAGATTAGAAGAGGGAGGGGTGGAATTGGGGGTAAAAGCTATGGTATACGATGACTTAGCCACATTAAGACAGTGTCGAGAGGAAGAGTTTCTGCATTCCATGTGTCGCATGGAAGGAATGGATAAAGAGGAGAAGTGGATAGGAGGTTTTTTAGGGGAGTTGCAAACCCCGATAGTAGATTTATGGGCGAAGGATCAAGGTGTAGTGGATGTTGGCTCTTTAGTTACTATAACAACGAGAGTGGAACAAGACTTAGAGGGGGAAAGGAGGTTATACAAGAATGTATTGATGCAGGGAGTCTCGGAGTTGGGAGAAAAAAGTGAGTCAGGATTAGATGGTAGTAGGAGACAAAGAGAAGGGGTTATGGGAAGGAGTGTAGATCAAGAAATTTTGGATGTTCCTCCCCCAAGATTTAAGGATGCCATAGTTAATTTTGTATGTGAAGATAGAGGTGAAAATAGGGAGCTTAAGTGTCAAAGGATGGAAGAAAGTTTTATGAAGGGTGAAGATATGGTAGAGGCTAAAGCAACATGGTAGCTTAGGAAAGAGATATGATTAACTTCAAGAAGGGAAATGAAGTGTGTAGAGATGTTGATTGGGCTAAGGAGAAGTCAAAGAATCATTAGGAATGGGCAAGTCAAGGGTGTCTAGTAGTTTTTGGGAGATAAGGTCGTGGTTTGGATTGATTATTATTATTATTAGCTGGAATGTAAGGGGAATAGGCGCTCTAGGCAAAACATCTAGTATCCAGGCATTGGTTTCTAAAGAAAGCCTATGGATTTGTGGTTTGGTAGAAACAAAACACATGAGGGTGTTGGACTCATGGAAGAATAGGGTTTGGAGAAATGGTTTGATTGAGTGGAGGGATTCACCAGCACAAGGTAGGAGTGGAGGTCATATTATTGGATAGGATACGCAACATTTGAGTATTCAGGATTCCAGGAGTGGTAGTGGGTGGGTTCTGATTGAAGGATGTTTGGCTCCACTAGCTTTTGAGTGTGTGGTGCTACTCATTTATAGGTTTTCTAACCCAAGAGGAAGGAAGGATTTATGGGATAAATTGTGGTTTGTTGTGTAACAATGTAGTAGGCCATTGTTGGTAATGGGACACTTTAATGAGGTTAGAAGGCAAAATGAAAGAAAAGGGGGATGGTTGGATAGTAGTAGTGTTAGCTCCTTTAATGAGTGGATTAATAAGATAGGCCTCATCGAATTTACGCCTTCTAATGTGAAGTTTTCTTGGCATAAGGCAGGTTTAGCTAGCATTTTAGATCAGTTCTTAATTAACCCCAGTTGGTTGTTAGTGTACCCGGATCTCTTCTATTTAGGGTTAGTAAGGTCTTTATTAAACCATAACCCTATATGTCTCAATGTCAAGAATTGTGGGAATGGGACAAAACATTTTAGAGCTTGGGATATATGGTTCTCTCATCCTCAGCTTCGTGGGTTTGTGGCAGAGTGTTGGGCCAATCTTGTGGGGAGATCTTTCTAGACTAGAGATGAAGAATATGCTTAGAAAATGGAATAAGGGAGTGTTTGGGGATATCGAATCGAGGATTAAGTTGCTTGAGTCTGAATTGGAGAAGGTTGATGGCACAACTAATAATGGTAATTGTGATGAAGTGGTGCTTGCTATAAGGGAAGATTTGAAGAACCAACTATGGAAATGGCATAAGAGGAAAGAAGCTTACTGGATGCAGGTGTCTAGGGTAAGAGGGTTTAAAGATAGAGACAGGAACACAAGATTCTTCCACACTATTGTTGCTGTGAGGAAAAAGAGAGCTATCATTAGTAGGTTATTAGATAGGGACAAGGAGATTGTAGAGCCATCAGAGATTAAGGAGGTAATCATTTCCTACTTCAAGGGTTTGTATTGTAATACCCTAATTTGAGCGGAGTATAATAATGATGGATCTGGCTATTTATATCAATATAGTATATCATCCTTTTGTTGATTCTATCCTAAAAATTCCACGGTTAAGCGTGCTGGCTGTGAAGCAATTTTTAGGGTGGGTGACCCTCTTAGGAAGTTTTAGAAATTTTTAAAAAAATTCTCTGGAAGTGCGTGAGTGAGGACAAAGCGTACTGAAAGGACTCATATTGATCTGTGGGGCCAGCCGGTCAATCCGAAAGTACTCTAAGGTAGCCCCGCGTGGTCGTATCAATTCGAGGTATTACAAATGGTATTAGAGCAAAACCGCGATTGTGAGCTGAACTTGGATGAGCCAATCAGACACTTAGCAGGACTATTCTTGGGATAAACTGTATTAAAACAGTTAGTGGTAGAGGTGCAACAATGACATTGCGTTCTTTGAGTGGGGGTGAATGTAATACCCCAATTTGACCGGAGTATTATAAGGATTGATCTAGCTACTTATATCAGCATAGTATATCATTATTTTGGTGATTTCGTCCTAATAACTCCAAAGTTAAGCATGCTAGCCATGGAGCAATTTTTAGGATGGGTAACCCTCTTGGGAAGTTTCAGAAATTTTCTCGGGAAGTTTGTGAGTGAGGACAAAGTGCACTAAAAGAACTCGTGTTAATCTATGGGGCCAATCGATCAATCTGAAAGTGCTCCAAGGTAGCCCCACATGGTAGTATCGACTCGAGGTGTTATATGTATAATCAGCTGGATCTACCAGACATTAGTATTTAAGCCGATGGTTTTCACAAGATTTCGAGGGAGCAAACTATGGAGCTGAATAGCATTCCTCTAAGGGAGTATGTCCAGAAGGCAGTCTATTCTTGTGATCCTCTTAAAGCCCTAATGTATGATAGGTATCATATGGGTTTCATTAAGAAGATGTAGGGTGTAATTAGGGAGGAATTCACTTATTCTGTCTTGGATTTTTTCCATTTGAGAAGATTGCCGCTTGCTCTCAATACCACTTTGATTCCCAAAGTGGAGGAAGCGGAGGAGATTAATCAGCTTAAACCCATCAGCCTAGTATGGTGCATTTATAAGGTGATATCGAAGATTCTAGCTCATAGAATGAAACAGGTGGTTGATGGATTGGTTAGTGATTCTTAATCAGCTTTCATAGAAGGAAGAAGCATTCTAGATGGTACACTGGTAGCCAACGATATTGTTCAATGGTCCAAGAAAGGGAAGGGATTGAGAAGGGTGATGATCAAACTGGATTTTAAAAAGACATATGACAGTATCATATGGGAGTTTGTAGATAGTATTTTGAGTATTATGGGCATTGGGAATGAATATATAGGTTGGATTAAGGAGTGTATCTCAACAACAAGTATTTCTGTTCTTGTTAATGGGTCCCCCTCCACTCCCTTCAAGATAGGAAGGGGTCTTAGGTAAGGGGATTCCATTTTCCCCTTTCCATTAGTTTTGATGCTAGAGGAGTTTAATCAACTTATCAGAAGAGATGTGGATAAAGGCTTGATCCATGGTTTAAAAGTGGGGAGAGATAATTGTAAAGTTATTCATCTTCAATTCGCGGATGACACTACGATTTTCTGTGGGGCTTCTCTTGAGAATATTAGGAATTGGAGAAGAATGCTAGATTGCTTCTATTTGTTATTAGAACTGAGTGTTAACTTTGCTAAATCTGAGCTCATAGGTATTGGTGTGGATGATCAATTCCATAAGGAGGCTATAGAAATTATGAATTCTAAGATTAGCTCTCTTTCAATCAATTACCTTGGCCTTCCATTAGGGGCTAATGCGAGAGACATTCAGGTTTGGAAACTAGTGGTATACAGAATTAAGCAAAGATTAGCTAAGTGGAAGAAACAAATCCTTTCAAGAGTAGGGAGATTGATATTGATAAAAAAAGTATTTTGAACAGTCTATCGATGTACTACATGAGCCCTTTTAGAATTTCAAAAAGGGTATTTAAGGAAATCATTAGTGTCCATAGGAATTTTTTTCTAGAGCAGTAGTGGGGACAGGAAGAAACTGCCACTAGTTAAATGAAGTGTGATATAGAGACCTAAAACACTAGGTGGCTTGGGTGTGGGGAATTTATTCATGAGGAATAATGCACTATTATTCAAATGATGGTGGAGGTTCTATACCATTGAAGGGGCATCATGGAAAAGGATTATTGCCTCAATTTATTCTAGAGACCATTTTAAAAATGTAGAGATTCCAAAACAAAGAAGAGGGTAGACCCTGTGGGTGGACATTATTAAGATTGGACTAATGAACCCCAATATTAATTTAGGTCTAAAGAGTATGCTTGGAAATGGTAGAAGCGTTAGGTTTTGGCACAATAACTAGATAAGACAGGGATCTTTGGAAAGCTTGTTTCAGAGGCTTTTTATAGTGTCAGGTCAATAGGGAGAAAATGTAGTAGAAATGGGTGTGTGGGACGGGGCACAGTGGATCTGACATCTTTGGTGGAGGAGGCGCCTTTTTGCTTGGAAGAAAAATCAAGTGGAGCAGCGAGAAAGTCTGATCAAGAAGCTTTATTTGAGAAAAGATAGGAAGGACACGATTAGGTGGGCCTATGATGATATGGGGTCTTTTCTATGAGACCTTTCTGTCAGGCCTCTTCCTAGAGATTACATGGGGATGGCTCGAGTATTAGTATCTTCAGTATGATTTGGAGTGGTATAATACCCCTGAGGATTGAAATTATTTCTTGGTTCACGGTTTAAAATAGACTCAACACAAGAGAAAGACTTGCTAGGCTTCAAATTGTTGATATAAGGGAGTCAAGATGCCCTTTTTGCAAATCTAAGCAAGAATCAGTCAACCATGTTTTCCTCCATTGTACCGTAATGGAGAAGGTTTGGTATGAGGTTTGTGATTGGCTTGAATGCACGTGGGTGATGTCAAGATTTGTTGAGGATAACGTTGTTACTTAGCTAGGAGGTAAAAGAAAGGAACTAATGAGGGAAATTTAGAATGTAGCTTTCTTTACAATAATAGGAACTATATGGAAATTCAAAAATAAGATAGTATTTGATAGTCAACAAGTTAGCATAAGATGGATGATTATGCTCATCAAATCAAAAATTGACTTTTGGATCAAGAATAGAAGAAAGGAGTTTCCTTACAGAATTGAGGAGGTGATCCACAATGTGCATGTTTTATTGTGATTCGGGGTATCAGAAGGGAATGGTTCCTTAGTTATTTCTATTTTTGTCGATCTATATTTTGTTGTAATCCCTTCTCTCAATTATCAAAAAAAAGATATCCATTCTTTCGTAGGATCGATCTTGTTGTTAGAATGAAGCAAAAATACAAAGCTAAAGTTTAAATTTCTCTCATCTCTCTGCATACGTGTTTCTTTTTTATTGTCTTTAATCATCAAAGATTAGTCATGCATTGATCTTCCTGGTTTTTGATCCTTGAATTCTCGATACCCACATTGAATTTAGTGTTAATTCTATTTTAGATTTTTCCTTAATTTTATCAGTTAATGTGCTTGGGTGTTTGTATTACACGATTATCCAATCCTCTTTGTTCTTTAATTCTTTTTGCCTAATATTTGTAATTATTACCCTTGGAGTAACGTATTTATCGGGCAACAAGTTTAACCATCAAATGACGGATAATTCATTGAGTATTGGATATCCGAAAAATAAGAATGTGGGTGAGGTAATAAATGCTGGTTCGGATACGTATGTGGATATAGATAAAGATTTTCTTATCGAATTCAGTTAATGGGCCGGAGATACCCGGCCCGTATCCACTCCGTTAATATTCTTAAATCAAATAAGATTAAAATAGAAAATTTTCAATAATAATAATAGAATAAATTAATGATAATAATTTTAATAATAAAAGTGATGATAACAACAATAATAATACTAATATAAAATATTAATTAGAACAACTTCCTCTGTATTAATATTGTTAGAATTGTTAAAATGAATTTTTTTTTATAAGAATAGGGTAGTTAATAATGATAAGTTATCAAATTTTTTAATTCAGATCGGTACAACGCCGGGCGACCATCAGCTTGCAAACTTGAGCGTCCTTTTTCCTCCCGAGTTCCTGCAGTTTGGTTTTCAACGGCACTTTGTAACCGTATTCACACCTCTATATACTCCAACCCCAGCTCCTACCGCCGTCTTTACCTCTTCTCTCATATGAGGTACGCGTAATTCTTCAAGCTTCCATTTAGTTGAATTATTTTCTGAGTCTCTTTGTTTTGTTCAATTTCATCTTTCATAGGTTTACTCTATTGAACGCCTGGCATCTTTATCTGGGTTTGAATTGATTTTATTACTTAAAGAAACAGCCCCTTTTACGTGGTTAGTTGATGTTTGCTTAATGGTTTAGGGTTTTACCAAAATTTAGTCATTTACTCTCTTAGACAATTGAGATTTTTCCGATGGTGGGCCTAATTCTTCACTTGGCTGATCAGTAGCTATTTTTCTTTCATTGTTGCTGGGTATTTGCTTAACGGGCATGGCGATGGTATCCCAATTTCGGTGATTTGCTGATGGATACCAATCAGTTAATGGCTGACTCATGTCCCCTGATTTGGCTGAGCCTCTAAATTATGTGCAATTACCAAGACCAGCCATTTTTAAACCCAAATCTGAATATGTTCAGTTACCAAGACCAAACATTCCTAAACCCAGAACTGCTTGATCCTTCGAGTCCGTCCTTTGACTTTGTTGCAAACAATGTTTGTTTATCTTCTGGTACGAGTGTTGGAGTTCTTGAGTCTCCTGATGAAAGTGACTCAGATGATGTTCTGAAGCATATCAGTCAGATGCTTATGGAAGAGGACCTGGAGGGGGCACCATGTATGTTCCATGATTCCTTGGCTCTCCAGGCAGCTGAGAAACCCTTTTATGATGCTTTGGGTGAGAAATATCCCACACCTAATCAACAGCCGCTTGTTAATCAATACGTGGAGAGCCCTAATGATCATTTTTCACGATTTAGTAGTGACCGTAGTTATGGCGACGGTAGTACTATCACACCCACCTCTGCCGATTCCACACGGATCACTTCTTTTGCTGAAACTAAGCCTTCTTTCGTTCAACCTCCACCAGTCAGCATTGGCTACTCTATCCAGCCGCCTCCTCTTTCACTCTGCCCACTTAACACTTTGAGTGCCTTTGGTAGCATAAATAATGGGCCTCTGAACTCTTTTACCACCCCCATGGAAATGGATATATATCGTGATAGAGAATCCATCATGCTATTTCATAAAGGGATGGATGAGGCTAGTAAGTTCCTTCCTAAGATTCAAAATGTTGTGCTTGATCTTGATAATATGACTTTCCCTGACGAAACTAAAGAGGGTCGACAGCAGTTGGTTAAGACAGAGAAGGATGATGCTTCATCGGATGGGTCAAGAGGTAGGAAGAGTCATTATCGGGATGATGAAGAATTAGAGGAAGGGAGGAGCAGCAAGCAGTCCGCTGTGTCAGTGGAGGAGGTCGAATTGTCTGAAATGTTTGACAGGGTCTTGCTGGCTCAGCCAGGGAAGCATGAGACTAACTGTTATATGACCTTGAACGCATTGAAGTGTGCCCAGCCCCGAGGATATGATTATGGAAAGGGTCGTTCTAAAATCCAAGGTCGTAATGGTAGAAATGTGGTGGATGTAAGAAGTCTCTTACTTCTCTGTGGACAAGCTGTTGCCTTAGACGACCAAAGGACCGCACATGAAATATTGAAGCAGATTAGGCAGCATTCTTCCCCGCTCGGCGATGGATCTCAAAAAATGGCCCATCATTTTGCTAATGCTCTCGAGGCACGACTGACTGGAACTGGTGCCCAGATTTGTTCAGAACTTAATTCCAAGAGTCCAAATGCTGCAGAGGTATTAAAAGGATACCAAGCGTTTCTCTCTGTCTGCCCATATAAGAAGATGCCAATTTGCTTTGCTACTTACACCATCTTGAAGCTGACTAAGAAAGAGAAACCGTCAAAGCTTCACATTATTGATTTCGGCATCCTGTATGGGTTTCAGTGGCCAATCCTGATTCAACGTCTCTCAGAACTGCCTGGCGGCCCTCCCAAACTCCGCATTACTGGGATAGACCGTCCCCGACCTGGTTTTCGGCCAGCAGAGAGAGTTGAGGCAACAGGGCGTCGGTTGGCAAAATATTGTGAGCGCTTCAAAGTGCCCTTTGAGTACCAGGCCATAGCACAAAAATGGGAAACCATCAATTTTGAGGACCTTCAGATTAGCAGTGATGAGGTCGTTGTTGTTAATTGTATGTACAGGTTGAGAAACCTCCTTGATGAGACCGTAGTAGTGAATAGCCCAAGGGATGCTGTCCTCAATCTTATAAGGAAGATAAACCCAATTGTGTTTGTGCATGGCGCTGTTAATGGTAACTACAGTTCCCCCTACTTCCTCACACGATTCCGTGAAGGACTTATCCATTACTCTGCGTTGTTTGATTTGTTTGATGCCACTGAAGTGGCCAGGGATGATCCGCACAGAGTATTGTTTGAGCAAGAGTTTTTTGGGCGAGAAATAATGAGTTTCGTAGCATGTGAAGGTACCGAGAGGATCGAAAGACCTGAGACATATAAGCAGTGGCAAGTCAGGAATATTAAGGCAGGTTTAAAGCCACTCCCGCTGGATCCAGAGCTTGTAGCAAATTTGAGTCGTAAGATCAAGGCGTTGTACCACAAAGATTTTCTGATTGATGAGGATGGCAATTGGGCTTTGCTGGGATGGAAGGGGCGTATTGGTTTTGCTGTATCTGCTTGGGTTTCCTCCTAAAGTCCTTAGTTAAAGATCTAGAACTGTCATTACTCCGCTACACCGCAATATCTGTCTGTGGTGTCTCTGTTAATCCAACGAGGTATTACGCTTTCTTTTTCAGCCTGAACAGTTTTTTCCTTGTGCTTCGCTGTGGATTTGTTAATTTATCAAAAAAGGAAAAGAAAAAAAAATGATGCATGATAAGCTAGTTTGACATGGGATTTTCCGGGAACTGATTTAGGTGGAACTATTGTTAACGGAAGATTTGAGGATTTCTGCACATGATGTTCCATTCGTCCGTGAAAAGGACTGCCTAGCCGCCCTTCAGATTCACTCTCAGTCAGATGACTTGTATATATCTCTGTACTTTATCTGCTTTTTTTTTTTAATTACTTTAGTTTAGAAACTGGAATTTATGCTTGCGTATGGATGCATGATAACCTTATTTTTGCTGTCGGTTGCTTTGGTTATTCATTGCGGACGTAGTTCCCGCACTCTCCATTTGTTCGTCTTCTGTGTAAAATAAGACCATAGCTTAGTGAGACTGTATTAGGGATGTGCTTGTCTTCCTTTTTATGAATATTTGCTGGCTTATCTGTCTGTCTTCCCTTTTTATTGTGAACTCTGGAATTCTGGATATTTGCTCTGAATCTGATCTCGGCTTTCTTGCATCAAGGTTGATGGAACTATTTGTAAATCCAGACTGTGTTTGAGGAAAATTAAGGAGAGAAAATTGTAGCAGTGCTATTCAGGTTTAGGTTTGAGCAGCTTTAGAAAGCCATGCATGAGGAGCTGCCACACACTTTCCATACCCACGCATCCAAAAACGCTTGTTGAATTAACACATGTTTTAACTATTCAACTGGTCTTCATACTTTTTCCTTCTAGCTAATGCAATGGGTCCTGAAAAACATGAAAACAATAATCTTTACCTGAATATAGGGAACAAGATCGAGAAGCAACAGTTCAAAAGTAATGTCAAACTATTAGGACTTCTATTTAGGCAGTACCATAGTTGTTAAACTTTCGATCCAGATTTTACGATTCTACGATCCTAGATAGAATCTTACGATTCCATGTAGGATCAGTAGAATCTTATGATTTTACATGTTGACTATAATTTATTTCATATATTTATCTTAAAATCTATTTTTTGTATTATTTTCACTATATTTTTTTTCCTAACTCTAAACCTTAATCTTATTATTTTATACATACTATATATTGAGAACCAATAAATACAAAGAATGCACAAGTGAGACAATAGCAAAATCAATAGTTGGAAAGAAAAATATTTACAGAAAGTCCAAATTTTAAATTTAGAGTAAACCAAATATATTAAATTTGTGAGAATTTTTTTTACTAATTTCTATTTAGTTTATCATTATCCTTTTTATTTTCTTTTGTGGGATTGTTAGCTTTGTATGCTTAGTCCATATAAAATTAGTTTTTATATGCATATAATCAATAATTTATGTTGATACAACTTAATTAGTGATCAAATAAAAGTTTAAGAATGAGATCTTTAGTGTTTTTCAACTTTAATTATAGGATTTTATTGCGTACAACGGTGCAAGTATATCTAGGTTATATTTTTAAAATATTTGTGGGATCTTACGATCCAATTTTACGATTCAATTTTGATGAACTTATCGATTCTAGTTAGAATTCCGATTCTAATAATCTTGGGCAGCACCCAACGGTTTTGAGGTTTCTACCAACAATTCTGCAGAAATTGGCAGCTTACCTGGACAGGCTGAAGCTCGGAGAGGTAGCTTGTCTGAATGGGCTGCAGTCGGTCCAAACGGGCAGCTTAGGTACATGGGTTGAAGCTCTGACGGATATTCCATCCGGTTGATTCTCCGACCATCTGAGAAAAATTACGGTTTGTGGGTGCCCATTATCGTGAACTACTCAGAGAAGATTAAGAACAAGATATAACAATTCCCCCGCCCCCTCCACCCTCCTCTTATTTATATTACTATTCTAGCCGTTATGAATAATTCACGTACAGCATAATAATCTTGAAACATGCTTTCTAGACAACATTGCTCACTTGTGGAAACCCGAGGAGAAGGAAAACCCCAGGAATCCATCCATCTTTTGAGCATTCCATTCCAATTGATAGTTTGTATTGAAGTCCGCCTCCATAAGGTTGCCCGGCCTCGTTCAACTTAAATTTCCGGTTAGAATAATAGCCACGGAGTATTGATTGCCTTGTATCTATCGTATGTCATAGTATCAAGTTGTGGACCTTGTGGTCCGTGACCTATTCTAGCAACCTTTATTAGTTGATGGAACATATACAAACCTTTACACGACTTATACCGGCCCAAAGGATGTGTGCTGTCAGCTGTGTGCTGCTTTCTCATTTCCCCGATCCCTTATACAACTTGAAACTTGAGATGCATCTTCCTCTTTCTTCGAGTTTTCATATGTATATGTTCGCGAATGTCTTTGAGAAGTAAAATAGTATCAAGGAAATGAAATTAGTCGAATGACATCATACACACACACACGCACGCACCTTTTAAGAAAGGCTTGGAAGTTTAGATTATAAATCTAGGAGCCCCTTGGTTATAAACATGGTCTTCTAAATCTAGTCTCTCCCTCTCTTGTAAACTTTCTATAGCCTTCATTACTTCCGCACTAATCTACCTATGCTCAACAATGTTGGGGATCGACTGAGAGATAGCTAGAGTGTAGTTTCTAGAGTATTTAGAGTTAATTTTAGTATAGTACCATCGTCCTTCGATTCTGATTCAACAAGTGCACCATGCTTTGTCTCTGAGCTCTTTTGGTTCGATTGTGAGGAAGAGGAGGAGGAGAAGGAAGAGGAGTTGGCTACATTGGCGATCATCGAAGCCCTTCTCTTTCCTTGATTCCATTTCACCATTCTGTTAGTAAACCCGGTCCACATCAATCGACTTTGTTCAGTGTAAATTCTAACAGTACTAGCCAACTAATGTAATTAAGTTTCAATGAATCTCAAAGCCTCAGCTTTGGTCTTAGAAACCTTAAACCTCATTTCAACTTCCGTCGGCCGACATGTGATAGGAATGATAGAAATGGAGATGCTTCCATAGATCCATCCCTAATCTAATTCGACATGACATCTTAGTTTAACACAAAATTATATGTTATTGGTTGTAGGTTGATTTCGCTATAGACTAAAATTGTATGTAATTTTATTGAGTCTTCAGATTTTATTTGGGAGGTTTGATTTTAGCTGACCTCACAAGGTGTGACCAAGGAAGAACTTCCACCTAAAGGAGTAGCACAAGGTGTTCATGTGGTAGGGGTGGGGGAACATGAATTTTTTTTAAAAAAAAATATCTCCATAAATGACACATGTTATTGTAGCATGATTGTTAACCCATGAATTTAGGAGATAGGGTCTTAGAGAGTGAAAGTAGAGAGAGATGGGAGCAAAAGAGAAAGTACTACTATGTATTTCTAATGAGGGATAAGAAGCCTATTTAAAAGAGTTGATTATTTAGGTCTAGTAATGGATCTTAGACGACTGTCTAATAGTTTGATTTGAAAATAGCACATATCACCATCCATCAAATAAATTCCCTCTTCATAGTCAACTTCACAAAAAAGACCATGTTGATCTTACCCCCTCCCCCCTTCTCAAAAAAAAAAGATCTTTCTAACAAGGAAAGTTATTATTATCGAGTTGTCTTTCTTCAAAAGGTGTGCTGAAAAAAGATTATTTGATCCTCCTCCGGTATTTTATCCAATTTCATCAATCATGTGATCAATCCATTAAACGTGTTAAGATGATAATATTATAAGTTGTATTCTTCCCCATCTCAAGTGAGAAAAGATTTATCTTTGAGAACTAGTCGTATGCTAGCAACCTCAATGCATTCATCTTCACTAGCTTTTCCTTAATCAGAATAATGTACTTGATTTTGGGAGCAAAGATCAAGCAAATCATACTTGTACATTTTTGCATGTCTTCCCTATTTATTCTCTTTGCATCAATGGGCTGCTCCATAATCGTGTATACACCTTTGTTTAATACGAATATCATTAATTATACCTGTAAGCTTATAGTGTAGTTGCTGAGGCCTAGTGTCCGAATTCGAATCCTCTTTCTTGGTAATTAATAGTATACGTCCCTTTATCTTATACTTGTTTTTTTAATGATTCCTTAGAGAGAGTATAGTGGTTACTCTTTTAGTCATGAGCTTAAGCAATTTTTTATACCAAAAAAAAAAAGTTATTTTCCTGCTCTTAGCTGCCCCTTTTTCGGTAGCAATTTATGGCAAACCTCTTTTTTCTTATCCTTCTACTGCTTCTTCTTCTGATAATCTACTCTTTTGTTATCTTAAAAAAAAAAAACTATCATCATCTCCTAAACTCCTCATAAGCATCCATAGTTATTGCTCTTACGAATCAAACACAATAAAATAAAATAAAAACATCTTTAATCATGTTTTTCCAAAGTGAATGATTGGTCTTTTCATTGACAATTTAAGTTCGGAATGAATATCGAAAGATTGCACCTATTTTGAGTCAGGCTATATTACTAGAATTACAAATACATTGATTTAAATCGAAATGAATTCAAGCTCGACTTATATGTAAACGAACTAAGCTTTAAAAAGATTGAGTCAGCTTTTGAGATTTTGTAATAAAGGAGCCGACCTTACAAATTTTTATACTATCAACAAGCTTAGATCTAAAATTTTTATGGTCAAGTTCAGTTTATATAATTAAATAAATGAGTTGAGCTTAAAATTTTCATAACATGGATCTACTCTACTCATCAACAACCCATTACCTTACCATTATTAGAGATTTTGTTGGGTACAAATTATATCCGTGACGAACTGTTCTATAACCTGAGCTAGGCAAAGAAAATAAAGCAGAACAATATTTGAATCATTGAAATTTTATCTGCAGCACACGAAGATTATTACCGTCCATGACATAGAAATCAAAAATCGTGTGCTGCACGCACATCAACAGTCCATCTTGATTCTTGAGACCCACCACTCCAACAAGGGAAAATGATTACCGTGTGAGACGGAAAAATTATTAGCCGAAGCGTGCTTCCACGGAGGCCTCTCAATTATATTTATAAGGTATTTTTAGTATTTTTTAAAATATATTTATAATTAATTTTATTATATCTATAATTTTTAAGTAAAATAATATAATATTAATATATTTAATATAAGTATGTATTTTTTATATTAAAAATAAAATTATTTTAATAATTTTATATATTTTTTAAGAACTAATAAATATAATTTTAAATTTTGTTATTCATTAAAATATAGTAAATTATTTAATGTATGGATAATAAAAGTAAAAATAGAAGGGTAGAAGTAGAAACTAGGTTATAATTTTTTTAATATTTTTTCCCTATGCGATGATTTAATAATATATATATATATATATATATATATATATATATATATATATATATATAAACTAACTAATTATATATTAAAGGTACGCTATAACTTTATTAGAGTTGGGGCCTGAATTTCAACGTACTCGTGGTCCCAACAAATTTGCGCCTCAAGATTTTGAGAGGGTGGATAGCCTGACTTCAAGTCGGCCCGATAAATGGTGCCCCTTCATGAATACAAATATTAAGACTATCATACAAAAAATGCAATCAATTGATTGTACGACATGAAATCTAGCTAGAATTAACGCTATTGTATCACAGTTTACATGCTGAATAAATTGGCGGTAGAATAAAAAGGGGAACTCACCATCTACCCCCTACCTCCGTTCGTCTAGTCCCATCTTCTTTCTCTCCATGATCAGACCACTTCGCACATGTTCCTCCCTTACCAATTAACCTTCTAACCAGCTCTTCAGAAAGAAGATTCCTCACAGCAAAGATATGAATAATCATCCGCAGGCTGATCAAGGGTATAATATCAGATCCGTCCCTAACGGGGAGTTCCCTGCCCATCATCCTGATCAAGGGTATGTCTACAAGGACGGGAGCAAGATCATGCCGTTGATCTCTCCATGCCTTCCGGTGAGACGATCAATCGGCAGAGTCTCGCTGCTACGTCAACGTCCATGGATCATTACCAATCCCTTTATTCATTTCCAAGAGATACCTCCAATATTCATCAGGACCGCCATTTTATTAACCATTGTAGCACTAGGCCACCTCTAAGCTGCAACCAATGCATCCCAAACCTTGGTTCATCAATAGTACTAGGCCTAAACTAGCAACAGAACATGACTGTTGGGGTCCCTCCTTAATTAAGGGGGTTTCCCAAAATAATAATAATAATAATATTGGGGATAATGCATGTATAGTAGAGTTCCAAAGATAATTAATAATTTGGCCCTCTTGGGAATTTGAGAAGACAAGTGCATTTTATCATGTGCAAGTAACCAAGGTTCATTGGCTTAAATTAATGGGAGAGCATTCAAGAGTCATCTTACTGCTTTTGGGCTACCCCCTTCTACTCCTATAAATAGGAGTCTTTGGGAAGGCTTAGATCATCACAAGCAAAGCAAGCAATCTTCTATAAAAAGAGAAAATGTGAGAGACACTACAAAAAGTGAGGTGCTTGAGAAAAGTTCTCATATTTTCTCAAGCGAAGTTTGAGTGATCCACCGCTTAATTGGTGAGATAGTTCATCCTTTGTAATCCATCCTCTTTTGGGCAAAGAAGTTGAGTGAGCCTCTAGTTCTTACTAGAGAATAATTACTTGTAATCCTACTATCATCATAGTAGAAGGTTCGTGGTTTTTCCCTTCAACTTTAAGGGTTTTCTACGTAAAAATTTGGTGTCTTTTATTCTTCTATTTTTTTCTATTTTTGTTTTGCCCATTTTAATCACACAAGGAAGGAAAATGTCTTCCGCTATCAACCTATCCATTTTTTCCAACAGTGGTATCAAAGCCTAGTTCATAAGGCTATCATATTCTCTTGTGTGATTAAAAATGGAGGGTACCATCACTCATGACGGTGACATGTTCAAGCTTAGTGCTGAGAATTATTCATATTGGAAGCCTATGATGGAGGATCACCAATATTGCAAAGATCTATATGAACCTATTACAAAGGAGAAGATGCCACAGAATGGGAACTCTTGAATCAAAAGGCGGTTGCTATGATCCGTAAGTACATCAATCGAAGCCTATTCGAGCATGTGTCAAATTACACAAATGCTTATGAGTTATGGCAGAAGCTTGAATCAATGATTCAAAAGAAAACACCCCGAAACAAGGCTCATCTTATTAGAAGATTGGTTAAGCTGGAGTACAACGATGGCCAAGGTATGATCGAGCATTTGAACAATTTCAAGGGGCTCGTAAATCAACTCACAAAGATTGAGATGAAGATCGATGATGAATTACAGACTTTGTTACTCCTTAGTTTGCTACCCGAGAGTTGGGATAATCTTGTCTTCACCCTGAGTAACTCGGCTCCCGAAGGAAAGCTCTCCATGGATAGCGTCACCGACAGCCTATTGAATGAAGAATCAAGAAGAAAGGAACGTGGAATCTTTGTCCAATCCGAGGCCAATGTCATCAAGAATCGAAGAAGAAGTGAGACTCGAGGAAGGAGTAAGACCAAGGGTCATGAAAATTCAAGAGATCGGTCTAAATCTCGTTTTAGGATCATATGCTACTATTGTCATAAGCTTGGCCACAAGAAATCTGAATGTCGAAGTTACAAGAGATATCAAAAGAACGGGACCGTTAAGACCGATACAATCGATCCGAAGAAGAAAGAAGATAAGAGCACAACAGCTGTGGCGACAACTGAACTTGATGATATCTTTCTCATTGGTGAAGAAAATTATCTTAACATCGCCAACAATGATAGCTCATGGATTATTGACTCAGGTGCCTCTTTCCATGTCACCCCACATCAAGAATTCTTCTCATCATTCCAAGGTGGTGATTTTGGTAATGTGAAGATGGGAAATCAAGTTTCAAGCAAGATCGTGGGAATGGGTAATGTCGTTTTGGTAACCAACACAGGATGTGAACTTGTGTTGAAGGACATGAGACATGTTCGAGACATGCATTTCAACCTCATCTCAGTCGGAAAGCTTGATGATGCCAGGTACGTGAATAGCTTCGGTGCTGGAAAATGGAAACTCACAAGAAGTAGCATAATTGTTGCTCGAGGAAGAAAAGAAGGCTCATTGTATGTTACACAAGCCAAGCTATGAAAGGGGGAGACTAATGTTGTCCATGATAATTCATGTTTAAAGCTATGGCACAAGAGGTTGGGGCATATGAGCGAGAAGGGATTGCAAGTCCTCGCTCGAAAAGAGCTCCTCCCAGATGTGAAAGGTAAAATCCTCGACCGTTGCACTCATTGTTTGGCTGGCAAACAATATAGAGTTTCATTTTCTAGAAGCAATGTTCCTTGTAGAAGAAAGCATGTTCTTGAATTGGTACGCACTGATGTATGCTCGATGACAGAGAGATCACTAGGTGGTGCATTATACTTTGTGACATTCATCGATGACCACTCGAGAAAGGTGTTTGTGTCTTTATTAAAGACCAAAGACCAAGTATTTGAGGCATTTAAGGAGTTCCATGCTCGAGTGGAGCATGAGACAGAAAGAAAGCTCAAGTGTGATCGAGCTGACAATGGTGCAGAATATTGTGGTCCATTCGAGGCATATTGTAAGCAACATGGTATCAGGCTCGAGAAGACACCACAATTAAATGTGGTGGCTGAAAGAATGAACCACACAATAGAAGAAAGAGTTCTATGCATACTCTCAAATGCCAATCTACCTATGTCATTTTGGGGAGAAGCTGTGAAGATCGTTGTCCACATCATAAATCACTCACCCTTAGGTCCCTTGGATAGGGAAATACCGGAGGAAGCATGGACAAGAAATAAAGTATCATATGACCAATTCAAGGTGTTTGGGTGTCGAGCATTCGTCCACATTCCTAAGGACGAACGATCCAAGCTTGACTCAAAGACAAAAGTCTGCATCTATGTTGGATCACCTCAAGATGAGTTCGGCTACAGGCTGTGGGATCCTTTGAAGAAGAAGATTGTAAGAATTTGAGATGTTGTGTTCTTTGAGGACCAGACAATAGAAGACTTCAAGCAGCCAGAAAAACCCAAGCTTAGGGTTTGCACCCATCCTCAGAAAGAGCCATCTCCAGTGGTACATAGTGAATCAAGAGAACAGATAAGCACCAATGATGAAACTTGTGCTCAACCAGATCAAAATGGGAGTACAACAGAGGAGTCATCATATGAGTCAAATGATGTAGAAGCAGCTGAATCAGTTGAGCCTTCAATAACAAAAGAGCCTGTGGTACAACCTCAGTTGCGACAGTCAACTCGGGTAAGAAAATTTTTCTCTAAGTATGATCCAAGAGAATATATACTCTCTGTGGAGAGGGAGCCTCAAAGCTACATCGAGGCCATGGAAGATGTCCAAAAGGAAGAATGGATGAAAGCCATGCAAGAGGAGATGGATTCATTGCATGAGAACCATACTTATGATCTAGTCAAGATACCCAAGGGAAGGAAGGCCTTGAAGAACAAATGGGTGTACAAGATCAAAAGTGAAGAAAATAGCTTGAAGCCTCGATATAAGGCTTGGATCGTGGTCAAAGGGTGCAATCAGAAAAAGGGCATTGATTTCAAAGAAATTTTCGCTCTAGTGGTTAAGATGTCCTCAATTCGAGTAGTGCTTGGTCTTGCCGCTAGTCTCGATCTTGAGATTGAACAACTCGATGTCAAAACAACATTTCTATATGGAGATTTGGAAGAGGAGATATATATGGAACAACCCAAAGGGTTTTTGGTTCCAGGTAAAGAGCACCTGGTATGTCATCTCAAAAAGAGTCTTTATGGACTCAAACAAGCACCAAGGCAGTGGTATAAGAAGTTCGAAACCTTCATGACACAATATAAATTCAAAAGGACTCACCGACCACTGTATTTTCATGAAGAGGTACACAAGTGAAGATTTTATTATCCTTCTTCTCTATGTTGATGATATGTTGATTGTTGGGAATGATATGAAGAAGATTGCGGCACTTAAGAAAGCATTGAGTGGTGCATTTGCAATGAAGGACTTGGGTCTAGCAAAGCAAATCCTTGGGATGAGGGTTACTCGAGACCGACCCAAGAAGTTATTATGGTTGTCTCAAGAGCACTATATCGAGAAGGTGCTTGAGAAGTTCAACATGCATAAGGCAAAGCTAGTAAATGTTCCACTAGTTGGTCACTTCAATTTGATCAAGAGCCAAAGTCCAACAAGCAAGAAAGAGAAGGAAGAAATGGCAAATGTTCCCTATTCATCTACCATTGGGAGTCTTATGTATGCTATGGTCTGCACCAGGCCCAATATCGCCCATGCAGTTAGAGTTGTGAGTCGATTCTTGTCTAAACTAGAAAAGGAGCATTGGGAAGCTATCAAGTGGATACTTTGATACCTCAGGAGTACATCTAAGAGGTGTCTATGCTTTGGTAATGGGAAACCTGTGTTGGAGGGATACACAGATGCTGACATGGCTGGAGATATTGATTCGAGAAAGTCCACTTCAGGGTATGTGACCACATTTGCAGGGGGAGATATATCTTGGCAATCAAAGCTCTAAAAATGTGTGGCATTATCTACTACAGAGGCCGAATATATTGCAGCTACAGAGGCATGCAAGGAGATGTTATGGTTGAAAATTTTCCTTCAAGAGTTGAGTCATGAACAGGAAAAATATATTCTATACTGTGATAATCAGAGTGCCATTCACTTGGCCAAAAATTCAGCCTATCACTCTCGCACAAAACATATCGATGTTCAATACCATTGGATAAGGGATGTGCTAGAGGAGAAGCAGCTACAACTCGAGAAGGTTCACACCGACAAGAATTGGTCGGACATGATGACCAAGACAATAACAACCATGAAGTTTAAAGATTGTTGTAAAGGCGTTGGTATGCTGGTTCCCCCAAATTAAGTCGGGAAGGGGGAGATTGTTGGGTCCCTCCTTAATTAAGGGGGTTTCCCAAAATAATAATAATAATAATGATGATGATGATGATGATGGGGATGATGCATGCATAGTAGAGTTCCAAAGATAATTAATACTTTGGACCTCTTGGGAATTTGAGAAGGCAAGTGCATTTTATTACGTGCAAATAACCAAGGTTCATTGGCTTAAATTAATGGGAGAGCATTCAAGAGTCATCTTATGGCTTTTGGGTTACCTCCTTCTACTCCTATAAATAGGGGTCTTTGGGAAGGCTTAGATCATCACAAGTAAAGCAAGTAATCCTCTACAAAAAGAGAAAGGTGAGAGCCACTACAAAAAGTGAGGTGCTTGATAAAAGTTCACATATTTTCTCAAGGGAAGTTTGAGTGATCCACCGCTTAATTGGTGAGAGAGTCCATCCTTTGCAATCCATCTTCTTTTGGGCAAAGAAGTTGAGTGAGCCTCTAGTTCTTACTAGAGAAGAATTACTTGTAATCCTACTATCATCATAGTGGAAGATTTGTGGTTTTTCCCTTCAACTTTAAGGGTTTTCTACGTAAAAATTTGGTGTCTTTTATTCTTTTACTTTTGCTATTTTTGTTTTGCCCATTTTAATCACACAAGGAAGGAAAATGACTTCCACTATCAACCTATCATTTTTCTCCAACAGTGACTAGCACTATCACCGACTTCTTTCCACAACCACAGTAGCACGTGAACGGGTTGCCTCATGATCTATCGGTTCCCTTCTCCTTCTACTTGTTCTTCGTTAATCTACTCTTTTGTTATCTAAAAAATTAAAAACTATCATCATCTCCTAAACTCCTCCTTTAGTACTCCTATAAACATCCATAATTATTGCTCTTATGAATCAAACACAATGAAATAAAATAAAAATATCCTTACCATTGATAATTTAAATTTAGAATAAACATCGGATGGTTGTACCCATCTTAAAGCATGCTATGTTACTAGGGTTGTAAAAAATCTGAGTTGAATTGAAATATATTCAAACTTGGCTTATTTGTGAACGAACTAAACTTTTAACAAGTTAGGGCTTGTTTGGTATGGGGGTAATAGGGGTGGAAAAATTTCCCCCCTATTTTGTATCTTTTATATTAAATATTTAATAATAATAAATATATTTTTAATGAAATACCCATTTTAGATTAAATTAAGATCTAAAATGGGTATTCATTAGAATACAAACATTTAATTTTAAATAGATTATACAAAATATATAAAATATGGGGGTAATTTTTCTACCCCTATTACCCCCATACCAAACGAGCACTTAAGCTAATTTGTAAGATTTAGTGATAAACGAACTAAGTTTGTAAAATTTTACACTATAATCAACCTTGGATCTAAAATTTTTATTGTCAAATTCATCTTATATAAGTAAATAAATGAATCGTTTTTTTTTTTTTTAAAAAAATTATGAGTTGAATATGCTCGTTAACAATACAGTATGTTACCCGTGATTTTGTTGGATAAAAATTATACCCGTGACAAACTGTGCTATGACCTGATCTCGGCAAAGAAAATAAAGCAGAACAAAATTTGAACCATTGAAATTTTATCTGCAGCGCATCGGAGGGCACGGGCCGTGCCTTCACGTGGAAATCAAAAATCGTGTGTTGCAGGCACATTGATGGTCCATCTTAATTCCTGAGACCCACCGCTCCGCAACCGCAAGCAACGAGGGAAATTTATTAGCCGATTCTCAATTATATTTATAAGGTACTTTTAGTATTTTTTTTATAAAAAAAGTACACTTGTAATTAATTTTATTATATCTATAATTTTTTAAGTATAATATTAAAATATTAATGTCTTTAATATAAACACATATATTTTTTGAGAACTAAATACGATAATTTTAAAATTTGTTATTTATTAAAATATAGTAAATTATTTTAATTTATGGATAATAAAAGAAAAAAATAGACGGATAGAAGTAGTAAATATATATATATATATTAAAATAATTGTTTTTCCTATGCAAAGATTTAATGATAAGTAATATTTCTATATATATATATACACACACACACATATTAATTATATAGACTAACTGATGATATATTAAAGGTACGCTATAACATTATTAGAGTTGGGGCCTGAATTTCAACGTACTCGTCGTCCCAACAAATCTGAGCCTCAAGATTTTGAAGGGTGGATAGGGCCGGCAAAGGGGCTGGTCGGGTAGAGGTACTCCGTCTCCATTTCTGAACCTGATAACTAAAACTTCTTTCGAACCTGTATCGTTATTTATTTTTTTATCAGAAAATTTTCTATTTGATCTCTAAATTATTTTTTATTTTTAAATTATTTTTCAATTTTAAAATCTGATTTAATATCTGAAATCCAACTTTATTTTTAATATCTTATCTTATTTTTATACAGTATATTTTAATTTATATTTTATATAAAAATTATATATATAATATACATAAAATATTATAATAAAAATATATATATAAATCGAAGTAGTAACCACAAACTCATTCCCACCCCATTTTCGAAAAAAACTCTCTAAAACCCGATCCCCACAACTCTTAGCCCGACTTCAAGTCGGCTGATAAATGAATACAAATATTAGCAGTATTGTACAAAAAATGCAATCAATTGAGTGCACGACCTGAAATCTAGGTAAAATTTACTCTCCTGTTACACTACACAGTCTCCATGCTGAATAAATTCGCAGTAGACTGAAGGGAACTCAACATCTACTCCCTCTACCTCCGTTCGTTTAGTCCCTTCTTCTTTCTCTCCATGACCAGACCACTTCGCACATGCTCCTCACTTATCAATTAACCTTCAAACAAGCTCTTCAGAAAGAAGATTCCTCACTGCCAAGAAATGAATAACCATCCGCATGCTGATCAAGGGTATAATAAGAGATCCGTCTCTAACGAGGAGTTCCCTGCCCATCATCCTGAACTTCCTACACCCTTCCGAGGTAATAGTCTACTAGGACGGGAGCAAGATGATGCCGTTGATCTCCCCATGCCTTCCGGTGAGACAATCAATCAACAGATTCCCGCTACGTCGACGTCCATGAACCATCACCAATCCCTTCATTCATTTCCCAGAGATACCTCCAATATTCATCAGAACCGCGATTTTATTGATCCTTGTAGCACTAGGCTACCTCTGAGCTGCAACCAATGCGTCCAAAACCTTGGTTCATCAACAGCACTAGGCCTAAACCAGCAACAGAACATGACTAGCACTGTCCCCGACTTCTTTCCACAACCACAGCAGCACGCGGACAGGTTGCTTCATGATCTATCGGTTCCCTTCCATCTTCATGACTGCACTGATCCAAATCTAGCGAGTCACGTCTTCTTCGACCCGCGGTCGGGTAGGAACAGCAGATTAGATGGAGATTATCATATTCCCTTAGATATGATACCTGACGTTCCTGATACATGTTTCAACTATATAACTGATCTTTTGAGAGAAGACAGTGTTGATGAAAGCCCTTCTACTTTACATGATATCATGGCTTTCCAAAAGTGCTACAAATCTTTCTCCAGTGCATTGAGCCAGTCAAATCCGAGTACTTCCGGTCAAGATCGGTTTAGGAGGATCGACGATAGTAACAACAATGATAACCGTTGGGCGGCCATAAACAAGCATAGAGATGGCGGTGGTTTTGGATGTGGAAATAGTAGCAGTCATGGTAGTAATAGCGGTCCAAGTCCAACTACCGCTCAGGACGACTTGGTTGATTCAGCTGCCGCAGTTGCTCTTCGTCCTCCTCAGAATAGTACTAATAATGATCTTGGTGGGCTGCAGCGCTCAAATCTGTTGCAGTTTCCACTTCTAAGCAGAGCCCTTTTTCCTCCCGCTGCTTCAATGGCGGAAGCCAGTAATCAAGTTAAATTCAATCGGGTTCAAAAGGCTTCTGAGTTCATTCTGAATTCCTCTGGTTTTGCTGCACCTTCACAGCAATTTCTTGGAGGTCGAAAAACACACCAGATTAGAGTTGTTGAGGGAGAGAAGAATATTCCCGGCTTGCCTGATAATCCAAAGGGGATTAGAAAACTCGAAGAAAAAGCAGAAGGAAGAAGCGGCCTCCACAAGCAAATAGCTAGAGACACTCGCGAAACGTACGAGCAGATAACAGAGTACGAGGATAAGTTGTTCTGTCCAGAAGGAAGAGATCGTCCCCGTAGGCCTCCTGCAATATGCTACCAAAAACTGGACCCAAAAGAAGGTGAAGATGCAGGGAAAGGGCGGTGGAAGAAAGGTGAAAACCCCACCAACCAGACGAGCAAAAGAGGCAAGAATAATACCGACAAAACCAAGAGGAACCGAGGTATTAGTAGTAGCGCAGGGAGGAAGAAGCAGAACGACTACGAAGTGGTGGACCTACTTGATCTCCTAACACGCTGTGCGAAAGCAATTGCGCGCGTTGATATTGCAGTTGCATCCGAATTACTAGAGCAAATCAGGCAGCATTCATCACCCTACGGCGTTTCCATCCAACGAATAGCACATTACTTTGCTACTGCACTCGAAGCACGGTTGGCAGGAAACTGCTCGTTGCAAACACCACCGAGTGTCGGCCAAGCTCCGGACGTTTCTGAAGTGCTTAAAGCTAATCGGATATACGTAGCGGCGGTCCCTTTCATGATCATGTCATACTACATTACAAACAAGACGATCGGAATCCTATCTTCGGGTGCGTCGAGACTACATATCATCGACTTCGGCATCTACCTCGGCCTTCAATGGCCTTGCATCATCAACAACCTATCGAGGCGCGAGGTCGGAGGAGGGCCGCCGAGGCTTAAGATTACCGGGATAGATTTCCCGCAGTCGGGGTTCAGACCGTCGCAGAGGTTAGAAGAAACAGGGCGGTGTTTATCCAGGTACGCCGAGAGATTCAACTTGCCATTCGAGTACAATGCCGTGGCCAAGCAATGGGAAGAGGTGAAGCCAGAGGATCTCAACATCGACCACGGCAACGAGATGGTCATCGTCAATTGTTTATACCGGTCGCAGCAACTGCTAGACGAGAGCGTAGGCGAGAACAGTCCGAGGAACACGTTCCTGAACCTGGTAAAGGATATCAAGCCCGATTACTTCTTGCACGGGGTAGTGAACGGGCTATACGGTGCTCCGTTCTTCTTCACGCGATTCAGGGAAGCGTTGTACCATTACATGACGCTATTCGATCTGTTTGAGGCGACGATGCCGCGGGAGGACGAGGAGAGGATGTTGTTGGAGAGTAAGGTGTATGGGAAGGAAGTGTTTAATGTGATAGCTTGTGAGGGGGTGGAAAGAGTTGAGAGGCCCGAGACTTATAAGAGATGGCAGGTTAGGAAGGAGAGGATTGGGTTTCAACAGATGGTGTTGGATGAGGAGCTGTTGAGGAGGTCCAGGGGGATGGTTAGGAAGAGCTTTAGGGAAGAATTCGTGCTTGATGAAGATGATAAGTGGGTTGTTCAGGGATGGAAGGGTAGGATCCTGTTTGCTATTTCTTGTTGGAAGACTGAATGAACGAACGAACGAGACCAAATTAAGGATGGCAGCTGCTTCTTGTTGGGTTTAATTAGGTTGTGGTTGGGTTTGTATGGTATAGTGGTAAAATGGAAATTAGATGGGAATGGGCAATGAACATTTGCAAATACCAGTATTACCCTAATGCTTTATCCTTTTTTCTTTTTTTTTTTCATGATAATGATATAAGAAGGAAAGGGACGTGGTAACATTTAGGTGGGGTGGGGTGGGGGGGGGGGGGGCACTGCCCTTGAGTCGGCAGTTATCTGAACCAACTTTTATCTCCATCTATCAGCTTACTAATAGTCCATGTTGTAGGTCCAATTATGTATTCACGCTTGGGATGTCCGCTGAGGATCCCTATCTATTATTAAAATTTGGTAATAAAATCTATACTTTTATTCGTATTCAAATTTAATGATTATTTTTTTTCGTCATCTATATTTATATCTATATTCGTTTTTTTATATTTATTTATATATCGATCGAGCAAAATTTATCGAATTTCAGATAAAATCTATTAAATATAAAGTAAAAATTATTTAATGTTAGAATTATATTCTTAGATTGTTAAAATTTAATTATATCTTCACTTTAGTCTTATAATATATAATGAAGGTTATATAAGTGAGAGTAAAAATATAATTTTATATCGGGTAAACGGATGCGGGTACGAATACAGATTTGAGGATCTCGTACCTATATCCATACCCAAATTTGGCGGATATTTCTTTCCTTCCTCAATATCTGTATCCATATATGTTTATTCATATCCATTTTATACATCCAATAGATAAAATCCGTCGGATTTCGGATAAAACCCGTCCGGTTGTCATTCTAATTCACACGAGTTAAGTAATATAAATCCGGTACAACTTATAATATATATATATATATATATATATATATATATATATATATATATATATATATATATATATAAATCAATTTTTTTCTCCAATTCTTGCTCCATAATATTATAGTTTAGACACACAAAAAAATATATATCTTATGAGATATAAATGTACCTTATCCATTATACACATTCTTAATTTTCCATACCTACATATAAAATACATATACACCAGTAAAAACATTTACATATTCTCCAGAACAGATGAAGAATGCAGATCTTTCAACATTAAAAATAAAATAAAATTGTAGAACAAGAATATTTATTTTTATACATACACGCATTCTTCTAGGATAGTATATATTTATCAAGATGTACATTAGGATAAAAATATATATCATCAGAGATAAATAAAAAAAATACACATATTTAAAATACAAATCTTTTGAAATAAAAATATATATTTTTATCAATGTATATGGTTGACAATAATATTTTTCGGAATAAATATATAATGCTTCTATATCAGGAATACATAGCCTCCGATAGGAAAGTACATATTTTTCAATAAATGTACATCCTGAAGAAGAAATGGTATATATATATATATATATATATATGGGGTAGAAGTGGCTTGCTTGCCTTCCGCATCAGCTATGGGTATATTTCACTTGCAAATTAATAGAGAGAAGCAATTTTCGGTGCACCATAAGTTTATTTATTTCGGCCGTGAACAAACAAGATGCACATTGCGGTACCCGCTGTACTAGCTGAAATCAGTACACTCTTTACAATAATCATCGGAATATTTAAAGATAAGAAAGCCCCGTAAATTGAATATATTTGTTCAATTGGTTTTTTACAACAAAAGACTCTAATATTAATTAAAAGTGTTTAGACGTCAAGGAGAACACTTCTCCTTAGCATTCTTAAAGTTACAGATGGAAGAAAGGATGAATAAGAATTATAATATATATATATATATATATATATATATATCAATGTCCATGCACCAAGCAAAATGTGTCGGTTCGTCTATACGCTTATGTTCCCTTCTCGATAGATACGATCAAAATAGCTTCTTCAAGAGCTCAAACTTTGGTACTCATGTCGTTATCATTAGTTTGTCATATATACATTATTTGTTGGCTTGCTGCTTAATTCTTACATATACTTGTTATATTTATAATGTATGCTTGTTGTCATTATGTATAAAGTTAATCTTTTATGCACAAGAGAAATGCTTGAATCAATCTCTCACCTCCTTGATTCAATTTATTTCCTTAGATTCCATCATTAGTTGATAACTATCCTCAAAATGTTTGATTTGTGTGTGTGTCATGGTGTTTGGTTAGTTGTATGTATCTTATTGAGTTAGTTCATTTTAACTATGCAATAAATTTGTGAAATGAAAAGTGGTTGAGATGCTATGGTCTGATGAACAAATTGTAACCCAAAAAAGGATATACAAGGCCACATTTAATAGAGTTAATGAACGCTTATCATCTTCCTTTTAGTTTATATATAGTTGATGTCATTAATTTTTTTTTATTCTTATGCTAATTGATGTTTTTATCCATTCTAATTGTACATACTGGAAATATATATTTTAATTTGATTGTATATATGATGACCTCCCTTCCGGTTATAAGATGGAGGGTAGATATAAATGATAATAGAAGGATAAAATTTCCCCATTCAATAGATCTTAATTAGATCAAATATGATCAATTCAAATATATAAAATGATGGATTAACGGTCACATCATCTATCACCATATGTAGATATCCATTATTTGAAGATGATAGAAAGTCATCTAAAGTGGCAACGTTAAAAAAATACATAAATTTAAAAGTGATGGATTGGCAATCTCATCACCTATCATCGTATACATGAAAGTGATGGATCGGTTGTCTTATCACCCATCTCTATATAGATATCTCACCGCCTAAATTTGATTGGAGAATATAATGCATAATACCGTGACCCAAACTTAATGGAGCATCACTAGAAGTGACTAATTTTTCCCCCATATACTCAAAGTATGGATAGGTGATTGCACAAGTATTAGTAAAAACACGAAGTTCCTAACCAACTATATTATTTACAAGTATGTACCTGAGTTATAGAATGATATGAAATAATTAAGGTAGAAGCCAAAAGCTTCACTGAATGATTTAATGATCCTGAAGACCTTATGTATAATTCAATCCCCAAGATTAATAATTAAAAGGTGATAAACATCTTATGTGCAATTTGATTAAGGATGTCAAATTGTTGAAAGTCTTTCAAGACTTAAGTAGTATTGATCAAAAAGATCGAATGATATTGTGTACCTCAAGTGAATTTCAATATAAAAGATCAAACTATTTTGTGATCTATAGACCCAAGCACTAAGTTTATTTTATCACTTTCTATTTATGTAATTTTATTTTTCCAATTTTATATTTTGCAATATTTATTATAATCATGAAGTAGTGATGATAGCATTGTACATAATTTGCCAACCACTTATTAATGAGACTATGCTTCTACTTCATCATTGGTAATGGTTAAAACCTACTATAATTAAGTCTCATCCACTACCATAGTGTTTGGAGTCTTTACAATAGCCTCCTCATTATATTATAGTTTTGGTGGATAGAAGCATTTGATGGTTGAAGCCTAAAGCTCCTTACCTGGTAAGTAGTTTGATGGTTGAAGCTTGAAGCTTCTCTTTAAATTATTAGTTTAATGTTTGAAACTTGAAGTTTCCCATTTAATATAAGAAATCTATGTGACTAAAATATTATTGTACATTCTATTTTAAAGATGAAGCATTTTATGAGTTGATAATTGGCAAGAACATACACATGTATGTTGCATGTTAAACATATTGAACGGTTTCATAGAGAAGCAATCAAATAGGAAATTTTGTGTGATATTGTAGCTAAGTTTATGGAGTTCTTACAATGGTTTATGAGTATTTTATGGTATTTTTACCATCAAGATCAGCTAGAAGTAAACCCGAGATAAAATAATATGTACATTTGTTATATGTTAAACGACAAAATATGTTACTAACTATAAGTTAGTAGATCATAAAATATTATCTTTGTGCCATGAGAAATAAGATCATGTTAGTACATCAATGATAGACAAGATTATTGAGACTTACACAAACACCCGCTTAAAGCCCCAAAGATTCTATTAATAGGTGATCTCATATAAACGTCATATTACTCTTAGAAAATTTACAATTAATTTATCAAGTAAATGCATAATCTCCTATGCCCTTGATAGATTTCCAAGAGCCACATGTGGACCAAACAAAAATATTGTGATATATATAATAATACATTGATGTAATGGCGTATATTATATTTTGCAATCGATATTGTTGCATTGGTAAAAAAAAGTGAATATCTATCCAATTAGGAAAAAAAATTCAATCAATGCTTCAAGTTGGAAGTAGAACTACTTGACAAAGTCTTTTTTTATGCATTTGATTTGTAGACAAATCTTAATGGGGTTTAGAAGTAATATACCATATGCATGAAAGATTTTTGGTACGTACCAATTCCATATCATATTATTCATTAAGCTAAATTAATTAGAATGGACCTTATGCTTATCTTAAATAATTTGATGTGTCTTATATGTGTTTGCACTTCCCCATAGGTATGAAATTAAGACACAAAGAATGATAGGAATGTTATTTTCCTCACTCTTAGGGGGAGAGGAAAGTAGGTTGAGATTATAAAGCAAAAAAGTACTTAGAAAATATCTTCCATTAGATATAGACCTAAAGAAAAATCAGTATGCACTTGATAATGCTTATACTTGTTCGATGTAGCTTAGCTACAACGGACATTTATTATGGCCAATAAATTATGAGTCATATATATCTTTAATAAATTTCCAAATCATAGAAGTCTTTGTATTGACTTCTAATAATTCAATGACAAGTATGATACATATATACTAGAAGCGCATGTTATGGGTCCAAATAGTTGAATATTTGAAAGAGGAGTTACAATCCTTGAATAGGATAGAAAATTTTTCACATTAAGTTAACATGCCCATATGGATAAATTTGAGAATATTTTTTTTATGATAAATGAAATACTCATGAATTATTTATATATTTGTGTAAGGTGGTATGAGGTTGACATTGGTGATGTCTTTACCTAAATAGTTGCAACTGATGATAGATAAAAGTGAGAATTATTCTTGATTCACTATGAAATGTTGTTTGATAAATGATTGAACAAGCTGGAATAGATATATGAAATTCAAATGTATCCATTTAATGAGAGTTATTTATATGGACAAGAAGTCTAACATTTAAACATGTCAAACTAATTAACTAGTAGTGGGTGTTTGTTCTTGATAGGATATTTACTGGTAAATTTTCAAAGGTGGACATTATCAATATGTGCTTGTAACATAGTGATATCTAATATGATGCATGATAGATACATGTTAAGTTGAGGGGGAGATTTATTTTTTCCCTTATTCGTGATTTTTTTCTCACTTGATTTTCTTAACCAAATATTTAATGAAGCAGTATTTCAAATGTGTACTCTTTAGTATGGTTATGTAAAAAATCTAGGATCTAAAAATTGGATCTGGTATTCAAAAAATTCAATCCAACATTTAGAGCCTGTTTGGTTTAACTTTTGATAAGTATTTTTTTTATAAAAGTATTTATAAAAAGTAATTTTAGATTAAAATAAGTGTTTGGTTTTACTTCTAAAAAATTATTATAAAAGAGGTAATTAATAAAAATTACTTTCTATAAGTAACTAATCAAAATTAAATTTTACCTACTTTCTAAAATAACTTTTATAACCACGACACGATATCTGTTTAAAAAAAAAGCATTCATATCGCCACATAATGTAGCACTCGTTTCCCGTCCCCATCCTTGACCTTAAGTCATATCTATTTGATTTAGGTTAGCTTGATCTCCTCCATTTTTTCTTCTCTCCATTTCTACTTCTCTGCTCTGCGTGGCATTGAAAAAATTTTCAAGCAAGGCCGACATGCTCGCTCACGTCCTCTATCTCTGCTGCTCACCTTCTCCATTTTTGCTACTCGCGGTCGCCATCACCATGTTTGCTACTTCCATCTGACTCCGCTCTTCGCTCGATCTTCTCAAGATATAGATATGTAATTCTTGGGCTTCATTTTCCTATCCTCTTTAAATTCTAGGTTTGTTATTCTCGCCTTCTCCATCTCCTGCTAATCGTCTTTGATTATGTTGGTTCTATTTTTTTTCTTTTCTCAGTTGAGGAGGAGGTTGGGGTTAGGGAAAGGTTGGGAAAGTTTTTTAGAGTTTTAAGGATAGATTGCAAAGGTTTTTTTTATTCTTTTGTTAGTTGAGGATCGATTGGAACCATTGCTATGAAAATGCCCAGATGTTTCCCTCCTCCCCTGCCCCTTCTGTATTGGAGGGCAGGGCCATGTTTTTGTTTGAAGTGTCCTGGTGGCCTTAAGAGCTCATCGGAGGCTAGGTTGTCCCTTTTTAGTGCTTGCGTGCCGTTAGCCTCCATTATGTTAATGGAATGGCGTCGAGATGGTAGTGCGGTCGTTATACCTATGCTACCTAATAAACAGATATTCCAAAACAGTAAAATGTTTTGAGGCTTGAATTCTTCACATATGTGTGTGTGTGTGTGTGTGTGTGTGTGTGTGTGTGTATATATAGAAAAGTAATCAATGATAGGCCGGGAGGGGGAGGGCCGGAGAAGGAGAAGCTCAAACCTGAAATGGGTGCTAATTTGGATCTCTCGGATATTCAGTTGTTTAATGCACTTCATCAATGGTTGAATAGATTTGGCTGTGTTGATTTCCTACTACTTAGATCTGAATTGTTCCTTCTTTGTCATTATCCTTTTAGTGAGGCAAACATGATGATTTTAAGTTGTCAAATTGAAGTCCTATATTTTCGGTTGATAGACGTTAGGTTCTTCTAGAGGCAATTCACATGAAACCTGGCGAGGTAAGGTTCACTCTATCTATAGAAAAATATAGGCCTAAGACTCAAAATGTATTTTTTTTTGGTACATTACAAACTACATCCTCTTGGATTATGACTACTATAGTAAATTGTGTCAATTTATTTTCCTATTGATCTATAAATATCAATCTGAATAGGTTGTGTTTGTCAATTTATTCCAAGTGTAAGCGCTGGTAGTATATCATGCATATCACTCTCCTCTGTCTAGTATGCTTCTTCCACTAGTCTTGTGGATGAGAGGGCCCAATGATTTTCCTTCCATTAAGCTCTTAAGAATTGTCACATATACATGTTTAGGATTAGTAATCATGCAAGATCCTTGCAATGTGGAAGCTCTAGAACTAAACTCTACTTGTGAAGATGTACCGCCCTTACCTGTCATGTTTTGATAATTCAATTATCATAGGAGCTCTGGGTACAACATCCTCTTTTAGCCTCATTGTTGTTGTAGGCCGTGTTTGTAGTGTTAGCTCTCTGTGGATTAAGGGCCTATAGGTTTTTGGCCTCTGGGAATGGTATGGATCATTTCCACTATGAATAAGTAATTTTGTGGTAAGATGAGTAATTATTATCTGTTTATTTCTACCAGTTCCATTAACGATACGAAGATGATATCAACCTTTTGGTTGCTCTTTAATATCATTTCAATTGTATTAGTTGTTTAGTGCTGAAGATCCTTTGTTGTAAGAGTAACGAGAATTTTTAGTGGTGGAAGGAAGGTTGTTGGGTAGATAGATAGACATGCAACAACTGATGAATAAATTACAGCCTAGAGAGAGGGCCTTTTGTTTTTTTCTTTCTCGATTCTCTTATTGTAATTCTATTCAGTAGTAGCTAAAATTCCCTTTTTTATTTTTATTTTTTAGGTTTTCAAAGGTACTCCCATGAATTTGTGAAAAAGGAAAAGGTGGTTGTTTGCTGCTTCCTACTATCAAATCTTACAAGTATTTTCTTATCCACATCTACTGGAATATCTATCTATCTATCTATCTATCTATCTATATACATATATATATATATATATATATATATAGAGAGAGAGAGAGAGAGAGAGAGAGAGAGTTTTGGATATTACCTACCTTATTTCAATTTCTAGCATAAATACATATACAGACACAAAAATTTCATATTCAAGTGTTATAGGTATTTTCTTTTATTCATATATGTATTTATATCCATTTAAATATATTTATATACACATCTATTGGATATATATATATATAGTATCCACCTTATTTCAATCCTTAATTTAGGGAAACCTTCTTCCTATTTTTTATCATAAGGTTTAAATTTACAACCAAATTAGGTACACTTAAATATTGCATTACTTACGAGCTAATATCATATTAGTTTACTCTCTCAAACATATTAAAATTATCATATTAGCTTACTTATGCATTAGATATTTTGTTAATATCAACCGAAAGAATAACGATTGCATTATATATAATATCGAAGTTGTAAGAATAACGAGAAAATGATATATGTATGATCTATGGCATCTTCATCAGATATTGCACATTGGACTGAGTCAAGGCATCAAACCTTTGTTCAATTATGTGTTGAGGAGGTCAAGGAAGGCAATATGTCTAGTTCAAGCTTCAACAAGATTGGATGGTCCAATATTATTGATGGTCTTAATAGGCTTGAGAACTTGCGGTACCAAAAAATTTAAGTGAAAAATCATTTTACCTCAACAAAAAAAGATTACTTATCATGGGTGAAACTTGAAAGTTAAACTGGACTTTGGAGAAACCCAATAATAGGTGCAATCACTTGTGGGGAGGATAAGTGGAAGATATTTATTTAGGTAAATTACAATTATATATTTTTTCACTTATTTTTATTATTATATATAACTTGTAATAATTGTTTTTTTTTCTAGCAAAACCCAAGTTGTAAACACTTTCGCAACAAGCCAATTACCCATTTAGATGAGCTTCGATTAATCTTTGGTGGTACTCATGCAACCGGAGAGCATTCATGGGCTCCATTTCAAGGGACTCATCCAAGTTTCTATAAGGATGATGAAGAGTTAAGAACAATTAATGCAGGTCCTTCTCAATTCAAAAAATTCATTGAGATCGAGGTTTGTGATTCTAGTGATTTAGATGGTGGGACGTGCCAAAAGGAAAAGTCAAGGAACAAGTGTTCTAAGAGTCAACAATTTAGTTCTCGTAGGAGAAAGGAGTCAGCTAGTGAAAAGCTTGATAATAGGTTGCTACAATTGTGTGAATCTGCATTTAAGAGTAACGATGATCCTCCTTTTCCAACACCTCAAGCTTCACCAACCCCCACCATAAAATAATGTCTGGCTATTCTGAATGCCATGGCTAATGAAATTTCTAATGAGTTATTTATCCTCACTACTAATACTTTCAAGGATCCTGATAATAGAGACGTATGGATGTATATGGCTCCCCAAAAATGTAATGTTTGGTTGAAATACTTAAGGGATCTATCTAATAATTGATCAAGGATGTTAGGTTATTATGGTATTTTGTAAAAGATTAGTTGCTTTGAGGGTTTTTATTTTCTATTTGTAAAACCATGAAGTATAAATTCTCTTTTTTATGTTGACCTTATGTAATTTTCTTGAATTATGACTTTTAGTTGTATCATTTGATCCTTAAATGATCTACCTTTGATAGAATTTGGCCTATCAATCAAATGTATATCATGTTTGCTTGAATTAGCCTTGAAGTATTCATGTTCTTCGATGAAAAATGTAAATGTTGTATATAATTTGAATTAGCTTTTAGTGGGATATAAGATTATATTTTATGCATTGTTATTAATTCAATATGTATTTGGTATATGTATAATACAAGTGATTCCTTGATTTTGAATAGATGTATGATAAAAAAAAGGCTACTACTACTTTTACTTATACTACGACATTTGCGAAAGAGAAGGAAGACATCTATTGAGAAGCAAGTTTGTTTGGATTCTTCTAAAATAGGTCACTAGTTTGTGCAACATATATTAAATGGTCATGATAGGCTATGTCATGATTTATTTAGAATAAAGAAGGATTTTTTTCTAAGGTTATAAAGTTTTTTAAGATCAAGGAGGTTGCTAAATGATACTTATAGTGTGATCATTGAAGAACAATTGGCAATTTTTTTTATATACAATTGGTCACAATGAAAGGAATAGAGTTGCATAAGATTGATTTCAACACTCTGGAGAGACCATTAGTAGATATTTCAATATGGTTTTAATTGTTATATCAAAGATTGCTAGTGAGATTATAAGGCCTCATCAAGATCATAAATGATTCAAAACTTTAGTCTTATTTTTAAGATTGTGTAGAAGTGATAGATGGAACACATATCGATGATTGTGTTCTAAAGAATGAACAAACTCCCTATCGTAGTTGTAAAGGAGTGTGTTCCCAAAATATTATGGCGGTTTGTTCTTTTAATATGTTGTTCACATTTGTGGAAGATGGATGGGAGGGGTTGGCTTATGATTCTCAAATATTCCAACACTATATTCGAGATCCCAAAAAAAAATTCATCTTCCTCTTCGAGGTAAATAGAAAATTAATTTATATATTAAGTATAAAATACTCTAGTTAAATAATATGAACTTACATTTTATGAGGTAAATATTATGTGGTTGATTTGGGTTATCCAATACATCTGGCTATCTTGCTCCATTCAAGGATACATGGTATCATCTATCCGATTTTTAAAGAGTTGGCGGTCCACAAGGAAAAGAGGAGTTATTCAATCATTTATACTTGTCAGTGCGAAATATGATTGAGCGTTGCTTTGGTGTTTTAAAGGCTTATTTTCCCATCTTAAAGCAGATGCCGAATTATAGTTTGGAACAACAAATGTTTATTATCATTGCAACAATGACAATCCACAATTTTATTAGGCTGAATGGAATGGATGATATATTATTTGATGATTTTTAAAGTAGAGAAATATATGAAGAAAACAACAGGAATAAAGATATTAGACAACATGTAGAGGTAGAGGTGCTAGAGAAATAGAAATATTACGGTGTAGGATTGCAGATGATATTTACCATACACGTCAATGAGCTGTTTGATTTTATGATGTTTATTGTGAATGGCAGAATGTTCATTGCATAATATAAAATTTTATCATTATCACTATTTTAATTTTAGATGTTAGTGAATTTTACAAAATTTGGTTAGTGATTGTTCATAATTTTTTTATAATAATTTTATAATTTTTAGTACTTAATAATATCTTTATACTTTTTATATTTTTTTATAATTTTTTTTATGTTTCATATGATTTTTAATGTCTAATATTAAATAATTTATATAATAATTATTACCAAAAGATATAGATATAGGAAGATAAAAATTGAAGATGGAAAATAAAAAATAAACTTGTAGTAGAAAAATGAAAACCAAACACTAATAAAGTAGAAAAAGTAGTTTTTGAGTATTAATCACTTATATAACAAAAGTAAAAACAAACATATTTTTTACTTTTTAAAGTAGTTTTTGAAAAATTAGTTTTATAAAAGTAATTTTTATCTAAAAGTAATTATTGAAAATAAGTAATACTAAACAATACCCCCAAAATTCACTACTGAAAAGTTTTTTTTTTAAATTTGAGCATAAGCAAATATAATAAATTTTAGGGATGCTACAGCCACAATTAGTAGTTAGTATCAAACCAGTTTTCTTCCACCGCTCAAATACCAAGTGCTAATGCTTAAAAAGAAAAGAATATATGTTACACGAATCCAAGAGTACAAACTAAATTAGAGTAGCACATTAAATACATTTCAATAATAAAATCCACTATTAATGGTTACAGAATAAATATCATTAAACAAGGGAATATAAAAGTTTAAAAGAAAATTCCTAAAAGCTTCCAGGATAGTCCTACGCTCTTAACCCAAAAAGAAAACTTGAACAGCACCTACGGGCTAACATGCAAAGGACATTATCCATTGAATATGTAGGGGTCCACAAAAGGAACCCTTTAGTACTACGGTATCGATTAACCCTTTATACAGAACTAAAAGGTAGGTTCCATACGCAAACACATTAATCTAATCATAAGAACAATAGATTACACAATACATAGAAAGAATTATAATAAACATTTGGATGGACTCATAGTTTAAGAATCATATGTCACAAGGTACATTCACTTAGCATTACCAGCACTTACCAAGAGAGCATACCACTGAAGCTCTTTGTAGTATAATTAAAATTCCAACCTCATACTCAATCAATACACACCACCACTTAATTCAAGGAAGGCACCTAGGGCTGCTATCACATCATAACAACAAGTCATAACAATATATTCAACATTTTTTAGACTTAAGCCATTAATTAGATATTATTCATAATCATCTCCCAAATTATATCCACGTGAGTATAGAAACCCCACTATTATAGCTGGTGGAATGAAAATAACTAATCTAGGACAGAACACACCTAACCATTATTATAGCTGGTGGAATGGTATCGAGGGCAACGGATAGGCATGAATTATGTCAATCATATGGACTTTAACATGAAGATTTAATGTGATTATATCATAATTTTTTCATAATTTAGTACACTTGTTCTTGTTTACTACTCTTGATCATATTTTGTAGGTATTTCAAGCATATGGGATCAAAAGAAGCTAAAACGCAATAGCTGGAATAAAACAGAAGTAAACGCGAGTGCTCAAAGTATGAAAAGGAATAAAGACTTAAAACTTCAAACATGATTCGATCTGAATTTGGAAAAGTGTTGAACATAAAAGTTGTGGATATTTTTGTTAGCTTTCTAAATCATCAAAAATCAGCTCAATCTAAAGTCAAATGAAGAAGTTATGGCTGGAGTATGAAACATGCACAAAGGTGAAGAATCGAAACGACACTGTCGTGTTGGTTTACACGGTCGTATTGATGGACAGTTACGTCTATATAAACATATTTTTCGTTCATTTTAGAAGGGGAATAGATGGAATAAAAAGACAGCAGCTTTCAGAGCACTAAAGAGAGATCTAGGGTTATTTGTTTGGCATCACCCAATCCAATCCCACCTCTAATTCATCAACAATCTTCCATCTCTTGATCTCAATTTCTTGTTCCCAGTCGGATGGATAGAACAGTGAATTTCTCATCTTGAATAAAAAGGTTATTGTATTTTTCCTTTTGATTTTTTTTTCAATTGATGTAATTCTCTATGTGTAAGATGTTGAGCTTAATGAAAGTCATGATTGGCTAATTGATCTATGCTGAGGTGAAGGGAAATCCCCTGATCCGAATGTGTTGAAAATCTGAACCCTGCCCAATCTAATTCCTTATCATATGTGTTGTGCTAATGATTTAATTGGAATAATATAGGAAATTGATCACTTTTCTATTATTATTTAGAGAAACCCAGCGAGATTCGAGAGATGAGTCGGAGTGGGCTCCATTATCATGACTAGAAATCAAACCATAAAGTCGAGAGATGTTGGTTGGCTTCTACAACTAAAAAAAGGGAATATGATACATGATAATGCGTTGCCTATTTTTGCAATCATAGTAGAGATAGGTGAGTCTTAATAGACAATAGGGTGTAATGGCTCGAGAGAGAATTACAATACATACTTTGGTTGGCATTCATAACAAAGTGTTTTGATTTGGGATTTAGGGTAAATATTCAATCACATTGGGGTTGAGGTGATTGATCGGAACCTTAGCAGTTTTTCTAACTGAATTTCACTTGTTCTTATATTATAGTTGCATTTAGTTTGCACATTTTCTTTTCATTTAGAGTTAGACATCATCTTCCCTTGTCGTTAGTCTAGACATAGGAGATCTTTTCACCATCCCATTGCTCACTTCCTAGTCTCTGTGGGATCAACCTTGCATGCTATGTCAACACCGTGCACTTGCGGTTAGAAGTCATCAGCAACACCCTTTTGGGCGCTATTATAGCCGGTGGAACGGAAATCATCCTAAGTCTAGTCCTGACCCACGTGGTGTTCCGCTATAAGTAATTAATATCTTTTCCATAAATTATTATCATTCAAGGTTTAACTTATTAAGCTCAAAACCCCCGCTATTTTAACCAGTGGAATGAGAATATTACCCCAGGGCAAAACACGCTTGATCACTATTATAGCTGGTAGAACGGTATCTAGGGCAAAACACTCCTGGCCACTAATATAGCCAGTGGAATGGCAGTAACCATCCTAAGGCTGGGCCCGGCTCAATGATATTCCACTTTAAGTGATTAGTATTTTATTCATGTCTTATTCAACAAGTAACCTCCATCTAGACATGCGCACCCCAACGGGCACCCCCTATGCATTACCACTCTACTAACCCAAACTCCCTGCAATACCCTATCCCTTAACTTGGGACCTCTACATTCCCCAAGACTCTAGGACCCCCATACACCTTCCCTCATACTCACCACTAATTGAGAACCCCCACCTATATGGATCAAGGCCCACTTCCCCATTTCTCCACCTATGCTCACTATCACCCACTAAGGTTTCCCCTTGAAACCCTAATCTAGCCTATGTGGCCCTAGCCTCCCCTCTTCTTACCCAACCCATATTCTCTCTTGATTCCAACACCTTCACCATACTCAACCCACTCCAAGTCTCACAGCCCAACTCCTCAACTTTTCCCCACAATACTTCTATCCTTAAGGCTTTCCCCCCAAAACTTTAGGTATGCTCCCATGCATATTTCTATCAACACACATACTAACTCTTTTACAAGCACACCAAGTACCCAAAATACACTTTCAACCCTCAAACTAGATTTCCCCACATAATCTTTTCCCCCATGCAATGCTCACACTCCTCATTCAAGATTTTATCCTAACCCTTCATTTTATTATTTTCCCCTTTTATTTTCTCAACCATGTTTATTAATACCCTTAGGGTATTTCCCCCCATTCTCCTTATTCACTCCACCCTCTTTCTTCTCTTTAGTCCCTCGTAACCACTCAAAACCCACCTAAGGCATCTAAGCATACATGTCATAACACCTCACCCATACATAAGAACATGCCATCCATAACAAGCTATATCACACATATTTCACATCATACAAATCATGCTCACCATACGTTAGCTCCTTGCAAGCCAAGCTTCACAACACACATACTTAGTTCACATTCACATATATTCACACATAACATCCCCATACATACAAAATTTATAACATAATACAAGCCTTAACCATATCCTTACAATATACATGATTATACTTAAACAAGTGATACTAAGGCCATAAACCCTTATTCTATTATTTAACATCATTTGTAACTTATTATGAAGGTTTATTAGATCAATTACCATGTTACAAGCAAAATTATTGATTTACCCCTTCTTACTTACAAAATCACTAAAATACCCTCCTTCCTTGCAAATCTATTGAAATACCCTTTTACTTGCCAAATTACCAAAATGCCCTTCCTACTTGTAAAATTACTAAAATACCCCTCTTACTTGTAAAATTACCAAATTACTCTTCTTACTTGTAAAATTACTGAATTACCCTTCTTACTTGTAAAATGACCAGATTACTCTTCTTACTAGTAAAATTACTAAAATGCCATTTTTAGTTGTAAAATTCCCAAATTACCTTTCTCACTTGTAAAATTTTTGAATTACCCTTCTTAGTTGTAAAATTACCAAATTACCCTTCTTACTAGTAAAATTACCAAAATACTCTTCTTAGTTGTAAATTTACCAATTTACCCTTTTTACTTATAAAATTACCAAAATACCCTTCTTACTCATAAAGTTACCTAATTACTCTTATTACTTAATTACCCAAAATATCCTTCTTACTCATAAAGTTACCAAATTACCCATTTCTCATGCAAAATTACTAAAATGCCCCTGACACATAAAATATTAATGTCCATGGCCTACATGCATCCTTTAACACCACAAAACCCTTACTATTATTCTTAACACCCATTATCGCATACCATGCACATGTATTTAGGTCACTCCCTATATACAAATAAAATTACCAAAATGTCCTTAGGGTTCATATTAGCATTATTTTACTACATGTGTCCATATTTACTTAACATAGCATGCATATGCTCATGACATCATTATTAACATCAATCCTCACTATTTCCACACATGTCACATTTCATACAATATAGCATGCTTTTCATTCTATCTTCTAACGTAATATTAAAAATCATGAGATGCTTAGCAACATATAATATACACACAAAACACATTCCAAAACCTTAATGTACTAACATACATATATTCATACATTTTAGTAGGGTATAAGGGTTACCTTATTTGTGGCAACCACCAAAATTTACCGGTACCCCGATTTAAAGGCTTAAACTTTGATTAGTAAAAATTATACATAAAAATAATATCACAATTAGCATATTAGTAGTAGATAATTAAAAGTATAATTTTTTAATATTTTACCTCAAAAAATAGTTAACTAATCTTAAAATATGCAACAACACTCACGTTGCATGGGCAACATGGGTTGCATGCATGAAAGGGGGAAAATATGGGTAGAAGGAAAGTTTGAGTGAAGGGAAGAAAGGGCCTTGGGTAAGGGCTTGTGGAGGGGGGTTGGGATAGTTGTTGGGTGCAGGAGGAGTGGCAGGGTGTAGGTGGTGGGTGGGGGTCGGAGAGTGGAAACTTAGGGCGGCGGAGATGGCAGCGATGGTGGCTGGAAGGTAGGTGCAAAGAAGGGAGAAGGAGAGGAAGAAAGGAAAAAAGAATAGGAGAAAGGAAGGGGTTGCAGGGGATTTTGGGCAAGGTGAAGTAGGGAGGAGGTAGGGGATGTCAGGTGGTTAAGGGGTGGCTTTGGTGGCGGAGGAAGAGGGGGAATGGGCAGCATAAGATGGCTTGTAGGGAGGGAGTCTAGAGAAGAAAGGAAGGAAAAGAGAGGGAGTTGGCTACAAGTGGAGGGCTTAGGCTGCTAGGGGTGGTGCACGGAGGAAGTAGGGGAGGCGGGGGAGGAAATGTGGTGGTCGGTTGGGAGGCAGAGACGATGGCTAGGGGAAGCAAAGAAAAAATAGGGAGAAGAGGGTGGAGGAAGAAACGGTGATCGGCAAGGAGAAAAAAAAGGCTCAAGGGGGAGAGATGGGGTAGAGGAGAAGAAGAGAAGAGGAATAAAAAGAAGAAGAGAAAGAAGGTAGGAGGTAGAGGCATATGGGGTTAGGTAGGTGTAGGGGTAGAGGTGGTAGGCAGTCGTGTAGGGTGGCAAGGAGAGGGAGAAGAAAGGGGAAAGGGGAGGGCATGCGGGCAGGGGTTGTAGGGGTATTTGGTCGAAAGTGGAAGGAAATGGACAGGAGAAAGAGGGTAGGTTGGGGCTGGGGTTGTAGGTGAGAGGTGCAAGCATGGGGGAGGGGTTTTTTGGCTCGATGTTGGGGGAAGAAGGAAGAAGGAAGAAGAATAGAAGAAGAAGGGAGAAGGAGGCCGGGTGGGTGAGAAAGAAAGGGGCGGCAGGCTAGCCCGTATGAAGGAGAGGAGAGAATAAAAGAAGGGAAGTTGGGCTAGCCTAACGGAGGGAGAAGAAGGAAAGGAAATAAAGGAAGGAGGAGGAGAAATGGCGTGGGGGTTGGGCCAATGGGAAAAAGGAGGAGGAAGGGACGCATGGGACTGGACTGGTGAGAAAGAGGCTGGGTAGCCTAAAAAGAAAGAAGGGAAAGAGAGAAAAGGAAAAAGGAAGGAGAAAATGGAAAAAGGGGAAAAGAAAATAAAACAATTTTTTTGAGTTAGGATTACGAATTAGTTAAATGGAAATTTTTTTATTTTTTAAATTAATTTATTCAAAATTTAAAGAATTAATTTAAGAAGAAAATTTTATTTAAAATATAGGTTTGGGAATTTATTTAAATAAAATGAGTATGATAAAATAATAAAATATTTATTTTAATTTATTAAATAATCCTATCTATTTTTATAAATCAAAGATCCATAAAATAATTAAATTAATAATTTAATATTAAATTGCTTCAAATAAGGGGTTAATTATTAAATTTTAGATTTTAAGAATTTTTGGGTATTGGATCACTACCTCCTTAAAGAAAAACTTTGTCCCCAAAGTTTACACCTTACTATTAGGGATACACAAGAGGGATCCTATAGTATTCGAGGGTAACTACCCCTTTAAGGTGACCAAGGGGGTATACCAAAAGATGGCACGTCGACCAAGGAAACAAATAACATATTTATCTAATGACTAGAAAATAATTACGAGGGAATCGATGGTATACCAGAAAATGGCATGTTGAGATCGATCACTTGCTCATCTGCTCCAACGTGAGTGGTTTAATAGGTCACTCCGAGTAGCAAGTTTTGTTGAACCGATTATCACTGGGACCTTTGAATTTTGTCATGGGGTGCGTTGTAGTACTTGAAGCTGCTATGTCCAAGCTGACCACAATCGTCGCACTAAACCAGCTTTCCCATGTAGTCCTTGTCTGGGTGATCTATTCTACGACGGTTGTAGTGGTAGTGCCATATTGGTTTCTTGCTAGCCGTCAAACCCTTGCTTGAGGTTGATGTCAAACACGTGAAGCCTTGCTACTAGGAAACTAACTCTTTTCTTGAAATATGGCTCTTCGTTCTACTTTTTCCCAGGACAGAAGCATGCTTCTGGACCAAAGCATCAATGACACATGCTTGCTCCTATAGTGTAGTCAAGTTTTGAGAGATGGTTGTACCCATCATGCTCAGGATGTTGAAGTAATATCCTTGCTCGAACTAAAAGACCACTATAGCCTCGTAGCTGCTATGCCGAGGGAAAATCTTAGTAGCTCCATGAATCGTGTGTAGTACTCCCGTACTGATAAGATTCTTTGTGTCAGCTCCATGAACTCCTTGAGCTTCGCCCTCTTGAGACTCTCATTATAGAAGCCCGTACGAAGCGCAGTCTTAAAGTCTTTCCAAAACACCGATCGTCCTACTTGAGCACAAAGAAAAGAAGGAGGGGATTACATTTAAGATATTCGATTTAGTTTTAGTCAAAAGGATATTTGACATTTAGAATATCTAGTTTTTTACTAGATTATTCGATCTAAAAAAATATCAAATATTTTGTTTTTTATTTCAACAATACATCATAATATTGTGTTTTCATATTTTATTTTTTATAATTTAAAATATTATAATACTTTATTTAGATAAAATAAAACACTTATATGAATATAGATATGAATATTAGATGATATATTATCATACTGTGTATTTTGAAAACCTTGATTCTTTTATGATATATGTGATTTTAAAATAAAGTTATTATTGTTGTTGTTGTTGCTGCTCTTATTGTTTTTGTTGTTGTTATTACATATTTCGTTACATTCTTTGAGGATTTAGAAACCCAAACCACATTTTCAAAAGGTTTTGTTATCATTTCCTTGACCTTTCTTGAAGTTTGGACTCCAACAAGATTTTTGAGCCACTTTCTAATGTCCAACCTCTTTCTAAACATTATAATATCTCCATAATTATATTAGTTGACTTTATTAGTTATGTTTAAAGTGGTAAATGAAGATCTCAACAATGAAGTACTTTTTATGCTTTATTTTATGATTATCCACATTTAAAGCTTTGTCTTAGTTTTATACTCATCAAAAAATTATGAAAAATTAGGGATCATTATATTTTAATATTTTGGATATTAAATTGAAATTAAAATACTTTAGCATTAGTTTTTTAATGCGTATCATCATCTGTGTAATTAAATATTGAATGTATCATTCTTAACTTCGACCGTGCTTAACCTTAGCACACATTAACCAAAGATCTTGACTTCTACCAATAATTAGTCCTAAATCTTGATTTTACCTAAAAAACCCTAGAATGACATATGTAATAAGAAAATATTCCTTAAAATGTTTCTAAAGCATTTTCTACTTATTCTTATGTCAACACTTGTAACCTAAGCCAATGATGCCTCTAACCTACCCTAATTGAACTCCATGCCACACCTAATCTTTCCAATCCCTTTCTAATTTTGTTTATTTTCTCTCTCACATATTCCCCCCCCCCCCAAATACAACCTCCCATAGTTAATTAAAATATATTAATAATTACAATTATCCCTCAAACCAATCATACTTCACCACCTCTATAACACCTTAAAATTTTAAACTAGAAATTTTTTTTGAAGATAATGCAGAAGATTTTATAAATGTAAAATAGGGGAATGCTATTGCCACATTAACCATGATAAAGATGTGATCATCACCAATCTCATGCCTGATGCAAGGAAAAATGAAACAATGGATGAAAGAATACATGCACTACTAATAATATAATAATACAAATGATAACAACAATATGGATAGTAATATAAATAAAAGAGAGAGGTTACAAGATTTAAATATAGGAACCACAGCTAAGAGTTTAAATAACCGAAAAGAACTAAAATCATCCCAACATAGTGAGAAAAACACATCTAAACCAATTAACCTAACTTTTAACCAAACAGAAATGTAACTCTCAAACCTCAAGAAGTGACTAGTTATTGACCTAGAACATCATCCTTAATGTACTCTACCTAAGAACATATCTATGAATTTGTCATTTGCTCACTGGACCAGAAGCCATATCATCATAGTGAAAACACAAATATAGTATCAATATGGTGAAGTATTGGTAAAAACAAACAACCTAAACATGGTAAGGGCTCATCCTACACATTGAAGTCACATAGTAGCATGGTAATGAGCATACTATAATAGTATAACAATCCATCTCATGATAGAAATATAACAAGGCATGCTCGCATAAGAATCATGGAAAATTAATAATATAGATCATGCATTTGATTCACATAATGGGAACCATATTATAAATATTTATTTAGTGACCACATAATTTCCGGTTATAGCTAAATTCACATAATTTCCACCATAAACAAAATTCATGATAGCATACACAAACAATGGGATACCACACCCACTAAATGGAGTTTGATTACATTGAAGGGGATTTTCTTTGGGGATACTACACCCACCATACATGAATACACCTATTGTGAGGGCTAACACAAATTGCAAAGCCACACCCACCACACATGGTCAGAATACATCGAGGGGGATGATACTAGGATACCTTACCCACCACACCTTGAATGAATCTACCATAAGGGCTACACAAAGCTGGGATACCACATCCGCCTAAGCAATGGACAATATAAAGTTCTAAGGGCTGTACTAGGATACCTCATCGAGCCATACTTGGCACCGATACCATGTCTGTTTGTCACACTATGATCTTATACCTCAATGATATGCACATGCACCCCTACTAATCACAACCTGATAGAGAATAAAATAATTTCTAAGTAAAAAGATAAAACACAAGGAAACCTTCCCACCAACTCCTGACTAGCTACCCTAAGAGTTAGAGTAAAAGACTTTAATGAAATCTTAATCCATTATTATTAAATTCCAAGTGATATCACAAATCACAATTAATTCCATTATAAACAATTGGGTGTTTTCATGTGATAACACTAAACATAACACAAGACATACAAGCCACAAATTGGGTGTTCAGAGATGACACCAAACTTAACCACTAAAGGCACCATAATGTTATCATTTTCATCCTTATTACACTCAAGTTAAGAATTGTTGAAATGATGATAAAAATGGTGTAATTACATAGAAATATTAACATAGAAGTATTAAAGGAAGAACATTAAATATCAAGCAAACCTAGCTAAACTCGACAAACTAGTTGGTTAGTCACTAGGACTAGTTGACCGGTATGGTCACACTAGACCTGAGAAAAAACATCTCACTCCAAAACAAGTTGACCAGTTGGTCCAACCAATTGATTGTTTGTAAAACTAGTCGATGGGTTTGGGCAAACCAGTCGATGGGTCTAATTAGAGGCCAAACCACTCTGATCACAACACAACCACTCGATGGGTTAGATAAATCAATTGGCTAATCACAGAGACTAATCAATTGTTTCATCAAACCAATTGATTGTTCAAGCAACTAGAATATCATGGCTACCAACTAAAAGATGATTATTCACATGATGAGTCAATCGGTTGTAGCAAACCGGTCGACTAGTCTAGGCAAAATAATGTCCAAACACACAAACCACTCATAAAAAAGTTGTTAATCTTTTTCCAATTAATCCTATCATGCTTATATATGGTAGAACATATAAAAATACATACTCCACATATGAATTCACCTAAATCATGATAGGAATCAATACTCAACAAGGTCATCCTAGCATTCCACTAAACTCATGCATAATATCAAGATACTTTAACATGCTCTATAACTTTAGAAATGAGAATATGACAACATGCTCGAATCCAAGAACTCAAAACCATACATACCCATCACAAAAAATAACAAGCAATCAAAATCATAACAAACAATACGCAATCGTATTCCTGATAGAGATAAGGATGCTTTACTTCCAAGTAAGTTTTCTAGCACATAAATACTCCTAACTTGATATATTCTATCAAGGATTTGATTTTCTAAGAGAATTAATAACCAAAACAATTAAATCTACTTTTCAAAACTTAATAAAATGAAATCATATGAAGAAGAAGAAGACAAGTGGCATAGCACAACCTTTTCTCATAACTGAAATTAGAGAGAAAGTTATCAAGATCTTCAACCTTTCTCAAAACCTCAATCCTTCATTTCTTAAGAAAACAAGGTATAACTAATATAAGATCACGAGAGGAGATATAATAATCGACCAATAAGAAAAGAAAACAAGAGGTAAACCTCTATTTTTCAGGGGAAAAGAGAAGCAAGAAAATGAAAAAATGTCCACCACTTAGACATTTTCACAAAGAACATGGAGAGAATGAGCAAGTGCAGATGGTAAGTAATGAAATGAATAAGGATTAGAGTGTAAGGAAGAGATATTGTTGACATCCTTAGGGTAATGAGAGAGAAAAATGCTAACTTGGTGAGTGTGGGCAACCAAGTGTAAGAGAAATGTATGATGAAGTGAGGGAGGCATAATATAGTTAGGAGGGACATGGCAGAAGGTTTCTAAGTCAAGAAAGAGGGTGTGGAAAGTCAAACATGAAAACATGGCTGCCAAAAGAAAGAGAAAAGTGAGAGAGAAGGTGAGAAATACCTAAAAAGTGCTTTTGAGAAAATTTTAGCTAAAGAAAAATCATAGAATGATCTAAATAATGTAAAAATGATCCCCAAGCACAAAAATATTCTTAGTAGCACAAATAGGTGTTGAATAAAAAGTTTCATAAACATTGAAGATAGATCAGAAGCTAAAATAAGAAAAAAAATCTAAAATTATAGAATAATCATTCTATTGTTTTGGGCAAACTAGTTGATTATTTTATTGTAAAATATAAATATCAATTACTGAGTGTACCGGTCAATCATTTTGGGAAACTAGTACAACTAAAATTCACATTTTTACTCAAGCTCTTTCAACAACTAAAACTAATTAATTTTATATCAACATAATTTTAAACTTTGTTTGAAATATTTTAGGATAGAGTATTACAACCTCACTCATTCATCCTCCATCTCCCTCTAATTCTCATGCCACACGCCACTCTCTATATATTGTGTATATGCATCCTTTTTAGCTTAGGAAACATATCCTCATCATTACTCAAATCCTCCATCCACCAACCACAACACAACACCACACCACACACTTAATCTATCTCCTTTTTTTCGTCATCCTTATCTTCCATTTCTTACATGTAAAACTAGCCATATACATGTACCCTATAGTTGTCCAACCTCCAAAAATACTCTATCAGTAATTGTCTATCTTCATGCTCTAACACTTGTCATGAGAAGCCCCTAATTTCCCCTCCTTGGTTTGACATAACACAAAACCCATGACCACCATGGAAGCACGTGTGTATGTGTTTGTGATGAGAAATTTTTGTAGAAAAATCATCAAATGATTTACCACCTCTTTGTGCCTTGAGTTTCCTTTGTATCTTGTCTTTATTTTAAATTCAACTCATGTCTCTTTTCACCTCCATAAATGAGTCATCTTCTTCATCAATTTTCGTATCCATAAGCTTCAAAAACATCTAAAATTTAAGGTGTTAATTCTCTTTTGTCTAAATAGGAAAACGAGGACTAAAGATATTGATGTGGTAAAGTTAATCAACTTCTTTTCTTATGTTTTGCTAGATCTGTAAAGATTTAAGGGTATGGTTCCTCCATTCATACTCCCTTTTGCTTTGTAAACAATCAAAGTTTAATAAGTTCTTATATGATTTTCTTGTGTTTTTTTGGGTTCCAAGTAGGGATGGAAAAAATTTTCCATGGGTTTTGGGCCCTGTCAAAGATTCCTCATTCAGATTCAGGTTTGCAGGGAGAATTTAGGGACTGGGTTCGGGATTAGGATTCTTATTGGGGATTTTTACAGGGACAGGGTGGGGATAATTTTATGGTCCTCATCCCCAAATATGCGTCGAATAATTTATATATTTATAAATTAAAAATATATTGTAAAAAATAGAATTGGGTATCAAAGATCTTATCTGATTTCAAGGTCGGGGAATAAATTGAAATGCGGAATAGATTGGGGATTAAGTTAGGTATAGAGATTTGATTCCTAGGAGGATTGAGTTGGGAAGTCTCCGATAATAAATAAAAGGAATCAAGCACTACTACGAAAACGGGAAATAATAACGGGACATTAATAACGGTAGTTCGAAAACCGTTGTCAAATGCGTGAAAATTTATGGGCGCGATAGTTTTAATAACGGTTATAGTAAAAACCGTTATTAAAAGGGCAATGTTAAAATTTACACGGATGTTTTAATAACGGTTCTTTCAAGAACCGTTATTAAAAGAGGTTTTAATAACGGTTCTTTCAGGAACCGTTATTAAAAGTCTGAAAGTTTTAATAACGGTTCCTGAGAGAACCGTTATTAAAAGATGTTTTAATAACGGTTCTTTCAGGAACCGTTATTAAAACCCCAAAATCAAACTTATATTTCATTCAATTCAGTTCTGTTTCGTGCCAAAATTTTCAGATTCTCTGCACCTTCGTTCACTTTCTCTCCTTCTCCTTGCAAACCCTCGCACCGCCAACTCTCCACCACGCCTCTGCCATTGCAAACCCTTGCACCGTCGTGTTTGAATCCCTTGCCTCTCTCAACATTCTCACCGTCATGTTTGTAGCTAGCTCACTTTATGTATGTGTTTGTTATTCCTCTCGTAACTTTTTATCTACTTATATAAATTCATGTCGCCAGGGTTTCGTTCGAAAATGTGTTGTTGAATGTGTTGGCTGAAAATTTTTCTGTTTGTTGTTGAATTTGTTGCGTTGTTGTTATATATTAACAAATGCATGTGTTGGTTGTATTTGTTTGTATGGAGAATATAGATTCAACATTATTTAGAACTACAACCATAATAAGCAAAAGAGAAGACATTATTGAGGCTATTTAGAGCTAGATTCACCTCTTGTAACTTTGGAGGGTCATAACTTTTTCATGGGACCTCGGATTTAGGTGATCTAGGAGGCTATTTTGGGTATTTTTTTGAGATCTACAACATGGCAAAGCGGCGGAGCCGGTTTGGGCAATATCGGAGCCTAAAAAAGGCTATTTTGGCCTCTAAATTGAGGCTTTTTTGTTATGTTTCTTATTTTTAGGGCCTTTTCTTACTGTAATTATGCCAATTCCGTGTAATTAGGTACCTCCAAAGAGCTACTGGAACCAGATTTTCAAGACAAAGGAACTTAGATGATGATGATGAAATTCCAGTTTTTAAGGGTTCGAGTGAAGAAGACGAGCTACATGTTTGTATTTTGTCTATGTCTTTAAGTCTTCTTTGAAAACCTTAAAACATTTTGCTTTGGGGTGTAGAGCTACCAAGTTGTGGTATGCCTACTAATTTTGATTCTTGAGTATATATGTTCGGTGTATTAACAAGGGATTGATTGAAATTATGGTGTTGTTTTACAATGCAGATTTGTTATCAATTGATGTTGTTTTACAATGCAGATTTGGTAATTATTTGAACATACAAATGTGTATGTGGGCAGGAACAAAATTGCAAAAACTGCGAAAAAACAGGAGTTTTAATAACGGTTCTTATGAAAACCGTTATTAAAACCTTGTTTTAATAACGGTTATGATGAAAACCGTTATTAAAACGTAGGTTTTAATAACGGTTTTCATAAGAACCGTTATTAAAAATCCTGTTTTTAATAACGGTTTTAATAAGAACCGTTATTAAAACCTACATTTTAATAACGGTTTTCATCATAACCGTTATTAAAACTTGGAGTTTTAATAACGGTTTTTACTTAAAAACCGTTATTAAAACTCCAGTTTTCGCACATATTCGCGGGTTTTTGTGTATTTTTCATAACGGTTATGAACCGTTATTAAAGATTTAATAACGGGCGATTTAATAACGGTTGAAAACCGTTATTAAAACTATAAAATAACCGTTATTAAAACCCCTTTCCGTGGTAGTGAAGGTAGGTTTGGAGGTTATTTTCCTTAATGGGTTTGGGGATGAGGATAGGGTCCCCACCCCGTTATCATCCATAGTTATAAGGTGATTTGAAGCATCAAATATTTGAGAGATCTTATAATATTTTTAAGTCATTTGTATTTGTATTCAAAGAAAGTTAAAACTTTATACACGTGTGTTAAAACACAATTTTTGTGGTGATTTCATGTATGGTAATGAAAATTGGTATTTTTGGTTGATTTAGAGTATTATTCTTATTATTTTCATATCATGAATCATATGAATTTATTTATGGTTTTAAATTCGTTTTTTATCATTTCCAAAGGTTAATTTTATTTTTAAAATTTTTATGAGTTAATTCTTGAAAGGTTTGATACAAGAAAGATTAGAGAAAGTATAAAAATGGTTGATCTTATACATATGAATTTGGGTTAACTTGGAAGATTCATATCTCTCAATTGGATTCTATTTATGAGTTATATATGGAATCAAATTAAATTTTTATGAGTCTAATTTCCAAATAAACATTATATTTATGATTTGGATTTGTATATTAAAGTTATGATCAAATCACTAAAAGTGTACGAAATTGGCCGAAACCTAACTCGTGAGCACTAAGCTCAGATTTAGGGTTTAATCTTGTAGTCAAAGTTGATTTTTGTGTGTTTCAAGAATCTTAAGTTTTTTATTGGTATTTTGGGATAAGTTTTATATATTACATGTTATCATTTGTATTAGTATCATCAAAGTTATGATTGGATAAAGTTTGACCAAATTTGGTAAAATGAGATTGAATGTTATTCATGAACATTCAAAGTGTTATTCACAAATTACCATTAGTTGGTTTAGTTGAGAATTAATCATGTTTATGAATATTAATCAAGTATTAAAAAATTTATTTAAGGTTAATATGGGATTAATTATGATTAAGATATAAAATGACCAAATTAGCCTATAAATGGAAAAATAGTAAATATGTGAGTAGTGGAGGTCAATCATTGACCATGAATTTTAATTTCATTTTATTTGCAAATAGTAGATTTTTTTTTATGAAATGGCATGCAACTTATTTCTTGATTTCAAACCCAAATATAGTTTTTGTTTTTTCTCAAATACATCCTAAGTGATATTTTGGAGTTTAAAATGACGACTTTGTGATCTTAATGAGTATGTTACATACAATTTTGTGATAATGTTACATCCTATGCGCTACATGATATGTGATCAAGGTTTTATGCTATTTTTAGGTGCACAAAAAGGTTTTAATGTTTTGTATTGTTGTGTGTAACCATACAAAATACTAATAGATGTTGAGGGTTAACGTGATAAGTAACCTCAATCTATAGACAATGTTTTTGGTAATTGTTAAAACCATAGATTTTGTGGACTATGTTTTCAATAATAACTAAAACCAAAGGGTACTATATTTATGAGTGATTTAGTACCTTCTCTACTCTATAGCTGTCAAAAGTACTCTATAGGGGTGTATATACTTAAGGATTGTGTTACCTTGGATTGGTTGCTATCGAAATGATAGTGGAGTTGAGCACTCTTATTAGAGCCAATTAGGGGTTAAGCAATTCCCTAAGAGCTCACTCAATGTTTTAAAACATGATATTTGCAAATGACTTTAATTTGTAGATGGGTACAACCCATGATTTAGAAGTTGTGATTTAAAACACTGTCTTTGCAAAAGAAATTGGTTGGAAAATTTGGAAACTATAATTTAAAACATAACATTTGTAAAAGACTTTGGTACGCACATAGGTACAACCCATGATTTAGAAATTATGATTTAAAACATGACATTTGCCAAAAAAAAACTTTGGTTCGCAGATGAGTATAATCCATGATTTGGAAACTATGATTTAAAAAATAACCTATGTAAAAGACGTTGGTTGGTAGATGGGTACAACCCATGATTTGTAAATTATGATTTAAAATATGACATTTACAAAAGACTTTGGTTGATAGATGGAAACAACCCATGATTTAGAAATTGCAGTTTAAAATATGACATTGGCAAAATACTTTGGTTGGTAGATGGGTACAACCCATGATTTGGAAACTATGATGTAAAATATGATATTGGCAAAAGATTTTGGTTGGCAGATGGGTATAAACCATGATTATGGAAACTATGATTTTAAATAGGACAGAACATTTTCCCCTAAGATTCTACTCTAAGTTTTAATTCAAGTGATTCAACTGTTTTTTTTTTATCATCCTATAATGTGAAAGTAACCTTAGTTTTCAATTACTTTTAGAAAACATTATCCTTTTGGATTATTATAGTATATTTCAATTTTTATCTCACTCATTCTTGTATGTTGCTTGTGTGGTGTTTTACGTGCTTAAAGGAACTAAGTTTTACTAATTACTTAACCATACCGACACCCTTTGTGGCACTGTGAAGTTGGCAAATACAGGGAACAATTAGCCTTATTTTGCAAGGGAGCCCATTGTTGTAAAGTCTTATCTAGGGAGGCAACATTTAGATCATGCATATAATATCGTTCTTATTTCCTCCATTTTTTCCTTATATTTCTTGTTATAGTTTCAATATAAACCTCAATATACACATCTCCATTTATGTTTTAAACTATTATTTAAATAGTTTTTCACACTCTAATTCATTGACAAGTGGTTTATATCACTCTCAAGATTAGGTGCTAGCCACACCTTATTTCTTGAGGTATAATAATACTAAAAGCTTTGTAACCGACATGAATTAGGTATTAGTTGTACCTTTTTCATGTTGGATGCTTCAATAACATCCACATTTTTGTGGTAGCTTTTGCAAACTAGTTCAAAAAAAAAAAAATTTTTAGTTGTGAAAATGGAGGTGTTACATATAATCTTTATTGTTAAAAAACTTCTTAAAAAATTTATTCAAATTGATAAAATAGTATTTTTATATGGATATTAGATATATCTGAACCAAATCCATTTGGTCTGTACTTTTGGAGTATTTGAAATTTGAATATCTAGAAAAAAATTCAAATGGATATGAATAAACGGTTTTGCACACCCCTACTATTTAGGGAGAGTATCAAATATTAGTGAATGAGACAACTTTGTATATGGGGATATATTTTGAGGTTCTACTACACTTTCATGTATACTTTGTAGCTAGATAGAGTGGTACAAATAGTTTAATATGAACATTTAAGAGTGTTGAAAATATCGCATCAAAGAAATAGATATTTCATATTCCCCTTTTTAGTGTGTCAATTAATGTACCTTATTATGTCTCATTAGTATTGATTTGTAACCCCCTTACTTATGCTTATTTAGTAATTTTATATTGTAACCTTTATTATCATTATGGTGTCCCAATGATAATGTTTATATTCAAACATAAAGAATGTACATAACTATTATGGATAAAGGAGAATCGTATGGATAAAGGAGAATCGAATGTCTCCTTCTTTCTTACTCTCTATCTTATGTCAATTATTTGATTTAGTTTTTCAATATCACAAATAATTATGAATTCTTCCGAATTGAGATCAAATTATTTTCTACTAAGCCAAAGTGTTGAAATTGCGCACCTTGTCATTATCAAGACATTGATGCTTTGCTTAATAATTATTGGATGGGCCTATATTAAAACAAATGTCAACTTGAGCTCTGAAATCTAAAGACATGGAGGATAATGAGATGGGCCGTAGAAGTTCAACACAAGTCAGGAAAATTACACTGGCTACTTTTTTAGTCGAAGTTTTCGAGCCCGCTTTAGGAAGGACTTCGTCGGAGGCCGATGTCATCTAAATCTCAAAACGGCCACGACCCACAACCACATATTGGTATATTATTGTACTATCCGTAAGTCCCTGTTCAAATCCCCCTTAAAGGATAATAAAGATCAAATAGCATATTTGAAAACAAAATCAAAATAATATTCATATTAGGGATCACTTTTTATTTATTTGTTACATAAGCAAGAAAAATATAATAGTTTTACAAACTCTATTTAGATACACATAATTATCATAGTGGGAGTGTTTATACCATAATAACGAGGGTGAAAAATATATCAAAGTTTTCTGTTTTTTCACATGTAATGTATGTAAAATAGAGAAAAATATTTTCATAGAAATACCAATCTTTCTTCCTAAAGAAATGAGTGTTTGTTTATATATATATATATATATATATATATATATATATATATATATATATATATATATATATATATATATATATTTTCATTCTCAACACCATACAAGAAATATAAAAATCCAAAGTAAATTTTCTATTCTAATTACTCTCATCCTTAAAACCCCTTTTATGGGGGTAATAAGAGGGAAAATGTATTTCACATTTCATGCATCTTATATAGTTTATTTGAATTGAAAGAAGAAAAAAATTCAAAAAATTATCCATTTTAACTCTCTTTGGGGATGAAAATTGACATTTCTTTTAAAATATTTTGCCTTTTTTGTATACAGTGTTCAAGAGATGCAAAATTAAGAGTATATTTACTAGTGTGTATACTATGTAACTAGTTGCAAGTGAGCACTATGCAATTGATTGCCATGTAAAAAAAATACATTACATTTACACATATATTTCATCACGCAGCTAGGTATATTTTAACACTATTAAAAATATATTTTACCATTATTTTTCTAAAATTATTCAACATTAATATAAATCATATGCATATCTTTCATCAAAACTATATAAATATTTCATTTAACCATTACTAAAGATAATTTTTACCATTATTTTCTTGAAATAATTTTTCAATATTCATCTAAGCCATTTGTGTTTCCTATATATTTTTGCTATTGATGAATACATACTTTTTACTCTTTTAATCTTAGTTTTTGGGGTTTTGTTTCAACGATATATTAGGATAATTACAATTATATGCTTAAGTGATAATAATCATATATATTTAATTATTTGAGCTAAAATGATATAAAATTATTGGATTTAAAGTATGAGATTATTTATTAATTCTTCTAATTTTATTTTGTAGGTTAAAATAAAAAAAGGCTTCGGTTCAAAGTGTCACGACTTACATTGAAACTTGTGGTGGGGTTCCACAAAGTTCTGGAATAATCTAGAATGTTCTAGTGTAGTCTAGATAAATGTAGAGAGATGTATAAGATTCTACACTCTCCTAAATGGTTCTAGTCGGATCTAGAAGGGGATGTCTCTAAATCCTTTTACACTTGTATAGATAAGTACATGGCATTCTAGAAACCCTAAAGGAGTACTCTAGAAACACTAGCAGGCTCCTTAAAAAACCCTAATGGATTATTTTAGAAACCTTAGAAGGTTTATTGGTCCATTCTGGAGAGATCCATTAGGCCTGTCTCTAAAATCTTCTTGAGAGAGGTAAGGGGGTGGAGCTTCACTTATAAATAGAGGGGAGGTGGAGTCATTTGAGGATCATCCACCAAGAGTTGTATTCAAAGCTTCTCTCTCTATAATACATACTTCTTTCTCTTTCTAAAAGTTCTCTCTTGATTTCTCTTGTGAAGTATTTAGAGTGGTGATCTTAAAGGTATATTTTGCCTAAGTGTTGAGTACACTAAAAGGAGGAAGTCTGACTTAGTCTTTCAAGGAGTTAGGAAATACTAAGGACACATGTATTTTGGCTTAGTGAAGAAGTCGGTATGTGACAAATGATATAAGAGCTTGGTTCACAATGGCACAAAACCCCCGAATTGTCACAAATCACTCAAGGTGGTGATGGTGGTAAGAGGAAGAGATTGATGTATATCTCCAAGCCTCATGCCCCAAGTTTGGAGGAAGTTATAGAAATGATGGATCACTCCATGGAAATGTGCTAGGAGAATGTTTCCACCTTATAAAGGAAGGTGGACGAGTTGGAAAAGGATGTGGAAGCCTTGACCAACAAAGAGGAGGTACATGAGTCAATTAATGCCCTATCCACCTAGATCCATTAGGAGATGATGAAAACACACCAAAATGTCATGGAGGATGTGATCGCTCGAATAGATTGGCTGATGGTAGAGAACGTTGTGCTAAATGATTGCCTCGACGATGTTGAGTCCCATTGTGCTCGGTTTCAGGAAGCGGTATCGCTCGGTGTTAGAAGTTTAAGGGGTTCCATGCCAATGTTGGACACACCCTCACTACATAAATTCAAGGGAGTTCGGAATTCGAAAGTGATCAATAACTTCCTATATGACATAGAGAGGTATTTTTCCATGACTCATTTACTTAATGATAATCTACGCATTACACGTGCAATGTTATATCTAGAATACTATGTCGTGTTGTGGTGGCGTACCCGTCCTCGTGAGATCAAACAAAGGACTTGTATAATAAACACATGGGAATATTTTAAGACGGAATTGCAGAGACAATTCTACCCAACAAATGTCGAGTAGGATGAAATGAGGAGACTAAGGAATCTAAAGCATACCGGAACCGTGAAGGAGTATATCAAAGCATATTTTACCTAAGTATTGAGTACACTAAAAGGAGGAAGGATGACTTATTCTTTCAAGGAATGAGGAAAGACTAAGAGCGCACATATTTTGGCTTAGTGAAGAAGTCTGTACATAATAAAAGGCCCAACAAATGGGGCATAAAGATAGAGGGGCAACTTCAAAGGAGGAGAGTCAAAGAAAAAAAATAGACGGCAATGAGAGGAAGCAAAAGGTGTCTGGATAGGAGAAAGGTGTAGAAATGAAATGGAAAAAATAGAAGAAAAAAAGAGAAGATGCTCGACGATGGATAAGAGAAGAGAAATGACTAATGTAGGGTAGGGTTGTTCATGTTATCTGATATTTTCTTATCCGAAGCAATCCGATCCAAAAAAGTAAATAACCAATTTGATTTTTTTTTCAAATCAAATATCTGATCCTGTCAACGAAAAGTCAAACAAACTAGATATCTGATCTGACAAGTATAAATAATATCTAATATCAAGAAAATATTTATACTTTTTTATAATTTTTAATTTTATATATAATGATATATAAATACATTTAGATGTGTGTGTGTTTGTGTGTGTGTATGTATGTATGTATCTATGTATAGTTTTTACTTACTTGATTTAGTATTTGGGCCAAAATTTAATTTACTTGAAATTATATTTTTAATATAATCCCTTTTTAGATCTGATAGAATCCAATTAAATCTTGTAATGTAGCAGCTTTAATTTTAGTTTTAACATTGGATATTTGTTGAGTAAGCCGGATATTTGCTGAGTGGATTGGATATTTGCTCAGTAAATCTGATAATATCAAATATATTTGTGATTTAGTTGTTTTTTTTATATTTGAAATTTTATTCGGATAATATCGGTTATATTTGATATCCGATCTAAAAATTTAGATATCCGATCTTTTGAATATCCGAAGTTTCAAATCAAATATCATTTTCATATATCTAAAATTTTAGATATCCGACAATAGAATATCCTAAATATCGAATATTTGAATCGTGAACAGCCCTAATTTAGGGAGAAAGGAGTGTCGAGCAAAAAAGGAGGAGGTGCAAAAAGAAAAAAGTGAAAAAGAAGAGAGATGACGTAGGATGAGACAAGACACAGGAAAGAAGGGTATAAAAAAAGGAAAAAAGAAAAGAAGGGGTAGTACAAAAAGAGGAGAGAAGAGTGATGCACCATAAATGAGAGAGAAAATAGACTTGGAGAATTTATTTTAGGTGAAAATAATCAATTTTCATTTGAAAAAATTACTAAAATTTTTGTGTGTATTTATTTTTGGTTATTTCTTTTCTATTTTTAATATATATTTGTGCGTAGTTTATTTATTTATTATGATTAGCTAATTAAGTTTTACTAGGAAATATATTGAAATCCTAGACTATGATTTGAGATATAATATCACTTTTTTTTCATGAGATTGTCCTTTGACTATAATTTAATTACTTACATTTATATATGTGATTCTGTTGAGTATGATTTATATAGTGTATTCCTTGTTCTGGCTTATTCATAGTGATAATATAACACCCCCAAAATTCACTACTGAAAAATTTCGTTAATTAAAAGGAAATTAGCGAAAGTAAATTAATAAACCGTGAACTTTGGGAGTATTGCCGCCACACTTAGTACCAGACTGATTCACTCATACTGTTCCAGTACCAAGTGCTAAGGCTAAGAAAAATGAAATACAGTTTGAAAGAAACTCAACATGCCTAAATCAGATAAGCGCATCAAATCATTTACAAGAATAAAATCCACCAATGGTGGTTACAGTAACAACATAACATTAAAAACCAAGAATTTAAAAGAGAGAAAGAGAAAAACCCTAACGATACCGGATAATTCCTTACTCTCTTCCCCATAGCCCACTTTAGTAGCACCTGAAAAGACCTGTAAGGGGCACTGCCCATTGAATAGGCAGGGGCCCCACAAAGGGAATCCCTTCAGTACTACGGTACTGAGTAACCCTTTAATACCATACTTAAAAACAAGCCCGCAATGCAACACATAGTGCAACTATATTCATATGTAATAAGAGGTACATACATAACCATCACATATATATAACGAGTTATAAGTCACGATTGATACCTTTGGGCCTTAAGCCATGTCATAGTGTAAAATCAATACATTCGGGCCTTAAGCCATTATTCCGTCATCATTCAATCAATCTCATATTTTATATCCATGTGAGTGCGAGAACCCCACTATTATAGCCGGTGGATCGGTCACTTATAGGGCAGAACGCACCTAACCACTGTTATATGCCTGTGGATCGGTCTCCAGGGCAAAATGCTCATGTCCACTATTATTTGCCGGTGGACCAGTCTGGCCCCAACTCATATGGTGTTCCACTATAAGTGATTAGTATTTTTCCATAACTTTATTCACATACACAACTGGTTTTATTGAGCTCGGGACCCCCACTATTATTGCCGGTGGACCGGAATATATATATATCATCATCGAGGGCACAACGCTCCTGGGCCACTATTATATCTAGTGGACCGGTACTCATAATCACTCGCCATGGCAACACGCTCCTAGGCCACTATTATATCCGGTGGATCGGTACTCAGTATCATAAGTAATCTGGGCCCGACTCATTAATATTTCACTTTCGTAATTAGTATCTTTCCTTTCTTTAATCAACACAATAATCATATTTATTTGCCTCGGACGGGAGATCAATAACCTAGGACACAAAGGTACATCGGTCGTACCGGTGCATACAAGCTACTCAGTATCCTTCAACCACGAACCCAAGGACGCAAAGGTACCCTGATCGTACTGGTGCACAAAGTTAACTCAGTACTCTACCGACAAGGACACCTAATCCATAAGTATGCATACCCCCTAACTAGGTCTGTAGAGCTAGAAAGAGTAAGATATAGGGCCTGGCTGGGGCACAAAGGCACACCAGCTAATACCAGAATAATCGTGGACTAAACCACGTCTTTAGGGTAGCGACCCCTAAAGAGTCACCATTCCCGTTCTCGAGGTCTTTCACTTTAAGTATTAGTGTCTTAATTAAAGTGATCACGAAAAGCACAATAATCAGATACTTATTCACTTTCAATCGTTCTGATATCATTAGCCATTTCTTATTCAGGCGGTTATCCAAGATAATAAAGATAAATCATTAAGGCCATACTAATTATCAAATACTCTTACTTGGCTAATCAGCATTATTTAAATCGTATTATGAAATTCCACAGTCACAACGACATGTTAGGTACAAATTACTTATTTACCCCTTACTTATATAATTATTAAGTCGCCCCTTCCTTACTTGATAAATTACCGTATTACCCTTAAGGTTGCATAATTATTAAATTACCCCTTATCCGATTTAGGTTATCAAGTTGTCTCCTACACTTCTTAGATCACCATTCACCCCTCATAATTGCTACACTTAACATATGTCCCATTTGGTTGGTTAGATTTCTATTTTGTCCTTTTCTTTTATTATAGTTAACAACTTTCCTTTCAATTGGATAAATTACTAAATTACCCTTATCCATTATCAAAATTACCAAATTACCCTTCTCAATTATTATTATGCCATTTTACCCTTCTTAATTATTATAATTACCGTTTTACCCTTTTCGATTATCATAAATCCCAATTTACTCTTCTTCATAATTACGATTATGAATTTATCCTCCTTCATAATTATAATTACCAATTTACCCTTCTCTATATTTATATTTATTAATTTATCCTTCTCTATATTTATAATTATTAATTTACCCTTCTCCATATTTATAATTATTAATTTACCCTTCTCCATATTTATAATTATTAATTTGCCCTTTTCCATAATTAAAATTACCATAATGCCCTCCAATTGGTTAATTTACCAAATTACCCTTCTTTAGTATCATAATTATCCAATTGCCCTTCTATAATCATAATTTAATTACCAAATTATCTTTAGTCGTTATCATAATTACCAAGTTACCCCTTACTCCCAAGTTTACCATAAATATCCTTTTAACTTACAAAATTACCCTTCTACCCCTTACTTCCAAATTACCATAATATCCTTTTATTTACAAAATTACCACAATACCCTTTTACTTATAAACTTACCATAACACTCCTTTTACTTTACAAATTACTATTTTACCCTTTTACATCCAAAATTACCATTTTTATCTTTCCTTACAAAATTACCATTTTGCCCTTCTTTTCCAAAATTATCATATTGCCATTTACTTATGAAATTACTATTTTGCCATTCACTTATAAAATTACCATATTACCATTTACTTATGAAATTACTATTTTGCCCCTCTACCTCCAAAATTACCATAATGACCCTTTACTTGAAAATTACCATAATGCCCTCCTTCATCCAAGATTACTATTTTACCCCTACTTCCAAAATTATCATTCTTACCATTTACTTATAAAATTACTATATTGCCCTTTTGATTCCAAAATTACCACTTTACCCTTTTCTCCAAAAATTACCGTAATACCCCTTTACTTATAAAATTATCATTTTGTCATTTAATCATAAAATTACCATATTGTTCTTTTGTCTCAAAAATTACCATAATGCCCTTCTTTCTCACAAAAAATTTTATCCTTTTACTTATAAAATTATCATTTCGCCCCTTTCTTTTGAACTTACCAAAATACCCTTTTGCTTACAAAATTACCAAAATACTCCCTTACTACAAAATTTCCAAAATGCCCTTTTCACTTATAAAATTTTCACTTAACCCCTTTATTACACCACTTTTATGAAATTACCACCACTACATAAAATACTAATATTAGCAATTCATTCTTATTATTTAACTCCACCAACTTGTCATTATTCAACATAATACTCATTAGCAACTACATATATTAGATCACATACTTCATAAGCATATCACTAAATACCCTTAGACAATAATATTATTCATGCATTAGCAACATGATACATCATAGACAAGCATTTAACATTTCCATCAATAATCAAACTCCTTCCTTAATTATCATACCTACACATGGCACAAAGGCTATCATACTTTTCCTTTTTTTATCAATCAAAATAAACAACCATCTATATATCATGCCAGGCACACAAAACATGCATAAAATCATACTAAAATCCCTAATGTGCTAGCATACGTTTTTCCATGTATTTAAGTGAGGATTAACGATTACCTTAATCCCATAAAAATTAAACCTTATCGATATCCCGGTTAAGGATTCAAGGCTTAATTAGCAACTCAACACCTAAAAATAATATCAATCATTATTATGTTAGAAATAAGAAATTAAAAGGATAAAACTTTATAAAAATTCATTTAATAATAAAACACTTTAATAACTATTATTATACCTCAAAAATTAGCCAAATCAATTCCAAAATAAAAGGGGAGCTCACGCTGCATGAACAACATGAGTCTCATGCAAAATGAGAGGAGAAAGGGTTCGAAGGGGGTGAGATAGAAGAGAGGAGAGATGGCTCAGTTTAGGGACTTTAGGCTGGGAAAGGAGATAGATGGGGGAGGATTGGAGGCAAGTTAAGGGTGCAGGAGTGAGGTGGGGGTGTAGGTGGAGGCTAAGGATGGTTTCCCGGCAGTATAGGGCGGCGGAGGTGGCGGCGGCGAGGCGGCGAAGTTGGTTGCCGAGGTGGAGGGGCTGAGAAGGAAGGAAAAGAGGAGGAAAAAAATGAAGGGTTAAGGGGGCTGTTTTCGGGAAAGCAAGGTATGGGGGTGGTAGAGGGGGTTGCAGGGTGTCGAACGGTGGGTTGGGTGGCGGCAGAGGTGGCCGGACGGTGGCGAACGGGGCGGTTGCAGGTGGCTTGGCGATAAGGGGGAAAAATGGGGAGAAAAAGGAAGATGTGGAGAAGGGAGGAAGTGCAGGGCTCGAGGGGCAGCATGGTGGTGCAGGGCAGTAGGAGGTGGTGGCAGAAGGCGGGGCAGGGGGTTGGAATGGTGGTTGGAACGGCGGCTAGCGGCGGCGAGCAAAAACAAGGGAAGAAATTGGAGGGAGGAGAAAAGAGAGACGAGGCTCGGGGAAGGAGGAAAGGCCTCGGAAATTATGGGAAATTTGATAAATTAGCTTTTAAAATTATTTAATTTAATTATTTTATGGATTTTGGAGTATGTAAATTTGGATAAGAGTATTTAATAAATTAAAAATAAATATTTTGCTATTTATCATATTCTTTTATTTAAATAAATTTACAAACTAGAATTTTACTATAATTATCCTTTTTAAGCCCATATATTTAATTATATTAAATTAAATTATTAAATAAACTTATTATCAAAAATATTACATCCTATTACTTTATAAATTTAATTATTTAATTTTTTTTCCATTTTTCCCACTTTCCTTTTTCCTACTTTTTCTTTTCTTTCTCCTTTCCCCTATTTCTTTTTTCCCCCTTCTTCCTGGCTTTGGGCCGCCAGGCTGCCAGTCCGCTTTTCCCCCTCCTTGCACGCTGGGCCATAGGCCCGTTTTCCCCTTCTCCTCCTCGCATGCCCGCCCAGTAAGCTAGCCGCCCTCCTTCCTTTTTTTCCTGGACCGGCCGGCTCCCCTTCTTTCCTGCGCCGGTCCAGCCGCTCGCCCAACCTTCTTCTTCCCTCTTCTTCTACCTCTGCCCAACCTACTCCCATCGTCCATGCCAGCCCTGCAACTGCCGCCACTTGCCACAGCACCTGCTCCCTCTCCCTCTCTCTCTTCCCCAGTCATTTTCTTTCCTTTTTCGAGCCAAACTGGCTCTTGGACCACACCTCGCATGCTCTCTCCCTTTCCTTCTTCTTCCCTCTCTTTCCCCTGCCAACCGACCACCATCTACCACCCTTCGTCCTCTCGCCGACCAGCCACTGCCCCTCTCTTCTCCCTCTTCTTTTTCTTACCCTCACCAGCCTTCATTCCCCATAATTTTCGAGGCCTTTCCTCCTTCCCTGAGCTCCCTCTTCTCTCCTTCCTTCTCCCCCCATTTTTCCCCGGTTTTGATCGCTGCCGCCGACCGCCGCTTCCAACCACCGTTCCAAACCTTGCTCCACCTCCTGCCACCACCTCCTACTGCTTTGCACCACCACGCCGCCCCCTCAAGCCTTGTACTTCCTCCCTTCTCCACCCCTTCCTTTTTCTCCCCATTTTCCCCCTTATTGCTAAGCCACCTGCAACTGCCGTTCGGCCACCTCTGCCGCCACCCAACCCACCGTTCGACACCCTGTAACCCCCTCTACCACCTCCATACCTTACTTTCCCGAAAACAACCTCCTTAACCCTTCATTTTTCCCTCCTCTTTTCCTTCCTTCTGAGCCCCTCCACCTTGGTAGCCAACTTCGCCGCCGCCCTATACCGCCGGGAAACCATCCTTAGCCTCCACCTAAACCCCCTCTTCACTCCTGCACCATTCCCTTGCCTTGAAACCTCCCCCATCTATCTCTTTTTCTAGCCTAAAGTCACTAAACCGAGCCACCTCTCCTCCCTTCTATCTCACCCTCTTCAAGCCCTTTTCCCCCTCATTTTGCATGAGACTCACACTATTCATGTAGCGTGAGCTCCCCCTTTTGTTTTGGAATTTATTTGGTTAAATTTTGAGGTATATTAATAATTAATTAAATTATATTAAATAATTTTTTTTATAAAGTGTTATCCCTTTTAATTTCTTACTTCTAACCTAATAATTATTGATATTATTTTTAGGTATTGAGTTGCTAATTAAGCCTTGAATCCTTAACCGACATACCGGTAAGGTTTGAGTTTTTGCGGGATTAAGGTAATTGTGAGCTTGTGACTCATATTTGGTGTGTAAAATAGCTAGGATTGGCGTGTGAAGTGTTTCGGAGAAATTTGAAATAGAACTGTGAGCTATTCTGGGAAGATGTGAATATTTTACATTGACAAAATTAGAATTTGGAAATTTTCTGAACATGAAAGTTGTAGATATTTCTGTTAACTTTCCAATGCATTAAGAATCAGCTCGATCAGAGGTCAGATGAAGAAGTTGTGGCTGAAATAGTGAAGATTGTCAAAGCTGGAAACAAACACGGGGGGCCGTGTTTTTTCATCAGGAAAATATGTTCTGTTTTCTGGGAGAGGCCGAGAGATAGAAAATAAACACGGGGGTACCGTGTTTATTAACACGGTCCGTGGTTTTTTGGGTTTTTCGCTCCGCCTCAGTTTTCGCTAATGACAGTTTCGTATAGTATAAATACCATGCGATTAGAACCCTAATCGAAGAGCGAACGCCGTCTTCTTCTCCTATTGAGTTCTATTGTAATTCCTTGATGAATTGAGTGATTTATGTGAGAATTTCTTTGATTCTTTGTAATCACAATTACTTCACATCAATAAGATCATCTGTTTCCCCAATTTGTGTTCTTGAGTGTTATTCTCTTCGCAATTCTTGTGTGTTCTAATCGATTCTAATTAGATCTTAATTTTTCAGAATTAGTATCGATCCACAACAAATTGGTATCAGAGCGTTGGGTTCGTATTCGGGATGTCTACAAGATTTGATATAGAGAAGTTTGATCGGTCTGTGAACTTTGGCTTATGGAAGTTGAAGATGAAGGCGATCCTGATTCAGAATGGATTGGAGAAGGCGTTACTTGGGATATTAAAGAAGCTCGATTTGATGACAGATGAGAAATTTGAGGAGATAGATCAAAAGGCCCTTTCCACCATACAATTGTGTTTGTCTAATGAGGTCTTGCGTGAGGTGGCTAAAGAAACAACGACGGCATCCTTGTGGCTCAAGCTGGTGTCTCTATATATGACGAAGTCGGTGACGAATCGTCTGTTATTGAAGAGCAAGTTGCATGAGTTAAAATTAGGTAAGGGACAATCCTTTAAATCTCATCTTGATGAATTTGACTCTATAATTATGGATCTGAGGAATATAGATGTTAAATTGGAGGATGAAGATCTTGCTATTACATTGTTGTGTTCTTTTCCTGCTAATTGCAAACATTTTCATGAGACCATACTGTATGGGAAGGATGATGAGTTGGTTCTTGATGATGTCAAGACTGCCCTGCTACAACGGGAACTGATTGAGAATCAGTTGACTGGAGGTGGTTCTAGTGACTCACATAGTGAGGGGCTTGTAGCTAGGGGCAGAACTCAGGAACGAGGTTTTGGTGATAAGAAGAAGAAGTATAGGTCGAAGTCGAGGAATAATAGATCCAAGAATGTCATGTGCTATGGATGTCACAAGAAGGGTCATATCAAGAAGTTTTCTCCTAATAGGATATCTGGAGATAAACCTGGTGAATCATCTGGTACAAAGGATGATACTGCTATAGCTCAATATGATAGTGATGGTAGTGTGTTGACTGTCACTGATAGTCAGACCAAGATTATGGACAGGTGGATCTTGGACTCTGGATGCTCTTACCATATTTGTCCCAACAGGAACTGGTTCCAGACTTATGAGATGACTCGAGGTGGAGTAGTTCTGATGGGTAATGATGCTGCATGCAAAGTTGCTGGGATTGGGACAGTGAAGGTGAAGATGCATGATGGTATGGTCAGAACACTGTCTAATGTTCGACATGTCCCTAAGATGACCAAGAACTTGATTTCATCGAGTTCTTTGGATTGTAATGGATATCGTTGTGTGATCGAGGATGGCGTGATGAGGATTACTAGAGGGGCTCTTGTTGCAATGAAAGGCAAGAGGATCGGGACACTGTATGAGCTTGTTGGTTCCACTGTTGAGGGAGCAGCTACGGTAATATCATCGAGTATATCTGACTCGGATGTTACTAGACTTTGGCATATAGGACTTGGACACATGAGTGTCAAAGGCTTGTCTGAACTCTACAAGAGAGGGTTGTTGGATGGAAAGAGTACAAGTACTATGGATTTCTATGAGCACTATGTGTTTGGCAAGAAGAAGCGGGTTAGTTTTTCAAAGGCTACACATAGTACAAGGGGCCTTTGGATTATGTTCACTCTGATTTTTGGGGTCCTGCAAGGGTGGTTTCCAAGGGTGGTTCGCGATACCTATTGGCATTTATTGATGACTTCTCTAGGAAGGTATGGACTTATTTTATTAAAAATAAGAATGATGTCTTTGAAGTTTTCAAGCATTGGAAGACTTTATTAGAGAAGCAGACTGGGAGACAAGTGAAGTGTCTGAGGACAGATAATGGCCTTGAGTTTGTGGAACGTAGTTTCACTGAGTACTGTGAGGACCATGGTATTGCTAGGCATCGTACTTGTGTTGGAAGACCATAGCAAAATGGGGTTGCTGAGAGGATGAATAGAACCCTTTTAGAGAAGGCTCGATGTATGTTGTCATAAGCTGGATTAGGCAAGGAATTTTGGGCTAAGGCAGTTCACATGGCGGCATTCCTGGTGAATAGGTCACCCAATCGTTCCATTGATTTGAAGACACATGAGGAGGTATGGTCTGGCAAACCAGCTGATTATTCTGATTTGCATGTTTTTGGATGTCCTACCTGTGCTTATGTGAATGATGGGAAGCTCGAGCCTAGAGCTAAGAAGTGCATCTTTCTTGGCTATACATCCGGTGTGAAGGGGTACAATTTATGGGATCCAGTTGCATCCAAGTTTTTGACAAGTAGGGATGTTACCTTCAATGAGTCTGTATTCCTCCAAAAGTTTGAGTCTTCTTCTGATAGATTATCTGAAGAGGTGGAGCAAAAGAATCTGCATGGTGTTACGGATAAGGTGGAGGTAGAGGTTGATTTGGATCAGTCAGACTCTTCTAGTATGAGACCCACTATTCCTGAAGTGAGTGGATCCAGCAGGTGGAGCAAAGGGGCGTTGCTCCTAGTAGACCATGGAGGGTTGTGAAGCCTCCTGTGAGGTATGGCTTTGAGGAGTTAGCAAGTTATGCTTTGGCTAGTGCTGAGACTGTCGTTGTTGTATAGGAGCCAGTGTCATACTCAGATGCCATTGTTAGTGCTGATTCTGCTTAGTGGTGTGCTGCTATGGAGGAGGAGATGCAGTCTCTATAGAAGAATCAGACATGGGAACTTGTGAAGGCACCCAGGAAGAAGAAAATAGTTGATTGCAAGTGGGTGTACAAGTTCAAACAGGGAATTCCAGGTGTTGAGGGACCAAGGTACAAGGCTCGTTTAGTTGCACGTGGGTTTAGTCAGATACCTGATGTAGACTATAACGAGGTATTTTCCCCTGTTGTCAGGCATACTTCTATTCGTACTTTGGTTGCACTTGTGGCTATGCAGGATATGGAGTTAGAGCAATTGGATGTTAAAATAGCTTTTCTGCATGGTGAGCTCGAGGAGGAGATCTATATGCGCCAACCAGATGGCTTTGTTGTTGAAGGCAAGCAGGATCATGTGTGCTTATTGAAGAAGTCACTATATGGTCTGAAGCAGTCTCCTAGACAATGGTATAAGATGTTTGATCAGTTTATGATTAAGCATGGGTTCTCCAGGAGTGAGTACGATGGATGTGTATACTTGAAGCAGGTTGGTGATGGTTCTCTGGTGTATCTTTTTTTGTATGTTGATGACATGCTTGTTGCAGCAAAAGATCTATCTGAAGTTAACAAGGTGAAAACAATGCTGAAGACTGAGTTTGAGATGAAGGATATGGGAGCTGCGAAAAAGATCCTTGGCATGGAGATCATTCGAGACCGCAGACAGAAGCATCTTTACTTGTCACAAGAGCAATATGTGAATAAGGTGTTGGAGAGGTTTCATATGATTGATGCCAAGCCGGTTAGTACTCCCTTGGCTACTCACTTCAGATTGTCTGCTTTAGATTGCCCCAAATCTAAAGATGAGGAGGAGTTTATGGCCATAGTTCCCTACTCTAATGCTGTGGGATGCATGATGTACGCTATGGTTTGTACCAGGCCGGATATTGCTCAAGCTATGAGTGTTGTGAGTAGATATATGGCGAATCCTAGGAAGGCTCACTGGCAAGCAGTGAAGTGGATTCTGAGGTACTTGAAGGGTACTGCATCATCTTGTTTGGAGTATGGGAGATCAACTGATGCGTTGACCGGGTTCGTTGACTCTGATTATGGTGGAGATCTTGATAATAGGAGATCCACTGGAGGTTATGTGTTTTGTCTTGGTGGTTCGGCAATTAGTTGGACGTCATCTTTGCAAGATGTGACTGCGTTGTCCACTACTGAGGCTGAGTATATGGCTATGATGGAAGCTTTTCAAGAAGCTTCGTGGCTGGGTGGTTTCGTTCGTGAGATTGGATTTGGTCATGGTGCTCCCGTTGTTCGTAGCGATAGCCAGAGTGCTATTTGTTTGGCAAAGAATCAGAATTCTTTCCATCGTCGGATGAAGCACATTGATATCAAGTACCACTTCATCCGAGGTACTATTTCTGCATGCAAGGTTGTGTTGGAGAAGGTGGCTACTGTCGAGAATCCAGCAAATATGCTAACGAAGCCATTGACAGTGAGCAAGTTCGAGCATTGCTCGGACTTGGTTGGTGTTTGTGTACCATGAGGGCCTTTTGGGGCCCAGGGGTTTTTACAGATGGTCTTTTGTGGTCCTGGTGCTAGCTACTTTAAATACATCGTCAAGGTGGAGAATTGTGAGCTTGTGACTTGTATTTGGTGTGTAAAATAGCTAGGATTAGCGTGTGAAGTGTTTCGGAGAAATTTGAAGTAGAACTGTGAGCTATTCTGGAAAGATGTGAATATTTTACATTGACGAATTTGAATTTGGAAATGTGCTGAACATGAAAGTTGTAGATCTTTCTGTTAGCTTTCCAACGCATCAAGAATCAGCTCAATCAGAGATCAGATGAAGAAGTTGTGGCTGAAATACTAAAGATTGTCAAAGCTGGAAATAAACACGGGGGGCCCGTGTTTTTTTATCAGGAAAATATGTTCTGTTTTTCGAGAGAGGCCGAGAGATAGAAAATAAACACGGGGGTACCGTGCTTATTAACACGGTCCGTGGTTTTTTGGGTTTTTTGCTCCACCTCGGTTTTCGCTAATGACAGTTTCGTATAGTATAAATACCATGCGATTAGAACCCTAATCGAAGAGCAAATGCCGTCTTCTTCTCCTATTGAGTTCTATTGTAATTCCTTGATGAATTGAGTGATTTATGTAAGAATTTCTTTGATTCTTTGTAATCACAATTACTTCACATCAATAAGATCATCTGTTTCCCCAATCTGTGTTCTTGAGTGTTATTCTCTTCTCAATTCTTGTGTGTTCTAATTGATTCTAATTAGATCTTAATTTTTCCGAATTAGTATCGATCCACAACAGTAATCGTTAATCCTCACTTAAATACATGGAAAAACATATGCTAGCACATTAGGGATCTTGGTATGATTTTATGCATGTTTTGTGTGCCTAGCATGATATATTAATGGTTGTTTATATTGATTGAAAGAAAAAGGAAAAGTATGATAGCCTTTGTGCCATGTGTAGGTATGATAATTAAGGAAGGATTTTGATTATTGATGGAAATGTTAAATGCTTATTTATGATGTGTTATGTTGCTAATACATGAATAATATTATTGTCTAAGGGTATTTTAATGATATGCTTGTGAAGTATGTGATCTAATATATGTAGTTGCTAATGAGTATTATGTTGAATAATGACAAGTTAGTGGACTTAGATGATAAGAATGAAGTACTAATATCATTATTTTATGTAGTGGTGGTAAATTCATAAAAGTTGTGTAATAAAGGGGTTAAGTGGAAATTGTATAAGTGAAAGGGGTATTTTGGGAATTTTGGAGTAAAAGGGGTAAAATGGTAATTTTTGTAAGTAAAATGACATTATGGAAATTCTAAAAGAAAAGGGGCAAAACAATAATTTTATAAGTAAAAGGGTATTTTGGTAATTTCAAAAGAAAGGGGTGGAATGATAATTTTATAAGTAAATGGATAAAATTGTAAGTTGTGAGAAAGAAGGGTAATTTGGTAATTTTGATAATGGATAAGGGCGATTTGGTAATTTATCCAGCTAAAGGGGTAATTCGGTAATTATGATAACGGAGAAGGGTAGTTTGGTAATTTAACTGACTAAAGGGTAAGTTAGTAATTATTTAACCTACTAAAGGGGCAAATTGGTAATCATAATAGCGAAGATGGGTAATTTAGTAATTTATCCAATTGAAGGGCAAGTTGTTAATTGTAATAAAAGAAAAGGGCAAAATAGTAATCTAACCAACCAAATGGGAAATATGTTAAGTGTAGCAATTATGAGGGGTGAATGATGATCTAAAAAGTGTAGGAGATAACTTGGTAACCTAAATTGGATAAGGGGTAATTTGGTAATTATGCAACCTAAAGGGTAATATGGTAATTTGTCAAGTAAGGAAGGGATGACTTAACAATTATATAAGTAAAGGGTAAATAAGTAATTCATACCTAACATGTCGTTATGGCTGTAGAATTTCATAAAATGATTTAAATAATATTGATTAGCCAAGTAAGAGTATTTGATAATTAGTATGGCCTTAATGATTTCTTTGTATTATCTTGGATAATCATCTGAATAAGAAATGACTAATGATATCAGAACGATTGAAAGTGAATAAGTATCTAATTATTGTGATTTCCATGATCACTTTAATTAAGACACTATTACTTAAAGTGAAAGACCTCGAGATCGGGAATGGTGACTCCTTAGGGGTCGCTACCCTAAGGACGTGGTTTAGTCCACGATTATTCTGGTATTTGCTAGTGTGCCTTTGTGCCCCAGCCAGGCCCTATATCTTACTCTTTCTAGCTCTACGAACCTAGTTAGGGAGTATGTATACTTATGGATTAGGTGTCCTTGTCGGTAGGGTACTGAGTAGCTTTATGCACTAGTACGACTAGGGTACCTTTGCATCCTTGGGTTCGTGGTTGAAGGGTACTGAGTAGCTTGTATGCACCGGTACGACCGGTGTACCTTTGTGTCACGAGTTATTGATCTCCTGTCCGAGGCAAATAAATATGATTGTTGTGCTGATTAAGGAAAGGAAAGATACTAATTACAAAAGTGAAATATTAATGAGCCGGGCCTAGATGACTTATGATAATGAGTACCGATCCACCAGATATAATAGTGGCCCAGGAGTGTGTTGCCCTGGCAAGTGATATTGAGTACCGGTCCACCGGATATAATAGTGGCCCAGGAGCATTGTGCCTTGGATGATGATTATATATATTCCGGTCCACCGGCTAAAATAGTGGAGGTCCTGAGCTCAATAAAACCAGTTGTGTATGTGAATAAAGTTATGGAAAAATACTAATCACTTATAGTGGAACACCATGTGAGTCGGGGCCAGACCGGTCCACCGGCAAATAATAGTGGCCAGGAGCGTCTTGCCCTAGAGACCGGTCCACTGGCAAATAATAGTGGTCAGGAGCGTTCTGCCCTGAGTGTATACTTTCCGGTCTACCGGCTATAATAGTGGGGTTCTCGCACTCACATGGATATAAAATATGAGATTGATTGAATGATGGCGGAATAATGGCTTAAGGCCCGGATGTATTGGTTTTACACTATGATATGGCTTAAGGCCCAAAAGTATCGATCGTGAATTATAACTTGTTGTATGTGTGATTGTTATGTATGCACTTCTGATTTCATATGTATATAGCTTGCATTATGTGTTGTATTGCGGACCTGTTTTTAAGTGTGGTATTAAAGAGTTACTCAGTACCATAGTACTGAAGGGATTCCCTTCGTGGGGCCCCTGCCTATTTAATGGGCAATGCCCTTGCACGTCTTTTCAGGTGCTACTCAAGTGGGCCACGGGAAAGAGAGTAAGGAATTATCCGGTACCGTTAGGGTTTTCTCTTTCTCTTTTAAATTTCTGGTTTTTAATGTTATGTTGTTACTGTAACCACCATTGGTGGATTTTATCCTTGTAAACGATTTGATACGCTACTTTGATTTAAGTATATTGAAATTTCTTGTAAATTGTATTTCATTTTCCTTTAGCCTTAGCACTTAGTACTAGAATGGTATGAGTGAACCGGTCTGGTACTAAGTGCGGCGGTAATATCCCCGAAATTCACCGTCTAATATTTTGGCTTCCTCAATTTTCTTTTAATAAAACGAAATTTTTCAGAAGTAAATTTTGGGGGTGTTACAGAAAGGCCTCAAAATTTATGGGGAATGAAGGCCGGTGAGGGTAAGAAAAAGAAGAGGGAGAAGAGAGGGGCAGGTGGTTGGTCGGCGAGAGGACGAAGGGTGGCAGATGATGGTCGGTTGGCAGGGGAAAGGGAGGGAAGAAGAAGGAAAGGGAGAGAGGCACACAAGCTATGGTACAAGGGTGGTTCGGGTCCGAAAAGGAAAGAAAGGGATGGGGGAGAGAGAGAGAGAGATGTCAGTGGCAGCAGGTTGGCGTGGCAGTTGCAGGGCTGGCATGGACGATGGGAGCAGGTCGGGCAAAGGTAGAAGAAGAGGGAAGAAGATGGGCTGGGCGAGCGGCTGGACCGGCGCAGGAACAAAGTGGAGCCGGCAGGTGCAGGGGAAAAAAATAAAGGGGCGTTTGGGCTGAAGGGATGGGCGTGCGAGGAGGAGAAGGGGTAGAATCGACCTTGTGGCCCAGCGCGCAAGGAGGGGGGGGGAAGCAGGCCGGGCGGCCCAAGGGAGGGGGAAAAGGGAAAAAGAAGAGAAGAAAAGGAAAAAGGGGAAAAGGGTAAAAAGGGAAATTAAAAAAAAATAGGAAAAATAAAGTAAATAAATTTATAAAATCATAAAATGTAATATTCTTGATAAATTATTTAATTTAATAATTTAATTCATTATAATCTAATGTATTAGTTTAAAAAGGATAAAGTTAGTAAAATATTAGTTTGGAAAATTATTTAAATAAAAATAGCATGATAAAATAACAAAATATCTATTTTAATTTACTAAATATTCCCGTCCAAATTTATATACTCAAAAATCCATAAATTAATTAAATTAAATAATTTTAAAAGCTAATTTATTTCAAATAAAATCTATCTATTAAATTATTAGTTTTCTAAAAGTACAGACAATATGTATGATTATATGCTTTTTAGGTGGCTATATGAACATGCTATAATTTTTATATATAAAGTACAGATAGGTTAGATAAAAATTCAATAAATAATTTTGTGATTCTAACTGGAGTAGTAAAACGTTTAGATACGTATGGGTCAAATAAAATGAATAAAATTAGGCGCACATGAGGTATTAGTTTGGGTACTTAGATTAACAACCTTTCACTTATGTTTAATCCTTTAAATCTAGTTAAATATAGGAGTTGCTTATTGCGACCATATTGCTATAATTTAATAGAATTTAACTTTGTTTTTTTTTTGTATTAATTAATTCATAGAAGCAATATAAAGTGTATAGATATAATTTTGAATTGTAACTTGGTCATTTTCTTTCTTGTGATGAAAATATGACATAGAAATTATTGTTATATTTCAACCTAGTTTAGTAGTAGATTTCAACTTTCTTAATACTTTCACTATATTGATATTAACCCTATTTATTTTTTATTTAGTTTTTATTATTTTCTATTTTTACCCCCTAAAATTATATTTTCCTTATTATTTGTTTTTTGTGATTTAAAGATTTTTTTATTTTATTATTTGTGATCTAGCTAAATTTAGGTAAGTTCTCTCAATATCTGACCTAGAATGATACCCTTATTTATTAATATTACAATTAACTGCAAGAGAGTTTAAATTATGTGTCAACTACGGTCACACAAACTATATATCTAAATATCTTTCACTATTATTAAACATATTTTCACCACTGTGGTTTTAAAAAAAAAGTATATATCCCTAAAACTATACAAAAATTTTACCGTATATCCAAGTATCTTTCTCCACTTTTTTCTAATTTTTTTTAACATTCACTTTAGTATATATCACCAGTCATGTATGTATCTTTCACTGCTACTATACATGCTTTTTACCAAATATTTTCATATTGAATGGCACAAACAATTTTGTTCTCTTAATAGATTGAAACGTTCTTAATTTTTTTCATTAGTTCTTTTGATTTTTGAAGCCTTGAAAGGCTTGCGAGCTAAATTCATCACCTCTAGATTCAAGCATTTAGAGCCCACAATTACTCCTTCAAATAAATTTAGCCATGGATTCTCACAGTGAAGCTTTCAAATTTTGATGTCCACAAACAATCTTCAACAGATCTGTATATCTAAGAACACCCCCCACTTTTTTTACCTTTTCCCTTTTCTTCCTAGTCTCATTCTCCTTTCTTAAAACCTCCTAAAGCCCCCCCAAAAGAATTAGGAGTAGTGAAAGAAAGAGCTAAAGGTGCAAAGGTGAATGATGAAGACCGAAGGAAAAAAAAGGAGGAGAGCAGAATGTAAACATGGTCTGGAGAATATGGCATTGTACTCGTCATTGCTTGCATATTAGTGTGCTTGGAGGTGTGCAATGGTTGACACTAGCATACTACTTTGTTGCTTGTCATTATCTGCGCTTTCTATTATCGTTGTTGTCAATGGAGATTGGAGGTGTTCGTTGATAGATGAGGAAGAGAGGAGATGATGGTGGAGCAGCAAGATTTGGTTAATCCTTGCTGTTGGGGATGAAGTCTTTGACTTGTGCACGAGTGGCCGGAGATGGAGAAAAGGGTGATGAGTCTTGCGGTGAGAGATGTAAAGAATATTTTTGAGAATTGAAAAGATAATTGAAGAAGAAGATATAAATTGGAGGGTATAATTATGTTTGATTAAGATATTTACATCATTATAGATTTTTAAAGGAATGACAATTTGTGTGTTATAGGTAAAATTCAAGGTTATAACTTATAAGTCAAAAGAAATATTTAACTAAGGGTATATGGTGATTTTTGCTTGCAATATCCCTTAAATTAATGTATATGTTAAGGATAATAGAATATTTGTATGGATAGAATCCAAATCCCAGACCTATAATTAAGGTCGTGTAAGTTTTGGTCCAAAGCAGATTAGATTGAGAAAAACGATTTTAAATGGGTCAATTATGACTTTATTTGTTATAATTAGCTGAAAGACTAATAAATAGTGGAAAAGTTATAGCGAAATGTTAGTTGAAAGATGAAAAGTTTGTTTTACTTACTTTTGATAACTAGGAGATGTTGTTATGGATGAAGGTTCTTATCAACATTTAATACCAATATCCCCCCGCCTTCTAGTAAGTGTTTGGATTAGGTATATGCTATCATTTGCTCTCAAGTGACAACACCATGCACATTACATAGAGTTAGAATGCTCAACCCCCACTCCTTTACCGCCTTAACACAGCAAACGATGTTACATTCAAGGCATAAAAGATTCCAAGAACTAAGCAAACACAAGCCTAGTGACCCTCGCTAGCAAGCTGCAACATCGTATTATCGTCATGAGTGAGATGTACTCCTATGGACCTCGTGACCCTCTCTTCGCAAATCAGAGCTAGGCAGCCATCAACTCATTCTGTCCAAGGCCCATCTTTGCAAGCTTATCCGCCACTTTATTAGCCCCGTCCCTAGCTGTTAGGTGATTTTGCGGTAGATAGCACAGGAATTTCCCTCCTTTGCATGGTGATTTTTCATTTTGGGTGCTTTTCTTTGAAAGGACCCGGGTAATATATGACAATACCCACAAGGATCAACACCAAGACAATCAACCAAATAATATAACCCAAATCTACCACAAATAATTCACCAAAGTAAATCACCAATTATGGGCAGCAAGCACAAATGAATAGATTAGCAAAATGAACCAATCAACACACGATTTATACGTGGAAAACCCCTTCGATGTGAAGAGTAAAAACCACGGGACGTTTGAGGAGTCCACCCTATCTCCTTCTCTTATTATGATAAATTGAGGGAAAAATGAACCATCCAAATCAGTTCACAACAATTCACAACCCACCAACAAGAACATACATAAGAGCTTAAGCAAGAAGAGATCAAAGGTGAAGAATATCACCACAAATCAGAGGTTCGGTCCCGCTGAAATAACAGACAAACCAGATCTGAAAACGACGATCCAACCGTTCAAAATGAGGCCCTATGTGTCCCCAACAAGCTGACCAAATTTCAGAAAAATCCAACGGTGGAAACTCCGGCGATCGACAAATTTCTGAACGCTATTCTTGATCAATCGCAAATCAATATTCTCCAAACCCTTTGTCTTCCTCTCTTCTTTGGCTTCTAATTGTGCGTGTGTCTTTCTGAAAATTACACCTCTCACACATCTTGCCCTAATTTGTAAAGCAAGTATTTATACCAAAGGCTTAATTAAGAAGCCAAAATAATAAGCCCAAGTTGGACTTAATCCAAGATTAGTAAAAATGCTATCAAATGCCCATTCCTTAGGACAAAGCAAAATACACATTTTACTAATACATGTGGGCTGGACCCACAACAATCTCCCCCTCCAGCCCAATGCGGGGAAGACACGATCACTTCCATGATCACTTGACCTTCATCCCAGCAAGGTTACCATAAACTTCAAGCTTGCTTCCAGGGACTACCTTTGTCAACATATCTGCACCATTCTTATTTGTGTGGACTTTCTTCAGTTTCAAATGCTTCTCCTCGATCACATTCCTCAACCAATGATATCTAACATCAATATGCTTGGTGCGAGCATGATACATTGCATTCTTGCTCAAGTCAATAGCACTCTGACTATCACAGAATACTACATACTCACCTTGCCTCAAACCCAACTCTCGAAGGAACCTCTTAAGCCATAACATCTCTTTACTTGCTTCCACGGCCGCAATATACTCTGCCTCAGTTGTGGACAATGCTACACACTTTTGTAACTTGGATTGCCATAAAATGGCTCCCCCTGAAAATGTAAACACATAACCTGAGGTAGACTTTCTGTTATCAAAATCACCAGCCATGTCTGCATCAGTGTAGCCTTCAAGTATAGGTTTGCCACCTCCATAACACAAACTCAATTTGGAAGTGCCCCGTAAGTATCTGAAAATCCACTTCACAGCTTCCCAGTGAGCCTTACCTGGATTGAATAAGTATCTGCTCACCAAACCAACAGCATGTGCAATATCTGGCCTGGTACACACCATAACATACATCAAAGAACCAACAGCAGAAGAGTAAGGAACAGATGACATACTTTCTTTCTCCTTCTCTGTTGTAGGACAATTCTCTTGCTTAGCTTGAAATGAGTAGCTAGTGGTGTATTAACAGGCTTGGCATCTTTCATATTGAACCTTTCAAGCACTCGTTCAATATACTTTTCTTGTGATAGCCACAATTTCCCAACTTTCCTGTCACGAGCAATCTCCATGCCTAAGATTTGCTTTGTTGGACCCAAGTCTTTCATGTCAAATGACTTGGACAAGTCTTTCTTCAAATTTTGAATCATATTTGCATCTTGTCCAACTATCAGCATATCATCAACATATAGCAGAAGGATGATGAATTTACCTCCAGGGAAATTTCTGAAATACACACAAGGATCGGCAGAAGTTTGTTTATAACCATTACTCATTATAAATGAATCAAATTTTCGGTACCATTGCCTTGGTGCCTGTTTAAGCCCATAAAGACTCTTCTTCAACTTGCAAACAAGTTTCTCTTTCCCTTTCTCTTCAAATCCTTCAGGCTGCTCCATGTAGATTTCTTCCTGCAAGTCACCATGTAAGAAAGCAGTTTTCACATCAAGTTGCTCCAACTCAAGATCAAGACTTGCAGCTAAACCTAGCACGGTTCTGATATATGTCATTTTGACCACTGGAGAGAAGATTTCATCAAAGTCGATGCCTTTTTTCTGGTTGCATCCCTTAACCACCAATCTGGCTTTCCACTTCACAATCTTCTCACCATCTTTCTTGTTCTTGAAAACCCACCTGTTCTTCAAGACTTTCCTGTCCTTGGGAGGCTTCACTAACTCATAAGTATCATTCTTTTTCAAGGAATCCATCTCTTCCTTTATAGCATTGAGCCAAATATTTTTCTCATCAGATGACAATACTTCCCGATAACTCTCTGGCTCCCCATCTTCTGTGACTAGAATGTACTCTGAGGTTGGATACTTTGTTGAAGGTTTACGCTCTCTAACTGACCTTTGAACCTCTGTATCCTCCACTTGAGGGGTAGGTTTCTCCCCCTGCTCATGAATCTCTTCATCATAAATTTCTCCCTCATGAAGCTCTTCTTCATCAGATGAAGACTCACTATGATCTGAATGATCACCATCATCATGAACTGGTACATCACCACCATCAGGTTGTACCTCACCAACATCATCAAGTATCACATCAACATAATCATTTGCTGGCTGCTCAACAGAAGTAGTAGAAGAAGAAACATCAGTAGAATCAAATAACAATTCTGAGGAAGAAGAGTACCTTGTATTCAAAAGCTCTGCACCCGTCTCGTGCTCAAAGAATACTACATCTCTACTTCTCACTACCTTCTTCTTATCTGGATCGTATAGTCTAAAACCATACTCTTCATCACCATAGCCAACAAACACACAAGGATGAGTTTTGGAATCAAGTTTTGACCTCTGTTCTTTCGGCACATGCATATATGCCTTACACCCAAAAACTCTCAGATGTGAATACGTGGGATCACATCCCTTCCACACTCTCTCAGGAATGTCAAGGCCAAGAGGAATTGATGGAGCTTTGTTGATCAAGTACACTGCACACTGGACTGCTTCACCCCAGAATGTCTTAGGTAGATTTGACATTCTAAGCATACATCTCACTTTCTCCACAATGGTTCTGTTCATTCTCTTTGTAACTCCATTGTGTTGTGGTGTGTCGGGCTCTGTCTTCTCATGTCTAATGCCATGTTGTGAACAATAATGCTTGAATTCATTAGAAGTATATTCACCACCATTGTCTGATCGAAGACGCTTCAACTTTCTTTCTGTCTCCCTTTCTACCATGGCATGAAATTTCTGAAAAATCTCGAAAACTTGACTCTTTGTCTTCATCATGTAGACCCAAGTTTTTCTAGTAGCATCATCAATAAAGGTAACAAAATATTTATTACCACTAAGAGACTCCACCTCAATAGGACCACAAACATCAGAGTGTACAAGCTCCAACTTATCTTGCCTTCTAGTAGACTTCCTAGCAAAGGAAGCTCTATGTTGTTTTCCTGCCAAACAATGATCACAAGGGTCAAGAGAAATAGTTTTATCAACAGGAATAAGAGCTTTACCTGGTAAAAATTTCAACCCCTTGTCACTCATATGTCCTAGCCTTCGATGCCACAAATTAGGAGAATTCTTTTCTTCCACTGCATTCAACTCACCAGAACACACATTCAAGTATGTCTTGTATAAAGAACAACACAACTCGCCTCGAGCAACTGTCATAGAACCCTTGGATAATTTCCACTTTCCATCACCAAAGGTATGTCGAAATCCCTCTTGATCAAGGACATTTGGAGATAACAAGTTAAGGCGTAGATCAGGAATATGGCGCACATTTTTCAATGTAAGTATGCACCCAACACTCGTTTTCACACGAACATCACCTAACCCAACAATGCTTGCTGAGCTCTGGTTTCCCATCTTAACACTACCAAAATCACCAGCTTGGTAGTTCATGAAGTACTCCCTTTTGGGAACACAATGGTATGAAACTCCTGTATCTACAAGCCACTCTGAATCTGAACTCTCAACATGATTACAATCATTAGTTGCACAAATCAAAGCGATCTCATCATCCCTTTTAGAAGCGGTTGCTGCAGTATTTTTATCATCTCCCTCCTTTTGTGAATTTTGCATCTTGCCTTGCTCTCTCTTCCACTTGTAGCAAAACTTTTTCAAGTTGCCAGGTTTCTTGCAGTAATGACATGTCCTAGTCTCCTTTTCTCTGGACTTGGACCTTTCTTTTGAGTTGCCACGCCCTTTGGGACCTCGACTCTTGCCTCTTCCTCTGTTCTCAACAACAAGAGCTTGTGAATTATCAACTCCCATATCCTTTCTTCTTATCTCTTCATTGAACATGCTTTCTTTGATCACATCCAATGATAGAACACCATCCGGAGCAGAGTTACTAATAGTCACAACCAACGTTTCCCAACTATCTGGCAAAGAACTCAATAAGAACAAAGCCTGCAATTCATCATCAAGAACAATTTTCATGGTAGTCAACTTGTTAATGATGTCCTGGAAGTCACTAAGATGTTCTGACACAGACTTTCCACTCTTCAGTTTCAAATTAACAAGTCTCTTGATTAATGAAGCTTTGTTATGAGCGGTCTTTCTTTCATAAAGACCCTCCAATTTCTTCCACAGATCATATGGGTCGGACTCTTGAAACACATGGTTAAAAATACTAATATCAACCCATTGTCTAATAGTCCCCAAAGCTTTTCTTTTCATCTTTTCCCAATCTCTATCTTCTATCTTTTCAGGTTTTGCAGGTTTACTAATGGTGCCATCTTCATTTGTGATTGAATCAATTGGGTCAAACAAGTCTTTACAGTATAACAAATCCTCCATCATCGGTCTCCAGATGGAATAATTGGTTGATGTCAATTTAACCATTGAACTGCTACTACTAGACTCCATAATAACAGTCAAATTAAACCTTTGCTCTGATACCAGTTGAAAGGACCCGGGTAATATATGACAATACCCACAAGGATCAACACCAAGACAATCAACCAAATAATATAACCCAAATCTACCACAAATAATTCACCAAAGTAAATCACCAATTATGGGCAGCAAGCACAAATGAATAGATTAGCAAAATGAACCAATCAACACACGATTTATACGTGGAAAACCCCTTCGATGTGAAGAGTAAAAACCACGGGACGTTTGAGGAGTCCACCCTATCTCCTTCTCTTATTATGATAAATTGAGGGCAAAATGAACCATCCAAATCAGTTCACAACAATTCACAACCCACCAACAAGAACATACATAAGAGCTTAAGCAAGAAGAGATCAAAGGTGAAGAATATCACCACAAATCAGAGGTTCGGTCCCGCTGAAATAACAGACAAACCAGATCTGAAAACGACGATCCAACCGTTCAAAATGAGGCCCTATGTGTCCCCAACAAGCTGACCAAATTTCAGAAAAATCCAACGGTGGAAACTCCGGCGATCGACAAATTTCTGAACGCTATTCTTGATCAATCGCAAATCAATATTCTCCAAATCCTTTGTCTTCATCTCTTCTTTGGCTTCTAATTGTGCGTGTGTCTTTCTGAAAATTACACCTCTCACACATCTTGCCCTAATTTGTAAAGCAAGTATTTATACCAAAGGCTTAATTAAGAAGCCCAAATAATAAGTCCAAGTTGGACTTAATCCAGGATTAGTAAAAATGCTATCAAATACCCATTCCTTAGGACAAAGCAAAATACACATTTTACTAATACATGTGGGCTGGACCCACAACATTCTTTTCATTTGGGAGGAGTTATTTTGTCTCCTTGCTCTCCTTTCAAGGTTGGACCTTTTGATATGCTTTTAATGAATCATAAAAAAAATAAAGTCCGCAATTATCTTCTAAAATTATATAATTATGGAATTAACTACACATTTATACAGTTGTTGGCATTATTTTTTTTCAAAGAAAGATTGTGATTGCAAGTACAAATAATAATTGAGATAATAGCATGTATTATGAAGGTGTTATAATATCAAAAAATAATAGAAAATTTGAATCTAGAACATTTAGTACCTATAATCTAGTTTTAACCATTACGTTATCATATTAGTTGGTGATTTTATATGTTTGTTTTATTCTTCTTTTTATTAACTCTATAAAGTGCTTTAAGAACATCACTTACCCATATATATAATATATATATAACCATAACTTTTGATTATAGTGCTCTCAAATTCTATAGATATTAAGTGTTAAACATATGTGACCACCTGTGACCGAGTTGAGAAAAGATAAAGCTATTGAATTTGATCCAATCAATTAGCTTATGCGTAGCCCTGCCTATATAAAATGTCAATTTTTATGCGGCAAAACTAGATTAAGTGATAAGTACACATACGAAGGACATGTCTACTTCGCATAGAATAAAATATTGGCTATATATAAGTTCAAGTCAAATTTGACCACTACACTTCTATATTACCCACACTCTCTCAATTTATTCACCTACTAAAATATTTCTCAACACTTATTATTAGATGTGTCTAACGGGTCGGGTTTGAGTTAAGTCAATTTAAGTGGGGTTAAAATTGAGTATGTTATATAATCAGATAGACTTCAGATTTGGGTTAGGTACACTTCGAATTCGAGTCTTATTTCGGTAATGGTGATTCAAATTTGATCAATGTTGGATTGTATCATTTCTGATAAGGAGAATATCGGATCAAATTTAGATCTAATGCATCAGATTTCTTCAGGTTCGAGTTTAATTTGAATCTATAAATTCTAGGTCGTATCGGGTTTATATCAAGTTAATTTAGTTTAAAATTTGTATTGACATTAATTGTTTTTAATTTAATATAATATATAAATTAAATTTTATAATTTATTATTATTTTTATGCTTATTATAATAATCTTTATCATAATATATGTAATAATATAACAAATATTTATTATAAAATATGATGTAGTAGTAGTAATTTATTATTATTATTATTATTATTATTATTATTATAGTTATTATTATAAATATAATTATATACAAAATTATAATAATTATAATTGTCATGTCACTTATAATAATTATTGTTATTATTCTAATTAATAATTGTTATTGGTATTATTATCATTTTAGAAACATAATAACCATTATTACTATTATTAGAAATACAAATATAAATTTTATTATTGTCATTATAATAAGATATATTATAATTATTATATTTACAATTATAATTTTTATGTTTATAGTAATAATAATAATAGAAATTTCTACGTTCTAATATAATAGATGCTGATAAGATATTAAAATAAAGTGAGGAGAAGAGAGTCTTATTATTTTTACTTTATTTATTGTTATATAGGTCATTTATTATTATTTTTACATAAAAATTTCTTAATAGGACATTTTATTAATATTTATGTAGCAATTTATACAAGGTAAAATGTTAACTTTATAGATCAAATTTGGATTCAATTTAGATTAAATATAGAATTATGTTAAGATATGAATTGGATTCAATTCGGGTTATTATTAATTTTCTCTTTGAGTATTGGATCGAATTCGGATCACAACCTTTCGGACTTTATAATTTTTATTTGTGTCATTTAAGTATGGATTATTATCCAGCGGGCTCAATTTGGATTATTTAGGATTAAGATTGAATTCAAATATTTGGATCCAAATTAAAATTTAAATCTAAATATTCATATTAGATCATTTATATTATACTAGCTTTACCAGATTTATATTGAAGGACTTGCTTGTACCTTTTCCGTCACCTAGTTGTCTTTTATTCTCAATTGGTGATTAGGTATTTAGGATTCTTACCAAATTTATTATACACTAGTAGATTTTTTAAGAATTATTATTATTATTATTATTATTATTATGTTGCCTTTGTTCTTTCACCTTTAATTTGTTCTTGCTCAAGTTGTCGAGTGTCTTATTTCAGTAGCTACTCTTCGACCCTCTTTTTCTTTTTTGAAAACATAGGCCCACGATGGAATAGCTACTCCCCCAATTCTCCAGGGATCCCGATCCTCGTCCTGCTGTCCGTTGAGCTTTTTGGTTTCCGAATAGTCTCCATCGGTTTAAAATTAAATTATTTTTAACAACTTTATGCATAGAAGAAATATTTTCTTAAAAAAAATCAATATTTTAAATATAATATTTATATCCTTTATTAAAAAATAATATAACAATTAATATAAAAAAAATAGAGATAAAAATAAAAAAATAGCCATTAACTTAAAAAAAACCTTTTATTTTGATACAAAAATTTTAAACCGAAAATGCTTCCTTTAAAAAATAGATGGAGTACTTATGGTAATTCTATGTCAAAAAACCTAGATTATAAGTGAAGCGTGCAAAATTAAATATTTGTATCTATTTAAATATTTTTTTATATTCATTTCCCGTGTTTTAAGTCGAATATTCGAATATTGGATATCCAAAAAATATAGATTTAATATGGACCAAATTAAGATATGTTCAATAGATATATATAAATATTATTTTATCAATTTTAATAACTTTCATAGTATAATTTTAAAAATAAAGATTATATATTAGTTAATATATATATTCATATAAATGTCTTATTTTATCTAAAAAAATATTAAAAAAATTTAATTTATAAAAATAAATAAATTAAAAAAATAAATAAAACTACAAAAATATAATATTATGATGTATTATTAAAATAATTAATAAAATATTAAAAAATTTTTAGATCAAATAATTCAGCCAATATCAAATTTTGTAAATATTGGATATTCTTCTAACTAAAATTAAATTAAAGATTTTAAATATTATATTGAATTTTTAAATATCCGATTATTTTTTTTAATTTTCTTTAACACACCCCTACCGCCGGACATATCTTATGAATCCATTGGCTCAATCTCTTGTCCTAACTCTCGGCTTGTGCTATATAATAGTGCTACATTTTGTGCCATTACCTGGCGCGCCCATAATTTGTCTTGGAAACAAATTGTACAAATACTCACGCATATTATAAAGATTAGAAACCTTCGGACGCAGTTCACATGATAAATTATTGAGAGTTAACGGACCAAACATGGTGGTCTAAGTTTGACGAGGTTGTTGATGGTGCCCGGGAATCTGGCCTCCACCAAGTACCGGAACAACCCCACTAGAAAAAGAAAGAAAGGTAAATAGAGTATTTTTTTTTTCTGACACTTGCACTAAATTATTTATTATTATATATTGGACTTTATAATGTGAGTCCCATTATATATATATTAGTGTTCTTAGGGGATATCTGACAAAATTAGAACAATACAATGAAGATTAGCATGACATCAATCCAAGGATGTACACACAAATGATAATATGATCTAAGTTTTTAACCACATCTTTTGTAGCCTAACAGTACCGGCACTTAAAGTGCAAATACTATGGTTGGAGTTTAATTCCATCTACAAACTCCGGCGATCTACAATGGACATACAAATCGAAATAAGATGGGGCGCTTTTGATTCATTTGCATGGAAGATAAATGAAAACTTTTTGAGCACCAAAGAGATACTAGTATTGTTTAAATCATTTATAAGAGTGTTATTTAGTTAGCGATGAACAATATAACTAAGAGTTGGGGAACTTAACATAAAGTTGCTCAATGCATATGGTAAATTGTGATAGCTCGCCTTAACTGATCAGTTTGCTCTGTGTGACTTGTGGGCTTTGTGTAATACCCCAAATTTTATCTAATCATAATCTTGGTTAATTAATATCTTGACCTAATCTTAATCTAGGATAATTGATTTTTTTTACTCTAGTTTCTTAATCTTAAATCTACTTCTAATCTTAATCCCAATTACGGGTTGTTTTATAGTTTAACATAACTCTAACCCTGAATGTTTGATGAATTAATTTTACCCTAATGTCCAAATAAAAAATTAAATCTAATTCTAATCCTAACTATAACACCCCAAAATTTACTATTTTTTTAAACGGAAGCAATTAAATTAAAACATGTGAATTTTGGGGATGTTACCGCCGCACTTAGTACCAGACCGGTTCACTCCAACTATTTCGATACCAAGTGCTAAGGCTGAAAAGGAATTTAATAATCAATATAAATCAAATCTAATCAAGACTTCAAATAAGCATTAAACAACTGTAAAATAGAGCTTAGAGTGCGAAGTCAAAGAGTTATAAACGAGCGTACATAGTCAAAGTTCCTAGAAAAGGAAGTAAGTTTAGAAAAGATAAACATTATGTCTTAGAAAACTAAAAACAAAGATAGAAGTTCATAAATCGGAAGTCCGGCCACGCCACTCTCAATCCACGAGCTAGGTACATGCTCAACACTTGGCCCCGCTTGATGCCTCAGGAACATCGAAGGCATTAAAATAGGCATCACCCATCTGCACAAAGTCAAAAGGGCCTTCTACTCGTGGGAATGAGCAACACCCATAAAAGGGTAATCAGTACGCTACGTACTGAGTAAGGTAACCGTACACTAAGATTAACATACAAAAGCATATAGTCCAACATGATAACGTAATAACATACAATTATTTAAGTAAATACATAAAGGCCCACTTATAGTCCAGATTAATAAATTAATTATTCTTTGATCAGAACTCATTTCACACCATGCCTTTTATCAATCCATGCGAATATGAGAACCCCACTATTATAGCCGGTGGATCGGTCACATATAAGGCAACATGCACTTAACCACTATTATAGCCGGTGGACGGTCACATTCACATATAGGGCGAGACGCACACTATTCTTTACTGGTGGATCGGTTTGGCTCCTACTCGCATGGTGTTCCATTGTAAGTATTTAGTGTCTTTTATGTGTTTTAGCAAACTCAGGGTTTGGTTTATTGAGCTCGGGATCCCCCACTATTCTAGCCGGTGGATCGGTCACATATAGGACAAAATGCACCAACCACTATTATAGCTGGTGGATCAGACACTTATACGGCGGGACACCCTAACCACTATTCCTTACCGGTGGATCGGTTTGGGCCCGGTTCAATAATCTTCCACTTTACATAATTAATGTCTTAAGTGTCTTATTCAGAAGTTTAATCCTAGATATGCATGACTAACTCTCTCTACGCTTATCCTCCAAAAGGACCCTTCCCACATCATAAGAATCTTGCACCTCCTAACTTGGTCCAACACCCTTTCCTCCTTAACCTAACTCACACTAGAGCCCATCTCCCATGTATGTGGGTCAAGGCCCACTACTTTTCACCTCCAGTCCACTCACTGCCTTACTCTAGGGTTTTCTCCAGAAACCCTAATTTAGGCCTATGTGGCCCATCCTACTCTCCCCCACACAACCCAAATCATTTTAACACTTCATACATCACAACCCTTAGATTCCACCCTCATCATCACACTTTACTCACCAAGTACACATGTGATCACCAAGTACACGTGTGGTCACGAAACCCTAAGTAGCCACACCAAACTCTAGGTCAGTCTCTTATGTACCCTTATACTGTCCCACGTACTATTTTTTATCCAAAGCATTCAAACACCCAAACAACTCTTCCATTACCTTCCTCACACCCCAAATTAACTTTCCATATGTAAAATTCACCCCCATGCAAACTTTATACATCCTATGCAACCCTTCAAACTTTTCCATGTAAATCCCTAAAACTCCCACGTGAAACCCTATATTCACCTATACGTACTTAGATTCTCCCATGCAAACCCTAGATCCATCTATAAAAAATCCTAGATTCCTCCATGCAAAACCCTAGATTTTTCCATACAAAACCCTAGATTCTTCCATACAAAACCCTAGATTCGACCATGTAAACCCTAGATTCTTCCACTCATGGTCATGCAAACCTTAGATTCTTTCACTTCATGTCATCACATTGCATAACCTAGCATGCATGTCCTAAAGGGCCACATCGTATCACATCATAATCACAGCATAACCAGATTATACACATGCCATAAGATAACACATGAACATACCTCAACTCCAAGCCACACTACACATAAAATACATCACATATCATGGCACATGACATACAAGGCATATAAAACACATTACATACTTAAGGCCTTAGCTACACCCTTACCTAATAAGACACCGGTCTTGGAGCACGTTCCTACGCCTTCTTAGGGTTTTGACTAGTCTCTCCTATAAGAGAAAAAAACTAAAGATTAGAATTTTTCCTACCAAAAATATTATTATTTCCTAATTTATTCTAAGATTAAGGTTTTAGATAAAATAATAATATAATAATGGTAACACTAAATAAATACTTATTTTGCTAAAGTTAAAAGTAATAATAGTAATATTCAAAAAGGTGATAATATAAGGTTTGAAGATTTTACCCTAATAATAACAGTGATACTAATAATAATAATAATGATGACATAATTCGAAATAAATGTGAAATAAGGGCTTCGACCCTTCACCAAAATAATAATAATAATAATAATAATAATAATAATAATAATAATAATAATAATAATAATAATAATAACAAAATAGGGCTTCGACCCGCAATAGTAATAATAATAATAACATTAATAATAGTAGTAGTAATAGTAATAATAATAATAATAATCAAACTAATAGTAATATATTAAAAATAAATAAATAAAGCTTGTATAATTAGGTTTTAAGGGTTGAGAGGGTTTAGGGTTCCACCTTGGGCTGGTGGTGACAAGCGGTACTGGCGGAGGTGCACGGCAGCGGCGGCGGTTGTTGGAAAAAGAGAAAAAAAAAAAGAGATAGTTGAGTGCTGGAAAAAAGAGAGGGAGAAAGAGGGTGGAAGTTGGGGTGTTTATGATTGCACAGATGGAGAGGAGTAGAATGAAGGCGATGGAGTAGACAAAGGTGGCGGCACACGATAGTGGTTGTGGTGGCCGAGAGTGGAGGAAAGAGAGAAAGAGAGGAGGAGAGGGAGGAAGGGGAGGTAGAGGGGAGTCTGCAGAGTAGTTTGGGAGGTGTAGGAAGCGGTGGTTACGGCTGGAGTGGTGGCTAATGGTGGTGCGAAGGGCGGCGAAAGTGAAAGGAAGGGCTGATCGAGGAGGTGACTTTACACGACCAGGGTGGCTCATGCAAGGCAAATTGAGGGAGAAGAGAGGTGTAGTTGAGTAGAGGGTGGTGCAGGGAGTGGTCCTATGGGTGGTTCTAATAGCGGCGTTGGACGATGGCGATAAAAGAGGCATTTGAAAGGGCGATAGCATTCGGGGAAAATTTTGCTGGGCTGCGAGAAAAGGTTTCAATTTTGGCTATTTAAGGGTATATATATAGGCTAATTAGAGAGGGATAAGGTCAGAGGAGTGACGGAAAAATAGGGAAGTTAGGAGAGGGCATGGGCCAGCGACTGCAAGCTAGCGCAGCTTGATTGGGGCAAGGGGTGATTGGCGAGGAAAGAGGGAATCGTGCACAAGAAGAGAGGGAAGTGGGTTGGGTCAAAGTGGTTGACGAATCGGCAAGGAAGAGAGGGGAAAATGGCCGATCAAATCGGGAGTGGTTGGCGCCGGAATCTTTGGGGCAGTTGTAGGCTGTGACAGGGGAGAAGAAGAAGGTGGGCGTGGACTGGCGGTCCAGGAAGAAAACAAAAGAAAGAAAAGAGGGGGAAACCAGACCGAGTAATGGGGGAGAAGAAAAGAAAACGCGGTGTGCTGGGCCACCGAAGGAGAAAAGAAAAAAAGAAGAAGGAAGGATTGGGCCGCGGATGAGCCCAGGTTGGGGAAATGAGGAAGAAAAAGAAAAGAAGAAGAAGGAAAAAGGAAGAAAAAGAAAGAAATGAAAGAAAGAAAAAGGAAAAAGGAAAAAGAAAAAAAGAAAAAAAGGTGGATTGGGTTATTTGGATTATTTTGGTAATTTAGAATATTTAAAATAATGATATTTAAATAAAATAATATTAAATTATTTTTTTAGGCTAATTTAGGGTTTTTGAAATGTTTTTCCTAAATTTCATTTTAATTAGCAAATCACCCAAATTTTTCCTAATTAAAATATTTATTATTTTCTTCTTGATTATCCCTAATTAATTCCCTTCTATTTTAATAAAAAAATAATTTATTAAATTAATTTCCCTATTAAATCCTTAATTGCCCAAAATTTCTACGATTAGGATTTTAGGGCATTTTACTATCCTTAAACTCTTTTTTTTCCTTTTTCCTTCCTTTTGTTTCTCTTCTCTTTTCTTGCCTTATCCCCTGTCTTTATCCTTTTTTTTCCCTTTGGCTAATTCACCTTACCTCTTCCCTTCCTAACCCTGTCTCGTTTGCCTCATATGCCCTATACCCTTATATCTCATTTGTGGCAACCAACACACGCGGTCAACATCCAAAAGCACGCCAAACACCATGTTGATCCTTACACCATTCGGCTCCCTTACCTCACCCCTTATTCCTCCTATAAATACTCCCTTCCCTTCTTAATTCATTTTATTTGAACCCAAACAACTCCCTCTTCCTCTCCTCAACCCTTCTATGTTTCATGTGTCATTCGTTCACCATTTTTCTTTTAGCGAAACTCTATAATCTTCTCTCTCCTTAGGTTGCGAAGCAACCCCAACATGATCCACCCATGTTGTGCAAGCTTAGCTGTGTGAACACCTCACACAACAACCCTCCCAAATAGCCCAAACCTCACATTACACCCTCCACCAAACCACCCCAACCTCACGCTCCAACAACTCCAAACCCACCACCTTCTCACGTTGCCACCCCCTCAACTTGAGTAGCACACAAAGGCCCCCTAGCCACATGAGCCTCTCATATTGTAGCCCCTACTATAAGATATATAGTCAAATAAAGTAATTTTATTTACCCTATTAGATGAAAATATTATCCTATTAGTCTTACGGGGGAGGAAATTACCCTAATTGTGACTCCCCAAATGTAACTATTAAAAAATTTTGTTAAAGAAACAAATGCTATTTAAACATGAATGGGTGTCACTGTCATAATCTATATAAGTCTAGCCACAAACAATTCTCATACCAATTACAAGGCAAAATTAAAACAAAATACAAACCATGATAAATACAGAATAAGGATATTCCATAACATAAGTAAGAGTTTATATGTCCATTCTGAAAGTGGAACTAAAATACATAAATAAATGTTCTAGATGAAAATGACAAAGAAGGAAAACCGATTTAAAATAATAACTGGATAGCATAGATCTCTAGTCCCCAACCCCAGCATACGATGATATCACTCTGCCCCTATTAAAGCATCGTAAGCAGAAAAGTCATATAGTGAGTCCTCATTTACCTACACAAGCTCAGAAGAGGTCTTTGTTCGTGGGAATAAGCATCACGGATGATTAGTATGCTATGTACTAAGTAAAATAACAATATATTTAATAAATTCACATAAATTCATAATACCAAAAATAGGAGATGGCATGCACATAAGTTAACCTTATCGTCTTATTTAATATTCTCCAAACCATACATTAATAGTGAAATGATAACTATTCATGATTTTATTCACGTTAGGTTTAAAGACCCCAATATTCTTAACTGGTGGAATGGTAATCAAGTATAGCTCTAGGGCAAGATGATTCTAGCTACTATTCTAATAGGTGGATTGGTAATCAGAGTATAACCCCAAGGCAGAACGCTCACGGCCACTATTCTCACCGATGGATCGCTAATCAAAGTACAACTCGTCCTAACCCACATGGTGTTCCATTGTAAGTAATTAGTGTCTTAATAAAAGTTATTATTATCCAATGGTTTAATTTACTTGAGTTCGGAACCCACTATTCTCAATAATTGGAATGGTAACAGGGTACAAATCCAAGGTAAGACAATCTTGGCCACTATTTTCGCCGGTGGCTCTATAGGTACAACTAGCCCTAACTCAAGTGATATTATACTTTAAGTGATTAGTGTATTATTCATGATTTATTTATTTCAAGGTAATTAAAAATTCATGTACACATACTCATGCAATAAACTATCCCGACTCATACCCCAAAACAACCCTGTTTCCACTTAGAAACCCTAATATCACAACTCTAGCATATCCTCTCCTCTAGTTCCCATTTAGTCCCTAATTTTCCTAAAAAATCCCAACATGCTATTAGGAACCACATATTCAAGAGTCATTATATATTACCCACATCTTATACATGTGATAATAACTTACCTTTAGGGTTATTATTCATACCTCCTCCAAAACCCTAATTTCTCATGCTTGACATCGTCCCTTCTCTAGTGCTTGTTTAGTTAAATTCCATAACCATGCATAGAATGCTATTTTAACCATTAAATAAACCATTGTGTCTTAACTCCCACATCTTACACATGTGATAATAACATACCTATTCGGGCTTCATCCAAAACCCTACTTTCTCATTTTGGCCATAACTACTTCTGTAGATGCAGTATAGCTACCAAATCTAGTGTACATTCCCAAAATGTTATGGTTAACATCATGTCCCGAGTTTGCATTCCAACTCCCCCATCTTGCACATGTGATAATAGCCTACCCCTAGGGTTACCCTTTGAGCCTCCCAAAACCCTAATTTCACATTCCTTCCCTAGCGCTCAAATGACTTCCCAAATTTGTATGACCACCAAAGATACCATCATTAGCCTCATATCCAAACCCTAGTATCAATATTCCACTTTTCTCACATGTGATCATAGCTTCCCTACAAGTTTTGCTAATCACATTTATGACCTTTCCCCTTCCTGTATTTACCACAAACCCTTTATTTATTTTTTTTCTCCAATTATCTCATATGGTATCCCCAAATTATTTTGTGACAATTAACACCCTAAAGTACCCAACATGCCACTTTTGATCGTATTGACCAAACTGTCCCTAGGTCACTGGAAATCTTATTTCTACCTTCCCCAAGTCACAAGACACCTAACACGAAGGACTCTTCAACTTTCCACACATGGAATATCATAAAAGGTATGGACATGATTATACATAAATACTTGGAATCAACTCAGTCATAATTACACAACTTTCTTACTTTCTAGCTACAATTAAGCCAACACTACATATACAACTTGTCATTTAACATTTCATAACATGCCATCACACATCACCACATCAATGACATATATAATATTGCCACAAAACTCTATCTATGAATGTATCCTTACTGAATCAGCTTTGGTCTCTAAGCAAGAAAGACCTACACTTCCTCCTCATCTATCACCATAATATTACCTAGAAATAAGGACATACATCGTTTAGACCCCCCTCTTTTTTTTTCTCTTTTTAAATACTTTGACCTAAAATAAAGCTAAAATAGGAGAAAGAAAATAGAGGTAACAGAAGTAGGAAAATTGTGCAAGGTGGCGCACGATGGCGACGATAATGTCTTTTTTGGGGGAGTGGGGGAGTGTTGGCAACTATGGTAAAGGAGGTGGTGGAACTAGGCCTGACTAATGTTGGTCGTGGTTAGTGGTGGCTATGTTGGCGACTGACGGTGGTGTAGGGATGAGATCGGCCAAGAGGGAGAAATAAGAGAGGAAAAAAGTGAGAGCTTAGGGTGGTAGTTATGCTGGCTGGGGTGCCTGCGTAGGGTGGCTTTGGTATGTAGGTGGAAAGGATGGAGAGAAGAGGGCTGGTGGTGGAGGCAGTGGTGTAGCCAGCTATGACTACAAGCATAAGAGAAGGGAAGGGGAGAATAAAAGGGGATAAGGGTGGCACAACAGGGTGTTGGTGTGGTGTAGGCAAGGAAGGGAGGTGGCCAGCAAGTTGGGGGCCCTGAGGGCGAGGGATTTCGCCTTTTGGTGTGGAGGAAGGTTGAACAAGTGGCTACAAGCAGTGATGGCATGGGAGGATTGGAAGAGATGGAGGAGGGATGAAAATAGGGGACACTTGAGCTTACAGGCTCGATGGTGGGACAAAGGAGAGAATAGTGGGTCGGGGTGTATATATAGGCATGGGAGGTTGAGGGAGAGGGGAAGACGACAAGGGAGGGGTAGCCGTAACTCAGCATGCATGGTTTTAAGGGAGGAAAGATGGTGGCTGCAGGGTAGGTGTGGGGTATAGGGGCAAGGATAGGGTGCAGGGAAGGGGGAAAGTGTAGGGAGATGGCAAGGTGGCACGACCGACATGCATGGCTATGCATGTCCAAGAGGGGAAAGGAGAGGGGGACGTGCGGTTGACTGGGGGCTATTTGGTGTAGAAAAGGAAAGGGATAGAAGCGAGGAAGATGATGGATAGGGAAGGAAGAAAAAAGGAATAGAAAAGGAAAGAAAGAAAATAAAAGAGAAATGAAGAAAGAAAAAAGAGAGAAGGGGAGCAGGCTTGGGTTCACCCAAGGAAGAGAAAGGAAGAAAAAAAGTAGGGATTTGGACAGGGGTGGTGCAACCTAGGAAGAAAAAGGGAGAGAAAATAAAGAAAAAGAAGGAAGAAAATGAAAAAAAAGAGAAAATTTTTGGGTGTACGATATAGGTTTAGGGTTTTAGGGTTGATTTTTTTATTAGTAATTGTAAAAATTTTACCTATAAATTTTTTGTGTTTTAGGTTTGATTAAAATAAGATGATTAATTTTAAAAAAACTAAATATTCAAAATCAGGTTAGATTAAAATGCTGATAATTCAAAATTAAAATTCTATAAGATTTTGGGGTATTACATAACTACCCCCTTAAAAGAAGACTTTGTCCCCGAAGTCATAAGTTAAGGCTTGGAAAGGAGAGAAATAGGATGCAAGGAAAGGTAATTTTGGTGGTTAACCCTAATTCAGAGGATATTGTGCTACTAGATACTACCCTCTTAAGAGAAAGTGATCCTGAAATCTAACACACATGTAATGAAGAGTTCGGGGGTGCATCTCATGCATGTCCTTCTCAATCTACCAAGTTGCTTCTTCTACTCCACAATGGCTCCAAAGGATTTTCATGAGTGGAACTAAACTTGTCTCTGTTCGGCATACCTTAGTGTCAATAGTTCGCAAAAGCCTCTCCTTATAGGTCGTTGAGTTTGATCTTATTAGGTCGGATCATGTGGGAGGGATTTGCAACATACTTCCACAATTTTGAGATGTGGAAAACGTTATGGACTCCTGCTAGTTCTAGTGGGAGCACTAAACGATAAGTAAGCTCGCTAGCTCTATCAAGAATCTCATAGGGGGAAATACACCTTTGAATCAACTTGTCCTTCCTAGCAAATATCTACACTCCCTTGGTTGGTGATACCTTTTAACAGAACTCTATCCCCTAGATCAAAACCATCAATAAGACATCTCTGATCCACAAAACTCTTTTGATGACTCTAAGCCACTCTCATCCTATCTTAGATTAACCAAACCTACTGAGTCATCTCCTCAATCATCTCTAACCTAAGTACAATAGTCTCGCTGATGTCACTTTAATATAAGGGTGTCTAGCATTTACATTCATACAGTGCTTCAAAGGGTTCCATACTTATGCTTTCATGATAAATATTGTTGTACGAAAACTCCACCAAATATAGGTGATCCTCCCAACTACCTTGGAAATCCATAGTACAAGCCCGTAACTTATCCTTGAGTGTCTAGATCATCCTATCGGTCTACCCGTCCATAGCTAGGTGAAAGGCTATACTTATTTTTAGTTTCATGCCCAAAGCCTCTTACAACATCCCCTAGAACTGCGAAAGGAATGTAGAGTCCCTATCAGAGACAATGTCAGTAGGTGTATCATGTTTACTTACCAAGAACCTCAGGTAAGTATTGGCTAATTGATCCATACTCTAGGTCAACTTTATTGGTACAAAAATTATTGATTAAGTTAATTTGTCCACAATGACCCAGATCTTATCACACCCGCTATGAGTCCTTAGTAGTCCACTCACAAAATCCATGGATATGGAGCCCCATTTCCATCTCAGCACCTCCAATGACTAGACTAACCTTGTAGGTCTGTGGTGCTCAAACTTGACCTTTTGACATGTGATAGGTATGAATTATGTCAATCATATGGACCTTAACATAAATATTTAATGTGATTATATGATGATTTTTTCATACTTTAGTCCACTTATTTTTTTTTTACTGCTCTTGATCATATTTTATAGGTATTTTGAAAATATGGGATCAAAAGGAGCTAAAACATAATAGCCGGAACAAAACGGAAGCAAACACGAGTGGTCAAAGTATGAAAAGGAATAAAGACTTGCAAATCCAACTATTATGTGATTTAAATTTAGAAAAGTGTTGAACATGAAAGTTGTAGATATTTTTTTTATCTTTCCAACTCATAACAAATTGGCTCAATCCAAAGTCAAACAAAGAATTTATGGTCGAAATACGAAACATGTGCAAAGTTGAAGCAACGACACGACACTAATGTGTTGATTTTAGGAACACTAAAGAGAGATATAGTGTTATTTTTTTTTGGCATCACCCAATTAAATCCCACCCTAATTCATTCACAATCTTCCATCTCTTGATCTCAATTTCTTTTTCCCGGTCAGGCGGATAGAAGAATGAATTTATCATCTTGAATAAAGAGGTTATTGTATTTTATTTACTTTTCTTAATTGATGCAATTCTCTATGTTGAAGATGTTGAGCTTAATGAAAGCCATGATTAGCTAATTGATCTGTGCCGAGGTGAAGGAAAATCCCCTGATCCAGATGTATTGAGAATCTGAACCCTGCGCAATCTAATTCCTTGTCATATGTGTTGTGCTAATGCTTTAATTGGAATAATATAAAAAATTGTTCACTTTTCTAATATTATTTAGAGAAACCCGGTGAGATTTGAGAGATGAGTCGGAGTGGGCTCCATTATCATGACTAGAGATCAAACCAAAAAGTTGAGAGATGTTGGTTGGCTTATACAACTAAAAAAAAGGGAATATGATACATAATAATGTGTTACCTATTTTTGCATTCATACTAGAGATAGATGAGTCTTAATAGGCAATAGGGTGTAGTGGCTCGAGAGAGCATTACACTATATTATTTGGTTGGCATTCATGACAAAGTGTTTTGATTTGGAATTTGGGTTTAATATTCGATCACATTGGGGTTAAGGGGATTGACCGGAACGTTAGCCTTTTCTCTAACTAAATTTCACTTGTTCTTATATTATAGTTGGATTTTGTTTGTACATTTTCTTTTTCATTTAGAGTTAGACATCATATGGACCTATCGTTAGTATAGACTAGGCAGCAAGTAACCTCGGGATTCGAGCAATTCTATTTACTTTAGGCATTTTTGTTTCTATTTATTTTTATTTTTATTTTTATTTAATTTTATTTCTAATTCTTCTAAAGTTTCTTCGAGTGGTTTTCTGACTTTGCGTAGGATCTCTAGTCCATGACCCAATTGTGTGTGTGTGAGGGGGGGGGGAGCTAGAGCCATTCGATCCAAAGATTGAGAGGACTTTCCATAGGTTGCACAGATTAGATAGATGTGCTGAAGGCATGGAAAACGCCAGGAACCAACAAGCGTTTGATCCATAAGACCTTCATCCTCCATAAGTGTTGAATCTAAATTTACAACACAATCTAGCTCTTCCACATGCACTGCTTTAAGTGCAAGTATAAGCTCTAGTGGGTAGTTCTTTTAAAGACTATGCCACCCCAAATCTAGATGATACAGGTTCCACCATCAGACAACCAGCTATGCAAGCACACAACTTTGAAATTAAACTGGCCATTATTCAGATGATTCAAACAACAGTTTAATTTGGAGAATTTCCAAACAATGAACCGAATGCTCATATTGCTAATTTCCTTGAGATTTGTGATACATTTAGGAAGAATGGGGTTTCTGATGATGCCATAAGGCTTAGTCTTTTCCCCTTCTCTCTTAGGGATAAAGCTAAGAGTTGGCTACATTCTTTGTCGATGGGATCGATTACTATGTGAGATGATATGGCTCAGTAATTTCTTTCTAAATTTTTTCCACCATAATAAACTGCTAAGATGAGAAATGATATTACTAATTTTGTACAGTATGATGAAGAATTGTTATATGTAGCAAGGAAATGATTCAAAGAATTACTAAGAAAATGTCCTCACCATGGTATACCTATTTGGCTGTAGGTTCAGACTTTTTTATAATGGTATGTTTTCTACTAACTATTGTATGATTGATGTAGCTACAGGTGGGACAATCATGAACAAGACCCCAAAAGATGCCTATGACTTTATTGAAGAGTTAGTAGCTAATAGTCATTAGTGGCATGCTGAGAGATTACCTAGTAGGAGTGCGGGTATCCATTCTGTCGATGTGGTCATTACTCTTTCGACTTAGTTGGATGTTTTGACTAAACACGTGGCTAACTTGAATGCTTCTATTGTGTAGGTCCCGATTGTGTGATGTGACTTATGTGGTGGACCTCACACTAACACTGGGTGCTAAGTGGGTAACCTTTTTGTACAATCGTCTGAGTATGCTTATTTTATTTCAAAATTTGGTAGGTCCAACAACAATCCTTGCTCGAACACCACCAATTCTAGTTGGAGGAATCACCCAAATTTTTTTAGAGAAATAAAAACCCAATTTAGGCTCCAAGTCATCTAAGACCACCTCCAGGATACGAAACCGTGACCTTTGAACTAAAACTAAGTTTGGAAGAATTGCTTACTAAGTTCATAAACCAAAGCGAGTCTAGATTCCAAAATCAAGAAACTCGAAAGCAAAATCAAGAGGCTTCTTTAAAGAAATTGGAGGTGAAAGTAAGAAAGTTGGCAAATATGATCTCCAAAAGAGATCAGAGAACCTTGCTTAGAAATAAAAAAAGGAACGTACAAGAGGATGCAAAGGCAATCACTTTATAGAGTGGTAAAGAGTTGTCGATATACCATCATCGAGCTTAGAAGAAAAGGGTAAGAAAAAGGTAGTTAATTATCAGCCCATAAAATTTTTGATTCTCAAAAGGAGGTAAGAGATGACCCCACACCTGGCGAGGGTTCACATCATGATGTAAAACCTTATCAACCTCGCATCCCATTTCCCCAAAGGTTGAAACAACAGAAATTGGATACACAATTTTCTAAGTTTCTTAAAATTTTTAAGAAATTGCATATAAATATTCCATTTGCTGATGCTTTAACCCAAATGCCTAGTTATGCTAATTTTTTAATGGAAATTTTAGCTAAAAAAAGGAAACTATAGGATTGCGAGATGGTTATACTTAATGAGGAGTGTTATGTTGTGCTCCAAAATAAACTATCACCTAAGCTAAAAGATCCAGGGATTTTACTATTCCTTGTAATATCGATAGTTTACATTTTGATAAGGTTCTTTGCGATCTTGGTGCAAGCATTAACCTCATGCCCTTTTCCATTTTCAGGAAGCTTGGATTAGGTGAACCAAAGGGAATGACCATATCTCTCCAACTGGTGGATCGATCAATTAAGTATCTGTGTGGTATTATTGAAGATGTGTTGGTAAAAGTTGATAAGTTCATCTTTCCTGTGGACTTTGTCGTTCTGGAGATGGAAGAGGACCACGACGTACCTCTACTTCTAGGGAGACCATTTTTTTCCATAGGTATAAATCTTATTGATGTTCATGAGGGTAAACTAATTTTGAGGATTAATGATGAATAAATTATTTTTAATGTATTTGATGGCATGAAATACCCTCACAAAGAAGATAATTGCTTACGCATTGATTCTATTGATGAGTGTGTTAGTGAGTATTTTTCAGGTGAACATATCAGATGACCCATTAGAAGCATGTCTCACGAATGGAATTGATGAGCATGAGGAATATGAAAGCCTTATAGAAGTAATCCACTATTTGGAGACGTCTTCTTTGTATCCCAGATTTTCAAGCCTACCACTTAGAGGCTTGGAGCGTGATGAGATAAAAAAGGTAAAAACCATCCATCAAAGAGCCTCCTCAGCTCGAGCTCAAACCTCTCCCCTCTCAATTGAAATATGTGTTTTTAGATGGTTCTACTTTTCTTCCAGTGATTATTTCCTCTTCTTTGAGCAGGCTGATGGAAGAGAAGCTAGTGAGGGTGTTGAAGGAGCACAAAAGAGTTTTTGGGTGGACCATTATAGACTTAAAAGGAATCATTCCATCTATATGCATGCATAAAATTATGATGGAGGAGGGTTTTAAGTCAGTGGTGCAACTTCAACGAAAACTTAATCCCACAGTGTAAGAAGTGGTGAAAAAAGAGGTGATAAAAGTGCTCAATGTAGGGGTAATTTATTCCATATTTGACAGTGTGTGGGTTAGTCCGATGTAGGTGGTACCTAAAAAAGGAGGTATTACTGTTGTGGCTAATGGCAGTAATGAATTGATCCCTGCAAGTACCGTAACAGGCTGGTATGTTTGTATGGATTATAGACGAGTAAATGATGCCACTAGAAAAAACCATTACTCTATTCCCTTCATTGATCAAATGATAGAGACGTTGGCAAGCCATGAATTCTACTATTTCCGAATGGGTATTCAGGGTACATACAAATCCCTATTACACCTGAAGATCAAGAAAAAACAACCTTCACATGTCCGTATGGTACGTTTGCATACAAGAAAATGCCTTTCGGATTATGCAATGCTCTGGCTACTTCTCAGAGATGTATGATGGTAATTTTTCATGATATGGTGGAGGATTTCATGGAAATTTTCATGGATGGTTTTTTTTTGTGTTTGGGTGTTCTTTTGGTGCCTACCTAAATAATTTGGATAATGTGTTCAAAAGATGTAAAGACAAAAATTTAGTCCTTAACTAGGAAAAAATGTCATTTTATGGATCTAAGAGGGGATTATTCCTGGTCACAAAATCTCTAAAAAGAGGATTGAAGTTGATAAGGTAAAAATTGAAGTAATTGAAAAACTTCCCCCTCCCTCTACTGTTAAAGGTGTCAGGAGTTTTTTGGGGCATGCTAGCTTTTATCAAAGGTTCATTAAAGACTTCTCAAAAATCGCTAAGCTCCTATGCGAGTTGCTTGTTAAAGATGCTACTTTCATTTTTTTTTCTGATGAGTGCTTGCATGTGTTCAATACCTTGAAAGAAAATTTAATTAGTGCACCTATTATGACATTTCCTGATTGGAATTTTCCCTTTGAAATAATGTGCGATGCAAGTGATTTTTTTTTGGTTTTGTGCGGGGTTAAAGGAAAGATAAAATTTTTCAAACCATTTACTATGGTAGTAGAATTTTGAATTCTGCATAAAAAAATTATGATACTACTGAAAAAGAATTGTTGGCCATAGTATTTGTGTTTGATAAGTTTCGTTCTTACTTGTTGTTGAATAAAGTCATTGTTTACACTGACCACTCTACATTAAAGTACTCGTTTGCTAAGAAGGATGCTAAGGCTAGGATAATAAGATGGATATTGTTGCTCCAAGAGTTCGACTTGGTGATCAAAGATGAAAAGGAGAGTGAGAACAGTGTTGCGGATCATCTATCATGACTTCCCTAATCTACCATAGAGGAGCCAATCAATTCCATGAATGAAGAATTTCCAAATGAGAACCTTTACAACGTTCAAATAACACCTACTCCATGGTATGCTGGTATAGCCAATTTCTTGGCAGGTAACATCTTACCCACTCATCTTTCATATCACCACAGAAGGAAGTTTCTTTCTGAGGTAAAATATTATTTTTGGATGATCCGTACCTATTTAGAGTTTGTGCTAATCAATTAATTCGGAGGTGTGTGAATGATGAGGAGATTTATTCCATCCTGGAACATTGTCATAGTAGGGAGGTTGGAGGTCACTTTGGACCAACTAGAATCACAACTAAGATTTTACAATGTGGCTTTTATTAGCCTAATATTTTTAAGGATGCTCACACCTTTGTTTCTACTTGTGATAGGTGTCAAAGGATTGGGAATATATCCCAAAAACATGAATTGCCCTTAACTAATATCATGGTTTGTGAGTTGTTTAACGTTTGGACTATAGACTTCATGGGATCTTTCCCTTGTTCTTTTGGTCATGAGTATATCCTTGTGGCTGTGGAATATGTGTCCAAATGGGTAGAAGTTGTGGCAATTCCCACGAATGATGCCAAGGTGGTAGTCAAATTCTTGAAATAAAATATTTTCACACGATTTGGTACACCTAGATCTATCATTAGCGATGGAGGGAAGCATTTGCAATCAACAATTTTAATCCCTCCTAAGTATGGAGTCACGCATAAAGTGGCAACTCCCTACCATCCTTAGACAAGTGGTCAAGTCAAAGTAACCAATAGGGAGATTAAATGAATTTAGGAGAAAACTTTAAGTGTAACTCAAAAAGATTAGTCTATCAAATTAGCCGATGCACTTTGGGCTTATAAAATAGCGGACAAAACTCTGATTGGCATGTCCCCTTACCATTTGGTGAATGGGAACACATGCCATCTCCCAGTCGAACTTGAACATAAAGCATATTGGGCATTGGAATTTCTAAATTTTAATTTGAGTGATGCAGGTAAGCACAGGAAACTTCAGCTAAAATAAATGAATGAGTTTCGTTTTGATGTATAGGAGAATGCAAAGCTTTATAAAGAATGCACCAAGAAGTTACACGATAATCATATTTCAAAGAATGATTTTTCCAGGGACAATAGGTTGAGGCTTTTCCCTAGAGAGTTGAATCCCGATGGTCCAACCCATTTTTGGTTGTAAACTTATATCCCTTCGGTGCGGTAGAAATTTTTCATCCTAAAAAAGGAACATTCATGGTTAACAGTCAATGAATAAAACCATATAATGGTGGTGGTGTTGAACAACTCAAGACCGTTATTCTCTTGGAAAACAAAAATTAGAAATGAGGGAGTCTAACAACTTTAAACAAGCACTTCTTGGGAGGTAACCCAAGTTTATGCTTTCATTTACCTAGATTTTTTTTACTTTTTATTTTTGTAGCTCGTACTAACTCACAGATATTTTGTGTTTATATTAGTCTAGGTAATGAAGTCTCAAAGAGGATGATGTAAGTTCGAAAGAATAACAACAAAATGAAGGAGAAAAATGAAGAAACAAAAAAAAATCTATGTGTTGAAGTGTTGGGAGATTTTGGAATTTAAGAATTAATTGCGGGCAACCCGTATCCAAGGTTTAGTATCCATTTGCAAAAATTGAGGCTTTTGATTTCTCAACCACAATTGTAGATTACTCATGGCTCCAAAGTGAGTTAGAATTGCTAAGGGAAGTTTTGTCACTCCTACATTACCACCCACTAAGTAAACATGGTCTGTGAGTTTCTCTCTTTCCTTTTACCTTGTCAGTATCTTGGGGACTATGTGAATTACAAGCAAGGGGGATATATTGTAGGGATAAATTTTTCTTTGCAAGTGTTTCTTGAATTATGTTTATAATTATGCATTTCTTATGTTTATTTAAAAATATTGAATTGAATTTTTTTTTTGAAATTTGAAATTTAAAAAAAAAGAAAGAAAGAATAAAAGTGGAAAATGATATTTTATTGATGATAATAGAAGACTATTTAACATGAGGTTGCAGTAAGTTAACTTAATTTGTTGAGACCCCTTAACGTTTTCTTGAAAATAATTTTAATTTTTGAGCTTAAATGTTTTGGTTGCATTCTTAAGGGACGAGTATAATTAGGTTGGTGAAATTAAGGGTCATATATGCATTGAGACTTTTCTGTGGTTCATTGTAGTGTAACTAATATGGTGAATTGTTCTATGATATAAAGGATTAGAACTGGCATTTTTGTTTGGACCTTGTGAGATTTTGAGCCTAAAAGACTCATTCATCAAAAAATAGTGTTAATATTTTTCTTGTGTGTGATGTCCCGCCATGGCTTGTGAAACTAGAACTTGCAATGATTTTCTTTGAAATTAAATATGACTTATGATACACATAAAGATGATAGAGGCACGTTTTCTTTTCTTATAAAAATACATTAGCCAAATAACCTAACCTTAACGTTTTATCCTTTGCTAACCCTTTTGAGCTTTTGGCCTATTTTGTTGATCTAACCATACTTGTAACCTTTATCTGTGTATCCCTACCTTAGTCTAGAACTAGTGGGGTGATGAGCATATTGAGAACAAAGGTATGAGTATGGGGTATCTTAAGCATGGGAGAGGTGTGAAAAGGTGAATGATTACGTAGGATGAAAAAAAAAGAATGAGAATTTTGGGTTTTTTTTTTCATATTGAAGACATTGGGACTACTGAAAAAAATGAAAGAGAAAAAAAAGAAAAAAAATCGATTGAATAACGTGAAAGATACTTGTATAGCTATTATTGATCACACCTCATTTGTTTTAGACTTGTAAGCCCATTTTTTTTTCTAAAAAAAGATGTCTTAACCTTCTTACCTTTGACCCCATTACAACCTTAATAAGACCTCTTAATTATTGTGTATTCTAAGTCTTTATAGTGATTGAGAATCGAGAAGCATTGCAAGCATATGAGTGATCATGTTCATGAGTGTAAGGACTTGATCAAAACTTCAAAATTGATTCATATAAATATACACGAGAGAGGAGTGTCCAATACCTAAAGTGAAGTTGCTAGTTTGAAACTTGAGTCTTGTACGAGTTTAGCTCAATGCTACCTGCAACCCACACAACATGTTATCCTTGCATGATCCTCTTTGCATGAATTTGACTTGAGAATTCAACAATACATTTCCACTTCTTTCCTAAGTATGCAACCTGAAAAACATTTTAAAGAATTGTGTTTTTACTTTTTGATGAATTTTGGGGTCTTGATGAGTTGATTTGATTTAATTTGATGTGATGTGAGTGTTTGAACAATATTTACTTAGAAAGGGGTCTCATTTTACCTATCACTTCTACTATGTGCTTTTATATGTGTTGGTTGCTTGAGGACAAACAACGAGTAAAGCATGGGAGAGTTGATAGGCATGAATTATGTCAATCATATGGACTTTAACATGAAGATTTGATGTGATTTTATGATAATTTGTTTTCATACTTTAGCCCACTTGTTATTGTTTACTGCTCTTGATCATATTTTGTAGGTATTTTGAGAATATGGGATCAAAAGGAGCTAAAACGCAATAGTTTGAACAAAACAGAAGCAAACATGAGTGCTTAGAGAATAAAGACTTGCAAATCCAACCAAGATGTGATCTGAATTTGGAAAATTGCTAAACATTAAAGTTGTAGATATTTTTGTTAGCCTTCCAACTCATAAAAATAGGCTCAATCCAAAGTTAAATAAAGAAGTTATGACAGAAATAAGAAACATGCACAAAGCTAAAGTGGCAATACGACACTACCGTGTTGATTTACAAGGCTGTGTTGATGGGCGGTCATGTATATATAAACTTATTTTCATTCAGTTTGGAGAAGAAACAAAGGGGATAAAAAGACGGTGATTTTGGGAGCACTAAATAGAGATATAGGGTTATTTGTTTGGCATCACCCAATCCAATCCCACCCCTAATTCATCCACAATCTTCCATCTCTTAATCTCAATTTCTTATTCCCAGTCAGACGGATAAAATAGTAAATTTATCATCTTGAATAAAGAGGTTATTATATTTTATTTAATTTTTTTAAATAGATGAAATTCTCTATGTTTAAGATGTTGAGATTAATGAAGGCCATGATTGGATAATTGATATGTGTCGAGGTTAAGGGAAATCCCCTGATCCGAATGTGTTGAGAATCTGAACCCTATCCAATCTAATTCCTTGTGATATGTATTCTGCTAATGCTTTAATTGGAATAATAGAAAAAATGATCGCTTTTCTATTATTATTTAGAGAAACCCAGTGAGATTCTAGAGATGAGTCAAAGTGGGCTCCATTAGTATGACTAGAGATCAAACCACAAAGTTTAGAGATGTTGGTTGGCTTTTATAACTAAAAAAAAGGGAATATGATACATAATAATGCATTGCCTATTTTTTCATTCATACTAGAGATAGATGAGTCTTAATAGACATTAGGGTGTAGTGGATGGAGAGAGCATTACACTACATACTTTGGTTGGAATTCATGACAAAGTGTTTTGATTTGGGATTTGGGGTTAATATTCGATCACAGTGGGGTTAAGGAGATTGACCGGAGCCTTAGTCTTTTCTCTAACTAAATTTCACTTTCTCTTATATTATAATTGGATTTTGTTTGCAAATTTTCTTTTCATTTAGAGTAAGACATCATCTGGCCTTATCGTTAGTCTAGACATAGGAGATCTTTTCATTATCTCATTGCTCTCTTCCTAGTCCTTGTGGGATCGACCTTGCATGCTACTTCAACATCGGCAACTGGCGGTTAGAATTCCTCAATAGGTCAATTATCTCACTACAAAATCTGCTACCTCTTACTTTATATGAGTCCACCAATAGACCTGCTTAAGGTCCTTGTACAACTTATTCTCTCTTGGGTAAACAGAGTAGGGGTACATTATCTTTCTTCCAAAATCTGACGCTTTAGATTAGCACAACTCTGAGGTACAAACCAACGTCCCTTGTAGCGAATGCTACCATCCTCATGTATCGAAAAACCCTCAGCCCAATCATCCTACATCTTCAGTTAGATCTTCTTGAATTTATTATCTCTAGGTTTCCCAGCTCAAATCTCATCAAACATTGTCAGTGAAATTGACAAGGCACTCATCTGAACCTCTAGTTCACCCTGTTAGATCAGTTATACCCCCATCTCACTGAGTTCCTCAAGTAACCAATTGGCCACCACACAAGAATTCATAAAGTGTGATGTTACGATACTTGAAGAACAAGTGTTGAGGGTAGAAAAGTCACTAAAGGAGGCATGGATTTCTAGTACTGCTCTAGATTTGTTAATTCCTCCTACAGAATCTGATGTATCTGGAGATGCACGTATCTTCCACTTGTAGGTTGAAGAATTATGCTTGGATTAGGGAGGGCTCCTAGTCTCCTTTCCATCTCTAGATGTGTGTCCTAATTATGTTTGTACTAGTGAGTAAGGGTGCATTTGGTTATAAGGAGGAGCTTTGAAATTCTACCCAAAATTGGTTTACCCAGTCGATGGTTTGGACCACTACTGGTGCACCCCCCCCAACAGAGTGAGGTGCGGAATAGCCTTTGGCGCAATCACCCCTCTCAGCCTAAATATTTTGCTGATTTATTTTACTAGCCACCTCCCTTCTCAACCAAATGTGAATTTATCCCATATATTGGTTCATCAATGGTTATTCTTGCAAATAAAATTAAGAGGATTGAGGAGGTCTAGGGCCAATATTTACTTGCACGGTTTGTGGAGTTGAATTTGACAAACAGGTGACATATGAAGTGAAAAAAGCCATCAAAGTGGCGTTCCAATATATTATCCACCCTTCTATATGGGTAATTTTTTGGTTTGATTATGAAGCTGCAAAGATGGAGGTGTTGGGAGGTGGGTCTTATAGTGTGTAGAATAAGGTGGTTGTTCTCATAAAAATACCATAGTTTTGTCTTTTGGGGTTTCAAAATGCACGAAATTCCCTATATGGGTCCAATTAGTTAATATACCCATGGAATTGTGGGGTTATGAAGCTATTAGCTATATCCAGTCTCTTATTGGTAAGCCATTATAGATTGACTACTTTATGACCAATAAAATGAATGTGGGGTTTGCTAGAGTTCTGGTTGAAGTTGATGCCACCAAATACCTTCTAGCATTTGTTGAGGTAAGTTGCCCAAGTCGTGTGTATGTGCATTATATGGAATATGAAGACTTATAGGACTTATGCATGTCATGTAATTCTGTGGGACATTCTAAGGTTGCCTGCAAGGAGAAAAAGATAGGCGTGGATCGGTCTAATGTTATTAACCATGTTTCAAATGTTAAGCCCGCATGGAGGAAAGGACTAGATTGATTCACTATAACCTGGGAAAAAATCAAAGAGGCCGATCGAACCCTGTTGGTCTTAGAAGGATTGACAAGGTTTTGGGGAAAGTTGTGCCATAGGGTGTAGCTATTGGATTGGGTAAAGACCGTACACCAATTGGAGACTCAATTCTACCTCCTACTCCTGTAGTGGAAAATGTTCCTAATTCCCTGTTGTAGAATGGGATAGAAGTGGGTAATAATTTTGATGAAGGGCTGACAGATCCTGATGCTACTCTACCTCCTTCCCACCTTCCATTTGACCCGGGTGTAAAGCATCAAGAAGTGATAGCCAATGAGGTTGAGTTGGAGAATCACATCAATGGTAATATAGAGGAGGGAAACTAGCAACCCATTATTTTGAAATCCTCTAAGAGGAAGATGGTTGTTTCAGTGAGAAAACATGGTAAGAAGAATAATTTCTTGGGATGTATGACTGGGTGTACATCTATGAAATTATTATGAATTTACTGTTTTGGAATGTTAGGGGTGCGGGCTCACCCTAGAAAGAAAAAGCCATTAGGAACTTATGTATGGTGTAGAATGTTGCTTTTATTAGGATCCTGGAATCTAAATTGATGGAGGACAAAGTAAAGTGAGCGAAGGATTATTTTTTCATGGGTTGGAATTTTGCTCATAATTTTAGTTTTCATCCAAATGGTAGAATTTCTATCCTCTAGAATCCTCCTTTTTATTTGTAGATTTGATTGATGGAGATAACACCTCAGTGTGTTTTTTTTTTTGTTTTTGTTGTAATATGTCTGGTAATGCATGTTATTTCATTGTATAGTATTATTGATTGGAAATAGTTATGGGCTAGTCTTGTAGGTTTTTCTACAAAAATAGATGAACTCTAGATGGTTTATGGGGAGTTTAATAGCCCTTTGAATGCCTCAGATTTGGAAGGTAGGCGGTTGGTGTTGGATTATGAAATGAATGATTTCAAAGAGTGCTGCTTATTAGATTAATTGTCAGACTTTAACTTCATTGGCTGCTTCTTTACCTTTGTTGCTAAATTGGTGAAATGTAAACTTGACAAGGTCCTTCTCAATATGCAGGGGTTTGCCACTGATTTTCCAGCTAAGGTGGAATTCCTAGCTCCGGGATTAGTCTCTAACCACTCTTCTTGTAGTATTAAAGTAGGGGAAACAACCTACTAGAGAATACCATTTCACTTCTTTAATATGTGGTGTGACAATCTGAATTTTCTTGATCTTGTTGGCTCAGCTTGGAGATTTGACTCCTACGTGACTAGCCAATTTATCTTATGCAAGGAACCAACCTTTCTGAAACCTATGCTCAAACAACTAAATCGCCTGTACTATGCTCATATTATCTTAAAGGCTGAGGAAGCTAAAAATGAACTCAAAGCTCTAAAGGAGCTAGTATTGCAAGGAGATATTGATGGTTATGCCGGAGTGTTTAATACCCTCAAACACAAGGCTGCTTTCTTCAAAAAATCTGTAGCAAGTTTTTTTGGGCAAAAAAGCAAGAATAGTGCATATACTAGAGAACTTAAATACTAGATACATCTATGAAATGATGAAAGCCCACCAAGCTAAAGCTTCGGTAGCGCATATACAGATGCAGAATGGTGAACAGATAACTATGATGACTGTCATGCATAATGAATTTGTGTGTTTTTTCATGGCCTCTTGGCTCCTATGACTCTTTCTAAAATTAATTAAACTCTTTTCTCTCAAGGGGATAATAACGCTCCAAGATTGGATGGGTTTTTTGCATATTTTTTCAATATGGTTTGGTAGATTGTTGGAATGGATTTCTATGAAGTAGTAATGGAATTCTTTAGAACGGGGTAACTCCTTAAGCAAATAAATCATGCTTATTTGGTGTTGGCCCCAAAGTTGGCTAATGCTTCTAAAGTGGTGGATTTTTATTCTATTGCTTGCTGCTCCACCACTTATAAAGTTTTTTCCAAATTAGTGGATGCTCACATATTTCTCATTTTACTGATTGGTTTTGGGTAGGGTGCTTTTGTTCAGGGGTGCCTTATGGTGGAGAATATTTTTCTAGTATAGGAACTAAGTAAGGAGTATTCCAGAAAGATAACTTCTCTAAAATGTCTTATTAAAGTTGAAATTTTGAAGGCCTATGATTCCATCTCTTTGGGAGTTCTCGAGGTTCTTGCTTGAAGGCCTCAACTTTTCTGTTAGCCTTGTGAACTTGTTGATGGATTGTGTTACCACATGTTATTACTCACTAGAAATTAATGGGATCATGTTTGGGTTCTTCAAAGGATCCTGTGGATTCTGACAAGGGGATCTAATCTCTCCTTACCTGTTTGTATTATGTATGGAATATTTCACTAGGAATTTGAGGAAGGCCAAGGAAAATATAGATTTTTCGTATCACTCATGTTGCAAGGAATTGAAGATTACTCACTTAGCCTTTGCAGATGATGGGGTTATGTTTAGTAAGGGTGATCGTGCATTTATGGGGTATCTCCTGGGAGCTCTTAGTCATTTCCACAATGTCGGAGGGTTGAAAGCTAACCCCCTCAAGGCTCAAAATTTTTTGACTTGTTTGGAGGATGAGCTAAGAGAGGACCTTCTCAACATGATTGGTATTAATTGATAAAGTGAATATTTTCTATATTTTTGCCTTACTTTGCTGTCATTTTAAGACTTTATTTGGTATATAATACGTATTTTATAGTGGTTCAAGTCTATAGTTCACGCTACTATTCTCTTGGTATTTGTTTTTCAGGGACTTGCACAAGAACACATAAATCCAATGAAGTGTTGCATGTTTTCGGAGTAAAAGACCAAGTATGAGAGGCACTGAAGGAAGATAAATCAACCTAGCATGTTTATGGAGGAGTCTAGGAAGTCAAAGAGCTGACAATAATAAAATAAGGTTAAAAGAGGTAAGGAGATAGTGTTACATAGCTAGCTGCACAGTCATGCAACACTAATGTAGCTAGCATTCAAAGACCAGAATGCCACATGGCCAGACTGTGTAGATCTTGTATAACCATGCAGGAGCTGAACGAGCTAGTTTGAAGCCAAGAATGCTGCACGGCTAGGCTGTGCAGATCTTGTACAGCCGTGCAAGAGCTGAATGAGCCAGTTTGAAGCTAAGAATGTCGCACGACCAGGCTGTGTAGATCTTCCATAGGCTTGCACCACACTACAGCGCTAGTTTGAGACCAAGAATACTACACAGCCAGCCCATGCAGCAACAGTTGCCCACGATCGTCGTGTGCAATGTAGCCTATGTTATAAGTAGTTTTTAGGGGGTTCTTCAGGCACTCTTTGGACATGTTTTTGGGGAGATTTTCAGAGGAATTTCTTCCTCTCTTTTCCAAGTAAAAAACCTCATGTAACATGTCTTAAATTTCTATGTTTTAATTTCCAATTTTAGTGCAAGTTTCGTGTACGATAACCTCGGCAATCAACTCTGTTCTTCTTCAATTTACAGTTAATTCAATCAATTCTCTTCTTTGTAAATTTTATACTCTCATTATATTTGTTATGCAATTTACATATTTTATATTTTCTTGCAATCATGAGTGAACAATCCTTTTTCTAGGATTGAATTAGGTCCATTTTGGTATTAATATGATAAATTAAAGTATATATTGTACGTTTAGTTTGTAAGTGCTGTTTCATATGCTAGGATTGATTGTATTAAGTCGGATTTAATGGAATTCAAACTTTTTAGATATTATTTGCAACAGAAAGGTTGAAATCATTATGGGAAATTAACATATGAGAAGGAATTCAAACGATCACGAAAGTAGATGTTTGGTTCTCAGGGATTATAGAATTGGTGGAAATTATTGGGTTTAACTTAATTAGTTAGTCACAAAAGTAGTTAGGAAATTAGATTAAATATATTCTTAGACCTTGAAAGAGGCTAATGAATATGTTTAGACCAATTTTTCACAACCATTGAACTAAACTATAATGTAGCTTTATTTCATTATTGGATACCAATTTAGAGACCAAAGTTCAATCTTAGGCCTTATATTTATCGCTTTATAATCTATATTCATTTAGTCATTATATTTATTTTCACTACCTACCTACATATTTTTTCACTCCATAATGATCTAGATAGCTAATATGATGAAATCTGGTATTCAATTGCAAAGTCCTTGTGGGATATGACTTTGAAGTGTTGCAACGAATCCGTGCGCTTGTGGATTGACACCATCATTACTCCAGGGACGTCCCCTTTTAGGTACTTAGGGGTCTCGATGAAACCTAATAAAATTAAAACCATTGATTAGGAAATTTTGATCAACTCTGTTTGTGACCACCTTAAATGCTGGTGGGCTATCTCTCTTTCACTGGCTGGTAGACTTGAATTAATTAATTCCATCATATAAGGCATTATAGGCTTTTAGATCGAGATCTTCTTGCTCCCAAAAGTGGTTACTACCCAAATTGTGTGTTTATGAAAAATCTTTCTATGGCATGGGAAACAAACCTTAGTGGCCTGAAAATCTGTGTGCATGCCACAGAAGGAAGGGGGTTTAGGTTGAAAAAATCTAGAAGCATGGAACAAAGCATTTCTCATAAAGTATTTGTAGTTCCTACAAGATGAAAAACAATCCTTCTAGACTAAATGGATTCACTGTTTTTACTTCAAAAATAACTCTTTGGAGTCTTTCAAACCGACACATGATACCTCACCATTTATGAGATACATGTGGAGGCTTAAGGGGAATATTTTGGCAACAATTGGTTCTTTTACTAGTCTGCATGAATTACTAAAGTCTTGGAATTTAGAGTGAGTTTTTTCCATATAGGTTGTATATCATTTCTTTTGGCTAAAGGCTAGTACCTTGTGGGACTACTAGTTGGTTTGGAAGGGATGTGACGCATCGAGGTATTCTTACTATTTGTGGCCGGTGTTGAATTCAAGACTCAATACCTAGAATTGTTTACCTTTTTCTCTACATCAACTTCACTTGCACCTTATGTAATATGGGTTGTGAGAGTCATGAGCATCTATTGTTTTGCTGTCCAACTACCTCCTTCACCTAGAAGGAACTTTGGACCTGGCTAGGTATCAAGAATGGGTCTTCAACTTTAATGAGTGCAGTCTGTTGCCTTCGTGGAAGAAAGAAAGGCAACCCACTTTTGACACAGGCTCAAAAGCTTACACTAGTTGTGCTGATCTGCCTTATATGGCGGGCTAGGAATGCTGCGGTGTTTGATATCAAGGCCATAGAGAGTAGAAGCTTAATTTTACAAGTTAAGAAGTTAATATATTATCATCTTTATAGGAAAGTTTCTTGAAGAAGCCTCAGTTATTAATTGTTTGGAATGCCTTGTAATCTTTTGGTTGCTGCCTTTGGGCTAAATAGAGCTACCAACATGTGGCAGCCTATCATTTTTGTATTAACTGCAGGTCTTGTAATATATTTACCCATTTACCTGATAGAGTATCATGTCATCCTATTCAAAGCATTTGCAACAAAATTGGCCTTACCATCTTCATATGTTAAGTTGTAGTCCTTTTCTAGCTCTAGCATTCATCTGCTTCATATTCAATTCTTTTTGAGTGAATATATATTTAAGGATCTTGTGGTTGCTGAAAAACCTGCATCACATTCCATATAGATAATGTCCCTAGATTTTCAGTGTGAAGACAATTGCAACCAATTCCAAATCGTGAATTAGGTAGTTTTGCTCATGCTACTTAGATTGGTGGGAAGCATAGGCAGCCACCTTACCATTATGCATCAATATATAGTCCAAACCATGCTTAGACACATCACTATGGACCTCAAAACTGTCTAATTCCACTGGCAGAGTCAAAATTGGTGTTGTAGTTAGGTGCTTCTTCAACTCTTGAAATGCACCCTCACAGGTATAATCCCATTAAAACTTGGTGGTCTTCTTTAACATATTTGTCAAGGGTTAAGAAACCTTTGATAAATATTGAACAAAGAGTTAGTAGTACCCGGCCAGACCCAAGAAGCTTTGAACCTCAGAAACATTTGTGGGCGTCTTCTACTCTATAATTGCCACAATTTTCACTAGATCAACAATGACTCCTCCTACTTACACTACATGTTCTAGAACAACAACCTCTTGAAGCCATAATCTACACTTGGAGAGTTTAGCGTACAACCTATGTTCCCTAAGGCGGGACAAGATGGTACATAAGTGCTGCTCGTACTCACCCTTATTATTAGAGTACACTAAAATGTCATCGAATAACACAATTACAAATTGTTTTAGGTAAAATGTAGATTTCATTAATAAAGAAGAGATAAAAACATGCAAAGAGAATCTCTTACATAACAACCTGAAAGGCTAAGACTAGAAGCTTAAGAGTAAAGCAACTTTTAACCAAGTTTATCAATACAGTCATCAAACTATTAAATGAAGTGCAATGCTGGAATCTGGTCATCCTTCTTGCCAAATCCATGACAATTTGCTTCTAGATGGTGTTTGCAGGCTGAGATATGTCTTTGAAAATTATTCGGTTTCTTTCTATCTAGATGTGATAAATTGGGGTGGTGAGTAAGGCTCGAATAAATTGTTTTATGATTCTCGGACCTCAAACACCTTGAATTGTCCAATGAGTAATATTTTTCCAATTTGTAATATGATGGCGACATCCTATCTTTAACAGAAGAGGAAGCGAAATAGATTTAGTATATGAGCAGTTGAAGAAGAGATGGTTCTATGTCTCAAATTCCACATTGCAGAGTACACATTCCCTCTCAACCTGTAGGCTATAGGCTTGAAGTTTGTCACGAGTTCTCAACCTATCTAGGACAGCCATCCACATGATAAAGGAGTGTCGTTTAGGAGAGTAGTTAGTTCATACTAAAGGAAAACAAGGCACTATATTAGGTGCAAGTCGAATAATGTGATAAGCTTTTGATATAGAAAATTTCCCATGCTGAAATATATTTGATAGGTTGGTCTGTTGTAATGTGACCCGAACATATTCTCTGATAGCCAGAAGTTTTTTGAATATCCAGGAAGCATAATTTTTTTCCCTAGTCTCCATAATATCATCCCCTTTAAGGTAGTATGCATGAATCCACTTTACCCGTAGTAGGTCCTTCTTTTCAGCAAGATGCCAAATGTGTTTACACATTGCAACTCTATTCCACCACAGAATGTTAGTGAGGCCTAATCCCTCTTCATTCTTAGGCACACAAATAGACTCCCAAGCCACTAGAGCTGGTCGAGAGGTAGAAGCATTTCCTGACCAAAGAAAGGCACGACATACTGCATTTATTTCAGTGATTACATGGATTAGCAATGGGAAAACCATGATCTAATAAGTCTGTAGACTAAGCAAAATGGATTGTATTAGCTGTAACCTTCTTGCATAGCTGAGGTAAGAGTTCTGCTAATTTCTTATCCTGGATGTAATCTTTTCAATGAGAGGTTGATAATGTTGTTTTGAAAGGTATTTTCTATCCAGTGGCACCCCTAAGTATTTGAAGGGTAATTTCCCTTCAAGAATTTGAAAGGCTTGAAAAATTACATCTTTCAAATCTTGGGAGCATCCTCCTCTATAGTAAATATGGCTCTTGGTAGTATTTATGGTGAGGCCAGAGAGATAGGAAAAATGGTGGAAGGTGTTTAAAAGATAGGAGACAGATGCATGAGAACCCTTACAAAATAAAAGAATGTCATATGCAAACATGAGATTAATGATTCTCAGTTTTTTACATCTAGGATGAGGAGAGAAAGTAGAATAGGTCCATAAATTGAGGAAGTCACGATTGAGGTATTCCATTACTAGGACAAAAAGATAGGGAGAAATAGGATCTCCCTGTCTCAATCCCTTTTTCGCAGGGAATGGAGGATGAGGAATACCATTAAATTTAATGGAATACCTAACAGTAGACACACATGCCATGATGAATTTAACAAAATGGGGGGGGGGGGGGGGGAATGCAGCTCCAACAGATTTTTTTCAAGACAATCCCATAAGACAGAGTCATATGCCTTTCTCATATCCAATTTAATCATGATTCTGGGAGATAAGTGCTGCTGATTATAACCCTTCATGAGTTTTGTAGCTAGAAGAATGTTATTTGAGATGGACCTTCCTTTAATGAAAGCTGACTGAGCTTCTCCTATCAGAGTAGGTAATATAGGTTGGAGCATGTGGGTGATAATAGTTGCTATAATCTTGTAAACAAAATTACAACATGCAATTGGTCTAAAATCACCAGGAGAAGAAGCATTTGGAATTTTGGGAAAAATTTTAGAGAAGGACCTATGAAAAAGAAGTTGGAGATTGCCACAAACATAGAAGGACCAATAATATCCCAAGAAGACTTGAAAAATTGAGAAGAATAGCCATTTGGTCCTGGTGCTTTGCTAGAGGATAAGGAAAACACTGCATCCTTTACTTCTTTATAAGTGATAGGGGCTAGAAGAGATAGCTGCTATGAATTGGTAACCTTGGGCCCTTTGTTAATAATATCCTTATCAAGAGGGATAGTAGTAGATGTAGATGAGCCCAGCAGACTGTTATAAAATTCTTGAAAGATAGAAAAAATTTTGCTTTGGTCTGTATGAAGATCTCCTTCATAGCTAGTCAGAGAAAGGATTTTTTTTTTCATTTGTCTCCCCTTCACCATGGCATGAAAGAATTTGGTGTTATCATCACCCAAAGTGAGCCATTGAATATGTGCCTTCTGTTTGTAAAACATTTCCTCACATCTGGATAGATGATTAAACTTCTGGAGTAAGTGTTGCTCTTGATGATGGAGGGTATGGTCCTAGACATTCTCAATTAGGGCAAGTTGTATGCATTCTAGTTCTTTCTTTACCAGTTTCACTCTCTTGCTAATGCCTCCAAATTTGCTTTGATTAAGCTACTTGAGGGGCTTTTTCAAAGCTTTGAGATTGGTCACAATATTCTGGAGATATGTTGTGGTATTTTCTGGATACTAATGAGCAGAGATGAGGGAGAAGAAGTCTGGATCTGTGGTCCACATATCAAAGAAGCAAAAAGCATAAGTTCTTGGCACTTGATTCTAGTGGAAAAAAACAATCATTGCTGAATGGTCTGAGATGAAGGGAGGAAGGAAATGTGAAGAGGATTTCTCATAGTAGTTGATCCATTCAGAGTTACAAATATCCTTATCAAGCTTACACCATAATCTGTCCTCACCCAACTGTCGATTAGACCAGGTGTAAAAAGCTCTTGTATACCTAAGATCTGTGAGTTGAAGGTGATTTAAGCAGTGTTTGAAATCCTCCATATCATATGTATGGATATCCCCTTGACTCTTTTCATTTCTATTCAAAACTATATTAAAGTCTCCACAAACCAGCCAAGGGTAGTCATGAGGAGGATGGTCAGTGAGCCAGTTCCATAGTTCCTTTCTTGCCTCTCTTGTATTAAAAGCATAAAAAATAGTGAGGTAGAATTGGAATTCACCTGCAGAATTCATAATTTGACAGAGGATACCCTAACCATGCACAATAATAAGATCAATAGTCCAAAAGTGAGGATTCCATCCTAACCACACACGACCATTATAATGTGCATTATAATTAGTGAGCCAACTCTAAATAGTCATCAGGTTTTTGGTTACTTTATCAAAGTTGATGTCTTTCGCCCTGGTTTCAACTAAACCAACTAAAGAAAGAGATTTTTCTTTGCACCAATCTCTTACTTTATCAAAGTGATCATGCTAATACTATCAACAGACCAAAAAGGTAGAGGTAAACTAGGTAACTTTATCAATAGAGGTAGAAATTAGAATTCTGTCTTACTAAATGTGAAATCTGGATGCCATTTCTTAAGTAATAATGGTCTGTTCATATAGGTCCAAGCACCAGCATCCAAAATGGTATTACAATCCTCAATAGAATCAAACATAAACATGAAGCACCCTACATCATGGAGATGAATTCTAGAAGGGGTCACATGGGTTCAGGTAGATCGAACAAATGCCTCCATACGGGAAAAAGTAGGACGATGACCATAGACCATCCCAACGATCGTGTTCTGCCAATATAAAGTTTCATTATCAATGTCCTTTTTCCTCAATTCCGCCACTAGAACACCATCCTGCATATTAGGAGGTTGATAGGAAAGGGAATGTAATTGAGATGGGCGTCAATTGGTTCAAACAATTTCACTCCAAGTAACAGCAGAAGGTGTTGGGTCGCAACCAGGAGTTTCTAATTACTTCGACACAGCATTAGGTATTGGAATATCACGACGATTATCTGACTCATTCATTGCATTAACTATTGGAGATGGTTCAGGTAACATAGGCTGATCGAATATTTCTGCCTGCAATGATACCGTACCTCTTGGGCTGCCCTTCTTCTTTGCCATTGTCGTGCGTGTAGGCGCGTTCTGCCATAGCGCACGGTAAGAATGTAATTCAAAATCACAAATTGATCAAGAAATGGCCTAAAGTCTCTCGTCATCAAATCCATAAAGATGGAAGGTGCATTGGTGGGCCCAAAAGGTATCATCGTGACTTTATAATGTCCATAATGTGTTCTAAAGGTCGTCTTCATGATGTATGCATCTGCAACACACAATTGGGGATAGCCTGACCTTAGGTCAATCTTTGAGAAAATAAAAGTGCCCTAAAGATAATAAAAAAGGCTATCAATTGTTGGGAGCACCAATTCTTTACTTTCAACTGATTCAGGCCTCGATTATCAATACACAAATGGAGGCTCCCATCCTTCATTTTCATGAATAAGACTGGTGCTACCCATGGAGACACACTTGGGGAATTGTACCCATGAGTCAACAATTCCTCCAACTGAGTATTCAATTCATGTAATTCAATTGGTGTCATCCATTAAGGTGCCCTCGAGCATGCCCTCCCCTCTGAGAAAATGGGTGAGACCCTTGTGGTCTCCCCATAGCCTCTCTCATCTATGTACAAATAGAGGTAGGTTCCCTCTGCTGAAACTGCTTAGATGGTGGCTGGTAGGTTTGCTGCTTGTAAGCCTATTGATGAGACTTTAAAGGTCCCCTCTATTGGAACTGACATTCATAAGGCTGGTAAAAACTCCTATGATACTAACACTCAAATAGTCGCTGGTCTTTCTTGCCACACAGTTGGCATTGGATAGGTCTTCCCCCACAGTTACGTCCTCGATGGTTCCTGCCATACCGTTAGTAAGCAAAACCCCTCCGTAGCCCTAGTTCCTAAAGGAACCTCTCTACTAGAATCCTGAAATTTTGCATCCTTTAGGATGGTCCCTACCTTTGTAACCCTATGTCTTCAACGTCCACTTTCCCAGGATGGATTCATGTTCCTAAACCATAGTGGAGGTGATGCATGGCTGCTTGTACGGAGTGGCCAGATTAGAGAAAGCAACCACGTTCATCATCATACGAATGCTGAAATGGAGCCCTTGCTCGAACTGGAATACCATCATTGGCTCACTGGTCATTTTGCTAGGAGCAAACCTCAATAGATCTATGAATTAAATATAGTACTGTCTCACCATCATGATTCCCTAGGTTAGCTCCATGAATTCCTTTAGTTTTTCCCTCTTAAGGTTCTCTATGTAGAACTTGGTACAAATTGTCGTCTTAAAATCCTCCCAAGACATCGGCATCCTATTCTGAGTACGACAACCTACCCGCTAGGTGTCTGCAACCCCACATAGAAAGAAAGTTGTGATGCTCATCTTTGGAGATGGTGGAAATTCAACCACCTTAAAGGTACAATCCATATCCCAAATCTACCTTTCTAGAATAACAAGGCCCTCCTTGGCGGCATAGAATGAAGGGTGGTGTCCAGTGACCCTCCGGAGCTAATCCTCCCTGATGCCCTCTTAAGAATAAAGTAGAGGTGAGGGTGGTGGCTGAGGCTTGCATTGTATGAATTCCATGAAGGCCTCGAAGGCCTCCTCAAGGCGTCCTGCTTGTCTACTTATTGTTGCGGTCAACTAGCTGTAAAACAAAAGGCATGTTCGGCTAAACCTTTCTAGTTTACTAACACCTATCACACATATCACATTTAGAGGCCACCTAGACTACCCATTTTGATTCCTCACAAGTTAATATGTGTTTTTTCAGAATTGCTATTTTTAAAATACAAATAATTCATTTGAAAACCAAATTTGAAATCATTTGAAATCAAATTTTATGAAAACAAAGCATGGTAGTCAGAACCTAAGCTTGATTCCAACTTGGAACATCCTGATTCAACATGTATTGATCGACGGGCCCTATAGATAAACATAAGTCCTTTCATCATGCTTTTCCCCATTCATGCTCTTCTTGATAAAATTTTAACAATTTTTTGAAACTTCCCAAGAGGGTTACCCATCCTAAAAACTACTCTCTGACCAGCACACTTAACTTTGAAGTTATTAAGATGGAATCATCAAAAGGATGGTATACCATGTTGGCTCATTGGCTGATATGCCCGGTTTATAGAGTTATTGAGGTTTGCACTTGGCATAGCAGCCAACGATCCAACATGGTATACCATCCTTTTAGTGACTCCATCCTAAGAACTCTACAATTAAGTGTACTAGTTGTGGAGTAATTTTTAAGATGGGTAACCTTCTTTGGAAGTTTTGAAAATTTTCCGAAACTTTCTTAGGAAGCACGTGAGTGAGGAAAAAATCTTGTTGAGAGGACTCATGTTAATAAGTGGAGTCAATCGATCAATCCAAAAGCACTCTAGGATAGCCCCCACGTGGCCATATTGACTCGGGGTGTTACATTAATATTACTTTATTATTTACACATTATTATGGCTATAAAGGTAAAATTTTGATTTGCCCTATTTGTTTTCACTTTAATGGGGCAATTGTAATTGTATTATTTGATTGTTTTCAATAGTGGCAACATTATTACCTTATTTAAGTTAAAGCTACTAGGAAAACTCTTATACCATTGCCCTATTTGGCATACCTATTAAGGCAAAAATATTTTCCTGTTTAGCCTACATGTTAAGGAAAAAATATTGTTGTATTTGAGTTAAAGAAGTTATGATAACTTTCATATCATTACCCTATTTTACCCATATATTAGAGAAATAATATTACCACATTTGATTCCTTAAACATTTTCCCTATTTTATTTTGGCAATTTATACGCATATAAGCTAGAGTAATAAAGTTTCACATAACCAATTTGACATAAGAGAAAATATTAGATATATAATATTAATAAATAAGTTTTTACATTAAGTAATAATGCATATGTATCAATGGTTTTCATATAGTAATATCTAATCAAATAAGGTCAAACTACAAATGTTCACTATGGAATTATAATTTATTGAAATAATTTGGCAAATTCCTTGTTTATGATACTAGTTTGATATCTTAAAAAGAGAAATGGATGTCATGTTCCACATCAATCAGAGCATGTGTAATCCAATATCACCTCATAAGTTTCAGCTATCACTTTAACATAACATTTGTCTTTTACTTGAGTGTTGTCCTATTATAAAAGAAAAAGTAAAAATAGCAGTATTCATTGTCATAATATTGAAATGTTGTTGTCTTACCTATGAAATCATAAGGCAAATGGATGATGAAGTATTAATCAATCAATCAAGAACAAGGTTCAACTATCATGGTAGAAAGCAAATAAACACAAAATAGAAGGATATCTATAATATTATAGTCAAGCTATTTTGATGCATTCCCCTACACTTGCATCTATACCTACAAATATATACTCATTAGTTATGTCAATGAGGTGCACAAGATCTCACACATAATACTCTTTGTCTTGAAAAAATTACAAGTAGTGAGCACATAAGCAATAAATACATGGATTTAAATGAAGAAAATGAAATGAAATAAATGACCATTCTTGAATCTTCAAGTAATATTAACTATTGTCAAGAACATTGAAGATTGGGGAAAAATATTTGAAACTTTTGGAATGTATTTATAGATCTATAAAAAATTAAATTAGGGATCTTAGATTTTAGCATAGTAAAACAAAATCAAGGAAGAAATTATGGTTACGAATGATCATTACTCTAATTGAATTTTAATACAAAAAATAGACATAACATAAATAAAAAAAATAAACTAACATTAAGAGGAAAAGTCATTTAGAAAATCCTGAACCGTAGCCATTTCTTCTTTGAATTCAACATGGATCTTTATAAGGCTTCTTCCTCTATTGTTGCTTCCCTTTCCAAAGCTTCCTCCCCTTTATTTTTAGCAATGGCTCACAACTGCCATCTCAAATTTCTTCTCAAGCTCATAGGCGTGGGGCTACTCTAGCTTAGTTTGCATATAAGACAAAGTTGTCCTCCTACCCTTTTGTACCACTGGGTTTGCTCTTCATAAGCTATGAGCATACCCATAAGAATGACCAAGTATAATGTCATATGCCTCATCTTTACAAAAATACTCTTCTCTACCAACTCCTTCTAATGGTTTTTTTTTTCAAACTCAATCAATACAAACTCTACCTCATTATCAAGATTTCCATTTGCATGCCTATGATTATAAAGTTAATTGTTAATTTCATTTTAGATGCCTTCATGATCAACCTGTATACTATCATATTTAATAAACTTGGCTTAAATATCCATTTTCATGCATATGATTTGAACAATACATTGTTTTATTTTGATAGGGAAATTATAGACGGATGAGAAAATGAACACTTTAGAATATTGAAGATTCAATAATATTTTAGTAGTTAATGAAAGAGGAAACAAACATTCCATTGTATACTAGTGTTGCTAAAGGAATCAACGACAAGAAAGATGAAGAGAAATAAATGAATTATCTAATTAATTAACATGTTTTGATATATGTGTTGTTGTTTGATATAAGCCTAATATAATTAATAATTTTATCTTTTATGAAATAAAATAATACTAATAGTAATATAAAGGAGAACATGTATGAGGCCTTTTTTTCATAGAGCTTGTCCCTTGTAGGCCTTTCTCCTCCTCCCTTATCTCAATTATGATAAAGGAGGACATTTAATAAAATGTACTTAATGTTCTAGGCAAGCTAGTTCCTTCCTCTTCTTACCTAACTGCCTCCACACAGTTATTGACAAAACTACATGGCTTACATTAGGACAAGACCAACCAAAACACATATTCTCAATCCATTCCTTACCTTTTTGCTGAGGTTTCTTGACCAACAACTAACAATCAATTTCCACCTTCACTTGTGATATCCCCATCGATGCTATCATTTCCAATAGTTTCAAACTAGTCTATAATTTCTTAATTTTTATTTTATAATATAAAAACTTCTATAAAAATTATAATATAGTAGAATTTTATAGAACTCTTTCCCCCCCATATTTTACACCAATTTCCATGTAAACTATGATTACTAGTAGTATTACATACACTTAACACCCAATCTCCATCTAATCGTTTATTTTCTCAAGAAAGGCCACACACCCATCCAACCCTCCTTCATCCTCCCCTTCTTTTTATCCTGATAGAAGTGTAATAATTAATGTTTAAAGCATAGATTAGAGAAAATATGATTAGAAATGAGGGCCTCATACAATTACCATGTGCATATAAATATTCGATAAAAAAGGGGTATAAAAGAAAGTGCATAACAAAGCTATAGAGGAAAGGAAAGTTAAGGAAACTCCAAAAACACCTAGCAAGTTTAGTGGATCAAATCAGCCTTTATTATAACATCCAAGATAACTATTTTGCTTCTCTATAACTTTATAGCTTTACAGATTCAATCAATAAGGATAACACTTATCTTTTCACTTTATTTATCACCTTCATTAATTTTAGAACACCAATATCATATCAAAATTCAAAAGACTCTTCTAGTATTAATGGTTTTAGGTGAACTATAAACAAAATGAGTGATTTTTTGATTTCAATATTTAGTTACTAAAATATCACCTCAAACTTCTTTATCTCCATCTTATTTTTTTTTCCTTTATAATCTTTGATTGCTTCTATATTTCATTAACTCGGCATTACGAACATAATTTCTTATAGGAAGTTGGTTATGACTTCTAATGACTAATGCAAGTTTATCCACCAAAACTTAATTAGAAACGGACCTAGAACATGTAGTTTTTCAAATACTAAAACCTCATATAAGCTTTAAGTAGTTTCTACCATGCATAACAGCCTTGTGAAATTTTATAGCTTGAAAAAGAATCGCCTACACTCTTCTAGTTAGAAACACTTCGGATAACTCAAATAAATGCCTAAAAAAATGCCATGGTTTTTCCAATCTCAAGATCACTAATATATAGAAACAAATAAGACCAAACCATTGTTATTAGTAGTTGGGTTCACTGTTTACCTCTTTGTTTAGTTCCATAACTAGATATACTTAGGTTCACTATTATATTGTTTCTATAGAATAGAACTTGATGAGATTGCTTATATGGTCTTGATCTGTCCATACTAGAAAATAATATTAGTATAAGGTGAGTTTCTTTATTGTTTACTACAATTAGATTTAGAGTTTTCAAGTTTCTTACTATCTCATAGATCTTACTATATATTTTGTTAGTAAGCTTTCTCTAAAAATAATTTATTTAGTAGAAAGTTTTGGGGTGTTACACCTTATGGGTTCACAATTTATGGAGGTTATGACTCACAACATACATGTATATGAGGTGGGATAAGACTACCATTAGAGCTTGTTGGTGCTCGAAAATTGAGGGGGATGTTCAAATGGAGTGAAGAATGACCAATTTAAAATTGATTACATTGGGAGTTGATGAAATACCCCAAAATCCTAAAATTTGAAATTTTGGCCAAATAAGGAATTAGTAGGAAATTAAACATATAAATTTAATTACTTAAAATATAGGGGATAAATTGAGGAAAATTAAGAGGGAATAATAAAGAATTTAATTGGAATGAAAATTTGGGTATTTTCCTAATTTGTATGGAGGTTAAGGAAATTTGTCTAAAATAGCCTCACTAAGTAAAAAGGAAATTTATTTAATATTTTATAAATAGTTAATATTCTAGACAGCCCCAAAAATATTCTAAATAATTTATACAAAATCCAAAATCCTAAATAAAACATTTTTCTCCTTTCTTCTCCCCCTTTTTCTTTTTTTTTCCTTTTCCCCGTCGGTTGGGCCTCTCCCCCGTGGCCCAGCCCTTCTCTTCCTTTCCTTTCTCCCTCCCCCGCGGCCCAGCGTCGTTCGCTGGCCGACGCTTACGCGTAACGCGGCGTTTTGCCCGTCAACCCGCCGAAGCGCCGCATCACGATCAATGACCCTTATAACCATTGCCAGCCAATGTCACGACGACGCGTTTCGATCGTATAATTAATGAAATGACGCGTCGAGGTTATGAACCTTATAACCGTTGCCGACCGGCCGGTTTCTCCCCTTTCTTTTCTTCCCTGGACCGCCGGTCCAACCTACCCCGCTGTCGTCTTCTTCCTCGCGCCTGTGACCACCGCGCCGCTGCAACGCCGACAACGCCACAGTCCGGCCGTCCTTCTCGTCCTTTCTCCTGTCCATTTCTTTCCCGATTTGTCCCAGCCTACCGTCCTGCACCGCCCAGGCCCTGCCTCCTTTCCTTTCTCATCCAAACCGAGCCAGGACCTGCCGACAGAGAATCTGCAGGCCTGTCGATCGCCGCCGGACGGCGTATTGCCGTGACCTAGCGTGTCCCCTCCTCCTTCGTCGTTTTCTCCCCCCAATTGCCTATAAATACCCCCCTTCGACAGCCATAACCTGTGCTGCAAAAATTACCCCGAAACTCTGCCTCTCTATCACCTGAAAATCAGATGAAGCTTCCGCCACCGCCGGTGATCGCCGCCGCCACCGCTGACCACCAAAAACACCCCTGCACTTCCCTCGACAAAACCAAACCATCGCCGTCCTCCACCCTTCCCTGCACGTGCCGCTATAGCCATGCGAAACTCCCAGCTGAAAAAACCCATCTTCCAGTCGCCGCCGCCCTTACGCCACCCGTAGCCGCCACCTCCGCCGTGTTCCGCCCTCCTTCCACCTTCCAAAGTAACCTGCAGGACCTCCCCTACCTGCCCATACCCTCCTTACCCCCTGCTTCCTTCTCCACCGGCCTCCACCATTTCCACCACCTTCCTCCTCCTTCGGCCGCCGCGTCCACCACCGCGCGCCGCCGCCCTACTCACGCCACCACCCTCATTCCACTCCCCTCTCCCTGCTGTCTCCTCCCCCACACTTAACTTCCTTTTTCCTCCTCCCATCTAACCACTTTCCCCACCTTTTCTCTCTTCTCCTCCTCCATCGCCGCCGCCGCCGCCGGACCACCACCGTCCTCAGGTGGTCTTCCACTCATCTGAACCCTGAAACCCTTTTTCTTATGCCACCCATAGTAGTTTTAATTAATATTAGTATTATTACACTTATTATTATTATGGTTTATTATTACTATTATTATTATTATTATTACACTTATTATTACTACTATTATTATTAGCTTATTAACTAATACCACTTCTGTTATTATCCTTAATGTTATCATACTATCACCCCTTCCAACCCTAACCCCTATTATACTTAACTTAGGGTTAGTATCATTATCTTCATTATTAACATTTCTAAAACTAGTATTATTATTACCTTTATTAGTGTTATTACCATTATTAAATTCTGTACCCTAAAGGTGTTATTTTCTTACAAGCCCTAATCTCTCCCAAAACCCTAACTTTTAACATACTTAATCATTTGTGTTGGTATTATTATTTTATTAATACTATCGCTAAGATTACTACCACTATTAGTGTTTTTACTATTTAACCCAACCTTATGTGAAGTATCTTGAAACTAAAGATATATCAATGATTAATACTTAGCATAAATTAGAACAAAAACCCTAGTTTTGTACAACGCCCCTACTAGAGATAAGAACCCTAACCTTGGACTAGAATAAGGGTTAATAGTAGTTATAAGAGAAACTAATACTTAGCTTTTTCCCTTTTCATAGGTGACCCCGATCCGAGCCCTAAGGAGCTAGAGGAGCATGCTCCGAGCCCGGTGCCTACCTAGGTAAGGACGAAGCTATGGCCTTGTGCTATGTGTAATATAATGTGTTGATGAATGATGAGTGTGCCATGTTGATGTGTATTATGCATGTGTTATGAGTAACCTGTTTTGTGTAGCGCAGCATGGATCATGACGTACGTTGCGTGTGCCTTATATTATACGTGTATGACATGTTCCATGTTTGATGTGGATGTTGATGATGTAACTTGTTATGGCCCTCTAGGACATGCATGCTAGGGTTTGAGTAGCATGAAATGATAATAAAAGAACAACGGGAAAGCGTATGTGGGGAAGTTGCATGGGGGGAACTAGACCTTGCATGGGCGTGATCCTTACATGGGAAAAGTTAAATTGGGTTGTAAGTAAGAGTTTTGGAGAGTCTTAGAGTGATTGGATACTCGGTATGAAAATGGTACATGAGTTGGTGCATAAGAGACCTGATTAGGGTTTTGCGAGTAAGTGTGTGTTGGGGAGTCTGCATGGAGTATTTAAAGTCTGCATGGGGATGAATCTTACGTGATGAAAGTTTATTTAGGAAGTAAATAAGATAATGTCAAAGTTATGGGTCCATTGGAGACTTGGGTGCAAAATTTCACGTGGGTCGGTGTAAGGGTGTCTAAGGGTTCCGATTAGGGTTTTGGGGAGGAAATGAGCAATTTGAAGGATATATGGGTAAAAATGATCAAGGAGGGATGGAGTATGGGGTTGAGGGTGAGAACTCACTTATATAACGGATGGGTGAGGGTTTCTAAATGAGAGAAGAGATTTTGGGATGAAAGAGGGAGGTTACTTGTTGAAGAAGTAAAGTGTTAGGGTTTGGTGCAGCCAACTAGGGTTGGCGTGGTCGATTAGGGTTGAGTGGCCAACTAGGGTTTTGTTGGTCACATGTGAACTTGGGAGATAAAGAAGTACGTTGGGGAATTTCCTAATAAAGAATGAGGTACGAGATAGAGAATGAAGTAACGTTTGGGTAAGTAAGAAAGAGTTGGGCCACATAGGTCCGATTTGGGTATCCGAGGAGGGACCCTGGAGGGATGAGAATATAAGGAGTCGATATCATATGTTTTGGGGTGGCCTATCTTCTTTGGAGATTGTACCTTACTATATACCACTATGCCTAAGTCTACGGGGGATGGATGTCGGGTGTGAGAAGAGGTATGAGTCTCAAAATATGGGACAGTCCCTCTAGAGGGGAAGAAGTAGAGAATCAACCGCATGCATGTCAAGGGTGTGATGTGATTCAATAAGGCACGGATAAGACATTAATTACGTGAAGCGAAAGATTGTTGAGCCGAGCCCAGACCGGTCCACCGGCAAATAATAGTGGCCAGGAGCCGGGTGCCCTGGAGACCGGTCCACCGGCAAATAATAGTGGTCAGGAGCGTTCTGCCCTGAGTGTATACTTTTCGGTCCACCGGCTATAATAGTGGGGGATTTCGTGCTCGACAAACCAAAGTAAGTAAGTTAAACCATGGAAAATACACTAAGCACTTACAGCGAAACACCATGTGAGTCGGGGCCAGACCGGTCCACCGGCAAATAATAGTGGCCAGGAGCATCTTGCCCTGGAGATCGGTCCACCGTCAAATAATAGTGGTCAGGAGCGTTCTGCCCTAAGTGTATACTTTCCGGTCCACCGGCTATAATAGTGGGGTTCTCGCACTCACATGGACTACTAAAGAATACGTGTGGATTGGACCTATTATTAATGAGAATAAAGATTAAGTCACTGGAAAAGTAATCAGACTTTATCATGTGTGTTATCGTATGTCACCTATGTGTTATGCTTGCATCATGTGTTCTATGTGTTGGCCTTTGCTCGTCTGTTACCTTACTCAGTACGTAGCGTACTGATCACCCGTTTCATGGGTGCTGCTCATTCCCATGAGCAGAAGACCCTTCTGACCTTGTGCAGGTAGGAGATCATGTTTTCGATGCCTACGATACCTACGAGGCATCGGATGGGGCCGAGTGTTGAGCCTATCCTGGTTGGGGCCGAGAGCGAGTTCGCCGGACTCTTTTACTATCCTAGTTTCTGTCTATCTTGAGTTTGCCGTATTTGTATTATGTTCGTATTTTGGAGTGGAACTCTTAAGTTGTAATCTTAAACAACACACTGTCTGTGGTCGACTCTTGTTTCTTGAATGATTTATGATGGCTATGAACTTATATTTTTGGATGGTTCTTATTAACGATGGTTTGATTTAGCCTTAGCACTTAGTATCGGGACAGTATGAGTGAACCGGTCCGGTACTAAGTGTGGCGATAATACCCCCAAGTTTACAGTTTTAAATCTTCCGCTTCTGATAAACCTTTCGATTTAAACGAAATTTTTCAGTAGTAAATTTGGGGGTGTTACAGTTGATACTATAGTTATAACACCCCCGAATTTAATACTTAAAAATTTTAATTAAGAGAAGCATAAATTACAAAATAATGGGTGTTACCGCCATATTTATCATAAGTTTAGCTTCTTTATCTTCCTTAAGCCAAGTGCTAAGGCTCAAAACAAATCAAATTCAAAACATCAGTAATATCAGACAATAAAATAGTTAAAGGTTTACAAATAGTGCACCCTCTCTAAAATGATGATATAAAAAATATAATAGGGATATAAGAGTCTAAAATAAATCAATAAAAGAGCACAAAATGATGCGACACTGGTTTGCCTTTACACCCATCCCTTCTACCACCATGTTAAAATAATAAGGATTATAGAAGAAAGGCCCCTCACTCTCCTAGTCTTCTTAACTCTCAAGATTAAGATACAAAAAATTATTCAATCATTACATGCAAAGCATGTACTCATTTAAAAAATGATAGTATTCATATGACTTTCTCATATTGAGTAAATCACAATGCCTTTGTAGAGGAAACATGTTTGCATTGCACATACACATATAATAACCGGAAAGTATGCTTAAAATGCAAGTACACATGCCAAAACAATATATAATGATTTTTTTATAACATATATGTCACCAATGCCTCATGATCAGCTTGCCAACATATTCAACCATCTCACAACCATATTAGAAATTCATAACCAATAGGGTAGGGCACTAAGGCTCTATTGACTCACCATATCATAAAATTTCTAAATATCATCAACCAAAGTGACTTTATTATTAATTATTTTACTAATTGGGAAATAATATCAAATCGGAGACCCTAACATACGTCCGGTCATGCTAATGCACATAGATAACATAATACCCTTACACTTTAGGACCTAGGGCACTAACGTACACTTGATAATACTGGTGCACATAAGCAACATAATACTCTTGTAACTTCTACATAATATAATCCTTAAGTATTGATATCCCCAAAAAGTCTAGAGAAATAACTGAAGTATATATAGAACTTTAATAGGGCACAATGACACACTAACAAAGCAAACAAAACCAAACAGATGGTCAAACAACATCATTAGGCCAACTACCCCTAAGGGCCCTTTATTCCTAAACTTGAGGTCTTCATTTTTAAGTACTATTATTTTATTTGATGATCACAAATATCATATTTTAAATTTCATATATAATAATTTTTTATTTATTCTCAATTGTATAAGCCGACTCTAAGGTTAGTGATGTGTGTGGGAATATGGAATTATCAATCATGTAAAACCAATGCTTGATTATGTTGGTATTAGGAAGTTAAAGACTCGAAAGTGATTTATTGATGATGAAGATATTCAAATATGGTGAAATAATGATGATGATGATTCGATGATGATGAATGAATGATTAAGGTGATTCGAATTTGATGAGATTATGATGGTGATGATTCGATAATGATGTGATAATGAAGATGATGATTCAATAATTAAGGTTTGGAAATAGATGGTTTCATATGTTAGGGTTAGAGTTAGGGTTTGCATTTGAAAAATTGGGGTTAGGGTTTAGCAAATTAGGGTTTTGATTTTGTGATGAATTAGGACGATTATTATGGCTAATAATGGCGTGGATTATGGAGTTTAGAAAGACGATACTTAATATCTAATTTACATAGACGAGGAGATTAAGGGTTTCAAGATTAATCATTCAGACATATTCGATTAAAGTTGAGATGAACTCATACAGAATTCAGTAGCAATATTTGCAATTTGCATTCAAATTCAATTCAATATCTAATGTTCCTTTAATCGTGAGTTCTATGGCTATATATAGCCAAGGCTACTTATTACAAGATACTAGCTAAAAGGCATACTTCTTCAAAAGATACCTAGGTAAAAGATATTAGAATATAGAATATTCTTCAAAAAGGTATATTTATACTACTTTATTCTCTATCTAATCTCTAACTCGACTAAGTAATTAGTTAATTAACTAAACCAAATAATATGCACGCCCAAGATGCATTCCATTCCTCCTATGCACGTAGCCATGCACTCCATGCATGCCATGCATATGCACGTATATGCCTAGTAGCTTGTATGGTATGTTTTATTTATAATTAGCAACATAACCATCCTCTTGTCTTCAATTTTGGGGGATATCCTTTCTAAATGAAGAAAAATTGGTTCCATAATGATGAATGTCATTTCTTGAGTGTTTACTTCTACATTATTCTCCCCTTGTTGACTTGAATTTTCCTTCAAATTTGCATTGCCATAATAAGGGCTAATGTATTCAACTTGAATCTCCTTGATACCCACCCCACCATATGAATCTGGAAAATCTAGCTCATGAGCACTTTTCCCAAACTTTTGAAGTACTTTGAAAGGACCATCCACCCTTGGCCTAATATTTTTTCCATAGATTAGGAAATCTTTTCTTCCTCAAGTGCAACCATACCAAATCTCCCGGTTGAAAAACATGTTGACTCCTATGCTTGTTTGCTTTTGTCTTGTATACTTCGTTAGCCTTCTCAATATTGTGCTTGATTTGTTGATGAAGTTTTTGAATGAACTCCACTCTCTCTTGTGCATCATAACTCTTCACTTCACCTTTCTTCAATGGCACCATATCAGTCGGTATATATGGATTAATACCATATATTATCTTGAATGGACTAGAGCTTATTGTAGTGGAAGGACTTCAGTTGTAAGCAGACTCTACATATGATAACTTGACATCCCAACCCTTAGCACTCTTACTCACCAATCCTCTTAGAAAATTGCCTAAAGTTCTATTAGTAACTTTAGTTTGTCCATCCGTTTGAGGATGATTTGATGTGCTAAATAGAAGCTTCATTCCTAGAATGTGCCATAATTTCTTCCAAAAATAACTTAGGAACTTCACATATCTATGAGAAACTATACTCCTTGGAATCCCATACAATCTTATAATCTCCTTGAAATACAAATCCACAACATGAGTAGCATCATCGGTCTTGTGACATGGAATAAAATGAGCCATCTTGGGAAATGAATCCACCACAACCATAATGGAATCCTTACTTATTTGATTCCTAGGTAATGCCAAAATAAAATCCATACTAACACCTTCCCATGGTTTATTAGGCATAGGTAAAGGCACATATAACCCTTTGTGGAAGAAACCCTTGCTCCTTTGGCGAGTAGCACACCTAGCAACCATGACTTGTACTCCCTTTTGCATTCTCAGTCAATAGAAATGTTCTTGCAACAACTCCAAAGTTTTGTGAACTCTAAAGTGTCATGCAATTCCTCCTTCATGCACCTCTTTGATTAGTAAGTCTCGAACTGAGGTCTTGGGCACACACAATTTGTTGTGTTTGAATAAGAACCCATCTTCAAGAACATAATCTTCATAACTTCCTTGTTTCTTGCAATCTTCGAAGATCATAGCAAAATCATCATCCATGGCATATTGACACTTCAACATGTCGAATTCCAAAAGCTTTTCCTTCATCATGGTAAGTACCATGGTCCTCCTAGATAATGCATCCGCCACAACAATCTCTTTGCCATCCATATGTCTAGTAGAGAACACAAATGTTTGCAATAAGCTTATCCACTTAGCATGTCTTGGACTCACCTTCTGTTGATCATGTAGATACTTCAAACTCTAATGATCCGAGTGAAGTACAAAAGGATTGGGTCTCGAGTAATGGCTCTATATCTCCAAACAATACACAATAGTATAGAACTCTTTATCATAGGTCGAATAGTTGAGTTTTTCACCATTCAACTTTTCACTTAAGAAAGAAATTAGTTTCCTTTCTTGTGAAAGCACATCCCAATGCCTAAAACATTAGCATCACATGTTACTTCAAACAGTTTATCAAAATAAGGTAAAGATAATACCAATGGGTTTGAGGGCTTTGTCTTTAAGTCTTCAAAAGCCTTTATCGCTTGGTCATTCCAATGGAACTCTCCTTTTTTCATCAATTGCGTGATAGGTGTTGCAATGGTGGAGAAGTCCTTGATGGACCACCTATAAAATGAGGCTAACCCATAGAAACTTTGAACATCGTGGAAATTAGTAGGAACAGGCCATGTTTGGATAGCTTCCACCTTTGACGAATCAACTCTAATACCATCTCCACTCACAATATAACCAAGGAAAACCACCCTCTCCATCATAAAATCACATTTCTCCATCTTACCATAGAGATTCACCTCTCTAAGCTTGTTAAATATCCTCTTTAAGTGTTGTATGTGCTCGAACTCACTCTTGCTATATACCAAGATATCATTAAGGTAAACAACAACAAAGACTCCAAGGAAGGGTCTAAGTAGCTCGATCATCAATCTCATGAATGAACTCGGTGCATTACATAGCCCAAATGGCATTACCAACCTCTCATACAACCCATACTTAGTCTTGAAGGTTATCTTCCACTTGTCCCTCCCTTATTCTCATTTGATGATAGCCACTCTTGAGATTAATCTTTGAGAACACCTTTGCACCATGCAACTCATCTAACATGTCATCCAATCTTGGAATCTGAAATCTGTACTTGATTTTGATGCTATTGAAAACTCTCAAATCAATACACATCCTCCACATACCGTACTTCTTAAGCACTAACAGAGTTGGAATTCCATATGGACTCATAATTTCGCGAACATAGCCTTGGTCTGACAACTCTTACGCTTTTCTCTTTAGCTCCTTAGCCTTCTCAGGATTGCACCTATAAGATGGCTTGTTTGGTAATGGGAATCCTGGCATAAGATCAATATAGTGCTCAATACCTCTCAAAGGAGGTAGCCCAATTGGCAACTCATCCGGAAAAACATCGGCATACTCTTTCAACACTTGTTGCAATTTTGGATCCTTATTAGTATTCTCCCCTCATTGGGATTCCTTTACCACCAATGTATAGCATATCTCCTCGTCTTTGATAGCTTCAATAATCTCACACTCCTTAACGATCAAAAAATCCATGCTACTCTTCTTTCGTCCCTTACTACACTCAACATCTTCCTTCCTTTTTTCTTCCTTCTTTTGCTGCATGCTCTTGGTTCCTTCCCCCTTTTCATTCCTCAAAGCTGAATCCTCCCCATCTAGATTAGGTTTAAGCCTAAAATTATTTTGGCCCTTGCACACCACATACTCATTAAGGACTCCACCATGCACAACTTTCCTATCAAATTGCCACGGCCTCCCCAACAAAATGTGATAAGCATCCATAAGTAGAATATCTCATAAAACATCATCAAAATAATTTCCAATCTTAAAAGAGATAAGAGTTTGTTGAGTTACCCTTACACCTTTGTTTTTGTTGAGCCATTGGAGTAAATATGGTCTTGGATGACCCATGGTCTCCAAATCGATCTTGTTCACTATCTTCTCACTAGCAACATTAGTGCATGAGCCACTATCAATGATGACTTCACACACTTTATCACCAACTCTAAACTTGGCCTTGAAAATCTTCTCCCTTTGAGTAAGTAGAGGTTGTTGTTGTACTTGGAGCACCCTTTGCAACACATAGAAATCCACTTGGACCTCTTCCAAAGCATCCTCTAGGTTATCACTTTCTTCTTCAAGGTCCTCATTAAGACCTTCATTCTCATCACAAGACTCCATACTTGTTATCTCCTTCAAAGTTAATGCCTTTTGGTTCGGAAAATCCCGAGCCAAGTGATCATAACCTTTACACTCGAAGCATTACTTGTTCACTTTATCAACCACTTTATCCTTGCCCTTTTCTTCACGAGTGAACTGTCTAACATTATCTTGATTTGTTGGTTGAGAAATTGGTGGCTTCGACACCCCCTTGAAAGTCGAACCATATGGAGAATTGGTTGACTTGTTTGGTGGCTTTATTCTCTTCAGTTATTTTTCAAACTTGATTGCTAACTTGGATAGGTGTTCAAACACTTCATAAGGGTACACCTCCACCTTCTCTCGAATATTCATATTTATCCCTCCAATGAATTGTGCACACCTTTATTCTTCTCTTTATTGGGCATTGCAAATAAGAGCTAATCTTTCAAACTCTCGAATGTATTCCTCAACTCCAAGAAACCCTTGCGTCAAAGTAGTCATCTTTATGAAATTATCTTGCTCATATTCTCGAGGCACAAATCTCTTCTTCAAGTGTTTTTTTAACTTTTCCCATGACCTAATTCTCAGTTTTCCTTGTATTTTCCTTCTCCTCTTCAAAGTATCATACCGTACTCTAGCAAATTTCTTAAACTTTAATATTACTATTTGGCACCTCTTCTCATCATCAATCTCTTTATACCAAAAATAGATTCCACAATTTACAACCATTTGAGAAAAGATTCTTGATTGAGATTACCTTCGAAGTCAAGTAGATCAAATCGGATTCCCTTCTCCACATCATCGTAGGTTCTTCTTGAGTTGTCATGTGGTCTTCCATAGTTTCCCACACTATCTTCTCCTTCCTCAATTTGATTTTGTGCCCTTCTCATGTAGTATTCTTCTACTTGTTCCCTTCGGTTTTCTAAGTGCACATGTGACCCTTGAGCTTTGAAGCTTCTATTCTCTACACACGTAGCTTTACCTCCTTGATTTTGTCTGCTAATACCTTGAGAACATCTCTCAAGTCCTCCTCTTGGTTCACCATCTCCTCCCTTAACCAACCGAGTGGTGCTTCTCCAAACACGCCTCCAACTGCTTGGATTTTGGTGTCTTCTTGATGAATTCTTGGGAGAATCTTGAAGAAGAGGTACGTTATTTGAAGAATCTTGAAGTAAGGACACGTTCTTGGAAGAATCTTGAAGGAAAGATTGGATCTTGATCACAATAGATCAAAACCTATTCTTTGATACTAAAATTGATGTGTGTGGGATTATGGAATTATCAATTATGTAAAACCAATGCTCGATTATGTTGGTATTAGGAAGTTAAAGACTCAAAAGTGATGTATTGAAGATGAAGATATTCGAATATGGTGGAATAATGATGATGATGACTCGATGATGGTGATGATGATTCTATGGTGATGAATGAATGATTAAGGTGATTTGAATTTGATGAGATGATGATTTGAAAATGATGTGATAATGAAAATGATGATTCAACAATTAGGGTTAGGAAATAGATGGTTTCATGGGTTAGGGTTTGAGTTTAAAAAATAAGGGTTAGGGTTTAGAAAATTAGGGTTTTGATTTTGTGATGAATTAGGAAGATAATTATGGATAATAATGACATGGGTTATTGAGTTTAGAAAGATAGTACTTGATATCTAATTCACACAGAAGAAGAGATTAAAGGTTTCAAGATTATTTGTTCACACAAATTCGATTAAAATTAAGATGAACTCACACATAATTCAATAGCAATATTTGCAATTTACATTCAAATTCGATTCAATCTTTAATGTCCCTTCAATCATAGGTTCTATGGACATATATAGCCAAGGCTAATGATTACATGATACTAGCTAAAAGGTATAATTCTTCAAAAGATACCAGCTAAAAGATATTAGAATATAGAATATTCTTCAAAAAGGTAGATTTATGCTACTTTATTCTCTAGCTAATCTCTAATTCAAATAATTAATTAATTACTTAACTAATCCAACTAATATGCAAGTCCAAGCTGCATTCCATTCCTCCCATACATGTAGCCATGCACTCCATGCATGCCATTCACATGATTGTATACGCCTAGTAGCTTGTATGATATGTTTGATCTATAACTAGCAACGTAACCATCTGTTTATCTTCAATTTTGTGGGAGATCATTTCTAAATGAAGAATAATTGGTTCCATAATAATGAATGCCAATTCTTGAGTGTTTTCTCCTACATCAGTTAGCAGATGGAGCCTAAGTTGAAATTAACACTAAGGTCAAGCTAATAATCTACTAATGTTAACCTAGTCCAATAATTCACCTTAAGGCACAATTTTTTCATAATGATAAAACTACCCTCCAAAACCCCAATTACCACCTTTTACCTAACTTATCATCATGTTTATTTTTGAAGGAATGTTTTCCTAAAAATGATAAAATATAATAATTCTAAATGATTTATAATAAGAGTGGACTTCATGACATGAATAAAAATAATATTACCCCTAATTATGAATCTAATATAATATACATGTGAAACCCTAGCATGCATTTCTAACATGTTATAATTTTCATAATAATCTCACATAATAATATAAGTAGTGGATCCTGATATATACATAAATTACCTTTCTACCTCTATAATATGCCAATGAAGAACCATATAACCTAAACTTAATTATGCTTAAAAATCAACATATGGTATATCAAAATTTGTCTAAAATGTGCAAGGAAATAAAATTCCAAATCGAACCCTAACCCTAGGCATGCATAATATTACTAGCAATAATTTATGTATTATCACATTTGTACATTATCATATTTTAAATACTACAACACATACATAATAAATAAATTTTATAACATGCTAGCATACATTATTTTAGAATTATAAATTACACATAAATACATTATAGCACGTGAACTCATTTTCTATCACAAAAAACCTACAATATCCCTAATATAAGTATAGCATAATTTATTCTAAAATAGCCTAACATGATTACGACCAATTTTTTCCATCTATGGGGCAGTTTGATTTACCGCTAAGATACAAAAAATGTACCCAAAAAATAACTCTTTCAAGGCCACTTAAAGAGTTACCTAAAAAAACAACACCTAAAAATATGTATATATTAGCGTTTACACCATATGGGAAAAAAAAAAGGAACCAAGAAAAATGAGGACAATTGAGTTTGGCTAAGCAACATTGCAACCTAAATTCAAGAGTATTAACACATGATGCCAATGCTTAGTAATATGAGGTCTTCATGTAAGGACAAGGATGGAACAATTATCATTCACACAAGAAGGGTTGGAGGTGCTACAAAATGTAAAGAAATGGAGGAAGCGATGGGGGAAATAATAAGAAAGAAAGATATAAGTGTTTAGGCTTGTTTAGGGGAATTGTAAACAAAAAAGAATAGAAGGCAAGGAGGATGAGAGGCTTCCATGCTTAAGGGAATCAAATCCAAAAGAAAAAAAAAACAAAGGAGGAAGGTGTTAATAGGCCGTGTGTGAAGGATGTTCAGTGGTGGTGTGGCTCAATACTAGCACAACAAGGGTGCAGTTCCACAAGGTTGGAAGTTGATGTTGCAGGTAGTAAGGATAGACAAACACCGGAAGTTGTGGTGCAATGAAGCTTGATATTGTGGTGGTTGGTGAGAAATAAAATAAGGCAAAGGTGATGGTGGTTCAACATGTGTAGGTGGTGGTACTAGTGGTGTAAAGTACTCATGCAAATGGGGGTATGGCATAAGAATTCTAAACGCAACATGGGGGTGTTTGTGGTTGTCAAAGCTAGGGGTGGTATTATACTGGATGCAAAAGATGCATAGATAATGGGAGCACATGGAACAATAATGGGGAGAAGAAAAGAAAGAGTTTTAACTTACTAGGGAGGTCAAAGACACAAGAAAGAACAAAAGGGGATGAGGGTGATTCAGTGTTGCATGAGCGAAGGAATTAAAATGAACATGGGGAAGGAGCTGGATTTTGTGTGATGGTGCAAGATAGGTTGGTGTGGGGGGATGGAATAATATAGTGCAAAGGGTTGAAGGCATGCTTGGTTACTTGAAGCTCGGTTACAAAGCTAGGGTTGGACAGGGGATGATGCACTAAGAGGAAATAAATAATAACCAAGCAAGTAGGGCTGGTTTGGCTTGTGAAATGGAACACGCTAGTGATACTGGTGAAAGACAATGGTATAGTGTAGAGTAATATAGGGGGTTAGTGTATTAAGGCATGTTGAGGTAGAAAGGGTGGTGTGGTAGTAGGGAGAAAGGCATGGTGCAAGGTATGTTTGGAGAGCATTAGGTTGGTTGTGTGTGAACAGATGAACCAAGCTAGATGTAGGTGACGGGAAGAATAGTCTTGCATAATAAGGGAAAGAAGCCATTTAAGGAGGGACATGGTGATTTGTGGTCGAGCAAAAAAAGGCTAACAACATAGCACATGCAACAACCCATTTAGTGAAGAGGGGTTTTTTGTTTGATTTTAGTTAGGTTACAACAATGTTAGGGTTAGTTTGGTTGAAAATTGATCGGTTGAAAATTGACCAGTTGGAACCACACCAAAGGGGAGGTTGCAAGGGAAAATATGGTGAGATTAGAGAGTTGGGTCTAAGGGTTAGAAAAGTATTAAGGAATAAAATAAATTAATTAATTAAGAAATTCAAAAGTATAAAAATATCTACCCAAGTAATGTATCTTAAGAATTTAGTCCACTACTCTATATTACTAGCACACAAAAATAATACACATAATAATAGAGCATCCAACTGTAAAATAATTTTTATAATGAATTAAACATGATAATCCATTTTATATTTAGGATATATAAATTAGGGTTTTTACAAATGGAGTATTAGAGTAATATTTTTTCATGATGCTTTTACATATACTGGCTCAATTGGGTTTAAAGGAACACCCATGTGAAGTTTTAGGATACCTAGTGTGTTTGAAGCTTCTAGGCTTCGCCACACTAGGCCTGACCAAGGGGGTGGATTCTCATACAATTATTCCCACCACTCCCTATGTCAAGGGCCTTTATTTGGGGAGTGGATAGCCAACAACACTCCTAGCAATTAAGATTAATGGAGGCTTTATTAGGCCCTTGAAAGACAAATGATGGCCTATATAGTATGTTGGGATAGGCACAGTCCTTTTGACAGGGTATAACTATTCTCCAAATATTCCATTCCACCTTTTCCTTTTTTTTAATACAGGGAAATAGAGGAAAGGGTATTTCTTACAAGGATTTTAGAAAGTCATCAATCATAATTTTTTGCAAGTTTTCTAACAATATCATTCCCCACCTTACTATTTTTCTCAACCGGGAAAGACCTAACTAGTGGTAAAAAATGATTGCTTCATCATTTAAGAGGGAAATTGATTTATCTCCCAAAGATCATACTAAACCTTCAAACAATGTTGAGGTAATGACCCTATTCCCTTCCAATGAAGGATGTTATCTAAGGTATGAGAGGTATGGTGTTAGTGGTAAACCTATTTCATGTTGTCAAATAAGGGACTGTGGTATTTAATTTAGGGCTTGTAACGAATAAAAACAAGACCAGGCATCTAGCCTCATTGGAGGGGATAATGAAGACTCATAGTATGTGATTATTCAGAGGAGAAGGTATTGTTTAGCCTTTTAGTGGACACATACTTCTTGGCGTTGATACAATCTGCGTATAAGTGGCCATATCAACTTTGGGTAAGGCCTTCCTATATGAAGGAGAGGGCGAACTGAGCCTCTGTTAGTTGTGTGTGCTTCTAAAAGTACCGATTCTAGTATAATTTGAGATTTACATTATTGGAATTAGTAGGGAAATCTTGTATCCCCTTTGGGATTTTGCCTTCCTAACTAGACCCCAATACTTGGAGGGTCATATTGGTCCTAGTTCACTGGGGTGAGTTAGTAGGAATTCCTATAGATTTGGAATTGTTATCCTATTTTTATTACCCTAAGGTCCACAACTAGAAGTATGGGAGGGTGTTGCCAACCGGTAGGCTGGATTGTGAGCACATAGTGTTGGGATTGCTAACCAATGACCATGATTGGAAGGATTTGAACTTATTTATGGAATAAAGAGGGATTCTTCCCTCGAGATTATTCCAGAACATCCCTAATGAATAGAGAACTTTCAGTGAGTACTATTTCATTTTTCTAGTTGCGATGATGTTAATTGAGTTTTAATTTTATGTTTTTCTTTTGTGATTCCCTATGGTAACCATAAAATAGGAAGTCCCTTGGCCATCATCTATTACAAAATCAAGAATCTCTTGAAAGTAGTTAAGAAAGAGTTACATTAAGATTTAAGTGATAATAGAAGAGTTGTATATCCTTGAGTTATTCCTCCGCATAGCCTTATCTTGATTTTTCATCTTTCGACACTAGAGATACTAGGGTGCTATCTATCATTTGTGAAGCCTCTAACCTTATGAGAGAAGTGGTTTTTAGAAATCATCATGATATGCTCTAGTGGTTCATTCATATCGGATCCCTCAGCCATTATGTGCTAAGAGGCATGTTTTCACCTACATTGTACTTTCCATCCTTTGGGTGTTATGGTGTTGATGTAATACCCCAAATTTTACCTAGCCCTTATTCTGAGTAACTAATATCACGACCCAATTATGATCTCAAAAAATTTATATTTTACCTTATCCTAATATATATTTTAAATTTTTAATACTTTAACCTAATCCTACCCCCAAAAAGTTGCTAAATAAATTATACCCATACCTTAACTTTAAACTGTTTTAACTAAATCCTAATACTAAAACTAAACTTATTGTTGTGGATCGATACCAATTCGGAAAAATAAGATCTAATTAGAATCAATTAGAACACACAAGAATTGAGAAGAGAATAACACTCAAGAACACAGATTGGGGAAACAGATGATCTTATTGATGTGAAGTAATTGTGATTACAAAGAATCAAAGAAATTCTCACATAAATCACTCAATACATCAAGGAATTACAATAGAACTCAATAGGAGAAGAAGACGGCGTTCGCTCTTCGATTAGGGTTCTAATCGCATGGTATTTATACTATACGAAACTGTCATTAGCGAAAACCGAGGTGGAGCGAAAAACCCAAAAAACACGGACCGTATTAATAAACACGGTACCCCCGTGTTTATTTTCTATCTCTCGGCCTCTCCCGGAAAACAGAACATATTTTCCTGATGAAAAACATGGGTCGTTTTTCCAAAACACGGGCCCCCCGTGTTTATTTCCAGCTTTGACAATCTTCAGTATTTCAGCCACAACTTCTTCATCTGACCTCCGATCGAGCTGATTCTTGATGCGTTGGAAAGCTAACAGAAAGATCTACAACTTTCATGTTCAGCACATTTCCAAATTATAATTTTTTCAATGTAAAACATTCATATCTTTCCAGAACAGCTCACAGTTCTACTTCAAATTTCTCCGAAACACTTCACACACCAATCCAAGCTATTCTACACACCAAATACAACTCACAAGCTCACAATTCTCCACCTTGATGACGTATTTAAAGTAGCTAGCACCAGGAACACAAAAGACCATCTGTAAAAACCCCTGGGCCCCAAAAGGCCCTCATGGTACACAAACACCAACCAAGTCCGAGCAATGCTCGAACTTGCTCACTGTCAATGGCTTCGTTAGCATATCTGCTGGATTCTCAGCAGTAGCCACCTTCTCCAACACAACCTTGCCTGCAGCAATAGTACCTCGGATGAAGTGGTACCTGATATCAATGTGCCTCGTCTGACGATGGAAAGAATTCTGATTCTTTGCCAAACAAATAGCACTCTGGCTGTCGCTACGAACAACGGGAGCACCATGACCAAATCCAAGCTCACGAACGAAACCACCCAGCCACGAAGCTTCTTGAAAAGCTTCCGTCATAGCCATATACTCAGCCTCAGTAGTGGACAATGCAGTCACATCTTGCAAAGATGACCTCCAGCTAATTGCCGAACCACCAAGACAAAACACATAACCTCCAGTGGATCTCCTATTATCAAGATCTCCACCATAATCAGAGTCAACGAACCCAGTCAACGCATCAGTTGACCTCCCATACTCCAAACAAGATGATGCAGTACCCTTCAAGTACCTCAGAATCCACTTCACTGCTTGTCAATGAGCCTTCCCAGGATTCGCCATATATCTGCTCACAACACTCACAGCTTGAGCAATATCTGGCCTGGTACAAACCATAGCGTACATCATGCATCCCACAGCATTAGAGTAGGGAACTATGGCCATAAACTCCTCCTCATCTTTAGATTTGGGGCAATCTAAAGCAGACAATCTGAAGTGAGTAGCCAAGGGAGTACTAACCGGCTTGGCATCAATCATATGAAACCTCTCCAACACCTTGTTCACATATTGCTCTTGTGACAAGTAAAGACGCTTCTGTCTGCGATCTCGAATGATCTCCATGCCAAGGATCTTCTTCGCAGCTCTCATATCCTTCATCTCAAACTCAGTCTTCAGCATTGTTTTCACCTTGTTAACTTCAGACAGATCTTTTGCTGCAACAAGCATGTCATCGACATACAACAAAAGATACACCAGAGAACCATCACCAACCTGCTTCAAGTATACACATCCATCGTACTCACTCCTGGAGAACCCATGCTCAATCATAAACTGATCAAACCTCTTATACCATTGTCTAGGCGACTGCTTCAGACCATATAGTGACTTCTTCAATAAGCACACATGATCATGCTTGCCTTCAACAACAAAGCCATCTGGTTGGCGCATATAGATCTCCTCCTCGAGCTCACCATGCATAAAAGCTGTTTTGACATCCAATTGCTCTAACTCCATATCCTGCATAGCCACAAGCGCAAGCAAAGTACGAATAGAAGTATGCCTGACAACAGGGAAAAATACCTCGTTATAGTCTACACCAGGTATCTGACTAAACCCACGTGCAACTAAACGAGCCTTGTACCTCGGTCCCTCAACACCTGGAATTCCCTGTTTGAACTTGTACACCCACTTGCAATCAACTATTTTCTTCTTCCTGGGTGCCTTCACAAGTTCCCATGTCTGATTCTTCCATAGAGACTGCATCTCCTCCTCCATAGCAGCACACCACTGAGTAGAATCAGCACTAACAATGGCATCTGAGTATGACACCGGCTCCTGTACATCAACGACAGTCTCAGCACTAGCCAAAGCATAACATGCTAACTCCTCAAAGCCATACCTCACAGGAGGCTTCACAACCCTCCGTGGTCTACCAGGAGCAATGCCCCTTTGCTCCACCTGCTGCCTGGATCCACCCACTTCAGGAATAGTGGGTCTCATACTAGAAGGGTCTGACTGATCCAAATCAACCTCTACCTCCACTTTATCCGTAACACCATGCAGATTCTTCTGCTCCACCTCTTCAGATAATCTATCAGAAGAAGACTCAGACATTTGGAGGAATACGGACTCATTGAATGTAACATCCCTGCTTGTCAAAAACTTGGATGCAGCTGGATCCCATAACCTATAACCCTTCACACCGGATGTATAGCCAAGAAAGATACACTTCTTGGCTCTAGGCTCGAGCTTCCCATCATTCACATAAGCATAGGCAGGACATCCAAAAATATGCAAATCAGAATAATCAGCTGGTTTGCCAGACCATACCTCCTCAGGTGTCTTCAAATCAATGGAACGATTTGGCGACCTGTTCACCAGGAATGCCGCCATGTGAACTGCCTCAGCCCAAAACTCCTTACCTAATCCAGCTTGTGACAACATACATCGAGCCTTCTCTAATAGGGTCCTATTCATCCTCTCAGCAACCCCATTCTGCTGTGGTCTTCCAACACAAGTGCGATGCCTAGCAATACCATGGTCCTCACAGTACTCAGTGAAACTACGTTCCACAAACTCAAGGCCATTATCTGTCCTGAGACACTTCACTTGTCTCCCAGTCTGCTTCTCTAATAAAGTCTTCCAATGCTTGAAAACTTCAAAGACATCATTCTTATTTTTAATAAAATAAGTCCATACCTTCCTAGAGAAGTCATCAATAAATGTCAGTAGGTATCGCGAACCACCCTTGGAAACCACCCTTACAGGACCCCACAAATCAGAGTGAACATAATCCAGAGGCCCCTTTGTACTATGTATAGCCTTTGAAAAACTAACCCGCTTCTGCTTGCCAAACACACAGTGCTCACAGAAATCCATAGTACCTGTACTCTTTCCATCCAACAACCCTCTCTTGGAGAGTTCAGTCAAGCCTTTGACACTCATGTGTCCAAGTCGCATATGCCAAAGTCTAGTAACATCCGAGTCAGACATACTCGATGATGTTACCGCAGCTGCTCCCTCAACAGTGGAACCAACAAGCTCATACAGTGTCCTGATCCTCTTGCCTTTCAATGCAACAAGAGCCCCTCTAGTAATCCTCATCGTGCCATCCTCGATCACACAACGATATCCATTACAATCCAAAGAACTCAATGAAATCAAGTTCTTGGTCATCTCAGGGACATGTCGAACATTAGACAGTGTTCTGACCACACCATCATGCATCTTCACCTTCACTGTCCCAATCCCAGCAACTTTGCATGCAGCATCATTACCCATCAGAACTACTCCACCTCGAGTCGTCTCGTAAGTCTGGAACCAGTTCCTGTTGGGACAAATATGTTAAGAGCATCCAGAGTCCAAGATCCACCTGTCCATTATCTTAGTCTGACTATCAGTGACAGTTAACACACTACCATCACTATCATATTGAGTTATAGCAGCATCATCCTTTGTGCCAGATGATTCACCAGGTTTATCTCCAGATATCCTATTAGGACAAAACTTCTTGATATGACCCTTCTTGTGACATCCATAGCACATGACATTCTTGGATCTATTATTCCTCGACTTCGACCTATACTTCTTCTTCTTATCACCAGAACCCCGTTCCTGAGTTCTGCCCCTAGCTACAAGTCCCTCACTATGTGAGTCACTAGAACCACCTCCAGTCAACTGATTCTCAATCAGTTCCCGTTGTAGTAGGGCAGTCTTGACATCATCAAGAACCAACTCATCATCCTTCCCATACAGTATAGTCTCACGAAAATGTTTATAATCAGCAGGCAAAGAACACAACAATGTAATAGCAAGATCTTCATCCTCCAATTTAACATCTATATTCCTTAGATCCATAATTATAGAGTCAAATTCATCAAGATGAGATTTAAGGGATTGTCCCTTACCTAATTTTAACTCATGCAACTTGCTCTTCAATAACAGACGATTCGTCACCGACTTCGTCATGTATAGAGACTCCAGCTTGAGCCATAAGGATGCCGCTGTTGTTTCTTTAGCCACCTCACGCAAGACCTCATTAGACAAACACAATTGTATGGTGGAAAGGGCCTTTTGATCTATCTCCTCGAATTTCTCATCTGTCATCGAATCGGGCTTCTTTGATATCCCGAGTAACGCCTTCTCCAATCCATTCTGAATCAGGATCGCCTTCATCTTCAACTTCCATAAGCTGAAGTTCACAGACCGATCAAACTTCTCTATATCAAATCTTGTAGACATCCCGAATACGAACCCAACGCTTTGATACCAATTTGTTGTGGATCGATACCAATTCGGAAAAATAAGATCTAATTAGAATCAATTAGAACACACAAGAATTGAGAAGAGAATAACACTCAAGAACACAGATTGGGGAAATAGATGATCTTATTGATGTGAAGTAATTGTGATTACAAAGAATCAAAGAAATTCTCACATAAATCACTCAATACATCAAGGAATTACAATAGAACTCAATAGGAGAAGAAGACGGCGTTCGCTCTTCGATTAGGGTTCTAATCGCATGGTATTTATACTATACGAAACTGTCATTAGCGAAAACCGAGGTGGAGCGAAAAACCCAAAAAACACGGACCGTATTAATAAACACGGTACCCCCGTGTTTATTTTCTATCTCTCGGCCTCTCCCGGAAAACAGAACATATTTTCCTGATGAAAAACACGGGTCGTGTTTCCAAAACACGGGCCCCCCGTGTTTATTTCCAGCTTTGACAATCTTCAGTATTTCAGCCACAACTTCTTCATCTGACCTTCGATCGAGCTGATTCTTGATGCGTTGGAAAGCTAACAGAAAGATCTACAACTTTCATGTTCAGCACATTTCCAAATTATAATTTCTTCAATGTAAAACATTCATATCTTTCCAGAACAGCTCACAGTTCTACTTCAAATTTCTCCGAAACACTTCACACACCAATCCAAGCTATTCTACACACCAAATACGAGTCACAAGCTCACACTTATATTTTTTCCTCTTCCTTATTTTCCTTTTTTTTCCCATTCTCTTTTCTTTCCCCGCCCGATTTCCTTTTCCTTTCTCTTGATTCATTTTATTCTTGCGTGCGATGCCTTCCATATTTTGACCAAATCCTCCTGTCATGCTTCCATTCCATGACTTGCACACTACCCTCACCCTCACCCCCACCATCACCCATAAACTCCTTTTTTCTACTTGATAGGCTACATAAAAATCCTACCCAATCACCTCACCTTTCCTTCTCCCTCTCTGCGTGCAGGCAACATCATTTATATATATATGCACCACCACACTTCACATTTAATTCCCTCATATACCCTCCTTCTCCCCCCCCCCATTTTTCTACCAAAACACCACCACCATTGCAGCTCTCATTCCCATGATCCCATCTGTCCCCTCCTTGCCATCGCTAGAACAACCACAAAAACCCACCACCGGCTAGCCCAACCAAAGCATCTCCACCACCTTTGGTAACCTTTTTCATTCCCTCACCTATAGTACCAGCCAAACTCAACACAACATACCCTCAAGCATCAACCAAACTATCCAAAACTCACCCCCTCTTTTCAACCAAAAGCACTGCAACTCCCCATCTTATTTCCCCTTGGTTGCAACAACCAAACACCACCCATCACCTTCAACAAAATTCCACCACAACCCTCCACTTTCTCTCTTCCCTCCCAACATAAACCAACCCCTAGTTGCAGAAAACTCTATTGTTCCTTACCCCCTCCATTCCACAAAATCACCACAACACACCTCTCCATCTAGCACTAGCCACCGTAGCTCACTTCCCCCTCTTGGAAATTCCAAAAGGTGCCACCTCCCTTACTTGGGACTCCCTTATTGTTTCACCACCCATAGAAATGGAAGGTGGTGCCTTTGCTAGCCCTCCCTCTTTGACAAATCCTAACTGAACCCCCTCCTTTTTGCATGAGTTTTGGCCAAGACTTCGTTCAAGCCTTGGTTCAATTTTCCCCCCTTATATTTTAATTTCATTTACCTTATATTTTCCATAAATATATCATTATATGGTAATTTGGTTTTTCTAATTATTTCTTAGGTTATTTACCAAAATTTCTAGAGGAGGTGGTATAGGATAAGCTTGCTTAGAGAGCATAACCTTTTTTTAAGGATATTAGTCATTGTTTAGGGTTTTATGTTAAATTATTTATATGACTAGGTGTTTTACCCTGTTATTGTTATTATTTCATTTAAATGCATTTTTTATATTATGTTATGAGAACATGAAATTATATGCTGAGAAATAAATGGGTAGAGAATCATGTGATACTGTTACGATAATGTTTTATGTGGAAAACCCTAAGAGTATCAATGAGATATATATGGTACTAATATGGGATTATTAAAGTATTATTAGTAGGGAAAATTATTATATTTAATAAATATGGTAATAAAGGGAGTATTTGGAAATAATGATACCGAACGTATAAGGTTTTCATAAAATGAGGGCATTTGGTTATTCTTAAGGGCATTTTAGTCATTATGGGTTTAATACAGAATTTATATTATTTTAATGTGTTAAATTATTTAATATATTCTAAGGATAATCATATAAAATTTTTGGGGTAATCTTGAATGACATATGTTCCACAAAATGAAAAAATTGCTAAATTTGGGAATAGTAACCCTAAAACGGGGATGTTGTTATCATATGTGTGAAATATTAGAGTTAAACCATGATTTTTGAATTATTTTTTAATATTGGTATTTTAAGTATTCATATTGAATTTGGTACTTATATTAGTCTTATGGGAAAAGTTATGATTAAATTGTAGAATTAGAATTTTGTAAGTATAGTGAATAGTAACTTTTAAAATAGGGCTATTATAATATGTGTAAGACTTGATAATTAGACCTTGAAATTTGGATATGTTAATAATAATAGTAACAATAGTAATTAATAGATACTAAATTTGGTGAATAAAAGAACAATAAAGGAGTTATGCATAAAGTGTGAAATTAGGGTTTCTAGGAAAGTATAAGGATCTAACCTTTGAGAATGCCCTATTTATATACATGATTGTATTTTACTTGCTTTAATTATGTTTTGTACCTATCAAATAAATCATGAATAAGCATGAATAATACATTAATCATTTAAAGTAAAAGATCGCATGAGTTAGGTCGAGGTGTTTTCTGCATCGGTTCCACCAGACGATAGTAGTGGTTCAGGTGTGTTTTTCACTAAGAGGAGCATCAATCTCTTCCACTGGATTAAGAATAGTAGGGTGTTAAAATAAATGTGAATGAGAATATGATTTGAGATAAGTAAATAATGTATAAGACATTAATTATTTAAAGTAGAATATTACGTGAGTTAGGATTGCGGTGTTGGGTTCGTTCCATTTGACGATAATAGTGACTTAGATGTGTTGTCCCTAAGCAGTGCTTCATACAGTCACACCAGTTTAAGAATAGTAACTCAAGTGTATTTTAACCTAAAAGGTGTTGGGTTCGTTCCACCAGACGATAATAGTCTCTCAAGTATGTTGTCCCTAAGAGGTGATTTAGACTATTTCACCAATTTAAGAATAGTAGGGTCTCTGAAATCAATGTAAATAAAAGAATGGAAATGGTTATATATAATAACGAGGCTTGATTAAGTAACTACCTTGTGGAATTTTATGTTTCTCACATGTGTTCTTATTCTTTGTTGTGAATGTATGTATTTATCTGTGTCCCTTACTTGATAGTATTGTCACATTCCTCAATACATAGTGTATTGACCATCTTTTTTATGGGTGCTGCTCATTCCCATGAATAGATGACTTTGATGACTGTGTATAGGCTAATGAGAACCCATAAGACAATTTTGCGGCTTAAGATGCTTTGTATAGGGTAGAGTAATGTTGTGTATCAAGGCTTTGGTTGTAGAGTCATGTTATTCGGATGCTAGTTTTTACTTAGATACCTTTTTAGACTTTTAGCTCCATGGTATCTCATTGTCTGTATTTTGATATTGTACTCATGTTTCATCTCCAAACTCATACTTATGTTTATAAAGCTACTATCTTTTCTATTTACTCTATTTTACTTTTAATGGTTTTTGCCTTATGATTGATGTAAGGATGGTATGGTAAGCTAGATTTACTTTAATTACGGCGAGAACACCCAATATTTTAGTTATAAGCTTCTATTGTAAAACCAAATTTTTTAATAGTAAAATTTGGGGTGTTACAGCTAACTTCCATGCTTGAGAAATGAGGGAATTCTCACATTACCAAAGGCATGGGGCTTGATGTTAGTAACATCAAGGTCCATAAAGAGAATGTGGTAGCAAAGGATCCTACCTAAATCCATATTGATGAGGAAAATAACTCAAGGGAGAGTGTGACATTGTCCTAAATAAGGTAGTTTAGTTGTAAGAGAAAGGCACTAGATAAGGTGAGAGTTGCTGTAAAGGTGAGTAAGGGTTCTTGGAAAAGTTTCTACCTTTGGAGTTCTACACACTTTTCGGGGTAGAATGGGAAGGTTAGTCTTCCTAGCTAACAAACCTTGGTTGACACAACTCCCTATCAGTCATCATTTTGAGGAGGTTGCACTAGAAAGCTACTGAGTAAGATTCATGAACTTTGTGTCCTTTTTTAAAAATGTTGTTTCTTTTTTGCTTCATTTTAATGTTTCTACTAATGAGTATTGCATTCCATGGATCATATCTTATATGTTATGAGGATCATGACCCCGCTAGAATTCATTGTTGTTGTAGAACCCTACTAGGTTTTTTTTCTTTTCTAGAAGCATAATAATAAGATAATAAGATAATTGAGTGTTACCTCCATTTTTAAAATGAGTCCAATTTACCATACCATTTTCATATTGAATATAAGGAAAAATATTTGGAACTTTAAATAAGATAAGCAAGAGAATGTGAGAAATGTTCACAAAACATAGATAAAAGTTTAGAGATAAAACTTTGAGTATAATACAATCAAAATACAACAAAAAAGATATAATAGAACTAATATTCCATAAGGTATTTGGAAAAAAAGTTAGCTACTTGATAACATTGGCTCTATGCTCAAGCCTAAATAGATAAATCACTCCTCTATAACAATTGCATTAAAATCAACAAAATTTTCAAAGTAATTTCCAGAAACTACACATCAACACCTATATCATTTGCTCATGAAAATGAGAAACACCCATAAAAATAATGATCGGTACTTTCATATTGATTAAGGTAACACTATATGTCATAAGAAATAGGAAATACATAGCACATAAGGTCACGTGAAAGAACTATATGTGCATATTATTTATGAATCGAATAACTCTAGAGAAGACTATAGTAAAGTGTCATATTAGGTATGCATATATTCCACTATTCTTATTTGGTGCAACAAACAAGTATCACTCCCATGGAAGATTGCTCATGACCATTATTCTCGTCCTTTGGTAAGACATGTACAACTCCCATAGTAGAACGCTCCCAACCACTATTTTTCATCTATTGGACTAAACATGTACAACTCCTAAGGTATAACACTCCTGGAAACTATTCTTGTCTAGTAGAACAGATAGGTATAACTTGGTCCTAACTCAAGTGATATTTCATTTTAAATATTAATGTCCTATAAGTTTGTTTGGTTATCTCTCTAATTTCATACATACTTAGCATACATATAAAAGGCATGTAAAACATAATCAATGGTACTTTTGGTCATTCCCCAAGGAAAAGGACCACAATGCCTCAATAAAACATCAATTTTATAGGCCAAGTGTTACTCCACCCATAAGACTCACCGAATCACCAAATATAGCACAATGTCATAAAATATTATTAATAACAACATATCTAAAAATGACGTTATAAATATAACATTTTACACATGCAATACTGATTATACTTGTAATGTTACTATTTCTAAATTAAGCAACTTTTCATTTTATTTCACCTACATTACTCGTAATTAACCTATGAAATACACATTTTATACTTAAAATATTTTGACCCAATAACACTTTAGAAATTCTAAAATTTTATATTTGTCCAAAACTGACCAAAATAGCCCTACATTACTTAAATACCACAAACCTCTTCTTATGTAACTTGTATCATATTCAACATACACTCCAACATGTTACACACAAAATTAGTTACAAAACCCTCAAGGATTACCATGCCATATTTATTTTTCCACAAACCTAATAAAAAGACCCAAGTACCTTTAAGATATCAAACCACCTAAACCTTTTAACAGAAATCACATGACCGTTTGACATTTGTGAACTCACATTCTTCAACACAATCCATCATGATAACACTTATTTATATTTACACTCCATAACTTGAATAAAATATATATCATGCCAATATACCAGGGTTATAAGACAAGGCTTAAATAAGTAATATCACATAGCATTCATACTTCTATAATATGATACAACAAGATCATTATATAGCATCAACAATATGATTTCCAAAATATATACTATACCAACATGATTTAAATCAAAGGAAGTATACTAACATAGTATTGCATGAAACAAAAATATAGCATTAAAACTCTTAGTTCATGACATGTATCCTTACCCAAAATTTACCAGACTCTGAAGAACACCAAAATATCACATAAAATCTAAGAAAAAAACCCATGGTTAGAAACATATGAAAACATGCAAGAAAAGTCAAAGTGAGTGAGGAATAAAAAGAGATGAGAAGTGAATCAAAAGAGATGGTTAGGTGCGTGAGGTAAGTGTAAATTGATTGGTTTGAAATGCATGACCTCCTCACACTAGTGGTGGGGTGGAAATGTGAGGTTCTCACACTAGTGGTGGTTGTTAATGTGATGGGTGAATTTTAGGGGCTTAGTGGTTGTGTGAAGGATGGCCTAAGGTAATAGGTGGTTGTGTGGGTAGTTCACGCTAGTGGAAGGCTACGACATGAGGTGTGTTGGATATGGATGGTGGTGCGACATGAGGCGTATTGTGTTGGGGTGGAGCTTGCGAGGATAAAATGTAGAAAGAGGGGATGAGAAGGAGAGAAGATTTTAGGGGCTTGGTTGGTGAAGAAAAAAATGATATGAGAAGGAAGGGAGAAGGAGTATATGGCTGATTGTTTGCGTGCGAAATGGATGGTGTGAGGGAGTCAAGAAAGTAAGGTTGGGTTGTAGGGTCTTAGATGTAAAAAAAATATAAGGATGGGGATATGGTTGTTGCATAATAAGAAACACTTGAATGAAGGTAGGTTGAGTGAGGGTTTAGGAATAGCTTGGGATTTTGTTTACTTGACCAAAATAAAACAAAATTGGTTAGGGAAAAGGGAAGGTCACACAAGGAAGATGAGGTTAGGGAAAAAGAAAGAAAAAGGAAGAAGGGGAATTTAGGGTTAGAGTTAAGGTTTAAAGATTAGGAAAATGATTAAGAGAATAACCACTCAAGATTACAGTTAGGCTAAATTTGGGGCATTATAGTTGCCAATCTAAAATTAGAGGTGGAAAAACTTTGTGAAGTTGGATTGTCCTAGGAGTTGGAGGTGCAACAGCTCTAGGAGGTTGAGACCTCTTTAGAATCCAAGGTAAAGAGGTTATAGAGTTATCAAGGTGGCATTTGCAAACAACTAGTTATGGTCATAAAAAATATAGAAGATTAGATCACCTTTTGTCACACTTCTAAGGCAGTTTAGGGTTAAAAGGGGGTTGTATGGAAATTGGGGTTAGGTGAATTAGAGCAGGACCTTAGTGCTAAAAACTCATGCATCTAATCCTTGTCCAATAAGGTTCATTGTTACAAGATAAAGAAGGATTATGTTGCCAATACGATGAAGCTGGATATGTTTTTAGAATAGGAGGTCGCCCTATCCAAGAAGTGGGATAAGTTAGGGATCCAATAGGATTAAGATGCATTTAGGAGAATCAAGGGATTAGCCAAAGATGAGGTTCCCACCATGGAGAGTCCTTCATTGCAAAGCTGTGACGATGGTGCGTCTCGGCAGGAGTAGGTGACAATATCAGTGCTATGAAGTTTTTTCACTTTCCGAGCATGATCCTTTTGTAATGTAACTTTGATACCCTTAAACATGAACTCCTTTGCTGCTTTTTTATAAGTAATGCTTGTTTTTACTCTTGCTAATTGTGTTTGAGGAGTGATAAAATTTTAATTGCCATCTATTTCCCTCATGTGTTTTGAATTACTATTTGAAATGATGTGAGTGTCGGTAACCCTCTACTTTTCATCAACAATCAAGGAAAGATGTTTCACTTCAAAAATTAAGGAGGAGGTTGAAAAATATTTCAAATTGCTAAATGAAAGTCAAGTATGTATCCCTTTACTTTCCTTCAAAAATCAAGAAAGGAGATTTAAAAATAATTCAAATTGCTATTTAATCTTTGAATGAGTAGCCATCTACTTCCCTTTGAAATCCAAGAAAGGAGGTTGAAAGAAGATATGTATTTATGATTATAAGATCTGTATTTACAACCATAAGTTGTGTATTTACAACTATAAGTTGTGTGCCTTGTAATGGTGTGTATTCTTTTTCTAATAAGATGTGTATTTAACTCTTATTACTTTATGAATAAAGGATAGTATAATATGTGCATTTGTCGATATAATATGTATATTCACTACTATATGATAAGTATTTTATATCTATAAGTTATGTATTTATAGATTTTAGATGTATATTTTTTCCAAAAAAATATGTATTTATTCTTGTTATTTTATAAATAAAGGATGCGCATTTTGTTGGATAAAAAATATATATTTATATTATAAAATATGTGCATTTTAATTTTTTCATCTAAGATATATCAATATGATTACCTATTTATTACTAAATTTTTTGATATAAATTTATTTATGTTTTGATATTCCAAACCAAAGATAGTTTTATTTAAAGTTTAAAACAATATCTTATAAGCTACCACTGTTCTTGTTCCATAAATTTCTAAAAAGTACAGCTTAATAAATTTCCAAATGAACCACAAACATAGGTATTATTAGAGCACCTCCAGCCGGAGCAATTTATCTAAAATCTCTCTACTAAAGTAAGAAATTTAGATATAAATGTGAGAATCGGGTTATACGTAGATGCAACTACAGTTTTATAGAAGGATGAAAATTGATATTTTTTGGAGGTTTCCTTGAATTACTTAATTTAGGCGCTTTTTGATATAAAAATTCTCAGAAACTAAACTCGCCCATTGTAGATTGATTATCTTTGTTGTATAAAAGAGAATTAGAAAGAAGAGAGAGATTATTATTATTGAACTAGAGAACTCCTCTCGTCGAAACTCCTCTCATAAAAATGAGATGCTATTGAAACCAAAAGTGACAATGAATTCCGGATCCCATTTAGATCTACGAAATTAGTTTTGATGTTGCGGATTTGGATATAAGACTTTTGGATTCCAAAAACTTAGATTTGATCCGAGTCTAAATATATCTAAATATGTATGAGTCTTAGCGGTAATATTAGATCCGGATACAAACCAACAAACATATATATATATATATATATATATATATATATATATGGGAGGGATCACATACAAACTATAATTAATATACAAACATAGGAACTAATCTCATCCATTGGATCAAAATTTAATCACATTCAAGATTTTACTAATACCAAACCAAAAAACAAATCCAAACCTATATCCAAACCAAATATCCAAACCTCTAAACCCTAAACCCTCTAAACCCTAAACCCTAAACCCTAAACCTCTAAACCCTAAACCCTAAACCCTAAACCCTCTAAACCCTAACCCCTAAACCCTAAACCCTCTAAACCCCCTAAACCCTAAACCCTAAACCATAAACCCTCTAAACCCTAAACCCTAAACCCTAAACCCTCTAAACCCTAAACCCTAAACCCTAAACCCTCTAAACCCTATAAACCCTACACCCTAAACTCTAAACCCTCTAAACCCTAAACCCTAAACCCTAAACCCTAAACCCTCTAAACCCTAAACCCTAAACCATAAACACTAAACCCTAAACCCTACACCCCCTAAACCCTATAAACCCTCAACCCTCTAAACCCTCTAAACCCTAAACCCTAAACCCTAAACCCTAAACCCTCTAAACCCTATAAACCCTAAACCCTAAACCCTAAACCCTAACCCTCTAAACCCTAAACCCTAAACCCTCTAAACCCTAAACCCTAAACCCTAAACCCTCTAAACCCTAAACCCTAAACCCTAAACCATATAAACCCTAAACCCTAAACCCTAAACCCTCTAACCCTAAACCATATAAACCCTAAACCCTAAACCCTCTAAACCCTAAACCCTACACCCTCTAAACCCTAAACCCTACACCCTAAACCCTAAACCCTATAAACCCTCTAAACCCTAAACCCTCTAAACCCTAAACCCTAAACCCTCTAAACCCTAAACCCTAAACCCTAAACCCTAAACCCTCTAAACCCTAAACCCTAAACCCTCTAAACCCTAAACTCTCTAAACCCTAAACCCTAAACCCTAAACCCTAAACCCTCTAAACCCTAAACCCTAAACCCTCTAAACCCTAAACCCTCAAGCCTAAACCCTTAACCCTAAACCCTCTAAACATCAAACCTAAACTCCAAACCCTAGACCATCTAAACCCCACACCCCAAACCCTCTAAACACTAAACCATGTAAACCATAAACATACTAATCAAATATATATTCATTTAGTTTTACAATATGAGAAGGAAAACAATCTTCCATGATTCAAAATTTGACAATTTCTTAAATTAAACCTTATACAAGTTTGGAAAGAAACCTTACACTATCATCTAAACTACAATGAAAAGCATAAATGACCAATACCTTCATGAAGTTGAATTAAAATTTACATCCAACTCCGGTCTTTCATTCCAAAATCTGTAATCCAAATATAAAAAATTGATATTAGTTACAATTTTAACTAACAAATTAAACAAAATATTGCAAATATGGAACAAGATACCAATATACTACCATCAATTAGCAATACCAACACCATACCAGCATATATTATGCAAAAATATACAACAATAGCTGATTAATAATCTGATTATTAATCAGACTAACATAAAAACAACAGAACAACATTATTCAGCAACAGAAAATACAACAGCAACAGAATATCAGCCCACATTACTGTAATTAACCCTAATCACATTATTCATAATACAATAGCATTACTCAGCAAACAATAAAAAATACTTACTAAATCAATTCAGCAAGTTCGAAATCAACCAAAGTTGAGGCAGATTACTTCGATCGAATGTTGAATCAGTAAGACATAAAACACATACAAACGAAAATCAGCCAAATCAATACAAGAAAACAAGTTAACAAACACTAGTCGAACGGATAATAAAACAAAAATGAATATATTAACTAATTTAATACTGTTGTTAAGGAAAATGTTCGACAGTAACAACAACATACATTTTCGACAAAAATGGTGAAATATGAAGGAGAATCAGCACCTGCAAAAATGGTGGCGGAGAATAAACGAAATCGATGACGTGAGCATCGGTAGGTTGAAGAAAGGTCCTGCGATGAGAATAAACCGGCGAAGACGAGGAAAACAAACGGAGAAACAATGTCAAAAGCGAACGATGAAATCTGGTCGCCAATTGAAAAAATTTTGAAGATCGGTAAAACAATAAAATTTTGAAAAATTACATACCAATCTGCTCCTGCTCAGATCGGGCTGCCGCCATCTACTGCTTGTCCGTGTCTCCTGTTGCGGTTGAAGTCACGACGATGTAGATCGAGGATGAAGAACGGAGAGGCTGAGCTCGCGTTGGCAGATGTAGAGGCACAAATGGAGATGGAAAGATGGAGGAGAAGTTGCGATGGAGAGGAATAGAGGTGCGATGGAGATGGAGAAGAAGGTGCGGAGTGGTCTGGTGGTCGGGTGCGAAACAGAAGGGGGCGGGGCAGAGGCTAAGGCAAAAAACGAACGGCGCCTCTAACGGAGCGGCTGAGCTCCCGTTGGCAGATGTAGAGGCACAAATGGAGATGGAAAAATGGAGGAGAAGTTGCGATGGAGAGGAATAGAGGTGCGATGGAGATGGAGAAGAAGGTGCGGAGTGGTCTAGTGGTCGGGTGCGAAACAGAAGGGGGCGGGGCAGAGGCTAAGGCAAAAAACGAACGACGCCTCTAACGGAGCGGCTGAGCTCCCGTTGGCAGATGCAGAGGCACAAATGGAGATGGAAAGATGGAGGAGAAGTTGCGATGGAGAGGAATAGAGGTGCGATGGAGATGGAGAAGAAGGTGCGGAGTGGTCTGGTGGTCGGGTGCGAAACAGAAAGGGGACGGGGCAGAGGAGCGAGGGTCGGGTGCGAAACAGAAGGGGACGGGGCAGAATGACGCCTCTTATTTTCGTTTGTAGCTCTTCGACCGTCGGATCTAATTTAGATCCAACGGTCAGAAACTATTCCTACGTTTGTACAGAATATAAGGTGCGCATGTGATCTCTTTTCTATATATATATATAAACATAGTTACATATTAATTTTATACGTGTCATTCTTATAATATTTTTATTTATTTTTGAATTTTATTTCTTTATATTTACTTTATAAATACTATACATAATATTTTTTAAATAAAATATTAAAATACTATTTAATAAGTTAAAATAATTATTTTAAAATGTTAATATTTTCACTCAAATAATTTTTTTAACAAGATTTTTTTAATAAAAAATACATATTAATTTATATAAAATATTAAAATATTTGTATTAATATAAATAATTTATATTTTTTTTATAAATGACCAAATTCATTAAAAATCTATTTAAGAACTATTTTTCTGATAGGTGTGGATCTAAACTTTTATACTCTACTTAGAATCTTATTGTAACGTACAACTCTCGCAATATAAAATTCCTTTCCGAGGACAGAAGAAGGTGGAAATAATGAAGGGTCAAACCAGGTGGGTTGCCTCCACATGCCAAATTGACAACGCATTTAGTTAAAAAAAAATCCAATTTGAAGGACTAGGATTCTCACATATTTTAATTTTGCAACAAATACTGGGGCAGCGGGGCAACAAATAACTTATTACAATTGGCCAGTAATAAATTATATTAAAGTTATGTTCAGTAAAATATTTATTAATTAAGGACAAAATAAAGTGATATACATTAATACTTTGGGATTTATTTTTATTTTGTTATTTTGAAAATAAATTATTATAAAATATCACAAAAGATATACGTAGTTTTAAAATTCTTTAAACAAATAACAGAAATGAAAAAATTATTTGACCAATAATTTTATTATCCAATGATTCCTAAGTAAATTTTATTAGTTAATATATTTAGTACCTTTTTTTACTAGATATATTCAATTTATAATAAATTATTTACAACTTTTAGATCTGCCTATTATATGACTCTCGTACACCCATAAAAACCTATCCATTATAATATTATTATAAAAGGATGGTAAATAATTAAAAAATTTAAATATAACATTATTCCTACTTCTATATGATCGAATGCATTAATATTTGTGGATACATAATTTAATAACTTTTTAAATCTTGATAAAAGAAATATAATAAAATTATAGATTATTTTTCTATTCTTTTAATTGTAAAACGGATACCGTATCAAACAATTTTATTCTTTGGACAATATAAGCTCTATAAAATTTGAAATAAATTTTAAATGTTAATTTCTTTTAATATATAATAATACATTATAATATTAAAACATTATTATTATATTTTAATTTAAAGCTAACTTTATAATTTTTTTTATATTTATAAAAATATATATTAAAAGATATTAATAATTAAAATTTATCTCAAGAACTATCGAGGGTTCGTTGATGAAATGGCATGCGTTCTAGAGACTAGCAGATCCAATCCTGTTAATGAAAGGGAAAAATAGATGGTGGTCCATTTGGACCAAAATAATTAAAGTTGATCAATCTATTTAGTGTTTAGTCCATTTTTTTTGGTATCTTAATATACATGTACATATATAAAATATTACCTGTACATTTATGTACAATTAGGTGTACATATTAGTATAATTATATGTACATAATATTTTGTACTTGTAACTAAATACTTTGACACCATTTTAATTTTTATTCAATTAATTTCATCTAAGTATATTGTAAAGAAATTTCCCCTTAATAAAATGAGCTTCCAAAAAAGAAAAGTACCTTAAAGGCCAATATGGCCTTGTATTAATATGAATGTAATAGTGGCTGGAGGGTATATTTTTTATAATAATTTGTGTTTTCCCGGAAGCTTCCTGGCTCCAAGGCTTTTACCGAAAAAGGGAAAAGGAGAAAAAAATTGCTTTATTTGCCATGTTCAACTGATATTCAAAAGTTGTACTATCTTTTATCGTTACCCCTCCCCTCCCCCCAAAAAAAATGTTGAATCTTTTCTGGTACATATATTTATTTATATATAGATGAGTGTGCTGTACGTACCATCACCGCTGCAGTTCGCCTCCGCGTTTGGCATTTATTGTTTACTGTAGGCTGAGATATTTCCTCCCCCAGGTAATTCTCAATCGTTTTCATATTCTAGATTCTGAATCTCCCAGGTCAACTCCTCCTTTAATTTTGACATTGTATCAATCGCTCCTAGAATCTCTCTTATATTGCTCCCTTGAATTTCTGTTTCTGTTGGTAGGTTAGAGTACCTATTAGATACCATGCACCGCCTCCCCTTCATTCTCTGATGTGTTGTACGCACTTGCGTCTGTCTTAGAATTCATTTGTTCTTCGAAAGGTTTTTGGGGTTTTGGATTTGTGTGATACACTTCAAACTTTTGAGTGAAAATTGATATCGAGTTCGACGAAACTACGGTTAACCTAGGTTCATTTAGTGGTGATGGATACTCTCTTTTCGCGAGAATATTGTGATTCCGATCGTAGCATTTCCGACCCTGAGAGTCGACTTCTTGGAAGTAGGCACAATGCGTCCTTTCAAACCCATGATTCTGTTGATCCCACGGATCATCGATTTAGTTATGATCCCTTTATGGGGACTTACCCTGCTGGGGATGGTATAGAAGTACCTGATGATCACTCTGATGCCTGTCTTAAATTCATCAGTGAGATCCTCATGGAAGAGGATTTAGATGACTGTTCTCCTTCCACATTAGAGGGCTATGAAGCCCTCCAGGCCACAGAGAAGTCATTGTATGATGCTCTTCAGGAGTCCTACCCGAATTCATCCCATCAACCGTCGTCGTTTTTTGGCCAAAATGTAGATTTCCCTGCTGCTGATATTTTCAGATATTGTGCTAGTCATGCCCCTAATGCTTACTCTGCTGAAGAAAGTAGCTGCGTCCGTGACTACTCGTATGCTGAAAATTGCTGCATCCTTGATTCTGAGCAGATGCTGCACCATGGCAGTGCAAATACTCAATTCCAGCCTTTGGTTAATAATTCATGTTTCTCCATTGTGGACTCCAATTGTCTGTCTTGTAGCTCTCATAATAGCTTAAGTGATGATGCGGTTGGAGGAGGTCCAAGTATTCCTGCCACATTGCGTTTGCCCTCGGGGTTTAGGTTTGATGGGGGATTGGAATCTGACTTGGCTCGGGAGGCCCCTAAGAATGCACCTGATTATATTTCTTTTTATAACCCATTAGGAACAAGCTATGAATGTAACGATAAGGAGGGCAGGGGAAGGAATGAGTTGGCAGCTGAAGCCACCGAGAAGGGGGACAATTTGGCTAATGAGTTGAGACGAGGCAGGAAGAATGTTGATAGGGATGGTAGCGATTGCCATGAAGTCGCAAGGACTAGCAAGCAAGTGGCAGCTTATGATGAATACGTGGAAATCGGGAAAAGCTTTGATGTGATACTCGATAAGGAGGATGAGCAGGGTGAATCCCTTTGCACGGATAAGGAACGTGAGAAGGCCCAGGAAATAGGCTCGGATAAGTTAAAGCAGCAGCCGGAGGATAACCAGAAGGGAAATAGAAGGAGGCGGAAAAAGAACAGGAAAAAGAAAGAAACTATTGACAATAGCAGTAGTAAACGAGAAGCGGTAGATTTAAGGACTCTCCTCACTCATTGTGCACAAGCAGTATCAAGCTTCGACTTCAAGACTGCAAATGATCTGCTTGGACAGATTAGACACCACTCTTCCCCATTTGGTGATGGTGTTGAGCGACTTGCTCATTATTATGCTAATGGCCTCGAGGCACGTATAGCTGGCACTGGTTCACAACTCTATACAGGCCTAGTGAACACAAGAGTCTCAGTCTCAGATTCCGTGAAAGCATACCTATGCCATTTTACAGCTGTTCCTGTCAGCCGGGCGGCTTTCTTCTTGGCTAACCAAGCAATAGCAAAGCTCGCTGAGAATGCCTCGAGGATCCACATCATTGACTTTGGGATTTACCAAGGTTTCCAGTGGCCTGCCCTCATACAACAACTCTCTAGAAGACCCACAGGCCCACCCAAACTTCGAATAACTGGAATCGATTATCCAATACGTGGGTTCAGGCCGTCTAAATTGCTCGAGGAGACTGGAAGGAGGTTAGCTGGATTTTGCCAGAGATTCAACGTGCCATTTGAATATCATCCAATAGCACAAATATGGGATTCGATAAAGCCTGAGGATATTGAGATTGATAGGGAAAACGAGTTACTCTTTGTAAACTGTCAATTTCGGGCTTTAACTTTGCTTGATGAAACTGTAGAGGTCAACAATCCAAGGGATGCTGTATTGAGATTGATCAGCAAGCTAAAACCAGACCTTTTCGTTCATGGGATCGTCAACGGAACCTTCGGAGCTCCATTCTTCATCACAAGGTTCAGGGAGGCACTCTTCTTTCACTCTTCGATCTATGATATGTTTGAAGCAACAATGCCGAGGGAAGAGTACGGGAGGTTGTTACTTGAGAGGGAGCTCCATGGTAAAGAAGCTTTAAACGTCTTAGCATGCGAGGGGATGGAGAGAGTAGAAAGGCCGGAAACATACAAGCAGTGGCAGATTCGTAAAGGCAGGGCTGGATTGAAGCTGGTGCCTTGGGATCCGGATATTTCGAATAAACTGAGAGCTATTGTAAAAGCATATTATCATAAAGATTTTGTGATAGATGAAGATGGCGGTTGGATACTTCAAGGTTGGAAAGGCAGGATTTTGAATGCCTTTTCCTGCTGGAAAACTGCTTAATTATATAAATTTGAGTATTTGATATATTGAGTATTTTTGTTGGTCTCAATCTTGCAAACAAAACTACAAGATATTTACTATACTGACCTCTTTAACTTAGCTAGAGGGAAGTTTTCAGGAGCAATTATGTTGTCTGCTAAGGTGAAAAAGCATGAAAATCAGTTTGTTTCAGTTACATAATTGGTAGCGGTCGATTGAACCATGAATCAATTTCCTGTGCTATAGCCATCCCATCAGATTTAAAAATGTCGATGCTCGGCTTGGCTGGTCTTTTCCAAATCATTTTAAGTGAATTTAATCATGGATTCAACCGTATGTTTTAGTAAGACTAAAGACAACTGCTTGCCTATTTTGTCCAATACAACCTCTTGCAATCCCATGTTGTCGCTGTAGTTTGCACTCTCCAATCAGTTTCAGTATCCAAGAGTCTCCAACCTTCTCTTATGTGAGAATCGCCTCAGCAATTTATCAACACAATATTCCTTGTTAAGGCTCACAAAGCTTGATCCCTATGTGTTTGTGCAAGATGATGCGGCTTTTCCCCCTTGATAGTGGAGGCCGGTCCTAGCCATTGTTCTTCTGTTCTGTTTTGGGGCTACGAGGATCGGACTGCGCTGGATTTGAGCGGTACAGCGAGTATGGACACTCGCTTTCCCCCCAAAGCTCACTTTATCTTTATGTAAGTACAGTAGGTTCAAACCTTTTATTGCCTCCACCATGTGTTTATAACTTTCGGTAGATGCCTTGCATTATTAAATTAATGTCAAACCCATAACTGGGTGATGCTATTTCACATATTTTTTGGTAACAAGAGCTGCAACAAGGAATCAACTTCCCACTCGCACACATTGTTGGCGCAAGTTGCCAAAGTATGTCGGGGGCAGTTTACTTTCAATGTGTGTGTATCTATATAATGTACTGTGGTAGATTTAGCACTTCATTATTGGTCTGATGTATACTTTATCAGGTAGTGCATGCATGTGTCCTCTACTGATTGAGATATGCATTAAATCAAAAGATCACTGGTTTTGGCTGGAGCACGGCTATCGGATGGATAATATTGGTTTCGAGTTGGATTATAAGGTGGTTTGATTATCTCAATTTTGGATAAAGTCGGTTCATTTTATCATATCAGATCGTATTGGGTTTGATTCAGATAGTTTTAACGTAGGATAATTAGATAATTTTATTATATTAGATTGAATTAGATTAAGAATAGATGGATTCAAATTTTAGTAAATTATAGTTATTTTACTTTTGGTTTGGATGTGTATCGGTTCAGATAATTTTGAATTTCTCTACTTTTTGGGGTAAGTTTGAATCGAATTTTGATCATTTTGGATTTGAGCCATATTCATATAAATTTTTTTTCCTATTTCAATAAATATCATGTCTAATAATTTTAAACTTAGTCATTTTGGTTTATTTTATTCTTTGATTTTGATTGCATCGGACTTGGATCCTTAAAATTTTCTTTCATTATTTTTTATTTGGAGATGTTATAGATTTGTGATTGACATTTTAAATCTAAAAGGCTTTATCATTTGAATTATTTATTTTATTTATTTATTTTAAGTTATAAATTATAATTCATCTCCATTATAAGGCGGATTATATCGAGTTCAGGTATTATTTGAATTTTACGTTCTACTCATATCTCATACAATCTTTGCATAATATAAATTTATATTGATCATTGATAATTGATAATTGATATATCATATTATATCAACAGAATTGTAATAACAGTAATAATATTAGTACAAAATTAATGATAACAAATTGAATAATGGTAACAACAATAACAATAGCAATAATAGTAATTGAATAAATGATAATAGTAATAGTATAATAACAACAACAACAACAACACATTAATTTGTTTAATCTTGATTATATCATATCAAATTTGATAATGATATTGTAGGATGTTCTCCAATCTTGTGGGTTGCTTTCTAATCCAAAAGATGTATATTGTTTCAACTTGGATTGTTAATTGTTTTGTTGCTATGAAGCTTAATTGAGAGTAGGGCATTATATGTTGACTTTCTTTGTTGAGTGCATTGCTCCATAAGCTTCTTTGAAATAATGTTGATACAAATGCAAAATACATTTGATACATAAGACTTTTTATGGCCTATTCTTTTCTATCTATACCTTGAATTTATAAGAATAGTTATAGTACTAATAGAAAAATATTGATTATGATATTAATCATAGTAGAGTAGTAATAATAACTAGTTAAATGTTTTATTTAAGTTCAAATCACATCAAATTAGAAAAAAAGTTGATGAGAATGAATTCTTAGATTTTTTTTTCCTGTATTTTGTCTCTTTTGATAGTAGAATGGTCAATTTTGGCTACCATATGTAATAAGTTACTCCTTTAGATTAGTTTTGCATGTCTAATGAATTGTGTATATGTTTTCATTTTTTAGTTATAAATGGAAAATGTAAATATTATAAAATAACATTAAAAATTATGATTTAAAAAAAAAATTAGTTGGAACATTTTAGGTTATGACAAATTTTAAATAAATATTGAATTCGGTTGCATTTATTTTAGGTTCATAACTTTTCAAATCATATCAAATATCGATCAGAGGACAAGTTAGATCAGATATATTTTATATTCATATTTGCTCGGATTATATTAAATAACGACTAGTTATTAGATCAGATTAGATAAATTTAAAATTTATAATTATTTAGATTATTTCAAATAATTTTTTGGACAAAATAAGTTAATTTTTATCAATTATTTTAGATCGATTCACCCTTTGCCTGCTTTAGTTTTCGTTGTTCATGGAATGGTTTGCCTGACTTTTATTTTTGGAGACATGGCAATTGACGTTGAGACGATGCTATAAATTTGCAAATCCACGAATCAAATTAGAAAAATACTACTTTTTTTTGGCTTTTTCTTTGATCGTGATGGTTGAACAATGATATGATATCCAGTAGTTTCTTGGAACACAATTTCGAATCAGGGGTGATCTTTAAATATGGGTGTTTCTTACCTTCTCCACGGCCACATCATTTATAGTCGTTTGGAAAGGAATAAAAGTACCATCCCAATCACTTTATTCACCTGATGCAAAACGTAGATTTCAAAGTTGAAAAGACGACATACGCCCTGTGGCCCGTTCCGGAAACGTCCCCGTCTCGGAAACTCCTCAGAAACGTTTCCTGATTAAAAATTATATTAAAATTATTTAATTAATATTTTTATTAAAAAATAATTATTAATAATTAAAATTAACTTATATAAGAACTAATTTTAGAAATTTTTTATTTTTCTCTCTTAATTTTAATATATTTAATCTATTTTTTTTTTAAAAATATATATATATATATATAATTTTTTTTACGTTTCCTGCCGTCTCCGTTTTCAAAATTTTTAAAAAATGCCGTTTCCGTATTTCGTCCCGTCCCCGTTTTTCCATCTCCATCCCCGTCCCCGTCCCCGTGCAATGCCTAAACAAGCAAGGGCAATCTCAATCACTCTCTCTCCCTCTCTCCCCGCGGGCGCGCACACACATTGGATGTGGGTCAAATCTGTCAAATTTATTTAGTTCGAATTTATCTTAGGTCTATAAAATTTGGATTAAATTAGATATAAATAGGAATAATTTTTAGTTCGAATTTAATTTAGGTATATAAAATTTAGATTGAATTAGATTTAGATTGAAATATTTTATTCTACACTTTCTTAATCGTATTAGGTTTGGGTTTAGTTAATTTAATTTATAATTTATATTGACATGAATAATTATTAATTTAATGTAATGAATACATTATATTTTATAATTTATTATTATTGTTACGTTTACATATATTAATAAATTGTTATCATATTATTATTATGCTTATCATAATTTTATTATTATTATAGTTATTGTTATAAATACATTTATAAATATCATTTTAAACATAATTATAATAGTTATTATGAATATTATAATGATTATAATTATCACATTCATTATAACAATTAATAAATAATAATAATAATAATAATAATAATGTTATAGTTATTATTATCATCTTTAGAAATATAATCATCATCATCATCATCATCATCATCATCATTATTATTATTATTATTATTATTATTATTATTATTATTATTATTATTATTATAGTTATTCTACTTACAATTATAATTTTTATGTTTATAATAATAATAATAATAATAATAGAAATTTCAATGATCTAATTTGATTGATGCTAATATAATATTAAAATAAAGTGAGGAGAATACAATCTTACTGGTTTTATTTTATTAGTTGTTATATGTGTTACATATTATTATTTTCACATAAAGTTCTATTAATAAGATAGTTTATTGATATTTATATGAGATAAATGCTACCTTTTTGGATGAAATTTAATTTTAATTTGGATCAAGCTTAAAATTATGTTCGGGTATGAGTCTGATTTAAAATTTTAGGCCCAAATTATATTTCATATTGGGTCAGATAAGCTTTTCTAGGTCTAATTATTGAAATAAAGTAAAATGGTTAAAAAAATGTTCATGTCTAGTTGTAATTGTTGGGAATTCACTAGTGTGAATGTATAAGGCTTAATATAATAGAATTGGGAATTTCAAGATTGAATAGAGAAATCAATCAAAATAAAGATTGGTGACATTAATAAGGTCATAATTATAGGTTTAAATAATAGTATGAACCATCCTTAACGAGACTGAGGTGGCTACAAAACATAGAAAAAATATATATATTGTATAACATAACATGAGCCCTTTATGAAATTTTCATAAGCTCTCAGCTTTTGATAAATTCTATACCACTGAAGAAAACCAAGGAAATTATTTTAATTAACATGCCCTCATTGGTGTTTCCAAAACCACTTCATATCCATTACAAGACACAAGATTACAATTCTCCACCTTAACACAATATTTTTGATTGTTAACAATCAAAATACACATGCCCATTTGAAAACCCTATGTCTTGAAGGGTCTCATGACATATGAAAACTAACCAAGCCCGATCTATGCTAAAACTTTCTCACAATAATAGCTTTGTTATCATATGTATTGGATTCTCTACAATAGTCACCTTCTCTAAAATGTTATTCATTTGATAGTGGAAAGAATTTTGATTCATTACCAAATAAATATCATTCTGACTATCGCTTCAAACAACATGAGCACCATAAATAACCCCAAGCTCATGAACTAAACTTCCAAGCCATGCAACTTCCTAAAACGCTTTTAGTTATAACTATATACTTAGCCTTGATGATATATAATGTCCATGATCTCTAGCTAATTGTAAAACCACCAAGATAAAACACGCAACTGTTGGTTTATCTTTTATTATCATGATCTCCACTATAATTAGAGTTAATAGACCCACTCAACATATCAATTGAGCTCCAATACTCCTTGGATTTATCATATACCTGCTCACCATAATAATATGAAGTAAAATAATATGGTACCCTTCAAGAACCTCAAAATGCACTTCATTTCTTGCCAATGATCCTTCCTATAATTCTTCATATACCTATTCACAACACTCACAAATTGAGTGATATATAACCTAGTATAAATCATAACGTACATAATACATCCCACAACATTATAATAGGGATTGTGGCCATAAAATCCTCCTTATCTTTGGATTTGGGAAAATATAAATCAATCAATATTATTAAGTATCCAAAGGGTTTCTAAACAGCTTTATATTTGTCATATGAAATATCTCGAAAACCTTATTCACATACTACTCTCATGATAAGTAAATATGCTTCTGCATGTGGCTTTGAATGATCTCCATGCCAAGTATCATCTTTGTGACTCAAAGACCCTTCATCTCAAACTTAGTCTTTAGTATTGTTTTTACTTTGTTAGCTTTAGATACATATTTTATTTTCATAAGCATATCATCAACATACAACAAATGATACATCAAAGAGCTATCACCCACCAACCTTCCATCAAGTATATACACACATCGTAATCACTTTTGGATAGCTCATGCTCAATCATAAAACCCAATAAACCTCATGTACCACTACCAAGTGACTACTTCAAACCATACAATGACTTCTTTAATAAGAAAATATTCTTTTGTTTTCCTTCGATAATGAAACCATTTGGTTAGTGCATATAGATCTCCCCCTTAAACTCACTATGCAAAAATGTTATTTTTACATCCAATTACTCTCAATTCATATCCTTCATAGCTACAATGGTAAGTAGAGTAAAAATGGAAGTACACTTGACAATAGAGAAAATACCTCATTGTAGTTAATGCAAGTATCTAAATGAACTCATGTTCAACTAAATGAGCCTTATATCTCGATCTCTTCACTCCTATAATTTCGTGTTTGAACTTGGAAATCCATTTGTAATTATAATTTTCTTCTTCTTGGGTGTCCTAATAATTTCCAATATTCAATTCTTAAATATTGATGTGGTCTTGCAACATATGTGCAATTCCTAGCAACCCCTTGGTCCACACAATTATTATTGAGACACTACTCCACAAACCCATGACCATTATCTATTTAGAGGCACTTAACTTGTCACGCAATTTTATTTACTAGTAGGGTCTGCTTCCATTTGGAAAAATACTTAACACATAATCCTTATTCTTTTCATAAAATAAATGCGTATCTTCCTAAAAAAGTCATTAATAAATTTAAGTAGGTACCACTATCTACCTTTGGAAATCACCTTGTAGAACCATATACATATGAGTGGACATAATCAAAAGTTTTCTTCATATTATGTGTTGCTACTAAAAAACTCTCTCATACTTTCTAAACACACAATGCTCCTAGAACTCCATAGTACCCATGATTTGTTCATCTAAAAACTCTCTCTTAGAGAGCTCAATCATGTTTTTGGCACTCATGTGTCCCAATCGCATAAGCTAAAGTCTAGTAACATTTGAGTCAAACTTGTAGATTCAACCATAGTCACACCCTCAATAGTAGAACTAATTAACTCATATACTATCACAACCATTTTTCCTTTCATCACAAAAGGAACCCTTCAAATAATCCTCATCATACCATCCTCGATCATAAAACAATATCTTTTATAATCTAAGGAACTTGATGAAATTAGGTTCTTAGTTATCTCCTGAACATGTCAAACATTTGATAGTGTTCTAACTACATCATCGTGCATCCTCACATTCAAAACCCTAATTCCATCAATTTTTCATGTATAATCATTATCCATCATAACCACTCTGCCTCAAGTCATCTCATAAGTATGGAACCAGTTCCTGTTAGGACAAATATGGTATGAGCACCCAAAATGCAAGATCTTCCTATTAGTCATCTTGGTCTACTTATCACTTACACTCAACACATCACCATTAATATCATCTTAGGTGATTGAAACATCATCCTTTAAAACATATCGATCACCAAATTTATATTGGGATTTTTTATTAGGATAAAATTTTCTAATATAGCCAGAATACTCCCAAAATTTACTACTAAAAATATTTATTTTTAAAAGTAATAAGCAGAAGTACATAAAGTAAATTTTAGGGATGTTACCGCCACACTTAGTACCATACTAATTTTCTTCCACCTTTCTAGTACCAAGTGCTAAGGCTAAAAATATACTTTACACAAATCAAAGATACAATCGTAAAATAGAGCAATGCAAGATTTATGTTACAAGGGATATAATCCACTTATAGTGGGTACAAATAAATCATCAAAAAAGAATGTATAATAGTTTTAAGAAAAACCCAAAAATCTTCTTGGATAGTCCTATACTTTTAACCCCAGAGTAAATCTTGAATAACGCTTGTGAGCTTAGCTGCACATGCCATTGCCTATTGAATAAGTAGGGGCTCATGAAAGGAACGCTTTAGTACTATAATACTGAGTAACCCTTTATATAAAATTAATATATAGGCCTAGCATGCAACACATCAGTTACTACAAATTAAAACACATGAACATGAAACTCTACATATATAAAATGAAATGTGATAATCATTCCAATGGCTACATGCATCAAGATTATATGTCAAAAAGGCTCATTCACTTATAATTAATAGGACTTACCAAGGGAGCGTCCAAGCGATCCTCTTTGTAGTATAATTAGAGGGCCAACAACATACTTAACCATACACCATCCACTTAACTCAAAGGCAGACCCATAAGCTCATCAATACAATACTAAAATCAATCCATCATAGTAGACACGAAAGATGCTATCATATCACATTAGTAGGTTATAATAGTTCCTTTATTATTATTATCTAGACTCAAGTTATTAGTTTAAATATTAATCATCTATTGAATTACATCTACATATATTTGGGGAACCCACTATTCTCACTGATGGGTTGATAATTACATAATACAACCTAGGATAGCACGCTCTTGGCCACTATTATAACCAATGGACCAATACATATGATATAATCTAGAATAGAATGCTCCTGACCACTATTATAACTAGTGGACCATTACATATGATATAATATAGGATATATTGCTCTTGACCATTATTATAATTGGTGGACCGATACACATACTACATGTGGTCCCAACCTATGTGGTGTTCCACTGTAAGTGATTATTGTCTTTCTATTTAATTATCACACCATTCCATTTTATTTATTCAAGGGTAGATCATTAACCCAAAGATATAAAGGTACATCAGTCATACTAGGGCACAAGAGTAGCATAGTATCCTACATACTATCAATCCAAGGACTCAAAGGTATCCTGGTCGCACTAGTATACAAAGGCATATAGTACTCTACCGATAAGGATACCTAATCCATACATATGAATACCATCTAATTAGGTCCGTAGAGTTAAATAGAGTAAGATGTAGGGTTTAGCTAAGACACTAAGGCAAACTAGAAAAATCCAAAACAATCATGGATTGTACTATATCTTTAGGGTAGCAACCCCTAAAGAGTCACCATTACCGATATTGAGGCATTTCACTTTGAGTATTAGTATTTTAATTAAGCCAACCACGAAAAACACATTAGTCACATATTAACAATTTTTATTTGTTTCCATTATTATTAAGTAACCAGAATCATGATTATTGTTAATGTAACACCCCCAAATTTACTAGTGAAAAATTTCGTTTAAGACAAAGGTTTTAGCGGAAGCGAAAGAATTAAAACCATAAACTTGGGGGTATTACCGCCACACATAGTACCAGACCGGTTCACTCCTACCGTTCTGATACTAAGTGCTAAGGCTAAACTAAACAATCATTAAGTAAGAGTCATCAAAACATAGGTCCATAGTTAACATAGACCATTCACGAAAACTACGAGTCAACAACAGTTAAAATATCGTTTAGGAATACAACTTAAGAGTACGGTTCCAAAACAAGAAGCGTAGTACAAAATATAGCTAAATAAAACAGATCCCAAGGGACCAATATCCGGATCGCCTACTCACTCAAGCAAAGCCTTCCACCCCACAATTTGGAACCGATCAAACCTACATAGGAGGTCTGCCCCCCACCATTGGTGGATCATCACAAGACCCATTCAATCAAGGTAGTATCAGTACGGGTGCAATACTGAGTAAGGGAGCTGGTGGGCTAAGGCCAAACATACAATCATACCACATAACATACATAGCACAATCATATAGACAATATGCGATAACCCGCAAGATAAGGCTTGAGTACTTTCCGGTGACTTATTCTTATTTCTCGTTAATAATAATACGTTCATTCCACACATATTCTTTAATAATCCGTGTGAGTGCGGGAACCCTACTATTATAGCTGGTGGAACGGTCATGAGGGCCATGCCCTGCCTTTATTATAGCCGGTGGACCGGTCACGAGGGTATCATACCCTGCCACTATTATTTTCCGGTGGACCGGTCTGGCCCCGACTCACAAGGTGTTCCACTGTAAATGTCCGTATCTTTCCCAGGTCTTATTATCATTCTTATTAGTTTGTTGAGCACGGAATCCCCCACTATTATAGCCGGTGGAACGGTCACGAGGGCCATGCCCTGCCACTATTATAGCCGATGGACCGGTCACGAGGGTAACATACCCTGCCACTATTATTTACCGGTGGACCGGTCTGGGTCCGGCTCAACATCTTTCTCTGTAAGTGGTTAATGTCTTAACATATCTTATTCAAAAGGTTTTCACCAAGTATATGCATAAATCATTCTCTTTATGCTTTACACATCACAACCAATAAAATTCCACATTCATAACTACACTTTAATCGATAATACACATGATAACGCCAAACAACTCTAAGCAGCCATAACCAACCCTAATTGTCCACACCAACCCGTGGTTAACCACTCTCATCCTTATTTTACCATAACAACCGTACTTAGCCATCCCAAACCTTAATTATCCTCAACAGTCACAATTAGTTACTCCATCCCAACTTAATCACAACGTCCCAGAGTTAATCACTCCAAACCCTAATCCTATACAATCATTAACTCCCATGCAAAACCCTAACTCCACCATGCAAACTCTAATACCGCCATACCAACATTAATACCACCATACAACCCATAACACCACCATGCAAACCCTAATACCACCATAAGCCATAAATACCACTATGTAATCATTAGTACCACCATACGAACATTTATACCACCATACAAACCATTAGTACCGCCATCGAACATTAATACCACCATACAACATTAATACCTCCATAAAAATCACAAATACCACTATACCAACCCTAATACCACCATAAGCCATTAATACCACTATGCAATCATCAATACTACCATAAGAACCCTAATACCACCATGCAAACCCTAATACCACCATACCGACCATAATACCACCACACAAACCCTGATACCACCATACAACATTAATACCTCCATAAAATCACAAATACCACTGTAACACCCCCAAAATTCACTCCTGAAAAAAAATTTTGAAAGGATAAAGCGGAAGCTAGGAGAGAATTTGGGGAATGTTACCGCCACATCTAACACAAGATAAATGTCCACCATCTATCTTATGCTAGATGCAAGGCTAAAACCTGTCAAACAAAACTTCAAACATCTATGCCGTAAGGATAAACTCCCACAAGGAGATATCCACAGGCAGATGGCAAGTGAATCAATTCACTAAATAAAATCATCGCTGAATCAATCAGCGGAACCTGTGAAATAAATCCGAATTTTAAAAGCTTATCAGAGTACGAGAAATTGAAAGTTAAATTACAATACCCTTGAATTTTAAATACAATACTTGAAACTTCCAAAAATAAATACAGTTAAATAAGACAAATCCCGATAGATCAAATTCCAGATTGCCTACTCTCTCAAGTCAAGTCTTCCACCCAAAACAGTATCTGAACTCAAACCTGTACAAGAGGTCTGCTCCCCACCATCAGTGGATCATCACAGGACCCATTCAATCAAGGTAGCATCAGTACGGGTCCGGTACTGAGTAAGCCAATACTACCAAACTCATGGAAGGAAGCATAAAACACATAAGATACAAGTGTACAAAAAATCACGATAGCATGCTAAGTAACACCAATCTAACAATCCAATGATAATCATTATTACATCTGATTTTATTTATTTACGATGAGTTTAGGGACCCCACTATTCTTAAACCGGTGGAACGGTCTGAAGCACCTCTCGGGGACACACACCCGAGCCACTATTATCATCCGATGGAACGGATCCTACACCTTTCAGGGCAAAACGCTCCTAAGCCACTATTCTGAACCGGTGGAACGGCTTGAAGCACCTCTCAAGGACAAGACACTTGAGCCACTATTATCATCCGGTGGAACAGATCCTACACCTGGTCCTCACTCACGTAATCTTTCACTTTAAATAATTAGTGTCTTATCCATTACTTAACTCATATCATATTCTTATTCACGTTGAGTATAGGGCCCCACTATTCTTAATCCGGTGGAACGGACTGAAGCACCTCTCAGGGACAAGTCACCTGAGCCACTATTATCGTCCGGTGGAACAGACTCTACACCTCTCAGGGCAAAACGCTCCTGAGCCACTATTTTGAATCGGTGGATCGGCTTGAAGCACCTCTCAGGGATAACACACCCGAGAAACTATTATCGTCCGGTGGAACGGACCCTACACCTCGGCCCAACTCACGTGATCTTCCACTTTAAATAATTAGTATCTTATTCAATAATTTTAGCCGACCAATAACCAGGCCCACATAAATAATTCCATGGCATAAAGATACAGCATATAGTATCAAATAGTTTCAAATCCATACTCAACCATTCACATACTCAAATACATACCATATTCATCGTCATAATAACATACATTGATATTGGGGCTATGAACTCATACATACATAAAATTTCCACACAGAAAACAGCATACACTGGGCATGATTAAATGATCAATAAACATAGTCATCCCCTTCCACTCGGAACAGAAATACATCCAGATTCCATCATAAGTAAAAGTAAGTAATGACTTACCTCAATCCGAAGCTAGCTAAGCAAATTGAGAAAGAGGGAGAGCTATCGAAAGCTCAACAATCCACGAGAAAGTTTTCATAGATCGCCGATAGAAATCGGAACTAGGTTAGAAACTATCTTATCAATTAATAATTCACATATTATAACAAAATCAAGACAAATGACCTTTCTCGGAAAACGTGTTCGAAACTCTGGACTCAAGAGCATAGCTCTATTAAGATTTAAGATTAAAATAAAAATCAAATGATTTAAAACCCAAAGACAGAAATCAATTAGATAAAAAATACACAGCACAATCAATTTTATAAAACAATCCCCAAAGATTAGGGTTTTTAAATCCCTAAACTACGAATCGACCAAATCACATCGATTACCTCAAATTGATAGTTTTAAAACACAATTAAACTAATTTTAGCTAAATCTAGAAAATCAATTTCAACCAAAACAAATCTTCCGATATGAAATTAAATACATTTCAAACGATATTGTAAAATCAATTGAGCGAAACGACTCACTTACGCGACCCAATTTTATTACACACGAATTTTGACCTAGAAATCAAATTCCGATTGATTCCGCATAAATTTCTCAAATTGACGGTTCCGACATGATATTAAATACATTTAAAAACATATTGTATAATCAATTTATCCAAAATCGCCAAATTGGACAGATCCGAAAAATTTGGGCATAACCCGGCCTAAAATTCAATTTTCACAAATCAACCAAATACACCACAATTAACCACTCTAAATCAATCATACAACATATATATACATAATACAACAATTAATTTAGCTTTTCATAAGCTAATTCATACTCAGTTAATTAATTCCAATGTTAGGGTTTTCAAAATTTATACCAACGAAAATCAATTAAATCGGAGCAAACGAAGGCCGGAGGAGCTTCGTCGGAGGTCGGGGGTGGCTCGCCGGTGGTCACCGAGGCTCGCTGGTGACCAGGCGATGGCGGCGCAGCCTGCGTTTGCTGCTCGTCGCTGCTGCGGTGCTGCTGCTCCTGCGCGGCTGTTGTGCTGCGTCGGTTGGTCGGTCGTGGTGGCGAGGGGCTGCTGGTTGGAGGTCGACGGCCGGCGAAGGAGGAGCAGGGAGGAGGAGGGGCTGGGGTTGCAGAACAGGGGCGCACGGGAGAGGGGTCGGGGTAGGGAAGAGAAGAGAGAAAGGAAAAGAAGGGGGCGGGGCACCGGTCGGGTAGGGCTCATTTTTTTTTTCAAATACATATATAAAATAAAATACTAAAAGTTTAAAAATTATTATTGGAATATTTTATGTAAAATTCATTAAACGAAAATTATTTCGTAAGGTTTCGAAGGCTTAAAATCGATATAAAAGCTACATAAAGAATTTCGGAAACATTTTCGGAAAAACTTACCAACGAACGTAAAAATTTATATTATTTACGGAAATACATTATAAGACCTCGAAATAATATTTAAAAGCATAAAAGTAAATATTTAAATTAAATTCTAATAAACCGAGACGAATTTAAATAATTTCCGAAATCGGTTTTCCGCAAACCAAAAATCGTAAAACAGGAGAAATTGATTTCGGAAAGAAATTCATAAATAATTTCCAAAAAACCCTTTTTAATTTAAAACTTCCTGAAAATATTAACGATTTCCGAAAATGAATAGATTTAAAGTTGGAAATTTTTTCTACGGATAAAATCATTAAAATAACTTTAACTATTTAAATAGAAATTTTATAATTTAAATAATATATTTCGTTAACGAAATATAACTCCAAAATAAAGTCGTAATCACACGACGAAGTTATAATCGAAAATGAATCTAAAATATTAAAATCAAAACACAAGAAAGAAAGGAAATATATATTTTTTTAACCGAAAATTGAAATCATAAGAATATAATAAAATCACGGTCGTGAACGAATTTGTCCAGAATGGTTTGCAACGACAACGATTAATTAAATTCAAATATGAATTCGAAATCATCGATAAATCCATAACACGAATCAAAATTAAAATAATTAAATATTTACATCAAATTACACTAATAAAATCATTAGGCTTAATACAATTAGGTTTCAAAAATATGGGGTATTACAACCACCATACAAACCCGAATATCACCATACGAACCATTAGTACCGCCCTAGAACATTAATATCATCATAAAAACTTCAAGACTCCCATGATGGTTCCCAACTCATATTACCATTTATCCTAATATGCATGTCCTAGAGGGCCATAACATGATACTTCATAAACATCATACATATAAATGTCATGCTCATGTCACGGAAGCACGTACAACATACCTCAATCTCCAAGTAGCGCTACACATAAGACAAGTTATCCACAAATCATATAATACATGGCATAGCATGGCATACACAACATTCAACACATCCATGTCACACATAGCGCAAGGCCATTAGCTTCGTCCTTACCTAAGGCGACGCCGGGCTTGGAGCACACTCCTCTAACTCCTTAGGGCTTTGGTCGGGATTACCTATAAAAGGGGGAAATGATAAGTATTAGTTTCCCGAATAAGATAAGTAACACAATTCCTTATTCTAGTTTAGGATTAGAGTTTTTATTACTAAACAGGGTGTTATACAAAAACTAGGGTTTTTACCTTAGGATTAGTATACTAAATATTAGTAGTCCAAATATATTTATTTTTTTGATACTTATTGTTACACTTATTTTATTAAACCCATTAGCCCTATTCTTATAATAGTAATGTTCATGCTAACTATAGGAAAATAGTGATAATAATAGTAAAACTAATAATAACGATAATAATAATAATACTCCTAGTAGTAATGATAATAACAATAATACAACCAAGTAAGGTTTAGCAACCACAATAATAACCGTAGTAAGGATAATAGAAGTAATAATAGTAATATTATAATAATGTTAATACCAATGATTATAAAAATTAAGATTAACGTTAAGTATAATAAAAGTTAGGGTTCAAAAGGGATGATAGTATTAGTAAGAAAATAAGATCTTAATAATAGAGGCAATAATAATGGTAATAATGACAATAGTAATAATAATAATAATAATGATAATAATAATAATAACAATAATAAAAGTAATAATAATAATGATAATAATAATAAGTATATTAGTATTAATATAAGTAGAAAATAGTAGCAGTTATGTAAAAGGGATATTAGGGTTTGGATGAGTGGAGAACCACCTAGGGTCGGTGGTGGTCCGGCGGCGACGCGTGGCGGCGACGGCGGCGGCGGTGGAGGAGAAGAGGGGGAAAGATGGAGGTGGTGGTTAGATGGGAGGAGAAAAGAAGAAGTTTGGGGTGGGGGAATAAACAAAAGATGAAGGGGAGTGGAATGAGGGTGGTGGCGTGGCAAGGGGTGGCAGCGTGCGGTGGTTGGCGCGGCCGAGGGTGGTGGAGAGAGGTGGAAGATGGGAGAGGAAGGAGCAGAGGGAGGCAGGGAAAGATGGAGGTAGGGGAAGGTAGAGGGAGGTCTGCTGGACATTTTGGAGGGTGGTGGAGGCGCTGGTGGCGGCTGGGTTGGCGGTGGAAGGTGGCGCAAGGGCGGCGAAGGCTGAAGGTGGTGATTTCGGGATGGGAACTTTGCACAATTAGGGCGGCACGTGCAGGGCAAGGCGGAGGGTGGTGGTGGATTGGTTTTGTCTAGGGGGTTGCAGGGAAGATCCTTGTGGGAAGCGGTGGCGGTGGCGGTCACCGGTGGCGGCAGAAGGCTCATCTTTTTGGGGCGGCGGAGAGGCAGGGTTTCGGGGCAAAATCGAAGAAGGTCTGATTATGGCTGCCGAAAGAGGGTATTTATAGGCAATTGGGAGGTGGAAGACGACAAGGGAAGAAAGAGACGAGCGGGCAGGTGTGCAGGTGGTCGGCCGGTGGCAGGCGGTGCAGGTCCTGCCACGGCAGGTTGGGTCGGGGAAGGGGAGAGGAAAAAGGGAAAGAGATGGCACGCGGGAAAGGGAGAGAGGGACTTGGTCGGGGTCGAAAAGAGAAAGAAAACGACAGGGACAGGGGCAGGGAAGGACGACCGGTGGTATAGAGGTGGCCGGCGTGTGCAGGGACGTAGGTCGGCGGCTGTGCGGGGAAGAAGAAGGAAGGGGAAAGGAGGAGGACCGGCGGTCTAGGGGAAAAAGAAAAAGAAGGGTAATCGGCCGGTTCGGCGGCGTTTATTTAATTCGTAAGTCAAACACAGCGTACTAAGGGTTGTGGGAGGAAAACGCAGCGTCGCGTCGTAGGCTGGCAACGGTTATAAGGTCATTAAGCGTGACGCGGCGTTTCGACGGCTCTGAGGGCAAAACGCAGCGCACGTGACACACAGTGGTTGGCGTCGCACGGCGCTAGGCCGCGAGAAGGGAAAGAAGGAAGGGACGGGGGGTTTGGGCGGCTTGTACGCGAGACGGGGGAGAGGAGAAGGGTTTGGGCCGATGGGCTGGCCTAGCCAGGGGGAGAAGAAAGAAAAAAAAAGAAGAGGAGGGAGAAAAAAGGAAGAAAGGGAAAAATAGGAAATAAATAGGATAGGGAAAAAAATAAAATAACTTATGGGGAAATTGGGGTATTTTTCGGTTATTTATAATATTAATATATATAAAATATTAAATAAATTCCCTTTTTGCTTATTTTAGACCATTTTAGATAAATTTCCTTAACCACCATGTTAATTAGGAAAATACCCAAATTTTCTTCCAATTAAATTCTTTATTATTTTCCTCTTAATCTACCTTAATTAAATCTCTACATCTTAATAAATGAATTTATATAGTTAATTTTCCTAATAATTCCCTATTTGGCCAAAATTTCGGAAATTAGGATTTTGGGGTATCACAGTTAATATCAACATAAGTAGTTCACTAAGGTCATTTTAGATTCCAACACTCATACTTAGGCATCTCAGGTCATAATGACCAAAATGCCTCTATGGCTAAGGTTATCTCTGTACCATCCACTTCCATCATGTAAGTTATTTTCATTTATTAACATTCCATAAAAAAGTAACACACCATAATTATACTATTAATTATGAAGTAAGTTACTTGAACACACCAAGCGATCATTTTACACATAAAACCTTAACATGCACTTCTAAAATAACCAACACATATTCTCATGCTTAATCAACAATTAATGCACTTCCTGCAGGTTTATAAAAATAACATCATAACACATCCTAATTTACCCAGTTAACCCTAAACCGTGCATACTCATTGTAATACACTCTAAATTACCAAAATACCCCTAGGCCTTATAATGTTAATGGTCATTCTTGGATAGGTGATACTAAAGCCATAACCCTTATTATCATATTTAACATCAATTTATTCCTAGTGCAACCACCATATTATATGTAAAATTACCAAAATATCCGTAAACCATATTTTATTGAATATCATGCACAGATAAGTGATATTAGTATAATAGATCCCTATCATCATATATATAACATCAATTTATACTTATCATGCATGTTTATTAAACTAATCACCATTTTTAAATGTAAAATTACCAAAATGCCCCTAGGTTATTTAGTTTTAATAATCATGCCCAACATGCATTACCAACACCACAAAACTCTTATTATCATTCTTAGCACCAATTACCACTTATCATTCATATTTATTAAGTTAACTCCCATTACACATGCAAATTACTAAAATGTCCCTAGGCTATAAAATATTGATAATCATGCTTAACCATGCATTAATAATACCACAAAGCCCTTATTAGCATACTTAGCACCAATTATTACTTATCATGTATATTTATTTAGGTAACATCCATTTCACATGCAAAGTTACTAAAATGCTATTAGATAAAAAAAATATTAATATTCATATCCAACATGCATTATTAACACCACAAATATTTATTGTTATTCTTAGCACCAATTATTACTTACCTTGCATATTTATTTATGTCACTCCTACTGAGAATGTAAAATTACTAAATTACCCCTACAACATGTATTTTCAATGCCACAAATCCTCATTATTATTTTCAACCTCACATAAAACTTAGGATGCATTTTTATTAATATAATCAACACCATATATTAAATTTACCAAAATACACTTAGGCCATAAAATATGGTTATTTATATTAACACGTACATTTATAACCCCCAAACTCCCATCTCCACTCTTAACAATATTCATAACACATTAGGCGTCTCATTCAGGTTTAAACATTATGATGTGTCCAAATAACCAAATTGCTCTTAGGGCTTATATTAATATTATTTTCACTAAAAGTATCCATATGTAGAATATCATGTATATACACATAACACCTATTACTAACATCAACCCCTTTCCTAATCACCCTTTCACACATATCATATCATATACAAGATAATATGTTTTTCTTTCTATTTTCCAAGATAATATTAATAATCATGAGATTTTTAGTAACGTATCATATTTACATAAATCATAGACCAAAAATCCTAATGTGCTAGCATATGATAATCCATACATTTTGGTGGGGGTATAAAAGTTACTTTATTTCTAGCAAAAACTAAAATTTACTAGTATCCTGATTTAAAATACTTAATCTCTATTTAGTAAAATTTCATACCTAAAATAATGTCACAAGTAAAATATCATTATTAGATAAGTAAAATTATGATTTTTTATATTAAAAATACTTATTAAATATATAATATTACCAAACTATATTTTACCTCAATATTGGCTAAAATACACTCAAAATTATATAGCACAACTCATGCTACTTATGTAGCATGAGCCATGCAATGGACTTAAGGGGTGAGGGGAAGGGACAAATGGAAGAAGGGGGATTGGGTGAAATGGTTGAGGGTGGTGATGGAGGGGTGTTGCGGGTGCTTGTTGGGTGTAGAAGTGAGGTGAGAGGAGGGTGGTGATTGGAGGTCGAGGTGTGGTGGCTTAGTGGCGGTGGAGATGGTAGTGGAGGCTATAGAAAGAAGGTGTAGAGAAAGGTGGGCGAAGAGGAAGAAAGGAAAAGAAGAGGAAGAGAAGGGGGAGAGGTATGGTGGTTCGGCTAAGGGGGTGTAGGGCGAGGTTGAGGTGGCGTCTAATGGTTGAGTGGAGGTTGTGATGGTGTTGAAAGTGGGGATAAAAGGTGGAAATGGTGGCAGGTGCAGGGGGAGTCAAGGGAAAGAAGGAGAGAAAGGGGAGGAAGTACAAGGTGGCTTGTGATGGTTGTTTGGGGTAGTATAGGGAGGGGTAGTTGGTGGAGACAGCGGAGATGAGTGGCGAACAAAAAATAGGTGAGAAAAGGGAGAGGAAAGGGAAGAGAGAATCAGGCAGGGAGAAAGGGAGAGCTCAAGGGAGAAATGAGGTAGAGAAGAATAAGAGAAGGAGAAGAATAAGAAGACAATAAGATAAGGAGAGAGAGGGGCATGTGGAGTGTAGGAGGTTAGGCAGTGTAATAAAACATGGCAGGTGGACAAAAGTGGAAGGGAGAAGCATGTGGGGAAGGAAATGTAGGCAAAAAATGGTAGAGAAAGGGATAGTAGGGAGGAGGGAGGTGTATGGAGGTCTTACTAGGTAGAGGGGGTTGTAGGCTGGTAGTGTATGGGCACAAGGGGAAGAAGACGAAGGAGACATAGGAGGGGAGGGTAGGGGCGGGGCTATTTTTCTTAGGGTGGTGTAGGGGAAGAAGAAAGAAGAAAGGGGCCAGGCAGAAGTGGAAAGAAAGAATGAGGGTAGGCTACACGTAAGAGGAGAATAAAAAGGGAAGAGGGGGAGATGGGTTGGCCCAAATGGGAAGAGAAGGTAAAGAAAAAAAGAAGAGAAGGGCTTGGATTGGCCCAAGCAGGAGAAGGAAATAAAAGAAAAGGAGAAGAAGGGTTGGGCTAGCCTAGAGAAGGAGGAAGAAAAGAAAGAAAGAAAAGGAAAAAAATTTTTTTTTAGAGTTAGGATTAGAAATTAGGCTAAATTTAGCTAATAAAAAATATTAAATTAATTTATCCAAAATTTAAATTATTAATTTAAGAAAATAATTTGATAAAATTATGGGCTTGAGGATTTATTCAAATAAAAAGAGTAAGATAAACTGATAAAAATATTTATATTAATTTATTAAATAATTTTATGTATTTTTATAAATAAAAAGTTCACAAAATAATTAAATTAATAATTTAAGATTAAATTGTTCTTAATAAAGTGTTAAATATAAAATTTTAGATTTTAAAATTTTGGGGTGTTACAATATCCCTTCTTGTAACACCTATGGTAGGAAATGATTTTCTGCTTATTTTTGGACTTTGATATGAACTTCTTCTTTGTGAATCACCTAAACTTTGCTCCAATATCCCTTAGATACAAGTTTCTCACTTTGTGAATCCCCTAAAATTCCTCCAATGAATTTATTTTCAATAAGTTCCTATTATAGTAAGGTGTTTTTTGATATCCTCAAGTACTAAACTATCCTTCCATAAAATATGTTTTTAGGGAAGTGTATATAATTAGTAGATAAATAGCACAACTATCTGATAACAAGATCATCATCATACAATTTGAAATCTATATTTTGCATGTCCATAACAATATAGTCAAATATATTAAGATGATATTTTTAATATTGTCACTCACCTAATTTTAAATCATATTGCATGCTCTTAAATAATAGATGATTTATAATTATCTTTATTATGTATAAAGATTCTAGAATAAACCATACAGAAAAATGAATTCCTATTTAGCTAACTCTCGCATAACCTCATTGCATAAACACAATTGTATGGTAGATAGAGCCTTCATATTGATATTCTCAAATTTCTCATTGGTCATCATCACAGGATTCTTTACTTTCCCGAATAATGCCATCCTCATTCCATTCTAGATTTGGATCACCCTAATCTTTAATTTTCATAAGCCAACTTTCATGGGACAATCAAACTTATCAATATATAATATAGTGGACACCATCCCATTGTAATTAGAATACAAAACCAAGCTTGGATAGCGGGTTTACGGGGATTCACCAATGTAACACATAGGAGCTGGTTTGATAGAATTAGGAATTTCAATATTTAATAGAGAAAAATAATCAAGAAGAAGAATTAGTGAAATAAATAATCTTATAGTGTATATAAATCATAATTAAAAGGAGAATCAATGATAACTCCTCACAAAATCACTCAAATTGACAAATTATCTCACTTAAGGTTCGACGATACAAGAGAATTAAAGAAGAAAGATTTTAAAACATTGATTAAATCATAATAATAGGTATAAATAACAACACAAATCATCATTGATGAGATTGAGGCATCAATGGAATATGGAAAAAACATGTATTAAGTAACATAACAATGGTGCCCTATTTTTTTCTAAGCTCTTGACTTTTGATGAAAATTACAAGATAGAAGAAAACAAGGGAAACACAAGATGCATTAATTAACATAGACCTCTTTTGGATCTTCTAAAGCCACCCATTATGTTCTAGACTTCACCAAATACCTAAATATAACAATCCATGCTATAATTCACACCAAATTTGAGTCACTAGTTCATGATAATTTTACATAAAGCTATGACTTACATATATTTATCCAAAAGTAGAATTTATATGATAAAAAGAATATGTATAGGAGAGAGTAACAAGATCATCAATAATATGGACAAAATTTTTATACTTTATTTCCTTAGAATTATGGGTACATATAAAAATTATTGCTAAAGTGATAAACTTTACTTGGGAACCTTTTGGTATATTGCTCTATTAGAATGAAAGATCATTATGTGATTTCTATATTTCATAAACAACCATGACTGGAATACCTTGAAGTAGTTATTCCTTTTCTCTTGCTTTCCCATGCATAAAAACTACTTGCTTTAGTAGGCATTACCAATTACTTAACCAAGATCTCCATCCTTCCATGAGTGATAAGATTGCTACAAACTGCTTTATATATTTATATTCAAGGGCAAGATGTTGTATAGTTTTAGCTTGTTGGCAGAAAACATAGGTATCATTGGGTAAGTGTTGAAATATTAATTGATGAGATTTTATGGTTAGTCTTTCTTATATAACAAGCCACATTATGAAGTGGTATTTAGGTGTTGAGAGGTTTTTCCGAACAATTCTCCACCATGGTAATGGTTTAGTGGACTCCTTTAAGTGAAGGATTTGGTAAACCCTATTATAGGGAAAATACATAGATGTGAACACCCATGACTTGATTTAATACTAAATTGGAAAATTCTAAGATTGAATTGAAAGAATAGTTAGAACATAAGAATAATTACGAAAACCATGATGATATTTATTATGTATACCACTTGTGATTATAAAGAGAATTAAATAATCTCACATAATCATTCAATACATAGTTCTCTCTCTAAAAAAAAAGAGAATACAAGAGGAGAGGGTTTAGACAAGCTCAACATTTGGCTATTATAGCTAGGATTACATACATAGCTTAGAGGAGAGAGAAAAAGTTAGCAAATTATGTTATGATTTTTGATCCCCTTATACAATATCCGATATATATAAGGGTAGAGTGAGGAAAGAGAAAGAATGAAAAATATAGTCCGATCAAGCATAACAAATTTCTCTACCTTAAGTAAAGGACTAACCTAGTACAGGAATGGTATGGGCTACCAGTTTGGATTGATTCGAGGCAAAGATGAGCACTCATGGAAGCCTTTTAGGATAATTTTGTTCTTTAGGTCAGGACTCTAAGGTCTAACACTAGTTGAAGAAACCCCCATATTAGTTGTAAACACTTCTAGTTTCTCTTTCGGGAACTTTGTGATTCCTCATGTCCCTTAGAAAACATCAGTAAGTCATCTATAAAGCACACACTGGTCAAATGAGCAGATTTGTAGTTTAGATGACATTTAAAACCAAGGTGCTACTACAAGGTTTTGAGCATCCTACTGAGATAGCCCTTAGCCATGATAAAAATATAAAGTGAGGAGAGGGGTTTACCTTATCAGAATCCTTTTATCCTTTAAAAGGATTACATAGAGTGCCTTGAAGAGATGTGGAGAAGCTAAAAGTTATAATACATTGCATTGTGTAATTCGAAAAATAAAAAGGAAACTCTAAACCCAACAAAATGGCCTCAATAAAGCTTAATTATAGGGATTTAGAGGCTTTTTATCACATCCATACTTACTCCATTCCTTATGTATTTCCTTACAAGCTCTTAAGCCATAAGTATATTATCACCGATCTATCTATCAAGGAAAAATGCCAACTGATTACATTCTATCACTTCAGATAATAAAACATTTATTTTATTTGATATTGCTTTGAAAAAAATTATAGACCACATTGCAACAAGTAACATGTTTATAATAAGTAATATTGGTTTAATTTTCTTTTCTTTTTTTTCACTAGATATATTGTAGCGTTATTTGGTGCCTTTAAAAGGAAACTAGCTAGAGGAACAAAGATGCTAGACTACTGTGTTTATATTAACTCCAAAAACAAGCCAATCCTTCTTAAAAAAGTAGGCATTATACCCATATGATTAGGGGCTTTTAGATCTCCCATACAAAACATTTCTTTCTGTACTCTATGGTAGCTTTAACTATAATTATTTCTTTTAGAAAACTATGAGGTTGCAAACTCCTTAAAAAGTGGTAATTTTTTCTTATAATTATTTTCAAATAGTTATAGATAATAAATTACTCTTAAGGATCCTTTAAAATTTTATATTATATAAAAACATAATTAGCTAATTGTATAATCAATCATTAACAAGGTACCTTAAATAAGTTGTTAATTGCATTATGAATGAGTAAACTAGAAAAGAAAAGAATATGATATCATGATTATTGAACAACAAAGTAAGTAGTTTCCTTACCCAAAATAGAGCTCGGAAACATACAAATCTAGCAAAGAGAGATAGTCACATTATAACAAATTGAACATATTTTCATTAGTTTAAGGCTATATAGAAGTTGTGTTGTTTGTGAAGATAGAAGAATAATGTAGACCTTTGGTGTTGTTTAGAGTTGAAGGTGCCAATGAGGAGTTGTAGTTTTGGCATATTACATGATTCTTTCTAATGTTATTGTTATATGTTATGAGAGAAACATTTTTGGGCATGTAAATGTTTACTTATAATATGAAGATCGATCATCATTATGGCTATCTTAAATATAGTGGTGGTTCATAAAAACAACTAAATTTATGTATTGAACAAAGTTTAACTTTAAGGTTTTTATTATTGCTAAAACATGACACATTAGACGATTAAAGAAACTAAACTTCTATAAAATTTGTGTCGTGGATGAACCATTACCTTAGAAATGAATTGGCAAGACTTAAATGTGATCTTAGGTCTTGTTTTCTCTTCAATGTTAAAACAAGTAGCCCCTAAACACCTACACCTGTAGTTGAATGCTTGGAATTTACAAAATACTAATGCTCACGAGTTGGTGGAAGGAGAAGTGATGAAGTAAAACTCTTAAATTTTTTGTATCCTTAATAATGAACTCTGAACAAGCATATAAAGGTCATTTTTGATGTAGGAAAAAATTGATCATAGAGCATTGAATAAAAAGTCAAGTATATATTGAATCAAGAGGTGAAAATGAATACAGTAATTGAGGAGAGTAAACTGAATGGGGAGATGCATTCATGCATTATTTATGTCTATAATAAATACATTGAATGAGGAAATGCATGAATGCACTGAAGACTTACATGAAATGCAATGTTTTGCTATAGTTATCCAATAATGCCCATTATCTACAACAAAGCACAACACACACACACACACACACAATGAATGAAAGAACATGGTGGAGAAAGGAATAGTTTAATATCCCAGTACCAATATGAAATTGGTAAATATAAAGCCGAGTTATAATTTCATCCTTGTAGCGAGTTTCTCTTAAACTACATAGATTTGGGGGTAGACATGACACAACATATTACACCTTTAAAATCTACAAACTCTATGATAAAAAAATAAGTAGTTTTTATATATCTCTTGGCACATCTTGAAAACTCGTAATTGTTCTAGGGAGATAGATAACTGATACATATAATTAAATCTTCATACAACTTTAGGATTTGATTTCCTTTATTAGGTGTGAATTCATTATACTCTAGTGCATGATTTGGTCTACTTGTTCATGTTTACTGCTCTTATTCAATTTTGTCAGTATAGAGAAAAAAGAGATCAAAGGGAACTAAAACATAATGTTTGAAATTAAATGAAAGTGAAGTTTGGACTATGCAAGTATGGAAAACTTTTGAATTTTGACCATGATGTAATCGAAGGCAAGAAACATAAAAGTTGTTGATCTTTTCTTTCACTTTCCAACACATCTCCAATCAGCTCATTCCAATCGTAGATCCAACAGCCTATGTTTTTGTAAGACTATTGACAACTATCTTTCTATGCTGGCCAATGCAACATCTTCTATTCCCTTTTTGTCACTGGAGTTTGCAGTCTCTAATCAGTTTTAGTATCCAACAGTCTCCAACCTTTTCTTATATGAGAATCCCCTCGGCCTTTTCAACTTAGTATTCCCTGGTTAAAGTTCACAAAACTTGATCTCTATATGTTTGCACAGGATGCTTCTTTTTTTCCAGACATAGCGGAGGTTGGTTCTAGCCACTGTTCTTGCTCTCTCTCTTCTGATTTGATAAGGGGCTACTGGATTTGAGCCTCACGGTGAGCGAGTATGGCCGCCACCCCCGGCGACATCGCGGGCCCACTTGATCTGGAATCAAGTATAGTAGGTTTAAATCTTTTTATTGCCTCTACCATTCATTAAGGTCAAACCTGTAACTGAGTGATGATGTTTATATAATGTTATGTGGGTGCAAGTTGCCAATGTATGTCGTGGGAAGGAGGTCTACTCTTGATATATATATATATATATATATATATATATATATATAATGTTTTATGGTAATACTTCATTGTATATTGTTTATTTACTTTATCAGGTAAGGCATGTTTATGCATTTGTCCTCTACTGATCGAGCTAGACTTGCATTACAACAAAATATCGATCATTCGTTTTGGCTGTACATATTTATGGAACTGTTTCACCTGGCTGCTATCGGAGACATGACAATTGACCTTGACATGATGCTATAAATTTGCACATCAACGACTCAAATTCGGGAGGAAAAAAAATGTATTACATTTTTGTCTTATTCGTTGCTCATGATAGTTTAACAAGGATATGGTATCCATCAGTTTCTTGCAGCACATTACAGAATCTGGGGGGTACATCTTTAAATATGGGCATTACGTACTTTCTTGATGACGAAGGGAGGACCTCCTCCATCAGCATCTACCTTCTCCGCGACGACAACATTGTTACACCTGTTTGCAGCGAAATATAAGTATCATCGTAATCATCATCATCATAATCATTAAACATGATGCAAAATGCAGAAATAGAAGTGGAAAAGACATCATAGCCCTAAACGAGGGCGAATCTATTTCATCAAATACTCCATTCAATTATGGTATGATTTAAGTCTCGAGTAATGCGTAAATACATTAATTGATTAAAATAATACATATGAAAGTAATATGTCTCATCAATTGCTGAAGTAATAGTAATGAAGAGAGCGATGTAATTTTTTCCCAAAAGTAACACATTTTTCTTATAAACCGTCGTCAATTGTATCCTAAAGCAACGCAATGAAAGTAAATTATAACTTAGGCTTAATAGGTATAGAAAATACATGTCTGTCACCGCAGTTATTTACAAAAAGCCGACCTTCCAACCAATCACTCCAAGAAATTAAAATTTCATATTACGAGTATCTAAATTATAGTAATTATTTCATCTAAAGAGATCCACATATCCTTTCACATCTAAAATATATTCCGGGGACGATGTAATTTGAATACTTAACCTTATGAAAATAGTGCAAAGGGAGGAACTATGCGTTGTAATTTCTTCGTTATATGTCTTGAGCGGCTTTTATAAGTACGAGGTTCAAACTCTCTTGTTGTAAAATTAGACCTAAAAAAAGTTTATTAAATTAAAATGATTCGATATTAATAATTTGATTTAAAATTTAAATTTGATTTTAATTTATAAGTTTTAAATAATTTGAATCAATCTTATATTGAATTAAATTTAGTTAATTCGATAATGATTCGTATCTAAAATAACCCAAACTGAATTAACATATAAAAAAAAAAAACTCCAACTTGAGTTCAATCTATACTTGAAGGGAAATTTGATAATGACTCGATTCAAGCTTAAAAAACCCAAAATCACCTAATTTTAAATGACCCGACTTGAACTTGAATATAACTCAAAACTTGATTCAAACTAAAGTCAAATTTGATCCATAAAATTAACATTTTATCTTAGATAAATTGTTAAATAAATATCAATAAACTATTTTATTAACAAAATTTAATGTAAAAAAATAATATGCAACCTATACAACAATAAATGAAACAAAATTAGTAAAACTTTATTTTTCTCATTTTATTTTCATATCATATTAGCATGGATCATATTAGTTCATAGAATTTTATATGATTATTATTATAATTATAATTATTATAAAATAATAATTATAATATATATCATTATATTAACAACAATAAAATTTATACTTGTATTTCTTCTTCTTCTTCTTCTTCTTCTTCTTCTTCTTCTTCTTCTTCTTATTATTATTATTATTATTATTATTATTATTATTATTATTATTATTATTATTATATGTTTAAAGATGATAATGATGATGATGATAATAATAATAACAATAACAATAACAACAACAACAACAACAACAACAATAATAATTAATTATACTAATAAAAATAATTATTATAATTAAATGGTAATTATAATTATTATAATATTCATAACAACCATTATGATTATGTATATAATATTATTTATAATTTTATTTATAATAATAATAATAATTACATATTTTTTGATATATTTTTTATATCATTACATATATTACGATACAAATTATTATGATAAACATAATAATAATAAATCACAAAATTCATGTTATTCATTATATTAAATTAATAATAATCAATGTCAATTAAATTCTTAATTGTATTTATCCAACCAAAATCCGATACAACTCGATGTCTATAAGCTTGAATTAACTTGATCCAAACTCGATTTGGGCGAGAGTCTATTGACCTAAATCAAACCTCAATCCGAACTTGGCTCGATGTGCTCCTGACCCAAAAGATACAACCAAATATAAGCCCGACCCAAACCATGCTTACCCAAAATGGACTTGAACTCAAAGGGTATCTAATCCGTTCACATAATATACTCAATTTTAAGTCTATCCAAATTAACCCGACCTATATGACTTGTTAGCCACCACTCTTTGGTAGAGCTTGGCTATTACAAAAATAAATAAAATAGCTAAATTAAAGTAAAATAGTTGACATTGTTTTGATGTCTAGGTCTACTTGAAACTACTATTGGTATCTTGTTATACTCATGGTCTCTAATTAGCACAATTACTTATGTTCTTCTTAGGACATGCTACTATATATTATTTTGAATGTTGTATATGGGATATGGACGTGTGATTAGTGGTGGAGTGAGGGCTCTGCTATGGTGTCATGGGATACCATAGGATCCATAGTTTATGTACAAGTTCATATATAGTATCAAACTACACAAATTTGTGTGCAATAGTGTGGTGGATAACACCATGCATTGGGTACCATAAAGGATTGAAGGTCAAGGGATTGAGTCCCACTCCTTCCTTTTGCCATCATTTTTACCATACATTACCTAAGAAATAAAACAACCCAATGACTAGTTGGGGATTCAAACACACTAGCAATGATGTAAATCTACATGTACCAGCCCACCAACAATATATTTACATTTTATTTTGCACATATATATAATATATCATAATTTGTTACGGTTGGTATGCTCCTCATAGAGTTTGATCCTTTCAAATATATTATAATATTTATACTTTTGTCATATTCAATATACTTTGATTTTTTTTCGCATACACTTGCTATTATTATGTAGAATACTTAAAAAAAAGGTTCTATATATTTAATATTCCTTATTTCATTAGAAACTTATACTTAATTTTATGTTGATTAAGCTTTTATTATATGAATACCTATTTTAGTCAATTATTTGTCTTTTATTATGTCTATAGCAACCTCAAAGATCCAACTCCCTAACCTTTTTTAATTATAATTTTGTAAAAATAAGTGATAAAATTGCATGATTAATTAATGTATTGTTTCTTCTAAATAAAATTTAAGGAAACTAATAACTTGTATAATTGATTATGTAATCCATAGCAAAAAATCCTTGGATGAACAAAAATCATGGCATATTACTTTTAATGGTAACTATATGATAGATAATAAATAAATTAAAAATAGGTTATTATTATTATTATTATTATAGGTCACCATAAAACCAAAAGTTTAGTTCCAGAGTGTGATGCATTGGTCTTTGCTAGGCTGCCACCTTTCTTTAAATGTGCGTGTTGTTTTGTTTTTATTAGGACGTGATTGGTAGAGGGTTGGACCGGCCGATATTCGGCCTAATAGTATTTTGTTTTGTATTTAGGTGCAGCCGCAAGGACCGCAACCATACCTGTAGCGTGTCTTTAGTAATTTAAGGTGTACTTACAATTAAATATGTTGTATTTATAATTTTTTGGATACAACAATAAAATATTGATGCATATTTAATATAATTATAGTGTATTTATAATTACTGGTTTTATACTTATAATTATAAACATACACTTGTAAAACTAAATGTATAATATTAATGTATTAGAGGCATAGTCATGGGTGTGCCATATTCAATGTAGCGGTTGCATGGCATTGGATGCTGCGAGGACATTTGTATGGGCGTCTACACTTTTTTCCTTTTCTTTTTTGTACTAATTTTACCTAAGCAAATAACATAGCTGTTATTTAGAAAATATATTTTTATTGTGTAGAAAATATTTACGCAATAAAAGACAATACTACCCTTTACCCCTTAAATCTTCTTCTATTATTGTTGACCGACACTTTCTCCTACTGACACTTCTTTCTTCTCTGTCCGCTGCTCTCTTCATTCCTGCCGCGAGAAGAATTTTTTCCCACAACAACATATTTAACGTAATTTTGATTTTTGATTTTTAATTTTTAATTTATAATGTATAACTATCTGAGTTTAAATTTTTAAACTTATAAATGTGTAAGTATAATTTTTTTATTAATTAGATATAGTAGATGTAAGTATAATTTTTTTTATTAAGGAGATCGACAGATCTGCTTGCTTTTTGCAAAATTTGTCGATGTTGCTGCTGTGTTTCGGCAAAATGGACCGAAGGGCAGGGTTTAGATCGGCTAAATCTGCCGATGTAGGAGGGTTGCTTCGGCAAATTGTGTCGATGCCTAGGAGAGGACTTCGGCCAACAACGCCGATCCATGTGAATAAGTTTGTCGCTAGGGTTTCAATTATAATTATAATTATATTTATTAATAATAATTTGTTGATTATAATTTATCTTAATAATATATTTTGATTATGGTTAATTGATTAATTTTAGAAAATATATTTTTAGATTTATTATACTCTAATATTTGAATTACATCTAGGTTTTAGTAAATTATCTTTCTATTATAGGATTTTGGTTATTTTTAGGATGTAAAATTGTATATATTAATTATAGTTTATTAATAATATTAATTGTACTTTAATATTCTAATTAAATATAGGTTTGGTAAATTATATCTTTATTCTATAGTTTTGGTTATTTGTAGGATATATAATTATATATATTAATTATGGTTTATAAATTATATTGATTATGCACTAATATTTTAACTAAATATAGGTTCGGTAAATTATCTCTCTATTGTAGGATATTTGCTATTTTTTGGAAGTATAATTATATATATTAATTATATTTTATTAATTATAATAATTATGCTTTCATAATTTAATTAAATATAGATTCGGTAAATTATCACTTTATTCCAGGGTATTGGCTATATCTTTGATGTGTAATTATATATATTAATTATGGTTTATTAATTATATTAATTATGGTGTCATAATTTAATTAAAGATAGGTTCGCATGTATTCTCGCTAGGGTTTTAGCTTAATGATCTTAATTATAATTATCGTTATATTTATTAATAAAATTTTTTAATTATAATTTATCTTAATAATATATTTTGATTATGGTTAATTGATTAATTTTAGAAAATATATTTTTAGATTTATTATACTCTAATATTTGAATTAAATCTAGGTTTTAGTAAATTATCTTTCTATTATAGGATTTTGGTTATTTTTAGGATGTAAAATTATATATATTGAATATAGTTTATTAATAATAATAATTTTACTCTAATATTGTAATGAAATATAGGATTGGTAAATCATATCTCTATTCTATAGTTTTGGTTATTTGTAGGATATATAATTATATATATTAATTATGGTTTATTAATTATATTGATTTTGCACTAATATTTTAACTAAATATAGGTTCGGTAAATTATCTCTCTATTGTAGGGTATTGGCTATTTTTTGGATATGTAATTATATGTATTAATTATTTTTTATTAATTATAATAATTATGCTCTCGTAATTTAATTAAATATAGGTTCGGTAAATTATCTCTCTATTGTAGAGTTTTGGCAATTTGTATGTAATTTGTATATATTAATTAAGGTTTATTAATGATATTTATTAATGATATATTTCAATTATGGTTAAGTTGATTAAATTTGTTTATTATGTTTATAGATTTGTTAATACTTTGTTAATTATGTTATTGTATTATTTATATATGATCAGATGTTTATTAGATTTATTTATATTTTCATTAAATATGTTAAATATTGTTATGTGATGGGGATTATTAGTGAATGTTTTTAATTATATTGATAGGATAATAGGTTAGATTTGTTTAATATTTTTGTTAAATGTATTTATAATAGATTAAATATGTTTATATTTGAATTATATTTAATTAGTTTGCTAATTTTTATGGAATATATTTGGATAATTTTGGTTGGATTATTGAAAAAATAGATGAGGGCATACCATAATTAAGTATAATTTAGTTGTTATATTATACTAAACTCCTACAAGTAAGTAATACAAATATTGTTGATATATTTAATTGATAAAGTAGAGGATTAATATAAGAGATTGTATTTGAGTTATATGGTTGGGTATATATATATCTTTCGCTATCATAATATGGGTTGATATTTATTAATGATATTAATTTCATGTATGTAATTAAGTTTTATTTATGTTATCACATATTACCTTCAATTAATATACATAATTATAATTGACTTTAGGCATTTATTATTGAAATTCAGATGAGTCGCAGAAAAGACAAAGTAGTAGATAGAACCGATGGTCGTCATGTTACTGCTTCTTCACGACGTAACAGAACTACTACTCAGCTACCTACGTCGATGACTCGATTGAGAAATTTCGGAAGGAGTATTGCCAAAGGATTACGACGAGGCAAAAAATCTCGAGAACAAGAACCGAAAGAAGCATCAGAACAACAAGAATATGCAGAAGTTCCCGAAGAACCAATGTCTAGTCAACAAGGTCATAAATTTTCATCATTTGCAGACTATGCAGGTCGTCCATCATTTGTAGCTGATGTTGGCATTGCGGGGTTCGGAGGGTAGGTAGGTTTGCGAGCAGGAGGTCTGGGGTTTGGAGGTTTGGGGGTTGGAGGTTCTAGGTATAGAGGTTCTAGGTATGGGGGTTCTGGGGTTGGAGGTTCTAGGGTTGGAGGTTCTGGGTATGGAGGTTATGGGGTTGGAGGTTCTGGATATGGAGGTTTTGGATATGGAGGTTCTGGATATGGAGGTTCTGCGGTTGGAGGTTCAGGGTATAGAGGTTCTGGGTTTGGAAGTTTGAGGGTGGGAGGTTCAGGGGTCAGAGTTTCCGAGTCAGAAGGTTTTCCATTATCTACATAATATATAGATTTTCTTACCTCACCGGCGTAGCCTGCTATGGGAGCATCGTCATCGACTTATGTGTGTAATGATGATGATGATGATGATGAGGAGGAGGAGGAGGAGGAGGAGGAGGAGGAGGAGGATAGAGATCATCATGATGGGGATGCTGGTGATGCTGGTGACGCTAGTGAAGATGAAGAGAGTATACAATTAAAGGATGAATGGTACTTGCTTAGGCCATGTCTTGGAGGTCCAATAATTCTTGATTTGATTCCTAGCTTTGGCGGTTATACAGCTTTAGATTTATGGTTAGGAAAGGTAAGTTTATCATATTCATTATTTCTTAATTATTATTTTATATGTAATCAATCATATATATACATTATATTTGTTTATTCTATTGATCAGGATCGGGGTTGTCCCAGATCCACACGAGGCAGGAGGTTTTAAGAAATTTTCTAGGAAGTGTCAATGATAGGATGTTCGCTCTGATATGACGAACATGATTATCACACCTTCCATCCTACACATTTGAGCATGTGAACGTGCCACTTATTTCAGCATTTATTGAGCGATGGAAACCAGACACTAATAGCTTTCATATACCATGGGGGGGAGATGATAATGACTCTTTTAGATGTATATCGTATATTAGGGCTACGAGTTGATGGTCATCCATTACATTTGGACATGACAGCGGACACGCGTGGGCAAATGATTGGTGCAATAGGTGCCTTATTTGGGATGGAGGAAATGCAAGTGAATGAAGTCACTTGAAAGGGCGGGCTTCCATTTAAATGGCTGCAAGAAGTATGTGAATCATACTGGTTAGGGGACGAGGAAAAAGCGATCAGGTATATATTATGGTTGATCGGCTTATCGTTGTTTTTCATTAAGACGGTTGATAAAGTTAATCCATACTTTATCATTTTTCTTCAAGATATTAGCTGGGTTGAAGGTTATGCATGGGGTGCAGCCACACTTGCTTTTTTATATCGACAACTTGGTATGGCTTCTAGAGCCTACGTTGCTCAAATGTCAGGATGTATCACTCTATTACAGGTAATTTTATAATCAATATATATATATATATATATATATATACATATATTACATACTCTAGATTCGTTATGATGGCTAATAATCGAATATTATGACAGGCGTGGATATATGAATACTTTCCAGGGTTTGGAGTGGAAAGATCCATGTATGATCCAGACCATCCTCGTTGTATGAGGTGGTCTTGTGGCCAGAAATTCAAAAATTAATTGGAGACGCTCAAATACTTTCGCGCAAAGATTAATGTTATGTCTGCGTCAAAGGTATGCTAAAAACATTATGGAAATTACTATATTATGTTTGTAATATCCATATTTACTTGAATATTTTGGTGAAAGGTCAATTGGGATCCGTACGAAGTAGCTGATCCATATAGATATTGCCGTATGGCATTCTATCACGGTTGTATACATTGTTTGGAGAAAGTTGAACCACATATGCCAGATAGAGTGACACGGCAATTCGGTTATAGACTAGTCATCCCTGAGGAGCCCATCAAGCCAACTAGAAACTCATACAGAGGTCCTTTCCTCAAGAAGTACAAAGTATACTATGCACACATGCTCAACCAATGATTCTTGAGGTATGAACATATACTGGGCCCGGATGTTTTTGGACCAGTGGTTGAATATCCATGGGATGTGGCCGATGCTTATATGGATTTGTATGTTCTGAGAACTCATAGATATAAATTGGCTACGACGGAAATATATTTGGCTGAACATGCGAACGATGATCATCTTATACCAGCCGAAAAACATCTGAACAAAGCTTGTAAAACTATCCGTCGATTGTATTGGAGGGGAGAGCCAGCTCCAAATTATGAGCAGTTAGTTACATGTATCGAAACCCTTGTGCGTGATTTAGGAGTTACTCCACCTCGGCGTGGCCATTTGTAATGAACTTGATGTATTACCGTATTGTTATGTAAAGACATTAAAATATGTTTGTTAGAATTAATACCAGCTGTCATTTTTATTTTACCATTGATGTATGAGATTTATATGTTAGGTTAGACTATTTGTGTTCAAATTTCATCAAGAGATAATGAAGGAATAAGAGATACGATAGGAATGAGCTTCATAATGATTGCAACCGTGTTATTATGTCAGCTCACAAAATCTCAGTTTTCAAAAGTCAGCATTTGGCTAAGAATTCAAGGAAAAATAAGGAGGTCCAATATTTTCCAACACGAATAAAGTGTTTTATTAATCAATCAATATCTTCCTATCCTTATTCATTAATTACACGAGTCAGGTGTTTTATTATATATCCATAGTTTAGATCTTCGTGATAGAAATTATGATATATTTATTAAAATTAGCACGTACATGTTACAAAGGATATAAACACAAATAAATAAAGAAAAACTTACAACAATTCTACATTAAAGTTGAGTCCGAAGATAAAGGATGAGGGTCTTGTGTGTCATCATGTACCAATGCGTGCCATTGTTCGAATCTTGAAGAATATTGGGTATTCCATGTTGAAACGCTGCTATCATGATATCTATTCCAATTTGTATGTACTGGTGGGAGTGGAAAATTTTCTAAAAGATATACCTGCCGAAAAAAAATATTATGTTATCCATTCATATCATATTGAAATGGAAAAAATCTTTATTAAACTTAGTGCTCACTGATATGTAGTGACTCATGTCTTGCAAGAAAAATATAGTGACTTTTTCAGGACCTTAAATTCCATTCATAGCCACTAAAGGTAGGAATGAGCTGCATGCATTCAATGAGTAATATGCGAACAACACACAGTAACGAGTTGCAATGACATGACCAATATCAAGCATTTCCATCCAGTGTGCCTTCGGAGCTGACCCTTCCTAGTGGGAAATATTATTAAGAACTTGATCAATGCTTTCATATACGAACACATTCTTGTACAACTGTCGTCTTGCCAATATCTCGTGATATAAGTCGGTACAAATCTGAACCCACCGTTCTTCATCTCCTAGTATAATAGAAGCCAATGCTCTGAAACCACAATTCCTATCTCCTAAAATATTACACCAGCTACTAATATAAGGAACTATATATCGATTCATCTGAGTCACATATGGAAATTGAAATTGGCCTGATGACAGAAATGCCGATTGTCGTCCTTGACCCCGACCTCGACCCCGACGTTGAGTTGATTTGGGACGACTAGAAAATTGTTGTTCTGTATACTCCCAACTAGTTTGTTCCCTTCTAGTGGATTTCCTTGGGCGACCCATATGCTGCCGTACTGGTGGCTCATGGAGAGGTGTTCTCTGGGGAACTGCAATATTAAATATCTCTCTGGTTAATTGATTTTGTATTTCTGGTGGCTAGCACATAACAGATTCCATGGAAATATGGAGTAAATGAGATGCAACCTCTAATGGTTCTTGGGGTCTCGGTGGAGTAATCGGCCCATCTATGTCGAGTTTCTTCTAAAACGGATGAATAGCCGACAGGGGGATTGACAAGTAGTTATGAATGTATGTTTTAATCTCATGCGTACATGGTATCCCGAGCGTACGATGCATGTAACATCCGCATAAATCATCATCCGTACGTACATGATCAAGTCTCTGACACTTGTTGTTCACCAACTCCATTGCATATAAAGAAACATGGCCCCTCAAATAGGCATAAAGATCACTTGTAGCAAAATAAGGAGTGTTAAACTGACACCTCTCTAGTGATACTTTTATCTCATCATGTTGTAATTCGAGGAACACATGCATTTGTTTGTGCACTGTATTAAAGCTACCCCGTGATGTCTCCAGAAATCTTTTTAAAGATCCATGAGCACCTTCAACCCTATTCATAAAGAAAATTTAATTACTTAACTTTATCAATATAAAATAAGCTAAATCAGCTATACTAAGCGATAAAATATAAATCATACTTATTCGTTGTAAGTTGATGGATATGAAACACGTCACCAAAGAATGCAGCAACAATTTTATGTTTGTAGGGTTGTAGCCAATTCGTCTTTAGATATGAAATTAGGCTCGACATGCTTCTGTAATCTTCCTTCATTGACAACAGTCGTTCCTCGTGTGTTTGTTCGTCCGTGGTATCTATCAAAATTTTCCATCGTGACATAAAACCACGTGCAAACGATGAATGACCATAGAGTTTCTTACACTTTTCCTCCACATTCTTATTCACATGAAATCTACATAATAAAGGTTTTGAAGTAGGAAAAATATGTTCCACAGCTGAAATAAGAGTAAGTTCTCGGTCGGTAATAATGGTGGTTGGAAGCATATATGGATCCATTAAGCTCTTTAATCTCTCAAGTGCCCAAAAATAATTTTCCTCCTTCTCAGATGACATGTATGCACATGCAACGTTGAAATTCAATTGTGTTGGTGTTAGTCCAACAACTTCAAGTAAGGGCATTCTGTATCTATTTGTCTTATACGTGCAATCCATTTGCAAAACAAAAGGAAATGCACGTAAAATGTTAACAGATACGGGATGTGCGAACAGATGTTCACTTATTACGTTTGATTGGGGCTCACTTCGATGCCACTAAAAATAATGATTCTCAACCAATATATTCATAACATGCTGCAACATTGTTTGACCGTCCATTTCTTCGGACCTAAGCTTCTATCGAGAATTATAAATATGCCTTCTCATACTTACATTACCTTCAATTTTTTTTGAAGTAGCGGTATGATTTGCCGTGGCTTTACGTTAGCTGTGATAAGTTCATCAATAAATTGAACTTTATTTTCTATCAACTTACTAATAACAACATGTCCTTGGTCATAATTAGCCAATTCATGATTGTGTGTCCCGTTCCTAACTACCACTTGCCATCCACCGTTATTATTTTCAACACCAATAATAAAAAAAGGACAATCATTTTTTATAGAACATATATTACGTGCACCTTCGGTATCTGTTGGTCTAGTACAGACGTACGTACCATTTCGTTCACATCTTATCGAGACTCTACCCGCTCCTATACCATTTCCTTTTCTAGAACCTTTGGTAATCAAAATCATCTTATGAGTTCTACCCATTTTCTTAACCCATGTCACAAGTTCATCTCGATCCAAAAATATTTGATCCATTACAAAAAATCTCTGATAATTTTTAGTCATAAAAGATGTATTCTCCATATCTTGAAAAAAAGAGTTTACCATAATAATATAATAAAAAACTATTAATTTCATGTAACTAATTTTGTCGCCACAATTTGCAATACTTAAAAAATAATATTTTACCTCTTTGTTGAAGTTGTAATTAATATTGGGAGAATGCATTTGCATATCTTCTGCATATCCATAGCTTGTCGGTATTGGAAATGTATCATCGTAATACAATGGGGTTCTGACCCCATCTTCATAGTTCATCGGACTTCCGAACTCATCGTACCCTATCGAAGTTTCAAACTCTTCGTAGTTTGAAGAACTTCCAAATTCATTATTCATTGTGAGTGTTTAACAATAATTGAAAATTTTCTTCTCTTCCTTCTTCCTTTCTTTTTCTCTTTTCCCCAAGCAGGGCCAACCCATCATCAGCACAATCCACTCCTTCCTCCTATGCGGTCTAGACTCGCGCCACCCCCTTTTTTTTCCAGCCGGTTCTGTCTTCTTTTCCCTTTCTTTCTTTCTTTTCTCTTGGATCACTGGTCCAACCCCCCTTTCTTCTTCTTCTTCCTCGTGCACGCATGCTACTCCCTTGATCTACGCCGAAATTTCCGTCACCGACGACACCATTTGACCAGCCATTCCTCCTCTCTCTTCCCCTATCTTTTCTTTCATTTCGACCTACCCGACCATTCCCTCTTTTGCCCGTGCCCATCCCTTCTTCCCATAAAAAATGGCCTATAATGGTAGACCTGCATCGACCTACCATCGCCGGCCGGTGCACTCATACCCCTTGCCCCCTATTTTTCTGCTCCCCTCTATTGTTTTGTCCTCCAATCAACCTATATATACCCCTTAGGAAGCCATAATTAGGTTTCAATTTTTTTAGCCCATACAACCCGACCTCACACCACCGCCTAAATAGACCATCATTCCTTCACCGTCGGCCATCACCACCACCCACACTGCCCACCAAAGCCTTCCCTGCACCACCCTCTATAGAACTGAGCCTCCCTCCTCCCTTGCCTTTTCCTGCACAAGCCACCCTGGTCGTGCAAAGTCACCCCCTCGAACAACCCACTTCAACCTCCTACCGCCCTTCATGCCACAGTCTGCCACAAATTCTGCCGCCAATAACACCACCTCTACCCTCCAAAACAACCAGGGGACCTTATTCTACCTCCCCATACCTCCATCTCCCATTGCTTCCCTCTTCCCTAGCCCATACCCCCATCTCTTCACCTCTCTTCCTCCTCCACCGCCGCCGTTGCCTACCACTAACGGCTCCTCCACCAAGCCTAGGTGGTATTCTAATTTCCCTAACCCTTAAAACTTTTTTTTTATATAAGTGTTACAAAATTTTTAATATTAATAGTATTACTCTTAATAATATTATTAATGTTGTTGCTATTATTATTATTATTATTATTATTATTATGTTATCACTCTTGTTTCAGAAATATTTCTAACTAATGGTATTATTATTTAAAAGGCTACAACTTTATTATTATTATTATTATTATTATTATTATTATTATTATTATTATTATTATTGTTATTATTATTATTATTATTATTATTATTATTATTATTATTATTATTATTATTATTATTACTATTACTGTTATTATCATTATTATTATCATTATTTTCTTACTAATACTATTAATACTAACTTTTGCCATTATCACCTTTATTATTAGTGTAAATGTTGAGACCCTTATAGTACTATTACCCTTTTTGATTATTATCCTTATTATGCTTTATTATTAATAATATTAATAATAATAATAATAATAATAATAATAATAATAATATTATTATTATTATTCTATTATACTTGACCATATTATCACCAAGGCTACTACTATTATAATTTCTAAAACCTTTATTAGCATTATTCTCAAGATTGAAACTATTAAGAATAATAATAATAATAATAATAATAATATTATTATTATTATTATTACTACTACTACTACTACTACTACTAGCATTATCAATATAAGTATCATTATGGTCACTACTTTTATATTATTTACATCACTATTGTTATTATTATGACTAGATTTTGGGTCAATATTAGTATTATTACAAAAACTAATAGTAATATTATTATTAGTAATATTGAAACTATTACTTTTAATACTATGAATATCACTAAGACTTACTTTGGTTAGTAGGGGCATGATTAAATATTTTGAGAATAATAACCCTATTTTTAATTATAAAACTACTATTATCATTATTAGCCCTAAGAGTAAGCCATAATAAGGGTAAGATAGGAAATGATGGTAATTTTGGTAAGAGGGAGATTAACCCATAGTGTTTCCCTCTTATAGGTGAATCAAGTCAAAACCCTAGGGAGGCGTAAGAGCATGCTCCAAGCCCGACATCGTTTTAGGTAAGGGTATAACTAGGGCCTTATGTGTGATTTGGGTCCTACATGCCTTGGATGCCACATATAATGATATGTTGTGAATCTTGTGCTGTTATCTTAACTGTTTTATGTATAGCGCAACTTGGAATGGAGGTATGTTCATGTGCTTTCTTATGATATGTGTTAATATGGATATGCTGTAAGCTATGACGTGATGTGATGTGGACCTTTAAGACATCCATGCTAGGATATTTAATGTGGTAATGTGGGATGGAAGCACAAAAAAGAAAAATGGGAAAGTAAGATAACCAAGGGAAAGTAAGTTAGCTAATGTAGGTAGGAATGACTAAATAATCCATGAGTGGGTAAATAAAAGGGGACTTAAATAACATAAAAGAGTGGGAGAATCTAGGTTTTGCATGGGAGAAACTAGGGTTTGCATGAGAATTTTAGGGTTTCGCATGAAAAGTATTGAGGGTTTGCATGGGATGGTTAGCGTCCGCATGGAGGCAAACTTTACGTATGGAAAGTTGCCTTGGGGCATGAGGAAGGTAATGGAAGAGTTTTTTTTGGGTGTTTGGAGGCTTCGGGTGAAAAATAGTACATGAGATAGTATAAGGGTGTATAGGAGGTCAAGCTAGGGTTTGGGGGAAAACCTTAAATTGGGAAGGTGGAAAAAGAAAAAGGAAATAATAATAATAATAAATAAATAAATAAATAAATGAGGATGAGTGAGGGTTGGATCTAAGGGTCGTGACTTGTGGAGTGTTAAAATAGTTTGGGTTGTATGAGGCAGAGGAGGATAGGCCACATAGGCCCAAGTTAGGGTTTTCTGGAGAAAACCCTAGGGAGGGCTATGAATGGGCTTAGTGGTATGAGGTAGTGGGCCTTGACCCCCACACCTCGAAATTGGGCTTCAAGTGTGAGTAGTGGAATAAGGAAAGGATGTTGGGGTAGTTAGGAGGTGTCGTAGTCTCAATATATGGGATGAGCCTCTCTTGGGAGGATAGAAGTAAAAGATTGGTGGCATGCATTTCAATGGTAAAAAATTATCGAATAAGACAAAAATAAGACACTAATCATTTAAAGAGGAAGATTGTTGAGTCGGGCTCAGACAGGTCCACCGGCGAATAACAGTGGCCAGGAGCTGGGGTGCCTTAGAGACCGATCCACTGGTGAATAATAGTGGCCAGGAGCGTTTTGCCATGCATGATTTTCAGTCCACCATCTATAATAGTGGGGGATTTTGTGCTCAACAAACCAAACGTAATGAAGCTAAGAGGTGCAAAATACACTAAGTACTTACAGTGAAACACCATGTGAGTCTGCGCCAAACCGATCCACTGACAAATAATAGTGGCTAGGAGCATTTTGCCTTGGAGATCGGTCTACCGATGAATAATAGTGGTAAAGAGCGTTCTGCCCTGTATATATTCTGGTCCTCCGGTTAAAATAATGAGGTTCCCACACTCGCATGGATTAATAAAGAGTATGTGTGAAATAAGTATATTGTTAAGAGAACTAAAGAAGAAGTTTGTCTAGAACGTAATTGGTCCTCATTATCTTTATTATTGTATGTTTCCTATATGATCATGCTTGTGTTATGTGTCTTATATGTTTGGCCTTAGAGTTGTGATTACCTTTCTCACTACATAGCGTACTGACCACTTATTTCATGGGTGCTGCTCATTCCCACAAGTAGAAGGCCCTTCTGACTAGGTGTAGGTCGGTGACTCTATCTTTGATGCCTATAACACTTACGAGGCATCAAGCAGGGTTGAGAGTTGAGCCTAGACCTAGTGTAGGGGTTGAGAGTGACATGGTCGGAATCTATCTTCCATTTTATTTTTCCTGTATCATTATAACTTAGTTTTATTCTGTTGTACAATGTTTCTGTCATTTAGAACTTTAAATCCTTACTTTTGGGTTGTACCTCTTTTGGTTACCGCACTCTTATTTTCTGTATGGTTAACAATTCATTTTCTTTATGAATTATCGTTTTAAATATCGACTTGTGTTTGATGTTAATCCCATTCAGCCTTAGCACTTGGTACTGGAGCGGTAGAAGTGAACCGGTCTGGTACTAAGTGTGGCGGAAATATCCCCATTAATTACATTTTGCTATTTTGCTTCTGCTAAACCTTTTCATCAAACAAAATTTGTCAGTAGTAAATTTTGGGGGTATTACAATAAACCTACAATAGTAATAAGCCAATCCTAGAATGTTGCGCACCTCCTTGATAGAAGTTGGTACTAGCATTCAGAAACTTTATGAACCTTTGTAGGATCTACTGCCACTCAATCCTTAGAGATTGTATGTTCAAGAAAAGCCACTTGGTCCAACCAAAACTTACACTTTAAAAGCTTGGCATATAACTGGTGTGACCTTAACACTTCTAAAATCTACCTTAAATGTTGCTCATGCATCTCATGATTGCTAGAGTGGATGAGTCCATCATTGATGAATGTTATGACGAACTAATCTAAGAATGGTCAATTTTGGAGAATACCTTAGCTCCCTTGAGTTGGTTGAATAGGTCATTAACCCTTGGCAATGGATAATGATTCTTTATCACAAACTAATTGAACTCCTAATAATTGATGCACAAGCTCAAGCTCCCATATTTCTTTATCACAAATAGGACTAGAGCTCCCCATGGTGATATATTGGGTTGAATGTAACCCTTACCCAATGATTCTTCCAACTGGACCTTGAGGTATTTCATCTTCGTAAGTGCCATACGGTATGATGCTTTATATATTGGTTTCATCCCTAGAAAAATTTCCATAGTAAACTCGACCTCTCAAATGGGTGGTATTTCAAAAATCTCCTCAGGGAATACATTAGGATATATGTGAACTACTGCCATCTTCTCTAATGGCATCTCAACTACTTTGGTATCTCAAACACTATACAAGAAGAGTGGATACCCTTTACGAATAAGGTTACTCATCTTGATTGTTGACACGATCCTTAAAATAGAGTTAGGTTCACACTTTTGATGAGAGGTTCTAACACCCTTTGGTCCTCATAAGACCACACGTTCTTGTGTACAATCAATCAATGCTTAGTAAATCCCTAACATGTCCAATTCGACAATTACATCTAAGTCATAGAATTGAAGTTCTATGAGATCTAACGGAAATTCTACCCCTAACCATTATTGCCACTCGTTTATAGAACCCAAAGCATACAATCTTATCCCAAAAGACAACACAATAGATGTGGAAATACTAATGGAAGGAGACAAGGCAACTCTAGCCATAAATGCGAATAACACAAGGAAGTGTGATGCACCAAAGTCAAACAATACACCTGTTGGAAAATTAGAGGTAGTAAGCATATTAGTCACCACACTAACCTGACGCTCTACCTCTGAGTGGCTCATCACGTTCAGGCATCCTCCCGAAGGAAATCTTATGACACTAGCTGATCCCTACCCCTATTGAAAGGTGTAAGTCCGCTAATCTCTAGGCTAATTAGCTCAACTAGTGATAGTATTTGATGATGAAGGAACTCTCTTAGTCTGTGGGTGTGGCTAATAAATTGATATGGTACTCTAATATAATCCCCCAAAATTTTTAAAACCTATAAATTAATAAATAACTTTTAAAATTATTTTATAGATTTTTGAGCATATAAAATTGGATCAGAATGTTTGATAAATTAAAATATATATTTTGTTATTTTATCACACTCATTCTATTTGTAAATTCCCAAACCAATATTTTTCTTAAAATTAACCTATTTAAGCCCATATATTAAATTATATTAAAATAAATTATTAAATAAATTTATCTCCCAAAAATTTTACATTCTATTATTTTATAAATTTAACTATTTTATTTTCCCCTTTTTTTCTCCTTTTTCTTATTTTTCTCTTTTCTTTCTTTTTTACTTTTTCCTTCCCTCGGGCCCCCAAACCCTAGCTTGTTTCCTTCCCTCGAGCCTGAGCTGCTGGCCCACTCCCCTTCCCTCCTCTCCTTCTCCCCCATCTAGCCCGTTCCCTTTCCTTTCTTCCTTCCTCCCCCGTGCATGAGGCCAGCTCAGCCTCCCTTCTTTTATTTCCTTCCTTCTACCCCGACTGGGCCTACCCACTCCCTTCTTTTTCTCCCCACCCGACTTGATTTCTCCCCCTCCTTTCTTTCTTCTTCTACCTCCTGTCCGGACCAAACATGCCTTACCACCTCTGCCATGTCCGACTAGCCGCCCTGTATGCAATCTACCTCCTCCCTGTTACTCTCCCCCACCACTTTTTTGTCCCTTCTCAACCCATCCAAGCCTCTCTCTTCTCACATATTCCCCCGTCTTTCCCTCCTTTCCCTTCCCTCTCCTTGCCACTCCGACACCCTTACCACCCTACTACCGCCCGACTGGCCACCTACTCCTCCTTTATCTTCCTCTCCTTTTTATTCTCTTCAATGACCGTTACGCTGCCCATTTTTCAAGCCTTACTTCCCCTACCCTGATTTCTTTCTTCTCCTTCCATTTCCCTCCCTATTTTTGCACTACCTCCCCCTCTGCCACTTACTTCGCCTAACTAACCATCTACACCACCTTCTGCATCCTTATACCCCCACTTTGCATCACCACAACACCCCCCGAGCCACCCTGCACCTCCTCCTTTCTCTACTGTCCCACCATCTCCACTGCCACCTAAGTAACCAAAACCCTCCCTAAATTCTCCCTTACCACCCCTCACCCCTTCATTTTCCTCCCTTTTCCTTCCTTCTCAGCCCCCTCCACCTCGGTAGCCACCTTCGCAGCCTCGCTGCTGCCGCCACCGCCGCCCTTGGCTGCCGTCAACTTATCTATGACCACAACCTACACTCCCTCTCCACCTTTTCACCCTTCCCTTGCCCTAAATCCTCCCCCACCTGCCCTTTTTCCTAGCCCCAAAACCCTAACCCAAAAACGGCCCTTCCTTCCTTTCTTCCACCACCTTCAACCTCTTCCAACCCTTGCTTTGCATGCAGCTCATGCTGCATGAGCAGTATGAGTTGCTGCATTTCTTGGTTTATTTTAATTAATGATTTTAAGGTATAATAATATTTTAAGTTAATTATTTCATTAATTAAGTTTTATAAAGTCTTATGCTTTTGGTTTTCTTTTTTCTAATGTGATAAATATTGATATTATTTTTAGGTATTGGTTTTTCTAATCAAAGCTTGAATCTTCAACAAGGATACCTATAAGGTTCAATTTTTGTGGGAATTAAGGTAATCATTAAATCCCACTTAAATGCATGGATAAACGTATGCTAGCACATTAGGGTTTTAATATGTTATTTTGCATGATATATATTGTTTAATATATTATATGTAGTTGCTTATAGTGATTGATAAAAAGGAAAGCATGTTAGTTTATATGCTATGTGTGGAAATATTGCTTAATAAAAGAGTTTGGTTATTAATGAAAATATTGAGTACTTATCCATGTTATATTATGTTATTATGACCATTGATCCATGAATAATATCATTGTGATCCCTAGGGGCATTTAAGTAATATTTCTTGTGTAAGAGTGTGGCCTAATATGTGTGGATGTTAATAAGTATATTGTTGAAGTATAATAATTGGTGGAATTTGATGATGAGAATGGAGTATTAATATTAATATTCATGTAGTGATGATAACATAATAAAAGTGGTGTAATAAAAGGGCAAAATGGTAAATTGTAAGTAAAAGGGGTATTATGGTAATTTTATAAGTAAAAGGGATATTATGGTAATTTTGTAAGTAAAAGGGGTATTATGGTAATTTTGGAGCCAAAGGGTAAAATAGTAATTTGTAAGTGAAAAGGGTAAAATGGTAATTTTAGAAGTAAAGGATAAAATGGCAATTTGTAAGCAAAAAGGGTATTATGGTAATTTTGGAAGAAAAGGATAAAATGGTAATTTTGTAAGTAAAAGGATAAAATGGTAATTTGTAAATAAAAGGGGAAGATGATAATTATATTAATGGAGAAGGGTAAAATGGTAATTATAATAAGGTAGAATGATAAAGTGGTAATTATAATAATGGAGGAGGGTAAAATAGTAATTATGATAATGGAAAAGGGCAATTTGGTAATTTAACTAACTAAAAGTAATTTGGTAATTTTAATAATGGAGAAGGGTAGTTTGGTAATTATGATAATGGAGAAGGGCAATTTGGTAATTTAACTAACTAAGGTTAATTTGGTAAGTATGATAATGGATAAGGACAATTTGGTAATTATGATAATGGAGAAGGGTGAATTGGTATTTATGATAATGGAGAAGGACAATTTGGTAATTTAACCTACTAAAGGGAAATTTGGTAATTATGACAAAGGAGAAGGGAAATTTAGCAATCTAACTAACCAAATGGGAAATATGCTAAGTGTAATAATTATAAAGGGTAATTGGTGACCTAATAAGTGTGGGAGATAACTTGGTAACCTAAACCGAGTAAGGGTGTAGCTAAGGCCTTATCTGTGCCATATGTCTTATATGCCTTGGATGCTTATATAATGATATGTTGTGTATATTGTGCTATTGTTATAACTGTTTATGTGTAGCGCAGCTTAGAGTTGAGGTATGCTCTTGTGTTCTCTTATGGCAAGTGTACGAATTATTTGTGCCGTGAATTGTGATGTGATGTGATATGACACTTTTATGACATGCATGCTAGGACAATTAATGTAGTGATATGGGGTGGAAGGATAAAAAAGAAAAATGGGGAAGTAAGTGGACCAAGGGGAAGTAATTTGACCAAGGAATGTGGGATTAACCTAAATATCCCATGATCCATGATAGGAAAAATACAATGGGACTTTAAGCAAAATAAAGTGGGTAAAATTTGTATTGGAGAATCTAGGGTTTGTATGGGAGAGTCTAAGGTTGGTATGGGAGAACCTAGGGTTTGTATGGGAGAATCTAATGTTTGTATGGGAGCTTTAGGGTTTTGTATGAAAACTTCGAGGGTCTGCGTGAGATGATCCTTGTGTAAGAAAGGTGCCAGGGTTTTGAGTGGACAACTAGGGTTCCACTGTCACATGTATAATTGGTGAGTAGAGTGATAGGATTTGGGTTGAATCTAAATGAGATGAGGTGTTGGATGATTAAAGAAAGATTGGGCCACATAGGTCTAATTACGGTTTCAAGGGAAAACCCTAGAGAGTGGAAGTGAGAGAATTTGAATGTCATAAAGTGATGGGCCTTAACCCACAATCTTAGGAGTTGGGGTTTTTATTATGAATAAATGAAAGGAGGAATGGATGTCAGGGTGTGATAAGAGGTGTAGAAGTCTCAAGATATAGGACGGGCCCTCTCGGGAGGATAGAAGTAGAGGTCGGTGACATGCATGTCTAGGGTGAAATCTGTTGAATAAGACATGGTAAGACACTAATAATTTAAAGTGGAAGATTATTTAGCCGGGCTTAGACTGATCCATCGGCATAATAGTGGCTGGGTGCCGGGGTGCCCTAGAGACTGATCCATCAACATATAATAGTGGTCAGGTACGTTATGCCTTGTAAGTGACCAATCCACCTGCTATAATAATGAGGGATCTAGAGATCGATAAACTAAACCCTAAGTTTCATAAGACATATAAAATGCACTAAGTACTTACAGTGGAATACCATGAGAGTTGGGGCCAGACCGATCCACCGGCATAATAGTGGCCAGGAGCATCTTGCCCTAGAGACCGATCCACCTGCATATAATAGTGGTCAATTGCATTTTACCCTGTATGTGACCAATCCACTGGTTATAATAGTGAGGTTCTTGTATTCATATGGATATATAAAATTTGAGAGATGATTGAATAATGATGGATATATCTCATTATATATGTATATAGTTTTGTATCATGTGTGGCATTGTGTGCCTGCTTTAAAGGATTACTCAATACTATAGTACTAAAGGGTTCCATTCATAGGCCCCTTGCCTATTCAATGGGTAGTGTCCATTGTAGGTTCATTTTAAGGTGCTATTCAAATGGGCAATGGGAATGATTGTAAGGAACTATTCGAAAAGTTCTAGGGTTGTAATCTTTCTCTTTTTAAACCCTAGTTTTAATGTGGTCTTTGTTATTGTAACTACCACTGGTGGAATTTATTCTGGTAAATTGTTATTTATGCTACTCTGATTTAATTATGGTTTGAGTTTCTGGTAGATTGTATTTTTCTCTTTCAGCCTCAGCACTTGGTATTGAAATGGTAGGAGTGAACTGGTCTGAAACTAAGTGTGGCTGTAATATCCCCAGAATTCACAATTTTTCTATTTCACTTTCGCTAATTTTTTTAATAAAATGAAAAATTTTTAGTAGTGAATATTGGGGGTGTTACATCTATGCTCTAGACTAATTCCTTTAAACACTACCACCCCTGATCGACACTCATAAGCTCTATGGCCCCACCATGACACATCCATGTCATGTCACCTTAATGTGTCTACAATCCACTCCTGAGTTATCTACTTTACAACACTTACGGTGGTATTTTCTCTAAATGGCATGACCCTTGGATAGACCTTTAACTCAAGATACCAACTTCATACTCCTTCCATACTTAGGTGGCATGCTTCCTACCAAATAAGCCCTTTTTTCCTTTCGTTGGAATGCTGATGACCCTTCAACTTCCTTTTCCCCCCAACTGAGCACTCTGGGTTTGGATGACTTCGGAAGCCTCCAAAACCTACTGGTACATTCCCACCACATCTAGTAGAATAACTCCTACTAAGAGCTCTTGATATTTGATTCCCAGGCTGATCATGAAATGGTGGACTTACATCACCTCATTGGTCTCAACCTCCAAAGCAAACTGGACTAGGTCCATGAATCTCGTATAACACTCCTCAATTGTATGCCTCTCTATTGAAGGGCCATGAACTCATCGTACTTCTTCATATAGAGATTTGTGGGATAAAAACAAGCACAAAGAGTAATAAGGAATGGTCCCCAACCCATAGGCACTCCACCTCTATGTCGGACGCTCCTCCACTAGTCTACTCTTTCCTTCCAATAATACATTGTCATGTTAACCCTCTTATGCATAGGGAACTTACATGTGGTGAAGGTCTTTTCCATGTCCCTAACCTATCTCTCCATAATATCAGGGTCCTCCCGACCCTAGAAGATTAGTGGGTGATGATGCCTAGCGCTCTAGAGCTAATCCTAGGGAACTAGTGCAGGTAGTGGCATAGGTGGTGGTCGTGGTGCTCAGATCTGGCCTTCCATGTAGGCATCAATAGTCTCCATGAATTCTTCTATGTGCTTGTAATAATGTTTAACAACCATCGATTCCTAAAGACTAAAAGTAGTTAGAGTAACCAATTTACCTTAATACTCGCACACCAAACTGACATAGAGGCTATCTATAGCACATCCTTGACCCATTCTCTCATAAACATTCCAAGTTCAGAAATACTTGAACTTCCAATTAAATACTTAAATAGTACGAGAAGTCTTTTAAAGCATTTTACAGTGTCATCTAGAAATATCAAGAGTGAAAAAGGTTAAAAACACATTCCAATACCATCTTGTGGATTCAACTTAATAATTCTTAACAGAAAAAACCTTTGAGAAAAGCTTTGATACAAACCCATGGTATCAACTTAATTATTCTCAAAAGTGACACATTTTTAAGAAAATCTTTGATACCAACCTGTAACACCCCCATTTTTCACTACTAAAAAAAATTATTTTATAATATTGGAGAAGTGGAAAATACTAAGCAAACTTTGGAAAAATGAGATATTACTACCATACCTAACACAAGATAGATGCTAGATACACATCCCATGTTAGATACACGGTTGAACAACTAAAAAAACCCAAACTAAATTAGAGTATGCAAGGATAAGATACATAAATATTTAAAGATAGGATTTACACCATTTGACCTCGATGGTCCCCGACATAGCCAAATAGAGGGAGATATATTATTTATAAATATAGGGCCATTATGATAGAACAAAAAGGTAGGGAATGTCCCTAAAACCTTAGACCTTCACAAACCGCACACAAACCTATAAATGTCTACAATCTCAAGCCCCAGACCCAATACAAGGTAGGTCCACCACTGTCCATCCCTAAAAACCCGCACATGACTCTTCATTCTTAGGAATGACCAAGTGACTGAGAAAACGGGTACATGAGTACACTAAATACCGAGTAACCTAAGTTACCTCCATAATGGAAGTCACAAACATACAAGGGTTTATCATATAACGGAAATCATATTTAACATGAGTCATGCCATGGCCATATAATTAATTTTGCCTACTCTATCATGATAAGGTAATGCATCAGAATTTAATACCATGCATAACTCAGGCAATTCAGGATGGATCATGCTTGTCTTTATACTACAACACCATAGATAGTAAGTTATCCAAATGACAAATAAGGTTACCACCATCCATTCATGAGTCTTCATGTTTATTTTCCAACTCACTTAATCAATTAGGTTATTCATTTACAATCATTACTTATGTTTTCCATTCCTTTTCTTTTATTCTCAACCAAATACTTATTTAATTTCTTATCCACATACTTATTCAGGTTATCATCTAGTCACTTAATCCAATAATTATCCAATTACTCATTCCATTTATTATCTTAAGTATTCATGCTAAATTTTTTTCATTTTCATTGAGTGATGGACTATGCACTAGCCCATAGTCTCACATACCATGGAAGCCTATCCAAAACGAAGGATAAAAAGTCCAAGTGAAGCTAAATAACCATAATGGACATAAGTCTAAGCTAAATCCAAGTAACCACCAATGGACATAAGTCCAAGTCAAAGCAACATAACCATAATGGACATAATTCTAGATTGAAGCCAACCGCCTAGGTAACTAGACCCTTTAATATCAACACCCCTAAGTATATTATCACTATCTAGAGTAGGCAAGACATTGGGATCTACTAGGATCTCTCTCGAAGGTAAAGATCAAAGGAATGAATAAAAAACTAAAGGCAGACTAAACCTTGGTAGCTAATTAATGATCAGTTTTTCCTAATTAGTAAATTATTCTTGAGGTTACGTGATCATATAAGGCCTATACAATATGTAATAAAGACATTCATATATTTCTTCCATGTTAACCCTTTTTGTCCCCACCTATTTGTGGTATTTCTATTTATACTTGCTCAATATGAAGCACATCCATTATGTTAATCCATCCTAAACATAGTCCTTATTTCATCACCCTTTTCGAAACCATCATATTTTATTTATGGTTGAACCATCAAGGCCTTTACAACAACCATTGAATATGTCATAAATAATAGTTCATTTAATACCCATTAATCCATGGTAACATATGTATTTTTCCCATTAAATAACTATATAATAGTGTTATCCACAATCTCAAAGCATATCTAAGCCTAGAAATGAAAATCACACAAACCAACCAAATCAGTTGATTGGTTTGGCTTAACTAGTTGACTAGTTTAGGTCAATCAGTTTGGCTTAACAAAACCTAAGCTTCCCTCAAACTAATAAATTAGTTTGGAAAAACCTGTCAACTTTTCACATACCATTCTATCGGTTCTGCCCAACTAGTCGATGGGTTTAAGCAAAGAGCAAGGCTAAGGTTCTTACAAGCCTACTAGTCGATAGGCGGGGTTAACCAATCAACTATTCTAAGGTACTGATTGATGGATTTGATCTAACCAATTGATCAGTTTGTTCTAAAATAATAAAAAATAGCCATTTTCATGTAGATCCTATTTATAACTTCCTGCCTTCAAATCAAAACATGGACTAACTTCACATAGACACATTTCTAGATCACAATAATTGCATAATTCACTATTAACCATCACAACCTAATTTCCCTTAACAATTCATGCATTTCTCTCAAACTTCACAGTCTAACCATTCAATAACTATTATGAAACTTCATATACTTATACCACATATAGCGTCAAAACTTTAAGGGTTCCATACCATACAAGCTTAATCACATCACAATTCAGAAGTAAGAATGACTTATTTGATATTGGTAAACATTTCCTCAAATAAGAAAACTCAATATGTTGAAGTCCTTAACTTTTAAAACCTTAACAACAAAAAATTTAACTTAGAAATAATTAAATAAATTTTCCAATTCTACACTTGAAATGGAAAGGGAAATCATACATACCGCATCGAAGAGAAAGAAAAGGAAGATTCAGCTGACACAACTCAACATTATCTTAAATCTAACTCCTTCTTACTTATCAATTAAAATAAGAGGGAGCTAGAGAAAGGATTAGAAGAGAAAGAGAATTTGAATGCAAGGCTCAAAGTGGATAGGGAGAAGGTGAATACTAGAGGCATAAATTATTTTCGATGGCTAAAAGAAAGGTGAATAAAAGGGGCAATTAGGGATATTTATAGCCAACAAATTGATACAAATCACAAATGTGGTTGAAAAAGGATAGAAAAGTTTAATTTTTATTGTTATAATTTGAGTTGAATGGGAAGATTTTATTCAAGATATGTTGACCTATCCTCCAGAGCTTAAATGGTGATTCTAAAGAATTGTAGGACGATTATTCCAAAAATGCCAAAAACGAGATAAGAAATAACAATTGAATGTGGGAGGAATATGCTAGCAGAGTAGAATCAAGTATGGAATTAAATTAATGGTTCTAGAAGTGTGCAAAGGAGAGAGGTGGAAGAAGAAAAAGTTGAGGTATCACTCGCTAAATTTTCCAAATCATCTTCTTAGGTTTGTACAAGGTAGTATTTTAGGCTAACTGCATTATAAGAGAAGATAAGGATCTTGAGGAATAATATGAAATGGGGTTATCAAGGTTCCATTTTAGTGTAAGAAGCCTTCCTAAAAATTTAAATTTTGAATGTGTACCCAGCTTGACAAATTGGTCAATCAATTCGGCCTAACAATTGATTAGTTTGGTTGAGTAAAAACTATTTAGCGGAAATGATAAACTATTTGATCAATTCATAGAACCAGTCGATCAATCTGAATGAAAACTTGCTTAATTTAGTTTTCCTATCCTCATTTTAGTTCATAATTTACCTCATACCCTATAATACCCTAGAATCCTAATTTAAAAAATTATAATAAAATAGGAGTTTATTAGTGAAATTAATTAAATATATTATTTTAATAAAATACTGGGAGGAATTAAGACAAAAAAGGAGGAAAATAATAAAGAATTTATTTAGAGAAGAATAGGGTAATTTGCTAATTAAAAATAGAATTTAGGAAAATTTACCCAAAATATCCTAAGTTAATATAAAAAGGAATTTAATTCTTATTTTACTAATTTTTTTATTATTTTTAAATATTAAAAAATATGAAAATATCATGAACACCCCAACAAACCTATTTTCCTTTTTCTTTCTTTTTCCTTCATTTTTCCCTTTTTCTTCCTTCTTTTTCTCCTTTCTCCTTTTTCTTTTTCTCCTCTTCCTCCCCCAGATTGGGCCTTGCTGTCAGCCCAACTCTACCTCCCTCCTTTTCCTTCACCTGCCCGATCTCCTTCTTTTTCTTTCTTTTTTTTCCCCCGACCGATGAGTCCCTGACATATCTACCCCCTTTTCCTCTTCCCTCTTTGTCTTCTTCCCCCTCCTTAGCCTATAAATACCCCAAACCAACCCCCCATTTGGCCTCCTTTGCTTTGCCCAAAATTTCATGCGTATTTCGTTGTCGCCACTTCAGATACTATCCTAAACGCTGTCATGCAACTCCGCCGCCCAAAATACCACTGAATCCCTTAATTGCAATACCCTTCACCAAAACAAGCCACTTACCACCCCTAATTCCCCCTACATAAGCCACAACGGTTGTGTAAAATTAGCAACTTGAGCTACCCTTTGCCCTTACGCTGTAATATCCTAAAAATTTTAAAACCTATAGTTTAATAACTAACCCTTATTTGGGATAAATTAAAATTAAAATTTATTTAATTTAATTATTTTGTGGATTTTTCAGCATATCAAAATGGATATGAATATTTAATTAATTAAAATAATTTTTTTTATCATACTCATTTTATTTAAATAAATTTTCAAACCAATATTTTACTAAAATTACCCTTTTTAAAACTAATATATTAAATGATAATAAATTAAATTATTAAATTAATTTATCTATCAAAAGTATTATATTCCATTATTTCAAAAATTATTTTATTTTATTCTTCCCCATTTTCCATTTTCCATATTCCTCTTTCTTTCTCCTTTTTCTTCTTTTTCGTCTTTTCCTTCTTTTTCCTTTTCTTCTTTTTCGCCTTCGGGCCACCTGGCCTGCGATCCCCTTCCGTGCATTGGGTCGTTGGCCGCCCACTCCCTGGCCTTCTTTTCCTTCTCACGCGTGATGTCTGGCCTAACCCATCCCCCCTTTCTTTTCATTCATTCTCCCTCTCCTAGTTGGGCCACCTCAGTTCTCCTTTCCCCCCTCTCCCTCGCGTGCGGGTCAACCTACTCTGCCCTTTTTCTCCCTCTCCCAACCAACCTATCTTCTTCCCCTTTCTTCTTCTTCTTCTTCTTCTTCTTCTTCTTCTTCTTCTTCTTCTTCTTCTTCTTCTTCTTCTTCTTCTTCTTCTTCTTCTTCTTCTTCTTCTTCTTCTTCTTCTTCTTCTTCTTCTTCTTCTTCTTCTTCTTCTTCTTCTTCTTCTTCTTCTTCTTCTTCTTCTTCTTCTTCTTCTTCTTCTTCTTCTTCTTCTTCTTCTTCTTCTTCTTCTTCTTCTTCTTCTTATTCTTCTTCTTCTTCTTCTTCTTCCCTCCTTCCTCAACTGTCAACCATGCTATGTCTGCCCTCTTGTAACCTACAACTACCACCAACCACTCCCCCCTTACAACCTTGTTCTCTCCCTCTCTCCCCTATGCCTTTCCCTTTCATTTTTGGACCAAACCCAAACCTGCAACCCAGCCCCACATGCCTTTATTTTCCTTTCCTTTCCTACAACCACGGCATTCCAGCTAGTGCCTGCCTCCTCTCCTTCCCCTCTTCCTTTTCTTCTCCTCATCACCTTCCCTTTTGCTCATTTTTTGATTACCTTAAGCCCCCTCACCCATGCAAAACCCTCTCCATTTTCCTTTCCTTTCCTTACTTCCTCCTCCCCTATTTTTGCTTCGCCACCCTCGACCACCGCCCATACTGCCCAGCGGACCACCTACACCACCTCCTGCCACCCCTTACTACCTCTCCACTCCACCAAGCCATCCCCACATGCCCCTTGTAGCCACCCTCCTTCTTCTTTTTCTTTCCCCTTTCTCAACCTCTACCCTAAACCACCATTGTCTACCACCATTCGGCCTTGTTCGCCACTGTTCCTCTTCGTTCTCCACCGTTCTACCTTATTTTCCACCGTTTTACCTCGTCTGCCACCGCCAGGACCACCAATCCACTCCCTGGAACCTCCCCTTTCTTTCCTTAGTTGAAACCCATCTCTATAACCCCTCCCTTTCCTTCTTCATTTCCCTTTTTTATTCTCCTTTGCCACCCTTGCTGTGACACCCCCAAAATTCACTACTGAAAAATTTTGTTTTATTAAAAGATTAGTGGAAGCAAAAGAAAAAACTGTGAAATTTGAGGATATTACCGCCACACTTAGTACCTGACTGGTTCACTCCTACCATTCTAGTACCAAGTTCTAAGGCTAAAAGTGTAAAACACAATTTACAAACAATATTTAAATCAAAGTAGCATGAAAACTGTTTACAAGAATAAATTCCACTAGTGGTGGTTACAAAAACAACAATAATATTAAAACCAGGAATTTAAAATAGAAAGGGAAAAACCCTAATGGTTCTAGATGATTCCTTACTCTCTTTTCCGTTGCTCACTTGAGTAGCACCTAAAAAGGACTTGCAAGGGACACTGCCCTTTGAATAGGCAGGGGCCCCACGAATGGAACCCTTTAAGTAATATGGTACTGAGTAACCCTTTAAAACACACTTAAAAGTAGGCCCGTAATGTAACAAATGAAACAAAGCTATATACTTATATAATAAGAAATACATGCACCACAATCACATACTTAACAAGACCATCAATTGTTAATAAGTCATAATGCAAAACCGATGCTTTCGGACCTTAAATCATGTCCTAGTGAAAAATCAATACGTTCGATCCTTAAGTCATTAGTCAATCATTACTCCATCATCTCTCAAGTTTTATATCCATATAAGCGTGGGAGCCCCGCTATTATAGTCGGTGGACTGGTCATGTAGGGTAAAATGCTCCTGGCCACTATTATTCGTCGGTGGACTGGTTTGGCCCCAACTCACATGGTGTTCCACTATAAGTGATTAGTGTGTTTTCATAACTTTATTCACATCCATGACTAGTTTTATTGAGCTCGAACCCCCACTATTATTGCCGGTGGATCGGAATATATATCAATATAATCTAGGGAAACACGCTCCTAGGCCACTATTATATCTAGTGGATTGGTCTTCACAATCATCTGTCAAAGCAACACGCTTTTGGGCCACTATTATAATGGGTGGATCGGTACTCAATATCATAATTCAACTAGGCCCGACTCATTAATCTTTCACTTTTATGATTAGTGTTTTCCCTTTTTAATCAGCACAACAATTCCATTTATTTGCCTCGGATGGGAAATCAAGAACCGAGGACACAAAGGTACACCAGTCGTACTGGTGTATACAAGCTACTTTGTACCCTCCAACCATCAACCCAGGGACGGAAATGTACCTTGGTCATACTGGTGCATAAAGCTACTCAGTACCCTACCGACAAGGACACCTAATCCATAAGTATGCATACCCCCTAAATAGGTCCGTAGAGCTAGATAGAGTAAGATATAGGGCCTGACTGGGGCACAAAGGCACACCTGCAAATACCAAAATAATTGTGGGCTAAACCACGTCTTTAGGGTAGCGACCCCTAAAGAGTCACCATTCCCGATCTCGAGGTCTTTCACTATAAGTATTAGTGTCTTAATTAAAGTGATCACAAAAAACACAATAATTAGATACTTATTCTCTTTCAATGGTTCTGATATCATTTGTCATTTCTTATTCAAATGGTTATCCAAGATAACACAGAGAAATCATTAAGGCCATCATAATCTCATCTAATTCCAAATTAGGATTTGTTCTCGTGATACTTACTAATTATCAAATACTTTTACCTTGCTAATCAGCGTTATTTGAGTCATATTATGAAATTCCACAATCATAACGACATGTTAGGTACAAATTACTCATTTACCCCTTATAGAATTGCTAAGTAATCCCTTCCTTACTTGACAAATTACCCTATTACCCTCCTTGTTGAATAATTACCAAATTACCCCTTACTCGATTTAGGTTACCAAGTTATCTCCCATACCTATTAGGTCACTAATCCCCCTTTATAATTGTTACACTTAATATATTTTCCATTTGGTTGGTTAGATTACCAATTTGCCCTTTTCCTTTATTATAATTAACAAATTGTCCTTTATTTGGTCAAATTACCAAATTACCCTTCTTCATTATCGTAATTACCAAATTACCCCTTTAGTTGATTAAATTACCAAATTACTATTCTCTATTATCATAATTACCAAACTACCCTTCTTTATCATCAAAATTACCAAATTACCCTTTTCTATCATCATAATTACCAAACTACCTTTTCCATTATCAAAATTGCCAATTTACCCTTTTGTTAGTTAAATTACCAAATTGCCCTTCTCTATTATCATAATACCAATTTACCCTTCTCAATTGCTATAATTACCGTTTTACCCTTCTCCATTATTATAAATAGCAAATTACCCTTCTCCATAATTACAAATCCCAATTTACCCTTTTCCATTATTATAAATACCAACTTACCCTTCTCCATTATTACAATTAACAATTTACCCTTCTCCATATTTATAATTAGCAATTTACCCTTTTACTTACAAATTACCGTTTTACCCCTTTACTACCAAAATTACCATAATATCATCTTATTTATAAAAGTTACCATCCTTACATCCAAATTTACCATATTACCCTTTTGCTTGCAAAATACCATAATACCCTTTTACTTGCAAGTTACCATAATACCCTTTTTCATCCAAAATTACCATTTCCACTTTACCCCTTTCTTACAAAATTACCATTCTTACCCCCCTTTACCCCCAAAATTACCACTTTACCCTTTACTCCCAAAATCACCATAATACCCCTTTACTTATAAAATTACCATTTTGCCATTTTCTTATAAAATTACCATATTGCCCTTTTTGCCTCCTAACATACCACTTTACCCCCTTTATTACACCACTTTTATTAAATTAACACTACCACATGGAATAATAATATTAATACTCTAATAACAATATCTAACTCCACCAACTATCATATTTTAATATAATAGTTATTAGCACCTAGACATATTATGCCATATTCTTGCACAAGAAATACTACTAAAATGCCCCTAGGGCTCACCATAATATTATCCATGCATAAATGGTCACGATAACATAAAATAACATGGATAAGTACTTAACACTTTCATTAATAGCCAAACTCTTTCCTTAACCAATATTTCCACACATAGTACATAAACTAGCATACTTTCCTTTTTATTAATCAATACAAGCATATATATATATATATATATATTATATTAACAAACATATTAAAATCATAATAATGTATTAAAAACCCTAATGTGCTAACATACGTTTATCCATGTGTTTAAGTGGGGTTTAACGATTACTTTTATTCCAAAAAATTGAACCTTACCGATATCCCGGTTCAAGATTCAAGCTTTAAATAGAAAAATCAACACTTGAAAATAATATCAAAACTTATCATATTAGAGATGAGAATTCAAAGCATAAAACTTAATAAAATTTAATTAATAAAACACTTAACTTAAAATGCTATTATACCTTAAAAATTTTGTACTAAAATACTAAAGCATGCAGCAGCTCATACTGCTCATGCAACATACGCTGCATGCAAAATAAAAAGGAGGAAGGCTCGAAGGGGGGGAGGCGAAGGAAAGGAATAATGGTTATTTTCGGGTTGGGGTCTTTAGGCTAGGAAAGAAGGTAGATGGGGGAGGATTGGACGCAAGGCAAGGGTCCAGGAGTGAAGAGGGGGTGTAGGTGGCTGCTTTTGATGGGTTGTTGGAGGCCAAGGGCGGTGAAGGTGGTGGCAAAGATGGTTGCTGAGGTGGATGGGGCTGAGAAGTAAGGAAAAGAGATGAGGAAAATGAAGGGGTTCAGGGGCTGTTTTTAGTAAAAGAAGGTGTGGGTGGTAGAGGAGGTTGTAGGGAGTTGAATGGTGGTTTGGGTGGCAGTAGAGGCGGTCGGACGACAGTGAATGGTGGGGTTGCAGGGGGTTGCCGAGAAGGGAGGAAAAGAAGAGAAAAAAATAAGGGGGGAGGAAGAAGGGACTATAGGAGCTCGAGGGGGGTATTATGGTGGTTCGGGGCGGTAGTATAAGGTGGTAGGTGGCATTGCAACCTGTTGGTATGGCGAAGTAAGCGGCGGAGGGGCTATGGTGCACAAATAGGGATGAAAATGGAAGGAAAAGAAAAGGGAAGAAAGGAATTGGGGCAGGAAAAGGGGTGAAGAGGAGAAGAAAAAGAAGAGGGAGGATAGGAGGGGGTAGGTGGCAGTGTTTAGGGTGGCAGGGAGGTGGTAGGGTGGTAGGGAGAGGGAGGGGAATAAAGGAAAGGGAGAGCCATGCAGGTGGGAAGTGCATGGCAGGTTGGCGTAAAATGGTGAAAAAAGGGGTCGGGGAAGAGAGAGAGAGAGGGAGAGTTGTAGTGGTGGCAGCGGGGCGGTGGCCGGCGTGCCAGAGGTGGCAGAGCTGGCTGACGAAGACAGGTCAGGGGTTGCTGGGTTGAGGTAGAAGAAGGAGGAAGAAAGGAAGGGAAGCAGGCCGGTGTAGGGGAAAAAAGGCAGTTGGGCTAGCCCGGTCCAGGGGAGAAAGGAAAAGAAGGAAGGGGTTGGGGTTAGGCCGTGTGCACGCGGGGGAAGGAGAGGAACGAGGGGGGAGAAATGGGCCTATGGCCTAGTGCAGAGAGGGGAAGACAGACTTGGCAGCCCGAAGCTAGGAAAAAAGAAAAGGAAGAAAGAAGAAAAAGGAGAAAAGGGAGAAAGAAAAGGAAAAAGGGAAAATATGGAGAATAAAATAATTTAATTTATAAAATAATAAAATGTAATATTTTTGATAATTATTTAATTGAATAATATAATTTAATATAATTTAATATATTGGTTTAAAAAGGATAATTTTAGTAAAATATTAGTTTGGAAAATCATTTAAATAAAAAAAAGTATGATAAAATAGCACAATATTTATTTTTAATTTATTAAATATTCCTATGCAAATTTATATACTAAAAAATACATAAAATAATTTAACTAAATAATTTTAAAAGCTAATTTATTTCAAATAAAATGTATTTATTAAATTATAGGTTTTTAAAATTTCAGGGGAGTACACTTGCATGTAACTTTCCAACCTTGCAGCCGCCACCACCTCTGCCACCTTAAGCTCCGATCACCGATCCCCGACCACCACCTATACCCCCACTCCATCCCTACACCCATCCTCGACCCTAAATCCCCTCCACAAGCCCTCCACCTAACCCCCAAGACCCTAGCCGAACCAACACCCCTTCCTCTTCGACCCACTTCCTCCTTAATGTTGTACATGCAACTTACGGTTGTCATGCAGCGTGAGCCTCGCCTTCATTTTTATCCGAAATTTAGTTAATCTCAAGATATCTAGTAGTTGGTATTAGTATATATTAATTAAGCTTTTGATAAAAAAATTTATTATTCTTTTGATTTTCTACTTCTATTATGCTAATTTGTGATATTATTTTTAGGGAATAATTTTTACTAATCAAAGCTTGAATCTTTAACCGGAGTACATGTAAGGTTTGATTTTTGCTGGAAATAAGGTAACCATTATACGTTACTGAAACGTATGGATATACGTATGCTAGTACATTAGGATTTTTAATATGTTTATATGCATGATATATATTGTTAAGTATAATGTATTTAGTTGCATGTGTTGATTGATAAAAAAAAATCATGTTAATTTATATGCCATGTGTAGAAATAATGTGTAAGAACAGAGCTTTGCTGTTAATAATAATGTTAAGTGCATATGTGTGATATGCTAATGTGGCCACTTGGTGCTTAAGTAATGTCAATATGAGCCCAAGGGGCATTTTGGTAAAATTCCTTATGCCAAAATTGTTGCCTAACTAAGTAGGTGTGGTAGGTGCTAATGAGTATTATGATAAATAATAATAGTTGGTGGAGTTGGATGATGGATATAGAGCACGAATATTAATAATTTATGTAGTGAGGATATTTTAGTAAAAGTGGTATAATAAGGGAAAAATGGTAAATTATAAGAGTAAAGGGGGTAAATGGTAAATGGACAAGGAAGGATGGAGTTTTAGTAATTTTACATAAAAGGGAATAACTTGGTAAGTTTTTAGGTGTATGAAAGTATTTTGGTGAATTAAATATAATGGAAAGGGTATTATGGTAATTTTAAAAGTAAAGGGTGTAAAATGGTAATATTATAATTACAAGGGTAAATTGGTAATTTTATAACTAAAGGGGGGTGATATGGTAATTTTGTAAGTAAAGGGGAGTAAAGTGCTAATTTTTGAGTAAAGGGGTAAAATTTTAATTTTATAAGTAAAGGGGTAAAATGGTAATTATGTAAAATAAAATAATAAAATGGTAATTTAATAAAGGAGAAAGGGTATTTGGTAGTTTTGTATGAAGGTAAGGGTATTATGGTAATTTTGTAACGTATAGGGGGTAAATTGGTAAGTAATAAAGGAGAAGGGTATTTTGATAATTTTGTACAAAGGAAAGGGTATTATGGTAATTTGGTAACTTAAAGGGGGTAAATTGGTAATTAATAAAGGAGAAGGATATTTTTGGTAATTTGGCATAAAGTAAAGGGTATTATGGTAATGTTGTAACATAAAAGGGTAAAATGGTAATTTAATAAAGGAGAAAGGGGATTTTAGTAAATTAGTATAAAGAAAGGGTAAATTGGAAATTTTGTAAGAAAAAGGGGTGAATTAGTAATTATAATAATAAAAAGGTAAATTTGATAATTTAGCCAACCAAAAGGGCGATTTGATGAATTTAATAAGTATAGAGGATAATTTGGTAATCTAACACATGCAAGGGGCATTTTGGTAGTTATGTAATATGAAGGATAACATGGTAGTTTGGCAATTAAAAAGGAATGACTTGGTAATTTAATAGAAAAGGGGTATTTTAGTAATTTTGTTAAGATGACAAGGGTGAATCGGTAACTTGTATTTCACATGTCAACAGATTAAATGAGTTTCATAATCAGACATAAGTAATAGTGAATAATAAGATAAGGGTATTCGGTAAGTTAGCGAGTCTCATAAGAGCAGGGCATAACCTAGGGTTGGATGGACAATTAAGGGTGTGATATAGTGTTTATCTCATGATAATGGAAGAGGTGCCTAGTTTTGTAAGTATGGATGGAGATTTGTGTTAGATATGTCTGAAGTACGTGTTAAGGTTTTGTGTATGCTATGATCCTTGATATGGAATGCTTGATCCTATAGCCAATATACCTTATGTCTCTAGATTTGTAACCATTCCCCTTCCCTCAAATTAAATAAATGGATCTTTGAATAATACTTGAATAAAGTACTAATTACGTAAAGTTAAAGATTATTGAGTCGGGCCTAAACCTGTCCATCAGCAAATAATAGTGGCTAGGTGTAAGATGCCCTAGAGACTGGTCCACTGGTGAATAGTAGTGGTCAAGTGCGTCCTGCCTTGTATGTTTTTGGTCCACTGGCTATAATAGTGGGGGATCCTAATTTGAATAAACCAATCATTGAATATTAATAAAGTATGGGAAGAAACTAATCAGGTACAGTAGAACATCATGTGAGTCAGGGCCAGACCAGTCCATCGACGAATAATAGAAGCTAGGTATAGGGAGCCTTGGAAACCGATCCATGGCGATTAATAGCAGTAAGATTCATGTTGCCCTGTATGTTTCCATTCCATTAGCTATAATAGTGGGGTTCCTACACTTACATGGATATAAATTCAAGAGATGATGATTAAATAATGATTAATTAATGGCTTAAGACCAAAAGTACCGATTTCACATTATGATCCATTGATATGACATGAGTTTAGCAGCAATGCTTGACCCTACTTGGGTGTGTGATGAATTTGCTATGTATACGGATTTTGTGTTATGCATTTTCTTATTGTATGAGATGTTTCCTTGTGTATTAGCCCATATGTTATCATTCTACATAGTTTTTATATTATGTGTTGCATGTGGGCTTGCCTTTCAATTTGGTTTAAAGGGTTTACTCAATACCATATTACCGAAGGATTCTACTTGTGGACCCTTGCCTATTCAATGGGCAGTATCCCTTGAAGGTCCATTACAGATTCTATTCAAGAGGGCACTAGATACAAGCGTAAGGATTATTTGGGAACTTTTAGGGTTTTGCTCTTTCACCTCTTATTTCCTTATTTAAAATAAATCCTTATTTTTGTAACCACTATTATTGGGTTTTTATATTTTATAAGATCTTTAATTCACTCTATGATTTAAATGAAAATGAATTTGTGTGAATTATATAGTGGTTTTTTTAAGCCTTAGCACTTGGTACTAGAACGATAGAAGTAAACCAGTTTGGTATTAAGTGTGGCAGTAATATCCCTAGAATTTATGATGTCTGCCTTTTACTTTCGTTAAATTTTAAACAAAACGAAATTTTTTAGTAGTGAATTTTGGGGGTGTTACACACGCCACTATGGCCGCCTTCTTTGCCACAATCACCACCTGCCTTGCCACCTAATTAACCCAGCAAAACTTCCTCTGCCTTCACCTATCTTCCCTTCTCCCTTTCTTCCTTTCCTTCCTCCTCTCTCCTGCTCCACCACCCTCGGCCACCACGGCCACCACCACATTCACCTCCACCCTTGCTGTGTCACCACCACCATTGCAACCCTCTCAGCCTAGAGAGTCCACCACCACCATAACCGCCATTTCACACTCTCTCTTCTATCCCTATAAGACCTACCTTCTCCAAAACCACCACTTCCACCACCAACGCAGCTGTTGCAGCCCCCTTGCACCACTGCCCAACTTCCACCCTCACTAGGTTGTGCTCTAATCCTTTCTAGTCCTTAAGTATAATTTATTTATTGTAAATATTATTCTATCTTTATTATTATTATTATTATTATTAAATATATTATCATTGTTATTTCTAATATTGTTAATAATATCTTGTTATTGACTAATATAACTACCTAAACCTTTTTTGGCTAATAATAGCATGATTAACTGATGTGTAATCAAAGTGGAGGAAATGGTTGGATTGCCTGCTGTTGATTGGTGATGTCAATCACAAGATTATGTAGTAGAGACAATGGTTTAATGTTGATTAAACTTGAAGAACTTAGGTTGTATAGCTGGTTGGTTTCGAACGGTTGAAACTAGTTTCAATCGTTCAAATGAATGAGATCAATGTAGGAAGGAATTTTGCCCCGAGCTTTCCTTGATCAAAGAGACTCAAAAGAGAGGATAAAACACAGGCCTTTCTGTGTTAAAATTGTGTTCAAAATTCTGTATATTTCATTTCCATTCATGCGTGACAAGGGTATTTATAGAAAGGAAGGAGCAGGCACAATCAAATCTTAAATCAGCCGAGCTCCTACCTTAATTCAAGCCATTATGCTTCTTGAATTAATACCAAATAATACCTAATCTTAATCACAATATGATTGTCTAAATGATATTAATGATTAACATTACAAAGCCATACAATTAACTATGATACATACATGAAATCACATCAAACCCTAACTTACATAAAATACACTTAGGGTTAGGGTTTACAACAATTTAATACAACTAATGATAATCATCACCATATGTTCTTGTTGTAAAGTATCATCCAATGTAATCCATAGTCTTGCATGCTTTGAATACTTGTACACTTTAAGGTGTATTAACATCTTATTCTTGCAAATATGTAACATACCTATAAGAACAACTTGAATTGTTTTCAACACAAAACATAGACAAATTATCAAGAATATTTAATATGATAGGCTCCAATATTAAGAAAGCTAATTTTTCCTTACCTTGAGAATCAAGATGAATATGATAATCATTAGATTCTCCTGCATCATTAACCATTTTAAGGATAATACCCTTATTTTTACTACTAAAGATATCATCATCATCATCATCATCATCATCATCCTACTCCCTAATACTAGTTCATAATAGAGGTAAGTAGGAAATAATGAAAATGTTAATAAGAGGGAAGTTAACACTAGCATTTTCCCTCTTATAGGTGAACCAAGTCCGACCCCTAATGAGGCATAGGAGCGTTCTCCAAGTCCGGTGTTATTTTAAGTAAGGATGTGGTTAAGTCCTAATGTGTGTAATATGTGTTATGTTTGTTGGATATATGTGTGTACCTTATATGTTATGGATTATGCTCTTGTATTGAATCCTGCTAAGCATAGAGCTGAGGTAAGTTGTATGTGTTTTATGACATGGGTAATATGGTATTGTTACTTGTAATTGGAATGTACTTATATAATATTGTTCTTCATGAAATACATGATTGAAGGCTTTAAGTAGTGGGATGTGGTTGTGAGAGGAAATAAAGGAGTAAGGAAAGTGAGTTAATTAGATGGTAGTAAAAATAACCTAAAATTCTCATGACCCATGGGTGGATAAAGGAAGAAATAATGGGGAGAAATTAGGAGGATGGACTGAAATACACACGAGGAGTTTAGGGTTGCATGGGGATGAAATTTATGTGGAAAAAGTTAACTTGAGGGTTAAATAAGGTAAGGGAATAGTTTTTGGGTAATTGGAGTCCATATGTGAAAAATAGTACGTGGGTTGGTATAAGGATGCATGGGGGACTTAACTAGAGTTTGAGAGGAAACCCTAAGTGAGAGAAGTGTGTAAGGAAGGGAAAACCAATGGAAATGGTTAGAATGGGGAACAAAGAATGAAAGGGATGTCACATGGAGAAAAAGTGAGCCAAGTGGGAAAAGGTGTTTGGGTGTTGAGGGGGTGATATAAAAGAAAGGAGAAGTACTAAGGTATGGGGAGTGAACTAGGGTTTTCATGATCACGTGTAGAAGCTGGGTAGTGAGGTTGTGATGTAGGGTGTGGTTTGAGGGGAGTGATGGTTTTGGTAGGAAAGAGGAGTATGGGTTGTTTAGGATGAGGGTAGTGAGGCCACATAGGGTAGATTAGGGTTTCGGAGGGAAACCCTAGAAGGCAAAGAGGAGTGAAAATAGAGTTATGGGGAGTGAGCCTTGAACCACGTGCATAGGTGTTTTAGGTTTGTCATGGTGAGTGGTAAAAAATGGGGGGGAAGTCTCAGAGTCATAGGTTGTGCAAAGGTCCCAAGATATAAGATAGGATTTTCGGAAGAATTGAGAATAAAAGGGCGAGCATGGGAAGCCTAGTGGATCATGCATGTCTAGTCTGGGCTGTGTGTAAAATAAGAGGTGAATAATACACTAAACAATTAAAGTGAAAGATTATCGAGCTAGGCTTAGTAAGGTTAATTTTCCCATCCACTGGGTATATTAGTGGTTAGGTGCATTATGTTTTGTGGAGTGATATCTGGTCCACTGGCTATAATATTGGGGGATTCTTAGCTCCATAAACTAAACTTTGCTTGGAAATAAGTCATGGAAAGATACTAATTACTTACAATGGAACACCACATGAGTTGGGTCTAGTGAGGATAATTTTCCTGTCCACCGGCTATAATAGTAGTCAGGTGCATTCTGCCCTATGGAGAGATATCCTGTCGATTGGCTATAATAATGGTCAGATGCGTTTTGCCCTGTGGAGTGTCGGCTAGGCTCTCTCATTTTTCTAGTTTTATTTTACTATTGTATTGCTCTTTCCCTTCAGGGCTTGACTTTGTATCCGATTTAAATTCTGTATCGACACGTTAATTTACACACTCTGAATTCTTTTTGTTATGAATCTTTTGGATTGCTACAGTTCCACATCTTAATTAGTTTAATGATTTGTGAAATTATTTTATAGTCTTGTTGTTGGTATAAGACTGACTGGGGGCTAGGCTTGTGCTAATCATGGTGGTAGCATCCCTTGTTCTTGTATATGTTTTAATTAAATGAAAATTTTCAACTATGATATATAGGCTGTTACAAGTTGGTATTAGAGCATTAGTTCTAGTAACTACACGTTATTTACAAAGAAAATTTTTATTAACAAAGTTTTACCCAGTTTTGAAGCATTTTCATACCCTTTCAGGATCTTTTATTTTAATAACTCTGAGTCCAGTGCCATAGTGAGGAATAAAGGGTAGACTAGGAGTTTCCCGGAAGAGGAGATAGTATGTAATAATTGCATCGAACCAGTAGGTTTGCTTCTAATGCCCCATTCCCCTTGTAGCTTTAATTTATGATGAACGAGTGAGTGGGACACCTAGAGGAGACCTTTAAGGCCTTTATAGATTTCGTCCAACGCCAACCCCTAGTGCCAACCCCGCACACCCACCACTCCGAAGAAGCTGGCGAGGATTGGCTCTAGAGGGCCACTAAGCATCACTCTTTGACGTATTCTAGCGAGGAAGAAATGATGATCCTCGAAGGGTGGATCCGAGTCCTAGATTGCACCTTTGAAGTGGTAGACTGCCCTCCAGCCCAGCAATCCAGAATAGTAGCATTCTTCCTGAGAGGTAGGGATGGCAATGGGTTGGGTCTAGGTCGAATCTAACCTGACCTAGACCCACACCTATTTATATTACTTAGACCCATACCTGACCTAGACCCATCGGGTCTCAAAAGTTCAGACTTAGATCTACATCCACCGGCTCTAGTAGGTAAATGGGTCCTAAATGGATCCAACTATTTTTAAAAAAAATATTAATAATCTATGTAAATACAAATATATTTATGCTTTATATAACTTAATATATATTTTTTGCTAAAACAAATTCTCCAAGTGAAAAATAAATATATTAAAAAAGTTATGTTAACTTTTCAAATGTTATTTTAATTCTTTTAGAATATAATATTATACATATTGCTTATAAAGTATGCATACAAAAATAAAATTAAAAAAATGAATAAGGAGCTAAAATAAGATTACAACAATAATGAAAAATATAATATTAGTATGTATTTATATATGTACACACACACACACACACACATATACTAAATGGGTATAATAGGTTGGGTCTGGGTCTAGAACTACTGGACCCAAACCCAGACCCATTAAGGTATATATAGATCCATACTCGATCCATATCCATCGCGTTAAAAAATCATGGACCAAGACCCACTAAAAATAAGGCGGGTCTAGCGGGTTTGGGTTAGGTCCAATACCTCTTGCCATCCCTACTAAGAGGTGCAGCAGGCGTCTGGTGGGTGGAGTACCATGCTCGAGATGACCCTCTTGTTATATGGGAGGCATTTAAGACTATCTTATGCACTAGATTCTACCTTGAGAGCCTAAAGAGTGATAAGTTCTAAGAGTTCATGGAACTCACACTACCACGGAAAGGGCTTTTAATAATGGTTATTTTACAGTTTTAATAACGTTTTCAACCGTTATTGAATCGCCCGTTATTATATCTTTAATAACGGTTCATAACCGTCATGAAAAATACACAAAAACCCACGAATATATGCGTAAATGTAATCCCCCAAAAATTTCAAAAACTTATATTTTAATAAATAACTTTATTTGAAATAAAATTAGCTTGTAAAATTATTATTTTAATTATTTTATGGATTTTAGAGTATGTAAATTTGGATAAGAGTATTTAATAAATTAAATATAAATATTTTGCTATTTATCACATTGTTTTATTTAAATAATTTTCCAAACTAATATTTTACCAACTTTATCCTTTTTAAACTAAAATATTAGATCATAATAAATTAAGTTGTTAAATTAAATAATTTATCAAGAATATTATATTTTACGACTTTATAAATTATTTTAACTTATTTCCCCATTTTTCTCTTTTTCTCTTTTTCTTCCTCTTTCTTCTCTTCTCTTTTTTTCTCTTCCTTGGGCCGCCCGCACCGGCCTGCTTGCCTTCCCTCCCCTATGCGTTGGGCCTCAGCCCACCTTTCCCTCTCCCCCTCAGCCCTCTCTCCCGCGTGCCGACCTAGCCGGCCTCCCTGTCGTTTTTTTCCTTCTTTCCCCCCTGGACCGGTCGGTCGCCTGCTTTCCTTTCCCCCAACCGGCCGCCACAGCCCTTTTCTTCTTTCTTCTCCCCCAAGCGACGACAACAACCCGACCCCCTGCAGCTGCCGCCCGACCACCTACGACTGCCGCTGCCTGCTGCCGCACCTGCCCCTACTACTCCCTCCCTCTACCCTATCCTCTTCTCCCCTCTTTCGAGCCGAGCTACCCCAGCACCCTCTACATGTCTGCAACCCCCCCTTCCCATCGCCACCCTCTCCCTGCCACCCTACCGCCTCCCTACCGCCCTATGCCCTTCCATCTGCCCGCTTACCTTTCCTCTTCTTTTCTTCTCCCACTCGCCCATTTTCTTGTCCCATTTTCGAGCCACCTTCTTTCCCCCGAGCTCCCTCCTCTCTCCTTCCTTCTTTCCATTTTTTTTTCTATTTTTCTTTGCCCCGCCGCCGTCCGCCGCTCCGACCGCCGCACCCAACCCCTGCGCCGACTCCTGCCACCACCCCCTACTGCCCTGCACCCCCACGCCGCCCCCTTGAGCCTACACTTCCTCCCTTCTCCACCCCTTCTTTCTTTTCTCCCTATTTTTCCTCTTATCGCCAGCCATCTTCGCCGCCTTACGCTGCCGTCTCCGCCGCCTTCAGCCGCCGTGAAACCATCCTTGGCCACCACCAACACCCCCTCTTCACTCCTACATCCTTACCTTGCCTCCAAACCTCCCCCAACCACCCTCTTTTCTAGCCCAAAGACCTCAACCCGAACATGGGTCATTTTTCTTCCTTCACCCCTCTTTGAGCCTTTTCCCCTCCCATTTATGCATGACACTCACGCTGCTCATGCAGCGTGAGCTTTCCCCTTGTGTTGGAAATTGTTTGAAAAATTTTTGAGGTATAATGATAATTATTTAAAGTGTTTTATTAAATAAATTTATTTTATAAAGTCTTATCCTTTTTATTTCTTATTTCTAACACAATAGTGATGGATGTTATTTTAGGTGTTGAATTGCTAATTTTGCTTGGTAAGGTTTGATATTTTGCGGGATTAAGGTAATCGTTAAACCCCACTTAAACGCATGATAAACGTATGTTTACACATTAGGAATTTTAATATGTTATTATGGTTGATACATGGTTGTTAATATAAATTATATGGTTGCTTGTATTCTCTAATAAAAAGGAAAGTATGCTCTTTTATGTAATATGTGTGGAGATATTTCCTAAGGGAATAATTTGACTATTAATGAGAGTGTTAATCAATTATCCATGTCATTTTATGTGATTGTGACCCCTTTATGCATGAATAATATTGTTGTGAACCCGAGGGGCATTTTTGTAATTTTCCTTGGGTTAGGTTACGACCTAATATCTGTAGGTGCTAATGTGTATCATGTCAAATGTAATGGTTGGTGGAGTTGAATATTGTTAAGGGAGCACTAATATTGTTATTTCATGTGAAAATGTTAAACTAATAGAAGTGGTATAATAATGGGGGTAAAGTGGTAATTTCGAGGGAAAAGGGTAATATGGTAATATTTGGAGGTAGAAGGGAGAAATAGTAATTTTATAAGTAAGTGGTAAAAATAGTAATTGTGGAAGTAGGGGTAAAATAGTAATTTTGGATGAAGGAGGGCATTATGGTAATTTTGTAAGTAAAAGGGGTTAATATGGTAATTTTTGGAGAAAAGGGTAAGAATGGTAATTTTTCAAGTGAAAGGGCACTATGGTAATTTTGAAAGTAAAGGGGGAAAATAGTAATTTCATAAGTAAGTGGTAATATGGTAAATTTTATAAGTGAATGACGACACGGTAATTTTGTAAGTGAGGGGTATTATGGTAATTTTGTGAGTAAAAGGTTAATATGGTAATTTTGGAAAAGAAGGGAAAAAGGGTAATTTGGTAAGAAAAGATAAAAATGATAATTTTGGATGTAAAAGGGTAAGATAGTAATTTGAAAAGAAAAAGGGGTGTTATGGTAATTTTACAAGTAAAAGGGGTATGGTGGTAATTTTCATAAATAAAATGATATTGTGGTAATTTGAAAGTAAGGGGTAGAAGGGTAATTTTGTAAATAAAAGGATATTATGGTAAACTTGGGAGTAAGGGGGTAACTTGGTAATTATGATAACGACAAAAGATAATTTAGTAATTAAATTATGATTGTAGAAGGGTAATGGGATAAGTATGATGCTAGCGAAGGGTAATTTGGTAAATTAATCAATTAAAGGTTATTATGGTAATTTTAATAAAGGAGAAGGGCAGTTCGGTAAATTATCAAACTAAAGGGACAACTTGGTGACTTAGCCAATTAAAGGATAAAGTGATAATTACTTAACTAACTAAAGGGGCAAATTAGTAATCATGATAAGGAAGAGGGGTAAGTGAGTAATTTATCCAACTCAAGGGCAATATAGTAATTATAACAAAGGAGAAGGGCGATTTGGTAATTTAACCAACCAAATGAGAAATATGATAAGTGTAGCAATTATGAGGAATGAATGGTGATCTAAAAAGCGTAGGAGGTAATTTGATAACCTAAACCGGATAAGGGGTAATTCGGGAATTATGTAACCTAAAGGGTAACAGGGTAATTTGTTAATGAGGAATGGATGACTTGGCGATTACATAATTAAGGGGGTAAATAAGTGATTTGTACCTAATTTGTTGTGATTTAAATAAGGCTGATTAGCTAAGTAAGAGTATTTGATAATTGGCATGGCCTTGATGATTTCTCTGTGACATCTTGATAATCCTCTGAATAAGAAACGATTAATGATATCGAAACGATCGAAAGTGAATAAGTATCGGATTATCGTGCTTTTCGTGATCACCTTAATTAAGACACTATTACTTAAAGTGATAGACCTCGAGATCGGGAATGGTGACTCCTTAGGGGTCGCTACCCTAAGGACGTGGTTTAGTCCACGATTATTCTGGTATTTGCTGATGTGCCTTTGTGCCCCAGCTAGGCCCTATATCTTACTCTTTCTAGCTCTACGGACCTAGTTAGGGGGTATGCATACTTATGAATTAGGTGTCCTTGTTGGTAGGGTACTGAGTTAGCTTTATGCTCCAGTACAACCAGGGTACCTTTGTGTCCTTGGGTTCGCGGTTGAAGGGTACTGGGTAGCTGATATGCACCGGTACGACCGGTGTACCTTTGTTTCTCGGGTTATTGATCTCCCGTTCGAGGCAAATAAATATGATTGATGTGATGATTAAAGAAAGGAAAGATACTATATTTGAAAGTGGAATACTAATGAGCCGGGCCCAATGATTTATGATATTGAGTACCGGTCCACCGGTTATAATAGTGGCCAGGAGCGTTGTGCCCTGGATGATGATTTTATATATATTCCGATCCACCGGTAATAATAGTGGGGGTCCCGAGCTCAATAAAACCAGTTATGTATGTGAACAAAATTATGGGCAAGTACTAATTACTTATAGTGGAACAGTGGCTTAAGGCCTGATTGTTTTGAGTTACATTATGACATGGCTTAAGACCGTAAGTACCGATTGTTCGTAACGATACATTGATATGTTATGTGAATGTTGATGGCGTGAATTATATATATATGTATGTAGCTTGTTTCATGTGTTACATTGCGGGCCTGCTTTTAAGTGAGACTTTAAAGGGTTACTCAGTACCGTAGTACTGAAGGGATTCCCTTTATGGGGCCCCTGCCTATTCAATGGGCAGTGCCCTTGCAGGTCTTTTCAGGTGCTACTCAAGTGGGCTACGGGAAAGATAGTAAGGAGTGATCCGGTATCGTTAGGTTTTCCTCCTTCTTCATTTAATTTCTTGGTTTTCAATGTTATGTTGCTACTTTAACCACCATTGGTGGGTTTTATTCTTGTAAACGATTTGATGAGCTACTCTGATTTAAGTATGTTGAATTTCTTGCAATTTACTCTGATTTATGCATGTTGAATGTCTTTCAAATTGTATTTCATTTTTCTTAGCCTTAGCACTTGGTACTGGAACGGTATGAGTGAACCGGTCTGGTACTAAGTGTGGCGGTAATACTCCCAAAGTTCACGTTTTACTTAATTTGCTTCTGCTAATTTCCTTTAATTAACGAAATTTTTTCAGTAGTGAATTTGGGGGTGTTACAGTAAACTTCATATTTAATAACAATTTTTACTTAAAAACCATTGTTAAAAATGGAGCTTTTAATAATGCTTTGTTAAAAATAAGGTTTTCATAACGGTTTATCAGAAAAAACCGTTGTTGAAAACCATGTATTAATAACGGTTAATACAAAAACCGTTGTTAAAACATCATCGAAGTACCGTTTCGGACATTGATTATGCGTTTATTAAACCCTATAATACGCATTAAATGCGCATAAATATCAGATTATAAGGAGTTTTAATAATGGTTCGTAAACAAAACCGTTATTAAAACCGATGCTTTAATAACGGTTCTATGGGAAACCGTTATTAAAACCTCAGTTTTTAATAACGGTTTCTCATAGGACCGTTATTAAAACCTAAGTTTTTAATAACGGTTTTATTTAAAACCGTTATTAAAGCATAGGTTTTAATAACGGTTTTCATAGAACCGTTATTAAAAGTATATGTTTTTTTTAGCATTTTTCTGTTTTGTTCTTGCCCACATACACAGTTGTATGTTCAAACAATTACCAAATTTGCAATGTAAAACAACATCAATTCATACCAACAGGGTATCAAAAAGAGAGAAATGAAGTACAGTTTACCAAAGTTACAAAAACATAAAGGGGCATACCCATAGCCAAACTACATTATCCATCTATCAAGCCTCTCTAGATAATTATTTATATGCACATTCGGCATGTCAACAAAACGAACAAAAATCTCAGCAATAATCTGTCTAATAGTGGGGTTTGGATTCCTTTGTAACATTTGGAAAACAACCAAATTCCTATTGATCCAGATATGATAGAGCAATAATTGGTATGCATGTCTCCATACACCAACTATACTTAGGAATAAAAATTATTGGGCATACCACAGCTTGGTAGCTCTACACCCCAAAGTAAAGAGTTCACAGATCTAGGCTAGAAGAGCGAAAGATGTAGACAAAATACAAACCTGAAAATGCATCTAGAATATATAGATCGCTACCTAATACCGAATGAATGAGTGCACGTGCTTGACCCATTGGTCTCTAACTTCATCAATTTCATCAACATTATATTGCTGGCCTCGTGCATAGTCATCGGTGAAAAAATACAACACCCATGTTTCAATTAATATACAATTAGAAATTAGGTCAAAAATATATATGTCATGATTCATTAATAGAAAAATATGGAAAAGCAAACATACATGGCTTGGATCTATATTGACCGATCTATTCTGGACTATAAGATCCATTGCTCTACATACATAGTATCCACAATCATCGTCGTTTTGCTGTTGTGGACATTGTCAAATGAATTCAATTAGCTCTCTAACTATTATATATTAATTTGAATTAAAACAAAATACAAAATAGTTGTCTTCCTACTTACCATGATAGTCTCATATTGAAGATTCTTTGGGTCTGGGACACCATTCCCACCTCTCCTTTGATATGCCATCCGTAGTGCCCTAATAAATAGAGTTGGATACATAATATTATAAGTATATATACCTCAAATAATGAAAGTAGAATATATATATATGTATAAATAAGCTAATGAAGTAAGAAGTGAAAAGTATACTAACATGTCTATAAATTCCTTCCCATCACGACGAGCGAACTCAAAAGGCACGTCATAGGTTCAAAGGGAATCAAACACATAAACTTTATTAAGATCAGGTCGAACGGTGTACAAAACCCAATGTTCAGTTGCGAGGTGAGGAATGAGATAGAGCTTGTTGTGTCCCTCAATCAAAATGCGATCCGCTAAATAGTTTATGTGCCTACCCTCTATTATTGTACTACTGTCAGCTATGTAGTATGGGCACACAAAAACCATAGAGGACAGCATTACCTCTAACGCAGCGCGACTAGCTACCAACCTATATATGGACGACAATAATAATGGATATTTGTTAATAACTAATAACTCATATAAGCTTAAGAGGTCGTAAAAATTCTATGTCTCCAAGAGTACTAAAATCTGAAATATGAAATAATGCTTACGTGACATAAATGACGACACTCGTGGTTGACATCCATTACTGATTATAAATGTCGCTTATGTCAACTGTCGATAACATGTAAGTGGCATCGTCCCTTCCAACATACTCAGGACGACAATCAATGGAAATATAATTATTCCCGAGGTAGTTTTGGGCATAGAAATATGATAAAGCTAATGCTGGTGGAGGTTGGCGTATTTTCGAAGAACGAATCTTTTGTGGGGCAATTGATTTTTCAGATTTAGCTCTCTTTCCTTTGGCAGCGCCCTCTTTGATTCCTTAAATAATAATAATAAATAAAATATGTATTGAGCATATATATATGAAAAAGGTATAAACAATGTAACTACTAAACTAGGTCTAATGAAGGTATTGAATGTCAATACCTCTTCAGTAGTGAGACGTATCTGATGCACAGGCCAAGGCACGAAGCTTCCATGAGCTTCTAGCACTATGGCTGCCTCATCGCCCTCTTTATAACAAGGCAAGGGCGCACTACCAATGATTTGAGTGTCAATACTCACCAGCCTTATAAGTAGGGCTAAGTTGTACCCGTGGACAATTTTCGTTTGGGTACTGTGACTGATGCGGACCCTTCCTTTCGCCAAAAGAGTTGAAAGATCATTCGCTAACAAGTTACATTTATGCAAACCCTAAACAAAAATATTACACATTATTAATTATTTATGACACCGAATACATTTAATAACAATTCAAAGTTATGTAATGCTTACCTCGGAAAGAGAAGAAACACGTGCATCAGCTTCACAACTGTCTCTGAAACTATTTACATTAGGTATGTGAAGCTGATCATGGTCGACTAAATCAGATGGCTTATACCCTTGAGATTTAATAAATGACAACTCTTGCTCCATTGTTGCCATCCGTTCAAATGCCATGTTCAATTTCTTTGTAAGGATGGCGACTTGCTTATCAGTGTTACAAGAACCACGAGATCGACCACGTACGCTCGTTTTTGTAACACTTAATCCAAGACCCCTGTGTCTTCCAATGTGTTCTACAATTCCTATAGCCTGTGATACAATGTTATATTGGTCTACCCCCTCCTCACTATCTGACGCTTGAAGTTTGTCCTGTAATGTATATAATATATGTAAAATTAGCTTACATGAATAAGCATAATATAATAGTTTTCCAAAAGAAAAGTAAGAAGGGTTCCAAATATCTACAAACTTACAATTTTTTTCGCTGCAACATCTACATCTTCATTAATATATCCATCTTTTGTTTCTCTAGCCTTCTTCCATAATGTAACAATATTAATGGAGGAGGTACATGGGTCTAAGTCTTGGGCTATGAGCTATAAATCAAAATATTCTTATAATGTACCAATATTATAAAATTTTTCAGTACGCTGTAAATAGATAAATCACAAAATACATACCAACTCCTCTTCAAGGCCTGCATAACCTTTGCGAGCCATATTATGCCGGTATTTATTCTGCTTCGCAATCTCTTTATTTTTGGCACTTTTTTCCTATGTCACCAGCCAAAACATAGTGATATAGTTATTTTACATACATAAATGATTACATAACATAGTATATTTACCGTAATTTCCTGCCAAATATGCTCCTTTATTCCTCATATCTGTGATGATAGGAACCTGCTTCCAATTATTATAGGAGATAGGAACACAGTTACGTGTCACAAGTGAAATGTAAGTCAAAAACATGTCTGCATAAGGGCCAATAGGAAGATTGTAAGTATTCCATCCCAACTCGACCAGTTCTCCTTTATTCCTCATATCTGTGATGATTCTCATAATTGTGGGCCCTCTTTTCCCTTCTTCATCACTGTTTTCCCTATCAATATTCTTATTGGCCATATCTCTAAAAGAAATCAATAAATAAATTATGTTAGAATGTTATGTATTGAGCATAATTGAGTTAAAAAAAACCAACATAGATATTATATGTTACAATATTATTACCCTCATTGCCTTCTTTTCCTTCTTTTTTCCCCCTTGTTTTTGGATTAGATTCAAGATCTGATACATATATTACTTCACGATGATCATCCCTGACATATATTTCCTCCTCATTAATTATATTGTTATCATCGTTCAATAATTGAGTTGCTTGCACAGCTGATACACACTCGTTATTCCATTTGGCATCATTTTCATCATCACATTAATTGGCATTTCTTTTTTTCGTAGATAGTACTACAGACCATCTGTTATCAGTAGGGTCAGTGAAATAGAATACTTGTATCGCTTGTGATGCTATGATGAATGGGTCTTGTTTATGCCCTGCCCTATTAAGATCTACTAATGTTCATCCATCTTCATATCTAACCCCACTACCGTTATCAACTCATCTGTAGCCGAATACAGAGATTTTAAATACAGTGTAATCTAACTCCCATATATGTTCAATCACACCATAATAATTCATATCTGCATAAGTTGGATTCTCGTCTTTTGCACTAGCAACATGCATTGCCTCAGCCACTAAAGTCACCCCACTGTTCTGCATTGTACTCTTACCATCTTGTTCTTTTGTATAAAAAGTGCAACCGTTGATCACATAACCGGTATATTGAAAAACTTCATAACGAGGTTTCTGAGACAACCAATGCAGGGTTTCGGAAATAAAATTTGGGGAATGACCGATGAGTGGAATGATGCGATCTCTTAACCAATCAATAAAGGAAATATTATGTTTATCGATAATCCATTTCTCAGTCTTGGATGGATTTTCAATCCGTAAAGAAGTCATATGCTCTTCAATGTACGGCTGAACATCATCACTGTTTTGTAATACATATAGATGTGTTGCACAGAAAATGTTAGTGTCTACACGCCCAAGCTGTCTGCCTCTAATACCCTATCCTTCAAATTTTCCCACATGTCAAGACTTAGGAATACCAAGAGCTTCAGCATTTGACAAGTACTTTATGCAAAACTCAATTGCCTCTTCCACCAGGTAACTCTCAACAATACATCCTTCTGGCCGATATCGATTCTTCACATAACCTTTTATCAAATTCAAAAACCATTCAAAGGGGTACATCCAATGCCCATGAACAGGTCCTAACATCTTTATCTCATAAACTAAATGAACAGTTAGATGTACCATAATGTCAAAGAATGACGGTGGAAAATACATTTCAAGTTGGCACAAAATAATCACAATCCCTTTTTTCAAGGCGTCCAAACTATCAGGATGTATAACTTTAGAGCATATGGCTTTAAAAAACCAACAAAGCCTCGTGATAGTAATTCAAACAAATTTTTTGCAAAATTCCATGTATAGCTATCGGCAACAAGTGCAGCATCAAGATATGACAATCATGAGGCTTCATGCTAATTAATTTCAACTCTTTCATCGACACGAGCCTTCTGACATTTGAAGAATACCCTTTCGGAACCTTGACACCGTGCAAGAATTCACAAAATGAAATTTTCTCTTTTTTGGAAAGAGTATGACACGCCGGCGGTAAATATGTTCTTCTTCCATTGTCTCTTGGTGTCAGTTCCCTTCTAATACCCATTTCTTGCATATCCATTCAAGCATTTATCCCATCTTTAGTCTTGCGTGGAACATTAAGTAATGTGCCAACAAGACTGTCACATATATTTTTCTCAATATGCATCACATCAAGGGCATGTCTCACGTAGAAAGATTCCCAATAAGGAAGGTTGAAGAATATTGACATCTTCTTCCACCCAACTAATGGAGGCTTATATTTATTCTTCTTCCCAAACTTGACACTCAAATGTTTCATCTTCAGCCACACTTGTCGACCCGTCAACCGGATTGGTGCCTGCCCTTCTTCTCGGAATCCATTGAACACTTTTCTTTGCCTACGATAATGATGATTCTTCGGTAAAAACCTACGATGCCCAAGGAACGCAGTATTTCGGCCATGTGTTAGCTGAACAAATGAAGTATTATCCTCACATATCGGACATGCATAATGGCCTTTCACACTATAACCTGACAAGTTGCCATACGCCGGAAAATCATTTATAGTACAGAATAACAATGCTCTCAAAGTGAAATTTTCTTGACCATATGCATCAAATACTTCAACGCTCATGTCCCATAAGAACTTCAAATCATCAATCAAAGGTGCCAAATAAACATCAATACCATTCCCACATTGGTTTGGCCTGGAAATGAGTAAAGACAACATCATATACTTGCGTTTCATATAGAGCCACAGAGGTAAATTATATATAACCAAAATCACTGGCCATAAACTGTTGCTGCCTTGATTGTGCGGATTCATTCCATCTACAGAAAGCGCAAGGCACACATTTCTTGCTTCTTTACCAAATTCAGGAAACTACCCATCAATCGTCATCCATTGTGGAGAGTCATATGGATGTCTAAGAAGCCCGTCATCTATCTTGTCATCAGCATGCCATCTTAGGTTCTTGGCATCTTCAACATCATTAAACATCCGCCTTAATCTTGTTATTATAGGAAAATATCATAACACCTTAGCGAGCACCTTTTTCTTCTTGTATCGTGGTGCTTTGCATTCAGGATTAGGACAACTATCCAAAGATGCATTGTCATTACGATATAAAATACAATCATTAGGGCATGCATGTATCTTCTCATAACTCATACCCATAGAAGATAGAATCTTCTTCGCTTCATATGTATGATCGGGTAGAACGTTATCATCAAGAAGCATATCCTTCACAAGTGACAATAATTCTGTGAAACTCTTATCACTCCATCTGTTACATGCCTTTAAGTTGTACAACCTTAAAGTAGCGTATAATCGCGTAAACGTCTTACAATCACCGTACAAATGTTTCTTCGAGTCATTCAATAACTTCTCAAACATTTTTGGACAACCCCGAACACTTTCCTCAACCTTTTGAGTCATCTCCTTTAACAAATGTCCCTCATAGTTATCAAATGATGATCCACTACTATCCCTCCCAACATCGTCATTTTCATATTTAGACTCTGTTTCCCCATGCCATATCCAACAAGTGTAACTTGTATCAATTCCATAAACAAATAAATGATCTCTCAAATCATTAGCTTTGACACGCTAAATATAAGCACACTTCAAACAAGGACAGACTATTCTACTAGAGTCCCGAGCATGTTCAACTGCAAACTTGATGAAAAACTCCACTTCTTTGTTATATTCTCTAGACAGACGATTTGCAGACAACCATTTTCGATCCGTATTATTTGAATCTAGATATATCCCACATGAAAGTAATTATTAAAAGTCAATTGAATTATAAGTATAATAATTTTCAAATCACTCTTGCTTAGAAATAATTAATCTCAAATGTATCATGCTATTCTCTCTCTCTCTCTCTCTCTCTCTCTATATATATATATATATATACGAATCATGCTAACAAGTTTCCAAAATTATATTATTACTGATCAATGAAACTCCTCATACTTACAAAGAGTTCATTATATATATATATATATATATATATATATATGCATACATACAAACGTAGCAAAATATTATACAATTAATAGTTCAATTTACAAAAGATATGCATACTACAGGATTTATACAATAGCAGCACTATATACATCAAAATGTTTCTACAACTCAAATAGCTAAAAAACGAAAACTCATATCTAAAACTAAATCCCCCGATAGCCTCGTCGAGCGCGACTGAAAACTATAACTCTAAAAGTCCACTCATCATGATATATCATTTGATCCCTAACATCATCAAATGAGAGTCTACTCACGGATACTCTAGGGTAACCGAGGTGGATACTCCGAGGCAAGCTATGACGATACATCCACTCGTCATTGATGACCATCAGTTCTCTCGATATCCTATCATACTCTCTAGCAAACAGCTCACCCTCAATAAATCTCGGGTGTGGTGCATCAGTGTTGTAGACAAACCACTGCAAAAAAGTAGACGTAGCCGATGCCCATGGCTCTATTTGAGGTAGGGTCAATAGAAGGTGATAAGATCTGAAATGGAAGAGGCGATAGGATGAGCCACTCACGTACAAATGACATAGCTCGTCATATAACCATATCACATGAGTCCGTACATCTCTATGTGGCGCCATATGAAAATACAGTGGAGGGTATGTCATCTGATCACTACTTACAAATGAGAACCACTAAATCTTATCATCAAGGTTGTTCTCGAAATTAAAAGGATCTAAATTAACCAACTATGTAAACTGATCTTCAACTAGCTAGACAAATCATAAATATATTCTACTAGATCATAACCAACTATGTAAACCTAACAACATCAAACTATTTAAAATAAGGACATAATATTTAGTTATATATTTATTAAACTGGCTAAACATCAAATTATCATCAAATTATTCAAGCCACGCATAGTAAAATCAAGTAGATATTAATAAGATAATATATATATATAGTACAATCTAATAAATCCTATATGATTATTATTATTATTATTATTATTATTATACACAATTATTCATTTCTATTTAATTTTTATCGATCACAACACCGATGCCCAACCAACCTCCTCAACTTTTCCCCATGCACAATACCCTTATCCTTAGGATTTTTCCTTATTGCCCTAGTTTATATTTAGTATAATAAACGATAAACCCTAACCCTAACCCTCCCCTCCCCTCCCCCTAACCCTAACAATAATTAACCCTAATAAATTATAATAAAAAATAGCACTGAACCTCATAAAAAAATGATCCTAAACCTATAGCTAACCCTAACCCTAACACTAACACTCCCCCTAACCCCAACCCTAAACCTAACCAAAATTATTTAAGATTATATATACACAGCTTATATATAAATATATTATAAATATATATACATATAATATAACACATATAAACACACATTTTACGGAAAAGCAAACATACACGTCTTACAAAATATATATTAAAAAAAGCATATAAATACACATGATCATCTACATATATAATAATGTGAGTGCTAAAAAAAAATATACACCTCAATTTTATACTTAGAACGTACATATCTTATGATAATAATATATATTTTAGGCTTGTGGATTCTATTAAAATAATAATACATATTTTTATAAAATAGATTATAAACACATTTATATATATATATATATATATATATATATATATATATATATACATATATATTAAGGTCTCGGCCGGCTACAATCAAAAAAGGCCACAGCAAAATTTTTCACCAACACATCAAACGACAGATTTTTGAACAACACATCAAACACAACCTCTTCGATGCAACATGCATGCATTTATATATATATATATATATATACATATCAGTAGAGACAAATTAAGCAATGAAGGAATAACAACTAATACGTAAAGGGAGCGACGACGTACAAGTTGAGAACGGCAACAACGAAGGTACAAATGCTGGCTACGTTTGCAAGAATGGCATAGGGGTGGTAGAGAGATGGCGGTGCGATGGTTTCCCTTAATTCAGAGGAGCCGGAGCGGTGGTGCAAGGGTTCCCAAGAGAAAGAGAATAACAGAGGGAAGCGGCAGAGTCTGAAATTTTCGGCACGAAACATAAGAGAACGAAATAAAAGGAGATTTTACCGTTGTCGAAATTGGCAAGGTTTTAATAACGATTTTACGTCAATCGTTATTAAAATTCCCTTGAAAAATTTTACCTTTCACTTGTAATAACGGTTATTACGTAAAACCGTTATTAAAACTTCCCGCGCATTAATTTTCACGGATTTGACGACGATTTTTGAACCACTGTTATTAATGTCCCATTATTATTTCCTGTTTCCGTAGTAGTGTCACCTAGGAAAACATGATGGTTTGCTAGTATCACGCTTGCTTCACCGAGCTGCTTTGAGTTACCCTAGGGATGGTCGCTAGTGAGTCCACAATGGTGTTCTAGTTCAAGTAGGGGCTGAACTTCAGCATCCACCATATGATGGGAGCAGTAGCCTTCACTGACCTGGATACCCTTTTGCGAGCACAATTGTTTCGCTACCCTTCTAGTCTAGGATTAGGACACCATCCTCGGGAAGAGGAAACTAGAGGGCCAGAGTTCTAGGAGGAAGCCTAGCTGCGAGCGGGAGGACCCATAAGACACCAATTAAAGGATCACGTTAGAGGTCAGGGACCACCGAGGGGACCAGCTTACAAATGTTGTGGTAGGAGACACCCAGGGTAGAGACTGTGAGGGTAGGCGCATGTCCTATACAAATTGTGGCAGATGGGTTCATCAATCAGTTGATTGCCATGATTGGTTGTGCTTCCAGTAGTCTTAGAGTTAGTTGTACTAGTAGAGGGGACCCTTTGATTCCCCAGCAGTAGGCCTACTAACAACACTTCTAGATTGCATCCCCATAATTCCAACAACAAGCACCTATTCCATCCAGTGCCCTAGCTCAGGATGCCTAGGGAAGGCCTTAGGGATCCAAGCCCTTCCCTTATTGAGGGGTTAGTTAGGCAAACACCTTAACATAATCAGTCAGGCGGAGGCTGACCGCTAGCTAGACATCGTCACGGGTACATTCACCATATTATCTATACCAGTATATGTCCTCCTCAATTTAGGTGCATCCTTGTCTTTTGTGACATATGATTTTGTTGCTAAGGCTAAGCTATCACCCTCTACTAGCATAGCATTGTCTATGATGCTTCCTTCGGGTAATAGGATGGATTTTACCAACTTATTTTTAGATGTGGCCTTAGTTATATGTGGGATAGACTTCTTAGTGGGCCTAGTTAGGATGGATGTATGGGACTTTGATGTGATTCTGGGTATGGATATACTAGAGAGGTATTAGACCGTGACTGATTTTGCATAGGAGCATGTGATATTACAAGGCCTAAAGGGTAATAGGGTTTTGTACAGAAAGACCCAGTCTAAGCCCACTACCAAGGTAGTATCGATAGTTACTCTCTACTCTTTAATCCAGAAAGGGTATCTTCTATACTTATGTAGTGTGCAAGAGTTGAACAATAACTTAGCAGCCCTAGTAAGCATCCCGATGGTTAGAGAGTTCCTATATGTGTTTCTAGAGGAAATACTGGGGATGCCCCCAATTTGAGAAATCAACTTCACAATTGAGCTAGTGCCAGAAGCTGAGCCTATCACAAAGGCACCCTACCGGATGGCGCCTATTGAGCCAAAGGAGTTAAAGGCCCAGCTAGCACTACAAAATAATTCACTTATACCAACAGGGCATTATCCATAGGCTAAAGCCATTTTTTTGTTCGCAAAAGTTTAACCAACTTAAATTTTTCTATGATAAAACTATGGGTAAAAACTACGTGCTTAAATGCTTTTCCCACATATATGTATGATCTTTTAGGAGTAATTGATAATGCCCATAGATATTTATCTATTGCTAAAAATTATGCCCATAGTTATATCTATAAGTAAAAGTATTAACTATAAAATGATATCTGTGACTAAAACTATTGTCTACAAAATGATATTTGTGACTAAAAGTATTACCCACAATACGATATTTGTGACTAAAAGTATTATCCAAAAAATCATATATGTTGCTTTAACTATTACTAACAAATATATATTATTGGTTATATATATTGTAACCTATATATATATATATATATATATATATATATATATATATATTATATTAGTAAAACAATAATGATGCCCATAATACCTGTTGTTATAATATTTACCTATAATAACAACTTATCCTTATATACAATTAATCATACCATACATAATCATCAGTGTTTAGTTTATTTGTCAAAGTGATAATATAGTCTTGTTGGTATAATAATATAAATACAACTTGTAACATATGCTGACATACAAGACACCTTGATTAACACATCAAACACCATCCTCTTTATTCTTATCCTATTTAGCACCTTCAATGACTTCAATGTCTTCAACATTCTCTTTGATAACCATCAAGATGTATTCCCTAAGAAAATATGGAAGTAACTTAATTAGATTAATATAAATTTATACCCAAAAGCTAAATAAAGGTAGTTTTAAAATTTTCTAAAAAATAACAAGAATCATTAATTAAGAGGGAGAGCAAGGAAAACTAAAAATTGAATGGAGTTTGAGTTTCTATTTACATTTAATAATATAGGAGACCATGTAGCTTGTAGGTAATCAGAGTTCACATGGCATGCATATTTTAATCATTAATCAATTTTAATGTTTGAAAATTATACTCTTGGAAACATAAATCAGAAGTTTGAAACCCCAATATTCTATAGGTCTTTTGGAAGTAGTCTGCTACAATTGTATATGAGGGTTGTGATGGTGTGTACATCTAGACCTAGCTAGATTATATCAATGACAAGATTCATATTTGGGTGTTACTTTAGTCTTGGAAATATTAATTAGAAAGTAATATCTTCTAGGGTGAGCAACAATGAATAGCTTTAAGACTTACAATTTAAGCTTTATGGTTTTTGACATGGTAGAGTCGATCTATTCCACAAGTTTAAATCTTCAGAGCTCCCATTTATACTATTCCAAGATGTGTGATTTCTAAAACTGGTATAAGCAAGCCCATGTGTCACACCTAAACAAATTATGCACGTACAAAAGAATGTTGAAAGTATAAAATCATTAACCAAGCTAAACCCAATAACTTAAGCTTTTAGGTTCATTAGTTCAAATGCATAGCCTAAGAAAGGTAGCATGTGACTACTTATCACCTAAAAAAAGAAACATCCTGAATGAATCCTCCCTTTAGGTGTACTCTAGTTAAACTTAAATATAATTAATATAATAGTTTGTGTAACAATTTTCCTTAGGCACTTGTCAAGACATTAATTTATTTTCCTAAATGATATAATTAGATAACTAATTGTACATACATGCACTAGTTGGTATTATTAAATGTCAATGTTCTTTCTATGTTTAATATCTTAACATGGCCACCTATTAGACTTTATGTCATTCAATGAACAAAATAGCAATGCACTGAACAAAAATGCTTGGTAGACACTGAATTAGAAAATGAAATCAAACAGGGTAAAGAATCTACTAGTATGAATAACCTTTAAATTTGAACCTTGCTAGGCTCATCAGAATGTAAAACCTAGATGTTTTGTAAATATCACATTTATACAAGAGGCATTTGAAGATGCGAATGAATAACACAACTCAATTTCATGAACTATTACCAAAATTTAGGGTTTTTAAGCCAAAATTACATATTCAACAATTAAAATCAATTAACCATAATTTCAGGCTCAAAAATAAAATTAAACCAATTTTATACAAATTCGAACAATCAATTTTAGCAAAAAGAATCACAACGTTGATCAATTCTAGAAAATAACTTTTGAAACTAGGGATTTAGGTCCAAAATGTAATTCAGTCAAATCTTATTAATTTATTCAAATTTAAAGTATAGAAATGTAATTAGACACATTGTATAACATATTATATAATCATTTTAACAAAATAAGCCAATAAACAATCAAATTTCAAAGCTGCAAGTGAAATACACCAAAATCCTAATTTAGGAATTGTATCCAAATAAGGATTTATTAGGGAAATTAATTAAATTAATTATTTTATTAAAATTAAGAGAGTTAATTAAGCTAAATCAAGAGGAAAATAATAAAAAACTTAATTAGGGAAAAATTAGGGTATTTTGCTAATTAACATGGAAGTTAAGGAATTTTTTTCCAAAATAGCCATATAAATCTAAAAAGGAATTTAATTATTATTATAATAAATATTATTAATTTTAAATAAATAAAATAATAATACCAAACACCCCAACCCATTCATTTTCCCCTTTTTCCTTTTTCTTTCCTTCTCTCCTTCTCATTTCTTCTTTCTTTCCCCATCCCCCCGATAGAGCCAGCTCGTGTAGCCCATACCTCTCCCTCCTTCAGCATGGCCCAGGCCCGCGAGGCTACTATTTTCCCTCCTTTTCCTGTCGCCCCAACCTATCTGCCTCCCTGCTTTTTTTTCCTTCTTTCCTTTTCCCCTAGACCAACCGGTCCAGCCTATCACCTTCCCTCTTCGACCCGACCTGTAACCTCGACCTACAGCCTTCCTTCCACCGAGCACCACCGCACACCATTCAACCTCCCTTCTCTTCCCCTCCCCATCGTTTTCTTTCCTTTTTGACCCCAACTAACCCCATCCCTACCCTCCACGTGTGCCTCTTCCTTTCCCTTCTCTCCCTGACCCGACCTAACCTACCATGGTAGGACTACACCGCCTACCACCACCGGCCAGTGGTTCTGCCTTACCTGCCCTAGTTGTCTCCTTCTTCCTTTGTCATTTCGCCCTCAATTAGACTATAAATACCCCCATGGGCAGCCATAACCGAGCTTCCTTTTCACAACATAGAAACCCAAGCCGCTCATCGCCACCTAAACAGTTCCTTGTTCCGCCACCGCAAGAGCCACCCACCAAAACCTTCTCCTCACCTCCCTCTACAAAACTGAGCCACCATCCTCCCCTATCTTGCCCTACACGAGCTGCTCCGCCGTGCAAAGTTGCCCACCCGATCAACCATCACCAACCCTCACGTCGCCGTCCGCCACTAATCCTACTGCAACCAGCACCTCCTCTACCCTCCAAAACAACTAGGGGACTCCACCTTACCTCCCTATACCTCTAGCTCTCCCTGCCTCCCTCTTTTTCCCCCTTCTCCACCTCCCACCACCTTTGGGCACCGCACCAACCGCCATGCACTGCCACTTTTGGCTGCACCACCACCCCCATTCCACCCCTCTCCACCTGATACATCTCCCACCACCTCAAACACCCCTCCACTTCCTATCATTTAGCCTACATGTCCATCTTTCCATCTCCCTTCCTCCTCCACCGCCACCTCCGTCGCCGCCTCCGGTTCCGTCACCAACCTTAGGTGGTACTCCAACTTCCCTAGCCCTTAAACTATCTTCTATAAGTGTGAATAATTTTTAGTAATATTAATAGTATTACCCTTAATATTAATATTAATATTATTATTATTATTATTATTATTATTATCACTCTTACAACCAAACCTAGCTTCCAAATTAAGTATAACTATAGTATTATCATTTAAAAGGATAAAACTTTAGTATTAATATAGTTATCTTTATTATTATTATTATTATTATTATTATTATTATTATTATTATTATTATCATTACTACTACTACTACTACTATCATCATCATTATTATTATTATTTTCTTACTAATACTATTAATACTAACTTGACCATTATCACTTTTATTATTAGTGTAAATGTTGGGATTCTTATATTACTATTACCCTTTTCGATTGTTATTCTCTATTATGCTGAATAATAATAATAATAGTAGTAGTAGTAGTAGTAGTAATAATAATAATATTATTATTATAATTATAATTATTATTATAATAATTATTATTATTATTACTTAACCTAACTTTATGATTTTCCTAACCAGTAATAATAATAATAATATTATTAATGGCCTACAACTTTAGTGTTATTATGATTAGGATTTTCCCTCGTTATTACTATTATTATTATTACCCTTACTATTTTTGCTACTATTATTACTAATGCTAGCTTTGGCCTATTATTATTATTATTATTATTATTATTATCTTTATTATTATGGTAAATATTTGAACCTTTATATTACTATTACCATTTTTCTTATTATTACTATTAGTATTATTCTTAACATTATTATTATTATTATTAATGCCATTATTATTATTATTATTATTATTAATGCCATTATTATTATTATTATTATTATTATTATTATTATTATTATTATTATTACTATTACTACTACTACTACTACTACTACTATTATTACCATTATCATCATTTTATTACTAATATTGTTAATACTAACCTTGTCCATTATCACTTTTTATTATTACTATAAACATTTGGACCCTCATATTTTTATTACCATTTTGGGTACTAATGCTATTATTATTATTATTATTATTATTATTATTATTATCATCATCATCATCATCATCATCATCATCATTTAATACTACTATAAATAATATTATTGTTAACTTGTCTTTTGTCAATATTTCATAACCACTAACTTATTGTCATTACTAGCATTATTAATAAAAGAATTACTATGGTCACTACTTTTATATTACTTATGCTACTGTTATTATTATTACTAGGATTTGGGTTGATAGTAGTATTATCACTAAAACTAATAATAATATAATTATTAGTAATATTGAAACTATTACCATTAACATTATAAATATCACTATGACTACTTAAACATAAGCCAAGATGACTATTAAGAATTATTTTTGTTAGTAGTAGCATGAGTAATGATTTTGAGAATAATAACCCTACTTTTAATTATAAAACTACTACTACCATTATTAGCCTTAATAGTAGAGTATGATAAGGTAGGGTAGAAATAATGGTAATCATTGGTAAGAGGGAGATTAACCAATAGTATTTTCCCCTTATAGGTGAATCAAGCCAAAACCCTAAGGAGGCGTAGGGACGTGCTCCAAGCCCGGCGTCATTTTAGGTAAGGATGTAGCTAAGGCCCATGTGTGTTGTGTGACTTGTATGCTTAGATGCTATATATCATGCTACGTCATGTATCGTATGATTGTCATTAACTTGTCTTATGTGTAGCGTAGCTTGGAGTTGAGGTATGTTTGTATATTTTTTCTTATGACATGATTATGATATGTATATATGGTGATTATGATGTGATATAATATGGCCCTCTAGGACATGCATGCTAGGACAATTGATAATATGATATGGGAATGAAAGGAAAAAAAAGAAAGAAATGGGAAGGGAGTTCACTAAGGGGGATATGAGGTTGACCAAAATACCTTATGATCCATGAGAGAAAATTAAAGAGGAAGAAATGATCAAAAAGAATGAGAGATGGGAACCATGCATGGGAATCCTAAAATTTGCATGGGAACTTTGGGTGTTTGCATGGGATGGATAAAACTTGCATAGGGATGATCTTTATGTGAGAAAAGTTGTTTTAGCATGTAAATAAGCTAAGGGGAGAGTTGTGGAGTGATTGGAGACTTGGGATGAAAAATAGTACGTAGGTTGGTGTAAGGGTGTATAAGGGACCCGATTAGGGTTTTGGGAGGAAGTAGTAATCTGAAAAATGTGGAAGTAAAAAAATGATTAAGGAAGAGTGGAGTACGGGTTAAGAGTGGGAATTTATTATATAAGGGGTGATTATGGGTGCCATGGGAGAGAAGGGATATTAGGTGAAACATATAAAGGTTACTTGTGGGAGAAGAAAGGTACTAGGGTTTGAAGTGGCCAACTAGCGTTTTTCTAGTCACATGTGAAATCGAGAGGTAAGGTGATATGAATTGGGATTGAATCTAAATGAGGTAAAGTGTGGGGCGATAAATAAAATAATGGTAGTATAAATGAGAGAAAGTTGGGTCACATAAGTCCAATTTTGGTTTTCAAGGAAAAACCCTAGAGGGCGATAGTAGGTTAAATTTGATGTCATGAGGTGTTGGGCCTTAACCCACACCCTTAGGAGTTGGTTCTCTTTATGTGTTAGTGTAAGGGGGGAATGGATGTCGGGGAGTGATAAGAGGTGCAGGAGTCTCAAGATATGGGACGGGCACCCCCTAAAAGGATAGAAGTAGAACGTTGATGACATGAATGTTAAGGGTGTAATGTTTATCGAATAAGACACGAATAAGATACTATCAATTTAAAGAGAAAGATTTTTGAGCCAGGCATAGACCAGTCCACCTGCGAATAATAGTGGCCAGGAGATGGGGTGCCCTGCATGATCGATCCACCGACGAATAATAGTGGCCTGGCGCATTTTGCCCTACATGACCGTTCCACCGGCTATAATAGTGGGGGTTTCTGTGCTCAACAAACCAAACATAATGATGATAAGACATGGGAAAGATACGAAGTAATTACAATGAAACACCACGTGAGTCGAGGCCAGACCGGTCCACAGGCGAATAATAGTGGCCAGGACCATTTTTCCCTACATGACCGGTCCACCGGCAAATAATAATGGCTAGGAGCATTTTACACTGCATGATCGGTCCACCAGCTATAATAGTGGGGTTACCGCACTCGCATGGATTGATAAAGACTATGATGTGAATTGACTATATTTACCAGAGATCTAAAGAATAAGTCTACCCGGACCATAGTCGGCCTTCATCATCTGTATTACTACATGTTGCTTATGTGATTATGCCATATATGTTATGTTGTATGTTTTTTATGTTTGGCCTTAACACATGGTTACCTTACTCAGTACGTAGCGTACTGATCACCCGTTTCATGGGTGCTACTCATTCCCACGAGTAGAAGACCCGTCTGAGTTTGTGAAGGTAGGGGACGACATCTTCGATGCCTATGACACTTACGAGGCATCGGGTGGGGCTGAGCGTTGAGCCTAGACCTTACCTGGGAATAAAGAGTGAATCGATCGGAATCTTTTTTCCCTCTTATTTTGCCATGTTTCGTTTTATTTTGGTTCTGTGATGTTATATGGTCTTTTATGTTTTGAAAAACTCTAGTCACTTACCCTTTGGATTGTAATTCTAAATCGCACTCTGATTTCTGTATTGTGAACGCTATCATTTCCCTTAGGAAGCTTGTTTCAATGATCAACTTGTGTTTGAAGTTAATCCCTTTTAGCCTTAGCAATTAGTATTGGAATGATAGGAGTGAACCGGTCTAGTACTGAGTGTGGCGGTAATACCCTCAGAATTTACAGTTTTGCCCACTTGTTTTTGTCTAACACTTATCATTGAGCAAAATTTTTCAGTAGTAAATTTTTGGGGTGTTAAAGAAAGAGTTTCGACTAAGAAATATGATTTCGATCGATTCTGCACAAATTTCTCAAATTGAAACTCTTAACCTACAATTAAATATATTTCAAATCATCTTATAGAATTGATTGGTAAAAATAGCATAACATCGGATAAACCCGAGCTATATCGATAAATTTGGGTTAAAAATATAAATTTCATAAATCAACCATATACAACACAATCAACCCATCTAAATTAATCATCTAACACAAATATACATAATCTAACAACCAATTTAGCTTATCATAAGCTAATTAAAAAAAAGCAATTAAAAAAATTCAGAGTTAGGGTTTGAAGATTATACCAAGCAAATTCTACCATTACAAGCCAAGAGGAGCTTGACAAATACATGGAGGAGCAATGGTGGAGATCATGCTGTCTGACTGGAGCTTAGGCAATGGTGGTGTGCTGCTGTGGTAGCTCGATGTAGGTTTATTGTTGTCACATGCTCGGTGTTGTGGTGGTGGTCTGCTATCAGTGCTCTTGTCGTGGTGGTTGTAGTAGAGGATGGAGAGAATGCGAAGAGCGAGTAGGTCAGGTTCGAGCATTTGCCCCTGCTTGTTGGCTGCTATTTTGTTGCCACCTAGTGCGTCTGATTCCACTCGCAGGTAGCTAGAGTAGGGATGTAAACAGGGTAGGTTCGGGGCAGGTATACCCATACCCGTCTCCGTACCCGATAAGAAAATTCGTACCCATACCCAAATCCATATCTGCTAACACATCCATATCCGTATCCATTGGATATCTGTTACCTGATGGATTATCCATTTATCCATTAACGGATATTATTCGGCGGATAAATTTATTATCCGATGGATAAACCCATTTAGAGTTAAGCCAAATGACAATTTTAACCTTAATTTATACTATAATTATTTTAAAATTAAGGGTAAAAATATAATTATATATCGGGTAAACGGATATGGGTATGGATATCCTATACACGTATCCATATCCGAATCTGACAGGCATTTTTTTACCACCATCCATATCCGTATCTGTAACACCCCCAAATTTCACTCCTGAAAAAATTTTTTTAGAAAGAAATAAGCGGAAGCTAGGAGAGAATTTGGGATATGTTACCGCCACATCTAACATAAGATAAATGTCAATCATCTATCTCATGTTAGATGCAAGGATAAAACCTGTCAAACAACTAAATCCGAATTTTAAAAGCATGACAGCGTTACGAGAAATTAAAAGTCAATTACAAAACCCTTGGAAATTTAAATACAACAGTTTAACTTTCAAAGATGAATACAATTAAACAAAACAAATCCCGAAGGATAATTATCCGGACCGCCTACTCACTCAAGTCAAGCCTTCCACCATCAATTTAGTAACCGATCAAAACCTGCATCAAAGGTCTGCTCCCCACCATCGGTGGATCATCACAGGACCCATTCAACCAGTGTAGTATCAGTACGGGTCCAATACTGAGTAAGTCTCACTACCCTATCTTATGGGAGAGACGTAAACTATAACATCAAGTGCATATTAAATTATGACACAATACGTTGATACAATATCATACATACTCACAACCCACAACATGAATCTTGCCATACACCTATAGTAACATATGAAGCACATGTAACATCCCATTTAAACATATAAGCATGGTATAATAGAAATATAAAGTGGCTCGTGCGCCTTAGGTAGGAATAATCTATATTATTGGAAACTCAACGCGTGACATACTCACGTAAGCAACATGTAGTAATACAGATAATAAAAGCTGACCATAGTCCAATTAGACTTATTTCCTTTGAGTCTTTATTAAAAGTAGTCATTTCACACCACAGTCTTTATTAATCCACGTGAGTGCGGGAACCCCACTATTATAGCCGGTGGACCGGAATATATAAACTCAGGGCATAACGCTCCTGACCACTATTATTCGCCGGTGGACCGGTCTCCAGGGCAGAACGCTCCTGGCCACTATTATTTGCCGGTGGACCGGTCTAGCCCCGACTCGTATGGTGTTTCACTGTAAGTGCTTGTGACTCATTCTTTATTCTTATCAATAATATATTCATTCCACACATATTCTTTAATAGTGCGTGTGAGTGCGGGAACCCCACTATTATAGCCGGTGGACCAGAAAGTATACACTCAGGGCAGAACGCTCCTGACCACTATTATTTGCCGGTGGACCGGTCTCCAGGGCAAAACGCTCCTGGCCACTATTATTTGCCGGTGGACCGGTCTGGCCCCGACTCACACAGTGTTCCACTGTAAGTATTTAGTATCTTTCCCATGTCTTATAAATTTTACATTTGGGTTGCTGAGCACGGAAACCCCCACTATTATAGCCGGTGGACCGGAAATCATACAGGGCAAAACGCTCCTAACCACTATTGTTCGCTAGTGGCACGGTCTCCAGGGCACCCCGGCTCCTGGCCACTATTATTCGCCGGTGGACCGGTCTGGGCCCGGCTCAGCATCTTCCTCTTTAAGTGATTAGTATCTTAACGTATCTTATTTGAAAGTGTTTTACCCTTGACATGCATGGCTAACTATATCCACACTTATCCTCCCAGGAGGGCCCGTCCCATATCTTGGAACTCGTGCACCCCTTATCACACCTCGATATCAATTTCCCTCTATACTCACACATAATAAAAACCAACTCTTAAGGGTGTGGGTTAAGGCCCAACACCTCGTGACATTAGACTCCACCCACTATTAGCCTCTAAGGTTTCCCTCGAAACCCTAATAGGACCTATGTGGCTCAACTTCCTCTTATTTCACTACCATTAATTCATCTATCCTCAACACTTCTCATTTAGGCCCAATCCCAAATCATACCACTCTACCCATCGATTCCACCTGTGACTCTAAAACCCTAGTTGGCCACTTCAACCCTAGTACCTTTCTTTTCCCACAAGTAACATCTCCTTTTCACCTAATCTTTCTTCTCTCCCAAAACACCCATAATCATTCCTCATAACATAACTCTCACTCTCAACCCGCACCTCACTCACCGTTAATCATTTTTACTTTTGTATTTTCCAGATTACTAATTCTTCCCAAAACCCTAATCGGGTCCCTTATACTCCCTTTCAGCAACTCACTTCCCATTTATTTCTTTTTGCCATTTTATCTCCATGTCATAATAATAATAATAATAATCACCCTAGCATACATGTCCTATAGGGTTACATCATATCACAGCACATCATAATCACCACATATGGATATCACATTCATGTTGTAAGAAAAACACATACCACATACCTTAACTCGAAGTTGCGCTGCGCATAAAACACATTAAGGACAACTATGCGGTACACAACCGGACATGGTATATATACAAAACATATAAGGCATGCAAGTCACATAACACACAGGGACCTTAGCCACATCCTTACTAAATACCCATAAGTAGAGGTAAGTAGAGAACTTACCTGGATCTGAAGCTAGCTACGCGAGATAAAAGGGAGATAGAGATCACTAACTCGTGGATCCATGATAAGGCTTTCCAAACGAAACCAACACAAATCGAAATAGGAAAATGCTGAAAAAGCTTCGTGGGGGAACGACGGTGGCTCACCGGTGGTCAGCAAGGATCGCCAGTGGCCGGGCAGTGGCGTGAGTTGCGTGTTGCTGTTGCTGAATCAGCTGCTGCGCTGCAATTGTCGCCCGCTGCTGCTGCGGCTGTTGCTGCTGCTGGTAGCTGCTGTGGCGGTGGTCGACAGCAGCAACCGGTCATGGCCAGCGAGGCGGCATAGGGAGGAGCTGGGGAGAAGAAGAGAGGTGAGGGAGGCTGGGGTTTCTGCGAACGGGGAGCAGGAGTCATGAACAGGAGAGTCGGGGAGAGAAGAGAAATGGAAGAAGAGAAAAGAGAAAAGGAAGAGGGGGGGTCGGCCGACGGGTTAGAGTTTTTTTTTTTACAAATACAAGTATAGAATAAATACTAAATATTTAAAATTGTAATTAGAAGAATTTTACCTAATATTTATTTAACAAAAATTTATTTTGAATGGATCTGAAGGCTTAGAATTAATATACAAGCTATATGAAGAATTTCGGGAATGTTTTCGGAAAATTAAACAACAAACGTAAAAATTTATTTTGATTATGGAAATATATTATAAGACCTCGAAATAATGTTTAAAAATATATACGGAAATATTTAAGTCAAATGCTAATAAACCGAGACTAATTTACATAATTTCCGAAACCGATTTTCCGTAACTAAAAAGCGTAAAACAGAAGAAAATTAATTTCAAAAAGAAATTATTAAATAAATATTTTAAATTTAAAACTTCCTAAAAATATTAACGATTTCTGAAACTGAATAAACTTAAAGTCGGAAATATTTTCTACAGATAAAATTATTAAAATAAATTTATTTATTTAAACAGAAATTCTATAACTTAAATAATATATTTCGTTAACAAAATATAACTTCAAAATAAAGCCGTAATCACATGACGAAGTTATAATCAAAAAAGAATTTAAAATATTAAAAATCAAAATACGAGAAAGAAGGGGAATATATATTTTTAACCGAGACTCGAACTCATAAGAATATAATAAAATCATTGTCGTTAACGAGTTTATCTAGAATGGTTCGCAACGACAACGATTAATTAAATTCAAATATGAATTCAAAATCGTCGATAAATCCATAAAACGAATCAAAATTAAAATAATTAAATATTTGCATCAGATTACATTAATCAAATCATTAAACTTAATAATTTAAATTTTAAAAATATGGGGTATTACAGTATCCGTATCCGTTTAAATATCCATTGGGGTTCGGATAAAGTCCGCCCCGTTAACATCCCTAAGCTAGAGGCGCTAGAGGTAGTGGCTCAGTGGTGGCAGCATGTTGTGGTGGTAGTAGTAAGATGAAGGTGAAAGGCAAGAATGCAGGGGGTCAAGACATAGGGCGCCAAAGGTCGAACGAGACAAAAGGGAAGGGAAAAGAAAGAGAATAGGGAAAGGAAATATGGGGGGTTTAGAATAGAATTTTTTTAACTACATATATATATATATAACAACAAAAATAAAATAAATATCTAAAGATAATATAGGAAAAAGAACTTTTCAACTAAGTCAAATATTAACAAAAATACTCATAAAAAATGTATAACTACCTTTTTGAAAAAAAAAAATTATCCAATTATATGATATAATTTAAACTAAATTGTAACACTTATTAAAGTAAAATACAATTTCAAAATAAAATTGAAACTACATCAAAGAATTAATTTTATAAAAGTTGAGCAGCTATAAATAATTCAAGATAATTTTGAAAACTTCATTGTCAAAAAAAATTGAAAAACAAATGAAGAAAAATAATTTCGAAAAGAAATCATAATTAAATTGTAGAAACTTTTAGTTTAAAATTTCCAAAATCATCTTATTAATCTCATAAAATAAATAAATTCAAAGAAGGAAATATTTGTTACAAATAAAAAACTTGTTTGGAGCTTCTTATCAAAAGTAGTTATCCAAGATAATTACTTATTTTTAAATCTTTTTGGGTTAAAATTTTTTCAAAATTATTAATTATCTTAGCTTATATTTGGATTTACTTGTCGAAAGTAGCTCTAAACAAGCTACAAATCATTACAATGATTTTATTACTTTAAAGAGATTATATGATTTCAAATAATTTATTCTTGCTAATAAAATATAACTCAATAACAAAATCATAATCACACAACAAAATTATAATTGGAAACAAATTTAAAATATTACAATAAAAACACACAATGAAAATGGAAATACATTTTAAATGAAAATCAAATCACGTGAATTTAATAAAACCATAGTCGTGAATGAATTTATTTAGAATTATCCGCAACAAAAAATCAATTAAAATTTAATATGAATTTAAAATCGTCGATAAAACCTTAAAGAAAATAAAAAACTTTAAAAAGATTTATGAGAATCACGATGTAAATAAAATTAAAAGTCGATACTCATAAACCATTCAATAACAATTATATTAGATCCCAATAAGTGAATTCAATGACAAACAATCAACAACCCATAACCAAAAATCAATAGCTAGAATCATAATTATGAATTTTTTTCGAACACATATCTGAGGTTATAGACTCAAGGACGCACCTCTAAAGTATTTAAAAGAAGTGAGTTCTCGACAAACTCAAGTTACGAAGAATCATTTAAGATGTTTTAAATTAATTTAAGAACATTTATTGAGCAATAATTATAGAAAGTATATTAACTCAATAAAAAATGACCTTAATAGTTAGGTTTAACGACAAAAAATATTCAATCCCGAATAATTGAACCAATTGATAGGAAAGAAAAGAAATTAGATATATATTAAAGTAATCATATTTTTCAATTGAAACAAGTTCTATTAAAGGCAAAATTAATTTTATCAATTAAAATCTAGACATTAAGGTTTTGAAACCCAAACTACGAATTCGCCAATTTAAATCAATAGCTCTAAAGTATAATTAAGCCAACTCTAATGAAATTCGAATGAACCCAAGCTATTCGGATTAAAAATTCAAATCTTATAAATCAACTGCATACAAAACATTCAACCCAATTAAGTTAATCATACAAATCGTATATACACAATCAAACAACGAATTTAGTTTATCAAAATCCAATTTACACAAAACCAATTTAAATTAGAAGTTAAGGTTTGGGAAATTACACCACATGCAAATCTAGCTGGAGTAGCTCGACGTGAGCAAGTGAGACAGGAGGAGAGATGGTGGCCCTGTTGGTGTTTGAAAGATAAGGATGCCTCAACAGTGGTGGCTCAACGGTTCTACAATAGTATGAATTAGAGGCTAGATATTGTTATACCATTGTATTGTTGACATTGTGTGTTGCTTTTGTCCATCATTTGGTGCTTGAGGTTACAAATCACTGGTCGGGAATAGAGGAGAGGGTATAAAGGGAGGATAATGGAGTTGGGTAGTATCGAAAAGGGGGAAGCAAGGGTCTGAGTTGAGGAGGTCTCGCTCCCTAGATCGCTAGCTCAATAAGTCATAAGAAAGAATATAGGAAGGGGAAAGAGAAAAAGTCTGTTGGTTTGAGTTAAGTGTTTCTTTTTTCATCAAACGTAAAGGAACTTTGTTAAAATATCTAAAATAGAATTTAAAGGGTAATATTTCAACCAAAATTTATTTAACAAAAAAAGTTCCTCAAAGATTTAAGAAAGCTAAAATTACTATAAGAATTAATTAAAGAATAATGAAAAGGCTTTCTTCATAAAAATATTAACGATTAAAACAAATCATATAGCTCGTGGAAAAAGAAATAAAATATCATAATAATGATTAAAATAAATTGGAAAATATATAAATCAAAATTTAAAAAACTATAAAGAATTAAATATTTTTAAAAATGGAAATAATTTTTAAATAGAAACTGAGATCATATGAATTTAATAAAAGTCATAATTGTGAAAGAATTTTTCTAGAATAATCCACAATGACAAATGTTTAAATAAATTTTAATATAAATTCAAAATCATCAATAAAACTATAAAACCAATCAAGAATAAAATAATTAAACATTTTCGTCAAATTTGTATAATAAAATCATTAAGTTTAAGGAAATTAAATTTCAAAAATACAATGTATTATAATAATTATATAAATAACTATAATAATATTAGTCCCAACAATACCTAACAACCACAGGTACACTGTCCCCCAAACACTCATCGCATTGATCAAGTAGCGAGAGCCCCATCATAAAGGTCATTCGAAGCTTGAGTTGACTGATTATTACATTTATTATTTTAATTCATATAATAATGAGAGCTACTATAATTATTATTATTATAATGATAACTTTATTATTTTTAGAATAATAATTATTAATTTAGTTATCATAGTTATGTTATAAAAATAATAAAAATAATTATAATGATAATAATAAATATGGTTATATATATATATATTATTAGCATTTCATATAAAAATTAGCAATTATCATAATTTGAGAAGTATTTCATGTGTAAGAGGAATGAATGTGTTGTGCCAAGGCTTGTAACAGTAGTTGAAACATTTGTCTTCCTTATATACTAATACCAATAGATATATGAGTGGGTATTAGTTTTGTTAGTATAATGCTACTAATACCCACAGATATAAAAGTAGGTAAAAGATCTATTGGAATAACATACTATTAGTAACAGATAAAAACTTTTCGTAGGTAAAAATTTCTTCATTACCCATAAAAAAATATCAGTTGGCATTAGTAACTTTTTCTAACAGGAAAAAAAAATACGTAACTAAATTTCTGTTAGCACAAGTCACAAAAATTTTAGTGTAGAAGAGCTATTGGAGCATGGGTAAATTCGACCGAGTGTGTCACCTTGGGGAGCATCGGTCTTGTTCGTGAAGAAAAAGGATGGTAGTTTCTATCTCTACAGAGACTAACGAGGATTAAGTTATCTAATGACAAAGGGCTGGTACCCACTCCCAAGGATTGGTGATCTCTTTGATCAGTTGAGGGGTGCCACAATGTTCTCTAAAATCAACCTAAGGCCAGGGTACCATCTGTTGTGGAGTGCAGAAGCTTATATTATGAAGACCACTTTTCGAACACGATATGGACACTACGAGTTTACGGTGATGCCATTTGGAATCACTAATGCGCATACAATATTTATAGATCTAATGACAAGGATTTTCAAACCCTTCATTGACTAATTCATAGTAGTGTTCATTGATGACATATTAGCGTACTCCCAAGGGAATGGGGAGCATGAGCAGTACCTCCGCACTATTTTGAGTCTACTGAGAGAGAACAACCTGTATGCAAAGTTTTCCATGTGCATATTTTGGCTCAGGAAGTGGCCTTCTTTAGGTATATAATTTTATTTGGGGGAGTGGCTGTTGATCCAACAAAGATTATGACAATCACAAAGTGGAAGCCTTCCGCGAGCATAGTAGGGGTCCGGAGTTTGCTAGGATTGGTCGGGTATTACAAAAAGTTTGTGCAAAATTTCTCCAAGATTTTCCATCCTTTAACTAGCCTCTTAAAAAGGAGCACAAAATTCCAATGGGACGAGACTTGTGAGGGAGCCTTCTAAGAATTGAAGAGGCTTTTGACCATAGTACATATACTGACTCTGCTAGAGGGTTTAGAAGGGTTTGAGGTCTATAGTGATGCATCCAAACATAGAATTGGTTGTGTGTTGATGCTGAATAGCAGAGTGGTCGCATATGCCTCCCAACAGTTAAAGTGGCATGAACAGAACTATCTTACTCACGACCTGGAGTTAGCTGTACTTGTTTTTGCCCTGATGATTTAGAGGCACTACTTGTATGGGGCAAAGTACATGTTCTTCATAGATCATAAAAGCCTGAAGTACATCTTCACCTAGAAGGTGTTAAACATGAGGCAAAGGAGGGGTTGAAGCTAGTCAAGGACTACGACATCGAGTTGACCTAGCATGAGGGTAAATCTAATGTAGTTGCAGATACCCTAAGTAAGAAGACCCCGCATTCTATGCATTGTTGTATAGTGGATGATCAAATGATAGAGGAATTATTAGGGTTGGAGATTGAACTTATATTATAAGGTGAACTTTAGCCTTGTATGAGTTCCTAAACAATCACTCCCACCATATTTGAGGAGATCCGAGCTGACCATACAAGAGATATCAAGGTTGAAAGGATATAACAGAAGTTGCATAAAGGTGGACAAAATGGTTTCGGGTTCATGAGGATGGTAGCCTTTGTTACAAGGGCCATTGGTGTATATTATAGGGATGTCCAAAGTTGAAACATCATTTTATGGAAGAGGGACATCAGACCCCTTACTCGATTCACCTAGGAGGGGACAAGATATATAAGGACCTCAAAAAAGTGTATTGGTGGCCATATATGAAGCGAGAAGTGGTTGAGTTTGTGCCTTGGTGTCTAGTATGTCAGAAAGCCAAGATCAAGCACCAAAGAATTGTAGGGCTACTTCAACCCTTAGAAGTGCCAAGATGGAAGTGGGACTCTATCTCCATATACTTTTTTAGCGGTTTGCCAAGGACTCAGAGTGGCTATGACACTATTTGTGTCATTGTGGACAAATTGACTAAGTCATTCATGTTTATTCCAATGAAAACCATGTGGAGTACGTATCAGCTAGAGGTTTCTTACATAAAGTACGTGGTAAATTGACATGGGGTTCTAGAGGACATTATATCAAATAGAGATTTGAGGTTTCTCTCTTATTTTTGGGGAAAGCTGTGGGAAGTCCTAGGGAAAAAATTGAAGATGAGTACAACTTTTCACCCTACCATAAGTGGAAAGATAGAGTGGACCATACAAACCCAAGAGGATATGTTGAGGGCCTGTGTGTTGGCTTGCTAGGGTTGTTGGGAGGAGCGTGTGATAAAATTTTCATATAACAACAGCTATCAGGCCAATATAAGGATGGCTCCCTTTGAGGCATTGTATGGGTTGAAGTGTAAGACTCCCTTGTTTTGGAGTGACATTAGCAAGACGGTGGTGTTGGGACCTGAGATGATCGAGGAGATAACTAGGCAGATCTATTAGATTCAAGACTGAATAAGAGCAGCTCAGAACAAACAGAAGAGTTATGCTGATCGGAGACGCTTAGATAATGATTTTAAGCCTGGGGAAAAAGTTTTGTTAAGGGTTTTACCCACAAAAGGCATGCAAAGATTTGGCAAAAAGGGAAAGCTAAGCCTAAGTTACATTGGCTCCTTTGAGGTCCTAGAGGTGGTAGGTGAGGTTGATTATTGGTTGGCCCTTCATCCAAAATTGGCGTGAGTCCATAATATGTTCCACATCTCGTGGTTGAAAAATACATCACTAATCCCTCCCATGCGATTCAAACGTATGAGATAGAGCTTGACGATTCCCTAACTTATGAGGAGCAACCTATGAGGATCCTAGACACCAAGCTCCAGAAGACTTGCACGAGTGCGGTTCCCCTTGTGAAGATTCTCTAGAGTCGACATGTAACCGAAGAAGCTACTTGGGAAGTTAAGAAAGACATGAGTGAGGTGTATCTAGAACTTTTCACTATAGATACGACAATCCTTAGTAAACCCTTTTATTTAACGGGGTAGTGGTATAATGAGTCGAGTTGGTATTGTTCTTATCAACTTAGAATGTTTTTTCCCTTAACTCTAGAAATTAGCAAGTGACTTTGGGATGAAGTCTTTTTTTAAGAGGGTAGTGATGTAATACCCCAAAACCCTAATTTAGAAAATTTTAATAAAATAGGGATTTATTAGTGAAATTAATTAAATAAAATATTTTAATAAAATGATGGGAGTAACTAAGAAAAAAAGGAGAGAAATAATAAGAAATTAAATTAGGGAAGATTAGGGTAATTTGCTAATTAAAAATAGAATTTAAGCAAATTTACCCAAAATATCATAAGTTAATATTAAAAGGAATTTAATTATTATTTTACTAAATTTTTATTATTTTTAAATATTAAAAAATATCAAAATATCCTAAGCACCCCAACCAACCTATTTTCATATTCCTTTTTCCTTTTTTCTCCTTCCCCTTTTTCTTTTTCTCCTCTTCCTCCCTCTAATTGGGCCTCGTCGTCGGCCCAACTCCACTTCCCTCTCTTCTATCCCCTGTGCGACCCAAGCTATTCTTCTTCTTCTTCTTTTTTCCTTTCTCCCTCGCCCGCCTGGTCTTATTCTTTTTCTTTATTTCTTTTTCCCCCGACCCGGGGACCCAACCCCCTTATTCTTCCTCCTCCCTTCTCCCCATCCTTGCGTTGTAGGGTGCACCTCCAACCAGCCACCGTCCTTCCTCTTGCCACTGTACTACCATCCTTCTCTCCTCTCTCTCTCTCCCCTATCCTTTTCCTTCCCATTTTAAGCTAGACCTCCCTCACCTACCTCCTCGCGTGCTCCCCTTCCTTTCTTTTTTATCCTCTTCCATGTCTACCACTTGCCATGAGCAGACTCATACTGGCTTGCCACCACCGGTCGGCGAGTCCCTGTCATGCATACCCCTTGTCCTCTTTCCCCTTTATCTTCTTCCCTTTCCCTTGGCCTAAAAATACCCCAAACTGACCCCCCATTTGGCCTCCTTTGCTCTACCCAAAATTTCCTATGTATTTCACTACCACAACTTTAGAAACGGCCCCAACCACCACCGTGCAACGCCACCGCATAAAACACCACCCAATCCTTTCCTTGTAATACCCTCCACTAAACCAATCCACTCACCACCTCTGAATCGCCATATGAAAGTTACTCTAATTGTGCAAAGTTGGTAGCTCAAGTTGCCCTTTGCACCCCATTGCCGCCCCTCTTACCATCATGCACCACCTCCCCAACCACCCAATCAACCCAGTAGAACCTCCCTGCCTTCCCCTTCCTTCCATTCTCCCTTTCTTACTCTCCTCCATCCTCCCTCCTTCTCCACCAACTTTAGCCACCACAACTACCACCATATGCGTTGCCACCCTTACTGCACCACCACCACCATTGCATCCCTCTCATCCTAGAGAGTCCACCACCATCACAACCACCATCTCACTATCTCTCTTCTGACCCTAAAAGACCCACCTTCTCTAAAACCACCACTTCCACCAACGCCACTGTCGTGCATTACTGCCTAACTACCACCCTCACTAGGTTGTGACCTAACCTTTCCTAGCCATTAAGTATAATTTATTTAGTGTAATTATTATTCTTACTTTATTATTGTTGTTGTTTTTATTATTATTAAAGTTATTATCTTTCTTATTGCTAATATTGTTAATAATATCTTATCATTGACTAATATAACTACGTAAACCCATTTAGGCTAATAATAGTATGATTTAGTGTAATTATTATTCTTATTATCATCATCATTATTATTATTATTATTATTATTATTATCCCTAATATTAGCTTATAATAACGGTAAGTATGAAATAATAAAAATACTGATAAGAGGGAAGTTAACCCTATCATTTGTCCTCTTATAGGTGAACCAAATCCAACCCCTAAGAAGGCGTAGGAGAGTGATTCGATATTATTTTAGGTAAGGATATGGTTAAGGCCTAATGTGTGTAATATATGTTATGTGTGTTGGTTATATGTGTGTACCTTATGTGTTATGGATTATGCTCTTGTAGTGCAGCTTGCTAAGCATGTAGCTGAGGTAAGTTACATGTATTTTATGACACGGGTAATATGGTATTGTTACTTGTACTCGGAATGTGCTTATATAATATTTTCCTTCGTGACATACATGATAGAAGGCTTTAAGTAGTGGGATGTGGTTGTGAGAGGAAAGAAAGGAGTAAGGAAAGTGAGTTAATTAGATGGTAGTAAAAATGGCCTAAAATTCTCATGACCTATGGGTGGATAAAAGAAGAAATAATGGGGACAAATTAGGAGGATGGACTAAAATATGCATGGGGAGTGTAGGGTTGTGTGGGATGGTTAGCGTTTGCATAATGATGACCTTTATGTGGAAAATTTTGACTTGAGGGTTAAGTATGGTAAGGGAAGAGTGTTTTGGATGATTAGAATCCATATGTGAAAAATAGTATGTGGGTTGGTATAAGGATGGATGGGGGACTTAACTAGAGTTTGATAGGAAACCTTAAGTGAGAGAAGTGTGCAAGAAAGGGAACACCAATGGAAATGGTTAGAATGGGGAATAAATAATGAAAGGGCTGGCACATGAAGGAAAAGTGAGCGAAGTAGGGAAAGGTGTTTGGGTGTTGAGGGGTTGATATAAAAGAAAGGAGAAGTAGTAGGGTTTGGGGAGTGAACTAGGGTTTTCATGATCGTGTGCGGAAGTTGCGTAGTGAGGTTGTGATGTCGGGTGTGGCTTAAGGGAAGTGATAGTTTTGGTAGCGAAGAAGAGTATGGATTATGTAGGATGACGGAAGCGAGGCCACAAAAGCCAGATTAGGGTTTCGAAGGGATACCCTAGAAGGTAAAGAGGAGTCAAATAGAGTTATGGAGAGTGAGCCTTGAACCATATGTAGAAGTGTTTTGGGTTTCTCATGGTGACTGAAAAAAGATGGGCAGGAATTCTTGGAGTCATAGGTTGTGTAAAGGTCCCAAGATATAGGATAGGGTTTTCGGGAGAATTAAGAATAAAAGGGTGAGCATGGGAAGTTTATTGGGTCATGAATGTCTAGTATAGGTTGTGTTCATAATAAGATACAAATGAAACACTAAACACTTAAAATGAAAGATTATCGAGTTGTGACTAGTGACTATAATATTTTGGTCCACCTACTATAACAGTTTTCAGGTGCATTCTACATTGTGGAGTGATATCCGGTCCACCAACTATAACAATGGTTAGGTGCGTTTTGCCCTGTGGAGTGTTTCTTGTCCACCGGTTATAATAGTGTGGGATTTTAAGCTCGATAAACCAAACTTTTCTTAGTAATAAGTCATCAAAAGATACTAATTACTTACAGTGGAACACTATGTAAGTCGAGACCAGTGAGGATAATTTTGCAGTCCACTGGCTATATTAGTGGTTAGGTACGTTCTGCACTATTGAATGATATCTTATCTTCCTACTATAATAATGGTCAGGTGCATTTTTTTTCCATTGAGTGTTTCCTGTCCATCGGCTATAATAGTGGAGTCCCTGTACACACGCGGAATGAATATGATAAATGTATAAGACCAAATTATTAATCTATGTTTGGATTGATGATATGAACTTGAATTATGCATTGCATGCCTTACTTGTCTATTTTTCTTGCATGGCCTTACCTATATGATTACGTTGCTGAGTACATAGCGTATTGATCACCCATTTCATGGGTGCTCCTTATTCCCATGAGTAGAGGTCCCCTATGTGGTTGTATAGGTAGGAGATATTGTATTCGATACCTATGGCGCACTCAATACATCGAGTGGTGATATGTGATGACCCATGGGACTTTTCATGGTGCCAGGAGCGAGTGTTGACTAGAATCTCTCATTTTTCTAGTTTTATTTTACTATTATATCACTTTTCCCCTTGGGGGCGTGACTTTATATCCATTTTAAATTCTTTATTGATGCTTTAATTTATGCAGTCCGACTTCTCTTTATTACGAATCTTTTGGATTTCTACAATTCCATGTATGATCTTTATTTCTTGCTCCTTTTCAATGATTTCTTTCCTTGGGGCCTTATCATAGAAGTGAACCAATTTCTTAGGTTGTTGATGTGTTCACCTTACTCTATCCTTAAGAGTTTGTACTCTCTAGTATCAAGAGTGATTCTTTGATCCTTCATTTACTTTATCCCCTCTCGAGTAAGGATGAGGTTTGTAACACCCCAAAATTCAATAATTTGTTTTAAAAAACGGAAGCAATTAAGATAGAAACACTTAAAACTTGTAAATTCTAGGAATGTTACCGCCATACTTAGTACCAGACCGATTCTCTCCGACCGTTCCAGTACCAAGTGCTAAGGCTTAAGGAAAGAAATACTCAGTTATAAATTCATTACATTCCAAATTCCAAATACGCATTAACAGTTGTAAAACAAAAGTCAAAGTACGCATAAAGAATTATTATTCAAATTAGAAAGAGAAATAGCTTACAACCGATAAAAAAATTAACAGAGTACGAGAAATTAAGAGTTAATTACACTACCCTTGAAGTTTCAAATAACACTTGTAACTTCCAAATAGAAATACATTTAAATAAGATAAAACCCGATGGGTCAAATTCCGGACTGCCTACTCACTCAAGTCAGGCATGCCACCCCAAAACAGTCTCTGATCTTAAACCTGCAAAAGAGGTCTGCTCCCCATCATCAGTGGATCATCACAGGACCCATCAACCAAGGTAGTATCGGTACGGGTCCAGTACTGAGTAAGGTGACTTGATCACTAAGGCCAACACACCAACACATATATCATGCAGAACATAAAAGGGCATAATTACCAACACAATGACATAAGGTGCTTACGACCATCCAAGTAAGAGTACAAGGCCCGATTGTAGACTGGATTAATTTTTAAATTAATCTCTGATCAGAATTCATTTCACACCATACTTTTTATCAAGTCCATACGAGTACGGGAACCCCACTATTTTGCCGGTGGATCGGTCTCCAAGGCACTCTGGCTCCTGGCCACTATTATAGCCGATGGATCGGTCACTTAGGGTACGTGCCCTACCACTATTATATGTCGGTGGATTGGTCTAGCCCCTTTTCGCACAGTGTTCCACTGTAAGTAGATAATGTCTTCCCACTTATTATCAACATGTATAGTTTGGTTTGTTGAGCTCGGGATCCCCCACTATTTTAGCCGGTGGATCGGTCACTAGGGTAACATACCCTACCACTATTAAGCCGGTGGATCGATCTCTAGGTTACCGCAGTACCTGGCCACTATTATGCCAGTGGATCGGTCTGGGCCCGGCTCAACATCTTTCACTTTACGTGATTAATATCTTAAGTATCTTATTCAAAGACTTTTACCCTAGACATGCATAAATCTTCACACATCATAATTACACTTTAATCACCATATACACATGATAACACCAAAAACCCTAATCAGCCACCATATACCTCGATTAACCACAACAAACCATAATTCAGTCTCCTCCATACCCTTAATTTGCCCCACGTGCTATTTTTCATCCCAAGTGCTCAAACACCCAAATAACACTTACATTACATTCCTTACATCCCAAATTAACTTTCCATACATAAATTTAATACCCATGTAGATATTAATCTCCCCATGCAAACCTTCAAACCTTTTTCATGCAAACCCTAAAATTTCACGTCAAACCCTAAATTCAATCATGCAAACCCTAATACCACCATACAACCATCAATGTCACCATATAAATCCTAATACCATAATACAACTATAATTACCACCATACAAACCTTAATATCATCATACAAACCCTAATACTAACATACATCCATTAATACCACCAGGCAAACCCTATATTCTATCATACAAAACCATAAATTCAATCCAACCAAAACCAAAGATTCACCCATACCAAACCCTAAATTTAAACCATAAAGATTCTTCCACATAAAATCATAAATTAGAATCTCCCAAGGAAAACCATAAATTGAATTCCCCCAAGCAAATCATAAATTAGATTCCCCTATATAATATCATAAATTACATTTTCCCAAATAACATAAAAAAATTAGATTCTCCCAAACAACCATAAATTCGATTATTCCATATAACCTCATAAATTACCTTCTCCCAATTAACATCCTAATTTAAATTCTCCCAAATAAACCATAAATTCAAATTTCCCACATAAAATCATAAATTAGATTCTCCCAAACAAACCATAAATTCTGCTCTTCCACACATAAAATCATACATTAGATTATTCCTTATAAAACCATAAAATTAGGTTAACTCACTTCCCTTAATCAAATTCTTTCCCCATCCTCCTTTTTCATCCTTCCTCTCACACAAACCACATCAAATTCCTCACATACACAACATATATCATTATACATAATTAATACACATACCATGCACAACATACTTCAACTCTAAGTCATACCACATACGAAATAATTAATAATCATAAACATAGAATACATAGCATATGAAGCACATAATGCATATAAGCAAACAAAAGGCCTTAGCACCCCTTACCTAAAACGACAGCGGTCTTGGAGCACGCTCCTACGCCTCCTTAGGGTTTTGACTGGTTTTACCTATTATGAGAGAAAAGCTAAAATTAGACTCTCTCCTATCAAAATAATATTAAACACTAATTTAATATAAGACTAGTTTTCTGATAAAATAATAATAACAAAAATCCCAAAATAATATCAATATTAATATTAATAAGAATAATAAAAGTAGTAGAAATAATAATAAAAGGCATTAATCAAAAATAAAGTGAAATAAGGGCTTCAGACCCTTTACCAAAATAATACTAAAAAGATTATTTGTAAATTACATAACCAAATTTAGAAATAATAATAGTAATAATAATAATAATAATAATAATAATAATATTAATAATAATAATAATAATAATAATAATAATAATAGTAAAATTAATAGCAACACTAATGTTAAAATATTTGTATTAATAATGATGGAATAAGAATAAAGGAAATTCGAAATAGAAAATAATAATAATTATTATGCTTATAAAATTTTAATATTAATAATAGTAAATATATAATTAATAAGAAGAATAATAATAAAATCGAATTAAAATATATTAGGCTTCAGCCCTCTACATAAATAATAATAAAAATATTAATACTAATAATAATAATAATAATAATGCATATTAAAATATAAATATTAAGAATAATAATAATAGTATTTATAAGTAAATAATTGAAATATAATAATTTAAGGGTTATAAAAATAGGGAAAATAGCTGAGAGGGTCTAGGGTTCAACCAAATGTTGGTGGGGATAGGCGGCACCGGCGGTGGTGCACGACGGTGGCCGGAAAGAGGAAAGAAAGAGGGGAAAGTTGCATGTTGGGAATAAGATAGAAAGAATTAAAATGGGAGATGGGGTGTTTTGAGTTCCCTAAAAGGAGAGGGACAAAATGAGGGTGGTGGCGGAGCCAAAGGTGGCGGCGCACGGCGGTGGCGGTGGTGGCCGAATAGAGGAGATGAAGAAAGAGAGGGGAGGAGAACGAGAAAAAGGAAACTAAAGGTATGGGAAGGTAGGGCAGGATCTGAAGCACAATTTGGGAGGTGAAAGAAGCAGCCTTAGTGGAGGAAGAGGTGGCTAAGGGCGGAGCGAAGGGTGGCCGGGCAGAAAATAGGGTTGATCGGGAAGGGAACTTCGCACAGCTGGGGCGGCTTATGCAGGAAGAATCGAAGGGTGAGGTAGATTTGGTTAGCTATAGGGCGGTGTAAGGATGACATGGGTGGCCAGAACGGGCGGCAAAGTTGGTCGTAGGCAGAGGACGAGGCGTCTAAAGGAGTGGCGGCGACAAGGAAGGATTTCTGGGTTAGGAAATCCAAACGCGAACCAGGGTATATTGTGAGGGTATTTATAGAGTTAGAGGAGAGGTTAGGGTTATTTATATCGGTGAGGGGATAAGGAAGTAGGGTTTGGGCTTACCGGAGGCGAGGGTTGGTCGATGACAGCAAAACGGGTATGGGTGTGTATAGGAGAGAGAGAGAGAGAGGATGGCGTGAGAAGAGGGAGATTTGGTTGGGTCAAGAGGGTCGGCGATTCAGGGGAAAGAGATAGGAATAAAAATCGCCGGTCAAAACGACTGTAACCTACGGCGAAAAAATAGGGGGTGAGCAACGGTGCAGGTGCTTGTCGACGAGCTGGCAGGCGCGAAGGAGGAAGAAGAAGAAAGGGCCGGACCGGGTGGTTCGCGGAGGAAAGAAGAGAAAAGAAAAGAGGGAAGACTGGGCCGGTCTGGGCGCGACGGAGGAGGTTTAATGAAACAACGGGTTTTAGTGTTAAAAGAGTCAAAACGTGACATAGAGGGGGATGGCAGAAGAAAGGTGCGCGGCGCGGGCTGAGCCAAAGGAAAGAAGAAGGGAAATGGGTCGCGACTGGCCCAGTTCGGGAGAAGAAGAAAAAGAAAAAGAAAAGAAGGAGAAGAAGAAAAAGAAAAGGAAAAAGGAAAAAGGGATAAAATAAAAATAGTGGGTTGGCTTAATTACATTAATTAGAATATTTGGGATATTTAAAAATGATAATATTTAAATAAAATAATATTTAAATCATTTTTTAGGCTAAATTAGGATTTTTAAAAGATTTTCCATAAATTCCTTTTTAATTAGCAAAACATCCTAATTTTCTCTAATTAAATAATTTATATAATTAATATTAATTTAAAACTATTTTCTCCTTATTTTAAATAATTTATTTAATTTATTTTCAAAATAAAATGCTTAATTAGCTAACATACCCAAATTCTTTTCTAATAAAAATACTTATAAATTTCTTCTTGATTTGCCCTAATTAATTCAATTTAAAAATAATTTATTTAAATAATTCTTATAATAAATATCCTTTAAATGTAGTTTATACAAATTAGAAATTTTTGGGGCATTTCAAGGTTATCCTATATCTCTTTTATAGTGGAGCATGATCATATGTAGTGGTACTCCCTTTTGCAAATCCAACATTGAATAATTATGATGGCTTTATCATTTAGAGTGAGATTTTTCTTTTATGCATCAATGAAATCATCCCTCGACTTATCCACTAGTTTAGCATTGAACTCTTTAGTGATTTTTATCATCCCTTTAGTGACTATTGACCACATATCATATTCTTGTGACTTGATAAAGAACATCATTCTATTATTCAAGTAAGAAAATTTCTCACCATTGAATGAGGGTGGTTTCATGGTGGAAATACCTTCATTTAGACTAATTGGATTCATTCTGCTTATAGATTTTTTTCATCTTAGATTGTTGAATCCTTTGAGTGATGCCTAAGCTTTACTACTAGTTGAAAGAACCCTAGAAGAGGGTGGATGGGATTTAACATAATGGAGATGATAGAAAAAAATTGATGTACAATGTAGAGTGGTTCAAGAAAAAATAACTCTCTACATCTAATACAAAAAGATTACCCCTTTTAGATTTTTGAAATAGTGATATATTTGATGATCACTCTTCTCTTGATTTATAAGCCTTAATGTAACACCCCAAAATTTACACAAAATTTTTTTTAAAAGCAATACTCATAAATTAAAACCGTAAATTCTGGGGATGTTACCGCCACACTTAGTACCAGACAAGTTTACTTCTACCGTTCCGGTACCAAGTGCTAAGGCTAAGAAAACATTATCAGTAATACCATACAAATTCAAATTTATAAAAAAAAAATCAGAGTACGCGTAAGTCTTACATAATTCGAAATACCGGCTATTATTTTTCTAGATAATAACTAAACAACCTTAGTAAAATTGTTTCGAAAATTCAAACATAATAAAAGATAACATGAATCATAAATTTAAAAAGGACAACGACCACGTCACTCTAAAGATTGATCCAGCCAAGCTATCACTCTACCCCTCCTGATGTTCCGTAGATATCAATAGCATCAAAGTAAATATCTCATACCTGCAACAGATCATATGGGCCTTCTGCTCATGGGAATGAGCAGCACCCATGAAACAGGTGATCAGTACGCTACGTACTGAGAAAGGTAACCGAATACTAAGGCTGGCACATAACACATTAACTCATGCAGGATAATGATCACATACAATTACAACCCACACATATGATACATATAAGCATAAAGTGAAATCACTTATAATCAATAGGTCCATACGTAAGGCTCAAAAAGGTCCGGATTAATCATTTAATCTTTCTTTTATCAAGAGTCAATAAACACCATGCCTTTTATCAATCCATGCGAAAACAAGAACACCCCACTATTGTAACCGGTGGGCCGATCATACATAGGGTAAAAACCCTAACCACTATTTTTAACCAGTGGATCGGCTTGGTTCCTGTCCGCATCAGATCCATGCGAAAACAGGAACACCTCACTATTATAACTTGTGGGCCGGACACACATAGGGTAAAACCCTAACCACTATTCCTAACCAGTGGATTGGCTTGGCTCCTGCTCGCATGGTGTTCCACTGTAAGTAATTAGTATCTTTAAATAGCATTGATGATCTGGTTTGTCTTTATTGAGCTCGGGATCCCCCACTATTATAACCAGTGGGCCAGCTACACATAGGACCTCATGTCCTAACCACTATTATTACCGGTGGATCGGTCATAAATAGGGTAAAACCCTAACCACTATTCCTAACCGGTGGATCGGCTGGTCCCGTCTCAATATCTTCCACTTTAAGATATTAGTGTCTTAAATATTTTATTCAAAAACATTTTACATGCACAAACATTTGCCCAGACATGCGTGACCAAATCCATGAAAACCCTAACTCCCATGCAACCCTACTCCATGCAAACCCTATCTCCACGTAAACCACATTTCCATGCAAATCTTAGCTCCCATGCAAACCCTAACTACACATGACCCACGCTTCCATGCAAACCCAATCTCCACGTACCACACCCCCATGCAAACCCTAGCTCCCATGCAAACCCTAACTCCACGTACCTCACATGTGCAAACCCTAGCTTCACATATACCACCCTTCCATGCAAACCCTAATACATATGCAAACCCTAGCTCCACGTAGACATGTTTCCATGCAACCCTAACACCACAGGTCATTTTATGCAAACCATAACATCATACCATTCCATGCAAACCCTAACATCATGTCATTTCATGCAAACCCTAACATCATGTCATTTCATGCAAGACCCTAACACCATGCCATTTCATGAACCCTAACATCATGTCTCAAGTCATATCATACATTAATGACATAAGCATATGCATAATTCTCATGCCACAGTATATTCACAACAACATACTTCCATTCCACAATCATGCCACATGCTCGATAATTAATAATAACGAACATAAAATACATGGCATATCAAACACATAGTGCATGCAAACACATAAATGGCCTTAGTAGACCCTTACCTAAAACGTCACCGGTCTTGGTACACGCTCCTATTCCACTTGAGAGATTTGATTGGGTTCGCCTATTATATCAAAGCATACTAGAATTAGACTCTCTTACATAATTCTAAATTATTTCGAGGTTTGGTTTTAGGATGACATTTTATTATTCAATAATTAGCTATAGAAACTAATAAAACTAATTTATTTATTTTCTTTCAAAACGGTAATAAACTAAGGGTTTCTACCCTTCTCCCAAAATAGATTTAATAATATCATAACTATGATAATGATAATAAGAACAATAATAAGAGTGATAATAATAAAAATAATTAGTAAAATAAATAAAGTATAATAATATTAATGATACTTTTTATAAATAGAATATTAGATATTAATGATATCAAAATTCTTAAAATTAAAAGTTGGATTTCTAACCATCCCACAATGATAAAAATAATACTATTCAGAATTGTGATAATAAAATTAATAATGTATATATACTTATGTTATATTTTAATAAATGTAATAATGATAATATAATTAAAATAATGTTGAAAAATGTTAATAATGTTAATAAAATTAATAAATGCGAGGCCTAATTAAAATTTAAGGCCTCTGTTCTTCCAGTAATAATCACAATATCAACCAAATAATTATACTAATAATAATAATATTATTAATAATATTCATAATAACGTCAATTATGTAAAAATCTAAGTAAATAGGTAAAGACCGAGATAATTACTGTATCTTACTCAATAATACAGTCAATATTACTAATAATAATTATAATAATAATTAAAGTTGAATTAATACTAAAATTTTGGCTAAAATTAGAATAATTATAAATAATTAGAAACTAAGTATTTAAAATGGCTAGGGCATCACCTTCAGTTGGAGTATGTAGGTGGAACCAGCGGTGGTTCCCGGAGGTGGCCGAAAAATGGGTCTAATGGGGTTAAAAATTTGGAAAAAGGTGATGGAGAGGAAGAAAATTAAAATAATTATATGGGGCTGTAGAGGACAATTAGTAAAAGTTAATAGTTGGTTTAATAGGTGTTAGAAGTGGTGGATGTGGTGGTGGACGGTGGTTCACTGTCTTGGGGTCAAGATTCTTGTCGAATCAACTAGCCAACTTGGGATGATTATAGAAACTTGCACACGATGAATCGAGGGATGAGGTTAGTTTAGTTAATTAGAGGGTATTGCAGGGAAGAGATTGGGAGCAAGAAGAGGCGTTTAAGTTGGCTGGAGGTGGAGTAATAGTCGTCTAACGGAGCGGTGGCGCACAGTCTTAACTTAGGGTTTCGGGGAAATAAAAATCCCGAATCCAGGTTATGAGGATGGTTTTTACAGTTGTGGAGGTTAAGGTTGAATTGGGGAGGTTACCAGGAGTTGAAATTGGGAGGGAAATTGGTTTATTCGAGCTGAAGGTCGGCGGTAATGTTTTTAAATTTTTATCGGCCTTTGCGAGAGAAATGGGGAAAAACATGGGGAAGAGAGGGGGAGTGGAACAGTTCAAATTAACGGGAAGGTCGAGAGGAAGAAAACGAGTGGGATAAGAGTCAGTCACGCCACGTGTGGCCGGCGGCGCCATTTTCGGGGAAAAAGGGAGCTGGCGGTTATGGCGTCGGGCGGGAGGAGGAAGAAGAAGATGGGGGAGGCCGGCCAGCCAGTTCGCGGGGAAGAAAAGGAGGAAAAAGGGAAAGAGACCGGGCGGTTCGGCCCAAGGTAAAAAAATTTAAATGAAACGGTGCGTTTTGGAGAAAATAAGGCCTGAAGGACGACGCTTCGTTCTGCCGCGCAACGGTAATAAAAAGATGAAGCAAAACGCAGCGTTCAATATAAAGAAGAGGTAAAACGCGACGTTGAGAGAAGGGGGCAGCGGCGACGACGCCCGGGCTGGGCCGGGCCGCACTGAATGAAAAGGAAGGAAAAATAAATTGGGTCGACCCAACAGGCCCAATTCGGGGAAGAAAAAGAAAAAGAAAAGAAGAAGAAGGAAAAGAAAGAAAAGGAAAGAAAAAGGAAGAAAGAAAAAGGGAAAAGGGAAAAATGAAAGGAGAAATAATTAGGTTAGGGCCAATTAAATAGATCTGAACATTTAGGATATTTAAAATTAATAATATTTAAATAAAATAATTTTTAAATCCCTTCTTAGGCTAAAATAGGCTTTTTAAAGGATTTTTCCAAAATTTCTATTTTAAATTAATAAATCTCTCAAATTTTATTTAATTTAATTATTTATAAAATTAAAATTAATTTGAAACTATTTTATATTTCTTAATTTGAATAAAATAATTTATTTAAATAATTGCCAAATTAAAATCTTTAATTAGATAATATGCCCAAATTTCCTTGACCTAACATATTTTTTCGGCGCAAGGTAAAAACGTTTAAATGAAACGACGCATTTTTTCGAAAATAAGGCCTGAAGGATGGCGCTTCGTTCTGCCGCGCAATGGTAATAAAAAGATGAAGCAAAACACGGCGTTCAAGATTAAGAAGAGGTAAAATGCCACGTTGAGAGAAGGGGGCGGTGGCGACGACGCGCGGGCTGGGTCGGGCCGCGCTGAAGGAAAAGGAAAGAAAAAGAAATTGGGTCGGTGCAATAGGCCCAATTCGGGGAAGAAAAAGAAAAAGAAAAGAAGAAGAAGGAAAAGAAAGAAAAGGAAAGAAAAAGAAGAAAGAAAAAGGGAAAAGGGAAAAAGGAAAGGAGAAATAATTAGGTTAGGGCAAATTAAATAGATCTAAATATTTAGGATATTTAAAATTAATAATATTTAAATCAAATAATTTTTAAATCCCTTCTTAGGCTAAATTAGCCTTTTTAAAAGGATTTTTCCAAAATTTCCATTTTAAATTAATAAATCTTTCAAATTTTATTTAATTTAATTATTTATAAAATTAAAATTATTTTGAAACTATTTTATCTTTCTTAATTTGAATAAAATAATTTATTTAAATAATTGCCAAATTAAAATCTTTAATTAGATAACACTACTACGGAAACAGGAATTAATAACGGGACATTAATAACGGTGTTTCGAAAACCATCGTCAAATCCGTGAAAATTAATGCGCGGGAATTTTTAATAACGGTTTTACGTAATAACCGTTATTGCAAGTGTAAGGTAAAATTTTGCACAGGAATTTTAAAAAGGTTGACCTAAAACCGTTATCAAAAGATGATTTAATAACGGTTCAAAGAAGAACCGTTAAAATTGGCAACGTTTTAATAACGGTTCCTGTAAGAACCGTTATTAAATCATCTTTTGATAACGGTTGTTGGAGGAACCATTATTAAAACATGATTTAATAACGGTTCTTACAGGAACCGTTATTAAAATCTCCTTTTATTTCGTTCTCTTCTGTTTCCTGCCAAAAATTTCAGACTCTGCCGCTTCCCTCTCGTACTCTCTTTCTCTTGCGAACCCTTGCACCACCGCTCCTGCTCCTCTGAATTAAGGGAAACCGTCGCACCGCCATCTCTCCACCACCCCTCTGCCATTCTTGCGAACGTAGTCAGCATTTGTACCTTCGTCGTTGCCGTTCTCAACTTGTACGCCGTCTCTCCCTTTACGTATGTGTTGTTCTTCCTTCATTGCTTAATTTGTCTCTACTGATATGTATATGTATATATATATATATATATATATAAATGCATGCATGTTGCACCGAAAAGGTTGTGTTTGATGTGTTGTTCGAAAATCTGTCGTTTGATGTTTTGGTGAAAAATTTTGCTATGGCCTTTTTTGATTGTGGCCAGCCGAGACCTTAATATATATATGTATATATATATATATATATATATATATATATATATATATATATATATAATTGCGTTTATAATCTATTTTATAAAAGTATGTATTATTATTTTAAGAGAATCCACAAGCCTAAAATATATATTATTATCATAAGATATGTACGTTCTAAGTATAAAATTAAGGTGTATATATTTTTTTAGCACTCACACTATTATATATGCAGATGATCATGTGTATTTATATGCTTTTTTTAATATATATTTTGTAAGACATGTATGTTAGGGTTAGGGTTTATCGTTTATTATACTAAATATAAACTAGGGCTATAAGGAAAAATCCTAAGGATAAGGGTGTTGTGCATGGGGAAAAGTTGAGGAGGTTGGTTGGGCATCGGTGTTGTGATGGATAAAAATTAAATAGAGATGAATAATTTTGTATAATAATAATAATAATAATAATAATAATAATAATAATAATAATAATAATTAATCATATAGGATTTATTAGATTGTACTATATATATATATATATATTATCTTATTAATATCTACTTGATTTTACTATGTGTAGGTTGAATGATTTGATGATAGTTTGATGTTTAGCCAGTTTGTTAAATATATAACTAAAGATTATGTCCTTATTTTAAATAGTTTGATGTTGTTAGGTTTCCATAGTTGGTTATGATCTGGTAGAATATATTTATGATTTGTCTAGCTAGTTGAAGATCAGTTTACATATTCTGTAATTTTAGATCCTTTTAATTTCGAGAACAACCTTGATGATAAGATTTAGTGGTTCTCATTTGTAGGTAGTGATCAGATGACATACCCTCCACTGTATTTTCATATGGCACCACATAGAGATGTACGGACTCATGTGATATGGTTATATGACGAGCTATGTCATTTGTACGCGAGTGGTTCATCCTATCACCCCTTCCATTTCAGATCTTATCACCTTCTGTTGACCCTGCCTCAGATAGAGCCATGGGCATCAGCTACGTCTACTTTTTTGCAGTGGTTTGTCTACCACACTGATGCACCACACCCGAGATTTATTGAGGGTGAGTTGTTTGCTAGAGAGTATGATAGGATATCGAGAGAACTGATGGTCATCGATGACGAGTGGAGGTATCGTCATAGCTTGCCTCGGAGTATCCACCTCGGTTACCCTAGAGTATCCGTGAATAGACTCTCATTTGATTATGTCAGGGATCAAATGATATATCGTGATGAGTGGACTTTTAGAGTTATAGTTTTTAGTCGGGCTCGACGAGCCTATCGGGGGATTTAGTTTTAGATATAAGTTTTTCGTTTTTTAGGTATTTGAGTTGTAGCAACATTTTGATGTATATAGTGCTGCTATTGCTTAAATCCTGTAGTATGCATATCTTTTGTAAATTAAACTATTAATTGTATAATATTTTGCTACATTTGTATGTATGCATATATATATATATATATATATATATATATATATATATATATATATAAATATATAATGAACTCTTTGTAAGTATGAGGAGTTTCATTGATCAGCATTAATATAATTTTGGAAACTTGTTAGCATGATTCGTGTATATATATATATATAGAGAATAGCATGCATGATACATTTGAGATTAATTCTTTCTAAGCAAGAGTGATTTGAAAATTATTATACTTATAATTCAATTGATTTTTAATAATTACTTTCATGTGGGATATATCTAGATTCAAATAATATGGATCGAAAATGGTTGTCTGCAAATCGTCTGTCTAGAGAATATAACGAAGGAGTGGAGTTTTTCATCAAGTTTGCAGTTGAACATGCTCGGGACTCTAGTAGAATAGTCTGTCCTTGTTTGAAGTGTGCTTATATTCAGCGTGTCAACGCTAGTGATTTGAGAGATCATTTATTTGTGTATGGAATTGATACAAGTTACACTTGTTGGATATGGCATGGGGAAACAGAGTCTAAATATGAAAATGACGATGTTGGGAGGGATAGTAGTGGATCATCATTTGATAACTATGAGGGACATTCGTTAGAGGAGATGACTCAAAAGGTTGAGGAAAGTGTTCGGGATTGTCCAAAAATATTTGAGAAGTTATTGAATGACTCGAAGAAACCTTTGTACGGTGATTGTAAGACGTTTACGCGATTATCCGCTACTTTAAGGTTGTACAACTTAAAGGCATGTAACGGATGGAGTGATAAGAGTTTCACAGAATTATTGTCACTTGTGAAGGATATGCTTCCTGATGATAACGTTCTACCCGATCGTACGTATGAAGCGAAGAAGATTCTATCATCTATAGGCATGAGTTATGAGAAGATACATGCATTCCCTAATGATTGTATTTTATATCGCAATGACAATGCATCTTTGGATAGTTGTCCTAATCCTGAATGCAAAGCACCACGATACAAGAAGAACAAGGTGCCCGCTAAGGTGTTATGGTATTTTCCTATAATACCAAGATTAAGGCGGATGTTTAATGATATTGAAGATGCCAAGAACCTAAGATGGCATGCTAATGACAAGATAGATGACGGGCTTCTTAGACATCCATCCGACTCTCCACAATGGATGACGATTGATAGGTTGTTTCCTGAATTTGGTAAAGAAGCAAGAAATGTGCGCCTTGCGCTTTCTGTAGATGGAATGAATCCGCACAATCAAGGAAGCTACAGTTTATGGCCAGTGATTTTGGTTATATACAATTTACCTCCGTGGCTTTATATGAAACGCAAGTATATGATGTTGCCTTTACTCATTTCCGGGCCAAACCAACCTGGGAATGATATTGATGCTTATTTGGCACCTTTGATTAATGATTTGAAGTTCTTATGGGACATGGGCGTTGAAGTATTTGATGCATATGGTCAAGAAAATTTTACTTTGAGAGCATTGTTATTCTGTACTATAAATGATTTTCCGGCGTATGGCAACTTGTCAGGTTATAGTGTCAAAGGCCGTTATGCATGTCCGATATGTGAGGAGAATACTTCATTTGTTCAGCTAACACATGGCCGAAAGAGTGTGTTCCTTGGGCATCGTAGATTTTTACCGAAGAATCATCATTATCGTAGGCAAAGAAAAGCGTTCAATGGATTCCGAGAAGAAGGGCAGGTACCAATCCGGTTGACGGGTCGACAAGTGTGGTTGAAGATGAAACATTTGAGTGTCAAGTTTGGGAAGAAGAATAAAGATAAGCCTCCATCAGTTGGGTGGAAGAAGATGTCAATATTCTTCAACCTTCCTTATTGGGAATCTTTCTACGTGAGACATGCCCTTGATGTGATGCATATTGAGAAAAATATATGTGACAGTCTTGTTGGCACATTACTTAATGTTCCACGCAAGACTAAATATGGGATAAATGCTCGATTGGATATGGAAGAAATGGGTATTAGACGAGAACTCACACCGCGAGACAACGGAAGAAGAACATATTTACCGCTGGCGTGTCATACTCTTTCCAGAAAAGAGAAAATTTCATTTTGTGAATTCTTGCACGGTGTCAAGGTTCCTGAAGGGTATTCTTCAAATGTCAGAAGGCTCGTGTCGATGAAAGAGTTGAAATTAATTAACATGAAGTCTCATGATTGTCATATCTTGATGCAACACTTGTTGCCGATAGCTATACGTGGAATTTTGCCAAAACGTGTTCGAATTACTATCACGAGACTTTGTTGGTTTTTTAAAGCCATCTGCTCTAAAGTTATACATCCTGATAGTTTGGACGCCTTGCAAAAAGGGATTGTGATTAATTTATGCCAACTTGAAATGTATTTTCCACCGTCATTCTTTGACATTATGGTACATCTAACTGTTCATTTAGTTTATGAGATAAAGATGTTAGGACCTGTTCATGGGAATTGGATGTACCCCATTGAACGGTTTATGAAGTTGATAAAAGGTTATGTGAAGAATCGATATCGGCCAGAAGGATGTATTGTTGAGAGTTACCTAGTGGAAGAGGCAATTGAGTTTTGCACAAAGCACTTGTCAAATGCTGAAGCTCTTGGTATTCCTAAGTCTCGACATGCGGGCAAATTTGAAGGACAGGGTATTAGAGGCAGACAGCTTGGGCGTGTAGACCCTAACATGTTCCGTGCAGCACATCTATATGTATTACACAACAGTGATGATGTTCAGGTGTACATTGAAGAGCATATGACTTCTTTACGGATTGAATATCCATCCAAGACTGAGAAATGGATTATCGATAAACATAATCTTTCCTTTATTGATTGGATAAGAGATCGCATCCTTCCACTCATCGGTCATACACCAACTTGAATTTCCGAAACCCTACATTGGTTGTCTCAGAAACCTCGTTATGAAGTTTTTCAATATACCAGTTATGTGATCAACGGTTGCACTTTTTATACAAAAGAACAAGATGGGAAGAGTACAATGCAGAACAGTGGGGTGACTTTAGTGGCTGAGGCAATGAATGTTGCTAGTGCGAAAGACAAGAATCCAACTTATGCAGATATGAATTATTATGGTGTGATTGAACATATATGGGAGTTAGATTACACTGTATTTAAAATCCCTGTATTCGGCTGCAGATGGGTTGATAACGGCAGTGGGGTTAGATATGAAGATGGATTCACATTAGTAGATCTTAATAGGGCAAGGCATAAACAAGACCCATTCATCTTAGCATCACAAGCGCCACAAGTATTCTATGTCACTGACCCTGCTGATAACAGATGGTCTGTAGTACTATCTACGAAAAAAAGAAATGCCAATGAATGTGATGATGAAAATAATGCCAATTGGAATAACGAGTGTGTCTCAGCTGTGCAAGCAACTCAATTATTGAACGATGATGACAATACAATTAATGAGGAGGAAATATATGTCAGGGATGATCATCGTGAATTAATATATGTATTAGATCCTGAATCTAATCCAAAAACAAGGGGGAAAAAAAGAAGGAAAAGAAGGCAATGAGGGTAATAATATTGTAACATATAATATCTATGTTGGTTTTTTTCAACTCAATTATGCTTAATACATAACATTCTAACATAATTTATTTATTGATTTCTTTTAGAGATATGGCCGATAAGAATATTGATAGGGACAGTAGTGATGAAGAAGGGAAAAGAAAGCCGACAATTATGAGAATCATCACAGATATGAGGAATAAAGGAGAACTGGTCGAGTTGGGATGGAATAATTATAATCTTCCCATTGGCCCTTATGCAGACATGTTTTTGACTTACATTTCACTTGTGACACGTAATCGTGTTCCTATCTCCTATAATAATTGGAAGTAGCTTCCAACGGGTCATAAGGAGCATATTTGGCAGGAAATCACGGTAAATATACTATTTTATGTAATCATTTATGTATGTAAAATATTATTATTTTTAATACATTAATATCGGTATACATTTGTATGTCTTACAATGCAGAGAGTATTTAATGTGCCTGAGAGTAGGAAGAAATAGCTTCTTAGACATTGTGGGGAGCGTCTAAGAACATTTAGGTCATTTTTAGCTCGTCGGAAAATATACAGAAAGAGTGATGGTTCTCTATGGCAGAATCCACCCAAACGATACGGTTTCATCGATCAAGAAAGTTGGAATCAATTTATTGCATATCGTCTTACGGGTGATTTTAAGGTATTTGTTAGGTAACAATTAAATTTTTTTTATCGATCCTAGTATTGTGCATAATATTGAAATAACTATCTCACTATGTTTTGGCTGGTGACATAGGAAAAAAGTGTCAAAAATAAAGAGATTGCGAAGAAGAATAAATACCGGCATAATATGGCTCGCAAAGGTTATGCAGGCCTTGAAGAGGAGTTGGTATGTATTTTGTGATTTATCTATTTACAGCGTACTGAAAAATTTTATAATATTGGTACATTATAAGAATATTTTTTGATTTATAGCTCATAGCCCAAGACTTAGACCCATGTACCTCGTCCATTAATATTGATACATTATGGAAGAAGGCTACAGCAGCAAAAGATGGATATATTAATGAAGATGTAGATGTTGCAGCGAAAAAAATTGTAAGTTTGTAGATATTTGGAACCCTGCTTACTTTTCTTTTAGAAAACTATTATATTATGCTTATTCATGTAAGCTAATTTTACATATATTATATACATTACAGGACAAACTTCAAGCATCAGATGGTGAGGAGGGGGTAGACTCATATAACATTGTATCACAGGCTATAAGAATTGTAGAACACCCTGGAAGACACTGGGGTCTTGGATTAGGTGTTACGAAAACGAGCGTACGTGGTCGATCTCGTGGTTCTCGTACCATTGATGAGCAAGTCGCCATCCTTACACAGAAATTGAACGTGGCATTTGAACGGATGGCAACAATGGAGCAAGAGTTGTCATTTATTAAATCTCAAGGGTATAAGCCATCTGATTTAGTCGACCATGATCAGCTTCACATACCTAATGTAAATAGTGTCAGAGACAGTTGTGAAGCTGATGCACGTGTTTCTTCTCTTTCCGAGGTAAGCATTACATAACTTTGAATTGTTATTAAATGTATTCGGTGTCATAAATAATTAATAATGTGTAATATTTTCGTTTAGGGTTTGCATAAATGTGACTTGTTAGCGAATGATATTTCAACTCTTTTAGCAAAAGGAAGGGTCCGCATCAGTCACAATACCAAAACGCAAACTGTCCACGGGTACAACTTAGCCCTACTTACAAGGCCGGTGAGTATTGATACTCCAATCATTGGTAGTGCGCCCTTGCCTTGTTATAAAGAGGGCGATGAGGCAGCCATAGTGCTAGAAGCTCATGGAAGCTTCGTGCTTTGGCCTGTGGATCAGATACGTCTCACTACTGAAGAGGTATTGACATTCAATATCTTCATTAGAGGGTAGGCTAGTTGTTACATTATTTATACCTTTTCATATATATATACTCAATACATATTTTGTTTATTATTATTATTTAAGGAATCAAAGAAGAAGACTGCTCCTACTAATAAAACTAAGAGAGGTACTAGTAGAACGAGCAACACAAAAGAGGGTGCTGCCAAAGGAAAGAGAGCTAAATCTGAAAAATCAGTTGCCCCACAAAAGATTCGTTCTTCGGAAATACGCCAACCTCCACCAGCATTAGCTTTATTATATTTCTATGCCCAAAACTACCTCGGGAATAAATATATTTCCATTGATTGTCGTCCTAAGTATGTTGGAAGGGACGATGCTACTTACATGATATCGACAGCTGACATAAGCGACATTTATAATCAGGAATGGATGTCAACCACGAGTGTCGCCGTTTATGTCACGTAAGCATTATTTCATATTTTAGATTTTAGTACTCTTGGAGACATAGAATTTTTACGACCTCTTAAGCTTATATGAGTTATTAGTTATTAAAAAATATCCATTATTATTGTCGTCCATATATAGGTTGGTAGCTAGTTGCGCTGCATTGGAGGGAATGTTGTCCTCTATTGTTTTTGTGTGCCCATACTACATAGCTGACAGTAGTACAATAACAGAGGGTAGGCACATAAACTATTTAGCGGATCGCATTTTGATTGAGGGACACAACAAGCTCTATCTCATTCCTCACCTCGCAACTGAACATTGGGTTTTGTACGCCGTCCGACCTGATCTTAACAAAGTTTATGTGTTTGATTCCCTTCGAACCTATGACGTGCCTTTTGAGGTCGCTCGTCTTGGTGGGAAGGAATTTATCGACATGTTAGTATACTTTTCACTTCTTACTTCATTAGCTTATTTATACATATATATATATTCTACTTTCATTATTTGAGGTATATATACTTACAATATTATGTATCCAACTCTATTTATTAGGGCACTACGGACGGCATATCAAAGGAGAGGTGGGAATGGTGTCCCATACCCAAAGAATCTTCAATATGAGCCTATCATGGTAAGTAGGAAGACAACTATTTTGTATTTTGTTTTAATTCAAATTAATATATAATAGTTAGAGAGCTAACTGAATTCATTTTACAGTGTCCACAACAGCAAAACGGCGATGATTGTGGATACTATGTATGTAGAGCAATGGATCTTATAGTCCAGAATAGATCGATCAACATAGATCCAAGCCATATATGTTTGCTTTTCCATATTTTTCTATTAATGAATCATGACATATATATTTTTGACCTAATGGTTGTATATTAATTGAAACATGGGTGTTGTAGTTTTTCACCGATGACTATGTACGAGGCCAGCAATATAATGTTGATGAAATTGATGAAGTTAGAGACCAATGGGCCAAGCACGTGCACTCATTCATTCGGTATTAGGTATCGATCTATATATTCTACATGCATTTTGAGGTTTGTATTTTGTCTACATCTTTCGGTCTTTCAGCCTAGATCTGTGAACTCTTTACTTTGGGGTGTAGAGCTACCAAGTTGTGGTATGCCCACTAATTTTTATTCCTAAGTATATTAGGTGTATTGAGACATGCAAACCAATTATAGATTGATTGAAATTATGGTGTGATACCCTGCTGGTATGAATTGATAAACATTGCAGATTTGGTAATTGTTTGAACATACAACTGTGTATGTGGGCAGGAACAAAACAGAAAAATTCTAAAAAAAACATATACTTTTAATAACGGTTCTATAAAAACCGTTATTAAAACCTATTTTTTATAACGGTTCATAAATAAAACCGTTATTAAAAGCTCAGGTTTTAAACAATGGTTTTTTCTGATAAACCGTTATTAAACACTTAGGTTTTAATAACGGTTTTGTTTATGAACCGTTATTAAAACTCTGGTTTTAAACAACGGTTTTTTCTGATAAACCGTTATTAAAACCTTATTTTTAACAACGGCTTACAGCGAAACCATTATTAAAAGCTCCATTTTTAACAACGGTTTTTAAGTAAAAACCGTTATTAAATATGAAGTTTACGGACATATTCGCGGGTTTTTGTGTATTTTTCATGACGGTTATGAACCGTTATTAAAGATATAATAACGGGCGATTCAATAACGGTTGAAAACCGTTATTAAAACTGAAAAATAACCGTTATTAAAAGCCATTTCTGTGGTAGTGTAATATGCCCAAATTTCCTTGACCTAACATATTTATAAAATTTCTCATTAATTTTTCCTACTAAATTTCCTTTTATTTTAGTAAAAAAATAATTTACTAATTTAAATTTTCAAATAAAACCTTATTTAAATATAATCTTTTAAATTAGAAAGTTTCGGGGTATTTCACTTAAAATCTCAATGATTCTCTAAGAGATGATTTAAAATTTGACTTATTTATATTATCTATGCTCTCTATAAGAATCAATCAAGAATTATAAGAAAACACTCACTAGCCCCTTTGAAATAAATTTTGCAAGGTGATTGTAATTACGAATGATGCAAACCAAAAATACATGATATGAAAGTGTAGAACTATAGATGAGATGTAATCAAGATAGATGTAATAAAATATATTACAATTGAAGAGGAACAACAGCTAAGAGAAGTGAGCAATTAATACTTCAAAATAAATAAAAACAAAAAATTTAAAAGTTGAGAGAGTTTGAATAAGAAATTAAATAATTTAATAGTATATGATTAATTGCACAATCAATTTAGCTGAAAAGTAGTTGTAATAAATGCATAGAGACCTTTTTTATAAGTCTCTCCATCTTTGTTTAGCTTTTAGACACAAAATTCCCAAAAATTTGTGTTGCCTAACGAGTAGAAAATTAATATTTATTATTGACCGACCAATTAGTTTGGCCAAAACAATAAATTTATTATACAACCAGTCAATTGATGGTTCAAACCACTCAAATGTTCATGTTCAAACCTAAAATAAAAAAATTATCATCACATAAAAAATTTAAATGGTTTATTAAAATTAGATGATTGGTTTAAGTGAAACTAGTGATGTGTTTGTTTAGCTAGTCAATCAATTTATTTAAAATAATCAATTAGTTACAAACTAGCTAATTGATTTGAAAAAAATAACAAATTATTTAAGTAGAGATGAAAAGTTTTCTATAGAAGTGAAACCTAAGACTTTTGAAATATGATTCTTATCCCTTATGTGTTGGTTTTCTTCATGTGTTCTTCTCTTGTGCTAGGAAAATTGATTGCTATTTCAAATTTAGTTGTTTAGAAAGATGATTTTAGAAAGTGTGTTTAGATATCTTTTTATGTTAATAATAGTACATGCACACTTAAGTAAACACACTTGTTCTCAAGACATATTTGTTATCATAAAAACAAGCACAATAGTACTGTTTGACTTGTGAGGTCAATAATTTGCATCATTGTTTTACATACATTCTTATTTTGCTAGATTTGATGATATAAGAACTCACTTTTTTAATAGCCCCAACTTTTTCAGGATATTTATTATTTATAAATATAATTTTCCTCTTTCCATATTTTATTACATCCTTTCAAATATTGTAAAAGCTTGTTTGTTTATTGAAACATTTTCCCAATTTCACTAGTATTTTCTTATGATTGTGATTCCACTTAAACTTTAGATCCACTTTTGAACTTCAAATATTTTGAGACTATTATTTATGTGGACATTTGAGTTTCTCATATATGTTTTGTTTTGTATCTTAGAAAATGTGAGACCGGGCCATTGGTAAAAATACATTATCCATCACACTAGTATACCTAAATAACATTTTAAAGCTCTAAAACAATATTTTTAGCCATTAAACATTTATAAAATTTTATGGGTCACTATATTTTATTAGTATTGAGTTATAAGTGATTTAAAGATATGTGATTATTATTTATATTTTTTAGAATTTATTAGATATTTGTTTAAGTAATAAATCATGAAAACTAACTTGTCTTCCTCTAATTCTTGTCTAACATTTATAAAAATTAATCTTAACCTTTTCTTTTAGATGAGGATGCATGATAGTGTCTCCTTTTCCTCCTCTCATGATCGGTGCACCCCACTATTTTGTCACCTTATTTATTGATACATATTAAAAGCACATAACTAAAAATAAGTAACTTACACAAACCACAAGAAGAATTTGATGAACTTGAGTGTTAAGGTTTTGAGTTTTATTTTATGCATGATTTTATGGGGATATTAATGTTATATTAATGAATAATTATTGTGGGAATTATGGAAGTCAGGATTATGTTTAATAGGGTTATTAATGTTGGTGGAGTTCATTGGTATAGAAGAAGAGTTAGGGTTAGGATTTTGATTGAAAGAATGGATTTTTAAGGTTTGTATGTATAGATTATAATGGATAATTATGATAATGAATTGAAGAGTAAAAAATGTTGTATTATGGGTTTTTATTTATGCTAAAAAATGGCCTAATGAATGTTATTAACATGACTAGAATTATTGGTATTAAGAGGGTTAGCACTTTAGATTATTGAAGATGAAGTTATGGTTGACTTTGTCTATGGGTACGGAGATGGATGAATTCAATTATGAAGGGATATAGGATGTATTCAATTGAGAAAGAAATAATTTTCTCAAAACTAAATATAAATTTAGAAGATAAATTGTTTGTGAATCACATAGAGATCACAATCAAGAAGATCTCAAGAAAAGATCAATTTGGAGATTCAAACTTGTACTCAATTGCATTTGATGATGTTCAACATTTTTGCATGGATGTTTTAAATACATAAATATCACCTCAAATGATTTGAATATTCATGAAATAATAATCTAAAACTAAAAGATACAAATCAAAAAACATACGAACTAGGAAAATAAAACTTGCAATTGACAAGATAAATATTCTAAGATTCCAAAAACTACTAACTATATATTAATTGTAACTCATAAGGTAAGTTATACCTCATATTTTTCTCTATGTTTCAAATATAGGGTTTTATACATATCATCATGGATCACATGTGGATACATGTAAGGTGGTTCTAAAGAGTATATTAATGGTGTTGGAAACTTTCTTTGGTTTTCCACTGAGCATTCCAAAGTTCCTTTATAGATATATATTTTTTTCATGCATAGATTTTAGAAACATGATAAGGATAAGGGTTAACAAAGTACGAGATCATCTCATTGTTTATGAAATTTATAGGAGTTACATAAGGTGGATATGTCAGAGATATTTAAATTCTAATCAATCTAATGTTACTAACCATGTTGATGTTTATACTACTTTAAACATTGATTACATATAAGCACTACTACAAAAATAAACATAGATGACAATACGTATACAATTATTTTTAACAAGGAAAATTTTTTATAATTTCTCCAATAAAATAATAAACAAAATGAAAAAAGGAATAAGAAATAAATGGTAGTTGGAGAATTATAAATACTATCTATAGTGCAAGCTCAATAGGGAAGGGTATAAATGGTGGTTGTAACCTACACTTAGTTTCTATTCCTTAGCAAGATCTTTTTTCTCTTTCAATTTTTCAAGGTTTAGATGATGTTTCTAAGGTGAAAATGTCATATGTACATTAGCATGATTTGTTTCCAATTTTTTTTATTTTTTATACCTTAGCAAGGTTTTTTTTTTTTGCATTCTTCACTTTTATCCTAGTATATTTATTCACTCATCATATTTACACGAACACACAAAAAGACCTACTACACAAAATATTTCTTTCCCAAAGCCTTCAACCATTATTGCTTCCTCCACCAACGCCTTCTTCTTGTCCATCGATCACCTTCTTCATTATCTCTAGCCTCCCTTCATATTCTTCTATTTTCTTCATTTTTTCCTAAACAAGTGCATAATTTTTATTTTATTTTTTAGCAAATTTTTTTTAAAATATTATCAATGTTTCTCCTCACATTCGTAAAAGCATACATAACTTGAATACACTTCCTTAATTTTGTTATGTTATATGTTTAACTATATATCATTAGAAGTTCTTTATTATAATTATAGTAGATGTTATTATTTGTTGACAGTCTTATGGTGTGCATAACTTCAAACATTTTGGAGCTTAATAAGCACTATTTTCACCTTTAAAATGAGGTTTTTTGAGCTATAAAAACTTAATTTTGTTATAATTTAATAGTATAATATGTGTGCATTTGTAATTTTATACAAGTGACATATTCTTTTATAAGAATATAAGATCCTTAGAGTTAAATGTATTTATGATAGCCTTCTATTATAGATGGAAATAATCTTATAATATTTTAATGTATCTATAAGACTATGTGATTTTAATTAGATACAATGTCATGGTGGTTGAATATATTTATATGAGACTTAAAGAGATGCAAATGAATGATGTTTTGGGCTAAAACCATTATTTGCAGTTCATAATATATGGTTTTCTTAAGCCCACAACTATTTTTTAATAGTTCCCAAATTTTAAAGCACCTTTTCATTTTCTATTTCTCTATAGATGATTTTTGGAACCATTACCTATAGTATAGATGGCTATAGCATATACAACGGTTTTACCATTATCTTTTCCTTTTTCCTGCCATAGTCTATGACTATTTTTTTTTTACCAATGAAGAATCAACAAATAATGTTCAATAAAACTTTCAAGGATATCCACAAAAGTTTGTCAAATAAAATTTTCAAGGCTATCCACAAAAGTTGTACTAAGTTTACTAGACTATTTATTTTGTTGCAATTGTACAATCTTAAGGTTTCTTGTGGATCAAGCAATAAAATTTTTCCTTCTCTTATTGAACTCTTGAAATAGACACTTCCTCAAGGTATTGTACTTGATATAAAGTTGTAGGAAGCTAGGAATATATTTAATGATACAAGATTATAAAATAGAGAGTAGATAATAGATGTAGTAGAAAATAGGGGGATAAAAGTCTAGAGAGGGGTATATCTAGAAAAACAACTGATCATCATAAGTAGTCACATCAAAACAATGAACCAACATATACATGCAAACAATGTGTTGTCTACTAATAAGAATATGTAATACACATAAAAGGATAATCAATATGCTATATACTGAGTAAGGTAATAATACATATCCATATGTTAAGGCATGCAAAGAATATAATACTCATATGACAAGATGGATACTATACATATGTAAATTCTCATGATACGAGATGACTCAAGGAGAAAACCACATTAGAGTTCCATATTAGATCCAATTACTTAATTACTTGAGTTCAAGGACCCCCACTATTACCTAACTAGTAGAACAATATCAAAGTATGGAACAAATACTAGGGCATAAGACTCTTGAACAATATTCCATAGTTATTGGAGCTACATATGATCCTATCAGAGCAACGCACACCTAGATACCACAAATATAGACTCTTAATTGTTAAGTATGCATTCCCCACATAAGCAAATGGAATGGTCAATAGATAGTAGATTTAGAGTCACTTTTTTTATTTTAAAAATTATGAATCATAGGTACCATAGAAACTTTGAGGTAAATATTAACCACTTGGTTATAACAACAACCACGCCACTTAGGTACCACGACAACCCAATAAAAATCAAGTGATTGGTTCAACTCGATTCTAATTCATGTGATCTTTCACTTTAAATATTAATATGTTATTAACCACTTATCCAACAATTAGCACAATAATATATCACTTACTATCAATACAACACCTCCATTTGCGTTACCATTAACTAATCACATAAGATACCACTTATCATTCTTACAAGAAATACTGATTATCATGGAATTCATACCAACATGTGTTATATGTGATAACACTTAGAAAGGAAATATGTTTGCTTAATTCAACATGCTATATTCACATGGATTAATGATAAGGAATAATGAAAGATGGTGAGAACAAGGGAGATAATACATAGGGAAAAAGACTACGAAGTCCTCACTACAACCCTAAGTCACAAACCACCCATAACTTCATTCATAAAGCTCCCCTAAACACCAAAATTAATACAACATTCCAATATATCATTATAAGTACATATCCAAATAAAATACTTAACTCTAATGATTCACACATCAAATAATGATCATACCTGTAGAGTTTTTAAGTCTTTTTTAAGCCATTTTTATATAATATTAATACTTGTGTTAGCAATATTAACCCAAACTAATCACATATCAGAATCATTAAATTTTAGCTTAAATAACACTTACACAACCTTGATTTTTTGGATTTAGCCCAAAATGACTAAAAGAGCCCTATGACACATAAATATCTTGAAATTTCTTATTAACATAACTTATACCATACTTTACCAAAACCTTATAATTTTATATCTCAAAGTTCATGTAAAAATCTCAATAAATACAATGTCATACTTATTTCACACAAAAATTAGTGATTTGGCCCTATTTTCTCTAAAAAAATAATACAAAACTCTCAAGAATCCAACTTTCACAAAAATTCAAAAAAATCTTGCATAATCTCCCATATTTTATCAACATTTGAATTATGCAATAAGCCTTAATTAAAACAACCCAAGGCACCAAAAATGGGCCTAGAGCCAAATCACTTTAATACCAAATCACCAAAATAAGCCAACCTCAACCTATTTATTCAATATAAATACTTAATCATAAATTATTACACTCGGCCTCATGCTGAATAAAAGTAATAAACTACAACATCATGCTTGGAACTTAAGAACATAGTCTAACATGGCATATTTTCATATAAAGTCCTAAAATTACCTAAAATATATGAAATCATGCATAACACATGAATATAAGCCATGAAAATCCAAAATCATGGTCTAAAAGAATAAATCATGCTAACTTCATACTTAATTTAAAGAAACACATACCATCAAAAGCCTTATTTTAAATTTGTGTATTATTACTATAAAGCACCTATCTCTCAACAATTAATAGTCGTAATCACTATAATACTTTGATTTTTACTACTGAAAATTTTTATTTTTACAGCAGAAGCATATAAGTAAAATATTGGGGGTTACTACCATAATTGATATAAGTCTATTTACCTAACCATCCTTACATCAATCACAATGCTAAAATCATTTATAGTAGGACAAGGTAATCAGAAATGGAAGAAATATTTTATAATATAATAGGAGTTTAGAGGTTAACTCTGAATTATAATAACAAAATATAAAGTAAGGGATACCATGGATCAATGAGTCCAAAAAGGTATCCGGGTAAATACATCAATCGGATAATATTACTCTTCACCCAAAAACCCAACACAAATAACAAGTCACTTATCCCCACATAGTTCACAAAAAATAGCACAGTCATCTAATGGATCTTTCAAGACATGCACACAAGAATCAAGATCTCATACTTATGGGAATGAGCAATACCCATAAAAGGTGGTAAATAACCTACATACTGAGCAAGTAACAATATTATTGAATTAAGGATACAAATAACACATGCATTCATAAATGATGATAATTACACATTCAAAATAATGAAATATCTAATAAGATAAATACTTATCGAGGCCTCTTTATTAGATATAACCATTTTCATTCTGTTATATATGTTGAATTCAGGAACCTCATTATTCTTAAACTAGTAGAACGGTCTAAAGCACCTTCTTAGGGATAACACACCTAAGATACTATTATCATCTGATGGCATATATATGAAAACATCACCTTTTCAGGGAAAAATGCTCCCAAGCCACTATTATCATCTAGTGGAACAGATATAAAAATATCACCTTGGTCCTAACTCACGTACTCTTCCACTTTAAGTCATTACAATCTTATCCATAGGATATAAAAATATTTTCATTCATGATGAGTAGAGGCCCCACTATTCCTAATCCAATGGAACAAACGAAATAGCCATCTTAGGATAAAATGCTCTTAAGCTACTATTATCATCTGGTGGAACAAATATATATAAAACACCATCTTCTTAGGGAAAAAATCTCCCGAGCCACTATTATTCTTTGGTGGAATAGATATATAAACTTTGCCTTAGCCTCACTCATATGATCTTTCACTTTAAATAATTAATATCTTATTCATGATTGATTCACATGCATTAAACACATTGAGGTAGATAAACAAATCACACAGGTCATCAAGTCAATCTCTAGTGTTAAGATCCTTAATATCCTCAAGCCCTATTTTCACACTCCTAACATCATTCTCTTGTATTGATAATTCAACCACCAAATATAGCATCTCATTGTCATCAATATTATATCTGAAATTCAAGGTCTAACTCCCACGCTTTACATGTATAATAATAATCTTATCCTCAAGTTGGTATCAGAACTTTGGTTTTGATTACCGTATTTTGGTTTTTTTAAAAAAAATTTCAACGATCCCTTATCTGGTTTAAATGGCCTATTTCACATTTCAAAGAAACTTGATTTTCTTTCAAAAACCATGATTAACTTGTGAGGAATCTAAAATAGGTATCCTAGGTGGCCTTAAAATATGGTTATGTCCATTGTGTGTTAGTAAGCTAGAAAGGCTTTGTTATAACATGTTTTCTTTCATGTATTTAGCTAGTTCGCATGGTACTTAATAATATCATTGGTTATTTGAAGGAGATCTTTGAGGTATTCATTGAGTTTGTCTGATGCCTACCTTAGTTGCCGCCACCACCTCCGTATTACCTATAGGAGGGTATCAAAGAATATTGGCTTTAAAGGGTTATGAAACGTCACCTACTGATCTATGTTGGAGATGAGGACCTAATCATCCTAGAGGGATGGATTCAAGATATGGATAGGGAATTTGAGGCAATTAATTTCCCGCCTACTTGAAAGGTGGGCATTGCAACCTTCTTTTTGCGAGGAGTAATCAACATTTGGTGGGTAGGTTATTATACATTAGACAGGCCACAAATATCCTAGGAGGACTTCAAGGTGCTGATTCGTGCTAAGTTTTACCCTAAGAGGGATACACTAAAGGAGTTCATCCAAATTACTCAAGGGAGAATGATAGTGGGACTATACCACACCCAGTTTACAAAGCTACTGATGTTCACATTGGTGATTGCAGCTAGTGAGTCAATAATGGTTTATCAGTTTGAGTAAAGGCTCTACTTTAGCATCCGAAGGATGATGGGTGACGTGGCTTTTCAAGACTTAGCCATGTTTTATGAGAGGGAGTGGTATCGCCGCTACTCTAGTTTAAGAGCATGCATCCATTATAAGTAAGAGGAAGCTGGAGACATAAGGTTCTAGTGGCAAGATCTAATACTAGTGAGGCGAACCTCCAGAGTTTTAGTTGTGAGGTTAAAACTAGTTGTATGGAGGTTAATACCAAATATAGTCTATCTGGGTCAAATATTAGGATTAGGTTAAGATTTTAGGAGTAATAAAATTAGTTAAGGATAAAACAAGATTTTCTCGAGATTAGAATCAAATTAGGGTATTAATTATATGGGATTAGGTTAAGTAAAATTTTAGGGTATTACAATCACCCTCTTCAACTATACCTTAGATAACTTGACAATATAAGAGGGGGTTAGGAATAACCAAAAAAGATTATTAATAGATATTTAAGAGAGAAAAAAAGAAGATAAAAAGAAATTGAGATGTTACATTCAATAAGGAGGTATTTGAGCCATTAATGTAAAATAGGAGTGTTTTCCTAAACATTTCACACAACTTAAGGGAGCTCAATGTGAGGTATAAATGCAGAGTGATAGTTATAGGATAATAATTTAATGGGACTAAGGGTGTTGAGGGCTTTGGCTGGTTGTGTACATGAATGATGTTTGGTGGTGTTAGGTTTCATGAGGTGTAGACATTAGCGGTGGCTGGGTGGTGTAAGGTTAGTGGGTGGTGGTGTTAGGGAATACAGGTAGCATAAGGTGATGTAGCAAAAAACACTCAATATTAAGCATTTATTATTATGGAACCAATTGTTATTCATTTAGAAAGGATCTCCCAAAAAATTGAATACAAACAGATGCTTAAGTTGATAGTTATAGATGAAACGTACCATACAATCTACTGAGCATATATGTGCATGTTCATGGCATGCATAGAGTGCACGGCTACGTGCATAGGGTAAATAGAATGCACATGTGCATATTAGTTGAATTAATTAATTAATTAATTAATCAATTGAGTTAGAAATTAGCTAGATAATAAAGTAACATAAATCTACCTTTTTTAAGAATATTCTATATTCTAATATCTTTTAGCTAGGTATCTTTTGAGGAATTATATTTGTTAGCTAGTATCTTGTAATTTGTAGCCTTGGATATATAAGCCATAAAAAAAACAATTTAAGGGAATCAAGATTGAATTGAAGTTTAATGAAATTGCAAGTATTTCTATTGAATTCTATGTGAGTTCATCACAAATTAATCAAATTTGTGTAAACAATTAATCTTGAAACCCTTAGTCTCTTCATCTGTGTGAATTAGATATTATGTACTATCTTTCTCATCTCCATAACCCACGTCATTATTAACTATATCCATCATCCAAACACATCCAAAAATAAAAACCTTAAGTTGCTAAACCTTACCCTAATTCAAAACCCTAACCCTAATTTTTTAACACTAACCCTAACCCTAATCCTAACCCACACACCCTACTACCATCAAACCCCAATTACCAAATCGGCATCGTCACTATCTCATCATTATAAAATTATTATCATCATGGTCTCATCATTGTCGAAACATCATCATCATCATCATCATCATCATCATCTCATCACCACCGAATCATCAACACCATCATCAAATCATGATCATAATTATTCCACCCTATTCGAATATCTACTTCTTCAATTCATCACTTTCAAACCTTCTTCTTCCTAATTTTAACATAACAGAGCATTAGTTTTACATAATTGATAATTCCATATTCCCACACACATCAATATTTTTTTATCAAAGCCTTAGGTTTTGATCTTTTTGATTAAGATCCAATCTTTATTCAAGATTCTTGCAAGAACATGTCTTTCCTTCAACATTCTTCAAAGAAAGTATCTCTTCTTCAAGATTCTCTAAGAATTCATCAAGTAGACACCAAAATCCAGGCACTTAGGGGTTTGTTTGGGAGAACACCACTTAATTGGTGAAGAAAGAAGATGTCAAACTAATAGGAGGACTTGAGAGATTTTCTCAAGGTCTTGGTGGATGAAATCAAGGAGGTAAAGCTACATGTGGGGATAATAGGAATTTTTACAAGCTTAGGGGTCACACGTGAAGCTACAAAACCAAGTGGAACAAGTAGAAGAAGACCACATGAGAAAGACACAAAATCAAATGGAGGACAGAGAAGAGAGTGTGGGAAACTATGGAAGACAACATGACACCTCAAGAAGAACTTATTTGATCTACCAAACTTCATAGGTAATCTCAATCTGGAATCTTTTCTTGAATGGTTGCAAATTATTGAGTCTATTTTTGAGTATAAAGAGATTCATGATGATAAGAGGTGCCAAATAACAATATTAAAGTTTGAGAAACTTGCTAGAGTGTGGTATGATAATTTAAAAAGGACAAGGGAAAGATAAGGAAAACTAAGAATTAGGTTATGGAAAAAATTAAAAAAAATACTCGAAGAAGAAATTTATGTCTCGAGAATATAAGCAAGATAATTTTATAAAGATGGATACTTTAAGGTAAGGGTTGCTTGGACTTAAGGAATACATTAAAGTGTTCAAAAGGTTAGCTCTTATTTGTGATGTCCGCGAAAGAGACGGGCAAAGGTGTGCACAATTCATTGGAGAGATAAATGTGAATATTAGAGAGAAGGTGGAGGTGTATCCTTTTAAAGTGTTTGAAGACCTAGCCATGTTAGCAATAAAGTTTGAGAAATAGTTGAAGAGAACAAAGAAACCGAACAAATCAACCAATGTTCTATATAGTTTGACTTTCAAGAAGGTGTCGAAGCCACCAATTCATCAAGCCACAAATCAAGATAATGTTGGAAAGTCCACTTGTAAAGAAAAGGGTAAGGATCAAGTGGTTGATAAGGTAAACAAGTAGTGCTTCAAATGTAGAAGTTATGGTCACTTTGTTTGGGATTATCCAAACAAAAGGGCATTGACTGTGAAGGAGATAGCAAGTATAGAGGCTTATGATGAGAATGAAGGCCTTAATGGAGACCTAGAAGAAGAGATTGATAGCCTAGAGGATGCTTTGGAAGAGGGCCAAATGGAATTCTATGTGTTGTAAAGGGTACTCCAAGTACAACAACAACCACTACTTACTCAACGGGAGAAATTTTTTAAGGTTAAGTGTAGAGTAGGTAATAAATTGTGTGAAGCCATCATTGATAGTATCTCATGCACTAATTTTGCTAGTGAGAAGATGGTAAACAAGCTCGGTTTGGAGTCCATGGGTCACCCAACACCATAGTCCTGCAATGGCTTAATAATGACAAAGGTGTAAGGGTAACCAAACAAACTCTTATCTCTTTTAAGATTGGAAATTATTTTGATGATGTTTTATGCAGTATTATACCTATAGATTCTTGTCACATTTTTTTTGGGAGGCCATGGTAATTTAGTAGGAATGTTATGCATGATGGAGTCCTTAATGAGTATGTGGTGTGCAAGGGACAAAAAAGAGTTTAGGCTAAAACATAATCTAGATGGGGAGGATTTGATTTTGAGGAATGAAAAGAAAAAAAGAGGAAGATGTCGAGTGTAAGAGGGGAAGAAGGAAGAGTAGCATGGAGATGTTGAACCTTAAGGAGTGTGAGATGAATGAAGCTATCAAGGATGAGAAGATATGCTATGCAATGGTGGTAAAGGAGTTCCAACAAGGGGAGAATGCTAATATGGATCCAAAATTAGAACAAGTGTTGAGAGACTATATCAATGTATTTCTAGATGAGTTTCCAATTGAGCTACCTCCTTTGAGAGGTATTGAGCATGCTATTAATCTTATGCTAAGATTCCCATTACCAAATAAGCTAGCTTATAGGTGCAATTCAGAGAAGGCTAAGGAGCTACAGAGATAGGTGCAAGAGTTATTGGACCAAGGCTATACTACGAAAGTATGAGTCCATGCAGTGTTGTACTTTTGTTGGTGTCTAAGAAGGATGGTACATGGAGAACGTGTATTGATTAGAGAGCAATCAACAACATAAAAATCAAGTACAAATTTTTTATACCAAGATTGGATGACATGTTAGATGATTTACATTGTGTGCAAGTGTTCTCAAAAATTGATCTTAGGAGTTGCCGTCATCAAATAAGAATAAGAGAAGAGGATGAGTGGAATACAGCATTCAAGACTAAGTATGGATTGTATGAGTTGTTGGTGATGCCATTTAGGCTATGTAATGCACCAAGTTCCTTCATGAGATTGATAATTGAGGTACTTAGACCTTTCCATGGAGTCTTTGTGGTTTTTTACCTTGATGATATCTTGGTATATAGCAAGGGTGAGTTTGCGCACATACAACATTTGAAGAGGATGTTTGATAAGCTTAGAGAGGTGAATCTCTATGGTAAGTTAGATAAATGTGATTTTATGATGGAGAGGGTGGTTTTCCTTGGTTATATTGTGAGTGGAGATGGTATTAGAGTTGATCCATCAAAGGTGGAAGCTATACAAACATGGCCTATTCCTACTAATGTCCACTAAGTTTGAAGTTTTCATGGGTTAGCCTTATTCTATAAGTGGTTCATCAAATATTTCTCCACCATTGTAGCACCTATAACATAATTTATGAAGAAAGGATATTTCCATTGGAATTATCAAGTAACAAAGGCTTTTGAAGACTTGCAGAAAAATCTCTAAAATGCATCGATATTATGTTTATCTTATTTTGATAAATTATTTGAAATAATATATGATGCTAGTGGTGTAGCCATTGAGGGTGAGCTGTAATATCCCGTATTTTTAAAATATAGATTTATTAAGTTTAATGATTTTATTAGCGTAATTTGATGTAAATAATTAATTATTTTAATTTTTATTCGTTTTATGGATTTATCGACGATTTTGAATTCATAATTGAATGTAATTAATCATTTTCGGTAAGTAATATTTTATCGATGTTTTAATTAATTGAATGTAATATTTTCGGGAAGTTTAAATTAAAAATATTTTTGGAACTTATTTCAGAATTTCTTTTTGAAATTAATTTTCTTCCATTCTAAGCTTTTTAGTTTGCGGAAAACCAATTTCGAAAATTATTAAAATTAGTCTTGATTTATTCGAATTTGACTTAAATATTTTATTATAGGTTTTTAAATATTATTTCAGGGTCTTATAATGTATTTCCGTAAATAATATAAATTTTTACGTTCGATGGTAAATTCTTCCGAAAATGTTTCCCAAATTCTTTATATAGCTTTTTATTAATTTTAAGCCTTCGGATACGTTCGAAATAAATTTTCTTTAAATAAATTTTATATAAAATCTTCCAATAATATTTTTATATTTTTAGTATTTTATTCTATGTGTATTTGTAAAAAAAAAACCGTAACCCCGACCGGTGCCCCAACCCCTCTCCCTCTTCCTTCTCTTCTTTCTCCATTTCCCGTGCGTCCCTGTCCCACAACCCTAACCCTAGCCAGCCGCCCCTTCTCCTAGCTGCCCCTCCTTGCTTCGCCCTGCCGGCCGAGCTCTGACCGCCACCGACTAGCACAGCAGCGGCAACCGACCGCTGTAGCAGCAACAACTAAAGCCGCGCGACAGCAGCCCACACAACAACGCAACGGCAGGCGACGACAGCAGCAGCAGCAGGACACGCAGCTTGCGCCACCGCCCGGCCACCCTCGTTCCCCGACGAAGCTTCTCCGGCTTTTTCTTGTCCCGATTGTGTTGATTTCATTCGGTATAAATTTCCAAAAATCCTAATATATATATTTGATTAATTGAGTATGAATTAGCTTATGAAAAGCTAAATTGATTGTTTGTTTATGTATATATGTGCTGTAAGATTGATTTGGATAGGTTAATTGTGTGGTTGTGTTGGAATTTTGGAAAAATTGGGTTTTTGGCCGGGTTATGCCCGAATTTTTTGGATCCGTCCGATTTAGCTTTTTTTGATAAATTGATTATACAATATGTTTTAAAATGTATCCAATTTCATTTTGGAACCGTCAATTTGAGAAAATTATGTAGGTTTTATCGAAATTTGATTCCTAGGTCAAATTTTGGGTGTAATGAAATTAGGTCGTATAATTGAGCCGTCCCGCTCAATTGATTTTATAATATCGTTTAAAATGTATTTAATTTTATATTGGAAGTGTCGATTTGGAAAAATTGTGCGTAATTTATTTAATTTTATATTGGAATTGTCGATTTAGAATATGTTTAATTACATTTTTCGAACCGTAAATTGATATCTTTTGGCAAGAATTGATCGGGTTTGCGTTTCGGGCTCAAAAACCCTAATTGTGCTAAATTGCGTATTTCTTTTATTGGTTTTGAGCAATTGATTATTTGATATGTTATAAAATGTGTTTAATTGCATTTCCAAACATTCAATTTGATTAAATTTATAGAATTTTAACAAATTGTATTTTCGGGCTTAAAACCCTAAATTTCAAGTGAAATTATGAAATTGATTACTTGTATTGTTGTTTTCTAAAATTGAATGTATAGAAATAGTTGAAATGGTATTAATTGCTTTCTAATACCTTTAAATTGAATTAATTAAATTGAATTACTTGAGTTTGTGTCGTGGACTTTAAAACCCTAATTTTCGGGGATGATTTTATAAAATTGATTTTGCTATGTGTATTTTATCTAATCGAATTCTATATTTGGGTTTTAAATCATTTAAATTCTGTTTTAACCTAATCGGTTTGGATTTGGTTCTATGTAAATGGTTAGGTTACCTATTTAGTTGTAAAACCTAATAAATAAGTTATTTTCGATAAATTAACTTATGATCGATTATTCTTTCCCGGGCTTTCCAAATTAAGTTGAAATGTCCCAAGTGATATTTGTATTAATCCGTTTTGATTTAGTTTTAATCTTAAATCTTAATAAAGCTATGCTTTTAAGTTATAATTTTTTGTCACATTTTCTAAGAAAGATTATTTGGGTTGTTTGTGTTTATTTAATTAGAGTATGTGAATTATTGATTGATAGGATAGTTTCTTATTTAGTTTTCAATTTCTATCGGATCTAGGAAAGCTTTCTCGTGGATCCACGAGCTAGGGATCTCTCTCCCTCTTATCTCACTTAGCTAGCTTCGGATCCAGGTAAGTTTCTACTTACCTCCACTTATGGATGTTTCGTAAGAATGTGACTAAGAATAACTATGCGTGTGTGTTATGTGCCTTGTGTACCATGTGTTATGCCATGTGGTGTACCTTATGTTTTAAATGACTAATTACTTGTAGCGCAGCTTGGAGCCGAGATATGCTTATATGTATTCCTTACAACATGTGTGTAATGATTCTTCTATTGTGTTTGTGATATTTTATGACGTGACCCTCTAGGACATGCATGTTAAGAAATTAATAATATGATGTGTGGTGAAAGGATGAAATAAGGGAGAATGTGGAAGTAAGAACAATTACGGAAGAGTAGAGTGATGGGTTAAGAGTGGAAATTTAATACATGAAGGACGAGTATGGGCGCCATGAGAAGTAAGTAATGTTAGATGAAAAGTAGAGAGATTACTTGTGGGGGAAGAAATGTGCTAGGGTTTGGAGTGGCTAACTAGGGTTTTTCGATCACCTACAAAATCAATGAGTAAAGTGATATGATTTGGGATTGAACCTGAATGAGATGAGGTGTTTGACGATAAACGAATTAATAGTAGTGAAGTAAGAGGAAGTTAGGTCATAGGTTTAATTAGGGTTTCAAGGGAAACCCTAGAGGCTAATAGCGGGTGGAGTTTGATGTCACGAGGTGTTGGGCCTTAACCTACACCCTTAGGAATTGGGTTTCATTTTGAGTAAGCGTAAAAGGGAATGAATATCGAGGTGTGATAAGGGGCGCAAGAGTCCCAAGATATGGGACGGGCTCTCCTGCGAGGATAAGTGTGGATATAGTTAGTCGTGCATGTCAAGGGTAAAGTACTTTCAAATAAGATATGTTAAGACACTAATTACTTAAAGAGGAAGATGTTGAGCCGGACCCAGACCAGTCCACCGGCGAATAATAGTGGTTAGGGCCGGGGTGCCCTATATGACCGATCCACCGGCTATAATAGTGGCCAGGCGCGTTTTGCCCTACATGATTTCCGGTCCACCGGCTATAATAGTGGGGGATTCCGTACTCAAAAAACCGAACGTAATAACGTTAAGACATGGGAAAGACACAAAGTAATTACAGTGAAACATCATGTGAGTCGGGGCTAGACCGGTCCACCGACGAATAATAGTGGCCAGGAGCGTTCTGTCCTGCATGACCGGTCCACCGGCTATAATAGTGGCCAGGCGCGTTTTGCTCTACATGATTTCGGGTCCACAGGCTATAATAGTGGGGTTCCCGCACTCACATGAATCGATAAAGACTATGGTGTGAATCGATTATATTTACCAAATATCTAAAGAATGAGTCTACCCGAACCATAGCCGGCTTTTATTATCTATATTACTACATGCTGCTCGTTTCCACAAGCAGAGGACTCGATTCGGCTTGGTTTGGTTCGGCGTTGTCCGAAAATGCCCGATTGGTTGGTTTAATATTGTCCATGAATGCTCGGTTAGTTTATCTGAATGTCTTATTGGATTAAGATGTTTCGCATGTTATTATATATGTATGGTAGGACTTATGATGTGGATTTTGAGTATGCATAATATTATATCAACGTAAATGTACCATGATTCAATATGCACTTGATGTTATAGTTTACGTCTCTCCCATAAGATAGGGTAGTGGGATTTACTCAGTATTGGACCCGTACTGATACTACCTTGGTTGAATGGGTCCTGTGATGATCCACTGATGGCTGGGAGCAGACCTCTTGTGCAGGTTTAAGATTGGATACTGTTTTGGGGCGGAAGGCCAGAATTGAGTGAGTAGGCAATCCGAATATTGATCCTTTGGGATTTGTTTTGTTCAACTGTATTCGTCTTTGGAAGTTACAAGTGTTGTATTTAAATTTTCAATGGCTTTGTAATTGACTTTTAATTTCTCGTACGCTGATAAGTTTTTAAAATTCAGATTTAATTGTTTGATAGGTTTTAGCCTTGCATCTAACATGAGATAGATGGTTGACATTTATCTTATATTAGATGTGGTGGTAACATTTCTCAAATTCTCTCCGAGCTTCCGTTTTCTTCTTTCAAAAAAAAAAATTTAGGAGTGAAATTTGGGGGTGTTACATGTGCTCTCACAAGAAAGGAAACTTATTGCCTTATTTAGTGAAAAGTTAAATGATGCAAGACTCAACTATTCAACCTATGATAAAGAGTTCTATGCTATTGTACATTGTTTAGAGATATGGAGCCATTACTTGAGACCCAAGCTCTTTGTAGTTCACTCAGATCATGAGAGTTTGAAGTATCTACATGATCAAAAGATGGTGGGTTCAAGACATGCTAAGTGGATAAACTTATTGTAAAAATTTATGTTCTCTACAAGACATGTGGATGGAAAAGAGAATGTTGTGGCGGATGCATTATCTAGGAGGACCATGGTACTAACCATAATGGATGTAAAGCTTATGGTATTCGAGATAGTATATAGTATTAATCTATATATGCCGATTGATATGGTACCATTGAAGAGAGTTGAAGTGGAGAGTTATGATGCGCAAGAGAGAGTGGAGTTCTTTTAAAAACTTCATCAACAAATCAAACACAATATTAAGAAGGCAAATGAAGCATACAAGACAAGAGCAAACAAGTATAGGAGTCAACATGTTTTTCAACCAGGAGATTTGGTATGGTTGCACTTGAGAAAGAAGAGATTTCCTAATCTAAGGAAAAAACAAGCTTATGCCAAGGGAGGATGGTCCTTTCAAAGTACTTTGAAAGTTTGAGGAAAGTACTTATGAGCTAGATTTGCCAAATTCATATGGTGGGATATCAAGGACGTTTGATGTTGGAGATATTAGCCTTTAATATGATGATACAAATTTGAAGGCAAATTCAAATCAACAAAGGGGGAATGATGCAAGAGTAAATACATTTAAGATTTGGCATTAATTATTATGAAACAAATTTTCTTCATTTAGAAAGGATCTCCCATACAAAGATAAATGGATGGTTAGGTTGCTATGTATAGATGAAACGTACTATACAAGCTACTAGGAGTATACATGCATGTGCATGGCTACATGCATGGGGGAATAGAATGCAGCTTGAACGTGTATATTAGTTTATTTTATTAATGAATTAATTAATTAGTAGAGTTAGAAATTAGCTAGAGAATAAAGTAGCATAAATCTACCTTTTTGAAAAATATTCAATATTCTAATATCTTTTAGCTAGGTATCTTCTGAGAAATTATACCTTTTATCTAGTATCTTGTAATTGGTATCCTTAGCTATATAAGTAATAAAAAGACACATTTTAAGGTCATCAAGATTAGTTTATTTTCTAGTTGGCTTCTCACTCTAGGCTTCCTACCAAAGGCATCTTAATCAGCCTTGTTCCATCCATCATTTTGCAATGCTGCTTCTGCTCCCAGGAGGAAACCATTTCACATTTATTCTGTCATTGTCCTGTGTTGAAGAAGGTTTGGTTTTCTATTAGTAAAGCTTGCAGGGAAAGGAAGAGCCACAGATCTTAGGAGGATTTGCGGAGATACTTCTCCAGAGTTAGATGTAAAGGTGCAACAAAAGCTCAATTTTATTCTTGTTTTTATGCAATAGCTTTCTATGAAGTTTAGAAGGCTAGGAATGGTAATATTTTTTCAAATGTAGCTTGGGATTTGAAAAGGGTAGCTCATTGAATTGCCTTGATTATGTATTCTCTATGTACTCACCCTAGAAAGAGTGATAAGTTTAGAGGTATGGTAGGGATAATGGATCAAGTCTACTACTCCATTTGTAACTCTTCTTGATGATATGCAGTTATACTTAATATATAAAAAATACAAGTATTGCTATTGAAATCTATGTGAGTTCATATCAAGTTTAATTGAATCTATGTGAACAATTAATCTTGAAACCCTTAATCTCTTCATCTGTGTGAATTAGAGATTAAGACTATCTTTCTAATCTCCATAACCTATGCCATTATTAGCCATATTCATCATCCAAACACATTCCACAATCAAAACCCTAAACCTAATTTAAAACCCTAATCCTAATTCAAAACTCTAACCCTAATTTTTGAATACTAATCCTAACCCTAACCCTAACCAATGAACCCTACTACCATGAACACTAATGGATGAATCATCATCTTCATTATCTCATCACTGTTAAATCATCATTATCATCATCTCGTCACCATCAAATCATCAACACCATTATCTCATCACCATTGAATCATCAACACCATCATCGAATCACCATCATACTTATTCCACTATGTTTGAATATCTACTTCTTTACTTCACCACTTTCGAACCTTCTTCTTCCTAATTCCAAATAATCAATCATTGGTTTTACATAATTGATAAGTCCATATTTTCACACACATCATAAGGTGTTAATGCAAGTAGAGGAGTTTGTGTAAGACATTGACGCTAAAGGTGGAAGGCAATATTGGTGGTTAATTGAGGTATAGAGTAGCTTGCATGAAGGAGTGGCTATGGATGGAGGCTTATTCTATGAGATGGTCAAGAATAATGCAACTACAACACAATGAAAAATAGCAAAAATAGGAGGAAGAAGAAGATACAAGGGTCAGGGATGGTTGGGTAGGAGAAAGGGAGAAGTAATGAATTATGTATATTCTAGGGGGGCTTGAATGAAAGAAAAAAGAAGTGTGGGGGTGAAAAAGGTTTCACACAGTAGGAGATGAAAAAAAGTAGGGCATCGTAAGGTAGAGTGTTCGACACAAAGATGAGGAGTAGGTTGAGTAAGGATTTAGTCAGTGTTGAACCAAACTACAAAACCTAAGTTGGTAGGGATTAAAAGGGATACTTATTTAAAGTTTAAAGGTTAGGTAAGGATTATTGTTTAAGCACCCAAAAGATAAGGATAGAAATTTTAGTTTTCTACACTACATGTATTTTGATGGTAAAGGAAGAAATCCATGTTATTCACTTTGCTCATACAGAATGAACCCTTTTAGTAGGAACAATAATTATAAATTGTGGTCAATTATTCTAGTAATATGTAATATCGCCCCATCATTATGCATGAAACTAACTAAATAATGATATTAATGTTTATTTAGCACCGATTATATAGGATGTGAAGTACATGCAAGATAATGGAGTTGAAATATCTTCTGTATACCTTTAAGAGTCATTTAACTTGAGAGTGATACTCTTTTAAATAATAATTTATTTTAAAATTATGGTAATCTTTTATATTATAGTGTACATGAATACTATACATGTTCTATTTATAAATATATCGTAAACTTTTCCAATCTATTGAAGAGTAAGAAGACATCTTATCTAGGACATTTACATATGAATCATCATTATTATAGGAAAAGAAAAAACATTTGATGGTAAATTTGATTAATAAAGAGATATTAATCCTCTCATAGGAAAAAAATAATATTTCAAAACATTAGAGACATAAATTTTACATTTGAAAAAACAAAAAAGAATCAATTTCTCTCAAGTGGTTGGAAGAAGAAGTTAATACTATTTAACCTTCTATTTTGGAAAAACTTATATGAGTAACATTTTTAGAATATAATGTATATTTAGAAGAATGTATTCAATAGTCTTAATAACGTAATTATAAATGTGCTAAAACAATAACTGATGGCATAAATGTTGAATTGGATTTACTTGACATAGGTATAAGAATAAAATTACATTCATAAAATATGGAAATAAAACTTTTTTCACCTCCAGAATGCCATACTCTTTCTAAAAAAGAGAAGATCTCTTTGTTTGAGTGTTTAAACAAAGAGAAGTTTGTAAAAGGATATTCATTAAATTTCAAGAACTTTATTTCAATGAAAGATAAAAAGTAAGTGGATACAAAATCACATGATCATCATGTTATCATTCAAGATTTGTTGTTAATGGATATATTTTTTATTATGCTCAATCATATATATAGTGTCATTGCTATATTTGTTTCTTCTTCTTTGAGGAACTATGTAGCAATTTTATTGACTTGATAAGGAAGAAATTAGTATAGAAAAATATTGTGATTATATTATACTATATTAAGATATATTCTCCTCCTCTCTTTTTTTACAATCTTGATTCATTTAATTGTCCACTAGATTAGGGATTTTAGGTTATGAGGGCTAATTTATTTTCATAGTATGTATCCATTTGATAGGTTTATGAAATTCTTAAAAGGATACATAACAAATTTAAAAAGGCCTAAAATATGTATCACTAATTGAAATGTATCTAGTGAAGGAGGTAATTGACTTTTGTTGCAAGTTCTTACTTAATGGAAACACCATTGATATTCCTAAACCACAAAATTCAACATATATCGGCTAAATGGTAAAGGGAAAAGGTTTTTTAATGCTCATTGTTGATGATCCTAATGCATTTCAACAAGCTCACATCTATGTCCCTTATAAGAGAGATGGATTTGAATCATATTTTTCAGCAACACATGGATATATTGAGATATTCAAATCCATCTAGGAGTGAGAAATGAAAATTTGATAAACACAATAGCTCATTTTTGGAATAGTTGTCATCATAAACATTTGCATCTTATACTAATTTATATTGTTTGTCACACCCTCCTCGTATGAAATTGTTGTTATATATCTTATATATGATCAACGGTTATATTTTATACATGAAAGAGCAGGATGAAAAAGGAAACATGAAAAATAGTGGTGTGAGTATAGTGTTAGAAGCTTTGCATATGTCAATTTTTAAAAACTAAAACCCTGTGTATGCATTAATCACTTCCTATTAGGTGACTAAGCATATATGGCTACTGAACTACACCAACATCGATTATGTTATTGATGACACAATGAGGGTTTTAGGCACTTGAATAAGGTTTTTGTGCATAAGGAGAGTAGGCATTGCATCTTATAGCAACATCGATGAATGGTTATAACTTTTATTGTGTGTAATCTTCTATGTTTCACTTTAATTTAAACAAATGTGTACATTTTTGTATATTATTCCATATTATATATTATTTAGGATGATAACTTATTTGTTTATTTTATTATTTTGTTATGGTGTCTCAAGATGATGTATAGAATACAAAAATGATAGAAAGAAAAAGTGAGGATTATGGATATCTCTAGGAACACAAGGTTGGACGTTAACTTCAATGTTGAAAGGGGAGCTAATTAGAAAGAGTGAGGATAAGTTTGTTAGCTATTGTTGTGCCTTAGCTCATTAACATGTTCTTGTCACTTATCATTATTAGGGTGATGCCCTATAGATCTAAAGAATAGGGCGTAATTCCCTCAAACTTTGAATCAAATTTTTTTTAAGACAATATGAAAGCATAATAAAAAAAACTAGGGAATGTTACTAGTACATCTACCATGGGAGAAGTGCAATAATTATCTAACACATGCTTACTACAAGGAAAAATGGAACAAAAGAACCAAAATATGCATGGGCTAACCATATAATAGTAATGAAGGTGAGAATAACTTAGGAGGGAAAGATATACAAAATTATATGCAATGATAAAAGTAATGAGTTTAAATAATCAAAAAGAGCAAAAGCATCCCAACACAATTGGAAAATAATCTAAACTAGTTACCTTACCTCTTAACTATGAAGAAATATAAATATCAATCTCCAAGAAATGGTTAGATCATGGCCCCCATCATCATCCTTAAGCTAAGAATCATCACACTATAGATTATACTCTACACATCAAAATAGAATTTGGATCATCATAGTGGCCACATAAATGTAGTATTAATACGATGAAGTACTAAAAAATCAATATACTTAGAACATGGTAAACGCTCATGCTAATTATGAAGTTCACATAATAGCATGGTATAAAACATACTTAGCTAACATGGTATATGTGACACCCCAAAATTCACTACTTTTTTTTGAAAAGCGGAAGAAATTAAAATAGAAATACTTAAAACCCGTGAATTTTGGAAATGTTACCGCCACACTTAGTACTAGACCGGTTCTCTCCGACCATTCCAGTACCAAGTGCTAAGGCTAAAGAAGAGATTAACAATCAATTAAAAAATTAATACAAACTAAACTCCAAATAATCATTAAACGGTTGTAAAACAAAATCAGAGTACACATCAAGAAATGTAATTCATTTCCAAAAGAGAATTAAACTTACAACCGATAAAAGGTTCATTAAAATACTCAATCGAGTACTGAATCAGAAAATGGTAAATACTATACCAAAGAAATAACAAAAGGAATGAAATCGCGTAAAGAAAGAATACGGCCACGACACTCTCAAACTTCGAGCCAAACATGCTCAACGCTCAGCCCCAACTGATATCTCACCCACCTGCACAAATTCAGAAAGGTATACTACTCATGGGAATGAGCAGCACCCATAAAAGGGGTGATCAGTACGCTACGTACTGAGTAAGGTAACCAAGCACTAACGCCAACACATAAACACATAATCCATGCAGAATAATAATAGGGCAATCCAACATAACAACATAAAGGTATATGAACAATTCAGGTAAAAGTACAAAGGCCCATATATAATCCAGATTAATCATTTAATTAATCTCTTATCAGAATCCAATTCACACCATGCCTTTTATCAATCCATGCGAGCAGAGGAACACCCCACTATTATAACCGGTGGGCCGGACACAATAGAGCATCATGCCCTAACCACTATTATTACCGGTGGATCGGTCACAATAGAGCATCATGCCCTTACCACTATTATTACCGGCGGATCGGTCACACATAGGGTACAACCCTAACCACTATTCCTGACTGGTGGATCGGTTTGGTGCATGCGAGCAGGGTGTTCCACTATAACTAATTAGTATCTTTTAAGAGATTTAACGATTCTGGTTTGTGTTTATTGAGCTCAAGTCACCCCACTATTATTACCGGTGGGTCGGTCACATATAGGACCTCATGTCCTAACCACTATTTTAACCGGTGGATCAGTCGCACATAGGACTACGCATCCTAACCACTATTCCTGACCGGTGGATCGGTTTGGACTCGGCTCAATAATCTTCCACTTTAAAAGATTAGTGTCTTAAATATTTTATTCAAAGGCTTTCGCCATGCACAAATCATAAATCATAAATCCCATATTCATCATCATACATTATTCACCAATTACACACGTGCTACCACCAAACCCCAGACATGCATGAATCGCTCCCTTTACACTTATCCTCCAATTCTACTTCACATCTCACGCTAAGGTTTTATCCCAAAACCCTAATTTAGGCCTTAACATCTCTTCTTACTCCACCTCACATCACCTAAATTATTTTAACCCTCCACACATCACAAATCATCGATTCCATTCTCATAATTACACCTTAATCACCAAAAACACATGATACAACAAAAACCTTAAGCAGCCACACTAAACCTTAATCAACCACCACAAACCATAATTAACCACTCCAACCCTATCTTCGTCTCCTACGTACCCAGATAATGTTCCACGTATTATTTTCCATCCAAAGTGTTTAACTACCCAAACAATACTTACATTACCTTCCTTACATCCCAAATTAACTTTTCATACATAAATTTTACTCCCATGCAGGCTTTACACATCTCATGCAACCATTCGAACTTTTCATGTAAACCCTAAATTCCACGCAATCATTAACTCCCATACAAAACCCTAACTCCACCACGCAACCCTAATACCACCACACAAAACCCAAGATTCTGTCATACAATACCCTAAATTTAATCCATACTAACCAACCAAATATTCATCCTTACCAAACCCTAGATTCAATTCACATAAACCCGAAGATTCATCCTTACAAAACCCTACATTCAACCATATTAAACCTAAAGATTCATTCACACAAAACCCTAAATTCAATCCATACCAACACAAAGATTCAAATCATATAAAACCTAAAGATTTGTCCACATAATACAATTGATTAGATTCCCCCCTTTCATAACCACAAATTAGATTCTCCCATATAATATCATAAATTACATTCTCCCAAAATACATCATAAACTAGATTCTTCCTAACAAACCATAAATTCAATTCTCCCATGTAACATCATAAATTATATTCTCCGCATAAAACCCTAAATTATACTCTTCCACATAAAACCATACATTAGATTATTCCTTATAAAACCATAATATTAGGTCAACTCACTTCCCTTAGTCAACTTCTTTCCCCATCCTCCTTTTTCATCCTTTCTCCTACACAAACCACATCGACATCCTCTCATGCATGTCTTATAGGGTCACAACACATATCTTCACATACATATAGTACACATGCCATACAAAAACACAAAAACATAAAAACATACTTCAACTCCATGTCATACCACATACAAAATAATTAATAATAATAAATATAGGATACATAGCATGCGAAGCACATAATGCCCATAAGCACATAAAAGGCATAGCACCCCTTACCTAAAACGACACCGATCTTGGAGCACGCTCCTACGCCTCCTTAGGGCTTTGACCAAAATAATATCATACTAATAAAATAACCTTAACAAAATTCTAACTTTGCTAAAGAAATATAAAAAATAATAGAGATATTATAAACATTTTTAATATAGGGTTAAAGACTTTACCCTAATAATAATAATGATACTAATATAATAATATCAAAGATAATAAAACTAATATCAATGAGAATATAAATAATAATAACAATAATAATAATGATAATAATCATCATAATAATAACAATAGTAATAACAATAATAACATTATCAACAATAATAATGGTAAAATATTTGCATTAATAATAATGGAATAAGAATAATAGAAATTTGAAATATAAAATAATAGTAATAATTATACTTATAACATATTAATATTAATAAAAGTAATAAAAGAAATAATAAGGGGAATAATAATAAAATCGAATTAAAATACAATAGGGCTTCAACCCTCAACATAAATAATAATAAAACAATAATACTACTACTAATAATAATAAAACATACTAAGAATATAAATATTAAGAACAATAATAATGGTATTTATATGTAAATAATTGAAATAAATTAAAATCAAGTCTTATAATAATATGGAAAATGGTTAAGAGAGTCTAGGGTTCAACCTAAAGCTGGTGGTGATAGGTGGCAACGGCGGTGGTGCACGGCGGTGGCGGTGGTGCACGGCGGTGGCGGCGGTGGCGGAAAAATAGAAGAAAAGAAGGAAAGATGGATTTTGGGGAAAAGATAGGGAGAATTGAGGTGATATAAGAGGTGTTTATTGTTACCCAGGAGGAGAGGGAAAAAATGATGGTGGTGTTGCAGCCAAAGGTGGCAGCGCACGGCGGAAGACGCTGGTTTAAGGCTTCGGGGTAAAAATTTTGGCGAAACGAGCAGCCAACTTTGCACGTTTATGGAGGCTCGTGCAAGAAGAATCGAGAGGTAAAAATGGTTTAGTTAATTAGATGAAATTTCAGGGAAGAAAATGGAATGTTTCGGTGGCGTTGAAGTTGGCTAACGGAGGCGAAAAAGGCGTCTAAAGTCTCGATGATGGCCACCCTTGCCGAGGGTTTTGGGAAAGAAAAATCTTCCAAAACTCCTACAATCAGGCTTTTTATAGATGGTGGATGGGATAATAGGGTTTTTGATGTCGGCAGGAAGGCATTAGATGTGAGAAATTGGGTGGTCGGTGGTAGTAATTGATCGGGCATCGTTTGGTTTGCTTCAAATTTTCGCGAGGCTGGGGAGAAGAAACGGGCGAGAGATAATGGACAAGATTTATTCCGATTTATTCCTTGAGTTAAGAGGAATACAATGAGGCAAGAAATGACTGGTATTAATTACCGTATCCGGAGATGCCATTGATGGGTCGAGAGTTGCAGCAACGTCGACGGAGGAGGAAGGAGGAAGGAGGAAGAAGGAAGAAGGAAAGGAGGTGATCCGGTCGACCGGGAAAGAAAAGAAAAAGGGGAGAACTGGGCGGTCGAGCACGATTCGAAGGTGTTTAAATGGAACAACGCATCTAGGGGCAAAACAAACATAAAACTCGGAGTTGGGGAAAAAAATGGGGGAGTCGGCTGCGCGGGCTGGGCGGCGCCAAAGAAAAGAGGAGAAAGGAGAAGAAGAACTGGGCTCCTCCATTTAGTGATCAAGTACTTTTCAATTATGAAGATGTTTGGTTTAACCACCCATTTCTCAACCCTAAAAAAATTCATGGAAATATAACACACACAATGGGATACTACACCCACCAAACAAGATCAAAATGAATCTAAGGGGATTTTCAAGGGATATCAAACCTATCACACCATTAATGCATCTATTATGTGGGCCAACACAAATTAGGATACCGCACCTACTTAAGATATGAACATATAAAACTTTAGGAGGCTTGTATAGGAATACCCCACAAAAACTATAATTCAATGTCATGTCCAACTACTATAGTATTTATCCAATAGCTTATAATATGTTCATACCCCTACCAAACACAACCTAGTAGAGAAGGAAGATAGGTACTTCGTAAAAAGATAAAACCACAAGGATAACCCACCCACTAACTTGTGATTATCTACCCTAGAAGCTTGACCAAAGTCTCAAACAAATCACATCTATATTAATAATTATAAGGTGATATCACAAATCACATCTAAATTATATTAATTACTAATTGGGTGTTTCTAAATGATAACACCAAACACCGGCCAAGTCATCTAAGCCACACCATAATATTCATCATTTTAAAATTTTCCTTAGTTTCAATTATTTATAATTCAATCCAAACTCAAAATCAAATAATGAAGGTTAAGCCCTAGGTAAATTATGAAAAGAAAACCACAAATTTTCATAAGCACTAAAAGAAAGGGAAACCTAATAGAATAGGCTATATAATTGACCAAAAGCACCGATTGGTTGAATACATAACTTCCTAGAATCATACAAAAGTGAACTTCCTCATTCAACATAATTGGTGGTTCCATTGACCAGCTACTTAAAAAAAACATGATGATAAAAAGTATACCCATCAAAATTTGGGATAACTAAGTTAACCTAAATAATGGTGATGTGGAATATAATAGAGAAATTATTCTTTCACAATGAAGTATAATTTTTCTTTAAACATTAGAGTAGAAAATGATAATCAAATGGGTTGATGTGTTCGAATTAATTTGATGTCTAGAATACTCTTTTATTTTGGTTTTAATCTTCAAAAAGTTCACTAACTTCTAAATATAAATCACTAAGTTTTATCTATAGAACAAAGACTAAATCTCAAGATTAAACTCACTTGAAGAGGAATGAAAGGAGTTGTCAATATTCACTCTTGATTTTTCATTAATTGTTATGAATGTACACACACACACACACACACACATACACGTAGGCCTAGTTTACCCTTTACTAATCAAGTCCAAAACCAGCAAGTTGAGTTAATAAAAGAACTAAAATAATGTATAGTACACTTATATTATTCATATAATGGTCTAAAATTACAAGTTACAAGACATTACAAAGTATGCATAAAATATCAAAACTAAATAAAACCCTAATCATATAATACATTTAATAATCATATAACCAAGCTTCATGTCTTATAGCTTTATCTTCTATGCAACTTTGTAACCTTTTTATTGTCCTTGTCTTGTAAACTAGATCTCTTTGGTAAATTATTATTCTTGCAAACATATATAATACTTGCAAGAATCAGTTGGAAAATTATGAATAGCATTAGGTATCCATGATTTTTAAAAATAATTGGTATCATCTCTAAGTATGATAACTCTTGACCTCTAATAGTAGAAGAATGAGATGGAGATTCTCCATAATCATTCTCTCCTTATAAAAATGAATTTTCCCTCAAATTAGCATCATTAAAATAAGGAGATAAATCATCAGTGTTGAAATTCCTAGAAACTCCCCCATTCGATTCAGGTAATTCTAATTCATAAGCATTATTTCCAAATTATCTTAAGATTTTAAAAGGTCCATTGGCTCTTGTAATTAGTTTATTTTATCTTAAGTTTAGAAATATTTCTTTTCTTAAGTGTAACCAAACCAATTATATTGGTGAAAACACTTGTTTACTTGAATTTTTATTCACTTAAGTTTGTCATTTAGTATTATATTAATCAATGTTGTTCTTACTTTTCTCATGAAGTTTCTTAAAGAATTTAGCCCTTTATTTGGAATCATAGTTCTTCATATCTCCTTTCTTTAATGACAATATATGAATAGGAAAATAAGGATTAAATCCATAAACAACTTCAAATGGACTTGAATGAGTTGAACTAGAAGCACTCCTATTATCTACAAAATCAACATGCACAATTTTTATATCCTAATCCTTTGTAATATTTTTAACTAATCTTTATATCGAAGTTCCCAAAGTTTTGTTAGTCACTTTGGTCTAACCAAAAATTTGTGGATGATGAGATGTACCAAACAACAATTTAGTACCTAAAATATGTCAAAATGTCTTCTTAAAGAAGCTCAAAAATTTCACATCTCTATCCAACACCATACTTTAGGGAATTATGTATAACCTTACTCCGTTAAAATATAAATCTTTCACATGAGTTGCATCATATGTTTTATAACAAGGAATAAAATGTGTCATTTTAGAAAATCTATCTACTATTACCATTATAGAACCCTTTTCCTTTTGTGTTCTTGGTAACCCTAGGATAAATTCCATACTAACCCTCTACCATGGTTGAATAAAAACTTGAGAATGAGTATACAAACCTTTATGGAAGAAAATCTTATTTTTGGACAAGTCACACATCTCCCAATAATAGTTTGTACCAATTTTATCATCCACAGGCAATAGAAATGCTCCTGTAATGTTTCCATAGTTTTATGAACACTAAAATGAACAACTATACCCTATTCATGTAATCCTTTAATAAAAAAGTCACACACACTAGATCAAGGTATACAAAATATTTTAAGCTTGAAAAGAAAGTCATCTTGAAACAAAAAATTACCATAACTATAATTTTTTTTACATGCATCATAAATCTCAAAGAAATCTTCATCCTTTGCGTATAATTCTTTCAACATTTCAAACCCTAATAACTTAGCATTCATCATATTAAGTATCAAATATATTCTCAATAATGCATCTGCCACCATATTTTCTTTACGATTCAAATGTTTGATAGAAAATACAAAGGATTGCAAGAAAGTAACTCATTTTGCATGTCTATGACTATTTTTCTTTTTTTTTCTTTGCAAATATTTTAATCTTTCATGATCCAAATGCAGAACAAGTTTTTTAGGTATCAAATAATGACTTTATGTTTATAGGCTTCTTATGTTGGCACAAAAGCTTTTATTATACTTAGAGTAATTTAATTTGGCCCTATTTAATTTTTTATTAAAGAATATAATGGCCTATTTTTCTTGTGAGAATACATCCCTTATCCTTACCCAACTAGTATTACATTTAACTGTAAATAATTTATCAAAGTTAGGTAAATATAATACTAGCACATTTCATAGCTTGTCTTTCAAAGTCTCAAAGGCTTTAGTTGTATTGAAATATCCCAAAATTCTAATTTAGAAAATTATATTAAAATAGAGATTTATAAGAAAAATTAATTAAATAAATTATTTTTATGAAAATAAGGGGGAATATTTAAGGCAAAATCATGAGTAAAATAAGAAAGAATTTAACTAGAAAAAATTAGGGTGTTTTGCTAATTAAAATAGAATTTAGGAAAATTTATCCAAATATCCTAAATTAATCTAAAAAGAGAATTTAAGTATTATTTTACTAAATATTATTATTTTAAATATTCAAAAATACTAAAATATTTTAAATACTCTAACGAACCTATTTTTTCTTTTTTCCTTTCTCCCTTTTTCTTTCCTTTTTCCTTTTTCTTTCTCTTTTCTCCTTTCTCTATTTTCTTTTTTTCTTCCTTTCTTCCACCTGAATGGGCCAGCCACCCTCGTGGCCCAAACCTTCCTCCCTCTTCAGTCCTCATACGGCCTAGCTCACACCCACCTTTATCTTTTTCTCCTTACCCCCTAGTCGCTCGATCCTCCTTTTTTTTTCTTCTTTTCTTTTCCCCAAACTGGCAAACCAAGCAGCTACCCCTTCTTCTTCCTCCCGCTCCTCCCACACGAGACCTACAGCCCTATCATTGCCAATCAACCAACCATCGTATACCCAACCTGCATTGACCCTCTCTCCCCGTCCCTTTCCTTTCCTTTTTTAACCCCAACCAACCCCACATCTCCTCCCACGCGTGCCCCATCCCCTCCCTTTTCTCCCCGACCCAACCTACACCTACAACCGTGCAGGCAGGTACCAGCCTACCACTACCGACTGACAAGCATACCATACCTTCCCCCTTATCCTCTTCCCCCTTTGTCTTATCCACTCACCATTGGTTTATAAATACTCCATACCCGACCTCAATCAACCCTCTTTTCTTGCCCATAAAAATTTGTTCCCTTTGCACCGCCACTACTTCAAATGCCACCATCGCCTCCTTCGCTCAGTGCCGCCACCCGTAACGCTCGCCAAACTCCTCCCTACATCACCCTCCACCAAACAAAACCACCCACCACCTCTAATTTCCCCTACACGAGCCAACCTAGAAGCGCCAAATATACTCCCCAATCTACGAATTCTCTCCCATCACCACCCTTCTTACCACCATGAGCAACTATCCCCACTGCAACCACCACTTCTCCTACCTCCCAAACCACTCCACAAAGCCCCCTCTACCTCCCCCTACCTTCCTTTCTCCCTGCCTTACTCTCCTTCTCCACCACCTTCGACCACTACAACAACCACCTCTTGCACCACCACCTTTGTTATGCCACCACCACCATTCCAACTCTCTCAGTCCAGAGAATCCCACCAGCACCACAAACACCCTCTCACTCCCCCTCTTCTAGCCTAAAATCCACCTCTCCAACTCCACTTCCTCCTCCAACGCCACCGCCACCATGCGCTGCCTCCAACACTACCTGGTCACCACCACCCCTAGGTTGTGTCCTAACCACTCAAACCTTTAAAAATAATTAATGTAATTAGTATTATTGTTGTAGTTGTTGTTTTCTTTGTTGTTGTTGTTGTTAGTATTGTTATGACTCTAGTATTATTATTATTAAGATTTGAACCATTAGTATTATTATGATTATGATTATCATCATCATCATCATCATTGTTATTAATACCTATATCACTAATATTACTATTACTATTATTATTATTAGTAGTAGTAGTAGTAGTAATATCATTATTGTTACTATTTTAGTATTACTAATACTATTATTATTAGTATTATGATTCAGGTTATTATTCGTATTATCACTATTATTATTGTTGTTGTTGTTGTTAATATTGAAGCTATTATCTTTAGTAATATAATAATGCTAATAATACCATAAGATATACCAATGTAACTACCAAGACTTATTTTAACTAGTAATAGTATGATTAGATACTTTGAGAATAGTACCCTTATTTTTACTTATAGAACTAATACTATTATTATTAACCCTAACACTATGTTATGATAAGGATAAAGTAGGAAATAATGGTAATATTGGTTAGAGGGAATTTAAACTCTAGTAATTTCCTCTTATAGGTGAACCACGTCAAAACCCTAAGGAGGCGTAAGAGCATGCTCTAAGCTCGGTGTCACACTAGGTAAGGATATGGTTAAGGCCTATTGCATGTAAAAAAATGTGCTATGTGCGTAATACCCCAAACTTTTAGCTAAACCTAATCCTCAGTAATTAATATTGATACCTACTTCTATCCTTGGGAATTTATTGTTCTATCTTGCACTAATTCCCTAATTCTAAATTTTAGCCCAATCCTATTTTTTTTTGTGTGATTAATATTTTCCTAACCTAAATCTAATCCCGGATAAGTATTTAACCAAAACCTAAATCAAAACCCCCACCTTTTTCCTTTCCCTTTTCCTTTTCCTTCCCCTCTCCACATCTTATTTAATTATTATTTTATTCCTCTCCATGTCAAGCACCTTACCTCCGTCTGCAAAACATACCCCTACCCCATCAATTCCCAGCTCCTGCGATTGTGGATTGGAGTTTGAAAATTTTTCCCCGATCGCAGCCCCTTCCTCTCCATCTCTGCGTGTTTGTGTGTGTGTGTGTATATATATATATATATACATATACATATACCTCATTAATGCACCAAAAAACTAGCTCATTATTCCTCAAATTTTCTATAAAAAAAAATTACCCCAAACACCCCCAAAAACCCACCTTTAGTAACCATTACCTCACCACATCCACTACCACAAAAAAAAAACCTTCCATTCCCTCATCTAGCTGCAGAAAAACACACCAAAAAACCACCCCTAGCTGCAGAAAAACCACCCATTCCTATCCCCCAAGTTGTAGAAAAAACCAACCAAAAATCATCCCCTAACCATTGGAAAAACTCACCAAAAATCACCCCAACCCTTTTGCGAAAACCACCAAATCACCCCTAGCTTCAGTAAAAATTTATCAAGCCTACACCCCCTTCTATCAGCCCTCATCATTGCCTACCCTCCCTTTCAGCCCTCCTTACCGTTGCCTAGTCCCTAGCAATGGCAGTTTGTGTCGTTGCTAGCCTTCTTAGCCGGTGACCCATAGTTCAAACTTGGTTTGGTTTTTCCCATTCCTTTTCCTTTCAATTACCTTAAACCTTCATTAATTATATTATTAATTCTAATTATGTTTTTTAATTATCATTAGGTGATATTTTGAAAGTTTCAAAAGAAGCAGATTAGGATAAGCATGCTTAGAGACTAGAGCCTTTATTTTAAGGATATTAGTCGATGTGATGTGAATCAAAGGGAAGGGAAACGAGCAAGATCTATCATCAATTTCTATTTACGTTGGTAGGTTGAATTTGTAAGAAAAGAGTCAATTTAAGAAGGTTAAACTCGATGAAGTTGCAGGTTTGAAGGTTATTGGTTATTCGAAGTTTGAAGGCATGTTTGAAGGGCTAGAATGAAGAGTACCCCAGGCAATTCTTCAAGCTAGATAGGACTCCAAAAAGAGAGGATAAAACGCAAGCAAATATTGAGATTTCTGTGATTAAAATTTCTATTATTCCCTTTTTCTTATGCGTCTACAAGTTAGTTATATATAAGGGAGGGAGACCGACTTAAAGGCCTTAAACCAGTCGAGTTTCCCTTCTTAATCCAAGCCATTTTAACTCACTTAAATTAATCCCATATAATACCTAAACTTACTCATAATATCATTATCTAAATGATATTAATGACTAACATTACAAAGCCACACAATAAACTATGGTACATACATGAAATTACAACAAAACCCTAGCTTACATAAAATACACTTAGAGTTTACAACAAGTTTATTATAACTAATGATAAATTCACTATATCTTGTTGTAGAGTCATCTCATGTATGCCATAGCCTTGCATGCTTTGAATGCTTGTACACTTTAAGTATATTTTGGTTTGTTAATGTCTTCTTCTTGCAAATATGTAATATACCCGCAATAATATCTTGAATCATTTTCAATACCAAGCATAGACATATTATCAAGAACATTTAAAATGATTGGCTCCATTATTAAGAAAGCTAATTCTTCCTTACCTTGAGATTCATTAAAAATATGAGAACCATTAGACGCTCTAGATGCACCTACATCATTCTCTCCAAGTTGAGAGGAATCTATCCTCAAATTATCATCAGTATAATAAGGAGACAAATCACCAATATTAAAAGTTCTTGAAATTCAACCATAATGATCTAGAAGTTCAAGTTCATAAGCATTATCCCCAAACTTTCTTAGCATTTTAAAAGGTCTATAAGCTCTTGGTATTAGTTTATTTTACGTAAATTAGGAAATCTTTCTTTATGCAAATATAACCAAACTAAGTCACCAGGAGAAAATACTTGTGGGTTTCTATGCTTATTCGGTTGAGCTTAATACATGGCATTAGTTTTTTCAATATTAGTTTTTATTTTTCTAATGAAGCTATTGAAAGAATTTGACTCTATCCTCAGCTTCATAATGACCATCAGTTTATGGATGCTATGAAGTGCTAAATAATAATTTAGTACCAAGCATATGCCATAAATTTTTTCAAAAATAACTCATAAAATTGATATCCCGATCTGAGACTATGCTTTTAGGCACACCATGAAGTTTAACAATCTCTCTAAAATACAATTCAGTAACATGTGTGGCATCATCGATTTTATTGCAAGGAATAAAGTGATTCATTTTAGATATCCGGATTGCCTACTCACTCAAGTCAAGCCTTCCACCCCAAAACAGTATCCGATCTTAAACCTGCACAAAAGGTCTGCTCCCTACCATCAGTGAATCATCACAGAACCCATTCAACGAAGGTAGTATTAGTACGGGTCCAATACTGAGTAAATCCCACTACCCTATCTTATGGGAGAGACGTAAATTATAACACCAATTGCATATTAATTCATGGTACAATGCGTTGATACAATATCATGCATACTCAAAACCCACATCATAAATCTTGCCATACCCTATAATAACATATGACGCATATGTAACATCCTATTTAAACATATAAGCATAGTATAACTAAAATATAAAGTGGCTCATGCGCCTCAGATAGGAATAATCAATATTATTCAAAACTCAATACGTGGCATACTCACATAAGCAGCATGTAGTAATACAGATAATAAAAGTCGGCCATAGTCCAATTAGACTTATTTTCTTTTGAATCTCTGTTAAATGTAGTCATCTCACACCAAAATCTTTATTAATCCACGTGAGTACGGGAACCCCACTATTATAGCCGGTGGACCGAAATACATACACTCAGGGCAGAACGCTCCTGACCACTATTATTTGTCGATGGACCGGTCTTCAGGGCAGAACGCTCTTGGCCACTATTATTTGTCGGTGGACCGGTCTGGCCCCGACTCAAATTGTGTTTCACTATAAGTACTTAGTGTATTTCCCATGGCTTAGTCTATTTACTTTGGTTTGTTGAGCACGGAATCCCTCACTGTAATAGCCGGTGGACCGGAAATCATACAGGGAAAAACGCTCCTAACCACTATTGTTTGTCGGTGGCACGGTCTCCAGGGCACCCCGACTCCTGGCCACTATTATTTGTCGGTGGACCGGTCTAGGTCCGGCTCAACATATTCCTCTTTAAATGATTAGTGTCTTAACATATCTTATTTGAAAGTGTTTTACCCTTGAAATGCATGGCTAACTATATCCACACTTATCCTCCTAGGAGGGCTCGTCCCATATCTTGGGACACTTTGCGCCCCTTATCACACCTCGATATTTATTTCCCCCTTCACATTTACACATAATGAAAACCAACTCCTAAGGGTGTGGGTTAAGGCCTAGCACCTCGTGACATCCACTCCACATGCTATCCCCCTCTAGGGTTTTCCCTTGGAAACCCTAATCGGACCTATATGGCCCAAATTTCTCTCACTTACACTACCATTACTCCATTTATCGTCCCACACCTCATCTCATTTAGATCCAATCCCAAATCATATCGATTTACCCATTGGTTCCACCTGTGACCCTAAAACCCTAGTTGGCCACTTCACCCTTAGTACCTTTCTTCTCCCATAAGTAACCTCCCCTTTTCACCCAATATTTTTTTCTCCCCCATAACACCCATAATCATTCCTTATAACATAAAACTCTCACTCTCAACTCACACCTCACTCACCCTTAATCATTTTTACTTTCGCCTTTTCTAGATTACTAATTCTTCTCAAAACCCTAATCGGGTCCCTTATACTCCCTTTTAGCAACTCACTTCCCATTTATTTCTTTTTGTCCTTTCATCTCCATGTCATAATAATAATCACCCTAGAATGAATGTCCTAAAGGGTTACATCATGTCACGGCACATCATATTTGCATCATATCCATATTAGCACATACTAGACAAGAGCACAAGAACATACCTCGGTTCCACGCTGCGCTACACAGTAAAAAATGGATAACACATAGAATACAACATATAAACCGTACGAGGCATCCAAGATAAGTAAAACATGTAACACGCCCATAGGTGGCCTTAGTTACATCCTTACGAAAAACCCATAAGTGGAGGTAAGTAGAGACTTACCTAAGTCTGAAGCTAGCTAAGCGAGATAAGAGGGAGAGAGAAGATTACTAGCTCAAGGATCCACAATAAAGCTTTCCTAGATCACCGATAGAAATCCAAACTAGGTTAGAAACTATCTTATCAATTAATAATTCACATATTATAATTAAACAAATGCAAACAAATACAACGATCTTTCTTGGAAAACGTGTCCAAAACTTAGGACTCAAAAGCATAGCTCTATTAAGATTTATGATTAAATATAAATCAAAACATATTAATATAAATACCACTTGGGACATTTCAAATCAATTTGGAAAGCCCGAGAAGGATAATCAATTATAAGTTAATTTATCGAAAATAACTTATTTATTAGGTTTTACAACTAAATAGGTGACCCAACCATTTTCATAGAACCAAATCCAAACTGATTAGATTAAAACATAATTTTAATGGTTTAAAACCCAAAGATAGAAATCGATTAGATAAAAGACGCATAGCAAAAATCAATTTTATAAAATCATCCCCGAAGATAAGGGTTTTTTAATACCTAAACTACGAATCCACCAAATCACTTCGATTACCTCAAATTGATAGTTTTAAAACACGATTAAATAAATTTTAAATGAATCCAGATAATCAATTCAACAAAACAATCTTCCGATTAACCAATTCCAAATAATCCATTTTCAAAATTAGGATTTTGAAGCCAACGACACAAACTCAGGTAATTCAAATCAATTAATTCCAATTAAAGGCATTAGAATACAATTAGGATCATTTCAACTAATTCTATAAATTTAATTTTAGAAAAACAACTATACAATAACCAATTTCATAATCTCACTTGAAATCTAGGATTTTAGGCCCGAAAATATGATTCGGTTGAATTCTATTAATTTAATCAAATTGAATGTTTAGAAATGTAATTAAACACATTTTATAACATATCAAATAATCAATTGCTCAAAACTAATAAAAGAAATACACAATTTAGCACAATTAGGGTTTTTGAGCCCGGAACGCAAATCTGATCAATTCTTGTCAAAACATATAAATTGACGGTTCGAAAATGTAATTAAATATATTCTAATATAATTTGTATAGTCAATTGAATAAAACGACCCGATTACACAATCCAATTTAGACCCGTGAGAGTTTTGACCTAAAAATCCAATTGCGATCAATTACGTTCAATTTTTCCAAATCAACGCTTCCGATATGAAATTAAATACATTTTAAACGATATTAGAAAATCAATTGAGCGGAACGGCTCAATTATGCGACCCAATTTTATCACACACGAATTTTGACCTAGAGATCAAATTCCAATAATTTCTGCATAAATTTCTCAAATTGACGATTCCGACATGAAATTCGATACATTTTAAAACACATTGTAAAATCAATTTACCCAAAATAGCTAAATCGGACGAATCCGAAAAATTCGGGCACAACCTGGCGAAAAATTCAATTTCCAAAATTCCAACCTAAACCATACAATTAACTTATCCAAAACAATCTCACAACACATATATACATTATCAAACAATTAATTTAGCTTATCACAATCTAAATTATACTCAATGAATCAAATCTATATTAGGGCTTTTTCAGAAATTTATACCAACAAAAATCGGAGCAAAGGAAGGCCGAGGAAGCTTCGTCGGAGGCTAGGGGTGGCTCCCCGATGGTCAGCAGGGCCTGCCGTGGCTGGACGGCGGCGCACCCAACGCGGCTCATAACTATCGCGGCCTACTGCTGTTGCTGCCGCCCGCAGCTGCTGGTGGCTGCTGCTGCAGTGGTCGGCTATCGACGATCGACGAAGGAGGAGGGAGGGGTTGGGGAGGAGGTGGTGGCTGGCTAGGGTTGCGGGACAAGGGCAAGGGTCGACAGGAATAGGGAAACAGAAGAGAAGGGAGAGAAGAGGGAAAAGAAAAAGAAAGGGGGGTCGGCAGGCAGGGCGCGGGATTTTTTTTTTACAAAAATACATAAAACAAAATACTAAGGTTCAAAAATTATTATTGAAAGAATTTATCTAAAATTTATTAGACGAAAATTATTTCGTAAGGTGCCGAAAGCTTAAAATAAATAAAAGAACTATATACAGAATTTCGGAAGAATTTGCCAACAAACGTAAAAATTTATATTATTTATGGAAATACATTATAAGACCCCGAAATAATATTTAAAAACATATAACAAAATATTTAAGTCAAATTCTAATAAATCGAGACTAATTGTAATAATTTCTGAAATCGGTTTTCCGCAAACTAAAAAGCGTAGAACAGAAGAAAATTAATTTCAAAAAGAAATTTTTAAATAAGCTCCAAAAATATTTTTAATTTAAACTTCCCGAAAATATTAACGATTTCTGGAATTGAATAAATTTAAAGTTAGAAATATTTTTTTATAGGTAAAATCATTAAAATAATTTTAACTATTTAAATAGAATTTCTACAATTTAAATAATATATTTTTTCAACGAATATAACTTCAAAATAACACCGTAAACATTTGACCAAGTTATAATCGAAAATAAATCTAAAATATTAAAAATAAAAATACGAGAAAGAATGGGAATACATATTTTTAACCGAAAATCGAATTCATAAGAATATAATAAAATAATTGTCGTGAATGAATTTATCTAGAATGGTTCGCAACGACAACGATTAATTAAATTCAAATATGAATTTGAATCGTCAATAACTCGATAAAATGAATCGAAATTAAAATAATTAATTGTTTACATCAAATTACACTAATAAAATCATTAAACTCAATAAATCTGGATTATAAAAATACGGGGTATTACAATAAGAAAGAGCATCAGCTACTACATTTTCTTTTCCATCGAAATGTTTGATAGAGAACACAAAGGATTGTAAGAAACTCGCCCACTTTGCATGTCTCGGATTAACTTTCTTTTGACTATATAAGTATTTTAAACTTTCATGATCCGAATGTGACACAAAGGGTTTTGGTCTCAAATAATGACTCCATGTCTCTAGACTCCATATAATGGCAAATAATTCCTTGTCATAAATTGAATAGTTAAGTTTAGCTCCATTCAACTTTTCAGAGAAGAATGCTATAGGTTTCTTTTCTTGTGAAAGTACACCTCCTATTCCAACTCCACTAGTAACACAAGTTACTTCGAAAAGAAAGTTAAAGTTGGGTAGAGATAATATAGGGGCATTACAAAGATTAGTTTGGAGGGTCTCAAAGGCTTTAGTAGCTTCTTGTCCCTAATAAAATTCACCTTTTTTTCCTAAGTTGTGTAATAGGTGTAGCTATAGTAGAAAAATCCTTAATGAATATTCTATAAAAACTAGCCAACCCATGAAAACTCCTCACATCATGAACATTTTTCGGGATAGGCCATTCTTGTATAGCTCTAATCTTATAGGATCCACTGTAATAACCTCACCACTAATAATATAGCCTAGGAAAACTACACTTGGAAGCATAAAGTCACATTTCTCAAGTTTTCCATAAAGTTTAGCTTCCCTTAGCTTATTAAACAATTTCCTCAAATGCACTAGGTGACCATGACCATTTTTTCTATACACAAGAATATCATCCAAATATACAACAATAAAATCACCAAGGAAAGGTCATAGAACTTCATTCATAAGTCTCATAAATAAGCTAGGTGCATTACATAACCCAAAAGGCATAACCATCCACTCATAGAGACCATATTTAGTTTTCAAAGTAGTTTTCCACTCATCTTTATCTCTAATCCTTAGTTGATGATAACCGCTTCTTAAATCAATTTTGGAAAATACTTGTGCACCACAAAGTTCATCTAGCATATCATCTAACCTAGGCATAGGAAATCGATATTTGATAGTAATGTTATTCACTGCCTTGAATCTATACACAGACACGAAGTACCATCTTTTTTAGGCATTAGTAAAGCAGGAACACTATAAGGACTCATAATTTCTCTCACAAATGCTTCATCCATAAGCTCTTGGATTTATTTTTGTAATTCCTTAGCTTCCTTTGGGTTACATCTATAAGCGGGTTTATTTGGAAGAGGCATTCCAGAAATAAGATCAATGGCATGTTCTAAACCTCTTTTAGGTGGTAATCCAGGAGGTAAATCATTAGGAAATACATCATGATATTCATCAAGCGGCTTAGTTAGATTAGGATTTTCAATTTGTTGCTCCCCAAGTTTAGAATATTTAGCAACTAAATCATAGCAAATTCCTTCTTCTTCTATGCATTTTTCCATAGCCTTTTCATGTAAAAATAATCTCTTTTTGTCATCACTCAAAGGAATATGATCACATAAAGAAGGTGTCAATCTATACAATTGTTTTCCTTTTTTCACCACATATTTATTAGTCACTCCATCATGATTTGCTTTTTCTATCATATTTCCATGGTCTTCCTAAAATTAATCCACAAGCATCCATAGGCAAAACATCACATAGAGCTTCATCATGGTAGTCTCTAATGCAAAATGTGATTAGGATTCGTTTGTTTACTTTATCTCCTTTGTCTTTGTTTAGCCAGTGTAAAGAATAGGGTTTAGGATGATTAGTAGTCTCTAAACTAAGTTTATTAAACATTTCTTCACTATCAACATTTGTACATGAAACACTATCAATAATGAGTCAAAAAAACATGTCACCTATTTTACACTTAGTCTTAAAAATTTTCTCTCTTTGAGTAGGTGTCACATTAGGTTGGATTTGTAACACTCTTTTAATCATAAAACATTGGTCTCCTTCTTCTTCACCCATGGTTAATATTTCATTAGGAGATTCGATTTATAGATTCTCATCATCACTACATGGTTCCATGTTTTCTATTTCATTCAAGGTTAAGGCTCTTTGGTTGGGACATTCTCTAGCAAAGTGTCCATATCCTTTACATTTGAAGCATTATTTATGAGACACTTCAACTACCTTATTTTTAGCTTAATCTTCTCAATTATTATTTTTATCATATGAAGATGTTGGTTTAGGTGTAAAGGTATTCTAATAGGGTTTAGTTGAGGTTGAAACATTAGACTTAACATAGGCTTTGGTTGATTTAGTTTGTCTTTCAAATTTTAAAGTCAACTTAATAAATTCATCAAGAGAATCATATAAATACATATCAACTTTATCTCTTATCAAGTTATTCAAGACACCTAAGTATCTAGCACATTTTTGTTCTTTTCTTTCTTGGACATCACAAATAAGTGCTAGTTTTTCAAATTATCTAGTGTATTCTTTTACACTAAATAATCCTTGCCTTATAGTTTCATTTTCACATACATATCTTGTTCATATTCTCTAGGTACAAATTTTTTTCTTAGGTGTTTCTTATGTTTTTTCCAAGATTTAATTTTTGATTTCTCTTATCTTTTTTAAGTTGTCATACCAAATCCTAGAAAATCCTTTGAACTTAAGAGTCGCAAGCTTACATTTTCTTTCATCATCATACTCTTTGAATTCAAATATAGCTTTAATTTCATGCAACCACTCAAAAAACAATTCCCCATTCAATTCACCATAAAATTCAGGAAGGTCAAGTTTGATACCTTGATCCTCATTTTATGCATGTCTTACTTGGAATGGATGTGGTCTTCTATGATTGCTTGAGCCGAAAGAACTCATCTCTTCTTCTCCATCTTTGGTTTGATGCAATTTTGTGTAACCACATCCTCCTTTTTCTTGGAAAGCATGACTCATCTTTCTATCCACACTATCTTGTGTGGTTTCCATTCGATTTGGCCATGTACAATACTTCTCTTGATCCGCTAGCTTGGCTTCCACACTTTGTAACTGTTGTTGAAGTGTTGTCTGATTATGGGTTTGAGCATCCATACGTGTAGTAAGACTCGTTATAGATTCTACTAAGGCATGAACCTCTTCACTTGCTATAGTGAAGGTAAAACACACTTCTTTCTTCCACAAAGAATGTATCAAATTGTGTAGGTGCTGGAAGTTCCCTACAGAAAAAAAAATAGAAAAGATTTTACTAATTCTCAAGCAAATATTGATCACTACCTGGCTGTTTTAGTCACACACAAATGGAAGGAAAAGTGGCATAATGACACTGCATGCACTCTTGTTTGGAAAATGGCCGAATGGTGTTCTCTTTTGTGACACTCAATCAAGCCACATAAAATAATAAAGAAGGCCACGGATCTTCTTCAATGAAGTTGAAGATGTTGATTACATACCACTAGAAGATATGAAGAAGAAAAGCGAGAAGAGAATGATTGAATTTGGAGAGTAAAATATAAGATATGAAGTTATAAAAAATTTCTAATCCTTCAAACCAGGTGCTCTCGCACCAAGGATGCCAGGGGTTTTATCCTTGGTTAATATGGTACATGGAGAAATAGAAATGGAAAGATAATTTGCTGTACAAATGGACTCATGAGGAGAGGAAAGAAGAAGGAAATGATCGGTAGAAGTAGAAGTAATGGTTAGAAGTTAAGAAGGAAACTGGTCGAAGATCGGCAGGAAGGAAAGGAGGAAGATGATGTCAAAGAGGAATGGATGATTTTCTCTGGTTGAGGCTGCGTGTATCTTTGAAAAGATTGTTTTAAGGTATAAAACCTTCAATCAAGAACTCATTGAAGATTTAGGAATGAAATCAAGAGGCAAGAAATGGTTAAAGATGGCTGGGTTGGTGATTTCTTGTAGGTGGGTTTTCTTGCATGAAAAAGCAAGAATTTACAATATCTATACCGATGCAAATATGCAATGGATTTGGGAAATATGATACCAAAATTTGATGTGAATCAAATGGAAGGGAAACGAGGAGGATCTATCATCAATTTCTATTTACGTTGGTAGGTTGAACTTGCAAGAAAAGAGTCGGTTTAAGAAGGTTAAACTAGATGAAGTTGTAGGTTTGAAGGTTATAGGTTATTCAAAGTTTGAAGGCACGTTTGAAGGGCTAGAATGAACAGTACACTGGGAAATTCTTCAAGCTAGATAGGACTCCAAAAATAATATCTTGAATCATTTTCGATACTTGCAAATATGTAATATAGTGCTTTGAATGCTTGTACACTTTAAGTATATTTTGGTGTGTTAACGCCTTCTCCTTACAAATATGTAATATACCTGCAAGAATATCTTGAATCATTTTCAATACCAAGCATAGGCATATTCTCAAGAACAATTAAAATGATTGGCTCCATTATTAATAAAGCTAATTCTTCCTTACCTTGAGAATCATTAGAAATATAAGAACCATTAGATGCTCTAGATGAGCATGCATCATGATGTTTCAGGTTTTGTGTTAAATGTTTATATGATTATTTGTGCTATAATTTTATTGTTATTAGACTATTAAAATGCACGTTTTTAATTACATGATATATTAATATGAATTATATGATAGGAAGGAAGTGAGAATAACGAAAGATACGTTGATACGATGATATTATGCTAGGATGTATTTTTATGGATGAGTATAAATTATGGGAGAGTAGTAGGGGCATAATGAATTATTATAAGTGGAAAATAATTATATTTAATATTTTTTTATAAAAGGAGGATTTGGGGAAAAAATACATTGAGGATATGGGATTTTTGTAAAATAAGGGATATCGACTATTTTTAAGGGCATTTTTGTTAATATGGGTTAATATGGAAATTTTTGTATTTTAACATGTTATATTGATTGAAATATGCCAATAATATAATGTGAAGTGTTTGAGAGTGATTATGAAGGTCATAAGTTGTTCAGATGAGAAAATAGCCTAATTTGAGAATAATAGCCTTAAAATGGTGATGTTATTATCACATGTGTAAAATGTTAGCTTTAGGACAAAATTTTTGGATATGTTGTTAATATGGATATTTTAAGGATGAATATTTAATTTTGTAATTATATGAGCCTTATGGGAAAAGTTATGACTTACTTATGATATTAGGGTTTTGGGAGCCTTATGAATAGTAACTTCTAAGATATGGCTATTATTGCATGTGTAAAATGTTATATTTAGGCCACAAATTTCATATATATTTTTAATATGGGTATTCTAAGGATTTAAATTTAATTTGGTAATTATATGAGCCTTATGGAAAAAGTTATGGCTTACCTATGAAATTAAGATTTTTAGAGCTTTATAAATAGTAACTTTTGAGAAAGGTCTATTATCATATGTATAAGACATGGGAGTCAGAACTCAAAATTTGGTTATGTTAATGATACTATTATTTGAGGAACATATACAAAGTTTGGTGGATAAATGATCAATATGGGGTAAGTTATGCCTATATTATGAATTTAGGGTTTTGGGGGAAAATAAGCATGTTAATATTTGAGAATGGCCTTGTTATCTGTATGTTGATGTATTTGCTTGCCTTAATAATGTCTCATACTCCTAAAATAATCATGAATAAGACACTAAGCATTTAAAGTGAAATATCATGAGACAGGACCGGCTGTATATGTCTGTTCCACTGGACGAGAATATTAGTTGGGTGTGTTTTACCCGGAGAATGTATATTATTAACCGTTCCATGGGTAAGAATAGTGGTTAGGAGCATTTTTTCTTGGCATGAGATAATGATTCCATCAATTGAGAATAGTGGGGTCCCTGAACTCAATTTAAAATAAATCCCGAGAATGATAATAATCATTTATAAGGCACTAATCATGTAAAGTGGAATACTATGTGAGTCAGGGCTGGTTGTATATGTCCGTGCCACCAAACGAGAACATTATTCAGAATCATTATGCCTCGAGAATGTATATTATTAACCGTTCCACTAGCAAGAATAGTGGCTAGATGTATTTTCCAGGATTGTATATTATTAAACGTTCCACCGGTAAGAATAGTGGCCAGGAGCATTTTACCCTGGGGTGGGATAACCATTCCACTGGTTAAGAATAGTGAGGTCCCTAAACTCAAAGTAAATAAAGAAGTAGATATTGATATATTCTAATAATATGAATCTTGACTAGTAATTATCTTATGTTGATTCTTGTATCTCGCATGTATACTACATCCCACTATGGTTGTGTGTAATGATATGTTTTCCTGGTTTTGACTGTATTATTACCTTACTCAATACGTAGCATACTTATTATCCTGTTCGTGGGTGCTTCTCATTCCCACGAGCAGATCTACCCTGTTTTGCAAGTGATTGATGATTATTAGCATGATGTGTTTGCCTTGGGTGAGCACTAAATGAATTAGATATGGTTATCCGGATATCTCTATCTCTATATAAACTTTTAGTCCTCTATTTTCACTACTTATTCCTTCTCTCTATTTTGGATGTAGCATGACACCTCTACATTTTGTGTTTTGGCTTCTGCTATTAACTCTTTAAATGAAAATTTTCATTCTAAAAATTTGTGGGTGTTACAATGTGTGTGCTTTATATATTATGTTCTTGTATCGCAACTTGCTAAGCATGGAGCTAAGGTAAGTTGCATGTGTTTTATAATATGTGTAATGTGGTATTGTTGCCTGTTCATGATCATGACATACATGGTAGAAGACCCTAAATAGTGTGACGTAGTTGTGAAAGAAATGAAAAAGAGTGAGGTAAGTGAGTTGACTAGAGCATAGTGAGGATGGTAAGGATGGCCTAAACATCTTATGACCTATTGGTGGATAAAAGGAGGAATAATGGGAATAAATTAAGAGAATGGATCAAAACATGCATGGGGAGTCTAGGATTTGCATGGGATGGTTAGCATTTTCATAGGGATGACTTTTACATGGAAAAAGTTGACTTGAGGATTAAGTAAGGTAAGGGAAGACTTGTTAGAGTAATTGAAGTCCATATGTGAAAAATAGTATGTGGATTGGTGTAAGGATGCATGGGAGACTTAACTAGGGTTTTGGGAGGAAACCCTAAGTGAGAGAAGTGTTCAAGGAGGGAAAAACTAATGGAAATGGTTAGAATGGGGAATAAAAGATGAGAGAGGCGTAGCATAGAGAAAAAGTGGCTAGGTGAGAAAAGGTATTTGGGTGTTGAGGGGGTGACATAAAAAAAAAGGATAAGTACTAGGGTTTCAGGGAGAAAATTAGGGGTTTGTGATCACGTGGGGCAATTGGATAGTGAGGTTGTGATGTTGGATGAGATTTGAGGGAAGTGATGGTTTTGGTAATAAAGAGGATTCTTGGGTTCTCATGGTGAGGGAAAAAGGATGGGAAGGAAGTCTCAAGTTCATAGGTTGTGTTGGATATGTGTCATGTGGAAGAGGGCATGGTTAGTAAGAGAGATGAAAGGATAACATTGTTTGAGGACATCATTGACGAAAGAGAGGTGCCATGGTTTTGGGATGGCTACCTAGGGTTTCATGGTCACATGTGTTATAGGGGAAGTAAAATGGGTGGTTGGGGATGAATCAAGTGAGGTGATGAATTGGAAGAGCATGAGTTGTGTGGGATAGAGGAAGGTTGGGCCATATAGGCCAAATTAGGATTTCCTAGAGGAAAACCCTAGAGAGTGATATTGAATTGACTCAAAGATATGGAACTTGGGTCTCGGCTATAATAGTGGTCAAGTGCGTTTTTCCCTATGGAGTGATTGCAATCCACTGGCTATAATAGTGGTTAGGTGCATTCTACCCTATGGAGTGTTTTCAGTCCACCGGCTACAATAGTGAAGTTCCCGTACTCATATGAAATTAATATAATAAATGTGTAGGATAAAATATTAGTCTAAGTTTGGCCTGATGATATGACCCTGAATTTATGCTTTATATGCCTTACTTATCTATTTTCTTGCTGGCCTTACCCATATAGTTACTTTGCTTAGTATATAGCATACTAACCATACGTTTCATGAGTGTTTCTCATCGCCATGAGCAAAGAGCCCTTCTAAATTTGTGCAGATAGGAGGTATCGTATTTGATGCTTATGACATACTAGATGTGTCGGGCGGGGATGTGTATTGACCATTGGACTTCTTTGGGGTCGAGAGTGATGTTGACTAGATTCCCTTCTATCCTTGTTTACTTATGTTTCTATTTTATTTCGGTTTTGTGTTATTGTATTATACCTTTTATCCCTTTTGTGAATTTAACTACATACCCTATTTTGGTTATAATAATTTTTATCATGCACTCTAATTTTCGAGTTATGAACACTTCAATATCCATAAATCTTTGTTTAAGTTTGTCTACTACCTCATAAAACTTTTCTTTAGCCTTATGGTTGGTATGAGACTAGTCAGGTCCAGGCTATGTTACATGCATCCTCTCCCCATTTGAATTCGCCTTTCTTCATGAGATATGTAATTAGTGTGACAATAGTTGATAAGCATTTGATTAATCTCCTATAAAAACTTGATAGTCTATGGAAAATTTTCACTTCATGAATATCTTTAGGTATAGGCCAATCTTGAATAGCTTGTATCTGCATGAGATTGACTTTTATACCTTCTCTACTTATAATATAACAAAGGAAAACAATACTCAAAATAATAGTCACATTTTCCCTTTTCCCTTAGAGTTTAGCTTCCCTTATGTTATCAAATAATCTCCTTAAATGAATTAGATGATCATGCTCATTTTGACCATACATAAGCATATCATCCAGGTACACCATAATGAATTTTCTAAGAAAATAACAATGAACTTTATTCATTAGTCTTATATATTAACTAGATGCATTACAAAAACTAAAAGACATAATAATCCATTCATAAAGACTATATTTCATTTTAAAGGCAATTTTCCATTTATTTCCTTCCCTTTTTCCTCATTTGATGATATCTACCCTTTAAATCGAATTTAGTGAATTCTTGTGCACCACATAGCTCATCTAACATGTCATTTAATCTAGGCATAGGAAATCAATATTTTATAGTTATATCATTGACAACTCTAGAGTCAATGCACATGCACCATGAACCATATTTGTTTTGGAATAAGTAATGCAGGTATACAACAGGGCCTTATGTTATTTCTCATATATTCTTTTTCCTATGACCTATTATACTTATCTCTATAATTCCATAGCTTCTTCTAGATTAAATTCATATGAAGATTGATTAGGTAAAGACATACTAGACAATAAGTCTATATCATGTTCTATTCCTCTCTTAGGTGGTAATCAAAGTTGTAATTCATTAGGGAATACATCATGATACTCATCAATAATCTTATTTAATTTATTATGACTTTTATTTTTCTCCCCTTATAGGGATTATTTGACAATTAAAGCATAAAGACTACCTTTTTCCTTTATACATGCTATTATAGCCCTTTTTTGTAAAAATAAACTCTTTTCATTTTCGACTATGTTATCATTATCACACTTAGAAGGTTTAAGTTTGTTCTTTTTATTATCTTTCTCAATGACATAATGATTAGTGTCACCATTATGAATAGAACCTTTATCATATTTCCATGTTTTACCTAATAAAAATCCACATACATCTATAAGCAAAATATCACATAGCACATCATCATGATAATTACCAATTCGAAATAAGATTAAGGTTTCTTTGGTGACCTTGAATCATTTATCCTTATTAAGTCTTTGAAGAGAATAACGCTTTGTATATGGTGTTGTATCTAATCCCTTATCCTTCACCATCGTCTCATTAGCTACATTTGTACATGACCCACTATCAATAATAACTTAACAAACTATTTCCCCACTCTTCCTTTAGGCTTGAATTTATTCTCTTGTTGATTGGGTTACTTATTAGCTTGAATTTGAATAACTCTTTGAAGCACATAACAATAATTTCCCTTTTCCTCAGATTTACTTGAAATTACTTCACTCGGCTCATACTCAAGGTCTTCATCACAAGTCTCTATAGCTTTAACCTCTTGTATGGACAATACTCTTTAATTCAGACGTTCTCTAGCAAAGTTTGCACATCCTTGGTATTCAAGGCATTGCTTTGTAGAGACCTTATTGACCTTAGTATTTCTATTCTCCTCTAGATTAGGAACTTTCTTCTTATCAAAATTTGTAGTACTTAAGGTACCCAACCTATACTTAGTAGCTTGTACATTCAAGTAATACTATAGAAGAAGTACTTTGTTTGGCATGAGGATTTTTTTTTACAAATGTCAAAGATATCTTAATAATATCACTAGAATAATCTTATAAATAAGTTTCAACTTTATCTCAAATCATCATGTTAAGGTCGCCTAGAAATCTAGAACATGTTTGTTCTTTTTTCTCATAAATGTCATATATAAGTGCTAATCTCTCAAATTCCCTAACATATTCTTCAACACTTAAAAATTTATTTCATTATAGTATCAATTCAATATAACTATCTTGATAATACTCCTTAGGTACAAACGTTTTTCTCAAATTTTTCTTAAGGTTTTCACAAGACTCAACTTTAGATTTATCTTCTCTTTCTCTAGTTCTTTACAAGTTCTCATACCACATCCTAACAAACTTCTTAAACATAAGAGTAGATATTTTACATTTTTCTCATCATTATAATCATTGAATTAAAATATAACCTCTACCTCATGTAACATCTCAAGAAATAATTCAACATCAATTTTACCATCAAAATCAAGAAGATGAAGTTTTATACCTTTATCATCTCTATGGTGATGTCTCCATTGATTATCATAAAATGTTCGATTACTTCCACTTCTTTGTGACTCCTCTTCATATTCCACTCATGAGTTTATATATATTCCTCTTTACGAAGTAATTTTCTTTGTTTCATTTCCCATTTAATTTCTATAGATGTCTTTTTTTCTTTCACATTTTACATTGAATCTTGCTCGGAAAATTGAGACCCCATCCTTGGCAACTGAGTTTGAATTCTAGGAAGTAGATTAGGTTGAGAATTGGTTGTATCTAGATAAGTTGAAAGATTTTGGATGGCCTTAAATTTTTCTTGAAAATTTAGTTCACCCTCCACTATAGTTGACTTACAAACACAATTAAACAAGTTGTTAGCAATCTCTAGGGTTTTGGTTAGGAAACCTGAATCAAAATAATGCTCCCTTGGACCTTTGATTTATTCTTGCAGAAATTTTTTACTCAAATGAATGAAACACAAGGATAAAAATCAAATATATCACAAAAACTAATTATTTATCACACCATTCACGTTTCTTTTAAAATTCTTGAAATAGAACTCAACAAAATAAATGCTAAATCATTCGATGCACTTTCAAACAATCATGCAAGTTTCTATGCACTGTTGTGTATTATGTCCAAGGTAAGGTCAAAATAATAATCTACATGCACAATCTGTGTAAAACGCACAAAATTAACTTTCCAAATTATGGACCACATACGAATTGAGGTTTTAGAAATAAAAATCACACAATCTTAAAACATAAAGTTTAACTTACGACAAGTGCTAATGAATGATTGATTTCATTCTCCATAATAGGTCACCAAAATTAAGTATTTTACATGTTTAATCAAACCTAACCATGTGGGATAACATGTATCATAATTCTCATCAAGACAAATAAAACCTAAAGACTACACATGCACGATTTTTCCTTTTCGAACCATTCAAACTTGTAATAAGCCAAATATTAGGTAATTGGGATGAGAGTTGAGAGAGATATGGAGGATAGAAGGTGTAGCAAAATGAGTACATTTGAAATAGGCTTTTCAACTCAAATGAGGAGGAGAAAGATAAAGAAAAATAATCATTCAAATGCCCACGTTATTTAATTAGTAGACTCTCCAGTCAACCGAATGCTAAAGAGTGGTTGATCATTGCATCATTTTTAACTTTTAACCATTAAATTAGTATTTCTATTGTAACCAATTTTTATCATTCTAGATGTTTGATTCAATTGAAATACTTAACTAATGTATTCAATGATGGTTGCCAAAAAAATGATATTTCAATATTTTTTTTATTGATGTAAAACCAAGGCCATAAACAAATGTTAAGCATAGGGTATATGAGATCAAGGTTTCAAGCAAAAGTGCATAGTTAAATAGCACTCGTAATGTGAATATTGTTATTAAACCTCAAAAAACATTTATCGAAAAAGGATAATACTAACTTAGAATTAGTAATTTCAAGAGCTTTCCCCTTTTATTCTATGAAGAAGTAGAAGATATTTTGGTGCTCATCATCCATGCTTCTCTTATTCTTCTTCTTCTTTATTTCCTATACAAAAAAACTTTCAAGTACACACTTTTGGTACCATTAGCCTTTTAAATCCATAGGCGTTAGCTCTCATTGTATCATCAATAAAATAAATTTATTTGAAATCCAAATTTTCTTTGAGAAGATTATGTGACATTTTAACGCCTAGTTCAAGTTATTGTATAATCCTCTTAACAAGTTTTACAAAAAAAAAATTAAGGAGTTAAAAAGCATTTTATTTTTCAACATGATTTGATCAAGACTAATCTTTAGTATTTTCAAAATCTTCATCTAACCTAAATTTCAAATTTTCAACCATAGAATCAAAAATCTCCATTTCAACCTTTAACTTTTCATGGCTTGAACATAAATGAGAAGATTCTAAGTTATTACTAGATAATTCTTCAAAATTATCAAGATACTTATTTATAGTAGCTAATTGACTTTGAAAATTTTGAAGAGAATCTATTACCTTATCTTCTTTACTTGAAGTTGCATCATGTGAGGTGACGCAGTAAGGTTGTAGATCTTCTTCTTTTTCCCCACCATCATAATTTATGTTCAAATTTTTCAAATCTCCTTAGTTGCAGCACATTCTAGAATAAATTCATACACATCTTCTCCCAAGCCACAATGGAGTATCAATATAGCTTTGTCATTCAATGTGGCTCTTTGCTTATCAAACTCTATCCATTCTTTAATTCATTTATCAATTAATCCACTGAAGATGGATGTTTGAATCTTGATTGGACCATGTTGAATGATGAACCATAAGTCTTGAATTTGTAACTTGAAGAACCTCCTATTCATCCTCTTATAGGGCTGGAAATTTTCTCTAATTAATAATGAAGGCTTTAATTATGCCAATTCTTCACCCATAAGGATATCCATACCTTAAGGATCTTAAGCTTTTGATTCTTAGATCAATTTGATAAAGCCCCAAGCTTTCATACCAATTGAAAGACTGTATAGATACTCTAGAGGGCGTGAATTAAGTATTTTGTAACAATAATGAAAATTAAAATTTTATGAAAAATAAATAGAAGGATGACAAATAAAAAAAAATAGGCGATTTATAATAGTTCAACAAAATATACAAAGGTTCTCTATATCCACTAATAAAAGGTTTTACTTTTGAAATTTGAATCTCTCTTTATTTATAGTGTGTATTTGATGATTATTTTTAAAAAATTTAAGTGCTTAATTTGTAAATCATATGTACATAAAACCTAATACTATAGCATAATATTTGAAGCTTGAGTCTTGGTATCTTGAGCACACTTGCTTATTCCTTTATGGTTTCTATAATACACATATAAAATTGAAGTACTTGAAGTTAGAGTACTATTTTTTTCCTCCTTGTTGATCTTTGGCTTGTGCTTGGGATATGATATGTAATATTTATCTTCTTAGCACTCCTTGACTTAGTTAAGAGTTGAATAATTCACTTTTTGCTATGATATACATGCACACTTAACAAGATAAGTAAAATTCATAAGTGAGTTTGTTATCATCAAAAAAAAAAGGTTGATTGACCTATGAGGCCAACAATCTCCCACTTTTTGATGATAACAAACAAAAAGATGTCAATATCTTGAGAGATGATGTATAAATATGTGAAAGTGAAAATTAATATTTTTTCTTGAATTATATGGATCATATATATGAGTCATTTTATAATAGAATCACACAAGTATCATATGGATGGCATTATAACGATAAAAAAAAGTTAATAAATATCATATTTTCACCCTTTCTCACCCTTTTGTCATAAAAAAAAAGGAATGGACTTAAACAAATAAGATCTCTAATCAAAAGATATGTTCATAAGAAATTAAATTCATATGGAGTGAAACTCCCCCTCAAGACATGCACATGCTCTACTAAAGCACAAGGAGATCATTCATACTCAATATTATAAAAGAGTAACATGAATGAAACCAATATAATATATCTCCACTTTTTGCTATACCTAGGGTGATAACAAAAGTGATCAAGAAAAAAAATATGCTCTCCCTAAGGGTATGTATAAAACCGCAATAAGATCAAGATCACAATATGATCATGTAAGATATTATTATCTTAAACAAAATATGTAGTGGAAGTGGAGATATGAGTATCAAGATTCATCGGAATAACTTAGATATGATATCACTAAAGCTCATGAGATTTTATAATTGTGATATTTATAGCAACAAGGTATGGAGTATTTAATGATTCACAAATATACTCAAGTAACAAAAATGATATAAAAATAAATTTTAGAGTTACGCAAGTCTAACTAAGTCAACAAATAAAAGGGTAGGCGCGACAAGAATTATACAAATATATGAGAGTGTCCCTCAACATGAACATAGATCAACATGAGACTATAATAATAATTTAATCTTAAAATTTATGAAACAATACATTATCACATATTTCCCTTTTATATGGTGGACATAAAGTACAAGAAAAATAAGGAATGTGATGCATGATCCATTCAATGAGCAACTTATCAATAATAATGTGAATTAGATATCAAGACAAGCACATCAATGAAATGCAAAAGTATCACTCATTTGTACTAAGTAATACATTGAAGTAAAATGAGGATACTTTTTAAAATGATGTTGGGATATGGCAATGATCATGTACATGAGATATCATAAGTGAATCTGGCAATGAAGTCATGCAATCAATTAATTTTAGAGTTGTATCTATCAACCTAGTCAATAAATAGAAAAGTTTGTGTGTAGCTAAGATATGTACAGAAGTATATAGGTAAAAGGTCACATTATATTGATCTCAAGAGTGAATGTTTATGGTCAAATCATCTAGGGCATAACATCACTCAAGAATTAATACATGAGCAAAGTCTAAGGTGTAGCTCATAGAAGCACATGTTATGAAGGAGTAGTATAAAATTAAGAACCAAAAATAATGTAAAAAGGAATATCATAGTTGCAAGTATATGCCCAAGCAACAAATGATCAATTTAGTGTTGTAATTGGTTATACGAAAGCAAGACTAAACATGCATATTTAGGTCACATATTATGTATGTAGTAGTTTAATCAAGCAAAGAAATGTCTCAACTCCCTATTAGACCCATATTGTATCAATTGGTTCCATTTTATAGAAATGAATGGATGAGAACTATAAGGGAAGAGAAATAGGATAAAGCATGCATATAAGAAAAAAATGTCAAAAATAAGGTGAATTGATGAGCATGACAATTGTATCAATTTCAAAACATAGAAAGGCATCCATTTGTATCAAGTATGAGCATTTAATCATCAAAAGGATACACGTTTTAGATGCATAGCTGCAAAGCTAGCAAAGGAAACATGTCCTAAGCACTTCCCATTTTATGGAATATATATGAGTGGAACGTAATATCAAATTATTATAATTAAGCATTAACATTCACACGTCAATGGAAATTATTTTATAAGTATTAATTAAAAATCCATCTATGAGCTACTTCTCAAGTTATAATCAAGAAGGAGAAAGAGGTAGAAGATGTGTACATCAACAAAGTAGTTTCCCAACAAATGTAACTTGCTAGATTTTAATTCTTTAGGGAAAAACATGGAAGTTGATAAATGATATCAAGTTTTAGTAAGAATGTCATGTATAGTCCTAGAGAATATAAAACTCTTGTAATCATTTGTCAGCATAAACAAACATGTCTATTCAGGTAGGAATAAAAGTGAAGGCATGTACTAGCATATATACTATGATAAAACATGTTTTAAAAAACGTTTAAACCTTCAGACTCATTTTTTTATGAAGTACAACTACTTAACGGATTCAGCATATAAAAGTATTAGGGTCTTCACTTTTATCAATTTATGCATGGCATATGGCTCATATTAAATAGCTCATCATGATATATATATTTCACATTATCACCAGAGATAATAAGTGCAAGATTTATGATAGTTCAAGGCACATCACTTATAATGAGAGGAAGTTACATTAAACACTTGAAATTATTAGTAGCAATACCCATATCTCATATTGCCAAGGTTGCATAGATATACACACATGTTGTTAGATGTATTAGAAAATGAGGCGAGATAGGTGAAATGAAAGTTCATGAACTATTTGGCTAAAGTTGTTAAGTCATTTGTTTAATAAATGCAATGAATTATCATATCCTAATTATTCTTATTTGTCACATCTATGAATGTATAATAGGAAAAAGAGTAGGCTTAATCATTATCCATAGTAATATACAAATAGATCGATAAGCATGGTGCATCAAATATTGAGAGTAGTCAGCACAAGTGAAATATCTTGATCAAAGAAGGAAGAAAAATATACTCAAGATGCACAAATTAGTTTATATATATATGCAACAACATGCTATTAGACTAGTGCTAAAATTATAGGCCAGTTTAAAATGAAGTGTCTCACTAATAGATCAAAAGGATGAGCGTCTTATGCTCCTCTCTTGATTAAGCCTGGTGATGGCCATAGCTCTCCTAGGGCCTCACATTATATAGATCATCCTCAGGATGGTGACTTAGTATAAAGAACTGAGTCGATTAACTCATATGCATTTATGGAGGACATTGATCATAGTCGGTCTTATCTTAGAGGAAAGTATTTCTCGGTCTCCACTCCCATAATAGATGATGTTGCAAGTGATACACATATGACTGCTTTGATGAAAATAATAAAGAAAATACCCATCTAATTCCTTAAACCTAGTTTGAAACTACTTCTTAGGAAAGATTATTATGCCTATCTTATAATGAAGCACATGATTGTAAACATGAAGGAAGAGTGAGTTCATAGTATGAACTCTCTAATTCCCAATAAGATAAGTCTAATAGAGTGGATCAAGGGAAGGATGGCTCTCTAACCATGAAGGAAAGGCCTCCCCCTCGTCAAGATAACCAACTAGATTGATGATTTGTGCTAAAGTGGAGTGGTTTAGAGTAATAGGAATGCCACACAAGTAGTTATGAATAACTCCTTCATCAAATCAGGCGTTGCTATAGAATAGTTTCACCAGATTGGGGTATGCAAGGACATAGATGTTAAATAAGGGAATTAATCCTAAACTATGAAGGCTCTAATAAAATTTAAATTGTTGTTATAAAAAAATCCAAGGAAAAACATCTCCATTTAAAGACCCCTTCAAAGTAATAAATGTTAATGTAGCGAGATTGATAGGAGAGAGAGAGAGAGAGAGAAAAATAATAGTGCTCATGTAAAGGACTATAAGAATCTAGAAGTTCTAAAGGGAGTCTAGCAGGGGGTCTAGAAGGTATAGGGGGAGAATCTATAGAGTGTGATCAATGAGATCGATCAAATGCTCTATGGTGTTACTCTGAGGTAATAAATCTATTGGATTTCTTAGGTCCCATGAGTAAGAGGGAAAGGATAAAGGATTGGAAAGAAAAGACTAAGTGTCTCGTGAACCTACAAGGATATTTCACCATAGCTATACAATAAGATTTATAGCCTTAATTCCCATTCAAGGTGTTTATAACACCCCCAAAATTCACTACTGAAAATTTTTATTTAATTAAAAGAAAATTAGCATAAGCAATTAATAAACCGTGAACTTTGGGGATATTACCGCCACACTTAGTACTAGACTGGTTCACTCCTACCGTTCCAGTACCAAGTGCTAAGGCTAAAAGAGAAAATTACAACTTACAAGAAACTCAAACCGATGATTAAATCAGAGTAGCGCATTAAAACATTTTATGAGAGTATAATACACCACTGGTGGTTACAAATCAACAAACATGTTGAAACCATAAATTTTAAAGGTGAAAGAGTACAACCCTAGGGTTACCGGATATTACCTTACACTCTTTCCCAAGAGCCCACTTGAATAGCACCTGGGAACGACCTGCAAGGGACACTACCCATTGAATAGGCAGGGGCCCCACGAATGAAACCCTTCAGTACTACAGTACTGAGTAACCCTTTAAATCACACTTAACAATAGGCCCGCAATGCAACACATAATACTATATACATACTTAATGAAAGGTAAATACTAAATGTCCACATTTATACAACCACATACTTAACAAATCAATCAGATATTAATAGGCCATAGAGAACAATCGATACTTCTAGGCCTTAAGCCCTTAGTCTAACATTATCAATCATATCGGATTAGAATTATTCATGTGAGTGCGGGAACCCCACTATTATAGCTGGTGGAACGGTCATGTAGGGCAAAATGCTCCTAGCCACTATTATTCGCCGGTGGGCCAGTCATGTAGGGAAAAACACTCCTAGACACTATTATTCGCCGGTAGATCGGTCTGGCCCCGACTCACATCATATTTCACTATAAGTGATTAGTATTTTCCATAATTTATTCATAGCCAAATCAAATTTATTGAGCTCAAGACCCCCACTATTCTGGTCGGTGGATCGGAATATAAATATACATCATCCAGGGTAAAACATCCTGGGCCACTATTATATCCAGTGGATCGGTACTTATAAACATCATCCAGGGAAAAACATCCTAGGCCACTAATATATCCGGTGGATCGGTACTCGTAATATATAATTCAACTAGGCTCGGATCATTAATCTTTCACTTTAACGATTAGTGTTTTTCCTTTTTAATCAGCACAACAATTCCATTTATTTGCCTCTATAGGGAGATCAAGATCTCAGGACACAAAGGCACGCCGATCGCACTGGTGCATAAAAGCTACTCGGTACCCTTAAACTATCAACCCAGGGACGCAAAGGTACCCTGGTCGTATTGGTGCATAAAGCTAACTCAGTACCCTACCGACAAGGACACATATTCCTTAAGTATGCATACCCCCTAACTAGGTCTGTAGAGCTAGATAGAGTAGATATAGGGCTTGGCTAGGGCACAAAGGCACACTAGCAAATACCAAAATAATTGTGGGCTAAACCATGTCTTTAGGGTAGCGACCCCTAAAGAGCCACCATTCCCGATCTCGAGGTCTTTCACTTTAAGTATTAGTGTCTTGATTAAGGGTGATCACAAAAGCACAACAATCATATAATTATTCACTTTTAATTGTTCAGATTTCATCAGACATTTCTTATTCAAATGGTTGTCCAAGGTAACACAGAAGAATCATTAAGGCCATCCTAAACTCGTCTAATTCCGAATTAGAATTCGTTCTCGTGATACTTACTAATCATCAAATACTCTTACCTCGCTAATCAGGGTTATTTGAGTCATACCACGAAATTCCACAATCACAACGACATATTAGGTACAACTACTCATTTGCCCCTTACTTATATAATTGCTAAGTCATCCCTTCCTTACTTGAAAAATTACCATGTTACCCTCCTTGTTACATAATTACCAAATTACCCTTTACTCGATTTAGGTTACTAAGTTATTTCTCATACTTATTGGGTCACTAATCCCCCTTCATAATTGTTACCCTTAATATACTTTCCATTTAATTGGTTAGATTAGCACTTTGCCCTTTCTCCTTTATAATAATTAATAAATTATCCTTGAGTTGTTCAAATTATCAAATTACCCTCTGGTTGGTTAAATTACCAAATTACCCTTTCATATGATCATAATTACCATTTTACCCTTCTCCATTATTAAATTTACCAAATTACCCTTTGGTTATCTAAATTATCAAATTACCCTTCTTAATTGTCATAATTACCAAACTACCCTACTCCATTATGAAAATTACGAAAATACCCTCCAGTCGGTTAAATTACCAAATTACCCCTCACATTTATCATATTTACCATTTTACTCTTCTCCATTATGACATTATCAAATTACCCTTTAGTTATTTAAATTATTATTTTACCCTTCTCAATTATTATAATTACCAAGTTACTCCTTTCCGATTTTCACTTTTACCCCTTTTATTTAAAAAATTACCATCTTACCCCTTTACTTTTAAATTTACCATTTTACCCCTTAACTTTCAAAAAATTACCATAACACCCTTTCACTTATAAAGGTTACCATTTTATACTTAATTACAAAATTACTATTTTACCTCTTTTAATTTCTAAATTACCATTTTCCCTTTAATCAAAAAATTACTATTTTGCCCTTTAATTACAAAATTACATCTTTACCCTTTTATTATAAAATTACCATTTAGTCCTCTTCTTACCAAATTACCAATTTACCATTAAATCATAAAATTACTATTTTACCCTTTATTCACAAAATTACCATTTTGCCCCAATAATTACGAAATTACCATTTTACCCCCTTACTTCCAAAATTACCATTTTATCCTTTTATTAACAAATTTACTATTTTACCCTTGCCTCCAAAATTACCATAATACCCTTTTTAATTAAGAATTACCTTTTTACCCTTAGTACACCACTTATATTAAATTATTATTATTACTACATAAAATATTAATATTAACTCCTCATCCACCACTCTTATAATTAATATAACATTATTAGCACCCATATATATATTAGGCCATATTCTCGTATAAGATACCTTACTAAAATCCTATAAGGCTTCCAAAATATTAATCATGCATTAAGAATCACAATAGCATAATATAACATGGTTAATACTGAACATTTTCATTAACAACCAAACTCTTATCCTAAATAATATTTCCATACATAGCAATAATCTATCATGCTTCCTTTTCATCAATCAACACAAGAACCACATATATCAAATTAAACAACATAAACCAAGCATAATAATATATTAAAAATCTTAATGTGCTAACATACATTAATCTATGCGTTTAAGTGGGATTTAACGATTACCTCGATTCCCGCAAAAATGAACCTTACCGGTATTCCGATTAAAGATTCAATCTTTGATTATCAAAACCAATACCTAAAAATAATATCAAGATTTATTACATTAGAAATAATAAAATCAAAGTATAAAACTTTATAATGCTTAATTAATCAAATACTTAAATTAAAATATTATTATACCATAAAATTATTAAACAACTAGATCAAGAAATGTAGAAACTCATGCTGCTAATGTAGCATAAGCTGAATGCAAAGAAATGAGGAGGAGGGGGCTCGAAGGTAGTGAAAAGAGGGGAAATGGGCAATTTTGGGTTAGGGTTTTTAGGCTAGGAAAAGAGGCATGTAGGGAAGGATTTAAGGCAAGGGAATGGTGCAGAGGTGGAGAGGGGGTGTAAGTGGTGGTTGGGGAAGGGTTGACGGCGGCTAAAGGTGGTGGAGGCGGGGGCAGCAAAGCTACAACGGTGGCGGCCGAGGAGGGAGGTCAAGATGGGGGCTGGTGAGGAAGGAAAATGGGGAGAGAAAATGAAGGATTTTGGGTTACGGTTTCAGCCAAATGAGGATTGTGGGTGGTAGAGGGGATTGCAGGGATTATTTTGGTGGCTCAGGTGGAGGCATAGGCGGCGGATTGGGGTTGCACAGGGTTATTGCCTAGAAGGGGGAAAAGAAGAGAAAAAAGAAGAGAGGAGGAAGAAGGGGGCTGCGGGGTGGATCGAAGGGTGTTGTGATCGGTCAAGGGTGAGGTAGAGGGTGGCAGGAGGTGGTTCAGGTGGCGTTTGAGGAGGCGGTAGCAGCGGAGCTGGGTGGCGAAATAAAAACAGAGAGGGTGAGGGAAGGAGAAGAAAGGAAAGAAAGGAGAGGGTCGGGGAGCATGGGGAGGCTCAGGAAAATGTAGAATGGGGCAGGGAAGGAAGAAGAAAAAGAAGAGGAAAAGAAGGGAGGGATAAAGGGCTCGAAGGGTGGCTGTAGGGTGGTAGGGGAATGGCGGTTGCAGGGAGAGGGAGAAGGAAGGCATGGCAAGGCATGGGGGAAAGGAGAAATGGTGGGGCTAGGATGGGGTAGAGAAATGGTGGGGGAGAGAGAGGGAGAGTTAGGGAGGTCAACGGGGGAGAGGGAGTTGCAGGTGGAGTGGCAAAAATGGTGGAGGATGGCCGGGATTCTTGCCGGAGAAAGAGGAAGAAGAAGAAAGAAGGAGAATCGGGGAGGAAGCTGGTGCGCGACGGGCGACCGAAGGAAAATCACGTGAGCCGGCCCGGTCGGGGAGAAGGGGAAAGAAAGAAATAAAAAAGGAGACAAGTCGGGCTCGACACAGGAGAAAGAGAAAGGAGCCAGGCCGAGTAAAGGAAAAGGAAAGGAGGGAGGAGGGGGAGAGAAGTGGGTCAGCGGCCCAAGGCGCAGAAAGGGGAGGGCACGGCAGGCCGAGCCAATCGATGGCCCAAAGAAAAGAAAAAGAAGGAAAAGAGGAAAAGGAGAAAAAGAAGGAAAAAGGGGAAAAAGGAAAAGAAAAGGGAAAATGGAATAAATAATTTAATTGATAAAATAATAAAATAGATTATTTTTGGGTAATAAATTTATTTATTAATTTAACTTAATATAATTAAAATATAAGGGTTTAAAAAGGATAATTTTAGTAAAATAAGGGTTTGGAAAATTATTTAAATAAAAAGGTTATGATAAAATAACAAAGTATATATTTTAATTTATTAAATATTTATATCCAATTTTATATACTGAAAAATCCATAAATAATTAAACTAAATAGATTTAAAGGCTAATTTATCCCAAATAAAATTTATTTATTAAAATATAGGCTTTTAAAAATTCGAGGGATTACAGTATTTCCCAATATTTGATAATCAAAGTAATCAATGCCAAAATTAAATATGCATAGAAAATTTTAATGTGGAAGAATAGTCAATGAGAATCTCAATGAACATTTTAAATTAAACTGATATATTTAGGAAGCTAAGCAAACCTTTATCAATAGAGTGAAGTTTTATAAATCATTCATCATAGATCACAGTCACTCATTTTAAACTTCAAGAGAAGTTTTATCTAATGTTTATCTAATCGACTAAATTTTAGTAAAGAAATTTCCTAAAGTTATCATCAAAGTGCAATGAACCATATGAGATGATTTTAACTTAGAAGGAAGAATTAAATATTTTAGAATGTAGGAAGAGAATGGCAAAGGCAAATTATCCTAAACAGAATCTCTAGTCAATGTAAAATTGACAATTAAATCTGAATTAAGTAGAGTCAATCACTACAAGGTGCAGTCCTAAGGAAAATTTGAACAATTAAGCCTTATCAATAGAGTAAAAGCATCCTTATATATATCTAATTTGATATTTATGAACTATCATGTTTAGGGTACACAAGCAAAGAATTTCAACATTCAAATGTTGGAATTTTGCTCCAAATTATGGAAAAGCCCAAAAAGATAGTTTATAAGATAAGCAAGGTGGTTAATTCTAGCAAAATCAAGCAAGAGAATATTTCAAATAAACATAGAGTAATTTTGTTATTAGGGTTTTGTCTAAAATATAAAGTGGATTAAATCTAGTAATAATAAACAAATTAATGCTATAGGATATTAATTAAAAAAACTATAAAATATTTTGAAAATATAATTTTCCTAAAAGCCCAACTAAACCAACTTAAAATGGCACACATATGTCACAAATTAGGAAATAATATTCACCTGAATTTCTCAAAATTTGTCATGAAAAAGTGGAATAAACCATCTAATATAAGGTGAATCTAAGTACAAACACAATACATAATCCAATTTTAACTCAATCAAACCCAACACATCATCCATATCATCTAATTTTTAAGAGATGTTGCAAGCTTACCTTATAGAAGAAAACACAAAAAAAAATTGATAACGGGAGATTTGTATAGCTCATTCTAATGAGCTTAATATTAGGCAATTTGGATGAGAGATGAGAGTTGAGAAATATATGGAGGAGAGAAGGTGGAGAAAACTGAGAACATTCAAACTAGGCCTGTCAACTCGAACGAGGAGGAGAAAGAGAAGGAAAAAAATAGTTTGAACACCTACGTAATTTAATGATTAGACTCTTCGGTCAATTAGATGCTGAAGAGCAGTCGATCGCTGCATCAGTTTTTATTTTTTAACCATTCAATTGGCTTTTTAATTGTGACCTATTTTTTTATTCTAGATGGTTGGTTCAACTTCACCATTTGATTAACGAATTCAATAATGGTTTTCTCATAAATGATATTTTGATTTTTTTTATTAATGTAAAACGAAGGCCATATACAAATGTTAAGCATAGGTAATATGAGATCAAAGTTTCAAGTAAAAGTGCATAGTGAAATAACACTCATAATGTGAGTATTATTATTATATCTCAAACATAATGTATTTAAAAGGGACAATACTAACTTGGAATTAGTAATTTCAAGAGCATTTCCCTTTTCTTGTATGAAGAAGTAGAATAGATTTTGGTGTTGATCACCCATGCTTCTCTTCTTCTTCTTCTTCTTCCAACATATCATCAATGAAAATTAATTTATTTGGAATCCAAATTTTCTTTGAAAAGATTATGTGACATTTTAACATCTAGTTCAAGTTATTGTATAATCCTCTTAAGAAGTTTTGCAACAAATGTTTAAGGAGTTCGAAAGCATTTTATTTTTCAACATGATTAGATGAAGAGTGATCTTCAGCCTTTTCAAAATATTCATCTAACCTAAATTTTAAATTTCCAACCATAGATTCAAACATCTCAATTTTAACCTTTAATGTTTCATGGCTTGAACATAAATGAGAATATTCTAAGCTATGACTAGCCAATTATTTAAAATTATCATGACATTTAATTATCGCAACTAAGTGACTTTGAGAGTTTTGAATAGAATTTGTTACCTTATCTTCTTTACTTGAAGCTACATCATATGAGGTGATTAATTAAGGTTAAAAAGCTTCTTCTTTTTCTTCACCACCATAAGTTATGTTCAAATTTTCCCAAATCTCATTAGCTATGGCACATTCTATTATTAATTCATACATATCTTCTCCTATGCTACAATAGAGAAAAAATATAGCTTTGTCATTCAACATGGCTCTTTACATATCAAACTTCATCCATTCTTCAATTGGTTTATCAACTAATCCATTAAGGATGGAATATTGATTGGACCATGTTGAATGATGAACCACAAGTATTGATTTGGGGACTTGAAGAACCTCCTAATTGTCCTCTTCTAAAGCTCATAATTTTCTCCAAGGAATAATGGAGGCTTTGATGATGCCAATTCTTCACCTATAAGGATATCTATACCTTGAGGATCTTGAGCTTTTGAATGTTAGATCAATTTGATGAATTCCTAAGCTTTGATACGAATTGAAAGACGATATGGATACTCTAGAGGGGGTGAATAGAGTATTTTGTAATAACAATGACAAATGAAAATTTTGTTAGAAATAAGTAGAAGGATGAAAAACAATAAAAAAATGATTTATAGTGGTTCAAGAAACTTTAAAAGATTTCTCTACATCCACTACCAAAAGATTTTTCCTTTTGGATTTGAATCTCTCTTTATTTATAATGTGTGTTTGATTACGATCACTCTTCTCTTAGTTTATGAGCCTATAATCTCAATAACCCCTAAGAAGATGATTTACACTTTGTATTTATCCTCTCTGGGTTTCTGAGACTACAATATCAATGACCTCTCTAAGGATTGCTAGACAACACACCACTATTCACTTATGTTTGATATGATGAGTTTGAATGAATACAATAAGAATATTCACTAAATAGTACATGAAAGTGAGTAATCACTAGTGAATATTTTTATCTAGATAGAGAAATAATAATTACAAGTATATGAGCACTCTAACTAAATATAAAGAAAAAATTGAACATTTGAGAAGTTTGATTTGGATTTGAAAGTATAATCAAAACTCTATTTGATTCTTTATAAGATGTGAAAGTGATGGTGTTATAAGAGTTTTGATAGCCTTATTGATGTTTATTAAAGTCTAAAAACTCTTATTTATAGTGTTAAAAGATGTAAAAGATCAACACTAGATATTGAGTGTAAAATGTTCTCCAACAGTTGAATTATAATGGCCATAAAATCTCTAAAATGTCCAAAATAGTTGACTAGTTTCGACAAATAAGTTGATCGGTAGAATAGTTTTTAGCACTGCGAACCTTTACAAAAATTTATACCATAACTTGAGCTACAAGGCTCAAAATTATATGCCATATTTTTTTCCCTCTAAATTAGACATCATAAGCTTTGCAAAAAAATATTATTCACCCAAAAAAATATCTATGTAATTTATGGTGAATTTTATAAGTTAGATCATATGCAAAACTGCTTAAAATAAAATCAATTTAAGATAAAATTTTACACAAAAACTTGAAAATATTTTTTATGCATGAAATCATATTAAAATATTTAAAAATTATTTTTAAATAGGATTATAAATATAAAATGATTGAAAAATATAAATGCTTATTATGTAAATCATATGTAGATTAAACCTAAGACTGTGATATACTCTTTGAAGCTTGATTGTTGGTATCTTAAGCACACTCACTTATCCCTTCATGGTTTTTATACTACACATATGAAATTGAAGTACTTGAAGCTAGAGTTTTACTTTTTCCTCCTTGTTGATCTTTGGATTATGCTTGGCGTATACTTTGTAAACTTGATCTCCTTAGCAATCCTTGACTTATTTAATGTTGAACACTTTACTTTTTGCTATAATACACATGCCCACTTAACAAGATAAGTTAAATTTATAATTGAGTTTGTTATCATCAAAATAAAGGTTGGTTTACCTATAAGGTCAACAATGTAGGTGTTCATGATTTTCATGAACATTTGGTGTCATTTCAATGTATGCTAACTCTTGACCTCCAATAGTAGAAGAATGAGATGAAGATACCCCACGATCAAGTGGTGCCATCGACTGATGAACTAGAGTAGTTGATTGATAATATAACAAAGAACATTTCATAATTTCCCCCACTTATCCCATCAATTAGAGACCTTTATCAACTGACCAAAACAACATTTCTATCAAATGATGTGGCCCTTCGATCTATGGTCAATGGCTTCCTAGGTAGAGAAATATGTATATAAAAGAAAAATAAACAAATAGTTATAACTCCTAGTATGTTTCTAGACATATAAGAATCATTCTATACATCAAATAATGTGGATTTATTCTATCAAATTCAACGGTACATCCTTTTATGATTAAAATAGTAGAATCATGTTAAAATGACATAAAATCCTAAAACATGCTCAAACTACCAAGGAAAACATGAATCACACAACATGCTTAAAAATAAGAGATCTACTTAACACATGAACAACATGGAACACACTAAGATCATGAAATTACCATATAGACCATAAGAACTTAAATATATTAAAGAAAATATTGTCATACATTTAATCAAAATCCTTTATCAAAAGAGGAAATCTCCTAGCTTGATGGTTTCAAAAAATACTATTGATTAAGTAAAATAATAAAAAATAAAAAATAGTTAAAAAAACTTTTAAAATTCAATCAAAACATATAAAAAAAAAGTCAAAACAAAAATAAGGAGGAAGAGAATAAGTGCACCCAACCTACTACTCTAAGGTTAGTCTTGCCAAGATGAGAAAACCAAAAACTTTAATCAATTGTCTCTACCTTAATCCTCCTTTTTTTTATAGAAAATAAAAGGAGAATTAAAATGAAGATTAGGAAAAGTAAAATAAAAGGGATTTTACTTGGAGAAAAAAAATAAGAAGAACAAGTGGCAACACTTATATATTTTAGCTTAGGGAATTGAGAGAAAAGAGAACCAAGAGTTTAGTGATATTGGAAATTAATTAGAATGGAGGATTTAACCCCTCCTAATGCCTAAAAGTCAGAAGGAGAGAATAGGGGGTTGCCTTGGTAAAAGAGATGATAGAGTGTGAGGACAAATATGTAAGGATTAAAATAATGAAGCATAGGGTTGATGGAATAGAGATCTAACTAAGGTAGGTCTTCTAGTCCCCAAAGACCTACACACATAGCTTAATGGTGTAGGAGAGAATGGAGGAAAGAAAAAAGAGATTAAGTTGGAGAAAAGGCACTAAAAAGGTTTTTTTTAGGATATTTTAATTAAATAAATATGATTTAGTAATCTAAATAATATGAAAATATTCCCCAATCACCTTAAAGTTCTTAATAAAACATATAGATTATAATATAAAAGTTGCAAAATCATTTGAGCAAGAATCAATACAAAAAATAACATATCTAAGAAATTTCAAGCATCAGCAAACCAATGTGTGTCATGTAAAATGTTAGTTTTTTAGAATTCCCCACATAAAATAGTAAAAATTAATTAAGGGGTGACCATTGACTGATATGTAACATCAGTTGAGTAATACTCTGAAAGCTACCATTTTACACCATTTTCTAAGTCTTTTCCAAAAATAAATCCATTTTGTTTACCATTAAGGTAATTTTAAACACATTTTGAAAGATTTTAGGATGGGATATTACATAGGATATGGTATGAAATGATGGTATGGCTTGATTTTTATTAAATATTGAATATATCATTATTAGAATGATAATTATATATTAATATTTGATGTCTTTTATCGATTAGATTTAATGTAGGTGAATATTATATTATGTTTTTGATTCATTTATTTGTTAAGTAATGGAAAATTAGAAGCACTAGATTGCCAAAAATAGTATGATCAATAATGATGATAATTTCATATCCACTCAACTAAAAGACTATGCTGATATCATTACCCTTTAGCAATGGAATGAATTTATTAGGTGGAGAAATTCATCAAAATTTTTAGTATGTGCAAACTCACATTATTTATCTTTAAAAAATACTTTATTATTATACACTTCAATTAAAATTTCATCTTTTAAGATGAGCCGCAAATGTAATAAGGTAATCAAAGAAGCATTGGTAATAAATTAATGATGATCATAATTATTATATTGACATTCTATATTAATAACATTCAAGAGAGTTGTACACTTCAACTTTTGTTTTGATGTCATAGAAGAAAAAGAGAAAGGAAGAACAATAGATGGCATAGACCCCATATATACCTCTTATATAAGCTAATGTTTGGATTGATACTAGGATAAATGAGAAAGAGGTGGAAGGCAATCAACCAAGTGCACAAATAATTGAGAAAATTGTAAGGTCGTGACTATTATAAATTATGAATACTTGAATATCATTTTTTTTTCATATTTATATAACCATTTCTCTTTAGGAGGGTTTGAAAAAGAATCTTCCATTGGGTATTTTTTGACAATAAAGTCCCAAATGACCTTTTGACTCATGCATTATATATTAGAGAGCATGGTTTTTTGGGTTTAGATGATGAGTCATGGGTCAAACTTATCAAAGGTATTTAGATGGCCCATAAGTTCTTGCCCTTCAATGGTAGAGTTTAGGGCTCTAAGGGAAGAAGTGGCTATTAATGACATCCGAATATGAGATGATGGAAAGGATGGATGAAAGACCCACTTCACAGTATGCCTTCCTACACTCAACATCTAGTAGCCCTAATAGAGTTTAGGGCTCAATGTTTATGAGGTCATATACTATAAATTTTAATATTAGTATTAATTAAAGTTAAGTAGGTTGTTTCTCTTATGGGTGAAACTTTTGACTTTTATAAGATTGGTATCCTTGTGAATTGATCACCAAAGAATATGGGCCCATTACGGAAATTGGTAAAGCATTTATCAAATCCAATGCATTCCTTCATACTAAAGAATCAGAGGCAAGTAAAGTCTAAGTACTTATTGATAGTGTGTTTCCAAAGTATATGTTGGATCCATGGTTGCATGGTTTAACCACCAATGCAAATGATTCACATTATGAAAGAATTGAACTTTACATACTTGTAGGGAACTTCATTGGATGACCTAATGATCTAGTCATTATCAAGGATCAGATTATTCTAACATTATCATGTTATACTAATTAATTTATTTAGTGAGTAGTCTTATATTGGCTAATTATATTTTTTTTCTTCACTTTTACATAGAATGATAATATCATACCAAAAAATCCAAGTAAGATGGAGCAAAAATAGAAAGAGTACGCTGAAGCACATGTTAGATTTTCTAAGGCTCCAATAAAGTGTAAAGACCTGACCCCTATGTTTAAGTTATATATGAATCAAGATATAAATATGGACAATGGGAGCATCAAAGTTCTTATCACTATTGATTTGATGTGCAAGGGATTTGAAGTGGATATGTAAATAAGAGCTCAAGCCTTCTTTGACCTATTTCAAAAAGGAATGTTACAAGTTCAACATGTAGCAATGTATATTAGATAATTTGATACATTTAAGTTTATAGCTAAAGTTAGCAATAATATTTTAAACATTATTTACACACACATTATTTATTTATATCGGTTATTAAAAGACTCATTCTTAATTGATGTGTGTGTGTGTGTAAATTTATATGTTTGCAAGCATTATTTAATGAGTGCATTATGAAATGCGTTCAATGTTTGCTCAATGTGATGACCATGGATCCATACTCCTTCATTTTTGCTCCATTTTCCTTTGAAAGTGTATTAGGTTTTGGTTGTATATTGGTTTTATTCCTTTGAAGGAAACCAACAAGATGACCTAAAAGACATTATTAATAGGTAAATACATATGTGGTCAGTTATATTTGATTTATTTATCATTATTTAATTACTTGTTGTGTCTATTTACATTAATTAGATCATTTAAGAGATATTTATGTTGGAAGATGGAAACAATTAAATTCTAACACCATTGGTGTATCTATAATGTATGTAGCTCGGATTTTGGTATTTAACCATATTGCTATCTAGTATTCAATATGAAAATAAATATAGAAAATTTACTTATTATTGTGTCCTGAACAAAATGATGGCCTTAGTTGTGGATATTTTGTAATAAGATTAATGACAGACTTCATTAGCAAAGGATGGAACAGAAAACATAAGGCAAATATTACTTTTTATTATAAATGTGTAAGTACTTTTCTTTAGTATACTTCAAATACTAATGACATCTAGAACATTTCTCGTTGTAGGCCTTTTTATCTCATGAATGAACCCATTAATGGATGAACAAAGATAGAAAAGAATGGTTAGACTTTATCTCAAAGTTTGATATATGGGTTAGCTTGTATGGTCTTGAGTAAAAAGAAAAAATTCTAAGGCTTAGTGCATTTCAAAGTTTTAATGTGGTTGAATTTGTTACTTTGTAAGTGTATGTATGGTTTAGATTATAATACCTTTATTTTCTTATGTTGTAAGAGTACATTAGTGTTGATGCTTGTGTACAAGTGATTTGGAAATGTGTAAGAATCATATGCAAGAACTAGGGGAATAGAAGGTGCGGATTTGATTAAACAAATATGAGGAATATATGGTGGTCTTATAGACTAAATTATAGCATAAAGCTTTAACTATTTCACTTATTGTGTTGTTACGCTTATTATTAAGATCTTTTTCCCCTCCTATTATCCTATGCAAGTTTTTGGATGAAACATTGTTAAGAGGATGCAGATGAAGTAAAACTAAAAAACCCAAAGAATAATATTGAATCATTTTCTTATTTTTTATCGTATGTTTTGCGTTGTAGGAGTAATGTATTATGACTTTTTGTTGTATGATATATGATAGGAAGAGTGTACATGGTTCTTTGGTTTCTTAGAATTTATTTTTTAGCATTACATCATTTGGTCTTTAATTTTAGTGGTTAATCTTACTTTGTAGTAATATTTCTTCTTTGTAATAAGTGCACTAGTTAACCATATTTTTGTAGGATAAGTTTGAGCACATTTTTATAACTTCAATCATGTTAGGTAGTAAGCTTGTCCTTATGTTGGATTGTATTTATTAGATTAATGTTTGTCACTACGTTTGCCAACCTATTTCTATTATTAGATACAATATGTTAGTTTTAGGAAGAATTAGGCGGTTGACTATTTTGGCTCATACTTGGTGTACATATAAGCTCGGCCAAGATGCATAAAAGACCAAAATGTAAAGTTTGAATAGCAAGAGTTAGAAAGCACATAAGTTTTTATTCTTATCATTGCCAAAGCAACTTAACATGATTAGAACTCTAATAAAATTTTATGAATTCTTTATCTGCTAGTCGCCTTTTATTATCAGTTTAGTGAGAGATTCTTATTGGATTTCACATCTTCTCATTTCTGTAGTTATGCATTTTTTTTTGGATTAGGCGCATCGCTTTAGATATATATATATGACCCTCTTATAAATTATGTTTTATAAGTAAAAGTTAAAAAACAACGATCAACTAGTGCCTAAAAGCATCATTACAATAATTTTTCCAACCTTATAGGATGGTTGTGAGAAGCCAGATAATCATTTCTTTAAATATCGCTAAAATCAAAAACATCAACTAAAACACAGCTAAAAAGTGCAAGTTGACCTCACAATAAAAATACATTTTTCCCTAGCCAACTGCTAGGCTAAATAAAACACCTTTAATGGAACAATGGCAAAAAGATAATAAAAGAGTAATTCTAAATTAAATGCTCAACACCTAGTCAAATAGTAGGAAGAAGACCTAACACCTAAATTGAACCTACTCTCCAACAAAGTACCAATAGAAAAGACCAAACGAGGCACCGAGTACCATCTTCTAAGATAGCAAACACTAAGAGAACATAGTAATACAAAATGAAGTAGCATCTCCTATACTATTGTTAGATCAATTCAGGATCCCTACAGTAAGGAAAAAGAGTTTTACGTTCTTCCTTTCGAGAATGGAGGATAAGGAAAATTCTATTAATTACAGCTTTCTCCATACCTCCGAAAAAACATTCAAAAAAGGGCTCGAATCATATCATCCTTTCATCACCCTAGAATAAAGGGGACAATCTCATAGTTTGTGGTCTATGAAGATACGTTGTTAGGTGCTCTATTTTTTCTATTGAGGCCGAAACTAAACTTGTGCTCAAAAGATAGTTGTCCATGCACTAATAAATGATGTATAGATTCTTGAAAAGAGAGGTGTCATAGTAGTCCCCTCCCAAAGGGGTGATCTCGTAATTTTTGGCCTATAAAGATGAGTTGTTAGGTGATCCATTTTTTTTCCACTGAGACCAAACCTAAACAAGTGCTCAATAGACTACTAATAAGGGATGTATGTATTCTCGAAAATAGAGGAGCCGTAATAGCCCCATCCCCTTCCCCCCGAGATTAACTCAGTGGTAGAGGGCATCTCTGAAAATTACGTCGTTGTACTTAGGCCGTGGGGCTCTCAACCATATAGATAGTTTAATGTATTCATAAACTCCTGACCTTGAAATCTAATTTATTTTCTTATAATTTTTCGAACACACACTTTATACTTATAAAATAAAGTAAAAAAAATAAACCCCTCTTCCAAAGATGCTTTATTGGCTGTATTTTATTTTGCTTACATTACTTAAATTAAATTACTTCTAATTAAAACGCACGACACGGCAAGATGGGCTTGTGGCAAGTTCTAGGAAGATTCGTTCCTCGATGTTTCACCTTGTTTGTAGGTTTCCATCCTGCGGCTTAAATGCTTGGTTGGTTGACTCTCGAAAGTTGCTCTTCTTGTCACTTTGATTGTTGGAGTCTCCTTCTCCGCCTCTCGGGTCAGTCAGGTACCCCGTCTTTTCCTTCATAGTATTCAGTATTTGTCAAACCTCCTTGACCATAATATCTATTCGAGTAACTTCTCTGTTTTTTTTCCCCCTTCTGGAATCACTATTACTTCGTTGTAACTTGAAGTTTGTTTTCTTCTCTTTTTTAGTTTATCTGCATATTATTATTATCTACTTTTTGCTTTCCCGGATTGATTGTAATTTTGGGCTTTTGTTCAAAGATCAGTAGTTCGATCCTAGTGTTCTCAATAATAATAATTAAGAAATAAATCGATCCTAGCGCGTTGTAATTATAGGACTCCAAGTGTCTAGATTCTTCTTTATCGATGGATCTAGATTGAAGCATGCCGTCTGTTAAAACTGGAGTTGGATTCCCTTTAGGCTTAAGATTAATCTGAATCAGTTAATATGTTTAATTTCAAAGACAGTGAACCTATTCCTTCCTTGCTACCACATCAAGCTCAAAGTTCTGGCAATAGTTTCTCTTGTAATATTGTTCCCTCTTTTGAAAACCATAGTAGAAATCTGATCAATATTTCCCCCAAATTTGTCTGCAGTATGACGCGGACTTACCAATTCCAAAATAACAATGATCTCGTCCACGCCCCTCCTTCAATAATCTATCCCACTCCGACTTATTCTACCGAGTCTCTTCCATGTTCTGATTTATGTACCGCCGGAAATAGTTCTAGTATAGAGCCTGAGGTGCCAGATTTTCCCGACGCGTGTTTGAAATTCATGAATGAGATCCTTATGGAAGAGGATTTAGATGACATCCAAGACTATCGTGCTCTTCAGGAGACAGAGAAGTCGTTGTATGATGCCCTTGGGCAGAGTTACACTCCTTCCATTATTCATATCCCCGAGAGTCCTAGTGATGATCCCAATGGAAGTGCATCGCTCTCCTCTTCTTCTTCAAATTATAGCTTTGATGATGTTGCCACTAATGGGCCATCTGCATCCGGCATCTGCACCGCTTTAGTTGAAAACTTATCGAGGGAAAGTGGAATCGACCGGTCTAGTGAAGCCTCCAAGTATGCTCGCAATGTTGGTTCCTGTGACCTAGATGGTATTTCAAACTGGCAGGGTATGGGAAACAGTCATGGGATGGTGGAGGAGAAGGCGGCCAGGGGGTTGGTTGAGAATTTATTAAGAGGTGGGTCTTGGGGAAGGAAAAGTCACCCGAGGGATGAAGGTGTGTGTTACGATTATGTACTGAGGAGCAGCAAGCAATCAGCTACTGATGATGAGGAAGATTATGAGGACTGGAAGCAGTATGATGATGTATTACTGTTCAAGGATGGAAAACACTTGATTTCAAGTAGTACTACTTCTGGTTCTTCAGAAAATGAATCAAACACCGCAAAGGGGAGGTCGAAAGGTTCCAAGGGTCGAAGGAAAACACAGGGTAAGAAACAAAGTAGCGACGGGGATGAGTTGGTAGACTTGAGGACCCTCCTGACTCATTGTGCACAAGCAGTTACTGCCTTTGATATGCAGACAGCAAATGAGCTGCTAAAGCAAATCAGACAACATTCCTCACCCTATGGATCAAGTTTCCAGCGCATTGCTCATTTTTTTGCCGACGGCCTTGAGGCAAGAATTAAAGGAGATGGGTACCATCGATCCTCCGACCTTCTCGACAAGAAAATTTCCTGTTCGAGAATCTTAAAAGCCTACAAAGTATATGTCACTGCAATCCCTTTCAAGAGGATGTCTTATACAATTGCAAACCGGTCAATTGCAAAGCTATCTAAGGATGCAACCTGTATCCACATCATTGATTTTGGTATATTTTGTGGATTTCAATGGCCTTGTTTCATACAGCACCTCTCAGAAAGATCTAATGGCCCGCCAAAGCTCCGTATCACCGGCATTGATTTTCCACAAAGTGGGTTTCGACCTGCAAAATTAGTTGAGGAGACGGGACGCAGGTTGGCTGCATACTGCAAGCGATTCAATGTGCCATTCGAGTACCATCCCATAGCTCAGACTTTTGAGACCATTCGACCCAAGGATCTCAAGATAAACAGAGACGAGTTTGTTGTAGTCAACTGTTTGTACAGATCAAGGTCACTCTTTGATGAGACAGTTGAGGCCAAAAGCCCGAGAGATGTTTTCTTAAGACTGGTCAGAAAGCTAAATCCTCGTCTCTTCATCCATGGGGTTGTAAATGGATCTTACAACGCCCCGTTCTTCATGACACGGTTCAAGGAGTTATTGTTCCATTATTCTTGTGTCTTTGATCTCTTGGAAGCAACTATACCACGCGAGGATCAGGAGAGGCTGCTGATCGAGAGAGAGTTGTACGGTAAAGCTGCAGTGAATGTTATAGCGTGTGAAGGGACAGAAAGGGTGGAGAGACCCGAGAGTTATAGGCAGTGGCAGGTACGTGTTCAGAAGGCAGGATTTAGGCAGTTGGCTTTGTTTAAAGAGGTTGTGGATAGCGTGAAGGATATAGTTGAGGCGAATTATCATAGAGATTTTGTTGTTGGCCAGGATAGTAACTGGATGCTTCAAGGATGGAAAGGAAGGATATTGTATGCTGTATCATGTTGGAAGCCTGCTTAGGAGCTTTTGTATATTGTAGTTGTGGTACTGATCAGACTGCTTAGAGAGGTCTCTCTCTCTCTCTCTCCCTCCCTCTCTCCCTCTCTCTCCCCTTGTTACTTTTCTTCCTTTGTAATTCTTTGTTTCAAATGTGCAAATTTTTTTCTTAGCAATTCTTTGTTTGTTATGTGCAAATTTTATGACTCTGGGTATCATGCGCCTAGATTTCTCATTATAAAAAATGCCACGATCTCTCTGTTCGATCCCTTCACCTCCCCTGTTACTATGGTGGATGTCGTTTGTTGCTTCACTCAATTTTGTGTATGGTTTGAAGAAGCAAATTCTTATTGGCTGGAAGCAAAGCATGGAAATGGATCAGAATGATGCTATTGGTTGTTCATTTTCTGATGCACCTGGCATCACCAAGCTTAACATCTTATTGAAATGCATAAACTATTAAAAAAATAGGACCTTTTGTCATTCCCAGCAACAGTAACTCCCTCAGCGGAAACTCTCAAATTTGGTATCTCTAGCTCCCAGATGTTAATTGAGGTCAGCGAAGCCTATCGCTTTCAATAGGCTTTTCATTCCTAACTACTCGATTAAATTTAAGGATAATCCTATGGACTAATAGAAGGTTGTTTCACTAGTTGACTTTTGATTTTCGGAGGTGCCCCATTCAACGCTTGATGTCTAACATCAAGATGCAACTATGTAGTATTTTCTATCCATGCGTGGGCACCTGAACCTTACCCGCACGCAGGCATGTTCATGTACATGTATGCATACCCACGGAACTGACGGAAGGTGTTAGCCATACTACGCACGATACTCCCACGTATGTGCACCAACGGAAGATGTCAGCCAGCCACGCACGTCCATACAGACGGACGCATACGACATATCGCATCCATAAATATGCACGCTTATACACACGCGGACGCGCAAACTCATAGGCGCTGACAAACTTTCTTGCGTTGAGATCACATTCATTTTACACCTATACTTTCCTCGTCTTTTTAGTAGTACTGGATGGCTAACTAATCGTAAGGTCTCTAAATTTCATACTAAATTTTTTTAATTTTACATAAGATATTATACTGCTATTGCTATACTTAACATAGGTTCAGTTAAAGTTTCATTCTTGTATTAAATACAAAGTTAAAATGATTATAGATTAAAATAGATAAGAGAGAGAGATTGATTTTATAAACATGAGACGAGAGTTAGAAGCAACAAATTAGTATGCAATATAATAATAATAATAATAATAATAATAATAAAGAGATACATACAAAACTGAGAGTTAATAAGGGTAAGTGGACAAAAATACTACATATCTTGGATAACCAAAGTTGTTAGAATTAAAATTTTACATAAAATTAACAAATGTTATCAGAATCGGACCATAAGATTGTAAGATCCTACTGACAATAATATATTTGTATATTACAAAATCTCATAATTAAAGCTAAAACTAATAAAATAACGTAAGTTTAAGTTCTTATTTGATCACTAATTAAGTTATAACATGTAATAAGCAATATAAATTGTTGCTTACATGCATACATAAAATGTTATTACATAGACTATGCATACAATAAGCATACAACACCATAAAAGAAAATAAAAATGATAATTATGAACTAAATATAAATTAGTAGACAAAGAACATCGTAAATCTAATATATTTGTTTTACTCTATATGTAAAGTTTGAACTTTTTGTAAGTATTTTTTTTAACAATCAACTTTGTAAATATTTTGCTTGTGCTTTATTTGCATTGGTTGTTATGCAATATATAGTATATACAAAGTAATATGCTTAAAGTTTAGAGTTAGGCAAAATATATATAAGAAAAATAAGAGGGGAAATATTTTGTAATAAATAGAGAAAAGAAAAACATAATCAATATATATGCTCATAAGATTCCACCTAAGATCATAAAATTCTATTGATCCTCCATAAGATCTTAAGATCTTACTATGATTATACTATTTTAATATTCTATCTAAGATCATAGGTCATTTAGTAACTTTTAGATCGTCAAATTATAAAATTGTAATATTTAGATTGGGAGTTTAACAACTATGCGGTTAATAAAAACTTTACACCCATGACCCCACATGACAAAGTCACTCCTCCAGATGTAGGACATCAAATTCATCAAGGTAGTCATCAAGCACCTACAAATCAATAATAAGATATGATGCACGTGTAAATAATGCTCATGATACACGATGCTTATAGGAGAGGCCATATTAGATTCATAAGGAGTTGCCATATTAGATCCATACTTAGGTGATCAAATATTTCATTTGTTTATTCACTTGAGAGCAAGAGACCCACTTGAACTACTTCCACAACTCTTTCTCCACTCATGGAAGATAAGAGTCAAAATAGGATAAAACACACCCGGTACCTACTAATATACCATTAATATTTAAGTATGTATGTCCCATACTAACTGATAGTTCGTACGTATATGGAATATATTAAGACTTTCTGATTCTAAAATAATTATATCACTAGGATAAAACACCTTATTTATTTTATTTTATTTCTTTGAAGAATTTTAAAGTTTTTCATTTTTCTTATCTTTATGATTATAAATTACTTACTTTGAGGTGCCTTTACACATTTTAGGGGAGGGGGCTTTTAAAGAACTTAAATTTTTTTATAGACCATGCTCAGAATTAATAATTCTTGATGTATAATAATTTCGGACTACATGCAATGAGCCCTTGATTATAATGGCTAAAAACTAGCTAGCCATGACCTAGGGTTGAGGTGATATACTACAAGACAGTACTAGTATATTAGTATATACCATCTATTTTAGGACAATTTTCATTTAAAAATCTTGATATTTGCCTATTTTTTTTTAATATTTTATATTTTTAATAATTTTATATAGATACATTTATATTTTCATTTAATTTTATTTAAATATCTAAATATTAAAAAAAGATCTTTAGTCAACCATTTTGTAATTGATTGTATAATAAATGCACAGAATTTACCGAGCAATTGGCGATATTTTAGTAAATTTATCTAACTTTTCTTCTATGGTTAAATTTTAAATTAGACCATTTTTACTTGTAAGCAACAAAAATAATATCATTAAAATGATCTTAAGCTTTTTTCTCTACTGGTAAGTATTTATATGATATACTTCTAACTTAAAAATTAATTTCTATATATTTTTCAGCGTTATTGTATATATTTTCATCATTATTATTTTATCATACATAGAATGAGCTTTCATCATACATATATCTATCTTTTATCATAACTGATTTGCTATTTCATCAACATTGAGTTGATTGTCCGTTGTAGAATATAGTCATTAGTTAACCATAATTGATTTGATATTTTATCATAATTAAATTGATACTTTATTGTAATTAAATTAATGCTTTTACTAGCATTAAATTGATCTTTTATCATAAAAAAATATAGTTAATCTTTTTATCATACATAAACCGATAATATTTTACTTAAATTTCATCATTATTATATTAATATTGATATTTTACTATTATTATACTGATATTTTACTAAGTTTTTGTTATAAAAAAAATACACCATGCATTTTTTAAAAGCATTATGGTATTTTTTTTATTTTAATATATCTAACAAAGCATATATTGGTTATAAAAAATATAAGAAGAAGAAGAAGAAAATAATAATGATTTTAGGTTAATATTACTAGCCACATGATCTATACAACCAATTTCATGATATATGTTATTTATTTAAGTAACGGATAAAACTAAACTGAAATGTAAAAATATTTATGTGAAATTAAAAGTATAAGATACCCAGAAAAAAAATATAAGGTTAATACATTTAAATTAAATTTATCCTTTATTCCATCTTTAGTTTAATAATTTAATTTCCATAGAGGGTAAAAATAGGCGGCTCCTTTGGTGGCTTTGGATCAGCGATATGCGATGGCTACGATCCACAACATCCACTTTTGCTAGGCACTTTTTTCTTTCTCTTGAAAAGAAGAGGTCAGGTCGGCTGCTTTGTGGCCAAGTAGTCTTTATATATTTTGGCTTTTTTGGGGCGTAGTCACGTTTACAAATGCACACAGCACTAAGCATAGTTTCGCTTATGTATTTATCGAAGTGGATTCCCTTTGCCGGATAATTGATGGAAGTTGATGGAAATATGTCCAGATACATTGACCAACCTGTTTGCCAGATAATATTGTAGATATGCTATGCCCACGACGGTCCATGAGCCTTTTAGACTGCGACTTCGCAGCAGAATTCTATATTGATATGGGACCCATTAATAAATGCCCCCGTATTTAAAGTTATTTATAATAAAAAAAACAAACTATCTATTTTTTAAAAATTATCAAAAATAATTTTAAAATAAATAATTATTTGAATAAGTAGATTTAAATAATCTCTTATAGTACCATTACTCAATTTTTGTGTTTGTTTTTTGACTCTTTCAAATAGGCATGTTTTCTGCAGTAATACTATATATATTAATTTTAAATCTAAATTAAAAATTATATATATATATATATAAATATATAAATATATAAATATAATATACTAATTTTATTTTTTATTAATAATTGAGTAACATAAACTAATAATAATACACTATAAAAAACTATGACATAGAAAATATAATAAATACATTATTTGAATTAATTTTATTATAATTATCATTATTATTGTTATTATAATAAGAATAAATTACTTTTTTGTCCCACAACTTTTTTTTATTTTAGATTCTTATTAATTTACATTACTTAATAAATATAAAATTAGTTTATTAATATATTTATTTAAAAAAAACATTAATTTTTAACTTGGATTTAGAATTAAAGTACTTAGCATTTTTCTATGCGCCGGGTCATAAGTCATAACATTTGTTGAGCAGGTGAATGATTTTAAGTACTCCTGATTTCTATACCGAAACAGTGAGTGGTGATCAAGGAGCTTGGAGAATAAGCTAGACGTGGATCTCCAGTCTACCGGCGGCTGCGGTCAAAGCAACCTGTACGTCACCATCTACGCGTGCAATTTTGCAACGGGGTTGTTATTTACACAATTATTTTCAACGCCCTTCTTTTTTCTTTTTCTTTTTTCTCTTCATCTCGGTTAATTAATATAATATTTTAATTATTTTAAACATTAAATACAACAAATATAAAAGAAGATTTAATTATTACTTTAGCCAAGATAAAATAGTAAGGATTTTTTTTTTCTAAAATTTTAGACATAATAGATAAATTACCTGTAAGCTAATATTAACAGGCAGTTTATCCGTCTGATTCCATTTTTGACGAGCGATTTACCCAATAGTATGTAAGATCTATTAGGGCATTTGTCTTTTGATTTTAAACTCTAGCGGATAAATTATCCAAAAACCCTTCTTTCATAATTTTTTATTATTTATTATTATATTTATGTATTTCTTCTAATTTCATATTTTGAATATTAATTACAAAATCAAGATCAATTAATACTGATTGAAGTGGATTATTTACTACATACGATATTTTTTATCAATGACGAGTCATTAATTCAATGAGTTAAAGAAATTGGAATTCCATATAATATAGTTTTAGGTAACGAAATGTAAAAAAAAAGTAGGATTTGAATACGTTGTTAGAAATGTGGCACTTATAGAAGATAACCTTTAGTGATTCCTGAAAGTATTCGATCTACCAAAACCAAAAAATATGGTTATGAATTCAGAATTCGTGGAAGGAAATATGCTTGTAGTGGTTGGAGACTAGTGTTAGAATATGGAATGCATAATCATAAATTAGATATGTATTTATAGGAGCATTTGTTTGCTTGTCGCTTATTATAACACCCTAAATTTTACTAATAAAAATTGTAATTTACAACGAAAGCTTATAACCAAAATATCAAATGTTACTGTCGTAATTGATGCAAGTCAGATCTACCATACCATCCTCACATCAATCATAAGACTAAAACTATTAAAAGTAAAAACAGAGTAACTTGAAATGAGAGAAATTTTATAAATGTAAATATGAGTTTGAAGATTAACTTTGGGATATAATAATAGAATACAATAAAAAGAGACATCATGGATCAAAAAGTCCAAAAGGTATTTGGGTAAAAATATTATCTGAATAACGTAACTCTTCGCTCAAACATCCAGTATAAGAAAAGTCACTCCTCCAGTAGCAAAATTGTCTGGCTAGTCCTCAAAGACCTACACCAAAGAATATGGGTCATTTACTTGTGGGAATGAGAAACATCCATAAAAAGAATGGTTAGTATGCTACATACTAAGCAAGTTAATAATACTATCGAATTAGGAATACAATTAAATACATAAATTCATTGTAGATGATAAGTACACATACAAAACACATAAAGTCTCACAAGTTAAATATTGATACAAGCCTCATTATTAGATATAACCATTTTTATTCTTTTATTTATGTAGAGTTTAGGGGCCCCACTATTCTTAAACTAGTGGAACGGTTTGAAGCACTTCTAAGGGGCAATGCACCTAAGTCACTATCTTTATCAAGTGGAATGAAATCAACATCTCTCAAGATAGAATGCTTATGATCCACTATTCTTAATTCGGTGGAACTTATTGAAACACCTCTCATGGACAACACAACTGAGCCACTATTATCATCCGATGGAACGGATCCAACACCTCTTAGGAAAAAATGATCCTTAGCCATTATTCTTAAACCGATGGAATGGTCTGAAGCACCTCTTAAGAACAACACACTTGAGCCACTATTATCATTCGATGGGATGAATCCATAAATACCTTGGTCTAACTCACATAATCTTTCACTTTAAATAATTAATGTCTTATTCATAATTGATTCAAAGGTATAGAACACTTTTAAATAGGTAGGCACATCATGAAGATTATAAGGTCGTTCTCTAGATTTAAGACCCTCTCTTTATAAGGTCGTTCTCTAGATTTAAGACCCTATATTTTCCCGAAACTATAATTTTACACTTTTATCATAAATCTTCTTTATTACTCTTTTAATCACCAAATTCAATACCTCTTCCTAAATTATTATTATTATTATTATTATTATCATTATTATTATTATTATTATTATTATTATTATTATTATTATTATTATTATTATTATTATTATTAATGTACCTAGATTTCAAGTCCTAACCATAAGGTCTTTCATATATGATAATAATCCTATCCTAAAAGTTACTATTCCTAGGGCTTTTAAACCCTCATTTTCCAAATCAATCATTACTTTTCTTATAGGGCTCAAATAGTCACTAGATTCAATATAAATCCCCAAAACACTTAGTTTAACAACATATTTGAATTCCGTAGTCTAACTCTATTATTTCACACATAAGATAATAGTCTCATTGTTTTAGGGTTAATATTCTTAAATTAAACAATTTTCATACTTTATTAACTTATATCATCCACAGCTACTCCAAACATTTCATATAAATTCGTTAGCGCATATTGGATGATATAACACATTAAAATACTATGATACATCCATATTTCATATCGAGGGATTTTCCTCTTAAAATAACAATACCACATGATCTGTGCTTACTCATTTTCTATTATGGAATATCAACACCTTATCATAGTATCAACAATCATATATTAATTCATATAATCACAATAACATGGCACAACACAAAATCATGCATAACACTTAGCAATCAAAAATTCTAGATTACGACACGTATCCTTATAGAAACAACTCCGATCTCTAAGCACAAAAATCCTATTGCGCCTCTTCTAGAACAGCAAAAACTTCACCTAATAAAAGTGTAATAAAATATCATTAGTGTTAAACCACATAATTAAGGAAATTTTTAAGTAAATGTAAAGGTGAAGGAAGGGAGAAAAACTAGACCAAGCAAGATGGTGTTTGGGAAAAACTTACGTAACCAAAAAAAGTGGAAACAGTGGGTTGTGTCGTGAGAATGGTGGGTGAAAATGACACAAGCTACCGTTTCTATGGGAGGTGCAACGGTAGTGGAGGTCAAAAAAATCAGGCTAGTGCTTAGTGGTGGAAGTCAAAGGGTGGTGGTGTGGTGTGGCTGGAGAGGCTTAAGGGTGGAAGGAGGGTTTCGATTGTGGTTGCTGAAGGAAGGAGGTGGGTGTGGTGAAGGTTACCAAAGAGGAGGGGGTGAGCTTCGATTGAGGTTGCCGAAGGAGGGTGTTGGACTACGGTGAAAGCTGTTGTAGTAAGGAAGGGAAGGGGGAGAAGGTGATTGCGGTGGAGGTTGCCAAAGAAGGAAGGGGGTAGCAGTTGTTTTGGCTAGTGTTTAGGGTGATGTTTAATAAGGTTGGATGAAGGGGAGGGGTAGGAAATGGCAAAGGTTGCTGGCGGGGGTGGGGTGTCTTGTTTTGGCTTGATAGGGGTAGCTTTTGGGGCTATTTGTGCAATAGCAATGAGGTAATGAAGGAGGAAGACAGTGCTGATATTGTTATAGAAATAAAAGGGAGAGAAGAGAGATGGCAGGGGCATTTAATGTTGGTCATATATATATATATATATCCATTCACATGTAGTTGTAGAGACAAGAGGAGGGCATGAGGTGCAACGGACGAAGGAAAATTTTCAACCCCAACCCATATTCATAGAAACTGGGAATTGATGGGAGTAGGGAATGGCTTGGCAGGCAATAAGGGGTGATGAGGCATGTAGGCATTTTCTGTGGACAATGTTTTATGCAAGAAGAAGGGGGAAAAGGAAAAGAAGAGGGAGTCAAGAGAAAGGTGAAATGAGATAAAAAAGGAAAAGAGGAAAAATAAATGGGGGGTTAATATGTTTAGTTTTTTATTAGAATAATATTAGTATAATAGGTTAGGATATTAGAGTAGTTTGAATTAAACGATCATTTAAGATTTAGTTTAGGTTAAAAAAATATTAATAAGCCAAAATAAAAATTAGGGGTAGGTTAAGATTTATGATTATGGAGTTAGGATAAGATCAAAAAATAAATTTTTTGAGGTGAGAATTAGGTTATGATATTAATTACTTAGGATTAGGGTTAGATAAAACTTCAGGATATTACATCACTATTCCCTTAAAAGAGACTTCCTCCCCCAAGTCAAGAAGTTAAGGTTGAGGAAGAAGAGGAAAAATGATGTAAGGAAGGTGATCTTAGTAGAAAGCTCTACCAAAGTTGCTACTATACTACTGGGGACTACCCCCTTAAAAGAGAGAGAACCCGAAACCTAAAGCACCTAAGCCGATGAGCTTGGGGTGCAACTTGCGCATGTCCTTCTCAGTATCCCAGGTTGCCTAATCTACTTTGTGTTGGCTCCAAAGAACCTTCACAAGAGGAAAGGAACTCTTATGAGGCTGTCAAATATTGGTGTCAAGATTCTGCAAAGGCCTCTCCTCATAAAATAATGAGTCATCAAGCTCAACCTCATCTGGTCTGATCATGTGGGTTGGATCTATGACGTACTTCCTTATTTGTGAGATGTGGAAGACATTATGAATTCGGTCCAACTCTAGGGGAAGTGCTAGGTAGTATGAAATGTTGCCAACCCTATTAAGAATCTCATAAGGACTAATATACCTTGGGCTCATCTTACCCTTCTAACCAAACCTCTGCACCCCCTTGCTGGTAAAACCCTTAACAAAATTCTATCCCTCAGCTCAAAACCGTCACTATGATGCCTCTAATATACATAGCTCTTTCGATAACTATGAGCTAATCTCATCCTATCCTAGATCAATCAAACCTATTGAGTTGTATCCTCAATCATCTCTGGTCTTAGCACCACAATCTTGTTGATTTTACTCTAACACAAGGGTGTTCAACACTTACGTCTATACAGTGACTCAAAAGTTGCCATCCCTATACTAGTATGATAATTGTTGTTGCATGAGAACTCAACCAAATTTATACGCTCCTCCCAAATACCCCAAAAATCCAAAACACAAGCTCATAGTATATCCTCGAGTATCTAAATATTCCTCTTAGTCTACCTGCCCATATCTGGGTGGAAGGAAGTAATCATCCTTTAATCTTATACCCACATACTCTTGCAACTTCTCCTAAAAGTAAAAAAGGAATCTTGAATCCCGATTAGAGACTATGTCAGTAGGTGTACCGTGTCTGCTCACTACAAACCTCATATAAGTATCATCCAGCTGATCTATACTCCAAGTTAAATTCATTGACACAAATATAGCTAATTTAGATAGCTTGTTAATAATAATTCAAATCATGTCTCACCCATTATGATTCCTTAGTATCCCACTCACAAGATCCATCGAGATGGAGTCCCACTTCCATCTGAGGAAATCTAAAGGCTGAACCAATGCTACAAGTCTTCGGTGCTCGATCTTGACCTTCTAGCAGGTAAGATATCTCAAAACAAACTCCGCTACCTCTTGCTTCATGCAAGGACACCAATAGATCTGCTTGAGGTCCTTATACAACGTATCCCCTCTTAGGTGGATAGAATATGGAGTATAATGAACCTCCTCCAAAATATTGTGCTTCATATCAGTACAACTCTATTTTATACACCATCAACCTTTATAACGAATGATACTATCCTCATTAATCTAAAAATCCTTAGCTCGTCCATCTTGAATTTTCTTCCAAATCTTCTTGAGATTAACATCCCTATGGTGTCTCACTTAGATCTCATAAAAAAATATTGGCAAGATCGTCAAGGTACACATCTAGACCTCTAAGTCACCATGCTAGATTAACTCTCTCCCCATCTCACCTAGCTCCTCCAACAATTGAGCATTCACCACAAAACCACTTAAGGAGTGCATCATCTTCTTACTCAAGGCATTTGTAATGATGTTAACCTTATCCTTATGGTAGATCAACTCAATATCATAGTCCTTTACCAACTCTAACCATCTCCTCTACCTCATATTCACCTCCTTCTAAGTGAGACTCTTATGGTTGGTGAAGAATTTGCATTAAGTCCCATACAGATAATTCCTCCAAATCTTTAGCTTGAAAATGATTTTTTCCAACTCTAAATCGTGTGTCAGGTATTTCTACTTATTTTTCTTTATATAATGAGAAGTGTAAGCTACTACCTTACCATGCTATATTAATACAAAACCCACTCCTTACTTTAATGCATCACCTTAGATGTCAAACCTGTTTGATCCCAATAGTAAAGTCAAAACCAGTGTTATAATCAACCACCTATTCGACTCTTGAAATGCTCCCTCACATGCATCATTCCATTGAAACATGATCTTCTTCTTTACAAGGTTCATTAAAGGACGAGCTACCTTTGAGAGGTCCTAAACAAAGCGTTTGTTGTACTTGGCCAAACTTAGGAAACTATAGACCTTGGGCACACTAGTGGGTGCCTTCCACTTGGTCACTACCACAATCTTCACTGGATCCATGAATAATCCTCCTACTGATACCACATATCCCAGAAATGAAACCTCCCAAAGCCAAAAATCACACTTAGAGAGCTTGGCATGTAACTTATGCTTTATAAGGAGGGATAATATTGTATATAGGTGTTGCTCATGCTCTTCTCTACTCCAACATTAAGCTAACATATTGATAATGAAAACGACAACAAGATAATTAAGGAATGATTAAAAAAAATCCTCTTCATCAATTCTATAAAGACAAAAAATAAATAGGTGATACCAAAAGCAATAGTTGTCATTGTGAACTCGTAGTGCCTATACTGTGTCGTCTTCATGATTTCCACCTTAGTAATACACAAGTGATGATATCTTAACCCTAATTCGGTCTTCAAGAAGATCAAATCAACTTGAAGTCGGTCAAACAAGCCATTAATTCTCAGAAATAGATAATAGTTCTTCACAATTAACTGGTTCAAACCCTAATAGTCAGTGCACAAACAAAGGTTCCTGTCCTTCTTCATTACAAACAAAATAGGTGCTCCCTATGAAGACACACTAGGAAAAATGTATCTGTGAGCTAATAACTCATCCCTTTGAGACTTTAGATCCCTCAACTGTACTAGTGCCATCCAATAAGGCACCTTCAAGGCATGCTCGGCCCCATGTACCAACTTAATAGGGAAGTCTATCTCACGTATTGGTGTCATACCTAGAATCTCTTTAAGAAATACACCAAGAAACTCCCATGATACTAAAATATCCTTCGAAGCTTACACGTCATTTTTCAAATCCTAAACTCCACATAAATATATAAGATAACCTCTTTGCACCAAAGAATACAACGTGTGGCTAGATACAACCTTTGTCATAGGTCTAGGCTTGCATCTTTGATCGGGAGACCCTAGGACCCTGAGGTCCCCGCAACATGACTCGTTCCTATGAACAATCTATCACTACCTTATACTTCCCCAACATATTCATTCCTAGGATAACATCAAAGTCCTAAAAGTCCATCTCAACCGAGTCTACTAGGAATTCTAACCTACCTATCTCTAAGCCCACGTCTGAGTAGAGCCTAGTACGATTAAATATATCCCCAAAAGGCAACATCATAGAAATAGATATAGTAGAATGTGGGGACAATGTAGCGCTAGCAATAAATGAAGAAGACAAAAACGTTAGAGATTCCCTTAACTCGAACAATACATAAACTAGTAACAGGAGAATAAAGAATGTACTAGTAATCACATCCAGTTGTCGATCAGCCTCTACTTGGCTGATGACATTCATGTGCCCACGTGACTATCCTCCCTACTATCCTTTATGATACCCACTAGAACCTTGGGTTTTTCTACCTCCTTGAGGAAATGGGCAAGACCACTAAAGTCTCCCCTTAGCCTCCCTAAGCTAACCATTAGCTAAGGTAGGTGCCCTTTGCTACTACTATTGTGGATAGTAAACCTATTTCCGGTATGCCTACTACTACGGTATCAATGGTCCCTATTGCTGATACTGACCCTACTAATGCTAGCACTCAAGAGATTGGTGGCCCAATTAACCACATGTCTTGTACCAAATAGAAGTTCCCTGATAATCTTGCCCTAGATGGTTAGGACAGTAGAATCAGCACATGAAGCGCCTTGACTCAAGCCAAGATCTACCCTGACTGCCCTTCTGATCTTGGTGTTAGAACGGACCTCCCTGAGGCTAGATCTGACCTCGCTGCTGAAGCCTTAGAGGCCGACCTCCTTAAAACTAGATTCTACTTCTAGAACTCTATGTCTTAAGCTTCCTCTTACCTAAAGTGGAAGCTCGCTCTTGAACTAGTGTAGCGGCAATACATGTCCTCTCATACATCATGGCTAAGTTCTAAACTGCCACAACACCCATCATCTTGTGGATGTTAAAATGGAGCCCCTACTCAAACTGATAGACCATCGTTGACTCACTAGCTACAATCCCTAGCACAAAGATTAATAACTTTGTTTATCGAGAATGGCACTACCTCACTATCATGCTCCCTTGAGTTAGATGTATGAACTCCTTTATATTATCCCTCTTAAGACTTTTGGGGTAAATCTTAGAAAATTTTCAACCTTGAAGTCCTCTCAAGACATTTGCATCCCTCCTAGAGCATGACAACCTACTCACTAGGTGTCAGCAACTCCTCCTTAGAAGAAAGTTGTAATGCTCGCCTTTTGAATAGGTGGGTAATCAATTGCCTCATATGTCCTATAGGATGATTGTTCATGGTCACTAGCATAGGTCTAAGGGTAATGTCCCATAACTCTCTGAAGCTAGTATTCTCTAATACCCTCGTGTGGGTTATGTAGAGGTAGTGGTGGCGGTTGAGGCGTGCATAAACAAATTTAATGAACTCCTTGAATTTCTCCTTTAAATGATCAATGCGACTATTAAGTTCCATGATAATTTAATTGCAAAATAGGAGATACGTTAGGAAAAATATTCCTATCTTACTAAAACATAATATACATAATCACATTATTTCCCCAAAACCCTAATTTCACACTTTTATCATAACTCTTCTTTTGTTAATCTTTTAATCACTAAAATTAGTACCTCTTCCTCAAATATTATTATATGTAAAATACTAAAATTTTAAGGCCTAACTATAAGGTCTTTCACATATGATAATAACTCTATCCCAAACGTTACTATTCTTAGGACTTATAAACCCTAATTTTCCAAATTGATCATAGCTTTTCTTGTAGGGAAAACAATCACCATATTCAATAAACATCCCCAAAACACTAAGTTTATGAATATATTTGAATTTTTTTGTCTAAATCTACCTTTTCACACATGTGATAATAGTATCATTGTGTTAGGGTTACTATCCCAAACCAAATGATTTTCATACTTTATTAACTTATATCATTCACAACTACTCCAAACACTTCATATAAATTCTTTAGCGCATATTGGATGATATAACACATTAAAATACCATGATTTTAATATTTAACCTGCATAGACCAAAATGTCCTTACTAGTAACAAAACCCTTATTTTATGCTAATCTTATGTGTTTAGTAACTTTATTTTCAAATCCATATTTTTCTCCATAGAATTTATCATACTCATTTCATATTATTCATACCATTATTAAACCCATGCTACATCCATATTTTACACTAAGGGCTTTTCCTCATAAAATAACAATACTGCCTGATCTTTAATTACTCATTTTCTTTCATATAATATCAACCACTTATTATAGTATCAATAATCATATATTAATTCACATAGTCACAATAACATGGTATAAAGTCATGCATAAAACTTCGCAATCAAAAACCCTAGACTACGATAAGTGTCCTTATAGAAAAGGCTCATGTCTCTAAGCATACAAATCCTATTCCGCCTCTCCTTAACCATGAAAAAATCACCTAAGAAAAGCATAATAAAATTTATTAGGATTAAACTAAATAATTAAGGAAATGGAAGGGAGAAAACTAAACCAAGTAAGATGGTGTTTGGGAGAAGCATGCATAACCAAAAAAAGGTGAAATAGTGGGGTATGTTGTGGTAATGGTGGCTGAGCAATGATACAAGCTTCCATTGCTATGGGAGGTGTAATGGTAGTTGAGGTTAGAACAAGGAGGCTAGTGCTCTGTAGTGGGAGTTGAAGGATGGTGGTGTGGTGTGGTTGGAGAGGTCAAAGGGTGGAAGGAAGGCTTTGGTCATTTTTACTAAAGGATGGAGGTGGGGTGCAATGAAGGTTGCCAAAGAGGAGGGGTGAACTTCGATTGAAGCTGCTGAAGGGGGGTGTTGGGCTGTAGTGAAAGATATTTCAACAAGGAAGGGAAAGGGGAGAAGATGGCTATAGTGGAGGCTACCAAAGAAGGATAAGGGTCGTAGCTATTTTTGTCAGTGGTTGGGGTTCTGCTTGGAAAGGATGGTTGAATAGGAAGGGTAGGAAATGGAAAAGGCTAACAATAGAGGTGTAGGTGTCTCAGTTGGGCTAAGTAATTGTGGCTTTTGGAGCTATTTTTGATACGTCAAGGAGGTGGTTAAGGAGGGAGACAGTGTTGCTATTATTATAGAAACAAAAGGGATAGAAGAAACGTGGTAGGGGCATTTAATATTGATCACACACACACACATATGTATGTATGTACCCATGCACATATAAGTGCAGAGACAAGAAGGGGCATGAGTTGCAAAAGATGAAGGAAAAATTTCAACCCTAACCCATATTCGTAGGAGTTGGGAGTTGATTGGAGTAGGAATTGTTTAGCATTTGATAGGTGGTGATGGGGTGTGCAAGAATTGTTTGTGCACAATGTTTCATGCAAAAAAAGGGGGAAATGGAAAAGAAGAGGGAGTCGGTCGAAATGGGATAGAAGAGAAAAATGGGAAAGAGGAAAAAGAAATACGGGTTAATATGTTTAGTTTTTTATTAGAATAAGATTAATATAATTTAGGTTATTATATTAGGTTATTTCAATTAAATGATTATTCGGGATTTGGTTTAGGTTAGGAAGATATTAATAACCCAAAATATAAATTATGGTTAGGCTAAGATTTATGATTAAGGAGTTAAGGTAAGATAGAAAAATAATTTTTTTGAGGTTGAAATTAGGTCACGATACTAATTAATCAGGATTAGGTTTAACTAAAAATTTAAGGTATTATAATTATCTCTAGAAGAATGCAGGTTAGTGCACGAGCTAAGCCAAATAAGTTAAAGGTATATTGCTTGATCAGACGTAGAGTCATGAATAGTTATTGCAATTCTTGGAAACCAATGAATACCATTCATGGATTCATAGTTGCCTGAATATAATGTGGTTAGTGATATTATATTTGTGCACCTAGATTCTATATCTTTGTAGTATGTATTTTTTCATTTTTTTGCATTACACATATAAAACTAATAAGTACAACATTCCTTTTTTAGAATTTGTTGGTCGTGTCTATTGGTAAGAATATTACCATTGCCTTGACATTTATGGCAATGTAAAAGGAAGATAACTACAAATGGGTTCTTGATAAGGTAAAGAGATTGATGGAGCCTTATGAACCAAATGTTGTAATCACTAATAGGAAATTAGGATTAACATAACCAATGCTAAAAGTCTTTCCTAATGCAACACCTTTCTTGTGTAGATGACATATTAGTAACAATGTTTTCTCTCATGCTATAAAAGAAGTTGGAAAGTATAGTACTAGGATAATATTTCTTAGGAGTTTGGAGGAAGATTGTACAAGCGACTACAATTGAGATATATGACAACAAGCTTCTACTTATGGGTGACAAATGGGGCATATTTTTGCATCTTTTACAATATGTGTATGTTATTGCACCCATATAAAGAGAGATTTGTTTTAGTGTGGGTTAATAGAATTCTTCATTTTAGCACTCATACAACCAATAGGTATAGGTTTTTTATTATAAATATTCAATGTCATTTAACAAATTACTAAATGACAATTTGCCATTACTTATATTTTGAAATTCTAATCATTGGGTGGAAAGTGAACATGATAAGTTGAAGAAATACATATTAACATCACATATGAGTTTTGATACATTATTCTCGAAGATCAGCACATTGATAAGACTCCAAATTAATGAGGTGAAAAATATATGGAGAAATCATGGGTTATCATTCTACATTAATCTACCTATTGCATATTGTTCAAGGAGCTCATGTCTATTGTATGTCATAGATCACTAGACTTGATCCAAGAGGAGAATAAAAGGTCAAATACAGTTGGTCCTGAATACTTGAGATGTGGTTGTTACTTGAGGTTGACACACAGTATACCGTGCGCACACGAGATATTTCATTACAAATAATGTGCTCAACCAATTCCTATATTAGCAGTGTATGGATTCTAGAGGACTTTCAATTTTGTTAGACCATAAGAGTAAATGTTTTTTTTTTACAATTCAATTGTTAATATATCCATATGTCCATTTAATTCTAACATTATGTATAAGGTTCAACATATGCTTGACCATTCACCATCATGTCTACGATACTGTTATAATCTTATTGATGAGATTCTCAAACCTACATAGAAAAGTATTATAGAACTTAATGTTCATAAAAGAAAAGGCTTCCCTAGTAATAACACATGGAGGGAACCATCAAATTAAGAGCACATAAAGCATGCTTATTTGGAATCATCGATAGGGTAAGGTTAATTGGGTTGGGGACATGGTCGTGCATCTCTTGGTAGAGGTTTCTCTTACACTATTCGATCAAATCAAAGAAAAAGTAGTAGTGGGAGGCATAGTATTGGGAGGACTCATTGAATTATCACTAATTTTATGTGGTCCTATGATATTGAGGCAGCTATACTCCCGTGGGTGGAATCATGATGTAATATTTTAGGTGATGTAAACTGTGGGTTTAGAGAAATTTTACTACAACTCCTGGGTAGTGAATGAGAATGGTCAAATGTTAGAGACACAATGTATAGGGAATTAATAACTCATCAAGCGTTATATGAGCACGCTTTTGTAGATCCGATTTCTAAAAACATGCAACGCTTGGCATTAGCTTCGATGGAGAAATGGTAGCATCAACCTAACTTTTGATTCCTCTTTGCAACAACATATAATATCATATTCTTTTGCTTCAGTGTTTATGGGAAATTACATGTTCTCACAACCTAATCAGATTATTACCATGTTAAGTGTTAACAATTTATCGCACTACGTATCGGTATGTATTTTACTCACACTAGTTTTATATACACATTATTATACTATATATGTCTAACTCTCATGGTATGATAATTTATATGAGATGTAGTTTACCTTGATGGAAAAAACATTACTACCGATTATATCTAATTAGTGGTATAGACATGCTACTTCAAGCATATCTAGATGGGACGAGCTATATCGTGACCACATTCAATTGTATCAAAATGCAATGGGTATGGATTCCAACCAAGGAGGAGACTTAGGTTGATGATTTGTGTAGAATGTAAGGAGTTTAGTAAAGAACATTATGTACTTTGGCTAATTGCATTATCTTAAGTATTTTATTATAAAAATTTATACATTGGTGTATGGGTGCGTAATATAATGAGAATTTCTTCGATAATAAAGTTATAGCAGTTTTAATACAAATTAATATTAGTTTACAAAAAAAAAATCTACTAACTATCAGCAATAGAGGCTAATTAACCTCCTCCTCCTCACTAGAGGAGAGTATGAGCCCACCCATGGTGAGGTACACCTGCTTTAGCCTATCAAAACCTTATTCCTTATCAATTCTACCCATATTCTCTTCTTTAAACTAGTAGCAGAACCCAACCATCACTTCATTATCTATCTCCACTTCTATCCTAATGTATGGGGCATCACTTAGCCCTTCATCTACTGGTATAGGATGGATTATTGGATGAGTTCGAGGATAATACCAAGAAAGGTATTCAACCAAGGCATCATGCTTATATGTAGAATGATAAAAATGGGAGTTGAAGTTTAGTTGGTGTTGTAGCCAAGAATTCCAAAATGATGCAAAATTGGAGTAATATGCCTCATACTTCTTAATCGTTATACTCCAACATAATCCATATGTTGGAATGATAGGAGGAATTAGGATGAGTTGGGGGTAGCTAAACTATGGGGCAACTAATTTTGGCATATAAGGCTACACAGCACCCATAAAGTGTAAGCCACCATGGTATGTCGACTCGGGATGTTTCATACTCGGATCTTGGTCAAACGGTAAAAAGTCAACCTACAAACTCATGTAAAATAATATTAATATCAATTATTACAAATAACTACAATTAACAAATTTTCATATAAAGTATGTCACCCACCTATTCGACCCTTAGAGAATCCAATTGCCTCTCATATTGAATTATTCCATCTATGTCCTCAAGGGGGAAGCATTTGACGAGATGTATCCCACCTCATTATTGTAGCATTAGAGGATGGATTATATATACAATAATAACTCCATCAAAAGTATAAAAAATACTCGTAAATCCAGGCATATGTATAATTATAACAAGTATATAACATAATTAAACTAGCAATTAAACTACTTTTTTAACTAATAATTAGAAATAAATAATTACCTCTAATAGTGTCATGCAACCACCTATCTGCTTGCACCTGACTCTAGATGTTATTCCAAGCTACCTATATAAATATGCTAAAGTCCCAGCTCCAAGGGCTAATCACCTAACTTAGTCAAATCAAATACTAATCTAAGTGTCAATAAAGGAGCACAATTGCTAGAATTATCTATAAAAAGTGTATATGATAGTAGATACCACATATATAACTTGGTATAAGACTCATGATCCTCAACACGGTCAGTCGTAAGCTTTTAAAAATTATCATCCAATGTGACTGTTCTTCCATTCACAAAATTTAACTTCAACAAAAACTAAATTTTACTTCATATGTCGGCCAGAAGTTCCACCACATCACCATTAGTAGGAAAATTATCCCTAATACACTCACACCCATGACAATTAGGATCTATAATCTAAATCATGTCATGTAGATAATAGTCATCTCACTAAATGGAAGGTGGAAGTTGTTGGTCTCCGGGAGCCACCTCTCAACAAAAGTAGAGATGAGCAGATTATTGTGATGGTGGAAGTATGTCAAATGTAGGTGCTTTATACCCTTGGTTTCGATGTAGTCATAGGCAATATCCATGCTAGCATCATCGATTAGTAGTCTCCTTAGTTTTTTTTGTCCTTAACTGAACCCTTAGCATGAGACATGGTTCCTACAACAAAAGGAACATTAGAATAATAGAAACTACCTCAACATCATTTTATATGGTGTATGTCACATGATCGTTAAAATTGGTGAGAAGATCCAGAATGAGTGGAACTCCAATAGTAGGCTTAGTTAATCTTCAATCGTTATTTGATGCCGACAATGAAATGGATCCTGCATCATGGGAGGATATACTAGTTCCAATGAAAGCTTCCTTGATGGGATTATCATACTCCTCCTCAAATGACACGTGTTATATGTCAATAGTACAGGGAGCTTTTCCATGCTCTATCACAGCTCATGCTCTGGTACTGGTAGTGAATGCCATCTTCGCCACTCTAGTGATAGTAGGAGTAAATTTCCTTAGATCCTTTTCTCTGCCTCCTCTACCATCCATCTACCAATTATAACAAAATTATCATTCATAAATATTATGATGTTAATAGGTTAATGTTAGGTTTTAAGGTGCAGGGTTAGGAGTTTAGGGATTATATTTTGGGTTCTAGTCTTAAGGGTTTGGGGTTGGGGTTAAGGGTTTAAGGTATATAGTTTATGGTTTAAGGTTTAGGGTTTAGGGATTAGGGATTATGGTTTGGGGATTAAGATTAAATGTTAAGGTGGTTTAGGGTTTAGGGTTTAAGGCTTAAGGTATAGGGTTTGGGGATTAGGGTTAGGTGTTTAAGGGGTTTAGGGTTAAAGTTTAAGGGTTTAGGGTTTATGGTGTATGGCTTAAGGGTTTGGTTTTATGGTTTAAAGGTTAGCGGGTTTCGAGGGTTTATGGTTTTCAATGCATGTGTCACCTATTTGGGGAAAATGTGATGGGTGAACTACCTAGTGGAGGTGGAGGCTGACTGGTGAGTTACCCGTGTGGAGGTTGCTTGGATGGGTGAGTTACCCATTTCGGGGAAGGTTTGATGGGTGAGCTACCTATTGGTAGTTATGACTACCGGGTTAACCACTCGCCAACGTCACTATTTCGCCCCTAATCTCCATTGATGTTGTTTGAAGATCAGTTTTAACCCAAAATTACAATAAATTTATTAATCTAAGTTTGATCTAAATATAAAAACAAAATTTTCTTTTAAATAACAACTAAAATGAGAAAAATGCAATAATTAAATCTTATATTTTTTTCTAGTTCAAAAATCATAAAAACTAACAAAAAAAAAAAGAAATCTTGCATACCTTTAAATGAAGAATATAATGGGATGTTGATTAAAGTATGATTTATTGAATTGATGGATTATTTGAGAAAAATTGAGTGATTATGTGAGGAGTTGAGATGAGGGAGAAGAGAGAAAATGAGATAGGAGTAGTAAAGAAATAAGAAGGGTAAAATTGGAAAGGACACAAATTTTTGGGGAGGGGGTTATATAGGTAGAGATGGCAACGGGGTAGGTAGGGGACAGGGACCCCATCCTTATCCCTGAATTCGATAAGTAAAATTATCTCCAAATCCGCCTGATCTTCGTCTTTTTCTTATGGGGTAATCCTGGACCCAATTCCTACGGCAATCAAATCCGCATACCCAACTTGATCCCTAATTAATTTCACATCTTCGACCTTAAAACCCAGCCTGTTACTCGAAACTCAATCTGATCCCCGATACCTGATCTTATTTTCTTATAGTATATTTTAATTTATATTCTATATATATATATATATATATATATATATAATATCTAGAATAATATAAAAAAATATATATAAAATAATTTTTGGGGCAGATTCGGGGATGGGGACCCCAAACTTGTCCTCAATAAGAATCTCCAAATCCGAACCATATCTCGAAAATATTTTTCTGAACCCAAATTAGAATAGGGAATCCCTAACGAGGCTAAGGGAAAATTACCATCCCTATATATTGGTGTATCTTTAGTAAAATGGGTGTGTGAGGAGAGGTACGGTTTTATAATGATCTCATAATGATGTAGTTAATAAGTTTTGCTATTTAGCTCAGCTAATCTGATAAGTCTTTCACAACCCGATAGAATATTTTGTAATTCCACGATAATATTATAGAATAGAGGGATATGATTAATCATATATTTACTATGGCATTTTGATTACATTAACTACTTTTTAGCTACATTTAGAGTTGGTAAAAGTTGTTGTAACTCAAGTTAATTAATAAAAATTAATCTAATACATTTAAAATTTTATAATAAAATAATTTATAAATTTATAAATTTATAAATTTAAAACACGTATGATCTAATACAATATATAATTGATAGCTAATATAACTTGAGTAATTATAAATTTGAAATCTAGCTGACTTGACCCAACATCCAATTGATACCAAAAATGATATGAGAAGTTATAAATTCAAAATAGACTCAACCGAATTCAATAATTATCTATTAATAAAATCATGAATTTTTTAATATGGACCATAAATATCCAATCAGAAGTTTTTCTATTAATAAAATCATGAATTTTTTAATATTATTTTATAATATTTGTTTCTACCATTTTTGTGTACAAGAAAAAATAGTAGACTTACACACTTTGGTAGCTCAAGTTGGTAGCCCTACTATTAAAATAGATAAAAACATATAAAAATGTCTAAGAATGTCTTCTCGTCAATTTTTTTTCTGAATGTGATGTGATTTGAAGTTAAATAAATTTTTTAATAAGTTATTATTACTACTTTACTATGATTAATTTCATAATTAATATTTTTCTATTAGCACTATCATTTTTTTATAAATTCTGGATATATCCCTAAGAATACTTAAGTATTAAAAGGATATTTGATTTTTATCAATATTAATCCACATAAGGCTTATGGAGCAATACACTCAACAAAGAAAGTCAACATATAACATGTGGTACTCTACCCTCATTTAAGCATCAATGTACTAAGATAAATTAATATACCCTAACAATAATTTTATTTATTTAATAGCAACAAAAAAAATCATCAACCCAAGTTCAAGCAATACACATCTTTTGGATTGCAGAAAATCCTACAATATCATTATCATATTTGATATGATATAATCAAGATTTAAAAAAATTTAAGTGCTACTACTACTACTACTACTACTACTACTACTATTTAATAGTTATTATTGGTATTGTTATTGTTGTTTTTAATATTATAATTTTTATCATTACTTTTATTGTTGTTGTTCTTATTATTATTATTCAAACTTTTCTGATATGATGTGATCGATCTATTATCGATGGTCAATATAAATACATATTATGTAAGGACTACGTGAGATATGAATATATCATAAAATTAATATAATACTCAAACTCAATATAATCTAGCTAATGATGGAGATGAACTGCATATTATAGCTTAAATAAAAAAATTAAATTATTCAATTGAAAAGGATTTTAAATTTGAAATGCTGGCCAACAATTTACCATATTTCCAAAGATGTAATAAAGATATAAAACTTTAAGGATACGAGTATGATATAATCAAACTCAAAGACTTAAATAAACCAAAACAACCAAGGTTGAAATAATTAAATGTGATACATATTGAAATGAGGGGGAAAATGGCACAAATATGACGTAAATTCAAAATAACCTAAATTTGTTTTAAACCTAACTTTAAAAGTAGAACAATCTAAACGTATCCAAACCTGACCCATATATACCCAAGGTGAAAGTAAAATAATCTAAATTTATCTGAATCTAAGTTCATCCGTTCTTAACCTGATCCAACATGGTATAATAAAATGGCATGAGATTATCTAACTATGAAGCTATTTGAAACAAACTTAACCTGACACATTATGATAAAATGACATGAATTTATCCAAAATTAAGATGAATAAATCACCACATGACCCAACACAAGTACCATTTGACATGCATGATTTCTAGCTCTATTTGTATTTTTTTTTAAATTCATACTAATTTTAATATATTTATATTCTAAAGAAGACTTACTACAACAACCAATAGATATTTGTCTTCCAAACATATCACAGAATTTGTTTTTTTTTTTCATTTTTATCTATCAAATTTTATTTCTTATAATGTAATAATAATAATTTCTGCTGTTATCATCATCATCATCATCATCATCATCATCATCATCATCATCATCATCATCATCATCATCATTTAAAATATTATATTTTCCTCTAATCTTATATAGTATAATTTATTCTAACTAAATCTAAAAATACAATGAAGAAAATAGAACTTAATTATCTTTTTGAAAATAAGACAATGAAAAGATTAATGTCTTAATCAAAAAAATTTCCTCTTCCTTCCTCTCTCATTCTAATTTGTTTCTATCTCCTAATGAAAATATAATTAGGGTGGATTTTATACCACAAGTGCTTTATATAAATATTAAGATATACTATATCTAAATGGAATTTGCCTTTTTTATACATTATATGTGTTATTTTTTTCTATTCTTACCTAGTTTTTAGGTCATATGTGATCAATTCAAATCATATTAGATTAGCAAAATTTTATTATTAATATAAATAATATAATGCTAAAGATAATAATTACAGTAATGATAAAACTAATAACCTAAAAAAAATTAATATTATTAGCATGGTGTTGATGATGACGACAATACACTATAATTTTATAAACCATATCACCAAAATCAAATAAAGAGAACATGCTCTTACTATTGTAGGAAATTACTTTTTAGGTTTGTTTTGAATGACTTTTCTACTAAAGAGTGAGTGAACGTGGGTGTAGAGAGAAATAATTTTATTTGAAAGTTGATTTATTTTTCTTATATCACTTTAGGGCATATTTTTCTTAGCTTATTTTTAGCACTTATCAAATCAAATCAATGATGATGATGATGATACTAATAATAGTAGTAGTAGTAAAAATAACAATAGTAATAATATCAATAGAAAATAATTATGACACTGGCATTAGAAAGTTAGTAATACTAATTTATTAAAAAAATTAGTTCATATCATATCAACTCAAATTATATCAATAAAAATGAGCCACGGAGAATAAGCCCTTAGTCCTAACATGCCAATGTTGGCATTGATTAGCAATCCAAAATAGTCTTGTAGAATATTAATTGTATGTTCTCAAACATCTAGGAAAACGTTCCCTTAGTCATAGTATACTAAAGTTGGCATTGATTTGTATTCCAAAATAATATTGTAGAATATTATTTGTAGGCCCTCAAATAGTAGGAAAATGAAGTATTTATTTGTGCAATAATATTGTAGCCCTCCATAGTGGTCAAAGTATTATTAAGAAATATAATTATGTTGTCTATATTAAAGACTTTTAAATATTTATGATAGTTTTTTTTATTATATAGATTTAGCATCTTCAACTTTCTATAGTAGTATTGATGTATTTCATTTTGTGTAGTATTTTACTTAAGAAGTACAGTTAATTTGTGTTGTTTATGATAGAGAATCTTTATATGTTTATGGTAGCTATTATTTTGGTATGCATATATTATCTTTACCTACCCATAGTAGTATCTTTATACTTAGTTACATATAGTAATATCTCAAGATATAGTTTGGAGCACTCTCATGTTGTATATATTGGCATGCTTCGCTGTCAATATGATAATATATTTGTATATGTGTCTTAATAGCTTCATTTTTGTATATCATTGCATTCGGTGTTTTTGTTCTTAACTGAAAGAACTATATCTTAAGTGAGGATTAGAACTTGGTCAACCACATTACAATCTTACACTAATACCACTTTCAGTGGGAATTTGTGGTGGATAGTACTTTAAACCATTATCTAATATATTTTATGCCAAGAAAATTAAAAGTTTGTTTGAAATAAACCTTAATGATATGTTGTGCTAGGTCAATATTTGATTAATATAAATGTGTAATATTGTATCTAGTTGGTATATTACATTTTTACTATAAAAGAAATTTTATAAATATCTTTTAATTTCATGGTTTTTACATTTTTCTTTGAACACATGTCTCCCCATAATCATATTATGCACAAAAAAAAATTGTAATACCTTGTTTCTTGTGAACCCTAATTGAGAGCATAATTACACCTTGAAATGTTATGTGAATCTAACAATAGAAATAATAGGAGAATAATATGTATTAAAAGTGTTAATTATGCATGTTTGGTTTGGGGTGGAAATAGATTAGGTAAAATAGGTTAATATGCTATCAATAAGATGTTGGTGTTAGGCAAATAGATAGCAACAGGGGGTTTGGGTAGAAAATTGTAGGTTAACTAGCGATCATTCAGATAACATGAAAAGTTCTTTTTCATGCATTTTTGTTCTATTTTACCTTTATAGTCCCTATCTTTATCCTCGTATGACTTTCTCTAACCTTCCCTCACCTTAGAATTAACTCCTTGCTCATATCCTTACCTTTTTCCAAGATCTTGGTCATAATCACTTCACCTTACCCCTTCACCCACACCCTTACACCTTGTACTTGCACTCAACTTCTTCATTCAAGTGTGAATAAATCAATGCTTTGTTTTACTCTTCCCTTCTCTCTTCTTGGTAGAACCAATCCCCTTTCAACATCATTATGCCTTCATTTGCCTTTTTTCTCAACCATTTTGTGGTAGAGCTCTCTCCTCTATCTTCCTTTTTTCTTAAATTTTTATCTAAGGGTTGAGAGCCTTTGAACCTTGTTCTTAAGAAGCTAGAAACTGAACCACTCCCATATCCTTTCTCCATATTTCTTGATTAGTTTTTATTCTATAATCCTCTATCTAGCCCCATTATATTTGTTTAAGTATAAAGGTGGTATGTTTAGAAAAAAAATGAAGAGTTCTCAATCTTCCATTTCCCATTTTTGTGGTGTGCCAGCCATAGCTTGGGTATAGCTCTCTTTCCTTTTTGATACTTTATTAGTGTGGTTTGCATCTTTTCATTTTTTGGTGTTAGATTCTAATTATTTTTATTAGGTTCTGTGTTGAAGGAAGAGTAGTTGGAGGCCAGAGATTTTGGTGACTTCCTTACTTTTATTTTTTCTATTTTTCTTGGAAGAGAGGTAATCTATATTCTTATACTAAAGATGTAAAAATTATGTGATTGCATATTAGGATATTCTATATTATACTAGGTTAATTTATATTTCCTTTTTAATTCCATAAGAAATAGGCATACACCTTGTATTGTTACATTTTCTCCAAGTATGTAACCATTTGATTTTATATAAGAGCATGATAGAATTATGAATTGTTAATATATGTACAATAGTATGCTAGAGTATGGTTGAATGTGGTAGGATAATTAAGCACGAGTTAGATAAAGGACACAACCAGGGGCATGATGGTCATTGCCAAGTCATTTTCTAGAAATTGCGAGCTTTCCATTAGTTTCCTTGCATGATTTACATCAATTTTGATGTGTGATATGTTGAGATTTGAACATATTTAAATATAGTTATAAGTTATTTAAGTTTTTTATGTCCTAGGGGTAGTTTAATCTTTTTTTGTTTGCAATAAACATCTAATTTTTGCAACATGTAGGACTAGAATGCATTATCTTATATTAAGTATGACTAGTATGTGATTTGGGGTATGTCAAGTATACATATGTAGTAATTATGTGTTTATATGATTAATTCATGTATAGGGACAAAATGGTCTTTCTGCTATTATTAGATATTTCAAAAATATATCCTCCATGATAAAGTGATATTATTATTAATGTCTTTCATCCTTTTCATAAGAATGGTTAAAATATATCAAGTTAAATGAGTAATTTGAGATCATTAGGGTTTCAAGGCACTTTTGGACATTATGAATAAAATATATGTAGTGTAAATAATTAAAAATAAGATTGCTTTAGTAAATTCTTAAGTTGACCTTAGTGTTAAATTTAACCTTGGTTAGGACCGTTTACCTTAGGGATAATTTGAATCATTAAAATTTTTGTACATTATCTGATATTTTATGATCACCTTACTAAAATATTAATATTTAAAGTAAAATACTTCAAAATAAAAAAGGGTATTGTTATATAGAAAACATATTTTTACTTCGCGGAAAACAATTTCCGAAAGTGACCTTCACATCGGTGATTTTTGCCGAAAGCCACGATCAGTATCGGCGATTTTAGCCGAAACAATGGACAATATTCGACAATTTTTACCGAAACTGGCCCAAGCCATCGGCACTTATTGCCTAAAGTAGGCCAAGCCATCGGCAAACACTGCCGATGCACTATTTTTTTTTTCAATTTCGGCCAAAATATTTAAGGCCATCGGCAATTATTATCGAAACCAGGGCATTCCATTAGTAATAACTGCCGATGTAGCATTTTTTTTTTAATTTCGGCCAAAAAATTTAAGTTAGTATATTTATTGTTATACCGAAAGTTGGCAATTTTTACCGAAACAGGCCCAGGCCATCGGCAATTATTGCCGAAACCAGGCCAAACCATCGGCACAAACTGCCGATGCACCAATTTATTTTATTTTAATTTTTTTTTCAATTTCGGCCGAAATATTTAAGTTAAAAATTAAGATAAGTTCCAGGCCATCGGCAATTATTGTCGAAACCAGGCCATCCCATCAGAAATAACTACCGATGCTAAGATAAGTTCCAGGCCATCAGCAATTATTGCCGAAACCAGACCAGCCCATCGGCAATAACTGACGATTCACCAATTATTATTATTTTTTTTAAGATAAGGACAAAATATGTTTTCCATCGAGTAAAATTTTGTTTTCCAAATAACAAAAACGCTGATTCGAAAAGATTTGACATAGTAAAAATAATGCGTAATTCTGACAAAAAAATATTTGCCTGACAATGAATCATATTCTTGTTGGTGTTTCAGCAAGTTTGGCCGATAGTTATACTATCATATACAATGAATTGAAGGTTGCTGGTGGGGATAGTCAATGTCTGTGGCTTATGCAAATAGTATTGTAGGACGGTACGTAGAATAATTATACTGTTGCATATCTTTGTAAATAAAATAATTGTACGATGGTATGTTAAGCTCATGAAGTTAGGAACAGGAAGCCTTCTATATAAAGGAACAAATTATCATTCGTATTCTTCAACTCAATATTTCTAGTCTGAAGAAACTTTGTTAGTTGAAGGTTGTGATATAATTTTTCAATATTTGTTAAACACTCACCATGAATAATGAATTTGGAAGTTCTTCAAACTACGAAGAGTTTGAAACTTCGATAGGGTACGATGATTTCGGAAGTCCGATGAACTACGAAGATGGGGTCAGAACCCCATCGTATTATGATGATAGATTTACAATACCGAGAAGCTATGGATATGCAGAAGATACGCAAATGCATTCTCCCAATATTAATTACAACTTCAACGAAGAGGTAAAATATTATTTTTTAAGTATTGTAAATTGTGGCGACAAAATTAGTTACATGAAATTTATAGTTTTTTGTTATTATATTATTATGGTAAACTCTTTTTTTTAGGACATGGAGAATACATCTTCTACGAGTGAAAATTATCAGAGATTTTTTGTAACGGATAAAATATTTTCGGATCGGGATGAACTTGTGACATGGGTTAAGAAAATGGGTAGAACTCATAAGATGATTTTGATTATCAAAGGTTCTAGAAAAGGAAATAGTATAGGGGCGGGTAGAGTCTCGATAAGATGTGAACGAAGTGGTACGTACGTCCGTACTAGACCAACAGATACCGAAGGTGCACGTAATATTTTTTAAAAAAAACCGATTGTCCTTTTTTTATTATTGGTGTTGAAAATAATAATGGTGGATGGCAAGTGGTAGTTAGGAACGGGACACACAATCACGAATTGGCTAATTATGAGCAAGGTCATGCTGTTCTTGGTAAGTTGACAGAAAATGAAGTTCAATTTGTTGATGAACTTATTACAGCTAACGTGAAGCCACGACAAATCATACCACTTCTTCAAAAACAATTTGAAGGTAATGTGAGTATGAGGAGGCATATTTATAATGCTCAACAGAAGCTTAGGTCCAAAGAAATGGATGGTCAAACAATGTTACAGCATGTGATGAGTATGTAGGTTGAGAATCATTATTTTCAGTGGCATCGAAGTGAGCCTCAATCAAACGTAATAAGTGAACATCTGTTCGCACATCCCATATCTGTTAACATTTTACGTGCATTTCCTTTTGTTTTACAAATGGATTGCACGTATAAGACAAATAGATATGGAATTCCCTTGAAGTTATCGGCCTAACACCAACAAAATTGAATTTCAACGTTGCATGTGCATACATGTCATTTGAGAAGGAGGAAAATTATTTCTGGGTGCTTGAGAGATTAAAGAGCTTAATGGATCCATATATGCTTCCAACCACCATTATTACCAACCGAGAACTTGCTCTAATTTCAGTTGTGGAACATATTTTTCCACTTCAAAACATTTATTATGCAGATTTCATGTGAATAAGAATGTCGAGGAAAAATGTAAGAAACTTTATGGTCGTTCATCGTTCGCACGTGGTTTTATGTCACGATGAAAAATTTTGATAGATGCCACGGACGAAGAAACATATGAGGCACGATTGTTGTCAATAGAGGAAAATTACAAAAGCATGCCCAGTCTAATTTCGTATCTCAAGATGAATTGGCTACAACCCTACAAACATAAAATTGTTGCAGCATTCTTTGGTGACGTGTTCTATATCCATCAACTTACAACGAATAGGTATGATTTATATTTTCTTGCAACCGTGATAGCTGATTGAGCTTCTTTTATGTTGATAAAGTTAAGTAAATAAATTTTTGTAACGAACAGGGTTGAAGGAGCTCATGGATCTTTAAAAAGATTCCTGGAGACATCACGGGGCAGCTTCAATACAATCCACAAACAAAAGCACACGTTCCTTGAATTACAACATGATGAGATAAAAGCATCGCTGGAGAGGTCTCGGTTCAACACTCCTCATTTTGCTACAAGTGATCTTTATGCAAATTTGAGGGGCCATGTTTTTTTATATGCAATGGAGTTGGTCAACAACGAGTGTCAGAGACTTGAGCATGTAAGTATGAATGATGATTTATGCAGATGTTACATGCGTCGTATGCACGGGATACCGTGTACGCATGAAATTAAAACATACATTCATAACTACATGTCAATCCCCCTGTCGGCTATTCATCCGTTTTGGAAGAAACTCGACATAGATGGACCCATTACTCCACCGAGACCCCAAGAACTAGTTGATGTTGCATCTCACTTGCTCCATATTTCGATGGAATCTGTTATGCGCCAGCCACCAGAAATACAGAATCAGTTGGCCAGAGAGATATTTAATATTGCAGTTCCCCAGAGAACACCTCTCGACGAGCCACAAGTACGTCAGCACAGGGGTCGGCCGAGGAACTCCACTAGAAGGGAACAATCTAGTTGGGAGTATACAAAACAACAATTTTGTAGTCGTCCTAGATCAACTCAACGTCGGGATCGAGGTCGGGGTCGGGGACGACAATCGGCATTTCTGTCATCAGGCCAATTTCAATTTCCATATGTGACTCAAATGAATCGGCATATAGTTCCTTATATTAGTAGCTGGTGTAATGTTTTAGGAGATGAGAATTGTGGTTTCAGAGCATTGGCTTCTATTATACTAGGAGATGAAGAACGATGGGTTCAGATTCGTACGGACTTGTATCATGAGATATTGGCGAGACGACAGTTGTACGAGAATGTGTTCGTCTATGAAAGCGTTGATCAAGTTCTTAATACTATTGCCCACTGGGAAGGGCCAGCTCCGGTGGCACAGTGGATGGAAATGCCTAATATTGGTCATGTCATTGCAACCCATTACTGTGTGTTGTTCGCATATTACTCATTGAATGCATGCAGCTCATTCCTACCTTTAGTGGCTATGCACGGGATTCAAGGTCCTGAAACTGAAGTCACTATATTTTTCTTGCAAGACATGAGTCACTACATATCGGTGAGCACTAAGTTTAATGAAGAATTTTTCCATTTCAATATGATATGAATGGCTGACATAATAGTTTTTTTTTCTATAGGTATATCTTTTGGAAAGTTTTCCACTCCCGCCAGTACATACCAATTGGAATAGATATCGTGATAGTAGCGTTTCAACATGGAATACGCAATATTCTTCAAGATTCGAACAATGGTGTGCATTGGTACATGATGACACACAAGACCCTCATCCTTTATCTTCGGACTTAACTTTAATGTAGAATTGTTGTAATTAGGATGGTACATTTATTTAAGTTTACATCCTTTGTAACATGTACGTGGTAATTTTAGAAAATATAGTATAATTTCTATCACGAAGTTCTAAACTATGGATATAAAAAAACACTTGATATGTTTTAAATTTGAACACAAATAGTCAATGGTAAAATAATAAGGACAGGTGGTATTAATTCTAACAAACATATGTTAATGTTTTCACATAACAATACGGTAATACATAAAGTTCATTACAAATGGCCACGCCGAGGTGGAGTAACTCCTAAATCACGCACAAGGGTTTCGATACATGTAACTAACTGCTCATAATTTGGAGCTGGCTCTCCCCTCCAATACAATTGACGAATAGTTTTGCGTGCTTTGTTCAGACGTTTTTCGGCTGGTATATGATGATCATCGTTCGCATGCTCAGCCAAATATTCTTCCGTTGTAGCCAATATATATCTATGCGTTCTCGGAACATACCAATCCATATAATCATCGGCCACTTCCCATGGGTATTCAACAGCTGGTCCAAAAACATCCGGGCCCAAAATATGTTCATACCTTAAGAACCATTGCCCGAGCATGTGTGCATAGTATAATTTGTACTTCTTTAGGGAAGGACCTCTGTATGAGTTTCTAGTTGGCTTGATGGGCTCCTCAGGGATGACTTGTGTATAACCGAATTGTCGTGTCACTCTATCTGGCATATGTGGTTCAACTTTCTCCAAACAGTGTATACAACCGTGATAGAATGCCATACGACAATATCTATATGGATCAGCTACTCCGTACGGATCCCAATTGACCTTTCACGAAAATATTCAAGTAAATATGGATATCACAAATATAATATAGGAGGATAAAATAATTGATTTAGCATACCTTCGACGCAGACATAACATCAATCTTTGCCCGAAAGTACTCAAGCGTCTCCAATTTATTTTCGAATTTCTGGCTACAAGACCACCTCATACAAAGGATGGTCTGGATCATACCTAGATCTTTCCACTCCAAACCCAGGAAAGTATTCATATATCCACGTCTGTCATAATATTCAATTGTTAGCCATCATAATGAATATAGAGTATGTCATATATGTATATATATATTGATTATAAAATTACCTGTAATAGAGTCATGCATCTAGACAATTGGGCAGCGTTGGCTCTAGAAGCCATGCCAAGTTGTCGATATAAAAAAGCAAGTGTGGCTGCACCCCATGCATAACCTTCAACCTGGCTAAGATCTTGAAGGAAAATGATAAAGTATGGATTAACTTTATCAACTGTCTTATCGACAAACAGCGATAAGCCGATCAACCATAATGTATACCCGATCGCTTTTGCTTCATCCCTTAACCAGTATGATTCACATACTTCTTGCAGCCATTTAAATAGAAGCCCGCCCTTTCGAGCGACTTCATTCACTTGCATTTCCTCCATCCCAAATAAGGCAACCATTGCACCAATCATTTGCCCACGCGTGTCCGCCGTCATGTCCAAATGTAATGGATGACCATCAACTCGTAGCCCTAATATACGTTGTGCATCTAAAAGAGTGATCGTCATCTCCCCCCATGGCATATGAAAGCTATTTGTGTCTGGTTGCCATCGCTCAATAAATGCTGAAATAAGCAGAACGTTCACATGTTCAAATGTGCAGGATTGAAGGTGTGATAATCCTATTCGTCGTATCAGAGCGAACATCCTATCATTGACACTTCCTAGAAAACTTCTTAAAACCTCCTGCCTCGTGTGGATCTTCGGACAACCCCGATCCTGATCAATACAATAAGAAAATGTAATGTATACATATGATTTAAGACCCAATAAAATAATAATTAAGAAATAATGAATATGTTAAACTTACCTTTCCTAACCATAAATCTAAAGCTGCATGACCACCAAAGCTAGGAATCAAATCAGGAATTATTGGACCTCCTGGACATGGTCCAAGAAAGTACCATTCATCCTTTAATTGTATACTCTCTTCATCTTCACTATCGTCACCAGCATCACCAGCATCACCAGCATCCCTATCATGATGATCTCTATCCTCCTCCTCCTCCTCTTCCTCCTCCTCCTCCTCCTCCTCTTCCTCTTCCTCCTCCTCCTCTTCCTCTTCATCATCATCATTACGCACATAAGTCGATGACGATGCTCCTCCTCCTCCTCCTCCTCCTCCTCCCATAGCAGGCTGCGCTGGTGAGGTAAGAAGATCTATATATTCTGTAAGATATGGAAAACCTCCTGACTCGGAACCTCCGTACCCGGAACCTCCAACCGTAGAACCTCCATACCCACCACCTCCAACCCCAGAACCTCGATACCCAGAATCTCCAACCCTAGAACCTCCAACCGCATAACCTCCATACCCAGAACCTCCAGCCCCAGAACCTCCATACCCAGAACCTCCAACCCCAGAACCTCCATACCCAGAACCTCCAAACCCCGGACCTCCTACCCCCAAACCTCCAAACCCCACAGTACCAACATTAGCCACAAATGATGGACGACCTGCATAGTCTGCAAATGATGGAAATTTATGACCTTGTTGACTAGACGATGGTTCTTCACGAACTTCTGCATATTCTTGTTGCTCTTATGCTTCTTCTAGTTCTTGTTCTCCAAATTTCCTAGATCATCGTAATCCTTTGGTAATACTCTTGCAGAAAATTCTGAAACGAGCCATCGGCGCAGGTACCTCAGTACTAGTTCTGTTACGTCGTGCAGAAGTAGTCACATGCCGACCATCAGTTCTATCTACTACATTGTCTTGTCTGCGACTCATCTAAATTTCAATAATAAATGCATAAAGTTATTTTTAATTATGTATATGAATTAAAGGTAATATGTGATAACATAAATAAAACCTAATTACATACATGAAATTAATATCATTAATAAATATCAACTCATATTATGATAGCCAAAGAGATCTGTATACCCAACCATATAACTCAAATACAATCTCTTTACATTAATCCTCTACTTTATTCATTAAATATATCAACAATATGTATATTACTTACTAGTAGGAGTTTAGTATAATATAACAACTAAAGTATACTTAATTATGGTATGTCCTCATCTATTTTTTCAATAATCCAACCAGAATTATCCAAATATATTCCATAAAAATTAGTAACATAATTAAATATAATTCAAATATAAACATATTTTATCTATTATAAATACATTTAACAAAAATATTCAATAAATCTAACCTATTATCCTATCAATATAATTAAAAACATTTACCAATAATCCCTATCATATAACAATATTTAACATATTTAATGAAAATATAATTAAATCTAATAAACATCTAATCATATATAAATAATACAATAACATAATTAACAACGTATTAACAAATCTATAAACATAATAAACAAATTTAATCAACTTAACCATAATTAAAATCTTTAATTAACATATATCATTAATATACCTTAATTAATATATACAAATGACACTTCAAAGATATAGCCAATACCCTAGAATAGAGAGAACATTTACCGAACCTATATTTAGTTAAAATATTAGTGCATATTCAATATAATTAATAAACCATAATTAATATATATAATTATATATCCTACAAATAACCAAAACTATAGCATACAGATATAATTTACCAAACCTATATTTCATTACAATATTCAAGTAAAATTAATATTATTAATAAGCTATATTCAATATATATAATTTTACGTCCTAAAAATAACCAAATTCCTATAATAGAAAGGCAATTTACTAAAACCTATATTTAATTCAAATATTAGAGTATAATAAATCTAAAAATATATTGTTCTAAAATTAATCAATTAACCATAATCAAAATATATTCTTAACATAACTAATAATTAACAAATTATTATTAATAAATATAAATATAATCATTAAGATAGTACATGCAAACATATCTTTAATTAAATTATAACAGCATAATTAATATAATTAAAAAACCATAATTAATACATTTAATTACAAATCAAATATATAGCCAATACCCTACAATAGAGAGATCATTTACCAAACCTATATTTAATTAATTTATGAGAGCATAATTATTATAATTAATATAACATAATTAATATATATAATTACACTTCCGAAAAATTGCAAATACCCTACAATAGAGAGATAATATTTTCAACCTATATTTAGTTAAAATATTAGTGCATAATCAATATAATTAATATATATATAATTATATATCCTACAAATAACCAAAACTATACAATAAAGATATAATTTACCTAATCTATATTTAATTAGAATATTAGAGTACAATTAATATTATTATTAAATTATAATTATTATATATAATTTTACATCCTAAATTTAATCAATTAACCTAATCAAAATATATTATTAAATTAAATTATAATTATCAAATTATTATTAAGCGAAACCCTAATTCAATCCGTCCCGGGAATCGGCACAATTTGCCGAACCGAGACCCTTACATCGGCAAAAATTGCCGAAACCAAGCCTATTCTTCAGTGAAAACTACCGAAATCCTTCCCTATCTTCGGTCCATTTCGCCGATATCTACCCTGGGTTTCGGTGTAATCTACCGAAACCCACCCAGATCTAAACTTTTATTTACCATCCGCGCCTCACATCGGTAAAATTAGCCGAAATCCTTCCCTATCTTCGGTCCATTTCGCCGATATCCACCCTGGGTTTCGGTCTAATCTACTAAAACCCACCCAGATCTAAAAAAAATTAATAAATTTTTTTTACTAGATCTAATAAACGTAAAATATTATACTTACAAATAATTATATATTATAAATTATAAATTAAAAATAAAATAACAAACATACCTTCTTGTCGTTGCTTGATATTTCTTCTTCGGGAGAGTTTTTGAGAGAGAGATAGAGAGAAGCTGAATACTCAATTTTTTTAGATCGAGAGGGTGAGAGGGTGAGAGCTAACGGTCAAATAAAGCAGCCAGCAGGTGTGACAGTTGACGGTCAAATAAAGCAGAGGGTAAAATCAGTATTTACTGCGCAAATATTTTCTGTGCAGTAAATACTTGGTTTCCAAATAACAGCTACGAATAAAAAATGGTCCACTCATTAGGGTTAGTTACCCTAAGGATGATGTAGGACTCCTTGGTTTGATTTATTGGGTCTGTCAGATTCTTCAACATTCATACACATGCCCTAGTCAATTCTATAGGTAGCCAACAGGCTCTATAGGAGGTATCGATGCTTAAAAATTAGGTGACTTAGATAAGAGGTTATTGTGTTACTCTAGTGCACCAGTAGGATTGGTGTAATTTTTAAATATCTAGGTTGTATGGTTGAGAGGGTATTTTATTTCTTGTGTGCATTTGTATAACCAGATTACTTTATACATCTTTGGGTTGTCTCTTGTTTCCCCTCAAGTAAATTAAAATGGGTGCAACTCTTGTATGGTGATTTAATTGGTTCGATGTGGTATGGTGATTTATAAGTGGTCTTTATTCACTACTTGGTTTGCGTAACATCAAGTTTTCTAAAAGCCTAAGCTATTCATGATTTGTTTTTATTAAAATAGATTTATCATATTTTTATATTTATTACACCCTTTGATAAAATAGAAACCCTTGTTTAGTTTTTGAAATGTTTCGTTTCCATTTCCTAACCCTTTATTACAAGTTTTTTTTTCCATGCGATCTTCCAAGCTGCTTTTAATTATCAAACTTCTCTATATCATTCTAATTCAATTATTTTTGGAATCCTTGCCTTTTTCAAAGTCTTATAGGCTGTTTCAAAATATTAATTGTAAATATTTATGAAAAAGTACTATTTCTGTCATAATTAACTTTATTTAAGTGTTTTAATCCCCAAAATAACTCTTTTAGCTATCCAAAATTTATAAAACTTTGGGATCGCTCCATTTTAGAGTTATTGAGATAAAAATGATTTAAAAATTCTCTATAAATTATCAAATTCATATTTTCTTCTTCAATATTCCTATAATCTTTATGAAAATCTAACCTATCCTTACATGTGTCAAAACCAAGATAAAGGAGGGTTAAGATCATCCATATGGCTATTGAAACTCATCACCTATGATGTAAAATATCATACTTTATGTTTTTACTTATATACTCTTTATACCCTTAATTAAGCGACCAAAAAAATCTACACCACCTCTCATTTGATCTTATTATGCTCTAACCTCAGTCATCTTCATCTTCATCTTTAACCTTCTCCCCTTGCTCCTTTGGCTAACCCACCACACCACTGCCATCACCACCCTTGCACCACCACCACACCACCAAATTCTCTTCTTTTTCTTCATTTATTCCTCTTTTGAGCTATAGATTAGCTTGTGGGTATTTTTAATTAAAAAAATAAGTAAATCCATGGTGATTAGGAGGATATTTATTTTGTCTCATGATTTATTCTTCCTTTCTATTTTTGAAGTAAAAGCTTGTGGTAAACACTTATTTACTGTAAGATGATGTAATCTTGGATGTTAGCATGTTTAATTGTGCATAACTTTGAATATGTCATGATTTACTATGAAAGAGAGATTTTAGCATATTTAGTGTGATTTTGATCATTTGGTTGATTTTTTGTTTTGACTATACCATATAAATCTTTGTCACATTAGGGATAACCTTATTATGTATCTTGATATGTTTTGATTAGGCCAAGCATGATTTATCTTATTATGAGTTTGAGCATATTCTAGGTGTTTTGATGATCTTGTATTGTTTTGTTAATTTGATTATACCATGATGTAGGTAGTATTTAGTAAATTATTTTTTATTATATATAACATGATTGAATTCATAAATGTTTTGATGCTCTAATTTTTGATTGAAAGTGTTGGAGGTTTAGGTTTTTGTGAAGATTTTCTCCATGTTCTTTGTATTATTCAGCATACAAGTAGCTAATGATGTCCTAATTATCCTAAGAAGGGTTTAATCTTTGACTAATCATATTTTTGGGATAATTAATCATAAAAATGATATATTTATCCCTAAAAAGCTTTTAGCTTATATTAAAGCCAAAGGTTATGGTCAACCTTTGACTTTTTGACCCTCATAAATAGAAACCAAGTGTGAATAGTAAATCCTAGTGAATAATAATTCCTGGTTATAATTTTTTTCCAAATTTTAAATTTAAGCTTCTCATTATAAGATGACATTTTTCATCGATGATAAGTAGTATTTTTATAAATAGTAATTTTTTATACCTAAAAATAATGTGACAAATATAATATTAATATTAGATAAATAAAATAATATTTTTTATTAAAAATATTAACTAAATATAAAATTAATAAACTACTCTTACACCTTAATATTAGTAGTAGCATTTGAGTCTACCTATGATTTGGTAGCAGCATTTGAGCCTACCTGTGAATTGAGTGAGTTGTGTTGAAACTGATGTGGCTCTCTAATTATACTACAAAGAGCATCACTTGCATGTTCCATTGGTATGTTTCAGTTATTTCTTGGTGAATAAGTATTTGTAGTATATGATCTTTAAGCATGTGGTTATATGCATGCTTACTGCATTTCGTTTACCTTGTGTATAATTTATGTTCATATGATTGATGTGATGCATTTGGTGTGTTACATACGGGCCTTACATATTAGTCTTATATAATAGGTTACTCAATACTATATTACTGAAGGGTTACTTTCTTAGGCCCTTACTTATTCAATGGACAGTGGGCTTTGTAGGTTAGCTCGTAAGCTTATTTCAAGATTATTCATCAGGTTAAGAGAGGAGGACAATCCGAGAATTTTCTGTATTTTCTTATGATCTTCAATATTCCCTTTCCACTAACTCTATTTTGTAACCACAGTTAGTGGGTTATATTGTCAATATTTTAATCATTGCACTACTTTGATTTATTAATGCATTGTTGAATTGATGTAAAGTAATGTTTTAGCCTTAGCATTTGGTGTCGGAATGGTGGAGGGAAACTGGTGTAGTACTAATTGTGGCGCTAGCACCCAAAAATTTACTATCTTAGCTTTTGCTTATAACTTTTAAAGATGAATTTTTTTTAGTAGTAAATGTTGGGAGTGTTACAGTTTTACCCACTAAAGGGGTGTAGAGGTTTAGTAGGAAGGATAAGCTGAGCCTGAGATACATTGGTTGTTATGAGGTCCTTGATAGAGTTCACAAGGTTTCATAACACTTAGCATTTCCACCAAAATTGGCTTGAATTTATAATGCCTTTCACATCTCCAAATTGAGGAAGTACTACACAGATCTACCCCATGTGAACAGACTAGAGAAGTTTGAGCTTGATGACTCTTTATCCTATAAGGAGAGGCATTTTCAGATTCTCAACACCAAGATTTAATAGACCTGGATGAGCTCAGTTCCCTTTGTAAAGATTCTTTAGATCCATCAAGGAGTAGAGGAGGTGACCTAGGAGACCGAGATCACCTTCCTAAGCTCTTCAGTAAAGGTGCGTTTGGTTTCAGGGTTCTCTCTCTTTTAAGAGATACTTCCTAGTAGTATAGTAGCAACCTAGGTAGAGTTAATCGTCGAGATCACCTTCCTTACATACTTTTTCTTCCTTTTCCCTACCTTTGACTTTTGAATTTGTGGACGAAGTCTCTTTTAAGGGGATAGTGATGTAATACCCCAACCTAATCCTAGTGATTTACTTTTTAACCTAATCCTAATATTAGGAAATTAATATTCCTACCTTACCCTAACTCTCCAACCCTAATATTTTGGCCTAATTTGTTTGATTGATAATTAAACTATCCTAATATCCTACCCTAAATTATATTAACCTTAATCTAATACAAAAAACAAACCTATTATCTTCTCTTTTCTTTTTTCTCCTTTCCCTTTTCTTTTCTTTCTCCTTCTTCTTCCTTCGGCAGACTCTTATATTTTTCTTTTTTCCTTTCCCCCTTCTTCCTACGTGAAACATTACCCTTATATAATTCTTGCTATGCCCCCATCACCCTCATCACCTACCGAGCCACTCCTAGTTCCTAAGGTCACAAGTTGGTGTTGAAAGTCTCACCTATATATTGTATCCATTATGATTACTCTAAAAATAATTCATTTTTGAATAGCAACATAGTAGAAAAACTCAAATACCATAACCTTCACAAAATGTGTTAAAGAAAAAATTTATATTACATGTTTATAAATTCTTTGTCTCCTTAAATGACATCAATTGTTATATGACTAATGATATCAGGATGATGGTATATGAGAAACAAATTATCAAAAATCATAATTGGATTAAGTATTTGGCTATTGGCACAGTGGACTATCGATAGTGAATCAAATCAATAGTTAGCTCAATTTTGTCTTTATCTATTTCCCACTAATTCAATCAATAAGAAAAAGAAAAGAGAATCAAATGGTATATATCCTTGATTCCAACAATTATATCCTTTATTAATGATATTGATTGGGACATTATCTTTAATCTATTAATGTCTTCCCTCAAGCTTAAATTCCTATAGTGCTTTCACCTTTGATTATAAAGAGTTTAAATTTTCATTCTTTTAAGATCACTATTTTTTTGAAGTAACTTTCATCTATTCAATTTTTATTAGATATCCTTACTTAAGCCATTAATTTTTTCCATTAGAATATTAAGGCGACTATGCTTTGAAATATGACTTATCTTGACTAATTTTTAAATACTCCATTATGCAGTGTGATCTTAATCTCTCTAGTCCCTTCCATTCTCAACTCCATTAGGCAGCATAATAGTTTCCTTTCACATTACTTAGAGAACTAATTTATACCAACTCTTCCTTTAGAATATATGTAAGAAACACTTTGATTCCAACATCCACTTAGTCCTTAGTGCTTGCTCATACTATACTAAAATAACATCTTTATCATCACTGCCCATCGTGGGTGCATCCACCCCTTTCCTTTAATCTTTAATTCCATTAAAATTCTCTTTAATATTTTGGATGCTAGAATTAAATTTGCGCTACTCCATTAAAATTGAATTACTAGATGTTGGAAGTTATTATTTTTTATACCCTTCATCATGTGTCACCCCGCTACTATAAGACATGTTTCATCTAAGGTCGTATATATGCTTTATCAAATAAGAATATCCTTTACCATACTTTGCCATAGTTTTTTCTTTTTTAACTATTCTTAGCCAAACAACTCTAGTTTAGAATTAACAATGAAGCTCTCTCTACCTCAAAAACTAGGTTTTGGTACTTCTTTAGAATTTTAGGTGTACAAAGATCAAACTTGTACATATGCCAACTCTAAAAAACAATAATAGATGATCGAAGTAAAAACTGGGAAAAGAGAATCAAGAAAAACAAACTTTGAAAGCTTGAATTTTTAGTACTATGCCACCAACCAATTAATAATACAAAAATTTAAGGACTTATGACTACAATAATACTTACTAAGTATAATATTTGGAGAGAAAAATCACTAGAGGTTTTTATCTCATGTGTCTAAACATTCTAGTTGTGTAAGAAGATAAAATTTTAATCGACTAGTAGGTCTAAGATATTTTTACGATGCTAGTCTTTGAGAAAATATGTCTCATATAGATTTATTAGAATGTAATAGTCAGTCCTAGTCCTAGTCGACTATTGCTATTTGTATATACCATTTTCTTTTAATGATGAAATGGATGAAACCAATTAATTACAAAATAAAATAAAATAAAATAAAATAAAATAATTCTTACAATGTTATCTTTAAGACTGAATATACCATAACCATCACTTAAGCTTAATATAAAAAAGCTACATACTTTTATTTTTCTTTCTACGGAGGATTATCTTTGCAAATTCTTCCTTTCTAGATCTTTTAGCTAATATGTAGAACACCTTTTTTTTTTTTTTTTTTATATCTAATGAATATTAGAGACTTATTTTTATAGATGATATTTGAGTTAGTAGTAAATGTCAGCTTTTAATTATTAGAGGTTTCAAATATGAATGATCTTTCTTCTCTTTTAATATTATAACACATAAGAAACTTTATTTGTATTTACAAATCTTTATGAATAAAAAAAAAAGATCTAAAATAAATGTATCGTTTGAAATATATTTCAGATTTAAAACTACTAATTAACATGAATCAGATCAAAACAACATCCTCCATTAAATCTATTCATTATCTATGCAAATAACAATATTAGGGTCCTGACGACTTTATTGTTAAAATGATATTAATATTAAGTCAAGTCGGGAATGACCGAAGTTTAATCTTCGCCAAAACGCAACTCCTTAAAAAACACAATAGACATTGTCTTCTTCACAACGTGTCGCTCCCTAAACGACGGCGATATGCATAATTAACAATATTTGTATCTGACAGATTACCGACAATCTTGACTGGCCCGATTATCTGGCAAATGGCATATGCTATAGCCGGTGATTCAACCCAGTAGTTGGTTCGATTTTTCTCTTTACAGAATGCCCGCCAATTCAATCAAAATCCCCATGAAGAAAAAGAAAAGGAAAGGCAGCCTAATTTATTACTATATTCTTTATCCTCTTTGAAGCACGTACGAGGAAGCTTCGGTTCGTCGGGGAGTAACTGGAGCTCAAAGTGTAGAGTAGGCTGCCTCCTCGCCTCGTGTGTATATAAAAGTCAGGATGAGGCTGCAGAAAGCTTAAGACTCCTGAAACTTCTGCCCGCTTGTTCACACATTTCTTCATCTAGATCCGTAAAGCAGTCATCTTCTCTGTCTTTCTCAGGTACTTATATATTACTTGATTTTCCTCTTTTTTCCACTCGATTTATTAATCCGACTCGTTCCTGATAAACTCCCATACTCTCTTTCATCATCTGTTAAGAAAAAGGTTTTATTTTTGCCCGATCGAGTCTATTTCCCGTTTGTAGGTGAGTTTGGGTGCCCTGAATTTTAGGTCACGAACTCCTATTTCCGTTGATTTCTCGAGTTTGATTTAGAATTCGGCGGCGAAAGGGTTAGTTGCTCAAAATTTATGGATACACTTATTGAAGGATACTATAAATCAAAAAATCTCAAATTCAGTCCGGAGGATTTTGTCCCGTCAAATTCCATGAATAGTATTCCTCAAAATGTAGCCCTTGGAACCACCCATGATTTTGGTGATAGTCAGGTTCTGTCCAATGGTCCAAACCAAACTAGTTCTGATCAACATCAATTCAGTTTGTCCCAGCAAGATTCTGTCGATAGCATCACCCAGAATGTTGTTTTCGGATCCAACGACTCTGTTGATTCCCAGATAATTACTTTGAATGATTTAGACCAATATTTTGATCCAGAAATCCTCGATTCGGGTTTTTCTGGGTCTGTTCCTGATGGGGTGATAGATGTCGGAGGAGTACCTGATTTCCCTGATGCTTGTTTGAAATACATGGGTGATATCCTTATGGATGGGGATTTTAGTGATCAGCTGCCTGCTTCAATAGAGGATTATAGGGCACTTCAAGCTACTGAGAAGTCATTGTATGATGCTCTTGGGGAGTCGTACCCACACCCACACCTGCAACCACCTTCCAGCGATCGGTCCTATGATGCTTATGTTGTCCAAAATGGTGTTTATGCCCCGGCCGATGATTGTTTTGGCATAAGTGTTGTCAACCTTGAGGCTGATGGTTACGGCCCTAGTGAAACTGGTGTTGAGACCAACGTGGTTCTAGATCAGAGGCGGGGCCAATTTGTTCCCTTCCGTCCATCTGTTGTCGGTAATTCTGGTTCCTCCCCGATACCGAAATCTCAATCCCCAGGCTCATCCAACAACAGCAACGATGACACTAATGGTAGGTCAGTGGATTCTCCTGTGAGTACAATTTTGGGTTCTGATTTGACTAATCTGGGTAACTTGGAATGGATCAGAGAGGCCATGCTTAATTTAGGAGGTGATAGATCCATCAAACATAGGCAGGCAGGTGAGTTGAGGAAGGAGGGCAATATCGATAATGAGCCCAGGGGAAGGAAGAATCATCAAAGGGATGACGACGGAGATCTAAGAAGCAGCAAGCACTTGACACCTAATCTTGAGGAAGATGTGACATTAGAAAATTATGATGATTTGTTCCTCTGTAAGGACGGTCAAAATGATATTCATTCCTGTATCAGCGGATCCTCAAATGTTGAAGCTAGCGGTAACAGTTCGCCAACTGAAAGTTCAAAAGGGCACAATAAGGGCAGACCAAGACGTAATAAGAAGAAGTCCGATGATCAAGGAGAAACAGTCGACATGAGGCATCTTCTCACTCAATGTGCACAAGCAGTGGCCAGCTTCGATCTAAGGACTGCAAATGAACTGCTCAAGCAAATTAGGAAGCATTCAACTCCATATGGCGATAGCACACAGAGATTAGCTCATTTCTTTGCTGATGCACTGGAAGCTCGCTTATCAGGTAGTGCTGGTCGAGAACTATTACCTTCTTGTGGTGGCTTGCAGATACCGCTGGCTGAGTTCCTAAAAGCGTACAGAGCATTTGTTACTGCTGTTCCTTTCAAGAGGACTACATATTTCCTTGCTAACAGAACGATAGCAAAGTTGGCTAAGGATGCTTCAAGGATTCATATCATTGATTTCGGTATTAACTATGGTGTCCAGTGGCCTTGTTTCATACAGAATCTCTCAAAAAGAGCCATCGGACCTCCAAAGTTACGCATCACGGCTGTAGATTATCCACAACGTGGGTACCAACCAGCTTCAAGGATTGAGGCAACAGGGAGGCAGTTATCCAAGTACTGTGAAAGATTCAGGGTACCGTTTGAGTATCATCCCATTGCAAAGAGATGGGAAGATGTACGCCCCGAGGATTTAAAAATCGATAGGGACGAGCTCCTCGTGGTCAACTGCATGTACGGGGCAGGGAAACTATTGGATGAGACGGTGGACGAGAGTAGTCCGAGGGATAGCTTCTTAACTTTAATCAGAAAGTTAAACCCTGACCTTTTCATGCACGCGATCATTAACGGACCGCTCAGTGCCCCATTTTTCATCACGCGGTTTAAAGAGGCTTTATTTTACTTCTCAGCCATGTTTGATCTTTTCGAAGAGACTATGCCTCGTGAAGATAACGAGAGGCTGTTGATCGAGAGGGAGGTGATCGGGAAATCTGCTTTGAATGTCATAGCTTGTGAGGCTGCAGATAGGATAGAAAGACCTGAAACTTATAAGCAGTGGCAGGTACGTCATTTCAGGGCTGGATTCAAGCCGGAGGGGTTCGACCAGGAACTATTGAAGGAAGCAAAGGCTATGTTGCGAGGGAATTATCATAAGAATTTCTTGGTGGATGAAGATGCTCAATGGGTGCTTCAAGGTTGGAAAGGAAAACTTCTGTATGGTCTTTCCTGCTGGAGACCTGCGTATTAAGATTGATATATCTGTGGGCTAATCATATATGTAATGCTGATTGATCAATAGTTTTGTCTCAAATGTTGTAAGCCTGAGTTTCTAGACGTTTAGTATCTGCATTATTTGAGGAACTAGGTTTATCATTTCCAGCTTCGTAGTGACCTACTTCCCTTTCATCTGTCTGAGCTAGCTAGTCCAGTTCGAGGCCATGATCATGTTTGGGCACTTGAGGGTGTTGGGCAATCATGCAGGCAGCAATACCTGTCGTCTTATGTTTTGTACAACTCGTCATTGCATTCTTTGTGGGTATAAACTGGATAGGCAGGCGTTGTGTATTGAGAATTACCACCATCAGATGGGTTTCTCTGTCTAGCCAGTTACACTCTGGAACGGCCATGTTGTGACTTGTGAGGAACAGATTTGAAATCTCTGTATCAAACTGCTGCGAAAGTTGTAATTTGGATCCTGATCAGGATAATGTTTTGATCTGCATTTCTGTTTTCTGCTCGGATGTCTTTAACTTTCTCAAATTGCAGGTGCTCTAAAGAACTGCCATGAATGTCATATACTATAAATATCTTATCATTTAATGTCAATTTCATATTTCAATGATGGTTTGAAATGTTATGCATTTATGCACCAAAACAGCAAACACCATTGTTTTAAAATTTTAAAATGTCTAGTTAACGAAATAAATTACTTTTGGCCTCTATTTAGTTCCTAGAATATTCCAAAGAAATAAAAATATAGAGGAAATATTTTATCATATTTGGTTTAGTTATGAAAATGAAATAGAAAATAGTAAGGAAAAAAAGAAAAAGAAAAAAGAGAAAGCATTGAAAATTCGCTACTTCTTTTTTATAACAAATAATTGGGAAAATTTTGGATCTTTTTTCGTCCCTTTCTTTCCTCTGGTATATCTAAGAGCTAAATAGAGTTTTATGATTCGTTTGGATTGGGATAAATTGAGAAAAAAAAAGAGTAAACATTAAAAATTAACTTAAATAAAGGGAATAAAGGAAAATTGGGATGAATATTTTAAAATATTATTTGGATGAAATTAACTTAAGTTGAATGAATCGAGGTAAATATTATTTTAATTTCGAATGAATGTTAAAAATAAAATAAATGATACTTATATTGAAGTCTCTTTTATAGCACATGTATTAGGGTATGGTATTTTTGTCCAATTAAAAAAAAGTTTATTTATTTTTTTCACTTCACCCCCATTAACCGAGGTTAATAAGAATGAGGGAATAAAGGTGAATGAGAAGGGAAAAAAATTAATCCTCATTATCTTAGTTGAATTTTTTATTTGGTATCCAAATATGGTAAATGAAGGTAAATTAATTAATTCACCCCGAACCAAACAAACCATTAGTAAAATTACAAATAAGATAATGCAAGAAGAAATCATTCAAAGTCCACAATCTAATCTAGGGTCATCAATTGAAGAAGAATTTGTTAATAGCTTATTAACGGATCATATGCTCAAAAGGTAACATGTGATAGTGAGCTTATATTTAATAGGGCTTAGGACCTTTAGGCTGAATTTGATTTATGAGAAGTTTTAAGGGAAAAAAATTATGAAAGTAAACTATTTTCTTCCAAACCTTTCTCACATTGTTATGAGGAGAATCATTTAGGTAATTTCTAACATTCTTATTCCTTGCTATTTATTAATATCATTTTTTAAGTAAGTCAAACACAATAAATCATATTCGTTGATCTTTTTCTCTCTTTTCCTTCAAGCTTTCCAAACACCAAATAAAAATGCTAGATAACCGTTTGCGAAAGATTCATGCGTACTGACATGAAGCCTTAGGTGGCCAATCCCATAGTTAAATGTATGCGTAACTCATTTAGTTTGGAGAAGGATTCTGTTGAAAAGAAAATTATTCCTTCATGATTTCTTTGAGAGGAATGACAAGAGAAGGCTATTAAACAATAATCATATTTTAATTATGAAAAGAGGAAGAGACAAAGGAGTAGTTATGGAGTACGTTCGTTTAGAAAAGAAATTAAAGAAAAAAATGCCGGTCAAAGATAGCAATTAGTTAGTATTGAATATTTTTATTGAGATGATAAATAAATGAGCAGGTAAGAAAAATGATAACATTTTGACCCATTATTTAGGTTGCGCTTGATAATTACATTCCTTCTACATCATCCAATGTGATATATATATATATATATATATATTTAGTAAACTTTTAAGATTATCTTTATTTTTATTATAATTTATTAAAACGTGTTTAATAAAAGTTACATTCCTGAAAATATCAATACAAACCACTTTATATCATCTTTATTCAGATAACTTTTTGAACCTAGTTTTAATCAATGCGTGGAATAAGTGGTATGCTCACGTGTCATTCTTTGCAATCAAACCTTAGTTTCAAGTCTCTTAATTACTTCACAAAGACAAATCTTAATTTCTTCCATGACATGCGTTGCTCTGCTAGCTAAATCTAACAGTTAATTTTATTTTAGAAAAAAGAACTAAGCAGATAAAAGTGTTCTCATGCAGTAAATCATTAAATCCACACTTAAATGGTAAATGTTAACAAAATTTCACCTAAAATATTAAAATATGACATGCGTTGCTTTGCTAGCCAAGGTTACTATTTTAAATTAGGACTAAGAGTTATAAGTAGGAGGCCGGAGACGGAGATGGAAAAATAGAAACCAAAGAAATAAAAAAACACTATTTTTTTTGAATTTAGGAAATAGAGACCGAAAAAATAACAAATATATATATATATATATAGAAGAAATCTACTAAAATTAAGAGAGAATAATATAAAAAAAATCCTAAAACTGATACTTATATTAATTGATGTAAATCATTAGTATTTTTAAAAATATAATTAATCAGATACTTCTAATATCGATTATGATATAATTAAAATAACTTCTTAAACAAGAAATAATTTTGGAATGGAAAACCACATTCATATGTCATTTCCGTGCTTCGATGGTTATACTCAATGGATGTACTAGTTTTACATTAGATCCTTACTTTTTTTAAATATCTAAAAAAAATGTAAATTGAAAATATTTGACTTCATTTAAATTGAAAATAAGATGAATAAAACAATAAAAACTTATTACATTATGCTTCAAATATAATACGGTGTACATAGTACGCTCCAAATACGTATAATGCTATCAATTATCATATATCCCATATACAATACAAAACAATACAAGATAGTTACAAATTAATATGCCTCAGAAATTTAGATACCTAAAATCTAGAAATTCCTTCATCGCTTCCACCTTCAATCATAAAAGAGTGTACCTTTGGTCCGGGACTTTCATCCATCTGCTTTCCATTGGATAACCTTGCTCAAGCCGTCAAACCCTTATAAGAGAATAAGAATGCAACCAAGCTTTAGAATATACCTTACCTTGGATAATTTTCGAATCTCCTATTATTTAGCAACATAATTACTTTCGCTTCACATTACTCAGAGGATAGTGAAACGATGTCCTCCTTCGACATATATGTTGGGAGCATTCTGATGCCAATATCCACTTATTCATTATTGCCTCCTCAATCTCATTGCCTACCAATAGTACTCCTCCACCGTCACCAACCACGCGGGCGAGGCAACTCCTTTTTCCTTGGTCTTTAGTCGCATTGGATGTCTCTTCATTATTTCGGACGCCTAAATTTGAACATGTGGTACTCCATCACAGTAAAAGTACTTGATGTTACAAGTTTTCTTTTTCTTAGACTTCTTCACGTGTCACCCCTCCTCTATAAGACACGTTTCACCCGCTAAAGTAGACCTCTTTTTGACCCATCAATTTTTAGCCTTGAGCAAAACTACGCCGACCGTCTCCAATAAAATGATATTCTTTCCATCAAGTAGATGCAATGCCCACTTTTTTTTTTAATTCTAAAAAAAAAAGCCTAGTTTAATCAGGATTTACATTATTTAGGAATAAAGTTATCTTATTTTAAATATATGATTATATCCTTCATAATTTTAGAAGTGAGCTCACTACAGGAAATTAGGTTTTTAACTATCAATAATTTTTATTGTTAATGGCTAAAGTTTAGTCGCTAATGTCAATAACGATAAAAAAAAATAGTGGTCGTTATTACTCCTTCGTTAAAGACTGTATTGACCAACTAAATGTTTTTATAGCTAAAGTAATATTGACGGCATATTATATTAGTCGTTGAAGTAATAGCGACGACGTTTGATGTTGGTCGCTAAAAATAATAGCAACGACGTATGAAGTTGGTCGTTAGAAACAATAACGATGACATATGATATTGGTCGCTAAAAGTAATAATGACGAATAAAATATACTGTCATAAATAATATTAACAACTAATTTTTTTATCGCGATTAAATAAAAAAATATCACACTAATAACACTAATTTTTCAATCAATACTAAAATTTATTCATTATCAGCAACATAATTTATTGGTCACAAATGGTATAATTAGATATTCATTAATATAATTAACATTTCAATATTCATCTATAACCCTTCACCTATATGTGTATATATCCATTTCAAGGCCTGTACCTGTATGCATGTATATATATCCATTTCAATCTTCTCAAACCCTGTATCTATATGCATGCATATATATCCATTTTAATCTTCTCAAGCCCTGTACCTGTATGCATATATATTTATTTGATCTTCTCAAGCCCTATACCTGCATGCATATATATCCATTCTAACACATGGATATAATTTTATAAATATCTATTTACAAACATTCAACTAAATATTTATATAAATAGTTTGTATTAAATGTTTGGTACAATAAAATATTTGATCAAATATAAATATATTACAAAAGAGCTACAAAATGTTGTTGCATTATAAAAATATCATGATTAGCAGTTGCTTATGAATTAATCATTCTATTTATCAGACATAATATACTTAGTTAATTTCTCAAAATAAACTAGATTTGCAACAAAAAAATATAAAAATAATAATTAATATAAGTATCAAATAAACAATGATGTATCATATCAAAAGAAAAGAAAAAAATTACGCCGAACAATAAAAACAAGAGTATATCATTACTCTTCAACTTAAGATAAAAACTACTTCCAAACCATGTTGGTAACATCTATACGAGCACCATAAACCTTACCCTTCAACCTTGTCACATCCAAATAATTCCTCTAAGATACCCTGAGTAATAAATGACCCAAACAAAGTAAATTCAACTAATTAATTGTCAATGATATATGACGATCCAACAAAATCAATGAATAAGGTTCAAATTTGCATCAGAAGCAAAAAATTTGCTTTTCATTATTATGAGAAAAAAACAAGCCTATACACAATGCATATCACCACCACCAGTTAGCTATTTAAAATTAACAGCCTTTACAAAAATATATCCACTTGGAACTTAGTGGCATTCGTTGTGAATTAAAGATAATCGGGAGTTGCAAAGAAAAAAATAAACTTTATAAGAATGTATATTCTATGACATTGAGGATACTAAAATGTAACCTGGACCATACAAGTCCCTTCTCATGGATACTGCTGGATGCATATTTTAATAATTCAACCATTAGAGCTAAAATAAAGATACGAAAGAATCAAGGTCGTTACAAAAATAGATATAATTACATGCACATTATTACAATAAGAAACCTCACCTCTAAACTATGAATATTATCACCACCAGTTAGCTTTTCAAAATCAATGACAGGTTCAAAAATACATCCACTTGGATGCTACTAGATTCACATTTTAATAATTCAACTGTTATAGCTAAAACAAAGTATGAAACAACACTATTAATTGATAGAACATCTCAATCTAAAAGAGAGTAATGTAAATAACTAAACATGCAACCCTTATGAGAAATGATTCTAGTGAAGAAGAAAAACATTAATAGATACATCTACATGTAATTCTTATGAACAAACAATATATACCCCAAATCTACTTAACATCAATTTGATTTTGTGTTGTTTATAAACCTTATTTACCATGGGTGTCAGAGTTGGGTTCTTGATTTTTTTTATGTTGATTGGTAATTTAGTGCCAAGCATTGTTCTTAACTTGCAGCCTTTAGTTTCTACTTCATTTACCCATATTTTTGTAATTATATGTATGCACAATGCCTGTTCTCATATTCACTCTTTGAAGTAGGAGGTATTTGGTTTGGTTGGAGACATTCTTTTGAAAATTGTTGCCCCTAATTATGATTTGAGTGTGTACATTGGATGTGTCATTTCTAGGTCATTCTAAAGTCTTTGTTATTACTATACATATTTATAATTTCCTAGTCACTAGTATTAGTTTATTACTTGTAATCTCTCAAAAGTCAGATCTAGATGTCTTGCGATGGTCCCTATGCTTGTTAATTTCAAATATTCATCCCTAAGGACCATACGTAGCTGATTTGAATTTAGTTAGATCTAAACTAGCTAGTTAAGCTTATTAGACAACTAATTAGAATCATACTTATAATGATTAACACATTTAATAATTTTAACTAACCTCATGTTCAAGGGTACCTAGCATCCTCTGATGTAGATGGACATGCAAGAATGTAATCTACGTCATCATCTACATTCTATTCATTTTGCATCAAGTACTAAAATCGTGCACTTTTAAAAATCTTTTCCATGCTAGGTTCCTATTTGTCCATTCTTTCTTTTAGTACTTGATTTTCTTGATTCTTTTTTTAAAGCTCTTTTTTTTAAGAGCAGCATCATTTACCTTGAGATCTTCCAAAATTTTGCTCTTGCCTTTGTAAGGGCCTCTAATGTCTCTAGGCTTCACTCCACTACCATAGCTAGGAACATAGCCCTTTGTTTGAGTCACCCCATACACACATTCAGCCACCTCAACATGAGTAAGGGAAGGTTTAGCAGCTTTGACCTCAATAATTTGAGCCTTCAAGACAAATAATGTTAATTAAACAAAAAATATAAATAGAACTAATAAAATGAATGATATATGGACAAAGGTGTACAGGGATGTCTATAACCTCAGTTGTTGCTGTCTATTCATCCTTTATATGGCTTTCAAAATAAACGGTGCTATAATTTAGATTTTTTCCATCTTTTCCTCCCTATATAATATAACATTTATCTATAAGGATTTAAAACAAGGAAAAAATAGTTTCTTGGAAATTTTTTTATCTTACTCTTCATAGGGAAGTACATATAATATATACCATATCATAGGCGATCTCTCAATAAGGATTGTTGTCACTACAATAAAGACATTTGTTTTCCATCATCAAACCGTTGTTTGTATTTCTTTAGCTCATTTCCTGTGCACACATATTGTATTATATGATATATAAGAGAAGAATAATCAACAAGGTAATCGAATATATACATATATTTCTAATCAATTATTCATAAGTGATATACCATAAACTTTGGACTATGATAGTAATATTTTACCAGCCAGTCTTAATCAGATTGCTCCTCAATCATTGTTGGTTTAAGCTTCAATTGTTCATGAACATCTAAGCCTTTAATAGTTATGGGATTTTCTTCCCTCTAATAGTTCCACAAGTCTTTCATGTGACGAAGAGTAGAATTTTTGTAACTCTCTATGTTATCATTAGAGAACTTTTCCTGCAACACAAAAGTAATGAATCCAAAGGAACTACTAATTAAAATGTCAAAGGAAACTATTATACAAAAAAAAAGAGAAAAAAGTTTGCAGAACCACAAGTAAAAGTAAATGAAATATAAAAATGAACCCTTGAAATTAATTACCGTCATTGCAGCCCATAGGTGGTCCTTTTGTCTTTGTTCAACTACATCCCAAGAGTATATTCGAATAGGCATTATGTTGCAATTATGAACTAATTTACCTATGTGCCTGCTCCACTTATGTCTATTATCTCTAACAACACGACCATTAAAAAAAGTCACAGGTAGCTCATTTCCACTACTAAGTCTTGCCACTTTTTGACACATATTTCTACCTTGAGGCTTCCAAATATTTATGGCAGAATTATCTATCACATAAAACTATTAAAAAAATGAATAAGAATTAAGTAAAAAAAAAACACTTATTATATCATACCTCTACTTGTAAGCTTCATTGGAGAAGATTAGAAGACATTTTTAGTATTGACATGATTGTTTCCACCTAGGGTAGCAGTTGATTTGCCTTACAAAGCAGTATCCTCATTGAGTAAGGATGGAGGGGGTTCCTTTGAGCTATAGGGACATTAATAGTGCTGGACTTGCATTTAGCACCAATTCTTGAAGTTGATGATAATGGGGAACGTCATTCATCTTATCAATGGCATGAATGTTACCACCAATAGTAGGAGATAATTGAAATGTCTTCAATCCTAGTCCGCGGTCGCGCCCCTTACCAATATCATTCAATTGACCTAGTGATATATACTTAGGTCGATCAATCTTTGATTCAACTAATGACACTTATTTCCTTAAAACCTGCAACTATACTATTAATATAAACAATTAGACTCTATAAAAAAAACATTTGGTGGAAGATATTATGTCACAATATACATACATCATGAGCTAAATAGGATAATTACATTTCTTCGTTCCCTTATCTTCATTAGCATTATAACACATTACCAAAATAGAGTATATAAGACACTTCATTAAAACAAAAATTAAGAGTTCAAAATAAACAATAAGGAAATACATCTCATTTCAAGAAAATCAAGCTACTAGTAGCAAGTATACAAAAATACATCACTAAGCACTAGGATAAATCTCAAGGATGGTTGAAGTGTATTCATCCGATTATAATATCTTCACAAGAAACTGTTGGTAGATTTTTTAACACAACATGCCAACCCTTTTAATGTTACCTTCAACATAAAATACTTGTGATGCTTGAGTTGTTAGAACTAAAGGTTTTGTAGTTTTCCAAATATATCTGCAATCAACACTTGTGAACCTATACTTATCTTCCTTCACTCCCTTAACTTTATCAGCTACATCAAACCAATCACATCAAAATAAGACTAAGCGTTTATTACCTACATACTGCAATTTAATAATCTCGGTCAATTGACCATAGTAATCAATAGATCCACTACCATCATCACCAACCACAACCATTCCACTACATTGTGACCTTGTTCTTTCCTCATGAGATGTAGTGTGGAATTGATATCCATTTACTACATAGCCATAAAAACATGTCACATATTTTAACGGACCATGTGACAATGAGAGTAAGGCTTCTATCTTCTCGCTTTTATCTATTTCATATAAATCTATAACCTAATAAATATTATGTTTATTATAACCTATTCTTACAAAACCTATGATCTAAATGAACTTACATTACTATATATATTGAATATTGAATGGCATGGAAAAATTACATTTTTGTTAAACCACTCAATAAACATTCTATTCCATTCATTGGATGACACTTGTGGTGGATTGTCTTCTTATTTTTGATAATACATTCTATAATGAAAAAGATATATCATATGTCTAATATGTGCCTTTGAAGAAAAAACATAGAAAGGAAAGAGCTCTTAGGTATAACTTACTCAAGAAATGGTTGAACTTGTTTAAAATTCTTAAGAACATATATATGGGCTTGCTTTAATTCATTTGCATTTAAGTCTCTAGTTCTACCACTTCCTAGCCCTCTTCCCTTGTAAGAAAAGGAAGACATTTTGGCACATTCACATCATCATCATAATTTCGATCAAGGCTGTCAAAATTAGTCTATACTTTATGCAAATATCTTGAATAAAAATTCATGCATTCTTTTGCTATATACCCTTCTGCAATAGAACCCTCTGGATGAGCCATGTTACGTATATAAGACTTCAAATTGTACAAATTCCTTTCCACTAGATACATCCAGTGAGAATGTATAGGTTCATATAACATAGCCTTATATGCCAAATGAACTAACAGATGTAACATCGCATCAAAGAAAGATGGTGGGAACATCTTCCTGAACTTACAAATGGTTATTGGAATATTCAAATGTTTCGAACCTAAATCCTTGAAAAATATAAACAACTCAAGAAGTGGTTCATACACATCCTATGAAAGAAGGCCATGCAATGCAAGAGGAAGAATATGATGCAAGAGAATATGATGGTCATGGCTCTTTAATCTAGAAATCTTATTTTCTTTTAAGTTTACACATTGTAAAATGTTAGAAGAAAAACCATCTAGAACCTTTAAATGCTTCAAAATGTTTTATAATTTATGTTTTCCCTCTTGAGACAGGGTGAAATGGGTATCAGGTAGCAATATTTTATGGAAATTTTATGATAGGATGTAACTCCAGCCTAATACCCATTGTTTGTAAATCAAGACGAGATTTATAGTTATCCTTCTTCTTATTTGGTACATTAAGTAGTGTTCCAAGTATGCTATCACATATATATTTTTTCAATGTGCATTACATCTAGGATATGTCATATCAAGTGGTGCTTCCAATATAGGAGCCTAAAAAATATACTCTTCTTATTTTAGTTATCTTACCTCTTCTTCTGCGAGACCTTTCCTTTGAAGCCAGGATCTTTGCTTAATATGATGTCTTCAAAATCTTGCACTTGGTGAAGAATCTTCACCTGTTAAAGGCTTCAGAGGTGTTTCCTTTTCTATAGTACCATTAAATAACATATTCTCTCTTCTCCATCTATGATTATTTTTCAAGTAGTGCCAGTGACCTATGAAGCATGCCTCTCCCCCATTACCTAATCTCAAAGAGTGAGTATTATTACTGCAAATAGGCAAACAATTTTTCCCTTTTTTCTCCATCCAAATAATATTCCATATGTAGGAAAATTATTGATAGTCAACATAAGAGATTCATGGAGATTAAAATTTTGACGCTTTGATGCATCATATGTTTGGACACCATTATTCCATAAGTCCTCTAATTCATTAATTAGTGGTTGTAAAGAAACATCAATAGCATCCCTAGGACCATCGGGATCTAAAATCAACATAAAAGAAAGATATTTGGATGAAATGGATATCAAAGGGAAGCAAGCACAAAACGTGATCATTCAATATCATACTTTAGAATGGTTGATGAAAGTTGAAAGTCAATTACAAACCTAGAATGAGAATTTACATCAACATACTTGGTTCCTTCATGTACAACAATGGAGGAAAGTTTTATGGAATAAGGTTCATAGGCCACATACCATATGACTATCATATTTCTAAAATAGTATATAATCCTTTACACATACATCAATCTTCTCATATGAAAAGCTGAGATCTTTAATTGTCTTTTTTGCCTTGTAATAAGAGTAGGGAAATGTTGCATATTTGGATAATAACTCTTCTTTCAACAATTTAAGTAACATTGTGAAAGAACGATTACTCTATTTGCTAGTATTGTTCACACAAAGCAATTGAATTAAGGTAGACAATTTATATCCCTTAGAACCCTCATAAAGAGGTTTTCAGAAGTCATTCAACAACCTTTGTTTATCTACCGCTTCAAAGTTGGGTTCTTCTTCATGGTTTAAGGATCCCATATTTTTCAAATTTAGCTCAAGGTTATGATGATGAGGATACTTATCTTCTAAAAGTTCCGCTATCTCATTATCACTATCATCATAGTCATCTTCATTCTTATTATTTTGAGGATCTATATCGATGTCAGAATGTTCCTTTTGTCCTTCTTCACCATAATGAAACCATAGAGTATAACCTCTCAGAATCCCAAAGGTCATCAAGTGTGCTCTCATAGTATCACGAGTTCTACAATCAATGTTAACACAATTGATACATGGACATCTAATTAGATTTCTATTGATTTTTTAAAATGCATAGTTTAAGAATTCTTCAACCCCGATAAAATATGTTGGATCATGAAAATGATTATCAACAAGGCTAATCTATTCCTTATTGGGTGCCATTTCCTAAAGGAAAAAAAATCATAAACATAACAATTAGAAAAAAAAATTCCAATTAGATGAAACATGCATACTATCATTTTGAAGAATAAACGACAAGGATTACAAAGATATAACATCGAATATCATTAATAAAGTATTAATGAAAGAAATAGAAAGCACAAAAGCACACCAATTACATTATATTTTATTTATCGTTAAAAAAATTATGTCAATGGTAATCATCATCATATTATTTATCTAATTTTATCAACTTGAATTATTATAAAATTCTTAAATGAATTGAAATGGAAAATAATCTAAGAACATAAAAAAGAGATTATACAACAATATAAAGTAATGAAGAAAACCTTGAGCACCACCATCCATCAACACCCTTCCTAATTTTTTACTTTCAAGATAACATATATTGTATACTCAATTACTTAAAACAATAAAGGAAATACCCCATTTAACATAATTAGGGTTTTTGAGTGCGCACTACAAATCCGATCAAATCTTGCTAAAATATTTATATTAACAGATCAAAAATGAAACTAAACATAATCTAATGCAAATAATATAATAAATTGAATAAAATAACTCAATTAGTGAATCTAATTGAAATTGTAAATTTTTTAAATTGATAGTTCTAACATGAAATTAGATACATTTTAAAGTATATTGTAAATTTAATTTATCTAAAATAGCTTTATCAGATAAAACTAACAAAGCTAAATATAATTGAGTCATAAATCCAATTTTAACAAATAAGCCACAACCAATACAATTAACCATTCCAAATCACACATACAATGTATATATATGTGTATATATATATATATATATATATAAAATTAAAGAACTAATTTATCTTATCATAAACAAATTCATTTAAAATTAATCAAAATAAAAGTTAGGGTTTGGGTATTTATACAAAATGAATTGTTGTAAAATTAGAGGGGATGAGGGTTGCTGGAGCTTCACGGGTGGTCAAGGACCACTGGTCGGTGCCGATCAATGCTGGAGGCGGACAAACAGTGGCATATTGCTACTCTCTTCATGCATTGCTGGCAGCTACCATTGATGCTCGCTGCTACTGTGCTGGAGGATGACGACAATGAGAATGCTTGAGCGACAGTGGCTGGTGTGGCCTGGGTTGAAGGAGCATAGAAGGAAGATGTAGGGGTCAAGATAAGGGTTTTCATAGAGGAGAAAAAATAGAAAGATAGAAAGAAAATAGAGGGCAGTGTGTGGACGGTCGAGGTTTTGTTAAGTTTTTTTTTTTGAAATTTTAAGGATTTGAGAGGTTTAAGGGTTTTTTTCATTATATCTTGTTTTTTTTTTGGGTTTTAGAGATTTGAAACTTTTTTCATTATAAAACATATGTGTGTGTGTGATTTAAATGTTTTTAGATATTAATAAACTAATGATTAACGACTAAAAGTTATATTGGTCGTAATAGATATACCAATAACAACGATTTTTTATGGTGGTCGTTAATAATATATCAATATTAATAAAAAAATGGTTGCTAAATTGGTCATTAATACACCAGTTTCTTATAGTGGCTGTTGTTATTTTTTTAGAATATTTTGTTCATGATGAGATTTTTTTATACATAGATATTTAAGTTCCTTCTATTATTATAATTCTCTTAGTCTTTTTTAAAATGCTAAACTGAGTTTTTAAAAATGTCATATAATTATTATTTTTATATTTTTTAGATTTAATTAGATATTTTAGACATAATAAATTATTAAAATCAACTTTTCTTCTTCTATTCTCATCTATAATTTACTAGAATCAATCCTAGACTTTCATTTGTGATATTGTTGGATGTGAGCCACTACTTTTTGGCCTTTTTGGCTAGTGCCACCACTTTCCATGATCATTTTGAATTTAGATCTTTGTCCATACATAACATTTATATCTTCAAATTTCTTATTTCCTTTCTCTTTCACTCATTTCTCCTATATGATTTTGGTTTGTGATGCAGGAGCATCTCATAATAATATTTCACTAATTAATTTTTCTAAGTTATGGGATCACAAAACACTCTTAACTTTGATTAAATTCATTAGATAAATGTGAGAAAATAAGTGGGCATACGAGCCCATGCATGCATAATAGCACACCTAGCCCAAGCACAACCAATTATGATAGCATGTCTAGCCCAAGTCTAACCAACTATGGTGGCACATCAAGCCTAAGGAAACTAGTTGTTGTATTGTTATTTCCAAGTATTGTGCCACCTAAGAAGCCAAATTAGTCCAAGCCCAAGGCTGATTTTAAAAAATAAAATAAATAAAAAAGAGAAAAAGAAAAAGGAAGACAAGTGAATGGAAGAGTAGTTGAGGAAAGTGAGCCAAGTCAACAAATTAGATTATTTTAATTAACTAAGCATGGGATATGATTGATTAGGTATGGGGGATGATTTTGATTTGTTACCTACCATTTTAGCATATGAGGGGCTCCATACTATGGTATGGCTATCAAATTACCACACATGGGCTGACTTCATTTTAGTTCTCATTCGAATAGTTTCTAGTTTGTATTAGATAACTAGATAACAAAGAATGGTTGGAATGTAACTAGGTAGGTAAGGGGGAAGGGTATAATGAACTTTTTATAACCATGGCTGCCATTATAAATATGGGTAGCCCTAATACAATGTAACATATTACCTCCTTGAATTACAAATTAGATTTTCGAGCTCCCTATATCTCCCCCTACAAAGTTGAGTGAAAACTTTATTTTGAGTGAAAAATCTCATAATTTTTTTCTCAAGTTTTGAAACTTGAGTGGTGGTTGTGAGTGTTTAATCTTTGTCTTCCTTAGATTAAATATTATCATACATCTCATATCTTTTCTGCATTTTAACTTTCGATGGTCAATTATCTCATACAAAACCATCTTTCATTAAGTATGTGCCAACTTGTTTAGCATATGCATCAGTTTGGGTGCCCTTTGATAGCCATGAAAAATTCCATCCTCTTTCTATTCTATGGTTATTTCTCCTCTTTACTTCAAAATTCTTGAGTTTAGCTAATTCGTGATTTCTTAAGCAAAAGTAGGTTAGACCTCTCTAACTGGTGAAGTATTTGGTATTCATCCTCTTTGACCAAGATCACCTTTAGAAATTTTATTTTCTTATTTAGCTTTAAGATTTGTTTGAGGTAGATCTCCTAAACTTGTAGTAAATAAGATCTTACGTCTTATTATGTGTTTTTATTATAATTTGATTAATTTAATTATAATCATGATTATGGTTTTATGTTAAGAGCATGAAGTTGTGTTATATGAGTATGTTATGGTTGGTTTGAGCTTATTGTATTAAAGATGTTAGCATGGATATCTTGTGCTTTTATGTATTTAAGCATGTAAGTATGTATATAAAGCGAAGTGTTGAAAGTGTTGTTGTTTTACCTTTGATTGTGCTCTTGTTGTAGCACCAACAAATTTACTACTATTTTTTTAATTTTTTTTGCAGAAGCTAATACAGAGATAGAAGGGTTTTGTTACTATACTTAATATAATTCCAGATTATTTTACCAATGTCATATCAAATACAAGATAATAGAAAAATAATTTAAATGTGATAAATATGGAATGAAAAATATTTTATGAATAAACAATAATAGTTAGGAGTATGAAACTTTGAGTAGAAAAAAATACAATAAAAAGGAATCACATGTGCTACGAGACCATAAGGTATCTTGAATGAAAAACTAACTACCAAATAACCCATACTCTATGCCCAAAGCAATGCAAATGGAGATCACTTCTCCACAACAACCATCATATACCTGCACATGAACAATTGGGTTATTTGCTCATAGGAATGGGTAGTATCCATAAAAAAAGATACTTAATACATTATGTACTAATTAAGGTAGCATAACTCATTATTAGAATAAGGCATGAATAATACATTAGAGCCACATAACAATATAGATACTATATATTCAGATATTGCTCATGATATGATAATACTAGCAAGGAAACCACATTAGAGTTCTTATTTATGTGATCATACAGTTTCAATCACTTAGCCACTTGAGTTTAGGGACCCCACTATTCTTTATCAGTGGAATGATATCATGACATAATAACTCTTCTACAAAACAACGAACTTGGGATCTACTATTAATATCCAGTGTAATGGAACATAGCATAATGGCCCTTCTTGGGTAATACTAACTCGGAAACCACACACTACACACCTTATCCTTAAGTATGCACACATCTCTAAGCCCATGAAATAAATGATATGGAGTATATATAGTGTCAATTTAACTATTGTAACAACTAGAATAAAATGAGTATCACAGTAATATGATAAAATAAATATAGTTTGTATAACTCGGTCCTAATTCTCATGATCACCCATTTTAATCTTTAATGTCTTATTTATACTCTTAATTGACATCTAACACTTAGGATCACACTTCAACATTTAGTATGATACCACTTACTTCAATTGTTACTAAATTCATTCTAATAATTGTTAAATAACTAGGATTATGTTAATTTCAATTAAGGGAAGATTTTCCATAACAATTAGAATAATACATAAGGCACATGAAGCACAAACAAGGTCACACACAAACATTTTTCTCGTGAAAACACTAATATGCTCTTATGAAATCCTATTTGCAATTAATTCATAACTTCATCCATAAAATTCACTATCTCACCAAACTTAACACAACAATCTAATATATCACATTAAGTGTTGCACCTAAGAATTAGGATTAAACTCCAAACATTTTGATTATAAAATACCAATTATAATATTAGGTTTACTAATATTATTTAGGTCATTTCCATATAAAATGAACACTTATGATACTTACAATTTATCCAAACATTTCATATAATATATTCATTATATTGTAACCAAAATAACACTTATGCAACACCTACTTTTCAGAATTACACAAAATGATCATTTTACCATTTTTTTACTTAACACCTTAAATCTTACAAAATTCATATTTTAACCCATATTTATCCACACCCATCATATTATGTATTAAAAATATTTAAAGAACCTCAATGAATATACAGATGTACTTATTTTCCAAAAAAAATCATTAAAAAGATTAAAATGCCCCTATGAAGGGTTTTAGCATAAAAGCACCCAAAACACAATCTTCACTTACTGTCACCAAATTCATACAAATTTTCCCACACATATAAACATTCCTCATGGTAATATTAACTTAAATTAAATAAAAAACTAAAAAAAGCAAGCCTAAACTTATTTCTCAACAAAAATACCTAATCACATTTTAATAAACTTAACTACATGCTTCTTAGAAGGAAAAAAATTACTTCATTATGCTTGAGAATTTAAGCAAAGCCTAGAATTTTCTAAAGGAAGGAAGTATCACATAAAGTCATGAAAGCCATGTGCTTTCGTGAATTCACAAATTCTAACATAAGCTAAGCTAATCTAAAATATGATATTGCAAGTATAGCATGCTAACATGGGGTTTAATATAAGACACACATAGCATCAAAATTTTCCTAAATTAGATATGTATATCCCTACCAAGTTATAATGGCATTTTAGCAAAACTAATCCTATAAACATACTTAAATCATCTTATGATAATCTATTTTTTTTACATAGATTTAGTTATCAAGAATGAAAATGCTTATAACAAAAAGGAAAATAAAGAAGGGAGGAAAATAAACCTTTAAGCTTGAAAATGGTTAGGACAAGCATAGGAAAAAGCTTCACCAATCTATAAAATAGCTAAAACTTAAGATCATAGAAGAAAAGAAGGAAATAGTAAAGGAGAAGAGAAGATGGGGTGGGCCTGGCAGATAGGATTATCAAGAAAGCACCTTAAACAACTCAAGAATCAAGGAGGAAGATAATAGGAGAGAAGAGGGAGAAAAATTAGAAGAATGCAAAAATGGATAAATATAGAATAAAAACTAAATGGGTTAAGATCCCCTTGAGGTTGTTGACAGGGGTAGGGAAGGGAGGGAGAAGAGCATGGTTATATTTGGGGTTTCTTTTGAGATAAAAGGAGTGATGGGAGTGATTAGAGTGGGCTAATAAAGGGTATAGGAATTAGTAGTTGGTGTAACCACATGATTATGCATAGTATTTTGGTTGAATGAGTACGGACAAGACACTGCAAAATAATGGAAGAGCATGGGAGCTATTTTTGTAGTAACCATGTAATACCCAAAAATTAGTGGTGGATAGTAGAAGGTTGAAAGAAATGATAAAACTACCTATATTAATAATTTATACCTTATTTTAAAAAAAAATCCTTAAAGAACATCACAATTAAGAGTGCTTGACTTTGAGTAATTTAAGGATGGGTGAGGAATTAAAAATTTTTTTGGGATGCATATGAGTTGACAAAATATACACTAAAAAAACTCATGTTGATCTATGGGGCCATCCGTCAATTATTAAAGTGCTCCACATAACTACCTATTGGTGGTGTATCGGGGTGTTACAAATGATATTAGAGTGAAACTTCAAATGTGAGTTAAACTTGGATGAGACAGTCAACTGCCTAGTGATACGGTTCTTAGGATAGACTTTAATAATATAATTAGTGGGTAAGGCACAACAAGAACATTGTATTCTTAATTGGAGATGTATATAATACCCTAGATTAATAGTATATGGTGGAGGTTTAAAAAGAATGATAAGACTACCTATATCAACAAGGTATACCTTATTTTAAGGAAACTTATCCTTAAAGAGATTTACTATTTAGTGTGTTTGATATAGAGTAGTTTAAGGATGGGTGACATCTGAGAAGTTTCTCAGGATGTATATGAGTTGATAAAAAAAATTCTCTCAAAAATACTTGTATTGATCTGTAGGGCTAGTCAATAATCTTGAAATTGCTCTAAGTAACTATCCACGATTGATGTACTTGTGTTACAAAACATTATTAAGAAAGTAAACATCCATAGGGAAATTTTTTTACCAAACATGAATACTCATTACCTGATCTAACAAGCAATTAAAAAAATTTCAAGATCTAATTGATAATAATAAAAACGCAATAACAATTAGGAAAATAATGATGATCTTTATTACATACAATACTAGTAATTACAAGGTGAATCAAATATTCCTGACAATATCAGTCAGTACACAATTTCCTCATAAACATACGAGAATATAAGAGGAGAGGGTTGGATAGGGCTTGAGGGCGTAACACTTTCGCTAGGGGTTCACACACATTTAGTTATAGATGTACATAACATACAGAAGCTAATGATAGGAAATAGGGAAAACACGGAGCCCCTTATTTTTTCCATAACTCTTGACTTTTGTCAAAATAATGCATGATCAAGTATACCAAGTAAACATAGGCCATGTTCACAAACACCCTCGGTGTTTTCTCCCTTAATCTCCTTTCAGATTAAAACTTCTCTAAACACCTATATGCATCAATCCATGCTAGAATACACATACGAGTACAAGTCATGGTCTCAAAACATCAATTAGAAATTGTCTAGGTAGGGTAGAATGTCTAATAAATGGTTAAACATAGGAGTGAGCATGGTTTGGATTGGCCTAGTTTCAGCCTCAAACCAAACCATATAATATTTTTTTTATAGTTTCAAAAAATTTTAAATTATAATAAACTAGTTTTTAATGATAAAAAACCAAATTATATTAGCATTTTATGATTTAGTTTGGTTTAATGTACAATTTATTCATCTTATATATCAAAAATTAATTACTCAACTTAAAATCACTTTAATATTCTTATGAAAATCATAACTAATGAAAACTCAATATTAAATTGTAATTTAAAATTACCATTTTTATTAGTATTTAACATACTATAAACTTATGTAGACATGGTTCTAAATATAAAAATATTGTCTATATATAAGCCATATATGCAATTGCAAGAAAAAAAAACACAATTAAAGTAATGCACAAATCATAAAATAATTTTTTTAAGTAACTCTTTTACTACTTTAATTATGTAAATGGCAAAAAGGTAAACATGAATAGATTTAGAGATATAATGAAGAGAAAAATATTATTATAGAAAATTATTTACGATGAATACATATACTTACAAAATATCTATTAGCTAGAATTATACTACTTTATACTCACTTGATAGTGATATTACCAATAATATATCTATATATGTGTGCACATGTGTCTCTATGTGTGTATGGCTTGTGTTTTGTAAACCATGATTTAATTTTGTAGACTATTTTAAAAAATTATAAACAAAGAATAAGTTTTTAAACCATAAACAAAAATAAATTGTAAAATCATAGGTTTTTATAGCTTAAACCATATTATGTCCACCCCTAGTTAAAAATTAGAAAACTAATCAAATAAATTTCAAAACGAAAGGGGAATGTGTGGAATTAATTTAGGAACCCAAATATATAAAAGTAATAAGTATATGAATTGATTTTGGGTAAAATTAAATTAAATTAAATAAGATGGGCAAAACCACACATCGTTAAGTTGACTAATAGACCCCCTAGGTAATTGGTTACTATATCTATAGTTCGGTTAAGAAAAGGGTATAGCCTATTTAATTGTTATTCGAGTGAACTAGGATTATGGTTTTGAGGTAAAATAATGGTTTTAGAGGCTAAGATAAGGCAGTTAAAAAAGGTTTAGGGTTAAGGGAAGGTTTAAGAGACTAATCATCAAGAAATGATAATTAGAGAACTTTGGTGTATTGTACTTGGTAAAAGGGTTGTTTGGTATATTATATTTGTATTTAATTTCTTTTTATGATGCTATTTGATACATTGATTTTCTTAGGTAAAGTTTGATGTAAAATATGTTTAGGCCTTGTTTGGCTAGACCTAAGTTTTAAGCATATTTGGGGGTAATTTAGCCATTTAATATGTGAGCTTAGATTTCTATCAATTTTTATAAGTTTCATGTTATTAGCCATGCCTAATTTGATAAGAATGTGAATTATCATGATTTAATTCTAAGTAGGGTGTGAATTATGATTAATTTTTCTTTTTAGAGTTTTTGTGGCAAGGTAATCATTATACATTGATTTTGATATGGTTTGGTAATTTATGATTTTTATAATGTTATAAGTTATATAAATATGATTAGGTTTATTTTTCATAATTTACGTAATAATAATTATTATTATTAAATATATGATGAAAAACATGAGAACATGGATATATTGGAAAATATCATATATTTTATGGGTTTTTTTTGTGATATTTTGGAGTGTTTGAGGTTCTTATGAGATACTTTGATATTTTGAGCTTATCTTATATAGCAACCTTATTATAAATAGTAAATTTTTGTGCACAATGATTTTCAATAATAAATAATATTCTATTTTTGAATTTAAGCTTTGTCATACAATTGAACATGTTCTTTCTTTGTAAATAATATTTTATGGTGAGTACTATTTGTTTTTAAAAGTGATATATTACCTTATTTTGATGTGGAAGGATTTAGTAGTTTATCAAAAATCATTGTTGAAAGAAGTTTTTTGATACTTTTTTGTGGATCACGTAATAATGGTATGAGATGTTGGTGTATTTCATATGTGTTACTTACCTATGAAGTTTCGGATAGCCTAACAGTTCTCTAGATACTTAAAAGGGGGTATGAATTGAATATATGAATGAATTTATGATTGCTAATATTTTGAAGATACTAATGTAAATTTTATTGTTTAACACAAAGAGCTTTGATGTAGAGTTCTTTTGATGATGGAAATATGTAGAAATGCTTCTTAAGTATTTAGTTTCTTGTATTATATGGATCAATTTCATAATCTAAATGTAATACAAAGATTAACACAAGATAATAGGAATCTTCTACTTAATAGATAATATTTTCTCAATTACCATATAACCATGGTTCTAACTACTTCTCTTATTATTTACAATAAGTAAGTATAGATAGTTCAATATTTTCATATATGATCCCTCTCATGCTTATCAACTCACGACAAGTTGGATCTCACTTTAGCTTTATAAGCCAACCAAATCACCTTCCTCAAGGTGTGCATAGACTCAATAACTCTATTTTTCCTATTGTCTCCACTTCATGATGAGTAACACAATGCAACTCAATAAGAATAATCGAAAATGAAGAAATTGTTAATGAGAACTAAGTAATATTACTAAAATTTTATGACAAACACTATACAAACCTTTTATTAAAAACTCATATGCTCTAAAAATATTTTAAGTTTCTTAAAATACAAGCTCACAATCACACCCTTAATGGTAAAAATGAGTTTAGATAAGTAAATAATATTCTCCATAAAACCAAATTTACTTATTAAGTAAATCACAACATGTAATACCCCATACTTTTAAATAATATTAATGATAATTATGTGTATGATGATGATGATATGTATGGGTATTTAATAGAAATTTAATACTAAATTTTTGATGATTATAATAATTAAAAATATTAAAGATTTAAAATATAGTTGTAGTTATGCATATGTATAGGAAATAAAAATAGGTTGTTAATAGAACATTAATGACTAATGTATCTATAAGATCATTAATTAAAGAAATTTAATTGCAAACATATTTTTAACTACTTTAATTTTTTATTAATTATTAATTTCTTACCTTTAGTAAATTATTAGGTTTGAGAAGTTTCCAAATAGTAAATTACCTCCTTTAATAACCCTATTAGCTCATACCATTATAAATATTTATTCAAGCTATCTTAAACTGGGTGGCAATCATAAAGAGAATCAGAAAAGAATCATTGACACTTTATTCAGAGTAGGAAGACACAACTTGATATATCAATACCGTCATAAACACTCAACCTAATTGCAAAATGTAACAACTAGTTAATTCATTTGCTTGCATTATAAATCAATTTATAAATTTAGTTGAAGATTATGAAACATTTCCTGACCTATTCAATATTATTCATGATTGTGGCCTAGAAAAGGACCTACAATTATATTTAGTATGGATCAAAATTATGGAATAAAAGTTTTTATCCTAGATTTTTAAAAAATTAAAATGATTTTTATAAAATAATGTGCATTTTGAAAGGCCTCGTTTGCATGGTATGTACTTATTGGATATGGTTGGCTAATAATTGATAATCAAAAGTGGAAAGACATTGATTGGAATTTAGGTGTTCCTTGGGATTGGGCTCCTAGGGATGGGTTGGCAATGCCCTCCCATTTTGGTTATGCTAGTTATCTATATTAGGCCAGCTAGTAGTTATAGTCCACCCTATATTCTTTTGAGTGGCCAAGAACTAGTAAGGCTCCATGTCTACTCTATAGGATCATACATAGCCTATCAGGGGTGTGCACACCTAAGGATTGGACAAACTAAGTAGGGAACCCTTGGGAGAGAACCTCTACTTGGGTATCCCAAGAGTACTCCTTGCGTGGATGTTTTTCGTGGAAAAATGCCACCATTGTTATTTTTTGGATTGATTCCATATATCATTTTCTTTAGATTTATATTACTCCTACTCAAGTTATTAAGATGGTTATCTTGAGTTGAACGGATATTTTAAAGGAAAAAAAGAATTATTTTTTTTAATTGTTAAGTGTGTATATAGTTATGTGATAACATTATGCATGCTTTTTAATATATGCAATTCATTATGACAATCATTCTTGTATTATAGCATGCATGTAAATTATAGTATGAATTAGATGTTTTGGTTTTGTATGTGGCTTACTCAACATTGGTCCCATGTTGACTTGTTTGTTAAATGAGACCTATGATGATCTCAATATTGTATATCGGGTGGGCAGATGGCTTAATGTAACTTGAGGACATCATTGAAACATTTTATAGGCTATGGTGGGCTATAGTGGAGGATATCTAGAGCTGCTATATCTTTTAAGTACTATCAATTTTTATTCCGTTTTAATTATATTTAAGATCTCAAACTTTGGTATGTAATGAAACACTTTTATTTAGGAGATTAGCACAGTATCAATTTGAAAGAATTTTTTTTATTTTATGTTATTTTATTTAAATTATTCTATTTATCTTATATCATTTCTTTAACTGATAAAGGTTTATCAGCCTTACACTAGGTATGAGTTAAGTGGTTGGCACTTCATTCATATTTAGGGTAGGGGTAATACTCTCAAAATTATTTCTGTTCTTTTATATTTTAACATTCTTTATTAGTTTTAAGAGTGTAAAACTAGATTTGTTACACAACCAAGGGGACATATTTAGTTAAATATCTACCAACCAAGTCAAAAACCATATTTACTAAGGCAAATTATCTTGTTTGTTATGTCCACATTCAGTATTGCTACATTTTTCAAAGACATTAGCACACAAAGTAGATAACACAATCTTCTACCACATATTTCTCAAAAAAATATTAACTAAATGATTATCTAGAGATTTTTTTTATCAAAATATGAATAGGATAATTAATCTTTTTAACACAAAAACATGTGAGAAGATAATTTGAAGAAAGTTATTTTTACAAATAAACTATTTTTCCAAATGAAAAATCATTCCGTATTTTTTTTCTTACAACCTCTTTCATAGTCTCAGAAGGAAGTCAAGCTAAGTTTCTTGTAGATGTCCAAACCTTAAAATAATTAGAAAAAAAATTATTTGTCCTAGTGTTATTTAAGTTACCTCAAGAGTACTTCATTAACTTTATACAAAAGTCTTAAAGTTTAAATCATCTTCTAAACTTTAAGATTTTCATGTGCTTTAGTTACTATACTTAGTTCCATTCTTCTTATCTTTATTTTTTCTTTTCTTAAGCCCTTTTAGTATGTAACAATTTAGTATATGGAATAAAGAAACTCATTTGTTTGATAGCATTAAAACTTGAAATTCAATCAATTCCCCCCTTTTCATGATGATAAACATATGCTTCTTTTAACAATTTCAACCAAGGTGAAGAAATGGCATTTTTTACCTTCTAACTTTCGACTAAGAGATTCATTCATTCAAAAAATTCATATAAGTAGTTAGTGAATTTTACTATAAAAACTCAAAAGATATCACCAACAAATATCTAAATATTGATATGAATGGAAAAACCTTTAAAACTAAGTTTTTTTTTTAACTTAATCCTTGACATGCAAAAAATACCTAGAAGTTACTACTTATTTTAATTTACATTCCATTTGAGGAATCTTTTAATGTGTTAAGAGTTCTTCTAAAATATACCAGCTCTAACATTTGATTAGTCTAGTTAACATCATCCCCTCTTACCCCTTTTTTATCTTTAAAAAAAGGTTTGTAAATTAACAATATAAGCATAAAAGTGACAAGATAATTAATCAATCAAACCTTAAATCAACAATCTCAAAAACAAACATATGCTATATCAAGTCTAGTTGTGTATAATTTTTTCTATTATGCTAGTTTCTCTAGCTGTTAAATTTCGCTATACTCTAAAAACATAAGAGAGGAGAAAATAGGATAATATTATTCATAGTGAACTAATTACATAATACATAGCATGGATTAATTATTATAAATAGATCAAGAAAAGAAAAAAAAAAGATCAACTTTAACATTAGAATATTTTAAGAAACGAAAAGAAAATCAAAGGACAAGCTCCTTTTCAATGGGTGAGAAGAGAAAGTTAAGGTTTAGAAGGTGTTGTTCTACCGAGTTTCTTCATGAGGGTAGCATGCCAAGTCCTTATGATTTATATCAAGTTATTACCTAATGTTTGTAGTTAACAATCATCTTTAGCATATTAGCTTAATTGTTTAACACAATGAAAATTAGATCCTTAAGCTTCTTACACTCAGAGAGGGAAACTAATTCTTTCTCCTTGACTTTAGACTCCTACTCTGAGTCCTCACTTTCTTCTTCATCAATATGTTCCTCTACCACAACCTTCCTCTTAGGACCAAACTTTTGTGCCTCTTCTTTTCTAACTAGACATCCATCCACTAAATCATTTTCCTTATCGCAGTGAGATGAAATTTGTCACACATTCATGGAATTTTTGCACCACCAAAAATCTATACTTTAAAATGCTTGAAGATTTTGGTTATCCCTGACCCATATGTTGGTATATATTTGGTTGGAATGCTTGACTACTTGCTTCATATGCTCTATCATAAGAGTACACAAATTGATGGGTTTACCTTCATAAAGTAAAAACATAATGCTCAAGTTCATAAAATTCACTTAATGCCTTCTTTGTAGGTGGGGTATCATATTATGATAGGATATTACATGAAAAATCTTGTCCATAAGGGACAATTCCTTATTCTATAGCTTTCAAGCAGATTTATCATTCCAAATTTGAGAAAACCTCTTAGTGATTTTTTATAGGAGTGGTATCAATATCTAGTTATCACATTTATACCTTTTTTGGTTACTCCAAGTATCAAACTTAACTCCTTATAAACAAACTTTATCAAAGTGCCATTAACCTCTGACTTAATGACCCCTTTCTTCATCATAAACTTTAAATATAAATGAATGAAGCCATCAAGATAGTAGAAATCTAAAAAAACAAAATATCAACTCCTACAAATGCTTACACAAAACCTTGTAAACTTTATGACATGTGTAGAAATAGAATGAAAAGAAAATACCATATTGATAGCTTCTAACTGTCCTTTGAGTTTTTTTCCACAATCTCAATGTCATCATCCTCTTCATCAAATCAAGGCTCCTCTTTCATTGAGCTTTAAAATAAACTATCCTTATATAAGGTAGAAACAAGTTCTTTCACCTTTTTGATTGCACAAACCACCTTTTTCTCTATATACTCAACCATTTTTAGATTTGTTAGGAACTATTTATAAATCTCAAACATATTACCTTCCATAGCCTCTTGATTTCAATTATCATCCTCTAACTCATTAGATTGGAAGTCACTAACACACGATGAATCCTTAGCTTCCTCTCCATTCTCAATTTCATCTAAACTAGATGATAAACGATTCTCAAGCTTAACTCCTTCATACTTATTTTTTTTCAACCTAGGGATCCTTTACCTTAGCATTAGCTCATTCATAAAACTTATTTTATTTCAGGATCCATCTTCCTAAATTTATTCTTTTAGTACTTCACTAATAGTCATTATATCGATTACAACTTCTTTGGTGGTCTCCTCAGCCATTACTTTATCTATCTCATTTCTAATTTCTCTAAAAGGGCTCTATTCCTTCTTTTTATCCTATCATAAAATTTTAAAAAAGCCTTCAAAATTCTCTTGTTCCCCTTATTTTGTTGCTTCTACCTTTTTCAGCCTTCTCCTCATTAGTTTTTCATTATTAACCTCCTTAGTCTTCTGATGTAGGAGCATCTAATGATTCTCATATTCCTATTTAATCTCAAGGTAAGGACGGATTAGCTTTTTTAATATTGGAGCCAATCATATTAAATGTTCATGATAATATGTCTATGATTGGTGTTGAAAACAATTCGAGATATTTTTGTAGGTATGTTACATATTTGCAAGAAGAAGATGTTAACACACCTTAAAGTGTACAAGCATTCAAAGCATGAAAGACTATGGCATACATGGGATGATACTTTACAACAAGAATATATGGTGATGATTATCATTAGTTGTATTAATTTATTGTAAACCCTAAGTGTATTTTATGTAAGCTAGGGTTTGATGTAATTTCATGTATGTACCATAGTTGTTTGTGTGGCTTTGTAATGTTAGTCATTAATATCATTTAGATGATGATATTATGAGTAATTTTAGGTATTATATGGGCTAAATTCAAGTAAGATAATTTAGCTTGAATTAAGGGGGAATATCAGCTGATTTGCAAGGGTTAATGCAGACTCCTCCCATATATATACCTCCTTGTACACGCCTAAACCATGATGGAATATAAGAAATTTTTGAACACAAACAAATTAACCAGTGAAGCTGTGTTTTATCCTCTATTTGGAGTATCCTTTGATCAAGGAAAGCCTAGGGCATTCCTTCCTCCATTGTTCTCCCTCATTCGAAGCTTGAATTCAACTTCAACCTTTGAAGCATCTCAACCAGGTTGCATCATTTGTGACAAGTTTAATCAGCATAAAACCAAGCCTCTTTCTACTACATCATCTCGTGATTGACACAACCAAAGTAACAATCAATCCTACACTTCCCTCCACATTGATTCTACATCATTTTTGGTATTAAAGTTGAGGTTATTTTGAGTTTTGTCGATCAAACCACCATCTTGCAGACGGGTTATTGTATGCGTGAGTTATTTACATCAAGAACTCACCGATAGTTGTTTCCTTCATTAACTTCTTGAACCTTAATACTCTTCTTAAATCTTCCTTGAGTTCTTGGTTGAAGATCTTGATATCTTACAACAATCTTGTTGCATTTTCCTGCAACCAAGTTGATTACACCTTCAATCAGCATTCCTTTATTCTGTTGAAGCTTCACCTATGTGTGTTGCTTTGTTCTACTTCGAGTTTTTTTTTTTATTTCCACTGATCCTTTCCCTTTTATTTCCTATCCCAACCTGTGCATCTACTCCATAATTATCCATCCATTTTTTTTCATTTCTATACATTCAAACTTGGGAGAAAGGAAAGACCTTCCTAGACACCCTGGTACCATATCACTAGATCTGGTACCATATCACTAGATCTCCATTTCTTTAAAGGGAAATTTACGGCATTCCTATTATTTTATGTGAATGTTATCACAAAGGAAGACCACCTTCCAGCAAGCCTGTGTTGAATGTGCATGCTGTGATTTCTTGTGGCTACATTTCCCTCATTTGTGCCTAATCAAAGACAACAGGTAGTTCTCTACACTTTGTTTGTGAATTAGAAAAAATATTTGTGCCTTGTTTGGTTGCGGGGAAATTCCGGCACATATATACTTTGTGGAACTCTTTTGTGCAACAAAAAGAGGTGTGTGTTATCCCTCACCATGACAAGTGAGGAAGTTCATACCTTGGGAGAGTCTATTAAGAGTCTAACCACACTTCAACATCAACTACAAAGTGTGGAAGCTAAGCTAGTCGAACATGGAAAGCATCGACCATGGCAATATCGCATGGAGACCACACATGATAGTGTGGAAGGAAAGATGAAGCCTATCTTCCATGCAAAAGGTGGACGTGGATATTCAAACATACATCACAATGAAGATGGAGAAGATGAGATGAGCTCCTTTGGCTCAAGCAACCAAAGAAGATCACATACATTCCAAGTAAGACATGCTTACCATGAAGATCAAGGTATTAAACTTGACCTTCCTGAATTTTATGGTGATTTGAATGTGGAATTATTCTTTGAGTGGTTGCATGAAATTGAAGCTATATTTGAATTTAGATAGTATGATGATGAGAGAATGCAAGCTAGCTACTCTTAAGTTCAAAAAGTTTGCTCGAATTTGGTATAAAAATTTAAAAAGAACAAGAGAAAGATAAGAGAAATCAAAGATAAAATCTTGGGAAAAACTTAAGAAACACATAAGAAAAAAATTTGTGCCTAGAGAGTATAAGCAAGATATGTATGTGAAAATGACTACTCTAAGGCAAGTTTTATTTAGTGTAGAGGAATACACTAGAGAATTTGAAAAACTAGCCCTTATTTGTGATGTTCAAGAAGGAAAGGAACAAAAGTGTACTAGATACTAAGGTGGCTTGAATAATTTGATAAGAGATAAAATTGATATGTATTCTTATGATTCTCTTGATGACTTGATTAAATTGGCTTTAAAATTTGAAAGAAAAACCAACTCAACTAAATCCTATGTTACGTCTAATGCTTCAACTTCAACTAAAACCTATTCTAACACCTTTACACCTAAATCAACATCTTCATATGATAAAAAGAATAACTGAGATGATAAAGGTAAAATTAAGGTATTTGAAATGGCAAATAAACAATGTGTTAAATGTAAAGGATATGGATATTTTGCTAGAGATTGTCCTAACCAAAGAGCCTTAACCTTTCATGAAATAGAAAACATGGAACCATATAGTGATGATGAGAATTTAGAAATTGAATCTCCTAATGAAATATTAACCATGGATGAAGAAGAAGGAGATCCATGCTTTGTAATTCAAAGAGTTTTACAAATACAACCTAATGTTACACCTACTCAAAGTGAGAAATTTTTTAAGACTATGTGTAAAATAGGTGACATGGTTTGTAGACTCATAATTGATAGTGGTTTATGTATGAATGTTGCTAGTGAAGCAATGGTTAAGAAACTTAGTTTAGAGACTACTAATCAAACTAAACCCTATTCTTTACAATGGATAAATAAAGATAAAGGAGCTAAAGTAAATAAAAGAACCTTAATCATATTTTCTATTAGAGACTATCATGATAAAGTTCTATGTGATGTTTTTCCTATGGATGCTTGTAGATTACTTTTAGGAATACCATGGAAATATGATAGAAAAGAAACTTATGGTGGGGTAACTAATGAGTATGTGGTGAAAAACGAAAAGCAATTGTATAGATTGACACCTTCTTTGTGTGATCATATGCCTTTAAGTGATGATAAAAAGTGATTATTTTTACATGAAAAGGATATGGAAAAATGTAAAGAAGAAGAAAGAATTTGTTTTGCTTTAGTTTCTATTGATTCTAACCCTAAAAAGCAATAAATTGAAAATCCTAATCTAATTAAGTTGCTTGAAGAGTATAATGATGTATTTTCTAATGATTTACTTCCTAGATTACCACCTAAAAGAGGTTTAGAACATGTCATTGATCTTGTTCTTGGCATGCCTATTCCAAATAAACCAGCTTATAGATGTAACCCAGAGGAAGATAAGGAATTACCGAAACAAATCCAAGAGCTTATAGATAAAGGATTTTTGAGAGAAAGTATGAATCCTTGTAGTGTTCCTACTTTACTAGTATCGTAAAAAGATGGTACTTGGCATATGTGTATAGATTCTAAGGCAGTGAATAACATTACTATCAAATATTGTTTTCCTATTCCTAGGTTAGTTGATATGCTTGATGAAATTTTGTGGTGCACAAGTATTTTCCAAAATTGATTTGAGAACTGGATATCATCAATTAAGGATTAGAGATGGAGATGAATGGAAAACTGCTTTTAAAACTAAATATGGTCTCTATGAGTGGATGGTTATGCCTTTTGGGTTATGTAATGCACCTAGCTCATTTATGATACTTATGAATGAAGTTCTCCGACCTTTCCTAAGTGATTTCATTGTTGTATATTTGGATTATATTCTTGTATATAGCAAAAATGGTTATGATCACGTAGTGCATTTGAGGAAATTGTTTGATAAGCTAAGGAAAGCTAAACTATATGGAAAACTTGAGAAATGTGATTTTATGCTTCCAAGTGTAGTTTTCCTAGGCTAAATTATTAGTGGAGAAGGTATTAAAGTAGATCCTAATAAGATTAAAGCTATTAAATAATGGCCTATCCCTAGAAATGTTTATGATGTGAGAAGTTTTCATGGATTAGCTAGTTTCTATAGAAGATTCATTAAGGATTTTTCTACTATAGCTACACCTATTACTCAACTCATGATAAAGGGTGAACTTTATTGGGGACAAGAAGCTACTCAAGCGTTTGAAACCCTAAAAAAAAACTTTTCAATGCCCTTATTATATCCTTACCCAACTTTAATTTTCTCTTTAAAGTAACTTGTGATGCTAGTGGAGTTGGAATAGGAGGAGTACTTTTCTAGGAAAAGAAACCTATAGCATCCTTCTCTAAAAAGTTGACTGGAGCCAAACTTATTACAAGGAATTCATTACCATCATACGAAGTCTAGAGATATGGAGTCATTATTTGACACCAAAACCCTTTGGATTATATTTGGATCATGAAAGTTTAAAATACTTACATAGTTAAAAGAAAGTTAATCCGAGACATTCAAAGTGGGCAAATTTCTTACAATCCTTTGTGTTCTCTATCAAACATTTAGATGGAAAAAAAAATGTAGTGGCCGATGCTCTTTCTTGTAGATCTACGTTACTTATTATGATGGATGCAAAAATCTTAGGTTTTGAAATGATAAAAGACTTATATCTTAAAGATGAATATTTTAAGGGCATGGTTAGTGCATGTAAAGAAAGTTGATACCATGAAAATTATGTCATACAAGATGGATTTTTGTTTAGATTAAATAAACTTTATATTCCTAGATCTAGTATTCGAGACTTGCTAATCAAAAAAATACATAAAGGTAGCATTGCAGGACATTTTGGTATATATAAGACTATAGAACTATTGCAAGAAAATTTCTATTGGCCACGAATGGTTAAATATGTACAAGCCATGATAAGTAGATGTTCTACATGTCAAAAAAGTAAGAGTTACTTTCATAAAGGCTTATACACACCTTTCTTTACCCATTCTTGATAAACCATGGGAAGGAGTTAGTATGGACTTTATCCTAGGGTTACCAAAAACACAACGTGGTAAAGATTCTATTCTTATGGTAGTAGATAGATTTTCTAAAATGGCTCATTTTATTCCATGTAATAAAACTGATGATGCCACGCATGTTGCTGACTTGTATTTTAGAGAGGTTGTTAAACTTTATGGTGTGCTTAAAAGCATAGTTTCAGATCAGGATGTCAAGTTTATGAGTTATTTTTGGAAAAATTATGGCATATGCTTGGTACTAAATTGTTATTTAGCACTTTGCATCATCCACAAACCAACGATCAAATTGAGGTAACTAATAGAACTCTCGATACATTATTAAGAGGTTTAGTTAATAAAAGTACTTAAACTAGTCTGTTTGAGGTGGTTTATGGAGTGAATCCACACATGCCTATCAATATGATTCCTTTGAAAAAAGGTGAATTGCAAAATCATGAAGCCAAAGATAAAGTAAATTTTTTTCAATAGCTTCATGAGAAAATAAAAAATAACATTGAAAAAGCTAATGCCAAGTATATAGCTCAAGCAAATAAGCATAGAAACCTTCATGTGTTTTCTCCTGATGACTTAGTTTGGTTACATTTGCGTAAAGAAAGATTTCCTAATTTACGTAAAAATAAACTAATGCCAAGTGTTGATGGACCATTTAAAATAATAAGAAATTTTGGGCATAATGCTTATAAACTTGAAATTCCAGATCATTATGAAGGAATTTCAAGAACTTTTAATGTTGGAGATTTGTCTCCTATTATTCTGATAAAAATTTGAGGGAAAATTCTTCTCAACTTAGGAAGAATGATGCAGGAGTATCTAATGATTCTCATATTTCTATTGATTCTCAAGGTAAGGAAGAATTAGCTTTCTTAATATTGGATTCAATCATATTAAAGGTTCTTGATAATATGTCTATGCTTGGTGTTGAAAACAATTCAAGATATTTTTGCAAGTATGTTACATATTTGCAAGAAGAAGATGTTAACACACCTTAAAGTGTATAAGCATTCAAAGCATGAAATACTATGGCATACATGGGATGATACTTTACAACAAAAATATATGGTGATGATTATCATTAGTTGCATTAATTTATTGTAAACCCTAAATGTATTTTATGTAAGCTAGGGTTTGATGTAATTTCATGTATGTACCATAGTTATTTGTGTAGCTTTGTAATGTTAGTCATTAATATCATTTAAATGATGATATTATGAGTAGCTTTAAGTATTATATGGGCTTAATTCAATTAAGATAATTTAGCTTGAATTAAGGGCGAAGACCTGCTGATTTGCAAGCCTTAATATATACTCCTCCCCTATATATATCTTCTTGTACACGCCTAAATCATGATGGAATATATGAAATTTTTTAGCACAAAAAAATTAACAATCCAAGCTGTGTTTTATCCTCTCTTTGGAGTATCCTTTGATCAAGGAAAGCCTAGGGCATTCCTTCCTCCATTGTTCTCCCTCATTCGAAGCTTGAATTCAACTTCAACCTTCGAAGCATCTCAGCCAGGTTGCATCATTTGTGACAAGTTTAATCAGCATTAAACCAAGCCTCTTTCTACGACATCATCTCGTGATTGACAAAAACAAAGTAAGAATTTATTCTACACTTCCCTCCACATTGATTCCACATCTTCTTTCTTTTCCCCTCATGTTATGGTTTATTTTGCTCCTCTATTTCACATGTTTTTTCTCCTTCTCATTTCTAAATTTTTCTCTCTCTTCTTAACATAAATACATTTCTCTTTGTACGCATACCACAACAACTACCTTTTCAACCTTTCATTTTATACTCTTGTAATTTAGAGAAAATTCTAATAATTTTCTCTAAATCCTTGTAGACTTTTACATAGTAGTGCTAGAAGCCTTAAATACCCTTTTCGAGCTAGTAACCCCTACTTCTAGAGCTTTTGAGTTAGTGATAATAAGAATAGGGTTTTATGGTGTTTTGGGATCTAAATGTGTGCATGGAAGTATGTAATAATTTCATTTAAAGAAGCTAAGAAAATTTTAACTAGGATAGAAAAAGTGATTTTAGAGAGAACAAGATATTTGAGAGTTTGAAGAGTGCATGAGGGTGATTAGGCAAGCATATCTATATATATTGGCATATATTGGCATGATGCAAGAATTAAGGAGGAAAGTGAATCAAATGATTAAATAAGTAAGACATTTTAGAATAAAATCGTGGAATTATCAAGGTTATCATAAATAACTCTAAGAAAATATTTTTATTGAAACAACACATGCTTACAATAGCAAAAACTAAAACTTGAAAATAATACCATTATTCGGTTCTATAGGGAACCATATTTCGTTGTATAGTAACTATTAGCACATTACCATTTATTTTAAGAAAAATATTGTGCACAACAAAAGAGTCTCACATGCCTATTTTCTAGCTCACATCTTATTTTTTAAATAGGATTAACAATGAATTAAATCAGTAGCATATATACATACTAGAGAACATACCTCTTCTAGATAATCATTCTAGTTAGAGGAATTTCAATAAATATTAGTCATCCCCCATTCCAATATGAGTTTCTCAAACTTGTCTTATCTCTAAGGATTATTTTAGATATTATCAATTTGATAATCAATATCATAAAAATAGATAAAGCCTTTCTTAACATTATCCCTAGAAAAATTATGTCTAATATCAACATATTTTATTATTGAATGTTACACTATCTTTTAAGGAATATTAATAGCATTGGTATTATCACACATAATTATAACAAAATTTACCTTAGCACCATAATCATACGATTATTTCTTAATACAAAGGAACTAAGCACAACATATAATAGCTGATACATATTCAACTTTAGTAGTTGATATGCCCGAAGTGCTCCTTCTATCCACAAAGTAACTTGCAAAATTAGCATCACTATAACCACAAGGTTCTAATTTAGATCCTTTTAGATACCATAAACACCAATCATTAGTTCCTTTTAGGTATCTAAGAGCCCTGTCACACTTTTTATATGAGTTTCCCTTGGATTCACTAAAAAACCTTACACAAAGGCATACACTAAACATAATGTTAGGTCAAATAACTGTGATATAGCTATGAGCTGATCATTCCTTTTTAAACCTTTTATTCAACATCCTTATGTTTTCAATCCTTTTCAAGTTTTACATTTGTAGAAATAAGAGTGTTATAAGCTTTAACATATTCTATACCATACTTCTTGACTATTTCCCTTAAGTACTTTTATTGATGTATAATAGTTCCCTTTGTTGTTTTCTTAATATGAAAATCTAAGAATAAGTTTAGTTCTCCCATCATGTTTATCTTGAATTAACTATTCATACAATCTGCAAACTTGTCACATAAAATACTATTAGTAGCTCTAAATATGATGTCATCAACATCGATATGAAATATTAAGCAATCAATTCCTTCTATGTTGAGGACCAATATCTTATCTACTTGACCACTCACAAACATTTTTTTATAAAACAAATTGATAGTATCTCATACCAATACCTTAGCACCTATTTTAAAACATATAAGGCCTTATCTAGCTTGTATAGGTAGGTTAGTTTAACATTCCCAAGACCTAGAGGTTGTTCAACATATATATGTTCTTTCAAATAAAAATTTATAAAAGTACTCTTTATGCCCATATGATAAAGCATGAAATTCTTATGTGTCGCATATGCTATAAGAATTTTGATAGCTACAACACTGGATAATGGAGAAAACATTTCATCATAATCAATTCATTCTTCTTTGTTATACCTTTGTAGCACTAATTTTACCTCATTTTTTTTTATCGTGCTAGAATCAACCAATTTATTTTTGAATACCCATTTGGTTCTAATCATAGAATAATCCTTTGGTCTTAGGACTAGGTGCCACACTTTGTTGCTTTCAAACTATTTAGTTCCTCTTGCATGGCTATAATGTATCTTACATCTTGCTATGCTTCAAAATAATTATGAGCATCAATAATGGAGATGAAACTAAAGTTTATGCAAGAATTGTGAAGATAATTTCTATTTTTAATTATGAAGAGATGATATAGTTTTAACTTCTTATCTAAGGTCTCCTACAATGAGATTGTGAGGATGCGCACTTTTTAATTTTTTAGGGACCTGCCATTGGAGTGTAGTTTGGTCTTTCCCAAATTCACCCTATCAACAAACATCCTCCACCAAATATGTTCCCTCCACTTACTCATTTCTTGTCTTTTCTTATTGTTCCCCTTAACTTGAAGCCTCTTTTTTCATTCCTATTTAGAAGTCTCCATCTTGCACCATATTTAGTTCGATAGATTTATCAAATACTATATGAACACTCTCATTTATATACATTGTCATTTGTTTATATACTTTTTAAGCCTTATAGTGGTTAGAATAACTTAGAAACATTGCTTCACCTTTCCTTGCATCAAACTTCCCTATATTATAAAAAACATTTAGACCTAAATCTTATAAAATGTGAAATGTTTGGCTTTCTTCCTCTGAACAATTCATTGGGATTTTTCTTAAGGATTGACCTAATCAAGGTTCTATTTAGAATATATCATGTGGTTTCAACTTCCTTAGCCAAAAAGTTCCTTGGTATTGTATTAGAGATCAACAAGGTCCTTACAATATCATTTAGAGTTCTATTCTTCCTTTTAACTATAGTACTCCCATTTTTTACTAATAAAAAATTCATTTTAAAAGCATTATAGAAGTAGAAATACAAGACCACCTTATAAAAAATGGGGTATTATTGCTGCATTTAACATAAGACCTGCACCTCACCACCTACCTCACGTTAGACAAATGCTAAGTATCCAACAAACCAAACATAAAGAAAAACTATAGCACACAAGAAAATGCTTAAAGGTATGAAAATAAAGGTTTGCAACCCAACGCTATGTAAGCCTTAAAATATAAAAAAAGGTACACCAAATGAAAATATTAAATAGAGAAAATCATCAAAAGGGGGGATTCCTTGGTCACTTGAGGATTACAAAAGAAAGCATCTGGAAATGCCTATGTTGAAACAACCCAACTATGCTGAATAAAAGGATAAACCACTCATTAGTTATCTTGAGAAAACTTGTATAAGACCTCCTTCTTTTGAGATTGAGTAGGGGATTGAAGCAACAACCCCATTAGTATGTATACATATTGAGAAACCTAATCTACCACTAACATAAATCATGGTATATGTAATATCCTCACAGTATACTCATGTTACAACATACAAAATGTACATGCAATATTTCAACTTTGTCATTCATGTACAATCACACTATATCGTACATGACATATTTAGATCTACCAAAATATGCTTAATTATAATCATACTTGCATACAATCATATACAAGTTATATTAGACATATAGTATTCTTAAGGAACATGGATCACTGAGATTATCCACACTGTAGTGTTTCGAGTGTGGCTTATAGGGAATGTAAAAATAGATATACATATATAACTTTTAAACCATATATTCCTAAAGTGGGTGGATCATAATTATACTAAAAATAGATCATGTGATAATGCATAAAAACATGGTTGAACAAGAGAATTATACCTCAAGAGATCATTCAAAAGAAACATATGATATCACATAGTGTGTAGATATATACGTAGAATGATAGATATGCCACATGATAAATTCATAAGAGCACATGATTGATATAACATTTAAGAAAACTAAACGTAGTTTACATAATATACTTATCATCCATTGGTTAATATCTTTAGTTAAAATGATAATATCAATCCTTCATACCCGTTTAATAAGAAATGAATAAGATTATGTAATAATTAATAGCTTAAGTGAGGTGTAAGCTCTTAAATACATATGAGGCAAAACCAAGTATCATGTCAGTAAAATAACCATGTCAATATCAAACTTAAAATAAGATAAGGCCAACTAATACATCTTTCAAATTTATTTTGTTTATTATTTTTTGTTACGCAAACATAGAACTCATTTACAAAATTATTAAGCAATAGTTGAGATCATTCCCCAAGGTATCTCACTACTCATGGATGCCAAATAAAACAAATGGATGAAAATTCCTGACTCATGCCAAAGTAACATGATGGATATGAGTCTTAGCTCATGTTAAAGTAAGTTGGTGGATATAAGTCCTAGCTCATGTCAAAGTAACTCTCATGTGGCGACCAGATCCTTTAACATCAATATTCCCTAGTACATCATCAATGTCTATAATAGGAAAGACACCGGGCCTAGCTAGAATCCTATGATCAATTAGGATCCCGATCGAAGGTAGACTAACTATTAGTAGCTAATTTATGATCGAATAATCTAGACCTATAATAATGCTCGTTCTACTTTAAGTGATTAATATGATATTGGATTAATATCTCATAACACACAAAGGTCCACAAATAATATCATAGTAAGTAATGATAATTTAAATCTAAAGGTGACCATATAAGGTTATCATATAATCTAATATTCCCATTAAGAGTATCTTAAGTGATCATTCCATTACTTGAAACAATTTGCTAAAAAGTGAAATTATACAATATTAATATCAACCCCAAATATCCATTTTAGTCATAAGAAAATCCATTTTTATCTATCTAATCATCTACTCATGTCATAGTTAAGAGAAAAACCCAATTACTAGGTTAAGGTCAACATAGGTCAACTAGGCCTAATTTTCTCTTTACTAACTCAATTAAACTCAATTAATCGAAGTAAAATTATAGATATTAGAATCTTAGACTGCCTTCATGCATAAGGAAACTTAATTATCAAATTTGGAAAGAAATAGGCAAGAAATGCAAATCTGGCCAAGAATAGTCGACTTGATTCCAAGAACCATTTAATCGGTCATGTTGACCAGTTGATTGGTTCTATGAAAGAAACAATTGGTCTGAGCACTGCCAAATCTTTAGAATGGTGGTCAACTGGGTAATTGATATACCTTACCAATTGATTAGTTTTTTATGTTTGACTATTCTAAAAGCTAATTGATCAATTTGGTCAAACCAATCAATGTATCTAATCTGAGACCATAACTACTGAAGTTATAGGCGAATTAGTCGATGGGTCTATCAGATTAGTTAATCGGTCCTAGGGATGAGGGGATTGGACATGGAAACTACTTGATCGGTCAAGGCGAACATAACCCGAGCCAAACACACTTACTAGAGGTTGCAAATGGGTTATATAGGTCAGGTTCGGGTTGGGTCAATTTGTGTAGGGTTAAAATTGAGTTACTATACAATAGGGTTGGGTGCCTCTCAGGTTTAGGTCTAATTTAGGTAACTGTGATTTGGGTCGGCTATATATTAGGTTAGTTCAAGAGAATATTGGGCTAGGTTTAGGTCTAACCCATCGAGTATCTTCAGGTTTAGGTTCAATTCGGTTATACAAACTTTAGGTTGGATTGGGTTTGGATCTAGTAGATTTGGGTTTATAAACTCAATTATAAACTCTATGTTGCATTAGGTTTGAACCAAGTTGATTCAATTTGGAATTTGTATTGACATTGATTGTTATCAATTTAATATAATTCATATATTAAATTTTTTAATTTATTATTATTGTTATGATTATCATAGTAATTTTTATCATAATATATGTAATAATATAATAAATTATTATTATTATAAAATATATAATAATAAAATATTATTATTATAAATACAATTACTATTATTATTATTATTATTATTATATATTAATGAGTGTTATAATAATTATAATTATCATGTTAATTATTATAATAATTGTTGTTGTTGTTGTTGCTATCTTTAGAAATATAATAATCACTATTATTAGTATAAATACAAATATAAATTTTACTATTGTTATTATAATATTATATTTATAATTATAATTTTTATGTTTATAATAATTAATACCATAAATAATAATAATAATAGTAATAATAATAATATTATATGAGGATAAGGGTCTACATACATGTCTATTTATTTAATTATACAAGTACTTATTTGCATGTGATTACAATAGAAATATCACACTTTAACAATTATGAAAGTGATAAACAAAGTGAGAATTGTAATCTAGCCAGAGAAAGATAGGGATGAAATAAGTAGTTATGAAATAATTTATGTTGTTAATAGAACTTAACAATGAGTAGAACCTTGACCATTTCAAATAATATTTAGTAACCGATTACCTTCCTGTATATAAGTAAATTTTAGAAATTATCCTTTACTAAGCCTGTTTTACCATAATCCTACTTCCCTTAGCAATTATAAAGAGCCTATTAAAACTACATAATCAACATAGTAGCTGTATATCCCAAGACAAAATAAAATATAAGAACCAGCACCATTATACTTTAGTCAGGGAGGAGGGTTTACTTTGTAAGAAATATAATACCACATGATATTCATAGGTATTTAATTGATACTTTAAAGCATATCTTCTTACATCATACTATCCTTTTTTATTATTTTAATATGGAATTATTGTATAAGAGTGTATAATGTTATCCCTTATCAGTGAACTAGGTTTGTAGTTAGTCATAAACATTTTGTGGATACAAGTAATAGTAGATTTATAATGTTTACAAGAATAAAAAATGATGGGGGAAATTAAATGGTGTTGGGCACCACACCTTTCATTTTTGTATTTCCTAAGCAGTGTTTGCATCTTTAATTAATAGTCTTAAGTCAAAAAGTCATAATTTCTACTCATCCAACTATGAAATATGTCATTAGTTAAAGTAGAAGATTGTAGAAGTTCTATAGAAAGACAAATATATACATTTATATACAAAAAAAGAGTAAAAATTGCACTAAGGATGTTACATAGTAGTAGGTAATTATGAAGATTTAGTACCGGCCTTTGGATTTAGTTTTCAAAATTTTAGTTTGATTGATTTATATAATAATATCCTCTAATGATGCCATCATATTGATTTTAGTTTATAAAAAATAGTTACAGCTATGCAACAAATATTTAATTTTTTTTATCAAGTTTAAATTCATAAGTTTTATTTGGAGGTAAATAATTAGGTAAATAATCACTTAGCACTTTATTTACTAGAGTAATTCGATACCCCTTAATTATTCTAAAATTAAGGGCTTATATTTAAATATTAGGTGATAGAATCAATGATTATTAAATTTAAGAATCTTGATAAGTTGATCCTAAGATAATTATAATACATTTATTTCATATATTTCACTTAGCATTAATAATATATTATTGTTAACTTTAGAATTAGTTGACTAGTAAGCCTTTAGTGATCATATCGCATGTCAAGTAACCACTTAATTTTTTAGTTATTCGTAGGTAAATTACTAACTATGTTTTGATATATATGATACTATTTTTTGATATAGAAATAGTGGAATCCAAATGCCACAAAAATTGAAAAAGCAATAGATATCGACAACCTTAACTATCAATTAACCCTTTGGGACTTGTGTGGTCACTAATCTTGTATAGAAGATATTAGTGAAGAAAAGAATAATAAGACTCTAGCGTTGAAAATATCATCCTCTTCATCAAGATATATGTATATATATATATATATATATATATATATATATATATATATATATATATATATATATATATTGTGAACAAATAAGAAAAGAATATGAAGAAGGTGATGAAGAAGCTTTAATGTATAAAGAATAAATGGTTCTTATCACTATTGAATTTAAGAGATTTGTTTGATAACACTTAAAGGAGAGAAAGGGGTTCAATCAAGGATGATAAGATCAAATATCACAACTATTTTAAGCTTGGACATGTGATTTGGGACTATTTTGAGTTCTAAAATGAGATGTATTGGGAAATGGAAAGGAGAAAAGAGAATATAGGTCAGGTTAAAGAAGCTCCTACAAAGGCCATTCTATATTTAGAGAAATTAGAAGAGAACCATCAGAAGAGGGAAAAGAGGTAACAAACCTTTGTTTAAAGGCACTAAGAGATGAGTTCTTCTTGTCGACCTCCTATTCTAGCTTTGATGATGATGACAATGAGGTTTACTTGACAAGGAAATCAAGAAGCTACAAATGGTTCTTGGAAAGTGGATGATTGGGGAAAATTATTAGTGATTGGACGATGTTCTCACAATTGGGATCCAATAATGGAGGAAGTGTCACTTTTGGCGATAACACCAAAGGAAAGATGATTAGAGTGGGTAACATTAGTATTGATAATTATAAGTCCTTGACTAATGATGTGTACTTTGTTAGTGGTCTTAAGCTTAATTTGATTAGTATTAGATAACTTTGTGATTAGTGATTTCTATGTAATTTCTCCCATTCTTATTGTATGATATCAAATAGAGTTGACAAACACATATTATTTTTATGTCCACACATTAAAAATATTTACATGCCTGATGTAAAATAAATAAATTTGAATGATTCATCCTTAAGTGTTATAGATAATGATTTATGATTATGGCATAAGAGAATAACATATGGTAACATAAATTTATTAATGGCCTAGAGACACACAATTTTTTTTCTTGGCCATCACTTGAATCTCCATCTATTTCATCTTTGTCCTATATGGAAACTAGCATATCGTTTATGTAATATGTCTTATATGAACCCATTTCGCTATTTTTCTGATCATCCCATTTAGGACAACTATTGATTTGGTGACTTGGCTTATTTCACTTAAATCACTTATCCAAAGTGATGTTAGAATTAGGAATGAAACCTTTATTACCTTTATTCATTTTTTGGTTACTTCATGTTTTTTAGCTTCCTATAAAAAATTTCTAAATTTTCTTATAAGAAACCTAAACTCTTCATCATCACATTCAAATTCGTATTCACTATTTCTAGCCTATAAATTAGCCCTTTCTTAGTGTGAAATATTTCAATAATGTGAGATTTAACAATGTATTTGATTCACAAAATAACATTATTTTGGTGTGTGTAGATTGTTGGAGAAGTATAATCCGGCATTGTGCATTATGTGATAAATACGAGGGTCCTATGTTAATGAAAATTGATCATATTTCTTTCATAATGTTTTGGGGTAAGGTAAATTTTGAGAATAAGAAAATTAACATAGGGGTCTAGTGTTTATAAGCACGGACTATGCTTTTTATTGACTTTATAAAATATGTCGTTTTTCCCTATAAGGTTTTATCTGATATAAAAGAGATATGATAAAACCTTAGTTGTTAAGTCATGCAAGATAAATCTTCTTCTCCTCTACAGTATTATCCTTGTTACATAATTTCTAATTTGTATTATTTTTTGATTGATTTGTTGAATCATCTTGTAATTACACAAGTGCACGAATAAAGATCTCTATTTTTTTTAACTATCATGTCTTATTATTGAATTTTCAATTGTTCAAGTACCTTATTAATTCTGATATATATTTGGATCCATTCAATTGTTGTTATTCCACAATAATTTGATATTAGAGCTTTGGTTTTTGAAAAGACTTGGTAATTGGGATGTCTATATGATTCAATATTAATAAGTTCAATTAGTTCATCAATGTTGGTGTGTGGAAATTGAAGATGTGAGTTATCTTGATTCATAAAGGGTTGGACAAAGCTTTATTTGATCATTCAAATAATCTATAATCAATGATGAATAAGAGATATGAGGGAGTAGATCTAAAGGACCTCTCTGCCATTCAACTATGATTGTCGAAAAAAGTAGTATGGTAAATAGAAAATAAATTAATGATAGTTGCCTTATGGCTGAATCTTGAGTCATTGTATATGACAAAGTCTAAAACAAATTGGCTATGTTGAAGAGTCATCTTCATGACCTAAAATTAGGTGAGGGTCAATCTGTAACACCCCAAAACTTACCGCAAAATTTTTTCATTTTAAGTGAAAATGTTACTGCCGTAATTGACATAAGTCTAACTTACCCCACCATCCTTACATCAATCATAAGAAAAATTAATTAGAAAAATTAAAACATGATAGTAAAAAATGAGACAACTTTTAATAACATTAAATAAGCATTTGGAGATCAACTTTGATTATAATATCAAAATACAATAAAGGGATCCCATAGAACTAAGAGTTCAAAAAAGTATATGGATAAAACTATCATCCGAATAACATGACTCTACTTCCAAAATACTGATACAAAGAAATAACTTCTCCACATATATAGCATCAAAGGCTACAAATTCTTCTACCTGGTCCTCATCAACCTACATATATACATCTAGGTCATCTACTCGTTGAATTGAGTAGAACCCATAAAACAGATGATCAGTATGTTGATTAAGTTAATAGTACAGTTAAGTAAGGTTACAAGAATTCTCATAAGAAAATCGTGCATGCGTAAATCAAATAATACCAAATAATTACTCATTCCAAGTCCTACATTAGATATACCATATTCTAATATTTTATTTACTTTGAATTTAGAAACTCCACAATTCTTAAATTGGTGGAATTGTCTGAAACACCTTTTGAGGGCAATACACCCGAGCCAGTATTATTATTTGGTGGAATGGAGATAACATCCCTCAAAGTAAAATACTTTTGAGACACTATTATTAAACTAGTGGAACGGTCTGAAGCACCTCTTAGGGATAACACATCCGAGCCACTATTATTATCCAATGGAATTGACTCAACACCTCAGTCTTGACTCATGTAGTCTTCCACTTTAAATGATTAGTATATTTCCATTTATACTTTATCTCTTAATCGTATCTTCATTCACGTTGAGTATGGGGCTCCACTATTCTTAATTCGATAGAATGGACTGATACACCTTTCTAGGACAACACACCCGAGCCACTTTTATTATTCGGTAGAATGAACCTATATAAACACCTCAGCCTGACTCACGTGACCTTTTACTTTAAATGATTAGTACCTTATTCAATGTTGATTGTATATTATCATGTTGGATTCATATAAATATGCAAGACGTACAATTTAACAACATAAGTATGACCACGTAATTATCCTTAAATGATCATAATACCCTCAGGGTATTCAAGATAATCGTATTATCCCAAAGGCCTTATGATATCCAACACTAATACATATACATTTCCAGTAATTATCTGAAGTACATATCCTCAATTTTCATAGATATCCTGTATCCAACATTATACCCAAATATGTACTTAAATAATTTAATTACTCTCAAGAACATTATTTCATAGCATTTCTACAAATAAAATTATTCAATACAACATAATAAACACAAAAGCACATATATCACATAAAACCCTAGCTACAACATGTATCCTTACCAACAAAGACACTGGACTATATATACGTAAATCCTAGACATCATTTGAGATCACTAGAAAATCACCTACAAAAAATAAGATAAAATACGATTAGGATCAAAGATTAAAAATTAAGGGAAAATGTAAGGTAGAGGAGGGTAAAAATGGATTTAACCAGAGTCAAATGGAAGCTTGAAATATATGGAAGTGAGGATAAATGTGTGGTGGAGGTATAGTTAATTTTTAGTGGTGTTTTGACATGGTTTGGAGGCAAAAATAGGGGTTCACGGCCAAAAATGGAAAGTTGCATGGCTGTGCAGCTGACAATGGAGGTCCTAGTAGAGATAGAAAATATGATGCACGACCAGACAATACAAAAGTTATACGGCTATACTCCAGTGATGCACAACAAGCAAAGAGAAAAAAGAGATGCATGGTTAGGTAGTGCAAAGTTTTCACGGCTATATAGTAGAAGAGTTTAAGTGGTGTACAGTCGTGCTGTAGACGGTGCACAGACCATGCACTTTACAAAGTTGTGATTCATGAGAGGAAAAAGAAGGAAAAGAGGCGATGGTTGGCGTTGAAGGCCGACAATGACAAGGGAGAAGGTTGGGGTGACCTTGGTGGTTAGTCCGTCGGCCAACGGGTAGTAAGTGGTGGCCAAGGTGGTGCATAATGGTGGAATGGGTAGTACAAAGGCAAAAAATAGAGAAAGAAGGAGGAGGGAGCTAGAGTAATGGATTTTTAACACAAAAAGGATAGAGTAGAGGCTAAACAAAGAGAAAAGAAGGAGAGTATATTATATATATATGGTTATGTGTTTGTATGTGTATGGTGTGAATTAGAAAAAAAAAAGAAAAAGAAAACAGATATGGAAGGTATGCAATGGTTTATAAGGCCATGGTGCATGTCACTATGGTGATAGTGGAGGTGATGGTTGAGTGTTATGATGAAAAATGTAGGTGATGGTAATGGTTATGAGTGTGGGTTGCATAAGGATAATAAAGAATAAGAAGAGTGGTAGGGGAAGTGATTGTGGTGCATGTGCAAGCTAGTAGGGATAAGAGGAGCAGAAGGAGAAGAAGAAGAAAAAGGAGGAAGGTTGATGATGATGGTAAGTGAAGGTCGTTGGGTGATGGTGAGAGGATGCATGTGGGAAGTAGGGTGATGGTTTCATGGTGCAAAGGTAGAGAACTCTTTTATACCATAAGGAAAAGCAGTATAGGAGAAGAAGGAAAAGAAAAGAAAAGAAAAGAGAAAGGGAAAAGAGGTTAGGGATTAGGATTAGATTAGTAATTTTAGATTAGCCAAGATAGTTAGGATTAGTAAAAATTTTATTAGGTTTTAATTTTTTATTTATGAATTACGGTTTATTCGAGTTAAGATTTCGGTCAAAGTTTTAGGATTAAGAAATTAGGTTAAGGCAAAAAATATGATTTATTGAGATTATAATCAAATTAGAGTGTTAATAATGTGGGATCAGGTTAAGCAAATTTTTGGGGTATTACATAATCTTTAAAAGATCTTTTGGATGACTTTTATTATATTGTGATGGATTTCCATAACATAGAAGTCAAAATTGATAATGAAGATTTGACAATTATGCTTTTGTGTTCTTTGCTTCCTAGCTTTAAGCATTTTTATGAGATTGATTTATATGGGAGTGATAAGTTAGTCTTGGAAGATGCAAAATCTGCCATACTATAATGGGAGTTGATTGATAGTTAATTAACTTGCTAATTGTGAAGATTTGACAATATGCTTTTGTGTTCTTTTTTTCTAGCTTTAATCATTTTTATGAGATTGTTTCATATAGGAATGACAAGTTAGTCTTGGAATATCTAAAATATTCCCTAATACAACGAGTGTTGGTTGATAGCTAATTGACTATAACGATGCTCTTAGAGACTCACATAGTGAGGGACTTGTATCCAGGGGAGGACACATAAACGAGGGTCTATTGAAAGTAAGAAGTCCAAATTTAAGTCAAAGAGTTGGCAAATGAATGTCATATGCTATTGATGTCATAAGAAATGGCATATTAGGAAGTTTTCTCCTAATAGTAAGCACGATACTAAGTCTAGTGAGTCATCCACTATGAAGGATGATGTTGTTCTTGCCTAGGATGATAGTGATGGAGATGTGGTGATGGCCACTACTAGATAGATTAATATTAGTGATAGATAGATAGATCTTAGATTATGGGTGTTCTTACTATAGATATTGCAACAAGAGTTGGTTTTAGATGTTTGTGCTAACTTATGGTAGGTTTGTCTTGATAGACAATGATGTTACTTGAAAATTTGATGGGATTGTGATGGTCAAGGTGAGGATGCATGACGGTATTATCAAGACAATGTGCAATATAAGACATTTCCGTGAGATGACAAAGAACCTCATGTCTTGAGTTCGTTGGATTGTAATAAGTATTATTGTATGAATGAGGATGTTACTCTAAGAGTAACAAAAAGGGCTCTAGTGGTGATGATGGAAAAATAGGTTGGGACACTATATGTGTTTATGGGTTCCATTATTGTGGATTTCATGTTTGTAACATCAGCAAGATTGATAGACTTGGATGGTATAAGACTTTGACATATGAGATTGAGACACATAAGTGTTAGCAGACTCGCTTAGCTCTTTAAGAAGGGGTTTCTGGATGGTTAGAGTACATGTAATGTGGAATTTTGTGAGAACTGTATGTTTGGTAGTAGAAGCAAGTTAGCTTTTTAATAGATAAACATTGTATAATAACACCACTTAAGTATATCCATTTAAATTTATGGAGTTCAATAAGAGTGGTTTTCAAAGATGGTTCACAATGCTTGCTCACATTTATTGATAACTTCACTAAAAAGGTATGGGTGTATTTATTAAAGTATAAGAATGATGTTTTTTGGTGTTTTCAAATGCGAGAAGACCATGTTAGGAAAGAAAAATGAGAAGCAAGTTAAGTGTCTTAGGATATATTATGGTCTTGAGTTTGTTAAGTAGAGTTTCACTAATTTTTATCAGGAATATGGGATAGCGAGACACTACACTTATGTTGTGAGGTCACAGCAAAATAAGGTTGTTGAGCAAATAAACAAGACCCTATTGGAGATGGCTTGGTCTATATTATCATAGGGAGGGCTAGATAAAAGCTTTTTAAGCTGAAGTAATACATATGGTAGCATACTTGGTGAACCACACATATAATTAGTCCATTGAGTTGAAGATACCTAAGGAGTTGTGGTCTAGTACGCTAGATGATTGCTCTAATTTGCATATCTTTGGTTATCTTTCTTATGCTTATATGAATGACACTAAACTTGAGACTAAAGCTAAGAATTTTATCTTTCTTGGCTTTACATTTGTAGTGAATGGGTACATGTTATGGGATCCAACTACATTCAAGATTTTGATTAGTAGGGATTTTATCTTCAATGGATTTGCGTTTCTCGAGAAGACTAAGTAATATGATGGAATATCTAAGGAGTTGGAGGAAGCTAGTGCTTCGGGATAGGTGGAGGTTGATTTTTACTTGGATGACTAAGACCCTTCTAATAGATCCATTATTTCTAAAGTGGTTGGATCCAACAAGTCGATAGAGCAGATGGGTGTTGCTCCCAGTAGAGAATAGAGGATTATTAAGACTCCAGTTAGGTATAGTTTTAAAGAGTTGGTTGGTTATACTTTATCTAATGAAGAGATTGTTGGTGATGTGCATGAACCAACATTATTCTCAAAGGCTATTGTGAGTATTGACTCTACTAAATGGTGTGTTGTTATGTAGGAGGAGATGGAGTTTTTATTGAAGAATCAGATATGGAAACTTGTGAAGAAACAGAGGAAGAAGAAGATAATTGATTTCTAGTGGATGTACAAGTTCAAATAGGTATCCCTAGGGGTTGAGAGACTCAGGTACAAGGCTTATGTAGTTACACATGGATTTAGTAAGATTTTACATTTGGACTATAATAAGGTATTTTTTTCCCTATATTTAGACATATTTCGTACCTTATTTACACTTGTAGTGAGCTAGAGGGCGAGATCTACATGTGCCAGCTTGATGGTTTCTTTGTTTTGTTTTTTGTTAAGGTGATGTGTGACCATGTGTGCTTATTAAGGAGGTCATTAAATTTTCTGAAACATTCTCCTAGATAGTTGTATAAATTTTTTGATTAGTTTATTCTTGAGCATGATTTTTCTAGAAGTGAGTATGATGGATGTGTGTACTTGAAGGAGATGAAGGTCGGCTCACTTATGTATATTTTGTTTTATGCTTATAACATGCTTGTTGAAGCAAAAAATATATATGATTTTAATAAGATGGGGATAATGTTGAGGATTGAGTTTGAGATGAAGGATCTTAGAGCTACAAAGAGGATCATTGCCTTGGAGATCACAAAATATCATGAGCATAAGCTTTTTTACTTGTCACGAGAGTCCTATGTGAATATGGTGTTGAAAAGGTTTCATATTATGGATGATAAGTTGATTTTCCCTTTGTTAGCTACTTACTTCCTAATTTTAGCTTTGGATTTTCCTAAATTAAAAGAGGAGGAGGATTTCATGGGTAATGTTCCATATGGGAATGTTGTTAGTTGTATCATGTATACTATAGTGTGTATTAGTCTAATATTTCTTAAGCTATTAGTGTTGTGATATGGATCCCAAGGTACTTAAAGGGTATAACATCGTCTTATATAAAAGTATAGGAGATCAGATGATTTGCTAAATGGGTTCGTGGAGTCTCATTATGATGGAGACCTTAATAAAAGGAGGTCTGTCAATGGATATGTTTTTTGTCTTAGCGGTTCAACTATCAGCTAGATGTCTTCCTTGTAGATGATGATGGTCTTATCCACTATTAAGGTAGTGTATATTGTTATGATAGAGGCTTTTCAGGAAGTCATATGGATTGGTATTTTAGAACATGAGTTTGGGTTTGGCCGTGGTGATCTAGTTAATCAAGGTGATAACAAAATTTTTAACTATTTAGTAAAGAATCAAAATTCTTTACATCATCAAACGAAGTACATTGACCTTAGGATTCACTTTATTTAAGGTATTGTTGATGCTAACAAAGTGATGTTAGAGAATGTAGATATTTTGGATAATCTAGCTGATATGCTAATGAATCCACTAACTATGGAAAGTGTGAGTGTTTCTTGGACTTGACTGGTGTTGATAGGACATGGGGCTCTTTGTAGGGCCAAAGTTCTTTTGCAAAGGTCTTTCTATGTCATATGTCGGAAATATTATGTAAAGGAAAATATTTGTGGGCTTTAACTGGGTATTTGATGCACAACATAACATGGTATTGATTTGTGCAGGTTGCTGAAGAAGCGTAAGTTGGCATTATGCATTATGAGACAAACATGAGGACCTTAGATTAACTAACACAAATCATGTTTCTCACATAATGTTTTGGGGCAATTTTGGGTAAATCCTGAGAGTAAGAAAATTAACATGGGGTTCCCATATTTATGAACACAGATCATGTTTTTAATGAATTTATTAAACACATAGCTTAGGAATATATTTATGAACACAGAGATATGATAAAACCTTGACTATCAAGTCATGTAAGAAAATTCTTCTTCTCCTCTACAGTGTTCTTATTATTAGAGAATTATTAATTAATATAATTAGTTGATTATGTTGTTGAATTATCTTATAATTACACAAGTTCATGAACAAAGATATCATTTTTTCCCTAATTGTTGTGTCTTATGATTGAATTATTGTTTGTTCAATTGTTTTGTTAAGTATAATATTCATTTGAATCCATTAAATTATCATTATTCTACAACAGATAATATATTCCTAAGCTATTAAGAATCCAATAAGTTTCTCTAGATAATATTATCTCAATATCTTTGCTTCTTGTATAATTGTAATTTTGGGTATATACTCCATAGGTATACTTTTTAGTGTTTTTCTTACCTTTTTCTCATTGCCATAGCTTGCTCTTAAAGATGATAGTTCATTAGCTATGATAGTAAAACAAGTTAGCATGTGAGATTTTGATTATTTTACCTTATTCACTCCTTCATGATAAACATGTGGTGTATTCTAAAATTTTTTGGTAGATTTGCAATTAGAAGCATAGTTGAATTCATGATAAAATTGTTTGGTAAGATATTCATAGCATATGAACTCTTTTTTACTTTTTTAAAACCTTCCTTTGTGTAATAATTTTTGTTAATGTCATTTATTTCTTCTATTTGTGTTACCATCATTTTTTTCTTCTATTTTGTGTGATCAATATTTAACAATGTTCCAAATTTGATAATCTTAATATTGGTGAAATTACTCTATTTAGTTTTTGCACTAACTTTAGTATTGCCTATTGAATCATGGTGGTTTGACAGGAGATTATTCTACCGTCATATCATCAAGTTTATTCATATTTGGTTCTCTAAGGTGTTATCTCTTCAAGAGTACCCACTCTGATAACACTTATATGGCTTTGCATAGCAAAAAAATTCTCTAGATACTCATGGGATTGAATTGAGTGTAAAACATTTTCCTAGCTTCCACAATTTAGAAAATATAATTATAAATTTTCTTATTTAATCTAAAGAGCCTTAATGCGGAGTTCTTTTTATCACAATAAATATGTTGAAATTATTTTGAAGTATTTTTTTCCTGTGTTGTAAGAATTTGTTTCATAATGTAAATGGAATTAATAGATCCACACAAAATATTATGTGGTTCATATACTTAAGAGATGTCTTAATTAGCATACATCCATAGTCCTAACTAGTTCTCTTATTACCCAAATTAAGTAGAAATAGATAGTACAATCCTTTTTTGCATGACCGTCCTATAATCATGAACTCACTACAAGTTGGAACACACTTCTAACTTTATAACTCTTATTCTCCTAGTGATATCCACTAGGTGATCAATAATACAATACAAATCAATAGGAATAATCAATAATGAAGAAACTCTTAATGGGAGCTAAGCAACATTAGTAAGAAATCATGAAAAAATACTATAAGAATCTTTTCTCAAGAACTGATAAGCCCTCAAAAGTAATTTTTTATCTCTCTCAAAATACATGCTCACAATCACACTCATAATTGTAAAAATGAGTTTGCTTAAATGGAGAATCTTCTCCATAAAGCCATATTTACATATAAAGAAAATCATAAGCAATGGCACATTTTAAGTTGAATATCTACTAACCAAGATAATAGGTATATTTAACAAGGTAAGTTATATTTTTTATTACATCTTGATTTAGTCTTGCATGTTATTCAAAGAGATTAACACATAAAATAGATAAGAGAATAATCTACCACATATCTATTTGAAAATATTGAATGAATGATTAGCTATAAATTTTTTTTATCAAAATATGTTTAGGATAATTTTTCTAGGTAACAAAAAAATGTGTAAGAAGATACTTTAAAGATATTCTAACAAAATATTTTACCAAAAAAGTATTTTTTCTACTAAAAAATCATTTCCTAATGTTCTGGATAACCTTTGGCATATATGTAGAAGAAATCAACATGTACTCAAGTTGAATTTTTTCTAGTTGTTCAAATCTTATAATAATTATAAAAATACTATGTGTCCTAATACTACTTAAATTACCTCAAAAGTTCTTCATTACCTTTACATAAAGTCCTAAATTCTATACTCTCTTATAAACTCCAAGCTCTTTGTGTGCTTCCATTCCTCTTCCTAGTCTCATTATCTTTATCATTAATTTTTCTTACCTTAATCCCCTTCAAATATGCAACAACGTATTATATATAATGTATAAATTCATTTTTTTGTTAGCATTAAAGCCAAGATCTCAACATTTCCTCTATGCAAAGGTACATATATTCTATAGTGTTATGTGTCTTTATGCATTAAGTGTAATTTGTATGTGCCAATAGTGTAATTAGTTAAGTCCTCTTTCTTTTTTCTTTTTTTTGTTTTTTTTTTGTTTTACTTTATAGGTGAGATAAGGGCTCTATAGGGGGTAATGATACTTAAGTTCTATTTAGTTCTAAGAAATTTTCAAGAAAATAAAATAAAAATAAAAATACTTTTTTCAAAATTTCCTCGAAGAAAATGAAACAGATAATATTTAGCAAGTTTATTCCTTACTACTTTTATATTTATTATTTTATATAAACCAAATATAAAAAATTATTTTTTCTCTATTTTCTTTCTTTTCTTTAAATATTTCCAAGCATTAAGGTTAGAGTGTTCAAAGAATGAGTTGAGTCCTTAGTCCATGTAGTAAGATATTAACTAAACGCTTGAGTAATAGTAGTAAAAAGATGGTAATATCCTTAGCCTTTGTATCAAGAATCACAATTAAATGCTTAAGTAGCATTGGTAAAGTGGTTACCCTCTCAATAAAATAAGTGAAGTGATTATATGAAATAAAGAGAAGAGGTTATATGATAATAAGTGAAGAGATTACTTGCTTACATTTATTTAGTGAAAATCTGTAGTTGATCTTACATGTAGATGTTTGTCTATGTTTTCTTGTAATAGCATGTTCTTCTATGTTTTCTTATGTTAGTAAGTGCAGTATGTTATTTTACCTTAAGCATGTCCTTTTATGATTCCTTATAACAATATGTTATTATCTACATTATGTTTCTTATATATGAACCACGTTTTCCATGTATAGTTATTTTTGTGTTGCAAGCCTTCATGATTAGTATTCTACAAAATGTATTGATATAAATAGTGTTTCCATTTTAGGACTAGAGATATAAGTGAAGTAAAATTTTAACAAATGCCCATGTAACACAAGAGATAGACTTTATAAATTGAATTAGCATATTTTAGTGTTATTGATTTTATTAGTTTATGTAGTGTAATTGTATAAATATGATAAGAATATTATTTTAGTGGCATTTTGTTAGTGTTTTCCATGAGTACTATCACATATGATAAGAGAATCGATAAGTATTTGATTGGTATGTTGTCTATAAGTGACCTTTTAAATGACCTTAATTAACCATATTTGACAAACTTTTTAATGCCATGATATGTGAATATTGTAATACCCCAAATTTTTAGAAAACTAATAATTTAATAAATATCTTTTATTTGAAATAAATTAGCTTTTAAAATTATTTAATTTAATTAATTTATGGATTTTTGAGTATATAAATTTGGACGGGAATATTTAGTAAATTAAAATAGATATTTTGTTATTTTGTCATGCTATTTTTATTTAAATAATTTTTCAAACTAATATTTTACTAACCTTATCCTTTTTAAATTAATATATTAGAATTTAATGAATTAAATTATTAAAATAAATAATTTATCAATAATATTACATTTTATGATTTTATACACTAATTTATTTTATTTTTCCCTATTTTTCCATTCCCTTTTTGCCCTTTTTTCCCTTTTTCCTCTTTCTTCTTTTCTTTTTCTTTTTTCTTCCCTCGGGCTGTCTCACTAGGCCAGCCCTCCCCTGCATATTGGGCCTCGGCCCATCTCTCCCCTCCTTCTCCCACGCACACCCAGCCCATCCTCCTTCCTTTTTTTTCCTGGACTGGCCGACTCTCTTCTTTCTTGCGCCGATCCAGCCGCTCGTACCTCCCCTCCCTTTCTTTCTTCTCCCACGCCCGACCAGCAACTCCACCTGCCATGGCCGAGCACGCCGGCCACCACCTACCTCCCTGCTACTCCCCCTCTCTCCCCACCCCCATCATTTTCTTTCCTCATTCAGACCCAACCAGCCCCTGCATCCCCAGCCTGTGCACCCAGTTTCTTTCCTTCTTCTTCCCTTCCTTTCCCCTGCCAACCGACCAGCCCTGCCTCCTGCATCCTCTCGCCGGCCAGCCACCTGCTCCCCCTCTTCTCCCTCTTCTTTTTCTTCATCTCCCCAGCCCTTCATGCCCCATAATTTCGAGCCTCTTCTCCTTTCCCCGATCCTCTTCTCTCACTTTCTCCTCCTCCCCTTCTTTTCCCCGATTTTTGATCACTGCCGCTTGCACCACTGCACCCAACCCCTGCGCCGCCTTCTGCCACCACCTACTACCACCTTGCGCCACCACGAGACCCCACAAGCCACCTTCGAGCCCCTGCACTTCCTTCCTTCTCCACCTCTTCCTTTTTCTCCCCATTTTCCCCTTATCGCCGAGCCACCTGTAATCGCCCCATTCGTCGCCGTCCGGCCAACTCTGCCGCCACCCAACCCACCGTTTGACACCCTGCAACCCCCTCTACCACCACCATGCATTAGTTGGTTGAAAACAGCCCCTTTAACCCTTCATTTTTCCCTCCCATTTTCCTTCCTTCTCAGTCCCTCCACCTCGGCAGCCAACTTCGCCGCCTCGCCGCCGCCCTATGCCGCCGTGAAACCACCCTTAGCCTCCACCTACACCCCCTCTCCACTCCTGCACCATTCCCTTGCCTTGAAACCTCCCCCATCTACCCTATTTTCTAGCGCAAAGACCCCAACTCGAAAATAACTAATTTTGCCTATTTCACCCCCCCTTCGAACCCTTTCTTCTCTCATTTTTGCATGAGACTCACTCTATTCATGCAGTGTGAGCTCCCCCTTGTTTTGAAATTCATTTGGATAAATTTTGAGGTATATTAATAATTAATTAAAGTGTTTTATTATTAAATAAATTTTTACAAAGTTTTATCCTTTTAATTTCTTACTTCTAACCTAATAGTTATTGATATTATTTTTAGGTGTTGAGTTGCTAATTAAGCTTGAATATTTAACCGGGATACCGGTAAGATTCGATTTTTGCAGGATTAAGGTAATCGTTAATCCTCCCTTAAATACATGGAAAAACGTATGCTAACACATTAGGGATTTTAGTATGATTTTATGCATGTTTGTGTGCCTAGCATGATATATAGATGATTGTTTATATTGATTGAAAAAAAAAGGAAAAGTATGATAGCCTTTGTGCCATATGTAGGTATGATAATTAAGGAAGGAGTTTGATTATTGATGGAAATGTTAAATGCTTGTCTATGATGTATTATGTTGCTAATGCATGAATAATATTATTGTCTAGGGGTATTTTAGTAATTATGCTTATGAGGTATGTGACCTAATGTATGTAGTTGCTAATGAGTATTATGTTGAATAATGACATGTGGGTGGACTTAGATGATAAGAATGAAGTACTAATATCATTATTTTATGCAGTGTTAGTAAGTTCATAAAAATAGTGAATAAAGGGGTTGAGTGGAAATTTGATAAGTGAAAAGGGTATTTTGGTAATTTTGTAAGCAAAAAGGGTTTTTTGGTAATTTCAAAAGAAAGGGGTGGAATGATAATTTTATAAGTAAAAGGATAAAATTGTAAGTGTGGGAAAGAAGGGTATTATAGTAAATTTTGAGGCAAAGGAACAATATGGTAATTTTATGAGTAAATGGCAAAATGATAATTTTATGAGTAAAGGGGTATTATGGTAATTTTGGGAGTAAAGGGGTAATATGGTAATTTTGGAGAAGAAGGGCAAAATGGTAATTTTGTACGGAAAGATAAAAATGGAAATTTGGATGTAAAAGGGTAAAATAGTAATTTGTAAAGTAAAAGGAGTACTATGTTAATTTGTAAGCAAGAGGGTAATATGGTAAAATTGGATGTAAGGGGGTAAAAGGGTAATTTTGTAAATTAAAAGGGTATTTATGACACACTTGGGAGTAAGGGGTAACTTGATAATAATGATAACGACGAAGGATAATTTGGTAATTAAATTATGATTATAAAAGGGTAATTGGATAATTAAGATAACAGAGAAGGGTAATTTGGTAAATTAATCAATAAAAGGGCATTATGGTAATTTAATAATGGAGAAGGGTAATATGGTAATTATAAAGATGGAGAAGGGTAGATTAATAATTATAAATATGGAGAAGGGTAAAATTGGTAATTATAATTATGAAGAAGGGTAAATTAATAATTGTAACTATGAAGAAGGGTAATTTGGGATTTATGATAATTGAAAAGGGTAAAATGGTAATTATAATAATTGAGAAGGGTAGAATGGTAGTTATGACAATGGAAAAAGGGTAATTTGGTAATTTAACCAACTAAGGGGCAATTTGGTAATTATGATAATGGAGAAGGGCAATTTGGTAATTAATCGACTAAAAGGTAAATTAGTAATTATTTAACCAACTAAAGGGGTAAAATGGTGACTATGATAATGAAGGAGGGTAATTTGGTAATTTATCCAACTTAAGGGCAATTTAGTAATTATAACAAAGGAGAAGGGTAATTTGGTAATTTAACCAACCAAAAAGGGAAATATGTTAAGGTTAATAATTATGAAGGGTGAATGGTGATCTAAAAAGTGTAGGAGACAACTTGATAACCTAATTTAGATAAGGGGTAATTTGGTAATTATGGAACCAAAAGGGTAATATGGTAATCTATCAAGTAAGGAAAGGATGACTTAGCAGTTATATAAGTAAGGGGTAAATGAGTAATTTGTACCTAACATGTCGTTGTGATCGTGGAACATTATAATATGATTCAAATAATGTTGATTAGCCAAGTAAGAGTATTTGATAATTAATATGGCCTTAATGGTTTCTCTGTGATAGCTTGGATAACCGTCTGAATAAGAAACGACTAATGATATCGGAACGATTGAAAGTGGATAAGTATCTGATTATTGTGCTCTTCGTGATCACTTTAATTAAGACACTATTACTTAAAATGAAAGACCTCGAGATTGGGAATGGTGAATCCTTAGGGGTCGCTACCCTAAGGACGTGGTTTAGTCCATGACTATTATGGTATTTGCTGATGTGCCTTTGTGCCCCAGCCAGGCCCTATATGTTACTCTTTCTAGCTCTACGGACCTAGTTAGGGGGTATGCATACTTATGGATTAGGTGTCCTTGTCGGTAGGGTACTGAGTTAGCTTTATGCACCAGTACGACCAAGGTACCTTTGCGTCCTTGGGTTCGTGGTTGAAGGGTACCGAGTAGCTTATATGCACCGGTACGACCGGTGTACCTTTGTGTCCTGGGTTATTGATCTCTCGTCCGAGGAAAATAAATAGACTTGTTGTGCTGATTAAGGAAAGGAAAGATACTAATAATGAAAGTGAAAGATTAAAGAGCCGGGCCCAGATGACTTATGATGTTGAGTACCGATCCACCGGTTATAATAGTGGCCCAGGAGGGTGTTGCCCTGACAAGTGATTATGAGTACCGGTCCACCGGATATAATAGTGGCCCAGGAGCGTTGTGCCCTGGATGATGATTTTATATATATTTCGGTCCACCGGCTAAAATAGTGGGGGTCTCGAGCTCAATAAAACCAGTTATGTATGTGAATAAAATTATGGAAAAATACTAATCACTTATAGTGGAACACCATGTGAGTCGAGGCTAGGAGCATCTTGTCCTGGAGACCGGTCCACCGACAAATAATAGTGGCCAGGAGCATCTTGTCCTGGAGACCAGTCCACCGGAAAATAATAGTGGTCAGGAGCGTTCTGCCCTGAGTGTATACTTTTCGGTCCACCGGCTATAATAGTGGGGTTCTCGCACTAACATGGATATAAAATATGAGACTGATTGAATGATGACGGAATAATGGCTTAAGGCCCGAATGTATTGGTTTTATACTATGACATGGCTTAAGGCCCAGAGGTATTGATTGTGACTTATAACTTGTTATATATGTAATTGCTATGTGTGCACCTCTTATTAAATATGTATATAGATACACTATATGTTGCATTGCAGGCATGTCTTTAAGTGTGGTATTAAAGGGTTACTCAGTATCGTAGTACTGAAGGGATTCCCTTTGTGGGGCCCTGCCTATTCAATGGGCAGTGCCCTTGTAGGTCTTTTCAGGTGCTACTCAAGTGGGCTACGGGAAAGAGACTAAGGAGTTATCCGGTATCGTTAGGGTTTTCTCTTTCTCCTTTAAACTCCTAGTTTTAATGCTAATGTTGTTTAAGTAACCGTCATTGGTAGATGTTATTCTTGTAAACGATTTGATGCGCTACTCTGATTTATGTATGTTGAATTTCTTTCAAACTGTATTTCATTTTCTTAGCCTTAGCACTTGGTACTGGAACGGTATGAGTGAACCGGTCTGGTACTAAGTGTGGCGGTAATACTCCCAACGTTCACGTTTTATTAATTTGCTTCCGCTAATTTCCTTTTAATTAACGAAATTTTTCAGTAGTGAATTTTGGGGGTGTTACAAATATGCTATTTCCTATTAGTTAGGTGTATCTATTTAGTACTTTTGTATTGAATACTATACTATTTAGTTGTTGTGGTGAAGGTGTTTTTTTGAGATGGGTATATGTTAGAGCTATCCGGTATTGATAGTTGATGTCTATGACCTAGTTTCTTTAGCTCTTGTGCCTTTCTTCTCTCTATATTCTTTTAAATTTAGTTTTATTGTATTTAATTGATTGAGATCCGGTGCCTTTCACATTTAATCACTTGAATAGTTTACTTTTTAGTCTTGCATCATGTATCGATTGGATGTTGGAAGTGCCATCTCTGATATTAGATGTAGTGATAACACCCCATATTTATTATCTAGATTCTGCAATGACTTTTATTAAAAAAAAAAAGGAGAAAGCTTTCAAATCATTAAAATGAGGATGTTATATTTGATTCATTATCATTCGGTTATATCTCTTGGGTAAAGATGTTAAGAGCCTGATTGCCTTAAATGCTTGCTTAAATATTGTTCTTAAACTCACCAACTAAGTGATTAGTCCATTGAACCTGCTAAATTAATCTTTTGAGATACCTAATTCTACCATGTCAAATAAGATTTTTCTTCCTTCATTACAACTTATTTGCTAATGACCTCGTTACATACATCACCTTTTCTAGTAGTTCTCTTTAATCCCTCTCCTCTAGGATATTGTACTTGATATTAGAAGTAAAGGCTAACTGAGTCTCAACTAATCCTCAAGACCTAAAAAGAAATTAGTTTTAGATATCTCTCCAAACAAGAGATATAGTGACTCTCGTAAACTCTCACGGATTAAAATGGGCCAATATATGGGTTAGTGAAGGTGGCGGAAGTAAATGAATTTAAAGTGGAGAAAAACATCGTTGACTCGAGTATGCTGAAAAACATGGGTCATCGCGTCAACACAAACATATTGGCCAGCATGGACCACTCGTGTAGGCTCTAGGAAACTCAGCAATACGACAAAAAAATAAACGCGTCAGTGGAGGATAACATGTACAGATTATACTCACGGACACGAACATATAATGTTCGAGCTCCCACTTGCGATCTGCCCCTTACGAAAACATATAATTCAATACTACCCACTAGTGTTTCCCCTTAAACAACATCTAAATCACTCCAAACTTTTTTACATAATCATCCATGCTATGAACATCAAATAAGAGTTTCAATCTCACACATTCAAGATATGCTTTACGTGAAAATTTAAAATCATACTTGGACTGAACTGAAATATCACTCTCAATTAGACTACCTGCATCATGCAAAATAAAAGGGGGCAGGTGTATCAATGCTATATAGATGACCAGCTACGTCCTTCGGGGCAAACATAGAAGGGTGGAAACCGTTTTTCTCAGTACCTCCATGGAGGTCCGGACAAAAGATTGCAAGGTCAGGACAGAGAAAAAGAAAAAAGAACAAAAAGAAGGAAAAAAAAAGAAGTGAGGGAAACAATTATGAGGTATAAATTATATACTTCAATACTATATTAGGAATAATAATTTATATATGTTTTTTTGGTGTACAAGATGATACACTTGGGGGAGGAGGAACCCTGTAAACAAGGGGAACGAGAACTTGGTGCCTAACATATTAGGCAACAATATAGCATGAATTATATAATTAACACATTATTAATATAAATTGATCCACAATCAAATTAAAATTTATGTGAAATCCTAACACATGAAATAACGAACTTTATATGAAATTAAGATTATAGAATATTATATATACATTATATATATATAGTATACCTCCATTTATTGATAAGATTAATTGCACTAAATTCACAATTTATAATTTCTGAAATCAAATTTTATAGTTTTACTCCCTCTTTCCTAAAACTCAATGGTGTGTATCTATTACGAGAAATGGGAATGGCAAGTTTCCTTAGATTTCTTCTTCTTCTTTGATTTCACACAAAAATTACCAAGAATATAGAAAAAGAAGAAGAAGAAGAAGAAGAAGAAGAAGAAGAAGAAGAAGAAGAAGAAGAAGAAGAAGAAGAAGAAGAAGAAGAAGAAGAAGAAGAAGAAGAAGAAGAAGAGGCCTCTGCCTCTTCTTCTCTAATGGATATATGTTTGTGTATGTTCAAAAGTGGACTTCTATTTTTTTTCTTTCAGAAAAGAGAGAATACACGCCACATGCTTTTTGCCCTAAACTAACTCTTTATTTCCCTCTTAATTTCAAAATTCATAATTTAAGATAAAATAAAATACATAATTAATTTATTATCTCCTTTTATTTCCTTATCATATGACACACACATGGTTGCATCCATACTTACTTAATTCTAATTCTACCATCAAGAATTAGATAGAGAGATATAAGATTAGGCTTAATTATTAATATATTATCATTTATATCTAATTTAATATGGACCACACCAAAGGTTAATATATGCATAAAATATAAAATAATTTATTTATAAAATAATAACAATAATTTTATATTACTAATATATATATATATATATATATATATATATTCAAATTCTTTCACTTTGTCCATATAAATTAGATTATCAACATGGTCTCCTTATATTAGTACAAACTAAATGATGAAACTAATAAACAGATCATGATGACAAGCTTTCCACATTTCAAAAGTTATCTTCCATGTATCATGGTGTATTATTTTCACCCATAACTTTAACTTTATGAATAGACCTTATGTGTATTTAATGTCCTTCACTTAATGTGTTATTTCTTAATAAACCATATGTATACAAACAAAATGAGAAGCAAACATAAGTTTATTTAAAAACATCATTATGTATCATAACAATACAATCACTAAGTGGGTCCAACATCCATATTACACACATGATCCTTGAACTTGTTAGGTGGCATGCCCTTAGTTAAAGAATCAGCTAACATATAATTAGTGCCTATGTGTTCCAAGACCACTTCTCCTTTTAAAACACGTTCTTTTATCTTCAAGCACTTAATGTCTATACCCTTGACATGATTACCACTTGTGTTGTTTCCTAAGATAAAGACGATAGTTGAGCTGTCACTGTGAAGCATCAAAGGTTTAAAAATAGAATCTACTATTCTAAGACCCGATATGAAATTTCTTAACCACACACCATGTTTTATGGCTTCAAATGATGAGATGAGTTTTTCTTCTATTGTAGAGGTGGCTATGCAATCCTACTTTTTGCTTTTCTAGGATATTACTCTATCGACTAGTGGGAAAATAAATCCAAAAGTAGATTTATGTGAATCTACACAAGTAGAAAAGTCTGCATTTGAGTAGTCTACTCCCTCCAAATTCTTAACATGATGATACATGAGCATGGAGTCTTTAGTTCCCTTTAGATACCTCAAATCTTTCTTTGCAACTTTATAATAGTCAATTCTTAGATTACTCTAATAAAGACACAATACCCCAATAGCATATGCAATGTCAGGTCTTATGCAAACTTGAGCATACATAAGGCTTCCAACTCTAGAAGCATATGGGATGTTCTTCATTCGATCTCTTTCTAAGTTATTCTTAGGATATTAACTTAACTGCAATTTATCTCCCTTAACTATAGGAGCCACACTTGGCGTAAAATCTATCATCCTATATATTTCTAACATTTTATTGATATATGCTTCTTGAGATAGTCCTAATATCCCTCAAGATCTATCTCAATGAATATTAATGCCAATGACATAAGATATATGACCCATATCCTTCATATCAAATTTATTAGAAAGAAGTTATTTCACCTCATATAGCATCCCTTTATCATTGCATGCAAGTAGAATGTCATCTACATATAAAACTAAGAAACAAACCTTACTCCAACTAACCTTGATATATATAAACTAATTCATGGCATTCTCTTCAAATCCAAATGAATAAATGAAATTATGGAACTTTAGATACCATTGTCGAGAATCTTGTTGTAATACCCCAAAATTTTAAAACACATAATTTAATAATTAATCCTCCTTTAGGATAATTTAATTTTTAAATTATTAATTTAATTATTTTATGGAATTTTGGGTTATAAAAATGGATATGATTATTTGATAAATTAAAATAAATATTTTGTTATTTTATTGTATTCATATTATTTAAATAATTTTCTAAACCCATATTGTACTAAAATTACCCTCTTAAATTAATGTCTTAAATTTTAAATAAATACATTTATTAAATCAATTTATCCATCTAAATAATCAAATACCCTTATCCCAAAAATTATTTCATTTTTTATTTTTCCCCTTTTCCTTTTCCTTTCTCCTTTTGTCTTTCTCGTTTTTCCTTCCTTCTCTTTTCCTCCTTTTCCTTTTCTTTTTTTCTTCCTCTTTGGGCTGCCCGACCTACCTCTCCTTTCTTCCTTCCTAAGTTGGGCCAGCCCAACCCTCTCGTACGAGCTGACCTATTGTTCTTCTTTCCCCCCACCCAACTAGCCCGCCTCCCCCTTTCTTCTTCTTCTTCTTCTTCTTCTTCTTCTTCTTCTACCTTCGCCCCTACATCAAACCAAACAACCCTTCCTTGAACCTCGCTTATAACCACTGCCTTTCCCTGCAACCCTGCCATTGCAACCTTGCTTTCTCCTTCTCTCCTTCGTCTCTTTCCCTTCCATTTTTGACCATGTACCACCCCTCTCGGGTGCCTATTTTCTTTCCTTTTCCTCCTCTCCTTGTCCTTGCCATCTCCCCTGACCCCCCTACAACCACCCTACTTGATCCATGCCTGCCCTCCTTTCCCTCTTCCGTTTCTTCTCCTTATTTCCTTCTCCTCTGCTCTATCTGCCTCTCCCTCGATTCCCTTCTTTCCCCTATAGAACTTCTCTTTTTATTTCTTTCCTTATCCTCCTGTCTCCCCTATTTTTATGTTTCCACCCTCAACCGCCACCTCTACCATCCAACCGACCACCACAACAACCACCACTCACCCTCCCCTGCTTCCTCCTTGCACCACCCAGCAACCACCACTCACCCCCTACATCCACCCGTCCCCTTCCTTTCTCTTTTCTTCCCTCCTCAACCTCCACCCTACACCATCACCTTGTGCTGCCATCTCCACCCTTCCGCCTCTACCGAAGCCACCCCTTAACCCCTTGATACCTCCTTTACCACCACCCGAACTCACTTTACATGAAATTCCCCTACATCCTCTCTATTCTTCTCTTCATTTCCCTTCCTTAGTCTTCTTCTTCTCCCTTCCTTGTACCCATTTCCTAGCCCCTGCAACCACCATCTTTGCCACCCTGAGTCATTGATCTTCAGACCCCCCAACCACCACCTACACCTTTCCACCCTCCCTACACCCAACTACCACCTTCATACCCCTCCATAAGCCCTCAACCAAGGCCCCCAACCCTCACCCAAGCACTTCTTCCTCCATTCTCCCAACTCTCCTCTTCGCCCATTTTCCCTCTTCATTTCATGCATGTAGCTCATGCTGCTCATGTAGTGTGAACCCTACTACATATTTTGAACTAAATTAATTAAATTTTTATAGGTATAAATATAGTTAGTATTAGCATGTATTTAATAAGATTTTGATAAAAAATTATACCTTTAATTTTCTTCTTCTAATATGTTAATTTTTTATTATTTTTAAGTATTAATTTTTACTAATCAAAACTTAAATCTTTTACTGGGGTACTGGTAAAGTATAATTATTGCTGGATGTAAGGTAACCATTATACCCTACTAAAATGTGTAGATATATGTTTGCTTTCACATTAGGGTTCTTGAATATGTTTATGTGATTGTTATATATGTTAAGTATTTTATGATTTGTAGCATATGTTGGTAGTTGAAATGAAATGTATGCTATATTGTACCATGTGTAGAAATGATGGTTAAGGAGGGATTCTTATGGTTTATAATAATGTTAAATGCATGTATATGTCATAATAAGCTAATATGGCCATTTGTAGTAGAGATCATGTTAATAATAAATAATAATAGTTGGTGGTGATAGATGAAGCATATGGACCATGGGTATTAATGTTTTATGTGGTAAAGGTATTTTAGTAAATTTGGCATAAGAAGGAAAAATTGGTAATTTATATAATTAAGAGGGGTAATATGGTAATTTAGTAAGTAAGAAGGGTATTTTAGTAATTTTGCATGAAAAGGAGGTAACTTGTTAATTTTATGAGTAAAAAGGTAATTTGGGAAGTTATTAAGTATAAAGGGTATTTTGGTAATTTTGGCATAAAAAAAGATACTTGGTAATTTTATAAGTAAAAGTGGTAAAATGGTAATTTAGTACGTAAGAGGGATATTTTTGTAATTTGGAACTAAAAGGGGTAAATTAGTAATTTAATAGTACAGAGTGCAATTCAGAATTTTACCACATATGTGGGGTAATTTGATAATTCTAACAAGCATGAACGGTAATTCGGCACTTTAACAAACCTGAAGAGCAATTTGGTAATTTTAAAAGGGTCAAGGGTATGTTGGTAATTATATAGGTATGGAGGGTAAATAGGTAATTTAACAAACTTGGAGGGCCAATTTGGTAATTTTAACAAGTATGACGAGTAATTTGGTAAGTCAAAAGGGGTAACTTGATAACTTTACAAACAAGAGGGGTATTTTAGTAATTTTATAAATATGAAGGGGTAAATCAGTAAGTTATATATGTCATGGCAATGGATTTAATAAGCCTCCATAATAAGACATAAAGGACATTAAATAATAGAATAAGAGTTTATGGCTTTAGTACCACTTGTCTAAGTATAACCATATGAATTATAAGGATAAGGGTATTTTAGTATATCGATGAACATCGTAAGGATAATGCATGGTATAGGGTTGAATGGGTAATTATGGGTATGATATGATGTTTATTTCATAATCATGTAAGACATGCCTTAATTGTTAATTATGCATGAAAATATGTGCTGGACGTGCTAAAAGTGTATGTTAGGGTTTATACGTTCAATGATTCCTTGGTATGGAGTACTTTATTCTATGACTTGTATTATAATTATGATATGTAACCTATTGTGATGTATGAAAAAAAATGGAAATGAAGTATATGATGGCAATAGATGATAAAAGGAAGCCATAGCCTTAGGGGCATTTTGGTCATTTTGACCTAGGGTGCCTAAGTATAGGAATTGTAATCTAGGATGGCCTTAGTGGACTATTTAAGTTAACATGGACAATAATGCAAAAAATGATTACTTAATAGTAACAGAAACAAATGGAAATAATTGAGTATGTGATTGATGTGTGTCTTATGGTCACCTTAATTAAGATACTAATAACTAAAGTGGAAGACGTCAAGATTTAAAATGGTGGCTCTTTAGAGGTCGCTACCTTAAAGACGTAGTTTAGCCCACTATTGTTCTGAATTTTGTTGGTGTGTCTTAGAGTGTATTTCAGTCCACCAACTATAATAGTGGGGGATCCCAAGCTCAATAAACCAAACCTTGGATGATAATAAATCATGGAAAAGATACTAATCACTTATAATGGAACACCATATGAGTTGGGGCTAGACCGATCCACTAGTAAGAATAGTGCCCAACAACCTTCTGCCTAAGAGACCAGTCCACCAAAGAATAATAATGGCTAGGTGCATTCTGCCCTAGAGTGTATTTCTAATCCACTGGTTATAATAGTAGGGTTCCCATACTTACATGGAGATAATTCGAGGGATGATGTTGAATAATATTTGGTTAATGGCTTAAGACCTCACCATTGTGATCTATTATTATGATATAAATGTGACCTTGGTGCTTGTTACTCTTGGTAAGTAATGGGAATGCTAACTAAATGAACCTTGTGATATGCATTGCTCATTATATGTTGTGTTGCATTATGTATTGGCTCTCAAATTGTTGTGATTATCTCCATGATTTTGTATGTTATTGTGTTTTACATTGTTTATGTATGATGTGTCACATGTGGGCCCTACCTTTTAGTATAGTATAAAGGGTTACTCAGTATTGTAGTACTGAAGGATTCTGTTTGTAGGTCCCTACTTATTCAATAGGCAGTATCCCTTACAGGTTAACCATAAGTGTTATTTAAGCTATTATCAGGTAAGAGCATAAGGATTGGTCGGAAAGCTTTTTGGAATTTCTTTTTTAACCTTACTATTTCTTTACTTAATTATTTTACTCTTGTAACCACTAATAGTGGGTTTTATCTTTCATAACATTTTTCACGTGCTACTCTAATTTAAATTAAAGTTTGAATTTGTGTAAATTATGTTATGTTTCTTTTAAGACTTATCACATAGCACTATTACAATAGAAGGAAACCGGTTTGCTACTAAGTGTGGTGGTAATATCCTCTAAATTTAAAGTTTTTGGTTCCACTAATCTTTAATTAAAATAAAACTTTTAAGTAGTAAATTTTGGTAGTGTTACACTTGTTTCATTCCATATATGGATTTCTTTAACTTGTATATAAAATCTTTATCTTTGTGAGAGGAGAAACCTTCAAGTTGTTTCATGTATACCTTCTCCTCAAGCACACCATTTAAAAATGTCATTTTCATATCTATTTATTGTAGTTAAAAATTAAAATGAGCTACTAATGCCATAACTATGAATATAAAATCCTTAGTGGACATAGGAGAGGAAGTCTCCTTGTAATCCTCTCCCTCCCTTTGAGTGAACCTTTTAATAACTAGTATAACCTTGTATCTATCAATGTTCCATTATGAGTATCTCCTGGCCTTAAAGACGTACTTACAACCAGTAGACTTATTTCCATGAGGTAATGGTACAAGTTTCTAACTTCATTAACTTTCATGCAATTCATCGCTTCCTTCATGGCATTATACCACATCTCATATTTTAAACTATTTATAGCATGTGAAAAGATTTCAAGAGCATCAATAGCACAAATTTCACAAGTAGAATCATGTAAGTACACATAATAATCACTATGTATAGCTTACCTTCTTATATCTAGCCCATCATTCTCTAGAGGAGCTTGCTCAGTAGCTGGTTATTTAAAAATTTTAGAAAGTTCCTGAACAATCTAATCTATCAGATTTATATTAGCATCTTGTAGAGCCTCATTGACTTTCCATTCAACCATTATCAGAACTAGAAGTGAATGACAAACAAAAGTTTCTCTATCACATGAAGTGGAAGCTTTCTCTACTAGAGGAGAAGGTTCAGGAACTGGATCCCTAATATTATCACACCCACTGATTAATTCATGCTCAAGAAATTTAGAATTTCTTAACTCTACATATCTAGTGCTATGTGATGGAAAATAGATTCTATAACCCTTAGACCTTTCATCATATCTAGTGAAATACCCACTTATGGTCCTAAGGTCTAGCTTTCTTTCTTTTGGATTATAGATTCTCACTTCAAATAAACATCCCCAAACTCTTATATGGTTTAAAATGGGATTCCAATCCTTAAAAAGCTCAATTGGTGTATACTGTTATATGAAGTGCTTTATTCCACAAAGATCTAGGAAGATTGGAGTTGCTAAGCATACTTCACACCGTACCTAATAATGTCTTGTTTCTTCTCCCAGCTATGCCATTTTGGTCCGATGAACTATAATATAGTGTATTGGGCAAATATCCAATTCTCTTGAAGAAACTTCTCAAATGGACTATGTGCTTGTCCATCCTCAGTGTACCTACCATAGTACTCTCCACCACTTTTAGACGTCATGATTTTGATTTGCTTGTTACATTATTTCTCTACTTCAGTTTTAAACATTTTAAAAGTATCTAACATTTCATACTTATTATTTAGAAAATAGAGATACATGTATCGTGAATAGTCATTAATAAATGAGATGAAATATCACTGACTATGAGAGTTCATATCAGGACTACATATATTGGTATGTATAATCTCAAGTGCTAAAGTCAGTAAAATCTAGAGTACTAAGTACTCCGTCATTCACTAATATCCTTATTCTCTTAATGGAGATGTGACCTAATATTTTATGCCAAAGCATTGATGAGTCCTCATTCATAACACATCTTTATGAACTAATATTCAAATTCATTGCAATATTTTTATCATCATCTATCCAATCAATAGATTAAAGAACTTCAAAAAATATTCCATATCTAACACAATTTGCTTCATAAAACAAACTAATTGAATTATCTTTGAAAACAAAGGAGTATCCAAATGGTACAAGTTTTGAAATATAAATTAAGTTTCTACTGAAACTTGGAAAATAAAATGTCTTGTCTAGCATTAATACATAACTACTAGAGAAAACCAATCTACATGAGCCTATTTCTTAGACTTCTAAACGTATCTTGATACTAGTAAATATACTTCATTCATTACCTGTTGGTTCCCTCATCCTTTCCATAACCTACAAAGAATTACAAACATGGAATTTTAAACCAGAATCAATCCACCAAGTCTTATGATTTGTATCTATTGTATGAGATTCAAAACATACCAAAGAATTTACATTACCTTTATTCACAAGCCAAGATGTATACTTAACACAATCTTACTTCACATGTCTCTTCTTACAGAAGAAATACTTAGATTGCTTCTTTATCTCACTCTGGGGTGGTAGCTTACCTTTATCCTTTTGGCTTGCTCTTCTTTTTATTTCCTTACTCTTGGTTGTTATCATCAATATCTCCCTACGATCTATCAAAAGCCTTTCCTCCTCTTGTACATACTTGGTCATGAGTTCATTGATTGACCATTCCTCCCTTTGTGTGTGGTATGTGACTTTGAATAATGCATTGATATCTTGATGGTGATTAATTGAGCCTCTAATTGAAGAAGGCATCTTTGTCTTTATGTACATGTAGCTAATGCGATTAGATTTCACCCATCACTCATAAAACCCTTTTCTTCTTCATTGCTTTCCCTAGTTATTACAGGCTTTAGATACTCAAAAGCCATCCATATCACAACAAGCTTTAAAAGAACCCTCTCCTATAAACCTTATAGTTTTCCCCTTCTAACTCGAGGACCACAAAATTAAGATCAAACATTGAATATGAACCAAGAAAATTTGCTGCAAAATTTAAACACACATACATGCTCACAATCAATTTGAAGCCAAAGCACACACACACACATATATGCTCTACCAATGTGTAGCATATCAAAAATGCAATTAGCATGAATCAAAGACATTAAAAATTCATGTGGGATAAGTATTTAATTGAAATAGAATCATGCATCTCAATATTAAAGCTACTGAGTCATCCTATCAATCCCTGTAGAATATATATATATGAACATGTGGGACAACACTTATTATATACATAAAATATATTACAATTAGTAACTTATTAACCATATGTGACAAATTAAATAAAACACATTAATGTATAATTTAATATGACTAAGAGTGTTGTGGCTCACATAAAATTATACTAACACAAATGATACTTAAGTAAATAAATTTAAAAATATCCAAACATGGCCTTAAGGTACATGAAAATACAACCGCGAAAAAGAATAAGGTAAACATGGCATAATGGTGCCAAGAGGTATACATAATAAGACAAAAATTCTACCTAGTATCAAACATGATATAAACCAAAAATGCACAATACAAACATCAAACTCACATAGCAAGAGTGACACGAGCATACGGTGCTGGGATGGAGGATTTGGGGATTGAACACCCATCAGTGTTGCATGCATTCCGGATGCAATAGAAATAAAAACCTTTCCTTGGAGTGTAGGATCAAGCCCAATCAAATGCTCCTTTCAAAAAAAAAATTCATAAAGAATGACAAACATAGTTGTTCTCTCCAAAAAACTTTTTACCTATTGACAACCATAACTAAACAACCATTAACAAAATTAACAATCAAGATATAAGCCTTATCAAGCTTTGATACCAAATGTTAGGTAATAACATGGCATGAATCATATAATTAATGCATTATTAATACAAATTCATGCACAATTAAATTAAAATTCATGTTAAATTCTAATACATGAAATAACAAACTTTATGGCAAATTAAGATTAGACAACACTATATGTATATATAGCATAGCTCTAGTCATTGATGAGATTAGCTGCACCAAATTCATAATTTATGATTTTTGGAGTCAAATTTTGCGGTTCCACTCCCTCTTTCCTCATAGAAATCACCAAGAAAATTGAAGAAGAAGAAGAAGAAGAAGCCTCTTCCTCTTTCTCTATAATGGATGCATGTTTTTTGTTCAAATGTGGACTTTTAATTTTATGTAGAGAAGGGAGAATACACACCACATGCATTTTGCATTAAACACCTTACGTACAAAATGGATGCATGTTGTTGGTTATTGTAACCAACTCTTTATTCTCCTAATTTCAAAATTCATAATTTAAGATAACTATAATAAATAATTTATTTATTATCTCCTTTTATTTCTTTATCATATGACACACACACACGTTTGCATCCATACTTACTTAATTATAATTCTACCATCAAGAATTAGATAGAGAGATATAAGGTTAGGCTTAATTACTAATATATTACCATGTGATATAAAATTTATGGCCAAAATTTATATCTAATTTAATATGGACCACACTAAGGGTTAATATATTTATATATAACACTTTATTTGTAAAATAATAACAATTATTTTATAAAATAAAAATATATATATATTAACATGACAAGAATCAAACTTTGAGTTGCAACATATAAACCTTGCATCTAGCCATCATACCATGATTCTCTTCTTTTGATTTTATAAATGTCAAGGGAATGAATATAAAGTTAAAAAGGTTAGAAATAAAAAGAGAAGATTTTCTGATATTATTTTATATATTAACAAAAGTAATGGGATGTAAGATAGAAGAGAGGTTATTGATGGCCTCAAATGTTGCAAGATTCGTTTATTATCCAAAATAGAGCTTTATTGTATCAATATCAGAAGATTTCATTGTCTTTATAAAGTATCACTCCCTAAATGATCATGATAAGCATTAGCAATATTTGCATCCAATAGAAAGATAACCGACAAACTTGACCAGCCCAAGTATCTAGCTACTGGCTATATGTTGTAGTTGGAGATTGAACTTAATAGGTGGTTCCATTTTCCTCCTTATAGAATGTCCGCCATTTCAATCATAATTTCCATAAAGGTAAGAAAAAATTAAATGCATGCTAATTTACTATTATATTCGTTATCTTCTTTGGAACATATACAAGGAAGTTTATTTCGTGGGGGTCGAATGAGAGCTCAAATCCTAGAGCAGAATACCTCCTCAGTTTTTACCTCATCTATAAAAGTAGGATGTGGTTGGAGGAAGATTTAGCCCGTTAAAATTTCTTGATGAGATAAATTATGCCAATTAGTGGTCCTTATCATTTGTGAGTTTCTTGTTCATAATTTTAAAAATTTACAAAATTAATGTTGAGTAAAAGTTAGAAAAATATTCAAAACATCAAAATAAATATTGTCTTGACAATATTAACTTCAAATTTCCTTTCCAATAAAATATAAATTTTGAATAATTAATAAGGTCTAGTAATATAAGTTAACATCTTCTTCAAACTTATGATGTGAAGAATAGAATCATCAAGAATTTGCTAAATAAGAAACAAAAGCGTAAAGTAGAGTGTGCTTGGTAAACATCTCAACAATCTAAACTAAAGAGGAAATGAAAAGCAAGGTGATTATCTCCTAGTGAAGATGATGGTGAGTGACATGATAATCAATTTCAATGTATTTGGTGCACTCATGAAAAACTCAATTTTGAGAAGTATGAAAAAAGCTCTTATTATCATACTATAATGGAGTAGTATAAGAAAGAAGAAATGTAACACTCTCATTTTCATAATTTGAAAATTTCATTTTATAAAATAGTTTATAGAAGCAAAATAAGACATAAAGGATGTTACCGTTGCATCTAATATGGATAAGGTACAATCAATATCTAACCCGCACTGGGTGCAATACCTCAAGGATCAGGTGAGGTTGGTACTTATGTGAGATTGATACAAGGATTACTAAATGATGGATCTAATCATGATAAAGCTTATTAAATCAATAGATAAAAAAAATATAGATAGAGCAGTGTTAAACATTATCTTATACATTTGAAACTGCAAATTGTATGCAAGGAAACAATGATGGAAAATAGATGTGATAGCCTATGCAAGGACTAACCTTGCCCAACATATAAGAGTTCACAAGATTGGGTTTCCTTTAAAACAAGCCTAACTACTCCCTCAATCTATCAAGATCAATGCAATGCTATTTATAGTGTCAGTATGATAAGGTACTTAGTAAAATCTAGCTCCTATGAGCACTTAAAACTCAATCCATGCAATCACATGGCACCACATATTACATTCACACATGCTAGCACTTTTGAGTAACCTAGTGGAGATACTAACATGTAAAACCCTAAATAGAAGTTTGGTGTGGTAAACTTAGTAAAACCTTTTGAGTAAGTGTTGTTTGGGTGTTTGAGCACTTGGGATGAAAAATAGCACGTGAAGCAAATTAAGGGTACGGAGGAGACTATATTAGGGTTTGGAATGATTAACTATGGGTTGTTGTGGTTAATTAGGGTTTGGTGTGGCTGATTAGGGTTTTTGTGTTATCATATGTATGTGGTGATTAAACTGTAAGTATGATGATGAATATGGAATTTATGATTTATGATTTATGCACGTCCATGGTGAAAGCCTTTGAATAAAATATTTAAGATACTAATCTTTTAAAGTGGAAGATTATTGAGCCGAGTCCAGACCGATCCACCGGTCAGGAATAGTGGTTAGGACGTGTAGTCCTATGTGTAACCGATCCACCGGTAATAATAGTGGTCAGGCTTTGTACCTGTGTGTTTCCGGCCCACCGGCTATAATAGTGGGGTGTTCCTGTACTCGCATGGATTGATAAAATGGCATGGTGTGTATCGACTTCCGATAAAAGGTTAATTAAATAATTAATCTGGACTATGATTGGGCCTTTATGTATGTACCTAAATGATTGGTCGGTATTATGATATGATGATGGTCTTTATGATCTTTTAGTCTTATGCATGATTTTATATGCTTATGTGTTGGCCTTAGTGTTCGGTTACCTTACTCAGTACGTAGCGTACTGATCACCCTTTTCATGGGTGCTGCTCATTCCCACGAGTAGCATACCCTTCGGACTTGTGCAGGTGGGCGAGACATCAGTTGGGGCTGAGTGTCGAGCATGTTTTGGCTTAAAGTTCAAGAGTGTCGTGGCCGTAATTTTCTTCATGTGATTTCATTTCGTTATGATACTTCTTATGATTCGCATTTACTCTTTTTAATTTATTACCTTGTGTTAAGTGTTTCGACTTAACCATTTATAAATCGTAAGATTATTCCCTTCAAGGAATTTTAATTTCGTACTCTGATTCTATTTAATTCGTGATTCTTGATGCGTACTCTAATTTTGTTTACAACCGTTTAATGCTTATTTGGAATTTGGATTGTATTGATTTATAATTGATTATTTATTTTCTTAGCCTTAGCACTTGGTACTGGAACAGTCGGAGAGAACCGGTCTAGTATTAAGTGTGGCGGTAACATTCCTAGAATTCACAGGTTTTCAGTGTTTCTAATTTAATTGCTTCCGCTTTTAAAAAAATAATATAGTGAATTTTGGAGTGTTACAAAGTGATAGGCAATAGAAGTAAAAGGTTTTAAAAAGGATACCACACCCTTCTTACTAAGTTTACCATATGAAATGAAATATGTTGATAACCCTCAATGTTTAACCACCAACACGAAATAGTAATTATTTTGTAATAAAAGACTAACAGACAATGGTAATTAGAAAATGTAGTAGGTGTTAATTCTAATACCAAACATATCACAAGGTTTTATATATAATATTCAACTTGCATCACATATTACCTAACAAGTGTTTATAGATTACATTAAACTTTTACATAAGTACTTTATATGGCATTGACCGTACACATAAGTGTGTATAGATCACAATAAACTTAACTTATAATTACAGAAGTTAAAAAATCTTGAGAGAACCACCTTATAACTCAAAGATACCATTTTAGAGCCCAACAAGCCAAATTATCATATATATTTGAGTATAGAATTGCAAAATATGTTGTATGCCATTTTTAGAAAAAAATTACTATTTATGGTCAATGATAAAAGTCAAATTCCATAGTTAATGGCCAAGGTCATAGTCAATGGCTAAACATTAACTTTTACGATTCACATATTTATCATTTTTCTCTTTTAAGGATAATATGTTCATTGTGGGTCTAATAAGGAATAATCCTTACTTAAACACAAATAGACCTAATTATTTATTAACTAGCCCTATTTATGGTAATGAGTGGGTAATTAGTGAATAACACTTTGAATATTCATGAATAGCATTCAAATCAAAACTCCTCAACTTAACTATACTTTCATCAATCATTACTTAAAGTATACGAACCCAAATGATAATTTATTATATAATAAGTTGATTCAAAAAATTTCAATAAATAATTAAACATAATGTTATCATCAAATAAAGCTATAAACAACACTTACATGCTCAAAATCCAAAAGATTGAGACATAATCAAAATTAGAAGAAACATATATCTTTGTGCACTTGTGGGATTTTAGTTAGAAAATTTTACATACTAAAAATTTTTTTGATGCAAAAGATTCATTAGAAAATATAAATCATAATATTTTATATGAAGCCTTATTTAAATCAAAATAGTTAGCCTACTGTAGTAGTTTTTACAATCACGTTACCCTAAACTCAATAGTCTCAAAAATACCAACTTCATGCTCTCCTTGATCATTTTTTGTCAAATCATTCACCTAAAAACTTATAATATTTCTCATGATTAAAATAAATTATTCCCATGTAGTATAAATATTATAAAAAAATAAAAAGAATCATTGATCCATTTTACAATAACACCTTGATAAATATGCCAAATCAAGCATAAAGCTCCAAGATTCAAGGAGGCATATGTGATAATATAAAAGGTCAAGTTTTAGCATAAGAAAACTATATTTTACTTTTACTTATAAGTTCAAAAAATATCCAAAAGAATTTATAGATGCACATGCCTCCTCTAAACCAAAATCACCAAGGAAAATCACAACAAACTCAAGGTAAGGATCATGTTAAATTAGACTTAAATAAAGGAGGATTATGACCAAATGAAAAGTGGGATAGATAATACTATTGAATAGTATTAGAATAACATTTATAGCTTTTGAAAAATATGATAAAAACATATGCTAAGCACCCCCACCAAAACTTCTTAGAGAGGATTAGAGTGGAAACAACTAAACTTGAGTATTGTTAATTGTTCCAAGGTTCAATGCATTCTTAAACGGAGGATGCGTGTGGATTATAAATGAGAGGGAATTTAGGGATAAGTTCTGATGTGCTTTTTTCAAAGAAGTAGGCAAAAAGAAAACGTTATCAGCTTTAGCTAAGAAGGAAGGAAGTTAGCTTAGGTGTTAAGCATAACATGATGAAGTTCATTAATGTCACAAGGGATACTTGAGCAATTTGTGATGTTGCAACTAATGGATGAATGGAAGAAAGAAAATGAAAATAATGGAGTGGATAAGGGGGTATCACATTGGATAGAAAGAAGAAGAAAAATGGGGAAGGAACTACACATGGAGGTTGGTGATAAACCAAGTTGTTAACAAGAGTAATGATGGGGAATATTTGCAAGAGTTATATATTTATAATGGGAGGTGTAAAATGGGGGAGGTTAAAAGATACAATCATATAAAATAAAGAGGTAAAGTGGCATGAGAAAGGGGTGGGTGAGAGGGGGACTTTGCATAATTTAACAAGTAGTATATGGTAAATTAGGATAATTGTGTTGATTTTTATGTGCCTTGGTTAAGTGGCACCATAATATTATTGTATTAGAATAAATATTTGGGTAGTAAAATATCTTGATAGAATTATATGAATTATATTAAGTTTATCAATGGTTATAAGTGATCAAAGTAAAGGAAGAAAAGTTTTGATAATTTATTGAGCTAGAAAATAGCAAATAATAATTAAAAATAATGAGAATAAGTGTAATTGGTCATTTATGAACCTTGTTCTTAAGGAATTTATGTTATATGTCAAGTAAATTATAAGTAATGAGGGAAACTTTTAGAGGAGAGAGATGAGAGCAAAATTTAGAGAATTGTATTATAAATTTTGGATCCCAAAAATGGGTATAAAATCCCATATCTGTGTGTGTGTGTGTGTATGTGTTTGTGTGTGTGTTTATGTATAGAATAAGGGGAGAAGGGGGGAAATATTTTATGGTTGGGAGCAACTAACCATCCCTATGCAACAAGGTTGATAGGTCTAGTGTGAAAATGGGAGGATAACTAGAGGGGATGAGCGTATGTAGAGGCCTTCTAGGGTGACCTTCCTATTTTCGGTCAGTGTCCCTTAAGCCCAAAAAAATTACTTTAGAAAATATCCATATGAATAAGGGTAATGTACTTTTTATGTAATACAAATTAAAATATAGTGATCCTTAAAGTTTTATAATTTTTAGATGAGCAGAAGACTAATTAAAGACTTAAAATGAGAATAACTGTGAAATAAGACATGAATAGTACATTTTCATCATAGTTTTTGTTTATCATTTTGAACTTGACTATGGGACACATAAAAGGTTAAGTAGTTAAGATATGAAAATATTAGAATGATTCAACATATTTCGAATAACCAATAGTGGGTTATAAATCTCACGAGGTTCAAAATTACAGGAATGGTTAAAGAAATGATAAAAAATTTCTTAAACATGAATAAGCTTTTTAAATGATTAAAGAATGTAAAAAATTTCATAAAATTGATAATTCTATTTTGAAATCATAAATATCTTGAAAAAAATTAGGTTTTTTAGGTTCAAAATATTAAAAGAATACCTATTCCTGTAACCAACCAACATAACCAAATGACCTCATAACTAATAGAAACCATAGCCGAATACTTACCTTTTATAGAAGACAAAGAAATACAATATTGCCTCTTAATTTTACATGAAATTAGAGACTCACCAAGAAAAATATAAAACATAGTGTTGAACTTACAATCTTTAGGGTCATCACCCCAATCAACATCAAAGTAGATTCACAACTCAAAGGATGAAAAAGATGAAATCAAAAGTCTTGGAAACTAAGTGTGTAATCTCCCAAAATTTGAAGAGATTCTAATTTAATAAATAACTTTTATTTGGGATAAATTAGCTTTTATATTTATTTAATTTAATTATTTTATGTATTTTTGAATATATAAAATTAGATATAAATATTTAATAAATTAAAATAAATATTTTATTATTTTGTCATACTATTTTTATTTAAATAATTTTCCAAACCATTATTTTACTAAAATTATCCTTTTTAAACCCATATATTTAATTAAATTATTAAATAAATTTATTACCCAAAAATACTACATTTTATTATTTTATAAATTAAATTATTTTATTTTTCCCCATTTTCCCTTTCCTTTTTCCCTTTTTTCCTTTCCTCTCTCCTTTTTCTCCATTTTCACCTTTCTTTCTTTTCCTTTTTCTTCCTTTGGGCCGCTAGGCCTTGGCCTGCCTTCCTTCCCCTACACGTTGGGCTACTAGTCCATCTCTCCTTTTCTCCACTCCTTCCCCTTTCTTTCCTGGCCTGCTCTGCCTTCCTCGCCCCTTGGCCACTGGCCCATTTATTTCCTTCCTTCCCTTCTTCTCCCGCACGTGTCGTCTGGCCCAAACCCCCCTTTTCTTTTCTTCCTTCTCCCGCGTGCGTCACCCGGCCTAGCCTCCCTTCCGTTCTCTCCTTCCTTCTCCCCCGACTAGGCCAGCCCACTTCCCTCTTCCTCTTCGCCGGCCTACATGCAGCACGCACCCCGTTCTTTCTTTCTTCTTCTCCCGAGCCCATACCCAACCACCTCCGCCATCTCTAGCCGCCCTACCTGCAACCCTCCTCCCCCTACTGCTCTCCCTATCTCTCTCTCTCTCTCTTGCCATTTTTCTTACCCCATCTCAGCCCCACCACCTCTCCCTATCCTTGCTCATGCCCCTCCTTTCCCTTCCTGATGAGTTCATATTTTGACACATTTTATACCCTTATAATCTTAGTTTTTGGTAGTTTATTTAACTAATATAGGGGAATAATTATTGTTTTATGCTTAAGTGGTAAAATTGCATAAAAATTATTTTTTTGAGCTAAAATGATATAATTTAAGTAAATTTAGAATAAAATAATATTAATTAATTTTTATTAATTTTATTTTGCAGGTTTTATTTTAAAATGAAAAAAAAAAAGAAATAAGACCTTTGGACCAACGGCCGAAGGCCCAAAGGCCCGGAACAAAAAAAACAACGAAACCAAATAGGTCTCGGCGCACGAAACGATGAAGAAAAGTCAGCAGGGCTGACGTGGAAAGGGCAAGCAACGTTAATAAAAAGCGAGGCACAGGTCAAAGCTATAGAGAGGGGACAGTAGTGTGCGGCAGAGAAGGGCGCAGAGGGAGCCTCAACAGGCTCGAGGCAGGCGGTAGGCCCGCAAGCCAGGGACGGAAAGCGAGAGGTGAGAGCCTTCGCAGGCTCGGGGGAACGCAATAGAGCCTTTATAGGCTCGGGTCAAACGGGGAAGACAAGCACAGGTGAGGACGGACGCAAGGGCACATAAGTCGTGCGGAAACGGAGGCCAGACGAAGGACGTCGCACGGAGTTCGAGGCAGCAACTAGTCAGCCTTCGTCAGCCCTGTCAGCCGCCAACCAGAAAAAGAAAAATAATTTGGCACGGAAATAAAGGCAAACAAGGAAGAAAAATAAGAAGAAATTAATACCGATAGAATTAATTTTAGATAAAATTAATTTTTATCTGAATAAATTCTAAATCTTTTATCCAAAATTAATTCTGGTTATTTCTTTCTCTTATTTTTAATTTATATTTTAGATAAATATTTCTGTGTAATTAATTCTTTAATTATGGCTGGCTGATTATTTATTGTTAGGGAATAAATTGAAACCCTGGATTAGGATCTAAATTATAATTTTATTTTCTTTGTTTCGTGAGATTGTTTCTTGACTCTACGTTAATTGCTATCGTTTATATGTATAATTCTTTCAAGTATAGTTTATTTGGTGCATGCCCTGTTCTGGTACCTCATAAGTGATAGTATGTAGGATTATTTGCCTGCTAGGTGGCCATCTAAATATACTAGAATTTATATGTATAAATTGCAGCTAGGTTAGATAACAATTCACCTAATCGTTTTGTGATTCTAACCGAAGTGGTAAAACGTTTCGATACGTGTGGGTCAAGGAAAGGAAATACAGCTAGACATGCTTTTTGTACTAGTTTGGGTACTTAGATTGACAGCCTTCCACTTACACTTAATGCATTAAATCTAGTTAAATATAGTAGCCGCTTGTTGCTGCTATACTGCTAGTATTTAATAGGGTTAATATTGGCACTTTGTCGTCTTAATTAATTAATGGGAGTAATATAAGTTGTATAGACTTGCTTTTGGTGTGCAACTTGGTCGATCTCTTTCCCACGATTAAATATTGACTTAGAAATAAATATTATATTACGACATAATCTAGTGGTGGATTTTGATTTCCCTAACATATTTCTCATATCTACGGGTTTCCCATTATTTTCATTATTTTTATTCTTATTAGTTTGTTTTATTTTATTCCTTTTATTATTTTTTTATTATTACTACAACCCCCATTAGTATTTTTCTTATTTATTTTTTCTGTGTTATTTAGGATTTTTATTTTTAGTTTTAGTTTTATTTTCAAACTAATTAAATAGAGGTGAGCCCTCTCAATCCCCGACCTAGAACGATACCCTTATTTACCAATGCTGCAATTGACAACAAGAGGGTTTAAATTACGTGTCGGCTACGGTCACACCAATTTTTGGCACCGTTGCCGGGGATTGGAACTTCACCTTTATTTTGCTAGTATTTTTAGTGTGTTTTCATTTTTAGTGTTTTTGTATTTTTTTTTCTTTTATTTTTGTTTTAGATTTTCTTAGGATTTTTGGTGTGTTTTGATATTAACCTTTTCCTTTGAAGTGTTAGTGTTTTCAGGTAGCTATGAGGGGATCCTTTGGTTATGGAAAACTTTGCTCGAATCTTAACGCAAGAGTAAATGAGGTAAGTATGAGTAGTCTTGAAGATAAACTTAACAAACTTACTACTCTTGTTTTGCAGGTTGCTAAAGCTACTATAGTTGTTAATACAAGTGAAGTGTGTCATACGCAAGGAAATTCATATGCTTACCATGAACAAGCTATGAGAGGAGGAGGATGGACACAATCTAATGCTCAGTCTTTCAATGGTTTTCAAGGACATGATCCCTATACAAGCACATACTATTCGGGAATGAGGCATCAACCCAAATTTGGATGGGAGATGAATGATCAGTATCAAGTGCCATGTCAAAACCCTTACACGCGTGAATATGAAGCTTCAAAATATTATCAATATCCTCAACAAGAATCTTCTCCAGTTTCAGAACCCTCAAGTTCAGAAAAAATGGATAAGCTTCTTGAAGAACTGATAAATGATCAAAACCAATTGGTAGAAAGCCTAAATCAACTGATGCAAAATCAGATTAGACAAAATGAAAGCGTGTCAGTGATAGAGGAGAAAATGGGTTATATGGTCAACATGATGAATCAATTACAAGCACAAGAAGAGCTCTCTAGTATTTCAATTCCAAATTCAAGTGAAAGTTATGAGGGTGATGATGCCATATCTGAATGTAAGGATGAGCTAGTTGAGGAGGTTCCCATGGAGAACATTGAAGAGCAAGATCAAGTGGAAGAAGAGCTTGTAAAAGTAGAAGAAGAATCTCATCAAAATGAGGATCAAGTGAACAAAGAGAGCAGGTTGTATGGATCCAAGAGTGAAGAGAGTAATCAAATCACCTTGGATACATTTAATAAGAAGCGTGATGCTCCAAAGGAGAGGTTATGTTGGAAGGATGTGTTTAAAGATTTTGAGATGGGAAAATATGTTCCTTCGATAGAGAGATCACGATACATGGACATTGGACAAAATATTCTCTCTTTACACACGAGCTTAAATTTCATGCTAGGTAAGTTACGTTCCTGTTGGATCAAATCTTTCATTAAATCTAACATTTTATCTTTTTTTTTCTTGCAGGATAAAGATGATCATCACGAGGAATGATTTGGTGAAGCAACTCTCAAGTGGACGTATCCACCTTGAACGAGTAAACCGAGATCATGTCAGGCTGAAGACATAAAAACAAGCACTACTTGGGAAGCAACCCAATGTCATAAGGGAGTTTTCTAACCTTTAGTAATTTATTTATTTAGTTTATATCTCCATACTTTAAATTACATGTTTTCCTAGTTGTTTACACATTAAGGACAATGTGTGATTTAAGTGTGGGGTGTATGTGTTTTATTATTTTCAAAAAAAAATATTATTGTTTTCAAAAAAAAATTAGAGTTTTAGAGTGTCTGTCAACAAAAAAAAAAATTAGAGAGTTTTAGAGTGTTTAGTTTTTTTTTTAGAGTAGTAAGAGCCTTAACTAGTTAATAAGGAATATATCTTTAAAATCTAACGAAAAGAGGATCATGAAATAGAGATAAAGCAAGTTAAGATTTTTTGTGTTAATTCCGATATAGGGAACACATATCTACATGTCTAAATGTGAATGGAGAAAGAACATGTATGATTTTCTAACCACCGACATGGCATATTGAGATTCATCACATTCCTTAGTAAGCTTTTGAACCATATGTACCTTCTTTCTCTGAGCAAATTTACACAAAATCATCTACTTTTCTTGGCTTCAAAAATTTCTTTGTAAACCTCATATATATTTAATTGCTTTGATCAAATTATTTTCCATAGATCTTGTAATGGACTATAGAGACTACTAGAACTTACTCTTGTGCTATTCGAAGCTTATAGTCAAAACATGCTCTGATTGAGAAAATGATAAAGGCAGCTTAGGATTTTTCATCACATGACCAAAAAACTTAACCTGATTTGTGTTTACATGATGTACACCCCATAGAAACCCTTTTGAGCCTATACATGGAACATACATTTTTTTTTTCATTACCCACATTAAATAACCTTCGGGCCTTAATGTCCTTACCTTTGCTTAAAGCTAGTGGAAGGAAATTAAATCGTTATGGATATAAAGAGTTATTGTGTATGTGTGTGTGTGAAATAAATATATGTATTTATGCTAAGAAAGGGTATTAGTTATGTTTGGTGGAGAAAAAAATTGAAAAAAAAAACAGAAAAAAAATAATATATGAAAAAAAAATTTAAGAAAAAAGAAAAGAAAAAAATGTTAGGATATAAGGAAGAGAGGGAGTTATGGAGATTATGTTGAGAAAGTTCTATTCATGTTCTATTTTGGTGTGAAGGTGGAGAGGTGTATCATTAATCATTGATTTGGAGTTAAGCTTATATTTAATCTAATTATTAGATTCCACTAGCTCTTGATCTTTTTAGCACCACACTCCTAAAATACTCCATACCCTTCTTTACCTTAAACCCCGTTACAACCAATAAGTAAGTGCTATTTGATTCTTGAGATGAGCAGCCTTTGATCTGATGGAGATTAGTCACAAGATTTAAGAATATGGTTCGGTCCATTTGGCAAGTATTTGATATCTTTCATGAGGTTTTATCCACAAGAACATGAGCCTTATTTGTTTATATATGTGAGTCATTTGTTATTTTTATCATCTTAGCTCACATACATGAGTGTTTCTATACATTTGTAGCCATGAATCTAAGAGAGAGGGAAAAATAGAGGGTATCCATAGTGAGGATGGATCTTGATGTGACTAAGGCGTGGTAGATTTTCATCCATAATATTGATTTGTTCATACCTGTCATGTTTATGTGTGAACCATATGTTGAAATTGATCCTTTAAATTTCCCAATGCTGAATCTTGGTTGATTTCTAATCTTGACGTTTGAAAGTAAAAGATTCTGAGACAAAAATGGTTAAGGGTATTAGGTGTAGTTTGATTATTTTTTATTTATTTATTTGGGTGTGATTTTGTGGGTATATCATCTGTGAAACCCTCACGAGACCTTACTTATCCTCGATGGGTGACCTAGGGGTTTAAAGGGCTTGTTGCACATGCTAAGTGTAATCGTGAGACCTACGAAAGTGGCTAGTTAATATAATTTTATTTGTTTAGAGTAATAACTTACTTGAGGACAAGCAAGAAGCTAAGTGTAGGGGTGTGATAAGTTCATATTTTGACACATTTTATACCCTTATAATCTTAGCTTTTGGTAGTTTATTTAACTAATATAGGGGAATAATTATTGTTTTATGCTTAAGTGGTAAAATTGCATAAAAATTATTTTTTTGAGCTAAAATGATATAATTTAAGTAAATTTAGAAAAAAATAATATTTATTAATTTTTATTAATTTTATTTTGCATGTTTTATTTTAAAATGAAAAAAAATAAAAAAATAAAAAGAAATAAGACCTTTGGACCAACGGCCGAAGGCCCAAAGGCCTGGAAAAAAAAAACGAAACCAAACAAGTCTCGGCGCACGAAATGTTGAAGAAAAGTCAGCAGGGCTGACGTGGAAAGGGCAAGCAACGTTCATAAAAAGTAAGGCACAGGTCAAAGCTATAGAGAGGGGACAGCAGTGTGCGGCAGAGAAGGGCGCAGAAGGAGCCTCAATAGGCTCGAGGCAGGCGGTAGGCTCGCAAGCCAGGGGAGGAAAGCGAGAGGTGAGATCCTTCGCAGGCTCGGGGGAACGCAATAGAGCCTTTATAGGCTCGGGTCAAACGGGGAAGACAGGCACGGGTGAGGACATATGCAAGGGCACAGAAGTCATGCAGAAACGGAGGCCAGACGAAGGACGCCGCACGGAGTTCGAGGCAGCAACCAGTCAGCCTTCGTCAGCCCTATCAACCGCCAACCAGAAAAAGAAAAATAATTTGGCACAGAAATAAAGGCAAACAAGGAAGAAAAATAAGAAGAAATTAATACCGGTAGAATTTATTTCAGATAAAATTAATTTTTATCTGAATAAATTCTAAATCTTTTATCCAAAATTAATTTCGGTTATTTCTTTCTCTTTTTTTTTAATTTATATTTTAGATAAATATTTCTATGTAATTAATTCTTTAATTATGGCGGGCTGATTATTTATTGTTAGGGAATGAATTGAAACCCTAGACTATGGTTTGAATTATAATTTTATTTTCTTTGTTTCGTGAGATTGTTTCTTGACTCTATATTAATTGCTATCGTTTATATGTATAATTCTGTCAAGTATAGTTTATTTGGTGCATGCCTTATTCTGGTTCCTCATAAGTGACAGTATATAGGATTATTTGCCTGCGAGGTGGCCATCTAAATATACTAGAATTTATATGTATAAATTGCATCTTGGTTAGATAACAATTCACCTAATCGTTTTGTGATTCTAACCGAAGTGGTAAAACGTTTCGATACGTGTGGGTCAAGGAAAGGAAATACAGCTAGACATGCGTTTTGTACTAGTCTGGGTACTTAGATTGACATCCTTCCACTTACACTTAATGCATTAAATCTAGTTAAATATAGGAGCCACATTTTGCTGCTATACTGCTAGTATTTAATAGGGTTAATATTGGCGCTTTGTCGTATTAATTAATTAAGGGAAGTAATATAAGGTGTATAGACCTGCTTTTGGTGTGCAACTTGGTCGATCTCTTTCTCATGATTAAAGGATGACTTAGAAATAAATATTATATTACGACCTAATCTAGTGGTGGATTTTTATTTCCCTAACATATTTCTCATATCTACTAGTTTCCCATTATTTTCCATTATTTTTAATATTAGTTTATTGTATTTACTCTTTTATTATTTTTTTATAACCCCCATTAGTATTTTTCTTATTTATTTATTCTGTGTTATTTAGGATTTTTATTTTTATTTTTAGTTTTATTTTCAAACTAGTTAGATAGAGGTGAGCCCTCTCAATCCCAGGCTTAGAACGATACATTGGTGCGACCATAGCCGGCACACAATTTAAACCCTCTTGTTCTCAATTGCAGCACTGGTAAATAAGGGTATCGTTCTAGGCCGGGGATTGAGAGGGCTCACTTCTATCTAACTAGCTTAGAAATAAAACTAAAACCAAAAATAAAAATCCTAAATAACACAGAATAAATAAAAGAAAATTACTAATTGGGGTTGTAATAATAATAATAAAATAATAAAATAATAAAAGGAATAAAATAAAACAAACTAATAAGAATAAAAATAATGAAAATAATGGGAAACCCGCAGATATGAGAAATATGTTAGGGAAATCAAAATCCACCACTAGATTAGGTCGTAATATAATATTTATTTCTAAGTCAATATTTAATCGTGGGAAAGAGATCGACCAAGTTGCACACCAAAAGCAGGTCTATACACCTTATATTACTCCCCTTAATTAATTAATATGACAAAGCGCCAATATTAACCCTATTAAATACTAGCAGTATAGCAGCAACAAGCGGCTCCTATATTTAACTAGATTTAATGCATTAAGTGTAAGTGGAAGGCTATCAATCTAAGTACCCAAACTAGTACAAAAAGCATGTCTAGCTGTATTTCCTTTCCTTGACCCACACGTATTGAAATGTTTTACTAATTCGGTTAGAATCACAAAAGGATTAGGTGAATTGTTATCTAACCTAGCTGCAATTTATACATATAAATTCTAGTATATTTAGATGGCCACCTAGCAGGCAAATAATCCTACATACTATCACTTATGAGGTACCAGAACAAGGCATGCACCAAATAAACTATACTTGACAGAATTATACATATAAACGATAGCAATTAAAATAGATTCAAGAAACAATCTCACGAAACAAAGAAAATAAAATTATAATTTAGATCCTAATCCAGGGTTTCAATTTATTCCCTAACAATAAATATTCAGCCAGCCATAATTAAAGAATTAATTAAACAGAAATATATATCTAAAATATAAATTAAAAATAAGAGAAAGAAATAACCGGAATTAATTTTGGATAAAAGATCAAGAATTTATTCAGATAAAAATTAATTTTATCTGAAATAAATTCTACCGGTATAAATTTCCTCTTATTTTTCTTCTCTCTCGCCTTTATTTCTATGCCAAATTCTTTCTTCTTTTCCTTTTTTCGGCTGGCGGCTGACAGGGCTGAGGAAGGCTGACTGGTTGCTGCCTCGAACTCCGTGCGGCGTCCTTCGTCTAGCCTCCGTTTCCGCACGACTTCCGTGCCCTTGTGTCCGTCCTCATCCGTGCCTGTCTTCCCCGTTTGACCTGAGCCTATAAAGGCTCTATTGCGTTCCCCCGAGCCTGCGAAGGCTCTCACCTCTCGCTTTCCGCTCCTAGCTTGCTTGCCTACCGCCTGCCTCGAGCCTGTCGAGGCTCCCTCTGCACCCTTCTCTACAGCACACTGTTGTCCCCTCTCTGTAGCTTTGACCTGTGCCTCGCTTTTTATCAATGTTGCTTTCCCTTTCCACGTCAGCCATACTGACTTTTCTTCATCGTTTCGTGCGCCGAGACCTTTTTGGTTTCGTTGATTTTTTTTTGTTCCAGGCCTTTGGGCCTTCGGCCTTCGGCCGTTGGTCCAAAGGTCTTATTTCTTTTTTTTCTTTTTTTTATTTTAAAATAAAACCTGCAAAATAAAATTAATAAAAATTAATAAATATTATTTTATTCTAAATTTACTTAAATTATATCATTTTAGCTTAAAAAAATAATTTTTATGCAATTTTACCACTTAAGCATAAAACAATAATTATTCCCCTATATTAGTTAAATAAACTACCAAAAACTAAGATTATAAGGGTATAAAATGTGTCAAAATATGAACTCATCACTTCCCTCTCCCTACAACTCCCATACTCCTACCACCCTGTTGCCACCCTACCAAGCCCCTTATCCCCTCCTTTTCTCTCCCTCTTCTTTTTCTTCTTCCTTCTCTACTTCATCCTGCCCATTTTTTAGCCTTCCTTCCCCTTCCCCGGTGTTCTTTCTCTCCTTTCTTATCTTTCCATCGCCCTCCCTGTTTTTGCACCGCCGCCGCTTCCACTGCCGCACCAGCCACCTGCACCACCCCCTGCCATCCTTTACCTCACCCTTACACCACCACACCACCCCTCAAGCCACCCTATACCCCCTCCTTCCTCCCCTCTTCTTTTTCTCTTCTTTTCCTCCCTTCTCAGCAACCACCCTACACCTCCTCCTTTCGCCACCGGCCCGCCGCCTCTACCACCACTTGAGCCACTAAACCACTCCCTACAACCTCCTCTACCACCGCCACACCCCCTTTGGCCAAAAAAACCACCTGTAGGCCTTCATTTTCCTCCTCCTTTTTCCATCCTTCTCAGCCCCTCCTCCTCGGTAGCCACCTTCGCAACCTCGCTCATGCTGCTGCTATCCTTGGCCACCATCAACATTTTCCTAACCACCACCTACACTTCCTCTTCACTCCTACACCCTTCCCTTGCCCTAAATTCTCCCCCACATGCCTCCATTCCTAGCCCTAAAACCCTAACCCAAAAACACCACTCCCTCCTCCCTTTCTTGCCATTTCGATCCCTTCCCCCCTCATTTCTTTGCATCCATCTCATGCTGCATAAGTAGTATGAGATGTTGCATTCCTTGGTATATTTTGTTTGAAATTTTTTAAGGTATAATAATATTCTAAGTTAAGTATTTTATTAATTAAGTGTTATAAAGTCTTATACTTTTGGTTTTCTTATTTCTAATATAATAAATAATGATATTAATTTTAGGTATTGGTTTTGCTAATCAAAGCTTGAATCTTTAACCGGAATACCGGTAAGGTTTGTTTTTGCAGGAATTAAGGTAATCGTTGAACTCCACTTAAACGCATGGATAAATGTATGTTAGTACCTTAGGCTTTTTAATATGTTATTATGCTTGATATATATTGTTTAAAATAATATATGTAGTTTCTTGTGTTGATTGATAAAAAGGAAAGCATACTAGTTTATATGCCATGTATGGAAGAAATACTTAAGGAAGGAGAATTGTTATTCAAAAATATGTTAAGTACTTATCTATGCCATGTTATGTTGTTGTGACAATTAACGCATGGTTAATATTATTGTGAGTGCTAGGGGTATTTTAGTAATAAGTCTTGTGGAAGAATGTAGCCTATTATATGTGGGTGCTAATGAGTATTATATTAAATATAATAGTTGTGGAGTTAGATGATGAGAATGGGGTATTAATATTAATATTTCATGTAGTGATGATAATTTAATATAAGTGGTATAATAAGGGTTAAAATGGTAATTTGTAAGTGAAAAGGGTAAAATGGTAATTTTTTATGCAAAGGGTAAAACGGTAATTTTATAAGTAAAAGGATAAAATGGTAATTTGTAAGTAGAAGGGTATTATGGTAATTTTGAAAGTAAAGGGGTAAAATGGTAACTTTAGAAGTAAAGGGTAAAATTGTAATTTTGGGAAATGAAGGGTAAAATGGTAACTTTGTGAGTAAGGGGTAAAATAGTAATTTTGTAATTAAAGAATAAAATAGTAATTTCATAATTAAAGGACAAAATAATAATTTTGGATGTAGAGGGCAAAATGGTAATTTTGTATGTAAAGGATAAAATGGTAATTTTGGAAGTGAAGGGTAAAATGGTAATTTTGGAAGTAAAGGACAAAATAGTAATTTTATAAGTAGAGGGTAAAATGGTAATTTTGGAGGCAAGGGTAAAATGACAATTTGTAAGTAAAAGGGGTATTACCAAATTGCCCTTCTTTATTATTTTGATTACCAAATTACCCTTCTCCATTAACATTTGCCAATGTTATTTAATAAAGAAAATTGGCAATTTGGTAATTATGATAATAGAGAAGGGCAATTTGGTAATTTAACCAACTAAAGGGTAATTTGGTAATTTTGATAATGGAGAAGGGTAATTTGGTTATCATGATAACAGAGAAGAGTAATTTAGTAATTTAACTAACTAAAGAGTAATTTGGTAATTTTGATAATAGAGGAGGGTAGTTTGGTAATTATAATAATGGAGAAGGGAAACTTGGTAATTAACCAATTAAAGGGTAAAATGGTAATTATGATAATGGAGAAGGGTAATTTGGTAATCAAAATAATAAAGAAGGGCAATTTGGTAATTTAACCAATCAAAGGGTAATTTGGTAATTTTGATAATGAAGAAGGGTAATTTGGTAATTTAACCAACTAAAGGGCAATTTGGTAATTATAATAAAGGAGAAGGGTAAATTGGTAATCTAACCAACCAAATAGAAAACATGTTAAGTGTAACAATTATAAAGGGTAGTCGGTGACCTAATAAGTGTGGGAGATAACTTGGTAACCTAAATCGAGCAAGAGGTAACTTGGTAATTATGCAACAAGGAGGGTAATATGGTAATTTGTTAAGTAAGGAAGGGATGACTTAGCAATTATATAAGTAAGGGGTAAATGAGTAATTAGTATCTAATATGTCGTTGTGATAGTGGAACTTCATAATATGACTCAAATAACATTGAATAGCAAGAGAAGGGTATTTAACAATTAGTAAGTATCACGAGAACGAATCCTAAATCAGAATTGGATAAGATTATGATGGCCTTAATGATTCCTCTGTATTACCTTGGATAACCATTTGAACAAGAAATATCTAACGAATCAAAACGATTGAAAGTGAATAAGTATCTAATTGTGGTGCTTTTGTGATCACCTTAATTAAGACACTAATACTTAAAGTGAAAGATCTTGAGATCGGGAATGGTGGTTGTTGCTACCCTAAAGATTTGGTTTACCCCACAGTTATTTTGGTATTTGTTGGTGTGCCTTTGAGCCCCAGCCAAGCCCTATATCTTACTCTATCTAACTCTACATACTTATGGATTAGGTGTCCTTATCGATAGGGTACTAAGTTAGCTTTATGCACCAGTACGATCAGGGTACCTTTGCGTCCCTGGGTTGATGGTTGAAGGGTACCGGGTAGCTTTTATGCACTAGTGCAACCAGTGTACCTTTGTGTCTTGGGATCTTGATCTCCTTATCGAGGCAAATAAATAGAATTGATGTGCTGATTAAAAGGAAAAAACACTAATCGTGAAATGAAAGATTAATGAGCTAGGTCTAGTTGAATTATATTATGAGTACCGATCCACCAGATATAATAGTGGCGCAGAAACGTTTTTCCCTAGATGATGTTTATGAGTATCCATCCACTGGATATAATAGTGGCTCAGGAGTATTGCCCAAGATGATGTATATTTGTATTCCGATCCACCGGCTAAAATAGTGGGGGTCCCAAGCTCAATAAATTTGATTTGGTTGTGAATAAATTATGGAAAAATACTAATCACTTATAGTGGAACACCATGTGATTCGGGGCCAGACTGGTCCACCGACAAATAATAGTGGCTAGGAGCGTTCTTCCCTAGAGACCGATCCACCGACAACAATAGTGGTCAGGAGCGTTCTGCCCTATATATATTCCGGTCCACTGGCTATAATTGTGGAATTTCCACACTCACGAGGATATTTATAATCCGATATGAATGATAATGATGGACTAATGGCTTAAGGCCTAGAAGTATTCATTGTTCATTATGCACCATTAATATCTGATGGACTTGTTAAATATATGAATGTATGGATGTAAATATTATGTTTATACCTATCATTATGTATGAATATAGTGGTGTATCATGTGTTACATTGCGGGCTTGCTATTAAGTATGTTTTAAAGGGTTACTCAGTACCGTAGTACTAAAGGATTCCATTTGTGGGACCCCTACCTATTCAATGGACAATATCCCTTGCAGGTCCTTTTCAGGTGCAATTCAAGTGGGCACCGGGAAAGAACGTAAGAAACTATCCAGAAAGTCCTAGGGTTGTACTCTTTCTCTTTTAAATTCCTGGTTTCAATGTAATCGTTGTTTTGTAGACACCATTAGTGGATTCTATTCTTGTAAATTGTTTATTACCCTACTCTGATTTAATTATGGATTGAGTTTCTCGTAAGTTGTATTTTTCTCTTTTAGCCTTAGCACTTAGTGCTGGAACGGTAGGAGTTAACCAGTCTGGTACTAAGGTAATATCCCCAGAATTCACAGTTTTATTATTTTTCTTCCGCTAACTATTTTAATAAAATGAAAATTTTCAGTAGTGAATTTTGGGGGGTGTTACAAAGTGCCCTAAAGATATTATGAACAACTACCCAATGAATTTTTGTAGGTAAAATAAAAAACTAACCATATGAAAAAAACAACAAGCAATATCTAAGAAAGTGGTGGTTAGGTAAACCAAGCTACCTCCAATAGTACGAGATAAACTATGATCTAATAAAGGATATATTAAAGGGAGAGTAGTGTGCATCAATATCAAGATGAGTATCAAAAAAGTTGGTATCCATGATGTTTTCATGCTCAAATACATAAATTATGCACTTTGACTAGGATACGTGATAACCTTTAGGGGAGGAGACTACTTCAATTCCTAGAAAATAACATAGTAGGCCCAAGTATTACATTACAAAATAATAAGTTAAATATGAATTCAAAAAGGCACTTGTATCTTTATCATAACCTATAATAATCATATATGGCACTTGTATCTTTATCATAACCTATAATAATAATTTAAACAACATATAAAGAGAGCAAGATATAACTAAAAATAGTAAATTTCACAAACAATGTTGAATCATGATGACTAGGACATAAGCCAAGTGAAATAATCACAATAGAGAAGTTCTCAAACTAAGCACAAGGGGATTATTTGAGATCATACAGAGTTTTCCCAAGCTTGCAGACTTAATTGGTTCTGAGAGGAAAATGAGGAGAAGGTATCATGTAAACCTCTTCATGAAGACCACCAATCAAGAAAGAATTCTTAATATCTAGTTGGGATATCTACTATCGACGAGTAGAAGATATTACAATAATTGTGTGAATAATAGCAACTTTTTCAACAAGAACAAAAGTCTCTTATAATCTATAACATACACCTACAAATAACCTTTAGTAAATAATCAAGATTTATATTTTTCAATAGAGCCATTAGATCAAGTTTTGATTTTGTGGACCCAATTATAACAAATGGTGTGTTTACTTGGTGGCAAGGGTACCAAATTCCAAGTATAAGTCTAATGCAAAGCAACAAATTCCTCATCCATCACATCCTACCAGCGTTTTTTTACAAATGACCTCTCTATTGGATATGGGTTACAAAAGATAATGGATAAAAGCTAAATATGAATCAAATAAACCAGAATAACAAGAATAAGCAAAATCAAGGAGTTTATTAGACTTAAGATTACATGTGTATCATAAAAAATGATGAGGAACCACAACCTCATATGATGATTGGTTTGTATTAGGGGGATGGCTAATCAATTGATCAGAAGCCAAAGTAGAAAAATCTACTAAGCTATTTGTGTGAGGCCTACAAATAGTGTCATTGATGGTTGGGGTAATAGGTGGAGCTTCATAATTGTTAGAAACAAAAGGATCAATGCAAATGAGGTCAAACTTTGTCATATCATGCATCCTATAAGGAATAAAAAAGAAGGGAATATGCTCAAGAAACATAACATGTCGAGAAACATTTAATTTATACGTAACATAATCAAAGCAAGGATATACCTTTTGACCTGCATCATAACCCAAGAAACCACACATAACAGATTGGGGTGATAATTTAATGTGCTCGATATGAGGTTGAATTACAAAATGAATAAAATCAAAGACATGTAAGGAAGTATGATTAGGAGCTTATCAAAGGCCTAAGTTTTGAGTGATGGGAATCATATTAACCAAGCGAGTAGTAGTAAGAATATATTTTCCCCATAAGGCACCTAGAACATTGGTAGATAATAGTAAGGAGCAAGCTATTTCAACAAGATTTATATATTTTTTTTATTTCTATAATGTCATTATGTTTGGGGTATTGGTATAAGAAGTCGCATTGGAGAAAAGAATTTTTTGAAAGCATTAGAAGTGTATTTCTCTCACAAATCATAACTAATACACTTTATTATAGCAGCGTTTATTTTTTACAAGAGCTCAAAATTATTGAAAATAGTGAGGTATTTAGAATGATGTTCAATAAGATAAACCCAACAATTACATGTGTAATTATTAATAAATGAAACATAATATCATGAACCCCCCCCCCTTTGTGGTTAATAGAAAAGGCCCTCACACATCAAAATGAACAAGATCAAAGGGATCATGGGATAAAAAAATAATTCTAGAAAAAAAATAAGGTTGAAAACTTTGCTAGTTTAACACTACTACAATAAATAAATATTATGAGTTTTTATTTGGCGTAATGATTTAGTGGACACTTAAAATGATAAAAAAGAATTTAAGAGATTTTTTAATTGAAAGTTCCACACCTAAAAATTTATAGATGAGTGACTTTATTAAAATGATGACAAATTCACACTTGAGGTTGCTACTACTAGTATTTCAAGCTGATATAAAACATATAGTCACCCTGCCTATGACCTATCCTAATTATAAGATCATGGGTTTTACATATAATAACTGGAAAAGAAGAAAAACACTAAGTATAAAGGCACGCATATTTTAAAAATAGAAATAAGGTTGAGTGTGTCCTTTTTCATTGCATTTTTTTGTTTATTTAAAGATTTATGGATGTGAAACATGAAATATCTAACACGAAATGGACAATCAAAAAACTGTTTTATGTTAGATACAAGGTTTGAGTATCAAACATCATAACATAAGAAAAATCAAAGCACACACAAAAATTAACAAAAGGAACAAAAAGGTTTAACGTTTTACAACCAAGGCCATATTAGGCCCCAAAAACTAATACAAAAGTATATAAGTTAAGGAAACCAATGTCTAATGAAAGCAATATAACACATATATCTCATTAGATAAAAGAAACAATAAAATATAGCATCAACATAATGTTTTCACTCAAGTAACCTTGCTAAACACCACAATTAGAGAGAATACCACTCACTTGTCATCTTTGAGATCTTATACAAGACATCTTGCTTAGAGAGAAGATCACTCGCTAATCATTTTTGTGAGAGAAACCCCCATGAATATAAAGTCATACTGAGTAAACCAATATATCCCTATCACATGCATCACGACACATACCAAATATGCATACAAGTACATGTTTAATCATACTAAATATATATATAATTTGAATAAAGAAACTTAGTTTGCTCCAACTGCACATACAATTTTACATATGTTTTGATCTATAAAATGCAAAACATAAAAGATTCTCTCAACACACTTTAACCAAGAAATATATAGAATACTACCCATGAGATATGGAGATCATGCTTTTTCTAAAAGATGCATATGCAATAGCATGGGCATGCATACGTGTTATAAAAATCATGCAATCATGGAAAATGAGAATATGATTGATGACATAACATGTTCACACATTACCATATAAATAATGCTTACACATAAATCCATACATCAATGGTGACATGCTTGAATAAGCATGAGGTTATTACAAAATATACATGGACTAGGTGTGCCAGGTTATGCTATTTCTCATTTAAGCCACTTTTAATTTTGTTGATAGATTGGTCCCTTAAATTGATGTAAACCATAGTAAATTAGATAAGCAATTATGTTTGACCCATCAAGATTACGTCAATAGCTTCACATGGAATATTTCCTTTAGGACCCATGACTCTATTAATTCTAAGATAATTGCTTTGAGCGATTCGTATCAATATTTTGATCTAGAACCCCATGTTTTGGGTTTTTCTATGCCCTTTCTTGATGGGGTTATAGATGTAGGAGGATTGCCTAATTTTATCGATTCTTGTTTGAAATACATGGGTGATATTCTTATGGATGAGGATTTTGTGCCTACTTTAATAGAAGATCATAAGGCACTTCAAGCTATTGAGAAATCATTATATGATGCTTTTGAATCATAACGACATCCACCTTTTATTAATCAATCCCATGATATTGTATTTTAGAATTGTGGATATGATTACGCCTCTACCAATGATGATTTTGGTATAAGTTTTATCAAATTTTAGGTTGATGCATGGCTACGGCCCGCATGAAACTACTATTGAGATCAACTTGGTTGGTCCCTTTTGCCTATATGTTATTACTAATTTTAATCCTTCCTTGAAGTCAAAATATCAATCCACAGGCTTATCCAAAAACATCTATGATGATGCTAATGGCCGATTAGTGGATTCTTAGATGAGTAAAATTCTATTTCCTAACTTAATTTATCTAGGAAAATTTGATAAGACTAGAGAGGTTATCCTTAATGTAGGGGATAATGGATCCATCAAGCATAGAATGGTAAGTGAATTGAGGAAGATATAAAATATAGTTAGAGATCCCATGGGAAGGAAGAATCTTTAGAGGGATGTTGATAGAGGAGAAATTCTCCATTGAAGATTAATCAAGCTAATAAGGAAAAGATAAGTTAAGAGAACATGGGAGCATGTGAAAAAAGAATTGTGTTTGTATTATTACCAAATTACTTTTTGCATGTTCTACAAGAGTGTGTATATATAAACCTACAAGACTAATAAAATTAAGATCAATTGTCTAACAAAATGCCAAATATTAACAACAATCTAACTCTCTCTAACAATATGTCATGTTAAGTTGACGTATATGAGATATTTATATCCAACATCCCCCCTCAAGTTAGAGAGGATGAAGGATTGAAAACTCCCAACTTGCCAAGTAGAATTTTAGTGAGGATATATGCCAAATAATCATGTGTTTAAAACATGCTTTAAACTAATCAAATGATCTTGAATTTGTCTATTGAAAAAATGGAAATCAAGTCCTAAATGTTTGGTTCTTTCGTAAAATACTAAGTTCTTAGCTATGTGAATGGAAACTTGACTACCACGTTTTGATGGAATGGACATGATGTAAAAATGAGCAAGTAACAATATAATACATGCAAGTTCAAAGGTCACCCTACACATGGAATGATAGTCAACCTTAGCAATAGAGAATGCAATTATGTGTTGTTTCTTGGAATTCCATTACAATATACTATAACCAATCATGATAAAATCCACTTACACTCTTCCTCATGCAAGGGTAAGAGTCTCAATCAAAATCACAATAATATTCTAAGGAAAAGATTTGTTTTCATTCATGAATAAGCCTTGAGCTAGTTCCCATGCCATATACATAAGAGTGAAGGGTAGCATTGAAGTGAGGTGTACAGGGTAAACTCATAAACCGACTTAAGTATTGAACTCCATGACTCAAATTTTATCAAGTGTTGGTAAGATAATTCAACTTCTCCACGAAAATTCTATACTATTATGGGTCATTAAGTAAAGTACCATCATTAGGATTGATCTTAATATTGGAAGGGAAGGGGAAATGGGTGGATTTAGCATTTAAACTCCCAAATTCCTTAAGAAGGTTTATAGCAAAATTATATTATGTAAGGAAAATACTATGAGGTTCGAGTAAAACCTCAATACCAAGGAAGTAGTATAAAGTAATGAGATCCTTAATTTTAAACTCATCATCAAGGAAAGATTTTATGAAACTGATATCTTTTATATTCCTACGTAAGAATGGCATCCACATAAACAACATGGGATAAGTAAGAACTTTGAGAATTTATGAAGAATAGAGGGTGATAATTCTTGGAGCTGATATAAAATTGAGACTTTAAAGTAATGAACAGTCGATGGTACCCCTTACTAGAGGTTTATCTAAGGTCTTATAGTGATCTTCAAAGCTTACGCACAATAGCGATAGTAGGTATTACTTAGCCTTATGGATATTGCAAAAAATTTCTTCATTCTAATCACTATGTAAGAAGGCATTATTAACATCTAGTTGGAACATGGGCCAATGCCTTTTTACAAAGGTGGTAATCTAGGTACAAAAAGTGGTCATTTTCACTACTATTGAAATTTTTTAGTAAAATTAATCCTCTTTCTTTATGTAAACGCACAAGCTACTAACCTAGATTTGTGCCTCTCAATAGGTCCATCATCATGATGTTCAATCTTGTAAACCCATTTATAATTGATTGGTTAGGAAGCTCAAAAACATCCCAATTACAATTTGTATGCAATTCATCAAACTTCTTTTGCATTGCCTCATGCTATGCACAATGATTTGTAGCTTCCTATGAGGAAAGTTCATGTATATTGTCAAGTGAAGCAAGAAAGAATTAGTTTTGTGGAGTTAGGGCATTGAATCATATGTAGGAGGAATTGGTTATGATATAAGGATAGTGGGAACTAAGAATGTGATTATGAGTAGTACTACAAACATAATCATTAAGATGTGATGCTTGAATATGAGGTCTTATTAACCTATAAATAGGAAAAGGAGGGTTAGCAATACTATATGGTGTTGAATTAGAAGTGACACCGGAATCATCAACATTATTAAAGGTCGTGGGTGAAATTATTGATGAATTATTTTGTGGTGTGGTAGGAATAAAATCAGAAACATTGTCTACAATTAGAATAGGAATGGATAATGAAGGTAAGGGATCAGATTTGGTGACATAAAGAAAGATGTTCACGAAATATAGTGTCTTTGGATATATAAATTTCTTGAAGAATGAGGTCAACAAATTTTTATGCCTTTTTACTAAATAGATATCCTATTATTGCTGTGGATCGGTCTCCAGGGCATAATGCTCCTGGCCACTATTATTTGCTGGTGAACTGGTATGGCCCTGACTCACAAGGTGTTCCACTATAAGTGATTAATATCTTTCCATAATTTTTTCACATCCAATGCTTGTTTTATTGAGCTCGGGACCCTGACTATTTTAGTAGGTGGACCGGAATATATATAATCATCATCCAGGGAAACTATTATATCTAGTGGACCGGTACTCAATATCATCTGCCAGGGCAACACGCTCCTGGGCCACTATTATAACTGGTGGATCGGTACTCAATATCATAAGTCAACTAGGCCCGGCTCATTAATATTTCACTTTCGTAATTAGTGTTTTTCTTTCTTTAATCAGCACAACAATTCTATTTATTTGCCTTGGACGGGAGATCAATAACCTGTGACACAAAGGTACACTAGTCGTACCGGTGCATACAAGCTACTCAGTACCCTTCAACCATCAACCCAGGGATGCAAAGGTACCCTGGTCGTACTGGTGTATAAAGCTACTCAGTACCCTACCAACAAAGATAACTAATCCGTAAGTATGAATACCCCCTAAATAGGTCCGTAGAGCTAGATAGAGTAAGATATAGGGTCTGGCTGGGGCACAAAGGCACACTAGAAAATATCAGGATAATCATGGGCTTAACCACGTCTTTAGGATAGCAACTCCTAAAGAGCCACCATTCCCGATCTTGAGGTCTTTCACTTTAAGTATTAGTGTCTTAATTAAGGTGATCACAAAAAAGCACAATAATCAGATACGTATTCACTTTCAATCATTCTTATATCATTAGTCATTTCTTATTCAGACGGTTATTCAAGATATCACAGAGAAACTATTAAGGCCATCATAATCTCATCTAATTCCGAATTAGGATTTGTTCTCGTGATACTTACTAATTATCAAATACTCTTACCTTGCTAATCAGCATTATTTGAATCATATTATGAAATTCCACAATCACAACGACATGTTAGGTACAAATTACTTATTTGCCCCTTACTTATATAATTCCTAAGTCATCTGTTCCTTACTTGACAAATTACCCTATTACCCTTTAGGTTGCATAATTACCAAATTACCCCTTATCCGGTTTAGGTTACCAATTTATCTCCTACGCTTTTTAGATCACCATTCACCCCTCATAATTACTACACTTATCATATTTCCCATTTAGTTGGTTAGATTACCGAATTTCCCTTCTCCTTTGTTATATTTACTAAATTGCCCTTAAGTTGGATAAATTATCAAATTACCCTTCTTTATCATCATGATTACCAATATTCCCCATTAGTTGGTTAAATAATTACCAATTTACCCTTTATTCGGTTAAATTACCAAATTGCCCTTCTCTATTATCATAATATCCGAATTGCTCCTTTAGTTGGATAAATTACCAATTGCCCTTATCCATTATAAAAATTACCAAATTACCCTCCTATTGGTTAAATTACCAAATCACCCTTCTCCATTATCATAATTACCGATTTATTTTCCATATTTATATTTATTAATTTACCCTTCTCCATAATTATAATTACCAATTTCTACTTCGCCATAATTATAATTACCAATTTATCCCTCTCCATATTTATAGTTATTAATTTACCCTTCTTCATAATTATAATTACCAATTCATACTTCTCTATAATTATAAATATCAATTTACCTCTCTTCATATTTATAATTATTAATTTACCCTTTTACTCGCAAATTACCGTTTTACCCCTTACTACCATAATTACCATAATATCCTCTTATTTATAAAACTACTATTTTACCCCCTTACATCCAAATTTACCATATTACCCTTTTGCTTGCAAATTACCATAAATCCTTTTACATCCAAAATTACTATTTTACCCCTTACTTCAAAAATTACCATTCTTACCCTTCTCTTCCAAAATTATAATTTTACCTCTTACTTCCAAAATCACCATTCTTACCCCTTTACTCCCAAAATTACCATAATACCCCTTTACTTATAAAATTACCATTTTGCCATTTAACCATAAAATTACTGTATTGCCCTTTTGCCTCCAAAATTACCATAATACCCCTTTTTTCTTACAACTTACAATTTTATCCTTCTACTTATAAAATTATCATTTCACCATTTTCTTTCGAAATTACCAAAATACCCTTTTACTTACAAAATTACCATTTTACCCTTTTCTTTCGAAATGACCAAACTATCCTTTTACTTACAAAATTACTATTTTGCCCTTTTCTTCCAAAATTACCAAAATGCCATTTTACTTACAAAAACTACCGTTTTACCCTTTTACTCCAAAATTTCCAAAATACCCTTTCACTTATAAAATTACCATTTTACCTCTTTATTACACCACTTTTATGAATTTACCACCACTACATAAAATACTAATATTAGCACTTCATTCTTATCATCTAACTCCACCAACTTGTCTTTATTCAACATAATACTCATTAGCAACTACATATATTAGATCACATACTTACATAGGCATATTACTAAAATACCCTTAGGCTCACAATAATATTATTCATACATTAGTGACATAATACATCCTAGACAAGCATTTAACATTTCCATCAATAATCAAACTCCTTCCTTAAGTATCATCTCTACACATGGCACAAAATCTAGCATGATTTTCTTTTTATCAATCAATATAAGCAACCTCATATATTATACTAGGCAACACATAACATGCATAAAATCATACTAAAATCCCTAATGTGCTAGCATACGTTTTTCCATGCCTTTAAGTGGGGTTTAATGATTACCTTAATTCCTGCAAAAATTGAATCTTAACGGTACCCCGGTTAAAGATTCAAGCTTTAAATAGAAAAATCAACACCTAAAAATAATTTCAATAATTATTATATTAGAAGTAGGAAAATCAAAGCATAAGACTTTATAACACATAATTAATGAAATAATTAACTTAAAATATTATTATACCTTAAAATTATTAACCAAGTAAACCAAGAAATGCAGCATGAGCTGCATGCAAAACAAGAGGGCTAAAGGGCTCAAAATGGTGTGAAAAATGAGAGGAAGTGGTATTTTCGGGTTAGGGTTTTGGGGCTAGGAAAGAAGGTAGATAAGGGAGGATTTAGGGAAAGAGAAGGGTGCAGGAGTGAAGAGGGTGTGTAGGTGGCCTCTAGGGATAGGTTTTCAACGGCCAATGGCGGTGGAGATGGCTGCGGCGAGGCGGCAAAGTGGGCTGTAGGAGTGGACGTGGCTGAGAAGGAAGGAAAATAGAGGAGTAAAATGAAGGAGTTCAAGGCCTTTTTTTCAGAAAAATGAGGTATGGGGGTGGTAGAGGGGGTTGCAGGGAGGAGATCGGTGGTTTTGGGCGGCGGTGGAAAGGAGTCGTACGAAGGGGTTAAAGGGAGGCTGCTGGTAAGGGAGAACAATGGGGGGGGAAGGACAGGAAAGGAAGAAGGGGCTACATAGATCAAAAGGGTGTATTGTGGTGGTGCAGGGCGGTAGTAGAAGGTGGCAGGAGGCACTAAAGGTGGCGGGTGTGGCAGAGAAAATGGCGGTGGGGGCAGCACTGCAAAAAACAGGGGGAAAAATGGAAGGAGGAAAAAGGAGAGAAGAGGGAGGTTTGGGAAGGTGAGAGGCTCAAAAAATGGGGCAGGGAGAGCTCGTGAGGTGAAGAAAAAGGAGAGGAAGGGGAGGGTGGCAGTCACTAACCAGTGGCGGCAGGTAGGGTGGCGGAAGGTGGTAGGGTGGCTAGGGGAGGCATGGGAAGAAGAGGAAAAAAGAAAGAAGGGGCAGGTGGTCAGGTAGGGTTGGTTTGGGTCCAAATAGGAAGAAAGGGACGGGGGAGAGAGAGGGTGCAGTGGTGGCAGGGCAACGGCCAGTGCGCTCGGCATGGGGAGGGGGACTAGACCGGTCGGCGTAGGGGAGAAAGGATCGGTTGGTCTGGTCTGGGGAAAAAGAAAAGAAAGACTGGTTGGGCTGGGCTGCGACGTACGTGGGAGAAGGAGAAGAGGGGAGGGAAGAAACGGGCATGTGACCTAGGCACGCGGGGAGGAAGGAAGGGCTGGCCTACCGACCCAAACCTAGGAAGAAAAAGAAAAAGGAAAGAAAGGAGGAAAAAGGAGGAAAAGGGGAAGGAAAAGAAAAATAGAAAAGGAAAAGGAAAAATGTGAAAATTCATAATAATTTAATTTATAAAATAATAGATTGTATTATATTTTGAGAAATAAATTAATGCAATAATTTAATTTAATTTAATTTAATATATGTGTTTAAAAAGGATAATTTTAGTAAAATATTAATTTAGAAAATTATTTAAATAAAATGAATATGATAAAATAGTAAAATATTTATTTTAATTTGTTAAATATTCCTATCTAATTTTATATACTAAAAAAATTCATAAAATAATTAAACTATATTATTTAAAAGCTAATTTATTTCAAATAAAAACTATTCATTGTATTGACATGTAGTTATGAATGTAGATATTAATCTTTTGTATACATAGTATCCCAGGCATACACCGTATATAATATCCGCATAAGTCATCATCGATACCTACATCATTTCTTCTTTGACACTCTTTTTTTACCAACTCTATTGTATATAAAGTATCGTGACCTTTCAAATTGGTGTAAAGGGAACTTGTAGTAAAACGATGAGTATTAAATTGAGAGCTCTCTAGCGATACGTTGATCTCGTCATGTTGCAATTCCAAAAATGTGTGTATTTGTATTAATATTATATTGAAGCTACATCATAATGTCTCTAGAAACATCTTTAAAGATCCATGAGAAACTTCAACTCTATTGATAAAAAATTTAGTACATTACTTTATTAGCAAAAAGAAGTAAAAGAAACTATACTAGGAGATAAAAATATAAATCATACACATTCATTGTAATTTGATGGATATGATATATCTCACCGAAGAAAGCATAAACGATTTTTTGATATGGTTGCAGTTAATTTTTTTTAGATATGAAATCAGGCTAGGCATGTTTCTGTAATCTTCCTCCAATAACAAGAATCGTTCCTTATATGTTTGTTCATCCGTCACATCTATCATATTTTTCCATTGTGACATAAAACTATGTGCGAATGTGAATAAGCACGTACTTTCTTGCACCTTTCCTCTACATTCTTATTAACAATAATCCTACATAATAAATGTTTTGAAGTGGAAAAAATACGTTCTAAAACTAAAATGAGAGAAAACTTTTGGTAGTAATAATAGTTGTTGGAAGTATATATGAATCAATTAAGGTCTTCAACCTCTCAAGTACCCACAAATAATTTTCTTCCTTTTCAGATGACATGTATGCGACGTTGAAATTCAATTGTGTTGGTGTTATTCTAACAATTTTAAGTAAGAGTATTCCATATTTATTCACCTTATACATGCAATTAATTTGTAAAACAAAGGGAAATGTACATAAAATATTAATAGATACAAAATATGTATATAGATGTTCGCTTATTACATTTGATTCCGGCTCACTTTAATGACACTGAAAATAAGGTTTCTTAACCAACACACTCATAGCATGCTATAACATTGTTTGTCAGTTCATTTCTTTGGACCTAAGCTTCTGCTGAGCATTATAAATATGCCTTCTCATACATACATTTCTTTTAAATTATTCTTGAAGAAGTTGTATGATTTATTGTGGCTTTATATTAGCTATTATAAGTTCATCAATAAATTGAATTTTATTTTCTGTCAACTTACCTAGAATAATATGCTCTTATTCATAATTTGTTAATTTATGATTATGTGTCACGTTCCTTACTGCCACTCCAATAATAAAAAAAGGGACAATCAGTCTTTTTAGAACTTGTATTACATACACATTTAGTATATATAGATCTAGTATGTACGTACATTCCACTTCTTTCACATCTTATAGAAATTGTACCAACTACTATACTATTTTTTTTTCTAGAATATTTGATGATTAAAATCATCTTATGAGTTATACCCATTTGTTTAATCCATGATAGAAGTTTTTCACGATCAGATAATATTTGATTTGTTATCAAAATCTCTAATAATTTTAAATTGTAAAACATACATGTATTCATATGTTCCATGAAAAAGAGTTCACCATAATAATATAATAAGAAGAAGTATTAGTTTCATCAAACCAAATTTGTCCACACAATTTACAATAATAAAAAAATTATTTTATCTCTTCGTTTAAGTTATAATTAATGTTAGGAGAATTCATTTGTATTTCTTTTATATATCTATAGTTTATCGGTATTATAAATCTATTATGGTAGTATATTGAGATTTTGAATGCATCATCGTAGTTTATCGGAGTTTGTCAGAGTTTTAAATTTGTCGTAGTTTGAAGGCTTCTAAATTCCTTATTTATTGTAAGTGTTCAAAAAAAAATGAAATTTCATACAAAGATTGAGCAATAAAGTTAATTTTTGAAATATTTATATAGAAACTTATTAGTTGATTTCTCTATAACAAATAATAAAATTTATGAAGCTTGTTGTAGTTTGAAACTTATATAAACATTCGACAATACAAAACAAAAGCGAAAAATGAATTTGTATTAGAAAAATTAAGTTTTTCTTCTCATCTATACTTTATTCCCATATTATCTATTTCTAACGATAAAAATTACAATCTATCACTAAAAATTTTCTATCTTATGTATTTGCACAACCTATTGGTAAATTTTTATCATATTTATGGTAATTTGTGTGACGACACGAGGACGAAGAGGAAAGTGGTGGATATAGCAAATGGTAAAATTTAACGTTGTCCAAGGAGGAAAATGACCAAATTCATCGATGGTCGACAGCATTGTAGGAGGATGGAAACGGAAAAATGATGATGAAAAGAAATGCGAAAATATTATTTTTAAAAAATTTAGGAAATAAAAATGGTAAAAAATGTAAAAAAATAAAATTATATATATATATTTAATCTATTAAAAGTAAGAGAGAAAAATTAAAAATATTATAATTATTATCTATATTAATTAATTTTAATAATTAAATAAAAATTTGTAATATAAAAAATTAATTAAATAATTTTAATATAAATTTTAATGCTAAATTGTTTTTAGAAGAGACGGAATATTTTCGAAAGAGGAAACGTCACGGGACCCGCGCATCACAGATGGTCGGAGAGGGAGAATTTGCCGATGGTTGAGGGGAGAAAACGCAAAATTCGCCGGTGGTTGTCCTTGTCACTCTGTGAACGACGACGATATGCTTAATTATCTTTGACGGATAGATTACCGACAATCTTGACTGGCCCGAGTAACTGGCGGCTGGCGACTGGCTCTATGCTATATCCTCTTTGAAGCATGTGCGAGCAGACTGCCTCCTCAGTCCACGTTCACTCATAAATCATTTTAGGATCCTTACTATTCCTAGTCTCGCCTCGTACATAAAAGTCAAGATATGATTGGAGAAACCTTAATGCCACTGAAATTTCTGCGCACTAGTTCAGACATTTCTTCGTCTAGACCCGTAAAGCGCTCGTCTTCTGAGCCTTTCCCTGGTACTTATCTTTCTTAATTTTCCTCTCTTTTCCACTCGATTCGTTAATCCGACTCCCTCTCTAAGCTCCCACACTCATCTGCAAACATTAAAAAATGGGATTTTCTTTTTTCTCGATCGATTCCATTTCTTGTGTGGATACAATTGGGTGTCTTGAATTTTAGGTCATGAGCTCTACTTCTGTTGATTTATTGAGTTCTATCAATATTTCGGTGGCGAGAAGGCCAGATTCTTCGAAATTCTGGATACCCTTGTTGGAGGATACTACGAATCCTTAAACAATCTCGATTCAGTCAAGACAATTTTGTTCCGTCAAATTCCATGAACAATATCCCTCAAACTGTTGCCCTCAGAAGCACCCATGATTTTGTTGATAGTCAGATTCCTTCAATTGATTCAAACCATAGTAGTTCCGATCAACGGCAATTCAGTTTGTCCCATCAAGATTCTGTCGCTTGTATGACACAGAATGTTGCCTTCAAAGCCTACGACTCTGTCGATTCCCAGAAAATTAGTTTGAGTGATTTAGATCAATATTTTGGCCCAGAATCCCAGGATTCGGGTTTTTTTGTGTCTCTTCCTGATGGGGTGGTAGATTTAGGGGGAGTACCTGATTTCCCTGATGCATGTTTGAAATACATGAGTGATATTCTTATCGATGAGGATTTTAGTGATCAACTGCCTGCTACAATGGAGGATCATTGGGCACTTCAAGCTACTGAGAAGTCATTGTATGATGCTCTTGGGGAGGCATACCCACACCCAACTCCTAGTGATCAATCCCATGATTATGTTCTCCGACATTGTGGCTATGCGTATGCCCCTGCCGGTGATGATTTTTGCCGAAATTTGGTCAAATCTGAGGCTGATGGCTACGGTTTGGACACAACTGGTGTTGAGACCAACGCGGTCGGTCCTTTCTGTCCATCTGTTATTACTGATTCTGATCCCTCCTCGATGTCAAAATCTTGGTCCCGACGCTCATCCAACATCAGCAATGATGACGCTAATGGCGGGTCAGTGGAGTCTGCTGCGAGTAAAGTTTTGGTTCCTGATTTGAATAATATGGGCAACTTTGACTGGAATAGAGAGGCTAACCTCGACATAGGGGGTGATGGGTCCATCGATCACGAGATGGCAGGTGACTTTTGGAAGATGGGCGATGTGGTTAGTGAGCCCAGGGGAAGGAAGAATTATCAGAGGGATGACGACGACGGTGATTACGATGATCAAAGAAGCAGCAAGCACTTGATACCGAATGTAGAGGAAAATGTAAAATTTGAGAATTATGATGATTTATTCCTCTATAAGGAAGGTCAAAATGATATTCATCCTTGTATTGATGGATCCTTAAATGTTAAAGCTAGTGGGAATAATTCACCTACCGAAAGTTCAAAAGGGCACAACAAGGGCTGGCCAGGACTTGGTAACAAGAAGAAATTTGATGATCAAGCAGGAACAGTTGACACGAGTCGTCTCCTCATGCAGTGTGCGCAAGTAGTAGCTAGCTTTGATCTAAGGACCGCAAATGAACTGCTCAAGCAAATCAGGAAGCATTCGAATCCATACGGTGATAGCATGCAGAGATTAGCTCATTACTTTGCTGCCGGACTTGACGCTCGCTTATCAGGTACTGCTGGTTTAGAAATAGTACCCGTTTATGGTGGCTTAAAGATCACGCTGTCCGAGTTCCTGGTAGCATACAGAACATATGTTTCGGCTGTTCCTTTCAAAAGGACTGAATTTTTCCTCGCTAATGAAACGATAGCAAAGCTGGCTAGGAATGCTTCAAGGATCCATATCATTGATTTCGGTATTGACTATGGTGTCCAGTGGCCTTGCCTCATACAGAATCTCTCAAAAAGAGTCATCGGGCCTCCAAAGTTACGAATCACGGCTGTTGATTATCCACAGCGTGGGTACCAACCAGCATCTAGGATTGAGGCAACCGGGAGACAGTTATCTAGCTACTGCAAAAGATACGGTGTACCATTTGAGTATCATTCCATCGCAAAGAGATGGGAAGACGTACGCCCCGAGGATCTAAAAATCGGCAGAGACGAGCTCCTCGTGGTCAACTGCGTGTGGGGGGCAGAGAAACTGTTCGATGAGAGTGTCGACAAGAGCTGTCCAAGGGATACATTTTTAAGCTTTATCAAAAATTTAAACCCAGACCTATTCACACATGCAATCGTTAATGGCTCCCTCGATACTCCATTCTTCATCACACGGTTTAAAGAGGCCTTGTTTTACTTCTCCGCCATGTTTGATCTTTTCGATGAAACTATGCCTCGTGAAGATAATGAGAGGCAGTTCATCGAGAGGGAAGTGCTTGGCAAATCTGCTCTCAATATCATAGCTTGTGAGGCTACAGAAAGGATAGAGAGACCTGAAACATATAAGAAGTGGCAGGTACGTCATCTTAGAGCTGGATTCAAACAGCAAAGGTTCGACCAGGAACTCGTGAAGGAAGCAAAGTCTATGTTGAGAGGGAATTATCATAAGAATTTCTTGGTTGACGAAGATGCTCAGTGGGTGCTTCAGGGTTGGAAAGGAAAAATTTTATTTGCTATCTCCTGTTGGAAACCGGCGTATAACGATTGATATATCTTTGAGCAATCATTATATTTGTAATGCCAATTGATCATTAGTGTAATAACCCTTAAAAAGAATTAAAAAAAAATAGTGAACAACAACAACAACAACAATAATAATAGATAGTAATAGTAAGTGTTATTTAATAAGTTTTGATTAACCTTTTAACCTTCTTATATCTTAATTATCTTAATTCAGTATATCACATTTATGAATTTTATTAAGTGGGAAAATCAAAGACTAAGCGCTTCATTCCTTATGGTTTTATTAGAATAAGGATGAATCGGAATAAAAATAAATATTAAAAACTGATAAATAGAAAGGAAATAAAGATTGATTAAGGAAAATATTTTATAATATTATTTAGATGTTGTTAATTTAATTTAGATAAATTAGAATAAATATTAATTTAATTTTATTTGTATTGAGATAAATAAAGACTAAAAAAATAATTTATTTATATTTAAAGTCTATTACATTATATATATTAGGATGATGTTATTTTGTTAAATAAGATTAAAGTTTCTTTATACTCCTCCTATACCCTATTATCTTCAAATTAAAAGTTAATGAAAATTAAAATGATTGGAAGAAAAAAAATTAACCATTATTAAGTTAGATAATTTTTATTTTATTTTTACACCTAAATAAAATAAATGACAGCGAGTCCATTAATTTATTCTGATTATATCCCAAATCAAAGAGGCGTGTACTTCACTCATTATCATTACAATACCTCCCTCTTATATTATCTGCATCCCCTCCATTTGACCAAGGACCCAAGATTGTCGTATATCCATTTCTCTCTCTCCCTATTTCTTTCTATTGTGTACCCTACCTCTACCAAAGCCGTTCATGCCGCCTCTCCCCCTATAATCTAATATCTATAACTCCCTTTACCATATTATTTGGCTTTACCTTATTCATCCCATTAGTGCCTATGAGTACAGGGTCCGCGCACATCCCGGTAATCAATCAAAATTTCTTCTGATTTGACTGAATGTATACTCATAATGGTCGCACTTGTGGTCATCTAGTATAAGCCTAAACAAATAATTGTCTAGTGGAAATTTTTTTTTATTCTATATTTTTTATATTAAAAAGTTAATAATAATAAATATATTTTTAATAAAATATTTATTTTAGATAAATTTAATATCTAAAATAGGTATTTATTAGAATAAAAATATTTTATTTTAAATAAATTATATAAAATATAAAGGTAATTTTTCCACCTCTATTATCCCTATACCAAACCAACACTTAGTGTTACTAGCATGCGTCACCCTTCTTCAAATTATATACATACACTTGCTTAGTCCATCAACTCATATATGTAAAGTATGTCTTTAGTTTGGTGGCTCCCAACTTTCACGGAAGGAATAATGACTATTAAAACACTAGCAGTATGTTTGGTTGGAGGGAATAAAATTATGGGAATGGGAATTAGAGGAGGGATTTAAATATTCTATTGTTTGTTTTGAGGGAGTGAGAATTAAAATGGGATTGGGAATGTGATTTAGAGGTGTCAATTCCCATCAATTTATTCCTAGGGGGAGGTGGTATTAAAAGGATGGGAATGGGAATAGAAGAGAAAATTACCAAAATGACCTTATATGAATATATATAAAATTATATTAATAATATTGATTATGATGATGATGATTATCTTTACAATAATTTTAATTTTAAAATTCTCTCATTTCCATTTACCAAACGGACAGTTATAACTGTATTATAATTATTATCTTTATTATAATTCTAATTATTATAATAATTAATTATAATTAAAAATATAATAATTATTATAATTATAATAAAGATAATCATAATTATAATAATAATAATAATAATTGTAAATATTATTTGATATAATAATTATTATTATTATTATGATAATAATAATAATAATAATAATAATAATAATAATAATAATAATAATTACTATTATCTAATCTGATCGGATCGAATCGGATCGGATCTAACCTAATCAAATATGATCTGATGTTATATGATCTATTATGAGAAAAATAAGGTCGAATAATGGAAAAATATAATAATAATTGGTTATATATATATATATATATATATATATATATATATATATATATATATATATATATACACACACACACACAAAACTATAAATATTATAAATATAAGAAGGATATTTTTGTAAATTTATAATTATATTTCCAATCCCATTCCCACATACCAAACACAAGAAACTTTTATTCCCAAGTTAATCCCATCAAATACCAAACATGAGAATGGGACTAAATAAACTAATTTCCACTTTTTAATTCCCATTCCCATTCCCACTCTTTAATTCCCAAACTTTCATTCCCATTTACCAAATAGGTCGTAGTTTACTTTTATAGGGGAATTTTTTCATCAAAATCTTATTCGCATCATATTAAAAAACATAAGTTTCTTTAGTGTTTAGTAAATAGGTAGTTTCTACGCTAAGACCATAATTAAAATTTAAAAAATAAATAAGAACACCAACCCTTAAAAATTATTAAAATTTTAAAGAAAGTGAAAGAATATTTATATATGTAAAAAGAATTCTTCATTAATAAATAAGTTAAGAGCTCACAACTTCAAAGATAGTGAAAGCAAATGTGACTTATCCTTCATTTATAGTTGAGACCCTTTCCCACTTTTCTACAATAAAAGGTTCTAAATCTTCTACAACTATAAAATATTTTTAAAAATTCTTATAGGTTATAAGATATTTCAGAAGACTCATTTAGATCATTTCATAATCCTTCTAACCTTAGAATTTATAGTGAGCTCCACACTATTTTAAGACACCCCTAAATATTTACATAAGTTCTTACACTATTTTGGATTTGGTTGGGTGTCCATCTCTATTATATTCCCTTTGTCATACCATATATGTATATATTATAATATGATATGCATACTACTAGTAAAAGTGCATGGGTTTTGCCACGATGTCCCATGACAATATGTGATCCTAGCTTAAATATATTTTAGTGTTACAACATATTCTAAATATTTAGTTGGTACCATGGAATTTGAGCTATAATACTACCCTAGGGTCATGCATCTTTGCATTGCTTCAAACATGTCTTGGGGTTATAAAATTAAAACATTCTGGTTGTATCTTTATGGTGATTTGAATCCACAACCAATACCATGTAACTATATACCCTAACCAATAGACAAAGAATCAATTCTTACTCTTTCAACTATACATATATTATATATCAATTTGTTGGGTCGGTTACTGGTGTTTTCAATACTCTTAAAGTATGTTGTAATTTTTAAATTTTAATCATATTCAATATATTTATTTATTTGATTCTATTTATGTTAGTAGCAAATATGAGAATCTAACTAGCTAATCTTCATTATTTTTAATTTTATTAATAATAAATTTTTAGATTTTATAATTAATTTATAAATGAATGATTTTTCTTTCTATGAGATTTTTTAAATAACAATAGTTCAAGATTATTAATTTAATTTTGATATCTATAACTCAAAAAAAACTGTAGGTTGAATGAGAGTGATAGTATATTATTTGTAATTATAACAATTTTTAAATAATAAACAATTTTTTATTATTTTTATATAGGGATACTGTGAAATAAAATGTCTTGCTTTGCCACTATGTGTGTGTCTCTTTGTGTGTGTGTGTAATATTTATGAAAATACCACTACTTTTTTTTAACAGTCAAATATTATAGTTTTTTGAGAAACTTAAATTAGTTTCCTCCACCCAGTGGAGTTATTTTCCTAACTTAAATAATAAATACGTAATATTTATAAAAATACCACAATTTTTTTTTAGCACTCAAATACTTTAGTTTTTTAAGAGACTTAGAGTAGTTTTTTCCACCTACAGAAAGTAGTTTCCACCATCTACAATAGGTAATTTCCAAACCTAAAATATAAATGCACAATATCTACAAAAATACCACCACCTTTATTTTTTTTCCTCTAACGCTCAAATATTATGATTTCTTAAGCTACTTATAGTAGTTTCCTTTGACTACTAAGAGTATTTTTTTTGTCACTTACTATTGGTAGTTTCTTTAACTGAGAGTACTAATTCTTAGTTCTCACTAAGATAATTATTTCTCATTAGATATTTTTCCTATATATATTAGGATATATTGTTAATCAATGAGTTGTTTATTCTTTCTAATTTTTAATAAACCTCCGGTATATAACATAAGAGTTGGTGCATAGAAGTAAAAAAAATACTTTTGCATGTCCATGCTTACAATATTAATAAGTATATTGTTCTTATATATGCATAGGATTGTGAGACTAGAGAACATATATCATTTTTTTTAGTTTGCATATTCAAATACTATGGTTTTTTTAGAGACTTACACTAGTTTCTACACCCACTAGAGGTAGTTACTACCTACTGTGTGCAACTTCCTAACTTGAAATATAAATTCCTAATATTTATAAAAAAATGCCACAAGTTTCTTTTAACACTCAAATATTATAATTTCATAAGAGACTTATAGTAGTTTCTTCTACCTACTAAAAGTAGTTTCCACCACCTACACAACTTAGTTTCCAAACCTAAAATATAAATATGTAATATTTATAAAAAATATCACCATTTTTTTTCTGACACTCAAATACTATAATTTTTTAAGCTACTTATATTAGTTTCCTCTACCTACTAAGAGCATTTTCCACTGCCTACTGGTTGTAGTTTTTAGTTCTCATTCAAAAAGTTAGTTATTATTGGATATTCCCTATATATATATATATATATATATATATATATTGGGATAGATTGTTAATTAGTGAGTTGATTGGTCTTGCTAATTTTTTGCAAAACTCTTGTATGTAAGAAAATAGTTGGTGCATATAAGTAGAACATATACTTTTGTTTGTCCATGCTTACAATATTAATAAGTACATTATTATTATATATGTATAGGATTGTCAAACTAGGGAACATATATCCTTTTTTGTTTGGGGTTTTCATCCTCAAGCAATTAAATAGCCTATTAACCTTTTGGTTTTTATATCTATTATCCATAATAGATTTCTTATCTTTTGTTTATAAAATATTAGTTTATAAGTAACATATCCATTAATTGGTATGCTTTATATGTCTATTGTTTCATAATCAACTCTTACTCTTTATTTTATCAAATAGTATTTGATAAAATAATATGTTTCTTAAATATGATTTATTGCTATATGGTTTTAACTAAAATTAGGATCAAGTATTGTATTAATTATGTTTGATTTTTTTAATCATCTATGATGTATAATTGTTGATATTGTATCCTTTTTAGTAGGACCATTTGTTTGTTTTGTAATTGTGCCCCCTCCAAGATGGGGCAAAATCCCTTATTGATCCATTCAATAATGTACGATTGCTAATTGAAAATGCTAGTAGTGCACTATGTAAGACATCCTATTTGACCCTCACCGAATAATAGAGGGTCATTGATTAATTGTTGTTATTATTCCTCAACTAAAAGGTCCTTAGCAACCACAATTACTCCACAGTTACATTGAGTTGATTGTTGATCTTACTAAGCCTTCATTATTTTTTGATTAATTGGTTTATCTACCTTTTTATTGTCCCCTTCTAACTATATACATGACCATTTGATGATCATTTGTAGTTCATATTTTGGTGGTTATTCTATATATTGTTTTATAATATTTTTGAAAATAATGTGGTCCTTGTTGTTGGTGGTGGGTTAGTTATTTCTTAGGTTGTGGTTTGGTCACCCTTTCTAACATTTTAAGTGATCCATACAATGCATGATTAGAGGGTTTAGGGTCAATCATGTTGGTGTCTGGGGTCAATCATGTTGGTGTTTAGATAGTCTAATAGATTAGTAATAAGTATATGAAATTAATATATAACACTTGCCAAGTCAGCCTTGTATTGAACAAAATCTTATTTGTAATCTTATTAGATCCTCTTTCTCTATGTAGTAGTGAAGTTCAAAGTTCTATTATTTTTTATTTCTCTATTTTTCCTTTCTAACAATACTAGTCCCTTGGTATAGTTGGAGGTGTATAATTCTTCCTTACATGGCCGTAGTTTGGAGATGGTATCAAAGTGTAGGTTTTAGACCACTAGGGACATATTAACCTTTATTGGTATGTGCCCTAACTTAAGTGGGACTTACTTGTTAGGTGATCTTATAGTAACTACAAGCATGCTTACTAGTTTGTTTCTTTGTTAGGTTGATATGGATTTAGGTAGATAAGATTCTACTCATTATGTCCCTCTCGCCAAGTAAGATAACCGGGCCTCGATAAGGAATGTGAACAATATTTTTAGGATGAGTAATGTTTATTCTACAGCAAACCAACTAAAGGATCTGATCTAGATGATCATGAATGTAAGTTTTTAGTAGCTTGTAGATTGATTGGTGCAACAAGCAAGTTGGATACCCCACAGAGCAACAGTAGGAAATGATGCCCCTCAAGAACTACACTCCATTTTTGAGTTCGAGAAGCTTATGCCTCCAAGTTATGCCCTTGATGGTGATGCGAAGGAGGCAGATGGGTGTCTCTCAAGTATGGAGAAGTTATTTGAATATTTGGGGTGTTATAACAAGGAAAAAGTGTTGTTTGCTACACACAAGCTAGAAAAGAAAGCAATGAGCTAGTGAATGATTAGAAAGGTTAATAAAGTTAGGACCACGTGGAATGAGTGTAAGGAGTTATTTAATTCAGAGTTATTTCATAACATATACAAAAACCAGAAGGCTTTTAAATTCCACCGGTTACAACAAGAGGAGAATATGTCAATGGTAGAACATGTTAAGCTATTTACACACCTCTCTTACTTTGCTTTGTATAGTATCCCTAATGATGCCACTAAGGATATAAGGTTCCAAGATAGGTTAAAATTTTCCATTTGAAGGAAGGTGGATTATATGCAATTCCATTTGAAGGGAGGTGGATTCTATGCGATTTCGAACATGTTGTGATAAGGTGGATACGACTATAGTTGTGGAGAAGGAGTAAACTCAATTTGATATCCAAAAAAGGGAACATAAGAGGAATGATAAACTAATGAAATATATGTATAGTAGCCAACCAAATTATATCCAATAGAAAAATCTTAAGGCAGGTCCATCTAGTGGGAGATATGTGATCTTTGATTGGGTATTTAGTGCATAGCATAATAGGGTTTTGGTTCGTGTAGGTTACTTGAGAAAAGTGGGTTGGCATATGGATTTTGTGACAAACACGAGGGGATATGTTTATGAACATGAACTATTGTTTGTATACATAATTTCCTTGTTTATTTTTTAGACAAAAGTTAAAAGTGGAGAAATTAACACTAAGGAACCTTTTTTACAAACACGGTCCGTATTTTTGGATTCTTCTATGAAAATTTTTTCTTTATCCTATATGGCTTCTATTTGATAAAAAAGAGTTGTGATAAAACTCGAACCACCTTGTCAAATGTGAAATATTCATCTCCTTAATTGTGTTCTCTTTGATTAAGAGAATTACTGATTGTGTAATCTTGTTGAGTTATTTTGTTTAAATCCTCTTGTAATTACACAATTTTATCCTTCTTATTCTATGTTGATTGATTTATAAATTGGTGTCAATTGTCTTGTTAGTTCCCAATTATTTTTTAGATCTAGTCTTATTTTACTATATTTGGTGTTTTTCCGTAACAAAGTGGTATCAAAGCCTGGTTATAAATCTAGGTGGTTTCAATACTGTATTGTAAAGGCCAAGTTAGCCTAGATAAAGGAAGGGGCTCTTGAAGTAAGGTAATACTCTAGTGCTTCATGTATGGTATGCTCTCCACTAGTGCATTGAATATGAGTAGTTGACTCAATAGAGTATTATCTTTCTAGTAATGGGAGGCTATGTGTTACTTAGTTTGAGGGGAGGATTGTTGGGTGCAATCAAAGTCTCACAATGATAAATAAGAGGGAATTAGACTAATATATAAATATAGTGGGCTATTCCACCTAGTACCAATTAGTTTTAGGATGGAACCTCACTTGGGCATATATGTGAATATGGTATTAGGTTCTTTCTAATTGGTCTTGACTAAGGCCCGGTTTTATTCCCAACATTATTGGTAGTAAGATACGTTCAGTTGTTTAAGAAATATGTTCGTGTAGGCTAGTTCTATATAATGGTTATGTGTTAATGTTAGAGATGACATTTTATGTTCCAAATTTTGATAAACTTTATTTCTATGTTAAAACTTGTACTATTTGGAAACTTGTTTGTTTTCAAAGATAATTTAGTTAGTTTGTTTTACGAAGCAAATTGTGTTTCGCATGGTAAATTTTCTAAAGGTATTTATTCTATTGTTTTAATGTATGATGATACAAATGTTACAATCAATTTGAAAATTATTTCAAAAATATGTGTTATGAATGAGAACTCATGAATACTTTAGCATAAAAGCTTATGTCACATCTCTATTGAGAGTATAAGGATATTGGTAAATGATGGAGTACTTGGTACTCAAGATTTAACCAAATTTAGCATTTGTATAAATTTTATAAAGAGTAAGTGTATGAAGAAGTCCAAGAGAGGTGCCAATAAGAGTTCTCAAATACTTGAGATTATTCATACTGACATATGTAGTTCTAATATGGACACACACAGTTAGAGATACTTCATCTCATTTATTAATAACTATTTACGATACATGTATCTCTACTTGCTCAATAATAGTCACAAAGCATTAGATGCTTTTAAAGTGTTCGAAGCTAAATTAAGGATAACTAAATAAAAGTTGTGAGGTCAAATAAAGATGGAGAGTAGTATAGAAGGTATATTAAGGATAGACAAACAACTGGCCTATTTGCAATGTTTTCTCAAGAGAATGGAATATTTTCCTAGTATACTATGAATAGTTCACCAGACCGAAATTTTGTAGATGAAAGAAGAAATCGGACATTGTTATATATGGTGCAAAGTATACTTAGAAACTCCAATATTCCTAGATATTTATGGAATAAAGAACTTAAGACTGCGATATTGTAACACCCCTAAATTTTGAACTAGAAAATTTTGTTTGTAAGGTAATGTGAAAGCATTATTAAAAGTAAAACAAGAGAATGTTACCACCACAGCAACCATGAGAGATGTGTAATCATCAACTAACGCATACCTAGTATAGGGTAAAATGAAACAATCTTGAAGGAATGCATGGTCTACTAATAATACAACAATCTTATGATATAAATGATGAGAATAGTAATATAAATAGAAGAGAAATGTAATCCCCTGAAATTTTAAAAGCTTATAATTTAATAAATAAATTTTATTTGGGATAAATTAGCTTTTAAATCTATTTAATTTAATTATTTTATGGATTTTTGAGTATATAAAATTGGATATAAATATTTAATAAATTAAAAGAAATATTTCATTATTTTATCACACTCTTTTTATTTAAATAATTTTTCAAACCATTATTTTACTAAAGTTATCCTTTTAAACCCATATATTTAATTATATTAAATTAAATTATTAAATAAATTTATTACCCAAAAATATTATATTTTATTAATTTATAAATTCAATTATATTATTCTTTCCCATTTTTCCTTTCCTTTTTCCTTTTTTTTCCTTTTCCTTCTCCTTTTTATCCTTTTTATCCTTTCTATCTTTTTCCTTTTTCTTTCCTTTGGGCTGCCAGCACCCCAGCCTGCCTTCCCCCCTTGCGCCTAGGTCGCAGGCCCGCTTCCTCTCCTCTCCTCCTTCCTTTTTCTTTCCCTCAGCCCGACTCCCTCTTATTTTCTTCCTTCCTCCCCATGCGAGCTCAACCCATCCTCCCTTCCTTTCCTTCCTTCCTTCTCCCCTGACCGGGTCAGCCCACTCCCCTCTTCCCTTCGCCTGGCCTACATGTATGCATCACCCCCTTCTTTCTTTCTTCTTCTTCCTTTTCCCCAACGCCATAACCCGACCTCCTCCGCCATCTCTAGCCACCCTACCTGAAACCCTCTCCCCCTACTGATCTCCCTATCTCTCTCTCTCTCTCTCGCCATTTTTCCTGCCCCATCTCGACCCCACCACCTCTCCCTCTCCTTTCCCATACCCCTCTTTTCCCCTCCCTCTTCCTGCCATTCCTATGCCCCTACCACCCAGCCGTCACCCTACAGATCCCCCTATCCCCTCCTTTCTCTTCCTCTTCTTTTTCTTCCTCCCTCCCTACCTCATCCTGCCATTTTCAAGCCTCCCATGCCCTTCCTCGACCTTCTTTCCCTCCCTTTCTTCTCCTCCCATCTCCCTCCCTATTTTGCTCCACCATCCCCATTCTGCCGCTGCCACTGCCACACTAGCCACCAGCAGCCCCTGCCACCCTCTACCTCACCCTCACACCATCACACCACCTCTTGAGCCACCCTACAGCCCCCTTCTTCCTCCCCTCTTCTTTTTCACTCTTTTTTTCTCCCTTCTCGGCAACCATCCTACATCACCTCTTTCTGTCGACGTTCCGCTACCTCCACTGCCACCTAAGACACCACACCAACCCTTCCAACCTCCTCTACTACTCCCAAACCTTCTTTGGCCGAAACAACCACCTATAGGCCTTCATTTTCTCCCTCCTTTATCCTTCCTTCTCAGCCCCCTCCACCTCGGCAGCCACCTTCACAGCATTGCTGCTGCCGCCGCCGTCGCCCTTGGTCGCGGTCAACCCACCTCGACCACCATTTACATCCCCTCTCCACCTCTACACCCTTCCTTTGCCTTAAATCCTCCCCCACATGCCCTCTTTCCTAGCCCCAAAACCCCAATATGAAAATAAGCCATTTTTCCCTTTCTTTCACCCCCCTTCGAGCATTTCTCTTTTTATTTTTGCATGCAACTTGAACCTTTAACCGGAATACTGGTAAGGTTCATTTTTATGGGAATTAAGGTAATCGTTAAACCCCACTTAAACACATGGATAAATGTATGTTAGCACATTAAGCCTTTTAATATGTTATTATGCTTGATATATGTTGTTTAATATAATATATGTAATTTCTAGTGTTGATTGATAAAAAAGGAATTATTTTAGATTATATGCTATGTATGGAAATATTGCTTAAGGTAAGAGTTTGGTTATTAATGAAAATGTTAAGTATTTATCCATATTGTATTATGCTATTGTGATCTTTAATGCATGGTTAATATTATTGAGAGCCCTAGGGGTATTTTAGTAATATGTCTTGTGCAAGAATTTGGCCTAATATGTACAGGTACTAATGAGTATTATATTAAATATAATAGGTGTGGAGTTGGATAAAGAGAACGGGGTATTAATATTAATAATTCATGTAGTGATAATAATTTAATATAAGTGATGTAATAAAGGGTAAAATGGTAATTTACAAATGAAAAGGGTAAATTGGTAATTTGGAGGTAAGGGTATAATGGTAATTTGTAAGTAAAAGGGTATTATGGTAATTTTAGAAGTAAAGGGGTAAAATGGTAATTTTGTAAGTAAAGGGCAAAATGGTAATTTAGCGGTAAGGGTATAATGGTAATTTGCAAGTTAAAGGGTATTATGGTAATTTGTGAGTAAAATGATAAAATGGTAATTTTAAGTAAAAGAGTAAAATGGTAATTTGTAAGTAAAAGGGTAAAATGGTAATTTTGTATGTGAAAGGTAAAATGGTAATTTTGGAAAGTGAAGGGTAAAATGGTAACTTTGTGAGTAAGGGGTAAAATGGTAATTTTGTAATTAAAGGGAAAAATGGTAATATTTTAATTAAAGGTAAAATATTAATTTCGGATGTAAAGGGCTAAAATGGTAATTTTGTGATTAAAGGGCAAAATGGTAATTTTAGATGTAAAGGGGAAAAATGGTAATTTTATAAGTAAAAGGGTGTTATGGTAGTTTTTGGAAGTTAAGGGATACAATGGTAATTTTGTAAATAAAAGGGTAAAGTGGAAATTAAAAAGGGGTAACTTGGTAATTATAATAATGGAGAAGGGAACAATGGTAATTATAATAATTGAGAAGGGTAAAATGATAATTTAATAAAAGAGAAGGATAAAAAGATAATTTAATAAAAGAGAAGGGTAAAATGGTAATTCGGTGTAAACAAAGTTAAAATGATAATTTAATAATGGAGAAGGGTAACATGGTAATTATGAAAATAGATAAGGGCAATTTGGTAATTTAGCCAACTAAAGGGTAATTTGGTGATTTTGATAATGGAGAATGGTAGTTTGGTAATTATATTAATAGAGAAGGGTAATTTGTTAATTATAATAAAGGAAAAGGGAAAATGGATAATCTAACCAACCAAATGGAAAATATGTTAAGTGTAACAATTATGAAGGATATTCAGCAACCTAATAAGTATGGGAGATAACTTGGTAACATGAATCAAGCAAGGGGTAATTTGGTAATCATGCAATAAGGAGGGCAATATGGTAATTTGTCAAGTAAGGAATGGATGACTTAGCAATTATATAAGTAAAGGGTAAATGAGTAATTTGTATCTAACATGCCATTGTGATAGTGGAATTTCGTAATATGACTTAAATAGCATTGAATAGTAAGAGAAGGGTATTTGAAAATTAGTAAGTATCACAAGAACAAATCCTAAATCTGAATTAGATGAGATTATGTTGGCCTTAATGATTTCTCTATGTTACCTTATATAACTGTTTGAATAATAAACATCTAACGATATCAGAATGATTGAAAGCAAATAAATATCTGATTGTTGTGCTTTTTGTGATCACCTTAATTAATACACCAATACTTAAAGTGAAAGATCTCGAGATCGGGAATGGTGGCTCTTTAAGGATCGTTACCCTAAAGACTTGGTTTAGCCCACGATTATTCTGGTATTTTCTGGTGTGCCTTTGTGCCCCAGCCAAGCCTTATATCTTACTTTATCTAGCTCTACGAGCCTATTTAGGGGGTATGCATACTTATGGATTAGGTGTCCTTATCGGTAGGATACTGAGTTAACTTTATGCATCAGTACGACTAGGGTACCTTTGCATCCCTAGGTTGATAGTTGAAGAGTACTGAGTAGCTCATATGCACCAGTGAGATCGGTGTACCTTTGTGTCCAGGAATCTTGATCTCCTTATCGAGGCAAATAAATGGAATTGTTGTGCTGATTAAAAAGGGAAAACACTAATCATGAAAGTGAAAGATTAATGAGCTGGGCCCAGTTAAATTATATTATGAGTATCGATCCATCGGATATAATAGTGACCCAGGAGGTTTTTTCCTAGATGAAGTTTATGAGTATCGATCCACCGGATATAATAGTGGCCCAGGTGCGTGTTGCCCTAGATGATGTATATTTGTATTCTGATCCACCTGCGACAATAGTGGAGGTTCCAAGCTCAATAAATTTGATTTAGTTGTGAATAAGTTATAGGAAAATACTAATCACTTATAGTAGAACACCATATGAGTCGGGGCTAGACCGGTCCATCGGTGAATAATAGTAGCCAGGAGCATTCTGCCCTAGAGACCGATCCACCTGTAATAATAATGGTCAGGAGCATTCTGCCCTGTATGTATTATGGTCCACCGACTATAATAGTGGGGCTCCTGCACTCACACGGATATTTATAATCTGATATGATTGATAATGATGGACTAAGGGCTTAGGGCCTAGAAGTATCGATTTCTCTTTATGGCCTATTAATATCTGATTGATTCGTTAAGTATGTGAATGTATGAATGTGGATATTAAGTATTTACCTTTCATTATGTATGTATGTAGTATCATGTGTTGCATTGCGGGCCTACTGTTAAGTGAGTTTTAAAGGGTTACTTAGTACCATAGTACTGAAGGGTTCCATTCGTGGGGCCCCTGCTTATTCAATGGACAGTGTCCCTAGCATGTCCTTTTCAAGTGCTATTCAAGTGGCTCTCGGGAAAGAGCGTAAGGTACTATCTAGAGTATCTTGGGATTGTACTCTTTCTCCTTTAAAATTTTGGTTTTAATGTATTTGTTGATTTGTAACCACCACTGATGGATTTTATTATTGTAAAGTGTTGTGTACGCTACTCTAATTTAAATATATTTGAGTTTCTCGTAAGTTGTACTTTTCTCTTTTAGCCTTAGTACTTGGTACTGGAATGGTAGGAGTGAACCGATCTGGTAGTAAGTGTGGTGGTAATATCCCCGGAATTCACAGTTTTGTTATTTCACTTCCGCTGATTATTTTAATAAAAAAAAATTTAATAGTAAATTTTGGGGTGTTACAAAGGAGTTTACAAATCCAAATATAAGGATCAAGGCCAAGAATTTGTATAACGGGAAGGAATCAAAAGAATCCTAATATAGTGGGCAAAATATATCTAATCGGATAGCCTAACTCTTAACTCAACGGTAAGTACCTCTCAATCCCTTAGCAATGGCTAACTATTGGCCCACAAAATCATCCTCAATATGCTCTAATTGAGAATGATAGACCTATAAATCATCTTTTGCTCATCAGATTATAAAATGGATCATTACAGTAATCACACAAATATAATATTAATACAATGAAGTACTAGTAAAATAAACTACCTAAAACATGGTAAGGGATCATAATGCATATTGAATATCACAAAATTACATGGTGATAAGCATACTTACATGGTATAACACTCAAGCTCATGGTAGAAATATAACAAGACATTTTTACATAAAATCATGGAAGAATAGTTACATAGATCATATATTAGGTTAACATAATGGAAACCATATTATAAATTATCCTTTAGTGACCACATATTTTTCTAGTTATTAAGATAATCTGTTCGACCACACCTAGTTCCACACCATTAATAATACACACATAATGGGATACCAAACCCATCATATAGGGTTAGGATACATCAAAGGGGATTTTCTCTAGGGATACCACACCCACCACACATCAAATACACCTAACAAGAGGGCTAATCACAAAATGGGATACCACGCCCACTACACGTGAGCAGAGTACATCAAGGGGGACTATACTAGGATACCTCATCCACTACACCTTGAATTCCATCATTGCAAATGCTAACAATTTGGGACAACACACCAGCTTAAGCAATATATTATATAAAGTGTTAGGCGCTTATACTAGGATACCTCACCCACTCGTACTAGATGTTGATGCCATGCCGATCTACCACTGTTTAATCATATACCTCAAAGATTTATGCATACTGATGCAGAAGCATCTCAAGCTCAATATCAATCTTACTCTTCTAAGGATGAAGATCAAGAATTATCATACTTAGAGATGGAATCCATTTTTCATGAAAATCCTAATGCTTCTAATGATTTGTTACATAACTCTTGTAGGCATTACATATGTTTGCAAGAAGATGAAGCTATTAAAGATCTTTGATGTACAAGACAATGACATTACAAGGATAACAAAGTCGCATGGAAGAAAAGAATGCAAGACACAAAGTTTGATTACATATGTTAATTCAATATATTATGTAGTTAGAGTTTGTGTAGCTTTGTTATCTTATTGTATACTTTGTAATGCTTGTAAAGTATCATTGTAATTAATATATATATATATATATATATATACCAGTATCGTGCATAGGGTTAAAATTTGTTAATAAGGCCAAGTTATGTAGTATTATTAATGAAAGGCCTGCATGTGTACATGTATATATATATGTATGACCTTGTACATTAATCATCAAGATAATGAAGCATAATTCGTGTTTTGAAATCGACACAAAGAAAGAGTACGATCTTCTTCTCTTCTTCTTCAAATGAGAGTCTTGGAGAGTTGTGGAGTTTTCTTTAGAGAAATAGAATATTTATCTATATAAGGTAATTAATCTTGGATTAGATTGACACTAAAACCCACCGAAGCTATTGAGTTCATCCTAGTTAAGTCAAAGTTCACGTGATCTTGTGAAGACTTTTGCAACGTGTGAACCAAAAGAAAAGTTATTGGTTTGTAGAAGATTTTTTGTTGACGCTCTTCCACATCATATACCCCCTACTAATCACAATCTGGAAGATAAGGAAACAAGTATTGAGAGATATAGAGCAACCCACCCACTATCTTCTAGCTAGCTACTCTAAGAGTCAGAGAAAAAATCTCGATAAAATCTTAATCCATTATTATTAATTACCAAGTGATATCAAAAATCATAGATTAATTCCATTAACAACAAATTAGATGTTTCTAAGTGATAATATCAAATGCATCACAAAGCATATAAGCCACAAGGTATCGAAAGGTGTTACCAAACTTAACCAAATTAAGGCCCAAAATACCATCATTTTGATCTATATTAAATTCACGTTAAGCATGGTTGAAATCATGATTAGAATTTTGTAATAACATAGGAGCATAAGCATAGAAGGCCAAACAACATTAAATTACAAGCAAAATTGGTAAAAAATAGCTAGACCAATCTATTAATCCTTATAACAATCGACTCGTATGGTTGTGATAGACTTGAGAAGAAAGTAAACTAGAAAACCAGTCAACTAGTTGGTCCCATCGAGTGTTCATAGGAAATTGGTTGATGGGTTTGACCAAACCTATCCATGGGCCTGAGTAGAGACTAGACCACTTTAGCCACGAGGCTACCAATGGATAGGTTTGGAAAAACTTATCGACTATTCATGGACACTAGTCGAATGGTTTATAAAACCAATCAACTAATCTCATAACTAATCGATCAAATTTTCCAAACTAAGCAACTCCTTGCACAATTAGTTGATCGGTTCAAAAAATAGATTGACTGGTCCAGGTGAAATAATACCAAAACTTGTGATCAACTTAACAAAATTTTACTAAAATTTACCATATTAATCCTAACATGCTTCTATGCCATAAAATACATAAAAATATACCTTTCACACATAGAATCACATGAGTACATTGTATAATCAATACATAATAAGATCATGCCCAAAACTTCCCAAAATGATGCAAAATAACAAATAACTCAAAACATGCTTAACTTAAAAGATAGAAATTTTACCACATTCTCTAATCCAATAACATGATTAACTCATGCACAACACAGAAAATACACCAAGAATATGAAACTACTATAGATAATAAAAGGACCTCATTCATATTAGAGATACTATTACTTCACATTAAAGCAAATCTTCTAGCACAAAATACTCCTAATTTAATTACTGTCTATCAAGACCTCGATTCTTAAGAGAATAAAAAAAATTAACACTTTTTTTTCCCAAACTTAATAAAACAAAATCAGAATAAGAAGGAAAATTGCATAACCCTACCTTTTCTCGAAATAGAATTATAAGGGAAACGAAGTTAAGATCCTCAACCTTTCTCAAAACCTTAATCCTTCGTTGCTTAAAAGAAAAAAAAAGGAGATTTAAAGCTAAAATTAGGAGAAGAGAGAAGAGGTAAGAATTCAACTAAAGGATAAGGGACAAGAGGTAAGCCCCTATTTTTCTCATTAGTAAAAGAAAGAAAGGAAAAGTAGAGAATGCCCAATACTTGGAAATTTTTGACAAAGGAAAAGGGAGAAAATGAGTAAGTGTAGATGATAAGGAGTGAATTGAATTAGGAATGGGGTGTATAGGGATAGTTTTGGTCGACACATACAAGTGGGAGAGAGGGAAGTCTAGCTTTGGTTGAGTATGGAAAACTAAGGTGCAAGGATAACACATGTTGAGGTACGGGAGGTGGAGTGTGACTAGGGAGAGGCATGGTAGAGGGTTGGTAAGTAAGGGAGGAGGTGTAGAAAGTTAAACACACATCCACGGCTTTCAGGAAAGAAAGGAAAGTGAAGGAGAAGAGAGATAAGGTGAGAACTGCCTCAAAAAGTGTGTTTGGAGAAATTTTAGCTTAATAAAATCATATAATGGTCTAGATAATGTGAAAACAATCCCAAATCATAAAAATATACTCATTATCACAAATAGATTCTAATTAGAAGTTTTCATAAACATTATGAGAAGTTTCAAATCAAAATAAAAAAGGGATCTAAAATCATAAGACTACTAATCAATCATTTTGACGAAACAAGTCAACTTACTTATCAGGAAGTAAAATTACTAATTTTTTAGTGTGCCGGTCGATCGGTTAAGGGAACCAATTGATCGGTGCATCTAAAATTCACAACTTCATTAAAATTTTAAGCCCTTTCCCAAACAAAAACTCATTTATTTTATATCAACCTAATTTTAAATATAATTTAATGGAGTTTAGGATGGGGTATTACTAATGTATATGTTAAATTGAGTTCTACCAAATAAGTGCATAAGACATCATTTGACCATTTTAAGGAATGGAATCCAAATTTAAAACATATGAGTGTTTAGGGATGTCTGTCAGAATTGAGAATCTATAATCTATAATAAATGAAGCTAAACCCAAGGACCATTAGTGAGTATTTTATTAGATATTTTGAAAGGTTTAAGGGTAATAGGCTCTATTATCCATCACATAACACTAGGTTTGTGGAGTCGAGAAATGCCAAATATCTTAAACATGACTTAATTAATGGGAGTGATGGGATTAAGGATCCAATTACTAAACCTACTTATATAGTAGAGGAAGTTTCCACTTCATTATAAAAAGATAAAGGTAGATCTTTATTTTTTGGTGGTTTTTATTAATTAATTTTACCTTTATTAGATTTTATTTGATTTTATTTTAGCTTAATTTAGTTTCCTAAACCACTATCTCTAGTTAAAGGATTTAAATATAAAGGGTATTTTAGGTTTAATTAATTATTTATCACTCGCTATTGTTGAAGAAATCATGTAATTGTTCTCATATCCCATCAATTCCTATTTAAGTTATTTTACCTAAAGTCAAAAATCATCTCTCACTCTCAACTCAATTTCTTGAATGCTAATTAAAGGTGATCGGTTTATTAATTAGGCACAATATAGAATAATAGTATAAAACACATAGAGTAATCTAATAATCAAGCAATTAATTAATCTATCAGTATAAATATTAGGGTTTCACCATATCCTTGGTAAAGAAAATTGGAACATGTTATTAAATAAAATAAAAACAATCAAATTACATAAAGAATATAAATTATAAATAAAATATTTAACATGGAAAAAAATTAGAACATAAAATTGTAGAATTTCATATCTAAATAATAATTGCAAATTAATAATGTATTGTACCAATGGCCGCTGGTGTTGGTTTTTATTCCCTTCAAATTGCTGGCACTAAACTCTTTATCTCTTCATTTTTTTTATTTGTGTGGTGTTGATCATTTTTTTTCATCCTCCATTGTTGATAGTATAAAACACACACACACATAATATGCCCTGATATTTTTTATTCCCTTAGCTTGTGCATATATTGGAGCTGACTTTTTCCTTGTTTTATCTCTTCTTCTTCTTCTTCTTCTTTCTAATGTGTCCTTATTATGGGAATGTATTGTTGTTTTTTCATATTACACAAAGAATGAAAAAAAAACATTACTTAAGATTATGTAAAATCCAATCTAAGATATGGAAACTTTGTGAATTCTTTCTTTGTTGTTAATCAAATTTATAACCTTAATAAAATCCTATTTAGGAAAAATAACTCAAAAGTTGTAGATATCATATTTATCGTTGCATTAAAATTTGAATACTCTAAATGCGAGTTCATACAAAATGGTTATGATCAAAATACAAGAATTTATCAAGACTATGCAAAAATCAACCTTAATATTTAATTTTATTAAATTCATGAGATTATTATAAATTAGGCAAATAATTAAATTTAATATAAATAACCTCACATAATATTCAAATAAATAACCAAAAGCTTAAAGTAAAAGGATATAAAATAAATAAAAATATACATTTATCAAAACCCCCACACTTAACTCCTTGCTTGTTCTCAAGCAAGATATGATTCTAGAAAAAAAGTAAAAATAAAACTAACTAGCAACTTTTGTAGGTTTTACAATTGCACTTGGCATGTGTAACAAGCCCTTAAAAATCCTAGGTCATCCTTAGAAGATGAGTAGTATCTCATGAGACTTTCTAGGACAATATACCCACAAAATTAAAGATAAATCACATAAAAACAACTAACACACTTCTAACACCCTTAACTAATGTTTTTTCATAATCTTCTACTTTCATAGCACTAAGATTAGTATTGACCCAAGTTTTAGTACTGGAAAATTTAATGGGTTAATTTCAACATATGGTTCACACATAAACATGATAGATATGAATATAATAATAATGAATGAAAACCTAACCATGCCTTAGTCAAATTAAGATCCATGCTTACAAGGTTATACCTTCTTGTTTTTTACTTTTCTCTTATAATCATGGCTAAATATGTATAAACACACTCAAATATGTGAGATAAAATGATACAAATAACAAGAAACTCACATACATCAATTAAGATGGCTTATATTTTATAGATAAAAACCTCACAAAAGATATCAAATACGTGGAAAATAGACTGAACCATTAGCTTGAGTCATATGATTAATCTTCAATGGATCAAGGTCGTTCATATCAAGAATCAAATAGGGCTTCATAAGGTTTGTAGAAAGGCTAGTTTCAAGAGTTTAATGAAGAAAAGAGAAATAAGGATTTAACAAAATATCTTAAAACCTAGTAGAATTATGCTCATGGTATCTTCATTTTACATAACATAGCATCACATAGGCCAGATATCTACATTTTAGGCCTCCATATCATTTTCACTACTTCTCCTCAAAATAAAGAAATGAGATAAGCTATTTTTTTACTTTCTTTTCCATATCTCTTTTTTTCTTTTCTTTTTTTCCTTTTTTAAACTTCCCGCACTTATTCTTCTAGATTCTCTTTAACACTTTCTTTACATATAACCTTGAATCACATGTATAATTATAACACCCCAAATTTTACTATTAAAAAATTACATCTTGCAGCAGAATCTTATAACCAAAATATAGGGTATTAGCGCCATAATTGATGTAAGGCTAGAGTACTATACCATCCTTATATCAATCACAAGGAAAAAATTATAAAAAGTAAAACAACATAAATAGAAAAAAGAGTAGCTCTGCATATAATATCAAAATATAGATAAAAGAGATACCTTGGAGCTTTGAGTCTAAAAAGGTATACAGGTAAAACTATCCACCGGATAACATAACTCTATGCCCAAGTCCTAATATAAAAAATCACCCTACCCCATACAAATCATTGTAAGCAATAAGATCATCATATAGGTCCTCATCAACCTAAACATAGTTAAAAAGGTCATCTCCTCATGGGAATGAGTAGCATCCATAAAAAGGATGGTCAGTACGCTAAGTACTGAGTAAGGTGACAATAATGTCAATTTAAGGATATAGAAAATACACTCATTCACATTAGAGAATAAATATAAATGAGAAAAATATAAAATACAACAAGTTATTTACTAATCCAGGTCTTATTATAAGATATAAAAATTGTTATTCTTTTATATACGTTGAGTTCAATGACTCCACTATTTTTAAACTGGTGGAACGGTTTGAAATACCTCTCTTAAACAACACACATGAGTAACTATTATTGTCTGGTGGAATGGACCCAATACCTCTAAAAAAAAATCTTTAGCACCTATTCTTAAACTATTGGAGTGTTCTAAAGCACCTCTCAGGGACAACACACATAAGCCACTATTATCATCTTTTGAAATAGACTCAACACCCCAGTCCTAACTCACGTACTCTTTCACTCTCGATCATTAATATCTTATCCATTAGGTTAATAATCTCATATATATTATCAATTACATATATTTTAGGGCTAAAATATTATTAATTTGGTGGAATGGACTAATGCTCCTAGAGGGAAAAATGCTCCTAAGCCACTATTATCGTTTGGTGGAACGGACCAAGAAAACACCTCAGTCTGACTCACACAATCTTTCACTTTAAATGATTAATGTCTTATTCATGATTGATTTTATAAGTATAAAAAAACATTTAAATTAGGGAAAGCACATCACAAAGAAAATAAGTTCATTCTCTAGGGTTATGACCCTTATATTCCCCCCAAACATTAATTTTACATTTTAGGCATAACTCCTCTTCTATTACTCTTTATTCCCCAAAACTTAATAATTCTTCCTAAAATATTATTATTATTGATATAACCAAAATTCAAGGCCTAACTCTAAGGTATTACACATGTGATAATAATCCTATCCCAAAATTATTATTCCCAAAGCTTATAAAACCCTAATTTCACAAGTATATCATATTTTTATATAGGGCTCTTATGACTTCCAAATTCAATATACATTCTATAATTAATAATATTAACAACATCTCTAAATTTTATTTTCTAACCCTACCATTTCACACATATGGTAATAATCTTCCAATTTTGGGGTTATTATTCCCAAATCAAGCTATTTTCTCACCTTATTAAGCTTAGGCCAATCACAACTACTCTAAAAACTTCATATAATTCTATTATCATATTATAAATAATATAACACATTAGAATACCATAATTCCCATATTAAACCCATATGGACCAAAATGCCCTTATCGATAACTAAAACCTTTATTTCATGCAAATATTATATATTTTAGTAACATTATTTTCAAATCCTCCATTTATCACCATATACCTTATTATAATCATTTACCACTTAAAATACCTTATTAACTCATATTACACCCATATATCACACCATGGGTTTCCACATAGAATATTTTTGTAACGATGTCACATAATTCTTAACTTACTCACTCTTCCATCATATAATATTAAATATCATAACATAGCATTAACAATCATACTTTTAGCCACATAATAAAAATAAAATGGTATCAACACATATCACATAACACCAAAAATCCTAGACTACGATAAGTATCCTTAGAGAGTAAGGTTCTAATTTGTAAGTGCGCTTATCCTATCCCACATCTTCTAAAACTTTTAGTAAATCACCTAAGATACACTTAACAAAACAACATTATAATGTAATGATATAGTTAATTAAAATCCAAGGTAAATGGAATTGTAAGAAATAGGAAAATTTGAGCTAAGAAGTATTGGCTTAAAACAGGGTAGGGCTTTAATTGGGATTGCTAAAGAGGAAGAGCTAGCAATGGCACAACTTGCATTTGCTAAGGGTGGTTCAACGGCAAGGAAGGCCAAATTAAGGAATGTGGAACTAGTGGGAGTGACCAAAAGGGTGAAGTGTGGCTTGTTGGTTGGTTGTGTTAGCCGAAAGTGGAGGGTGGAGTTAGATGGTGTTATGGTGGTGCTTGGGGGTAGGATTGGTAAAGGAAGACAAAGCTAGGTAGGGGAGTTTGGCTGGTTTTTCTATAACAAGGGTGTGGGTTTTGGTTCTTTGTACCAAAGGTGGTGGGTATGGTGTAACACCCCCAAAATTCACTACTGAAAAATTTCGTTTTATTTAAAAGATAATTGCGGAAGCAAATTAATGAAACGTGAACTTTGGGAGTATTATCGCCACACTTAGTACCAGACCGGTTCACTCATACCGTTCCAGTACCAAGTGCTAAGGCTAAGAAAAGTAAAATACACTCTGAAAGAAATTCAACACTCATAAATCAGAGTAGCGCATCAAATTGTTTACAGGAATAAAATCCACCAACAGTGGTTACTTTAACAACGTTAACATTTAAAACCAAGAATTTAAATGAGAAAGAGAAAAAGCCATGATACCGGAAAATTCCTTACTCTCCTTCCCGTAACCCACTTGAGTAGCACCTGAAAATACCTGCAAGGGCACTGCCCATTGAATAGGCAGGGGCCCCATAAAGGGAATCCCTTCAGTACTACGGTACTGAGTAACCCTTTAATACCACACTTAAAGACAAGCCCACATGCGGCACATAATGCAAGCTACACATATAAATAATGAGAGATGCATACACAACAATAACAAACATAATACTTTATAAGACATGATCGATACTTTGGGCCTTAAGCCATGTCATAGTGTAAGATCAATACATTCGGGCCTTAAGCCATTATTCCATCATCATTCAATCAATATCACATTTTATATCCATGTGAGTGCGAGAACCCCACTATTATAGCCGGTGGACCGGAAGTCAACACACAGGGCAGAACGCCTCTGACCACTATTATTGCCGGTGGACCGGAAGGTAAACACACAGGGCAGAACGCACCTGACCACTATTATTTGCCGGTGGACCGGTCTGGCCCCAACTCACATGGTGTTCCACTATAAGTGATTAATATTTTTCCATAATCTGATTCACATACATAAATGATTTTATTGAGCTCGGGACCCCCACTATTATTGCCGGTGGACCGGAATACATATAAACTCATTATCCAGGGCACAACGCTCCTGGCCACTATTATAACCGGTGGACCGGGATATATAAGAATCATCATCCAGGGCACAACGCTCCTGGCCACTATTACAACCGGTGGACCGGTACTCAATATCATAATCATTTGGGCCCGGCTCATTAGTATTCCACTTTCAATAATAGTATCTTTCCTTTCTTTAATCAGCACATCAATCATATTTATTTGCCTCGATTGGGAGATCAATAACCCGGGACGCAAAGGTACACCGGTCGTACCGATGCATATCAACTACTCAGTACCCTTTTACCACGAACCCAAGGACGCAAAGGTACCCTGGTCGTACTGGTGCATAAAGCTAACTCAGTACCCTACCGACAAGGACACCTAATCCATAAGTATGCATACCCCCTAACTAGGTCCGTAGAGCTAGAAAGAGTAAGATATAGGGCTTGGCTGGGGCACAAAGGCACACCAGCAATACCAGAATAATCGTGGACTAAACCACGTCCTTAGGGTAGCGACCCCTAAGGAGTCACCATTCCCGATCTCGAGGTCTTTCAATTTAAGTAATAGTGTCTTAATTAAGGTGATCACGAAAAGCACGATAATCAGATACTTATTCACTTTCGATCGTTCCGATATCATTAATCGTTTCTTATTCAGATGATTATCCAGGATATCACAGAGAAACCGTTAAGGCCATACTAATTATCAAATACTCTTACTAGGCTAATCAGCATTATTTAATCATATTATAATGTCCCACAATCTCAAAGACATGTTAGGTACAAGCCACTCATTTTCCCTTTACTTATATAATTGTTAAGTATCCATTCCTTACTCGCCAAATTACCATATTACCCTTAAGGTTGTATAATTACCAAATTACCCCTTGTCCACTTTAAATTACCAAATTGTCTCCTACACTTTTTAGGTCACCATTCACCCCTCATAATTACTACACTTATCATATTTCCCTTTTGGTTGGTTATATTACCAAATCGCCGTTCTCCTTTGTTATAATTACTAAATTGCCCTTGAGTTGGATAGATTACTAAATTACCCTCCTTCATTATCATGATTACTATTTTGCCCCTTTAGTTGGTTAAATAATTATCACTTTACCCTTTAATCGGCTAAATTACCAAATTGCCCCTTCAATTGGATAAATTACCAAATTGCCCTTCTTCTTTATCATAATTACCATTTTACCTCTCTCAATTATTTTAATTGCCATTTACCCTTTTCAATTATCATAAATTCCAAATTAACCTTCCTCATAATTAATTTACCCTTCTTCATAATTATAATTACAAATTTTACCCTTCTCCATATTTAAAATTTCCATAATGCCCTTTAATTGGTTAGTTTACCAAATTACCCTTCTATAGCATCATATTTATCCAATTACCCTTCTACAATCATAATTTAATTGCTAAATTATCTTTTGTCGTTATCATAATTACCAAGTTACCCCTTACTCCCAAGTTTACCATAATATCCTTTTATTTACAAAATTACCATTTTACCCCTTACATCCAATTTTACCATATTACCCTTTTGCTTGTAAATTACCATAATACTCCTTTTACTTTACAAATTACTATTTCCCCCTTTCACATCCAAAAATTACCATTTTTATCTTTCCTTACAAAATTACCATTTTGCCCTTCTTTTCCAAAATTACCATATTACCCCTTACTTATAAATTACCACTTCACCATTCACTTATAAAATTTACCATATTACCCTTTACTTATGAAATTACAATTTTGCCCCTCTACCTCCAAAATTACCATAGTGCCCTCCTTCATCCAAAATTACTATTTTACCCCTACTTCCAAAATTACCATTTTACCCTTCTTTCTCACAACTTACAATTTTATCCTTTACTTGTAAATTATCATTTGGCCATTTAATCATAAAATTTCCATATTATTCTTTTATCTCAAAAATTACCGAAATACCCTTTTCACTTATAAAATTTCCACTCAACCCCTTTATTCACCATTTTTATGAATTTGCTAACACTACATAAAATAATGATATTAATACTTTATTTTTATCATCTAAGTCCACCAACTTGTCATTTTTCAACATAATACTCATTAGCAACTTCACACATTGATTTATATACCTCATAAGCATAATTACTAAAATACCCTTAAACAATAACATCATTCATGCATTAGCAACATGATACATCCTAAACAAGTATTTAACTTTTCTATCCATATTCAAACTCCTTCTTTATTTAACATACCTACATATGGCACAAAAGTTATCATGCTTTTTTTCTTTTTATCAAACAATATAAGAAACCATATACATATCATGCTAAGCATACAAAACATGCATAAAATCATACTAAACCCTAAATGTGCTAGCATGCGTTTTTCCATATATTTAAGGGAGGATTAACGGTTACCTTAATCCCGCAAAATATCAAATCTTACCAAGCATAATTAGCAACTCAACACCTAAAAATAATATCCATCATATTTATGTTAGAAATAAGAAACCAAGCATAAAACTTTGTAAAAGTTTAATTAATAGAACACTTAATATAAAATACCATTATACCTTAAAAATTATCCAAATAATTTTTAAAATGAAGGGGAGCTCACGCTGCATGAGCAGCGTGAGTCTCATGCAAAAATGAGGGGTGGAAGGGTTCGAAGAGGGGGTGAAGGAAGCAAAATCTATTATTTTTGGGTTAGGGTATTTAGGCTAGAAAAGAAGGTGGTTAGGGGAGGTTCTAAGGCAGGGGAATGGTACAGAAGTGAAGAGGGGGTGTAGGTGGAGGCTAAGGGTGGTTTCACGGCGGCATAGGGAGGCGGAGACGGCGACGGAGAGGCGGCGAAGGTGGCTGCCAAGATGGGTTGAGGGAAAGGGGTTGTGAAGGAAGGAAAAGGAGAGGGAAAAATGGAGGGGTTCAAGGGCTGTTTTCGGCCAACTAATGGATGGCGGTTGTAGAGGGGGTTACAGGGTGTCGAACGGTGGGTTGGGTGGCGGCAGAGGTGGCCGGAAGGCGGCGGTAGAGGCGGTTGCAGGTGGCTCGGCGGTAAGGGGAAAAACTGGGAAGAAAAAGGAAGAGGAGGAGAAGGGAGGAAGTGTAGGGCTCGAGGGGTGGCGTGGTGGTGCAGGGTGGTAGTAGGCGGTGGCAGAAGGCGGCGCAGAGGCTGGGCTTGGTGGTTCAGGCGGCGGAGGCTGGCGGTGATAAAAAAAACGAGGAAGAAAAATGGGGAAGAAGGAAGGAGAGAGGAGAGAGCTCGGGGAAGGAGAAAAGACTCGAAAGTGGGGGAGAAGGGAGATGGGTGGTGAAGAAAAGGAATGGGGGAAGAAGAGAGGGGCAGGGGTCGGCGATCGGTGCTGCAGATGGTGGCAGGGCTGGTCGGGTGGCAGGGAAAAGAGGGAAGAAGAAGGGAAGAACCGGGGCACGCGGGGTGTGGTCCAAGGGCCGGTTTGGCTCGAAATGGGAAGGAAAATGACGGGGGAAGAGAGAGAGGGAGAGGGAGCAGGTGGTGGTGGCAGGTGCAAGGTGGCGGTCGGCGCTCGACAATGGCAGAAAAGAGAGTCGGGCGTGGGGGGAGGAAGAAAGGAGAAGAAGAAAGGGACTGGCGGCTGGACCGGCGCAGAAAAAGAAGGGAGCCGGCCGGTCCAGGGGAAAAAGAAAGGAGGGCGGGCTGGCGTGCTGGGCGGCGCGCGAGGGAGAGAAGGGGGGAGGCGGGCCGAAGGCCCAATGCGCGGGGAGAGGGCTGGCCTGGCGAGGCAGCCCGAGGGAGGAAGAGAAAAAAAGAAAAAAGAAAAGAAGAAAGGGAAAAAGGGAAAAAGGGCAAAAAGGGAATGGAAAAATAGGAAAAATGATTTAATTTAATTTATAAAATCGTAAAATATAATATTCTTGGTAAATTATTTAATTCAATAATTTAATTTATTATAATCTAATATTTTAGTTTAAAAAGGATAAAGTTGGTAAAATATTAGTTTTGGAAAATTATTTAAATAAAAAAAATATGATAAATAGCAAAATATTTATTTTTAATTTATTAAATACTTTTATCCAAATTTACATACTCTAAAATCTATAAAATAATTAAAATAAATAATTTTACAGGCTAATTTTATTTCAAATAAAGTTATTTATTAAAATATAGATTTTCGAAATTTTTGGGGGATTACATATGGTGTAGTTGTTTTTGTTGCAACCAAGGGGGAAAGAAAATGGGGGGAGGGAGGCTATGGTGATTCTCATCTATAACTCTAGGGGTTATTTGAGTATTTAATAGATCTAAAGGACCACAACCAGTACTCCCTACCTTACTTTAGGATATATACTCTTCAAGAAGCTTTAAAATCTCATTCTATATATAAGGAAAAAAAGTTAGATAATTTATAATGAAAATAAATAAATAATATATGAAAATGTATTAATTAATGTCATTATAATAACATATTGTTCCTTCTCTAAAGGAGTGACTCATTTTCTATCCCTCTAATACATCTCCTTCTAAGTCTCTACTTTACTTAAGACTTTTTTAGTTTGAGGGTCGGTCTATAATATTTATTAAAAATGAATCAACATATTTATATTACTATAATTATTATTTTCATATACCTTCTTATAAAAATACATCAATATTGAAGTAGAACCGTGAAGGTTGGAATTTAATTACTTCACCTTATTAGCTTTGTTCATGATGGACCTAGACTACATAAATATCACTTACATTAGTAAAAAAAATTATGTAATCAAAAATTTTAAATTATAATTTACATAGTACCTTAACTGTGGGATTATTCCAGTACGACATTAATCTTTTCTAATTAGTCTTATTGATTATAGTAAGCTTTCTAGTTGGGTTGTTGTTGTGAAATTACTTCAACTTACTCTTCCTATTCCTATATATATATATATATATGCCATCAACCTTTCCAAACCATCACTGACATAAGGTGAAAGTGAATGTCACTTCCATTCTTTCAAATCAAACAATTCCTATATAAATTAATGAAAGGAAAAAAAAATAATTAAAGGTAATATGATATTTATTTAAAAGTAAAAGCTTATATCCATTACCTTGGCTGAAAGGATTATTTATCCCTATCATGCTTTAGAGCAGCTAGACATGATGGATGATCAAAAGGAACTAACTTCTCAATTTCATTAATAATAATTTTGGCAAACAAGACTGCTGAATCACTAACACATTGGTATATGCCATCATGTTCAACAAATTTAAGCTTAAATTTTATATGACCATTTTTCACAAATTCCAGTCATATATTCAAACTTCCAAACTTTTGATGATTTACTTTAGGCCTTGTTGGTAGTGCTACACATTATATACAACTTATTATTGTTGGTATGATAAAAAAAATTCATTATGCATTATCAAATACTATTACATGACTCACAAGATACAGGTAATATGCTAGAGCAATGAGGAATATCATATCCTCCTCCATCTCCACCATGATATCTCATTATAATGTCAACCATTACTAAAGATAATGATAATTGATAGTAGTTGATTACTCAATATTTTAAATATTTAATATGAACATGAAACACAAATAATTTAAGATGATTGAAAACATATGCAATATTTAATAATTTAACTTCATTAAAAAGTAAACCAATAATATCAATACACACTAATTAGAATTATAAATAGTATCATTATCACTAATAACATGCTTTCTACCAGCACTATTTAAAAATTCTTCATAATCAATTATATCATAAACTATGAAGCACTCATGTCATTTACAAGGTCATTGGCTTCACTTCTCCATAGTTCAACAACACCAACCTCATCACTATTGACATCAACACACCTAAAAGTTAAGTTATCCAAATATTTAATCTCAACATTTATGTTCACAACACCTGAGTCAACTCTATCCACTACATTCTTATCTAAGGGAGCATCATCATTTAAATACCATATATGATGATGGTTAAATTACCACACAAATTTCCAACAAGACCCCTTTAATAGATCATCGACATACCATACTTGTTTTGATTTAGATCCTAATATATACGGGGCATTCTTATATCACTCTTACCTCGTGCACACACTTGTGATGTTGTTGTTTTGTATAATACTTCACTTACTTAGATTAGTATCAAATCATTTGCACTTGAACACAATGACTAAAAAACCAAACAAGTAATTCAACTCTATGATATCTTGAAAATGTCCATAAGAAAATTCATGATCGACGCTAGGGATAGACATGCTACTATTTTGTGTACTCTTGTTGAAATTCCTATTATGTGCTAAAAAATAACTCCATCAACCATGCAGCTAAGATAAGTTATCACCATATCATATGGACAATTAGCAAAAGAGAATAGTTCGCTAATACATTCAAGTGCTCCTATCTTATGTAACCAACATATCTGATAGTAAAATCAAGTTTTATCAATTTTGTTAAGTTAGAACGCTAAAGGCATTTATTTAAAATTTTAATGATACAAAAATTTACCTTTGATTTAAACCATTTACAAAAATCTTTCTTTTAAATTTCATTTAAATTATGATCATGTTGGAAAATCTCATTCAAATGTTCACTATAAAAAAATGTGATATTAATAATGAGCAACAATAATTAATAACGAATATATTAATGTCATAAGAAGTTAACGATATACCCTCACTCCAAGTATGTCTATATCTTAGAGCAATTATTAATAATATACTAATGAATCTCATTCAACTTGTCAACTAACATCTTGATAGAAAAATTTGGTCAATGAGATGAGCCTCAGATTGCACAACAATATTTTTAGCCTTAGTGACAAAAGAAATTACCCCAACACTAATGAGAAATTTTTTCCCATTTTTTTCTTAATTAACACATTGAGAAGTACCACAAACCAGACAACTTTCTCTTTCAGCATTTTCTTTCCAATATAAGGTAGAATCATACGCACATAGGTGAATGGACTCATAACCTAAGCCTAACTAGTTCAATATCTTCTTAGCATCAAGTGTGATCCAGATGACATATTTCCATCTAGAAGAGCTTCTTTCAAAGAATTTTAAAGGCCTATCAAATGGTTTGTTACTCCACTTATGCAACATATTATGATGTATCAACTCCATAAGAAAAGTCAAGGAAGAGAATTTCTTACACATAGGGTATAATTCTATATCCACCTCTTGAAATAAATCTTCATAATATGGATCTCTAATATCTCCAAATTCATCACCAATGTCCTCACTACCATCGACATCATTTACGTGTGGTTCATCGCTACCACCTAACAAGTCACCCAACACATTTTCTATCTCATCTCGTCCTTCCTCCTCCATTTGCATCGGATTATATTCACCATGAAATGTCCAATTGACTATGTTGGACAAAACCGATTCTAAAATACATGGGATCCCACCATAACATCATCCCCCCAAATATAGTTGTAACATCTCACAAAAGGATAACAAATCAATCCATCTGTGCCCACATTCCTTTTGGTTAATGTAAGAAATGATAGAAGCCCATCCCATAACGCATCATATTTACTATTTTGTAATGTGATTCGACTCTTGTCAATTGACATCTTCTCTGTTAAATTCAATTAACTTATATTATTCAGGTATATTATTATTATTAAAATATACATAAAGAATAATAATCATATATATTATAAACACATCAATCTTAACTATCTTATGTTAAACATACCATTTAAATTTTATCATTTTTTATATAATAGTCATATTTATAAATTGATAAATAATATTTTATTTCATTCCTTTTGTTAATTATTTTTATGTGCTAGTTTTTATCATTAAAATTAACAATGTAAATAAAGCTCCTAATCCATTATCTTAAACACACTATTTAAAATTTACCATTTAATAAACCTTAATATATTCGTATATACAGTTTTCTATATCTTATAATATTCATAATTATAAATTTATGTTAAAATTTTATTTAGAATCTTTTATTTTTTTTTAACTATAAAATTCACTTTTATAATAAACTAACAAGTTAATGGTAGATTCTTAATTATCTTATAATATTCATAAATATGAATTTATATATAAATTTTATTTAGAATCCTTTTTTAATTATATACTCAAGTCCTTAAATTTTACTTATATAAATGTCTCTAAATCTAAACTACTTTTATTTTAAACTGACAATTTAATGTTAGTAATTTACTTATCTTATAATATTCATAACTATAAATTTATGTTAAAATATTAATAAAAAGGAAAATATGTGGAAAAACTAATATCTATCTATTCTGCTACATACATTTGACTAATTTGGTATATGCTCTATCTAGTGTAGTGTTCAACTAGAACAAGAAAATTTTGACCCATAAATGTAAAATAAAAAAGTTCTAGCTAGCTATTATATTTGTTTTTGCTATGGTAAGTAACTCCAACTACTATTATAATAATTATAAATACTAGATGATAAAATGAGTATTAACCTGCCATAGGATTTTCATCAAAAACGACAAATAAACAAACACACATACCATAGAATTGATTAAAATCATAAATGATTTGCAACATCAAAACAATATAACATTAACATCACTTTCTCTATCATAATATTTCATATAATTTCCTTTAAGCCTTCCAAAAAATTCCTAAATTCATAGTCATGCCACAACATTCATAACAAATAAGAAAAAGGAAAGGCAAAATGAATTCATAATTAGATCTTATACACTTAAAAATAGTAGCAAGATTTAATAATATCATTACTTGGCTACATATTTCATTTACAGACTAGGTGGGAAGAAAAAAATGTGTCAATGGTTTTGGATGATAGAAAATGGAACAAAGAGAGTTAGGAGACCGTCGATAGATAAACTACTGGGATAGCAACATTGGTGGTGTAATGGTTGAAGCAGAGCAGCAATGACATTAGTCTATCTAGATTTCTACAATTCCAGATCTAGTAAATGAGTATATATTGAAACGAACTTTGAAAAGAAATAAATTACAAGCTTAAATAATAATACTACTAGATATTAGAGTAAGAAAATTTACAAAAGAAGAAGAAAAGATGTTGAAGGTTTAATGGAGGGGAATAGTAGAAGATAGAAACATACGAGATGACGACGATGAAGATGAATGGTATATGAATGGATTAGGTCAAGTGTTTGATGAAGCATTTATAAAGGGATAAGAATTAGCGACAACATTTGTTGTAGTTGTATCTAACTTTGTCACGATAGAAGACCTAACAAAATGATGTTGCTTAGAGAAATAATTTTTCAGTGCTATCTTTTCCACCACCATGAAAATTTAAGTAATGAAACCTACAATAGATACATATTTCTATTGTAAGTATTATATTTATATTATAATTTTTGGGTGAAAAAGTTATGTACGGAGTATATCCTACTCAATGAAATCTCTTCAACGATGACATCTATAGTGGCGATAGTTCACTGTTGTATCTTCTTCCTTTTTAAAAAAATAATAATAATAAATTATGGTCTTTAGAGGGAAAATTTCACACCCTTCCAACAACAACAACGTTTTCACTACTGTATTGTTATCTCCAAAAACAATATTTGTCGCTACTAATGATATTATCATTGTAGGCCCTTCATAGTGACCCTTGGAGATTATCAACATCTAGGTAGAACATATATGTTCAAGTTAAATTCTCTCATGGAGATCCTTGGGGATTTTTTGAAGTGAAGAATACTAAAGATAGAGTAGAGGAAATGACGATTCAAATTCTTAACGTCAAAGATTAATGTTGACTAGAGTAGTCTATTGTACTTTAGGGAGCATCAATGATGAGTGGGAAGGGATTCAAGTAGGTTTTTTGATGTTGTTGCCATGGATAAAAGTCATTCTTTCACTGACATAAATATGAAAGGCTCTAAGATGGGCATTTGTGTGAGTCTCCACTTAGGGGTGTATATGTAGCACTGTTAAATTGACCAATAGGCTTAGGATCCAGAGTTTGGAGTGACATAATATAGCTACATGCATTGCAATATGAGAAAGGTAATATTATCAAAGAGTTAGAGGATACCCATCATGTAGTTGTATAAATGTTATTTCTAGAGTAGAAAAACATCTAAAAACCCTAGTACCTTATGCAGTGTACTGCTCATTTTAACATTTCATTTACCCTTATGTCCTTCCTTCATGGTTTTCATTTTAGACTTTAAACCTTGCAAAATTCTCTTTAAAGTGTGTAGTAACCCTCCACTTGAGATTGACCCTTATTCCTTTACTCTCCTAGAACCTTCTTCAGTGTTGGTCTCAAGTTTTCCACACCCTAGTTTCCTTATGCTCCACTCATCTAACTCTCCCTCTTGTTTCAATCCTTGCCTCCCTTGAGTTATAACCTTTTAAACCATGTCTCATTGACTCATCTTCTTGTGATCCTTAGCCCTTCACACTCTTTCACTTGGATTCTCTTCTCTGGCCTTTATTATGTTGATCTTCAAAATCCTCCTTTGCTGAATATCTTCACTAGCTTTTAAACCAAGAATTTATGCATCATCAATCCTTTGACCCAATATTTTTCATCTTTAACTTCAAAGATGGAATTTTTTAATGGGGTAGTGATTTAATGTCTTAAATTTTTTAACCTTAATTATCCTTTAATTATGCTCATAATTCACATCAAAATTTTCTATCATGGTTTTACAAGCCATTTATATTCAATTTGAGCTTTCTGACACTTATTTCATTTATTTGTGGAAAATTATTATTTTGCTTGAATTCTTTGGTTGTGTCATTTTCACTAGTTTTGAATCCTTATAAACTTAGAACTCATTCATTAGAATATTTACAAGCATATTCTTTCATTGTTATACTTTATACATCATTTCTAAGCCTTTCAATAATTAGTTATCCGCTTGTGGAAATATTTTAGTCATGTGCCGAAAAGAACAGTTTATACAATTTTTTTTCTAAGTCATTTCCCCCTAATTTTGGCTCATCTATAAATTATTTTCACTTCTAAAAATATTCTAAGCTTATATAAGAATCCCATACATTTTTTAGTTTAATCATTTCTTCTAAATCACAAAGTCTTAGAAATTTCCATTTTTCGCAATGGATGATTTTTATCGATTTCTTCATTTTAATTTGTTTGAGGTCCAAACAAATTTCAAAGTTAAATATTTTGAAATATTTAAGTTTATAAAATTATTCCGCATCCATTTGTACCACTCTAGACCCTTTATTATCTGTTTCATCCATTTGTAGAAAAATGTGTTTCCACATATTATTTGATTTTGCTATTTTCCCTTCTTTTCCATCCATCAAGAATTAAACCAAATTTTATACCTAATTTTTTTATATGTTTGGATTTCTAAAAATATTTTGCACCTTTCACAAATTTTCATAATTTTCAAAGTTTTGTTTCACTAAAAATAAAGGGTTTGAGCCTTATTTACATTTTAAAATTTTAAAATAAAGTGTAACTAAACTTCTAACTATTTCTTTTGATCCCAAAAAACACATAAATAGATTTAAATCAGATTTTTATCTTATTTACATTCATTCAGCCTCAATATTAGTTAAAGGTACAATAATTATAATACTTGTGATAAAACTCTTGCACACTCAACGTCTCTTTACACTCCATCATCATATGATTTTATTTAAGTGTGTAACAAGTTCTCACCCTCTCTCCCATCACCTGATACACCATCTAAATCCCCCTTTTTCTACCTCAGAATCATGCCCTTCAATCCTATTTCAATTCCACATATTTTCATGATTTGTTTTCCCCATTTGCGGACCCCTGATGCTGGTTGCAAAGTTAGTCAAGTTATCTACTTCCGGTACCTATAACTCCTTCGTTTCTCCTCTGGGTATCCTGATTTTTGTTATATTAGATTCCTTGCAATGCATAATCTTAGAAACCTCCATTTTTTATGTTCAATCATTGGCCTTTCCTAATCTTCTAGCCCCTGACTTTCCCCAGATTGTATTATTTCATGCAGTAACTTTTGGGCGAGTTGATCTTCGAGCCCAATTCTGACACTTCCAGCTACTTTTTTTCAAATATTTCTCATACTTTTTATTTATTTGGAATTCATTCATTTCATACCATAAGAACCATCCATATTTTTCCCTTAAACCATGGCTTTGGTAGCCCATTAAAGCCTCAACCTTCCCTTCCTTATTAGCCAAAATATGGAGCAAACAGAGTTGTATTCTACAATAGTTTTGTGCGACCCTTGTTGAAGCTATCTGATCTTCCTTCCACCCTCTCTCTCCTTTTTTTTCGATGGACTTCAACCTCCCCCACAACAACTCGTTCACTTCCTCTCCTTTCTTAGCTTGTGGTGATGAGTTTTAGGTGATGTTTAGGGTGGTTGTGTGCTGCGTTTTTCCATCCCCAAACATCAACTCCTTCCTCCTTATTTTTTCCTTGTTAATTTTAATATTCCTAACCTCTTTTATTATTTTTTGAAGGTAATCAAGAGGAGGTTGAAATAGGAAGTGAATAAGACTTTATTTGGCTTGTTAAAAGATTAGCATTCGAGTAAGCAAAGCTTACTCGATAGGCATAGAAATTATGTGTTTTGATTTTTTTTCTATTTTTTGTGATATAATTTATTGCCATGTTAGCATGCAATTTTATGTTCTCGTAAAATTTTATTGTGTATGCCTATATTTATATTTTATGTGGTTGTAATCATTTTATGTGAGTATAACTTAAGTAGAGATCATGCTAGAATAGTATGTATATTTATGCATGGTTTTAAGTTGCTAGAATTTTTTTATGACATGTTAAGAATAAGGTGGACCAGTTAGAAATATGCATGTTGGTTAAGTTTTTGCCATTTTATCCTCTTGGTAAGCCTTAGCCTTAAGGATTTAGCTGGGCTCATGTTAAATTAATTTGTGTTATTAATTTCTTAATATGAGTATTATGATTTGGTAGTGTTGTTATGCTTTTCAGTTAAAATGGAGGTAATGATGTATTTGGCAATTTTGAACTTAGCCACTCCTAGAGGAATTTTTATCATTCTAGCTAAAATCTATAAAAATAGAGGTTTCCATTGTGTTCATTGTGCCTTACAAATACAATTTTATATATTAGAAGTCTTAATTTAGAGTCGTATAACTTAAGTTATTATTAAAATGAGTTTTGAGGTGACTTAAGTAATTAGAAGATATTTTAATATTTTTATGTATTGTTGTCCCTTGAGGGTGTTCAAATATGCCCTATGGCAGTAAGGGCATTGTAATGTTTAGTGGTTAACCTTAATTAGTGTTGGTTAGTCTAAAATAATTAATTAAGTTAAATGGATTCAAATAAGCATGGAAAATCTTAATAGTTCGTTTGGATTGGGGTGAATCGGGATGAGGGTAAACACTAAAAATTAACCTAGGTGAAGAAAATAGATATAAATTGGGATGATTATTTTAAAACATTATTTGGATGATATTAACCTAACCTAGGTAAATCATAGTGAATGTTTTAAAAATTCCATTTGGACTGAGGTGAATGAATGTTAAAAAATTAAAGCAAATGGCACTAATACCCTTATATTAAATAGAAAAGTCTCCTCTATTAATATAGAGACAAATTAGATTGGAACATTTTTGTCCATATAAAACTTATATTTTCACCTTCACCTCCGTTAGCCCCAAAATTAGAGGTTAACAAAAATAAGGTTAATGGGAGTGAACAGAGGTAAAACTTTAACCCCAATTCACCTAATTGGTTTTAACTATCCCCAAATGAGGTGAATTAATTGATTCACCTCCATCAACCCCCATTCACCCCAAACCAAACAAGGCATAAGGGTGGAGTTTTATTTTATGTGCTTAATTTTGATTTTAAATCTTGTTTTTAGCTTAATAATATCTAATATGGGCTAGTTATGTGTTGTTTTGAATTTGTTGAATTAATAAATTTAGTTGTGATTAAATGGCTTGAGTAAAAAGTTAGGAATTAATAAGGAATTTGATCATTTATCCTTAATATAATCTTCTTAGGCCATGTTTGGCTTTAGGATAACCTTAAGGGCATTCCTAAGTAAAACCCTTAAATTAAGTGGCTTGTCTCATGTATTTACATTATCCTTAAGTATTAATTTAGCATTTATGTGAATTCCTCACTTATTATTTTATGTGGAGTTTTCATTAATTAGCCTGAGTGTAATATTAATTTCATATTAAGAACGTAATTATTGGAATGAATTCTCATAAGTGATAAATGATTAATTATAGAATAAATGTTACACACATATAATAAATGAAAAGATGGCAGCCCATGTGGTAAGAATTGTAAGATAAGGGGGAAGCATTATTATGATGAGTAAGACATGTGAGTGCTAATTGATGGTTAATGAATAATAATACATTGATAACTAAAGTGAAAGACGATGTGATTTAGAGTCAAGATGCATCATCTGATACTACTTCCTAGTTGTTGTGATAACCAGAGTGCCCCAAGATTTACTATATATTGTCTGTTCCATAAGTTTATAGAGGGTATGCATACTATACGATTGGGAGTCTTTTCCTATGGTTTTTCAAGTGCATTTTTTCCTAAAGTGTTCATTATTCTTTTGTTACCGATCCATTAATTATGGAATATTAGGGTCTCTAAACTCATGTGAATCAATAATTGAAAATGTATGATCACCTAATTATGTTGTTTAATATGGTTGCATCCTTAAGTCATCTAGTATCATGAGTAGAATGCATGTGTAGTATCTCTCTTGCCATTAGGTTGCTTGTGTCATGCATGCTCTCTTCTTGTGATGCATATGGTTTCCTTACTAGTTTCTATTTGATTTTATCTTTTGATAATGTGTTTAGTGATCATATAACAACAATGTTGCTTTTGGCGTATGCATTCAAGTATGAGTATGATGTATCATATGCATTCATGCTCTAATTTATGTATATCATGATCAACATGCAACATACTGTGTCTTTTGGGTAACTTTACTTATCATTAAGTTTTGTATACTAACGTCATTTGTGTGGCTATGTTGATCCCATTGATTTTGGAGGAGCATACTATAATGTTCACAAGTTTTTGATATGTATGCCCTTTCCATGTTTTTCTGTATGTGGTAAGATAGTAAAGTGTTATCCAATTATTTCTTATTGCTCTATTTTGGATGTTTCATCTCTTAAATCTCTTTTTAGCACATTCTATTTAACCTATTTTCTTTCTCTTTTTTTAATCTTATATCATCAAGTTAAGTGCTTCCTAAACTTGATTTTGGTATGAGTTACTTTTAGACTTACATTTGACATAGATAAGGTATAAAGAGTACCTTATCTATATTGGATGTGGCATAACACCCCTATGCTTTATATTTTAGCTTTTACATATTTATTAAAAATATAAAAAAATTAGTAGTGAAATTTAGGGGTGCTACACTCAACTTATTCAGCAACTTGTAATTTGTATTGTTCATATGTAAGCCCCAACGTTGGATAATAATCTATCAAAATCCTACTTAGGCTATATGTATGACCTTATAACTAGGAATTGTAAAATAACTGAATGAGGTTAATATTGTTGTCATTATAAAAATATGCCTATGATCAAGCTCATCCATCAATCACACCAACGTAGGATGAAAGTGACTTTCACCACATCTCTTAGTAACTAAACTCTCAATGGTCATGTATGCAAATACAACTGAATGAGATGGATCAAGTTGTGGATGTCTAGTATAGAAATGTTATTTAATGTGATCCCAACATGCCTATTTTCAACTGGTCCACCTTATTCCTTAGTGAGATTAAATTTTATTATGATCAGAGTGTTAACTTCAAAGCTTTATTGTGTATAAAAAATAACTGTCAAATTATGTAATAACCAAAGTGTGTGTATATAAAAAGGGAACACAAAAATTACAAACTCCCGCTAAAATTTAACATTCCTAACTAATAAGGCACCCATAAAAGCAACATGCTCATGAAACCATAGTAAGTGGATCAACAATGATGGAGTTTGTACCAATATGTTTGATAGACAACTGTACACTCTAAGTTCTTTAGTTAACAACTAGAAGCCTTTTGTCAACATATCGTGACTTAATTGTGTTCGTAGTGTTATTGGAATTTTTTTTTGCCCACTTACTGCCATATAATAAACTAAGTGGTATTTCAATACCATCCACTATATGCAAACCTAGGAAAAAAATGTACAATTATATTCCATGAATAAATGCCAACAAGCTACAAATTCTTTGTTAAAATGCTAACATATAAATTTAGCTTAGAGTGGATCTAATATCATAATGACATCCAATTAAATAATATTATAATATTATATGATCTCCAATTAATCTGATTTTCTATTCCTGAGCATGTAACCATTTATTTTATGTTTTTGTAAATATATAATAACCCCTTGGCCTACACCCTAATGATCCATACAAACGTTACTTAAATATATATTGAACTTTCCAACAATGAATGTTGTATCTATATGTGTAAAATCTTAGACACATATAAGAATTCCTATAACCAATGCTTATGGAGTCTTTTACAATGCTTTAACTTCATGGTTATACATTTAGGGCACCAATTGAGACTAACTTTCTCCCTTAGCAATAAGGCCATATGCTAGTTTGTAATCATACATCCAAAACCTTTAATAACCTTATCAATATACATCTTCTGTGATAATCCATTAACACCATGAGATGAGTTTCATTGTATATAAATTCCTAATATAAAAGAGTTATCACCAAGATACTTCATTTCAAAATGTTACTATAGGAAAATTGTTTTTTTTTTCAAAATAACTATAAAATTAGTGGAATATAGCATGTCAACAAGTTACAATACTAGAATAAAACATTTACCCACAAAACATGTAATACACACAATCACCAATTATATTTACATCAAAGCCAAATGAGATAATTACTTGATAGAGTTTATGGAACCAATGATTAAAATCTTGCTTTAGTTCAAAGATAAATTCTTTTAGTTTGCAATTCATATCCTCTGGGTATTTTTACAAAAAGATGTGGTCGCACCATATAAATAGTTTCATCAATGTCATCATTGAGAACCATTGTGTTTACATCTAACTAATATATCTCAAGGTCAAAATTTTCAATAAGAATCATGATTATACTAAAATAATCTTTCTATGAAATTGAAGAGAAAGTCTCTTGGAGGCAAGGTCTTCCTTTTGAGTAAATTCTTCTTCTACTAGATATCCCATGTCTTTTTCACATTACCATTTGAATAACATTTGATATTAACCAATGGGATGCAAACCTTCTGGTAATGAGATAAGATCTCATACTTTAGTGTCTTGCATTAACTTATACAGTTATAGTCCTAGTTCATGACATTAGCCCACCATGAGAATTATAACTATGACCTAATGGAAGGTGATAAAATTATTTTTTTAATATTTCATTATTTCCTCATGTTCTAGTTAGAGAAAGAGTATCATTAGTGGACCTCCTTAATTCTTGAGGAGATTTAACTTGTTCTTATGATGTAATTGTCTCATTTTGAATAAGGGTCAAACATTATTATATTGAAGTTCTTGATTTGCTTCTTTATTGATGATATGTATAAAAATATATACATAATTATAGGTTATAATGGAAATCAAAATTTCTTCCTCCTTAAAAACAATTTATCTAACCATTTCGCCTCCCTAAGCTCAAATTCCTCAATATATGTTGCATTTTTCCATCCCAAATAAGACCTAATTACGGGATTATAATACTATAAAGCCCATGAATTTCTCTAAATTACCAACAAAGTAGTGACTCACAACTTGAGAATCTAATGCCCTTCCATATAGTCTATAAGGCCTTACCTAATTAGGACATCCCTAAATTTTGAAGTTTGGTTAAATCTTATAAGATATTTTGTTAGTTACTTTAGTTGGTACTTTAATAAGAATATGAGCTATTATATTTCTTGTAACATAAAATGGTTAATTATACTCACCGTATCTATTTGGTTTATGTGTTATCTCTTAGCCACACCATTTATGATAGGATTTTGACATGCTGTATTACAAACAACCCTAATTCCACATGAAATATTTCATTATATGAAGTAGTAATATCAAGCCTTTATACATGTTATTGAATAAACATAATGAACCATCACCGATAATATATGAATTTAATGAAAGATAATGTTCATTATTTCCATATGAACAATGATACCCAAATATGCCTAGTATGGAAACAAAAACCAAATTATATCTAAAAGATGGTTTAACCAAAGTGTCTTTCAAATCTAAATAATATATGATTCCCAACAATAACCAAAAAAATATCTAGTACTTCAACTTCAATAGATTTCTTGTACCAATATTGATGTATCTTTCACAATCATTTAGCTATTGGTTGCTCAAGAAACCTTGTATAGAAACACATAGTGAGTAGAAGCACCATATTTTAAATATTAAGTGTTCCCAGGTAATGAAGTGGATTATCCTCAAAACAAACAAAAGTCAGAATTTTATGTTCCTCTACACACCGAGTGTATTATTTTGTACAATTTCTTTTTTTATGTTAGTGCCTTATGCAAAATAAAATTTCATCTTTTTCTTATGATGTTTAATTTTCCCATACCCTTACGAAGCTTTATATTCTAACTTTATTTTCTTTCCCTTAACAATAAAATTGATTACCAAATGGGAACTTTACTATTTTTCACAAACATTATTCATTTCCATGAAGGAAATCCTTAATATTAGTGATCCCTATGGACACTTCACCCCTAAATGTTTCTAAAATTTTGCACTTAATGATCATAGAACTCATGCATACGGACAATCTTACTTCTCAAAGTTTATTTTTACAATTAGTTGAACTTTCAGTTGTAAAAGTAGGAGATTATCCAATCCTAATCACAAGGCCTAGATCTGTGTAGCTAATAACAATCAAAATGTTCACGTTTTAATCCTCAAAGTTAGTGCCATTTGTATGGAAATTTAACTTAAGTTGGTAGATGTTACAATGATAGAGATGTTTACACCAATAAAAAAAACCAAAATAACCAAATCAAATAGCATAATCCCATAAATGTACATAAATGTGAACCAATCAATTTAATTAATGGCTATCCCATATCAAGATACCAAAAAAAATATCAAGCCTTTAGATAGTAAATTAGTTGTGAGTGGTAGTCTTATTCTAGTGATCAAATATTAACAATAAGGCCTATCAAATAATAAGTACATATTTTGATTAACTTATTATCCGCATGGTAACTGAATAATCATCACCTATTTACATTTTTTTAGATATTTGTCTTTATTTGGGTTGACTAAATACCCACATAAATAGACATACACACAACATTTAATATATTCAATAAACTAGTGTTCACAAGAGATGTTACTTTGGTGATATGTTGTGTCAAATAATTTATCTACAAATATTAGAGAACTATCTACTTAAATAAATTGATTCCTTAATATGGTCTAAATATTTTAAACCTTAAGAAAAATCTCATTTAGATTTAATATCCATAATAATAAGAATAAGAAATTAAATCTAACTTAACATATTAATAAAAAACTAACAAGCCTAATATACAACCATTAATTAATCTATGTGATGGTCACCACTATAATCCCAAATTTAACCACCATCAAATACATTATAATATTAACAGCATCCTTAATTAAACTATTATATTTGAATGGTTGACTAGGGCCCTTAAGTCAAGTGTTACATTTTAATAGTTTAATGACCAAATTTTATTTGCAATTAATCTACCTTTAATTATCAATTGTTACCCATCTTGAATCCACCCTATTTTCATTATTCTTTTATTAAAAATAATAATAAAGTAAAATAAGACATGTAACTACAAGTCAACTACCAAAATGGCCAAAGCTAGTCCCAAAAGAACCCTAATGAGATATAGAAAAATCTAAACACGTATCAGTAAGGATTGAATGATGATTATATATGTTTCAATAATAAAAATAAATATGTATATAAAAACTAAATATAGAAGTTTTAGGAACACTCATCCTAAATCTAAATAGAATATAAAACCAAAATAGGTTCATTAACAATTGAATTCAAACATAAATGATCGAATTCAATTAATGCCAATATGTAATTGAAATTTTGAATTGTTGGCGAATCAAAGATGTAGGTTTTGATACCTATTAATCTCAAATGTCAAGCAATGTCATTATACTTGTTTTAATGATAACAAACATATCTTGGTATCTAATGTGTTTGCTTAAGTGTGCATATTCCACAAATCAACACATACAAAAGGAACCAAGACTTGAATCCAAGAATTTGATATGTCTTAGGTACATAGTAAAAAAGTTAAGTTGAGTAAAGGTCACATTTCAAACAACAACTCTTTAAAAATGTTTTTAGAAAAATACTTGACTTAACTTCATTTTATAAATCTTTTAAATGTATTTTCAAAACAAATTAATTGGTTCCAATCAAAACCAATCAACTAGTCCTCAGACTAATTGATTGGTTCAGTTTAAACATAGCCACTGGTTGTGTTAAAACTCAGACGGATCGACTGGTGTATTAAACCAATTAACTAGTTTCCTCAAACCGATAGGCTGGTTCGGAAATTGATTGACTGGTTCGACCAACCAGTCCATATGTTTCAATAATGGAAAAACCTAATTCATCTCTATTTAAATACATCAACTAGTTTTGGTAAACCTATTAACTGGTTGAGAAATCGATCGACTAGTTTGACTAACTAGTCCATGGGTTTCAATCTTACAGAAACCTAATTCTTCTCTATGTAAACACATCGACTAGTTCAGGAAAATCGGTCAATTAGTTTAGCTAAATTGATTGACTAGTTTAACCAAATAGTCCATGGGTTTCAATCTTGCAGAAACCTACTTTGTCTCTATTTGAACACATCGACTAGCTTAGGAAAATTGATCAACAGGTTGAGAAACCAATCAACTAGTTTTACCAACCAGTCGATGGGTTTCAATCTTATATAAACCTAGTTCGTCTCTGTTTAAACACATTTACTGGTTCAGGAAAACCGATCAACTGGTTGACAAACTACTCAATTAATTTTTCTAACCAATCCATGAATTTTATTTTTGTAGAAACCCAACTCCTCTCTACTTAAATACATCAACTATTTTTTTCTAAAGAGATTGACTGATTAACAAACCAATCGATTGGTTTGATAAACCAATCGACTGGTACATGGAACACATCAATTGGTCTTACCATACCACGACAGTGTTCATATGTATTTTAGGACCAACTGTATATAGTGTCAAACTGATTGATTGCTTCACACAATAGTAACTTTCTATTTTGGTCAAAATAAGAACATTAGACTAGTTGGAACAAACCAATTGACAAGCCATAAAATTGATCAACTGGTCAGCATTAAATGTTGATTTTCTACCCATTGGGCGAGATAGCTTTTTGGCAATTTGTATCTAACGGCCATGTGCAAGGGTAACCCTTATAAATAAGGTCCCTCTACATTTATTACTACTAAATTTTCAGATCATTGATTTTGTAGTTACTCTCTTACACTAAAATCATTCAATTTCTCATTCAATTTTCCAAACTTTCATATTTCTGAATTTTTACTGAAAAGTGTTCTTTGCTCACTTTTCTTAGCTATAAATGCTCTCATATTGTGATATCATGTATTATATCTAGCTAGATTACATATCATTCAAAGATCAATATTTTCACATCTTATATTTAGTGAGAATAATTTGTAATAGAATCCGCCTCTCAAAAATCAATCAAAGAGATTAGTGAGTATTTGCCTATCATTCTTAAGAAACTCAGTTAGTGAGTCGAGAGAAGATAAATAGATGAAATTGTAAATCATCTCTTGAGAGGATCATTGAGATTGTAAGGCTCATAAACCAAGAGATGAGTAATCATCAATAAAACATGTCACTATTTCAAAAATCTAAAAGGGAGAACCTTTTGGTAGTGGATGTAAAGAGTAATTTACTCTTGAACCAGTTTACATCATGTGTTAAATTTATATTTAGTAATACCCATTCCAAAAAATCCTATTAAGCCCCCTCTAGTGTATTTTCAATACCAATTGATGAAATTTATTAGACATGAACACATGTTGATTCATTAAGAATAATAATCATAATAATTATGTAGATTTATACCAGAATCTGTATAAAGCACAACAATCAAATATCATTGAATCTAAGATATAATTTGAGCGGGTGGTAGTGTGGTCTTCCAAATCTAGCGTGCACTCATCTTATCTCTAATAGTTGATGGGAACTAGTTAGGAAAAAGTATCTATGACCTGGGGACCATGACTATATATAATTGACATATTATTTATTGGATTATCCTAGTTCAATCCACTAACAACTTAGGACTTCCAATATCTCTATACATATGGATATACATCTAATTAGACATATTAACCTAAAATATTTTAAACTTAAGTCAATCACTTTTATATGGACTTAACTTATATGACAACCTATAATTTGTATTATTCACATATAAGCCCAACATTAGATAATAATCCAACAAAAGCAATAGATGTGATCAAAAGACAAAAAAATTAAATAAGTAAAAAAAAGGAAATAAGACAATATTAGCATGTGGTTAGTGCCCAATCAACACATCACTACTGAAGATCAAGGCTAAAAACCAAATAAGGGGTTAGATTTGTTGAAGAAAATGAAGACTAAAAGGGTTCTAGCAATTAATTGAGTAAAGAAAAGATATTGTGGGAGAAATTTGCTTATAGCATGTCAATTGAGGAGAGGTATGATACCAGATGTAATACCTAGAATTTTATCTAATTTTAATCCCAAGTAATTAATATATTAACCAAATTCTAACATTAAAAATTTGATATTTCTACCTTAACCTAATTCCTCAATCATAAATCTTAACCTAATCATAATATTTATTTTAGGTAATTAATTATTAACTAAATCCTAATCCCCAATGATTAATGTTTTAATCTTACCTAATGTAGCCAATCACAATTCTTAACCTAATCCTAACCACAATCCCATACTTACAATTTTTTTCCCTTTTTCCTTTCTTTCTCTTTCCCCTTTTCTTTTTCTCTGCCACCCAATCTTTCTTTCCCCTTTTTCTATCTTGTATGTTATTCTTCTTTACCCCTATAACTTCCCATAGTTTGAATCTACCATCCCCTTCCTCAATCCATGTGATATGTCATTAAAACTCTTACCCAAACCTTTTTTCCCCGATCGTTTTTCCTATCCTGTGAGTGTCATGCCTTCCATCTCCATGGTTCCTCACCATGCATGCAAATGTGTTTGTACATATACCCCTCACTAGATTTACCTTATTTAATGTCCAACTAACCCCTCACTTCCTCCATTTTTGTCAGTCAAAAAAAACCCAAAACACCCTTCCTTCTCCTTCTTCCTTTCTTACTATGTTTGTTGTTGTCGCCCACCATTAACTCCACTAGCCACCACCATTGACCAAACACCACCATTTTCCTATAAAACCAACCACCACTATCACCACATCATTCCCCCTCATCGTCCTCCAACCATTGCCACCTCACATCATTTCTTTTTCCTTTTCCTTCGTTGTGCTCTATTAGTTTTTATTGAGGTGCCCTCCCATGCACCCTCGCATGCCCCAGTTGTGCACTATTGTACAACCCATGTACAGTTTCGTGCACAGCCTATGATCACCTTTTTTCCTTCACTAGTGCACTTTTCACACAGCCGTACACACCCAACATGCCCCACGTGTGCCTGTTCCAAGCTCTTGACCCTTGCATGTGTTGTTTGTCATGTTTGTGCCCTTCGACATTCCTTTAGCACAACAATGCTTCTCTCCTAGGACACCCCATATTCCACTCTAGCACCACCCTAGAACCACCTTAACACCACCACACATTCCACCATACTCTTATGTAGCCCAAGCTTCTCCACTTATTTAAGTTATACCTATTTCCACCCTCTTTTACCTTAACTTTTCCTTGGTTTTATTATTAAGTTCTAATTATGTTTTATTTTCATTTTCATAAGTGATTTTCTAGTGATCTTGAATGAGACAAGCTAGGCTTATGTACTTAGAGACCAATGTCCTTATTGGTAAGGTTACATGTCGTAGTTAGGGATTTTATATAGAATGTGTATTTTTATATGTAATATCATGTTGATAATGTTATATGGATGATGTTCTAATGAAAATGTTATAATATAATATCTTGGAAGTGAGAAAAATGTGAAAGTATCATTTATGCATTTAATTAGTTGGCATAAATATAGATATGTGATATCTATGTATATAATTAGGATTATGTATCTCATATAAATCTTGGAGGTTTAAATTCATTAATATTAGGATTCGTAAGATCTTTGGAAAAATATAAGTATTTTAGCTATGGTAAGGGCATTATGGTCATTTGATGATAATATGAACTATAATCATGGAATGGTAAATTTCTAAAGGTGTTATCAATTAATTCATAAGTAATGTGATTAAATGATAGTTGAATAAGATATAAGTTACCAAATATGAGATTATGAGGCTTTTGGTAAGAGAAAGATATTTTGGTTAATAAGGGTTAAAGATGAAAATTTAATGATTTAAAAAAGGAAATAGATTTTAAATAAGCTAAGTATGATACTCAAAATATTTAAGATAATGATGAAAATCATAAGTATGATAAAATGAGAAATTATGCTCACTTGATGCAACTAAGGTTTCTTAGGGAAATTATGGACATTTCCCTTGGGAAATGCCTCAATTACTACGTGCTTGCGCCTTACGTGTTTTCAATTATGTATTATGTATATATACATGAGTCCTATATGATGATCTTGATATAAGAAACTCTAAATAAGACATTAATTATTTAAAGTGAAAGATCACATGAGTTTTGTTGAGATATTGTGTGCCTATTCTACTAGACGATAGTAGTGGATCAAGGGCATTCTGCCCTGAAAGTTACTTTAGTCCATTCCAATGGATTAAAAATAGTAGGGCCCTAAACTCAATGTGAATGATAATATGATTCTTTGATAAGTATTAATGGATAATAAATTAATCACTGAAAGTGAAAGATTACGTAAGTCAAGATCGAGGTGTTGTGTTCATTCCACCAAATGATAATAGTGGTTTAGGTGTGCTTCTCTCTAAAAGGTGCTTTAAACTATTCCACCAATTTAAAATAGTAGTTAGGAGCGTGTTCCTCTGGTATATGTTGGGTTCGTTCCATAAGACAATAATAACGACTCAAGTGTGTTATGTTGTAAAAGGTATTTTAATTCATTCCATCGGATTAAGAATAGTGGGGTCCCAGAACTCAACATAAATTAAAGGATGGATTTTGTTTATATCTAATAATGAGTTATAGAATCATTGTTTGCCTTGCATCACTTATTATGAACTCGCATGTATGCTTTATCTTTTTGTACCCTTACTTTGGCCGTGTTGTTACCTTATTAAGTATGTAGCATACTGACCATCTTTTTGATGGGTGTTGCTAATTTTTACAAGCAAATAACCAGTCTATTTTTGTGTAGGTTGATAAGGATCCTTGAGATGATTTTTCTCCATATGATGCCTTATGTGTGGAAAAGTAATCTTATGTATTGAGGTTGGACATAGAATCATGTTGTCCAGCTATGACTTTTGGTCCGAATACCATTTAAGACTCTTAGCTCCTAATGTATTCCTTTTTGTATTTTAATATTGTACTCAGAGTGAATCTCCAAACTTTATCTATGTTTATGATAGTTATCTTATTCTTTATTTATCATGCTTTAAATCTTAACTATTTTATCTTGTATTCATCGTAAGAATGATATTTTAAGTTAGACTTATCCCGAGTATGATAGTAACATCCAATTATTTTGATATTAGACTTTTCCTTAAAATAAAATTTTTCACTAGTAAATTTTTAGGGTGTTACACCAGACATCAGACAACCAATCCAAAGTATAAAAAAAAAAGGAAAAAAAAAGCACGTCCCTCGACTCTATTTTATGTGTAGGGGGATATATTTCTGGTTTGACATTACTAGGATTCCTGAAAATATAAGTTTGAGTAACTTATATCTTTTGTATCAAATTTCCAAATTGGATATTAGCCGAAGGCTTACAACTATAGGCATGCAACTATTGAGAAGATTTACTGATGTTTATCTTCCTCACAAAATACTCAAAGTTTGATAATAATTATCATCTGGAGAAGATCATCACCCAAAATGCTTTAGGTACTACAGGTCACAGTCTAATTGTAGAAGAACGAACCAAGCCAAGAACTAACAGTGAGAGCATTTATTGACATAAAAATTTTTTGATTGACACATGGATAATCTATTTAAATTTGAGGCAACTTAATAATATCTCTGAAATTATTCTAGATATGCAACGTAAAATAAAAATTATTAAATTTGTCGAATTAAGTTTAGAGTTTATTAAATTAGGTCAAAATAATTATATTGGGTTTAATTAAATTAAAATATAGTCTATGTTACTTTTGCAACGAACCCGAAGCTCAAATATAAGCTATACGGAGTCTAACTTTGAAATCTACAAAGCAACCTAGTAGACCGATATGCCCAAGTTTGAGGGTTAAAGTCAAGCTCCTCTATAAATAGAGAGTTTTCCTCCTTATTTTAAAGCGTTGAAGTCTAAAAATTAGAAATTCTAAAAAGAACACTCTCAAGTACTTTAAAATCAAAGATAAAAAAAATGGAGAAACAAAGAACAAAGGTTGAAGAACATAGATTAAAGAATTAAAGATAGTAACGTTAAAGAACATTTAAGTTAATGACGGTGAAGCGCTTTTCATCATCGAACCTACTAAAGGAGACTGAACACGGCCAAAATGTGTCATCTTTACTAGGAATATTCAAACTTTTATCAACAGATTTGGATTAAGCTCATTAAACTCAAGACGAGATCCAAATGAATTGAGTGTTAAATTCAACAACACCAATCACGAAGAGAGCCTGCAATATTGTCAAATTCCTTATGATATTAAACAAAAGAGTATTAAATCTTATAACGAATTTAAATAGAAATTGTATCTATAATTAATTCTAAAAATTAATATAATATAATATATTATATTTTTTTATTTGTAGAAACTTATCGGTATCCTGTATATTTCAAGATACATAGTAAAATTATTTTTCCTATATCTTCAATTCCTTTGCATATAGTTTCTATCTCTTGGAACAACAATAAATTTTGAATTACTCAACTACCTTCATACGCGCGTGCATCCCGTTAAATCCAATGCAAGAGCAAATCTAGTTATAATAGTAAGGAAAAAAATAGTTGGAAGTCTATTTATATTAAAGTATTTAAAGTTATATAATTTATTTGATATTTAGTCTATTTTTTTTTTGTATCCCAATATACATGTAGATATAGAGAATATTATCTATACATTTATATAATTAGGTGTACATATTAGTATAATTATATATATATATATATATATATATATATTAATTTTACTCAAATAAACTGCAAAAGAATTTTTTCTAATAGTAACCATGCCCATATCCTCTCTTTACGTCAGCATCACCCTAAGCCCTCTATTCATGCTTTTTCAAAACTCAATCCATTATATTTTCTTTTAACCGAGCCGATTATCCAGGTTAAACTAGGGATGGCAATGGGGCGGGTCGGGGACGGGGACCCCATCCCCATCCTCGAACCCGATAAGGAAAATTATCCCCGAACCCGACCCGATCCCCGTTATTTTTTTATCAGGGATTCCCCGACCCGATCCCCGATCTATTTTCCATCCCCGATTTATTCCCCGTTCTTAAAACCCGACCCGATCCCCGATCTATTTTCCATCCCCGATTTATTCCCCGTTCTTAAAACCCGACTCGATCCCCGAAACCCGACTTTATACCCGATCCCCGATCTCATCCCCGATCCTCAAACTATTTTTTTATATTATATTTTTAATTTATATTCTATAAAAAAATTATATATATATTATATATATATAATTATATAAAAATATATATATAAAAAATTTCGGGGCGGGTTCAAGGATAGGGACCCCAAACCCGTCCCCGCCCCGTCCCCGAAAAAATCCCCGTTAAAAATCCCCGAACCCGAACCCGATCCCCGAATTCTCTCCCCGAACCCGAACCCGAACGGGGAATCCCCGACGGGGCCCCGAACCCGCGGGAAAAATTGCCATCACTAGGTTAAACTAGGCAAAATCTTTTCTTCTTTTGTTTCACGCCCTCTCTCTATATCCGCAGGCTATTCTGATTTTACATTATTATAGGTTATAGGTTATAGGTTACAGGTTATAGATAAACAAAAAAGGATAAATAAGTTTAAGGCCTTTACTCAATAATATTTAGCAAAAGTGATTTTATAGAACTTAATAAATTTGGACTCAGTTTTATCCTTTCATTATATTAATATTTATGAATTAAAAATATTTTAAATCTTTAGTTTACAATTTTTTATTTATAACACTGATATAGCCCGTAATCTAAACCGTTCAAATTACTAAAAGAATATATATATATAAATTGATTTGATAACCTATCTAATTTTAAAAACTATGCCCTAAATATGAGGATATACATAATTAATAATATATAACTGATAATCTTGACTTGTAAGAGTACGTGGCTATTAGAGTTATTTGTGTTATCTGATATCTAATGATCTGATTCAAAAAATTAAATAACCAATCTGATAATTTTTTTTCAAATTAAATATCTAATCCGATAAATAAAAAAGAAATAAATCGGATATTCGATCTGACAAATACAAATATTATTTGATACGATAAATAACATACATATACCCTTTAAACGCTATTTATTTTTCCTAAAAGTTTATTTTATATAATCATGTATATATGTATAATTTAAAATGAGTGTTTATTATAAGTAAAGTTTATACTTTTTAATTATTATTTTCGTTAAATATCTAATTATTATCCTAAATTTAAAATTACTAATTGAATATAATATAATTTAATACTCAAATAAAATTATTAGATGATATTTATTTAAATTGAATTAATTTTTTATTTTTTGATCAAATAATTTTTTGTCTAATATTTTTTAATTATGATCTATATAAAAATTTTAAATACCTGATAAATTATTTATTATTCAATTTAAATATTTTAAAATTTTTAAAATATTCAAAATTTTTTAGAACACCCTACCCATGGACTCTAACATATAAGTCGGCGGAATCACATTAGTAGTTTGTTCGATTTTTCTCTTCGTAGATTGCCCGCCAATTCAATCATAGTCAGAAACAGAACTGTAGTTTAATTTTCTTTACGTAGCTATTATTTAGAAAACAGTTTTTTACTGCGCAGAAAATATTTGCACAGTAAATGACGATAATACCCTTCTTCCTTTATTTACGATCGATCGAGCTAAAATTGCCGACACTTTCTCTGCCTTCTTCTCCTACTTCTCTCTTCTCTCTTCCTTCATCCCTGCTACGAGAAACACCTCATATTTTCAGCCGAATTTTTTTCCCAACATCAGGTTTAAGGTAAGTTTATTTTTAATTTTTAATTTTTAATGTATAACTATCTTAGTTTAATTTTTTTAATTTATAAATGTGTAAGTATAAGTTTTATTTTTTATTAATTAGATTATAGATGTAAAAAAATCTGGTAGGGCGAGATCGGCAAAATTGACCGAAGGAAGGGGGTAAGATCGGCTAAATTTGTCAATGTGGAAGGCTGGGTTCGGCAAATTGTGCCGATGCATGTGCATCCATTTCGGCCTGATATGCCAATGCTCGCGTGTATTGTGGCTAGGGTTTCAACTTAATGATCTTAATTATAATTATAATTATGTTTATTAATAATAATTTATTAATTATAATTTATCTTAATAATATATTTTGATTATGGTTAATTGATTAATTTTTAGATTTATTATACTTTGTTAATTATACTCTAATATTTTAATTAAATCTAGGTTTTAGTAAATTATCTTTCTATTATAGGATTTTGGTTATTTTTAGGATGTAAAATTATATATATTAATTATAGTTTATTAATAATATTAATTGTACTCTAATATTCTAATTAAATATAGGTTTAGTAAATTATCTCTATTTTATAGTTTTGGTTATTTGTAGGATATATAATTATATATATTAATTATGGTTTATTAATTATATTGATTATGCTTTAATATTTTAATTAAATATAGGTTCGGTAAATTATCTCTCTATTTTAGGGTATTGGCTATTTTTTGGATGTATAATTATATATATTAATTATGTTTTATTAATTATAATAGTTATGCTCACATAATTTAATTAAATATAGGTTCAGTAAATTTTATCTCTATTATAGGGTTTTGGCTATTTCTTTGATGTGTATTTATATATATTAATTATGGTTTATTAATTATATTAATTATGCTCTCATAATTTAATTAAAGATAGGTTCGCGTGTATTGTCGCTAGGGTTTTAGCTTAATGATCTTAATTATAATTATAATTATGTTTATTAATAATAATTTGTTAATTATAAGTTATCTTAATAATATATTTTGATTATGGTTAATTGATTAATTTTAGAAAATATATTTTTAGATTTATTATACTCTATTAATTATACTCTAATATTTTAGTTAAATCTAGGTTTTAGTAAATTATCTTTCTATTATAGGATTTTGGTTATTTTTAGGATGTAAAATTATATATATTAATTATAGTTTATTAATAATATTAATTGTACTCTAATATTCTAATTAAATATAGGTTTGGTAAATTATATCTCTATTCTATAGTTTTGGTTATTTGTAGGATATATAATTATATATATTAATTATGGTTTATTAAGTATATTGATTATGCACTAATATTTTAACTAAATATAGGTTCGGTAAATTATCTCTCTATTCTAGGGTATTGGCTATTTTTTGGATGTGTAATTATATATATTAATTATGTTTTATTTCATTAAATATGTTAAATATTGTTATGTGATGGGGATTATTGGTGAATGTATTTAATTATACTGATAGGATAATAGGTTATATTTGTTTAATATTTTGTTAAATCTATTTATAATAGATTAAATATGTTTATATTTGTATTATATTTAATTAGTTTGCTAATTTTCATGGAATATATTTGGATAAATTTGGTTGGATTATTGAAAAAATATATCAGGACATACCATAATTAAGTATACTTTAGTTGTTATATTAAACTAAACTCCTACTAGTAAGTAATACAAATATTGTTGATATATTTATTTAATAGAGTAGAAGACTAATTTAAGAGATTGTATTTTAGTTATATGGTTGGGCATACACATCTCTTTCGCTATCATAATATGGGTTGATATTTATTAATTATATTGATTTCATGTATGTAATTAGGTTTTATTTATGTTATCATGTATTACCTTCAATTCATATACGTAATTATAATTGACTTTAGGCATTTATTATTGAAATTCAGATGAGTCGCAGACAAGACAAAGTAGTAGATAGAATCGATAGTTGTCATGTTATTGCTTCTTCACGACGTAACAGAACTGCTACTGAGCTACCTGCGCCGATGGCTCGTTTGAGAAATTTCGGAAGGAGTATTATCAAAGGATTACGACGAGGTAAGAAATCTAGAGAACAAGAACCGGAAGAAGCATTAGAACAACAAAAATATGCAGAAGTTCCAGAAGAACCAAGGTCTAGTCAACAAGGTCCTAAATTTCCATCATTTACAGACTATGCAGGTCATCCATCATTTGTGGTTGATATTGGCACTACGGGGTTTGGAGGGTATGTAGGTTTGAGGGCAAGAGGTCCGGGGTTTGGAGGTTTGGGGGTTGGAGGTTCTAGGGTTGGAGGTTCTGGGTATGGAGGTTCTGCGGTTGGAGGTTCGAGGTACGGAGGTTCTGGGTTTGGAAGTTTGGGGGTGGGAGGTTCAGGGGTCAGAGTTTCTGAGTCAGGGGGTTTTTAATTATCTACAGAATATATAGATTTTCTTACCTCACCGGCGCAGCCTGCTATGGGAGTTACATCATCCTCAGTTTACCCAACTGTTGTTGGTGGATCTAAATCATCGTTAGATTTGCTAGCATCATTACCCTACATTACTAGTGGAGCATCGTCATCAACTTATGTGCGTAATAATGATGATGATGAGGAGGAGGAGGAGGAGGAGGAGGAGGATAGAGATCATCATGATAGGGATGCTAGTGATGCTGATGACGCTAGTGAAGATGAAGAGAGTATACAATTAAAGGATGAATGGTACTTGCTTGGGCCATGTCTTGGAGGTCTAATAATTCCTGATTTGATTCCTAACTTTAGTGGTCACACAACTTTAAATTTATGGTTAGGAAAGGTAAGTTTATCATATTCATTATTTCTTAATTATTATTTTATATATAATCAATCATATATATGCATTACATTTGTTTATTGTATTGATCAGGATCGGGATTGTCCCAAGATCCACACAAGGCAGAAGGTTTTAAGAAGTTTTGTAGGAAGCGTCAATGATAGGATGTTCGCTCTGATACGATACGATGAACAGGATTATCACACCTTCCATCCTGCACATTTGAGCATGTGAACGTGCCACTTATTTCAGCATTTATTGAGCAATGGCAACCAGACACTAATAGCTTTTATATGCCATGGGGGGAGATGACAATCACTCTTTTAGATATACATCGTATATTAGGGCTACGAGTTGATAGTCATCAATTACATTTGGATATGACAGCGGACACGCGTGGGCAAATGATTGGTGCAATGGGTGCCTCATTTGTGATAGAAGAAATGCAAGTGAATGAAGTCACTCGAAAGGGCGGGCTTCCATTTAAATGGCTCCAAGAAGTATGTGAATCATACTAGTTAGGAGATGAGGAAAAAGCGATCGAGTATATATTATGATTGATCGGCTTATCGTTGTTTGTCGATAAGATGGTCGATAAAGTTAATCCATACTTTATCATTTTTCTTCAAGATCTTAGCTGGATTGAAGGTTATGCATGGGGTACAGCCACACTTACTTTTTTATATTGACAACTTGGTATGGCTTCTAGAGCCAATGCTGCTCAAATGTCAGGATGTATCACTCTATTACAGGTAATTTTATAATCAATATATATATATACATATATTACATACTCTATATTCATTATGAATCTAACAATCGAATATTATAACAGACGTGGATATATGAATACTTTCCGGGGTTTGGAGTGGAAAGATCTAGGTATGATCCAGACCATCCTCATTGTATGAGGTGGTCTTGTGGCTAGAAATTCGAAAATAAATTGGAGACGTTCGAGTACTTTCTCGCAAAGATTGATGTTATGTCTGCATCAAAGGTATTTTAAAAACATTATAATGTTACTATATTATGTTTGTGATATCCATATTTACTTTAATATTTTGGTGAAAGGTCAATTGGGATCCGTTCAGAGTAGCTGATCCATGTAGATATTGTCGTATGGTATTCTTTCACGGCCGTATACATTGTTTGGAGAATGTTGAACCATATATGCCAGATAGAGTGACACGGCAATTCGGTTATACACAAGTCATCCCTGATGAGCCAATCAAGCCAACTAGAAACTCATACAGAGGTCCTTCCCTCAAGAAGTACAAAGTGTACTATGCACATATGCTCGGCCAATGGTTCTTGAGATATGAACACATATTGGACCCGGATGTTTTTGGACCAGCGGTCGAATACCCATAGGATGTGGCTGATGATTATATGGATTGGTAGGTTCCGAGAACTCATAGATATATATTGGCTACAACGGAAGAATATTTGGCTGAACATGCTAACAATGATCATCATATACCAGCCAAAAAACGTCTGAACAAAGCACGTAAAACTATCCGTCGATTGTATTGGAGGGGAGAGCCACCTCCAAATTATGAGCAATTAGTTACACGTATCGAAACCCTTGTGCATGATTTAGGAGTTACTCCACCTCGGTGTGGCCATTTGTAATGAATTTGATGTATTACCGTATTGTTATGTAAAGACATTAAAATATGTTTGTTAGAATTAATGTTAGGTGTCATTTTTATTTTACAATTGATGTATAAGATTTATATGTTAGGTTAGACTATTTTTGTTCAAATTTTATCAAGAGATAACGAAGGAATAAGAGACACAGTAGGAATGAGCTTCATAATGATGGCAACCGTGTTATTAGGTCAGCTCACAAAATCTCAGTTTTCAAAAGTCAGCATTTGACTGAGAATTCAAGGAAAAATAAGGAGGTCCAGTATTTCCCAACACAAATAAAATGTTTTATTAATCAATCAATATCTTCCTATCCTTATTCATTAATTACATGAGTCAAGTTTTTTATTATATATCCATAGTTTAGAACTTAGTGATAGAAATTAAGATATATTTATTAAATTTAGCACGTACATGTTACAAAGGATGTAAACACAAATAAATAAAGAAAAAATTACAACAATTCTACATTAAAGTTGAGTCTGAAGATAAAGGATGAGAGTCTTGTGTGTCATCATATACCAATGCATGTCATTGTTCGAATCTTGAAGAATATTTGGTATTCCACGTTGAAACGCTGCTATCATGATATCTATTCCAATTTGTATGTACTGGTGGGAGTGGAAAATTTTCTAAAAGATATACCTATCGGAAAAAAAAATATTATGTTAGCCATTCATATAATATTGAAATGGAAAAAATCTTCATTAAACTTAGTGTTCACAGATATGTAGTGACTCATGTCTTGCAAGAAAAATATAGTAACTTCATTTTCAGGACCTTGAATTCCGTTCATAGCTACTAAAGGTAGGAATGTGCTACATGCATTCAATGAGTAATATGCGAACAAAAAACTATAATGGGTTGCAATGACATGACCAATATCAGGCATTTCCATCCAGTGTGTCATCGGAGCTGGCCCTTCCCAGTGGGCAATAGTATTAAGAACTTGATCAATGCTTTCATATACGAATACATTCTCGTACAATTGTCGTCTGGCTAATATCTCGTGATATAAGTCAGTACGAATCTGAACCCATCGTTCTTCATCTCCTAGTATAATAGAAGTCAATGCTCTGAAACCACAATTCCCATCTCCTAAAACATTACACCAGCTACTAATATAAGGAACTATATGTCGATTCATCTGAGTCACATATGGAAATTGAAATTGGCCTGATGACAGAAATGTCGATTATTGTCCTCGACCCAGACCCAGACCCAACGTTGAGTTGATTTGGGACAACTAGAAAATTGTTGTTCTATATACTCTCAACTAGATTGTTCCCTTCTGGTGGAGTTCATTGGGCAACCCCTATGTTGTTGTACTGATGGCTCGTGGAGAGGTGTTCTGTGGGGAATTGCAATATTAAATATCTCTCTAGCCAACTAATTTTGTATTTCCGGTGGCTGGCGCATAACATATTCCATGGAAATATGGAGTAAATAAGATGCAACCTCTAATGGTTATTGGGGTCTCAATGGAGTAATCGGCTCATCTATGTCGAGTTTCTTCCAAAAGGAATGAATAACCGACAGGGGGATTGACATGTAGTTATAAATATATGTTTTAATCTCATGTGTACATAGTATCCCGTGTGTACGACGCATGTAACATCCGCATAAATCATCATCCGTACGTACATGATTAAGTCTCTAACACTCGTTGTTCACCAACTCCATTGGATATAAAGAAACATGGCCCCTCAAATTGGCATAAAGATCACTTGTAGCAAAATGAGGAGTATTGAACCAAGACCTCTCCAGCGATGTTTTTATATCATCATGTTGTAATTCGAGGAACGCATGCATTTGTTTGTGCACTGTATTAAAGCTTTCTCATGATGTTTCTAGAAATATTTTTAAAGATCCATGAGCACCTTCAACCCTGTTCATAAAAAAAAATTAGTACTTGACTTTATCAACATAAAAGAAGCTAAATCAGCTATACTATGCGATAAAATATAAATCATACCTATTCTTTGTAAGCTGATGGATATGAAACATATCACCAAAGACTGCAGCAACAACTTTATGTTTGTATGGTTATAGCCAATTCGTCTTTAGATACGAAATTAGGCTCGGCATGCTTTTGTAATCTTTCTTCATTAACAACAGTCATTCCTCGTATGTTTGTTGTTCGTAGCATCTATCAAAATTTTCCATCTTGACATAAAACCACGTGCGAACGATGAATGGCCATAGAGTTTCTTACACTTTTCCTCCACATTCTTATTCACATGAAACCTACATAATAAATGTTTTGAAGTAGGAAAAATATGTTCCACAGCTGAAATAAGAGCAAGTTCTCGGTCGATAATAATAGTAGTTGGAAGCATATATGGATCCATTAAGCTCTTCAATCTTTCAAGTATCCAAAAATAATTTTCCTCATTCTCAGATGACATGTATGCACATGCAACATTGAAATTCAATTGTGTTGGTGTTAGTCTGACAACTTTTAGTAAAGGCATTCCATATTTATTTGTCTTATACGTGCAATCCATTTGCAAAACAAAAGGAAATGCATGTAAAATGTTAACAGATACGGGATGTGCGAACAGATGTTCACTTATTACATTTGATTGCGGCTCACTTCAATGCCACTGAAAATAATGATTCTCAACCAACATACTCATAACATGCTGTAACATTGTTTGACCGTCTATTTCTTCAGACCTACGCTTCTGTCGAGCATTATAAATATGCCTTCTCATACTTACATTACCTTCAAATTATTTTTGAAGAAGCGGTATGATTTATCGTGGCGTTACGTTAGCTGTGATAAGTTCATTAACAAATTGAACTTCATTTTCTGTCAACTTACCAAGAACAACATGTCCTTGGTCATAATTAGCCAATTCGTGATTGTGTGTCCCATTTCTAACTACCACTTGCCATCCACCATTATTATTTTCAACACCAATAATAAAAAAGGACAATCAGTTTTTTAGAACATGTATTACGTGCACCTTCGGTATCTGTTGGTCTAGTACGGACGTATGTTCCACTTCGTTCACATCTTATCGGGACTCTACTCGTCCGGTCACCCCTATAGCATTTCCTTTTCTAGAACCTTTGATAATCAAAATCATCTTATGAGTTCTACCCATTTTCTTAACCCATGTCATAAATTCATCTCGATCGGAAAGTATTTGATCCGTTACAAAAAATCTCTGATAATTTTGAGTCATAAAAGATGTATTCTCCATATCCTAAAAAAAAGAGTTTACCATAATAATATAATAAAAACTATTAATTTAACTAATTTTATTGCCACAATTTAAAATACTAAAAAAAATATTTTACCTCTTCATCGAAGTTGTAATTAATATTAGGAGAATGCATTTGTATATCTTCTGCGTATCCATAGCTTGTTGGTATTGTAAATCGATCATCGTAATACGATGGGGTTTTGACCCCATCTTCGTAGTTCATCGGACTTTCGAACTCATCCTATCCTATCGAAGTTTCAAACTCTTCGTAGTTTGAAGAACTTCTAAATTCATTATTCATTTTGAGTGTTTAACAAATATTGAAAAATTTTATCTCAACATTCAACTAAAAATTCCTACTCTGCAGAATAGAAATAATGAGGTGAAGAATATGAATGATAAGTTATTCGTTTATATATAATGATTCGAACAGAAACTACAATAATTATACACGCATCTGAATCGCATATAAACTACAATAAATATACACATGCCTACGCTTCTGACAAAATTTTTTTCTGTTCCCAACTTCACGAGAACCACATACCATCCTACAATAATTTGATTTACAAAGATTTGCAACAGTATATTTATTCTAAGTACCATTCTACAATGCCATCAGTCTTGCAGAAGCCACAACAATTTTCTATCGCCACCAGCATATGATTCATTGTATATGATTCCACTACTATCGGCCAAACATGCCGAAACACCAACGAGATCAATAATATATAATTCATTATTAAGCAAATATTTTTTGTCAAAAGTAGGCATTATTTTTGTAATACCCCCAAATTTACTACTGAAAATTTTCGTTTAATTTAAAAGAGTTTAACGAAAACGAATAGATAAAACAGTAAACTCGGGGGCATTACCGCCACAACTAGTACCAGATCAATTCACTCCTACCATCCCGATACTAAGTGCTAAGGCCAGACAAGGTTAATCCTCCAATACTAGACGTTAATAAAACACCAGTCATTAGTGAAATACAAGATTGACAGAATTAAAATGCGAAAGTTAAAAGTTACAAACAAAAAGTACAGTTTCAAAGTTCCAAATGTCCGAAACATCGTACACCAGAAATAAATTTAGATATAAAGACATAGGAAAGATAAGGCGGCAATAGACTCTAGCCACGTCACTCTCAACCCCAAGCTAAGTATGGGCTCAACACTCGGTCCCGCCTGATCCCTTGTAAGTGTCGAAGGCATCGAAGATAGAATCACCAACCTACACTAAATCAGAGGGACCTTCTGCTCGTGGGAATGAGTAGCACCCATGAAACGGGTAGTCAGTACGCTACGTACTGAGAAAGGTAACCGTATAACTAAGGCCAACACATAGGGACATATAACATAATCACAATCACATGATAGCACACAATTACTCAGGTAAAAAAAAAAGGCCCACATTGTTTATTTATTCTCTGGATAATACTTGTTTTCAAATGATAATTCTTATCAATCCATGTGAATACGGGAACCCCACTATTATAGCCGGTGGATCGGTCACTTATAGAGAAAAATGCACCTGACCACTATTATAAGCCGGTGGATCGGTCTCCAGGGCAAAACGCTCCTGGCCACTATTATGCCGGTGGATCGGTCTAGCCCCAACTCTCATGGTATTCCACTGTAAGTACTTAGTATCTTTTACGCGAATTATCACATTAGGGTTTGGTTTATTACGCTCGGGATCCCCCACTATTATAGCCGGTGGGTCGGTCACTTGCGGGACGAAGTCCACACCACTATTATTCGCCGATGGATCAGTCACTTACAAGGTAAAAACCCTAACCACTATTACTAACCGGTGGATCGGCTGGACCCGGCTCAATACTTTTCCACTTTACATGATTAGTATTTTATCGTACCTTATTCAACAGATTCTACCCTAGACATGCATGGCTAGCTCCAACTATACTTATCCTCCTAAGAGGGCCGTCTCATATCTTAAGACCTCCACGCCTCCTAACTCGCCCGACATCCTTCCCTTAATCAACTTACTCACTCTGGGAACCCATCTTCTAAGTGTGTGGGTCTAGGCCCACCACCTTATACCCCAAAGTCCACTCACCACCTTCCCTTAGGGTTTCCTCCAGAAACCCTAACTTGGGCCTATGTGGCCCACCCTTTTCTGCCTCGTACCACCCAGACTTATTCTAGCACCCCTACACATTATGACCCTTCGGTTCAACCCCCACTTCATGTCCCACTCATTCTCACTTATTTTATTATTCTCTTTTTCTTCTTTCCCCTACTCAAATTAGGGTTCCCTCTAAACTCTAGCCTAGTTTCCTATGCACCCTGATTTTGGTCCATGTACTATTTTTCGCCCAAAGCCCCCAAACACCCAAACGACACTTCTCTTACCTTCCACACGCCCCGAGGTATATTTCCGTACGTAAGGTTCGCCCCCATGCGGACCTTAACCACCCCATGCAAACCCTAGTTCCTCCTATTCCCCTCACTAGCCAACTTACTTCCCCTTGGTTATCTTTCTTTCCAAATTTTCTTTTTCATGCCCCCAAACCACATCGCCACATCAAATACCCTAGCATGCATGTCCTAAGGCCACATCATATCACAAAAAGTAGCACATCCCCATCAATACGTAACAAAAGCGATTACATGGACATACCTTGGATTTCAAGCTGCGCTAAACATAAAACAGGTAAGATAATAACATGTAAATCACGACATATAATCATGCGAGGCATCCAAGGCAAGTGGATCACATATCACACAAGCGGCCTTAGCTATACCTTACTTAAATTGGCATCGGGCTTGGAGCACGCTCCTACGCCTCTTGGAAGTTTTGACTCGATTCACCTATAAGAGGGAAATACTATAGGTTAATCTCCCTCTATCGGAAATACCAAAATTCCTATCTTACCCCTATCATGGCCTAGTACTAAGGCTAATATTAATAATAGTAGTTTATAATCAAAAGGTAGGATTGTTATTATTCTCAAGATAGTTAATCGAATTACTACTAATCAAGTAAGTTTTAATAATACTTATAGTATTAAAGTAAGGGTGTCAGTTTTACTAATAGCAATAATAATAATAATAATAATAAGAGTACTAATAATAATAATAATAATGGTAAGAATACTAATAATTATAAGACTACTAATAATAATAATAATAATAATAATAATAGAGATAATAACAATGATAATAATAGTTAGAGTAGTAAACATAGAAATGATAATACTAATAATTATAATAATAACAATAGTAATAATAATAATGGTAAGGATAATAATAATGATAATGATAGTAATAATAATAGTGTTAATAATAATAATAATAATAATAATAATAATAATAATAATAATAACAATAATAATAATAATAGCAATAGAAACAATAGTAGTAGTAATAATAGTAGTAATAATAGTAACGATAACAATAACAATAATAATAGAAATAATAATAATAATGATAATAGTAATATTAATAATAATAATAATAATAATAACAAGGATAATAATGATGGTGATAATCGTAGTGGAAATAATAATAATGTAATAATAATATCGATAAGGATAATAACAATAATAACAATAACAATAACAATAATAATAATAATAATAATAATAATAATAATAATAATAATAATAATAATAATACTAAGAGTAAGACCATAATAATAATAATAATAATAACAACCATGCCCATGATAGTAATACTAATAATAATGATAATGATAATAACGATAGTAATAACACCCTTAGTAATAAGGATACTAAAATTAATAATAATAGTAGAGGTAATGACAATGATAATAATGGTTAGAATAATAAACACAAACATAATTATAATAATAATAATAATAATAATAATAATAATAATAATAATAATAATAATAATAACAACAATAACAATAATAATAATAATAATAATAATAATGATGATGATAATAATAAGGATGATGATAATAATAATAGTAATAATAGTAATAATAATAATAATAGAATTAATCATAATAATGATAATAATAATCATAATAATACTAATAATAATAGTTAATAATATTAAAATCATTAAAAAATTTATTATTCAGGGTTTAGGGTCCAAGGAGGTGGAAGGTAACCTGGCGGGGTGGTGGCGTCGGCGGCGGCAGCGGCGGTGGAGGGAGGAAGAAATGGGAAAGGTGGATGTGGAGGCTAGGGGAGAGGAAAGTAGGGGGAAATGGAGGTGTGGGGTGGTAGGGAAGGATTCCCTGGTTGTTTTGGAGGGTAGAGGGGGTGTTGTAGGCGGCGGTATGGGTGGCGTTGGCGGCGCAAAGGTGGCGCGGGGGGGGGGGGGGGTCGAATGGATTGTTCGGGGAGGCAGTTTCGCACGGCGGGGGCGGCTCGTGCAGGGCAAGGCAGGGGAGGCTGGTGGTTGGGTTGTGTAGAGGGCGGTGCAGGGAGAATTTTGGTGGCTGGTTCAGGCGGCAAAGGCGGCCGACGGTAGCGGAACAGGCAGCTAAACAAGCGATGGTCGCTAGATTATTTTTCTGGGTTGCCAAAATCCAAACTCGATTATGGCAGCCTTCAGGGCTATTTATAGGCCGATCGAGGGGTAAAACGACAAAGGAAGGTGGGAGAGTAGGGGGGCAAGGGGTATAGTGCTCCGGCCGGCGAGGATGGGTCGGCGCAGGTGTACGGGGGTAGGCCATGCTTGTTGGGAAAGGGGGATGGCGCGAGTAGAGGAGGGAATGGCTGACCTGGACGAATTGACAGGGAAGACAACGGGGAAGAGAGGAGAAGAACAACGGGTCAAACGGCGCGATCGGAGGCAGAAAATCCGGCGCCGATTTGGGAGTTGCAGGCATGTTGGGGGGAAGAAGACAACGCAGAGGAAGAGGGAGGTTGGACCGGTGGTCTAGGGAGAAAGAAGGAAGAAAGAAAAAAATAGGCTGAACCGACCTAGAAAGGAAAGGAGGGGCGCGGGGCATTTGGCCGTGTCCCGTGTAGGGGAAGGGAGGAATTGGGCCAGCGGCCGGCCCAGGTCGGGGGAAGAAGGAGAAAAAAAAGGAAGAGAAGGAAAGGAAAGAAAAGGAAAAAAAAGAGGGAAAAGGGTGGTTTGCTTAATTAGTATAATTTGGGTAATTTAGGGTGTTTAATTATATATAAATATTAAAATAATAATTAAATTCTCTTTTTAGGTTAATTTAGGGATTTTTTTGAAAGAATTTTCTTAAATTCCATTTTAATTAGAAAAATACTCAAATTTTCCTATTTAAAATTATTTATAAATTTATCCTAGATTTACCTTAATTAATTCCCTCTTATTTTAATAAAAGTCGTTTATTTAATTAATTTCCTAATAATTTCCTATTTGGCCATGATTTCCTAAATTAGGGTTTTGGGGTATTTCAATTTTACTATTGCAAATCTTTTTGAATTAGATGATAGTATACAGTTTTTGTTATTTGGAAAACAAATCTTTACTCGATGGAGAACAAATTTTGTCCTAACCTCCATACATATGTTTTCTATCGATATATTTTTGTATAAATTTAATTCGATAAGATTTAAAATACTAAAATAATGGCTACTTTTGAAAAAAAACTTATTTATTTCATAATAAATCATATATTAGTGATTTAAAAATATTCATTAGTATATATTATTTATATATTTTAGATATATTTATAATAGATATTGATTAAAATTATTGTTATTTACAAATAATTTAAATTAGTTAAGATTTAGCATGGTAATTTTAAACGAGGGGAATGTAGCAAATTTTATCGATACAATTTCATTTAAAAGCTACTTTTAAAAAACTCAAAATTTTTAACATAAAATGTGTATATAATATAGATCTAGATCATGACATTTTTTTTCAATTATAGATAAAAATTATATTATAAAATTTTATTACATCATTTATAATTAAAAAAAAAGAGTAGTTCGATAATTATTGCCGATATAGGTAATTATTGAGGATAGATGCAACTATTCATGATGGAGATGAAACAAAGAGGTGGGAAAGGGTCGGCAATTATTGTCGATTTATGTTACGTTCAGCGAAGAATGCCGAAGATGTGGGGTAATTAATTTTTTTATTTTAATATTTTTTTCTCTTCTTATAATATGCATAAATTTATAAGTTTAATTAAAATTATTTATTGAATTTTTTTATTTCATTGTAAATATGTTAATTTAAATTTTCCTACAAAATATTTATATTATACATCTAGATTATGAATTTATTTTTAATTATAAATAAAAATTATTTCAAAATTTTTGTATCAAATGCAAAAAAAAAAATAGGGGTGTTCGGCCGAAATTGTCGAAAAAAAAATTGTTGGAGGCACCGGCAATTAATGCCGATGACCTTCGTAATATTCGGTTGAAATTGCTGAACCTCATGCACCTTTTCGGCTGAAATTGCCGACCCTTAATAAATTTATAAGTTTAATTACAGTTATTTATTTATTTATTTTTATTGTAAATATGTTAATTTAAATTTTTATATAAAATATTTATATAGATTATTAGTTTTTTTAATTATAAATAAAAATTATTTAAATTTTTTTACATCAAATACAAAATAATTGCTAAAAATTATCGATATTAAAATTAATTTTAAAAATTATTTTTTATCGAATAAATATTAATTTTCTATATAATAATACCCTTTTCTTTATCCACTTTGACTCATTTATAGAGCTGGCAATCGGACGGGTCGGGTCACAATCGGATCGGGTAACATAATAATCGGGTCATATCGGTTTCGGATAATTTCGGATCATTTTATCGGGTCGGGCTGGGTCGGGTTTGATTCGGATCAACTCAGTATCGGATAAATCTCGGATCATTTTAAGCTCTCGGATCGGGTCTGGTTGAGATCGGATGGACTCGGATTCGGGTAAAATTAAGTTGTTCTAATTTCGGTTCGGGTTCGGATCGGGCTCAGTTGAGTTTAATTATTATATTTTTGGGTCGAATTTAGATTGAATTTAGGTCATTTCATATTTGAGCCATGCTTGTGTCATTTTCTTTCTTTCTTTTTATTCCAAGATATTATTAAAAGCTAATTATTTTGAGATCATTTATTTTAATTTATCTTATTCAATTAAAAGTGAATTATTAATTGTTTTGGGGCCTTAGAATTTATTATCATTATTTTATCTTTGGAGATGTATCTGACGTTTCAAATTTAAACTTTTTCAAATCGTATCACTTTTCTTTTTATATTAAGGTATAACTTATAATTCAACTCCATTATTAGCTTGGTCATATTGAGTTCTAGTATTATTTTAAGTTTATATTATATTTATATCTTATACGCTCCTTACATGATATTAACTTATAATAGTCATTGATAATTGATAACAAATGAAGACTTCTGAGGTTGTACTTCTCATATTATTTTTAAAAGAGATTGATCACATCATATCAACATAATTTTAATAAATATGATAATAATAATAATAATAATAATAATAATAATAATAATACAAAAATAATGATAATAATAATAATAGTAATCAATGAATATCAATTATGGCAAAAATAATAATAACAACATATTAGTTTTTTATTATATATTTTGATTAGATCATATCAAGCTAAATAAGATAAAAATTAAATAAAGTAAGTAATAATGACTATTATTGACAAAAGACCAACTAATATTGACTTCTTACTATATAACACTGTTGATGTAATAAAAAATATTAATCTTCATTTTTTATAATGAATAACTAACATTCTCACTCTAGATTTTTCCTACTTTTCTATGATGTTGTAGGTGTTATATTGCAAGGTATGGCCGTATAGATACTAACATATAGTGTTCAAGGTTGCACTGTTATTATCTTATGGTACTTGATGGAATAATGGAAGTGAACTAATATTTAAATGGCTTAGTAGTGTTATTTTTTTTTCTCTACTTTTATTTCTATTGGTATCAATAGATATTGTATTTGTATATACATAAGTGATATAAATTTTATGAAAGTATATTGTTTCTAGATTCTGATGTAAGTGCTAATATGGATTAGTTGCACATCTATATTATTTCATGTTTTATGAAGTTTTAAAAATTTTGAGTTATGGGTTAATGTTAATTTTTGGACAGTACCAAGTTGAATCTTTATAGATTTATAATTTTTCAAATAATATCAGATTTCGGATAAATAATGGATCGAGTCGGGTCATTTCGGATTTATAGTTTTTCGGGTTATATCGGGTTTCGGGTGAATAGCGGATCGGGTCGGGTTTATTTCGGGCTTATGATTTCTCGGGTTATATCGGATATCGGATATATATCGGATCGGGTCGGATAGGTTTCGGACATTTAATTACTCGGATAAAATCGGATCGAATTTCGGACGGATCGAATCGGTATTCGTAGGATTTTTCGGGTCGGGTTAACTTTTGCCGGCTCTACTCGTTTACGAGAAACTTTCGATTCATGGGGGAGTAATATGAGCTCGAAGTTTCGAGCAGACTGCGTCCTCGCCTCTTGTGTGGATAAAAGTTAAGTTGGAGTGGGAGAAAGCTTAAGAACGCTGAAATTTCTGAGCACTTGTTCGAACATTTCTTCATCTAGACGTAAAGCACGCTTCTTCTGCAATTATTTGTCTTTCCCTGGCACATACTTAACTTAATTCCTCTCCTTTCCGCTCGATTCGTAATCCGACTTGCTCTCTAAACTTCCATACTCTTTATCATCATCTGTTGACAAGAATTTTTTTTTTTTTTTTGGCTCGATCGATTCTATTTCTTGTGTGGGTGAGACTGGGTGTCCTGAATTTTAGGCCAGGAGCTCTATTTATGTTGATTTCCTTAGGTTGATTAAGATTTGGGTAGCGAAAAGGCTAGTTTCTCCGAAGGTATGGATACCCTTGTTGAAGGATACTACGAATCCTTGAACAATCTCAAATTCAGTCAAGACAATTTTGTCTCGTCAAATTCCATGAATAATATCCCTCAAAATGTTGCCTTCAGAACCACCCATTGTTTTGTTGATAGTCAGGTTCCTTCAATTGATCCAAACCATAGTACTTCTGATCAAAGACTATTCATTTTGTCCCATCAAGATTCTGTCGATAACATCACACAGAATATTGCCTTCAGAGCCCACGACTCTGTCGCTTCCCAGATAATTACGTTGAGTGATTCAGATCAATATGTTGATCTAGAACCCCAAGATGTCGGTGGGGTACCTGATTTCCCTGATGCTTGTTTGAAATACATGGGTGATATTCTTATGGATGAGGATTTTTGTGACCAGCTGCCTGCTACAATAGAGAATTATAGGGCCCTTCAAGCTACTGAGAAGTCATTGTATGATGCTCTTGGGGAGACATACTCTCACCCACCTTCTAGTGATCAATCCCATGATTTTGTTGTCCGAAACGGTGGCTACGCGAATGCCCCTGCCGATGATGATTTTGGCAGAAACTTTGTTAAATTCGAGGGCAATGGCTACTGTCCGTACGAAACTAGTGTTGAGACCAACTTGGTTCTTCATCATATACGGGACCAGTTTGGTCTCTGTCCATATGTTATTGGTAATTCTGATCCATCCTCGATGTCAAAATCTCGGTCCGCACGCTCATCAGACAACAGCTCTGATGATGCTTATGGCAGGTCAGTTGATCCTCCTGTGAGTACAATTTTGTGTCCTGATTCGACTAAGTTGGGAAACTTTGACCGGATTGGAGAGGCCATCCTCAATCTAGGGGGTAATGGATCCATCAATCATGGGATGGCAGGTGAGTTGAGGAAGATGGGTGATATGGTCAGTGAGTCCAGGGGAACGAAGCATCATCATAGGGATGATGGTGGTGGTGAGTACGGAGATCTAAGAAGCAGCAAGCACTTGGCGCCTAATCTTGAGGAAGATGTGAACTTAGAGACTTATGATGATTTATTCCTCCATAAGGACGATCAAAACATTATTCATCCTTGTATCGACGGATCCTCAAATGTTGAAACTAGCGCAAACAATTCACCAACCAAAATTTTGAAAGGATGCAACAAGGGCAGGCCAAGGCGTGGTGATAAGAAGAAATCTGATGGTCAAGTAGAAACAATCGACATGAGGCTTCTCCTCACTCAATGTGCACAAGCAGTGGCTGGCTTTGATCTAAGGACTGCAAATGAACTGCTCAACCAAATTAGGAAGCATTCGACTCCATACGGTGATAGCATCCAGAGAGTAGCTCATTACTTTGCTAACGGACTTGAAGCTCGCTTATCAGGTACGGCTGGTTCAGAACTAGTACCCACTCGTGGTGGATTACAGATCCCGCTTGCCTATTACCTAAAAGCAAACAGAGCATGTTTTTCGGTTGTTCCTTTCAAAAGGATTGCAATTTTCCTCGCTAACAAAACAATAGCAAACCTGGCTAGGAACGCTTCAAGGATCCATATCATTGATTTCGGTATTAACTATGGTATCCAGTGGCCTTGTTTCATACAGAATCTCTCAGAAAGAGCTATCGGACCTCCAAAACTACGCATCACGGCTGTAGATTATCCAGAACGTGGGTACCAACCAGCTTCAAGGATTGAGGCAACAGGGAGACAGTTATCCAAGTACTGCGAAAGATTTGGTGTACCATTTGAGTATCATCCCATCGCAAAGAGATGGGAAGACGTATGCACCGACGATCTAAAAATCGACAGAGACGAGCTCCTCGTGGTCAACTGTGGGTGGGGGGCAGTAAGACTGTTCGATGAGACGGTCGACGAGAGCAGTCCAAGGGATACATTTTTAAGCTTTGTTAGAAAGTTAAACCCAGACCTTTTCACACACTCGATCATTAATGGCTCCCTCAATACTCCATTCTTCATCACACGGTTTAGAGAGGCTCTGTTTTACTTCTCAGCCTCGTTTGATATTTTCGAAGAAACTATACCTCGTGAAGATAGCGAGAGGCTATTTTTTGAGAGGGAAGTGCTTGGGAAATCTGTTTTGAATATCCTAGCCTGTGAGGCTGCAGAGAGGATAGAAAGACATGAAATTTATAAGCAGTGGCAGGTACGTCATCTTAGAGCCGGATTCAAGCAGCAAGGGTTCGATCAGGAACTCGTGAAGGAAGCAAAGGCTATGTTGAGAGGGAATTATCATAAGAATTTCTTTGTGGATGAAGATGCTCGGTGGGTGCTTGAGGGTTGGAAAGGAAAGATTATGTTTGCTATCTCCTGTTGGAGACCGGCGTATTAAAATTGATATATCTTTGAGCTATCATCATATTTGTTATGCCAATTGATCATTAGTTTTGTTTCAAATGTTGTAAGCCTAGGTTCCAGACTTTTTTAGTCTGCATTACTCGAGGAACTAAGTTTTATCATTTACTTACTCTACATGTGCATATTTATACTCATGCACCATATGATGTTGTCAGTTTAGTTTTGAGTTGAAAGTTAGCTTGGCAGTGATAAAATTCCATTTATCTGCCTGAGCTAGCTAGTAGGCCTCGAGGCATGACAATGGTATTGGGACTTTTGGGGCATTGTGCAACCATGTAGGCAACAATACCTCTCTTCTTATGAATTTTCTACTTTCATTGCGCATGCTTTGTGGATATGAGATGGATATGTTAGTCAGGCATTAAAGATTGAGAATTACCACCATCGGATAGGTCTTTCCCTCGTCAGTTACACCCTCCCCCTCAATAAATATAGTTTGTGGAACTATCGTGTTGTGACTTGTGAGGGACTTATATGAGCATGTGGTATCAAGTTGCTGCCATTATAATTTGGGTCTTGATCAGGATAATTTATGATCTCCATATTTGGTTTCTACTATGATATCTTCAATTTTCTCAAATTACAGATGGTCCAAACAGTAAAGGAATTTGTGCATAAGATAGTAAGGTGTCACAGAGTGAAAATTTAAACCCTACGAGATAGATCAAGGTACAACTAGATGCGTCTAAGATACCCAATTTAGTAGAAAAGTACTAGAAAAGTGTAGTACACTCCAGGATTTTTTTATTGTATCCTAGAAGATTCTAGAGGCTCTTAGATATATATGAAGTATTCTAGAATATTGAGGAATATTGTAGAATGAAGGGAAAGGAAATAAAATGTTTTAAAGCATTCTTTTGCATGAGAGACATTTCAAGAGAATGTCCTAGACTTCTAAGTGTGGGAATGTAGTAGAATAGTCTTGAAAAAAAAATATCTAGGCGTATCCTTTATTATGAAATTGTAGAATCTTCACTTTTGTGGAAAAGACTAAGGGAACTAAAATATAAATAGAAGTGCACACCACTAGCTCTCACCATCCAATAATTCTTGGATGTTGTAAGTTCTCTACCTTTGTACACATTCTCTTATAATATAAAGGTTCATTGTTCACAATTTTCTTGTGTACCATACTACTCATACCCTTATCTTGTCATTAATTCAACAAAGGCTGACTTGACTTAATCATACACAAAGGTTGTGACCAAACAAGTGTTATACGGGTCTCTATGGGAGAGTCAATATGTGATAATTGCTATTAGAGCCATTTCAAGGGAAACCATGTGTTGGGAAAGTTAGTTACAATGGGTAGCATTCTAGGCATAGTATGGCAAGTGAATACACCGATATTAACACTGTGGTGGATGTGCAAACAAAGAAAGGATGTCATGGGAAGTCTAGGGATATCCTCACTAGGTTCTAAGCTAGGTTGATAAAGGTAGAGGAGCACATGGGAGACATCAAAGATCGAAGAGAAGACCTTGATAAAGCGATTGAGACTATAACCAAGCTAAATGGAGACATTGAGGCAACTTGAGACACCTTGGTGACCATGATGAAGGATAACACCAAGGTGGTGAATGAAAACATGGTCCTATCTAACGATGGCATGTAACAAACTATGGTTAACTTAGAAACTAAGGTGAAGGAGCTATCTAATGTAATTTCTACTATACGGGAGGATATAGCTCTATGTAGGAGAAGTGTGTCATGCCAAACCATCATAGAAACTCTTAAGGTAGTGGATACATCATGTAACACCCCAAAATGCACTACTTTTTTTAAAAAGCAAAATAATTTAAAATTTTAAAAAACCTATGAATTCAGGTGATGTTATTGCCATATTTAGTACCAGACCAGTTCACTCCGATCGTTCCAATACCAAGTGCTAAGGCTAAAAAGATTATTTTCACACTTAAACTGAGAGTTCGTAAAATGAATTAAAAAGATCATAACATAGAAATTAAAGTACGCATAAAAGTTTATAATCAATAATAAGATAGAAATCAGAGTGCGATATCAAAATTCCTTGGAGGGGATAATCTTACAATCGATAAAAGATTTATTTGAAATACTCAATACAAGGCAATAAATCATAAAAGGGTAAATACGATACAAAAGAAAAACAGAAGGAATAAATTGCATAAAGGGTAAATACAGCCACGACGCTCTAGAACTTTGAGCCAACCATAAGCTCAACACTCAACCCTGCCTGATGTCTCACCCACCTGTACAAGGTCAAAAGGGCATTTCACATCAAGACACCATTTCTAGGCGTATGGGGCGCTAGAGTACTTGCTAATTTTCTTTTTTACATGGAACATTTCCTTAAGAACTTGGGGATCATTGATGAAAGAGAGAAGATATGTATTTTCTCTATTTTCCTAGTTGATACTACTATTATATGGTTGTGTAACAAGTTTAATGACATAGAGTTGCAACAAGCTCCCATCACCACTTGGGTGCAATTTAAGTAGAAGTTTAAGAAATAATTTTACACAAGGAATGTTGAGTTCTTGACCGGGGTAAATATGTGCAAACTCAAACAAATTGGTTTAGTGGGGGACTATGTAAAAGAGTTTGTGGCACTAAAGTTAGAGGTATTGAGCATGAATGAGGAGGAGTTGTACTTCAACTTTATGATAAGACTTTAACCGAAGGTTCGGGCTGAAGTTGAGAGGTATAGTGCTACTAGCGTTCATGATGTTATAGTCTTAGTATAATCATTCTTGGACCTCACTATTGTTACCCAAGAGGTTCCATGGGGAGACAAGAAGAAAGGTGGAAGAGATGAATCCAAGGAATGACAAGGTCGAATCCCTTTAAAGAGTCCTTGAGATTCTTATCAAGAAAAAAGGTAAAAAAAAAACTTATAAAAATGATTAAAATACCCTTGAACATTGAAAAACTTATAAAAATCATAATCAACCCTATACAAACCAAAACCTAACATATTATTTATCAAAATTCAAGTAAAATACATAAAGAACATAATTGCATACTCAAAATTAATTAAAACCAACTAAAAAGACAAAAACACCCCTAAGACCTAGAATGGCTCTAACATTCTCAATCCAATTTTAATCATTTTAACACTATTATACATATACATACTAAAAAGACATATAATAACATACTTAATTAAAATTAAAACAACCAAGTACACCCCATGAATTAGTTGAGTGTCCGTATACAAATATACATAATTTTTGAACCATTTCATACTTAACTTCATAAAACCTCAATACTACTTTCTATGTTATCTAAGCACCACTTATTCATTTTAACATCATCCCTAACATCATAAAATAATGATACAATTATCATATATTAAGGATAAGCTAGCAAATGTGGCCTAAAGAGCACACATTTCTCTCAACCAACAAAGTTTTTAACAAATGACAATTTTAACACTTCACATAATTTTGGCCATAACATTTTGCTACTTAAGGTAATAAATATCTAAAAAAAATGCATAGTAAATGAGATGTCCTAAGATTTCATATGACACCTTAAACATATTAAAACTCTAACTACACACATTTAATTTTGTGTCACAACAGAGATAAAATATTAGGACTTAAACTAACATGATTCACATAAAATCATAAGAAAACATATCATCATGCTTACAACACTTAAACCATATACTCTTGATTTCTTAAGATAAATGTAAAACATGTTCAAAAATTAAATGAACAAAATATTTAGCACATAAATCCTACTTCTAAAGGTTATAATAATTACCCAATATATATATGCTCCTAAACATAAAAGAAATTATTCAAGCTTGGCACCATCACCTAAGAAACTTGATCACCTTCACAAAAATCAAAGATAACAAGGCTTAGAAGATCATCAAAATAAAAATGAAAAGAAGGAAATTATGAGAGTAAAGAAATCAAACCCTTATCTTGATAATGAAAAACTTGAGCAAGGATGATAAGAATCCGCCTCCACCTTAAACTAAATCTTAACTCTTAAACATTTAAGGCACATGTTTATGAGTTAAGCTAAAAGAATTAGAAAGTAAAGAAAGAAAAATCAAGAAGGAAAGAAGAGGAAAAGTGGTCTCGGGTAGTGTGGAAATGAAGACTAATGAGTTTGTGGTGGGTATGGAGACCTAAGGCCAAAATCATCCTCTCTATTTCAACTCAAGTTTGGAAAAAAAAAATCAAAGGAGAAGATGGGGGAGTTTTCCTTGCACAATGCTTGATTAAAGAATGAATGAAAATGTAAGAGGTGTAATAAGGATAATCGGTAGGAAATTTAAGAATTGTGTAAGAGAATGATTTTCTGTCAAAAGTTGGGTGAATAAGAAAAGATGAAACAATCACACAGATGTTAATGGGTTGACCACAATATTTTTAAATACTTTATTTATGAAAAAGTCAATTAAATAGGGTTTTGTAGGAAAAAAATATCCAATAAATCCCAAAATTAATAAAATTTAGGTAAAGGTGCAAAATAAAATTAGAAACTCAAATATAGAAAACAAATTTGTCAATAGAAAAGATTTAAAGGCTAAGAAAATTAAAATGAGCAAAATAAGCAAATTATCTAATCATGTAAATGTGTGTGTTTTTTTTTTACAATTTAACAAAATGAAAGATGAAATGCTCAAATATGGAAAGAATGAGATGATTAATCAAATATGGAACGTTAGTGTTTGAGAAGCTGAGTATTATATGAGTACATATAACCTAAATCAAATAGACTTAGGGTCTCAAAGGTTTAAGTGAGAAACCTATAAGGAAACATGTAATATTTGTTATATGTAGAAACATGATATTATAAAGATAAAATGAAATCATTTCAACAAGATCCCTTAAGAATACAAGTGAAACTAGTTATGGGTCTCTCTCTAAATAGGAGAAATAAAACACATGTTTTAAAACTTACACGACTATTCATTTTTTTTTTTTTAAAAAAAGCCTAGTATTCAAGTTAAACTAAGTAAACCCTACATTCGTCTTCTCCATTTCTTTCCATCTCCCCCTTTATTGCCATATACTGTTATTGCTTTTATATTATTATAGATTATAATTAAATAAGAAATGTTAGATAAGTTTAAGGCCTTTACTCAATCATATTTAATGAAAAGATTTTATTGAACTTAATAAAGTTGGGCTTAGTCATATCTTTTTTTATACTATATTTTATTTAATATTTATTAATTCAACATAATTTAAATCTTTATTTTATAAATAAATTTATCAAAATAGTTTAATTATCGATCTAATCAATTTAAACTACTAATTCAATTAATAAATCACTAAACTAATAAATAGGCTGATGATTGGTGTAATTTTAAAAAATATGCCCTTAACGATGACAATATGTATATGTATATATATATATATATAGACCCAAGATCCAGAAAAGAAGGAATTAAATCTTAGTCTGATATGGTGGTATTCGATTGTCGGTAGGGACAAAACCAATTCAGAGCACATGGGGTTGCCTGACCCCATGGATTTTTTTTAAAATTATATATTATATATACAATGTAAATAACAAAAAACATCTCTAGAGCAGTGGTTAGAAAGTGATAAATGAAGTTAAGTGAAGCATGGGGTCTTAGGTCCAATCCCCGGGTCTACCAATTTTGCTCTTCTATTTTTTCAACTTTTTTTCCCTCTATTTTTTTTTCTCATGCCCCTAAGTTTTTAAAAGTGTGACCCCAATGCCCGAGTCTCGACCCCATCCCTCCTCTTTAGTTCTCTGATTCTCTCCCCAAAGTCCAAACAAATGAACAATGGAACAAATGCAATGAGCTAAAGCCAATAACCCTACCCCGCCCAAGACTACTGGACGCCAGGCGCCCACCACTGCTTCTTGGCTACTAGCCATGACGCCACCGGAGTTCAACCCCCTCGTCTTTGCCACGACCAACCCTATTGGTTGCTGCCTTTAGCAGTTCAGCCCTTGACCTCTCAGTCGCTGGCTGTTGCACACCTCCCAGCTCCTAGTCCTCATCTGTTCGATGCCTTGCACTCGAGCCGTCGGCCATCCTTGTCTGTCTCAACATCCCCAAGCAACCACACGAGGGACAAAGCCAAGCAGCAAGTCAGCAGCCGAGAGTCAGAGAGATTGAGAGGGTAAGGTTTTTTTTTAATAAAAAAAGATGAAATCTATTTTAATTTTTGTTAATTATATTAGTTTTTGTTTTTATTTATGAGTTTATTACGAATATGCGAATTTGAAAATTTCATATTATTTTCACGTCAATTGTAAAATAAGCTTAAATTAGGGTGGATGATGTTTTTGGCATAGGCTATGTTAATTTTAATAAATTAGTTGATTATTCTATACTTTTGAATTAGGTTATGTTAATTAAATTAGTTTGTATTTTTATTTCTGATTTTATTATAAATTTGTGAAATTGAAAATTTCTTGTTATTTTTATGTCAATTGTAAACTAATCTTAAATTAGGGTGGATGATGTTTTTTTCGCATAGGTTAAGTTAATTTTCATGAATTAGTTGATTATTTTATATTTTTGAATTAGGTTATGTTAATTTTGAATTAGTATGGTATGAATTAGTTTGGCTATAAGTAGTTCATTATTGTGTAATTTTGATTTAGTTGAGTATTTTTGTTAGTTGAATTAGTTTATATTCATATTTTTTATTTTATTATAAATTTGTGAAATTAAAAATTTCTTGTTATTTTTATGTCAATTGTAAAATAATCTTAAATTAGGGTGGATGATGTTTTTTGCATAGGTTATGTTAATTTTCATGAATTAGCTGATTATTGTATATTTTTAAATTAGGTTATGTTAATTTTGAATTAGTATGGTATGGATTAGTTTGGCTATAAGAATTAGTTCATTATTGTTTAATTTTGATTTAGTTGAGTATTTGTTCACTATATCTTTTACTGTTGTATTGATAATTACAGATTTTATTTTGTCAAATTAGCATGTGGAAAGATCTTCAAAAGCAGCCTAAAAATAAAGAATGGCCTAATAGGAATCATTCTAATCCAGTTCCTACTTTGTAATTCATGAACAAGTTTCTTCATATCTTCATCAAGCTCAAGCTACACAACGTAATTGGGTGGATTTAAATTCTCTAGAACTTGATCCAAGTTTGAGGAAAAAAAAATTCAGATTTCCATCCAAATCAGCAAGACGAGGTAAGGAGAGCTTATATTTGCCTTGGTCCTTTCCAGCCTGGTGCACACAATTTTTCAATTAAACTTATTGCCGGAAAAAATCGAAGATTTGTTGCATATTGGTTTGATCAGTATGACTGGTTAGAGTATAGTATAGCAAAAGATGTTGCTTTTTGCTTACCATGTTACTTGTTCAAACATGAATTTGAATCTGGTGGTGATCATTTTGTGGGGCAAGGTTTTGGGGGTTGGAATAAAAAGGGTAGCCTTGAAGTTCATGTTGGTAATTGTGATAGTCGTCATAACAAGGCTGTGAAAAAATGTGATAATTTGATGAATCAAAATTATGGCATTCAAGCTGCTTTGTCAAAACAATCTGAAATAGTAAAATCTGAGTATCATATACATCTAGAAGCATCAGTCATTACTATTAGATATCTTCTTTGACAAGGACTAGCATTTTAGGGAAACGATGAATCAGATGACTCAAAAAATTGAGATACCTTTTATGAGCTCCTAAAAAGATTATAAGAAGTTAATCAACCTATGGCTCATTTTATGTTGAAAAATGCTCTAAGAAATAGCCAAATGACTTCTCATGATGTTTAAAAAGATATTGCTTATACTTGTGCAACTAAAATAAGTAATGAGATTATTAAGGAGCTAGAGGATGATGTTTTTGGTATATTAATAGATGAATATGGAATATATCTAAGAAAGAACATATAGTTGTTGTTATACATTATGTGGATCGTAGGGGTTTTGTGATGGAAAGATTCATTGGTATTGCACATGTAGCTGATACAACTGCCATGTCACTCAAATCAACACTTGAGACAAATGTTAGTGAAGCATAAATTATGCATATCAAGAATACAAGGATAGGGCTATGATGGAGCAAGCAATATGAGAGGAGAATATGGTGGTTTAAAAACCTTGATTCATAATGAAAATAATTCAACATATTATGTTCATTGTTTTGCTCATCAGCTTTAGTTAGCACTCGTTGCAGTTGCAAGGTCTTATGAAGATATTGATTGGTTGTTTTTTATTGTTACTGGTGTTGTTAATGTAATTGGATCATCTAACAAACGTCGAGATATACTTCGAGATAAATGCACAATCAAATTAGAAAAAGCATTTGATCTAGGCGAGATAGAATGCGGGTGTGGATTGAATCAAGAATTGGCCCTTTCAAGGGTTGGAGATACTCGTTGGGGGTCACATCATAGTCTCTTTTAAGTTTGGTTAAGTTATTTTCTTTGCTTATTGAAGTACTTGATTTTTTTAAAAAAAGATTTAAAAAGTAGATAGAAAGGTGAGGCTGAGCTTTCAAAGATCTACTAATGTCCTTTGAGTGTGTTTTCATGTTACATTTGATGAAAAGGGTTCTAGGTATCACAAATGATTTGTCTCAGATGTTGCAGAAGCGTGATTAAGACATTGTGAATGCCATGAGACTTGTTCAACTTGCTAAACAACGCCTCCAAACAATGAGGGATGAAGGATGGAAAGATCTTATTGTTGAAGTTTCTTTATTTTTCCACAATAAGAATATTGTGATTGTAAATATGGATGATCGGTATGTTAAGGAAAATAAGTCACAACGGTTGGCTCCATTTCTTACAAATATACATCATTACAAGTTTGATTGCTTCTACATCATATTAGACTTGCAATTAGAGGAGCTTGAATAACGTTTTAATGTGATAGGCACTACATTGTTGTCATATGTAGCATGCTTGAATCCATCAGAGTTATTTTCTACTTTTGACAAAGATTCATTGATTAGGTTAACAAAGTTTTATCCCGAAGAGTTTTCTAATGTTGATCTTGTGATACTGAACAATTAGCTTGAGAATTATATTTTGGATGCTCGATTTGATAATAGATTTTCTGAATTAAAAGGACTTGATGATCTCTTAAGGAAGCTAGTGGAAACAAAAAAGTACACTATGTATCCTTTGGTTTATATGCTCGTAAAGCTGGCTTTGATTTTGCCGGTAGCTACTACAACTGTTGAAAGAGTTTTTGAGCAATGAGTTTTATAAAAAACAAGTTGCAAAATTGTATGTGTGATGAATGGGTACATAATTGTCTAATATCATATATAGAAAAAGATGTATCCGATACCATTAGTAATGAGATTATTATAGCTCGTTTTCAAAATATAAAACCTCGACGAGTATAATTATAAACGAATATCTATGTATGATTATAGATAATATTAAATATACTATTAATATTATAATTTTTATTATTATTTTATATTTAAATATATACTTATTATTTGTTAGAATCCTGAAAATTTTATATCCTGACTTTGTCCGTGATCCTCAGTCTGTTGGGAAGAAAATGGACTATCGCCCCGCCCGGATGATATGCATAATTAACCATATATAACCGACAATCTTGACTGAGCTCAAGCACGTGGCTACTGGCTATATGATTCAGTCGGTGAATCATATCATTAGCTGGTTCGATTTTTCTCTTCACCGATATCCAGCCAGTTTCATCGTAAGCGTAAAAGGAAATGTAGTTTAATTTTCTTTATCCTCTTTGAAGCGTGTGCGAGGAAGTTTCGGTTCGTGGGGGGAGTAATGGGAGCTCGAAGTTTTGAGCAGACTGATTCCTCACCTCTCGCGTGAATAAAAAGTCAGGATATGGTTGGAGAAAGCTTCTCGCAAAAGTTTGCCGAATTCGATTCGTATAAAATCAGGTTCGAAAGAATGCTAAAAATTTATCAACTTGATCTGGTTTGACGTCAATTTAAATATAATTTTGATTTGTCTAGACTTAATCCATGGCTCATGGCTCAACTTAGTACAAAATCCAACGTCAATCCAATTTAATTATATATATTATATAAAATTTTAAAAATATATTCTTTTATAATTTATTATTACTTTTTTTTATATTTATTGTAAATATTCTTATTCAATAATAATATTATAATATCATCCATCTTTTTATAAAAAAATATAATATTAAAAATTTATAGTAATAAACAAGTAGCCGTTGATAGTATATTTTTAATTACATATTTATACAAAGTCAAATTTAATTCTTAGTTATGCGGTTAATGTGTTGGATAAAATATTTGGTTTTACAAACATTCAAAATGATTTAATTCGAGTTTAGCTCAACTTGAACCCAACACTGTCTATCAAAATTAAAAAAAGGTTTGATATATTAAATTAGTCTAAAACGACCTAAATTTAAATTAACTCGAGCCTAATATTATCAAAATATGAGCTAACTCAGGCCAAAATCAAGTCCTACATGACCAATCAAATTAACCAAAAATAATCTGAAACTAAAATAAATCAAACTCAAATTTGATCTGATTCAATAAATTTATTCGATATAATACAAATCACTAATTATCTGAATTCAAATTAAATCCAACCTAAATAATAAAATGATCTAAAATAATCTATAATTAATCTATAAAAATAGTCTGTAGACAATCCGACTTGAGGATAAACCAACCCACTACGAGGTGACTTGTCCAACCGAGCCATTGAAAATTTTGAGCACTTGTTTGAACATTTCTTCGTCTAGACATGTAAAGCACTCGTCCTCTGTCTTTCCCTGGTACTTTTGACTTAATTTTCCTCTCCTTCACGCTTGATTCGTAAACCGACTTGCTCTCTATACTTCCATACTCTTCCATCAGCCGTTGACATTTAAAAAAAAAAAAAAAACTCTTGCTTTGTTTTTTTTGTTGCTCGATCGATTCCATTTCTTGTACATGTGGAAAAAAAAAATCCTTTCTTTTCATCACTGGGGGTCAATCATATATATATTTTTTGAAATTAAGAATTTTATCGGGCGATTATGTCTAGAGCCTTCAAAATAATTATATTTTAATGGTCTATATTACCTGGTGTGGTGGTGGGATGCAATTACGTCATAGAATTTTAGGTGTAGTATATTTAATGTAATATTACCTAATCGTTACACGGAGAGTATGTATCACTTCGGTCAAAATCTCCCTACAAGTTCGTATCGATTGTAGACGGAGGCAACACAGGGACATTTAAAGAGAATGAAAATAATATAATCCGAAGTCGAAAATTGAAATTTTTTTGGATAATATATATAAGATATTCAACTATCTACTTTTAAGTTAATTTTTGGGTGGAGTAAGAGATTTACTCGTAAGATTACGTCTGGGTCATTGTTGTGGTTAATCTTTTGGGTGGGCCTATTTGATGTGATGGCTGTCGTGAAATTTAGGTCACTCGCTCTATTTCGCTCTGTCTCTGTTGATTTCTTGAGTTTTATTAAGATTTGGGTGGCGAAAGGCAAGTTTCTACGAAATTATAGATACCCTTTTTAAAGGATACTACGAATCGTTGAATGAACTCAAATTCAGTCAAGACAATTTTGTCCTGTCGAATTCCATGAATAATATACCTCAAATTGTTGCCTTCAGAACCACCGATGATTTTGTTGATAGTCAGGCTCCTTCAATTGATCCAAACCATAGTACTTTTGATCAAAGACAATTCAGTTTTTCCCATCAGGCTTCTGTCGATAGCATCACACAGAATATTGCCTTCGGAGCCCACGACTTTGCCGCTTCCCAGATAATTAAGTTGAGTGATTTAGATCAATATGTTGATCTAGAAACCCTAGATGTCGGAGGGATGCCTCATTTCCCTGATGCGTGTTTGAAATACATGGGGGATATTCTTATGGACGAGGATTTTAGCGATCAACTGCCTGCTACAATAGAGGATCATAGGGCACTTCAAGCTACTGAGAAGTCATTGTATGATGCTCTTGGGGAGGTATACCCACACCCAACTTCTAATAATCAATCCCATGATTGTGTTGTCCCACATGGTGGCTATGCGTATGCCCCTGCCGATGATGATTTTTGCAGAACTTTGGTCAAATTGCAGGCTGATGGCTACGGTTCGCACGAAACTGATGTTGAGACCAACGTGGTTCTACATCAGATTCGGAACCAGTCTGATCTCTTGTGTCCATATGTTATTGATAAATCTGATCCCTCCTCGATGTCACTATCTCGGTCTCCACGCTCATCCAACAACAGCTATGTTGATGCTAATGGCAGGTCATTGGATCCTCTTGTGAGTAAAATTTTGGGTCCTGATTTGGCTAATTTGGGAAACTTTGACTGGGTTAGAGATGCCATCCTCAATCTAGGAGGTAATGGGTCCATCAATCATGGGATGGCAGGTGAGTTGAGGAAGATGGGCAATATGGTTAGTAAGCCCAGGGGAAGGAGGCATCATCAGAGAGATGATGACGATGGTGATTATGAAGATCTAAGATGCGTCAAGCACTTGGTGCCTAATCTTGAGGAATATGTGAAATTAGAGAATTATGATGATTTATTCCTTTGTAATAACGGTCAAAACGATATTCATCCGTGTATCGACGGATCCTCACATGTTGAAACCGGCGGAAACAATTCACTAACCGAAACTTCCAAGGGGCGCAACAAGGGCAGGCCAGGGCGTGGTGATAGGAAGAAATCCGGTGATCAAGTAGAAACACTCGACATGAGGGTTCTCCTCATTCAATGTGCACAAGCAGTGGCTAACTGTGATCTAAGGACTGCAAATGAACTGCTCAAGCAAATTAGAAAGCATTCGACTCCATACGGTGATAGCTTCCAAAGAGTAGCTCATTACTTTGCTAATGGACTTGAAGCTCGCTTATCAGGTTCTGCTGGTTCAGAACTAGTAATTACTTATGGCGGCTTACAGATGTCGCCTGCCGAATTCCTAAAAGCATACAGAGCATGTGTTTCGGCTATTCCTTTCAGAAAGACTGCAATTTTCCTCGCTAACAAAACAATAGCAAGGCTGGCTAGGAATGCTTCAAGGATCCATATCATTGATTTCGGTATTCAGTTTGGTGTCCAGTGGCCTTGTTTTATACAGAATATCTCAAAAAGATCTATCGGACCTCCAAAGTTACGCATCACTGCTGTAGATTATCCAGAACATGGGTACCAACCAGCTTCAAGGATTGAGGCAACAGGGAGACAGTTATCCAAGTACTGCAAAAGATTCGGTGTACCATTTGAGTATCATCCCATTGCCAAGAAATGGGAAGACGTACGCCCCGACGATCTAAAAATCGACAGAGACGAGCTCCTCGTTGTCAACTGCGTGTGGGGGGCAGGAAAATTGCTCGATGAGACGGTCGACGAGAGCAGTCCGAGGGATAAATTTTTAAGCTTTATCAAAAAGTTAAACCCAGATCTTTTCACACACGCGATCATTAATGGCTCCCTCAATACTCCATTCTTCATCACACGGTTTAAAGAGGCTTTGTTTCACTTCTCAGCCTCGTTTGATCTTTTCGAAGAAACTTTGCCTCGTGAGCATAGCGAGAGGCTGCTTTTCGAGAGGGAGTTTCTTGGGAAATCTGCTTTGAATGTCATTGCTTATGAGGCTGCAGAGAGGATTGAAAGACCTGAAACTTATAAGCAGTGGCAGGTACGACATCTTAAAGCTGGATTCAAGCAGCAAGGGTTCGACCAGGAACTCGTGAAGGAAGCGAAGGCTATGTTGAGAGGTAATTATCATAAGAATTTCTCGGTGGATGAAGATGCTCAGTGGGTACTTCAGGGTTGGAAAGGGAAAATTCTGTATGCAGTTTCCTGCTGGAGACCTGCGTATAAAGATTGATTTATCTGTGAGCTATCATCATATTTGTAATGTTTATTAATCAATAGTTTTGTTCAAATGTTGTGAGCCTGTGATTCTTGACAATTTCAATCTGCCGTATTTGAACAACTAATGGAGCTACTTACTAAAAGTAATTATTATATTCAGCTCCAAGCAAAGTTACGTTTATCATTTATTTACTCAGCTCCTGCATAATTGTATTCATGCGCCATCTGATGTTGTTGGTTTATTTTGACTTCAAATTCAGCTTTGTAGTTAGCTACCACCTTTCATCTGCCTGAGCTAGCTAGTCCTCTTGGAGGCATGATGATGGTTGGGGACTTGGGGTTGTTGTGCAATCATATGAGCAATAATACCAGTCAACTTATGTTTTTTACTTGACGCATGCTTTGAGGGTATGAGCTTCATATGTTAGGCAGGCATGATAGATTGAGAATTTCCACCATCAGATAGGTCTCTCTCCCTAGTCAGAGTTACATTCTTCCCCTAAAAGAATAGAGTTTGTGGAAGTGCCATGTTGTGGCTTGTGAGGGACAAATCTGAAGACTCGGTATCAAACTGCTGCCAACATTGTAATTTAGATCCTAATCAGGATTATGGTTTGATCTGCATTTTTGGTTTCTACTGAGTTATCTGCCACTTTCTCAAGTTGCAGATGCTCTGAAGGGTAATGACGTTGTGCGTGCCGTAGCAAGGGCTGACCTTTTGCTGCCACATTCTTTGACATAGTTTCCTGCGCCTGTATGCACGACAGCTTCTTGGCATCACCACGAACATAGCGAATTTATTACAGGTTTCATCTGCATACAAATTGTTTTCCCCTCCTTGTTTATTATTGTCTGAATTCTTATTTGTCATGGCTGCCACATGCCTGAATACAGGGCCAAGTAGTCCTCAATATTTTGGCTTTCTAATTATCAAAAGCAGAAAAAAAATGTTTGGATTTCTTTGGTTTGGTCTCTCTCTTTCCAAAAGAACAAAGCACTAGGAGTAGTTTTGCTTATGTATTTATTAATTTTTTTTTTTCGATAAGTTTGAAGTTGATTTTGTTTGCAGGATATTTAATAGATTGAAGTTGATGGAAATATGTCCAGGTACATTGACCAATCCGTTGTGCCCTCGACGGTCCATGAGCTTTTTGGACCTTGACTTCCCAGCAGCATCCTATATTGAGCGTAAACAACGGCATTATCCAACTTTTGTGTTTGTTTTTTCTTGTAAGCACGTGAGGGGCGTCACAATTTTTGAGATAATAAATAGACCGGTGATGATCAAATCATTTGTATTATTAATTTAGTGGTTTATTAATTGGATCAGTAAGCATTGGTTGACCCATAATTTAAACTCGTCTACTAAATATAATAAAAACACAAATTTGTATTTACTTCAGCTGCAAATACAAATTTTATTTTGTTAAAATTTAGGTACAAAAATATATCTTTGTTGGGTAAGAGCACTAAAATATATGTATCTATCTGAAATTAAATAATAGGCAAGAACTTGTAATAAGCCCAATTAACCCAAATTACTATTGAGCTTATATGACCCAAGAAACAAAACTAAAATGCCAAAAGAATTTGTCACGATAACAAACACCCCCTATTTTTATAATAGAAAATCTTATATTATTTCAAATATTTTATGGAAGAGAAATAAGAAAATACAAAGTGTCACTACCACATCTACCACGAAGTAAGTATTTCCGCTACCTAATTTAAGGTATATATAGCACTAAAAGTAACTCATATATAATGATTAAGTATGGTAAGTATCTGATCCTATTGGTGCAAGATACAAATCAAAGAAAGTTAAATACATCAAGAAAAAAACTAAGGTGCAAGTACCCATAGAAAATTCGGGTCACATACCCCAACCAATAACATAAGATAACTCTAGTGCTTAACCCCACCAACACCATAATACACATAACATCAAGAAAACTTGCATCAAATAGCCAAAAAAATTAGCCATTTAGTATTAAAGTATTTAGTAAATGCACTCACCTCAAAGAAAATAGTATGCTCATTAAATCATATATACATGTCATAATCCATGAACATATCATGATATCGGCATGATATACACCTTACAATAGATATCAACCTATCATGATACACAAACCTATAATCCATAATCATACTTTCATGTAATATCAACATGATACCACTAGGATGCATAACCCCCATTATAAATAATAACTCATATCTCATGCTATCACTATATTTGTGCTTCCAATAACTTGATATACTCAAAATCCTAGCATGCTCATAACACAACATACTTAAACATTTCAACTTAGCAAGCTCATGGGAGCACATGCTTAGAACATATGACTCACCATACCTACACAATGTCATGCTTTCCCGCATAAATAAGGATTCATCCTAGATTCCAACTTAAATTGCCCATCACATGTAAAGGCTCATAAAGCACATAGAATCAGAATCACTTAGCCATGTGATACCATATTATATCATATCATATCATAACCTAGGTAGGATATTATCCTAGAGAACATATTATCATGAGATCATGCTTACAATGAATATACTAAACCCATGATATAGTCATTTAATCACACATAAGATACTTAGGATTCATGATCAAGAGAAGATAATAGGAACCAGGTTATTTAGATACTATCCCTTAACTAGGCCATCATGAACCCATATATAATATAGAAACAAGTCGTAGAGGTTTAGCATAATAAGACTAGGTCATAAGGGTGCTATAAATAGACCAAATACTCTATCATATAATGACAACATAAGATAAATCATGCTTTAATTATCAATAAGCCTTTAAGGCACCAATGAACCACTAAGCCATTAAGTTACTATATACTAAAGAAGACACAAATAGTAAATGGGATGATTGGGGATACATAGTCCAAAACAATACCAAAAGATAATTATATTAGAATATTATAAGATATATCAACATAACCAATAGAAGCCAATAAGCCATTACCGCATCATATACTATGGAATGCATAAAAAAAGATATAACAATAAGCTAATAAAGACACCAAACAATGAGGATACAAATAAAAACCTTATATCTTCACTATATACATTAAGACATAGTAGTAACTTTATGACTTCCAAAGATAATAAAGTTCATAGCCATGTACAACATACAATGGGGAAAAGATATATACCATGGACATAAAATTTTACCACAATGGTTAACCACAACCTAGGTATCAATCCTTTAAGTGTTGACACCCCCTAAAAAACTTCATTCGAATAGAGTAAGAAGAACACTAAGGCTAACTTAGGTTCCTGCTAGAAGGAAAACATATAAAAGCATAAAATGTCTAATAAAAAGAGCTTGTATATAGCTCACTAACCTTTTGCTTAGCAACTTTTAAGAGTTGGAGATTTAGATATAATAAATACATACACCAAGCAAGTAATGTATAAACAATAATGTACAATGCACAATCCATACAAGATGAGTCACAACTCATCGAATACCAAAACAACTTAAAATGATCCCAATGATCTAGAATCAAACCAAAGTCATCAAGGAAAAACCAAGGCATGAAGCCTAAAATAAGTTAAGGTATTAAGCGAATAAAACCTTACAAGAGCATACAAGCCCATCGAAACAAACCCAAACTTGAAACCATACCAAGACTTTTCAAGGTATAGAGGCCAAAACAAAGGAACTAAAGGTGTAAAGCCAAACTAAAAATAAACTACGATACACACCAAAATAGTACAAGGCATAGAAGATAGTTCAATAAAACCAAAGGTAAGAAGTCAACACAAGGTTAAAGTAGGTCATATGCCAAACCAAAAAAATCATTGACAAAGGCATATAAGACAAAGTAAGAAACTAAAGGCAAAGCCATAACCTTAAAACCAAGGCATATACACTAAAAGAAAACAACCCAAAGGCATGCTAATAAGTGTATTTTATGACCTATTTTTATGATATTCAACATCATACTTTGCATTACTTTTCCTCTAAAAAGATAGATTTAGAATTTATTAAATCATAGGCACTCATTAGGGATCAGTCATGAATAAAAAAAATAAAATGAAGTGTTTTGAAGAGCCTTACAAGTAAAAAGGTCAAACAAAACTTTCACATAAAATAACAAAAATAAACTTCTGTATTTCAATCATAAATTTTTCACTAAAGCTCCAATTAAGGTGATTCAAGTTACGTTGGAAAGATAAGATCAAGGGATGCAACTTTTATACTTACCTCTTTTCTAAATTAGATTAGATCATGGTAAAAATTATGTTGGAAGAAGAAGTTGTCAATCAGAAGATGCTGAAATTTACCTGGTGATGGATGGTCAATCATTGGTCAATCAAGGCTCATCCGTAACACTTGGAACTAGCATGGGAATCTTGAGCTCAAGACAAATATTTTCTAATTTTTTTTTCAACTTCTATATTATCTTTGTACTGACTTAATACATGCCTTTTAGTCTTCTTAACACCTATATAAACCTCTCTAACCAAACCCTTTGGAGAAGGGATGGATTCATTGCCTTTAATGTTAAGATATAATAATTAGGGTTACTTCCACTAAATCATGCTTCCATCTCATCAATTCATTCATGTTCATTCATTTCACTCATCATCTACCCCTAATTCTTAATTTTGTTTTATATCAATTTAATATCCATCATAGGATTTTCAATTCATGGTTTCACCATATTCAAATGTTCAACCACCTTTATAGTTCTTCCAATTCGTTGTTCAATTTATTTAATTGATCCATGAAATTATCAATTCCACCTTTATAAACCCTTAATTTGTTAACCCTATGCCTAAATTTACATAAAGGAAAATCTAATTCATGCTATCATTCAAGTGAAGGACTCATTTTGTTTGTATAAGGAAGAAGATGAAGTCCACAACTGGTCATCAACCAGTCCTCATCTTGGGGTCATTCACTTGCCACATTTTGTTCATTTTCGCTTAAGTTTTTAGTGTTTTCTTTTTCTAACTTATTATATACCTTGTGTAAATAACTTATACATGATGCATGGCTAAAGTTTCTTATTTTTAGGGATAAGATTGAACTTAGAATATAGTTTGAGATAACAACAACAACAATAGTATTTTTTTTTCCTATACATCATAAAATTGTCTTTTGAATCTATTTTAATTATTATCGTTTATATATGTGATTATGTTAAAGTATGATTTCTACGATGCTTACTTCATTATGGTTTCCTCATACTGATAGTATATAGGATTATATGCTTGCTAGATGGCTATATAAACATGCTATAATTTATGTATATAAATAATAGCCAGGTTAGATAGAAATTTACCTAATAGTTTTGTAATTCTAACTGGATTAGTAAAATATTTAGATATGTGTGTGCAACACCCCCAAATTTAGGGATTTAGAACTTTCATTTTTAAGAGCTAGTAGTAGAAGCCAAAACACAAAACATAGGGGTGTCACATCGCATCCAACATAAAAGATGAACTCCCTATACCTAGTTTATGTCTGGTGTAAGAAAAAAGTAACTTTGTACCTAGAAATTAAGTATGGGAAGCACTTGGTTGGACCATAATACATGATACGAAATAGAGAAAAGGAAATATATATAATGAAAATAGAAGACTAAGAGTCCATAAAGAGATAGAGATATCCGAATAACCATATCCTATACCAATATGATTAGCTCTAGCCAAAGGCAAGCATAATTAGAATAAAAATTAGCAATCCTATAAAACTAGTCAAATCTGCTCATAGGAATCAGCAACGCTTATAAGAAATACGATCAATATGCTACATATCAAGTAAGGTGACGATACATTCAAGTAAGGGAGGTACAAAGAATTACATAAGTTCACATCAAGGAGTAAGCCTCCATGTGTATTAATATAAAACGATACCAGGTAAAAAAAATGATCTAGATTTCATTATTAGATATAACATAATCCATTTTTTTTGTTTATGTTGAGTTTAGGGACCCCATTATTCTTTAACAAGTAGAGTGGTTTGTATCACCTCTAAATAACAACATACTTGAGATAATATTACCGTCCGATGGAATAGGCCCAATATACACCAAGAAAACATGCTCTCGACCACTATTGTTAGACTAATGGAATGATCTAAAACACCTCTTAGGAAAAAGCACACCCAAGCCACTATTATCATCTAATAAAACAGACATAACACCTCGTTCTTGACTTACATAATCTTTCACTTTAAATGATTAATTTCTTATTCATTAGAAATTATTATGAATCATATTCCCATTCAAGTTGATTTAGCGGATTGATGCACCTATCAGGGATAAACACACCCGAAGTCTAGTGGAATAGACCTATAAAATACCTCAGCCTGACTCATGTGATCTTTCACTTTAAATGATCAATGTCTTATTTATTATTGGTTTTATAGGTAAATACATAATTGAAGCAATAAAGCACAACCATATAGATATCAAGGTCATTTTCATGTATTAGGTCCATAATCTTCCTAAGAAATCCTAAGTTCACATTTTAGGTATAGATTCTTCCCTATTGCTATTTTATCCACCAAATTTAGCACCTCTTCCTCAAATATTACTATTATCAACATACACAAAAATCAAGGACTAACTCCAACATTTTACACATATAATAATAACCCTAGTTTTACAAGTATGTCATAACTTTTCCTATAAGACTCTTATGATTACCAATACAATATAACTTTCTAAAATATTATTATTAAAAACATATCCACAAATCGTAGTCTAGCTCTAACATTTTGCACATGTGATAATAATATCGCCATTTTAAAGTTTCTATTACCAAATTAAGCCATTTTCTTATTTTGTGGAACTATGGCATTCATAATTACTCAAAATAGTTCACATGATATTCTTGGCACATTTTAAATCATCCAACACATTAAAGTACTAAAATTCCCATATGAAACACATATTGGCCAAAATGATCCTTAAAGGTAACCAAAATATCCTATTTCACAAAAAGTCTTATATGTTTCTCATCATTATTTCCAAATCCTCTAATTATCACCATATATCTTAAACACTCATTTCCCACTTATCATAATTATACAAACCACAGTACAATATCGTATATCATACCAATTCTCTTAGGGTTTTTAATATAGAACTTATTATAATGACATTACATGCTTCTCAACCTACTCACTTCTCATCATATAATATTATATTACCACATCATAATAATGATCAACATGAAATTATCAATGACATGGTAATACACAAAATCATATTAGATATTTGGCACATAACCCTAACTACGACTAGTATCCTTACAAAAAAAGGCATTGATCTATAAGCTCGTATATCCTAACATGCCTTCTCCAAAACCTCCGTAAAGTTACATAAGAAACAACAATAAAACACAATTAGAACTTAGGGATATAATCAAGGAAATGCTAAGGTAAATGAGGGGGGAAAGAAGTAGAAAAACCTAAATCTAACCAAGGAAATTCTTCCGTGCGAGCTTGCACCAAAATGGAGGGGGAAACAATGGGATATGTTGAGGCTTAGGGAGGTAACAACTACACAAGATTCCCTTGCTAGTGTTAGGTGAATGGTAGGATATGCCGAGGATTGGGGATGAAGAAATGAAGGAAGTGGTTCCATGTGGGGGAAGAAATGTGTGGCCCCCATTCATCCATCACAAATCAAAAATGAAAGGTGAGGAGGAAAGAAAAAAAGTTTGGTTAGCCGGTAATAGAGTAAAATCATGCTTAATGAAGCAATATCCAATTTTTCTACTACCATATAGGGCCACAAAATTTTAGAGGCATGCATTAGGGGTTTTATCTATTAAAAGTTTAGAATTAATCTTTGTAAGATTTGATAAAGATTAGAAGAAGAAAAGTCAAATTTGGTGAATTATATAGTCCAAAAGTGTCTTAATAAATCCAAAAATTATAAAAAATAATAATACAACATTTTAAAATCATTTATAGCTTCATAACACTAAAATATAATTCCCTTAAAGATTCATAATTTTTAGATTACTAGATAAGGCTATTTAGGGCTTAAAATGTGATATAAGACATACTAGAGCTATAAATATTCTTTATTTATTTATTTATTTATTGCCAACAACTTGGCTTTATATTTTTAAAGAGCCTAGGAGGCTAAAAAAAATATGAGGATATCAGATATTCACATGAAAAAAGAGTTTGAAAGCTAAAAGTGACTCTTAAGTCTTATGTGAATCAAAACTGTAAGAAAGGGACAATAAATATGGAACAAAAAAATTTAAAAATGTAGCAAGGCAAAGTTTCTGAATGAGTTAATGCTTTCAAGAAATAGGTTTTACAATATTTTTTTTATAATTATGAACAATGCTATTTTAAAAGAATGATGAGAAAACTAAAACAAGTATTGGGAAATGTTACTATCACATGTAATGTGGAGATAGGTGTGCACATCACCTAAGCATACTATATGCAAAGGCAAAACCACACCTAATTAAAAATGTTAGCAACCTTCATAACATTAGAATAAACTCTCACCAAAAGGATGGTTTCACCAAATCAAAACATTGCTATCATAATTAGTGGAAAACTTGATATATAAACCTAAATTTTGAAATTTTGAAAAGATAACCAACAGGTAAAGAACAAATACACCATTTAGAAGAATACAATATAACCACTAAAGATTTTCAAATATCTAAATACCAATATAGAAGTCCTAAAGGGATAATATACTCCAGATAGTACTACTCTCAATTCAAAGGCCTTGTTCTCTAAATCTTATTTTTATAGGTTATCAGATCAGATCAACAATAATAAAATTATATTGGATCAACATAATAATTAATAACAATAATAATAATTTTAATTTAATAATAAAAAATAATATTTAGATGATAATTAATAGAAATAATAATTAACATTATTATAATTATTATGATAATATTTATTATTAATATAATTAATATGATGACTATTAATAATATAAATTATTTAAGCATTAATATAAGTATTATAGTAATTATAATTAAAACTATTATCTTAATAATAATAATTATGAATTTAATTAATATAATTATAATTATCTAAATTATTTATATTATTAATAATTACCATAATTCATGATACAAGACTTATTATTATCATTATTACTATAGTACTATTAACAATAATAAAAATACATTTTAAAATAATATAACGATTATAATATTATTATCACACAAACTTTAAGTATATTTATTATGACAATCATTATGATTAATATAATTATTATAATGATAGCTATTTATACTATGTATATTATTAATATACCAATTATTATTCTTATTCTTATTATTATTATTATAACAATACTAATAATTATTATTTAAGCATTATAATTTATAAGTATTATAATCATTATTATAAAAATAATTAAAATGACTATTATAATTACCATTAATAACATAATTATTATAATCAATTATGAAAATATTTATAAATATACTTATTGCAATTACAATTATTTATATTATAAGTATTAATAATATAGTTATAATTATTATTTTTTTCGCTATTAATATGTTAATATTATTAATATTATGATAATTATTAACACAATTATCATAATTATAATTATTAATATAATTACTATTCACATTATTTTTATAGTAATATTCTTAATTATTATTATTGTAGTATAATGATTATAATTATCATTAATAACATAATTATTATAATTTATTATTATGATTAAAATTATTACAATAAATGTAGTAATTAATTATGATCGTTATATTAATAATACTTCTTATTATGAATATATTTAATAATATTAATAATAGTATAATTATCAATACATTGATTATTATAATAATTATTATAATTATTGATATTATTATAATAATTAATTATTATAATTATCAATATTAATAATATTATAAGTATTAATATTATAATTATTATTCTCAATTGTACTAATTAAATTTTATCAAAATAGATTAGGTAAAATAAGTTCTAGAGAATTAACCTTAAGTATCAACCCCACATAATAATTTAATGAAATAGAAAAAGTGTAAGAAATAAAATTAATAAATATTAACTACATGATTTTCTTTGAGAAAATTTGAAAGAAATTATTTTAATTTTAATTTTCTTTCTCTTTAACTTTTTTATAATCAAAGAGAGCATAAGTCTTTGACCTCCCCATAATAAAGCAATTTTATCCGCACATGCCCGATCACATCTGATGCTCAAGATGATCTTGGAAGAATGATAATAAATGAAGAGTAAGATCATACACTTGGTAAGAAAAAAGAAACAGAGATTACCTAGCAGGTGTCTTTCTTCCCCATAAGATAAGCCGATAACTAAAAATGAGCAAATTATCATGAAGCTAAGTATCAAGAGATCCAATCTCTATTAGTTCATATACAAGGAATCTTATCATGTTGCACATACAATAACTAAGAAGGGAAAGGATATCTACAAAGTTTGGCTTTAATCAACAAGTCCGACTCATTCTACGGTCTCCGAAACCCATGCAACATTACATGTGAATGAGAACCTATACGGAATCCAAAGATATGGATAAGGAATTATTGTTGGATTTTTATCCAACATATTGGGCTTATATATGAACTATAATACTTGCGGGTTGTTGTATATATTAAGCCCATATATAAGTGATCATATTTATGTATAAGTTATTGGGCTTAATATATTTAATTAGATGTGGAACCATATATGTAGAGACTATGGTAGTTCTAAGTTGTTGATGGACCGAATTAGGATGGCCTGATAGATAATAGGTCAGTTATCTATATATACAGTAATGGTCTCTAGGTTACACGTACTTCGTTCCAATTGAGTTCCTTTAATCATTAAAAACTAGCGAGCACATGCATGATCTAGAAGACCATAGTACTGCTTGTTCATAATTGATACTAGATTCGATAGTACCCAAAAGTTTTGTTATTGTTATGGATTTAGGTATGCTTCCACAATATATTTTATATTAATCTTGAAATATTAGCATTTGATCCTGTCAGATCTATATATGGATTATATTTATATATCAATTGGTATTAGAGCCTCTACTAAATTTATCAAGATTAAGAAAATAATATTTTTATACTATTCATTATTTTGATGTATTTCGATTTTGTTTAAAAATTTTCATCGATATAGTTTGTTACAAATATCAATTTTTTTTCCAATACTTTGTTTCGAATGGTCACTGTTTATGGATTCAGATTTGACTTTACTTTATTTAGTCACTATTCAAGTCTGATACTATTTACCTTTGGTACTAGTTACATCCATCCCTATTCATTTTGTTTTGGCTTTTCTATTATCTGTCTCTCTCTTTGATTTTCACCCGTTTATCTCTTATCTATGCCATATGTTTGTGAGAGATGAAGGGTTAGAGGGTTGTGGGAGATGAAGGGTCAAAGGGTGATTATGATAAGGAACACAAAGGGTTAGTAATTAAAAGTATTAATTAATTAAGGCTATTAATTAATTAAGGGTATTTTAGAATTTAAAATTAAACATGGGACTAGACCATAGATATTAAGTGTTCCAAACCGATTATGCTACCTGATTTTCTTGCTATATTGTGCAACTTATTAGTTATTATTGATAGACTATTCAAGGTAGCACACCATTCCGGTGTATTAGACTGTTTTGACTGGTTTTGACTTATTGGTTGTTCTAGCTCGATTTTTGGTTTTGGTATCTTTTGGGCTATTAATTTGGTACTTATTCATTTTATATTATTGAAATAATAATTTTATTTAATTTAATTTACCTAATTAATTTAATTAGATAGCTAATTTATTATTATGTAATAAATTATTATATGGGCCTTTTATGTGTGTTATTTGACATTAATTTTATTGAAATGCTAATAAGGTTAAATTTAATACATTTTTTGTGGATATTAAATCTAAATAAAGTTAGTTTCGATTTAGGTTCAAAAAATTTTGAATAAAATTGAGGGATCAACTTATTTAAATTTTGGTTATCTAATATTATTAGATAGACTAATTAACATAATATGTTGACAAAGTGACATCTTTTACAAAAATTAGTTTATTGAACATATTGGATGTTTGTGCGAATGTCTATTTGTGCCGTTATTTAGTCAGCTTAAAGGAAGGCAAATATCTGGCAGATTTTCATATGCACTTGCGATAATAAATATGTGAAGATTATTTGGTTGCCATGTGGATAATAAGTCAATCCAAAGATAGGCTTATTATCTGACATGATTTATTGTCAGTATTTGATTATTGCAACAAGAATGCTACTCGAAGTTAATATTAAGGTCCAAAGACTTGATATTAATGTTGTACCCGTTTCTCGTGATAGGATTGCCAATATTTAAATTTATTGATTATTTATTATGTGAATTTTTGTGAGCATGAATATTTATTTATGTTTATATTTTCTATGCAGCTATGTTTGCTACTACTATATCTGCCAACTTAATCTCTATTCCCATGTTTAATGGTAATAACTTTAAAATGGAAGGACAAAATTACCATTCTCCTTGGCTGTATGGATTTGGATCATGCACGTAGGCTTCCAAAACCCATTGATTTGACGGCTCAAAGTACCTCTGATGATAAGAGGAACTTTGAGAAGTGGGATCGGTCTAATCGCATGAGTCTAATGATTATTAAGCACAACATTCCGGAAGCCTTTAGGGGTGGGGTGTCTGAGGACATCACCAACGCTAAGAATTTCCTTGCTAAAATTGAGAAATGTTTTGCAAAAAAATGATAAAGTAAAAACAAGCACTATCTTGTAGTGCTTGATTTCAATGAAGTACAGAGGCAAAGGAAATATAAGGGAGTACCTCATGGATATGTCTAACATTGCTTCTTAACTAAATGTGCTAAAGTTCGAGTTATCATATGATTTACTTGTACACTTAGTGTTGCTTTTACTTCCTGCATAATTCAATCAGTTTAAGGTCAGCTACAACTGCCAAAAGGAGAAATGGACTCTTAATGAACTTATTTCATATTATGTGCAAGAGGAGGAAAGATTGAAGTATGATAAGACTGAGAGTGCTCACTTGGCCAATACCTCTAAGGGTAAGAGTAAGAAAAGAGAAGATGAAGCTGCTCCTAAGAGTCTGGTACAAAAGAAATAGTAGAAGGAAAATAATAGCTTCTTCTTTTGTAAGAAGACTGGAAATGTGAAGAAATATTATCCTAAATACCATTCTTGTCATGTGAAGAAAGGTATAGTTCTTACTTTGATCTATTCTGAGCTTAATTTAGCTTCAGTACCTAGAAATACTTGGTGGATAGATTCTAGTGCTACTACTCAAATAAGTATTTCTATGCAGGATTGCCTGAACTGCCAAAAGCTAAGTGATGGTGAATGATACATCTATGTGGGAGATAGCAAGGTAGCAGCAGTTGAAGCGATTTACACTTTTAGGTTATTGTTAGGAACTAGTTTTTATTTAGATTTGAAAGACAATTTTGTTGTACTGTCTTTTAGATGGAATTTGGTTTCCATTTCCTTATTGGACAAGTATGGTTATTTCTGTTCATTTGGAAATAATAAATTTAGTCTTTCATTGAATTCAAATATTATTGGTACTAGTTCATTATGTGCTTATGATAACCTATATATGCTTGACATCATCACTTCATATCATGAAACCTTGTACGTGGAATCATGCGGTACTAAACAAAAATTAAATAAGGAAAATTCAGCGTCATTATGGCAGAAGCACTTAGGTCATATCTCAAAAGCTAGAATTGAGAGACTTGTGTTTGATGGCATTCTTGATTCCCTTAACTTTACGGACTTGAACACTTGTGTTAATTGTGTTAAGGGAAAATAGAAAAAAAAAAGAGAACAGGTGCAAATAGATCTTCGAACTTCTTAGAATTGATTCACACAGATTTCTATGGACCGTTCCCTACAGCTTCTTGGAATGGTCAACAATATTTCATATCATTCATAGATGATTGCTCACGCTATGGGTATCTATATCTCATTCATGAAAAATTACAGTCAGTGGATGTGTCCAAATCATTTAAGGTTGAGGTTGAGAATCAACTTGACAAACGGATAAAGTGAGTTAGATCTGACTCTGGTGGTGAGTACTATGACAAATATGACAGTTCAGGTGAATAATGTAACATTCACTAGATTCCTAGAAGAGTGCCATATCATCCCACAATACACCATGTTGGGATCTTCTAGCATGAATGGTGTAGCTGAAAGATGAAATAGAACTCTTAAGGATATGGTGAGGAGTATGATTAGTCATTCTACCTTACTAGAATCACTTTGGGGAGAAGTACTAAAGATAGCATCTTACATTCTAAACAGAGTACCAACTAAAGTAGCTATTAAAACACCTTATGAGCTTTGGAAAAGAAAAAAACCTAATTTTAAAGCAATTTTATATTTGGGGATGTCCAGCTGAGGCAAGGCCTTATAGGCCACATAAAAAGTCATTAGACTCCAAAACAGTTATTAGCTACTTTATTTGTTATGTTGAATGCTCTAGGGGCTATAAGTTTTATAATCCCACACTTAAGTCAATTTTTGAGATAGAAACTGCCACATTTTTTGAGGATGTTAAGCTTGGGGGGGGGGGAGAAATGAGGTTAGAGACATTGTCTTTGAGGAGGAATCAGTTACTATACCTACTATTATCTTTGACGATGTGCAAGTCTCTGCACCTATCATTGATCAGGAGGTAAACCAGGAACCTCAACAAGACAATGTAGAACAACCACCATTTAGAATGAAGTGATTGTTCTAGAAGGGCAAGCTCAACAACCTCAAGAGCTAAGGAGATCCACTAAAGAAAGGAGAAGTGCTATTCCGGATGATTACATTGTATTTCTCCTAGAACATGAGGTTGACATTGCATGATGGAAGATGATCGGATCAACATCTGTCAAGCCATGGAAAATTAGAATTCTCAAAGGTGGATTGACGCCATGATGAGGAAATAAAGTCCATGATGAACAATGATGTATGGGATCTTGTCCCATTGCATAAAGGAAAGAAGCCCATTGGTTACAAATGGATATTTAAGATTAAGAGGGATTCAAAAGGCAACGTGGAAAGATATACGGCACGTCTAGTCGCTAAGGGCTTTACATAAAAGGAAGGAGAAGATTTCAAGAAGACATTCTCTCCGGTCTCTTCTAAGGACTCCTTGAGGGTATTTATGGCATTAGTGACACATTTTAATCTTAAGTTACATCAGATGGACGTAAGTAGTGCCTTTCTCAATGGTGATATTGAGGAGAAGATCTATATGGCGCAACTAGAAAACTTTGTGTCCAGAGACCCCAAGAATATGGTTTACAAACTTAAGAAATCTATCTATGGGCTCAAATAAGTGTCTCGACAATGGTATTTTAAAATTCATCAAGTGATCACCTCTTTTGGCTTTGAGATGAATTTGGTTGATGAATGTGTATACCATAAGTTTTGTGGGAGTAAGTACATGTTTCTAGTTTTGTACGTTGATGACATATTACTAGCACACAATAACATAGGTTGGTTGCATGAGACCAAGAGATTTCTAGCTAAGAATTTTGAAATGAAAGATCTTGGTAATGCTTCTTTTGTATTCGGCATAGAAATACATCGGGATCGTTTTCTAGGTATCTTAAGGCTGCCACAAAAGGCTTATGTCGAAAGGGTTCTCAAACGATATGCTATGCATAAGTGCAAACCAGGAAATACTCCTATCGCTAAGGGAGACAAGTTTAATCTTAGTTAGTGCCCTAAAAATGACTATGAAAGAAGGAAAATACAAAATGTTCCATATGCTTTAGCAGTGGGAAGTCTTATACATGCTCAAGTATGTACGCATGCGAATATTGTATATATCACTAGGATGTTGGACGGATATATGAGTAATCTAGGAATTGTCCATTGGATAGTAGCCAAACGAGTCATGCGGTACTTATAGAAACCAAAAGATTATATGCTCACATATCATATGTTAGGCAAGCTTGATATCGTAGGATACAATGACTCAAATTTTATTGGATGCTAAGATAGTATGAAGTCCACATCAGGTTTTGTTTTTCTAATGGCCGGAGGAGCTGTTTCTTGGAAGAGTTCCAAACAAACAACTGTGGCCTCTTCCATTATGGTAACAGAGTTTATGGCATGCTATGAGGCTTTTAATTATGGTATATGGCTGCAAAATTTTATCACGAGGCTGTGTATAGTAGATGGTATTGAAAGACCACTCAAGTTGTTAAGTGACAATAATGTTGCAATTAAGTATTCTAATAACAACCTAAGTTCTGTGAAATCGAAAAGTATCAATATCAAGTTCTTAGTTGTTAAAGAGAAAGTATAGAAAAGAGAATTGTCTATATAACATATTAATACAAACTCCATGATAGCGAATCCACTCACTAAGGCTTTACCACCGAAACAGTTTCTCGAGCATGTTGCTCATATGGGTGTTATATCAATTGATAATGTTTAGTTTTAGTGGGAGTCCCTCACTTTATTTTCTCTATGTATGGACACTTTATTTTGACTTATGGACATTTTTGACCATATGTTTTCTATAGAAATAAAGTTTTAGTTTATTTATTTTATGTTTTTGTTTGTGATTTGATCTCACTAAAGTTTTAAGGTGGACCAATTGGGAATATGCATGTTAAAGATCACATTACATAAAATTTCTATGCTACACATCCACATCTTAATCCATGTCATTTAGTTATATCTGCATATGTGACCACTGAAGGTTTAGTTGCGAAGAAATGTGACGAAAGCCGCTTTGATCCTATGTTGGTATGACTAATGGATCAGATTGGTTATAGATACATTTCATTACGACAACAATATTGATTTCATTCGGTTAATTTGTAATTCGTGGTTATAAGGTCACACATATAGCCCAAGTGGGAGATTATTGAATTTTTATTCAACATATTGGGCTTATATGTGAACTATATATAAGAATTGCGGGTTGTCATATATATTAAGCTCATATATAAGTGATCATATTTATGTATGTGTTATTGGGTTTAATGTATCTAAATAGATGTGGACTCATATGTGTAGAGACTGTGGGAGTCCTAGGTTGTTGATGGACCGAACTAGGATGACCCGATAGATAACAGGTTAGTTATCTATATATATGGTCATGGTCTTTAAGTCACACATACTTCGTTCTACTTGAGTCCCATCAATCATTAATTGGAAACTAGCGAGCACATGCATGACCTATAAGACCATAGTACCGCACGTTCGGATTTGATACTAGATTCGACGGTACCCGACAATTTCGTTATTGTTATGGATTTAGGTACGCTTCTACAATATATTTTATATTAATCTTGATAGATTATCATTTGATCTTGTCATATCTATATATGGATTATAATAATCTATCGATTATGAACCGAAGCGTTTCATGTATGTAAAAAATTATTTGTACCTCAAACTCCCTTTCAACTTCTTGAGCCCGCCTCTACATCCACTTTGTTTACGGTGACGTAAAAGTCATCATCGGAGGGAGTCTTGTAAACGCACCCAAATTCACCGTCTTGGTGAAAATTGTCCGCGGCACTCTCTAGCTAGTACTGCCACTCACTTTCACGGAATTAAGCCTGCCTTCAAAATTTAATTCACAACATTACAAATAGAAACAACATAAGTTCGGTAATGAAACTGAACCGAGTAGAAAACCTATATATTGAATAGTTTTAAATTGTAGAAAAGTGAGTAGAACTCGGGGATAATATCGGAGAAAAACACTGGGAAAAATTGAATCGTATTACTTAATATCTAACCGCAGTGCCTCAACCTTATAATAAGGTCACTACTCATCCCACAAGCAGATGATGCTTGTGATGTGTTTGTAGGTCGTTGATGATGACTTTAATGCTGTTATTGCGGAGGAGCGTTTGAGTTGGATGTTGGGCGGAGAATTTTATCTAACAAAGGTTAACACGTGTTGTTCTTTCACTCTCTCCTTTTTGTTGTATCTATTCCAATGTTTATCTCGGTACTATTAGTTCCTATATTATATTATAATTTTCTTTATATTTTATCTATTTCACTTTGTTTTATGTTGAGGTGTGAAGCATTACAGAATTACATTTGGTACCAAAATAGTATGGTGATCAGATTTATACCGAGCAATCGTTTATGTTTATGCTTCTGCTAAAAATATTTTTTTTATTAGTAAAGTTTGAAATATTATGTGGGTGGCAAGCAATTAGGCCTTCAAAATATAAATAGTATTTATTTTTAGTTTTTCCTAATTTAGTAATCAAGCAGACGAAGAACAAATTGGTAGAGTGAAAAGAAGGGGGAAAAAGACCTTTGGAGGGCAAAGCTCCTCTCCCGAATCCGAAGGCATCCTTATGCAGTCTTCTGGTCTATTTTATTTTCTTTCCGTTTTTCAAATTCCAAAAAGGTAGCCAACAAATGGATTTTTTTTTTTAATGAATTCAATGAACAACCCAAAAATAAAGGCGGCAAGGGGGTTAGGAGTCACGTTCTGAAAACCTGGCTCTATGTTTAAGGGGATATATAGAGGTTGTGGACTGATGGAGACGCTTATGGCGCAAAATTATTAAACAATAGTATGGAATAGAGGGTAGTGTTTATATCACAGCAGTACATATTCCCAACTCCAAGGGTCCATCGAGAAATATACGTTGTTCCATTAAAAATAATCCAAATCTAGTCCATTTACCTAAGGAGGCTTTGATGCTAAATGGCAAGGACGAACTAGTTTCTATCTTTGGTAGATTGTTGGCTAGGTCCGAATACCCCTCAAATCCTTGTACCCTCTATGACTTGCATGAAGTTCATGGCGATACAAGAGATGGACTTCTGTGGACAAGACTGGAAATGGTGCTTTGAACGACGCAGACGCCTGTCTTATTGGAGAAAGGTTTTGGTGCAGCGATTGCTCAAGCAGATTATGGGATAGTTTCTGCACAAGATGGTGCAGCCAACGTTCATGTAAATGATAGTAGCTTTAGCGAACGAACTCCACCAGATATAGACAGCCTAGGATACTTGAGTTGAGGCTCAAGAGGGTAGATGCATAATCGGTGGACTACACAAAAGACAGGCTTGCCAAATAAGTATTCGGACAATAACGGACATGGGAGACATTTATTTATATATACAGACGGAACATGTTATAGCTCCGCTAAGGTCATGCTGAAGTTATGAAGCTGATGTCGGGAAGCCGGTGTATATACAGCCCCCGGAAACTAAGGAAAATCATCTAGCAATCAAAAGTTCTGCCCCTGCCAACAGGTTGAAAGAGGACGAGGGCCTGGATATACAGCCGGAAACTAAGGAACAGGTTGAAAGAGGACGAGGGCCTGGATATAAGTATTCGGACAATAACGGACATGGGAGACATTTATTTATATATACAGACGGAACATGTTATAGCTCCGCTAAGGTCATGCTGAAGTTATGAAGCTGATGTCGGGAAGCCGGTGTATATACAGCCCCCGGAAACTAAGGAAAATCATCTAGCAATCAAAAGTTCTGCCCCTGCCAACAGGTTGAAAGAGGACGAGGGCCTGGATATGAAAAGGGGACATCGAAAACGGACTAATAGCCATTTTTAAAAATATGACATATTTATGTACATTTTAAGGAAACAAAGATTGAAAAAAAAAAAAGGTTTGTCCAGGACTGGAATATGTCAGGTCAACAGATTTCCCGCGCAACATAAACTAAAGCTACCTCATGCACATAGTCGGTCTTCAACGCATCTCCAAATTGAGAAATGAAGACATCGAGTGGAAACCAAAAATGGAGTCCTAAAATCATGCTGATCAGGATCTAAATTACATCGTTAAAGGAAATTGATACTGAGACTTCAGATCTATCCCTCCCAAGTCACAACATGGCTCTTCCACAAACTATATACTTTTGAGGAGGGAGCGTGTATGGAGTGACTTGATAGAGACACGTATCTCATGGTCTGATTTATTCATCGGTAATTTGTTATGTCGTGGTAATTTCTCAATCTATGATGTCTGCATAATGTGTAACACTTTCATTTTTTACTATTGAAAATTTTTATTTTAAAAACATAAAAAAAAAGCAGAAATACAAATCCAACCCGTAAAAAATAGGATGCTACTGCTGTGTCTAACACAAGATAGGCTCCTCACCGCCTACCTCACATTAGACAGAAGACTAAGTATCTGACCAATCAAAACACAAGGAAAACTAGAGTACGTAAGATAAGAGAAAAGAAAATTCATTGTTTACAATCCAGGGCTACATAGGCTTGGATCTGTACAAGATACATATGAAGAAAATGCTTAACCGAACAAATCAATTTCAACAGAATACACCATGGTCACTCAAGAACCACAGAAAAAGTCTAGAAATGCCTATGTTCAATAACCCAACTATGCTAAGACGAGGATGGACCATTCTTTGGTCGTCCTTAGGAAACCCGCAACAAACCTCCTAGTCGTGGGATTGCGACAACTCCATCAGTATGCATACATACTGAGACAACCAATCTACCACCATCATGTAGATCTTGGTACAAGCAAGACCTACACGGCATACTAATGGTACAACTTACCAAAATGTGCATGCAACTTTCCTACTATGTAATTCACTTACAATCACATAGTTCATTCAAGATATGAGTGGATCCATTTAATCATGTGTAGTTATAACCATGCCAACATACTAGTACAACTTATATGGTAATTGGGAAATTAGGGTTACATATACAACTTCCTAACCATGGATGGATCATAAAGATAATAGTAATAGATCATGCAGTAATTCATAGAACATTCCGGAACATAAAAATGTACCATAGTAGCCATTCATGAGCAACATATAATCATCATCAAATTCTAAAAAGGTGAACATGTGTTATACCACATATTCAAAGCTCACTGAGATGTGAGTTCTTAAGCATTCATAAAGCAAAATGATTACCCTGTTAATGAAATGACCATAATGATGTAACAAGAGCTGGCCAATTACTTCCTCTTTAGATTTCCTTCTAGTCATTATTTTGCTTTATGTAAAAATAGAATTTGTTTACAAATCCTTGAGCAATAAGTGAGTATATAGTGATTTTACCCCAAGTTATTGAGCAATAGGTGGGATTATTCCCCATGACCTCTTAATACCATGGAATCCATCAAAATAAGAGGACATAAAGTCCTAGCTCATGCTAAGGAACTTGGAAGACATAAGTCCGAGTTCCTGCCAAAGTAACCTGATGGACAAAAGTCCTAGCTCATGCCAAATAACCATCCTGTGGTGACCAGACTCTATAATATTGATACCCCTAGTATATCATCATTATCTTGAGTAGAAAAGGTATTGAGACCTCTAGGATCCCACTGGAAGGCAAATCTTGAAGGTACGAATAAACACCCAAAGGTAGATTAACCTGGTACGAATCGAGAATAGAATAATCTAGACCTATTATGGTGCTCGTTCCACTTTAAGTGATTAGTATCTTATTAAATCAGGATGTCATTTCACATAGAGGCCCACAACAATAATACATCAAGCCACAAGCTTTTTCACATCAATACACCCATACAGGGCTCTTACATCATCCTGTATTTCCATTTAGGGCCTTTTCAAGTGATTATTCTAGTACACAATCCATTATGCCAAAGGGGTGAAATTATTTAATGTTAAAATCACTCATAATATTCAAAGATAATAATTTAGTTCCCATTTATTCCCTTATTTATAATTCAACTCTAGATCATGCCAAGGTCAAAGTCATAGTTTATTACTCAATCATAGTTGTACCTAATTATTAAAGAATATTCCAATTAAATTCCTAAGGCTAAAGGTGAAGGTCTAATTATAGTTTAACTAGAGTTCAATCCTAACTCACAACTATTTATTCATTTATTTAAATAGCTAAGTGGAAATCATTAATCGTAGGAAAGGCCATTTCAAGGCCACCCTATATGCTCATGTTATCTTCTTTTGTCTTTGCTAAGTCATTTTATTTACAGGGTTCTCATTTTAAGGCCATGCTATATGTCATTAGGGATCTATTATCCATCATTTTCATCCATTACATCAATAATAACCATGAGAAGAATTCATTGTTAGTCATTTGATCATCTATCAATATTATAGTCAATAAGAGGGCCTAATGCTACACTAAGGTCAAACATTGGTAAACTAGGATAAATTTCTTTCTTTATTGCATTTAATTCATTGTTTAAATTCATTAATCCAGATAATTTCATAGCTATAAGTATATTAGGTCATTATCCAAGCATGAGAATATTCAAACATCACATTTTGGAAGAAAATAGGTAAGAAAAGCAAAATTAGCAGAGACCATTCGATCGGTTTTAAAACTAATCGATGGGTCTTGCTCACCAGTTGATCGATTTCATGGACCAGTTGATTAGTTAGGGCATTGCCAAACTTCCAATGGTGGTGAACCAGTGAGTTGGTGAACCTCACTAGTCAACTTTTCAGAGAATCAGTCAATTGGTTTGGTTATATCGATCGATGGATCTAACTCGAGGCTAATACTACTGGAGCAGTAGACTAATCAATTGATCGGTTAACCCAACTAGTCGACTATTATAGGAACCGGTCGATAGGTTTTGTCAAAACAATCAATGGGTTTAATCTAATACCAAAACCACTGAAGTCACAGACTAACCAGTTGATTGGTTAACCCAACCAGCTGATTGTTCTAGGAATTTGTTGATCGGTTTGGTCAAACAAGTTGATGGGTTTGATCCGAGACCAAAACCATCAAATTCGTAGACAAAAAAGTTGACTATTCTATGAGCCAATCAGTCAGTTTGGTCAAACTAGCTGAAGGGTTTAATACAACAGCAAAACCATTGAAGTCACACACCAACAAGTCGATCGGTCTAGGGTGAAAGCAGCAACACAAAACACAAATTACATGTGATTAAATTCCGTAACTTTTCCCAATCAATTCCCAACATTAATCTTGGGTTATTCAAGGTTCTCAACAAGCAGTGTTCATGAATCAACATGAGAGGTACCATAAGTATGCTAGGAATCTTGGTAAATCATTATTACGTGTTGTGAACTTTAATTAGGAAATTATGCATCACATTCTCTTCTTACTAGGCCATCATGCAAACACCTACTCCACATGTCATAGATATCATTGTCACTTAAGAAACCCAGAATGTCAATGAAATTTTGAATGTAGAATCATGGACTTAAGAAACCTCTTCCAAGCAAATGATGATAAGAGTTATAATATGATGAAACATTGTCAAAACGTCGTGTTGCTAATGAATGCACACCAATAAGGAATAAAGGAAAAGTTTTGCAAAAGCTGAAGTGCAACTTCTAATCAGAAATGGACATTAACTTAGCCATAAAGGGATAATAATGTAATACTTCACATTTTAGCTAACCCTAATTCCGAGTAATTAATATCGTAACCTAATTCTAATCTCATAAATTTTTTATATCTATCTTATCTTAATTCCATAATCCTAAATTGAGCGTAAACCTAAATTTTATCCCAAATTATAAATATCTTGTCTAACCTAAACCTAATCCTGGATAATCATTTAATCTAATTACCCTAATATCCTAACCTAAACATAAATCTAAAAGGACTTTTTCTTTTCTCCTCATGTCCTTATTTATTTTATTCTTTTTCTCTTTTGCCGATCCTCATCTTTTTTCTTCTCTTCTCTTCTTCTTGCGTGCGTGCCTTCTTGCCAAGTCCATCCATTTACCCCCATTAACTCACCCTTCCTCATTTCCAAGGTTGGGGGTTAAATTTTGCTTCCTAATCACCTCACCTCTCTTCTCCCCTTTTCCTTTATGCATTCGTGTATATGAAATACCCCACAATCCTAATTTAGGAATTATGGCAAAATAACGATTTATTAGGAAAATTAAGTAAATAAATTATCTTATTAAAATTAAGGGAAATTAATTAAGGTAAAACAAGGAGAAAATAATAAATAAGTTATTTAGGGAAAATTAGACATTTTACTAATTAATATGGAAGTTAAGGAAAATTTGCCCAAAATAGACCAATTAATATAAAAAGGAATTTAATTATTATTCTTATAATAATAATTATTAATTTTAAATATCCAAAATAAATAAATAAATAAAGACTAAATATCCCAACCCATCCATTTTCTCATTTTCCTTTTTCCTTTTCCCTTTTTCTCCTTTCTTTTCCTTTTTCTTTCTCTCTCTCTTTTCTCCTTTTCTTATTTTTCCTTCTCCTCCCCAGGTTTGGGCCAACCCGTGGCCCAAACTCTCCTTCCTTCCCTGTCCTTCATGGCCAGGCCTGCCCTAGCCTTTTCTTCTTCTCCCGTTCTACCCGACTAAGCCCCCTTTCTTTTTCTTTTCTTTCCCCTTGACCATCCGGTCCAACCCTGTCCTTATCTTCTTCTTCCACACACGAATTGCACCCCCGACCTATAGTCCTACACCTACTGGCAGCCACCTGCACCGTCCGGCCATCCTTCCCTGCCTACTGCCGTCATTTTCTTTCCAATTTTGACCTAACCATTTCATCCTCCCTCCTCACACATGCTGCCCTTCCTTCCTTTTCCCCTCACCCGACCAAACGTACCCTGCAATTTTACAGGGCATGCGCCGCCTGCCACCGCCGGTCGGTGACCTGCCTGACCTACCTAACCTGCCTCTAGTTGTCTTCTTTTTCCTTCGTTGTTTTCCCCCTCAATTAGCCTATAAATACCCCTATAGGCAGCCATAATGGAGCTTTTGTTTTCGCAACTCAAAAACCCCATCTTTGCGCCACCGTCCAAACAACTCCTTATTCCGCCGCCGTTGGCGACTGCTGCTGCAAACTCCACCCACCAAAACCTTCCCCACACCGCCCTATACATAACTGATCCACCCTCTTCCCCTATATTACCTTGCACGAGCTGCCTCAGCAATGCAAAATTTCCATCCCGATCAGCCTACTTCAACCTCTCGCCGCCCCTCGCGCAGCCATCCGCCACCAATTCCGGCATAACTAGCACCTCCTCCACCCTCCAAAACAATCAGGGGACTTCACCCTGCCTCCCATACCTCCATCTCCCCCTGCCTCCCTCTCCTTCTACCTTCTCCCCTTTCCACCACCTTCGACCACCGTACCGACCGCCTTGTGCCGCCACTTCCAACTGCACCACCACCTCCATTCCACCCCTCTCCACCTCAGACACCTTCCACCACCTCAAACACACCCTCATTCCCTCTCCTCTATCCTATACCCCCATCTCTCCACCTCTCATCCTCCTCCACTACCGCCAACCCTAGGTGGTATTCTAATTTTTCCAGCCCTTAAACTCTTTTTCCATAAGTGTTAATGATTTTTTGTAATATTAATATTATTACTCTTATTATTATTATTATTATTATTGTTATATTATCATTCTTATAATCTAACCTAACTTAAGAAATATTTATAACTATGGTACTATCATTTAAAAGGCTACAACTTTAGTATTAATATAGTTATCTTTATTATTATTACTTCTTCTACTACTACTAATACTACTACTATTATCATTAGTATTATTATGATTGTCTTACTCATACTATTAATACTAACTTGGCCATTATTACTTTTATTATTAGTGTAAATATTGGGACTCTTATATTACTATTACCCTTTTCGATTGTTATCCTTATTATGTTTAACATTATTATTAATATTACTACTATCATTACTACTAATATTACTATTAATATTTCTATCACCATTATTATTATTGTTATTCTATTATACTTGACCACATTATCACTAAGACTACTACTAAGATGATTTCTAAGACCTTCATTAGTATTATCCTTAAGATGGGAACTACTATTAATATTATCACTACTACTACTACTACTACTACTACTGGGAACTACTATTAATATTATCACTACTTTTATATTGCTTATGCTACTATTATTATTATTATTACTAGGATTTGGGTCGATATTAGCATTATCACTAAAATTAATAATAATAATAATAATAATATTATCAATATTAAAACTATTACCTCTAACACTATGAATATCACTATGACTACATAAATAGGAATCATGATGACTATTAAGACTTATTTTGGTTAGTAATAGCATGAGTAATTATTTTGAGAATAATAACCCTACTTTTAATAATAATAAATACTATTACCGTTATTAGCCTTAATAGTAGAGTATGATAAGGTAGTGTAGAAATAATGGTAATCTTTGGTAAGAGGGGGATTAATCCATAGTGTTTTCCTCCTATAGTTGAATCAAGTCAAAGCCCTAAGGAGGCGTAGGATCGTGCTCCAAGCCTGGTGCCATTTTAGGTATGTGTGTTGTGTGACTTGTGTGTCTAGGATGCTATATATCATGCTATGTCGTGCATCGTATGATTGTCATTAACTTATCTTATGTGTAGCACAGCTTGGAGTTGAGGTATGTTTGTATGTTTCCTTATGGCATGAGCATGATACGTATATATGGTGATATTGATGTGATATGATATGAACCTCTAGGACATGCATGCTAGGACAATTGATGATATGATATAGGAATGAAAGGATAACAAGAAAGAAAATGGGAAGTGAGTTGACTAAACTACCTCATGATCTATAAGAGAAAAATAAAGAGGAAGGAATGACCAAAATGAATGAGAGGTGGGAACCATGCATGGGAATTCTAGGGTTTGCATGGGGATGATCTTTACGTGAGAAAATTTATTTTAGGATGTAAGTAAGCTAAGGGGAGAGTTGTAGAGTGATTGGAGACTTGGGACGAAAAATAGTATGTAGGTTGGTGTAAGGGTGTATAAGGGACCCGATTAGGGTTTTGAGAGGAAGCACTAATCTGGAAAAAATATGGAAGTTAAAAATTAAGGGAGAGTGGAGTACGGGTTAAGAGTGGGAATTTATTATATAAGGGGAAAATATGGGTGCCATGAGAGAGAAAAGATGTTGGGTGAAAAATGGAGAGGTTACTTGTGGGAGAAGAAAGGTACTAGGGTTTGAAGTGGCAAACTAGGGTTTTTAGGTCACATGTAAAATCGAGAGGTAAAGTGATATGAATTGAGATCAAATCTAAATGAGGTAAAGTGTGGGGCGATGAATGAAATAATAGTGGTGTAAGTGAGAGGAAGTTAGGCCACATCGGTCCGATCAGTGTTTTCAAGGGAAAACCCTAAAGGGTGATAGTAGGTGGAGTTGATATAATGAGGTGTTGGGCCTAACCCACACCCTTAGGAGTTGGGTTTTTCCATCATGTGTAAGTGTAAGGGGGAATGGATGTCGGGGCGTGATAAGGGGTGCAGGAGTATCAAGCTATGGGATGAACCCCCTTTAATAGAATAGAAGTAAAGGGTTGTTGACATGCATGTTAAGGGTGAAAGCTTTATCCAATAAGACACGAATAAGATACCAATCACTTAAAGAGGAAGATTGTTGAGTCGGGCCTAGACCGATCCACTGGCATAATGGTGGCCAGGTGCCTGGGTGCCCTTGAGACCGATCCACCGGCATATAATAGTGGTTAGGTGTGTTCTACCCTATAAGTGACCAATCCACCGGCTATAATAGTGGAGGATCCTGAGCTCAATAAACCAAATATTAAGTTGCAAATGAATCATGGGAAAGATACTATGTAATTACAGTGGAACACCATGAGAGTCGGAGCCATACCGATCCATCGACATAATAGTGGCTAGGAGCGTTCTGCCTTGGAGACCGATCCACCAGCAAGAATAGTGGTTAGAAGTGTTCTGCCCTGTATGTTTCTGATCCACCGACTATAATAGTGGGGTTCCCGTACTCGCATGGATTGATAAAGATTATGGTGTGAAACGACTATATTTACCAGAGGTCTAACGAATAAGTCTAACTAGACCATAGCCAGCCTTCATTATTTGTGTTACTGTATGCTATCTATATGACCATGTCATGTATGTTACGTTGTATGTTTTTGTATGTTTAGCCTTAGCACATGGTTACCTTACTCAGTACATAGCGTATTGATCACCTGTTTCATGGGTGTTGCTCATTCCCACGAGTAGAAGACCCATCTGAGTTTGTGTAGATGGGGGATGACGTCTTCGATGCCTACGACACTTATGAGGCATCGGGTGGGGCTAAGCGTTGAGCCTAGACTTGACCTAGGGATCGAGAGTGACTCGGCCAGACTTTGTTTTTCTTTGATTAAACCATATATGTTTCTGTTCTAGTTATGTGATATTGTATGGTGCTTTATGTTTTGAAAATATCTAGTCACTTACTCTTTGAGTTTTAATTCTAAACCGCACTTTGATTTTTGTATAACTATGAGGGAGCCCTCTCATGGACCCCCATTATTTTATTAACGACTTATGTTTATATTAATGACTTGTGTTTGGCGTTAACCTGTTTAGCCTTAGCACTTAGTATTGCAATGGTAGGAGTAAACCGATCTTGTACTAAGTGTGGCTGTATTGCCCCCTGAATTTATGGTTTTATTATCTCACTTCTATTAAACCTTTTTAATTAAATAAAATTTTTTAGTAGTAAATTTTGGAGGTGTTACAGTATACAAGGCACATTTAATGCCTGCATGTTCCCTCCTCTTCATCAGTTATTCTATCGAAACAACACATCACCACTTTCCTCTTTCATCACCACCTTCCTGTTGGCAAATCCTCCCATGATCACCCCCACCAGCAAGCTAAACCAAGAAAACCTCACCACCACTGGAAGATCCCTCTATCATTTTTCCTTTACCACCATCGACCACTTATGTTGTTACCTTAACCCAAGCACCGACCAAAACCGTGATAACCTACCCCCAATCATGGGAAAAATCAACTACAGCTCCCCCTCCTATTAAAAAAAATCCACCACAACCACCTTCTTGCTTCTTCCTTTCCTTGCCACATCCACTTTCACCACACCCTATCACCACCTTTTGGTAGCTTCCACCAGTGCTCCTCCCTCCATTCTTCTGCACCAAACAGGCGCAACCCACTATTGCATTTTGGCTATTTCCCCCATAGTTATCTTCTCCTCTTTCCCTTCCTTGCTACAATAATTTTCACCACAACACCTCCTCCACCACTTTAGCAGCCTTAGTTGAAGCTCCCTATCTTCACTTTGGCAAATTTGGTTGAATATTCCCCGTCCATTTTAGCAGCCACCATCACAACACTCCTTCCCCATTTTGGACCTCCAACCTGACCCCACCAGCCCTCTTGTTTGGCCTCCTCTATTGGTGCACTTCCCTAGAAATGATAGTTTGTGTTGTTGCCACCGTACTCATTTTGCCCCTTCAACTGATCCTTCTTGTTCACCCAAGCTTGGTTGAGACTATTTTAAACCTTAGTTTGGTTTTTCCATTCTTTCACCCTTCCATTCCTTTAATCCCTCATTAATTATAATTATTTTTTTATTCTTTTTGTAGGTAATTTCCTTATGGTCTCGGAAGAAAATGATTAGCGATACATGCTTAGAGACTAGAATTGTATTTGTAAGGACACTAATCAATGTTTAGGATTTTTTTATTAAATACTTGAATGGATATGTGTATTATCATAATGTTATTTTTATATGGTTAAATGTATGCTATTAATGATATGATATGATAACATAGTTTCTATGATAGAAAAAGAGTATGAATAATGTATGATGTGCTAATATGATATTGCTATGCTAAGTTGTGTTTTGTGGATGAGTATAATTTGTGGAAGAATAATATGGGCCTAATAGAGTATGATAAGTTTGAATCAAGTATGTATAATATGTATGATGATAAATGGAGGATTTGGGAATAATGATATTAAGGATATACTATGTTCATAAAATAAGGACTTTTGGCTATCTATAAGAGCATTTTTGTCAATAGGGACTAATATGGAAAATTTGGTATTTTAATATTTTGGGAGTATAAAAATATTGAAATACTATCATGTGGATTTATTTAAGTGATTTTGAATGTCATAATTTTTTCCAAAGTGAGAAAAAAGGCCTAATTAGGAATTGAAACCTTAAATAGTAATCTTATTATCACTTGTATAAAAAGTTAGATTCATACCACAAATTTTGGATATGTTGTTAATATTAGAATTTTAGGGATGTATATTAAATTTGGTAATTTTATGAGCCTTATGGGAAAAGTTCTTACTTACCTGTGAAATTAGGGTTTTGGAAGACTTATGAACAATAACTTCTGAGATAGGATTATTATTACATATGTGAGACATGGGATTTAGACCTTGAATTTTAGGTATGTTAATAATGATAATATTTGAGGATGATACACTAAATTTAGTGGTTGAATGATCAATATGGAAGAAGTTATGCCAAAAGTGTGAAATTAGGGTTTTAAGGAAATTAAGGATCCTAATTCTTGAGAATGGCCTTATGAACTGCATGACGTGCTTTTCCCCCTTAATATTTTTTGTACTTGTAAATCAATCATGAATAAGACATTAATCATTTAAAGTAAAATATTACATGAGTAGGGCTAAGGTAATGTTTTTATATCCGTTCCACCAGATGATAATAGTGGCTCAAGAGCATTTTTATCCTAAGAAGGTGATGCTTTTAGATATGTTCCAATGAATGATAATAGTGGCTTAGGTGTGTTGTTCCTAAGAAGGTGTTTCTATCCATTCCACTAAATTAAGAATAGTGAGGCTTGTAATCATCGTGAATAAGAGTATGAATTAAATAAACTAACGGATAACACACTCATGATTTTCATATTCTTTCCACCTAATAATAATAGTAAATTAGGAGAGTTTTTATTTGAGGAGGTGATATTTTCAAATCCATTCCACTGGATGATAATAGTGGCGTAGGTGTATTGTCCCTGAAAAGGTGCTTCACACCATTCCACCTGTTTAAGAATAATAAGGTCCTTGAACTCATCATAAATAAATAAGTGAAAATGGTTATGAATAATAAATTAGTTTACATCGGTTTTTACCTTACGAGACTCTTCGTAAATTATATGTGTACTTATCATTTGCTATAAATGCATGTTGTTATCTGTATCCCTATTCTCAATAGTATTTCTACCTTACTCAATACATAACATGCTAACCACCCTTTTTATGGGTGATATTCATTCTCACGAACAAAAGAGCCTGATGCTTTTGTGTAAGTCTTTGATGACTAGCTAGATGCTTTTGCTACTTTTGATGCATTCGGTAGGGATGAGTGACCTTTTATCCGTACTGAATTTTTGGGCCAAGATTTATGTTCTTTGGGGGATGTATTTACCCGGATACCTTTTTTTGAACTCTTTGATCCATAGTATCCCTTAATTTGCATCATATTAATGTAAACTAGAGTTAATCTCCAAACTTATAATTGTATTTACAAAAGCCTCTTTCAATTACAATTACCTTATTTTATTATTAATGGTTTTAGCTTTGTGATTGATGTAAGGATGGTTGGTAAATCAAACTTATATAAATTACAATGGTAACACCTAATATTTTTTCTTATATTCTTCCACTGTAAAATGAAAATTTTTAGTAGTAAAATTTGGGATGTTATAAGTTGGTATCAAAGATTTGATTTTGATTACCGCATTTTGTATTTGGTTTTCAAACGATCCCTTATTTCATTTTATTAGTCTATTTCCTATTTTTAGAAAAGTATGATTCTTTAAAAATTCGAATTAACTTATGAGGAATCAAGAACGGGTAGTCTAGGCTACCTTTGAATGTGATTATATGCATAATGTGTTAGTAAGCTAAGAATTTTTCTTCCCTAACACATTTTTTATCTTATAGCTAGTTTGTCATGGCACTTAATGGCCTTATTGGTCATTTAGAGGAGAGCTTTGAGATGTTCATCCAGTTCTTTTGATGCCCACCTCATCCGTTTCCATCACCTTTGCATTACCCATAGGAGGGTATTGGAGAAGACTGACTTTAGAGAGTTAGGGGACATCACCCCCAACCTGCACTAGTGATGAGGACCTAGTCATCCTAGAAGGATGGATTTGGTACATAGACAAGATTTATGATGCAGCTAACTACCCACTTGCTTGGAAGTTGAGCATTGCAACGTTCCTCTTGCTAGGGGTTATTGACACTTAGTGCATAGGTTATCATACTCTAAACGGGTCGTAGATGTTTATGGAGGACTTCAAGGTGGCGATTTGTGCTAAATTTTACCCTTGAGTGTCTTAAGAGGGATATGCTAAGAAGTTCATGCAGTTGACTTGGGGGAGTATGACTGTGAGACAATATCATGTCTAGTTTATGGAGCTTCTGATTTTTAGGATAAGGATTGTAGCTAATGAATTAATAGTAGTCTACCAGTTTGAGTAGGAGCTCCACTTTAGCATCTGAAGGATGATGGGTACCATGGTTTTTTAGGGTTAGGCCTCATTGTACGAGATGTTGAGTATCTCCGCTACATTGGTTTAGGAGTAGGCTTTCATTCTAGGCAAGAAGAAGTCATAAACATAGGGTTCTAGAGGTAGAATCTAGTTCCGGGGAGGCGAACCTCCCAAATTTTAGAAATGGAGTAGATCTAGCCTTAGGGAGGTTAGTTCTAATAGCAGGGTTAGATGGCAAGTTAGAGCAAATTTTAGGGTCAGCCAAGGCGCTTTCTAGGTCATATCTGCCATCAAGATCATCTAGGGAGAGATTGTCAAGGCACTCCTATACAATGTAGGACGTGTGGTTAGAGGGGCCACCATTCATATGATTTCCAACATCAGTAATGTTAGTATCAGTAGTAGGGACCGTTGATACCACAGTAGCAACCTTTCAGTAGCAACCCTACCAGCCACAACAACATCAACAGAGGGCACTTACCCAAGCCACTAGTCAACTTAGGGAGGCTAAGGGGAGATTATAGAGGCCTCACCCATTTCCTTAGGGAGAAAGATAAACCTAAGGTTCTAGATGGTACAATGGAGGATACCAAGAAGGATATTTAGGCGGGCACCTAAATGTCATCAACTAAGTAGAGGTTCATAGGTAGTTAGATGTGGTTACTAGTACGTTCTCCATCATCTCATTACTAGCTTATGTAATATTTTATTTACGGGAATCTTTATCTTTTGTGTCTACTACATTTATTACTAGATCTACTTTGTCTCCATCTTCTTTGGTATCCTTATCTGTGATGTTACCTTCTCAAGATAGATTGGAATATACTAGACTCTACTCGGATGTGGCCTTGGACATAGGTTGGGTAGACATCCTAGTAGACCTGGGTGAGATGGACCTTTAAGATTTCAACATTATCCTTAAGATGGATATGTTAGGGAGGTATAAGGAGGTGATAGATTGTTCATAGGAGCACATCCTGTTGCAAGGACCTTAGGGTGCTAGGGTCTCCTACTGAAGATGCAAGCCTAGGCCTACAATGAAAGTCCCATATGCCTATATGTTGTATTCATTAGTGTAGAGAAGTTATCCTATGTATTTGTGTGAGGTACTGGGGCCGAACTTGTTTTAAAGGTGCCTTATTGGATGGAACCAATAGAGTTGAGGGAGCTAAAGGATATTGAAATGCCCCAAAAATATTTATTTTAGGAAATATAATTAAATAAGGATTTATTTGGGGAATTAATTAATTAATTTATTTTATTTGGAATAGGAAGGAATTATTTAGGGCAAATTAATAATAATTTATAAATATTTTTTTTATATAGGAAAATTGGGCTTTTTGCTAATTAAAAAGGGATTTAAGAGAAATATTTTTAAAAATCCTAAATTAGTCTAAAAGGAAATTTAATATAATTTTCATTAAATATTTTATTCTAATTACAAAAAATATTCTAATTTATTTATTTAACCCCAAACCACTTCAAGATTCCTTTTTCCATTTTCCTTTTTCTTTTTCTTTTTCTTTTCTTCTTTTTCCTTCTTTTCTTTCTCTTTCCTTTTTCTTTCCTCTTGCCGGATTGGGCCTGGAGCACGGCCCAACCCGTTCTCTTTTCCTTCCTTCTCCCATGGCCCAGCACCGCTCCCTTCTTTCTGCCTTCTTCAGACGTGGTGTTTTGTTCTTTATTGCCTTGGGACGCCGCGTTTCATTAAAAGACTTATAATCGCAACTGACCGACCCAGTTCCCTCTTCTTTTTCTTTTCTTTCTTTTTCCCCTTGACCACTCGACTCACCTTCTTCTTCTTCCTCCTTCCTCCGGCGTCGTCCACTTGTACCTTCGAAGGCTAAAAATGGCGCCGCTTGCTACACGTGTACCGTCCTTTCTCCCGCTCATTCTCTTCCCCTCGACGCACACTCGAGCATGAACTACCCCACTCCTCTTTTCTCCCACATGATCACCCTATTTTCTCTCGTGAAGGTCGGGCACGATTTGAAATCGTGATGACCAATCAACGCCACAACCGCCCCTTTATCTCATCGGCTTTGACCTCCTGCTAACCTCCAGAACTCGAGCCTACCCTCTACCATTATAAATACCCCTCGCATGGTCTAAATTTGAGTTTTTTTTCTTCACAAAATCCTAAGTGTACGCCTGTGCGCCACCGCAACTTTAGACGCACTTTTCTCCATCGTTAGCCAACCTCGCCACCGCCTCTACCTCCCGAACTCTTCCGTGCAATGCACTCTAACTAACTAAACCATCCACCTCCTTTGATTCTTCTTGCATGGGCCACCATAGTCGTGCAAAGTTCCTTATCCCTCTCGCAAAAGTTTTACCCCCAAAACCTTTAAACCACCGTCCACCACCACATCCGCTACTTCTATTTCACTCAAAAGGACCCAAAAACTCCTACTAATTCTCCTCTACTAAACCATAACCTTCTTTTCCTTTTTTCTCCTTCCCCTTCCCTCTTTTTCTTCATTTTCATCCCTTTTAGAACACTTTTCCGGCCACCGCCGTGCACCACCGCTGGTGCCACCCATCCTCGCCAACTCAAGGTGAAACCCTAGACCTTCTCAGCCCTTCCTTTCCATTTATTGAGAATTATTCTGCTTTAATTCTTATTTTTAATGCTATTTCGATTATTATTATTATTATTATTATTATTATTATTGTTATTATTATTATTATTATTATTATCAGTTGTAACATATTTGATAAATTTTGTTGGCAAGTTTGAGAGTATTCTTGAGTAATTGATTTGTTAGTTTCGAATTTTAGGGATTTAATTGATTTATTATAAGTTATTATCATTTTTAATACTATTATTAAATTACTATTATCAGTATTATTATTTTATTATTATTGTGATTATTTTAGGGGGGTCGAAACCTAAATTTTTAATTAGGTCTCGCAATCTTGTGTTTTTATTGCTATTATTACTATTTTTACTATTATTATTATTATTATGGCTATTATCTTTACTAATATAATATTATTATAAGAATATATATTATTAACACTATTATTATTATCATTGAGCATTAATTTTATTATTTGGGCAGGATCGAAAGCCTACTTTGTAATTTAAGATTCATATTATTATTATTATTATTATTATTATTATTATTATTATTATTATTCTACTAATATTAGTATTATTAACAATTTTTTATTATTAATAATATTGTTATTATTATCTTTACCATCATTATATTGGTGAAGGGTAGAAACCCTTATATCACCATTCATTTAAATTACAATAGTATTTTATTAGTATGTTAATAGCATTTTGTATAGTTAATTATAGTATAATATTATGTTAATTAAAAACCAAGTATTAGGATAAGTTAGTCAATAATAATATTTTTAGGAGGGAACCTAACTCTAGTATTTTTTCCATAATAGGTCAGCCTAGTCAAATCTCTTAAGTGGTATAGGAGCGTGCACCAAGACTGGTGACATTTTAGGTAAGGGGTGCTAAGGCGATATGTGTAATATGTGATTTTATGCTATGCATGCCATGTGCTATGAATTATAGTGTATTTCATGTGAATATTGTATAATTGTTGTTAATACAGCATGAGTATGGAGTTGAAGTATGTTGGTGTGAATAAATTGTGGCATGATAATTATGTGTATAATTGTGTTACTATTATTGTATGATGTGGCCTTAAGACATGCATGTGAGGGTGGTAAAATAATGATGGTAAGTGTAACAATGTGGTGTTAGGGTTTTGCATGGTGGTATTAATATTGCATGGTGTTAGGGTTTTGCATGGTGGTATTAATATTGCATGGTTTTAGGGTTTTGAATGGTGGTGTTAATATTGCTTGAGAGCTAGGGTTTGCATGGGAGTGTGGTTTACGTGGAGTTAGGGTTTGCATGGAATTGTGGTTTATGTGGAGTTAGGGTTTGCATAGGAGCTAGGGTTTTCATGGGAGTGTGGTTTATGTGGAGTTAGGGTTCGCATGGGGGCTAGGGTTTGCATGAGTGTTAGGGTATGTCATGGTTAACTATGGTGGGATGATTAACTAGGGTTGAAGTGGTTAACTTGAGTTCAGGAGTAAGCATGGTAGGAACCCGATTTGCATGTATTGAAATGAACATCTGAATAAGATACTTAAAATATTAAATATGTAAAGTGGAAGATGTTGAGCCGGGCCCAGACCGATCCACCGGCATATAATAGTGGTAGGGTATGTTACCTTCGCGACCAATCCACCGGCTAAAACAGTGGCAGGGCATATACCCTGGCGACCGATCCACCGGCTATAATAGTGGGGGATACCGAGCTCAACAAACTAAACTATATATGTTGTTAATATGTGGGAAGACACTAATTACTTAAAGTGGAATACCGTACGAAAAGGGGCCAGACCGATCTATCGGCATATAACAGTAGCAGGGTATGTTACCCTCGCGACCGATCCACTTACTAAAATAGTGGCAATGCATGTGCCCTCACGATCGATCCACCAGCTAAAATAGTGGGGTTCCTGTACTCGTATGGACTTGATAAAGAGCATGGTGTGAAAATAAATTCGATAAAGGCTTGATGAAGTAAATAATTTGATCCATATTGAACCAAGGCATTTCATCTGAGCATTTATTTTGTGCTATTATGATTGAGTTTTATGCCTTTATTATTATGTATTGGTTGTGTGAAATATGTATGCTATCCTTAGTGCTCGATTACCTTACTCAGTACGTGGCGTACTGATCACCCGTTTCATGGGTGTTGCTCATTTACACGAGCAGAAGGCCCGTCTGACCTGTTGTAGGTAGGAGACACTTACTTTGATGCTATCGATGTCTATGGGACATCAGGAGGGACAGAGTGATATTTGGGCTGGATCAATCCCTGGAGTGACGTGGCCATTTTCCCTTTTAATTTATGACTCATGTTACTTTTTATTATGTTTGAGTTGCGGAAACAATTTTATTAATGTTGCTTAGTTATTATCTAGAAAAACAATAGCTAGTATTTCGAATCATATAAGGCTTACACATACTCTGGTTTTCATTTTTTTTATAAATTGGATTATTAATGGTATTATTAGTAGTGTTATCTTAGCCTTAGCACTTGGTACATGAATTGTAGGAATGAACCGGTTTAGTACTAAGTGTGGTGGTAACATCCCCAGAAATTTACGGTTTTAATTTATAAGTATTATGTTTTAAAATAAAAGTAGTGAATTTTGGGGCGTTACAAGTTGGTATCAGAGAGGTCGGTCTCATCGACCACGCTCGTTTTTGAAAATAAAGTTGATTTGGGAAGTCTTTACTACATTTGGAAAGGATTTCCCGCTTTAACTGAAATTGTTCAAGTTTAAAATTTTTGGAACCCGAACATGGTGAAGAGTTTAAGGGTAGATTAGGATCTTCCCCAAGAAATAGGAGATATTGATAATAATTTCAAACTAGTGGGTTCGCTTCTAAAATTTTCCTCCTTGTTGCAGCAAAATGGTAGCTAACGGCAGAATTAATCGATTAGACGAGGCCATCACCGCCTTCCTAGAGTTCATCCAGTGGTCTCAGGGCGTTGGAGAAGACTGGATTAGGAGGGTTACCGGGCATTGCCCTCCGACATACTCAGGTGAGGAGGATCCAATAGTCTTTGAAGGGTGGATAAGGGACCTGGACCGTACATTCAAGGCCGTGGACTGCCCACTAGATCGACGGCCTAGCATCACAGCCTTTTTCCTCAGGGGTGTAGTAGATGCCTAGTGAGAGGAGTTCCGTACCAGAGAAGGTCCTCCAGCTACCTAGGTGGCATTTAAGATCGCCATCCATGCCAGGTTCTATCCCGAGAGTCTCAGGAGGGATAAGCTCAAGGAATTTATGCAACTGATACAGGGGCCCATGTCAGTTTGCTAGTATTACGCCCGATTTACAGAGCTTCTCCGGTTTACTCCAGGGATTGCCGCCTACGAGTCCAAGGTGGTGTTCCAATTTGAGCAAGGATTGAACTTTAGCATCCGCTGCATGATGGGTGCCGTGCCTTCTACAGATTTAGCATCACTATGTGAGTGTGCTTGTATGGCAAACATGCTAGTTCACGAGCAGGCCACTATCTTGGGAAAGAGGAAGCCCAAGGGACAGAATTCGGAAATCAGGACCCAACCCAAGTTTGGAGATTCCAAGAGGCCCACACCGAGAGATCACAACAGAGACCAAGGACCCCCAAGAGGAACAGTTTATAGGAGGTGCAGCCGTAATCATCTAGGTAGGGATTGCCACGCTAGATTGGTGACTTGCCAGAACTATGGGAAGCGGGGAAATAGGGCGATAGAGTGTTGGAGGCCCCCTCATTTTTCGCAGAGTCAGCCCCAATCATTTCAGTGGGGGGGGGAGCTCTCATACCTCAGCAGCAGGCCTATGAGCAGTATCGACAGAACTCATCCCAATAGCACTATCAGAGAGCACTTGCTTCATTTGATGCCTTAGCTCGAGAGATAGGGGGAAGACCGTAGGGATCTAGGCCTCATCCTTAGAAGGGAGGCCAGTCAAGAGGGCGCCTGAATGTCATCAGTCAGGCCGAGGCAGATCGACAGCTGGATGTCGTTACCGATATGTTCACCATTTATTCATTGCCAGCATATGTGTTATTTGATTCGAGTGCCACGTTGTCTTTCATTTCCTCTACATTTGCTGCTAAGGCTAGATTGTCACCCTCTTCTAGAGTAGAACTATCTGTTATGCTCCTATCGGGTGACAGGATGGAGTGTAGTCAGAGGTTTTCCGATGTGGCCTTAGATATAGGAGGGGTATACTTCCTAGTAGATCTGATTGGAATAGAACTGAGAGATTTTGATGTTATTTTGGGCATGGATATGTTGGGGAAATACAAAGCATTCATTGATTGTGCCTAGGAACGGGTGATTTTGCGAGGCCCGAAGGGGACTAGGGTTTCATACTGGAAGACTCAACCCAAACTGACCACTAAGGTGGTGTCAGCGGTTACATTGCACGCTATGACCCAAAAGGGGTATCCTTTATATTTGTGCAGTGTATAGGAGCTCAACAAGGATTTGGCTGCACTAGACAGTACACCAGTGGTTAGAGAATTTCCCGACGTGTTTCCAGAAGAAATACCAGGCATGCCTCCGGTTCGGGAAATTGACTTCAAGATCGAGTTAGTGCCAGGAGCTGAGCCTGTTTCCAAGGCTCCTTATAGAATGACACTGGTGGAATTTAAAGAGTTGAAGGCCCAGTTGGAGGAACTATTAGAGCATGGGTACATCCGGCCTAGTGTATCACCATGGGGAGCACCAGTATTGTTTGTGAAGAAGAATGATGGTAGTCTCCATCTCTGCATTGACTACCGGGGGTTGAATCAATTGATGGTAACGAACCGGTATCCGCTTCTGAGAATAGATGATCTGTTTGACCAACTGAAGGGTGCTACAATGTTCTCCAAGATGGATCTAAGGTCTGGGTACCATCAATTGAGGATCGTTGATGCTAATATTATGAAGACTGCATTATGGACCCGATACGTGCACTATGAATTTACGGTGATGCCCTTCGGACTTACAAATGCTCCTGTAGTGTTCATGGATCTAATGACAAGAATATTTTGACCTTTCCTTGATCATTTCGTGGTGGTATTTATTGATGATATTCTAGTGTATTCCCGAGGAAATGAGGAGCACAAGCAACATCTACGCGCTATTTTGAGCACGTTAAGAGAACATCAACTATATGCGAAGCTGTCGAAGTATGGGTTTTGGCTCCAAGAGGTAGTCTTCCTGGGTCACATCATATTAGCTAAGGGAGTGGCTGTGGACCCAGCTAAGATTGTGGCCATCACAGAGTGGAATCCCCATATGAACATATCGAATATTCAGAGTTTTCTAGGTTTGGCTGGTTATTATTTTTATTTTGTGCAAAACTTTTCCAAGATCGCTAGACCATTGACTAATCTCCTGAAGAAAACAACAAAGTTCCAGTGGGATGAGGCCTGTGAAGAGGCTTTCCGAGAGTGGAAGAAGAGGTTGACTTCTACATCGGTGTTAACCTTACCCGAAGGGACCGAGGAGTTTGAGGTTTACAGCAATGCGTCCAAGCATGAGTTGTGATGCATGCTTATGCAGAAGGGTAAAGTGGTAGCTTATGCCTCGCGATAGTTGAAGAAGCATGAGCAAAATTATCCCACGCATGATCTAGAGTTAGTTGTTGTTGTGTTTGCTTTGAAGATCTAGAGACATTATCTGTATGGGGTAAAGTGTAAATTATTTACAAATAACAAGAGTCTCAAGTATATCTTCACGCAAAAGGAGCTCAACTTGAGGTAGAGAAGATGGCTGGAACTAGTAAAGGATTATGACATTGAGTTGACCTACCATAAGGGTAAGGCCAACGTGGTTGCCGATGCTCTAAGTAGGAAGACTGCACATTCTACGTTATGCTATGTGGTTGCTGATCGGATGATAAGGGAATTATCAGATCTAGAGATCGAGATGATTCAGTAGGGAGACCTCAAAGCCCATATGAATGCCTTGACACTCACTCTAACTGTATTCGAAGAGATCCGAGCCAGCCAGGCACTACCACAGAAAGGGGTTTTAATAACGGTTATTTTATAGTTTTAATAATGGTTTTCAACCGTTATTGAATCGTCTGTTATTAAATCTTTAATAACGGTTCATAACCGTCATGAAAAATACAAAAAAACCCGTGAATATGTGCGTAAACTTCATATTTAATAACGGTTCTGATGAAAACCGTTATTAAATTCATTATTAAAACTCCAGTTTTTTTTTTTAGTTTTTGCAATTTTTTTAGGGTAATACACAGTTGTATGTTCAAACAATTACCAAATCTGCAATGTAAAACAACATCAATTCATACCAAATCTGTAATCACACCATAATTTCAATCAATCTATAATTGGTATACATGTCTCAATACACCAACTATACTTAGGAATAAAAATTAGTGGGCATACCACAACTTGGTAGCTCTACACCCCAAAATAAAGAGTTCACAGATCTAGGCTGGAAAGACTGAAAGATTCAGACTAAATACAAACCAAAAAATGCATGTAGAATATATAGATCGCTACCTAATATCGAATGAATGAGTGCACGTGCTTGTCCCATTGGTCTCTAACTTCATCAATTTCATCAACATTATATTCCTGGCCTCGTGCATAGTTATCAGTGAAAAACTACAACACCCATGTTTCAATTAATATACAGTTAGCCATTAGGTAAAATATATATATGTCATGATTCATTAATAGAAAAATATGGAAAAGAAAACATACATGGCTTGGATCTATGTTGACCAATCTATTATGGACTATAAGATCCATCATCTAAGTTCCTTTGTCTCAAAGATCTGGTTCTAGTAGCTCTTTGGAGGTACCTAAAGCTCCATAATTACACAGAATTGGCATAATTACAGTGAGAACTAAGAAGTCTTTAAATTTGAATATCTTAGTAACCATGAAAACAAAAGAAAGTAATAGCCCCATTAGAAATACTATTACAACCCTCACCAGCTAAGACATGGTAAGATACCCAATGAGGCTAAATAGATGGATGGCCGGATAAAGAGATAAACAATAGAGGAAAAACAATTGTGATAAAAGTAAAAACTAAAATAACTGAAAACATGTATTACCCTACATACAAAATAATACAAGGGGGTAGATATATAATGGTTGTTTGTAGAATAAATTCTATATAAAAAATACAAAGGTAGGCAACATGTAATACCACTTTAATCAAGAGGTTATATAACACCCTCATACCCTAGAATGTGAAAAAGGTTTTCAAGATAGTCTAAATTAAAGGTTCAATTTGTTAAAAAGGCCCTAAAAATATACCCTCAAGGTTGCATGACTTGTATGTAACAAAATAAACCTCAATTTAGAGGCTAAAATGGCCTTTTTTGGGCTCCAAAATTGCCCAAACTAGCTACGCCATTTGTCACGTTGTAGATCTCAAAAAAAATACCCAAAATAGCCTCCTAGATCACCTAATTCCGAGGTCCCATGAAAAAGTTATGACCCTCCAAAGTTGAATCTTGCTCTAAATAACCTCAATAATGTCTTCTCTTTTGTTTATTATGGTTGTAGCTCTAAATAATGTTGAATCTATATTCTCCATACAAACAAATACAACAATAATATGCAAAGGTCTCGGCTAACACATGTATTTGTTAATATATAACAATAACGCAACAAATTCAACAATAAACAGCAAAATTTTTAGCCAACACATTCAACAACACATTTTCGAGCGGCAAACCACAATATTTCAATAACAAACAAATGAAACCCTGTAGCAACATGCATGTTCATAGAGGAAGATAAAAAGTAGATAAAAAGTGAGCTAACTACAAACATGACGGTGAGAATGTTCAGAGAGGCAAGGGCTTCAAACACGACGGAGGATGAAGGTGCAAGTGCTAGCTAGCTTGGGAACAATGGCAGAGGCGTGGTGGAGAGTTGGCGGTGCGAGGGTTTCCTTTACTTGAGAGGAGCCGGTGTGGTGGTGCGAGTTGGTGGTGCACGGTGTGGTGGTGCGAGGGTTTGCAAGGAGAAGGAGAGCAAGAGAACAAAAGTGCAGAGAGAGAGTCTGAAAACTTTGGCACGAAACAGAGCCGAGCGAAATAAAAGTTTTATTTTGGGGTTTTAATAACGGTTCCTGAGAGAACCGTTATTAAAACATCTTTTAATAACTGTTCTTCCAGGAACCGTCATTAAAAGCTTCTGACTTTTGACAATGGTTCTAATATGAACAGTTATTAAAAGATGTTTTAATAATGGTTTACATAAAACCGTTATTAAAACATCTGTCCAAATTTTAACGTTGCCCTTTTAATAACGGTTTTTAACTAGAACCGTTATCAAAACTTCCCGCCAATTAATTTTCACGCGTTTGACAACGGTTTTCGAACTACCGTTATTAATGTCCCGTTATTATTTCCCGTTTTTGTAGTAGTGAGGTGGGAGATGTTAAGTTGGAGAGGATCCAACAGAAGATGCGGGAAGGCAAAGCAGAGGGGTTTAGAGTCCATGAGGATGGCAGTATTCGATTCAGGGGTCGTTGGTGTGTGCCCCAGAGTTGTCCGGATCTTAAGCGTCGTATTTTGGAATACAGACATCAGACTCCTTATTCGGTTCACCCAAGGTATCAAAGTTATATAAGGACCTTAAGAAGGTGTATTAGTGGCCATGAATGAAGCGAGAAGTAGCTGAGTTTGTATCCCGGTGTCTAGTATGTCAAAAGGTCAAGATAGAACATAGGAGACCAGCGGGATTGCTTCAGTCTTTGGAGGTCTCGGGGTGGAAATGGGACTCCATTTCTATGGACTTTGTGAGTGGGTTGCCGAGGACCCGAAGTAGTTGTGATACTATCTGGGTTATTGTTGATAGATTGACCAAATTAGCTGTGTTTATTCCTATGAAGTCCACATGGAGCATGGAACAATTGGCGAGCGCATATATGAAGTTCGTGGTTATCCATCATGGGGTTCCGAAGAATATTGTTTTAGATTGAGGTTCAAGATTCCTTTCTCACTTTTGGGGGAAGCTACAGGAATTTTTGGGAACCAAATTGAAAATGATTACACCTTTTCACCCTACCACAGACGGACAGATAGAGTGGACCATTTAGACTCTGGAGGATATGTTGAGGGTCTGCGTACTAGATTTCCAGGGATGTTAGGAGGAGCGCTTGCATCTGGTGGAGTTTTCATATAATAACAGTTATCATGCCAGTATTGGGATGGCTCCCTTCGAGGCATTATACGGACAAAAGTGCAGAACTCCTTTGTGTTGGAACAACATTAGCGAGACGATCGTGTTGAGACTAGAAATGATCGAGGATATGACCCGTCAGATCTGATAGATCCAGGATCGAATAAAAGCATCTCAGAGCCGATAAAAGAGTTATGCCGATCAGAGGCATAGTGATGGAGATTTTGAGCTTGGAGACAAAGTGTTGCTGAGGGTTTCGCCTACTAAAGGGGTGCAGAGGTTCAGAAGGAAAGGCAAGCGGAGCCCCAGGTATAATGGTCCATACGATATTGGCTCTTCCTCCAGAGTTGGCACGAGTGCATAATGTGTTCCACATTTCTCAGCTGCGGAAGTATGTTGCTGACTCGTCACATGTAATTCAGCCAGATGAAGTCGAGTTGGATGATTCACTGACTTATGAGGAGCTACCGGTGCGGATTCTCGACACTAAGCTGAGGAAGACTCATATGAGTTTGGTGCCTCTTTTTAAGGTCATATGGAGATGGCATGGAACCGAGGAAGCTACGTGGGCGACAGAGAAAGATATGTGAGAAGCATATCCAGAGCTTTTCGCAGTAGGTTAGAATCCTTTTTGATAGTTTGTCTCTAATGAAGTAGTTGATTTAAGCATAGTTAGTGATGTGTTATTCTAGTTGCTCAGAATGCCCTAACCCTAACCCTAGAGAGCTGTAGAAGACTTCGAGGGCGAAGTCTATTTTTAAAGGGGTAGTGTTGAAATGCCCCAAAAATATTTATTTTAGGAAATATAATTAAATAAGGATTTATTTGGGGAATTTATTTATTTATTTATTTTATTTGGAATAGGAAGGAAATATTTAGAGTAAACTAATAATAATTTATAAATATTTTTTTATATAGGAAAATTTGGGTTTTTTGCTAATAAAAAAGGGATTTAAGAGAACTATTTAAAAAAACCCTAAATTTGTTTAAAAAGGAAATTTAATATTATTTTAATTAAATATTTTATTCTAATTACCCAAAATATTCTAATTAATTTATTTAACCCCAAACTACTTCAAGATTCCTTTTTCCTTTTTCTTTTTCTTTCCTTCTTTTTCTTTGTTTTCTTTATTTTTCCTTTTTCTTCGCTCTCGCCGGATTGGGCATGGAGCACGGCCCAACCTGTACTCCTTTCCTTCCTTCTCCCGCGGCCCAGCGCCGCTCCCTCCTTTCTGCCTTTTTTAGATGCGACGTTTTGTTCTTTATTGCCCGGGATGCCGCGTTTCATTAAAAGCCTTATAATCGCAGCCGATCGGTCTGGTTCCCCCTTCTTTTTCTTTTCTTTCTTTTTCTCCTCGACCACCCAACTCACCCTCTTCTTCTTCCTCCTTCCTCTGGTGTCGTCCACCTGTAGCTTCGAAGGCCGAAAATGGCGCCTTCTAGGCTATGGATTTGTTGATTCTAGGCTAGGGATTTCTCTATACGCTTTTATGTATCATATGTGTGGTTTGAAATTGTATGTTGATTATTATCCTGGATGATTTGATGTGTTTACGTGTTAGCCTTAGTGCTCGGTTACTTTACTCATTACGTTGGGTACTAATCACCCTTTTCATGGGTGCTGCTCATTCCCACGAGCAGAAGGCCCGTCTGACCTATTGCAGGTAGGAGACAGTTACTTTGATGCTATTGATGTCTATGGGACATCAGGAGGGGCGGAGTGATTTTTGGGCTGGATCAATCCTCGGAGTGACATGGCCATTTTCCCTTTTAATTTATGATTTATGTTACTTTTTAGTATGTTTGAATTGCAGAAACAATTTTATTAATGTTGTTTGGTTATTATCTGGAAAAAACAATAGCTAGTATTTCGAATTATATAAAGTTTACGCGTACTTTGATTTTCGTTTTTATAAATTTGGATTATTAATGGTATTATTAGTAGTGTTTTCTTAGCCTTAGCACTTGGTACCAGAACGGTAGGAGTGAACCGATCTGGTATTAAGTGTGACGGTGACATCCCCAGAAATTTACGATTTTAATTTATAAATATTGTGTTTTAAAAAAAAATGTGTAAATTTTGGGGGTGTTACAAGAAGGCCCGTCTGACTTGTTGTAGGTAGGAGACACTTACTTTGATGCTACCGATGCTTATGGGACATCAGGAGGGGTGGAGTGATATTTGGGCTGGATCAATCCTTGGAGTGACGTGGCTGTTTTCCCCTTTAATTTATGACTCGTGTTACTTTTTTTTTTATGTTTGAGTTGTAGAAACAATTTTATTAATGTTGTTTTGTTATTATTTAGAAAAACAATAGCTAGTATTTCGAATTATATAAGACTTACACATACTCTGGTTTTTGTTTTTTTATAAATTGGATTATTAATGTATTATTAGTAGTGTTATCTTAGCCTTAGCACTTGGTACCAGAACGGTAGGAGTGAACCAGTCTGGTACTAAGTATGGCGGTAACATCCCTAGAAATTTATTGTTTTAATTTATAAGTATTATGTTTTTTTTTATAAAAAAATAGTAGTGAATTTTGGGGTGTTAAAGATATAATGCCCTACGGGTACATTCATCCAAGGAGGTCTCCATGGGAAGCACTAGTTTTATTTATAAAGAAGAAGGAGGGGAGCCTTCATCTGTGCATCGACTATTGAGGTTTGAAATAGTTGATGGTGATGAACTGTTATTCACTTTTGAGGATTGACGATCTATTTGACCAACTTTAGGGTGCTTTGATCTTCTCAAAGATAAACTTGAGGTTGGGATATCATCAATTGTGCATTGTCGAGGCAGACATCATAAATATGACCTTTAGGATATTGTACGGGTACTATGAGTTTACATGATGCCTTTTGGATTCACTAATACACCTACCATCTTTATGGACTTGATGAATAGGATTTTTTTATCGTTCCTAGATTAGTTTATTGTGGTTTTCATAGATGATATTTTTGTTCACTCTTGGAGTAGAGAGGAGCATGACTAGTGCCTATATACGATATTATAACTCCTTAGAGAGCATAAGTTGTATACCAAGCTCTCTATGTGTGAGTTTTGGCTTCAAGATGTTACATTTTTGGGTCATGTGGTGTTAGTAGGAGAAATAACCATGGATCTAGCAAAGATTTTGGCAATGACTGAGTGGAAGACACCCACTAGCATCCCTAAGGTACGTAGTTTTTTATGTTTTGTAGGGTACTACAAATGCTTTGTTTATAACTTCTGAAAGGTAGTTCGTCCCTTGACAAACCTTCTGAAGAAGATGAATAGGTTCCAGTGGGATGATGATTGTGAAGGAGCATTTTAGGACTTGAAGTGGTGGTTGACTATAGCACCAATTTTGACTTTGCTATTTAGATAAGACAGGTTTGAGCTCTACGGTAGTGCATTGAAACATGAGCTTGCTTGCATTTTGATACATCATGGTAAGGTAGTGGCTTACGCTTCTTGTTGGTTGAAGCAGCTTGAGCAAAACTGCCCAACACATGCCTTAGAGTTGGCATCAATTGTCTTTGCATTAAAGATTTGGAGGCATTATCTACATGAGACTCAGTATAGATTCTACAAAGTATAAATTCACTTAGAAGGAGTTGAATATGAGATAGAGGAGATGGTTAGAGTTGGTGAAGGACTATGATATCGAGTTACCTACCACGAAGGTAAGATAAACATCATTGTAGATGTCTTAAGTAGGAATACATCACACTCTTTGAGTTATATTGTGGTGTTTAGTCAGTTTTTGAAGGAGCTTGGCAGAATAAGAATAGAGATGATCCAGCATGGTAACCTAGAGGTCTGAATGTGTGGTTTGATGATTATGCCTACGGTTTTTGATGAGAACCAAGAAGGACAACCTGGGGATTTTAATCTCGAGAAGATTCAGTAGAAGATTCACGATGGCCAAGATGAGGGTTTTTAGATTCAAATGATGGTAGCATTTGCTACAAGGGTCGATGATGTGTGCCATAGAGTTGCATTAATTTGGAGCACCAAATTTTAGAGGAGAGTCATTATAATTTGTATTCCATCCACCTAGGAGGGAATAAGTTGTATAAAAACCTCAAGAGGATCTATTGGTGGCCTTATATAAAGTAAGAGGTAGCAGAGTTAGTGTCAAGGTGTCTGACCTGCTAGAAGGTCAAGATTGAGCACTAGAGGCCTAAAGGGTTGGTTTAGCCTTTAAATATTTTGAGGTGGAAGGCGGAATCTATCTCGATGGATTTTGTGAGTGGGTTACCAATGACTCATAGCAGTTGTGACACATTTAGGGTGATCGTCGATAGGTTAACTAAATGAGCTGTGTTTGTGTAGATGAAGTTAACTTGGAGTATGTATTAGCTAGTTGATGCATATTTAAAATTTATAGTGAGTAGGCACGGTACACCTACAGATATAGTCTCCGATTGGGTTTTGAGATTTCTTTCACACTTTTAGGGAAAGTTGTAGGATGCTATGGGCATAAGATTGAGGATGAGTGCCGCCTTTCACCCGGCTACGGATGGGCATATTGAGATGATAGCTTAGACACTCAAGGATATGCTACGAGCTTGCATATTGGACTTCAAGGGTAGTTGGGAAGATTGTATACATTTAGTTGAGTTCTCGTACAACAAAGGTTATCATGCTAGTATAGAGAAGTGCCCTTTGAGGCACTATATGGACGTAAGTGTCGGACACCCTTTTGTTGGAGAGACATCGGTAAGACTATCGTACTTGGACAAAAGATGATTGAGGAGATGACTCAGTAGGTTCAGCTAATCCAGTATAGGATGAGAATAGCTTATACTCTTTATATGAATTATGTCATAGGTATCGTAGTGATGGATTTGAGCTAGGGGACGGAGCTCTGTTGAGGTTTTCACCCACCAAAGGGTTGTAGAGATTTGGTCGGAAGGGTAAGCTGAGTCCAAGGTATATTGGTCCTTGCGAGATTCTTAATAGGGTTTGCGAGGTTGCATACCACCTAGTAATTCCAGTAGGTTTGGCCCAAGTTTATAATTTCTTCCACAACTACCAACTAAGGAAGTACGTTTTAGATCCATCCCACACGATCAAATAAGATGAGATAGAGCTTGACGATTCTTTATCCTACGAGGAGAGGCTATTATGGATTCTCAACAATAATATTTGACAAACCTGGATGAGCTCAATTCCGCTTGTGAAAATACTCTAGAGCAGTCATGGAGTGGAGGAGATGACGTGGGAGACTGAGAAGGAAATGTGTGAGATGCATCCCGATCTTTTTAACATAGGTGTGTTAGGTTTTAAGGTTCTCTCTCTTTTATTGGGGGTAGTCCCCTGTTGTATAGTAAGGACTCCGATAATGTTAACCATCGATATTACCTTCCTTACATCCTTTTTCTCTTCCTCCCCAACCTTGACTTCTTAACTTCGAGGTCAAAGTCTCTTTTAAGGGGGTAGTGATGTAATATCCCAAATTTTAGCTAACCTTAATTTTGAGTAATTAATATTGTAACCTAATTTTAATCTTAGAAATTTAATATTTCTATCTTATCTTAACTCTATAATCCTAAATTTTATCCTAACCCCAAATTTATTCTTGGGTTATTAATATCTTTTCTAACCTAAACCTAATCCTGAATAATCATTTAATCTAATTACCTTAATACCTAACCTAATTTATCTTAACTTAAACAAAAATCTAAACACACTTTTTTTTCTCCTAATGTCCTTACTTATTTTATTCTTTTTCTCCTCTCCCAATCCACACCTTCCTTCTTCTCTTCTCTTCTCTTCTTCTGGCATGCAAGCCTATCCCTCTACCCCCATCAACTCGCCCTTCCTCATTTCTAAGGACAGGATTGAATGTTGTTACCCAATCTCCTCATGTCTGCTCTCACCTTTTTTCTTCGTGTGTATGTGTATATAAGGCACATTTAATGCCTACATCTACCTCCTTCTCCCTATATTATTCTATCAAAACAATGCATCGCCAATTCCCTCTTTCACCACCTCTTTCCCTTTTCCAAAACCACCCAAGATCACCCTTACTGGCTAGCTAAACCGAGACAACCTCACCATCACCGAAAGCCCTTACAATTTCTCCCTCAACAACACCAACAACCTTTACTATTACCTCTCCCCCTAAGCACCGAACAAAGCTACCGCAATCTACCCCCAAACGCAAGCAAAATCCATCGCAGCTCACTCCTCCCATTAGGCTAAATCCACCATAACCACCTTCTCCTACCTTCCTTTCCTTTCTGCATCCACTTTCACCGAACCTTATCACCACCTTGTAGTAGCTCCTATTGGTGCTCCTTCCTCCATTTTTTGGCTCCATACATCACCCCAACCATCGGCTAAAATAGTTGTATCCCACCTTTACCTTTTGTATAACTCCCCTACACCCATCTTCTTCTCTTTACCTTTCTTGATATCGTATTTTTCACCACAACACCTCCTCTACTACTTTGATAGCCTTGGTCGAAGATTCCCCTCCTTCATTTTGGTAATTTTAGCTGATGCTTCCTCATCCATTTCAACAGCCACCACCATAACACTCCTTCCCCATTTTGGCACCTCTAACCTTACCACACCACCCCTTTTGTTCGGCCTCCTCCATAAGTGCACTTCCCTAGCAATGGTAGATTTTGTCGTTGCCACCCTCTTCATTTTTCCCCTTCAACCGATCATCCTTGTTGCACCTAAGTTTAGTTGAGACCCCTTCGAAGCTCAATTTGGTTTTTCTATAGTTTCACCCTTACATTTCTTTAACCCATCATTAATTCTATTTACATTTTTTTCTACTTTTCTTAGGTGATTTCCCTATGGTCTTGGAAAAAATGGATTAGTAGTGTGTGCTTAGATACTATAGTCATATTTGTAAGGTGTTTAAGGTTTTTATGTTAAATATTTGCATAGCTATGTGTATTATCATAATATTTTTGTTATATGGCTAAGTATATGATGTTAATGATATGATATGATGACATAGTTTATGTGATAGAAAGAGAGTATGAATACACAAGATGTTTTGATATTATATAGCTATACTAAGTTGTATTTTGTGGATGAGTATAATTTGCGAAAGAGTAGTATAGGCCTAATGGAGTATGATATGTGTGAAGTAAGTATGTTTAATATGTATGATGATAGATGGAGGATTTGGGAATAATGATATTGAGGATATAAGATTTTCGTAAAATATGGGTTTTTAGCTATCTATAAGGGTATTTTCGTCAATATGGACTAATATGAAAGTTGTGGTATTTTAATGTGTTGGGAGTATAGGAATATGTAAACATTATTGTGTGGAGTTATTGGAGTGATTATGAATTTCATAAGTTTTCCCATAGTGAGAAAAAGGCTTAATTAGAAATGGTAACCGTGAACGGTAATCATATTATCACATGTGTAAAATGTTAGAGTTAAACCATGAATTTCATATATGTTTTTAATATTATAATATTATGGATTTATATGGAATTTGGTAATTTTATGAGCCTTATGGAAAAAGTTATGACTTACCTATGAAATTAGGATTTTGGGAGTCTTATGAATAGTAATTTTTTAGGTAGGGCTATTATCACATTTGTGAGACGTGAGAGTTATACCTTAAATTTCGGGTATGTTAATAATGATAATCTTTGATGATATGATAAATTTTATGGTAGAATGATCAATACAGGAGAAGTTAGTCTAAAAGTGTGAAATTAGGGTTTTGAGGAAATTAAGGATCTTAATTCTTGAGAACGACCTTTATGACCTATGTGACGTGCTTTTTTGCTTTAAAGTCTTCTGTACTTGTAAATCAATCATGAATAAGGCATTAATCATTCAAAGTAAAAGATTAAATGAGTCGGGGCAAGGTGATGTTTTTTATATCCATTCCACTAGATGATAATAGTAGATCAGAAGAATTTTGCCTTGAGAACATGATGTTTTTAAATCTATTCCACCAAATGATAATAGTGATTCAAGTATGTTGTCCCTAAGAAGGTATTTCATTCTGTTCCACCAGATTAAAAATAATGGGCCTTATGCTTATCTTGAATAATAGTATGAATTGAATAAACTAATGGATAAGACACTAATGATATGAAGTGGAGTAGTATAAGAATTAGGGCTAAGGTGATGCTTTCATATATATCCCATTAGATGATAATAGTAGATCGAGAGCGTTTTACCTAAGGAAGTGATGTTTTCATATCTGTTCCACCGGATGATAATAGTGGCTAGGATGTGTTGTCCCTGAGAAGGTGGTTGAGACTATTCTACCAGTTTAAGAATAGCAAGGTCCCTAAACTCAACGTAAATACAATATTGAAAATGTTTATGCATGATAAATTATTCTTGATTAGTTTTTACTTGATGAGACTCTTCGTAAATTATATGTGTGCTGATCATCTTCCATGAATGCATGTTGTTATCTGTATCCCTATTTTTTATAGTATTTTTAATTATCTTTCGTAGCATGTAGTGTGTTGACCACCCTTTTCATGGGTGATACTCATTCCCAGGAGAAGAAGATGCTAATGCTTTTGTGTATGTCTTTGAGCATGAGCTGGATGATTTTGCTACTTTTGATGCATTGTGTTGAGATGAGTGACCTTTTATTTGTACCAATAGTTTGGGCCAAGAGTTATGTTATTCGAATGATGTATTTACCCAAATGCCTTTTTTGGGGCTCTTTGATCCATGGTATCCCGTAGTTTGCATCCTATTATTGTAAATCGAAGTTAATCTCCAAACTCATAATTGTATTTATAAAAGTCTCTTTCATTTCTCATTATTTTTTATTTATTATGAATAGTTTTAGCCTTATGATTAATATAAGCATGGTTTGGTAAACCAGACTTATGTCAATTATGGCAGTAGCACCCAATATTGTGCATATATGATTCTATTGTAAAATGAATTTTTCTAGTAGTGGGGTGTTACAAGTGATGTCAAGGGTAATCCACCGAGGATGCTCTATACCAATAACTATAAGAAAAGGTTCAACTGAGCATTCATACAAATGAAGGAGAGACCATAAATAATAACCAAAAGGATTGTGTTACTACCCCGTTAAAAAAGGTTTCTTCTAAACCATAAACAAAGTTAACCGAATAGGGTCAACAAAATAGCAGGGGTCACAACCAAGACTAAAACAAGTGTGAGAAACATTAAGTGGATATGGAAAGTTAAAAAATATAGGGATCATAGGGGTTTGCCTCGAGTTTGCTATCCTATATGCCATTGTTGGTGCGGCGGCACTCAAATTTCTTGTGCCTTATATATTGCAACCATAACATCGAACCTAATCTTCCTAATAGTCCTTTCCAAGGTGGTCCTTCATGCATTGCCTCTAGAAGTAGTGCCTCATTAGGTAATTTTAGTCATGTTGAATTGTTGATCCTTTTTATTGGTGGTCATAGGTTTGAACCCTCTTTGCCATCACAGGGATGCTTATTATCCTCCTTTTCTTACTTCCTTCTGCCACCATACCTTGGATTTGGAGCTTACCTTCTCCCTCTCACGCTCTCTTATACATGGCATATAGTTTGGGTGGTGTGACTCCCATTCATAGCTCTCATAACCTAGTCTCAAGGCCTAAACCAAAACGATTAATCTTCAGTTCTTCACTTAACTCCACCTTCGGTGCAAAACGAACCAAGTTACGAAACTTGTTGTAGTACTACTCAACAAGCATGCTACCCTAGTGGAGTGCCCAAAATTCTTCGTATTTTGCAAGATATAATTTTGTAGGGTAGAAGAAAAGTCTCAAAGCTCCCATGAATTTCTCCCAAGACCTAGGTGTGTCGTCACTCATTTGTAGCCCTTGCAACCATTAGTTTGCCTTACCTCACAAGTATGAAGTAGCAATGTCCACCCCTTTGGTCCTTGGTGTAACACCCCCAAAATTTACTACTAAAAAATTTCGTTTTATTAAAAAGAATTAGCGGAAGAAAATTAATAAAATTGTGAATTCTGGGGATATTACCACCACACTTAGTACCAGACTGGTTCACTCATACCGTTCCAGTACCAAGTGCTAAGGCTAAAAGAGTAAAATATAATTTACGAGAAATTCAAACATATTTAAATCAAAGTATCACAAGTAAACATTTTATGAGAATATAATCCACCAATGGTGGTTACAAGAACAAACGTTACATTTACACCAGACATTAGAAGAGGAAGGATGAAATCCTAAAAGCTTGGATAACCCTTACGCTCTTTCCCATTGTCCACTTGAATAGCTTCTGAACAAGGACTTGCAAGGAACACTGCCCATTGAATAGGCCAGGGCCCCACTAATGGAACTATTCTGTACTACGGTACTAAGTAACCCTTTAAAACACACTTAAAGGTAGGCACACAATGTAACACATGATGTACTACTATACCCATACATAACAATAGGTGTAAACATAATATACAAATCCATACATTCACATATTTGGCAAGTCAATCAGATATTAATGGTGCATAAGTAATATTAAATTCGGTGCATTCACATACTTAACAAACCAACCAAATATTAATAGGCCATAATTAACAATTGATACTTTTAGGGCCTTAAGGCCATTAGTCCATCATTAATCAATCATCTCGGATTATAGAGATTCATGTGAGTGCGGGAACACCACTATTATTCATCGGTGGACTGGTCATATAGGGAAAAATGCTCCTGGCCACTATTATTCACTGGTGGATCGGTCATGCAGGGCAAAACGCTCTTGACCACTATTATTAGCCAGTGGACCGGTCTGGACTTGACTCACATTGTGTTCCACTGTAAGCAATTAGTGTATTTCCCATATCTTAGCTTCATTACGTTTAGTTTGTTGAACACTAAATCCCCCACTAATATAGCTGGTGGATCGGTCATGCAGGGAAAAATGCTCTTGGCCACTGTTATTCACCGGTGGACCGGTCATGCAGGGCACCTCGGCTCTTAGCTACTATTATTCGCCGGTGGACCAGTCTAGGTCCGGCTGAACAATCTTCGTCTTTAAGTGATTAGTATCTTATTTGTATCTTATTCAAAATTATTTCACCCTAGACATGCATGGCTAACTACATCTACAATTATCCTCCCAAGAGGGCCCGTCCGATATCTTAAGACTTATGCACCTCCTAACTCGCCCGAACATCCTTCCCTTATTCCACTTACTTACACTTGGAGCCTGACTCTGAAGTGTGTGGGTCAAGCCCAGTCACCGCCTTACCCTAGGGTTTTCTCCAAAAACCCTAATCTAGGCCTATGTGGCCCATCCTTCTCTACCTTACACATCCCAAACTATTTCAACACCCCACACGTCAGGACCCTTAGATCCAACCCTCACTTTCTATCCCACTCATTCTCATTTAATTTTATTATTTTCTTGTTCTCTTTCCACCTTCTCAAATTAAGGTTTTCTCCCAAATCATAACTCGGTCTCCTATGCACCCTTATACTATCCAACGTATTATTTTTCACATAAAGCCTCCAATCACCCAAACAACTCTTCCATTACCTTCCTCACACCCCGAGGCTACTTTCCATACGTAAGGTTCACCCCCATGCGAACTCTAACTATCCCATGCAAACCCTAGAAATCTCCTATGCAAGAGTTGCATCACTCATTCATTTGATCATAATCTCCTTTTATTTTCCCCTCATGGATCATAATAAGGTCATTCCTATTTATGTTAGCCAACTTACTTCCCTTTGGTTATCTTACTTTCCCATTTTCCCTTTTTATCCTTTCACCCCATATCCTGTTATTAAACATCCTAGCATGCATGTCCTAGAGGGTCACATCATATAACATCGTACACACAACGTATATAATCATCATTCACATGTCATAAGGAAGTTACATAAGCATACATCCACTCCTTGTTGCACTACAAATGATTAATCATTTAGCATAAAGTGCACAATATGGTATAATACATTGCACATAAGGCACGTAACCCACACATAGTTGTTCTTCGCCACACCCTTACTCGGTTTAGGTTACCAAGCTATCTCCCATACTTATTAGGCCACTAATCACCCTTCGTAATTGTTACATTTATCATATTTCCCATTTGATTGGTTAGATTACCAAATTGTCCCTTTTCCTTTATTAAAACTACTACATTGCCCATTTAGTTGGATAAATTACCTTTCTACAATATCATAATTACCAATTTGCCCTTAAGTTAGTACAATAATTACCAATTTGCCCTATAGTTGTTTAAATTACTAAATTACCCTTATTCATTATCAAAATTACCAAATTACCATTTAGTTAGATAAATTACTAAATTGCCCTTCTATATTATCGTAATTACCAAGTTACTCCTTTCCAATTTTCACTTTACCCCTTTTATTTACAAAATTACTATTTTACCCTTTACTTTTAAAATTACCATTTTATCCCTTAACTTCCAAAAATTACCATTTTACCTTTAATTACAAAATTACCATTTTACCCTTTAATTACAAAATTACTATTTTTCCCTTTAATTACAAAATTACTAATTTACCCTTTAACTTGCAAATTACCATTTTTCCATTGACTCCAGAATTACCATTTTACCCCTTACTTCTAAAATTACTAATTTACCCATTTCACTTACAAATTACCATTTTTCCCTTGCCTCCAAAATTACCATTTTATCCTTTACTTTTAAAATTACTAATTTACCCTTTTCACTTTCAAATTATCATTTTACTCCTTATTACACTACTTATATTAAATTATCATCACTACATAAAAAAAATTAATATTAATGCCTCATCCAGAACTATTATATTTAATATAATACTTATTAGAACCCACACATATTAGGCTACATTCTTGCACAATATATATTATTAAAATATCCCTAGGGCTCACAAAAATATTAACCATGCATTAAAGATCAAAATAGCATAATACCACATGGATAATACTTAACATTTTCATTAATAACCAAACTCTTACCTTAAACAATATTTCCATACATAGCATATAATCTAACATGCTTCCTTTTTATCAATCAACACAAGAAACTAAATATATTATATTAAACAACATATATCAAGCATAGTAACATATTAAAAATCCTAATGTGCTAACATACGTTTATCCATACATTTAAGTGGGGTTTAGCGGTTACCTTCATTCCTGCAAAACGAACCTTACTAGTATTGTGGTTAAAGGTTCAAGCTTTGATTAGCAAAACCAATACCTAAAAACAATATCAATACTTATCACATTAGGAATAAGAAAACCAAATGCATAAGACTTTATAATATTTAATTAATGAAATACTTAACTTAAAATATTATTATACCTTAAAATCATTAACCAAATAAACCAAGAAATGTAGCAACTCTTGCTACTCATGAGCTGCATGCAAAGAAATGAGGGGGAGGGGCTCGAAGGTGGGTGAAAGGAGGGAAAATGGGCTATTTTCGGGTTGGGGTGTTGTGGCTAGGAAATAAGGTGGATGGGGGAGGATTTAGGGCGAGTGAAGGGTGCAGAAGTGGAGAAGAGGTGTAGGTGGTGGTCAAGGATGGGTTGACGGTGGCCAAGGGCAACGGCGACGGTGGCGGCGAGGCCATGAAGTTGGCTGCCGAGGTGGGTCGATATGGGGGGCTAAGAAGGAAGGTAAAGGGAGGGAGAAAAGGAAGGCCTGCAGGTGGCGGTTTCGGCCAAAGGAGGTTTGGGGGTGGTAAAGGGGGATGCAGGGATTAGTTTGGTGGCTTAGGTGGCCGTAGAGGTGGCAGAACGACGGCGGAAAGGGGTGGTGTAGGGTGGATGCCGAGAAAGGAGAAAAAGAAGAGAAAAAGAAGAGGGGAGGAAGGAGGAGGCTGTAGGGTGGCTCAAGGGGTGTTGTAATGGTTTAGGGATGAGGTAGAGGGTGGCAAGGGGTAGCGTAGGTGGCTGGTGTGGCGGCGAAATGGGGGCGATGAAGCAAAATAGGGAGGGAGATGGGGGGAGGAGAAAGGAAGAGAAAGAAGGTTGGGGAATGCATGGGATGCTCGAAAAATGGCAGAATGAGGTAGGGAGGGAATAAAAAAAGAAGAAGAAGAGAAAGGAGGGGATAGGGTGGCTTGGTAGGGCGGCGTCCGGGATGTAGGGGCATGGGAGTTATAGGGAGAGGGAATGGGAAAGGAAGGGAGTGGCAGGGCATGGGCGAGGGGAGAGAGAGATGGTGGGGCCGAGGTGAGGTAGGAAAAATGGCGAGAGAGAAAGAGAGATAGGGAGAGCAGTAGGGGAAGGAGGACTGCAGGTGGTAGCCGGAGATGGCGAGGATGGTTGGGCGATCGTTGAAGAAAGGAAGAAGACGAAATAAAGGAGGGGTGCTGCCAGGCCACGTGAAGGGAATAGGAGTGGGTCGGCCCAGTCAGGGGAGAAAGAAAAGAAAAGAAAGAGGGAAGTAGGTCGGGCGACACACGCTGGAGGAGAAAGAAAGGGAGGAAAGAATATGGGCCAGCGGCCCAGGAACTAGGGTGGGGGGAGGGGCAGGTAGGGATACCGGTGGCCCAAGGGAGGAAAAAGGAAAAAGAAATAAAGGAGAAAAAGGAGAAGGAAAAGGAAAAAGGAAAAAGGAAAGGGAAAATGGGACAAATAAAATAATTCAATTTATAAAATAATAAAATACAATATTTTTGGGTAATAAATTTAATTAATAATTTAATTTAATATAATTAAAATATATGGGTTTAAAAAAGGATAATTTTAGTAAAATAATGGTTTGAAAAATTATTTAAATAAAAAGAGTTCGCTAAAATAATAATATATTTATTTTAATTTATTATATATATATATATCCAATTTTATATACTGAAAAATCTATAAAATAATTAAATTAAATAGATTTAAAGGCTAATTTATCCCAAATAAAAGTTATCTATTAAATTATAGGCTTTTAAAATTTTGGAGGATTACACTTGGGCACCCATACATGGAAAATGTGTACTCCAAGGTGTGTATACCTTCCTATAAGGCATTTGGATCCTCTTAACCTTCAAATATCAGAATGTGATGACACAAGATTCTTCCCAGCGATCCCTCTAGTGGAGGTGATGCGATTACAATCAGCAATGGTTATGTCTCCTCTTATTGCAACTATCTTTCCAAGTAGGCCTCAACAATTTTCATGCAATGCTTGATACACTTGATACGATGAATGTTGTATGCCATCAATCTCCTAAGGAAGGGCTAATTCAAAACATAAGCCAAGTTAATCAGGCATAGGGCCCATATAACTATTCCATATTACACGCAGAAAAAATGACTATTCCTAGTCCACACTCACTCACAGATTATCTTAGGTTTTAAAGTTCTTAGTTATCCTCAAAACTGATAAACATTGATAGTTCAAAAGGAGTCTTGAACAAAGAAGTTTAATTCTAAAACAACTTACTCTCAAGAAACGAATCACGAGTCTCGAACCTAGGTTTCAACCAGAAAATTTAGAATTGCAAAGATTCTTAAAACAACGCTCTAACACAAATTTCATGGTATCCATTAAAGAGCTTTAGGATGAAACACCTTTAAGATAACCTGTGAAAACAACCCTTGGTACCACCTCAAAAGATTTAAGTTCTTGGAAGGGTTTTCAAAAATATTTAATGCCAACCTGTGAGGTTTGATATAAACTTAAAATTGGAAGAAGGCTTTTAGAAAAATCCTATACCAATCTATGGCATATGCTGAATCATTGTCAAAAGTAATGCATTTTTAAGAAAATGCTTTGATACCAACCTGTGGTATCAGCTCAATAATTTTTGAAAATGGAAAACCAATAAGAAAAAGCTCTAGTATCAACCTGTAACATCCCTATTTTTAACTGCTAAAAAAATTTATTTTATAAACATTACGGAAGTAGAAATACTAAGCCAACCTATGAAAAAATATTGTGCTACCGCTGTTATTAACACATGATAGGTGCCTCACTGCATACCTCATATTAGATATAAGGCTAAGTATATGAGCAATAAAAGTACAAGGAAAACTAGAGTGCACAAGATATGAAAAATGAAAAATCATTGTTTATAACCCATGGCTACATAGGCCCAAATCCGTATAAGATACATATGAAGAAAATTCTTAACTGAACAAATCAATTTCAGCGGAATACACCATAGTCACTCAAGGAATATGGATAAAAGTCTCTGGGAATGCCTATGCTAAACAACCCAACTACGCTTAAAGGAGGATAGACCACTCACTGGTCGTCCTCAAGAAATTTGCAACAAACCTTCTGCTCATGGGATTAAGTAGGGGATTGTAACAACAACCCCATCAGTATGCATATACTGAGTAAACCAATCTACCACCATCAGGTAGATCTTGGTACAAGCAATACCCACACGACATACTTATGGTACAACTTAAAAAAATGTGTATACAAATTTGCTACTATGTCATTCATTTACAATCACATAGGTCATTCAAGATATGAGTCGATCCATTTAATTATGCGTAGTTATAATCATGCCAATATACTAGGGTATAAATATTTTATCATGCACACTTCCTACTCATGGAACATGAATTACTTAGATTATCCATTCGGTAGTAGTTAGAGTACAATTTGCATGGTAATTGGGAAATAAGGGTTACATATACGACTTCCTAACCATGGATGGATCATGAAGATAAGAGTAATAGATCATGAAAAATTTCATGGAACATGTCGAAACATAAAAATTTACCACAGTAGCCATTCAAGAGCAACATATAATCATCATCAAATTCCAAAAAGATGACCATGAGTTATATCACATTTTTATAGTTCATTAAGATGTGAGTTCTTAAGCATTCATAGAGCAAAGCGAGTACGATGTTAATAAAACAACCATAATCATGTAACAAGCGATGGCTGGTTACTTTCTTTTCAAATTTCCTTTTAGTTATTATTTTGCTTTAGGTAAAAATAGAATTACTTTACAAATCCTTGAACAATAAGTGAGTATATAGTGATTTTACCCTAAGTTATTGAGCAATAGGTGAGATAAATTTTGGTTCTCGTTAAAGTAACATGAACATAAGTCTTGGCTAATGCTAAGGAACCTAGTGGACATAGGTATAGGTTCCTACCAAAGTAACCTGATGGAAAAAATTCCTAGTTCATTCTAAATAACCATCTTATGGTGACCATATCTTTTAGTATTGATACCCACTAGTACATCATCAGTGTCTAGAGTAGAAAAGATACTGGGACCTCTATGATCCTACTCTAAAGCACCAATTAATATCTGATGGCTAACTAACACCTGGTAGCTAATCTATTATCGAATAATCTAGATCTCTCATGGTGCTCATTCCACTTTAAGTGATTAATGTCTTATTAGATCGAGATTCCAGTTCACATAGAGGCCCACAACAATAAAACACCAAGACACAAGCCTTTTTAATATAATGTACCCATATAGGACTCTCACATCATCCTGTGTTTCCATTTAGAATCTCTTCAAGTGATTATTCTAGTACGTAATCCATTTTTCCAAAGGGGTGGAATTATTAAATGTTAAAATCACCCATAATAGTCCCTTATTCATAATTCAACTCTAGATCATGCCAAGGTCAATGTCATAGTTCATTACTTAATCATAGTCGTTACCAATTATTAAAGGATATTTTAATTAAATTCCTAAGGCCAAAGATAAAGGTTTAATTATAGGTTAACTATAGTTCAATCCTAATTCACAACTATTTATTCATTTATTTAAATAGTTAAGTGGAAATCACTAATCATAGGTAAGGTCAATTCAAGGCCACCCTATATGTTTGTGGTCATTTCACTTATGGGTTTCTCATTTTAAGGCCATGATAAAAGTCATTTTAGGTCTATTATCCATCATTTTCATCCATTACATCAATACTAACCATGAGAAGAATCTATTTTTAGTCCTTTGATCATCTATTTGTGTTATAGTAAGGAAGAGGGCTTAATGCTACACTAAGGTCAAACATTGGTTAACTAGGATAAATTTCATAGCTATCATCATATTATGTTATTATCTAAGCATGATCATATTCAAACATCACATTCGGGAAGAAAATAGGCAAGAAAAGAAAAATTTATTGAGATCACTTTATGGTTCTCACCAACCAGTCGATCACTTTCATAGACTAGTCAATTGGCTAAGGTATTGCTAGCCTTCCTATGGTGGGGAACCTATCGGTTGATTAACCTCACCAATCGCATGTTCTAAGACCCAGTCAATTAATTTGGTCATACCTGTTAATGGCTCTAACCTGATGCTAAGAATACTAAAGACGCAGACTAACCAATCGATTAGTTGACCCAACTAGTTGACTATTCTAAGAACTAGTTGATTGGTTTGGTCAAACCAATCGATGGGTTTAATCATATACGAAAACCATCAAAGTCACAAACCAACTAGTCAATTGATTGACCCAATCAATTAGTTGTTCTAATAATTATTCAATTGGTTTGTTCAAACCAATCAATAGGTTTGATCAAATACAAAAACCATCAATTTCATAGACCAACCAATCAATTAGTTAACCTAACCAGTCAATAGTTCTACGAATCAATCGATCAGTTTGGTCAAACCAGTTGATGGGTTTAATTAGAGAGGAAAACCATCGAAGTTATAGACCAACCAATCGATTAGTCTCTATAGAGAGGAAAACCATCGAAGTTATAAACCAACCAATTGATTAGTCTACCAGACCATTCTGTTGGTCTTAGAGACTACGCAATCGGTCTAAGGTAAAAGCATCCCCATGAAACACAAATTACACACAATTTAAATTCCATAACTTTGCCCAATTAATTCCAAACATTAATCGTAGGTTATTCAAGGTTCTCAACAAGCAGTATTCATGAATCGACATGCAAGATACAATAATTAGGATAGGAATCTTGGTAAATCATTCTTATGTGTTATGAACTTCAATTAGGAAATCATGCATAATATTCTCTTCTTGCTAGGCCATCATGCAAGAATCTACTCCACATGTCACATATATCATTGTCACTTAAGACACTTAAAATGTGAAGGAAATTTTCAATATAGAGAGTCATAGATATGAGACTCATGTATATGAGTCTCTAAACCAAGCTTCCTACCAGTCTATTCATTCATTCTATACTAACTAGTGCAGACACATTTTCCATCTCTATTAATCAAGATATCATTGACTTATAGAACATATACTATACTTATGTAACACCCACAAATTTACTACTGAAATATTTTGTTTTAATAAAAAGGTTTCACGAAAGCAAAATGACAAAACTGTAAACTAGGGGCATTACCGCCACACTTAGTACCAGATCGGTTTACTCCTACCATTACAGTACTAAGTGCTAAGGCTAAAAAGGTTAACATAAACCACAAGTCATTAATAAAAATACAAGGCATTAAATAAAATGCAAGTCATACAGAAATTAGAGTGTGGTTTAGAATTACAATCCAAAGAGTAAGTGACTAGAGTTATTCAAAACATAAAGCATCATACGACATCTGTAACACCCCCAAATTTACTACTGAAAAATTTCGTTTAAGACAAAGATTTTAGCGGAAGCGAAAGAATTAAAAACCGTAAACTTGGGGGTATTATCGCCACACTTAGTACCAGACCGGTTTACTCCTACCGTTCCGATACTAAGTGCTAAGGCTAAACCAAACAATCATTAAGTAAGAGTCATCAAAACATAGGTCCATAGTTAACACAGACCATTCACGAAAACCACGAATCAACAACAGTTACACATCATTTAGGAATACAACCTCGAGTATGGTTTCAAAACAATAAGCGTAGTACAAAATACAACCAAATAAAACAGATTCCGAGGGACCAATATCCGGATCACCTACTCACTCAAGCCAAGCCTTCCACCCCACAATTGTAACCGATCAAACCTGCATAGGAGGTCTGCTCCCCACCATTGGTGGATCATCACAGGACCCATTTAATCAAGGTAGTATCAGTACGGGTCCAATACTGAGTAAGGGCGTTGGTGCGCTAAGGCCAAGCATACAATCATACAACATAACGTACGTAGCACAATCATATAGACAACATGCGATAACCAGCAAGATAAGGTCCGAATACTTTCCGGTGGCTTATTCTTATTTCTCATTAATAATAATACGTTCATTCCACACATATTCTTTAATAGTCCGTGTGAGTGCGGGAACCCCACTATTATAGCCGGTGGAACGGTCACGAGGGCCATGCCCTGCCACTATTATAGCCGGTGGACCGGTCACGAGGGTAACGTACCCTGCCACTATTATTTGCCGGTGGACCGGTCTGGCCCCGACTCACAAGGTGTTCCACTGTAAATATTCGTATCTTTCCCATGTCTTATCATTATTCTGATTAGTTCGTTGAGCACGGAATCCCCCACTATTATAGCCGGTGGAACGGTCACGAGGGCCATGCCCTGCCACTATTATAGCCGGTGGACCGGTCACGAGGGTAACATACCCTGCCACTATTATTTGCCGGTGGACCGGTCTGGGTCCGGCTCAACATCTTTCTCTGTAAGTAGTTAATGTTTTAACGTGTCTTATTCAAAAGGTTTCCACCAAGGATACACATAAATCATTCTCTTTGTGCTTTACACATCACAACCAATATAGGCCCGTGTTCATATCTACCCTTTAATCGATGATACACAGGATAATGCCAAACGACTCTAAGTAGTCATAACCAACCCTAATGGTCCACACCAACCCGCGGTTAACCTCTCTCATCCCTATTATACCATAACCACCGTACTTAGCCATCCCAAACCTTAATCATCCTCAACAGTCACAATTAGTTACTCCATCCCTTCTCAATCACAATGCCCCAGTGTTAATTACTCCAATCCTCATTCCATATGATCGTTAACTCCTAATGCAAAACCCTAATACCGCCATACTAACATTAATACCACCATACAATCCATAATACCCCCATGCAACCCTAATACCACCATAAGTCATTAATACCACTATACAATTGTTAATACCGCCATACGAATATTAGTACCCCCATACATTCCATAACACCAACATGTACACCCTAATACCACCATAAGTCATTAATACCACTATACAATCGTCAAAACCGCCATATGGATATTAATACCACCGTACAACCCTAATACCACCATGCGAACCCTAATACCACCATATAAACCCTAATACCACCATACAAACCCTAATACCACCATACAACACTAATACCTCCATAAAATTACAAATAACATCATACAACATTAATGCCTCCATAAAATCACAATTACCACCATACAACATTAATACCTCCATAAAATCACAATACCACCCTACGAACAATTTTACCACCATACAAACCCTAATACCGCCATGCAAACCTTAATACCACCATACGAACAATTATACCACCATACAACATTAATACCTTCATAAAATCACGATTAACATCGTACCACATTAATACCCCCATAATTCACAAATACCCCCATCCAACATTAATACCTCCATAAAATCACCATACCACCATACGAACCCGAATACCGCCATAAGCCATTAATAACACTATGAAATCATTAGTACCGACATGCGAACATTGATGCCCCCATTCAAACCCTAATCCCACCATACAACATTAAGACCCCCATAATGGTCCCAAACTCATATTACCATTTACCCTAACATGCACGTCCTAGCGGGCCATAGCATATTACATCATAAACATCATACATATACATATCATGCTCGCGTCATAGGAAACACATCAACACATACCTCAATCTCCAAGCTGCGCTACACATAAGACAAGTTATATACAATCATATAACACATGGCATACACAATAATCAACACATCCATGTCACACATAGCACAAGGCCATTAGCTTCGTCCTTACCTAGGTAGGCACCGGGCTTGGAGCACGCTCCTCTAACTCCTTAGGGCTTTGGTCGGGGTTACCTATAAAGGGGGAAAAAGCTAAGTATTAGTTTCCCTTATAATTACTATCAAACCTCATTTTAGTTTAAGGTTAGGGTTTTTATTACTAAAAAGGGTTTTATACAAAAACTAGGGTTTTTACTTTAGAATTAGTATACTAAATATTAGTAGTTAAAAAAAATATGTTTATTTATGATACTTATTGTTACACTTATTTTATTAAGCCCATTAGTTCCATTCTTATAATACTAGTGTTCACTAGTCATAGTAAAATAGTGATAATAATAATAATTATAATAAGACCACTAATAGCGACACTTATGTTTATAGTAATAGAACTCTAGCATTTTTAAGATTAAGTCTAACAATGGTGTTGGGTTTGAAATAATAATATTATAAGGTCACGATATTTCAAGTAAATTATCCCTAAGGGTGATAATAGTAATAATGCTAATAATAATGATAATAATAGTAATAATAACCATAATAACCCTAGAAATAATAATAACAATAACCTAGTATGGTTAAGTATTAATAATAATAACCTTAGTAAGGTAATAGAGATAATAATAATAATAGTAGGGTTGTTAATATTAACACTTATAAAATAAACCAAAGTTGAGCATAATAGGAGTTAGGGTTCCAAGAGATGTTTGTATGGTAAAAATGATAACTTTAATATCATAAGTCACAATATTAGAAATGATAATAATAATAAAAGTAATAATAATAATAAAAGAATAATAATAAGGATAATAGTAATAATTATAAGTATATTAGTATTAATATTAGTAGAAAATATTAGCAAGTATATAAAAGGGGTATTAGGGTTTGGATGGGTGGAGAACCACCTAGGGTCGGTGGTGGTCCGGCGGCGGCGCGTGGCGGCGGCGGCGGCGGCGGTGGAGGAGGAGAAGAGGGGGAAAGATGGGGGTGGCGGTGAGATGGGAGGAGGAAAAAGGAAGCCAAGTGTGGGGGAGGATACAGCAGGGAGAGGGGAGTGGAATGAGGGTGGTGGCGTGAGCTGGGCGGCGGCGCGCGGCGGCGGACGCGGTGGCCGAGGGAGGAGGAAGATGGTGGAAACGGTGGAGGCCGGTGGAGGAGGGAGCAGGGGGTAAGGAGGGTATGGGCAGGTAGGGGAGGACCTGCTGGTCACTTTGGAGGGTGGAAGGGTGGCTGGTAGCGGCGGAGGAGGCGGCAGAAGGCGGCGCAAGGCGGCGGCGGGCTGGAAGGGTGGTTTTCGGGATAGGAACTTTGCACGACGAAGGAGGCACGTGCAGGGCAAGGCGGAGGGTGGTGGTGGCTCAGTTTTGTCGAGGGAGGTGCAGGGATGGTAACGGTGGCCAGAGGTGGCGGCGGATGTCTCCGGTGACGGCGAAAAGCCCGTCTGTTTGAGGCGGCGGAGAGGCAGGGTTTCGGGGCAAAAAAAAAACGAAAGGGGCTGATCGGGGCTGCAACTGGGGGGTATTTATAGGCCAGGGGGAAGGAAACGACGAAGGGAGGGAGGTGGCACGCGGGGCAGGGGTGCAGGTGGCCGGCCGATGGCAGGCGGTGCAGGTCTGCCATGGCAGGCTGGGTCGGGGACAGGGAAGAAGAAAGGAAGGAGAAGGGCACGCGGAAAAAGGGAGATAGGGACTTGGTCGGGTCGAAAAAAAGAAAGTAAGCGACGGGAGAGAGGCAGGGAAGGACGATCGGGTTGGTGGCTGCCGGCGAAATCGACTTGCAGGTCGATTTGCAGGTCGGGGGGGGGGGGGTAGGTAGAAGACGACGAAGATGGCAGGGTGGACCGGTGGTCCAGAGGAAAAGAAAAGAGGAGGGGAACCGGCCGGTTCGGCGAGGTTTATTTAATCCGCACATCAAACGCGGCGTTTCGACATTACGGGGGACAAAGTGCCGCGTCGCGTTGCCCGTTTGGCAACGGCTATAAGGTCATTAATTATGGCGCGGCGTTTCGACGTCCTCGGGGTTAAAACGCGTCGTTTCGGGCATAGGACTACGAAGGCCAGCGCACGGCGCTGGGCCGCGGGAAGGGAAAGAAGGAAGGGGCGGGCGTGGGGCCTGTGCGCGAGACGGGGGAGGGGAGGAGGTTTGGGCCGATGGGCTGGCCCAGCCGGGGGGGGGGAGAAAAGAAAGAAAGAAAAAAAAAAGAAAAGGAAGAAGAAAAGGGAAGAAAATGAAAAATAAGGAAATAAATAGGATGGAAAATATTTAAAATAACTTATGGGGGAGATTGGGGTATTTTGGGTTATTTGGAGTATTAATGTTTATAAAATATTAAATAAATTCCCTTTTTTTTTGCTTATTTTAGACTATTTTAGGTAAATTTCCTTAACTTCCATAATAATTTGGAAAATACTTAAATTTTCTTCCAATTAAATTCTTTATTATTTTCCTCTTAATATACCTTAATTAACTCTCTAAATTTTAATAATTAAATTTATATAATCAATTTTCCTAATAATTCCTTATTTGGCCAAAATTTCGGAAATTAGGATTTAAGGATATTACATCACTACCCCCTTAAAAGCAGACTTCGTCCCCGAAGTCTCCTGCGGCTCTCTAGGGTTAGGGTTGGGGCATTCTAATCTTCTATATTAATGCATCGATAGCTATACTTAACCTAACTACCCCCTTAGGGACGAACTAGGGATTGTTGTGCCTGAGGTATAAGTTCAAATTAAATACTAAATATCAAAGATTTATACTGGGAGAATCTAATCAAAAGTTTATTTATCGAACATCTATTTTGAAAGTATCCTCCGGCTTAAAATTAATAAAAAGATATATAAAGTACTTCGGAAACATTTTTAGGAAGAATTTACCATCGAATGTAAAAATTTATATTATTTATGGAAATACATTATAAGACCCGGAATAATATTTAGAAACCTATAATAAAATGTTTGAGTCAAATTCCAACAAATCAAGACTAATTTTAATATTTTCCGAAATCGGTTTCCCGCAACCTAAAAGGCGCAGAACGGAAGAAAATTAATTTCAAAATGAGTTCTTAAATAAGTTCGGAAAATATGTTTAATTTAAACTTCCCGAAAATATTACATTCAAATGATTAAAACATCAATAAAATATCGCTTCCTGAAAGTGATTAATTACGTTCAATTATGAATTCAAAATCGTCGATAAATCCATAAACCGAATCGAAATTAAAATAATTAATTATTTACATCAAATTTTACTAACAAAATCATTAGACTCAACAATTCTGAATCTTAAAATATACGGGGTATTACATCCCTACTCTCTTAGGAAGGAACTTCGTCCCCGAGGTTCGAGAACCCTAAGTAGTGGAAACTTGACGAAACAATTGAATAAAACATTTACCAAGGTAAATAGGTTAAAAGAATTTCGAAGAAAGGTAAAACGATGTTTACGAAACTAAACCAAGTAAAGTTGGATCACACAAGGCATAAGAGGTGAAATAAAAGAAAGAGAATCGGTGTCCAACAAATCAAATATAATAGAATTCATCAAGGAAGAAGCACATAGTACTTAAGGTCAAAACAAGTCACAAAACCTTGTCCTTTGAATTAAGGTCTTATAAGGGTGAAAATAATAATAATAACTTAGACTCCTTGCAACTCCAGAGGTAAAACTAATCCACCAAAATACGTTACAATCTATGTCACATCACTCCTTACCCGGCAAGATATACCCTAAGGTTTTTAGTCCACTAAACCTGCAAGGCTGGGGTTAACCTAGTGGGGTCACTACCCCCTTAAGGGCAAACTAGTTATAAAACTATAATCACTACCACATAAATTCAACGTTAACACAAGTTAAGCATGTCAAATAACAAGGAAGCAAATCCGAAGACATAAATGAACAGCAAAACGCAAGGCCACTTATACTACCCAATCACACTGTCCTCACAAGCTAATCCGGATAAAAGAAGAATCACTTGAAGGAAGTTAAAATACGTTTTCGGCTAAAACGTTTATGGTCATGAGAACCGAGTCTCTAACCGAAACCCGATCCTTAACAACCAAAAGGTTTGATACCAGCTCGTGGTATCATCTTAAAAAGTTTCAAAAAAAAAAAATTATAGGAGCGGTCAAAACACACTTCAAAATCAAATACCAAGTCCGAAAACAAAATTTACTTCCGAAAACGAGCGTGGCCGGAGGACCAACCGCTTTGATACCAACTTGTAACACCCCCAAATTTACTACTGAAAAATTTCGTTTAAGACAAAGATTTTAGCGGAAGCGAAAGAATTAAAAACCGTAAACTTGGGGGTATTACCGCCACACTTAGTACCAGACCGGTTTACTCCTACCGTTCCGATACTAAGTGCTAAGGCTAAACCAAACAATCATTAAGTAAGAGTCATCAAAACATAGGTCCATAGTTAACACAGACCATTCACGAAAACCACGAATCAACAACAGTTACACATCATTTAGGAATACAACCTCGAGTACGGTTTCAAAACAATAAGCGTAGTACAAAATACAACCAAATAAAACAGATTCCGAGGGACCAATATCCGGATCACCTACTCACTCAAGCCAAGCCTTCCACCCCACAATTGTAACCGATCAAACCTGCATAGGAGGTCTGCTCCCCACCATTGGTGGATCATCACAGGACCCATTTAATCAAGGTAGTATCAGTACGGGTCCAATACTGAGTAAGGGCGTTGGTGCGCTAAGGCCAAGCATACAATCATACAACATAACATACGTAGCACAATCATATAGACAACATGCGATAACCAGCAAGATAAGGTCCGAATACTTTCCGGTGGCTTATTCTTATTTCTCATTAATAATAATACGTTCATTCCACACATATTCTTTAATAGTCCGTGTGAGTGCGGGAACCCCACTATTATAGCCGGTGGAACGGTCACGAGGGCCATGCCCTGCCACTATTATAGCCGGTGGACCGGTCACGAGGGTAACGTACCCTGCCACTATTATTTGCCGGTGGACCGGTCTGGCCCCGACTCACAAGGTGTTCCACTGTAAATATTCGTATATTTCCCATGTCTTATCATTATTCTGATTAGTTCGTTGAGCACGGAATCCCCCACTATTATAGCCGGTGGAACGGTCACGAGGGCCATGCCCTGCCACTATTATAGCCGGTGGACCGGTCACGAGGGTAACATACCCTGCCACTATTATTTGCCGGTGGACCGGTCTGGGTCCGGCTCAACATCTTTCTCTGTAAGTAGTTAATGTTTTAACGTGTCTTATTCAAAAGGTTTCCACCAAGGATACACATAAATCATTCTCTTTGTGCTTTACACATCACAACCAATATAGGCCCGTGTTCATATCTACCCTTTAATCGATGATACACAGGATAATGCCAAACGACTCTAAGTAGTCATAACCAACCCTAATGGTCCACACCAACCCGCGGTTAACCTCTCTCATCCCTATTATACCATAACCACCGTACTTAGCCATCCCAAACCTTAATCATCCTCAACAGTCACAATTAGTTACTCCATCCCTTCTCAATCACAATGCCCCAGTGTTAATTACTCCAATCCTCATTCCATATGATCGTTAACTCCTAATGCAAAACCCTAATACCGCCATACTAACATTAATACCACCATACAATCCATAATACCCCCATGCAACCCTAATACCACCATAAGTCATTAATACCACTATACAATTGTTAATACCGCCATACGAATATTAGTACCCCCATACATTCCATAACACCAACATGTACACCCTAATACCACCATAAGTCATTAATACCACTATACAATCGTCAAAACCGCCATATGGATATTAATACCACCGTACAACCCTAATACCACCATGCGAACCCTAATACCACCATATAAACCCTAATACCACCATACAAACCCTAATACCACCATACAACACTAATACCTCCATAAAATTACAAATAACATCATACAACATTAATGCCTCCATAAAATCACAATTACCACCATACAACATTAATACCTCCATAAAATCACAATACCACCCTACGAACAATTTTACCACCATACAAACCCTAATACCGCCATGCAAACCTTAATACCACCATACGAACAATTATACCACCATACAACATTAATACCTTCATAAAATCACGATTAACATCGTACCACATTAATACCCCCATAATTCACAAATACCCCCATCCAACATTAATACCTCCATAAAATCACCATACCACCATACGAACCCGAATACCGCCATAAGCCATTAATAACACTATGAAATCATTAGTACCGACATGCGAACATTGATGCCCCCATTCAAACCCTAATCCCACCATACAACATTAAGACCCCCATAATGGTCCCAAACTCATATTACCATTTACCCTAACATGCACGTCCTAGCGGGCCATAGCATATTACATCATAAACATCATACATATACATATCATGCTCGCGTCATAGGAAACACATCAACACATACCTCAATCTCCAAGCTGCGCTACACATAAGACAAGTTATATACAATCATATAACACATGGCATACACAATAATCAACACATCCATGTCACACATAGCACAAGGCCATTAGCTTCGTCCTTACCTAGGTAGGCACCGGGCTTGGAGCACGCTCCTCTAACTCCTTAGGGCTTTGGTCGGGGTTACCTATAAAGGGGGAAAAAGCTAAGTATTAGTTTCCCTTATAATTACTATCAAACCTCATTTTAGTTTAAGGTTAGGGTTTTTATTACTAAAAAGGGTTTTATACAAAAACTAGGGTTTTTACTTTAGAATTAGTATACTAAATATTAGTAGTTAAAAAAAATATGTTTATTTATGATACTTATTGTTACACTTATTTTATTAAGCCCATTAGTTCCATTCTTATAATACTAGTGTTCACTAGTCATAGTAAAATAGTGATAATAATAATAATTATAATAAGACCACTAATAGCGACACTTATGTTTATAGTAATAGAACTCTAGCATTTTTAAGATTAAGTCTAACAATGGTGTTGGGTTTGAAATAATAATATTATAAGGTCACGATATTTCAAGTAAATTATCCCTAAGGGTGATAATAGTAATAATGCTAATAATAATGATAATAATAGTAATAATAACCATAATAACCCTAGAAATAATAATAACAATAACCTAGTATGGTTAAGTATTAATAATAATAACCTTAGTAAGGTAATAGAGATAATAATAATAATAGTAGGGTTGTTAATATTAACACTTATAAAATAAACCAAAGTTGAGCATAATAGGAGTTAGGGTTCCAAGAGATGTTTGTATGGTAAAAATGATAACTTTAATATCATAAGTCACAATATTAGAAATGATAATAATAATAAAAGTAATAATAATAATAAAAGAATAATAATAAGGATAATAGTAATAATTATAAGTATATTAGTATTAATATTAGTAGAAAATATTAGCAAGTATATAAAAGGGGTATTAGGGTTTGGATGGGTGGAGAACCACCTAGGGTCGGTGGTGGTCCGGCGGCGGCGCGTGGCGGCGGCGGCGGCGGCGGTGGAGGAGGAGAAGAGGGGGAAAGATGGGGGTGGCGGTGAGATGGGAGGAGGAAAAAGGAAGCCAAGTGTGGGGGAGGATACAGCAGGGAGAGGGGAGTGGAATGAGGGTGGTGGCGTGAGCTGGGCGGCGGCGCGCGGCGGCGGACGCGGTGGCCGAGGGAGGAGGAAGATGGTGGAAACGGTGGAGGCCGGTGGAGGAGGGAGCAGGGGGTAAGGAGGGTATGGGCAGGTAGGGGAGGACCTGCTGGTCACTTTGGAGGGTGGAAGGGTGGCTGGTAGCGGCGGAGGAGGCGGCAGAAGGCGGCGCAAGGCGGCGGCGGGCTGGAAGGGTGGTTTTCGGGATAGGAACTTTGCACGACGAAGGAGGCACGTGCAGGGCAAGGCGGAGGGTGGTGGTGGCTCAGTTTTGTCGAGGGAGGTGCAGGGATGGTAACGGTGGCCAGAGGTGGCGGCGGATGTCTCCGGTGACGGCGAAAAGCCCGTCTGTTTGAGGCGGCGGAGAGGCAGGGTTTCGGGGCAAAAAAAAAACGAAAGGGGCTGATCGGGGCTGCAACTGGGGGGTATTTATAGGCCAGGGGGAAGGAAACGACGAAGGGAGGGAGGTGGCACGCGGGGCAGGGGTGCAGGTGGCCGGCCGATGGCAGGCGGTGCAGGTCTGCCATGGCAGGCTGGGTCGGGGACAGGGAAGAAGAAAGGAAGGAGAAGGGCACGCGGAAAAAGGGAGATAGGGACTTGGTCGGGTCGAAAAAAAGAAAGTAAGCGACGGGAGAGAGGCAGGGAAGGACGATCGGGTTGGTGGCTGCCGGCGAAATCGACTTGCAGGTCGATTTGCAGGTCGGGGGGGGGGGGTAGGTAGAAGACGACGAAGATGGCAGGGTGGACCGGTGGTCCAGAGGAAAAGAAAAGAGGAGGGGAACCGGCCGGTTCGGCGAGGTTTATTTAATCCGCACATCAAACGCGGCGTTTCGACATTACGGGGGACAAAGTGCCGCGTCGCGTTGCCCGTTTGGCAACGGCTATAAGGTCATTAATTATGGCGCGGCGTTTCGACGTCCTCGGGGTTAAAACGCGTCGTTTCGGGCATAGGACTACGAAGGCCAGCGCACGGCGCTGGGCCGCGGGAAGGGAAAGAAGGAAGGGGCGGGCGTGGGGCCTGTGCGCGAGACGGGGGAGGGGAGGAGGTTTGGGCCGATGGGCTGGCCCAGCCGGGGGGGGGGGAGAAAAGAAAGAAAGAAAAAAAAAAGAAAAGGAAGAAGAAAAGGGAAGAAAATGAAAAATAAGGAAATAAATAGGATGGAAAATATTTAAAATAACTTATGGGGGAGATTGGGGTATTTTGGGTTATTTGGAGTATTAATGTTTATAAAATATTAAATAAATTCCCTTTTTTTTTGCTTATTTTAGACTATTTTAGGTAAATTTCCTTAACTTCCATAATAATTTGGAAAATACTTAAATTTTCTTCCAATTAAATTCTTTATTATTTTCCTCTTAATATACCTTAATTAACTCTCTAAATTTTAATAATTAAATTTATATAATCAATTTTCCTAATAATTCCTTATTTGGCCAAAATTTCGGAAATTAGGATTTTGGGATATTACAACATCACATAACTAAAATAAACTAATACATGGCCCAATAAAAGAAAACAGAGTCTAGCCGAGTCGCTTTCGATCCCTAGGTCAGGTTTAGTCTCAATGCTCAGCCCCACCCGATGCCTCATAAGTGTCATAGGCATCGAAGACGTCATCCCCTACCTACACAAGCTTAGATGGGTCTTCTGCTCGTGGGAATGAGCAGCACCCATAAAATGGGTGATCAATATGCTACGTACTGAGTAAGGTAACCATGTGCTAAGGCCAAAAATACAAAACATACAACGTAACATACATGACATTGTCATACAGATAGGATACAGTAACACCGATAATGAAGGCTGACTATGGTCCAATTAGACTTATTCTTTGGATCTCTAATACATATGATCATTTCACAACATAATCTTTATAAATCCATACGAGTGCGGGAACCCCACTATTATAGCCGATGGATTGGTAACTTATAGTGTAGAACACACCTAACCACTATTTTTGCCCGTGGATCGGTCTCTAGGGCAGAACGCTCCTGGCCACTATTATGCAAGTGGATTGGCCTGGCCCTAACTCTCATGGTATTTCACTATAATTACATAGTATCTTTTCCATGATTCATTGTCTACTTAATGTTTGGTTTGTTGAGCTCGGGATCCCCCACTATTATAGCTAGTGGATTGGTCACTTATAGGGTAGAACATACCTAACCACTATTATATGCCAGTGGATTGGTCTCCAGGGCACCCCGGCACCATACCACTATTATGCTGGTGGATCAGTCTGGGCCCAGCTCAACAATCTTACTCTTTAAGTGATTAGTATCTTATTCGTGTCTTATTGGATAGTGCTTTTCAGCCTTGACATGCATGTCAACTACCTTCTACTTCTATTCTCCCAAGGGGGCCTATCCCATATCTTGAGACTCCTGCGCCCCTTATCACACCCCGACATCCATTCCCCTTACACTTACACTTAATGAAAAATCCAACTCCTAAGGGTACAAGTTAGGCCCAACACCTTATGACATCAACTCAACCTATTATCACCCTCTAGGGTTTTCCCTTGAAACCCCTAATTGGACCGATGTGGCCCAACTCTCTCTCTCATGTACACTACCATTACTTCGTTTATCGCCCCATACCTTATCTCATTTAGATCCAATCCCAAACCATATCATTTTACCCCTCGATTCCACATGTGACCGAAAAACCCTAGTTGGCTACTTCAACCCTAGTACCTTTCTTCTCCCAGAAGTAACCCCTCTCTTTTCACCCAACATCTCTTCTCTCCCATGGCACCCATACTCTCCCCTTCTAAAATAAATTCTCACTCTTAACCCATACTCCACTCTCCCTTATTTGTTTTTACTTCCACATTTTCTTTTCTAGATTAGTGCTTCTTCTCAAAACCCTAATCGAGTCCTCTATACACCCTTACACCCACCTACATACTATGTTTCGTCCCAAGTCTCCAACCACTCCCCACCTCTCCCCTTAGCTTGTTTACACCCTAAGATAAATTTTCTCACGTAAAGATCATCCCTATATACGTTTCATCCACCCCATGCAAACTCTTGAAGTCCCCATGCAAACCCTAGAATTCCCATGCATGGTTCCTATCTCTTTTTCATTTTGGTTAACCTCATATGCCCCTTAGTAAACTCACTTCTCATTTTCTTTCTTTTTATCCTTTCATTCCCATATCATATTAACAATCATCCTAGCATACATATCCTACAGGGTCATATCATATCACATCATAATCACCATATATACATGTCATACTCATGCCATTAGGAACACATAAACATTCCTCAACTCCAAGCCACGCTTCAAACAAGAAAAGTTAATGACAATCATACGATACAAGACATAGCATGATACATAACATCTATGGCATACAAGTCACACAACACACATAACCCTTAGTTACATCCTTACCTAAAACGACGCCGGGCTTGGAGCACACTCCTACGCCTCCTTAGGGTTTTGGCTTGATTCACCTATAAGAGGAAAAAACTAAGGATTAATTTTCCTCCTATCAAAAATACTATTATTTCTTATTTTAGTCTATGATTAGGGTTGCTATTATTAAAAAGGGAGCTTTATAAGTGAAAACTAGGGTTTTTAACATCAAGTTAGCCTACTAGATATTACTAGTCAAAATATACTTATCTTACTATTCATAACTATATTTATATTATTAAATCTAATAGCTTTATTTCTTCTAATAATAGTACTAATACTTGTTAAAATAAAATAGTAGTAATAATAATAATAATAATAATAATAATAGTAATACTAATGCTCCTAGAAATAGAAGCCCTATTATTTTTAAGGCTAACACTAATAATGACTTTAGGGATAAAATAATAATATAATATTAGTAATACTAACAACGTACTAATATTACTAAAGATAATAATGATAATAGTTATATTTGAGATAATGATAATATAAGGGTTCGAATGTTTTTATCACTATAATATTAACAAAATAATAACAATAATAATAGTAATAACTAATAATGATACCATAGTGATTAGGAATAATATTAGCAATATTTGAATAATAATAATAATAATAATAGTAATAGTAATAATAATAATAACAAGGGTTAACATGATAATACTAAAATTGTAGATCCCCATTAATAGTAGCATTAGTTATAAATATTTCCAAGGTTAGGTTAAGTAATAATAATAATAATAATATTATTATTATTATTATAGATAATACCATTAATATTATTAAATAACTAATACTTGTATAAAATAGGTTTAAGGGTTGGGAAGATTAGAGAACCACCTAAGGGCAGTGGTGGCACCGGCGGCGATGGCAGCGGCGGTTATAGGAATTGGAGGTGGTGGAAGGAGGAGAAAGGAGGGAGGAGGAGAGGGAGGCAGGGAGAAAGGGTGGTGTGGGAAGGTAGAGGAGGTTCCCCTGGTTGTTTTGGAGGGTAGAGGTGGCGTTGGTGGCAGTGGAATTGGCAATGGGCGGTGGTGCGAAAGGCGACAAGGGCTGAAGTTGGTTATTTGGGAGGGCAACTTTGCACGGCTGAGGTGGATCGTGCAGGGGAAATCAAGGGAAGAAGAGGGTTTAGTTCGGTAGAGGGTGATGCAAGGGGCAGTGTTGGGGGTGGTTTGGCCAGCAGAAATGGGCAGTGGAGGTGGACTGCTCTTCTAAAGGGGCGGCGGTGAGAAGGGGACAAATTTTGGGTTTCGAAATCAAAAACCGAATTAAGGCATCTTATGGGGTATTTATAGGTCGATTGGGTGGGCAATGAAAAGGGGAAGAAAACAATGGAGGCGCAGATGCCAGGTATGCCGCCCGGTGGTGGCAGTCGAGGCGGTTCTGCTATGGCAGGGGCAGTAGGGTTAAGGGAAGAGGGAAAAGGAAAGGGGTAGGGTGCTCGGGAGAGGGGAATAGGTCGGTTAGGGTCGACAAAATGAAAGAAAGTGACGGGAGAGGGAAGGAAGGACGGTGGGCAGTGATGGTGGCCGGCGGAGGGTTGGGTTGCAGCTCCTCGGTCGCCACCCAAGCCTCAGGGAAGAAGAAGGGTCGGGACTGGGCGGCTCAGGGAGGAAAACAAAAGAAGAAAAGAAAAAATAAACCGGACTGGCCAAGAAAGAAGAAAAAAAAGGAAGGAGGGAAGCAGCGCGGGCTTGGGCCGCGCAGGGAGGGAGAGGAAGCTGGGCTGCACGGCGGGCTGTTCCAGGTCAGGGGAGAGAAGGGAAAAAAAGAAAAGAGAGGAAGAAAAGAAAAAGGGAAAAAGAGGGAGAAAAGACAAGAAAAGAAAAACAAAAAATAGGTGGGTTGGGTATTTTGGTATTTTTGGGTTATTTAAAATAATAATTAATTCCTTTTGAGATTATTTTAGGCTATTTTGGATAATTTTTCTTTTAATCCCATTTAAATTAGCAATACTCCCTAATTTTTCCTAGCTAACTTATTTATCATTTTTCCATTGATTGTCCCTAAATAACTCCCTATATTTTAATGAAATAATTAATTTAATTAATTTTCCTAATAAATCCTTATTTAGCTAAAATTTCTAGGATTAAAATTTTGGGATATTTCAACTTACCCATACTATTTTCTATGATAATAAGGAAGATAATGATTTACATTAAAAGAGTTGAGCAACACACCAAAAGAGCTCACGTCTCTAAAAATCCAAATTCTTTTCCTACACTTTAACACCTTTCAAGAAAAAATTAATTAAAACCCTATAAAAAAACCTTTCTGAAATTATGTGAAAGGGTATTTAATGAAATCGAAGATCTAGGAGAGAAAATTAGAGAAAATCCACCTTCTAAATGGGGAAGAATAGAGAGCAATAGGGATGAACATTAATCCTCACTCCTTCCCCAATCTAACTTCATCTTGCTTAAAATCAAAACAAGAATAATCTAGGGAAAGGATTAGAAGAGGAAAAGAAGATCAAAATGCAACCACATAGAGAGGAAAGTAGCAAAACAAGTGTGAAGGAGAACAGGGCAGTTCGGTGGTTAGGGAAGAAGAGAGAAAAATAAAGACTTTAAGTTTGAATTATTGAGGTTTTTTGTTGAATGGAGAAGGGTAAGGGTACATAAATCAAGACCCCCAAACCCTAGTTTGAATTAAAGATTCAAAGTATAGGTTTCAAAGTTTCAAAGTTAACATTTATGCTTTGAGATAGTTTAGTGAAACTGTAGGGTTCTAAGTAATATGCCTCAAGTATTTTGAACACAAAAAGGGAATGATGACAACAATGGACGAGAATCAAATTTCAAAAAATCTATTGAAGTTGCAGAAGCTAATAATCCATTTAGGAATCTTATAGAAGACAAAGAAAATAAGGAAGAAGAAGAAAAATGAGTTGAGGGCATAAAAGTGACTTCTCATGAACTCCTTCCTCGTGAATCCATTGAAAAACATAAAGTAGGTTGGTTAGGCTGATATGTTTCGTAAAAGTTGAAAACAAACTATTAAAAATGTAGTTATGAACTAGAAAAAGTTTTGGCGAAAGATTAAGAGGAACAATCAAGTTTGAAGAATAATTAGGTCAGTCAAACCAGTTGACTGATACCCCAAACTAGTCGATTGGTTTATTAGATTTCAAAAATTAAATTTAATGAACAAACCAGTCAATCGGTACCTCAAACCATTCAACTGGTGTCTCTATAAAACCAAGTAATTTCCCTAATACAAATCATACTTATCCAAGAACCATGCCAATCTTAAACGCACTTCTAAACTAAGATTAAACATACTTAGATCACCATCAAACACCTAGATTAGCACACATTAAGGACTTAAAAAAAAAGTGGGGTTTTATATCATGTATCTAGTTGATACCCACAAAGCACACCTGTGAGCTTTGACTGGGCATTTGAGCACATCATAACAATATGTTGGTTCATACAGGTATTGAAGAAGTTTAATGTAGTATGGAGGTTTGTGTGAGAAACATGGGGATCCCATATTAATAAACACGTATTGTGTTTCTCTATGGAATCTATGATATGTTTTAGGCAAAAGTCGAAAGTAAGAAAATAAACACGAGGGTTTCGTAATTCCTAAATACGAACTGTGTTTTTTCCTTATTTTCGAAACAAGTTGTTTTGCCCCGTAAGATTTTTTCTTCGATTAAAGGAAACATGTTGAAATCCTAGTTGTTGAGTTTCTTGCATCCCAACTTCTTCTTCTCCATAGAATTCTCCATTCAAAGAGAATTATAGTTTTGTATAATTGATTGATTAATTAATTTAATCATCTTATAATTATACAAGAGCACGAATAAAGACATCTATTTTTTTTCTCAATTATTTTATTTTTAATTGAATTTTTAATTGTGCATATTATCATTAATTTCGATTTGGTTAGCATCTCTTTAAATCTATGCTAATTTCGGCAACAACACCCAATGAGGATATTAGTACAAGAAATAAGATGACAGGTAAAGAATATCAACAACCATCAAAAGTACCAACCATCATGATGGCCCGAAGTGGAAGTTGCGGGCTACAAAGCCGAGTTTCAAGTCCAGATTAAACCACAATATCAGATGGTGTATAAATACAAGTAAACTAGTAATAAACAGTGTTGCACGGGGACGGGGACGGGGACGGGAAAACGAGGACGGGACGAAACGCGGAAACGACATTTTTTAAAAATTTAGGAAACGGGAACGACAGTAAACGTCAAAAAAATATTAATTAAATAATATTTTTTAAATAAAAATATTGATTAAATAATATTTTTTTAATAAAATATTGATTAAATAATATTTTTTTAATAAAAATATTAATTAAATAATTTTAATATAATTTTTAATCAGGAAACGTTTCCGAGGAGTTTCTGGGACGGAGACGTTTCCGGGACGGGGGGACGGCACCTGAGAACAATGCAGGTAATAAATAAAGAGAACAATGCAGGAGCAGCGGAAATAAATGATAAAATTAGTCGTTCAAGTACTGCACATGCAAAACGTCAAGTATCACAGGCTTAGAACGTTTGAAATAAAACTATTGATCAATCAGCGTTACAAATCAGAAGCCTACGAATTTATCAATCTTAATACGCAGGTCTCCAGCAGGAGATAGCATACAGAATCTTTCCTTTCCAACCCTGAAGCACCCACTGAGCATCTTCAACCACCAAGAAATTCTTATGATAGTTCCCTCTCAGCATAGCCTGTGCTTCCTTCACGAGTTCCTGGTCGAACCCTTGCTGCTTGAATCCAGCTCTAAGATGACGTAACTGCCACTGCTTATAAGTTTCAGGTCTTTCTATTCTCCCTGCAGCCTCACAAGCTACGATATTCAAAACAGATTTGCCAACCATATCCCTCTCGATGAACTGCCTCTCGGCATCTTCTCGAGGCATAGTTTCATCAAAAAGATCAAACAAGGCTGAGTAGTAAAACAAAGCCTCTTTAAACCGTGTGATAAAGAATGGAGCATTTAGCGGGCCATTAACGACCGCATGTGTGAAAAGGTCCGGGTTTAACTTTCTGATTAGGCTTAAGAATGTGTCCCTCGGGCTACTCTCATCGACCGTCTCATCAAACAGTTTCCCTGCCCCACACATGCAGTTGACCACATGGAGCTCGTTCCTATCGATTTTTAGATCCTCGAGGCGCACGTCTTCCCATCTCTTTGCGATGGGATGATACTCAAATGGTACACCGAATCTTTCGCAGTACTTGGATAACTGTCTCCCTGTTGCCTCAATCCTCGAAGCTGGTTGGTACCCACGTTGTGGATAATCTACAGCCGTGATGCGTAACTTTGGAGGTCCGATGGCTCTTTGTGAGAGATTCTGTATGAGCCAAGGCCACTGGACTCCATAGTTAATCCCGAAATCAATGATATGGATCCTTGAAGCACTTTTAGCCAACTTCGATATTGTTTTGTTAGCAAGGAAAGATGCAGTCCTTTTGAAAGGAACGGCAGCGATGTATGCTCTGTATGCTTTTAGGAACTCAGCCCGCGGGATCTGAAGGCTACAGCAATAAGGTAATGGTTCTGAACCAGCAGTACCTGACAAACGAGCTTCGAGTCCTTTAGCAAAGTAATGAGCCAGCCTTTGGACGCTATCGCCGCATGGAGTCGAATGCTTCCTAATTTGATTGAGCAGTTCATTTGCGGTCCTCAGATCAAAGCTAGCCATCGCTTCTGCACACTGAGTGAGGAGATGCCTCATGTCGACCTTTTCTCCTCGATCATTAGATTTCTTATTATAACCACGTTTTGACCTGCCTTTGTTGCGCCCTTTTGACTTTTCAGTCAATGGATTGTTTCCACTAGCTTCAGCATTTGATGATCCGTTGATGCAAAGATGAATATCATCCTGACCGTTCTTACAGAGGAATAAATCATCATAATTCTCCAATTTCACATCTTCTTCAAGATTAGGTGTCAAATGCTTGCCGCCTCTTAGATCTCCGTAATCACCATCGTCATCATCCCTTTGATGAATTTTCCTTTCCCAAGGCTCACTAACCATACCACCCTTCTTCCTCAACTCACCGGTCATCCCATTCCCATGATTGATGGAACCATCACCTCCTAGATTGAGTATGGCCTCTCGAATCCAGTCGAAGTTGTCGACATTAGTCAAATCAGGACCCAAAATTGTACTGACAGGGGAACCCTCTGACCTGACATTAGCATCGTTAAAGCAGTTTCTAGATGAGCCTGGGGACCGAGATTTTGACATCGAGGAGCTGAAATCATAATTATCAACAACAGATGGACGGACAGGACCAGACTGATCCCGTCCCTGATTTAAGATCACGTTGGTCTCGACACCGGTTTCATGCAGGCCGTAGCCATTAGCCTCTATGTTGACAAAACTTCTGCCAAAATCATCATCGGCCGGGGCATAGCCACCATTTACGACAACAAAATCATCATGGGACAGATCAATAGAAGATGCGTGTGGGTGTGGGTATGCCTTCCCAAGAGCATCATACAATGACTTCTCAGTAGCTTCAAGCGCCCTACGATCCTCTATTGTAGCAGGCAGCTGATCACTAAAATCCTCCTCCATAAGGATATCACTCATGTATTTCAAACAAATATCAGGAAAGTCAGGTGTTTCTCCTACATCTGTCACCCCATCAGAAACAGACACAGAGAAAGCCGAATCTAGGGATTCTGGATCAAAACATTGATCCAAACCACTCAAAGTAATTACCTGGGAGTCGACAGAGTCATGGGTTCCGAAGGCAACATCTTGTACGATGCTACCGACAGAATCTTTAAGGGACAGACTGAATTGCTTTTGATCAGAACTACTATGGTTTGGATCAATGGAAGGAACCTGACTATCAGAAAAATCATGGGTGGTTCTAGAGGCAACATTTTGAGGGATATCATTCATGGAATTTGGTGGGACAAAATTGTTCAGACTGAATTTGAGATCGTTCGAGGATTCGTAGTATCCTTCAAGAAGGGTATAAACTGGCCTTCTTGCTACCCAAATCTTAATCAAACTCAAGAAATCAACAGAAATAGAGCTCGTAGCCCCAAATTCAAGACAACCAATTTCACCCGCACAAGAAATGAAATCGATCAAGAAAAGAGCAAAAGGAAGGGGGTGTGTGTGGAGTTATTTTATTTTATGTTTATGTTTACAGATGATGAAGAAGAGTATCGAAGTATGAAGAGGGTTGGATTAACGTATCAAGTGGAAATTTCGGAAAAGTAGGAAGTTTGAACAAATTCGCAGAAATTTCAGCGGTCTAAGCTTTCTCCATCAGCAGCCTGACTTCTATATGCGCACGAGGAGGCAGTCTGATTCACTCCCTCCGGGGCAAATTCTTGGATCAGCCTGGCTCAGGTAAACCTGTTATTATATATATTATAAGTTTATTGTATTTTATATGTTACGTATATATTAACTCCTAGAAATGACGCAAATTGAAATTGGTTATAAAATTTAGATAGATTATTAAATATGTGTCTCTAGTTAGTATATTAATCTAATTATATTTTATACTATTTTTTTATGGTAGAAATAGTTGTAGTATATATAAGAATAAGGAAAAGAATGAAAGAAAAAAAGACATACTTATTTGAACGTATATAAGTGTGGTTATTAGGTCAAATCTATTAGTAAGTTTTTGTAATTATAACGTGATTCAAATTAATAGTACTTTCATTCGGTTTTCTGGTTCTACGCTTCTTCTTCCTTCGTCTAATCTTCCTCTCTAATATACATGGAAGATTAAAGACATAATCGAGATTTAATTCTCTTCTTGAAATCAAGCATAATTCAATAAGATTACAAAGGTCCATGTTTCTGATCCTTCAAAAGAAACACACACCATCGAATCAAGGATTAAGGGAATAGAACCGTAAAGTTGTATTTCTGTAATTACAAATTGCGCTTTCAATATTATTGATTCCATCAGTGGATGAAGATAAGCATATGTTTAGGGTGTTTGTGAAGTTCATTTGATTTGTGCATGAATTCATGAAATTGATTGTATTATATTCATAATTCATGTCATATATAATCTAACATTTGATATCACAGCATCTAATGCCTTTGTCTTGATTGAATTAATCATTGGTGTTGATTGTGTGGAGCTTTTAATTTTTGCATTGAGCGAAATGGTGAAAAAAACTACATGTCTGGAAATAAATACGATCCATGTTTATAAATAGGTGTGTGTGTGTGTGTGTTTTTCAATTGGTGAGTTGTCGTATCCGCAATAAATTTATTAAATAAATCCTAATTTCTAAATACGAAGTACATGGCAAGGAGTCAAATCCTCAAAGAATGGTACATAATCAATAATTTTATAATCGATGTTAAAACTCTAGTTATATAACATCATTACTTCTATCACTAAGTTCTATACTATGGAACGCTTTACTCACTAATTAATTAATGAGGATAGGAATGTATTGATTGTGTAATTAGGGTATCAAATAATCATGGAGAAATGAATGATTCTAAATAATTTAACTTTGATATCTAGAAACTCATAATAATTCATCTCTTTACTTTCTCTTAATTCTAATAAACTAAATAAGCTCTCAATTTATCATCTAACTAATTAATAACCTAGGTTAAGAATGCTAGATTTAATTAATGGCAGCATTATGAATGGAAATCAGTCATTTACGACCATAATCACATAAGCTCGGATTATGCAATCGTGTGAATTAATGGACAAGATTAACAATTAATCTTTCTGCTACTCTAGACACGTTAATCAACAATTACATATTAATTACGTTATCCTAGCGTAGATGAAGATCTAAACTAGATAGGTGATCAATCTAATTAGTTTAAATTCTTAATATATTATACTAGATCATTCAATTCAGTCCATCATTTTAATTAAATTTCATCTAGATCATGATTTCAAATTACGCTATTATATTCGAATCCTAATTCCATCCTCAAATCCTCCTACCCTATATTATCTACTCTAGTATCTGCATAATTGTAAGATCACACAATTAAATGCAGTAATTTATAATTAACATAAATGATTTCTAATAAATAAGTAATGAAACACTAAAAGTAAGAGAAATAATAATGCAATGAAGAGAATTTACTTACATTCAATCAAAATTCAGAACTTACAATTAAGAGAGGAATAGAGAAGAACTTATCAACTTGAATTGTAGAATGTCAATTATTCAATTGAATACAAGGAACATAAAGAAACTTGGAATTGTGAAGTATATGTGTTTTCTAGAGAGAAGAGAGAAAAAAGGAGAGTTAAACTTTCAAATTCTAAAAAATAAACTCACTTCCGAACTCTAGAATTGTCAAAGAATATATAAAAAAAATCGTATGAGCGGTTACACTAATTAAGAAAAACAAGACCTGTGATTTGGGAAACATAGGACCTCCTTCGCTCTTTAGGGTAGTTGAGCGCCTCGAAAATCCTATTAAAATCCCGTATCCAATGTTCTAGGACCACGGGGTCTTCGTTCTCGTCATAGGTCGGGAGTCGATGACGCGAAACTCTATCCAACCAATCCTCTCTAATACCCATTTGAGGTAAAGTGGTTTGAAGTTGGGGAATTGGGGATCACCGAGCTAATCCCACAAGCACTTCCAACACTCTCTCTAGATTGTTGACCCATTCATGTTGGTCCATTCCAAGTTAGCTGTAAAATATAAGTTTGGTAGGGAAGGTGCTATTTGTCAAGCTAGGCGACCTAAACCGAGGTCACTTAATCTACCCATACTCAACTCACAGGACTAATCCGGGTTTTCAAAACAAAGGAGACATAGGAGGGGAAATCCTTTTAAGAATCATTTAAAATTGAAAAAATTATGTGAAATACTTTGATACTAACTTGAAGTATCAGCTCAAAATGTTTAAAAACCGAGGAAGTTTTTCTGAAAATACCATATACCAACTTGTGGTACCCGCTTAAAATGATTGAAATTATAAGAGATGAGATACCAACTATGGTATCTACTCAAATTCATTTAAAATGGAAAGAGGTGTGAAAACAAACTTTGATACCAACTTGTGGTATCGGTTTAAAAGGTTTCAAATTGAAAGAATGGTCGAAATCGGTTTTGATACTAACCTATAGTATCAGATTAAAAGGTCTAAAATTGGAAGAACGGTCGAAACTCACTTTGATACTAACTTGTAACACCCCCAAAATTCACTACTGAAAAATTTTATTTTATTAAAAGATTTAGCGAAAGCAAAATAACAAGACTTCTGAATTCTAGGGATATTACCACCACACTTAGTTCCAGACCGGTTCACTCCTACCATTCTAGTACTAAGTGCTAAGGCTAAAAGAATAAAATACCAATTGCTAGAAATCCAAACCATGTTAGAAATCAGAGTAGCATAGTAAACTATTTATAAAAATAAAATCCATCAATGGTGGTTACAAGAGCGAAGATTACATTTAAACCAAGAGTTAACAAGGGAATAATAAAACCCCATCAAAATTTTGGATAATCCTTACGCTCTTTCCCGTTGCCCACATGAATAGCTCTTGGACAAGGACCTGCAAGGGACCCTACCCATTGAATAGGCAGGGGCCCCACGAATGGAACCCTTCAGCACTATGTTACTGAGTAACCCTTTAAAAACACATATAAAAGCAGTCACACAATACAATACAAGATATAAAGCTATATATATATATAAAAGGATGTGCATACATAACATTCACATCCTTATCAAGTTCATCAAATGTTAATGAGTCCTAATGCAAAATCGACACTTTCAGGCCTTAAGCCATGTCATAGTGCAAAATCAATACTTTCGAGCCTTAAGCCATTAGTCAATTATTCTTCAATCATCTCTCAGATTTTATATCCATGTGAGTGCGGGAACCCCCACTATTATAGCCGGTGGATCAGTCACTTATAGGGCAGAATGCACTTAACCACTATTATATGCTAGTGGATCGATCTCTAGGGAAAAAATGCTCCTGGCCACTATTATGCTAGTGGATCGGTCTGGCCCCGACTCTCATGGTGTTCCACTGTAATTACTTAGTACCTTTTGTGTGTCTTATCAAACTTAGGGTTTGGGTTATTGAGCTCGGGATCCCCCACTATTATAGCTAGTGGATCGGTCACTTATAAGGCAGAAATGCACCTGACCACTATTATATGTCGGCGGATCTATCTCTAGGGCACCCCAGCACCTAGCCACTATTATGCCGGTGGATCATTCTAAGCCCATCTTAATAATCTTCCACTTTAAGTGATTAGTGTCTTATTCGTGTCTTATTCAAAATTATTTCACCGTTGATATGCATGTCATTGGCATCTACTTCTCTCCTCTCGAGAGCGCCCGTCCCATATCATGAGACCTTTGCGCCTCTTATCACACATGAACATCCATTCCCCCTTTGATGTAATTCTCAAAACACCCTTTTAGATCACGAAGTTAATTTTAGTCCCAAGAAAGAATAATTAAATTTGGACAGAAAGTAATTATCAATAAAATAACAAAAATGAACCAAAACTCAAGAACACACTCAAAGTTCTGGGATCTTAGGCAAGAATTTAAGACAAACTCAAAGTTCACCCTAATCTTATAACTCAAGACAAACTCAAAGCTATAAGGAAATAATCTTTAACTTGAGACAAACTCAAAGTAAAAAGAAAACCATAAGGTATATTGTGAATAATCAGGAATTATTATTTCTCTCTTCAAACTTATATTTATAGGAAATATCATACAGCAAAAGAAAGCCAACAGTTTTGGCTGAATATTAACCCCAAAACCGTTCAGCTATAACATCTAAGAATTAAAGATATGCCCCCTTTTAACTCCCTTCATTAAGGCATCAAATGCTTCTTAATGAAAAGAAATAAAACAATAGCAATTCCTTAATCTGGCGCACCTTTTGCCACCCTTCTTAATGGTTTTCTTGCTTAATGAATAGAAATACCCATTTGAAAGAGCTGCATTATTTATTATAATAATAAAAATACGAAAATAAAATTAAATAAGACTAAAATAACCACGGATCTCCTTGGGCTTCTACTTGCTTGGTCTTTACTGAATAAGGCTTTAATCACACGTCCAGGTAAGATATGTAACAGATTTTGACTTGTGAATAAATGGGAAAAACCTAAGGGCTTCCAAAACAAGTGCCACAGGTTCATGGGCCAAGTTTGACTTTGGATCATTCCCCCTTTCTTCAAAAGAGTTTGCCCTCAAACTCGAATCATCGAAATAAGGAGATAAATCACCCACATTGAAAGTGGCACTAACTCCCATCAAATCATGTGGAAGTTCAATCTTGTATGCACTATCATTGATCCTTTCAAGGAATTTGTAAGGGCCATTAGAACGAGGCATAAGTTTGTTTTTGCGGAGCTTAGGAAACCTCTCCTTCCTCAAATGCAACCATACCAAGTCCCCAGGTTGAAAAATAGGTTGTTTGCGATTTTTATTGGCTCGCTCTTTGTATTTCTTATTCATTTCCTGAATTCTTTTCTTCACTTGCTCACAGGTTTTTTGAAAGGTTTCAACCCTCATTTTGGCATCCTTTTCCATCATTTCCCCCTTAACCAAAGGAATGAGATCAATAGGAACAAAAGGATTCACTCCATAAACTACTTCAAAAGGAGAGCGAGAAGTAGTCAATGAATGAGCCCTATTGTAAGCAAATTCCGTATGGGCTAATTTCATATCCCAATCCTTTTGCGTTTTGCTTACAAGTCCACGCAACAAAGTACCCAAAGTCCTATTAGTAACCTCGGTTTGCCCATCAGTTTGGGGATGATGAGAGGTACTAAATAGCAACTTGGTACCCGAAAGCTTCCATAGGGTCCTCCAAAAGTGACTAAGGAATTTAGAGTCCCTATCAGATACTATACTTCGAGGAATGCCATGGAGTTTGACAATTTCCTTGAAGTATAGTTCGCCCACTTTCAAGGCATCATCAGTTTTATTACAAGCTACAAAGTGTGCCATTTTAGAGAATCTATCTACTACTACCATGATGCTATTTTTTCCCCTTTGCGTCTTTGGCAAACCCACAATAAAATCCATACTGACACTTTCCCATGGAGCATCGGGAACTGGCAATGGATTGTAGAGACCCTTAGTGAAGTGTCCCTTAGCCTTTTGACAAGTAGCACATCTCTGAACAACATTAGTAACATCCTTGATCATTCTAGGCCAATAGAAGTGCTCGCTTAAAATAGCAAGGGTCTTTTGGATCCCAAAATGTTCGGCCAATCCCCCACTATGGACTTCTCTCACCAACAACTCCCTTACTCCACTCTTCGGAACACACAACTTGTTACCCTTAAAGAGGTAACCATTTTTCCACACAAACTCCTTAGTAGGACTTCCCATCTCACTAGCAAAGTCGGGATCATCTTTGTAACACTCCTTGAGTTGTTCAAAACCCAAGATCTTAGCATCCACCATGGAAAGCAAGTAGTTTCAACGAGACAATGCGTCAGCCACCACATTACTCTTTCCATCTTTGTACTTGGAACTCATTACTCGATTCATTTTTTGAATCTGGGTATTTTTCTGCGTAGAATACTCATATTTAATTTCAGAATTTTTGGAAACATTTTTGCTATTGAACTGGGAAGCTTTGTCACGTGCTCAGAGGTTTCGGCCCCAGTGCCCCTGGCGAGGCTAGCATCCCACATTACGAACCGCCGAGCACCATGCCGAATATGCGTAATATCCAGCAATAATGACACAATAGATATGCATAAGAGGGACACCGAGTCGTACCTGAGACAGAACATCGACATTAGCAACCGTCAGGAAACCAGGGAGCACCCATATTCGCATGGCTCATTGGCTAGATGCTTGGGGCAAGTCACGGACCGTGACATTCTCCCCCACCCAAAATCGCAAACGCCCTCGTTTGCACCACAGAGGGGTCCCAACATTGCTTCCCTGCATCTCAAGCGATGTCCACGCGACAGTCCTTCAACGCTCGCCCCATGTTGGGAAAACATCGTACAACTACCATACGTTGCCCCGCAAGGCTCGTAGTCCAACCAACATCTCGTACTCAACATATCTGTTGCGGCATATCCGACCCCATTGCAGCGACTCCATGCGCGCCCGAGATCGACTCATCGCGCGGCCCTCAGCAACCCATTTCAATGGCCTGGATCCCACACCAAACCACGTCCACCAACAACCTTGTCAATAGACCCACGCGGCACTCACGACCTCCCCTTAGCTTCACTCCTTCGAAGTCGGTCGTCTCACAACGTGCCTCACACCAACGGCCTACCCACAGTCCTTCGGGGTAGCCAACAACACGGCAAAATGCTTGCTGACTGACACAGGCAACGAGCTACTCTAATACCAAATGATGTAATTCTCAAAACACCCTTTTAGATCACGAAGTTAATTTTAGTCCCAAGAAAGAATAATTAAATTTGGACAAAAAGTAATTATCAATAAAATAACAAAAATGAACCAAAACTCAAGAACACACTCAAAGTTCTGGGATCTTTGGCAAGAATTTAAGACAAACTCAAAGTTCACCCTAATCTTATAACTCAAGACAAACTCAAAGCTATAAGGAAATAATCTTTAACTTGAGACAAACTCAAAGTAAAAAAGAAAACCATAAGGTATATTGTGAATAATCAGGAATTATTATTTCTCTCTTCAAACTTATATTTATAGGAAATATCATACAGCAAAAGAAAACCAACAGTTTTGGTTGAATATTAACCCCAAAACCGTTCAGCTATAACATCTAAGAATTAAAGATATGCCCCCTTTTAACTCCCTTCATTAAGGCATCAAATGCTTCTTAATGAAAAGAAATAAAACAATAGCAATTCCTTAATCTAGCGCACCTTTTTCCACCCTTAATGGTTTTCTTGCTTAATGAATAGAAATACCCATTTGAAAGAGCTACATTATTTATTATAATAATAATAATACAAAAATAAAATTAAATAAGACTAAAATAACCACGGATCTCCTTGGGCTTCTACTTGCTTGGTCTTTACTGAATAAGGCTTTAATCACACGTCCAAGTAAGACATATAACAGATTTTGACTTGTGAATAAATGGGAAAAATCCAAGGGCTTCCAAAACAAGTGCCACAAGTTCATGGGCCAAGTTTGACTTTGGATCACCCTTACATTTAATCATAACAAAAACCCAACTCCTAAGGGTATAGGTTAAGGTCCATCACCTTATGACATTCAAATTGTCTTCTTACCACTCTCTAGGGTTTCCCTTGGAATCCTAAACGGACCTATATGGCCCAACCTTTCTTTTATCCTCCCACACCTCATCTCATTTAGATCTCACCCAAGTCCTATCACTCTACTCACCAATTATACATGTGACAGTAAAACCCTAGTTGCTGCTCAAACCCTAAAACCTTTATTACGTAGGGATTATCCCATGCAAACCCTCGAAACCTCCCATGCAAGAGTTGTATCACTCATTCATTTTGATCATAATCTCCTTCTATTTCCCCCCCTTATGGATCATGAGATAATAAGGTCAATCTTGTGTCCCTTTATTCAACTCACTTTCCATTTATTCCTTTTTATGCTTTCACCCCATATCATATTATTAAACACCCTAGTATGCATGTCCTAGAGGGTCACATCAGATAATATCGTATGCACAACATATATAATCATCATCCACATCCCGTAAGAAGGTCACACAAGCATACATCACTTGAAGTTGTGCTATAAATGATTAAATTAAGCATAAAGTACACAATATGGCATAACACATGGCACACAAGGCCTAATATACACATTGTTGTTCTTAGCCACATCCCTACTTTGTTTGGGTTACCAAGTTATCTCCTACACTTATTAGGTCACCAATCACCCTTCATAATTATTATACTTATCTTAACTCCTATTTGGTTGCTTAGATTACCGAATTGTCCTTCTCCTTTGTTATAATTATTGAATTGCCCTTTAGTTGGATAAATTACCAAATTACTCTTCTACATTATCATAATTACGAATTTGCCCTTTAGTTGGTTAAATCATCAAATTATCCTTTTGCAATCTCATAATTGCCAGATTTCCCTTATCCATTATTATAATTACCAAATTACCTTTACCCATTATCATAAATACCAAATTACCCTTCTTTTGGTTAATTCACCAAATTACCTTTCTTTATTATCATAATTACCATTTTACCCTTATCAATTATTATAATTACCATTTAACCTTCTCCATTATTATAAATACCAAATTACCCTTCTCCATAACTACAATTTCCAATTTACCCTTCTCCATTATTATAATTACCAATTTACCCTTCTCCATAATTATAATTACCAATTTACCATTCTCCATTATTATAAATACCACTCTCCATTATTATAAATACCAATTTACCTTTCTCCATAATTATAATTATTAATTTACCCTTCTCCATAATTATAATTACCAATTTACCCTTCTCCATTATTATAGATACCAATTCACACTTCTCCATAATTATAATTATTAATTTACCCTTCTCCGTAATTATAATTACCAAATTACCCTTTGCCATTACTATAGTTACCACTTTATCCTTTTATTTACAAAGTTACTATTTTGCCCTTTACTTTCAAAATTACCATTTTATCCTTTACCTCAAAAATTACCATTTTACCCTTTTTCATACAAAATTACAGTTTTACCCTTTACCTCCAAAATTACCATTTCACCCCTTACTTCCAAAATTATCATTTTACCCCTTACTTCTAAAATTACAATAATATCCTTTTATTTATAAAATTACCATTTTACCCTTTACTTCCAAACTTACCATTTTGCCATTTACTTATAAAATTACCATATTTCTATTTACTTATAAAAATTACCATATTGCCCTATACCTCTAAAACTACCATAATACACCTTCTACTTACAAATTATAATTTTATCCATTTACTTATAAAATTATCATTTTACCCATTTCTTCCGAATTGCCATCTTGCCCCCTTATTACACCACTTTTATTAAATTAACATCACTACGTGGAATAGTAATATTAATACTCCATTTACAATATCCAACTTCTATAACTATTATATTTTAATATAATACTTATTATCACCCACACATATTAGGCCACATTTTGCACAAGACATATTACTAAAATGCCCCTAGCGCTCACAATAACATTATTCATGCATAAATGGTCACAGTAATATAATATATCATGGATAAGTACTTAACACTTTCATTAATAGCTAAACTCTTTCTTAAGTAATATTTCCACATATAGCACATAAATTAGCATACATTCCTTTTTATTAATCAATACAAGCATATATATATATATATATATATATATATATTAATGAACATATAACAAGCATAATAATGTATTAAAAACCCTAATATGCTAACATTTATTTATCCATGCGTTTAATTGGGGTTTATCGATTACCTTAATTCCCATAAAATTGAACCTTATCGGTATTGTGGTTAAAGATTCAAGCTTTGATTAGAAAAACCAATACCTAAAAACAGTATCAATAACTATTATATTAGAAGTAGGAAATTAAAAGGATAAAAATTAATTAATAATACACTTTACTTAACTATTAATATACCTCAATAATTAAACAAAACCACTCCCAAAATAATGTGGAACTCACACTGCATGAGCAGCGTGAGCCACATGCATGTTATGTGGGGAAAAAGGGTTGAAGGTAGAGAGGTAGATGGGAGGGATAGTTATTTTTTGGTTGAAGCTTTGGAGCTAGAAAAGAGGGTAGGTAGGAGAGGATTGGAGGCGGGGAAGGGTGTAGGAGTGAAGAGGGGGTGTAAGTGGTTATCGGGGATGGGTTCTTGGCGGCTAAGGGTGGTGGAGGCGAGGCTGCAAAGTGGCTTGTAGGAGTGGACGGAGCTGAGAAGGAAGGAAAAGAGAGGAGGAAAATGAAGGGGTGCGGGGGCTAGTTTTGGTAAAAGGAGGTGTGGGGGTGGTAGAGGAGGTTGTAGGGAGTGGATTGGTGGTTTAGGTGGCAGTAGAGGAGGCCGGACGACGATGAACGAAGGGGTTATAGGGAGGTTGCCAATAAGGGAGAGAAAGAATGTAAAAAGGAGGGGCAGAAGGGACTATAGGGGCTCGAGGGGGTATTATGGTGGTGCAAGGCTGGGGTAGAGGGTGGTAGGGAGTGGTGCAGGGGTTTTATGTGGCGGTGGAACCTGCGGAGGGCCGCAATGGTGAAAAACAAAGGGGAAAAGATGGAGGAGAAGAAAATTAAGGGAAGGAGATCGGGGGGAAAAAGGGCTCGAAAAATATAGGGCATGGGGGCCAGTGATGAGAAGAAAAAGAAGGGGGAGGAGAAGGCAGTGGGTGGCTGATTGGGTGGCACCATCTAGGGTGGCAAGGAGAGGGATGGAGAGAAGGGGAAAAGGGAGGTCATGCGTGATTGGGGTGCATGGCTTGTTGGGTGGAAAATGGTGAAAAAATGACGGGGGAAAGAGAGAGAGAGAGAGGGAGGGTTGTAGTGGTGGAAGGGTGAGGTAGTAGGGTGGTGGTCGGTGTGCCTAAGGTGGCAAACATGGTGACAGAGACAATTCAAGCGTTCTTGGGGTGGACGTCGTTGAAGGAAGAAGAAGAAAGAAAAATGGGGTGCAATAGGCTAGGCGTAGGGAAAAAAGAGTTGGAGCGGGTCGGTCCAGCGAGAGGAAGGAAGGAAAGAAAAGAGGGGGAATCAGGGCTATGTGTGAGAGAAGGAGATGAGGGAAGGGAGTGGGCCGGAGGCCCAGGCATAGTGGGAGGGGAGAGCAGGCCTGGTGCGGGCAGCCCGAAGGAGGAAAAAGGAAAAAGAAAGAAAGGAGAAAAAAGGAAGAAAAGGAGAAAGAAAGGAAAAAAAAGGAAAAGGAAAAAGGGAAATGGGAAAATGGGAGAATTTAAAATAATTTAATTTATAAAATAATAGGATGTAATATTTTTTAGAAATAAATTTATTTAATAATTTAATTTAATATAATTAAATATATGGGCTTAAAAAGGATAATTTTTGTAAAATATTGGTTTGAAAATTATTTAAATAAAAAGAGTATGATAAAATAACAAAATATTTATTTTAATTTATCAAATATTCCTATCCATATTTATATACTCAAAAATCCATAAAATAAATAAATTAAATAATTTTAAAAGCTAATTTATCCTAAATAAAAGCTATTTATTAAATTCCAAGTTTTTAAAATTTTAGGGGATTACATCACTACCCCCTTACAGAAAAACTCCGTCTTCAAAGTTTACGCCTTAGTACTAGGGTTACAAAGAGGGATTTAAGTTACTTGGGGTAACTACCCCCTTAAAGAATAACCTACTTAACTATGGAAAACAACTACTTATAGAATTAATACTATAGATAATTACGTAGGACCCGAAGGTAAGTTTGAAGAAGTTGTAGCACGATCGATTGCTTGCCCATCTGCTTTGAATAACGACGTTGAACATATTGCTCCAATCGCTTCTTTCGGTTGAACCGATGGTTTCTGTGACCTCTGGATTCCTTCACGAGATGCGCCATAGCATTTGTAGCTCCTATACCCTAGTCTTCTACAGTTATAGCATTGAACCGGTTTTCCTGTGCAATCCTTACCTGGATGATCTCTTCTACAATGAGGATAATGGTAGTGGCTGACCGGTCTCATGCTGGCCTTGCCATTGGGAGCATTCTGACTCTTCTTATGCTAAAATTCAGTTTGAAGTTGAGGTTGGACCCACAAAACCTTATTACCGGCATGACGAATCTTTTCTTTGAACTTGGTCTCTTCTTTCTCCCTCTTTCCCAGGATGGACACTTGTTCCTCTACCAAGGCATCGGCGACACATGCCCGCTTGTACACCGTTCGTCTTGGTCCATTCCAAGTTAGCTGTAAAATAGAAGTTCATTAGGGACGGTGCTATTTGTCAAGCTAGGTGACCTAAACCGAGGTCATTTAATCTACCCATACCCAACTCTTAGGACTAATCTGGGTTTTCAAAACAAAGGAAATATAGGAGGGGAAATCCTTTCAAGAATCATTTAAACTTGAGAAACTTTTGTGAAATACTTTGATACTAACTTGTAGTATCAGCTCAAAACTATAACACCCTAAAATTCACTATATATTTTTTTGAAACAGAAGTAATTAAAATAGAAATACTCAAAACCTATGAATTCTAGGGATGTTACCGCCACACTTAGTATCAGATCAATTCACTCCGACCATTCTAGTACCAAGTGCTAAGGCTAAAAGAATAGAGTAATCAATCAATTATAAATCAAGACAAACTAAACTCCAAATAAGCAGCATTAAATGGTTGTAAAACAAAATCAGAGTACGCATAAAGAATTGTAATTCATTTCCAAAAGAGACATAAGCTTACAACCGATAAAATGTTCATTTAAAATACTCAATCGAGTAATAAATCATAAGAGAGTAAATCCGATACTAATGAAATAGTAGAAGAAGATGAAATAACAAGAAGAGTGAATATGACCACGACACTCTTGAACTTGGAGCCAACCACAAGCTCAACACTCAGCCTCGACTGATGTCTTGCCTACCTGCACAAAGTTAGAAGGGCATATTACTAGTGGAAATGAGTAGCACCTATGAAAAGGGTGATCAGTACCCTACGTACTAAGCAAGGTAACCGAGTACTAAGGCCAACACATAAAATCACATAAACCATGCATAAGAATAAAAGAATATAAAGATCATCATGAGAACATAACAACAAACAATTATTCGAGTACATACATAAATGCCCAATTATATACCAGATTAATTATTTAATTAATCCTTTATCAAATTATTTTCATACCATGCTCTTTATCAAGTCCATACAAGTACGGGAACCCCACTATTTTTGCCGGTGGATCAGTCTCCAGGGCACTTTGACTCCTGGCCACTATTTTAGTCGGTGGATCGGTCATTTAGGGTACATGCCCTACCACTATTATATGCCGGTGGATCGGTCTGGCCCCTTTTCTTGCACGGTGTTCCACTATAAGTCATAAGTATCTTCTCAGATCTTAACAACTATTAGGTTTGTTTTATTGAGCTCGGGATCCACCACTATTTTAGCCGGTGGATTAGTCACTAGGGTAACATACCCTACCACTATTATACGCTGGTGGATCGGTCTCTAGGATATCGCAGTACCTGGGAACTATTATGACGGTGGATTGGTCTGGGCTCGGCTCAACATCTTCCACTTTACGTGATTAATGTTTTAATTATCTTATTCAAAAGCTTTCACCCTAGACATGCTTAAATTCCACCATAAAATCATAAAATTCCACCATCATAATTACACTTTAATCACCAAATGCACATGATACCACAAAACTATAAGCAGCCACACCAAACCCTAATTTTCCACACAACCCTTAGCTCGGTCTCCTATGTATCCTTATAATGCTCCACATACTATTTTCCATCCAAAGTGTTCAAACACCAAAACAATGCTTACATTACCTTTCTCACATTCCAAACCAACATTCCATACGTAAATTTCACTCCCATAAAGACTTTACACATCCCATGCAACCTTTCAATCTTTTCATGCAAACCCTAACTCCATCCATATGAAACCCTAAATTCTTTCATGCAAAATCTAAGATTTCGTCATACAAAACCTTAAATTCAATCCACACAAAACCAATGATTCATCCATACCAAACCCTAGATTCAAACCATATAAAAACCAAAGATTCATCCATGCCAAACCCTAAATTCAAACCATATAAAACCCAAAGATTCATCCATACCAAATCCTAAATTCAAACCATATAAAACCCAAAGATTTATCCATACCAAAACCAAAGATTCATCCATACAAAACCTTAAATTCAAACCATATAAAACTAAAGATTCATCCATATAATATAATTGATTAGATTCTCCCATTCATAACCACAAATTAGATTCTCGCATATAAGACCATAAGTTAGATTCTTCCACATAAAACCATAAATTAGATTATCCCATACAACATCATATAACATCAAAAATTACATTCTCCCATACAACATCATAAATTAGATTCTCCTATATAAAATCATAAATAAGATTCCCCCATATAACACCATAAATTAAATTCTCTAACACAAAACCAAGTAAAACCATAAATTAGATTCTCCCACAAAAAACCCTAAAATTCCCCATTTTATTCTTCCACTCATGAATCATTAAAATACTTAGGTCAACTCACATCCCTTGGTCAACTTCTTTCCCCATCCTCCTTTTTCATCCTTTCCCCCACACAAACCGTGTTAACATCCTCACATCTTATAGGGTCACAACACATATCATCACATACCACAATATGTCACCACATATAGTACACATGCCATACAAAAACATACTCCAACTCCACGTTATACCACATACAAAATAATTACAATAATAAACATAGGATGCATATCATACAAAGCATATAATGCACATCAACACACAATAGGCCTTAGTAACCCTTTACCTAAAACAACACAGGTCTTGGAGCACGCTCCTATGCCTCCTCAGGGCTTTGACAAAATAGTAACATGTTAATAAAAATAACATTAACAAATTTACAACTTTACTAAATATATAAGAAATAATAGAATTATTATAAAAGTTAATAATATAGGGTTGAAGACTTTGCCCTAATAATAATAATAATGATACTAAAATAATAATAGCAAAGATACTAAAATAATATCAATGATGATGATAACAACAACAACAACAACAACAACAATAATACTAATAATAACAACACTAATGGTAAAATAGTTATGACAATAATAATGAAATAATAATAATAATTTCAAAATAGAAATAATAATAATAATTATTATTATTATAATAATAAAATATTAATATTAATAATAGTAATAATAGAAATAATAAAACAATAATAATAAAATCGAAATAAAAATACAATAGGGCTTAAGCCCTGAATAGAAATAATAATGAAAATATTAATACTAAAAATAATAATAATACATATTAATAATGGAAATAATAATAATAATAATAGTATTTATATTCAAATAAATGAAATAAAATAATTTCAAGCTTATAAAAATAGGGAAAAGGGGATGACAGGGTCTAGGGTTCAACCTTGGTCTGGAGGGGTTGGGCGGCGGCGGTGGCTGGAAAAAGAGAAGTAAAGGGGAAAAGTTAAATGCTAGAAAAATGATAGGGAGAATGAAGGTGGAAATAAGGGTGATTATGGTTTCCCAGAAGGAGAGGGACATAATAAGGGTGGTAGTGCAGCCAATGGTGGCGGCACACAGTAGTGGCGGTGGTGGTCGAAAGAGGAAGTAGAAGAGAAAGAGAGGAGGAGAGGGAGGAAGAGGAAAAGAAAGGTAGGGGAAGGTAGAGGAGGGTCTGTAGAAGAGAATGGGAGGTGAAAGAAGCGATGGCAATGACGTAAGAGGTGGCTAAGGGAGGCGTAAAGGGTGGTAGAGGTAGAAGGAAGGGCTGTTTGGGAAGGCTACTTCGCACAGCCGAGGTGGCTTGCATAGGAAGAATTGAGGGATATGAGACATTTGTTTAGCTAGAGGGAAGTGCAAGGAAGAGTTTGGTAAGTGGAGTGGGTGGTGGCGTTGGCTGACGGTGGCAGAGCTGGCGTCGAAAGGGTCGGTGGTGAAAAAGATGGATTCCCTAGGCTTGAAAAGTAAAAATTGACTACAGGGTTGGTAAGGGGTATTTTTAGGGTTTAAATGAAAGGTTAGGGTCTATGGGACGAAGAGGGAATAGAGCAAGTAGGGTTAGGGTCCGCGGCGAGGTTGGCCGGTGGGGGTTAAAATAGGGCAAGGTTGGTTGGCTGAAAGAGATAGAGGATCGCCTGATAAGAGGGGGTGTTAGATTGATCTATGTGGTCGCCGAATCAGGGGAGATAAAGGGAGGAAAGTGGTCGGTTAATAGAGCGTAACCGGCGGCAAAAAACCAGGGACGGGCAGTGTAGGTCAATGGTGGGAATGGCAGGTGCGAGGGGCCGGGGGAAGAAGAAAGGAGGAAGATAGGGCTGGACCGACGGTCCAGAAGAAAAAGAAAGAAAGGAAAAGGAGGAAAGAACCGGACAGGGCGCGATCATTAAAGCAGGGGGCAAGACGTAGTGTTTAGGGGGAAAATAGATAAAATGCAGTGCGGGGAGGGACAAGGAAGGAGGCGTGTAATCCCCCAAAAATTTTAAAAGCCTATAATTTATGAAATTACTTTTATTAGGGATAATTTAACTCTTAAACTTATTTAATTTAATTACGTTAAGGATTTTGCCTTTTAAATTTATTTAACCTAATTATTTTGTGGGTTTTAAGTATACCAAATTTGATGTGAGTGTTTAATAAATTAAAATAAATAGATTGCTATTTTATCATACTCATTCTTATTTAGATAAGGTTCTAACCAATATTTTTCTAAAAGCTACCTCTTTAAACTATTATATAATAAGATAAATTACTAAAATTTTAATTATCTACCAAAAATACTAGGACTCACCCCATATTTCATTTTAATTATTTTCTTCCCTAATTATTTTCCTTAATCTTTTTCTCCCTTAATTTCCTTTTTCTCCTTTTTCCCTCCCCCTCTCCTTTCTCCCTTCTCTCCCCCATTTCCCCCGACTGGGCCAGCCCACCGGCCCAGGTCGGCTCTCTTCCTTTTCCCCCCCGTCTCGCATGCAGGCCTGACCTGCTTCCCCTTCACCCGAATCGCCCGGCCGGTTCTGTTTCTTTTCTCCCCCGGACCGACCGGTCCAGCCCCTTCCCCTTTTCTTCTTCCCCGCGCCCCGCTGCAAATCGCCGTCACCCCTCTTCTGCGCCGACAACTCCTCTGCGCCGCCTGCACATCTTCTCCCCCTCTTCTGCACCGCCCGTCTGTCCCTCCTCGACCGACCGACCACCTCCATGCCTCACACAGGTCTACTACCGCCCCCCTTCCTTTTCCCGACCGAACCACAGGTCTGCCATGGCAGACCCATGTCTGCCTGCCACCGACGGCCGGCGGGCTAAATTCTAGCCTCCTCGTACCTCCCTCTGTCCCCTCTCTCGATCCCCTCCCCATTTCAAGCCTATAAATACCCCCATGAGCCCAACCTCGGGCTTTTTCGAAGACCCAACCCAGAAACCATTCCTTGCGCCGCCCCCACTTCAGATCGCCGCCCCATCGCCGCCGCCCATCTCCGCCTCCCGAACCACCCCCAAAACCCTTCCCTGCAGCACCCTCCACCCAACCAAGCCTCCCTCAGCCCTCGATTTACCCTGCACGCGCCGCCCCAAGCGTGCGAAGTGCCCTTCCCGACCAGGCCAACCTCGAACCCCGCCACCCTTCGCACCGCCGCCCACAGCCGTGCCGCCACTCCCAGCACCCCCTCTGCCTCCTAAAATCACCAGGGGAGCTTCCTCTACCTCCCCATATCTTCTTTTTCCCCTGCCACCCTCGCCTCTTCCTTTTCTCCACCCTCCACCACTTCTCCACCTCCCTTCTCCCCCATCACCACCGCCGCCGCCGCCGCCGTGCACTGTGCACCGCCGCCTGTGCCACCAGCACCCCTAGGTGGTCCTCTAAACTCCCCAACCCCTAAACCCTTGTTATACAAATGCTAACTATTTTTAGTAGTATTATTAATATTATTCTTAATGTTATAATTATTATTATTAATATTATTATTTAATCTAACCTTGAAATATTTATAACTGTTTTTATTACTATTATTAATGACCTATAACTCTAGTATTATTATTTTAACATCCTTATTGTTATTATTACTAGTATTACTATTATCATTATTATTATGGTTATTATTATTATTATTATTATTTTAGTTCCTTGTCACCATTAGTAATATTATTATTTTAGCCCTAATGGTAAGTTGTGATAAGGGTAAGGTAGGAAGGCTAGTCAATTTGGTTAGAGGGAATTTAATCCATAGTCTTTCCCTCTTATAGGCGAATCAAGTCAAAACCCGGAGGAGGCGTAGGAACGTGCTCCAAGACCGGTGTCGTATTAGGTAAGGATGTGGCTAAGGTTCTTACGTGTTATGTGACTTGTATGCCTTGGGTGCCTTGTATATATATCATGTCCTGTTGTGTATCACATGATTATCCTTAACGTGTTTTATGCGTAGCGCAGCTTGGAGTTAAGGTACGTGGTATGTGTTTTCTTATAACATGAATGTGATATCCATACGTGGTGATTATGATGTGCTGTGGCATGATTCAACCCTCTAGGACATGCATGTTAGGGTAATTATTATTATGACATGGAAATGAAAGGACAAAAGAAATAAATGAGAAGTGAGTTGCTAAAGGGGGTATGAGGTTGACCAAAATGAATAAGAGGTAAGAACTATGCATGGAAATTTTAGGGTTTGCATGGGAACTTCGAGAGTTTGCATGGGGGGGATAAAACTTGCATGGGGATGATCGTGACGTGAGAAAAGTTGTATTAAGGTATAAATAAGCTAAAGGGAGAGCTGTGGAGTGTTTGGAGACTTGGGATGAAAAATAATACGTAGGTCAATGTAAGGGTGTATAAGGGACCCGATTAGGGTTTTTGGGAGAAAGTAATAACCTGGAAAATGTGGAAGTAAATGATTAAGGGAGAGTGGATTACGGGTTAAAGGTGGAAATTGGTGTATAATGGGTGATTATGGGTGTCATGGGAGAGAAGAGATATTTGGTGAAAAAGAGAGGGGTTACTTGTGGGAGAAGAAAGGTACTAGGGTTGAAATGGCCAACTAGGGTTTTTCGATCATATGTGGAATCGAGGGGTAAAGCGATACGATTTGGGATTTGATCTAAATGAGATGAGGAGTGGGACGATAAATGGAGTAATGGTAGTGTAAGTGAGAGAAAGTGGGGCCACATAGGTCCAATTAGGGTTTGTAAGGGAAAACTCTAGAGGGAGATAGCATGTGGAATGGATGTCACGAGGTGTTGGGCCTTAACCCACACCCTTAGGAATTGGTTTCCATTTTGAGTAAGCGTAAAAGAGAATGTATATCGAGGTGTGATAAGGGGCGCAAGAGTCCCAAGATATGGGACGGGCCCTCTTGGGAGGATAAGGGTGGATATAGTTAGTCGTGCATGTCAAGGGAAAATTCCTTCAAATAAGATATGTTAAGACACTAATCACTTAAAGAGAAAGATGTTGAGCCGGACCCAGACCGGTCCACCGGCGAATAATAGTGGCTAGGACCGGGGTGCCCTACATGACCGGTCCACCAGCAATAATAGTGGCCGGGTATGTTACCCTCATGACCGGTCCACCGGCTATAATAGTGGGGGATTCCGTGCTCAACAAACCGAACGTAATAACGATAAGACATTGGAAAGATACGAAGTAATTACAGTGAAACATCATGTGAGTCGGGGCCAGACCGGTCCACCGGCGAATAATAGTGGCAGGGTATGTTACCCTCATGACCGGTCCACCGGCTAAAATAGTGGCAGGGCATGACCCTCATGACCGTTCCACCGGCTATAATAGTGGGGTTCCCGCACTCATATGAATTGATAAAGACTATGCTGTGAATCGACTCTATATTTACCAGAGATCCGAAGAATAAGACTATCCGGACTGTAACTAGCCTTTATCATCTTTTCTACTACATGTTGCTCACGTGATTATGCTATGTGTACTGTGTTGTGTGTTTTGTATGCTGGCCTTTGCACATCTGTTACCTTACTCAGTACGTAGCGTACTGACCACCCGTTTCATGGGTGCTGCTCATTCCCACGAGTAGAGGACCCACCTGAGTTTGTGCAGGTAGGAGACGATATATTCGATGCCTACGACTCTTACGAGGCATTGGGCGGGGCTGAGAGTGGAGCCTAGACTTGGCCTGGGGACCGAGAGCAACATGGTCGGACTCTCCTTTTCGTTTTATTTTACCCTGTATTGTTTTATTTTAGTTATGTTTTGTCGTACGATACTTTTGTTCCTCGAGAACCTTGTCTATGTTCCCCTTTGGCTTGTAAACCTTTTTATGCGCCCTATGAACTTTATATTGTGAACTATTTAACTTCCTTATGAATCCTCGTTTTAAGTATTAGCTTTTGTCTGATGGTAATCCATTTTAGCCTTAGCACTCGGTACTGGAACGGTAGGAGTGAACCGGTCTGGTACTGAGTGTGGCGGTAACATTTCTCATAATTCACGGTTTTCTTATTTCGCTTCCGTTAATTCTTTCCTTTAAACGAAATTTTTCAGTAGTGAATTTTGGGGGTGTTACAAGGCGGTCGATGCGCGGGTTGGCCTAGCTGAAGGAAAGGAGAAAAGGAAGGATTGGGTGGGAAGCAGGCCTAATCGGGGAGAAGGTAAGGAAGAAAAAAAGCAAAAAAGCAAAAAAGGAAAAGAGAAAAATAATTAGGTTGGGTATTTAAATTATTTAAAATATTTGGGATATTTAAAAATAATAATATTTAAATCCCTTTTTAGGCTAAATTAGGAATTTTGAAAGAATTTTCATAAATTCCATTTTAATTAGCAAAACACCCTAATTTTCTACAATGAGATTATTTATAAAATTAATATTAATTTGAAACTATTTTCTCCTTATTATTTGAAATAAAATAATTTATTTTATTTATTTCCAAAATAATATCCTTAATTAGCTAAAATACCCAAATTTCTCCTAATTAAAATACTCATAACTTTCTTCTTGATTTGACCTAATTAATTTCCATTTATTTTAATAAAAGTATTTTATTTAAATAATTTTCCTAATAAAATCTTATTTAACTACATTTTTTTAAATTAGAATATTTGGGGAATTTAAAAAATATTTAAAAACCAAGGAAGTTTTTTTTTTTAAATACCAGATATCAACTTGTGGTACCTGCTTAAAATGATTGAAATTATAAGAGATTAGATACCAGCTGTGGTATCTGCTTAAATTCATTTAAATTGGAAAGAGTTGTTAAAACAAACTCTAATACCAACTCGTGGTATTGGTTTACAAGGTTTGATATTGAAAGAATGGTCGAAATCGCTTTTGATACCAACCTGTTGTATCAGATGTAAAGCTCTAAAATTGGAAGAACGGTCGAAACTCACTTTGAAACTCGCTCTGATACCAATTTGTAACACCCCAAAAATTTACTACTGAAAAATTTCATTTTATTAAAAGATTTAGCGGAAGCAAAATAACTAGACTTCTGAATTCTAGGGATATTACTGCCATACTTAGTACCAGACTGATTCACTCCTACCGTTTCAGTACCACATGCTAAGGCTAAAAGAATAAAATACCAATTGCTAGAAATCAAAACCATGTTAGAAATCAAAGTAGCACAGTAAACAATATACAAGAATAAAATCTACCAAAGGTGGTTACAAGAGAAAAGATTACATTTAAACTAAGAGTTAAAAAGGGAATAATAAAACCCCATCAAAATTCTAGATAATCCGTACGCTCTTTCCTATTGCCCACTTGAATAGCTCCTGAACAAGGACCCGCAAGGGACACTGCCCATTGAATATGCAGGGGCCCCACGAATGGAACTATTCAGTACTATGGTACTAAGTAACCCTTTAAAAATACACTTAAAAGCAAGCCTGCAATGCAACACATGATATAAAGCTATATATATATATATATATATATATATATATATATATATATAACAGGATGTGCATACATAACATTCACATACTTAACAAGTACATCAAATGTTAATGAGTCGTAATGCAAAATCGACACTTTCAGGCCTTAAGCCATGTCATAGTGCAAAATTAATACTTTCGGGCCTTAAGCCATTAGTCTATCATTATTCAATCATTTCTCAGATTTTATATCCATGTGAGTGCGAGAACCCCACTATTATAGCTGGTGGATCGGTCACTTATAGGGCATAATGCACCTAACCACTATTATATGCCTGTGGATCGATCTCTAGGACAAAACACTCCTTGCCACTATTATATCGGTGGATCAGTCTGACCCCGACTCTCATGGTGTTCCATTGTAAGTACTTGGTGCCTTTTATGTGTCTTATCAAACTTTGGATTTGGGTTATTGAGCTCGGGATCCCCTAGTTCTATAGCCGGTAGATCGGTCACTCTTAGGGAAGAACGCACCTAACCACTATTATATGCCAATAGATCGGTCTCCATGGCACCCTGACACCTGTCCACTATTATACCGGTGGATCGGTCTGGGCTCGGCTCGGCTCAATGATCTTCCACTTTAAGTGATTAGTGTCTTATTCGTGTTTTATTCAAAGTTATTTCACCCTTGACATGCATGTCACTGACATCTACTTCTATCCTCGCAAGAGGGCCCATCCCATATCTTAAGACCTTTGTGCCTCTTATCACACCCAACATCTATTCCCCCTTACATTTACTCATAATGAAAACCCAACTCCTAAGGCTGTGGGTTAAGGCCCATCACCTTATGACATACAAATTCTCTTCCTACCATTCTCTAGGGTTTCCCTTGGAACCCTAATCAGACCTATGTGGCCCAACCTTTATTTTATCGTCCCATACCTCATCTCATTTAAATTCCACCCAAGTCCTATCACTCTACTCACCAATTATACACATGACCATAAAACCCTAGTTGCCGCTCAAACCCTAACACCTTTTTGGCGTAGGGATTATCCGATACAATCCCTATAAATCTCTCATGCTAGAGTTGCCTCACTCATTCATTTTGATCATAATCTCCTTCTATTTTTACCCCTTATGGATCAAGAGATAATAAGGTCAATCTCATGTCCTCTTCATCTTCTCACTTTCCATTTATTCCTTTTTATCATTTCACCCCATATCATATTATTAAAAACCCTAGCATGCATGTCCTAGAGGGCCACATCAGATAACATCGTACGCAAAACATATATAGTCATCATCTACATCCCGTAAGGATGTCACACAAGCATACATCACTCGAAGTTGTGCTACAAATGATGAATCATTAAGCATAAAGTACACAATATGGCATAACACATGGGACACGAGGCATACAATACACTCATTGTTGTTCTTAACCACATCCTTACTCGATTTGGGTTACTAAGTTATCTCCCACATTTATTAGGTCACCAATCACCCTTCATAATTATTATACTTATCTTAATTCCTATTTGGTTGCTTAGATTACCGAATTGCCCTTCTCCTTTGTTATAATTACTGAATTGCTGATATGAATCTTAAAAATTTATACTTAATTAATTTTGACAATTGTTGTGAATTATTTGTTACTTATAACTGTTTGTCTTATTTGTGTTAATAAATAGGAAATTGATGCAGTACATGGATTTTGTGGATTCAGGATGCAGCTGTTGGAGTGTTGCAGATTATGTATTTTTTGTTAATTCAATGTAATCCCATGTGATGCATTCGCTAGTCGATTTGGCTAATGGAAATTAAATCGGTTGTATAATCCACCACCCGGTCCATAATAATGGATTAGTTGGATTGTGGATTAATCAATCCTTAATAGCCATGATTAGCTAGAGTTAATTTAGCTGATGGGACCTAATGTCTATATATTATCTTGTAATTTGGGGAGATTTTTGATGTATTTTTTTGGGCTGGTCGAGTGTCTATTTTCGACCCATATTTCGACCGTTTCCTATTTGTGTTGTTGGGTTATATCGTGCGTTTGGGCTGGCTGTATGGTGTATTTTTATATGGTCTGTACGCTTATATAAATAGGCCATATACGTTGTAATACGGCAGAACATTTTGGACGAAATATGATTCTCTCTTGATTTCTCTCGATCTTTCTCTCGCGATCTCTCTCTCTCTCTCTCGGCGAACCTCTCACTCGCTTCTTCTCTACTGCATCTGTTCTCTGTCTTTGATCAATCTTGATCGTTCTTTCTCTCAACTTCAGTTGCCGTTGTAAAACTGTACCTCTGAATCTTTGGATCTTCCTTTAGAAGTTTTCCTTAGGCTGAATCGACGAATCGATTATTTGCTTCGATACTTTCGTGAAACCCTACCAAATTGCCCTTTAGTTGGATAAATTACCAAATTACCCTTCTACATTATCATAATTACGAATTTGCCCTTTAGTTGGTTAAATCACCAAATTACCCTTTTGCAATCTCATAATTGCCAGATTGCCCTTATCCATTATTATAATTACCAAATTATCCTTATCCATTATCATAATTACCAAATTACCCTTCTATTGGTTAATTTACCAAATTACTCTTCTCCATTATCATAATTACGATTTTACCCTTATAAATTATTATAATTACCATTTTACCCTTCTACATTATTATAAATATCAAATTATCCTTCTCCATAATTACAATTGCTAATTTACCCTTCTATATTATTATAAATATCAACTTACCCTTTTCCAATATTATAATTACCAATTTACCCTTCCCATAATTATAATTACCAATTTAACCTTCTCCATAATTATAGTTACCAATTTACCCTTCTCCATAATTATAGTTACCAATTTACCCTTCTCCATAATTATAATTACCAATTTACCCTTCTCCATTATTTTAAATACCAATTTACCTCTCTCCATAATTATAATTATTAATTTACCCTTCTCCATAATTATAATTACCAATTTACCCTTTTTCATTATTATAAATACCAATTCACCCTTCTCCATAATTATAATTACCTAATTACCCTTTGCCAATACTATAATTACCACTTTATCATTTTATTTACAAAGTTACTATTTTGCCCTTTACTTTCAAAATTACCATTTTATCTTTTACCTTCAAAATTACAATTTTACCCGTTTTCATACAAAAGTACCGTTTTACCCTTTACCTCCAAAATTACCATTTTAACCCTTACTTCCAAAATTATCATTTTACCCCTTACTTCTAAAATTACAAAAATATCCTTTTATTTATAAAATTACCATTTTACCCCTTACTTCCAAACTTACCATTTTACCCTTTACTTATAAAATTACCATCTTACCCTTTACTTATAAAATTACCATATTACCCTTTACTTATAAAATTACCATATTACCCTTTACTTCTAAAATTACCATTTTTCCTTTTACTTATAAAAATTACCATATTGTCCTTTACCTCAAAAATTACCACAATACCTCTTTACTTACAAATTATAATTTTATCCATTTACTTATAAAATTATCACTTTACCCATTTCTTCCTAATTGCCATCTTGCCCCCTTATTACACCATTTTTATTAAATTAACATCACTACATGGAATAGTAATATTAATACTCCATTCACAATATCCAACTCCTCCAACTATTATACTGTAACATAATACTTATTAGCACCCACACATATTAGGCCACATTCTTGCACATGACATATTACTAAAATTCCTCTAGGGCTCACAATAATATTATTCATGCATAAATCGTCACAATAACATAATATAACATGGATAAGTACTTAACACTTTCATTAATAGCTAAACTCTTTCCTTAAGCAATATTTCCATATATAGCACATAAATTATCATACTTTACTTTTTATTAATCAATACAAGCATATATATATAATAACGAACATATAACAAGCATAATAACATATTAAAAACCCTTATGATCTAACATACATTTATCCTTGCATTTAATTGGGGTTTAACGATTACCTTAATTCCCACAAAATTGAACATAATCGGTATTGTAGTTAAAGATTAATCTTTGATTAGCAAAACCAATACCTAAAAATAGTATCAATAATTATTAGATTAGAAGTAGGAAATTAAAAGGATAAGACTTTATAAAACTTATTTAATAAGACACTTTACTTAACTATTAATATACCTCAATAATTAAACAAAACCACTCCCAAAATAATGTGGAACTCACGCTGCATGAGCAGCGTGAGCCACATGTAGGTTATGTGGGGAAAAAGGGTCGAATGTAGGGAGGTAGAAGGGAGGGATAGCAGTTTTATGGTTGAAGCTTTGGAGCTAGAAAAGAGGGTAGGTGGGGGAGGATTAGAGGCAAGGGAAGGGTGCAAGAGTGAAGAGGGGGTGTAGATGGTGGTTTGGGATGGGTTGTTGGCGGCTAAGGGTGGCAGAGGCAGCAGCGGTGAGGATGTGAAGTGGGCTGCAGGTGTGGATGGGTTGAGAAGGAAGGAAAAGAGAGGAGGAAAATGAACGGGTGTAGGGGATGGTTTTGGTAAAAGGAGGTGTGGGGGTGGCAGAGGAGGTTGCAAGGAGTGGATTGGTGGTTTGGGTGGTAGTAGAGGCGGCCAGACGGTGACGAACGGAGGGGTTGTAGGGAGGTTTCCTCTAAGGGAGAGAAAGAAGGGAGGGAGGAGGGGGAAGAAGGGACTAAAGGGGCTTGAGGGGGGTATTGTGGTGGTGTAAGGATGGGGTAGAGGGTGGTAGATAGTGGTGTAGGGGTTTTATGCGGCAATGGAACCGGTGGAGGGCGTTGGTGGAGCAAAACAAAGGGGAAAAGATGGAGGGGAATAAGATAGGGGGAAAGGGGATCGAAAAATTTGGGGTTGGAGGGCCAGTGATGAGAAGAAAAAGAAGGGTGAGGAAAGGGCAATAGATAGCTAATCTTGTGGCAATGAGGTGGTAGGGTGGCTGGGAGAGGGAAGGAAAGAATGGGAAAAGGGAGGCCATGCACGATGGGGGTGCATGGCCGGTTAGGTCCAAAATGGTGAAAAAAGGACCGGGGGGGAGTGAGAGAGAGGGAGGGTTGCAGTGGTCGCATGGCAGTGGTAGGCATGCTTGAGGTGGCTGACATGGCAATGGGGACAAGTCAAGTATTCTCAGGGTGGACGTCACTGAAGAAAGAAGAAGAAAGATTGGGGGAAGCTGGGTTGTGCGCGGGAGAAGAAGAGGAGGGAAGGGAGTGGGCAGGGGGGGTCCAGGCACCAGGGGCGGGGAGAGCAGGCCTGGTGCGGGCGGGCCGAAGGAGGAAAAGGGAAAAAGTAAAAAAAGGAGGAAAAAGGAGAAGAAGGAGAAAGAAAGGAAAAAAGGGAAAAGGAAAAAGGGAAATGGGAAAATGGGAGAATTTAAAATAATTTAATTTATAAAATAATAGGATGTAATATTTTTGAGAAATAAATTTATTTAATAATTTAATTTAATATAATTAAATACATGGGATTAAAAAGGATAATTTTTGTAAAATATTTGTTTGAAAATTATTTAAATGAAAAGAGTATGATAAAATAACAAAATATTTATTTTAATTTATCAAATATTCCTATCCAAATTTATCTACCCAAAAATCCATAAAATAATGAAATTAAATTATTTTGAAAGCTAATTTATCCTAAATAAAAGCTATTTATTAAATTTAGGTTTTTAAAATTTCGAGGGATTTTAGATTCAATGTCTTTTGATGTGTTCTTTACTTCGTTTATTCTTTCCTCTCATTTTCCCTTTGAATTTATTCATTTTTATCTTTTCCACACAATCAATTCAAAAGAGAAAAAACTCGAGAAGAGCAACATCAAGAATCTCAAGTGAGATAAGTTATGGACTAAAAGAATTTTAAGAATGGATTTAGTCATTCACAGAGTTTAACAATGCATTGGGACTTAAAACACTTATAAATCACAAAATCAAAACTTCGAGAATATTTTGGATCACACATGTAACATACCCTATAAACAATTTTATCAAATGCTCAAGTGGTTAGGGAACGAGAATTAATATATTTAGTATCTCACCATGCAAAGTTAGATTAAGACTAATAAAATTTAAATTGGTAGATTATTACTTTTGGTATATGAAAACGTTCACTCTTATTTGTATAGGGTATGATGTGTTTACTCTCAAAATTTCTCCAAATGATAATGATCGCCAATATGTTTGCCATTACTCTCAATTCACTACCGCTTAAGAGAATTAAAGCATATAAGAATCAAAAGGTCTTAAATTTGGTTGTAATGGGGCTAGGGTTATAAGGTAGGATATAAATTTGGGATTGTAGCTTAACTCTATTAACTAGAGAAGCAATTTCCTTCTTTTCATTAAGTCACAATCCTTCCCTATCTTTCTTTATTTATTTATTTTTTTCAAAACCCTTCCCTTCAACGAAATAAATAACAAAAGACTTTTTATCCTTTTTCAAAAAATTTTTATTTGTTTTTTTAATTATTTTTTTTTAATATTTTTAAGAAAGAAGATTAGCTACTTCACCCAATTTTTTTATGATATCTACACCCCCATGCTTAGATTTTACCTTATTAACAAATATTATCCTTGAAAATATATTGCATCACTAGTCATAGAGTAAGAAGGAAAAATGCATATGGAGATTAGTTGTTAACAAAGGTTAGATCAATCGAATAAGGCTTAGGCTCAAAGGGGTTATGTAATGGTTAACAATTTTTAAGGTAGGCTTTTTTTGGTCTTGTAGCTACAAAGAAAGAAGAGTGTCTTTATCATTTTCAAATATCCTAAAGTTATATGCAGTCTGGAAGAGAACTAATGGAAAATTATAGTTTCACATATCATTGGAAAACACACAAAAAGGAAAAATATATTTTAGATAAACAATGTATCCATAGATTAGGCTCAAGTGCTCATACTGTTATATCCACCAATTTTGAATTTGTTTTCATCTCATTCATAATCAATGCATGGGTTGATTCCTAACCATTCTAACTTTCTTTCCTTCACCACTATCGCAATCTCAATTTCTATTTTTTTAAGGTCTTGGAAGATGGTGATCAAAATAGTTATGATGATTTTTAAAAAAATATCCTTTGTAAAAAGATTTAGTCCCATTACTTTGTTTACCCAATGAATGGATAAATCAAATCTAACACTTCTTGTTTAGACATGAACGAAACAAACAAACACAAGATCAAATACTTAGAAAATGAGCCACATAAACAAAACAACGAAAGAAAAAAAAAATATAAAATCTAAAAGTAAAAATATATATGCAAACAACACCCACAAAGACTACATTAACTATATAAATCACCACAAGTGCATCCCATTACTTAGCTTGTTCATTGCCCCCAATGAACTAACCAACTAAAAGAAGATAAGAATAGAAGTTATAAAGGTGGTGGTGGTGGATCCTTATTCCTAAGGTGAAACTCGTAAAGAGTTTTCATCATTTCCATCATTTGATCTTGAGGTTTGTGCATGGATTAAAATTGGGAGTAAACTTGGATTTGAAATTGGAGGTGCCATTTGGGTACATAAGTAGAAGAGGATGAGGATACAGCCTATGAATGGGGGGAGGAGGTGGTGGTTCTTGTTCACCATGAGGAGGGAAAGGATGTTCAATCGCAAGAAGAGAAGGAGTTTCTTCATCATTGATTGGTTATCAAGTGTCTTCATCATTGATTGGCTGTCAATTTCGTTGGTTCAAAGGGTTTGTTCTAGCAGGGTTAGATAAGGGAAAATAAGCATGCCTCTAGTAGGAAAGATACCATGCATTGCCCCTACTGTCAATAAGATGCATTAGATGTCAATGTTTAATTTCTATTCGTATGCTCATGGATTCTATGGGTATATCATCTAGGAGAAGAAGGTCCATACTTAGACAAATAGTGATAATTAAACCATCAATGATAATATTACCCTGCTTAGAGTTGTTGACCATTTTAAATTGCTTTGCTAAAAAAAGGTAGTGTCAATTTGGTCATGATCTAGCATAGAATTAAATAAAAGATCTATGGATCGAACTACCCCTGTACAATCCCCCCGCCCAAAATCGGTGCTAGTTAGTAGTCTTTGTAAATATCAGAAAACCAGATTGAAAATCCTTACAGCTTTGGCTTTTGAGATTTTAAAAGGAATCGGGGGTTGGTATGTTGGAAACATCACCAATTTTAGCAAAGAAGTTACCCACATTGAACCATGGGCTAATTCATGCAGAGAAATTTTCCTATCCTCATTAAAGATGCGAAAACAAATATACCTCTGTTCCTATGAAGATGAGCTAGCATGTAATTCAAAGGTACTAAGAAATTCTAATGTTAAATGCCTATATGTATGATTAGTATAATAGAAAAAATTATACAATCCCACATTTCTTAGCAATTGTACGACTTGCGCATGTATACCTAATGTATTTATACAATCGTCATCTAAATAGCGTGTTCCAGTAATGCACCTTTGGGATAAATAATCATACCTTTGTTTTTGTTCCGGAGTGGTCAATGTAATACCTAACTCATTTGGTTTGTTTCGTCTGTGTCAATGTTGAATTGGTGATGCCCTTTGTCTTGATGATTCTCCTTCAGTTCTTTGTTTCTATTTAGGTGCCATCTACAAGGATAACTAAATACATTTAATATAATCAGCGACAACTTACAAAATATACATGCATTAGTAAGAATAGTAGGGTAGGACAATTTTTATTACACTTCCATTCAATCTACAAGGTTTGTACCAAGTTACTATTATAGGGAATTACATAAGAGATTACAAACAATTAGTCAAGGAGTGAAGACAGTGGATGATTACTATAAGGAATTAGAGGTCTTGATTATTAAGACAGGAATTATTGAGGATGATGATGCTACTATGACAAGGTTTTTGAGTGGACTAAATTCTGAGATAGCTGATAAACTAGAATTATATCCTTGTGGAACTTTAGGTGAAACGGTAAACATAGCTACTATGATAGAGATTCAATTAAGGAAGTCTAGACAATATAAACCCCCTGGGATTGGGTTTAAGAGTATAGTAAGGAGAAATTTTGGGGGAACTACTTTTGGAAACTGGAAGAATACTAGTAAGGTTGAATCTAGAGGTAGGAATAATGAAGTTAAGGTAGGAAATAAGTTTGAAAAGGGTAAGAATGTGATAACAAACCCTGTGAATGGATCAAATAGAACTAGGGATATTAAATGTTTTAGATGTGGAGGATTGGGACATATAGCTTCTGAGTGTCCAAATAAGAGAAACATTTTAATTAGAGAATCTGGAGACGTAGAATCTGAATCTAAAGAGGAAGATGTAGAGATTAGTGTAGTCAAAGAAGATGATAGTGATTCAGAAGAAGAAATAGAATTGCCAGTGAGTAGGGATCTTTTTGTAGTACGTAGGGCTTTAAACAGTAACAAATTACCTGATTCTAATGCTATACAGAGAGAAAATATATTTCATACTAGGTGTTTAATTGATGATAAATGCTTTAACATGCCCATAGACAGTGGTAGTTGTATTAATGCTGCTAGTACCTTGTTAGTGTCTAAGTTAGGTTTAACAACTACTAAACATCCAAAACCATATAGATTGCAATGGCTTAATGAGTTAGGAGATGTCAAAGTTAGTCAACAAGTTTTAGTAAACTTAAAATTAGGAAAATATAAAGATTCTGTTTTATGTGATATAGTTCGTATGCATGCTGCTAACTTGTTGTTAGGTAGACCTTGGCAATATGATAGAAAGGTAATACATTATGTTTATAAGAATAGATATACAGTACAGAAGGATGATAGGAAGTTTGTTTTAGCACCTTTGACTCCAAAAGAGATTTTTGAGGACCAAATTAAAATTAAGTTTGATTACAAGGAATTATCTAAATCTAGTTTGAAAACTGAGATTAGTTCAAAGGACATTAAGGGAACATCTGGGTTTTATGCTAAAATTAAGGATGTAGGAAAGGCTATGAAGAGAAATGCCAATGTGTATATGATGGTTTATAAGGAATGTTATGAATGTCAGTTAGGAATAAGTGAAGAAATACCTAGTACAATAAAACAATTATTGGAAGAATATAATTGTTTCCTGAGGACATTCCTAGTGGATTACCTCCATTGAGGGGAATAGAGCATCAAATAGATTTTATTCCAGGAGCTGTTATACCAAATAGACCTGCTTATAGGGATAATCCTGAGGAAGTTAAGGAATTAAAAAGGCAGGTTTTTGAATTGTTAAGTAAGGGATATATTAAGGAGTCTATGAGTCCTTGTGCAGTTCCAGTGTTATTAGTGCCTAAAAAGGATGGTAGTTGGAGGATGTGTGTGGATAGCAGGGCAGTAAATAAGATAACTATAAAGTATAGATATCCTATACCTAGGCTTGATGAGATATTAGATCTATTACATGGTGCTGTTATATTTTCAAAAATAGATTTAAAAAGTGGATATCATCAAATTAGGTTGAAATTAGGAGATGAGTGGAAGACAGCTTTTAAAACTAATTTTGGATTGTATGAATGGTTAGTGATGCCTTTTGGGTTATCAAATGCTCCTAGTACTTTTATGAGGCTTATGAACTATGTTTTGAGGGACTTTATTGGAAAATTTGTGGTTGTTTATTTTGATGATATACTTATATATAGTAAGTCTTTAGAGGAACACTTGAGACACTTCACGATTATTTTGAATGTGTTAAGACAGAACAACTTTATGCTAATTTAACTAAGTCTAGATTTTGTTTGGAAAATGTGGTTTTCTTAGGATTTGTGGTAGGAAAAGATGGCATATTTTTGGATAAAGATAATATTAAAGCTATTCAAGAATGGCTTGTGCCAAAGAGTGTGACTGAGGTAAGAAGTTTTCATGGATTGTTTTCTTTCTATAGGAGATTTGTTCGGAATTTTATTACTATAGCTGCTCCCTTGACTGCCATAACAAAGAAGGATAATGGATTTAGGTGGGCTTTAGAACAACAAAAATCTTTTGAAACACTTAAAACTAAATTAACCCAAGCACCTATGTTAAGCCTTCCTGACTTTGAAAAGATGTTTGAATTAGATTGTGATGCTTCAAGGTTAGGAATAGGGGCTGTACTTTCTCAAGAGGGTAAACCAATAGCTTATTTTAGTGAGAAATTAAATGGTAGTACTTTGACTTATTCTACTTATGAAAAGGAGTTGTTTGCTTTAGTAAGGGCTTTAGAAGTTTGGCAACATTACTTGTGGCATAGAGAGTTTGTAATTAATACTAATCAAGAAGCTATTAAGTATTTAAAAAGTCAATCAAAGTTAAATAGAATACAGGGTAGATGGATAGAGTTTATTGAAAGTTTTCCTTACATGATTAAGTATAAGAAAGGAAGTGATAATGTAGTTGCAGATGCCCTATCTAGGAGATATGCTTTATTAAATGCTGCTGATACTACTTTGTTAGGTTTTTCTAGTATTAAATTGTTATACTTGGAAGATCTTGATTTTAAAGAAATTTATAAAAAGTGTGAAGTTTCTACACAGGGGAAATATTTTATTAATGAAGGTTATTTGTTTAGGGAAAATATGTTATGTATTCCTAAATCTTCTTACAGAGGATTATTAATTCAAGAAGCTCATAGTGGTGGGTTAATGGCACATTTAGGATTTTAGAAAACTTTAGATATATTGACTGATCATTTTTATTGGCCTCACATGAAGAAGGATGTGTTAAAATATTGTGTCAATTGTATTGCTTGTAGACAGGCTAAAACAACTTCAAAACCATTTGGTTTATATACTCCCTTGCCTATATCTAACCACCCTTGGGTTGATGTTTCTTTGGATTTTATTTTAGGATTACCTAAGACTAATAGAGCTAAGGATTCAATAATGGTTGTAGTAGATAGTTTTAGTAAGATGGCTCATTTTATACCTTGTAAGAAAAAAAATGATGATGTGGCTGTGGCTGAATTATTTTTTTCTAATGTAGTTAAATTGCATGACATACCTAAGACTATAGTTTCAGATAGGGATGTTAAATTTTTAAGTCATTTCTGGAAGGTTTTGTGGGGAAAATTAGGAACTAAATTATTGTTTTCTACAACTTGTCACCCTCAAACTGATGGACAAACTGAGGTAGTAAATAGAACATTAGGTAATATGTTAAGGGTTGTCCTTGGAAAGAATCTTAGACAATGGGAATATGTTTTTACCTCAGGTAGAGTTTGCTTATAATAGGACTTTGCATTCTACAACTAATAAAACTCCATTTGAAATTGTATATGGTTTTAATCCTTTAACTCCTTTAGACCTAAGTCCTTTACCTCATTCTGATTTGCAAAATTTTGATGCTGAATCTAGAGCTAATAATATGAAAAAGTTACATGAGTCTGTAAGTCAACAAATCAATAAAAAGGTGTAGCAAATGGCTGAAAATGCTAATAAAAGGAGGAGAAAAATGATTTTTAAACCTGGGGACTTAGTTTGGGTACACCTTAGGAAGGAGAGGTTTCCAAATTTTAGGAAGTCAGAATTAGATTCTAGAGGCGATGGACCATTTACTATGTTGGAGAAAATTAATGATAATGCTTATAAGATTGATTTACCCGCTAAATTTGGGAATGCTAGTAATTCTTTTAATGTGGCTGATCTTAGTCTATTTCTGGGACTTATTCAGGTTTCAGAGGTGAAACCTTTTCAAGAAGAGGGGAATGATATGAATCTTAAAAATTTATACTTGATTAATTTTGATAATTGTTGTGAATCATTTGTTACTTATAATTGTTTGTCTTATTTTTGTGAATAAATAGGAAGTTGATGCAGCACATGGATTCTGGATGCAGCTGTTGGAGTGTTGCAGATTATGTATTTTTTTGTTAATTGTATGTAATCATATGTGATGTACTCGCTGGTCGAATTGGCTAATGAAAATTAGGTCGGTTGTATAATCCGCCACCCGATCCATAATAATGAATTAGTTGGATTGTGGATTAATCAATCCTTAATAGCCATGAGTAGCTAGAATTAATTTAGCTGATGGGAATTAATGTCTAAACATTATCTTGTAATTTGGGGGAGATTTTTGATTTATTTTTGGGCTGGTCGAGTGTTCATTATCGACCCCTATCTCGACCCATTTCCTGATTGTTTTTTTGGGTTGTATCGTGAGATTAGGCTGGATGTATGGTGTATTTTCATACGGTATGTACACTTATATAAATAGGGGCATATACGTTGTAATACAGTAGTTGTTGGTTGATATACGACACACTCTCTTGATTTCTCTCGAGTCTTCTCTCGCAATCTCTCTCTCTCTCTCGGCGAACCTCTCACTCGCTTCTTCTCTGCTGCGTCTGTTCTCTGTCTTTGATCAACTCTTGATCATTCTTTCTCTCAAATTCAGTTGCCGTTGTAAAACTGTGCCTCTGAATCTTTGGATCTTCCTTTGGGAGTTTTCCTTAGGCTGAATCCGACGAATCGAACTCCGTGCTCGATTAATTTCTTCGATCCTTTCGTGAAACCCTAACAGGTTTCCATCACATGAGCAATGGGTGAGAGATAATCACATAAGCTAAATGTACATAAAGACTAAGATAACTTCTTCCATTATATGCTTAGTTGATTTTCATCAATATGTCAATAACTTACTAAGGACCATCGATGAACAATTCATCCATTTAGATAACACCTTAGCTAGGGATAATGAAGTTGTCATCCATGACACTCACTACTATCAAGGGTTTTCTTGAGTATATCATGAAGATGAGGGACTTAGCAGCATAACTCAAGTTTCTAGGGTTTGAAATGTTTGATGCCTTCTTGGTGCACTTCATATTGAATACGTTTCCAAAGGAATACATACCATTCAAAGTTACCTACCACGCATAAAGGGAGAAATTGTCAATCAATAAATTAAGGACCATGTGTGTGGAAGAGGAGAAACAACTTTTGATGGATCATGGGGAGATTGTTATGTTGATAACCAAGGATAAGGAAAGGAATAAGAAAATGGGCTAAAAGCATAAAGGTAAAGTACCTCTCCATAGCGAGATAAAGAAGCAATCTAAGTGTTTATTCTATAAAAAGAAGGGCCACATGAAGAAGGATTTTTTTTAAGTACAAAGTCTAGCTTGTTAAGAAAGGTAATGTAATCTATTTGGTATATTTTGAATCTCATATAATAGATATATGATAAAAATTGATTGATTTATTAAGGTTTTACAATCCATGTTTTCATTTTCTTGCAAGTTATGGAAAGGATAAGGGAACCAATGGGCAATGAACAAAGTATCTTTACCGATAGTAAGATAAGTTCAATTTTTCATGGAATATGCTCATGTAGGCTAGTTCTCTCTGGTGATTATGCTTTAATGTTATAAAATACCTTTTATGTTTTGAGTTTTAATAGAAACTTGATTTCTATTTCAACATTTGTACCATTTAGATACTCATTTATTTTCAAAGACAATTAAGTTACCTTATTTTATGAAACAAATCATGTTAGGTATAGTGTATTATATTAAGGTTTTAATCTATTGATTTTATACATTATGATTTGAATATTGGTTCAAAAAGATGTGTTATGAATGATGCCTCATCAATGCTTTGGCATAAGAAATTAGGTTACATCTTCATTAAGAGAATAAAGAGATTGGTAAATGATGGAGTATTTGGTACTCCATTGATTTTCCTAACTTTAGTACCTATATAAATTGTATAAAGGGAAAATAAACAAAAATGTCTAAAAAAAGTGCTAATAGAGTTCTCAACTACTTGAGATTATATATACCAACATATGTAGTCCTGATATGGACTCACACAATCAGAAATATTTTATTTCATTCATTGATAATTACTCATGATACATGTATCCCTACTTTCTTAACAATGAACATGAAGCGTTAGATAATTTTAAAGTATTCAAAGATAAGGTGGAGAAAAAATGTGATAAGTGAAATAAAATCATGAGGTATGATAGAGGTAGAGAGTACTATGGAAGGTACACTAAGGGTGGACAAGCACATGATCAATTTGTAAAATTTCTTCAAGAGAATGATATTGTTACCCAATATATAATGCCTCGTTCACTAGACCTGAATGACTTAGTTGAAAGAAGAAATTGGACTTTGTTAGATATGGTACAAAGTATGCTTAGCAACTCCAATCTTCCAAGATCCTTGTGGAATGAAGCACTTAAGATGATAGTATATATTTAACCAAGTTTCAAAAAAATGGTGTCTAAGACACCATTTGAGCTTTGTAAGGGCTGGAAGCTAAGTTTAAGAGGTATACAAGTTTGTGGATGTCCCTATAAGGTAAGAATTTATAATTCAAAAGAAAGGAAGTGTAATGCTTGGTAACTTTAAACCTTCTAATTTACTCTTTTGGTGATCATTGTTAAAAATTTTATGAGGATGTAATAACTCATTTTAGAATTGAAATTGTATTATATTTATACTATTTTATTCATTTTAATATTAAGAAAAAGCTTTATTTTTATTTGTAAAAGTTTTAAGAAAAACTGCTATTTTTATAATACTTTTAGTAACTAAAAAGTTAAGATTTTTAGAAAATATTTATTTTCATGTGATAATGTGTTAAAAATATTTTAAAGGCTATTATTTTAGTTGTTGAATTTTTTATACAACTTAAAAGGCTATTTCAAACCTTTATTTTATATAGAATAGTAAAAGGGAAAAATGTGAATTTCATAAACAAATTTTTTTTTAGAAAAAGAGAATATTTTAAAGAGTGGTACTTTTTTTGTTAGATTGTAACACCCCCAATTTTTCACTGCTAAAAAAATTTATTTTAAAACATTGCAAAAGTGGAAACTACTCAACACTTATGAAAAATAGGGTGTTACCACCACACCTAACATAAGATAGGCATCAGCTACCTATCCTATATTAGATATAAGGCTGAGAATCAAATCAAACAAAATCAAAGTAGAGTGCACTAAAAAAACATTATATAAACATCAAATGAAAGGTTTTCAAGTATAGGACCTCAATTATCTGTGAATATTCAAATACATGAATAAAAATTAAGCTCAAGTACAAAATTTCAACTATAGAAACAAAAGTAGAGTGTAGCCCTAAACTCTGGTTCAGCAATGACCATTCAAAAGTCTCTAGATGTCCATGCTCTCAGAACCTATGCCTAACATGAGGTAGGCCTACTACTAACCATACACAACTCATTATGCTTGTCAACATAACACAACATTATAGATGACAATATACAATCTACTGAGAAGATTGTCCAACTATTATTAGGGTTTCTATCATCCACGCACATAGTTTCCCAATAAGTCTATTTTTTTTACTAACATAATCTATTATGTCATTCATTTATAAGCCATTATCCCATTTACCATTATTTTCCTTTATATATATATATATTAGTCACATTCTTATTCCAAATTTTTTATCAAGCGATAGACTATGTACCACCCTATGGTTTCACTTACTATGGAAGCCTATCCAAACCAAAGGATATAAATTCTTTTCAAAGCCAAGTAATCACCAAAAAGTTTGGGCCAAAGACAATTAACCATTGATGGACATAATTGTAGGCAAAAGTCAAAAACAACCTAGGTAACTAGACCTTTTAGTATCTATACTTCCTAGTACATCATGAGTGTCTAGAGTGGTTAAGGCATTGGGACCTACTAGGATCCCACCTAAAGGCATCAATAAGCACTCGAAGGTAGACTAAAACCTAGTAGCTAATTGAAGATCGGGTAACCCAAACTCATACACAACTCGATCTTCTTTCACTTTAAGTAATTCGTATGTTATTTACCAAGGTTTCATGATCATATAAGGCCTATACAACATCCAAGTAATCCAACCATATAATGGCATTTCCATTAAGACTTAACCATTATTACTTAATCCCTTAATATAATCCATTTTAGGCTAAAAATCTAGATTACAATATCCCTTTAAAGTCATAAAATACTTATTTGGGTTTCTTCACTAAGACCTTCACCAACACTAATCCATTAAATCCATCCATTAGGTTTTTTAATCCATTACAAATATGTATTTGCAATATTAAATAATCATATAATAGCATTAGGCATAATTCCAAGGCATATTAAGGCCAAAAGATCAAAATCACACAATCTAGCTGAACTAGTCGATTGATTTGGCCTCATTGGTTAATTTGTTTCACCAACCATCCATTAGTTTGGGACAATTAGTCAATCAATTTGGCTCAACCAAACCTAGGCTTCCATTGAATCAGTCAACTGGTTTGGCAAAACCAGTCAACTATTATGAAACTTGTCAATTGGCTTTATAGAATCAGTCGATGGGTTTAAGCTAAGAGTAACCAAGGTCACCATAGACATATCGGTTGGTCAATTTGGGTCAACTAGTCTACTATTCTAAAAACTAGTCGATTTATTTGACCTAACTAGTTGAACGATTTTCCTCTAAATAATAAATAACAGACATTTTTCATGCCAATCACACTTGACAATCCTACCAAAACCAAACTAAAACTGATCATAACAACTTGCCAATATTTTACCAGCTCATAAACTGAAACATCTTACACATGTAAGTAAATTCGCCCTATTTCCTCACAAATCATGTATTTTTCTCAAAATTTACCAATAATTCATCATGCATCAATCTAAAGCCACGCTCACATGCAAACCTATAAAATTAACACTTTATAGAATATAACACATTACATGCTTATTCTAGCCACATTTCACAGGTACGAATGACATACCTGATGCAAGTAAAATTTTCCACAAATAGAGAAACTCAACCTTGAATATTTTCAACTTCCAAACCTTTACAATAGAAATTTAAAACTTTAGAACTTAATGAATAATTTTTATGAATTAGAATTCAAATTAGAAGGAAACATTCTTACTAAACCTAAGAGAAAAAATAGAGGAAAATTATGCCGAGAAAGACTTAACTTTCTCCTAAATCTAACCCTCCCTTGCTTAAAGATAAACAAGAAGGGTATATAAAGGGATTAGAATAGTGGAAAGAAATCAAAACTAAGCTCAAAGTAAGGAGGAAAGAACATAGGTGTTAGAGAGATGAAACATTTCAAAGGTTGAAAGAAAAGTGAGTAGAAAGGGTGATTAGGTTTATTTATAGCGATCAAATTAGTTCAAGAATGAGTGGGGTCATGCAACACATCATAAATCCTAATTTTTACATTTCAAATTTGAGCCGAACAAGTAGATTTTAACAAAGATAGGCGATTTTCTAGAAGTTTAGGTGAAATTTTCCTAGAAAATATCAAACACAAGAAGGGTAATGGAAGATTAGTGTGGGAAAGAATCTCCTAGTTCAGAAGAGACAATCTAATAATCGAAGCAATGATTCTAGAGGTTTGTAGAGGAGAGAGGTAAAAGAAGACAAGGTTGAGGTCATCTTCTCCCTCAATTGTCCAAATTGAACCCTCGAATTAATTCGAGACAACAACTAATGCCCAATATATGATAATATGGGTTAAAAATCTCTGAAGAACAACTTAGAGTGGGATTATCAAGATTCTATTTTAGTATAAGAATTTTTTTTCAGAGAAGTTAAGCTTCAAAAATATACTTAGTCCAACCAACCAATCAATCTATTTGGCCTACCACTCAACTACTCTAATGACCAATCAATCGGCTCTCCAAACCAATCGATCGTTTTGGTTGAGCAAAATCCTTTATATGAAATGACACACTATTTTATAGAACAAATCAATTGGTCTACTAGAAAACTCATTTTATCCAATTTTTAAAACTTATTCAAATCCAACTTTTCCTCAAACTCAATTATATTTCCAAATCAAAATCAAAGATTATTAAATTTTAATAAACACTATAACTTTCCATTCAACAAAATTTACAAAAATATGGGGTATTACATATATATGATACAATTTTATCTTTTTATTTATTCCATAGTGTCTTTAATTAGTATATAATAATTACCTTAAATAATATTATATGACTTACCTTTCTTTATCTCGTTTATGTAAATTCATAAATAAATAAACCAATATTCAGTAATTTGGCTATAATGTTTTTACCCAATAATAAAACTGGAAGATTCATTTTGAGTGAGAAATCTAAATTCAATATCTACAGCTTTTATCTTTTGAATTTTTATAATATCTAAATGAAATAAAGTGAAAAATATCAACCAACATCAGTAATAATTTTCTTGTGTATTTTATTATATCTTTCTATTCTAAAAGCCTATATAAGACTATGCAAAACCCTAATAGCCAAACCTATATTTTTATTTCTCCTTATGTTCCATGAATTATGTTCTAATTCTCCTAGTAATTTTCTTCATATCTTCAAACAATTCATCAAGATCTTCAATTGATTTATCAAAATATTATAGTATCTTCAAGATTATAGATTAAATATCTAATTTTTGATCTTCGTATTCTTTGTTTGTGTTTAAGGAATAATTATTATTTCAAGATCATAAAATCGTAGAGTTATTTTTGTTTCATAGGATTATTCTTCATGCTTGAAAAACTTATATTTTAAATATAAGGATCTTAAATACAATAACATTATTTTATTAAACTTATATACATATACTGCATATGTGTAGAATATGATGTATATAAAGTATGGATATTTATTTATTAGATAATTTTATACCTTCTTATGAGTATATTTTAAGCATCATGATATGTAATATGATTAGCCTAAAAATATATAATTTTATAATAAATTCGTGGTAGATTCAACTTTGCTATAACTTTGCACTATTTTACAAAAATCAAACATGATTCCATAATGAGATTTTACCCATCTATTATATATCAAATCAAATCCCCAAAATTTTAGTTTTCATAAAAATTATTTTTGGTTCACTATGAGTTATGTACAAAAAAATAAATTAGGTTATAGTAATGATTGGTAAGTGGATAATAAAAAAATATTTAATGAAGAATTTTTTTTATGTGCATTATGTGATCAACTTAATAAAACATTAATACTTTAACTAAAATAAGTGAGCTTTGGGACATTTAGGGTTGACCTCCTAAAGTTGGAGTTTTGTAATAGCCTTTTATTTTCTATTATGGATAATTATTTATTTGTTAGTCGATTAATCCAAAAGCACTCTAGTATAGCCCGTGCAACCATTGTAGGCATAGGGTGTTATCAGATGTCTACCAAGTGGTGCCCACCTGGTCGTATCAACTCTAGTTATTAAAGAAAGCTTGACATAAGGACCATTAGTGGGTATTTTGTTGGATATGCTAAAAGGAATGAGGGTTATAGGTTATATTATCCATTAAATAACACTAGATTTATGGAGTCAAGAAATATTAAATTTATTGAACATGAATTAATCAATGAGAGTGATTAAATCATAAATTAAATTCTAAACCTGCTTATTCATTAGAGGACACTTCCACTTCATGTGATAGAGTGACATTTTTTTACTATGCACTTTTAGTTCCATTCATGGCTGAAAAAAAATTAATGAGGTTCTACAGGATGCTAAAATGAATCCTATAGATTAGGTTGTTCAAGAAGTTACTGAAGTTCTTAAACAACTAGCTATTAAGCAAGCTCCTCTAGAGGATGTGAGACTAGCTTTAAGAAGATATATTAGGGAAAGAAGGGAGGTTATACCTAGTGACTATTATGTGTAATTTTAAGAGTTTGATTGTGAAATTTGTGATATTTATGATTCTGAAACCTTTTCATATGCCACGAGTAGTTAAAAATCTTAGTTATGGTATAATTCCATGAAGGAAAAGATGAATTCCGTGAATGTCAACGAAGTTTGGTGCCTTGTACCATTACCTAATGGGGTTAAGCCTATTGGTTATAAGTGAGTCTTTAAGACCAAAAGAGATTCATCAGGGAATATTGATAGGTACAAGGTTAGATTAGTTGCTAGAAGGTTCATTCAAAGAGAGGGAAAGAACTATAAGAAAACTTTTTCTCTTGTGTCCACTAAGGATTCCCTATGCATAGTTAGAGCATTAGTGGCTCATTTTAATTTTAAGCTACAAGAGATGTATGTGAAAATAAAATTTATAAATGGTGAGGTTGAGGAGGAGGTATACATGAAATAACCTAAATGGTTCTTCTTTTATGAAAGAAACAAACTTGTATGTATGCTTAATAAAGCCATATATGGATTTGAATAAGCCTCCTAACAATGGTATATATAGTTCTATTGTGTCATTTCTTCATTTGGATTTGAAGGGAATGTCATGGATCCGTGTGCATAGATCAAGGTTAGTGGGAGTAAGGTTTGTTATTTGGTTTTATATGTAGATGATATTATACTTGTATGAAATGATAAAGGGATGCTATATAAGGTGCAATATTTTCTTTCTAACAAATTTGATATAAAGAATATGGGTTTTGCATCTTATGTCATTGGCATTAAGATTCATTGAGATAAACCCTGAAGGATATTAGGACTATTGTACACCAAGTGTGTTTCCTATTGTCAAGGGTGATAAATTGTAATTAAGTTGATGTTGTAAGAATGACTTAGAGAGATATCATATGAAGAACATCCCATATGTTTCTATAATTGGAAGCCTTATGTATGCTCAAGTTTTTATAAGACCTGACAATGCATATGTCGTTGGGGGTATTAGGACACTACTACAGTAATCTAGAAGTTGACCATTACAAAGCTATAAAGAAAGTTATGAGGTATCTAAAGATAACTAAAGAATGCATGTTCATGTATCTTCATGTTGAATATTTGGAGTTAATTAGTTATTGAGATATAGACTTTGTTGGATGTATAGATTCACGTAAATCTACTTTTGGATTCATATTTCTATTAGTTGGTGGAGCATTATCCTAGAAAAGAAAAAATGTAGGATTGCATTGTAACACCCCAAAATTCACTACTTTTCTTTAAAGCGGAAGAATTTAAATTAAAACCTATGAATTCTGGAGATGTTACCGCCACACTTAGTACCAGACCGGTCCACTCCAACCGTTCTAGTACCAAGTGCTAAGGCTAAAGAAAATATTGATATTGAATTCAAATCTAGATTTCATAAAAGAACTAGAAGGAATCATACATTAAAAATCAGAGTACGCGTAATGAGTTATAATTCATATCCAAAAGAAAATGAGCTTACAACCGATAAAAGGTTTATTTGAAATACTCAATGCAAGGTAATAAGTCAAAAATGATAAATTCAATACAAACGAAATAAAAAATAGACATAAATCACATAAAGAATGAATGCGGCCATGACATACTCAAACTTGGAGCCAAAACAAGCTCAACACACAACCCCGACTGATATCTCGCCCACCTGCACAAAGGTAGAAGGGCATACTACTCGTGGGAATGAGCACCACCAATGGAAAGGGTGATTAGTACGCTATGTGCTGAGTAAGGTAACCGAGTACTAAGGCCAACACATAAGCACTTAATCTATGCAGAATAATAACAGGGCATAATCACCAACACAATAACATAAAGGCAAATGAACGATCAGGTGAAAATACCAAGATCCAATATAGTTTAGATTAATTATTTCATAAATCTTGTATCGAAATGTTTTCACACCATGGTCTTTATCAAGTCCATACGAGTACGGGAACCCCACTATTTTAGTCGGTGGATTGGTCGCAAGGGTACATGCCCTGCCATTATTTTAGCCTATAGATCGGTCGCGAGGCACTACAAAATTTATGACTTTTGCCAACAGAAATTTAGTCACAGATTTTTTTTTTCTGTTGGCAAAAGTTACTATTACCAACAGATATTTTTTTGTGGGCAATGAAGAAAGTTTTCCCTACAGAAAATTTTTATCTGTTGGTAATAGTATATTATGCCAACAGATCTTTTGCCTACTTTTATATCTATGGGTCTTAGTAATATTGTACCAATAAAACTAATACCCACTCATATATATGTTGGTATTAGTAACGTTGTGGATTATTATAGAAAAATTCATTCACAATTATGACTTTTATGAAATTCATATGATCTTCATTTCTATTTAAAAATATATTTTTATTTACGAAAATTATTTAATTTTTTTGCAATTCCTTCGAATTTGATTTATATATTTTTCAATTTCTTTTAATTATTATTTTGATATTTTATTTATTTTTCCACAAGCTATATGATTTTCATTTAAAATATATTTCTATTTTCATTGTGTGTTTTTATTTTAATATTTTAAATTTGTTTCCTATTATAATTTTGTTGTGTGATTACAACTTTGTTATGGAGTTATATTTTATTAGCAAAAATAAATTATTTTTTATTATAAGATCTCTTTAAATTAGTAAAATCATTTATTGCAACTAATAGAATTTTTGATCGTTAATCATTAATTTATTGGTCGCTAAAAATGTTCAAATTCTATATATATATATATATATATATATATATATATATATATATATATATGTTTTATAATAAATTTATTTCAAATCTCTAAAATCCCAAAAAATAAAATATAATAAAAAAAATACTTAAACCCCTCAATTTCTTAAATTTTCAAAAAAAAAACCAAAAATTTACTCCCGCGCGCTGCTACCCCCGCTTATATGTTTCTAATTTTTGGCCCCGACCCCCGTCCCTCGACCCCCGACCCCTCCTGCTCTGCACCTTGAACCCAGGTCGCACCACTATACCAGCCACCCCCGCTCGAGCGCACCACCACACCTGTTGTAGCTCATCGTAGTCGTCCTCCAACGAAGCAGCAGTAGCAGCAGCCGTCAGCAACGCACGAGGGCAGCCGCAGCGTGCCACCGCCCGTCCGTCTCTAGCGCCGCTCGTCACCAGCGAGTGGTCCTTGACCACCGGCGACGCTCCAGCACCCCTCACTCCCTTCAATTTTGCAGCAATTAGTTTGGTATAAATACTCAAACCCTAACTTCTATTTTGATTAATTTTAAATGAATTAGCTTATGATCAGATAATTTAGTTGTTTAAGTATTTATATATGTGTTGTATGAGTGATTTAGAATGATTAATTGTATTGGTTATGCTTGATTTGTGAAAATTGGATTTGTGATCCGGCTATATCCGGATTTGTCGGTTTTATCCGATTAAGCTATTTTAGATAAATTGAATTTACATTATACTTTAAAATGTATCTAATTTCATGTTAGAAGTGTCAATTTGAGAACTTTGTACGAAATTAATCGGAATTGGATTCTTAGAAATAATTTATTTTGGTTACACCGATCTATGTTGTTATTGAAAATGTATCGAATAGTGATTTTGTGTAGAATGGAATTTAATATAAATGAGTAGTTGAGGATGGAGTATGGTATAAGTTTATCAAGGTATGTATTAGAATTTGTCTACTATAATGATTACATTGCTTCAAATCTATTTATCAATTTTGGTTCATTTAGTTAGTTTTGTTTAATATTATTCAAATTAATTTATTTTGGTTTGAGGTTCATCCCATAGTTATTGATTGGAGAAACAAGTCCATTATCTTGTATCCAAAAAATGATTGAGCCTTATGTGAAAGATAGAGCATTAAGAAGTGATGCTTAAATAGTGGTAAAAAATCAAGCAAGGAGAAGGTGTGATGCATAACATCATTGAAATTTAGGTAGCTCAAAGGATTAATTAATGACATACATTAGATGATTTTTAAATCAAAGTTGAAATTAAAGGGTTTACTTCATTTGACATCGACAACAATTCTCATCCTATTCTTGATTTTTCAACTTTAAATGTATATAATGTCACTTCAAGCAATGTAAATGTTTAGGTGAGAAAAAGAAACAAGTGTAATAGAACATTTGATACATATGCATTCTTTGAGAAATGCTATGACGTATTAGATGCTAGTATTGAGAGGTGAGGTAGTCAAATTGCAAACTCTAGAAAAATGAATCTTCGTATTCACCATTCAATAGTTTGGCACCAACTCAAAGGTATCAAACTCCAAGAAGTACCCTAAAATATTTAGGATTCCTTGTAAGAATTCCATTTTGATACAACTTAATTTTATCTTACAAGGAATCCTGAAGATTTGAGGGTGCTTCTTGGAGTATCAATGGAAGGTCATAAATGTATAGTGTGTGGGACATATAATATAGCATTAACCTTTCAACTAAAATTTTTGTGTTAGGTCTAAAATTGTATATGGTTGAATATTTTTTCTAAAATTTTTTATGGTTGAATATTTGTGTTGCTTGTTCTTTGTTGTTTGGTACTCCTCATGTAGCTCTAGTAATGCATGGAGGTGTTAGTTTTTCCTTGGCTTTTAGTGATCTTCACTACATTTTTCTTTTAATTTTATCATTGAGTTGCCTTGTGCATTTAGCCCTTTGGTATGCCTTATTATTGGACTTTAGATGTCTTTTGACAACATTAATAATAAACGGTTAGTTCTTGTTGGAGTTTTCCTAACTACCCAATTACTTGTGGTTCTATTACCATTGAAAATGTATATTTTTCTAAGGGACCAATACACGTGCCTCTTTTTATTACATGCTAGTAAGCTTGTTACTTTAGTGTCAATGGCGGTCATTTTGTACTTTTATACGAGATCGTTCATGTATATGCTTTTTATTTATTTATTTTGTAATTCATTTTATAGTACTCAAAACATAATCATGATTGATTTGATAATATCATTTTGATCCCGAAAAATTTAATGGAAAGTAACAACATTGGGGAAGGGGATGGATAATAATATCATTTTGATCCCGAAAAAGTTAATGGAAAGTAACAACATTGGGGAGGGGGATGGATATAGAGGAAAAGTAAGGACAAAAAACTATTTTTCCCTTTACTTAAATGAGAATTATAAATTTAGATGAAAAGGGAGCAGTTATTCATCTATATTTGTATATTTGCTAGCCATGATTATATTATCCAAGATGGTACTGTTGAATCAAATATGTACCAATTGAAACTTTTCATGAAGATTACTTGTGCATTATGTTATTGTGAGCTGATAAATTATGTGCATTATTTTATTAGGGAATACATCTTGATGATTATCAAAGAGAATGTTGAAGGCGTTGAAGTCATTGGAGGTGTTGAACAAGATGAGAATGAAGAGGATGGTGTTTGATGTTTTAATGAGATGTCTTGTATGTCAATGTATGTTACAAGTTATATTTATAGTACTGTACCTACAAGATTATATTATCACTTTGACAAATAAACTAAACGCTGATGATTATGTATGGTGTACTTAATTGTATATAAGGATAAGGTGTTATTACAGGTAAATATTACAACAACAGGTATTATGGACATCATTATCGTTTTATGAATATATATATATATATATATATATATTTGTTGGTAATATTTTTAGCAATATATATGAATACTTTTAGTCACAGATATCGTTTTATGGACAATAGTTTTAGTTACAGATATCATTTTGTGGTTAATAATTTTAGTCACAGATATCTTTTTGTGGACAATAGTTTAAGTCATAGATATCGTTTTGTGGTTAATACTTTTACTTACAGATATAATTGTGGGTAAAAGTTTTACCAACAGATAAATATCTGTGGGTATTATCCATTATTCCTAACAGATCATATTTATCTGTGGGCAAAACTTTTAAGCACAGAGTTTTTACCCACAGTTTTGTCACAGACAAATATCTGTTGGTAAAACTTTTGCCAACAGATAATGTCCTGTTGGTATAAGTGAATTATTTTATAGTGAGAGTAACATACCTTACCACTATTATATGTCGGTGGATCGGTCTGGCCCCTTTCTCGTACAATGTTCCACTGTAAGTAATTAGTGTCTTTCTCATGTCTTAGCAACTGTAGGGTTTGATTTTTTTGAGCTCGAGATCCCCCACTAATATAGCTAGTGGATCGGTCGCGATGGTACATGCCCTGCCACTATTTTAGCCGGTTGATCGGTCGTGAGGGAAATATTCCCTGCCACTATTATGCTAGTGGATCGGTCTAGGTCCGGCTCAATATCTTCCACTTTACATACTTAATGTTTTAAGTATCTTATTCGAAAGCTTTCATACTGGATATGTACGAATCATTCTCTTTATACTTCACGCATCACAAATCATAAAATTCCACAATCATAATTACACTTTAATCACCAAATACACATGATACAAAAAAAACCCTAAATAGATACACCAAACCCTAATTAACCACAACAGACCATAGTTAACCACTCCAAACCCTATTTAACCATAACAACCATAATTAGCCATTCCAAACCTTAGTTAACCACAACAAACCACAATTAGCCACTCCAACCCTAGTTAATCACAACAACCCATAATTAATCACTCCAAACCCTAATTCGGTCTCCTCCATACCCTTATAATGATCCATGGACTATTTTCCGTTCAAAGTGTTCAACCACCCAAACAACGCTTACATTACCATCCTCACATCCCAAATCAACTTTTCATACGTAAATTTTACTCCCATGCAGACTTTACATGTCCCATGCAACCTCTTAAACTTTTCATACAAACCCTAAATTTTATGCAATCATTAACTCCCATGTAAAACCCTAACTCCGCCATGCAAACCTTAATACCACCATACCACCATTAATACCACCATACAAACCCTAATACCACCATGCAAACCCCAATACCACCATGCAAACCCTAATACCACTATACAATCATTAATATAATCATGTAACCATTAATATCACCATACAAACCCTAATACCACTATACAACCATTAATACCACCGTGCAAACCCTAATACCACCATGCAATCCCTAATACCTCCATGCAACATTACCTCCATGCAAACCCTAATACCACCGTGCAAACCCCAATACTACCATACAAACCCTAATATCACTATACACTCATTAATATCATCATGAAACCATTAATATCACCATGGAAATCCTAATACCACTATGCAAACCCTAATACCACTATGCAAACCCTAATACCACTATACAACCATTAATGCCACCGTGCAAACCCTAATACCACCATGCAAACCCTAATACCGCCATGCAACATTACCTCCATGCAAACCCTAATACCACTATACAACCATTAATACCACCATGCAAAACCCAAGATTCTGTCATACGAAACCCTAAAATTCTCCATTTTATTCTTCCACTCATGAATTATTAAAATAATTAGGTCAACTCACATCCCTTAGTCAACTTCTTTCCCCATCCTCCTTTTTCATCCTTTCTCCCACTCAAACCACATCAACACCCTCACATGCATGTCTTATAGGATCACGACACATATCATCACATATACATAATACACATGCCACGTAAACACACGAAACATACTTCAACTCCATGTCATGCCACATACGACATAATTAATAATGATAAACATAGGATACATAGCATGCAAAGCACATAATAAATATAAGCACACAAAAGGCCTTAGCACCCCTTACCTAAAACGACACCGGTCTTGGAGCACGCTCCTATGCCTCCTTAGGGCTTTGATTGGCTTCACCTATTATAAAAAATATACTAGAATTAGGCTCCCTTCTAAAATTTTATTATTCCCTAACTTATCCTAAGACTTGATTTTTAGTTTAAAAAAATATTACACTATAATTAACTATACAAAATATTACTTAAAAATACAAATAAATATTATTGTAATTTAAAATGAATGGTGTTATAAGGGTTCCTACCCTTCACCAAAATAATGTTAGTAAAGCTAATAATAACAATAATAATATTAATATTAATAAAATAAAATATTTTTAATAATACTAATATTATTAGAATATTAATAATAATAATAATATAAATCTTAAAAATTATAAGGTGGCTTTAGAACTTGCCCAAATAATAAAAATATTATTCAATGATAGTAATAATAGTGTTAATAATATATATATATTTATAATAATATTAAATTAATAAGGATAATAACCATAATAGTAATAATAATAGTAATAATAGAAATAAAGCATAAGGGTGTGAGACCTAATTAAAAATTTAGGTTTTGACCCCCCCGAAATAATTACAATACTAAATAAATAATTATACTAATAATATTATTATTAATAATAATAGTAAACATGTAATAATTCCATTAAATCCCTAAACTTCAAAACTAATAATATATCTAACTCAAGAATACCCTCAAACCTGCCAAAAAAATTTATCAGATAAGATACAGTAGATAATAATAATAATGATAATAATAATTATTATAATAATAATAATTAAAATTGAAATATCATTAAAAATTAGGATAAAATTAGAATAATTCTCAATAAATTGAAAGGAAGGGTTAAGGAGGTATAGGGTTTTACCTTGAGTTGGCGGAGATGGGTGGCATCGGCGGTGGTGCATGGCGGTGGCCGGAAAAGTGATCTAAAAGAGGTGAAAATGAAGAAAAAGAGGGAAGGGGAAGGAGAAAAAAGAAAAGAAGGTTATGGGTCGGTGGAGGAGAATTAGTAGGAGTTTTGGGTGGTTCAGAGGGCGGTAAGAGTGGTTGATGTGGTGGTAGGTGGTGGTTTACAGGTTTTGGGGGTAAAAATTTTGTGAGAGGAATAGGGGACTTTACACGGCTATGGTACGTGGCCTGTCCGAGGAGAATGGAAGGATGTGGATGGTTTAGTTAGCTAGAGTGTGTTGCAAGGAAGAGTTTGGGAGGAAGAGGCAGTGGCAAGGTTGGCTAATGGCAGAGAAAAGTGCGTATAAAGTGGTTGTGGTGCACAGACTTGCACTTAGGGTTTCGGGGAAAAGAAAGCTCGAATTCAGACCATGTGAGGGGTATTTATAATGGTAGATGGTAGGATCGAGTTCTAGAGGTTAGTAGGAGGTCAAAGGCGGTGAGATAATGGGATGGTTATGGCGTTGATCAGTTAGCACGATTTCAAATCGTGCCCGACCTTCGCGAGAGAAACTGGGGCGATCATTGAGGAGAAAAGGGGAGTGGGGTAGTACAGGTTGGAGTGTGCATCAAGGGAAGAGAATGAGCGGGAGAAAGGCCGATCAAGACAAGTGTAGCCGGTGACTCAATTTTTTGCCTTCGAAGCGATAGGTGGATGATGCTGGAGGAAGGATGATGAAGAAGAAGAAGGTGAGTCGGGCGATCAGGGGAAAAAGAAAGAAAAGAAAAAGAAGGGGGAACCGGGTCGGTTGGGCAAAGCTAAAATTATGCTTAAATAAAATGATGCATGTTGGGGATAAGAGAAGGAAAACGCGGCATGACTGGGAGAAGGAAGGCGTCCCACGGGCTGGGCTGGCCAAAGGAAAGGAAGAAAAAGAGGAAGATTGGGCCGCTGGGATAGGCCCAGTTCAGCGAGGAAAAGAAAAATAAAAAGAAAGGAAGAAGAAAAAGAAAGAAAGAGAAAGAAAAGGAACAAAGAAAAAAGAAAAAGGAAAAGGGAAAAAGGAAAATAATTATATTGGATATTTAAATTAATTAAAATATTTAGGATTTTTAATAATAATAATATTTAATTAAAATAATATTTAAATCCCTTTTTAGGCTAAATTAGGATTTTTAAAATATTTACCATAAATTCCACTTTAATTAGCAAATCACTCTAATTTTAATAAATTAAAATATTTATAAAATTCCTATTAATTTGAAACTATTTTCACCCTCTTATTTTAAATAAAATAATTTATTTAATTAATTTTTAAAATAAAATCCTTAATTAGTTAAAATACTCAAATTTCCTCTAATTAAAATACTTATAAATTTCTTATTAATTTGCTCTAATTAATTTCCTTTTATTTTAATAAAAAAGATTTATTTAATTAATTTTTATAATAAAATCTTATTTAATAATAAATAACAAAATTAAAATTTTCGAGGCATTTCATGCATAGCCACTTTTATAATAGAAGCATAACTTATCTCATTATTGGAAGCCATAGAGCATTCTGTGTGGTTAAGAAACTTCATATTAAGTCTTAGAATAGTATATTCCATTTCTAGACATTTGATACTTAAGTGTGATAATTTAGTCGTTGTCTTTATCTCAAGAAATAACAAAAAAGGTAGTCATGCCTATGGCATACACATCAAGTACTTGAAGATAAAAAACGTGTTTCAAAAAGAGAACTGGTCTTATAACACATAGACATTGAATGTATGTTATTTGCTACTTTAACTAAGGGCATTCTACCAATCAAGTTTAAGAATCATGTGTGTAACATGGGTTTTGGACTCTCTATGTGATTGTATTATTATAATACATCATGAAGTTTTTAAGAAAGTTGTTTATAATTTTCATTTGGTTTGTATAAATATGGTTTATTAAGAAATAACACATTAAGTAAAGGACCTTAAATAAACATTGGATTTATTCATAAAATTAAAGTTATAGGTGGAATCAATACATTGCGATACATAAAAGATAACTTTCAAAATGTCAAAGGCTTGTTACCATGATCTATGTATTAGTTTTACCATTAATTTTATACCAACATAACGAGACAATAATGAGAATCTAATTTATATGGACCAAGTAGGAGAATATGTGTGTTTGCATATATATATATATATATATAATTGTTTTATATTTTATGTGTATATTAACTCTTAAGTATAGTCCAAATTAAAATTATATATAAATTTTAGCCATAAAAGATTATTAAATATGTTTTTTAAGTAAGTATATTAATCTAATTATCTCTTCTACTAATTCTTGATGGTAGAAATAGTTGTAAGATATATATATATATAAGAATAAGGAAAATAATGGAAGAATAAACACATATTAATTGGAACATATATAAGTGTGGTTATTGGGTCAAGCCCATTAGCAAGTTTTTATAATCATAATGCTATTCAAATTAGTAGTTCGTTCATTCAATTTTGTAGTTCTACGCTTCTTCTTCCTTCTTCTACTCTTTCTTTATAATATACATTGAATGCTGAAGAGAGAATTGAGATTTAATTCTCTTATAAAAATCAATTATATTTCAAGAAGATTACAATGGCTCCTATTCTTGATCCTACGAAAGAGATATGCATCATTGAGTCAAGAATTGAGGCAATATAACTGCAACATTGTGTTACAATAATTGCATATTATGATTTTGGTGCTATTAATTCTATCAACGATTGGAGGTAAGCAAATTATACTTTCTATAATTATTTAAGAAGATCCTTTTCCGCATTGAGATCCAATGATATATGTTTAGGGTTTTTGAAAATTTGACTTGATTTGTGGTTGTATTCATAAAATTAATTATATTATATTCATAGTTCATGTCATATATGATTTTTATATGAGAATAAGGAAGCATTCTGCTTCACTCCCTCTGAGGAAAATTCCCAGATCAACCTAGTCCAGGCGAACCTTTTAGGGTCTAATAATACATTTTATATTTATGTGAGTAGGATAAGCCTACAAAGAATTACTCCTGGGGAACCAAATATTCCTTATACATGCTTGGAAGAGGATAAAGAATATATAATGTGCTAAATAAGATTGCATTTCCTATTCTTTATGGGGATTAAGATTGAATAGGAAGGCATTCTTTAAAGAAAAAAATTGAATCGACAACTAGTTTGATGCCATATATAGTGGTTAGATAAGTCAGATACTGAAGCAAGTTTGGTAATTTCTTTATCATATACAATCATATAGATATTGTTAATTATACACATGGTTGTCATTTAGAAGTTCTTTTACCATCCATTATAAGTATCTTGTAATGTACTTTCAATTTGATGCCATTTATATCTAGCATGACATATGAGATGTATGATCAAGATAAAAATTAAAAGAAGAAACTAACCGAAATAGCTGTTGTATTAAAAAAAATTATTCCTCAACTATATACCTCAAAACAAAAAATTTAGTGGTTCATATAAAGATATACAACAAAAAAATGTTACAAATCTAATAGCACAAAATTGAATTCAAGAAAGATGGAAAAAAACAACAACCAATGAGTAGAAGTCTCTGACGCCCCCATACAATTTGAATGAAAGGAATTATTATTAGGGATTATGATTCTCATAGAAAATTTATTTTATAAAAAATAGGTTTCATTAAACCTAATATTTTTGTATAATTCATCAAACTAATTGCATATAATTTCTTACAAAATCACCATATTTTTGTTTCGAGTTCATAATATTTTTTTAGTGTTAAATCTTTTTTTGTTTCATTGTAACACTTTATGATACCTTGTTAGTATTCAACTCATGTATCATGTTCTATAATTACTAACATATTAATACATAAAATGATTACTAATGATCGTCTAATTTATTTATTTTGAACTTAATTACATTATATAGTAAACTTACTAGTCTAATGTTGAGAATATGGACATTCCTTTTTTTAGTGAACCTTATTGTTATATAGAATGAATCTATGTGGTGTATATCAAGAACCTAACTATGCTTTGTGTTGAACATGGACGTTTTTTTTTGTGAACCTAAATTTATGCTATAAACCTAATTGTCTCATGTGATGTTCATGTAAGGTTTATTTTGTCTTCAAAATAAGATACATGTATTATATGAGATCATGACTTATATTTATGTGTGTAATCTAACATGGATTTTTGCATGCATGTGTGTGGAGAAGTTTGGAGCCAAAATGAGACAGGGGCCTTGTGTTTGTGAAAAGAACTTGTGTTTTCTTGAAACACTTAATCTTGCATTATTTTCACAAAAGTTGAGAGTTCTGGAAAAAGGATGGGACCTCGTGTGTATGAACATGGACCATGTTTTTTTCTACTTTCTACCATTCACTTGTGTCGGTTATGTACTTCTATAAATATATATGTGTGAAACCCTAGATACAAATGGTATGTCATAGAACTTTGTGCAATCGTTCTCCTCTTGTATTATCACGGGTTTGTTAATAGAATTGTGTACTAAGTGATATTGTGAGGATTGTTTGATTTTCCTTGTAATCACTGGTTTTGTATATGCTAAAGATCACCATTTTTTCCCAAATTACTATGGTGTTCTGATTGTTATCTCAATTATATCCTTTAATTTTTTGATTACTTGTTAGATCAATTCCTAAGAATTCATGTTTAGTGAATTTGTTACCTACATATTCATTACATATCATGAACATAAGCACTTTTAATCATGAACCTAGGAGTTTTAAGGAAGGAGCCTAGAAAATTATTTCATAAGATGTTCATTAGAAGTTTGTTGTCCTCAACATCTTTTTCTTTGTAATCCTAACCTCACATGTTATATAGTGTTGTAATAGGTGGCACACAATTTAAACCCTCTTATCATCAAGTGTATTATTAATAAATAAGGGTATCATTTTAGGTCATAAATTGAGAAGGCTTGCCTAAATGTAGCTATTACACTACTAATAAAATAAAAAACTTTAAATCACACAAAACAAATAATAAGACGAATACAATTATAGGCGTTCAAAATCAAAAAAATACAACACAATTAAAATAAAATGAAATAATAAATATAGGTGAATATCAATATAATGAAAGTACTAAAGAAAGCCGAAATCCACCACTAAACTAGGTTGAAACATAAAAATAACTTGAAATTTATCTTTTAATTATAGTAAAGAGACTGATCAAGTTGCATTCCAAAAGTAAGTATATATACCACACCTTACATTAATTTTCTAAAATAATTAATATGACAAAACATCAATATTATATCCTATTAAATTCTAGAAATATATTCTCAATATATATATATATAATTAAATTTAAATCATTAAGTATAAGTAGAATGGTGTGAGTCTAAGTACCCAAACTATTACCTCAAGCACGCTAGTTGTATTCTTCTCCTTTTACCCACACATATTTAAACATTTTAATAATCTAGTCAGGATCATAAAATTATTAGGTAAATTATTATCTAACCTAGCTACATTTTATATATAAATTATAATATATTCATATAGCCACTTGATAAGTACATAATCCTACAAATTATCACTTTTAGGAAACCAGAACAAGACACACATTATATAAATCATACTCAACAAAATCACATATATAAATTTTAGAAATTAAATTAGGTTTAAAAAATTAATATTATATCTCAAACTATCATCTAAAATTTTAATATATTTTGTAGAAAAAATTATTTAGCCAGTCAGAATAAATTAATTACATAAACAAATATATTAGAAATAGAGAAATAAATAACTAAAAAATAAGATTTAAAATTTTATTCAAATGAAAATTTTCTTATTTTTTTCTAAAATAATTATTTCTCAGTCTCTTTTTCTCTCTCCTTAGCGCTGGTCACTCTCTCTCTTCTCTCCCTTCTCCCCCACCTCTCTTCTTCCTTTTTCCTTTTTTTTTTCTCATTTGCATTCTACTCTTCTTGCTAGAAGCATCATCCTTTTTCTCTCTTCATTTTGTCTACCTACACCCATTTTTTTTATCCCCCTCTTTTTTTGTTTTCTGGTTCACTATATATCTTCTCCTTTATCTCCTATCTTTCCTTATGCCACATCTCCCTTTCTATCTCTTCTTCTCATTGTATGTCTGCCCCCAATTCTATCGTCGATCCCTCTCTATTCTCTTTTTTCTTCTCAGCTGCCATTCTTCCTTTTTTTTTCTCTTCTTTTCTTGTTGCATTGTTGCCGCCTCTTTGCATCATACTCCCATTAACCTTCCTCCTTTGTTTCTTCTTTCTTTTTCTCTTCTTTCTCACAATCTGCATCAATCTTTCTTTTTCTCCTTTTTCAACCCCTTCTCTCTATGCTGGCTTTTCTCATTTTATCTCATTTTCTTATTTTTCAAAATTTTGGCCTTTTTCTCTTGTGCCCAATTCTAGGGCCTTTAGACTTCATTTTCCCCTATTCCTTTAGGGCTCTTAAGGATCTATCCCTTGGAAAAAATCTTTTATATATGTATATAAAGAAATTTATGCATGCAAAATAAAATTAAATAAATTAATAAATTATCCTATAATTTAATTCCATCATTTTATATCATTTTAGCTCAAATAATTAAATATATACGATTATTTTAACTTAAGCATAAAATTATAATTATCCTCATATATTGTTTAAATAAAAGATCAAAAACTAATATTAAAAGGGTATAAAATTTGTTAAAATATGTATTCATCATTATGAACTAGAGCTTCTTATGTCATAAATTTTAGAGTTTTTTTTTATCATGAACCTAAGAATTATTTGTCATGAACCTCACATGTTATGAACCAGAAAATTTTTATCTCATAAACCTTGATTTCCTTATTCTTCAAACACACATGTATTGTTGTAGTGATACAAGGCCATATCTTCAAGGAATTCATTGTTAGCTAGTAATTTTCATTATTTTTAACTATCTAAATGAATCGTAAGTAGGAATAGTGCATAAGTAAAGGAAATTGAATAACATAATAGAAACTACTAACAAAAAATTCAACCAAGAAATAGCAAGCCTAGGATTGAATCAAAGTCACAATTCCATTGTCAAATGAATGACCAATAAATTATCCATTAGATTTTGCTCAACATGTTAGGAATGATTAGCTAAAATTAACCTTCATCCTCTTTCAATGGCTAAATATAATGCCCCAAGTTAATTTAATGACCTATTTTCATGGCATTATACCAAATAAAACTCATGAATTTCAAGCTTACTTTATCAATTTCTGAGAATCACTTAAATACTCTTACAACTCATGAATTCCAGATCAATTGCTATGATGCAGGAGAAAACAATTAATAATTGGCATTCATAATTGTGGAACTAATTATTTTTTATTTAGAAAGGATCTCCCACAAACTTGAAGATAAAAGGAAGGTTACATATCATAGAAGTTACTAGGCGTATATTTGTATATGCATGGCATGCATAGAGGGAAAGAATATGAAACTTGGGCATGTATATTAGTTGATTTAGTTAATTAATTAATTAATTAGTAGAGTTAGAAATTAGATAGAGAATAATGTATCATAAATCTACCTTTTTGAAGAATATTCTATATTCTATTATCTTTTAGCATATTCTATATTCTACTATCTTTTAGCTAGGTATCTTTTGAAGAATTATGTGTTTTAGCTAGTATCTTATAATTAGTAGCTTGGATATATAAAGCCATATAACCAACAACTGGAGATAGATCAAGACTAAGTTGATGTTCAATGCAAATTGCAAGTATTGAATCCTGTGTAAGTTTATCTTAAGTTTAATCGAATTTCTGTGAGCAATTAATCTTGAAACCCTTAATCACATTATTTTTGTGAATTAGAGATTAAGTACTATCTTTTCTAAATTCCATAACCCATGCCATTACTAGCCATATTCATCATCCTAACTCATTCTAAAAATCAAAACCCAAATTCAAAACCCTAACCCTAATTTTCAAACTAAACCCTAACCCTAACCCTAACCCATAACACCTTCTATCATCAAATCCTAATTGTCGAATCATCATCTTCATTATCACATCATTGTTGAATAATAATAATCATCATCTCATCAAATTCGAATCACCTTAATCATTCACTCATCATCATCTCCATATTTGAATCATCGTCATCATCATTATTCTATCATATTCGAAGATCCTCATACTTAATTCACCACTTTTGAATCATCCTCTTCGTAACTATAACATAATTGAGAATTAGTTTTACAAATTTGATAATTCCATATTCACACACACATCATGTTATGTTTTGATGTTAATTAAAATCTTTTAATTCTATTGAATAACTTAATTGGATCAAAATAGTGATCAATTGTGTTGACTCTAATCAATTGAATAACATAAATAAAGCAATTATCAACAATAATTAGATCAATTTATTGAATCAATACTTAAATTTAATTTGATTCAATGCTAGAATAAAAAATTAATCACACATTGTGAAATTGTAAAGCATAATATTGAAATATAAAAGATGAAAGATGAAAATAATAGAGAAAATTAAATAGATTGAAAATTAAAACTATAGTGTCAAAGTGTTAGTGCTGAATGAATCTCAAAATTAAGCATTTTTAGCATGAATGAGAATCCCAACATAGAATTAGAGACAGAGGTAAAATTTTGTGTTGTAAGACAGCATAGCTATGTTAGGTTTAGAGGCTTCATTTTTTTTATTTCTTTATGAACTTCAACACCCCTATATTGTAGGACATTTCAAAGTTGTGTAGCTTCTTCTCAAGTTCTCCTTAACTCCCATCTTGCTCCAAATACATGTTTAATTCCAACATTTCCTACAAAACACACAAAGAGATTAGTAAACATGAACAAGGGGTTGAACAAGGTTAAAACAAGAATAATTCAAATACAAGAAATAAAGGGTGAACTTGATCAAAGTGTTGAATATTCAAGTTTCATATTCATTAGGAGCTTTATTTGTCTTCATTTTAAATTTTAATTTGTTATACCATTAGGCCCAAGTTATTTTATTTTATTTTAACCTAAGAGTTTTATACTATAAACCTAATCCTCTCATGTGTTTTTTTAGGGAGTTTATTTTGTCTTCAAAATGTGATAAACCTACGCATTACATGTAATGAACCTAGGTGGTTTTAATCATAAACCTAAGAGTTTTATGTTATGAACTTGAGATGTAAATTGGATTTTATGTGTTACATAGTGAACCTAATTCTTTTGTAGAATGAACCTAAATGGTTAACATACTAATCATAAAACAAAGACTAAGATAATTACATATTATATGTCAAAAGGATTAGCTATAGAAAATAAGGTTTCTTCAACCTCCAATTGCTATACTTTTACCCAAAGGGAGTACACCATTTAAAGACGATCAACTCTTATTCATTAGTTCCCTTGTCACCATAGGCTCAAATAGACACAAACACACATGTATGTAATATATATATATATATATAGATGCACACACCCAGTCATGAAAACAGTGTACAAACAACATACTACACAAATGCCACATTACACATATTACCTAATCAAACCAAGCGCACAACTAACTACATCAAAGGAAACACACAAGGGAATGTACAAACAACAACAAACTTATGGTGGAACTCAGCAACTACAAGCTATCAATTAGAATAAAATATTGATATACTAGTAAGAAACAATAGCATATACCTTTTATAGTAATATGGTCAACTAGTAATATTAAACATTCTAAAAATACACCAATGCCAAATTAGATGCAACAAGCAAAAGACAGCACACATGCACATTTTGTGTGGCATGAAAAAAAGTAACAAGAGATAGATGGCTCACAATTAGCACACAAATGTTATTCAAACATGAAAGACACCTAAAAAAACATGCACACATGAGAAGAGTCTTACTAACAAGGATATTCATACCAAGTGTAGCATACAACACCAATAACACCTTTGAAGAGGGTGAAATTCAAACTAAATTTCCTAAAGAAGTCATCATAAATAATGCTAACTTACCTTCTCAAATGATCTACTATAAAATCAAGTGCTCATTTTAATAATATTTCAGCATTATAAACCAAGAATAATAATATAATCCCAACACAACACAACACGAAAAAAAAACCTAAATATTAAAAAAGACTTAAACGCATCAAAACCCTACTAACTAAAGATAATCACTAACTAAAAGACTTCCTCCATACTAGGTTTTACTCCTTAATCTGATTAGATTCAGTTTATATAAGTGATTGATCCTCAAAATCTTGTTGATGGGTAAGGGGGTATAAAATAACCTTAAAAGTACCCTTTTGTATAGTGTACCTAATATTTCTCGACGGTCATACATCCAATTTCTACCGAAAAGAAAATGAGTTGCATGCATAAGCACAACAAGACACGAGATATCATCCTTACCAATTTTCCTAATCAAGATAGTACTAGAAAGATTTATACAACTCCCAGTATCAATCATGAAATCACAACACTTATTATTCACAAAACATCTAGTATGGAAAACATGTTCACATTGTACATACTCATTATCTATCTTAATTAGATTATTAAGAGCCGGTATAACTACAAAAAATTCAAAAATAAATTCACCAAGATCAAACATATTTAATTACATAATTAAAAATAGTAACAAAATATTTGTACAAAATCTTTAGGATCACAATAGATTGATACCATAACTATTACTACCAACAAGTTGTAATAAATTCCTAGAAAATATTATAACATGTGAGCTTTGACTAGGTATTTGATGCACAATATAATATTGTGTTGGTTCGTGCAAGTGTTGGAGAAGCTTAAGGTAGAATAGTGAGTTTTGGAACAAATATAGGGGGCCTTGTTTATTAACATGGGTGATGTTTATTCATGAAATATGTTGATGAGAGTTTTGGGTAAGAAGTCAAGAGTAAGAAAATAAACATCGAGGGTTGTGTTTTCCAAATACCAATTTCTTTTATTCTTTATTTTAGAAATACATTGTTTTTCTCCCATAGGATTTTTCTAGTACAAAAGAGATATGAGAAAACCCTAGCCATCAAGTTGTGCAAACTAAGTTCTTCTTCTTCTCTATAGAATTCTCCATTAAAAGAGAATTATAGATTTGTGTAATTGATTGAATAATTTTATTTAATTATCTTGTAATTACATAAGAGTATAACTAAAGATCTCTATTTTTTCCTTAATTGTTCTATTTTTGTGATTGACTCATCAATTGTTCATCATCTTGTTAATTCTAATTTTAGTTTAGATATATTTAATCCACGTTATTTCATAATAATTTGGTATCAAAGCTATGGTTGTTAAAGAGATTTGGTAATTGGGATGGGTACAAGATTTGATATTGAAAAGTTTAATTGGTCCATTAATTTTGGATTATGAAAATTGAAGGTAAGGGCGATTCTAATTTAGAAAGAATTAAAAAAAAAAAGTGTTATCCAGTCATTAGAATAAGCCAAATTTAATGATGGATGAGATATTTGAAGAGGTAGATTTGAAGGTCCTCTCTACCATACAATTGTGCTTGTTGAACAAGGTATTGCGGGAAGTTGTAAAAGAATCAACTACAGCCTCCTTGTGGTTGAAGATTGAGTCATTATACATGATAAAGTCAGCAATAAATTGGTTACAGCTAAAGAGTAAGTTTCATGACCTAAAATTTGATTATATTGTGATGGACTTTCATAACATAGAAGTCAAGTTAGATAATGAAGATTTGTCCATTATGTTATTGTGTTCTTTACCTACTAGTTTTAAGCATTTTTGGGAGACTATGTTCTATGGAAAGGACGAATTAGTATTTGAGGATGTGAAATCCATCCTACTACAATTAGAGTTGGTTGATAGTTAGTTAATTGTAGTGATACTTCTAGGGACTCACATAGTGTGGTATTGGTACCTAGGGGAGGAAATATGAGCAGGGTTCCAATGATCATAAGAAGTCTAGATCTAAATTGAAGAATTGGTAGAAGAATATGGCATACTATGGGTGTTATAAGAAAGGGTGTATTAGAAAGTTTTTTCCTAATAAGAAGCCTGGTGATAAGTCTGGTGAGTCGTTTTGTATGAAGGATGATGCTATTGTAGCTTAAAGTGATATTGATTGAGATATGTTGATGGCCACCATGGACGGAGCCAATTAAGAGCCTATGGGGTCGCCTGACCCCATGGAATTTTTAAAAATATATATTATGTATACAAGTTAAATTATCAAATCACACGTCTGGAGCATTGGTTGGAATACAAACTTTAAGTGAAGTACCGGTCATGAGTTCAAATCCTGATGACCCTGTTCAAAAATTTTTTCCCCTCAATTTTTTTTCTCACTGTGCCTGATCCTAGAGCCTCATTCAGCCATCCTTCACTGCTCAAGCACAAGGTATGCCTCAGTCCTCAGACTCTCAGTCAGTCAGTCCCTCACCCTTTTGTCTTGTCAATATTCTTCGATGGTTTGACCTTCAAATTCAAGCCAAGCCTTCGACACTTCAACTTCAGGCTCTAGCTTATTCCGTCACCCAATTGCCCGCCACCCACTGCCATTAACATCGTTCGGCCACAGCATTCGTCACTTCCTCCCACTCCCACACCACATCGTCAGCTTATTTCGCTGTCCACTGCCATCCACTAACTATCGGAGTTTGACCTCTGCGCTGCCAGGGACGAGGCCACTGCGGTTTTCCCTCTGCATTACACCATGCTGTTGCCACCGTCTACTCACATTGTTCGATGCCCCGCACTGCACCCCAGCCACAGCCGGGACCACCCAATTACCGGGATAATAATTTACAAATTTGCAAGTTATAGCCGGAGAAAGATAAGTAGAGAATGATTTTGTGTTTTATTTAATTTAAATCTAATCCAAATTTTGTTAATCGAATTAGTTTGTATTTTTATTTTTGATTTTATTATGAATTTGTGATATTGTAAATTTCTTAATGTTTTCAAGTCAGTTGTAAAATGATCTTGAACTAGAATTACATAAATTAATTGATTATTGTATATTTTTGTATTAGGTTATATTAAAGTCAAATTAGTATAGTATGAACTATTATATAATTTTGGCTACATAAATTAGTTCATTATTTTTCAATATAGTTCGCATCTTCAAAAGCATGTGGTTATGTTGGCTATATGAATTAGTATATTATTGCGTAATTTTAAATTAGCTGAGTATTAGTTTAAAAGTATTTGATTTATATGCTTGTGAAGCTAGCTTTAATTTTACCGGTAACAACCATATTGAAAGAGCTTTCTTAGCAATTAGTTTTATAAAAACAAGCTGCGAAATAGTATGTGTGATGAATGAGTAAATAATTATTTGATGTAATATATAGAAAAATATATATCCAATACTATTAGTAAAAAGATTACTATAGTTTGCTTTTAAAATATGAAAAACCTCGAAGAGCACAATTATAAATGAACATCTATGTATAATTATGGATAATATTAAATATATTATTATTATTATTTTATATTTAAATATATAGTTATTATTTATTGGGACCCCGTGAATTTTATCAGCTGGCTTCGTCCCTGATGGCCACTATTAGACACACCAAGATCAGTGATAAATGAATATTGGATTCTGGGTGTTCTTACCATATATATCCTAATTATAGTTTGTTTTAGACGTTTAAGGTGACTCAAGGTGGAGTTATCTTAATTGGCAACTATGCTACTTGCAAATTTGTTAGGATTGGGGTAGTGAAGGTGGTGGTGCATGATGGTATATTCAGGGACACTATCCAACATAAGGCATGCCCTTAAGATGTACAAGAACCTCATATTTTTTAGTATCTTATATTATAATGAGCACCAGTGTGTTATTAAGGATGGTACTGTAATACCCCAAAAATTTTGAAAACCTATATTTTAATAAATTACTTTTATTTGGAATAAAATTGCTTTAAGATTATTTATTTTAATTATTGTATGGATTTTAGAGTATGTAAATTTGGATAAGAGTATTTAATAAATTAAAAATAAATATTTTGTTATTTATCATATTATTTTATTTAAATAATTTTCCAAACTAATATTTTACCAACTTTATCCTTTTTAAACTAAAATATTAGATTAAAATAAATTAAATTATTAAATTAAATAATTTACCAAGAATATTATATTTTATGATTTTATAAATTAAATTAAATTATTTTTCCTATTTTTTCATTCCCCTTTTTTCCCTTTTTCCTTTTTTCCTCTTTCTTCTTTTCTTTTTTCTTTTTTTTTCTTCCTTCTTCCCTCGGGCTACCTCGCCAGACTAGCCCTCTCCCCTCACGATTGGGCAAGGCCCGTTCCCTTCCCCTCCTCGCGCCCCATCCAGCACACCCGCACACCGTCCTCCTTTCTTTTGCGCCTGGACCGGCCGGCTTGCCTTATTTCTTTCCTACGCCTATCCACCTACCAGCCCCTTCTCCCTTCTTCTTCTCCCACGCCCGACCAGCGCCCCTCTGCCATGGTCAAGCATGCCTGCAACCACCTCTCTACAAGCTGCCAACACCTGCTCCCTCTCCCTCTCTCTCTTCCCCCATCATTTTCCTTCCCTTTTCGAGCCAAATCGGCCATGGGCCATAGCCCCGCATGCTCTCCCCCTTTCCTTCTTCTTCCCCTCCTTTCCTCTACCACCCGACCAACCCTGCAACCTGCAGCACCGATCGCCGGCTAGCCCCGCCCCCTCTCTTCTCCCTCTTCTTTTTCTTCATCTCCCAAGCCTTCATTTCCCCATTTTTTTCGAGCCCTACTCCCTTTCCCGAGCTCCCTCCTCTCTCCTTCCTCCTTCCCCATTTTCTCCCCCGGTTTTTGATCACCGCCGCCCGCTGCCGCTCAAACCACCAATCCCAACCCTTGCGCCGCCTCCTGCCACCACCTACTACCACCCTGCACCACCATGCCGCCCCTCGAGCCCTACACTTCCTCCCTTCTCCACCCCTGTTCATTTTCTCCCCGGTTGTTTCCCTTACCACCGAGCCACCTGCAACCGCCATTTTTGCCACCGTCCGGCCACCTCTGCTGCCACCCAACCCACCGTTTGACACCCTGCAACCCCCTCTACAACCGCCATGCCTTAATTGGCCGAAAACAACCCTTGAACCCCTCCATTTTTCCCTCTCATTTTCCTTCCTTCACAACCCCTTTCCCTCGACCCATCTTGGCAGCCAACTTCGCCGCCTTACGCCGCCGTTAAACCACCCTTAGCCTCTACCTACACCCCATCTTCACTACTGCACCATTCCCTTGCCTTAGAACCTCCCCTAACTACCTTCTTTTCTAGCTTAAAGTCCCTAAACCGAGCCACCTCTACTCTCTTCTACCTCACCCCTCTTCGAGCCTTTTCCCTTCTTATTTCTGCATGAGACTCACGCTGCTCATGCAGCGTGAGCTCCCCCTTGTTTTGGATTTAATTTGGAAAATTTTTGAGGTATATTAATAATTAATTAAAGTGTTTTATTGTTAAATAAATTTTTATAAAGTTTTATCCTTTTTTAATTTCTTATTTCTAACATAATATGATGGATATTATTTTTAGGTGTTGAGTTGCTAATTATGCTTGGTAAGATTTGACATTTTGCGGGATTAAGGTAACCGATAATCCTCCCTTAAATATATGGAAAAACGTATGCTAGCACATTAAGGGTTTAGTATGATTTTATGCATGTTTGGTGTGCTTAGCAGGATATGTATATGGTTTCTTATATTGTTTGATAAAAAGGAAAAGCATGATAACTTTTGTGCCATATGTAGGTATGTTAATTAAGGGAGGAGTTTGATTATTGATGGAAATGTTAAATGCTTGTTTATGATGTATTATGTTGCTAATGCATGAGTAATATTATTGTCTAAGGGTATTTTAGTAATTTTGCTTATGAAGTATGTGACCTAATGTAGGTAGTTGCTAATGAGTATTATGTTGAATAATGACATGTTGGTGGACTTAGATGATAAGAATGAAGCACTAATATCATTATTTTATGTAGTGTTAGTAAATTCATAAAAATGGTGAATAAAGAGGTTGAGTGGAAATTTCATAAGTGAAAAAGGGCATTTTGGTAATTTTGTAAATAAAAGCGTATTGTGGTAATTTTGTAAATAAAAGGATATTATGATAATTTGAAATTAAGGGGTAAAAGGGTAATTTTGAAGTTAAGAGGATATTTATGGTAAACTTGGGAATAGGGGTAACTTCGTAATTATGATAACGATGAAAGATAATTTAGTAATTAAATTATGATTGTAGAAGGGCAATTCGATAAGTATGATACTAGAGAAGGGTAATTTGGTAAATTAACCAATTAAAGGGCATTATAGTAATTATTAATATGGAGAAGGGTGATATAGTAATTATAAATATGGAGAAGGGTAAATTAATAATTATAATTATGAAGAAGGGTAAATTAATATTGGTAATTATGAAGAAGGGAAATTTGGGATTTATGATAATTAAAAAGAGTAAATGGCAATTAAAATAATTAAGAGGGGTAAAATGGTAATTATGATAAAGGAGAAGGGCAATTTGGTAATTTATCCAACTAAAGGGGCAATTTGGTAATTTAGCCGATTAAAGGGTAAAGTGATAATTATTTAACCAACTAAAGGGGAAAAATAGTAATCATGATAATGAAGGAGGGTAATTTAGTAATTTATCCAACTCGAGGGCAGTTTTGTAATTATAACATGGGAGAAGGGCGATTTGGTAATCTAACCAACCAAATGGGAAATATGATAAGTGTAGAAATTATGAGGAGTGAATGGTGACTTAAAAAGTGTAGGGGATAATTTGGTGACTTAAACCGTATAAGGGGTAATTTGGTAATTATGAAACCCAAAGGGTAATATGGTAATTTGGCGAGGAAGGAATGGATACTTAACAATTATATAAGTAAATGGCAAATGAGTAATTTGTACCTAACATGTCCTTGAGATTGTGGAACATTATAATATGATTCAAATAATGCTGATTAGCCAAGTAAGAGTATTTGATAATTAGTCTGGCCTTAATGATTTCTCTGTGATATCCTAGATAATCATCTGAATAAGAAACGAGTAATGATATCAGAACGATTGAAAGTGAATAAGTATCGGATTATCGTGCTTTTCGTGATCACCTTAATTAAGACACTATTACTTAAAGTGAAAGACCTCGAGATCGGGAATGGTGACTCCTTAGGGGTCGCTACCCTAAGGACGTGGTTTAGTCCACGATTATTCTGGTATTTGCTGGTGTGCCTTTGTGCCCCAGCCAGACCCTATATCTTACTCTTTCTAGCTCTACGGACCTAGTTATGGGGTATGCATACTTATGGATTAGGTGTCCTTGTCGGTAGGGTACTAAGTTAGCTTTATGCACCAGTACGACCAGGGTACCTTTGTGTCCTTGGGTTCGTGGTTGAAGGGTACTGAGTAGCTGATATGCACCGGTACGACCGGTGTACCTTTATGTCCTGGGTTATTGATCTCCCATTCGAGGCAAATAAATATGATTGATGTGCTGATTAAAGAAAGGAAAGATACTATTATTAAAAGTGGAATATTAATGAGCCGGGCCCAGATGATTATGATATTGAGTACTGATCCACCGGTTATAATAGTGGTCAGGAGCGTTGTGCCCTGGGTGATGATTCTTTATATATCCCGGTCCACCGGTTATAATAGTGGTTAGAAGCGTTGTGCCTTGGATGATGATTCTTTATATATCCCAGTCCACCGGTTATAATAGTGGCCATGACCGTTGTGCCCTGAATGATGAGTTATATGTATTCCGGTCCACCGGAAATAATAGTGGGGTCCCGAGCTCAATAAAATCAATTATGTATGTGAATAAGATTATGAAAAAATACTAATCACTTATAGTGGAACACGATGTGAGTCGGGGCTAGACCGATCTACCGGCAAATAATAGTGGTCAGGTATGTTCTGCCCTGTGTGCTTACCTTCCGGTCCACCGGCAATAATAGTGGTTAGAGGCGTTCTGCCCTATGTGTTTACTTCCAATCCACCGGTGATAATAGTGGGGTTCTCGTACTCACATGGATATAAAATATGAGATTTATGGAATGATGACGGAATAATGGCTTAATGTCCGAATGTATTGATCTTACACTAGGACATGGCTTAAGGCCCAAATTATCGATCGTGACTTATAAATTATTATGTATGTCATTGTTATGTATGCATCTCTCATTATTTATGTGTGTAGCTTGCATTATGTGCCGTATGCGGGCCTGTCTTTAAGTGTGGTATTAAAGGGTTACTTAGTACCATAGTACTGAAGGGATTCCCTTTATGGGGCCCCTGCCTATTCAATGGGCAGTGCCCTTGCAGGTATTTTAAGGTGCTACCCATTAGGACTACGGGAACGAGAGTAAAGAGTTATCCGGTATCGTTAAGGTTTTCTCTCCCTCTTTAAATTCCTGGTTTTAATGTTATGTGTTACTGTAACCACCATTGGTGGATTTTATTCTTGTAAATGACTTGATGCGCTACTCTGATTTATGTACGTTGAACTTCTTTCAAATTTTATTTCGTTTTTCTTAGCCTTAGCACTTGGTACTGGAACGGTATGAGTGAACCGGTCTGGTACTAAGTGTGGCGGTAATACTCCCAAAGTTCACGTTTTATTAATTTTCTTCCGCTAATTTCCTTTAATTAACGAAAATTTTCAGTAGTGAATTTTGGGGGTGTTACAGGTACTCTAAGAGTTATAAAAGGGGCTCTGGTAGCGATGAAGGGGAAGCGAGTCAAGACATTGTATGAGTTTGTGGGTTCCATTATTATGGAGACAGCTACAATGACATCGCTAAGGTTGTGAAACTCAGATGTTAAGAGACTTTGACACATGAGATTGGGGTACATGAGCCAACATCATTCTTAGAAGCTACTGAGAATTTTAATTTTGATGAGTAGTGTGTTGTTATAAAGGAGGAGATGGAGTTTTTATTGAAGAATCAGACATGAACTTATGAAGGCACTCCAAGAGAAGAATATAGTTGATTGTAAGTGGATGTATAAGTTCAAATAGGGAGCTTAAGGGGTTAAGAGACCATGGTACAAGGCTCATTTGGTTGCATGTGGATTTAATCTAATTTTAGGTATAGACTATAATGAGGGTATTTTTCCTATGGTTAGATATACTTTTATTTATACTTTACTTGTGCTTGCGACAATGAATGATCTAGAGTTGGAGCAATTGGATGAAAAAATTACATTTATGTATGGTGAGATTGAAGAGAATATTTACGTGCAACAGCCTTATGGGTTTGTTGTTGAGGGGATAGATGATCATGTGTGCCTATTGAAGAGGTCACTGTATGGTTTGAAGTAGTCTTCTAGATAGTGGTATAAATGTTTTGATCATTTTATGCTTGAACATAGTTTCTATAGGAGTGAGTATGATGGATGTGTATAATTGAAGGAGATAGAGGGAGGCTCTCTTATGTACCTTTTCCTATATGTTTATGGCATGCATGTTGTAGAAAAATATGTGTTTGGTGTTGATAAGGTGAAGACAATACTGAAGAGTAAGTTTGAAATGAAAGATCTTGGAGTTATAATGATGATCCTTAGAATAGAGATCATAAGAGGCTATGAGTGGAAGCTTTTGTACTTATCATAAGAATCATATGTGAACAAGGTGCTGGAGAAGTTTTATACGATGGATGCCAATATAGTGATCACTCCATTGGCTACTCACTTCATATTTTTAGCTTTAGATTGTCATAAATCCAAAGAGGAAGAGGAGTTCATGGCTAATATTCCATATTCAAATGTTTTGGTTGTATCATATACACTATGGTGTGTATTCAACTTAATATTGCTTAAGCTATTAATGTGGTGAGTTGATATATAGCCAATTCAAGGAAAACTCACTGGTAAGTAGTGAAGTATATTCTAAGGTACTTGAAGGGTAAAACATCAGTTTATATAGAGTATGGGAAATTAGGTGATTTGCTAGTTTGGTTCGTTGATACTAATTTTAGTGGTGACCTTAATAAAAGGAGATCCACTAATGGATATTTTTTTTCTGAGTGGTTTAGCTATTAGCTGAAGGTTTTCCTTATAGGAAGTGATAGCCTTGCCCACTACTAAGATAGAGTATATATAACACCCTGAGTTGATACGACCAGGCAGGGGCTACCTTAGAGTACTTTCGGATAATTGGTTTGCTCCACAGATCAACATGAGTCCTTTTAGTGCCCTTTTTCCTCACTCAAGCACTTCTCGAGAAATTTTTAGAAAATTTCTAAAACTTTCCAGGAGGTTCACCCATCCTAAAAATTGTTCCATGACTGACACGTATACCATGTTGATATAAGCAGCCATATCAATCATTATAGCACTCCACTTAATTTTGGGTATTACATTCACTCCCACTCAAAGAACGCAGCGTCATCATTGCACCTCAACCACTAACTTTCTCAATACAGTTTATCCCAATAATTGTCCTACTAGGTTGCTGACTGGCTCATCCAAGTTCAGTACCATTTGTAACACCCTAAGTTGATACGACCATGCGGGGGCTACCTTGGAGCATTTTCAGATTGATCAACTAGCCTCACAAATCAACACAAGTTTGTTTAATATGCTTAATCCTTACTCACATGCTTCCTGAGAAAGTTATAAAAGAAATTGAAACTTTCCAGAAGGGTCACTGTAATACCCAAAAAATTTACTTAAGATAATCCCGCACCATTAGCACCCTAATTTGATTCTAATCCTAATAAATCCTATATTAGCATTAACCTATCCTTTATCCCAAAACATTAACCGATTTCAAAAACCTTAACTTTGATAAACCGTAATTCGTAAATCAAAATCAAATCCGATAAAATTTCCACTAATCCTAATTACCCTTAACTAATCTAAAATCATCCTAAACTAATCCCCTCAACCCTTTCTCTTTTCCTTTTCTTTTCTTTCCTTCTTCTCCTTGTCCCGCAACCCTTTGTTGAACTCTCACACCTCCACTTGCACCACCCCTTACACTATCCACGTGCACCACCACCCATAACTTTTCTGCACCCTCATCACCCATCACCCATCACCTTTCTCCTTCTTCTTTTCCTTCTCCCATCCTTGCAGACCTTCACTCGTTGTATACGCCATCACCCTCCATCCTTCTTATCCTCTCCATCTTTATGCAACACTTCCATCAGCCATCATCACCCTCACCTTACAGCTATTAGCCTGCCCTAGCCATCCTCTACAACCATCACCTCCATCATCAACTTGTAGCTGCACCATCATTGTTCTCCCTATTGTAGGGCACCCCTGTTCTTTTTCTTCCTTCCCTAAGTCCCCATACAAGCACATATGCACACACACACACACACACATACACCTCACACTCTCCCTACTTCTCTTTAGTTTTGCCTCACTCTACTAATATTTTGTGCCAAAGAGCCATTACCGAGCTCCCTCACCCTTCTCCTTCCCTTCTTCTCCCTTTCTTCTTCTTCTTCTTTCCCTTCTTGTCTTTGTTTCAACTTTTGCACCACCATCTTACCCCATCGTGCACCACCTTGTCCGCCACCCGCTGCCCTTTGGCAGGTGGACTGACCACCAAGGTCGCCCCAACCTTCCCCCTTGTCGTCGATGGCCATCACCACCGACTACCACCTCTTTTCCCTCCTTCTCCCTCTCGTGTGTTGCAGCATCACAGTGTGCACAGCCAGTACATGGCCATGCAACGCTTAAAACCCCTACTACACGGTTGTGTAATCCCTACACGATCGTGCAAAAATTTTTCTCTCGGCTTACATCTGCATAGTCGTCCAAATTAAGACCGTTTGGCCATGCATTTTAATTTCTCTTAACCAGTCGTGCATCCCTATTTTCACCCCACACCTCAACCAAACACCACCAAACTTCTACCATAGCTCCACCACACATTCCTCTACACATCTACATTTCTCAAGCTCTCATTGGACTATAGTTATACCTACTTTTACCCTATTTACCTTGATTTGTCCCCTTCGATTTAACTCTTTAAGTCTAGCCATAATTTTATTATTTTTCGTAGGTGGTTTTTCAGTAGCTTCAAAGGAGGAAGTTTAGGATTTTACATGCTTAGAACCCGATTTCCTAGTTTGTAAGGATACTATTCAATGCTTAGGACTTTTGATGATAATTTCTTGTATGACTAAATGTGTTTTCATGATATTGCTTCTATAATATGTAGCATATGTTGATGTTGATAAATTTTGATGTTATGGATGCTATGTTGAAAGAAAATAAGAGTTTGTAAGGGATACCGTTATGTTATGATTGTGACAATAATATCATATTTGAAGATTTATAACACCCCAAAAGTTATAACTATTTTTTTGTTTAAGCAAAAGCATAAAACAAACGTAATTTGGTACTACAACCGTAATTGACACAAGTCTAGCTAGCCATGCCATCCTTACATTGTATACCAGGAAAAATATTCAAACGCTTAAAACATAATAAAATAGAGAAAAATATAGGTTTCATAAACTTAAAAAAATGTTTAGATAATTACATCAAGTACATAAAAGAGATTCATTGGAAACTAAGAGTCCAAAGTGGTATTAAGGCAAAAGCACCAACCAGATAACCTGACCCTACAACTCGAGTGTCAAAGATAAAATCAACACTCTTCCTCAATAAACACATCATATGCAGCATACTTGTCTAAGGGGTCCTTAAATACTTTCACAAACTTAGCTAAGGTGCTTACATATGAGAATGAGCAACTCTTATGAAAAGGATGTTATATACACTATGTATTAAGTAAAGTAATAATACAATCATAGTAAGGTCACAAAAATGAATAAACACACATATAGATTAACATATGATGGTACCAAATTATTTATTGATGCCAGGTCTCACAATAAAAATGGGATAATCATTATCCATAATCTTATTTACATTGAGTTTAAGAACCTCACTATTCTTAACGTGTAATACCCCCTAAATTTACTATTTATTTTATTTTACAAAAGTGTTGCTTACAAAAAGCATAGGTGTTATCGCTACACTTAGTATAAGTCTAGTTCCTTCACCTTTATTATGCCAAGTACTAAGGCTCAAAATAAGTCATACCCAAAATAAAGTTGTGAAAACAAAAGATAATCACACAAATAAAATTCATGGATAACTATTCTCCATACAATAAAAAAAATCAAAATACAAAATGGAACATAAAAGTCTAAAGAAAAACTGATCATAACAAAAACCAATATCTGAAGATACAATACCAGTTTTCCCTAATTCCTAGACCTATTAGCCCAATCTAAAAATAGAACCTCTTCCTAAGGACTCCAATTATCCTTGCAGCTCTTATACACTTAGTACCACTCCATGGCCTTCCTATAGTCATTTGTAAAAATAGTATCAATACAAATTCCTTATACTAAGTAAATCACAATACCTCAAAAGAGGTAGTAGTTTCACATTCTACAAAATCAAAAAATAATCCAAAAAACATGCTTAAGAACAAAGCACATGCCATAACAATGTACAATACTCATAGGATAATATATATACAACCTCAAAGTCTCATACTCAATGGCATTTCATATTTAACCACTTCACATCATCTCAAGGTATACAATAGCCATATCAAAATCCATGACCATAACTAACTAATCAAATCAATTCCAAATACCAAGGTAGGGAACTAAGGCAATTACCAAATCAACAAATCCAAATCAATTCTGAAAGATAAAGGTAGGGAGTTGATGCAACTATTGAATCAATAAATCCAAATCTATTCCAAAATCAAAGGTAGGGCCCTAAGGCAACTACTAAGTCAACAAATCCAAATCAATTTAAATATCAAAGCTAGGGTGATAAGACAACTACATGGTAATCCATCAAACTAAGTAGTACACATAGTCAACTATCAAACCACAACCACAACAATCATTTTTAAATACTTAATTATTATTACTTTCATTGTTAATTACTTGAGGGGGATACTATAATGATTCGGAAATATAAAAAATACACTAGTTATACTGATGCTCAAGACATCATATTACCCTCCCAACCATCTAATCTAGAGTTATAACAATACTCTCGTCATATTGTTAAAGGGGCGACATAATACCCTCCAAACCTAAGACACCTAATTCTTATATATCGATATCCCTTATTAAACCCGTAGGTCACATATAAAGTAGATTAAGGCCTTTCTAGGACACAACAACACACCAGCAAACCAAAATAAATGGATGGTTCCTACCTCGCCTTTAGGTTGGCTAATCCTTTAGAGAAACTATTCGCAAACTCAAGGTCTTTCATTGTAAGTATTAATATTTTATAAGGTGATTACTTATATCACATATTGCACAATAATTTCTATTTCCATACTCAACCATTTTTTATTTTATTTCCAATTATTTAAGTCAATCTTAAGTTTAATAGTCCAAGTTAAGGTCAAATTCAACACTAAGGTCACCCTATTAAAAATGACCAAAATGCCCATGAAACCTAAATTTCACCATTATCACCCAATTTCATACCAAGTATTATTAATATGAAAGTTTATCATGAAAAGGCTAAAAAATAATAATTTATAATATTTTAGTATATGGTAATTTCTAGGATTTAGCAATTTACATGTACAAATCCTAATCATGCATTTCTAACTTGTCATATATTCCATGCAACAGATGCATCCAGACATATTTTTAGCATGATACGAAATTTGGAATGACAATTATCATCATGGTGTATGTAAGGAAGCATTTTTATCCTAGAGCATGAGAAAAGTAGTTATCATGTTTTAACCTAATGATGCTCACATAATTTCATTCTTTTTATATCAACTTTAGCTACACATGTAATGATAATCATGGAACACTTAACATGGCATAAACATAGTATCCTCGAAAGGTCAAAAGCTAGAAAAAAATGAGACATGCATATGTTACTGTTTAACAAATCACACATGCATATCACTCATAATTAACGGTAACTCATAGTACATAATAACTATTTAAGAGCATATATCATCTTATCATGTGTTTCATAACATTTTCATAAAATCATAGCATGATTATAGATCTAAAAAACCTATCATGTTCACACACAAATTCCACTATCTCATAAGTAATTAGATTTATTTAAATCCAAGATATATAAAATCACAAATGATCATCTTCTCTACGATACCACAAGAGTTACCTAAGCAATAAAAACCCAACAACACATCCATTAGCATATAATACAATAAAATAATAATAATAATAATAATTAACTAAACCAAGTTGGGAAAAATTTTAGAGAATAACAAAGGCAAAAGGACAATGCTAGAAGGTCACACAGTAAGGGGGAAGGCAATGACACTTGCTGCCATAACAAAAGAGGGAGAAATGGAATTGGTTGTCATTTCTAAAAAGAGCAATGTTGGTTGGCATGGGATGAACATGATTTTACATGAGGAGAGGAATGAAGAGAATGGTCTTGTATGTAGTGCATGCATGGATCGAGGAAGATGAATACATACGGGTTGTGTGTGGAACAAACGAGCGTTCAAGGAGAAAGTGAGAAGAGAATTGAAAGAGTTTTACATGAGACTCATGGGTGAGGAGAAAATATAAGCATAATTTGTCAAGAAGCATTGTGTGCAACGTACATAGAAGCACAGTTGGGGTGTGTGAGGGGTGCACGGTCTTGTACCTCAATAGAAATTGAAATATAGCATAATAGTGGGAAAGAAAAGAAGTGTCTTGAGGTGGTGATGGTGGGGAGAAGACGAGGGGGATTGATGGGGAGGAAGTGCTCATGGTTTATAGTAAAAATTGATGGTGCTTGATGGTTGTTTGTGGCAAGGTATTGTAGTGATGGTTGACTATGGTGGGTGGTGCTAGTTCGAATGAGAAGTATGGAGAAGGGAGAAGAAGAAAAGGAAAGAAGATGGTTTATTTGGCTGAATTAGAAAATCAAAACAAGAGGAGAGGGAGGCTTGTATATATGATGGCCTACAATCGGCAAAAGTCGAGTAAGATATACACGAGGGAAACATGGGGTAGAGGAGACATGAAGGAGATGATAGTGTGAAGAAGAACATTATACCAGAAAAAGGTAGGAAGAAGACCAAAATTAGAATAGGGTATGGACTCTAGTTAGGGTAACCAAACTGGGAAAAAATAGCATATTAACAGAATTAGGGTTCCTAAGTAAAATAGATACGGGTCGGGGTCCCAACTATAGCTAAAACAAATAACCTAAATTTTAACCTAATTAAAATATATATAATACACCATAATAATATACATATAATTAATACAAAACATCATATAATAATACTAATTACACTAGTTTGTAATTAGGGTTTCTACAAATGGGGTATTACAAAACTTTTAGAATGGTATTAAAAATGTATATTCCCGGGATATAAAGCTCTTATCCACTATTCTCATTTGGTGGAATAGATAGATAAAATTGGTCCTAACTTACGTGATTTTTTACTTTAACTGATTAATATCTTATCAATAATTATAATCATTTCAATGATTTGTTTCAATTTGAGTTAAGGACCCTACTATTATTGATTGGTGGAACAGTATCAATAATATACAACCCAACGGCATATAGTTCCTAACTGCTATTCTCATCTAATGGAATAAACATGTACAACAAGTCTTAACTTATATGGTCTTTCACTATAAATGATCAATATCTTATTCATGGTTATTTATTTCTAGGTCATTATACAAACACATATAAAGACATATAAGGCACATGACCCAATATATTTTTCCAAGAACAAGCCATGTTTTCCCTAAGAAACCCTAATTTCATAACTCAAGCATAACTTCTCCCCTGGTACTTCTTTTATCACCAAATTCAATACCCATTCTTAAAATATTATTATTGAAAATGTACCAAAAAAAATAAATTCTTAACTCTAACATCTTACATATGTGATAATAGCTTAACTTTAGTGTTACTATTCACCTTTTTCCTTTAAACCCCAATTTTACAAATAAATCATAACTTTTTTCATGAGACTCATATGATCACCAAATTTAATATGCATTAATAAAATTTTAGTAATAATAAAATATCATAAAATTAAGGTCAAACTCCAACATTTCACACATGTGATAATAATCCTCCTTTTAGGGTTACTATTCCTACTTAAAAATTACTTTTATCATTTATTAGACTTAAACCATTCATATTCACTTTAAAAATTTTACATAATATACTTAACATATTTTGAACCAATTATCATGTTAAAATACCCAAGATTCTATTTTTAACTCATATTAACCAAATTGCCTCTAAGATAGCTAAAATATCCATTTTTCCACAAAGATTTTACAAGTTCCAATATGAATGACTCTTTAATGTCCAATACATACTATCATCATTAAAATTCATAAAAATAATTATATATAGATTCCACATAACATGATTCATGCTAACCCATAATATATACAAACACATACTTTCACAACGTTTTTACTTTTACATCATATGATAAACACATATACATCATTATTATAACAACATTATTCATATAACAACTTCAAACATGATATCACATAAAAATTACACATATTACACGTAAAAGGAAATAGCTATGACATGTAGAGCACTTAAGACCTACGAATTCTCCTTTAATACCATTGAAATATCACCTAGAAGTCAAAATACAACAAGATTATACTCAGAAAAATTATCTAAGGGAACTAGGAAAAATGAGAGGGAGGGAGAATGGAGATAATCAAAAGTGAAAGCATGGAAAGAGGCGGTGCACGGTGGAGGGAATGACAATGATCCAAGGAGAAGACAAGGTGGAATGATTGAGGAGGGAGAGCGTGCACGAGCTAAGGAAAAAATGGCACATGGTTGAGAGTGAGGCATGTGAAGGAGGGAACAATTGGGGGTGCGTGATTTGAAAGAGAAAATGGTGCATGGGTGGAGCATGACCTGGGAGTAAGGTGTAGGTTGTACGTGTAAGGGGTGTACAGCCATGCTAGGTGGATTAGGCTGGACATACCTAACTAAAAATGAATGGGGCGGCTCGGGAAGAAAAAACAGTGTGCGACTTGTGGCAGCGATGGTGAGGGAGTTTGATGGGAGTGAGGTGGTGATATGTGGGTGAGAAGGTGGTGATGAGTGGTGTGGTGTTGGTATCGAAAAAATAGAGCAGGGAATGGAGAAGGATAGAAGAAGGTGGTTGGCTAGTTTCTTGAATGATGAAATGAAGGAAAGGAGGAGAATGGAATAGGCAAAGAAGAGGGGGTATTTATAAGGTGAGAAGATGTGAGAGGGTAAAGGTGCCAATAGGTAAGGAGTTCAATGTGACTAGGGCAAGTAAGGGTGTTATAGGTGGTGAAGGCTATGTAAGTAAGTAGAGGATGTAGGGGCTAGCTGAGGTGTAGAGGGTTATGCAAAGGGAGTCATGTAGGTGAATAGTTGTCATGCATGGCTAGAAAGGGTAAAGATGAGGGCGACATGGGCACATAGGAGTTGGGGCGGCGTGTTTGGTTCAAAAGGGGAAGGGAGAAAGGGAAAGAAGAAGGAGTAGGCAGTTGTGCACAAGTTGGGGGAAAGAGAAAGAAAGGAAAAAAAAAGAGGGAAGAAAAATTTGGGGTTAGGATTATGATTAGATATACATTTAAAATTTAGTGAATTAATTTAAGGTTAGGTTTAGGCTTGAAAAGATATAATGACCCAAAAATGAGAATTTAGATTAGGTTAAGGTATTAATTAATTAGAATTAAAATTAGATAAACTTTTAAGGTATTACACAATTAGCTTATGGCAAACAAGAGAATTGATCTAGGTAATACCATTGTAATAGTAGGTTAAACAATTTGGTATATGCTCATAAGAAAATCAAGTAATTGATTTAGACTACCTATTGTTGGACATATAAACAAAGAATCACATACTCAAACAAGATAATTACACACAAAATTGAGGGGAAGTGTAATAATTAAGGAGTATACTAAGTTTAGGAAAGAGAATGAAGTTGATTGAGAAACCCTAAGTCTTAGAGAACTATCCTTGTCATAGACGTAATCAGGGAACTGAAACGATAACAAATATTGCATCCAATGATCCAAACACCAATCAACAAAGCCAAGAGCCAGACTTAGCCTTGGTAAGGAACCATGTGAATTATATCCAAAATAATCAAAATTGATAGAATGACAAACTAGAAGAGATTCAAATGGCCTTAGTGTATAATCTGTTCAAATTGTAAAATCAAAGTAAGATTTCAAAGTATAAAAACACATTTAACTAAATCACAATAAGATATAAGAAAGTTCATCAAAATCTCAATGATAAGACCAATCAAGCATGATCAAGGCAGTGCTAAATAAAATTGAGAGCAAACAAGCCTCAAGAAGGTAGTGATAATCTAAATCAAGACACAAATCAAGGTTGAAATGTCAAATTGGTGTTGTAAATAGCAAATCAACACACGAAAAAATGAATGGATTGAGCAATTGATGCTCTTATAGCAAATGATGAAGCCCCGAAGTAGAGCTTGTAGTGATATGAAATGGGTAAGTTGAGAATAGAGATGATCGAACAAAAAGAACAACTAATGAGGGGATATTTGAAGGAAACTCCTTTAATGGAAGCCAAATGTCACTAGAGGCACTGTTAGGTTGTGAAACTTATAATAGGAGAATAAAGAAGAATGACTCACTTACCTTTGATTATTCACTAAAAATTTCAATTACAACTACTATTTTTTATTATAGTAAAACAACTATGGATGAATAATTTAATTAATAGCTGTCAAATAAAGTAGATCAAGAAAGTTTAAGAATAAGTTAGAAGGAAAATGACAAGAACCAAAGGAACCTAAAATTGTTGCTTAATAGAATGTGGAGTAATATAACCATCTCGAGCTACTATCTAGATGTATGAGCATATTTTAGTTAGATCCCAGTATTAATAATAAGATCGACTAATACAATGGCATATTAAAATTAAACTAAGCTAGCTATATATTGCAAAAAGGTCCAATGGCTTGTTATGATTAAGGATATTTTTAAACTTATGACATGAACTATCCCACTTTATTCAAATTGAGATTTGTTAATTTCAATCTCAACAAAAATATAATAATATCTTAAATTAGTAGTAATAATATTTCTACTATTCTCAAAAAATTAAGACTCAAAATCAAATTAAAAACAAATAATTTAGCATATCAGGCTCGCGTCGTCTAGGCTCAAGGAAGAGGAAAAAATGTCAGCTTAAATGTAGATACCATAGGGCTCAGGGCGGTTGGGTCACAATTAGAGCTGGCAAAAGTTGACCCGACCCGCCCAACCTGACCCGACCCGAGCGAAACCCGACCCGACACGACCCAAAAAAGTTAGCAACCCGACCTGACCCAGACCCGACCCGACATTAACCCGACCCGACATTAACTCGATAAAAATAATCCCGACCCGAACCCGACCCGATTCCAACTCATGACCCATTATTGACCTGACCCGATAGCTACCCGACCCGTCATTGACCCGACCCGATAGTGACCCGACCCGGTATTAACCCAACCAACTTCGAGCCGACCCAACGTTGACCCGACCTGACAATCACCCGATCTGACCCAATATTAACCTGATTAGACATCAAAATATATTATAATAATAATAAATTACACATATTTTATTATTCATTTAAAGCTTTTAAAAATATAGTATTTTATAAATTATACTTATTTTTCATAATTTTACCCTATACATTCTTATTTATTAATTATATGCAAATAAGATATATTATTAATAAATAAAAAACCAAAATAAAAAAGGCAAACATCCAGTTGTAAGCCTATAAAATAATTTTCAAAAAGTGTTCCATTACATCCACTAATCCACCTATTTAAAGAAACTCTTAATAGAAGAGCATAATAGTGTCATTTATCAGTTATCAGTTATCACCCACAAAATCCAAAAAATAATAACTACACCCCGTATTAAGAGCATCTCACGTTACAACCCTAAATTTAAAGTTTTAGTTATATTTTTTCTTTTAATATTATTAATTTACTTTAAATATAATTTAGTATTCTATGTTCATCAATTTTAAATTTTCAATATCCAATTATTTTTATTAATGATAATATTAATTATTTATATTTTACATTATTTAATTTTTAATTTATATCAATTTATATATAATAATTAATAATTTATGAAAATATATAAAATTATTATTTAATTTAAATTATGTTTAAATAACTTATTATATTTTTTACTATAATAATAATAATTAATAAAAATATTACAATAAAAATACAAATATAATATAATTAATAAAAATATTACAATAAAAATATAAATATAATAACGTTAATAAAATAAATACAATTAGAAAAATTAATAAGATAAATTATGTAGAGAAATTAATATGAAAAAAAGATAGAATAAATGATATAAAAATTATTAGATAAAAAAATAATACTTTTGTACGTAAATATTTTTACTTTTAATATTAACCGTATTATATATATATTCTAATAGTATAAATTGAGCTAAAAATATATTAGAAAGTATCAAAAATCAACTTCAATGATCCGTCGTGTAGCACTTGTGGTCCACGTACTGCACGTATGGATCGAGAACTCAAAATTTTTGAAGCACACAGAATTTGTGGGTAAAATTTTTTTCCCATAACCACAATTCTAAATTTAAAGTCCCTGAATTTGAAATTAGAATATATGTTTTTACACCAGATGCTCTAAATAAATATTAAACTAATCGAACTATTTTTGTTAGTTTTTTTTAATTAAAGTATTGGTATAGTTTATATTTGTGTAAGTTAATACTATATTTTGATCTCTTGATACTTTAAAAATAAAACTTAGTTTATTCATAACTAAAAATGCAATTCAGGTTGCTAATATGTATGAGGGATATGGATAGAAATAAAAGTACAGAAATAAATTAGAAGTCCAAAAAGGATTACAAGAATGACAAAAACTAGCCAGAGTGTGTGTGTGTGTGTGTGTGTGTGTGTGTATATGTATAGCTTATACCTGATCTAGAACCGAAAAATCTAAATGGACTTGTTACTTGTAAAATTTCTAAATATTTAAAGTAATCAAATATAATACTATTAAAACTTATAAATATATATATTATTTTATTTACCTTTGTATAAATAAAAATACATATAATATTCTTATTTCATTTATCTTTATTAGTAATATTATGATTGTTTCTAATATATATAATGTAATAAATGATCATTATACATTGTATATTCTTGTTATACTCACCTTTATTTTATAAAATTATCTTCTCTTAAGTAATCAAATATTTTAAGTAATCAATTAAATATAATATATGATAAACATCTAATATTTTTACTTGTAAAATTTATAAATGTTTAAAGCAATCAAATATAATACAATTAAAACTTTTAAAAATTATTTACCTTTGTAAAAATAAAACACATATAATATTCTTAGTTCATTTATCTTTATTAGTAATCTTATGATTGTATCTAATATTTACAATGTAATAAATAATAATTATACATTGTATATTCTTGTTATGCTCACTTTATTTTATAAAATTATCTTTTTTTTATGTTATCAAATATTTTAAGTAATCAATTAAATATAATATATGATAAACATCTAATATTTTTACTTGTAAAATTTATAAATATTTTAAGCAATCAAATATAATATTGTTAAAACTTATAAATATCTTTATTATTCACCTTTGTAAAAATAAAACACATATAATATTCTTATTTCATTTATCTTTACTAGTAATCTTATTATTGTATCTAATATATACAATGTAATAAATGATAAGCATACATTGTATAGTCTTGTTTTGATCATCTTTATTTTATAAAATTATCTTTTTTAAGTAATTAAATATTTTAAGTTATCAAATAAATTATAATCAATGATAAATATCTTTGTTTGATTCAAAGCGCAATATTTTTTATTATTAAAATTTATAAATATCTTTACTATTTATTTGTGAAAAAAAAGCACATTTAATATTTTTAATTCTTTTATCTGCAATATTAATCTTATGATTGTCTGTATCTAATATTTATGATTTATAAAATGATAATTACTTAGACTCGAATATGAGTAAACCCGTCAAAACTTTATCTGACCCGATCCATTAAGTTAACCCGTAACTAATTGAATCTAACCCGTCAAATTATATGAAATGACCTCACCCATCAACTTAACTCGAAATACCTCGGACATAACTAATCTGTTATATTACATGAAAATGACCTGAACGGACCGAAGCCACTTACTCATGTGAACTAGAAAATGACCCGAAACTAACCCGACCCTATCAGTCAAGTTAACCCGAAATTATCTGAATTCGAGTTTTCTTAACCCGAACGGCCGGACCCAACCTGACCCGAAACCGATCCTACCCGACAAATTGACCCGAAATGATCTGCAACCGAATTGATCCGACCTGACCCGAAATAATCCGCAACCGAAATGACCCGACCCGATAAATTGACCTAAAATGACCCGACCTACAACCGACCCGATAAATTGAATGACCCAAAATAACCCGATCCATTAATGACCCAACCCGACCTACAAAAGTCAAATGACCCGAAATGACCCGACCTGCCCGACCCGATTGCCACCTCTAAATTCACAATTCCACCGCGCCTACCTTTTTCTATTCTGCTACTGTGGGAAAAGAATCAAAAGATTGCCTTGGACCATCAGACATCCTGATTGCTGTTAACACAGTATACCATTTTCCTCGATCCAATACGTCATTCTTCGCAAGATATACATTCAATAAATTCGGAAAACACCACTTTGGGCGTCGGCCATATGAACGTCACCACCACCCTCCTCCATTGCGATCTTCACCACCGTCTACAGTTTGTGCTGATCACTCATTCGTGTTGCCGCGGAAGGTCTTCGATCTTAATTTCCCATAAAAACTCTGAGACCTCACAGTTCTGAATTTTCCTTTGATCACATCAATTATACTAATCTTTGTATTGCTTGAAATCGACTGTCGATGGCTTTTATTGTTACTGCAACTGTCATTGTCGCCGATGATTATATTAGCATTTCAATATTTGTAGGGGTTATGCTTACCTGTCTGCAATTTTCTGTGATTTGGCATTGACAGGGATTTAGACAGTATAGAAAAATCTTGGACCTAGTAACCATGGTATGTAAATGGACTTAAGATATATTTGCAAATCATGTTCTTCATTTGTTTATCACATGATAAGGGTTTAGTTTTTTGAATCTGATTTGTCGGTTATGTGGGTGAGTATAGACTCGGCCCTTGCCATTGCTCTCTGATTGTTCTTTTATTCCGTGAGATAGCCAGTTATTTGAGTGCCAACTCTCTGCTTTAGTGTTCTGCAATTGTGAACTGCTTGCTTAATGCTTTGTGCTTATGATCATGTATCTTAAAGAAGACACGCTAGAACATAAATATCGTTTGTTATGTTCAGCAACTTCTATTGTGAATTTTGTTGAAAAGTTGTTCAGGAGTGTTCATCAAGATATTTAGTAGCACTGATGGTGTTTGATTCTGATGGTTACAGTCATACGAAGAAGACGAGGATGATTATTTTCCACCCGTTACATCTTTTGAACGAACTTATCGGTGCTATCCAGCTTGTTTTATCGATAAGGTAATGGGAATGAAGTATAGCACTTTGATTTTGGTTTAGTAGTATTTCATTGATTGATTGTGTAAAGAGTAGGAGATAGAATGAGATTTCATCTCACATTTCGTGCCTTTTGATTGTGCATAAAGTCAGCTGTTTAGTTCTCTTGTATTATGCTGAGTTGGCATTGTTACCACTGGATTTTTATGGCCCGATGTGTGCCTGACTCATAACAAAACTAAAATGGTCTTTCCAAAATTAAAATATATTGAATTGTTGGTGCTATGCAATAAAAGGAAAAAAAATGTAATTATCAACTGAAAAAGTGGATCATCGAGAGAAACCAGAGAAGGAGAAAAACAAAAGAACTTGAAATTTGGGGAGTGAAAGAGGGAGAGGAAAGATAATAAATTTGAATTGGAAATGAAACTAGAGTAAAGGAGGGAGAAGTTTAATTTTGGAACTCAAAAGTTTGTTTATCATAAGATTTCCTTGGTTAAAGAGTAGTATGAAAAATTATCACTTCATGCGGGCTCATGATAATGCATCATGAGCCTGATCAGATAATATTGGACCACATGCAATCACATATTTATTGCATGTTATCCAAAATTGTGGTATTGGATGCACAATGCTTTGGTGAGCCCGCACCAAATAATAATTACTAGAGTTGTATCAAAAGATTTCAGTGGCTTACCTACAGTTCTCTGATTCTTCTGCCCCACTTCTATTTGTCTTCTTTATATTTCTTGAAGGATTCATTCAATATCTTTATTCCTATTCAGCGTCTCCTGAACCTGGAATTTATATTGATCAAATTTATGTTTGAAATGGTACAGCCACATCTGGAGAAGGGTGACAAGGGTATGTGCTCTCAGTTCTGCTCTCTTTCCATTATCAATTTTGATTCCAACTGAGCTTAGATTTGTTCTCATGTAACTCAGTGTTATAAAATTGTCCTTTACAGTCATAATGCCCCCATCTGCTCTGGATCAGCTTGGTAAGTAGAGGGTTCTCAAGCCCTGAGATCATGGATATGTATGCATCAACTTCTCTTGGCACCACTGTAATGAATTTAGTTCTGTCATGTAGCTTTTTTGCAGATTGACTACCCAATGTTATTTGAGATAAATAATCCATCTTCTGGTTGCTTCACGCATTGTGGTGTGATGGAATTTGTTGCGGACGAAGGCCTGATTTACTTACCCTATTGGGTTTGTTCACTTTAATTACTCTTTTTATCTGTACTGATATCAATGCTTAAACTTTATCATGTGATGCTATTATATCTGCTTGCTATATGTGGATTGTCTTCTACCAGATGATGCAGAATATGCTTCTTAAGGAAGGAGATATTGTGTGTGTGAAAAATAAAAGCTTGTCAAAGGGGACTTATGTGAAGCTGCAACCCCATACAAAAGATTTCCTGGACATTACTAATCTGAAAGCAGTGTTAGTTGACCGACTACCATTTTTATCCTTGTGTTGGCCAAGTAGATAATCTCTTGTAAGGAGAAACGATGGGATTAAAAATGGTCTTGATGAATTTTTCCATCTGTCTATTGCAGCCTTGAGACAAGCTTGAGAAGCTTCTCTTGTTTAACTATTGGGGATACTATTAATGTGTCCTATAACAACAAGATGTTCTACATTAATGTAATAGAGACAAAACCCACTTCTGCTGTTTGTATCATTGAAACAGACTGTTAGGTTGACTTCGCACCTCCTCTTGATTACAAAGAACCTGAGAAGCCACCTCTTTCTGTCCCAGCTAAAAAGTTTGCACCGAAAGGTCTTTCCTTAAGATTTTCATTTTTAGCTCGTGGTTGTTTACCTTAGGTGTATGTCCGGATAACCTCCTCCGAGTATAATTTGTATTCTTCTTTTAGTCGAAGAAGAGCCGCCCAGAAAGGCAGCCAAGTTCAACCCATTTGCTGGACCTGGAAGGCGCTTGGATGGGAAAGCTTCAACCAGTTCTGAAGCTCCAGTTTACACCCCTTCTGTGAAAGAAGACCAATCACCACAGACCTCTAAATGTAACCAGCCGAAGGCCAAGCTCGTATTTGGTTCAGGGACGGGCCAAGCCCCAAACAGGCCATCAACGTTATCACCCAAAGTATGTCTTGTTATCTTGTGACTAAATCAAGCTCATTTTTTTATATCTTACTGATGATTTTGCTCGTAAGTTAATTGTATTTGGCTAGTCATGATTGCCAACTTGGTCATTAGGATTCCGTGTAACTGGTTTTAATATGTGTTGGCTGGCAAGGAATCCAAAAGTGAAGTGCCTCTATCAAAGGTTGAAGAACCAAAGTTCAAAGCATTCACCGGAAAGAAACATTCGCTAAAAAGCTGATCTCCAAATGGGAACATATCACCATATTTCATTCAATCGTGTTCTTCGGTATTCGACAGCTATTTTTGGACCTGCAGAGCAAGCATAACATACAGACTAGCTAATGGGGATTGAAAGTGTTGACTGAGGATCATCTCAGAGCATAAAACCTAGTAAAAACTTTTATCTTTGCTTCAGACACAGCCGGTATAGACATCCGAGGCAGGAAAAACCGAGAAGTGATATTGTGTTGCTTTTGAAGCATCTTGGAGGAAACCTTTTGGGGTTCTGGTAACTTGCATTGGTGCAACCTTGTTTGTCCACTGGGATCTCTAAGCTATTGACCTTTAACGGTGTCATCAATATCAAGTCGCTGGTTTTTGCTTTGCAGAAGTTTTTTTTTTTTTTTTTTTTCTTTTTCACTTTTTTTTTTAAACTTGTTAGGTGACTATGGCTGTACGAGTTTTATTTATTCTGCTGGCTATTCGCAGATTCTAAAATGAGGTCAAATTCAAGCATTTCATCAACTTGAGGTAATAGTGTTGAAAGGAAGGGTTTCCATCAATTTGCACTATGTAAGATGAAATTTGTCGACCAATAGTATCATTCAAACTTGAACAGTCCAAGGTAAAGGTCGAGAAAAGAGAAACAGGAATTCATCATAAATTTTAATCCTAAATGGATCTCTTTGATTGTAACTTTTTCGACTAATGGCCTTTATAAATTAGGATGGCTATGCCAATTGGTATGGAAAGAACGGATATTTATTAAAAAAAATAATAATAATAAAATAAAATAAACGTAGAGATATGGATTTATAAATAGCGGATCAAAAAGAGTTTTCATAAATCAGTGTCTAAAACTTTTTTATAAAATTAATTTAAAACCCTTTTTAAAGAAGAGTTCTATAAAACAATAAAAGAAAGAAAGAAAATATCCTTGGAATACCTCATGAGTTTTTCAGCCCAAAAAAACTAACATTTTATTTTTCCATACGAACTAAATATTAACTAAATTATTTGAATAAGTAAAATAAGGCAAAGAAAGTCGCCCACATAGAATTCGTAACTTTTCGCCGGTAAAGGCATGATTTGGGAGTTCTGAAACAAATTAAAACTTTATTGCCGATCATTGTTATCAATCCATTAAAGATCTGGGAGTTCACACAACATTTGCTGTTGATGCTTGCTGATACCATTATCTTTAAAACAATGATGCCTTTCACGGAGATCAATCCTCGATATCACGTTGTGTCTCGAGTGATACAAATGTATTTGTTCTTTCTGTGCAGAAGTTATTCATGCATTATTAGAATCAAGGAGTACATAGTAAACTATTTAGTAGGAGTACAATGTTATGCATTACATAAAGCACCGGATTACATTACATTGCACCACTGTGAATTAGAAAAATAATACTGTCAAATATTTTAACATTACAAATGCAAAAGAAACGAACGAAGTTGTTGGTAGAAAGAAAACTACATAATGCATAGCCTCCTTTCTGTTAGATTATTATTTCCCGCTCCCCCATCCCTTTCTATGCTTGTACTGATGTTTCAATGGCAATCTTCCTCGAGTATCTCACCTTCTCCATTTCCTCCTCAGCTTCTAACAGCAGCTCTGGGAAAGCTTCCTTTATATTGTGAATGCTCTCTAATGCGTAATCCACTCCTTTTGGCCTCTCAGATTTGCCCACCTTCATCAATATGAGATTGTAAATAACCGAAAACAAAAGCAACAGCAAAACAAAACATACATATAATCAAAACCAATGCAGCCTTAGGATAGGACTCACCAAGACGGTATGAAGTCCCAAACGTGTAGCAGTCAGCAAATTGCGAACACTATCATCAAAGAAGAGCTGAAATAGGCAAAAAAGAAAAAGAAAAGACATTAAGAGACTTCAGTTTATCATCTAGTTTACAAATCGAAAAAGACTAGTAAACTTGATCAAAAAACGCCCGGAAATGTAAGGGAATTAAGAGACTATGTACCGTCCTTTGGGGATCGATTTCTGCTATCTTGAAAGCTTGTTCATATGCTACCTCAAATGGTTTACACACGACCGGGGTCGGGGGCAGAACTACACCAGATTCAGGTGAGTAGGACATAATATCAAAGATTTCCTGAGTGGAAAGTTCTGAATCTCCGAGAACTACATCATCCTGGGGACGAGGAGAAACGTCGGATCTGCCTTTGGGGGGGTTCAACGTCTCAAAGCAAATTATCCCATCAAAACAATCCTCTAACCCTAGCCTCGTAAGACATTTAGAAGCATGAGCTTTGTCTGAGTTAGTAAATACCTGTTTTAGTTAGCAACACCCCGGGTATGCTGTCAATTAATTTGGAAGGAAAAACTGAAGGGAGAAGGAAAGGAAGATACTTAAAAAAGACAAACATACCACTTTGCGAATAGGGAGACTCAGTAAGAGATTCCTTAAAACATGATCAGGCTTCAACAGTTCATAAGGTAACCTCCCATGAACAAAGCTAACCAGGAAGGGAAAATATAATGAAAAAGATTAGAGAGACATCAAAATGTGCAATAATGGACAAAACATACTAGGAGAATTCGCAGATACCTATGGAAATCGTCATAGTCAAAGTCATAACCAACTGCCTGCAAGAATCAGAGGAACTTAAATCATATTACAACTTAAACTTGAAGAAAGCAATATACTAGTAGCAGGAATCCTGAAAGAGTTTTATGGCCAAGAAATTAAAGAAGAGTCGATTTCAAGGGGTGGCTTTTACAAAATGGATACCTTCAAACCAGCCATAGTAGTCCCATAGTATCTGTACAATGCATAGCATATATCAGAGACTTTCGGCTCCTCTATATTAAGCTTCTTAGTCATGTATTCTGGTGAGAGAAGAGCATGTAAACACAAATACTAATTCTGAGGAGAAGCAAATGAATCAAACCCAAAATGATGAAGAGAATAGGTCAGAACCTACTGAGAATGTATATACCTTGGATATTAGCAGCGCAGTGAGGGGAAATGCCAGAACTGAAGGGATAAAGGGTATCATCAAGGTCTGGTTGCAATTTAAACCAATATGACGGTTATTTATTGCTATACTTCTTTTTAAATAAAAAGAAAAAACCAACAATCGGACATACAATCTTGCAGTAGGGAGCGATAATAATCAGATCCGGTCATACCAAAAAGAAGGCAGTCATATTGCGCCCTTGTTGATCCATGTTGTGGGCTTCTTTGCTCTTCAAACTCCATTTCTATTTTCTTTTCCTTCTCGGAAACACCACTACAATCTGAGAGATTAAAGGACATCAAATTGGAAAGCATTATTAAATTAAAAGATTCATCAGACTTGCAAGAGAGATTGAGAGTATGACAACAATAACTAAACAAAAAACCCTACGATCAACAAACCCTGAGAACTAGAATAGTCACTTGTAAGTGCCACAGAAGAATACACAATTGATTCAAAAGAGGAATTAAGTGATTCATGCTACAGTACGAAGAACAGAACTTAACTCCTACATATGGATCCTACATTTGATACTTTACTTCAAACGAAAGAAAGAAAAAGAAATTGAACTACTTTGAGTGCCGCCTTCTAATTCTCGAAATGACGAATAGATGACAGACATAAGAAAGCTTATGATATGGAGCGGGGTAGTGTAAGTGCGTACCAGATCTGCCCTGCGCCAAAAAAGGGAATGAAAGGGGAAAGGGAAATGGAGGAGTGGTGGAGGCACAAGGGTTCAAACAGGCTGCGTAGTTTTTAAGGAGGGAAGAAGTAATGGCGTGGTAGTCGTTAACCGTCCACGGTTTATGACGGAACCGCGTCAGTGAGTTCAGTCTGGAACCAATCCATGCCAGGAATCGCATTCAGACGGCAGCCATGACGGAAACGGAAGTTACTTTCTCCTCCGGTGCCTTGCTGTCTTGTGTCCGTTCGATTGATGTCACGTTTCATTAATGTTACCGAACTGGGAACGCGGTGGCGGTGCTACACAAGCGTGATTACTCCGCTGCCCTTGCGTCCAATTCAATTGTTTGAATCTATAACTTCGAGCATTAGAATCATAGGAACAAGAGAATAATTTTATTTTTTAATGTCTTGTGACTTGTGAACCACGACTGTAAGCAGATTATCTGTTTCCAGAATTTATTAAATGTTGTAGACTCGTATGGTCTTTGTATATCTGAAGAGAACAAAAGAAACAAAGAAATGTAGAAAGAAATTTATTCTTCCTTTCGGAAAGGGAGGGGAGGAAAAGGAAGAAGGAATATATCCTTGGAAATATATATTTCTGTCGAACCTTTGTCGACATATGTGTCATGTCCCACGTTGGTGTAATAAATTGTCAAATAGAACAAACGTTGCGACCTAAATTACCTTTTACGTTGTAATATATGCCCACCTTTTTATAAAAATAAATAATAATAATAATAATAATAATAATAATAATAATAAACAATATGACAGCTGATATTTATACATTAGAGGATATATTTACATCACGTCATTTGTTGCTCATAAGGATCGGACTTAACAATTGATTGTACAAACATAAAAAAGGATAAAATTAGCATTTATTTTTGAAAAAAAAATTATTTTAAAATCTATTTAAATCGGACTATTTAAAGTTAAATAATTTATTCGATATTTAGTCCACTTTTTTTAGTATCTAATATATATGTACATATAGAAAATATTATCTGTACATTTATGCATAATTAACTGTATATATTAATATAATTATATGTACATAATATTTTATACTTTGAACTAAATACTTTAAGACTTTTTATTTTTATCGCATTAGTTCTACTCAAATTGATTGCAAATTAATTTTTCCTTTATTTTTGACCTAAAATACATTAACCTATCAACCAGACGACCTGACATTCGGAAGGTCCTATCATCATCGTAATTATAAATATTATCTTATAAATAGTTATAATAATCATTATAATAATAAATGTTATTATTATCAACATCATCTTTAGAAATTTATTAAAAATAGGAATATCAATTTATTATTTTTGTTATAATAATATAATTTATAATTATTTTATTCATAATTATAATTTTTATGTTTATAAATAATAATAATAATAATAATAATAATGGTAATAGAATTTTCTATGATTTAATATGATCGATGCTAATATGATATTAAAATAAAGTGTAGATAACAGAGTCTTACTAGATTTGTTTAATTTGTTATTATATGTGTTGCATATTATTATTTTTACATAAAGTTTTATTAAGAAGATAATTTATTGATGTTTATTTAGTAATTTATATGAGGTAAATTATTACTTTTATGGATCAAATTTAAATCTAATTATTTTTGAGTTGGATTATTTTAAATTAAAATATTCAGATAGGAATTATTATAGGGTTAACTAAATTCGAGTTGGTTTTAAATTGATTAGAATTTGGATCAAATTTAAATTTTTAGATTTAAATAGGATTTTCATTATATTTTGTGTTTAAAAACCAAATGTTGTTATATCTTGCCCAAATCGTCATATTAATAGGGCATTAATATAGTATGTCAGGTAAATAACACTTATAATAACTTCAATGAAACAAATTAAGGCACAAAAATTAATTAAAACTAACTAAAAAGTTGATTTGAATTAAATAAAGTAACCTATTGAAACTACATAAGACATTTGTATATGATTAGAGAGGATCATCGACATATTAGTTTTCAAATTTTCCATGTATGTTAAAAGAAAAATGATAATGCAAAACTATTTTATGCATATGAAATTGTGAAGCCTAAACAACTATTTCTTAGCATTATAAATGTGCAGTAATATTTCTCCTAATTATGTTGCTAATAAAGTACATATTCCACCCGCATTAAAATATGATCAACGGTATTAAAGTTATCGGCTTCTGTATTAGTACTAGACTAGACCGAGTCATTTTTATATGGTCCGTCATGTATGGAAAGATAATAAAAGTTTATATTTCTTGTGTGGAACACTCCCCGCCATCCCCTCCACGGCATTGATTAGTATGCGGTCTTTCCGTCAATTGTTATACATTCACATCCTAATACCTTTTTTAAAGAGGAATTTTTTTTAGAAAAAATAAATCTTGACAGAAAAATAAAAATTGACTTTTAGGGACACCCTTTTTTAAACTATCTCTATGGGTCAATACCCTTTTTAATGAAGAAACATAAAAATCACACCATTTTATTTTTAATTCTATAAAATATATAATGTCATCTAAAATAACATAGAATTATTTATAAATAATTAACAATACAAACATTTAAATTGTATTTATAATGCTAAAATTATTTGAATTATATAGCAAAGAAAAATGTCCAAAATACCAAATATGATGTTGGGGATAACCATATGGAAGCCGAACCTGGTGTTGGGGATTATCATATGGAGGCATAACCTAATGTTGGGGCTAAATATAAGTAGATTGAAGCAGGAGTTGGCCATAGGAAGGTTGTGCTTAGACATATCATTGTGTCTGTTACTTCAAAATACTTATGTTATTATTACAGCTATACATTATAATGAATTACCATATTAGTAATTTATTAGGGTTTAATGCTTATGGTTAGAGTTAAGGTTTAGAATTATTTTTGTAATAAATTATTTAAGACCAATAATATTTTCTAATTTTAGTTTTTATTATATTGTTGCAAAGATGTGTGAAATAAAATTTACCTACTCTTAAAAGGTTAGGGTTTAGATATAAAAGGGTTTGATACTTTTAGATGGAGTTAGGTTATAGAAGTATTCCACATATTTAGTCATAAATTATTTAAAGCTAATAATATCTTATGATTCAAAAATTTTATTATCTTAATAATATTTTATCTAAGGTCAAAAATAATTCATTAACTCAAAGTATTGTTGTGTTATTAGTCTGCATATTAGTTAATAATATTTTATATAAAACTAGTAAAAGTTTATTATTATAATTGGACATATATTAGTTAAAAATATGCCATCACTATACATCATCTTTAATAGAATTTTTAGCAAAAAATAAAAAAAGGTGCCCCAAGGATTTAGACAGAAAATTTCCTATGAATTAATTTGGGACAATAATATCATCGTTAATAATCTGTTGAGACAAAAATTTTCCAATAATTTTTAAGTCTCCAAAATTACTTTTAGAAACTAATTGTCATCACTAATTGTAAATTTTAACTATGATAAAATTTTGTTGTAAATTTACCTTTTTCTTATAGTGCACAATATTGAAGATGAAAGAGTGTTTATGTAAATATATTTGATCTTATGTATATGTCATCTAGTATCAAAGGAACTAGATTAACAATCATTTGATATTAAACACCACACTACAGGGATAGTACTTTCATAGATATTTGTTAATCAATGGTATATGTCATTTGTTTTCAAAGCAATTTGAACTATCATCCTCAACATCAAGCACCGCATTCAATAAAGAAGGGTGCTTTGGTTAATATTTGTTGACCACAAGTGTTTCATCCTCAAAGTTAATTTGATCACTTTTACATCTGTTTAACTTGATATTATATCAACACGTCATAATTATCTACTTATAAGTCAAACATTATATAAATAATTCAACACAAACTATTGTATGCCCATTTGTATAAGGATATTAGTGCATTATATGCATTTTTACATTAGTATGGTTAGAAATGAGGTTGTAATGCATTATTTATTATGAGAATAAAGACACTTCCAAGCATTGCCTTGGAAGAAATAACAATGCTTCTAATACCTTATTTTCCTAACCTTAATTACCCTTTATAATTAGAACGTTGTAATCACTCCTTAATATACTTAACTCATCTATTTAATCTATTCATTCAAAATTTATTTGTCTCTTACTAATTGTTAAATAGCATCAAAACCATTTATACAATTAGACATTTTATTCCTTTTTTACTTGTTTAAATTTATTCAAGCTTCAAACTAACTAATATTTCTAGTAATTTTTATATATTTTAGTTTCTAAATTTATTTTTCATAATTTCCTAAATTTTTCCATTTTAAGTCCGTATTTAATCCCTTTTCTATAAAATTAGTTATCAAAAAATTTAATATGATAACTTTCCCCCCCTCTGCTTTCAACACCCCTTTGACTTTTGGCAATAAGATTCTTGCAAAATCTCATTTTCCCCCAAAATCCTACCACCCTTAAGAACCTAATCTAATGCCTTACATTTGTAACTTTTCTTCCATACTTTTTCTAGGGTTTGACCTCTCCAACACTCCTTGTCTAGCTAATTTCTCATCCAATCTAAACCCCCCTCCTAATACACTCCCACATTTAGCATTTCTTTTGCCAAATATTGCCCAAAATTTCCTCATTTATCTATCCATTTTCCTTTGCTTTAGGTGTGCACTTTCAACTTGTATTTTCTTTCTATTTTATTTCATTCTTTCATTTTGCTTGGGAAATTCCGACTCTTACTTCCCTACATTGGGACTCCAAGTTACCCTTTATTCATTAGCTTTCCTTCATCTTCCTCCACTCATTTTTTATATGCATTCACTATTGTGTTACTTGGTTTTTTTATCACTTACATGCCTCTCTCACGACCTGGTATAAATTTATTTTCTTCTCATTCTTTCTCTATTTAGTTCCAGATAACTCCTACACAATTATCTCACCATTTCCCCTTCTATGCATGACTTTTTCCCATTCTTTTCCCCTTATTTTGGAGCGTTCCTTCTTTTCCTCCTTTCATGTTCTAGCTTTGTAACTACCCCAAAAACTTTATTTTAGCTCTTAAACACTTAATCTAAGAATTTGGGTTAAGTTTTAGTATTAAGTGGAGGTAATCCTAGTCATCTGTAACATAAAAAAAATCCCCCTTTAGGGCGAAGGGTGTTAACCTCTTTCGCTATGATTCTTTATCTCTTTTCTTTCAATTTCATGTTAATAATATCTTAAGTTAATTCTCTTATTTTGTGAACATGTTCAAGGAACTCCTTAGGTCATGTTTGGCTTAGTTCTTCTCTTTGTTTGGGAACCTTTATAATTAGTCAAAATCTGCTATGCGTTTTATTTATTTCTATAATACCCTATTCTCTCAAACCCTAATTACCATATATGTTTAGGCTTTTAACACATCTCCAAAATATAAAAATATTTATATATATTCCATTATCTAATTCCATATATTATGTCCATTCATGCACCACCTATTCCTTTGGAATCGTTAAATCATGGTGAACTCTATTTATACAACTAGACAATCTTAGCCATTTTTTCCCATTTCTAATTAGTTAAGCTTCAATAACTCTGATACCCTATATTTTTGTATATTTGAGTTTCTGAAATTATTCCACACTTTTCCATAAATTTTTATGATTTTTGAATTTCATTTGATATTTTTCCTAATGCATGCCCATTATTGGACTTTCTTACTATTTAATTATTCAAAATAAATTATTACTAATACTCTAACCATTCTTTAATACTAAATAGTTTTCTAACCAAACCAAATAAGATTGTAACTTGGTTACCTTTTACGCAACCAAAAATTCCACCAAGTACTATAATCATAATTTTATGATATTTTTCTTACACACTTAACTGTAGCATAATATTTCTCTTACACTTCTAATCCTAGCACTCAAATGAGGATAAAGTGAAATAAAAAATTCACTTCATACTCCTTCTTATTAGATCTTAATCTATTTTTCTAAATCGTGTGTTCCATTACAAAACACACATAAAATCACAAAATTTTAGCAAAGTTCAAAGTTGATTTCTTTCTAACTTGTAGCAAATCGTTATTTCTCTCTCTCTAGTTGTTATCTTTCTTTGATTATTTTTTCATTTAAAATATTTTATTACATACTACAACTATATACCATTTACATCTCTGAAATCGTTCTCCTTCACGTTTCATTTTACCCTAGTTTTTGCTTCTTGATAGCTTCATAATTGCAGTAAAATTGAATTTTTTTTTACTTCACGCATCTACCAGGCCTCAAAATTTCTTCCTATATCTTATATGCAGGTTTATTATTGTTCATTGCATGTTATTATTCATCTAGGAACCATTTTCACCCACAAAATTGTGTGTCTCACCTATTCTTTTTCCTCTCCTATCTACCTTGTTGAGCAACCTTGAAATTTTGTTGTTGATGTGTGTATTGTAGAAGAGATTTCTTAACTTTCCTCCCTTATTTTATCATTGATTTCCCTCCCATTAGCCCTAAAAAACCTTGATCAATCATTCCTTAATGGTTGTTGGTTGTTTTGGTGGTGGTTTCCAAGCATCCATATTCAAGAGTAATCTTGCCATTTCTCATATTCCATTTCATTTTCTTTCTTTCACTATAACATATTTATTAACATATATTTATATAATCTTATATTCTTGAATGTGACCAAGTAATTTAGAGAAGGAGTTGCTAGATCGTTTATTGTAGCTTTGTTAAAGAGCTTAGAAATTTCAGTAACTAAACTAACATTTAGAAACATGATTTTACGCTAGGTTTATTCTATGTTATTTTATGCGTGATTAGATTTATTTTAATTATAATCATAAAATAATAAATTTTCATGAATATTATGTTATTTTAATTAATTGAAAAATCTTGAAAGACATGTGCATGCTTCTATATTATATGCATGAGCCTGACAATTTAATGAGAAGATGAATTATGTGATTTTTACATGTTCTTATATCTACTGGAAATTTAATGAATATTTATTAGAGTTGTGCTAAATTTTTAGTATAATCCTACTTAATGTTCATTATTCAATATAATCATTATGAATATGCCTAGATTCAATTTTTTTATATCTCATCTTTGTTATTTTATGTGAGTTATGGTTGTGTTAAATTTATCTAATTATTATATTGTATATATAATAGAATATAGAAGCTAGGTTATAAATTTTATATTATTTAGATTTGAAATGTATATTTTTAGGTTTTATACATATTAAGACATGGGTATATTGAGCATTAAAGATTTTTTTGAAACTTTTAAGTGCACCATTTTCCTCATCGGGTTTCTTTTACATAAAATATGGTATATGATATGTTTGGGTTTGATGTTGTTTAGAGTAAGTTGTGAATTTTAAATGTTTAAGTTAATTTTAGGTAAATAAGGGCATTTTGGCTATTACATGTAAATTCTATAAATTTTGAGACCTAATTGAATATGATGTTAATGAAATAAGTTAAAATGTATAATTTGACACTTGGGTGATATTTGATGAGTAGACCTAGCCACCTTAAATAAAATAGTTGATTAATGAAGAAAAAGAAAAGGAGAAAGAGATACTTTGGGTGCATTGAGTAATCTTAGTATTTTATCTTCGTGTTCCATTTATATTTCATCCTAAAAAATTAATGGGTTGAGTATCATACTTTTAGCTTGAAATAAACTTAAATGTTGACTTTAGTCATTTTATGTGGCTTTAGATTCTATGAAGGTAAATTCGTGAACCTTAAAGATACTTTAGTCATTTTATGTGGGTTTAGATTAATTATTTAATTCAGCCTCATAAGTGAACCCTTGGTTGACTTAAATGTTGGATGTTGATCCTTGCCTCTAATAATTGGAGTTAATATATATATATATATATATATATTATGATCTAATTTGATTGGACATTTCATGGCATGGGACTTAGACTTTAATGCCTCAATAATTTGGCTTGGGCTTTAATATCTTAATAATATTCATTGGGCTTTAATGCCTCGTATATTCAATTGGGATTTAATGGCATGTTAACGGGTCTTTTTACTCTAAATTTTTTGGGCAATCATTGTTAAATTTTAATAAAATAATTAGGTTATGTTCATGAAAGTTATTAAGTGATATTTTTTTGGCATTTGTTATTGTTTTACCTAAATATTTCATAAAACATTAATCACTTAAAGTGAAAGGTCTTGAGTCAAGACTTGAGGAAGTTTCTCAGACAAAGTGATATGAGCTTATATTCTAGGATTAGGGCGTAGAGTTATATCTATCTAATGTCACACATGTTGTCTAGATTTTGGATATCTTTTTTGGACTCTTCATCCCTTTTATACTTCTTTTTTCTTTTTATGTATTGTATTATTTGGAGCATGTACTCTATACTCTATTCTTATGTTTAATTTATTAATGCCTTTTTTTTATTTCTATATATTTCTATAGCTTTTGATTTATTTGTCATAATGTTTTAACCTTGCACATAGTATGAGAAATGTATGAACTACAATCATGTTAAGTGTGGTAGTAACACCTACTAGTTATATTAATGCTTCATCTTAAAAATAAAAATTTTTAATAGTAAATTATTGGGTGTTATAAGTTGGTATCAGAGCTAGGTATTGAAAATCATATTTTGTTTTGGGAATTATGGCATTTTAGCAATCTTCTATCTAATATAATGATCTCCTTCCATTTTAAAAGTTTGAGTCCTAGTTAATTTTTCAGACTTTATGCGAGGAATTGTGGAATGGCGAGTATTAGGTGGCCTTTATATGATTCATGTGACTAACCTATTGTATTATTAAATTTAGACTTTTCTCTAATTGAATTCTATTTTGTAGCTCAAGATGGCTCAAATGCTAGATTTTCCCCCATAGAGGAGCTCTTGATTGATATAGCAGAGAGAAATATGCATCAACCATAACCTCCTTCACCATTTCAGATCCTTGTCCATATTCCTATAGTAGGTCCAAAGGTGGACTGGTTGTACAAGATATAGTCACACTCACCACCAACTTTCTTGGGCACTAAGGATCCACTTACCCTAGAGAGCTAGATAAGGAAGTTTGAGAATAGCTTCAATGATTTTGAGTGTCCACACGATAAGAGGGTGAAGGTGGCTTCATATTTTCTAAAGGGTCATGCTGATAATTGGTGGCGTACTCATTAGATTCTGGGAGCACCCATAGAGACTTGGGAGAAAATGCAATAGTAGATGCGAGCATATTTTACCCTACATGTGTTAGGCTAAAGTTATATGATCTCTTTATGGCACTAAGCCAAGGTTTATCCACTGTTGAGGAATATTACTTGGAATTTATGGATATTATCCATTTCACACTAGAGATGGATGTGGACGAGGAGAAGAAGATGTATAAGTTTGAGATGGGTTTGAACACCCAAGTTCAAGAGTTGATCTCTAATTCTACCTTTCATACACTATTCAACATGTTTGATAAGGTAACTAAAGTTGTGAAGGTCATTCAAGTTAGGAGTGGGGAGTCCTTTACAAGAAAGAGGAGTCTTGAGTATCACCGTAGGGTGCATCAAAGCATCGAAGGGTAATTTGGTGGCAATTTTAGGGGTTACGTCAAGGCTTAGGGCCTGAGGAGGTGTTTCATTTGCAACCATTGTTGTAGAGATCATCCTAGGAATGATTTTTCAGGGGATCTAGTTCAGTTTCGGGCTTGCAAAAAGATGAGTCACCGATAGTTTGAGTGCTTTAAGGTGGCTGATGGTATATTACTAAGTGTTTCAGTACCATAGAGGTTACTGAATTTAGCTCCATAGCCTTAACAAAGAGTGTCTCCAACCATTAGTACTCAGATTTGAGAGGTTATGGGAAGAGTGTTCGACTCTCACCTTGTCCCACTAGGTAGAGGTGGTCAGATGCAAGGGTCTAGAGATTTTAGAGGTGGACATTTGGATTAGCACCTAAATATCATAAGTTAGAGTAAGGGATATAGATTTTACTATTGACTTGATTCAAGGAGTGAAGCCTATATCTAGAGCACCCTATTAGATGGCACCAATAACGATGAGAGAGTTGACATCATAGTTAGAGGGGTTGATGATGCACGCATATATACATCCTAGCGTATTGCCTTGGGGATCCTATGTGTTATTTATAAAGAAGAAAGATGGAAGCTTTTATTCATGTATTGACTATTGTGGGTTGAATCAACTAATAGTAAAGAACTGCTATCCATTATTAAGAATAGATGATTTTTTTAACTAGCTTCATGTTGTTGGGGTCTTCTTGAAGATTAATTTGAGGTATGGGTATCATCAACTTTAGACAATAGAGGTAGATATCCTAAAGACTATGAGGTATAAACATTATGAGTTCATGGTGATGCCATTTGGGCTGACTAATGTACCTGTAGTTTTCATGGATTTGATGAACCCTATAGTTTGACTATACTTGAATCAGTTCATAGTGGTCTTCATCGATGATATTTTCATATACTCTCGGAGTAGGGAGGATCATGAGCAAAACCTTAGAATGGTTTTAACAATTCTTAGAGAACATAAAATTTATGCCAAACTCTCTAAATGTGAGTTTTGTATGCAAGAGGTTCCCTTTTTAGGGAATATGATGTTTATAAGTGGGGTTTCTATTGATTCTATGAAGGTTCGGGCTGTTTCTTATTGGAGAACACCTACTATAGTGTGACAAAAGTTCAGAGTTTTCTAGTATTAGTGAGTATTATCATCAATTTGGTTAGAACTTTCCAAGGGTGGCTCAACCATTAAAAAGTTCAGGGTTTGAGGTTTCTAGTATTAGTGAGTATATTGTTGGTAAACTTTTTAATGGTTGAGCCACCCTTGGAAAGTCCTCATAACGACAAGATTTTAGTAGGATATTGGTTATGAGGAGGCATTCTAAGATTTGAAGCTTTTTCTTACTACCATACTAATTTTGACTTTGCCCTTAAGTTTTGATGGATTTGAGGTTTCTAGTGATGCTTCAAAGCACGGTTTAGGGTTTATTCTTATGTAATATGCCCGGGTGGTTGCTTATGCCTCATGTTAGTTGAAGCAATATGAACATAATTACCAGATATATGATTTGAGCTTGTAATGGTAGTCTTCGCATTAAAGATTTTTAGGCACTACCTAAATGGGGTCTAATGTAAGTTCTATACCAACTATAAGAGCTTCAAGTATATTTTCACTTAGCGAGAGTTGAATATGAGATAGAGGAGATAGCTAGAGTTTTTTATGGACTACAACCTTGAGTTAACCTACCATGAGAGTAAGACTAATGTAGTTGTTGATGCTTTGAGTCAAAAGATGACCCATTCGTTGAGTTTAATGAATAATTCTTGTCATTTGTGAGAAGATCTGAGAGGCGTAGGTATTGAGCTTATACATCATTGTAATTTAAAGATACTAATAATTACCTTAAAGGTTACACCTTTCTTTTTGATGAGATTCAAGCTAGAGATTTCGGTGATGCCAAGCTTCAGTGCATTCAATCAAAGATAGCGAAAGGTAGAGCTGATGGATTTCAGATTCATGATGATGGTAGCATCCAATATAAAGGCAGGTGTTGTGTTTCATAGAGTTGTGCTAAGCTCAAGTGGCAGATAATGGAGGAGGGTCATTGTACTTCTTATCATGTCTACCCTAGAGGGGATAAGCTGTACAAGGACTTGTGATAGATTTATTGGTGGTCCAGGATGAAGCAAGATGTGGTAGACTTTGTGGTGAGATGCTTAACCTATCAAAAGGTTAACATCAAGCATCATAAACTAGAATGTCTAGTTCAGTCTTTGAAGGTTCTAAGATGGATGCGGGACTCCATGTTACTGGATTTTATCTCAGGTTTACCATAGAAATGTAATAGTTGTGATATGATTTGGGTTATTGTGGATAGGTTGACAAAGTCAGCAGTGTTTGTGTCAATAAAGGTTACTTGGAGTATGGATCAGCTGGCCACAACATACATGAGACATGTGGTGAGGTACCATGGTGTTCCTTCTAACATAGTCTTTAATAGAGATTATAGGTTCTTATCTCATTTTTGGGAGAAGTTATAGGAGGCTATGGGTATGATGTTGAAGACATGTACTAATTTTCACCCATATATTGATGGTTAGACTAAGCGTATGATACAGATGTTGGAGGATATGTTGTGGTCTTGCACACTTGATTTTCAGGGTAGTTGAGAGGGTCACTTAGATCTATTTAAGTTCTCAATTAATAATAGTCATCATGCGATAATTAGGATGACACTATTTTCCTCTCTAATATGCTTTGTCAACTAACTTTGAAATTCGCAGTTGTTGCATGTGTTGTAGTTGAGATTTCGTGCCTTTACTACCTTTTTTTATTTTATTTTCCTTCCCAACTACACTAAAAAACCTTGATATAACATTTCTTAGTGGTTGTTGGTTGTTTTGGTGGTGGTTTCCAAGCTTCTACATTCATGAGTAATCTTACCATTTATCTTCTTCCATTTTATTTCCTTTCTTTCCCTTTTAGCTATTCATTAATATTGGTTTATCTAACTCTTTTTATTCTTATATTCTTGAAAGTGACCAAATGGTTTAAAGAAGGAGTTTCTAGATCGCTTATTTTATCTTTGCTAAGGAGCCTAAGAAAATTTGGCAAGTAAAATGCCTTTAGGAATATGATTTGTGCTAGGTGTATACTATGCTATTTTATATAATATTAGCTTTATTTTAATTATAAGCATGAAATAATACCTTTAAAAATATTTTATGACATATGTATGTTTCTATCTTATGTGTATAAGCATGATAATTTAATGATAATATGAATTGAGTGATTTTTACATGTTCTTATATCTGTTGTAAAGGTGGTGAATATTTAATAGAGCTTAGTTGAATGTTCAGTATAATCGTGTAGAATATTCAATATAGTTGTGATGAATATGCCTAGATTCGAGTTATAGCTCTTGTCTTTGTTATTTTATGTGAGTTCTGGTTGTGTTAAATTTATATAACAAATACATTATATGTATAATAAGGTGTAGAAGCTAGGTTATGAATTTTGGATCATTTAGTGTTGAAATGAATTTTTTTAAGTTTTATACATAATTCATTCATAGGTATATTAGGCATTAAATATTTTTTTTGAAGTTGGATATTTTAAATAAAATTTGGTATACTATATGTTTGGGTCTGATGTTGTTTGGAGTAAGTTGTAAATTTTAGAAGTTTAAGGTACTTTTAGGTGAATAAGGGCATTATAGTCATTATATGTGAGTTTTAAAAATTTTGAGACCTAATTGAATATTATATTAATAAAATAAGTTAAAATGTCTAATTTGATACTTGGGTGACATTTTATGAGTAAACCTAGATACTTTAATTAAAATAGTTAATTAAGCAAGAATAAGAAAATGAGAAAGAAGCACTTTTGGTGCATTAAGTAATCTTAGTATTTTATCTTGGTATCCCATTTATATTTCATCCAAATATCAATTGGTTGAGTATCATCCTTTTAGTATAAAATACACCTCTCTTAATATTAAGGTAAATTAGTGGACACTAAAGATATTGTAATCATTTTTTTTGGCTTTAGGCTAGTTATTTAATTAAGCCTTATAAGTGAACCCTTGGTTGACTTAAATGTTAGATGTTGATCCTTGTCTCAAATAATTAGAGTTAATATATATTAAGATCTAATTTTATCGGGTGTTTCATGACATTAAACTTGAGCTTTAATGCCTTAATAATATTCCCTAGACTTTAATGCCTCGTATATTCAATTGGGATTTAATGACATGTTAATGGGCCTTTTTTTTTATGTTAATGGTTAGAGTCTTAATTCTTCTATGAATTAAGTGTGTGGATAATATCATAATTTAATAAAATAATTGGATTATACTTATATAAGTGATTAAGTGATATTTTGTGGCTTTTGTTTGGCCTAAATCTTTGATAAAACGTTAATAACTTAAAGTAAAAGATGTTGAGTTAGGACTTGTATGACTCGGGCTAGCTATTCAATTTAGGTTTGATATTCACTTGGTATTATTTTTTTCTTTTTATTCTGTGATCCTGAGTGCTTTATGAAATCTAAATAGGCCCTTTTCTACTTTATAAGCCTTGATATATTTTGGTCTTTTAGGGGGTTTACATACTTAATTCATTAGGTACCCTATTATTTGGTGGTCTTGTTACGTTTATGCATGGATTAACTAGGGCTAGTACCATTTGTGTACTAGATTAGTTGATATGATTTCTTTGATTCTCTGTCCCCAAGTTAAAATAAGATATTGGTTGTGATCATAATAATTAAATATAATAGTTAATGAATCCCATCTATTTGTCCATTCGTATTACATTATTTCATACTTAATGGTTGAGTTTTATTCTTCACAATTGACATATATGTGTAAGTATGTTATCATATTCTTATTATATGATTTATTTGTTTCCTTGCAAAGGCCTTGTGTAACACCCCAAAATTCACTAATTTTTTTTGAAAAGCGGAAGCAAATAAAATAGAAATACTTAAAACCTGTGAATTCTGGGAATGTTACCGCCACACTTAGTACCAGACCGGTTCTCTCCGACCGTTCCAGTACCAAGTGCTAAGGCTAAACAAAATAGTAATCCATCAATTATAAATCAAGACAACTAAACTTCAAAAGCATTAAACGGTTGTAAAACAAAATCAGAGTACGCATAAAGAATTATTATTCAAATTAAAAGAGAATTAAACTTATAACCGATAAAAGATTAACAAAAAGAATTAGGATCATATAAAGACTGAAATACGGCCACAACTGTAATACCCCAAAATTTTGGAATACCTATATTTTAATAAATTACTTTTATTTGGAATAAAATTACTTTAGATTATTTATTTTAATTATTTTATGGATTTTGGAGTATGTAAATTTGGATAAGAGTATTTAATAAATTAAAAATAAATATTTTTCTATTTATCATATTGTTTTATTTAAATAATTTTCCAAAACTAATATTTTACCAACTTTATCCTTTTTAAACTAAAATATTAGATTATAATAAATTAAATTATTAAATTAAATAATTTACTAAGAATATTATGTTTTATGATTTTATAAATTAAATTAAATTACTTTTCCTATTTTTCCATTCCCCTTTTTGCCCTTTCTCCCTTTTTCCTCTTTCTTCTTTTCTTTTTCTCTTTTCTTTTCCTTCTCCTCCCTTGGGCCGTCCGCTGAGCCAGGCCCGTCTCCCTTCTCCCTCGCGCGTTGGGCCAGGCCGTCCCCTAGCCTCTCCTTCTCTCGCGCACAGCCAGTCGCCCAACCTTCTTTATTTTTCTCCCTGGACCGGCCGACTCTCTTCTTTTTCTGCGCCGGTCCAGCCGCCCCTAGTCTCCTTCTTCCCTTCTTCTTCTCCCACACCGACCTGCTCCCGTCCTCCATGCACGCCCGACCACTGCCGCCGCCTACCACCACACCTGCCCCCTGCTACTCCCTCTCTCTACCCCGTCCTTTTCTTTCCTATTTCGAGCAAAACTAACCCCCTGCACCCTCCATTTCCCGCCTAAATTCTTTCCTTCTTCTTCCCTGTCTTCCCCTGCCAACCGACAGCCCTGCCACCACTGCAGCACCGATCGGCCAGCCTTGCCCCCTCTCTTCTCCCTCTTCTTTTCCTTCAGCTCCCAAGCCCTTCATTCCCCATTTTTTTCGAGCCTCACCTCTTCATCCCAAGCATCCTCTCTCTTTTCTCCTCCTCCCATTCGTCCCCCATTTTTTTTGATCACCGCCGCCCGCCGCCGCTCGAACCACCAAGCCCAACCCCTGCGCCGCCTCCTGCCACCACCCACTACCACCCTGCACCACCACGCCGCCCCTTCGAGCCCTGCACTTCCTCCCTTCTCCTCCTCTTCCTTTTTCTCCCCAGTTTTTCCCCTTACCGCCGAGCCACCTGCAACCGCCGCTTCCGCCGCCTTCCGGCCACCTCTGCCGCCACCCAACCCACCGTTCGACACCCTGCAACCCCCTTTACAACCGCCATGCATTAGTTAGCCAAAAACAACCCTTTAACCCCTCCATTTTTCCCTCTCCTTTTCCTTCCTTCTCAGCCCCTCCCCCTCGACCCTTCTCGGCAGCCAACTTTGCCGCCTTGCCGCCGCCGTCTCCGCCGCCTTAAGCCGCCGTGAAACCACCCTTAGCCTCCACCTACACCCCCTCTACACTTCTGCACCATTCCCCTGCCTTAGAACCTCCCCTAACCACCTTCTTTTCTAGCCTAAAGACCCTAACCCAAAAATGATAAATCTTGCTTCCTTCACCCCTCTTTGAGCCTTTCCCTTCTCTTTTCTGCATGAAACTCACGCTGCTCATGCAGCGTGAGCTCCCCTTCATTTTAAAAAAATTATTTGGCTAATTTTTAAGGTATAATGGTATTTTATGTTAAGTGTTTTATTAATTAAAATTTATAAAGTTTTATACTTGGATTCTTATTCTAACATAAATATGATGGATATTATTTTTAGGTGTTGAGTTGCTAATTATGCTTGGTAAGATTTGATATTTTGCGAGATTAAGGTAACCGTTAATCCTCCCTTAAATATATGGAAAAACGCATGCTAGCACATTTAGGGTTAGTATGATTTTATGCATGTTTTGTATGCTTAGCATGATATGTTTATGGTTTCCTATATTGTTTGTTAAAAAGAAAAAGCAAGATAACTTTTGTGCCATATGTAGGTATGTTAAATAAAGAAGGAGTTGGAATATGGATAGAAATGTTAAATACTTGTTTATGATGTACCATGTGGTTAATGCATGAATGATGTTATTGTTTAAGGGTATTTTAGTAATTATGCTTATGAGGTATATAAATCAATGTGTGTAGTTGCTAATGAGTATTATGTTGAAAAATGACAAGTTGGTGGACTTAGATAATAAAAATGAAGTATTAATATCATTATTTTATGTAGTGTTAGTAAATTCATAAAAATGGTGAATAAAGGGGTTGAGTGGAAATTTTATAAGTGAAAAGGGTGTTTCGGTAATTTTGAGATAAAAGAATAATATGGTAATTTTATGATTAAATGGCCAAATTATAATTTACAAGTAAAGGATAAAATTGTAAGTTGTGAGAAAGAAGGGTAAAATGGTAATTTTGGAAGTAGGGGTAAAATAGTAATTTTGGATGAAGGAGGGCATTATGGTAATTTTGGAGGTAAAGGGGCAACATCGTAATTTCATAAGTAAAGGGTAATATGGTAAATTTTATAAGTGAATGGTGAAGTGGTAATTTATAAGGGGTAATATGGTAATTTGGGAAAGAAGGGCAAAATGGTAATTATGTATGGAAAGATAAAGACGGTAATCTTGGATGTAAAAGGGTAAAATATTAATTTGTAAAGTAAAAGATGTATGGTGGTAGTTTTCATAAATAAAAGGATATATTGGTAAAATTGGATGTAAGGGGTAAAATGGTAATTTTGTAAATAAAAGGATATTATGGTAAACTTGGGAGTAAGGGGTAACGTGGTAATTATGATAACGACCAAAGGTAATTTAGAAATTAAATTATGATTGTAGAAGGGCAATTGGATAAGTATGATGCTATAGAAGGGTAATTTGGTAAATTAACCAATTAAATGGCATTATGGTAATTTTAAATATGGAGAAGGGTAAAATTGGTAATTGTAATTATGAAGAGGGGTAAATTAATTATGAGGAAGGTTAATTTGGAATTTATGATAATTGAAAAGGGTAAATGGCAATTAAAAATAATTGAGAGAGGTAAAATGGTAATTACGATAAGGAGAAGGGCAATTTGGTAATTTATCCAACTCAAGGGCAATTTAATAATTATCACAAAGGAGAAGGGCAATTTGGTAATATAACTAACCAAAAGGGAAATATGATAAGTGTAGTAATTATGAGGGGTGAATGGTGGTCTAAAAAGTGTAGGAGACAATTTGGTAATCTAAAGTGGACAAGGGGTAATTTGGTAATTATGCAAACTTAAGGGTAATGTGGTAATTTATCAAGTAAGGAATGGATACTTAACAATTATATAATTAAAGGGCAAATGAGTAGTTTGTACCTAACATGTCTTTGAGATTGTGGAACATTAATATGATTAAATAATGCTGATTAGCCAAGTAAGAGTATTTGATAATTAGTATGGCCTTAATGGTTTCTCTGTGGTATCCTGGATAATCATCTGAATAAGAAATGACTAATGATATCTGAACGATTGAAAGTGAATAAGTATCTGATTACCGTGCTTTTCGTGATCACCTTAATTAAGACACTATTACTTAAAGTGAAAGACCTCGAAATCGGGAATGGTGACTCCTTAGGGGTCGCTACCCTAAGGACGTGGTTTAGTCCACGATTATTCGGGTATTTGCTGGTGTGCCTTTGTGCCCCAGCCAGGCCCTAAATCTTACTCTTTCTAGCTCTACGGACCTAGTTAGGGGGTATGCATACTTATGGATTAGGTGTCCTTGTCGGTAGGGTACTGAGTTAGCTGTATGCACCAGTACGACCAGGGTACCTTTGCGTCCTTGGGTTCATGGTTGAAGGGTACTGAGTCGCTGATATGCACCGGTACGACCGATGTACCTTTGTGTCCCGGGTTATCGATCTCCCATTCGAGGCAAATAAATATGATTGATGTGCTGATTAAAGAAAAGGAAAGACACTATTATTGAAAGTGAAATATTAATGAGCCGGGCCCAGATGATTATGATATTGAGTACCGGTCCACAGGTTATAATAGTGGTCAGGAGCGTTGTGCCCTGGATGATGAGTTATCTGTATTCCGGTCCACCGGCAATAATAGTGGGGGTCCCGAGCTCAATAAAATCGGTTATGTATGTGAATCAGATTATGAAAAAATACTAATCACTTATAGTGGAACACCATGTGAGTCGGGGCCAGACCAGTCCACCGGCAAATAATAGTGGTCAGGTGCGTTCTGCCCTGTGTATTTACCTTCCGGTCCACCGGCAATAATAGTGGTCAGAGGCGTTCTGCCCTGTGCGTTGACTTCCGGTCCATCGGCTATAATAGTGGGGTTCTCGTACTCACATGGATATAAAATATGATATTGATGGATTAATGACGGAATAATGGCTTAAGGCTTGAATGTACTGATCTCACACTATGACATGGCTTAAGGCCCAAAGTATCGATCGTGACCTATAAATTATTATGTATGTTATTATTATGCATGCACCTCATATTATTCATGCGTGTCGTTTGCATTATGTGTCGTATGCGGGCCTATCTTTAAGTGTGGTATTAAAGGGTTACTCAGTATCGTAGTATTGAAGGGATTCCCTTTATGGGGCCCCTGCCTATTCAATGGGCAGTGCCCTTGCAGGTATTGTCAGGTGCTACTCAAGTGGGTTACGGGAAGGAGAGTAAGGAATTTTCCGGTATCATGGCTTTTTCTCTTTCTCATTTAAATTCTTGGTTTTAAATGTTAACGTTGTTAAAGTAACCACCATTGGTGGATTTTATTCCTGAAAACGATTTGATGCGCTACTCTGATTTAAATATGTTGAAGTTCTTGCAATTTACTCTGATTTATACATGTTGAATGTCTTTCGAATTGTATTTCATTTTCTTAGCCTTAGCACTTGGTACTGGAACGGTATGAGTGAACCGGTCTGGTACTAAGTGTGGCGGTAATACTCCCAAAGCTCACATTTTATTTATCTACTTCCGCTATTATCTTTTAATAAAACGAAATTTTTCAGTAGTGAATTTTGGGGGTGTTACAACAACTCTCTCGAACTTTGAGCCAAAACAAGCTCAACACACAGCCCCAACCGATGTCTCGCCCACCTGCATAAAGTCAGAAGGGCATACTACTCGTGGGAATGAGCAGCACCCATGAAAAGGGTGATCAGTACGCTACGTACTGAGTAAGGTAACCGAGCACTAAGGCCAACACATAAACACATAAATCATGCAGAACATAAAAGGGCATAATCATGATAACATAACAACATAAAGGCATATGAGCAATTCACGTAAAAGTACAAAGGCCCAATTATAGTCTAAATTAATTTTTAAATTAATCTATGATCAGAACTCATTTCACACCATACTTTTTATCAAGTCCATGTGAGCACAGGAACACCCCACTATTATTGCCGGTGGGCCGGTCACTTGCGGGACAAAGTCCATGTAACACCCCGAGTCGACATGACCATACAAGGGCTACCTTGGAGCGCTTTCGGATTGGTCGGCTGGCCCCACAGATCAACACGAGTCCTTTCATCACACTTTGTCCTCATTCACGCACTTCCCGAGAAATTTTCAGAAAATTTCCGTAACTCCCCAGGAGGTCACCCATCCTAAAATTGCTCCACAGTCAGCACGCTTAACTGTGGAGTTCTTAGGATGGAATTACCAAAAAGATGATATATCATGTTGATATAAGTAGTCAGATCAATCCTTACAACACTCCGCTCAATTTGGGGTATTATATTCACCCCCACTCAAAGAACGCAACGTCCTCATTGCGCCTCAACCAATGACTGTATCAATACAGTTCATCCCAAGAATAATCCCGCTAGGTGACTGACTTGGCTCATCTAAGTTCAGCTCACGGTCGCGGTTTCGCTCTAATACCATTTGTAACACCTCGAGTCGACATGACCATACGGGGGCTACCTTGGAGCGCTTTCGGATTGGTCGGCTGGCCCCACAGATCAACACGAGTCCTTTCAGCACGCTTTGTCCTCACTCATGCACTTCCCGAGAAATTTTTCAGAAAATTTTCGAAACTTCCCAGGAGGTCACCCATCCTAAAATTGCTCCACAGTCAGCACGCTTAACCGTGGAGTTCTTAGGATGGAATCACCAAAAGGATGATATACCATGTTGATATAAGTAGTCAGATCAATCCTTATAACACTCCACTCAATTTGGGGTATTATAGTCCACACCACTATTATTCGCCGGTGGATCGGTCACTTGCGGGACAAAGTCCACATCACTATTCCTTACCGGTGGATCGGCTGGTTCCTGCTCACATGGTGTTCCACTGTAAGTAATTAGTACCTTTTAAGTATCTTTAGCAAACTTTGGTTTCTGTTTATTGAGCTCGAGTCACCCCACTATTATTGCCGGTGGGCCGGACACTTGCGGGACAAAGTCCTCACCACTATTATTACCGGTGGATCGGTCGCACATAGGGTAATAACCCTAACCACTATTTCTGACCGGTGGATTGGTTTGGACCCGACTCAACAATCTTCCCCTTTAAGTGATTAGTGTCTTAAGTATCTTATTCAGAGGCTTTCATTCTGGACATACTCAAATCATTCTCTTTATGCATCACACATCATAGATCATAAAATTCCACAATCATAATTACAGTTAATCACCACATACACATGAGAACACCAAAAACCCTAATCAGCCACCATAGACCTCAATTAACCACAACAACCCATAATTCAGTCTCCTCCGTACCCTTATTTTGCTCCACGTGCTATTTTTCATCCCAAGTGATCAAACACCCAAACAACACTTACATTACATTCCTTACATCCTAAATTAACTTTTCACACGTAAATTTCATACCCATGCAGACATTAATCTCCCCATGCAAACCTTTGAACCTTTTTCATGCAAACCCTAAAATTCAACGTGAAACCCTAAATTCAACCATGCAAACCCTAATACTGCCATTCAACCATCAATGCCACCACGTAAACCCTAATACCACCATACAACTATAAATACCACTATACAACCTTAATAACATCATACAAACCATAAATACCACCATGCAAATCCTATAATACCACCATCAACCATAAATACCACCATACAAACCATGATTCCATCATACAAAACCCTAAATTCATTCCTCACAAAACTAAGGATTCATCCACACCAAACCCTAGATTCAAACCATGTAAATCCCAAATATTTGTCTATACCAACCCTAAATTCAAACCATAAAGATTCTTCCATGCCAAACCCTAAATTCAAACTATCAAGATTCATCCATACCAACCCTACATTCAATCCTCACAAAACCAAAGACTCATCCTTACCAAACCCTAAATTCAAACCATACCAACCCAAAGATTCAAATCATTTAAAACTCAAAGATTTGTCCACATAATACAATTGATTAGATTCTCCCCTTTCATAACCACAAATTAGATTCTCCTATACAAGACCATAAGTTAGATTCTCCCACATAAAATCATAAATTAGAATCTCTCAAACAAAACCATAAATTGGATTCCCCCAAACGAGTCATAAATTAGATTCTTCCATATAATATCATAAATTACATTCTCCCAAATAACATCATAAACTAGATTCTCCCAAACAAACCATAAATTCGATTCTCCCATATAACATCATAAATTAGATTCTCCCAATTATCATCATAAATTACATTCTCCCAAATAAAACCATATATTATATTCTCCGCATAAAATCATAAATTATACTCTTCCACATAAAACCATATATTAGGTTATCCCTTATAAAACCATAAAATTAGGTCAACTCACTTCGCTTAGTCAACTTCTTTCCCCATCCTAAAACGCCACCGGTCTTGGAACACACTCCTAAGCCTCCTTAGGGCTTTGACTGGTCTCACCTATTATGAAGGAAAAGGTAAAATTAGACTCCCTCCTATCAAAAATTCTATTAAAACTAACTTAATATAAGACTAGGCTTTTGATAAAATAATAATAATAAAAATACCAAAAGTAATATCAATATTATTATTAACAAGAATAATAGAAATAGTAGCAATAATAATGAAAAGACACTACTCAAAAATAAAGTGAAATAAGGGCTTCAGACCCTTCACCAAAATAATACTAAAATATTATTTGTAAATTAAATAACCAAATTTAGTGATAATAATAATAATAATAATAATAATAATAATAATAATAATAATAATAACAATAACAACAACAACAACATTATTAGCAAAACTAATGTTAAAATATTTGTATTAATAATAATGGAAATTCGAAATAAGAAATAATAATAATAATAATTATACTTATAACATTTTAATATTAATAATAGTAATAAAAGAAATAATAAGGGGAATAATAATAAAATTGAATTAAGATATAATAAGGCTTCAGCCCTCAACATAAATAATAATAAAAACATTAATACTAATAATAATAATAATAATAATGCATATTAAAAATATAAATATGAAGAATAATAATAATAGTATTTATATGCAAATAATTGAAATAAAATAATTTAAGGGTTATAAAAATAGAAAAATAGCTGAGAGGGTCTAGGGTTCAACCATAGGCTGGTGGGGATAGGCGGCACCGGCGGTGGTTCACAGCGGCGGCGACGGTGGCCGGAAAAAGTGAGGAAAAGAGTAAATGGTACATGCTGGGAAATAGATAGGGAGAATTAAGATGGGATCTGGGGTGTTTTGAGTTTCCTAGAAGGAGAGGGACAGAATGAAGGTGGTGGCGCAACCAAAGATGGCGGCGCACGGCGGCGATGGTGGTGGCCGAATGGAGGAGAAGGAGAAAGAGAGAGGAGGAGAGGGAGAAAGAGGAAAATAAAGGTATGGTGTGGTAGAGCAGGGTCTGCAGCACAGAATGGGAGGAGAAATAAGTGGCCTTAGCGGCGGAGGAGGTGGCTAATGGCGGTGCCAAGGTGGCGGAGGCAGAAAATAGGGTTGATCGGGAAGAGAACTTTGCACAGCTGGGGCAGCTTGTGTTGGAAGAATCGAAGGGCGAGATAGATTGGGTTAGATAGAGGGCGGTGAAAGGATAACACGGGTGGCCAGAACAGGCGGCGAAGTTGGCCGGAGGCAGCGAAAGAGACGTCTAAAGGGTAGGCGGTGGCAAGGTTGGAGAATTCTGGGCAACAACCAAAACTCGATACAGAGCTGCTTAAATCCAAATCGAAATTAACGTTTTGCCGTGAATAACAATCACTGTCCTGAAGTGATTTTCGACCGGACAATGGTGCAGATCCCTTCTTTGTCGAATCACCCCCAAGGTTAACACAACCTCCTTCGATCTCGTGCACTCGGGATTGAAGGATGAAATTTGCAAAGATCAATGACCAGATTGGGAATTATCGAAAATAATGAGCGTCGTTAGGGTTAGAGTTAATAGCCGTCGGGGTTGCGGTTTTTCAGTTCAAAAATAAAAGCTTTCATCTCATGTATCATTAACAAAATAAAATGTCATTAAATAGGTAAAATCGAGTAAGTGCTTGAGTGGAACGTCTTCCACTCTTCACTCCACCAAAAACGAAACGGTTGAATAGGAGAAAAAACGCAACCGACGAAGACCAAATTAACCGGATAAAAACGGTAAACGAAAATCTGGGTCGGACCGGATCAAAGATCACACCCACACCCACGCCCAGCCCAGCCCGGACCGGACGGGCGGGCGGCGTGCGTGTGTGTGTGGTATGTTAGGTCCAGCCCACAACCCACAAAACAACCCCAAGCTCATTATTCAAACAACCCAAAAGGTGTGGGGATATAAAAAGTGAACATTTTTCCTATTCACCACCAATGTGGGACAATGGAAAAACACCCACATGGTTGCCATTGCACCAACAATCCCCCACCAATGGCAAACAGAAGAAAAAACCCATTGATCTAGACAAGGAAGGAGTAACACTTAAGTATCAATATCACAAGGATTGAATTGATACGTAGTGAAATGAGGCAACAATCGTATCTGAGGAGTGAACGAGTCTTGAACTACTCAGACTTCGATTGAGACCCTCACAACACATGTTTTACCTTAAATTTGCAAATTCCGCGATAGTAACACAAGCGCTTTTCATGGCCATGCGCACACCTTGGGTACTCATGAGTGCTCTAGAAAGATAGCCTTAATCTTTCATAGAAGGCGGCCCACCTTCACACTCACCTAGGTAAATCCATCAAGTGCGTCTCACAAGCACCACCAAATCTGGTTATGGATCCATTAAGAGCATAATCATGCTCAACCTTTTAAAAGTCTAGCAGTAAGTTCATCATATCCGTCTCAAAAGGACCACCCAAAATATAGGGCTATGAACTCATCAAAACAGAAAGCTGAACCTTTCCACAACGCACTACTAGGCGCCATAGGAATGAGAACTTAGTGCAAAGGAGTGATCATATGATTTCATTTGACCACATATGGTATTTACCATACCTTCCTCAACTCAAAGGCTTAAGCCCCATTCCCCTCGACTATTCAAGGATAACTCTCCTTGTTAGACCCTTTGTTAGGGGATCTGCTAGATTCCTTTTGGATCTAACAAACTCTAAAGAGATCGCACCATTCCTCAGCAGTTGTCTCACACAACTGTGTCTAACACGAATGTGTCTTCTCTTACCATTATAAACAGTGTTCTTGGCAACACATATAGCAACCTGTGAATCACAATGTAAGGAAACCAGTACACTAGGTTTCCTCCACAAAGGCACATCGGCTAACAAGTTCCTTAACCATTCTGCCTCTTGACCAGCTAACTCAAGGGCAATAAACTCTGACTCCATGGTGGAGCGAGCTATGCAAGTCTGCTTAGAAGAATTCCAAGATATAGTTCCTCCTCCAAAGGTAAACACATAACCACTGGTAGAATTGACTTCATCATTATCAGAAATTCAATTTGCATTCGTAAATCCCTCTAGAACAACAGGAAATTTACAGAAATGCAAACCCCAATCCTTAGTACCTTTAAGGTATCTAAGTAAACGGCATAGTGCAGTCCAATGATCATTACCTGGGTTGTGAGTATATCTACTCAATTTACTCACAGCATATGCTATGTCAGGTCTGGTACAATTCATTAGGAACATCACGCTACCTATGATCTTAGCATATTCGGCTTGAGAAACACTAGCACTTAGGTTCTTTTTCAAATGTATGCTAGGATCATAGGGTGTTTTCACAGGCACTTCATCTTGACACTCAAATTTTTCTAGAATCTTATCAACATAGTGAGATTGATTCAAGCAAAAGCCATTCTCGGTTTTTCTCATTTTAATGCCAAGAATTACATCTGCTTCTCCTAAATCTTTCATTTTGAAATGAGAAGATAAAAACACTTTGGTCTCATCGACCAAAGACATACTTGTGCCAAGAATCAACATGTCATCCACATATAAGCATATTATCATGCATTCATGTCCAATCAATTTAGAATATACACAAGAATCAGATGCATTTACTATATAACCATTGCTGACTAAGGTCTGGTTAAACTTTTCATACCATTGTTTAGGAGCTTGTTTAAGGCCATACAATGACTTTCTCAATCTACACACTTTAGTCTCCTAACCTTCAACCTCACAGCCCTCGGGCTGCTCCACATAGATCTCCTCTTTCAGGTCACCATTCAGAAATGCTGTTTTCACATCCATTTGATGGACTATAAGTCCATGGATAGTAGCCAAAGCAACCAAGGAGCGGATAGTGGTAATCTTAGTCACAAGAGAGTAAGTATCGAAAAAGTCAACGTCTTTCTGTTGCTTGTAGCCCATAGCTACTAATCTAGCCTTAAACTTATCAATGGTCCCATTAGTTCTTAATTTCTTTCTGAAGACCCATTTTCATCTTATTGGTTTACAACCTTTAGGCAAATCAACCAAATCCCAAGTGTGATTGGACATAATCGATTCTAGCTCATTTTTAATTGCTTCTTTCCAAAAACTAGCATCCATTGAAGTTACCGCTTCCTTATAGGATTTAGGATCCTCCTCAATTAGATATGTAGACATAAAGTCAACATTAATCATATCAATGTCATCATTTTCAACAAGAAAAGCAGTAATAAAATCAGGTCCAAAGCTAGTTTCTAATCTTCGTCTTTTACTCCTCCTAGGCTAATGAATATTATCATTTTCAATACCAAGAGATGGTGAAGAAGACAAAGGCACCGAAGAAGCATCAGAAGAGCTAGCAAGTTCACATGCATTCCTTTTCAATGGAAACACATTCTCAAAAAAGTCTGCATTTCTAGATTCACAAATAGAATAATCATTCAAACACAGAAATCTATATGCAGCACTATTTTGAGCATACCCAATGAATGCACAGTCAAATGTCTTTGTTCCCACGTTGGTTCTTCTAAAGTCTGGTAAACCAACCTTAGCTAGACACCCCCACACTTTCAAAATTTTTAAATTAGGTTCAAAACCTTTCCATAGTTCATAGGGAGTCTTGTCTAGTTTCTTATGGGGAACCCGATTTAAAACATAGCATGCAGACAGGAAAGCCTCCCCCCACATTTGGTGAGACATACCAGAACTCAAAAGCATAGCATTCATCTTTTCTTTTAGAGTTCTATTCTTTCTTTCTGCTACATCATTTTGTTGGGGAGAGTAAGGGGCACTAGTTTCATGTATTATACCATGATTATCACAAAAATACTTTAGAAAACTAGTTCCATATTCACCACCCCTATCAGACCTAAGCCTCTTAATCTTACGGTCCAATTGGTTTTCCACTTCTCCCTTATACTTTAAGAACATACTTTCAGTCTCATCTTTAGACCTAAGGAGGAAAACTCTAGTATATCTCGAATAATCATCAATGAATGTCACATAATACCATTTTCCTCCTCTACTCTCGGTGTTCTTAAAGTCTGCTAAATCTGTAGGTACTAATTCAAGCAATTCTGTTGTTCTCGCTGTGACTGGTTTAAAGGGCTTTTTAGCATACTTGGCTTCCACACAAATGGGACACTTCTCATAATCATTAGTCTCCAACACATTAATTAAATTCATTCGTTTAAGTTTGTCTATGGAAGCCACATTCACGTGCCCTAGCCTACCATGCCACACAGATATGGATTTAGCAATATAAGTAGAAGTAGACCCAATTTCATTAATAGGAGCAGAAACAACATTCATGACAAATAGTCCATCAGACAAATACCCCTTACCCACAAAGTCCCTATTTTTGGTCAACACGACCTTATCAGCCTCAAAAACTAGTTTCAAACCAGCCCTATTAAGTAAGCTACCAGAAACTAAGTTCCTACAGAGGCAGGGGACATACAACACATCATTTAACATTAAAGACTTTCCAGAGGTAAGTTTTAGAAGAACCTTTCCTTTTCCCATAACTCCAGTAGTTGCAGAGTTTCCCATAAAGACGTGCTCTCCATCTGTAGCATACTGGAACTTGTGGAATAGTTCTCTGTTCGTGCACTGGTGTTTTGAAGCCCCGATGTCCAATATCCAATCTATCTTGTTCTCGACCAGGTTAGCTTCCACAACCACAGCAGCAATAACTTCCTCTGTCTCAGCAACATTCGCTTGTGGAGCATTAGGACCACCGCCTTGTTGATTCTGAGTCTACGGGCCCTTTCTCTTAAAGCATTGATAAGCCTTGTGACTCGACTTAACACACACATAACAAATGAGCTGTTTCTTCTGAATTTGAGTGTCACCCTTCTTGAAGTTAGGTTGACCTTTCGCTTGACCCTTTTTTCTGAGTCCTTTTTCCTTTTCCCTTAAACTTGTCAGCTCTAGCATAAGACTCTACTATATTAGCACTCATGGAACCTGAGGCATAAGGTACTCGTTTGTCCTTCAAGCGGTTCGCCTCTTCTGTCCTCATATGACTGATTAACTCTGGCAAGGTCAAATCCCTCTTCTTATGCTTCATATGGTTTCTGAAATCGCTCCAGGATGGAGGGAACTTTTCTATCAGCATGTTTACCTGAAATTTTTCACAGATCTTCATCCCTTCACCCAATACTTCACCAACCAGCAGCTCATAGTCATGGACTTGGTTCATAATTTGCTTGTCATCAACCATTTGAAATCGTAGAAGATTTCCAACAGCATATTTCTTTCTACCTGCTTCATCTGAACCATACTTGTTCTTTAGAGTGTCCCAAATATCCTTCGAAGACTCGACACCGAAGAACATATCAAAAAGCTTGTTGTTCATATGCTGTAGAATATGACCTCGAACGATTTTGTTGTCCCATTCGTATTTTTCTTTCACAGCTTCATCACTTTTCTTTGCAGCAGGAAGAACCAGGGTAGTTATTGGAGTAGTAGGATCAACATCTATCTCAATCTGAGTCGGTGGATTAGTGAACAGAACATAATCAACCTCCAAAGCCTCAAACAAAATTGTCATCCTCTGAGACCATGGACGGTATTTAGTACCATCAAGTGGCTCAACTTTCGACATATCGGGGATGACTCTTGGTACACTTGAAGCCATATCAAATTCAGGAAAACTAGCACAACAAGATTATTGAATGGAAGCTACTATAACCCTAGTTGCAAAAGTCGATTATCCAAAATCGAAACTGAAACCAAACAAGATCTTATTTGCAATGAAACCACACCAAAATCAAAGAGGCTATAACACTTCGAATATAACACTTTTAATCCAACAATAATTCGAGCAATAAATTTGAATAGAGCACTTTTAATCCAGCAAATAAATCCCAGCAACAATCGACCTTATGAATTCGAGCAATACGAAGACCCAAAAAATCAAAGCCGAATTAGATATATTTTCGACTTATATAATGCAGCAAGAAAGAATTGCAGGTCAGAACTCCACGCAGCAAAACTCGAAAAATTGCAACATTAATGCAGCCTAATAATTTCTAGAATTGGATCAATCAATTCGAACAGCACAGGTTGAAGAATATTGCCACGAAAATGAAATTAAGAGCGCAAAAATCACTTCAGAATGTAGGAAAATTAATTCGATTAACGCAGCAATTAATAAAATAATTAAATCCAAACCGAGATTAACGTTGTGCCATGAATAACAATCACTGCTCTAAAGTGATTTTCGACCAGACAATGGCGCAGATCCCTTCTTTGCCAAATCACCCCAAGGTTAACACAACCTCCTTCAATCTCGTGCACTCGGGATTGAAGGATGGAATTTGCAAAGATCAATGACCAGATCGGGAATTATCAAAAATAATGAGCATCGTTAGGGTTAGGGTTAATAGCCGTCGGGGTTGCGGTTTTTTAGTTCAAAAATAAAAGCTTTCGTCTCATGTATCATTAAAAAAAAGAAAATGTCATTAAATAGGTAAAACTGAGTAAGTGCATGAGTGGAACGTCTTCCACTCTTCACTCCACCAAAAACGAAACGGTTGAATAGGAGAAAAAACGCAATCGATGAAGACCAAATTAACTGGATAAAAACGGTAAAAGAAAAATCAGATCGGACCGGATCAAAGACCACACCCATCCCGGATCGGACTGGACGCCGGGGGCGGCGGCAGCATGCGTGCACGTGTGTGTGGTATGTTAGGTCCAGCCCACAACCCACAAAACAACCCCAAGCTCATTATTCAAACAACCCAAAAGGTGTGGGGATATAAAAAGTGAACATTTTTCCTATTCACCACCAATATGGGACAATGGAAAAACACCCACATGGTTGCCATTGCACCAACAATTTATAGGGAAAATAAGATAGGGTAGGGTTCTTTAGGCCGGCGGCAGCAAATCGGGGCAAGGGGTTGCGTAGGAGAGAGAGAAACCACACGAAAAGGGGGAGTTGATAGGGTTTATGAGGTCGTTGAATCAGGGGGGAGAGATTGGAAAGGAAAACTGCAGGTCAAAACGATCGTAACCGGCGACAAAAAACCAGGGGCGAGGCGGCGGAGTTGCAGGCTGGCGACGTTGGGGAAGAAGAAGGAAGGAGATGGGGGGGGGGTGGACCGGTCGGTCCAGGGGAAAAGAAAAGAAAGAAAGAAGGGCAGAACGGGCGTTCGGGCAACACAGGAGGAGGCATTAAATGGAACGCTGAGTTTAAGTTGGAAAATAAGTAAAACATGGCGCATCGAGGGGCGGCAGAAGGAAGGAAAGTCACGCGGGCGCTGGCTGGGCGGAGGAAGGAAGAAGGAAAACTGGGCCGCGGCTGGCCCAGTTCGGGGAGAAGAAGAAAAAGAAAAAGAAAAAGAAAAGAGGAAGAAGAAAAAAAAAGAAGAGAAAAAAGGAAAAAGGGAAAAACAAAAATAGTGGGTTGGCTTAATTAAATTAATTAGAATATTTGGGATATTTAAAAATTATAATATTTAAAAAAATAAATATTTAAATCCCTTTTTAGGCTAAATTAGGATTTTTAAAAGATTTTCCATAAATTCCTTTTTAATTAGCAAAACACCCTAATTTTCTCCAATTAAATTATTTATAAAATTAATATTAATTTGAAACTATTTTCTACTTCTTATTTTAAATAAAATAATTTATTTAGTAAATTTTTAAAATAAAATGCTTAATTAGCTAAAATCCCCAAATTCTCTTCTAATAAAAATACTTATAAATGTCTTCTTTATTTTTCCTAATTAATTCAATTTAAAAATAATTTATTTAAATAATTTTTTATAATAAATATCATTTAATGTAGTTTATAAAATTAGAAATTTTTGGAGCATTTCACCTTGTACATAATTTTATCTCTTTAGGATAATTATGTTACTCAGTACAAGATACGTATCGATACTACCCATTTGTAGATGTTGTGTCATAGATATTTGATGATAGTTGTGCTGATTTTGAGGAGGTTTCTTAGGTGGAGTGATGAGGGTTTATATCCCAGGGTTAGGATGTAGAGTTATTTCTATCTAATGTGGCACATGTTACCTAGATTCTAGACATCTCTTTTAAACTCTACATCCTTTTTGTCCTTTATTTCTATTTTTATGTATTATATTATTTAGAGCATGTACTTTGACACTATTTTTATGGTTAATTTATTAAGTTCTTTTGTTATATCTATTTATTTCCATATGTTTTGATTTATTTCTCATAACACTTTAGACTTGACTTAGTATAAGAAATGTATGGACTACACTCATGTTAAGTGTGGTAGTAACACCTACTATATTATGTTAATGTTTTTGCTTAAAAATGAAAATTTTTAGTAGTAAATTTTGGAGTGTTAAAATTTCAACATCAAGCATGATGTTAGTATTTGATAAAATGGCATGAGAAAATATTTAAAGCGTGAACATGATTTTTTTTAATGATTTTGTGTATATTATACTTTGTATGAAATATTTATGGCATATGCCCTTTTATGAAATTTGAGATTTTGAATATGATTTTATGTTTTGCTTATGGTATGTCTTAATATTGTTAGTCATGAAATTATATGTATTATATATAAGGATACTTGCACTTATCTTGAAATTTGGTTGAATTTGGGTTGTTTGTCTCTAATGAAGCTTTCTATCTTAAGGTATTTGTTACACTAGTCACAAAGTTTAGTTTTTATTCTATTTTTTATCAATTGTTTTGTATCATGACTCTATATGACTTAGAGGAGGATGTAGGGTATATTTTCTTTATCTAAACCCATTCCCATCTCCTCCATCTTCCACACCTTAGATCAAAAATCTTGCAATCCAAAGTGAATATTGATTGGTCTTTTCCCACTCAAAATAAAGGGTATTATATCATTTTTCATCTTGTCTTTATCTTTTGGACTTGAATGCAAACTCTTTTGATTGTGAAATTACATTTTAATATAATTATAAATTGCTAATTAAATTATTCTAAAGAGAAGGAAAATTCCCTTATCCATGTGTTTTTAGAATGTTTGATTTCCTAATTCCATTCATGATATTATATGTTGTGTTGTTGTTTGTAGTGATGATATTAGAAAATTAATAAACTTCTAGTTATCAGTGTGAGAAAATTCAATGAGATTCAAGAGACAATTCTCATTGATATCTAATAGTGTAATTACGAATTGAATCACAAAGTCTATAGATGTTGCTCAATCTTTACACCATCAAAAGAAGGAAATTTGTAATGGTTGAGAATGTATTGCATGTTATTGTGGAAGTAAATTTTTCCCCCCTAAAATGTTCATATTTGTAGGCAAGTTTATTAATTAAGAGTTGTATAATTAATCTGGCAACTATCTGAATAAGGATGGTGTGCTTATAGGATAAGAAGATAAGGTTAACAATCAAGGCCTTTTGTTCTTCTAGATAAAGTCTTAGTCAAAAGTAAAAAAATGTAGGAATTTCATGCTCATCTTTTACATTATTAGCCTTCTCACATTAGAGTAAGAAGGTTCTTTTTGTAATTATTTTAGTATCCCTTTTGAAAGGGAAAAACCAAGCGAGACAGGTGTGGAGATTAGAGATAAATTTCAATTTTCTTTTAATACTCAATATTTCATTTAGCATGTTATCTTTATTATACTCTCCTTATATTAAAGGATAGTTGTTATATTTTTTTTTTGTTGTAAAATCCTTTTATAAAGTTATTTCTTCCACATAAATTTTCATTATCATTTTTACATTAGTTGTCAACGAAGTGCCTAAATACCATAATAATCCTAACAAGTGGTATTAGAGCTTTAAGTTTATTTAGCTGATTCTCTCAACATACAACCATGTCCAATTAGAAGAAAGGAGACACTTACAAAAAAAGAAGAAGTGCAAAATTGATAAATTTAATAGGAATAATTTCTTAAGGAGGAAAATGAGAATGAAATAAGTATTTATCAAAGATAATTGCTTGGTGTAAATCAAATAAATGCCCAATAGAATAACTGATGCCAAATAGGAAAAGATGGAAGACTATGCTACTTTTAATCTACATCTAGCACTAGTAATGAAAGAGATTTAGGAGACTATTTTAAAATTATATGAGGTCAAATCCCTATAAAAACACAAACACAAAAATCTTGAAGAGAAGGTCATACACCCTTTGGATGTTGGAGTAGACCTTTGTAAATTTTGGTGTTAGGGTATAATATAACTACTGTTGAACATGCTAAAGTTTTACTCTAGAGTCTATCTAATTCATATGATCACCTCATTTTTAGCATAACAAATAATTTAGAAGTCCTAACATCTTATGAAATTGTAGCCTTAATTATCAAAGAAGAATTTAGGCACACAACACTACCTCTAAAAGGGGTTTTAATAACGGTTATTTTATAATTTTAATAATGGTTTTAAACCATTGTTAAACCGCCTGTTATTAAATCTTTAATAACTGTTCATAACCGTTGTAAAAAATATAAAAAAACCCGCAAATATGAGCAAAAATTGTATATTTAATAATGGTTTTTAAGAAACAACCGTTGTTAAAACATAATCGAATTAGGGTTTTAGTCGTTGATTATGCATTTATTAAACCCTAATACGTATTAAATGAGCATAAATTTGAGATTAAATGCACATTTTTAACAACGCTTCTTATGAAAACCATTATTAAAACCTAGATTTTGATAACGGTTTGAATAAGAACCGTTATTAAGACCTGCGTTTTCATAACGGTTTGTAGAAGAACCATTATTAAAGTCTAAGTTTTGATAACGGTTTTCATAAGAACCGTTATTAAAACTCTATCATCCAATTAGGGTTTTCGTTATTGATTATACTTTTATTAAACCCTGATACGTATTAACTGAGCATAAATTTGAGATGAAATACGTGGTTTTAATAACGGTTCTTAATAATAATCGTTATTAAAACTATAGTTGTTTTTAATGTTTTTGTAGTTTTGTTCCTGCCTGCATACACAGTTGTATGGTCAAATAATTACCAAATCTGCAATGTAAAACAACATCAATTCATAACAAATCTGCAATCACATCATAATTTCAATCAATATCTAATTAATATGCATATCTTAATACACCAGACATACTTAGGAATCAAAATTAGTAGGCATACCACAACTTGGTAGCTCTACCCCCAAAGTAAAAAGTTCATAAATCTAGCCTGGAAGACCGAAAGACATAGACAAAATACAAACCTGAACATGCATGTAGGATATATAGATCTCTACCTAATATCAAATGAATGAGTGCACATGCTTTGCCCATTGGTCTCTAACTTCATTAGTTTCATCAACATTGTATTGCTGGCCTCGTGCATAGTCATTGGTGAAAAACTACAATGCCCAAGTTTCTATTAATATACAGTTAGCAATTACGTCAAGTACCAAACATATATTTCATGATTCATTAATGGAAAAATATCAAAAAGAAAACATACATGGCTTGGATCTATGTTGACCGATATGTTCTGGACTATCAGATTCATTGCTCTACATACATAGTATCCACAATCATTATTGTTTTGCTGTTGTGGATACTGTCAAATGAATTTAGTTAGCTCTCTAACTATTAGATATTAATTTGAATTAAAATAAAATACAAAATAGTTGTCTTCCTACTTACTATGACAGGCTCATATTGAAGATTCTTTGGGTCTGGGACACCATTCCCACCTCTCCTTTGATACGTCGTCTGTAGTGCCCTAATAAATAGAGTTGGATACACAATATTGGAAGTATATATAGCTCAAATAATGAAAGTAGAATATATGTATAAATAAGCTAATGAAGTAAGAAGTGAAAAGTATACTAACATGTCGATAAATTCCTTCCCATTACAACGAGCGACTTCAAAAGGCACGTCATAGGTTCAAAGAGAATCAAACACATAGACTTTATTAAGATCAGGTCGGACGGCGTAAAAAACCCAATGTTCATTTGCGAGGTGAGGAATGAGATAGAGCTTGTTGTGTCCCTCAATCAAAATGCGATCTGCTAAATAATTTATGTACCTACCCTCTCTTATTGTACTACCATGAGCTATGTAGTATGGGAACACAAACACAATAGAGGATAACATTCCCTCCATTGCAGCGCGATTAGCTACTAACCTATGGATGACAATAACAATGCATATTTGTTAATAACTAATAGCTCATATAAGAGGTCATAAAAATTCCAATTTTTTAAGTTAAGAGTACTAAAATCTCAAAATGAAATAATACTTACATGACATAGATGACGACACTCATGGTTGACATCCATTTCTGATTATAAATGTCGCTTATGTCAACCGTCGATACCATGTAAGTAGCATCGTCCCTCCCAACATACTCACGACGACAATCAATGAAAATATAATTTTTCCTGAGGTATTTTTGGGCATAAAAATAAAATAAAGCTATTGCTAGTGGAGGTTGACTTTTCTCTTAAGAAGGAATCTTTTGTGGGGCAATTGATTTTTCAGATTTAGCTCTCTTTCCTTTAGCAACTCCCTCTTTTGTGTTGCTCGTTCTGCTAGTACCTCTCTTGGTTTTACTAGTAGGAGCAATCTTCTTTTTTGATTCTTTAATTGATGATATTAAACAAAATATGTGTTGAGCATATATATATATATATATATATATATATATATATGAAAAGGTATGAATAGTGTAACTACTAAACAATGTCTAATGAAGATGTTGAATGTTAATACCTCTTCAGTAGTGAGACTTATCTGATTCGCAGGCCAAGCCATGAAGCTTCCATGAGCTTCTAGTACTATGGTTGCCTCATCACCCTCTTTATAACAAGGCAAGTGCACACTTCCAATGATTGGAGTGTCAATACTCACCGGCCTTACATTTAGGGCTAAATTATACCCGTGGACTTTTTACATTTGGATACTGTGATTGCTGCGGACCCTTCCTTTCACCAAAAATTTTAAAAGGTCATTTACTAACAAGTCACATTTATGCAAACTCTAAACAAAAATATTACACATTATTAATTATTTATTAAACCGAATAGATTTAATAACAATTTATAGTTTGTAATGCTTACCTCGGGAAGAGTAGAAAGACGTGCATAAGCTTCATAACTATCTCTAACTCTATTTACATTAGGTATGTGACGTTGATCATGTTCTACTGAATCGAATGGCTTATACCCTTGCGATTTAATAAATGACAACTCTTACTCCATTGTTGCCATCCGTTCAAATGCCATGTTCAATATCTGGGTGAGGATGGCAACTTGCTCATTAGTGCTACGAGAACCATGAGATCAACCACATATGCTCGTTCTCACAACACCTAAACCAAGACCTTTGTGTCTTCCAGGGTGTTCTACAATTCCTGTAGCCTAGGACACAATGCTATATAGGTCCACCCCCTCCTCACCATCTGATGTTTCAAGTTCGTCTTGTAATGTATATAATATATATAAATTTAACTTATAGGAATAAGCATAATATAATAGTTTTCTAAAAGAAAACTAAGTAGAGTTCTAAATATCTACACACTTACAATTTTTTTAGCTTCAACATCTACATATTCATTAATATATGCATCTCTTGTTGCTCTAGCCTTCTTCCATAATGTACCAATATTGATGGACGAGGTACATGGGTCCAAGTCTTGGGCTAGGAGCTACAAATCAAAAAATATTCTTCATTAAGAGTATTATTATAAAATTTGACATTTACATGTAAATAGATAAATCACAAAATGCATACCAACTCCTCTTCAAGGCCCATATAGCCTTTGCGAGCCATATTATGCCGATATTTATTTTGCTTCACAATCTCTTTATTTTGGGTACTTTTTTCCTATATGACAAGCCAAAACATAGTGACATGGTTATTTCAATATTAAGCATAATACTAGGATCGATACAAAAAGTTTAATTATTATCTAACAAGTACCTTAAAATCCCCCGTAAGACAATATACAATAAATTGGTTCCAACTTTCTTGATCGATGAAACCGTATCGTTTGGGTAGGTTCTGCCATAGAGAACCATCCCTCTTTCTATACATTTTTGTACGAGCTAAATATGACCTAAATGTTCTTAGACACTCCCCACAATGTCTAAGAAGCCATTTCTTCCTACTCTCTAGGACATTGAACACTCTTTACAAAATAAGACATGTAGATGTATACCAATGTTAATGTAATAAAATGAATAACATTTGACATACAAAAATGATTACATAAAATATCATATTTACCATGATTTCCTACCAAATATACTCCTTATGACCCTTTGGAACCTGCTTCCAATTATTATAGGAGATAGGAACACGGTTACGGGTCATAAGTGAAATGTAAGTCAAGAACATATCTGCGTAAGGGCCAATGGGAAGATTATAAGTATTACATCCCAACTCAACTAATTCTTCTCTATTCCTCATGTCTGTGATGATTCTCATAATCGTAGGTCCTCTTTCCCTTCTTCATCACTACTGTCCCTATCAATGTTTATGTTGGCCATATCTCTACAAAAAAAAAAATTATGTTAGAATGTTATGTATTGAGCATAATGTACCATTATATTATCGATACGAATCATGATTAGAAAGAATTAATATCAAATGTATCATGCTATTCTATATATATATATATACGAATCATGCTAACACGTTTCCAAAAAGATATTAATACTAACCCTAACCCTAACCCTAGCTAATTAACCATAATTTATTATAATAAAACCTAACTCTAAACCTCATAAAAACCTAATCCTAAACCTAGCTAACTGTAATTAAACCATAATATATAAATCATATTATTATTATTATTATTATTATTATTATTATCATCATACATAATTATTTCTCTCTATTTGATTATTCACTTTTATATATTCCTTATTTTCTATATCTATTTAATCCTCATCAAATAGCAATCATTAACATATGTATCTGTAATTGAAATTTTCATTCAATGATGTGTATATGTAAAATATATTTTCATTTCATTATATGACATTTCCCATATCTTATTACTAGTGTCCTATACTTATTAATGAAAATGTGTGTGTGTATATATATTGTTTTTATGAGTGAAAATGTATATAATTCTACAATCACATTCATATTATATATATATGTAAAGGTCTTGGCTAACACATGCATTTGTTAATATATAACAATAACGCAACAAATTCAACAACGAATAGCAACATTTTCAACCAACACATTCAACAACACATTTTCGAATGACAAATTGTAATTTTTCAATAACAAACAAACACAACCCTGTAGCAACATGCATATATATATATATATATATATATATATATATAAGTAGATAAAAATTTATGAGAGAAAGAGAAAACACATACATAAAGTGAGCTAGCTACAAACACGATGGTGAGAAAGTTGAGAGCGGCAAGGGCCTACAAACACGATGGAGGATGAAGGTACAAGTGCTGGTTAGCTAGGTTCGGAACAATGACAACACACACATGCAAAGCCGACAATGGCAGAGGGGTGGTGGAGAGTTGGTGGTGCGAGGGTTTACCTTACTTGAGAGGAGCCGGAGTGGTGGTGCACGGTGTGGTGGTGCGAGGGTTTGCAAGGAGAAGGAGAGTAAAAGAATTAAGGTGCAGAGAGTCTGAAATTTTTGGCACGAAACAAAACTGAGCGAAATAAAAGTTTGATTTTGGAGTTTTAATAACGGTTCCTGAAAGAACCATTATTAAAGCATCTTTTAATAAAAGTTCTCTCAGGAACCGTTATTAAAACATTCAGACTTTTGACAAAGGTTCTTGTATGAACCGTTATTAAAATCTCTTATAAAAACGGTTTTACTTGAACCATTATTAAAACATCTATGCAAATTTTAATGTTTCCCTTTTAATAACGGTTTTGAACTATAACCGTTATCAAAACTATCCCGCGCATTGATTTTCACCCATTTGACAACGATTTTCGAGCCACCGTTATTAATATCCCGTTATTATTTTTCATTTTCGTAGTAGTGCAAGTAAGGAGGATAGAAAGCAATACTCACCATAAGCTTAGGCTTGGGTAGTAATGAGGTAAATATTGATGGAATGTAGCCTTAGTTGGAGTTATAAACAATGTAGATCAAAGTTAAAGAGTAAGAAGAATGTCAAGTGTTATCATTGTGGAAATAAGGGACACTACAAGAAGGATTAATCTTAAAAAGAGTGAAGAAGCTATAAGAAAAGGCCATGAGTCATAAAAAGCATAGTTTTGTGTAACAAATACATTAGAAGATGGTAAAATTTTATATAGCAAAGAAATAAAAGCTACTAAAGTTAGAAGAATGTATGTTGATGTTTCACTCATGGATTTGGGAGATATATGGCATATGACTTGATGATGAGATTAGTTTCACCAATATGAACATATCTATAGAGTATTGTGTTCATGGGAGATGATCATGTCTTAGAGATTTCTAGAATTAGTGCTATCAAATCAAAGATGTTTAACAGTACCTTTTTCAACATTTAGGAGATACGACATGTGAAAGGCTTAAAGCAAAATATATTATCTCTTGTTTAATTGGATAGTAATGAGTATCAAACCCATATTAAATATGGGTTCATGGCAATAGATAAAGGCACATTGGTATTCATGAGAGAAGAAAAGGTAGCTACAAGTTTGTACATGCTTAAAGAAGAAACAATATATGGAAGGAAAAAATTGTTGTATCAATAAGCTTTATAGAAGGATCAACAATATTATGGCACTACAATCTATGCCACATGTCAGAATGAGGTGTGAAGATTTTAACTAAGTAAAAGGTTTTTCCTATGCCCAAAAAGGTATCTTTACCACATTATGAGCATTGTATTAAAAATTAGCAACAGATATACAAGTTCACTAGATCTACTACTAAAAGCAAAGCTATCTTTGAGTTAATTTACTCTAATGTTTGGTAAGCACTAGTTATGTCCCTAGAAGGCCCAAGCTACTCTATATCTTTCATTGATGAGTGTTCCAAGAGATGTTAGATATATCTAATCAAGAAGAAGGCGTACACATATGAATCATTCAAATAATTTAAAGTAGGAATAGAACTTAAATGTAAGAAAAATATCAAGTGATTGAGGACATATATAGAGTGGAATACACTAGTGATGAATTTCATAACTTTTGTAAAAAAGAATGTATTAAATGGCAATTCATTGTGGTTCCCATTCAACAAAAAAAATGGAGTAATAGAGAGGATGAGTAAAACATTATGAGAATAAACAAGAGTAATGTTGAGAACTACAGGATTAGCCACGTCATTCGAAACTCATTAGTTTCTTTTGAATTGTTAAATCACATAAAACCCCATTTATGTAATTATATACATACATACATACATATATATATATATATATATATATATATAGATATATGTTTTTCGAATTTAAATTTGTTTGAATTTCAAACCAACTCCAATGCCTAGTATTTTTATATGTTTGGTTTTCTAAAATTATTCTACATCTTTTTCTAAATTTTCATAACTTTTGGATTTTAAATCACTATTTAATCTCTTTTTTATGTAATAAATTATCTAAAATTTTAAATTAAAACCTTGCACTTCCCCTATCTTTCAAAAATGCCTTAAATTTCTCTAATTAGATTCTTAACAAATCTTTTTTTTTTCAAAATCCTATCACCCCTAAACACCTTACCTAACACCTTAAATTTCCAACTTTTTTCCCATAATTTTTCTAGTTTCTGTCACCTTAAAAATCCCTCTTGAACTACTGATTTATTAGCCATATATGGTCCCAAAACCCCCTCCTAGTTACTATACTCCCACACTAAGAATTTTTTCACCAAAAATTGCCCAAACTTTTCTCATTTTTTTCTCCCTTTTCCTTTGCGTTGGATATACACTTTCAAGCCATATTTCTCTTCGTTTTTCTTGACTTTGTGCATTTTTCTTTGAATTAGTCCTACTCTTACTTCCTTACATTGGCACTCCAAGATACCCTTTATTCATTAGATTTTCCTCCATTTTATCCCTCATTTTAACCCAAAACCACAATTGTGTTGTTGGGATTTTTTTTTTCAGTTACCTAATAGTCTAGTTTGTCTTCATTTTCTTCTTTCTCTTGGTTTTATTTAGTTCCTTGAAACTCTTACTCCATTAGATCACTACTTTCCTTTTTATGCCTAGATATTTATCCTTATTTTTCCTTTACTTCACTACTAGTTTTGTTGGGTAGTGCCATCTTCTTTCTTCCCTCTTCTTGTTCCATCTTTGTAAATTCCTAAAAAAAACTTTAGTTTATCTCTCAAACACTTAATATAAGTATTTGAGGCAAAGTATTAGTGTTAAGTAAAGGTAATCTTGATTATTCTTGACATAAAAAATATACTTTCAAGATCAAGGTTGTTAACTTGTTTCTCTTTGATTCGTTCTCCCTTTCCTTTCACTTTATTTTAATAATATATTAATATAATTCTGTTCTTTTTTAAGGTGATCAAGGAGCTCCTTAGGTCATGTTTATCTTAGTTTTTTCCTTTTCAAGTGATCTTAGGAGTTTATGTAAAATAATATATTCTATGTGTTTTATTTATTTGAATATAAAGCATGATGTTAGTATTTATGAAAATGACACAAGGAAATTTTTAAAGAGTGAACATGATTTTGTGATGAATAATTTGTTGAATATTTTTTTTTATGAAAAATTGAGATTATGACCATGATTTTATGTTATGCTTATGGTATGTATTATTTTTTTAAGAATTAAATTATATGTATTATCTTTCATATAACTATATTTCTAGTTATCTTAAAAGTGGGTTGAATTTAATATGCTAGGCTCCTTGAGAGCTTTCAGTCTTATGGCATTTTATGTGGTCTATAATTTTTTTAATTTTTAAAACTTTTTTTTATAATATATGCATTAGTATATAGAATCTTAGGTATGAACTTTATTTAAAAATGAGTAAAACTTATATAAGGTTTTAGGGTTAAATCTTGGTTAGAGGTATTTTAGTTATTGTGGCATTAGTAAAAGTTACAAGTAAAGTAGATCGAAGTTAAGGAGTAAGAAGATTGTTGAGTGCTATCACTGTAGCATGAAAGGATATTACTATAAGGATTATAAACATCTAAAAAATAATGAAGAAGATAAAGGAAAATGTCACGAGTTATCAAAAGCTTAGGGTTGTGTAGCAAGTACCTCAGAAGATGGTGAAATTTTATATAGCAAGGCAACAATAAATGCTAAATTGAAAAAAAGGTTTGTTGATGTCCAACTCATGGATTCACGAGTTAAATGCACATATAAAAACCATGAAGAGAATGGTTCCATTAGTATGAGGTTGGAAAAAATGATTGATAAAAAAAAAGTGAGCTTGAGTAAAGAAAATTGAACCTCAAAGGACAATCATGTGATCTAATAATGGTAATGTACAAAACAAAATAGAGCTAATAATCTATTCATGTATCTCACATTATTTTTCACACTCATATGTGTAATACCTTGTTTGAAAAAATCCTAATTATAAGCTGGTAATTATGTGTGATCAATTATAATAATTAATTTAGGATGTTTGTGTTAAATGTTTTATTTTCATGTATATTATTATGGTGTTTTAAATATATAAATTTAATTAGGTTAAAATTTGGATAGAATTAGGGTTTGAAGAAACCCTGATTATAAGCTGGTAATTATGTGTAATCAATTATAATAATTAATTTAGGATGTTTGTCTTAAATGTTTTATTTGAATGTATTTTATTATGATGTATTATATATATATAAATTTCATTAGGTTAAAATTTGGATAGAATTAGGGTTATTAGTTTTAACCATAGTTGGGACTCCGATCCGCGTCTATCTTACCAAGGAACCCTAATTATGCTAACTGAATGTTTTTCCTTAGGTCAACTTTCCCTAATAGCATCCTTACCTGATTGAGATTTTTTTGGTCTTCTTCTACTCCTCCATTGGTGTATAATTCTCCCTTATCCCATCTTTCCCCTACATTTCTACCTCTGCCCCCATGTTCCCCTCTTGTATATTTTGCTTGTGCATGTCCGCTTTCTTTGTTGCACTCTATCGTTCATATAAGCTTCCCCATCCCTCATTATTTTTGTATTTTGATCCACCCAAAATAAAAGTCCCTAGTATGTGATCTCCTCCTCCTCTTTGTTCCTTTTTTGTCTTCTTCTTCTTCTTCTTCTTCTTCTTCTTCATTCTCTATAGTTCTTGTTTAATCCAGCACCACCCACCATCATCAACCACCACTATAACACCTTACCACCAAAAACCACCAAGCACCACAATTTTTCCCTATAATCCATGAGCACCACCTCCCCATTAGTTTCCCTCATCATCTCCCAACTATCACCACCTCAAACCATTTATTTTCTTTCCCCTTCACGATCCATTTAAAATTTTGTTAAGGTGCACGACCATACACCCCTCGCATGCCCCCAACCGTGTCTCTCTCTCATGGCACAATCACAACTTATGTTCTTGGGTAGAAAGGCTCCCTTATGTGCACCATGATAATAATTTCCATTTTAAATGTCATATCAAGCTAAAAATATGTAGTGTTCCATAGAATATATTACATGTTAGAGACATATAATTAGGATTTGCATATGTAAGTGACTAAATGCATGCTAAGTGAAAAATATTGTCAATTGCTAAATCTTAAAAATTACTTATGTGATAAAATATTGTAAATCACTACCTTTTATACTTTTCATGAAACAATATTATAATAATAATTTTTGGTACGAAAGTGGATAATAATAATGAAATTAAGGTTTTGAGGGCATTTTTGTCATTTTTGACATAATCCACCTAATATATGATGCAGGAGCATCCTTATTTGATTATCACACTCTTGAAATTATTTTTTCTGATACAGAAGCAAACACTAAAGAATTGGCATTCCTTATTATAGAACCAATTATTCTTAATTTAAAAAGGATCTGCCATAAAATTGAAGACAAAAGATTGGTTACGTTGCTAGTAATAGATAAAACATACCGCACAAGCTACTAGGCATATACATGCATATGCATGGCATGCATGGAGTGCATGGTGCATGGGGGAAGTAATATAAAGCTTGGACGTGTATACTAGTTGATTTAGTTAATTAAATAATTAATTAGTAGAGTTAGAGATTAGTTAGAGAATAAAGTAGCATAAATCTACCTCTATGAAGAATATTCTATATTCTAGTATCTTTTAGCTAGGTATCTTTTGAAGAATTATACTTTTTAGCTAGTATCTTGTAATCGGTAGCTTAGCTATATAAAGCCATAGAGCTCACAATTGGAGATAGATCAAGATTAAATTGAAGTTGAATGCAAATTACAAGTACTGAATTTGGTGTGAGTTCATCTCAAGTTTAATAGAATCTATGTTAACGATTAATCTTGAAACCCTTAATCTCTATATTTGTGTTAAATAGAGATTAATTAATATCTTTTCTAAACTCCATAACCCATGCAATTATTAGCCATATTCATCGTCCAAACACATCCCAAAATGAAAACCCTAAATCGAAACCCTAACCCTAAGTTTCAAACCAAACCCTAACTATAACCCTCATTTTCTAAACTAAACCCTAACCCTAACCCACAAATCCATCCATCATCAAACCCTAATCATCGAATCATCCTCATCATCATATCATCATTGTTGAATCATATTCATCATACATTCGTCATATTCAAATCATCATCATCATTATTCTACCCTATTCAAATATTTACATTATTAATTCACTACTTTTGAATCATCCTCTTCCTAATTCCAACCTAATTGAGAATTAGTTTTACAAATTTGATAATTCCATATTCCCACACACATCAATTTTGGTATCAAATCCTTAGGTTTTGATCTCTGTGATCAAGATCCAATCTTTACTCAAGATTCTTGCAAGTACATGTTTTTACTTGAAGATTTGTCAAAACGTGTCTCCTCTTCAAGATTCTCAAAGAATTCATCAAGAAGACACCAAAATCCAATTACTTAGGAGCGTGTTTGGAGAACATCACTCGATGTTGAAGGGAGGAGATGGCGACCCAAGAAGATGACTTGAGAGATGTTCTCAAGGTATTGGTGGACAAAATTAAGGAGGCAAATCTATATGTGGGGAGAATAGAAATTTCACAAGCTCAAGGGTCACACGTGTAGCTACAAAAATGAGGGGAACAAGTAGAAGGAGACCACGTAAGAAAGGCACAAAATCAAATGGAGGAAAGAGAAGAGAGTGATGGAAATTATGGGAGATCATATGACACCTCAAGAAGAACCTATGATGATGTGGAAAAGGGAATCAAATTTGATCTACCCAACTTCGAAGGTAATTTTGATCTAAATTATTTTCTCGAATAGTTGAAAATTGGTGAATATATTTTTGAGTATAAAGAGATTGATGATGAGAAGAGATGTCAAATAGCAATATTAAAGTTTTAATTTTTTTTAGAGTGTCGTATGATAATTTTAAGAGGAGAAGGAGAGAGAAGGAAAAATGAGAATTAGGTCATAGGAAAAATTAGAAAAAAACTTGAGGAAGAAATTTGACTAATTTGAGGGAAAGGTTGGTTGGAATTGAGGAATACATTAGAGAGTTTGAAATATTAGCTCTAATGTGTGATGTTTAAGAAAGTGAAGAACAAAGGTGTGCATGATTCATTGGGGAGCTAAATATGAACCTTAGGGAGAAGGTGTAGGAGTATCCTTATGAAGTGTTTGACAACCTAGCTAGGTTAGCAATCAGGTTTGAGAAATAGTTGAAGAGAACAAAGCCACTAAACAAGTCAACTAATGCTCCATATGGTTTGACATTCAAGGGGGTGTCAAAGCTACCAATTTCTCAAGCCACAAGTCAAGACAATGTTAGAAAGTCCACTTGTTAAGAAAAGGCCAAGGATCAAGTGGTTGATAAGGTGAAAAAGTAATGCTTCAAGTGTAGAGATTATGGTCACTTTGCTTCGAATTGTATAAACCAAAGGGCATTGACTTTGAAGGAGATAGTAAGTATGGAGGATTGTGATGAGAATGAAAACCTTAATGGATACCTTGAAGAAGAAAGTGATATCCCATAGGATGCTTTAGAAGAGGGTCAAGTGGATTGCTACATATTGCAAAGGGTGCTCCAAGTACAACAACAACCTCTACTTACTCAAAGAAAGAAGATTTTTTAAGGCCAAGTGTAGAGTTGGTGATAAAGTGTGTGATTTTATCATTGATAGTGGCTTATGCACTAATTTTTCTTGTGAGAAGATGGTGAGCAAGCTCGGTTTGGAAACCATGGGTCATCCAAGACCATATTCACTCCAATGGCTCAAAAAAGACAAAGGTGTAAGGTTGAAAATTATTTTGATGATGTTTTATGCGATATTCTACCTATAGATTCTTGTCATATTTTATTGGGAAGGTCATCACAATTTGATAGGAAGGTTGTGCATGATGGAGTCCTTAATGAGTATGTGGTGTGCAAGGGAAAAAAGAAGTTTAGGCTAAAACCTAATCTAGAGGGGGAGGATTAGTTTTGAAGAATAAAAAGGGGGAAGGAGCTGAGTGCATGCAACAAAAAAAGGAAGAAAAAAAGATGGAAGATGTCAAGTGTAGGAGGGAAAGAAATAAGAGTAGCATGGAGTTGTTGATCCTTGAGGAGTGTGAGATGGTTGAAGTTATCAAAGATGAGAAGATATGTTGTGCATTGGCGGTAAAGGAGGTCCAACAAGGGGAGAATACCAATATAGATCCAAAATTGCAACAAGTGTTGAGAGAGTATGTAATAACCCACAAAATTAAAAACCTATTATTTACTAAATTATCCTCATTTGGGATAATTTCATTTTCAAATTTATTTAATTTCATTATTTTATGGATTTATGATTATATAAAAATAGATATGAATATTTAATAAATTAAAATAAATATTTTTTATTATCATACTTATTTTATTTAAATAATTTTTCAAACCCATATTTTACTAAAATTACCCTTGTAAACTAATATATTAAACTCTAATACATTAAATTATTAAATTAATTTATCTATTAAAAATATTAAATGCCATTATTGTAAGAATTATTTTATTTTATTTTATTTTCCCCCCTTTTCCTTTTCTTCTCTTTTTTCTTCATTTTTCTTTTCCTCCTTTTTCCTTTTTCTTCCTTCCTTTTTTCCTTTGGCCCGCCAATCTTCTTTTTTCTTGAGTTGGGCCATTGGTCCTTTCTCCTTCTCTCCCCCTCTCCCCTCGCGCATCTAGCCTGATCTCCCTCCTTCTTTTTTCTTTCCTTTCTTTCACCCCCGGTTAGGCTAACCTAACTTTCTTTTTCTTCCCCCTCTCCCTCGCGCGTGTGGGCCGACCCGTTCTCTTCCTTCCTCTCTTAGCCTCCCCAGTATACCTTTTCTCCTCTCTCCTTCTTCTTCCCTCCTCCTTCCTTCTCTTTTGACACTACATGCCATGGCTAGCCTACAACTCACCCTGCCACCTTCCATTGCAACCTACATCCCTGCTCCCTCTCCCCATCCCTTTCCTTCTATTTTTGGCCACACTAACCTTACAACCCTCCCCCGCATGCCTTCCCTTTCTTCCTTCCTTGTTCTTGCAACCTGCCACCCTACCCTACAATCACAACCACCCACTCTTGCCTCCTCTCCTTTCCCTCTTATTTTTCTTCTTCTCTCTCACTCATTTTGCTCCTGCCTCGAGCTCCTCACCTCCCTACAGAGCCCTCTACCTTTTCTTTCTTCCCTTACCATCTTGTATGCCGCTCATGCTGCATGAGAAGCGTGAGTTTGTTGCCTCCTTTTTGATAATTTTGGCTAATCATTTGAGGTATAACAAATGGTTAATATTAGTATGTATTTAATTAAGCTTTTGATAAAATTTATTCTTTTAATTTTCTACTTCTAATATGATAAATGTTGATATTATTTTTAGGTATTAATTTTACTAATCAAAGCTCAAACCTTTAATTAGGGTACTGGTAAGGTTTGATTATTGCTGGAAATAAGGTAACCGTTATACCCTACTAAAATGTATGGATATATTTATGCTAGCACATTAGGGTTTTTAATATGTTTATATGCATGATGTATGTTATTAAGTATAATGTATTTAGTGGCATATATTAGTTGATGAAAAGAAAAACATGTTAATTTATGCGTCATGTGTAGAAATATTACTTAAGAAAAAAGCCTTGTTGTTTAATGATAATGTTAAATACATTTGTATGATATGATATGCTAATGTGGCCATTTGTTGCATAGATAATGTTAATATATGCTCTAATGGAATTTTAGTAATTTTTCTTGTATAAAGGTATGTTCTAAATAAGTGTGTAAAATAGGTGATAATGAATATTCATAATAAATGAGAATAGTTGGTGGTGTTGGATCATGTATATAGACCATGTATATTAACATTTTATATGGTGAGGGTATTTTAGTAAAATTGATTTAATAAGGGTAAAATGGTAATTTATAAGAGTAAAGGGGGTAAAATGGTAAATGGATAAATAAGGAGGGCATTTTAGTAATTTTACATGGAAAAGGGGATACGTTGGTAATTTTTGTGAGTAAGAAGGTATTTTGGCAAATTAATTAAAGAAGAAGGGTATTTTAGTAATTTGGTATAGAGGAAGGGTATTTTGGTAATTTTGTAAAGTAAAGGGGTAAAATTGTGATTTAATAAAGTAGAAGAGTATTTTGGTAATTTGACATAAATGAAGGGTATTTTGGTAATGTGGCATAAAAGGAAAGGGTATTTTGGTAATGTGACATAAAGGAAGGGTATTTTGGTAATTTAGAATTTAGAATAAAGGAAGGGTAATTTGGTAATTTGGAAGGGTGTTTTGGTAATTTAGCATAAAGGAAGGATAATTTGGTAATCTTAATAAGTGAGAAGGGTACTCTAGTAATCTTAATAAGTGAGAGGGGAAGTTTAGTAATTTAACCAACCAAAAGGGTAGTTTGGTAATTTTAATAAGTAAGAAGGTAAAGTGGGTGATTTAATAAGTATGAAGGGTAATTTGGTAATCCACAAATGTAATGGGTATATTGGTAATTATGTAAACATGAAGGGTAATATGGTAACTTCACAAATAAAAAGGAATGACTTGATAATTTTACAAACAAGGGGTACTCAAGTAATTTTGTAAGGATGATGGGGGAAAATCGATAACTTACATATAACCTATCAATGAATTAAATAAGTCTCCATAATCAAACATAAGTAACATTGAATAATAAAATAAGGGGATTTGATAAATCAGTGAGTATCATAAGAACATGACATAACCTAGGGTTGGATGGACAACTAAGGGTGTGATATGGTGTTTATCGTATATTTATGAAAGAGGTGTCTTAATCATTAATCATGCATGGTGATATGTGTTGGATGTGATATAAGGACATATTAGGGTTAAGTGTTCCATGATCCTTCGATGTAGACTACCAGACTCTAAGGCCGTATTATGATCATGAAGTGATAAATCCCTTGTGGCATATGAATAAATGGAAACGAATCTTGAATTGGAATTATATGATATAAGGATGGCCTTAGTGGTTTCTTTAGGTTAACATGGATAGCTACATGAATAAGAATTACTTAATAATAACAGAAACAAATGGAAGTGAACAAGTATTTGGTTGTTGTATTTCTCATAGTCATTTTAATTAAGACACTAATAATTAAAGTGGAAGACCTCGAGATTGGGAATGGTGGCTCTTTAAAGGTCACTACCCTAAAGACGTGGTTTAGGCCACGGTTATTTCGGTATTTGTTGGTGTGCCTTAGTGCCCTAGCCAGGCCCTACAGCTTACTCTATCTAGCTCTACAGACCTATTTAGGGGCTATGCATACTAATGAATTAGGTGTACTTTTTGATAAGGTACCATGTGTCTTTGTGCACCAGTATGACTAGGATAGGTTTGCGTCCCTAGGTTGATGGTTAAAGGGTATTGTGTTACTAGTGTGCGCTAGTATGACTGGTGTACCTTGCGTCTCTAGGTTCTTCATCTCCTCCTCAAGTTAAATAAATGGATTTGTTGTGATAATTAAATGAAAAACACTAATCATGTAAAGTGAAAGATTATTGAGCTGAGCCTAGATGGATTATATCATGTGTACAAGTCCACTGGTTATAATAGTGGCCATGAGTGCTTTGTCTTGAAAGATATATATGTATACCGGTCCACCATTCATAATACCTGTCATTGCATTCTACCCTAAAGCATATTTTTGGTCCACCGACTATAATTGAAATGCCCCAAAAATCCTAATTTCTATTATCTATTATTAAATAAGGTTTCTATGTGAGATTTTAACCAAAATAATTTACTTTTATTAAAATAAGAGGAAGTTAATTAGGGTAAACTAAGAGGAAATTTATAAGTGTTCTAAAAAGAAGGAATGTTGGTATTTTTAATCTAATTAATGATTTTATTTGGAAATTAATTAAATAAATTACTTTATTTAAATTAAGAAGAATAAAATAGCTTCAATTAATATAAACTTTATAAATAATTTAATTGGAGAAAATTAGAGTGTTTTGTTAATTAAAATGGAATTTAAGAAATTTCTTTAAAAAAACCCCTAAATTAACCTAAAAAGATAATTTAATTACTATTGTAATATTTATATTTTATTAAACATCCCAATTACCCAAATCATGCTAATTAATCCAACCACTAATTTCTCTTCTTTTTCCTTTTTCCCTTTTTCCTTTTTCTTTCTTTCACCTTCTCTTCCTTATTTCCCCCCCGACTGGGCCGGCCTGCTAGGCCCAGCACCCCTCGCGGCCCGTCCCTCTCCCGCGCCCCTCCTTCCCCTTTTCTCCCGGCCGGTTCGGCCCACCCCCTTTTCTTTCTTTCTTTCCCTTTCTGTTGGACCGCTGGTCCAGCCTCTTCCTCTTCTTCTTCCTCGTGACGTCGTCGTCCTTCGCCGTCTGCAACCGAAATTTTCGCCGGCAAACAAAACCTTCAACGCCACGCCAATATCACCGGTCATTTCGCCTTTCTTCCTCGTTGACTTCCCTGCAGATGTGACCAATAGATTTAGCCATTCCCGCACGCAATCCTCTTCTTCTTCTTTTTCCCGATGGGTCTCGGTCTGCAACAGCAGACCTGCGCTGGTCAGCCTCGCCGAACACGCAAGCACCGAACCCCGACTCCCCCTCACACCTTTATCGTTTTCCCATCCCGATTTGCCTATAAATAGCCCTGAAGGCCGCTTGAATCGGGTTCAAAAATCTGGAACCCAAAGAAATTCCAACGCACGCCACCCCACCTTCAACTGCCCTTTCCTCTACCTTCGGCCACTGTTGCCGCCTGCCCGTGCCACCAACATCCTCCATTCACCGCCCTCTACACAACCAACCCCCTAGACCTCCCTGCCTTGCCCCGCACGTGCCGCCCTGGCCGTGCGAAATTACCTTCCCGAACAAGCCCTTCGACCCCACTCGCGCCACCTTCGTGCCGCCAGCGCCGCCTCCACCGCCACTTGCAGCACCGCCACTACCCCCCAAAACAACTAGGGGTTCCTCTCCTACCACCTTGCACCTCCATTTTTCCCCTACTTTCCTCTTCCCTGGCCTCCACCTCCATTTTCCCCCTCTCTTCCCTTCCTCCACCGCCGCCGCCGCCACCACCTCAGCCAGGTTGCCCCAAATTCCTAGAACAGTTGAACCCTAGACCTTGAATAATAAAAGTGTTCATAAATTTTAATACTATTAACCAATATTATTAATGATATGGTAATTAATATGATTATTACTACCTCTATTATTATTTTTAGGTCCTAATATTACCCCCAAGAACTTCTAATTAATGGTATTAGTTGATACTCAAACCTTGTTAAGTTATTATTATTATTATTATTATTATTATTATTATTATTATTATTATTATTATTATTATTATTATTACTATTAGTGTTATTATTATTATTATTATTAGTATTATTATCATTATTACTATTATTGTCATTATTATTATTATTATTCCCATGTTTATTACTCTAACTATGACTAATGTTGTTATTATCTTTGTTATTATTATTATGGTAGTATTCTTACTATTATTAGTATGATTAACATTACTATTATTATTATTATCCTCATCATTATTATTATTATTATCATTATCGTTACTATTACTATTATCATGGTTATGAGGTTGTTGCTAGTATTATTATTATTATCAACATTACTATTATTGTTATTACTATCATTATCATTATTATTATTATTATTACTATTATTATTATTATTATTATTATCTTTGTTATTATTTTTGTTGTTGTTGTTGTTGTATTTAATGCATTTATTATTTTATCGATTATTACCATCGTTATTATCCTTAACATTATAATTTAATATTATTACCTTAGTATTTTTGTTAAGCTTAGTATTGCCACAACTATTATATTATTATTATTATTATTATTATTATTATTATTGTGATTATTATTATTGTTATTTTTATTGTTACTATCATTATCGCTATCATTACTATTATTATTACTATGGTCAATACTAGTGTCATTATGTTTATCTTTCTAACTAATATTATCATTGCTATTATTTCTATTATTATTATTTTTATTATTCCTACTATTATTTGTATTATTATTATAATAATAATTATTATTATTATTATTATTTTCATTACTATTACTACTTCCACTATTATTATTATTATTATCATTATTATAGATATTATCATCATTATTATCATTATAGCCATCATTATTCTAATTATGAGTACTATTATTAGTAGTATTCTTATTATTGTTAGTATTATTAGTAATTATTATTAATAATATTGAAACCCTCACCTTAATACTCTAGATTTTGCTAAAACCTACTTTAATTAGTGATAATCCGTTTAAACTATCGTGAGAATAATAATAACCCTACCTTTTTAATTATAAACTACTATTATTAATATTAGCCTTAGTATTAGGCCCTGATAGGGGTAAGATAGGAATTATGATAATTTGGGTAGAGGGAGATTGACCCTTAGTATTTCTTCCTTATAGGTGAACCAGGTCAAACCCTAGGAGGTGTAGGAGCGTGCTCCAAGCCCGACGCCGATTTAGGTAAGAACGTAACTAAGACCACCTGTGTGTATTGCATGTTTTACTTGTAACACCGCAAAATTCACTATTTTTTTTGAAAGCGGAAGCAATTAAAATAAAATCACTTAAAACCGGTGAATTCTGGGAATGTTACCGCCACACTTAGTACCAGAACGGTTCTCTTATACCGTTCGAGTACCAAGTGCTAAGGCTAAAGAAAAGATCAAGAATCAATTACAAAATCAATACAAACTAAACTTCAAATAATCATTAAACGGTTGTAAAAGAAATCAGATTACGCATCAAGAAATGTAATTCATTTCCAAAAGAGAATTAAACTTACAACCGATAAAAGGTTCATTAAAATACTCAATCGAGTAATGAATCAAAAAATGGTAAATACTATACCAAAGAAATAACAAAAAATTGAAATTGCATAAAGAATGAATACGGCCACAACACTCTCAAACTTCGAGCGAAAAAGGATGCAAAACGCGGCGCTTGGAAGGAGTCAGAGGAAGGAGACCGCACGGGCTGGGCCGAAGAGGAAGAAGAAAAAGAAGATTGGGCCGCAACTGGCCCAGTTCGGGGAAAACGAAGTGGAAAAAGAAAAAGAAGAAAAAGAAAGAAAAAGAAAAGGAAAAAGGAAGAAAGAAAAAGAAAAAGGGAAAAAGGGAAGGAGAAAAAATTAGATTAGGGCCAATTAAATTAATCTGAATATTTAGAATATTTGAAAATAATAATATTTAAATAAAATAATATTTAAATCCCTTTTTTGGCTAAATTAGGATTTTTAAAAGGTTTTCCATAAATTCCATTTTAATTAGCAAAACACCCTAATTTTCTTCCATTAAATTATTTATAAAAATAATATTAATTTGGAACTATTTTCTCATTCCTATTTTAAATAAAACAATTTATTTAAATAAATTCCCAAATTAAAATCTTTAACTAGCTAAAATACTCAAATTCCTCCTAATTAAAATACTTATAAATTTATTCTTGATTTTCCCTAATTAATTTCCTTTTATTTTAATTAAATCATTTATTTAATTAATATTTATAATAAAACCTCATTTAAATATAATATTTAAGATTAGAAATTTTCGGGGCATTTCATTACTTGTCTTGTATGCCTTGTGCGGTTGTATGCTATAATCTGTATGTTATCTGTGTATTTATGTAGCGCAGCATGGAACCGAGGTATGTTCTCGTGCTCCTGTCTATATGTACTAATATGGTATGGTACAAAGATGATGTGATGTGATGTGACCCCTACGACGTGCATGCTAGGTGTTTTGATGAGGAGTTGTGGAGTGGGGGCTTGAAAGAGAAAAATAAGCAAATAAACTAACCAAGGGGAAGTACGTTGGTTAACGTAGGTATGGACGACCTAGGTAATCTGTAATCTGTGAAATGATGAGAAAAAGGGGAATTAAATAAATAGAAGTGTGGGAGAAAATAAGGTTGCATGGGAGAACTAGGGTTTGCATGGGAATGATAGAGTTTGGCATGGTGGAAATGATAGGATTTGCATGGGGAGGTTAAGGTCCGCATGGGGGCGAACCTTACGTATGAAAAGTTACTTTGGGACGTGGGGAAAGTAATGGAAGGTCTGTTTGGGAGTCTGGAGGCTCGAGGTGAAAAATAGTACGTAGGGTCATATAAGGGTACCTAGGGTTTGGGAAGGAAACCCTAATTTGAGAAGGTGGAAAAAGAAAAATGAAATAATAAGAATAAATGAGGAGGAGTGAGGTATGAGGGAGAGTTGAGTCTGAGGGTCATGATTTGGGTTTCCAATGTGAGAAATGTGCTAAGTATGATAATTACAACGGGTGTTTAGTGGCCTAATGTAAGCGTAGGAGATAGCTCGGTAACCTAAACCGAGTAAGGATATAGCTAAGGCTGAATATGTGACATGTGTCCTACGTGCCATGATTGTTCTATATGATTTATGTGTCGTGGTCTTAAATGCCATTATTCTAACTGTTTCATGTGTGGCGTGGCTTGGAATCGGGTCGTGTGCATGTGCCCTCCTTTGTATATGATAGTACGACTGTGTCATCTGTTTTGATGTGATGTGTTGAGGCCCTCTAGCCATGCATGACATGGGTGATATTATTTCGAATGAGACACGTTAAAACACTTATTACTTACAGAGAAAGATGTTGAGCCGAACCCAGACCGGTCCACCGGCTATAATAGTGGCAGGGTATCTTACCCTCGCGACCATTCCACCGGCTATAATAGTGGCAGGGCATGTGCCCTCGCGACCGTTCCACCGGCTATAATAGTGGAGGATTTCGTGCTCAACAAACCAAATGTAAAAGTGATAAGACATGGAAAGATACTAATATTTACAGTGGAATACCTTGTGAGTCGGGGCCAGACCGGTCCACCGGCAAATAATAGTGGCAGGGTATATTACCCTCGCGACCGTTCCACCGGCTATAATAGTGGCAGGGCATGGCCCTCGCGACCGTTCCACCGGCTATAATAGTGGGGCTCCCGCACTCACATGGATCGATAAAGACTATGATGTGAATCGTTATAATTGTCTGAGATCTTATGAGAAAGTTATCTAATTCGTAACCAGCATTGTTTATCTGTGTTATTGTTTATTATTCACATGCTATGTCTACTTGTTCATGTATTTTTGTGCATGTGGGCCTTAGTGCGTCTGTTCCCTTACTCAGTACGTAGCGTACTGATCACCTGTTTCATGGGTGCTTCTCATTCCCACAAGCAGAAGTCTCGTCTGAGTTTTGCAGGTAGGGGACGATGTCTATGGCATTTTCAGGGCTGAGAGTTGAGTTTGGATCTAGCTTGGGAGCCGAGAGTGACGTGGCTGGAGAAATTTCCCTATCTTGTTTCTTTGCATTATCGTACTTTGTTATTCCGTTATTTTAAGTCCTTTGACATTTGGAATTTTTTTAAATTGTACTTCGGAATGTAACTTTTGACTTTCGCACTCTGATTCCGTAAAACTTATGCTTTACGAATGATTTGTTTTGGTTCTATTCTTTTTAGCCTTAGCACTTAGTATCGGGTTGGTAGGCATGAATCGATCTAGTACTAAGTGTGGCGGTAATACCCCCGGATTTACAGTTTTATTTGCTTGCTTTCACTAAACTCCTTTAAAAGTAAACGAAATTTTTCAGTAGTAAATTTGGGAGTGTTACAATAATAGTGTGGGATTCCGAGCTCAATAAACCAGATTTTGGATGTGAATAAATCATGAAAAAATACTAATCACTTATAGTGAAATACCATGCGAGTCGGGGTCAGACCGATCCACCGACGATAATAGTGGCTAGGAGCCTTCTGCCTTAGAGACTAATCCACCGGCGAATAATAGTGTTGGGTGTGTTCTACCCTAAAGTGTATTTTCGGTCCATCGACTATAGTAGTAGGGTTCCTGTACTCACATGGATATAATTCGAGAGATGATATTAAATGATATTCCTTTAATGGCTTAAGACCAAAAGAGTTACTTTCATCCTCTTGATGTATTTTTATTATAACACCCCTAAAAATCATAGTTGAAAATTTTCGTTTAATTAAAACCATACATAAGGACTAGGGGATGCTACCACCGTGATCATCATAAGCCTAACCCCTGGAAAGTCTCGCACCAACCACAAGGATATAAAATAATTTCACAAGACATTTAGCTAATTAAGACATATAATTGTAGAAATTTGAAAGATTCATAAATAAAGAGAAAATAGAGTGTGTGAATTAAAGAGTCATTACTGAATCGAAAACAGTTACAGTGTCAAGCCCTCAAGGGGAAAGAACAATACAATAGAAATGTATAATAAAAATGAATAAAGGAAAGTCCGGATGACACTTGATCTAGGGCCCTATGCCAAGTCTAATAGGTCGACACTCAGCCCTGCCCGACACCTCTAATGAGTCATAGGCATCAAACACAGCATTTCCTACTCTCACCATCTCAAAAGGGACCTCTACTCATGGGAATGAGTAGCACATATGAAATGAGTGATCAGTACGCTACGTACTGAGCTAGGTAACCATGTAGATAAGACCATACATGAAATATAGATAAAACAGGTAGGTAACCATGCAAATAAAGCCCTACATGAAAGATAGTTAGTACAAGTTGTGATTCAAACTGGTTGACCCTAATCGTTAGGTCTCTGATCATTATTCCCATTTCACACCATTCTCATTATAAGTCCATATGAGTATGAAAACCATACTATTATAGCTAGTGGATCGAAAATATTTAGGGCAACACGCACCTAGCCACTATTATTCACCGGTGGATTGGTCTCTAGGGTAAGGTGCTCCTAGCCACTATTATACCGATGGATCAGTCTGGCCTTGACTCCCAAAATGTTCAACTGTAAGTAATTAGTATCTTTCCCATGGCTTATCATTATTTAAGATTTATCTTATGGAGCTCAGGATCCCCCACTATTATAGCTGGTGGATCCGAAATATTTAGGGCAACATGCACTTGTCCAATATCATTCACTAGTGGATCGGTCTCTAGGGTAAAGTGCTATTGACCACTATTATGCCGATAGATTGGTCTGGGCCCGACTCAATAGTCTTCCACTTTAAATGGTTAGTGTCTTATCATTGTCTTATTCAATATATACTTTCACCCTAAACATGCATTCCCTTTGGACTTAATTCTCACACAACTCATCTACAACTAAAGCCCCGTCCCACATATTGGGACTTCTACACCTTCTAGTATATCTATAAATCCTTTCCCCCTTTTTCCTTACTTACTATGAATGCCAAATCCTATGTGTGTAGGTTGAGGCCCAATCTCCCATATCTCTAGGTTAACTCATCATTTCCCTCTAGGGTTTTCCCCTTGAAAACCCTAATCTAGCTTATATGACCCAACCTCCCTCTATCACACACAACCCATGCTTTCCTTGCCCCCAACTCACCACCCCACTCGATCCAGCCCCAAACATCCCACTTTACTTGCCATTTGCACATGTGGCCACGAAACCCTAGTTGGCCACCCCAAACCCTAGTACCTCTCTTTTCTTATGTGTCACCCCTTCATCACCCTCGCTTCCCATTCCTCTTTTCCACATGACACACATTCACCCTCCATATGACACCGTTCCACTCTCATCTTATACTCCAATCTCTCCCATCATTTCTCCCTTCCACAAGCTCCTCTACTTAGGGTTTTCCTCCAAAACCCTAGCCAAGTCCCCCATGCACCCTTATACTAACCCACGTACTATTTTTCACCTATGGACTCCAATCACTCCAAAAACTCTTCACTCACCTTAATTAACCCTCAAGTAAACTTTTCCCATGTAAAGACCATCCCTATACAAAGACTATCCATCCCATACAAGCCATATACTCCCCTTGCAAGATTTATCCCATCCTCTTATTCTTTCATATTATCTATTAGATGTCCACCTATTCATCATGAGATACTTAGGCCATTCTTACTTCCCTTTAGTCAACTCACTTCTTCCACCCCTTTCACCTTTTCACCACTACATCATATCATTTTAATCCTCCTAGCATGCATATCATAGAGGGCCATATTGCATAAGCACCATAAGTACAAGACACATTATTGTACTATGCATGCCAGAAAGAAAACACATACAACTTACCTTAGCTCTATTCTTAGCAAGCTACACTACAAGTACATAGTTCATAACCACATAAGGTACATACATATATCCATCACACATAACACATAATATACATATTAGACCTTATCCATATCCTTACCTAAAATGATATCGATCTTAGAGCACGTTCCTACATCTCCTTAGGGGTCGGGCTTAGCTCACCTATAAGAGGGAAACACTAGGGTTAACTTCCCTATTATTATTTTCATTATCTCCTACTTTACCTTTCATTTGAACTAGTATTAGTGATAATAATAATAATAGCTTTAGTACTAATGATAAAGGTATTATCCTTAAAGTGGTTAATAATACTATTAGGGTTAATATTTGCCAAAATAGGGTTTGGTGGTTATAATAGGCATGGCAGAATATTAGTAACAATATTAGTAAAAATAATGATAATAAATTTAATAATAATAATAATGATGATGATGATGATTATAATAATAATAATAACAAGGCTAGAAAAATAATTATGCCTAAATAATTTATACTTAAGAAATATCAAGGGTTAGGGCACAACTTGGTGAAGGTGTCAACTAAGTGGTGGCGGCAGTGATGGTGGCGATGGCAGTAGCGGTGGAAATAGTGGTTTTGGGGAAGGTGGGTCTTTTAGGGCTAGAAGAGAGAGAGGTGGTGGTTGTGTGGTGGTAGACTCTCTAGACTGAGAGGGTTACAATGGTGGTGGCGTCATAGCAGGGTGGCGGCATAGGTGGTGGTGCTTGTGGTGGCTGAGGGTGATGGATGGAGGGAGGAGGAAGGAGAGGGATAAAGGGAAAAGAAAAGCTAGGGGAAGGTGGAGGAGGGTCTGTTGGGTTAAGTGGATGGCAGAGGAGGTGGTGATTGTGGTGGAATGATTTGGGTGGGTTGTGGAGGGGAATTCAGGGGTAATGAGTGGCTTGGTTTGGTGGAGGGTGATGTAGAAAAGGGATTGGGTGGTGGTGTTTCACGGCGGTGGTTGGGGTAGTTTCTGAAGTGGCGGTAATGAAAATGTTTGAAATTTCTAAGAAGAGCAAATTTGGGGAAAATGGGGGAAGGTATGGGGTATTTATAGGTTGGGGGAAGAGGACAAAGGGGCAGGGGTGGTAGAAGCTCACCAAATGGTGGTGGCAGGATAGTACGAGTCTATAAATGGCAGGGCGTAGGGATGCATATAGGGGGGAAGAAAGGGGATAGGCGTGTGGGAGAGGTAGGCACATGGCAAGCTGAGCTCGAATTGGAAAGGAAAGGGAAGGAGAAAGAGAGGGGAAGCAAGTCGAGGCGGTATGATGGCAGGCAGGTAGGTCAACCAGTAGTAATTCTGTAGGCTAGATGTACAACGCGAGGGAGGGAGAGGGGAGGAGGAAGAAGAAGAGGTTGGGTTAGGTGGTCGGGGGAAGGAAAAGAAAGAAAAGAATGAAAAACTTGGCATGCAAGGGAGAGAAAAAAGAAGGAGAGCGCAGGTTGGGCTCCGCATGGGGAAGGAGAGGAAGGGAGGTGTTGGGTCGCATGTTAAGGCCTAACTAGAGAAAAAGAGAAAAGAAAAAGGAGAAAGGGATTGGGTGGTGTTTCGAGTGGTGGAATTGCACGATGGCAGCTAGAGCGGTGTCTGAAGTGGCAGTGGTGAAAATGGTTGAAATTTCTAGGCAAAGCAAAGGAGGGAAAAATGGGGGACAATATAGGGTATTTATAGCTCAAGGGAGGGGGAAGAGGACAAAGGGGCAAGGGTGGTAGGAGCTCACCGGTCGGCGGTGGCATGTCGGTACGAGTCTACAAATGGTAAGGTGTAGGGGTGCAGATGGGGGGGAGGAAAGGCGATAGGCATGCGTGGGAGGCAGGTAATGCCATGTTGAGCTTGAATTGGAAAGGAAAAGGGACAGGGGAGAGGGAGGGGAAGTAGGTCGAGGTGGTATGGTGGCAAGGCAGGCCAACCAATGGCAGTTCTATAGGCTAGACTTACAACGTGAGGGAGGGAGAAGGGAGGATGAAGAAGAAGGTTCTAGGCTGGGCGGTGGGGGGAAAAGAAAAGAAAGAAAAGAAAGAAAAACTTGGCGGGCAAGGGAGAGAAAAAAGAAGAAGGAGGGAGCTGGTTGGGCTCCTCATGGGGAAGGAGAGGAAGGGAGGGGTTGGGCCGCATGGCAAGGCATAATCGAGGAAGTAGAGAAAAGAAAAAGGAGAAAGGAGAAAGGAGAAAAAAGAAAGAAAGAAAAAGGGAAAAGGAAGGCAAAGGGGAAAAAAGGAAAAAAGGGTAGTTGGGGTATTTAGGGTATTTTTGGTATTTTTTAATATTTTAAAATATTAGAATTAAGTAAAATAATAAATAAATTCTCTTTTATATTAATTTAGAAAATTTTGGGTAAATATTCCTAAATTCTATTTTAATTAGCAGATTACCCTAATATTCCCTAATTAAGTTCTTTGTTATCTCCATCCTTTTCTATCTTAATTAATCCTATTATTTCATTAAAAAAATATACTTAATTAATTTCACCAATAAATCTCTATTTTATCATAAATTTCTAAATTAGTGTTTTGGGGTATTATATTTATAATATAAGTTTAGCCTTGGTGTCTGTCTCTCTCTTGGTATATGATGGTATTGCTAAGTGAATGGGCCTTGTACTATGCATCTCTTATTGTACGAGGTGTTGTACTGTGTATTATTTCTTAAGTTGCTTATGGTTATCTTTGTGCTCGCGCATGTTAGCGATCCATATTGTTATGTATTATGTGTGGCATACAGGCCTTACCATTCTATTTGGTATAAAGGATTACTTAGTACCATAGTACTGAAGGGTTCTATTTGTGAGCCTCTTCTTATTCAATGAGTAGTAGCCCTTGAAGGTCTATTGCAGATACTATTAGAGCTCATATTGGATAAGAGCGTAAGGATTGTTCAGGAATGATTTCAGGGTTTCTCTTTTACCTTTTTATTTCCTTATTAAAATGGTTTTTATTCTTATAACCACTAATAGTGGTTTTATTCTAGTAAAGAGTTTAATGCACTACTCCTATTTAAGTAAAGTCTAAATTTGAATAAATTGTATTTTGTTCTTTTAGTCTTAGTACTTAGTACTAAAATGGTAGGAGGAAATTGGTCTGGTACTAAGTGTGGCGGTAACATCCCCAAATTTTATAGCATTTGCTTCTGCTAATTTTTAAATAAAATAAAAATTTTTAGTAGTAAAATTTAGGAGTGTTATAGAGTGTGTCAATGTTTCTTTGGATGAGCTGCCAATTGGGCTACCTCCTTTGAGAGGTATTTAGCACGCTATTGATCTTATGACAAGAGTCACATTACCAAACAAGCCAGCTTATAGGTGCAATGTAGAGGAGGCTAAAGAACAAAGGCAAGTATAAGAGTTGTTGGACCAAGGCAATATTTGGGGGAATATGAGTCCTTGTAGAGTTCTAGCTTCGTTGGTGCCTCAAAAGGATGGTGCGTGGAGGATGTGTATTGATTCTAAGGCAATCAACAACATCACAATCAAATATAGATTTCTGATGCCAATATTAGATGACATGTTAGATGTGTTACATGGTTCAAAGGTATTCTCAAAGATTGATCTTAGGTGTGGCTATCATTAAATGAGAATAAGGGAAGGGGACAAGTGGAAGACAACCTTCAAGACTAAGTATAGGTTGTATGAGTGGTAGGTGATGCCATTTGAGCTATGTAATGCCCCAAGTTCCTTCATGAGATTGATAACGGAGGTACTTAGACCCTTCCTTGGAGTCTTTATTGTTTTTTTTTTATCTTGATGATATCTTGGTATATAGCAAGAGTTAGTTCGAGTAAATATAACACTTAAATAGGATATTTGACAAGCTTAGAGAGGTGAAGCTCTATAGGAAGTTGGAGAAATGTGATTTTATGATGGTGATAATGTTTTTCCTTGGTTATATTATTAGTGGAGATGGTATTAGAGTTGATTTGTCAAAGGTAGAAGCTATCCAAACGTGGCCTATTCCTACTAATGTCGACGAAGCTCAAAGTTTCCATGGGTTGGCGTCATTCCATAGGAAGTTCATCAAATAATTCTCTACCATTGTAGCACCTATCACACAATTGATGAAGAAAGGAGAGTTCCATTGGAATGATTGAGTGATAAAGGCTTTTGAAGACTTAAAGACAAAGCTCTCAAACATACTGGTATTATCTTTACCTTGTTTTGATAAATTGTTTGAAGTAACATTTGATGCTAATGGTGTAGGCATTGGGGGTGTGCTTTCACAATAAGGGAAACCGATTTCTTTATTTAGTGAAAAGTTAAATGGTGCAAGACTCAACTATGTGACCTATGATAAAGAGTTCTATGATATTGTGCGTTTTTTGGAGATGTGGAGTCATTACTTGGGACCTAATTCTTTTGTACTTCTCTTAGATCATGAGAGTTTGAAGTATCTGCATGGTTAAAAGAAGGTGAGTCTGAGATATGCTAAGTGGATAAGATTATTGTAGTCATTTGTGTTCTCTACAAGACAAATGGATGTTAAAGAGAATATTGTAGCAGATGCATTATCTAGGAGGACCATGGTACTTACCATGATGGATGCAAAGCTTTTGGGATTCAAGATAGTATATGGTATTAATCCATATATGCTGATTGATATGGTACCATTGAAGAAAAGGCAAAGTGAAGAGTTATGATGCACAAGAGAGAGTGGAGTTCTTTCAAAAACTTCATCAATAAATCAAGCACAATATTAAGAAGGAAAATGAAGTATATAAGACAAGAGCAAACCACAATAGGAGTCAACATGTTTTTCAACCGGGAGATTTAGTATAGTTGCACTTGAGGAAGGAGAGATTTCCTAATCTAAGGAAATAAAAGCTTATGCCAAGGGCGGATGGTCCTTTCAAAGTACTATGAAATTTTGGAAAAGTGCTTATGAGCTAGATTTGCTAGATTCATATTGGGGGGTATCAATGATATTCAATGTTGGAGATATTAGTCCTTATTATGGGAATACAAATTTGAGGGAAAATTCAAATCAACAAGGGGAGAATGTTGTAAGAGAAAACACTCAAGAATTGAAATTCATTATTATGAAACCAATTTTTATTCATTTAGAAAGGATTTCCTATAAAATTGAAGACAAACGGATGGTTACATTTCTCGTATTAGATGAAACATACCATCATACAAGCTACTAGGCGTATATGTGCATGTGCATGGCATGTATGGTATGCATATAGTGCATCACTTCGTGCATGGGGGAATTAATATGTAGAATGGACATGCATATTAGTTTATTTAGTTAATTAATTAATTAATTAGTAGAATTAGATATCATCTAGAGAATAAAGCAGCATAAATGTACCTTTTTGATGAATATTCTATATTCTAGTATCTCTTAGCATATTATATATTCTAGTATCTTTTAGCTAGGTATATTTAGTAGAATTATGCTTTTTAGATAGAATTTTTTAATCTTTATCTTGGCTATATAAGGCCATAAAACCCACTATTAGAGACATATCAAGATTAAATTAAAGTTGAATGTAAATTGCAAGTATTGAATTCTATGTGAGTTCATCTCAAGTTTAAGCGAATATATGTGAATGATTACTCTTGAAACCCTTAATCTCTTTGTTTGTGTGAAATAGAGATGAAGTAATATCTTTTCTAAACTCCATAACCCACGCCATTATTAGCCATATTCATCATCTAAACACATCCCAAAACCGTAACCCTAACCTTAACTTTCAAAACTATACCCTAACCCTAACCTATAAAACCATCCATCATCAAACCCTAATAATCGATTCATCCTCATCATCATATCATTATTGTCAAATCATATTCATCATTCATTCATCAAATTTGAATCACCATCATCAAATCAGCATCATCATTATTCTACCCTATTCAAATGTTTACATCGTTAATTCACCACCTTTGAATCATCCTCTTCCTAATTCCAACCTAATTGAGCATTAGTTTTATGAATTTAATAATTACATATTACCACACACATCACTTTACAAGTTTGAGAGTCAAAAAACTCTCCTCACTTGGAAAAATTAATCACTCCTAGGAAAATTAGCCATGCAATTCTTATCAACCTTTACCATGTCTATAAAATAAAACCCCACCCTTCAAGCCACATTTCCCCTTTTTTTATCACTATTTTTAGCTAATTTTCTTTTATTATTTTATCCCAAAAATTTCCCCAAAATTCATCCATTATAAAATCACATTATCAATAAAAAAACAAGCCACAAGTCCCTCTTAAGCTACATGATAAGTCCTTTTTAGCTCTTAGGAAGAACAATATAGATGTTTGGGAAGAATAAGAAAGGCTAGAAGACATTATTTGCTTATTTTTTTCCCTTACAAGATTAAAATGATATTTTTTTCTTTCCTTGTGAACCAAGTGGTAACTATATGAGTTAGACATGTAATAGAAAGGCATTGATTATTGAAATCTACACAGATGTATTCACCATGGTTGAAACATATCGTGGTGTATTAGGTAGTTGTCTTCTTCTTCTTTTTTTTAACTCAAATCACATGTATTAGTTGGATAATTTGTAACCTTTAATACTTCACTCCCTCTATAAGTGATAATGAGAGAATAAAAGAGAATACAACTTGTTTTAGCTACACACATTGTCCTCTCAAATTAAGAGTCCCCCTTCTTTAACTCTAGTGTAGGAGTTTGAAGTTTTTACAAAATCTTCCAAGATTTATCCTAAGATTTTAAAACTTAGATGGTTATTGTGAGTGTTAATTCAATGATTTATCAAGAATCAATTTCATCTTCTCAAATCTCCCCTCATTCTAATCTTAATTTTTAGTTGATCTAGTATTAATTTGACACCACTTCCTAGCATAACCCAACTTGGATCTCATATTCATCAACTTGGTTATAAAGCTTAAGTTGCAGCAATTTGGGTCTTGTTTCTTTTTCTTCCATATTCCTTGTCAAAACCTAAACCCACAAGAAAAATACTTTTGAACTAAACACCATTCCATTCAAGCCACAACATATTTCCCCCCACCCTTAACCAAAATCAACTTCCTTTCTTTTACCTTCTAAAGATTTCTTTTAACTTCAATGGGAGACTGCCCTTTACCAAGAAGTTTGAGCTTTGAGGAGACAAATAATCTAAGAAGGGATCGAGCTATTTAGTCTCTTCAGAATGATATAATAAGACTACTTGATATCTTGGAGACCATCCTTCCTAGTATGGAATGAAACACACACACAAAAATACCCCCAACTTGAGACCATTATGGGGTTGGTAAGCATGTTGAAAGTGAAGATGGATAAGACTAATTCTTTAGTGATTATTTATGGATCTAAGGAGGAGGAAAAAAATGAGGAAATAATTTTCATGATGTTAGAGCCAAGATCCTAGAGTTTAAAGACAATCATAATCTTGAAGAATTTTTGGAGTAGGAGTTGAGGTGTAGTAGATTATTTGAGGCTAAGGGCTATTCTAGTAATAAAACCTTTAAGGTGGTGGTTTTTACGATCAAAGACCATGCCTAATCATGGTGGTAGAACTTTATTCATAAGAGAAGGAAAAAAAAAAGAAAAATCAAAAGTAAAGTCTTGGATGAAAATGAAGAAGTTGATGGAGGAGAGATTCCTTCCTCCTTTCACTCAAGACTTATATAATAAAATGTCATATTTGAAGCAAGGATCATTAAGTATAGAGGAGTACATTAGGGAGTTTGAAAAACTCTTTATGAGGCTCGGTTTGGATGAGCTAGAAGAGTATACCATGCCTCTGTTCCTTAGTGGAATCAGGTATGAAATCTATAGGAAGGTGGAAATGCATAGGTTTTACACCTTAGATGAACTCTACCATTAAGACATCGAGGTCAAAAACTATGAAAAAGAGAAGAGGGCCTTGAGGCATGGCGGTCCAAATAAGGATGCTAGAACATCAAGAGAGACTCCTCCACCATTTATAACTCCTTCCACACCTCTGACAAAAGATGTGAACGGTAAGGGAGTGGCGATTGAGAATCAACTAAAAGTGTGAGGTGTTTTAAGTGTCAAAGCTTAGGGCACTACCAAAATGAGTGTCCTAAAAAGAGGGTGATAACCATGGTGGATTTAGAGGAGGGTAAGGAAGAGAAAGAAAGTGAGGAAAAGGAGGATGAATTGGGCTTTAATGGAGGGGAAGAGTATGCACCACCAAATGTGGAAGAACCCTTGATGATTAGGAGGGTGTTACACACTAAGGAGGTCAAATGTGTAATAAACCAATTTTAGGAAACCTTAATAATTATAACTGATAATTATATTTACTAGATGTAATAATTATTTTAGGATATCTAATATTAAAAATATTATTAATATGTGTAATATTATTATGACTTATTAGTTATAAAATTTAATTAGGCTAAAATATGCTAGAGGGTGCGTAATAATATTTAAACCTAGGTTTGGGTTGTAACCAATATCCATTTCATATGATTGATTCATTTATACTATTATATATGCTAGATTTAATTGTTGGAAGGTGGATTTGATAAAACTCGACCTCTATAGATGTAATATACAACTGAAAGGTTGAGATTATTATCAAAAATTAGCATATGTACGGGAATTTAAGCAATCACAAAATTAGATGTTTAATTCTTAGGACTCTATAATTGGTGATGCTTAATGGGTTTGGTTTAATTTTTTTTGTCACGAAAGTAGTTGACAAATTAGATTAAGTACGTTCTTAGACCTTGAAAGAGGCTAATACATATTATTTGACCAACTGTCCAAAGTTACCAAATTAATCTACGGCATAAGTATTGTTTTATTATTGATTATTAATCTGGAGACCGAAGTTCAATCCTAGGTTTCACTCTTATTATTTAATATCTATAACGTAGAAATCTTTTCGTAATTATTCCTTTCATCCAAGTGCGTACCCCCACTTTTCACAGATTTAGATAGTTAAAATAGTAATGAAGTATAATTAAGTACGAAGTCCCTGTGGGATACGACCTTGAAATGCTATAACAAACCCGTGCTCTTGCGGAAATATCACAACAAGTTTTTGGCACTGTTGCTGGGGAGTTCGGCTAATTGATATTCTATACTTTGTTATTTAGGCTAGACTAAATCCTTTAATTCTGTTCTATCCTTTATCTTCCCTAGTTGATCGTTTGTTGTATTCACTTTCAGGAACCTTTTATGCAACGATCCTTTCGACTTGGACCCCCAATAGAGCTAGACCCTAAGATCAAACAAACGTTGATTGGGTTGCGGAGGTGGATAAGTGAGACAAGAGAAAGCATGAGTTCAGAGACCACGACTGACATTGAAGGAGAAAAGGAGCAGCATCGTTCTCTTAAAGAGTTTGCATCTCCAAATGCATACGGGATGCAATCCAGCATCTTAACGCCAAACATAGTTGCCAACAATTTCGAGCTCAAACTTGCGTTACTTAATATGGTTCAGCAAAATTAATTCAGTTGTAGCTCAACAGAGGAGCCTAACTTACACATTTATATTTTTTTCAAGTATTGCGACACCTTGAAGATGAATGGAGTGTCAGATGATGTGATCAAGCTTTAGGCATTTTCATTCTTGTTGTAGGATAAAGCAAAGGCTTGGTTACAATCACTTCCCCTAGGTTCATTACCACTTGGAATCAACTTTCTCGAGCCTTCCTCAACAAACACTTTCCACCATCCAAAACAGTTCAATTGAGAAACCTGATTATGAGATTCAACCAAAAGGATGGTGAATCACTTTATGATGCATGGGAGCACTACAAAGACATGTTGTGAATGTGCCCACATCATGGGTTAGAAGAATGGTTGCTGGTCCACATATTTTATAATGGCTTACATTATAACACTAGGTTGACTTTAGATGTAGTGGCAGGACGCACTCTCATGGACAAAAGTATACTAGAGGCCAAGCAACTAATTGAAGATATAGCTCAAAATCATTACCAATGGCCAGGTGAGTGCTCTACAGCCAAGAAGAGTGGCAAGTATGACATTGATACTGTGGATCATCTTTTTCACGAGGTGATGCATTATTTCAGAAATTTGATATATGGATTTTATTTTCTCTTGCATACCTTGCATGGCTCCTAATAATCTAGTTCATATATTAGTCTAAGTAAGGAGAGTTTTAAAATATCCTAACTTAGAACAATTAATGAATATATTATTATTATTATCATGTGTGGGGGGTACTCCTACATCACTAAACTAGTAGACAAGTCTGTTAGTTTTAACCATTTAGCTTGATACTTAGTGTTATTTCTTCGGACCATTTATATTACTGTTCCCATGTAATTATAAATTTTAATTATGATTTCAACCATGCTTAACTTGTATCTAATATGGATCAAAATGATAATATTATATGCCTTGTGATGTGTTTTTTGCTATCACTTGGAAACACCCAATTTGTTATTGAGGGAATTAAACTGTGATGTGTGATATCAAATCATAATTAATATTAATGTAGTAAGATGTTTTTTGAGCTACTTTCCTCGATTGTTGGGGTATTTGAACAGAAGTTAGTGGGTAGGTCGTCTTGTTTTGTTTTATCTTTTCAATCAGTACCTATATCCTTCTCTACTAGGTTTCAAGTGGTATGAAGGTATGCGCATATCTTTGACGTATATGATTACACTCTAGCAAACTGACATGGCATTCGTGCCTTGTATGGGTGGGTGAGGTCTATTACTTAGAAGGGTATGGTATCCTAAATTTTTTAGCCCTCAAAGAGGAGGCATTCAAGGTGTGGTAGGTTAGTTATCCTATGACAAGTGTCTTGATATAATTTGACCATGTGTGGTTGTGTATTATCCCTCATGGTAGGTGCATTCAATGTGTGGTGGGTGTGGTATCCCCAATGAAAATCCCCTTTGATGTATCCTAACATCGTGTGGTGGGTGAGGTATCCCATTGTGTGTGTATGCTGCGATGAATTTTGTTATTAAGAAGAAATAGGTGTATTCTATTGGATGATCATAATAACTAGAAAATATGCAGTTACTAAAGGAAGATTTATAATATGGTTTCTGCCATATATGATCTAATAAATGATTTGTATGATTATTCATCCATGATTTCCTTCCAATTATGTCTAATGTATTGCTATCAAGAGCTTCAGTATTATGCCAAGTTAGTATGGTTCTCACCATGATATTATGCGACTTCAATGTGCAACATGATCTCTTATTATGTTTTAGATAGTTTTTTACTAGTATTTTACCATACTGATACTACATTTGTGTAGTCTCTATGACGATTTGGCATATGGTCTAGTGAGAAAAGGATGATGTGTAAAGCTATAGTTCTTAGCTAAAGTACATTAAGTATGATGGGTCGGTTTAGTAGTTGGTCATTTCTTAGAGTTGAGTTAATCTTCAAATTATTTAAGAGTTAGGCAAACAAGTTAGATATATTTTTTCCATTGTGTTGGCATTCTTTTTTTCCTATATAGTTATTTAAAATCTTGTCTTTGATTCATGTATTTATATTTTTAAACTCAATCTTCTATTTATATTATTTTCTTCATCATTATTATAATAAAAATGTTGTATTGTTAGTAGATAGTGCATTATTTAATCGATATTTTATTTTGTCTTGCATCAGGCAGAAGTTAGGTAACAATCACTCATAAAGGAACCAAACAAGTGAAGGACCAAAGAATCACACTTTACACTATGGAGTATAATCTCCTTAGGATGAAGCAAGGAAAATTAATTAGTTCCTTGACCAATCAATTTTCTTCCATCATCTATGTAACACCCCCAAAATTCACTACTAAAAATTTTGTTTTATTAAAAGATTCAATGAAAGCAACTAAAAAATAAACTTGTACATTTTGGGGATATTACCACCATGATCAGTACAAGCTTGACCCCCCGCCAGTCTCATACTTACCATAAGGATAAAGAAAAACTACCATCCATCCATCATTAGTTAAACATAAATCAAGAATACATAAAAGCATTGAAACGTTCATAATGCAAAATCAAAGTACGCGTAAAGAGTTTATAATCTAAGAGTACATAATTAAAATTCCTCAAAGAGGATAAAAGATACAATATGATAAAAACAAGTCTGAATAAACTGATATAAGAAGAAGGAACATAAAAAGGAAAATATGGTATCATCATTCTCGGTCACCAAGCCAAGTCCAGCTCAACTCTCAGCCTCGCCTGATGCCTCATAAGCATTGAAGGCATCAAAAATAGCATCATCTACTTGCACAAACTCAAATGGGCCTTCTGCTCGTGGGAATGAGCGGCACCCATGAAACTGATGGTCAATACGCTACGTACTAAGTAAGGTAACCACGCAAAGGCCAACACACAAAGGTATGTAACACAAGCATGATCACATAAACAGCATACAACAATACAGAGAATAAAGGCCAAGTTATGGTTCGGATAATCATATTTTTTTATATATTTGATCAATACTCATTTTACTCCATGCTTATTATCAATCCGTGCGAATATAGGAACCCCGCTATTATAGTTGGTGGATCAGAAACACACAAAACAGGACGCACCTGACCACTATTATATGCCGATGGATCGGTCTCAAAGGCAAGATGCTCCTAGCCATTATTATGTCGATGGATCGGTCTGGCCGCTACTCTCATGTTGTTCCACTATAAGTACTTAGTGTCTTTTACATGTCTTATCATAACTTAGAGTTTGGCTTATTGAGCTCAGGATCCCCCACTATTATAGCTGGTGGATCAAAAACGTACAGGACAGAACACGCCTGACCACTGTTAAATGCCAGTGGATTGGTCTCTAAGCCAACCTAGCACCTAGCCACTATTATACCAGTTGATCGGTCTAGGCTTGACTCAATAATCTTCCACTTTAAATGATTAGTGTCTTATTGTGTCTTATACAAGTTTTTTACTCTAGACATGCATGTCACACTCCATCTACTCTTATCCTCCCTAAGAGGGCCTAACCCATATCTTGAGACTTCTGCACCTCCTAGCATACCCCAACATCCTTTCCTTCTACCACTTATTCACACTGTAGGCCCAACTCCTAAGTGTATGGGTTAAGGCCCACTACCTTACACCATCCAAGTTCACTCACTACCTTACCCTATGGTTTTCTCCTGAAACCCTAATTTAGACCTATGTGGTCCATCCTTCTATGACTCACGCAACTAAGGTTGTTTTAACACCCCACACATCACCTCACTTAGATTCAACCCCCATCATTTCACTTTACTCCCCCAGATACACATGTGACCATGAAACTCTAGTTGGTTACACAAAATCCTAGCATCGTTCTTTCCCATATATCGCCCCTCCATTTCTCACCTACCCTCCTTGCTTTCCCATTACACCTATACTCACCCTACACGTGATATTTTTCCACTCTCATCCCATACTCCACTCACCCTCAATTATTTTTACTTTCACAACCACCTTAAATTAGGATTTTCCTCCCAAACCCTAGTTAGGTTTCCTATGCACCCTTATACCAACCCACGTAATATTTTTCACCCAAAGCCTCCGATCACTCAAAAAATTCTTCCCTTACCTTACTTACACCCCAAGATAACTTTTCACACGTAAAGATCATCTCTATGCAGACTCCATCCACCCTATGCAAACCGTAGAAGTTTTTATGCAAACCCTAGAAACTATCATGCAAAGTTCACCCCACTCTTTTATTTTTTTCATAATTTCCTTTTATTTTTTCCTCATGGATCATGAGATAATTAGGTCAATTCCATATTTTCCTTGACCAACTCACTTTCCTTTGGTCAATTCACTTCCTTTTCCCTTTTTCATCCTTTCACCCCATATCAACATATTAAACATCCTAGCATGCATGTCCTAAAGGGCCACATCACATAATATCATAAGCACAACATATACATATTATACACATGCCATAACAAATCCACATAAGCATACCTCAACTCCAAACTGCGCTACACATAAAATAGCTACATCCTTACCTAACATAACATTGGTCTTGAAGCACGCTCCTACGCCTCCTTAGGGTTTTGACTGGGTTCACCTATACGAGGGAAAAACTAAGGGTTAATTTTCCTCCTGCCAAATTTACTATTATTTCTTTATTTATCCTATTATTAGGGTTACTATTATTAATAGAATTCTTACATATAAAAATAGGGTTTTTATTCTCAAGTAGCCAACTAGGTTATTACTAGTCAAAATAGGTTCATATTAAGGTATTTATAGCCATATTTATATTAGTAAAGATAATAGCTTAATACTACTAATAATAGTAATAATAATAGTTGTAGCAATAATACTAATAGTAGTAGTAGTAGTAGTAGTAGTAGTAGTAGTAGTAGTAGTAGTAGTAGTAGTTCTAATCCTAAGAATAATACTTAAAAGGGGTCCAAATAATCATAATAATAGAATAATACTTAAAAGGGGTCTGAATAATCATAATAATAGAAACCTTAGTGATAATAGGATTAAGGTTAATAGTAGTATTAGTAATAAAAATAATAATATAATAATAGTAATAATAACAATAATGTTAATATTGTTAAGGACAATACTAATAATAATGATAAAGTAAGGGTTTGAATTTTTACAAAAATAATAAAAGTAATAATATACTAAGGTTAGCACTAATAATAATAATAATAATAAAATTAATATTGATATTAATGGTAATAAAAATAAGGATAATCATAATAATAATTAAAATAGGGTTTTGACTTCTTTAAATAGTAATGGGATAAATATCCCGAGACTATATTTAGTAATGATAAAGATAATAGTAATGATGTAATAATAATAATAATAATAATAATAATAATAATAATAATAATAATAATAAAGATAATAACATAAATACAATAAAAGAGATAAGGATGGCATAACTAGGGTTTTAAGGGTTGGTGGTGATCAGGTGGCACCAGCGGCAGTGGGGAAGAGAGAAGAGGGGTGGAAAGTAGGTTGTTTAGGATAGGAGAGGGAGAATGAGAGGGTGATTAAGGTGGTGGAGGATGACCTTGGTTAAGAGGGCTGGAATGGTGGTGGTGGCGCAGCCAAAGGGGGCGGCACGGGCAGGGGCGGTGTGGTGGCCAAAGGTAGTGGAGAGGGAGGAAGGGAGAAGGAGAGTGAGGAAGGGGAAAAGGAAGGTAGGGGGAGGTAGAAAAGGTTTTTTTAGTTGTTTCAGGGGTAGAGGGAGTGGTGGTTACGGCAAGAGTGGCGGCGGACGACGGTGCAAAGGGCGGCAGTGGGTGAGTTGAAGATGGTTGAATGGCTAATTTACAAAGCCAAGGTAGCTCATGCGGGGATAATTGAGGGTGGTGAGGGGTGTAGCTTAGTGGAGGGTGGTGCACGGAGTAATTTGGGAGGGGATTTGGGCAGTGGTGCAGGACGGTAATGACGAAATGGGTAGCTGAATGAGCGATAGTGCACAAAAGGGAGCAAATTTCTAGGTAAAGAAAAAGGGATGAATGGGGGCGGTTGAAGGGTATTTATAGGCCATTGATGGCGGGGAAATGATAGAGGGGGACGAGGAGAGGATGATGGCATGTGTGGTAGGTCACCAGCTGGTGGCCCACAACCGGTGTAGGTCTACAAAGTTGCAGGTCTGCTAGCTTGGGGAAGGAGAAAGGAAGGGAGAGAGAGGCATGCGTGAGGAGAGAGAGAGAGCGTGATTGGGTGGAGAGGGGAGAAGGATATACAGAGAAGAGAATAAGGGTGTTAGGCCAACGTGTAGTGGGGAAAAGGAAGGAAAGTAGACGCAGGTTGGGCGGCATTGAAGGAAAGAGAGGGGAAGGGCTTTGGGCAGCGAGGGCTAGCCTAAATTGGGGTAAAAGAGGAAAGAAGAAAATAAGAAATGAGAGGAAGGAAGAAAAAATAAAATAAAAAGGAAAAAGGAAAAAGGGGGGAAAGGAAAAATAGGTAGTTTAGGGTATTTCAAACATTTTAGTATTTTGGGATATTTTAAAAAATAACAGTTTAATAAAATAAAAAAATTCCCTTTTCAGGTAAATTTATGATTTTTGAAAGATTTTTTCTTAATTCTATTTTAATTAGTAAAATACCTTAGTTTTTCCTAATTAAATTATTTATTATTTTCCCTTGATTTTGCCTTAATCACTTCCTCTTATTTTAATAAAATAATTTATTTCATTAATTTCCCTAATAAATCCTTGTTTTACTATAATTTCTTAAATTAGGGTTTTGGGGTATTTCAATCTATGATCTCAAATCTTTGAGAAAAGATATTACTAAAGAAGAACAAGTGAAAAGTATCTTTCGAGGTATAATAATGGAATGGAGTTATAAAAAAAAATTATAACCATTAAAGAAGTACTATACCTTACTAAGATAACTAGAGATGAACTTGATGGTTATCTCATCATGCATCATTACATGTTAAAGAAAATAATAAGAATCCCTTAGCCTTAAAATCATCGTCCTATTCTATACAAAATGAGGTTGTTTATAATAAATAATTTGGAAAGGAAGAAGGAGAAGAAGGTGAAAATGAAACTCCCATTAGTGAGGACGAAATAACTCTCATAGCTATTTAATTAAGATGGTTTATTTTAGCAAGAGGAAGAAGATATGGAAGCAAGGACAGTAAAAAAATAGCACTTTATGGTGGCTAAGAGAACCTTCTAAATATGAACAAGTCAAGTTCCATCATTGCAAAAATTAAAGAAAAGTGAGTCGCAACTATTTTGAGTTTTGAAAAAAGATTGCTAGGGTGTTGATAAGAGGCAAAGGTAACAACAACAAGGGAAACCATGATCCTAAAAAATCTATGGTCCCTTTGAAAGAGAGTAAAGGGAAGCCCTATGACAAAGAAGAAGAGATAGCTAAGTTGTGTTTCATAGTACTAAGGGATGAAGGCTCTACTTCCACTTCCTTCACTAGTTTTTATTGTGAAGAGGAAAATGAAGAGGTACCATAATATAACTTTCCTTATTTTTATGTGGATTATCCATATCTTTTTCATAAAAATTTATGTGATCATGATAAAATAGCAAAACAAAGAGATGTTATAATAAAATTTCTTAGTCACCAAAATGATGAACACAATTTTAAATGAAAATGTTATGCTTGAATCTCGTATGAATTAACTAAGATTGAAACTTGAAGAGAGAAATGATGAATTTGAATTATTTAAATAATATATCTCTCTTAATCACAATGTTAAGATAGATCAGCATGAATGGAAAATAGTTGATCTTTATGAAAAATGCGGTTAATTTTTTTAAATTACCTATACCTTCACTAAGGATAAGAGAAGGTTTGAACTTATTGCTTGTTTTTCAATGATATTTCAATAACCATGAAGCTTATGGTTATCGTCACAAGAAGATAACAAAATAGATAAGTCTTAAAAATTTCTTTGTCAACTCTTGTAAGGCCTACCAATCTTATCATCTTTCTCCTATTATTTGTGATACATATAAGATGGATGGTAATGTTGCATACTATTATAGTAAAGCTATATTTTTAACGTAAATATAAGAAAATGTGAGTGCCTAAAACAACAATCCTTAAAAGATCGATTACTAATCCCTCATGAACACATTAAATGGGCACAAAACATTAATACATCTATGTTTTTAGGTTTTCTTATAGGTGAGAAGCAGAAGCTAAAAATGGTTCCTAGGTAATGGATACTGAAGGAACATGATTTGATATCGATTCATGTTTTCAAAATTGACACCCTATGATTGAGGCAATGGAAATTTTAGATACAAATCTAAAGGTAAGAAGTTGGAGTTGGTAACATAAGTATCAATAACTATAAACCCTTCATTGATGATATTTATTTGCTTTATGGTCTTAAACATAACTTGATTAACATTAACCAACTCTATGACGAAGGATTTTAGTTATTTTTCCCATTCTCATTGCATAATCTGAAGTGGAATTGATAAATTCATATTATTTGTATGCCAACACATCAACAATGTTTACATGTTTGATGTTAAATAGATTAAGTTATTTAATTCATGATTAAGTTTTATCAGTAATAATAAATGGTTGTGATATATTTGCACTACATATGGTATCATGGAATTTTTGAAAAAAGCTTGCTATAAAGGATATAATGCATGGTTAGTGTAAGTTAATTTTGTAAAAGATCATTTATGGAATGCATATCAACAAGGAAAATAATATAGGGTATCTTTTAATCCCCAAAATTTTGTGACAAAATCTAAACTACTTGAATTATTGTATACGGAATTATTTTTGTCTATTAGAACTTATAGTATAGGTGGTTGTAGATATGAACTAGTTATAGTGGATGATTACTCTCATTATGCATGTATATTATTCTTTTCCACTAAATATGATGCTTTTAACCCATTTATTTTGCTTTCTAAGAGGGCATAAGATGAGAAAGCAAAAAATGATGAACTTTATTAGAAGTGATCATGTCAAGTAGTATGATAACTCCATCTTCATGTAATTTTGCAAGTACATGACATCTCTTTTCCAAGAACACCGTTAAAAATGGTGTAGTAGAGATAAAGAATATAACCTTATAAGAAATTTCAAGAATGATGTTATGTGACTTTGAACTTCCTAAGTAATTTTAGGATGAACTTGTTTCCATAACTAACTACGTGATGAACCTGGTTCTCATCCTTGTAATTCTCAAGCAACCCTCCTATGTGTAATATCCCATATTCATAAGATTTATAAAATGGAACATTTTAGTGTTTAATAAAAGATGGATGATTTATATCTTCAATTAGAATTATAGTTTGGGTTTTATTTAATAAAGAATTGGTAGTGATGGGAAAATTTTAACAAAATAAGTTTTCATTGAAAATCCATCGATAATTTCATCATTTCAGCTATAGTTTTGGTTTGATAGAACCAATCAACCGGTTTCAAAAATTATACTAAATTATTTTTAGAAAAGTCAATTGGTATGACCAAAATGATTGATTTTTTTAAGCTAAGTGTTTTTCCATGGTTGATTTTTCTTAATAATTCTTTCACTAAAATGGAACTTTAATAATCTAATTCTAAATTATTCTTCAACAATCCTTAACCTTTTTGATTATTTATCCAGCTTTAATTTTTTTTCCTCAGACAAATTTGAGGCTTTAATTTTGAGAGAAGAGGGGAGGATGGCCTCACTATTTATTAGATTCTTCCTCTCTCCTATATACAAATCTAAAACCTATGCTTTGATTCTAGACTATCGCTACTCAGCTAGGAAATTTGCTTTCTACACTGATATGTTGTTTCTCTTTTTGTTTTTAATTTTTTCTAGATGAACTCGACCTATATTCTCTAGAAAATACTATTTGAGCACCAAAATGGAAGTCAACCTAATATTTATAAATTCATCTATTCAACTCATATTTGAATGATAAAATTAGGTTTTTTTATTTATTACATATCCTCACCCGTTCCTTAACCAATTTGTTGGCTATAAATAACCATAATAATCTCTTTTCCATAATTTTTTTAGCCATCAAAATACCCTGAGCTTTTCAACAACTAAGAGTGGGGTTTATGGTTTAGGGTAAAGGGTTTAGTATTTATGGTTTAGGGTTTATGATTTAGGATTTAGGGTTATGGGTTAAGGGTTTAGAGTTTAGGGTTTAGATTTTATTTTTTAGGGTTTAGGGATAATGATTTAGGGTTTAGGGTTATGGGATTTGGGTTAAGGGTATAGCACTTAGGGTTTAAGGTTAAAGGTTTAGGGTTCATGGTTATGGTTAAGGGTTAAGGGTTTAGATTTTAGTGTAATACCCAAAACCCTAATTTAGAAAATTATGATAAAATAAGGATTTGATAGTGAAATTAATTAAATATATTATTTTAATAAAATAATGATGTTAATTAAGAAAAAGGAGGAAAATAATAAAGAATTTAATTAGGGAAGATTAGAATAATTTTCTAATTAAAATATAATTTAGGAAAATTTACCCTAAAATTTATAAATTAATATAAAAAGGAGTTTAATTATTATTTTACTAATTATTATTATTATTTTTAAATATTTAAAAATACCAAAATATCCTAAAAACTCCAACCAACCTTTTTTCCCTTTCCCCCCCCTTTTTCCTTTTTCCTTCTTTTTCTCCTTTCTCCTTTTTCTTTCCATCCTCTTCCTCCCTTAACTTAGGCCTCGCCATCGACCCAACTCTCCCTCCTCTCTTATATCCCTTATGGCGCCCAGACTACGTCATCCTTTTTTTCTCCTCCTTCTCCCACCCAATTCACCCCATTTTCTTTTTCTTTATTTCATTCCTTTGACCGAATGGCCCAACCTCCTTCTTCTTCCTCCTCCATTCCCTCATCCTTGCACCGTAGGTCGCACCTACGACTTGCCACCGTCCTCCCCTGCCACTATACCGCATGCCTGCTCCTCCTATCTCTCTCCTCTATCATTTTTCTTCCCATTTCAAGCCAGACCTCCCTCACTTGCCTCTCTCACCTGCTCCCCCTTCCTTTCCTTTTTCTTCTATGCCATGTCTGCCCCCTACTATTCGCAGACTCATATCAGCCTACCACAGCCGGCCGGCGAGTCCTGCCACACCTTTGCCACTTATCCTCTTCCCTCTTTGTCTCCTTCTCCCTCCCTTGGCCTATAAATACCCCATACCAACCCCCAATTGCCCTCCTTTATTCTACCCAGAATTTCCTACATATTTTCGCCACCACCACTTTAGATACCGCCCCATCCACCGCCGTGCAACGTCGCCATCCAAAACACAACCCAAACCCTTCCTTACATTACCCAACATCAAATTGAGCCACTCATCACCCCCTAATCCCCCTACACAAACCACCCCAATTGTCCAAAGTTAGCTGCTTGACCTGCCCCTTTGCACCCCATCACCATCCTCTTGCCATTGTGCATAGCCTCCTCTACCATAATCACCATCTCCCCTTCCACCCAATCGACCAAGTAAAACCTCCCCTACATTCCCTTTTTCCCTTTCTCCCTCTCCTTCCTCCTCCCTCCTTCTCCACCACCCTCGACCACCACAACCACCACAACCTACACCATCACCACCGCAACCCTCTTGGCCTAGAAAGTCCACCACAACCAAACCACCATCTCACACTCTCTCTCTTCTAGCCTAAAAAGACCCACCTTCTCCAAACCACCGTCGTTGCCACTATTGTGTGCCACCACCACCTAATTGCCACCTTCACTAGGTTGTGCCCTAGCCCTTCCTAGCCCTTAAGTATAATTTATTTAATGTAATTATTATTCTAACTTTATTATTATTATTAAATTTATTATTATTATTATTATTATTGCTAATATTGTTAATAATATATTGTCATTGACTAATATAACTACCTAAACCTATTTTGGCTAATAATAGAACGATTAACTATTTTAAGGATAAAACCCTTATTTTTACTACTAAAGTTACTACTACTATTATTATTATCCCTAATAATAGTTCATAATAGAGGTAAGCAGGAAATAATGAAAATTTTAATAAGAAAGAAGTCAACCCTAGTATTTCCCCTCTTATAGGTGAACAAAGTCCGACCTTTAATGAGGCGTAGGAGCATGCTCCAAGCCCAGTATCATTTTAGGTAAGGATGTGATTAAGACCTACTATGTGTATTATATGCATTGTATGTTATGTGTGATGATATATTTGTGTACCTTATGTGATTATGACTATGTACTAGTTTCGCAACACTAAGTTAAGGTAAATGTTTGTGTTCTCTTTATGGCATGTGTAATATGGTAATGTGTCTTGTACTTTATGGTGCTTATGTAATATGGCTCTTTAGGACATGCATGCTAGGAGGCTTTAAAAGATATAATATGGGGATAAAAAGATGAAAGGGGTCAAGAAAGTAAGTTGAATAGAAGGAAGTAAGAATGACCTAAGTATCTCATGACCTATAGGTGGACAAATATAAGGATAATATGACTAAAATAAGATAGTGGAATGAATCTTACATAAGAAGTCTAGGGTTTGCATGGGATAGATGGTCTTTACATGGGGATGATCCTTATGTGGGAAAAGTTGACTTGAGGGCTAAGTAAGGTAAGGGAAGAGTTTTGGGGGGTGATTGGAGTCCATTGGTGGAAAATAGCACGTAGGTTGGTATAAGGGTGCATGGGGGACTTGTTATGGTTTGGGAGGAAAACCCTAAGTGGAGGATATTACAGAAGGGAGAAATAATGGAGATGATTGGAGTATAGGGTGAAAGTGGAAGGATGTCACATAGAGGATGAATGTGTGTCATGTGGAAGAGGGATGGTAAGTGAGAGTAATGGAGGGACATCATATGAGAAAAGAGAGGTTCTAGGGTTTCATGGCCACTTGTGCAAAATAGGAAGTAAAGTGGGATGCTTGAGGACATATTGAGTGAGGTGATGGGTTAAGGGCAAAGGAACATGGGTTGTGTGAGATAGAGGAAGGTTGGGCCACATAGGTTAAATTAGGGTTTCTCGGGGAAGACCCTAGAGTGCGATAGTGAGTTGACCCAGAGATGGGGGAAAGTGGGCCTTGACCTATGCACATAAGAGTTAGGTATTCATGGTAAGTGAGGAAAAGGAAGAAAGGACATATGGATGTATTAGGAGGTATAGAAGTTTCAAGATATGGGTTGGGCCTTTCATGGGAATAGGAGTAGATAGGTTATGTGAGTGGATAGTCCAAAGGACATGCATGTCTAGGGAGGAAATATTTATTGAATAACACACTAACAATGTAAAATGAAAGATTGTTAGGCCAGGCCTAGACCAGGCCAATGGCAAATAATGATGGCCAAGTGCCTTTTTCCCTAGAGTCTATTCTACTGGTAAATAATAGTGGTCAGGCACGTTCTACCTCAGGTGTTTTTTGGTCCACCAACTATAATAGTGAGAGATCCCAAGGTTAATAAACCAAACCTAATAATGGTAAGATATGGAAAGATACTATCTACTTATAGTGAAACACCATGAGAGTCAGGGCCAGATCGGTCCACTATGAATAATAGTGGCCAGGTGCCTTGTGCAATGGAGACCCTTCTACCGGCGAATAATAGTGGCTAGGTGCATTCTGTCCTATGTTTTTTTTGGTCTGCTATAATAATAGGGTTCCCATACTCGCATTGATTTATAATAAGAATGGTGTGAAATGGGAATTTTGACCAAAGATCTAATGATTAAGTTTAACTGAACTAAATCATGGCTTGTACTATCTATCTCCCATGTGTGGCTTATCTGCATAGTTACCTTCTTGTGTTATTTGTATTTTGTGTATGGCCTTAGCTGTATAGTTACTTTACTTAGTATGTAGTGGACTGATTACCTATTTACTAGGTGTTGCTTACTATGAGCATAGGTCCCTTCCGAGTTTGTGCAGGTAGGAGACGTCGTATTTGATGCCTATAGCACATTTGAAGCATTGGGCGGGGTTGAGTATTAACATTTTGGGACTTGGCATGGGGCCAAGAGCGATATAGTCAAGACTCTTCTTATTTCTACCTTTATCTTATTATGGTATACTATTCTCTCCCCCTTGGGGGCTTTAACTATGTAACTTTTTTTGGTTGTATTGACTTCTAATCACACACTTTGATTTTATTTTTATAAATATTTTGCATTTCTATGGTTCTCCATCTTAAGTGTGTTTAATGTTTTGTGAAATTATTTATAGTTGGTGCGAGACTGGCCAGGGGCCAGGCTTGTGCTGATCATGGCGATAGCAACCTCCATGCTTATGTATGTTTTAATTAAATAAAAATTTTCAACTATGATTTTTGAGGGGTGTTACCTTTAGTGCTTAGGATTAGAGGATTTCTATAATACCCCTTATCTTTAAATTTAATTTTATTAAACTTAATTATTTTATTTCTATAATTTGATGTAAACATTTAATTATTTTATTTTTGATATGTTTTATAGATTTATCGACAACTTCAACTTCATATTTGAATTTAATTAATCATTGTCATTGTGGATCATTCTAGATAAATTTGTTCATGGCCATGATTTTACTATATTCATATGGTTTTGATTTTTGAATAAAAATATGTAATATGTTCTTTCTCGTATTTTGATTTTTAATAACTTAGATTCGTTTTCAGTTATAACTCTCTGGTGTGATTACAACTTTATTTTGGAGTTAAATTTCTTTAACGAAATATATTATTTAAATTATAAAATTTTTGTTTAAAATAGTCAATTCCATTTTAGTGATTTTATCCATAGAAAATATTTCCAACTTTGAATTTATTCGTTTCCAAGGTCATTAAGATCTTCAGATGGTTTTAAATTAAAAAGATCTTCAAAGCTTATTTATGAATTTCTTTCTGAATTTAATTTTCTTCCATTTTATCCTTTTTGGTTTGCGGAAGAACAATTTCAAAAATTATTTAAATTAATCATAGTTTATTAGATTTTGATTTAAATATTTTCTTATATGCTCTTAATATTTTTTTAAGGTCTTATAATGTATTTTCGTAAATAATATAAATCTTTACGTTCGTTAGTAAATTCTTCCAAAAATATTTAGGCCTTCGAATCCTTATGAAATGATTTTTTATTAAACAAATTTTAGATAAAATCTTCTAATAATATTTTTAGATGTTTAGTATTTCTTTGTATTTTGTAATTGAAAAAAAAAATTCCCAACCTGTCTCCTATCTCCCCTCTTCCTTTTTCCTTTTCCTTCTTCTTCTATTCCTTCTTTTCTTTTCTCCTTCTCCTTGTGAGGCCCCTTGTTCTCTGCGTGAGCCAAACTCTAACCTCATCTCCTTCTCCCAACTCCTCCATCCTTAATCACCAACCTCAACTATCGGCCACCACGACACCACCACTCCCTCTACACGCTGCCAGCACCCACCGTAGCAACCGAAGCAGCGTAGGTTGTGCTACCATGTCTCACCATGGTGAACTTCGCTGGCTACCAACGAGCACCATTCAACCTCTGGAAAAACTTTCCCAGTATTCACCTATCCTGCTTTGTAACTCCTTATTTGGTATAAAATTCTAAACGCCCCAACACTTGTGTTGATTAACTTAGTATGAATTAGCTTATGATAAGCTAAATTGATTGTGTGATTATGTATATATGTGTTGTAAGACTTATTTGGATAGGTTAATTGTATGGTTTATGTTGGAATTTTAGAAAATTATACTTTTGGTCAGGTTATGCCTAAATTTTTAGATTCTCCCAATTTTGCCATTTTGGATAAATTGATTTCATATTACGCTTTTAAATGTATTTAATTTCATGTTGAAACCATGAATTTGAGAATTTTGGGCAAAATTAATCGGAATTGACTTTCTAGGTCTAAATTCGTATGTGACGAAATTGGATTGCATAATTCAGGTGTTTCACTCAATTGATTTTATAATATCCTTTGAAATATATTTAATTTCATATCAAAAGTGTTGATTTTAAAAAATTGTGTAAAATAGACCAGAATTAGATTTTATGCCTTGGAATTATTTGGCTTTAATATCACCTGGAATCAATTGATTTTAATGTCACCTGGAATCCATCAACTTTAATGCCACTCAAATGCGATAAGTTTTAATGCCACATGGATGTAATTGGCTTTAATGCCACATGGAATCAATCGATTTTAATGCCACTTGGAATGGATATAATAGTGGAAATTCATTATGTTGATGGAAGTGATTTAAGTGTTGTTATGTGGGCCTGATTTATAATTGGTTATATCTTTAAATAAAACATTTATCACTTAAAGTGAAAGATATTGAATCGAGACTTGTATTATTCGGGATGGCTATCCGAGTTAGACTTGGTATTCACTTGGTACCATTCTGGTATTTTTCTATTTTATGATCTTGGGTGCCTTACAAGGTCCGAAGATACCCTCTTCTACTCTATAGGTGTCTCGATATATTTTAGCCCTATAGAAGTTATAAATACTTAAGTGATTAGTTGTCCTATTTATTGGTGGTCTAGTTAGAGCCAATGTCATTCAAGTACTAGATTAGTTGTTATGATTTCTTTGAGCCTCCGTCCTCAAGATAATATAATCAAATGGTTGTGATCATGATAATGAAATATAATAATCAATTATTCTCCTATATTCATGGAATTTATATTTCATTATCCTATGCATGTCTCTTAGTACTCTTCCTTACAATAGTGTTACTATATAACGCATGTTCGTACCCAATTATCACATGATCTATTATTTAAACCATGTATGGAACTTATGTATAGAATACCATCTTCTAGGATAGTTGTGTTACCCAGTATGCAATCGTGATTCCTTGTATGCTTTTACCCTATCTGTTATCATGTCTGGTCATGTATTTATGAGTATGAGTCCATGACCACATGTTTTATTGTTTGTATCATATGTATAATTGAGTATACGCTATTATATGAGTGGAATAGTTCATGTATTACATGTATAATTAAGAATGAGTATTGTAAGATAAAGATTACATTGTCCTATATGTATCATGTTTCCTCCTATGAGTTAAGTAGCCGTGATTTACTCAATATTGGACCTATATTGATACTACCTTAGTTGAATGAGTCTTGCGATGATCCGCTGATGGTGGGGAGCGGACCTCTTGTGCAGGCTTGAGATCAAATATTATTGATGGGTTGAAGGCTTTGCTTTGAGAGTAGATAACCCGAAGTTTTATCCCTCAGAGATTTGTCTTTATTTATCTGTATTTACTTCTAAAAATTTTCAAGTGTTGTATTAAATTTTTAATAATATTGTAATGGAATTTTAATTTTCCATTACTTTGCTAAGCATTTAAAATCCAACATTTTTTCACAGGTTTTCTACTAATTTGATTAGCGATGATTTTGTTTAGTGAAATCATTCACTTGCCATCTACCATTAGATATCTCCTTGTGGGAGTTTATCCTCATGGTATATATGCTATTTGAATTTTAGTTGGATAAGTTTTAACCTTACATCTAGCATAAGATAGATGGTGGACATTTATCTTGTGTTAGGTGCGGCGATAATATTTTTCATTTTCTATTTTAGCTTTCGTATTTTTCCTTTAAACGAAATTTTTTAGGAATGAACTTTGGAGGTGTTATAGGATGGGTCTAATATATATGTAGAATAGAGGTTCAACAAGGGGCTAAAAGAATACTAACGCAAATATCAAGTGTTTTTTATGGTAATAAGGTAGGGCATATCAAGAAGTGTCCTAATTACAAGAAATAATAGACGAAGATGAATTATCCTTGGATTGTAATAAACAAAGAGGATCTTGGTGATGTTCTTTTGGTGTATGGGTAGGATGCACAAAGAGAGGAGTGGATGTTTAATTCAGGGTGCACTCATTATATATATTGTAGTGATGATTGGTTTAAGTCCTTGAAGTTATATGATAGGATTATGACTTTGGCCAATATGAAGAAGGTTAATGTTGAAGCAACAGGAGATATTTAGATCTGATTTCCTTATACTTGGAGGAGGTGAGATTTGTTCATAGCATTATAATTTCCATGGAAAGGTTAGATAGCTTAGGTTATGGAATTCACATAAAATCTAGTTGAATGAAGGTCACAAAACGAAGGAATGTAATCTTTCTTGGTAGGAAGCTAAACTAGAAAGAATCTCTTTAATCTTATGAAGATGAGCACTGTAGGGATGTTGGTTTAAGGGGAGGTATTTTTAGTTCAAGAACGATGTCATGATCATGCTATTTGATCATGGGTTCAAGCACATGTGGCATAAAGGGGAGGATTTTTGGGATTTAATCCTATACGGCATAGGCTAGGAAAGACCTAATATGAAGGAAAACAATGAAAAAGTGAGTATTAGGAGGTTAACATGGGTGGAGACTTACTATGAGCATGCCCGTGACGATAAGGAGAAAAAACAAAGCGGCATAGAGAAGCTCCATGTTAACACCATGGAATCATGTTGATTAGCATGGTCATGTCAATCTAAATAGGGGGCATAGAGAAGCTCCATGTTAACACCATGGTAATTCTTGTTTTCTATTTTATGTGGTCTCTTGTGATCATTGCTAACTTTTCCAACATAAACATTATCCAATCATTCAGAATACTTAAAAGTTATAGAAATAGAATTCCATTTCTATATTATTATTTTTTTGAAAATGTATTATTTGATATTTGAAAGTAAACAATAAATAAAATTCACTCTTAGGGCTTGTTTGGTATGGGGGTAATAGAGTTAGAAAAAATTTTCTTCTATTTTGTACCTCTTATATTAAGTATTTAATAATAATAAATATATTTTTAATAAAATACCTATTTTAGATCAAATTAAGATCTAAAATGAGTATTTATAAGAATAAAAATATTTAATTTTAAATAAATTATACAAGATATATAAAATATGGGAGTAATTTTTCCACCTCTGTTATCCCCATACCAAACCAGGACTTAATCTTCTTTTTCCTAAGAAATAAATCTTATGGAATTGGAAATGAATTTCCGTTTCTATTTTCATTTCTAATGTAACTCATACCAAAAAAGTTGTATACGCAATAACTTCTTGGATGTATGAAGGTACAATCCACTTAAAAATTAGTCCATGGAACACAACAAATAAAAGTTTATCATATAGACATATTTCAATATTGTTTCAAATAACAATTTCTATGATTTTCATTCATGTGTACATTTCCCAAATCCATTTTACAATTCAAATACTTTGGCTGAAGGAAACATTCTACGGAAATGAACTTTTTTAGGCAAACGTCAATGTGGATTCTAAATGACATGAAGGAATGGTGCATGTTTATGAGGGCTGAGAGGGTGATCATAACGTAATGAGGCAGAGGGGAGGCGAGCATTACCGAGTGTGTGGATTCGATTTAAAATGGGCAAGGAAAGAGTACTAAGAATGAAGTGAATCAACTTAATTATCGATGCTTTCGGTTAAAATTGGCTTTTCAGTATCTGAACTAGCATATAGATTTGGCCGAAGACTATGGAATAATGAATATTATCAATCATCTGATTAATTATACTCTATCTCCACGGGGGCTTGGACAGTTGAAACCTGCGGGATTAGATCATTTCAAAGTATAATTTATTATGTTTAGTTTAGTTTATGAAAAAGAAAAAGGAAAAAGAGGCATGAAGCATGCCGTTCTTTTCTGTGACATGCATTTTGATGGATGACGTGCTATAACAGCTGAATGTAGTACACGTTTCACCCTGAACAGAGCCGACAGGTAATACTGGTGTTTACCCCTCTCCTCCATGGTTCTATTCTTCCAGTGCCAGGAGCGGAGCTATTGAAATTGTCGTTGACTTGGTAATTCAGGTTCAGGTCAGAACCAGAGGGGTGTCTATCAGTTTATGTTTGCAATATATATTTACTAGGAAAAAATAGATGACGGTCTGTTTGAATTAAAATAATTAAAATTAATTAATTTATTTAGTGTTTAGTTTAATTTTTTTATATTCTAATATAAATATATATTTATATATAATTAAGTGTATATATTCATATAATTATATATATATATAAAATATTTTATACTTATAACTAAATATTTTAGAATTATTTTAATTTTTAACTAATTAATTTCTACTAAATATACAAATTTTCTCTATTAACTAATTTTGTTTGTGTAGTACAATTTTGTGAAGTCAAACCTGTACTGCAAATTAATAAAGTTGGAGCCAGATATCCATCACATCTGTATGGTTTACCAATCAAACAATAAAAATCAATTGCGACTTCACAGTGTAAATGACACACGGCCAATATTTTGCGGAGTTTGTACGTCCACTACCTGCAGGCTTCGAAGGAGCCTAGTCCACTCCATCATCATTCATCATCCATGGCTTCCGTTAAACCTCTCAGGTCAACGTTTTTGTATTTGGCGGCAACCACCTTTTCCCTCTCCCTCCAATTCGCACTCATCGATGCACATGGCGGCGACACCAGCGACCACCACGGCTCTGAAGACGATCTGAGCTCCAAGAGCCTTACATTAGTGAAAATCGGGTGCCTGCTCGTCCTCTTCTTCAGTACTTTTATTTTTGGGATCTCGCCCTACTTCTTTAGTTGGAACGACAGCTTCCTATTGCTGGGTACGCAGTTTGCGGCGGGGATTTTCTTGGGCACGTCCTTGATGCATTTCTTGCCCGATTCGAACTCCACGTTTGAGTCCCTCACGTCGAGAGAGTACCCTTTTGCTTATATGTTAGCTTGTGCTGGATACCTTCTGACCATGTTTGGTGACTGCGTGATTTCGACTATTACTAAGAGGAGCAAAGGGGAGACCGAGGTGCGGGCGGAAGAAGAGAAGAGGATTGACGTGGAGGGTCAGGGAGAAGGACATCATAATCCTTACTTATTGAGGACGACGTCGGTTGGGGATACGGTGCTGCTTATTCTAGCGTTGTGCTTCCATTCGGTGTTCGAGGGCATAGCTGTTGGAGTAGCAGGTAGGTACTAATCCTGCTGCTTTTTCCTTTGGAAGAACGTTGATAATTATTAATTTCTTCATAACTAGGTAGTCTGCTTATGTGTAATGGAAGTTAATCGACAACTTTGGCCCTTGATTAACACGTACCTTCTTTTTTTTAAACCTCTCCATTTAGCCAGTCACGCAGCTCTGATGTTTAGCAATAGCCTTGCTACCAGGTTGGGTTTGTATCGATCGATCGGTAGGGTCTTTTTAACTAGTTTCAACTAGCTACAGCAGACAACTGTAACATGGAGGATCAACATTTGCTAAGCATAGTTAACCTACCTAGATAGCCTGCAGAATAGTTTCTGAATTGCATAAGAAACCACAGTGCAGCCTCGGGAGTCGGGTCGCTTGTGGGAGGAAGGACCTCCCCGCTAGACCAACAGCAAACCTACAAATTTTGGTGAATCACTACCGTTCAAATGCATGTTACTGATCAATGAAAAAGCTTTTGCAGGAAACAAGGCAGATGCATGGAGGAACTTGTGGACAATATCCCTGCACAAGGTTTTTGCGGCAGTAGCCATGGGGATCGCTCTACTGAAGATGCTACCCAGACGGCCTTTCCTTGCGATCGTCGGCTATTCTTTTGCCTTTGCCATTTCGAGCCCGGTCGGAGTAGGGATTGGCATTGGCATCGATTCTACGACCGAGGGACGGATCGCTGATTGGATCTTTGCCGTATCCATGGGGTTTGCTTGTGGGATCTTTTTCTATGTTTCCATCAATCACTTAATTGCTAAAGGCTACAAGCCACGATCTCCGAGTAATTTTGATACTCCGTTGTTCAAGTTCCTTGCTGTTTTTGCTGGGGTGGCTGTCATGGCCATTGTCATGACTTGGGATTAGTTTTACATTTTACTGTGATACATCATTTGGCATGCCCTTACTATGCAGGTTAGCTGTCCCAATGTGCAGAAACCTGATGTTTTCTTTTTCTTTTTAACTTCATGTTGGGGTTAGGGCGGTCGGCGAGAAAATGGTCTGAAGTTTGCGACTTTGTCATTGCTACATGAAAACTAGTTCTGTATAAAAAAATTAATAATAAAAAAAGGTATATCATTTTAATAATTGCATTGTACATACGGATTGGATTTTTTACCATGGTCGGCCAGAAATGTCAGGAAATTTACTTCATTTCATTATGTATTGGATTATTCTGGTAGTGCCCATATGACATGTCTGATTCTTCCTAATGATTTGATTGCTTTGAAAAAGAAACGTTGGCCACTAGTGTCTTTTTATTTTTCGATAACGTGTGATTCTTCCAAATTATTCCGGTGGTGCACATATGTACTGCTAAGGAACTGCCTTTGGGCTAGGCCAACTAGGCCCAAGCCCAGGGTCTAAGGCGTCTCCTGTAGTAATTATGTAATGTGCCATGCCAGCCATCGCCTGTAGACTGAGATTCAATCTCGCCCTTGAAATAGGGCTTCGGCCGTGACCAGGAGGGGTAAAAAAATTATGTGACGAAAGACGCGGAAGGAAAGAAGCAGAAACAAGGCCTCTTGCAACTGCGAAGATGGATCACAAGGAAAGGAAGATGACGATTAAAATTTTCCATTTCTCAGTGATTGATGATAGAGAGAAATGCTGAGGTTGACTTGTTGAAGGTTTTATACATCCTTTTGAAGGTTTTGGAGGTCTAATGTTCCTACTAAACGATTGAAATTAACTGCAAACAATATGGAGTATTCTTTCTTCCATCTGCATATTTTATACATCACTAAGCACATGGTTTGCCATATGTTGAAAGGGTCATTTAAGCTGCTTCTTAATTGTATATACAACATTATTAACTATTCCTATTACTATTGTATGGTCTGAAAATAGTTTTCAAACTTAAAATTAATAAAAGTTATTTTGACGACCGATCATATATCAAGCGAGACTAAATAGATTAATCATTATTTCAATTAAAAAAATATGCGGCGTCAAAACTTTATTTACAACACCTCCTTAATGATTTTACATCTCAAAAGAACAAAAAAAAGAAGCTAAGTTTAATTAACGTTTTTTTCTTTTTTCATAGATGATACATTGGTAAGGAAGTGGGATCCACTATGTGGGTCAACAATGACAATCAAACCCGTATGGTGTCTTCCAACTTGAAATAGGGACCCATGCGACACTTGAGCAACGGGAATCCCTAATTAATATACCTTTTACATGACTTTGTTTTCATGGTTTTTTTTAAGGTGGTATCGTGACATATTTGCCTGGGACCCTAAAAAGAATAAGGTCGCCTATGGTATTACTTCCCTTTAAATTTATCAGCAAAAGACCTGCATAGTGGTTGCACCTTACGTCCTACGATTGAAGATCTATCTATTCATGTGGCCACATTTATGGACCTTGAAGTGATTGATTTATATTAGGTTGCTACTTTATTTTCGTCTTCGATGATAACTTATATTATAGGCTTCAAATAGCTCGATTTCTCAATGATATAGCCAATTTGCAAGCTCATATTGGCAGGGGTGGTAATTTGGGAAGCGATAAGTTTAATTTATTGTTATTATATTATATTAAGCCGAAGAGTGTTTATATTTTTAGGAAAAGTTTTCTGCTATTATTATGTGTAAGTTTAGGTGACCATTTTGGATTCTAACAATTACTTTTTTACAGTAAATTTTTAATTTTTTTTCACTATTTTTAGTACATATTCTTTATAAATAAGAAAAAACATTTTGACAGCAAAATCAAATAGCTAACACCTAACACTCCCGAGCATGTACTATGAAAGCCAAAATTTTCATCCTCACAATGAGGATGCCATATTTGTACTTCTTGTTTGTATTTTGACTCAACTCTTATTGGTATTCGGCTCATTTCTTGGCTCACAACCTTTTGACTTTCCTAACCCTTTTTTTAAATAAAAAATAATAATGATAAAAAAAATCTTAGTGGCTTAATACAATTATAGGATTACGCAAAATCAGCCCAATAGAAAAAAAAACTAATGAATTAATATTGATTCGTTGATGGAACTCACAGCAGTTTGCTATTATAAATGACTGAGCTATTGAAAATAGTTTTTAGGTTAGATAACATGTCATATCAATGCATGTCTAAATACTGAGAATAATATTCATCATTGACCTTGTTGTATTGCTTCTAAGATACAGTCAAGGCTGTTTTCTACCAGCTATTGTGGTTATCTTATTTTGTAATAGAAGAGAAGAGGATGGAGTAATCGTTTCTTCTTTTTTTAGCTCTGAAACAATCTATCGATCTTAAGATACATTAGTACACCATCGCATCATCGTGCCTGGTATCCTATCAAAGAAAAGCGCATTGCTATGCTAACCGTCGAAGGGGGATGTATACATAATGAATACCACATTTTGGGGAGCTCAGGGCCTAGATGTGCAAGCCGATCTACCACGGTGAGACAAAGTTAGGCTGACTGAGTCCCCCAGTAAAAAGTGCACGTTTCTACCATTAATAGGCCAGGCATCAGCTAATGAAACACTGATATTAAAAGCACAATGAAAGCCTCTCGTTTGAACCTATAAAAGGCAGTATTAGATACCCCATTGCTGTACTAAAATGCTCCCATAACCGACATTCGATGAGAAACCGTAGGGCCGTCCGCCACTGTAATCTTTAGCTGCGCCTCCTAAACTGGCGTATCTAGATCGGATTACCAAGAATTTACCTTCACAAAGTCACAGGGCAATGCCTTCCACCCAGTAACACATAGAGCGCTTGCAGCTATACGTGGAAATAAAGACCTGTAACTTCAACAGCTTTATGCTCATCCATGGCTAGTTGTTAAACATAACACTCTAAAGTCACCAGAGGAACATGAGATCTTGAAAATACCCATCGATCATGGCTTGCCAAAGTTTCCCCTTTCTCATAGAAAAGGAGTCGTTTGTTTCTTAGAAGTGGAAGTCTTAGATCGGCATGTTAGCCATTAAACTATAAGTATGTCATTGCTATAGAAAGTACCTTTATTTCCATTCTCTTGACATGGAGAAGACATGTTTTTAGTTAGCAATCTAGTCTCGATTCCTTATGTATGGAGACATAAAAAGACATCTACCAAAATAGTGCGGAGGACACTTTTGTGGGTACGGTAAGTGTTTCATACCGTAGTTTATATAGTACGGCTCCCCACAACAACAACAGCAACAACAAAGGACGTATTTTGTAGCGTCTATACAATTTATACTTCTAGATTTTTCCTATTTGATGCAACAAGTCCAACTAAAGCAGGTAATGAAGCTGAAATGGGAATAATTAAATTCAAGACCGAAGACATAAATAACAAGATGAAGGAAAAATGATTCCATTTAGGAACTCACTAGGATTTCATATTAAACAACACTATGTTTTCTTTTGATAATTTTATGGTTATGGATACTTTATGGTATTTTCCTACATTAATAATCTGAAAATCCACGTTCCTAACCAAAATTTGTTGTTCAAAATGTCATTTTGTGGAAGCAAAAAATTAAATCATGGGTGTTTTCATTACTTTTAGTAAAAGTCTAATTACCACATTATTCTTATGCTAAGGGTAAGACTAAAAATATTTCCCAAACAAGCCATGAAATAGGATTAACTTGCAGAAGATAACATATTATAAAAATATGTGTTATGTATATCAACTCCTAAAATACATCTCCCTAAAATGGAACAAAAGAAAAATGGGACAAGTGATATAAGAGTCTAACTAATATAGATAAAAAAGAAAGGTTCCATGAAGAACACCACCTAATAGCTCTCATTCAATTTCCCAATTCAAAACATCACTTCTTACTCTGCACATCGTCAAGCCAACCATCATTGTCCTCTAGTGTGCCTACAATACATCATCTATAAAGTGAAGTATTAGTACACTGATGTACCAAGTAAATAAAACATCACCCATAGAGGCAACATGCAACACAGAGTGCATAATATAAAGTGGTAAATCATGCAATACACCCTATAACATTCTATCACAAATTGTATAAAAACCATCTCTCAAGCATTCACATGTGTCACATTATCCATACTAACCTATCATACTTACCACAATTGCTACTAATTCCATATATAACTATAATACCCCTAAAATTATGTGGAGTCTTCTAAGGATTGATGTGACTACTTATATAAATATGGTATACCATCTTTTTGGTTAATCCATTCTAAAAACTCCATAGTTAAGTGTGTTAGTTGTAGATCAATTGTTAGGATGGGTGACTATCTTTGGAAGTTTTAGAAGTTTTTTTAATATATGTCAAAAGCTCATGAGGACAAATCGCACTGAAAGAACTCGTATTCATCTGTGACGCCAGCCGATCAACCTGAAAGTACTACAAGGTATCCCCTGTTTGATCGTATTATCTTAAGGTGTTATAAATGATCTCAAAGTGAAACCGTAACCGCGAGATGAACTTGGATGAGAAAGTCATTTGCTTAGCGGGATGATTTTTATGATAGACTGTATTGAGATAGTCAGTGGTCAAGCTCAATAAGGACGTTGTGTTCTTGAGTGGAGGTGAATGTAATAGCTCTAAAATAATGTGGAGTGTTAAAAAGATTGTGATGTGTGTGGGAATGTGGATTTATTAAATTGGTACAACCAATGCATGATTATGTTGTAATTAGGAAGAAGATGATTCAAAAGTGGTGAACTGAAGAAGAAGATATTCAAACAAGGTGGATTAATGATAATGATGATTCAATGATGGTGATGTTGATTCAATGGTGATAAATTAATAATGAATATGATTCGAATTTGATGAGATCGTGATGATGATGATTCAACAATTAGAGCTTGAAGATGGATGGTTTCATGGGTTAGGGTTAGTGTTAGGGTTTGGTTTTGAATGGTAAATTTAGGTTAGGGTTAGGGCTTTGATTTTGGGATGTGTTTGGACGATGGGTATGGGTAGAAGGGTGTGGGTTATGGATTTTGGAAAGATAGTACTTAATCTCTAATTCATATAGACCAAGAGATTAAGGGTTTCAAGATTAATCGCTCATACATATTCAATTAAAATTGAGAAGAACTCACACAGAATTGGATATTTGCAATTTGCATTCAGCTTCAATTCAATCAATAATGTATCTCTGATCTTGGGTTCTATGGATTTATATAGCTAATGGTACCGATTACAAGATACTAGCTAAAAAGGTATAATTTTTCAAAAGATACCTAGCTAAAAGATACTAGAATATAGAATATTATTCAAAAAGGTAGATTTATGCTACTTTATTTTCTAGCTTATCTCTAAATCTATTAATTAATTAATTAAATCAACTAATATGCAACTTATATGCACGTCCAAGCTGCATATTATTTCTCATGTGCACGTAGCCATGCACTTCATGCATGCCATGCGCATGCACATATATGCCTAGTAGCTTGTATGGTATGTTTCATCTATAACTAGAAAAGTAATCTTATGTTTCTCTTCAATTTTGTGGGAGATCCTTTCTAAATGAAGAAAAATTGGTCCCACAATGATGAATGCTAATTCTTGAGTGTTTGCTCCTATATCATTATCCTTTCGTTGACTTGCATTTGCCCTTAAATTTACATCGCCATAATAAGGGCCAATATCTCCAACATTAAATGTCCTTCATAGCTCGGCATATGAATTTGCTAAATCTAGCTCGTAAGCACTTTCCCCAAACTTTCGAAGCACTTTGAAAGGACGATCCACCCTTGGCATAAGCTTGTTTTTTCTAAGATTAGGAAATCTCGCCTTCCTCAAGTGCAACCATACCAACTCTTCCGGTTTAATTTGTTTGCTCTTGTCTTGTATACTCCATTTGCCTTCTCAATATTGTACTTGACTTTTTGATGAAATTTTTGAAAGAAATCCACTTTCTCTTATGCATCATAACTCCTCACTTCACCTTTCTTCAATGGCACTATATCAATCGGAATATATGGATTAATACGATATACTATCTCGAATCCCAGAAGCTTTGCATCTATCATGGTAAGTACCATGGTCCTCCTAGAGAATGTATCCACCACAATATTCTCTTTGCCTTCCACATGCCTTGTAGAGAACATAATTTTTTGTAATAATCTTATCCAATTAGCACGTCTTGGACTAACCTTCTTTTAGCCATGTAAATACTTCAAACTCTCATGATCCGAGTGAAGTATAAAAGGCTTGGGTCTCAGGTAATGGCTCCATGTTTCCAAATGAAACAATAACATATAACTCTTTATCATAGGTTGAATAGTTGAGTCTTGCACCATTTAACTTTTCACTAAAGAAGGAAATCGGCCTCCTTTCTTGTGAAAGCACACTGCCAATGCCTACACCATTAGCATCACAAGTTACTTCAAACAATTTATCAAAACAAGGTAAAGATAATACCGGCGTATTTGAGAGCTTTGTCTTCAAGTTTTTGAAAGCCTTTGTTGCTTGATCATTACAATGGAACTCTCCTTTCTTCATCAATTGTGTAATACGTGTTGTAATGGTAGAGAAGTCTTTAATGAGTTACCTATAGAATGAGGCCAACCCATGGAAACTTCAAACTTTGTGGACATTAGTAGGAATAGGCAATGTTTAGATAGCTTTCACCTTTGTCGGATCAACTCTAATCCCATATCCACTCACAATATAACCAAGGAAAATCACCCTCTCCATCATAAAATCACATTTCTCCATCTTACCATAGAGCTTCACCTCTCTAAGCTTATCAAATATCCTTTTTAAGTGTTGTATGTGCTCGAATTCACTCTTTCTATATACCAAGATATCATCAAGGTAAACAACAATAAAGACTCCAAGGAAGGGTCTAAGTACCTTGGTCATCAATCTCATGATGGAACTTGGTGCATTACATAGCCCAAATGGAATCACCAACCATTCATACAACCCATATTTAGTCTTGAAGGTTGTCTTCCACTCGTCCCCTTCCCTGATTCTTATTGATGATAGCCACTCCTAAGATCAATTTTTTAGAACACATTTGCACCATGCAACTCATCTAACCATCTAATCTTGGTATCAGAAATCTATACTTTATTGTGATGTTGTTAACAACTCTCAAATTAATACACACCCTCCATGTACCATCCTTCTTAGGCACCAACAAAGTTGGAATCCCACATGGACTCATACTCTCCCAAATATAGCATTGGTCCAAAAACTCTTGCAATTACCTATGTAGCTTCTTAGCCTCCTCCAGATTGCACCTATAAGTTGGCTTGTTTGGTAATGAGAATCTTGGCATAAGATCAATACCGTTCTCAATACCTCTCAAAGGAGGTAGCCCAATTGGTAACTCATCTGGGAAAACATCGACATACTATTTAAACACTTGTTGCAATTTTGGATCCATATTAGTTTTCTCCCCTTGTTGGGCTTCCTTTACCACCAATGCATAGAATTTCTTCTCATCTTTGATAGCTTCAATCATCTCACACTCCTTAAGGATCAACAACTCCATGTTAATCTTCTTTCTTCCCCTCCTACACTTAACATCTTCCTTCTTTTTTTTTCTTCTTTTTATTGTTGCATGCTCTCGATTCCTTTCCCCTTTTCATTCCTCAAAACTGAATCCTCCCCATCTAGATTAGATTATAGCCTAAACTTCTTTTATCCCTTACACACCACATACTTATTAAGTATTCTATCATGCAAAACCTTCCTATCAAATCGCCACGACCATCCCAAAAAAATGTGACAAGCATCCATAGGTAGAATATTGTATAAAACATCATCCAAAAAATTTTCCATCTTAAAAGAGATAAGAGTTTGTTTGGTTACCCTTACTGTAATCTCCCAAAATTTTAAAAAACCTATAATTTAATAAATAGATTTTATTTAAAATAAATTAGCTTTTAAAATTATTTAGTTTAATTATTTTATGGATTTTTGAGTATATAAATTTTGATAGGATTATTTAATAAATTAAAAATAAATATTTTGTTATTTTATCATATTATTTTTATTTAAATAATTTCCAAAACTAATATTTTACTAAAATTATCCTTTTTGAACCAATATATTAAATTATATTGAATTAAATTATTACATTAAATAATTTATCAAAAATATTACATTTTACTATTTTCTAAATTAAATTAAATTATTTTTCCCTATTTTCCCATTTTCCTTTTCTTTTTCTTTTCTTTTCCTTCTCATTTTTCTTCTTTTTTCTCCATTTTCTCTTTTTCCTGGCTTCGGGCTGTCAGGCCTGCTCCCTCTTCCTCCCCCTACGCCTGGGCCTCCGACCCACTCCTTTCCCTCCTCTCCTTTCCCTAGCGTAGCAGCCCAGCCGCCTCCCCTCTTTTCTTCTTTCTTTTCTCCTCTGGACTAGGTCGTCCCAACTCCCTTTTTTCCCCCATGCGTCGGCCTACTCCCCTTCCTTTCTTCCTCCTTCTTCTGCCTTGACCCAACAGCTCCCCGACTTGTCTGCATCACCATGATTTCCACCCCAAGCTCTACGTCCAGCCACCTAGCCTACAATCACTGCCACCACCTGCCCCCTCTCTCTCTCTTGTCTTTTTTCACCATTTTGGAATTGGGCAGCCATGCACCCCATCCCGCATGGCCACCCTTTCCTCTTCTTTATCTCCCTCTCCTTGCCACCCTACCACCCTAAACGCTGCCACCAGCGACCAGCTGCACCCCTATCCTGCCTCTTTGTTTTCTTCTCCTCTTCAGCCCTCTTGCCCCATATTTTTCGAGCCCTGTTTCTCCCCTGATCTCCTCCCCTTTATTTTTCTTCCCCTCCATCTTTTCCCCTTTGTTTTGCACCATCGCCGCCCTTCGTCGGTGCAACCGCCTCATCAACCACCTAAACCACCTTCTACACCCTTCTACTCCTGTCCTACACCACCACAACACCCCCAACCCACCCTGTAGCTCCTCCTTTCTCCCCCTCTTCCTTTTCTCCCCATTTTTCTCCCTTCTCGGCAGCCCCCTAAAACCCCACCATCCGGCCACCTATGCCACCACCCAAACCACCAATCCACACCCTACAACCTCCTCTACCACCCCATACCTTTTTTGGCAAAAATAAGCCCCCTCACCCCTCCATTTTTCCCCTCTCTTTTCCTTCCTTCTCAGTCCAGTCCACCTCAGCATCCATCTTTGCCGCCTCACCTCCAGCGCTCTTAGCCGCCAATAACCCATCCCTAGTCTCCACCTACACCCCCTCTTTACTCCTGCACCCTTTCCATACCTCCAATCCTCCCCCACCTGCCCTCTTTTCTAGCCTAAAACCCCAACCCGAAAACACCCCTTCCACCCTCTTCTTCATGCAACCTTCGACACTTCTACCCTTATTTTTACATGCAGCTCATGCTGCATATGTAGGATGAGTTGCTGCATTTATTGGCCCATTTTTATTAATAATTTTAAGGTATGATAATATTTAAAATAATTATTTCATTAAGTAAAATTTATAAAGTCTTATGCTTTGATTTTCTTATTTCTAATATAATAAATATTGATATTATTTTTAGGTGTTGATTTTACTATTTAAAGCTTGAATCTTTAACCGGGATACCGGTAAGATTTAATTTTTTAGGTGTTAAACTCCCTTAAACACACGGATAAACGTGTGTTAGCACATTAGGATTTTTATTATGTTATTATGCTTGATATTTGTGGTATAATATAATATATATATTTGCTTGTAATGATTGATAAAAAAAAAAGTATGTTAGTTTATATGCCATGTGTGGAAATGTTGCTTTAGGGAAGAATTTGATTATTAATAAAAGTGTTAAGTACTTATCCATGTCATTTTATGTTATTGTGACCATTTATGCATGAATAATATTATTGTGAGCCCTAGGGGCATTTTAGTAAAATTTCTTGTACAAGAATGTGGCCTAATATGTATGGGTGCTAATAAGTAGTATATTAAAATATAATGGTTGGTGGATTTTGATATTGTTAATGGAGTATTAATATTATTATTCCATGTGGTAATGTTAATTTAATAAAAGTGGTGTAATAAAGGGGGTAAAGTGGTAATTTTGAAGGTACAAGGGTAATATGGTAATTTTATAAGTAAAAAGGGGTGTTATGGTAATTTTGGAAGTTAAGGGTATTATGGTAGTTTTGGGAGCAAAAGGGTAAAATGGTAATTTTGGAAAAAAGGGAAAAATGGTAATTTTGTAAGAAAAGATCAAAATGGTAATTTTGGATGTAAAAGGGTAAAATAGTAATTTATAAGTAAAAGGGTATTATGGTAAATTTTTATAAGTAGAAGGGTGAAACAGTAATTATAAAAATAAGGGGCAAAAAGGTAAATTGCAAGTAAAAGGGGTATTTTGGTAATTTTATAAATAAAAGGGTATTGTGGTAATTTTGTAAATGAAAGGATGTTATAGTAATTTGGAAGTAAGGGTATAAGAGTAATTTTGTATTAAAAAAAAAGAGGATATTTATGGCAAACTTGGGAGTAAAGGGTAACTTGGTAATTATAATAACGACGAAGGATAATTTGGTCATTAAATTGTGATTATAGAAGGACAATTAATTATGTTAATAGAGAAGGGTTATTTGGTAAATTAACCAATAAAAGGGCGTTATGGTAATTTTAATAACGGAGAAGGGCAATATAGTAATTATAATTATAGAGAAGGGTAAATTGGTAATTACAATTATGGAGAAGGGTAAATGGATAATTGTAATAATGTAAAAGGGTAAGTTGGTATTTATAATAATGGAGAGGGGTAAATTGGGAATTGTAATTATGGATAAGGGTAATTTAGTATTTATAATAATAGAGGAGGGTAAAATGGTAATTATAATTAAGGAGATGGGTAATTTGGTATTTATAATAATGGAGGAGGGTAAAATGGTAATTATAATAATTTAGAAGGGTAAAATGGTAATTATGATAATGGAGATTGGTGATTTGGTAAGTTAACCAACTAGGGGGTAATTTGATAATTATGCAACCTGAAGGGTAATATGGTAGTTTGTCAAGTAAGGAAGGAATGACTTTGCAATTATATAAGTAAGGGGTAAATGAGTAATTTGTACCTAACATATCGTTGTGATTGTAAAATTTCATAATATGACTCAAATAATGCTGATTAGTAAGGTAACAGTATTTGATAATTAGTAAGTATCACGAGAATGAATCATAATTCGGAATTAGATGAGATTATGATGACCTTAATGATTTCTCTGTGTTATCTTGGATAACCATCTGAATAAGAAATGACTAATGATATTAGAACAATTGAAAGTGAATAAGTATCTGATTGTGCTTTTCTTGATCACTTTAATTAAGATATTAATACTTAAAGTGAAAGACATTGACATCGGGAATGGTGGCTCTTTAGAGGTCGCTACCCTAAAGACGTGGTTTAGCCCACGATTATTCTAGTATTTGCTGGTGTGCCTTTAAGCCCCAGCCAGGCCCTATATCTTACTCTATCTATCTCTATGGACCTATTTAGGGGATATGTATACTTATGGATTAGGTGTCCTTGTCGGTAGGGTACTGAGTAGCTTTATGTATCCGTACGACCGGTGTGCCTTTGTGTCCCGGGTTTTTGATATTCCATCCGAGTCAAATAAATGGAATTCTTATGTTGATTAAAGAATGAAAAAACACTAATCATGAAAGTTAAAGATTAATAAGCTGGGCCTAGTTGAATTATGATATTGAGTACCGATCCACCAATTATAATAATGGCCCAGGAGCGTGATGCCCTGGCTAGTGATTATTAGTAGCGATCCACCGGATATAATAGTGGCCCAGGAGCGTGTTGCCCTGGAAGATGATTATGAGTATTGGTCCATCAGATATAATAGTGTCCCAAGAGTGTATTGCCCTGGATGATGTTGATATATATTCCGATCCACCGACAATAATAGTGGGGGTCCCGACCTCAATAAAACTAGTCATGGATGTGAATAAAGTTATGGAAAAATACTAATCACTTATAGTGGAATACCATGTGAGTCGGGGCCAGACCGCTCCACCGACGAATAATAGTGGCCAGGAGTGTTTTCCCTGGAGACCGATCCACCGGCAAATAATAGTAGTTAGGTGCGTTCTGCCCTATAAGTGACCGATCCATCAGTTATAATAGTGGGATTCTCACACTCACATGGATATAAATTCTAAGAAATGATTGAATAATGATGGACTAATGGCTTAAGGCCCGAAAGTATTGATTTAGCATTATGACATGGCTTAAAGCCAAAAGTATCGATCGTACATTACTACCTATTGATATCTTATGTGAATGTTATATATATACAACTTGTTATATATGTTTATAGCTTCGTTTCATGTGTTGCATTGCGGGCTTGCTTTTAAGTGTGTTTTTAAAGGATTACTCAGTACTATAGTACTGAAGGGTTCCATTCGTGGGTCCCCTGCCTATTCAATGGGCAGTGTCCCTTGCAGGTCTTTTTAAGTGCTATTCAAGTGGGCAACATGAAAGAGCGTAAGGAATATCCGGCCTTTAGGATTTCATTTTTCCTCTCTAATGTCTGGTTTAAATGTAATTTTGTTTTTGTAACCACCATTCACTACCCCAAAAAGTAGTTTTAATAATGGTTATTTTACAGTTTTAATAACGATTTTCAACCGTTATTAAAACGCCCGTTATTAAATCTTTAATAACGGTTCATAACCGTTATCAAAAATATATAAAAAACCCGCCAATATGAGCATAAAATGCATGTTTAATAACGATTTTTCAGAAAAACCGTTGTTAAACAAGAGGGTTTTAATAACGGTTCTGATGAAAACCGTTATTAAAATGTAGGTTTTAATAACGGTTCTTATTATAACCGTTATTAAAAACTGGAGTTTTAATAACGGTTTTAGAAGAACCGTTATTAAAACCTACGTTTTAATAACGGTTTTTATAAGAACCGTTATTAAAACTCCAGTTTTTTTTTAGTTTTTGCAGTTTTGTTCCTGCCCACATACACAGTTATATGTTCAAATAATTACCAAATATGCATTGTAAAACAACATCAATTGATAACAAATCTGCAATCACACCATAATTTCAATCAATCCCTTGTTAATACACCAGACATATATACTCAAGAATCAAAATTAGTAGGCATACCACAACTTGATAGCTCTACACGCCAAAGCAAAATGTTTATAAATCTAGCTTAGAAGACTTAAAGACATAGACAAAATACAAGCCTGAACATGCATGTAGAATATATAGATCTCTACCTAATACCGAATGAATGAGTGCACATGCTTGGCCCATGGCTCTCTCACTTCATCAATTTCTTCAACATTGTATTGCTGGCCTTGTGCATAATCATCGGTGAAAAACTAAAAATCCCAAGTTTTGATTAATATACAGTTATCACTTACGTCAAGTACCAAACATATATGTCATGATTCATTAATGGAAAAATATCGAAAAGAAAACATACATAGCTTGGATCTATGTTGACCGATCTATTTTGGACTATCAGATCCATTGCTCTACATACATAGTATCCACAATCTTTGTCGTTTTGCTGTTGTGGACACTGTCAAATAAATTCAGTTAGCTCTCTAACTATTAGATATTAATTTTAATTAAAATAAAATACGAAATAGTTGCCTTCCTACTTACTATGACAGGCTTGTATTGAACAAGGTACAGGGACACTAAAACTCAATTACAACACCATCAAAATTTCAATATGACACTTGAAAATTTTCAAAATATATATAACAAACAAAGGTAAATCCCCGAAGGATAAGAACTACAGGTGGCCTAACTCTCTCAAAGCCTAGGTCTTTAAACCAACAATGTAAAATTCAATCTAAATTCTACACAAGATTCCCACTCCCCATCATTAGTGGATCTTCATTGGACACATTCCATCAAGTTAGGTACTAAGTAAAACAAAACTATCTCACTCATGGAGGGCACATGATACACATAAGGACATGGTAATATTTAACTTAAAATACTCATACTTAAGTATACATGTGATACACACACCATCTCACTCATATAATAACTCATATGATTTAATGAGGTATATAGCATAAAATTAATCGTTCTTCCAATAGGTATCAAGTAAAGTCATACATAAAATGAATATAGAAATATACACATATGATAACTAAAGTAGGGCATACTAACGAGGAATATCATAGTTGTAATTATTAAAGGTATACATGAGTACATATGATAACATATAATAGAACATGCGATCATAGAATCATACTTATAAACACATGATAGGACATGATAACACACAAGTATGAGTGCATGATAAAAACATGAACTCATACTGAATAACACAACTATCCTATAAAATGGCATTTTGCACATAAGGCCCATGTGTAATTAAAATAAGAGATCATGTGATAACAAGGAAATAGCATGCATAATATGGTATTATAATTATACGAAAGACAATTGAGTGACATATGTAAGATATAGAAATATAAAGTCCATAAATGAATAAGAATAATTAATTATTATATTCCATTATTGTAATTACAACCGATTGATTATTTTAACCTAATGACGAAAACTCAAAGAAACTATAATAACTAACTTAGTACTCAAACGGTACTACCCCTAGTTGGCCCGCCAACAAACATAATCAGAATACCAAATAATAGGAGACCTAATCACTTCACTAAGCATACCCCTTATAGGGCCTAAAGATATTGAGACACTTATAGAGTAGAAAAAGGAATCTTTGGACCTCATAAGGCATCTAGGATAAAATAATAGAAAACACAGGATTGTAACTAAATAAATACAAAAATTGACTCAAATAGTAGCCCTAAGTGATACAAGTTCTATCTTAAGATATTTCACTTTAAGTGATTAATGTTTTATTTAAAGATTTAACCAAACATGAATCAAACTTACACAATAACACTTAAATCACTTCAATCGCACAATAAAATTTCATCATTACATCCATTGTGAGTGACATTAAATCTAATACATTTTAAGCGGCATTAAAGCCAATCAATTCCAAATAGTGTTAAAGCCGATAAATTTCAAGTGGCAATACAACCGATCTATTCCAAGTGGCTTTGAGGCTGAGAAATTCTATTTACACTGGAAATTTAGTTACACATGTTCACCATCTAATCATGTTCATTCCTTCACATATTCAAACTCATATAATATTCAAGAGGAATGCCAAGATACGTTTACATTGAAAATTTTAAGCTCATAGATACTCGAAAGTACCACATAAGACATAGTATAGGCTTGACATACTTAAATCACACAAAACATACTTATTACCTTCACATTCAAGAATATATACTTCCCATAATTCCACCATAAGTAAGGGTAGACTTGCTTAAGTCTAAAGAAAGCTAAGAGAAACAAGAAAAAGAGGGAGATTGCTAACTTGATAACCCACAAGAATCCTTTCCTAGACATCCGATACAAATCATAGGACTGAGTTAGGAAACTACCTTATTGACCAATAATTTAGGTATTATAATTTAATCAATTAGGAAAATCATAAATGGACTTTCTTGGAAAACATGCCCAAAATATAAGATTCAAGAGTGTAGCATTGTGAATATTCAAAATTGAGTATTAAACAAATTGATTTCATATAAAATCACTGAGGTAATTTTCAAATTGATTTGGAAAACTAAGGAAAGGACTATAAAAAAAGAGTTAACATTATCAAAATATACTTGATGATTTGGTTTTACAACTTGAAAAGACAAACTAATTTTAGAGAACCAATCTAAGCCAATAAGATAAAATAAAAATAAGACAATTCAAATGATTTTAAGCTAAAGCTAGCAATCAACTAGGTAAAAGATGTATGAACAAATCACTTTTATAAGACAATCTTTGGAAATTAGGGTTTTAGGCTCGAATTACAACCAAACCAACTCACTTCAATTACCTCATACTAATAGTTTAAAAATGCAATTCAACTAAATTTAGATAAATCTAGATAATTAACTTCCATATAAACAACCTTAGAAATAGCTAATTTAAGGCAATCATTTTCAAAAATTGGGATTTTTACCCAAAATGCCATTTATTTTATTTTATTTAAATTTAATTATTAAAAATACAATGATAAATATCGTAATACTCCGTATTTTTAAAATTCAACTTTATTAATTTTAATGATTTTTTTAGCTTAATTTAATGAAAATGTTTAATTATTTTAATTTCTATTTATTTTATGCTTTTATCGAAGATTTCAAATTCATATTAGAATTTCATTAATCATTGTCATTATGGATTATTCTAGATAACTTCATTCATGTCAATGATTTTATTATATTTATATGGTTTTGATTTCTATTTAAAAATATATACTTCCATTTTTTCTTGTATTTTGATTTTTAATATTTTAGATTCATTTTTGACTATAACTTTGTCGTGTGATTAAAAATTTATTTTGGAGTTATATTTTATAAATGAAGTATATTAGTTAAATTTTAAAATTCCCTTTAAAATATTTAAATCATTTTAATGATTTTGTATGTAGACAAAATTTCTGACCTTGAATTTAACTATTTTCTAAAGTTGTTAAGATCTCCAAAAATTTTTAAATTAAAAAAAGTTGTAACATATTTATGATTTTCTTTCTAGAATTAATATTCTTCTATTTTACCCATTTTGGTTTACGGTTGACCTTTCTAGGAAATCATGTAAATTACTTTCCATTTCTTAAAATGTTGATTAAATATTTCTAGATTGTTTTCAATACTTGTCAATGTCATATTATATATTTTCATAAGGAATATAAATCTTTTTGTGCTTTAATACTTTCTCGTAAAAGATTTTTTGAAATTCTTTAAATAACTTTTATATTGTATTTATACATTCAAATTTTTATGAATTGATTTTCAATAAATAAGGTTTAGATAAAATTATCTATTAAAATTTTTAAATGTTTAGTACTCTCATTTGTATATTTGTATTTGCGGGAAAAAAGTGGTCGAACACCCCTATCCCATTTGCCTTTTCTTTTATCTCCCTTTTTTCTTTTCTCTTTCTTCCTTTCCCATTCTTCTTTTGCGTGCAAACCTAACCATGAAACCCCCAACCTTCCCTCCAATTTTTTCTCCCATCTCCTCTTCTCTATTTCAACCATCACACCACCTCATTACCTGTCACGCGACCACACCACTACCACCTTTCCTTAAGTCGAGCTCTAGTGCACCAGTGCTAGTAGTAACAACAACAAAAGGCAGCATCAATAATAGGCAGAAACAACAACTCTTGTTGCCACCATCTAACCATCTCTAGCGTTGCTTGGCCATCGACTTGTGGTTCCTGACTACTGACAGAGCTCCAACAATTCTCTTAGATTATCAATATCTCGATCTCACTCTTTTTCCTTCTTAATTTACTTATCTAGATTTAGACTTAGTTAAATATTTACTTACCTTCGCTTATGGTGGAAGCATGAAATGCATGTCTTATTGAAGTGGAAGGTGATGAGTATCTTTTGTGTTATTTTCGTATGTCAAGCATTACTATGTTTTGTGTGGTAATTCTTTATATCTAAGAGCTTATAACTTTAATGCAAGCACATGTTAGCATGCCTCTTGATTATTGTATGTGTTTGAGCATGTGAAAGGTTGAGTATAATTATGTGGTTAGCATGGTTAGCTAATTATGAAATGTATGGTGCTTTTAGATTATGTTATAATGTGTCTTAATTATAATTGGTTTGGAAAATCATATCATTTGATGAGTATGGATTGAAGTTGTATGATACTTTATGCTGGATTTTTATGCTATGGAATTATTTGTCTCTAACTCCCTTTGATTATTCGTCTCTAATACCACTAGAGTTATTCGACTTTAATTCCACTTAGATTGATCATCTTTAATGTCAGTTGGATTAGTTCAACTTTATGCCACTTGGATTGGATAGAATAATAGAAATTCATTGTGTAATGAAAGTGATTTAAGTGTTGTTATGTGAGCCTAATTTATGATTGGTTAAATTATTAAATAAAACATTAATTACTTAAAGTGAAAGATCTTGAGTCGGGACTTGTACCACTCGGGGTAGCTATATTCACTTAGTACCATTATCATATTTTCTATTATGTAAGTTTGGGTGCCTTATGAGGTCCTAAGCAACCCCTTTATACTCAATAGGTGTCTTGATATAATTAATCCTTATAGGATGTATGCATACTTAATTATTTAGGTGTCTAGTTATTTGGAGATTTAGTTACGTTTTTGGACGAGTCAGCTAGGGCTAGTATTGTTCGAGTACTAGATTAGTTTTTATGATTTTGTTGAGTCTCCATCTTGAAGTTAAAATATTCAAATGGATGTGATCATAAAATGGAGTACAATAATTGATTATTCTTGACCATTCATAGATTATATATTTCATTATCCTATGCATGTCTCTTAGTTGTGTTCCTTCCAATGGCGCTTGTTTTCATACTGTGTCATCACATGATCAATTATTTAAATATCATATGGGCCTTATGTGCATAATGTTATTTTATATGGTAGTTGTGTTACTTAGCATGTGTTCATAATTTCTTTTACGCTTGTACCCTGTTTGTTGCCATGATTAGTCGTGCACTTATAAGTATGAATCCATAACCACATGTTTTATCGTAATTCAACATATATCTCATATGGCCTCTCCTACTAGCATATGTATGAACGTGTGCCGTTGATAATTATAACTAGGATATTCCATATGGACAAGCCTTACTTTATCTATCACATGTTTACCTTGCTCTTATCATTTTATGTACAACTTTCCTTAATATTTATTTAGTGGGAAATTAATGTTATTTTATACAATTCATGAAACCGTATGAGTGGAATGGTGTATGTATCACATTTATACTTGATCATGAGGTTTGTAAGTTAGCAATGATCATGTATTATGTACATCACATTTCCTCCCATGAGTTAGGTAGTTGTGATTTACTCAGTATTGACCCATGTTGATACTACCTTCATTGAAAGGGTCTTCCAACGTTGTACTGATAGTGGGGACCAGACATCTTATGTAGGCTTGTGATCAATTGTTATTAACAAGTTGAAGATGTGGGCTTGAGAGAGTTCCCAACCCAGAATTTTATCCATTAGGGATTCATCTTTACCACATGTACCTATTTTGGAATTTCCAAATATTGTATTATAATTTTAATGGTGTTCTAATTGAATTTCAATTTCCCATTACTTTACTAAATTTGTAAAATTCAAGGTATTTCACAACTTTTCAGCTGGTTTGATTAGTGATGATTTTGGTCAGTGGAAATGGTTGTCTCCCATCTACCATTGGATATATCCTTGTGGAAATTTATCATCTCCATATATATGATGTTTGAATTCTAATTGGGCAGGTTTTAGCCTTGCATCTAGTATAAGATAGACGATAAGCATTTATATTGTGTTAGGTGCAGTGGTAACATTCTTCATTTTTTATTTTAGTTTCTACATAATTTTCTTTTAAATGAACTTTTTCATAAGTGAATTTTAAGGCTATTACACCTATTTTATAACACATTGTATAATTAATTGATCAAAAACAATAAATGAAAACCCTAACTTAAAAAAAATAGGGATTTTAAATAGAGAATACAAATATGGTTAAATCTTGCTAAAATATATAAATTGATAGATTGGACATAAAATTAAACATATTTTAATGCAAATTATGTAATAAATTGAATAAACTAATTGAATTACACATTTCAATTTAAATCCATAAGAGTTTTAACCTAAAAAAAATCCAACTGATTTCACAAAATTTTTCCAAATTGACACTTTCAACATAAAATTAAATATATTTTAAAATATATTGCATAATAAATTTATATAAATTTTCTCAATTGGTCACAAACTATAAATTGGAACATAATTGGATCAAAATTTTAATTTTCACAAATCAACCTCATACCCTACAATTAACCACTCCAAATCTAGTGACAACCACTATTTACGATGAGAACTAAGAACCGCCATTATTTCCTGAGATGCTTACAATAGCTTCCACTACATATTACAGGTAATTTCTAAGACCTATTGTGAATAGTTTTATAAATTAAAACATATATTTTTAATATTTAAGAAAAATACTATGACATTTTTCTTTTATACTCAAATACTATAGTTTTCTGAGAGACTTACAATAGTTTTCTCCACCTACTAGTGGTAGTTTCCATTACCTATAGTGGGTAGTTTTCTTAATTGAAATATAAATACCTAATATTTATGACAATGCTACTATCTTTTTTTTTTTCTATTACTCAAATTCTATAGTTTTTAGATAGACTTATAGTAGTTTCTACCACCTACAGTAGATAGTTTCCAAAGTTAAAATATACATAGAATATATTTACAAAAATGATCAACCCTTTTTTTTTTCTAACACTCAAATACTATAGTTTCTTTAAACTACTTACAGTAGTTTCATCTACCTACAATGGGTAGTTTCTTCAACTTAGAATACTAGTTCAAAGTTCTCATTAAGAGAGTTACTTATCATTATATACTCCCTCTCTCTCTCTCTCTACACACACACACATAAAAAAAATGGCAACCAATTTAACTTATCATAAGTTAATTCATTTAAAATTAATCAAAACAAATGTTAGGGTTTGCTGTAACTTATACCAAATGAAATCAACCAAAAACGAAGGGGTAAAGAGCAATAGAGTTTTCCTTGAGGTTGGAGACCACTAGTTGGTGGTTGGGTGCACTGGAGGTGGTCGGATGGTTGGGTACATCATAGTTGGTCATCAACATTGTTGTGGCTTGGCATCACCGTGTGTTGGTTGTTGGTTCTCGTTGATGTGTCGTTCCTACAACTTGGTATCGAGAAATTTTTATGTAGTGGTGGAGGCATGGTGTGGTAAAGTGGGGACGATGGTGGGTGTTGTAGAGAAACAAAAAGAAGAGGAGGCAAGATGAGGGTCAAAGTTTGGTGTTTTAGAAAAAAAAAGAATGAGAAGAGAGAGAAGAAAAGAAATAAGAAAAAGAGTTGGTTGACGAGTAATGGTTTTTTTTACTAATATATATACACATTAAAGGATACAAGATATTTGAAAGTAATAATAGATAATAATATGTGAATATCACTTAACAAAAATAACATCGCAATGATCCAAAGATAAATGCTATTTAAATGATTTTTAAATTTTTTTTAGAAGGCAATACCAACGACCACGAAAACTCATATTATTTACAAAAATATGTAATATGATCTCAAACAAATATTTAAAACTATCTAAAAAAATGTACAAATCAAATTTAAGGAAATCAGGATTATTTTAAATGATTTTTGAAATTGCATTCCATATATTTGTGTAAGGAGTGCTAAGGTCTTTTATGTGCTTATGTATATTATGTGTTTCGCATGTTATGTATCTATTTTTTATTATTATTAAATATTTTATATGTGGTATGACTTGGAGTTGAAGTATGTTGTGCATGGTATGTGTATTAATTATGTATAATGATATGTGTTGTGTATGTGATGAATTCGATGTGGTTTGTGTGAGAGGAAGGATGAAAAAGGAGGATGGGGAAAGAATTTGATTAAGGGAGGTGAGTTAACCTAATTTTATGGTTTTATAAGGAATAATCTAATGTATGATTTTATGTGTGGAAGAATATAATTCATGGTTTTATGCAGAGAATATAATATATGGTTTTATTTGGGAGAATGTAATTTATGATGTTATATGGGAGAATTGAATTTATGGTTTGTTTGGGATAATCTAATTTATGATGTTATTTGGGAGAATGTAATTTATGATATTATATGGGAGAATCTAAATTATGATTTGATTGGGAGAATCTAATTTACGATTTGTTGGGGGAATCCAATTTATGGTTTTGCTTGGGAGATTCTAATTTATGATTTTATGTGGAAGAATCTAACTTATGGTCTTGTATGGGAGAATCTAATTTATGGTTATGAAAGGGGAGAATCTAATCAATTGTATTATGAGGACAAATCTTTGGGTCTTATATGGTTTGAATTTAGGGTTTTGTATGACGGAATCATGGTTTGTATGGTGGTATTTATAGTTTTATGGTGGTATTAGGGTTTACATGGTGGCATTGATGATTGAATGGTGGTATTAGGGTTTGCATGGTTGAATTTAGGGTTTCACGTGGAATTTTAGGGTTTGCATGAAAACGGTTCAAAGGTTTGCATGGGGAGATTAATGTCTGCATGGGTATTAAATTTACGTATGGAAAGTTAATTTGGGATGTAAGGAATGTAATGTAAGTGTTGTTTGGGTGTTTGAGCACTTGGGATGAAAGATAGTACGTGGGGCAAATTAAGGGTATGGAGGAGACTGAATTATGGTTTGTTGTGGTTATTTGAGGTATATGGTGGCTGATTAGGATTTTTGGTGTTATCATGTGTATGTGGTGATAAAGTGTAATTATGATGGTGGAATTTTATGATTTGTTATGTGTGATGATTTATGCATGTCTAGGGTGAAAGCCTTTAAATAAGATACTTAAAACATTAATTATCTTAAAGAGGAAGATCGTTGAGACGGGACCAACCGATCCATCGGTTCGGAATAGTGGTTAGGGTTTTTACCCTATGTGCGACCGATCCACCGGTTATAATAGTGGTTAGGACATGATGTCCTATGTGTCACCGATCCACCGGTTATAATAGTGGGGTTCCCGAGCTCAACAAACACAAACCTGAGTTTTGCTGAAATGCTTAAAAGATACTAATTACTTACAGTGGAATACCATGCGAGCCGGATCCAACCGATCCACCGGTTAGGAATAGTGGTTAGGACGCGTAGTCCTATGTGTCTCCGATCCACCGGCTATAATAGTGGTTAGGGTATGATACCCTATGTGCCTCCGATCCACTGGCTATAATAGTGGGGGCTTCCATACTCGCATGGATTGATAAAAGGCATGGCGTGAATTGAATTCTGATAAGAGATCAATTAAATGATTAATCTGGACTACAATTGGGCCTTTGTACATTTACCTGGTTGATCATATGCATTTATGAATATGCTCTTTTATGTTCTGCACGATTTATGTGTTTGTGTGTTGGCCTTAGTGATCAAGTCACCTTACTCAGTACTGGACCCATACTGATACTACCTTGGTTGATGGGTCCTGTGATGATCCACTGATGGTGGGGAGCAGACCTCTTGTGTAGGTTTAAGATCAGAGACTATTTTGGGGTGGCAGGCCTGATTTGAGTGAGTAGGCAATCCGGAATTTTATCCATTGGGTTTTATCTTGTTTAAATGTATTTCTATTTGGAAGTTACAAGTGTTATTTGAAACTTCAAGGGTATTGTAATTAACTCTTAATTTCTCGTACTTTGATTTTGTGTATGATCTTCGAATCCTTTTATGAATTGTTAATTTGAATTTAACGTAAATCTTTTCTTTAGCCTTAGCACTTGGTACTGGAACGGTTTGAGAGAACCGGTCTGGTACTAAATGTGGCGGTAACATTCCCAGAATTCACAGGTTTTAAGTATTTCTATTTTAATTGCTTCCGCTTTTTTTTTAAAAAAAAGTAGTGTGTTTATATGGGTATTAGCGTTAGTTGGTTTTCCATTCACTTAGAATGTTTTTCCCTAACCCTAGGCGCTCCCAAAGACTTCGGGGGCGAAGTCTGTTTTTAAGGGGGTAGTGATGAAATGCCCCGAAAATATCTAATTGTATAAACTACATTTAAAGGATATTTATTATAAGAATTATTTAAATAAATTATTTTTAAATTGAATTAATTAGGGAAAATCAAGAAGAAATTTATAAGTATTTTTATTAGAAAAGAATTTGGGTAATTTAGCTAATTAAGCATTTTATTTTGAAAATTAATTAAATAAATTATTTTATTTAAAATAAGAATGAGAAAATAGTTTTAAATTAATAATAATTTCATAAATAAATTAATTGGAGAAATTTAGTGTGTTTTACTAATTAAAATGGAAATTATGGAAAATCTTTTAAAAGTCCTAATTTAGCCTAAAAAGGGATTTAAATAATATTTTATTTAAATATTATTATTATTAAATATCCCAAATATTCTAATTAATTTAATTAAGCCAACCCACTATTTTTATTTTTCCCTTTTTCCTTTTTCCTTTTCTTTTTCTTTTTCTTCTTCTTTTCTTTTTCTTTTCCTTCTTCTCCCCGAACTGGGCCAGCCCGGCCGCCCAGTTCCCTTCCTTTCTTCCTTCGGCCCAGCCCGTGCCGCGAGTCCTCCTTCCGCCGTCCCTCGCAGCACCGCGTTTTAATCTCTTGCCTTCCCCAAACGCGTTGTCCCATTTAATGACACCCTCCCTCGCGCCGACCGGCCCGGTCTGCCCTCTTTTTCTTTCTTTTCTTTCCTCGCGAACCGCCCGGCCCAGCCCTTTCTTCTTCTTCCTCCTTCGCGCCTGCCAGCCTTCCCCGACGTCGCACCTGCAATGTTGCCGCCGCCGTCCAGCCGAGATTTCCGGCGCCGATCCCGCTCATTTGACTGGAATTTTCATTCCTTCCTTTTCCCATTTGTTTCGGAAACCGTTTGACCCGACCAAATCTCCCTCTTCTCGCGCCATCCTCTCTCTCTCTCTCCTACGCACACCCATGGCCGTTTTGCCTCCTACCGGCCGACCTCGCCGCCGTTGACCCTAACCCTACCTGCCTCACCACGTAGCCGACCCAAAGAACCCTACCCTATCTTATTTTCCCTATAAATACCCTCACAATCTACCCTGTTTCGAGTTTGGATTTCCTAACCCAGAAATCCTTCATTGTCGCCGCCACTTCTTTAGACGCCTCGTCCTCCGTCTATGGCCAACTTCGCTGCCCATTCTGGCCACCCGTGTCATCCTTACACCTCCCTCTAGCTAACCAAATCTACCTCACCCTTCGATTCTTCCTGCACAAGCCGCCCCAGCTGTGCGAAGTTCCCTTCCCGATCAACCCTGTTTTCTGCCCCGCCACCCTTCGCGCCACCCTTAGCCACCTCCTCCTCCGCTAAGGCCGCTTCTTTCACCTCCCAAAATGTGCTTCAGACCCTGCCCTACCTTCCCATACCTTTAGTTTCCTTTTTCTCGTTCTCCTCCCCTCTCTTTCTTCATCTCCTCCATTCGGCCACCACTGCCGCCGCCGTGCGTCGCCACCTTTGGCTGTGCCGCCACCTTCATTATGTCCCTCTCCCTCTAGGCATTCTTAAACAACCCAACTTCCAACTCCATTCTTCCTATCTTATTCCCAGCATGCAACTTTCCCTTCTTTCCTCTCTTTTTCCGGCCACCGCCGCCACCGCCGTTCTCCGCCGCCGGTGCCGCCTATCCCCACCAACATTTGGTTGAACCCTAGACCCTCTCAGCTATTTTCCCTATTTTTATAACCCTTAAATTATTTTATTTCAATTATTTACATATAAATACTATTATTATTATTCTTAATATTTATATTTTAATATGCATTATTATTATTATTATTATTAGTATTAATATTTTATTATTATTTATGTTGAGGGCTGAAGCCTAATATATTTTAATTCGATTTTATTATTATTCTTCTTATTATTTCTATATTTACTATTATTAATATTAAAATGTTATAAGTATAATAATAATAATAATTATTATTATTATTTTCTACTTCGAATTTCCATTATTCTTATTTATTATTATTAATACAAATATTTTAACATTAGTGTTGTTAATAATGTTACTATTATTATCATTATTATTATCATTATTATTATTATTATTATTATTATTATTATTCTTATTATTATTTCTGAATTGGGTTATTTAATTTACAAATAATCTTTTTAGTATTATTTTGGTAAAGGGTCTGAAGCCCTTATTTCACTTTATTTTTGAGTAATGCCTTTTTATCATTATTTCTACTATTTTATTATTCTTACTAATATTAATATTGATATTATTTTGGTATTTTTGTTATTATTATTTTATAAAAAAAAATATTCTTATATTAAATTAGTGTTCAATATTATTTTGATAGGAGAGAGTCTAATTTTAGCTTTCCTCTCATAATAGGTAAAACCAGTCAAAACCCTAAGGAGGCGTAGGAGCGTGCTCCAAGACCGGTGTCGTTTTAGGTAAGGAGTGCTAAGGCCTTTTATGTGCTTATGTGTATTATGTGTTTCGCATGTTATGTATCTAGTGTTTATTATTATTGAATATTTTATATGTGGTATGACTTGGAGTTGAAGTATGTTGTGCATGGTATGTGTATTAATTATGTATGATGATATGTGTTGTGTATGTGAGGAAGTCGATGTGGTTTGTGTGAGAGGAAGGATGAAAAAGGAGGATGGGGAAAGAAGTTGACTAAGGGAAGTGAGTTGACCTAAATTTTATGGTTTTATAAGGAATAATTTAATTTATGATATTATATGGGAGAATTTAATTTATGATTGATTGGGAGAATTAAATTATGGTTTGTTTGGGAGAATTTAGTTTATGATGTTATTTGGGAGAATGTAATTTAATATTATATGGGAGAATTTAAGTTATGATTTGATTGGGAGAGTTAATTTATAATTTGTTTGGGAGAATCTAATTCATGATGTTATTTGGGAAAATGTAATTTATGATATTATATGGGGGAATCTAATTTATGATTTGCTTGGGGGAATACAATTTATAGTTTTCCTTGGGAGATTCTAATTTATGATTTTATGTGGAAGAATCTTTATGGCTTGAATTTAGGGTTTGATATGGAAGAATCTTTATGGTTTGAATATAGGGTTTGGAATGGGTGAATCTTTGGTTTTGGTTGGATTGAATTTATGGTTTTGTATGACGGAATCTAGGGTTTACCTGGTGGTATTAATGGATGTATGTTGGTATTAGGGTTTGTATGATGATGATTATGAAATTTACGTGTGGAAAGTTAATTTAGGATGTAAGGAAGGTAATGTAAGTGTTGTTTGGGTGTTTGAGCACTTGGGATGGAAAATAGCACGTGGAGCAAATTAAGGATACGGAGGACACTGAATTAGGGTTTGGAGTGGTTAACTATGGATTTTGAGGCTGCTTAGAGTTTTGGGTTATCATGTGTATTTGGTAATTAAAGTGTAATTATGGAATTTTATGATTTGTGATGTGTGGTGATTTATGCATGTTTGGTGAAAGCCTTTGAATAAGATACTTAAGACACTAATCATTTAAAGTGGAAGATTATTGAGCCGGGTCCAGCCGATCCACCGGTTAGGAATAGTGGTTAGGGTTTAACCCTATGTGTGACCGATCCACCGGTAATAATAGTGGTGAGAACTTTGTCCCGCAAGTGTCCGGCCCACCGGAAATAATAGTGGGGTGACTCGAGCTCAATAAAAATAAATCATAGTTGCCAAAATATTTAAAAGGTACTAATTACTTACAGTGGAACACCATGTGAGCAGGAACCAGCCGATCCACCGGTAAGGAATAGTGGTGAAGACTTTGTCCCGCAAGTGACCGATCCACCGGCGAATAATAGTGGTGTGGACTTTGTCCCGCAAGTGACCGGCCCACCGGCAATAATAGTGGGGTGTTCCTGTGCTCACATGGACTTGATAAAAAGGTATGGTGTGAATCGAATTCTAATAAGAGATCAATTAAGTAATTAATCCGGATTATTGAGCCTTTGTACTTTTACCCGGTTGATCATATGCATTTATGAATATGCTCTTTTATGTTCTGCACGATTTATGTGTTTGTGTGTTGGCCTTAGTGATCAAGTCACCTTACTCAGTACTGGACCCGTACTGATACTATCTAGTTTGATGGGTCCTGTGATGATCCACTGATGGTGGGGAGCAGACCTCTTGTGCAGGTTTAAGATCAGAGACTATTTTGGGGTGGCAGGCCTGACTTGAGTGAGTAGGCAATCCGGAATTTGACACATCGGGTTTTATCTTTTTTAAATGTATTTCTATTTGGAAGTTACAAGTGTTATTTGAAACTTCAAGGGTATTGTAATTAACTCTTAATTTCTCGTACTCTGATTTTGTTGTATGATCTTTCGAATTCTTTTATGAATTGTTAATTTGAATTTAACGTAAATCTTTTCTTTAGCCTTAACACTTGGTACTGGAACGGTCGGAGAGAACCGGTCTGGTATGAAGTGTGGCGGTAACATTCCCAGAATTCACAGGTTTTAAGTGTTTCTATCTTAATTGCTTCCGTTTTAAAAAAAAAATTAGTGAATTTTGGGGTGTTACAAGTGAAAATTTTACAAAAATCTTATTGACTTTGTAAAAGTAGATGAATTCAAAGATGAAAATATTTTCTATGAATAAAAATTATTAAAATAATTTTACACTCTTAGAGGATATTTTATAATTTAAATAATTTATTTTGTTAACAAAATATAATTTAGAATGAAATTCATAATCAAACAAAGAATTTATAATCAAACAAATTTTAAAATATTAAAAAAAATAAAACACATGACAAAATAGAAATATATATTTTTCAATGAAAATCAAAATTAGATGAGTATAATAAATTCATGGTCGAAGTGACAATACAATTATAAAATAAATTTAAATGAAAATAATTCAATATTTTCATCAATTCTCATTATTATAATCATTAAGCTTAATAAAATTAAGTTTTTCAAAAATAAAAGGTTTTACACTAAATCACCCAATCTGAAGTATTAATATTCTCCAAGAGGTTCTTAGATCTAATTAGAATAGATATGGGGCCTTAACTTGTAATAACCCATATTTTTATAATTGAATCTTATTAACCTTAATTATCTTATTAGCATAATTTAAAGAAAATGTTTAATTATTTTAATTTTGATTTATTTTATGGTTTTTATCGAAGGTTTCAAATTAATATTAGAATTTAATTTATTATTGTCGTTGTGGTCCATTCTAGATGCATTCGTTCACAGTCTTAATTTTATTATACTCATATGATTTTAATTTTTGTTTAAAAATATATATTTCCATTGTTTCTCATGTTTTGATTTTTAATATTTTAGATTTTTTTTATAACTTCTTCATGTGATTATGACTCTATTTTAGAGTTATATTTCGCTAACAAAATAAATTATTTCAATTATCAAAATTCCTTTTAAATAGTCAAATCTATAGAAATATATAAATTATTAATGGTTATAAGATATTTTTTTCGTAGAAAATATTTACATCTTTAAAATTATTTATTTTTATGAAGTCCTGGATATCTTAGGAAAGTTAAAAGTTAAAAAGATTTTTATAACTTATTTACTATTTTTATTGCAAAATTAATTTTCTTCCATTTTTTCCATCTTGATTTATAGAAGGCCTTTTTCAGAAATTATTTAAATTAATCTCAGCCTCTTAGAATTTAAAAGTATTTCTGAAATCCTTTAAATAGTTTTTATATTTATTTTATACCTTTAAATCTTTACAAAAGGGTTTTTGGTAAATGAGTTTCAAATAAAATTATTTGTAAATATTTTTTTAGCTATTTTATACCCTCTTATGTATATGTATATTTGAAAAAAAAAAAAACCCCAAACTAGTTGATTCCTCCCCCTTTCCTTTCTCATCTTCTCTCTCCCTCTTTTTTTTCCTTTTCATTCTCTTCCTTTCTATAGTTCTTCTGCGTGAACCCCAACCCCGACACTCTACTACCATATCATATTCTCTTCTCCCTTTGTCCTTCGTCTCCAACCATGAATCCCCGATACCGGACCAAGAAGGTGAGACAACAATGGGCGAGAGATGCCGCAACATCAACGACCACCAGCGCGAGTAGTGGAACTTTGGATCAATCCCACTCTGGCACCTCGTTGCTTCATCCAACATTTGAGCGAGACGCCCAATCCACCACCCATGCGAGCTACTGCAACCTCCGCTGATGAGCAATGGCACAGGCAATGGACGACCACAACGAATGGAGCACCCATGGTCACACCACTATCACGGTCATTGCTAGCGCTGCCAGAGTACCGATGAGTGATGCCTAACTTCCAACGGGCTCCAACAAACTATTTTGTTATTTGGTTTCTATCTATATAATTACCTAAACCTCCCCCCAATTCTTGAATTGATTTGTGTGATTTGACTTTTGTTAAGGAAAATTGGTTTTTAAGAATTGTATGAATATGGTTGATGTGTAATTTGAGAGTATTGGTTGTTGTCAATGCATTCGATTTCAAGGGTTTTGGAATTTTAACCCAAATATATTAGTATTTTTTAGATTTGTCTGATTAAGCTATTTTTGATAAATTAATTATACAATATATTATAAAAATGTATCTACTAGTATGTTGGAACTATCAATTTGAAAAGTTTGTGCAAAATTAATCGAAATTAAATTTCTAGGTCAAAATCCTTTTGTGACGACATTGATTTGCACAATTGAGTTGTGTGATTTAATTGATTTGAAAATATGCTATGAAATATATTTAAGTTTATGTTGGAAACGTCAATTTGGGAAAATTGTGTGATATCGAATGGAATTAGATTTTTAGTTTAAACTTACTACAAATCTAAATTAGATTGTATAATCAAATTATTATATACAATTGATTATATAATTTACATTAAAATACATTTAATTACAATCCCGAATCATGAATTTAAATATTCTAACGAGAATTTACCTGATTTGCATTTCGGATTCAAAACCCTTAATTTTGTTAAATTGGGTATTTTAATTGTTGTTTTTGATCAACCGATGATACAATATGTTATAAAATAAGTCTAATTGCATTTCTAGACATTCAATTTAAATAAAGCAATGAAATTCAATTAAATTCCATTTTTAGGCCTAAAACCCTAAATTTCTAATGGAATCATAAAACTAGTCATTTATATAGTTTTTTTTAGGAAATTACCTTAATTGCATTCTGATACCTTTAATTTAGATTCATTGATTTGAATTGTTAGAGTTTGTGTAGTGGGCGTTAAAACCCTGATTTCTAAAAACAATTATCTTAAATTTTTTTGTGAGATTATTTTTGATTAAATTAATTATCTAGATCTATCTAAAATTATTTTAATTATTTTTTTAAGCTATAAACTTGAGGTAATCAAAGTTAATTGGTTGGTTCATAGTCCGGGCCTAGAACCCCTAACTATCGGAGATGGTCTTATAAAATTGATATATGATACTTCTTTTACCTAGGCGAATACCAGATTTAATTTAAATTCATTTGAATTATATTTTTATCTTATCATTTTGATTGGTTCTATGAAAATGGTTGGTTTGTCTTTTTTATTATAACACATAATTAGTAAGTCATTTTCAATAAAATTACCTTATCCTTGATTGTCCTTTCCCTAGTTTTTCGAATTAAATTGAAATGCCCTAAGTGATATATTTTGAAATCAATTTGGCTAATATTTAATTTTAAATCTTAATAAGTTATGCTCTTGAGTCATAGGTTTTAGACACGTTTTCGACGAAATATTGTCTATATTTTTCTTTGTTGATTAAATTGTAATACTTGAATTGTTGATCGATAAGGTAGTTTCTAACTTAGTCCTACGATTTCTATCAGCAATCTGAGAAAATATTCTGGTGGATCCTTGAGCTAGTGACCGCCCCCTCTCTCTTGTTTTGCTTAGCTAGCTTTGAATTTAGGTAAGTCATTACTTACCTTTACTTAAGGTGGAATCATGGAATGTTTTTCTTCTTGAAGTGGAAGGTGATGAGTATGCTTTATATTATTTTTGTATGTCAAGTGAATACCATATTTTGTATGGTACTTCTATACATCTATGATCTTATAACTTCAATACGAACACATGTTAGAATGCCTTTTGATTATTGTATGTGTTGGAATATGTGAAAGGTTGAGTATGTTCTAATGTTAGCATGTTCATCTAATTATAAAATGTCTTGTGATTTTAGAGTATGTTCTAATGTGTCTCAATTATACTTGGTTTGTAAAATCATATCATTGGTGGAGTATGGATTGAAATTATACGATGCCCTATGCGAGATTTTTATACCATAGAATTATTTATCTCTAATGCCACTTGAATTGTTTGGCTCTATCGTCACCTAAATTATTTAACTATAATGCCACCTAGATCAATCAGTTTTAATGCTACTTGGATTAGTTTAACTTTAATGCCACTTATATTTGATTAGCTTTAATGCCACTTGAAATTGATCACCTTTAGTGCTACTTGGAATAGATATAATAATGGAATTTTATTTTATTGATGGAAGTGATTTAAGTGCTATTATGTGGGTCTAATTTATACTTGGTTAAATCCTTATATAAAATATTAATCGCTTAAAGTGAGAGATGTTGGGTCGAGACTTATACCACTTGAGGTAGCTATTTAATTTAGGATTGGTATTCACTTGGTCCCATTCTAATATTTTTCTCTTCTGTGATCCCAGGTGCCTTACAAGATACGTAGAGGCCATCTTCTACTCTGTAGGTGTCTAGATATATTTTGGCTCTATAAGAGATATGCATACTCAATTGATTAGGTGTCCTATGTTTTTGGTCATCTCATTACATTTCTAGGTCGTCCAGCTAGGGCTTGTACTATTCGAGTACTAGATTAGTTATTATAATTTTTTGAGTCTCCATCCTCAAGTTAAAATAATCAAATGGATGTGATGACAACGATGGAATGCAATTATTGATTATTCTCGGCCATTGATGGAATTTAGATTTCATTATCCTATCCATATCTCTTGGTTTTTTCCCTACAGTAGTGCTACCATATAAAGCTTTTTCATACCTTGCTATCACAAGATCTATTATTTAAGCCTCATGTGGGCCTTATGTGCATAATATTATTTTCTAGGGTAGTTGTCTTACTTACCATGCATTCATGATTCTTTGTATACTTGTACCCTAAGTTTTTCCTTATCTAGTCATGTATTTATAAGCATGAATCCATGACCACATGTTGGATTGTATGTCATCACATATCTCATATGTCATATCCTACTAACACTTGTACGCACATGTGCCATTGATAATTATGACTAAGATAATCTATATAGTCATACCTTACTTTAGCTATCGCATGTTTCTCAATCTCTTATCATTTTATGTATAACTTTTCTTAATACTTATTGAGCTTGCTATTAATAACTTGTTATATACTTCATGAAATCGTATGAAGAGATGTGTGAGTAAAATATTTTATGTATCACATGTATACTTGAGCATGAATATGGTAAGCTAAAGATCACCATGTCTTATGTGTGTCATGTTTCCTTCCATAAGTTAGGTAGTTGTGATTTACTAAGTGATGGACCTATAGTGATATTACATTGGTTAAATAGGTTTTTCAATGGTCCACTGATGGTGGGGAGCATGCCTCATGTGTAGGCTTAAGAACAAATGTATTTGATGGGTTGAAAACTTGGGCTTGAGATTGTAGGCAACCCAGATTTTTATCTATCAAGAATTTATATTTAATATATGTACCTATTTTGGAATTTTCAAATGTTATATTGAAATTTTAATAGTGTTGTAATTGAATTTAAATTTCCCATTACTTTGCTAAGCTTTTAGAATCCACGGTTATTTCATAATTTTTCTGATCATTTCATCAGCGGAAATGTTTATTTCCCATCTATGATTGGATAGCTCTTTGTGGGAGTTTATCCTAACTATATAGATGTTGTTTAAATATTAGTTAGATAGATTTTAGCCTTACATTTTGCATAAGGTAGATGATGGGAAGCTATCATGTGTTAGGTGTGGCGGTTACATTCTCCATTTTCTATCTTGGCTTCTGTATATGTTTCTTTTAAACAAAAAATTTCAAGAGTAAATTTTAGGGGTGTAACAAGTTGATATCATAGCTTTTGATTTTGAAAATTAGGCTTTATGTTATCAAAAATTCAATTTTCAGTGATCTAGTATTGTTTTAAGTGTTCGATTTAGATTTAGATAAAAGATCAAGTGAATTTTGAATCCTTGATTATCTTTTGAGGAACGTGTGATTGTGTAGTTTTAGTGGCCTTGTGATATATTGTTATGTTTATATCTTGCTATATGATTGTTTTTTTTTGTTTTGCATGTCAGAATTGTGTTAGTCTTATATTGTATACATTATAAGTGTTATGGTTTTGTACTTGGTTTGCTTTTATGGGGGTAGTTACCCCACTATGTTGACTCTAGTAATGCAAGTTTTTGTGATTGATAACCTTTAAGGTGCAATTTGTTAGTTGGTGTATGATCTGATTTAGATTATAATCTATTTTGATTGAGTATTTTCTCTCTTTTGGAATTGGGAGAAACTTATAAGTTTGATCATCATGATGATTATGTTTCAATAGAGGTATCATTTTGTAGGCGGTATATACGGTATCTCATTTACCCGAGTGACTTGATGAGGTTGTATGACTTTCTTTAAGTGTTTATATTTTAGTTTTTTGTTGATTAGCATTCAATCACATGTTGCTTTGGTGTTATATCTCGTATTAGTAGTTTCAACCTCAACGTATGAAGATTCCTACTTATAAAATACTCATGTTTTCTTATCTACTTTCTTGTGAATGATATAGTCTTAGGTTTTGTTTTGTACGAGGAGAACTACCAGCGGGTAGTCTAAAAATTTTGGGCTCTAAATTCTATAGTTAATGTAGTAGTAGCATTTTGGATTTGAAGTGTGTGGACTATCATGCTTGTAGTGTAGACTAGGAATCTTTTTAGTGAAGTATTTTAGGTTTAGGAATCTCCTTTGACCTAGATGTATATGGTTGGTATGTATAGGGATCTTATATGAGTTTTTGGGCCAAGTGTTAACCTTGTTTTTGTGTGTGACGTTATAGAAATAATTCATTATATAAAGCATTGTACGCATATTTTATACTTGTTATATTGTTGGGGTTGTATAATAGTTAGAACAATTGTTCCTTTCCTTCTCTTTGAACTTCAAGTTACACAATTTCCTTGTTCTCAGATTTGTATTTTATTTTAAAGAATAATATTTCCGTAGTTTATTTGACTTTAAGTGTGTATTTCTTACATAGTCGAACCCTGTTGTACCTGATTTGCTAAACATTGTTTTTCCTTTCTTCTATTTTACTTCATATACCTTGTTTTAATTAAAATTTTTCTTTGTTTACTTTAGTAAAACCTTGTTTCTTTCCCTTTAGATTAACTCTAACATACTCATTGTGATCAAAATTTTTATTAAGCTACTTTTGTTGCATTCAGGTCTTTTGGTTTTATTGACCTTCACGGACAAAGTTCCTTCTTAAGGGAGTAGTAATGCAATACCCCATACTTTATAATTCAATTTTATTGACCTTAATGATCTTATTAGCGTAATTTGATGAAAATATTTAATTATTTCCATTTCGATTCGTTTTATGGCTTTATTGACAGTTTTGAATTCATATTTGAATTTGACTAATTGTTGTCGTCCAAACCATTGTAAATAAATTTGTTCACGAAATTGATTTTATAATATTCATGTGATTTTGATTTCCATTCAAAAATATATATTTTTATTTTTTCTCTTGTTTTGATTTTTAATATTTTAGATTCATTTTCGATTGTAACATCATCGTGTGATTGCAAATATATTTTGGAGTTATATTTTGTTAATGAAATAAATTATTTAAATTATAAAATTCTCTTTAAAATAGCAAAATCCATAGAAATATTTAAATTATTTATGGTTACAAAAATATTTATCCATAGCAACTATTTACAAATTTGAAGTTATTTATTTTTACAAAGTCATGAAGATCTTCTGAAAGCTTTAAATTAAAAAGATTTTTCATAACTTATTAATGATTTTCATTCGGAAGTTAATTTTCTTTCTTTTTTTCTCATTTTGATTTACGCAATACCTTTTTTTAGAAATTATTTAAATTAATATTTTTCTTTGAAAATTTGATTTGAAGATTTTCTAGATAGATTTTAATATTTTGTTGAGGTCATATTATGTAATTTCACAAATAATATAAATCTTTGTGTTTATTGTTATTTTCTTCCGAAAGCATTTACAAAATCCTTTAAATAGTATTTTATATTCATTTTATACCTTCAAATCATGACAAAAGAGTCTTCCTTAAATGAGTTTCAAATAAAAATATCCATAAACTTTTTTTAAGCATTTTATACCTTCTTATGTATATATGTATTTGTTAAAAAAAACAAATAAACCAGTCAATCCCCCGATTTTTATTTCTCCACTTCTCTCTCCCTCTTTTCTTTTTGTTTCTCTCTCTTCCTTTCTCGTTCTTTTGCGTGAACCCCAACCCCCAACTCTCTACTCCCATCTCCTCTTCTTTGATTCCTTTCTCCTTTGTATCCAACCATGAAACCTCATCACCAAACCAACAAGATGAGACAACGATGGATGAGAAATACTACCATATTAGATACCACTAGTGTGAGCAGGGGAGCTACGACACAACTCCACTCTGGTGTCTCCTTTCTTTGACTGCCATTGAAGCACAATGATCGATCTAACACACTATACCACCCTTGTACTTTTTCACACCACCACCCCTATGAGTTGTTGCAGTCATCACCGAACAACAATCGAGCAAGAAAAGAGAAGCCATGGTCACACCACCATCATGGTCATCTTCACCATTGGATCTCTAACAAGCTACTAGTTTTTTGGTTTCTATTGGTTTCATATCCATAACCTAATACCGATTCTTGAATTGATTTATGAGATTTGGCTTTTGGTAAGCCAAATTGGTTATTAAGTATCATATGTATATGGTTGATGTGTAATTTGAGAGTATTGGTTGTAGTTAGTATGTTCAATTTAAAAGGCTTTGAAATTTTGACCAAAATAGGCAACACTTTTTTGGATTTCTCTGATGAAGCAACTTTTGATAAATTGACTAAGCAATATACTATAAAATGTAAGAAATTTTATGTTGGAACTATCAATTTGACAAGTTTGTATAGAATTAAATAGAATTATACTTCTATGCCAAAATCCTTTTGTAACAAAATTGAATTACATAATTGAGTTTTTTCATTCAATTGATTTTGCAATATGAGTTGAAATGCATTTAATTTTATATTGACAGTGTCAATTTGGAAAATTGTGTGAAATCCATCATAATTGGATTTTTAGGCAAAAAATTTCCCAGATCTAAACTAGATTATATAATTGAGTTAATCTATCCAATTTATTGAATAATTTACATTATGATATATTTAATTGCAATCTCAAATCGTGAATTTAAATATTTTAACAAGAATTTATAAGATTTGCATTTCAGACTCAAAAATCCTAATTTCGTTAAATTGGTTATTTCCTTTATTATTTTTGATCATTTGACGATACAATATGTTATAAGATAAGTATAATTGCATTTCTAAACATTTGATTTAAATAAATTAATAAAATTCAATTGAATTGCACTTTCAGACTTGAAACCTTAAATTTTAATAGAATTATAAAATTGGTCATTTATATAGTTGTTTTTATGAAATTGAATTTATAGAAATAGTTGAAATGACCTTAACTGCATTGTAACACCTTGAATTTGGATTCATTGATCTCAGTTGTTTGAGTTTGTGTCTTCGGGTTTAATACCCTAACTTCTAAAAACGATTATCTTAAATTGGTGATTAATAAGAGTATTTTTGTTAAAATTAATTATCTAGATTTATCTAAAATTAGTTTAATTATTCTTTTTAAACAATCAACATGAGGTAATCAAAGTTAATTGGCTGGTTTGCACTCTAGGCTTTAAAACCCTAATTTCTAAAAATGATTATCTTAATTGGCGATTCGTAAGATTGTTTGGTATTAACGGGTTGAAGACTTGGGCTTGAGAGAGTAGACAACCAGAACTTTATCTATGAGGGATTTGTCTCTACTATTTATACATGTTTTGTAAATTTTAATTGTGTTGTAATTAAATTTCAATTTTCCATTACTTTGCTAAACTTTTAAAATCCACAGTTATTTCAAAAGTCTTCTACTAGTTTGATCAGGCCTAATTTTGTTCAGCAGAAAATGGTTATTTCTTGTCTACCATTAGATATCTCCTTATGGGAGTTTATCATCATAGTATAAATGTTGTTTAAATTTTAGTTGGACATGTTTTAGCCTTTTATCTAAAATTAGGTAGATGATGGGCATCTATCTTGTGTTAGGTGTGGCACTAACTTTCTCCATTTTCCTTTTTATCCTCCGCATATGTTTCTTTTAAACGAAATTTTTCAGGAGTGAATTTTGGCGGTATTATATAACTAGTGGACAAGGACAAAATAGTTAACTCATAATGTAACTGTAACACCCTAAAATTTACTACTGAAAAATTTTGTTTTAAGCAAAAATGTATAATCAAATAGTTGGGTGTTACCGCCGTAATTGACATAAGTATGACTTGCTCCACCATCCTTATGTTAATCACAAGGCAAGATAATTAGAAAACTAAAACATGATAGAAAGAAATGAGACAATTTTTAATTACATCAAATAGGCATTTGGAGATCAACTCTAATTACAACATCAAAATACAACAAAAGGGATCCCATAAAACTAAGAGTCCAAAAACTTATCTAGGTAAAACTATCATCCGAATAATATGACTCTACCCCCAGAACCCTAATACAAAATAAATCACTCTTCCACATATATAGCATTAAAGGCTGCGAATTTTTCCACTTGGTCCTCATCAACCTTCACGTATACATTTGGGTCATCTACTTGTTGAATTGAGTAACACCCATGAAACAGATGATCAGTATGCTACATACTGAATAAGGTAACAATACAATATAGTAGGGTTACACATGATAGAAAAATTCTCATAATAAAATCATACATGTGTAAATCAAAGAATGTCAAATAATTACTGATTCTAGGTCTTTCATTAGATATAACATATTCCAATCTTTTATTTATGATGATTTTAGAGACCCACTATTCCTAAACTGGTGGAGCAATCTTAAACACCTTTCGGGGACAATACACCCAAGCCACTATTATTATCCGATGGAGTATATCCAAAACCTCTCAGAGTAAAATACTCCTGAGCCACTATTATTAAATCTGTGGAATGATCTGAAGCACCACTCGGGGACAACACACCCAAGCCACTTTTATTATCTGGTGGAATGGATTCAACACCTCGGTTCTGACTCACATAGTCTTCCACTTTAAATTATTAGTATCTTTCCATTTATAGTTTATCTCTTAATCGTATTTTCATTCACGTTGAGTATAGGGCCCCACTATTCTTAATTTGATGGAACATAATGGTACACCTGTCGGGGACAATACACCTAAGCCACTATTATTATCTAGTGGAATAGACCTATATAAATACCTTCGCCTGACTCACCTAATCTCTCACTTTAAATGATTAACACCTTATTTAGAGTTGATTGTATATTATCATGCTAAACTCATATAAATGTGCAAGACAAACAACTAAATAACATAAGTACGACCACATAATTATCCTCAAATGATCATAATACCCTCAGGGTAGTCAAGACAATCGTATTCTCCCAAAGGCCTTATGAAACCCAATAAATGTAAATTTCCAATCTTTAAAGTACATATCCTCAGTTTCTCTTATATATCCCATATCCAACATTATACCTAAATACGTACTTACATAATTTCATTAGTCTCAAGAATATCATTTCATAAAATTTCCATAAATACATTACTCAATACAAAATACTTAACACAAAAGCACATACAAAATACATGTATCACATAAAACCCTAGCTATAAAATGTATCATTCCCAACAAAGCCATTAGGCTCTATACACGTAAATCCGTTACCTATTATAAGATCACCGAAAGATCACCTATAAAAATAAGATAAGATACAATTAGGATTGAAGATTAAGATTGACAAAAAATCTAAGGTAGATGAGGGTAAAGAGATAAATAACTAGAGTCAAAGTGAAGCTTGAGTTGCATGGAATTATGGTGTAATGTATGGTGGTGTTATGGTAAAATTTTGGTGGTGTTTGGACAAGGTTTGGGGGTGAAAATAGGGGTGTACGACCAAAAATAGGAAGTTTCATGAGTGTACTGCAAGCGGTGAAGCCTTGGTTAAGAGAAAAGGTCACACACAGCCAGGCGGTGCTGAGTTGTGCGGCCGTGCTATAGTTGTGCACACCCAGGCCAATAGAAAAGATCACACACAACTAGGTGGTGCAAAATAGGAAATTTTTAGTGTTACATAGTCATGTTGAGGCTATGCACTCTACAAACGTGTGGCAGACAAGAGAACGAAGAAGGGAAAAGAAGCGGTGGTCAACGATGATGGTTGTCGACGATGAGGGGGAGTGATGGGGCAGTCTTGGTGGCTTATCCACTAGGCTATGATGGTTCTTGGTGGATATGGTGGCGGTATGGTGATTAGGGTGGTGTTCGACTGAAATAGAGCAGTAGTAGGGAGTAAGAAGAAGACAGAAGAAGGAAGAAGAAAGAAAAAGAGGTTGGGCAGGGGTGATAGACGATGAAAAAATAGAGGGGTGGAGAGGTATATGTACTAGTATGGTGGCATGCCAAGGAGGATAAAAATAGTAGGGTAGTGGTGATGTGCGAGTGGGGAAAAGTTTTGCAGAGGATGATGAAGATTATGGTGGTGCACCAGGGTAACAAAGGCAGTAGGGGAAGAAGTAGAAGGTGATGATGAGATGATGGTGGTGTGTGGGGAGACGGTGTCATGGTGCAATAGAGGCACGAGGGTGGCAGGGTAGATGATGGTCGTGCTACGGAACAAACTCCTTCATGCCATAAAGTTAGCCTAGGAGAAGAAGGAAAAATAAAAGAAAAGAAAAAGGAAGAAGAGGATAAAGGTTAGGATTAGATTAGGTAAATAATTTTTTTATTGGCTAAAAAGGTAAGATTAATTATATAAATTAACTAGAATTAAAGTTAGGTTTATAATTAAAAAAAAATCAGGTCAAAGATCAGGTTTAGGTTAAGATTTTGGGATAAAAGAATAAGGGTAGGGCTTAAATAAAATTTTGGGATTAGGGTTTGGATTAAGGTAATAATTATTCAAGATTAGGTTAACAAAAGTTTGGGGGTATTCTAATGAAACCCCAAGTTAATACGACCACACATGGGCTACGTTGAAGCACTTTTGATTGATTGTTTGGTCTCACAAATAAACATGATTCCTTTAAACGACCTTTTCCCTCACTCATTCACCGGTCAAGTTATTTTCAGAAAATTTATAAACTTCTGAGAAGGGTCACTATCCTAAAAATTACTATACGACAAGCATGGTTAAGTGTGAAGTTTTTAGGAATAAATTACCAAAATGATGGTATACCATGTTGATATAAGAAGCCATATCAATCCTTATAATACTCCACCTAAATTTGTGGTATTACATTCAACCCCACTCAAATAATACAATGTTCTCGTTGGGCCTTGAGCACTAACTATCTCAATACAATTTTATCCAAAGAATCGTTCCGCTATGCAGTCAATAGATTCATCCAAATTCAGCTCGTGGTTGAGCTTTGATTCTAATGCCATTTGTAATACCCAAATCCATACAATCATACAAGAGCATACAAGATTTATCAGTTAGCTCCACAGATCAATACAAATCATTTTAATGTGCATTATCCTTATTCATGTGCTTCTCAAGTTATTTTTCAAAAATAATTCTAAACTTACCAAGAGGGTCACCATCTTAAAAATTAATCCACAACATACACACTTAAATGTGAAGTTCTTATGATGGAATCACCAAAAGGATGGTATACCATGTTGATATAAGTAGCCATATCAATCCTTAAAATAATTCACCTGATTTGAGGGGTATTATAGAGATGCTCCTATTAATCCTCCCTCTAGTTTGGTGGAAGCTTATAAAGGCCTCATGAAAGAGTTCCAATCATGCCAAATCCTGAATGAGTATAGGGAAGCTAATGTAGTGGAGGATGGTTTAGCCCAAATGGGACATTAATCGAATGCATTTGGTGTATTTTTTTTATTCTCCCCTGTTAAAATTTGTGATTTTTTTTTACTGTAGTGGAGGAGCCCCTTATTATCATTGTATTTGTCATGCCTAAACTATTCAAATTTATTTCCTCCTAATTAAATATACAAATAAATAGTATTATGTAGCATAATGATTATGACTATTCTTTTATTACTATTTTCTGACCATGGGAGTGGTAAGAAATTTGTAGAAGAATTTTTTGTACAATTAGTATATTTTTCTTATTATTATGTTTGTATCATTTTTTTGTCATGCATAGGCATGTAACAATACTATGAAAAAGGGAAATAATAACGGCACATTAATAACGGTGGTTAGGAAACTATTGCCAAACATGTGAAAATTAATGTGTGGGACTGTTTTGATAACGGTTATAGTTCAAAAACATTATTAAAATCCCAACACTAAAATTATACCCGACAGTTTTAATATTGGTATATGAAAAACTGTTATTAAAAGATCCTTTAATAACGATTTCAATAATAACCGTTGTAAAAGGGCTAAGATGTTTTAATAACGGTTCTTGGAAGAACCGTTATTAGAACCCAATCATCCGCCTTTTATTTTGTTCAATTCTTGTTTCGTGCCAAAAATTTCAAACTCTCTCATTCTCTGCACATTCCCTCTCTTACTATCCTTCTCTTGCAAACTCTTGCACCACCACACCGTGCACCACCACTCCGGCTCCTCTCGACTTAGGGAAACCACCATTGGTTTTCTTTCGCACTGCCAACTCCGAGCAACCACTATTTCTCTTACATCACCACAGCTCTACCATTCTCGGCTTTACATATGCTGCCATTCTTCCGCACCTTTATTGCACTTGGTCCTTCTTCCTCTACTGTGTTCATATGTGGTCGCCGCTCTCCTCTTGCTCGCCACCAATTCTCTTGCTTGCCACCGCTGTAACATCCTAAAATTCACTATTTTTTATTTAAACGGAAGCACTTAAATTAAAACATATGAATTTGGGATGTTACCGCCACAATTAGTACCAGACCAGTTCACTCCGACCGGTCCCGATACCAAGTGCTAAGGCAAAAAGGGAAATAATAGTCAACAAAAATCAAATCTAAATAACACTACAAATAAGCATTAAATAGTTATGAGATGAAACTCAGAGTACGAAACCAAATGGTCATGATACAGCGCTTCGAGTCAAAGTTACTAAGAAGTAAATGAGTTTACTGATGATAAAATTTATGACTTAGAAAGCTAGAAAGAAATATAGAAATCATGATTGGAAATTCTGGTCACACCACTCTCAATCCATGACCTAGGTCCGATCCACGCTCAACCCCGCCTAATGCCTCATGAACATCGAAGGCATTAAAATAAGTTTTACCCACATTCACAAAGTTAGAAGAGCCCTCTACTCATAGGAATGAGCAGCACCCATAAAAAGGGTGATCAGTACGCAGTAAGGTAACCATGCACTGACGCCAATACACAACAACACACAATTCAAGCATGATAATACATTAACACACAATCACTTCAAATAAATAAATGTATAAACACTAATTTATAATCCAGATCCATTAATTATTTAATCTCTGATTCGTACTCATTTCACACTATGCATTTTATAAATCCATGTGAGGACAGGAGCTCCACTATTTTAGCCGGTGGATCAGACAAGTATAGGGAAACATGCACCTAACCACTATTATAGCTAGTGGATCGGCCACATATAGGGTAGAACACCCTAACCACTATTCTTGATCAGTGGATCGGTTTATCTCCTACTCGCATGGTGTTCCACTGTAAGTACTTAATATCTTTTATGTGTCTTAGCAAACTTAGGGTTTGGTTTATTGAGCTTGGGATCCTCCACTATTATAATCGGTGGGCCGGAAACACACAGGACATAAAGCTCATGACCACTGTTATAGTCGGTAGATCAGACACTTATAGGATGGAACACCCTAACCACTATTCCTAAACGGTGGATTGGCTTGGACCGGGCTCAATAATCTTTCACTTTATATGATTAATGTCTTAAGTGTCTTATTCAGAATTTTTACCCTAGACATGCATGACTAACTCCCTCTACACTTATCCTCCAAAAGGATCCGACATCCTTGCCTCCTTACCCTAACTCACACTAGAGCCCATTTCCCATGTATGTGGGTCAAGGCCCACTACCTTACACTTCCAAGTCCACTCACCGTCTCACTCTACGGTTTTATTTTGAAACCCTAATTTAGGCCTAAGTGCCCATCCTACTCCTCCTCACATAACCCATATCATTTTAACACTACACACATCATAGTCCATAGATTCCACCCTCATCATCACACTTTACTCACCAAGTACATATGTGACCACGAAACCCTAAGTAGCCACACCAAACCCTAGTGGCCACCCAAACCCTAGCTCGGTCTCCTATACACCCTTATACTGTCCCATGTACTATTTTTCATCCAAAGTGTTTGAATGCTTAAACAACTCTTCCATTACCTTCCTCACACCCCAAGTCAACATGCCATACGTAAAATTTGCCCCATGTAGACTTTATGCATCCTATACAAACCCTAGATCCTTCCTTACATACTTAGAATCTCCCATGCAAATCCTAGATCCATACATACAAAACCCTAGATTCCTCCATGAAAAACCCTAGATTCTTCCATACATAACCCTGGATTCCTCCATGAAAAACCCTATATTCCTACATGCAAAACCATAGATTCTTCCATACATAGCCCTAGATTCCTTCATACAAAACCCTAGATTCTTCCATTTATGGTCATGCAATATTTAGGTCAACTCCACATCATTTCACTCCATATCATCACATTACAAAACCTACCACGCATATCCTAAAGGGCCACATCATATCACATCATAATCAATGCTTATGCATGTTATACGCATGCCATAAAGTAGCACATGAACATATCTCAACTCCAAGCCACACTACACATAAAATAGTTATAACAATACACATAAGATACATCACATAATGTGGCACATGGAATACAAAACATATTACCTACATAAGGCCTTAGCTACACCCTTACGGCCTTACCTAATACGACACCGGTTTTGTAGGACACTTTTATGCTTCCTTAGGGATTTGACTGGTCTCTCCTATAAGAGGAAAAAACTAAAGATTAGATTCCCTCCTACCAAAAATACCAGTATTTCCTAATTTATGCTAATATTAGGGTTTTAGATAAAATAATAATATAATAATAGTAACACTAATTAAATACTAATTTTGCTAAGGATAAAAGTAATAATAGTAATATTGAAAAAATGTGATAATATAAGGTTTAAAGGTTTTACCCTAATAATAATAATACTAAAAATAATAATAATAATAATGATGATGATGATGATGAAAATAATAATAATAATAATAATAATAATAATAATAATAATAATAATAATAATAATAATAATAATAATAATAATAATGACAATGACAATAATAATACTAATAATAATAATAGTATAATTAGAAATAAATGGTGAAATAAGGCTTCGACCCTTCACCTAAATTAATACTAATATTAATACTACTAATGTTAATAATAATAATAATAATAATAATAATAATAATAAATACGAAAATAGTAATACGAAATAATAATAACAATAATAATACTAATACTAATAATAGTATAAATCTAAAATAATGTAAAGTAGGGCTTTGACCCTACTTTAAAATACTTCTACTACTACTACTACTACTAATAATAATAATAAGAACACATAATAATAATAATAATAATAATAATAATAATAATAATAATAATAACAACAACAACAATAACAACAACAACAACAATAAGGTGGCTTGTGCAAAGCACGACCGAGGTGGCTTGTGCAAAGCAAATCGAGGGAGAAGGGAGGTGTAGTTAGGTAGAGGGTGGTGCAGGAAAGGCTTAGGTGGGTGGCGTGGGCGGTGGTGTTGGACAACGGCGATAGGACTGGAGTCTGACTGTGCGGTTGTGCAAAGTATTGATTTTTCTAGGTTTGAAGCAAAAACTTGATTCTAGGGCTGGTAAAGGGGTATTTATAGGCTAAAGGAGGGGATAAGGTCGAAGGGAAGATAGGAGGATAGGGCAGGTAGGTTAGGGTTCACCGACGGCGATGACAGGCCAGTGTACGACTACGTTGTGGTCTAAGATTAACTAGGGGAAAAGGGGGAGATCCTGCGAGAAGAGAGGGAAGTGGGTTGGGTAAAGGTGAATAGCGAGTCAAGGGGAGAAGAGAGGAGAGAAAAAGGCTGGTCAAATTGAATGTGGCCGGCGGCGGAATCTTCGGGCAGTCGTAGGTCGACGGGGGAGGGAAGAAGGAAGAAGAAGGAGAAGGAGGGGTGTGTGTGGATAGGGTTGCTAAGGAGAAAAGAAAGAAAAAGAAAAGGGAGAACTTGACCAAGTAACATAGGAAAAGAAGAAGAAAAAGTGGCCCTAGGCCGGGTCACGTCGAAGGAGAAGAAAAGGAAAGAGGGCAAAGGGCCGCCTAGGTTGGGGAATGAGGAAGAAAAAGAAAGAAAAAGGAAAGAAAGAAAAGGAAAAAGGAAAATGGGAAAAAGAAAAATTGGTGGGTTGGGTTATTTGGATTATTTTTGAATTTGGAATATTTAAAAATAACAATATTTAAATAAAATAATACTAAATTTCCTTTTTAGGCAAATTTTAGGATTTTTGAAAGATTTTTTCCTAAATTCTTTTTAATTAGCAAATCACTCTAATTTTCTCTAATTAAGTTATTTATAAAATATCTATTAATTTGGAACTATTTACTCCCACTTATTTTAAATAAGATAATTTATTTATTTAATTTCTAAAATAAATCCTTAATTAGCTAAAATTCTTAGAATTAGTGTTTTGGGGCATTTCAGTCTCTCCTTTTACGTATGGTTTTCTTATTCAGCACATATATTTTTCTCTTCTTATATATATATATATATATATATATATATATATATGCATGCATGTTGATGCATGTTGCATTGTTTGTTATTGAAAAATTGCAGTTTGTTGTTGAAAAATGTGTGGTTAAATGTATTGGTGAAAAATGTTATTACATATATATATAGCATCCATGAGTGCTTAATTACAAAGAGAAATAAAAATAATTAAAAATATTAGTAATGCCACTAATAAAAACTGTACACAGACACACACATTTTCATTAATAAGTATAGGACACTATAAGATGTTTGGAAATGTCATATAATTAAATAAAAATATATTTTATATATGCACATCATTAAATTAAAATTTCAATTAGAGATGCATGCTAATGATTTTTATTTAATGAGGATTAAATAGACATAAAAAATAAATAAGATATAAAAGTGAATAATTAAATATAGAGGAATAATTGTGTACAATAATAATAATTTTTAATAATAATAATAATAATATAGATTTATTAGGGTTAGGATTAAGGTTAGGGTTTAGTGTTTATTATACTAAATATAAAAGTGAATAATTAAATAGAGAGGAATAATTATGTATAATAATAATAATAATAATAATAATAATAATAATATAGGATTTATTAGGGTCCAATTTTAGTTAGCTAGGTTTAGGATTAGGTTTTATTAGGTTTAGGGTTAGTTTTTATTATAATTTATTATGGTTAGGGTTAGGGTTAGGGTTTAGCATTTATTATATTAAATATAATAATTAATATGTTCTCTGATAACAAACTATTATATACATTATTCTCAAATCTACTTTTAATAATATCATATTATTATATATTATCTTATTAATATCTACTTAATTTTACTATGCGTAGCTTGAATAATTTGATGATAGTTTGATGTTTAGCTGGTTTGAAAAATATATAACTCAAGATTATGTCCTTTTTTTAAATATGTCGAGTATAATAAGAGGAAGTTTGATTCAACTTAACAAATTGAAAAACATAGTGGGAATAAATGAAAGGATGTGTTTGGTAATTTATCTTTTCTTAATATTTAATGACACACTTATATCAATTGAGAAATAAATAAAAATCAATTCAAGATTATAATTTTTATGATGAGTAACTTATATGGGTATGTTGTTAGCATTACATAGTTGCTTAAAATCTGGCAGAATATATTTATAATTTGTCTCGCTAGTTGGAGATCAGTTTACATATTCTATAATTTAGTTCCTTTCGAGAACGACCTTAATGATAAGATTTAGTGGTTCTCATTTTTAGGTAGTGAGATGACATACCCTCCACCGTATCTATACATGGTGCAACATGTTGATCTACGGACTCATGTCATATGGTTATACAATAAGCGAGGTTAGTTGTATGTGAAATGCCCCGAAAATTCCTAATTTTATAAATTATATTTAAATGAGATTTTATTAGAAAAATTATTTAAATAAATTATTTTCATTAAAATAAAAGGGTATTTAGTTAGGCTAAATCAAAAAGAGATTTATAAGTATTTTAATTAGGAGGAATTTGGGTGTTTTAACTAATTAAGGATTTTATTTGGAAATTAATTAAATAAATTATTTTATTTAAAATAAGAAGGATAAAATAGTTTCAAATTAATATTAATTTTATAAATAATCTAATTGAAGAAAATTAGGGTGTTTTCTAATTAAAATAGAATTTATGGAAAATCTTTCAAAAATCCTAATTTAGCCAAAAAAATGATTTAAATATTATTTTATTTAAATATTATTATTTTTAAACATCCCAAATATTTTAATTAATTTAAATACCTAATATAATTATTTTTCCTTTTCCCCCTTTTCCTTTTTCCTTCTTTTTCTTTCTTCTTCTTTTCTTTTTCTTTTTCTTCTTCACCCGAACTGGGCCAGCTCCCGGCCCAGTTTCTCTTCTTCCTTTCCTGCGGCCCAGCCCGCGCGGCGTCGCCCTTCTTCCGCCCCTCGACGTGCTGCGTTTCGTCCCTTTTATTCTTACAACGCGTCATTTCATTTAAACGCACCCCCTAGCGCCCGACCGGCCCGGTTCGCCGCCTTTCTTTTTCTTTTCTTTCTTTCCCAGCCACCCGGTCCACTCCCCCTCCTCCTTCCTTCTTCCTCCCCTCTCCTCCGTCGACGCTGGTGCAACTCCCATCCCCGAAAATGGTGGCGTCGGCTATGAGGACTATGACCGGCCGAGTTACCTCTCTTTTTCTCCCTCTCGACCCGTACATGAGCTTGGAATGATCGATTATCGTCAACTCTCACTCGTTCCCTCTCTGTTGCTTCTCAAAGCTTCGACCCGACCAAAATGATCGACAGTCGATTTCTGCCACCGGCCACCCAAACCCTAACATCCAATAATATCCTGCGGACCTCAAAAACCATATTAAACCATCTAAACTCTATGAATAGCTTAGTTGTGGACGTTTTCGGAGCTTCTTCTTTCTCGAAACCCTAAGTGACAACCGCCCGCCACCGCCCCTTTAGACACCTCGTTCTCCGCTGTTAGCTAACTTCGCCGCCTCTTCTCCATCTTAACCTCTTCCCTGCAACACCCTCTAATTAACTAAACCATTTTCGACCTTCAATTCACCTTGTACGAGCCTCCATTATCGTGCAAAGTTGGCTAGTCCTCTCGCCAGAAAATTCCATCCCGAAACATTAAACCACCATCCACCACCGCATCCGCCGTTTTTACCACCTTCTAAACCACCCAATATCTCCTGCTAAGTCTCCTCCACCAAACCATAAGCTTATTTTATTTTTCTCCTTTCCTCTTCCCTCTTTTTCTTCATCTTTATCTCTCTTAGATCCATTTTCCGGCCACCTCCGGGAACCACCGCCGGTTCCACCCATACCCTCCAACTCAAGGTGAAACCCTAGACCTTTTAAACACTTACTTTCGATTTATTGATAATTATTATGCTTTTATCCTAATTTTTAATGTTAATTCGATTCTAATTATTATTATTATAATTATCATCATTATTGTTATCAACTTTAATCTAATGGTTAAATATTCTTTACAGGTTTGGGAGTATTCTTGAGTTAGAAAAACTATTATTCTCGAATTTTAGTTATTTAATAGAATTAGTACATGTTTACTATTATTATTAATAATATAATTAATATTATTATTATTAGTGTAATTAATTATTTAATAGTGTAATTATTTCAGGAGGCGTAGAAACCTAAATTTTTAATTAAGCCTCGCAGCTTTTGCCTTTTATTACTATTATTAGCATTTTTAACATTATTACTAATATATTATCATTTTTAGCACTATTTCCTTTTATATTATAAGTATATATATATATATATATTACTACTACTATTACTACTACTACTAAATTTGTTATTATTATTATTATTACTACTAAATTTGATTATTTATTTTATTATTAGTATTATCTTGGAAAAGGGGTCGAAGCATTTATTTCACCTTATTTTTGAATAATGTCCTTTTTATTTGTATTAGTATGTTGTTATTTGGTCAAAACCTTAAGGAGGCATAGGAGCGTGCTCCAAGACCGGTGTTGTTTCAGGTAAGGGGTGCTAAGGCCGTTTGTGTGCTTATATGCATTATGTGTTTCGCATGCTATGTATTCTATGTTTATTATTATTAATTATTTTATATGTGGTGTGACATGTAGTTGAAGTATGTTTTTGTACGGCATGTGTGCCATGTGTATGTGATCATATGTATTGTGAACCTGTAAGACATGCATGAGCGGATGTCGATGTGGTTTGTGTGGGAGAAAGGATGAAAAAGGAGGATGGGGAAAGAAGTTGACTAAGGGAAGTGAGTTGACCTAATTTTATGGTTTTATAAGGAATAATCTAATGTATGGTTTATGTGGAAGAATACAATTTTTGGTTTTATGCGGAGAATATAATATATGGTTTTATTTGGGAGAATGTAATTTATGACGTTATATGGGAAAATCGATTTTATGGTGTGTTTGGGAGAATCTAGTCTATGATGTTAATTGGGAGAATCTAATTTATGATGTTATATGGGAGAATCGAAATTATGGTTTGTTGGGAGAATCTAATTTATGATGTTATTTGGGAGAATGTAATCTATGATACTATACAGGAGAATCTAAATTATGATTTGATTGGGATAATCTAATTTATGATTTGTTTGGGGGAATCCAATTTGTGGTTTTGCTTAGGAGATTTTAATTTGTGATTTTATGTGGGAGAATCTAACTTATGGTCTTGTATGGGAAAATCTAATTTGTGGTTATGAATGGGAGAATCTAATCAATTGTATGGTAAGGATGAATCTTTGGTTTTATGTGATTTGAATCTAGGGTTTGGTAAGGATGAATATTTGGGTTGGTATGGATTGAATTTAGGGTTTGGTATGGACGAATCTTTGGGTTTATATGGTTTTAATTTAGGTTTGGTATGGGTGAATCTTTAGTTTTGTGTGGATTGAATTTAGGGTTTTGTATGACGGAATCATGGTTTGTATGGCGGTATTTATAGTTGTATGGTGGTATTAGGGTTTACATGGTGGCATTGATGGTTACGTGGTGGAGTTAGGGTTTTGCATGGAATTTAGGGTTTGCATGAAAAGTTCGAATGGTCGCATGGGATGTGAAAAGTCTGCATGGGAGTAAAATTTACGTATGAAAAGTTAATTTGGGATGTAAGGAAAGTAATGTAAGCGTTGTTTGGGTAGTTAAACACTTTGGATGGAAAATAATACGTGGAACATTATTTGGGTACGTAGGAGACGAAGCTAGGGTTTGGAGTGACTAATTGTGAATTGTCGTGGTTAATTAAGGTTTGGAATGGCTAATTATGGTTGTTATGGTTAAATAAGGTTTGGAGTGGTTAATTATGGTTTGTGGTGGTTGATTAGGGTTTGGTGTAGCTGCTTGGGTTTTTGTTGTATCATGTATTTTGGTGATTAAGGTGTAATTATGAGAATAGAATCGATGATTTGTGATGTGTGAAGTGTTAAAATGATTTGGGTGATGTGAGGTGGAGTAAGAGGGGATGTTAAGGGCTAAATTAGGGTTTCGGGATAAAACCCTAGAGTGAGATGTGAAGTAGAATTGGAGGATAAGTGTAAAGGGAGCAATTCATGCATGTCTAGGGTTTGGTGGTAGCACATGTGTAATTGGTGAATAAAGTATGATGATGAATATGGAATTTATGATTTATGGTTCGTGCATGTCCATGGTGAAAGCCTTTGAATAAAATATTTAAGACACTAATTACTTAAAGTGGAAGATATTGAGACGGGACCAGCCGATCCACCGGTTAAAATAGTGGTTAGGGTTTTACCCTATTGTGACCGATCCACCGGTAATAATAGTGGTTAGGACATGATGTCCTATTGTGACCGGCCCACCGGTTATAATAGTGGGGGATCCCGATCTCAATGAAAATGAACCAGAGTTTTGCTAAGGCAAATAAAAGACACTAATTACTTACAGTGGAACACCATGCGAGGAGGAAACGAACCGATCCACCGGTTAGGAATAATGGTTAGGGTTTCTACCCTATATATGACCGATCCACCGGTAATAATAGTGGTTAGGGAATGATGCTCTATTGTGATTGATCCACCGGTAATAATAGTGGTTAGGGCTTGATGCTCTATTGTGACCAGCCCACCGGTTATAATAGTGGGGTGTTCCTATGCTCGCATGGATTGAAAAAAAGCATGGTGAATCGAATTGTGATAAGAGATTAATTAAATGATTAATCCAGATTATTCATGGGCCTTTGTACTTACTTTTACCTGGTTAATCATATGCATTTATGATTATGCTCTTTTATGTTCTGCATGATTTATGTGTTTATGTGTTGGCCTTAGTGCTCGGTTACCTTACTTAGTACGTAGCGTACTGATCACCCTTTTCATGGGTGCTTCTCATTCCCACGAGTAGTATGCCCTTTTGACTTTGTGCAGGTGGGCGAGACATCAGTCGGGGCTGTGTGTTGAGCTTGTCTGGCTCAAAGTTCGAGAGAGTTGTGGCCATATTTCAATATTTATGTGATTCTATTTCCTTTTATTAATTTTTTATCAGTTGTAAGTTAATTCTCTTTTGGAAATAAATTATAATTCTTGATACATACTCTGATTTTTATCTTATTATTGATTCATGATTCTTTATGCGCACTCTTATTTTAATATATAATCTTTCGAGTTCTTTTTATGAACCGTTGGTTTGAGTTTAATGTAAATCTTTTCTTAGCCTTAGCACTTGGTACTGGAACGGTTGGAGAGAACCTGTCTAGTACTAAGGGTGGCGGTAACATTCCTAGAATTCACAGGTTTTAAGTGTTTCTATTTTAATTGCTTCCGCTTGCAAAAAAAATAGTGAATTTTGGGGTGTTACAGTATGTGAGTGGCCCATCCTATCACTCCTTCCATTTCAGATCGTATCACCTACTATTGACCCTGCCTTGGACAGAGCCATGGTCATTGGCTACATCTAATTTTTTACATTGGTTTGTCCACCATACTCATACACCACACCAGAGATTTATTGAGGGTGAGGTGTTTGCCAAAAAGTGTGATAGGATATCGAGAGAGCTGATGCTAATTGATGATGAGTGGAGGTTTCGTCATAGCTTGCCTCTGAGTATCCACCCCGGTTACCCTAAAGTATCTGTGACTAGACTCTTTAGTGATGATGTGAGGGATCAGATGACATATCATGATGAGTGGAATTTAAGAGTTATAGTTATTAGTCAGACTTGATGAGGCTACCGCAGGATTTAGTTTTATGTTTATGAGTTTTTTTTATTTAAGTGTTTGGGATATAGCAACCTTTTGATGTATATAGTGATTCTATTACTTTAATCCCGTAGTATGTATATATTTTGTAATTTGAACCATTGTATAATGTTTTGCTATGTATGTATGTATATATATATATATATGAACTCTTTATAAGTATGAGAAGTTTGAGTATTAATATCTTTTTGGAAACGTGTTCTCATGATTTGTATATATATATATTGTATATCAAGTCCTTGTATTTGGTTGTAGATGGGTTGATAATAGCTATAGGATTAGATATGAAGATGGTTTCACATTAGTAGATCTCAATAGGGCAGGGCATAAACAAGAATCATTCATCTTGGGCTCACAAGTGATACAAGTATTCTTTGTCACTGATCCTGCTAATAACATATGGTATGTGGTACTATCTACAAAGAAAAGAAATGACAATGAAAATGACGATGAAAATGATACCAATTAGAATAAAGAGTGTATCTCAGCTATTCAAGCAACCCAATTAATGAACGATAATAACAAAAATATTCATGAGGAGGAAATATATTACAGGGATGATTATCGTGAAGTAATATATGTATCAGTTTCTAAAACCAATCCTAAAACAAGGGAAAAAAAAGAAGGAAAAGAAGGCACTTGGGGTAATAATATGGTAACATATGATATGTGCGCTTGTTTTTCTAAATGCATTTTTCGACCATCCTTATTAGATATTTATTGTATCAAAAAATAATTTAGTGGTAAATTACAGTCGATACATAACATTCTAAAATAATTTATTTATTATTTTTTATAGAGATATGGACAACAAATAGTTGATAGGGATAGTAATGATGAAGAAGGGAAGAGAGGACCTACTATTATGAGAATCATTACGAACATGTGGAATGAAGGAGAACTAGTCGAGTTAGGATGGAATAATTATAATCTTCCCATTGGCTCTTACGCAGACATGTTTCTGACGTACATTTCACTCATCATGCGTAATCATGTCCTATCTCTTATAATAATTGGAAACAGGGTCCAAAGGGTCACAAGAATCATATTTGGTAGGAAATTACAATAAATATGCTATTTTATTTAATCATTTTTCTATGTCAAATGTTATTTGATATAGGGGTATCTAATGATTATCATATTCATCTTGGTTCTCAAGTTAAGGAAGAATTATCTTTCTTAATGTTGGAGCCTATCATATTAAATGTTCTTGATAATTTGTCTATGGTTGGTGTTGAAAATAATTCAAGTTGTTTTTGTAGGTATGTTACATATTTGTAAGAAGAAGATGTTAATGCAGCTTAAAGTGTACAAGTATTCAAAGCATGCAAGACTATGACATACATGGGATGATACTTTACAACAAGAAGATATGGTGATGATTCTCATTAGCTGTATTAACTTGTTGCAAACCCTAACCCTAAGTGTATTTTATGTAAATTAGGGTTTGATGTAATTTCATGTATGTATCATAGTTAGTTGTATGGTTTTGTAATGTTAGTCATTAATATCATTTGGAATATGATATTATGATTAGGATTAAGTATTACATAGGCTTAATTCAAGTGGAATAATGGGCTTGAATTAAGGTGGGAATCTCGGCTAGATGAGCTTGTGTATGGCGGCTGCTACTTCCTCCTATTTATACCTTGTACACGCATGAATTGAGAAAGAAATATACAAAATTTTTGAACACAAATTTAGCATAGAAAGGTCTGCATTTATCCTCCCTTTTGATTCTCCTTTGATGAAGGAAAGCCAGGGGCAAATTCCTTCCTCCATTGCTCTCATTCATTTGACACTTGAAACCTGTTTCAACTAGTCAAATCAACCTGCATTCAACCTGAGTTCATTGAGTTTAATCAACATTCAACCATTGTTTCTTCTACTCAATTTCGTGATTGATATCTCCAATCAACAACAACCGATCCAACCCTTCCCTCCACTTTGATTACACATCATTATTAATTTTAATACATTAACATCGGCGTACATCTATATGTCTTATTTTGTAGAGAGTCTTCAATGTCCTAGAGACTAGGAAGATATGTCTTCTTAGACATTGTGGGTAGTGTCTAAGAACATTTAGGTCATACTTGGCTCATAGAAAAATGTACAAAAAGAGGGGTGGCTCTCTACAGCAAAACCCACCCAAACGATATGGTTTCATTAATCAATAAAGTTGGAACCAATTTATTGCATATCGTCTTTCGTATGATTTTAAGGTATTTGTTAGTTAATAATGAAAATTTTTGATTAAGAATATTTCATTGATATTTAAATAACCATGTGACTATATTTTGGCTTGTAACATAGGAAAAAAGTGTCAAAAATAAAGAGATTGCTAAGCAGAATAAATACCGGCATAATATAACTCATAAAGGCTATGCAGGCCTTGAAGAAGAGTTGGTATGGGACATTAATTTATCTATTTATATATAAAAGTATAATGTTATAATAATATTCTTAATGTAAGATTATTTTTTGATTTACAGCTCATAACCCAAGACTTGGATCCATACACCTCGTCCAATAATATTGGTACATTATGAAAGAAGGCTAGTACAACAAAATATGGATATATGAATGAAGATGTAGATGTTGCTACCAAAAAAATTGTAAGTTTGTAGATATCCCAAACCCTACTTAGTTTTCTTTTAGAAAACTATTATATTATCCTTATTCCTATAAGCTAAATTTAAATATATTGTATACATTATAGGACTAACTTGAAACGTTAGATGCTGCATAGGGGTGAACCATTATAACATTGTGTCCCCGGCTACAAGAATTGTGGAACACTTCGGAAGACACAGGGGTCTTGGATTAGGTGTTACGAGAACGAACGTGTGTGGTCGATCTCATAGGTCTCGTAGCACTAATGAACAAGTGATCATCCTCACCCATAAATTAAATATGGTATTTGAACGGATAGCAACAAGAGTTGTTATTTATTACATCTCAAGGGTATAAGCCATCTGATTTAGTGGCCCATGATCAACTTCATATACCCAATGTAAATAGTATTAGAGACAGTTCCAAAGCAGATGCATGTCTTCTCTTCTCGAGGTAAGCATTACAAACTATGAATTATTATTAAATGTATTTGGTGTCATAAATAATTAAGAATGTGTAATATTTTATTTTAGGGTTTGCATAAATGTGACTTGTTAGTGAATGACCTTTCAACTCTTTTGGCGAAAGGAAGGGTACACATCAGTCAGAGTACCCAAGCGCAAACAATCCATGGGTATACCTTAGCCCTAAATACAAGGCCAGTGATTATTGACACTCCAATAATTGGTAGTGCGCCCTTGCCTTATTTTAAAGAAGGTGATGAGGTAGCCACAGTACTAGAAGCTCATAGAAGCTTTGTGCCATTGCCTACGGATCATATATGTCTCACTACTGAAGAAGTAATGACATTTGACATCATTATTAGACCTTATTTTTACTTACACTATTTATACCTTTTTCATATATATATGCTCAATACATATTTTGTTTATTATTATGAATTAAGGAATTAAAAAAGAAGAATGCTCCTACTAGTAAAACCAAGAGAGGTTCTAGTAGAATGAGCAACACAAAAGAGGGTGCTACTAAAGGAAAAAAAAAGCTAAATCTTAAAAATCAGTTGCCCCACAAAAAATTCATTCTTCATAGAAGAGCCAACATCCACCAACACTGGCTTTATTGTATTTCTATACCCAAAACTATGTTAGGGACAATTATGTTTTCATTGATTGTCGTCCTAAGTATGTTTTGAGGGACGATGCTACTTATATGGTATTGATGGTTGACATAAGTGACATTTATAATCAGGAATGGATGTTAACCACAAGTGTTGCTGTTTACATCACGTAAGTATTATTTCATATTTTAGATTTTAATACTTCTTATTACAATGAAATTTTTATGACCTCTTATATGAGTTATCAGTTATTAACAAATATGCATTGTTATTGTCGTCCATAGGTTGGTAGCTAGTCGTGCTGTAATAGAGGGAATGTTGTCCTCTATTGTGTTTCTGTACCCATACTACATAGCTGACAGTACTACAATAAGATAGGGTAGGTACATAAATTATTTAGCATATCACTTTTTAATTGAGGGATACAATAAGATTGATATCATTCCTCACCTCACATATGAACATTGAGTTTTGTACGTCGTTCGACCTGATCTTAATAAAGTCTATGTGTTTGATGCCCTTCTAACATATAACATGCCTTTTGACGTCGCTCGTCGTGGTGGGAAAGAATTTATCAACATGTTAGTATACTTTTAACTTCTTACTTCATTAGCTTATTTATACATATATTCTACTTTGACTATTTGTGGTATATATACTTACACTATTGTGTATCCAACTCTATTTATTAGGGCACTACGAATGGTGTATCAAATGAGAGGTGGGAATGGTATCCTAAACCCAAAGAGTCTTGAATATGAGCCTGTAATGGTAAGTAGGAAGGCAACTATTTTGTATTTTGTTGTAATTCAAATAAATATCTAATAGTTAGATAGAGCTAACTGAATTCATTTGACAATGTCCACAACAACAAAACGACGATGATTGTAGATACTATGTATGTAGAGCAATGAATCTGATTGTCCAAAACAGATCGGTCAACATAGATCTATGCCATGTATGTTTGTTTTTCCATATTTTTCCATTAATGAATCATGATATATATATTTAGCACTTAACCTAAGTACTAACTGAATATTAATCAAAACTTGGGCATTGTAGTTTTTCATTGTTGACTATGCACGAGGCTAGAAATATAATGTTGATGAAATTGATGAAGTTAGAGACCAATGGGCCAATCACGTGCACTCATACATTTGGTATTAGCTAGGGATCTATATTATAGATATATATTGAGGTTTGTATTTTATCTACATCTTTTGGTCATCTAGACTATGATTTATGAACTTTTGACTTTGGAGTGTCAAACTACCTTGTTATGGTACGCTTACTAATTTTGACTTCTAGTATGCCCAGTATATTGAGACATACTAATTAGAGCTTGATTGAAAGTATGGAGTATCATTTGGGAGGAAGACATGCATGTATATATGAATTGATGTTGTTTTACATTGCAGATTTGGTAAATATTTAAATATATAACTGTGTATATGGGCTGGAACAAAATAGCAAAAATATATAAAAAAAAAACATATAAGTTTTAATAATGGTTCTTACCAACTTTAGGTCTATATTCATTGTTTTTTTGTATATTTTTTATGACGGTTATGAATCGTTATTAAAGATTTAATAACAGACGATTCAATAACGGTTCAAAACTGTTTTTAGAAGTATAAAATAACCGTTATTAAAATCCCTTCTGAGAGTAGTATAACATTTTTCTATTTAATATGCATGGTATTATATTCATAGCAATAGCTAACATCTTTTGGGGGAAACACCCTAATTAAGAGAGAGAATGAAAGGTTCTGTAACTTGATCCATCTCTTATTCATTCAACTCTCCTCTAGCTAGCAAGCTAATTATACAAGACAAGAACTAAATTTCGTGGAGCACATGATCTAAAGCGGATGATCGATGATCTTCCAAAACATTCTTGACAATGAAAAAACCCGGCCAATTAGTTTCAAGCCGTGAGTTACCGTACATATGCGGTAGCTCCAAGCCTCTCCAACAAGGTTCGTCTACAAATATAATACACGTATAAGGTTTACAACTAAACGTTAACTATAATACCTTGTTCTTTTCTTCTTCTTTTTTTTCCCATCAACAAACAATACCCTGTTGTCCTGTGTTTCCATCAACAAACAACCACTCATACGCGTTCTTTTGAGACGCCGACTGCCTACCTACCTAGCTTTAAGAAAAGAGTAAAAGAAGATTAAGCGAAGAATGTCAGATATTACCAATCATCTCTCAACTAGCGAACTACCCTTCCTGAAAACATGAAGCAGCCATGGCAACCTACTAAGCTAGCTAATTAGCCTATATTTGTATATATATGTACCTTTATTCGTAATTTGCTAGTGGTATTATTATGTAGTAGCTAGCTACCCTCTTTTTTAATTCACATCAAGGGATCCTAATACTGCCATATTGGAAAGTTAATATTTGATGCGCGCGGAAATGTTTGAACGTTATTCTTGCAAAAAAGCGAGCTAGGTACATGATCCTAGTCACACACACGGCGTAAAAAATAGTGGAATTTAGTACTTGCGGAGAAGGGAACAATAACTGTATTTAAAGCAAAGAACCAACTATCGGTATTCGTCAAACTTGAACTTAATTTTGTGTTTATATATATGTATATATAAATAAAAAATAAATTAAGGGAATTCACCTAGGCCATTAATAAATAGTAAAATAGACTAGCTGCTACTTTATAAACACTTCTCTCAATTTGAAAGCATTAGACGTAAAGAGAAAATAGATATGCATTCAAAACTATTATGATAAAAACGAAACTAGTAACGAAATTTGTTATTTGCATAGTTATTTTTTTTTTATAAAAAATTGTCATTAATTATGACAATCAACCACGTGTTGTAGTCATGTGATTTTTTGAAGAATATCATCTGATTCTTCCAATATAGGAATTTCTCACCATTGAAAAATAGTGGCATTTGTGATGGATATGCATTCACTTAAATCAATTGAATCCATTATTGAAGTACGTAGATCTTTTCAACCAAGATTTTTAGATTATTTGTGAGTTGTCTAGCCGTAATACCAATTGAAAAAGACTCCAGAAGGGGTGAATGTGGTTTATGGAATAGATAATGGAAAGTTAAAATTTTGAGATATGATAGTAGAAAATTTTGTAAATAATCAAAATACAATCATTAATAGTTCAAGGCAACCCAACAAGGTATCTCTACATCCATGACCAAAAGTGTATGCCTTTTGGATCTGAATATTCCTTTTTATTGTATGTGGATGATTCTCACTCTTCTAAGTTTATGAGTTAGTAATCTCAATGATATTTTAAGAGATTATTCTCTAGGTTTATGAGCTTAGTAACTCAATAATATCTCTTAGGAATCGTAGACATACATAACCTTCAAATGTTGAGTTTTAAAAGAAGTGTTGTGGTGATTATAAAGAATCTTACAATTAAAAAAAATTGAAATTGTAAGAACAATTTGCAAGCATAATCTAGCTAGAGGGATCTAATATAATAATGAGAGAATTGATTCTAGATAAGCTGAGTGAGAATGAAAACTTTTGAGAAAGACTCAAAAAAATTCATATTTGAGAAAATGCATAATCTACCAAGAGCAAGAATTGAATGTGCAACTATTGAGAGCTCAAAATTTATATTAATTTTGTCTAATAAATGATATATATATACCATGAAGCAACAAACTAGTTCTTGGGGTAAAAATGCATGTAACTATTTATGACTATTAGGCATAATTTTTAGCATTTAATGCAAACTAGTCGATTGGTTCAAGGTACTAATCAATCGATAATCTTAACCAGTCAATTGATTGTATGACAAGATAAATAGTTATGTTTAAACTTGAAAGATAAATTTTATTGTTGGAGTAACTAGCCAATTGATTTATTCAAATTAGTTGATCAATTTTAACTACACATGTTTGATTGTTGAACACATTCAAAACTCATTGAATGGCTGGCCTTGTTATAAAAACAAGTTAATTAGTTAGGAAAAACTAGTCATTATGCTTAGGTCAAGGGAAACAACTTTACACTTTATTTAACCAAGTCGGTTGGTTTCATAAAACCAATCATTGTGTTGAAATTGACTCAAAATTATTATTTTTAGAAAAAAAATTTCAACCCATAGCTTGGTTGAGCAAACTAGTTGGTATGCTAAATGTAACACCTCCAAATTTATTGCTTAAAATTTTTAGCTTGTGGAAGCATTAATTATAAAAAATAATGGGTGTTACCGCCACATTCAATATAAGTCTTGCATCCTATATCATCTTTATACTAAGTGTTCAGCGTAAAACATTACTTTTAAAGTTTACAAGGTAAGGAAAAATGGTAATTTTATTATAAATTAACATTCTCCTAATAAAAACAAAAAGGATTAGGTTGAAAGAGTTATAGTATAACAAAAGGAGAAATAGCAAGAGATATCCGGATCAAATGATATTGAGGTGAGCACTAAATAGCTCCAATTCTCAACCCTCTACTATAAACCATCAAACCAAACCCTTAAAGTACTCTTGCAATGTTATCAGTAGCCCTTGAATAATCAAGAGACCAAAAGTGAAACACATAAGTACTGTATTACTTATTGAACCATTACACACCACTAACATACAAGGCCACATGAAGCAAATAGATAACAACATGAAAGGGAAACATTACAAAATCATGCGGTATTAAAATGAACAGCACTTACATAATCAAATCAATTCCAAATATTAAAGGTAGAGTACTAAGGCAACTACTTAATTAGTAAATCAAAAACAATTTAAAATATCAAAGGTAGTCTTCAGAGGTAACTACAAAAATTAGCTAATCTAGAACAATTCCAAACATTAAAGGTAGGGTGCTAAGGTAACTACCAAACCACATATCAAAACTGGGAAGCTCACAGTGACAACTATTGAAAGAATAACCAAGAACAGTCCATGTACATACTTACACTATAGTTACTTCTAATTTTAATTACTTGAGGAGGGATATGACAACAACCTAGAGATATAAATGTCCACTACCCATATCGGCTCACAAAGCATCACAGTACGCTATCAACTATCCAACTAAGTGGCATAACAACAATCTAGTCATACAAGTTCACAAATAAATACATTGTCCTCCACACTTAGGACATCTAATTCTTATTGATAACCTCAATAGGGTTGTTAGCTCACTCATAGAGTATATTAGGGCCTTGCTAAGGCATAACAGTACACTAGTGAACCAAAAAAATAAAAGGCTTCTACCTTGTCTCTAGGGTAGACAACACTAGAGAGAAATAATTTCCAACTCAAGGTCTTCCACTTTATGTATTAGCATTTTATAAGGTGATCATAAATATCACATACTACATAATTACTCCCATTTCCACACTTAACTATATTTTCTTTATTTCCATTAATCCAAGCCAACCCTAAGGATAGCAATTTAGGTTAAGGTCAAAGTCAACAATAACGTCAACTTATCATAAGTCTAAGGCCATTCTATGTCAAATTATTCACCAACAGGTGCATTAGGTCAAAAATAACCAAAATGCCCTCAAAACCCTAATTTCACCATTATTATCTAAATTTCATACCAAACATTATTATTATGAGAGTTTGTAATGAAAAGTATAAAAGATAATAAATCACAATATTTTAACATGAGGCTAGGCCTTACAATGTAGCTATTGACCATATTTTTTACATTTCATGCATTTTGTGAGATATGTTTGCAAACCGTAATCATGTGTTTCTGTCATGTCATATGTTACATGCAACAAACACGCACATAAAACAGTTAATTGGGCAATTAACAATACAGTGCTTGTAGGTAAACATCTCTAACCCTAGAATATGTGAGTAATAATTATTATATGCTAACTTTAATCATGAGTGCATGCTTTTATACTAATTATATCAACTCTCAATACCAAGAAATGATAATCATGGTACTCTTATCATAGCATTCACATTAATCAACAAGATCAAAACCCTATACATGCATACTTTAATCATTCAACATACTACACACACATGTAGCTCATATTTAATAGTAAGTCCATCATACATACCAACTATTTAGTAGCATGTTAATATGCTTTCAAAGAACCATGAATAAATCATACCTATAGAAAAACAATGAATTTTATGTGTCCCCATATGATTTCACATCTTAGTAGAAGAGTATGGTTACCTATTATCTAAGTAAAAGAAATAAAGTAAGATTCACCCAATTAGTCTCCACTCAACCTCTTTAAAACCCTTTCATCAACACAACCAACACATATATTAGCATCGAATATAACAAAATCAACAACCAAAATTAATTAAAAACATGTCATAAAAAGGTTAGGAATTAGCTGGCCAAAAGGTGTTGCAATGGTGGAATAATGGAGGAACCCATGTGCTAAAGGGAGTAGTAACTCCAACAATATGGGGGAGCAATGACACAAGTTATTATTGTTGGGGTGTGGGGAATGGAAGAAGGAGCAAAAAGGTATGGGTTAGGACTGGTGGAAAATGCATAAGCTAGGGGGTTGTTGTATGTGGAACTTGTTGGTTGTACGGGTGAGGTGCGACAACTTTAGCAAGTGGTAGTGGTGATATTTGGTAGTGATAGCCAATGGTTAGGTGGGGTGTTTAGCACTTTTAACCCAAACCATTATAATGCTTTCCATAATTTTAGCATTATAATAGATGACCCTTAATAGTTCTTCCTAGGTGGTCTCACCCACAATGCTTATGGTGGTAGTACCTAATCTGACATTGGCCTCCTCTACTATGGAAGCTAGCCTAATTACCCTAGTGTTAACTAGTTTGATCTCCTATCTGAGGTTGCATCATAAGATCATTATTTGTAAGTTGTGGCTTTCTTTTTTTCCCCATGGTCTCACTAACCCTGATCTTAACATCCTTCAAAACCTTATCCTTCTTCTCAAATATGTCAAAGAGGGTGGGGAAATAAGAACTTTAGAGCAAGAACTAGATATAAGCGTTCAAGCCCATCTCAAACCGATGCATCTTCATGTCCTCATCTTCCCCTACATTGGATGCAAATTGGATCAAATAAGTGAATTTCAAGTAGTATTTCTCAACTGTGGAGGAACCCTAGCGAAGTGCCATGAATTAATCATATAATCCCATCCATACAATAGACAAACAAAAATAAGCTCTCATCCTTTGTAGCATGTGCTTCCAAGTCTCAATTGCTACACCTATCACTTGGTGACTACGACACCACTTATTGGAATGACCCTTCAAGAATTATGGAACTCCTTTCACCCTCTTATCGGGTGTACACTCTAAAGCTTCAAATATTTTCTCAAATTCTCAAGTAAAATGCTCCATGTCCTTCGTATCCATGAATGTCAGTGGTGTGTGTGACCATGTCCTTTGCAACCTGTCCTCCTATAGAGTCGGTGCAAACATGTAGATAATTGTAACACCCCAAAAAATACTAATATAAATTTTCTTTTTTAAGTGGAAGTATTAACATAATATAGCATGTGATACCACCACATTTAGCACAAGTCTAGTCCATACATTTCTCATACTAAGTGCAAGGTTAAAAAATTACAACAAATAAATCAAAACTTATAGAAATAGATATAAATAGTAGAAGACTTAAATAATTTAATGTAATAATAGAGTATAGAGTAAATGCTCTAGATAATACCATACATAAAAAAGATAAGGGGGATAAAAGCAATGAAGAGTCCAAAAGAGATATCCATAATTTAGGACACATAATATTGGTGACCTCGGATGGATGTAAGTCTACACTCTAACCCTAGGGTATAAACCCGCATCACTCTGCTTGAGGAACCTCCTTAAAGTCAGCAGGATCATCACCATATACATGTAATTCAATGCCTATAATGTGTATTATCAGTGCGCATCTTATATTAAGTAACACCACTATCCTAAATAGATAACATTATGTACGAGGCCCATGCAAAGAAAGAATTAGAACATATAATGACAACATAATAACATGTTTAAATATAGATGTTAATTAAGCAAAAAAAACTCAATAATTAAATATAAAATTATATAATACAAATGTACGAATAGGACACCTAATCACTTAAGTATACACATCCACTATAGGGCCGAAATATATAAAGATACTTATGGAGTAGAAGAGGGCCTCCCAGACCTCGTAAGGCACCCAAGATCATAGAAAAGAAAACACTAGAATGGTATTAAGTGAATACTAAATCTGAATTGGATAGCTACCTTGAATGGTACAAGTCTTGACTCAAGATATTTCACTTTAAGTGATTAATGTCTTATCAAAGATTTAGGTCAAACAAAAACAAAGACCTATAGAATATCACTTAATCACTTATATGAACATAAGCCAATTATTTAGTAAATTCATATATTATCCATGCACTTGATCAGCAGGGGACTCTAGGCACGAACCATTTAAAGCACAGAGGCCCAATAACATACCATCAATACCCAATTAAATATATGAAGCATTAAAGCAAATTATTGAAGCAATAAGGTTCACTTCCTATGCCATGTAAAAGCTAATAAAATTAGATTTCAATGTACATCAAATCTAAGTCAACCAAGGATTCACTTACAAGGTTAAATCAAATAACTAGTATAAAGGCACATAAGATGACTAAAATATCTGTAAGGTACACTAACTTAACTTAAGATTAAGAGAGGCACATTTCATTCCAAAATGATTATTCTTAAATAATTATTTTCTTAGGATGAAATTTAAATATGGACACCACATATAAAATACTAAATTACTCAATGTATCGAAAGTGTCAATTTTTTCCTTACTTAATTAACTATTTAAATTACGGTCTCTAGGTATACTCATCAAATGTTACCTTAGTGTAAATAAATTATTTATTTAATTTATTTTATTAAAATAATATTCGTGTGGTCTCCAAATTTTCAATATTTACATGTAATGGCTGAAATGCATTATTCACCTAAAATTACCTTAAACATTGAAAATTCATAACATAATCTAAACAAAAAATGATCTCAAATATATCATATACCACATTTTATCTAAAATACTTAATAAGGATAATAGTACACTTAAAAATTTCAAAAATAATTTGTAATACCCAATATACCTATGGTTGAATATGTCCAAACCTTAAATAAATTCATTTCAACTATAAATGATCCATAATTGATAACCTAGCTTCTATAAATTTTTATAAATGCAATGGAATAAAGAGATAATTTTAAAACAACCAAAAATTTATAAATAACAAGGATGAAAGCTCAAAAACTCAAATCCAGGTATATTCATCAAGAATATATTGAATATTTATCAGTATCTTACTAATCATTCAGCACGATTATACTAAATATTCATCACCATTCCAACGAATATAAGAACATGTAAAAAATCACCAAACTCATCTTCTCATTAAAGATTCATGCTTAAGCATATACACATGTCATAAAATATTTTTCAAGCTAATATTTAATACTTATAATTAAAATAAAGCTAATCATGCATGAAATAACATATAAAACACCTAACACTAAATCTTGTTTCTAAAGGTTAGTTTAGTTACCAAAATTCCTAAGCTCCTTAGAAATAATAAAAAGCCTAGCAAAAGATCACCTAAGAATCTTTTTGATCATCTTCACAAAAGATAATATGCATAATATTAGAATGGAAATAAAAAAATATAAAAAAGAATGAAAGAAAAGAAGACAAAATCAAAACAACCTTATCTTAAAATATGGTGGGTTTCAAGCAAGGAAAACGAGGAGAAAATGGGAAAGCAAAAAAGGGCCAATGTTGGAGATTAAAAGTAAAAGAAAAATAATATTTAAAGGTGAAGAAAAATCCTCAAAATCATGGTCAAAATTAGGAAAGAAAATGCATGTGCAGAAATGTAGAAACAATAGCGTGGATTTAAGCTGCAATAATAGTTCAAGGCTTCCAAATAGGGAACAAATGGAAAGGAGGGTGAAAGGTAATAGATGGTAATGAACTATATGTTTTATAAAAAAACCATCAATAAATAAGTTGATAAAACACAGAATCAAGCGATGGTAGTTGGACAAAGGTGGGGAAAATCAACCTCACAGGTTAAAGGTTGGCCATGAGTCGAAAGTTGGCATCCAACTGTCAACTAAATGCCAAAAAATTAAAAACCAATGGATGGAAAATATAGTATGAATTTAATGGTTTAAAAATAAAAAAAAATAGAGGAATAGGACAAAGTAAAAAAGAGAATGAGCTGCACAATTGGAAAAAGACCAGTTAGGGAAACTTGAGCTACTAAAATTGTGCCTTTGAAAAAATTTTAAAATGGGAAAATAACTTATGATGTGTGGATGCTTTAGGCACATTTATTATCTTATCTGGGGATGAGTGTTAATTCAGTTTTTTGTTTTACTTTATTTTCACTTTAGTGTTAGAATTCAGTTATTATCTTATCTGGGGATGAGTGTGAACTTAGTTTTTTGTTAGAATTAGCTAACACATGATTATGGTACTAGTTGTAGTTTTTTGTTCAAGATAAAGGTAAAAAAATTACAAATATGATTAGGTGTGGTTAGGATACTAGTAAGGATTGATATATTAGTTAGAGGGTTGGTTGCAATATATTTTAATTAATTAAATTGTAAGAAAGTCTAAGAATGGGTACTTATTGGGAATTATATAAAATTGAATTCTAAAAATCATGAAAGTGTATACAAAGGTCTAGAGTAATCTTAGAAACTCAAATATATAAAAATATTGAGTATCAAAGTACGTTTGAAGCTCAATGTATGGAAAACAAACAAAAAACAAATAAATCATGGAAACACGTTTTTTTATAAATGCATAAAACAAATAACTAGGGGTTAAAATTGCCATGGATTGATGTGGAATACTTTTATAAAACCAAATATATAAAATAATTATGTATTGAAACTCATTTGATAACCAATAGATTAAAAATAGCAAAACGGGTAAAATATTTTAATCACGTAAACGAATCTTTTCGCAATTTAACTATTTGGAAGAATAGGGTAAAACATTTTTCAAAATTTGCAAATTAACCAATAGAATGAATTAATGAATGAACTCAAAAATATTTTTTGATTGATTCATAAATTATGAATGAGTTGAAAAGAGTGGAAAAAAATAATTGGAATAATTTTAATAAATGTGTTTTCCACAAATGAGAGAAATGATTGACAAAATGTTTAAAAATTAACACAAACAAAATAAAACTTGATAATAGAATATATATATATATGTGTGTGTGTGTGTGTGTGTGTGTGTGATCCAAAGTCAAACTTGGCCCATGAACCTGTGGCACTTGTTTTGGAAGCCCTTGGGTTTTCCCCATTTGCTCACAAGTCAGTATCTGTTACATGCCTTACTTGGACGTGTGATTAAAGCCTTATCCAGTAAAAGACCAAGCACGTAGAAGCCCAAGGAGATCCGTGGTTATTTTAGTCTTATTTATTTTTATTTACATGTTTTTATTATTATAATAAATAATGTAGCTCTTTCAAATGGGTATTTAATCCCATTAAGAAGGGAGGCAAAAGGTGCGCTAGATTAAGGAATTGCTGTTGTTTCATTTATATTCATTAAGAAGCATTTGATGCCTTAATGAGGGGAGTTAAAAGGGGGGCATATCTTTAATTCTTAGATGTTATAGCTGAACGGTTTTGGGGTTATTATTCAGCCAAACCGTTGGCTTTCTTTTGTTGTATGATATTTCCTATAAATACAAGTTTGAAGAGAGGAATAATAATTCCTGATTATTCACAATATACCTTATGGTTTTCTCTTTGCTTTGAGTTTGTCCCAAGTTAAATATTATTTCCTTATATCTTTGAGTTTTTCTTAAGTTATAAAATTAGGGTGAGCTTTGAGTTTGTCTTGAGTTCTTGCCGAAGATCCCAGAACTTTGAGTGTGTTCTTGAGTTTTAGTTCATTTTCGTTATTTTATTGCTAATTACTTTCTGTCCAAATTTGAGTATTCCTTCTTGAGACTAAAATTAAAGTTGTGATCTAAGAGGGTGTTTTGAGAATTACATCATTTGGTATCAGAGCTTTGGCATGGAGGTTCAAGGAAGATCGTATTTTTGTTGAGAAAGAAAACCGTTGGAATTCATCTGGTTTTTTAGTCAACTTTGAAGAGCGATATCTCAGCCCTCAAAAATCCAAATCAATCGATTCTTTTTTTGAATTTGGGTCTTTTTCTGTGTACAATACTCATATTTAATTTTAGAATTTTTGGAAACATTTTTCTATTAAACTGGGCATTTTCCGTGAACTGCACAAACACGAAGCAAATCTAGCGCATCAAATTTCAACTGAAGATTTCTCCTTCATCCGGATAGCTTTTAAGGAGTTTATTTTTTTGAAATTGCTTAAATTTTCCTGAATTTTGACAATATGTAAGCGTTTGAGAGTCTCAAGGCATTTTCATTTTCATTTTCGTTTAGTTTCGGCTGAATATCTATTGTACTTGTAATAACCTAGCAAAATAGTGAAAAGTCATGGCTGGTGGTGAGGAGTTTCCTAAGATGTTACAAGTTATCGCTCAAAAATTAGAAAAAATTGAGAAAAAATCATAGGTGGATAGGGTGAGCCAAAATACTAGAATGGATGCAATAGCCGAAATGGTTTTGAAAACCACTAGGAAACTGAACGAGTTGGAGAATGAGGAAGAAAGTAGCGGTAGCAATTTTAGACAATTTGATGAAGATAGGGGATTAAAGATTGACCTACCTGAATTTGATGGGGGCATGATAGTGAGGCTTTTCTAGATTGGGTAAGACAAATAGAAACTGTGTCTGAGTATAAGGGGTTTGATGACAGGAAGAAGTTCAAACTGGCTATCCTCAAACTCACTAAACTCGCTGCCCTATGGTATGAAAACCTCAAGGCGAATAGGAGGAGAGAGGGGAAAGAAAGAGTACACTCATGGGATAAGTTGAAAAAAAAGATGAGGGATAAATGGGTGAATAAGGAGTACGAACAGGAGCAATACCTAAAATTGACCCATCTTTCCCAAGAAAATATGAGCGTGGAAGATTACATTAAAGAATTTGAGAAGTTATGTTTGGTTTGTGATTTGCAAGAAAAGGAGACCTTCAAAATTGCTCATTTTGTTAAGGGTCTTTCTAAGGGGATTAACCAAAAGGTGGAGGTAACTCACTACACCACTTTTAGTGATGTTTGTAAATTGGCTATTAGATATGAGTCTCAATTGAAAGAGGAGAAGCCCAGAATTACTTCTTTCAAAAGTCCCATGAAATTTACTCCATCTTACTCTAAGGGGTGTACTTTTCAAAACAAATCTTTCTCTTCTAGTTCAAAATTTGATAAAGGGAAGGACAAGGCTGTAATTTCACCTAGCGAACTTGCTACTAGGAGAAAGTGTTTTAAATGTCATGGTAGAGGACATATGGCGTCGGAGTGTCCTAGCAAAAATCTAATGACAGCCGCTCAATATGCCATGTTTGATGAGGAAGAAAAGCTTTATAATTTCATTACTCTAGAAGAAGATAACGAAGAAGAAGAGCTTGATGAGATCCCACCAGAAAGTGAGCTTAATATGATGGTGGTTCGCAAAATTTTGTTTAGTGAACCAGAAAATGATGAAAGGCAAAGAAATAATCTATTCCATACTAGGTGCAAGATTGATGAGAAAACTAGTAATGTGATTGTTGATGGTGGAGCACAAACTGATGTGATCTCTAATGAAGCTGTGAGTAAGTTGAAACTTACTACTAGGGATCATGATGAGCCTTACAAGCTGAATTGGTTGAATGATGGTGTGGGAGTACGAGTGAAGAAGCAAGCTTTGGTTTCTTATTCCATTGGAAGGTTTGAAGATGAAAGGTGGCGTGGCATACTACCTATGGATGCATGTCACTTGCTGCTTGGAAGACCATGGCAATTTGATCATGACTCAGAGCATAAAGGTAGATCTAATGTTTATATTGTAACAACTAAAGAAGGTAGAAGAGTTAGATTATTGCCTTTACCACCCAAAGTTGCTAAGAAAGAAAAAGAGAAAAGCAACTATCTTGTAACTTGTAATGAGTTTAAAAGAATAGTGGAAGAAAATGGGGGAGGGTATGCTTTGGTTGTGAGAACCAAAGATGATAATAGTACTACTTGTAATAACTCATCACTACTAAATGAGTTATTAGAAGAGTACAAAGATGTGTTCCCCAATGACTTGCCCAAAGGCCTACCTCCAATTAGAGGCATTGAGCACGCTATTGACTTGATTCCAGGAGCACCTTTGCCCAATAAGGCTGCCTATAGGTGTAACCCGGAAGAGAGTAAGGAACTGGAGAGGCAAGTGAATGAGTTGATCAAAAGAGGCTATGTGAGGGAGAGCCTTAGTCCTTGCGCCGTTCCTGCACTCTTAGTACCTAAGAAAGATGGTACTTGGAGGATGTGTGTTGATAGTTGTTCCATTAACAATATAACGGTCAAATACCGTTTCCCTATGCCTCGTTTGCAAGATATGTTAGATGAGTTGAGTGGTGCCTTAGTCTTTTCCAAAATAGACTTAAGGAGTGGCTACCATCAAATGAGAATTCGAGAGGGGGATGAATGGAAAACAGCTTTCAAAACAAAGCAAGGGTTGTATGAGTGGTTGGTGATGCCATTTGGGCTTTGCAACGCACCAAGCTCCTTCATGAGATTGATGAATGAAGTCCTCCGTCCTTTTTTGAATGATTTTATTGTTGTTTACTTAGATGATATTCTTGTGTATAGTAAAAACAATGAAGATCATGTAATTGATTTAAGGAGGTTGTTTGAAAAATTGAGGGAGGTGAAGTTGTATGGTAAGCTTGAGAAATGTGTATTCATGACTCCTAGTGTTGTATTTTTAGGATACATTGTAATGGGAGAGGGGGTTCATGTAGATCCAGAAAAGGTGAAGGCGGTTCAATCATGGTTGGCTCCAACCAATGTGCAAAAAGTTAGAAGTTTTCATGGACTAGCCTCCTTCTATAGGCGGTTCATTAAGAACTTCTCAACCATCATGGCTCCAATCACAGAATTAATGAAGAAAGGTAGTTTTGAGTGGACTGAAACAGCACAAAAGGCCTTTGAGAAGGTCAAATCTCTTCTTTGCAATGCTCCTATACTTGTGCTTCCAGATTTCAACAAAGTGTTTGAGGTGGAGTGTGATGCAAGTGGGATAGGGATAGGTGCTGTTTTGATAAAAGAAAAGAAGCATGTGAGTTACTTTACTGAGAAGTTGAATGGGGCAAAGATGAACTATTCCACTTATGATCGTGAGTTTTATGCCATAGTTAAAGTGCTTGATCATTGGTCTCACTACCTTAGACCAAAACCATTCATACTTTATTCTAATCATGAGGCTCTAAAATTCATGCATGGGCAGCAAAAGCTCAAAAAGAGGCATCCTAAATGGGTGGAGTTTCTCCAATCATTTACTTTCAGTTCCAAGTACAAAGATGGTAAGAGTAATGTTGTGGCTGACGCATTGTCCCGTTGAAACTACTTGCTTTCCATGGTGGATGCAAAGATCTTGGGTTTTGAACAACTCAAGGAGTGTTATAAAGATGATCCCGACTTTGCTAGTGAGATGGGAAGTCCTACTAAGGAGTTTGTATGGCAAGATGGTTACTTCTTTAAGGGTAACAAGTTGTGTGTTCCGAAGAGTGGAGTAAGGGAGTTGTTGGTGAGAGAAGTCCATAGTGGGGGATTGGCCGGACATTTTGGGATCCAAAAGACCCTTGATATTTTAAGCGAGCACTTCTATTGGCCTAGAATGATTAAGGATGTTACTCATGTTGTTCAGAGATGTGCTACTTGTCAAAAGGCTAAGGGACACTTCACTAAGGGTCTCTACACTCCATTACCAGTTCCGGATGCTCCATGGGAAAGTGTCAGTATGGATTTTATTGTGGGTTTGCCAAAGACGCAAAGGGGAAAATATAGCATCATGGTAGTGGTAGATAGATTCTCTAAAATGGCACACTTTGTAGCTTGTAATAAAACTGATGATGCCTTGAAAGTGGGCGAACTATACTTCAAGGAAATTGTCAAACTTCATGGCATTCCTCGAAGTATAGTATCTGATAGGGACTCCAAATTCCTTAGTCACTTTTGGAGGACCCTATGGAAGCTTTTGGGTACCAAGTTGCTATTTAGTACCTCTCATCATCCCCAAGCTGATGGGTAAACCGAGGTTACTAATAGGACTTTGGGTACTTTGTTGCGTGGACTTGTAAGCAAAATGCAAAAGGATTGGGACATGAAATTAGCCCATGCGGAATGTGCTTACAATAGGGCTCATTCATTGACTACTTCTCACTCTCCTTTTGAAGTAGTTTATGGAGTGAATCATTTTGTTCCTATTGATCTCATTCCTTTGGCTAAGGGGGAAATGATGGAAAAGGATGCCAAAAAGAGGGTTGAAACCTTTCAAAAAACCTGTGAGCAAGTGAAGAAAAGAATTCAAGAGATGAATAAGAAATACCAAGAGTGAGCCAATAAAAACCGCAAACAACCTATTTTTCAACCGGGGGACTTGGTATGGTTGCATTTGAGGAAGGAGAGGTTTCCTAAGCTCCGCAAGAACAAACTTATGCCTCGTTCTGATGGCCCTAACAAAGTCCTTGAGAGGATCAATGATAGTGCATATAAGATTGAACTTCCAGATGATTTGATGGGAATTAGTGCCACTTTCAATGTGGGTGATTTATCTCCTTATTTCGATGATTCGAGTTTGAGGGAAAACTCTTTTGAAGAAAGGGGGAATGATCCAAAGTCAAACTTGGCCTATGAACCTGTGGCACTTGTTTTGGAAGCCCTTGGGTTTTTCCCATTTGCTCACAAGTCAGAATCTGTTACATGCCTTACTTAGGCGTGTGATTAAAGCCTTATTCAGTAAAAGACCAAGCACGTAGAAGCCCAAGGAGATCCGTGGTTATTTTAGTCTTATTTATTTTTATTTTCATGTTCTTATTATTATAATAAATAATGTAGCTCTTTCAAATGGGTATTTAATCCCATTAAGAAGGGAGGCAAAAGGTGCGCTAGATTAAGGAATTGTTGTTGTTTCATTTCTATTCATTAAGAAGCATTTGATGCCTTAATGAGGGGAGTTAAAAGGGGGGCATATCTTTAATTCTTAGATGTTATAGCTGAACGGTTTTGGGGTTATTATTCAGCCAAACCGTTGGCTTTCTTTTGCTGTATGATATTTCCTATAAATACAAGTTTGAAGAGAGGAATAATAATTCCTGATTATTCACAATATACCTTATGGTTTTCTCTTTGCTTTGAGTTTGTCCCAAGTTAAAGATTATTTCCTTATAGCTTTGATTTTTTCTTAAGTTATAAAATTAGGGTGAGCTTTGAGTTTGTCTTGAGTTCTTGCCGAAGATCCCAGAACTTTGAGTGTGTTCTTGAGTTTTGGTTCATTTTCGTTATTTTATTGCTAATTATTTTCTGTCCAAATTTGAGTATTCCTTCTTGAGACTAAAATTAAAGTTGTGATCTAAGAGGGTGTTTTGAGAATTACATCTGTGTGTGTGTGTGTGTGTGTAAATTTTCTAGAATAATATAACACATATTAATTAAGATTTGAGAGAATAGGAAATTACAATAAGTATCTAAAATGGTGGTGGAGATGGTGGTTGATGTAAATCCCTCTTAGCCATGGCTATAAGAAGCTCCTCCATGCGGGCAAGTCTCACAGTCTAATACATGATGCTCTAGGATGGGGGTAAGGAAAGGTTCAACAAACACTTTAAGATAACCACATAGAAAATATAACATAATAAGGCCACCAATAGAAGTGCTACCTAAATATTCATATCAAGGCCGATAGGTAACCACAACTAATTTTAAGGCAAAACCCAAACTCAAAACACACTTCCCCACAAGACTAATTGGAGTTTCAAAAATTTTAAGCAAAGCAAATTTTGAAAACAAAAGAGAATATTTTAAAACCAAAAGCGTTGATACCAAGTTATAGCACACCCAAATTTAATGCTTAAAATTTTATTTTATGGAAATGTTAATTACAAAAAAAAAAATGTTACTTTACTAAAATTAAAATTTACAACATAAGGAAAAAATAATGATTTCATTATAAATTAACATTTTCCTTATTAATAAAAGAAGAATCAAGTAAATGAGTTACGATATAACTGAAGGAGAAATACAAGGGACTTAAAAGTTTAAGAAATATACGGATTAAGAGGTGTCAGGGAGAACACTAGATAGCTCTAAATCTCAACCGTATACCATAATCCATTAAGATGAACCCTAAAATTAGTATTATAAGGTCATCACTGCCCATTTAATAGGTAGCTGATTGAAAATGGAACATGTCAGTACTACGGTACTAAGTGAACCATTACACAACACTAAAATGTAAGGCCACATGAAGCGCATAGACAACAATATCGTAGAGATACTTTAAGGAAATCATGCGATATTGATATGACCAAACCTAACATAATCAAATCAATTCTAAATACTAAGGATAGGGGACCAAGGAAACTACCAAACCATATACAAAAAAAAAGGTAGTGCACAAAGACAACTACTAAAAGAATAACCCAAAATATACCATTTACATTATAAAAATATATTTACCTCCATTTTTAATTACTCGAAGGGGATACAATAATAACTCAGAGACACAAAAGTACATCGATCATATCATCATACAAGGTATCACAATATCCTCCACACCATCCAAACCAAAGGCATCACAACACTCTAGTCATATTGGTTCACATTACAGCACATGACCCTCAAAACTTAGGACACCTAATCCTTAAGAATCAATACCTCCAATAGGACCTATAGGTTACTAGTAGAGTAGACTATGGCCTTACTGAGACACAACATCACACTAGTGAACCAAACAAATCAAAGCCTCCTACCTCATCTCTATCAAATCTTATCCTAGAGAGAAACTATTCATAAACTTGAGGTCTTCCACTTTACGTATTAGTATTTTATAAGGTAACCACAAATATAACACATTACATAATTACTCTTATTTTCATACTTAATCATTTTTCATTTATTTCCAATCATCCAAGTTAACCTTAATTCAACGGTTAAGATCAAGGTTAAAGTCAAAATTAAGGTCAACCTATCATAAGTCTAAGGCCATCCTAAGTCCAAATATTCACCAAAAGATGCATTAGGTCAGAAATGCCCTTAAAACCCTAATTTCACCATTATTATCCAAATTTCATACCAAACACTATTATTATGAGAATTTTATCATGAAATAGATAAAAGATAGTAAATCACAATATTTTAACGCAAGGTTAGTCTTTATAATTTAGTGATTGATTATACTTTTTACTTTTCAGGATTTAGTAAGATATGTCTGTATACCTCATCATCTATTTCTATCATGTTATATGTTACATTCAACACCTACGTACATATACATAACATAATACAACATTTGATAGGGCAATTAACATTACGTTGCAAGGAGGAAAACATTAAACCCTCGAAAATGAGAAAAACAATTATTGTATGCTAATCTTATTCATGTGTGCATGCTTTTATACTAATTATATCAACCCTATATACCATAAAACAATAATCGTGGTACCCTTATCATGGCTTTTATATCATAATCTCAATAAGATCAAATTTCTAAAAAAATCCTACAATGCATACTTTAATCATTCAACGTAATACACATGCAATCGACTAATATTTAATGGTAAGTCAATTGTATGTACCAACTATTTACCATCATCTTATTATCCTTTCAAATACCTATGCATAAATTATACCCTAAGAAACATAATGACTTTTATGTTCACCACATGATTTCACATCTTAGTAGAAGAATATGATTACCTCTTAACCAAGAAAAATAAATAAAAGTATAATTCTCCCAAGTAGTCCCCACTTAATCTCTTCAAAATTCATTCATCATCATAGCTAACACATATATTAAACTATATTATAACAAAATCAACAACCAAAATTAATTAAAAATACTTCAAGAAAAAGGATAGAAATTAACTAGCCCAAAAGTGTTACAATGGTGCAAAAACAAAGGAACTCATACGATAAAGGGAGCAGCAACAACAAGGATATATGAGAGCTAGGGCACAAACTATCATTTTTGGGGTGTGAGGAATGGTAAAAAGGAGCCAAAAAGTGTGGTTGATGATCAATGGAAAATGCTAATTCTAGGGGGTTTTTACGGTGGAACTTACCGATGGTATGGATGAGGTGGGGCAACTTTAGCCGGTGGTAGGGGTGATACTTGATAGTGATGGTGGTTGGTTTGGTGGGGTGTTTGGTTATAGGTACGTTTCTCTACAACTAAGAGGATGGATTTAGTGGTGGAGAATGTTGCTAGGGGTTGTGGTGGTTTTAGGGTTTGTTCGGTGATGGTATTAAGTTGGGAAGAATGCTACGTTTGGTGGTATTAAGTTATGATCAAAAACTAGAGGGAAGAAAGGAGTTTTTGGGTCATTAAATATGAAGTATATGTGAGTATATATATACATATATACATGTATATATATGTGTATGTGTATGTGTATGTATGTACATATATGTATTCAAGGAAAGCCCTCATGTGTAGGAGGTGGGAGGTGATAGGGGTAGGGTGTAGGTGATAGCATGGTAGAGGGTGTGTCCACGGGTAATGTTCCAATTAGGCATAAGGGGGAAGAAAAGGAGAATGGGTAGGTGGGGAAGATAAAGGAAAAGAAAAAGAAGAAGGAGAAAAAAGAAGAGGAAAGGGGGGAAACTAATTTTGTGGGTGTAGAATGAGATTTAAGTTAAAATAATCTAGGTTAAGGTAAAAACTAGTCTCAAATTTAATAATCCAATTTCTATCAAATTTTAACCTAATGTAATTTGTATATAATATGTTATAATAATACATATATTAATAACAAATTTAATACCAAGCACCTTACAATAACTATTATAACTAATTACACATAATTATGATTTTATAATTAAGGTTACTAAAAATAGGGAATTACATTAACTCCATCGCTAAAAAGATTTTTATATGATGAAAGTACCTAAGGAACAAGTTGATCAGATTTTTTTAAGCCACATGATTCACTACTAGGGTTTATGAAAGGTTAAAGGGCTGATTTAAAAACAAAAACTAGTAGATCAGTTCTAAAACTAGTCAATTGATTAGATTGGAAACAAACATTTACATAACACTTTGAAAAAGGTATTGAATTTAAAATCATCAAAGAATTTACATCAAATAAATTCTAAGGAATCCTATGAGATTAAATCAAAAGTGTAAATGATCAATAGTAACCTTATAAGAAAATTCCTAAGATCAAGATAGTAAACCTTAAATTATTAATTCGTTATGCATATTAACATAATATTATATTCTCTTGAAACTTCATTGTTCTATTATATATTACACTTGAGAGAATGATTGTGAAAGTGCACTTTGAAACTTAATTTCTTTTTTAAGATTATCACTTGAGTGATAATTTGAGTGAGTGTGCTTTTTCATCCATATGACTATTGTAGTCGATGCACGCTAAAAATAATTGAAACCCTTAAACATGGTTGTTATAGAAAAAAAAGAGTAAGAGATTAATTGATCTAAGAGGTTAGCACTTATTTTGTGTTTTATCTTTGTGAAGCATGTTCTTGGCCTTATATATATATATATAATCATGTGTTAAAGATTAATCTTGAATGTCATGAAGTTTGGATGAAAAATGAATATTCGGCATTTTTATGGCTCTTGGCGTTAGGGCTAATTTTATTAAGTGTGGTTTTTTTTAATATTATTTGAGATAGTCATTACATGAATATTAGTATATGTAAGTTTTTGTGTGAATTTGGTTGTATTTTTTTGAGTTTTGAAATTAATGATTTCTAGTTTTGAAACATTTTTATGTTTTTTTTTGGTAAAAAATATGTTAGCGATGAAGTTCATTAGGATTTTTACTTAAAATATGACATATAATATGTTAGGGTTTAGATTCATTTAGGATTGATTATGATTGTTGGAATTTTTGAGGTGTTTAAGGGAAATTTTTTGGTTTTATATTAATTCTGAAATTTTGTGTAAAATGTGACTAAGTTTGTATGAAAATTTTCTTTTTATATTAGGTTGTATTTTATGAGTAAACATGAAGGTGTTAAATCTTTTTCACCTAATTGTAAGTATAAAGGGCATGTCTAGTATTTTAAAAAGTTTTTATTTATTTAGAATCTAATATAAGTATTTAATGGGTTATAATAGATTATAACTTGACTAGTGTGAATCGATATCATTATTTGCTTGGTTTAGACCTTGAAATGGATTAAAATGAGATCAATAACCCTATGCACATCCTTTTCATTTAATGTGTAATATATTCTTCTTTAGGCCTTATTTGGCTTCAGAATAACTTTAAAGGCCTTTGTAATATTAAAATATATTATTTAAAATTTTCATTTTTAGTGAAAAAGTAATATCAAAATAGCTAGGTATTACTACTAACTTGACATAATTATGGTTTACCATACCATCCTTACATCGAATACAAGGTAAGATAGTTGTAACTTAAATCATGATAAATAGAGAATATAAAAAATTCTATAAACATGAGATATGAGTTTGGTGATTAAATCCGAGTACAATATCAAAATACATAAAAGGGATATGGTGGAAACTAAGATTCCTAAAAGTTATTTGAACCAGAAAGATAATTGGATACCATAAATCTACGCTAAACCCCTATATATAAGAATAGCTCACAAAATGTAGCATCATATATAGAAAAGTCATCCTATAGGCCTTCATTGACCTCTAAAAATATATTTAGACCATGTTCTTGTGGGAATTAGTAACACCCATGAAAAGGATGATCATTATGCTATGTGTGGAGTAAAGGAACAATATAGTTGAGGTAAGGATACATAAAAGAATAAACATACTTGTGTGTCGACATAAAGCAAAGCAAGGTAAACACAAATTCCAAAACCCATTATTAGATGTAAAAAAATATCCATAATTTTATTTGTGCAGAGTTTAGGGACCCCACTATAGTTAATGAAGTGGAACGAACTAAAGCACTTCTAAGGGGAAATCACACTTGAGCTACTATTATCTTCCAATGAAACAAACCCAATGTAATACCCCTAAATTGAGTGGAGTGGTATAATGATTGATATGGATACTTATATCAATATAGTATGCCATCATTTTGGTGATTCCATCCCAAGAACTCCACAACTAAGCATTTTGGTTGTGAAGCAATTTCTAGGATGGGTGACCCTCATTGGATGTTTTGGAAATTTTCAGAAAATTTCTCAGTAAGCACATGAGTGAGTACAAAGTATGCTGAAAGGAGTTGTATTGATCTATAGAGTTAGGTAATTAATCCAAAAGAACTATAGTGTATCCCTGCATGGTCATATCGACTCATGGTGTTACAAATGATATCAAAGCAAAATCATGACCACGCGTGGAACTTGGATGAGTCAGTCAGCCACCTAGCAGGATGATTCTTGGGATAAAACTATATTGAGACAATTAGTGGGTCAAGCACAATGAGGATGTTTTATTCTTTGAGTGGGGTTGAATGTAATACCCCCAAATTAAGTGGAGTGTTATAATGATTGATATAACTACTTATATAAACATGGTATAACATCCTTTTGATGATTTTGACCTAAGAACTCCACAATTAAGCATATTAGCCGTGGAGAAATTTTTATGATGGGTAACCCTCTTAAGAAGTTTTAAGTTTTTAAAAAAAAAAAATTATCACAAAGCACATGAGTGAGGAAAAAGTGTGTTCAAAAGACTCGTATTGATCTATGGGGCCATTCGGTCAATCCAAAAGCACTCCAATGTATCCCCCATATGATCGTATTGACTTGGGGTGTTACACCAAACATATACCAAGGCAATGCACTTGTAACCACTATTCATAAACTGGTGGAATGATTTGAAGGGAAAAATAATCTAATGGAAGGGATTCATGTACCTATCAGAGCAAAATGCTCATGAGTCACAATTATCATTCGATTGAGTGGACACATAATACCTTGGTCCCACACACATCATCTATCACTTTAAGTTATTAGCATCTTATTATTTATGTGTATGTATAAATATATTCATACATGTCTCATGTAAATATGCACGACACATATTTCAAACATGTAAAGCATAACCACATGGTTATCGAGCATTCCTCAAGGAAAGGGTCCATAACTTCTCATTCTATTGTACTCGTATATATCCCTAATATTTTGAGTATCATACTTAGCATATTTAAAGTATATCCCCCTTTTAAAATCACCAAAACTTCATATTCAGGCTTTATTAACTAAAATATCATTATTTTACCAATGCCTTACAATCTCATATTAGGTAACTTGTGTCTCACTCAGCCATCATGCGATTACATTACTTATGAAATAATCTATTACAAAATCAAAAATTATCATGCCATGATTATCTTTCACATTATATCAAATGATCATAACTCCCTTACAATAGCCAAAATACTTAGATTTTCGCAAAGACTTTACAAGTTCTGATATTAACGAATTTCAACCTCCAATATATGTATCATGAAATATACAATCATAAGTATATATAGATACCACTTATCTCTATTCATGCCAACCAACAATATGGACGACCACATACATTCACAACTCACCTTTTCATCATATGGCAGAAAATATCATATCTTAGAATTATCATGAGAACATCATCCTTATAACATTTTTTTGGTAAGTAATTAAGTATTTTATTTACTAAAAATAGGAATAATTCCATCCATCAATAAAATAAAACCCTCTTACAAAATAATAAAGTAGTGCTAGAATTATCCGTTTGTCTAAAGAAAACATCTGCACATGCTTTCAATTTGGTGTATAAGCTTTTGAGGGAGAATGAAGACTTGGCTCTAGTAAATTTTCATGGTAGAAACTAATAAATTAATTAATTTATCACGAGAAGCATAAGAAAGGATATGAGAATGCCAAGTATGGAGTTTCTTAGCCACCTTGAGGACCAACTCCTACATTTGATGACATGTAGGTAAGCCCTCATCAAATGAACCCCTAAATAGGTAGAGGGGAAAAAGCCTTCCTAGAAATTTAGCTCATTTAGGATAAGAAGTTTAAGATTCCTCACAACTCATCCAAAATAGATAGAAAATTTCTAAGGATGTATACTCAAACTAGTTCCATCAGAGAAGTCATTTATATCTTTCATGATTCTCTAAAGGGATTGTAAATCTCCATGGTAGAATATAATAATATCATCATCAAAAGATAATTTTATAATTCTTAACTTTTTCTCATCTAGGGTGACCTTTGAAGATGGATTCAGATCAGAGGAACCTAAGTTTCCTAGTTAAGTATTCAATGACAAACACAAATAGGTAGGGTGATAGGGGATCACCTTACCTCAAGCTTCTTCTACCCTAGAAAGGAGCGGTAGGTTCACCATTGAGAAGCAATGAAAAGGAGACATTCATCACATAAGCTAGGATGAGCTTAAAAAACTAGAGGGGAAAGTCCAAAGCATGCAAAACTTGCAATAGGAAATCACAATTAACCAAATCATAGTCTTTCTTTATGTCTAACTTTATCACACACCTGGGATAACTATTCTTATGGGTATATTTCCTTAATAATTGAGAAGCTAAAAGAATACTATCTTCAATCTTTCTTCAACTAACAAAAACCGATTAGGTAGAATCAAACAGATAAGGAATTATGGGCTTAAGCTGATTGGTGAGGATTTCAAAAATCACTCTATAAAGGACTCCACAATATGTTATGGGCCTATTCTATAACTCTGGTAGATTTTCCTTCTTTGGGATGAGAATAAGAAAGGCAATATTCAATTATTGTGGTAGAAAACTAGTAGAGAAAAAAATTCATGATAGCCTCCACCACTTCATTGCCCACTACAGTCCAAGCTCTCTTAATAAATAATGCTAATAAACCATCCACATCATGGGCCTTATTATCACTAATGGAAAAAAAACAGCCTACTTCATTTCTTGATATGAAACTAGAGCCAAAAATTGGTACTTATGTTCGTCTAACAAGATAGGTCCTTGAAACATCACATGAATTTCAATATACCCAGTAGAATCCCCTTTCATTACCCAGCATGTCTTTGTAAAAGTTAAGAAATGCCTGACCAATTACTTCATTATTAGACACTATATCTCCATTATCCAAAACTAGCTTTAAGATAGCATTCTTGTTTTGGTGACTTTTGACATGAGAAAATAAGAACTTGTTTTTTGCATCTTCCATATTCAACCAGTGGATTTTTACCTTATACTTCAAGAAGAGTTCCTCACAATAAGCTAATCTATGATAGCTAGCCTCATAATCCAAAATTATCTACCTAAGCTCCATGTTAGGCACATCATAGAAGTAGGCTTGTTGATTTTCATGCATAGCTTCCCTAGCTTGCTCTATCTTGCTACCAATAGATCCATATTTAGCCTAATTAAGGGATTTAAAAAGTGGTTTGAGTTTATGCAATTCTCTTATGATAGAAAGCAATTTGTGTCTAGTAGAATGGTACACCCATTGGTCTCTAACAATGGTTATGAAATTATCATCTTCAGCCAAAAATTTATTCAATCTAAAAAGTTTTCTAACCTGTTTCCCTTCTTCTAACTAAGCACCAACTAGGCAGTGGTCTGAGATTAATGGTGATAAGAACTTAGCATAAGCACAAGTAAAAAATTTAAGCCATCCCACATTTAATAAAGTATGATCCAATTTACATGCCAGTGCATTAGTACCTACTCTTTTATTACACCAATTCAAGAGAGAGCCATAGCCTTTATGATCCACAAGGCCGAGAGAATGTACCACCTGATAAAGTTCAGCCATCTCTTATTAGAAAGGAGTGCCTCCCCCAATCTTCTCATCAACCCTAAGAACAACATTAAAATATCCCATGAATAGTAGAGGTGATGTGACATGAGTAAGATGATTCAACAACCATTGCCAAAGAGATTTCTTAGGTTCCACAATATTAAAACAAAACCCACAGTGATATGTCTTCCATCTTTAATATCATAAGGTTCACAAAGAATACATTGGTCACATGATTGAATGTGTTGAGTTCTCTAGTATATTAGGTCCCACAAAATCCAAATTTGAACATTATGGTGATAAGTATAATTATTAAGACTTTGTTGATTTCTTGCTATATCCTTCCTTATCATTTCATCTTTTCCTTATTTCACCCTAGTTTCTAGAAGAACAACAAATCGATGTCCACTTCTTTTGATCCAATCTCTTATTCCATGTTATTTGGACTGATAATTTATTCCTCTAACATTCTAGGCCACTAACATAGGTCACCAGAGTCAAAAGTGTATTGCCTCTCCCTTCCCTCTTATCCCTCAGACTCTTTTTTCTCTTAATGTAACATTAGGAAATAATTAGCCATGTCAAGTGGCCAATGAGTATTCTGAGTGGCAGATCTTAGAACATAATCTCTAATAGGCAGAAACTTAGGTTGGCCTTGAATTCAAGACCCTTGACTATTTCTTGAGGTACTAGCTTGTCTAGTTTCTCCTTTAATAATGGGAAGAAACTTATGTTGTCCTTGAATTGGAGCCCTTGACTATATCTTGAGGTACTATCTTACCTAGCTTCTCCTTTAGAGTTCAACTTGAGGAGGTGATTAGGAACATCATTATGTCTTTTATTCTTAACCACCATCCATTCTTGTCTTGTCTAAAACAACAATTGTGGGTGCTTTCCTATTTCTAGAACAAATAAACCCATCATGAGTTGAATTGGCACAAGAATGACAGTCAATTAGCCTCCATTCAAACACCACTTTCTATTGGAACATGGTACCATCTAGATCCTTAATAGTGACACTATCACATATAGTGTCAACCTCAACTAACATTTGAGGATAAGCTATAAATTCTTTCCTCATGGTGATAGCATTAGAAAAAAAAAATGGGAGCACCTACTAAACTTGAATCATGCTTAGAGATCAATGAAACTAGTACTCTAGAGGTAGATGGGTTAGTTTGATCCACAAGGGTACAAATTGGAGTTCCTCTTGCGAGAAATTCATCTTCCATTACCATCTTTTGAGAATAATAGGTAATTGTAATAGGTCCAATTTTGGGGTAGAATGCTTTTGCAATCTTCCTCGAAGGAAAATTTGAAAACAAAGAAACCAGCTCCATGGCATATAAACTTGGGTGCCATAATTTGGTTCCAATAGAAATGGACAAAACCCTACATCTGATTATAAGAAGGGGAATAACCATACACATATCTGACCAGACCTTAATTCCACTCATCAAGTTCACAATCTATATCATCATATTCTAATTTTATCACAACCTTACCATATTCTATACAAGGAGGGACATAAAACATGTTCAAGCATTGGTTTGAACATCTATTTGATGTTGCTCAATCTCTCCAAGAAACAATAAATCCCTCGCCCTAAATAGAATAAAAATAGCTTTTAGGAATACTTAAATTATGAACTTTTGATTCATTATTATTCTTATGGTATTTATTTTATTCATTATTCATAATTATATTTGCCAAAATCATAGATTCATATGTCTTCGACACACTATAATCCCTCGGAATTTTAAAAACCTGAAATTTAATAAATAGCGTGTATTTAGGATAAATTAGCTTTTGAAATTATTTAATTTAATTAATTTATGGATTTTGAGTATATAAATTTGGATAGGAATATTTGATAAATTAAAATAAATATTTTGTTATTTTATCATACTCTTTTTATTTAAATATTTTTTTATCAAACCAATATTTTACTAAATTTATCCTTTTTAAGCCCATATATTTAATTATATTAAATTCAATTATTAAATAAATTTATTATCAAAAATATTACATCCTATTATTTTATAAATAAATTATTTTAAATTCCCCTAATTTCCCTTCCCTTTTTTTTCTTCTTTTCTTTCTCCTCCTCCTTTTTCTTCTTTCTTTCTTTTTCCTTTTTCCCTCCTCTTCAAACCGCTAGGCCAGCCTATAAGCCCTTCCCCTACAACTGGGCCACTGGCCCATCTTCCCCTCTCCCCTCCTCTTCCCCTACGCTCGGGCCATGGGTCGTTCTGCCTTCCTACGCATGATCAGACCCAGCCCCCTTCATTCTTTTCTTCCTTACTTCCCCAACAACTAGGCTTACCCAACGTCTTTTTTTTCTTTCCCCAATCGGCCTGCTATTCCTACACACCCTTCTTTCTTTCTTCTTCTTCTTTGTTGATCAACCCAAGGTGGTCGAGCTATCTTCGTCACCATATCTGCAACCTTAGGCACGCCGGCCAACGCCCTGCTACCACCACCTGCCACCACTGCAACCCTCCCTCTCTCACTCTTTCTCTCTCTCTCTCTCTCTCCCATCCTTTTTTCACCATTTGGGCCAAACCAGCCATGCACTCCCCACCTGTGTGGCTTTTCCTTTCCCTTCTTCCCCTCCCTACCACCCTAAACACTACCACAGAAAGGCCACCTATCCTCTATCCTCCCTCTTCTTTTTCTTCTCCCCTTTTCTTCTCCTCTTCATCCCTTTTCCTACCCCATTTTTCAAGCCCTATACCTTCCCCGACCTCCATCTTCTCCCTTTCTCTTCCTTCCTTTTACCTCCATGTTTTGGCTATGCCGCCGCCCTTCACAACTTCAACCGCCGCACCAACCCCCTGCACCACTCCCTACCACCCTCTACATTATCCTTGCTCCACCCCAAAACCATTCAAGCCACCCCACAGCTCCTTCTTCCCCGCCCCCCTCTTCTTTTTCTCCCCATTTTTCTCCCTTCTCGGCAACCCCCTGCAACCCTCCGTCCGCCACCATCTGTCCGCCTTTACCGCCACCTGAACCACCAATCCACTCCCTACAACCTCCTCTACCACCCCCATTACTACTTTGGCCAAAACCAGCCCCTGAACCCCTTCATTTTCCTCCTCTATTTTCCATCCTTCTCAGCTCGGTCCACTCTTGCAGTCCACTTCGCGGCCTCGCCGCCGCTGCCTCCACTGCCCTTGGCCACTAACAACCTACCCCCGACTACCACCTACACCCCTTTTTCACTCCTGCACCATTACCTTGCCCTAAATCCTCCCCCATCTACCTTCTTTTCTAGCCTAAAGACCCCAACCTGAAAACACCCCTCCACCCCTATTTTTTACATGTGGCTCATGCTGCATAAACAGGATGAGTTGCTGCATTTATTGGCCCATTTTTGTTAATAATTTTAAGGTATAATAATATTTAAATTAATTATTTTATTTAGTAAATTTTATAAATTCTTATGCTTTGGTTTTTCTTATTTCTAATATAATAGATATTGATGTTATTTTTAGGTATAGGTTTTGCTAATCAAAGCTTGAACATTTAACCAGAATACCGGTAAGATTTAATTTTGTGGGAATTAAGGTAATTTTTAAACCCCACTTAAACGCATGGATAAACTTATGTTAGCACATTAGGATATTTAATGTGTTATTATGCTTGATATTTGTGGTTTAATATATATATATATATACATATTTCCTTGTATTGATTGATAAAAAGTAAAGTATGCTAGTTTAAATGCCATGTGTGGAAATGTTGCTTAAGGGAAGAGTTTGATTATTGATGGAAGTGTTAAGTACTTATCCATATCATATTATGTTATTATGACCATTTTTGCTTGAATAATATTATAGTGAGCCCTAGGGGCATTTTAGTAATATGTCTTGTTCAAGAATATGGCCTAATATGTGCGGATGCTAATAAGTATTATATTAAAATATAATAGTTGGTGGAGTTGGATATTGTTAATGGAGTATTAATATTATTATTCCACGTAGTAATGTTAATTTAATAAAAGTGGTGTAATAAGCGGCCAAGATGGTAATTTTGGAAGAAAAGGGTGAAATAACAATTTTATAAGTAAAAGGATAAAATTGTAAGTTGTAAGAAAAGGGGTTATTATGGTAATTTTGGAGGAAAAAAGGAAAAATAGTAATTTATAAGTAAATGACAAAATGGTAATTTTATAAGTAAAGGGGTATTATGGTAATTTTAGGAGTAAAGGATAAAGTTGTAATTTTGGGAGTAAAGGGGGTAAGAATGGTAATTTTGGGAAGTAAAGGGGGTAAAATGGTAGTTTTATAAGAAAAGAGCAAAATGGTAATTTTGGATGTAAAAGGGTAAAATAGTAATTTGCAAATAAAAGGGTATTATGGCAATTTTATAAATAGAAGGGCGAAACCGTAATTTTAGAAATAAGGGACAAAATGGTAAATTGCAAGTAAAATGGGTATTATGGTAATGTTATAAGTAAGGGATAAAATGGTAACTTTATAAATAAAATGACTTTATGGTAATTTGAAAGCAATGGATAGAAGGGTAATTTGTAAATAAAAGGATATTATGGTAAACTTGGGAGTAAGGGGTAAATTGGTAATTATAATAATGGCAAAGGATAATTTGATAATTATATTATGATTATAGAAGGGCAATCAGATACTTATGATAATAGAAAAGGGTAACTTGGTAAATTAACCAACAAAAGGGTATTATGGTAATTTTAATAATGGAGAAGGGTAAATGGTAATTATAATAATTAAAAAGGAGTAAAATGGAAAATATAGTAATTGAGAAGGGTAAAATGTTAATTATGATAATGGAGAAGGAAAATTTGGTAATTTAACCAATTGAAGGGTAAAATGGTAATTATTTAACCAACTAAAGGGGCAAATTGATAACCATGGTAATGAAAAAGGGTAATTTGGTAATTTATCCAACTTAATGGCAAATTAGTAATTATAACAAAGGAAATGGGCAATTTAGTAATCTAACCAACCAAATGACAAATATGATAAGTGTAACAATTATGAAGGGGTAAATAGTAACCTAAAAAGCGTAGGAGATAACTTGGTAATTATGCAACTTGAAGGGTGATATGGTAAATTAGCAAGTAATGAAGGGATGGCTTAATAACTATACAAGTAAGCGGTAAATCATTAATTCATATCTAACACGTTGATGGGTCACTAGAGATTCGTGATAAGACTTAAGTAACACTGAATTGAAGGATAAGAGTATTTGAACAAATCCTCAATCAGAATTAGATGAGATTATGATGGTCTTAATGATTTCTCTGTGTTATCTCGAATAACCGTATGAATAGGAAATGCCTAATGATATCAAAATGATCGAAAGTGAATAAGCATCTAATTGTTGTGCTTTTCATGATCACCCTAATTAAGACACTAATATTTAAAGTGAAAGACCTCGAGATCGGGAATGGTTGCTCTTTAGGGGTTGCTACCCTAAAGATATGGTTTAGCCCATGATTATTCTGGTATTTGCTGGTGTGCCTTTGTACCCAGCCAGGCCCTATATCTTACTCTATCTAGCTCTACAGAACTATTTAGAGGGTATGCATACATATGGATTAGGTGTCCTTGTCGGTAGGGTACTAAGTAGCTTTATGCACTAGTATGACTAGGGTACCTTTGCGTCCTTGGGTTGATGGTTGAACGGTACTAAGTAGCTTGTATGCACCAATATGACCGGTGCACCTTTATGTTCCAAGTTCTTGATCTCCCGTATGAGGCAAATAAATGGAATTGTTGTGCTGATTAAAAAAGGAAAAAACATTAATCATGAAAGTGAAAGATTAATGAGCCAAGCCCAGTTAAATTATGATATTGAGTACCGATCCACTGGATATAATAGTGGCCCAAGAGCGTGTTACCTTAGATGATGTTGATATATATACCGATCTATTGGCTATAATAGTGGGGGTCCCGAGCTCAATAAAACCAATCATGGATGTGAATGAAGTTATGGAAAAACACTAAGCACTTATACTGGAACACCATGTGAGTCAGGGATAAACTGGTCCACCGGCGAATAATAGTGGTGTTCCCACACTCACATGGATATAAAATCTGAGAGATGATTGAATAATGATGGACTAATGACTTAAGACCCTAACATATTGATTTTGTACTATGACATGAATTTGTCCCAGAAGTATTAACTATACATTATGACTTATTAACAATTGATGGACTTGTTAAGTATATGATTGCCGTGTACGTATTTTTTGTTATATATGGATATAGCTTTGTATCATGTGTGGCATTGCGGGCCTACTTTTAAGTGTGTTTTAAAGGGTTACTTAGTACTATAGTATTGAAGGGTTCCATTTTTGGGGCCCCTACCTATTTAATGGGTAGTGTCCCTTGCAAGTCCTTTTCAGGTGCTATTCAAGTGGGCAACGGGAAAGAGCATAAGAATTATCTAAATTTTTAGGGTCCTCCCTTTGCTTTTAATTTCTAGTTTAAATGTATTCCTTGCTCTTGTAACCACCACTGGTGGATTCTAATCTTGTAAAGTGTATCGCGCTACTCTGATTTAAACATGTTTTGAAAATCTAGCAAAGTGTATCTCATTCCTTTAGCCTTAGCACTTGGTACTGGAACGGTAGGAGTGAACCAGTCTAGTACTAAGTGTAGCAGTACTATCACCGAAATTCACCGTTTTATGTTTTACTTCTGCTATTTCTTTTAAGAAAATGAAACATTTCAGTAGTGAATTTTGGGGGTGTTACAATACAAGGCCATAGGACTCAATAAGTAATCAGAGCATGACAAGAAAAGGAAAAATAATGTTGTAGGATGGCAATGATGGGAAATGACTAGGGGGAAATATGGGGAAGTAGTTATGGTTGGTTGTTAGAGGAAATTGTGGTAATTCTTGGCCAATGGTGGTGATTGTTGTATGAGTGATGAACAGGAATGACGTACAGGGTAGAAAAGAAGGAGAAGAAGGTGGGGTTGAAGGTTGTGATGCTTAAGGCTTCGTTTGGTTTTGGAAAAATAACAGAGAAAAGAAAAAAAAAAGTTACATGAAAATCTACATTCCCGCGTTTGGTTCCTGGAAAAACTTTAAAGAAAGAAAATAAAAAGAAAAAAGGTGGAGAAAGTTGTACCGCACCATTTTTCTCACAAAAACTTACGGAAAACATGGACGAAAATTTTTTCGGGATCTTGCATTTCATGGACAGCTTCAACTTACCATCCTCCTCCTTCAACATCACAGAGCTATTTCTCCTTCAAGTTTTTTCGATCTCCTTGTTCAACCTTCCTTACTCATCTCATGGCTCCACCAACAGGGAATAACCTTCACAGTAGTCGTCCGTCAGGTTCGAGCAACCTTTTTGTTAGCAAACCTTTTGCTTAACCAACTCCAACTTGAAATGCGAATCCAACGAATCAATTTTAATAGGTAACATTAATTATCTTTCGATTTGAATTTGGAACCCTAAATTGATTCTTAAGTTTGGGGTTTATGGTCGTTGAATTTGTTAATGGGAAATTGGGGTTATGTTTTTTGGTTATTCCTTTAGGACGAGATCGAACTCGGTTGATGTTCTAATTTAATTATCCTCTTTGCCTTTTTTAGAGTTAATTCACTGGTTAGAAAGGACAGAGGCAAGATAACACAGAAGGACGAACGGCGGGCGCGCGGACGGGCACAGGTAAATAAGTAGAACATAAATTGTCCGGTCAATAGCTTTGGAGCTTGGACTGGGGGGCCGGGGGGTAAATGATTCAATGAATGACCAGCTTTTGACGAATCTTTCGAGAAACAAAAGAAGCAAAATGGCGGAAAGGAAGGAAAAACAGAGGAAGACTTGGGAAATTTTTCGCTCGCATAAGGTGAATCCTCTTGCGCTATGTTAAGATAAGTGGGTTTCTTGGTCTATTCTGCGTATTTTTCATACGAGTAAAGTTGAGGGCTGGGAGGAGAGAGGGAGAGAGATAGAGAGAGAGAGAGGAAGATGAAGAAGAAGGGGGAGTGACGTAACATACCTGCTGCCGGACAAACAGAGATGCCTACTCGCTTGAGCATAGCGATGTTGGAGGGTTGTCAAGAGTTGGAAAATAGTGTTTCCTTTCTGGTAATTCCTACCAAATTCAATCCTTGATATTATATCCACGGTCTGACGAGCCATGTATCCACTTATCTCGACCTCGTGATCCTTATTTTTTATACCTCCTCTTTCCGAATCCATTGCATTTTGCAGCGATCGAATCATTTTCTTAGTGCATTCCACCGTCTGCCATGCATAGCTCTGCTTCAACCCCCGACGTATGTGCAGCAAACAGGAAGGAAGGCCACACGTAATCAATCATCAACGGACGTAGTTTTAATTTCTTGGTCACGTAATTCCAATATATATATATATATATATATATATATGCTTCAACCCTCAATGTATGTGCAGCAAACAAGAAGGAAGGCCACACGTAATCAATCATCAACGGACCTATTTTTAATTTCTTGGTCACATAATTTCAATATATATATATATATAGACACACGCACACATGCTAGGTACCTTGAGCTCATCTCCGTCGAAAGACGGGGCAAGAAGGTGGCGTTGAAATTTAGATATGTTGTAGCATGTTTTAAATGGAAAGGATTATGAAATATTTTGTATTTTTTTAGATTTTCTTTGAAAATTATTGTAAGTTATTTTAGAATAGTTATATAAAAAAATTTGGAATTAATATTGATTTTATGGAATTTTTATAAATTTTTTAAAAAATTTATGTACTTTTTTATGTATCAATATAGTATTTTAATTCTATATAAATATAAAAAAAATATTTAAATAACAACATTTAATTTTTTTTAGAATTTTCTTTTCATATACTAAACACTTAAAACGTTTTCCAAGAATTTAATTTTCCACTAAATTTTCTCCAACAACCAAATAAATGAAAGAATTAATTTTCTTTCCTTCAATTTTATTTCCTCTACATTTTTCTTTCCACTAAATTTTCTTCAAACCAAACATGGCCTAAAGGAAATGGGGGGAGGGAGGAATTTAGATGAGCATTAAACAAGTTAGAGAGAATTGGAAGAGTTTATATATATACACACACATGGTGGTGTGCATGAGCATAAATGGAAAAGGGTATACGCATAGCTGAGAAGGAAGGTACGGAGTTATGGCTCAAGATGATTCGGAGAAAAGTTTTTTGAAAAATTTCACCATGACATATTCAATTAATTGTGGGAATTAATGATAGAGTTAGGTTTTTATGAGTTGTAGAGGCAAAGAAGAAGCACACATAAGGAAGAAGAAGAAGAAGAAGGAAAATCAAGTAGGAGAAGAAGAAAATGAAAGGAGAAAGAAAAAGGAAATAGAAAGAGAGGTGTAGGGTTATAGTTAGGATTAGATTTATATTATGATTAAGGAAATAAGATAAGATTAAAATATTAATCATTAAAGATTAGGATTAGTCTAAAATATAAATTACCTGAAATAAAGATTAGGATTTCGTCAAGCTATTAATTTCTCTAGATTAATATTACATAAAATTTGGTGTATTATGTTCTTCCTAGGTGTAACCTTAATTTGAGGAGATTAACAAGTTTATTTGGAGTTTGATTATATTTAGATTATGGCTTTTTACGACTTTATGGTTTTTTGTTAAGTGTTGTCTTTGTTTCTTTTAATCCACCTCATATAAATTATAATTATCCTTTTTAGTACAATTGTTTTTTTTCAGGTAAGGGTCTAAGTTCGAGGACCATAGTGGGATGAGCTCATGAACCTTTAATAATACAATTATTTATATGAATTTATCCTCTATGGTTAATGTGGGTCTTTATTTTATTAAAAAGTTTCGAGCCTTATATGACATGAGGAGTGTTAGGTTTTGTGCCATCATAAAAATTATTAGGCCTTTGTGTCATACAGTTGTTTTTGGGTCTTAACCCCTTATAGATCAAGTGTGATTGCTAATAATGAATCATAGTCAGGAAAGAATTAAGTGTATTTGAGATTATTATAAGTGCTATTAAATGGGATTTATATGTGTTAATATTATATCACTCAGGATGGCCTTTGAGTCAAGTTTGGTCTTTGTTCCTTTCTAGTGTTTTTTATTTTTGTGATCCTAGTTTCCTTCATGGGATAATGACACCCTTTTCAAATCCATATAAGGTAATAGATCGATAGCGGTTATGTATACTTCAATGATTAAGTGTACTAATATTGGGATGCTTTGGTTGCATTAACAGTAGTCTAACAAGGCTAGTACAATTCTAACATGACAGGAGCATTTATATTAGAGTTTTTGGACCCCACATAGTGGGTCTAGTATAAGTCGTGGGTTAAGTGTAATACCCCAAATTGAGTGAAGTGTTATAAGGATTGATATGTCTACGTATATAAATATGATATTGTAATACCTAAAAATTTTGTTAAGCTAATACAATTTAAATTATATCTTCATCCAACTCTAATCTCAAGAAATATTATCGTTAGCCTTAACTAAATTTTTTAATCCCGAAACTTAAAAAAAAACGAAACCGCTAAAATTTTCCGCTAATCCAAATTATTTGGCTAATCCTAAAATTTCTAATCTAATCCTAATTACTTATGGTTAACCCAAAAAATACCCCTAAATCTTCTTCTCTTTTTCATTTTCTTTTCTTCCTTTCTTCCCGCTTCTCCCGTAAGTCCAAGCTGTAAGGTTGGAATTTTCGCTGCAACTTGCATCATCAACTTGCCCTCCAATTTTACCATCTCCTATCTTATCCTCTGCAACCTTCCATCATCCATCAACCTTCCATTCTCATATTTTTCTTCATCCCCTTCTGCACCCTTATCCCTGCCTAACTGCACTCTACAAACCACACCCTCTTCCCTTGCCATTCTTCTTCTTTTTTTTCTTATCCTTATGCAACCTGCACCCTAAAAATTTCCATCACTTGCATTTATCATCACCACACTCAACCATCATCTCCACTATCACCATTTGGCCTTGCATGTCGTTGTATGCCTCCCCTCTATTTTTTCTTTTCCCATTCACCATACACACACACGCGCGCGCGCATGACCATATATGTATATGTATAGATATAGCATAATCTTATCCTTTTTCTCCTTGCTTGGCCTCCACTCTACCCTTTCTGTGTCAAAAATCCACTACTTGAGCTCCCTCTTCCTTCTCTCTTCTTCTTCTTCTTCTTCTTCTTCTTCTTCTTCTTCTTCTTCTTCTTCTTCTTCTTCTTCTTCTTCTTCTTCTTCTTCTTCTTCTTCTTCTTCTTCTTCTTCTTCTTCTTCTTCTTCTTCTTCTTCTTCTTCTTCTTCTTCTTCCTTCCTCCTTCTTTCCATATTTTTAGCTTTTGCACCACCTATTCCACCACCGTGCACTACCCCGACCACCAACGTCGCCTCGACCTTCCCCCTTGCCGTAGTCAGCCATCGCCTCTAACCGTCACCTCTTTTCCATTCCTCTTCCTTTTGTGTGTAGCAGCATTGTAGAGTGCACAACCCGTGCACCTCCTGCTGCATGGTCGTGCATCGCTTAAATCCCCTACTGCACAACCATGTGATCCTTGCACCATCTAATCGTGCAAAAATTTTCTTCTCGATCTGATTCTATATGGTCGAGCAACTTTTGCACCACCTGACTATATGTTTTCTTTCCTCTCAACTTGTTGTGCATTGGTGTAGCACAGCTGTGCAACTTTTGCATCGCTTGCTAGTGCAACTTCCTTTTTAGCCGTGCACCTTTATTTTCACCCCAAACCTTGTCCAAATACCACCAAAAATTAACCATAGCTCCACTATACATTCTTCCACACTTTCATACAATTCAAACTTCCATTTGACTCTAGTTAATTCTCTAACCTCTTTCCCAATTAATTTTAGTTAATTTTGGATTATTTTTGGTGTTATGTTATATGCTAATATATGTGTTAGGTTGTGTTAATGTAAGAAGTTGAAGAATTAAGTGGAGACAAATTGGGTGAATCTTGATTGTCCTTTTTGCTTGGATAAAAGGTAAATAATACCCTTCTACTAAGATGTGAGATCATGTGGTAACACATAAATTTTGGTTGTTCTTAGGATATTATTTATGCCTCATTTTTTTTATAGAAATATACATACATATTTTACTTTGGAATTCATAGAATGAGATTGCAAGTGTTATGATTAGGTATGAATGTAAATGGCATAATACTAAATACTTAGCATATTTCTAATGTATTAATTAATTGATAATATATGCATGTGAGTTTTGTTGAATAAATTACTATGCATGCCTAGGGCTTGTTAGAGTTTGAAACCCTGCAACCTTATAATGTAATTTACCAGGATAATCAAACTACAATTATCTTTGATTAATAGCTATGGTTTAATTATATATTATATTTCATGCACACATGATTAAGGTTAGTATGTAATAAATGTTAATCGCATGTTCTAGAGTTGAAGTATTTCCTTTCCTGTACCATGATGTTAGTTATCTTGTTGAATGACATAACGTCCTATAGATTTATACGAATGTGTTGTATGGAATATATGTCACCCTAGAAATGTATGATTTGAGCTATAGACATAATTTACTAAATGCATGAAAAGTGGATAATATAGTCAGTCACTAAGATGTAAAGATTATTCACATGTTACCATATCATTAATAATTATCTGTTAAATGGCTCATAATAATGTTTCTTGATATGAATTTCGATAAAATGGTAAAATTAAGAGTTGTGGGCAGTTTGGTTGTTTTTGACTTAATACACCTTTTGCTAATAACTAGATATGACCTTAGAGTTTACCTTAAATAAATAGAAACAAAAGGGAAATGGCTAAGTATAAAAAGGAAATTTATGTGCAATGTGTGATATCTATGACCACCATATAAAATACAAATACGTAAAGTAAAAGACCTCGAGTTTGGAAATTATTTCTCTCTAAGGATAGATACCCTAGAGAAGAGGTAAGAGTCTTCGATTATTTTTTTGGTTTTTTGGTGTGATGGTTGTGCCTTAGTAAGGCCCTAGTTTACTCTATAAGTGACATACGAGCCCTACAGGGGATATCAATACTTAAGGATTAGGTGACCTAGGTGTGGAGGGTATTGTATTGCCTTGCACACAAATATGACCAAAGTGTTGTTATACCTCTGGGTTGGGTGGTTGGAGGGTATCATGTTGCCCTTTGTGCCGGTATAACCAGTGAACTGTTATGTCTCTAGGTCATTATTGTATCCCCCTTGAGTAATTAAAATTGAAAATAATCTTTGTGTGAAGATGTCAATGGGTTGTTCTAGATTTAATGTTTTTGATAGCTGTCGTTGTGCGCTTCATGTTGTGATATGGATTTAGTAGTTGCCTTTGCGTCCTACTTTGGTATCTATAATTTATATGGATGGTTATATCGGTAGTTGCCTTAGTGCCCTACCTTGGTATTTGGATTTTTCTTAACTATATCAGTTGAATCCATTTTATGATTATATTCTTCCATGATATACTTATGTTATATTCTTTATGTGCCTCATGTTACATTACATATTGGTGTTAGGGTAATGGTTTTCTAAGTACCGTAATACTAACGAGTTCCGTTTCTCGGTCCCCTGCCTATTCAATGGGCAGTGATGACCTTGTAGGAGGGCTTTGCGGGTTCAGTATGATGGATTCCAATAGAAGGTTGAGAGTTAGGACTATCAGGTGTTAGCTCCGGTATCTTTTGATCTAGATATTTCATCAACTCTTCTATCCCTTATTATTTCCTCTTTCTCTATGTTGTAACTATTTTGGCTGATCTTTTTGTATTTATCAAGACCAATTGAATTTGTAATCTCTATTTTGTTCTGAAGTTATAAATGTTGTTTATGTTTTAGCCTCAGCACTTAGTATAAGGATAGCAGATGATAGTAGGCTTATATTGAGTGTGGCGGTAACACCTAGTATTTTTATAATTCACGTTCTACAAAATAAAATTTTTAAGTAGTAAATTTTGGGTTGTTGCAGTTATATCATTCTTTTGGTTATTCTATCCTAAGACCTCTACAGTTAAGCTTGTTGTGAATGGAGTAACTTTTAGGATAGGTGACCCTCCTAGGAAGTTTCAAAAATTTTCTAACAATTTCTTGGGAAGAGTGTGAGTGAGTAAAAAGCATGCTGAAAGAACTCATGTTGATTTGTAGGCTAGTGGATCAATATAAAAGCACTCAAAGGTAGCTCCTACATGGTCGTATCGACTCGGGGTGTTACAAATGGTATCAGAGCAAAACCACAACAATGATCTTAATTTAGATGAGCTAGTCAGCCACCTAGCGGGATAATTCTTGGGATAAACTATATTGATATAGTTAGTGGTTGAGGCGTAACAAGGATGTTTCGTTCTTTTAGTATGGGTGAATGTAATACCCCAAATTGAGTGAAGTGTCATAAGGATTGATATGACTACTTATATAAACATGGTATATAATTCTTTTGGTGATTCCATCCTAAGAACTCTACAGTTAAGTGTGCTGGCTGTTAAGCAATTTTTAGGATGGATGACCCTCGTGGGAAGTTTTTAAAAAAATTTAAATTTTTTTGGGAAGCGTGTGCATGAGGACAAAGCATGCTGAAAGGACTCGTATTGATGTATGGGGTCATCCGATCAATCTAAAAGTACTTTAAGGTAGCCCCTACATAGTCATATCTACTCGGAGTGTTACATTAAGTTAGTTAAGTATTTTTCATCAAGTACATTAATATCTAGTTTTGAGATCACCGCTAGTGGAGTACAAAAATCAATTATTATCTTTACCCTTGTGCTTTGTTTATTGTAATATTGCATGATTCGTGATTTAGTCTGTATTTAAATATCATATCATTATTGATATTATTATTATTATTATTATTATTATTATTATTATTATTATTATTATTATTATTATTATTTGATCATCATCATCATCAACATCAACATGAATCTTGTTATTGTAAGTTAGTATCCAATGATCATATTTCCTCTTCCTTGATTGTACCATATGAGCATCGTATATATGTATCATGTATTATTGCATGCCTTTTCTATATGTTATTCCATGATTAATTTGCTAGGATCACATTTTATCTTTACGTGTTGCATGTCACATTTTAGGGTAGGTTGTATCACTTAACACTTTATCATGTTAATTCTACCTTGGCATCATGACTACTCATCTAACAAGCAAATGATATGTTTGTTATGTCATAGATATTATTTTGTCACTCTACTAATATAATACCTCGTACTTTTTAAATTCAATTTTATTAATCTTAATGATCTTATTAGCATTATTTGATTAAAAAGTTTAATTATTTTAATTTTTGATACTTATAATCTTACTAACAGTTTTGAATTCATATTAGAATTTAATTAATTGTTTTCATTACGGATCATTCTAGATCAATTCCTTCATAACCACAATCTTATTATATTCATATGATTTTCATATTCGTTACAAAATATATATATTTCTATTCTTTATTATTTTTTAATATTTAATATTTTGGATTCGTTTTCGATTATAATTTCTTCATGTGATTATGACTTTATTTTGGAGATATATTCCATTAACGAAATAAATTATTTAAATTATCTATAGAAAATATTTTGAACTTGAATTTATCTTCTTTTTTTCTAAGATAATTAAGATCTTCAAAAGTTTTAAATTAAAAAAAATCATAACTTATTTATAATTTTTTTCAAAATTAATTCTCTCTTTTTTTCTTCTTTTTGTTTATGGAGGACCTTTTTTTAGAAATCGTTTAAATTAATCTCAGTTCCTTGGAATGTTGTTTAAATATTTCTAGATAGTTTTAAATATTTTTCAAGATCATATGAATCCTTGCATTCGTTGATATATTCTTTTGAAAGTATTTTTGAAATCCTTTAAATAAATTTTATATTGAATTTATACATTTGGACTTTACAAAATGATTTTTTTAAATGATTTTTAGATAAAATTATCCATTAGAATATGTTCAATATTCTCATTTGTGTATTTGTATTTGTAAAAAACAAAAATTGAAACCCCTACCAGCCTTAGTTTTCATTTTCTTTTCTCTCTCTTCCCTTTTGTGTTTTTCCTCCCAGCTACTTTATCGACCGCCTCACCAACTATCGTCAAACCACCACACATCTCCCTCCATCTTAGTCATTGTCATCCTCTAGTGCATAACTATGCAAAGAAGTAGCTAGGCAGAGCTGTAGCAAAGTACCACACAGCAAAGACTACATAATTGTAGTGCACCAGCAACTTCTAGCCACCACCAATGTCTCCCAACCACCAACAAATGCTCCTTGCCCTTTGATGAAGCTTCCCAGGCCTTGATTTTCATGTTCCATTCGGTAGGAATTACCTCAAACCCTACCTTTTATTTTAAGTAATTTTGTATGAATTAGATTATGATAAGCTAAATTCATTGTTTAAATATCTCAATGTGTGTGTGTGTGCGCGCGCGCGTGTGTATGTTGTATGATTGATTTAGACAGGTAAATTGTAGTGTATGTGATTGATTTGTGATAGTAAAAATTTTTACCCAGTTTTTCCAGGATTCTTTTGAAATAGTCCAATTAAGCTATTTTTGATAACTAATTATATAATATGCTATAAAATATATCTAATTTCATATTAGATTTATCAATTTGAGATATTTATGTAGAATTAATAAGAATTAGAATTATAGGTCAAAATCCATGTGTAACAATATTGAATTACATAATTGATTTGTTTCATGTAATTGACCTTACAATATGCTTTGAAATTAATTTTATGTTGGAAGTTTCAATTTGGAAAAATTGTGTGAAATTGATCGAAATTGAATTTTTAGGTCAAAACTCTTACTGATCTAAATTGGATTATATAATTGAGTTATTTTATTCAATTGATTATATAATTTACATGAGAATACATTTAATTGTAGTTTTGAACTATCAAGTTAAACATTTTAATGAGAATTGGCTAAGGACTATGACTTGGAATTAACTTAACATAAGGGTAAAGCCAATGTGGTGGCAAATGCACTAAGCTAGAATACATCACATTCGTTGGGTGCAGTCATTTTGTTAGAACAACTATACCAAGAGATCAAGAAGATGGATATCAAATTGACCATGATTGGAAGTATGGAGGCAAGAATGAGCGCACCCACCATCACACCTTCAATCTTGGAGGAATTCGGGCAAGTATTGTGGAAGGTAGAGCCAAAGGATTCCAGACCCATGAGGACGGTAGTATCAGATACTGTAGTAGATGGTGTGTACCATAAGATTGTGTGGAGCTCAAGAAGAAGATCCTTGAGAAAGGAGATTGCACTCCTTATTCTGTACACCTTCGAGGGGACAAGTTATATAAGGAGCTAAAAATGTATATTGGTAGCCCCGCATAAAGTAGGAAGTAGCAAAGTTTTTTTCTTGATGTCTAACCTACGAGAAGTTCAAGATCAAATAAAAGAGACCAACAGGGTTAGTAAAATCATTGGAAGTCCTTGAGTGGAAGTGAGACAGGATATTAGCGGACTTCTTGGTTGAACTTCTGAGGATCTATAGTGGATACAATTCCATCTGGGTCATTGTGGACTGTTTGACTAAGTTGGTCATGTTTATTTTGATAAAGGTGACATGGAGCATGGAGTAATTAGACAATGCCTATAGGAAGCATACTGTGAGAATTCATGGAGTTCTTAAGGACATTGTTTCCGATTGAGTCTCTAGGTTCTTGTCACACTTCTAAAAGAAATTACTAGCTATCTTTGGTACACAACTGAAGATGAGTAAATCTTTTCACCCAACTATAGATGGTCAAACCAAGATAACTATTTAAACTCTAAAATAACTGCTTCGAGCATGTGTGCTAGATTTTGGGGTAAGCTGGGAAGATCATCTGGATTTATTAAGTTATCCTACAACAACGGTTATCATGCTAGTATCAATATGGCACCTTTTAAAGCCTTGTATAAAAGGAAGTGTTTTAGTCCCTCGTGTTGAAATGACATTAGTGAGATACTCGTGCTAGGAACCGAGATAATTGAGGAGATAATTAGGCACATCCGTTTGATTCAAGACTGAATGAGAGTCACCCAAAACTAATAGAAGAGTTATGCAGATCTAAAAAGACGTACTGAAGGGTATAAGGTGGGTAACATAATCATTTTGAGAGTCTGTCCTACTAAAGGAGTCATGAGATTTGTTATAAACAATAAGCTTAGTCTAAGGCACATTAGACCATACGAGTTTTTTGAGCGTGTTAGTGAAGTCGCTTATCGTTTATCTTTACTAGTAGAGTTGTCTTATATGCACAACATATTTCATGTATCTCATCTACAAAAATATGTAGCGGATCCTTCGCACATTATGAGACCGATGCCGCTCGACCTCAATGAGTCTTTGACTTATGAGGCACGAGTGGTGAGAATCCTAGACACTAAGACGAGAGAGAGGCGTATGAGGACAATTCCCTTATTGAAAGTCCTTTGGTCATGGCATGGTACAAAGGAAGTTACTTGAGAGGTTGAGGATGAAATATGATATAAATATCCAAAGTAGTTTTCTTAGCTATTATTGTAAGTGTAAACCTTTTTCTTTGAGGGTGTAGTATCTCTATTTCTTATATGTGAATATGGTATGTGTATGACATTTTCTGTATTGTATAACTTGATAATTATAGGCTTTAGGGATGCAACCTCTTTAAGGGGGTAGTATTGTAATATCCCACCTTTTTGTGTAATGGATGGATGAGAAATTTTGACAAGTTTTAGGACTTTGATTCTAATCCAATATTATGATTTAATTTAGAATGAAAATTTATTTGAAATTACATTTGAAAATGAGGTTTAATGAGTTTTCAAGTAAACCCATTGATTGGTTCTATGAACCGATAGACTAGTTTGTAGTTTTAGCCAAAATGAGTTTCTTACCCAAACCAATCAATTGGTTTGGGTAAACCAATTGACTAGTGGATGAACAGTAGACTGGTAAACCTAAACGATCGATTGGTTCGTCAAATTGGTCATAGTTTTTGAAGTTTGATTTTCTAAAAAATCCCTCACTCTAAAATGTAACCTTACCAACTCATACTGATTGTCCCTAAGAGATTTTTACCTATTTTCATGATGCGTTTAACTTAAAATATTGCATGGATTTTGTTCTAGAGGTCGATTGAGACACATGAGGGAGAGAGATGACCTCCCCCACTTATCTTCTTCCTCCTCTTTCCTTTTTTTGATTCTAAGATCTATTGCTCTAACCTTAAGCATGCTTCTAAGAAGCTATAAGATTCATTCCACACTGACCTCCTATTTCTTTATTTATGTATGAAAATTCTAGCCTGTTTGACCTAAGTTCCCTAGAGTCACAAATTGTGCTCAAGGGACTAGGTTAAAAAATCCCAGATAAATCTGACTATTCTGCTTGAATTCAAAAGATCACAAAATAGGGTTTTGATTTGATTTTGAAACCCCCATTGTTCTCCCTTTGATTGATTGGCTATAAATAACCCCAATCCTCCACACATTGCACTTTCTTTCAACCACCAAAAATTGCCTAAGTCTACATTATTTTCCTTCTCCCACGCATTGAGCACTTAACAAATTGTTCTTTCACACTCACCTAATCCTACCTCTAGCCCTATCTTGTTTTAATTGTTAAGTAAGGTAGAAATAGATTTTAGGGAGAAGAATGAGTGGTCCAACTGAGTTTTTCCTATTTTACCCTAGTGGTATGTTCTTTTCCCTTTATATTCTTGCTCGAATTTTATGAAGTTTTGGCATAAAACCTAAGTTAATATTTTTTGTTTTTAAGGTTTGAGAGTTGGATTTTTTATAGATTTGAAAATTCTAGTTTTGAGGGATTTAGCCTACACCAAGTAAGTAATTCTTGCACCTAAAATGTTAGTAGGTGTTACTACATGAAAGGTGATGTATTTTATTGGATTATATATGTTGGTACCAAGAAATGTAGTGGTATGCATGAGTTATATGTTAAAATGTCATAAGTTGAGAAATGAGCATGAAAATGGAGGAAATGGGCTATGATTATGTTATGGTAAGAAATGCATGAAACTCTGGTTAGAAATATGTTAGTTGATGTTGATACATGCTCCATGGTGAGTAGAAATTATTTTTATGCAGGAATATGTATGGAATTTGTGAATTTTTGCTATATTAGGGTAAACTGATCACTCAATTAGGTCAAACCGATTGATTGGTTCCTAGAATAGTCAGCTGGTTGACACAACCTATTGACTATTTTGCCTGCAGAGACCTTGGTCTTGCTATCTATTTAAACCCATTCACTTGTTTGGTAAAACTAACCGAATATCTATGAACATTCAACTGGTTTGTCTAAACCTATTGACCTATTTAAAGGAATCATGGTCTGGTTGAGTTGAATCAATAGGCTAGTCAACTTAAACTGATCGACTAGTTGGGCCAGATCGATCGACTAGTTCGGTTGGTTCGCATGATTTGTTGCTTTGTGGTTCGGTTGTGTTTAGGGTTTATATTTGGGACTATATCATGATTAATAATGGGATGAAATATAGATTTTAACATGGATTACTGGCCTAATTAAAAAAATTTAAAATGGATCATAACCTATGGAGTACACTATGAGTAATGTAAAGGCTAACTGTGTAACTCACTTGTAATTGGTGATAAAATAAGAATAAGAGTAATAAAAATTAGTATGGACTTGGATTAAACACTATAATGGATATGAAACTCATTGGCCAAGGATAAATGGTAAACCCACATGGTTGGGAAAAATGGAAATAAAAAGGATCGACATGGCTTAGTATGGGGATTTACCCTATCTACTTGTATGGGTCTTGTATGACCACCCATCCTTATGAATGAAATACTAACCATTTAATGGGAAAGAAAGTCAAGTTGAGTATGGGTCTAGGTTACTTGATCCTAGATTAGCTACTGGAGGTTAGTCTGCCTTAGGACTTTGCCTTCGGACAAGATCCTAAGCGGTTACAATGCCTTATTTACTCTAGACAATGATGGTGTACTAGGGGGTATCAATACTAAAGGGTCGGGTTACCTAGGTGGTTGGCTTCTGCCTGGACTTTATGTCCTTTTGGATAGGCATCTATGATATGTGAGACCATGGGGTGGTGCACAATTCATTGCTTGATGATAATAAAGTATGGTTTTAAAGTAACTAATTAATCATTTATAAATGACGGTTAAGAGAATGACGAATATTTGGTAAAAATGGAACTAATGGTAAGAATGGTTGAAAATTAGTAGAGCTGGTTATTATACTTGACTAATGGTTGACTTGACCACTTGATTATGCAATGGAATATTTCAAATTGAATCACTCATCTCTTAAATAAACGAACTAATGGTAAAACGTGAAGATTTGGTTAATTGGGAACTGTCGTAGAGGTTGTTTTTTTTCTCCTTACCATTAAGTGTGTACATGCCTATGTGGAAAGGTAGTGAGTCTATGGATGAACTATTCCACTTGTTGGAATTACGTATGACAGTATGACTTCATGTGCTTTTATCCTTATTTTTTGTATGATAAACTATTATACATGTGTACATTGAGGGAGCAACTTGGCTTACTTAGTACGTACTGTATTGATGTGCCCGTTTACTCAATTACCTGCTCATTCCCATAAATAAAGGGACTTGTGTAGGTTTTTGGGGATGGGTAATGAAGGGCCTACCTCTGTTGGGTCAAGGTTTTGAGCGAGGACATTCAAAAGGTCTTGATGGGGTTCGTAGAGGACCATAGTATCTATTTTGGGCCTCGTGCCCCAACTTATGTTTTGAAATTCATACTTTAATGTGTACTTGTAACCATTTGAAAAGAACCCATTAGGGTCGTTCAAACATTTTGGAATTTGGTTTCAATCAAATTATTAATGTACACTATGGTGTTTTTGTGTTTTTTGTTGTTTTAGCTTTGTATCTGATATGGAGGTATACGGAGGACGTCTAACCTATGTCAAGTATTGTGGTAGCACCCTATTTTCAAAGTTTTTATGCCTCTGCAATTTGTTTTTAATTAAAAAAAATTGTAGTGAAAAATGGGGGTGTTACAGGTTGTGATCAAAATAACGAAATATAATAATCGATTATTCTTGTTCATTCACCGACCTTATATTTCATTATCCTTATATACTCAAGAATCAAAATTAGTAGGCATACCACAACTTGGTAGCTCTATACGCCAAAGCAAAATGTTTATAAATCTAGCTTAGAAGACTTAAAGACATAGCTAGACAAAATACAAACCTGAACATGCATGTACAATATATAGATCTCTACCTAATACCGAATGAATGAGTGCACATGCTTGGCCCATTGCTCTCTCACTTCATCAATTTCTTCAACATTGTATTGCCGGCCTTGTGCATAATCATCGGTGAAAAACTACAAATCCCAAGTTTTGATTAATATACAGTTAGCACTTACGTCAAGTATCAAACATATATGTCATGATTCATTAATGGAAAAATATCGAAAAGAAAACATACATGGCTTGGATCTATGTTGACCGATCTATTTTGGACTATCAGATCCATTGCTCTACATACATAGTATCCACGATCTTTGTCGTTTTTCTGTTGTGGACACTGTCATATAAATTCAGTTAGCTCTCTAACTATTAGATATTAATTTTAATTAAAATAAAATACGAAATAGTTTCCTTCCTACTTACTATGACAAGCTCGTATTGAACATTCTTTGGGTCTGGGACATCATTCCCACCTCTCCTTTGATACGCTGTCCGTAGTGCCCTAATAAATAGAGTTGGATACACAATATTGTAAGTACGCATATATACCTCAAATAATGAAAGCTAGCTAAGCGAATATATGTATAAATAAGCTAATGAAGTAAGAAGTGAAAAGTATACTAACATGTCGATAAATTCCTTCCCATAACGACAAGCGACTTCAAAAGGCACGTCATAGGTTCGAAGGGAATCAAACACATAGACTTTATTAAGATCAGGTTGGACGGCGTACAAAATCCAATGTTCAGTTGCGAGGTGAGGAATGAGATAGAGCTTGTTGTGTCCGTCAATCAAAATGCGATCAGCTAAATAGTTTATGTGCCTACCCTCTCTTATTGTACTACCGTAAGCTATGTAGTATGGGCACACAAACACAATAAAGGACAGTATTCCCTCCATCGCAGCTCGAGTACCTACCAACCTATGGACAACAAAAACAATGCATATTTGTTAATAAATAATAACTCATATAAGAGGTCATAAAAATTCCAATAGTATAAGTTAAGAGTACTAAAATCTCAAAATGAAATAATACTTACGTGACATAGACGGCGACACTTATGGTTGACATCCATTCTTGATTATAAATGTCGCTTATGTCAGCCGTCGATACCATGTAAGTAGCATCGTCCCTCCCAACATACTCAGGACAACAATCAATGAAAATATAATTGTCCCTGAGGTAGTTTTGGGCATAAAAATATAATATAGCTAATGCTGGTGGAGGTTGGCTTTGCTGATCTGAAGAATGAATCTTTTGTGGGGCAACTGATTTTTCAGATTTAGCTCTCTTTCCTTTAGCAGCGCCCTGTTTTGTGTTGCTCGTTCTGCTAATACCTCTCTTGGTTTTACTAGCACAAGCAGTCTTCTTTTTTTATTCCTTTTTTGATTCCTTAATTGATAATATTAAACAAAATATATATTGAGCATATAAATATATATATATGAAAAAGGTATATATAGTGTAACTACTAAACAAGGTCTAATGAAGATGTCAAATTTCAATACCTCTTCAGTAGTGAGACGTATTTGATCCGCAGGCCAAGCCACAAAGCTTCCATGAGCTTCTAGTACTGTGGTTGCCTCATCGCCCTCTTTATAACAAGGCAAGTGTGCACTGCCAATGATTGGAGTGTCAATACTCACCGACCTTGTATTTAGGGCTAAATTGTACCCGTGGATTGTCTCCGTTTCAATACTGTGACTGATGCGGACCCTTCCTTTCGCCAAAATTGTTGAAAGGTCATTCGCTAATAAGTCACATTTATGCAAACCCTAAACAAAAATATTACACATTATTAATAATTTATAACACCGAATACATTTAATAACAATTCATAGTTTATAATGCTTACCTTGGGAAGAGTAGAAAGAAATGCATCAGCTTCACAAATATCTCTGACGCTATTTACATTAGGTATATGAAGCTGATCATGGTCTACTGAATCGGATGGCTTATACTCTTGAGATTTAATAAATGACAACTCTTGCTCCATTGTTGCCATCCGTTCAAATGTCACGTTCAATTTTTTGGTGAGGATGGCGACTTGCTCATTAGTGCTACGAGAACCACGAGATTGACCACATATGCTCGTTCTCGTAACACCCAATCTAATGCCCCTGTGTCTTCCAGGGTGTTCTACAATTCCTGTAGCCTGTGCCACAATGCTATATTGGTCCACCTCCTCACCTTCTGACGTTTCAAGTTCGTCCTGTAAATTTAACTTATAGGAATAAGCATAATATAATAGTTTTCTAAAAGAAAAGTAAGTAGGGTTCTAGATATCTACAAACTTACAATTTTTTTGGCTGCAACATCAACATATTCATTAATATATCCATCTCTTGTTGCTCTAGCCTTCTTCCATAATGTACCAATATTGATGGACGAGGTACATGGGTCCAAGTCTTGGGCTAGAAGCTACAAATCAAAAATATTCTTAATTAATAATATTATTATAAAATTCAACATTTACATGTAAATAGATAATCACAAAATGCATACCAACTCCTCTTCAAGGCCCGCATAGCCTTTGCGAGCCATATTATGCCGGTATTTATTTTCTCTTTATTTTGGCTACTTTTTCCCTATGTGACAAGCCAAAATATAATGACATGGTTATTTCAATATTAAGCATAATACTGGGATTGATACAAAAAGTTTAACTGTTATCTAACAAGTACCTTAAAATCCACCGTAAGACGATAAGCAATGAATTGGTTCCAACTTTCTTGATCGATGAAACCGTATCGTTTGGGTGGGTTCTGTCATACAGAACCATCCTTCTTTCTATACATTTTTCTACGAGCTAAATATGACCTAAAGGTTCTTAGATGCTCCCCACAATGTCTAAGAAGCCATTTCTTCCTACTCTCTGGGACATTGAACACTCTCTGCAAAATAAGACATGTAGATGTATACAGATGTTAATGTAATAAAATTAATAACATTTGACCTACATAAATGAGTACATAAAATAGCATATTTACCGTGATTTCCTGCCAAATATGCTCCTTATGACCCTGTGGAACCTGCTTCCAATTATTATAGGAGATGGGAACACGGTTACGGGTCACAAGTGAAATGTAGGTCAAGAACATATCTGCGTAAGGGCCGATGGGAAGATTGTAAGTATTCCATCCCAACTCGACTACTTCTCCTCTATTCCTCATGTCTATGATAATTCTCATAATCGTAGGTCCTCTCTTCCCTTCTTCATCACTGCTATCCCTATCAATGTTTTTGTTGGCCATATCTGTACAAAAAATAAATAAATAAGTTATGTTAGAATGTTATGTATTGAGCATAATAATGTACTATTATATTATCGATAAGAATCATGCTTAGAAAGAATTAATCTCAAATGTATCATGCTATTCTATATATATATATATATATATATATATATATATATATATATACGAATCATGCTAACACATTTCCAAAAAGATATTAATACTAACCCTAACCCTAACCATAATAAACGATAAACCCTAACCCTAACCCTAGCTAATTAACCATAATTTATTATAATAAAACCTAACCCTAAACCACAAAATAAAACCTAATCCCTAAACCTAGCTAAATGTAATTAAAGCATAATATATAAATCATATTATTAATTATTATTATTATTATTATTATTATCATACACAATTATTTCTCTCTATTTAATTATTCACTTTTATATATTCCTTATTCTCTATATCTATTTAATCCTCATCAAATAGCAATCATTAACATATGCATATGTAAAATATATTTTCATTTCATTATATGACATTTCCTATATCTTATTTCTAGTCTCCTATACTTATTAATGAAAATGTGTGTGTGTGTGTGTGTGTGTGTGTGTGTGTGTATATATAGAGAGAGAGAGAGTTTTTATGAGTGAAAATGCATATAATTCTACACTCACATTCATATTATATATATATATATATATATATATATATATATATATATATATGTAAAGGTCTCGGCCAACACATGCATTTGTTAATATATAACAATAACGCAACAAATTCAACAACAAACAACAAAATTTTCAGCCAATACATACAACAACACATTTTCGAACGACAAACCACAATCTTTCAATAACAAACAAACGAAACCCTGTAGCAACATGCATGCATTTATATATATATATATATATATATATATATATATATATATATATATATATATATATATATATATATATAAGTAGATAAAAAGTTACGAGAGGAAGAACAAACACATACATAAAGTGAGCTAGCTACAAACACGACGGTGATCGAGAATGTTGAGAGAGGCAAGGGCTTCAAACAGGTCGACGGAGGATGAAGGTGCAAGTGCTAGCTAGCTTCGGAACAATGACATCACGCACATGCAGAGCCGGCAATGGCAGAGGCGTGGTGGAGAGGTGTAGTGGTGCGAGGGTTTGCAAGGAGAAGGAGAGCAAGATAACGAAGGTGCAGAGAGTTTGAAAATTTTGGCACGAAACAGAACTGAACGAAATATAAGTTTGATTTTGGAGTTTTAATAACGGTTCCTAAGAGAACCGTTATTAAAAAGAGGATTTAATAACGGTTTATGAGAGAACAGTTATTAAAACATCTTTTAATAATGGTTCTTCCAGGAACCGTTATTAAAAGCTTCTGACTTTTGACAACGGTTCTAATATGAATCGTTATTAAATCCTCTTTTAATAACGGTTTACCTGAAACCGTTATTAAAACATCTGTGCAAAATATAACGTTGCCCTTTTAATAACGGTTTTTAGCTAGAACCGTTATCAAAACTCTCCCGCCCATTAATTTTCACGCGTTTGACAACGGTTGTCGAACTACCGTTATTAATGTCCCGTTATTATTTCCCGTTTTCCTAGTAGTGTATGCTTTTATTAAACCCTAATACGTATTAACTGAGCATAACTTTGAGATAAAATACATGGTTTTAATAACGGTTCTTAATAAGAACCGTTATTAAAACTACAGTTTTTTTATGTTTTTGTTGTTTTGTTCTTGCCCACATACACAGTTGTATGTTCAAATAATTACCAAATATGCATTGTAAAATACAATCAATTCATAATAAATCTGCAATCACACCATATTTTCAACCAATCTCTAATCAGTATGCATGTCTTAATACACCGGACATACTCAGGAATCAAAATTAGTAGGCATACCACAACTTGGTAGCTCTACAACCCAAAGTAAAAAGTTCATAAATCTAACTTAGAAGACCGAAAGACATAAACGGAATACAAATCTAAACATGCATGTAGAATATATAGATATCTATCTAATACCGAATGAATGAGTGCACTTGTTTGGCCCACTGGTCTCTAACTTCATCAATTTCATCAACATAGTATTGCTGGACTCGTGCATAGTCATCGGTGAAAAACTACAATGCCCAAGTTTTAATTAATATATAGTTAGTACTTAAATCAAGTACCAAACATATATGTCATGATTCATTAATGGAAAAATATCAAAAAGCAAACATACATGGCTTGGATCTATGTTGACCGATCTATTCTGGATTATCAAATCCATTGCTCTACATACATAGTATCCACAATCATTATTGTTTTGCTGTTGTGGACACTGTCAAATGAATTTAGTTAGCTATCTAACTATTAGATATTAATTTGAATTAAAATAAAATACAAAAATTCTTACTTACTATGATAGGCTCATATTGAAGATTCTTTAGGTCTAGGACACCATTTCCACCTCTCCTTTGATACGTTGTCCGTAGTACCCCAATAAATAGAGTTGGATACACAATATTGTAAGTATATATACCTAAAATAATGAAAGTAGAATATATGTATAAATAAGCTAATGAAGTAAGAAGTTAAAAGTATACTAACATGTTGATAAATTCCTTCCCACCACGACGAGTGACTTCAAAAGGCACGTCATAGGTTCGAAGGGAATCAAACACATAGACTTTATTAAGATCAGGTCAGACGGCGTACAAAATCTAATGTTCATTTGCTAGATGAGGAATGAGATAGAGCTTGTTGTGTAATCATAATGCGATACACTAAATAGTTTATATGCCTACCCTCTCTTATTGTACTACCATCAGCTGTGTAGTATGGGCACACAAATACAATAGAGGACATCATTCCCTCCATCCCAGCACGATTAGCTACCAACCTATGGATGACAATAACAATGTATATTTGTTAATAACTAATAACTCATATAAGAGTTTATAAAAATTCCAATTTTAGAAGTTAGAAGTACTAAAATCTCAAAATAAAATAATAATTACGTGACATAGACGACGACACTCATGATTGACATCCATTCCTGATTATAAAAGTCACTTATGTCAATCGTCAATACCATGTAAGTAGCATCGTCCCTCCCAACATAATCAGGACGATAATACATGAAAATATAATTTTCCTTGAGGTAGTTTTGGGCATAAAAATACAATAAAGCTATTGCTAGTGGAGGTTGGCTTTTCTCTGAAAAAGGAATCTTTTGTGATGCAACTGATTTTTCAAATTTAGCTCTCTTTCTTTTAGCAATGCCCTCTTTTGTGTTGCTCGTTCTGCTAGTATCTCTCTTGGTTTTACTAGCAAGAGTAGTCTTCTTTTATTTATTCCTTTTTTAATTTCTTAATTGATAATATTAAACAAAATATGTATTGAGCATATATATATATATGAAAAAGGTATGAATAGTGTAACTACTAAACAAGGTCTAATGAAGATTTCGAAGGTCAATACCTCTTTAATAGTGAGACATATCTGATCTGTAGGCCAAGCCACGAAGCTTCCATGATCTTCTAGTACTATGGTTGCCTCATCGCCCTCTTTATAACAAGGCAAGTGTGCACTGCCAATTATTGGAGTGTCAATACTCACCGGCCTTGTATTTAGGACTAAATTGTAACTGTGGACTATTTCACTACTACGAAAACGGGAAATAATAACGGGATATTAATAACGGTAGTTCAAAAACCGTTGTCAAATGCGTGAAAATTTATGGGCGGGATAGTTTTGATAACGGTTATAGTAAAAACCGTTATTAAAAGGGCAATGTTAAAATTTACACGGATGTTTTAATAACGGTTCTTGAAAGAACCGTTATTAAAAGAGGTTTTGATAACGGTTCTTGAAAGGAACCGTTATCAAAAGTCTGAAAGTTTTAATAACGGTTCCTGAGAGAACCGTTATTAAAAGATGTTTTAATAACGGTTCTTTCAGGAACCGTTATTAAAACCCAAAAATCAAACTTATATTTCATTCAGTTCAGTTCTATTTCGTGCCAAAATTTTCAGATTCTCTGTACCTTCGTTCACTTGCTCTCCTTCTCCTTGCAAACCCTCGCACCACCACACCAGTTCCTCTCAAGTAAAGGAAACCCTCGCACCGCCAACTCTCCACCGCGCCTCTGCCATTGTTCCGAAGCTAGCTGACACTTTATGTATGTGTTTGTTCTTCCTCTCGTAACTTTTTATCTACTTATATAAATGCATGTCGCTAGGGTTTCGTTCGAAAATATGTTGTTGAATGTGTTTGCTGAAAATTTTGTTGTTCGTTGTTGAATGTTGTATTTTTTTGTATGGAGAACATTATTTAGAGCTACAACCATAATAAACAAAAGAGAAGACATTATTGAGGTTATTTAGAGCTAGATTCAACTGTAAACTTTGGAGGGTCATAACTTTTTCATGCGACCTCGGATTTAGGTGATCTAGGAGGCTATTTTGGGTATTTTTTTGAGATCTACGACGTGGCAATCGGCGAAGCCGGTTTGGGCAATATCGGAGCCCAGAAAATGCCATTTTGGCCTCTAAATTGAGGTTTTTTTTGTTATTATGCCAATTCCGTGTAATTATGCCATTTTGGCCTCATATTTTTAGGGCCTTTTCTTAATGTAATTATGCCAATTCCGTGTAATTATGGATGAGACAAGAGCTTTAGGTACCTCCAAAGAGCTACTGGAACCAGATTTTCAAGTGAAGAAGATGATGATGATGATGAAATTGAAGTTTTTAAGGGTTCAAGTGAAGAAGACGAGCTACATTCCGATGATTCAGAATGATTATTATGCAATGGGCCAAGCATGTTCATGTTTGTATTTTGTCTATGTCTTTAAGTCTTCTAAGCTAGATTTATGACATTTTGCTTTGGTGTAGAGCTACCAAGTTGTGGTATGCCTACTAATTTTGATTCTTGAGTATATATGTCTGGTGTATTAACAAGGGATTGATTGAAATTATGGTGTGATTGCAGATTTTTTATCAATTGATGTTGTTTTACAATGCAGATTTGGTAATTATTTGAACATACAAATGTGTATGTGGGCAGGAACAAAACTGCAAAAACTAAAAAAAAATTGGAGTTTTAATAACGGTTCTTATGAAAACCGTTATTAAAACTCCAGTTTTTAATAACGGTTTTAATAAGAACCGTTATTAAAACTCCAGTTTTAATAACGGTTTTCATTAGAACCGTTATTAAAAGCTCCTTTTTAACAACGGTTTTTAAGTAAAAACCGTTATTAAATATGAAGTTTACGCACATATTCGCGGGTTTTTGTGTATTTTTCATAACGGTTATGAACCGTTATTAAAGATTCAATAACGGGCGATTCAATAACGGTTGAAAACCGTTATTAAAACTATAAAATAACCGTTATTAAAACCCCTTTCCGTGGTAGTGTTTGCGTTTGGGTATTGTGACTGATGCGGACCCTTCCTTTCGCCAAAAGTGTTGAAAGGTCATTCGCAAACAAATCACATTTATGCAAAACCCAAAAAAAATATTACACATTAGTAATTATTTATTACGCCAAATACATTTCATAACAATTCATAGTTTGTAATGCTTACCTCAGGAAGAGTAGAAAGACGTGCATCAACTTCATAACTATCTCTGATGCTATTTACATTAGGTATGTGAAGCTGATCATGGTCTACTGAATTGGATGGCTTATACGTTTGAGATTTAATAAATGAAAACTCTTGCTCTATTGTTGCCATCTGTTCAAATGTCATGTTTAATTTATGGGTGAGGATGGTAATATGCTCATTAGTGCTACGAGAACCACGAGATCGAACACATATGCTCGTTCTCGTAACACCTAATCCAAGACCCCTATATCTTCTAAGGTGTTCTACAATTCCTTTAGCCTAGGACACAATGCTATATTGGTCCACCCCCTCCTCACCATCTAACGTTTCAAGTTTGTCCTATAATGTATATAATATATGTAAATTTAACTTATAGGAATAAGCATAATATAATAGTTTTCTAAAAGAAAACTAAGTAGGGTTCTAGATAACTTCAAACTTATAATTATTTTGGCTACAACATCTACATATTCATTAATATATCCATCTCTTATTGCTCTAGACTTCTTCCATAATGTACCGATATTGATGGACGAGGTACATGGGTCTAAGTCTTGGGTTAGGAGCTACAAATAAAAAAATATTCTTAATTAAGAATATTATTATAAAATTCGACATTTACATGTAAATAGATAAATCACAAAATGCATACCAACTCCTCTTCAAGGCCCGCATAGCCTTTGCGAGCCATATTATGTCGGTATTTATTTTTCTTCACAATCTCTTTATTTTGGGTACTTTTTTCCTATGTGACAAGCCAAAACATAGTCACATGGTTATTTCAATATTAAGCATAATATTGGGATCGATACAAAAAGTTTAATTGTTATCTAACAAATACCTTAAAATCCCTCGTAAGACGATATGTAATAAATTGGTTTCAACTTTCTTGATCGATGAAACCTTATCATTTGGGTGGGTTCTACCATAGAGAATCATCCCTCTTTCTATACATTTCCTACGAGCTAAATATGACCTAAATGTTCTTAGACGCTCCCCAAAATATCCAAGAAGTCATTTCTTCCTACTCTCTGGGACATTAAACACTCTCTTCAAGATAAGACATGTAGATGTATACCGATGCTAATGTAATAAAATTAATAACATTTGACATACAAAAATGATTACATAAAATAGCATATTTACCGTGATTTCCTACCAAATATGCTCCTTATGACCCTTTGGAACCTACTTCCAATTATTATAGGAGATAGGAACACGATTATGGATCACAAGTGAAATGTAAGTCAAGAATATGTCTGCGTAAGGGTCAATGGGAAGATTGTAAGTATTCCATCCCAACTCGACTAATTATCCTTTATTCCTCATGTCTGTGATGATTCTCATAATCATAGGTCCTCTTTTCCCTTCTTCATCACTACTGTCCCTATCAATATTTTTGTTGGCCATATCTCTACAAAAAATAAATAAATAAATTATGTTAGAATGTTATGTATTGAGCATAATGTACCATTATATTATCGATACGAATCATGCTTAGAAAGAATTAATCTCAAATGTATCATGCTATTCTATATATATATATAAGAATCGTGCTAACATGTTTCCAAAAAGATATTAATACTAACCCTAACCCTAATTAACCATAATAAACGATAAACCCTAACCCTAACCCTAACCCTAACCCTAGCTAATTAACTATAATTTATTATAATAAACCTAACCCTAAACCTCATAAAACCATAATCCTAAACCTAACTAACTTTAATTAAACCATAATATATAAACCATACTATTATTATTATTATCATACACAATTATTTCTCTCTATTTAATTATTCACTTTTATATATTCCTTATTTTATATATCTATTTAATCCTCATCAAATAGCAATCATTAACATATGCATCTCTAATTGAAATTTTCATTTAATGATGTGCATATGTAAAATATATTTTCATTTCATTATATGATATTTCCTATATCTTATTGCTAGTGTCCTATACTTATTAATAAAAATGTGTATGTGTGTGTGTGTATAGTTTTTATGAGTGAAAATGTATATGATTCTACACTCACATTCATGTTATATATATATGTAAAGGTCTCGGCTAACACATGCATTTGTTAACAATAACGCAACAAATTCAACAACGAATAGCAACATTTTTAACCAACATATTCAACAACGCATTTTCGAACGACAAACCGTAATTTTTCAATAACAAACAAATGCTACCTTGTAGCAACATGCATGCATTTAGATAGATAGATAGATAGATAGATAGATAGATAGATAGATAGATAGATAGATAGATAGATAGATAGATAGATAGATAGATAGATAGATAGATAGATAGATAGATAGATAGATACATACATACATACATACATACATACATACATACATACACACACACATACATACATACATACATACATACATACATACATACATACATACATACATACATACATACATACATACATACATACATAGATAGATAGATATAAGTAGATAAAAGTTACGAGAGGAAGAACACGACGGCGGGCAAGTTGAGAGCGGCAAGGGCCTACAAACACGATGGATGATGAAGGTAAAAGTGTTGGCTAGCTAGGTTCGAAACAATGACAGCATGCACATGCAAAGCCGACAATGGCAGAGGGGTGGTGGAGAGTTGGCAGTGCGAGGGTTTTCCTTACTTGAGAGGAGTCGGAGTGGTGGTGCACAGTGTGGTGGTGCGAGGGTTTGCAAGGAGAATGAGAGTAAGAGAATGAAGATGTAGAGAGTCTGAAATTTTTGGCACGAAACAGAACTAAATGAAATAAAAGTTTGATTTTGGAGTTTTAATAAATGTTCCTGAAAGAACCGTAATTAAAACGTTCAGACTTTCTACAATGGTTCTTGTATGAATTATTATTAAAAATTCTTTTAATAATGGTTTTACTTGAACCGTTATTAAAACATCTGTATAAATTTTAACGTTACCCTTTTAATAACTGTTTTGAACTATAACCGTTATCAAAACTTTTCCGCGCATTAATTTTCACGCGTTTGATAATGGTTTTGGAACCACCATTATTAATGTCCTGTTATTATTTTCCGTTTTTGTAGTAGTGTTACCTAGTTATCACATGATCTATTTTTTAAATAACATGTGGGCCTTATGTGCAAAATGTTATCTTCTAGGATAGTTGTGTTACTCAGCATGTGTTTATGATTCCTTATACGCTTGTACCCTATGTGTTATCATCTATGGTCATGTACTTATAAGCACGAATCCATGATCACATGTTTTATACTATGCCATCACATATCTCATATATCATCTCCTACTACCACATATATCCATGTGTACTATTGATACTTATGGCTAAGATATTTCATATGGAAATACTTTACTTCAGCTATTGCATGTGTGTCTCACTCTTATTATTTTATGCATAAATTTCCTTAATAATTATTGAGGGGGCAATCAATAACTTGTTATATACTTTGCAAAATTGTATGAGTAGTTCTATAAGTGGAATGGTTTGTGTATCACATATATAATTTAGTACGAGTATTTTAAGCTAAAGATTACCATGTTGTATGTGCATCATATTTTCTTCCATGAGTTAGATAGCTATGATTTACTTAGTACTAGACCCATACTGATACTACCTTGCACTACCACGGAAAGGGGTTTTAATAACGGTTATTTTATAGTTTTAATAACGGTTTTCAACCGTTATTGAATCGCCTGTTATTAAATCTTTAATAACGGTTCATAACCGTTATGAAAAATACACAAAAACCCGCGAATATGTGCGAAAACTGGAGTTTTAATAACGGTTTTTAAGTAGAAACCGTTATTAAAACTCCAGGTTTTAATAACGGTTATGATGAAAACCGTTATTAAAACGTAGGTTTCAATAACGGTTCTTATTAAAACCGTTATTAAAAACAGAATTTTTAATAACGGTTCTTATGAAAACTGTTATTAAAACGTAGGTTTTAATAACGGTTTTCATCATAACCGTTATTAAAACAAGGTTTTAATAACGGTTTTCATAAGAACCGTTATTAAAACTCCTATTTTTTCGCAGTTTTTGCAATTTTGTTCCTGCCCACATACACATTTGTATGTTCAAATAATTACCAAATTTGCATTGTAAAACAATATCAATTGATAACAAATCTGCATTGTAAAACAACATCAATTGATAACAAATCTGCATTGTAAAACAACATCAATTGATAACAAATCTGCAATCACACCATAATTTCAATCAATCCCTTGTTAATACACCGGACATATATACTCAAGAATCAAAATTAGTAGGCATACCACAACTTGGTAGCTCTACACCCCAAAGCAAAATGTTTTAAGGTTTTCAAAGAAGACTTAAAGACATAGACAAAATACAAACATGTAGCTCATCTTCTTCACTCAAACCCTTAAAAACTGGAATTTCATCATCATCATCTAAGTTCCTTTGTCTTGAAAATCTGGTTCCAGTAGCTCTTTGGAGGTACCTAATTACACGGAATTGGCATAATTACAGTAAGAAAAGGCCCTAAAAATAAGAAACATAACAAAAAAACCTCAATTTAGAGGCCAAAATAGCCTTTTTTTAGGCTCCGATATTGCCCAAACCGGCTCCGGCGATTGCCACGTTGTAGATCTCAAAAAAATACCCAAAATAGCCTCCTAGATCACCTAAATCCGAGGTCCCATGAAAAAGTTATGACCCTCCAAAGTTACGAGAGGTGAATCTAGCTCTAAATAGCCTCAATAATGTCTTCTCTTTTGCTTATTATGGTTGTAGCTCTAAATAATGTTGAATCTATATTCTCCATACAAACAAATACAACAATAATATGTAAAGGTCTCGGCCAACACATGTATTTGTTAATATATAACAACAACGCAACAAATTCAACAACAAACAGAAAAATTTTCAACCAACACATTCAACAACACATTTTCGAACGAAACCCTGGCGACATGAATTTATATAAGTAGATAAAAAGTTACGAGAGGAATAACAAACACATACATAAAGTGAGCTAGCTACAAACATGATGGTGAGAATGTTGAGAGAGGCAAGGGATTCAAACACGACGGTGCAAGGGTTTGCAATGGCAGAGGCGTGGTGGAGAGTTGGCGGTGCGAGGGTTTGCAAGGAGAAGGAGAGAAAGTGAACGAAGGTGCAGAGAATCTGAAAATTTTGGCACGAAACAGAACTGAATTGAATGAAATATAAGTTTGATTTTGGGGTTTTAATAACGGTTCCTGAAAGAACCGTTATTAAAACATCTTTTAATAACGGTTCTCTCAGGAACCGTTATTAAAACTTTCAGACTTTTAATAACGGTTCCTGAAAGAACCGTTATTAAAACCTCTTTTAATAACGGTTCTTGAAAGAACCGTTATTAAAACATCCGTGTAAATTTTAACATTGCCCTTTTAATAACGGTTTTTACTATAACCGTTATCAAAACTATCCCGCCCATAAATTTTCACGCATTTGACAACGGTTTTCGAACTACCGTTATTAATGTCCCGTTATTATTTCCAGTTTTCGTAGTAGTGTTGGTTGAATGGGTCATGTGATGATCTATTAATAGTGGGGAGCAGACCTCTTGCGTAGGCTTGAGATCGATTTTAATTGATGGGTTGAAGACTTGGCTTTAAGAGAGTGGAAAACCTAGAGTTTTATCCCTCTTTTATTTATCTATGCACACTTTTGAAAAACTTTCAAGTGTTGTATAAAATTTTAATGATGTTGTAAATGAACTTTTGTTTCTCATTGTCTTGCTAAGGTTTTAAAAATCTAGGGTTATTTCATAGGTTTTTCATTGGTTTTGATCAATGATGATTTTGTTCGGTGGAAATGTTTGTTTTCCATCTACCATTAGATATACCCTTGTGGAAATCTATCCTCTCGATATTGATGATACTTGAATTTAGTTGGATAGGTTTATCCTTACATCTAGTATGAGATAGATTATGGACATTTATCTTGTATTAGATGTGGTGGTAATATTCTCTATTTTCTATCTTAACTTTTGCATAATTTTCTTTTTTTTTTTAAATTTTGAGTAAATTTTGAAAGTGTTATGATTGACTGTGCTCTTGTGCTTGTGTAGGTTTCATTGGTCTTGGGATGAGTGGAGAGTTTAGCTATCCCAAGTTAACATGTGTAGTGTACCCATATGTTTCTCTTAGACTCATTGTACGATTGTAATCTTTGTTTCACTCTTTTTTTGGACATATTGTCCCTAAAGATTAATCTTCGTACTCTATTTTTATGTTATATATATATTAAGTGTTGTGCCGATTTATCTATTCTCCCATGATTGTTGAGATTTTAAGTCGTAAATATTTTGACCATCTTTAGTACAATAATGGTTTGGATTGGACATATAATGAATTTAATGGTAATATTTGCTAGTTTATATTTATAATTTTATTATAAATAATTTTTATTAATAAATTTTGAGATATTATAGGCTCTGGTATAGGAAGGAAAAAAAAAAGGAATGAATTTGGCCCGAACAGTATTTATTATCTACCCTAAAAGGTTGGAGAGACATAGACCCTAGCGGTAGGGACGAACATATACACTCATGCAACCCTAGGGTTTCAGAGAGCGACATTTTTAGTAAGCCAGAGATTTTGGCAGAGTCTTTCATACAGTATTATATTACCTATTGTGATTTGAAAAGAACTATCCTCCCTTCCAAAAAAGTCTTAAAATAAATAAATAAGTAAGAGAAAGGTCAACCATGCACAAAAGGCTAATGTTTCTATGCACGGGGTTGTGCTTTCAGCTTTTGGTTTCCGATTGCTATATCCCTAAGGCCTGCGGTAACCTGTGATGCACGGCCCTGTTCCGGAAACTCCTCGGAAACGTTTCCTGATTAAAAATTATATTAAAATTATTTAATTAATATTTTTATTAAAAAATAATTATTGATAATTAAAATTAACTTATATAAGAACTAATTTTAGAAATTTTGTATTTTTCTCTCTTAATTTTAATATATTTAATCTATTTTTAAAAATATATATATATAATATGTATATATATATATATAATTTTTTTGACGTTTCCTGCCGTCCCCATTTTCTAGATTTTTAAGAAATGTCGTTTCCGCGTTTCGGCCCGTCCCCGTTTCCCCGTCCCAGTCCCCGTCCCCGTGCAACAATGGCGGTAACTAGTCCTCTGTTTGATCCAGTACATCGTCGTCCTTGCAGTATTTTGGACGGAGGTTAAATAAGGTTAATGATTATAAATTATTAAATTAGCCTCATTTGGTAATATTTTGTTAGATTAGATTATAAATTTTAATTCATTTTAATCTCTATTCATCTCTCAAATCCTAACGTCTGTGGTCAAGCAAAGTAATATTAATTAATAAATAATACTGAAGTATTTATCTTAAAACAAATAGAATTCTAATTTATTTATTAATCTAATAAATTTTTAAATATTATTTTAAAACATTCCTCTTAATATGCCTAACCTAAGTTGAAGGTAAATCCTCACCTTAACCGCAGCCGCAGCCGTATCTGCAGACACCGGGGATAGCCGCGTAGAATGTTGAAGAAAAGAAATCAGAAAACGAAGTGGAAACCGCTTGCGGTTGTACAGACGGATTGGTGGATGTCGTTGCCATGATCATCGCTCGAGTTCTCCCGATGTCACAGCTGCGAGTAAGTTTCCAACGCCCGATTGTTTTTTTTTTTTTTTAATTTTCGGTTGAATGATTGATTGATACAGAATAAAAAGGACGATCGATGAATGAAACGTCACGAACGATTATTCAAATTCCAAATAGTAGGCGTACGGATGTTACGTAACCATCATGAATGTTCGTACTGTATAAATAGTACCATGAAATTTAGGTCATCCCTGATTTCAAATTGTTAGGGCTTATTTCTGCTTAGGATTCGGAATTCCAGGATGAATTAAGGGCTAAAAGTGCAGTAGTGTTATATATAGAGCTGACAAAAGTTGACCCGACCCGAAAAATCCGACGAATACCGACTCGATCCGTCCGAAATTCGATTCGATTTTATCCGAGTAATTAAAAGCTCGAAACCTATCCGATATTCGATACAACCCGAGAAATCATAAGCCCGAAATAAATCCGACCCGACCCGATATTCACCCGAAACCCGATATAACCCGAAAAACTATAAATCCGAAATTACCCGACCCGATCCATTATTTATCCGAAATCTTATATTATTTGAAAAATTATAAACCTATAAAGATTCAACTTGATACTACCCAAAAATTAACATTAACACATAACTCAAAAATTTTTAAACTTCATAAAACATGAAATAATGTAGATGTGCAACTAATCTATACTAGCACTAATATCAAAATCTAGAAACAATATACTTTCATAAAATTTATATCACTTATGTATATAAAAATACAATATCCATTGATACCAATAGAAATAAAAGTAGAGAAAAAAAAAAGAAAACACTACTATGCCATTTAAATATTAGTTCACTTCCATTATTCCATTTAGTACCATAAGATAATAACAGTGCAGCCTTGAACACTATATGTTAGTATCTATACGGCCATACCTTATAATATAGCACCTACAACATCATAGGAAAGTAGGAAAAATTTGGAGTGAGAATGTTAGTTATTCATTATAAAAATTGAAGATTAATATTTTTTTTATTACATCAATAGTGTTAAATAGTAAGAAGTCAATATTAGTTGGTCTTTTGTCAATAATAGTCATTATTACTTATTTTATCTAATTTTTATCTTATTTAGCTTGATATGATCTAATGAAAATGTATAATAAAAAAACTAATATGTTGTTATTATTATTTTTGCCATAATTGATATTCATTGATTACTATTATTATTGTTATCATTATTTTTGTATTACTATTATTATTATTATTATTATTATTATTATTATTATTATATTTATTAAAATTATGTTGATATGATGTGATCAATCTCTTTTAAAAATAATATGAGAAGTACAACCTTAGAAGTCTTCATTTGTTATCAATTATCAATGACTATTATAAGTTAATATCATGTAAGGAGCATATAAGATATAAATATAATATAAACTTAAAATAATACTAGAACTTAATATGACCAAGCTAATAATGGAGTTTAATTATAAGTTATACCTTAAAATAAAAAGAAAAGTGATACGATTTGAAAACTTTTAAATTTGAAACGTCAGATACATCTTCAAAGATAAAATAATGACAAAAAATTCTAAGGCCCCAAAACAATTAATATAATAATTCACTTTTAATTGAATAAGATAAATTAAAATAAATGATCTCAAAATAATTAACTTTTAATAATATCTTGGAATAAAAAGAAAGAAAGAAAATGACACAAGCATGGCTCAAATATTAAATGACCTAAATCTAATCTAAATTTGACCCGAAAATATAATAATTCAAACTCAATCGAGCCCGATCCGAACCCGAACCGAAATTAGAACAACCAAAATTTACCCGAATCCGAGTCCATCCGATCACAACCAGACCTGACCCGAGAGCTTAGAATGACCCGAGATTATCCGATACTGAGTTGATCCGAATCAAACCCGAAATAGACCGACCCGACAAAATGATCCGAAATTATCCGAAATCGATATGACCCGATTATTATGTTACTCGATCCGATGATGACTCGACCCGCCCGATTGCCAGCTCTAGTTATATATTCAAAATTCAAACTCAATAAAAATTTATTTAAAAAAATATGTATATTATTTTTTATTAATAATTAAGTGACATAAATTAATAATAATATACTATAAAAGAAAATTATTACAATAAAATAAAATAAACTTATTATTAGTGTTATTTATATTATAATCATATATAATAAAAATAATAATTATTATAATAATAAAGTATTTACTTTTATGTCATAATTTTATTTTAATTTATATTACTTAATTATTAATAAAATATAAATTTAATGTATTAATATGTATTTTTTAAAATAATTTTTAATTTAAGTTTAGAATTTGGATTTATAACATATTTTTAAAAGTGTTATAGTGAAAATGATTGTAATTCCCTAAATTAAGCGGAGTGTTATAAGGATTGATCTGGCTACTTATATCAATATGGTATACCATCATTTTGGTGAGTCCATCATAAGAACTCTATAGTTAAGCGTACTGGCTGTGGAGTAATTTTAGGATGGGTGACCTCCTCAAAAGTTTTAGAAATTTTCTAAAAATTTCTCGGGAAGTGCGTGAGTGAAGACAAAGCGTACTAAAAAGACTCGTGTTGATCTGTGGGGCTAGCTGATCAATCCAAAACCGCTCCAAGGTAGCTCCCGTGTGGTCTATCAACTCGGGGTGTTATAGATGGTATCATAGCGAAACTGCGACCGTGAGTTGAACTTGGATGAGCCAGTCAGTCACCTAGCGGGACGATTCTTGGGATGAACTGTATTGAGACAGTCATTGGTTGAGGCGCAACGAGGACGTTGCGTTCTTTGAGTGGGGGTGAATGTAACACCCCAAATTAAGCGGAGTGTTATAAGGATTGATCTGGCTACTTATATCAATATGGTATACCATCCTTTTGGTGAGTTCATCCTAAGAACTCCATAGTTAAGCGTGCTGGATGTGGAGCAATTTTAGGATGGGTGACCTCTTGGGAAGTTTTAAAAATTTTCTAAAAATTTCGAGAGGAAGTGCGTGAGTGAGGATAAAGCATACTAAAATGACTCGTGTTGATTTGTAGGGCCAGCCGATCAATCCGAAAGCACTCCAAGGTAGCCCCCGTGTGGTCGTATCGACTCGAGGTGTTACAACAATATTACATGCGTCAATTCACCAGTAAGTTGGGCTTTAATTTTTCATCTATTAGATAGTTGGTACTTATTAACCTTCAGCTTTATACATGTGGTTAATAGAATCCATACTTTGGTTTATTATCATTTTTGATTACTCCTAACTACTCGTCTAGTAGGGATGTAAATGGAATAAAAAATATATATATATAATCTTCATATTTTATATAATATATTTTTATTAATTTTTTTAATGAGTATATATTTTAAATTTTAATTTAAAATATTGTTATTATTTTTAAATATTCAATATATAAACCACAAAATAAATGAATCAATTTTTTTAATTAACCTTATACCAAACTGGCCCTAAATTTTTGTCAACGTTGAGTAATCAAAGCTATATTGTATTATGTGATCTAACCTTGTGTAACCCAACATTGAGTGATGATTTTTTTAAAACAGTTTGAGATATAAAACTCCCAATGGAGAGTAGAATCGAGGAAGGTTTGTTGATATTCTCCCATGGTAGGGAATGGCCAATGTTGCTAGTATTTGGGTTGATGATCAAGACACGGAGAATAACATTCTTACTCGGGGAGCTTCCAACAATGGGGTGTTTCTATTTCTTCAATGCTTCATTACTTAAGAACAAGTAAGATTGCTTTGTTGTCTAGTGGTGGTTGGCATCATATATATTTAGAAGTTGAAGGTTAGGCAAAAGGTATGATCCTTCTTGTGGTTAGCCTTGCATGTTTGTTTGCTCACCAATGCCAATCACATTATGTGTGGGATTTTCCAGGACACTAACTATGATTTTTGTGGCTATGATGAAGACCTAATTTATGTCCTTTGAAATTATGAATTTATCCATAAAAAAATATAGCATGTTTTCATCTCTTCTAGTGGTTGGGTTTATTTCTTCTCTAAAAACCTGAAAGGATAGATAATTGCCAATATTAGACGGCATCACAAGCTTGGAGTGTATGAGGTCCCTTGGGCTATCACTTTCCCTTTAAGTATTTGGAGACACTAGTCTGCTCATAATTGGAAACTTTTCAAGGATGATGAGATGTCACCGATTTTGATGGCTCACCAGATGTTGGGTCTTGCAGGTGAGGAATATGGAGATTGGTTCAACTATAGGAATTAGGACATTCAAGAAACATGATAAATGTAGGATGAAAATAACCACCATAGGGGTTTATTAAAGTTAATGTAGATGGAAGTGTGATTGGGAACCTAAGATGGTTTGTAGTAGGAGTTGTGGTAAGAGACTAATGGGTTCGTTAGCTTTTCGGATACACTGCTTATGTTAGTTATGGAATCATTCTTCCTGTTGATCTTTGGACGTTGTTTTAATGTTTAACTCAAGCAAAGGAGTGTGACTACTAGTTTGTTATCATCTCTTCAGATTTTTTAGTTGTTGTGAGCTAAATAGGTGCATGATAAGGATCGTAACACTCTGAGTTGGTACAACCACAGAGGGTCCACTTGGTAGCCGACTAGGCCCATAAAGGTTGTGGAGTTACGCTAGAGTGCTTTCGGATTGATTGGCTAACCTTGCAAATGTAACACCCCAAAATTCACTACCAAAAAATTTCGTTAATTAAACGAAAACTAGCGGAAGCAAATTAATGAACCGTGAATTTTGGGAGTATTACCGCCGCACTTAGTACCAGACCGGTTCACTCATACCGTTCCAGTACTAAGTGCTAAGGCTAAAGGAAAAAGAAATACAATTTGCAAGAATTTCAACCTACTTAAATCAGAGTAGCGTATCAAACGTTTACAAGGATGAAATCCACCAATGGTGGTTACAGTATCAACATATACATTTAAAACCAGGAATTTCAAGAGAGAGAGGAAAAACCCTAGTAGTTCCGGATGAGACCTTACTCTCTTTCCTATTGCCCACTCAAGTAGCACCTGAAAAGACCTGCAAGGGACACTGTCCATTGAATAGGTAGGGGCCCACGAATGGAACCCTTCAGTTCTACGGTACTGAGTAACCCTTTAAAATCCCACTTAAAAGCAGGCCCGCAACGCAACACATGAAACAAGCTACATACATATATATAAAATTCACACCATTAACATTCACGGAGCATATCAATATATCGTTACGAACAATCGGTACTTACGGTCTTAAGCCATGTCATAACACAAACTCAAAACAATCAGGCCTTAAACCATTGTTCCACTATAAGTAATTAGTACTTGCCCATAATTTTATTCACATACATAATTGGTTTTATTGAGCTCGGGACCCCCACTATTATTGCCAGTGGACCAAAATATATATAAAATCATCATCCAGGGCACAACGCTCCTAGCCACTATTATAACCGGTGGACCGAGATATATAAAGAATCATCATCCAGGGCACAACGCTCCTGGCCACTATTATAACCAGTAGACCGGGATATATCATAATTATCTGGGCCCGGCTCATTAATATTCCACTTTCAATAATAGTATCGTTCATTTCGTTAATCAGCACATCAATCATATTTATTTGCCTCGAACGGGAGATCGATAACCCAGGACACAAAGGTACACCGGTCGTACCGGTGCATATCCGCTACTCAATACCCTTCAACCACGAACCCAAGGACGCAAAGGTACCCTGGTCGTACTGGTGCATAAAGCTAACTCAGTACCCTACCGACAAGGACACCTAATCCATAAGTATGCATACCCCCTAACTAGGTCCGTAGAGCTAGAAAGAGTAAGATATAGGGCCTGGCTAGGGCACAAAGGCACACCAGCAAATACCAGAATAATCATGGACTAAACCACGTCCTTAGGGTAGCGACCCCTAAGGAGTCACCATTCCCGATCTCGAGGTCTTTCACTTTAAGTAATAGTGTCTTAATTAAAGTGATCACAAAAAGCACAATAATCTGATACTTATTCACTTTCAATCGTTCCGATATCATTAATAGTTTCTTATTCAGAAGGTTATCCAGGATATCACAGAGAAACCATTAAGGCCATACTAATACTCCTACTTGGCTAATCAACATTACTTGAATCATATTATAATGTTCCACAATCTCAAGGACATGTTAGGTGCAAATTACTCATTTGCCCTTTACTTATATAATTGTTAAGTATCCATTCCTTACTCACCAAATTACCATATTACCCTTTAGGTTACATAATTACCAAATTACCATATCCATTCAGACGGTTACCCTTTCTTATTCAGATTACCAAATTATCTCATACCCTTTTTAGATCACCATTCACCCCTCATAATTGCCACACTTATCATATTTCCCATTTGGTTGGTTATATTACCAAATTGCCCTTCTCCTTTGTTATAATTACTAAATTGCCCTTGAGTTGGATAAATTACTAAATTACCCTCCTTCCTTATCATGATTACTATTTTGCCCTTTTAGTTGGTTAAATAATTATCACTTTATCATTTAATTGGCTAAGTCATCAAATTGCCCCTTTAGTGGGAAAATTACTAAATTGCCCTTCTCCTTTATCATAATTACCATTTTACCCCTCTCAATTATTTTAATTGCCATTTTACCCTTTTTAACCCAAATCACCCTTCTTCATAATTACCAATATTAATTTACCCTTCTTCATAATCATAATTATTAATTTACCCTTCTCCATATTTATAATTACTATATTACCCTTCTCCTTTATTAAAATTACCATAATGCCCTTTAATTGGTTAATTTACCAAATTTACCCTTCTCTAGTATCATACTTATCCAATTGCCCTTCTACGATCATAATTTAAATACTAAATTATCTTTTGTCGTTATCATAATTACCAAGTTACCCCTTACTCCCAAGTTTACCATAATATCCTTTTATTTACAAAATTACCCTTCTACCCTTACTTTCAAATTACCATAATATCCTTTTATTTATGAAATTTACCACCATACCCCTTTTACTTGTAAAATTACCATAACACCCCTTTTTCTTTTCAAATTACTATCTTACCCTTTTACATCCAAAATTATCATTTTTATCTTTCCTTACCAAATTACCATTTGCCCTTCTTTTCCAAAATTATCATATTAACCTTTTACTCACAAAATTACCATAATACCCCTCACTTACAAAATTATCGTGTCGCCATTCACTTATAAAATTTACCATATTACTACTTACTTATGAAATTACGATTTTGCCCCTCTACCTCCAAAATTACCGCTTTACCCCTTTTCTCCAAAAATTACCATAATACCCTTCTTTCTCACAACTTACAATTTTATCCTTTTACTTATGAATTATCATTTAACCCCTTTCTTTTTAAATTACCAAATTACCCTTTTACTTATAAAATTACCGAAATACCCTTTTCACTTATAAAACTTCCACTCAACCCCTTTATTCACCATTTTTATGAATTTACCATCACTACATAAAATAATGATATTATTCTTATCATTTAAGTCCATCAACTTGTCATTAATCAACATAATACTCATTAGCAACTACATACATTAGATCACATACTTCATAACCATAATTACTAGAATACCCTTAGATAATAATATCATTCATGCCTTAGCAACATAATACATCATAAACAAGCATTTAACATTTCCATCAATAATCAACCTTTTCCTTAATTATCATACCTACACATGGCACAAAGCTATCATGCATTTCCCTTTTTCTTTCAATAAATGTACACAACCATTTATATATCATGCTTGGCTCACAAAACATACATAAAATCATAATAAAATTCCTAATGTGCTAGCATACGTTTCCATGCATTTAAGGGAGGTTTAACGATTACCTCGATTCCCGCCAAAAACAGACCTCACCGGTATTCCGGTTTAAGGTTTAAGATTCAATTGTCAAAACCAACATTTAAAAATAATATCAAGGTTTATTATGTTAGAAATCATAAAAGAAAATCAATACATAAGGCTTTATAACAATTAATAGAATAATTAACTTAAAATATAATTATACCTTAAAATTATTAAACAAATAGATTAAGAAGTCCAGAAACTCATGCTGCTAATGCAGCATGAGCTGCATGAAAATTTATGGGGAGGATCGAAGGAGGGTAATAGAAAGAAATAAAGAAAATTTCGGGTTAGGATTTTTAGGCTAGGAAGAGGCATGTGGGGTGGATTCAAGCCAAGGGAAGGATGCAGAGGTAGAGAGGGGGTGTAAGAGGTGGTTGGGGACGTGTTGATGGTGGCTAATGGTGGCGGAGGCGGCGGCAGCAAGGCTGCAAAGGTGGCGGTCGAAATGGGGTGTCGAGGTGCAGGCTGGCGAGGAAGGAAAAAAAAGGGGAAAACGAGGGCTTGAAGGTGGTGTTCTCGGCCAAAGGAGCATTGGGAGTGGTAGAGGGGGTTGCAGGGTGTCGAACGGTGGGTTAGGTAGCGGCAGAGGTGGTCGGACGGTGGCGAACGGCGGCATTACAGGTGGGTTGTCAAGATGAGTGAAAAACAGGGAGAAAAAGAAGAGGGGAGGAAGAGGGTTGCGGGATGGATATTGGGGTGGTGCAAGGTGGTAGTAGAAGGGTGCAGGGGCGGTTTAGGGGCTAGGCGCAGCGGTCGGAGCGGCGGAGGGCGGCGGCGCACGAAACAAAGGAGAGAAAGTGGAGGGGAGAAAATGGAGGGAAGAGGGTCGGGGAAGAAGGGCTTCGAAAATAATGGGGCAGGGAAAGGTGAAGAAAAAGAAGAGGGAGAAGAGAGAGAGGGAGAGGCAGGGTTGCAGGGCAGCAGCTGCAGGCGGTCGGGCAGCAGCGGACATGTCGGTTGTTGTCGATGCCTGGGGAGAAGAAGAAGGAAGAAGGGAGGCTGCGGGCGGCCGGTCGGGGAAAGGAAAGGAAACAGGCCAGCCGGTCCAGGGGGAAAAGAAGGAAAAGAAAGGTGGGTAGCCGGCTGGGTCAGGCACGCGGGGGAGAGGGAGGGGTGATGGGCCAGTGGCCCAGTGCGCAGGGGAGGGGAGGGAAGCAGGCTGGTGCGGGCGGCCCAAGGAGGAGAAAAAGAGAAGAGAAGAAAGAAGAAAGAAAAAGAGAAAAAGGAGAAGGGAAAAGAAAAGGAAAAGAGAAAATGGGGAAAATAAATTAAAATAATTTATAAAGTCGTAAAATGTAATCTTCTTGATAAATTACCTAATTTAATAGTTTAATTCATTATAATATAGTATTTTAGTTAAAAAAGGATAAATTTAGTAAAATATTAGTTTGAAAAAAAATTATTTAAATAAAAATATCATGATAAAATAACAAAATATCTCTTTTAAATTTACTAAATATTCCCATCCAAATTTATGTACTCAAAATCCATAAATTAATTAAATTAGATAATTTTAAAAGTTAATTTATTTCAAATAAAAACTATTTATTAAATTATTTGTTTTTCTAAAATTTTGGGGGATTACAGCAAATTAACACGATTTCTTTCAATGTACTTTATCCTCACTCACAAACTTTTCGAGAAATTTTTAGAAACTTTTTAAGAGGATCACGCATCCTAAAAAATTGTTCCATGACTAGCAAACTTGAGTGTAAAGTTTTTAAGACAAAATCACTAAAAATATGGTATACGATGTTGATATAAGTACTCATATTGACCCTTATAAAACTCTAATTGATTTGGGGGTATTACATTCACTCACACTTAAAGAATGCAATATTCTCTTTGTGTTTCGACCATTGACTATCTTATGACAGTATATCCCATGAATCATGTTGCTAGGTAGCTGTTTGAATCGTCCAAGTTTTGCTCATGGTCACAATTTAGTTTTGATATCATTTTTAAGACCTCAAGTCAATACGATCATATAGGGGTCACTTGGTAGTCATCTATACTCACTGGAGTTGTAGGGCTACCTTAGAGAACTTTTAGCTCAATCATCTGGCCTCATATATCAACATAAGTCCTTTTAACGTACTTTATTCTCACTCACTCATTTCATGGTAAAGTCTTAGAAAATATTTTAAACTTTCCAAGAGAGTCACCCATCTTAACAAAAAATTCCACAACAAGCATGTTTAGTTATGAAATTCTTAGGACATAATCGCCGAAAGAATGGTATATTATATTAATATAAGTAGTCATATAAATCCTTATAATACTCCACTCGAGTTGGAGGTTTGATTGGGATGCTCCCCTTCATCCTCTCTCTAGTTTGATAGCAACTTATAAAGGCCTCATGAAAGATCTCTAATCATGTCGAATCATGCATGATTATAGGAAAGCTAATATATTGGCAGATGGTTTAGCCTATATGGGGTCTTAATTGAATGAGTTTGGTGTATTTTTTTTTCTTTATTCTCCCTGGTCGGAAATTTGTGATCATTTGTTTTTTACTAGCCATCACCATTGTATTTGTCATGCCTAGACTATTTGAATTTTTTTTCCTCCCTTCTGAATAAAAAAAAGTATTATGAGTGCAACGATTATGACTATTCTTTTATTTATAGTCTTCTGAGGACAGGAGTGGTAAGCAATTTGTAAAAGAATTGTTGTGCACTTAGTATATATTTATTATTATTATGTTCTTATCAATTTTTTTTTATCATGCATATGCATGTAACCTTTTCTATTCAATATTCATGGTACTATGTTGATTAGGGATAACTAACATCTTTTTGGGAAACGCGCGGCCTAATTAAGAGAGAGAATGAAAGGTTCTGTAACTTGATCGGTTCCTTTTTCATTCAGCTCTCCTCTAGCTAGCTAGCTAGCTAGCTAATTATACAGGAGAAGAAATAAATTTCGTTCAGCACATGATCTAAAGCAGATGATTGATGATCTTTCCAGATCGACATGCTTGTCATTGAACATACCCGACCGAGTAGTTTCAAGAGGCGAGTTGCCATACATATGCATATAGCTCCAAGCCTCTCCAACAACGTTCGTCTACAAATATAATACACTTATAAGGTTTACAACCAAACGTTAACTATAATATCTTGTTCTCTGTTTTTTTTTCCTCCATCAACAAACAATATCTTGTTGTCTTGTGTTTCCATTAACAAACAACCACTCAGGCGTGTTCTTTTCAGACGCCCACTATACCAAGCTAGCTAGCTTTCAGAAAAGGGTAAAAGAAGGTTAAATGAATAATGCAAGATATAACCAATCATCGACTCAACTAGTCAACTACCCTTCCTGAAAACCTGAAGCATTCGTGGCTCTCTACTAAGCTAGCTATTAGCATATATTTGTATATATATGTAGCTTTATTCGTAATTTGCTAGTGGTATTATTATGTAGTAGCTAGCTACCTCTTTTTCAATTCACATCAATGGATATCCTAATACTGCCATATTAGAAAGTTGATTTTTGAAACGCGCAGATATGTTTGAAAGTTGTTCTAGCAAATAAGCGAGCTAGGTACATCATCCTAGTCACACACGGTGTAAAAAAATAGTGGAATTGAGTACTTGCGGAGAAGGGACGAATAGATGTATTTAAAGCAAAGAACCAACTATCAGCCTTCGTCAAACTTTAACTTTATTTTGTGTTTATATATATGTATATAAAAATTTTTTTTAAAGGAATTCACCTGGGGCCATTAATGTACAGTGAAATAGACTAGTAAGGCTAAGCACTTGAAAACAAAGTGGGAACTTTTTCCGCCCCCTCCCCTTTCGTCTACCCCGCACAAAAACACACACAGACACACTGTTTATCAATCAATCATATGATATCATATCACATCATCTATGGAAGTAATAATGTTAACTAGCTGGCTGGCTAGAAATTAAGATGGACATACTGTCTGTAACCGTAGAGCCGGGTGAGGGAGGGAGGGAGATTGAGAAGGTGGGGGAGCAGGTCACATGCGTATCCATCATATGTGCAGATCTGATTGTCTTAAAATAACTTTTCCCTTTATAATGTAGTAGCAGTAGCTAGATAGTGAATAGAGAGTATGTGTTAATTAATTGATAATTCCAACCAGCTGTATGCATGTAGGGAATCTATGACTAATCAAGACAAATGGGAAACAGAGAAGAAAACAAGCACAGCAACGTATAACAGGAAAAGGAGGGAGGGGGGGGCGAGGGAATAAGAAAAACATGTAAATTGATAGTTAGTAGCTATCATCAGATTAAACAGCACGCTCCTCACACACACCGCAGCATTTACATTATCCATCAACCTGGAACACGATCCTTTTTTTTTTTTTTGTTTTATCTGTATATTCATGATTCAGATCCAGATTAATAAATGGAATTCCAGAAAATATTAACTTACAGTAGATGCCAAGATTAGTTGTAAACATGTTCGTGTTGGTACATACTAAGATATATGCATAGTCATTCATTTGAATGATAGGCGGAGAGGGGGGAGGGGAATAAAAAAACTCGCCTTGAAAGACTGATTTTTCTTTCATTGAGCTCATCGAAATGGTGCTACATCGGTGAATATAACGGCAAATTTTCTTCCAAAGCTTAATTATTAATTGTTGCCTGGCCGAATACCTAATTTAGATATATATTTATGCGTGTGTAATCCTTGTAGCTAGCTATTTATATAGCTTAAGTTACATGAGTACGTAGTGAGAGTAATTAATTAAACGCATACTAACTATATATAATAACAATAATGATCATCTGAACAATAAAATGGTAAAGAAGAAGAAGAAGAAGAAGAAGATAAAATCTAATGTTGAATCTATATAATGTGTAGTAATAACAATAATAAGACCAATAACTTTGTTCCGTGAAGAGGAGGAGGGAAGGAGGTAGAGAGGGAGGGGATGGGGGGAGTGTTTAGCTAGGAATCCCGGTCCTTTCGGCAAGAAACAAGCATAGTAACACAGCGCTTCATGATATAAAACCTAGCTTTCTGCTCTTTAGCCAATGCAGACCATTTCCGAGTGAAGGCGGATCCTTTCTTTGAGAAACTTCTCATAAGAGGAGGTGAGGATGATCTACTATGATTAGGATACGGAGGGGAAGTAGCTGGACACGAGCCTCGCCTTACGGACGAGCTCCTAGGTAGAGAGGAAGGGAATTTAGAATTAGAAGAAGAAGATGAGTGACCTTTTGATGAGAAACTTCTTAAGAATGTTGGTACTTTCGAAGAAGAACCGGAGGACGACGGAAATTGATTGCCCCTCTGCGAGCAGCTTCTCATGAAGGAAGATTCCAGCGATGGAGCGCATTTGCTGGTGCTTTCTTTCTTGAAGAATCTCCATTTCTTCTTCTCGGAACCTCCTCCTGAGTAATACTCGTCTGGGTCATCACAGGCCATGTGTGTTCTATATAAGAATCTGTGCCTCGCCTCGCCTCGCCTCTTATCGATCAGTAATTATTATATATATATATATATATATATATATATACCGATCACAGGAAATATATATTAGGCAGCTATGTATGTATGTATTTCTGTCTGTCTTTGATGTGTATGTGTAGAGCAGGTGTATCAGAAAGGCCTGCTTGCTGCAAAATATATATGTGGAACTGAACTGTCTGCAACTGCAAGTGTGGAACCGCAGGTTAATTTGGGGAGCCTGAAATGAAGTTGGAGCTTACTCACTATCTAGCCTGTCTTTTCATATAAGAAGTATAGGTAGTGGCCTGGCGTTGGGACCGGGGAGGGAGCTAGGAGAGGTGAGAGGTGAGAGCTGAGGTGAGGGTAGGGGCGTTGGTGTTGGTGTTGGTGTTGGTGTTGGTTGTTGGGTCATCAAGAAATGAAAATTTGGAGCACTTACATTACATTACATTAGATGGTAGCAGTAGTACATGCCGGCCCCGGCAACAGCACATGTCCACGCACATTTGTTGACCGGTGGTACAGGAAGGGGCCGAGGGTGGGGTGGGGCAACAGATTCTCTTCTCCCTCTTCCTTTTTAATTTGCCTGCAGCAGCAGGAGCAGCAGCAGCAGTGGGGTGGGTTAGTAGAGATTGACGCGTTGCTGCCTGCTTGGATGATGGACGTGGCTTGACTTCCTATCCTCTATTCATACCTACACACAAAAACAGAGCCCACTTGATTTATATTATAATCTCTTCATTTCCTTTTTAAACTCTTTATACGTACACACACACACATAGAGAGAGAGAGAGACACACACACACACACACCCACACCCACACCCACACACCCACCCAGAGAGATAGGTCTCTTTAAGGCCTTTGCTTAGATTCCATTTGATTTCTTATGTTAGTGCTCATCTCTGATCGCTTTTGACCGACTTGTTCTTTCTCAGTCGCGTCTGACCAGATCTCTTTTTTGAAATAGAGTTGAATCAACTCGATGATAATCATCGGTATATCCAAATGATTAATATTACGCACCCAAACGAAAGGATATCATTTGGATGTGGTCCTTGTAATTAATGATGGGTCTAGTGTAGCATCATCCTTAATTTAATTATTAGACAGATATACTATATATACCTCCTATTAATTTCCAAACCAATGGATGCGACGCCCTACGATTTATATTTTTTTCTTGTTTTGTTTCGAACCCCGGGATCGTCAGCCGCCGCATTGGTTGTTACTATTTTATTTGAAAGCTAAGAGTTAAATAAATAATCTATATTTTTTTTTAAATAGTGGCCGCGGTTTTAAGATTGCAATGGTCGGACAAATATAACCTTAATCTTGGTAGTTAGGATGCGTGGGAGTCAAAGAACATGCTTAGCTCCTACCCGCCACCCCGGTCTGTCTCCGGTAAAAAAGAGGGGGACGGAGAAGAAATAAATCAAAAATGGAATGAAAGCTGGGGGGGGGGGGGGGGGAACGAACGAACTCCAATAATTGCACTCCGTGTTCATGCAGTTCCACCTACTCGCCTGTACGTATGCCTCACATTCGTTCTATAAAGTCGGTCATAAAAAGTAGGGACTATGGAGTAATATACATATATATATTTTTTTATAAATACGTTTAATATAAATATATAATATACTATAATAACAGAGACAAATTAATTCATATGGTATTACCTCATCTTGTTGCACCATTTTTGCTCATTTTGATATCAATGCAGTAATGCACACCCCTCCCCCCACGTGGTTTGATTTTCTCGGTACTTATCTTTTCACTAGTTTGCACCGGAAGATGGGAGGGGGGGGGGGATTGCGGTTTTTGTTACTGGGGAATTATTTACGCTTATTTGTAAAAGGCCATAACCTTCGCTCCCAAGGTTTCCGTCAGTCGGTCCCACAGTACTGGAGGAGATAAATTACGGTGGTCCAGCGGCTGAGAATATGGTGGCCGAGTCTCCAGGACGTCCACAAGAAGCCACCCCTACAAATGAAGGATTGAAACTCTCACACTGTAGCTTGTCTTCCGAAAGTATCGAACCCGGGACCACTAACTCTCGTGCGGAAGCACGGAAACTCCGGTCATCGGTCGTTTTTCTTTTTGTTTAAGGTCCGAAAATAATTTTAGTTTTGAAAGTATATGTAGGATAAAAAAAAAAAAAAATTTGTCGAAAACGTTAAAATTTAACCGAAAATATCTTATAATGAGAACGTTAAAATATTACGATTTTATTTATTCGTTCGTGCCGTTTCATACGGTCCTCATTTTTTGACCTTTTTTAAACACTAAAAATTTGTCGATTTTCTCTCCCGTCTCCATTTCATTATGGCCCTGAAAGAAGCACAAGACCGACTCTGTACTCGTGGAGCTTGGGGAGGGTTAAGTTAATTAATTCGAGGACCACATGTCCCTAACTTGGACTGCTTACTGCGAACACCTCAGACTGCCACGTATGTCTCCTGCATGATCCGGAAACGCAGTCTAAAAGATGCCCGGCCGGCCACACCAAGGGTGGGTAATCTACGTTCATTCAAGTACATACATCCAGTAGAAAGAAAAAAAAAAAAAAAAGAATTTGAGATTACTTTGTTACTTCCTTGACAATTATTAAAATTTGTTAATAGACTGCGTTCACATGGCAGCATATGGATGGGATGATCAGCAGACAAAATCCTTGAATTTTAAAATTTCCACAGCCCTAATTATTAAAATTTGAACCCAGGCCACCGTCCTCCCAACCTCTTCCCAATTAATTACTACGTATAATCGTACACACCATTCACTAATTATTATTATTTCCCTCCCTCCGTTTCTATTATTCAATCTCCCTCGTCTGCTCTGACAAGCTAACCACGTGATCAATATTTGTCCTCCTTTTTTTTTTTATTTTTCCCCCTCCCCTCTTCTGCGTGACCTTGTGGCACATAATTAAGATGGATCGATTCTTCTTAGGATCCCATAAATGGCAATTTACATTTTATCACACTATGAAATCTGACATGTTTTCAAATTAAAACAAATACGGCTGCTATACCCATACTATATAAATATACTACAATACTACTACTGCTACGACTATACCATACTCTTCGGAACAGAGTGATGTCTTTGACTGGTCAAATATTTCAACGGAGTAAAAAAAGTTACGCTACATTTTATATATATATACCATATTTATTAATTAATTAATTGTTTTTCTCCCCCGATCGAAGGCCTGATGTCCGGTATGAATCTGATGCGCTTTTATATGGTACGTCCCTTGCGGTATATATAATATATGGCAACTTACTTAGTATACGTATATAATTTATGGGGAGTGTTGAGAGAAGAAACGGTGGAGGTCAGGCGTACCGATTCCTTAGCCAACTTGGCTTCCGTTTCAGCAACTTCAATTCCTCTGTCAGATTATAATTCTACAATTAATTTCCTTTCCCATTCCTCTGTGTGTGTGTATATATATATATATATATATATATATATTCCGTTTCTATCTATTTATGTTTTTTTTTTAAAAAATTTCCGCACCAATACTACTCTCGTTATCAAAAAATAAAATTTTATATGTATTCTTCTGTATGTGCGTGTGTGTGTGTTTTTTTTTTCCTAACGTAATTTATTAACTAATGTTGCAAAGAAATAAATTAATTCAATGTCACCTTCTTATTGAGGATATTATTTCACTTCATCATAACATAAATTCTCGGTATGGTTTCAGTTTCCTTGTTAATTAAGCATCCAAGTCCAGACCAGCATAAATTGCTACCATTCAGTCAGCCGAAACTTAACTGTCCTCTTCTTTTATTTACTAATTTTTATTTTATTTTATTCACCCTATGCGTTCGTATAGAAGGAATTATGTCTCTGGGGATCATAAGGGAGTGGAAAACAATTGAAGGCTCACATGATTACATGTGGGAAGCTTCAGTTAAACGTTATAGTCCTGGGAGTAATATTAATTAGATAACGAATCAGAAATATATTCTTCTTTTTTTTTTTTTCCCTTTGATTGGTCATAGACATTACATAGAGCGTTTGACAACTTAAACTCTCTTCTTTCCCGCTCCTCTAGACTCCTGATTTAGGACTGAGAGTTGTGCTCACCGAAGCACCAAAATTTAGTTTCAACTGTCCTCTCCGTTGTAAAACTATTGGTTTGTTCTCATTTTTTTGTGGGTTTCTATTTTTTCATAATATATTTCACAATGTCAAAATAATAATAATAATAATAATAATAATAATGATTACTATTATTTTTCTGTTTATCTATGTCCCTCCTCCCATATCCGCTCAACATTGGTTGTACTTACCATCCTTTTTTTATTTCCCAACCTATAAAAATGTTGTTATTTTGGATAACAGATCTACTTCTCTCATTTCATACCTTTCCACCTCTATTTTCTTTTCTTTTCTTCTTCTTCCTTAGTCTCCCCCCTCTCCAATCTTCAACCCATCAATGAAACACCTCCTAAAGAGGTATGTGGAATCTATGACACATAACGTATGCAATCCTAAATAGTTATAATCCTACACCCTAACCCCCTTGGGTAAACCCAAACCACTGTACCTCATAGACCTCCTCAAAGCCATCAACGGGATCATCATCAAATGCCCGCGATACAACGCCTACAAAAAATATCGTATCACTATTCAACTCATACCGACTGCCTCAAGTATCTAAAAGAGATAACATCCTACATACACATAAGGCCAACATTTGATTAAAATAGTAGATCGTGTGATAACATCTGATTAATATAATCACTAAAATGCCCCTAAGATCAACTAAACTTATCTTAGGATTAAGTAGGGTATAATTCATGTTCAAATCCTTACATTTAATTCATTATTTTCCTTAGATGAAACATTAAATATAAATACCAAGTTTAAAAATACTAAGAGTACTCAATGTATCCAAAATATCTTTTATTAAGTAAATTAACTATTTTAATTAAGGCCCCTCACTCCACGTATCAAATACCACCCAAGTATCACACTTCTCCTTTTTAACTTATTTTCTTAATCAAATTGTTCACTTAGACCCTAAGATTTTCACAAATGAATTTTGGTGTAGAAAAGCTAATTAGAATGAGTAGTTGGGTGGTTACTAGTAGCTAGGAAAAAAGATTTAATAGTTTTTGACAATTTTAATGGTGTAGAAAAGCTACAAAATATGAATTTATTAATAAAAATAGAAAATAAACTCAAAAAATATATGTATAAAAAAATTAGCTGGTTGTCAAACATAACTTTATGTACTAAAACCTTTAACTATACATGCACATATGATGTTCTCAAGTGAAAATCCATAAATTATAGATTAGAAAATTAAGTTAGAAATATATCAAATAAAAATCTAAAATTGGTAAAAATAAATTATGCAAAAACAATAATGCATGAAAAAATTCAACTTCAACTTTAAAAGGCATTAAACTAAAGACATGATCCTCAATAACAACTGGACTATTATTGAACCTATTTACTTATGAAATTGATAAAAGTTAATTATGAATAAATATATTTAAAAAAGGTGATTAAAAGGACTAGAAATTAATGGATGTAAATATGGACTTACCAAACAAATGTGACATTCACTAACAACGTCCTAATAGTTAAAGCTCTAAATTTCAAAAGTTAGAAGAGGAAATCCGTGATAAAATTTGATAACATTTCTAAGATATACATGCACTCTTAGAACTTGAAAGTGATGTAGCCATCAAGGGGATGTAGCCACGAATCATTTTTCTATGTGATGAAAGTCTACTAACCTCAAGAATCCAGGATGAACAACTTGTGAATGACCCCTAAATATTTTTCTATTAGCACATTTATCTAATGGAAAAATAAATGAAATAATATAAATTGTTCATAGAGGGATTATAAAGCATATAATTTTGTTTTAAACCACATAACATCAACTTGCACGTGTTTTTAAGCTTTTTTTTCCTTCAATAAAAAAGACTTCAATGAAAAGTTGTAATTTAAGATCGCATGTTTCATTCAACCTAAATTTGAAGCCATACCTTGCACTTGTCACTATTTTTTTTTCACCTTTTCCCATAGTCCCTCCCCTTCACCATTGTACAAGCATTCTCCTCCATCTTTAGCTCTATGTACTTCTTCCATTTTTTGTTGCACTCTACCTGAGTTAAGGTATGGATTTATTAGCTTCTTTTACCTCCATATTCATTCATTATTATTATTTTCTATTTTACGACATTGACAGATTTGTTTAAAATATTGGATTGCTCAATCTTTCTATTGTGTGTTAAAGTATCCACATTGGCGTCTCAAATTTTAGTTACCCAATTGTACAATACACTCATTTTCTTTCTCCTCTTACTTGCTTTTATCAATTTATCTCAACTTTAATTCTTTACTCTATATCAACTACCTCAAATTTACAATACCTAATTAATTTTATCAATTACATTAACAATTATTTCCGTTTAATAATATTTAACATTTAATTTACATTGACCTAGCTAGAAATATCGATTAATATTTTTTTATAATCAAATTTAATTTGATATAAATTTACAAATATTTTTGTTTTGAATAATTTCTTAATTTATAACTTATAATTTATTTTAATTTTTATAATATGGCATTAATGATTAATAAAATATATATATTAAATAAAATATATTATAATATTATAAAAATATTATATGTAACACCCCCAAAATTCACTACTGAAAAATTTTGTTTTATTAAAAGAAATTGCGGAAGCAAAATATTAAATAGTGAATTTCGGGGATATTACCGCCACACTTAGTACCAGACCGGTTCACTCATACCGTTCCAGTACCAAGTGCTAATGCTAAAGAATAAAATATCAATTGCTAGAAATTCAAACCATTATTAAATCAGAGTAGCGCAAGTAAATATTTTATAAGAACAGATTCCACCAATGGTGGTTACAAGAATAAAATTACATTTAAACCATACATTAGAAGTTGAGGAATGAAACCCTAAAGGCCGGATAATCCTTACGCTCTTTCCCGTTGCCCACTTGAATAGCACCTGGAAAAAGCCTGCAAGGGACACTGCCCATTGAATAGGTAGGGCCCCACGAATGGAACCCTTCACTACTACGGTAGTGAGTAACCCTTTAAAGTCACACTTAAAAGCAGGCCCGTAATGTCACACATGGTATAAAAATACATGCATATATAACAAAATGTGTATATAAAACATTCACCTGTTTAACAATCACATCAGATATCAATAGGCAATTATGAACAATCGATACTTTCGGGCCTTAAACCATTTCATAGTGCAAAATCAATACCTTCGACCTTAAGCCATTAGTCCATCATTATTCATTCAATCTCATATTTTATATCCATACCTTTATTCACATATATACAACTGGTTTTATTGAGCTCGGGACTCCCACCATTTTTACTGGTGGATCAATATATATATCAACATCATCCAGGATAACACGCTCCTGGGCCACTATTATATCCGGTGGATCGGTACTTATAATCACTTGCCAGGGCAACACGCTCCCGGGCCACTATTATATCCGGCGGATCGGTACTCATAATCACTTGCCAGGGCAACACGCTCCTCGGCCACTATTATAATCGGTGGATCGGTAATCAATATCATAATCCAACTGGGCCCGGCTCATAATCTTTCACTTTCATGATTAGTATTTTTCCTTTCTTAATCAACACAACAAATCCATTTATTTGCCTCGGACGAGAGATCAAAAACCCGGGATACAAAGGTACACCGGTCGTACTGGTGCATACAAGCTACTCAGTACTCTTCAACCAAGAACCCAAGGACACAAAGGTACCCTGGTCGTACTAGTGCATAAAGCTACTCAGTACCCTACCGACAAGGACACCTAATCCATAAGTATGCATACCCCCTAACTAGGTCCGTAGAACTAGAAAGAGTAAGATATAGGGCCTAGCTGGGGCACAAAGGCACACCAGCAAATACCATAATAATTGTGGACTAAACCACGTCTTTAGGGTAGCGACCCCTAAAGAGTCACCATTCCCGATCTCGAGGTCTTATACTTTAAGTATTAGTGTCTTAATTAAGGTGATCACCAAATGTAACACCCCAAAATTCACTATTTTTTTAGGGAAGTACTTAAAATAGAAAAACTTAAAACGTGTGTAATCTGAGGGTGTTACCGCCACACTTAGTACTATACCGGTTTGCTCCTACCGTTCCAATACTAAGTGCTAAGGCTAAGAAAACAACTCATAAATATTAATAATAGTTCAAATTCATAAATACGAAAATTAGACACACATAAGTCCTTATTCAATTCAAATTACGAGAGTTAGTTTTTCAGGGAAGAGAGATAACTCTGAACATAAATTTATTTGGAAGTGCTTAACATAAATTAAGGAAAATAGGAAAGAAAATCTTAATGGAAGTCCGACCACGCCACTCTGATACGGATTCAGCCAGATCATCACTCGACCCCACCTGATGACCCATGGATATCCATCGCATCAAAGTAAACATCTCCTACCTACACCAAGTCAGATGAGCCTTCTACTCGTGGGAATGAGCAGCACCCATGAAACGGGTGATCAGTACGCTACGTACTGAGTAAGGTAACCGAGCACTAAGGCCAACACATAAACACATAATCCATATAAAATAATAAAAGGCATAATCCAACATAACAACATAAAGGCATATGAACAATTCAGGTAAAAGTACAAGGCCCATTTATAGTCCGGATTAATTAATTAATTAATCCCTGATCGGAAATTGATTCACACCATGCTTTTATCAAAACCATATGAGTACGAGAGCCCCCACTATTATAGCCGGTGGATCAGAGGCGCATAGGGTATCATACCCTAACCACTATTATAACCGGTGGATCGGAGACACATAGGACTACGCGTCCTAACCACTATTCCTAACCGGTGGATCGGTTGGCCCCATATCACATGGTATTCCGCTGTAAGTAATTAATGTCTTTTAGGTATTTTAACGAAACTCTGGTTTATTTTTGTTGAGCTCGGGAACCCCCACTATTGTAACCGGTGGATTGGTTTACGCATAGAGCATCTTGCTCTAACCACTATTATAACTGGTGGATCGGTCACGCATAGGGTAAAAACCCTAACCACTATTCCGAACCGGTGGATCGGTTGATCCTGTCTCAACCATCTTCCACTTTTATGTGATTAATATCTTAAGTATCTTATTCGCAATAGTAGCTTCAGACACGCATTACTAACTCCATGCAAATCCTAGCTCTTATGCAAACCCTAGCTCTTATGCAAACCCTAGCTCCCATGCAAACCCTAGCACCACGTAAACCATGCAATCTTGACTCCCATGCAACATACCCCACTTCCATGCGAACCCTAGCTCCCATGCAAACCCTAGCACCACGTAAACCATGCAATCCTGACTCCCATGCAACATACCCCACTTCCATGCAACCCTAATATTGCCATGCAACGTACCACCCTTCCATGCAACCCTAATATTGCCATGCAATGTACCACCTTTCCATGCAACCCTAATATTGCCATGCAACGTACCACCTTTCCATGCAACCCTAATATTGCCATGCAATGTACCACCCTTCCATGCAACCCTAATATTGCCATGCAATGTACCACCTTTCCATGCAAACCCTAATTTTACCATGCAACGTACCACACTCCCACGTAACCCTAATATTGCCATGCAACCTTAATATCGTCACGTGAAACCCTAACACCATGCAATATTAATAACACCGTGCAAACCCTAACATGCATGTCTTAAGGCCAAATCACATATTATCACATATAAATAAAAACCCATACCATATAACAAACCAAGATCATACGTGGACTCCACATCACATCGTATATAACATAAATATATTGATAGACATATGATACATAGCATGCGAATCACATAATGCATATAAGCACACATAAAGGCCTTAGCACCCCTTACCTAATACGACACCGGTCTTGGTGCACGCTCCTATTCCACTTGAGGGATTTGACTAGGTTCACCTATTAAATGAAAGTATACTAGAATTAGGCTCCCTTATAAAATTTTATTATTCTCTAAATTATTCCAAGATTTTGTTTTTAATTAAAACAATACTACACAATAATTAATTATACAAAATATTACTTAAAAATACAAATAAATTATTGTTTTCATTCGAAAGGGTGGTGATACAAGGGTTTCTACCCTTCACCAAAATAGTAATAATAGCAATAATAGTAATAATAATAATAATAATAATAATAATAATAATAATAATGATAATAAAACATTATTAATAACACTCTTATTAGTAGAATATTAATATTAATAATACCAAAATTCTTAAAATTACAAGGTGGCTTTCAAAATCAATCCATATAATGAGATGGTGGCCAATGCAAGTCTTTCTATGTTATAGCAATAAGAAGCTCCTCCATAAGTTACAGTCTCATATTCTAAGTTATGAATATCTAGGATGGGGAAAAGGAAGGGTTCGACACATAATTCACAATGGCATATAATCATTACTAAAAAAATACAACTTAACAAGTCCATCTAATAGATGATAAATACTACACACATCAAGGACAACAATTAGATGCAAAGCTAATACTAAGGCTAGATAAAACCTAACCCGTACTTGCTCACAAGACTAATATGGGTTTCAAAACACTTAGAAAAATAAGGGAACTCATTTTTTGGATTAAACAATTTTCCAATTTTGAAACCAAAAAACTTTAATACCGACTTATAACACCCCCAATTTTAGCACTAGAATTTTTTTAGAAGAGTTATTTGTGGAAGCTAAAACATTTAAAATGTTAAGTGTTACCATCACACTTAGAATAAGTCTATCTTCCTCTACCATTCTTATACCAATTGTTATGGTTAAAACATTTCTCTCATTAAATTAATAAAAATAATGAGAAAGAAGAGGATAAAGATATTAAATTACAAATTATCACTATTATGATAATATAGAAAAAATTGGACAAGGTTATAACAACCAAAAGAAGAGAAGTACATAGTAGGGCATTAGAGCTTGAGGGATATCTAAATTAAAAGATGTAAGAGTGGACACCGGATAATCCTAACTCTTAATCAGAAACCCTAGCTAGCTTAATTAGGGCACTCAAAATACTCTTGCAAGATCATAACTACCCATTGCATAGGATGGGGAAAATAAAATAACACATGTAAGAATAATGGTATTTAGTAAACTATTATATAATACTAAACATGCAAATGCCACATGGAGTACGTAGAAGGTAAACATAAAGCAATTATGGCATAAACACATCAAAGAATACATGTAATAATGAAGTATTTCAATTATGCCATAAACTCGTGCTTCACTATAGATCACATACTCACCATGCCATCTCTCTTAACCATATTAAGGGAATTTCATTAATCCATATTATACTAAGGGTGCCCTACAAAGGGGAAAAACCAAACGATATTTGAGTCTTTTCCAATAACCACCACGATACTACTTATAAACATAGAGAGTTATGTTATAAGGTAATTACGAACCAATATACCAAAACAAATCCATTTACAAAAAGGATAGTGCACTAAGGCAACAACCAAACCACCACATATGTAAACCAAGGGTAGTGCACTAAAGTGATTACCAACCAACATATCAACCAATACCAATAACTAACCCAAAGATCATAATACAAGAGTTACTTCAATTTTAATTACTCAAGTGGAGATAATAGAAACCCTAAATATGCTTGTACTTAATTTTCACACATTTAGTAGGATCATATAGGTTACCTCCATTCCAACTAAAAATAACAAAAAAAAAGTATCAACCAAGAGCCCTAGCTATGAAACTAATATTCCTTCTCTTCCTTAAAATCAAAATCCAATAACATTAGAATCTAACACATAAAATAACAAAGACATCAACAAATAAAAATACCAAATATCCACATGGGAAGATAAAACATATCCAACTATGGGTGGCACACCAAAGAATGAGAAAAAGAGAGGAATCACTTCAATTTTTCCTAAGAAACCCAAGGCTTAAGAGAAGAAAAGTAAGCAAAGAAAATGGTAGTAAAGAGAGGTGGGAGGCTCAGTTCTTCTACAACAAATAGAACAATGGGAGTGTTCTTAAACACTCGACAAAAACTCAAAAGAAAATTGGAGGAGAGAGATCAAAGCATAAGAGGATGAATAATGAGATAAAAAAATAAATGAAGGCCTAAAGAGGAGAGGGGTTGCTGATTCTTCTAAAGAGAGAGGATCTAACCAAAAGCCTACTTCATTCAAACTTGAATGAAGAGGTTGAGCCATGGCATAAGGTGTGTAAGAGAGTAAGTGAGACATAAGGTGAGATAACACAAGGCTAGATTCATAATGAAAGGGGATAGAACAATAACAATCATATCCAAGATGAAGGAAGGTTGGGGGAAGGCCCAAAAAGTCAAAGGAGGTGACTGCAAAAGCCAAAATAAACTAAAAAAACTATGAAAATCCAACTCTAGTCAATGCCCAATCGACCGTCGGTCATCTACCCAAACACCTTGTGAATGCCTCAATGCGTGGTCGCCTGAACCACAAGCCTCGGTCAACCACCAACCCTAAAAATTAACTTTTTTCCATTTTAACCTAATTAATGTAATACATTTTCACCTCAAGCCAAAAAAACACAGAAAATAACATAAACCCATACTTTATCCACCAACATTTTCTAAGAAGATATCTAGTTGCAATTATGTTCTCAATTAGGATTTACAGAGAAATTGTGTATTACATGTTCTTTCATTGATTACCTAACACCTCTTTTTTTTTATTTATCAAAAATTGGTTATAGAACCAATTTTATGGTTCTAAAATTAAACACTTTGAGAAACGTTCTTTTAATAGATAGTAAAGATAGTTGTTAACATTAGCAACTGTTCTATCTTAGAAGAGGATGACGAAAACCAAAACCTAATAACTGAAGCAAAAGAGGGAATGCTCTACACTTTCATTAGTGGAGTAGTGGAAGACGAATGATTAGATCAATTAAGGAAAAGCTTTTTATTTTTTAATTTGTTTGGGTAACAAAGTGGAAATTTATTTATAGCATAACGGAATCTTTATGGTTCTTGGTTTGTACATCCCATAAACATAATGTTTTACACCCGTGATCGCAAAACAAGGGCAACTATCAAATGATAAAAAGTTACAAGGTATTTTAGAATCGACGTTTGCCAACTCGTCAACAACTTGATTAGCCACCTAGAAAACGTGTCGGACTCTCCACTTAGTGAAGTGCGTCAAATATTCCCTCCAGTGAAGACAAAGAGGAAACATAGGATGAGAGGATGTTGAATTTTGAACTAGATGAAACAGTGAAATAGTATCACATTTAATAATGACAGTCCGAATGCCCAGCGTTTCAGCCTTGAAATGTCCGTCTCGGAGAGCCCATGCCTCGGCAGTAAGGCTTGGGGTTTGTCCTATGGATCGGGGAGTGCCCGCTATCCATTCACCTACGTGATTATGGATCATCGCTCCAGCTCCCGTTTTACCGTTCCGACCATGCCCTTGATCCTTCACGGTTCATTTTGAGAACCTCTGGGGGAGGGGGATCCTATTTGATATTCAATGCCATTGTCGTCTTCACCTTCTGTTGGTTTTTAAGGATAAGTTGAGCTGAATCTAGAATCAAGCATTTAAGGAATAACCTGAATATGAAACCGAACAGGATTCAGAAAGACTGGGGAGGGGGGGGGGATGATGCACGAGCTGCATCCATCCCAAATCAAACTGGGTGGGCTATGCACACACATCTGTATTTAGACTAGCCCTAGTCCAATTACTTACTGGAAAAAAGAATTTCGAACTCATAACTTGACAGGTATAGAGAATGTTGGCCGGAGTAGAAAAACTAGCAAAATTCCATTTGTAAGCATTGTGATTTGTGAGGCATTAACTTTTTCTTATAGTTATCTACAAACTATTTTAATCGGGATTAAAAGGAAGGGGAAGAAACATAAGATTCATATCGTTCACCTCCTGGCTTGATCTATGTACTTTAGGGAGATACTTTTTGCTGTAAAAAATATAGGAAATTAATGAGAATACACACTCAAAAGTAATTTTGGCAAATTAATAAGGCCAAACCGCAAATAATCTAGAAGCAACCAACCAAAACAAATAATTGCCCCAGCATGAGCATCATTTGCTGAAGCAAAACATCCAAGAAGCCACGCCAACTGTAACAAGTAGGCACAACTGCAACCAAGATGCAGAACCTACATACCGCATCGATCCCAAGAGCAACACCAAACCCCCTAGGGCTTTGCTCAGCATAAGAGGTATCAACACGAGAACACTCCGTAGGTAGGTGATTGAAGTTTGATTTTCGCTAAGGATGCAGGCCTTTGAGGAAAGAAGAAAAAAAAAAAAAACATGAAAGCCCCCTCGATCCGCTTAGAACTAGCTAGCTAGGTAGATAGATATATCAACTATGAACCAAATTAACATGCTTTCTATCATAAACCTCACGACAACAATCAGTTTCTAGTCATGTATCTGCTGATGCAGCATCATCAAGATTCTCAACACAATTAAAGAAGCCTAACTCTTTTGGGATTGAAGGGGACATGCCGCCGGCCTTCATTATTATTTCTAGTAAAAGGCGAACGCCTTAGAGTTAGAAGGCTGTGAATCTTGATGATGCTGCATCTGCAAACACTGACAGGGTGAACGGAATGGATATACCTCGTCGCCTCCTTAAATTTTTTTCATGCAGATTAAGAGCTAGCTAGCATTCTGGTGGGCGGATGGTTCTCAAGAAAATGAAGATTTCGAAATACAAAAAAGAGGCTAACCAAGAGAAAACCGAACGACATTTGATGATGAAATAAATCCTTTAATTATTGAAATTTAGCAATTGTTTGGGCTACTGAGGAGATTAGTTTAAAGAAAATGGGGATGGAACAAGTTATATAAGTTGGAGGAAACTAATAAGAGGATGACCTAAACAAATTAAACGGTGTCGGATAAGCGAACCGATCACATACAATTACCTCTATATACATGAACCGTTAGCAAAATTGCACCATAAAATTAAGGGTAAGGACCCCACGTCAAGAAGCAACGAAAATATTAAGATGCAAAGTTTTGTTTTATGTAAAAATAAAAATAAAATCCATATCTTCGTGGCTATTGTCCCACGGCCCATTCCAGATATTCCGGAGTCGATTCCTCTGCATTGGCTTTTCTTTCCCCATCTATGTATTCAAGTCGAAACAATGTTTTTTTTTTTGGGCCTTTTGTGGGTTAACATCAAGAAACTCTTGGATCTATAAATACGACTTACTATATCAGTATTTCTAGTCATCGATCGAAACAGTAAAAAATAATAATTGCATATAAAGGATAATAATCATTTCATGCGAAAATATTCCTAGAAATTTGAGCGAAAATTATGCGAAGTATCATAGAAGAGGGCCCATGGGTTAGTGGTATAAAGCCACATCGGGTCGATTATCCTATGCATATATTGGGCGATTAGAATTATAATATTAGAGGACTGATTAAGTTTTGGTTTAATAGTTAATATATATATATATATATATAATCTCATTTTAATTATCATACAGAATCTCCAGGACCATGAAGGAATTCAGGTGGAAAAGAAACTCTTAGGTCATAGAAACGTGCGTGGTCATTTTTCGTCATGATATGCAATCAATACATTTCCGAATTCTTCCATTCACTGAACCTGAAGATAACCTATCAATCATGCATCAAATTCCTTAATTGTAGTCAACCCGATGCCGTATACGAGATTATCAATTAGATGTCGGCATTCAATGATTGTATACTGACAAAGGCACGGAAACCGCAGGTGGCTCCGCAGCCACCCTCGCTTCATATATCTGATGTTGCGCCTTGCCAATAATGACCCGCGTTGGTCTATGGGGTTCAGTCCATCAGCCTTGTGAGTCCGTTGGCCCACCTAATAAAAATAAAATTGGATCATTAAAACACTGAGGAATTTAATCTTCGAATCAAGAGCACAATTCAAAAAAAATATATATATATATGATTTGCATATTTTAGGTACAAAAATAAATATTTATGAAAGGAAGAAATTGGAGATTTTTTTTATTAAGTATGAAGATCCGAAGAAAATTAGAGCTAGTACATTTCACAATTGGTCAGCAGAGACCCTTTTATAAGCTCATCTATTATTGGCCAAAACACTTAACTATTATTAGCCAAAAAAATTCATACTACTTTCTACCTAATATCAATCCATGCTAGAGGAAAATGTAAAAGTTACCATTGTCCATATGAGTTGACCCTTGTCAACTTGCATGCGGTCATGCTAACGAGTATCAAAACCCTTATATCAAGGGATTTTTCTACCCACTCTTAAACATCTTATATTCACTCTACAGATGTCCACGCCTTCACTCTACAGAGGAGAAGTCTTCCCTCAACCTTGACTTGGTTAAACTCTTCTCAAGTTTAGTCTATCAACTGATGGGATCAATTAGTTTATCGTCATCGTCCTTTGCTTTCACCCTTGGCTGACACCCGTTGGTCGTTTCCTTTCACCTAGTTGACACCCTTTGACAGGTCATTGCCCTTGGCTAATTCCCTTTGACTTATAGCCCCCGTTAGCTAACACCCTTTCACTAGTTGTCGCCCTTATTGGTTGTTGCTCCTTGGCTTATCCGACGAAGTTGCTTGTGGTTACCCCTTGCTCTAGTCTATACCCATTCTTATTTGGCAATCGTGCCCCTTTAGTTTGGTCATTGAACTTTACTATGTCATTGTATATCAATTTTGTTCCCTTTGTTGAGGGAATCCAACAATTCTCTCCCTTTTGAGACATGGGAAGACCTTTATTCTTCTCAACTAAGAGGAATCATACACTATGCTTATCCCAACTTTAGTATGACATAGTTCATGCTTACTTTTAGGCAAGAGATTTACATGCGTGTCTAACCAATTTTCATCTGTATAGAATTTATCCAAACAAATTTATCTCTCCTTGAGCAGACCTCTTATCAAGTGATACTTGAATTAGATATATTTGGATCTTGAGTGGAAATAGGCATTTTTAGTTACATGGAATGCACTTTATAAATCAAAACTACCACAACATTATTTTGTCTCAAGCCAATGTCCCTAAATAATCTCTTCATCCACAACATCTCCTTATACGCCTTAGTAATGGCTATATACTATACCTTGATTATAGACAAAGCAACACACTTATACAACCAGAAGTGCTATAAGATAGCTCCCCCATAAAAGGTAAACAAGAATCCTAATGTTGATGGCTATGTATCTATATCTTCTACCATATCCAAGTCAGTATAGCCGACCAAGACTGGCTAAGCCCAATTAAAATAAAGCATCATCTTGAATATCCCTTGTAGATACCATAAAATTCACTTCACTACCTCCCAATGATCTTTGTCGAGGTTGGATACCAACTAACTACACTAATGACAAATGCAACAACAGGCTTGTTTACACCATTACATATATCAAACTCCCCATGGGGATTTGTGTAACACCCTAAAATTCAATATTTTTTTAAAAGCGGAAGAAATTAAAATAGAAATATTTAAATTAAAATCCGTAAATTCTGGGGATGTTATCGCCACACTTAGTACCAAACCAATTCTCTCCGACCGTTTTAATATCAAGTGTTAAGGCCAAGAAAAGATTAATATTAACCTTAAATCAAGAGTTCATGAAAGAACTAGAAAGATCATACATAAAAAATCAGAGTACGCACAAATAATTGTAATTCATATCCAAAAGAGAATTAAGCTTACAACCGATAAAAGGTTCATTTAAAATACTCAATACAAGTAATAAATCATAAGAGGGCAAATCCGATACAAAAGAAATAGCAGAAGAAGACAAAATAACAAGAAGAGTGAATCCGGCCACACTACTTTCAAACTTGGAGCCAAAAATGTTCAACACACAGCTCCGCCCGATGAATTGCCCACCTACACAAAGTCAGAAGGGCTAACTGCTCGTGGGAATGAGCAGCACCTATAAAAGGGGTGATCAGTACGCTATGTAATGAGTAAGGTAACTGAGTACCAAGGCCAACACATAAAATCACATAAACCACGCAGAAGAATAGAAAGAACATAAAGAACAACATGATAACATAATATCGAACAATCATTCGGGTAGATACATAAAGGCCCATTTATAGTCTGGATTTATTATTTAAGTAATCTCTGATCAAAACTCATTTCATACCATACTTTTATCAAATCCATGCGAGTATAGGAACCCCACTATTATAGTTGGTTGACCGAAAACACACAGGTCATAAAGCTCCTGACCACTATTATAGTTGGTAGATCAGAAACACACAGGGCATAAAGCTATCTTTCACTTTACATGATTAATGTTTTAAGTATCTTATTCAAGAGTTTTCACTCTAGACATGCATGACTCACTCTCCTTACACCTATCTTCCAACAAACTCTTTTCACATCATCAACATCATGTAATTCCCAACTTACCCCAACATCCTTTCCTCCATATTCTATATCACACTAAAATTCCAACCCCGAAATATATGGGTCAAGGCCCACTACTACACACCTCTAAGTCCACTTACTTCTTTACTCTAGGGTTTTTCCCCAGAAACCCTAATTTAGACCTATGGGGTCCATCCTACACCACTTCACACGACCCAAATTATTTTCGCACTCCACACAAAACAAAAAATAAATTCCATCCTCATAATTACATTTTAATCACCAATACACATGATACCACAAAAACCCTAAGCAGCCACACCAAACCCTAATTTTTCACACAAACCCTAGCTCGGTCTCCTACATACCCTTATATTGCTCCACGTACTATTTTCTTCCAAAGTGTTCAAACACCCAAACAACACTTACATTACCTTCCTCACATCCCAAATAAACTTTCCATACGTAAATTTCATGCTTATGCAAACTTTACACATCCCATGCAACCATTCAAAATTTTCATGCGAAACCCTAAAATCCCATGTGAAACCTTAGATTCAACCATATAAAACCCTACATTCTTTCATGCAAAACCCAAGATTCCTTAATACAAAACCCTAAATTCAATCCACACAAAACACAAGGTTTCTCCATACAAAACCTTAAATTCAATCCATACAAACCATATATTAGATTCTCCTATATTACACTATGATTAGATTATCCCATGTTACACCATAAATTAAATTCTCCCATATAGAATTACATATTATATACTCCTATGTAAAACTATAAATTAGATTCTCCCATACAAAACCATAAATTAGATTCTCCCATATAAAACCATAGATTAGATTCTCCCATACAACATTATAAATTAGATTCTCCCATACAAAACCATAAATTAGATTCTTCCATATAACATCATAAATTAGATTCTTCCATATAACACCATAAATTAGATTCTCCCATACAAACCATAAATTAACATCCTCACATGCATGTCTTACAGGGTCACAACACATATCATCACATATCACAATCTTTCGTCATATACACATAGTACACATGCCATATAATAACGCAGAAACGTACTTCAACTCTACGTCATACCACATACGAAATATTGAATAATGATAAGCATATAATACATAGCATACAAAGCATATAATGCACATTAACACACAATAGGCCTTAGTAACACCCTTACCCAAAACGACAACGGTCTTAAAGCATGATCCTATGCCTCCGTAGGGCTTTGACTAGTTTCACCTATTTGGAGGAAAAACTAAAAATTAGACTCTCTTACTAAAAATACCATTAATTACTAACTTACTCTAAGACCAGTTTTTTGATAAAATAATAACATATTAATAAATTAACATTAACTAATTTCTACTTTGCTAAAGATATAAGAAATAATAGTAGTATTATAAAAATTGATAATATAAGGGTTTGAAAACTTTATCCTAATAATAATAATAGTGACTTTAATAATAAAATTTAGTAATAATAATAATAATGAAATAGTAATAATAATAATAATAATAATAATAATAATGAAATAGTAATAATAATAATAATAATGATAAAACCATAATAGTAATGCAAAAATGATAATAATCATAATGGTAATAGTAATAATGATAATAATCGAAGATAAAATGAAGTAGGGTTTCGACCCTAGATTGAAAAATAATAAAATTATTAAATAATAATAATAATAATAATAATAATAATAACAACAACAACACTAATAATAATAATAATAATAAATCCTAATGATAAAAATAATCATAATATTACTAACAATAAGACTTCATATTTATAATACCACTACTACAATTCAAAAAAGGCACAATAGGGTTTCAGCCCTATAAAGAATAATAATACCAACAATGAAAATAATAATAATAATAATAATAATAACAACAACAACAACAACAACAACAACAATAATAATAATAATAATAATAATCGCATAACATTAATAATAAAAATAGCAACACTAATAGTAAAATAGTTGTAGTAATAATAATGGAATACTAATACTAATAATTTTGAAATAGTAATAATAATAATAATAATAATAGTAATAATAGAAATAATAAGAATAATAATAATAATAAACTCAAAATAAAAATACAATAGGGCTTCAGCCCTCAATAGAAATAATAATAAAAACATTAATAATAATAATACATATTAATAATAGAAAAAAAAAAAATAATAATAATAATAATAATAATAATGATAATAATAATAATAATAATAATAATAATAATAGTTTTTATATTCAAATAAATGAAATAAAATAAATTAAGGCTTGTAAAAATAGGGTAAAAGGGTTGAGAGGGTCTAGGGTTCAACCTTAGGCTGGTGGTGACACAGAGGTGGCAGCGGTGGTTGGAAAAAGAGAAGAAAAGGGGAAACGTTGGATGCTGAGAATAAAATAGGAGGAATGAAGGTGGGATATGGGGTGTTTAGAGTTTCTTAGAAGGAGAAGAACATAATAAGGGTGGTGGCGCAGCCAAACGTGGCGGTGCACGACGACGACAATGGTGGTCGAATGGGGAAGAAGAAGAGAAAGCGAGGAGGAGAGGGAGAAAGAGGAAAAGAAAGGTAGGGGAAGGTATAAGAGGGTTTGTAAAACAGAATGAGTGGTAAAAGGAGTGGCGGAAGTGACAGGAGAGGTGGCTAATGGTGGTTCGAAGGGCAGTGGAGGTTGAAGAGAGGGTTGATGAGGAAGGGAACTTCGCACAGTTGGGGAAACCTGTGCATGAAAAATCGAGGAATGAGGGTAGTTAGTTAGTTAGAGGGTGGTTCAGGGAGTACTAGGGTGGTCATAATGGGCGGCGGTGTTGGTCGGAGGCGAGGGAAATAGCGTCTAAAGTGGCAGCGACACACGAGGGGGAAATGTCTGGGTAAGAAATCAAAAGCTCAAACATGGCTAATTATGGAGGTATTTATAGAGTTTAGAGGAGATGTTAGGGTTACAACAGTCAGTGAGGGGATAATGCATTTAAGGTCAGGGTCACCGGCGGGAACAAAGACGGTGAAATTCAAATCAGGGTAGGGGGTTGTGCGCAGAAAAAAAAAGGGTTGAGCGCGAAAAGAAAGGGAGATCGTTGGGTCAGCGTGGCCGACAAGTCGAGGGGAAGAGAGAGGAAGAAAAATGACCGGTCGAAATGGCCGTAACCGGTAGCGAAAACCCAGGGGAGCTTAGCGGTGGTTGCAGCTCGACGATGAGGCTGGGGAAGAAGAAAAGAAGAAGGAGGAGGTGGCGGTTGGACCAGTCAGGCGACGAGGAAGTGTTTAAATGAAATGCTGCGTTCCATGGGTTAAAAGAAATAAAGCGCAACATTGTGACATAAAGAAGAAGGGGGATGGCTACATAGGTTGGGCCACCGAAGGAAAGGAAAAGAAGGATTAGGCCGCGGGAAGTCAGGCCCAATTAGGGGGAAAAAGAAAAAGGAAAGAAAAAGGAAGAAGGAAAAGGAAAAAGAAAAATGGGAAAAAGAAAAATAATGGGTTGGGTTAATTAAATTAAATAGAATATTTGGGATATTTAAAAATAATAATATTTAAATAAAATAATATTTAAATCTCTTTTTAGGCTAAAGTAGGATTTTTGAAAGATTTTTCATAAATTCCATTTTAAATAGGAAAACACCCTAATTTTATTCAATTAAATTATTTATAAAATTCATATTAATTTGTAACTATTTTCTCCCTTTTCTTTTAAATAAAACAATTTATTTAATTAATTTCTAAAATAAAATCCTTAATTAGCTAAAATACCCAAATTTCTCATAATTAAAATACTTATAAATTTCTTCTTAATTTACCCTAATTAATTTCCTTTTATTTTAATAAAAATAATTTATGTAATTAATTTTTCTAATAAAACCTTATTTAACCGTAATTTTTCAAATTAGAAATTTTCGGGGCATTTAAATTTGACTAATCTTCTTCCTAAAATTTTTATCCATTATACATGATGCCTTGCTTAGCCTAAATGATGGAACGATGGGACAACTTACTGGCTTTGTTTTGCTACATACCAATCATATGTCAATAGGCAACACAAACTCAATCCTATACACTCAAGATGGGTAGAATTATTGCAATATTTTTCGGTTTTAATTAAACATAAGAGTTGTTAAATTAATGTTGTAGGTGATGCTCTTTCTAGGAGGTATTGTATGCTATCTTTTTAAGAAGCTAGAGTCTTAAGGTTTACCTATCTCAACAAACTCTATAAATAGGATGAAGACTTTGGGGGCTACTTTGCAAACAAAGACAAGATCAAAGGATTCTTTGTGCTCCAAGATGGGTTCCCTTTCCAGAACAAAAAACATTGCATTCCTAAAATTTCAATTCAAGAGCTACTAGTTCGAGGAGTGTATGGAGGAGGACATACAGGGCACTTCGTAAAATGTGCCATATATCAAAGGTCTAAGAGTCATTTTCATCAAGGATCGTAAGCCCCTTTTCCCATGACCCACTAACCATAGGATCATGTTAGCATGGAATTTATTATAGCATTAACTAGAACCCAAATACAACATGATGCCATAATGGTGTGGTAGATCGGCTATCTAAGATGGCTCATTTTTTAGCTTGTCAAAAAATGGATGATGCATCTTATGTGGCTGATCTTTTCTTCAAGGAAATAGTAACGCTACATGGTATTCTAAGATCCATTGTTTTTGATAAGGATACCAAGTTTCTTAGTTAATTTTGGAAGACCTTGTGAAGACTAGTTTATACTAAACTTATTTTTAGTATTACCTAACACCCACAAATGGATGGATAAATTGAGGTAACAAATAGAACCCTCACTATACTCCTCTAAAGTATGGTTCACAAATCCTTAAGGGATTGGGATATCAAACTAAGTTTTGCTGAGTTTGCCTACAACATGTCACCAACCTATACCACTAGACACTCCCCATTTGAAGTAGTGTATGGAAGAAAACCGAGCACTCCCATCAACCTAATACCCTTCCCATAAAGGCACACACCAACTACTAGGCTAAAGAAAGACCTAAAGCAATAAAATGGCTCCACAAACAAGTAAGGGCAAAAAGTGAAAAGGTGAATGAGCTTAACAAAGCAAGTATGAACAAACACTGCAAACAACACCTATACAAACTAGGGGACTTAGTGTGGCTTCATCTAAGGAATGAGATATTTCCAATATAAAGAAATAATAAGCTAATGTTGAGAAGTAGTGGACCAAATAAAATACTTGAGAAAATTGGGGATAACACTTATAAAATAGAGTTACCACTAGAGATAGAAAATATTTCAAGCACTTTTAATGTGGGAGATATATTTTCCTTACTTACATGATGAACCTTTTGAAGATATAGACATCCCTTCTCAAAAGGGATAGGATGATGTAGGAGCATCCCTTTTCCAAAATAAAAACCTAGCTATTGATATTCTAAAATATAAAGGAAACAAAAGCCTTTTTATTTGGTAAAAATGGTAGCTAAATACATGAACATTTTTTCCATTAAACTAGCCACACCCATATCCTTTTAAGCCATGTAAGACACCCACCCAGCCATCACCTTCTATTGCAACCTTTGTGGGCTTACTTCCCACCCCACACCAACTCCCAGCTACTTCCTACCTACCCAAGGGGCACTCCAGCCACCACAAACCCCTACCACCTATAGTTATTAGTGGGACCACCTAGGAACATCAGCAAACCAACACAAAATATAAGGGAGGGTTATCCTTTTAGTCAATTCTGATTTGGGAAGACTTTTGTAACAAATATATGAAATTTCCTTCTCTTTTGTATTTGTCAAAATTAGATTTGTAAGTGTTACAACACTAGATTTAATTTTAATGATGTTTTAGCTTAAGTAATAACTTCTTGCTTGCACTCCATCTCTAAATTAGATTTTGAAGGCATAGGGAATGGGGGAAAAATGACATCATATGCATGGGGGGTTAACTTTTTTGTTGGTTGGATTAAAACTAAGTAAGATTTGTTATAAAACTAGTAATTTTGTACTCTAACCAATATTCAAACCTATTTAGTACATTCTTATTCATGATGTATCTAAAATTGTTAAAACATTTTATAAGTGTTAGAATTTTAGAAAATAGAAGACACTTTTGGTTGTTATCTCATTTTGTGCCCCCTGGGCCAGGCATTCCTTCGTCTCTTCTAGTGTATGAATTAAATATTTAAACCTCGAAGCTTGTGTGTTTTATCCTAAATGTTCATACCTTAGATGGTACTAACAAGTGTGAGGTCCCATGAGTTACATATGACCTTAATATTCTCACCTCCTTTCAACCCTTTTTCTCCCTTTTTTATTTCATTAGTGGCAACCCCCGCAATCAAGCCAAAGGTTGACCCAAATTGTTTGAGCTTATGCATCACTAATTGACTAGTTTGACTAATTATTCTATGGGTTATGATCCTATAGAAACCTATTTGTCTCTACTTAAACACATCAATTGGTTTCACCAAACTAATCGATTGTTTTAGAAACTAATTGACTGGTTTGGCTAACCAGTCCATGGATTTTTCGTCTATAGAAACCTATGTATCTCTATCTAAACACATTGACTAGTTTCACCTAACCGATCAACAAGTTTGATAAAGCAATCAACTGGTTTAACCAACTAGGATATAGGTTGAGATGAATTACAAAATGGTTTTTACCCAAGGAGGAAATCGATCGAATAGTTTGAATAAACTAGCCAACTGGTATGAAAGAAACATTTATTGGTTTATTAAACCATAGTATAGTTCAAATATGTTCATAGGACCAACTATATACAACATGAAAAAGATCAACTAATTTCAATAGGTCGACTAGTTTGTGTAATGATAAAATTTTCATCTAACGTCTAAACATATTTAGTTTATTAGAGAGCATGTTGAAAAAGGAGATGTAATGTAGAATTCGTAGACACATTACAACAATGTGGAGACAAAATTCCTAAATCTTTGAATGAAGAAAGATTCACAATTATTAGGTGAGAACTTGGAATGTCATTTTTTGATTAAAATATCTCTCTTATACTTTTGAAGTTACAAAAATGTGTGGATTTATCATAAAATATAATCTAAAACGTGATTAAATGACCTTATCATGGTGGGGTTTAATTCTTAAATTATCCCATATGATTTTTAATTATAGTTATAAAATCAAGTGTAATGTATATTTATAATCCACGATTCGAAGTGTTTTCATGTGCCAAGCATATGTGGGAACAATGTCCAAACTAATAGACTAGTTTGCAAACCATTTGATGGAGTTAGAGTAATAGTCAATTGGTTCCACTAAAATAAAGGGAAAAAACTTGGTTTTTTATTTTTTTTAATTTGGGTAAGAATAGTCGTCTGAAATGTCAAAACTAGTCCTAGCACCTATTATCTACCACCCATCAAGTGGGTGTGTCACTATCTCATCTGGACCATTATTTTCCTATAAGTAAGCGTGGGAGCGGATATAACTATTAAGGATCGATACGGGGTCAACCAAATTCTCTCTAGTACTCCAATATGATTCAGCGTTGACATCTTCCGCCATATAGCGAGCCATAGTGAGGCGACTCTAGGATACAAATATCTCATAATGAGGATCATTTAGGACTATATCACACTGCTTTGCCTACATAATGAGCTCAATATCTTCGATGTGGTCACACTTTGGAGGAGGGCCTATTAGAAAAGTGAAGATGGGCAGACCTTTATGCTTACAGCTAAGGCTCGTGCCTCACTATTATGTAATGGTTTACTCTATGCTATATCGACAAAACAACCTCCATTTACCTAAGGAGATGGGCTCCCATCACCCTCTAATGAACCTATGGCTCTAACTAATGTCCTGTTCACTTCTAGAGGAGACTTCACCTTTGTTGTTGCACCCTCCACCTCCACTACACTAACCAATGTTCAAGTTTAAGTGATCTTAGACAATGTCTACGATATCCTCCTCCAATTTTTTTTAATGTTGAATAACATTGACAGTTATCAAGAACACCTAAAGGCTAAGATGCATGCCATTCGTATACAATTACCACCAGATTTTACACCACACCATTAGGATGACATAGGGACATGCTAAGGTGTCAGTGTTTATGGTAAGGCCCATGAAGCAAACTCTACAGAAGCTGCTTAGGGTGTTGTTGTTCCTCATCCCTTTGATCCTATTATTAAGGAGTAACTTGCCGAGGAAACTATAATTTTTTGAGATGTCATTGTGATAACTAAATTAGAGGAGCTAGAGAGTAAGGACCTTAATAGTTTGTCTCTACCACCATTCATCACCATTTTACCCACTGCTCCATCTTCCTCTGCTCCAAGCACCTCTAGTGTTGATATGAACCTTGTCTAGTGCTTGGCTGCATCATTAAGTAGATACATTCTTCTTCTTCTTCTTCTTCTTCTTCTTCTTCTTCTTCTTCTTCTTCTTCTTCTTCTTTTTTATCTTTAAGTCATATTTGTACTTTTGTATTTATCATTATATGACTTAGTTGAAAAGACAATTTTAAGTATTGTCATATGTAGGTTTCTCATCTCATGTACCATATTGTATGTTTTTTTACTGTATATATATATATAATGAGATGTTTCCATATTCTGAATTCCTTATCTATCTATGGTGTCACTCACATACTCTAATCAATAACTTTTTTTTAGTATGCACTAGTTCACGGGGTTATCCATTTACTTTTGGATTGTTTTCTTCTTTATATATAGGGATCATGCATGAGTTGCATTTATAACCTTTTTTTATGCCAAAAAGGAGGAAAATCCAAATTTGTGGTATTAGAGTTGCATATGGTAATGAATAAAGTCCATAAGGATATTCTAACAGTATTCCAGCTTTAATTTTATTATTGCTTTACTCTATATATATTTACACTCTTTGTTTGTCATCATCATAAAAGGAGAGATTATTGTCCTCCTAGGTCAATCAATGTCTTATACCTTATTTTGATGATACCAAATGAACATAAGTGAGTTAACATGGTTGCTTAAGTATTCATGAGTTGTGATTGGTAACAAAGAAGTTAAAAGATACTTGCTCAAATCATTTCTCAAGCGCACATTTAAAAAGAGCATTCAAGTTTCAAAGCACATGAGAATATTATATCAAGACAACCAATACTCAAGACCCTAAGGTGTATATTTCATTTCTTAGGATATCTTGTAAAGTAGGATGAGTAAAACACTTTTGATTTTCATCTCTAGGGATTTTTTTAAATATTCCTTAAAATTATTTTGATAAAAAATCCATGTTGATTTTGATTCTAAAATCTTTTAATTTTTTTTATCATATTGGTTCTAGCCGGAAGTGGTCGACTTGTCTCAAAACTAATCAATTAATTTGGTTCAAACCCAAGGCATTAAATATGTAAAATATCAAATAAATTGAAAGGTTAAGTAAATTGATTGACTGGCTTCAAAACTGATCAACTGTTTAGAAACCAATCTACCAGTTTAGAAACTCATCGACTAGTTTGACGAACTAGTCCATGCATTTTGCTTTCGTAGTAACCCATTTTTCTTCATTAAAGCACACTGACTAGTTTTATCAAACTAATCAAATAGTTTAGAAACTAATTGACTAGTTTGACTAACCAATCCATAAATTTTGATTACCTATTCATGTATATTTAAACAAATCATCTGGTTTCACCACACTAATCAACTACTTTAGAAATTGATAGATTGGTTTCACTAACTAGTCCATGGGATTTACTCCTAAAAAAATCCATTCATCTCTATATAAACACAGTGATTGGTTTCACCAAACCAATTGACTTGTTCAGAAATTGATATACTAATTTGACTAACCAGTTCATGAGTTTTTCTCGTAAAGAAATTCATTCATCTCTATTTAAGCACATTGACTTGTTTCACCAACCAAGATAAGGGTTGAGACACAAGATGTTTTTGCCTAGGGAGCAAACCGATTGACTGTTCTGATTAAGTTGGTCGATTGGTGTTAAGGATACATCGATTTGTTTACTAAACCATAGTATTGTTCAAATAGGTTCATATTACCAATTGTGCACAACATGAAATAGATCCACTAATTTCAACAACTGGTATGTGATGGTTAACGTCTGAATATATACATTTGAATAGTTTGAACAACCAATCGATTGGTTAGTACAACTAATCAACTAGTTTTCTTGACCAATCAATCAGTCAGCATTAAATGCTAAAAAAACTATCTGTTGCTTAGGAAATGGATAATTGTGATAATACTCTAAGGAATACATAGTAGTGCAAAAGTATAAATAGAATTTATAAAGCGGCATACAAATAAATTTTATGTTTTCATTAATTGCACAAATCAAGTATTTACTCCTACTTACAATTAATTCTCAATGACTTAGCTTCATATTCATCTCAAGTTGAGATATTTTTAAAAGTATTTGTGGTCATTCTACTCAGGCATAAATTAACCATTGATTATAATATCTATTTCTTTGTAGCTAGATTACTCTCATAAATAGTTCATTCACTTTCATATTTATATCATTTGTGAGATTCTTTGTTATTGTGAAGGAAGACACTATGTTCATCCACATTATAATATTCACTTTCCATATTAACACTATAGCTACTCTTGTTATGTCTTTATGACAGTTAAGTTGAAGTGTGTCGCTTGGAGTAAAGTAGGGGCTTAGGTGAGTAGTTTAGCCATGTTGTATTTTTTTATCTCGTTTTACTCTCTGTAGGGTAAAAATAGAAGAGATAGTGTAGGGGGGTTGGTGTCGAGAGATACTAAAATATAGGGATCAAGAACTATTGAATAGGATCAGGCAATCTAGTAGAAAAAAGAATAGAATAAAAAAACGTTCAATAGAGTGGTCCTTGCATTGGCTGCTTGTATACATTGATAGATTTAGTATCAATAAAAGCATTATATTCTTCCATTCACATTCTTTTTTACATTTGGTAGAGATGAGTTATTGTCTTTGGTATTGATTACTTGTTGTTTCTTGATTCCAAGTAGTGAATGGTCTATAGGTTCTCTTAAAGTATAACTAGTTTCCATTCTTTAATAATCAATATTATCCTCTACAAAATTCTACAGTAATCAACCACAACTCTCCTCAAAACACATTATATTGAAGTTGTGTTTTGCCTAGTATTTTTGAAAAAGGTCATTAGATAAGTCAATCTATAAACCTTGAGAGAATAACTAGGTTAAATTATAAGTCATACCCTAAGAGTTCATTAATATATTTAACTCATAAACTAAGAGAAGTATGATCATCAATAAACATATCGGAAATTCAAAATTTAAGATGGAAACCTCTATGATATTTGAAGTAAAGAAATTCTATTCTTGAATTACTATACATTGTGAGTCAAATTTTTTTATTTTCTCATTCCCATTCTATAAACCCTATTCACCCCCTCTAGAATTCTTTAAAATTTGATGACTCCATGATGTTTATATGTGTCTTTAGATGTAATGTGATGGCATGATTTATAAAAGATTATAGTTTGTTGAATTTTAGGTAGAAAGTTTGAATGTTCTTCATATATTCAAATTGTTCTTTATGATATTCAAAGTGTTGTTCACTAATCAACATAATTAGGGTTAGTAGAAAATTAATCATAATTTTAGGTTATTGAAGAATTAAACATGGCTAAGATATATTATGGCCATTTTATCATGAAAAATAGAAAGTATTGAACATGTTAACATTTTGAGTTAAATTAACACTATTGATCGTTGACTTTGACCATTAACTTTAACTATTGACCATGAATACTAATTTTTTTAAAATAGTTTATGACATTATTTTTCATTTTTGACATATATATATATATATATATATATATATATATGATATTATAGCTTGATTGGCTCTAATGTGGTCTTTTAAGATTAAAATGGTTATTTTAAATATATTTTCTAGTCTATCTTTATGCTAAGTTTGGTATCATCCATAAAAATTCATGTGATAATTTACTTTCATCTTTAACCACTTATATGATATATGATACGAGTTTGGTATTATCTAAAAAACATATGATATATTGTAACACCCCCATTTTTTCTAATCAAATTATTTGTTTAAAGATAATAGTGTGGAAGAAAAATAGTAAAAATAAGGATGCTACAACTACATCTATCATGAGGAGATATGTACTCATTTACCTAATACATGAATAATGCAAGGCTAGACATGAAAATCAAACAATAAAATAGAACAAATATGCAAGGTAAAACTCTTTATATTATACTTCTCAAAGCACCATTAACTGCGGTAAAAACAAAATAATAAAACCAAAACTAGATATCTAACCTTAAGAAAAAGAAAATACCAGAGGCCCTACTTACTGACTTAAGCTTAAAGAATTCACCATAGCTAACACAACCTACACAAAACTCCATCATCCACCTATTCAATTTGGGCAGTGGCCATAATATGGATACGTCAGCACTTACATACTTGTAAGATTAAACTACTATATAAAAATATAGATAGCATGTAGCATGATATAGGCTTGACATTTCTTGTAACATGCACAAGCTTAAGAACATGAATAAAGGCACATAATTACACGGTTTTAACAAATCATTCATAACTCATATTAATGCAAACTCCTCTTATGTAATATCATTAAATTCTCAATTACTATTTATCAACCAACTAAGAGATCATGTAACAATGGTAGTACACAATGTTAAAGAATGACATCTTATGATTCATATTTGATACTATCATATAACAACATCCTATCGTCGATACCCATAACCAACCTTAAAGGAAGTGCCCACTCATATTCATACATTTCATGAACCATGTTCATCTTTTAAATATTTCTATAACCATACAAATTTCATACTCAAATAAAGTGGTCTATCTACCACTATCTAATTTGATATATATAATTAATACAACTCAAATAAATAACATAGGTGGCATGAAACTACCAACTAACACAATATAGATACCCAACACATATTATAATGCCTCCTCCACTCCAAGATAGCTATCCAAGGAGTATACACAAACCAACTAGAGCTCCAAATCTATAAGTATGTGTACCTCCCCATAGATTTTGTGAGTCAACCTATGGTGGATAAAAATGGGCCCTCTAACTCAAAGGTCCTAACTAATGCACTTGAGGGCCAATTCAAGGCACAACATATCTTATCTCCATTTTCTTATGAAAAGTTATTCACAAATATCTATTGACTACTTAGGGTCAAAAGTAACACTTAGCTACTAAGGGCCACCAATAACATTCATCTTAAAAGGGTTAATGTTATGCTACATGCCATAACCATAACACTTAACAATTCTCTTTCTTACTCAATTCTTCTTTTTCTTTAAATTGTTAGTGTTTTCTCAACACATAATGTCTCAAAAAAATGATCCAAAGATCCTAACATAACATTCAACTTAAATTATCAGCACCCTTGACTGTTATAGGTCATCCATCACATAAGAAAGCATAAAATTATGACTTTTGCACTTTTAATCCTCTTATTATCTTAATCTATAAGGAATAAATAGCTGAAATATATCATTATGCCAAAGGTTAAGGCATAAATTCAATATCCAAGACACTTACCTAATGAATCACTTTATGAAATTATAATTATTCATTAGTTAACATAAATTTAATTCCCAATGTTGTGAACAGCCAAACCTAAAGTCAACTACAAGTCAACCAAGATCAAACTCAACTCATTTACTCAACACTTAAACACATTCAACCATAACATGACTAAAATATGCATGACAACAATTGAAGCACATAATAAAATTATTGTTACTAAAATTCAACCCTATGGTCAATGGTTAAAATCAAAGTTCAATTTCATGTTCAACATTGGTCAAAAGAAATCCCTATGGTCCAATCTAGTTCATTATTCTTCAATATTACCATAAACCAACATAAAATAATACCATAAAAAACCATTAGAGAATCACTATTTATGGTCAAATTTAAAGTCAATGATCAATGGTCTATAGTCAATGTTCAAATCTCTAGGTCTAACGTTGACCTCCATGGTCTTTAGGTGAAGACTTGGGTCATTTGAGCTTATTCATGATTAATTCTTAAGTAACCTCATATAAACATGATTAATTATTTAATAACCCAATATATGTTAATTATTAGGTAATTAGTGAAGAAAAGTTTGAATATTTATAAAGAACACTTGAATATGGTGAATAACATGAACAACATTCACACTCATTTTAACCAAGTTTCCCCAATTTTACCCAATTATAACTTGGGTTATATTAACCAAAATGATATCATATTATATATCGAATTTGTCCTAAAAATACTAATAAACAAATTAAATTTTTTGTAACACACGAAAACTAACTCTAACCAAAATATCAAACCCAGAACCTCAGACTATGTATCACATGTTGGGTTTTGGACAATTTTTCACACTTTTAGGAAAAAAAGCATAACATATTCGATACTTAACATTTTTAAGATTCATAAGTTTCATTGGAAAGTAAGCTCAGAGAATTTAATTTAATACCAAATAGATTGCATAAATATTATCTAATTGATATATATATTTAGATCAATATCCAACCTAAATTTGGAGGTCTAAAACTACCAAATTTCATAAGTTTATTAATCATCGTTTTATCAAATACTTCAAGAACCATCTTAAAATAATTTTAATAACTAATAAAAATTTTGAAAATTCCATATATATATATTAACCCATAAAAAACATAATATAATTCAATTTACAAATATAACAAGATTAACATGCCAAACACTCGTATTAAGTTGCATAAGATCATACTTTAAGTGTAGTAAGAATAATATTACTTGCACTCAATGAGAGAAAACAAAAGATAAGAAGAGGAGAGGAAAGAATTAAATCTTCAAGAACACAACCAAAGCATAGAAAATTCAAGATTAAATCATCATAAAATTGAAGAGAGAATAAAGGAAAGGAGATGATTAACTAAGTATGAATGTTGTTCATTTTTTTAGAGTTTTAATGGATGCCTCAATGGTGATCTTCAAAGGTGGAAATGAGGCAGGAATTGGATAATTGGAAGAGAGAAATTTGTGTGATTTTTTAGGATAAAATGGAGGAGATAACTTGTGTGGGAGGAACTTAGCAACTAAGTTAAGGATTGGGGGTGAAACTTAGCTACTAGTAATGATTAAGTGGATACCTAGGGGTAAAGTGGCAAGGGAAAACAATAGGAATTGGGAAATCACATGGGGTTTCCAATGGGATTGCATGAGAATTGGGGGATTGAGCCAAGGACAAGGAGGATAAGGGTGATAGATGTATGGATGGTAGATTAGATATATCTAATGATTAGGAAGATCAATATTCTCATACACATAGAAAAGGGATAACGTGTGTGGTAATTTTTGGGAATAATATTTATCTTTTTTTGATGTGTAGGATAAAATATTGAGGTACATGGATAATTGAGATCAAATCTTAGAAGATAAGGATAAGTTAAGAGTACAAAAGTTGGCTTATAAGGGTTTATTTTGCATGGAAAAAATGAAAATTTATATGAAAACAATAAAAATAAATATATCTTATTTTAAATTCTATTTTAAATTTAAACATCAAAATACATTAATTATTTAAGTTTTATAAATTTCAGATAATTTAAACGATCATTTTAAGTCACATAACTCTATAAAAACCAAATGAGACAAAATTAGCATACTTTATCAAGACCTTTGTTTGTCATTTTTCTAAAAATGGCAAAGAGACTTAGAAAAATCTAAAGAAATAAAATATGATCGAATTAGAATGATATATGAGAATTTATATGGCTAGAAGTGTCTTGGAAAGTCTCACATAATCAAAAATGTGAAAAAGGATAATGATTCTCAAATAAAACATTACTAGGGTTTCAATTTCATTTAAAAGATGTCATAAATCTTTGAATAAAATATTTTTCTCATTTTTATATTATTAAATTTATATTAAAAAGGGAGTATTACATATTTGATGTATGAAATGCCATATAAGTTTGGTGTTAACTATAAACACATGTTTGAACTGTATAGTATAAACAATAAACACCCATTTGGATTATTTGGTGTCATCAACAAACACTTAATTTGGTTTGCTTAAATTCCTTGTCTTGTTTTGGTGTTATCACTATAAACGCCCATTTTGATTTAATATTGCAGTTGGAATGTGTTTGTGTTAAACACTAATAATGGAAATGAGATTTTGTTCGAACCTAGTTCTCCAACTCTCAAATTAGCTAGCCAAAAGTTAGTGGGTGGGTCACCCTTACAATATATTTTTACTCACAATAAATTTCCTAGGTATATATGCACATATTTTTTGGGTTGGGAATAATATTTTTGTAGTCATTCATGGCATAAATTAACCAAGTGTGGTAGGTGAGGTGTCCTAATACAAGCCCCTTGGAACTTTGGTGGTATATGATTTAACATGAGTTTATATCCCAAAATTGCTTCTATCATGGAATTGATACCTAATTTTTATGGGTGAGGTATCTAGAAAAGGAATATAGGAACATTAGTGTGTACATGATTTAGCGAGAGTGTATATCCCAACAACGATTAGTGTCATCACCTAAACAATGATTATGGAAAGGTGTGAGCATTTTTTGATATTCTCCCATGACTTTCATTCTTTAGGGAGAATTAAGTGTTATCGCTTAAACATATTATCAATTAGAATTAGGTAGTCATGTACTGAGTTGACATTAATATGCCATCAATACATTATATTTTGGATGAATGTAATACATTTGAGGTTTAACCTTGTTTGAGATTTCTTGTTATCTACACTAAGTTACTCATATATATTAGCATGATTTTATGATATGCCCTTTGTCATCTAATTATGTAAATCATGTTTCAAATGCTTATACAAGATATATTTTACTGATTACCTCACCATACCAGTAACCTCTGTGACGTTGCATAAATTCTACTCATTTGAGGGAACTGTTAAGGTTACCTTTACAGGTTGTCCTATATTTGTAAAGCCTTGTATAGGGGAGTCATTATAGCTCTCACTTAGGTTAATATAAATTTATTTGTTTATTTTATTTTTGTTTATCCTTGGTATCTATTTTCATGTTTTAGTTGTAAAAGATATCTTTATAGCACAACTCTGCAACTATTTTATATAGAACTCTTTGAAAGGTTTCATTCATGTTTATCCCACTTTTTTTGTGGTTAATACAAAGGTCTTATTATGGTTCCCTATTTTGCTTCTACGTATTTCATTTTTATAATCAAAGTTTTTTTTTGGTAAAAATAATAGTATTTTGTTGTAGTGTATTCCTTTTCCGAGCTGTGGTTCATTGGCATATGATTAATTTGTCAAGTTGTGGTATGTGACTCATGGCAGTTTTAAGACCCCCATTTTTTAAAACAATTTTTTTTTTATTTTTAAACAATTTCTAAAGAAAAAGTACATAGATTACCCTTTGATAGATGTCGCACTGCCTACTTCATGTTAGACACAAGGCTAAGTACACAACATAGAGAAAACTAAAGCTCACAAGAAAACACTCAAAGGTAGAAGAGTTAAGGTTTACAACATAAGTCTATGTAAGTGTAGGACTAGTACAAAAATACACCAAAAGAAAAAGTGAACCAGGGGAAATCAATTACAAGGAAATATGCCTCGGCCACTTGAGGACCGCAAAAAGAATGCCTCTAAAAATGCCTATAATTAGAAAACCCGACTATATTGGAAGAAAGGTTGGGCCAATCACTGGTCATCATTGAAAATATGCACAAGGTCTCTTGTTTGTGGGATTGAGTAGGTTATTGTAACAACAACTCCATTAGTATACATACTCACTAAGCATACTAGTCTACTACTATAACACCCCCCAAAATTTCAGTTGAAAATTTTCATTTAAACAAACAAATACAAGTACGGGAGTGCTACCACTGTGATTAGTACAAGCTCGACCCCCAGCTAATCTCGTACTAACCACAAGGCTAAAGAAAAGTTATCATCAACTAATAGTCAAACTTAAAACAAGAATTCATATAAAAACTAAAATGTTCATAACACAAAAATCAAAGTGCGCATAAAAAGTTATTACAATCCAAATGAGTGCATAATTAGAATTCCCAAAGGGATAAAACATACTGTAAGACAAAACCAAACTAAAACGGTACATAGATGGAAAAAGGGAATCCGGCCAATGTCACTCTCGGTCCTTAGGTAAAGTCCCAACTCAATTCTCGGCCCTACCTGATGTCGCATAAGTCTCATAAGCATCAAAGATGGCGTCTCCTACCTGCACAAACTCAATAGGGCCCTCTACGCAAAGGAATGTGGAACACCCATGAAACGGGTGGTCAGTATGCTACATACTGAGCAAGGTAACCATACAACTAAGGCCACTTACAAAAATCATATAATACAAGCATGATCATATAAATAAACATACAAGCAATGCAAATTATAGAGGTCATGTTATAGTCCGCTTAAGCTTATTTTTTAGATATCTGATGAGTATACTCATTTCACACCATGCTTATTATCAATCCATGCGAGTACGAAAACCCCACTATTATAGCAGGTGGACCAAAATAACATGCAGGGTAGAACACACCTGGCCACTATTATTTGTCAGTAGACCGGTCTCCAGGCACAAAGCACCTAGCTACTATTATTCATCGGTGGACCGGTTTGGCCCCAACTCTCATGGTGTTTCACTATAAGTAGATAGTGAACCGGTAAAACATGCAGGGCAGAATGCTCCTGACCACTATTATTCACCGGTGGACCGATGTGGGTCCGGCTCAATAATCTTCTTCTTTAACTTGTTAGTATCTTATTCAATATACTTTCACCCTAGACATGCTGACAGATGGAATTAATAAACTATTTTCCTATTAAAAAATGTCATTTATTCCTCATTAATTTTATAAGATTTAATCTTTTCTTGAGTTTTTCTCCTTCGAATTGATTTTTTACGAAAAGATAAAATTGAAGAAATTCAAAGGAGAAATGAACGAAAAAAAGAAATCAAGAAAAGAACACATCAAGAAACATTGAAGCAAGGTAAGAAAAGTTGGAAATTAAGCGAAGACACCAAGAGAAGATGTGCTGAAATTTTAATGGAAGAAGAGTGAAAGAGCAAAGAACACGGTACCCCCGTGTTTCCTAAACACGGATCATGTTAAAATCTTATTTTTTTTAGAATCCAGAATTTGGCATAGAAATCAAAGAAAAACACGGAGGTCCTGTGTTTCTAAAACACGGACCGTGTTTTCCTTAAATTTTGTAACTGCTCACACGACCTTTTTTATGATATATTCTCTATCAATTATGGGTTCAAAAAATCAATTTTTAGGATTCAAAACAATTGAATGTGCTCTTTTTCTCTATTCCCTCTAGAAAATACATGTATTTCACAATTCCAACTTTCTTTATCTTTCTTGTATTCTATTGAATAATTGATGGTCTCCAATTCAAGTGATAAGTTCTTCTCTATTCCTTTCTCAATTGCAAGTTCTACATTTTGATTGAATGCAAGTAAATTTTCTACAATTTTGTTTTTATTTCTCTTGTTTTTAGTGTGTTATTACTATTTATTAGATGTTATTTGTATCAATTATATAATATTACATATAATAGTGTGATCTTACAATTATACAGATGTTAGAGTAAATAAAATAGGGTAGAATGATTTGAGGATGGAATTATGTTTCAAATATAACAACACAATTTTAAGGTTTGACTATATATGAAATTTAATTGAATTAATGGATGGAATTGAATGATTTCGTATCATAGATTAAGAATTTAAACTAATTAGATTGATCACCTATTTAATTTAGAACTTAATCTCTGCTAAGACAATGTAACTAATTCGTAATTGTTAATTAACGTGTCTAGAGTAGCAAAAAGGTTAATCGTTAATCTTATCCATTAATTCGTACAATTGCATAATTCAAGCTTATGTGGTTATGGTTATAGTTGACTGATTTCCATTCATAATACTTCCATTAATTGAATCTAGTGTTCGTAACCTAGATTATTAAATGGTTAGGTGATAAACTGAGAAATTGTTCAATTTACTAGAATTAAGAGAAAGCAAAGAGATGAATTATTATGATTTTCTAGAGCTCAACATTAAATTATTTAGAATCATCATTTTTTCATTATTTTTTGATACCTTAATTCCATAATCAACTCATTCCTATCCTCATTCATCAATTAGAGAGCAAAGTTGACTATAGTATAGAATTAGTAATAGAATTAATGAAATTGTGTAACCGGGGTTTTAACATCAATTACAAAATTATTGAGTAAACACTATTCCTTGTGAATTTGACTCCTTCTTGTCATTTACTACATATTTGGGAATTAGGATTTATGTATTAAATTTGTTGTATATACGACATCGCAAAAAATTTTTGGCGCCATTGTCAGGGATTGACAATTATAATCTTTAGTTTTATTTTTGGTGTTGTTTCTTTTTTTTTTTGCTTTCAATAATTTTACCAAGTGACCTTATCTATTCTTCAATTGTGTGTAACCCTCAAGCACTTTCATTTGAGGTCATTCACGATTGAGTATCAAGGACAAATCATCCCGCCAATAGACCCAAATTCTTCCTCTCCCATTGCAAACTAAACAAGAAGGAGATTGGAATACGTTTGCCATATTCCATTACCTTCTGAAAGAGATTCCACAGATTTGGAAGAAGACCACATAGAGGCTTTATTGAATACACCTTGTCACATTGATCCACCCATGGCAGATCAAACCCTTAAGGAGTTAGCCACTCCTATCTTCAACCCTAATCTTTTATGCATTAATTATCTTATTGAAAATGATACTTGTGATATCAAATCTGGTTTGATATGCGCTTCACCCATTTTTACAGGATTCACTGACAACAATTCCATAGGTTCAGGTTGTTTCACTAATCCCAATAAATTTCTTAAGGAATTCCATATAGCATGTTCCGGTATGAAACCGAATGGAGTAAGTGTAGAACAATTTAAACTCAAAGCTTTCCTTTTTGCTTTAGCTGATGCTACAAAGGAATGCTTATATGACTTACCAGTGGGGTCGATAAATACTTGGACTGATATGCAAAAAGTTTTCCTTGAAAAATATTTTCCTTCACTTAGAGCAACTAACATAAGAAAAGAAATTTTTGGTATTAGGAAAGATGGAGGAGAATCATTGCATGAATATTAGGAATGTTTTCATAAGTTGTGTGGTAGTTTCTTTAATCATCAAATTAGTGAGCAATTATTAATACAATACTTTTATAAATGATTATCTCCTAAGGATCATAATATGATAGATGCTGCTAGTGGTGGTGCATTAGTTGATAAAACATCTGCCGTGGCTAAAAGATAAATTGCTAACATGGCATCTAATTCTCAATATTGTAGTAGGGGTAATAATTCTATGTCTCAATAGGAGAAAGAAGCTAATATTGCTGAATTGAAAACACAAGTGTTAAATTTGACAGCTCTTGTAGAGAGAGTTGTGGGTGACAAAATTCCTGCCAAGGTATGTGGAATTTGTTCTTTTACTGGGCATCCTACTGATATGTGTCATACTTTACAGGAAGAACAACAAGTGAATGCCATTGGAGGAAAACAAATACCAAAAAGAAATGATCTATATGCTCCAACATACAATCCTGGATGGAAGGAACATCCAAATCTAAGGTATGAAAATACTCAACAAGTTGGTAATTCATATTTTCGACCACAGGTTTATCAAAATCTAAAAGGATCAAATCCAACTCCCGAATTCTTTCAAATTCCACCAAATCATCAACGACCACCATTTCAGCCAATACCTCCACCATAAGTTCCACAACAATCCGGAGGAATGCCATTGGAAGATTTGGCGAAATCTTTGGCTACCAGTACACTACAATTTCAATAAGAAAATAGAAATGGTATCAAGAGTTTGGAAAATCAAGTGAGTCAATTGGAATAATTCCTTGGAAAACTAAAATCACAAGGATCCTCAAAATTCCCTAGTCAGGAGAAAGAAACCCTAGGAAAAATGCTAGTGCTATCACAACTTGAAGTGGGAAACAATTAGCAGATCCAAGAAAAGTAAGTGAGGACAAAGAAATAAGTAAAGAACAGATAAGACAATTGTTAAAGAAGAAAAGATTGAAATTTCTCAACAGGTAACTAAAGGTAAGTCATCCACTCCTATTTAAATTCCTGCTCCTTTTCTCCGCAGGTTGGTAAGAAATACGAAGATGAATTATGACAAGAAGATATGTGACATATTTATAAAGATAGAAGTTAATCTCCCCCATCATTGATGTAATTATACAAGTGCCAAGGTATGCAAAGTTCCTTACAGATCTGTGTGCTAACAAAAGGAAACTAAAGGGGGATGAAAAGGTAAGTGTGGGAGAAAATGTACCAGCAATTTTGTAAAGGAAACTTCCACCAAAATGCAAGGATCCAGGTATCTTTACTATCCCTTACAAGATTGGAAACACGAGGTATGAAAAATGCATGCTTTATTTAGGTGCTTCAATTAACGTCATTCCTTTATCTATTTTTAATTCCCTAAGTCTAAGTCCTTTAAAGAAAACTCATGTGGTTATTCAATTGGTTTATAGATCTAACACATATCCTGAAGGGGTAATTGAAGATGTCCTAGTTCAGGTGAATGAATTAGTTTTCCCTGCAGATTTTTATATGTTAGATATGCAAGATTATGGTCTATCTAATCCTTCTCCTATATTGTTAGGTAGACCATTCTTAAAATTTTCAAAAACAAAGATTGATGTAAATGATGGGTTTTTGACCATGGAGTTCGATGGTGAAGTCATTAGGTTTAACATATATGATTCCATGCGATACCCTACGGATGGTAAATCGGTACCTATGATTGATGTTATTGAGGATTTAACTGAAAAGGTTTACAAATTATCATTTGCGGATCCTTTAGAAGTAACCTTAACTCAATGCATAGAAACTGAAATTTTGGAAGAACTGAATGAGATGTTTAATATTAAAGAAGAGATCAAAGAAGTAGTAGCTGCTTTAGGAGCATGTCCTAGTAGAATCAGAAGATTTGTCAATTTACCATTGACATTTGATAGACCTTTATCTTCCATAGAGCAAGAACTGGAAGTAGAATTGAAACCTTTACCTGACCATCTCAAGTATGCATTCTTAGGAGATAAAAATACCCTTCCTGTTATCATCTCTAGTGACTTAACACCCCAACAAGAAGAACAACTTATTAATGTTTTGAAAAAGTATAAATTTGCTTTGGGATGGATGGTTGCTAATATTAAGGGTATTAGTCCTTCGGTATGTTTGCATCTGATTTTAATGGAAGATGATGTGAAGCCAAGTAAACAAGTACAACATAGGTTAAATCTGATCATGATGGAGGTTGTGAAGAAAGAGGTGTTAAAATTTTTATTTGTGGGAGTCATTTATCCAATTTCTAATAGTAGTTGGGTTAGTCCTCTTCAAGTTGTACCTAAGAAAACGGGAATCACAATAGTGGAAAATGATAAGGGAGAAGTGGTTCCTACTAGAGGTCAAAATGGTTGGAGAGTAGAAATTGAACTCCATGACTAGGAAAGATCATTTTCCTCTACCATTTATAGATCAAATGTTAGAGAGGCTAGTAGGCCATGCTTATTATTGTTTCCTTGATGGTTATTCTAGATATGTGCAGGTTCCCATAACTCCAAAAGATCTAGAGAAGACCACATTTACATGTCCTTATGGTACCTTTACATATTGTCACATGCCATTTGGGCTATGTAATGCCCCTGCCACATTCCAAAGATGTGTGGTAAACATATTTTCTGAATATATAGAGAAAATTATCGAGGTATTTATGGATGATTTTAGTATTCATGGGGATACTTTTGAGGAGTGCCTAGGTAATTTAACTCTCATCTTGAAAAGATGTCTTGAAACAAATCTTGTACTAAATTCTGAAAAATTCCATTTTATGGTTCAACAAGGAATAGTTTTGGGACATGTCATTTCGGCTAAACGAATTGATGTAGATAAGGCAAAAATTGATCTTATAGCTTCATTACCTTATCCATCAACTGTTAAAGATGTGTGTTCATTCTTGGGACATACTGGATTTTATCACCGATTCATTAAGGATTTTTCTAAAATAGCCCAACCGTTGTGTAATCTTCTTTCAAAAGAAACGGAGTTTCATTTTGATGATGCATGAAAGAAAGCATTTGGATATCTGAAGGAAAAATTGATTATTACACCCATACTTCAGCCACCCAATTGGAACTTTCCCTTTAAATTAATGTGTGATGAATCTAATTATGTTGTTGGTGCAGTGTTAGGTAAAAGGATTGGAAAAGATCCACATGTGATATACTATACCTCACGAACCTTGAATGAAGCTCGGTTTAATTACACAACCATTGTGAAGGAGCTTCTTGCCATTGTCTTTGCTTCAGATAAATTTCGTTCTTATCTTTTAGGAAATAATATAATTGTTTTTTCTGACCATGCAACTTCGAAATATTTGCTGGCAAAGAAGGAAGCAAAACCAAGATTAATTAGATGGATACTTTTACTCCAAGAATTCAATATGCGTATCAAAGATAAAAAAAAAGATCAAAAAATGGAGTAGCAGATCATCTAAGTAGGTTAATCAAGGAGGTTGAAGTTGATACATCTATCAATGAGGCATTTCCAGACAAACAACTTCATGTCATTGGAAATGAGATACCATGGTATGCTGACATGGAAAATTTTTTGGTCACAAAAATATTTCCCTCACATTTTACTAAAGCATAAAACGATAGAATGAAGAGTCAAGCAAAATATTTTTTATGGGATGATCCATATTTGTGGAAACAATGTATGGACCAAATCATTAGAAGGTGTATTCCTGATAGTAAAATTCTTTCTATCTTAACATTTTGTCACAATTATGCTTGTGGGGGTCATTTTGGTCCTAAAAGAACAACCTATAAAATTTTAGAAAGTTGATTTTTCTGGCCTACACTGTTTAAGGATGCTTATGAATTTTCAAAACATGTGAAAATTGTCAAAACACTAGAGGAATAGGTCCTAGAAATGAAATGCCACAAACTCCTATCATTGCATGTGAAATTTTTAATGTTTGGGGTATGGATTTCATGGGTCCCTTTCCATCATCTTTTGGTTTCAAATATATTCTCTTTGTTGTAGATTATGTTTCAAAATTGGTGGAGGAAAAGGCCACCTGTACTAATGAAGCTAAAGTTGCATAATTTCTTCGAACTAACATTTTTACAAGGTTTAGCTTACCAAAGGCTATAATAAATGACAAAAGTTCGCATTTCTACAACAAGACGGTAGAAGCATTGTTAAAGAAATATCATATGACACATCGAATCTCCACAGCATATCATCCACAAACAAACGATCAAGTCGAAATATCCAATCGAGAAATCAAATCATTTCTAGAAAAGATGGTGAAACCGACAAGGAAGGATTAGATCCTACACCTCAATGATGCTCTCTAGGCCTATCGCACAGCTTTCAAAAATCCAATTGGTATGTCACCATATCGTTTGGTCTATGGTAATCCTTGTAATCTTTTGGTTGAATTGGAACATAAAGCATTTTGGGTTGTAAAGAAATGTAACATGGATTCAAATGAAATTGGAAAGCATAGAAAACTCCAACTACAAGAACTTGAGGAAATAAGAAATGATACTTTTGAAACTACATTGCAATATAAAGATCGAACTAACGCGGTTCATGATAAGTTCATTCATAGGAAGAATTTCAAAATCGACCAAAAAGTTTTATTATACCGTTCTCGCTTGAAGTTGTTTCCAGGGAAATTAAAGTCGAGATGGATCGGCCCATTTATTGTAAGTAATGTGTTTTCTCATGGTGTAGTAGAGATAGAAAGTAAGAAAACAAAAAAATGTGGAAAGTGAATGGACACCGTCTCAAACCTTTTTACAAAGGACACTGTGTGCGAAACCTTGAAATGGTAGATCTTACCATTCCAAGTTATGAAGGCTGAAAGAATGGGATGTTATCAGTTAGGAAATACCCAACTATTGTACATAAGTTTTTCTTATCTTATACTATGTTTCTTTGTTATTTTTATCATTTTTTTCTATGTGGTTATCATGTAGGATGTAGTTATGTACGTTTACTATGTTTATGTGTGCGTACAAATATATACTATGTACGTTTGTTTTCCTTTTTTTTTAGTATTTTCCTCGTTTTGAAAAAAAAAAGAACGGGGGAACCGTATTCTAAAACACGCTCCGTGTTTTTCCATCAGAGACAAAAACAACAAAGGCAACAACATTCAAAAATAATATAGAGGGTCCATATTAAGGTAACACAGATCGTGTTTTTCTTTCAGAAATTTTTTGAGAAATTCCAGCAACATTCAAAAATAACACGGGGGGTCCGTGTTAAGGTAAGACGGGCCGATTTTTTCTGTCAGTTAATGTTTTAAAATCTAGAGACTTGCAAAATAAACACAGGTGCCCCATGTTTACCAAACACGAGTCATATTTTTCTGTTAGAAATTTTTTTCCCGTGTAACATAAAGTTTAAGAATAAACACGGGGTGCCATATTTCATAAACACGGATCATGTTTCTTGGAAAAACTCCTACTTCTGCATGTGTTTTTAGAACTTCTAAAACACGACCACCCCCTTTTTTCGACTCTATCTCTACCAACAGTGAAACTGCAATTTTCCCCCCCTTGATCCTCCATTCTCTTGCATAATATTCTATTCCCATACATTCTCATTTTCATTCTTCATCCCTACCACTTCTCCATCCATAATTTGGTCTGAAACAGCCTTTCCATCACTCATATTCCTAAAAATTTTGAAAAACCTAAGTTTCAAACCCTAATTTCAGTTCATGCTCAAATTATCCAAAGTTAAGCATATTAGCTTAGGGCTTTTGTTTAATTCGAATTTGCTAAGCCTTACCAAACTACATTCTGCAAGTTCATTCATCAAAATTCACACTCATAAGGTATGTACACTACCTAACTGAACTTGACAAATTTATTTGGTTTTACAATTTTTGTTACTATTTCAAGGCATATATGTTTGTGTGCTAAAAAATCTATAACATAACACAATACATTTGCATTTCTTTGTTGAATTTGTGGCAAATATTATACTGCTTGTCAATGTTGTATTAATTTGCTAGAAATTTATGGCAAATACAATGCACATGTTCCTAGTTACAATTTTGTTACAAATTGAAACACATTTTTGGTAAAATAAGGGTATGTGCTGAAATAAGTCTTACAAGATGAGAATTTTATATCCCTATTAATGAATGAGTGCAGATATGCTTATGAATGCTGAATCTCAATACTAATGACTTAATGGCAAGAAAAATTGATGAATGAGAATGCCCATTATCACAATGTATGTAACATTCAATTAATATTTTGCATTTATGTTTCAATGTTGGAATGGGTAATGAACAACTAAAAAATATATTATCTTCCATCCTAATATTCGTACTAATGCATGCGTGTTTTCTAGTGGCACCCAAAAAGAAACAACGGGCTGAGGGGGAATCTTCAAGACCTCAATCATCACCAGCTCAACATCAGAACCAAAAACCCCGACTGAATGAACTAGGTATTATCTTTACCACTCCAGAGCAACAAAGGTACGAATATCTATCCCAAAGGTGTATTATTGGAATAAGGTATTTAGATGATAGTTGTCTAAATACGTTGGGAATACATCCACAAGTAATGCACTTGCTGAGAAATGTGGGATTGCATAATTCCATATATTGTACTAATCATACACATAGGCGTTTAACATTAGAATATCTCAGTACTTTTAAACTATGTGCTACTGCTAGTGCCTCTTTAAAAGAGTAGGGGTACATTTGTTTTCCCATCTTTAACGAGGATAGGCAAATTTCCCTGCATGAATTAGCACATATTTTTATGTTGCCTCCAAGGAGCAATCATATCATACCCCCTTAGTTCAATGTGAATAGTTTCTTTGCTAGAAATTGTGATATCTCCAATATGCCCACCCCCGATACTTTCAGAATATTTGAAGACAAGGCTTCAAGCATTTTCAATCTAGTCTTCAGATATATACAAAGAATCTTAGCTACCACCATTTTTGGGCAGGGGGATAGTACTAGGGTTGTTCGATCCATAGAATGTTTCTTCATCAATGCCATCTAGATCATAATCAACTAGATATTGCCTATTTTCTAGCTAAGCAGTTTCAAAGGGTTGGAAATTCTAAACAGGGTGATATTGCCATTGGTGGTTTAATTACCACTATTTGTTTAGGTATGGACATACATGTCCCTGACGATATGCCTATAGAAGCCTTGAGCACCCGTATCGATATTGAACATTACCGTCTTATGCATCTTATTAAGCACAGGGGAAATGCATGGTATCTTTCATACTAAGGGCGTGCTCATTTCCCCCTCAAATGCTACCAGAACAGATCCTTTAAACTGACAAAATTGGCAACCTATCGATGATGAAGAGAATCCTGCTCCTTTGGAAATTGAACATCCATTTCCTCCTTATGGTGAGCAAGCACCACCGCCTCTCCCCCTCATTCGCAAGCCGGATCCTCTTCCTCTTCTACTTATATTCCCGACTGGCATCTCCAATTTCAAACCTAATTCTTCTACCAACTCAATTCAATGCGCCAAAATCAAGATCAAATGATGGAAATGGTGAAATATCTTCACGAGTTTCACCTAGGACATAGGGATCCACCACCGCCTTCTTCCTAAATCCGATTTTTTTTTTTTGGGTTAGTTCATTGGGGACAATGAACGAGATAAGTAGGGGGATGCATATGTGGTAATTTATGGATAATCTTTGTGGGTGTTATGTGCATATATATATATATATATATAGTTAGTTAGTTAGTTAGTTTTATTTCTTTCTTTTTGTGGATATTTTGTTAAGGTAATTCATTGCCTAAGTGTTAGATTTGAGTTATCCATTCATGGGGTAAAAACATTAATGGGACTAAATTCTTTTTACAAAGGATATTTTTTAAATCATATTAACTGATTTGATCACCATATTCCAAAACCTTAAAAACATAAATTGAGATTGTGATAGTGGTGAAGGAAAGAAAGTTAGAATAGTTAGGAATCAATCCATGCATTGATTATGAATGATATGAAATGAAATAAAAAAATTGGCAGATATACCATTGTGAGCACTTAAGCCTAATCTTTGGATACATTGTTTATCCAAGATATATTTTTCTTTTGTGTGTATTCTCCAATGATATATGAAACTAGAATTTGCCATTAATTCTATTCAAGAATGCATAGAACTTTAGGATATTTGAAAATGATAAAGGCATTCTTCTTTCTTTATTAGCTACAAAACTAAAAGGCTAACCTTGAAAATTATTATCCATTTACATAAACCCTTTGAGCCTAAGCCTTATTCTTTTGATTTAACCTTCAGTAACAACTAATCTCTATATGAATTTTACTTCCTTACTCTATGGCTAGTAAATCAATAAATATTTAAGGAAAAAATTTGTTGATAAGGTAAAATCCAAGCATGGGGGTGCAAAATTTTGGTGAAGGAGCTAATTCAAAACAAAATTCAACAAAAAAATGTATTTTATTCCTTATTTTGTTGAAGGGAAAGGTTATTTTATTTTATTTTTAAAAAAGGACGAGGATTGTGACTTAATGGAAAATAAAGAAAAAATTGCTTCTCCAGTTAATAGAGTTAAGCTACAATCCCAAAATTATACCCTATGTTATAACCTTAACCTCATTACAACCAATTTTAAGACCTTTTGATTCTTATATACTGTAGTTCTTTTCAGCGGTGGCAAATTGATAATAATGGAAAACATATGGGTGATCATCACCATTTGGAGAAGTGTTGAGAGTAACCACATCATACCATACACACATAAGAGTGAGGGTTTTCACACATTGAAAGTAAGAATTTGCTAATTTAAAGTTCATTAATCTTAATCTAACTTTGCATGGTGAGATACTAATTATAATGACGCTCATTCCCTAACAACTTGAACATTTGATAAGACTGTTTATAAGGTGAGTTAGATGGGTGGTCCAAAAATATTCTCAACATTGTGATTTTATGATTTATAAGTGTTTTAAGTCCTAATACATTGTTAGACTTTGTGAATGAATAATTCCAATCTTATAATTCTTGTAATCTATAACTTATCTCACTTGAATTTCTTGAAGTACTCATGTGCATGATATGATATCTCTTGAGGACCAGCAATGATTCAAGCATGGGGGTATTTGACAAATGGAATTTATAAACTATTTTATTGCGTAAAAATGTCATTTATTTCTCATTAATTTTGTAAGATTTAATCTTTTCTTGAGTTTTTCTCTTTTGAATATATTTTCTAGGAAAAGATAAAATTAAATAAATTCAAAGGAGAAATCAAAGAAAAGAAGAAATCAATCAAAGAACACATCAAGAAACATTGAAGCAAGGGAAGAAAAGTTTCAAATGAAGCAAAGACACCAAGAGAAGTTGTGATGAAATTTTAATGGAAGAAGAGTGAAAGGGCAAAGAACACGATACCCTCGTGTTTCCTAAACACTGGCCGTATTAAAATCTCAGTTCTTTTTCAGAATCCAAAATTTGGCATAGAATTCAAAGAAAAACACTCACGTCCAGTGTTTTCTAAACCACGAACCATGTTTTTTCTTAAATTTTGTAACTGCTCACACAAACGTTTTTTTTCTAATATATTCTCTATCAATTTTAGGTTTGAAAAATCAATTTCTAGGATTCAAAACAATTGAATGTGCTCTTTTTCTCTATTCCTTCTAGAAAATACATGTGCTTTACAATTCCAACTTTATTTATCTTTCTTGTATTATATTGAACAATTGAAGGTCTACAACTCAAGTGATCAGTTCTTCTCTATTCCTTTCTCAATTGCAAGTTCTACATTTTGATTGAATGCAAGTAAAGTTTCTGCAATTGTGTTTTTATTTCTCTTGTTTTTAGTGTGTTTTTACTATTTATTAGATGTTATTTGTATCAATTGTAAGTTATTACATGTAATAGTGTGATCTTACATTTATACAGATGTTAGAGTAAATAAAATAGGGTAGGATGATTTGAGGGTGGAATTATGTTTCAAATATAACAACATAATTTGAAGGTTTGATTCTATATGAAATTTAATTGAATTAATGGATAGAATTGAATGATTTCGTATCATAGATTAAGAATGTAAACTAATTAGATTGATCACCTATTTAGTTTAGAACTTAATCTTTGCCAAGACAACGTAATTAATCCATAATTGTTAATTAATGTGTCTAGAGTAGCAAAAAGGTTAATTGTTAATCTTATCCATTAATTTGTACAATTACATAATTCAAGCTTATGTGGTTATGGTTGTAGTTGACTACTTTCCATTCATAATGCTTCCATTAATTGAATCTAGTGTTCATAACCTAGGTTATTAAATGGTTAGGTGATAAATTGAGAACTTGTTCAGTTTACTAGAATTGAAAGAAAGTAAAGAGATGAATTATTATGATTTTCTAGAGGTCAACATTAAATTATTTAGAATCATCCTTTTTCCATAATTATTTGATATCTTAATTGCATAATCAATTCATTCCTATCCTCATTCATCAATTAGAGAGCAAAGTTGGCTATAATATAGAATTAGTAATAGAATTAATGAAATTGTGTAACCAGGGTTTTAACATCAATTACAAAATTATTGATTAAACACCATTCCTTGTGAGTTTGACTCCTTCTTAGCATTTACTATGTATTATTATTCTCCCAAGATGGTATGTCCTATATCTTGGGACTTCTCCACCTCCTAACACACGCCGACATCTTTTCCCTCTTCTACTTACTCATCATAAATACCCAACTCCTAAGTGTGTGGGTCAAGGCCCACCACCTTATGCCATCTAAGTCCACTCACTATCATCCTTTAGGGTTTTTCCCTGAAACCCTAATTAAACCTTTGTGGCCCATCCTTCCTTTATCTCACGCAACCAAAGCTCCTCTACCACCCAACACATCATCTCACTTAGATTCAAGCCCAATCATTATACTCTACTCCCCAATTACATATGTGACCATGAAACTATAGTTGGCTACCCCAAACCCTAGCACCTTTCCTTCCCTATATATCACCTCTCCATTACTCACCTACCATCATTTCTTCCCCATGACACCCGTACTTCCTCTCTTGTCTCATATTCCACTCACTCCCAGTTATTTTTACTTTCACAATTTCCTCCTCTAATTAGGGCTTTCCTCCCAAACCCTAGCTAAGTTTCCTATGCACCCTTATACCAACCTACGTACTATTTTTCACCCAAAGACTCCAATCATCACAGCAACTCTTCCCTTACCTTACTTACACCCAAGTCAACTTTTCTCATGTAAGGATCATTCCCATGCAAACTCCATCCATCCCATGTAAACCCTAGAATTCCCAATGCAAGATTCACTCCACTCTTTTATTTTGTCCATATTCTCCTTTTATTTGTCCCCTCATGGATCATGAGATAATTAGGTTAATCTCATATCTCTTTAGTCAACTCACTTCCCCTTTTTTCCTTTTTATACTTTCACCCCATATCATATTATTAAAACATCCTAGCATGCATGTTCCAGAGAGTCACATCATATAACACCACTAGCACAACATATATATCATTATACACATGCCATAAGGAAGTCACATAAGCATATCTCAACTCCAAGCTGCGCTACAAGTAAATAGTCATAATAATCATAAAGTACACATGCATATCATAGCACATGGCATAAAAGGCACATAACACACACATAGTTGGTCTTAACTACATCCTTACCTAATACGACACCAGTCTTGGAGCATACTCCTACGCCTCCTTAGGGTTTTGACTTGATTCACCTATAAGAGGAAAATACTAAGGGTTAACTTTCATCTTATCAAAATTACCATCATTTCCTACCTTAGCCTTATCATAGCCTACTATTATGGTTAATAATAATAATAGTTATTTTATAAATAAAATTAGGATTATTATTCTCAAAGTAGCTAACCATGATATTACTAGTCAAAATAGGTCTTAGCAGGGACATTGGTTCATGTTAAAGTATTAATAACAATATTTCTATTATTAAAGATAATGCCTTTAATATTAATACTACTAATAATAATAGTTGTTGTAGTGATAATACTAATAACAAGCCAAATCTTAGTAATAATAATAATGATATTAGAAATACTAAAGTAGTGACAATAATGATGATAATAATAATAATGATGCTAGTAGTGATAGTAATATTATTAGTGATATAGGTAATATTAACAATAATGACAAAGTAGTAGTAGTAGTAGTAGCAGCAGCAGCAGCAGTAGTAGTTCTAATCTTAATAATAATAATAATAATAATAATAATAATAATAATAATAATAATAATAATAATAATAAGGGTCCTAATAATCATAATAATGGTAACATTAGTGATAATAAGGTCAAGGTTAATAATAATGGTAGTAATAATAATGATGATGATGATGATGATAATAATACTAACAACAACAACAACAGTAACAATAATAATAATAATGTTAAGAATAATAATAATAATTATAATAGTAATAATAAATATAAGGGTTCGAATATTCATAATAATAATAATAATAGTAATAATATGCCGAAGTTAGTAGTAGTAGTAGTAGTAGTATTAGTAGTAGTAATCATAATGATGATGATGATGATAAGGGTTCGACTATTATTAATAATAATATTAGTAGTAATATTCCAAAGTTAGATTTAATAATAATAATGATGATGATGATAACACTTGCATTAATAAACTTTAAGGGTTGTGAAGGTTAGGGTACCACCTAGGGATGATGGTGACTAGGTGACACTGGCAACGGCGCACGGCAACTGCTGTGGCGGTGGTGGTGGAGAAGAGAAGGTGGAAAGGTGGTTTCCTAGGTTAGAAGAGGGGGAATGAGAGGGTGGTTAAGGTTGTGGTGGATGCCCTAGGTTGAGAGGGATGGAATGGTGGTGGTGGTGCATCCAAAGGGGCGGCGTAGGTAGCAGTTGGTGTGGTGGCCAAAGGTAATGGAGGGGGAGGAAGGGAGAAGGAGAGGGAGGTAGGGGAAGGAAGGTAGGGGGAGGTAGTGGACATCCTGTTGGTTGTTTGGGGGGTAGGGGAGTGGTGGTTGTGGTAGAAATGGTGGTGGACAGCGGCACGAAGGGTAATGGTGGGTGAGAGTTGGCTGATTGCGGGGCCAACTTCGGATGACCAAGGCGGCTGGCACAAGAAGAATTAAGGGTGGTTAGTGGTGTGGTTTGGTTGAGGGTGGTGCAGGGAGTGGTTTGGTAGGTGGTTCGGGTGGCGGCACTAGGCATTGGCGGTAGTATGGTCGTCTGAATAGGTGGTGGCACAAAGGGGGCATTTTTTGGGCAGGGAGAAAGAAGGCCGAATGAGGGGCGGTTATGGGGTATTTATAGGCAATTGAGGGGGGGAACAAAAGAGGGGGAAGAAGACAAGAGAGGGGCATATGTGCTAGCTCACCAGCCGGTGGTGGCATGCCGATACAGGTCTGCCATGGCAAGGGGTGCTTTTGGTCGGGGGAGAAGAAAAAGAAAGGGGGAAGGTACATGTGAGGAGAGAAGAGGAATGGTTGGGTCAAAAAGGGAAAGGAAAATAATAGGGGAGAGAGGGGAGGATGACAGGCTGGCGTGCGGTGGTGGTTGCCGGCATATGAGGCGTTATAGGATCACATGCCTGCACAGGGAAGGAGCGGGGAAGAAGAATATGGTCGGTCAATCTAGGGAAAAGAAAATAAGAAGAAGAAAAAGAAGAAGAACAGGTGGGTGAGCGGTCCAGGGAAAAAAAAAGGGATGCGGGCTTGGGTCGCACGAGAGGAAATGAGAGGGGAGATTTTGGGGTGCAAAAGCTGGCCCAAATTGAGGAAGAAGAGGGAAAAAAAAGAAAAGGAGAATGGAAAGAGAAAAAAAAGGAAAAAGAAGGAAAAAGGAAAAAAAAGTAAAATAGAATGGTTGGGGTATTTAGAAAATTTTAGTATTTTTGAATATTTAAAATAATAATATTTTAGATAAAATAACAAATAAATTCCCTTTTTAGATTAATTTAGGATATTTTGAATAATTTTTCCTTAATTTCATTTTAATTATCAAATACCTTAATTTTTCCTAATTAAATTATTTTCCTCTTAGTTTTGCCTTAATTACTTCCTCTTATTTTAAATAAAATAACTTATTTAATTAATTTCTTTAATAAATCCTTATTTTAGCATAATTCCTTAAATTAGGATTTTGAGGTATTTCAACCACTATTATGCAGATCATGGTACATGCAAGATCCATATAACATGCTCATGATATAACATACCAAAATGTACATGCCATACTTATATTATGCCATTCACATACTTTCGCATATAGTTATGTTGTACATACTTGAATCTACCAAAACATACTTGATCATAATTATACAAGTATACAGGGACATTCATATTATATCATAGGTATCATATTATTAAGGAAACATGGATCACATGGATTATCCACACAATAATGCATAGAGTGAATCCCATAGAGTAATGAATTTATAAACATACATATATGACTCTTTAACTATGGATTATTATAGTAGGAGGATCACAATTACACATAATATAGATCATGCAATAATTCATAAGCACATGCCTAACAATGTATCACTTGAAGGAATATATGGTAGCACATGTTATATATATGTTTATACATATCAAGATGGATATTCCACATTAATTATTCAAAGACACCTTTTAATGATATAACATTTAATAAACATATTCACATTTAATAACTAGTTACTAACTTTGGTTAAAGTGATAATATTCATATTAGTTTATTGAGTAATGAGTAGGATTATACAATGATTCATAAATTAAGTAATTTGTGTGTTCTTAAATACTTAGGAGGAAAAAACAAGTATCATGCTAATGAAATAATCATATCATGATCAAGTATAAAATAAGACAATGCCAACTTAATATATCTTTAGGATTCATTTTGGTTATTATCTTATGTTCGGTGAACATAGAACCCTTTTATACTAATTTGTGGAGCAATGGGTAGAATTATTCATATGATATCACAATAACCATAAAATTCAAACCAAACAACTATACATAAATTCCAGTCGAATTCAGGATAACTAGTGGACATGAGTCCTGCCTAATCCAAAATAGTTGGTGGATATAAGTCTAGCCAAAGCTAAATACTCTCCTATGGTGACCTGACCCTTTAATATCAATACCCCTTAGTATATCATCAATGTATAAAGTAGGAAAAGCACTAAGATCAACAAAGATCCCTCCCAAAGGCACTTGAAGGAAATAAATACACCCATTGGAAAATTAACCTTTGATAACTAATCGATGATCAAATAACCTAAACCCATAATAATGGTCATTCCACTTTAAGTAATTAGTACCCTATTGGACCAAGATTTCATATCACACCAAAGTCTATATACCATGCCATGCCATATTAATCTAAGCATAACTGAAGAAGGTTCTCACATTATCCATTATTCCCATCGAGATATCTTGAAGTATTAACTCCATTAATTAGTCATGTATGCTACAAACGGTAATGTATTTAATGCCAATATCAATCATAGATGTTCAAGCTAACATTTAATTTTCATTTATTTCCCTTCATTCATAATTCAAGTTTAGGTTAAGGCCTAAGACTAGGGCCAAAGCCATGGTTCTATTACTTAATTATAGTCATGTCATCCATTGAAGTTGATCCCTAAGGTCAAAGATAAAGATCCAATTAGAGGTCAACTAAAGCCCAACCCTAGCTCATTATTATTCATATATTTATTTAAATAGCCAAGTGAAGGTCACTACTTATAGAATAGGTCAAGGTGAGGTCAAGATAAGGTCACCTTGAGCCATCATATATGTCCATGTTATTTTCTTTTGTTCATGCTAAGTTATTCAAAATTACAAGGTTTTATATTTTAAGGCCAAGATATAAGTCATTATAAGTCTATTAGCCATTATTAGGATTCATTACATAGATAATAGCCATGGGGAAAATCTATTTTTATTCATCTAGATATTTAATCATTTTTTTGTCGAGAAAAAGGCCAAATTTTAGTTTAAGATCAAACTAGGATTAATTGTTGCTAAATTTAATCCATATTTAAACTCAATTAATCTATGTAATCGTATAGATAGTATAATATTAGATCACATTCCGTGAATAAGAAAACTCAAGTATCACATTCAGAAAGAAATAAGAAACAAATGTAATTCTAATCAAGACTAGTCAATGGGTTCTAATGACCAATCAATTAGTTTGGGCACTACTAAACCTTTGTGAGCTAATCAACTAGCCAAATTGACTTATTGAGTGTTCTAAGAACCATAAAATTAGCTTGGTCAAACTGGTTAATTGGTCTAAGTTAAGGCTAAGACTACTAGTGTCACAAGCTAACCAATCAATGGGTTGACCCAATCAATCAACTATTCTAGAAAGTGGTTGGTTGGTTTAGTCAAACTAGTCAATTGATTTAGTCACACTAGTCGATAAGTATAAACCGAGACCAAGGATATTGAGGTCACAAGCCAACTTATTGATTAGTCTACCAAGAAATTCTGTGTCCCAAGGATTAGTTGATGGGTCATGGTAAATAGTCGATCAATTATCTTAAAAACAATCCCTACCAATGACATTTACATATAGATAAGTTCTTTATGCTTCACGCATTCAACCCAAACATCAAACATAGATCATTTAAGGTTATAAACAACAGTAGTAATAGATAAACATGAAAAGTACCATAATCAATCTAGAACCTTAGCATCACATAAAGTTATGATTGCACTTTATGAAATTAATAAAAGAGATAGAAAAATCACATATCATGTGCTTTCCATGCTAATTCATCATATAAAATAATCTATACAGCATGTTACACATGTTAATGTCATTGAGATGCCATTAATGCCAAGACATACAAAAAATGAAAATCATATCCATGAGGCATGTGCACATAAGGTTTTAAGCTATGATTTCTACCAATTCTTTCATTTATTCAACATTAAAATGCTCAAACACACTTTCATCTCCAATACTCAAGTTTTAACATAGATACAAAACGTACACTTCACTTACTCATACTATTTTCCATGAAAAATTGAGATGCCATTAATGCCAAGACATACACAAAATGAAAATCATATCCATGAGGCATGTGCGCACAAGGTTTTAAGCTATGATTTCTACCAATTCTTGCATTTATTCAACATTAACATGCTCAAACACACTTTCATCTCTAATACTCAAGCTTTAACATAGATACAAAACATACACTTCACTTACTCATACTATTTTCCACAAAAAATAAGGAAGGTAATGTTTTACCTCAAGAAAACTTAGCAAACCCACAAAAAAGAGCAAAGAGTCTTTACCCTTAATCTTAAATGGTGAAAACTAAAATTTCTTAGGACATTGTGCCTTAATAAATCCAAACACATGAAGGGAAAAAGGACAATAAGGAGAGGGAATTGAAGTCAATAAATCTTTAGAGGGTTTAGGGAAGAATTGTTTGTTTTGAAAGTGCACAGAAGAGAGAGAAAAGGAAGAAGAAGAGGACAAAGAGGATAAAGTCATGAAAGTGACATCTAAAATTTTACCCTTCATGAATTTATTTTAAATTAGTAAAATAGGTTAGGAAAGCTCAAATGCTTTGTAAAATAAACAAACCCACTTATAACTTAATGATGATGCTAAAAAAATTTTAGAAAAAATATTATCACTAAAAATCATGCCTGAATAACAATTGGCTCGGTTAACCAGTTGACTAGTACCCTAAAATAGCCAATCAATTTACATGGTTTCAAAAATGCATTTTAAGGGGCAATAGGTCAATTGTTACCTCCAAACAAGTCAACTAGCTTTCCCAACAACTAATTATATTCCAAAATCTAAACCAAACCCATCTAAAATGATACCAACATTTACACACCTTTAAATCATGATTAAACATGATTAGACCAAAATCAAATACATAGATTAACACATATTAAAGACCCTAAAAAGTGGGGTATTATAATACCATATTATATGGGCTAACATGATTGATATAATAGTGAAACTTGATTTGTATCCATGTGATATACCTATTCTTGTATATATATCTCCTTGCTTTACTCAATAATTACCTTATACAAACACTTTACATGATTTTAAAATAGGTTGTTATAATGATCTTGATTTTAGGAGAATATTGGCTATACTTATTGTAACACCCCAAAATTTACTACTAAAAAATTTTGTTTTACAGTAGAAGCATAATTAAAATAATTGGGTGTTATCTCTGTAATTAACATAAGTCAAACTTACCATCCCAACCTTATGTCAATCCCAAGGCTAAATAATTTAAAATGGTCAATACGATAAAACTGAAAATGAGAGAAGTTTTATAATACCAAATATGAGTTTGGAGATTAACTCCAGATTATAATAACAAAATACTAAAAAGGGATACCGTGGATCTAAGAGTCCCAAAAAGTGTATTTGGGTAAAAAAATCATTCGGATAACATGACTCATTACCCAAACACCCAGTACAGATAAATGTCACTCTCCCCCACACACTACATCAAAGGCAGCGAAATCATTTGGGTCTTCAAAGACCTGCACAAAACCATCAGCATTATCTACTTGTGAGAATGAGAAGCACCCATAAAAAGGATAATTAGTACACTCCACACTAAGTAAGGTAACAATACAGTAAAAAAAAAAACATATCATTAAACACATTCACAGCGGAAAGTAGTATACATGCGAGATACAAGAATCAACACAAGGTATTACTGGTCCGAATTCAAAATATTTGAATATGATATAATCCATTCTTTTATTTAGATTGAGTTCAAGGATCCCACTATTCTCAACCAGTGGAACGATTATTCTACCCTAGGGTAAAACGCTCCTAGCCACTATTCTTAATGGTGGAACGATTAATAATATACAATCCTGAGAAAATAAATTTGGCCACTATTCTTACCAGTAGAACGGTTAATAATATACATTCTTTGGGAAGAATGCTCCCAGCTAATGCTCTCGTCTGATAGAACAGACATATATAACCAGTCTTGACTCACGTAGTATTCCACTTTGCACGAGTAGTGTCTTATCAACAATTATAATCGTTCTTAAGATTTATTTTAAATTGAGTTTAGGGACCCCACTATTCTCAACCGGTGGAACGGTTATTCCACTCCAAGGTAAAATGCTCCTGGCCACTATTCTTACCGGTGGAATGGTTAATAATATACAATCCTGGGGTAAAACGCGCCCAGCTAATATTCTCGTCTGATGGAACGAACATATACAACCGATCTTGACTCATGTGATCTTTCACTTTAAATGATTAATATCTTATTCATGATTGATTTATGAGTACAACATAATTAATTCAAGCAAAGGCATCAACATGCAGATAGCAAGACCATTCTCAAAGATAAACATGTTTATTTCTCCCTAAAACTCTAAATTCACAAGTTAAGCATAACTTCCCCCATATTAATAATTTATCCACAAAATTTAGTATGTGTTCCTCAAATAATAGTATAAATAACATACCCAAGTTTCAAGTTCTCACTCCCACTTCTTACACATGCTATAATAGCCCTATCTCAAAAGTTAGTATTCATAAGGCTCCTAAAACTCTAATTTCATAGGTAAGGCATAACTTCTCCCATAAGGCTCATATAATTACCAAATTAAATATACTTTCTCAAAATACCCATATTAACAACACATCCAAAATTCGTGGCCTAACTCTAACATTTTACCTATGTGATAATAACATTACCATTTTAAGGCTATTATTCCCAAATTAGGCCTTTTTCTCATCTAAAGAACTTATGACACTCATAATCACTTCCAAACACTTTATGTGATATTATTAACATATTTTAATCCATATAACACATTAAAATACAAAATTCTCATATTGACAAAAATGCCCTTAAAAATAGTCGATAACCCTTATTTTACGAAAATCTCATATCCTCAATATCCTTTTTTTTTCAATTCCTCCTTTTATCAAAAAAAATCTTAAATATAATTTTTCCCAATTTTCATAATCCATTAGGACCATAATACTCTCCCACAATTTATACTCATCCACAAAAATACATCCTAACGTAATATCATCGTATCAACATATCTTTCGATATTCTCACTTCCTTTCTATCATATAATTCATATTAATATATCATATCATCAAAAAATTTATTTTAATAGTATAATAACAATAATATAATAACACACATAATCATATAATCATTTAACATAAAACCTAAAACATCGACTAGTATCCTTACTAATAAGGCTTCGGTCTCTAAGCAAGCTTATCCTAATCTGCTTCTTTCAAAATTTTCAGAATATCACCTAATAATAATTTAAAAAACATAATTATAATTAATAATATAATTGATGAATTTTTATGGTAATGGAAAGTAAAAATAAAAAATAAAAAAATTGGGTTTGAAGGAATGTCGTCGGACAAGAAGGCTATCAACGACACAAACTGCCATTGCTAAGGAATGGACAACCACAAGGAGGGGCGAAAGGGGGCAGGGAACTGTGAGGGATGCTAGAAGGGGTTGTAGGCTTCTGCAATTTTTGCTGAAGCTAGGCGTGATTTGGTGGTTTTTGCCAAAGGGTAGGGGTGATTTTTGGTGAGTTTTGCCGATGGGTTTGGGGTTGCTTTCTGGTAGATTTTGCTGCAGCTTCGGGGGTAGGAACGGGTGGTTTTGCTATAGCTAGGGTTCTTTTGGTGAGTTTTTCTACAGCTAAGGGTGAGGTAATGGAAGGTTTTTCCAGTGGTGGTGGAAGTGATGCGCAATGGTTACCGAAGGTGAGTTTTTGGGGGTGTTTTTGGGCAGTTTGGGCAACGGTAAGGAGGGGAGATAAGGAGTGTGTTTGGGGTGATTTTTCGACAGAAAATTTGAGGAATAATGAGTTAGTTTTCAAAGCATTAAATGAGGTATATGTACACATATTTATATACACACAGAGAAGGAGAGGCGGGAAGTTAGGACCGAGTAAAATTTCAAACCCCAACCTACAACCACAGGAGCTGGGAATTGATGGGGTAGGGGTATGTTTAGTAGAGGGAGGATAAGGTGCTCGACATGGAGAGGAAAAAAAATAATAATTAGATAACATATGGAGAGGGGAAGGAAAAGGGAAAAGGGAAAAGAAAAGATGGGGTTTAGATTTAGGTTTAGGTTAGATAATTATCCGGGATTAGATTTAAGTTAGGAAAAATATTAATAACCTAAAATAAAAATTAAGATTAGGCTAAGATTTAGAAGTAGGGAAGTAGCGTAAGATGGAAAAAATAAATTCTCAAGGTTAGAATTTGGTTTTAATATTAATTACTTGGGATTAGGTTTAGCATATTAGACTTATTGAGTATATACTAGTTATAGTTTTGTATTATATTAAAGAGTTTTCTGCATGTATTAGTGCATAAAAGCTGGTTGTTTTTGGGTTTGAGTTAATTAGCCCATTGACTCAAGTCTAAGGGCCAGCTTTATGTTGGATTACCCAAATGTAGAGTGGAGTGTATTGTGTATGTATATATACCTGGATAAGAGGTATAAAATATTAGATTGTATTATTCTGATCAAGGAGATAATACAAGACATTCTATTCCATTTGATTCTCTCATCTCAATTTTCTTTCTTTCATTTTTCTTTTGGCTAAATCATAATTGTGTCTTGATTTCTTGAAGACTGATTATCGAATCTTTTTATTCTTTAACTCAGTATAGTGGATTTCTAGAGACTTCATACATAAAGATATAGTTTCTAATTCTTGATCTAACACTAATAATGTTAGATACGCTATGGATAATGCAAAATGATTGAATATATATACTATTCACTAGCTTATATTGAGGTCAAAGCAAAAGAGACTTGTCCCAATACTCTGTATAATCGATGATTTCAAAATAGGGTCATGATTTTGATTTAGTTGTATATTTCCTCTCAATGAATCATTCTATCTTTAGTATAAGATAGTTGTTGATGATCTATCTTATTTGTATATGATTTAACATGGTACTTTGATATTGATCATGGTTTTTTAACCTTTTCATTAGTATAATATAGTTTTTGATAATCTATCTTGTGCTATGTATAGTGGTAATACCCCAAATTTAATTTTAGGCCCCTCCTAAAAATATTATAAAATAAATAAATAAAAATTAGTAGTGTAAGGAATGTTACAATTTTAGCCGATATAATGGTAATAACAATGATGAAGATGAATAGCCATCATTTTAGAATAATATTATTTACATAAGCAATCTGTTTAAAGATTAAAAATGAGTAAACTGTTAATATTTTTTTCCTCATGATTCCCATCTTCCCATTAACCATGTTATATTTTTGGTATGGTTGAAACCTGTAGCTAGCTTTCAGTGAAAGATCAAGATAAAATTTAAACATTGGAGGATAGGTAAAATTGGGTTAAATGTTATTTGATAGAGAGCATCCAAAAAGAGTCATGTAATATTTTTTAAATTAGTCCACGTAGATTAATTTGTTCTAAAATAGTCTACCTAATCGATCAAATATTTAGCCATATAAATCATAAAACAAAATTCATATTTTTTAGAACTACCATTTTATTTAAATTATTATAATTAATAATGGATAGACTATTAATCTTGCTATCTTTCACTTTCATATTTAAAAACCACTCTCATAAAATATTTTTTTAATTCATCACTACATGTATTCAATGATATTCTCCATAATTCTATATATTAATACTCTTAATAAGTAGTTTTTGAGCCTAAATTTTCAAAATAAATTACTAATGCAAATAATTAATTATTATGATTATATAATTAATATAATTATTCCTTTTATGAATTTAAATGTAAGGAAAATAAATATTAAGATAAAATAATATAATGTTAAAAGAAAAAATAAAATAGAAAATGAATTCGTACACTATAATATAATTTTGATTTCGACAAATTTAAAGATTTTGTTGGTGCTTCCTAAGAATCAATGTCAAAGACACTGAAGTTTCTTGAAGTATAACATTTTTTTAATGTATAAAGTAGAAGATTTGTGCATAGCATTATTTAAGAATATATCACCTTTTGACATGATGACAATTTTTATTGTAAAGTTAATGATGTATAAATATAGGTTCATCAAAATTTATGAAGTGATAAAAAATGGCTATGTAAGGAAATAAAAATATTATGTAAATGTGTATTAAAAATTACTTCAAAGAATATTATTATGCATATCCTTTGAGAATTAATCACAATTGATATTTTAGCACAATCACTTTTTTAAAGTCACTTTTATTTTATTTTTTGGATATTAAACAATGGTTGCTTCAATAATTACTCTGAATAAGGAACAGTTTAGAAGATAATTTTTTTAATGAATGCAATTACTCAAAAAAATGAAAATTAAGAAGGGGAATCTATAATAGGAGCTCTTATGAAATTATAATGTAAAGGAGTTAGTAATTAATAACTGTGAATACTTATAGTTGACAAGAATACACTTTTTTTATGCATTTAAATATCCTATATTTGAATTTAAATATTTCATATTATATTAATTGATGATTATAGGACCAAAGAAGGCAATTCATTAATGAAAAAGGAGTTAATGTGATTAATGAGAATTGTAACACCCCAAAATTCACTACTTTTTTTTAAAGCGGAAAAATTTAAAATTTAAAAACCGGTGAATTATGGGATTTACCGCCACACTTAGTACCAAACCAGTTCTCTCTACCCGTTTCAATACAAAGTGCTAAGGCTAAAAAAAGATTAACATTAAAATTAAACCAAAAGTTTATGAAAGAACTAGAAAGATTATAACACCAAAGATCGGAGTATGCATAAAGAATTGTAATTTATTGCCAAAAAGAGAAATAAGCGTACAATGGTTAAAGAGTTCATCTCAAATATTCAATACTAAGTAATAAATCAAAAAGCATAAATCCGATACAAGAAGATATAATAGAAGGGAAATAAGATAACGAGAAGAGTGAAAACTGCCACGACACTCTCAAACTTTGAGCCAACCACAAGCTCAATACTCAGCCCTGCCTAATGTCTCGCCCACCTGTACAAAGTCAGAAGGGCCAACTACTTGTGGGAATGAGCAGCACCATGAAAAAGGTGATCAGTATGCTACATACTGAGCAAGGTAACCGTGCTCCAAGGTCAACACATAAAATCATACAAATAATGTAGAAGAAATAAAATACCATAATCCATCATGATAATATAATATCATACAATCATCCGGGTATATACATAAAGGCCCATTTATAGTCTGGATTAATTATTTAATTAATCTCTTATTAGAAATCATTTCACACCATGCTCTTTATCAAGTCCATGCGAGTACGGGAACCCTATTATCATAGCTGGTGGACCAAAAACGCACAAGGTATAAAGCTCCTAACCACTATTATTAGCAGGTGGACCGGTCTGGCCCCTTCTCGCACAATGTTCCACTGTAAGTATTTAGTGTCTTTTCCATGTCTTGGCACAAATATGTTTAGTTTTGTTGAGCACAGAATCCCCCACTATTATAGCCAGTGGACCAAAAATGCACAGGTACAAGGCCTGACCACTATTATTATTGGTGGACTGGTTACACATAAGACATCATGCCCTAACTAATATTATAGCCAATGGACTAGTCTGGGCCTGGCTCAACAATCTTCCACTTTAAATGATTAATGTCTTAAGTATTTTATTTGAAAATTTTCACCCTAGACATGCATGAATCACTCCCTTTACACTTATCCTCCAACTAACCCATATCATATCATAAGAACCTTACCCCTTCTAACTTGTCCAACAACCTTTCCTCTATACTCAAATTCACACTAGAATTCCAACATCGAAATATGTGGGTCCAATCCCAACACTACCCACCTCCAAGTCCACTCCACATCTCACTCTAGGGTTTTATCTTGAAACCCTAATTTAGGCCTTAGTGGCCCATCTTCCTCCACTTCACACAACCCAGATCATCTTAACACTCTACAGATCATAACTCATAAATTTCACCTCATAATTACTCTTTAATCACCAAATACACATGATACCACAAAAACCCTAAGCAGCCACACCAAACCCTAATTGTCCACACTAAACCCTAGCTTGGTCTCCTACGTACCCTTATATTGCTTCATGTATTATTTTTCATCCAAAGTGTTCAAACACCCAAACAACACTTATATTACCTTCCTCACATCCCAAATCAACTTTTTATACGTAACTTTACTTCCATATAGACATTACACATACCATGCAACCATTCGAATTTTTCATGCAAACCCTAAGCTCCTACGTGAAACCCTAGATTCAACCATGCAAACCCTAAATCCATCCATATAAAACCCTAAATTCTTTCATGCAAAACCCAAGATTCCGTCATACAGAACCCTAAAGTCAATCCACACAAACGTAAGGTTTCTCCATCCAAAACCCTGAATTTAATCCATACAAGCCATAGATTAGATCCTCCTATGTTAGACCATAGATTTGATTCTCCCATGTTACACCGTAGATTAAATTCTCCCATACAAAATCATAGATTAGATTCTCCCATATAAAACCATAAATTATATTCTTTCACACAAAACCCTAAATTTTTCATTTTATTCTTCTACTCATGGATCATTAAAATACTTAGGTCAACTCATTTTCCTTAGTCAACTTCTTTCCCCATCCTCCTTTTTCATCATTTCCCCCACATAAACCACATCAACACCCTCACATGTATGTCTTACAGGGTCACAACACATAACATCATATACCACAATATTTCATCACATATTACACATGCCATGTAAACACACAAAAAAATACTTCAAATCCATGCCATACCACACATGAAATCAATATAATGATAAACATAGGATGCATAACATACAAAGCATATAATGCACATCGATACACAATAGGCCTTAGTAACACCCTTACCTAAAATGACACCGGTCTTGGAGTAAGCTCTTACACCTCCTTAGGGCTTTGACTAGTCTCACCTATATGAGGAAAAATCTAAAATTATATTCACTCCTACCAAAAATACTATTAAGTTACTAACTTATTCTAAGAATAGGCTTTTAATAAAATACTAAATTAATAATAGCAAAAATACTAAAAATAATATCAATGTTAATGTTAACAAGAATAATAAAAATAATAACAATAATAATAAAAAGGGCATTACTCAAAAATATAGTGAAATAAGGGCTTCGGCTCCTTTACCAAAATAATACTACTAATGGCATTAGTAAAATAAATAACAAAATTTAGTAATAATAATAATGAAATAATAATAACGATAATGATAAAATCCATAATAATAATGCAAAAATGATAATAATCATAATAGTAATAATAGTAAGGATAATATTTGAAGATAAAATGAAGTAGGGTTTCGACCTAACATTGAATAATAATAAACTTATGAAATAATAATAAAAATAATAATAACACTAATAATAATAATAATAATAAATGTTAATGATAAAAATAATGATAATATTAATAATAATGAGACTTGATATCTATAATACTATTACTATAATTTAAAATAGGCACAATAAGGTTTCAGCCCTAAATAGAATAATAATATTAACAATGAAAATAATAATAATAATAATAATAATAATATTATTATTATTATTATTATTATATTAATATTAATAATAAAGATAATAACAACAATAAGAATACTAATAATCTAATTGAAATAAAAATATAATAGGGCTTCGGCCCTCAATAGAAATAATAATAAATGTAATAATAATAATAATAATAATAATAGTAATAAAAATAATAATAGAAATAATAATAATAATAATAATAATATGTTTTGAATAAAAGAAATAAAATAGATTAAGGCTTGTAAAAATATGGAAAAAGGATTGAGAGGGTCTAGGGTTCAACCTTAGGCCGGTGGTGATAGGCGGCACCGGCGGTGGTGCATGGCGGTGGCGGCGGTGGCCGGAAAAAAAAGAAGAGAAGGAGAAAAGTTTAAGGCTGGGAACAAAATAGGGAGAATGAAGGTGGGAGTAGAGGTGATTATGGTTGCCTAGAAGGAGAGGAACGAAAAGGCAGCAACGGTTGGACCGGTCGGCTGAGAAAAAAGAAAAAAAAGGAAAGAAGGAAAATCGTACGAGCAACGATCATTAAAAAGGGGGAACACAACGTCCAGGGAGGAAAGGGGATAAAGCATAGCGCCGCGAGGGAGAAGAATTAATGAAACACAGCATTTTGAATTTCGGGCCGCCGAAGGAGAAAATGAAGGAAATGGGCCATGGTAGGAGGAGAAGCGGGCCGTGGGAAGGAGAAAAAGAAATAAGGAAATTGGGCCGCACCAGGCCCAAATCAGGGGACCGGAGGAAGAAAAAGAAAAGAAGAAGAAAGAAAAAGGAAGAAAAAGAAAGGAAAAAGGAAGAAAGAAAAGGAAAAACGGAAAAAGAGAAAAAGAAAAATAGTGGGTTAAGTTAATTAAATTAAATAGAATATTTGGGATATTTAAATATAATAATATTTAAATCCCTTTTTAGGATAAATTAGAATTTTTGAAAGATTTTTCATAAATTCTATTTTAATTAGCAAAACACCCTAATTTTATTCAATTAAATTATATATAAAATTTGTATTAATTTGGAACTATTTTCTCCTTCTTATTTTAAATAAAATAATTTATTTAATTAATTTCCAAAATAAAATTCTTAATTAGCTAAAATACCCAAATGTTTCCTAATTAAAATACTTATAAATTTCTTCTTAATTTACCCTAATTAATATCCTTTTATTTTAATACAAATAATTTATTTAATTAATTTTTCTAATAAAACCTTATTTAACTGTAATTTTTAAAATTATAATTTTTGGGGCATTTCAATAACAAGCTAAATTCTAAGAAAAATAAGAATTATTTTAAAAAAAAAGAAATTATTAGAAATTTAATTTTCTATTTTTGTTACATAGTTAAGATTACTAATTGTGCCTAAAACTTAAACTAGTAATGTTTAGTATGAAAACTATCTAATTAATAAAAATAGGTATAGAACCAATTAATTAGCTTATTTTATCAAACCTTATATATGTTGATAAATTTAAAAATGCAATACTATAGTACACACACACACTTACACATCATTGTGCACCTATTTAAGTTACCTACATTTATCTTCAATCTTCTATTTATTATCCTCTAAATTACATACATTCTTTCTTAAATGGGCCATTTTTTCTTTATCTAATTTTTGATGATTTGATCTAAATTATAATGTATTTCAATATCATTAGTGTCATAATTAAAGTTGTATTAATAATATTAATACCATTATAATTAGTGTAATTATTATAATTAAATTTATATAATTTTTTATTATTTTTAAATTATTATTGATTTGATGTGATAGCCTTATGCTATGTTCCTATATAAATAAAACTTATGTCATTAAAAAAAAGAGATTAGAAGAAAAAAATATGGATAAATTGAATTTCATTTGACTAGTGAAGGACACCATTTAAAATTCTTTAGTCAGAGACCCCATTAAATTCTATTATAGAGAAACTAATAGATATTCAACTTGGGGAAAATCAAAGTTAACTTGGTGTTATATGTTAGTGCAATGGTAGAACAGTATTTACTTATTGGTTTGTTATTAGTCCTTTTTCCTTGTACAACATTAGAGAAGTGGTATGGAATTTGTGAGTTTTTATATTCTGTCACTCATAAGCTTTATTGAGAAATTGACTTGGCTTATTTTGTGCGCGTGTTGGGACAAACTTTATATCGCACATGCCTAAGTGGGTTATAGGCTATGGATCTGGCAGACTGAAGCTAACATTCTTTTTAATGAATTTATGTTCCTCTTCTATTCTTTACTCAGTATTACTATTCTATTTTTTATCCAATTTTGAGTGTTTTAAAACATTACATCGATGGACCTAATCTTCTAGGATCGGTGATTATGTTTGTGGGCAGTTTTCTCTTTATAATCAGAATTTACATCAAGATTTTGTTTACTAAAAATTGATCATTCTCTACTAATTTTGATCTCTCTATTTTTTTCACAATTATTGGGCTAACTTCTTCACTTCCACCTTCTTCAATCTTGAAAGTACAAGATCAAAGAGTTGTTGGCAAACCGGCAAGTGGGATTACACCGGAGGTCCAGCTGTAATTCTCTTTAGGGTAGTGGTTCTACATGACATGATAGAAATATTTTGATATGTTTACTTCCCTATCTTTTTGAATCTACTTTATAATATTAATACTTATATTTTCCTTTTTTATCTAAAAATTTGAAGGGAGTTGATTGGATACTATATGTACAATTTTGGTCTAAATCAAATTGTGTAAACTACGATATTTTTGTGTTAATTGTTTTCTTCCATATTCATTTTTCATTTCTTTGAAGTTTAGTACAATTCATAGCATTTGAATTATTGCTAATGTTGTGTCTAGGCTTCGGTGTGAGATATTATTAGAGCATTGATTTTGATTTTGCACACTATATTCCATTCTATGATAGTTTGTTTTCATATTTTTATTGTTCAGCAAGTGATTGATGAATTGCGACAATACTTATTAGTTATTAGAGGGTAATAATTTGGTTGTTTTTTGGTTAGAGTTTTGGGTTGGTGTTGCAGTATTTCAATGCTATAGTGTTTAACGTTATTAATTAACTACTATAATTTGGCTTATTCACTATTGCTTGTTGTTATCTTCTTTTAAAGTGTTTTACGGCTACTAAGTTGATATGCTTGTAGTAGTTCTAAATATTTTTCCTAAAATTTAAAAGATGGAAACACTTGACAATACTAATTATATCTATGATCACAAAGGGTCATGATTTATTGAAGGTTCTTAAGGTTGATTATGTTCTTGTGACTAATCTGACAGCTAAATAATTTGTTGCAGCCACTTATTTCTACTCTAGTTGCTCCTACACCAAAGAAGTTAGATAAGGCTAATAAGGAGAAATATGATAGGGATAACAAATCTTTGTGGGACCACATGTATCATAGAACAAACAAGTTATTTGATACATACTTTGATGCAGTTTCTACTAAGGATATTTACGATTCACTTAAGAAGCAATATGGATCTAATAAAACTAGTATGAAGAGATTGTGGTTGGTAACTTATTTAGATTTTAAATGCATGATAACAAGACCATCATGAGTAAGTACATGAGTTTAAAAACTTAATTATTGATGTGGAAGCTAAGGAGATGAAGATCTGTAAGACATTTTAGGCAAATACTTTGCTAGAGAATTTTCCAACTTCCTAGAATGGCTATCGAAAATGCCTAATTCATAAGAAGAGAGACATAAGTTTACCAAAAATAATCAACTATATAAGGATTGGAGAGGCCAACTGGTTGAAAGATAAGTAAGTTTCTTATGTTACTAATTCTATTAATCCTAACTTGGTTAGGTCTAGTGTTGATAAAGATATGTTTAAGGGAAAGGGAAGGATACCCTAGAAGAAAGGAAAATAAAAGATTTAGTCCAACTTCAAAAGGGGGGATAAGATTCCAAAGAATAAATTGATCACTACATCGCTACATCTATAGGAAGACAGATCATAAGGCTTACTAGTGCTATAAGAGGAAGGGTCAGGGAAGTTAGACTTAGAAGGCTCCTACACCGCCAATTCCTCATATTAATGTCATTAAAACTAAAGATGGTGTAATACCCTGTATTTTTTTAAAATCCAGATTTATTAAGTTTAATGATTTTATTAGCGTGATTTGATGTAAACAATTAATTATTTTAATTTCGATTCGTTTTATGGATTTATCGACGATTTTGAATTCATAATTGAATGTAATTAATCATTTTCGGGAAGTAATATTTTATCGACGTTTTAATTAATTGAATGTAATATTTTTGGGAAATTTAAATTAAAAATATTTTCATAACTTATTTAAGAATTTCTTTTTGAAATTAAATTTCTTCCGTTCTACGCTTTTTAGTTTGCGGGAAACCGGTTTCGGAAATTATTAAAATTAGTCTTGATTTATTAGAATTTGACTTAAATATTTTATTATAGGTTTTTAAATATTATTTCAGGTCTTATAATATATTTTCGTAAATAATATAAATTTTTACGTTCGTTGGTAAATTCTTCCGAAAATGTTTCCGAAATTCTTTGTACAGATTTTTATTAGTTTTAAACCTTCGGATTGTTTCGAAATCAATTTTGTTAAATAAAATTTAGATAAAATCTTCCAATAAAAATTTTAAATAATTAGTATTTTACTTTTACTTGGGTTAGTTAAAAAAAAACTAAAATCCTAAAACCCACCGGTACCCTGACCCCCATCTCTTCTTTTCCTTTTCTCTCTTCCCTTTCCCATTCCCGACTCTCTCGTGCGTCCCTGTTCTGCACCCCTGGAACCCTATCCGACCTCCCTCACCTCCTCCATCTCCCTGCTCCCTCGCTCGCCGCCGCCGACCAACCAGCTACGACGGGCGACGCGACCGACGACGCTGCAGCAAGCTACAACCGCAACATCAGCCAGCTCGACCACAACAGCCGCGGGAGCGGCAGCAGCAGCGACGAGCGGCAACCCAGGCTACGCCGCCATCGCCCGGTCACCGGCGAGCCCCACTGACCACCAGCGAGCCACCTCCGACCCCCGACAAAGCTTCCCCAGCCTTCCTTTGCCCCGATTTATCAGTTTTTGTTTGGTATAATTTCTATATATGTGCTGTAAGATTGATTTGGATATGTCAATTGTATGGTTATGTTGAGATTCTGGAAAAATTGGATTTTGGCTGGGTTATGTCCAAATTTTTTGGATTCGTCCGATTTGGCTATTTTGGACAAATTGATTATACAATATGTTTTAAAATGTATCCAGTTTCATTTTGGAACCGTCAATTCGAGAAATTTATGCAGGTTTTATCGGAATTTGATTCCTAGGTCAAATGTTGGGTGTGATGAAATTGGGTCGTATAATTGAGCCGTTCTGCTCAATTGATTTTATAATATCATTTAAAATGTATTTAATTTTATATTGGAAGTGTTGATTTGGGAAAATTGTGCGTAATTGATCGAAATTGGATTTTTAGGTCAAAACTCCCGTGGGTTTAAATTAGTTTAGGTAATTGGGTTATTTTATTCAATTGACTATATAAATTACATTATAATATGTTTAATTACATTTTCGAACCGTCAATTGATATGTTTTGGCAAGAATTGATCGGATTTGCGTTTCGGGCTCAAAAACCCTAATTGTACTAAATTGGGTATTTCTTTTATTGGTTTTGAGCAATTGATTATTTGATATGTTATAAAATGTGTTTAATTGCATTTCCAAACATTCAATTTGATTAAATTTATAGAATTTTAACGAATTGTATTTTCGGGCCTAAAACCCTAAATTTCAAATGAAATTATGAAATCGATTACTTGTATTGTTGTTTTCTAAAATTGAATGTATAGAAATAGTTGAAATGGTATTAATTGCTTTCTAATACCTTTAATTTGTATTAATTAAACTGAATTACTTGTGTTTGTGTCATGGGCTTTAAAACCCTAATTTTCGGGGATGATTTTATAAAATTGATTTTGCTATGTGTATTTTATCTAATCGAATTCTATTTTTGGGTTTTAAATCATTTAAACTCTGTTTTAACCTAATCGGTTTGGATTTGGTTCTATGTAAATGGTTGGGTTACCTATTTAGTTGTAAAATCTAATAAATAAGTTATTTTTGATAAATTAACTTATGATCGATTATTCTTTCTCGGGCTTTCCAAATTAAGTTGAAATGTCCCATGTGATATTTGTATTAATCCGTTTTGATTTAGTTTTAACCTTAAATCTTAATAAAGCTATGCTTTTAAGTTCTAAGTTTTAGACACGTTTTCTAAGAAAGATCATTTGTGTTGTTTGTGTTTATTTAATTAGAATATATGAATTATTGATTGATAGAATAGTTTCTAATTTAGTTTTCGATTTCTATCGGATCTAGGAAAGCTTTCTCGTGGATTCACGAGCTAGTGATCTCTCTCCCTCTTATCTCACTTAGCCAGCTTCGGATCCAGGTAAGTCTCTACTTACCTCTACTTATGGGTGTTTAGTAAGGATGAAGCTATGGCTTCGTGCTCTGTGTGATGTGATGTGTTGATGGATGATGAGTATGCCATGTTAATGTGTATTATGCATGTGTTATGAATAACCTGTTTGTGTAGCGTAGCGTGGATAATGAGGTATGATGGGTGTGCCTTATATTATACGAGCATGATGTGTTCCATGTTTGATGTTTGATGATGTGACATGATATGACCCTCTAGGACATGCATGATAGGGTTTTGGTAGCATGAAATGATAATAAAAGAACAACGGGAAAGTGGACGTTTGGGAAGTTTGCATGGGGGGAACTAGATCTTGCATGGGTGTGATCCTTACGTGGGAAAAGTTGATTGGGTTGTAAGTAAGAGTTTTGGAGAGTCTTAGAGCGATTGGAGACTTGGTATGAAAAATAGTATGTGAGTTGGTGCATAAGAGACCTGATTAGGGTTTAGTGAGTAAGTGGGTGTTAGGGAGCCTGCATGGAGTATCTAAATTCTGCATGGGGATGAATCTTACGTGAGGAAAGTTGATTTAGAAAGTAAATAAGATAATGTCAAAGTTATGGGTCCATTGGAGACTTGGGTGCAAAATTTTACGCGGGTCGATGTAAGGATGTCCAAGGGACCTAATTAGGGCTTGGGAGAAATTGGGAAATTTGAAGGGTACAAGGGTAAAAATGATCAAGGAAGGATGGAGTATGGGGTTGAGAGTGAGGACTCACTTATATAAAGGATGAGTATGGGTTTCTAAGTGAGAGAAGAGATTTTGGGGTGAAAGAGGGAGGTTACTTGTTGAGGAAGTAAAGTGCTAGGGTTTGGCGCGGCCAACTAGGGTTGGTGTGGTCAACTAGGGTTTTGACGTGGCCAACTAGGGTTTTGTCGGTCATGCATGAACTTGGGAGATAAAGTAATACATTTGGGGAATTTTCTAATAAAAAATGAGGTGCGAGATAGAGAACAAAGTAACGTTCGGGTAAGTAAGAAAGAGTTGGGCCACATAGGTCCGAATAGGGTCTCCGAGGAGGAACCCTAGAGGGATGAGGGCATGCGGAGTCAATATCATATGTGTTGGGACGGCCTACATTCTTGGAGATTGTACCTTACTATATGTCACTATGCCTAAGTCTACGGGGGATGGATGTCGGGTAAGAAGAGGTACGAGTCTCAAAATATGGGACGATCCCTCCGGAGGGGACAGAGGTAGAGTATCAACCGCATGCATGTCAAGGGTGTGATGTGATTCAATAAGACACGGATAAGACATTAATTACGTAAAGCGAAAGATGTTGAGCCGAGCCCATGATCCGGTCCACCGGCAATAATAGTGGATCAGAGGCGTTCTGCCTTGTGCGTTATTTTCTGGTCCACCGGCTATAATAGTGGATCAGAGGCATTTTGCCCTGTGCGTTTATTTTCCGGTCCGCCGACTATAATAGTGGATCAGAGGCGTTCTGCCCTGTGCGTTATCTTCCGGTTCACCGGCTATAATAGTGGGGGATCTCGTGCTCGACAAACCAAACGAATAAGTTAATCCATGGGAAAGATACTAAGTACTTAAAGCGAAACACCATGTGAGTCGGGGCCATGATCCAGTCCACCAGCTATAATAGTGGATCAGAGGCGTTTTGCCCCGTGCGTTTATTTTTTGGTCCACCGGCTATAATAGTGGATCAGAGGCGTTTTGCCCTGTGCGTATATCTTCCGGTCCACCGGCTCTAATAGTGGGGCTCCCGCACTCACATGGACTATTGAATAAAATGTGTGGAATGAACATATTATTAATGAGAATAAAGAATAAGTCTAATTGGACTATGGCCGGCTTTTATTACCTATATTACTACATGCTGCTTGCGTGAGTATGCCACATATTTAGTTTTAATAATATGGATTATTCCTATCTGAGGCGTATGAGCCACTTTATATTTTGGTTACCACGCTTATATGTTTAAATAGGATGTTACATATGTTTTAATGTGTTACTCTAGGTGTATGGTAAGATTCATGCTGTGGGTTGTGAATATGCATTATATTGTATCAACGTGTTGTACCCGGATTTAATATGCACTTGATGATATCTCTCCTAAGATAGGGTAGTGGGACTTACTCAGTATTAGACCCGTACTGATACTACCTTGGTTGAATGTGTCCTGTGATGATCCACCGATGGTGGGGAGCAAACCCCTTGTGCAGGTTGATACTGTGTTGGGGTGGAAGGCGTGACCTGAGTGAGTAGGCAATCCGGATATTGATCATTCAGGATTTATTTTTGTTTAGCTGTATTTTGTATTACATTCCTGATTTGAGAAACATATTCTGGGGATTGTAATCCTAAATCGTATTCTAACTTCTGTTTGACTTACCACTTATTAAGGATTTATTTTAAATGTTGTCTTGCGTTTTTTTTTATACTTCGTACTAAAGGTTGATTGGATTTAGTCTTAGCACTTAGTACTGGAACGGTAGGAGTGAACCGGTCTAGTACTAAGGGTGGCGGTAATACCCCCAAGTTTATGGTTTTATCCTTTGCTTCCGCTAAATCTTTTGATTTTAAACAAAATTTTTCAGTAGTAAATTTGGGGGTGTTACAGATGGCATCACAGATGTGGTAGAAGTGAACATGGTGAATAATAGGGCAGGATATATTTTAGACAAATGCGCTTCAAAGCATCTATTTGCTAATAGAGAGATGTTCATGTAGTTTGAGGATGTTAATCGGGGTGAGCTTGTCTACATGGGCAACCAAGCTACAACTAGAGTTCTTAAAAAGGGAAAGGTTCTTCTAAAACTTTCACCTTGAAAGAAATTATCCTTGAGTAATGTTGATAATGTAGTAATAACCAAAAATGGGGCATTTGTGGGTTAGGGGTATTTAGCTTATGGTTTTTTGTGCAAAACATTGATCCTTTCGATATGAATAAAATGGTTTACGTTGATTCTACTTATTTGTGGGAGTTTATTAATATTTGGCATTGTAGGCTAGGGCATGTGAACATAGCTTCCTTAGACAAACTTAAAAGTTTGAAATTGATTAATGTGGCATAAACTAATAATTATGGAAAGTATCATATTTGTGTGGAAGTTAACTTTACTAGAAATTCTTTTAAACATACTACTAACAGAATAAATGAGCTACTTTAATTGGTCCATATGAACTTGGCAGATTTTAAGAGTACTATAAGTAGATGAGGTAAATTGTTTAAGTGGCATTTATTGATGATTATTCAAGATATACAAAATTTTACCTCCGTAGGTCTAATAATGAGACTTAATAGATGTTCTTGAAATATAAACCAAAATTTAAAAATTAGTTAAATCACGAGATTAAGAGACTTAGGTCTAACAAGGGAAGTGAATATGGAAATAGCTTCCTAAAGGGTATTACTAGAAAAAATAAGACTCTACAAGACATGGTGAATGTTATGCTTTTGAGTTATTATATGTCTGACCATATGTGGGGGGAAGATGTTATATCTACTTGTTATAGTTTTAAACCGTGTTCCTCATAAAAAACTAGATAAAAAACCCTATGATATATGGAAAGGTTTTGCACCTAACCTGAAAATTTAAAAGTGTGGGGGTGTCTTGATAAGGTTGGATTACCTAATTTAGAAGGACTAACATTTAAACTGAAGTGTTTGATTGTGTATTTATTAGTTATGCTCGAAATAGTGCTAGTTATATATTCTTATGCTTATCTAATAATTCTATTTGTGAATCTAAGAATATAGAGTTCTTTCAAAATATTTTCATGAAAAAGAATGCATGTGATATTAGTTAGTTCTTCTAATGCTTCTCTTATGCCTTTAACCTTAGCTTCTTCCTCTATTACTATAAATGATGATATTGTTATTGAACCTAAAAGAAGTAAAAGGCATAAGATAGACACTAGCTGTGGACTTGATTTTGTAACTATTATTGAGAATGATGATTTAAATAGAATTAGTGATGACTTTATGTCTGCCTTTTTGATTGAAGAATATCCTAAATCATATAGTATAACTTATGTTGATTCTAGCTTCTAGAAAGAAGAAATTAAAAATGAGTTATATTCCATAATGTATAATCACACATGGGGTTTAGTTGACCTTCCAAGAGGGAGTAAACCGATTAGATGTAAATGAGTCTTTAAAAATAAATTGAGAACTAATAGAAACATTGATAAGTTTAAGGCTAAATTGGTAGTTGTAGGCTACAAGTAAAAGAAAGATGCTCACTTTTTTTTACTTATTCTATTGCGACTAAAATTGACATTATATATTATTTGATTTCTTTAGATGTTATCCATTAACCTGTATTCCATCAAATGAATGGTAAAGCTACATTTTTAAATTGTGACCTACAAGAAAAAATGATATGGAGCAGCCCGAAGGATATGTGATTGAAGCTTAGAAGAACATGTGTAGATTAAAAAAGTTCCTATATAGCCTTAAATAAGTTCCTAAACAATGGCATGAAAAGTTTTAGTGAACTTTAGTTAGTGAAGGGTATGTTGTAAATGGATCGTATTGTTACATCTACTATAAGATGTTTGGATATGATTGTGTGATTATATGTCTTTATGTTGATGATATGTTGATTCATGGCACTAATATAAATGTGGTTAATGAGAACACATCATTTTTGTCTTCTTATTTCGATATGAAAGATCTAGGGGAAGCCAATGCAGTTATTGGTACTAAAATGAGAAATTTTGAGAATGGATTTACCTTGAGTATGTCACACTATGTTGATAAGATATTGAAAAAGTTTGAGTGTCGTGATAAATTACCTATGAAAACTTCCTATGATCCTAGCATTCATTTAAAGAAAACCTAAGTTCTAGTATTTCATAAGAAGAATATGCTAAAATCATAGGTAGTATAGTGTTCCTTATGAACTATACTAGACTTGACATAGTATATATTGTGAGTCAACTAGGTAAGTATACTCACAACTTAGATAGAGAACATTGGGCTACAATTTATTGTTTACTTAGATACCTTAAGGGTACTAAGGATTGGTTTTTGCATTTTTTGTAAAATTTATATTTTGTTAGAAGGATTTAATGATGCCAATTAGATTTCTGATAACAATGAGATCAGTTCTACAAGTGGATATGTTTTCACACTAAGACGAAGAGTTGTGCCATATAAGTCTACTAAGTAGACTTATATTGCTCGATCTATGATGGGATATGAGTTTATTGCTCTTGAGTTAGCTGGTGAAGAGGTAGAATAGTTGAAGAACTTGTTGGCCGATGTGCCATTGTGAAGGAAACCAAATGTGCCAATTTCCTTATAATGTAATTCATAGGTAGCTATTTGTGTTATCAAGAATGATGCGTATAATGGTAAGAAAAGACACATTCATGTATGCCATAGTTCTATGAGACACTATTGAGGAATGGTGTGATCTTCTTAAAGTTTGACAAATAAAAGAGAAATCTAGTAAATTCTCTTATGAAGGGTCTAACGATGAGAGTTGTCATCGAATCATTGAGGGTTATAGGGATTAAAGCCTTGAGTTGAGGAAACTATAGTGGATACCATTCATGGTTAAATAAGGTCATATGATTACTTAGTTGTACTCACATTTCCATCCATGTAACGTACGATAATACTTTGACTACAAGTTGAGCTTAGTTTCTTAACTAGTTTATAGCCCTAATCTTGGATGGTTCTAGTGAGATAGACTTGATAAATTCATTGCTTAACATAACTAAAGTTGAACAATTTTATACTCCTAATAAATCCATAGCCTTATATGATAGTGTTTATGAGATATGGTTGATGGATTCACCTAATTAGTGAGTGTGAGGGTAAGATCTCATTCTATAAAATACTAAGATTATCTTGTTAAAGCACTCATAAATATTTGAAATGCACACATGACCATTAAACGCACTTCTTTATTATCATAAAAATTACATAATTTTAAGTAAGACATATGTTGTAGAAGTCTCCATCGATATCAGAGTAGTTCAAGAATCGTTCATTTTCTAAATACGATTGTTGCCTCACTTTATTATATTCAATCCTCATGAAATTAATACTTAAACATTATATCTTCTTTGCCCAATTTTTATTTTTGTGGTTACTTTTCTATTTGTCATTAGTAGAGAATTGTTAGAGCAATGGTAGAAAAGTATTTACTTCTTGGTTTGTTGTTGGTACTTTTTCCATATCCTACATTGGAGAAGTGGTATATGGAATTAATGAGTTTTAATATTCCCTCAGTCATAAGCCTTTTTTAGAAATTGACTGGATGTTTTGTGGGTTTAATGAGACAGACTACACGTCCATGCACGCAAGCAAGTGGGTTATAAGTTATGGATATGGCAAGCCCAAGTTAACATTTGTATCTACCATTATCTTTGACCAAGCAAGATACCTCCAGGCGATTCCAAGATTGTAACCCTCCTCCCCTCCCCCGAACTTAAAAGAACAAAGGCAAAGGGGGTGGAGGGAGGGGGTAGACGGAACTGAAGCAGAACAGAAACCAAAAGTACAGAAAAGAATCCAGAATGCCCAATAATCGTCGCCGCGCGCTATCCAAAAATGAAAGCACCAAGAACCTAGCTAGCAACCTAGTACAACTGAATAACAAACTGTACTTAAAGGTAAATCAAAGCTAGCTGACTGATTAAGCACACGACGATCCCTGTCGTCTAATGAAAACAGACTCAAGATCAGGAGGAATGAAGAAATCATTCTTCGGAGGCGGTGGCGACAGCAGCACCGCTACTCTCTTGCTCTTCTCCGTATTCCCATGTAAACAAAACCCCTTCTTCTTCCTCGGCGGCGGAGGCGGCGCTCTCCTAACGGGAATCTGATGCTCCTCTTGCTTCGGCGTCATATACCCTTCCTCCAAATCCATCAGCGTGACATGCTCCTCGCTCATTTTTTTTTTCCTTTTTTCTTTTTTCTTCCTGAAGTGATCGATGATTATATGGTGTGTGTGTGTGTAATAATTTTTTACGGCTTGGCCCCGTAATTATCTAGACCAAAACTCAAATCTCCCCACCCCTATTACTCAAGAGGAGACTTTCAATGAGTCTAATGACCAAACGCATAGAAGAATATATAGTGCTTGGTAGTGTCCTAAATTGGTGGTCACTGGTCAGGGTTAAGTACTTAACAGCATGATTCATGATATATATATATATATACGCAACATATACCGTCCAAGAAAGGCGTGGCTTGTTCCAGAAGACGCCAGTTTTTTTTTTTTTTTTTTTTTTTTTTCCCTTTGGAGACTGAAGATGCTAGCTACCTAGCACGATGTTTTCGTGGTGGATAATTGTAACAGCTAAGCACCTCCTTAATGCCAGTGTATTCGTCCTCCACTTGACACGTGGTTTCCTCTCTGCCATCCCCTTCTCAAAAACTTTTGCCGCTACTTTTAAGGTATCGTCCTACAATGCGCGGGAAATTTCAAGCTCTTCTTGGAGCAGAGCTGAGCAGCCAACTCCGACTAGGAAGTTAGCCGGACGGAGTTACTGCCTCCTTATTTTATACTTTATTATTTCTGTAATATAGTTTTAATCGAATTTTGCTTCATTTAATTTATGCGTTATTTTTATAATCGTATTATATATAATATTTATCATATTATTATTTTTTGAATGGGTTTTACCATCTTTTATTAAGCATTTTAATTTTCCTAATAACTTTATTAACTATACCCATCTACCACAATTATTATTATGATTGTTATTATTATTATTACTGTCATTATTATTTAATATTATTAACTATTAATATAAATATAATTTTAATGAATAATATTAATTTTTCACATACTATTTTCAATGATATTAATGATAATGAATATTAATATATTATTTATTAGTTAGTATCATTATTACTATTATTAATTAATATCAATTATTAGTATTTATCATTATTATTATTAATTGTATTAATTATTACTTATATATATAATATTATAAAAAATATTCATAATAGTTAAATTTCATATTAAGAATTACTAATAAAGAATATTAATTATTCATATTAATAATATTATTCATTATTTATTATTAGTAATTATAATTATTATTATTTATTAATATCAATTTTGATTAATATTAATTATTGATGATTATTATTAGTTACTATTAATTACATATTAAAAATAATTTATTTATTAATATTAATTATTAATATCAATTTATGATACTAATCATTATTATTATTCATAAAATAATAATCATTATGATTATTATTCATTTTTATTTCTAAATAGGTCATTTTTAACAATATTAATAATAATTGATATTAATATTAATTATTATTTTGAGTTATTAATATTATAATATGAATTATTAATTATTATTATTATTATTATTATTATTATTATTATTATTATTATTATCATCATTATCAAAGTAATATATATTATTGAAATGAAATCTATGAATAAATAGAAAAATATTATAAGAATATACTTCGGTTCATTTCATATAAGGTACATTACTAACACTATTATTACTTCATACTTAAATAAGATATATCTGAGACGTATTATTACTTCATTAAATTTCAGATGACAAAATAAACTAGCAATTATCCCTTCATAAGTAGTAGTATACATATTCACATATTATTGTGAATACATGTAAAATACATAATTCAGTTGATGTTATATATACATATATATTTCCATTTTTAATTTTTAAGCCATAGTTTTGAGACTCTCTTTAGCACTTTCATTTCTTTAAGTGGACTTAATTAGTATATGTTTAACACTTTTTTTTTAATATATTAAAGTTTTTTTTGCATTTTTATATGTCTTGATTCATTAAAGATTTTTATATATTTTTTACAAGAAAACTCATTGAGAATAGGAATAAAAAAAAAAAGGTTCACAACTAGTATAGAATTGATGATGTATAAGTGTAATTAATGCTAGTTTAATGATTAGTCTTCTTAATCTTAATAATTTATGATCCTTTACAAATAGTATAGTATAAAGGGTGAATTACATTTGAGTACTAGATTAATGTATATATCATTGTTTCCATCTTGATTGTACCATTTACAAATTATTAAAAATAAAAAATATTCAGATATACATTAATCACAATACTTCATTATTATTTCTATAATTGTCTTCTTCATTTATCCTAATTAATTATTACACATAACTCTTCCATTAAAAAACTATTCATTTATTTTTATTTATATATAATAATAGAGCTCACTAGCTAGTAAATATAGATATGATATTTTTTTCACTTAAATATAATGCACTATTAATTATCTTCGTTTTCAAATGGATATTTTTTTAGATAGAAAACTTTGCTAAAAAATAAAGTTCTTTTAAAAAAGTTAATGTCTCCTTGCTATTTTTACTCATGTTTCTTTTATTTCTTCTTCTTCTATGTGTTAATTGATATATTATTTTCTAATGAATGGTGTAATTGTATTATCCTTTTTTTCCTCTAATGATTAGGCAAAGACACTTGTTAAGATAACTAAAATGGAAAGAAAGTTAGCATTTAATGTTAGAAATCAACTTATATGTCTCTAACTATACTTTCTTAGGTAGGAAATAATTACCTTAACAACTACCCACGGGCATCGATTATAATAGTATAGATATATTTATTACATCCTAAAATAATACATAGGCAAATTACTAAAATGACTTTCTTTTAAAAATGGAGTGAGTATTTTTGTATTACCTTCAATTTTATATAAGTGTTATTTTATTTTTTGGTACAAAAATTAAGAAAATGATCAAAATGACTAAATTATCCCTATTAAAATACCAATGGAAATGATAATTGTTATTGGAAAGAGAAATAGATAGGTACAAAAATAATTATGGAACAAAAGTACAAGTGTTGGTTCATGCCTCAATTCCTCAAATTATGGTATTCAAAAACAAGTAATAATTCATCATTAAAAAGTAAACTTTGAGTGTTGAGAGCCTATTCTCATGCCTTCTCCAATGATGAGCGGGAAGTAGAGCTCTACTCTTGTGAAGCACTCATGAGCGAGTAAATCACCATTGATAATGGAACAATATATGCACTATCAATCCTTAGAATGTGATTGCAACAACTTGAGTCGATACGACCACATGAGGGCTACTCTAGAGTGCTTTTGGATTGATCGGCTAGCTCCACATATCAATACAATTCCTTTCCGCATGCTTTATCCTCACTCACACACTTCCCGAGAGGGTTTTTAAAAAAAATTTGAAACTTCCCTAGAGAGTTACCCTTCCTAAAAATTACTTCACAGCCAACACACTTAATTATGTAGTTCTTACGATGGAATCACCAAAATAATGAGATATCATGTTGATATAAATAGTCATATCAATCCTTATAATAATCTCTAAATTTGGGGGTATTACAGTAATGAAAGGAATTTTTTAAGTAGAGAAACCATCTTTTGTACCTAAAGCTCTAATACACGAAAACGACACTTCATTGTCGTCCCCGTCCAGTAAACATTTTTCCTTTCTGAAAAATTTTCAGTATTGAAGTATATATTAAAATTATTTAATTAAATTTTTTATTAAAAAATTATTATTGATTAAAATTAACTAACATAGGTAATAATCTTAGAAATTTTTTTCTCTTTTAATTTAAGTATATTTAATATATTTTTTTAATATATATATATATATATTTCTTGTCGTCCTCGTTTCCTAAATTTTTTTAGAAATGATGTTTCCGTGTTTCTCTCTGTCCCCGTGCAACATTGGCCTAAAGAGGCTATGCAATCGTGCCTAAATTCTGTTGATAAATATGACGGTCGTGCAATTTCTCACATACCAAACATTCCTCCTAATCTGATACTTGAGGAATCTATCATAAGGTTTCAATTAGATGATGCCCCTCACCCTCATGTTGATCAAATGTGGAGGAAAGTCATTATGAGGGATCATAATCCTACATCCTTAATTCAATTGCACTATGAAGCTTCAAATTTACATGAGCGTATGATCATAGTAGAAATTAGTGAGATAGAGGTTGAACAAGAGGCCAAGGCTTGGAAGAATGATGTGGTGGCTTATGTTTTTGGTGGTATACCATGATATCATCAAACACAACACTTTGTTAAAATCTATTGGGTTTAAATTCCAATCTAAGGATGACTGTGACTAGATTATGAGTTAACTACATTGGATGGTTTTAGGTCATTCAATGATAGTTAAGAAGTGGCATGAAGGTTTCAAGTTTAATCTTGTTGAATTTCAACATGTCCACACATGAATTCAATTGCCAAAGGTAACCCTTCATCTATGGTCAATCAATTCACTTAGCAGAATCACTAGTTGTATTAGCAAGCCTATTGTTATGGATGGCGTTACTACCTGCAACGATCAAATTTCATTTGCTAGGGTCCTAGTTGAGCTTGATATTAATCATGAACCCCCTAATAATGTCATGATCAAATCTCCTAATGGAACATTAATCAAGCTGATTGTTTAGTATGAGTGGAGACCTGTATAATACCCCAAATTGAACGGAGTATTTTTAAGGATTAATTTGGCTACTTATATTAACATGGTATACAATCCTTTTGGTAATTCCGCCCTAAGAATTCCTTAGTTAAGCATGCTGGTTGTGAAGCAATTTTTAGGATGGGTGATCCTCTTGAAAATTTTAAAAAATATTATAAAAATTTTTCAAGAAGCATGTGAGTGGGGAAAAAGAGCGTTAAAATGACTTGTGTTGATTTGTGAGGTAAGACAATCAATCCAAAATGAAATAACCCAAAACCCTAATGTAAAGAGTTATGACAAATTAATTATTTATTAGGAAAATTAAATAAATAAATTATTTTATTAAAATAAGAGGGAGTAATTAAGGTAAAATCAAGAGGAATTTATAAATAATTTAATTGTAAGAAATTAGGATATTTTGCTAATTAAAATGGAATTTAGGAAAAATCTTTTAAAAAAACCTAAATTAACCTAGAAAAAGGAAATTTAATTATTATTTTATTTAATATATTTTAAATATCCCAAAAATACCAAAATATTTTAAATACCCCCAACTCACCTATTTTTCTTTTCCCTTTTTTTCCTTTTTTTTAATTTCCCCTCTCTTTTCTTTTCTTTTTTTTTCCTTCCTCTCCTCTCTCTTTTTCTTTCTTCCCTTTTCCTTCCCCGACCTAGGCCAGCCCACCCCTACGACCCAAACCCTCTCCCCTCTCCCTTCCTCCCTTGCGGCCCAAAGCCACGTCCCTTTCTTCTCCCTCATGACCCGGCCTGGCCCCCTCCTTTTCCATCTTTCTTTTCCCCTAGATTGACCGGTCCACCTGCCATTTCTTCTTCCCTTCTCCTTTTCCCCCGACCCTCTCTCTCCCCGATGCCCAACCCTTCCACTTCCTGACGCAAGCACGTGGTGTTTGTGCTGTCGTACATCGGTCTGCCACCCCTATCCTCTTCCCTATCACTCCCTCTCTCTCCCCCTTTCTTTTTCCCTTCCCAATCTTCTAGACCTACAACACGCATGTCGCCGCCCTTTCCTCTTCCCCCTATATTGTTCCCTCTCATCCATGTCCTACAAATACCCCTCAACACTACCCTAGAAAGGGGTTTTAATAATGGTTATTTTATATTTTTAATAATGGTTTTCAACCATTATGGAACTGCCTATTACTAAATCTTTAATAACGGTTCATAACTGTTATTAAAAATATATAAAAACCCATGAATATGTGCATAACTTTATATTTAATAACGGTTTTCAAGTAACAACTATTGTTAAAAGAAAAGGTTTTAACAACAGTTATTCAGTAAAACCGTTGTTGAAAACAAAGTTTCAATAATGGTTTTTAAGTAAAAACCGTTGTGGAAAACCAAGTTTTAATAACGGTTATTACAAAAATAGTTGTTAAAACATAATTGAATTAGGGTTTTAGTCATTGATTATGCATTTATTAAACCTAATACGTATTAAATGAGCATAAATTTGAGATTAAATACACATTTTTAATAATGGTTATGATGAAAACCGTTATTAAAACTCTATCATCCAATTAAGCTTTCCCAGATTGATTTTGCATTTATTAAACCCTAATACGTATTTACTTAGCATAAATTTGAGATGAAATATATGGTTTTAATAACGGTTATTAATAAGAACTATTATTAAAACTATAGTTTTTTGTAATGTTTTTGCTGTTTTGTTTCTACCCACATACACAGTTGTATGTTCAAATAATTACCAAATCTGCATTGTAAAACAACATCAATTTATAAGAAAATATGCAATCACACCATAATTTCAATCGATCTCTAATTGGTATGCATGTCTTAATACATCAGACATACTTAGGAATCAAAATTAGTAGGCATACCACAGCTTGGTAGCTCTACACCCCAAAGTAAAAAGTTCATAAATATAGCCTAGAAGACCAAAAGACATAGACGAAATACAAACCTAAACATGCATGTAGAATATATAGATCCCTACCTAATACCGAATGAATGAGTGCACGTGCTTGGCCCATTGGTCTCTAACTTTATCAATTCCATCAACATTATATTGGTGGCCTCGTGCATAGTCATCTGTGAAAAACTACAACGCCCAAGTTTCAATTAATATACAGTTAGCACTTACGTCAAGTACCAAATATATATGTCATGATTTATTAATGAAAAAATATGGAAAAGCAAACATACATGGCTTGGATCTATGTTGACCGATCTGTTCTAGACTATTAGATCCATTGCTCTACATATGTAGTATGGACATTCATCGTCGTTTTTCTATTGTAGACACTGTCAAATGAATTTAGTTAGCTCTCTAACTATGAGATATTAATTTGAATTAAAATAAAATAAAAAATAGTTGTCTTCCTACTTACCATGGCAGGATCATATTGTAGAGTCTTTGGGCCTGGGACACCATTCCCACCTCTCCTTTGATATGTCATCCGTAGTGCCCTATTAAATAGAGTTGTATACACAATACTGTAAGCATATATACCTCAAATAATGAAAGTAGAATATATGTATAAATAAGATAATGAAGTAAGAGGTGAAAATTATACTAACATGTCGATAAATTCCTTCCCACCATGACGAGCGATTTCAAAAGGCACATCATAGGTTCGAAGGGAATCAAATACATAGACTTTATTAAGATCAGGTTGGACGACATACGAAACCCAATGTTCATTTGGAGGTGAGGAATGAGATAGAGCTTGTTGTGTCCCTCAATCAAAATGCGATCTGCTAAATAGTTTATATGCCTACCCTCTCTTATTGTACTACCGTCAGCTATGTAGTATGAGCACACAAACACGATAGAGGACAACATTCCCTTCAACGCAGCATGATTAGCTACCAACCTATGGACAACAATAACAATTCATATTTGTTAATAAATAATAACTCATATAAGAGGTCATAAAAATTCCAATTGTACAAGTTAAGAGTACTCAAATCTCAAAATGAAATAATACTTACGTGACATAGACGGTGACACTCATGGTTAACATCCATTCCTAATTATAAATATCGCTTATGTCAACCATCGATACCATGTAAGTAGCATCGTCCCTCCCAACATACTCAGGATGACAATTAATAAAAATATAATTGTCCCTAAGGTAGTTTGGGCATAAAAATACAATAAAGCTATTGCTGGTGGAGGTTGGCTTTTCTCTGAAGAAGGAATCTTTTGTGGGGCAACTGATTTTTCAAATTTAGCTCTCTTTCCTTTAGCAGCGCCTTCTTTTATGTTTCTCATTCTGCTAGTACCTCTCTTGGTTTTACTAGCAGGAGCGGTCTTCTTTTTTTATTCCTTTTTTGATTTCTTAATTGATAATAATAATAATAATAATAATAATAATAATAATAATATATTGAGCATATATATATATATATAAAAGGTATAAATAGTGTAACTACTAAACAAGGTCTAATGAAGATGTCGAATGTCAATACCTCTTTAATAGTGAGACGTATCTGATCCACAGGCCAAGCTACGAAGCTTCCATGAGCTTCTAGCATTGTGGTTGCCTCATCACCCTCTTTATAACAAGGCAAATGCGCACTGCCAATGATTGGAGTGCCAATACTCATAAGCCTTGTATTTAGGGCTAAATTGTACACGTGGACTGTTTGCGTTTGGGTACTGGGACTGATGCAGACCCTTCCTTTCGCTAAAAGTGTTGAAAGGTCATTTGCTAACAAGTCACATTTATGCAAACCCTAAACAAAAATATTACACATTATTAATTATTTATTACACTGAATACATTTAATAATAATTCATAGTTTGTAATTCTTACCTCAGGAAGAGTAGAAAGATGTGTATCAACTTCACAACTATCTCTGAAATTATTTACATTAGGTATGTGAAGCTAATCATGGTCTACTGAATCATATGGCTTATACCCTTGAGATTTAATAAATGACAACTCTTGCTCCATTGTTACCATCCGTTCAAATGTCATGCTCAAGTTCTAGGTGAGGATGGTGACTTGCTCATTAGTGCTACGAGAACCACGAGATCAACCACATATGCTTGTTCTCGTAACACCTAATCCAAGACCCCTGCGTCTTCCAGGGTGTTCTACAATTCTTGTGGCCTGGAACACAATGCTATATTGGTCTACCCCTCCTCACCATCTGACGTTTCAAGTTCGTCGTGTAATGTATATAATATATGTAAATTTAACTTATATAAATAAGCATAATATAATATTTTTCTAAAATAAAACTAAGTAGGGTTCTAGATATCTATAAACTTACAATTTTTTTGGCTACAACATCTACATCTTCATTAGTATATCCATCTCTTATTTCTCTAGCCTTCTTTCATAATGTACCAATATTGATGGATGAGGTACATGGGTCCAAGTCTTATGCTAGGAGCTACAAATCAATAATATTTTTAATTAATAATATTATTATAAAATTCAACATTTACATGTAAATGGATAAATCACAAAATGTATACCAACTCCTATTCAAGGCCCGCATAGCCTTTGTGAGCCATATTATGCCCGGTATTAATTATGCTTCGTAATCTCTTTATTTTTGGCACTTTTTCCCTATGTGATAAGCCAAAACATAATCACATGGTTATTTCAATATTAAGCATAATTCTAGGATCGATACAAAAAGTGTAATTGTTATCTAACAAATACCTTAAAATCTCCCGTAAGATGATTTGCAATAAATTGGTTCCAACTTTATTGATCGATGAAACCGTATCATTCGGGTGGGTTCTGCTGTAGAGAACCATCCCTCTTTCTATACATTTTCCTACGAGCTAAATATGACCTAAATGTTCTTAGACACTCCCCACAATGTTTAAGAAGCCATTTCTTCCTACTCTCTGGGACATTGAACACTCTTTGCAAAATAAGACATGTAGATGTATGCCAATGTTAATGTAACAAAATTAATAACATTTGACATACAAAAATGATTACATAAAATAGCATATTTACCATGATTTCTTACCAAATATGCACCTTATGACCCTTCAGAACATGCTTCCAATTATTATAGGAGATAGGAACACGGTTACAGGTCACAAGTGAAATGTAAGTCAAGAAAATGTCTGTGTAAAGGCCAATGGGAAGATTCTAAGTATTTCATCCCAACTCGACTAATTCTCCTTTACTCCTTATGTCTGTGATGATTCTCATAATCCTAGGTCCTTTTTTCCTTTCTTTATCACTGTTGTCCCTATCAATGTTTTTGTTGGCCATATCTCTATAAAAAATCAATAAATAAATTATGTTAGAATGTTATGTATTGAGTGAATGTTATGTATTGAGCATAATGTACCATTATATTATCGATACGAATCATGCTTAGAACGAATTAATCTCAAATGTATCATGCTATTATATATATATATATACGAATCATGCTAACACGTTTCCAAAAAGATATTAATACTAACCCTAACCCTTATTAACCATAATAAATGATAAACCCTAACCCTAATTAACCATAATTTATTATATTAAAACCTAACCCTAAACCTCATAAAACCTAATCATAAACCTAGCTAACTATAATTAAACCCTAATATATAAATCATATTATTATTATTATTATTATACACAACTATTTCTCTCTATTTATTTATTCACCTTTATATATTCCTTATTTTCTATATCTATTTAATCCTAATCAAATAACAATCACTAACATATGCATATATAATTGAAATTTTCATTTAATGATTTACGTATGTAAAATATATTTTCATTTCATTATATGACATTTCCTATATCTTATAGCTAGTGTCCTATACTTGTTAATGAAAATGTATATAATTCTTCACTCTCATTCATATTATATATATATATATGAAAAGGTCTCGATCAACACATGCATTTATTAATATATAACAATAATGCAACAAACTCAACAACAAACAACAACATTTTTAACCAACACATTCAGTAGAGAAAACATTATGAGCGGAAGAACAAACATATACGTAAAGGGAGTGGTGGCAAGCAAGAAACCGGCTGCAAGAAAGTTGAGAGCGGCAACAGCCTACAAATACGACAGAGGATGAAGGTACAAGTGCTAGTTAGGTTCAAAACAATGACAGTACACACATGCAAAGCCAACAATGGTAGAAGGGTGGTGGAGAGTTGACGGTGTGAGGGTTTCCCTTACTTGAGAGGAGCATAAGTGGTGGTGCATGGTGTGGTGGTACGAGGGTTTGCAAGAAGAAGGAAAGTAAGAGAAGGAAGGAGCAAAGAGTCTAAAATTTTTTACATGAAACAAAACTAAGCAAAATAAAAGTTTGATTTTGGAGTTTTAATAACTGTTTTTCATGAACCATTATTAAAACTTTTAGACTTTTGACAACGGTTCTTGTATGAACCATTATTAAAACATTTTTTAATAACGATTTTTCTTGAACCATTATTAAAACATTCGTGCAAATTTTAACCTTGCCCTTTTAATAACAATTTTGAACTATAACTGTTATCAAACCTATCCCGCCTGTTCAAGCGTTTGACAACAGTTTTCGAACCACCATTATTAATGTCCCATTATTATTTCCCATTTTCATAGTAGTGCAACCACCCCTGTTCACCCCTTTTTTTCTCAACCCATAATTCTACCACCCCTCTTATGCACCGTCGTTTGTTACGCCACCGCCATCCAGCATCGCCACCCAAACCACCACTTAAAATACTCCCTACACTACCCGCTATTGAGCCACACCCCTCACCACCCTTAATCCTCCCTGAACAAGCTGCCTTGGCTATGCAAAGTCTGCCATTCAACCAACCTTAACCCAGCCACTGCCGCCTTTTGCGCCACCATCCACCCCCACTCCCGATGCAACCACCACTCCCTCTACCCTCCAAAATCACCAACAGACCTTCCCTTCCCCTACCTCCCTCCCTCCTCCCTTCCTCCCTCTCCACCGCTCTCGGCCACCACACTACTACCGCATGTGCCACTGCCTTTGGTTGTGGCGCCACCACCACTCCAACCCTCTCCATCTAGGCATCCTCCACTGCCTCAAATCCCCCTATCATTCCCCCTCTTCTACCCTAAACATCCAAATTTCCTCCTTTTTCCCTCTTTCCCTGCCATCGCTGGTGCCGCCGGTCACCACCAACCCTAAGTGGTACCCTAACCCTTAAAACCCTAGCTATAATGTCTTTAGCCCTTTTTACTTATTTTATGTTATTATCATGATTATGATTATGATTATGATTATGATTATGATTATGATTATGATTATGATTATGATTATGATTATTATTATTATTATTATTATTATTATTATTATTATTATTATTATTATTATTATTATTATTATTATTATATGACTATTATTTTTTATTATTATTAAGTGTGGCCTTAAGATATTTATCCCATTATTATTAAGGGATTGAAACCCTAATTTTAACTATTATTATAATTACCTTATTCTTATTATTATTATTATTATTATTATTATTATTATTATTATTATTATTATTATTATTATTATTATTACTATTATTATTATTATTATTATTATTATTATTAGTACTACTACTACTACTACTACTACTACTACCATTATTACTATTATTTTATTATTATACTAGCCTTAGTATATTACTATTATTACTTTTGTGAAAATTTGAAACCCTACCCCTATAAATATCACTATTTCAAATATTATTATTATTATTATTATTATTATTATTATTATTATTATTATTATTATCCTTAGCAATATTTATTTTTGTTAATATTACTATTATTATATTTTTATTTTTATTACTAACCCTATTATTAGTCTTAACCTTAATAATACTAGGTTTTCTATTACTATGAGTATTAGTATTACTATTATTATCAATATTACTATTTTTCTACAACTAGTATTATTACTATTATTAGAAGTAATAAAGCTATTAGCTTTAATAATATAAATATGGCTATAAATATCTATCATGAACCTATTTTGACTAGTAATAACCTAGTAGGCTAAATTGAGAATAAAAACCCTATTTTTACTTGTAAATTTTCTTTTAATAATAGTAACCCTAATATTAGAATAAAGTAGGGTATAATAGTATTTTGGGTAGGAGGGAATTTATCCTTAGCTTTTCCTCTTGTAGGTGAACCCAGTCAAAGCCCTAAGGAGGCGTAGAAGTATTCTCTAAAACCCATGACGTGTTAGGTAAGGATATAGCTAGGGCCCTATGTGTGTTATGTGCCTTGTATGCCTTGTATGCCATGTAACATGATATGTTATGTATCTTATGATTATCATTATAACTTTTTTATGTGTAGCGCTGCTTGGAGTTGAGGTATGCTCATGTGTGTTCTTATGGCATGTGTATAAGATGTATATGTTGTGATTATGATATGCTGTGATGTGGCCCCTTTAGGACATACATGCTAGGATATTTAATGTAATGATATGGGATGAGAGGATGAAAAAAGAGAAAATGAGGAAGTAAGTTGACTAAAGGGAAGTAAGTTGACCAAGGGAAAATAAGTTGACCAAGGGGAAGTAAGTTGACCAAGGGATATGGGATTAACCTAAATATCCCATGATCCATGAAAGGGAAAATAAGAGATGACTATGAATAAAATAAAAGGAGTGGGTGAACTTTGTATGGGAGATTCTAGGGCTTGCATGAGAATTCTAGGGTTTTGTATGGAAACTTCAAGGGTTTGCATGGGGTGGATGGAGTCTGCATGGGGATGAACTTTACGTGTGAAAAGTTGTCTTGGGGTGTAAGTAAGGTAAGGGACGAGTTATTCTGGTAACTAGAGGCTTTAAGTGAAAAATAGTGCATGTGTTAGTATAAGGGTGCACAGGAGACTTGGTTAGCGTTTGGGAGGAAAACCCTAATTTGATATGGTGTTGAAAGTAAAAATAATTGAGGGTGAGTGGATTATGAGATGAGGGGATAAGAATGTCATGTGTAGGGTGAGTATGGGTATATTGGGAAAACAAGAGTGGAAGGTGAGAAATTGAGGGGTGACAGGTGGAAAGAAGGATGCTAGGGTTTGGTGTGGCCACCTAGGGTTTCATGGTCACACGTGTATTTGGGGGAGTAAAGTGAAATGATGAGGGTTGAATTTAAGGGAAGTGATGTATGGGGTGTTAAACGGCCTTAGTGTGTGAGGAAGAGAAGGATGGGCCACATAGGCCCAATTTACGGTTTATGGAGAAAACCTTAGGGTAAGGCGGTGAGTGGACTTGGAGGCGTAAGGTAGTGGGCCTCAACCCACACACTTAGGAGTTGGGCTTCTAGTATGTGTAAGTGGAATAAGGAAATAATGTTGGGCGTGTTACGAGGTGTAGAAGTCTCAAGATATGGGACTGGCCCTCTTGAGAGGATAAATGTAGATGGAGTTGGTCATGTATGTCTAGGGTGCAACTTATTGAATAAGACATAGTAAGACACTAATCATTTAAAGTGGAATATTATTGAGTCGTGTCCAGTTTGATCCACCGGCATCATAGTGGCTAAATGCCGGGGTACCCTAGAGACAGATCCACCGACATATAATAGTGGTCAGGTGCGTTTTTCCCTATATGTGACCGATCCATCGGCTATAATAGTGGGGGATCCCAAGCTCAATAAACCAAATCCTAAATTTAATAAGACACGTAAAAGACACTAAGTATTTATAGTGGAATACCATGAGAGTCATGGCCAAACCGGTCCACCGACAAATAATAGTGGCCAGGATCATCTTGCCCTAGAGACCGATCCACTGGCATATAATAATAGTCAAATGCATTATTCCCTATATGTTTCTAATCCACCATCTATAATAGTGGGGTTCACGTACTTGCATGGACTAATAAAGAGCATGGTGTAAAATGAGTATTGATCAGAGAATAAATAATCAGTTTATCTGGACTATAGCTTGGCCTTTATTTATTTGTAATGATTGTATGTTGCTATGTGATCATGCTTGTAGTATGCCTTTATGTGTTGGCCTTAGTTTTATGGTTACCTTACTCAATACGTAGCATACTGACCACCCATTTCATGGCTGCTGCTCATTTCCACGAGCAGAAGGCCCCTTTGAGTTTGTGGAGGATGGTGACACTGTTTTCGATGCCTTTGATGCTTACAAGCATCGGGCAAGGCTGAGTGTTGAGCATGGACTTGGTATGGGATTAAGAGTGATGTGGCTAGATTTAATTCCTATTTTCTTTTATTTTTTACTAGATTACTCAAACTTCATTTTTATCGTATTGTAGCATTTAATCCTTTTGAGAAATTTTAATTATATACTCTGGATTGTAAACTCTTTTCGCGTACTCTGATTTATGTCATATGAATGTTTCAATGATTTTATGAAGCTTTGCTTTGAGTTTGAATTATTATTGTTGTTAATTCTTCTTTAGCCTTGTAGTTAGTATGAGACCGGTTGGGGGCTGGGCTTGTACTAATCACGGCGGTAATATCCTCGAAATTTACAAGTTTTGATTTACTTGCTTCTATGAAACTATTTAACAAAAAAAATCTATAGTGAATTTTTTGGGTGTTACACAAAATTACTTCAAGGTAGCCCCCACATGGTCATATCGACTCAGGGTGTTACAAATTGTATTAGAGCAAAACCGCGACCGTGAGTTGAACTTGGATGAGCCAGTTAGCCACCTAGCAGAATGATTCTTGGGATAAACTATATTGAGATAGTTAGTGGTTGAGGAGTAATGAAAATGCCGCATTCCTTGAGTGGGAGTGAATGTAATACCCCAAATTGAGCGGAGTAATATAAGGATTGATTTGGCTACTTATATCAACATATTATACCATCCTTTTGGTGATTCCACCCTAAGAACTCCATAGTTAAGCGTGCTAGCTATGGAGCAATTTTTAGGATGGGTAACCCTCCTGAGAAGTTTTAAAAATTTTCTAAAAATTTCTCAAGTAGCATATGAGTAGTAAAAAAGGGCGCCAAAAGGACTTGTATTAATTTGTGGGGCAAGTCAATTAATCCGAAAGCACCTTAAGGTAGCCCCCACGTGATCGTATCAATTCGGAGTGTTAGGAGATCCAAAATTTGCTTAACATATCTTAGGCAAGGACATATAGCTAACCAATGTAAACCTCCTCCTTTACCTCCCCTCAATGAGTGGGTTATTAAAAATGATGGAAGGTAGAATCATTAGTCTCTAGTAGCCCCCTAGTAGAGTGAATATTCCTAATCTAATATAGCCTCTCTCCTAAATAACCCCAATATACATGTGCCCCTATAGGGAAAGAATGGGTTATTATTTCTTCTACTAGACAATTGAGGGATACAATTCCTTTTGATCTTTTGATGTTGAACAGGACATCAATAGCATACTTAGATTGGAATATAAGTCCTACCCATGGCAAAGAAATGTCTAGGGATGCAAAGTGTTAGATGAGACTTATTCCCTTGCATTTGATATTTAATTAGCATGATCATAGAGAGATAGAATATTCAAGGGTTAAATGACTCTTAGAAACATAAAGGAATAAGGTAATGGGATAGAGATAATAAATTAACACTGATTGGTTATAATACCCTATTTTTAGAAACCTTAATTATAAAATGGTAATTATGTGCAATTAGTTATAATAATTATCTTCAAAGGTTTTGTATTAAATGTATTACTATTATGTGTATTAGTATGATGTTTTATATATAAATTTAATAAGGTTAAAATTTGATACAAGTGGGATTATTAATTTTAGCTCTAGTCGGAACCCTGATCTATATTTGTGTCACTAAATAACCCTAATTTTGATAACTAAATGTTTATGTTTTGGTTTAACTTTTCCTAAAAAGCAAATTTGCCCTATACTAGATTTTGGTCTTATCCCCCATCCTCCTTCCCTGGCACATTTTCTCCTCACCATCTCTTCTACACAAGTGTTTTTCCATGTCCCTATCATGCCCCCATCACCTACACCCTACCCCCATCAACTCCCACCATCTACACATATGGTTTGGCTTGCTTAATCATGCCTCGCTATATTTCTCCCTCTACGTGTGTGTGTGTGTAACATTCAATGCCCAAAAAACTTCATTCCTCCCTCCAGTTTTCTATCAAAACTTAGCACCACCAAACACAACCTTCTCCCCTCCCCCTCCCTCCTTCTCTCCATTACCAAACACACCCCAAAACCATAACACAATCTAGCAAAGTTCTCCACCACCGAATCCATCCCCTTAGTTTCATCCTCTTATGTTGGTTTCCCTCTCTTATCTACAACACTTCCCTCCATTCCATCCCATTTGGCTTTGGCCAACAGTATCGAATGTTCCACCAAACCACTGGCCAAACTTGTCGTACCTCACCCCTACCATTACCCAAAGGTACCGTAGCAACCCTTAGATTTTTCCATTTCCTCCACATCACACCCCTAATTTTTGTCTCCTTTTGTCACTCCTCACACCCCAACATTGGATACTTGCATCAATGCTCCCCATCACATTGGTGTTTCCCCTTCCTTTGTCAAGTGAGTTCCTCCTTTTTTGCACCATTACAGCACCTTTGGGTCGGATAATTCCTAACAATTTTTCCAACTTATTTTAATTAATTTTGGTTTTTATTGTGTTATATGATGTGCTAAGATATGTGTTGGTTGTATTGATGTAAGGAGTTCAAAGAGGTTGAGTGGAGATTAGTTGGGTGAATCTTACTTTATTTCTTTTGCCTAGATAAAGAGGTAACCTTACCCTTCAACATAAAAGTTGTTATTCTATTTGGGGTATGATTTATGCATGGGTCTTTAAAAGGATATTAACATGCTAGTAAATAATTGGTACGTATGTTTAACTTACCATTAAACTTAAGCTACACGTATGTGTATTATGTTAAATGGATAGAGTATACATGTCTAGGGTTTTGTTAAGGCTTGGGATCTTATCAAGATATGATGTAAATACATGCTAAGAGTTCCATGAGTATAATTGCATTATAGCTAGAGTTAATATAAATAGAATAAATGCACTAGCGTATGATTAGGGTTAGAATATAATAATTGTTATTCGCATGATCTAGGGTTATAGATGTTTCCCTAAATTCACCATGATGTTAATTACATTGTAAAATGTCATATTATGTTATTAATATATACATAAGTGTTGCATGGAATATATGACACATTATAAATGCATGATTAGGGTTTGTAGATGTAACCCACTAAATGCATGAAAAAAAAAGAAAATATAGTCAATTGCTAAATCATAAATATTACCTATGTACCAAAATATTGTAAACCATTATCTTATAGCCTTTTCATAATAAATCCTTATAATAATAATTTTTGGTAAGAAATTTGGATAATAATGATGGAAGTAGGGTTTTGAGGACATTTTTCCATTTTTGACCTAATGCAACTTTTTTGAATAAATGGACATAGGATGGCCTTAGACTTTGATAGGTTGAACTTAGTGTTAGCTTTGACTCTAACATAAGCTGATTCCCTTAGGGTTTATCTTGATTGGAAATAACGGAAAATGGTTAAGTAAAATGATGTGTTTTGTGTGATATCTTTGATCACTTCATAAATCATTAATACTTAAAGTGTAATACATCGAGATTTGAAATGGTTGCTCTATAGGGTTAGCTACCCTCGAGATGAGGTAGGAGTCCTCAAATTATTTGGTTCACTAGTGTGTTGTTGTGCTACAGTAAAGCCCTACTCTACTCTATAGGTAACATATAGTTCCAATATAAAGTATTGATACTTAGGATTAAGTATCCTAGATGTAGAGGGTATTGTGTTTCCTTCTACACTAGTATGACCATAGTGTTATTATGCCTTTATGTTAGATGGTGGGGAGTGTATCGTGATGATTTGTGCACTAGTATGGCTGTTATACTTTTATACTTTTGAGTTATTATTGTATCCCCCTCGAGTAAATAAAATTGGAAGTAAATATTGTTTAATGATGTAAATGGATTGATCTCAGTATTGTTTCAATAGTTTTCGTTGTGCAAAACCCTGTTTGATATGTGGTTTGGTTATTACCTTAATGCCCTACCTTTAGTATTTGGAATTATTTTGGATTTGCTGATTTGATAGTTGTCTCAATGCCCTACCTTTGGTATTTGTAATTATTTTGATTATGTTGGTGTTGGTCATTTCAGTTTCACATGATTTCCTTGATGTACCCCTTCTATGTTATTATCTGTGTGCCTCATGTGGCTTTGTGATGCATATGAGATACAGTTGGGCCAAGCTAGGATGAAAGTTTCATGTGGGTTCTTGCAACCAGAAAGACAAGAAAATGAAAGTGAGATTGATGATGAAGAGATAATGTGATCTTTAGTAGCTCCTTAGATCATATACTTGAATATACCACCTAAGGTACTTAACAATTAGGATAAAACCAGAAGATTTTGTGGGATAAGCTTCAAACTCTTGCACTTGAGTATGAAGGGTAAGGGGAGCTCGAAAATAAGAGCATATGTAGCCAAATATGAGTTGTCCTCTATTAATTTTCAACTCAACACTTATACGACTTGGTTGAAGTTATTGTTGTTACAACTTGACTACCTATTACATATGGATTAAATAATTTAATTTTACCTATCTAGTTTATTTAAAATTAAACCAAAACTAACCCTCACAAGCCCTTCATGTGCTCCCACATTGGGGGTCTGGTTGCTATTACATAAATTAGATCAAAGTACATAAGAATAAGTTGAAACAAGATCCTAACATATCATAATAAAAAGGGAAAGAGATAAGACATTCTTTTAGATTTTAATATACTCAAAAGTGTAAATAATGTCTTCATATGAGATATTGAAGTAAAGTAGATCTAGATAGCAGCAAATCAGGTAATGACCTTTCCAAGCTTGAAAATGACCTGTGTATAACCAGGTCTTATGCTCCTTGTTTGATACACCATAAAGCCAAAAATGGTTGCTGAATCAACTTATTTATATGCATTATTTTTTAGTTGAGTTACCAAAAATAAATTGCTGAAAAGATACCTTTCAACTCCCAAATTTCATGGCTCTCCACCAAGGCTTGTCCCAAGCCACTTTGAGCCATTTTAGAAGTTGGAAAAATTAAATGGCTAACTTTCATGGCTAGGGCTGATTTGCATGGCTAAGGTTAGCTAATTAATTTAACACAAGTGAAAAAGGGTGTTATTAATGCCCTCATTATTAGGAAAATTAATAGGTAGGCTATTATCACATGTGTTGGATGCTCCCACATCACTTTGCATGTTAGTATTGTGTAACGGTTCACTCAGTACCGTAGTACTAAAGAACTTCATTCTCAATCCCCTATCTATTCAATGGGAAAAGTTTACCTTGCATAAATACTTTGAGGGTTTGGTTTGATGGATTTAGTTGAGGGTTGATAGTTAGAACTATACATTACTCACTCCAACATCTTTTGATCTAGATATTCCTTGGATTCTTAAGTACCTTGCTATGTCTCCTTTTGTTATATTTTAAATCTTCTAAATGAAAATTTTTTATTTATTAGAAAAATATTAATTTTGAATGAAATCAGTATTATGTTCTTATGTTATAAACTTTAATTTAAGCAAAGTAATATAAAACTTAGTATAATAATGGTAGAAGATGCCAAACTTATACTAATTGTGGCAGTAACACTCATTATTTTTGTTAATTAATGATTCCATAAAATGAAATTTTTAAGTGGTAAATTTGGAGGTATTACATAATGGAAACAAGAATAAAAATTCATAAGGTAGAAAATGTCTATAAGAATTTAATCCAAGGTTAGCAATGGATAAATAATTATCATCACCATCTAAAATTTAGGATTTGGGTGGGTGGGATATCAAAGTGGGAAAGGCGAATCTTGAAAATAATTATGATCAAGGTTTATTTCTAAAGGTTTTGTATGCTTAGGGTAGGTTTCAATGCTACTTAACTATGATTTATGCTACTAACTCGAGGATTCAAAGGAAAGATATATGACAATAGTTAGCTTATAAGCATACCCATTCCCTCTAATGGACTATAATGGGAGGTTTTAATGTAGCATTACATCAAGAGGAAAAGGTTTAGGGGGTATGGCATACACAAAAATCAGAGGACTTCCGACAATGCCTTCAAGTAGTACAAGTTGAGGACTTAATGTAATAACCCAAAATTTACTACTGAAAATTTTCATTTTAAGCAGAAGTGTATAATCAAATAGTTGGGTGTTACCGCCGTAATTGACATAAGTATAGCTTATCCCACCATCCTTACAAGGCAAAAGATTAGAAGATTTAAAACATGATTAGGAAGAGATGAGATAACTTTTAATAACATCAAATAAGAGTTTGGAGATCAACTCCAATTACAGTATCAAATTTTAACAAAAAAGGATCTCATGGAACTAAGAGTTCAAAAAGGTATCCGGGTAAAAAATATCATCCAGATAACATGACTCTATGCCCAACCCTGATATGAATGAATCATTCCTCCACATATATTGCATCAAAATCTACAAAATCATCCACCTGGTCCTCATCAATCTGCACATAAACATCTAGGTCATCTACTCATTGGATTGAGTAGCAACCATGAAACGGATGATCAGTACGCTATGTACTGAGTAAGGTAACGGTACAGTCAAGCAGGGTTACACATAACACAAGAATTCCCATCAGCAATTCATACATGTGCAAATCAAAGAATACTAGATAAATACTTATTCTAGGTATTTCATTAGATATAACATATTCTAATCTTTTATTTATATTGAGTTCAAAACCCCACTACTCTTAAACTAGTGGAACAGTCTAAAACACCTCCTAGGCACAACACACCCGAGCCACTATTATTATCCAATGGAACGGATCTAACACCTCTCAGATTAAAATACTCCTAAGCCACTATTTATTAAACTGGTGGAACGATCTGAAGCACCTCTCAGGGACAAACACATCCGAGCCGCTATTATTATCTGATGGAATAGACTCATCACCTCGGTCTTGACTTACGTAGTCTTTCACTTTAAATTATTAGTATATTTCCATTTATACTTTAACTCTTATATGTATTTTCATTCATGTTGAGTATGGGACCCCACTATTCTTAATCCGGTGGAACAGATTGAAACGCCTCTCGGGGACAACACATCTAAGCCACTATTATTATCTAGTGGAATAGAGCCATAAAAACATCTCAGCTTGACCCAAGTGATCTTTTACTTTAAATTATTAGTGCCTTATTCATAGTTGATTATATATTATCATGCCGAACTCAAGACATAAAATTAAACACATAAGTACAACCACGAATTTATCCTCAATGCCCATAATACCCTCAGGGTAGGGAGGACAATCGTATTCTCCCAAAGCCTTTATAAAACCCAAAAAATATACATTTTCAATCATTATCCGAAGTACATAACCTTAGTTTCCCATAGATATATTATATCCAATATTATACCCAAACATGTACTTACATAATTTCATTACTCTCAAGAATATCATTTCATAAATTTTCCATAAATAAATTATTCCATACAACATACTCAACACAAAGCATGTACAAAGAAAATATACAGAGCACATAAAACTCTAGCTATGACATGTATCCTTACCAACAAGGACACCGGGCTCTATGCACGTAAATCCTATACCTCCTTCGATATCACCAAAAAATCACCTATGAAAATAAGATAAAATATGATTAGGATCAGAGGTTAAAATTAAGAGGGATATTATGGTAGAGAAGGGTAAAAATAAAATTTACCGAAGTCAACTTGAATTGTATGGAAGTGTAGAAGAGTGTGGTGGTGCTATGGCTAAATTTTGGTGGTGTTTGGACAAGATTAAAGGTGAAAATAAGGCTGCACAACCAAAATGGGAAGTTGCATGGCCAGACAGTACAGGAGTTGCACGGCCATGTAGAAATTGCATAACAGGTTTGAAGGAAAAGAAGATGTACGAGTAGGCGGTGTAGGAATTGCACAGCTATGCAACCTTGGTGGTCGGTCCACCGGCTAAAGGGCAGCTAGTGGTGGTGCTTGGTGGTAGATTGGGTGGTGCAGATGTTGAAAACAAGGAAGAGGGAGGAAGAAGAAGGAGAAAGGATAAGGAAGAAGAGGAGAAGTTCGAGGAGCTGATGGATGGTAATAAAATGGAGGGTTGGAGGGGTATTTATACTAGTAAGGTGGCATGATTAGGAGGAGAAAAAATGGCAAGGGTGACGACGGTGATGATGATGAATCTTCCGAGAAGAAGAAGAAAGAAGAAATAAAAGGATAGGGAAGATGATGATGGTTGAGATGGATGGGAGTCAGGTAGAGGCACGAGGGGGTGATGATGAAGAAGAAAATATGCATGGGAGGAGAAGGCAGGGAGAAGAAGAAAGAAGAAGGATGGCAGGTTGGCAGAGCTACGAAAAATAAGGTAGCAGCAGGGAGAGTGGAAGAAGAAGAAGAAGAAGAGGAAAAGGAAGAGTAGCAAGAGGGATGGTAGGGATGGCGAGGTGACAGTGAGAGGAGCATGAGGGAGGCAAGTGGAGGGATGCATGTGTAGAAGAAGAAAATCATCTCATGCCATAAAATTCAGCGCAGAGAAAAAGAGGAAAGAAATGAAAAGAAAGAGGAAGAAAATGCAAGAAAGGGAGAAAAGAAAAGCACAAATAAAAGGAAAAAGTGAGAAAGGTTAGGGATTAAGATTAGATTAGGAATTTTGGGCATAGCTAAATAATTTAGATTAGTGAAAATTTTAGCAGTTTTCAATTTTGGTTTACGAATATTTGGTTTATCCGAATTAAGGTTTCGGTTTTCGATTAAAGTTTTGGGATTAAGAAATTTTGTTAAGGATAACAATAAGATTTCTTGAGGTGAGAGTCAAATTAGGGCTAATGATGCGGGATTAGGTTGAGTAATTTTTTTTCGGGTATAACACTTAAGATATAATGAAATCCATTTGACTTGGAGCAATAAATAAGGCACATCGACTTGTATAGCATATAATTTAGATAGGGATTTGTGTAAATTAGCATGGATGGAATCTTTACCGGGTTCAAGTGCTCATTTTGAACCACTAGGTATATCTGACCATGCTTCTATTACTGTTAGAATTTGAACCATGCAGTTCATAGGGACAAATCACTTTCAATTTTTGAATATACGGGTAGAGGATCCTAAATTTTTGGATTTAGTTAGGAAGGAATGTCAATTCCATAATCATCATTCTTGGTCAGAAGCTAATCAACTTGCTCTAATATAGTTAAAGATACATTTGGAAAGGCTGTATAAAGAAAAATTTGGAAGTATTACATCCAAAGTACAAGCAATGAGGGAAGCTTTATCTAGTGTCCAGAAACAAATGGATACAAACCCATTAGTTGCTCATCTTATATAGAAAGAGGGAAGGTGAATTCGTGAACTCAATCGCATAAGTAAATGTGAGGAAAGTTTCTGATTACAAAAATCATGATTACATTAGATAAAGGTTGGAGATAATAATTCCAAGTATTTCCATGCTTTAATGAAGAAAATAATTGCATAGATTCACATCCTTACAATTTGAGATCTTAATGGTGGTTACCATGAAAAATAGGAGGATATATAATTAGTATTCTCAAATTTTTATAAATCTCTGCAGGGCTCACCACTTGACACTAATGGTTTCATATCACATGATATCATTAAAAATGATCCCAAATTGTTAAATGAAGCTGGTAGAACCATGCTGATGCTCGTCACTAAACATGAAGTATAAATAGTAGTGACATCCATAGGTAGTGATATAGCCCCTGGACTGGATGGTTAGAATGATTATATTTTCAAGAAATCTTAGCATGTCATAACAGACTCAATTTGGTGTGTAGTTCAAGATTATTATTTTTTTGTGATAGGTATCCTACCACTCTCTCTTAATGTGACTACTCTTAACATCGTTCCAAAGGTGCTAAATGTTGATTATTCAGGGAATTACCAACCTATTACATGTTGCAATACAATATATAAGATTATATTTGAGGTTATAAATCACCTCATTAGGCATAAAAGCCTCCAACAAGGTGTTTTACAGAGCTCACACCAAACACCTCATACCAATTAGATGTTTTAGAGTGCTCACACTATCCTCACTGGGCATAAAATCCTCAAACTGGGTATTTTATAATGCTCACACCAAACACCTCATACCAACTGGGTGTTTGGCAGTGCTTACACCAAACATCAAACAATTGATGGGTCTACGTAGACACCAAAACTTTAGTTTATAGGGACACCAATCAATGAGTTTGACCAACCAATCAATTGCTCATCGAGACCAGTATACTGGTTTACCAAACCAATTGATTGATCTCAAAACCAACATATCTAAAACTCCAAACCATTCAACTGCTCACAAAACCAGTCGATGGGTTAGGGGAATCAATCACTGGTCTGAGTAAAATACTATTACATGTTGCAACAAAATATATAAGATTATATATGAGGTTATAAATCACCGTATGCAAAGATGGTTAGTGGACATTGTGGGAGATAATCAAGTTGAATTTATCATGGGGGCATATAAGAGACTATGTTTTGATGGCATGCGAGATGGTTAATGGATATAACAAGCATTCATCACAAGATGTATGATAAAACTTGATATGAGAAAGGCATGCCACTCTTTAAACTAGGATTTCTTGAATAACAAGTTGTTAGCCCTATACTTCCCGATTGATTTTTCACACCTGATCATTCAATGTGTATCAACTCTAAGTTACTCAATCTCTCTCAATGGTGTACTACACTCTCCATTCAAGGCTCATAAGGGTTTAAGGCAATGGGATCCAATTTTGCCTTATCTCTTTGTTATCATCATGGAATACCTCTCTTATCTCTTGTCCACTCTTTGGGACAATCCAAAATGTCATCCTTATCCTAAATGTAAAAGGGTGAGAGTCATTTCATTATTATTTGTTAATAATCTACTCTTCTTTTGTTATGGTGATTCTAGTTCCATTTGTTCTATATTGTGTGTATTCTCCAATTTTTTAAATATATCGGGATTACTACTAAATATCTCAAAGAGTATGGTATATTATGAAGGAGGGATGAATGAGGACACCTAAAATTATGTGTAGCATATTACTCAAATCCTACAGAGTGACTTACCTATGCAATATCAAATACCATTGGCTAGAAAGACTTTGAAGGCTAGTGGTTATCAAGACCTAGTGGAGAATTTCAAAGCTAGACTCTCTAGATGGCAATAATATTTACTTAGTTATGTTGGACGACTCTAGCTAACAAAATTTGTGTTATTTTGCATACAAGCGTAATAGAGCTTAATGTTCTTGATTCCTAAATAGTTATTAGAAGCTATTAATGCAAGGTCTCACTCGTTCTTATGATATGACCCTAAAAAAATTACTATGAAAAACCCGGGTAGCTTGGAGGAAAGTTTGTATATGTAATACCACAAATTGAGAAAAGTGTTATAAGAGTTGATCTGGCTACTTATATCAATATGGTATACTATCCTTTTGGTGATTTCGTCCTTAAAACTCTAAGATTAAGCATACTAGCCATGGAGACTCATGTTGATTTGTGGGGCCATCCAATCAATCTGAAAGCACTCCAAGGTAGTCCCTATATGGTCATATACACTTGGGGTGTTTTGGTTAGCAAAAGGAAGAAAGGGGTTTGGGTTTATTTAATGTGGAATGGTGGAATATAGCCGCTTTGGGATGACATCTTTAGAACATCACCTCCAAGAATGATATACTGTAGGTAAAATGGGTTCATAGCTACTTGTTAAAAAATAATAATTTGTGGCATATTTCTATTAGACATACTATTTCATGATTTTTGCAAAAGATCTTGAGATTACATTCAATACTGCATGATCTCTTTTAAAACCATGATTCTAACAAGGTTTTGGAGGAAGGGATTTGCAAAATTGGTAAATTTTAGGATCTTATTTAACCAAGGAGGATTTTGTTGGCTGCCACAAAGTGGTGTGGAATAAAATCTCAATCTCCTGACAAGAAGTTCACTTATAGCTTGTTTGTCATACAATGTTATTCATAAGAGATTGCATGCATGCTATAGGAATGGAGATCAACCAAATGTGTGTGCTATGTAATCAGTGCTTAGAGACGTCAGATCATTTGTTCTTGCAATGTGATTATGCGAAGGATGTGTGGACTCAATTACTATGTGGAGTTGGTTGTAACCGCTATGTAGATGCTAGACCCTCTATCTTAAATTGGCTGCAAAGAGGAGGAAGGGGACTTCCTATCTAGATTACTATGCTTCAATTCTTATTCGCTATAAGTGCCTATCATATATGGAGGAAAGGAAAGCATGTATATTTCATGCCAAAAATACAAGACCGATACATGTTATTAAACTTATAGTTTGGGAGTTACCTACTAGGATTGAGAGTATTTGTAGATATAAATCTTTTGATAGATTGGTTGTCCATGTTAACAACTTAGAGTTGAATCTCTAATGAGAAAGTTATTTGGAGTTTGCACTTTTCATATTTTACTTGGTAATATAAGTTTTACATACTTACCAAACAAAAAAGATTATGGAGTAATTAATACTAAAAAGTAAAGTAGGAAAAACAATTCAAAAATCACCTACTAAAGTAAAATTATCGATATGGCACTCATATCAAACATTAATTAAATACACATTAATTACCTATTCAATATTCCTTTTGTTCCAATTGGTTACCGAGTACTTTTTAAGCTATCTCTAACTATTTGTGAATATTTTATTTATAAGTTACTAATTTCCCCTACTCTATTTGTGTGCCCTTATTAATTACTTAATTATTTTCAAACATTTTCGATAAAGTAGACTATTAACAATAAGGTTAGTGAACAATACAACTATAAAATTAATGGTTTGATATTACAATTAATATTATATTTAGTATGTTCTAAAACTTGATGATTTTCAAACTCGTACAAATATAACAGGGTAGAGGGAGTATGCTATGATTGCTATAAAATTTAGTTATCTAAATTTCTTAGAAATATTTTTAATAACTATCGTACAATAATATTTTAATTAATATATCATGTCAGATAACTAGAAGATAAATTTTGTAGGTAAATTAGTTAGATAATATTTGTATTATAAAATATTTTAAAATATATATATTCTTATATTAGCATATTCTAATTTTTTTAAAATAATATTTTACATAGATTAATGGTAAAACAATTCCTATTATTAACTCCACTTTATTATTTTTTGATAAATCTTATAATTCACTTATTATATATTAATAAATATATTTATATAAAGAATTAATGGTGAATTATGTCAATGTATATTTAAAATCAAGGTTTAACTACATAAAAATGTGTTATCAACTTAGAAAAACAATAGTTTTATTTATTATCATCTATATATTTTCTCCTCTATTTAGGTTCCCTTCTTTTGTTCTTTCATTTTTATTTTCTACAATTTTACCTTTATGTATGGATTAAGAAATTTTAATGTAACAAATACCATGTTTATTTTTATGTCAACGAATAAAAATACTTATCTTTGTATGTACATTTCTGATCTATTAATTATGAGTGTGGGATTTAAAGTTATTTCATTTTTTTTAAATATTATCTTGCATCTTGTTTATTTAAATTTTCAAAATGAGAAACATTATGTTAATTTTTTATTCTTAAAAATAAAATGAGTATATTCCCACAAGCTTTAAGATCATCTTATTTAAGTTACGATATTTGCATATTGTATATTAAATTCATGGTTATTTCATTTTACTTGATTATATTTTTTTTTACTAATATTTGAACTAATATGTCTTCAAACTATTCAAAATACTTATTCATCATACAAACTTCTACACTAACATATGAAAAATATTTGTAAGGTGTACCCAACTAATATGGCCGTGACATGTAAATGACAACTAGGATATGAAAGTGTAACATGAAAAAATATGTTTTATAAGTCAGCTCTTAATGTGTATTCTTCTCTAGATTAATATTTATCCCTTTTTTACTTGATGTGTATCGTTCTTTAAGTTGGTATTTATTTTTCTCAACCTTTGTGTGTATCGTCATCTTGGTTGATGTTTATCATTCTTTAGATCGAAGTGACTATAATAAAAGTATATTCTCATTTGGGTTGATGTTTATCTTCTTATTAGTTGATGTTTATCCTTCTTCTAAGAGGAAGTTTATCCTTCTTTGGGCCAAGTTGATGTTTATCCATCTCTGCTTGATGTTTTATCTTTCTCTTGGTTCATGTTTATCATTCTTCTAAGAGGAAGTTTATCCTTATTTGAGTCGGATTGATGCTTATCCTTCCCTATCTCAAAGTGTATCCTCCTTAGAGCTAACAAAAGCTAACCTGAACCGACCCAACCTACCTACCCGACCCTACCCACACAAAACCTGAGAAATTCAACAACACGACCCGACCCATGCTAACCCGAATATAAATGACTCAACCCGAACCCAATACGTAACCCAACATCAACCTGACCTATCATTAACCTGATCTGCCATCAACCCGACCCGTTATCAACCCAACCCACCATCAACTTGACCCGTTATCAACTCTACTTGACACTACAAACTCAAATTTGATATTAACCAGTTATGATAATAAACAATTACACATATCGTATTATTTATTTAAAACTTTTTAAAATATATTGTTATATAAATTTTACTTGTTTTTCTTATTTTTATTACGGACATACTTATTCGTCAACAATATTCTAGTTTTACCGAATTTTTTGCGTAAAAATACAACATTAAAAAGTCATAATAATAAATAAATATCAATTAATAACATATTATAAATGATATTCTTACATGAAATTAAACTTAATGCTTACTTACGAGGTTAATGAGTTATATTAATTTTGGTGGTCATTTTTCGATTTACCCAAATCTAAAGTGATTCAATCCATGATTAGCTTGACCTGAAGTCAACTGACCAATCAAAATCTAAAAAGGCCAATTCATCAAGTTAACTCAAACTTGACATGTTAAATTAACTCAAATATGAAATCACTCAAATACAAGCTTGCTTGGCCCAAACCTGACCCAATTCAAGCCACCAAGCCAACCAATCCCAATCCAACTCGAACATGAATTAGCTCTACTCAAACTTGACCCAACCCAATAAATTAACCCATTACAACCAAGATTTGCAACAACCTGAGTAATAAGGTGACCCGAAATGACATGAATTAACCCACAACCAACCCGTAAAGAAAAATAACCCGCAAACAACCCGATTTCTATCTATACTCTTCCTCTAATTTTTTTTTAGCTCAAGCACCTACAACTTCTATTGAAAAAAATTATAATATAAATGAATCAAATAAGACTTGAACCTATGACCAGTCACATAAGAGTAAATACGTTGACATCTATCCTACAATAATCTTTTCGTATAATTACTACATCTTGCCTTATAACTCTTCAACCATGATCCACATCACTACACCTTATCACTTGGGTGCATGATATCTGTAATGTAAAATATCAATAGATCAAAACTTATAAAAAAAAATAAAAAAATATTTACTATGAATAACACCGTATAAATATTTTGGGATAATTTGAATTCAAATGATACACAAACATTATGTATCTTATTGGCACAAATAATTTAAACATAACAGAAAATTATATAAATGTATAATTTTTCTTATGATTTACTATATCATTCGATCATACTATTTTTGTTTCTCCTTTTCTGTCATCATAAATAATGGTGGGGGTCCACTACTAATATATATTTACTTTAATATTTAGCTCTATAGTTGAGTATTGATCTATTATTTACCTAGATTCATACTTTCATATTGAAGATAAAATTATTTGACAAGTGGAAAGACAATTTATTATTAAAATCATCATTTAAATCCTATAAATGATGTAAGGAATTGTTGAAAGGTTTTGGTGATTTGAAAGAAATTGAACAATTAACAATAACCTTTAACACTTTATTTTGCAAATGGTAAAAAAAAATCTCATATTATACATTTTTACATTTTTTCCCCATATTATGTTTTATTAGTACATATATAATTTACAAAACTAAAATTTGATTACCCTTTTTTTTAATAAAGTTTCCTTTATGTTTCTTCAGATTTGTATGAACAACAAATGTATTAGTATTTAAACTTAGGGAAAGTTTTAGATTGGGTCATTTTCATATGTTCTAAAATTAGAGTTGTTATATTTTCCTTGTACATTTTGGGACATTTTGCTTATATAATAAACATTGAAAATCATTATTTAAATAAATAATTTTTCATCCACTAAAATACGACAAGTATAAATACATTGAATAAGGCAAAATAAAGACTCTTAAAATGGATATTGTACATGTAGATAGCATGAAATCAAATTATTTCAAATAAAGAACCAGTCAAATAAAATTATGAAAAATATTCGTTTGAAAAAAAATACTAAAATTGTGATACAATATTCAATTAGTGTTAAATAAAGAAATGTCCAAATATTCTCACATAGAGAATACATATAAGACTATATTTATTCAAAATAATAAGTATTTTAAAAAAGTTACAATAGTATCATTATTTATATCACTAGTATATTAACTTTTCCGAATAATCTAATCTTCTAATATCAAAATATAGATGGTAAAGGATAATGTCTTTGATTCGCTATATCAATATCATTATTTAACATTCATAGTACATCAATGATCATAATTATATCCTTTTAATTGTATAATATCAATAATATAATTTTATATGCCTTAAAAATAAAATTTTGTACATTAATAGGGCATTAATTACTTATCAATTATTTTATTTTGAAATATTAATCCTTCTTAATTTTATAAACTACAATAACTAATCCCAGACAAATTTTCTTTTATACTGATATTTATGATCTTTCAAATAATATAATAGTATGGACTTATTTTAGTTGACTAATCAATATGACATTTAATATGCGATAATAGAAATGATAAAATAAATATACATGTTTAAAAAATGATTTACAATAATTTTAAAATAAAATTTTAAATCCTTCATAAAGTGGAAGAAAAAATTTACCAAATTTATAATCATCTATTAAATATATGAATTTATTTTATTTAAATATATGTTAAAACTTGAAGAATAATACCTTTAGTACTAAGCCTTTGCTAGATATGATTTATTTTACATTCAATTAAGTGCTTAATTTGTATCATAAAATTTGTTACTATTTTATAATTGTTTTCCAAGATTTACTAAAGTAACAAAAAGCTATAAAAATAATAATAATTTGTTTCATAATACAAGACATCCATTTAATTCAAGGTAAATGTTTACTCTTAATTTATCTCAAAACATAATGAATAAACTATAAAAATATAATTATTAGTTTAGAATTCATGTGTGTGTGTGTGTGTGTGTGTGTGTATAATTATTTTTTTATTATTTTTATCAATATATTATAAAAGGTATTAATGGTTAAATTTTACATTAAATCATGTGAGAGTCTTATAATGTGAGACATAGGGAGTATTACATTTGATTACACCAGGCAATATGCTCACTAATCTCATATTGTTTGCATGATTTGAGTATTATAAAAATTAAAGATGATTTTTTGACTAGTATTAATCACAATACCACATCCTTATTTCTACAACTATTTTCCTCATCTACCATGATTATTAATAAGTTTTTTAAGTTCATTGTTTGTGTAAAAAACCTCAATCAATAAAAGCATATAGGTAAAGTGAATTATTACTTCAAAATATCTAATGTGTTATAAATAGAAACATTTTTAACAATTAAGGACTATTTTAAATTAAATAAGTTGCAAACAATGTGAGATGGATTTAAAATATGACAACCATACTATGTGTTGTTACTTTCATTTAAGCTTGGATGAACCATTGCTATTGAAACAATTCTAAATTTTCCATAAATTTTTATTCCAATTAACTATAAAGTACTTTAAAAAAATAAACATATTTAAGTAAAATAAGATTACTATAAGCCTAATTTCAACAAATTATTTAACAAACAAAGCCTTACCATTATTTGTTAATTTTTTTCCTTTTAAGAAATAAATTGATGTCGTAATATGACTCCTAGGCACATATGTTTTTAAGGCATATACCTTAATAATTTTTACGTAAGGATAATGCATCAATTAAATATATTTTTTCTTAATTCTATTATATATAATATTCTTTTTTCAAAGTACCTTGGAGAGGGTGAATAAGGTAGAATAGAAAACAATTTGCAAATAAAAATTTGACACACTAATTATAGTGGTTTAAAATAACAAAATCTAAGTCTCTTCCTCCACTACCAAAAAACTCTTCGTTTTAAATTTTTGAAATGTTATGATGAGTTTATTGATGATAATTCTTCTATATTTATGGATCTAAAATTCCAATGATATCTCTAAGACCTAAATTACAACCTTATCTATTTATGTCCTCTATATTCTAACCTCAGATTGATGAGGAATACAATGCAGGAACTTTACTTTGGTGTCATAAGTTGCAAAAGGATTTTAAGAAGATGAATATGTGTTGACTTGTATTGGTTGATTTCGTTTACTTTGGTAGCTAGATATTGATCTCATCTCAGATCAAATAAATTTAATAGAGAAATAACTTATTTTCTCTAAAGAATACTCTACAAATTCTCAAGAAACTCTCACTTAAAGAAGAAGAGAAGAAGAGGCTTAAATTACTCTCAAGTTGTCGAATTTTCATTTATTAGTTGTCCTCCTTTACAATGTAAACACCCTACACACACACACACATGCAAGCCTTAGTTTAATCCTTATTAATAAAGCCCATACAACTAACCTAATTAACAAATATCAACTATATGCACACCTATATTACATATATAGTGATTATAATGAAAAATTGCAAACATTACAAAGTATATAATAAAATAACAAAACTACACAAAACTGTAAGTATGAAATACATTGAATAATCATATTCAATCAAGCTTTGTGTCTTGTAGCCTTATTTTCCATGCAAATTTGTAATTTGTGTAATGTCATTGCCTCGTACACTAGATATCTTTGATGGATTTATCTTATTGTAAACATATATAATACTTGTTAGAGTTACTTAACAAAGGATTAGAAGTATTTGGATCTTCAAGAGCAATTGGCACCATCTCTAAGTATACTAACTCTTGTTTTTCAACATCAGAATAGTAAGATTGAGATGCTCCTACATCACAGATTCTCTTAAGAATGATAAAAACTCTCACAACCCCTTTGTATTAAATTTTGATGATGGTTGTTGCAATTAAAATAATCCTCAAAAATATTATATATATGAAAGTATAAGAATAATTTATGGGATTTAATATAGCTAGAACAATGATATATGATAGTTAAAGATTGACTCTAACTAAGTTGTATAAGCAAGAAACAATTCCAATTCCCACAAAAAACAATTAAAATGTGTGTTGAGAATTAATTTCAACACCAATATAGAAATAGCCTTAGACGATAGTGGGAAAAAATAAAAGATGATAGTAAATAATAGATGTATAGATTATAATAGTTTATAATGAAATAAAAAATTAAAAAACTATGCTTAATAAATTGTGGAAAGGATTGGATAATGGTTGGGGATAACAAAAACCATCTATTTTAAACTATAGATAATTATTATAGACCTAAACTATCGTCTAATAGTTACCCAATTTCTTTTGGAAAGTTTAGATGGTTGTTTTAGACCAAAACAATTGTCTATTCCTATCACCCCTTTTTTTGCAATTTAGATGACAATTTTAAAAGAGATAGAGAGTTTAGGTGAAAGACTTTATAAGAATGCAATTCATATGCTGATGGAAGTCTCTAGAATGCAAAGCTTAGACAATGAATGCTCTAACAACTCTATTGTACATGGAGGAAGTGATATAGTGGGAAAAAAATACTAAGTAGTGATAAAGATTCTTTGGTGCCCATTATAAGAACACAATGTGTATTTGTTGTTGAATTATGCCTTTGTTATATATATTGGCATCTTCATTATTTATATGTGTGTGTTCATGGTAGATATTTTACTAAATCTATTAGAAATGAAGATGTTAAGATAGATAATAAGAGCAGACGTTAATAAAAAAAATGCACAATGTGCCCTCACAATTGGAACCTAAGAATATTTATCACAATTGTCCTTTATATCACTTTCTCTAGGTACAAAAATGTTGTTAGAGCATTCATTGCCTAAGTTTTACACTTTAGAGTCTTTCATCGGCATATGAATTTCATTCCTATAAACTCTTTCATCTAAAGTCCCTATTTATTTAATTTACCTTTCTCCATAAATCTTCATCACAGTCATCAAATATAATATAAATATGAAGTCATGAAAGAAATAAATAGACATATATTTTGACAAAAGTTGATCACAAGTGTAAGTCATTCACAAATAATAAATAATTTCAATAGCCATGACAAACATTGTTCATTTACGTTGCTTTAAGACACCTGTAAATATATTGTAATATCATTATCTAACTATAACAAAAGAATCCTATACATACATTTCACTATCATAAATAAATTTACATTAAAATTATTTAAATCGACTACTCATATCAATAACAAAAATAGAGGAAACAAGTGAATTTTTCAAATAAGATAGAAATGTATATACATACATTTTATTATAAGAAATTGATCACAAATGAACGTTATTGTTATTTTTTTAGTACCTCCACTTCTCATGGGCCTAGCAAGAGCTCTACCATGTAAACTAAAGACACCAAGAAAGATAACAAAGAATTTTCTTTTTAATCATAGGCTTGATATCTTCATCGTGACCATCAAATGCCATGACTACATTAAACCATCAAAGTAACAATTAGGCATACATTTTAACAAGGCATTGATCACAAATATATTCTTTTCACAAATTTAATATACAATTTCAACAAGGTATAATATCTACATACATCATTCATCTACATCAAATTACGTTATGGCACCTGCCTTTCTATTGCAAAAAGTTTGATTCAAGTACATAAAACCCTTCTACTTAATCATCCTTCAGATAAAGATGGATTAAAATTAATAATATGATGAGATCTCCTCAATTAAGATGAAATTTCCTACACCTTTTATTTGAAATAGTTAACCAAACATTAAGTTCCTTAGCTTCTATTGAGATCGAGACATCTAAATAATCCACTATTTCATCTTGTTTTAAAGCTTTAAATTTTTAGTTACTATTAATATAATGCCTTGGGAGTGTGGGAACTATAGATCCATTATTAGGCCATTGAGAAAGTTCTTATGTCAATCAAACTATCATGCTTATATGTGATATTTATTATAATTCTAATCAAGAAATTTATAGACCAATATAAAAAATAGGTACAAATAGTAAATTGAGGTACCTAATCTATGACAACTATCAACTTTTCCTCTATTTTGGTGCCTTTAGTGGACCTAGTATTTTACGACAATTGCAATTGCTTCATATTTCTTCATGTTCAAAGAAATAAGATTGTTTAGGCACAACAGAACCAAATATAATTTTTTGAAGACTTAGATTTGAATCATAAAACATATATTGAATTAGTAGAAAGTGGAATATGGTATAACACGTGATTTATTCCAAACATAAAAGAAGCAACTTTTATGTATGTGAAAATAAGTAATTTAAGTCAAAGTATTTTCAAGATTAGGATTGAATCAATATATTTTTAAAATAGAAAGTCAATGTAGATATCTATGATGGGGGCTGGCTCTATGAAGTGAATATTCTTATATCAAACTTATTCAATGAATTACCCCTAAGAGTTCACATTATAATAGAATGGTACTAGTTGATGATAGTTACTTTGGAAAGTAAAGCTCATTTTAATTTTTGTATTATTTTTTTAAATTAAAATTCAATTAAATGTAACTTGATACAGTATGAATTGGTGATTATAATGTTTATGGATAGAAATTATAATAGGGTCTCAAAAAACAAGTAATTTTACAAGGCCTTTATCCTCTTTTTAGGTTCATTAGGATTCTTATTGGTTAGAACTTCTAGCAATCTTGGTAGGAATTTGATATCTTTATTTCCTTCTCAAAAAATCCTTTTTTCCCCACAAGGGATTATGATGTACTTTTATGGAATCATAGGCCTCTTTATTATCTCCTATTTATGGTGTACAATTTCATGGAATGTAGGTATTGGTTATGATCTTTTCGATAGAAAAAAAGACAGAGTGTGTATTTTTCATTGGGAATTCCAAGGAAAAAATCATCTCACCTTCCTACGGTTCCTTATAAAATATATTTCGTTGATAATAATTTAACTTAAAGAAGGTATTTCTACTTGTTGTATCATTTGTCCTTTGTCTGGAAATCCAAGGCCAAAGGGCCCATGCCTTTAACTCGTATTGATAAGAATTTGACTCCATGAGAAATTGAACAAAAAGATGTTAAATTAGCCTATTTCTTGTGTATTGAATGAAATTTTTATTAATGAATTTATAATGAACTACTTTCTCATTCTCAGTTAGGGTTAAAAAAACTCTCCACTTTTTGTAGTATTTTTTTCACCCATTTTATATTATCACATTCATAAATTTCTCTCAATTTTTGTTTTTTGTGTACCGTGGGTATTCATTTTAGTTTTTTTTTTGAAAGATTTGATATTTCAATAGTTTTTTTAATGTTTCAAAATCTTAATTCTTTACTTGAAGTGGGTTCTCGAGTTATTTGTTGAAAAGGAAAGAATTGCTTCAACTTTGACCAATTGAAATATCTAGAAAAAGACGTTTTGCTTATTTATTTATTTAATTTTTGTATTATTTCAACATTATTCCAAATTATCAAGGAATGATTCATCGGTGAATGAACAAAACAAAGAATAAATTCATATATTTGATACCTAGTAATTAAACTCATGCTTTGTATAACTTTTTTATCAACAAATAAAATGGTTTCATTAACAATTGAATTTACAGATGAAAAAAACATTTATTACCCTTCCATTTATTACCCTTCCATTTATTACATCTATAATCTTTTTACCTTTATCTCTCTCTCTCTCTCTCTCTCTCTCTCACACACACACACACACACACACATTTCATAAAAATCTGGAATCTTGGTTACTAATTGGTGGAATACTACAATACAATATTAAACTTTCTTGAATGATATTTAAGAACAATATGTTCTAGAAAAAATTATAGAATTGGAGGATCTATTTCTATTGGAAAAAATGAAAAAGGAATACCCGAAGATATACTTACAAAAACTTCATATAGGAATCCATAAAGAAATGGCTCAATTGATCAAGATGCACAACGAGGATTTTATTTATATGATTCTTCACTTCTCAATAAATATAATATGTTTCGTTATTCTAAGCGGTTATTATATTCTATGTAATAATGAATTTATTATTATTAACTCTTGTATTCATGAATTTCTATTTAACTAAAGTGACACAATAAAAGCAATTTCTATTATTTTATTAGTTGATTTATGAATCGGATTCCATTTGCCTCATGGTTGGGAATTAATAATTGGTTCTATTTACAAAGATTTTAGATTTTCTTATAACAGTCAAATTATATCTGGCCATTTATTTTCATTTTTTACTTCATTCTAGATACAATTTTAACACATTGGATCTTCCATTATTTAAATCGTGTATCCCTATCGCTTATAGCGATTTATCATTCAATGAACGACTACAATAAAAAAAAAAGGATATACTTTAAAGTAACTTATATCAATCCAATTAGAATGTTTGTCACTTTGGTCTGAAGCAAAGAATTCACAATCATATTGACTCTTTTTATGTCTACCCATCTAAGGCAAGGAGTTTTTCTTAGATTCTAGTAAATAGTAGATTTGTGAATAGGAAACTAGATTAGCATCTTACCCCAATTTATTGTAGAAATTTTCAGAATTAAGGAATGAACTTTACAAACTAAAACTATCAATACCTTTTCTTTAATAAAAGACCAAATTACTCAATCCATTTCTGTATTTCTCATATTATATATAATAACATGATCACCTATTTCAAACGCATATCCCATTTTTATACAATAGGGATATGAAATTCCATGAGAAGCTATTATGCGTATTGTATGTTCCAATTTCTATTTATCAAATAAGCCCATGGATATTGAGGTTCCACAAGCAATCCTTCTTGATACTGTATTTGAAGTAGTTGCTCTAATTCTTTATGATATGCAATTCAAACAAGTTCTAGCAAATGGTAAAAGGGGGACTTTGAATGTGAGTGTTGTTCTAGTTTTACCCAAGGGTTTGAATTAGCTCCAGTGATTGTATTTCTCTATTGATGAAAGAAAAATAGGCAATTTTTCTTTTCAAAGCAATCACCCCAATTAAAAAATATATTCTTGTGGTGGGTCTATCTCTTGGACAAAAATATGGTGAAATCTATTTTCCTAATCTTTCTCCCGACCATTCTACTAAGAAGGATGTTCACTTCTTAAAATATCTAATATACATAGGTAGTAATAAGGAACAAGGTCAAATTTAACCTGATAAGAGTTACACTACAATTTATAATTATACAGCAACAAGTGTAATAAATAAATTATTAATAAAGAAAATGTTAGATACAAAATTGCTATAACAAATGCAATGGATAGACATCACGTGGTTGATATTATTCCCTGAGGTCGAGAACTTATTGTTTCAAAAGGTGAATCTATCAAACTCGATCAACTATTAGTAAGTAATTCCAATGTGGGTGGATTTCAGGGAGGTGCATAAATAGTGATGTAGGATCAATTATGCGTTCAAGGTTTTTTGATCTTTTTGGCATATGTTATTTTGGCACAATTTTTTTTTTAAAAAGAAGCATCTCAAATAGTTTCAATTGCAAATTTCTAGATTTGCACATTTATCAACATAAAGTTTATAATAAGAAATTAATTCATGTTGATTAAGAAATAAAAAAAACTGTTTGAAAACAAATTGTTTTACCAATAATTAAATTGGAATGATATGACTATATAACGAACTCTTATCATATTGAAATGTCACAAAGTACATAAAAAAATATTTTTCATTCGTTAATCAAATTGGATAATAGACTTAGACAAATTGTTTTTTTTAGTTATGTACTTAGTATTAAAATTTGATGAAATAGTGGATTTTTTTTATGTCTCAATCTTAATAGCAGGTAAGAAATTTAATGTTGGATCAATTATTTAAAGAAAAGGTGAAGGGAACTTCACATTAAAATGTGACTTCATCGTTTAGACTTGATTTTCATTAAAATATAAGTGTTTTTTAAAAATTAAAATTATATAAAACATAAGCATTTAAACTTTGTTCTCATTAGGATATGAATGTTTATACTTTATTTCTATTAAGAAATAGAAAATGATTAGAATTATCTAAAATTATATATATATATATATATATATTCTAGTGATGATAGGCCTCCACCCGGGTTTGAAGGATGTGAGAAACATAGGTTGTCGGTACATCAAGGGGAGAGGGACCGAATGATTAGAAATGGAGATGATGGGAAAGAAAGGGAGGAGGGAGGATGGGTAGAGGCGAATGAATGCTGGAAGATAGGAAAGGAACTTGGGCTTTCATCAAACGAAGAGAAGAAGTGTGTCAAAAAATTGGCAGGTCTTAGAAGGAGCCAAAGGAAAATAAAGGAGAGGCAGAAATGAAGGCAGAAGAGAAGGGGGTGTGTACAAGTCATCAATGGTCGTAATTATTTGGAATATAAGGGGGATTGGAGCTTTAGGAAAGATGTCGTGTTTGCAAGCGTTGATTGCAATGGAAAAACCGTGGGTGTGTGGATTGGTGGAAACTAAACATCAGGTGATCTTGGACTCTTGGAAACATAAGGTGTGGGGTTCTGACGTGGTTGAATGGAGGGACTCAGTGGCACAAGGAAGAAGTGGGGGTTTAATAGTGGGGTGGAACACTCAGTTTTTTGAGTTAAGGAAGTTTAGTAGTGGTAATAGGTGGATCTTGATCGAAGGGCGCTTTTGCTCTCTAGCGATGGATTGCGGGATTCTTCTGGTTTATGGAAACCCAGTGTCGAGGGATCAAAAGGCCCTGTGGGAGGAGTTGCGGGGTGTTGGACAACAGTGCAGGGATCCCCTAATTGTCATGGGGGATTTCAATGAGGTGAGATCTAGTGTTGAGAGGAAGGGATGATGGGTGGATAATAGCAGTGTTAAGGAATTTAACGAGTGGATCGATAAGATGGGTCTGGTTGATTTGAAGCCATCAAATTTGAAGTTTTCCTGGCATAAGGCGAAGTCTGCTAGTCTTCTAGACAGATTCCTAATGGACCCTAGTTGGTTGGTGTCGTGCCCAGACGTGGAGTGTGTTGGACTAGGTAAGTCTCTTTCGGACCATAACCCTATCCATATTAGATTTTTGAAGTGTGGGAAAAGGACCGATTCCGTTTCGATCTTGGGATATGTGGTTCTCGCATCCTCATTATCAAGGTTTTGTGGCCAAGTGCTGGGCTAGTTTGGAGGGGAGGAGATGGCAAGATAAGCTGAAGTTGTTAAAGGGGGAGCTGAGAAAGTGGAATAGGGAGGTATTCGGGGATATCGATTCAAAGATTAAGACGATTGAAGCAGAGTTGGGAAAGTTGGAGAGCCCTAGGCATGGGAGTGTTTGTGATGAAGCAGAGATTGCTAGACGAGCGGCGTTACAAAGTTAGCTTTGGAAATGGCATAAGAGGAAGGAGGCATATTGGCTACAAGTTTCCAGGGTAAGAGGCTTTAAGGAGAGAGATAGGAACACTAAGTATTACCATGCAATTGTAGAGGTTAAGAGGAAGAAAGCGATCATCAATAGGCTTATTTAAGATGGAAGGGGGTGTACAGATTCAGCAGAGATCAGGGCGATCATCACATCTTTTTATAACAAGTTGTACGAGCACCAGAATCTTCATAATATTGAGATTAGTGAGGAAGGCTTTAGAAAATTGGCAAGGGAGAAGAGCTTGGCACCAGAGAGCCTACCGGTTGAGGAGGACGTCAAGAAGGTAGTATGGTCTTGTGATCCTCTGAAAGCACCAGGATATGATGGTACCATATGGGATTTATTCAAAAGATGTGGGGTGTAATTGGGAAGGATTTTACAGAAGTAGTCTTGGATTTCTTTCGGTTTAGCAGATTATCGTCGGCGTTCAATACAACTTTGGTAACATTGATTCCCAAAGTGGTTGAAGCAGAGGAGGTGAATCAGCTTAGACCCATTAGCATGGTGGACTGCATTTATAAGGTGATTTCGAAGATTCTTACGCAGAGGTTGAAACAGATTGTTGATGAGTTGGTAGGGGATTCGTAGTCGACTTTCATTGAAGGAAGAAGTATTTTGGATGGGGCCTTGGTGGCTAATGAAATTGTGCAATGGTCCAAAAGGAAGAAGAGTGTGAGAGGGGTTATGGTCAAATTGGATTTTTAGAAGGCTTATGATAGCATCAGATGGGATTTCGTGGTCAACATTTTGAGGATCATGGGCTTTGGTGACAGGTTTAAAGGATGGATTAAGGAGTGCACTTCGACAGCTAGTATCTCGATTCTTGTGAATGGGTCTCCTGCTCTACCTTTCACAATGGGGAGGGGTCTTAGACAAGGGGATCCGATTTCCCATTTCTTTTTTGTGATAGCTGTCAAAGCTTTTAATCAAATGATCAGGAGGGGTGTTGAGAAGGGTTTGATTCATGGTATAAGAGTGGGGCGACAACGGTGTCATGTGACACATCTACAGTTCGCTGATGATACAATGATTTTCTGCAAGGCGTCCATAGAGAATATCAAGAACTGGAGGAGAGTTCTGGAGTGTTTCTACTTGCTCTCGGGTTTGGAGGTGAACTTTGCTAAGACAGAACTCATAGGTCTTGGTGTGGATGACCATTTTCAGAGAGAGGTGACTGACTTGTTGGGATGTGCCATTGGTAAGTTGCCTTCCGTTTATCTTGGCCTCCCTTTAGGGGCAAATGCTGGAAGAAGACAGACTTAGAAACCAGTAATCGACAAAGTGAAAAAGCGGTTATCAGGGTAGAAATTGAAAGTTCTATCTAGAGAAGGAAGATTGGTCCTCATCAAAAGTGTGCTTAACAACTTACCCATGTACTTTATGAGTCTTTTTCGGATCCCCAAGGGCGTGGTCAAAGAAATCATCAGTATTCAGCGTAATTTTTTCTAGGGCCAGAGTGGGAATAGGAAAAGTTTACCTTTAGTTAAGTGGAGTGTGATTCAGAAGCCTAAAAGCTTGGGAGGACTCGGAGTGGGGGATATCACAATGAGGAACAATGCGTTATTATTCAAATGGTGGTGGCAGTATTACTCGATAGATGGGTCTTCATGGAAGAACGTTATCTCCTCAATTCACTATGGGGAACAGTGTACGGGTGGTCTGAACCTGGGCTTTCAGAGGGGGTGGTCGCCGTGGGCAGATATTGTAAAGTTAGGGAGAGCAGATCCTACCTTGAAGGAGGGGTTGTCCGTTGTTGTAGGGGATGGGAAAGAGCTTAGTTTCTGGCATGATGACTGGACTGGATCAGGAGACTTGAGGAGCGTTTTTCCAAGACTCTTCTCGGTGTCTGGCCAACAAGGGGAGAGGATTGCTAGCATGGGGATATGGGAAGGATCAATGTGGAATTGGAGGTTATGGTGGAGGCGGGGTCTCTTTGATTGGGAGGTAGAGCAGGTAGAGCAATTGAAGGGCCTCATTAATCAAGTCCCCCTGACCAGAGATAAAGATGATGCATTCAGATGGGCATATGATGATAGTGGGATTTTTTCAGTCAAGTCGTTTTGCCAGAGGACTTACCAGAAAGAGGACTAGGACAATCATCGAGAGTCGAATCTCAGTTTGATTTGGAGCAGACTAGCGCCCCCAAGGGTTGAGCTTATTTCCTGGTTTGCAATGAGGTAGAGGAATCGGTGAATCATGTGTTCCTCTATTGTACCGTGGTCGGGAAGATTTGGTATGAGATTAGCGATTGGTTGGGGTTTTCATGGGTGCAGTCTGGGTTTATGGAGGAACACGTTTCTGCTTGGCTTGGCGTTTATAGAACTGGGTTACGGGGAGATATCTGGCGCACAGCTTTTTTCACGATTATTGGAGTTATTTGGGAGTTCAGGAATAAAGTGGTGTTTGAGAATTTTTAGGTGTGTAGTAGATGGATGATTCTGCTCATTAAAGTGAGAATTGGGTCCTGGATTAAAGCAAAAAGAAATGAGTTTTCCTATAAGATTTAGGAAGTGGTTCATAATGTTGATGCTTTTCTATAACTTTGTTATGCCTTCATGGCGCTTGTCGCTATCTTAATTATCAATATATATATAGTTCAAATGTTTATACTTTTACAAGAATAAATGTAAAATGTTTGTATCTTTCGATACACGTTTGTCAATTCAATCAAATATAAATTCAAATTTAAGGAAAAATGGAGAAATACAAAGACATGGAGATAAATGACGTCAACATACTCGTAGTTCTAGAAGATGAATGCTGAATATTAAAGTTGATGTCAAAAATTACTAGATCCACACATTGCTTATAGTACTCGTAAGAGATGATGAATAGTGAAGATGATGTCGAAAATGAGACGAGAATTTGTTCCGGAGCCTAATGTAGCCCAGCGAGATGCAGACCGATGACTGCGAAAGGTGGGCCGGCAAGATGCCGAATAGTGAGACGAACAACGACGACGCAAATGCACTCCTATTTGTGAAGCAGATAACAACCAAGATGAAAAATAATTGAAAGAATGGTATGCCACTTCATTGGTTGTAAAAGAGTAAAAGTGTTGCACCTGCTTAGTTGTACTAGTAGCATTTCTGAGTTTTTTTGTATCCCAAATAAGCATACGGGGAGAAGTCAAAATTTAATTTCTATTTTTTTATATTAATTGTTCTACTATTTTATAATACAAGGTGTAATTAAAATATTAAAATTATTTTCATTAGTTTTTAAAATAATGTGTAAATTGTTGAAATAATTGTTTAATGGAGAAAACGTCAATTTAAAGGTATATTAGTTCTAAAAAAGAGTAGATGGAGTATCTCGAACTAAAACAACTTATATTAATTTATAGACCAGCAAAGTATTACTTTGTTCCACAATAAAACATCGATATATATTTTCTTGTTTCATATTATGAGTCCATTTATGAAAACAAAGAATATTTAATGCAATAAATCTAAATTTACAGTATTCCTACCTATTAATGTGGTGAATTTTACCAATATGAATTTGCTCAAGTTCTAATATTGGTATTTTAGTCAATTTATTACATATTCTTAATTTTAATACTTTTTAATATGCATACTCAAAACTTATAGGACTTTTATCTAAAAATAGATAGTGTACTATTTTATGAAGAAAGTAATTAACAATCGGTTCATTTTTCCAAAAAGCATGTTCTAATCATGCACTCAATGAGAGAATTATTCATGAGTTGGCAGCCATTGAAGATACTTCAAAATTATCCTAAAAGAGGGTAGTTCGATTCCTATGGTATTGCAACGCACCTGAATGATGCCACATCAATTTTAAGAAAAAAAAAAGTAGAAATAGTACAATCTATCGGTTCATCAAGTATTTTTACTTGCCGGGTCTTTCTTCTTCTTCTTCTTGAATTCAATTTCAAAGTAGATAGACTTTAAGATTTTGCATCGATTTCAAATCTAGAATCAATTTTCACAAAAAATTAGAAATGGGAGAAGATCAATATCATTTTTAAATTAATTTTTTTATCAACGTCTTATTTATTTTTCATCAATATTAAATATATAATTCACCATTATAATTCTTATTTTTCATCATTGTGATTTAATAATGTCTTCCTACTTTTATAATAATTTGTTATTATATTTAAACTAATATTTCATCAACGTTGAACTCATATTTCACATATGTCAAGCTTATTTCTCATCGCATATGTAATTATTTATCATCAATTCTTCACATATATTTCACTATATTTATGCTTAAAAATTAAAACATAGTTCAAATTATTTTTTGCAATTACTCTAATGATATTTAACCATTTTTATACTATAAATGATATTTTCAAAATTATTTCCCGCATCTTTCTCCATTGTAATTACTTTAGATATAACTTCTTCTTTTTTACCGAATCTGATCTTTCACTATAACTCTATATTTTTCACTACTTTTCCAAAAGTTTTTCAACATTGATTGAATTAAATTTCACTAGTTTTGTGCATATCTTTCACCATACACACAAATATTTTTCACCAAAATCCAATTCATCTTCCACCATTTTTTCCTATTGCAATTCGCGAACATTGATCTAATTAAAATACACCAATTTTCTTTATATCTTTCACTATAAATAGACATATAATATACTTCACTACACACATATATATATATATATTAGTACACCAAAGTTCATGCATTTCTCAGGAAGTGCACCAAAGGTTAGTGCAATTCAAAAGCTAAATATCAAAAATATAAACAAATACTAATAAAACAAATTACATCAATACAAATTTGCATAATTAGCTTACTCGAACAACAAATTCGACTAAGAAGGGAATTTCACCTAAAGAAGAATGAGTAAGAAATTTAAATTATAAAAATTAAAGATTATGAAATAACAACATAATCAAACATCAAAGATCAAAATTCATCAAAAATAGTTGAAGTATAAAAAACCAAAGATAAAAATGTCAGCAAATATCTAATTTGGTTTGATAAAATAGAAGAATAAAAAACTACAGGAAAAACACGAGCAGAAAAAGAAGAATAAGTAGGCATGAGGACAATAAAGATGATTCTTACTCACATTGGTTATCTATTCAAATATTATTGTTATTTATTTTTTAAAAAAAAATTTTGCTAATGTGGCAACCAATCGCCGTATAATTTGAAATAGTATTTATTTCATTTGTCTTTAGACGATTTTATCTATTCATGAATCAATGCACTGGTCGACAAGCAATAAACACCTCCAACCGCACCAAGGCAAGGTACCTGTAGGTTTTATTCGCTGGAAAATATCTTCACATGCACCTCCACATATTCCCCAAGAGCCGCCTCCATCTCCGTGAAAACTTAACCGAGTTTCGAAGCCGTCGTCTTTGAGGTTTGGAAAAATATGTTATTTTATTCTGACGAGAACGGAAGATCATCCCGCGTTTTTCTATATACTTCTAGTACTAGTACTTTACTATAATCGTTCCAAAGAAGAGGCAAACAAGCCACCATCGGTTGGAAATGAGACCAGCGAATTCGGTATTCGTGTCACTTAAAGTCGTTAAAATTTGGATTCAACCCATTCGGTCAGTTAAATAAATTAAACTAAAATTTTATTTTTACACTCATTTATAAAATAAGTTAAATATAAATTTAAAAAAGTAAAGTTTGATTTATATTATAATTTTGATTCATAAGTTTGACTAGACTCGACTCAATTTGTTCGTTTTATTAAACGAGATAAGTCGAAGCCTTATTTTAATATCGTTTAATTAAACGAATTAAATCTAAATCCAGATATATTCGACTCGACTCGACTCGATTTATTTACAACCCTAAAGCCACCCATATTTAGACTTTTTTTAGGAGATGTCTGATAAAAAAAAATCCCTTAGATAACCAAATCATCAAAAGAAGAAAAATAATTTAAAGCTACCCCAACGATTAAACAATATTTTACAAATGTGATATTTATAGATTATGATTTACTTTTGGAAATAACTTTTCCTTTACATATTTTTTTTATAGAATATGATTTTTATTACAATTATATATATATTTTGTTTTATAAGGATTGCTACTAATTATTTCTATAATTTATTCAATATATTGCTATAGCTATCTATACATTTGTATTTGTTTGAAATTACAATGACATATACTCTTGGTTCAAAAAAAAACAAAGAAGAGTTTTATATTTTTGTGAAAAATTAACTTTTTATGGTACTTTAAAGAAATTTGCTAATGTGTGCTTAGATACTCCTATAACTAGAAAGGAAATCATCGTTTAATATTACAAATTAACTTATATATATATATATATATATTATTAACGTATTAGTTATGCTACTGTAACACCCTCAAATTTACTACTGAAAAATTTCGTTTTAATAAAAAGGTTCCACGGAAGCGAAATGACAAAATCATAAACTCGTGGGCATTATCGCCACACTTAGTATCTGATCGGTTCACTCCTACCATTTCAATACTAAGTGCTAAGGTTAAACAAGGTTAACATCAAACACAAGTCATTAATAAAAACACAAGTCAATGATAAAACACAAGTCATACATAAATCAAAGTTCGGTTTAGAATTACAATCCAAAGAGTAAGTGACTAGAGTTTTTCAAAACATAAAGCCCCGTACAATATCACATAACCAAAATAAAATAATACATGGTCCAATAAAAGAAAATAGAGTCTGGCCGAGTTGCTCTCAATCCCCAAGTCAGGTCTAGGCACAACGATCAGCTCTGCCCGATGCTTTGTAAGTGTCGTAGACATTAAAGACGTCGTCCCCTACCTGCACAAATTCAAACGAGTCTTCTACTCATGGGAATGAGCAATACCCATAAAATGGGTGATCAGTATGCTACGTACTAAGTAAGGTAACCATATGGGTAAGGCCAGTAAGAAGCAAGCAAGTAAGGCCATGCAAGGGAATAAATACAAAAGGCACATCAAACAGTAATCCAGATTTACAAAATTAGGCCGAACTTATATTAGTGATTTACCTTATATCTCTTTTATGATAATTCCATGTGAGTATGGGAACCCCACTATTATAGTCGGTGGACCGAAAAATCACTCAACAGGGCAAAACGCACCGGACCACTATTATAGCCGGTGGACTAGAGAATATATAACCTCACTAGGCCCTGGCGATAATCTTTCCCGACTAGACATGCACAACTCACTCTACTTCCCGCTAATTATGTCCCATATCTTGAGGCTTTTACTTCTTCTAGTGCATCCTAATATACTTCCTCACTCTTTCCTTATTAATATGAATACTCAACGCCGAGGCCCACTTCCCATATTTCTAAATCAACGTAATATAACTCTCTAGGGTTTCCTTCCAGGAAAACCCTAATTTGGCCTATATGGCCTAACCTGCCTCTATCATACTTCTCCAATTTATCACCTCGCTCAATTCTTCCCCAAGTACCACATTTTTCTTCCCATATAATATATGTGGCCATATAACCCTAGTCGGCCATTCCAAAACTCTAGCAACTCTCTTTCCCAATACGATATTATTTGTTCGTCACTCTTACTTACCATCACTTCTTCCATATGACATATACATCCAACACAATCCATGATCCCAGGACTTCCTTTCATCTTTACCCCACTCACTATAAACCCAAAACTCTTCTTTATTATTAAAAACATCACTTCTCTCGACCCACACTTGACCTTAAAACCTAACTATCCAAATCCCACACATGATCACCAAAACCCTAGTTAGCTTCCCGAAAACCCTAGTACTTCTCCTTTCTTTTATGCCACTCACTCAACATCGGAATATAATCGTCTCTCTTGATTCACTTTTTCCCCTATACACTACTACGGAAACAGGAATTAATAACGGGACATTAATAACGGTGTTTCGAAAACCGTCGTCAAATCCGTGAAAATTAATGCGCGGGAATTTTTAATAATGGTTTTATGTAATAACCATTATTACAAGTGCAAGGTAAAATTTTGCATGGGAATTTTAATAACGGTTGACCTAAAACCGTTATTAAAACATTATTTAATAACGGTTCAAACAAAAACCGTTGTTAAAATTGGCAAGGGTTTAATAACGGTTCCTGTAAGAACCGTTATTAAATCATCTTTTGATAACGGTTGTTGGAGGAACTGTTATCAAAACATGATTTAATAATGGTTCTTACAGGAACCGTTATTAAAATCTCATTTTATTTCGTTCTCTTTTATTTCCTGCCAAAAATTTCAAACTCTGCCGCTTCCCTCTCGTACTCTCTTTCTCTTGCGAACCCTTGCACCACCGCTCCAGCTCCTCTGAATTAAGGGAAATCGTCGCACCGCCATCTCTCCACCACCCCTCTGCCATTCTTGCGAATGTAGCCAGCATTTGTACCTTCGTTGTTGCCGTTCTCAACCTGTACGTCGCCGCTCCCTTTACGTATGTGTTGTTCTTCCTTCATTGCTTAATTTTTCTCTACTGATATGTATATATATATATATATATATATATATAAATGCATGCATGTTGCACCGAAGAGGTTATGTTTGATGTGTTGTTCGAAAATCTGTCGTTTGATGTTTTGGTGAAAATTTTTGCTGTGGCCTTTTTTTATTGTGGCCAGCCGAGACCTTAATATATATGTATATATATATATATATATATATATATATATATATATATATATATATATATATATATATATATATATATAAATGTGTTTATAATCTATTTTATAAAAGTATGTATTATTATTTTAAGAGAATCCACAAGCCTAAAATATATATTATTATCATAAGATATGTACATTCTAAGTATAAAATTAAGGTGTATATATTTTTTTAGCACTCACATTATTATATATGCAGATGATCATGTGTATTTATATGCTTTTTTTAATATATATTTTGTAAGACATGTATGTTAGGGTTAGTGTTTATCATTTATTATACTAAATATAAACTAGGGCTATAAGGAAAAATCCTAAGGATAAGGGTATTGTGCATGGGGAAAAGTTGAGGAGGTTGGTTGGGCATCGGTGTTGTGATTGATAAAAATTAAATAGAGATGAATAATTGTGTATAATAATAATAATAATAATAATAATAATAATAATTAATCATATAGGATTTATTAGATTGTACTATATATATATATATATATTATCTTATTAATATCTACTTGATTTTACTATGCGTAGGTTGAATGATTTGATGATAGTTTGATGTTTAGCCAGTTTGTTAAATATATAACTAAAGATTATTATTTTAAATAGTTTGATGTTGTTAGGCTTCCATAGTTGGTTATGATCTGGCAGAATATATTTATGATTTGTCTAGCTAGTTGAAGATCAGTTTACATATTCTATAATTTAGATCCTTTTAATTTCGAGAACAACCTTGATGATAAGATTTAGTGGTTCTCATTTTTAGGTAGTGATCAGATGACATACCCTCCACTGTATTTTCATATGGCACCACATAGAGATGTACGGACTCATGTGATATGGTTATATGACGAGCTATGTCATTTGTACGCGAGTGGCTCATCCTATCACCCCTTCCATTTCAGATCTTATCACATTCTGTTGACCCTGCCTCAGATAGAGCCATGGGCATCGGCTACGTCTACTTTTTTGCAGTGGTTTGTCTACCACACTGATACACCACACCCGAGATTTATTGAGGGTGAGCTGTTTGCTAGAGAGTATGATAGGATATCGAGAGAACTGATGGTCATCGATGACGAGTGGAGGTATCGTCATAGCTTGCCTCGGAGTATCCACCTCGGTTACCCTAGAGTATCCGTGAATAGACTCTCATTTGATGATGTCAGGGATCAAATGATATATCGTGATGAGTGGACTTTTAGAGTTATAGTTTTTAGTCGGGCTCGACGAGGCTATCGAGGGATTTAGTTTTAGATATGAGTTTTCATTTTTTAGGTATTTGAGTTGTAGCAACATTTTGATGTATATAGTGCTGCTATTGCTTAAATCCTGTAGTATGCATATCTTTTGTAAATTGAACTATTAATTGTATAATATTTTGCTACGTTTGTATGTATGCATATATATAATGAACTCTTTGTAAGTATGAGGATTTCATTGATCAGCATTAATATAATTTTGGAAACTTGTTAGCATGATTCGTGTAAATATATATATATAGAGAGAGAATAGCACGCATGATACATTTGAGATTAATTCTTTCTAAGCAAGAGTGATTTGAAAATTATTATACTTATAATTCAATTGATTTTTAATAATTACTTTCATGTGGGATATATCTAGATTCAAATAATATGGATCGGAAATGGTTGTCTGCAAACCGTCTGTCTAGAGAATATAACGAAGGAGTGGAGTTTTTCATCAGGTTTGTAGTTGAACATGCTCGGGACTCTAGTAGAATAGTCTGTCCTTGTTTGAAGTGTGCTTATATTCAGCGTGTCAACGCTAATGATTTGAGAGATCATTTATTTGTGTATAGAATTGATACAAGTTACACTTGTTGGATATGGCATGGGGAAACAGATTCTAAATATGAAAATGACGATGTTGGGAGGGATAGTAGTGGATCATCATTTGATAACTATGAGGGACATTCGTTAGAGGAGATGACTCAAAAAGTTGAGGAAAGTGTTCGGGATTGTCCAAAAATGTTTGAGAAGTTATTGAATGACTCAGAGAAACCTTTGTACGGTGATTGTAAGACGTTTACGCGATTATCCGCTACTTTAAGGTTGTACAACTTAAAGGCATGTAACGGATGGAGTGATAAGAGTTTCACAGAATTATTGTCACTTGGGAAGGATATGCTTCCTGATGATAACGTTCTACCCGATCGTACGTATGAAGCGAAGAAGATTCTATCCTCTATGGGCATGAGTTATGAGAAGATACATGCATGCCCTAATGATTGTATTTTATATCGCAATGACAATGCATCTTTGGATAGTTGTCCTAATCCTAAATGCAAAGCACCACGATACAAGAAGAACAAGGTGCCCGCTAAGGTGTTATGGTATTTTCCTATAATACCAAGATTAAGGCGGATGTTTGATGATATTGAAGATGCCAAGAACCTAAGATGGCATGCTGATGACAAAATAGATGACGGGCTTCTTAGACATCCATCCGACTCTCCACAATGGATGACGATTGATGGGTTGTTTCCTGAATTTGGTAAAGAATCAAGAAATGTGCGCCTTGCGCTTTCTGCAGATCGAATGAATCCGCACAATCAAGGCAGCTACAGTTTATGGCCAGTGATTTTGGTTATATACAATTTACCTCCGTGGCTCTATATGAAACACAAGTATATGATGTTGTCTTTACTCATTTCTGGGCCAAACCAACCTGGGAATGATATTGATGTTTATTTGGCACCTTTGATTGATGATTTGAAGTTCTTATGGGACATGGGCGTTGAAGTATTTGATGCATATGGTCAAGAAAATTTCACTTTGAGAGCATTGTTATTCTGTACTATAAATGATTTTCCGGCGTATGGCAACTTGTCAGGTTATAGTGTGAAAGGCCATTATGCATGTCCGATATGTGAGGAGAATACTTCATTTGTTCAGCTAACACATGGCCGAAAGACTGTGTTCCTTGGGCATCGTAGGTTTTTACCGAAGAATCATCATTATCGTAGGCAAAGAAAAGCATTCAATGGATTCCGAGAAGAAGGGCAGGCACCAATCCGGTTGACGGGTCGACAAGTGTGGTTGAAGATGAAACATTTGAGTGTCAAGTTTGGGAAGAAGAATCAAGATAAGCCTCCATCAGTTGGGTGGAAGAAGATGTCAATATTCTTCAACCTTCCTTATTGGGAATCTTTTTACGTGAGACATGCCCTTGATGTGATGCATATTGAGAAAAATATATGTGACAGTCTTGTTGGCACATTACTTAATGTTCCACGCAAGACTAAAGATGGGATAAATGCTCGATTGGATATGGAAGAAATGGGTATTAGACGGGAACTAACACCGCGAGATACGGAAGAAGAACATATTTACCGCCGGCGTGTCATACTCTTTCCAGAAAAGAGAAAATTTCATTTTGTGAATTATTGCACGGTGTCAAGGTTCCGGAAGGGTATTCTTCAAATGTCAGAAGGCTCGTGTCGATGAAAGAGTTGAAATTAATTAACATGAAGTCTCATGATTGTCATATCTTGATGCAGCACTTGTTGCCGATAGCTATACGTGGAATTTTGCCAAAACATGTTCGAATTACTATCACGAGGCTTTGTTGGTTTTTTAAAGCCATCTGCTCTAAATTTATACATCCTGATAGTTTGGACGCCTTGCAAAAAGGGATTGTGATTAATTTGTGCCAACTTGAAATGTATTTTCCACCGTCATTCTTTGACATTATGGTACATCTAACTGTTCATTTAGTTTATGAGATAAAGATGTTAGGACCTGTTCATGGGCATTGGATGTACCCCTTTGAACGGTTTATGAAGTTGATAAAAGGTTATGTGAAGAATCGATATCGGCCAGAAGGATGTATTGTTGAGAGTTACCTGGTGGAAGAGGCAATTGAGTTTTGCACAAAGCACTTGTCAAATGCCGAAGCTCTTGGTATTCTTAAGTCTCGACATGCGGGCAAATTTGAAAGACAAGGTATTAGAGGCAGACAGCTTGGGCGTGTAGACCCTAACATGTTCCGTGCAGCACATCTATATGTATTACACAACAGTGATGATGTTCAGGCGTACATTGAAGAGCATATGACTTCTTTACGGTTTGAATATCCATCCAAGACTGAGAAATGGATTATCGATAAACATAATCTTTCCTTTATTGATTGGATAAGAGATCGCATCATTCCACTCATCGGTCATACACCAACTTTAATTTCCGAAACCCTGCATTGGTTGTCTCAGAAACCTCGTTATGAAGTTTTTCAATATACCAGTTATGTGATCAACGGTTGCACTTTTTATACAAAAGAACAAGATGGGAAGAGTACAATGCAAAACAGTGGGGTGACTTTAGTGGCTGAGGCAATGCATGTTGCTAGTGCGAAAGACAAGAATCCAACTTATGCAGATATGAATTATTATGGTGTGATTGAACATATATGGGAGTTAGATTACACTGTATTTAAAATCCCTGTATTCGGCTGCAGATGGGTTGATAACGGCAGTGGGGTTAGATATGAAGATGGATTCACATTAGTAGATCTTAATAGGGCAGGGCATAAACAAGACCCATTCATCTTAGCATCACAAGCGACACAAGTATTCTATGTCATTGACCCTACTGATAACAGATGGTCTGTAGTACTATCTACGAAAAAAAGAAATGCCAATGAATGTGATGATGAAAATGATGCCAATTGGAATAACGAGTGTGTCTCAGCTGTGCAAGCAACTCAATTATTGAACGATGATGACAATACAATTAATGAGGAGGAAACATATGTCAGGGATGATCATCGTGAAGTAATATATGTATTAGATCCTGAATCTAATCCAAAAACAAGGGGGAAAAAAGAAGGAAAAGAAGGCAATGAGGGTAATAATATTGTAACATATAATATCTATGTTGGTTTTTTTCAACTCAATTATGCTCAATACATAACATTCTAATATAATTTATTTATTGATTTATTTTAGAGATATGGCCAATAAGAATATTAATAGGGACAGTAGTGATGAAGAAGGGAAAAGAGGGCCGACAATTATGAGAATCATCACAGATATGAGGAATAAAGGAGAACTAGTCGAGTTGGGATGGAATATTTACAATCTTCCCATTGGCCCTTATGCAGACATGTTTTTGACTTACATTTCACTTGTGACACGTAACCGTGTTCCTATCTCCTATAATAATTGGAAGAAGGTTCCAACGGGTCATAAGGAGCATATTTGGCAGGAAATCACGGTAAATATACTAGTTTATGTAATCATTTATGTATGTAAAATGTTATTAATTTTAATACATTAATATCGGTATACATTTGTATGTCTTACAATGCAGAGAGTATTTAATATGCCAGAGAGTAGGAAGAAATGGCTTCTTAGACATTGTGGGGAGCATCTAAGAACATTTAGGTCATTTTTAACTCATCGGAAAATGTACAGAAAGAGTGATGGTTCTCTACGGCAGAATCCACCCAAACGATACGGTTTCATCGATCAAGAAAGTTGGAATCAATTTATTGCATATCGTCTTACGGGTGATTTTAAGGTATTTGTTAGATTACAATTAAATTTTTTTATCGATCCTAGTATTGTGCATAATATTGAAATAACTATCTCACTATGTTTTGGCTGGTGACATAGGAAAAAAGTGTCAAAAATAAAGAGATTGCGAAGCAGAATAAATACCGGTATAATATGGCTCGCAGAGGTTATGCAGGCCTTGAAGAGGAGTTGGTATGTATTTTGTGATTTATCTATTTACAGCGTACTGACGAATTTTATAATATTGGTACATTATAAGAATATTTTTTGATTTATAGCTCATAGCCCAAGACTTAGACCCATGTACCTCGTCCATTAATATTGGTACATTATGGAAGAAGGCTAGAGCAACAAAAGATGGATATATTAATGAAGATGTAGATGTTGCAGCGAAAAAATTGTAAGTTTGTAGATATTTGGAACCCTGCTTACTTTTCTTTTAGAAAACTATTATATTATGCTTATTCATGTAAGCTAATTTTACATATATTATATACATTACAGGACAAACTTCAAGCATCAGATGGTGAGGAGGGGGTAGACCAATATAACATTGTATCACAGGCTATAGGAATTGTAGAACACCCTGGAAGACACAGGGGTCTTGGATTAGGTGTTACGAAAACGAGCGTACGTGGTCGATCTCGTGGTTCTCGTACCACTGATGAGCAAGTCACCATCCTTACACAGAAATTGAACGTGGCATTTGAATGGATGGCAGCAATGGAGCAAGAGTTGTCATTTATTAAATCTCAAGGGTATAAGCCATCCGATTTAGTCGACCATGATCAGCTTCACATACCTAATGTAAATAGTGTCAGAGACAGTTGTGAAGCTGATGCACATCTTTCTTCTCTTTACGAGTTAAGCATTACATAACTTTGAATTGTTATTAAATGTATTCGGTGTCATAAATAATTAATAATGTGTAATATTTTCGTTTAGGGTTTGCATAAATGTGACTTGTTAGCGAATGATCTTTCAACTCTTTTGGAGAAAGGAAGGGTTCGCATCAGTCACAGTACCAAAACGCAAACTGTCCACGGGTACAACTTAGCCCTACTTACAAGGCCGATGAGTATTGACACTCCAATCATTGGTCGTGCGCCTTTGCCTTGTTATAAAGAGGGCGATGAGGCAGCCACAGTGCTAGAAGCTCATGGAAGCTTCGTGCTTTGGCCTGTGGATCAGATACGTCTCACTACTGAAGAGGTATTGACATTCAATATCTTCATTAGAGGGTAGGCTAGTTGTTACATTGTTTATACCTTTTTCATATATATATGCTCAATACATATTTTGTTTATTATTATTATTTAAGGAATCAAAGAAGAAGACTGCTCCTGCTAGTAAAGCTAAGAGAGGTACTAGTAGAACGAGCAACACAAAAGAGGGCGCTGCCAAAGGAAAGAGAGCTAAATCTGAAAAATCAGTTGCCCCACAAAAGATTCGTTCTTCGGAAATACACCAACCTCCACCAGCATTAGCTTTATTGTATTTCTATGCCCAAAACTACCTCGAGAATAATTATATTTCCATTGATTGTCGTCCTGAGTATGTTGGAAGGGACGATGCTACTTACATGGTATCGACAGCTGACATAAGCGACATTTATTATCAGGAATGGATGTTAACCACGAGTGTCGCCGTTTATGTCACGTAAGCATTATTTCATATTTTAGATTTTAGTACTCTTGGAGACATAGAATTTTGACGACCTTTTAAGCTTATATGAGTTATTAGTTATTAAAAAATATCCATTATTATTGTCGTCCATATATAGGTTGGTAGCTAGTCGCGCTACGTTGGAGGGAATGTTGTCCTCTATTGTTTTTGTGTGCCCATACTACATAGCTGACAGTAGTACAATAACGGAGGGTAGGCACATAAACTATTTAGCGGATCACATTTTGATTGAGGGACACAACAAGCTCTATCTCATTCCTCACCTCGCAACTGAACATTGGGTTTTGTACGCCGTCCGACCTGATCTTAACAAAGTTTATGTGTTTGATTCCCTTCGAACCTATGACGTGCCTTTTGAGGTCGCTCGTCTTGGTGGGAAGGAATTTATCGACATGTTAGTATACTTTTCACTTCTTACTTCATTAGCTTATTTATACATATATATATATTCTACTTTCATTATTTGAGGTATATATACTTACAATATTATGTATCCAACTCTATTTATTAGGGCACTACGAACGGCATATCAAAGGAGATGTGGGAATGGTGTCTCAGACCCAAAGAATCTTCAATATGAGCCTATCATGGTAAGTAGGAAGGCAAATATTTTGTATTTTGTTTTAATTCAAATTAATATATAATAGTTAGAGAGCTAATTGAATTCATTTGACAGTGTCCACAACAGCAAAACGGCGATGATTGTGGATACTATGTATGTAGAGCAATGGATCTTATAGTCCAGAATAGATTGGTCAACATAGATCCAAGCCATGTATGTTTGCTTTTCCATATTTTTCTATTAATGAATCATGACATATATATTTTTGACCTAATGTCTAACTGTATATTAATTGAAACATGGGTGTTGTAGTTTTTCACCGATGACTATGCACGAGGCCAGCAATATAATGTTGATGAAATTGATGAATTTAGAGACCAATGGGCCAAGCACGTGCACTCATTCATTCGGTATTAGGTAGCGATCTATATATTCTACATGCATTTTCAGGTTTGTATTTTGTCTACATCTTTCGGTCTTCCAGCCTAGATCTGTGAACTCTTTACTTTGGGGTGTAGAGCTACCAAGTTGTGGTATGCCCACTAATTTTTATTCCTAACTATAGTTGGTGTATTGAGACATGCATACCAATTATAGATTGATTGAAATTATGGTGTGATACCCTGCTGGTATGAATTGATAAACATTGCAGATTTGGTAATTGTTTGAACATACAACTGTGTATATGGGCAGAAACAAAACAGAAAAATTCTATAAAAAAAACATATACTTTTAATAACGGTTCTATAAAAACCGTTATTAAAACCTATTTTTAATAACGGTTTTAAATAAAACCATTATTAAAAGTTCGGGTTTTAATAACGGTTCTATGAGAAACCGTTATTAAACACTCAGGTTTTAATAACGGTTTTGTTTACGAACCGTTATTAAAACTCTGGTTTTCAACAACGGTTTTTTCTGATAAACCGTTATGAAAACCTTATTTTTAACAATGGTTTACAGCAAAACCGTTATTAAAAGCTCCATTTTTAACAACAGTTTTTAAGTAAAAACCGTTATTAAATATGAAGTTTACGAACATATTCGCGGGTTTTTGTGTATTTTTTCATGACGGTTATGAACCGTTATTAAAGATATAATAACGGGCGATTCAATAACAGTTGAAAACCGTTATTAAAACTGAAAAATAACCATTATTAAAAGCCCTTTCCGTGGTAGTGATATGACACCCCTTCCATCTTTTATCCTCATTCTATCCATTTCCATCAATTTTTCTTCCCTTACACACTTCTCTCACTTAGGGTTTCCTCCTAAAACCCTAGTCAAATCCCCCATGCATCCATATATCAACCCACGTATTATTTTTCACATAGGGACTCCAATCGCCCTAATGATTCTTCCCTTACCGTACTCGATCCTCAAATCAACTTTTCCCATGTAAAATCCATCCCCATGTAAAGACTAACCATCCCATGCAACCCTAGACTTCCTATGCATGTTAAATCCATTCCCTTAATCTCATTCCCATTATTCCTCTTTTTCTCCACCTATAGGCCATAAGATAATTAAGCAATCATTATCATTCTCTGATCAGCTCACTTTCCTCCCTTTTTCCAATTTTCTCACAACCAAAGCGTACTACTTAGGACCTCCTATCATGCATGTCATGAGGGTCATTGTTACATAAGCACAATTCAAGTACGAATAATAACATCATATTACACATACCATAACACATGCAACTTACATTAGCTCCATACTTAGCAAGCTGCCACAAGAGCATGATAATATAGAATACGAAATATAAAGCACACCCATCAAACCAACACACATAGCACATTCTTACACATAAAAGGCCCTAACCATATCCTTACCTAATACGACACATGGCTTGGAGCACGCTCCTACATCTCCTTAGGGTTTTGACTTGAATCACCTATAAAAGGAAAATACTATAGGTTAATCCCTTTCTTACCATAAATTGTCATTATTCCTACCCTACCCTTATCATAATTTACTATTAGGGCTAATAGTGATAATAGTAGTTTTATAATTAAAGTAAGGTTATTATCCTTAAAATAATTAATTGTGCCATTACTAATCAAAATAAGTCTTAGTAGCCATCATAGTTTATGTTAAAGTAGTCATAGTGATATTCATGGTATTAAGGTGATGTTTCCAATATCATTAATAATAATATTATTATTATTAGTTTTAGTGATAATACTAATATCGATCCAAAACCTAGTAGTAATAATAATAATAGCCATACAAGTAATTTAGAAGTAGTGACCAAGATGGTTTTTATATTAACGATGCTAGTAGTGATAATAGGTTAGTGATTATAAATATTGGCAAAATACAAGTTAACAATAATAATATTTATAGTAGTATTAAATAATGATGATGATGATGATGATGATGATGATGATGATGATAATAATAATAATAATAATAATAATAATAATAATAATAATAATAATAGTAACCAAAATGGTAATAATAATATGAGGGTCCAAATATTTATAGTAATAATAAAAAGTTATAATGGACAAGATTAGTATTAACAATATTAACAAGAAAATAATGATGATGATGATGATGATGATGATGATGATGATGATGATAATATTAATAATAATAATAATAATAATAATAATAATGCAAAGAATAATACTAATAGTAATGATAATAAAATTGGTAATAGTAATATAAGGGTATAGATATTTACCATAATAATAAAAGGCAAAAGCTAGCATTAGTAATAATAGTAGGGATAATAGTGAGGGTAATAATAATAATAATAATAGTAATAATGAGGGAAAATCCTAATTATAATAACACTAAAGTTGTAGACCATTAATATTATTATTATTATTATTATTGGTTAGAAAAATCATATTAGTAGTAGTAGTAGTTTATATTAATACTAAAGTTATAGCCTTTTAAATGATAGAACTATAGTTATAAATATTTCTGAAGTTAGGTTAGGTAATAAAGGTAATAGATACTAATAATATTAATAATGGTAATAATAATAATAATAATAATAATAATAATAATACAACACTAATAATAATAAGAAGAATAATAATAGTAATATTAAGAATAATACTATTAATATTACTAAAAATTATTAACACTTATAGAAAAATAGTTTAAGAGCTAGGGAAATTAGAATACCACCTAGGGTTAGTGGCGGGATCGGTGGCGGCATGTGGCGGCAATGGCAGTGGTAGTGGAGGAAGAAGAGAGGTGGAAAGATGGTTTATAGGCTAGAGGAGAGGAAATGAGGGGGTGTTTGAGGTGGTGAAAGGTGTATCAGGTGGAGGAGGTGGAATGGAAGTGGTGGTGCAGCCAGAAGTGGCGGCGCACAACGGTTGGTGAGGTGGCCGAAGGTGGTGGAAGGTGGAGAAAGTAAAAGGAGAGGGAGGCAGGGAGAGATGGAGGTATAGGAAGGTTCCCTGGTCGTTTTGGGAGGTAGAGGAGGTGTTAGTTGCGGCAGAATTGGCGGCGGGCGGCGGCGTAAGGTTGGTGAGGGCTAATCAAGAAGCTGACTTTGCACGGCTGGGGTGGCTCGTGCAGGTCAAATAGAGGAAGGAGGGAAGCTTATTTTTGCAGGGGGTGGTGCAAGGAAGGATTTTGTGGGCGGAGTTGGCGGCGGCGGTGGCCGACGGCCGCGGAACAAGGGTCTGATCGAGCGGTGGTGCAAGGTCGGGATTTTCTGGGTTGCCAAAACAAACGCTCGACCCAGGCTGCCAATGGAGTATTTATAGGCTAATTTGAGGGGAAAACAACGAAGGAAGAAGAGGACAAGTGAGGCAGGTGAGGTAGGACCATCAATCGGCGGTGGCAGGCGATGTAGTCCTGCCATGGCAGGTTAGGTCGGGGAGAAGAAAGGAAAGGAAGGGGGATGCGTGGAGGGGAGAGATGGGGTTGGTCGGGGTCAAAAAAGGAAATAAAACGATGGGGAGGGGAAGAGAAGGGATGTCGGACAGCGTGTGGTGGTGGCCGACGAAAGGAAGGCTGCAGGTCGGGATCGAGGGGAAGGGGAAGGTGATAAGCTAGACCTATCAGTCCAGGGGAAAAGGAAAGATGAAAAAAATAGGAGGGAGGCGGACCGGTTGGGGCGATGGGGGAAAGAGGGAAAAGGGTAGCCTCGTGGGCCTGGGCCGCGATGAAGGAGGGAGAGGTCTGGGCTGCGCGGGTCGGTTTAGTCGGGGGATGGGGAAAGAAATAAGAAAGGAGAAGGAGAGAAGGAAAGAAAAAGGAAAAAAGGAAAAAGGGAAAAATGGATGGGTTGGGGTGTTTGGTATTATTATTATTATTTATTTAAAATTAATAATATTAATTATAATAATAATTAAATTCTTTTTTAGATTAATTTGGCTATTTTGGACAAATTTTCCTTAACTTCCATGTTAATTAGCAATATACCCTAGTTTTTCCCTAATTAAATTCTTTATTATTTTTCTCTTGATTTACCTTAATTAACTCTCTTAATTTTAATAAAATAATTTATTTAATCAATCTCTCCAATAAATCCTTATTTTACTTTAATTCCTAAATTAAAATTTTGGGATATTTCGGCTACTTTTTTTTACATACAATTTAATTCTTAACAAATATTTAAAAGCACCCATTAGATAAATTGTAATTTAAAATGCTCTCCTTACACTGTATAATTCACCTTCATCTCGCTTTAAAAAATAGTTAGCAATCATTTGCCGAGGGTTTATTCAAAGAAGTACATACTCAACACAAATATAGAAAACTCTAAGATAACTACGATCCATACAGACCATCCTAATGTAAGAGAAAGTCCCATAACGTTGACTTCTTCTTTAGTCAGATGAAAATGGCTTCAACATTTTTTTTTTCTATTTTTTATAGATATTCGTGGTCACCAACACATATTTTCGACATTCCTAAAATGCATGGTGCAATTTATCTTTATCATATTAGTGTAATATATTATTGACGATAGCATTTAAAACAAGTGTACTGCCCTTTTAGAAATACTTAGCTAGGAGTTACTCCAACTTTCTTTAAATTGAGAATAGATATATATATATATATATATATATGAGGCCCGTCAACTATTCCGTTACATATGTACCAATTAATTTAAAATGGAATTTAGGTCAAGCTTTCGTATGATCTAAATTTGAACAGACCTGGCCCAGGGTTGAGGTATATTCACACAAGCATTATTGTCTCTAATGAAGGTGACGATGACTGAGAGATGTGATTTTGTCATCCCAAAACGTGTAAGCGAAGTTTGATCCAGCAATTGCAGCAGCTCACGAGTTAGTTTGAAACTAAAAACAATTGGAAACAGGCAAAGGTGATCAGAACTCAGAAGTATGCTTGAGGTTTGGGAGGCAGGGGAGCCACTACGTGAAAGAAGACGTACGTTGTCCACAATTTTTTTTTATATTTTATTATTATTATTGGAGTATGGGAATCATCCCGGTATATGGGAAATAACGAACTAACAGCGTATTTGATATCAAATCTCCTAAAAATAAAAATGAAAATACAAATTTATTTCTATTTCTATAAAATTTGTAATTTTTTAAAAACAAAATAATATTTTATTTATTTATTTTAATATATCAAACAAGAGAATTCTAAAAAAATATAGAAATAGAATTCTATTTCTACCATTTATAGGTATTCTAAATGAGTTGTTAGTGTTTGTGTTCCTTTTAACTTATTTTTTTATTGATATAACCTAAATTAAAAAAAAAATATTGAGCTATTACTTAAGATAATACACTATATGAACCCATATTTAAACATCATGCACTATATATATATCAAAGGATATGACACCATATGCCTCTTGTCAAACTTGTGTTGTACAATATATTTCGGTATTTTAGTTTAGAAATTTACACATGAGATTATGAATTTATTATTATTATTATTATAGATCATTTTTTAAACATATATTTCCTATTCTATCATTTTAGTTCTAATATTCTAAAGCTTACATTGATTGGTAACTAATATAGCTCCACATTATTTGTAGGATCACAAATATTATGAAAGAAAAATATTTCAACCACAAAATTATAGCCTCATAAGATTATAAATTTGACAAAAAAAAAATGATAATTAATTGATACACTACAATATTATTAATGTTAAAAAATGATATTATATAGTTCAAAGCACATAATTAGGATAAGTAATAAACTATCAACATTAAATAATGATAAAATACAAAAAATATTTCAAATTCATATTTTGACTTAGATAATTGACATTATTCTTGAAATTTAATGTACTATAGATTTAAATAATAATACTAAGATAGCTTAGAAAATATTATCTTATTTAAAAACTACGCTCTTGCATGCGTCGTAAAGACTAAAATATTTGAGTGTTTACGTAACATATATTAATATATTTATTCATTTTTATAATAGCATCGTTGTTTTTAGCTTCATATAATTATATCTTTAAAATGCATTTTTTTATAGTACATTTGCATCGTGTAGATTAATATCTTTAAAATATTTAAAATAGTATCTTCATTTACATATAATAGTGCATTAATCGACATATGTATTACATATACTATTATGTTAAGACTCATGGATATGCTATTAATTAACATGGATGGCACAATGTATAAACATTTTAAGTTTTGATATCTATTGCATTCTCAAATCAATTAAATTGGTTACAAAAATATATATTATATACCTAAATTGATATACAATTTAAAAAAAAAACTTAAACTAAGATGTTCCCACATTGATTTTAGTGCACGAATGAACTGTCCTTTTCCGTTCATTTTTTAGACAATTTTAAAATTCAAGAAATACTTCAAAATAAACGGACAGGATTAGTGTTGATTCTGTAGATCAACACATAATGACAACGAAGAGATGGAAAACGAGACTGGGGACTCAAATCATCAAACGCACCCAATTTAAGTTTCCAGAAAGAAACTCAAAGAGGGAAGCATGATTCGAACCATATAGTCAAACTTCAAGAACCAATCAAAAATACAGAAACCAATTTGATTCGATCATAATTGACAGCATCCCAGCAATCAAGCTGATCACACGAGACTACCCAGATCTGAAAATAAGAGATAGTCAATGACTGAACCCAAATCCGATTATTCGCGAGTCGAGAAGCTTTTTCAGATCTGAGCACTACATCAAAATCTGGAGCTTTCAAAGAGAAAAAAAAAAACGAATGAAAAGGCACTAGATCTAACACCCAAAGCCTTCGCAACTCTGCAAACACGATGGCAGCGATGGAAGCAGACCTGATGTAGGACTCGAGAAAAAGATGCACATGATCTAAGCTTACTTCAGATGGTTGGAGATGTGAGCACTGTAGCTATTGGACAGCGGTGAATTAAAGATGGTGAAGAAGCGCCAGGCTAAAAAAACAGGAACAAACTGTGGTTCTCACTTCTTCACCTTGATTTGAGGAGAAATTTTATTTGGGACCATGACCCTAGGCCGATTTCTACGTAGGTAGCATATATTTTAAATAATTGAATTTTAGTATCATGTGTTTCAAAGTTTTATTATTATTATAGAATTAACGTCTGTATTATTATTTTTAGTTTATATTACTAAGATGATATATGCACAAATTTTTTAAAAAGTTGAATTAGAATATTTTGAATGTTAGTTTGGAATTTTCAATAATTTTATTTGAAAATTTTAAGATTTCAAACAGTATTTGTCTTTTAGAAAATTCTAATAGTTTAAGATAAATAAATTCAAAATACTCTAAAATTTGCAATTGATATTAGTAAAGTATTTAATAATTAAAAATTTATCATTTGAGTCGTCTAAGATAAAAAAAATATTCATATGATGGTATCAAAGTATAAAAATTATAAAATAAATGGTACTAAAATAAAATTATTGGAAATACCCAGTATCTAAATAGAATTAGATTAAATGTAATGATAGCTAAGTAGAATTTGTCTTTGATTTTATACGGTGGTTAATAGAAAGTTAAGAATAAACATTATGCTCATGGTTTTCCGGTTTCATTTTTTAGAATTAGATAACATATATATGGATATGTGGCTGATGAAGTAATTCTTAGGTTTAGAATTCGGTGGCCGTGGATGAGTGATGATAGTGAAGGATAGGGGAGTGAGAAAGGAAAGACTTGCCAGGGGATGAAGAAGATGAAGGTGGAGGAAGAAGATCAACCGAACTGAGTTAATCGTGGTCACATAAAATTTTAGTCCAACCATATTAAGATATAACTTAAATTTTATATAATTAATTGAAGAGTCATATAATTTAAATAAAATGCTAATAAAACGGCGGTTCGTATAATAAAATTGAAATATAAAGATATATGTAATACCTCTAAATTAAGCTGAGTGACTATCTAGTGGCTACCAAGTGATCTCAATGTGGCCATATGGACTTGGAGTATTACAAATGATATTAACATGAAACCACAATCGTAATTTGAACTTGGATGAGTTAGTCAATTGTATAGCGGGATGATTCTTGAAATAAGCTTGATTGAAATAGTCAATGGTTGAAGCACAACAAATACGTTACATTCTTTGAGTTGGGGTGAATGTAATACTCATGTTATAATGATTGATATGTCTACTTATATCAACATGGTATATATAATATTCTTTTGGTGACTCTATCCTCAGAACTTTATAGTTAAACGTGTTGGTCGTAGAATAATTTTTTAGTATATGTGACACTTAAATTTCTTGGGAAGCGTATGAGTGATGACAAATTGCGCTGAAAGGACTCGTATTGATCTGTGGGGCCAATCGATCTATCTGAAAGCACTCTAGGGTAGTCCCACGTGGTCGTATTGACTCGAGATATTAGAATATAATAAATGTAAGTTTGATCCAAGATATAAAATGTATTATGTTTAAATAAAGGTATAAATGGTGTATTATCTATTTTTTAATATTAAAAACAATGTAATTATTATTATTATGATTAGAATAATCATCATCAATTGTATATATTTTTTATTATTTAAATTTTATTGATCCAATATTATTTTAACTCGTCCGATTTGATCCAATAAGCCGGCAGAGAATAGGGCTGAGGAAAGAGGGGTATAAAATTAGATATCTATGTCTACTGAATTGAATATTCATTCTATATTTTTATATACGATAAGATATTTAAAAAAATGGATTGAATTATTAGATATATCCAAAATATCCAATTATATTAATATTCATAATTAGATACATATCTTTGACAATAAAATATGATGTACTATATAATCTAGTATAAAACATTAAAAATATAGTTTAATAAGCTCTTATACATATTTATACAATATAGTATACTTATATATATATATATATATATATATATATATATATATATATATTCAAATATAGTATGATATTTTTAAAATATAGTACGATACATCCAAAATATATTAAAAATTTATATATTATACTGATTTAAATAATTTAATTAAAAATTAGACCTAATATCTACTCCAATTGCCATCATTTTTTTTTTCAAAATTGAATTTTTTTCATTCCAAATTTTGTTCTCACTCATAACCAATGATATACATATAGGGATGTTTACGGTTCAGATATTTAGTAATTTTTTTTTGAATATTTGAAAAAAAAAACTTTGAATATTCAACACTTGAGATATTAGGAGTTTCGGATCGGGTAACGAATAATTCATTAGATATTTGAAACTTTCAAGCAAACCACAAATGAGAAATACTGGATAAAAAAATTATTCGATCGAAAAATAAAAAAATTAATCCAATTTAAACAAATACGATCTAATGATTTAACTTTAGTACTAACTTACATTATATTTAAATAGTAATTTTAAACTTTGGATAATAATTAAATATTTAATCAAAATAGAAATTAAAAATTATAAATTTTAATTATAATAAACATTTAATTCAAATTATACACACATACACATAATTATATAAAATAAAATTTTATTCAAAATAAATAGCGTTTAGAGTGTATATGTATATATAATTTATCGGATCAGATATTATTTATATTTATTTGATTGAATATCTAATTTATATCATATTTTATTAATCAAACCAATTATTTAATTTAAAAAATTATTAAATTAATTATTTAATTTTTAAATCAAATTAATTTAAATATTAAATTAAATTACCAAATATCAAATAATACGAAGAACCCTATATTCATGCGGTCCAGACTCTGGTGTCCGTGTAACGTCTTCGGAGAACGACGGCACGAGTCGCACGACTCACACGAGTGGATGAGCTTCTGTCGCTTTAGTTTCGCAAATATGGGCAAAGCAGGGTGGCCCAGGACTCGGATGCATGCGCTGAGTTACAACCATGAACTAAGCCGGTAACCCTTCCAAGAGTTTAAAGACGCTCCCAACTGTCCAACATTGTGGGTATATGCGTTTGCCTTTCTTTCTTTCTTTCTTTCTTTCTTCTTTGGGGATGGATTTTGCAGGGTAAATGGTTCATCGTTCAAACTTCAATCTTTGTATAAATATTCGGATGTAAAGTAAAATAAAAAAATAACCCACATAAAACTAGAATAAAAAAAATTATGATCCAAAAGTTTGCTATCTGAAAATTTTGATTTGTCATTTAAAATATCTAATTCGATTTTAATTAAAATAATATCTAATATTTAGGATATTTAATTTTTGATTGGAATACCTCATTCAAAATAATACTTGATATTTTATCAATTATTTCAATAATATATAATAATATTATGCTTTTATAATTTCAAAAATTTTAAATTCAATTATTTTTGTAATTTAAATATTTATAATAATATTTTAATACTTTTTAGATGAAATAAAATAGTTGTATAAATATAAATATGAATGTAAACTGATATATTAACTTTATTTTAAAGTTAAAAGTTATAAAATAATATTTACAAATTGATATTGGATATATCCGAATATAATCTATATCTATTTAAATATCTGAATATATATACAGATATTTAGTTTTATATACCCTTAGATGCAATCACAACCTAGGAAAACTATTATACGACAAAATGTTGTTACTAAGCTTAGTGTAAATTAACTCCTTAATTCATGAAAGGATCATTGTTGATGGTTAGTGTATTGAAATATTCCTTTCTTAGAGAAGAGAGCATTGAAATATTCAAAAGGAGATATATTATAATTTTTAAAATCATTTGTGTCACTTGAAATGTGAGATTAGTTTTTTTTGTACTTACTCTTTTATTTATGTCAATCCTGTAAGAGTCTGTATAAATCATCATAAATGTGTAGAATATCGATAGAGGGTATATGTCTCATCATTACCATAAATATGTAAAGTATCAAAGGAATTCAAACCTAAGTCCTTTTTTTTTGTGGAATATCATCTTCAACTACTAGATTATGATTTTTCTAGTTTTACTTTAATTATCATGCTTAGTGATTGGTGTGTTATTTCTTACTTTAATGTTTAATGATAACTGACTTAAGTATATTTGTGTTATACCCCCTTTGTTTCAAAAAGGAAATATTTTAGTAATTTGTACATTTTGTAGGAATTTTTGAAACTAATATTAAATTATCATTTACACACTTCATTAAAAAAAACTAAATATTTAATGTATAGATTAAAATGTGAGGTTAATATTGGAAAATTATTTGGCTCTTTTCGTAACACCCCCAAAAATCATAGTTGAAAATTTTCATTTCATTAAAACAAATACAAGCACGGGGGTGCTACTACCGTGATTAGTACAAGCCCAGCCTCCAACCAGTCTTGCACCAACCACAAGGCTAAAGAAAAATTTACACAATCATTAAACACACTTAAGGTAGAGAAACATAGAAATTCGAAATACTCATAAAGAGGGAATCGTATTGTAAAATTCAAGCGTTAATACAGATACAAAGTTAAGCTCCCGAGGGGAAAAAGTTATACAATGATAAAGTAAAACAAGAGAAAGGTAGAGAGTCCGGTTGGCATTCACTCTCGTCGATCATCACACATCCTTACCTGATGCATCCAGTATGTCATAAGCATCAAACACGGTACCTTCTACCTAAAAAAATTTAGAAGCGCCATTTGCTCGTGGGAATGAGCAACACCCATGAAACAGGTGGTCGGTAAGCTACGTACTGAGTAATGTAACCATATGGGTAAGGCCATGCAAGAAAATAAACAAGTAAGGCATATAGAGCATAATTCAGGTTCGTATCATTAGGCCAACTTAGACTAATATTTCTATCTTACACATTTCTCATATTAATTCCGCGTGAGTATGGGAACCCCACTATTATAGCCGACGGACCAGAAACACTCTATAGGGAAAAATGCATCTGACCACTATTATAGCTGGTGTACCAAAAATCAACTTCACTAGCACCGACTCACATGGTGTTCTACTCTAAGTAATTAGTATCTTTCCATATCTTATTACCATGTAAAGTTTGGTTTATCGAGCCCATAATATCCCACTATTATAGCCGGTGGACTAAAAACACTCTATAAGGTAAAACGCACCTAACTATTGTTATAGCCGGTGGACCAGATATCACTCCATAGGGTAAAACGCAGCTGTCCACTATTATAGCCGGTGGATCGAAAAAATATATCCTCACTGGGCTCGGCTAGATAATATTTCACTTTAAGTGTTTAGTATTTTATCGTATCTTATTCCACACACACAACCCCCGACTAGACATGTATGACTCACTAGACTTTACCTACTAAGCTTCCTAAAAATTGTATCCCATATCTTGGGACTTCTACACCTTCTAGTACATCCAGACAATCTTCCCCACTCTTTCCTCATTACCATGAATACCCAACTCCTATGTGCATGGGTCGAGGCCCACTTTCCATATCTCTGAGTCAACTCACTATCACTCTCCAGGGTTTTTCCCCAATAAACCCTAATTTGGCGTACATGGCCCAACCTTCTTCTATCCCACACAACTCATGCTCCTTTATCCCCAATTCATCACCTCACTCAATTCATCCCCAAGTACCCCACTTTACTTCCCATTTTACACATGTGGCCATGAAACCCTATTTGGCCATCCCTAAACCCTAGCACCTCTCTTTCCTCATATGATGTAATCTCTTCACCACTCTTACTTACCATCCCTTCTTCCACATGACACATATCCAACACACCCTATGACACTGAGACTTCCTTCCAACCTTTTACCACTCACCGTGAGAACCCAAACTCTTCTACACATGCTTCAAGGCATCATTCCCCAATCTCTATTTTGAATCCTCTTTGCTCTCTAGGGTTTTCCTTTGAAACCTAAATTTGGCCTATGTGGCATCATTTCCCTTTATCCTACGCAACCCATACTCTGCATTGTTAGTTGTTACCAAAACCATCACTTCCTTTGAACCACACCCGTCATCGCAATTTTACTATCTAACTCCTACACATGATCACAGAAATCCTAGTCCGCTCCCCGAAACCTTAGTACTTCTTTCTTTCATGTCACCCACTCAAACCCGAATACCTTTTTCTCACTTGGCTCATCTTTCCTCCATGTGACACCCCTCTCATTATTTATTCTCCATTCTAACCATTTCCGTTATTTTTTCCCTCCTTGCACACTTCTCTCTTTTAGGGTTTCCTCCCAAAACACTAGTCAAGTCCCCCATGCATCCTTACCCCAACCCATGTACTGTTTTTCATATATGGACTCTAATTACCCCAAAAATTCTTCCCTTATTTTACTTAACCCTCAAGTCAACTTTTTCCATGTAAAGGTCATACCCATGTAAAGGTTAACCATCCCATGTAAATCTTAGGCTCCCCATGCATGTTTTGATCAATTCCCTTAATTTATTCCCATTATTCCTCCTTTTATCTACCCATAGGTCATAAGATGTTTGGGTCATCCTTACCATCCTTTTAGTTAACTCACTTACCTCACTCTTTTCCATTTCTCTAACAACCACATCACACCATTTAGGGTCTCTTATCATGCATGTCATGAGGGGAAATATTACATAAGCACAATCCAAGTACAAGTAACAATACCACATTACACATGTTATAAAATACATGCAACTTACTTGAGCTACATGCTTAGCAAGCTGCACTACAAGAGCAACATATATAATATATAAGGCACACACATCAAATCAACACACATAACACATTTTTTACACACATTAGGTCTTAACCATATCCTTACCTAAAACAACACAGGACTTGGAGCACGCTCTTAAGCCACCTTAGTGTTTGGACTTGGTTCACCTATAAGAGGAAAATACTAGGGTTAACTTTCCTCTTACCAACATTATCATTATTTCCTACTTTACCTTTATCATAACCTAGTATTAGGGTTAATATTATTAATAATAGTAGCTTTATAAGTAAAAATAAGGATATTATTCTTAAAATGGTTAACCATGCTATTATTAGTCAAAATAGGGTTAGATAGTTATATTGGTCCATGCTAAGGTATTATTAACAATATTAACAATACTAAAGATAATAACTTTAATATTAACAATAATAATAATAATAATGATAATAGTGATAATAATAATAACAATAATAATAAGAGTTTGAATAATCATAATAATAATAATATTTGTAATAATAGTGCCAATGTTAATTATGATGATGATAATAATAATAATAATAATAATAACACTAATAAAATAAAATAACAATTACATTAATTATGATTAAAGGTTAGGGATGTTAGGGCACAACCTAGTGGTGGTGGTAGCTAGGCAGCGACAACAGCAACGGCAACGCACAGCGACAGCTACGACGGCGGTGGAGGAGGAAGTGAAGTTTGGAGAGGTGGCTTTTTAGGATAGAAGAGGGAGAGTAAGATGGTGGTTGTGGTGGTGGTGGGTTCTCTAGGTTGAGAGGGTTAGAGTGGTGGTGGCGGCGTAGCAAAGGTGGCGACGCAAGTGGTGGTTGTTGTGGTGGTTGAGGGTGGTGGAGAAGGAAGAAGGGTGAAGGAGAGGGAGGCAGGGATATAGGAAGGTAGGAGGAGGTAGAGGAGACTTTGCTGAGTGGTTTGGGTAGTAGGAGAGGCGGTGGTTGCGGCGGAGATGGTGGCGCACAACAACGAGAGGGGCAGCAATGGGTGCAAATTGGAAGATGGAGCAGCTAACTTTACATGGTTGGGGTGGCTCTTGCAGGGGGAACTAAGGGTGTTTAGTGGTATGGCTCGGTGGAGGGTAGTGTAGGGAAGAGTTTGGGAGGTGTTTCAGGTGACGGCATTGGGCAGCGGCGACAGAGACAGTGTTTGAAGTGGTTGTGGGGCAAGGAGGGCTGATTTTTTGGGTAGGGAAAAAGAGGTCGAATGGGATCGGTTGGGGGTATTTATAGGCTATTGGAGGGAAGATAAGACAAAAGAGGAAGAGGACAAGAGGACATGTGAGGCAGAGCTCATCGTCGGTGGTGGCAGGCTGGTACGAGCCTACAAATTGGCAATTGCAGGTTTGGTCAGGGAGGAGAAAAGGAAAGGGAGGGGGCACACGTGGGAGGAAGTATAGGGCTGGTTGGGGCCGAAAAAGGAAATAAAAAGGATTAGGAGAGAAGGGAGAGAGGAAAATAGTCGATACAAGGTTGCAGGTCTCGACGTGCAAGGTATGGGAGGGAGAAGGGAGGAAGAAGGAGGGGTGGGTCGGCCTATCGGTCTGGTGGAAAAGAAAAGAAGAAAAAGAAGGGGAATCAGGCGGGTGAGGTGGAGGAAAAAAAGGGTTGGCGGGCTGAAGAAGAGGGGGAGGAGTTGGGCTGCGAGGGGCATATGCCCAAACCAGGGAGGAAGGGAAAAAAAGAAAAGGAGAAAGGAGGAAAAGAGGAAAAAAAAGGAATACGGAAGGAAAAGGGGAAAAAGGAAAAAAAAAGGAAAAAGAAAAATGGGTTGGTTGAGGTATTTAAAATATTTTGGTATTTTTAAATATTTCAAAATAATAAAAATTAGTAAAATAATAATTAAATTTCTTCTTATATTAATTTAAGATACTTTGGGTAATTTTTTTTTCTAAATTTTATTATAATTAGCAAAATACGCTAATCTTCCCTAATTAAATTCTTTATTATTTTCCTCTTAATTTTTCCTTAAATACTCCCCTTATTTTAATAAAATAATTTATTTAATTAATTTTTATAAAAAATTCCTATTTTATCATAATTTTTTAAATTAGAATTTTAGGGTATTTCACTTTTTAATACAAACATTTACATCTTGAATAAATTCTTTTTTGGTATTGAGGAAATGGTCCATATAAATAGTCAAGATGTAGGGTTGTTCAGAAGATATAATTTTTGACAAGTGGATCTAATATCTAAATTGTTTCTATTTAAAAATTAAAAAATTATACTAATCAACAAATTTCAAACAAATTGAATATCCAATTAGATCGGTCATAAATAATATCCAAATCATATAAATATGTATATTTTGTATAATATAATATATATTAATCATATGGTAGCCATGTATGATAATTATCTAATCATTTTTCATTAGTTAATTTGTAATAAGTGCATATATCTTATAATGGAGAAATTCTCATGTTAAATTGACTCATCGTGGACCCTCATGTCTCAAAAATGGGTTGATAAATGCACTTTATATGTATTATCCACATTTATGGAAATGAGGTTCACAGTGAGCCCAATTTACTTGATAAATTTTCCTTTTAGTGGTATAGGCTAAAGTTTCTAATATTGGAAACTCAAGGAGAGCAAGCACCTTGTAATAGCTTAAGCTTGACGTAGAGTCATAACCCTTAGCAACCTCATCAATTCCTTCCTAATATCAATGAACACCCAAAATATCAAGCACAAGTGATCTCAATAATTGTCAAAACCTAACATTGTAGGGCTTTGAAAAAAAAAATTATATGAAAGCTAATTTGACATTCATTTTAACCAACTCAAAAATTTGGTTATTTGATTATGGTTGAAGCAAATATTCAATCTTGATTATTTGAACTTGTAACACCTAAATTTACTACTAAAATTCATTTAACATTGATTTTATGTAAGGTTAAATATAAACCAAAGAGTATCCTTGCCATTTGTAGTACAATTTCAACAGCTATACCATTCTAGTACTAAATATAAGGCTAAAAATATTTTAAACTATAACAATGATTAAATGTGAAAGTCAATTTAGTGAAATTTTTGTGTGTGTACACAATTATAAAAATGATAGTTAGGAGATCAACTCAAAATACAAGTGACTAAAAAACATAGAAATAAAAAAGGAGAATATGCGGTACTAAGGGTCTGAAAGAGATGTCCAAACCAAAAGCTACGACACGAGAAGATATTCACATAGTTATACTTCTATGCCCAAAACACCAAAACATAACTTATCAATAGGAATGACATTAAAGTCATCGAGATTGTCATTAAATACCTTCTATACATCACAACCGTCATTTACTCATTGGAAGTATGGATAAGTACTAAATAATACAATCTATTCTAAAAGCATAACATTCTTCACATAGGTATGAATGACATTGCATATCACATAAGGATCATACATGTGATAATAACAGTATCAGATAATGTGATTACAACAAATACTATTCATACAATAATATTACTTCCGATACAAAGGCAAAAATTAAATGAAAAGAGCCTTACTAGTTTCTTTACCTAGTGGTCACATAATAACAACTCATTATCCACTTTGAGATTGGAGACAATATCTCTATGCAAGATTAATAGAGCATATGAGATCCACCAAATGTTATACCGATTATTATCTTCCTAAGGACGAGAAATATATCTAAGGCTAATTGAGTCCAAGGACCTATAAATAATTTATAACCACAATTATACACTTCATCTTTAAGCATGTGCACCCTTATATAGGCTTGTGAACAAATCATATATGGTAGAAGTAACACCCTCATTTTTAGCACTTATGAATTTCATTTTAAAGAGTTAATTGTGAAAGCTAAAATATAAAAAATGTGGGGTGATATTGCCACACTAAGTATAAGTTTAGTTTTCTCTATCATGTTTATACCAAGTGTTAAAGTTAAAACATTACTACAATTAAATTAATAACGACAATCATAAGAGTAGAGTAGAGATTAAATTATAGATTAGCATTTGTTTCGATAATACAAGATTGGACACTAATAGTAAGGTCAGATGAAAATAAAAATATAAGGGATACAAGAATCCAAGGATATCAAGATCAAAATATGCCGAAGCGGACACTAGATAATACCCAACATCCAAGTCAACCAATGGTTCACATGTAAAACTAAATCAAATAACTAGTCTAAAGGCATAAAATGATTAAAATATCTTTAACGTCAACTAATTTAACTTAATATTAAAAGATGTATATTTCATGATTATACTTAACCAATTGTTTTCTAAGGATGAGATATAAATAGGAAACCAAGATAAAATTCTAAGATTACTCAATGTACCAAAAGTGTATATTTCTCTTTTTATTTTTCTTGCTCAATTAATTATTTTAATTACAATCTCTAGGTCTACTTATCAAATGTCACCTACATGTCAAACTTATCCATTTAACTTATTTCATTAACATAATATTCACTTAGGTCTCAAAATTTTCATAATTCACATGTAATGGCGAAAATGTCATTATTCACCTAACATGACCTTAAACTTCTAAATTTATAACTTACTCTATAAAAATAAAAACCAAACATATCATATACCAAATTTTATATAAAATACCCAATAAAGATAATGGTACACTTAAAAAATTCAAAAATAACTTGTGCTACCTAATATACCTATGGCCGAATATGTCCAAACCTTAAATAAATTCATTTATACTCTAAAAGATCCAAAATCCATAACCTAGCTTCTATACCCTACTATAAATACAATGGAATAAGTTAAAACAAGCACAACATATATGAAATAATAAGGAAAAGAACTAAACTACTCAAATTGAAACATGCTCATCATACCTCTATTGATACTTCAACATAAGTCTGGTGAAACAGTCATCACAAACTCAATAGATATTCACCACATTTCTAGTGGACATAAGAACATGTAAAAATCACACAAATCATCATTTCATTAAATTTTCATGCTTATACACATAAGATATAAACATATACATGTCATATAATATTTTCTAAGATATTAATTTATACTTATAATCAGAATAAATCTAATCATGCATAAAATAACATATAATACACCTAGCATAAAATCCTATTTCTAAAGTTTAGTTTAGTTACCAAAATTCCTAAGCTCGTAATCTATATAAAAAAGGCCTATCCAAAAACCACCTAAGGAGCTTCTTAATCACCTTAAAAAAAATAATAAATACAAGCCTAGAATGGATATCAAAAATATATAAAAAGAATGAAAGAAAAGAAGAGAAATAAAAACAACATTTATCTTACAACGTGGTGGGTCTTAATCAAGGAAAACAAGGAGAAAATGGGAGGGTAAGGAATGGTTAACTTTGGAGATTAAAAGGCAAAGAAAAAGAATATATGAAGGTGAGGAAAAAGCCACACAATTGTGGTCAAATTTAGGAAAGAAAATACATGTGTAGAATTGTAGAACCAAAAGTTTAGATTTGAGAAACAATAGTAGTTCGAAGCTTCCAAACAGGGAAAAAATGAAAAGAAGGGTGGAAGGTGATTGATGGTAGATGGTAGATGAATTATAAGTTTCAAAAAACAAAACCTAGCAATAAATAAGTTAAGAAAACATAGAACCATGCCATCGTAGATGGATGAAGTTGGGGAAAAAAATAAGCCTGACAGGTTGAAGGTTGTCTACGAGTCAAAAGTTAGGCATCCAATGTCAACTAAATGCCTACTAAATTAAACAATGATGGATGGGAAATTTAGTATGAATTGAAAGTTTTAAAACTAAATAAAAAAATAGGAATAAGATGAAGGAAAAAAGAGAATGAGCTATACAAAGTGGGAAAAAGATAACTTAGGGAAACTTGTGTTGAGTTACTAAAATCGTGCCTTTTAGCAAATTTTGTAATGGGAAAATAACTTATGATGTGTGGATGAGTTAGGCATGGTTATCAACTAATTGTGAAGGGGTGTGGAGTGAGTTTTTGGTTTTACTTTAATATCACTTGAGTGCTAGGATTAGGGGTGTAAGAAAGATGTTAGGCTATGGTTGAGTATGTAAGAAAAATGTCATAAAATTATGATGATAGTACTAGTTGTACTTTTTTAGTTGGGAGAAAGGTAAAAAGGTTACAAATCTAACCTAGTTTGTTAAGTGGGATTGAAAGATTAGTTACAATTTATTTTGATTAATTAAATTGTAAGAAAGTACAATAATGGGCACCTATTAGAAAAATAAAAATTAGTTCTAAAACTCATAAAAATTTATTTAAAGATCCATAATAATCTTAGAAACTCAAATATATAAAATATTGGGTATCGGAGTTGTTTTGAAGCTTAATGGATGAAAAACCGAATTAGTCGCGAAAATATGATTCTACGTAAATGCACAACACAAATAACTGGGGGTTCAAATTACCACAAGTTGATGTGAAATATTTTTAGAAAAAAAAATATAAATGTTTAGTTTCAAAAATCATTTGATGACCAACATATTAAAATAACAAAAATGGATAAAATCATCTAGTCTCATAAGTAGATTTTTCCACAATTTTACAATTTGGAAGGAAAGAGTGAAACATTAATAGAATGGAAAAATGAACTCAAAAATATTTTTTAACTAATTTAAAAATTTTGAACGGGTCAAAAAGTGTGAAAACACAGAAATTGGAAGAATTTTAATAAATTTATTTTCCACAAATAAGAGAAATTATCAACAAAATATTTAAAACTTAACATGAATTTAATAAGACTTGATAATAGAATATACTAATATGTTTTGTTAAAGACGTGTTACTAGGCTAATAACATATGGTAATTAGGATATGATAGAACAATGTATTAAATAAAATATCACATAATACACATTGAATTCCATTTCTAAACTTTACTGTTTTTCCTTTATTTCCAATTCCATGCTTATTTTTCCTTTATTTTTAATTATTCAAGTGAGCCCTAAGATCAATGGTTCAAGAAAATTCAAGTCAACACTAATGTCAATTTAAGAATCCACTAAGGCCATCCTAGTCCAATTATTTATATTTAGGCACATTAGGTTGTAAATGACTAAAATGCCCTTATAGGTGATTTACTTATTAAATCCTCATTTTGATACCATTTGTTGTTAGAATTAAATAAAATTTATTGCCTAGCTAAATAACAATAAAACAACCATTTTAGTGCTAATTACAATTTTGAAATTTTTTAAAAATGACACAAATATTAATTTTCCCCTAAGGTACATTTAAGTCTATTTAACATATAAAATCCTAAGCATGCCTTTCTACCATACCATATTTCACATGTTTATTATGCTTAACATAACATAAACATAGAAGGAAATTTGAAAAGTTATAGATTTCATGTAAAAAATACTACAATACCCACAGAGCATGGAAAACTTGAATCACTTATAACCTTGTCTAAACATGCCTAAATCTCAACATATTATATATCAAACTCTAAGTCAAATATGTGAATAATCTAATGGTGAAATCAAAATAGCAGAGGTCTCAGCTAGGACAAACTAACCTTGGCCGAGCCCCCTACAAAACAAGCATAAGCATTTCACTTCAAACAATCCTATTCTAGCATGCTATCATACAAATATTAAAATAAATAAATTTGACACGCTTTGGCATAAAAGCACATGGTCATATATTTGGACAAAATTAATATTAATACATGGTGCATGCATATTTCATGGAATTATAAGGGGTCATAGTTTTCACTTATGCTTATCATAGAAATCCTAAAACATACTCTCATATAATTTTTACACAATTAATAGAAGGATACAAGTTACCTCCTTCCAAGCAAAATGCAAATATAGAAAAAGAGCACCACAAACCCTATTTCCCAACTAAACCTCATTCTCCTAAAAAATATAAAAACCCAACAAGATAATAAGAATCTACCACAACACAAAATAATAAGACCCTAACAAAATATTTAGGTAATAATAATAATAATAATAATAATAATAATAATAATAATAATAATAATAATAATAATAATAATAATAATGCAACATCATGAGTTATTAAGACCATGCGAGGCCACTTGGTAGCTCTCTGATAGCACTCTAGACCTAAAAAGGGTTGGGGGCCACCCTAGAGTGCTTTTAAATATCCATTGAGAACTCTTTCTCTTAGTGAGAATTGAAAACTAGTATTTTGAGTTGAAGAAACTACCCATGGTATGTGGTGGAAGCTACTGTTAATAGGTAGAGAAAACTATTGTAAGTTCATAAAACTATAGCATTTGAGAGTTAGATAAAAGAAATGATATTTTTATAAATATTAGATATTTATATTTTAGGTTAGGAAACTACCCATAGTAGGTGGTGAAAACTAACTTCAGTGGGTAGATGAAACTACTGTATGTCTCTTAGAAAACTATAGTATTTAAGTGTCAGAAAAAAATACGATGACATTTTTATAAATATTAGAAATTAATGTTTCAAATTAGAAAATTAGTCTGGCCCATTTAGGACATGTTTATAACTCATTTTCCTGTAAGACTTAGTGACTAGGGCTGTTAACGAACCAAGCCGGCTCACGAGCGTTTTGAACTGGGCTTGTTAAAGGCTCGGTTCGTCTTGCTAGTTTAGCTAAACGAGATTAAAAGTTAGGCTTGAGCTCGGCTCGATTATTAAACGAACCAAGGTTGAACATAATAAATGTGAACTTGAGCTTGTTTATAATGCAAAAGCTCGTGAGCTCGGCTTGTTTATTACAAAAGCTTGTGAGTTGGTTCATTAAAAGATTGGCTCGACTCGTTAAAAGCTTGTCTCGTTTATAAACAAGCCAAGCTCAAGCTTAATTTTTAGGCTCGTTTATTAAACAAGCTAAGCCCAAACCTATCATGACTTGACTCGTTAACAATCCTAGCAGTGACTCTGGATTTGAATCTAAATGACTTTATGAATTTAAATCTAGATACTATAAATAAGTACGGATCTAAGTTTGAGTGAACCCGACCTATTGATATCACCATGTACCACTAATTTAGATAGTTACTTTGTGTCTAATGGAATTTAAGTTACCCAAATAATTTTGAATAGAAAAAAATTGAAAGAAATAATTATGCTCGAAGAGCATTTGATTGATATGTTGGAAGTTGACTTTAGATTATATACGAGTAGCTTAACCAATACCTAAAAGTAGTCATGCACTTGGTAGCTAGCTACTATACCTCAGAAATATCAATTACAAACAAAAACAAACAGTCACTATCTCCAAACTCTCGTGCACAAAAAAAAGAAAAGAAAAGAAAAAACTGTAAAATATCACAAACGTATCTAAGCATATATATTTAAAAAAATTGTCAAACGCAATTATGATTTTATCTAAATACCTTAAATCAGTTTACCATACAGTTTGGTAATTTGATCGACAACTTATATACTCTAAGCTTTAAAATATATGTTAATATGAAAATCATACGATTTCAGTTTGAAACCTTGCCTACAACATTTAAAAAAAAAAAAGAAATCAGCAACCAATATAAAACCTAAACTATAATACATAGGACGATATTCTCATCAAATTGATTTCGTAATACATACAAAATAGTAAGAGGGAAGAACAAATTTATAGTACATGTGTAGAACGATACAAGAAGGAAGAACATTATTATGCTATTTTCAATTTACTATTTCAAAGTTGGAAGTTGTTGTATGAAACTACAACAAAAAAATTATCAATAAATTATATATAAATATAGGAATTTTGGAGTTTACACACAAAAATTTAATTCCGAAAATGATGAACAAATTAGTTTTAAAAGTTATAAATCACATCATTATCTTTCAAATCATGAACCAGACAAAACCGGTTTCGATCGATTTACGGCTTCGGTGCCATGGTATGTCTACGTACATACTATAATATTTATTTCATTAGATAAGAAAATCACGAGAGAGCGAGAGAGAAGGCTCATCAGAATGTGAATGGAATCCCTTTCCCCATCCGATCCGACCCACATTTAATGCATCACTGCATCCATCGACAAACCGTACGCGCCTAAGGAATGGGAATGAGGATCAATTAACTTAAATTTGTTAACCGAGTTGGGCGTGTTTTAACACTTTATTTTTGTTATCAAATCTAAGCAATTATAAAAAATAATATTAATTAATGTAATATTTAATAATAATAATAATAATAATAATAGTAGTTATAATATCGATAGTATTAGTAATAATAATAACAACAACAATAATAATTAATTATAATAACAGTAGCAATAAAATATTAGTATAATTCATATGAAAAAGTAAGTCGTATTGTAATTTGATAATAAATTTTAATTATTATTATTTTTTAGTATATATAAATAAAAAATATATTAATTTATTTTTATAATAGGATGTGACTTAGTTTAACATATAGATTATAGAAATTATTTTTCTATAACATAATATATTATATATTTTTTAAAATCAAATATTAAAGTGTTTTCACAATACGATAGTGAGTTATTTTAACATAAGAAGGGATAAATTATATATATATATATATATATATATATTTGACTTGAGTAGATGAGAATCGGTCGGATCAAATTGAAACCGATTATATCACCAAAATCAGAAGAGGCAAGCAAGCGGGTCCTTAAAGTGTGGATTGACTCAAATGTGTAGACCGAAGTAGGAGGAGAAAGAAGGAAAATAAATATAGGGAATAGCTATGACACTTGGGAGCATAGGTGCCCTAATAGTGTAAAACGATTGAAAAGGTGTTCCCGTAAACTATACGACGTTTGTCATGCAACCCTTTCCCCCTTTCATCTATATATACCCCCACGAATCTTAACCCCTTTCTCCCACCTCCCACGCACCTAAAACTTCTTCTCATATTCATCGCTCTTTCCTGTTTCATTAGCACTTCACTTAGTTTCTACATATTGTAGTTTGAAACCCTGAAATCGAACTCAAATAAAACTTCTCTACTTGTTATAGGCGGGAGACAGAGATAGAGAAGATATTGTCCGGCTTCTAACTTATATTAGTATTTGATTTGGTTCGTACGTAGTTGCCATGTCTGCTTCTCGTTATTCTTTGTCTCCTGGAAACCTTGCCGACTCTTCTCCTCCTCATCCTCCTCTTATTTCACCTGCACCGCTACCCATTGTTTTGAATGGAGCCCGGCCTGCTACTTATGAGGTACTCCTGCTAGTAATGATAATGTTACCACTAGTCCTCTTGCCTATTTCTCTGATATATTGGTATGGTAATCGTGCCAAACAAAAGAAGCTGCAGTTACCGCCAGGCTCAATGGGCTGGCCTTATATTGGTGAAACTCTCAAGCTTTATACCGAAAACCCAAATTCTTTCTTCTCTAACAGACAGAGAAGGTATATTTTTTTTATATCCCACTAATTCAGAAATCTAGCTAGCTAGCACTATATATAATATGGATATATACACACAGACACACACGAACAAGGAATTATATATAATTAATTCAGAAATTTTTGTTTTTGGGTTTACATATATATCTGCAGGTATGGAGATATATTTAAGAGCCATATATTGGGATGCCCATGTGTCATGATATCCAGCCCAGAAGCAGTAAAATTAGTGTTACTAACAAAATCTCATATGTTCAAACCAACATATCCGCCGAGCAAGATGAAGATGATTGGTCCACAAGCTCTGTTCTTCCATCAAGGAAAGTACCACTCAAGGCTTAAGAGACTTGTTCAATCTTCTTTTACGCCTGCCGCGCTCTCTTCCTCCATCTCCAAAATCGAAAACGTCGTCCTTCATAACTTGCTTCCTGCCTGGGAAAATAACAATGTAATTATTCACGCCGACCGCCGCCACGACGGCCCCAATACCATCAATACCTTGCAGGAAATGAAGAAGGTATTTTTTTTTTATATATTCATTTCTTTATGTAAATATCTAGCTATATATATTATTTACTATTATACAGCCTTGATCCAGTGTATCATGGAAGAAAAAGAAAAAGAAAAAGAAGGGATATTAAGTATACATATAATGTATGTGTAGTTTGCATTCGAAGTGGCAATGATTTCAGTATTTGGCGGGGAAAGAGGAAGTGAGTTGGAAGGGATTAAACAGTTATATCAGTCTTTGGAGAAGGGTTACAATTCCATGCCTTTGGATCTCCCTGGGACTTCTTTTCAGAAGGCAATGAAGGTATATAAATACATACATATATATATATATATATATATATATATATTCATGCATATAAAAATAAGGATCTAAATGAATTGAGCCAAACTTTATATATTCGGGTTTTGGGCGGGCGTACACGCATGCACTCTCACACGCGCACACATATATATATATTCACATTTATATGAATTGAGCCAAACTTTACACTTTTGGACTTAGATTCGACTCATTAAACACTCGGGTAGACTTGTTCGTTTAATGTGTCAAGCCAACTTCATAAGCTAAAATTATAAAGTAAGGAGAGCCTTATTTCTTTGGACTCGAATTCAACTCATTTAACTAGATAATAAGTTAAATACCAAACTGGTTAAGTTTATGTAAAACCTTATACACGAAACTTATGTACTTTTATATATATTATATCATATTATTATATATGGTTGAGGGACTCGAAATATATGCATGAAATAAAAAAAATGCATTACTCTGTTTTGAGTCGGTGAATCAATGACTAGAATTATATATCTATCTATATATAAGTGTGTGTGTGTTGAGACCGCACGTGGGCGGGTACATGCCAACCGTTTTTTTTTTCATTTAATTAAACAGTAGCTAGTTTTTACTTGATTCTTCATCGTATAATAATCGAATAGATAATTATATATTATAATTAGATGAATTAATTAGTATTTATTTTCAATCGTTGTGGATCATGTAAATCAAGGGTTAGGATCGAATGCTTGGACAGCATGTTAAACCTCGGCCGTTGATTTCTTGATCCAAAGGGCTAGGCTAACAATAGTTCTTACACAAGTTCGCATTTACACTCTTGATTTGCGCACATATTAATCGGTATCATAATTATATACGTACTATAATTGACTATTTTTTTTTTAATATATTCTATTGCAGGCAAGAATGAAGTTGGACGAGAGATTGAAGAATTTGATAGCAAAGAGAAGGGAAATGAACGATGAGGATGGCGTACAAGGAGGAGGGGGAGGGCTGTTAGGAGTTTTATTAAGATCCAATTATCAGCTTACTGACTCCCAACTCTGCGATAATATCATTGGTGTCATCTTTGCTGCTCACGATACAACCGCTAGTGTCCTTACTTGGATTCTCAAATACTTGCATGATAATCAGGAGATTCTACAAGCCGTCACGGTAATTCATTATTATTTTATTTTATGTTATTAATAGATAAATTATACAAAGATTTTTTTTTTAAAAAAACCCTAGCTTTATAGTAGTATAATGGTAATTATAATGCCATATATTTATGTGAATTTGTTGCGGCAGTTGGAACAGGAAGGCATAAGAAAAAGACTAGCCGAGGCCAACCGTGGTCTTATGTGGGAGGACGCTAAAAATATGCCACTCACTAGCCGGGTACAATTCTCATTTCTTTATCTAATTATAGACGGACTAAGAAATAAAAGACAAAAGCATATTTAAATGCATGGATGTAATTTTTTTTTAAAAAAAATAAAGGAACACGTATGTTTTTTTTTAAAAAAAAAATTCTGCAAAGGTTTGAACCTTTTTTTTTTTCATTAAGGCACAAACATTTTTTTTATATATTTAAATAATATCATCCTTAATAGTCCCTATCTTAAATTAAAAAAAGTTAGAACGTTTCTAGCTTAACATGAGGAAAGATTAAACACTTGTATATTATTATGAATAAAGATTTAAACACTTATATATGTTCATGGGAAAAAATTTACCCCATAAATTATTATTAATTGTCTTAACTAGGGCTGTTAACGGACCTAAAAATAAAGCTTGAGTTTGACTTATTTATAAACGAGCCGAGTCAAGTTTTTAACGAGCCAACTTATGAGCTTTTGTGGTAAACGAGCCGAGCTCACGAACTTTTACACTATAAACGAACCCGAGCCCAAATTTATTATACTCAACCTTAGCTTATTTAATAATCGATATGAGTTTGAGCCTAAATTTTAAGCTCTTTTAGTTAAACAAGCTCATCAAACTGATCCTTTAACAAGCCGAGCTAGAAAAGCTCGCGAACCTGCTTGGTTTGTTAAATGCCCTAATCTTAACTTTGGAAACACTTCTAGACATCGCATGTATTTGGCAAGATAAAAAGTAGCTTATAAATTAAGTTTTAAGTTACACGTGTTATTATCTCACCTTGAACCTTTACATAATTTCTTACATACGCACGCTCAGTTCTTACGAGTCATGCATGAAGTGGGTTTCCTGTTTCAGATAATTCAAGAAACCCTGAGAACGGCGAGCATATTATCATTTACTTTTCGAGAAGCAGTGCGGGACGTTGAATTCGAAGGATACCTAATTCCCAAAGGATGGAAAGTATTGCCCTTGTTTAGAAGCATTCACCACTGCGCCAAATTTTTCCCTCAGCCCGACCAGTTCGACCCTTCAAGATTTGAGGTAAATGCCACATGAACCACATATTGGCGATTAGAATTTTGAGAATCTTTTTTCTTTTTCTTTTTTCCCTCTTCTTAATTCCCATGAAGCTGATAAAGACTGATATAATTCACATGAACCCTTCAGTTCGACCCTTCGAGTACTTTAATGCTTGAGAGTTGAAACCCCATCCTCAATTATTAGACTATATAGCCCCAACCTCAAGCTAGTACCCTAGGCATTCATCTTCTAGCTTGTCCGTAGAAATAGTGAAACCAAAAAATTGTGAGGCTAACAATATATGGCTGAGGATTATCCTTTGATGGTTTCTTGTGTCTTTATTCAAGTGATTGTTTTTTTTTTCCTTGTTATTTACAAGAACCGGTTAAGAAAAATAAGAACATAATTACATTGAATGTATTATAGTACAGAGAAGAATACGGGAAGGGTTTGAATACGGCACCTGGTTTTCGGACTAGAAGCTAGACTTTAACTACTAGGTTCAACTTTACCAATTCAAGAGGTTATTCTAAGAAATGGGGATATAGGAATTCACTTTCATCATTAAAAATTTTAGTTATGTTGGCGGAAATATGTTGTCAATGCAAGAGCGTGGTCTAAGAAGTTTTCCTTTTCTATGTTGGTGCTCGGTTACGTCGTTATCATTAATTACTACCGCAGATTCCATGAATCCTCTGCCTTTAAAACTTATGGAGATGGATGAACATGAATGTGTCGTCCTAAAAATCAAATCTCTGGTAGTATATATAGCACGGATCAGAGTCACGTGACTTTGGGAGTTTTGGAACCATCTACAGAGTTTTGGTGTACCTTAATTACTGCATAGATTTTCTCATCCAGATGGCTTGCGAGCGATTTTGTGCCCCTGCATGTGGTTAAAAGCTAGCTTGACTCCTTTGACTAAAGTGTATCACGTTTTTCTGTGTGTAATGGATGGATATTGTTTAGGTGCCACCAAGGCCTAACACGTACATGCCGTTTGGAAATGGGGCTCACTCTTGTCCAGGAAGTGAGCTGGCTAAGCTTGAGATGCTTGTCTTCCTCCACCATCTCACTACCACCTACAGGTCTGTCTTTATCCCTTCTCTCTGTCTTAAGCCATTCATCCGTGTCTCTCTCTCTCTCTAAGTCCCTCTCTTTGAAAACAAACTTGTCCATTTGCCTCATTAGCTAAATCAGAATTATTATTTCCTTATATACGCGTGTGTGTGCGCGCGCGCCATACTAGAATCAGCAACACTCTGTGACTAACTGTTCGAGCTCAGGAAATAATCTCTTAAGTTTTAAAAGGTGTGGAGAACCACCTCCTCAGGAAAATCCTTAGGAAAAGCACCTGATCAAGGATCAGATACTCTGACAACACTTGATCTCTATATGTATCATCATCATTACGCATGGTAGAGCCTCTCTACTGATACTGCGTCAAGATACCAGTGGATCCAAATATCTGGTGTGTATAATGAATATTCGGTTTTTATAGTACACTCCGGTCACACGCCTAATTCAAATGGTCTATTTACAAGTTGGTTAGAAATGGACTTCGACGCACTATCTAAGGAACTTACATAGAGCACCTCCCCCGTCAAGCGTCATTCATGGTCAAAAGGAAATAATAGAGATGCCCAAAAAGCATCAGGATCAGAAATAATAGAGATGGAAACAGTGGAGTAAAGTACCAATTATTGAGGAAAGTTAATGCCTTAACAGTTGCAGGGATAGAGAGAGATAGTGAAGTCCGACATCGATTACGTTATGCTAGGCTAGGAATCCGATCAAGGACAAGGACCACCACCGCCACCCTCTTCATCGTGGTGGTGTTCCATTTCCACGAGCTTTGGAAATGGTCCATGAAAGAGCAAATGCATATTCAACTTCAAACAAACAGTTGCAAATGGGTCTACAGCTATTTAAACCTTGATGACGAGTTGACATACTTCTTGGGGCCCTAGAATCTGAGAAAATACCTATACGAAAGAGCATACGTGCCAGCTCCTTGAAGACCGTCGTGTCAAATTGGTCGCTGCCCTTTTCTCTTGGTTTTTCAAGTGTCACCTCTCTCTAACAGGATTTTCTGGCTGTCTTTAGTGGCTCAGATTCATCCGAGCCTTATAAGGAGTAATATGATTATTTAGATTAATATAGTATATAATTTTTTTGTGATTCTTTCGTAAAAACTCCACAGGTAACATGTTTATCGTAGAATAATTTTGAGGATAGCTAACTCTATTAAAAAGTTTTAAAATTTTTATAAAAATATCTTTTAAAAGTTCGCCAGTGAGGATAAGTGCGTTAAAAGGCTTTTGTGTTGATCCGTGAAGTCAGCCGATCATTCTAAAAACATTTTAAGATAGTCCCGCATGATTATATAGATTCGAGGATATTACAAATGGTATGAGAGTGAAACCATAATCACGAGTTGAAAATAGATGAGCTAGATGACCACTTAACGAGACGATTTTTGAAATAAAACTATATTGAGATAATCAATGGTCGAGGTGAAATGAGAGTTTCGTTCGCGGAGGTGAATGTTATACCTCTAAAGTCAGCGGAGTATTATAAAGAGTGATATGACTACTTACATCACCATGGTATATATATATATATATATATATATATATATATATATATATATATATATATATATATATATATATATATATTTGTGATTTCATGTTAAAAACTCTATAGTTAAGCTTAATTGTCGTAGAACAACTTTTAGGATGAATGATTCTCCTATAAGGTTTTAATTTTTTTTTGAAAATATATTGGGTACCGTTTGAGTGGAGGCAAAACGTGGTGGAATTACTTATGTTAATCTGTAGGATCAGTCAGTCAATCTAAAAACGCGCTTTAGGATAACCTGGTGTGGTCGGATCGACTTGGGTGTTATACTATTCTACTAGCTCGTGGGATAATAGGTAATGTTTTGGATGAACCATAGGAATGAGGAGAAGAAGAATATTTTGAAGTGATATAGAATAAATATCAGGTAAAAAGAAACCTTGAAAGCAAAATTTATTTAGTGAAAAGATGGAATTTTATTTGTTCATTCATAGTTGAGCCCGAATCGTTGTATTTATTATCAGTTTGTTTTAATATATATGTATATCTATATATATATATATTTCATTCAGGTGGGAAGTTGTAGGAGATGAAGATGGGATTCAATATGGCCCATTCCCTGTCCCCAAGCACGGTCTTCCTATAAAGGTTTACAGGAGGCAGTGAAGAATGAAGCAATTAAATAATAAATCTTTATCCGATCAAACAGAAGAGGCAACCGAAGGAACCCTTTGACATGGGGTGTGCTTCGACAAGCACTAGTGCACCGCATTGAGATTCTTCAACTGTTTCTTTCATTTACTATAGGTTTCTGAAGATGAAAGCGGTTCTGATCTGCTAGCAACCCAGATTCTGAAATTTCCATTATATAATTTATTTATTTTTTCTCTATTTCTTTTTTTTCTTCCTTCCATCGGGAAGTTAGATATAGCTGATGATTCTCTGTGTAAGGTAAATTCTTATTTCTTTTTTTTTTTCTTCTTTTTTTGTGGGAATCACAGAAATGTAACCGAGAAATGAAGAAAAATAATAATAATAAAAAATGAAAGGGAGCTTGAATTAGTTTCATTTGTGAATGGAAATTTCCGCAGTGTATAAGGATCAAACATGTGTGGACTCTGATGTAAATGCAGTAGCTATCTCTTGTACTGAGATTTTTCAGTTTGTTTTCATTGTATTAGAAGGAGAGAGAGAGAGAGGAGAGAGAGAGAAGGAGAGGAAATGCCTTTAGTTAACGGAGTGAAACGGACAAAAGATCATATGTGCCGCAGGAGGCCACGTTAGATAAAAATTTAGCGAAATTTAGACACTGATCAGATATTGTTATCCACTTTGAATATATAAAGATATTCTTTTCAGAAAAAAAATAAAATAAAATGTGAGGATCTCAAAAAAAAAATAGTACTTTATTAGTATCTAAAAAAGTTTATTATCTTATTAATTTTATTTTTAAAAAATAGAAAGTTGTTTCAAAAAAGTAAAATTTTATTTTTTATTTTTACTTTTATTTTTCTTTTAATTACATATATTAAATATTTTATTAATTTTTAATGAAGAATATTACTATACTTTTAACATTATTTTTATTATTTTATTAAAAAATGTAAAAAATAAAAAAATAATTGAAGAAAGTAATATACTATAGATAATAATATAAATTTGTTTCCCTTTCTTTTTTAGTTAATTATCAGGAATTAAGATCGTTAATAAGTCGGCCGAGTCTAATCAGGATAGGCTTGGATTTAGTTCATTTACTAAACAAACCTACAAATAAAGTTTAAACTTGACTTGTTTATAAATAAGCTTAGCTTTTAACGAACTAACTGTTGAGCTTTAGTGATAAACGAATCGAATTAATGAACTTTTTTATTGTAAACGAGATCGAGTATAAAGTTATTATACTCAAATTTAATTTATTGAACGAGCTTTTAGTAATAAACGAATTGAGTTATTGTAAAGCCAAGTATAGCCGAATCGAGCCGAAATAAAAAAGGTCACGGTCTACTTTGTCACTATCAGCAATCCCTTAATTTTCCTCAGGCCATAATAATCTACAGTTCTACACCCATCGAAGTCGGCACACAAAGAAGCCACGCGTTCCCGTTGTCGGTCCAATTTGTCCTTTTTTTTTTTCTGACCATCCCTTGCCTACCCTAATTATCTTTACAAATATCTCAACTCATCTCATCTTTACAAGTATCAATATTTCAGTTACCGGTCCACGGCCATTAATATTATACTCTGATGCCCGCCGGCCCGTTTTGTTGCTGCAAGTTTTGTTGTGATATTATCTCATGGCTATTATAAAAGTATATGCATCAAGAACTATTGCTAGTCATATCTCGTTTTCGGGACGAGGTAAAGGTCTATATCTCTCAGTATAACACGTGTCCTTTCCTAGCCATTTATATTGAATATGCCACTGAGGACTGTTCAAATAGATTTTAGATTACCTTAAAAATTTTGAGTCTTTCTATGTTAGATTTATATTCCCACGTTAAGCTTGCAGCGGTAAAAGTTACCACCGTATGCGGACGACTGTAGCTTATTTTTTAATTTTTTATACCTTCTAGTACATTTTTAGTCTAAAATTTAATATTATAATATAATTAAAAAATATAACTGTTAATTATAACGATAAAAAAAATGGCTACAAATATATTATTTTTTGTCCATATTTTTATATTTTCTATTCTATCTCTCTTTCTAATCTTTATTTCTCTACATAATTAATCTTATTTATTTTTCTAGTTATTTTTATTTTATAAATTTTTCTTGTCATATTTATTTTATTAATTATTAATTTCTCTACTTATATATATATATTTAATTTATCTAGTTATATTTTTTTATTATTAATTTCTCTACTCATATTTATTTTATTCATTTATCTTCAATATTTATCAAATTATATTTATTTGGTTAATTTTTCTAGTTATATTTATTTGATTAGTTTCTCCACTTACTTTTATTTTATTAATTTCTATACTTATATTTGTTTTATTAATTTCTCTAGTTATATTTATTTTTCAAAAATGGATCCTATTAAATTTAATTTGTTGAGTCTTTTGGATAATCTAAATAATTCAAATTCAAGAGAACTTCCAAACCAATATATCAAAAATTCACAAAATAGTCCGAATATAAATTCTCCAAATGTCCAAAATTTAAGATATCCATGAAATTTTAATTTTTCAAGTATGCAATATTATCAAAATGATGCCATTTTTCAATTATTTTAACATCCAAACACCACTGTTCCATTTGATCGTATTTTTTCAAATATTCAAAATTCCCGACAACACGATTTCAATTATCTATTAGTCGATCTCTTGATAATTTTGAATTTCTAGAAATTTTCACACAAAATCAGTTAAAAAATGAGGCTCAGATTGAATCTCCCAATGAGTTTAGAGGTCGAGCTTATAATGAATAGACGGATAAAGAAGAAGGAATTCTCTTTAGTGCATGGATACATTTTTCAGAGGATTCGGTTAAGGAAAACGGGTAAAAATGTAAGGATTTTTGAAAAATAATAATTTATAGCATACTTTGAAGAATATTGTGGCAGATGACCGGAGAGAACTATGAAGATCGTAATGAATTGATTTTCTTATGTTAATAAAAATGTTAATTGATTTATTGGTTGGTATAGTCATATTTGTCAACGTAATCAAAATGACATTAGTGAAATAGATGTAATTAGAGATGTATATAAAGAATATAAAACGAGGTATAAAAGTCTATTTAGTAGTGAACATATATAGAAATTTGTAAAGAACCATCCAAAATGGATGATGAATCAGGGTATAATTGAGAAATCTTATGCATCAAAGCGTGCAAAGGTTTCAACTTCAAGTACATACAATGATTTATCTACCCCTGATACTTCAGAGATGAAATATATGTTGGAGCGACCTATGGGGCAAAAAGTAGCAAAGCAGAAATTGAGGGGAAAGGCAAAAGAAAGTAGATAGAACTAGCGTTCAAATATCAACGAGTTGCTAAAAATTGCTAGACAATAGAATGTAATATTAGAGAAAATGACAGAAGATAGGTAGAGTGATAGGGATGAACGAAGTCAATTGAAGGAAAAAGAATTGGACATGGTTATAATTTGTCGTGACACGTCAAATATGACTGAAAAAGAGAAAGCACATCATTAGATCTTGTATGATGCAACTATAAGAAGAATGATAGAGAATCCTTAACTCTACTATTTTAATGTAATGTATGATAGATGTGTACCTTATGTTTTGTACTTCTATTGTAATATTTTTAGATATTGTAATATTTATCCTTATCTATGAATGACAGTACCTTATATATTAATTTTTTTAAAATATTAAACCAACTCTAATTTTTTAAAACTCTAATGCTTTGCACTGATTATATTTGTGTAAAAACGATGAGAATTAAAAAAATTATAGTAATACCCATCCTATATCCCCACGCAGTGATTATCTTCAATTCCTTCACTTTTTGTTTGAGTTTAAATACACAATCCTTCAAACTATCAATCAGTTGTAAGATATCTTCACTAAACCATGTGGTTTATAGACAATATTGGAGGTGTAAGCGGAGCCCATATAAAATAATTACATGTCCAACACTTGTAGTATAAACGACCTAGGTTACTTTCATTATGCAAAACTCTTAGCTTGGTAACCCCATTAGAATAATGACAAGGTACAAATTGTTGCATATTAGATGGAATGACATTTGAAGAAATTGAAGATCAAGACATTGATCAATTTTTTTTTTTGTTTCATACAAATTAATTGTGAATGACTTGAGATGGTTGAAGTTCTGAATTTATAAGGAAAAAATTGCGTCAAAACCCATGTGATAATGTATCGTTGGATTCCTTTACATATATCAATCATTGTATTGTCACTTCATTGTATTGTCATTTCACCGTACCACTCAAACCTATGTGATAATGTACCGTTGGACTCCCTTACATATATCAGTCGTTGTATTTTCATCTCACCATACCACCAAAGCCCATGTGATAATGTACCATTAGATTCCCTTATACATTCACAACTTACCTCCTTCACATCTCCTTCAAATAAAAACCGCAACTTCTCAACCAACAATGTCATATGCTACATCTTCTAATGACTCTACAACTTTTGATGATATATTACTTCCTGAAGCAATGGATACAACTACTGAAGATGCTATTGTTGAAATTGAGAGGCTTAACTGAAATAGAAGAAAACAACAAGTGTTCATTGATTGAGAATGTAAGGAAGGCCATCAAAGATTATATAATGATTATTTCTCCGATAATCCAACATACAACTCAAATAAGTTTTGTCGTAGATTTAGAAGGAGAAGATCCTTATTCCTCAGGGTTTTTGAATATGTTACTAATTATTGTCCATATTTTCAAATAAGGCATGATGTAATTGGTAGAAATGGACTTCTTCCATTACAAATATGTACTACATTAATACAAATGTTAGCATATGGAATGTCAGCCGATTGCGTAGAATTAACAACTCTTAAATGCCTAAGGTATTTTTTCAAGTTGTGAATGAATTATTTTCTTCCTAATATTTAAGAAGACCTAATGCCGATGATGTTCAACACTTACCTGATATGGGTAAAAGATGTGGCTTTCCAGGTATGATGGGAAGTATCAATTATATACATTGGAAGTGGAAAAACTATCCCATTGCATGGAAAGGTCAATTTTGTCGTGGCGACCATGGTGTACTGACAATCATGCTAGAAGCCATCGTATATGAATATCTTTGGACATAGCATGATTTTTATGGATGTTCCGAATCAAATAATGATCTTAATGTTCTCGCTCGCTCACTGGTATTCAATGAAATTTATGAAGGGCGGGTACCAGATGCTCATTATATAGTTAACGACATAGAATATCATCTTGGATATTATCTAATAGATGACATATATCTAGACTGGTCAATATTTGTCAAAACTATACTACTTTCTTAAGGACTAAAGAGAAAGTTATTTGTAGAGTGTCAAGAATTTGTTAGAAAAAATGTTGAGCGTGCATTTGGAGTGCCACAAGGACATTTTGTAATTGTTTGTAACCCATCACGTGTTTTAGACATAGCGACAATGAAGCAGATAATGTGTGCGTGCATTATACTACATACACATAATTGTTGAGAATGAAAAAGATACATGTTTAGGTAATTTTTTTCCAAATAGTTTCGACTACGACAATAATAATGTTCTACCTCCTACGATTAATCATTATCTGGTAGGAGGCATATATTCATATCTGTAAAGAGTTACTTAGGCTATTGATCATACTTTGGCTCACCAATTTAAAACTGACTTGGTAGAAGAAATGTAACAATTTGAGTACGATAAATAGTTTCTCCTCATATTGATTATCTATGTTCTAATATTTACGTATGTTGTATTAATTATTATTTTCGTAATGTTATTGTATTTGTATTTTCGTTGTAATATTTTCGTAATGTTATTTAATTTGAATTTTTATTTTTTTAATTTTGTAATGTTATTGTAATCGTTAATTCCATTTTTATATTTTCTTAATATTTTTTATTTGTATTTCCTTTGTAATATTTTTATTAATCTTATTGTATTGGTATTTCCATTGTAATATTTTTGTAATGTTATTTAATTTGTATTATTTTAATTTCGTAATGTTATTGTAATCGTTAATTATATTTTTATATTTTCTTAATATTTTTGTATTTGTATTTCCGTTGTAATATTTTATTAATTATATTGTATTTGTATTTCCGTTGTAATATTTTCGTAATGTTATTTATTTATTTTTTTATTTCATAATGTTATTGTAATCCTTAATTCTATTTTTATATTTTTGTAATATTTTGTAGTTGTATTTCCATTATAATATTTTTATTAGTTATTATTACTATAGTAGAAAAACTATAATAGGTTATTGTAAAATTAATTAAAATCAAATATTAAATTTGAAATTATTACAATAGAAAAAATATTAATTATTATGTAGAGATTGATATAAATTAAAAGTTAAATAGTATAAAGTATAAATGATTGATGATGTGATTAATAAAAATAATTGGATGTTGTAAATTTGAGGTTGGTGATTGTAGAGTATTAAATTAAAATCGAGGTAAATTAATAAAAGTAGGAGAAAGGAGAGAAAAAAATGATTGGATAGTACAATTGTGACCTCAAATTTGAAGATAACATTGCAGATGCTCTTATAGTTCTACCCAATTTATCGTACCTTGAACCATAATAATTTATAATTCAATCCATGTTACAACTCTTTTTTTTTCCTCCACATCCTCAACACCCCATGACCATCGCCTTTTTATTTCTTTTATTTTTTTTTATTGAGTCACCACTCCCTCCACCTTTGTCACTTTTTAAATACATAGGCTACTTCTATGTTACCATAACCATCACAACAATGCCCATCCAAGCAAGCCACACCCTAACTGATCCAAAAAGAGTTAAGACCTGAGAGTCAAACCGAGGTGAACCAAGAATACCATTTCAGAAAGGGATTTTCATAATAGTTTTAAAAAAAATTTAATAACAATTTTAAACTATTATTGAATAATTTGTTATTAAAGATTTAATAATAACTCCAAAATCATCATACGAAATCTAAAAAATCTGTAAAATTAGGGTAAGAAAATGAGGTTTAATAATAGTTTCACTCACAAACTTGATTTTAAAAACTATTTAATAACATCAAAACCCTAAATAAATCCCAATAAAGTATTAAATAAACCGTAAATAATTGATAATTAGCATTCAATGCATGATTTAATTAGCCCTGCCTCACTTGCCCCTTATCCTCTTCCCCCTTTGTCTTATCCTCCCAACATTGGCCTATAAATTACCCCTACCGATCCCATTTGGCCTTCTTTACCTTACCCAAATTTTCCTACGTATTTGCACCACCACCACTTTTGACGTCACCCTGACTGCTACCGTGCAACACCATCACCTGAAACACCACCCAAACCCTTCCCTGCATTACCCTCCACCAAACCAAGACACTCACCACCCCTGGTTCCCCATATACAAGCCACCGTAACCGTACAAAGTTGGCTGCTCAACGTGCCCCTTTGCACCCATCACCGCCTCCTCTGCTACAATTACAACCTCCTCTGCCACCAATCAACCCAACAAAACCTACTCTACCTTCCCCTACCTTCCCTTCTCCCTTTTTCCCTATCCTTCATCCTCTCTCCTTCTCCACCACCCTCAGCCACCACAGCCACTGCCACCTACGCCGCCACCGTTGCTACATCACCACCACCACTGCAACCACCATCTCACCCTCTCTCTTCCAGCCCTAAAAGACCACCTTCTTCAAATCACTACTTCCACCATCACCACCACCGTCGTTGTCGTTGTGTACTGCTGCGGGCATCGCCACCTAGGTGCCACCATCACTAAGTTGTGGCCTAATCCTTCCTAGCCTTTAAGTATAATTTATTTAGTGTAATTATTATTCTAACATTATTATTATTATTATTGTTATTGTTGTTGTTGTTGTTATTATTATTCATATTACTACTACTACTACTACTACTACTACTACTATTATTAAATTTAATATCTTTATTATTGCTAATATTGTTAATAATATCTTATCATTGACTAATACAACTGCCTGAACCTATTTTGGCTAATAATAGCATGATTAACCATTTTAAGGGTAATATCTTTATTTTTACTACTAAAGCTACTATTTTTTATCATTATCCCTAATATTAGGTTATAATAGAGGTGAGTAGAAATTAATGAAAATTTTAATAAGAGGAAAGTTAATCCTAGTATTTCTCATCTTATAGGTGAACTAAGTCCGACCCCTAAAAAGGTGTAGGAGCGTGCTCCAAGTCTGGTGTCATTTTAGGTAAGGATGTGGTTAAGGCCTAATATGTGTATTATGTGCTTTGCATGTTATGTGTGATAATATATTTGTGTACCTTATGTGATTATGACTACTTACTTGTAGCGTAGAGCAGAGCTAAGGTAAGTGTATGTGTTCTCTTTATGGCATGTGTAAAATGATAATGTATCTTGTGCTTTGTGGTTCGTATCTGATATGGTCCTTTATGATATGCATGCTAAGAGGTTTTAAAAGATATGGTGTGGGGATGGAAAGATGAAAGGGGTAAAGGAAATAATTTGACTAGAGGGAAGTAAGAATGACCTAAGTATCTCATGATTTATGAGTGGACAAATAAAAGGATAATATAAATAAAATAAGAGAATGGAATGAATCTTACATAGGGAGTCTAGGGTTTGCATGGGATGGATGGACTTTGCATGGGGATGATCCTTATGTGGAAAAAGTTGGCTTGAGGGATAATTAAGGTAAGGGAAGAGTTGCCGGGGGTGATTAGAGGCCATAGGTGGAAAATAATACGTAGGTTGGTATAAGGGTGTGTGAGGGACTTGGTTAGGGTTTGGGAGGAAAATCCTAAGGGGAGGAGATTGTGGAAGGGAGAAATTGTAATACCCCGTATTTTCGAAACCTAATTTTATTAAGCCTAATGATTTTATTAGCGTAATTTGATGTAAATATTTAATTATTTTAATTTCGATTCGTTTTATGGATTTATCGACGTTTTCGAATTCATGTTTGAATTTAATTAATTCTTGTCGTTGCGAACCATTTTAGATGAATTCGTTCACGACCATGATTTTATTATATTCTTATGATTTCGATTTTCGGTTAAAAATATATATTTTCGTTCTTTCTCGTGTTTTGATTTTAATATTTTAGATTCGTTTTCGATTATAACTTCGTCGTGTGATTACGACTTTATTTTGGAGTTATATTTCGTTAACGAAATATATTATTTAAATTATAAAATTTCGGTTTAAATAGTTAAAGTTATTTTAATAATTTTATCCGTAGAAAATATTTCCGACTTTAATTTTATTCGTTTTTAAAAATCGTTAATATGTTTGGGAAGTTTTAAATTAAAAAGATTTTCGGAGTTTATTTGTGAATTTCTTTCCGGAATTAATTTTCTTCCGTTTTACGATTTTTGGTTTATGGAAAATCGATTTCGGAAATTATTTAAGTTAGTCTCGGTTTATTAGAATTTAATTTAAATATTTACTTTTATGCTTTTAAATATTATTTCGAGGTCTTATAATATATTTCCGTAAATAATACAAATTTTTATGTTCGTTAGTAAGTTTTTCCGAAAATGTTTCCGAAGTTCTTTATATAGCTTTTTATTAATTTTAAGCTTTCGGAATCTTATGAAATAATTTTTGTTTAATGAATTTTAGATAATTAGTATTTCATTTTATTATTGTATTTGTAAAAAAAAAAAAAAAAAAAAAAAAAAAAAAAAACCCAACCCAACCGTCGGACCCCCCCTCTTCTTTTCCTTTTCCCTCCTCTCTCCCTTCTCTTCTATTTCCCTTTCCCGACTCCCCTGTGCTCTGCTCCCTGCGCAGAAACCCCTGCCCCGACCTCCCTCTCCCTGCTCCTCCTTCGTCGATCGCTCGCCAGCCACCGCCGGCCACAACGGGCGACGCGACTGACCGCCACCAGCCGCGCCCAGCAGCCACGCACAGCAGCCGAAGAAGGCGGCAGCAACCGCGCGCCGCAGCAGCGACGAGCAGCAAACGCAGGCTGCGCCGCCACCGCCCGGCCACCGTCGACATCTCCCGACCACCGGCGAGCAGTCCCCGGTTCCCGACGAAGCTTATCCAGCCTTCCTTTGCTCCGATTTCGTTGATTTTCATTTGGTATAAATATCCGAAAACCCTAATATTAATTTGATTAATTGAGTGTGATTTAGCTTGTGATAAGCTAAATTAATTGTTGTATTATGTATATATGTGCTGTAAGATTGATTTGGATATGTTAATTGTATGGTTTGTGTTCGGAATTTGGAAAATTGAATTTTAGGCCGGGTTATGCCCAAATTTTTCGGATCCGTCCAATTTGGCGATTTTGGATAAATTGATTATACAATATGTTTTTAAATGTATTTAATTTCATGTCGGAACCGTCAATTTGAGAAATTTATACGGAATCAATCGGAATTTGATTTCTAGGTCAAAATTCGTGTGTATTGAAATTGGGTTGCGTAATTGAGTCGTTCCTCTCAATTGATTTTACAATATCGTTTGAAATGTATTTAATTTCATATCGGAAGTGTTGATTTGAGAAATTTGTGCGTAGTTAATCGGAATTGGATTTTTAGGTCAAAACTCTTACGGGTCCAAATTGGATTGTGTAATCGGGTCGTTTTATTCAATTGACTATACAATTTATATTAGAATATATTTAATTACATTTCCGAACCGTCAATTTATATATTTTAGCAAGAATTTATCGGATTTGCGTTCCGGGCTCAAAAACCCTAATTGTACTAAATTGGGTATTTCTTTTAGCGGTTTTGATCAATTGATTATTTGATATGTTATAAAATATGTCTAATTGCATTTCTAAATATTCAATTTAATTAAATTAATAGAATTCAACCGAATTGTATTTTCGGGCCTAAAACCCTAGATTTCAAGTGAGATTATGAAATTGGTTATTTGTATAATTGTTTTTCTAAAATTAAATTTATATAAGTAATTGAAATGATCCTAATTGTATTCTAATACTTTTAATTGGAATTAATTGATTTGAATTATCTGAGTTTGTGTCGTGGGCTTTAAAACCCTAATTTTGAAAACGGATCATCTTGAATTGGTTAATCGGAATATTGTTTTGTTGAAACTGATTATCTAGATTTATCTAAAATTAGTGTAATTGTGTTTTGAAACTATCAATTTGAGGTAATCGAAGTGATTTGGTCGATTTGTAGTTTAGGCATTAGAAACCCTAATCTTCGGGGATTGTTTTATAAAATCGATTGTGCTGTGTGTCTTTTATCAAATCGATTTCTGTCTTTGAGTTTTAAATCATTTGATTTATATTTTAATCTTAAATCTTAATAGAGCTATGCTCTTGAGTCCTAAGTTTTGGACACGTTTTCCAAGAAAGGTCGTTTGTCCGGATTTTGTTATAACATGTGAATTATTAATGGATGAAATGGTTTCTAACCTAGTTTCGATTTCTATCGGCAATCTAGGAAAACGTTCTCGTGGATTGTTGAGCTTTTGATAGCTCTCCCTCTTTCTCAATTTGCTTAGCTAGCTTCGGACTGAGGTAAGTCATTACTTACCTTTACTTATGGCTGAATTTGGATGTATGTCTACTTGAAGTGAAAGGTGATAAGTATGCCTATCGATTAATTAATTATGTCAAGTGGATGTTGTGTTCTGTGTGGTAATTGCATGTATGTACAAGTTTATAGCCTTAATGCAAATGTGTGTTAATATGACATTGGATATGGTATGTATTTAATTATTTGAATGGTTGAATATTGATTGAAATTATATGATACCCTATGCTGTATTCTTATGCCATGGAATTATTTATGTGGGCCTATTTTACGGTCGGTTAAAATCATTGAATAAGATACTAATTATTTAAAGTGAAAGATCACGTGAGTTGGGCCGAGGTGTAGGGTCCGTTCCACCGGACGATAATAGTGGCTCGGGTGTGTTGTCCCCGAGAGGTGATTCAAGCCGTTCCACCGGTTCAGAATAGTGGCTCAGGAGCGTTTTGCCCTGGGAGGTGTAGAATCCGTTCCACCGGATGATAATTGTGGCTCAGGTGACTTGTCCCTGAGAGGTGCTTCAGTCTGTTCCACCGGATTAAGAATAGTGGGGCCCTATACTCAACGTGAATAAGAATATGATATGAGTTAAGTAATGGATAAGACATTAATTATTTAAAGTGGAAGATTACGTGAGTCAGGACCAGGTGTAGGATCCGTTCCACCGGATGATAATAGTGGCTCGGGTGTGTTGTCCCCGAGAGGTGCTTCAAGCCGTTCCACCGGTTCAGAATAGTGGCTCAGGAGCGTTTTGCCCTGAGAGGTGTAGGATCCGTTCCACCGGATGATAATAGTGGCTCGGGTGTGTTGTCCCCGAGAGGTGCTTCAGACCGTTCCACCGGTTTAAGAACAGTGGGGTCCCTGAACTCATCGTAAATAAATAAAATTAGATGTAATAATGATTATCATTGGATTGTTAGATTAGTGTTACTTAGCATGCTATCGTGATTTCTTGTACGCTTGTATCTTATGTGTTTTATGCTTCCTTCCATGAGTTTGGTAGTATTGATTTACTCAGTACTGGACCCGTACTGATGCTACCTTGATTGAATGGGTCCTGTGATGATCCACTGATGGTGGGGAGCAGACTTCTTGTGCAGGTTTGAGTTCAGATATTATATTTGGGTGGAAGACCTGGCTTGAGAGAGTAGGCAATCCGGAATTTGATCCGTCGAGAATTTTCTGGTTTAACTGTATTTGTGTTTGGAAGTTTCAAGTGTTGTATTTAAAATATCAAGGGTATTGTAATTTAACTTTCAATTTATCGTACTCTGATAAGCTTTTAAAATTCGGATTTATTTCACAGGTTCCGCTGATTGATTCAGCGATGATTTTATTTAGTGAATTGATTCACTTGCCATCTGCCTGTGGATATCTCCTTGTGGGAGTTTATCCTTACGGCATTGATGTCTAAAGTTTTGTTTGACAGGTTTTAGCCTTGCATCTAGCATAAGATAGATGGTGGACATTTATCTTGTGTTAGATGTGGCGGTAACATTCCCCAAATTCTCTCCTAGCTTCCGCTTTAGTCTTTCAAAAAAATTTTTTTTCAGGAGTGAATTTTGGGGGTGTTACAAGTTGGTATCAGAGCTTTTGGTTGTTGAGAATCGGGTTTCGGTTAGAGATTCGGTTCTCACGATCCTAATTGTTTTACACGAAAATGTATTTGCCTTCTTTCAAGTGAATTTTAAATCCGGATTAGCTTGTGAGGATAGTATAATTGGGTAGTGTAAGTGGCCTTGTGATTTGCTGTTGTGATTGTGTCTTTCTATATGGTCACTTGTTATTTTATATGCTTGACTTGTGTTAACTCTGAAATTTTATGTGTTGTAATTATTATCGTTTTGTAATTAGTTTGCCCTTAAGGGGGTAGTGACCCCACTTGGTTAACCCTAGTCCGGTAGTTTTTTTTTGGATTGATAATCATAAGGTGTATATTGTTGGATGTATTATGATATGATATAAATTGTAATATATTTTTATTGAGTTGTTTTAAATTTTTGGAGTTGTAAGAAACTTAGGTTTGCAACCTTGATGGTGATGTTTAAATAGATGTGTCATTTTCAATTAGGAGAAACCTAGAAATATGATAATGATAATGTTGAGGTTTAGATAGAAGTATTAATTTTAATAAGCAGTGTGTAGGGTGCCCAAATTGCTCTAGTGACTTTAATAATTTTGTATGACTTTCATTATGTGTGTATATTTTAATTTTTTGCTAATTAGCATTCATTTACATGTTGCTTCGGTTTTGTATTTCGTGTTGGTAATTTCAACATTAATGTATGAAAATCTTTCCTCGTAAAATATGCATCTTTTCTTTTCTAATTGTTGGTGAATGATAATGTAATAGTTTTTGTCTTGTATGAGGAGAACTATTAACGAATAGTCAAAATAATAAATAAATAAATAGATAAATAAAAATTTTGGGCTTTGAATGCTATAGTTGCTATAGTAGTAGCATTTTCGAATTTAAGTGTTTAGACTATCATGGTTATAGCGTAGATTAGGGATCTCGTTAGTGAAGTGTTTGTGGTTAAGAATCTCCTTTGACCTAGGTGTATGTGGTTGGTGTGTATAAGAACTTTTTATGAGTTGTTGAGCCAAGTGTTAACTTTGTTTTCATATGTGATGTTATAGAGATAACTTGTTGAAAAAAAAAATAAATAAAATTTTTTTTTACATGCATGTGATGTATTGGTTGTGTTATTAGAGTTGTGTAATCTTTAGAATTTTCATTCCTTTATTCTATTTGAGCTTCACGTTATACTTTTTGTTATTCTTTTGTAAGACCTTATTTTAAAGAATAATATTTTTCTGTAACTTGTTTTGACTTTAAATATGTCCTTCTTTCTTGTTTGAATTCTATCGTATTTGATTTGCTAAACATTGATTCTCCTTCTTTTATTTTAGCTCCTATGCCTTGTTTGTTTCAACTTTGTTTGGTTTGGTTTTGTAAAACATCGTTTTACTTTTCTTCGGATTTACTTTTAACCTATTTATTGTGGTTAATGCTTTATTCAATCGTTTTGTCAAGTTTCCGCTACTTAGGTTTTCCCGAACTTCGGGGACGAAGTTCCTTTTTAAGGGGGTAGTAATGTAATACCCCGTATTTTCGAAACCTAATTTTATTAAGCCTAATGATTTTATTAGCGTAATTTGATGTAAATATTTAATTATTTTAATTTCGATTCGTTTTATGGATTTATCGACGTTTTCGAATTCATGTTTGAATTTAATTAATTCTTGTCGTTGCGAACCATTTTAGATGAATTCGTTCACGACCATGATTTTATTATATTCTTATGATTTCGATTTTCGGTTAAAAATATATATTTTCGTTCTTTCTCGTGTTTTGATTTTAATATTTTAGATTCGTTTTCGATTATAACTTCGTCGTGTGATTACGACTTTATTTTGGAGTTATATTTCGTTAACGAAATATATTATTTAAATTATAAAATTTCGGTTTAAATAGTTAAAGTTATTTTAATAATTTTATCCGTAGAAAATATTTCCGACTTTAATTTTATTCGTTTTTAAAAATCGTTAATATGTTTGGGAAGTTTTAAATTAAAAAGATTTTCGGAGTTTATTTGTGAATTTCTTTCCGGAATTAATTTTCTTCCGTTTTACGATTTTTGGTTTATGGAAAATCGATTTCGGAAATTATTTAAGTTAGTCTCGGTTTATTAGAATTTAATTTAAATATTTACTTTTATGCTTTTAAATATTATTTCGAGGTCTTATAATATATTTCCGTAAATAATACAAATTTTTATGTTCGTTAGTAAGTTTTTCCGAAAATGTTTCCGAAGTTCTTTATATAGCTTTTTATTAATTTTAAGCTTTCGGAATCTTATGAAATAATTTTTGTTTAATGAATTTTAGATAATTAGTATTTCATTTTATTATTGTATTTGTAAAAAAAAAAAAAAAAAAAAAAAAAAAAAAAAAACCCAACCCAACCGTCGGACCCCCCCTCTTCTTTTCCTTTTCCCTCCTCTCTCCCTTCTCTTCTATTTCCCTTTCCCGACTCCCCTGTGCTCTGCTCCCTGCGCAGAAACCCCTGCCCCGACCTCCCTCTCCCTGCTCCTCCTTCGTCGATCGCTCGCCAGCCACCGCCGGCCACAACGGGCGACGCGACTGACCGCCACCAGCCGCGCCCAGCAGCCACGCACAGCAGCCGAAGAAGGCGGCAGCAACCGCGCGCCGCAGCAGCGACGAGCAGCAAACGCAGGCTGCGCCGCCACCGCCCGGCCACCGTCGACATCTCCCGACCACCGGCGAGCAGTCCCCGGTTCCCGACGAAGCTTATCCAGCCTTCCTTTGCTCCGATTTCGTTGATTTTCATTTGGTATAAATATCCGAAAACCCTAATATTAATTTGATTAATTGAGTGTGATTTAGCTTGTGATAAGCTAAATTAATTGTTGTATTATGTATATATGTGCTGTAAGATTGATTTGGATATGTTAATTGTATGGTTTGTGTTCGGAATTTGGAAAATTGAATTTTAGGCCGGGTTATGCCCAAATTTTTCGGATCCGTCCAATTTGGCGATTTTGGATAAATTGATTATACAATATGTTTTTAAATGTATTTAATTTCATGTCGGAACCGTCAATTTGAGAAATTTATACGGAATCAATCGGAATTTGATTTCTAGGTCAAAATTCGTGTGTATTGAAATTGGGTTGCGTAATTGAGTCGTTCCTCTCAATTGATTTTACAATATCGTTTGAAATGTATTTAATTTCATATCGGAAGTGTTGATTTGAGAAATTTGTGCGTAGTTAATCGGAATTGGATTTTTAGGTCAAAACTCTTACGGGTCCAAATTGGATTGTGTAATCGGGTCGTTTTATTCAATTGACTATACAATTTATATTAGAATATATTTAATTACATTTCCGAACCGTCAATTTATATATTTTAGCAAGAATTTATCGGATTTGCGTTCCGGGCTCAAAAACCCTAATTGTACTAAATTGGGTATTTCTTTTAGCGGTTTTGATCAATTGATTATTTGATATGTTATAAAATATGTCTAATTGCATTTCTAAATATTCAATTTAATTAAATTAATAGAATTCAACCGAATTGTATTTTCGGGCCTAAAACCCTAGATTTCAAGTGAGATTATGAAATTGGTTATTTGTATAATTGTTTTTCTAAAATTAAATTTATATAAGTAATTGAAATGATCCTAATTGTATTCTAATACTTTTAATTGGAATTAATTGATTTGAATTATCTGAGTTTGTGTCGTGGGCTTTAAAACCCTAATTTTGAAAACGGATCATCTTGAATTGGTTAATCGGAATATTGTTTTGTTGAAACTGATTATCTAGATTTATCTAAAATTAGTGTAATTGTGTTTTGAAACTATCAATTTGAGGTAATCGAAGTGATTTGGTCGATTTGTAGTTTAGGCATTAGAAACCCTAATCTTCGGGGATTGTTTTATAAAATCGATTGTGCTGTGTGTCTTTTATCAAATCGATTTCTGTCTTTGAGTTTTAAATCATTTGATTTATATTTTAATCTTAAATCTTAATAGAGCTATGCTCTTGAGTCCTAAGTTTTGGACACGTTTTCCAAGAAAGGTCGTTTGTCCGGATTTTGTTATAACATGTGAATTATTAATGGATGAAATGGTTTCTAACCTAGTTTCGATTTCTATCGGCAATCTAGGAAAACGTTCTCGTGGATTGTTGAGCTTTTGATAGCTCTCCCTCTTTCTCAATTTGCTTAGCTAGCTTCGGACTGAGGTAAGTCATTACTTACCTTTACTTATGGCTGAATTTGGATGTATGTCTACTTGAAGTGAAAGGTGATAAGTATGCCTATCGATTAATTAATTATGTCAAGTGGATGTTGTGTTCTGTGTGGTAATTGCATGTATGTACAAGTTTATAGCCTTAATGCAAATGTGTGTTAATATGACATTGGATATGGTATGTATTTAATTATTTGAATGGTTGAATATTGATTGAAATTATATGATACCCTATGCTGTATTCTTATGCCATGGAATTATTTATGTGGGCCTATTTTACGGTCGGTTAAAATCATTGAATAAGATACTAATTATTTAAAGTGAAAGATCACGTGAGTTGGGCCGAGGTGTAGGGTCCGTTCCACCGGACGATAATAGTGGCTCGGGTGTGTTGTCCCCGAGAGGTGATTCAAGCCGTTCCACCGGTTCAGAATAGTGGCTCAGGAGCGTTTTGCCCTGGGAGGTGTAGAATCCGTTCCACCGGATGATAATTGTGGCTCAGGTGACTTGTCCCTGAGAGGTGCTTCAGTCTGTTCCACCGGATTAAGAATAGTGGGGCCCTATACTCAACGTGAATAAGAATATGATATGAGTTAAGTAATGGATAAGACATTAATTATTTAAAGTGGAAGATTACGTGAGTCAGGACCAGGTGTAGGATCCGTTCCACCGGATGATAATAGTGGCTCGGGTGTGTTGTCCCCGAGAGGTGCTTCAAGCCGTTCCACCGGTTCAGAATAGTGGCTCAGGAGCGTTTTGCCCTGAGAGGTGTAGGATCCGTTCCACCGGATGATAATAGTGGCTCGGGTGTGTTATCCCCGAGAGGTGCTTCAGACCGTTCCACCGGTTTAAGAACAGTGGGGTCCCTGAACTCATCGTAAATAAATAAAATTAGATGTAATAATGATTATCATTGGATTGTTAGATTAGTGTTACTTAGCATGCTATCGTGATTTCTTGTACGCTTGTATCTTATGTGTTTTATGCTTCCTTCCATGAGTTTGGTAGTATTGATTTACTCAGTACTGGACCCGTACTGATGCTACCTTGATTGAATGGGTCCTGTGATGATCCACTGATGGTGGGGAGCAGACTTCTTGTGCAGGTTTGAGTTCAGATATTATATTTGGGTGGAAGACCTGGCTTGAGAGAGTAGGCAATCCGGAATTTGATCCGTCGAGAATTTTCTGGTTTAACTGTATTTGTGTTTGGAAGTTTCAAGTGTTGTATTTAAAATATCAAGGGTATTGTAATTTAACTTTCAATTTATCGTACTCTGATAAGCTTTTAAAATTCGGATTTATTTCACAGGTTCCGCTGATTGATTCAGCGATGATTTTATTTAGTGAATTGATTCACTTGCCATCTGCCTGTGGATATCTCCTTGTGGGAGTTTATCCTTACGGCATTGATGTCTAAAGTTTTGTTTGACAGGTTTTAGCCTTGCATCTAGCATAAGATAGATGGTGGACATTTATCTTGTGTTAGATGTGGCGGTAACATTCCCCAAATTCTCTCCTAGCTTCCGCTTTAGTCTTTCAAAAAAATTTTTTTTCAGGAGTGAATTTTGGGGGTGTTACAGAAATAATGGAGTGGATTGAAGAATGGGATGAGAGTGGAAGACTATCATATGGAGGGTGAATGTGTGTCACGTGGAAGAGGGAATGGTAACTAAGAGTGATGGCGGGACATCATATGAGAATAGAGAGGTGTTAAGGTTTGGGATGACAAACTAAGGTTTCGTGGCCACATGTGCGAAATGGGAAGTAATGTGGGATGCTTGGGGACAGATCTAGTGAGGTGATGAGTTGGGAGGTAAGGAAAACATAGGTTGTGTGAGATAGAAGAAGGTTGGGCCATATAGGCCAAATTAGGGTTTCTCGGGGAAAACCTTAGAGGGCGATATTGGGTTGACTCGGATATATAGGAAAGTGGGCCTCAACCTATACACACAAGAGCTGGGTATTCATCGTAAGTGAGGAGAAGGGGGAAAGGATGTTTGGATGTATTAGGAGGTGTAGAAGTCCCAAGATATGAGACGGACCCTTCAAGAAAATAGTAGTAGACGGGTTGTGTGAGCGGGCAGTCTAAAGGACATGCATGTCTAGGGAAAAAGTATTGATCAAATAAGATACTAACCATTTAACGAAAAAATTTGTTGAGCCAGACCTAGACCAGTTAACCGACAAATAATAGTAGCCAGGTGCCTTGTGCCCTGGAGATTGTTCCACTAGTGAATAATAGTGGCCAAGCTCGTTCTACTCTAGGTATTTTTTTTCGGTTCACCGGTTATAATAATGGGGGATCCTGAGCTTAGCAAACCAAACCTAATAATGAAAAGATATGGGAAGATATTATCTACTTATAGTGAAACATCATAAGAGTCGGGGTTAAACCGATCCAGCATCTAATAATAGTGGCTAGGTGCATTCTGTCCTGGGTGTTTTCCGGTCCACCAGCTATAATAATGGGGTTTCCGTACTCTCATGGATTGATAATAAGAATGGTGTGAAATGGGAATATTGACCATAGATTTAATGATTAAGTTTAACCGGACTGAATCACGACCTATACTATTTGTTTTTCCCGTATGGCTTATCTACACAGTTACCTACTTGTGTTATATATCTTTGGTGTATGGCCTTAGCTAAATGTTATCTTACTTTGTACGTAGCATACTGATTACCCGTTTCATGGGTGCCGCTCATTCCCACAAGCAGAGGTCCTTTATGAGTTTGTATAGGTAGGAGATTCCGTTTTTGATGCCTATGACACATATGAGGCGTTGGGCGGGGCTGAGTATTAACCTTTTGGGACTTGGCATGGGGGGCCAAGAGTGATGTAGACCATACTATTCTTGTTTTTGTTTTCATTTTATTGTGTTGTATCATTTATCCCCTTAGGGGCTTTGACCATGTACCCCTTTTTTTGGTTGCAATGACTTTTAATCTCGCACTCTAATTCTCTCATTATCAGTATTTCGGTTTCTATAGATCTCTGTGTTAAGTGTGTTTAATGTTTTTGAGAAATTATTCTTAGCAATTTTTTTGGTACAAGACTGGCTGGGGGTCAAACTTGTGTTGATCACTGTAGTAGCGCTCCCGTGTTGTGTATGATTTAATTGAACAAAAATTTTCAATTGTGATTTTTTGGGGGTATTACAATTAGTTAATGCCAGCAATATCTGATTATTTTAATGTTTTATTATCTTATTATTCCACTTAATTATTTAATCATAAATTTTTAAACTCCAATAATATTTTATTAATTCTCATTTTTATTATGTTATTATTCCACTCTTTTAATAATACTATATCAATCACTAGATATACTTCTCAGTTATCACCATATATATCAATCATAATGTGGGTGTGTGTGTGTGTACCCCAATCACATATTACAATAAATATATCAATATATATTTACCACCACTAACATCTATATAATATTTAACAATAATCACATATAATATTTTACAAATTTTTTAAGAATAATCACACATACACACGCATGCGCACACACAAACCAAAAAAATTTATTAGCTTTAATACATTAATAATTGAGACAAAATAAACTAAAAATAAAGATTAAATATTTAATACCCTGCTTTTAACCACTTATAATTATGTGTAATTTATTACATAAATAATTGTAGCATATTTTATGACTTCAAGATTTTTTGGGTAATTTAGTAGCAATTATAATTTTACGGGTAGAAGTACTTGGCTTGTAAAATACTATTATTATCGGTGAACTTTTGAGTTATACCTTGAAACATATTATTATAAAATTTATTTGGGTAATAAATGGGTTAAAATGTAAATCTATAAATTTTAGTTTAAATTTCTTTTTGTCTGTTATTCGTTTTGAATTTTAAACATAAAATATATAATTAAGGCATGCTAACTAAAATTCACATCACTTATGTGTTAAAAACTATAGAAATTTCTATTTTGGTTGAAATGAATAAATAGAAGGATCTAAATGTTTTCATGATTTTAGGAATAGTTTTGGTATTTATTTTTATAATTACCTTGTAATCTTGTTAATTCACAGTTAGATGAATATTTTATATATCAATTTTTTAAAATTCATGAAGTTTTATATTTAAGTTTAAAATATTATTTGAAGGTTTTACATAAAATTTTGTAATTTTATGAGCTTGCGATCTATTTTTCTTAATTTTATCCTCTTTATTGACATTTCCACTACTAAAAATAATCCATAAATCCTAAAATTACTATTCATGCACAAAATTACTTGCCTAAACTTTCATGATTATATTTTGTATTAATTTGACCAATTTTTTATTCATTCAACCAAAATTTGAGCCAAAGTCACTTTCTTAGACTTTCTACCTAAGCTAGTTGTGCCCTTTTGCATTTTCTTACACCCAACCTCCTTTACTTGCATTCTCCATGGTTAAATCTAACCTTTTACCTGTACGGCATCACCTCCCCCATCCCTTGGTTTTCATAACTTCATTCAACCTAAATACACTCCACCACCATACACACTCAATCATCTTGTACTTTGTCATTCTAGTGTTGAGCAAGCTACATCTTCCCCTCTTGTTGCCTAATATTTTGGTTCCTCTATCCCCTATTTATACCCAATTTTTATTTCTTTGTTTTCATTTATCATTTCTCTAATTTTCTCATCTTGGTTTCTCCCACCTATCTCTTCATTTTTGTTATTTTGCTAAGTGTTCTTAAGCTTTGTTGAGCTTATAATTGCGAGTTTGCAACTCATCCTCTTCTCTTTCTCCTTATTCTCTTGTTTTTACTTCTATATTTCCTTTTATCTATCATTTATTTATTTTTAAATAAGTAAAGAATGTTAGATTTTTGGTTAAATTGTGAAGTTCCCATCTTTTTTCTCCTCCTCACGTGTCTCCATTTTTTTAAAGGCATTGAAGTTATTTTGGTGGTCCTTTGTTTTATTTTTCTATTTGTGCTTGGAAAGGGATAACAAATATTCTCTTAATAAATATGTTAAAATTATGTGATAGGATGTTTGAAGTTTCCTATGTTATGCTTAAGTTTAACTTATGATTCCTTATAACCTTATAAAAAATATGCATGCACCATGTATTATTATTAATTTCTCTAAGCATGTGACCATGTCTTTTTTTTATTTATTTATGCAAGAGCATGTTAAATTTATTTATTTTTAATATATGTAAGACAACATTCTAGACTAGAGTTTATTAAGGTTTTATATGCTAAATGAGCTTACTTGTGTTTTTAGGAGCAAAATGGTAATCTTGTGTAACACCCCAAAAATTACTACTGAAAAATTTCGTTTTACAGTAGAAACTTATAACAAAAATATCGGGTGTTACCATTGTAATCGATATAAGTGTGGCTTACCATATCACCATCACATCAATCACAAGGCTAAAACCATTACAAGTAAAACAGAGCAAGCAAAAATGAGAGAAGCTTTATAATGTAAATATGAGTTTGGAGATGATCTCTGAGTACAATATCCAAAATACAGACAAAAGGGATACCATGGATCAAAGAGTCCCAAAATATGTCCGGGTAACATAACATCCGGATAACATGACTTTTCGCCCAAATACCCAGTACAGATAAAGGTCACTTTTCCCTATAAAATGCATCAAAGGCAGTGAAATTATCAACTAGGTCCTCAAACACCCGTACAAAACCATTAGGATCTTCTGCTTGTAGGAATGAGCAGCACCCATACAAAGGATGATTATTTTGCTACATAATAACTAATGTAATAATATAGTCAAAATAGGGAAACAAATAATTTCAGGCATTCACAGTGGAAAGTCTTATACATGCGAGGTACACAAATCAATACGAGGTAAGTACTAGACTGGATTCATTTTATAAGATTATAACATAATCCATTCTTTTATTTACGCTGAGTTTAGGGACCCCATTATTCTTAAAATAGTGGAACGATATGAAGCGCCTTTGAGGGACAACACATATGAGCCACTATTATCGTCTGGTGGAACTGATTAAACATGAAATACCCCAAACATCCTAATTTAGAAATTGTGGCAAAATAAGGATTTATTAGGAAAATTAAGTAAATAAATTATCTTATTAAAAACTAAGTGGAATTAATTAAGATAAAATGAGGAGAAAATAATAAATAAATTATTTAGGAAAAATTTGGACATTTTACTAACTAACATGAAAGTTAAGGTAAACTTACCCAAAATAGCCCAATTAATCTAAAAAGGAATTTAATTATTATTCTTATAATAATTATTATTAACTTTAAATATCCAAATAAAATAAATAAATAAACCATCCATTTTATCCTTTTTCCCCTTTTCCTTTTTTCTCCTTCCTTTTCCTTTTTCTTTCTTTCTCTCCTTTCTCCTTTTTCTTTCTTTCTCTCCTTTCTCCTTTCCTTATTTTTCCTTCTCCTCCCCGGTTTGGGCCAGCCCGCGGCCCAGACTCTCCTCCATTCCCCGTCCTGCGCAACCAGGGCCGCCCAAGCCTCTCCTCATTTGCTCGATCTGCTCAGCCGAATCACCTTCTTTTCTTTTTCTTTCTTTCCCCTGGACCGTCCGATCCACCCCCGTCCCTGTCTCCTTTTTCCTCACGTGGACTGCAACCTCGACCTGTAGTCCTGCACCTGTTGACGGCCACCTGCTCCGTCCGGCTGTCCTTCCCTGCCGCCCCCATTGTTTTCTTTCCATTTTCGACCCAACCTACCCATCCTCCCTCCTCACGTGTGCTGCCATCCCTTCCTTTTTCCCCCACCCGATCCAAACATACCCTGCAATTTTGCAGGGCATGCGCCACCTACCACAGCCAGTTGCGACCCGTCTCACTTGCCCCCGGTTGTTTTCTTCTCCCTTCGTTGTTTTCCCCCTCAATTAGCCTATAAATACACCCCAAGGGCAGCCATAACCGAGCTTCCTTTTTGCAAGCCTAGAAACCCAGCCGCTCGCCGCCGCCCAAACAAACCTTTGTTCCGCCGCCGCAAAAGCCTCCTACCAAAACCTTCCCTACACCTCCCTCTACAAAACTGAGCCAACATCCTCCCCTATCTTGCCTTGCACGAGCCACCCCAGCCGTGCAAAGTTGCCAACCCAATCAGCCATCACCAACCCTATGCTGCCCCTCGTACTACCGTACGCAGCCAATCCCGCTTCAACTAGCACCTCCTCTACCCTCCAAAACAATCAGGGGACTCCACCCTACCTTCCCATACCTCCAGCTCTCCTTGCCTTCCTCTCCTTCTACCTTCTCCACCTTCCACCACCTTCGGCCACCGTACCAACCACCGTGCACTGCCACTTCCGGCTGCACCACCACCTCCATTTCACCCCTCTCCACCTGCTACACCTTCCACCACCTCAAACACCCCCTCATTCCCTCTCCTGTAGCCTACAATTCCATCTTTCCACCTCTCTTCCTCCTCCATCACTGCAGCTATCGCCGCCACGCGCTGCTGCCAGTCTTGCCACCAACCTTAGGTGGTACTCCAACTTCCCCAGCCCTTAAACTATTTTCTATACGTGTTAATAACTTTTATTAATATTAATATTATTATCCTTAATATTACCATTATTATTTTTCTTATTTTTATTAGTGTTGTATTACTACTACTACTACTACTACTACTACTACTACTACTACTACTACTACTACTACCACCACCACCACCACCACCACCACTACTACTACTACCATTATTAATATTTTTAGTATGTAACACCTTTATTACCTAACCTAATTTCAGAAATATTTATAACTATGGCATGTTATTTAAAAGGGTTACAACTTTAGTACTAATAAAGTGATCTTTATTATTATTAATATTATTACTACCACTACCAGTATTATTATTATTATTATTATTATTATTACTATTACTATTATTATTATTATTATTATTATTATTATTATTATTATTATTATTATTATTATTATTATTATTATTTTCTTACAAAATAACTTAGCCATTATCACTAAGGCTACCACTAAGACGACTTCTAGGACCTCCATTAGTATTAACCCTAAGACGAATGCTATTACTAATATTATCACCATATCTATTATTATCATCATCATCATCATCATTATTAATACTAATATTATTTAATACTACTACTACCATGAATAATACTATTGTTAACTTGTTTCTTGCTAATATGTTAATATTAACCTTGTCCATTATCACTTTTTATTGTTAACATAAATATTTGGACCTTTATATTATTATTACCATTTGGTTATTATTATTATTATTATTATTATTATTATTAGTATTATTATTATCACTATTTTGCTATAACTAGTATTAGTACTATTATTATAAGAAATAAAGCTATTAGGTTTAATAATGTAAATATAGCTATATATATTAACATAAATATATTTTGACTAGTAATACCTAGTTGGCTAACTTGAGGATAAAAACCCTAGTTTTCACTTGTAAAGCTCCCTTCAATAATAGTAACCCTAATCTTAGACAAAAAAGAGAAAATAATAGTATTTTTGGTAGGAGGAAAACTAACCATTAGTTTTACCCTCTTATAGGTGAATCAAGCCAAAACCCTAATAACGTGCTCTAAGCCCGGTGTCGTTTTAGGTAAGGATGTAGCTAAGGCCCATGTGTGTTGTGTGACTTGTATGCCTTGGATTCTACATATCATAATATGTTGTGTATCATATGATTGTCATTAACTTGTCTTATGTGTAGCATAGCTTGGAGTTGAGGTATGTTTGTGTGTTTTCTTATGGCATGATTATGATATGTATATATGGTGATATTGATGTGATATGATATGATCCTTTAGGACATGCATGCTAGGATGAATGATAATATGATATGGAAATGAATGGAAAAAGAAAGAAAATGGGAAGTGAGTTCACTAAGGGGGATATGAGGTTGACCAAACTACCTCATGATTCATGAGAGGAAAATAAAGAGGGAGAAATGATCAAAATGAATGGGAGATGGGAACTATGCGTGGGAATCCTACGGTTCGTATGGGGACATCAAGAGTTTGCATGGGTTGGATAAAACTTGCATGGGGATGATCTTTACGTGAGAAAAGTTTTTTTAGGGTGTAAATAAGTTAAGGGGAGAGTTGTGGAGTGATTGGAGACTTGGGATGAAAAATAGTACATAGGTTGGTGTAAGGGTGTATAAGGGACCTGATTAGGGTTTTGGGAGGAAGCACTAATCTGGAAAAAAATGTGGAAGTAAAAACAATTAAGGGAGAGTGGAGTATAGGTTAAGAGTGGGAATTTATTATGTAAGGGGTGAGTATGGGTGCCATGGGAGAGAAGAAATATTGAGTAAAAAATAGAGAGGTTACTTATAGGAGAAGAAAGGTACTAGGGTTTGAAGTGGCCAACTAGGATTTTTTCAGTCACATGCGAAGTCGAGAGGTAAAGTGATATGTTTTGGGATTGGATCTAATTGAGATAAGGTTTGGGGCGATGAATGAAATAATGGTAGTGTAAGTGAGAGAAAGTTGGACCACATAGGTCCAATTAAGGTTTTCAAGGGAAGACCCTAGAGGGTGATAGTAGGTGGAGTTTGATGTCATGAGGTGTTGGGCCTTAACCCACACCCTTATGAGTTGGTTTTCGTTATGTGTAAGTGTAAAGGGGAATGGATGTCTGGGCGTGATAAGGGGTGCAGGAGTCTCAAGATATGGGATGGGCCCCCTTGAGAGGATAGAGGTAGAATGTTGGTGACTTGCATATCAAGGGTGAAGAATTATCAAATAAGACGCAGATAAGACACTAATAATTTAAAGAGGAATATTTTTAAGCCGGGCCCAGACCGATCCACTAGCGAATAATAGTGGCTAGGAGTCTGGGTGCCTTGGAGACTGTTCCACTGGCGAATAATAGTGGCCAAGAGTGTTTTACCCTACATTATTTTCGGTCCACCGGCTATAATAGTGAGGGATTTCGTGCTCAACAAACCAATGTAATGAAGCTAAACCATGGAAAATACACTAAGTACTTATAGTGAAACACCATGTGAGTCGGGGCCAGACCGGTCCACCGGTGAATAATAGTGGCCAGGAGCGTTCTGCCTTGGAGACCGGTCCACCGACAAATAATAGTGGTCAGGAGCATTCTGCCCTATATGTATTCTGGTCCACCGGCTATAATAGTGGAGTTCCCGTACTCACATGGATTAATAAAAAATATGTGTGGAATGAAAATATTATTAAGGGGACTAAAGAATAAGTTACTTGAAAATTAACCCGGCCTTATTACATGTATTATTGTATGTTGCCTATATGATCATTCTTATATTATATGCTCTATATGTCAGCCTTAGCGCATCTGTTACATTACTCAGTATGTAGCATATTGATTACCGTTTCATGGGTGCTGCTCATTCCCACAAGCTAAAGAGCCATCTGAGTTTATGCAGGTTGGGGATGACGTCTTTGATGCCTACGACACTTACGAGGCTTCGGGCGGGGCTGAGCGTTGAGCCTAGACCTGACTTAGGGATCAAGAATGACTTGGTCGAACTCTATTTTTTCCTCTCATATTACCATGTTTTGTTTTATTCTAGTTATGTGATGTCGTATGGTATTCTATATTTTGAAAAACTCTAGTCATTTACTCTTTGGGTTGTAATTCTAAACCGCACTCTGATTTCTCTATGAATATGAGGGAATCCTCTCCTAAACTATCATCTTTTTATCTATGACTTGTGTTTTTATTAATAACTTGTGTTTGATGTTAACCTTGTTTAGCATTAGTACTTAATACTGGAACGGTAGGAGCGAACCGATTTGGTACTAAGTGCTTCCTCTCCTAAACCTTTTTATTTAAATGAAATTTTTAGTAGTAAATTTTGGGGGTATTACAAAACACCTCTCAAGGTAAAATGCTCCTGAGCCACTATTCTTAAAGGGTGGAATTGTTTGAATCACCTCTTAAGGATGACGCACCTGAACCACTATTATCGTTCGATATAACGGACCCAACATCTGGTCCTGACTCACGTAATCTTTCACTTTAAATAATTAATATTTTATTTATGACTATTTTATGAGGATAAACATAATTAAGGCAAGCGAGACTTCACCATACAGGTGACAAGACTGTTCTCGAAGGTTGAGATGCTTATTGTTCCCAAAAACCCTAACTTCACAATCTACGCATAAATCTTTCCATAATGATCATTTATCCACCAAATTTGATATATCTTCCTCAAATATTATTATTATTAACGTACCCAAAGTATAAGGTCTAACTCCCATATCTTATACATGAAATAATAGCCCTATCTCACATTACTATTCAAAAGCCTCCCAAAGTCCTAATTTCATAGGTAAGAAATAACTTTTTCCATAAGGCTCATATAATTACTAAATTTAATATTAAACCCCAAAATACCAATATTAACAATGTATCAAAAAATTTTGGCCTTACTCTAACGTTTTACACATGTAATAATGATATTATCGCCAAGGGTTATTATTCCCAAATTAGACAATTCTCTCATATGAAGAACTTACGATACTCATAATCACTCCTAAACACTTTGCTTGATATTATTAACATATCATAATCCATCAAACTTGTTTAAATACCAAAATTTCTAGATTAACCCTCATTAACCAAAATACCCTCAAGATAGTCGATAACCCTTATTTTACTAAAAACTTATATTTTCTATATCATTATTTCCCACTTATCATACTTTATTAGGCCCATATTATTTTCCCATAATTTATACTCATTCACAAAAATACGACTTATCATAACAACGTCATATCCTCACCTCTTTTGTCATTCTTACTCTTTCTTTAGCATATAATCTAAATTATTATAACATATCATGAACAACATGAATTTAACAATATAATAACAATAACATGATAATACACATAGCCATTCAAAAATTTAGCACAAATCTCTAAACATCAACTGGTATTGTTACTGAAAAGGCCCTGGTCTCTAAGCATACTTATCCTATTCTGGCTCTTCCAATACTCAGTAATTCACCTAAGAACAAATAAGAAAAGCATAATTATTAAATTAATATTTGATAGATAAAATAATAATAATAATAATAATAATATATTTATTTTTAAATTACCAAAATACCCTTATATATATGTGTGTATATATATATATATATATATATATATATATATAAATATAATACACTACACTTACTAAAATGGGTGCAAAATTATTAACAAAATACAACTAACTCATGTTGCATGCACAACGCGAGGGCTGTGCACTACGGGCAGGAGGGGGTTGGCTGGATTGAGGAGGTAGTGTGAGGCAGTGGCTGATGGTGGCTGGGGTGTACTATGGTGGAGTGTTATGGGAAGGCTGGTGGTGGCTACTGGATGCTATAGTGGAGAGTGGTGTTAGCTCGGTGGGGCAGAGATACTGTAGGAAAAGGGTGGTTGGCTGGGAATTATGGTCGGTTGGTTTGGTTAGGCGGTGATGGTTGGCTAAGAAGTGTAGAGGGGAAGGGTAGCTAAAGGTGGTGGCAACGAGGTTGGTGCTGCGGGGAAGGGTGGCTCTATTGGGGTAGGATAAAGAAAGGGGTTGGGCTTGGTGGAGTTACTGGGCTAGTTATGGTTGGCTTTGGTGAGGCAAAGGGTGTATGACTGGAGGCTGTGTTTGGTTGGAGAAAGGGAGGCGTCGAGGTGGATGTAGGGTTTGAAGCATGGGCAGGTTGGTGATGGGGGAACAGGGCAGAGAGAGATGTAGGGGGTACGGTTGGAGGATGTGAAGACATAAGGAGGTAGGATAAGACCGTTGTGTAAATGTTGCAGAAATAGAAGAGGAAGTAGAGGGGCAGTTGGGGGCATTAATGGTTGCAAAAAAAAAAAGAATGCATGCAACACAAGTGGCAAGGCTGGTGTCAAATAAGAACAGGGATGGAGGGTGATGTTTGGTAAGGAGAATGTGTGTGTGAGCTCAATGTTGGGAGGTTGATTTTTTTTGGTTGAGAAGGTGGCATTTTTGTATGTACGTATGTATTCAAATGGAGTGAGGGAGGTGAGGTGATAACGAGTTAGGTGCACATGGGATGGGTTTGCGTGTGTATGTAAACACACAAGCAGAGAAGGGGTAAGGTGATGGGGTTGCAGTGGGAGAAGGGAAGATTGTTTAGGGGGAGAAGATTGGGGCATGAAAGAGGGGTAAAATAGGGGGTAAAAATGGTAGGGTAGGATAGGATTTTATTAATTTAGTTTTAGGTTTAATTTGGATAGATTAGGGTACCAGATATAAAAATAATCTGAGGAAAATAATTTGGATAAAGATAGGTTAAATAGAACAAAAAAAGATAAAGTAATTGGGGATAAATTTTAGGGATTTATTTTAGGCTATGGATCAAGGTTATAAACAAAATAATTTGGCTAATGTTTAGGATTAGAGAGTCGGGGTAAAATAGTAAGAATAAATTTTCTAAGGTTAGAATTAGGTTACGATATTAATTACTCGAGATTAACGTTAGCTAAAATTTTGTGGTATTACATCTTATCACTATTGAAATTTTCTAGAATTGTAATTTTATATTAATGTACCTATTTTAATTTTATTTATTCATACCATGAATTTTACTTAATTCTAATAACAATTGGTATTGAAGTGGGAAATTATTTAGTAAATAACATATAAGGGCCTTTTGGCCATTTATGGATAGTTATGCCTATAATTATTAATAATTGGACTAGGGTGACCTTAATGGATTTCTAGGTTGACCTTAGTGTTAAATTTTAATTTGTATTAGATTGTTGACCTTTTAAATAATTGGAATTGGAATCATTATGTATTATGTGATATTTTATGATTACCTTATTATGATTACCTTTTATAAAAGGAAAAAATCCTATGGATCAAAGTAGTGTGTTTTGGAAATAAGGAAAATTTTGGTCTGTGTAATATAAGACAACCCCTATATTTCTCACACATAACTCCAAATTACACCAAACTTATCCAACACATGCACGAACCAACATAATATTATGCTATACTCAAATACCCAGTTAAATCTCACAAGATTAGATCAAATAAATAATATTAAGTTATTAAATTGAAATATCAGATTAGTCCAAACTTAGGTATTGAGTCCACTTTGTCGAATTAATAATAGTGTTCATGATTATTCTACCTTAAAGGGTGATTCAAACCATTCCAATAATTTAATAATAGTGGTTAGGGGTGTATTACCCTTGGAAATGGCAAGTCCATTATACTGAATTAATAAAATTGGTCATGTAATACCACATTTGTAAAAATCATAATCCAAAAACTCTAATTATATATAATTAATTACTATAATTATTATAGGATATTTCATATTAAATGTATTATTAGTATGTGTATTATGATAGTGAATTAGATATAAATTTAATTAGGTTATAATTTAGATAGAATTTAGGTTATTAGTTTTAACCTTAGGTTGGACCTTAACTTGTATCTATTTTATCTTAAAACCTTAGATCTACTAACCAGGAATTTTACTCAAGTTTGGTTACTCTAATTAGCAACCCCACCCTTGCCTATATTTTTTCCTTCTTCTTATCCTCTTTCCTACGTGTGTTTTGCTCCTCTTCCTTTTCCCCTCTTGTTCACCTCCATACCTCTACTCTTGACTCTCATGTTCCTCTCCTTCTTGCTTGCTCGATCATCTCTTTACACACCATTATCCATATAATCCTCCCCCTTCCCTTCGGTGTTTTTGATTCAACCCCAATTTGACCCAACCTTCCTTTCCTTTTCCATGTGGTTTTATCTAGTTATTCCTTGTTGTTCCTTGAGTTTTAGCACCACCATTTTCACTCCCCAACACCATCTTTGGTTGCTTCTCACACCACCTAAACCTCCTTGCATAAAACCGTAATGTGCTACTCCTTTTAATGTGTGAGCCTCCCATGTAAGAGCCACCATTTTCCCTTCCTAAGCTCAGGTTTCTGAGCCCTTTATACATGATTTATGTATGCTACACACCTTCTTCTATGTGTATAAGCAGTGATACATCCCTTACCTGTATGAACTTCTAATATTGTTCCTCTTCTTATGCGAGCTTTTTATATTACTCCACCCCTTAGTCGTGTGACTTTGTTCCATTTATTTATGCTCCCTACATGAAGATCTAACAATGTTAATCCTTGGCAGCTTGAGCTTCTCCATTTTTAAGCCTTGGTGAATATGTAATATTGCGTATTAGTATGGTATATTCTTGTTGTTTTAGTTGATGGTTATTGATTAGCTGCTAACATGTTTATTTGGTTTAATATAAGGAAATAAAGGAGATTTGAGTGGAGACTAGTTGGATTATTCTTTACCTTATTCCCTTTATCTTATCATGGATAAGAGGTAAACTTATGCTTCTACCAAAGTATGAACCCTTGTGGTGATACATATAGGTTTATTATATTGTGTAGATAATGTTTGAAGCATGTGGATATTTATAAGGATATATACATGTGAAATATATTGGAATCTTATTATTAGTATAATAATATGCAATTGTGATGGAAATTTTGGATAAGAAGAAGGGATGATTTAAAATAGTTAGTATATATGTTCAATATGTGATTAAATACAGAAGAGATGTTGAATTTGTGAATGGTTAGTGTTTTCATGTCTTGGGTTTTGTTAGGGTGTAATAAATTTTCAAGTAATTATTTTATTCCATCCTAAATGTACTATGAGTATTGTTGCATATTGTGGCTAGGGTTGACATAAACATAGCATGATAGTATACATATAGGTTTAAGGTTAATTTTATGATAATTGTTATTCACATGCTCTGACATTAGTAATGTATTCTTGAATACACCATGATATTATATGTTATCTTCATTATCTAATCATTTATTAATACATATGCATGTGCTGCATGGAATTTATGATACATTAGAAGCACATGATTAAGGCTTATACACATAAGTGACAAAATATATGCACAAAGAGAATATGGTTAATCGCTAAACACTAAAAAAGTTCCTACATGATAAAATGTTGTAAATTATTATATTTTAGCCTCCTCATGACAAATTATCATTACACTTAAGTTTGGTATGCAAGTGGATAATAATGGTGAAACTAGGGTTTGGAGGGTATTTTTGTCACTTTTAACTTAATGGGCCTAATATGAATATTTGAACATAGGATGACCTTAGTGAATTGATAGGTTGACCTTTGTGTTGACTTTAACTTGGAATTTTAACCTTAGGATTGATTAGGATAATTAGAAAATAAAAGAAAAAACTGTTAAGAATGGGAATGGAAATCGTTATGTAATATGTGATGTTTATGATCACATCATAAAATACTAATATTTAAAGTGTAACAACTCAAGTTTGGGAATGATATTCTTTCTCGGGTTATCCACCCTAAAGATGAGGTTGGATCCCATGTTTTTGTTTGGTGGTTTCGTCAAATGCCTCAACATTTTGATTAAGGCCCTAGTCTACTCTATCTGTGACCTATAGGTTCTATATGAGGTATTGATACTTAATGATTAGGTGTCTTAGGATATGAGGATACTATTTTGCCTTGTTGCACCAATATGAGTGGAGTTCTTGTACGTATTTGGGTTTCAAGTTGGGAGGATAATATGTTTACGTAGTGCCCCTATATGACCGGTTTACTTTTATATCTTCGAGTTATTATTGTATTCCCTCAGATAGTTAAAAATGGAATTACTATTTTATAATAGTCTAAATGGATTGTTCTATTTTATGGTTTGGTATTTTGGTTGGTAATTGTCTTAGTCCTCTCCTTATCATGATAAGTGGTATAGAGGTAGTTGTGGGAAGATACCTTAATTTTGGTTTTTATTTCCTCTCGTTGTGGGATACCCTTGGTATAAGTGGATCATGAAATATTTTTTATATGGTTAAGTTTGGTATGTTGAGCATGTGACAACTAGTATGATGAGAGTTATGGTATTAATGTGGCTCTTGGCTATGGTATGTACTAACTAACATGTTATGGCATGATGCTTTATGTTAACCTCTATGTGCCTCATATGACATTTTCATGCTAGTGTTATGTAGTGATTCACTTAGTAACATTATATTGACGGTTTTTATTTTATGGTCCCCTGCGTATTCAATGAGCAGTTTTTACCTTGTAAGAGTACTTTGAGGGTTCAGCTTAATGGATTCTAATAGAGATTGAGAGTTGAGACTACCGAGTGTTTTCCTTGACATATTTTGATCTGGATATTCTATGAACTCTTATGTCCATTCTATTTTTTCTTTTATTAGATTGTAACTCTTTTTATTGATCTTTTGTACTTGTTAGGACAACAATAATTTGTTATTAAATAGCTATCTTGTTGTTATGTTGTGATTATTAATATAATCAAGGTAAAATGTTAACATTAGCACTTGGTATAAGAATGGTAGAGGATGTCAAGCTTATGTTAAGTATGACAGTAACACCCACCACAAAATAAAATTTTTAAGTAGTAAATTTGGGGTGTTATAAATCATATGATTTCTACTCTAGGAGGTGTGTTAACACGTTCCACTATAATAATTAAGAATAACAAGGTCGTGAACTTAATGTAAATAAGAATATGGATTGTGATTGTATCTAATAATGAATTTTGGAATTAGTTCTTATCTTGCATCATATTGTGTTAATCTGTATGCATGTTTATTCCTTTATATGACCTTGTTATTATTGTATTGTTACCTTACTTATTATGTAGCATACCGATCATCCTTTTCATGAGCGTTATTCATTTCGATGAGAAGATACCACCTTGTTTTGTTGGTTATTGTTGATTACTACTTTTAATGTGATTGCTATTGGTGAGTGCTTAATCAGTTTAGTATAGGGAATGGTTATGCACATATCTCTCGCTATAAACTCTTAGTCCTTTGTTTTATTATATATGTTCCTTTCTTTCTATTTTATACCCTATATCATGGTGGAATCAAGTGCTTCCTTCACTTGATTCCTAGGTATTGAGTTACTTTTGTCTTGCACTTAAGATAAACTAGGTATTGGATGGTTCTTCTATATTAGATGTAACATGACACCTCTGCATTTTATGTGCTGTCTTCCGTAATTAACTCTTTAGAACAATATTTTTAGGTGTTAAGTTTTGGGCTGTTACATATAATTTATGTAAAAGTATTTATTTTAATTTTATCTAGTTATTCCATGAACTTCGTTAAGTTCTATTAATGTTTGGAATTAAAGTGAGAATTTAATAAGTAAATAACCTATAAGGACATTTTGGCCATTTATGACCTAATGATCCTACATGTGAATAATTACACTAGGATGGCCTTAGTAGATTCTTAGGTGGACCTTACCATTGATCTTGGAATTGTCTTGGACCTTTGACCTTCAATTTGTCTTAAATAATCATAAATAAATGAAAATAGTTAAGTATAGATTTTTTATCATGCTTTTATATGATAAATATTAATCTTTAATGTGGAAGGCCTCAAGAATAGAAATTATGGCTCTTTATGGTTAACTAAATTAGAGACGAGGTAGGATCCCTTGATATGATTTGGTGGGTTCATTGGATGCCTCAACATTTTGATTAAGGCACTGATTTACTAGGTGATCTACATGCCCTAGAGGGGGCATTAATACTTAAGAATTGGGTATATTAGGATGATAGGATATTGTGTCACCTTGTTAAACGGGTATGACTTGGGTACTTGGTGCATCTCTAGGTTAAAAAGGTTAAATGTGAGGTGTTGCATTGTGTATTAGTATGATCGAGGCATGTGTGCCCCCTTAGGTTGTGATTGTATCCCCTTGGGTAATTGAAATGCAAGTAACTCTTACATGGTGATATAGCTACGTATATCAACATGATATACTATCTTTTTGGTGATTCTATTCTAAGAATTCCATAGTTAAGTGTGCTTATCATGTAGCATATTTTAAGATTGGTTATCCTCTTGAGAAGTTTCAAAAATTTTCTAAAAAAGATCTTACGAAATGTGTGAGTGATGAAAAATCAAGTTGAAATGACTCGTGTTGATCTGCGGGATCAACCGACCAATCCTAAAGAGATCTAGGGTAGCCCCCTCAAGGTCGTATCAACTCAACATGTTACAGTGATTTAATTGGATGGTTTGGTATGTTACCTCCCTACAACACTTGGTTTTGGTATGTTGGTTTCGTAGGTGCCTCATGTACTACTTGGTTTTGTCATGTTAGTTTGAGTTGCCTTCATGTATGATTTGGATTTGGTATATTGGTTGGTAATTATCTTGGTGTTTTCCTTTATACGTTATAAGTGGTATAGAGGTGATTATTGGAAAAGACTTAATTATGTTTGCTGTTTCCCCTTCATGAGACACTCTTGGAAAATTTGGATTAATGAAATAATTGTCAATTAGTTATGTTGATAAGATGAACATATAGCCTATGTTATGATATGTTTCATGACATGATTATGATTCCTTATTCTTACTTCTTTGTGATCTATGTGATATTTAAACATTTGGTGTTGTGTATTGGTTTATTCGATATCATTGGACATATGGATTCCATCTTATGGTTTCATGTCTATTCAATGGGTTGTCTTAATCTTGTTGGTTCTATTGGAAGTGATAGTAGCTTAGATTAGGTTAGAGAGCATTGATAAGGTTATCTAGCATCTCTTTTTAGTTGCCTTTGTTTTGTTCTTGTGTCTTCTTGTTGGGACATCGAGTGTTGTATAAAGCTTTGCTTGTTTTATTTAAATTTGTTCTCTTTCCCACTCTGTTGTTTTTATTTAGTTTTATTTTGAGCTTAGATAAAGTTTTGATTACACCTAATCTTCTTGTTTGAGTGGTTTTATCCTTACAGCTGCTATGGGTTGGGTAACTGTCATATATCTCTTCATGATTGAATGTGGCAGAAATACTAAATTATTTTACAAAATAATTTTTAGTAAAATTCAAATTTAAAGTAATAAATTTGGGAATATTACATACCCAACCCATTAAACACCCTTACCGCTATTGTTAATATTTTATATGTAGAAACTACTATGAGTAAATAATACAATAATAGTTCTTGTACCGTAGCTAACTCCTAAATGGGTGTGTGTGTGTGTATGTGTGTATGGCTAATATCCAATAAGAACTAGTTGTCTTAGTGAGAACTTAGAACTATTACCTTGACTTGAAGAAATTACACATACTAGGCGGTGAAAACTACTTTTAATATTTAGATAAAACAACTATAAGTAGCTAAAGAATTATGGTATTTGAGTGCTAGAAAAAACAAGTGTAACACCCGATATTTTTGAAATTTAATTTTATTAAGCTTAATTATTTTATTAGCATAGTTTTATGAAAATATTTAAATATTTTAATTTTGATCGTCTTATGAATTTATCAACTATTTTAAATTCATATTAGAATTTAATTAATCACTGTCATTGCTGATCATTCTAGATATATTCATTCACGTCCATTATTATATTATATTCATATGATTTTAATATGTATTTTTATTCTTTCTCGCATTTTGATTTTTAATATTTTAAATTCGTTTTTTATTATAACTTTGTCATATAATTACGACTTTATTTTGGAGTTATATTTTGTTGATAAAATAAATTGTTTAAATTATAAAATTCCCTTTTAAAATAGTAAAATTATTTAGATAATTTTTATCCATAGAAAATATTTTTGACATTAAATTTTTTTGAGGTCGATAAGATCTTTGGAAAGTTTTAAATCAAATTTTTTTTTCATAACTTATTTATGACTTTCTTTCTTAAATTAAATTTCTCTGATCTTGCCCTTTTTTGTTTGCAAAGGACGATTTTCAAAAAATTATTTGAATTAATCTCGGTCTCTTAGAATTTGATTTAAATATTTTTTAAGGTCTTATTATGTATTTTGGTAAATAATTTAAATATTTTTGTTCGTTATTATTTTTCTCCCGAAAGCTATTTCAAAATTTTTTTAAATACAATTTATATTAATTTTGTACATTTGTATCTTTACGAAAGTTTTTCGTTAAATGAGTTTCAAATACAATTTATTTGTAAATATTTTTCACGTACTTTATACCATCTTATATATATATGTGTGTATTCGTAAAAAAGAAAAAAAAACTAAACCCATTCGGCCCCCCACTTCTCTTCTTTATACCTTATTTCTATCTTACTCTCCGTTGTTCATTTATGTGCAACTCAATAACTTAACCCCTGATCCTGCCTCCTTCCTCTTCCATGCACCAATCTCCAACCACCACAGTCGACTAGCCTTCTCCACCACCGCCTCTTTTTGTTGTCCCTTCTCCACCCGCAACAGGAAGTGCTGGAGCCATGTGAGCATGGTCACAACAACAATGGCAAACAAAAAGCCTTTAGAAAGACATAGCATCAAGAAGTATGTGGTTAACGTCTGGCCACTGCGAGCTTAGCTGATTGCTAGCGAACGATGATAGATCTCCAGCATAGTTTCCCCAACCTCCACTAGCTTTGATTTTACATATTTTGTTTGGTATAAATTACCACAAACCCTAACTTTTTTTTGAGTAATTTTGTATGAATTAGCTTATGATAAGCTAAATTGGTTGTTTATGTAACATCTTGAGTCGATACGACGACATAGGGACTACCATAGAGCGCTTTCGGATTGATAGGCTCTATGGCTAGCACGCTTAACTGTAAAGTTCTTATGATGGAAGCACGAAAAGGATGGTATATTATGTTGATATAAGTAGCCATATCAATCCTTATAACACTACCCTAAAATTGCAGTATTAGAGCTTAATTATGTATATATATGTTGTATGATTTATTTATAGTGGTTAATTGTGGCATTTGTGGTTGATTTGTGAAAATTAAAATTTTGACCCGATTATGTCTGAATTTTTCAAATATGTTCGATTAAGCTTTTTTTTGATAAAATGATTATACAATATGATGTAAAATGTATCTCATTTCATATTGAAATTGTCAATTTGAGAAAGTTATACATAATTAATGGGAATTGGATTTCTAGGTAAAAATTTGTGTGTAACAAAATTGAAATATATAATTGAGTTGTTTCATTCAAATGATTTGATAATATGCTTTAAAATGTATTTAATTTTATATTGGAAGTGTCAATTTGGGAAATTGTGTAAAATCAATCGGAATTAGATTTTTAGGTCAAAACTATTACAATCTAAATTGGATTATATAATTGAGTTATATTATTTAATTGATTATATAATTTGCATTAGAATATATTTAATTGCAATTCCACATCGTCAATTTAAATATTTTAATGAAAATTGACTAGATTAGCATTTGTGACTAAAAAACCCTAATTATGGCAAATGGAGTATTTCTATTATGTTTTTGATCAATTGGTTATATAGTATGTCTAAATTCATTTCTATACACTCAATTTAAATAAATTAATAAAACTTAATTGAATTGTATTTTTGAGGCCTAAAACTCTAGATTTCAAATGAAATTATAAAAATGGTCATTTGGATAGTTGTTTTTCTTAATTTGAATTTATAGAAACATTTGAAATGACATTATTTGCATTCTAACACATTCGATTGTGATTATTTGGTTTGAATTTTCCGAGTTTGTGCCTTAAGCTTTAGAACTCTAATTTTTAGGAAACGATAATATAAAATTGGCAACTCGTAAGATTATTTTGTTGAAATTGATTATCTAGATTTATCAAAAATCATTTTCATTGTACTTTTAATCTATAAATTTGAGGTAATGAAATTTGATTAGTTGGTTCGTAGATCTGGCCTAAAAACCCTAATTTTTTGAAGTGGTTTTATAAAATTTCTTTGGTTATGCTACTTTTACCTAATTAGTTACCAGCTTTGATTTAAAATAATTTGAATTATGTTTTTATCTTATTGGTTTTGATTATTTATTTGAAAATTATTGGTTTCTCTTTTGGTTGTAAAACCTAATTAGTAAATTATTTTTGATAAAATTAACTTATCATCTATTATCCTTTCCTTGGTTTTCCAAATCAATTTGAAATGCCCTAAGAGATATGTGGTGAGCCTGATTTGGTTAATATTTAATTTTAAATCTTAAAAGAGTTACACTCGTGAGTCTTAGGTTTTGGACACGTTTTCTATGAAATACTATATGTGTCTCTCTTTGTAGATTTAATTGTAATACTTGAATTATTGATAGGTAAGGTAGTTTCTAGCCTAAACTTAGCTAGCTTTAGATTTAGGTAAGTCATTTTTACCTTTTCTTATGGAAAAATCTGGATTTATGCCTTCTTACAGTGGAAGGTGATGGGTATTCTTTATGATTATTTAAGTATGTCAAGCGTATATTATTCTTTTGTGTGATAATTCTATGTCTGTATGAGTTTATAAATTCAATGCAAACACATGTTAGTATGCATCTTGAATATTGTATGCATTTGAGTATGTGAAGAGTTGAGTGTGATTATGTGGTTAACATGTTCAACTAATTATGAAATGATTGGTGATTTTAGAGAATGTTCTATTCTATCTAAATTATAATTAGTTTAGAAAACTGTATCATTGGCTTAGTATGGATTAAAATTGTATGATACCTTATGCTAAATTTTTATGCCATGGAGTTATTCGACTCTAACACCACTTAAATTATTCATTTTTAATTCCTCTTAAAATTTATTGGCTTTAATACCACCTGACTTGATCAGCTTTAATTCCACTTGAAATTGATCGCCTTTAATGGCATATTGATTGGTTGTCTTTAATGTTACTTGGATTGGCTTTAATGTTGCTCGAAATTGTTTAGCTTTTATGCCACTTGGAATGGATATAATAATAGAAATTCATTGCACTGAAGGAAGTGATTTAAGTGTTGTTATGCAGGCTTGATTTATAGTTGGTTAAAATTTTAAATAAAATATTAATCACTTACAGTGAAAGATCTTAAGTCGGGACTTGTACCGCTCAGGGTAGCTATCTGTGTTAGGTTTGGTATTCACTTGGTACCATTCCAAAGTTTTTCTCTTCTATGATCCCGGGTGTCTTACGAGGTGTAACACTCCCATTTTTCACTACAAAAAAAATTTGTTTAAAACAATGTGAAAGTGGAAAATGCACTTCGGAAAAATAGGGTTCTCTTGCCGTACCTAATACAAGATAAACGTTCGCTGCCTAACCCATATTAGATACAAGGCTAAAACCAACCAACCAATTTAAAATAGAGTGTACAACTTAAATCACATAAATATTTAAATATTGTTTACAATCAAAGACCTTAACGGGGCCCAGGCAAGTCAAACATAGGAAAATTGATATGTTAGAACTATAGGGCTACATTAGTTAGAAAACAAGTTTAGGGCGTTACTCCAAAACCATGGGCCATCACGGACCTAAAAAAATCCTCTAGATTTCTATGCTCTCAATCCTCGAACCTAAGCGGAGGTAGGTCTACTATTAGCCATCCCCAAAACTTTGCACATGACCCTCTACTTATGGGAATGAGCGGGTGACCAAGCAAATGAACACATACATATGCTACGTACTCAGTAAGCTAAGTTGCCTCCTCAACGGGAACCACAGGTATGTAGATTCGATTATAACGTTACTATCATATTTAACATGCGTCATGCTAATGTCATATTCATAAGGTAGTAGGACATTAGGATATGTAATCATGCATAACTCCTGCAACTCAGAATGTATCATGCTTATCTTCATAACATAATAACATAGATAATCACACATTTATTAGGCATTTTGATTTAGAGAACCACTAGGATTTACTTTCTAACTTGCTCATTCGATTAGATTATACTATTTCCATATCCATATATTGATACAGGTCAACATCTAGCTAATCTTTCCAATTATTAAGCCGTTAGTCATTTATGCCTTTATCCAAGCATACAAAAACTACTATGAAAACAAGAAATAATAATAGGACATTTATAACGGTGGTTCAAAAACCGTCGTCAAATGCGTAAAAATGAATGCGCGAGATAGTTTTAATAACTGTTATAGTTAACAACCGTTATTAAAAGTGCAACGTTAAAATTTGCACGGATATTTTAATAACGGTTCATGTAAAACTGTCATTAAAACTGGTTTTAATAACGGTTCATACAAGAACCTTTGTCAAAAGTTTCAAAGTTTTAATAACGGTTCTTATAACAACCGTTATTAAAAGATGTTTTAATAATGGTTCTTACAGGAACAGTTTTTTGATAACGGTTCCTATAAGAACTATTATTAAAACCCCCCTTTTATTTCATTCAGTTCTGTTTTGTGCCAAAACTTTCAGACTCTGCGACTTCCCTCTCGTACTCTCCTTCTCTTGGAAACCCTTGCACCACCACTCCGGCTCCTCTGAAGTAAGGGAAACTCTCACACCGCCAACTCTCCACCACCCCTTTGCCATTGTTGGCTTTCCATGTGTGTGATGCCATTCTTGCGAACCTAGCCAGCACGTGTACCTTCATCTTCTGCCATGTTTGGAGGTTGTTGCCGCTCTCAACTTGCTCGCCGCCGGTTTCTTGCATGCCGCCGCTCCCTTTACATATGTGTTTGTTCTTCCCTTGTAGCTTTGTCTCTACTGATATATATATATATATAAATGCATGTTGCTATAGGGTTGCATTTGTTTGTTATTGCAAAATTGTGGTTTGTTGTTCGAAAATGTGTTGGTGAAAAGATTTGATGTCCATTTTTGAATTTTTTGCATTACTATTATATATTAACAAATGTAGATTTTGGCTGAGACCTTTACATACATATATATATATATATATATATATATATATAGAACATGTAGAATTATATATATAAAGCTAGAGAAATAAAAGAATTCAAATTATTAATAATGTCACTCATCATAAAAACTACATACACACACACACACATTTTCATTAATAAGTGTAGGACATGCACTAGCTATAAGATATATGAAATGTCATATAATGAAATGAAAATATATTTTATATATGCACATCAATAAGTGAAAATTTCAATTAGAGATGCATATGTTAATGATTGTTATTTGATGAGGATTAAATAGATATAGAAAATAAAGAATATATAAAAGTGAATAATTAAATAGAGAGAAATTTTTGTGTATAATAATAAAATAATAATAATAATAATATAGGATTTATATTTTAGGGTTTAATTATAGTTAGCTAGGTTTAGGATTAAAGTTTTATGAGGTTTAGGGTTAGGTTTTATTATAATGAAGATGTGTTAGGGTTAGGGTTAGGGTTTATCGATTATTATATTAAATATACAAGTGAAAAATTAAATGGATAGGCATAATTGTGTATAATAATAATAATAATAATAATAATAATAATAATAATAATAATAATAATAATAATAATAATTAATATAGGATTTATTAGGGTTTAATTATAGTCAACTAGGTTTAGGATCATTATCTTATGAGGTTTAGTGTTAGTTTTTATTATTATTTATTAGGGTTAATTATGGTTAGGGTTAGGGTTAGGGTTAGGGTTAGGGTTTGGGGGAGGGTTAGGGTTAGGGTTAAGGTTAGGGTTAGGGATATGGTTAGGGTTATGGTAAGGGTTAGGGTTAGGGGAGGGTTAGTGTTAGTGTTAGGGTTAGGGTTAGGGGGACGGTTAGCTAGGTTTAGGATCATTATCTTATGAGGTTTAGTGTTAGTTTTTATTATAATTTATTAGGGTTAATTATGGTTAGGGTTAGGGTTAGGGTTAGGGGAGGGTTAGGGTTAGGGGTAGGGTTAGGGGGAAGGTTAGGGTTAGGGTTAGGGTTTATTGTTTATTATACTAAATATAAAGTGAAAAATTAAATAGAGATGAACACTTGTGTATAATAATAATATAGGATTTATTAGGTTGTATTATATATGAATATGTATATATATACACACACACACACACACACACACACACACACATTATCTTATTAATATCTACTTGATTTTATTATGCGTAGCATGAACGATTTGATGATAGTTTGATGTTTAGCCAGTTTGTTAAATATATAACTAAAGATTATGTCCTAATTTTAAATAGTTTGATGTTGTTAGCTTTATATAGTTGGTTAAGATCTGGTAGAATATATTTATGATTTGTCTAGCTAGTTGAAGATCGGTTTATACATTTTGTAATTTAGATCCTTTCGAGAACAACCTTGATGATAAAATTTAGTGGTTCTTATTTGTAGATAATGAGATGACATACCCTCCATCATATTTTCATATGGCGCCACATATAAATGTACGGACTCATGTGATATGGTTATATTACGAGCTATGTCATTTGTACGCGAGTGGTTCATCCTATCACCCCTTCCATTTCATATCGTATCACCTTCTGTTGACCCTTCCTCAGATAGAGCCATGGGTATCGGCTACATCTACTTTTTTGCAGTAGTTTGTCTACCACACTGATGCACCACACCCGAGATTTATTGAGGGTGAGGTGTTTGCTAGAGAGTATGATAGGATATCGAGAGAACTGATGTTCATCGATGATGAGTGGAGGTTTCGTCATAGCTTGCCTCGAAGTATCCACCCCGGTTACCCTAGAGTGTCCATGAGTAGACTCTCTTGCGATGATGTCAGGGATCAGATGGTATATCGTGATGAGTGGACTTTCAGAGTTATAGTTTTTAGTCGGGCTCGACAAGGCTATCGGGGGATTTAGTTTTAGGGATATGAGTTTTTATTTTTTAGGTATTTGGGTTGTAGCAACATTTTGATATATATAGTGCTGCTATTGCTTAAATCCTGTAGTATGTATTTCTTTTGTAATTTTAACTATTATACAATGTTTTTCTATGTATGTATGTACGTGTATATATATATATATATATATATATATATATATATATATATAAGAACTCTTTATAAGTATGAGCAGTTTCATTGATCAGCATTAATATCTTTTTTGAAACATATTAGCATGATTTGTATTTATATATATACAGAATAGCATGATACATTTGAGATTAATTCTTTCTAAGCACGAGCAATTTGTGAATTATTAAACTTATACTTCAATTGATTTTTGATAATTACTTTCACGTGGGACATATCTAGATTCAAAAACTATAGATCGGAAATAGTTGTCTGCAAATCGTCTATCTAAAGAATATAATGAAGGAGTGGAGTTTTTCATCAAGTTTGCAGTTGAACATGCTTGGGACTCTAGTAGAATAGTCTATCCCTATTTGAAGTGTGCTTATATTCAGCGTGCCAACATTAATAATTTGAGAGACCATTTGTTTGTGCATGAAATTGATACAAGTTACGCTTGTTGGATATGACATGGAGAAATAGAGTCTAAATATGATAAGGACAATGTTAGGAGGGATAGTAGTGGATCATCATTTGATAACTATGAGGGACATTCGTTAGAGGAGTTGACTCAAAAGGTAGAGAAAAGTGTTTGGGATTGTCCATAAATGTTTGAGAAGTTATTGAATAACTCAGAGAAACCTTTGTACAGTGATTGTAAGACATTTATGTGATTATCTGCTATTTTAAGGTTGTATAACTTAAAAGCATGTAACGGATGGAGTGATAAGAGTTTCACAGAATTATTGTCACTTGTGAAGGATATGCTTCTTAGTAACAACGTTCTACTAGATCATACCTATGAACCGAAGAAGATTCTATCATCTATGCTTCTATGGGAATGAGTTATGAGAAGATACATGCATGTCCTAAAGATTGTATTTTATATTGCAATGACAATGCATCTTTGGATAGTTGTCCTAATCCTGAATACAAAGCACCACGACACAAGAAGAACAAGGTGCCCGCTAAGGTGTTATGGTATTTTTCTATAATACCAAGATTAAGGGGGATGTTTAATTATGTTGAAGATGCCAAGAACCTAAGATGGCATGCTGATGACAAGATAGATGACGGGCTTCTTAGACATCCATCTGACTCTCCACAATGGATGACGATTGATGGCTTGTTTCCTGAATTCGGTAAAGAATCAAGAAATGTGCGCCTTGCACTTTTTGAGGATGGAATGAATCCGCACAATCAAGGCACCTATAGTTTATGGCCGGTGATTTTGGTTATATACAATCTACCTCCGTGATGAAACCTGGATAGGTTTCACAAGTTTTCGCTGGATCGAAAAATTGAGCGCGGGGTTCGATTTACCAAGACAATCAGCCTAAGCGTTTTAATCCAAAGGAAGATTAGAAAAACTCAGTGCGCAGTTGAATTAACGGCTGCTGAAGTTGTAGCATAGAAGAGATCGAGAAATAAATCAAGGAAGAAGATCGAGGAAGAAGAAGAATATGTGAACGAGAAGGTCACGAGAGAGAGCAAGAGAGAGAGAGAGAAGTCAAGAGAGAGTTCCAGAAATTCAATCAGAATGTATTTCGACCAAAAAAAGTGTCTCGTATAAACGCGTATACGCCTTTTATATGGCGTATATAATAAAATTATACAACCGTATACAGACGATGGGCTCACTCCTAATTTACAACAGATCAGCCCAAACACAGCCCAAAAATCAGCCGAAACAAATACAACATCAGGGATCGAAGAGTTGGGGCAAAGAAACAGCGCAACTTCAACAAAATAATTACAATGTACAATAATCCAAATTAATGGATTTACAATTAATTCCTATTAGCTAAAATCTGCTAGCTAATCATGGTTACCAATGGTTGAGTAATCCACATTCCAACTAACCCAATAAATATGGGTCGGGTGGCAAATTACACAGCTAGCTTAATTCCCATTAGCCAAGTATGCAAGCGAATGCATCACATGGGATAATCACAAATTAATACAACACATTTTCTGTAACAGCACCTAGCAGCAGCTACACAGCAATCATCTTGATCCACTCCCATATCGTGAGTTAATTTCCTAAGTAATCACACAATAATTTATATGTGCAACATAATTTATAACAATTAATAGAATTATTTAAGTACAAATTTTGTAGATATATATCACTCCGTGGATCTATATGAAACGCAAGTATATGATGTTGTCTTTACTCATTTTTAGGCCAAATCAACCTGGGAATGATATTGATGTTTATTTGGCACCTTTGATTGATGATTTGAAGTTCTTATGGGACATGGGCGTTGAAGTATTTGATGCATATAGTGAAGAAAATTTCACTTTGAAAGCAATGTTATTTTTTACTATAAATGATTTTCCCGCGTAAGGCAACTTGTCAGGTTATAGTGTGAAAAGCCATTATGCATGTCCGATATGTGAGGGGAATACTTCATTTTTTCAACTAACTCATGGCCGAAAGACTGTGTTCCTTGGGTATCATAGGTTTTTACCGAAGAATCATCATTATCATAGAAAAGCGTTCAATGGATTCTGAGAAGAAGGGCAGGCACCAATCCAGTTGACGGGTTGACAAGTGTGGCTGAAGATGAAACATTTGAGTGTCAAGTTTGGGAAGAAGAATAAAGATAAGCCTCCATCAGTTGGGTGGAAGAAGATGTCAATATTCTTCCACCTTCCTTATTGGGAATCTTTCTACATGAGATATGCCCTTGATGTGATGCATATTAAGAGAAATATATGTGACAGTCTTGTTGGTACATTACTTAATGTTCCAAACAAGACTAAAGATGGCATAAATGCTCGAATGAATATGGAAGAAATAGGTATTAGACGGGAACTGACACCGTGAGACAACAGAAGAAGAACATATTTACCACCAGTGTGTCACACTCTTTCCAGAAAAGAGAAAATTTTATTTTGTGAATTCTTTCACAGTTTCAAGGTTCTAGAAGGGTATTCTTCAAATATCAGAAGGCTTGTGTTGATGAAAGAGTTGAAATTAATTAACATGAAGTCTCATGATTGTTATATTTTGATGCAACACTTGTTACCGATAGATATACATGGAATTTTGCCAAAACGTGTTCGAATTACTATCATGAGGCTTTATTGGTTTTTTAAAGTCGTCTACTATAAAGTTATACATCCTAATAGTTTGGATGCCTTGAAAAGAGGGACTGTGATTACTTTGTGCCAGCTTGAAATGTATTTTCCACCGTCATTCTTTGACATTATGGTACATCTAACTATACATTTAGTTTATGAGATAGAGATGTTAGGACCTGTTTATGGGCATTGGATGTACCCCTTTGAAGGGTTTATGAAGTTATTAAAAGGTTATGTGAAGAATTGATATCGGTCAGAAGGATGTATTGTTGAGAGTTACCTTGTGGAAGAGGCAATTGGGTTTTGCACAAAGTACTTGTCAAATGTTGAAGCTCTTGGTATTCCTAAGTCTTGACACACAGTCAAATTTGAAGGACAGGGTATTAGGGGCAAGAAATTTGGGTGTGTAGACCCTAACATGTTCCATGCAGCATATCTATATGTATTACACAACAGTGATGATGTTTAGCTATACATTGAAGAGCACATGATTTCTTTATGGATTGAAAATCCATCAAAGACTGAGAAATGGATTATCAATAAACATAATCTTTCCTTCATTGGTTGGATAAGAGATCGCATCATTCCACTCATCGGACATTCCCCAACTTTAATTTCCGAAACCCTGCATTGGTTGTCTCAGAAACCTCGTTATGAAGTTTTTCAATATACTAATTATGTGATCAATGGTTGCACTTTTTATACAAAAGAACAAGATGAGGAGAGTAAAATGCAGAATAGTGGGGTGCCTTTAGTGGTTGAGGCAATGCATGTTGCTAGTGCGAAAGACAAGGATCCAACTTATGCAGATATGAATTATTATGGTGTGATTGAACATATATGGGAGTTAGATTACACTGTGTTTAAAATCCTTGTATTCAGCTACAGATGGGTTGATAATGGCTGTGGGGTTAGATATGAAGATGGATTCACATTAGTAGATCTTAATAGGGAAGGGCATAAACAAGACCCATTTGATACGGACCGCACATCATCAACTACTCCTCTCCTTTTACTTTTTGGTAATCGTATCCTGTTGTCTCCTCACTCATATAATTCCACATTTTCCATCTTCAGGGTAAGTTGGGATTCGAAGCCAGATTAAGGAGTGGAGGCAACAAGCGTGGGCGGAAGCACTTTTTGAACTGTATTTTTTGTAATTAATTAAGCTTGAATGTGTAACATGTGTAATCATGGTTGGAACATTAATATTTTTGTAGGGTGTGTGTGTTTAGTGGCCGATAATGATTTTACCCTAATTTTTGGAAATCCCATTGATAGTCTCGGGTTAGGCGGAGTTGGTTATCAATGGCCACCCCCGAGCCTAAATGAGTATGGGTAACTTAGTCCTTGTTTCCCTATTTGCATTGGATTCAGGATCGGTATTATCCCGTTATAATCGCCTCTTGAATCTAATGAAAATAGGAACATTGCGTTAACCTCCTTTTAAGCTAAGTTGGACTGAACCAAAACTTGAGCCCAGGCCCAAGTTTTGGCCCAGTCGGCGGGTGGCTCCTCGTGCCCTAATTACCCACCTATTTAAGCTCATTTCCTCCTCGGGGAGCGCCGATCGCCTTTTTCCTTTGTTGCTCTCCTGGTGGCTCGACCCCTTTTCTCTATTCGGCCTTTTTGTCGACCGTTGCTGGTCACCATCGATGCACGTCCACCTTTTTCCTGCCCCGGATCTTGTCCCTGACACCAAATCTAAGGCCTTAGGTCAACCGTTTTCTCACCCTTGCCCTCTCTCCCTTTTTGTCGGTGTTCGATTCCCGTCATATGTAACGGGCAGGGTTTGCTTGTAAGGGTGGAAGGTTTTTGAATGAAATTTCTTGGGTTTTCTTGTTAACTCACGCACAAATCCATTGAAGTATCAACGTCTGGTTCGGAGATTACTTCGGCTTAGGGGGAAACGAGTACGTTCCCGACCCCCGTTTAATGGATCGAGTACGATCCGGCTAGTCGGGTTCATTTCACCATTTATCTTAGCATCACAAGTGACACAAATTCTATGTCACTGACCTTGCTGATAACAGATGGTTTGTGGTACTATCTACAAAAAAAGAAATGCCAATGAATGTGATGATGAAAATGATGCCAACTAGAATAAAGAGTGTGTCTCAGCCGTGCAAGCAATTCAATTATTGAACGATGATAACAATAAAATTAATGAGGAGGAAATATATGTCACGGAAGATCATTGTGAAGTAATATATATATCAGATCCTGAATCTAATCCGAAAACAAAGGGAAAAAAAGAAGGAAAAGATGGCAATGAGGGTAATAATATTGTAACATATAATATCTGTTTTGGTTTTTCTAAATGCATTTTTCAACCTTCATGATAGGATATTTATTGTATTGATAATATAATGGTATATTATACTCAATACATAACATTATAACATAATTTATTTATTAAGTTTTTAGAGATATGGCCAAAAAAATATTGATAGGGACAGCAGTGATGAAGAAGGGAAAAGAGGACCTACGATTATGAGAATCATCACAGATATGATGAATAAAGGAGAACTGTTTGAGTTAGGATGAAATAATTACAATCTTCCCATTGGCCCTTATGTTGACATGTTCTTGACTTACATTTCACTTGTGACCCGTAACCATGTTCCTATCTCCTATAATAATTGGAAGCAGGTTTCAAAGGGTCATAAGGAGCATATTTGGCAGAAAATTCATGGTAAATATACTATTTTATGTAATCATTTTTGTATGCCAAATGTTATTAATTTTAATACATTAACATCGGTATACATTTATGTCTTATTTTGCAGAGAGTGTTTAATGTGTCAGAGAGTAGGAAGAAATGGCTTCTTAGACATTGTGGGGAGCGTCTAAGAACATTTATGTCATATTTAGCTCGTTGGAAAATGTACAGAAAGAGGGATGGTTCTCTATGACAGAATCCACCCAAACGATACGGTTTTATTGATCAAGAAAGTTGGAACCAATTTATTGCATATCGTCTTATGGGTGATTTTAAGGTAATTGTTAGATAACAATTAACCTTTTTGTATCGATCCTAGTATTATGCATAATATTGAAATAACCATGTCACTATGTTTTGGCTTGTCACATAGGAAAAAAGTGCTAAAAATAAAGAGGTTGTGAAGCAGAATAAATACTGGCATAATATGGCTCACAAAGGGTATGCAGGCCTTGAAGAGGAGTTGTTATGAATTTTGTGATTTATCTATTTACATGTATTGACAAATTTTATAATATTGGTTTATTATAAGAATATTTTTTTATTTACAGCTCATAGCCCAAGACTTAGACCCATGTACCTCATCCATTAATATTGGTACATTATGGAAGAAGGCTAGAGCAACAAGAGATGGATATATTAATGAAGATGTAGATATTGCAGCAGTAAAAATTGTAAGTTTTTAGATATCTAGAACCTTGCTTAGTTTTTTTTTAGAAAACTATTATATTATGCTTATTCCTATAAGCTAAATTTACATATATTATATACATTACAGGATGAACTTCAAGCGTCAGATGGTGAGGAGGGGGTCGACCAATATAACATTGTGTCCCAGGCTACAAGAATTCTAGAATACTCTAGAAGACATAGGGGTCTTGGATTAGGTGTTACGAGAACGAGCGTACGTGGTCGATCTCGTGGTTCTCATAGCACTGATGAGCAAGTCGCCATCCTCACCCAGAAATTAAACATGGCATTTGAATGGATGGAAACAATGGAGCAAGAGTTGTCATTTATTAAATCTCAAGGGTATAAGCCATCCAATTCAGTCGACCATGATCAGCTTCACATAATTAATGTAAATAGCGTCAGAGACAGTTGTGAAGCTGATACACGTCTTTTTTCTCTTCTCGACGTAAGCATTATATAACTATGAATTGTTATTAAATGTATTCGTTGTCATAAATAATTAATAATGTGTAATATTTTCATTTAGGGTTTGCATAAATGTGACTTGTTAGCGAATGACGTTTCAACCCTTTTGGCGAAAGGAAGGGCCCGCATCAGTCACAGTACCCAAATGCAAACTGTCCACGGGTACAAATTAGCCCTAAATACAAGGCCGGTGAGTATTGACACTCAAATCATTTGCAGTGCACCCTTGCCTTGTTATAAAGAGAGCGATGAGGCAGCCATAGTGCTAGAAGCTCATGGAAGCTTCGTGCCTTGGCCTGCGGATAAGATACGTCTCACTACTGAAGAGGTATTGACATTCGACATCTTCATTAGACCTTGTTTAGTAGTTACACTGTTTGTACCTTTTTCATATATATATGCTCAATACATATTTTATTTATTATCATCAATTAAGGAATCAAAAAAGGAATAAAAGAATAAGACTACTCCTGCTAGTAAACCAAGAGAGGTACTAGTAGAACGAGCAACACAAAAGAGGGCGCTGCTAAAGGAAAGAGAGCTAAATCTAAAAAGTCAATTACCCCACAAAAGATTTCTTCTTCGAAAATAAGCCAACCTCCACCAGCATTAGCTTTATTGTATTTCTATGCCCAAAATTACCTCGGGGATAATTATATTTTCATTGATTGTCGTCTTGAGTATGTTGGGAGGGACGATGCTACTTACATGGTATCGACGGTTGAGATAAGCAACATTTATAATTAGGAATGGATGTCAACCATAAGTGTCGCCGTTTATGTCACGTAAGCATTATTTCATATTTTAGATTTTAGTACTCTTGTACAATTGGAATTTTGATGACCTCTTATATGATTTATTAGTTATTAACAAATATGCATTGTTATTGTCGTCCATAGGTTGGTAGCTAGTCATGCTACGATGGAGGAAATGTTGTCCTCTATTGTGTTTGTGTGCCCATACTACATAGCTGACGGTAGTACAATAATAGAGGGTAGGCACATAAACTATTTAGCGGATCGCATTTTGATTGAGATACACAACAAGCTCTATCTCACCTCGCAAATGAACATTAGGTTTTGTGCGCCATCCGAACTGATCTTAATAAAGTCTATGTGTTTGATTCCATTTGAACCTATGACGTGCCTTTTGAGGTCACTCATCGTGGTGGGAAGGAATTTATCAACATGTTAGTATACTTTTCACTTCTTACTTCATTAGCTTATTTATACATATATTCTACTTTCATTATTTGAGGTATATATATTTACAATATTGTGTATCCAACTCTATTTATTAGGGAACTATAGGCAACATATCAAAGGAGAGGTGGAAATGGTGTCCCAAACCCAAATAATCTTCAATATGAGCCTATCATGGTAAGTAGGAAGACAACTATTTTGTATTTTATTTTAATTCAAATTAATATCTAATAGTTAGAGAGCTAACTGAATTCATTTGACAGTGTCCGCAATAGCAAAATGACGATGATTGTGGATACTATATATGTAGAGCAATAGATCTTATAGTCCAGAATAGATTGGTCAACATATATCCAAGCCATGTATGTTTGCTTTTCCATATTTTTCCATTAATGAATCATGACATATATATTTTTGACCTAATGGCTAACTATATATTAATTGAAACATGGGCATTGTAGTTTTTCACCGATGACTATGCACAAGGCTAGCAATATAATGTTGATGAAATTGATGAAGTTAGAGACCAATGGGCCAAGCACATGCACTCATTCATTTGGTATTAGGTAGCAATCTATATATTCTACATGCATTTTTAGGTTTGTATTTCGTCTACATCTTTTGGTGTTCTAGCCTAGATCTCTGAACTTTTTACTTTGGGGTGTAGAGCTACCAAGTTGTGGTATGCCTACTAATTTTGATTCCTAAGTATGGCCAGTGTATTGAGATATGAATACCAATCATAGATTGATTGAAATTATGGTGTGATTGCAGATTTGGTATGAATTGATGTTGTTTTACATTGCAGATTTGGTAATTATTTGAACATACAACTATGTATGTGGGCAGAAACAAAATAGAAAAATTATTAAAAAAATATGTATTAGGGTTTAATAAATGCATAATTAGTCCTTGAAACCCTAATTGGATGATAGACTTTTCATAACGATTCTTAATAAAAACCGTTAATAAAACTATCCATTTAATATCAAATTTATACTCATTTAATACGTATTAGGGTTTAATAAGTACATAATCAATGACTGAAACCCTAATTCGATTATGTTTTAACAACGGTTTTTGTAATAACCGTTATTAAAACCTAGTTTTCCACAACGGTTTTTTACTTATAAACCATTATTGAAACCTTATTTTTAACAACGGTTTACTAAAAAACTATTATTAAAACATTTTTTTAACAACGGTTTTTTACTTTAAAACCGTTATTAAATATGAAGTTTATGCACATATTCCCGGGTTTTTGTATATTTTTTATGATGGTTATGAATCATTATTAAAGATTTAATAACGGGCAGTTCAATAACGGTTGAAAATCGTTATTAAAACTATAAAATAACCATTATTAAAATCCCTTTCCGGGGTAGTGAAACTAGCCTTTATTTGTTTTTACTGTTTTGATCATTCAAACCATTGTTCCTTTCATTATTCAATTATTTATAATCCATTTATTCATCAGGCAAAATTTTATCATCCAATTACTTATCATTAAAATTTTTATCATCGAGTGATGGATTGTGCTTGACCCCATGGTCTCATATACCATGGAAGCTTACCCAAAACAAGGGACATAAAGTCCAGGCCAAAGCCAATCCTTAAAGCAGACATAAGTCTAGGCCGAAGCCTATCACTAAAATGGACATAAGTCCAGATCAAAGTTAACTAATATGGACATAAGTCTTGGTCAAATCCAACAATCTAGGTAATCATACCCTTTAATATCGATACTCCCTAATACATCATCAGTGTTGATAATAGGTAAGGCACCGAGATTTCTAAGATCTCATCCAAAGGAAAAGAATGAAGGCACCAATAAATGTCCAAATGCATACTAACCCTCGGTAGCTAATTTAGAATTGGGTAACCCAGACCCATACACAACTCGATTTTCTTTCACATTACGTTATTAGTATATTATTCATAAGTTTAAGTGAAGACACAAGGCCCATACAAAGAAGAATCATGTTTGGGTTTTCCATTTACCCTTATCTAATGTTATTCATGCCCATCATATTATTTTATCCAAGCACATGTTGTGCTTCATTAGTTCTTTCTGAAAGACCATCACATTTCATATGTGGTACACCCATTAAGTCTTTACAATACTTATAGAGTACGTCATAAATCATGGTATGTTTAATCCATTCCTTAATGTTATTAATCCATGATAAAAATATATATTTTATCCCTTTAATAATCATAGGACAATCCCATGCATAGCCTCAAAGCATAACCAAACTAAAAGAAATCAAATCACACAAACAACGTAAACCATTTGATCGGCTGCACCAACTAGTCAACTGTTTGGGTTGACCAGTTGATTAGTTTAACTCAACCAAAACCTACTTTTTCTTAAACAAGTAGGTCAGTTTAGGCAAGCCAGTTGACTTTTCATAGGCTAGTTGATTGGTTCTACCTAACCGGTAGATGGATTTATGTATAGAGCAATACAAAAGTCTTTATAGACTTACCAAGAGATGGGTTGGGTCAATTAGTCAACTATTCTAGGAACCAGTTGATCAATTTGCCATAACATAGCATTAAACCATCAATTTCATGCAGATTATGCTCATAAACCTTCATTATACCACATTAGAACATGCTCTAACATTGTATAACACATTTTTATCCTATATAACTTGCAAATCTCAACATTTAATCATCACAACCTATTTGTTTTCAAGGTTCACACTTTTTACTCAAAATACGCAATCTAACAATCTAAATAAGTGTTGTAAGATATACCTATTCATGCCGATATATAATACCAACTTAAAGTATTTCATATCATGCATGATTACTCATAACTCATTTTAAAATCAAGAATCACTTACTTGATGCCGGCAAAACTTTCTTTAAACTAGAAATCTCAACCTATGAAAACCTTAACTTTTAAAATCTTAAAACAATAAGTTTTAACTTAGAACTTTGTGCATAACCTTAATAAATTTTAATCTGGAATAGAAAGGAAAGATTGAACATACCACGCCCCAAAGGCAAAAGAGAGAATACTCAGCTAAACCACTCAATCTTTTTCCCAAATCTGACTCTTCCTTGCTTAGTAATTAAAACAAGTTGGAGTTAGAGAAAAGATTAAAAGAGTAAAAAGGATTAGAATACAAGGTTTGAAGTGTAGAGGGAGGAGGCAAATATAGAGAGTTAGGTATTTTTGGTGGTTGGAAGAAAGGTGGACAAAAGGGATGATTGAGGCTATTTATAAGTAACCAATCAAGATGAATCACATAGTGGTTAGGAATAATTCAAAAACTCAAACTCTTATCATTTGAATTCAATTTAAATGGATGAATTTTATCTACGATATGCTAACCTATTCTCTAGATATCAAATTGTGATTTTGGAAAAATGCAGTTTAATTGGTACATAATTAAAATTCATAAGAGGGGTAATGGAAGGTCAGTGTGAAAGGAACAACTAAGAAGAATATGCCTGAGATCGAATCAATGATCTTAGAAATGTGTAGAGGAGAGATGTGGAAGAATACAAGGATGAGGTCATCTCCCCCCTTAGTTATCCCAATTGACCTTTTAGATGGATCTAAGGCAACATTTTGAGCTAAATGCATCATAAAAAAAGCAAAAACAAATCTCATAGGGATAATTCAACATGGGTTAACAAAGTTCCTTTTCAGTATAAGAGTTTTTTCTTGAAGGATTAAGTTTTAAAAATATACCTATTTCAACAAATTAGTCAATCAGTTCCCCAACAAGTCGATAGGTTTAGTCTAGTAAAAACTATTTTGCTAAAACAATGAATCAATCGATCAGTTCATGGAACCAGTTGACATGTTTGCTTGAAAAACTTTATAAATTTAGTTGATAAGTTCTTATGAAAAACTCTATAAATTTAATTTTCCAACCTTGATTCAAATCCAACTTTACCTTAAACCAAATCATAATACCAAATCAAAATTAAACACCTAAAATTGACATAATTTCTCATTTAACATTTCTAAAAGGATGGATATTACACAAGGTCCAGAGAGGCCCTCTTATATATTATAGATGTCTCAATATTTTTTTCCCTACACATACTAAGTGATTTGGTATCCTATTTAATTGTGGTCTGATTACGTTTTTGGGCAAGCCAACTAGGGCAGTACTATTTGAGTACTAGATTACTTATTACAATTTTTTTGAGTCTCCATCCTAAAAATAATATAATCAAATGGTTGTGATCATGATAATGAAACATAACAACCGATTATTCTTATTAATTCGTGGACCTTATATATCATTATCCTAAGCATGTCGCTTATTTATATTTTTTTAATTGTGCTACCATGTGACACCCATCCTTACTTAGTTATCACATGATCTATTATTTGAACTGCATGTGAGCCTTATGTGTAGAATTCTATCTTATAGAGTAGTTGTATTACTCAACATAAGTTCATGATTTGTTATATGCTTATACTTTATGTGTTTACATGTATAGTTGATTATTTATAACCATGAACTCTTGACCTCACCTTTTATCGTATGTTAGCGCATGTCTCATATGTTCTTTGCTACAATGTATTATGGATAATTATGGCTGAAATATTTCATATGAACATGCTTTACTTTAGCTATCTCATGTGTGTCTTGCTCTTGTCATTTTATTTATGAATTTCCTTAATACTTATTAAGTGGGAAATTAATAACCTATTATATACTTTGTGAAATCATATGAGTAGTTCTAAGTGGAATGATTTTGTAACAGATGTATAATTAAGCATGAGTATTATAAGCTAAAGGTTACCATGTTGTATGTGTATCATGATTCCTTCCATGAGTTAGGTAGTCATGATTTTTTCAGTATTAGACCCATATTGATACTACCTTGGTTGAATGCGTCTTGCAATGATCCACTTATGGTGGGGAGCATATCTCTTGTGCAGGCTTGAGATTGATTATTATTGATGTGTTAAAGAATTGGGCTTTGAGAGAGTAGGCAACTTGAAGTTTTATCCATCAAAGATTTGTCTTTATTTATCACTATTTACTTTTGTTAAATATTCAAGTGTTGTATTAAAGTTTTCATGGTGTTGTAATCAAATTTTAATTTCCCATTACTTTGCTATGATTTTAAAATCTAGGGTTATTTCACAGGTTTTCTGCTAATTTGATTAGTGATGACTTTATTTAGTGAAAATTTTCATTTTCCATATGCCATTAGATATCGTCTTGTAGGAATTTATCCTCATGGTATAGATGTTATTTGAATTTTAGTTGGAGAGTTTTTAGCTTTACACTTAGTATGAGATAGATGATGAAAATTTATCTTATGTTAGGTGTGGTGGTAACGTTCCCCATTTTTTATTTTAGCTTTCACATTTTTCTTTTAAATAAAAATTTTCAGGAGTGAATTTTGGGGATGTTACAAAAAGATAGTGTCATTTGTAAATATTTTGTATTTATGTTTTAGGTCTAGAAACTACTTACAACGTTTAGTGGAAATGTCTTTCAGTAGGAAAAAGAAACTACTGTAAGTCTCTAAGAAAATTATAGTATTTGAGTGTTACAAATAAAAATGGTGACATTTTTTTTTATAAATATTAGGTATTTATATTTTAAGATAGAAACTATCCATGGTAGGTAGTGCAAAATACTGTAAGTTTCTATAAAAGCTATATTTAAGAGCTACAAAAAAATATGGTAATAGAACTACTCACAATAGGTGGTGGAAACTGTTATAAGTAATTCAAAAAACTATGGTGGTTATTAGTTCTTACCATAAAGGGTGGTTCTCATTAGATATGTCATATCTATATATCCACACACACACACACACACACACACACACACACACACATAGATATCTGTGTGTGTAGTATCCAAATCCATTTTCTCCTAACCTTTTAGTTCTACTATTACTGCTACTGCTGTTGTTAAATTAAAAGTCTATTTTCTATTTTTACCCTTAATTTTTTTAATTATATATGTATTAAATGATTTTTTATTTCTCAATGAAAAATATTAGTGTAATTTTAAGACTACTTTTATTACTTTATTAAAAAGTGTGGAAAATGACATAATTACTCTATTTTTAATACGGATGAAGTATATAATATATAGGTACCTGATGATAGATGCTTTTATATATGTGCATAGTGGTGACATGCATGTATATATATAGTGCCTTTAATTGATGTTTTGATTCTATGAATTTTTGTCATCAGACTTTCACGTCTTGAGAGGTATATATGTTTGGTCCATTAATTATTTTAGGTTAAATTTCAATCTAAGTTGTGCCAGGTGGTAATCGGAAGTGATAATATCATAAGAAAGAGGCAGATGCATATAGACATGTGTGTATATAGTTGATACATCTTATAATATTAATAGTGTATTGTTGTTGTTAAATATATAGGGGCATCTAATTAGAATCAGTTTTGTCTTTGGAATTTGCATACCCAAGTAAGTAATTAACCTATAGACCCTTACATTTTTCTATCTATATTTTGTGACAAGTTCCTTATTCTCTAGTTATAAAATATTGTTTTAAAAAAAATTTTCCATTTATGTAGGTAATTTGCTCCAATTTATTCTTGGTATTTCAAACTAAACTTCAGATCAATCTTTAGTATAGTTGTTTTGGAATGTGTTTGCTATACTAGTAGTTGTATCATATTTCTGTTAGTAGGACGTTTTTAAGCGTTTTGTGATTGCATCCCAAAGATAAGGAAAACCTTTCTGGGTAAAAGCAGTGTGGGATTGATAATCGATATTGCTTCTTTTAAATAATATACTACTCAAAACTTCTTTGTACCCTCGATTAACGATAGGGGATAATCAATTAATTGTTGTTTTTGTGCCCTAGCCATGAGAGGAGAACTACTATAGTTACACCTTACTTTGTTTGATTGATACCCATTTATGTTATGGTTTTGGTTAATCTTTTGATTATCTGGTCCTACTAACTTTTTTTTTGTTATTTTGTTTACTGGATTCTATGTTCAACTCTTATAACGTTTGGTTTCTTAATTGTTTGGTTTTATTTTATACTTTTAATAACATATGTTTTATAGTATATCTCTGCTTGGATTGTACTCAGTAGTAGGAATGGCAATGGGTCCAGTACTCGACCCAGACCTTGCAAACTCGACTCATTAATACAAGGCCTGGATCCGTAAGTTTTAGACCCGACGGGTCTGGATCGGGTATGAGTCTGGACCTGAATAAATGGGTCTAGATCTGGATCCTATCATTTTAGACCTAGACCCGTTTAATTTATATATATATATATATATATATATATATATATATATATATGTTAATCATTAAACCCTAATAATCCTAATTCCTATTTCCTAATTCCTACTCTACATTGTAGCCTATAGGTCGAGTGACTCGAGTCGACTGGTCGACGACAACCTCTCATCTTCCGCCGCTGTGTGCTTGTGTCCTATACTCTGTGTGGCTGTATGTGCTGTCGAGTGCCGGTTGCCCTACTTGCTCCGGTGCTTCCCTACACTGCTGCACGGCTGCACTGCACCCAGTTACCCATTCGACTCCCCCCACGCCTAGTGTTCTACAATCCGGACTCTGCAGGCTCCTCCCCTCCTCAATCCTGTTCGAAACTTCGAATTCAAACAATCTAAGTTCGAACTTCGAAGTTTGCACAGCACAGGCTCGCGAGTCATGGCCCTCTCCTCTGGCTCCGATCGTTGATCTCGCCTCTCGCAGTCACATTAGTAGCCTCCTTGATCCAGTGCTAGACTCCTAGCCTTGTAGGTTCGAGTGACTTTAAGTAATATTTCTACGTGACTTTAAGTATTTTATATCCAACTATTTAATTAGTAATGTTAATTCTATGTAAGTTCTTTTAGAAACATAATATTGCTTTATTTGGATTGTTTTTGAGTTGTTTGAACTTTTTTTTTGCGGCTGATTTTCTTATTTGTGAACTTCAAGGATGAAGATCCTCTCAAGGAGGCATCGGCGTAATGCACAATAATATTGTCATACATGTTTCTTATAATATAATACCTCCAAAATTACCACTATTTTTTTTTGTTGCAAAATTTATTTCTGTGTCAAATATGAATCCAGCTTACTATTCCATTATCGTACAAGACAAAATCTTACAGCAAATTAAAAAAATATAATAGAATAAGAGGAGTCTTATAAAGCATATGTAAGCATTTTGAGATAAACTCTAAGTACGAAAATGGCCAAAATATATCAAAATGAATCCTATAGAACTAATAATCCCTAAGGTATTTGAGAAAAAGATAGCTATGATATAACCCAAATTCTTTTACATATAGGATAAAACACATGTAAGCAACTAGTAAACCACTAATCATTAAGGTGTCATTGATGGGGTTAGGAAATTTTATATGCTATCTTCTTATGTGTTTATTATGTGAATCTACTAGAGAGAAATGATATTATGCTATCTCTCAATTTTATAGAATAGTGGTGAAAGAATTCAAGAGAATGAAGAAAAATGGTTGTTGTTACTAGCTATTCAAATGAGTCTAGATGAGATAATGCATTTATGTTGGGAATGTATAAGGTATACCTCACATTTTATATTAGGAATGTATAAGATACTTCTATGTGTAGAAGTGATACTTTTGATGTATATAACTAATAAATGTAACTTTTTATCTATATATTTGGAATAGTTTTAGATCACTAAATTAATATGAAAGACCCTTTGTGGATGATTGAAATGGTATATAAGTAGGCTTAGCAACAATCTACTAGCCTCTTTTGATTACATTAATAATATTGGTTTTTTATTTTGAGTTTGGACAATTGTTGAGTTGATAAGTTTGATGCATATAACATGGACCACATGGTTATATTGTTTTTCTATCTATTTGGAGAATATTAGGAATATTTGAAATTTTGAATTAAGCTTATATGTTATAAGTTATAACTTAACTTGGAACTGCAATGTATTATAAATATTGTTATGATCCTCATTACTGTCAATCTCAATTATAATCTCAATTATGAATATTTGAATATTATGAATCCTCGACTTATAAGTTATAAGTTATCCAATTATCCTAATTCTTTAATGTGAATTATGTTTTATTAAGCCAATAGTGGACTAGAAAAAAACTAAACAAAGTAGCATTTATGGATAATGGTCTAGAAACAAAGATAATAAAGGGTATGGGGTGGGGCTAAACTAAAGGGAAAAAATGAATTGGTCGAGAATTGTTAGAGAAAGGAAATCCAAGAGGAGAGTAAGGAGGGGATCTACTTGAAGTCTTGAAAAAGTATAGTAAGATTAGGTTATGTATCTCTTTGATAAATAACCTAGGAAATATAGAGAATAAAACAAGACTTAAATGTTAACTCTAAAATGTACAACTCATGCCAACTTTTATTTTTAATTTTAGGCAAGTTAACATTACAAGTTATTGCATGGGTTAAATTTGATAATATTTTATTCTTGAGGTTGTTCAAATTGTATTTTTTTTATTCTAGTAGGTCATGGAACATGAACAACAATCTAATTATGCTTCTTCAAGGTTTTCATGGTCTAAGGGCACTCGTGTTGATTCATTTCAGCCTGCTACATTACGTGTGGATGATTTGGATGTAAACATGGAGGATGTTCAAAATTAGAACAATGAGGGGCCCCTAAGTGATAAGGAAGTAGATCAAGAACTTGATTATGCCATTTGTACACAAAAAACTTGGAAGCGCACTTCAATGGTTTGGGATTTCTTTGATAGAATTAAAGTTAATGGTCTGGCCAAGGCAAAATGTCGTCACTATAAGGCTATTTTAACTTGTGCAACTACTGGTGGAACCTCACATCTTAAAAAGCATGTAGATAATACTTTCCCTGGAAGACATTTGAGACTTGGGTCAAGAGGGGTCAAGCAACAAAAATTGAGTATAAAGACTCAGTCTGACGGGTCAGCAAGTTTTGATATAAAGCAGAATAATGATACGTCATTTGATCAAGAAATTTGAAGGAGGGAATTAGTAAACATAGTAGTGATTCACGAGTATCCATTGTCGATTTTTGACCATATTGGATTTAGGAGATTTGTACAAAGCCTCAATTCTTCCTTCAAGATGATTTCAAGGAATACATTCAAGAATGATGTGATGAAGTTGTATCAAAGTGAAAGACACAATCTATAGGATTTGTTGGATCATAATCAGAGACGAGTTGCAATCACCACTGACATGTGGACTACATCTAACCAAAAAAAGGGATACATGGTCGTGACATCACACTTTATTGATGAAGATTGGAATTTGCGAAGTAGAACTTTGAGGTAACTATTTAATTATTATCGTTATATTTTATTATATTTGTAGCTTGATTAAGTGTAATTTTGTAATGATTGTTTCATTATTATTTTGAAGGTTTTCTTTCGTCCTATGTCCACATACAAAAGGCATTATCTCCAAGGTTTTATTAGATTGTGTGTCCCAATTTGGGCTTGAAAGTAAAATCTCTTCTGTGGTGGTTGATAATTGTAGTACTAATGATGCAAAGATGGGAATTTTGTTGAGAAAATTTGAGAAAAAGTCTCTTATACTTGGTGGAGCAATATTACGTATGAGGTGTAGTGCTCACATATATTCTTAACTTGATAGTTAATGATGGATTAAATGTGATCAAGACGGGGATTGAAAATATTCGAGATTGTGTCTCATTTTGGACTTTAAATCCTAAAAGGATTGAAAAGTTTGAGGATTCATGTCGATATTTGAAGGTCAATACTTCTAAAATGTTAGTTCTTGATTGTAAAACTAGATGGAATTCTACTTATTTCATGCTCCAGAGTGCTTTTCCCTATAAAGATGTCTTTAAAAGGTTGAAACGTTTATATGATAGACTTAAGTTTGTAGTTCCTAGTGATCATGATAGGCATTTGGCTCATGTTGTATGCGAGAAGTTGGAACTTTTTTACAAGACTACCATAGTTTTCTCTGGAAGAAATTACCCTACAACAAATTTATTTTTTTGAAAAGTATGCATGATTAGAATTGCTTTGAGAAGTTGGCTACAAAGTGATGTTGAGGTCATTAGTTCTATGGCATCAAAGATGATTAAAAATTTTGACAAATATTGGCGCGAAATTGATGGAATATTGGCTACTGCTAGTATCTTGGATCCTAGAAACAAAATTTGTTGAATACTATTTTAGGAGATTATATGATGATGAGGATCATAATGAATTAGATAGGGTTAGAAACATGTTTGATGCTCTCTTGGTTGAATATCAGAAGAAAGTTGTTGATTATTCTATTAACCTTGGTGGTTCTTCTAAAGCTCCATTGAAAAATTCTCTAAAGTGGGTATAACCTCAAACTTCTGTTCATGATGAGGAGGATGAATTTGCTTTAGTTAAGAAAACTAAAGTAAGAAAAGTAAGTGTGAGGTGTGAGTTAGATCATTACTTGGAAAGTGATACATTGCCTGAAAGTGATCGTTTTGATATCCTTAATTTTTGGAAGAACGACCTCAAGTATCTAACTCTATAAAAGATTGCTAGGGATATTCTTGCTATTCTCATTTCTACTGTTGCTTCAGAAAGTGCTTTTAGCACGGGAGGACGGGTTGTAAGTCCCCATTGTTCGAGACTTTATGCAAAAACTGTAAAGGCATTGATGTGTTTATAAAGTTGGATGGTTGAAGACATTAAAGGTATTTTAATCTCTCTTCAATCATAACTTATTGCATATTTTATTTTATATGAGATAATTTATTATTTATTTGTTTAATATTCTGTAAAGGTACATTGGAGAATCCATATGCATGTGCTACAATGATAGAAGATTCAGACACTAAGGATGGAGTAGATGTAATTGACGTTTGTGATATGGTACATAATTATTTAATTTTACTTTAATATTATTATTGTATAAAATTTGACTGATTAAAATTAATATTTATAATCTTTTAAATTTTTAGGATACTGACAATGATGAAGAGGATGATTGATGTCAACTTATCGATGAATCAATGGCTAAGGAGGCAAGGATATGTCCTGCACGCTTACACGCTACAAGCCTGCAACTCTACTATTGTGTTGATTGAAAAATTATTTTTACTTGATTTTTAGTTTGTTGTCGTTTGTATAATTGCATTATGTCGTTGTACTGTTTGTATTTGTAAGCAATGACGTACTAGTTACTATTAGTATGTCATTGACTTATTGATTGTTGTTTAAATTAACTTGAAATGGATTTGTGTGGATGGTCCGATACTCTGATGTTGAAGACTTGTAGTATAAGTGCATGCATAGCAGGTGGTTATGTTTAATTTTAGCTTTTGATTTTATGAGTTTAGCAAGTGGTTATATTTAAATAATTTTTTAATATTTAAATATAATAGTTTAGTAGGTGTACAATATACTTACTATTTACAACATGAATTAATAGATTTTTTAGACATAAAATGACTGGACTCATTAAGGATCCGATTACCCGACAGACTCGATGGGTCTGGGTCTGGATCTTCTAAAATAAACGGGTTTGGGTCTGGATCTCGTTGGATCCGACCCAGACCCGACTTATTGCCATCTCTACTCAGTAGGCCGATAACTTGTTAAGTTGTGGTTCGGCTCATTCTTTTCCAAGATTTCAGATGAGCAACCTGAGATATATATAGTTGAAGGTTCGAGATCAAGTGTTTGCTTGGCTGGCTAGTTTTTTAGGATTATTATAAGCTTATAATAATAAATCTGTAATTTTTTTTTTTAGTTTACTATGTATAAGAGAATGATCTCATTGGTTTTAGTTTGGACTTTTTACCCTGGTTAATAGAGCTTAGAAATATTTATTATTAGAGTTTGGCTCTGATTTGGCTTGCTAGTTATATGAGTCTTGCTATGTAGTTAGGAATAGATAATGATTTTGGGGGTGTCACCAATGAAAAAAAAAAAAAACTACTGATTTTCAAATAGAATTCTTATCTGAATAAATAATGAGCTCTCTAATACCACTGAAATCCAGAATATCAAAGTCAATTTCAGGAAGCCTTGACAAACTTAATGACATCTAGCCCTTCCTCTAATTAAAAATGATTGATTGAAGAAGAAAGCTGAGGAGGTTTTGAACTTTAAATTTTCCTATTGCAGGGTGCTTTGCCTTTTTTGTCACCATTCCTAAATCCTAACTAGTCGACTGGAAAACAGAACGGTCAACAGAGACAACAATCGTATTCATACAACGGACAACGTAAATGCAGTAGGACTGGGATTTCATAATAATACCATGATATGTCATTCTCTTCATGCTGAGATAAACGGTTCCTCCAAATCATTACGAGTTTATTTGGAATTTAACGATCAAAAGTCGTCCATACCGTTTTAAATTTATCCATCGCTAACAAACCAGGAATTTCCCATCACTGACAGATCAAGAATTGACGGCTTCATCTTTGATCGAGATAAGCACATAGTCGTGTCATGTATCTTGTTCCAACCAACATCAAGATCTCAATTATTAACTATAAAAACTCGAATCGATCAGCTGAGATCGATTTTAATAAGTGATTATCTATCAGATCAAATTATACAACCGGATGCCCGACAATTTATTCAAGAGAGGACACTATTACCGACCGAGGCATCTCAAGCGACCTATACGTTGCGGTTTTGGGGTGGGTTCTTTTAAGTCACACGACACGAATGAGCTTCTCTTATTCTAGAGGTGTACAAGCAAACTTCATCCTTAACTATTGTAACTAATCTCGAAGCTTACACCACAGATTTCAACCAAAGGGATATCGTGACTTAACGACATGATTTGCCATTTTTGTTTTTCTGCCGCCTCCAAGATCCAGACAAAACTATCAATCATGACTTCCGTATACATACATACATACATCATGCACTTCAGTACACTCAATTGTTCAGGCCCAAGGCCAACAAGGATCGTGGACCACTTGAACAGCAGCCATTCACGGAGGAGGGAATACTTAGGCAGGTTTCTCCAATGTGTTGCGGGCGTCCTGATACACCCATTTCTTCCCTATCCTCTTTGAAGTGTGAATGACATGGTAGACACGTATTAACATACGAGGCAGGGTTACACCAAGGTTTTTAAACCACATCAAATCTGAAATCTGGATTTCTCATACAGGGAAAAGAACATGGGATACAAGGACAACAGAGTCACAGCCACTCAACAGCCACCGATTTATTCCCTTGGGATGGGACAACAACACAGTAGAATGGCTCTACATCTCTCCGAAAATCAACGTAAAAATTTGTTCGCATTACCAGCTCATGTTAGATGAACTTCGTAGTCATCATTCAGCGGCCAACGTCTGCAAAACCATGGATACCACATCTGTGAGGATATATATTAATTAAAACCGAGTTCTGCATGGCCACCCATTGTCCAGCGCCTGACCCACTAAAGCAAACAGTCAGGTTTGGACGAAGGCGGCTTCTACATGGATAGGAGGACTACTATTTCATTAGGGTCAAAGAGATTTTGATCTAACGGTTAAGACCCAAGGAACGGGTACCTTTCCAAGGCCTGAATCTTCTTCTTGCGATATTTTCTTCGGCGGGCCTTCTGAAAACAGCCCTCTACGTACTAGCCCACAAGTTAGCAGAGGTGGCATTGTGTGACATCTCAAACCCTACCAACTTCAAAGATTGATTCATATTGGCTGTTAATTTCACCTCTACCTTTACCCTAATTACTATCGTTTTCACAAATCACATGATTGTTGATTATCTGATTTATGAATTGATATCGCCCCAAGAGCTAGCAAAGCATAGTAACTATGGCTCATAAAGATTCCAGAGTTAATAATCATCAGATTGTTTGCCGGTATTTGTATATGGCAGAAACCATTCGTGCAGAATATGAAATGACACTAGCTAGGAAGCCAAAAATAATACCATGCAGAACGTTTACACAAATTTGAGGAATTATAAGGCAGATGGCGTCATCTGAGACTTTCCGTATTTCTCCACGGCATGCTGACTGCTGAATGATGAATTTAATGCCTAACATATATCTTTCTTCTATTTTTCCTTCGTCTTTTACCAATAAATTTTGACCCGATCTCCGCAGGCATTTTGGACAAGTGGCCTAGATAACGGTAACGGCTAACTTGATTTTCGATGAGTCCTTGCCATCCACAACAGCGTTGGAGATAAACCTCATTTGATGGAATGCTTGCAGCTATTAATTAAGAGTTCTGTAGACACAGAAGGTGTTGATACACGATATATGACTGGTTGTTACAGAATGGGCCCATATATACCACATTATGAGGTAAATCAATTAAGCAGATGCCTAAGACAACTTATACCATTTAATCAGTCCCATGGTTCCTGCCGTTTGATTCCTTTTTTTTCCTAACTAATTTATTTTAAGTCCAGTTTATTAAAAAAATTAAAAATATACCATAATGTTCCTAAAAATTTGGTAAAAAATCATTATATTAATAACAAAAGTTTTAAGTAGAATAATGTAAAAAATAATATCGTTAGTACATTAATAGTGAAATATCAATTCAAATAAAATATTAGTAAAATATCAATTCGCTAATAAAATATTATTACATTAGTGGTGAAAGGTTGGTTCACATAAATGTAAAATATTATTTTTTGTATGGTGAAACATCAATTAACATATGAGAAAACTTTGACTATATTCTATGGTGATAGATAAGTACATCTATGGTGAAAGATATAAACATAATTAGTGATATATACTTAGAAAAATGTTGAAATTTTTTAAGATATTTGTTGGTGAAAAATATGTTTCACATATGGTGAAAGTTTAGACACATAGTGGTGAAAGTTATGGTTAGTAATTATATATATAGATATGTAAAAGAATTTTTGAAGGTTCAAATAATATTTTGTGTGCCCAGGAAAGATATACTTCTCCTTAGTGAAAGATATATTGTTATATGGTGAAAGATGCGTTATTTAATGGTAAAACATATTAATTTCTCCCTGCTTTTTATTATTTGGAACGCTGAAAGTTATGCACCATGTGGTTTGAAATATCTTTTTTTGTTGGTGAAAGTTATGTTGCTTGATGGTGAAACATTGATTTTCTATTGATGAAATATTTGTTTAGTGGAGCACATGCACATGTATCACGATGCATGACCATGAGATTGGTCACACATTTTAGGCATTGAGATGCATATCAGTTGCACAATATATGTATTGAGATGCTTATAGGCAAGGATAAGACACCAAAACAACACTATCAGCCCACCTAAGACCCCACAAAGGTATAGGGCTCTTTTTCTTATGTCTTTCGAAGATAAAATTATTAGGTGAACATGGCACACCTAAAATTGGGTGCACCCACTTGTACAGTTATGATTATGATATATTTTTAGTATATTTCTATTATACCATTATAATACTCATAATTAATTATTTTAGAAGTATATTTCTTGTATACAATAAAAATATATTAGAAGTCTAGAAGTACACTATAATTGTACTACATGTATAAGTAGATGTACCCATATAATAATTCCTTTCGAAGATTCGTCGATTGTCCAATATCATAGTTAGTTGGCCATAACATAATGGTTGGTATCTGATATGAAATATGGAGTAAATTGTAAAACCTTAATGTTCTATGACCATCTAAGGAACAAAATCTTAAGTACTAATTATGCTTCTCTTCATTCTAAGGGGGAGTTATTATAGATACCAGAAAATTAGGTGCATTTATACTTTTAGTATATGTTTATTGTACATAAAAATACACTTAAAAAAATAGTTAATTGTGTAGAAACTAAGCTGATCCAATTAATTCATTCAGTGGAGAAAATCTGCCTTACATAGGTATACGAAGAAACACCCTACTACCATGTGTATTACCACTAACTACATACACCACTAACATACTTGACCACTAAATCAGCCACTAAAAAATAGCAAACTAAATAAACAATAGTAGCTAACATTTAGCTACAGACTTGATAAAATAGAAAACAACTAACGCAAGACTCGGAATCATTACTTGATTCTTCTAAGTACTTAATAATAAACTTGGTCAACAAATAAAATATGTCAGTATTATACTTTTAACACTCCCCCTCAAAACTAGTTGTGGACCTTTCTATCATCCTGAGCTACTTGCAGAAACTTCCAAGCTTGTTGCCATTGAAGCCTTTAGTGAACAAGTCTACAATTTGACTTCTTGTCCTTCTAATTCAACTTCATCTCGCAGAACTTTCTCCCTAATAATTAAAATGATATTGCACCTCCACATATTTAGTTGTTACATAAAAAATTCACTACAAAATAATTCATTTATACCAACAGGGCATTATCTGTTGGCAAAAGCTATTTTTCTATTGGCAAAAGTTTTACCAACATATATTTTTTTTGTGATAAAACTGTGGGTTAAAACTCTGTACTTAAAAGTTTTTCCCATAGATAAATATGATCTGTTAGGAATAATGGATAATACCCATAGATATTTATCTATTGGTAAAAATTTTACCCACAATTATATCTGTAAGTAAAAGTATTAACTACAAAATGATATCCATGACTAAAACTATTGTCCACAAAAAGATATCTGTGACTAAAAGTATTAACCACAAAATGATATCTATGACTAAAACTATTGTTTACAAAATGATATCTATGACTAAAAGTATTATCCACACAATCATAGATATTGCTAAAACTATTACCAACAAATATATATTATTAGTTATACATATTTTAACCTATATATATATATATATATATATTCATAAAACGATAATGATGTCCATAATACCTGTTGTTGTAATATTTACCTATAATAACACCTTATCCTTATATACAATTAAGTACACCATACATAATCATCGGCGTTTAGTTTATTTGTCAAAGTGATAATATAGCCTTGTAGGTACAATACTATAAATATAACTTGTAACATGCGTTGACATACAAGATATCTCATTAAAACATCAAACACCATCCTCTTCATTCTCATCCTGTTCAGCACCTCCAATGACTTCAATGCCTTCAACATTCTCTTTGATAATCATCAAGATGTATTCCCTAAGAAAATAATGCACATAATTTATCACCTCACAATAACATAATGCTCAAGTAATCTTCATGAAAATTTTCAGTTGGTACAGATTTGATTCAACAGTACCATTAACGAAAGCAATATCATTCAAATAGTTAAGTTCAAAAAGAATATCACTTTGTATAGATATTTACAAAATTATATTCATAATGCAATCCATTTAAGACAAAGCCTAAGCTATCAAGATTGGATACATGGACATGGAGACCAAAGCAAACATGGAAAGGCCATTTCACAGGAGATGGAAAACTGAAATATTAGGGAGAAGGTAAATAAAAGAATATGTATCATGGTAAAGAAGGTCAAATGACTCAAAACACTTCCCATCCATTAAACAGAGAGCCATACAATAAAACCGCAGTTACGGTTATGATTGCGATTGTAGTCGTGGTGTCGCTGTATCAGAGTGTCACGAATGATCTTTTATATGTCGTGGTTATCACGACATGATTTTTTCATTATTTTACACAACAAACATTGGCAAATATCGGTAAATATTAGCCAATATCAGCTAATATCGACCTATAAGTAAAATATCGGTTGATATTCGAAATTTCACCGATATCGCAATGATATATATTTGATTTTCTAAAACGGCTATATTTTTATAATTTCATGTCGCGGCTGACCCAAAAATTATAAAATTGCGGGTAATACACAATTGTGGTACCGATATTTCATTGTATGGAGAGGGAAGTTGGTAAAAAAAAAAACTAAATGAGATATAAATCATGATATCATGTATCATACCAAATGTTACAATTTAATTTAATACACGTGGCAGTGAAAGAAAGATTGATAGGAAAAAATTGATTGGGCGGTGTATATATCAAAGCACCCCCTCCAAAAAAAACATATCACATATCAACATAATTGAAGTGTAAGATGATGAAGTAGTTGAGATGGTTTTGTAGAAGAGCTAGAAGAGGCTTGGAACCATCTTGGATAATATAATCATGGCTAGCAAATATACAAATATGGGTGAATAACTGCTCCTTTTTCATCTATATTTATAATTCTCATTTAAGTAAAGGGCAGAATAGTTTTTTATCCTTACTTTTCCTCTCTATCCATCCCCCTCCCCAATGTTGTTACTTTCCATTAACTTTTTTCGGGATCAAAATGATATTATCAAATAAATCATGATTATGTTTTGAGTACTATAAAATAGATTACAAAATAAATAAATAAAAAGCATATACAAGAACGATCTCGTATAAAAGTACAAAATTACTACCATTGACACTAAAGTAACAAGCTTACTAGCATGTAATAAAAAGAGGCACGTATATTGGGCCCATAGAAAAATATACACGTTCAATGGTAATAGAACCACAAGTAATTGGGTAGTTAGGAAAACTCCAACAAGTACTAACGGTTTATTATTAATGTTGACAAAAGACATCTAAAGTCCAATAATAAAGCATGCAAAAGGGCTAAATGCACAAGGCAACTCAATGATAAAATTAAAAGAAAAACGTAGTGAAGATCACTAAAAGCCAAGGAAAAACTAACACCTCAATGCATTACTAGAGCTACATGAGGAGTACCGAACAACAAAGAACAAGTAACACAAATATTCAACCATCAAAAATTTTAGAAAAAATATTCAACCATATATAATTTTAGACCTACCACAAAAATTTTAGTTGAAATATTCAACAATCCAAAAGTTTAATGCTATATTATATGTCCCACACACTATACATTTATGACCTTCCATTGATACTCCAAGAAGCACACTCAAATCATCAAGATTCCTTGTAAGATAAAATTAAGTTGTATAAAAATGGCATTCTTACAAGGAATCCTAAATATTTGAGGGTACTTCTTGGAGTTTGATACCTTTGAGTTGGTGTAAAATATTGAATGGTGAATACAAAGATTCTTTTTTCTAGAGTTTGCAATTTGATTACCTCACTTCTCAATACTAGCATCTAATACATCATAGCATTTCTCAAAGAATGCATATGTATTAAATGTTCTATTACACTTGTTTCTTTTTCTCACCTAAACATTTACATTTCTTGAAGTAACATTATATACATCTAAAGTTGAAAAATCAAGAATAGGATGAGAATTGTTGTCGATGTCAAATGAAGTAAACCCTTTAATTTCAAATTTGATTTAAAAATCATCTAATGTATGTTATTAATTAATCCTTTGAGCTACCTAAATTTCAATGATGTTATGCATCACACCTTCTCCTTGCTTGATTTTTTACCACTATTTAAGCATCATGTCTTAATGCTCTATCTTTCACATAAGGCTCAATCATTTTTTAGATACAAGATAATGGACTTGTTTCTCCAATCAACAACTATAGGATGAACCTCAAACCAAAATAATTTAACATGAATAATATTAAACAAAACTAACTAAATGAACCAAAATTGATAAATAGATTTGAAGGAATGTAATCATTATAGTAGACAAATGCTAATACACACCTTAATAAACTTATCCCATACTCCATCCTCAAATACTTGTTTATATTAAATTCCATTCTACACAAAATCACCATTCGATACATTTTCAATGACAACATAGATCGGTGTAAGCTTACCCTTTAGATACTTATTTCTATTATGAAACTTTTCCTTATTACAAGAGTATTGAGGAAATTTTTCTACTAACTTATTCAAAGTAGCATCTTAAGATGTAGATGTGAATGTAACACATGGACTTATTCTAATATGTTTCTTATGTACCAATGCATAGTTGATACAAATTAGAATAAACTTAGGAAATCAAAGGGTGGTTGCCAAAGGAACACAAAAATGAAGATAGAAGAAGGGAGGTGAAGTGAAGAATATATGAACTAAGTCACCTAGTTCATACACTTTAATATACCACTTAAGAAACACAACACTTAAGATAAAAGATGCAAGAATTTTGAGAAATTGTTGAATTGAGGTTTGTACAAACCAAACAAGTGGCTTTCTCAAAATTGGAGAAGAATAGGCAAAACAAAAGACCCTTTCATTCAACCATTTCATACATTTAAATATGTGTGCAAATCTTAGTTACAAAAATAACTATGCCTAACTAAAATATATGGGGCTAAGAACTAAGAAACCTATGAGTCTATATCACAAGGCCACTAAGAAAGGGGAATCAAACCTCAAACCTTGTCCACTAATTCAAACATCATCTAGCATCCATATATGGGGCCAAGAACTAAGAAACCTATGAGTCTATATCACAAGGAAATAATACCAAATGAAGGCTCCTTGTAGTTAAGGTTGCACATTATGTCAAGTTTGAGCATATATGGCTTCAACAAATAATTTGTAAAATCAAGGACTCTCCAGGGTTGTATTCTTGGCAAAAAACAAAAAACATGAAGAACAACCAAGCTATACCAATAAATCTTGGTTATAAATCCAAATTTCATAAATCAACCATATAAAGCACAATCAACTCATCCAAATCAATCATCTAACTCATACATACATAATCTAACAACCAACTTAGCTAATCATAAGCTAATTAACAAAAATTCAACAAAAAATTAGAGTTAGGGTTTGAAGATTATATCAAGCAAAATCTATCATTACAAACTAAGAGGAGCTCGACCAAGACATGGAGGAGCAACGGTGGTGCTCAGGTGGTCAGACATGAGCATCGGCAATGGCGGTGTGTTGCTGTGGTGGTTCGATGCAGGTTCATTTAGTACCAAAAGAATCTTACAGAATCAATCGGTAAAAATTGCTTAAAATTGGACGAAGCCGTGCTATACCAATAAATCCTAGTTATAAATCAAAATTTCATAAATCAACCATATACAACACAATCAACCCATCCAAATTAATCATCTAACTCATATATACATAATCTAACAACCAATTTAGTTTATCATAAGCTAATTCACAAATTCGGATAAAATCCGCAAGAATTTTGATCTAAGAATCCAATTCCGATTAATTTTGCACAAAGTTTTCAAATGGATACTTCTAACATGAAATTAGATACATTTTAAAGCATAATGTAAATTCAATTTATCAAAAATAGCTTAATCGGATAAAACTGACAAATGTGGATATAGGCGGGTCACAAATATAATTTTCACAAATCAACCATAACCAATACAATTAACCATTCTAAATCACTCATACAACACACACACACACACACATATATATATATATATACTTAAACAACTAAATTATCTTATCATAAGCTAATTCATTTAAAATTAATCAAAATAGAAGTTAGGGTTTGAGTAGTTATACCAAAAGAATTGTTGCGAAATTGGAGGGAGTGAGGGGTGCTGGAGAGTCGCCGATGGCCAAGGACCACTCGGCGGTGACGAGCGGCGCTAGAGGCGGATGGGCGGTGGCACACCGCGGCTGCCCTCGTACGTTGCTGACAACTGCTGCTGCTCCGCTGGAGGAGGAGGACGATGAGCTACAGTAGGTGTAGTGGTGTGCTCGAGCGGGGGTGGCTGGTATGGCTGTGCGGCCTGGGTTCAAGGTGTAGAGCAGGAGGAGGCTAGGGTCAGGGGTCGAGGGTCGAGGGACGGAGGATGGGGGCCGAAAATTAGAAACATATAAGGGCGGGGGTAGCAGGCGCGCGTGAGTGAATTTTTGGGTTTTTTTATATAAATTTTAAGGAATTGAGGGGTTTAAGTATTTTTTTTATTATATTTTATTTTTTTGGAGTTTAGAGATTTGAAAAAAAATTATTATAAAACATATAGATATGCATATATGGAATTTGAACATTTTTAGCGACCAATAAATTAATGATTAATGATAAAAAAAATATTAGTTGCAATAAATGATTTTACTAATTTAAAGAGATTTTATAATAAAAAATAATTTATTTTTGCTAATGAAATATAACTCCATAACAAAGTCGTAATCACACAACAAAATTATAATAGGAAACAAATTTAAAATATTAAAATAAAAACACACAATTAAAATGAAAATATATTTTAAATAAAAATCATATAGCTTGTGGAAAAAGAAATAAAATATCAAAATAATAATTAAAAAAAATTAGGAAATATATAAATCAAATTCTAAGGAATTGTAAAAAATTTAAATAATTTTTGTAAATGGAAATATATTTTTAAATAGGAAAAAGAAGATCATATTAATTTCATCAAAGTCATAATTGTGAATGAATTTTTCTAGAATAATCCACAACGCTACTAATAACGATAGATATATGAGTGGGTATTAGTAACTAATACGCACAGATATAAAAGTAGGCAAAAGATCTGTTGGCATAACATACTATTACCAACAGATACAAATTTTTTGTAGGGAAAACTTTCTTCATTGCCCACAAAAAAATATCTGTTGGTATTAGTAACTTTTGCCAAAAAAAAAAAATCTATGACTAAATTTCTTTTGGCACAAGTCATAAATTTTGTAGTGATTGGATTCTCTACCAAACGTATTATTCACAAGTTGTCACAATACAGTGGAATTGCACACTCCATCGACTGCATTTTTTTCTTTTTCTTCCTTTTTCTTTCTTCTTCTTTTATTTTTCTTCTTCTCCTCCGTGAACTGGGCTAGCCCATAGCTCAGTTCCCTCTCCCTTCTTCCTTTCCTTCGGGTGGCCTAGCCCACGTAGTCGTCCCCCTTCTTCCTCCCTTCTCCCTATCGCGCCTCACTTCCTTTTTTCCCTAAACGTTGAGTTTGATGTAATTTTCTCCCCTCATCACGCTCGACTATCCGGTCTCTCTCTTCTTTTCTTTCTTTCTTTTTTTCCCAGATCGTCGGTGCGCCCTATACCTTCTTCTTCCCCCAGCCTTTGTACTTGTCGTCGACGCCGACCTACACCGCCGCCCAGCCCCTGGTTTTTCACTACCACCTCGCCCCTTTGACAAGCCATTTTTCTTCCTCTCTCTTCCCCCTGATTCGGCAACCACATAGACCAATTCACCTCCCTTTCTTCTCGCATGATTCTCTCTCCCAGCCAGCCATACCCCTGCCGTGTTCTTCCTAGATTTCGCCGCCAACCTCGCCGCCGGTGACCCTAACCCTAACTGCATTATCTACTCACCGCCCCACATAACCCTACCCTCTCCTCTAAACTCTATAAATACCCCCTTACACTGCCTTGTATCGAGCTTTTGATTCTTACCCAAATTTCCCGACCTTGCCACCGCCGCCACTTTAGACGCCATTTCCGCCGCCTCCGGCCAACAACGTCGCCCGTTCTGGCCACTCAAGTAATCCTTGCACTGCCCTCTAACTACCTAAACCTCCCTCATCCCTCGATTCTTCCTACACAAGCCACCCCAGCTGTGCAAAGTTTGCTCCTCAATCAACCCATTCTTCCACCTCCGCCGCCCTTTGAACCACCCTTATCCACCACCACCTCTGTTACCACCACTTCTTTCACCTCCCATTCTGTTATGCACACCCTCCTCTACCTTCCCCTACCTTTCTTTTCCTCTTCCTTCCTCTCCTCCTCTGTCTCTCTTCTTTTTCCCCATTCGGCCACCACCACCTCCATTATGTTCCTCTCCTTTTAGACGACCATAATCACCTCTACTTCCACCTTCATTCTCCCTATTTTGTTCCCAACCTTCAACTTTTCACCTTTTCTTCTCTTTTTCCGGCCATCGCAGCCACCGCCGTGCACCATCGCTTGTGCCGCTTATCACCACCAGCCTAAGGTTGAACCCTAAACCCCCTCAACCCTTTTCACTATTTATGCAAGCCTTAATCTATTTATTTCATTTATTCGAAATATATTATTATTATTATTATTATTTCTATTATTAATGTTATTATTATTAGTTTTATTATTAATGTTTGTATTATTATTTCTATTAAGGGCCAAAGCCCTATTATATTTTTTATTTTGATTTTATTATTATTATTCTTATTTTTGCTATTATCCTTATTATTAATATTAATATGTTATTATTATTATTATTATTATTATTATTATTATTACTATTTCAAAATTATTATTATTATTATTATTACAACTATTTTACTATTAGTGTTTCTATTATTATTATTATTGGTATTGTTATACGATTATTATTAGTATTATTAATAATTTTATCATTAGCATTTATTATTATTATTATTTTTATCATTAGGATTTATTATTATTATTATTATTATTATTATTATTATTATTATTGTTATTATTATTATTTTCATTATTGGTATTATTATTCTATATAGGGTTGAAACCCTATTGTCCCTATTTTGAATTGTAGTAGTGGTATTATAAATATCAAGTCTTATTATTATTAATATTATCATTATTTTTATCATTATAATTTATTACTATTATTATTTAATAATTTTATTATTATTCAATGTAGGGTCAAAACCCTACTTCATTTTATCTTCGATTATTATCATTACTATTATTACCGTTATGAATATTATTATTTTCAATATTATTATGGGTTTTATTATTTATATTATTTATATTTTTATTATTTTTCATATTATTGTTATTATCATTATTATTATTTTGTTAAAGAGGCCGAAGCCCTTATTTCACTATGTTTTTGAGTAATCCCCTTTTTATTATTATTGTTACTATCATTATTATTACTACTACTACTACTACTACTACTACTACTACTACTACTGTAACACCCCCAAATTTACTACTGAAAAATTTCGTTAAATTTTAAAGAAGTTTAGCGGAAGCAAGCGAATAAACTATAAATTCGGGGGTATTACCGCCACACTTAGTACCAGATCGATTCACAACTATCGACCCGATACTAAGTGCTAAGGCTAAAATAATAGAACCAAAACAAATCATTAGTAAGGCATAAGTAATAAGGAAATCAGAGTACGAAGTTAAGAGTTACGTTCGGAAGTACAATTTAAAAATTCCAAATGTCAGAGGAATTAAAATAACGGAAGGATAAAGTACGATAAAACCCTTGGAAATTTAAATACAACACTGGTAACTTCCAAAGACGAATACGATTAAACAAAACAAATTTCGAAGGGTAAATATCCGGACCACTTACTCACTCAAGTCAAGCCTTCCACCCCAATTTAGTAACCGATCAAAACCTGCATCAAGGTCTGCTCCCCACCGTCGGTGGATCATCACAGGACCCATTCAACCAGTGTAGTATCAGTACGGGTCCAGTACTGAGTAAGGGCATAGGTGTGCTAAGGCCAAGCATATAGTCACATCAAGTAGCCTACATAACATAATCATATAAGTAACATGCAATAAAACACAAGATAAGGCCTGAGTACTTTCCGGTGACTTATTCTTTATCCTCGTTAATAATATGTCCATTTCACACACAGTCTTTATTAATCCACATGAGTGCGGGAACCCCACTATTATAGCCGGTGGACCGGAATATATAAACTCAGGGTAGAATGCTCCTGACCACTATTATTTGCCGGTGGACCGGTCTCCAGGGCAGAACGCTCCTGGCCACTATTATTTGCCGGTGGACCGGTCTGGCCCCGACTCACATGGTGTTCCACTGTAAGTATTTAGTATTTTCCCATGTCTTATAGATTTTACATTTGGTTTGCCGAGCACGGAAACCCCCACTATTATAGCCGGTGGACCGGAAATCATACAGGGCAAAACGCTCCTGACCACTATTGTTCGCCGGTGGCACAGTCTCCAGGGCACCCCGGCTCCTAGCCACTATTATTCGCCGGTGGACCGGTCTGGGCTCGGCTCAGCATCTTCCTCTTTAAGTGATTAGTATCTTAACGTATCTTATTTGAAATTGTTTTACCCTTGACATGCATGGCTGACTATATCCACACTTATTCTCCCAGGAGGGCCCGTCCCATATCTTGGAACTCGTGCACCCCTTATCACACCTCGATATCCATTTCCCTTCTATACTTACACATAATAAAACCAACTCCTAGAGTATGAATTAAGGCATAACGCCTCGTGACATCAGACTCCCCCCGCCATTAGCCTCTAGGGTTTCCCTTGAAACCCTAATTGGACCTATGTGGTCCAACCTCCTCTTACTTCACTACCATTAACTCATCTATCCTCAACACCTCATCTCATTCAGGTCCAATCCCCAAATCATATCGCTTTACCCATCGATTCTACCTGTGACCCTAAAACTCTAGTTGGCCACTTCAACTCTAGTACCTTTCTTTTCCCACAAGTAACTTCTCATTTTCACCCAATATTTCTTCTCCCTCAAAACTCCTATAATCATCCCTTATAACATAAACTCTCACTCTTAACCCGCACCTCACTCACCCTTAATCATTTTTCTTTCACCTTTTTTCCGATTACTAATTCTTCCCAAAACCCTAATCGGGTCCCTTATATGACCCTACGTACTATATTTCACCTCGAGTCCCCAGACACCCAAACAGACCTTCCACTATCTTCCTCACGTCCCACGGTAACTTTTCATACGTAAGGTTCGCCCCCATGCAGACCTTAACCTTCCCATGCAAACCCTATCATTTCCACCATGCCAACTCTATCATTTCCATGCAAACCCTAGTTTCCCCCATGCAACCTTATTTTATTCCCACTCTTCTATTTATTTGATTCCCCCTTTTCCTCATCATCTCAAAAATTATGAATTCCTTAGGTCGTCCATGCCTATGTTAACCGACGTACTTCCCTTTGGTTATCTTAATTGCTTATTTTTCTTTTTCAAGTCCCCACTTCACAACACTTCCTCACATAACCTAGCATGCATGTCGTAGGGGTCACATCACATCACATCATACTTGTACCACAACATATTAGTACACACAGACGAGAGCACGAGAACGTACCTCGGTTCCATGCTGCGCTACACAAATACACAGATAACATACAGGTTATAGCATACAACCACACAAAGCATACAAGACAGGTAAAACATGCAATACACACAAGTGGCCTTAGTTACGTCCTTACCTAAATCGGCGCCGGGCTTGGAGCACGCTCCAACACCTCCTAGGGCTTTGACTCGGTTCACCTATAAGAGGGAAATGCTAGGGGTCAATCTCCCTCTACCCGAATTACCATAATTCTCCTATCTTACCCCTATCATGGCCTAATACTAAGGCCGATATTAATAATAGGGGTTTATAAATAAAGGGTAGGGTTATTACTATTCTCACGATAGTTTAAACGGGTTATTACCGATTAAAGTAGGTTTTAGCAAAAACCAGAGTATTAGGGTGAGGGTTTCGATATTATTAATAATAATTACTAATAATACTAACAATAATAAAAATACTACTTATAATAATAATACTCATAATAAGAATAATAATGGCTATAATGATAATAATGATGGTAATAATAATTGAAATCGTGGTAGCATTAGTGATAGTAATATTACCGATAATAATAAAATAATAACGCAACCATAATCATTCAGATAACAATATCAATAGTAATGATAATAATAATAATAATAATAATAATAATAATAATAATAATAATAATAATAATAATAATAATAATAATAATAATAATAATAGTAGTAGTAGAAGGAGTAGTAGTAATGAAAATAATAATAATAATAATAATAATAATAATAATAGCAATAATAATAATAATAATAACAATAATAATAATAATAATAATAATAATAATAATAATAATAATAATAATAGTAATAATACAAATGATAGTAAGAGTACTAGAAATAATACTAATAGGGATAATAGCAATAATAATAATAGTTAGAAAGATAAACATAATAACACTAGTATTAACCATAGTAATAACAATAGTAATGAAAGCGATAATGATAGTAAAATAACAATAACCATAATAATAATTACAATAATAATAATAACAATACAATAGTTGTGGAAATACTAGGCATAACAAAAATACTAAGGTAATAATATTAAATTATAATGTTAAGGATAATAATGATGGTAATAATCGATAAAATAATAAATGCGTTAAATACAACAACAACAACAACAACAACAACAAAACAATAACAAGGATAATAATAATAATAATAATAACAATAATAATAATAATAATAATAATGTTGATAATAAAAATAATAAAGATAACAACAACAACAACAACAACAACAACAACAACAATAATAATAATAATAATAATAATAATAATAATAATAATAATAATAATAATACTAGCAGCAACCTCATAACCATGGTAATAGTAATAGTAACGATAATGATAATAATAATAATAATGATGATAAGGATAATAATAATAATAATAATAATAATGTTAATCATACGAATAATAGTAAGAATACTACCATAATAATAATAACAAAGATAATACAACATCAGTCATAGTTAGAGTAATAAACATAGGAATAATAATAATAACAATAATAATAATAATAATAATAATAATAATAATAAGGATAACAATAATAATAATAATAATACTAATAGTAACAATAATAATAATAATAGTACTAATAATAATAATAACAATAATGATAATAATAATAATAATAATAATAATAGTAATAGTAATCATAATAGTAATCATAATAGTAACGATAATAATAAAGATAATAATAGTAAAGATAATAATAATAATAATAATAATAATAATAATAATAATAATAATAATAATAATAATAATAATAATAATAATAATAATAATAATAATAATAATACTAGCAATATTAACAATAATAATAACTTATTAGGGTCTTGTATTGCTTAATACTTTTAATTAGAAGTTCTTCGGGTAATGTTAGGGCCTGTCAACAATAGTATTAATAATGGTTGTACTAATAATAATTATAGTAATAGTATTAATAATAAATAGGTTAATAATGATTATAATAGCATTAACATTAATAGTTAATAATAATAAATTTATTAACTACGTCTATTATTCCAGGTCTAGGGTTTTAGGGAGTTGGACCACCTGGCTGGGAGTGGCACCGGCGGCGGCGGCAGCGGAGGAGGAAGAAGGATTTTGGGAAAGGTGGCTATGGAGGCTAAAGGAGGAGAAACTAGGGGAAAGTGGAAGTGTAGGTTGGTAGAGCAGGAAGTCCTGGTGGTTTTGGGGGGTGGTGAAGGTGCTACAAGTGGCGGCACAGCCGGCGGCGGCGGCGCAAAGCTGGAAGGGGTCGATTTGGGGAGGGGTTTTCGCACGGCCAGGGCGGCACGTCCGGCGCGAGGCAGGGAAACTAAGGGGGTTGGTTGTGTAGAGGGAGGTTCAGGGAGGATCATGGTGGCAAGGGTAGGTGGTAGGGGCGGCTGACGGCGGAGAAAAGGCCGTCTATAGGCAGGGCGGCGCACGGCTTGCTCTGTCTGGGTTCCCAATTGTCGAACCCGATTAAGGTGGTGCTGAGGGCTATTTATAGGCCAAATTGATCGGAAAACGACAAGCTTCAAGGGGGAGGTTAGGGGTTAGGGTTAGGGTAGGTTGTCCGGCGAGATTCGCCGGCACATGGTCTGCGATTTGCAGGCCTTGATTTGTCAAAAAAAAAGAAGGTTTTCGTGCGGGGAGAGAGACTGAGTTGATTGGTCATGTCCACAGGGAAGTCAACGGGGAGAAGGGGGTGAAATGACCGGTGAGGATGGCGTGCCGTCGAAGCTAAGCTTCCCGGCGAAAGTTTTGGGTTGCATGCGGTAGAGGGACGACGACGTCGCGAGGAAGAAGAAGAGGAAGAGGCTGGACCGGCGGTCCAGGGGAAAGGAAAAAGGGAAGGGGGAACCGGCTGGGCGGCGGCGGTTATTTCCCCCATAAATGAAACGCGGCGTTTTGAGCGAGTTTTGGGCAAAACGCGGCGTCCGCGTTGGTCTGGCAACGGCTATCTTTTCCCTTATCGCTACACGGCGTTTCAGCGATTTTAGCGTCGAAACGCGGCGTTTTGTCTTACGGGCGGCTGGGTCGCTGGGCCGCGGGTGAGAAGAAGGAAGAAGGGTGGCGTTGGGCCGGTCGAGGCCCAACTTCGGCGGGGAGGGTAGGAAAAAGGAAAAAGAAGGAAAAGAAAAAGGGAAAAAGGAAAATGAAGGCTTTATTTAGGGTTTTGGATTTTGCATAAATTATTTAGAATATTTTTGGGCTATTTAGAATATTAATATTTATAAAATATTAAATAAATTCCCTTTTTGCTTAGTTTTAGGCTATTTTAGATAAATTTTCTTATCCTCCATACTAATTAGGAAAAATACTCAAATTTTCTTCCCATTAAATTATTTATTAAGTTTATATTAATTTGAACTATTTTATTCTTCTTAATTTAAATAAAGTAATTTATTTAATTAATTTCTAAAATAAAATCCTTAATTAGCTTAAAATACCACAATTCCTCCTATTTAAAACGCTTTTGAATTTCTTTTTGGTTTAACCTAATTAACTTCCTCTTATTTTAATAAAAATGAATTATTTTGGTTAAACTCCCACATAAAAATCATATTTAATAATCGATAATAGAAATTAGGATTTTGGGGCATTTCAACTACTACTACTACTATTATCATTCTTATTATTTTTAGTATCTTTGTTATTATTATTTTTAATATCATTATTATTATTATTAGGGTAAAGTCTTCAACCTTATATTATTAACTTTTATGATATTACTATTAATTCTTATATTTTTAGCCAAATTTAGTATTTAGTTAATGGTTATTATTATTAATATTTTATTATTTTATCAAAAGCCTAGTCTTAGAATAATTTAGTATTTAATAGTATTTTTGGTAGGAGGGAATCTAATTTTAGCTTTTCCCTCATATAGGTGAAACTAGTCAAAGCCATAAGGAGGCGTAGAAGCGTGCTCCAAGACTGGTGTCATTTAGATAAGGGTATTACTAAGGCTTTATGTGTGTTGATATGCATTATATGCATTGTATGTTATTCATCCTATGTTTATTATTGTAATTATTTCGTATGTGGTATGACATGGAGCTGAAGTGTGTTCTTGTGTTGTTATATGGCATGTGTATTATGTATACGTGATGAAATATTATGGTATGTGATGATATGTGTTGTGACTCTGTAAGACATGCATGTGAAGATGTTAATATGGTTTGTGTGGGGGGAAAGGATGAAAAAGGAGAATGGGAAACAAGTTGACCAAGGGATGTGAGTTGACCTAGGTATTTTAATGATCTATGAGTGGAGGAATAAAATGAGAAATTTAGGGTTTCGTGTGGGAGAATCTAATCTATGTTTTGTATGGGAGAATCTAATCTATATTTTATATGGGAAAATTTAATCTATGGTTTTATATGGGAGATTATAATTTATAGTTTATATAGGAGAATCTAATCTATGGTTTTTGTATGGAAGAATCTAAATTATGGTTTTATATGGGAGAATCTAATTTATGATTTATATAGGAGAATCTAATCTATGGTTTTGCATGGAAGAATCTAAGTTATGGTTTTATATGGGAGAATCTAATTTATGATTTATATAGGAGAATCTAATCTATGGTTTTGCATGGAAGAATCTAAATTATGGTTTTATATGGGAGAATATAATTTATGGTTTTATATGGGAGAATCTAATTTATGGTTTATATAGGAGAATCTAATCTATGGTTTGTATAGATTAAATTTAGGGTTTCGTATTGAGAAACCTTGGGTTTTGTGTGGATTGAATTTAGGGTTTTATATGGAGAAACCTTAGGTTTTGTGTGGATTGAGTTTAGGGTTTTGTATGGATGAATCTAGGGTTTGCATTGTTAATTCTAGGGTTTTTATGTGGGAGATTAGGGTTTGCATGAAAAGTTTGAAATGTTGCATGGGATGTGTAACGTCTGTATGGGCATGAAGTTTATGTATGAAAAGTTGATTTGGGGTGTGAGGAAGGTAATGTAAGTGTTGTTTGGGTATTTGAACACTTTGGATGAAAAATAGTACGCGGAACAATATAAGGGTACGTAGGAGACCGAGCTAGGGTTTGTGTGGACAATTAGGGTTTGGTGTGGCTACTTAGGGTTTTTGTGGTATCATGTGTATTTGGTGATTAAAGTGTAATTATGAGGGTGGAATTTATGAGTTGTGATGTGTGGAATGTTAAAATGATTTGGGTCGTGTGAAATGGAGTGGGATGAACCACAAAAGTTAAAATTAAGGTTTCGGGGTAATACCCTAAAGTGAGATGCGGAGTGGACTTGGAGGTGTGTAGTAATGGGGCTCGACCCATATATTTTGTTGTTTGAGTATAGAGGAAAGGTTGTTGGACAAGTTAGAAGGTGCAGGGTTCTTATGATATGATACGGATTAGTTGGAAGATAAGTACAAGGGAGTGAGCCATGCATGTCTAGGGTTAAATTTTTTCCAAATAATACACTTAAGATATTAATCATTTAAAGTGGAAGATTGTTGAGCCGGGCCCAGACCGGTCCACCAGCGAATAATAGTTGTTAGGGCATAATGTCCTATGTGTAACCAGTCCACCAGTAATAATAAAAGTCAGGCTTTGTATTTGTGTTTCCGGTTGATCGGCTATAATAGTGGGGGATTCCGTGCTCAACAAAACTGAACATATTTGTGCCAAAACATGGGAAAGACATTAAGTACTTATAGTGGAACATCGCGTGAGAAAGGGCTAGATCGGTTCACCGACGAATAATAGTGGTCAGGAGCTTTATGCCTTGTGTGTTTCCGGTCCACAGACTATAATAGTGGGGTTCCCATACTTGTATGGATTTGATAAAAAGCATGGCGTGAATCAATTTTCGATCAGAGATTACTTAAATAATTAATCCACACTATAATTGGTCCTTTATGTATTTACTAGAATGATTGTACGGTATCATGCTATCATGATTATGCTCATTTACTTTCTGCATGGTTTATGTGATTTTATGTATTGTCCTTAGTTCTTGGTTACCTTACTCAGTACGTAGCATACTGATCACTCTTTTCATGGGTGCTGCTCATTCCTGTGAGTAGTATGCCCTTTTGACTTTGTGCACGTGGGCGAGACATCAGTCGGGGTTGAGTGTTGAACATGTTTTGGTTCCAAGTCGAACAGAGTTTTGGCCATATTCAGTCTTTATGTGATTCTATTTCCTTTTGTTATTTCTTTTAGATTGGATTTATCATTTTTAATTTATTACCTTGTATTGAGTATTTTAAATGAATCTTTTATCGGTTATAAGCTATTTCTCTTTTGAATATGAGTAATAATTCTTTATGCGTACTCTGATTTTTGTTTTTCAACCATTTAATGCTTATTTAGAATTTAGATCGTCTTGATCTATAATTGATTATTAATTTTCTTCTAGCCTTAGCACTTGGTACTAAAACGGTTGGAGAGAACCGGTTTGGTACTAAGTGTGGCGGTAACATCCCCCGAATTCACAGGTTTCAATTTAAATTCTTCCACTTTTTTTTTAAAAAAAAAGTAGTGAATTTTGGGGTGTTACACTTGCAATCTCCACCTTTCTTATAAAAGACACCATAACTAAGTGTACTCTTCAAGTATCTCAAGATTGGTCGGACCGCTTCCAAGTGAGACTTCTTAGGATTTTTCTTGTTTCTGCTCATTATGCTAACTACATATGAAATATCAGGCCTGGTTACTATTAAATAAATCAAGTTGCCCACCAATTATTGATACATTGTCACATCTTCCAAGTCTCTCTCTTTATGAGCACACACTTTGGCATTTGTCTCCATTGGAGTCAAATTTGGTTTGCACTAAAGCATTCCAAACTTCTTCAACAACTCTGAAGAATAGTTCTGTTGACAAACAAATATTCCTCTTGAGTATGATCAATCTCCAACCCAAGAAAATGCCTAATGTGTCCATGCTCTTTCATTCAGAAATGAACTAATAAATTCTCCTTTGTTATGAGAATTTCCTCTTCATAGTCTCCTGTTATAATTGAATCATCTACATATATGAGCACAATAGCTAACTTATTTCACTGGCTTTTAACAAACAAACTAGAATCTTCTATTGTCACAGAATAGCCACTATGAAGTAAAAATTCAGCAATCTTACCATTCCAAGCTCTTGGTGCTTGATTCAATCTATAGAGTGCCTTTTGTAGCTTTCACATATATTTAGGATGAGCTTTACACTAAAAACCCATTGGTTGAATCATTTAAATCTCCCGATTCAGCTCACCGTGTAGAAAAGCATTCTTTATGTTTTGCCACAAGTTCTAATCTTTGCTAGATGCTTAGTGCAAATAAAACTCGTACAGTTGTGATCCTTGCAACAGGACTAAACATTTCATCATAGTCTAGTCCATATTGTTGAGAGAACCCACGAGCCACTAAGTGTGCATTGTGCCTCACAATTGATCCATTGGTGTAGCGCTTTATCTTATACACCTATTTGCATGAAACAGGCTTCACATTTCTAAGCTTTGCTACAAGGTCCCAGTTCTGATTATGTTCTAGTGCAACAATCTCCTCAGTCATAGCTTTATTCCATTCCGAATTCTAAAATTCTTCCTTCCATGTCTCTAGCTCTTATACATTTTCTTTTACTATTATGGCAACATTAGCAAATTTAGGATTTTCCTTCCTAGTTCTCATTAACCTTTTGAGAGGAGCTAGAGCTTCTTATTCATGGAATTCAACTTTTTAGTTTGGTTGTTGATACACACCAGTCTACCAAGGACTTTTAGCAATGCCTTATACAACATGACCATCACCATCTACATCTTCTAGTTCACCTAAACCAAGCTAGAAATGAGATGTGTAACTCATCTTTAAAGCCATCTCAATTTGGTAGTGTCTTCCTTTCTGAGGACTGCCATGAAGATACTTCATCAAATACTACATTTTGGGATGTGTAACACTTTCCAATTGTAGGATCACATCAACTCCACCATTTCTGTTGGTTATCGTATCCTATAAAAGTACACTTAAGAGCCTTCTTTTCTATCTAGCTATGCAAATGGTTAGGCACAAAACATAGCATATATAACCAAAGACTCAAATATAACCAACTGTAGGCTTTATGTTCCACAATTTTTCAAAGGGGGAGAGAGAGCATAACCTTTGTTGAGGAAGCTTATTAATTACAAATGATGCAGTTTGCATTGCCTCTGCGTAAAAATGCCCTGGTACATTTTTAGCATGAAGCATGCTCCGACATATTTCTACCATGTGCCTACTCTTCCTTTCAGCTATGCCATTTTGCTGTAGAGTGCTAGCACATGCAAGTTGATGGCGCACTCTGTATTCTTGAAGAAAAACATAGAACTCATTACAGGTATACCCTCCTCCATTATCAGGGTGTAAACAGATAACTCTTTTACCAACTTCTGCTTCTATGGCTTTCTTGAATTCTTTGAATCTTATAAATGTTTTTGATTTATTCTTCATAAAATAAATCCACACATACTTATAAAAATAATCTATAAATGTCACCATATTCTTCATCCCACTAAAGGAAGCTTGCTTGATAGGTCTAAACACATCAGAGTGAATGAACTGTAATGGTTCTTTTACTTTATAATTGGACTCTTCATATGGAAACTAATGCGCTTTACCATACTGACATCTTGTGCATATTGTGTATGTTTTAACTTCTAGCTGAGGAAGTCCCCTTAGCATTGACCTTTTCATAATCATATTTAGCTTATAATAGCTAACGTGACCTAACCGCACATGCCACAAGTCTACTGTTTCATTCTTCCGTGTCTTATCAACATATGTAGCTTTTTCCAACATCACATAGAGTGACTCCAATCTTAGTGCCTTCATCACTAGCTATTTGGTAATCTCTAGATCATTATAAACCTTCACATCCTGTGGACCAAAGAGAATAAAATGGCCAGAAGATGTTAGTTGTGACACAAAAAGAATATTTTTCTTCATACTTTGGACACGATAGACCTTTTGGAGCTGCACTTCATTGGTACTTGCTTGGGGAGAAACTGTCGTATTACCAATATGAGCAATTGCTAACTTAGATTTGTTGGTTGTCACCACCACTCGACTTCCCTTATACTTTGACAAATTTTGCAACTTTTCTTTATCACCTGTTATATGATTTGAGCATCCTAAATCAACAATCCAATCTTTTATAGAATCAATGAGTTCAACAGTTGTTGTAAGGGTTAACTCCTCCTCTATAGCGAATAAAGCCTCAACATCCTATTCGTCTCCAATTTTGGAAGCATCAACATTACTCTCTACTAGATGTTTCTTCGACCAACAAGACTTCACCATGTGACCTTTCTTCCCCCAATTTTAGCACTTCCCATCATCTTTTTTGCTATTACCATGATTAGTCAGAGCCCGCTGAATGATTTTTCCTTCTCCTTGATAAAATTTTGCCTTGCCATCATTCTTTTTAGACCCACCATTTGTGTGCTGCATGGAGTGCCCTCTACTTTTGTTAGTGTAGAGTGGTTCCTCTTTACCTTTTAGTGTGACACCTCCCATTTGCTTAGCTATTGCTTCCTACCTAGTAAGAAAATTCTCAAACTCAAAAAGTGATGTTTGATTTGGCCATCCTTGTACTGCATCAACAAAGCCTCTATATTTGGGGTCTCAAAGCATGACTGATAATTCTTTTCATCCTGGTTTCTCCAATTGGAGCTTTTGGAACCAATTTGGAAATGTCACGACATAGGGACTTCACCTTGTGGAAGAACTAAAAGATTTTCATATTGTGTTGTGCAATTGACATAATTTCTCTATCTAGGAGTTGAAGCCTTGTATCATTCCTCTTTGAGAAAAGTGTGGCAAATGTGTCCTAAGATTCTTCGGGAGTTTTGGCATCTCGAATGTGCTTTAGCACATCTTCCTCAATGGTCGTCTTCAAAGCAAACATTGGCTTGCTTGCTTTAATCTTCCACTTTCGTAATGCACCATTTGCATCCTCTAACTCTGGTGGCATAACTTTGCTTTTGTTGAAAAACTCCCACAAATCATAACCTTGTATGTGGACCATGTATTATTGGTTATTAAGCCTTTTGATTCCACCGACAACTTGAAGATCATTCATTTTTCTGATAAAAATTGTGGACTTCATCAACTTTAAGGCTTTCCATCGTCAACCTAGCTCTGATACTAGAATGTAGAAACTAAACTGATCCAATTAATTCATTCGGTGGAGATAATTTTCCTTGCATAGGCATACAAAGAAACACCTTGCTACCATGTGTATTACCACTAACTATATGCACCACTAACATATTTGACCACTAACTCAGCCACTAAAAAATAGTAAACTGAATAAACAATATTAGCTAACATTTAGCTACAAACTCGGCAAAAGAAAAAATAACTAATAAACTTGGTCAACAAATAAAATATGCTAGTGTTGTACTTTTAACAAATTGTGAGTATTACACTAGTATAATAGAAAAAATATACTAAAAATAAATTATAATAGCAGTAACTATACAAGTAGGTGCCACTAATTTTAGGTGTATCCCTAAAGGTCATGTGGATATACATAGTGATGTGAGAGATACCAAATTTTTTATTTTCGTATTTGAGGAGAATTAAGGGATCCACTCATGATTACTAACTTAGCCACTAAAAAATAGCAAACTAAATAAACAATAATAGCTAACATTTAGCTACAAACTCGGTAAAATAGAAAACAACTAATACAAGACTCCGAATCACTACCTGATTGTTCTAACTACTTAATAATAAACTTGGTCAACAAATAACATATGCTGGTGTTGTACTTTTAACAAATTGTGAGTATTATGCAAGTATAACAAAATTTTTTTACTAAAAATATATTATAATAGTAGTAACTATACAAGTAGGTGCCACTAATTTTAGGTGTACCCCTGAAGGTCATGTGGATATACACTGTGATGTGAGAGATACCAAAATTTTTATTTTCGGTATTTGAGGAGACTTAAGTGATGCACTCATAATTACTTTACTCGTAGTATTAATTTTCATTAAGGAGAAACCTTTGTTAAATGCCTATATTTAGTTGCTAACTTCCAAGTTCTAATCTTATTTTGGATAACTCAATACTTTTTTACGGGAAGAGTTCCTTAACGTCGCTTGCAAGTTTGATCCTGCGCCTTTAAAATTAACACGAGTATTCTTAATAAAACTATAAGGTAAAGGAAAGCGAGACTCTCCACTTACCAGTCAGAATAAAGCAGCTCAATAAGCCATTGGTGGTCCACCAGTATAATGACTGCGGACTGTTGTCCAGCTGCATATCAAGGGTAGTGTGAGAATCGTGTTAGAGAAAGATAGGGTCGAGTTATGGAACATATTTTTTCCGTTTCTGGTGAATCTATTATGCACGTAACTGTAAGTAAGTGGTGCATCAATTCCTTATCAAGCAATAATGTGTCATCTTCTTCTCATCGTCTCGTTTTAAGATTAGAGGAGGCTGTCAGATGTCGGAGGAAAACTTCAAACTTCGCCCAGACAGTGAACCTGCAAAAGGGAAGATTGATGGCTAGTGAGGGTGATTGAGACATGCAGAGGATGAAAAGGTACGGGGCGCTGAAGTGTTAAGGTTCGGTACCGAGAGCCTTAAGGCTTCACTGGCCGCCTGGGGCCGCAACCTAAGTTTTCTATTTTCAGCCCTATACTATTCTAATTTTTTATTTTCTCAAACCTTAATTACTATATATATATATATATATTATCAAATTCTATTTTATTTATGTTTATTTTAAAAATATCATTGATATTTTTCTCATCAGCAAAAAATATATTTTATTATAATTCTTTTAATTCATGTATCTTTAATCTTTTAAATCCATTCAAAATTTATAAATTGATCTAATGATATGTTTGAGTTCATCCATCAATTCTATTCTTTCATGTTTTAACTATTCCATATGAATTGTTAAATAAAAAAAAAATTATATTTATGCTATTAGACTATTTTAGTCATTTGAAAGTTGTTGATCATCAAATAAGTTCTAAGACTAAATATTTATATATATTTGGATTTCTATAAATCTTTGGCATCAATTCTTGATAATTTAAATCCCGTGTTATTCGTTTTGTGCAATACATTTTTACAACTTATATGTTTTTATCGTTTTCACTCGTTTTTCATCCATTAAGCTTCAAACCAAATTCAATATCTATTATTTTTATATATTTAAGTTTCTAAAATCATTCAACACATTTTGTAAACTTTTATGATTTTTAGAATTCAATTGATATTTCTTTCAACAAGAGCTTATTATTGGGCTTTCTTATAATTTAATTAATCAAAATAAATTGTAACAAATCCTCTAACCATTCTTTTGATCCTAACTAGTCCTCTAACCAATTCAAATTAGATTTGTAACTTCATTACCTTTTGCCCAACTAAAAAGTGCAATAAGTACCATAATTATAATCTTATTATATTTTTCTTACATACTCAACTGGAGCCTAACCTCTCTTTTAGACCCCTAATCCTAGCACTCAAATAAGATTAAAATCAAAAAAGTCACTCCATACTCATCCCTATTAGATACACTCTAATTTTGCCAAATCATGCAGTGCATTATAAAACGTACATAAAATCACAAAATTTCAACAAAGAGAGAAGTTTTTTTTTTCCAACTTGCAGCAACTCATTATCTCTATGGTTGTTCTCTTTCTTTGGTTTTTATTCCTATAAGTGATTTTATTGCATACTAAAACTCCATGCTATTTACATCCTTGAAATTGAGCCTCTTCAAGCTTATTCTTACCCAAACTCACTACGACAAAAAGGGTCTACAGCGGCGACATTAACAGCGGCGACAAATGTCGTGGTTGTAGATAAGAATACAACGACGACATGTCGAAGCTAAATATAATTTCGTGACGGAATTTTTGGGATAAAAATTGTCGCCGCTGTAGATATACAGCGCGTCGTCGCTCTAAACATAGCGCAGAAATTTCCCCCCAAAAAATACTAATCTATTATAAGAGATAAAATAATAAGAATCATACAGCGACGACATGTTGCGACTGTAGTTGTCGAAGATGAAAATATTTTAGTGAGAGCGAATATTTCCCTCTAAATTTTTTGCCAAAAAATTAATAATAAAATTTTGGAAGTTATAGCGGCGACTTGTCGTTGCTGTATACATTGTAGCTAAAAATATTTCATCGAGAGGGAAATCTCCGTCGAAAATATATTTCTTTGAAAAAAAATTAATACATCTACAACCGCGACATGTCGTAGCTGTAGGTCCATGATTAAAATTTTCCCACCGAAATGGATTGAAACATAATGTCGTCGTTTTTATGTCTATAATCGCGACATTTTGTCTCTACAGCCGCGGCATGTTGTAGCTGTAGGTCCATTATTAAAATTTTCCCACCGAAATGGCTTGAAATGGAATGACGTCGTTTTTATGTCTACAGCTACGACATTTTGCCTCTACAGCGGTGACTTGTTTCGCTGCTAATTTTCTTCTCTTTATAACAGCTTCTCTTCCAAGCCCTAGCCAGCTGTGCGTTCGACCTTGCGCCTGTGTCGTCGTTCTCCACCGCGTATGCATTTTCTTCTTCAATTTATTCGATTTTGTTATTGTTTTGTGCAACTAAATCTATAATAGTATAATAATTTTGTTTAACATCAATTTTTTTTCACAAATTTCGCAAAAAAGCAGAAAAATCGCCGCCTCTGCACCACCTCTGCACCACCTCAGGTTTTGCAGAAAACCGGTGGTCCACCGCCTCTGCACCACCGCTCTTCGACTCTCCATCTCTGCACTGCCGCTGTTCAGTGCCGTGCTGACAGAACTGCCTCTGCGAGCCCCTTTCACCGAGTAAGCAGGGCAACATAGTGTGAATGTTAATCTCTTTTTTTCTCAATCAAAATGAATGTCAAACATTTGTTTTAATTGACAATTAATTTGAATATGTGTTTGTGTGTGGCTGTAACTTGTCTTATGGAGTAGAGATTATAATGATAGTATGAGGTGAATATCCCCACCCTCAAGCTCTCTATAACGCATAAGGAGATACTTGATTTTGGGGGCTTATATGATACTTCGATAGGAGTCTTTAATCACTTAACTAAGACCACATCAGTCCTTATTAGATGATCTCTAATTCTTATTCAATTCTGTATTGTTGTTGTTGTTATAAGTAAATACTTCTTACACAGCTAATTTTTCTTTATTTTTTATAAGTAAATACTTATTATTTAGTTCTATTGCAATTGATGTCAAAAATTAATCTGATTCATTTTTTTTATATTTAGGAAACAAACATTTTTAACTAATTATTATAGGTAAAATTAAAATAGAAACATTATTGATTGCTTCAACTTACAAAAGGTCTACGAGAGGGGGAGGGGGAATGTTTAACTACTGTGAATCTGTCTAGAAAACTAGAAATATAGAAGGAAAAGGCGCCAAAGAATCAAAATTCCTAATGCTCTACGGTATCAAAGAGAAGGAATAATTACAGAACAACAACAACAACACAAAATAACATATACGAAGTGCAGAATTGAGCAAACAAATGCACTAAAACATGTACCGACCAATTCAAAATCATCCCATGTACCCAAATGGATAAAGAAACAAATGAAAAGGGAAAGTGAATAATAATTGACATATTTTTTTTTACTAGTTTCAAAAGAAGAGGAAATGAAACACATACCTGTAATGTAAATACCAGCAATAAATTAGTAAATTTCTTCTAATGAACTACTACTCCTACTACTACTTTATTTATTTATTAACATGAAGAGTTAGGAGAAAATACAACTGTAAATGGAAATCTAACTAGTGTTAGTCCATTAGTAGGAATGCGTTGGACATCCTTATTTGAACTCCTAAAAGATTAGCTCACGTGTCTTCGTTTGGGTTGCAAGGTACCGGGAAGTTTATCTTTGCCCATTAATGGGACTAGCCACCTTATTTTTAGTATTATTATGAAATTGGAAATGAGGGCCGGAAAGACCAAGGGGTTTAAGGGAAGGTTACGAGAGAAAGAAGTAAAAAAATAAAAAATTGTTTTAGCATCGAGTAATTAGGTTACATGTAGTGATAAAATATGACAATATTAATTAATTGGCGGTAACATCATGGTCTATTTCATTTGAGATTAACAACCAAACAGGTTTTGCCAAGGGATAACAAAAAACAAAACATAAGGCATGCAAACCACAACTTGGTTGTTTACATATGGCTTTTGATTCTCGACTAGCTTCACAACTGTAGCAAAGTTGCTTTTTTCTTGTGACTACGAACATCTACCACGATTCAAAATTGCTTCCTTTACCTTATATTCTTATTTGGCATTGTTCCTTACGTGTTATAATTTATCTAGAAACCCTTATTACTCAGGAAATGATTCCTCTCCATTCTTCCTTTTTCCTCACCTGTCTACCTTGCTGAGCAACCTTGAAGTTTTTGCTATAGTTATTGCGTGTATTGAAATAGAGATTTCATGCCTTTCCTCTCTTATTTTCTCCTTGTTTTCCTTCCCATTAACCCTCCAAAACCTTGAATTCTCATTCCTTGGTGGTTGCTAGTGGTTTTTGGTGGTGGTTGCCAAGCCTCTATATTCAAAAGTAATCTTGCCATTTTGTTTCTTCCATTTCATTTCCTCTATTTCCCTTTTACTTATTTATTGATCTTGGTTTATCTAACTCTTTTATCTTATATTCTTGATGATGACCAAGTGGTTTAGATAAGGAGTTGCTATATTCCTTATTTTAGCTTTGATAAGAAGCTTAGGAATTTGGGTAACTAGGTGTATTATATGTTATTTTATGCTTGAGTAGCTTTATTATAATTATAAGGATGGAATAATATATTTAATGAGATGTATATGCTTCTATACTATGTGTATAAGCATGAAAATTTAATGAGATGATGATTTGTGTAATTTTCACACATTCTTATGTTTGTTGGAAATGTGGTGAATATTTATTGGAGTCGTGATAAATTTTCGATAGAGTCATGCTTAATTTGCATCTTAGTCACGATGAACATTCTTGGATTCAAGTGCTTTAGCTCTTTTAATTACTATTTTATGTGTGTTTTGGCTATTTCAAATTTATCTAAGTATGTCATTGTATTTATAATAGGGTATAGAAGCTAGATTATTAATTTTGGATCATTTTGAGTTGGAATTAATTTTTTTAATGTTTGGACATATTTGGTTATGGGTATATTGGGAATTGCATATTATTTTTGAAAATTTTAAGTATACCATTGTATTCATTATACCTTTTACATAAAATTTGATATATGATATGTTAAGGTTTGATGATGTTTAAACTAAGTTATGAATTTTAAGGTAATTTTAAGCGAATAACCATCACATGTAAATTCTAAATTTTTTGAGACCTAAGTGAATTTTATGTTAATAAAGTAAGTTAAACTGGATAACTTTAGCACTTGGGTAAAATTTAATGAGTATACCTAGTGACCTTAATTAAAATAACTAATTAAGAAAGAAAAAGAAAAAGAGAAATATACATTTTTGCTACATTGAATGATCTTAGTATTTTATACATGGTATTTCACCCTAAAAAAATGGTTAATTATAATCCTTTTAGCTTGAAATATACTCTCTAATATTTAGATATTTTATTTAACCTTAAATATATTTTATTCATTTTATATGTATTTAGACTAGCTATTTAATATGGTTTTATACGTAAACCCTTGGTTGACTTAAATGTTGATCATTGATCCTTGTCTTGACTAATTGTAGTTAATGTACAATAATATCTAAATTGGGTCTTTCATGGCATAGGACTTGGGATTTAATGAGTCAATAATCTGGCTTGGGCTTTAATGCCTTAATAATCTTGCTTGGATTTTAATGCCTCATATACTTCAATTAGAACATCGTGGCATACTTAAATGACTTGGTATATTTTGTCTCTATAGGGGGTATGCATACTTAAATGACTTAGTGTCTAGTTATTTAGTGGTCTAGTTACGTTTTTGGGTGGGTCAACTAGAGATAGTATCGTTTGTGTACTAGATTAGTTGTTATAGTTTCCTTAAGTCTCCATCATCAAGTTAATATAATATATTGGTTGTGATCACAATAATAAAAATATAATGATCAATGAATCCCATATATCTATACATTTATATTGGATTGTTTTATACTTGATGGTTGAGTTTTTTTCTTCTCAATTGATACATATATGTAATCATGTTCTTATCTGGTTATTATATGTTCTATTGCTTTCTTCACACGGGTCTCATGCATAATACTATCTCTTTACAATAATTTTGCTACTCGATACTAGATGTGTGTTGATACTTCACATTTGTAGACATTGTATTGTAGGTATTTGATGATGATCCTACTGACTTTGAGGAGATTCCTCTAGTAGAGTGATGTGGGTTTATCCCTCGGAGTTAGGTGTAGAGTTATATCTATCCAAGGTCATATATGTTATGTGCCCTAGATTTTGGATATCTTTTTTGGACTCTTCATCTCTTTTGTCCCTTTTCTATCTTTTTATGTATTGTATTATTTGGAGCACATACTCCATACTTTAATCTTATAATTAGTTTATTAAAGTCTTATGTAATTCTTGTCTATTTCCATCAGTTTTAATTTATTTGTTGTAACATTTTAGCCTTGCACTTAGTACAAGAAATGTATGGACCAAATTCATGCTAAGCATGATGGTGACACCTATTATATTATGTTAATGCTTCCATTTAAAACTAAATTTTTTTGTTAGTAAAATTTGGGGTTTTACAACTACTGGTAGGAAAATATTTAGTATATACTCCTTCCTATTTACCATAAATAACTTATACTTTATTTTATATAATATAAATCATATTCTAAATTTAAAAAATAATATTTATTGTTATATTTTCCAATTTACAGTTTTTTAGCTCATGAATGTATTTTATAAAATTAAAATATTTGAATTTCAATATAGATATTTTAGTTAATTTGTGTACCATTATCTTAAATTTTAATACTTATTAATATGAGTGCTAAAAAGTTATAGTCATTCTTGTCTAAAATAGATGAAGTAATTATTTAGTTATTTTTAAGAGGTATGAGGCATAGATATTATTTAGTATAGGATCTTATTAGATCTTTAGAAATATATGATTCTTAATAAAGGACCTAGCCTCAAGGTAATTATTTGATAATGACTTTGGTGACTTTGAGTAGATTCCTCATGTAGACTGATACGGGTTTATCCCTCGGGGTAGGATCTTATTAGATCTTCAGAAGATGCCTTAGCCCCTACCACACTCTTCTCTACCCTAGTTGTCACTGCCTAGTTAGGCAATTAAATTTGGGTTGTGACTATACTCATGGTGTCGCAATAATGGATTATCGAGAATGATAAATTATCATGGCATGAATTTTTATTTTTATTTTACAATATGTTGTAATTATTGTTTTTTGATCATTTAGATATAATTGTTCAATAAAAAAGTGATTTTATATTATATTATAAATATTTAAATGACTGATTTTATGTTAAACTGTCCTAATGGCACATTAGTAGGGGTTATTATTAGTAGTAAGAATGGTCTTATTAATAATAGTTTAATACTAACATTAACATGTAACACTGGCACCTACGTACCTAACTTCTATTTAAAAATGTAATTATACTATATGAGATTTGATTAATAAATGATAGCACATTACTAAGTGTTATTGTTAATAGATTAGATAATAAGTAATAGTCTTAGTAACACGCTAATATATAATACCTAAGTTGCTAAAGTTTACTTGAAAAATTAAAATGAAAACTTAGCTTACTTAGTAATAGAATAACATCGTGGCAAATAGAGGTCATTCTTTTTTCAAAATTGATACACACGTACATTCAACCAAAGAATTGAAACAAAATTATGTTTCTTCTATAATTTTCAAATATTAAGTCTTTATCTTTTAGTATTTTAAATCTAAACTCCCCATCCAAACTTGATCCATCACCAATAGTAATAGGTCATCGGCGAATAGTAGTGATGGCTAAAGGCGATGGCATTAGATTCTAGATGTGTCGATGCTAAACCATCAAGATTAGGATTAATATTTATTTTAACTTTGTTTTTCAACTCTATTTGATACAGAATTGTAATTTTTATCTTCTATTCCTTATTTTTCTATCGAAAGATGCTCTCTATGATATAGGGATGGGTCATGGGAGTGTTGTTGGGTCATAAGGGGATGGGTGTAAAGGGAGGTAGACAAAAATAATCTCATTACTTTGAGGCTTTCCAATATATAGAACATTTATCAGTAAAGTATCATCGGTATTTAATATTTTAATGATATATTAGTGAAAATAATTTCATTTTTTTATCCATAGTGTTTGAAGCATTCCATGTATTGACTAACCTATATTATGCAAAATATCAATCAATACACAATTGCAATACTATGAATTTATTATATATGGATGACCCTCATTTTCATTCGTCATTGTTGCCACATAGTGCACCATCTATGGTGAAAACAAGGACCACCTCACCCTCTTCCACCCCTCAACACCACTTCTCAACCCCTACCTCCTCAATTTCTCAAAACATTAACCCTCAAACCCTAATATTTAATCTCCCACTATTAGCCCAAATACCATAGCACTGTCCCTAACCCCTAAAGGCACTTGGCAATATATTCAACCACAAGTCATACTATAACATCCCTAATTTTTATGAACTGATTTTTTTTTTATCGAGTCAAGCACGGAAGCTAAAACCATAAAAGTTGTGGTGGTAATATTTGCTGCAAAAGAGGTTGAGGATCAGCAAATATTTCCATAGTGAAGGAGAAGAAAAGAAAAGTTGTTGTGGTGGTGGTAAGGAGGAGGAGGAGGAGAAGAAGAAGAAGAAGAAGAAGAATAAGATGGTTGTGGCTATAGAGAAGAAGAAGGTTGCGAAAAAGGAGGAGAAGAAGAAGAGAGTAGGGCGACAGGTGATGATGGTGATAGTTGTGGTTGGGAAAGGTAAGGCATAGGCTGCTAGTCGAGGACAAGGGGAGTTGGGGAACAATAGGCTGGCGATAGCTATTGGGTGTTGGTGGTGTGGTGCATAGGCGGTGGTTGGCTCAATGAGAAATGGAGGAATCAACAATGGTAGCAATTACTATTGTCTAGAGGGGGTGCTATAGGAGAGTGAGCTAAGGGTTTAGGGAAGGCTTCGGCAAAACCTGCTGCAAAGAAGGAGAAGAAAGAAGGAAAAGAAAAAAAGATGGTTGGTAGGAAAGAAGAGAAGGAATAAGAAGAAAGAAAGAATAAGGGAAGGCTGAGTGGTGGTGTGTGCACATAGGGGAAATGGTGGGGAGGTAGCAGGTTGTGCACGAAGGAGAAGAGAGGATGGAGTGAGTGTGTGTGTGTGCTATGTGTATATGTATTACCGATAACTTCTTTGTTCTTGGATAAGAAAGGAGGAGGCAGGCTAAGGGTATGGTTCACATAGATGGGGAAGAGGGGTATGGTTCTGTAGAGGTGAGGGATGGTTTACTAGGGTGTGGCTTGAGGAAAAGAAATCAGGGGAGGGTGGTCAGAGGAGGAGAGAATAATGGGACACACTAGGGTAGGATAATAGCAGTGTGTTGAGGGTAATTTCAGGCAGTTAAAATGGTAGGGTAAAATAAAAATAGTTTTATTTATTTATTTTAGTTTTAGGTTTAGTTTTGCAAGGTCAAGACATCTGGTAAAAATCATTAGGTTTAGAATAGGTCTAGCAAAAGAAAAAGAGGTAAAAATAATCAAAAAAATTGTTTAGAAATTTATTTAGGTTATAGGTCAAAGGTTATTGATTAAATAATTAGGCCAATGTTCGAGGGTTGGTTTTTAATAAAAGGTTAAATACCCAAAAGAAAAGGTTATGAAATTTTGGGGTGTTAAATTACTACCCCCTTAAAAATAGACTTCATCCTCGAATTCTACGCCTTACTACTCAAAAAAAAAAACATGTAACGGTATGCAAGGTACTCGAGGAGCAACTACCCCATTAAAAGTAGGGAACCCTATTGGATAAAAAATGGTACAAAAAAACATAGACACAAAACCTACCACACATGAAAAAACTAAGGAAGAAGCGTTAGCATACTAGAAGGAGAATCATTAGGACCTAACACATGCTCATTTGCTCTTGCTGGGCTAGGGAAGTAAATCTCTTCAAATGCCGGTTCCTGTTGAGCTAGTTGTTGTTGGGACCTCTGAACTCTTCCATGGGGCGTGTTGTAGCACTATAAAATTCTATACCCAAGCTAACCATATTCATGTAACTGAATCAACTTTCCCGTGTAATCTTTGCCTAGGTGATCTTGTTTGCAACAACGATTGTGGTAATATCGGATCAATATTTGACAAGCTCTGCTGTAAAAGCCACTATGACAATTCTTGTGTCGAACATTGGTGTGCTACTAAAAGTTAAAAACTCAGACACTATAATATTGACTATTTCCCTTAGAACCTTGCATCTTGGGTTTCCTCTCACCCAAAATCAAAGGTTGCTATTGGACCAAAGCATTAGCGACACACTCACTCATATAACGTAGCCAAGTCGTGAAAAATAGATGCACCCATTATCCTACGGACATTGAAGCGATGTCCTTGCTCAAATTAGAAGATGACTGTAGCCTCACTAGTGGCTATACCTAGAGCAAACCTCAACAAATCTATAAACCATGTGTGATACTCTCGCACTGATAGACTTCTTTGATTCAAGTGCATGAATTCATTGAGCTTGTCCTTCTTTAGTCTCTTGATGTAGAAACACGTATGAAGGGTCACCTTAAAGTGTCTCCAAGAAATCGATGGTTCTACTTGAGCACAAAAACCTACCCACAAGGCATCTATGGGTCCTTATAGAAAATATGCGACTATGCTTGCCTTCTGCGCTTCCGAGCATTTGACTTCACTGAACATCCTATCAAAATCTTGAATATATCCTTTTAAGACAACGTGGTCTTCCTCTCCAACATAGGTCAGGGGCCGATGGCTCGAAACTCTTTTAAGCTAATCCTTTCCTATACTCTCTTGAGGGTAATACGAAATGTATGGAGGTTGAGACAGAGGAAAACGCAAAATGAACTCCATAAAAGCCTCAAACACCCTTTCCAAATGGCTGACACATCCATTTCAAAGCCATGTTGAGCTAGCTAATTAATAGTAAACACATTAAGAAATGGCCTATCTTACTAGCACATGACACATAAACGTAAATTAAGACCACTTAGTCTACCCACACTTAGAAACTCACAAGACTACTCTACGTTTCAAAACACTGAGCGAGGGAAAATACATTTTTTGGTTAAAATATTAAAGATCATGACAACCAAATCTCTTATTAAAACCTAATTTTCAACAACCAAAAGCTCTAATACCAACTTGTAACACCTTGGTTTTATGAACCAGAAAAAAAAATTCCATTCACAAAGTTAAGCGAGGAAGCAAAAACCATAAAAATGAAGGGTGTTACTGCCACACTTGGTACAAGTCCTGATACCCTTACCATTCTCATACCAAGTGCTTAGGCTAAAATCATTACTCCACTTATATTTATAACATGATTACAAGAAACTAAATAGAAGAGACAAAAGATAAGTAGTGTGCTACATAAAAGCAACATAAGAGATTTAAAAAACTTAGAGAGAGATAATATAGAGGGACACATGCATCGAAATATAAACGGAATTATTGTACCAAAAGACACTAGATAGCCATAGGCTTTCTCAATCAACTACCAGCTTAGATTGAACTCAGAAGCTGATTTGCAAAGACCACTACACATTGAATATGTAGGAGCCCATGAAAGGAGTCCCTTAACACGACGGTACTGAGCAACCCTTTATACTAAACTAAACTGAAAAACCAGAATAGATCACATGCAATGCATCACAATAATACATGGTATAAACATAAAATTGTACATGCATCAATTAACCATTCATATAATCATATACCACCAATACCACATACTAACCATACTCATTCGTGTGGAATTAACTGAAACTTATCAATGGAATATCCAAACGATACTCTTTGCAGTATAATTAGAAACAATATCAACCCATGGCCAAAATAATAACCACATGCCATATAACTCATCATCAATCCCATCAAATCTCATGACATAGTGAGGCTCACAAACATAGATCAATAGCAACTCATTGTATCACAGGTAGGCACGAAGGTAGCTATCGAACCATACCTCTTTATTAGATATAACCATTTTCATTATTTTATTTACATTAAGTTTAGTGACTCCATTGTTCTTCTATCGGTGGAATGTTCTAAATTACTTATCAAGGATAATACGCTTGAACCACTATTATCATCTAGTGGAATGAACCCATAAAAAAATACCTTCTCAAGGTAAAACGCTTATGAGCCACTATTATCATCCGTTGGGATAGATTTGAAAAACATCATCTTGGTCCTGAATTATGTACTCTTCCTCTTTAAATCATTAATATATTTTCTATTAGGTTGTTTATCTCAAATCATATTCTTATTAACGATGAGTATGGGCCCCCACCATTCTTAATCTGTTGGAATGGAATAAAACACCTCTTAGGGACAACACACCTAATCCACTATTATCAATCAGTAGAATGGATCCATAAAAAAAACTGTCAAAGAAAAATACTCCTAAGCAACTATTCTTAAATCGATGGAACGGTTTGAAGCACCTCTTAGATACAACACACATGAGCCACTATTATCATCTAGTGGAACGGATATGAAAACTCCTTGGCTCAACTCACACGATCTTTCACTTTAAATGATTAATGCCTTATTCATGATTGATTCAAAGGTACATAATACATTTAAAACTTGTAAGCCCAATATAAAGATCAATAGGTCGCTCTCTAGAGTTAAGCTTCTTATAGTTTCCCAAAATCATAATTTCATACTTTTATCATAACTCTTCTTGTATCACTCTTTTAACCACCAAACTTAGTACCTATTCCTCAAAATTTATTATCATCAATCATACTAGAATGTCAAGTCCTAACTCTAAGGTCTTGCACATACAGTAACAACCCTATCCCAAAATTCACTATTCCCAAGGCTTAAAAACCTTAATTTCACAAAATCGACCTTAACTTTTCATGTAGAGCTCGGACACTTACTAGATTTAATATACTTTCCCAAAACACTAATATTAACAAGATATTCAAATTTTGTGGTCTAACTCTACTGTTTTACATATGCAATAATAGCATCCTCATTTTAGGGTTACTATTCCCAAATCAGCCATTTTCATACTTTATCAACATGATATCATTCATAGTTTCTCTAAACACTTTATATTAATTCCTTAGTACATTTGGATGATATAACACTTTAAAATCCATTATTCTCATGTTTAACCCATATTAACCAAAATTCCCTTATCAATAATAAAATCCTTTATTTATGCAAATCTTATATGTTTAGTAACATTACTTCCAAATCTACATTTTTCTACATAACACTTATATTACTCATTTCACAATCAGTATACCATTAATAAATCCATTATACATTTATATTTCAAACCAAAGGATTTTCCACACAAAAGGGGGAAAGGTGGATTTGGCCAATTGGCAAGGTAAGGAAGGGAAGATGGTGGCAATGGTAGAGGCTGGTGGTGATGGCAGTGGCTCGATGGGGTAATGATAGTGGCTTAGTGGGCTAATGTAGAAGGGCATAGGTGCGATGGGAGGTGGTGTAGGGAGCTGTAAACGATGGAGGTGATGGTGATTGACAAGATGAAGAAGGAGGAGGAGGAGGAGGAGGAGAGTGCTAGGCAATGAGTGGTGATGGTGATAGCTATTGCTGGGAATGGGAGTTGGGGAACAATAAGCTGGTGGTGGCTCCTAGGTATTGGTGGTGTGGTGCATAGGCTAGGGTGGTTGGCTCAATAAGAAATGGAAGGAACAAAAACAACACCAATTGTCATTTCCTAAAGGGGGTGCTATAGGAGAGTGAGGTATGGGGTTGGGGAAGGTTTTCGGAAAAATCTGCCTTAGGGAAGGAGAAGAAAGAAGGAAAAGAAAAGGAGATGAACAATAGGGAAGAAGAAGAGGAAGAAGAAGAAAGCAAGAAGAAGGAGGAGGAGGAGAAGATAAAGAAAGAAGAAGAAGGGAAAGTCGAGTGGTGGTGTGTACACATAAGGGAAATTGTTGGGAGGTAGGAGGTTGCCCATGAAGGAGAAGAGAGGAAGGAGTGGGAATGTGCTATGTGTATACGTATTGTTGAGGACTTCTTTATTCTAGGATAATAAAGGAGGGGATAGGCTGGGGGTATGGTTCACGTAGATGGGGAAGAGGGGTATGGTTCTATAGAGGTGAGGGATGTTTTAATTTAGTTTTAGTTTTTTTTTTCTAGGTTAGGATATCGGGTAAAAATAATTAGGTTTAGAACAGGTCTAACAAAAAGGAAAAAGGTAAAAATAATTGATTTTTTTTTAGGAATTTATTTAGGATATAGTTAGGTTATTAATAACATAATATTAAGTCAAGGTTTAAGGATTATTTTTGAATAAAAGGCTAAATACTTGAAAGCAAAGGAGTTCTTATTTCCTGCACTCCTTCATTTAAAGCACTTCTTATCTCTTTTAAGATCTCTTGACACCACTCTCATTGTTGGAGTTTCCAACAAGATCGGTCAATCCCAAAAACCCTTCTCATCCCCCACACCTTCTCTAAACCATAACACCACCCCAAAATCCTTACTTATACCTATTTCATAGCTTAGAACACCATGTATCACAATCATTCTCTATGACAAGCCTTAGTTACAAAGCAAAACACCTTTGTAGTTCTATAAAATTACCATGTCACCTCATTTAGTCTAAGCATCTCTCCTTGGCCTCCCATATACTGGTAGTCAAGTTCTTTATACTCTAAAAGAGTTATGGCAAGATAATTCCTATGCGTAAAAATCTTTAAACAACTTAAAAAGAAACTTAGAATTTTCTACCACATTTAAGTATCACTACTTCCATCTTGGAAGCACCAACTTTGTGTCTAGAATGAATCTATAATTCCTCTACATTATTTTAGTTTAGGTTATCTCAAAATAGCTAAAAGGGGTTAACAAATGTTGAAAGTGATTCAGTTTTGCTCCAAAATCTCAAAATGGTATACATATAATGTAACACCCCCCCCAAAATTACTACTTAAAAATTTTATTTTACGAAATCGTTAATTATAAAAATAGTAGATGTTGGTACTACACCTAGCATAAGTCTTCCATCATTTTCCATTCTTATACTAATTGATAAGGATAAACCTTACTCCATTTAAATTAATAACACAAATATTTAAAAAAATAAGTGTAGAGAGAGTGAGATTTAAAGCAAATTAACATTATTCCAAACTAACCACTTGTCAATGGTTACAAAATTCAGTGAAAAGAAATACATAATAGTATTTAATCATTTGGATCAAAAGATGTCAAGCAAGCACCGATCAATCCTAACTCTCAATCCTTACCAGAAGCTAATCAGACCTTACCCTCAAAGACTTTGCATTGAATAGGCAGGGTACCATAACACATAACTCATCAGTATAATAGTACTGAGTAATCCATTATACAAAACTAATATGAAAAACTCATATAAAACATATAATAGCATCACATATAACATGGTATCAAATATTGACATATGCATGCCAGGAAAAAAAATACAATAATCATATAAAATAAATAATAATCACTAAAACCACATACCGATCACTCTTATTCATTTAGGACATAAAGAAACTAACCATCCATTCATACAAGGGATGCTCTCTAAAGTAATGATTAGGACCAATCTCAACATATTAACCATAACCTTTATAATATATTTCATATCTCAATATCTCAACCAGTAATATCCATTTCACCATAGGTAGGGCTCGAAGGAATAATACCAGACATAGGTAGGTACAAATGCTACTACCTACTCATCTAATAAATATTTCAATCCAATAATAATCATTTTCATTTTCATTTACTCAAGGGGATACAATAACAACCCAGAGAGATAAAAGTATACCGATTTTACTAGCCTACTAAGGCAACATAATATCCTCATAACTTATAACCTAGAGACATAAAAGTACTCTAGTCATTTCGGTGTAATCTTTCCATCCTAGGAAACCTAATCCTTAATTATCAATACCCCTTATAGGACCCATAGATCACCTATAGAGTAGACTTTGGCCTTACTAGGGCATAATGGTACACCAATGAACCAAGCAAACCAAGGGCTCCTACCTCATATTTAGGGTAGCTACCCCTAGAAAGCAAACATTCCCAAACTCAAGGTATTTAGCTTTTCATAGTAATATCTTAAGAAGGTGATCACAAAACATCATATATTGCACAATGATTCCAATTCTATACTTAACCATTTTCCCTTTAATTCCAATTATTTAAGCCAACCCTAAGGTAAAAGTTCCAAGTCCGAGTCAAAGTCAACAATAAAGTCAACCAATCAAAACACTAAGGCCATCCTATGTCCGATTATTCATGTTAGATGTATTAGGTCAAAAGTGACCAAAATGCCCTCGAGACCATTATTACCATATTATCATCCATTTTAAATACTAATTTTATTTTATTTATAAATTTGTCATAAAAAATCTTGAACATAATAATTAAATAACATAACATACTAATAAATTACCAAACACATCAAATGACCATTTTACCTTTATACATGATTTTACATGTAAAATCCTAACATGCGTTTTGAAGAAAACAAATCACATATTCCCATGCGCAATAGTAAATAACACATATTCGACATATAATAATTGGAATAATTATCATGATATGATTAAAATGACCAAAATACCCCTAGGGAATATAATAATAATAATACTAAAACATGTGTTTGTAGAATATCAGTTTACATATTCACATACTCGATAATGAATAACACATTTTAGGAGCACTTAATAGGATCAAAATGATGATACGCTTAGGGAATATAATAGTAATATTTATGCTAAAAATGAGCCTAAGCATGCTCAACCTATCATATTATACATCCATGACATACGTAATTTATTCCTGTCATTCAATTCATTTTAACCAACATTCATACATTATAATTTAAACAAGTTAGCATGCTCCATTTTTACTAAATTCCATACTAATACTTTTATTTAGATAATTAAAATGTAGCAAACATACTTAATATAATTTATACATCAAAAATACTAATGTGCACTCATACAATATCTCACATTTTAGTAGAGTATAGGAGTTACCTAATTTCTAGCAAAGGCATAAAATATGGGAAACCTACTAAAATTTATTAGGCTCAGCTAATTAAACTTTTCTACCTAAAATAACCAATAAAATAACAAATTTTATCAAAATAATTATTAAATAGGAAATTATCAAAATGCTCTTGATGTTAAAATGGGGTAAAAATATATGTATACACGCTCACACTGCATAGAACGTGAGTAGGGAAATTGTAGAGAGCTTCAAAGGGAATTGGTTGGCTATGTGGAGTTCAAGGGTGCTCGGTGGTGAGTTGGCCGTGACGAGGGTGACGTCGGTTGGTAGTGTTGGGTAACTCGAAGATAGGAAATGGGCATGATAGGGAGGCAAGGAAGGATGGGTGAGAGGGTTTCATGAAATAAGGATGTAGAGGAGGGGTGGTGTGATTCACTTGATGGGTGGAAGGGTAATGGATTGGGATGAGGTGATGGTGCTGGACAGGGAGGCACAATGTAGAGAGACACGATGCAGGGGCAGAGATGGTTGGTGATGTAAATGTAGGGTAGAGAAAGGCATGGGTAGAGGAGGAGAGGTCAACAAGTTGGTGGTAGTGTGGTTAATGGCTCAATGGGTGATTGGTGGTGGGTAGAGTAGAGAAGGAAGGAGAAGGGAAGGGACGCAATATACATGCACATGAATGGTTGGGGGTGAGAGGGAGGAAAAAATTAATAGGGAAAATGGTCGGTTTAGGTGTGTAGGGTAGACAAGTAGGAGTTGTAGAGGAAAAGGATGGGGACAGGTGAAGGATTTGTGTAGGGCTATTGGTGGAGGGAGGCTATAGGGGTTGTAGGGGTGGTTGGTGCAAAACCGAAGAATGGAAGGAAAGGGGCACATGATGGAGATGGCAAAGGGCTAGGCTAGTTTGGGTAGAAGAGGAAAGAAGAGCAGGTGGGTGAAAATGTGGTGGATGGGAATGTTGGGGCATGTTTGGGTCTAGTTGTGGGAGGAGAAGAAGAATGAAAAGAAAAATAAAGGAAGAAAAAGAAGAAAGGTGGGTAGGGGTTCGGATGGGGAAAAAGAAAAAAGAAGAAGAAGAAAGAAATAGGTTGGGCTAGAGTGGACAAGTAAGAAGGAGAGAATAAAAGAAATAAAAAAGAGAGAAGATGTGGGTTGGGCTGGTGTAGGCCGAGCAAGAAGGAAAAGGAAAAAAGGAAAGCGTGAAAAAGGGGAAATAAAGAAAAAGAAAAAAGGAAAAAAATTTATGGTTTAGAATTAAAATTAGATTAACTTTATGATTATGATAAAATTAATTTATCTGCGTTTAGGGTACACAATTAGAAATAATAAACGGGTAAAATTTATAGATTTTAGGATGGATTTGAATAGAAAGAAAATAGACAAAATAATGAGGATTAATTAATTTAAGATTTTATTTGGGTTTTTTTGGTTAAATATTGACCAACTAATTAGGCTAATATTTAAGTTTTAATTTAAAATATAAATTAAGTGGAGTTAATATTAAATAATATTTAGGGGTATTACATATAGACTCCAAGTTTATGTCCACCACAGGTTGGTCCACCTACTTGGCCTACAATGGCAACACCCACTAGATTGCCATGCTTGTGGTAGTATAATACCCCCATTTTAACACCTTAATTGTTTTTAAAAAGATTTTTTCCAAATCTAAATAAGGAATGTAGGATGTTATCACTACATTCAAAATTGAGAAGGTAAAACCCATAATGTATCTATGTTGAATGTAAGGGTAAAGAGTAAAATTAAACATTGTGATCAATTGGGGTTGCCATATGATCCCAAACAATATTAAGTTACAAAAACAAGTAAAGAAATGCAATTAGAAGAAAGGGCACACAAGCCTAAGAAAACTAGGTCACATACCAAAACTATTTCAAGATAACTCTAATATTATCCCAACCGTAACAAAAAGTAGTAATATAACCATTACACCAAAACCAAACATTTGAAAAGTGTATACACACACTAAGTAAACATATTCGACTAAAATAAATAGCATGTTCACATAAGACATACAAGTACATGCTAGAAAAAAGTATATCATGCTGAATTAGACTTAATAATAAAACCACAAAACATAAATTATACGGTAATCATAGAAAACAACCACATAGTCATAATTTTGCTCCTAATAATACCTTTCCGCTATCATATGACGTATTGTAAAACATGATGATCATAATTGAGTATGGAAAAACATGTGATTTCATGAAAAATAAAACATTTAATAAAAACCCACTATCAATATTATTCATCAAAACCCACATAAACACTTAGAATATAATACCTAACATCAAAATGATAGAAGTCACACACATGCGAGGTCCATTGATTATTATATTGTTTATTTATGTTATCACACAATCTAGTATATTCCACATTATCTTGTTATCATGTTTCCAACTGTATTGAAATATCACTTTTTACTTACAACATTAAAAACATTTGTCTCCTCTACCCCATAGGCAATAGGTAATTCATACACAAAAAGTACTTATCTCTTATGTCTCATGGATAACATGTAACTATCTCTTGAGCTATGCAAGAATTAGGTACATGTTCTAAAGACCAAAAGGCACATGGATCCTATTACTATTCTAGTTACCCTATCCTTAAGTATCGGTACCTCCTATAAGGCTTGTAGGTCATCTATAGAGTAGAAAGGGCCTGCTCATGTTCACAACGTTAACACTATTTGAATGGACACTTATTGGCCAAACTTATGCTAATGGCATAACATGTGCAGTATGGACTATAAGTATGATCCTTGTTACATGGACAAAGGTTCCTACCAAATATAAATATAATTTTTCACTTTGAAATTTACCAATTTATTAAATATATTATTAATCATCACCTAAATATTAGTCCATGCACTAATTTCAGGGAGTTAATATTCACTAAAATGCTATTCATATACATCAAAATTTATAGAAGTATACCAACAAGCTTATATTTACTAAAATATTTTTTACTATTTATATTAATTTACTATTTTAAGAGTCAAATCAATGGTTAAGGTCAACCATTGACCCTAAAATACATAATTAAGGCTTTTAGGTGCAAAATAACTAAATTACCCTTCTTATGTCCATAATTTGGAAATTATGAATAAAATATTACTCATGCTCTAAAAATCATGAAATTGAACACTAAGCATCCATAATCCTTAATGAACATGTTAAAATTCTGAAATATAATTAAAAAAATTCAAATTGCATGTAAAAAGATGAAAATTCCCCTATACCCTAAAAACAAAGAAAATAGCATAACTTGTAACATATAATGATCTAGCTCATAAACCTTTTCATACTATTCATTGAATAACATATGAACACATTAGAATACTAAAGATTTCAAGAAAAATGTAGCACATGTAAAATGTCCAAAATGCATTTTTTTCATGTTAAAACATCATTAAATCATAATGTTAATTATATAAATCCAAATCAAGACTTTAAATATATGAAATAATACCTGAAAATCCATTGAAATAATAAAAAATTTAGAAAAAACAACAAGAAGATGTAATTCGGTATTAAGGCCAAAATTCCCACAAAAATGCACTAAAACTTCATCTAAACGTTACATAGCTTAAATATGGTCAAACGTAAACATGATCTATATAAAAATGACCTAAATAACCTCAAGAAAACACTACTAAAATATTCAAGTAATCACAAAATCATGACCCATATAATAGACACAAAACAAAAAATTACAACAATAGCCAACACATATTTTGACATTTCGACACATAATCATGCTAACATATCAAATTATATCAAATATTATTTTATTCATGCTTACCATGATTCCAAAGCTCCTTAAAAAGCTAGATATCCTCCTCTTCCAATAACAAAAGCTTTCATTGAAATTCTTGGAACAAAACAACTAAAATATGTAAAAACCAAACAAAATCATTAAGAATTGAAGAAAGTTAAAGAAATTGAGTGGAGGGAGAAGAGGAATAGGGAAAGCCACGATATTGATGGGGAGTAAAAGAGGGTAGAGGTGGAGATTGAAGTAGGACAAAGGATTGGTAAAGGTGGGATATTTTTTTCTTGATAGTTAAGTAATAAAATAGAAAAATGAATCAAATAGTAATGGAAAATGGGATAAAAAACAGTCCTAATGGGCAAAATAAATTTTATTAACTTATTTTAGATATTTTATAAGATTAGGAATATGTTTTGAATATTTATGATAAGTTTTATGTAGAAAAAGTTGAGGTTTAGTGGCTAATTATGCATAAAATTGGCAGAAATTATCTAAATATTTCAAAAGTATTTTCAAAGAATTTTAATCCATATTTAGCTTAAATATTCTCAAATATAATTATCCTCAAATTTTATAATTCTTAGTTATCTAAAATGCTCTTTTTGAGGCTTAAAAGACAATTAAGAGTAAAAATGATAGTGAATAGTATTTTTTTCTCTGAATTCTTTATGTAACAATTTTAAATGGCCTAAGAGACTTAATAAAATCAGAAATAAAAATATGATCAAATTAGAATATTTTGAAAGATTTTTTACTGCCAAAAGTGGCTTTAAAGTTTCACAAGAATCAAAGCTATAAGAAAAGGCAAAAAAGCATGAATGAGATGTTTTAAAAACTTAACCAAAGTTTCTAATTTTTTAAAAGATGTAAAAAATAGGTAAAATAAGGTGTTTTTATTTCTAAATAATATATATCTTGATTAAATCACGACTTTTGAAAAATAAGGTATTATATATGGTATCTTGCTCAAGATTACTAGGCCACAGCTGCAACGCCCGACGTCAGCTTCATATTGGACACTTGGAAGACTCTTAAGGTCATACCTAGGGTATTCTAATGGCTCAATTAATAAGTGAGCCTAAAATAAGGCATGGGTTTTGATGATTTAACTAAACGAATAAACCAAACGAAGATTTTAATGAGTCGAGTCAAGATGAATTCATAAGCCAAGCCAAGCTCACGAGCCCTAGCTATAAATGAGTTGAGTTGAGTTAAAAAATTTTGGGATTAGTTCGGTTCATGTACAACCCTATCAACACCTTTAATAAAATCTATGGCATGCACATTTTTTGATCATAATAATAATTTTGGGTCAAGAAAAGCCTAATAGATTGAAGTTATCAAAGTGAAATTACTCATAGAGGGCTTATGTTCTATCTTAGGCCACCTAATTTTATTCATCCTTCTGAGTCCACTTTTACCAAGCTTGGTCACTCACCATTTGAAATTATTGGTCTAGTTGAGTGGATGACCTCCTAATCAAGTTACAACAAGGGCTATTATTGAATATGGTTGCTCTTTTTCTTATTATGAGCTCGAGGACTAGCTCATTTTCCTAGAGAGGAGTAATATTAATGCTCAGCACTATAAGCCTTAAAGGTCAATAGCTTACCTTGGGCTATAACCTCCTTTTCCTATTTTTACCCTAATGTTACCTCCAAATATTTTAATACACACCTTTTAATGTATAAATAGTTTAATCCTCTTACAAGATTGAAATGCATAATTTCAAGGTCATAAGTACACATATTATATGATAAGATTATATATCATCTAGGACAATAATATACATCTTATAGTTTGTAAATACATATTTTTCAAAATATAAATGAAAATTATTTAAGAGACTAATACACATTTTTAACATACAAATACACATATTTTAATGCTATGATACACATCTTTTACTAATATAATATACAACGTTAAGGATAAAAATACACATCTTACAATATATAAATACACCTCTTACATCATATAAATACACAACTCCTAGAATACAAATACACATCTATTAATACTATAACACACATCGTTTATGATTAGAATATACAACTTCTAGGATAAAGATAATAATCTTACAATATATAAATAGTTTAATACATATCTTTTAAGTTATAAAAACAAATATTCTAGGATTTAAATACATACCTTTTGCTATATAAATACACATATTTTAGAAAATACATGCACCTACAGAAAAATATCCATATTATAAATAAACCTTTTTAGGGGAAAATACACATGTTTCGGAAGAAAATTTATAATACCATGTTTCCCGTACACCCTAATTAAGACCATAATTGTAACTTGGTATGTTATGTGAACCTAATCATAGAAATAATAGCTGGATAATATGTGTTGAAATTATTAACTATGTGTGTTTGAGTTGGGTTGAATATGGATTAGATTAACTAGGTTAAGGATAGAAACTAAGGGTTTTGATGTTAGGTAGTTAACCATAGCCTATGGGCAACATGATGGGAGTGGAGACAGGATTGAGTAGCATAAGGAGGTTAGGCGGATGACCAATGGTTGACTAGGCATTGACAATACTTATCTTTCATGCATTTTTTTGTTTTGTTTTGGTATTATGTGTCCTCCCTTTCATCCTGGTTAACCTTATCCCGACCTCCCCTCATCTTGGATCAAATCTTTAATTTTTCCCTTACCTTTGCCTAATATTTTAGCCATAATCACCTCACCTCTCACCTATAACACCGTAAAATTTAATATTAAATTTTTTTTATATTTTTTATAGATGATAAACATAAAATAATTGGGTGTTACCTTTATACGTAATACAAGTCTAGTTTACCATACCATTATTGTACTAAGTTCAAGGTAAAATGTCATATGCCAATTTAAATAAGATGAAGAGAGAATGAGAGGAATTTTATGGAGCAAAGATAAGAGATTGGAGTTAACTTCTAGTGCAACACTAATCAAAATACTACAAAAGGAAAACCCATGGAACTAAGTCTTTAAGGTATCCCGAAAAAAATTATAATTATCAAATAACCTAGACTCTATAAACACATTCTAACAAATAGACACTCTTCCACCAGTAAAGCATCAAATTTGGCAAAGTGATCAAGGCAATCAATAGTTGGGTTGTTTACTCATGGAAATGAGTTATACCTATGAAATAGATACTCAATAATTGCATATTAAGTAAGTTAATAGAGCACGTTAAAAGAAAAGGGCATACATAGCATATAGGACAAAAAAGAATATACGAAACATGCATTATATTTTTTATATGAGATGGCCTAAGGTTGCAACCATAATAAATTCCATACTTAGGTGATCATACATTTTTAGTTATTTAATCACTTGAGTTTAGAGACCCTACTATTCCATAATTATTAGATTAGTAATGCAAACATAACTAACCCTCCTAGGTATAATGCACCTAGGAAACCACAAGGATTAATACTTATTACTTGTCACATGAATTACAGTTCATTTATGAATTCATTCCAATAATTTTTATAGATTACAACACTTAGAATTATACTATGGTCAATTAATTCCACATGTTATAGCCACTATATATCATGATAATGCATATAGAAGAATAATACACACAATGAGATACATAACCAAGGTGAAAAGACCATAATGCCCCTACAAAACTATAATTCACAAATAGATCATAAATTCACCTACAACGTCTCACATTTTATGAAATTTAGCACAACTTCCTAAACTAATATTAAGATCAACCTAAATAAAATCAAGGCTAAATTCCCATATTGCACGCATACAATACCAAGACTACCTCTTAGTTACTATTCTTAAAATTATGTCATTTCTTTTACTATTATACAAGGTTGTTAGAATTGAGATTCTACCTAGGATTTATTTGGAAGCTCAAGATCAGATTATAGAATTATATCATATGATTGTAAGATCTTAAAAAATCCTTAAAATTTTGAAACTTGTATACTTATATGTTGTAAAACAACATATTTTATGTTATAAGAACACAAAAATTACGCTCATAAGTTCTTATATAGTCACTAATTGAGTTGTAGATATTACAAGTATTATAAATTGTTGAAGTCATTTTACATATTATAAATTATATTAAGCCAACAATTTCATAAATAAGTTGACAAATCGAATGCTAAAATTACAATAAGATTATGGATAGATGTAGCATACAACTCATTGTATTCAACATATACAATATTATAGAACTTAGAAAAATTACATCAAGAATGAAGAAAGTGGATAATAATGAAGGGAACAATGAGAAGTAAAAATTTTATAGGTTTTCAAAATTTTTACAAATCAAGATAAAAAGGAAAAAAAATTAAAAAATAGAAGTCATCTTGACTATATGTACATATTTTAAGTTATTATATGAACCATGTATGCACTAAACAAAAGCTTGTTTGCATTATGAAGCTTGCATAAATGGAAAAAAAAAAGAAAAATTTTAAATTTGAATTTAATATAATTTATTAATTAATAATATTATAATATTTTTATATATTCATTTTATCATTTAGATGAAGATGACATTCTTTGTCAATATTTTACTTCAAAAATCGACTATATTATCTTAATGGCATCTCATTCATATTTTCTTTGTTTAAGATCATTTTCAAGACATGTTGGAAAATAATATAAGATTGAAAATTGATTTAAAAAGTATGTGGAATAAGAGGGAAATACATTTGGAGCTAAATCAATAAAAATCATAGTTATTATGTAAAATTGTAAGATTTTACCTAGTATTGTAAGATTCTATAACTATTCTGTTATACAATCTTAAAGTTCAATAAATGTTTGGATACTTTAAGATTCTATCTAGGATTGTAGATTATTTTGTAATTTTTAGATCATAAAATCTTAGGATCAAATCAAGATTTTAATAACAATGTTATCATCTGACCCCAACTCTTCATAAATCATACTTATAATAACTATCACTCTAAAACACTCATACCCAAATTTTCTAGATTTAATCCATAATGACCAAAATGCCCATAATTCACCTAAATATTCCAAAACTTCTTATTACTATAATGTAACCTAGACACATCCAAAGCCTACCAAGTTATGCCTCAAAATTTATGTAAAAACCTCAAGCGTGATAATGTTATATTTATTTTTAGCAAAATATGACAAAAAGACCAAGCAACCCCTAGGGTTGAAAATCACCAATCTTTCACAAAGTTTCACATGTCTCCATTATTCACCAAATTTATAAATAAAAGCCCTTACATTAATAGCAACACAAATATACAATTAACCTTAATTTAAAAAAAAAAACGATACCGCTACCAAGTACCCTAAGGATGAAAGCCCCAAGTCTTCAGCACATCCAAATCTTCAAATTTTAACCCAATTCACCCAGTATAATACTGAACATAATTTTCTCTACTAATCTATACACTTGTTACAATTATGCTCATAATTTTATAACAAAGCCTAGAAATGCATAAAAAGTATAATTTACATGGAAAACATAAAACACTTAAAAGTATGATATCAAGGTAGAATGCAAGAATGATATATAAAATAACCTTAATCATGATTTCCTAGAATAAAAATACGCTTACATAGATTACAATAATTCAACACATAGCAACCAAGAGTCCCAATCTAGAAAAGAGTGTGTTTAGAAAAATACCCTCCAATCTCTATGCTCAAATCCTAAGCACTTTCTTCCACCCTTGGATCACCTAAAATAGAAATATAGAAATTAGTAAAAGGGAAAATAGCAAGGGTTAGAAGAGAAGATAAAAATTAGATGAAGTGATAATATCCCTTAGAATTTTAAAAATGGGCTTGGGAATAATCTTGCTCAAACCTTTACCAATCTATGAAATTAACTCTCTTTTGCTTAAATTAAGCATAAAAAAGTTAATGTTTAATATTTTAGAAGTTGAAGATGGAGAAAAATGGAGACAAGTTGGAGATAGGGGATCTTCAACAAGTCAAAGTTTAAGAACAAACACAATTGAGAAATAAGAAGGGATGAGAGATAATAGAGCAAAGCTAAAGTGTATGAAATTTAGTGAAGTGTAGAATGGCCAACCAAAGGGCACAAACCTTCTATGGTTGTTGAAAATGGATAGGAGAAAAGGATAAAATCATATGGGAAGTTTCTTGCAAGCAGGAGGGGTGATAGAAGTAATTGGCACAAGTGAGAGAGTGTAAGAGAGTTAGTGGATGATAATTGAGGTGACTATGATTAGATTTTTGGTTGAATGATCATGGACCATATAGGATTAGATTGAGGGGTGTAAGGAGATTATAATTTTGAATCCCTCATGTACAAGAAAGTAAACAATTATGAAAAATGGTTTATGTAGCATAGAAAGTCCAATAAATGGTTAAAATAGGAAAAATAATCAAATAATTCCCAAAAATCATTAAAAAAAACTATGGAAATGTGAGACATTAATTTAAGAACCCAAATATATAAAAATATTATATAGGAATTAATTTTAGGTCAAAAGAAATTTAATAAAAAAATTAAAATATTAAAAATCACCCAGCTCTATGTGATCGAAAGAGTCTAGCGATTAGCTACCTAAAGCCTTAGGCGATAGGGTTTGGAGCACTAATGGGTGGTCAATTGTTGGTTGGCTGAACAGAAAAATAGGGTTTTGAAAGGTATGAAGGTAATAGAAGTCTGAGAGGTATGAATAAAGTGTCATCACAATGTTTAAGGGTTAGAAAAGGGATTGTGAAACTCATTATCCAAGAATAAAGAGTAGAAAATTTTAAAGTATTACATCACCACCATCTTAAAAGAGGCTTCTTGTCTTAAGTTAATGTTATGGAATTACGTGGATTGGATGGATCCAAACCAAAATAAATTAACAAATTTATGATTCATTCACAAAAAATAATAATTAAAGGGGAAAAAGATTTTTATTTGTGCTCTTATTTAACTACAAGATGATTAAACAAATCAATCAATTAATTGCACAAATATACAAATCTCTTTTAATAGAGAATTCTATGGAGAAGAAGAAGATGTTGGGTCACACAACTTTGATAGCTCATTTCCTCATAACTCTTTTATGCTAGAAAAAATCTTATGGAGCAAAATAGAGTGTTACAAAAATAAAGGAAAAATATGGGACCCTAGTGTTAATTTCCTTACTCTTAGATTTTTCCTAAAAGCACATCAAAAACATTCTATGAGAAAACAAGGTCTGTTTTAATAGGCATGGGACCCCATGTTTTTCATATAAATCACATATTAATCTCAAACTTCTTCAACACCTACATGAACCAATGCAATGTTATGTTATGCATCAAATACCTAGTAAAAAATCATAATTCTCCACCTTAACAAAGTATTTGTGATGTATGACATGTAAAGACCTCTACAAAAATCCTCTGGTCCAACAAAAGGCGTCATGGCCTATGAACACCATTCAAGTCCGAGAAGCACTTGAACTTACCCACGATTAGTGGCTTCGTTAGCATATCGGCCGAATTATTCAAAGTACACACTTTTTCCAATACAACTTTGCCTACAACAATAGTACATCAGATAAAGTGATACTTGATGACAATGTGTTTCATTTGACGATGAAAAGAATTATGATTTTTTGGCTAAACATATAGCACTTTGGTTATCACCTCAAAGGATTGAAGCACCATGACTAAACCCCAACTCAAGTACTAAACCACCAAGCCACATGAATTCCTAAAAATATTTTTTCATAGCTATATACTCTGCCTCAGTAGTAGACAAAGCCATCACATCTTGCAGGGAAGATCTCCAGCTAATATCTGAACCACAAAGACAAGAAAATATATCCATTAGTGGATCTTTTTTTTATCAATGTTCCAACAAAATCAAAGTCCATGAACCCAAACAACAAATTAGTTGATCTCCCACACTCTATACATATTGACACAGTACCCTTCAAGTACCTAAGAACTCACTTCACTGCTTACTAGTGAGCCATCCCTAGATTCACTATGTATTACCTCACCACACTAACAGCTTGAGTGGTATCAAGCCGAGTACACACTAAAGCATACATGAAGCAACCAACATCATTCAAATATAGAAAAGTAGCCATGAACTTATCTTCCTCTTTAGATTTGGGACAATCTAAAGTGAGTAGCTAATGGAGTGCTCACCATCTTGGTATCTATCATATGAAACCTCTCTAGCACTTTGTTCACATAAGACTCTTGTAACAAGTACAAAAGATTCCACTCAAGGTCTCTTATTTTCTCTGTACCGAGGATCTTCTTTGCATCTTTAAGATTTTTATTTCAAACTCACTCTTCAGCATCGTGTTCACCTTATCAACATCAAACATATCTTTTATTGTAATAGGCATATCATCAACATATAGCAAAATATACAAAATAGAGCTAACCTCCATATCCTTCAATTACACACATCAATCATACTCACTCCTAAAGAAACCATGCTCAAGTATAAATCAATCAAAACATTTATGCCATTGTCTAGGAGACTACTTCAGACCATACAATCACCTCTTCAATAGGAACAAATGATTATGCATCCCTTCAACAATAAACCCATCAGGTTGTCGCATGAAAATCTCCTATTCAAGCTCATCTTGCAGAAATGTAGTTTTAACATCCAACTACTCCAACTCTAGATAATGCGTAGCTACAAGTACAAGCAACATATGAATAGATCTATGTTTAACCATAGAAGAAAATACCTCATTATCGTCCATGCCTAGAATATGATTGAATACACGTGCAACTAAATGAGCCTTGTACCTTGGTCTCTTGACCCCTAGAGCTCTCTATCTGAACTTGTACACCCATTCCCAATCATCTATCTTCTTCTTCCTAGGTTTCTTTGTAAGCTTCCATGTCTGATTCTTCAATAAGGACTCCATCTCCTCCTCCATAGCAGCACACCACTCAGAAAAGTCATAACCTCTAAGAATTATGTTAGCTCATACCCATCAATAGTATTCTCTGCACTAGATAAAGCATAATCAGCCAGTTCTTCTAAATCATACTTAACTAAAGGCTTAATAATTCTCTATGCTTTACTTAAAGCAACGCTTTCCACTTGCTACTTGGATCCACCCACTTCAGAATAAGTGGGTCTATTAGAAGGGTCTTTATCACCCAACTCAACCTCCACCTAGCTTAAAGCACTATCCTACTCCATCTATTTAAATACACCATCATGAGACTCAGTCTTCTAGAGGAACAAAGTCTCGTTGAAGGTATCACCCCTTCTATTAAAGAACTTGGATGTAGTTGGGTTCCATAACATGTACCTCTTTATTCCAAATGTAAAGCTAAAAAAGATACATTTCTTATATTTAGGCTCAATTTTACCATTATTCACATAAGCATAAGTAGGGATACTAAAGGAATACAAATTAGAGTAATTAGTTGGCTTATCAGACCACAAGTCCTCAGGTGTCTTCAACTCAATGGACTGATTTGGTGATTGTTTCACTAGGTATGCTACCATGTGAACCGCCTCACCCCAAAAATATCTACCTAGCCCTCCATATAATAAAATATAAGGAACCTACTCAAATAGGGTTATGTTCATCTACTCAATAACTCACTCTTGTTGTAATCTCCTAACACAAGTGTAGTATCTTACTATCCCATGGTCTTGGCAGAAACCAATAAAACTATGCTCAACAAACTCAATACCATTATCTGTCCTAAGATACTTCACTTGCTTCCCGGTCTACTTCTCTAGTAGGGCCTTTGAGCATTTGAAAATACCAAATATATTTGCTTTAAGAAATAAAACCATACTTTTATCACTCTTGTTGGACCCTGCATATCTGAATGCATATACTCAAGAGGTGTTCTCGTACTATGTTTAGTTGTTGAACATTTTACCTGCTTCTACTTACCAAACACATAGTGCTCACAGAAGTCCATAGTACTTGTACTCTATCTATCTAGTATCCCCCTATAAGAGAGTTTAGTAAGAACCTTGACACTCATGTGCCAAAGTCTCATAACATCTAAGTCTGACAACCTTAATGATGTCATAGTAGTTATCCCCACAATAGTGGAACCCACCAACTCTTATAGTATCCCAACCCTCTTTCCCTTCATCACCACCAAAACCCCTTTTTAATTCTCAAAGTACCATCCTCAATAACACACCAATATGCATTATAATATAAGAAAATTAAAGAGATGAGGTTCTTGGTCATCTCTAGGAGGTGTGTCACATTAGATAGTGTCCCGACCACACCATCATGCATCCTTACCTTCGTCGTCTCAATCCCATCAACTTTGCAAGCAACATAGTTTCCCATCACGACAACTCTACCTTGAGTTGCCTCAAACATCTGAAACCAACAATAGTTGGGACATATATGGTAAGAACACCAAGAATCCAAGATCCATCTATCACTAATCTTGGTATGTCTATTAGTAGCTAACAACACATCTCCATCACTATCATCATGAGTTATAGTAGCATCATCCTTTATAACTGATTAATCACCAAACTTAGCATCAGGCTTCTTATTAGGACAAAACTTTCTAACATGCCCCTTCTTGTGACACTTATAGCATATCACATTCTACTGCCAACTCTTTGACTTAGATCTATACTTCTTATGGTCACCAAACTCCCACTTATGTATCCTCCCCCGACTACTAATCTGTCATTATGTGAGTCTCCAAAAATACCACTTCCAGTCAACTGAGGATCAATCAACTACCATTGTAGCATGAAGGATTTTACATCCTCAAAGACTAACTCATCCTTTCCATACAATATAGTCTCTTGAAAATGCTCAAAGAACATAACAACATAATGGCCAAATCTTCATAATCTAATTTGACTTCTATATTATGCAAATATATCACAATATAATTAAATTAATTAAGATGAGATTCTAAGGACTGACCCTCCCCTAATTTCAAGTCATGAAGTTGATTGTTATACAGTAGCTGATTTGCTACTAACTTTATGATGTATGCTTATTCGAGCTTCAACCACAAAGAAAATTTTTCCGATTCTTTTACCACTTCCCACAATATCTCATTTGACAAGCATAATCGTATGATAGAGAGGGCATTTAGATCTACTTCTTTGAGTCTCTCATCCTTCATTGAATCTAACTTATTTAAATGACTGGATAATGAATATTCCAACCCATTCTTAATTAGGATTGATCTCATCTTCAATTTCCACAATTCAGAATTAATAGACTAATTAAACTTTTCAATATCAAATCTTATACCCATTCTGATTACTAGATCTCTTCAACAACCGCAACTATAATACCAAATTATTGGGGGAATTACGTGGATCGAATGGATCCAAGACTATATCAAAAAATAGAATAATTGATGGAAAAACAAATATCTTTATTCGTGCTCTTGTGTAATTACAATATGACTAAATAAATCAATCAATTAATTACACAAATACACAATTATCTTTTAATGGAGAATTCTATGGAGAAGAAGAAGAGTTTAGGTTGCATGATTTTGATGCCTAGGTTTTACTCATATTTATTTTATACTATAAAAACCCTACAAGGAAAAACAAAGTGTTATAAAAATAAAGGATAAACATGGTTCATGTTTAGGAAACACGAGACCCCTATGGTAATTTCCTTACTTTCGGATTTTTTCCCAAAATCTCATTCTATGAGAAAACATATTCCATCTTAGTTAACATATGACCTCCATGTTTCTCATTGAATTCACATATTAATCCCAAACTTTATAACACCTACACAAACCAACACCATGTTATGTTATACATCAAATACCTAGTTAAAACTCACAATTAAAAAATTGAGGTTGGGGAAGAAGAGAATAAGGATATAAGATGATCGTAACAGTTAGCCTTATAGATATAGGTACTAAACTATTGGTTACTACCTTCTTAAAAGGGAGAGATATAAGACTTAATGCACCTATGCTAAAAAGCTCGAGATGCATCTAGCATATGACCTCCTCCATCTCCCAATTCACCTCCTTAGCTCTATGGTGACTCTATAGGCCCTTAAATAGTAAAAATAAGCCCATACAGGTATGTTGCACCTTGGTGCTAATAATTGATAAGTGTGACTTTTACATCTTATTCCTAAGGTTTATAAGAGTTTTTACCTTTAATTTCAGTCGGAATTCTCCCTTTTTTGTTCTTGTTACTGCCTTTGTGCTGTGAAAATTTTCAAGGTCTCAAGCAACAAAAAAATCATGAAGGATGAAAAAAAGAATAAGCTTAAAGGGAGAAGAAAGGAGAAAAAAGGAGCAAAGACGAGCAAAAGTTAAAGTGGAAAGAGATTGAGAGCTAAAATGTAAATTCTGGAATAAAATGAAAGCAAGAATGCATATTTAAAGTATATGGGCCTGAAAGAAGTGAAATTTATACCAGGAAAAAATCTGAATTTGGAGAAGATTTCAACATCAAAGTTGTAGATCTTTTTAATATCTTTCCAACGCATTTAAAATAAGCTTAATCGAAGTTATGATGAAAACGTTATGAACAAAATACGTATCATTGTCAAAGCTGACACGGGAAGCCTATCTTTACCAATACCCTAGCGATCCACGAGGCGGTAATATAAAAACTCTCATTCTAATATCTCGAGGCAGCCTCCACTCCCTCTCTTTTCTCTCTTCTCTATCCTCTTCCCCAATTCATCAAGATCTCCCTTGTAAATTAGAGACGGAGGTTCAAGAAGTTAAATTTTTGCAAGAATTTGTGAACATCAAGGGTATTATCTAATGATCTTTTCTCTATCTATGGAATCTCTAGTTGTTTTTAATATTCTTGCTATGAATTTGATGGGCTAGATCTTGTTCTAAGGTGAAGGGGAATTTTCCCAGATCCTAATGTGTTGAATTATTGCATCCTTTTTTATTCAATTCATAATGTATGTGTTGTGTTATTGATTGATTCACTACAAAATAATTGACTTTTGCCAAGAGAAACTTTTTCTGTTGGTAAAAGCAACTAATACCAACAGATAATTTTCTGTGGGCAATAATATAATTTTTCCAACAGAAATTTTTTATCAGTTGGTATTAATATGTTATGCCAACAGATATTTTACCATCACTTATATCTGTGGTTATTAGTAGCATTATACCAACAGAACTAATACCCACTTTTACATCTGTTGGTATTAGTGTTTATGAAATTCAACAACGATATTTATTTTTATTTAATTTTAATAATGATTAATTATATTCTTTTTAATATAATAATAATAATAATAATAATAATAATAATAATAATTAAGTCATTAGTCATTTTTGAAATAATAGTTTACATATATTATTATTAATTATTATTTTATTTCTAATTTTTTATATTAATATTTATTATTCATAATGGTGTCTCTTAACAATTATAATGAAAAAATATATATTATATCTACTACCAATTACTATTAAATTAATTTATTATTAAATACCACCAATTATCATTCAAATCTATATTATCTTAACAATAATAAATATTGTCAATAATCATTCACATTATTAATAATATATTAGTAATTATTAGATACTATTATTAATTTATTTAAAATAATGATTCATATTATTCTTATTAATATAATTATTTATAAATTATTACTAAGAATAATTATTTTAGGAAATTATTATTATTATTTTTATTATTATTATTTTAATAAAAAAATTTATTATTACTAATTGTTGGAAAGTATGATTAATATTTGTATTTATTTCCCATTTTTAATTATTTTTAATAATAATAATTATTTTATTATAAATTATGATTAATATTATCTTAATAATACATTATAAAATATTAATTTTATATTAAATAGTTTTAAATAATATTAATTATTATTTAATAATATTATTAGATAATTGATAATATTATTGTTAGTAGTAGTAAAATTAATTATATTATTTTTAAGGAAAAATTTATAATTATTATAGTAAATATTATAATAATTAATTGTTATTAATAAAATTATTTTTTTAGGGCTCATAGATGGCTTTTCTAAAATATGTTAAATTATTTTTAGTCGTTTAAACTATTATAAGAATATTTCTCGAATGTATTTGAAATATTATCTTTAATGTCATCTATTATAGAGCCTTTTAATATCTTTATTTGTAGTGAATATTTTTATCTTGGAATTTATTTATTTTTACGAGGTCGATAAGATCTTAAAAAAATATTGAATTAAATACTTTCAGAACTTAAAACAATAATACAGATATTTACAGTCGTTGGTAAATTTTTTCAAAAATATTTTTAAAATTCTTTATATACCTCTTATATTGATTTTAGGCCTTTCGGATCCGTTTGAAATGATTTTTTGTTAAATAATTTGTAGATAAAAATTTTCAAGAATATTTTTAGATGTATAGTATTTACTTTTAGATTAAATTTAATCTATTTAAAATTATATTGTCTCCATAAATTCTTTTCAATATTTGAAAAAGAAAAAAAATTCGGCCCTAACTTGCGTCTTATTTCGGCCCAAACTACCCGCGTCTTATTTCGTTCCCTAAGTTTCTTGTGCCTCCACATCCCGCGATTTTTTTCTGTCTGAACCTTACGCCGCCCCGACCCCTCTGTCATTCGGTGCCTGCAGATCCCACCCCGACTTCGTCCGTGGATGGCATCGGTGGTCGCACACTATCTCGCCGCTGCTCGACCTTGCCGCCACAGTTCCCGGTCGTCGCACACGGCAGCATCAGGGGAGCAGCAGCAGCGAAATAGCAGTGTGGAAGGGCAGTTGTGGTGCAGCAGCAAGGGAAGAAGGCAGCAGCAGTGCGCCGCCAGTCAGACAGCTCCAGCGTCGGTCAGCCACCGGCGACTGCTCCTCTCCCACTGACGAAGCTCCACCGCCATTTACCTGCATTGATTTGACTGATTTCGTTTGGTATATATTCCTGAAACCCTAATTTTTTTTGATTAATTATGAAAGAATGGGCTTTAATTAAGCTAAATTAGTTATTTAATTAAGTATATATGTATTGTATGAATGCATTAGATATGCTAATTATGTGATATATGTTGATTTAGGAATTTAATTTTTAGGTCAAATCCATGCGGATTTAAATTGAATTGTATAGTGGAGTTATTTTATTAAATTAATTATACATTTTGTAATAGAATATGTTTAATTTCATTTCCGAACAGTCAATTTAAATATTTTGGCAAGATTTGACCGAATTTAAAGTACGGGCTCAAAAATGCTAATTATGTTAAATTAGATATTTCTTTATTTTTTTAATCAATTGAGTATATAATATGTTATAAAATAGGTCTTATTACATTTGTAAACATTCAATTTAAATAAATTAATAAAATTTGACCTTCTTTTATGATTTTTGTCATAAAACCCTAACTTTCAAATAAAATTATGTAAATTATCATTTGTATAGTTTATTGTTGGAATGTCCTAAAACTAAATTTTTTTGACCTTTCTATCTGTTGTTTCCTGCATTGCCGGTGTCATATCTATCCTAAGTCTTTTATGGCCATTTGCATTGTATCCTCACTTTTTCATCGATTGGTTGGTCAACCAATACTACTATATCATTTCTTGCAGATAAACTCAGACATGCTTTGCTGTAGTTACAGGCTAATTTGAATTTATTGTTCTTAAAGTCAATCACACCTTAATTTCTTGCTAAATCCTTGGGAACCATGCTAGTTTTATTCTTAGTTTTATATCTGCCCTGTGAATCCAACTACCTTAACAGTCCATTGGGGTGAATGCCATATCACTTTACTATTAGTAGCTTGGAATCTTTTATAGTGATCCATTCCAGAAAGTGTTTCCTATGTCGTTCTTGCATGATTATGGATAGAGTTAACTCTCCTAAAAATAGCGGGGCAAAAATTCAGGTTGCTAAGGCTGAGGAAAAACTGTTGGAGGTTTGTTGTTGACAGACGCGGCCAAGGAGAAACCTTCAGTTGGAGCTGTAAGTTTAACAAATAAAAGCTGTATCAATGTTTCTACCATTATCATTATGTATTCTACTTCATACTGAGCCGATCTGACATCTGAAACTTTCATTTGCATTTTGATTTGTTGGATGAAACATAGATAATTTTTGTGGGACCTGGACCTTTGGATGAGGAAGGAAAGAGAAAACCTTTGTCTATGTCACCAGGGAATTCACTCTCTTGTATTCCAAATATGCTGGGAATGATTTCGAGGGCCTTGATGTATCAAACTACATAGCTCTCAGGGCATCGGATATAATGGTTGTTTTATCTTAGTTATGTGGAACAGTACTAGATGTGGTTGAACGGTAGTCAATATTTTTGTATTCCCCATTCTCTTTAACAAGAGAGGAATGAGAATGAAAATGTTACGCATATTTTTGTAATATATATATGTTGGCAATTAGTTTTAATAATAGATATAATATTGTGTTTAATACTTTTATATACAGATATGATTGTGTGGTTAATTCTTTTTATCACAGATATAATTTTGTGCCTAATACTTCTAGTCATAGATATTATTTTGTGGATAATAGTTTTAGTTATAGATATTATTTTGTGGGTAATACTTTTAGTCACAGATATTATTTTGTGGTTAATACTTTTACTTACAGATATAAGTGTGGGCATAAGTTTTACTAATAGATAAATATCTGTGGGCATTATCAATTATTCCCAACAGATGATACATATCCGTGGGTAAAACTTTTAAGCACAGAGTTGTTACCCACAGTTTTGTCACAAAAAAATCTATAGGTAAAAGCTTTTGCCAACAGAAAAATAGCTTTTACCAACAGATAAGACCCTGTTGGTATAAGTCATATATTTTGTAGTGATTGACGGATTTTTGAACCATGGTCGGGTTCTGATTTTTTATGTGGAAAATACCGGTGAGATCGAGAGATAATCCAGTATTAGACCCAATAGCACAATGGGAGATTAAATTTTAGGTCGAGAGACGATCGATTTGACCTCTACAACAATAAAGGAGGAAACTTTATAGACTTTAATGCATTACATTCTATTAGATTCTAAGCTAGAGATAGTTAGGGCGATAGATATGTAATAGGGTGGTTGTGGCTTGAGAAAGCACAACACTTTCTATCCTTGTTGGCATGATTGATTATGATTGTTGAATTATTTTGTGATGTGATCTTCGATTACATGTGAGGATCGAGGGCGATGAACCGGAACCTTATCTCTTCTATTTATTTGAGTCACTTGAGTGCTATTTTCCTTTCTTTTTAGCTTATTTAGTTAATTTAGCTTACAATTTATTATTTCATATCATCTCGTAGTCTAGATATAGTTAATTTCTATCATTGTCCTAGTGGTCATTCACCAATCCTTGTGGGATCTACCTTGACTATTACTCTGACCAAGTGCACTTGCGGGTAGGAACGTGTCAATAATCTGCATGGGTACTTGATCATAGAATAAAAAATCATTGAGTTCGATCTTGTAAGGTTTGATCATATTGGATGGATCTGTAATATACCTCCTCAAGTGTAAGATGTGGAAGACATTGTGGACATGGGATTAATTTGGTGGAAGCACTAGGTGGTAGGAAACCTTGCGAAATCTATCAAGTAGCTCATAATGTCTAATATACCTTTATCTTAGCTTTCCCTTCTTACTAAACCTCTCTATCCCCTTGTTGGGAAAGACTCTTAACTAGACTCTATCTCCCACCTTATAATCATCATTATGTCATCTTTGATCAACATAACTCTTCTAATGACTCTGAGTTGTCCTAATCCTATCTTGAATTAGACAAATTTGTATAGTCGTCTCCTTAATGATATTTGTCCTTGGTACAATAGTCTAACTGTAATACCCCGTATTTTTAAAACCCAGATTTATTAAGTTTAATGATTTTATTAGTGTAAATTGATGTAAATAATTAATTATTTTAATTTCGATTCGTTTTATGGATTTATCGACGATTTCGAATTCATAATTGTGTGTAACATTTTCGGGAAGTTTAAATTAAAAATGTTTTCGGAACTTATTTAAGAATTTCTTTTTGAAATTAATTTTCTTCCGTTCTATACTTTTTAGTTTGCGGAAAATCGATTTCGGAAATTATTTAAACTAGTCTCGGTTTATTAGAATTGGATTTAAATATTTTCTTATTTGTTTTTAAATAATTTTTCGAGGTCTTAGAATATATTTCCGTAAATAATATAAATTTTTATGTTCGTTGGTAAATTCTTCCAAAAATATTTCCGAAATTCTTTATATAGTTTTTTATTAATTTTAAACGTTCGGATCTTTTTGGAATAATTTTCGTTTAATAAATTTTAGATAAAATCTTCCAATAATAATTTATAAATATTCAGTATTTTATTTTATGTATATTTGTATTTGTAAAAAAAAAAAAAAAAGACCCAACCGGTGCCCAACCGAACCCCCCCTCTTCTTTTTCCTTTTTCTCTTCTTCCCTTTCTCTGGTCTTTCCCAAAATCTCCTGTTCCCGACCTCTGCTCCCGACCCCTGCTCCCGTCTCGCAACCCTAGCCGCCACCTTCTCCCCAAGCTCCTCCCCGCTCCGGCCAAGCTCGCCAGTCCTCGTCGGCCCCAACCCGCGGCAACAGCCGCTGCAGCAACGACCGAAGCAGCCACGCCCAGCAGTCGCGCACAGCAGCGGCAACCGCGCATGCTATGCCACCATCGCCCGGTCACCGACGAGCGTCGCTGACAACCGGCGAGCAGTCCTCAACCTCCGACGAAGCTTCCCCGACCTTCCCTTGCCCCGATTTGTCGGTTTTTGTGTGGTATAATTTCCGAAAAATCCTAACCCTTGTTTTGATTAATTGGGTATGAATTAGCTTATAAAAAGCTAAATTGATTATTTGATTGTGTATATATGTGCTGTAAGAATGATTTGGATAGGTTAATTGTATTGTTATGTTGAGATTTCAGAAAAATTGGATTTTTGGCCGGGTTATGCCCGAATTTTTCGGATCCGCCCGTTTTTGCGATTTCGGACAAATTGATTATACAATATGTTTTAAAATGTATCCAATTTCATTTTGGAACCGTCAATTTGAGAAATTTATGCAGGTTTTATCGGAATTTGATTCCTAGGTCAAATTTTGGGTGTAATGAAATTGGGTCGTATAATTGAGCCGTTTCGCTCAATTGATTTTATAATATTGTTTAAAATGTATTTAATTTTATATTGGAAGTGTCGATTTGGGAAAATTGTGCGTAATTGATCAGAATTGGATTTTTAGGTCAAAACTCCCACGGGTTTAAATTGGATTGTGTAATCGGGTTATTTTATTTAATTGACTATATAAACTACATTAGAATATGTTTAAATACATTTCCGAACCGTCAATTTATATGTTTTGGTAAGAGTTGATCGGATTTGTGTTCCGGGCTCAAAAACCCTAATTGTGCTAAATTGGATATTTCTATTATCGGTTTTGATCAATTGATTATTTGATATGTTATAAAATGTGTCTAATTGCATTTCTAAACATTCAATTTGATTAAACTTATAGAATTTTATCGAATCGTATTTTCGGGCCCAAAACCCTAGATTTTAAGTGAGATTATGAAATTGGTTATTTGTATAGTTGTTTCGCTAAAATGAAATGTATAAAAGTAGTTGAAATGTCCCAAGTGATATTTGTATTAATCCGTTTTGATTTAGTTTTAACCTTAAATCTTAATAAAGTTATGCTTTTAAGTTCTAAGTTTTGGACACGTTTTCTAAAAAAAGATCATTTGTGTTGTTTGTATTTATTTAATTAGAATATGTGAATTATTGATTGATAGAATAGTTTCTAATTTAGTTTCGATTTCTATCGAATCTAGGAAAGCTTTCTCGTGGATCCACGAGCTAGTGATCTCTCTTCCTCTTATCTCGCTTAGCTAGCTTCGCATCTAGGTAAGTCTCTACTTACCTCTACTTATGGGTATTTAGTAAGGGCGAAGCTAATGGCCTTGTGCTATGTGTGACACGGATGTGTTGAATGTTGTGTATGCCATGCTATGCCATGTATTATATGATTTGTGGAAAACTTGTCTTATGTGTAGCGCAGCTTGGAGATTGAGGTATGTTGTATGTGCTTCCGTGACATGAGCATGACAGTTATATGTATGATGTTTATGATGTAATATGTTATGGCCCACTAGGACATGCATGTTAGGATAAATTGTAATATGAGTTGGGAACCATCATGGGAGTCTTGAAGTTTGTATGGTGGGATTAGGGTTTGTATGGTGGCATAAATGTTCGTATGGTGGTATTGTGATTTTATGGAGGTATTAATGTGTATGGTGGTATTAGGGTTTGGAGTGATTAACTCTGGGACGTTGTGATTAAGTAGGGATGGAGTAACTAATTGTGACTGTTGAGGATAATTAAGGTTTGGGATGGCTAAGTATGGTTGTTATGGTAAAGTAGGGATGAGAGTGGTTAACCATGGTTTGGTGTGGACAATTAGGGTTGGTTATGGCTGCTTAGAGTTGTTTGGTGTTATCATGTGTATTATTGATTAAAGTGTAGTTATGAATGTGGAATTTTATTATTTGTGATGTGTAAAGCATAAAGAGAATGATTTATGCATATCAATGGTGAAGATCTTTTAAATAAGATATGTTAAGACACTAACCACTTATAGAGAAAGATGTTGAGCCAGACCCAGACCGGTCCACCGGCAAATAATAGTGGCAGGGTATGTTACCCTCGTGACCGGTCCACCGGCTATAATAGTGGCAGGGCATGGCCCTCATGACCGTTCCACCGGCTATAATAGTGGGGGATTCCGCGCTCAACAAACTAATCAGAATGATAATAAGACATGGGAAAGATACAAACATTTACAGTGGAACACCTTGTGAGTCGGGGCCAGACCGGTCCACCGGCAAATAATAGTGGCAGGGTATGATACCCTCGTGATCGGTCCACCGGCTATAATAGTGGCAGGGCATGGCCCTCGCGACCGTTCCACCGGCTATAATAGTGGGGTTCCCGCACTCACACGGACTACTAAAGAATAGGTATGGAATGAACATATTATTAATGAGAATAAAGAATAAGTCTAATTGGACCATGGCCAGCTTTTATTATCTGTATTACTACATGCTGCTTACGTGAGTATGCCACGTATTGAGTTTTAATAATAAGGATTATTCCTGCCTGAGGCACATGAGTTACTTTACATTTCGGTTATACCACGCTTATCTGTTTAAATAGGACGTTATATATGTTTTATATGTTACCCTAGGTGTATGGTAAGATTCATGCTGTGGGTTGTGAATATGCATGATATTGTATCAACGTATTGTATCATAATTTAATATGCATTTGATGTATAGTTACGTCTCTCCCATAGACTAAGGTAGTGGAACTTACTCAGTATTGGACCCGTACTGATACTACACTGGTTGAATGGGTCCTTTGATGATCCACCGATGGTGGGGAGCAGACCTCTTGTGCAGGTTTAAGATCGGATACTGTTTTGGGGTGGAAGGCTTGACTTGAGTGAGTAGGCGGTCCGGATATTGGTCCATTGGGATCTGTTACATTTAGCTATATTTTGTACTACGCTTCTTGTTTTGAAACCGTACTCTTAAGTTGTAATCTTAACGATATTTTAACTGTTGTTGACTCGTGGTTTTCGGAATGGTCTATGTTAACTATGGAACTATGTTTTGATGACTCTTACTTAACGATTGTTTAGTTTAGCCTTAGCACTTAGTATCGGAACGGTAGGAGTGAACCGGTCTGGTACTTAGTATCCTCAATAGTTTAGATTGTCTTCTCAGTCTTTCCATCTATATCTAAGTGGAAGGAAACACTCATTCTCTGATGCGTGTACGGTTAGAGTCTCGGGCTTGGGTGTAAGATAAACGGTGGTTTAAGGTTAGGAAAGGTGGAAGGTAGTTTAGGGTTGATGGAAAGATAGAAGGGCGGTGAAAAGTGTTTGGATGGAAAAATGGAGTGACGGTTTGGAGTAGTGTTTTCGGTGGAAAAGATAGAGGTGGTGAAGTAAGACAAAAGAAATAAATATAGATTAATCTTTAAACCACACAGAAATAAAGATTAAATTTTTTTCGAAACAAATCATTCACACAGATTCGACTTGTTACAAGATGAATCCACACAGAATTCGGGTTTAAGAAAGCTTAAGATTTTTCTTCTCATTCAAATTGTGTTCTTTCTCTCGGTTTCTATGGCTTTAAATAGCCAAAAGTTGTCGAGCCTCCCTTCAAAGATTACAATAATCTTGCCACTAATCTTTCCTAGAAACATTGAATTCCCTAAGACTAGTTAGACGATATTAAATGATCTAGCTACTAACAACCTTATTTGACTCGAAATAATAATAATAATAAATGACTTAAGACTAGCTAGAAGATATTAAATGATCTATCTACTAACAACCTTATTTGACTCGAAATAAAAATAATAATAAATGACTTAAGACTAGCTACAAGATATTAAATGATCAAGCTACTAACAACCTTTGACTCAAAATAAAAATAATAATAAATGACTTATGACTAGCTAGAAGATATTAAATGATCTAGCTTCTAACAACCTTATTTGACTCGAAATAAAAATAATAATAAATGACTTAATAATAAACGTTATACTAACTAAAGAACGTTGTATGCAGCCCATGCATGTACCTCCATGTTCATGTATCTGCGTGGAGTAGCGTAACCATCTTAGTCGGTGTCGTGTCATGCGACTCTTCTCCCGCATCATTTTCCCTAGGTTGGTTTGAATTTGACCTCAAATTCACAACTTTGATGAGGAATAACAAACACCAAAGGACATATTCTTCAACCTTGTATTCTTTGAATATCTCCTTCACACTAAAGTTATCTTTGAAAATCCTCCAATGCCTCTTAAGCCTTGACATTGGTTCTTCATATGCGCACATCAATGAACATAAACCGAATGCATGGGGTGCATTATGGTTCATTTGCTTCTTCACATCACATATGTCTTTATGCACATTATACACCTTCAAACTCACCATGTTTTTTCTTCAATTTGCTTCGAATGATACAAGGGTTCCATGATAACATTTGCTCCATAAAAACACAAGGAAACCATGGGATAATAATGCACATCATTCTCCACATAATCAACGTGATGCATGTAAAAACTTGGTTGCCCTTCTTCTGCTTCAATGGTAGTAATAGCATGATTGTCTTCATCATTACATACTCAATTTTCTTCCTCATTCACGCTTTCCTTTTCTTCCCTTTTAATCTCCTCAATTTCTCTTAAGGTCATAAATCTTTGATTAGGACACTCTTTAGCATAATGACCATAACCTATACATTTAAAACATTGTCTACTTTTACCTTCAATCTCCTTAACTTTATACTTCTCCATGTGTGGCTTAAGATCTTTTTCTTCTATGATAATGCTCGAATTTTATGGCATAAAAGTCGAAGATGATGTTGCTTCATTCGAAAAGGAAGAGGAAGGTTTGGAGAATACCTTAGGCCTTTTGAGTTGCCTTTCAAATTTTATAGCAAGCTTGATCATATCTTTAAGTGTATCATATAGAGAAACTTCAACTTTATTTCTAATGTTGAAATTCACTCCTCCAAGATATCTTGCACAAGTTTGTTCTTTCCTCTCTTGTACATCATATATCAAGGATAACTTTTCAAATTTCCTTGTATATTCTTCCATACTTGAATTCCCTTGCTTCAATGTCATCATTTTGATGAAGTTGTCTTGCCCAAATTCTCTTGGGATGAATTTTCTCTTCATGTGCTTTTTCAATTTCTTCCATGACTTGATCTTTGGCTTGCCATCTCATTCCCTTGATCTCTTGAGATTATAAAACCAAATTCTTGAAATTTTTTGAATTTTAAGAGTAGCCAACTTACATCTCATATGATCATAATATTCTTTAAATTCAAAGATGGATTCCATAGTGTGCATCCAATCTATGAATGTCTCCGCATCTAACTCTCCATGAAATTGTGGAAAATCAACCTTCAAATCCTTATCTTCGCCATGCTCTTGCCTTCTTTTTGTTTGAATATGCGTGCTTGAAGATTGACTTGATTTTCTTCAACATATTCAAGTTTTTTCTTCAAATAACCTCCTCTTGATTCAATGGCTTGCCTCACCATGCCTTCAACCCTATCATTTTGTTCTTCCATCCTATTCTCCATTTTTACTTCAATCTTTTCAAATTGAATGTTGATGGCATCAAGGATGGACTTCATAAATTCTAAATTTTCCATTATTGTACACGCTAGGGTTTAACTCAATGTGATCGAATGAAGTTTTGTAAATTGAGAGAAAACCAACGAATGAAAAGGAGTATTGTATGCTAGGGTCGAGTATATCACTGAAGGATAAATGTTTTTATATGTGTGTAACCTCACAACACTTAAAAGAATGGAAAGTATCAATGTATATATGTGGCATATGAAAGAAGAAAAATAAGAGAAACGACAATCTTCAACTTTAATTGAATCTTGATGATGTTTATCAAGATCTTGATGAAGTTCTTGGTTGAAGATGTACTATAAAGGATGAATTTCTTCAAACAAAGGATGAAGATGTTCTAAGGACTTATGAATGTAGGATCTTGAATGAAATCTTGATGATTCTTAATGAGTGGAATTCAAAGCCTAGGAAAGTGATTTACCTTAAGGAAGGATGAATCATGAGGCTTTGATACCAAATTAATGCGTGTACGGTTAGAGTCTCGGGCTTGGGTGTAAGATAAATGGTGGTTTAGGGTTAGGAAAGGTGGAAGGCGGTTTAGGGTTGATGGAAAGATTGAAGGGCGGTGAAGAGGGTTTGGATGGACGAATGAAGTGACGGTTTGGAGTAGGGTTTTTCGATGGAAAAGATAGAGGTGGTGAAGTAAAAAAAATAGAAGGATAGATTAATCTTTAAGCCACACAGAAATAAAGATTAAAGTTTTTAAAAACAAATCGTTCACATAGATTTGACTTGTTACGAGATGAATCCACACAGAATTTGGGTTTAAGCAAGCCTAAGGTTTTTCTTCTCATTCAAATTGTGTTCTTTCTCTCGGTTTCTATGGCTTTAAATAGCCAAAAGTTGTCGAGCCTCCCTTCAAAGATTATAATGATCTTGCCACTAATCTTTCCTAGAAACATTGAATTCCCTAAGACTAGTTAGATGATATTAAATGATCTAGCTACTAACAACCTTATTTGACTCGAAATAAAAATAATAATAAATGACTTAAGACTAGCTAGAAGATATTAAATGATCTATCTACTAACAACCTTATTTGACTTGAAATAATAATAATAATAAATGGCTTAATAATAAAAGTTATGCTAACTAAAGAACATTGCATGCAGCCCATGCATGCATCTCCATGTTCATGTATCTGTGTGGAGTAGCGTAACCATCTTAGTCGGTGTCATGTCATGCGACTCTGCTCCCGCATCATCCTCAACTTTGTGCCCATAACCTCATGCAGATTTCTCTAAAAACTCAAAAGGAACCTTGAATCCCTACTATAAGATATGTCAATAGGTGTACTATAATTACTCACCACAAACTTTGTGTCAGCATATGTTAACTAGGTCATGCTCCAGGTTTACTTCATTGATACAACGAGTGATGATCTAGCCAACCGATCAATGATGACCTAGGTTTTATCACATCCACTTTGATCTTAGTAGTTCACTCACAAAATCTATGGAAATGGAGTCCCACTTCCACCTTGGAGCATTCAAAGGATGAACTAATCATGTAGGTTTGTGATGCTTTAGCTTAAAATTTTGATAGGTAAGACATCAATATAAACTCCACTAGACCCTCTTAAGGTTGTTATATAATGTATCATCTCCTTGGTGGATGGAATGTGATGTACAATGACCCTCCTCAAAATATGGCATTTTAGCTTAGTGTAACTCCATGGCACAAACTAGTGACCCCTATAGTAGATGATACCATACTCATGAATCCAGAAACTCTCACCTCTACCATCTTATATTTTCCGTTGAATCCATTCAAGCATGAAATCCCTACATTGCCTTGATAGGATCTTATCAAAAATAGTTAGTGTGATAGTTAAAGCATTTATCTAAACCTCTAAATCACCTTGTTGAATTAGATATATCTTCATATCACCAAGCTCCTTGAGCGACTAATTGGCCACAACAAAAGAACCTAAGGAGTGTTATCTCTTCTTACTCAAGGCATCTACAACGATGTGGGCCTTACCCTAGTGGCATGCCAACTAGATGTTATAATCTTTCACTAACTCTATCCACCTTCTCTACTATATATCCAAATTATTCTGAGTGAATATATATTTGAGACTCTTGTGGTTGGTGAAGAATCTACATTGTGTCATATACAAGTCATGCGTCCAAGTCTTTTGTGTAAAGATGTTGCAAGCAACTCTAAGTCATGGGTTGGGTAGTTTTGTTTGTGTTCCTTCAACTAACGAGAAGCATAATCTACCACCATACTATATTGCATCAAAATGCATCCCAATATATGCTTTGAAGCATCACTATAAACCAAAAACCTATCTAATTTTGACAGCATAGTCAAAATTGGTGTGTAGTCAGGCACCGCTTCAACTCTTAGAATGCATCCTCATAAGTATTGTTCCACTATAATCTGGTGGTCAAAGGATGAGCTACCATCAAGAAGTCTTGTAAAACAATGACTGTAATATCCTTCCAACCCTAAGACACTACAAAACTCAAAAATGTTTGCTGGTGCTCTCCACTCTATAAGAACCACATTTTTTTCTAGATCCACGACAACTCCTCTAGCTAACACCACACGACCTAAAAAGCTTACCTCCTTAAGTTAGATCTCACACTTATAGAGTTTGGCATACAAATTATTCTCTCTAAAGAGTGATAATATAGTACAAAGATGATGTTCATTCTCCTTTCTACTTTGAGAGTACACTAATATGTCATCTATGAACACTATTATGAATTATTCAAGGTAAGGCCAAAAAATCCTTGTCATCAAGTTCATAAACACTACAAGTTCATTGGTAAGCCCAAATGGCATCATTGTGAAATCATAGTGCTCATACCGTGTTCTCAAGGTCATCTTCATGATGTCTACCTCTATAATAGGTAGGTGGTGATATCCCTACCTCAAGTTGATCTTCAAGAATACTACAACCCTCTAAAGTAGATCAAATAAGTTATTGATCCTCAGAAGCATATATCGATTGTTTATGGTCAACTAGTTCAAACCTCAATAATCAATATATAAAAGAAGACTCTAATCCTTCTCTTTACTAAGGGAACTGGTGCTACCCATAGAGACATACTAGTGTGGATGCATCTGTTAACCATCAGCTCCTCCAACTATGACCTCAAATCCTATAGCTCCATCAATGCTATCCAGAAGCATTCCTTCAAGATGGGTTTCGCTCTTGATACAAGCTCAATGATAATTTTACCTCTTATAATAGTAGCATCCTTGGTATCTCCTCTAGAAAAATATCAAAAAACTCTCAAGTCATTGAAATATCCTCTAATGGTGACAAGCCAACATTTAACTCCTAAAAGCAACAAAGGTACATAAGGTAACATCTCTACACCAACAAACAAAGCATGTTGGAAAATATAAACTTTATCGTAGGCTTAAGCTTGCATATTGTAAAGGAGATACTAGTACCTAAGGTCCCCATAACACTACTCACTCCCATGCACAATCTATCACCTCTTAGTATCTCTCAACATATCAATCCCTTAGTTCACATCATAGTTCTTGAGATCTAAATCCAAAAGAAAGTTTACCTCACCTATCTCTAAGGCCACTTTCGAGTAGAGCATAGTGTAGGGAAGTTTATCTCTAGACAGTAAAACGAAAAATAAGGATACATTAGCAATAGGAGTTAAGGATGATCTAGTAACAAAATATGATGAAATAAAAAACACTAATTCACTAAACTAAAATAATACGTATACTAGCAGTGGAAAGGATGGTTAACATACCATAAATGTCATCTAGTTGTCTATTAGCCTTTGCCTGACTGATAATATTCAGGCACTAATTTGATTTTCCTCCCTAATATCCTCCACGATACCCTCCTAAACTCAGAGCCAAACATCCTTCACCCAAAGGGAATGGAAGAGACCATAGTGGCCTCCCTTTAGCCTCTCTAAGCTAAAACTAACTAGGGTATTCACCCTTTAGTACTATTGAATGGCATTCTAGCGAGGTACAAGCGATCCCTAAGGTTGACGCTAAACCCTTTATTGCTCGGGACACTTAAAATATCAATGACCCTACCTACTCTAATCTCAGCATAGATATGAGGCATAATAGCAATTCTGCTCTGGGCAATTTAACTCACAAGAAAGATAGATGAAGCACATATATAGCACCTAAGGTCTAGGGACCCCATTGTATTAACCCTAGCCTGAAAATCCACAAATCCAGCCCTATGATGTTGAATCCTCCTCCCCCCATATCATAACTCTCAAACATCCTTTTGTCTAGGACAAAATCACATTCCTATCCCAATATGGCATCCGAACATGCCCTCTCATATAATTCGGCTAGGTCGTGGAAGAAAAATATACCCATCATCCTCCAAATGCCCAAGTGAAGCCCCAACTCAAACTTGAATACCACTATAGCCTCACACTATTATGCTTAGAGTAAAAATTAGTAAATCCATGAATCATGCATGGTACTTCTACACCCTCAAACTTCCACTTAAATGTGTCCCACTTAAGGCTCTTGAAAAAGAATTATATATAGAGAAATATCTTAAAGTCCTTTTAGGACATTGGCAATCCTCCCTAAGTATATCAGCTAAGTCACTAAGATTCCACTGATCTCCAAAGGAAGCATATAATTATACTTGCCTCTCTAATCTCTATAAAATTATCTTCCTCAAAAGTCCTATCAAAATCCTAAATCTGCCACTATAGAATGATTAGGTCCTCCTCCCCGACATACGTTGATGGATGGTGTCCAAAAACCCTACGAAGTCAAACCACTATGACACTCTCCTATAGGTGATATAGAGGTGGTGGTGGTGGTGGAAATTGCACAAACTCTTTGAAGGGCTCAAACGCCTCCTCAAAGTTAACACCCTTTCAGTACCATGGTGTGCTAGATACAAAACAAAAATCAAGTTAAAATAAATAAATCTATCCTACCAACACATAGAACACATGAGCACAATTCAAAGGCCACCAATCATACCCATTATTGATTCCTCACAAGGTAATCTAGGTTTTCTAAGAATCGAGTTTTATGAAATAAGAAATATCTCAAATAAATCATATAAGGGATCATTGAGAACTAAGGTTTTGAAAACAAAACATGGTAATCAAAGCCTAAGCTTTGATACCAACTTGTAATACCTAATTATTTTATGATTAGCTTTCCCAAAAACATTAATAGTAAATTTTGGGATGTTACACCCCTCTTGCTTCTAAGCAAACTCATCTGAAACTCTCTCTATCTATATTTATCTCTCTCACACACAAACACTCATTCCCTTTTTTGATAGCCATAAGGGGGTTATTGTCATTGATGCATTTTCGTATGCACAACAAATTTAATAAATAAATCCTAATTTCCAAATACATAGTATATGGTAAGAAGGAGTCAAACCTACAAGGAATGGTATTTTAATCACTAATTTTGCAATTGATGTTATAATCCCAGTTATACAATTTCATTAATTCTAATAGTAAATCTAAATATACTAACCTTTTATCACTATTTGATAAATAGGGGAGGAATGAATTGATGATGAAATCAAGATATCAAATACACAAAGAAGAAGAATGATTCTATGTGATTTAATGTTGATCTGAAGAAACTCATAATAATTCATTCATTTGCTTTCTCTCAACCTTAATAAATTGAATAAGCTCTCAATTTATTTCCTAACCATTTAATAACCTAGGTTACGAACACTAGATTCAATTAATGGAAGCATTATGAATGGAAAGCAGTCAACTACAATCATAACCACATAAGCTCGGATTATGCAATTGCAGGAATTAACGGATAAGATTAACAATTAATCTTCTTGCTACTTTAAACAAATTAATTAATAATTATGGGTTAATTGCGTTGTCTTAGCAGATATTAAGTTCTAAACTAAATAGGTGATCAATCTAATTAGTTTAAATTCTTAATCTATGATATGAAATGATTCAATTCAATCCGTTAATTCAATTAAATTTCATCTAGAACAAATATTCAAAGTATGTAATTGTATTTGAAACATAACTCCATCCTCAAATCATCCTACCTTGTTTTATTTACTCTAACATCTGCATATTTAGAAACCACACTATTACATACAATGATTCGAAATTAATGCCAACAACACAACCACAATATCTAATAGTAATACAACACAACAACAATATAAAAAACAAAAGTGTAACTGCAGATAATTTACTTGCATTCAATCATAATGGAGAGACTGCAATTGATAAAGGAATAGAGAGGAACTTATCAATTGAAGTGCAGATTGTCAATTGTTCACTAGAATTTAAGAAGATAAAAGAAGCTGGAATGGTGCATTACATCTATATTATAAAGGGAATAGAGAAAGAGAGTACATTCAAAATGTTTCAACTTCCAAAAGAACTCCCCCAAACCCTGAATTGATAGAGAATATATCAGAAATAGGTCGCCCAGACGGTTACAATTTTTAAGGAAAACACGGTCCGTGTTTAGGAAACACCAGGCCTCCGTGTTTTTCCCCAACTTCTATGTCGACTGCTAGATTTTGAATCAAGGTCTGAGATTTTAACACAGCCTGTGTTTAGGAAACACGGGGGAGCCATATTTTCGAGTCTTTCACTATTCTTCCTTTACAATTTCATCACAACTTCTCTTAGTGTATTTGCTTAATTTCCAACTTTGCTCCACTTGATTCAGTTTTTCTTGATGTGTTCTTTACTTGATTTCTTCTTTTCGTCGATTTCTCCTTGAATTTATTCAATTTTTTCTTTTTCTTCAAAATCTATTCAAAAGAGAAAAACTTGACAAAAAGATCAAATCTTATAATATTAATGGGGGATAAATGACATTTTTATGCGTGAAAATAATCTATAAATCCCATTTATCAAATACCCCATGCTTGAATCATTCCTTGTCCTCAAGCAACACCATAACATACATATGAATACATCAAGAAATGCAAGAGAGATGATGAAATTAGACTGGAATTATGCATTTACAAAGCTTAACACTACATTGGGACTTAAAATACTTGTAAATCATGAAATCACAATGATGAAATTATTTTTGGACCACACCTCTAAATCACCTTACAAAAAGTCTTATCAAATGCTCAAACGATTAAGGAATGAGAGTTATTATAGTTAGTATATCACCATGCAAAGTTATATTAAGATTAATGAAATTGAAATTGGTAGATCCTTACTTTCGGTATGTGAAAACACTCACTCTCATGTGTGTATGGTGTGATATAGTTACTCTCAAAACTTCTCCAAATGATAATGATCGCCCATATGTTTGCCATTATTCTCAATTTGCTACCACTTAAAATAACTGAAGTATATAAGAATTAAAAGGTCTTAAATTTGGTTGTAATGGGGCTAGGGTTTTAAGGTAAGATAGAATTTTGGGATTGTGGCTAGACTCCATTAACTAAAGAAGCAAACTATATATAAACCATATACGTATATAAATGGAAAATACAATCCTTCCCAAAATTTTTTTCCATATATCTTACCCTTGCCCTTCAACCATATAAGGAATAAAAGAATTTTTTTTCACCCCCATGCTTGGATTTAAACTTATCAACAAACGTTTTCCCGAAAATTTATTGCTTCACTAGTTATAGAGTAGGGACGGAAAATTCATATGGGTATTAGTTGTTAATGAAGGTTAAATCAATAGAATAAGGCTTAGGCTCAAAGGGGTTTATGCAAAGGGATAATAATTTTTAAGGTAAGCTTTTTTGTCTTTTGGTAGCTAACAAAGAAAGAAGAGTGCCTTTATCATTTTCAAATATCCTAAAGTTCTATGCAATCTTGAAGAGAACTAATGGAAAATTCTAGTTTCACATACCATTAGAGAGTACACACAAAAGTAAAATATGTTCTGGATAAACACCGTATCCAATGATTAGGTTCAAGCACTCACAATGGTGTATCTACCAATTTTTAGTTTCATTTCATCTCATTCATAGTCAATGCATGGTTTAATTCCTAACCATTCTAACTTTCTCTCCTTCATTGTTATCACATTCTCAATTTATGTTTTTAAGGTTTCGGAAGATGTTGATCAAATCATTCAATAGGTATAAAAAATATCCTTTGTGAAAATAATTCAGTCCCATTACTTTGTTTTACTTTATAAATGGATAACTCAAATCTAATACTTCCTATTTTAAAACAAACCAAACAGCCAACACACAAAAGAGACAGAATAAAACTAAATAAGTACCACTACATATATATATAAACAGCACCCACAAAGACTATTTCTAATTAACAACTATCACAAGCCTACAAGCACACCCCCTACTTATCATGTTCATTGTCCCCAATGAACAAACCCAAGAAAAAGAGGAGGAATTGGATTCAATAAGGAGGTGGAGGTAGGTCTCAATGCCCGAGATGAAACTCGTAAAGAGATTTCATCATCTCCATCATCTGATTTTGATTTTGGCAAATGGAATCCAATTGGGAATACACTTGAGTTTGAAACTGGAGATGCCATTCCGGAATATAATTCAAAGAGGAAGAAGAACCGACTTGTGAATGAGGTGGGGGAGGCGGTGGTGCATGGTCGCCATGAGTAAGGATGGGATGTTCGATGGTAAGAGGGGCAGGGGAATCTTCGTCATCAAATGGCTACCAATTCTATGGATTTATAGGGTCGGTTTTGGCAGGGTTAGGTAGAGGGAAATAAGCACGGCCTTGGTATAAAAGATACCATGCATTGCCTCTACACTTGATAAGATGCGTAAGATAGCAATGTTCTATATCAATATGCGTGCTCAAAGCTTCTACGGGCATATCCTCGGGAAGAGGTATGTCCAAGCTTAAACAGATGGTGGTAATTAAACCGGCTATGACTATATCGCCCTATTTTGAATTGCCTACCCTCTGAAATTGTTTAGCTAGAAAATAGGCAGTGTCAACAGAAGTATGTTCTAGCATAGAATTGATGAAGAAAAGTTCAATGGAGCGGACCACCCCGGTACTATCTCCCCTCCCAAAAACAGTTGTAGCTAAGAGTCTTTGTAAATAACGGAAGACGAGATTGAAAATCGTAGAAGCTTTGGCTTCAAAAATTTGAAAAGTATCAAGAGTAGGCATATTTGAGACATCACCAATTTTGCAAAGAAATTGTTCACATGGAACTAGGGAAGTATGATACGATAGCCCCCTCGGAGGCAACATAAAGATATGTGCTAGTTCATGCAGGGCTAATTGTCTATCCTCATTAAAAAGGCGGAAACAAATATACCCTAGGTCAAATTTTTGGCGTCATTATCGGGGAATGGCAATTATAATATTTAGTTTTGTTTTTGGTAGTGTTTCTTATTTTAGTTTTCAATAAATTCTCCAAGTGTACTCATCTATTCTTTAATTATGTGAAATTCTCAAGCACTCGCAATTGAGATTGTTCGCAATTGAGCATCAAGGGAAAAATATTCCATCCATAGATCCAAATTCTTCCTCTCCAATTGCAACCCGAACAAGAAGGAAATTGGAACACACTAGTCATATTCCATTACTTTTTGAAGGAAGCTCCACAGATTTGGGAGAAGACCACATAAAGGCTCTATTTAATACACCTTGCCACATCGATCCACCTATGGCAGATCAAACTCTCAAGGAGCTAGATGCTCTTGTCTTCAACCCTAATCTTTTGTGCATTAATTATCCTGCTGATAATGATACTTGTGAGATCAAACCTGGATTAATCTGCGCTTTACCTATCTTTATAGGTTTTAGAGACAACAACTCCATGGGTTCAGGTTGTTTCACTGATCCAAATAAATTTCTTAAGGAATTCCATATAGCATGTTCTAGTATGAAACTAAATGGAGTAAGTGTAGAACAACTTAAACTCAAAGCTTTTCCTTTTGCTTTGGGTGATGTTGCTAAGGAATGGTTATATGATTTACCAGCAGGGTCGGTGAATACTTGGACTGACATGCAAAAGGTTTTCCTTGAAAAATATTTTCTTTCATCTAGAGCAACTAACATAAGAAAAGAAATATGTGGTATTAGGCAAGATGGGGGAGAATCATTACATGAATATTGGGAACGCTTCAATAAATTGTGTGGTAGTTGTCCTAATCATCAAATTAGTGAAAGATTATTAATACAATACTTTTATGAAGGTTTATCTCCTATGGATCGCAATATGATAGATGCTGCTAGTGGTGGTGCCTTGGTTGATAAGACACCTACCAAGGCTAAAAGATTAATTGCTAATATGGCATCTAACTCTCAATATTGCAATAGGGGTTATACTTCTATATCTCAATAGGTGAAAGAATCCAATATTGCTAAATTGAAAACACAAGTATCGAATTTGATAGCTCTTGTATAAAGAGTTGTAGGTGAAAAGATTCTTGCTAACGTATGTGGAATTTGTTCTTTTACCGGGCATCCTACTAATATGTGTCCTACTTTGCAGGAAGAATAACAAGTGAATGCCATTGGAGGACAACCATTACTAAAAAGAAATGATCCATTTGCTCCAACATATAATCTTGGATGCAAGGATCGTCCAAATCTAAGGTATGGAAATACTCAACAAGGTGGTAATTCATATTTCTGACCACAGATTTATCAAAATCAAAACCGATCAAATCCACCTCCCGGATTCTTCCAAGTTCCACCAAATCACCAAATACCACCATTTCAACCAATGCCTCCACCGCAAGTTCCACAACAATCAGGGGGAATGCCTTTGGAAGACTTGGTGAAATCTTTGGCTACCAATACATTACAACTTCAACAAGAGACCAGAAATGGTATCAAGAATTTGGAGAATCAAGTGAGTCAATTGGAAAATTCCCTTGGAAAACTACAAGCACAAGGATCTTCAAAATTCCCTAGCTAGAATGAAAGAGATCCTAGAGAAAATGCTAGTGCTATCACAACTCATAGTGGGAAACAATTGTTTGATCCAAGAAAAGCTAGTGACAAAGAGGACATAAGTAAAGAGTCAGATGAAACAATTGCTAAAGAAGAAAAAAATGAGAGTCAAAACAGGTAATCAAAGGTAAGTCAACTTCTCCTATTAAAATTCATGCTCCTTTTCCTAGCAGGTTGGCCGGAAACAAGAACATGAACTATGAAAAGGATATATTTGACATATTTAAGAAGGTAGAAGTTAATCTCCCTCTCATCGATGCGATTAAACAAGTGCCAAGGTATGAAAAATTCCTTAAGGATTTGCGTACTAACAAAAGGAAATTGAAGGGGGATGAAAAGGTAAGTGTGGGAGAAAATATGTTAGCAATTTTGCAAAGAAAGCTTCCACTAAAATTCAAGGATCCAAGTATTTTTACTATACCTTGAAAGATTGGAAACACGAGGTATGAAAAATGCATGCTTGACTTAGGTGCTTCAATAAATGTCATGCCTTTATCTATTTTTAATACCCTAAGTCTAGGTCCTTTAAAGGAAACTCGTGTTGTTATTCAATTGGCTGATAGATCTAACACATATCCTGAAGGGGTAATTGAGGATGTCTTAGGTCAGGTAAATGAATTGGTTTTTCCTGCGGATTTTTATGTGTTAGATATGCAAGATAATGGTTTAGCTAATCCCTCTCCTATATTGTTAGGTAGACCATTCCTAAAAACATCGAAAACAAAAACTGATGTCCACGATGGAGTGTTGACCATGGAGTTTGATGGTGAAGTCATTAAGTTTAACATATATGACTCCATGCGATACCCTACAGATGGTGAAGCGGTGTCTATGGTTGATGTCATTGAGGATTTAACTGAAATGGTGTAAAATTTATCATTGGCAGATCCTGTAGAAGTAACCTTGGCACAATGCATAGAGAATAAAGGATTGGAAGAGCTGAATAAGATGTATGATGTTGAAGAAGAAATCAAAGAGGTAGTGGCTGCTTTGGGAGCATATCCTAGTAGAATTGGAAGATTTGTGGATTTGCCATTGACATTAGATAGACCTTTACCTTCCATAGAGAAACCACCGGAAGTGGAGTTGAAACCTCTACCTAACCATCTCAAATATGCATTCTTAGGAGATAAAAATACCCTCCCTGTTATCATATCTAGTGAACTAACATCCCAACAAGAAGAAAAACTAGTCAATGTTTTGAAAAAGTATAAATTTTCTTTGGGATGGATAGTTGCTGATATTAAGGGTATTAGTCCTTCAGTATGTATGCATCGGATTTTAATGGAAGATGACGTGAAGCCAAGTAGACAAGTACAACGTAGGTTTAATCCAATCATGATGGAGGTTATGAAGAAAGAGGTGTTAAAATTGTTAAGTTTGGGAGTCATATACCCAATCTCTTATAGTAGTTGGGTTAGTCCTCTTCAAGTTGTCCCAAAGAAAACAAGAATAACAGTAGTGGAAAATGATAAAGGAGAAATGGTTCCTACTAGAGTTCAAAATGGTTGGAGGGTATGTGTCGACTATAGGAAGTTGAACTCCATGACTAGGAAAGATCATTTTCCTTTACCATTTATGGACCAAATGTTAGAATGGCTAGCGGGTCATGCTTATTATTGTTTTCTTGACGGCTATCCTGGATATGTGCATGTTCCCATAGCTCCAGAAGATCAAGAGAAAACCACATTTACATGTCCTTATGGTACGTTTGTGTATCGACGCATGCCATTTGGATTATTTAATGCCCCACCTACATTTCAAAGGTGTATGGTAACCATATTTTCCGAATATCTGGAGAAAATTATCGAGGTATTTATGGATGATTTTAGTAGAGATACTTTTGAAGAATGCCTAGGTAAGTTAACTCTTATCTTGAAAAGATGTCTTGAAACGAATCTTGTGCTAAACTCTAAAAAATGCCATTTTATGGTTCAACAAGGAATAGTTTTGGGACATGTTATTTCGGCTAAAGGGATTGAAGTAGATAAGGAAAAAATTGATCTTATAGCTTCATTACCTTATCCATCAATTGTTAAAGATGTGCGTTCATTTTTGGGCCATGCTGGATTTTATCGCCGATTTATTAAGGATTTTTCTAAAATAGCCCAACCATTATATAAGCTTCTTAAAAAAGAAACAGAGTTTCAATTTGATGATGCATGCAAGAAATCCTTTGACCACCTAAAAGAAAAATTGATCAGTGCGCCCATACTTCAACCACCTGATTGGAACTTTCCCTTTGAATTAATGTGTGATGCATCTAACTTTGTTGTTGGTGCAGTGTTAGGTCAAAGGATTGGGAAAGATCCACATGTAATATACTATGCCTCGCAAACTTTGAATGAAGCTCAGCTTAATTACACAACTACTGAAAAGGAGCTTCTCGCCATTATCTTTGGTTTAGATAAATTTTGTTCTTATTTGTTAGGAATTGAAATAATTGTTTATTCTGACCATGCAGCATTGAAATATCTATTAGCAAAGAAGGAAGTGAAAATCAGCTTAATTAGATGGATACTTCTACTCCGAGAATTCAATATACATATCAAAGATAAGAAAGGATTAGAAAATGGAGTAGAAGATCATCTAAGTCGGTTAATGAAGGAAGTTGAAGTTGAGGTACCTATCAATGAAGCATTTCCAGACGAACAACTTCATGTCATTGGGAATGAGATACCATGGTATGCTGACATGGTAAATTTTTTGGTGACAAAGGTATTTCCCTCACACTTTACTAAAGAATAGAAAGATAGGATGAAGAGTCAGGAAAAATATTTTGTATGGGATCATCCACACTTGTGGAAACAATGTGCTGACAAAATCATTAGAATGTGTAGTCCTGACAGTGAAATTCTTTCTATCTTAACATTTTTCCACAGTTATGCTTGTGGGGGTCACTTTGGTCCCAAAAGAACAGCTTATAAAGTTTCAGAGAGTGGATTTTTCTGGCCTACATTGTTTAAGGATGCGTATGAATTTTGCAAAACATGTGAAAACTATTAAAAGACTAGGGGACTATGTCCTAGAAATGAAATGTCACAAACTCCTATCATAGCATGTGAAATCTTTGATGTTTGGGGTATGGAGTTCATGGGTCCCTTTCCATCATATTTTGGTTTCAAATATATTCTTGTCGCTATTGATTATGTGTCAAAATAGGTGAAGGCTAAGGCCACCCGTACTGATGACGCTAAGGTTGTTGCATAATTTCTTCGGACTAACATCTTTGTAAGGTTTGGCTTACCAAAAGCTATCATTAACGACAAAGGTTCACACTTATGCAATAGAGCGGTAGAAGCATTGTTAAAGAAATATCATGTGTCACATCAAATCTCTACTATATATCATCCATAAATCAATGGTCAAGTCAAAATATCCAATCGAGAAATCAAATCAATATTGGAAAAAATTGTGAAACGAACAAGAAAGGATTGGAGCGTACACCTCAGTGATGCTCTCTGGGCTTATCGCACAGCTTTTAAAACTCTAATCGGTATGTCACCATATCGCCTGGTCTACGGTAAGCCTTGTCATCTTCCAGTTGAATTGGAACATAAAGCTTTTTGGACCGTAAAGAAATGTAACATGGAGTCAACTGAAATTGGAAGGCATAGAAGACTCCAACTACAAGAATCGGAAGAAATAAGAAATGATGCTTTTGAAACTGCATTGAGATATAAAGACGGAACTAAGGCAATTCATGATAAGTTCATTCTTAGAAAGAGTTTTGAAATCAGCCAAAAAGTTTTTCTATATCATTCTTGTTTGAAGTTGTTTCCGGGGAAATTAAGGTCGAGATAGATTGGCCCATTTATTGTAACTAATGTGTTTTCTCATGGTGCTGTAGAAATTAATAGTGAGAAAACAAGAAAGATGTGGAAAGTGAATGGACACCGTCTCAAACCTTTTTATGAAGGCCACTATGTGCAAAATTTGGAAGTGGTAGATCTTACCATTCCAAATTATGAAGGTTGAAAGAATAGAATTTTATCACTTGGGAAACACCCAAGTGTTGTACATAAGTTTTCCTTATCTCATACTTTTCTTTTTTTTATATTTGGTGTGGTATTGTATGTTTATCATGTTTATGTGTGTGGAAGCAAATTTTAAGTACATTTGTATTCCTATTCCCTTATTAAAAAAACATGGGGGCACCGTATTTCCATAACACGCCTCGTGTTTCTCCATCAGACGAAAAGCAGAAAAGGTAGAAACATTCCGCAATAATACGGGGGGTTTGTATTTCCAAATATGGCCCGTGTTTTTCTGTTAGTGAATTTTTTAGAAATTCCAGAGAGCTTTCAAAATAACACGGGGGGTCCATATTTCCAAATACATCCTGTGTTTTTCTGTCAGTCAATTTTTCCCCTGAACCAAAGAGTTCAAAAAGAAACACGGGGGTACCGTATTTCTGAAATACAGTCCGTGTTTCTCAAAAAAAACTATCTTTTCTCTCCCGTATTTCCAGATCTGAAGAACACGACACCCATTCCTTTCAAAACCGTCTCTCTCCGGTAATGGCACCAAAAATTTGATGCGCTGTCATATGCACAATAAATTTAATAAATAAATCCTAATTTCCAAATATGTAGTATATGGAAAGAAAGAGTCGAACCCACGAGGAATGGTATTTTAATCACTAATTTTGCAATTGATGTCATAATCCCTGTTATACAATTTCATTAATTCTAATACTAAATCTAAATATACTAAGCTTTGATCATTATTTGATAAATAGGGGAGGAATGAATTGATGATGGAATCAAGATATCAAATACTCAAAGAAGAAGAATGATTCTATGTGATTTAATGTTGACCTTAAGAAACTCATAATAATTCATTCATTTGCTTTCTCTCAACCTTAATAAATTGAATAAGCTCTCAATTTATTTCCTAACCATTTAATAACCTAGGTTACGAACACTAGATTCAATTAATGGAAGCATTATGAATGGAAAGCAGTCAACTACAATCATAACCACATAAGCTCGGATTATGCAATTGCAGGAATTAACGGATAAGATTAACAATTAATCTTCTTGCTACTTTAGAAAATTAATTAACAATTACGGGTTAATTGCGTTGTCTTAGTAGATATTAAGTTCTAAACTAAATAGGTGATCAATCTAATTAGTTTAAATTCTTAATCTATGATATGAAATCATTCAATTTGATCCGTTAATTCAATTAAATTTCATCTAGAACAAATATTCAAAGTATGTAATTGTATTTGAAACATAACTCCATCCTCAAATAATCCTACCCTATTTTATTTACGCTAACATTTGCATATTTAGAAACCACACTATTACATACAATGATTTGAAATTAATGCCAACAACACAACCACAATATCCAATAGTAATACAACACAACAACAATAGAACAAACAAAAGTGTAATTGCAGATAATTTACTTGCATTCAATCATAATGGAGAGTCTGCAATTGATAAAGGAATAGAGAGGAACTTATAAATTGAAGTGCAGATCGTCAATTGTTCACTAGAATTCAAGAAGATAAAAGAAGTTGGAACTGTACATTACATGTATATTCTAAAGGGAATAGAGAAAGAGAGTACATTCAAAATGTTTTGACTTATAAAAGAACTCCCCCTAAACCCTGAATTGATAGAGAATATATCAGAAATAGGTCACGCGAATGGTTACAATTTTTAAGGAAAACACGGTATGTGTTTAAGAAACACGGGCCTCCGTGTTTTTCTCCAAATTTTTCTACAGACTACTGGATTTTGAATCAAGGCCTGAGATTTTAACACGACCCGTGTTTAGGAAACACGGGGGTGCCGTGTTTTTGGGTCTTTCACTATTCTTCCTTTACAATTTTAGCACAACTTCAGGTTGTGTATTTGCTTCATTTCCAACTTTGCTCCCCTTGATTCAGTGTTTCTTTATGTGTTCTTTACTTGATTTCTTCTTTTCGTTGATTTCTCCTTGAATTTCTTCAATTTTTTCTTTTCCTACAAAATCTATTCAAATGAGAAAAACTTGACGAAAAGATCAAATCTTATAGTATTAATGGGGGATAAATGACATTTTTATGCATGAAAATAATCTATAAATCCGATTGATCAGTAATACCCCAAAATTTAGCTAAATCTAATCTCAAGTAAATAATATTGTAATCTAATTCTAACATCAGAAAATTTGTTTTCTATCTTACCCTAACTCCCAAATTCTAAATCTTAGCCTAAATCTAATTTTTATTTTGAATTATTAATATCTTATCTAACCTACACCTAATCTCGTATGATTGTTTAATTAATATATTCTTATAACCTAAATTAGATTATTTTAATCTTATCCTAATTAAAAACCAAACCTATTAATTATCTTTTTCTCTTTCCCTTGTCTCTTCCTTCTCTTTTCCTTCGACCAATCTTATCCCTTTCTTTTTCCTTTCCCCCCTTCTTCCTATGTGAAAAATTTTCCACAGATAATGCTTGGCACGCCCTATCACCTACCAAGCCATCTGTTACCCCTATCAGCTTGTTAATTCCCAGCCCCTATGATCGTGGGTTGGGGTTGATTTTCTTTTTGTTGCTTCAGCCCCTCTTATCTCGTATCTACATGTGCATATATATATATATATCCTACAATAAATTCCTTAACCATCTCTCTCCTCTCCCTTTGTTTTTTTTATAGAAATAACACCATCATTTTCCTCCTTCACCTCCTCTTTATTGTTACGAAACGGACCCTTAAAATCCACTATCAGCAAGCCCAACCGAGACACCAATACCATCAATGGAAGCCTTTGCCATTTCTTCCCCACTACTACCAACCAAACTCACCATTTCCTACTCCCAACCTTTAGCTATTTGCACTGAAGCCACCTACCCCTCATTCGGCAATCATCACCACAACATCACCCCCACTACCTTCGTCTATTATCATCATTTCTTAAGCCTTGTCTTTGTACATTCTTACCAAACATCACTCCCAACCATAGGGTAAAATAGCTCTTGCACCCCTCCATCCTTTGGCCAAACACCTCAAAACCACCTTCCTTCCTTTTCCTTTCCTTTGCTGCAACCACATTCACCATAGTCGCACCTCCCTCTTCGGTAGATTCTACCACAACCACCCCCTCCTTGATTCAGTCTCCATCACTATTTCATATCCTATAGCAATGATATATTATGTCATTGCTACCATCCCTTGGCTTGACACACCTTGTCATTCCTCCTCTCTTATTTTTGTGAGCTCTTTTGAAGTGGTTTGTCTCAAATTAATCCTCCATTTGTGCACCCTTCCATTTCCTTAACATTTCCTTAATTATGGAGGTTTAATCCTAATTTTTTTTATGATTTATTAGGTGATTTTTTTGAGGTTCTAGAAGAGGCAAAATAGGAGTAGCGTGCATAGAGACCAAAGGCATTTTCATAAGAATACTTTTCATAGTCTAGGGTTTTTGTTGCTAAGTATTATGCATGATTTTTTATTTTACCATTTGATTATTATTATGTGAATTAATATGTGATTTTTGATTCTATGATTTGTGGTTGATATTATATGATAGAAAATGAGTAAGTTAGGATTATATAATATTGTTATTTTATATGGAAATACCCTCGATGTGAAATATGGTTGTATTATGTGTTTATTAATGGTATAATGAGTATTAAATGATTATAATAAGGTCTATGGAGATAAATGGTGGACTTGGAAATAATGTTACCAAACTTATAATATTTTCATGGAATAAGGGCTTTGTTATCAACAAGGGTATTTTGGTCAACGTGGGTTAAATATGAGAACCATGAAAATTTAACATGGGAATTTTAAGAAGTGCTTATAGTAGTTGTGAATAACCTAGAAGATTGTTATCACATATGTGAAATGGTAGAGTTAGACCACGAAATTAAATATATTGTTAAAACTAGTGTTTTGGGGATGAATATTTAATTTGGTCTTTGTTCAATTTCTAAGGAAAAATTATGGTGGATTTGTGAAATTAGGGCTTATATGCCAAGGAATAACAACTATTGAGATAGGGTTATTATTGCATGTGCACAACCTTATATTTAGGACTTGAAATTTGAGTATGTTGATAATAATAATAATAATTGAGTAAGAAGTACTAAGTTTGGTGGTTAAAAGAGTGACAAAAGAAGAGTTATGATAAAGTGTAAAATAAGGCTTTTCGGGGAAATATAAGGTTCTTAACCCTAGAGAATTACCTTATGATATCATTATGTGCATTACTAGTTTTGAAAATATTTTTTATTTGTCAAATCAAATATGAATAAGACATTAATCATTTAAAGTAAAAGATCACGTGAGTTGGGCCTAGGTGTTTATTGATTCGTTCCACTGGACAATAATAGTAGCTCAAGTATGTCATCCTTGAGAGGTGTTTTAGATTATTCCACTGTTTAATAATAGTGGCTTAGAAAGAGTTTTTCCTTGAGAGGTGTTTTATGGGTCAGATCCATCGAACGATAATAGTGGTTTAAGTATGGTATCCTTTAGAGGTGCTTAAGTCATTTCTACTAGATTAAGAATAGTAGAACCCTATAACCATCATGAATAAGAATATGATTTGAAATAAGTAACCTAATGGATAAGATATTAATGATTTAAAGTGGAAGAGTACGTAATTCAGCACCAAGGTATTTATGGGTCCATTCCTACTAACAATAATAGTGGCTTAAGTGTGTTATCTCTGAAAGGTGTTTAATGTCGTTCCACTGATTTAAGAATAGTGGCTTTGGTGTGTTTTTCCTTGAGAGGTGTTAGGTCCATTTCATTAGATGATAATAGTGGTTCAAGTGTTTTTTCCTTAAGAGGTGCTTCATACTATTCCATTAGTTTAAGAATAGTAGGGAACTCAATGTAAATAAAAGAATAAAAATGGTTATATCTAATAAAGAGGCCTTGATCAGTACTTACCTTGTGATACTTTATGTATTTGGTATGTGGTCTAATCCTCTATTGTAAATGTGTGTATGTAATTGTATTCTTGGCCCGATAGTATTGTTACCTTACTCAATACGTAGCATACTAACCATCATTTTTATGGGTGTTGCTCATTCCCACAAGTAGAGGACCTTGATACCTTATGGACTTTTAAATTCATGGTATCCCTTTTGTTTTTATATTGCTATTGTACCTTAGAGTTAATCTCTAAACTCATATTTAGATTTATAAAGCTTCTCTCATTTCTATTTACTCTATTTTACTTTTAATGGTATTAGCCTTTTGATTGATGTGAGGATGGTATGGTAAACTATACTTACATCAATTATAGCAGTAACACTTGGTATTTTGGTTATACGCTCCCATTGCAAAAGAAAATTTTTTAGTAATGAAATCTGGGTTGTTACACTTATACCCTTTGGTTGGTCATTATATACTTCACTAAATTTTTAACAATTCAAATTTGCTCTCCCCTCTCTCCTCCCTTTTTTTCTTGTTTTTGGTTGTTCTTAAGATTTTCCCTATGGTCAAGCCCCTCTCCCCTTCATCTCTCCATTTTTATTTCATCTTCAACTTCTAAAATCTTAAACGTTAATGCTTTGGTGATTACTCTAAGCTAAAAATAGTTAACTTCATATATTTGTGAAGGTTTGAGCAAGGCTTTTCCCAAGCCCATTTTCTATATTCTAAAGGTAATTCTCACCTCCTTTAATTTTTCTCTTCTCTTCTAATCCTTGTTATTTTTCCCCTTTAATTAATTCATGTATTTCTATGTTTGGTGATTCAAGGGTAGAAGAAAGTGCTTAGGAGTGTTTTTGTGCAAAGAGACATGAGGGAATTTTTTATAAAAATGCACTTCTTTAAATTAGATATATGTTAAATTATTAGAATCCATGTTATCCTATTTTTATCTTAATAAATCATGATTAAGGATATTTTATATATCATTCTTGCATGCTACCTTAATATCATGCTTTCTGGTGTTTTCACTCTTATACTTTGTACTTATACTCAAATTTTCATTCAAATGTTGGTGATGTAAGATCTTGGTCAACTCTCTTCTCTCTATTCCTTACTTGTTTCAACCATCACTCACCATCTTTATTCCTTTATGGTTTTTCTTCATTCATTTAATCCTTGTTGCATTTTGCTTTCTTTTCTCTCCCTTTTCTTTGATTAAATTTTACCTACGTATTGAAATCTCCCTTCTTACTCTTCTTGTTGTAGAAATATCGAACCTCCTCCCTTTTTTTCTCCATTTTTCTTATTTTATATTCTTCCTCTAATATTATATCTACCTCTATTATATTTATTTAAGTATAAGGGTGTTATATTTGAGAGAAGATAAATTGTTTACTCTCTCTTTGGTGTGTCACCCCTCCCTTGTTGGGTATGACTCTCTTTTTTCTTTTTCTTTTGAGTTCTTATTATTACTATCTTATTATTTGTTGTAGTTTGTTCTAATTATTTTTGCTATTTTTTATGATTTTAAGGAGAAGGAAGAATATTTGGGAGTTAGGGTTTGTTGTGCTCTTATTATTATTTTTGCAATTTTTATATAGAAAGGAGGTAACTTATATAGAAAGGAGGTAACTTATATGCTTCTGCAAATTTAGGGTTTTTATTATGTTGATTATGATTTTATTCTTGCTTGCGATTCAATGGAATAAATGCATGTACCATGCTAGGTTGTGTTTTCATCAAGTATGGTAGTCATGAAGTAATGTGTGTGAGCGTGCTAAACTTATGGATTTTTTGATATATGTATAATAGCATGCAAGAATAGGGTTGTATGTTGAAGAATATTTATTATTATGGTGTAGGGGTGGTTTAGCAAGGGCAGTTTTATCCTAGGTGAGGCCTCCTTTTCTATTTTTTTTAGATTACCATTATATTTCTCACATGTTTTGTTAATATAGTTTAGTATTATAAAATTATAGTTATTATTTTTATAAATAATTTTTTTTAGATTATACACACATATATGCATATACATACACATACACATACATTAACCTTTGGTGTGGTCCATATTAAATTAGATATAAAGACTTTGGCCATAAATTTTAAATTACATGGTGATATGTTAGTAATTAAGCTTGACCTTAATCTATCTATTTAATTTTTTATGGTAGAATTAGAATTAATTAAGTATGGATGCAATATTGTGTGTGTCATGTGATAAGGAAATAAATGAGATAATAAATTCATTATTTAATTAATTTATCTCAAATTATGACTTTTGAAATAATCAGGGAGAGTAAAGAGTTGGTTATAATAATCAACTCTCCACTCTTTTGCACGTATGAAGGGAAACAATCACTACATAGTGTTATGTAATTTTATATAGAAAAGCATATAGTTCCATACATATACACCCTTCTCTTATTCTTCATAATTTCTATGTGATTTTTGTGTGCAATCAATGATAAAGAAAAAAACCGAAGAAGGTTCCTATTCCCACTCCTTGTAAGAAAGACACACCATTGGGTTTAAGGAAAGAGGGAGTGAAATCAAGTAAAACCCTAGACGCTCTCTCCTCTCTCCTCCTCCATGGCATGCACGAGGAGTGCAATGACAGCAGCCAAGAAGAAGAAGATGGCTTCAGGGAGTTCTAGTTCTGGGATTAAAAAGATTGAACTGGGTAGGAGTGTTCACGCATCTTTTGATGAATCGGATATGGCCTTATCGCACGATGGAAATTCATGCACGGTTCATGCAGAGGTTAACGTCAATTAGGAAGACATTTGTAGGGTTAACAGTCCTTGTTCCAAGGAAATTGCCGATTCTGTTATCCTTATTGGTGATAGGGGAATGGCTCATACGACATGGATTCTCGTGAGAAGATGGTCGACGAAGGGTTGCAGCCCCGATCCTTGACTACATCTTGGAAGGACTTGGTTGCGGGCAATAGATTTCCTCTACAAGGATCATCTTTGACTTATGTCCCTCCTGCTAGGGTTAGGGATAAGATTTAGGTTTCTCTACAGAAAGATAAGGTGGAGAAGAACTGCAAGGATTGGCAATGGGCTATTGTTGGCTATGTTATTGGTTTTTTTTCCAACCATGCCTCAAATGGTTGGGTACGTGAAGAGAAACTGGTCGGGGGTTAAAGAACCAACGGTGTTGCTCCATGACCAAGGGTTTGTAGTTTTCAATTTTGATTCTCAAGAGGATAGAGATTGGGTGTTATCCAAACCATATTGGTCTTTCTTCAATAGGCCTTTTATCCTCAAGGAATGGCATAGGAGATTTCAATTCTCTAAGGAAAAGTTTCAATTCATGCCTTTATGGTTGAAGCTTGTTAACCTGCCTTTGGATTATTGGGATGTGGATTCCTTAAGTAAAATTTGTAGTGCTATTGGCAGGCCTCTTCATCTAGATGGGATAACTTCTGCTGGAGAAAGAATCTCTTTTGCCCGAATGTTAGTTGAAGTTGATGTGTCCAGGAAGCTGGTTGATTCTGTGGATTTAATTGACCCTGATGGAGAGGTCCTGACTCAAAGGATTTAATATGAATGGAGGCCTAGTTTCTGTAATGCTTGTCATGAGGCTGGACATTCTACTGATAAATGTAAGAAGGGGATTATGTGCAAAATGATGGGCTAGCTGTTAAGTCTGTCCTCAGTGCTGAGGGACAGTCAAAAGGGGAGCAAGGAGGTTCCTTTTGGCAGAAAGTTCCCTTGGGGCTCTCAAGGCCTCAGAAAACTAGTCATAAGGTAGATAAGGAGATAGTCAGGCAGGTTGATCCGAATATCCCTGGTCCTAGTTCAAGTATTCATTCTCCTAGTAGTGAGAATGGTTCTTGTAAGGACAAGCATGTTTCTTCTGAAGGAGTGTAGAGACACTTTTCCAAGGGCAAAGAGACTTCAGCCACTGTTTTCTCTAGGAACAGGTTTGCTTGCTTAAGTCTCCCTGTTGATAATCCTCAGGAGCATGCAGGAATTTTGTTCTCTCAGGGGTCTGACCCTAGCATTCCTTTGGATCCCCATCAAGATCCCCATGCTAGGAGCCTAGAATGTTAGAGGGCTAAATAAGCCCTACAAACAAAAGGAGTTAAAGCACTGGCTCTCAGTGCATAAAATTTCTTTGTTTGGACTTTTGGAGACTAGAGTGAAAAGTGTTAATGCTAATGGTATTGGTGAAAAGCTGGGAGCTCACTGGAGCAGATTGGACAATTATGGCTCTCATCCAAATGGGAGAATTCTGTGTCTCTGGTATTGAAGGGTTTGGGATGTCCATCTCATCTTCTATAATGAGCAAATGTTGCATATTTATGTTTCTGATGTTCAGTCTAGTTTGCATTTCTATGCTTCTTTTGTTTATGGTTTCAATACAGGTGTTGATAGAAAAGCTCTCTAGCAGGCCTTACAGGATTATCAAGTGGTTAATGATCCTTGGATTATCTTGGGAGAATTCAATGTTGTCTTCCAACCTGCTAAGGAGTTTCAAGGAAATGCCATCAACTTTTCTGATATTACTGAAGCTGTTGATTGTTGCAACTCTATCTTGCTTTATGACCTTATATATTTAGGCTTTAAATTTACTTGGTCTAATAGAAGTTTAGGGGAAAATTTAATTATGGCCAAGTTGGATAGGGTCATGGTTAATATTCCTTGGTTATCCAAGTTTCCTCTAACCTATGCTCAATTTAAAGAGACTTTTTTTTTTCTGATCATAGCCCTTCTTTGGTTTCTTTAGATGATTCTCCACCTCAGTTTAAAGGTCATTTAAGTTTTATGACATGTGGACCATGCATCCGCATTTTCTTTCTCTAGTGGCTGGTTGTTGGACGTCTATTTCCCACATCAATATTTTTAAAATGTTTCAGATCAATATTCAAATTGTTAAGTCCAAGCTGAAAGTCTTTAATAGACAGAACTTTGGTGCTATTTCTTCTAGGGTGCAACAGGCTAGAGAACAACTGAAGAAAAGTTAAGAGGCCTTGTCTTTGAATCCAGCTAGTTTATCTCTGCAACATGAAGAGAAAAGTAATTTGAAGATATATGAATTCCTTGCTTCCTGTGAGGAATGTTTTCTCAAACAGAAGTCTGGGATTAAATGGCTTCAGTTAGGAGATTCAAAATCTCATTATTTTTTCTATGTTATGAAGGCACGACAACAGCATAATTTCATCAGAAAGATACAGCTTGACTCAGGGGAATATTTGTTGTGATAGTAATGCTATTGCTCAGGCTTTTGTGACTTTCTACACAGAGTTACTGGCTCATAGAGGTGTTGCTACAAGCTTGGTTTCAGATGAAGTTTTGAAATTGGGACCTTGTCTTTCAGTTCAGAATCAACATGCTTTATTAAGATCCATTTCTATGCAGGAGGTTAAAGATGCTTTATGGTCTATTGGAAATTTCAAAGCCCCAGGGCCTAATGGTTTCATTGCTGGGTTTTTAAGGCTGCATGGAATGTGGTAGGAGGGGATTTATAGCTGGTGGTGAGAAGGTGTTTTCAAACAGCATTTGTCCCCTTTTTCATAGGTCAGTCTAAGTTGGTCCTCATCCCCAAATTTGTAAATGCTATAAAGCTGGCTGATTTTCGACCCATTGCTTGCTGCAATGTGGTTTATAAGGTTTTGGCAGGGAGGTTGCAATGTGTTTTACCTTCCATTATCCACCCATCACAATTAGGTTTTGTGAAGGGAAGAAGAATTGGGGATAATGTTCTCTTGGCTCATGAATTGTTGCATATGTATAATAGGAAGAATATTTCTCCTGGATGCATGATTAAAGTTGACATGAGAAAAGCTTATGATTCTCTGGATTGGACTTTCTTAGAAAGGGTTATGTTAGGCCTACACTTTCCTGTGCATTTTGTCAAAGTCATTATGGCTTGTGTTTCCTCTGCCTCTTACTCCTTATCTATCAATAATGTATTGCAGCCTCCTTTTAAAGGAAGAAAAGGTCTTAGGCAGGGGGATCCTTTATCTTCTTTTCTATTTGTTATTGTCATGGAGTATCTTAGTAAGTCTTTCCAATCCTTATGGAGTAGGAATGATTTTTAAGGGCATCCTAAGTGCAGGAAACTGAATATTATTAATTTGAGTTTTGCTCATGATCTTTTAGTTTTCTACAAAGCTGATGTTGATTATGTGAAAGCCATTAAAGGGGTGTTAGACAATTTCAGATATGTTGGGAATCCCTCTTGATGCCTCCAGGATTAAAGCTGCAGATATGTTGGAGTTGGTTTAAAAAATTTCTGGTCGGATGCAACTGAAATGCCCCAGAATTATTTACTTAGATATACTACTAAATAAGGATTTATTAAGAAATTAATTTATTTTATTACTTTATTTGGAATAAGAGGGATTTATTTAGGGCAAATTAATAGGAATTTATAAATATTTTTTTTAGAAGAAAATTTTGACTTTTGTTATTTAAAAAGGAATTTAGGAGAAATATTTTTTTTTAAAAACCCTAAATTAGCCTAAAAAGAAAATTTAATATTATTTTAAATAAATATTTTATTTTAGATACCTAAATTATTCAAATTAATTTATTCAAACCTAAAACCTAAATTTGTCCTTTCCTTTTCTTTTCTTCCTTTCCTTTTTCTTTTTCTTTTCTCCTTTTTCTTTTTCTCCTTCTCTTCTTCCGCCAGTTGGGCCTAGCGCGGCCCAACCCACCTTCTCCTTCTCTTCTCCTTCCTCCGCGGCCAGCGCAGCTGCATCCTTATGCGGAGATTCAACGCCGGCCACGACGAATTTGACCGACCGATTCACCCCTCTTTTTCTTCCTCTTGACTCGCACTTTGACTAATAATTTTTATTACTATTATTCTTATTATTTTTATTATCATCATCATCATAGTTATGATATTATTAAATCTATTTTGGGAGAAGGGTAGAAACCCTTAGTTTATCACCTTTTTAAAAGAAAATAAGTGAATTAATTATATTAGTTCCTATAGTTAATTATTGAATAGTAAAATGTCATCCTAAAACCAAACCTCAAAATAAGTTAGAATTATATAAGAGAGTCTAATTAAAGTATGCTTTGATATAATAGGAACCTAATCAAATCCCTCAAGTGGAATAGGAGCGTGCACCAAGACCGGTGACGTTTTAGGTAATGAGTGCTAAGGCATTTTATGTGCTTATGTATATTATGTGTTTCGCATGGTATGTATCTAGTGTTTATTATAATTAAATATTTTATATGTGGTATGACTTGGAATTGAAGTATGTTATTGTATGGCATGTGTACTATATGTATGTGATGATATGTGTTGTGACCCTATAAGACATGCAGGAGAGGATGTCGATGTGGTTTGTGTGGGAGAAAGGATGAAAAAGGAGGATGGGGAAAGAAGTTGACTAAGGGAAGTGAGTTGACCTAATATTATGGTTTTATAAGGAATAATCTAATGTATGATTTTATGTGTGGAAGAGGAGAATTTATGGTTTGTTTCGGAGAATCTAATTTAGGATGTTATTTGGGAGACGGTAATTTATGATGTTATATGGGAGATTCGAATTTATGGTTTGTTTGGGAGAATTTAAATTAGGATGTTAATTGGGAGAAGGTAATTTATGAGGTTATATGGAATAATCAAATTTATGGTTGTTTGGGAGAATCTAATTTTTTATGTTATTTGGGAAAATGTAATTTATGATATTATATGGGCGAATCTAATTTATGATTTGCTTGGGGGAATTCAATTTATAGTTTTCCTTAGGAGATTCTAATTTATGATTTTATGTGGAAGAATCTTTATGGTTTTAATTTAGGGTTTGTTAAGGATGAGTCTTTGGTTTGGTGAGGATTGAATGTAAGGTTGGTATGGATGAATCTCTGTGGTTTGAATTTAGGGTTTGGCATGGAAGAATCTTTATGGTTTGAATTTAGGGTTGGTATGGACAAATCTTTGGGTCTTATATGGTTTGAATTTAGGGTTTTGTATGACGGAATATAGGGTTTACCTGGTGGTATTAATGGATGTATGTTGGTATTAGGGTTTGTATGATGATATTAAGGTTTGTATGGTGGTAATTATAGTTGTATGGTGGTATTAGGATTTACATGGTGATATTAATGGTTGTATGGTGGTATTAGGGTTTGCATGGTTGAATTTAGGGCTTCACGTGGAATTTTAGGGTTTACATGAAAAAGGTTCGAAGGTTTGCATGGAAAGATTAGTGTTTGCATGGAAGTGAAATTTACGTGTGAAAAGTTGATTTGGGATGTAAGGGAGGAAATAGAAGAGTTATTTGGGTGTTTGAATGTTTTGGGTGAAAAGTAATACGTAAGACATTATAAGGGTATGGAGGTGACTGAATTAGGGTTTGGAGTGATTGACTATGGTTGTGGGGGTCAATTAGGGTATGTGGTGCATGTCTAGGGTTTGGTGGTAGCACATGTGTAATTGGTGAATAAAGTATGATGATGAATATGGAATTTATGAGTTAATGATTCGTACATGTCCAGAGTGAAAGCCTTTGAATAAGATACTTAAAGACATTAATCACGTAAAGTGAAAAATGTTGAGCCGGGCCCAAACCGATCCACCGGCATAATAGTGGTAGGGAATATTTCCCTCGCGACCGATCCACCGGCTATAATAGTGGCAGGGCATGTACCCTCGTGACCGATCCACCGACAATAATAGTGGGGGATCCTGAGCTCAACAAAATCAAACCCTACAGTTGCTATGACATAGGAAAGATACTAATTACTTATAGTGGAACACCGTGCGAGAAAGGGCCGGACCGATCCACCGGCATATAATAGTGGCAGGGTATGTTACCCTCGCGACCGATCCACCAGCTAAAATAGTGGCAGGGTATGTTACCCTTGCGACCGATCCACCGGCTAAAATAGTGGCAGGGTATGTTACCCTTGTGACCGATCCACCGGCTAAAATAGTGGGGTTCCCGTACTCGTATGGACTTGATAAAAAGTATGGTGTGAAATGAATTCTGATCAGAGATTAATTTAAAAATTAATCCAGTCTACAATCGGGCCTTGTACTCTTACTTGGATGGTCGTAAGCACCTTATGTCATTGTGCTGGTAATTATGCCATTCTATGTTCTGCATGATTTATGTGTTTGTGTGTTGGCCTTAGTGATCAAGTCACCTTACTCAGTACTGGACCCGTCCCTTGGTTGATGGGTCCTGTGATGATCCACTGATGGTGGGGAGCAGACCTCTTTTGCAGGTTTAAGATCATAGACTGTTTTGGGGTGGCAGGCCTGACTTGAGTGAGTAGGCAATCCGGAATTTGACCCTTCGGGTTTTATCTTGTTTAAATTTATTTCTATTTAGAAGTTACAAGTGTTATTTGAAACTTCAAGGGTATTGTAATTAACTCTTAATTTCTCGTACTCTGATTTTGTTGTATGATCTTTCGAATCCTTTTATGAATTGTTAATTTGAATTTAACGTAAATCTTTTCTTTAGCCTTAGCACTTGGTACTGTAACGGTTGGAGAGAACCGGTCTGGTACTAAGTGTGGCGGTAACATTCCCACAATTCACAGGTTTTAAGTGTTTCTATCTTAATTACTTCCATTTAAAAAAAATTAGTGAATTTTGGGGTATTACAGCAACATTGGGCTAACAAGCTTCGTTCCTATGCTGGGAGGTTTCATCTGTTACAATCAGTGATCACAGGTATAACTAATTACTGGAGGAAAATTTTCCTTCTCCCCAAGAAGATACTACACAAAGTGGTGGCCCTGTGCAGGGCTTTCCTTTTGTTTGGAAAGGTTTCTCCCACTAAAAGAGCTTTAGTGTCCTGGAGAGTGGTTTGTTTACCAAAGAAAGGAGGGGGTTTAGGCTTATTAGATCTGTCTTCATGGAATATTGCAGCCGTGGGAAAGACATTGTGGCATTTATCTCAGGATAAGGATGCTCTTTGGATAAAATGGGTGCATGCTTACTATATCAAAAGGCAGGATGTGATCTCATGCAGCCTACCCTACACTGCTTCAGGGTTACTGCATGAAATTTTTTCATTCAGAGATGTCCTCCTACCTATTTTCCAGCACTAGCAGAGGGACAAAGTATACTCCATTGCTGAGGTTTATGATTCTATCAAATTTGCTACACCTAAGGTAGCCTGGTGGAAAATCTATAATTAAAGTTTTGAGCATGATAAGTATATGAGATATGGTATGCTAGATATGGACGATTAGGGTTTTATGTATTAAATGGAATTAAGTGTGCTTTAGGGGTTAAATGGTATTTTTCCACTTATAAAATTTATCCAGAATTTTAAGTTTATGTTTAATTGTTTATTTTAATGTATTTGGTCTTTTCATGGTTGTTGAGATCTTATCATCAATTTTAGTGTTAAAATTGTTAGTTTTGATATAACTAGGGTTTTAAGGACATTTGGTCATTCTCGATTACAATGTGCCTACGCATAAATAATTAGATATAGGATGGCCTTAATTCATTATTGGATTAAACTTAGTGTTGACTTACCATTGATATTAGGATTGAGTTGAATAAGTAGAAAAAATGGAAAATGGTTAAGTATGGAAATTGATGTTGTCTATGTAGTGTGTGATATTTTATGATCACCATATTAGGATATTAATATTTAAAGTGAAAGACTTAAATATTGGAAATGATTTACTTTCTTGGGTTAGCTACCCTAGAGACAATGTAGTAGTCTTGATTTGCTTGGATTTCAATGGTGTGCCTTAGTGCCCCAATGAGGCCCTAGTCTACTCTATAGATGGCTTACATAATCTATAAGGGGTATTGATATTTAAGGATTAGGTGACCTAGGATAGAGGATAGTGTGTTGCCTTAGTGCACCATTGTGATTGGTGTACTTCATACGTCTATAAAGTGTATGGTTGGAAGACTATTATGTTATACATGTGCGTGAGTATGATCAAAGCACTTTAGACATCTCTAGGTTTTTTCTTATATCCGCTCAAGTAAGGTAAATAAGAGAAAACTTAACTTGTTTGATAGCTTTTGATATAATTGATACATACCTCATTCTTGCTTTCTCATAGTGAAAGTATGATTGGAAAAGTAACTTGTTTAGATTGGTAGTTGGATTTGTGTTTTGCCTATGGTATTTGGATTATGGGTTGCAGCAACCTTAGAATTTTTCCCTTGTTGTTTATTTAGTTTAGTTTGGTGATTTAGACGGAGGTTACTCAGTCACCTTGTGTGTCGATATGATTGGTGTACTTTATACGTTGGTTGGTATTTGCCTTAATACACTACCCTATTAGCCATGAGTTATGCTAAGCTTGGTTTGGATATGGTTATGAGAGTATTGTGTAATGGTTGTGAAGTGATTAAGTGGGGTAGTGTGATGAGCATGTTGTCTTAGTGATTTTTATGTTATATCATGTTATTGTATCTTGTATCGTGTGTATGCTTTATTGATCAGACCATGGTTTCATTGTGATACCTTCTATATGGTCCATATGACATTTTCATGACTAGTATTGTATAGTGGATTTACTCAATGTCATTATACTAAGTGGTTTCATTTTATGATCCCTTATTTATTTAATGGGCAATGTTAACCTTGTAGGTTCTTTTGATAGTGGTAACAACTTGGGTTAGGTCAGAGCATTTATTTAGGGCTATCTGATGCCTCTATTCTAGTTGTATTTTGTTGATCTCATTGTTCCCTTTTGGGACATCAAATGTTTAATACTTTAGCTTAATGTATTTAAAGTCTATCTTCCACATATTTTTTGTTGTTTTTGTTTTTTGCCTAATCATTGGATTAAGTTTAACAAGCTAAATTTTACTACTAAAAAAATTTGTTTTAGTAGAAACATAATAACAACATACTTAGGTGTAACCGTTATACTCCACATAAGTATAGCTTACCATACCATCCTTATATTTAATATAAGGCAAAATAGTTAGAACTTAAAATATGATAAATAGAGAATGACAGAACTTTCATAAAGATGAAATAATCTTTAAGAGGTAAAATTAAAATATAATAGCCAAAATACATAAAAGGGATCTATTAGAAAGTAAGAGTCCCAAAAGATATTCAAAACAAAAGTGATAACTAGATTACATAACTCTATTCCTAACCTTGATACATAAGAATCACTTCTCCACCACTTAAGCATCACAAGCTGCAAAATATCAAAGTGTTCCTCTATGACCGGCACAACATCACATAGGTCATCTACTCATGGAAATGAACAACACCCATAATACTTGTGATTAGTAATCTATGTACTTAGTAAGGTCACAATATATTCATAACAAGGTTAAATAAAATACATAAGGTCACATAGAAGAATAAGTGTGTGCATATATTAGCATAATATGATGCAAGATAAGAATTATTACACCTCAAGTCGATACAACTATGTGACAACCACTTAGTAGCCACCTAATAGCACCCTAAACCCACAAGGTTACAGAGCTATCCTGGAGTGCTTTTGGATAAATAGAATATCCCTAAAAATCAACATGAGTCCTTTCAATGTACTTTTCCCTTACTCATGCACTTCACGAGATTTTTTTTGAAAAATTTATGAAACTTCCTAGGAATCGGGTGAGTGAGGGCAAAGCACATTGAAATAAATCATGTTGATCTATAGGGTTAGTCGGTCAATCTAAAAGAGCTTTAAGGTAGCCCTAACAACCTTTCTGGGTTTAGGGTACTATTAAGTGGCTACCAAGTGGCTCCTACATGGTCATATCAACTCAAAGGTATTACAAATGGTATCGAAGTGAAACTATAATCGTGAGCTGAACTTGGATGAGTTAGTCAACCATTGAGTGAGACGATTCTTATAATATACTGTAGTGACTTAGTTAGTGTTATACCCCCAAATTTAGAGAATTATTATGATGATTGATGTGGCTACTTATATCAATATGGTGTATCATCCTTTTGGTGATTTCGTCCTTAATAATCCATAGTTAATTGTGCTTGTATTAAGTAATTTTTAGGGTTAGTGACCCTCATAATAATTTATGGAAAAATTTTGAAAATTTCTTTGGAATAGAGTGAGTGAGGACAAAGTGCACCAAAATAAATCATGTTGATTTGTGGTGACAACCAATCAAACTGAAAGCACTCCCGGATATCCCTATAACCTTTATGGTTCCATGGTATTACTAGGTAGCTACAGAGTGGTGCTTGCATGGTTATATCGACTAGAGTTTTTACAAGAACTTATTCCTTAAACCCATTATTGGATATAATCATAATACATTTCTTGAATTCAGGACCCCACTATTTACATCTAGTGGATCAATATCAATAATATACAAATCCAAGGCAAAACCATCCTGATCACTATTCTCATTCGGTGAAATGGGTTGGTATAACCCTGTGGAAAAATGCTCCTAGATAGTATTTTTGTCTAATGGAATGGACCGATACAACTCCAAGCCTAAATGCTCCTAGCCACTATTTTCTTCTAGTGTAATGAACTAATACACCCCCAAGGAAAAATACTCCTAGCCACTATTCTTATTTAATGGAATGCACTAGTAAAATCCTAAGGTAAAATGCTCTTGGGTACTATTCTTGTTTGGTTGAACTGACTCGTACAACCAATTTTGATGCATGTGATCATGCACTTTAAATATTAATTTATTTTTATAGCATTGATTATTTATCCTTAGCTCATTATATGGGCACATATAGATATGAAAGACACACCATAAAAAATTAACATAATTACTCAAAATACATAAAACACAACTACATGCAGATTGGGACATCTCCCAAGGAAAAAAGTGTATTGTCCCTAAGAAACCCTAATTTCACAAGATAAGCATAGATTCTTCCAATATCCTCATTTTACCACAAAATTGAGTACATATCCGTAAAATATTATCTTTGAAAAGATAACCAAAAATTAAGTTCTAACTCCAACATCTTACACATGTGATAACAACCCTACCTTTAAGGTTAATACTCACCATCCCTACAAAACCCTAATTTTACAAATTAAGAATAACTTTTCCTATAATACTCTTATAACCGTAAAATCTAATATAAATTCCTAAAATATTATTATTAACATCATATCCAAAAATCTAGGTCCGACTCAAAATTTTTATACATGTGATAATGACCCTATCCTTAGAATTATTATTTCTAATTTAAGCCATATTTTCATTTCATTGGAATTAGGCTATTCGTAATCACTTAAAATATTTCACATAATTAATTTAGAATATTTTGAACCAATTAAGACATTAAAGTGCAAAATATTTCATATTTAACCTTTATTAGCCAAATTACCCTTAAAATAGTTAAAATGCCCATATAAAAACCCTATGAGCCATGACTTGATTGATTTTCATCCCTCAAAAAATATCCTCATAAATTACTTAATAGCTAATATGTATATGATTCAAACATTATAGCCCAATTTAGATATCAATTTACGCCAACCTTCTTGACTTACAAAACCAAACTTAACCAACAATATACACAATAGCATGCTTTCACTTTTCCGTCATACAACATAACATTTTAACAATATTATCATAATGAAATTATCCATATAACAATACCAAACATGAGATTTCATATAAATATATACATTCCACACAAAACCTTAGTTATGATGTGTATCCTTAGCAAATACGTCTCTCGTCTCTAAGTAAGTATAACCTAAGACCCCTCCTCTACTAACACTAGAAAAATGACCTAGGAATCAATAATAATACATAATTATAACTTAACAAAACAACTAAGGAAAATATAAGGTAAAGGAGGGTGGAAATGGTGTAAAATTGAGGTAAAATAAGTCATGCAAGGCTCCAACTAATTGCAGTAGAAGTTGGTAGGTTGGGTGAGTTGAGGGTTATTCTATGAGATGATGTCACTAGTGGGGTTGGGTTTGCTTGAGTATTTCACATAACTAGGGGTATTTAGCATAAGATTTTGATGAAGCCAAGTCTAAGTTATGCGAGGTTGTATAAAATATGTAAGCTTTGCTGAAAGAAAATTGGTGGAACAACGATGAGCGAAGTACAAGGGTGTTGAGGGAATAAATAGGGATTTCAATAGAAAGTTGTGTTGGTTGTAAAGATGAAATAAGAAGGGAAATAAGGGGTATTTATAGGAGGAATGGGGGCAAGGCATGCAAAATTGGCATAGTCTAATGGTGCAGGGCTTTAAGAGATTTGGTTTCTTTTGACAAAGGATTAGGGAAAGATAATGACCAGATGTACTTGGTGGTTACAGGACAGGTGAAGGAAAGGAGGAATCAAGTAAAGGTGTAGGGAGGAATCATAGTGCCTAGGAAGGGAAAGAGAAAGAAGGTCATGTAGTACGAGCATGGATGGCCCGAAGAGGAAGAAGAAGAAATGGAGATCGAGATAGGGAGAAGATAAAGGAAAAAATTGGGGGGGAGAGAAAAGGGAAAAGGAGAAAGAGAAAAGGTAAAGGAAAAGGAAAAGGAAAAAAATTTAGATTTAGGATTAATATTAGTTTGAAAATTAAAATTAATAAATTATGGTAAAATTAATTTATCAATTATCTAGGGTTAGGGTTATGTTTAAATATTAATGACCCAAAATTAGTGCTAGGTTTAGATTTAAGGTTAAGGAGTTTGGGTAAGATAAAACTATCAATTATCCATGATAGGATTAGGTTAAAATAATAATTATAGAGGATCATAGTTAGATAAAATTTGGAGTATTATATTAAGTACTAACCACTAATGTGGATCTTCAAAGGGAGTTAGAGAACTCGAAGGTTAAATGGAGGAGTGGCTCGATGGTTTGAAAATTAAGAAGAGGTATGAGAATCTTCAAGCAAGATTCAACCAGGACTTAAAGAAAACTATGAATCTTTGAACAAGATTTAACAAGAATTCACCAGGAATGTATCTTTGAATGCTTTTACATGAACACATTTAAAGGATCTAGCTAAGATTACTCTAAGTAGACTTAGGAAGAAATTCACTCAAAAGAGAGAAAGATAGCCAAGTATTAAACTTGTGATTTTCATTTAATAATTTTGAACACTCCTTTCCATTTTCCAATTCATTCCTTATAGAGGTAGTGAAATGTTTGCTAAGTAGCACACTAAGATGTCCGCATTAATGCACATATAGATAACTATCACACTAACCTCTAATAGCAATAAATTAATAACCAAAATAATACATGAATTGAACTATAAATTATTAAAAACAAATGTAGCTAAATATTACATGGAACTAACTAACAAAAATCCCTAATTTACATAAGAATGATAACTATGTCTTATTTGACTTCCATGCACAATAGCTCCTTTGACTTGTGATAAATTGTAACATAAGAAGTAATCATAAGTATGTTAAATTCTTAAATCTTCTCTTTTCAAATATATTACATACCTACAAGAATTGCTTAAAATATATATATTATGTTTAGTCAAAGTTATTTCATCAAAGACACATATTGTAATAGGCTCCATTACTAAGAATGCTAAATCTTCATTTGTATGAGCATCCTTATATGCATCATGAGAATCCATAGATGATCCTACATCATTCTCCCTAACTTGAAATGAATTTTTCTTTAAATTGACATCACTGTAATAAGGAGAAAATTACCAATATTAAATGTCCTTTAAACATAGCCTTAAGATTCTAGAAGTTCTAGTTCATAAGAACTTTCTACAAATTTTATAAGTATTTTAAATGTTGTATCTGCTATTGGCATTAGTTTATGTTTTCTTCAATTAGGAAATCTTTCTTTACTCAAATGTAACCAAACTAAAGAACCATGAGAAATTACCTATGGAGTGCAATATTTATTAGCTTTCTTTTTATACCTTTTGTTGGCTCATTCAATTTATCACTAATGGGGGCGGGTTTGCTTGAGTATTTAAAGGACTTTGATTGTAAGTAAAATCTTCATGAGGTAACTTAATATCCCAACATTTAGAATTTTTACTTTACCAATCCTCTTAACAAAGTGCTAAGAGTATGATTTGTAACTTTAGTTTTTCTATCGATTTGTGGATGATGTGAAGTACTAAATAACAACTTAGTTCCTAAATCATGTCATAATGTCTTCCAAAATTAACTAAGAAGCCTAACATTTCTATCCGAGACAATACTTTTAGGGATGCCAAATAGTTTCATAATTTCTTTGAAATACTAATTAGTGACATATGTAGCATCATTAGTGTTATTGCATGAAATGAAATGAGCTATTTTAGAAAATCTCTCTAACACAACCATAATAGAATATTTACCACATTGTGTTCTAGGTAACCCTAAGATGAAGTCCATACTAAATCCTATCCATAGTTGACTAGGCTCATGTAATGGTGTATATAAGCCTTTGTGAAAGAAACTTTTACTCTTTTTACAAATAACACATCGGCTTACTATAAGTTTTACACCTTTTATCATGCATGGAAAATATAAATTCTCTTACAATATTTCTAAAATCTTTGAGTACCAAAATTTCCGCTATAGCTCCTTCATGTACTTATTTGATAATTAAATCTTTTATACTTGATCTTGGTACACAAAGTCTATTAAGTTTAAATAAAAATCCATCTTATAATGAATAATTTCCATAATATCCCTTTTCTTTACATGCTTTATATTCATTACTAAAGTCTTCATCTTAGGGTATAATTATTTAACATTTCAAAACCTAGCAATTTAGCATCTAAAATAACAAGTAATGTAGAGCTTGAAGAAAGAGTATTGGCTACTACATTTTCTTTTCCATCTAAGTGAAAAAAAACACAAATGATTGTAACAAGTTTATTCACTTGGCATGTCTAGGACTAATTTTCTTTCAACCATGTAAATATTTTAAACTCTCATGATCAAAATGTAATCTAAAGGGTTTAAGCCACAAATAATGACGACATGTCTCTAAACTACGTATGATGGCAAAGAATTCCTTACCATATGTCAAATACTTTAATTTAGCACAATTTAATTTTTCACTAAAGTATGCAATAGGTATTTTTTCTTGCCAAAGAACTCCTCCTATACCTACCCCACTAGCATCATAAGTCACCTCAAAAATTAGGTCAAATTATAAATAGCTAACACATGAGCATTGCACAACTTATCATTTAGAATTTCAAAAGCTTTAGTGGCTTCATTTCCCCAATTAAATTCTCATTTTTTTTCATGATTTGAGTAATAGGTGCAACTATAGTAAATAAATCTCTTATAGAAACTAGCTAACTCATGAAAACTTCTCACTTGGTTAACATCCTTAGGAATAAGAAACTATTTATTCGCTTGTATCTTAGTATGATCAACTTTAATACCTTCTCCACTAATTGCCACTAATAATATAACTATGAAAAACTATAATTGGAAGCATAAATTCATATTTTTCCAATTTTCCATACAGTGTAGTTTCCCTTGGCTTATCAAATAGTTTCCTTAGATGCATAAGATAATCATAGTCATTATTACTATATACAAATACGTCATCCAAATAAACCATAATTAATTTACCTAGGAAAGGAAGAAAATTTTCATTCATTAGTTGATGTGGGATTCCCACATCGGTTACTGAGGGGATCTTTGGGCAGTTTATATGGGGGAGTCAGTCCTCACCTCTTGAGCTAGATTTTGGGTGGAGTTAGGGCTCTTCCCGGGGGAGTACCCCTGGGGCCCTCTGGGGAGTACCCCTTTGGGTCGTATCATCTGGTATCAGAGCTATCCTCAGTCAAACCTCCCTGCAGTATTGTGTGCCGATCGCCGAGAGAGGCAGCACGAGGACGTGCAGTCTAAAGGGGGTGGGTGATGTGGGATTCCCACATTGGTTACTGAGGGGATCTTTGGGCAGTTTATATGGGGGAGTCAGTCCTCACCTCTTGAGCTAGCTTTTGGGTGGAGTTAGGGCTCTTCCCGGGGGAGTACCCCTGGGGCCCTCTGGGGAGTACCCCTTTGGGTCCGTATCATTAGTCACATGAAAAAACTAGGTGCATTACAAAATCAAAAGGTCATCTTCCACTTGTCCCCTTTCCTAATTTTCATTTGATGATAACTACTTCTTAGGTTAATTTTGGAAAACACATGTGTGCCACTAATTTCATCAAGAATGTCATCAAGTCTAGGCATAGAAAATCTATACTTTATTATTTATGGCTCTAGAACTTATGCATATGCTCTAGGTGCCATCTTTTTTAGGAACCAACAAAGCAGGTATACAAGAAGGACTCATACTTTCTTTCACATAACCTTTATATACTAGTTCTTGTATTTGTTATAATTCCCTATCTTCTTCTAGATTACATCTATAAGTAGGTTTATTAGGTAAAGGCATTTTAGGAACTGAACCTATAGCATGCTCTATACCTCTAATAGGTGGTATTCTAGGAGGTAAGTCATCAAAAAAATACATCACTATATTCAATAAATAATACATCATTATATTCATCAATTAATCTAGTAAGATTTGAATTGTTAGAATTTTTCTCCCCAAATTGAGATTCTATCACTACTAAAGCATAGAAAACACCTTCTTCCTCAATGGAATTAATCATATCTTTTTTCATGTAAGAATAAACTAACAAGTTGCATATGATCACATAAATATGGTTTTAATTTATAATTAGTTTTACCATCAAGCATAATATATTCATTAGTCACACCATCATGAATTGCAATTCTATCATATTGACACAGTATTCCTAGTAAAATACCACAAGAATCCATAGGCAATTTATCACATAATACTTCATCATGATAGTCACTAATATGAAAGCTAATTAGGGTTTGCTTATCTACTTTAGCACCTTTTTCCTTACTAAAACATTATAACGAATATGGTTTAGGATGATTAGTAGTTAATAAACCTAATTATTTAACCATCATTTTATTGGCAACATTAGTACATCAACCACTATCTATGATGACTCTACAAACCTTATCACTAATTCTACACTTAGTTGTTTTTTAAAAAATATCCCTTTGTGTAGGTGGATTATTAGGTTGGATTTGTAATACCCTTTGGATCACAAAAGATAGATTACCATTATCTTCATAAATACTTAAGGTATCATCATTAGGTTCAGTCTCTAGGTCATCATGATCATCACATGGTTCCACAATTGCTATTTCATGTAAGGTTAAAACTCTTTAGTTAGGATATTCCCTAGAAAAATGACCATATCCTGTACATTTAAAACATTGATTATTGGATATCTAATTTACCTTATTTATACCTTTTTCACCTCAGTTAGGGTTGAATTTCTTATCATTAGTTGAAGATAAATTTGTCCTATATTTTGAAGTAGATGCATTTGAATAGTTTTTGGTTGAAGTAGAACTCAAAGCATTTGTTTAACCATAGGCCTTAGTAGGATTTGTATTTCTTTCACATTTTAAAGCTAACTTTGTCAAATCATCAAGATAATCATAGGAAAATATTTCAAATTTTGCTCTCATCAAGTTATTAAGGTCACCTAAGTATCTAACACATTTTTATAATTTTCTTTCTGGCATGTCACACAAGAGTATGAGTCTTTCAAATTTCCTAGTGTATTCCTATACACTAATTAATCCTTGCCTAAAATTAGCCAATTTAATATAAATTTATTGTTGATAATTTTTAGGTACAAATTTCTTCCTTAGGTGTTTTTTCAATATATCAAATGACTTGATTTTGCTCTCTTCTTACCTTTCATGAATCCTCTTGAGATTACCATACTAATTCCTAGCAAACTTTTTAAATTTGAGAGTTTCTAACTTACACATATGTCCATCATCATACTCTATATATTCAAATATAACCTTTATTTCATGAAATAATTCAAAAAGAAATCCACATCCAATTCACCATAAAAATCAGCAAGGTCGAGCTTAATACCTTTGTGTTCAATATGATTATACCTTCGTGGATAATTTGCATGGGCTCATCAATTGTGGTTAAAATCATTGGAGTCATTCTCATTTATCCTTTCTTCATATTCCATTTGATTATTGATGTGTCCACCTCATTCTTGGACGACTCTTCTCACCATGCCCTCGACTCCATCATTGGTGGCTTCCATGGTGTTGTGCATATGTTGAAGGGTCTCTTGGTTGGCTACCATCATCTCTAGTATTTGGAGTTGAATTTGAATGGAAGGGAGTTTTTTTAGCTGGGTGTTAGTGGCATGTGCACTTGATGCAAATTGTTGAAGAGTGTCAAACATATTTTTCATAGACACTTCTCCATCCATTGCCACTACACTCTATTAAAATCAACTCAGTGGGGTTACATTTGTAGCTTGAAGTTGGTTCTTGATGGCTCTTTGATAGATATTCAAGAATCTTGGAGACTTCTTGGCTAAAAAGATTGAGTAGGAATGTAAGGGAGTTGGTTGAGCTAACTACAACCAATTCTTGATGCACAAAGGAAAATTATTGATGGAGAAGATATTCAAATGTGCATGAGCAAGAATCAAGGAATGAACTTGTTGATGTTGAATCGATCCTTAAGAATGGTTCAAGTTTTCTACTAATAAGTGAACGAAAGTGAAGAATAGAATCGGAGAAAGAAAATGCAAATACTTTTTATTATTGTTGGAAGAATTGAAGATTCTTCTTGCTTGAATTAAGAAACTCAAGAGTACACAAATGACTCTCAAAGACAAATTCTATGGTTCGAATATATTTTATAAGAAGGAATAAAGAATCAATGATGCTCAGTCTTCAAATGTAAGAGGATGAAGGGAGGATGAATTTTTTCTTGAATATATAAAGGATAATCATGAAAATTAAAGAAGAGAACACCAAAGAAAAAATAGATACAACTTTGAAGTTTGAAGATAAAAAGAGAACTTTGAAGATACAATAGAAGGTCGGTTGGCTACGTTGCATGACTTTTCATGTAGGTTTATATAAAGGGAAGATGAAGATGAGGTTGGCTATTTGAATGGAGGAAGTAGCCAACCTAGCTTTGATACAAAAGTTATATGGATATTCAAAGGGAAATAGAGAATTCAAAGGTTAGATGGAAGAGTAGTTATATTATTTGATAATTAAAAAGAGGTATGAGAATCTTCAAGCAAGATTCAACCAAGATTTAAAGAAAACTATGAATCTTCAAACAAGATTCAAAAAGAATGTATCTTTGAATACTTCTCCATTAACATATTCAAAGGATCTGGCTAAGATTACTCCAAGTAGACATAGGAAGAAATTAACTCAAAAGAGAAAAAAATAACCAAGTATTAAACTTGTGATTTTTCATTTAATAATTTAGAATCCTCCTTATCATGTACCAATTCATGCCTTATATAGGTAGTGACAAGTTTTCTAAGTAGCACACTAATATAGCCACATTAATGTACACATGTTTAACTAGCACACTAAAATCTAATAGAAACACATTACTAACCTACATAATGCATGAATCGAACTACAAATTATTACAAACAAACTTAGCTAATTATTACATGGAAAAAACTAACAAAAATTCCTAATTTACATAAGAATGATATCTAGATCTTATTTGACTTGAAAGTTTGACTTCCATGTATAATAGCTCCTTTGACTTGTATTAACTTGTAACATAAGAAGAAATCTTAAGTGCATTGACATCTTATATCTTCTCCTTTTAAATATGTTACATACCTGCAAGAATCACTTAAAATATACTTTTTATGGTTAGTCAAATTTATATCATCAAAGATATGTATTGTAATAGGATCTATTATTAAGAAGGTCAAATCCTCATTTGCATGAGAATAATTAGATGCATCATGAGAATCCATAGATGCACCTGCAACAACCACAATCAATATTTGTGACTGATTTGTTTTGGTCCTACAACCGACATGGGTTAGGTATTAGTCATACCTTACTATGTGTTAGTTGCTACATAACACCTAATACTTTAGATAATTGCTTCCACTATAATAAAATTTTAAGTACTAAATTTGGGGGGTATTACAAGAATAAACTCTTCTATTTGTATAAACGTAAGGGAGAATATACATGTTATGAATACATATCATTTAGGATAAAAATACAAATCATCTAGGGGGAAAGCACACATTTTTTTATTTGTAAAATGTAAATATATATATATATATATATATACATCCTATAAGATACAAATATAAAATTTCTAAAATAAAAATAAACATCTTCATGAGAAAAAATATAATTCCAAAGTACACATCTATTAATATATGAATACACATTCTTGCAGATAAAAATACACATCTTCCAAAAAATATTACACATCTTTCAAGACAAGAATACACAATTTTTTAAAGAATAATGTGCTTTCTTTTAGAATAAGAATACATATATTTGGGAATAAAAATACACATTTTGGAAGACAAAATTAAACATCTTCAAAAATAGAAATATACACTTTTATAAAAGTGTATTTATATAAGATTTGTATAATTTATTCAGCTGGTTCCAAACTGTTCTGCAATCAAGTGTGTACTCTCTCTCTCTCTCTCTTCTATAATACACATTTGAAAACAAAATACACACCTTACATAATAAATTACACATGTTCCATGGAATCTTAAAAAATTAAACACTAGAGTTTTGAATGATTAGTAGGTAAGAAAACACTCATGAGCACATATGTAGTGTTTCTTGTCACTATGTAAAATGATTGGTATAAAAATATATAGTGAAGGCGAATAAAATTTATTTTCCATATAAGAAAAAAAATGAAAACAAAAAAGAAAATATCATGTTGTACATGATTCGTATATGATCTAGTTAGCATAAGTGATAGATAATGATTCTATAGATGTGTTATGAATGAAGGGTTGATGTTGAACCTACTAACTAAGGGCTCGCTTGGTATATTTTTTTAGTTTTTTTAGAAAACTGGAATAATTTTCTATTTCTCATTATATTAGTTTTCCAAAAAATAAATTTTCAAACTTTATTTTCTTCATATCACTGCCATCACAATAGCAGCAACAACAAGAAGGATATACATGATGATGATGATAATAATAATAATAATAATAATAATAATAATAATAATAATAATAATAATTACTATTATTAATAAATGATAAATACTCTAGTAAAATAAAATTACATAAATTGACATTAGCCTAAATTTTATTTATTAATTATACTTTGTTGAAGATTTATCATTTGTGCAAATAAAAATAAAATAGAACAAACTTATTAGAGCCACAAAATAATGAGGTGGAAAATGTTTAAATCCTCTTAGGTAACCCCGTAGCTCCATAAAAGCAGGTTTGTTTCATTATACATCTTCCACCTATATGTGCATATAGCTTTCTATCACAATGTCCACCTTACAAGGCTAGTAATGCCATCATAATACCACTACTAGAAATCATCAACTCATCTCCAACATATCTCTCATATCATGAAGAGAATGCCTATTGACAAGGTCAAGAGAAACCTTGCTTTCGGTGCACATAGAATGGAAAATTTTCACCATGTCAATCATCAAAATAGCATTACTCGAATTGTTTTGATGAAAATGGATACTCCTCGGAGATTTCAATTTAACTATATACATAAATAAAAAATTTTCAAAGGTTCAAAATCATTATGATAGTATGTTCCAATGAAAAGGTTGCATTAGTATGGATTTCAAGTGCTTATTTAGTTGGTTCCTTCTCTTCATCTTAACTACTAATAGAAAATGCGTGAATTGTCGAGGGAAATAATAGATGGGATGAAAATGATTAGCTTTGAAATGTGTATAACATAATGTTAAAGGTGATATTGCCATAATAATTTACCCCTAGGATACAACAAAGCACCTATAGAAGACTCTCTCAAGATATCATGTTATTAGAATAAGGAATATGAAGGGGAAAATGAATTACACAAAATATAGTTCTCCAAATTATTTATAGAAAGTGAATGGTCACACTAAAAAAGATTATCTTAAAAGACCTAATTATTCCTTAAAATAAATTGTTACACTAGTATATATTCCACAAGTTCAAAAATATGACTTATCTTAACCATTGCAACAAATCGAACGGACATAATCAATTTTATGAAAATGAATCTTACAACACTTGCATTAGTAACATCCATCTACCCTTATTAAATTAATTAATGGCATTCAAATCCATTCTAACCCTCATTAACTTAACCATTATTCAATTTTAAATCCCAATAACAAGTGCATTGAGAATTTCAATGCACTCAATACATTGGTTATAAGCAGCCTTCTCAAATCATGTGTCACTACTTAATTAAGTCCACTACAATTATAATTAAGTAAAATAAATAACAAATAATGAAATAAAAATTTATTTAATTATTTCAACCCGCATAATTCAAGCATATTTTATTTGAACCAAGCATACATTAACTTTATATTATAATCTATTCTAACAATCCCCTACTAGATTATAATATAAGTTCTACCTAATTTAAATGAAAATATTATGCTTAAGAAAAGGGTGTCTTTCAATTTAAATCATTTCATAGCATTAGAATTTTAAGAGTTTTAATGAAGTCTATGGTGATCAAGGATTAAACCAAAACTCATTAAATTAAAACTGAAATCACTATACATATAATATCATCCAACACTTAAGAGTCCTCAAATTGTTATAGAATTATTATGGCTAGGAGTTAACCTAATTTTTTTCATATTTATAAAATTAAAATTATACAAACCTCTTATTGAAGCAACACCACTTCAATATACAAATAGGCTGAGTTCCTTTATTTGCAAATACATAACGTAAATCAATATTTCTCCATTAAGAGTTTGAAACCCATCCTAGATATAATTATAACAATTCTACAACCACCCATCTAGTGTTTTATGAAGCACTTATAAGTAACTTGTTATTACCCATTAAAAATCAAATTAGATTAACTAAGGTTGGGTTCCCATCACTAGTGCTTTCATAGAATTTTAATCCCACTCCACTTGATGTATTTCTTACCATATCTCTTGATAAACCTTTTTATAAAGGGATTATTATGTGTTTTAACATAGATAACAGTAATGACACCATGTAAGATCAATTGTATTACATATTCATGTCTCATGATTTATGTCTAGACTTTTCATTGTAAACATTACTATATGTTATAGACATGGTTGGTTCACTATCACAATATAATGAAATGGATGGCATAGGTTGTGGGCACAACTTTATTCCCAATAATAGCTTTGTCAACTATTCCACTTCCTTGCCCAAGACTACAAGGGCTGCAAACTCTGATTCCATAGTTAAATGGATGATAAATGTCTATTTCTTTGAGGCCCAACTAACAACACCTCTTGTTAAAGTGAAAACCCATCATGTTGTGGATTTATTATTATAAGAACTTGTTATCCAACTGGCATCTGAATATCCTTCTAGTACATTAAGAAAATGGAATAAGTTACTCTAACTTTTACATTCTCTTAAGACATTATAATACTCTACTTATCCCTTTCCAATGTTCCCTACTAGGATTACTAGTGTATCTTGAAACTTTGAATATATAAAATGCAATATATAGTATTATACAATGTATAGAATACATAAGACTTCCAATCGCACTAGCATATTCTAATTGTGCAACGGATCCACCATCATTGATTGAAAGCTTTACACTAAAATCATATGGACTATTTGCTTCTTTCACTTTAATATAAGAATACTTTTGAAGCATCTTATAAATATAGTGAGTTTGGATTAAAGTGAAACCCTTGTCACTTTTTCTTACTTTAATTCCCAAAATAGTATCCACTTTATTGAGATCTGTCATCTTAAAATTAGAAGCTAGATATATATTCGTTTCATTTACACTAAACATATTGGTACCAAATATCAACATATGATCTATAAGAAGATAAATAATTACTCCATAATCTTTAGTGAATTCGGAATAGATACGCTTGTCTGCAATATTATTTTTTAAACCATTTGATAGCATTGTTATATCAAACTTATCATGCCATTGCTTTGGAGCCTGTTTCAATCCATACAATAATTTCACTAGTTTACAAACCTTCTTTTAATTACCAAGAAGAAAAAAATCCTTCTAGTCACTCCATATAACCTTCTTCCTTGAGATATCCATTAAAAAAAAGTGGTTTTCATATCCATTTGATACATAAGGAGCTTATAAATAGATGCTAATGCCAACAGACATAGGGATCAAAATAATTTACAGCTCCCTTTTGTTTAAACCTATTGGCAACCAACCTCACCTTAAAGGTTTTTACAAAACCATCAGTATTATACATTATTTTAAATACCCATTTATAACCAATAGGCTTTGATCCTAGAATTAAATCAACTAGGACTCAAGTATCTTGAGATAATAAGTTAATCTCATAATTTATGGATTCTTTCCACACATAAAAAAAAAAATCACATCTCTAGATGATATTGCCTTCTTTGAGTTTCACTTACATCCTCAATTTTCTTCCTTTTATTTCCATTAATTGATACACTCACATCATCATTTTTATTGCTAATATAATAATTAATAAATTTACTTTCAGTAAATTCAACATGTCTTAATTCAAGAATCACATTTGAGCATAGATATAAAAGCCCATATGCTTTAGAATTATGTGCATAACCAAAAAATACACTCTTAATTCATCTAGGACTTATCTCATTTTTATGATGATCAAAAGTCCTATAAAAAGCAACACACCCCCACACTTTAAAATAATTAAACTTATATTTTCTGTAATTTCAAATTTCATAAGGACTAACATTGAATTTCTTAGAGGGAATAATATTATAAATATAACATGTTGTTTCAAGTGTTTCACCCCACAATTTAAAAGGCAAATTAGCATTCAATTAAAGCATTACATTTACCATATCCAATAATGTTCTATGATTTCTTTTGAACAAACCAATTTGCTAAGGACTACAAGGAGAGGAAGACTAGTATATTATGCCATTTTTTTAAAAAGCATAGAGAATTCATTAAAAAAATATGTTAAGATCCTCTATCACTACAAAGAATCTCAATTGGCCTCCCATTTTTTTCCATCAATGGATTTGTATTCCTTGAATTTACTAAAGGATTCATCTCTATTTCTCATCAAACACACAAAAGTATAATATAAACTATCATCGATACATGTTATGAAATTTTGTTTTCCTCCTCTTGCTAATATGTCATTTAACTCACATATATCTTTATGCATAAGATCCAAGATTTTTGTTTTTTTTTCATCTTTAGGAAATAGTTTCTTAGTCATCTTTGCGTGAATACATATTTCACATATATAATTATGGGAATTCTTATAAGATATATATCCATAATGTTGCATGTGAATTAAAAAAAATTAATATGTCCTAATCTAGCATGCCATAAAGAAGAAGCACTCTCAACCATGTAAACAAAAGAGCAATTCATATTATTATTAATACTAAGTTTGAACATTTCATGACATAAGTATCCTTTTCTTATGAACAAAGTGCTCATTATCTCTATGACCTTATCAAACCTGAGTACAATTTTGAAGCCCTTATTACACAACAAATTAACATATACAAGAATTTTCCTAATATCATGAACTTGAAACACACAAAGTTAATTTCTATCCCAAATTAAAATATGATAAAATATAACCTTTACCTAAAACCTTAGCATGATTATTGTTTCCCATTAGGATCTTCTCTTGATTTGGTAATTCATCATATGACTTGAATAGTGCTCTATTATTACGAACATGAACAATTGCACCCAAATCAAGCCACCAATCCCATTTCTTATTTGTCGTAGCCATTTAAAGTTGAGTCATAATGCCAATTTACATTAAAAATGCCATTATTACAAGTAATTTGACCTCACTTTCAACAATTGTCACCTTCCTAGAATATATAGCATCTTCCTTTTTCTTGATTCTACATTCAGGAATTTAATGCCATTTATTTCCACAATGGTGAAATTACCTATTTTTCTTCATATCATTAGAATTCCTAAAGGTATTTCCTTTCTTAACTCTTAGATCATCCTACAATTTTTCATTTTGAGTCTTAACACTACCATTATCACTAACACAATTAACCTTAGAATCCAATAACAACACATTATAGGAATGGGATTCCACTTCAATTTAGAGATATGCTTGAAATTTTCCTATGGTCAGGGTTTCAAGATAATGTAAGAATTTCTTCATTTAGTCATTCCAACTAGGAGGCAGTTTAGTTAAAATTGCGCTTACTTGAAGGGAATCGAGGAGTTTAACATCAAGGTCACTCAACTTCAATACTAGAACTTGAATTATATGCACTTGATTCATAAAAAACAAATCATTTGGCATTTAGAATTCAAAATACTTCAAAGCTAAATTTGCATCTAGTGTATAGAATATCTTCAAAGAGGTATGAAGAAACACCTTTTTGTCTTACCATCTCATAAAAGTTCATTCATTGAATTAACTTAACATAATTAGATCCTCTTTTGCCATATTGTATGTTAAATCCATATCCATGATTAGCACCTTTAAATTGAAAGAGAAATAACAATTAGAATGAATATGATTAGCTTTGAGGCATGTATAACACTATATTAAAGGTGAAATTGTCACAACAATTCACCCCAAGATACACTTAATCACTTATATAAAAATCTCAAAAGATATTAAGTTAATAAAATAAGGAATAGGAGGAAAAAATGAATTAAACAAACAATAATTCTCCAAACTATTTATAGACGGTGAACAATAACATTGAAAAATCTTATTTCAAAAGACCTAATTCTTCCTTAAAATAAGCCATCATATTACACTACTTCATTTTCCATACGCTCAAAAATATGATTAATATGAACCATTATAACTAATGAGAAAGACATAATTATTATCATGAAAATGTGTTGCTCGAGATCCAGGAATTTTCCACCATTATTCAATTAATTAATGGTATTTGTAAATATTCAAACATTCATGACTTAACCACTATTCAATTTGAAAACCTAGGAACAAGTGATTTAAGAATTTTATGGCACTCAAATGCATTGATTACAATCAATCTTTTCAAATCAAGTGGCATTACTTAATTTAGACCACAAAAATTGTAATCAAATAAAAATTTATTTAATTATTCTGCCTACATAATTCAGGCATGCTTTATTTGAACCAAGCATATATTAACCTTATAGTATAATATATTCTAACACATATGGCATTGCCTTACTCATTATAGAGAATGCTTGAGATATGCACACTTCATTCTTTTCAACATCAATAATTATATCTTGTCTACCCTTATTAACCATCTTTTCTCCAAATTTGAGAATATGTATATATATATATAACAATGAAATAATATGTGTTAAATATGCAATAAAAAGTAAACTCCACTACAGAACATACATACACAAAAAAATATTATTATAACCCCCCCAAAAAAATGCTACAAAAAGTTACAAATCAACCTCAATCAAAAGTTAATCTAGAGACAAATATGAATAAGGTTTCATGAATAATAATAATAATAAAAGTGAGAGTGATGAATTAAACTTTAGTAAGATTGATCATAATTGAGTTTGAACCTCTTGAGTTGAATTGTATCATTATTCTTTCATTCAAATTTGAGAATTAGGAATGTTTAATTCCAATATCTTGTTTGCATAAAAAAGAGAATAAAAACAAATGGACAAAGAAGATATCCCAAGGAGGGGGAAGGATCAAATGGGAGAAGGAAGAAGAGAGGAAATAAGTGTAGTTTCTATTAGAGTAATGGCAAAACCAATAATGTTGTTTTGAAGCTTATTCAATTCCTTGTTTTGGTTGAAAGTTTGGGTTATTTTTTTAGGCTAGTTAGTTGCACTATGCACCACTCATAGGTGCACATTATTTCCTACCCATCCAACTGGGTTTTTATGGGTCATATACCAAGAGAAACCATACTTTTTTTGGAGAAAATTTTAAATTAATTTAATTAATTTTGCTCAATATTTGCTAGTTCTATTTTTGTACCTTTGAATGATTTCATTGCTTATTTTAATCATGCAAAGAGTGGAAGGCATTCCATTTTCTCATATTTTCCCTATTCAAAACTCCCTTATTCTATCTTTTGATGTAGAAAAATATACTGACCTTTTCCCATGGATGTTGAAACTTTTTCTCTATCATTTTTCCCCAAAAACTCTTGGCACTATTCTACAAATGACATTTCCCTTATCTTGAGTGCATGAGAATGATGATGTTGTGTCAACCTTGAGGGTTATATAGCGTGAGAATTGCACCATCATCCAACAAATTTTGAGACCATAAATGGTAATGAAGTTTATTGTAATCATGCCCCTTCAGATACTAATCCAATTCTTCTTATAGCTAAGAAAGCTAATGAGTCTACAAAAGAAATATATGCCATACATATAAACAAAAAGCTGTTCAAAATGTTATTCTATGTTGAGTCTTTGAAGAAAATTTGGGATACTTTAAAGAAAAAAAAAATGATTCTGATGAATCTAGAAAAAAATTAAGTATGTTGTTGGGAACCTACTAATGTTTTAGATGGTTGATGACAAACTGATGATAAATTAAACCCATGATTATGAAAGTTTTTTTTTTGAAGTCTTAGGAGATGGAATGAAAATATGCGAGACAATCCAAGTTAACATGCTTATTAAAAATTTTCTATAGTTCTAGAGTTGCTTCAAGAACCATTTGAAACATAAGAAAAAGGGCATAAAATTGTTAGAGCTAATAAATCATATGAGGATAAAAGAGGCAAATCATTTGAAGGAAAATTGTATCACTTATACTTCTAGTTTTGCTATTGCTAATATGGTTAAATCTATTGTTGTTAAGAAAAAATATAAGGGAAAAGGGAAGATACCCTAGAAGAAAAGTCAGCAAAATAATGAATCCAACTTCAAAAAGGCCAAAAACATTTAGAAGAAGAAGATGGCATGCTAAGTCTATGGGAAAAAATGTCACAAGGTTATCATTACTACAAGAGGAAGGGTCAAGTGACCTAGAATCAGACTTAGAAGGGTGTTTATCCTCTAATGACACATGATAATGTTGCTAAGAACTAAGAGGTTATTATTATGGTGGTGGAAGCAAATCTAGTTAACAATAAGATGGATTAGGTTTTGGACACTAATGCTTACAAGCATATATGTGCAAACAAAGATCTCTTCCACAAGTTTAAGGTTGTTATTGATAGAGAGCATGTATTTATGGGCAACACACCCACTACTAGAGTGTTGGGAAAAGGAAAGGTTATTCTAAAACTCTCTTATTGAAAAACTTCAATTGATGTTTTATATGTGTCTTCCTTACAAAGAAACCTAGTTTTGAGAATTCTGCTAAATAGGGTTGGAGTGAAATTAGTTTTTTACATTGATAAGGTTGTGTTGGCTAAGAATTGGGTCTTTGTGGGAGTGGAATACTTAGTTGATAGTCTCTTTGTTTTGAACACTATTTCAGTCAATAAAATTTCTTATACTTCTACTTATAGTGTTTATTCTCTATCTTTATGGAATGGTAGGCTAGAAAATGTGAATGTGGTTTCTATAGATAAACTAAAGTGAATGAACCTAATTATTGTTTTATATGCTAATGATTATGAGAAGAATCATATTTACATGGAATCCAAATATGATAAATAAATAAATAACCTCTAAACATATCACTAATAGATCATATGAATTTTTAGAATTGATTCATACTGATTTTGTTGACTTTAAGAATAATATGAGAAAAGGAGGAATATATGATGTTTATAGATGACTGATCTAGGTATACTAAATTTTACTTTGTTAGGTCTAAAGATAAGACTAAAAGGATGTTAGACATACTAAAATTTACCTTGTTCTTAAAATGTTGAAAATAAATTGGATCATAAAATAAAAAAGGCTGAGGTTTGGTAGGGGTGGTGAATGTGGAATTAGTTTACTAAAGGAACTATAGGATAGTCATGGGATTATACATAAGACTAGTGTCCCTTATACTCCTAAAAAATGGATCATTTGAAAGAGAAAATGGGACTTTGAAAGAAATAATCAATGTTATGCTATTAAGTTCTACTATATTTAATGAAATGTGGGTGAAGCTGTGTTATCTACTTGTTATGGTTTAAACTGAGTTATTCATAAGAATCTAAATAAGACACCTTACAAATTATGGAAAAGGATTTGAGCCTAATCTAAAAGTTTTGAAAGTGTGGGGATTTCTAGCTATGGTTGTTTTACCATACTTTATAAGGAATAACACGGGAGAAAATACTTTTAATTGTGCATTTATTAAATATGCTCAAACTAGTGTTGCATATAAATTATTGTGTTTGAATGATAATTCTATTTTTAAATCTATAAATAAAAAAAAGATAGAATGTTTTTTCCATGAAAAATAATGCATGTGATAATGCTATTTCTTCAAATGCTTATTTGGTACATTTGTCTCTACCTTTATCATCAAGTGCTGCAAATGAAAATGTGAATGAACCTAGGAAATATTAACCCTTCCTTAGATGGAGCCATGGATAGAAACTGCATCTACATATTTGGATTTTTTGTATTAGTGATGTGTCAGACATGAGACTTTTTATGGTAAGGTGTTTGCGAGGGATTAAGGGTAGTGATGTAATCCCTCGAAATTTTAAAAACCTATAATTTAATAAATAGCTTTTATTTGGGATAAATTAGCTTTTAAAATTATTTAATTTAATTATTTTATGGATTTTTGAGTATATAAAATTGGATAGGAATATTTAATAAATTAAAATAAATATTTTTTTATTTTATCATACTCATTTTATTTGAATAAATTCCCAAACCAATATTTTTCCTAAAATTAACCTTTTTAAACCTATATATTAAACTATATTAAATTAAATTATTAAATTTATTTATCTACCAAAAATATTATATCCTATTTTTCCATAAATTATTTTATCTATGTTCTCCCTATATTTCTTTTTTCCTTTTTCCTTTTTCCTTTTTTCTTTTCTTTCTCCTTTTTTCTTCTTTTTCTCCTTCCTTTCTTTTTTCCTTTTCCTTCTCGTCGGGCCACCAGGCCATGGCCTGCTCCCCTGCATGTTGGGCCACTAGCCCATTTCTCCCCTTCCCTCTTCCTTCTCCCGTGCAACAACATAGCTCAGCCCCTCTTATTTTCTTTCCCTTCCTTCTCCCCCCGACCGGGCCGGCCCACTCCCTTTCTTTTTCTCCCTCGCTGGCCTACCTCTTCTTTCTTCTTCTTCTTCCTTCCCTCCTCCACCATGCCCAACCACGAGCCATGCCTGTAGCTGCCACCCCGGCAACCACTACCTCCCTGCCACTCTCCCTCACTCTCTCTCTCCCTAGTCCTTTTCTTCCCCATTTCGGACCAACCTGGCCTGCACCCTAGCCACACATGGCCCTTTCCCTTTCCTCTTCTTCCCTTCCCTCTCCCTGCCACTTGATCACCCCGTGCCACCCTGCGGCCACCCAACTGAGACAACTACCCCCTCTCTTCTCCCTCTCCTTTTTCTTCCCCTCAATGGCTCCTTCCTACCTCATTCTCGAGCTCCATTACCTCCCCTGATCTCCTTCTCTCCCTTTCTTCTTCTTTCACCTCAAATACCCATTTTTTGCATTGTCGCCCCTTCTGTTGCTACCTCTGCCTCACTAGTCGCCTGCAACACCTCCTTCCATCTTATACTCCAACCTTGCACCACCACACCACCCCTCAAGCTGCCCTATAGCCCATTTCCTTCCTCCCCTCTTCTTTTTCTTCCTTCTCTACAGCCACCCTGCACCTCCTCCTTTCGCTGCCATTCTGTTACCTCTACCGCCACCTGAACCACCATACCCCTCCCTGTAATCTCCGCTACCACCCCTACACCTTCTTTGGCCAAGACAAGTCCCCTACCCCCTCATTTTCCTCCTCTATTTTCCTTCCTTCTCAGCCACCTCCACCTCAGCAGCCACTTTCGTAGCCTCGTTGCGACAGCCACCGCCGCCCTTAGCCGCTGACAACCTATCCCCGACCACCACCTACACCTCCTCTCCACCCTTGAACCCTTCCCTTGTCCTAAATCCTCCCCCACATACCCTCTTTCCTATCCCCAAAACCCTAACCCAAAATTAGCACCCCTTCTTCCTTTCATGCCACCTTCGACCCATTTTCTCCCTTGCCTTGCATGCAACTCATGCTGCATGAGCAGTGTGAGTTGCTACATTTCTTGGTTTAATTTGGTTAATGGAATTTTAAGGTATAATAATATTTAAGTTAAGTATTTCATTAATTAAGTTTTATAAAATCTTATGCTTTGGTTTTCTCTTTTCTAATATGATAAGTATTATTATTATTTTTAGGTATTGGTTTTGCTAATCAAAGCTTGAATCTTTAACGGGGATACTGGTAGGATTCGATTTTTACTAGAATTAAGGTAATTTTTAAACCCCACTTAAACACATAGATAAATATATACTAGCACATTAGGGTTTTAATATGTTATTATGCATGATATATGTTATTTAATATAATACATGCAGTTGCTTATATTGATTAATAAAAAGAAAATCATGCTAGTTTATGTGCCATATGTGGAAATAATACTTAAGGAAGGAGTTTTGTTATTAATGAAAATGTTAAGTACTTATCCATGTTATATTATGTTATTGTCACCATTGATGCATGAATAATATTATTGTGTTCCCTAGGGGCATTTTAATAATATGTCTTCTGTAAGAGTGTGGCCTAATATGCGTGGATGCTAATGAGTATTATGTTGAAATAAATTGGTTGGTGGAGTTGGATGATGAGAATGGAGTATTAATATTAATATTTCATGTAGTGATGATAATTTAATATTAGTGTAATAAGGGGCAAAATGGCAAGTTGGTAAGCAAAAGGGTAAAATGGTAATTTTGGATGTAAGGGGAATTTTGGAGGTGAAGGGCAAAATGATAATTTGTAAGTAAAGGGCATTATGGTAATTTTGAAAGTAAAAGGCAAAATGGTAATTTGTAAGTAAAAAGGTATTGTGGTAATTTTGGAAGTAAAGGATAAAATGGTAATTTGTAAGTAAAAGGGTATCATGGTAATTTTGGAAGTAAAGGGGCAAAATGGTAATTTTGTAAGTAAAAGGGTAAAATAGTAATTATAATAATGGAGAAGGGTAAGATGGTAAATATAATAATGGAGAAGGGTAGAATGATAATTATAAAAATGGAGAAGGATAAATTTGTAATAATAATAATAGAAAGGCAATTCGATAATTATGATAATGGAGAAAGGCAATTTGGTAATTTAACTATCTAAAGGGTAAATTGGTAATTATGATAATGGAGAAAGGCAAGTTGGTAATTATGATCATGGAGAAGGGTAATTTGGTAATTTAACCAACTAAAGGGTAACTTGGTAATTATGATAATGGAGAAGGGCAATTAGGTAATTATGATAATGGATGAGAGCAATTTGGTAATTATGATAATAGAGAAGTGTAATTTTGCAATTTGACCAACAAAAGGGTAATTTGGTAATTATAACAAAAGAAAAGGGCAATTTGGTAATCTAACCAACCAAATGAGAAATATGACAAGTGTAACAATTATGAAGGATGATTAGTGACCTAATAAGTGTGGGAGATGACTTGGTAACCTAAATCAAGCAAAGAATAACTTGGTAATTATGCAACATGAAGGGTAATATGGTAAATTGGCAAGTAAAAAAGGGATGACTTAACAATTATCCAAGCAAGGGGTAAATTAGTAACCCGTATTTAATATGTCGTTGAGATAGCAGGGTTTTGTAATAAGATTCAAGTAACACTAAATAGTAAGAGAATGGTATTTGACAATTAATAAGTATCACGAGAACGAATCATAAATCGGAATTGGATGAGATTATGATGGCCTTAATGATTCATCTATGTTATTTTGGATAACCATATATATAAGAAATACCTAATGATATCAGAACGATTGAAAGTGAATATATATATCTGATTGATGTGCTTTCGTGACCACCTTAATTAAGACACTAATATTTAAAGTGAAAGACCTCGAGATCAGGAATGGTGGCTCTTTAGTGGTCGGTGACGACGGTCGATAGCGGAGAAATGAGGGGCTGATCAGGTGGTGGCGCACGGGTTGAGTTTTTGGGCTGCCAAAATCAAAACCCAATTATGGCAGCCTTCGGGGCTATATATAGCTTGATTGGAAGGGAAAATGACAAAGGGGAGTGGGAGAGTAGGGGGCAAGGGTTGAGTTTTTGGGCTGCCAAAATCAAAACCCAATCATGTGATTTTATGAAGAACAACATCTGGTTCTTCTAGTAGCCAAACTTCTCTTCATTGAACAATGGTCTTTTAGTAGTGGAGATGCTTTCATTTAGACCAATGGAATTCATTCCACTTGTGGATCCTTTAATCTCATATTGTTGAATCTTTTGAGAGATAACCTACTTTGACACCAATTGAAATATACCCTAGAGGGGGTGAGTAGGGTTTTATGGAATGGAAATGACTAAATAAAAATTAACACACGATGTAGAGGGGTATGAGAGTAAACTACTCTTTACATCCACTACCAAAAAGTTATCCCTTTTGAATTTTAAAATAGTGACGTGTTTTTATTGATGATAACTCTTCTCTTAGTTTATGAATCGTACTATCTCAATGACCCTCTAAGAATAATTTACAAATTCACCTATTAATTTTTTTTCTAGACTCACCACGTGAATCTCTCAAGAATGATAGAAAAATACTCACTAAGTCTTTTAAAAGTTTTTTTGAGAGGAGGTTGTGATTACAGATAGTTTTCACCAAAGATACAAGATATTAAAGTGTAGAACTTTGAACAAGATGTAATCTAGCTAGATATAATGTGAGATATTATAATTGAAGAGTATTTCTAGCTAAGAGAAGTGTGAAAATAACACTTTTCAACAAAAGCTCTGAATTGTGAAATTTTGGAAATTTTGAGTGACCAATTAAATGATTTGACTGTAAGAAACTAATTGCACAATCGAGTTTCTAAAAGTGGTTGTAATAAATGAAGAGGGACCTTATTTAAAAGTTATTCCATCGTCATATAGCCATTAGATAAAAATCACAAAAAGTTGTTCCACCCAACAGGTAAAAAATTAACATTTAATGCTAACCAGTTAATCAGTCTGGCTGAACCAATCGATCGGTTATATTGTTAGTCGAATGGTATTTTTAAACAAGTCAACTATTTATGCTTTAACCAAAATGAAAATTATTATTATGCAACCCAATTGATTGGTTTATTTAAACCAGTTAATCGCTTATGCATAGTGCATAGTTGGTCTTAAGAACATATGTGAATAGTGACATGGTATGGTAAAACCTACCGATGTATTCATTATGTCAATCGATTAAATTATATAAATTATTCGATTGGTTATGAACTAATGGATTAGTTTTACAAAAATAGTTGGTGTGTTTAAGCAAAGAAAAATGGGTTTACGAGAATGAAACTCATGGACTGGTTGGTCAAACCAGTCGATTGGTTGAGCAAATCAGTAAATGGGTTTGGTGAAGCTAGTCGATGTATTTAAAAAAAGACAAATGAGTTTCTATAAGAGTGAAACTCATGGACTGGTTGGTCAAACCAGTCGATTGGTTGAGCAAATCAGTAAATGGGTCTGGTGAAGCTAGTCGATGTATTTAAACAAAGACAAATGAGTTTCTATAAGAGTGAAACATATGGACTAGTTGGTCAAATCAATCGATTGGTTTTGGTAAACAAGTTGATCAGTTTAGCAAAACCAGTCGATGTGTTTAAATAAAGACAAATAGGTTTCTACAAGAGTGAAACCCATGGACTAGTTGGTCAAACCAATCGATTGATTTCAGCAAACCAATCAATTTGTTTGGCAGAACCAGTTGATGTGTTTACATAGAGATCAAATGGGCTTTTGCAAGAGTAGAAACCATGGACTTGTTGGTCAAACCAGTTAATCGTTTTTTCAAGTGAGTCAATCAGTTTGATAAAACCATTCGATATGTTTAAATAGAGACAAAATGAGTTTCTATAAGAGTGAAATCCATGAACTGGTTGGTCAGAAAAGTTGATAAGTTTGGGATAATAAGTTAATCATTTTTAACCACCAGTTGATTCATCTGATTTTACCCAACCTATACCTCTGATCAAATTAAACCAATCGATCGGTTGGACAACCAGTCAACTAGTTCTGACTGGAACCAATCATTTTGTTTTGAAAATTCTTTTAAAAATTTCATGAAATAAAATCAAGTCAGGTATTTTTTTTGTTAACTATGTGTTTTAATAATTTTTATTTGAAATATAAACTTTGCTCAACTTAACTCTTTACAAGAAACCTAAGACTCACAAAATATTGTCCTTAATCTTTAAGTCTTGGTTCTTTTCCATGTGGTGTTTTCTCATACTTGGAACCTTGATTTCTCTTTTACATTTTCACCTTTGGAGTATGCTTAATGTAAGATAGATCAATTATTGTACATGCACACTTGAGTAAATGCATTATTTATCAAGATCCATTTGGTATCATCAAAACAAGTATAATGACACTACTTAACCTTTGAGGTCAACACCCTCCACCCGAGACTTCCTCTTCTTCATCTTCTTATTTTTTTACTCTCCATATCGTATACAATCTTTATTTTAGTTGTTTAATACTTCTCTCAAGTAGTATATGATTAAGGTTTAGAAAGTAAATGAAAATCATTGATTAGCCTTCATTTAAGTTTATTCAATCAAGTGAAGAGGTTTGACATAGTTTACTCTAATTTTACTATATTTCCATTTCACATTTTGATGTTTAAATATGTACATGTATACTCTTGTATAAAGTTTGTGACACCTCAAATTTTTGGAGTAAATTTAAAAAAAATATATATATATATATATATATATATATATATATATATATATATATATCATTCAAAAGATGAAAACCAAAGAAAAGATTTTATCACCGCTCTTAGTAAAAATCTAGTTACCATACCATTCTTGTACTAAGGAAAAGGTTAAAACATTTCACATAACTTGACATAAAATAGAGACAATAAGCTAAAGTAATATCATATAACCAAAATAACAGTTGTGGATATCAACTCTCAAAATACATAAAAAAGGGTACAACTTCACATAAGAATCTAAGATATTCATATCACAAAATATCTTTACAGGCACCATTAGATAATTCCAAATCAAGTCCCAACTCATATATCATTACTCTTTCCCAGGCACATCATCATAATTTAGTACCTTCAACACGTCATATGTTAAGTGCAACATCATTATGCCAATTTACTAAGTAAATAAGGAATCTCCTATAAAGACTACATGCAACACATAGGATATGGCATTAAAAGTAGTTAATCATGCGATACACTTAATAACATGCTATCGCATACCGTTTATGAACTAGAAATAGGAATAAAATTCAAGTCATGCATACACATTATTCTCATGATTCACAATTAACTTACAAAAGATACCATATTCATATCACTACCATATTACTACCAACAAGTACATTGAATGCCATTAGCTAATCTAATATATATAATTAGCATAGCCAATAATAACAACACAAATGTGGGTTATCTACTTCCACCTAGCCTAATATAAATAGCCAGTGCAACTCATATCAAAGGTGGATTATCTACCACAATTTAATCCAATATAGATAGTTGGCACAACTCAACAACTTTGGTTTCAAAATCTTTAAGTATTGATACCATCTAAAAAGTGCATAGATCTAAATAGAGCAAATATGGGACCTTAACTAGCATATAAAGGCAATCTAGACATTACTCATAACCCAGGGAGGGCATATCGTATACAACCCTTCATCAAAGGCCATCCCAAGGCCACACATGGTGGATTGATTACCACCAAGTAAATTGATATAAATAGTCTACACAACTCCCGTCAATAGAGGGTTAAAACCACTAGCCGATCCACTATAGAAAATCAGCATAGAAGTTCCACTAATCTTTTACTTTAATCATGGTTATACTATTTAAGGTCAATGATTAACATATAACCATACATCCACACTTAAATTAATTATTCCCATTTTATATATTATTTATGAAGGTCAAAGATCAAACAAGGAAGTAAAACTAATGGTTAATCCTAAAAAATGTAATCACAAGTCATAAGAAAAGTTATCTTGTCCCACAAACTAATAGACTGATCTGGGAAACAAATTAAGAGAAAAAAAATTAAAACAAGAAAATTAGTTGATTGGTATGGAGAAGCTGGTGGACTAGTGTTAGGTGGAAACCAACATCTAAAATTTTCAGTAATTGAATTAACAAGTGAGTTAAAACTATTTAACTAGTTTTTCTATTACCGGCTAACTGATTCTACTAGGTAACACACATATGATATATTATGTTTCTCAAACTTAATCAAAACACATACACACTAGTTCATGCCTTATGAAAATTTACAAAAATTAAATATAACAATCAACATGTTTCAAGACTTGACATTCCAATATACCTAAGAATCATGCTACATTCAACTCATGTTTTCCCATAAAAATCCATCAAATCATATTACACTATTAAGAATAAATTCATGATTTAAAGTACTTAAACATACTCTTATCACAAAATTGATCACAAATTATTCTACATTATTCTACATTTGAAAGTGCTAACCAAGTTTACTTATAACAAGGTCTTCAAGCAAAAGATAACCAAGTATATCACTACAAGAAATTTCAATTATACTAATAGGCGTTATAAAAAAGATTTTTTTCCAATAAATAATTATATATGACATAAGATTTGGTAAAAACTATGTCACTAAAATTATTACCAATAGAAAAAATGATCGATAGGAAAAAACTCATTTATACTCATAGATATATCTATCGGTATAAATAATATTGCAAATAGATGTATTGGCAAAACCTTTTTCCAACACATATTATTTGATGTTAATACTTTTTATGCATAATATATGTTATTAAAACCATTTTCCAACATATATTATTTATTGGTAATAATTTTCCAACACATACTATTGGTTAGTAATATATTACTAATACAATTTATATGTTGCTAATAAATTTTCCAACATTTATTATATGTTGGCAATACTTTTTCAACATTTATATTTGCCGGTGTTAATAGAATATATTTTTATTTTCTCATAGCAATACCCATAAAAACACTATCAAATATATTATGTTTTATGATCATACCCTATTGTGTTCATACTAACCATAGTATATATATTGGTAATAATAATACCAAAAAATAATATATGTACCTATAATAAAAATACTTTTAATGCTTTAAAGCAATACCAATAAATAATAGTTGTTTTAATAATGTCTTAAATACCATTCTAACCATATTACTCATATTCAATAGATATCCAAGGGTTTAGATAACAAAACTAATCAAAAGTTTGAAAAATAAGAAATAAAAGGTAGAAATTACATCAAACAATTTCCTTATTGTGATCTTCATGATACATGAAATTTTTACCATTCAATTCCTCTTCCTCTTTCTTATAATCCATGTTCTCTGGATATTTTTACTCCATATTATATAATTCCAATCGTGCAGGTATTATCCTAAAAAGCATAAAATTGATAATGTTATGAAGGGTTCTACGTTGATTTAAATCTCAAGTAATAATTACCTAATTAATACCAAAGAAAAAACTATCACTATAATAAGAACTCTGAGCAAAGCTATCCCTTTGAATATGGAAAATTTGGGCTCAAGCTAGTTTATAGTATAAAATCTTGTGAGATCGGTTTGTTTACTACAAAAGCTCGCAAGTTGGCTTAGATTGTTAAAAGTTTTGCTTGTTTGTAAATAAGCTAAGCCCGAGCCTTATTTTTAGACTCATTTATTAAACGAACCGAGCCCGGTCCACCCTATCTTGGCATATCTTAGCTAGGCTAATTTGCAACTCTACCCGTGCCTAGGGCTATAAATAAGTCAATTCGAGCTTGCAAGCTAAAGACACAAAATGAGCTGAGCCTCACTTTTTTAAGCTTAGGCACAACTCATTTAATAAAAGAGCCCAAAAGTAAGGATTGGGCTTCGCTCATTCAACTAAATGAACAAGTCGAATATTGAGGTGGCTTATCTCATTTACAACCCTTCCCATGCCACCTAAACTTCCAAGTAATCAAAGTGATTAACTACAAAATAATATTGAAAAGTGTATTCTTTTCATTTAGAAATAACATGGATGAGGAAAATGAAAATAAATAAGTTATTGAAATGAAGTAATGCAACCCTTATTTAGGATATATGTCCCTCACTAGTTCCTCAAAATCAAGGTGTGTCACCTAATAAATCATTGATGTTGATATGTAAACTAAATAAATCTAGTATGATATATGCATTATGGAGAACATGTTTCCTACCTCACTATTTAAATAGTGTGGATATGTTAGCATAGAACTCCTAATCAAAGTGTGGATATTTTCTACAAAAGACGAAACTAGAAAGGTATCATACCTAAGACAAGATCATTTCCATCAAGTATTAATTATTAATTATCAAACTAGTCATCCATTAACCCATGAAGTCTGGAGGAAGTTGTCATATCTCAAAATTCAAACAGTGATCTTATTAAGTGAACCTTTGAGCACTTTATCACTAAATATTAGGATATTATACGATAAAAATTGACTTGACAAAAGGTATTCTCCTTGGGCATTAGAAGCAGTAACTACCAAATAATAAAATTCATAACTTGCATGGGCATTTTAAAAGGGATGCAAATCTAGTTACAATTGTTCTATAGTTTCTAAATCAAATGAGTTCTTCTTTGTTGGAAAACTAAAGACATGATAAGTCGAACTCAGAAAAGTAAGTCAATTGTATATATAAATTATATCATCAATTAAAGAGATAAATCATCTTGTGGGCCATGATTAAGATCCCTCTTTATCAGGACCAAATAGACATCTTAATTTTATGTTTATGTTGATTCCTTGATATTGGGTAGCACACAAAATGCTTGAGTTTATTAACATTTTTTTTAATGATAATTAAACTCAGGAAGTCATGTTGAATGCTTGATTTAGATTCAATCAATTATTAATCAAAATATAATCTAATGAGGATAGGCACATTCGTGAAAACCTTAAACAAGTGGATGTCTTCTTAACCTTAGAATAACACATTTTCCATAAGGAAACAATATCAACTATCTCTTTCTCAAGATACAACTACAAAAAGTAGTCATGATTGTATCTCCTTCCCCCACCCACCATTCTCCTCTTTTTCTCTTATATTTAAATACCAAACAAATATCCACTAATGTACATGGGAAGTGGTGGAAAATACTTAATATTGTAGTAATATATTTGTTTTTTGGCACCAAAAACACTTTTGAATGGTCAATCAACATTTTCACTACAAAAGGTTATTATGTATTCTATCATTTCCCTCTCCTTGGAAATGTATAGGAAATCACATAAACCAAATGACATATCTAATTTGACTAAAAAAGAAAAAAAATCAAACACAAGAAAGTCAAAATCCTAGATTCAAAAGGCTCATCGCAAAACACAAAAGTCATTGTGAAGAGTGCCACTAATTTAAACTTAATACCTAGTAGTATTCAACAAAATGATTATGACAAGCATATGTCACAAGTAAGCACATTAGAGAATATCTACCATTCTTGTGTAATGTAGGATGAATAAGGAAAGTACGTGGCAAATCTTGCAGCCACACAAACAGGAAAAATCACTAAGATATCTATTTGTGTAACACAACATTATTAGAAACACTTAGCTTGGACTACACATCATTGACACCTAGATATGATTATAATGGAAACTCAATGAATTTCTTATTTTCAATGAAGATTGTTATTTTAGATGCCATGAAACACATATGAAGCTTGACTAAAAAATAAAATAAAAATGAGAGATATACATTACAATTTAAACTCCCCTCTGAGAGCCATTAGTACCCACCACACAAGCAAGGAACTCTGGCTCTTCTTTCCAAGGAGAACCACAATATGAAAGGAACAAATTATTGCTAGTAGTTCTCATATCCTTTTGTACCTAAGTGGGTAGAAACATTGGCTCTGATTTAAATAAAAAAATAATTAAGTGAGGATAAAATATATTAAAATATATAAGATAATATAAACATCTAGATAATATATATGAGAAACATTACATTCAATCTTCTATAGTATCTTACTATTCATGTATAGAAAATGGTAAGGGTTAGTAAAACAAAGAGAGAATTGTTTAGAAAACAAGCTTAATACAAATTCATTAGGGTCAAGTAATATAGCCTCAATAATTAGTTGGTAATCTAAACCCTTGCCCATGATTACCTTAGCAAGCAAATAACAAGCATAAATTATAAGAATAAAAAAAAAGATTAAAAATTACCTCAAAGTAGTGGCATATAAATCGAGAATTAGCCTAAAAGTAGAGGCAAAGGCAACAACCACAATCTATAAGTAAAGGAAACCTAGTATAGTAGTGTAGGTTAAAACTTGAACGATGAATTTTTCCCCTTCTATAACTCAAAAGGTAAGGGTGCATCAAATTGGTCAAAAAACTAGGTAAAACCGATCAAGTATTCCCAAGCTAAAGAAAATGCAAGAGCAATCAAACAAAACAAAAGCCTCTCCAAACCTATGAAGCCTTGCTAACTTCACCAAAAAAAAAAAGAAGAAGAAGAAAAGTAAACCTAATCAAAAAAGATGATTCATGGTCCTAAAATGTAAAAAAAACAAATACATAATAAAGATAATTAGCCATGGAGAAACTATGGCTAGCAAAATCCTTCAACATAATCCTATACTAGTGCAAAAATCATGTGAATCCCTGGAAATACCAAAGTTCACACAAACCTAAGGCTTAGCATGCAAAATATCACCTTCATAGTCCAAATATTGACTAATATTATGATCAAAATGGTGAGAAACTAAATGCCCAAGCACCACTCTTACTCCTAATTTTGGTGCAATGAAGTAGTTAAGAGAACTCAACATAGTTATGCATTGAAATAAGTTAACCTCATTATTTTTACTCTAATCACTGTTAGTGAGACAAATACCAAGAATCTTATTCTTCATCAAGAAATTCCAAATAAAGAATAATAAAGTTATATGAGAACCTTCACAAAAAGATATATCATCATAAAAGATAAAAAAATTCATAGTCTCCAAAATCCAATCCATGAAGTTGGCAAGCAATTGACCTCCAAACCCATTCTACCGAGAGTAACCTAAACACCTTAACCTCTACGACCAATGAAGGGATTTATGTCAACAATAGAGGATAATAAATTTATGAATATAACCAATTGACTAAAGAAATTAGAGGATAAAAAATTAGAGAAAATGGTTGAAAGCTTACAAGAACTTCCAATTATTATCATCATTAAATCCTAACTTAGGAACAAAATGATCAACATTGATATAAATAGGATCAATTGATAGATAGAAAAAGGCATATACAAGTTCTTTTTCATCATTTTAAAGCCCTAGTATAAGAATAAAAGGATTGAATTGAATTAAAAAAGGAAAAAAAAGTGATATAAGAAAGCAGGGGATTGAGAATTAGAGGATGAAAATGATTGGAGGAGGAAGAAGAAGGATTAATGCTTCCTTTGGTTTAGGGTGAATGGAGTTAACGGATGTGAATCAATTGTTTCATTTGAATAGGAATAGATTTTTTTAATTTTATCTAGGTAAATCAAAGTTAAAGTTTCACCTATTTTCACTCCAATTAACCATATTTTAACTAAGATCTATTTTTTTGTGGTAATAGAGGTGAAATTAAAAAAAATAAGTAAATTTATCTCAGGTAACCTAAATTCAAACAAAAAAATTAAAATATTTATCTTGATTCACCAAGATTACGTTAATATTATCCAAACATCCTTTTAAAATATTGGCCCTAATTTACCTTCATTATCTTCAGCTATGTTATTTTTTAATGTTCACCTCACACTAATTCATCCCAATCAAAACGTACTATAAAGGCTTGTGAATCTCCCGGTATAAAGCTTAACACAACACAAGAACAGAACATACAACATTTAACATGGGTTGGACAAGCACAATGAGTAGTGAATTTAAAATTTGTTTTGTTAAAATAATAATTATTGTTTGACTTTTATATGAATAAAGATGCCTTTAATATTGTTATGGGTAATAATGTCAATATACATTTCATGGGAATGTAAAAAAAATTGTGCTAATCCAAACTGTTTCAAATAGATATATTTGTTAGTAAAAAAATATTAAGAAAGTTATGCCAATAAATTTATATGATGGTAATGTTTTATATTAAAAATACTTTCGTGCTTTTAGTTCATTAGCCACTTACCAACATTTATTGGTAATTCTTTATTTTTTACCAATAGATAATGTAATAACTTAAAATTTAGTACTTAAAAATTCGTTTTGTGAAAGCAATTATTACAAAATAATAGGTATCACCGCCACACATAGCATAAGTCTGGTTTCCTCGCCTTCCTTATACCAAGTGCTAAGGCCCAAAATAAGCCAGATCAAAACAAATAGCAGGCAAAAAAAAGAGAATATAATACATAAATAAAGGTTTTCGGATAATACATTCTCTGTAGAACGGTAACATCTAAAATACATCAAAGGCATAAGGGTCTAAAGAATAACCAATCTCAAACGGTGTGATGCCAGTGTGCCATTACACTCATCCCTTAAATAAAAGATATTACAAATAATTGTTCCAAGAGTATGGACCTTTACCCCTTACTCTACATAAATGTCTAGATGACACTCCCTAAAATCCTTCAGCCATTGCATGCAACACATGTACTTCTCTAAGAAGTGATAGTATCAGTATGACTTCCACGTAATGAATAAATCACAACACCTCAAGAGGTAGCTTGCCTATAATGCCCATAATATTAATAACTAGAAAAACATAGTTAACATATAAGGACACATGCAATAACAAGATATAAATATTATGCCATAACATATGTGGCAACAAAATCTCATGCTCAACACCAACATACTTAACTATATTACATCCATCTCAAGACATAAAATATCCCTATCATAACCTATGTCCAATATTGTAGTGCACTAGAAGTATACCAACCAACCAACCAAATCGACTTTAAAGCCAACTATAGGGTATAGAGACAATTACTAAACCATTAATCCAACACATACCAAGGCCATCAAATAAAATTACTTCTTCATTATTTAATTTACTCTAGGGGAGATAATATCAACATAGAGACACTAACATACACCCAGTCATATTGGTGCACATAAGCAACACAATATCCTTATGCCTTTTAACCTAGGGACACTAATATACACCTAGTCATATTAGCACAACAAGGCATCACAATACCTTTGTTCCTCCTACATCACCTAATTTTTTAGTATCAATACCCCTTAAGAAGCCCAAAGAACTAATTAGAGTAGATATAGGGCCTTACTAGGAAACTGAGACACACCAGTGAAAATAATACTTTATGAGGTGATTACAAATGTCACATAGTGCACAAAAATTTCATTTCCATGCTTAATCATTTTTTATTTATTTTTAATTATTCAATTCAACTCTAAGATTGTTAGATCAAGCTAAGTCAAACTTAATACTAAAGTGAAACATAAAATTCTATTAAGGTTATCCTGCTCCATTTATTCACCTTGAGACACATTTTTTCATAATGACCTAAATACTCTCCAAATTCCAATTATCCCATTTTTAACACTTTATTATCAGATTTATTTGTAGAGGATATTTTTCATGAAAATTCCAAAATATAATAATTAAAAATAATTTATCATACAAAGAAATTTCACATTATAACAAAAGAAAATATTACCCCTAAACATGGACATAACATAATACACATGTAGAACCCTAGCATGTAATTCTAACATATCATAGCATTCACACAAATTCTACGTAAAAATTTTATATATGAATTATGGTATGTAAAAAATTTCCTTTCTACCCCTAGAACATGCAATAAAAAATCCTCACAACTTAATCATACTTATGCTCTAAAACCAACATGATATACTTCCAAATACATCTAAAAAGTATATATTAGACTCATGAGTATATCCAACATAAGATAAGGAAAACATTTTAATTAAACCTTAACCCTAGACATGTGTATTATTTCTAGCTATAATTTATATATCAACACATGCATACATCCCCATTTTTAATATATTACCAAGGCATATGTGGATTATTAATTATTAACACATAAACATATTTTATTTCATACATCAAAAAATTTTAAGTAGAAATGTAATATTACATGATTTCATTTTTTGCTAAAAATATAAATTTTACGATAACAAGAACCTAGCATATTTTTGTGTTCTAGAAAATTAATCTATCATATTTATACAAAAATCTACCATCTATGGGGTAGTTGGATTTACCTTCAAACTATGCAAATTATACCACAAAAATGCCTTTTTCATTACCACCTTAAGTAGGATTGGAGTTACTTAAAACAAATAATACAACCCACTCAAAATATACACATATTAGCATATACACTAAGATAAAATAATTGATGTGGGCATTTAAAACTAAGGGATGAGGGGTTGCACGACAACGGAGCTTTAATGGAGGGGTGATGGTGGTGGTGAGGAAAGGGAGGGAAGGATCAAAATATAAAAATAAAAAAATAAAAAAAGGGGGGAGGAAGGGGTATTGTGTGCTAGGGTAAGGTAGATTGGTGCTAGGGAAAAAGAACCAGACTCACAAGGCTTGTTCAAATGCCTATAGGTAGTTGAGGGCTAAGAAAATAATGGAGGGAAGGGCAATGTACGGCTGAAGATGGTCATAGAAAATGAAGGAAGGGCTAACATTGGGGAAATTTGCAGTAGGTAACCAATAGAAGAGGGGTTGGACGATAAGAAAAGAAGAAAAAAAGGAGTTAGTCAAGGATGTAAAGAGGTAGGTTGTGCGAGGAGAAGGAAGGTGCAAAAAGAAAAAGAAGAAGGGAGGGACATGTTTGGTCAGGGGTGTCAAAGTTGGCAAGGCATGCATCTTGTGGGAGAAGTAGCACTGCATAGGGAAGGGAAATAGATGCACGAAGGTTAGTTAGGCTTGGGTTGGTTGGGTTTCGACTAAAGAGGGCTGAGGAATTAGTTTAATTTAGACTAGGTTTAGGGATAAAAAAAAGGGTTTAGGTCAAAATCAATTATTTACTTAATTAATTAATAAGTAAATAATATCAATAAATTTTAAGAGGCTATTAAATACTAAAAAGAAAAATCCTATCCAATTAATATTTTATTATTACTTTTATTATCATAATCTCTATTATTATTATTATTATTATTATTATTATTACTATTATTATTATTATTATTGCAAAATAATAAAATGTATATCATCAAGTAGAATTACAAATGAAATTGTAGAATTTATCCACCCCCCCAATCATACTGCCAAACTTATCTCTCCTACTAGGTTAGATGCAAAGAGAAGACATATTCAAAGCAATCCTATGAGCTACCCCTTTCAAATCCCAAGGTTTATTCGAAAAAAGTATTCCATTCCTAACTTTCCGAATTTCATAGAAAGCTACAGCATAAAAACTAGAATAAAATTGAACTTTAATAGCACTTCTACTTCTTCCTCTGGAAAAGGAATTTAACAAACCTGCCTAGGAGTTGTGTCTCTTCCTCTTTCTACAAGCTTTACCAATAGCATACCACACTTTCTTTATTTCAGGACAGCTACAGAATAAATGTGAAATAGATTCATCCTGAGTGTAGAAGCAACATTGCAAATTGATGGAAGGAAGAAGGCTGCTTAACTTATCCTTGGTAGGAAGCTTGGAGTGTACATCCAACCAGAGAATAAACTTATGTTTAGGAGCTACATGGTTTGACCAAACAACTCTCCACCAACCAACTTTAGGAGCTGAATATCGAAATGTATCATACATATCTGCAATATGATAAGTTTTATCCCCCTGCCACTGTTGGAAAACAAGTATTAGCCTAGGCCTTAAAGCAATTTTTTGTGTATGAGCCCTGAAGTAGTGCATGGTAGGCTACAAGAGGCCACATCCTGCCTTTTAATGTAATAATCATGGACCCAATTAATCCAAAGAGCACCCTTCTCCTGAGAAATATGCCATAACAACTTCCTCATTGCTGCCTCATTCCAGGAAAAGAGGTCCAACAGTCCTAACCCCCCTTCCTTCTTAGGAAGACATACAACTTTCCATACTACTAAAGCTCTCTTAGAATGATAGGCTTTCCCTGACCAAAGAAAATCCCTGCATAAAGCACCTACCTTATGAATAATCTTCTTAGGAAAAAGGAAGATCTGACTCCAGTAGTTTGTTATGCCAAAAATGACATATTGTAACAATTGCAATCTTCCAGCATAAGATAGGAATTTATTGGCCCAATGATGAAACATGCTTGAGATTTTCTGAATTAACTCCATCATATCAGCTGCTTTCAGCTTGGATGCATCCAAAGGGACCCCTAAGTACTTAAAGGGAAAAGATCCCTCATGATAATGAAGAAGGGACAGAATAGAATGTTTTAAATCCTAACATACACCTCCCAAAAACACCTTACTCTTACTAGGGCTAACATGGAGACCTGAACAAGCTGAGAACTCAGCTAAAACATCACTAACAGCCTTAACAGAAGAGACAGTAGCCTTGTAAAACACCAAAAGGTCATCAACAAAGCTGAGGTTGATAATCCCCAATTTCCTACACTTGGGATGACCTTGGAAATCCTCCCTGCCCCATAAGGATTGGAACTGTCTACTGAGATACTCCATCACAATAACAAACAAAAATGAAGACAGAGGATCTCCCTGCCTAAGTCCATTTTTCCCTTTGAAAGGAGGTTGCATGATATTTTTAATAGACAAAGAATAAGATACAGAAGATACACAAGCCATAATCACCTTAATAAAATGCACCGAAAAGTGCAGCCCCAACAAGACCTTCTCTAAAAAATCCAATCAACAGAATCATAAGCTTTCCTCATATCAACCTTGATCATACATCTTGAGGAAATGTGCTTTCTGTTATATATATGCAGCAATTCATGAGCCAAAAAGAAATTATCACCTATCCTTCTACCTTTCACAAAACCTGATTGAGAAGGATGTATAATGGAAGGCAGAACTTTTTGCAACCTTCCAGCTAACACCTTTGCCAAAACTTTATAAACGGCATTGCAACAAGCAATGGGTCTAAAATCAGCTAGTTCAATAGCATTCTCAGCTTTTAGGATAAGATCAAGCTTAGAATGCCCCAAGAATGAAGGAACAATAGCATTCTGAAATACCCTTCTTACCACAAGCCATAGATCATCCCCTAACATAGTCCAAGCAGCCTTATAGAACCTTGTAGTGAACCCATCAGGCCTTGGGGCTTTGTAATTTCCAATGGACCACAATGCATATTTTACTTCAACCACAGAAATGGGTCTTAACAGCTCATGTTGATGATCAAGAGGTAAACCAGGACCCAACTTCATAACATCTTTAGAGACATTTCCTGAAGCAAGACCCCCTTTACCCAACAAGTCAGAGTAGAAAGTCACAAAAGCATTAGCAATTTCATCACTTTCAGAACAACAGAGACCGTTACTTAGCTTAAACTTCCTTATAATATTTTGTTTTTGTCGAGCTTCCATAACAAAGAAAGAGAAATGGGAATTAGAATCCCCCAACTACAAGCATTTGATACCTGGTTTCTGCTTCAGGAAGTTTTCTTCACAACTTACATAGAATTCATATTGTGGCAGGCTTGCTTTCTCATCTTACTACAAAGAGAGAATAGATGGATGCTGGGCTAAAGCTTCCTAACTTCTTTTCAACTGATATCTGGCCATTTGAACCCTGGAAGAAATTCCTCCAAACTTTTCTTTATTAAAAGACTTCAGCTTAATCATTACCTCTTTTAAATTGGCCTAAAAATTTCTGTAGACATTGCCTTCAGAAGAATGCTTCCAAACACTAGCCACCAGAGGTAGAGAACCTAGATCAAAGGTCCTAAATTGGGGTCTAATTTCATCAAAGATATCACTACAGGGCTGTGATTTGAGATTAAAGTCTCTTTAAACTGAGCAAATGACAAAGGGAACTTAGAAGACCGGGGTAAGTTGACCATAACCCTATCCAACTTAGCCATAATTAAATTATCCCCCAAGCTTCTATTGGACCAAGTAAACTTTAGCCCTGTGAAAGCTAGATCATGAAGTAATAATGAGTTACAACACTCTAGAGCTTTAGTTACATCAGTGATGTTAATTGCATTTCCTTGAAACCTCTCTGCAGGTTGAAATACAACATTAAAATCACCCATCAAAATCCAAGGATCATTATCAACCTTATAGTTGTGCAGACTCTACCAGAGAGCCCTTCTATTAATCCCATTATTAAAACCATAAACTATGGAAGCAAAGAAGGACACACTGGAATGAAGAGTAGAGAAAAAAACATACAAAACTTGCTCACTACATGAAATTAGTTGTACATCCCAAATCCCTCTATCCCAAAGACACCAAATTCTCCCATTGGAGTGAGAAACATAGTTATCAAGCCTACACCATTGCTTACCAAGCTTTACACAAATACCATCAGCTTTAGAACTCTTAACTCTAGTTTCCAATAATCCTACAAAAGAAATTTTATGCACTGATAACCAGTGCTTCAATTCCTTTTGTTTGTAGGACTTATTCGGCCCCCTGACATTCCAAGCACCTAGTGTTAGAAACATGCTTGGGAAAATGAGGCTGGCTAGGTTCAATACCCTGTTCCATCATAATATCATCCTGCTAGAAGTGATCATCAACATTTGAACTCAAGCATGCAAATCTATTTCTAGAAGTTCCATTATCTAATTTCTCCTTACCTTTTGAAGAAACCCTCTGTTGCCTAGAACCCCCTAGGAGTTATGGGGATGGCCTCTCCTGAATAGATGGCAACTCTTTGGGCCACCCCACTAGCCTCAGGAATAAAGCTATTCTCAAGCCTTACCTTGTCAACCTCCTTTGCATAACTCTTCTCACTGTACTGAGGCTCTGACTATCCCTAAGACAACTTCCTATGGTGTTGAAATCCCTGGCTAGCTCTTACTAGTCCCTCATTATTGAAAACATTCCCTGAAGATGGCCCTGCAGACTACACATATGGTTTGGCCACCTTCCTACATTTCTCAGAGGAATGACCAGCTTCATGACATATGTTACAGAAGGCAGGCCTCCATTCATACATAATCTTTTGTGTCAAAACAGCTCCATCAGGATCAACAAGTTCCACAATTTCAACAAGGTTTTTAGACACATCGACTTCAACCAACATACGAGCATAAGATATTCTCTCTCCTGCTGTGGTTATACCATCCAAAAATAAAGGTCTCGCTATTGCACTCCTAATCCTGCTCAAAGAATCAACATCCCAATAGTCTAAAGGAAGATTCATAAGCTTCACCCATAATGGCATAAATTGGATCTTTTCCTTAGAAAACTGAAACCTCCTATGCCACTCTTTTAGAATGAAAGGCCTGTTAAAGAAGGACCAATAAGGCTTGGAGAGCACCCAATCTCTATCTTCTTTACTTTCAAACTTAAAGACAACAAACCCCTGATCATGTAGCAGCACCTTGGGTTCCTTCACACAAGACAAGTTTTGTTTTACATATCCCACTATTTGGGGTAAAGAGGGTCGAAACCCTATCACATACCCAACTATCGCCCATTACCAATCCTTGCAATTGTTATCCCCCATATCCTTCTACAGAGAGACTTGTATTTTATCCCCTACAAGCACTAGTGGGACATAACTCAAGGTAGCCCCTTTAGAAGGGATTCTATTACCAACTACCATATCTTTCCAGGATGTTTTATGAACTAAGGATCCATTTTCCTGTTGAACCCTTGCGTCTTCATGACTCCCTCGACAGCCTGGAACAATAGAACCAATCACATGTCCATCATCCTATCCTGGACAATCGAAATTATCCCTGGGTATTGAACTGTAAACCCTATTCGCAGGATCGTGATCGACGTTGTCGTCTGCATGAAAACTGCATGGTTCCCCTTCCTGTGAAAAGACCTGATCAGAACTCTCGACTGCCTCTGGATTAGCCTCCACCGTTTCAACCTTCTCTACACCAAACCTTGAACTCCCTAACACCATCTTCTTCTTCTTGGGTGTTGCCAAAGCACTCCTCGTGCGAGCCATGGAGGAGGAGAGAGGAGAGAGTGTTTAGGGTTTTTTCAGAACATTTATGTTGTGTAATATTATTATTATTATTGTTATTATTATTGTTATTATTTCTACCACTATTATTATTATTATTATTAGTAACATAACTATAATTATTGTTATTATTATTATTTTGATTATTATTATTATTATCTTTCCTCTAAATATTAGTATACTATTATAGATTAATAAAAAAAATTATTAAATATAGTAATACACATAATAGTGGGACATCCAACTTAAAAATAATTCTATAATTAATCATACATAATAATCGAATTTAAAATTTGAGTATCTAAATTAGAGTTTATATAAATGAGGTATTACACTGCTACCCCCTTAGAAGAGACTTCATCTTCGAAGTTAACAAAATAAAACTGGCTCATTAGAGCCTCAGGTGTCTCACAGATAATGGTTATATGAGTTGAGGGTTACTACACCTTAAAAGAATTAAACCCTAATCAAGGCATGAAACTTACACATAGACACCCTAGGAAAAAGCATTAATCAATCAAATGTATACTTACATGATTAACGAGAAAGAAGAATTTTAAGAGCACAAAGGTATACCATTGGTAGCATCCACGTAACCACAAGCTTGCATGGCTCTCTCCTCTTGAGAGACCACCTAGATATTGTTGATCCTTATGTGATGACCTCCTCGGGGACCTCCAATACCTAAGATCCGACCTGCACAAATCTACGAGTAGGGGCGAGGCACATAACCCTTATCCTTAAGCACAATGCCTCAAAAGTAGTATCATGTCCACATGGCACATAACAGTAATAACTAGAAATGTGTAATTAACACACAAGGACACATGGGGTATCAAGATATAAATATCATGCCATAACATATGTGGCAACAGAGTCTCATGCTCAACAACAACATACTAAACTATTTCACTTCCATTTTAAGATTCAAAATATCCCTATCATAACCCATGCCCAGTATTGTAGTGCAATAAAACTCTAACAACTGACCAACCAAATCCAACATATACCAAGGTCATTAAATAAAATTACTTCTTAATTATTTAGTTCACTTGAGGGAAGATAATATCAACTTGGTAATACTCACTAAACCCGATCATACTAGTGCAATAGGCAGTAAAATACCCTTACGCCTTAGAACTTAGAGACACCGACATATAATTAGTCATATTGGCACAACAAGGCAACATAGTACCCTTGTTCCTCCTGGGTTACTTAAGGATTGATACCCTTTAATAAGTCTAAAGAACTAATTAGAGTAGATATAGGGCTTTGCTAGGACACTGAGACACACTAGTGAAAATAAATCAAAAAAAGGCTAAACTCATCATCAAGGTAGCTACTCCTAAGGAGCCACCAATCCTAAATTTGAGATCTTCCACTTTAAATATTAATACTTTATAAGGTGATTACAAATGTCACATAGTGCACAAAATTTCCATTTCCATACTTAACCATTTTCCCTTTATTTTTAATTACTCAAATCAACCCTAAAGTTGACAAATCAAGCCATGTCAAACTCAACACTAAGGTCAAACCTAAAAATCTAGTAAGGCCAACCTAATCAGTTTATTCACCTTGAGACACATTTTTGTTATAATGATCAAAATGCCCTCCACATTCTAATTACATTTTTTTATCCACTTTATTACCAAATTTATTTTTAGAGTATATTTGTTATGAAAATGCTAAAATATAATAATTAAAAATAATTTATCATACAAAAAAATTACACATTATGACAAAATATAATATTACCCCTAAACATGGACATAACATTCAAACAAATTTTAAGTAAAAATTTTAGATATGAATTATGGTACGTAAAAACTTCCCTTTCTACCCCTAGAACGTGCGATAAAAAATCCTCACAATTTAATCATTCTTATGCTCTAAAACCAACTTGGTATACTTCCAAATACATCTAAAATATATAATAAATGCATTAGACTCATTAGTATATCCAACATAAGGTAAGGAAAACATTTTAATTAAACCCTAACCCTAGAAATGTGTATTATTTCTAGCTATAATTTATATATCAACACAAGCATACATCCCCATTTGTGATATATTACCAAGGCATATATGGATTATTAATTATTAACATGGAAACATATTTTATTTCATACATCACAAAATTTTAAGTAGAAATGTAATATTGCATGATTTTAGTTTTCTGTAAAAAATATAAACTTTCTTATAACATCAATCTAGCATGATTTTTTTTATTATAAAAAATTAATCTAGCATGATTTAGGATAGTTTGAAGATAATTCAACACAACCAAGGAGAGAGTTGGTGAGATAAAATCAAGGAAAAGGTGGGAAATGGTACTTTATGGTTAGGAGAGCATGTTTGGCTAATTTAGATATGAAAAAGGTTGTAGTGAGTGTTTAAAATTCTCTAAAAATCATTTATAATGAAACTATAACATATCCTCAATGTTAGATGATGATTGTGAAGATAATCAAATTAAAACAATACTAGTGCCATGTGTTCTCGTAGAATCGATGGATTGGATTTGGTGTACCAATTGATTGGTTCACTAGAACCAACAAAAACAAAATACACAACTTAGTAGATGACTAGTTTACCATACTAGTCGATTGGTCCCTTGGTTTGAAATATCACATTCAAAACTAATTTTAAATTTATTTAAAATTTAAAAAGTATACAAAAATATATTTTATATACGAAGTATTATAAAGGTGATAAAGGAGTAGTTGAAGAGGCATAGGTAAAAGCTTAGGATTTTCTTTCTCTCTTACTTGAGAGTTTGGACCATAGGTAAAGAGTCAAACCATGTAGATCTAAGGTTTATCTTTAATTCTTTTATTCTAAGTATAATATTGGTATGATTATTAGCATGAAATTATGTATTGGTAATATGGTGTAAAATGGTCCATGCTAGATTTTATGACTCTTAATCTTGGGGACATTTTCATCGACTAAGGTATGTTTATGTAAGTTTGAGTATGCCATGATGTTTCTTCAGTTTTTTTTTTACCTTAAATCCATGTGTTATGAGTTTTTGGGTTAATTTAATGCATAAAAAATTACCATGGGTGCATGATAGGCCATTAGAAGCATTTTAGAAATTTACTAATGTTTGTAGCATGTTGTATAGATTTTAGATGTGATTTGAGACTTAGTTTTTGTTCATTGCATGTTAATAATGATATTTGTAAAATTTTTTGACTTTATTTTAGTTAAATATGAGTTTAAAATTATTTATAAATGCCTATCCTAATCGGTTAAGTTTCCCACTAAAACCAGTCCACAAGTTAGTGGACCAATATGTCCACAATCTAGGTGTATATTCACTTGAAATATGTAATTTTCCATCATATATGTTTTGAGCATGGGAAGCATGTGAGAAAGGGTATGTTAGATATGTATGATTAAGGTTTTATATGTTAAATGGTCTTAATTGTATTTTAGGGGAAAATGGTAAGTTTTTCACTTCTAAAATTTTCTAGAATTGTATTTTTATATTAATATACCTATTTTAATGTTATTTAGTTATACCATGATTTTTTATTGATTCTAATAAAAATTGGTATTAAAGGGGAAAATTATTAAGTAAATAACATATAAGGTCATGCTAGTCATTTATGACTTATCATGCCTAAAAGTGTGAATAACTTGACTAATGGATTCTTAGGTTTACCTTAGTGTTGACTTTGACTTTGTCTAATATCATTAACCTTCAAGTTGACTTGAATAATTGGAATTAAAAAAATAAGTGGTTTGAAATTTTAATTATTGTAATTTATGTAATATTTTATGATCACTTAATTAAGAAATAAATATTTAAAGTGGAAGACCTCATGATTTGGGAATTATTTTCGTTTAGGATTAGCTACCCTACAAAAGAGGTACTAGCCCATAATTTGGTTTGTTGGTTTCATTTGATTCCATGGCATTTTGGCAAAAACTCTAGTCTACTATGTAGGTGATCTATGGGCCCTATAGGGGGTATTGATTCTCAAGAATTAAGTGCCCTAGACTAAAAGATTATCATGTTTCATTGTTGCACTTGTACATCTCTAGGTTACAAGTTGGGAGGATACCGTGTTACCTTAGTGTGTCGGTACAACCATTATATTTTATATATCTCTAGGTTATTATTATATCCCCTATAGTAATTGAAAAAGGAAGTAATTTTTATATAAGTATTTAAATGGATTGTTGTGCTTTGTTAGTTTGGTATTTGTCTATGTACATTACTTGGTTTTGGTATGTTAGTTTGATAGTTGCCTCTGTGAACTATTTAGATTTAGTATATTAGTTGGTAATTATCTTAGTGCTTTCCTTATCATGTTATAAGTGGCATATAGGTAGGACTTAATTATTGTTTTGTGATTTACCCTTTGAGGGATACCTTTAGTATAATTAGATTAATGAAATGGTTGTAATATGGTTAAGTTTGATGTGATTAGCATGTGGCATATGGTATGAATGTGGCACTTAGTAATGATATGTATTATTTGACATGTTATGCCATGATATTTTTTGTTACCTTCTATGTACCCCACGTAATATTTGCATACTTAGTGTTGTGTAGTGGTTAACTTAGTATCGTCGTACTGATGGGTTATGTTTTATGGTCCCTTACTTATTCAATTAGCAGTCTTTACCTTGTGGGAGTACTTCGAGGATATAACTTGATAGGTTTTGGTAAGGGTTGAGATTTAGGACTATCCGACGCCCATTCCAACATCTTTTGACTTGGATATCCCTTAGACTCTTATCTCTCCTTCCACATTTCTTTCTCTTTTCACTTGTAACTCTTTTATATAGTCTTTTGTTATCAAAATAATTTAATATTTTAATAAAATATTTATTTGCTTCTTATCAATCATCATTCTTAATTTAAGTGGATAAACATTTTAGTCTTAGCACTTAGTATAATAAAGGTAGAGAAACTATACTTATATGAAGTGTGATGGTAACACCCTACATTTTAATGGTTTATCTTCCGTAGTTAATTCTATGTTTTTAAACCAAAAAAAAATCATTTGCTAAAAATGGAGTGTTACAATTATATCCCTTTGGTTCTTTTATCCAAATATGTTAATTTAAACCTTTGATCCATAAAATCAAAGATGACATTATAGTCACTTGGTTCTCATAACCAATTATGATGTTTTAGCCCTTGATCACTCATTTACCAAGATGATGTTTTAGTCCTTTGATTATCATACTTTGGTTATTGTAACCAAAGGTGATGATCTAGCCGTTTGATCTTGTTGATTAAATATAATAGGTGAGCCCTTGATCAATCATGGATCAAGATGATAATTGAATGATCTAAGTGATAGGAATGAGTACACGTATGCTATCTTATCTTATCTTGATTTATGTGTTGTAAGTTAAATGTTCATGTATAATATACATGTAACACATGTCTATTGTATTTTATCATGCTCATTGTGTTGCATGCTATCTTTCTAGGGAAATCTTATTTACTAAGTATGTGTTGTACCGATTATACTTCTTTAGATGGCATGTTGCATGTTTATGTGATGGTCGCAACATCATTGATGATGTGCCTATTTCAAACTGATGGCCTTAGGGGTTAGTATAAAGTCATAAATATCTAAATATACATATATCTATGTTCTTTTGGTACTCTAGATATTTTTAGACTCTTCCCACTATTTTTCCATATCATTGTTTATCTTTTGTTTGAGTCGTGATAGGGGCATGTTTATATATTTTTTGTAATCTTTAATTTCAGGATTGTGAGATTGTTTGAGCTTAAATAGTGTTAGCCCTACACTAAGTACAAGAAGAGTATGGATATCAAACTTTTATTAGGTGTGGTAGTAACACTCAACAATTTATTGGTAGCACTTCCTTAAAAACTTTGAAATTGATTAGAATCTTGTAGTCATAAATTTCAAGGTATTACACTTACATTTATAATTTTTTTTAAAAAATAAATATTAATTAAGCACATTGCCAAAAAAACAATTATTTTGAGGAGTATAATATAATTTGTGGACCCATAGAACATTTTCCAAATGACCTAAATGGGTTAATGTAACACCTATAAATTTTGTAACATTTGCTTTCGAGTATTTAGCCTTTTATTTGAAACGTAACCTTTAAACCTTAGCCTAATTATTTGATTATCAACCTTTGAACTACAACCCATATAAATTATTAAATAATTCCCCCGATTATTTTTACCACTCTTTTTTATTAAACATATCCTAAACTAGTTTATTTTTTCTGATCAGTACCCTAACCTAACTAAACTAAACCTAAAATGAAATAATGCTACCCTATCCTTACCACCACCCTATCTCTCACAAGCCCTCTACCATCTCCCTTTCTTACATAAACTACCTCTATTGTGCCATTTTTCCCTCCATCAAACACTCCCCCTATCTCCCCCCAACTGACTACATAATACCCCTCTTTCTCCATTATTTTTATTTGATTTTCCCAGCCAAACCCTAAGCCCTTTCTCTTCTTTCTCCTCTACAATTCCAACTTATTTATCTTCCTCCTCCTTCCTCTTCCTTCTGTCCTAGTTTTTTTCCTCTATGCATTTCCCACCCTTGCACCAATACACACAATTGTGCAAGCCTCACATAACTCGTGCCCTTATCCCACACCTCAGTCATTCCCCATATTTGCCTCACACACTGGTACCTTTCTCACATGGGCACAACCCTTTTGTGCGTCTATACCTCACCTCTTCTTTTTGCCACCCTTAACCATCCTCCCATCCATCCAAGCCAACAACTGCCACCTCACCCTTCCTCTTCTCCTTACAACACCATCCAACCAATCTTCGCCTAGCCCAGCCCATCACCAACCATCGCCACAACCCTCTCCTTCCTTACATTGACTCCCCCCATTGTTGGACCTGTTGCATCCATCTCCATCATTACCCCTACCTAGAAGTGTCACCCTCCACCGTTGCCCTTTTCCCAACCACATTCCAGCCTCATGCTATCACACCCCACGCACTGTGAGCTACCCTCACCACCACTAACCTTCCTAGCCCTTGCCACAACTCCCTCAAATACCCTTCTTACATCAATTGTGCCCCAAATGAGCCCCTTTCCCCTGCATAATCTAACTCTACCCAACCACCATCCATTCCCCACGTTCATTGTCACACTAGCTACCCTCGCCAACTATCACTATTATCGTCGTCACCACCACTCTAGACACCATCATGCAACCCCCACTAAACCACCTACAACCCCTTCCTTTGTGCATGGGCTCACACTACCTATATAAAGTAAGTTGATAATTTTATCCATTTTTAAACTTAAGAGTATTTTGATAATTTTGTTTCATCAATATTTTAATAAAAATTAGTATTTTATAGGTTAAATATTAATATGGTTGATTTGGTTTTATTTTTAGGTAAAATAGGTTGAGTTGTGGAGCATAATAATTTTAATAGGTTGCATATATTTTGTACTTTTACTAAAAATCTGTAAATCTTATACTTTACTAAAATTTCAGACATTACATGATAGCATATTGGGGTTTTAATTTATGAACCATATTAAGTATGTTTTCTATATTGTAATCCCTATACTCTACTAAAATGTTAGACATCGCATGATAACACATTATGATTTTGATGTATAATTTGTGCAAAGCTTGTTAAAATGGTTTTAATGTCAGGAATAAGTTATGTATGATATATACATTTAATATGATAACTTGAGCATGCTTATGCGTATTTGGGTATGATTATTATGAGTACGTGCCCTAACGGTAATTTGTTATTTTTAAGTGTATCATGTGATTTATTCTCATAAGCAGGCCTAATTTTTATTATTTATTATTGATCATGAGAATATGTGATTGTGGATGAATTAGATGCGCATGTTAGGGTTTTACATGTTATATCGAATACAAGGGTAACGTGGTTATTTCACACGTATGATAATTTAATTTCATGCTAAATGATTTAGCCCCTATTTGGTTTTACTTATTATTAATAACTACTTTTAGATAAAAACTACTTTTATAAATCTACTTTTAAAAAATTACTTTTATAAGTAAAATGTATGTTTGTTTTAACTTTTATTACATAAGTGATTAATGCTAAAAAAACTACTTATTGTATCTTATTAGTGTTTGGTTTTCATTTTCCTACAAAATTACCTTTTTCTTTTCCATCTTTAGTTTTTATCTTCCTATATATATTTTTTAGTAATAATTACTATATAAATTATGTAATATTAAATATTAAAAAGCATATTAAACATTAACAAGTATAAAAAAAATATAAAGATATTACCCATGCCGAGTAATCTTTTTTTGTTGAAGTAAAATGATTTTTCATTTGATTATAAACATACATTGTAATTATAAATTTATGATAAAAGTAATATATATAACCTTTTAGATTATTTCTATTATAGTTAATAATTATAAACATACATTGTGCATCTCCTTTTCATTCACAAGTTCACATACGCAAGTTTCATCATCTATAGTTTTATTTTGCCATCTTTAAATTAAATATGGTTTAACTCAGCTCATGGGAACTGATATGAAGTAGTAACACCAGTCCTGTAAGTTTATTTTGCCATCTTTAAATTAATATGTTCGTCAAGGTTCATGTCATATATACGAGCTTCAATAATCAGCTGGCTATTTGACTCAAATACTCGAACCAAACCTTCCAATTCATGCTATTATTTATCTATCATCCATGCACTCGGCTTTTTATCTGCCTTCACCTACATTTTCTCCTCAGTGCATATATCATCTAGTGGCACTAAGAGTCGATCCTGCATCTAAAAGTTGTGGTAGAGGCTTTCTTGAATATCTTCTCTCTACCTTGTAACTCCTGCATTATGAAACTAGTGTACCCACCTGTTGCATATATCTATGTAAAGTGAGTTCCTTCTTGTATGTTCAGCACAATGGGCATCCTTTACAAGACAAGTTCAAAGTCTTGAACATAAACTTACTGATGAGAGCACTCTTGGTGAGATTGAGATTTATGAATTAAAGTGACCAATCAAGGCAGCAACTGATTCATCTTAGTTTTCTCCTATTCGACTAAATCTACACAGGGACAAGGTAATTGAAATGCTTCCTCAATCTTTTGATGCAAACTATGAACAACCCACTCTGTATCACGAGTTCTCTCTCCTGTCATGAAAACATAAACTTCCCCATTTATTTCAATTAAACTGAAGCTGGGGTCTTTCTTCAATCCATTGGATCTTCGTGAGACACTGTTTATTTCTAAACTTTCATGATTTCCCAGAGATGCATACATGGTTGAAAGAGAACTAAAGTGTCCAGAATCTGCCGAGTCCAACTCTCTTAGTTTTTGAAAAATCCGACTTGCAATCTTGGTATTGCCATAGACCCTACAAGCACTAAGCAGTGCACCATATATCCCAGAATGTGGCTGCACAGGTATTTCAATTAGGGATGAGTGATATCGTGATTAATTAATTAAGATCCCCGGGGTGCGGATTTGAGGATTTAATTTTACAAGTTTGCGGGGAATTAATGGATTGAAAGGGCGAAAGAGGAGCTTACTGAAAGTGCCCAAGTAGAGGTATTTGTTCCCAAACTCTGGTCCGATCCTCGCTTCCCATCTCCCATTATGGTGATGCCTGTCGATATGCACCATCATCATCATCATCAGGTAAACGTACATTATTTTAGATCAATTCGTCAAAATTAACGACATGGGGAAAAAAAGAAAGACTCATCCCATCAGCATATATAAATAGTTTACCTAGCCACACCCCGATATTTGGAAACGCCACGAGAAAAACCGCTGCTCCGACGGCGGAGGGAAGCTAAATACTCTTCCCTGGACGCATCCCGCATCTCTTCCACTTCTTTGCCGTAATTCTCTAACTACACACCCGGTACGCGGACACACTCGAAACACATTGCAGTCAGTAATGATAATCAAAATGCAGTAGTACTCAAAAAGTATTTTTTTAGTGCTGAGAACTAATTTCGTACAGAGAAATTCAAAGTCGTATTTGGACCCCAGTACTTGAGTGCCGCTAGGTCGTAAGTTTGAGCGGCATCCTCTTCGTTATCGTCTGTTCGAGCAACAATGGTGATGGTGAACGCGAGCAGCAAAAATGGAGAAGGTGAGCAGCAGATATGAAGAACTCGAGCGAGGATGTCGGCGATGGTCGAAAATTTCAACGCCGCGCAGAGCACACAAGCAGAAATGGAGAGAAAAAATGGAAGAAAATGAGCCAACACCAAACAAAGGACAGGGACGAGGACGGAAAAGTCATTTACTGTCATGAACGACTTTTTTTTAAAGCAAATACCGTGCCGCATGGGGCAAAAGTGATTTAGAAAAGTAGGTAAAAATTACTTATAGATTATTACTTTTACAAAGTAATTTTTACAAATCACTTTTCTATAATTACTTATAAAAAGGAAAACCAAACACTTATAAAAATTTATAATTACTTTTTATAATTAATTATCTAAAAAACTACTTTTCTTAAGTAAAACCAAACAGGCTCTTAATTATTATGTTTTAGCCTTTTCATGATAAATTAATAAATAAAATTGAATTAGTATTCAAAATGGATGATAACATGGAAATTATGGTCTTAAGGGCATTTTGTTCATTTTTGGCCTAATTATGAATAATTCATCTTAGGATAGCCTTAGTTGATTTTTAATGTTTCCATTCATGTTGTCTTTGATTATGATTGTCTTGAGTAATTGGATATGAGTAAAAGGGTTAAGTATGAAAATTAGATCTATGTGATTGATATGTAGTCTTGTGGTCGCATTAATTAAAATACTAATATTTAACATGAAAGAATTTGAGATTAGTAATGGTGGCTCTTTAGGGGTCACTGCCCTAAAGACGTGGTTTAGCCCATGGTTGAGTATTGATTTTTTTTATGCCTTAATGCCCTAGCCAGACCTTATAGCGTACTCTATTTAGCTATGCATACTTATGAAGGGTATGCATACTTATAGATTGGAAGTCATTGTCTATAGGGTACTGTAATACCTTATTGTGCCAGTATAACTGGGTAATTTGGTTGATAATTGATAAGATACTATGTTTCCTTGGTGTGCCGGTATGATCGGAGTACCTTAGTATTTATGGGTTCTTTGATTAAATAAAAATAAAAATGATTATTTTTTAATCAAAATGATTATTGGATTGGTTTGTTAGTAGTCTTTGTGCCTACTTATATATCAGTAGTAGCCTTTGTGCCTACCTATAGTTTGGTAGTTTTATTATATTCTAAATGAATGGATATGAGTAGTGATGTGTGTAGGATTATGGAATTTATGATTTGGGTGGTAATATGTGTCAATTAGGGTTTGATTAGGAAGATAATTATTCGGTGATGATTGATTTGAAGAGATAAAGGTCAAATGGTTAAGGTTTGGGGTGATATGGTTTGTGGGTTAGGGTTAGGGTTTACGATTAGGTTTAGTTGTGAGATGGATATGATGATGATGAACAATTGGAATGATGATGATTTGATTACTATCTTTTGAAGGTAAGATGATGATGATGAATGTGTGGTAATAATCTAATTATTATCTAAGGTTTGGAAATAAAATAGATAGAATTACGTAAGAAGATTAGGTTGAAGATGATGATGATGGTGTGGAAGGTGACTGCTAGGGTTTAAGATGGCATTGGGTATGGATGGATTTAGAGATATTTCTTAACCACTAATTCACACAGACAAAAAGATTAAATGTTTCAATAATAACCACTCACACATAATTGATTATAATTTAGAAGAACTCACACAGAATTCAAATAAAGAATACCTTGTATTTTCATTCAATTGGTTGTGCATACCAACGTGTAACTATAAGGATTTTATAGCCTATTTTCACCTCCTCAATATTAAAAGATAATGCTAATTAATTAGGAATAAAAATATAATCTAATCAGCCCCATGTAATGTCTTGTTCCCCACTCCAAGCATATCTTATAAAATAAACCCTATAAGATAGCATAATATAGAATCCCCTTAAAAAGCTAATTTATGCATTAGCCAATTATAATGGAACTAATTAACAAAATAAATAAGTAAATAACACAGTAAATAAAGACTAAAAACATTCCACTTAGGTAAAAAAAAAATGGTATCATGCATGCCATGCACACGCCTCTATTGCTAGTGACTTATTTTGTAAGTTTTATCCTTAACTAGCAATATAGTCATCCATTTGTCTTCAAATTGAAAGGGTATCCTCTCTAGATAAAGGAAAATAAGCTCCATGATAATAAATGCTAAATCTTGATCATTTTCTCCTACATCAAGTAGTATTTAACTTGGTGATATTTGTTTGATTGATCTAATTATCATATTTTGATAATCTCACATGTCTTTCAATGTTTTATATCATATATTGTTGTTATGCCTTAGATGTGTTCCATGCAAGCTTTCTATATTAGTTTTTTATAATAGTTTATTTGTTACACTTGTACTTAAGGGTTCTATTTTTATTTTTTATTTTTTTGTCGCTGCTTATTCAATAGGTAGTAGTCTTTATAGGTTAACTTACGAGATAAGTTGAAGGTTAGTAGTTTGGTCTAAGAGTTAGGACTATCTAGTGTCCCTTTTGGTATCTTTGATCCAATTTTTTTTAACTCTTATATCCTCCTACATCCTCCTCTCATTTGAGTTTTATAACTACCAATGTTTGTTTTATTTAGAATAATTGATCAACTACTTGTTTATTAAGCTTGAAAGTTATTTTTTAGAATTTTTAATATTGATTTCAAGACCATTTGTATCATATGTACGCCATCAATGATACATTTTATTTATTTATGAAAATTCATATTTTATGTGATTCTTTTGCTTAAATCAAATTCACATATTTTTAATTTGTCCAAAATTTATAATTCATTCTAAAACTTATAGACTCTTGTTGTTCCATCTTAGTTCCCCGTTCCTTGTTAATCATTTAAGTTGTGAAAATTTTTGTTTATAGGATTAGCCAATTTTAGTTATTTTTATTCCTTTTAATCTATTTAGACTCTAAATAAATTTTGAGATCAAATATTTTTATATATATTATTTTCTAAAATATTTCCTTATCAAGGCATGCCCATTCAGACCCTTCCTTATTTATTTCACCCATTCAGAAAAAAATGTGTTTCTGTAGATTATCTAATAATATTATTTTCACTCATTTTTTTCTGTTAAGCTTGAAAAATACTTTGATAACCAATATTTTTGTATATTTTGGTTCCTTAAATTATTTTACACCATTCCATAAATTTTCATAATTTTTAGAGTTTGTTTAATATTTTATCTAAAAATAATTATTTTGAATCTTTGTAATTTAATTTATTAAATTAATTATAAATAAATTCCTAACTACCTCTTTTGATCCGAATTAGACATTTTAACCAAAACAAACCATATTTTTAGCCTAGTTGATTTCATTGAACGAAAGATTTGGATAAAGGTACACTAATCATACCTTTTTGTCATAAACCTTCTATAATCAACCTCATTTACACCCCCATAGTCCCTCTAATTTCATGCTTGGTCTGGAAGCTTGAAAATACCCATAATTGTGCCCTTTTACTACCTCAAAAACACCTCACATTTTCATTTCATACAACCCACACAATCGCATGCATGCAAGCCTCACTTCATTACTTATTTGTTGATCTAAAACTACAACTAATTTGCTCCATCTTTGTAGTTTTTTTATCTTATTCCTTGAGCAATCATCCCCCCTAACTCCATTATTCCTTTTGGTTAAATCTTGGCTTGTGTTGGGCTATTTTAAGGGTGTTAAATGATGTGTTTCTCCCCTCCTTTGGTTGCACCTTGTTACTTTTCAATCTACCCCTCACACAGCCTCCAACACCTTGTGTCAACTCCTCACGCATCCTCCCCTCCTTTGCATCACCCTCTCATGCAACTAACCTCATTCAACACAACCTCCTTATTCACACTCACCCCATTTGCACAAGCCTCTCATGCAATTCTCCTTCATGTCTTACATACATGTTACGTTTTATCTAGCCCCAACGTCATCTTCATCTTTTTTTTTCTTTAGCCTCTAGTGTGCATCCAACCTCCACTTATAATAGCCTCTCCTTCCTACTTTCCTAGTAGTTGTTAGATTTGTTAGTGGTGAATTAAGGGGTGGTTGTGGTAGTGGAAACCAGTGGTTTTGCTACCATAAATGGTGAGTTATACCACTCTCGGCCTCCCATCTCACCTTGGTTTTATTCTTAAATTCTCCCTCCTTTCCTTTACAAAATTTTATGGATTCTAACTTCTTATTATGTTGCTTAGGTGTTCAAGGTGCAAAAGGTTGTGTGTAGCAAGTTTTGCTTGCTTAGAGATTTTGCCTTTAACTAAGCCTATACACTTCATTAGATTGGGCAATTTTTGTAATACCCTAAAATATTATCTAATATTAATATCGATTAATTTATATTTTAATCTAACCCTTAAATATTATATTAATTATTTTACTAACATTTGACCTACAAACCTAGGAAAAAATTAAAATAAATTTATTTTACTTATTTTATATTTATTTTATTTTATTTAAATCCATCATAAACCCGGATAAATTAATTTTACTCTAATCCTAAATCTAAACCTAATCATACTTCTAACCCAAAATTTATTTCCTTTTTCTTTTTTCTTTTTCTCCTTTTTCCTTTTGCTTTCTTTTTCCTTTTCCTTTTTCCCTTTTCTTTTTCCTTCACTTTTTCTATTCTCCTCCCCGGCCTGCTCCTCAACCTACTTCTTTTTTTCTCTCTCTCTTTCTCGACTTGCTAGCCTAGTCCACTTCTTCTTCTTCCCCATTCGACTTCCTTCTTCCTTTCACTTTTCCCCTTTTCCCATTAGATAAACAAGGCATTGCACTTCCACCCTATCAGTTTCCTCCCTTTTAATGTGGAAGATAATAAATGATTAATCTTCTATAATGCAAAACCTTTTATCTTGTGACTTGGGTTGAAAATTTTGGTTGGAAATGTCGACTATGATTGATGGTTTTGGTTGCACCTTGATAGTTTGATATTGATCTACTCCAATATAAAATCAATTCAATAAAGATATCACTTAGTTTTCTCTAGAGAACAATCTTCAACCTCTCAAGAAAACTCTCACTTGGTGAAGAAGAGAAAAGAGACTCAAAAGTAGCTCTCAAATGTTGATTTTATTCACTTGTCATTCATGTTATGAATGTACAAGGTACTTTATATATACACACACATGCATACCTAGCTTACTCTTTATTAACCAAGCCCATCTAACCAACCTAATTATCAAAGATCAACTAAATTGCATGCCTATATTATATATATAATATCTATAATTACAAATTACAAACATTACAAAGTATACAATAAAATAGCAAAGCTACACAAAACCCTAAGTATGTAATCCATTGAATAATTATTTGTAATCAAGATTTGTGTCTTGTAGCCTTGTCTTCCATGCAACTTTATAATTATTTTGATTCCATTGTCTAGTATACTAGATATCATTAGCGGATTGATCTTACAAACATATGGATTACCTACATGAGTTACTTAACAAAGAACAAGAAGTATTAGGATCTTCAAAAACAATTGGTACTATCTCTAAGTATGCTAACTCGTGTTCTTCAATATTAGAAGAGTGAGATTGAGATGCTCTTGCATCATTCTCCCCTTATAAAGAAGAATATGTCCTCAACTTAGCATCACTATAGTAAGGAGACAAATCACCAATATTGAAAGTTATAGAAACTCCTCTATAGTATTCATGTCATTCTAATTCATAAGCATTATTTCTAAATTTTCTTAAGATTTTAAATGGCCCATTAGCTCTTGACATAAGTTTATTTTTTCTTAAGTTTGGAAATCTTTCTTTTCTTAAGTGTAACTAGACTAAATCTCCTAGTGAAAACATTTTTTGAATTCGATTTTTTGTTTTCTTGAATTTGGTATTTGGCATTAGATTTCTCAATGTTGTTTTTAATTTGCTTGTAATTGTTTTTAAAGAATTTGATTCTTTCTTTAGCATCATATTTCTTAATGTCATCTTTTTTATTGACAACATATCAATAGGTAAATAATGATTAAACCTATAGATAACTTCAAAGGGACTCGAATGAGTTGAACTAGAAGGACTTCTATTATAAGCAAATTCAGCATGTGCAAGTTTTATATCCCAATCTTTAGTATTTTTATTAACTAATCCTCTTAGTAAAGTTCCTAAGGTTTCTATTAGTTACTTGTAGATGATGAAATGTACTAAAAAATAACTTAGTTCCTAACATATGCCAATGTTTCTTCCAAAAGTTGCTTAAAAATTTCACATCTCTATCCAATACTCTACTTTTGGGAACTCCATGTAACATTAATATCTCTTTAAAATATAAATATGCTACATGAATTGTAGCATTTGTTTTATTGTAAGGTATGAAATACGTCATTTTAGAAAACATATCTACTACCGCTAGAATAGAATCATTTCCCCTTTGTTTCATTGGTAAACCTAAGATAAATTCCATACTAACACTCTCCCATGGTTGACTAGGAACAAGTAAAGGAGTATACAAACCTTTATGGAAGAAAATTTTACTCTTTTGACAAATCACACATTTCCCAATAATATCTTATACTAATTTTATCATTCATGACCAGCAGAAATTTTCTTTTAATATTTTCGTGGTTTTATAAACACCAAAATGACCAACTATGCCCCCTCCTACACTTCCGTAACAATTAAATCATGCATACTATAATGAGATATACACAAATTATTAAGTGTGGAAAGAAAGTCATCTTGTAGCACATAATTACCATAACTATTATTATTTTTACATGTATTATAAATCTCAAAAAAAATCTTCATCTTTTACATATAATTCCTTCAACATTTCAAAACCTAATAATTTAACATTCAACATGAAAAGTATCATAAATATCTTATATAAGGCATCTGCTAAGACATTTTCCTTACCATTGAAATGTTTAATAGAAAACATAAAGGATTGTAAGAAACTAACCAATTTTGCATGTCTAAGATTAATCTTCTTTTACTCATGCAAATATTTTAAAATTTCATGGTCCAAATGCAAAACAAATGGCTTAGGTAAATAATGGCTTCATGTTTCTAAACTTCTTATAATGGTATAGAATTCTTTATCAAATGTGGAATAATTTAGTTCGGCCCCATTTAATTTTTCACTAAAGAATGTAATAGTCCATATGAGAGTACACCTCCTATCCCTACCCCACTAGCATCAAATGTAACTTCAAATAATTTATCAAAGTTAGGTAAAGATAATACTGGTTCATTACATGGCTTATCTCCTATCCCTACCCCACTAGAAGGTTTTAGTTGTATTTTCACTCCATTTGAACTCACTTTTCTTTATGATTTATGTTATTGGCATGGTAATAGTTGAGAAGTGCTTGATAAATCTTCTATAAAAACTTACTAAACCATGAAAATTCCTCACCTCATGAAGATCTATAGGTATTGGCCAATCTTGAATAGCTTGAATCTTTATGGGATCCACTTTTATATCTTCACTACTTACAATATATCCAAGGAAAACAATACTTGAAAGCATAAAATCACAATTTTCTATTTTCCCATAGAGTTGAGCTTCCCTTAGCTTATCAAAATAACATCCTCGGATGAATAAGATGATCATGCTCATTTTTAATATACACAATTATATCATCTAAGTATACCATAATGAAACTTCCAAGAAATGGTCAAATAACATCATTCATTAGTCTCATAAACAAACTAAATGCATTACATAAACCAAAAGTTATCACAGTCCATTCATAAAAACCATATTTTGTTTTAAATGTAGTCTTCCATTCATCCCCTCTTATTATCATTTGACGATATCCACTCCTTAGATCAATTTTAGAGAATACTTGAGCTCCACACAATTCATCTAACATGTCATCTAATCTCGGCTTAGGAAATAGATATTTGATAGTTATATTATGTATTGTTCAAGAGTTGGTACACATACACCATGTCCTCTTTTAGGTGGTAATCCACGTGGTAAGCTATTAGGATACACATCATGATACTCATTAATAAGCTCATTTAATCAAGGATTATTTTTATTTTCTCCCCTTATTGGGATTTCTTAATAACCATAGCAACTTCCTTCTTCTTTAATACATTCTATCATTTCCTCCTCATGCAAAAATAAAATCTTTTTATTCTCAACTATGTTCTCATTATCACACATGGAAGGATTAATTTTATACTTTTTCTTTTCCTTTTCAGCTAGATATTCATTATTGATGCCATTATGAATAGCACTTCTACCATATTGCCATGGTCTACCTAATAAGATTCCACATGCATCCATAGGTAATCATATATCACATCATCATGATAATTACCAATTTAGAATGAGATTAGGGCTTGTTTGGTTAACTTGACTCCTTTATACTTATTTAACCATTGAATAGAATAAGGCTTTAGATGTGGTGTTGTTTTCAATCCCAAATCCTTCACCATCCTCTCATTAGCTACATTTTTACAAGGCCCATTATCAATGATAACTCAATAAACTGTATCCCTCACTCTTCCTTTACTTTTGAATATCTTTTCTTGTTGATTGGTTTGTTCACTAGCTTAGACTTGAATTACTCTTTGCAACAAGCATTTTCCTCATCCTCTAAATCACTAAAAATTTCTTCAATAGGCTCAAATTCAGGGTCCTCATCACAAGTCTCCATAGTTTCAATCTCTTATATGGACAACACTTTTTGGTTGGGACATTCACAAGCAAAGTGCCTATATTCTTGGCATTTAAAACATTGCCTTGTGGTGACCTCATTGACCTTGTTCTTGCCTTTCTCTTCTTGAATAGATCCTAGCTTCTTATCAACATTTTTAGAGTTTGAAGTACCCATTCCATACTTTGTAGCTTAAGTACTTGTGTAGCACTTTGTAGAAGAAGTACTTTACTTGGCATGAAGCTTGATGGACTTAATTTGCTTTTTAAATCTCAAAGATAGCTTAATCATATCATCAAGAGAATCATATAGAAAAGTTTCAACGTTGTCTCAAATCATCATGTTAAGGCCACCTAGAAGTCTAGCACTTATTTTTTTCCTTTTTATCATGGATGTCACACATAAGTGATAATCTTTTAAACTCCCTAACATATTCTTCAACACTTATAAGTTCTTGTCTAAGAGTAGTCAATCTAATGTAATTATCTTCCTCATACTCTTTAGGTATAACTTTCTTCCTTAAATGCTTATTAAGTTTATCCCAAGATTTGATTTTTGATTTTCCTTCTCTTTCCCTAGTCCTTTTTGAATTATCACAACATATCCTAGCAAACGTCTTAAACTTAAGAAAAGCTAGTTTACATTTTTTCTCATCATGATAATCTATGAAATCAAATATAGCATCTACCTCATGTAACCACTCAAGAAATAAATCAACATCGAGTTTGCCATTAAAATCGGGAAGATCAAGTTTAATACCTTTATCTTCTCTTTGATGATGCTTCGATTGTTTGGTTACTTCCACTCTCTTGTGACTCTTCATCATGGTATACACGCGAGTATAGGTATATCCCTCTTACTAGATTATTTAGTTTTATTGCACTTCCCATTCGGTCTCCATAGACCTCCCTTTATTCTTGAATATTTTGGACTAACTCTTACTCGACAAATTGAGATTTCATTCTTTGTAATTGTGTTTGTGTCACACCCCCAAAATTCACTACTTAAAAAATTTGTTTTATTAAAATTTTGAGCAGAAGCAACTACATCAAATTTTGAAAATGCTACCACCACACTTAGTATTAGACCGGTTTCCTTCCACCGTTTCAGTACTAAGTACTAAGGCTTAAAGAAAAGAACCAACTTACACAAGTCCAAATTTCAAAACTAAATTAGAGTAGCCCTCTAAATACATTACAAGAATAAGAACCTACCATTAGTGGTTAGATAATAAAAATCATTAAACAAGGAAATGTAAAAGTTTAAAGGAAACCCCTAAAAGCTTCCTAAATAGTCTTACACTCTTAATCTGAAAGGAAAGCTTGGATAACTCCTATGGGCTAATCTATAGAGGACACTGCCCATTGAATAGGTAGGGGCCTACAAAATGAACCCTTCAATACTACGGTACTAAGTGACCCTTTATACAAAACTATAAGGTAGGATCCTCATACAACACATTAATCTAAACATAAGAACAATAATGTACACATGGGAAGAGATACAATAAACATTAGGATGGACTCGTACTTCAAGAATCATATGTCACAAAATTCATTCACTTAGCATTACCAACACTTACCAAGAGAGCATCCAAATAAGGCCCTTTGTAGTATAATTAAAAGTATAACCTCATACTCAATCGATACACACCACCACATATTTCAAAGGCAGGCACCTAGGGCTGCTATCATATCACAACAACAAGTCATAATGGTATATTCAATATTTTCTAAATTAAGCCATTAATTAGATATTATTCATAATCATTTATCGAATTATATCCATGTGAGTACGGAGGCCCCACTATTATAGCCTATTGAACGGAAATAAATACTATAGGGCAACACACACCTGGCCACTATTATAGCCGGTGGAGCAATCCCCAAGGGCAAAATGCTCCTGACCACTATTTTAGCTAGTGGAATGGAAATAATCCTATGTTTGGTCCTGACCCACGTTGTACTCCACTATAAGTAATTAGTGTCTTTTCCATGATTTATTATCATCCAAGGTTCAGCTTATTGAATTTGGAACCCCCCACTATTATAGCTGGTGGAATGGAAACACTACTCCAGGGCAGAACACACCTTACAACTATTATTGCTAGTGGAACGATCTCTAGGACAAAATGCTCTAGACCACTATTATAGTCGGTGGAACAGCAATCATCCTAAGTCTAGGCCTGCCTCAATGATCTTTTGCTTTAAGTAATTAGTGTTTTATTCATTTTTTATTCAACAAGTAACCCCCATCTAGACATGCACACCCCAACAAGCATTCCTACCTCATTGCCACTCTTCCAACATAGACTTCCTAAATAACCCTATCCCTGAACCTGGGACCTTTACATTCCTCAAGACTCTAAGACCCCCATGCACCTTCCACCATACTCACAAACGAATTAGAACCCCCATATATATGGGTCAAGGCTTACTTTTCCATTTATCCACCTATGCTCACCATCACCCACTAGGGTTTTCCTTTAAACCCTAATCTAGCCTATGTGGCCCTAACTTCTCCTCTTCTTACTTAACCCACATTCTCCCTTGATTCGCACACCATCACCATACTCAACCCAATCCAAACCTTATAGTCCAACTCCTCAACCTTTCCTCCCAATACCTCTATCCTTAGGGCTTTCCCCCCCAAAATTCTAGTTTATGCTCCTATGTTCATTTTCATCAACCCACGTACTAACTCTTTCCCAAGTACATCAATCACCCAAAATACACTTTCCTCCCCATAGTCAACCCTAAAACTAGATTTCCCCACATAAGCTTTTCTCTCATACAAAGCATATACATCCCATGCAAAGCTCACACTCCCCATGCAAGATTTTTCCCTAACCCTTCATGTTATTATTTTTTCCTTTTATTTTGTCAACCATATTTCATAATACACATAGGGTTTCCCCCCACTTCTCCTTACTCATGCCACTCTCTTTATTTCCTTTAGTTCCCCACAATCACTCAAACCCACCTAAGGCCTCTAAGAATATAAGTCATAACATTTCAACCATACATAAAGACATGTCATCCATACAAGTTATATCACACATATTATACATAATGCCAATCATACTCACCATACCTTAGCTACTTGCAATCTAAGTTGCACCACACATACACTTAGTTCACATTCACAACATTCACACAAGGCATACTAATACATCCATACATACAAGATTTATACATAACCCAAGCCTTAACCATATCCTTACAATATACATGATTATACTTAAACAGGTGATGCTAAGGCCATAAACCATTATTCTATTATTTAACATCACTTGTGACTTATTATGAAGGTTTATTAGATCAATTGCCATGTTACATGCAAAATTACCGATTTACCCCTTCTTACCTACAAAAGCACTAAAATACCCTCATTGCTTGCAAATTTATATAAATACCCCCTTTTACTTACCAAATTACTAAAATGCCCTTCCTACTTGTGAAATTATTAAAATACCCCTCTTACTTGTAAAAATACCAAATTACTCTTCTTACAAGTAAAAATATAGAATTACCCTTCTTACTTGTAAAATTACCAATTGGCCCTTCTTACTTATTAAATTACCAAACTACCATTTTACTAATAAAATTACCAAAATACCCTTCTTACTTGTAAAGTTACCAAATTACCCTTCTTACTTATAAAATTTTCAAAATACCCTTCTTAGTTGTAAAATTACCAAATTACCCTTCTTACTTACTAAATTACCAAATTACCCTCCTTACTTATTAAATTACCAAATTACCCTTCTTAGTTATAAAATTACCAAATTACCTTTTTCTCATGCAAAATTTCTAAAAGACCCCTAACACATAAAATATTAACACCCATGGCCTATATGCATTATTTAACACCACAAAACCCTTAATTTTATTCTTAACACCCATTATCACCTAACATGTACATTTATTTAGGTTACTCCCCATATACAAGTAAAATTATCAAAATGCCCCTAGGGCTTACATTAGAATTATTTCTACTACATGTGTCTATATTTACTTAACATAGTATGCCTATGCACATAACATTATTATTAACATCAATCCCCTTTCTTAACCACCATTTCCACACAAGTCATATTATGTGCAAGATAGCATACTTTTCTTCTATCTTTCAATATAATATTAGAAATCATAAGGTGCTTAACAACACATAATATACACATCAACACATACCAAAACCCTAATGTTCTCACATACGTAAATCCACACATGTTATTACTTCTAGCAATAACTAAACTTTACCCTAGTTAAAAGCTTGAGCTTTGATTAGTAAAAATTGTACCTAAAAATAATGCGCACCCAAGGTGAGAGTTGGGACCTACACTATAACACCCAAAAATTTACAACTAAAAATTTTCATTTACAGAGTTAAGTGCGGAAGCTACAACAATAAAAACAAAGGGTGTTACCGCCACACTTAGTACAAGTATGGTTTCCTCTACCATTCTCATACCAAGTGCTAAGGCTAAAATCATTAATCCGCTTAAATTAATATCATGATTACAGAAATCAGGATGGAGAGAACATTAGATAAATACTGCTAATTAAAAATGACATTAATAGTTTACGAAACTCGAGAGAGAAATTACAGGAGGACACGAGGGTCCAAATACAACCGGAAATAAGACAACAAAAGAAACACCGGATAGTCCTACGCTCCCAAATCCAAACTATCAGCATTTGATTGAGCTCAGAGGCTTAACTGCAAAGTCCACTGCCCATTGAATAGGCAGGGGCCCACAAAAATGAACCCTTTAGTACTACGGTACTGAGCAACCCTTTATACCAAACTAATATGATAAATCAGCATGAAACACATGCAAGGCATACAATTAACATGGTATAAAATATATACATATACATACGATGATTGAGATACAATAATCACTCAGATGATCAATTTCCATCAAGGTCACGTACTACTCATTTTCATTCATCTAAAATAACTAAACTTATTAAAGAACATACTAGAGATACTATTGCTCTCTGATGTAATAATTAAAACCCAACTTCAGCACAATTCACGTCTCAGCATAAATTCCCAAACAATCACGTACATCATAGGTATAATTTACTAAGATTCATATCATCCCAGGCATACTTACAGTTACAGCATAATAAATCCATAACGTCACAGGTAAACTTACAGATACAGCATAATAAGATCCATAATATCACAAGTATGCTCACAAACATAAAACCAACACAGGTAGGCACGAAGGCCGCTACCAAATCCACAGGTAGGCACAAAGGCTGCTACCGAAACCACAAAAAACCTCAGGTAGGCACGAAGGCTACTACCGAAACCTTAGGTACCGAAACCACAGGTAGGCACGAAGGCTGCTACCAAATAATCCAATAATCCGATAATCATTATTTCCATCAAATCATATCATTTCCATTTTAATTTACTTTCTCGAGGGGAGATCAATCAACTTGAATACACAAAGGTACTCCAGTCATACCAGCGCAACAAGGCAACATAGTATCCTACCGAATATCAACCCAAGTACGCAAAGGTACCTTGGTCGTACTGGTACATAAAGGTAACACAATACCCTATCGACAAGGACACCTAATCTATAAGTATGCATACCCCCTATTAGTCCGTAGAACAAAATAGAGTAAGATGTAGGGCCTGACTAGGGCACTAAGGCACACCAGCAAAAATCCATATCAACTGTGGGCTAAACCACACCCTTAGGGTAGTGACCCCTAGGAGCCACCGTTCCCTATCTCGAGGTCTTTCACTTTAAATATTAGTATTTTATTAAGGTGACCACGAAATCACATATAATACAGATAAATTCAATTCTCATTCTTAATCGTTCTTACTTATTTCCAATCATCCAAGACAACAATAATCAAGGTCAAGTTCGAAGCCAACATTAAAATATACTTTATTCATCCTAGGCTCAATTATTCACATCTACATACTTTAGGTCAAAAAAAGACCAAAATACCCCTGAGACTAAAACTTCCTAGATTATCATCTATTTAAATACTAATTCCATTTTATTTATTCATTTTCCATGAAAAGGCTAAAACACCATAATTAAATTATTCATTACAAAATTTAAATTGTTAGATATGTCAAATGACCATTTTGCCCTTATACATAATTTTACACATAAAATCCTTTTCCACACCTTTAATCCATCCAAAACACATACTCACATACTCATCAACAAGTAATACATATTAGACATGATTTTCATGATAAATATCATAATACACAAAAATGACTAAATTGCCCCTAGGGCACACATCCACAATAATGATTCCATAATTATTTCTAAGCATGCTCAATCTATTATTTTATACGTAATTACCATACACACTATTTTTCCGTCATTAGAATCATTTTAATTATACTTTCATGCCCAATATAATTTACATCAGATAAAATGCTCGTTTTATCCGTTTTTATGATAATAATAATTAACACATAATTATATCGAAATAAATCATGCTTAACATATTTCATCCACCAAAAACCTTAATGTGCTATCACACAGTATTTATAATTTTAGTAAGGTATAACGGTTACCTGAATTCCAGCAAAAACGCAAAAATAGCGGTATCCTACTAAATTTATCGAATCCCGCTAATCAACCTTTCATAACTAAAAATAAAACTGAAGTTATAGAATTAATATCTATCAAGTAAAATAATAATTTAGCATAAAAATATTTATTTTTCTGAAATTACCAAAATACCCTTACAATTAATATTGGTACCGAAAATTTTATAATGTACATAATGCACTCACGCTGCACATGTAGCGTGAGGACTATATGCACGGGGGTGAGGGTTGTTGTTGGTTGAGGTGGGAGGGTTGGCTGGGGTGCTACGAGGAAAGAAGAGGGTGGCAGCCGATGGGGTGGAGATTGGTGGTTGGCCAGCAGTGCAAGGCAGCTGGAGGCTGGCGGGGCTCGGTGGTGATGGAAGTGGCAGGGGCGCTTGGATGAAGAAATGTAGAGGGAGGAGGCTGGCTCGATGGGGGTGCTGGGAGGCTGCGTTGGAGATCGAAGGGGCTGGGTTTTGGGTGGCGCAGAGGGCTAGGGTTGCGGGGAAGGCAAGGCGGCAGCTGGTCGAGGGTGGAGTTGCTACGCCAAGGTGTTGTGACGTGAGGGAGCTGGGAGTAGGGGCTGCGATGGGCTGTTGGACGACGGGGAGTATTTCCGGGAAATGGCGGACAAAACTAGAGGGGAGCAGAGGCTGCGATTGGGAGGTAGAAAGAAAGGGAAACAAGTTGCGATGGGCAGGTACTGGGAGGCAGGGTGGCAGCTGGTCAAGGGTGGCTGGGCTGCGTGGCGATGGTGGTGGTTGGTGCTGCAGGGAAGGGTGCATGCATGGGGCTATGGTTGCACGAAATGGTGGTGGCTGGGCTGGGAAAAATTCGAAACAACCAAAGAAAGAGGGAAGGGGTTGGGAGGTGATGGAGAGAAGAAGGTGGTGATATGGCTGTTGGGTCACGCGGGAGGTGGACGGTGGTTGGGACAGAGGAAGCTGGGCAAGGGTGTTTATGGTGGAATGTGCGGTGAGGGAGATGGTGCAACAGGCTGGGCGCTGCATGCACGGGCAAGAAGGGGAAAGAGCTCGGGGTGCTAGGTCAAGGGAGCTGCATGGGACGAGAGGGAGGTGCAGGGGCTACATGCGATGGGCATGTAGAGAGGGGTTGTTTGGGTGTGCTGGATGAGAAGGTTGTTGTGGTGTTGTGTGTGTGTGTATATGTGTAGTGCAAAGGGAAAGGGCTCGTTTGGTTGGAGCGATGGCGACGATTGGTTGAAATGAAAACGGGGGTTGTTTGGGTTGATCGGGGTTGGGTTGGTTTTTGGTAGAAAGTGTGTGCGGGAGAATGGAGGGCTGTTTGGTTGGGTAGAGTGTGTGTCCTGTGTGGCGTGTGTACATGTGTATAAGTGTGCAGAGCGTGTAAGTATGTAGCGTAGCGTGTATATGTGTATATAAAAGCAAAGATGAGGCGTGCATATGTATATAAGGCGCAGACGATGAATTTGTCAGAAAATGAGTGAGACAGATAAATATTCAGGGAAGATATTTGAGGTATGATATAGGGTAGAGTAGGGGATGAATTAATAGGATAGAAATTTATTTACTTAGTTTTAGGTTTAAATTAAATAGGTTAAAATATCGGATACAAAAATAGTTCGGGAAAATTTATCCAAATTTGGATAAGTTTAAAAAGGGTCAGAAATAGTAAGATAATCGAGAATAATATTTAGGAAATTATTTTTAGGTTACGGATCAAAAGATTATTAATATAATAATTTAAAATAAGATGTACGGGTATAACTAGAATTAAATTAAATAATCTAATTTCTATTAAAATTCTAACCTGATTAAATTTATAATTAAACCATTGAAATAATACGAAAAATAATAACATGTTTAAAATTAAACCTCGTAAAATAATAATTATATTTAATTATACGATTATAAATTTATAATTATGGTTTTGAAAAACGAAGTATTACATGCACGGGTGGGCTGTGCGAAGAGGCACGGCCGTGTTCGAGCAATGAATTACATAGAAAATAACAAACAGGGATGTATGGGCATGCGAAGGCTGTATGCGAGCTGTGTGAGTGTGCATAGAAAAACCGTGTTGGTCTGCACAGGCATGTAGAGACCGTGTGCGAGTTGTGTGCTTAACAAAAATGTGATGGATGCGAGGAAAGAAGAGGGAAAAAATGACGATGGTCGGTGACGATGAGGGGGTGTGATGGGGTGGTCTTGGTGGTTGATCCACCAAGCTTTAGGCGGTGATTAGTGGCTGTGGTGATGGTGGTGGCGTGCACAAAAAATAGGGTAGTAGTCGAGGAGGAAGAAGAAGAAGAAGAAGAAGAAGAAGAAGAAGAAGAAGAAGAAGAAGAAGAAGAAGGAAGAAGAAAGAAAGGTAGGTGGCTCAGCAGTAGTGTTTAACAGAAAATTTTGGGTAATAAATGGCAAACAAAAGAAGGAGAAAGAGAGATGGAGTAGTGTATGTATGTGTGTGTGTGTGTGTGTGTGTGTTTGTGTTCATGGTGGCGTATGAATAGGTGTGCAGGGAGAAGATATAGAACAACAACAAAAAGGGCACGAAGGGTGGTAGTGGCATAAAGGAGTAGAGAAAAAATTCAACGGAGATGATGGTTGAGAGTGATGGTGGAGTGTTGGTTGAAAAATGGCAAGGGTAACAGCATGAGGATGATGATGATGGCTGTAATAGATGGTGATGGTTGTGCAAGAATCATGGCAGCAGCAGCATAAGATGGTCATGTTGGAAGTAGCCAGGGGTGAGGGTGATGGTTGTGCGAGAATCATAGTAACAGCAACAACATGAGAGTGATGGTTGTGTGTTATAGGGGTTAGAAAAAAATAAGTCAAGTATTGCGGTAGGAAGGAGGCAGGAGAAAGGAAAAATGAGAAAGAAAAGGAAAAAAAAGTTTAAGGTTAGTTTTAGATAAATTTTTAATTAGCTAAAATAGGTAGGATTAGTGATACAAATATATCGGAATTAAGATTAGGTTATGAAAAATAATTTAGCCAAGTCAAAGATTTGGATTAGGTTAATATTTTGGGATCAAGTAATTTGGGTAATGTTAAAATAAAATGTTATCGAGATTATAATTAGATTAAGGTGTTAATGATACAAGATTAGATTTAGCAAAAAAATTGGGATATTACAATCGTGATGTCTTGTGCATCGATATGATGGGTATACTTTTATATCTTTGGGTTATTTTTATATCCTCTTGAGTATATAAAAAAATGATTATTATTGGATCAAAGTGGTTATTAGATTGGTCAATAGTAGTCTTTGTGCTTATCTATGGTTTGGTGGTAGCCTTTATACCTACCTATGTTGTTATGGATTATTATTACTATTGTGTCTTTGCGCTGACCTATGACATTATGGATTTTTATTGATATTGTTTTTTTGAGTCCTACCTATGGTGTAATGAATATCATCACTTTATCTTCTTTTTGTAATGTATCATCCCATGTATGTCATAGTCTTTCATGCTTTTAATACTTGTACACATCAAAGTGTTTGAACATCTTCTTCTTGCAAATATGTGACATACCTACAAGAATAACTTGAATGTTTTTCAATGTCAAGCATATAAGAATTATCAAGAATATTTAACATGATAGGCTCCAACATTAAGAAAGCTAAATCATCTTCCTTACCTTGAGGATTAGTATGAACATGACAATCATTATGTTCATGGGATGCTCCTACATCATTCTCCCCAAGTTGAGAAGAATTTGCCCTCAAATTTTTATCAGAATAATAAGGAGACAAATCACCAACATTAAAACTTCTTAAAATTCCACCATAAGAATCTGGAAGTTCAAGTTCATAAGCATTATCTCCAAACTTCCTAAGTATTTTAAATGGACCATCGGCTCTTGGAATTATTTTGTTTTTACGTAAATTAGAAAATCTTTCTTTACACAAATGTGACCAAACTAAGTCACCAGGAGAAAATACATAAGAGTTTCTATACTTATTCACTTGAGCTTCATACTTGGCATTCGATTTTTCAATATTATTTTTGATTTTTTCATGAAGTTGTTGAAAAATTTGTATTCTATCTTTAGCCTCATAATTTTGCATTTCACCTTTTTTCAACGGAATCATGTTAATAGGCATGTTAGGATTCACACCATACAACACCTCAAACAGACTAGTTTGAGTAGTACTAGAAAGACTACGATTATAAGCAAACTCTGCATGAGATAACTTAACATCCCAATTTTTTATACTTTTATTAACTAAACCTCTTAATAATGTACCAAGAGTTTTATTAGTTACCTCAGTTTGACCATCAGTTTGGGGATGATGTGAAGTGCTAAATAACAATTTAGTACCAAGCATATGCCATAAAGTTTTCCAAAAATAACTCATAAACTTGACATCCTGATTAGAAACTATGCTTTTAGGTATTCCATGAAGTTTAACAACTTCTCTAAAATACAAATCGACAACATGCATGGCATCATCGGTTTTATTACATGGAATAAAATGAGCCATTTTAGAAAAACGATCTACTACCACAAGAATAGAATCTTTACCACGTTGTGTTCTTGGTAACCCTAGGATAAAGTCCATACTAACTCCTTCCCATGGTTTATCAGGAATGGGTAAAGGTGTATATAAGCCTTTATGAAAGTAACTTTTACTTTTTTGACACGTAGAAAATCTACTTATCATGGCTTGTACATGTTTAACCATTCTTGGACAATAGAAATTTTCTTGTAATAATTCCATAGTTTTATGTATACCAAAATGTCCCGCTATGCTACCTTCATGTATTTCCTTGATAAGCAAGTCTCTAATACTAGATCTAGGAATACAAAGTTTATTCAGTCTAAAAAAAAATCCATCTTGTATGACATAATTTCCATGGTATTCAATTTCTTTACATGCACTAAACATGTCCTTAAAATCTTCATCATTAGGATATAATTCTTTAATCATTTCAAAACCTAAGATTTTCGCATCCATCATAACAAGTAATGTAGACCTACAAGAAAGAGCATCAACGACTACTTACTAACTAAATGTTTGATAGAGAACATGAAGGATTGTAAGAAATTTACCCATTTTGCATGTCTCGGATTAACTTTCTTTTGACTATGTAAGTATTTTAAATTTTCATGATCCGAATGTAACACAAATGGTTTTGGTCTCAGATAATGACTCCATGTCTCAAGACTCTGTATAATGGCAAAGAATTCCTTGTCATAAATTGAATAGTTAAGGTTGGCTCCATTCAACTTTTCAGAAAAAATGCTATAGGTTTCTTTTCTTGGGAAAGTACTCCTATTCCAACTCCACTAGCATCACAAGTCACTTCAAAAAGAAGGTTAAAGTTGGGTAAGGATAGAATAGGGGCATGACAAAGTTTATCTTTTAGAGTTTCAAAGGCTTGAGTAGCTTCTTGTCCCCAATAAAATTTACCCTTTTTCATGAGTTGAGTAATAGGTGTAGCTATGGTAGAAAAATCCTTAATGAATCTTCTACAAAAGCTAGCTAATCCATGAAAACTCCTCACTTCATGAACATTCTTAGCGATAGGCCATTCTTTTATAGCCCTAATCTTATTAGGATCTACTCTAATACCTTCTCCATTAATAATATTGAAATGCCTCGAAAATTTTAATTTTAAAAATTATAGTTAAATGAGGTTTTATTATAAAAGTTAATTAAATAATTATTTTTATTAAAATAAAAGGGAATTAATTAGGGCTATTCAAGAAGAAAAAAATAAATAATTTTTATTAGAAAAGTTTTGGTACTTTAGCTAATTAAGGATTTTATTTTGCAAATTATTTAAATAAATTATTTTATTTAAAATAAGAAGGATAAAATAGTTCCAAATTAATATTAATTTTATAAATAATTTAATTGGAGAAATTTAGGGTGTTTTGCTAATAAAAATGGAATTTAAGGAAAACCTTTTAAAAATCCTAATTTAGCCTAAAAAGGGATTTAAATATTATTCTATTTAAATATTATTATTTTTAAATATTCTTAAATATTCCAATTAATTTAATTAACCTAATCCATTATTTTTTTCTTTTTCATTTTTCCTTTTTCCTTTTCTTTCTTCCTTTTTCTTTCTTTTTCCTTTTCTTTCTTCCTTTTTCTTTCTTTTTCTTTCTTTTTCTTTCTTTTTCTTTCTTTTCTTCTTTTTCTTTTTCCTCTCCTTTTCCCTGTTTGGGATGCCCCATTCCGCGGCCCAATTTTCCTCCCCTCCCTCCTTCCTTCGGTGTGGCCCAGCCCATATGACCGGCCTCCTCCCTTCTCCCTCGTTGTGCCGCATTTTGATTCCCTTCCCACCGAAACTCTGCATTTCATTTAAACACCCTCACCTAGCGCCCGACCACCCGGCCGGTTCCTTCCTTTTTCTTTCTTTTCTTCTTCCCTGGACCACTAGTCCAGCCCTTTCCTCCTCCTTTCTTCTTCCCCAGCCCTTCGCACCGTCCCCAACGCCAACCTACACCATATCTGCCACCTTTGGCTGCGCCGCCACCCTTATTATGTCCCTCCCCTTCTGGGCAACTCTAAACACCCCAACTCCTGCCTTAATTCTCCCTATCTTTTTTCCAACATTCAAATTTTACCCTTTTCTTTCCTTTTTGGGCCACCGCCGGTGCCGCCTATCCCCACCAGCCTAAGGTTGAACTCTAGACCCTCTGAACCCTTCTCCCTATTTTTATAAGCCTTAATTTATTTTATTTCATTTATTTGAATATAAATACTATTATCATTATTATTATTTCAATTATTAATATGTATTATTATTATTATTATTAGTATTAATGGTTTTATTATTATTTCTGTTGAGGGTCGAAGCCCTATTATATTTTTAATTCGACTTTATTATTATTCTTCTTATTATTTCTATTATTACTATTATTAATATTAATATGTTATTATTATTATTATTTTACTATTTTGAATTACTACTATTATTATTATTCCATTATTGATATTACAATTACTTTACTATTAGTTTTTCTATTATTATTATTATTGTTGTTGTTGTTGTTGTTGTTGTTGTTGTTGTTGTTGTTGTTGTTGTTGTTGTTGTTGTTGTTGTTGTTGTTATTGTTGTTGTTGTTATTATTATTATTATTATTATTATTATTTCATCATTATTATTATTAATAAATTTGGTTATTTATTTTACTAATATTATTATTAGTATTATTTTGGTAAAGGGGTCGAAGCCCTTATTTCACTATGTTTTTGAGGAATGCCTTTTTATTATTATTGTTACTATTTTTATTATTCTTGTTAATATTAATATTGATATTATTTTTGGTATTTTTGCTATTATTATTTTAGTATTTTATCAAAAGCCTAGTATTGGAATAAGTTAGTAATTAATAGTAATTTTAGTAAGAGGGAGTCTAATCTCTAGTTTTTCCCTCGTAATAGGTGAGACCAGTCAAAGCCCTAAGGAGGCATAGGAGAGTGCTCCAAGACTGGTGTCATTTTAGGTAAGGGGTGTTAAGGCCTTTTGTGTGCATATATACATTATGTGTTTCGCATGCTATGTATCATATACTTATCATTATTAATTATGTCGTATATGGTATGATGTGGAGTTGAAGTATATTTTCGTGTCTTTGCATGGCATGTGTATTATGTATATGTGGTGATTTGTTTGTGACCCTTTAGACATGCATGTGAGGATGTATAAAAGTGGTATTGTGTGGAAAAAAAGGTTGAAAATGGAAAATGGGAAATAAGTTAACTAAAGGGGAAATGAGTTGACTTAAGTATTTTAATGATCTATGAGTAGAGGAATAAAATGGGGAATTTAGGGTTTCGTGTGGAAGAATCTAATTTATGGTTTCGTATGGGAGAATCTAATTTATGACATTGTATGGGAGATTGTAATTTATGATGTTGTATGGGAGAATATAATTTATGGCTTCGTGTGGGAGAATCTAATTTATGGTTTTGCATGGTTTTGTGTGAGAGGAATTAATTTATGGTTTTATGTGGGAGAATATAACTTATGGTTTCTTATGGGAGAATCTAATTTATGGTTGTGTGGGAAAATATAACTTATGGTTTCTTATGGGAGAATCTAATCTATGGTTTTGTATAGAAGAATTTAACTTATGGTGTTATATGGGATAATCTAATTTTTGGGTTTCGTATGGATTGAATGTAGGGTTTTGTTAAGGATGAATCTTTGGTTTGGTGTGGATTGAATCTAGGGTTTGGTATGGATGAATCTTTAGTTTTGTGTGGATTGAATTTAGGGTTTTGTATGACAGAATCTTCGGTTTTGCATGGTGGTATTAATGGTGCATGGTGGTATTAGGGTTATTAGGGTTTGCATGGTGGTATTAATGGTTGCATGGGGTATGTAAAGTCTGCATATGAGTGAAATTTACATATGGAACATTGACTTGGGATGTAAGGAAGGTAATAGAAGAGTTATTTGGGTGTTTGGAAGTTTTGGGTGAAAAATAGTACGTAGGACATTATAAGGGTATGGAGGAGACTGAATTAGGGTTTGGAGTGATTAACTATGGGTTGTTGTGATTAACTAGGGTTGGAGTGGCTAATTGTGGTTTGTTGTGATTAACTAAGGTTTGGAATGGATAATTATGGTTGTTATGGTTAAATAGAGTTTGGAGTTGTTAACTATGGTTTGTTGTGGCCAATTAGGGTTTGGTGTGGCTACTTAGGGTTTTTGGAGTATCATGTGTATTTGGTGATTAAAGTGTAATTATGAAGGTGAAATTTATGATTTGTGATGTGTGAAGTGTAAAGATAATGATTCATGCATGTCCAGGGTGAATGCTTCTGAATAAAATACTTAAGACATTAATCACGTAAAGTGGAAGATGTTGAGCCGGGCCTAGACCGATCCACCGGCGAATAATAGTGGTTAGGGCATGATGTCCTATGTGTTTCCGGTCCACTGGCTATAATAGTGGTCAAGCTTTGTACTTGTGCGTTTTCGGTCCACTGACTATAATAGTGGGGGATTCCGTGCTCAACAAAACCAAACATATTTGTGCCAAGACATAGGAAAGACATAGGAAAGACACTAATTACTTACAATGGAACACCGTGCAATAAGGGGCCAGACCGGTCCACCAACAAATAATAGTGGTCAGGAGCTTTATGCCATGTGCGTTTCCGGTCCACCAGCTATAATAGTAGTCAGGAGCTTTATGCCCTGTGTGTTTTCGGTCCATCGGCTATAATAGTGGGGTTCCCGTACTCATATAGTTTTGATAAAAAGCATGGTGTGAAATGAGTTCTAATCAGAGATTAATAAAATAATTTAATCCGGACTATAATTGGACCTTTATGTATGTAACTGAATGATTGTTCGTTATTATGTTATCATGATGGATTATGTTCTTTTATTTCTTTTACATTATTTTTATGCGCTTATGTGTTGGCCTTAGTGCTCGGTTACCTTACTCAGTACGTAGCATACTGATCACCCATTTCATGGGTGCTGCTCATTCCCACAGGTAGTATACCCTTCTGACTTGTGCAGGTGGGCGAGACATTAGTCGAGGTTGTGTGTTGAGTATGTTTTGCCTCCAAGTATGAGAGTGTCATGACCATATTTACTCGTTATGCGATTTATTCCTTCCGTATTTCTTTTGTATCAAATTTATCCATTTTGATTTATTACCTTGTATTGAGTGCTTTAAATGAATCTTTGAGCGGTTGTAAGTTATTTCTCTTTTGAAAATGAATAATAATTCTTTATACGTACTCTGATTTCTATGTTATTATCTCTTTAATTCATTTTATGAAATCTTAGTCTAAGTTTTATGTTAATCTTTTTAGCCTTAGCACTTGGTACTGGAACAGTCAGAGTGAACCGGTCTGGTACTAAGTGTGGCGGTAACATCTCCAGAATTCAAGGGTTTTAATTTAAAATTTGATTACTTCTACTTTTAAAAAAAAGTAGTTAATTTTGGAGTGTTACAAATATAGCCTAGGAAAACTACACTTGGAAGCATAAAATCACATTTCTCAAGTTTTTCACATAGTTTAGCTTTCCTTAACTCACCAAATAATTTCTTCAAATACATTAGATGATCATAACTATTTTTGCTATACACAAGAATATCATCTAAATATACAACAATGAAATCACCAAGGAAAGGTCGAAGAACTTCATTCATAGGTCTCATAAATGAGCTAGGTGCATTACATAACCCAAAAGGCATAACCATCCACTCATAGAGACCATATTTTGTTTTAAAAGCAGTTTTCCATTCATCTCCATCTCGAATCCTTAATTGATGATATCCGCTTCTCAAATCAATTTTGGAAAATACTTGTGCTCCACAAAGTTCATCAAGCATATCATCTAATATAGGCATAGGAAATCTATATTTGATAGTAATATTATTCACAGCCCTAGAATCTATGCACTACACCAAGTACCATCCTTTTTAGGCACTAGTAAGGTAGGAACACTACAAGGACTCATACTTTCTCTTACAAATCCTTTATCCATAAGTTCTTGTAATTTTTTTTTTTTGTAATTCCTTAGCTTCTTTTGGGTTACATCTATAAGCCGGTTTATTAGGAATAGGCATACTAGGAACAAGATCAATAGCATGTTCTATACCTCTTTTAGGTGGTAATCAAGGAGGTAAGTCATCAGGAAATACATCATTATACTCATCAAGCAACTTAATCAAATTAGGATCTGCAAGTTGTTGTTTTTCAGGTTTAGAATCTTTAGAAACTAAAGCATAACAAATTCCTTCTTCTTTTATACATTTTTCCATAGCTTTTTCATGTAAAAATAATATCTTTTTATCATCACTCAAGGGCATATGATCATATAAAGAAGGTGTGAGCCTATACAACTGTTTTTCCTTTTTCACCACATATTCATTAGGTACTCCATCATGAGTTTCTTTTCTATCAAATTGCCATGGTCTACCCAAAATTAAGCCACAAGAATCCATAGGTAAAACATTACATAGAACTTCATCATGATAGTCTCTAATAGAAAATGTGACTAAAGCTCTTTTGTTTACTTTAGCTCCTTTATTCTTATTTAACCATTGTAAAGAATAGGGTTTAGGATGATTAGTAGTTTCCAAACCAAGCTTCTTAACCATTGTCTCACTAGCAACATTAGTACATGAACCACTATCAATTATGAGTCTACAAACCATGTCACCTATTTTACACTTAGTTTTAAAAATCTTCTCTCTTTGAGTAGGTGTAATACTAGGTTTTTTTTCGATAAGTAGAAATTTATTACTATCGAAATAGAGATTAAAAAGTAGCAGAACACTCAATACCATCAAGGAACCCTAACCATCTAGCATACTTAGCATAATAAGTATGATTCACTAGCCTCCTAGATACATTCATAATAATGATCCTCAAAAGCACCCAATTCTGTCTAGTACTATGCTGAAATACTCTAAGATTCCTTTCATGCCAAATAGTTGCAATGTAAGAGACAAATAAAGCTCCTAAAATGTGTTTCTTCTTTGTTGCTTGTCGAGATCTTGTAGTTAAGGTCTTTACGTCCTGGTCCCATCCCAGAATGGGGTCACTGTTGCCGGCACTCTTCCTAATATTCCTCCAAATAATGGAGGTATTAGGACAAAACAGAAACAAATGATCTCTGGTCTCACTATGCTGGTGACAAAAAACACAGAGTTGATCCACATCCAGCCCTATCTCCCTTAGCCTTGCTTTAGTTAACAACCAGTTTCTACATGCAAGCCAAGCTATAAAATTTAATCTAGGTGTTGATATAGACCTACATGACTGCTTATCTTGGGTTGTTCTAATGGAATGATAAGCTGCTTTGATACTATAATCTAACTGCCTTGTCTCACAACTCAGAATATAATCTTGGAGAACACTTCTGATATACAAAATCCTGAGAAATATCTAGGAAGTGTAAGATGTAGGAATGAAGTCCCACACAGATCCCGACTTAATATAAACTGAATGCACCCATTTGACCCATAGAGTATCCTTTTTTCTGCAATGTTCCAAAGAAGCTTCCCCAAAGCACAACAATTTCAAATCTCAAGATTGAGTAAGCCAAGACCACCCTCATTGATTGGGGAGCAAAGTTTATCCCAAGCAACTAGTGCAGTCTTCTTTACATGCAGCTTTCCAGACCATAGGAAGTTCCTACACATGCTGATAAAATAGTGTAAAACTTTCCTAGGTAGCAAAATAATTTGATTGAAATAAAGGTGAATACTAAATAGCATAGATTTAATAAGATGTAGCCTCCCAGCATAGGACAGAAATAAAGTGCTCCAATGTCTCAATCTTGCAGTGATCTTATCAAGTAAAGGTTGCAGATGAGGTGCAGATAAACGAGCAGATGTCAAAGGCAGGCCCAGGTAAGTGATAGGAAACCTCCCTGCAGGAAACCTGAGGAAATCCAGGATAGTAGCTTGTGTTTGAACATCAACACCCCCAAAAAACACAGAACATTTGTGGGAATTAACCATAAGCCTTGAAGTTGCAGAAAAATGATCCAAAACCTCTTTAAGGCATTGCACACTCTGTAGGTTACCTTTATAGAACAGCAATAAATCATCAGCAAAATTTAAGTTTATGAGTTGCAATCCTTTACATCTAGGATGAGCATTAAACCTTGGATCAACCCATAAATTCTTCAAACACCTACTAAAATAATCCATAACCAACACAAAAAGATAAGGAGATTGAGGATCTCCTTGCCTCAAGCCTCTTTTTCCAGGGAAGGAGCAGCCAGAACACCATTGTATGTGACATAATATGATACAGTGGTCACACATGTCATACTCAAAGTAATAAAGTGGATAGGGAAACCATACAAGATTAGGATTTGTTGTAGAAAATCCCAATTTACCATATCATATGCTTTCTTAAGATCAATCTTCAGCATACATCTGGGTGAGATGCCCTTATGAAAGTACTTCCTGACTAATTCATGGGCCAAAAGAATATTTCTCCAATGCTTCTCCCCTTAATGAAAGCATTATGAGAGTGGTCAACAATGTTGGGCATGATATTCTTCAATCTCTAAACAATAATTTTTGAAATAATTTTATACAACACATTGCAGCAAGCTATGGGCCTAAAATCAGTAACTCTATTTGCATTTGACTAATTGGGGATAAGAGTTATAGCAGTAATGTTTAGCTTTTTAGGTAGAAATCCAGATGCAAAAAACTCTCAAATAGCCCACAATACCTCTTCTACAATAATAGGTCAGCTAGCCTTGAAAAACCCTGCAGAAAAACCATCCACTCCAGGAGCTTTAGTATCCCCCATTGAGAAGATAGCCTCTTTTACTTCCTCTACTGTAACAGGTGTAGAAAGTCCAGCATGATGAGCTTGATGCACACCTAAATTTAGAACAGTAGGGTCCAAATCCCCCTCCATACTTGGACCTGATCCCAAAAGGTGCTGATAATAGGTGATGAAAGCAGCATGAATGTGGCTAACACCTTTAACTTCATTATCTTCAGAATCTAAGAGAAAAACCACTGATTTTCTTTGATGCCTCTCCTTTACCTTAGCATAAAAGTATTTGTGATTTGAATCCCCACACTTGAGCCAATGATTGGTTGCTTTTAGCTTATAGAAAAGTTCTTCACAATAAAGAAATGATGGAAGTGTTGCTCTTTCACCTGAAGTAATTTTCTCTTTTTAGCATTGCCAGGGTTAGAATAACAAATATGTTGTAAAGCAACCATTTCCCTAGCAGTTTGAACTTTGTGAGAGATAGATCCATAATTATCTCTATTAAAAGTCTTGAATTCCTACTTTAGAAGGCCTAACCTCTTGGACACTTTGAGCAGAAAGTTCACTCCCATCTTAATTCTCCATATTCTCTAAACAATAGGCATGAACTCCTCAGATTCAGTCCAAAACTGAAAGAATTTGAAAGGTTTAGGGCCTGACAGATAAGAAGTATTAAGATGGATAACCACAAGACAATGATCAGAGATTAAAGGGCTTAAAAACTCTGCCAAAGAATGTGGATAAGCATCCAACTAATGTAAGTTCATAAGAGCCCTATCCAGCTTGCAACAAACCTCCTCCTCTCCTTCTCTATGGATGGACCAAGTAAAATGAGAGCCTTAACTTTGAAGATCACACATCCTCAATTCCTGATAGTAGTCTATGAAATCCTGGATATTAGAGACATTTGGAAGCCTCCCCTATCACAATCCAAGGAGCATTTCCTGGAGAATGTGTCTTCAACCAATTCCATAGAGTCTTTCTTGCAACACCACTATTATAAGCATAAACAAAAGCCACAAAAAAACTAACATTTGTGTGCAAGTTAGTGACATGATATAAAATTACTTGATCACTAACAGAATAAGATCCCATCAGCCATACCTTTGGATTCCAAATGACCCAAATTCTATCATTTAAGTGGTGAGAATAGCTATTAATGGTCGACCACCCCTATTGAATTTTATTAAACACAACAGCAAAATTGGGTTATTTAACCATGGTTTCCAATAAACTAAATAAATCTACTTTATGTCTAGCACAAAATCTCTTAACTTCCTTATGCTTGGAAGTCTTATTCAGTCCCCTTACATTCCAAACACTAAGCATTATCACCAAGATCTAGAAAAGAAACTTGTCCCCCCTAGATTCCACCATCTCCAGCCACCATTGATCCATGCTCACCATAAGGAGACCCCTGATATCCAGCCTTGGTGGCCTTGAGTCTGGTTAATCTTGGTTCAGAAACAGGAGTAGATCTCTAAACAACCTTAACTACCCTAGAATCAACCAGAGCAATCTTCTTCCCCCTGCAACAGAGGGAGAAATAGGAATAAGAGGACTAGGAGCAGTCAGTAAGGTCACCTACCATGATGTAGGCCCAGGATGAGCAACACCTACATGAAGGTTACCACCTGACACATCATCATTACCATCAAAATTGAAATCCTCCACTATACGTTGCATGGGATTATTCTATATAGAGTCTGATTTGTTATGATCAACATCTACAGGAGCCTTCCCCTTTCTGAGATCCCTAACCATTCTCCATTCCCCTCCTTTTTCTTGGTCATTAATATGATCCTGCTGTGTTACCTTACACCTCCTTTGGTCATGCTCAAAGCAGTCACATAATGGACAATATAAAGGTTTCCAATCATATTCAACTTTTTGTTCCACCTCCATCCCCTCAGGATCCAAGATCAAAAAGGACTCCAACAAAGGTTTTTTCACATCAGCCTCACCCAAAACTCTAGGATAGGAGGCTCTATCCCTAGAAGCAGTAATAGAATCAGTGTAGACTGGTTTACCAACTACACTAGCTATTCTACTAAGAGATTTTGAAGACCAATATTCTAGAGGGAGGTTTGGAAATGTAATCCATAAGGGTAAGACCTACATCTCATCAGGATTAAACTTCAAATGCCTATGTCATCTCTTCAAAACAAAAGGTTGGTTGAAAAACATCTAATGCTGGCTAAGAACCCATGCAGCATCCTCCTAAGATACAAATTTGAACAGATAAAACCCAGATGTGTGCAAGATGATCTGAGGAGATTGAATGGCCGACCATTGTCTCTTAAAAAAAGCACTCATCTGATTATAAGAGGGAGCCTGTCCATAAACAAACCCTATCAACATATTAGCCCATTAGAGTGCTTCAGAATCTACATCCTCTTTGTCAAGTTTAACCACAACCTTGCCATTATCATAAGAAGGATTCTGAAAAGTCAAGGCTTCGCCATGGCTAGGAATTCTATTTCCCACAACCACATCCCCCAGGTTGAATTTTGGGGAGATGTAGGTTGCAATCTATCGTATACAGATTCCTTAGTAGAGGGTTTCGAAGGGCCTCCATCATATCCAGAAAAACCCCATGCATGGTCTCCTTTAGATCCAGAAAAAACCCCTACATGATTCCTTACTAGGGTAGATGATACATTAAAGTTTGGTTCAATCACCCTATCCTCTCGATCAGTAGTCAAAAGGACGTCAATCAAATCTCCTTCCTCTGGTAGGGTTTGTTCAATAGTCACTGCATGTAAAAGGTCATTTGTCTCAGGGTTACATGCAATTGTTTTGGTTCCATCCTTACTCGAGTCTTGAAGACCATCATCTATAGCCTTCAGTTTTCCCTGAACATAGATCCAGGCGAAGATCTTTTCTTCTTCACCATAACCAATACTCACTCAACCCTAGGAGAGAGGAGAGAGCACCGGCCGCTTCCTTGCTTTGAGTTTTATTATTGGTGTAATACTAGGTTGTATTTGTAAAAATCTTTGAATTACAAAGCATGGGTCTCCTTCCTCTTCTTCCATAGTTAATATTTCATTAAAAGATTCAACTTCTAATTCATCATCATCACTACATGGTTCCATGTTTTCTATTTCATGTAAGGTTAAGGCTCTTTGGTTAGGATAATCTTTAGCAAAATGTCTATATCCTTTACATTTGAAACATTGTTTCTTTGTCATTTCAACCACCTTATTTTTACCTTTATCATCTTTATTATTCTTTTTATCATATGAAAATGTTGATTTAGGTGTAAAGGTGTTAGAATAGGGTTTCGTTGAAGTTGAAGCATTAGACTTAACATAGGCTTTAGTTGATTTAGTCTGTCCTTCAATTTTCATAGCCAATTTTATCAAGTCATCAAGAGAGTCATGAGGGTACATATCAACCTTGTCTCTTATTAAGTTATTCAAGCCACCTAAGTATCTAGTACATTTTTGTTCCTTTCTTTCTTGAACATCACAAATAAGGGCTAGTCTTTCAAATTCTCTAGTGTATTCTTCTACACTAAATAAGCCTTGCCTTAGAGTAGTCTTTTAACATACATATCTTGTTCATACGCTCTAGGCACAAATTTCTTTCTTAAGTGATTTTTAATTTTTTCCCATGATTTTATTTTAGACTTCTCTTGTCTTTCTCTTGTTCATTTTAAGTTATCATACCAAATTCGAGAAAACTTTTTGAACTTTAGAGTAACTAATTTGCACTTTCTATCATCATCATATTCTCTAAACTCAAAATAGCCTCAATCTCATGCAACCATTCAAAAAATGACTCCACATTCGAATCACCATAAAATCCAGGAAGGTCAAGTTTAATACCTTGATCTTCATGGTGTGCATTTCTTACATGGAATGTAGGTGCTCTTCTTTGGTTGCTTGGGCCAAAAGAATTTGTTTCTTCTTCTCTATATTCATGATGAGACAAATTGAGATGTCCAAGTCCACTCTTGGCATGGTACATAGGCTTCATTCTCCCTTCCACACTATCATGTGTGGTTTCCATTCGAACTTGACATGGTTTACACTTCTATTGGTCGGCCAACTTAGCTTCCACACTTTGGAGTTGATGTTGCAGTGTGTTTTGAGTTTTTAATTGGGCATTCATGCATGTGGTGAGGCTTTTGATGGACTCTACCAGGGAACGCACCTCTTCACTAGCCATGGTGAAGGTTGACACACAGCCCTACTTGTTGCACACAATATGTTCCACAAAGTGTAGGTACTGGATTTGTTTTTCCTACAATCAAACAAAGCATAAACCAATTGCTAATTCTAAAAAAAATATTAAAAAATACTAGGCACAAAGGAGATCTTTTAGCCCCAAGAATAGCCACTGTACGCAAGTACACACAAAAAATGAGAGGTTAGTCTATAAGAGATATGAAATTCATTCACATAAAATCATAGAACATGATTCTGTGTCTTCAACAAATGCTTGTCTTCCAGTGGGAGATTCGTGTTGATGTCTTCATAGAAGATGTATAGGAGATCCAGAGGTAGATGATGGAATGATTTTTTGAGAGAAAATGATGATAAATGAGTTGAATAAAGGGCCTGCAAGTTCCAGGTCTATTTCGGGTGACTGAGAGTTATCCAAGGTTTTTCGAGCACTTTGCTTCTTTCTTTGCTTGTTGCACAAAGGGAACTTGAAAGGATTGCTACACACTTGATCACACACCAATGGAGAGTAGAATGCAATAGGAATCAAGTTCTAGAGAGGCACAAACGTTTGTGGCAAATAGACGAATCAAACCAGTATACTACTGAAAGGTAAGTGTTTGTCGATATTTTATGTGACAATGTTGGGGAAAATGCAACAAGATCGTTGCAAGATTGCAAGAAATTCGAGCAAGAACTTCAAGAACATTCAAATAAGTTCATAAAGAATCAATAATTCAAAGAAATGATTGAGTAGCTGTAGATTTCTTGGTGCAAGAACACACACGCGATTTCACACTTGCAGATTGCTGGTTCTGCGTTAGCTTCGAACAAATGAAGCTTTGATACCAAAAATGATGTGGTTTTTATCAAAGAAATGGAAGTTTGGATTGAAATTTGTATTAGAATAATTCACCCATGATCTAATGCAAAATAAACGAAGTAATTTGCTGGAGTATAGGTGAAGAAAATGATGAAACAAGTAGAAGGTACTCGATAGATTTGGATAGCCTTCAAATGTGTCGAGTTTGAAGATAGGTTGAGGAAGGTTGAATACCAGATTTTCCTTACTCAATGTCGACCCAAAAGGGAGGATTAGACTTTAGCTAAATTTTCTCAAAGTTTGATAAAAAAAAAACTTATTCAAATCTCATTCAATTCTGCATACAATCATGTGCACAAAAGGCTTATATAGGGGAAGGAAGGAGTCGGTGGTTAGCTAGCCAAAATTAGCCGACTATTCGTTCTTAATCCAGCCCATTAATCATGGTTGAATTAAGCCCATATTAACCTTAATCCAAAGCATAATATCATTGGTTAAATGATACTAAGGATTAATATTACAAAGCTATACAATTGACTAAGATACATACATGAAATTATAGCAATACCCTAACTTACATAAAATGCACTTAGGGTTAGGGTTTACAACAAGTTAATACAAATAATGAATATCATCACTTTATCTTCTTGTTGTAATGTATCATCCCATGTATTTCATAGTCTTTCATGCTTTTAATACTTGTACACATCAAAGTGTATAAACATCTTCTTCTTGCAAATATGTGACATACCTACAAGAATAACTTGAATGTTTTTCAATGTCAAGCATATAAGAATTATCAAGAATATGTAACATGATAGGCTCCAACATTAAGAAAGCTAAATCATCTTCCTTACCTTGAGGATTAGTATGAACATAACAATCATTATGTTCATTGGATGCTCCTGCATCACTTTCCATATATCTGAGTCAACTCACTCTCACTCTCTAGGGTTTTGCTTCGGAAAACCCTAATTTGGCCTATATAGCCCAACCTTCCTCTATCCCACACAACTCATATTACTCCAATTCATCACCTCACTCGATTCATCCCCAAGCACCCCATTTACTTCCCATATAACACATGTGGCCATGAAACCCTAGTTGGCCATCCCAAAAACCCTAGCAACTCTCTTTCCTCGAATGATGTTATCCTTTCATCTCTTTTACTTACCATCCCCTCTTCCACATGACACAGATCCAACACAACCTATGACCCCGAGACTTTTTCCCATCTTTTCCCACTCACCATGAGGACCCAAAACTCTTCTTTGTTACCAAAATCATCATTTCCCTCGAACCACACCCAACATCACAACCTCACTATCCAACTCCCACATATGATCACAAAAACACTAGTTCACTCCCTGAAACCCTAGTACTTCTCCTTTCTTTTATGTCACCCCCTCAACACCCAAATACCTTTTTCTCACTTGGCTCACTTTTCCTCCATGCAACACCCCTCTCATTCTTTATTCTCCATTCTAACCATTCTCGTTAGTTTTTTTGTCCTTCCACACTTCTCTCACTTAGGGTTTCCTCCCAAAACCCTAGTTAAGTCTCCTATGCATCCTTACACCAACCCACATATTATTTTTTATATATGGACTCTAATTACCTTGAAAATTCTTCCCTTACCTTACTTAACCTTCAAGTAAACTTTTTTCACATAAGGGTCATCCCCATGCAAAGGCTAACCATCGCATGCATGTTTTGGTCCATTCCCTTAATTTATTCCCATTATTCCTCCTTTTGTCCACCCATAGGTCATAAGATATTTAGGCCATCCTTACCATCCTCTAGTCAACTCACTTTCCTCACTCTTTTACATTTCTCCCGCAACCACATTACACTATTTAGAGATTCTTATCTTGCATGTCATGAGGGTCAATATTACATAAGCACATTCCATGAACAAGTAACAATACCACCTTACACATGTCATAAAACACATGCAACTTACCTTAGCTCCATGCTTAGCAAGATGCGCTATAAGAACATAATATATAAAGCACACACATCAAATCAACACACAGACATTTTTCACACACATTAGGCCTTAACCATATCCTTACCTAAAACGACACCGGGATTGGAGCACGCTCCTACGCCTCCTTAGGGTTTTGACTTGGTTCACCTATAAGAGGGAACAACTAGGGTTAACGGTACGTTCCTATGCCTCCTTAAGGTTTTGACTTGGTTCACCTATAAGAGGGAACAACTAGGGTTAACAGTACGTTCCTACGCCTTCTTAGGGTTTTGACTTAGTTCACCTATAAGAGGGAACAACTAGGGTTAACGTCCCTCTTACCAACATTATCATTATTTCCTACTTTACCTTTATCATAACCTAGTATTAAGGTTAATAATAATAATAGCAGTTTTATAAGTAAAATATGGGTATTATTCTTAAAATAGTTAATCATGCTATTATTAGTTAAAATAGGGTTAGTTAGTTATATTGATCCATGTTAAGGCATTATTAACAATATTAACAATACTAGACATAATAACTTTAATATTAACAACAACAACAACAGCAACAACAATAATAATTCAAATCACAATAATAATAATAATAATAATAATAATAGTCATAACACTAGTAATACTAAAATAGTGACAATAATGATGATGATGATGATGATGATGATGATGATGATGATGATGATGATGATAATAATAGTAATAATGATGATATAGGTAATAATAATAATAATAATGATGATGATAATAATAATACTACTACTACTAATAATAATTTGAATCTTAGTAGTAATAATAATAAGAGTTTGAATAACCATAATAATAATAATATTAGTAATAATAGTGCCAAATGTTAATAATGATAATAATAATAATAATAATAATAATAATAATAATAATAATAATAATAATAACGATAATGATAATAATAATGTTAATACGAATGATAATACTCATAATAATGATAGCAGCAACAAGAATAGTAACGATAATGATGATAATAACAAAAATGATGATTATGATAATAATAATAATAATAATAATAATAATAATAATAATAATAATAATGATGATGATGATGATGATGATGATGATGATGATGATGATGATGATGATGATCATAATAATAATAATAATGGTTTGAATATTAATAATAATATTATTAGTAATAATACTGCCGAAGTTAATAATAATAATAATAGTAATAATGATAATATTAATAATAATAATGATGATGATGATATTAACACTAATAAAATAAATAACAATTACATTAATTATATTTAAAGGTTAGGGCACAACCTAATAGTGGTGATGGCTAGGAGGCGGCAGCGACGGTGGAGGAGGAAATGGAGTTGGAGAGGTGGCTTTCTAGGCTAAAATAAGGGGAGTGAGATGGTGGTTGTGGTGGTGGTGGATTCTCTGGGTTAAGAGGGTTGGAATGGTGGTGGTGGGGCAGTTGGTGGTTGCTATGATGGCCGAAGGTAGTGGAGGAGGAGGAAGGGTGAAGGAGAGGGAGGCAGAGAGAAAGGAAGGTAGGAGGAGGTAGGGGAGACTTTGCTGAGTGTTTTGGGTGACAGGAGAGGTGGTGGTTGCGATGAAGATGGTGGCATACGACCACGAGAGGGGTGGTGATGGGGGAGGATTGGCAGATTGGGTAGCCTTCTTGGCATGGCTGGGTTGGCTTGTGTAGGGGGAATTAGAGTTGATGAGTGGTGTGGTTCGGTGGAGGGTGATGTAGGGAGGAGTTTGGCTGGTGTTTCCGGCAGTGGCTCTAGGCAACGACGATGGCAACGGCGTTTGAAGTGGCAGCAGATCGTAGGTGGGACTTGCAGCACGAGGACGAGGGGGAAGGGAGGGGGAAAAGAAGAGATGGGTTGGCCGGTCGGGGAAAGAAAAAGAAAGAAAAGAAAAGGGAGAGAACCGGTGGGCAAGGAGGAAAATAAAAAGAAATGGTGCGGCTTAGGCCATACGGAGAGGGAAACAAGGGAGGAGAGGAGTTGGGCCACAAGGGGAGGGTTAGCCCAATCCAGGGGAAGAAGAGGGAAAAGAAAAAAAGGAGAAAAAAATAGAGGAAAGAAAAGAAAAAGAAAGGAAAAAAGGAAAAAAAAAAAGGAAAATGGGAAAATAGGTTAGTTAGGGTATTTAGAATATTTTGGTATTTTTGAATATTTAAAAATAATAAAATTTAGTAAAATAATAATTAAATTCCCTTTTTATATTAATTTAGGATATTTTTGGTAATTTTTCCTAAATTCTCTTTTAATTAGAAAAATACCCTAACTTTCCCTAATTAAATTCTTTACTATTTTCCTCTTTATTTTACCTTAAAATTTCCTCTTATTTTAATAAAAATAATTTATTTAATTAATTTTCCTAATAAATCCCTATTTTAATATAATTTCCTAAATTAGGGTTTTGGGATATTTTAGAATTAATATGAGAAATTTGTAAGATAGAAATATTAGTCTAAGTTGGCTTGATGATATGAACTTGAATTATGCTCTGTGTGTTTTACTTGTCTATTTTTTTCATGGCTTTACCTATATGGTTACCTTACTCAATACTTAGCATACTGACCACCCCTTTTATGGGTATTACTCATTCCCATGAGTAAAGGACCCTTTTGAATTTGTGTAGGTAGGAGGTACCGTGTTTGATGCCTATGGCGTACTAGATGCGTCAGGCGGGGATGTGTGATGACTGTTGGACTTACTTGGGGCCGAGAGCGAGTGCCGACTAGACTCTCTACCATTTTTCTAGTTTTACTTTATCATTTTATAACTTTTTTCTTCAAGGGATTGACTTTGTATCAGTTTTAATTCTGTATTAACACTTTGACTTTACACTCTGATTCCCTCTTTATGAGTATTTCGAATTTCTATGTTTCTCTACCTTAAGTATATTTATTGATTCATGAAATTTTCCTTCCTTGTGGCTGGTGCGAGACTGGCTGGAGGCCGGGCTTGTACTCATCACGGTGGTAGCACCCCTGTGCTTGTATTTGTTTTAATCAAACAATAATTTTTAACTGTGATTTTTGGAGGTGTTACACATGTATAATTTGCATTTTTATGACTAGCATGTGTTTTAGTTATTTTTGTGTGAAAAAAAATACCATGTTCGGTCATGCTAGGTGTTATATTTAAATTTCAAAATGATATCATAAATTGCTATGTTTTCTAAGCATATTATTAAGTGTTTTAATGTTGTTAAAGAGTATTATATGTGGGTTGGATTTTGGTGAATTAGGCTATTTGGTTGGTTTAGACCTTTGGTTAATTTGGAGTCTATGGGCTATTTTAAATTAATTTATTATTGTTTTTGGGTGTCTAAATATGGTTAGGAGATTTGTGTAATTTTAGTGAGGTTTGATGAATGTTGAAGTTTGGCTAATTTTTGGTTGAAAATCAAGCAAAGGGGTATTTTGGTCAAATTAGTGAATTTTGGAGAATTTAAAAATGCCATTGTACTTATTGAGGTTTTTACATAAATTATGATAGATAATATGATATGGTTTGGTTAAGTATATGTTGGAATATGAACTTCACAAGATTTGAGGCGTCTAGGCGAAATAGGGATAAAATAGTTATTTTTGGTCAAATATGGAAATTTGAGGTTTTATGTAGGTTATATGTAATAAATGTGTTATATGAAATGTTTGGGTTAATTATATCACAAGTGTTAGTATTGTGGGGATGACTTAAAATGAGCTTAGAAACCCTAGGGGTATATTTGGTAGTTTATGCACAAAATATTGGAGTTTGATCCTAATTTTTGGATAAAATGATAGGTTGGAATATTGTGCTAAGTTGTGAGTTAAAGAGTCTTATGGGTGAAGTTATAATATAAATGTGAATTAGTGTTTCTAAAGGGCTTTTTAGTCTTTTACTTAAAGAATGTTCTTAATTATCTTTGTTTGTGTTCTTATGCGTCTTGTTAGCTATCCTAAGTGTTGTGATATATTTTCCTCAATTGACCTTGGCATAATTCAAAGTATATGTAAATTAGACTATTGTTGGAATGAACTTATTGATAAGTGGAAGTATTAGTTATGAGAGTGAATCAAGTGGGACATTACTATGTGCTAAGTGTTTGACTGATGATCTAATAAGACATTAATACTTATAGTGAAAGATCATGCAAGTCAAGACCCTATTGTTGTATTATTTAAATAAAAGTGGTATGTCTATATTGGAACTAGAAGACCTTATACCTACTCTATATCAATTTGTTCCACGAGCCTATAGAGGATACATGTACTTTAAGATTAACAATTTACAGGTGGGACCAAAGTATCATATGAGTTTCAATAAAAAAAAAATGGCATGGTTCTATTAAAACCAAAGGATCTTTTATGTACTTTATACCAATTTGGTCCACTGGCCTATAAGGGATGCATGTACTTAACAATTAAAGGTTTATTAGTGGTTTCCAAGTGTGTTTTACACTAGTTTAACTCTTATCTCCCATCTACATAGGAAAGATGAATTGTAGTAATTTTAAGTGTGTTCTTGTTATCAAGTGATTAATAAAATAGAAATATGTGATCACCAAAGTATGAACTCTAATATGGTTTTCTTAAGTCATCTAATATCATAAACATATATGTGTGTATAATATCTACCTTGTTATATGATTCATATGTTTTATGCATGCCTTATTTCTATTGATACATATTATCATTTTACTTAGTATGTAATGTATTGATCATTTTATTCATAAGTGTTGTTCATTCTATGAGCATATACTACCCTATTTCTCTAGTATTTATTGTTTTGATGCTCTTAATGTGACTGTCAATAGTAAGTGATTATTTGGGTTGGTATTAGTGTATGATTATCTGAATATCTCTCTCTTCTAGGCTTTTATGTCATCTCTTTTCTATTATCTTATCTCTTATTTTACAATCTTGTATACTTATGAGATCAAGTGATTCTCATACCTAATCCCTAGGTATAAGTTATTTTTTAGCTTTACACTCAGCATAGATTGGGTATATGGACTATTTTTTTTTATATTGAATGTAGTATAACACTATATATTTTTATTTTTTTAGCTTTCGTAAAACTCTTTTAAAACAAATTTTTTTTTAGTTTGTAAAATATGAGTGTTAAGGTATAAGTCTACCAGAAGAGGCCGTCCGAAGATATATTATATGTCCAAATGAGTCAAGTAATCTTCCCTAGATTGAGTCATTTTATTATTGAACAAGGAAAAAAAGAAAAGAAAAAAAGAAGAAAAAAAGAAGAGGAAGTTGACGAACTCATAGAAGCCTGATTATGATTTAGTGGTTGGGCTTAGATATTTGGTACCATATACCTCAGCTTCCAATTTTCTTCTTCATTCTTATGATGATGTATTTACCTTTTATACTCATTATAAGTTATGTTTGGAGGTTTATTTTATGATAATTTGTACTTTGTATATGCTCACTATAGATAAGCTATTTATCAAAATATAATCTTAGAAATTATCTTTAAAGATGTTTTAATCTAAGGTATTATCAAAAAGGTAATTAGGGCTAAATTATTAATAGTAATTATTAGGGCTAATATAATGTCATTTGTCAGCAGGTCCATCCTTCTATGGATTCAACGAACTCGCCCACAAGAAAATATCTTTTATTCTCGGGACCTTTCTTCTTCTCCAAACCAAACCCGATATTAAGCATTAATTTCTCATAAGAAATCATGGAACACCCTGTACCATTATTCTTCACATAAACCAGATTTTCCTCCAACTGTTTAAAAAAGCTCGACGAATTTGTGCCACCAACTTTATCCAAATCCAAGTAGTTTAGTATAAAGATTGGAGACGACAAACTTCTTGTTAGATCTGACTATTTTTCCCTGGCAAAAAATGATTTTTTCGAAGTTGGGTCGTTCGTTAACCCGTTCTTCTCGAGCGAAGGTAAGCTAATTTGTACTCCGTCCGGTCATGATTTCGCTATTGGCGCGGCCATTTTTGATAATTTTTATTTCTTGGATTGTGGATATCGTTGACTGCAGAATGCTATCAATGGATGCGTTGTTGGAAGGGCGGTGTTGGTAAACGAAGCATTGTTACGAGCTCCAAATTCTAATCAGTATCTTACTGGAGCATATGAGAAGTTAGGGTTTTTAAGGAGTTACATAGCTTCAGTCGGTGCTCTTAAGAAGATACAGTATTTATCTGATTTCAATTATGTGATCGGGAACCTTGGATTTCGAAGGGGTTTCTCTTCTGAAGCACCTAAGAAGAAGAGTGAGTTTATACATATTAGCTTTTGATTTAGGGTTCTATATGTTTCATTGGTCAACTTTGTTGCTTGCTATACTTGCAAGTATAGTCACATTTCTCTGCTGTACAGATTACGAGAACTTCTATCCCAAGGACAAGAAGGAGATTCCAAAAGCAAACGAACAGAAATCTTCCCAGGCAAAAGGTTAGTGGCTTAGTTTTTATTTGAAGGATCTTCCATTTATCTGGTTGAATGAATAGAGGTGATATCATGTGGAAGTTAGTACAATCATAAGGGACTCCTAGTTTGGTTGAGGAGAATATTAACGAGATTCTTTTATATTCTTGGGCACGAATCTTGAAATGTGATTGGTATCTGAGTACACTCTTGATACGTTAATGCACACGAGTTGATGGTATGAGTGAGCTGTTATTATTATTCAAAAGATCACCTGCTTGGGAAATCCATGTATTCTCCGTGCCCATGATTCTAAATATGATCAAGCCATAGCTTATGAAGGTTATATGGTAGTTATTATGGAGCAGCAGGATGACCTATATGTATCTATCTAAATTTCTTTGGTCTTGCACTTTTGCATTTGATGGTGTTTGATGACTTTAAGGTCTAGTTTGCTTAAGTTTTTATTTAAAGGATTTGTCATTTCATGATTTGATTGAAATGAATGAACTCAGTGGGTATTCAGCTCAAACCTATGCCCATTAGCTATCATGAAGTCATTTTGTTAAACTTCTGTTCCTACAAATGCTTCACAATGATATCAATTACTGAGCACAACTGTGTAATTTGCTGTAGTGTGATGCTGTCTCTGTTTTGACCTGTCTATCCTTCAATTTTTGGGTTGCAATTGCATATGCCTGGGGCACCATATTGTGTCTCACCTATCTATTCTCTTCTCTAGAGCTTACCTGTTGCAGATTCATTGTTTGCCTTATTTCATTGAGAGGCTAATAATGGCACTAACTTGCCAAAAAGAAACTGGCACTTAATAATTTGTCTTGTTGACAATATTTCTAAGCTCCTATTTGTGATGCAAAATGGTGGCAACATGTATAGGTTATGGATATGATTGTATGTGCTATGGACAGTCTTCTCTTTCAACTTAGATGGTGGAAGAGTATTATGTGTAGGGGATTTATACACATGTATTCCTGGTTGCATGAGTTTAATATGCTAATATGTAGGCGTGTTGCCTCTCATGAGACTTTCCATGCCTTGGGAACCCAAATCTCCCGCCTCTATGCTAAGAATACTGTTATTTAATGGAGTCTAGGCTTTGATGAGTAGAATATGAGACTGTTTCAGGTCATGACATTCTTCCTTGGTTCTGTTCAGTGCTTTTTGCTGACTGAGGAGGTCCCATCAGTTCATGCTATATATCATTGTTCACCAATTCAGCCATTGTAGTGATTTGTTACTCAGTCTTAGCATTTCTTTTAGGGGATGTTCTACATGATATTATGTTTGAGTAGGTTCTTCATTTGAGGTTTTATTGTCATGACTCGTGAACTTGATTCAATATTTATCTTATGAGCAAACTTGTTTGTTTGATCTCGAATTATACCTTATTGGCTTTGTCATGTATCATTGTTAAACCATGAAAATTTGCTCAATGGCAAAAGACAACTGCAAAGGACGTTTATTCATATGCCAAATACTGCCTGTTAGTTAGATTCCCCCCTCCCCCCATTCCAATCCAACCAACAAAAAAGGATCAAGTCTCATTTTCCCTTCATGAATAATCTCCCCCCTCCAATTCCAAACAGAAATCTAGACAAGATCAGGAGTGGGTTGGACTTTTCTAACACAGTGGGGATTATGGGTGGGTTAAATTTACTTTTAGTTTGCAATGTCCGGTGAGGTTGAATTTGTTCAAGTTATGGAAGATATATCTTCTATGGCTAGTAGGTGGGAGGAGGGGGGAAGGGGGTTAGTGCCTGTTGACTTGGTCTGATTTTTATCGATCTCGTCTATTCTAATCTACAAAAAATTAATGTATTATTATTATAATTTTACTATTATTTCTGTAATTAATGTTTTTTAGATAAATTGTGTAACTTTGAGTTTAGGCATAATATACAATATAATCCTGAGTTTTCAGAAATACATCATATTTACATTTTAGGGACCGATACTATATAACCCTTAATTGCTTACATAGTGGGTCATCTAATGCATAAAGGTGTAGATATGCAATAACATTGCAGTTGAGGTGTCATGGTATGAGAGATTCGTGGATGATAAATTAAGTGTTGCGGCCATTACGGCATGAATTTTTATTTTTATTTCACAATATACCTCTAATTAATCATTTAAATAAAATAATTCAATATCATAATATTTTATATTATATTAGAAGCATTTAAATGATTAATTATATGATAAATTGGCCTAATTACCATACAATGAAATATCAGTACCGCGATTGCGTATCGGCCGCAATTTTGCAGTTTTTGGGTTAGCCGCGACGTGAAATTCTGAAATTGCAGCCATTTCAGAAAATCACATATTTATCGCCGCAATATCGGCGAAATTTTGGATATCGACCGATATTTTGCCGATATTTACCGATATTGGCTGATGTTTACTGATATTTGCCAGTATTTGTTGTGAAAAGAATTAAAAAATCACACCGCGAAAACCGCGACTTATAAAATATCATTTGCGACGCCCCGATACTGCGACACCGCAACCGCAACCGCGGTTTTATTGCTTGCTAATTACACTACAATTGTTTTGTAATAAACAATAACACAAATATTTTTCTCCAGCTTACTTTAGACCAAATGGAGTTCCACTAATAACACTAAGTATTAGAATAATACACTTACTATCAATAGGCTAGGTTATAGTCTTATAGATAACAATATTATTAATACTAAAACATATTTAACATTTAAGTTCCTTACTTCTACATATAAATTTAATAAAAATTTAAAACTTCATACTTAGTAGTAATACTTAAAAAGTTATTTATGTATGTAAATGAATTAGGTTAACCTAGTAGTAATACTTGAAAATTTATTTTAAGGCCTAAGGATAATGTAAATAGACAGGTGGACTACTTGGTAATTAAATACTAAAAGAAATAGTAGTACTTACCAAGAACGTAGGAATGGAGGGTTCACTGTTTTTTAAATGTAACACGCATGACAGAGAGCAGAGAGAGACCTGCCTGTAAGTCTCCTCTTGTATTCTGGTATCGAGAGTTCCTACTCTCCACCCTGATGCAAGCGATGAGGACTGCAACAGCAACCGACACAACTTCGGTGCCAAGTGAAGGCCACATCGAACGACGGTTGAGGTTTTCTGCTGCAGCCAACTAGTTCAGCTCGAGACCCCCAAACTTAGGGTTTCGTGACGTTGAGTGAAGGCCACAGTGAGTATGATTGTTATATGAATTATTGGTCTGAGTTGTAAATGCATTATATGTATTCTACGTTTTCTCATTTTCTTGTTAAAAAGATGCTCTCTAAGTGACTACTGAGCTCTCGATGCTGAGGGCTGATATAGCAAAGATTTATTGGTAAAATTTTGATTTCTGATATTGTGCTGATATCGGCGAAAGTTGGTGAAATTTTTTATGGATTGCATGTTGGTAGACCCTGATTCCATGAAATATCAGCTGATATGCGATTGTGGAATCGATATTTTATTGTATGGGTGTAAACTAGTGTTTGAAAAAGCATAAGGTGCATTATGAGATAAGGTCCCGGAGCCTGGGCGTTAGGCGCAAAGCAATGTGCTAAAATTTTCTAGTATAATATTGTTTTTGATCGTCCTAAAAATATATGATTTTTCTTTCCTACTCTATAGTAAATAAATTCCTTTCTTTAATACTCAAAGTTATAAAATAAAAGACTAAAAACAACTAATCTGTAGTAAATATCTTTCTTTCTTTTTCCATTCAATATTTTTTCTATGGATCTCCTTATGACCTTTTCTTTCCATCATGAGAATTAATTATCATATTAATTGTAGAATTTCTTAAATAAAATTAAAATCCAAAAATAGCTAATTTTCAGGGTGACATGCGTCACTTAGTGCATCTTACCTGCACCTTGCCAATGATGCCTTGCCTAGGCAAAAGAAAAGAATTCACACATATATTGCCAATGTTTACTGAGGTATGACCAATATTTGTTATTAAGAATAATGAAAATTCATGTCACGGCATATAAAATATTCCCCGTGACATTCCGATACTGTAACACCGCGACCACGACCGTGGTTTTGTTTCCTAGTGCCTCTTCCAACATTGGTGTAAAATTAGGCTTATATGGTGTATTTATGTTATCTTATATATTATATCTAAACTCATGAGTATGTGGTGCATTTAGGTTATCCTGTATATTATGTCAAAACTCAGGCTATATGGTGCATTTAGATCATCTTGTATATTATGTTTAAATTCAAAGTTATATAGTGCATTATTACTACTTTTTATTAGTATAAATTCCAATTGGGTCCCATGACATTTGGCATAATTCTATTTACATACTATGAGTTTTAAATAATTTCAGTTAGATACCATTTGTTTTAAATACTATGAGTTTTAAATATTTCATTTAGATACCATGTGTTTTAATTTTTTATTTCACTTTATTACCATCTTACTATTGTTTTTAATTTTATATGGCTATAATAATAATAATAATAATTTTTCTAATATTCTGAATATTTAAATATTTTTTTCAAAGTTTTTAGAATTCTATAGATTTCTTTTTGAATTTTATAACATTTTTATGATGTTTCTTTTTTAAAAAATTCTAGGAAATACCCAAAAATATATATTTACAATGTTTTGTTTTTTCCAGTTCATATTTAAAAAATATTCGATATTTAAAAATTTATAATTTGAGTCATATTAAACTAAAAAAATAATAAAATGGTATTAAAGTGAAATAAAAATATAAATACATAATACTTAAATGAGATTGTTTAAGACGCATGGTACTGTTGGTACTTGATTGGAAATAGGTAAAATAATTAGGAGCGGTCTATGTTAGCTTGTCCTCATCAAACCATCATATAAGTGGCTTAAATTATGGATAGTAAACCTAGGGAGAGAAACAATGGGGGTGGGCAAAAGTCAGGATGCTAATTAAAGGCTGCAGGATGTGATGGGGCAATAATTAGGAGGGATAGGCGTTTAGTAAATTATTTATGTTAGGAATTAGGTATTTAATTCATATTTGTTGTGATTTCATGTATTTTTGAGATTATATTATATTTAAGTTGGCTATGAGTAAATAAGTATTTTAGGTAGGGCTGTTCACAGTTCAAATATCCGATATTTCGGATATTTGATTATCGAATATCCAAATTTTTGGATATTTAAAAATGATATTTGGTAGTTGATTTGAAATTTCGGATATCCCATTTTTTTGATCGGATATCAAATATAACTGATATTATCCGAATAAAATTTCAAATATAAAAAAAACCACCAAATCACAAATATATTTGATATTATCCGATATGCTAAGCAAATATCCGATAAGCTCAGCAAATATCCGATGTTAAAACTAAAATAAGGAAGAGGTGGGAGGGGTCTATCAGCACGCAAAGTGTTTTTATTTTTTTGTATAAATATCTAAAAAGGGATTATATTAAAAATTTAATTTCAACTAAATTAAATTTTGGCTCAAATAATAAATAAAATAAGTAAAAATTATATATACACATACACACACACATCTAAATTTATTTATATACAATTATAATAAAATAAAAAATTATAAAAAAATGTATAAATATTTTTCTTCAGATCGGATATTATTATTTGTCGGATTAAATATTTGGTTTGTTTGACTTTTCGTTGACCGGATCGGATATTTGATTTGAAAAAAAAATTTGGATCGGTTATTTGCTTTTTCGGATCAGATCGCTTCAGATATCGGATCAAATAAGCAAATATTGGATACCGTGAATAGCCCTAATTTTAGGCATTAGTGTTTTAGAAGGTTTCCTTTTCTCGTTCTCTGTTAATTACCTTGCTGTGTAAGATTTTTATTAAGCTATGCATATAGTTCAAGGATTATTGATACTTTGACACTTGATGATGATTATTGACAAGCATTGATTGCTTTCTCCGTCTGAATTCTTTCTTCCTCTCAAGTCATGTCTTTCCTACCACACATCACACTGTATTTATTCTTGGAGTTGGCTGACTGATTTAGAGAGGTCAAGCTCTTGCTCTAGATTCGAATATCTGTAGATAGATGTTCTTTCATGAAAGAGGAACTTCTTTGTTCTATTGTTGATTCATTTCTGTATGTATCCATGACCTTTGTTCATTTCTGTACACATCACAATGTATTGATTCTTGGAGTTGGCTGACTGATTTAGAGAGGACAAGCTCTTGCTCTAGATTAGAATATCTGTAGACGGATGTTCTTTTAGGAAGAGGAACTTCTTTGTTCTATTGTTGATTCATTTCTGTATGTATCCATGACCTTCGTTCATGTAATTAGTTTTATTTTCAATTTCACAGAGGATTCTGGGAAGGAGGGTGAAAAATTTACATTCACGATGGACCTTCAGAATTCACTCACTCCACTCTTAATAATGGGCCTGATGGTTTATATGTTGTCTTTTAAACCTCGTGAGCAGCAGGAGGTAAGATTCGTTCTCCATGAAGTACTTGAAATTTCTTATCTGTTGTAAAGCTTTCTGTAACAGTATGAATTACCCTTTTTCTTTTGCTTTTTCTTTTTTATTTTGTGTGAGAGGGGTTGTATAATAGATTGCAAATTTTGACTCTTTATATATATACGAAGTTCTTACACTGTCTCCCGTACAGCCAAAAGCAAATTGGGAAGCAAAAGGCTTGTGCTAGCTGAGATACTATAATGTCTCATTCAAAAGGTCACTTTTTGAAAATTTGTATCTATTGAATAAAAAATGACAATTATGTGTCAAGTTTAGGATCGAGTGTGTGTTACTTATGGTTCCATGTGATTGCCAGAAAGCGCTGGACCAAGTGTGTGTTACATATGGTTTCATGTGATTGCCAGAAAGCCCCAACTGATGTCCTCTAGATTGGTTGTGAAATTTTAAAATCATTCTTCTTAAAATCTTAGCTATTAAATGCAATGTTGAGTCAATGTCTGAAGGGAATTGACAGTCCTTCCTTTCTGTAGTTTGCGAATTTTTATTTATTTATTTAAAGTTTATTATTGAGGTCATGTCAAAGGAGGAATTTGCTATATTTTTAACCTTGGGAGCCAGAAACTAGGTGCTGAAATCCAAGCACTTCATATGTGTGCTGTGATTGTTCATTTTCATGAAGTATGATAGAATATAATTTTTATGCTATTTGCAAAATTTGGCAACTTCCCCTTGTTGGAGATGGCTTTTTTTTGGGGGTGGGGGGTGGGTGGGATGCATTTTTGACTCATTGCGTAGTCTTGAACCAAATTTTATCATAAAGTACTGCCTGGAAGCCAGAGTTTTTTCCCCCTTTCTTTTTTATTTTAATTTTTGACATCCTCTCTGGCACTAGGTTTATACGGATGGGAACACACTTGCCAAATTCAAGCATTTCTGGGCTTGCTGATTGCCTTATTGTTGACCTTATTTTTATTATTATTATTATTTTTGTTTCTTTTGTGCAGATTAGTTTCCAGGAATTCAAAAACAAGCTTTTGGAGCCTGGTTTAGTAGACCATATAGTTGTTTCCAATAAGTCAGTTGCCAAAGTATATGTGAGGGGCTCACCTCGCAACTCAGCTGACAGTGAGCTTGTGGAAGGTCCTGCTAGTAGTACACCTTCAAGGGGGCGTTCAGGCCAGTATAGATATTATATTAACATTGGCAGTGTTGAATCTTTCGAGGAAAAGTTGGAGGAAGCTCAAGAATCACTGGGTGTGGACTCACATGAGTTTGTTCCTGTTACGTATGTATCTGAAATGGTTTGGTATCAGGAGTTGATGAGGTTTGCACCTACGCTTTTGCTTTTGGGAAGTCTGTTTTACATGGGTCGAAGAATGCAAGGTGGGCTTGGTGTTGGTGGTGGGGGAGGAAAAGGAGCCCGTGGAATATTCAACATTGGAAAAGCTCAAATTACTAAGGTGGATAAAAACGCCAAGCATAAGGTCAGCTGTCTTCTGTAAAACATGTTATTTATTTTGACTAGTCACACCAATCTTCATGCCTGCTGTATCTTTTCCTTGGTATATATGCTGTAATTACAACTCCTATCTTCTTATATTGGGATCGTAACAAATTTGCTGTTTTTATGCTGATGTTTGTCTACTATTTCATGTGCTCCTTAGGTCTTCTTTAAAGACGTTGCTGGGTGCGATGAGGCAAAACAAGAAATCATGGAATTTGTGCACTTCCTCAAGAACCCTAAGAAGTATGAGGACCTGGGAGCAAAAATACCAAAAGGTGCACTCTTAGTTGGTCCTCCAGGTACTGGCAAAACCCTTCTCGCTAAAGCAACTGCTGGAGAGTCGGGTGTGCCTTTCTTGTCCATATCTGGTTCAGATTTCATGGAGATGTTCGTTGGAGTTGGTCCATCCAGGGTGAGAAACCTGTTCCAGGAGGCTAGACAGTGTGCGCCTAGTATCATCTTCATAGATGAGATCGATGCGATTGGTCGGGCTAGAGGACGTGGAGGCTTGTCAGGTGCAAATGATGAGCGAGAAAGTACCCTTAACCAGTTGTTGGTTGAAATGGATGGTTTTGGAACTACAGCAGGAGTGGTGGTGTTGGCTGGCACAAACAGGCCAGATATCTTGGATAAAGCTTTGTTGAGGCCTGGTCGATTTGATCGTCAAATTTCCATTGATAAGCCTGATATCAAAGGTCGTGAACAGATATTCCAGATCTATTTGAAGAAGATTAAGCTTGACCATGAACCATCTTTTTACTCTGAAAGGCTGTCCGCTCTTACACCTGGTTTTGCGGGCGCCGATATAGCAAATGTCTGTAATGAGGCTGCCTTAATTGCTGCAAGAAGGGAGGAAAAAGTAGTTACAATGGACCACTTTGAAGCAGCCATTGATAGAGTCATTGGTGGCCTGGAGAAAAAAAACAGGGTAGCTGAATTTGTACTGTTTACAAATTGAAAAATGACACTTTTGCTAGCTGGGGATGGCGGTTGGATATTCTTTTGAAAAGCATCTGATGTCAACATTTTTATGCAGGTAATAAGCAAGCTAGAAAGACGTACTGTTGCTTACCATGAGTCGGGCCATGCTGTTGCGGGGTGGTACCTGGAACATGCAGAACCTTTGTTGAAAGTGACCATTGTTCCTCGAGGGACAGCGGCGTTGGGATTTGCACAATATGTCCCAAATGAAAATCTTCTCATGACCAAAGAGCAACTTTTTGATGTTACTTGCATGACCCTTGGTGGTCGTGCAGCTGAACAGGTTAACGAGCTGTAATTGTGTCCCAAGTCTCAACCTCTTCCTCTTATTCTATAGAATACCCTGAAACTAGATCAAGGATTCCGTTTTCTTGTTGCATCATCTCATCAGATGATGATTTCAGAGGATGATATTCTGACAGGGGTCGATGTTCTTACCTGCAGGTTCTATTGGGAAAAATCTCAACAGGAGCTCAAAATGACTTGGAGAAGGTGACAAAGATGACATACGCTCAAGTGGCTGTGTATGGTTTTAGTGACAAAGTTGGTCTGTTGTCTTTCCCCCAAAGGGAGGATGGTCTGGAGATGACCAAACCTTACAGCAATAAAACCGGTGCAATCATTGATGGTGAGGTGCGAGAATGGGTTGGGAAGGCATACGAAAAAACAGTTGAGTTGATCGAAGAACACAAAGAGCATGTGGCTCAGATTGCTGAACTGCTGCTCGAAAAAGAAGTCCTACACCAGGAGGACTTGATTCGGGTCCTAGGTGAGCGGCCCTTCAAGTCAAGTGAGCTTACGAATTATGACAAATTTAAGCAAGGATTCCAGCAAGAAGGTGATAGGGATGTTACTCCGGTAGGTGATGCTCAGGCTGATGACGAAGGTTCAACTCCACCCATTGGGCCTGAAGTTGTACCCACTTGATAGACTTAACCGAACAGAGTTAAGTAGTCTTGTGTTTGTACATGTAATTTATTTGTCTTCCCTACGGCCCTACCGTACTTTATTTTTAGTGAAAACTGAGGTTCTACCGTGAATGATAATTGTAAAATTAAACCGGCTTGGCTGAGTCATAACCCCATTATAGCGGCGCCCAGATAGATTGGCTTTGCTCAGAGTTACGAGCCTAGTGACCATGTTGTCGTCATCTCTTTACTTTAGTCGCCAGCTGCAACATGCCACGCGACTCTGCCATCATCATCCTATTGCCACGAAACAACCAAATCCAATGGCGTAAAGGAAAACTTAGCAGCGAATGGCGATAGATAGTGGCTATTTTTATAGGTAGGAAAAGAAAGATAACATTAAGGTTCAAATACCGTTACATGCTGGCGCGTGCGGCTCATCATGCCACATCTGGAGCCGTGACTATGTTGAATCTAGTCAAGCATGAAAATAATGTACTTTTATAAGAAAGCATTGTTATCAACATTATTATTAGAACTATAATTGTTATTATATATGTATTTTTTTCAACTATTATTGATATAATCTGGTCTGAAATGTAAATAAGATGAGACAAATAGGACTTAAGTAGCGTTTGGCTATTGGGAGTTGGTAAACTATGGAAAACTCTTGGTTTGGTGGTTTCAATTTTTATGGTAGGTAGGCAGCTAGCATTAAATTTTTATGGTAGATAGTATACTTAGGTCTTTGGGAATAGTGGCTTTGCCTAGTCGATAACGCTAAAAAAAGGAACGCGTAGTCTAATTTTTCTGGATAATGAAAGAACATTGTTCAATTTTTTTATTAAGAAATGAAGGTAGATTTTTTGTGATAGGATTGTTTTTCAATAATGAAAGAACATTTTTCAGTTTTTTTTAATTAAGGAACAAAGGTACTTTATGAGTGTATTAATTCTTTTTAAAGCCCTCTCGGTTTTTTTAAGACTTGGAAAACTTTATCTTGTACTCTCCCTGTATTAAAAAGAAATTTATTATGTTCATTTGCATTTTTTTTATGAAAATAATAATAGTCTTAAAATTACGCCTAAATTGTTCATAAAAAAAATTAATAAAGCATTTAATGTATATATAACTTTTAAAAAATAAGAATAAAAAAAAATAGGCTTGAACTTTTCTAATATGACTATTTGTTATAAAAAAAATTAATGAAAGAATAACTTTATTTTTGATACAGAAAGATTAATAATTATTAGTATATTATGACCTCTAGTCATTTGGATCTTAATTCTGTGCGTAAATGTGAATTGGTTTGTATTTTTGAGGGTTCTAAAGTTATTGATCAATTAATTCTCCATTTTTAATTTTCCAAAATTAACTAACAAAACCTAACTTTGTATATTTTATGGAAATGATAGGGATTTTATGGTATGTTATCCTCAATCTATGGATTTTATATTTAACATAAATAGATTAAAACATATATAAAATTGTTTATTGTTTTGAATTATGCACTTTGGCACATGTTGTATGCAATTTTTGTAATATACTAAAATTTTGAAATCCAAAAATTTATTTATCAATAAATTAATTTAACCTAATTTTTAAAATTTATTTTATTTAATGATCCTAAATCAATTATAGGCAACTCATATTATTTTTATTTATTTATTAGTACTAAATCAAAATTTTACTCTAAAAATCTAACCTAAATCCCATATCCAAAAAATTTCTTTTCCTTTTCTCCTTTTTTTCTTTCTTCCTTCTCAGCCTGATCCCCTCCTACAGCCCACTTCGCCACCTCGCCGCCACCGCCTCCGCCGCCCTTGGCCACCAACAACCCATCACCAATGGCCACCTACACCCCCTTTTCACTCCTACACCCTTCCCTTGCCTCCAAACCTCCCCCATCTCTCTTCTTTCCTAGCCCCAAACCACTAACCCGAAAATAAACAATTTTCCCCTCCTTTCACCCCCTCTTCGAGCCTTCCTCCTTTTTATTTTGCATGCAACTCATGCTGCATGAACAATATGAGCTGCTGCATGCTTTAGTATTTTAGGACAAAATTTTTAAGGTATAATAGCATTTTAAGTTAAGTGTTTCATTAATTAAATTTTATAAAGTTTTATGCTTGGATTCATATTTCTAACATGATAAGTTTTGATACTATTTTTAGGTGTTGATTTTGCTATTTAAAGCTTTAATCTTTAACCGTGATACTATGAGCTATTAGGGTTTTCTTCTCTTTCTTTTTTAAATTCCTGGTTTTAATGTTATTGTTGTCTTTGTAACCACCACTGGTGGATTTTATTCTTGTAAATGGTTTGTTACACTACTCTGATTTAAAATGGGTGGTAAATTATGTTGTACACTTTTAGCCTTAGTACTTGGTACTAGAACGGTAGCAGTGAACCGGTTTGGTACTAAGTGTGACGATAATATCCCCGAAATTCACAGTTTGTTATTTTGCTTCCGTTAACCTTTTAATAAAATGAAATTTTTCAGTAGTGAATTTTGGGGGTGTTACACTACCCCGACCACCTATAACTACCCTCTCCCCCTTGTAACCATACACGTCGAGCTTGAAGGCCCTCCTACTGTATTCTCCTCTCCCTCAGCCCCTACACCTCTCTTCCCTACCAATGCCCTACCGTCACCCGCAGAGCCACCCACTCCCTCCTTCTTCCCTTTTTTTTCTCTTCTCCTGCACTTGCAGTCATTACAGGTTGCATTTTTCTTAGCTACCACCGCCGACCATTCTCCTCCCTCCCACCATGTCGTAGCCACCCTGCACAGGTGTCCCAGCCTGTGCAACCACCCCAGTAGCCTCCTTTTCCCCCTTTCTCTCCTTCCTTCTTCTTTCTCCTTCTCGATAGTGTGCCACCCTACAGCATCGTCGACCGCTAGCTCCACCACCTTTAACCCCCACCAACTCTAGCCAGTCCTAGTGCCACCACCACCCCTAGACCCTAAGCTGCCAACCCTCACCCCTTTCCACCAAAATCAATTGCCATCGGCATCGCCATCATGCGCCGCTTGCACCAATCACCCCTCATTATGGTTACCTCCATTTTCTTTGTCCTCATTGAAAAGAAAAATCTAAATTATGTATATTCTCATTTCTAGGTATTAATCCGGTGATAGTGGAAGAGAAGGCATGATTGTGCATGCTTAGAGACCAGAGCTGCTCCGGTAAGGATATAGTCATAGCTAGGGTTTTATTTCTATTAATATATGTCCTGGTTGTGTGTTTGTAATCCCCCGAAATGTTAAAAGCCTATAGTTTAATAAATAAATTTTATTTGGGATAAATTAGCCTTTAAATCTATTTAATTTAATTATTTTATGGATTTTGAGTATATACAATTGGATATAAATATTTAATAAATTAAAATAAACATTTTGTTATTTTATCATACCCTTTTTATTTAAATAATTTTCCAAACCATTATTTTACTTAAATTATCCTTTTTAAACCCTTATATTTTAATTATATTAAATTAAATTATTAAATAAATTTATTATCCAAAAATATTATATTTTATTATTTTATAAATTAAATTATTTTATTTAACCCCATTTTCCCTTTTCTTTTTCCTTTTCCCTTTTCTTCTCCTTTTTCTCTTTTCTTTCTTCTCTTTTTTTCTTGGGCCGCTAGCCGGCCTGCTTCTGCCTTCCTCTCCTGCGCCTTAGGCCCTGGCCCATCTTCCCCTTCTCCCCCTCCTTTCCTTTTCTTTCCCCCTCGACCCGGCTCCCTTTCCTTTTCTTCCTTCTCTCGCGCAAGCCCGGCCCGCCTCCCTTCTTTCCTTTCTTCCTTTCTCCCTGACTGGGTCAGCCAGCTTCCTTTTTTTTTTTCCTTCAGCCACCCGTCGCGCCCAACACCAAGCCTCCCCTTTCTTCTTCCCTTCTTCTTCTTCCTCTTTCCCTGGCAAAAATCCCGGCCATTCTCCGCCATCTCTGCCACCCCACCCGCAACCCCTCTCCCTACTGCTTCCCCCCTCTCTCTCTCCCGCCATTTCTCTGCACCATCCCTGCCCCACCATCCCTATCTCCCTTCCCCATGCCTGACCATACCTCCCTTCTCCCTCTCCCTGCCATCGCCATTCCTCTACCACCCTACCGCCGCCCTCGAGCCTACCTATCCCCTCCTCTCTCTTTGCCTTATTTTTCTTCTTCCTCCCTGCCTCATTCTAGCATTTTTTTTATCGAGCTTTCCATGCATTCCTGACCCTCCTTTCTTCCTTTCTCCCTCCTTCCTTCATCCTTCCTATTTTTCTTTGCCACTGCCGCCTCAACAGCCACCTGCACCACCCCTTGCCACCCTCTACCTCACCCCTGAACCATAACAACACCCATTGATCCACCCCGCAGCCTCCTCCTTCCTCCTCTCTTCTTTTTATCTTCTTTCCCTCCCTTCTCGGCAACCACCCTGTGCAGCCCCAATCTGCCGTTGTTCCACTACCTATGCTTCCACCACTCTACCACCCCCAATCCTCATTTGGTCGAAAACACCACCCACAGGCCCTCGTTTTCCCTCTCCCTTTTCCTTCCTTCTCAACCCCCATCTCGACTCCCTCCTCGGTCACCACCTTCGCAGCCTCGCCGTCGCTGCCTCCGCCGCCATTAGCTGCCTTCAACCCATCCCCGACCACCACTTACACCCCCTCTCCACCTCTGCACCCTTCCCTTGCCCTAAATCCTCCCCCAACCACCTTCTTTCCTAGCCCCAAACCACTAACCCGAAAATAGCCCATTGCTCCCCTTTTCACCACCTTCGAGCCCACTCCTCCTCCTTTCTTTGCATGAGCTGCTATCTCCCTTGATTTAGTTGGGTAATGATTTTTAAGGTATAATAATATTTTGATTCAATTATTTGATTAATCAAGCATTATAAAGTTTTATACTTTGATTTTTATTATTTCTAGCATAATAAACCTTGATAATATTTTTAGGTATTGGTTTTGATAATCAAAGCTTAAACCTTAAACCGGAATACCGGTAAGGTTTGTTTTTGCGGGAATCAAGGTAACCATTAAATCCCACTTAAACGCATGGATTAACGTATGTTAGCACATTAGGATTTTTAATATGTTATTATGTTTAATATTTGTTGTTTAATAGCATGTATGTAGTTTCTTGTGATGTTTGATAACAAAGAAGCATGTTAGGTTATATGTTATGTATGGAAATATTGTTTAGGGTAAGATTTTGGTTGTTAATGAAAATGTTAAGTATTATCCATGTTGTTTTATGTTATTGTGATCTTTAATGCATAGTTAATATTTTGTGAGCCTTAGGGGATTTTAGTCATGTATCTTGTACAAGAATATGACCTAATATATATATAGGTGCTAATAAATATTATATTAATTATAAGAGTTGTGGATGAAGTATTAATATTAATATTTTATGTGGTAATAACAATTTAATATAAGTGGTGTACTAAGGGGTAAAATGATAACTTTTAATTAAAAAGGGTATTATGGTAATTTTGGAGGCAAGGGCAAAGTGGTAATTTTGTAATTAAAGCGTAAAAGGGTAATTTTGGAATTAATGGATAAAATGGTAATTTTGGAAGTAGAAAGGGTAAAGGGGTAAATTGTAAATGAAAAGGGGCAAATTGGTAACTTTGGAAGTAAGGGGTAAAATGGTAATTTTGTAATTAAAGGGGGAAAATGGTAATATTGTGAATAAAGGGTAAAATAGTAATTAAAGGGCAAATGGTAATTTTGTAATACAAGGGCAAAAGGGTAATTTTGTAATAAAAGGGTAAAATGGTAATTTTGTGATTAAAGGGCAAAATAGTAGTTTGGAAATTAAAAGAGGTAAAATGGTAATTTAATTAAGGATAAAATGGTAATTTTATAAGTGAAAGGGTGTTATGGTAATTTTTGGAAGTTAAGGGGTAAAATGGTAAATTTGAAAGTAAAGGGGTAAAATGGTAATTTTGTAAATAAAATGGGTAAAAGTGGAAATTGGAAAGGAGTAACTTCGTAATTATAATAATTGAGAAGGGTAAAATAATAATTTAAATAACTAAAGGGTAATTTGATAATTTAATAATGGAAATGGGTAAAATGGTAAACATGATAAATGTGAGGGGCAATTTGGTAATTTAACCAACTAAAGGGGTAATTAGGATATTGAATAGGGGTAATTTGGTAATTTGACCAACTAAAGGGAAATTTGTTAATTATAATAAAGGAAATGGGCAAATTGGTAATCTAACCAACCAAATGGGAAATATATTAAGGGTAACAATTACGAAGGGTGATTAGTGGCCTAACAAGTGTGGGAAGTAGCTCGGTAACCTAAACCGAGTAAGGGTGTAGCTAAAGCCAAATGTGTGCTATGTGTCCTACATTCCTTGGATGTCCTATATAATTATATGTCGTGTTTTATATGCTATTATCTTAACTGTTTCATGTGTGGCGTGGCTTGGAACCGAGATGCGTTCTTGTGTCCTCTTTTGGTATGTGATAGTACGGATGTGCTGTAAGTTATGATGTGATGTGATGTGACCCTTTAGGACATGCATGCTAGGATAATTAATGTGGTACTGTGGGATGGAGGCATGAAAAAGAGAAATGGGAGAGAAAGATAACCAAGGGGAAGTAAGTTGGCTAATGTAGGTATGGGAGGAACTAGTGTTTGCGTGGGATGGTTAGAGTCTGCATAGGGGCAAACTTTACGTATGGAAAGTTGTCTCGGGGCGTGAGGAAGGTAATAGAAGTGTTGTTTGGGTGTCTGGGGGCTTCGGGTGAAAAATAGTATGTGGGACAGTATAAGGGTGTGTAGGAGACTAGGCTAGGGTTTAGGAGGAAATCCTAATTTGAGAAGTTGGAAAAAGAGAAAGAAAATAATTGAAAATAAATGAGAATGAGTGGGGTATGAAGTGAGAGTTGAATATAAGGTCGAGATGCGTGTAGGGTATTGAAATAGTTTGGGATGTGTAAGGCAGAGAAGGATAGGCCACATAGGCCCAGATTAGGGTTTTTGGAGAAAACCCTAGAGTAAGGTGGTGAGTGGGCTTGACCCACACACTTAGGAGTCGGGCTCCCGGTGTGAGAAAGTAGATTAAGGAAAGGATGTCGGGGCGAGTTAGGAGGTGCAGAAGTCTCAAGATATGGGACGAGCCCTCCGGGGAGGATAAGTGTGGATATAGTTAGCCATGCATGTCAAGGGTAAAATCTTTCAAATAAGATACGATTAAGATACTAATCACTTAAAGAGGAAGATGTTGAGCTGGATCCAGACCGGTCCACCGGCGAATAATAGTGGCCAGGAGCCGGGGTGCCTTGGAGACCGGTCCACTGGCGAATAATAGTGGCCAGGAGCATTCTACCCTGTATGTATTTCTAGTCCACTGGCTATAATAGTAGGGGATTTCGTGCTCAACAAACCAAACGTAAAAATGATAAGACACGGGGAAGACACTAATTACTTACATTGGAACACCTTGTGAGTCGAGCCCAAACCGGTCCACTGACGAATAATAGTGGCCAGGAGCGTTCTGCCCTGGAGACCGGTCCACCGGCGAATAATAGTGGTCAGGAGCATTCTGCCCTGTATGTATTTCCAGTCCACCTGCTATAATAGTGGGGTTCCCACATTCACATGGATATTTATAATCCGAGATGATGGATTAATGATGGACTAATGGCCTTAAGGCCCTAAAAGTATCGATTATTAATGATGGCCTATTAATGTTTGGTTGACTTGTTAAGTATACGAATGGACGAAAGTGAATGTTAAGTATACACCATTAATATCTAATTGACTTGTTAAATATGTGAATGTATGGATCTGAATGTTATGTTTATACCTGTCGTTTTGTACGGATATAGTAGTATATCATGTGTTACATTGTGTACCTACTTTTAAGTGTGTTTTTAAAGGGTTACTCAGTACCGTAGTACTAAAAGGTTCCATTCGTGGGGCCCCTGCCTATTCAATGGGCAGTGTCCCTTGCAGGTTGTTTGAGGCGCTATTCAAGTGGGCCTCAGGAAAGAGCGTAAGGAATTATCCGGAACTGTTAGGGTTTTACTCTATCTCCTTTAAATTCACTATTTCAATATATTCGTTGTTTCGTAACCACCACCGGTGGATTATACTCTTATAAAATGTTTACTTGCGCTACTCTGATTTAATTATCAGTTGAGTTTATTGTAATTTGTATTTTTCTCCTTTAGCCTTAGCACTTGGTACTGGAACGGTATGAGTGAACCGGTCTGGTACTAAGTGTGGCAATAATATCACCAAAATTCACGGTTTATTATTTTGCTTATGCTAATTTTCTTTTAATAAAACGAAAATTTTCATTAGTGAATTTTGGGGGTGTTACAGTGTTATGTGATGACATGCATAAAATGATAAATGTCTCTAGTGTTGTATGTGCAATTTGGCTTGGCAATAGTAAGAAGCCATGTGGTTATGATTGTATCGATTTTAAGTGTTGATGTATATCCATATTTTATGATATTGCATGTGAAGGAAGTTTGGAGAGTTCTTATGTTGGATGCCTTGTGACTTAGGTATGGTTTTTGATACCTAGGGACATTTTGGTCAATATCGTGAGAAGTGACATGTAGGGTACTTCAGGGTGTAAATTAGCCTAAAATAGATTGGAGATACTATACAAAATAACCGTGGCAAAAATAAGGAAAATTGTGGTAAATATAGTATGGGGTGAAAAACCATGAATGGGGCAAGTAAAACCTAAGGAGAGTTATGCTTGTATGTGAGTAAAGTGGGGTTAAATATGAAATTTTTTGATATTTAGGTAGATTTGGGAAGTCCTTTGAGCACTAGGGAAGGAGATATAACCAAAAGGTAGAATTAGGTTTTTGGGAGGCTAATGCACAAAACCCTAGGGTAGGCTATTATCACATGTATACAATGGGAGAGTTGGATTGTAAACTTAGAGTATGATACTAACCATGACATTTTGGGAATATGTACCAAATTTAGTAGCCATGTGGGATAGAGGGAAGTAGGTAAAACCAAAATAAAGAACACTACTACAATTACAATCTTCTAAGATGACTTTTGTTATCATTGAAGACGTAAAATGTTGTCATAGAATACCTATTACGATGACAAGTTGTCACTCATATGTCATCGTAATTTCTTTGTAGTAAAAGACCATATATTACGTCGATGGAAGTCGTTATTGAAAACAACACCTATTGCGACGATTGTGTCATTGCTATATTACTATTGTGATGACAATATTTTTTTTAGGTAATTAAAATTATCTATTGATACAACTAATGAGTCTATTGCAGTGACGCCATCATCGCTGTATGCCCAATTTTTGAAAAAATTTATCAGCTTACAGTGACGATTAATGGGTCTATAGAAGCAACCCCATCATCGCTGTATGCCCAATTTTTGAAAAATTTTATTAGCCTACAACGATGACTAATGAGTCTACAATAGCAAATCCGTCGTCGTTGTATGCCCAATTTTTTAAAAAATTATCAGCCTAGCTACAACGATGACTATCGAGTCTACAACAGTGACCCCTGTCATCATTGTATACCCATTTTCTAAAAATTTTATCCTAAATTTAGTTTTTTTTTTCAAAATTTTATTAGCCTACAATGACACCTATAGAATTTATTTTTTCCCTAAATTTTTATTACAACCCTAGAAAATTTAATTGTATTTTATTTTCAAATTAATATTAATATGTAATTGATAATATTGAATAAAAATTATTTGAAATACAGCTATTGTTCATAATTTGAAATTGTCATTACAATTTTGTTATGTAGAATAAACAACTAAATCCTATTCATTTTCCTCATCCTCCTGCCTTGACGGCATAAGTCTATACCTAAGGTCTTGTATGTTTTTTTTAACAAACTTAGTTAGCTTTCCAAGTTTTTCCTCAAAAGCAGAAGCATTGGTGCTAGTACTAGTAAAATGTGATGATATTAGTGTTGGAGTTGCAAATGATACTGAAGAAGAGCCCTTAAATAATCTACCATTATATCTCTCATGACTACGACGTTTTCCAATAATTTCACATACAATGGCTGCCTCGTCAATTTATATCGGCTCATTAGACCCGCAGTCACTCCCAAGTGATTGGACTCGAGCCTCCTCCATCATTATTTATAGTGTCTCCACCATTTTATGCTGCAAGAAAAGTTAAAATTAAGAATAATAGCTTATAAACAAAATATTATTAGATTAATTCCTTTAGAGAATTATAAACTTACATATTTCATCTTAGCATCCTTGCTCACCTATTTCCCATCCTTGTAGACCTCACCTGGAATTTTCTTGGTGCTAGGGTCGACCTATAGTTATAATAATAAATAAAAAAAACATTATGACTAACATTATAAATAATGAAAAAAATTATAAAATGGATATACAATACCTTCTTGTAACGAAATTAAGAAATCGATGACGAGCCATAGAGGCTAGGATATTGTTGCTTGCTCCTACTTTTTGCGTTTATTTTTTACTTTAAAAATCAAGAAATATTAACACTTAACCAATATTAATACATATTAAGTTTATCTATATATAATATTTACAAATTCCTTTTGTTCAAGAGTATCCCAAAACTGCTTAAGCTTATTTCAATTCTCATCGTCCAAGTCATTTGGTTTCTTCCCAGGATTTTTTTCTGCCAAATTCTTAAGCTAAATTTTTCTTACTCCTATAGGTGTCACAGAGCGATCTAAAACTAGCCTCCCATATTGCAAGCCAGTGTGGTGTCTCCTTCCACTCTTCCAAATCAAAATATTTCTATAAATAAAATAAAATTACCCATTAGTCAACTAAAAACCAAAAATATTATAAATTAAAAGATACTTGTGATTAACTATTAAATCTATTCCGGGGACAATCTTTCCTTTGGAACATGATCCCAAGTGTCATAGTACATAGATATGATGTTCCTAATCTCATTCCCTACATGCCTGAAAAATAATATACCATTTTTTCCTATAGATCTCCAAGCCCTATCTAATTTAGACAACCACTGGAGGCAAAATTTCATGTAACCATTTTTCATAAACTCTTCATGCATATTTATGGATTTTGAATAGGAGCATCTAGGATGTGCTAGAGCTACAACATGCATCACATTAGTTAACCAAATGAGTGCAAAATATATACTAGAAGGAAAAAAAAGTATTACTAGACTCGCACTGAGTTGGAATACTAGAAGGATGTCGAGGGGGGTTCATTACCTCCATCCCCACCATGGTTCCTCATTATGACATTGGCCATACCTATCAATCTTTAACAACAAATCAACAAAAAATAATAAAAAGAATTTGATAATAGTTAGAGAAGGCTAAATTCTAATATACTCAAGATAATATTCATAAAATAGATCCTAATATACACAACATAATAATTTTATCTGTCGATAAATTAATCATCACTACAAGTATTGTCATTACTACGTGCATCTTTACTACTTGAGTTTGAAGCACCCTCATCCATATCAACAATATTATTTGTCGTACCAGGTATGGACTCATCGTTAGAAGTAGCATTAGTTTGGATCTCATCACTTCTGACATTATGATGCCAAAAAGTTTAGTTATCAAGGTCATCTGCTTCAACTGCCAAATCAATAGTAGATGATTCAACTCCATCTCCAACATCAATCTACTCATCATCGTTTAGATCCCATATGTGATGATGGTTGACTTTCCAAAAAACTTGCCAATGAGGACCATTTAGTAGATCATCAACATACCAAACTTAATTTTCTTGAGATCTTAACATATAACGATCCTCCTTGTACCACTCATACCTTGTACAAACACTTGTAATATTGTTCTTTCATATTATTCTTTTTTTCCTTGTATCAATGTTGAACCATTTGCACTTGAACAACAAAATAGAACAATCATGCAAATAAGATAGCTCGATGATCTGTTACATCTATCCATAATATCATTCATCGTCGACTTTGGAGACAGACACACAATTATTTTGTGTTCTTTTATTTTTTTCTCTTTCATGAGTTAAGAATCTAACGTCGTTTATAATATAACCAGTATAAGTTGTAACCACTCCCAATGGACCCCTAGCAAGATATAATAACTCGTTAGTGTATTCAGGTGATCCTGACTGACGTAAATTGTACGCCTATAGTATATATAGTTAACAAAAATAATTATTAATTTCATTTTTCTTAAAATTAATTAGGAATAAATATTGAAAATTGAATGAAGATTTCAATTATTTTGGAATAAAACCAATGGGTAAACTCTTTCTTTTGAATGTCATCTAAATTGCCACCACATCCATATATCTCGTTCATGTGCTCACTACAACATTAAAGAAAATATATTCATTTAATATACACAGATAATTATTAGAATCATTATTAATAATTATTGATATATAGTTACTCTAAAAATTTATGTATCTCTAGATAATTGTTGAGAACATACAAATTATCTGATTTAGCTCATTCTTAGAGATATCAACACTCAATGACTTACCCATGCCACGACCTTTAAACAAAAAGAATGAAAGTTGCTATTTTTTTAAAACAGCATCTTCATTTCTATAAGGTCTGTTGAATCGTGTCTCAACCCCTTAGGAGTATATAGAACAAAAATTAACGAATTCATTTAAGACATAACCTTTGGCAATAGAACCTTCTGGGCAAGCTCAATTTCTAATGTACTCCTTTAATTCTTTCAATCTTATTTCAACAAGATACATCCTTATTCCATGAACATGCCCATCTAGTTGTGCTTCTTTAGGTAAGTGCATTATAAGATGAACCATAATTAGAAACAAAAGTAGGGGGACTCTGTGTTCTAACTTGCACAGGATGACAACCACATCATTTTTAGCCTTCTCCAAATCGAACAACTGATGTATCCTTGAACACATCATGGTGAAGAAGTTATTGAACTCAACAATTATATCAGCAATATGTTTTCATAGGAACGGTCACACACCAAATGGCAACAACCATCACATTATTACATGATGATCGTGTGATTTTAGTACATTCAATTTGCCATTATTTTCAATTATATTATTCCCCAAATTCACTGTAAAGCCATTTGGAAACTTTACCCTCTTTACGAACCCCAAAAAAGTCATCCTATCATTATGTGAAAGACTCTTTGCAGGTTTAATCAACTTATTACCCTCATAGTATAGATGTAGTTCCAGTCTAATGTTCATATTCATCAAATCAAGCCTTAAATTTTCATTATCTTTTGATTTGTCATTATTACCAAGGATTGTGCCAAGTAAATTTTTAGAAACATTTTTTTTCAACATGCATCATATTTAAGTTGTGTTTAAGGATAATCAATGACAATATAGGATTTCAAAAATTATAATCTTCTTCCTCCAATTCAACTCATCAACACCTCTCTTACTCTTCAAATGTAGTGTGTCTTCATGCTTACCCGGTGGGTAATCTCTAACGGGACTCAAATGTATCAAGTAGTCATCTACAAAAAATCTTCAGGTGTATTTCTCTTTATCAACTTTACCATCAAATTGTTTATACTTCTACCATGGATAGTTAGTTAGAAGGAATCATCGATGTCTAATGTACCCCTTTCTAGACCTTAGCCTCATAGAAGGAGTTTCTTCATTACATTTGGGGCATGCTTTATACCCTTGTCTTGACCACCCGAAGAGAATTGAATGAGCAGGAAAGTCATTAATAGTCCACAGAATCCCAACACTCATTATAAACACTTTGTTATCAACTGCATATCTAGTATCAACCCATATCACCCACAACTCATTTAGATCATTAATAAGAGGTATGAGGAACACATCAATATCCATCTTAGGAGAAAACGTTCTAGGACTCAACAAAGATAACGTAAAGAATGGATTTTTCATGCACCGCCATGGGGGTAAGTTGTATGTCGTCAAAATTACTAGCCACATACTATAATTTCCATTTATACAAAAGGGATTAAACCCATCTAATACCAACCCTAATATAACATTGTGAGGCCTAATTGCAAAATCTGGATGATTTGCATCAAAATCTTTCCATTCTTGGCCATCAACTGCATGTCATAAGATTCATGGTTATCTAGAACGCCCATTCAAGTGTCATCCTATGTCTTGAGTTGTGTGTCTGCAAGCATATAATATTTTTAATCTCGGTGTTAAGGAAAACTAATGCAACACCTTATCTGGTAGTTTCTTTCCCTTTGTGGCATCATCTACCCATCTAGAAGTACCACATACTAGATAATTAGTTATATCAGCATTCTCTTTCCAGTATAAGGCACAATCATACTTGCATGTGTGTATCATCTTATAGCTAAATCCTAACTTATCCATCATATTCTTAGCATCGCAATGTGATCCTAGACGCTTATTACCATCTAGAAGTGCTTCTTTCAATAGAATTGTTAATCAATTTGTTCAACACCTTGTTGATGCGGGAGCAGAGTCGCAGGACACATCACCAACTAAGATGGCTACGCTACTCTACGTAGATACATAAACATGGAGGAGTATGCATGGCTTCATGCAGCGTTTGTTAGCTAGCGTAACATTTATGTCTAAGTACTAGTTATTGTTATTTACTTTTAGTCAATTAGTAACTAAATATTAAATAGCTAGTCTTAAGGGAATCAATGCTTTTGGGAGGGAGTTATTGTTATTTACTTTTAGTTAACTAGTGACTAAATATTAACTAGCTAGTGTTAAGGGAATTAATGCTTTTAGGAGGGAGTTATACTTTTAGTCAATTAGTGATTAAATATTAACTAACTAGTCTTAAGGGAATTAATGGTTTTGGAAGGGAGTTACTGTTATTTACTTTTAGTCAATTAGTGACTAAATATTAACTAGCTAGTCTTAAGGGAATTAATGCTTTTGGGAGGGAATATGCTTGTAATCTTTTGAAAAGATGCTCGGTTCCTTGGCTATATAAACCATAGGAACCCGAGTAGAAAGACACAACTTGAATAAGAAGAACAACCTTAAGCATTGCTTAAACCTGAATTCTATGTGGATTCATCTCGTAATAAGTCGAATCTGTGTGAACGATTTGTTTCGAATCGTCTCGAAACAAAATCGAATCTGTGTGAACGGTTTTGTTCTCGAAACCTTAATCTTTATTTCTGTGTGGTTTAAAGATTAATTTATCCTTCTACCTCATTTTCCATCATCATCCACCCCTTCAAATCCCCATCATCAACCTCCATAATCCATACTCATCAAATACTCCATATAAACTCCATCTAAATCTAAAACTCTAACCGTGCACGCACTAATCCTCAACTTCACCAAAAAATTTAAGGAAGAATTTTTTTTGCATCTTGGATATAACTCTATCTCCATATCTTGAAATAGCTCGTTGACATATAGATCTCTATTATCCCTAGATTCATTACCTATTACCTCATTAGCATTCGAGTCTTCACCAAGAGGCTCGACTCTTTCACAATCCTCAATAAGTGGATCACCACCTAATAAATCACCCAATACATATGTCATCTCATCTTCGATATCTTCCTCCACACTTTCTCTTCCAATTTCACCATTAAATTCCCATGTATCATAATCGTCCATGAACCCAAACCACAAAATATGGGCTTCAACCCTATCTATTCTACCCCATTCAAAATTAACACATCTCCTACGAGGACAACGCGCTAATCCATCCGATCATAAGTTATCTTTTGCCAATCCTATAAATATTTGAAGACCATCCCAAAACTCATCAGATTTTTTATTACGCAATCTTGTCTAGCTCTTATCAATTGGCATTGTATATATATAAGAAAAATTAAAATATGGATCAATTTTATATAATTATTTCATTGGCTTAGTGACCAAGAAGTGTAAGTATTGTAAAAGTTTTATGAAACTATTTAAGGCCAATAATATTTTATTATTTAATAGCTTAAAAAGATGAAACATAGATTTACAATACAATATAATTATTATGGACCTTAATACATAAAAGTAGATTAATATATATATTGAAATAGAGGTACTACAACCTAAAATGCCTCACTAAAATCAAACACTAGTTCCACCTCGGATGTAATCGATCACCCACCGAGTCCATACTTCTTGTAGAAGCATTTGTTCTCTCACATCTTCAATATACTCGTAACTATGATCTAGGTAATTATGATATATACTCGGCAATATCCTATGCCAAGACCTCCACTCATCATCAATCACTATCAACTCCCTTACAATGTGATTATAATCTCTCATAAATTGTATATCCTCAATAAACCTAGGGTGTAGAAAATTACTATGGCCAAACTCATATATATATCTTGCCCTCGCCTATAACCAGGGTTGACTATATGGCACTTATGTGGCTAAGCTCATCACGTATCCATCTCATGTGGTACCTTATATTTATGTCAAGAGACATAAAAAAGTAGGCCGGAAAACATGCGTCGGGTAAGAGAGGCATATTATCACCTACAAAAGAGGGAAACATATAATGAATTAGGGTAATATCTAATTATGACAACATAAATAAGAAAGATAATAACCAAAATTATTTATATAAGTGTGTATTCCACGATATCATTTTTCAATATCAAATTCTAAAGTTTTCATATTATTTAAAATGTTTATGTGATTTCTTGGGTTTTAATTAGTATTATGAATAATAAGGAATAGTGTGGATAGTTTAACTAAAATAAATGTTGCCATGATTTATATTTTAGCATGTTTACTTGTATTCTCTTACCTACACATGTTATAATTATCTTATATGTTATATGCTATATAATTTTAGTAGATTTAGTTTCACATTAATCTCATTATAATGCTTATATTCTTCTTTCCTTTTTTCAAACATATGTGTACAAAGGTCAATAGATGACATTGTGAATTTTTAGTTGGTTAAATTATCAAATTGTCATTCTTTATTATTATAATTACTAAATTGCCCTTCTCCATTATTATAATTACCCAATTGCCCTTTAGTTGATTAAATTACCAAATTGCCCTTCTCCATTATTATAATTACCAAATTACCCTTTAGTTGGTTAAATTACCAAATTGCCATTCTCCATTATTATAATTACTAAATTACCATTTTACCATTTTACTTTATTAAATACCATTTCACCCTTCTTTTATACCAATTTACTAGTTTACCCTTCCACTTTGTTAAATTACCAGTTTACCCTTTCACTTACAAAATTACCATTTTGCCCCTTACTTCTAAAATTACCATAATACCCTTTCCATTATATTTCATCCTTCAAAATACTTTCTCTCATCCAAAACTTACCAAGTTAGCACCTCTCCATGTAAAATTACTAATATGCCTTTCCTATTTGTCAATTTACCAATTTACCATTTTACTCTTACAATTTACCATTTTGCCCTTATCACACCACTTTTACTAAAATACCCTCACTATATAAATTAATACTATTAATGCTCCATTCTCATCATCCAACTCCACCAAATATTATTATTCAACATAATACTCATTAGCACCCATACTTATTTAGGCCACACTTTTACATAGAAAATATTACTAAAATGCCCCTAGGGCTCATAATAACAATATTTATGCATCAATGGCCACATTAACATAACATATCATAGATAAGCACTTAAAATTTTTATTAAAAACAAAGCTCCTTCCTTAATCATTATTTCTACACATGGTACATAAACTAGCATGCTTTCCTCTTTATCAATCAATATAAGCAACCACATACATTATACTTAACAACATATATCATGCATATAAACATATTAAAAACCTTAATGTGCTAGCATATGTTTATCCATGCATTTAAGTAAGGTTTAATGGCTACCAGTACCTTGGTTAAAGATTTAAGCTTTAATTAGCAAAAGTAATACCTATAAATAGTATCAATAATTATCATCTTAGAAATAGGAAAAACCAAAGAGCATAAAACTTTATCAAAACTTAATTAATGATATACTTTATTTAACCATTAATATACCTTAAGCTATTAGCCAAATAACCAAAGGAAGGCAGCAAACTCACACTACTCATGCAGTGTGAGCTGCATGCAAGCACAAGGAAGGGGGTCGAAGAGGGTGGAAGAAAGGAAGGGGGTTGTTTTCAGGTTGGGGTTTTAGGGCTAGGAAAGAGGGAAGGTGGAGGAAATGTAGGGAAAAGGATGGGTGTAGGGGTGGAGTGGGGGTGTAGGTGGTGGTCGGGGATGGGTGATCGGGGTAGCAGGGCTGTAAAGGGGGCTGTAAGAGTGGTAGAGGAGAAGAAGGGAGGAAAATGAGAGGTTGCAGGGGTATGTTTCGGCCAAAGGAGGTAAGGGGATGGTAGGGGAGGTTGCAAGGAGTGAGTTGGTGGTTCAGGAGATGGTGGAAGCTGCAGGACGGAGGCCAACGAAGGAGGAGCAGGGTGGTTACTGAGAAGGGAGAAAAAGAAGAGGAGAGGAAGGCTTGATGGGTGGTGTGGTGGTGAAGGGTGGGAGTAGGAGGTGGAAGGAGACGGTGTAGGAGGTTGGTAGGGCGGTGGTAGCAGCAGAATGGGGTAGAGGAAGCAAAATAGAGGAAGGGGATAAAGGAGAAGAAATGGGAGAAAAATTGATCTGGAGAGGGAGAATGAAGGGTTGAATGGGGTAGAAATGAGGCTGGTGAGGAGAAGAAAAAGGAGAGGGAGAAGAGGGGAGTAGGTGTGGCCAATCAGGTAGGGTGTAGGAGGGGCAGGTGGTTGTCGAGGTTGCAGAGAGAGGGAAGGGGAAGAAGAGAAAGAATAAGGCATGCGTGGCTGGGGGTGCAGGGTTCGTTTTGTCTGAAAAGGGGAATAAAAGGACCGGGGGAGAGAGAGGGAGAGAGGGAGAGTTGTAGGGAGGTAAGTGGTGGTAGGGAGGAGTTGTAGGGTGGCTGGCAAGGTGTGCTCGGGTGGTCAGGGATGGAGGAAGAAAAAGGGAAGAAGAAGAAAAGAAAGAGCAAGCCCGTCGAGCAAGGGAGAAAAGAAGAACGGGTCAGCTCGGTCAGGGGAGAAAAGGTAGAGAATAAAAGAAAGGGGGTTGGGCTGCATCATACAAGAGAGGGAGAAGGAGAGGGAATTGGGTCAGCGTCCCAGTGCGTAGGGGGAGAGGCCTAAGGCCTAGCGGCCTAAAGGAGAAGAAAAAGGAAAAAGAAGGAACAGAGAAAAAGGAGAAATAAAAGGAAAAAGGGAAAAAAGGGAAAAATAAGATAACTAAATTATGGAATAATAGAATGTAATATTTTTGATAGATAAATAAATTTAACAACTTAATTTAATATAATTTCATATATTGGTTTAAAAAGGATAATTTTATTTTGAAAAATTATTTAAATAAAATGAGTATGATAAAATAATAAAATATTTATTTTAATTTATTAAATATTCACATCTAATTTTATAAACTAAAAAATCCATAGAATAATTAAAAAATAAATTTAAAAGCTAATTTATCCCAAATAAAAGCTATTTATTAAATTATAGGTTTTTAAAATTTTAGGAGATTACACATATAACATAGGTCCAAGTCCTTAAGTCCTTTTAAACCCAAATTGCACTCCCTTTAGCAATCATTATCTCATATTGATTATTTATCCATCTTACAATGATTCACTCTCAAATATCATCATTATTATCATGCCCATAATGCATGGCTATTAATAAACCTATCCCAATGTATTACTCACAAGAATCTCCAAAACCCCAAATCCCACTGTTTATCCATAATACCTCCCATGAAATTTACCTGATTACCAATTCTAATAGATAACCTCATAATGCCAATCATTAATGAAGTATTTAGAATCCGAATAACCTCTAGATCTTATACATGGAATAATGATATTATCATTAGAAGATAGTTTGCCTCAAATTATCTATTAAATCATCTAAGGACCCCAAACAATGATAATACTTCCAAGAATCCCTCATGCTATTATTATCATATTTTAATCCACCTAACACAAAATACCAAAATTTTCTTACTACCCCATAATGAATAAATTACCCTTAAGCACATATAATAATCATTATTTTATAAAATATTGTACCTTCCACACATAATATTTTCCAATTCCACAATTTATCATCATACCCGATGAGAATTTTTAAGTATATCTATCAAACCTCATTTAAACTATATTTTATACCATAAGATATATTTCACAAATATGAAATTATCACAACAAAATAACAATGATATCTCTTACCCATTCTGACTTTCTTTCAATAACATAATATCCTTAAGCCCATATTTTATACCATAAGATATATTTCCATAAATATGATGTTATCACAAAAAAATTATAACATAATGGTACCTCTCGCCTATTCTTACTTTCTTTCAATATCATATTCATATCATCACAAAATATCACGATCAACACATGTTACATTATATATCAACAATATCATGAAAAACACATATAACCATGCAAGTAAATAATACCAAAAACCCTAAAACTTAGTATCCTTACCAACTAGAACACCAGACTCTGAGCATTAAATCCTACACTTCCTTCTCTGAAGCTACTAGAATACCAGCTACAAAAAATAACAAAATTCATGGTTAGGCTGAAAGAGTTAAATCGAAGGAGAAATCAAGGTAAAGAGGGTAAAAATAGAAATAACCATAGTTAAATGGGAACTTGAGATGTGTGGATGCGTAGAGGAAGGTGTGGTGGATCTATAGTAAAATTTTGGTGGTGTTTGGACAAGGTTTGGGGTAAAAATAGGGATACACTATCAAAAATGGGAAGTTGCACAATTGTACTGCAGGCAGTGTAAACCTAGTTGAGAGAAAAGATCATGCACGACCAGGTAGTGCTAAGTTGCACAGCTGTGTTGTAGGCGATACAGCCTTGGTCTAGAGAAAAGATCATGCACATCCAAGTGGTGCTGAGTTGCACGATTATGAGATAGGAAATTTTAGTGTTGCACGACTGTCCTTGAAGTCGTGCACAGGCTATGTAATTTGTAAAAATGCGATGCATAAGAGAAATAAGAAGGGAAAATAGATGGTGGTCGGTAGTAATGGTCGGCAACAGTGTTGGGAAAGGTTAGGGTGACCTTGGTGGTTGGTCCACTAGCCAATGGGAGGTGAGTGGTGGCCAAGGTGATGCACGGTAGTGGAATGGGTGGTGCGCATGGTAAAAAAATAAGGGAAAGAAGGTGTAAGAAGAAGAAGAAGAAGAAAGAAGGAAGAAAGGAGAAGGAAGAGGGGGTGCTTGGGCAGTGTTTTGGATACAAAATGGGCAGAATGGAGGTAAACTAAAGAGGGAGAAAGGAGAGTGTGGTGTATATGTGTGTGTGTGTGTGTATACACATGTGTGCGTGTGTGGCGTGAATCAGGGAAGAAAGAAAAAAAGAGTAGGGATGTGTGCGACAATGATAATGGTGATGGTGCGGCTGTAAGGTGATGATAATGATGATGGTTGTAGAGGATGGTGAGGAGTAGGGTAGTAGCCATAGGGTGAGGGTGGTGATGGCTGTATGAATGTGTGTTGCATGATATGTAAAACAATAGGGGGGAGTAGAGTGTGCAGGTCTACAGAGATGGAAGAAGGAGAAGAAGAAGGAGAAAGGTGATGGATGACGGATGAGGGGTGCATAAAGGTGATGGGTGATGGTACAAGTGGGGAGATGCAAGTTGCAACATTTTTCAAATGTTGCGGCTTGGATTGATGGGATAAGGGAAAAGGGGGAAAAAGAGAAAGGGTTGGGGGATTAATTTAGGGGTGTTTTTAGATTAGCCATAAGTAATTAGACTTAGTGGAAATTTTAGCAGGTTTTGATTTGGTTTATAAATTACAATTTATCCGAGTCAAGGTTTCACATTTTGATTAAAGTTTCATGATTATGAAATTGGGTTAAGGCTAAAATAAGATTTCTTGAGATTAGAATCAAATTAGGGGGTTAATGATGTGGGATTAGGCTAATAAAATTTTTGGAGCATTACAGTAACATGCATTGACCCTTGATAAAGGGTTTCAATGACATGTTAGGATTTGTTAGATATATTGGAGACTCAAAAGGGACATTGGAGGTGAGGATACACTAGAGTTTTGAAACTAGGGTTTCAAAGGGGAATAGGGTTTTCTTGGTGTAGTAGCAAGGTAGGTTCCATGCGTGGGGTGGGTGTACATGTTTGTGTGATTAACTTGAAATCAATGAAATACGAATAATACACTAATCACTTAAAATGCATGATCACTCGAATTAGGCCCAGTTGTACCTATCGATCCACCAGCGAAAATAGTGGTCAGGAGTGTCTTACTCTGGAAGTTGTACCATATTATCGTTCCACTAGTGAGAATAGTGGGGTCTCGAACCCAAGTAAACTAAACCATTGGATGATAATAACCTATATTAAGACATTAATTACTTAAAGTGGAATACCACGTGAGTCAGAATCGGTTATACCTTGATTACCGATCCACAATGAGAATAGTGGCCAATAGTGTTATGTCTTGGGATTGTACCTTAATTATCGATCTGTCGATGAGAATAGTGGCCAAGAGTGTCCTTTCCTAGAAGTTGTACTTGTTTACCATTCCACCGATTGAAAATAGTGAGGTCTCTAAATCCAACATGGATAAAATCATGAGTTGATTATTGTACTAATACATTATGTCTAGATAATAATGAATGAGTCGATATGATCTTCTTATGCACGTGTCATCCCTTACTGTAGTGTTATTGATGTCTTTGACCTTATTGATTTTATTGTTAACTTACTCAGTACGTAGCATATTAATCACCTTTATTATGGGTGTTGCTTATTTCCACAAGTAGAAACCCCTTCTAAGCTTGTGCAGGTGAATGAGGACTCAATAGACGATTTTGTTGCATACAATATTATAATTGGAGCAGAGTGATGCTATTATGACCGGGGCTGGGGACCTGAGAGTGTGACATCCAGTTGTTTTTTTAACTAGCTTTCTTCTTGTTGATTTTTAGTTGAATGTTTAATTATGTATTTTAGTACTCCTTTTGGAACGAACACCTTACTCTTATTTATGATATGGATTGTTCTTATGCTACACTTATCATGGTTTGTGTATTGTTTTATCTTGCCTTGTAGTTGGTACTATTCTTATGCTACACTTATGTCGATTACGACGGTAACTCCCCTCTTATGTTTGAATGTTCTTCCACTTGAAATAAAAAATTTCTATAGTAATTTTGGAGGTGTTATAATTTTATATTCACATTTTTTAGATTTCTAATGGAACATATATAAGTGTATACTTGATTAGTTTTTATCTATTAATATGAAGAAAAAAAATCTATCTAGTTATCCATCGGATCTCACGTAGGTGATAGTATGGGGTGAGTTGACAAACACTCATTCCACCATTCGGGTTCAAATACACATATGGTTTTGGTATCCTTTATCAAGTTTGGTATCACGTATAGGGTACCCAACTCAAACCCATCACATTGACATCCACAAAAGAGAGGATTAATCAATTTTGGGATTAGGTGTATGATTTAAAACCCTCACAAGCCTAAAAGCAAGCCATTAATTTAAAGGGCAGCTTCAATACTTTAAGTTTAAATTTTTATAATTTTTTAATATATAGAAATACTTTTGAGTGTTGCATATCTTGAATTTTCATATTCAAAATGAAACCAAGGATTGTAATTGTTATTTAGGAGTTAAATTAAATTATCCAAAGAAATAATTTAATTATTCAAAGGAAATAAGAGTAAAATAATCTAAAAATATAACTTTATATTCATTGCTAAACCAAGTAAATAATATGATAACATATAAAAAATTATAAATTTGTATAAACATGCATAATAGTATTTATCCTAAAATATCTCTATGTATAAAAAAAAAGTAAATGTTATAAATGAAAAATCGTCATTTTTTGACCACTCAATAATAATCATCATTTTTTCCACCCAAATGTATATACTATTTTTATTTATTTTGTGTTTGAGCTAGATTTTTTTTTTATAATTTGTTGTATAAAAATAATAACATTGATATTAAATGGAGTTTATGCGATAAATAATTAATGTGCTATAACTATAAGAAACTCTATTTTTCCATTAAGGTTTTTAGGATAATATTATGAAGATTACAAAAAAAAAAGCATACTAGGGGACAACTAGTCTTCATTCGTAATTATAAATTGTGAGTACATTCCATCTTACATCCTATGTATAATGTCTCATACTTGCTATGCTAATAATGTAAGGGCATTAGTGTAACACCTCTATTTTTACCAACTTTTTTTTTGTTTTTATGTTTTGAAATAACTGTGGAAGCTAAAATAGAAAATGAGGGATGCTACTGCCACATATATTATGAAGGGATGTGTGTGTGTTCACCTAACTTATATTAAATGTAAGGTTGGGCATGAAAATTGAGCAACAAAAAAGAGAAAAACTATGCAAATAAAAAACTCTTTATAGATTAAAAAAAACTCAAAAAGAGCTTCTGTAAGCCCAAAGGAAAGAAACAAGAACAAAAAAAATAGAAATCCCCACACATAATAAAACATCAAAACCCTTACTCTCTGATCCAACGTTACAAAAGTGACCAAAACATTTGCATCACAATCACTGAAAAATAATATGTTTGCTACAAAAGTATTGAGTAAACATAACCGACTCAGAGCAAATAATATGCTCACACAACCATATCATACAAAAACATAATATCATGCAAAAAGATATACTATCATAGATTTAAATGTTATTTTGGAACTTGTGGTTTATGATTTGTTATGTTTTAGTCCCTGTAAAAAAAATAGTTGCTAGGGTTTAAATTTATATACGAATTAATCCTCTACCCATATATTAACTTATTATAGCATATTAATGTATATATTATCTCCCCTAGTTATCATTGTATATCCTAATAATCTACTTACTTATTAATCTAATTATCTAATGTATATTTATACTGCAAATCTAATAATAAATTAAATTGTAAAAATGAGCATAATAAAACCTACCCAACCTTCATCCTCCCCCATGTATTTCATTCCTCCTTCTTAACCTAAAATTCTTCCTATCCTCTTCACCAGGTGCATTTTTATTGCATGTGTTCCATCATCCTTTTCATATATTGATTTTCTGGTTCAATGTCTTTACCCATTGCTTTGCCCGTGTTCCTCCATTGATTCACCTATCACCCTCTTTCCTTTCCTTCTAAATCTCACGTTTCATTCTTAAGCTTCATCATCAGTCATTTTTGTGAAATCCAATTTCAATAGCCAAGTAATTTTTTGAACCATTATATATGGTAATCAAAATAAGGGTTTTATACTGTAATTTTCTATTATTATCGTGCTCTTTTTTTATTTGTTCTAAAAATCAAATCTTGAATTAAGTTAGGGTTTTGGTCTTTCAAAGCATGATAGCTATTATAATTGTTCTCATTACAATCTTTAAGTATGTTGATATTTATAATAGAGAATAATAATATTTCAAACTTAAAGGCTACTATAATCATCCTCATTGGTTGTTGTTGTTGTAATCTTCATATTGTTAAGTTGAAGGCTTTCAAGTGATAATTATTGATAGGATGTTATCACCTTCTTATAATTGAAAGAAAGAATAATTTTAAAAAAATTAATATGTTGAACGCTTTATTCAGAGCATATTGAGCACAATAATTGTTCAATATCAAATTGTTGTTATCTTAGACTATAATGTCTTGTGTTTGACTATAATTCATAGTCTCAAAAATTTATATCACTATTGATAACTTGTTTGACTTTTGTTATTTGATCATGTGTAAAGATGGTAAGGGTAGTTTGCCTCTTGTTCTCATGGTGATGGGTTGCATTTGTGGAATGGTTTTGATTAATCAAGAGCCTTATTTTCATTCTAACGTTGTACTAAGTGGATTTTTGTTATTCAGTCTTAAAAAATGAGTTTTTTATTGGGATTTTTTTCTCCTAATTGGTTTGTTAAATGCTTGTTTGCATGATTATTTTCATTATGAAGTTGCACTAAGTGAATTGTATGTATTTATTTGGCAGGGATGGATTCGTAGGATAATTATATTCGATCTTCAAGCACCAAAATCAATATGCTTTGTTATTACCAAAATCCTGATATGATTTATACATCTATGCCAATGGATATATCCCTTTAGAAGATATGTAAAATGATGTAGATTCAAGGTGGAAGATGGTTGTAATTTCTTTCAATGGTGGGAACATAGTTTAGAGGATAGAGCTAAAGTTCAAATTGTTAATGCTATGTTTAAGCTATTGAGGAACATCAAAACTTTGAAGGAGGAAATAAAGATGAAGAGCATATGTTAATTTCAAGTGATAAAATTAGAAATGGAAATGGAGAGTTTGAAAAACAATAGTATGTAGGATGAACAAACAATGTAATTATTTTCAAAGAAGGGAGAAATTATATTTGCTTGTAGTTACTTAGGTTTTAATAATTTTAGATTTAGTATTTATGAATAGGGATAATAATTGTGCTCTTATGTTGGTTTAATGTATGAAGTTTGACTATTAAAAATTTAATAATATGCATCTAATTGTAATCTTAATGAATTTCAACTCTTATATTCATCGATGAATACAATTTCCAACATTTTGAAGTTAATATTTAGGTTGCTTGAGTGCAGTAACTGATTTCATAAACTTATTTGAGATATGATTTTCAAAATAAAATGTTATTTTAGGAATAAAATGAAAGAGTATATTGAAGGACTTGTTTTTCTCATATGAGATGAAAAAAATAACTTGTTAATAATATGAAAAATAGGCATGGCAAATAACATCATTAACATCAATAGTTTTTTAAATTATTTTACCAAAGAGCCCATTAATACTTTACAATACATTACTTTGAAATTTTTTTTCCAAGTAATGTTCATATGATTTCATTAATTAAACCCTATTATCACAAAATATAGCCTACACAAAAAATATATCAATCATTAGCTTGTCTGGGTATCAATAGTACAAAAAAATAGCCATACCAAGATGAGATTAGCATCATCAACATCAAATCCCTCCTTAACTATGCATAGGCAAAAAAAAACTACACTAAAATCCTATAAATTTAATTGAGTCTTCAATGCCTTTCAACTTTGATCTATTGTGTTAAGGCCCAATATCAAGTTCTTATGTTGATGTCTCAACCATAGATGATACTTGCGATAAGTTAGCGATAGAGGCTTCATTCTATCCTTGTCTTGAATCATATAGGCCAAAAGCATGTTATTTACTTTAAATAAATTAAATAAATAAACTTAGATAAATTTCTTGTGCAAAATTACTACTATGAAAGTCTTCTTGGTATGACCTACATTACCACACTTGCACATCTCACTTGCTCACCAGATTGTGGCATAACCCCATTTTTTTTCGTATGTAATATTCACCTTCTTCCCTTCATCTTCCTATATTCCCCCTATTTTATTAGGTTCATCAAATGGTGAAAGATGGATAGGTTCACCTTTGATCTCCTTTCATATGGTTTTCCCATTAATTAGATCAATGGCATGTTTGTACCTTGCAAAATGCATTAATTTTGTGTAATACTTATAGGCATACTTCTCGATCTCCTCCTTAGCCTCTAGTGGTTTCCATAAGGAATACCAATTACATCTCACTCTCTACAAGAACTCATTTTAGGTAGATCAACAATGTATCCATCCATATTTTGCCTCACTTGGAGAGACCCAACCCCATTACCCAGATCCCTCCACTATCTATTATTACGTTTGGCCTCCTATATCAAGGCAAACACTCTATGGAGTTAGAGTAAAAAAACTATGTTTTCTTATCCCATACATCAATATACCCATTACATCTTCAAGAATCATGATGATTATCTTGTATCTATAATCAATAGTACTTGTATTGAAGACCTTTGAAATATTATTATCCATTAAATTTTTCAATGCCATGAAAGAACATAATGTTCTACAATAACTCTTTGGCTTCCTTTCCTTGATGTCCTTCAAAAAATTTACTATTTACAGCTCAACTAAATATTCTTCAAAATTCACATTAGTGGATGACTTTGCAATTTTCCAAAAATGTTTTTGGTACTACATGCCTTTATACTTCTTTCTCCAATTGTCATATAGATATTTAGAACAATTCTTATGCTTGACATATGGAAGAATATCAACAATTACCTTTTCTAACCCCTATAATATATCACCAGAATTCAAGTTAATACGTTTTAAAAAATTACCTATGAGATTCAAAGGTTGATGAATAAGTGAATAAATAAATATATACATTGACCTTTTATTGGTATGAAATGATAGTCCACTCAACACTCATGTCCATGTCTAAGCCATCTCTCATTAATTGCAAAAACCAACTTCAGGGTTCATAATTCTCCCTATATACCACACCATATACACAAGGGAGAATTTGATTGTTCACATACCTACTAATAACAACTACTACTTACCCATTCCATGGACCCTTCATAAAATAACCATCAATGGATATGAATTTTCTACATCCCTTTATAAGACCTTTATTTAAAGCATCCACTATTATATACATCCCTTTGAACACTAGTAGCGAGTCCACATTAGGCTTCTCAAGCTTCAATTTTACTGTATTTTGGCTATTGAATCTTAACAATTCATTAACCTATCCACTTATTTCTTTGAGTTAGCCCTCATAATCCCCCTTTAATCATATGATGTGTTAGTCATCTAGCTCTCAAACATTTTTAATATGCTATCTTGACATTCAACTCCTACACCACGGTCTCACAAAATTATCCTATCTTCCATTTTGGTTGGATCCTAAATTTATTCACAAAATTAACTCATACTTTGACTAATAGCACTAAAATGTTTGGAAACAAAGCATCTTCTATGCAGATATCAGATAATGAATGATGATCTATAACCTTGTTGAGACTTTTTAATTCTTGATGCTCTAGCGTCATGTTACTGGAATGCTAGTATATGTTGTTATGAGGCAACTTGATAGGTTTCGAAGATCTCTTGGATGATAAGATTTCTTACATGAAGTTACCCAGGTACATGGAAAAGACACTTAGAAAGTGGGAGTAATTAGATGTTTGTTGGCAACTATTTTGTATGAGGTTTGGAAAATGCATAACAATGTGCTATTTAAAAACAAACATTTTGCTTTGTGTCACCTAGTTAGGCACGTATCTGTTGATTTTAGATGTTAATGTGAGTCTAGAGTAGTTAAGTATGGTCCATATGTTATGACTGTTGATGCGTTTACATCCTTTTCTTGTAATGTTTGATTCATTTTTATAATATAATATGTTTTTTCTTAAATAAAAGAAGAAGATGACATCCTATTACTCTAAGATTTCCCACATGTGCTATGAAAACATAAAGTCTTAACTTGAAATAATCTCTCGTTTTAAATCCGACTAGCCCATATCCTCTGAGCATAAGATTTACCTATATATATAACAACCATCATCTCCTTATCATTTTTGTAGATTTTCAAATCATAACTATTCAATACAACATAGTTATCTAAAATAATATTAAGCTTCTCCTTTATCGGAAATTTCAATCTAATGTTAAAATAGTCATGTTCAGGTTTACCATACTCATTATGAAAAGGATACTCTTACACATCTAATTCTTCACTAATATAATAAGTTCCAAAATCTGGAGGGTAATCCCAGGCATTATACTCAAACATGTAGTCTAGCTTAACCTCGTTCCCTTCATTGGCATTTTGTATTCTATCCCTCAATCTTTATCTTTACTACCTTTCACTTGTTAATCCATTTCCATACATAATAATGAATCAACTAATTTAATGATAACCAAACACACCAATAATTAAAACAATAGCATATTATAGAATGAGATGAATCTAACAGATATAGTAGCGCATTGTAGAACCAAATATAGACTTAATTTTTTTAGTCAAGAATCATGTAGCTACCATTTGACAACCAATTATACTCTAGCTAGGATATAAATCAAATTCATAAGCAAACATAGATCGACCATTTTTTAGATTCCTATACAGAATTGTCACAATAAGGTTTGGTTTTCAAATTCCTATATAGAATTGCCACAAAAATTAAGATTACCAAATCTACCTAAAATAAATAAGTAGATCCCACAACAAGGTTTTGTTTTCATATGTAAAAAACTAGGAATAGAAATGTAAATTTGAATTTCACTACCTCAGCTTGTTTTAGGTCGCCACAAATTACGACAACACAAAATGATGAAAAAACCCTAACTCTAATTATAAACACGAAGTATTAATCAAACTTACTTATTTTTTCAGTAAAAAAATGTATTGAAATTCACCATCGAAGCTTCGGCTAAAAAAATGGATGAGGATAGAAGAGGGGGAAAGAAACTAATGAACGAAAGAAGGTGATAGACAAAGGAAAATGAGGTGGAAAATGACACTGGCGAATCATGATGGTTGGTTACTATCATCAATGATGGATGGAGGAGAATGAATGAGAGAACAAAATAAGGGAAGAAGATGAAGGTTTGAATGAATGACCGAGACTTTTAAAAATTTTAGGCATAGTTTTTTAATTAGATTTGAAATTAGGATGCCATTTGTTTAGTAATCAATTAGTAATAATCATATTATTAATTTATTAGTTATTAGGATATAATTTTTTTAAGTAGAGAAAGTGTAAAAATTAACATATAAGATTGGGTTAATATAGGGTTGGGGGACTAATTTGTATGGCACGTGAAACCATAGGTACTAAAATGAATACTTTTTTACAATGATCAAAACAAAACAAATTGCAAACCACAAGGACTAAAATAATATTTAACTCACTATCATATGTGAAAAATTCACATCATAAGTAACTCAAGAATAAGATACAGTAATATACAATGATAACTATCAATATCTCATAACTATGGTAGTACACAGTTGGAACAATTAACATCTCCTAATATATAAATAATACTATCAAATCATATCAACTCTAATATGAGGAAACAAACTCACACACTTTCAATATCACTTGTCAAGGAAGCCCCCAAATTAACCATTTCATGATCACTTGTCAAGGAAACATCGCGGTCACTAGTTGTGGGCATAATAACTAAGGACCAAATTTTGAAGTACGCATACCCCTATAGGGTTTATGATTTAACCTATGAAATAGAAATGAGATATTCAACCCAAGGGTCATTCCAATATCTCTTGGAAAGGAATTCACAAACAACTACTTACTTATAAGTTCTCAAGACAAGGAAACCTTCCAAATTCACTAAACAAGAAAGTTACATGTTCAATCAGCATGTAGAAAGCTACCTTTCAAGCACTCTAGGAAAAGAAGTCATAATAAATACTCAATTTCTCTAGACAAGGAAACCTTCCAAGTTCACTAGAGAATGAATATATACATTCACTCAATGTGAAAAAGCATGCCAATAACACATGGACGTAAAAGATTGAAGGTTAGGAAATTAGCAATAAGTAACCTATTATATAACTAATCTCTTATTTAATTCAATTTTTCTTTTCTACTAAGTGACTAGTAATTTTTCAAAACATTTTAAATCAACAAAGGATATAAAGATCCACACATAACATTCAACTTGAAATCTTAATGTCTTTTGGCCACACACGGTCACAAATACCTCTTAACCAAGATAGGTTAAAGGTTTAGGCAATTCTAGCCAAACCTTACTTTAAAATTATTCTCCTTTAACTTAATCTCTTATGTTATAATATTTAAGGTCAACATATTTTGATTTATTCAACATTTATAAAAATTAATCATCTAGGTTCATAACACAACCCAATAACATACTAGGTGAACAAAATCATCCACACTTAACAAAAAAGAATTTACTTAAAAAATCTTAAAATACCTTGCAAGAACAAGGAGTCTACTACGAGACAATGAAAGACTAATCCAAGAATAGAAAATCACTTATAACACCAAACCAAAGACATTCAAGGCTTTTCCACAAAATTATATTCATTAGGAAATGTAAAAGTCTAACTTTGGTAAATATTTATTAATATAGCCATTTTTTTAATTCAAATTGACATACAAGGGCCAAACATGCCAAAATATTAGATATATGTAGGTTATAAATCACAAAGCAAAGCAATATACCATTAGTAAAAAAATCACTATTCATGGTCAGTAGTCAAAGTTAATGGTCAATGGTCAATGGCCCAACTTTGACTTATACTATTCACATATTCAACATTTTACTATGTTAAGACTAATATGGTCATTTTATATCTAATCATTATTAATCCTTTATTTATCCTAAATAAATATGGTTAATTATCTACTAACCCTACTTAAAGTGGTTAGGGGTAAATAGTGAAGAACGCATTGAATATTTATAAGGAACATGAAGAACATTCAAACTTATTTTTACCAAACCTCCTTAAACTTTAATCAATAATAAATTAAGTTATACTAATACAAATGAAAACATATTATTTACCAAATTGAACCTCAAATTGCAATAAATATCATACAATCAATAAATTTGACAAAACATAACAATATTAAAAAAATGCATAAACCCAAGCCTAAGTAAACTATTATAGTTTTTGACATATTTATGCACATATAGAAAAACAATCATAACTTCTTACGTACCAAACCAAATCATTAATCTTATAATGCATAATAAATTATGCATCTTAAGATTTAATATGATATATTAAACATGCATAGAATCAAGGCACAAAAATCTATATCTTCTGCAAAACAGAGGTGAAAAATTAAAGTTTTAAACTAACATAATAATCCATTTCCAATAAGTTTATAAGGTTTACCAATAAGAATAAAAGATTAAGAACCAATTATAATTCATTAATGACCTTCTTGAATCCTAGAAAATTAAGATAAAAGATTCAAAAAATTAAACCCTTAAAAGCATAGCAAAGGAGAAATATTTAAAGAGGAGAAAATAACAATTCTTATCCTAATGTTGTGAAGTTATGGAAAATTTCCAAGATTCAACTATGATGGCGTGGCTATGGAAGTCATGAAATGGAGGAGGAAGAAGGAGGATGGTGATGTGCCAATGTGAGAAGGAAAAGAGGTGAAGTGGATATGACACACATACATAGGAACTTAGCTAACAAAATACGAAAGAGGATTAACTTGGTGGATGATGATGAGTTTCATGTATAAGATCGGACCACTAGGGATAAGGTGGCATTACAAGCCTATGGAAAAGGAATAGATTTAATGTGAAAAGGTATGAATGGAAGATAATAGATGAATCATTGGATACGGGGGAAGCATGAAGGGAATTATAACACCCTGAAATTTAGGATTGAAAGTTTTCATTCCAACGAAAGCGTAAAGCAAAGTAATTGGGTGTTACTACTATATTCAACCTAATTTTGGCTTACCATGCAATCCTTACATTGAATAAAAGGAAAAATAATTAAGTATTTAAAAATAAAAAAAAAAGAGAGAAAAATATAGGTTTCGTAAACTTAAACAAATGTTTTGGAGAAGTATTCTAAGTACAAAAGGCAAATTACATAAGGGATATATTGGGAACTAAGAGTCTTAAAAGGTATCCGGGTTTAAAGTGTTCACCAAATAACCTAAACTATGACCCATGTATTGAAGATAGATTCAACACTTATTCCCAACAAGCACATCAAAAGCAATATAGTCATCTAAGGGATCCTCAAAGACCTACACATACTCAATTAGGTCCTCTACTCATGGGAATGACCAATACCCATGAAAATGATGATCAATATATGCTACATACTGAGTAAGGTAACTGTACAGTCAAAGGAAGGTCACACAATATCATAAGATCACAACAAGAGATAAACATGTATTTAGAATATCATATAGGTACCAACTCATTTATTTATTTATTTATTTCTAGGCCTTACAATAATAATGGATGATCAATATTAATAATCTTATTCACGTTGAATGTAGGGACCCCCACTATTCTCAACTAGTGGAATAATATCATAAATATACAACCCCAAGCATAAAGCTCATGGCCACTATTCTCAACCTATGGAATGGTATCATAAATACAACCCTAGGGCATAAAGCTCTTGACAACTATTCTCATCTAGTGGAACAGACATGTATAACCGGTACTGACTCACATGGTATTTTATTTATATCTTACCAATGATTATGATCATTAAATTATTTATTTAATTTGAGTTTAGGATCTCACAATTCTTAAATAGTGGAACAATATCAATAAATACAACCCTATGGCCTAAAGATTCTAGCTACTATTCTCAAATAGTGGAACTATAACATAAATATACAACCCTAGAAAAAAAATGCTCCTAGATGCTATTCTTTTTTGGTGGAACGATATCAACTATATAGAACCTCTAAGGCATAAATTTCCTGACCATTATTTTCATTCGATGGAACAGACAAGCACAACCGGTCCTGACTCATATGATCTTTCAATATAAATGGTTAATATCTTATTCATGGTTTTTTATTTCAAGGTTATAATACAAACACACATATAAACATGTACGGCACATGACCCAATATATTTGCCTAAGGACGGGTCTTATTCCCCTTATAAAACCCTAATTTAATAAGTAAACATAGCTTCTTCCTCAATGATCATTTTATCACCAAATTCCATTCCCATCCTTAAACTATTTTTATTAACAACATAGCCATAAATCAATGTCCAAATCCAACGTCTTACACATGCAATATTAGCCTACCTTTAGGGTTACTATTTGTATTTCCTATAAAATTCTAATTTCATGATTCAATCCTAACTTTTTCCATGAGACTCATATGAATCCCAAAATTAATGTGCATACCCAAAATGCCAACATAAACAAAGTGTCCAAATTTTATGGTCAAATTCTAACATTTGATACATATGATAATGATTATGCCCCTAGGATTTACTATTCACGCTTAAAACCACTTTCCTTATATATTAGACTTAGACCATTCATACTTATTCCAAATATTCCATATAATATACTTAATCTATTTTGAACCATTTACAGCCTTAAAATACCCAACATTCCATTTTTAACCCATATTGACTCAAATGTCCTTGAGATAACCAAAATACCCATTTTTCCACCAAAATCTCACGAGTCCCATTTTGAATGATTTTTCAACCTCCTATCATCATAAAATTGCACCACCAAAATTACATACACAAACTCATGCTTTCACAATTTTCTTACCTTTTCTTTCAACTTACAACACCACGTATCATATAACACCATTATTATGATAATATTTTTCATATAATAATTACAATCATGATAACACAAACAAACATACACATTTTGCACATAAAAGTTCTAACTATGATATATATCCTTACCAAAGTAGCTCCAATCTCTAAGCATGTCAGACTTACACTTCCTCCTCCAAAACCATTGGAATATCACTTAAAAGTTAAAATACACATAATCAAACTTAGTTAAAATTAATCTAGGGGAAAATAAGGCAAGAAAGAGGGAGGAAAATATAGGTAACTAAAAAGTGGAAGACTAAGAAATGGCGGTGCATAGTGGCAGTCAATGGCATCGTGGTAGTAGACATGACAATAGTGGCAACAAGAGGTGGTAGCATGGGGATGGATTTGGTGATGATGATTCTTATTGCTGGAGGTGGTGGAGTTGGTTGGCAGCAAGGGTGTGGTGATGGTGGCAGTTAAGGTTGTGGATGGTGGTTAAGGGTGGCTGGAGGTAGGGAAGTGGAGTGGAGCTAGTGGAAGATAGTAGGGCAATGGTAATGGACTGCAAGCATCATCTGAGGTTGGGAGGCAGCTAGTTATGCTAGAGGTGTTAGGTCGAGTAGGGTAGATTCAAAGGAAAGGGAAAAAAAGGATGGAGGAGGAGAAAAGAAGGTCTATAATGGCGATGGTTGGAAGCAAAAGGGGAACGACAGGGAAAAAGGGCAATGGTAGATTGTGTCATGGCTAGAGAGGGAGGATCTACACTAAGTGACGTTACATAAAAAAAAATATACACAACGGTTGGAAGAGTGGCATAGGAGATGGTTTGGTGTGGTGAGGGTGGTGTTGGGTTGAGCAAGTAGAAAGGAGAAGAGTAAGGGAAGGCTCAAAGGTGGTGGTGCTAGGTGATCACAACAGTGATGGAGTAAGGCAAGGCGAAGGAAAAGAGGAAAAGGAAACAAAGCAAGGGTGGGGTTCTTAGTGAGGGCTTGAACATGAGAAGGAAAGAAAAGGGAAAGAAGGGAGAAGGTGGAAAGGTTTACGTGCATGTTAGTGCATATATACATGTGTGCATGGAAAAGGGAGATTAATAGGAAAGGAAGGAAAGAAGAAGAAGTAGCAGGTAGAGGGTCGACTTAGCATGTGAGGGAGTATATGGGAGAAAGCAGAGGTGCAGAAGCTGTCAGGTTAGGGAGTTAGTGGTGCAAAGGTAAGCATACTACAAAAGGGAGGCATTGCATAACTGGGAAGGGATGGAAGGAGATGGGAAGGGGTGTGTGCGAGGCCCTATTTAGCCAAAAGAGGAGAGGGGAAGGGGACATGAAGAAGAATGAGTTCAATTTGGGAGGAGAAAGAAAGGAAAAGGAGATAAAAAAAAAAGGAGGAGTAGGTTGAGTTGGCAAGTCGGGGAGAGGAAAAAAATAGAAAGGAGAGAAGTGGGTTGTGGCGTAGGTTGGGAAAGAGAGGAAATAAAGAAAAGAAGGGGAAAGTAAAGGATAGATAGGAAAAGGGAAAATGGGAAAACTTTAGGGTTTAGGTTTAATTTTTGAAAAGTAAATCTAAAATTTATCAATCAATTATATGGGTTAGTGTTAGGATAAAAAATATAAATATCAAAAAATAGAATTTAGATTATATTAAAATATTAAATATTTGAGATTAAAATTTAATAAAATTTTGGGGTATTACAAGAATATGATATATGCTCTCCTTAATGAAACTAATGATTAATTGATTATAATCATGATAAACCAAATGCTAAAGGGGGAAGATAGCAATGAGAGGTAATTTATGGTCAAATTAATGTCTAAGACTTAATAATATCTTTTTTGGATGGCTTGGATTGAATCATGAAAGGATTATATGAGATTTGGATACATAAATATAAGTTTTAGTAGCTAATTAAGCTTTAAAATGGTGAATTAATCTAAAAATAATTAAAATAAAGGAAATATATTATTAATTCAATTTTAACTCAAAAACACCAAAATATAATAATCTTATAAGTTTTTTTCTTCCTTTTAGATAATTATAAAGGTTGTTATCTGAAATGAAAATATCATTTTTCATTAAAGTATCCATTTACTATTCTCAAAATGGCTATGAGACTCAAATAAATCCAAGTAATTCAAGTATGATCAGTTGATAGTAACCTTATATAGTTTAGATGACCAAAAGTTGCTCAAAAATATCAAGAAACTAAATTGTGATCAAAGGCATGAATAATGTAAAGAAGTGTTTCTAAAGCATAACTAGAGTTTTAATTTTATTTAGAAGATTTAATAAATATTTAAATGAAATAATATTCCCATAAATATAATATTAATTATATTTTAGAAAAGTGGGGTATTATATTTAGGGATATGAAGTGGTGGATGATATGAAGGTTAATAACTACAACCATAATGAAGAAATATATTACAATTGATGTACTAAATTTAGAAGCTTATGAGATACATATTTATTGTATATTAATATAATATTTACAACACTTTTCCTTAAATGTGCATCTCTTATTATTTATATTTCTACCCCTAAATGTGCAACTTATAATATATATATAGACATACACACATATCATGATATTTCCAACACTCTTCATAGTTATAAACTATATTTTACAATTAAACATTAGGATATTAGGGAACAAAAATTATGCATTTACATAAACAAAGATGTGTCATCCATTAAAGACTCCCCTTTAGGTGTATAATTTTTGTTGACCTCAAAGGTTAAGCAATGTCATTGTACTTATTTTCATGATAACAAATGAATCTTAATAACTAATGCATTTGCTTAAGTACGCATATACAATAATTGACTTATTCACTTAAATTATACTCCAAAGGTGAAAATATAATAGAGTAATCAAGTATCCAAGTACAAGAAAATGACACATCAAAAATAATCAAGACTTAAAGGTTATGGATAATATTTTACGAGTCTTAGGTTTAATATAAAGAGTTAAGTTGAGCAAAGTTCATATCTCAATTAAATATCTTTAAAACACTCTGTTGAAAAATACTTGACTTGATTTCATTTCATAAATTCTTCAAAATTATTTTTTAAAAAAATTATTGGTTCTAGTTGGAACTAGTTGACCAGTCCTCAAACCGATCGACTTGTTTAGTTTGATCAAAGGCATGGGCTGAGTTAAACTCGGATGGGTCAATTGGCAGATAAAATCGATCAATAGGTTATCCCAAATCAATTGACTGGTTTGAAAATTGATCGACTTGGTTGACCAACCAACCCATGTGTTTTACTTTTACATAAGCCCATTTGTCTCTGTTTAAACACATTGGCTGGTTTTGCCAAACCAATCGACTAGTTTGCTAAAAATGATTGACTGGTTTGACCAACCAATACATGGGTCTCACTCTTACAGAAATCCATTTATCTTTGTTGATGTGGTTTTTTATCAAAGTAATGGAAGGTTGGATCAAAATTTGTATTAGAAGCTTTCACCCATGATCTAATGCAAAAGAAACGAAGTGAATTGATGGATTATAGGTGAAGAACTTGAGGATACAAGTTGAAGTGTTTCGACAGATTTGTATGGCCTTCAAATATGTCATAGTTGAAGATAGTTTTGAGGAAGGCTAAATCCCAGATTTTTCTTACTTAATGTCGACCCAAAAGGGAGGATTAGACTTTAGCTAAATTTTCTCAAAGTTTGATCAAAAAATTAATTATTCAAATCTGCATACAAATCTGCACACAAAGGAGGTATATGTAGGAGAAGGAAGAGTTGGTGGTTAGCTAGCCTAAAATAGCCGATTATTCCTACTTAATCCAGCCCATTAATCATGGTTGAATTAATCCCATATTAAACTTGATCCAAAGCATAATATAATTGGTTAAATGATACTAAGGATTAATATTACAAAGCTATACAATTGACTAAGATACATACATGAAATTATAGCAATACCCTAACTTACATAAAATACACTTAGGGTTAGGGTTTACAACAAGTTAATACAAATAATGAATATCATCACTTTATCTTCTTGTTGTAATGTATCATCCCATGTATGTCATAGTCTTGCATGCTTTGGAATACTTGTACACATCAAGGTGTATGAACATCATATTCTTGCAAATATGTGGCATACCTACAAGAATAACTTGAATGTTTTTTAATGTCAAGCATATAAGAATTATCAAGAATATTTAACATGATAGGCTCCAACATTAAGAAAGCTAAATCATCTTCCTTACCTTGAGGATTAGTATGAACATGGCAATCATTATGTTCATTGGATGCTCCTGCATCATTTGTTTAAACATATTGACTGGTTCTGCCAAACCAATCGACTAGTTTAACCAACCAATAGATGGGTTTTACTCTTGTAGAAACCCATTCGTCTCTATTTAAACACATCGAATGGTTCTACCAATCCGATCAACTAGTTTGAAAAAATTAATTGATTGGTTTGACTAACTAGTCCATGGGTTTCACTCTTATAGAAACCCATTCATCTCTATTTAAACTCATCAACTAGGTTTTCCAAATTGATTGACTGGTTTGACCAACCAGCCCATGGATTTCACTTTTGTAGAAACCTATTCGTCTTTATTTAAACACATTGACTGGTTTTTCTAAACCAATCAACTAGTTCATAACCGATCAATTGATTTGGATAAACCAATCAATTGGCATAATGAACACATCGACTGGTCATACCATACCATGCCACTGTTTACATATGTTCTTAAGAGCAATCGTGCACTATGCATAACCTATCAACTAGTTTTCACAATTATAACTTCCATTTTTGGTTAAAAAATAAACATTAAAATGGTTTGACATACCAATCAGCCAGCTATACAATCAATCGACTGGTTAGCATTAAATGTTGATTTTATGATCATTGGATGAAACAACTTTTTGTAATTTTGTATCCAATGGCTATACGAAGAGGGAAGCCCCTATAAATAAGGTCCCTCTTCATTTATTACAACTAATTTTCATAACATTGATTATACAATTAATCTCTTACTCTCAAATCATCAATTGCTCACTCAAAATTTCTAAACATTTATAATTCAGAGTTTTTGCTAAAAAGTGTTATTTTCTCACTTCTCTTAGCTATAACTATTTTCCAATTGTAATATCTCTCATTAAATCTAGCTAGATTACTTCTCATCCAAAGCTCTATAATTTTATATCTTTTATTCTTGGTGAGAATTATCTGTAATCACAACCTCCTCTCAAAAATGTATTTAAAGGAGTTAGTGAGTGTTTTGTATATCATTCTTGAGAGATTCATGTGGTGAGTTCTTGTTATTTCATATGGTGAGTGAGAGAAAATTTCAAGCAAAGAGAGAAAGATAATGAAGTAATATACTTGTTATAGATTTCAATTTTAATTTCAACTTCTTCTTATGTTACAAAGGTATTAAGAAATGTATATATATAGGTAACTATACTTTGATAAGTAGCACACTAAGATAGCCAAGTTAATGCATACATGGCTAACTAGCACACTAACCTCTAATGGAAACATATTAATAACCTATATAGTACATGAATCAAACTATACATTATTACAAATAAATGTAAACTAATTATTACATGGAAATAACTAACAAAAAGCCCTAATTTACATAAGAATTATAACTAGGTCTTCTTTAACTTATAAGTTTGAATTCTATATATAATAGCTCCTTTTACTTGTAATAACTTGTAACATAAGAAAGCTTCAATGTGTTGAAATCTTGAAGTGTATAAATATTTTCCTTGCAAATATGATACATACCTGCAAGAATTACTCAAAATACACTTATTATGCTTAGTCAAAGTTATATTATCATCAAAAAAACATATTAGAATAGGCTCCATCACTAAGAATGTCAAATCCTCATTATCATGAGAATCCATAGATGCTCCTACAACATTCTCCCCAACTTGAGAAGAATTTTTCCTCATATTAACATCATTGTAGTAAGGAGACAAATCACCAATATTAAATGTCCTCGAAACACTACCATAAGATTTTGGAATTTCAAGTTCATAAGAACTTTCTTCAAATTTTCTAAGGATTTTAAATGGTTCATCGATTTTTGGCATTAGTTTATGTTTTATTATATTAGGAAATCTTTCTTTTCACAAATGTAACCAAACTAAATCAATAGGAGAACATACCTGTGGAGTGTAATGTTTATTATCTTGATTTTGATACCGTTTGTGGGATCATTCAATGTTTCTCTTGATTTGTTGACGAAGCTTTTGAAAGAATTTAACTCGTTCCTTAGCTTCATAATTTTTAAACTCACCTATTTGCAAGGGTACCATGTCAATTGGGATGTACAGATTCACCCCATAAACAATCTCGAATGGACTTGAGTGAGTACCACTTGAAGGAGTTTGATTATAAGAAAATTTTTCATGAACTAACTTAATATCCCAATATTTAGTACTTTTACTTACCGATCCTCTTAACAAAGTGTAAAGAATACTATGTATAACTTTAGTGTGTCCATCAATTTGTGGATGATGTGCAGTACTACATAACAAATTAGTTCCTAACATGTGCCATAATGTCTTCCAAAAGTAACTAAAAAACATAACATCTCTATCTGAAACAATAATTTTAGGGATTCCATGCAGTTTCATAATTTCTTTAAAATACAAATTAGCAACATGTGTAGCATCATCACTTTTATCACATGGAATGAAATGGACCATTTTAGAAATCCATCTACCACAACCATAATATAATCTTTACCTCTTTTTGTTCTAGGAAACCCTAAGATAAAGTTCATATTAGCTCCTTCCCATTCTTAACTAGACATATGTAATGGCGTATATAAACCTTCGTAAAAAAAAACTTTTCTCTTTTTACAATTAATACATCTATTTACTATAAGTTAGACACCTTTAAGCCTGTGTGGCTAGTAGAAATTCTCTTGTAATATTTATAATGCCTTTTGAGTACCAAAATGTCCCTCTATAGCTCCTTTATGTAATTCTTTAATAAGTATATTTCTTATACTTGATCTTGGTACACAAATTTTATTGAGATTAAATAAAAATCCATCTTATAATGCATAACTTCCATGATATCCATTTTCTCTACATGACCTATATTCGTCACTAAAATCTTCATCTTTAGGATACTATTCTTTTAACATTTCAAAACCTAGCAATTCAGCATCTAATATAACAAGCAGTGTCAACCTTCAGTAAAGAGCATCGGCTACTACATTTTCTTTCCCATCTAAGTGCTTGACAGAGATCACAAATAATTGTAAGAAGTTTAACCACTTTGAATATCTAGGACTAATTTTCTTTTAACCATGTCAGTATTTCAAACTCTCGTGATTAGAATATAATACAAAGGGTTTAGGCCTCAAATAATAACCCCATATCTCTAAACTACTTGTAATGGTAAATAATTTCTTGTCATATGTCGAATACTTTAATTTAGCTCCATTTAATTTTTTCACTAAATTACTTGATAGGTCTTTTTTCTTGTGAAATAACTCCTCCTATACCTACCCTACTAGCATCAAAAGTTACCTAAGAAAGTAATTCAAAATTAGGAATAGTTAACACAAGAGCATTGCATAATTTATCCTTGAGAGTTTCAAAAACTTTAGTGGCTTCATTTCCCTAATTAAGTTATCCTTTTTTTCATGAATTGAGTCAGAGGCACGGCTATAGTAGAGAAATATTTAATAAATATCCTATAGAAACTAGCTAACCTATGAAAACTTCTCACTTGGTGAACATCCATAAGAATAGGCTACTCTTTAATAGGTTTTATCTTAGTAGGATCAACGTTAATACCCTCACCACTATAAATATAACCAAGAAAAACTATACTTGGAAGCATAAATTTACATTTTTCAAATTTTCCATGTAGTTTACTTTCCCTTAGTTTATCAAATAGCTTCCTTAGATGCATAAGATGATCATGTCCATTATTACTATATACAAGTATGTCATCCAAATAAACCACAATGAAGTTACCTAGGAAAGGATGAAGAATTTCATTCATTAGTCTCATGAAAAAACTAGTCGCATTACGAAACCCAAAAGGCATGACAGTCTATTCATAAAGACCATATTTAGTTTTAAAGGTCATCTTCCACTTGTCCCCTTTCCTAATTCTCATTTAATGATAACTATTTATTAGGTCAGTTTTAGAAAACACACATGCACCACAAAGTTCATCAAGCATGTCATCAAATCCAAGCTTAGGAAATATATACTTGATAGTTATATTATTTATGAATCTAGAATCTATACACATGCACTAGGCACCATATTTTTTAGGAACTAGCAAAGCAAGTACACAAAAAGGACTCATACTTTCTTTCACATAACCTGTATCTACTAGTTATTGTATTTGTCTTTATAATTCCTTAGCTTCTTTTGGTTTACATCTATAAGCAAGTTTATTAGGTAAAGACATTCTGAAAATTAAATCTATAGCATTCTCTGTATCTCTAATAGGTGGTAATCGAGGAGTTAAGTCATAAGGAAATACATCATTATATTCATCAAGTAATCTAGTAAGGTTAGAATTGTTAGATATTTTCTCCCCAAATTAAGATTATTTTATTACTAAAGCATAACAAACACCCTCCTACTAAATGCAATTAATCATATCTTTTTCACATAAGAATTAACTATTTTTAGTCTCAATATTAGATTGGATTTGCAATATCCTTTGAAGTATAAAACATGGATTACAATTGTCTTCATGCATATTCAAGGTATCATCATTAGATTCGGTCTCTAGGTCATCATTATCATTATACAGTTCCATACTTGCTATTTTATTTAAGGTCAAAACTCTATGGTTAGGACATTTTCTAGAAAAAAATAACCATATCCTCTATATTTAAAACATTGCTTATTAGACATATCATTCACCTTGTTTTTACATTTTTCATCTTAGTTAGGGTTGAGGTTCTTATCATTAGTTGAATATACATATGTCCCATTTTGTAAAGTAGATGCATCTAAATATTTTTTGGTTGAAGTAGAAATCAAAGCATTTGTTTTAGCATAAGCCTTGGTAGACTTAGTTTTTCTTTCATAATTTAAAGCTAACATAGTTAAATCATCAAAAGAATCATGGTCAAATATTTCAACTTTTTCTCAAATCAAGTTATTAAGACCTCCTATGTATCTATCACATTTTTGTTCTTTTCACTCTTGTATGTCACACAAGTGTGCTAGTATTTTAAATTTCCTAGTGTATTAATCTACAATAAGTAGTCCTTTTTTTCGAAAACAAATAAATTTTATATCAAGAAGAAATATTACATCCAAGTCTATAGAATTGATCTATATAACCTACATAACCACCAAACTTATGACTTCTACAAGGATGATTACAAATAGAGGACAAAGCATATGAAATGTGAAAAATAATCATCTTCCTATTCCACCTAAAATTGGAGAAAAGATAAGCATTTCTTTCTTTCCAAATCTTATAAAGGCTTATTGCATAAAAGGCACGAGTGAATTGAATCTTAGCACCTCTTCTTTCTTGAGAATATGATAAATCTTTTAGCACTGCAATCCAAGAGTTAGAGAATCTTATACCTTCCATAATAACTCTAATAGAGTGTTAAATATGCTTCATAATAGAACATTGCACCAGCAGATGCATAATACTTTCATTCTGATCACAAAAACAACATTGCAGATCAATGGAAGGAATAAATTTAGCCATGATATCTTTAGTGGGTAGATGAGTATGAACACTAAGTAGTCCTTGCCTAAGAGTAGTCAATTTAATATATATTTCATGTTCATACTCTTTAGCAACAAATTTCTTCCTTATGTGTTTTTTTAATTTATCCCATGACTTGATTTTACTCTTTTCTTCCCTTTCATGAGTCCTCTTGAGATTGTCATACCAAACCCTAGCAAACTTTTTAAATTTGAGAGCTGATAACTTATATCTATTCTCATCATAAAACTCTATAAATTTAAATATAGCTTCTATTTTATGCAACCATTCAAAAAATAATTCAAAATCTAATTCACCTTAAAAAAATTAGGGTGGTCAAGCTTAATACCTTTGTCTTCAATGTGATTATGCCTTTATTGGTAATTTGTACGGGCTCGTCGATTGTGGCTGAAATCATTGGAGCCATTTTGGTTCATCCTTTCTTCATACTCCATTTCATTATTAATGTGGCCTCAACATGCTTGGACTGCTCTTCTCACCATTCCCTCTACTTGATCATTGGTGGCTTCCATGATGTTGTGCATATGTTGAAGTGTCTCTTGGTTGGCTACTCTCATCTCTAGTATTTAGTGTTAACTTTGAATGGAAGGGAGTTATTGAAGTTGTATGTTAGTAGCATGCACACTTGCTGCACGTTGTTGAAGATTTTCAAACATAACCTTCATAGACACTTCCTCTGTAACACTCCCAAAATTCACTACTAAAAAAATTTATTTTTAAAATTATAGCGGAAGTAAAATTTGTAAATTTTGGGGATGTTAATACCACACTTAGTACCAGACCGGTTTCCCTCCACCACTCTGATACCAAGTCCTATGGCTAAAACAAGAACCAACTCTACACAAATCCAAGATTGCAAACTTAAAATAGAGTAGCGCGATAATTAAATCACAAGAAAAAAATCCACTAGTAGTAGTTATAGAATAAAAAATCATTAAACAAGGGAATACAAAAGTTTTAAGAAAAATCCAAAATCTTCTCAGATATTTATACACTCTTAACCCAAAAATAAAGTCTGGATAACTCCCAAAGGCTAACCTGCAAAGCACACTGTCCATTGAAAAGGCATGAGCCCACGAAAGGAACATTTCAGTACTATGGTATTGAGTAACCTTGTATACATAATTACAAGGTAGGGCCCTCATTTAATACATCAATCAAACACATGAACAACAAATTACACACATATATCTAGAACCAGATACAATAATCATTAGAATGGACACATACTTCAAGATCATATGTCATAAGGTTCATTCACTTAGAATTAACAGCATTTACCAAGAGAGCATCCAAGCAAAGCTCTTTGTAGTATAATTAAGTATCCAACATCATAAACAACCAATGCATACCACCACTCAATTCAAAGGCAAGCACTAAGGCCTCTATCATATCATAACAATAGGTCATAAAAGTATAATCATCATTATCTGGACTTAAGCCATTAATTTGATATTGATCATAGTCATCTCTCGAATTATATCCATGTAGGTTTAGGGATCCTACTATTATAACCTATGGACCGGGCACAAGATATACAACTCTAGGAAAAAATGCACCTGGCCACTATTATAACCGATGGACTGGTAAATATATACAACTCTAGAGTAAAATGCTCCTGGCCACTATTATAATCGGTGAATCGGTAATTATATACAACTCCAGAGCAAAACATTCCTAGCCACTTTATAACTGGTGGACCGATAAATACATACAACTCTAGTGCAAAATTCTCCTAGCCACTATTATAGCCGGTGGACTGGGCACGAATAATATAATCCACATGGTCCCTACCTACGTAGTGTTCCATTGTAAATGATTAGTGTCTTTCCATTTAATAAGCACACCAATTCCATTCTATTAATTTGAGGGGGATATCACGAACCCGGAGACACAAAGGTACACTAATCATATTGGCACATACAAGCGGCACAATATCCAACTGACTATCAACCAAAGGTACACAAAGATACTATGGTCGCACTGGTGCATGAAGACACACAGTACCCTACCAACAAGGACACCTAATGCATAAGTATGCATACCCCCTATATAGGTTCGTAGAGCTAAATAGAATAAGAAGTAGGGCCTAGCTGAGGCACCAAGGCACACCAACAAAATCCAGAATAATCGTGGGCTAAACTACGTCTTTAGTATAGCGACCCCTAAAGAGCCTCCATTCTCGATTTCAAGGTCTTTCACTTTAAGTATTAGTGTTTTAATTAAGGTGACCACGAGAAACACATATTAGTCACATACTTAACCACTTTTAATCGTTTCCATTATTATGAAGTAATCAATATCATTATTATTGTCAATGTTAACTTAAATAGTCCACTAAGACTATCCTAGGTTCCAATACTCATACTTAGACACATTAGGTCAAAATGACCAAAATACCCCTAAGGCTAAGGCTTCCTCTTATCATCCACTTCCATCACATAATTCATTTTTATTTATCAACATGTCATAATAGGTTAACATATTATGATCATACTATTGATTATGAAGTTAAGGTACCCTAACACCAAGTGATCATTTAACACGTAAACCCTATCATGCACTTCTATAACAACCATAACATATTCTCATGCATAATCAGTAATTAAGGTACCTCTTGCATGTTTATAAAAATAACAACATAACACATCCTAATTTACCCGTTTACCCCTTAGGCCATGCATACACATTATGATACACTCCAATTTACTGAAATACCTCTAACTTTATAATATACATAATTATACTTAAATAGAAAATACTAAAGCTATAAATCCCTATTCACTTATTTAACATCACTTATTAGTTATTATGAAGGTTCATTAGATCAATTGCCACAATACATGCAAAATTACCAAAATACCCTTCTTACTTGTAAAATTAACCAAATACCCTTCTTTCTTGCAAAAGTACCAAAATATCCTTCGTACTTGTAAAATTAAAATACCCTTCTTACTTGTAAAATTACTAAAATACCCCTATCACATAACTTATTAATATTCGTGACCCACTTGCATCATTTAACGCCACAAAACCCTTATTATTATTCTTAACACCCATGATCACCTATCATGCACATTTATCTAGGTCACTCCCTTTGAACATATAAAATTACTAAAATAACCCTAGAATATAAAATAATTTTTTTTCATGATGGATCAAGTATTTTTAATGATACGAACTCCTATCATCATTTTCAACATCCCACAACACTTAGCATGCCTTTTCATTAAAATAATAAACACCATACATGGCGATTACCAAATTACTCCTGAGCCAAATATGGATATTTCTACTAACACTTATACTCCACCAAACTTTTGTATTCCTTTTTAGCATCAAATATAACACATTACTCATCTCATTTAGCTTTAAGCATTATGATATGTCCAAATGACCAAAATTCCCCTAGGGCTCATATTAGCATTATTTCTACTACAAGTGTCCATATTTACTTAGCTTAGTATGCATATGCACATAACATCATTACTAACATCAATCCCCTTTCTTAACCACCATTTCCACACAAGTCACATTACATATAAGATATCATACTTTTCTTCCTATCTTCCAACATAACATTAAAAATCATAAGATGATTAACAACATATCATATACACACAAAACACATACCAAAACCCTAATGTGCTAATATAGGTAAATGCATACATTTTAGTACGATATAATAGTTATCTTATTTCTAGCAACAACCAAACTTTACCAGTATTTCGGTTTACAAGCTTAAGCTTTGATTAGTAAAAATTATAACTAAAAATAATGTCACAAGTAACACATTAATATTAGATAAATAAAAAAGGATTTTTATTAAAAATACTTATTAAATATATGGTATTGTCAAACCACATTATACCTCAAAATTATCTAATAATTCACCCACAAATTAGTAGCACATCTCACGTTGTCCATGTAGCATGAGCATGCATGCACTTCATAATGATGAGGGGGAAAGAAGGCTTAGACAAGGTAGTTATAGAGGTGGTAGAGTGGCGTTGGGTTAGTTGTTTGGTGCAAGAGGGATGGCAGGGTGTAGATGGTGGCTGGTGGTCGTGGAGTGGCGGCTTAGGGAGGTGGAGATGGTGGCGGTAGTTGCGGAAAAGAGGATGCCTAGAAGGGAGGGAGAAGAGGAAGGAAGGAAAAGAAAGAGGAGAAAGGGAGGGGTTGTAGGGGATTTTAGGCAAGGTGAGGTAGGGAGGTGTTGGGTGTGATGTCAAGTGGCCGAGGGGTAGCTTCAGTGGCGGCAAAAGAGGGGAGACGACGGCACAAGGTGGCAGTGTAGGGAGGTGGCTGAGAGGAGAAGAAAAGAAAAGGAAGGGGGAGTAGGTCGTAGATTGCGGGTATGTCTGCTTAGGGTGGTGTAGGGAGGAAGTAAGGGGCAAGAGAGTTGGTGTGGTGGCCGGTTGGGCAATGGAGACGACGGTAAGGGGTGACCCAACAAGAACAGGGTAGAAGAGGGGGGAAAATAAAGGGAAGATCGGGTAGTGAGAGACGAGGCTCAAGGGAGAGAGATGAGTCGAAGGAGAAGAAAGACATGCTCGGCGTGTAGGGTTAGGTGGGTGTAGGGGGAGTTGCTGGAGCATGTATATGGTGGTAGGGAGAAGAAGAAGGAGAGGGAAAGAATGGGCATGTAGGGGAGGTTGTAGGGGGCATGCATGGCCAAAACTGGAAGGAAAGAGATGGGAGAGAGAGGGGCATGCTGGGGTTGTAGCTGTAAGAGGGAGGAAGGTGGAAGGTGCGTAAGGTGCAGGAAGGGAGGGTTATTTGGCTCAATGTCATAAGGGAGAAGAAGGAAGAAGGAAGAAGGGGAAAGAAGAAGGAGGATAGGTGGGGAGGAGAAGGAATGGGTAGGCTGGCCCATGCCAGGAAGGAAAGAAAAAATAAAGGGGGAAACTTGAGCTAGCCCAATGGGAGAGAAAAGGAAGGAGAGAAAGAAAAGAAGGGAGAAGTTGCGGCGTGGGCTAGACTGAGAAAGAAGGAGAAAATGAAAAGAAGAGGAAGGGGAGCTTCAGCCCATCGGGAGAAAAATAGGGAGGAGGCATGTTGACCCAAAGAAGAAAGAGGGAAGGAAAGAAAAGGAAAATAAATTTATTTTTAGGCTTAGGATTAGAAATTAGGTTAATGAAAAAATTATTAAATTAATTTACCCAAAATTCAAGGTATTAATGTAAGAAAATAATTTTCGTAAAATTAAGGGTTTGGGGATTTATTTAAATAAAAAGTATGATAATAATAATAATATATTTATTGAATTTTTTAAATAATCCTATCAATGTTTATAAATTAAAGGTCCAATAATTAAATTAATAATTTAGGATTAAATTATTTCAAATAAGGGGTTAAATATTAAATTTTAGAATTTAAAAATTAGGGGTATTACATCTTCACCCATTGCTATTACACTTGTTGAAAACAATCTAGGTGAGGTGTGTTTGTGGATTGATGTTGGTTCTTGATGGCTTCTTGGTGCAGCTTCAAGAATCTTGGAAACTTTTGGTCAAAAAGATGAAGTAGGAATAGAAGGGAATTTGTTGAGAGGATTACCACCAATTCTTGATGCACGATGAAGAGTTATTGATGGATGAGATGGCTGAATGTTGCACAAGTAAGAATCAAGAATGAAGTTGTGGAGAAGTCGAATAGAGCTTTAAAAATGGTTCAAGTATTCTTCTTGTGAGTGAATGAATGTTAAGAATGGAAAAGGAGAATGAAAATCCAAGTAATGTTTGAATGTTGTTGCAAGAATTGGAAGTTCTTCTTAATTGATTCATGATACTCAAGAACACCTAAATGAATCTCAAAGATGTGTACAAGAGATCAACTACACTTGGGAGAAACAACGAGAAATCAAATAGCTGTAAATTGAAGAAGAGAACATGAGGAGTATGAATTTCCCTTTGAATATCTAAAATATATTTGGTGTAAATTGAAGAAGAAAACACAAGGGAACAAAATTATTCAACTTTGAAGGTTGAAGATGCGAAGAGAACTTTTAAGATACACTAAGAAGGTCAATTGTCTATGTTACATGCACTTGCATGTATGACTTTAAACGAATGGAGGTTGAAGATTAATTTGTCTATTCAAATGATGGAAGTAGACAACCTGGCCCTGATACCAAAATGGTGTGAATCTTTTTAGGATGAATGAAGATTCAAAGGTTAAAAAAATAGTAGGGTCGATGGGTTAAAGATTAAGGGCAATAATGAGGATCTTCAATTAAGATTCAATCAAGATTTAAATAATGCCATGAATATTCAAACAAGATTCAAACTAAAAATTATTACAAACAAGCATAGCTAATTATTACATGAAAATAACTAACAAAAAGCCCTAATTCACTTAATAATGATAACTAGGTCTTCTTTGACTTGTAATTTTGACTTCCATGTACAATAGCTCCTTTAATTTGTATTAACTTGTAACATAAGAAAGCTTAAATGTGTTGACATCTTAAAGTGTATAAATATTCTCCTTACAAATATGTTACATACCTACAATAATTACTCAAAGTACACTTGTTATGCTTAGTCAAAGTGCTAATCAAAACTATATTATCATCAAAGACACATGTTGTAATAGGCTCCATTACTAAGAATGACAGATCCTCATTATCACGAAAATCCATATATGATCCTAAATCAAGGCAACTACCAAACCACATATCAACCTAGGTAGTGCACAACGATGGCCAAAATATCAATCAACCTAGATCAATTCATTTATAATATTACACATTATTTACTTCTATTTTTAATTTACTCAAAGGGGCACAATAATAAATCGGATACATAAAAGTATACTGGTCATACTAGCGTATAAGGCATCACAATACCATCCTAACCATCCAACCTTAAGGCTTAACAACACTCTGGTCATATTGATGCACAATGAAACATAATACCCTCGAAACTGATGAGTTCATATTTTGACACATTTTATACCTTTATAATCTTAGTTTTTGGTAGTTTATTTAACTAATATAGGGGAATAATTATTGTTTTATGCTTAAGTGGTAAAAATTGTATAAATTTAATTATTTGAGCTAAAATGATATAAATTAAGTAAATTTAGAATAAAATATTATTTATTAATATTTATTGAATTTTATTTTGCAGGTTTTGTATTTAAATAAAAGAAAATTAAAAAAAAGAAATAAGACCTTTGGACCAACGGCCGAAGGCCGAAGGCCCAAAGGCCTGGAAACAAAACGACGCCAAACGGAGCACAGGAGAAAGAAGATGTCAGCCGTAAGGGCTGACATGGAGACACAGGAAGTTATAAAAAGAGACGCAGGGTAGGCGGTAGGGCCGCAGAGCGGGAGAGCCGAGCAGAGCCTTCACGGCTCGGGCTAACAGCGGAGAGCCTTTATAGGCTCGGAAGAGAAAGGAGTGCGGTCGAGGGACGGGAGAAGGCAGAGCCTTCCGAGGCTCTGTGGAACGAAACGCAAAGGACGAGACACGCATGCACGAGGCAGCAGGACAACGCACGGACTTTGAAGAATTACCGCACGGAACGAAACACACAAGTCGAAGCCGTCAGCGCCGGGAAAAGGAAAAAGAGAAAAGAATTACCGCATGGAAATAAAGGCCGAGAGAGAAGAAAATAAGAGGAAATTTGATACTGGTAGAATTTATTTCAGATAAAATTAATTTTTATCTGAATAAATTCTTGAACTTTTATCCAAAATTAATTTCGGTTATTTCTTTCTCTTATTTTTAATTTATATTTTAGATATATATTTCTATGTAATTAATTATTTAATTATGGCTGGCTGATTATTTATTGTTAGGGAATGAATTGAAACCCTAGATTATGATTTGAATTATAATTTTATTTTCTTTGTTTCATGAGATTGTTTCTTGACTCTATGTTAATTGCTATCGTTTATATGTATAATTCTGTCAAGTATAGTTTATTTGGTGCATGCCTTGTTCTGGTACCTCATAAGTGACAGTATGTAGGATTATTTTCTTGCTAGGTGGCCATCTAAATATACTAGAATTTATATGTATAAATTGCAGCTAGGTTAGATAACAATTCACTTAATCGTTTTGTGATTCTAACCGAAGTGGTAAAACATTTCGATACGTGTGGGTCAAGGAAAGGAAATACAGCTAGACATGCTTTTTGTACTAGTATGGGTACTTAGATTGACAGCCTTCCACTTACACTTAATGCATTAAATCTAGTTAAATATAGGAGCCGCTTGTTGCTGCTATACTGCTAGTATTTAATAGGGTTAATATTGGCGCTTTGTCGTATTAATTAAGGGAAGTAATATAAGGTGTATGGACCTGCTTTTGGTGTGCAACTTGGTCGATCTCTTTCTCATGATTAAAGGATGACTTAGAAGTAAATATTATATTACAACCTAGTCTAGTGGTGGATTTTTATTTCCCTAACATATTTCTCATATCTGCGATTTCCTATTATTTTCATTATTAGTTTATTTTATTTATTCCTTTTATTATTATTATTTTTATAACCCCCATTAATATTTTTCTTATTTATTTATTCTGTGTTATTTAGGATTTTTTTATTTTTAGTTTTAGTTTTAATTTCAAGCTAGTTAAATAAAGGTGAGCCCTCTCAATCCCCGGTTTAGAATGATACCCTTATTTACCAGTGCTACAATTGACAACAAGAGGGTTTAAATTGCGTGCCGACTACAGTCACACCAGAAACCTAAGACACCAAATCCTTAAGTATCGATACTCCTTATAAGGCCCGTAGGTCACCTATAGAGTAGACTCAAACCTTACTAGGCCACAACGACACACCGGTAAACCAAAAAAAACTAAGGGCCCATACCTCATATCTAGAGTAGCTAATAATATAGAGAAATCATTCCCAAAATTGAGGTCCTGCACTTTAAGTATTAATATTTATGAGGTGATCATAGATATCACATATGGCACACAAATTTCCATTTTCATACTTAACCATTTTTCCTTAATTTCCATTTATTCAAGTCAATCCTAAAGTCAATGGTTCAAATCAAGGTCAAATTCATCGCTAAGGTTAAGCTATCAAAATTCAAAGGTCATCCTATGTCCAATTGTTCACATTACGCACATTAGGTTGAAATTGACTATAATACCCTCCAAAGCCCTAATTTCACAATTATTATCCAAATTTTGTAATAAACATGATTATTATGATAATTTTTCATCAAAAGGCTAAAAGATAATGATTTATAATATTTTAGTATATGGTTAAATTCTAAGACTTAGCAATTGACTAAATTTTTCATCATAACAAATTATATGTATAGATCCTTAATCATGTGTTTTTAATGTGTCATATATTCCATGCCACACATACATTCATATTTATAGCATGATATGGCCTTTAATAGGGAAATTAACATCATGGTAAATGTAGGAAAACATCTCTAACCCTATAACATGAGAATAACTATTATCATAGTCTAACCCTAATCATGTGTGCATGTTTTTATACTATTTATATCAACCCTAGCTACAACTTATAGTGATAATCACATAACACTTAACATGATACAAACTTAGCAATCAGACAATGTCATATACCCAAATGAAACCCTATCCATGCGAACGTTAACCCCTTTTATACATATCACATGCATATATCTTATATTAAATAAAATGTTGAATACAAGCTAATTATTTAATATCATACTTTCATTTTCACATCTTTTCATAACACTTGAATACTTATTGTAAAAATTACAGCTTATAACGCATATATATATCCCTTCAGATACCCATGCATAAATCATACCCTTAGAAACATAATGACCTCTTATCCAAGAAAAAGAAATAAAATAAAATTCATGCAACTAGTCTCCACTCAACCTCTTCGAACTCCTTACATCAACACAACCCACATATGTATATTAGCATCTAATATAACACAATAATAACCAGAATTAATTTAAAACCAAATTGGGAAAGAGAGTTTGAAAATAACTGGGTAAAGGACACAAGGAAACAACACAACAAAGGAATAATGGCACAAAGTCGCATAAGCTACGGGAGAGCAATGATGTTTGTTGACATTACCAAATAGGGGAGCAATGACATTTATGGTGGTTGCTAGGGGTAGATCTGACAGTTCTTGTTTTTGCTAGGGAAAATTTAAGGTGGTTGTTACCGCAATTGAGGGAGTTAGAATAGAGGTGTTTTCTACATCAAGGTAGGGTGCAACTATGGGATTGGATGTTGCTAATAAGAAAATAAATGGACTGTGTGGGTGCAACCAAAGGGAGTAATTCGATGGTGGTTGTTATTTCTAAGCAAGGGTGATGTTTTTTGACATAAACCTTTGGTGATAATGGAAAACCAAAGAGGAGGAGGATGTTGATGAAGCTTGAGAGAAAGGGGAAAGGCATCATAGGCTAAGCTTTTTGGTTTTTTGGTGGGATAAAACACAAAAATGAGGGATAAAGAGGGGTTATATAGGCGAGGGTGAGAGCAAACGAGTAGAAAATTTTGAGAAAAACATGGGAGGAAAAGGTATGGAGTGAATAAGATAGGGTGGCATGAAGGAGAGAAAAGCACCAGGGAGAAAGGGTATAATATGATGTAAAATATTAATAGGATAAGGTGAAAATTTAGGAAAGATGAACTGGGAAAAAACACATTTGGTTACCAGAATTAGGGTTCTAGGGTAAAAAAAATATCGATTAGGGTTATGACTAGAGCTAAAACTAATAATCCAAATTCTATCAAATTTTAACCTAAATAAATTTATATCTAATATATCATAATAATAACTCATTTAACACAAATGTTCTATAATAATTATTATAATTAATTATACATAATTACGAGTTTATAGTTAGGGTTTCTAAATTAGGATTTTTTTTTACAAATGGGGCATTACAAAATTGGTCTAATACCTTTAAATATTGGACTTTATATTCATATAAATTACACTTTTAATCACATACATTCAACTTTTTATATCTACTAGTTACAAGAGCCCATGTGATGCACGGGTGATGTCAGATCCTTTGTGTTTAATCATAGGTTTTTTTATTCTCTGATAATGTATTTTATGATCACTATTACTCCATCATTTTTTAGCTTTTTTTTTCATCGATGGCACATGGAATAATAGACAAAGATTTCAAAAACTAATGTATGTAATACTTTTTGTTTAATTACAAAAGTAATCTCCTTAGAAATTAATTTAAGAACTACAAGTATAGATTAAATCAATTTACACTCAATTTATATTAATTGTGTATAGAGGAAATGGATTTCTTAGTCCTAAAGCCAAAAATGACTTCCATATTATTAGACATCTAGGCAACAAAGATGATGAAAAGTTGAATTACATAACATGATAGTTCAAAGGAATAAAACAAAATGACATAAGAAAACATGCAAAAACATAAACTATGTTCTCATATGTTATTATAAAGTAAAGATTCCAACTCATCTAATCATTTATTTAACAACATTTCCTAATAATTTGAGAATAATTCTCAATATTATCCATCGTTAATTGCAACTGTTTGGGTAAAGACATCTTGAATACCTACCTTATATTATTTTACATCGGTGTAAGGATAACTCATGAAAATTTTAATTGTTGGTGGTATCTCTTCTCAAATTCCATCAATATGGACATGTCATTTCATTATGCCAATTTTTTATCCTTTTTTCAAGGATTATAACTTCTCTTTCAATGGTTCAAATCTTTATTCCTATATCATAATCCACCTATTGATTGAAGCCTTCATAGGATATTACTTGATGACATAAGAATCCAAAATTCTTGTCAACTTCCTTGCACAAAACTTTATCTTTTAAAAACCAATAAGGAAATGATTATGTAATTATGTGTTAGTAATAATTTTAAAATTATAATTATATTTTTTAATATAATTATATATTAAAATTTAATGAAATCATACCTTATGTAATTGAACTAAGTCTTCGGCTCCTACATATAGATTAACTTCTTGGGTCTTGAAAAATAATCATGGTGGTAATTCAAATTTTATGTTCAAATCTTGATTCCACAATACCTCATCAAACCACATCCTCATTCTACAATGTAATTGAAATACCCCAAAAATCCTAATTTAGGAATTATGGCAAAATGATGATTTATTAGAGAAAATTAAGAAAATATATTACTTCATTAAATAAAGAGGAAATTAATTGAGGAAAATAAGGAGAAAATAATAAATAAATTATTTAGAAAATTTTCGACATTTTACTAATTAAAATGGAAGTTAAGGACAATTCATCCAAAATAGCCTAACTAATTTAAAATTGGATTTAATTATTATAATTAAAATAATTATTATTAAAATTAAATATCTAAATTAATTATATAAATAAATAAAGACCAAATATCCCCAACCCAACCACTTTATCATTTTCCTTTTTCCTTTTTCCTTTTTCTCCTTTCTTTTCTTTTTCTTTCTTCCTCCTTTACTTTTTTTCTTCTCATCCCCCGGTTTGGGCCAGCCCGTCAGCCCAAATCTCCCTTCCTCCCTGGCCTGTCCCGTGTGCCGGCCTGCGAGCCCTTCGTCGCCCGTTACCCCCAGCCGGTCGAACCGCCCCCTCTTTCTTTTCTTTCTTTCCCCTGGACCGACCGATCCACCCCGTCCTGTCCTCTTCTTCCCCGACCTGCACCCCGACCTGCAAATCGACCTACAACTCGATCTTCGTCGGCAGCCACCAGCGCCGACCGTCCTCCCCTGCCTCCCTATCATTTTCTTTCCTATTTTCGACCCCAACAATCCCTGCAGCTCCCTCCCCACGTGCCCATCTTCTTTCCTCCTTCTCCCCCTTCCCGACCTAACCTGCCATGGCAAGACCTGCACCGCCTGCCACCGGCCGACCACCTGCACACCTGCCCCGCACGCCTCCTTCTCCCCTTGTCGTTTTCCCCTTCCAATTGCCTATAAATACCCCCCATTGGCAGCCCTGATCAGCTCCCTTTTCGATTTTTGCCCCGAAACCCTGCCTCTCCGCCGCTTCAAAAAGACGGGCTTTCCACCGTCACCGGAGATCGTCGCCGCCACCTCTGCCCACCGTTATCATCCCTACAACTCCCTCAACAAAACCAAGCTGCCACCACCCTCCGCCTTTCCCTGCACGTGCCGCCCTAACCGTGCAAAGTTCCTATCCCGAAAACCACCACCTCCAGCCTTCGCCGCCCTTGCGCCGCCTTCCACCGCTAGCCCAGCCTCCTCCACCCTCCAAAATGCCCAACAGACCTCCCTCTACCTTCCCATACCTCCATCTTCCCCTACCTCCCTCTCCTCCTGCCTCTCTCATCTTCCACCTCTCTCCACCACCCTCGGCCGCCGCCGTCGCCGTTGCGCGCCGCCACCCCTTGCCACGCCACCACCCTCACTCCACTCCCCTTCACCTACTGTTTCTTTCCCCACCTCAAACTCCTCCTTTTCCCCTCCCATCTAACCACCACCTCCATCTTTTTCTCTCTTCTCCACCTCCACCGCCGCCGCCGGACCACCACCGACCCTAGGTGGTTCTCCACTCATCCAAACCCTAATACCCTTTTATATAACTGCTACTATTTTCTACTAATATTAATACTAATATACTTATTATTATTATTATTATTATTATTATTATTATTATTATTATTATTATTATTATTATTATTACTTTTATTATTACTATTATTATTATTGTCATTATTACCATTATTATTGTCTCTATTATTAATGTCTTATTTTCTTACTAATACTAACATCCCTTTTAAACCCTAACTTGTATTATACCTAACTTTGGTCTTATTTTTATAATTATTAGTATTAACGTTTTTATCATTATTATTTCTATTATCCTCACTATGGTTATTATTATTAATGCTTACCCTTACTCGGTTGTATTATTATTATTATTATTATTATTATTATTATTATTATTATTATTATTATTATTATACTTAACACATTTATCACTATTGTTAATAATAATACTACTTGTTCTTATCCATGTTACTTAACTCAAGCTAGTAAATATCACGTGGTTATTAACTAAGAAGAGTACTTAAACCCTTATTACCATACCATTTAACATTAACCCTAACCTCATTACTATGACACTATTATTAGCTATTACTATTATTACTACTATCACTACCTTATTGTTGGAATCAAAAGCATTTGAACCCTTTTATTTTTCAAGAATATACAACTATTATCATTATCACCCTTAGGAATAGTTTACTTATAATATTGTGACCTTGTAATATTATCGTTTCAAATATAACACCATTAATAGACTTGGCCTTAAAACGCTAGGGTTTCTATCACTAGACATTAGTGTCACTATTTTATTAATACTAACACTATTTTCCTATAGCTAGCATGAACCCTATTACTACAAGATTAGAACTAATGGGTTTAGTAAAATAAGTGTAACAATAAGTATCAAAAATAAATATATTTTGACTACTAATATTTAGTATACTAATTCTAAGGTAAAAACCCTAGTTTTTGTATAATACCCTATTTGGTAATAAAAACCCTAATCCTAAACTAGAATAAGGGTTGATGGTACTTGCAAGGGAAATTAATACTTAGCATTTTCCCCTTTTATAGGTAACCCCGACCAAAGCCCTAAGGAGTTATAGGAGCGTGCTCCAAGCCCGGCGTCGCCTTAGGTAAGGACGAAGGTATGGCCTTGTGCTATGTGTGATGTAATGTGTGGGTGAATGATGAGCATGCCATGTTGATGTGTATTATGCATGTGTTATGAATAACTTGTTTTGTGTAGCGCAGCGTGGATCATGACGTATGTTGTGCGTGCCTTATATTATACGCGTATGACATGTTCCATGTTTGATGTTGATGTTGATGATGTGACTCGTTATGGCCCTCTAGGATATGCATGCTAGGGTTTGGGGTAGCATGGAATGATAATAAAAGAACAACAAGGAAGTGGGCATTTGGGAAGTTGGCATGGGGGAACTAGACCTTGCATGGGCATGATCCTTGCGTGTGAAAAATTGATTTGGGTTGTAAGTAAGAGCCTGGGAGAGTCTTGGAGTGATTGGGAACTTGGTATGAAAAATTGTACGTGAGTTGATGCATAAGCAACCTTATTAGGGTTTTGGGTGTAAGTGGGGGTTGGAGAGTCTGCATGGAGTGTTTAAATTATGCATGGGAATGAATCTTACGTGAGGAAAGTTGATTTAAGAAGTAAATAAGATAGTGTCAAAGTTACGGGTCCATTGGAGACTTGGGTGCAAAATTTTACGTGGGTCGGTGTAAGAGTGTCTAAGGGTTCCAATTAGGGTTTCGGGAGGAAATGAGCAATTTGAAGGGTACAAGGGTAAAAATGATCAAGGAGGGATGGAGTATGGGGTTGAGAGTGAGAACTCACTTATATAAAGGATGAGTGAGGGTTTCTAAATGAGAGAAGAGATTTTGGGGTGAAAGATATGATGGAGGTTACTTGGGGAGGAAGTAAAGTGCTAGGGTTTGGTGTGGCCAACTAGGGTTTGGCGGTCACATGCGGAGTTGGGGAAATAAAGGGATATATATTTTGGGAATTTCTTAGTAGAGGCGGGATGCGAGACAAGGAACAAAGTAAAGTTAGGATGAGTAAGAAAGAGTTGGGCCATGTAGGCCCAAATTAGGGTTTTCCAAGGAGGAGCCCTAGAGGGGTGAGGACATGCGGGACCGATATCGTTGTGTTAGGGTTAGCCCACATTCTCGGGAGAGTGTGCCCTTACTACGTTTCCTTATGTATAAGAGTAAGAGGGGATGGACATCGGGCGTGAGAAGGGGAGAACAGTCTCAAGATATGGGACGGGCCTCCTCGAAGGGAAGAGGTAGAGGGTAGTTGATATGCATGTCAAGGGTGGAACCTTATTTAATAAGACACGAATAAGATACTAATTACTTAAAGAGTAAGATTGTTGAGCCGGGCCCAGACCGATCCACCGGCATAATAGTGGCCAGGTGTCGGGGTGCCCTGGAGACCAATCCACCGGCATATAATAGTGGTTAGGTGCGTTCTGCCCTATAAGTAACCGATCCACCGGCTATAATAGTGGGGGATCCCGAGCTCAACAAACCAAACAATATGTTGTAATTAAATCATGGGAAAGATGCTATATACTTACAGTGGAACACCATGAGAGTCGGGGCCAGACCGATCCACCGGCATAATAGTGGCCAAGAGCGTTCTGCCCTGGAGACCGATCCACCGGCATATAATAGTGGTTAGGTGCGTTCTGCCCTATAAGTGACCGATCCACCGGCTATAATAGTGGGGTCCCCGTACTCGCATGGATTAACAAAGATTATGGTGTGAAATGACTTATAAATAAATCATGGAAAGATACGTTATAATCATAGTGAAACACCATGAGAGTCGGGGCCAGACTGATCCACCGGCATAATAGTGGCCAGGAGCGTTCTACCTTGGAGACCGATCCACCGGCATATAATAGTGGTTAGGTGCGTTCTGCCCTATAAGTGACCGATCCACCGGCTATAATAGTGGGGTTCCCGTACTCTCATGGATTAACAAAGATTATGGTGTGAAATGACTTATAAATAAATCATGGAAAGATACGTTATAATCATAGTGAAACACCATGAGAGTCGGGGCCAGACTGATCCACCGGCATAATAGTGGCCAGGAGCGTTCTGCCTTGGAGACCGATCCACCGGCATATAATAGTGGTTAGGTGCGTTCTGCCCTATAAGTGACCGATCCACCGGCTATAATAGTGGGGTTCCCGTACTCGCATGGATTAACAAAGATTATGGTGTGAAATGACTTATAAATAAATCATGGAAAGATACGTTATAATCATAGTGAAACACCATGAGAGTCGGGGCCAGACTGATCCACCGGCATAATAGTGGCCAGGAGCGTTCTGCCCTGGAGACAGATCCACCGGCATATAATAGTGGTTAGGTGCGTTCTGCCCTATAAGTGACCGATCCACCGGCTATAATAGTGGGGTTCCCGTACTCGCATGGATTAACAAAGATTATGGTGTGAAATGACTTATAAATAAATCATGGAAAGATACGTTATAATCATAGTGAAACACCATGAGAGTCGGGGCCAGACTAATCCACCGGCATAATAGTGGCCAGGAGCGTTCTGCCCTGGAGACCGATCCACCGGCATATAATAGTGGTTAGGTGCGTTCTGCCCTATAAGTGACCGATCCACCGGCTATAATAGTGGGGTTCCCGTACTCTCATGGATTAACAAAGATTATGGTGTGAAATGACTATAATTATCAGAGTTATGAAAATAAGAAGTTGGTGTGGACCATAACCGACCTACATCATCCATAATATTACATGTTGCTTATGTGATTGAGTTGTGTGTGTTATGTTGTATGATGGTATGCTTGGCCTTAGCGCACCTGCGCCCTTACTCAGTATTGGACCCATACTGATACTACCTTGATTGAATGGGTCATGTGATGATCCACCGATGGTGGGGAGCAGACCTCCTATGCATGTCTATGATCGGGTACTATTTTGGGGTGGAAGGCTTGACTTGAGTGAGTAGGCGATCCGGATACTGATCCTTTTTGGGAATTGTTTTGTTAGCTATATTTTGTATTACGTTTTCCGTTTTAAAGAAAAAAAAGTATTATGGGGTTGTAATCCTAAATCGTATTCAAACTTCTGTTTGACTTATATCTTATTAATGATTTATGCTAAATGTCATCTTGCATTTTATGATACTACATACTTATTGATGATCGGATTTAGCCTTAGCACTTAGTACCGGAACGGTAGGAATGAACCGGTCTGGTACTAAGTGTGGCGGTAACGCCCCTGAGTTTACAGGTTTTACCCTTCGCTTCCGCTAAACCTTTTGATTTTAGATGAAATTTTTCAGTAGTAAATTTGGGGGTGTTACAATAATGCTTGATAGTTGATAGGAGGTATGTTGTGACTTACACATAATGCCTTTCTTGCATCATCTAATTATTTATCCCATTGCTCTTCAAGACTTAGCTTACTCGAGAAGATGTTACCATCATAGTCAAAAACACAAAAGGTTAATCAATAATAAATATAAAATTAATTAATTTAACTCTCACTTTTAATAATCATACTGCATTTTAAAGGATAACTAGATGGCATGTCCATCAAAGCATCTCCCCTATGAAGTATATGAGATCACAATCATTATCTTTCAAAAAGGGTAAATTTAAGAAAGAATATTTATTGTAGATGTTTTTGAAAGTGATTCAAACTATGTCGAGCCCCCATGATCTCTCCTTGAAGACATGAGTTGTTCCTTAGGCAACAATAATCCCTTTTTTTGATGTCTTGAGATTGTACAAATATTCACCTTATATTCAAGATTTGTATTAACTTCATATGTCTCAATTATATATACACTTTAAATAAGAAAATCATTAAAAATAAAGTGTATTACCACGACTACGGTAAGGATATGTCTAATTCTAGGGGTCGAGGAGTGGGGATGGGTACAATAGAAGTGGGAATAATCATGCAAACTACTTAGTTGGATGTCCTTTCTTTCATATACTTTAGCATTTTCTCCTCAATCATTTTTAGTTAGTAATTAACTCGGATTGGCTTGCTATTAAAGAATCCTCTTCAACTCTTAGATGGTTGGTCTCTTCCTTAGGAGTGTAGGGAATATGAAGCCATCCAAAAGTGCCTGACAATGTGGTAGCCCTTTGACTTGATCACAATGCTCCTTAGTCCCTACATCTTGGGCAAGGGCATCATTTCAACGACTCTCTAGCTCTCCTATTTCTCGAACCTCCTCTTATTAGAGAAACAATAGTAGTTAGGGGTTGGCAATGATATGCAAATAAGATTGAGAAGAATCTAATGATAAATCCTTAAATATTTATCAAATATTTGTTAGGTTGGTGCATTGGTAGCCTTCTCCATTTTCTTATCTACCCTAACCCTCACCCAAACATCCACTCTTGTAGAAGGTAAATACAAAGGACATTCTTTTATTGCTTGGTCCTTTGCATTCGTCTCCTTTAGAGTGAAGTAAAAAAATGAAGTTAGTTATTATAGTTTGAAACAAAAAATAATTAATCTATAATGACCTAATTTATTTCCTTACCAAATTCTTTCTAACGATATTATTTCTAGCACACAAATTCTTGTGAGAGTAAGCATTTTTGTGTGTGTGTTTTCTCTTACTTTTTATCTCTTCTTCTATCACTGACAACATAAATCTATAGAAAAAAAAAATCAATGCATATGATTATAAGTATTATTTATAGCATAATATATAATGTGAGTAATTATAGACTTTAGCTTCATCTGACTATTTTAACTCAACAAACTCAACCCGTTATTAGTGTAATCATGGGCTGATAATGTAACACCCAAAAATATATTATTATAAAGTTTTATTTAGCATAAGCATAATAACAAGATAATTCGGTGTTATAGTTGTAAAAGACATAAGCCTGACTTGTCATACCATCCTTACATCTATTACTAGTTAAAACATTTAGAACTTAAAATAAGATAAGTAGAGAATGAAGGAACTTTTCATAAAACTAAAATAAGTGTTTAGAGATTAACTCTAAGGATAGAATTAATAAAATACAAAAAAAAAGGATACAATGAAACTAAAAGTTCAAAAGGGTATCCAGGAAGCACTAACAATTGGATAATAATAAATCTACATCCAAACCCAACGGATAACATAATCACTCTTCCACAAGCAATGCATCATAAGAAGGGAAATCATCCAAAAAATCCTCAGTGGCCTACACAATGAAATCTACGTCATATGCTCTTGGAAATGAGCAAAAACCATGACAAGGATGATCATTACACTATATACTAAGTAAGGTAACCATACAATCATATAATAATAAAAAAAGCATGCATAACACTTGAGGCCAAGTGGAAATTATGCATAAAAATCATATCATGAGATGACTCAAGAGAGTAACCGAAAGAGTTCCATAATAAGGATACTTATAATCCATTTTTTATTAGTTTGAGTTAAGGCAAACCATTATTTATAACCAGTGGACTGGTATAAAAAAAATATATAACCAGAGCATAAAATGCTTTTGGCCACTATTCTCGTTTGGCAGAACAGACTAGTACAATTGGTTCTAACTCATGTAATATTTTACTTTAAATGTTAATTTCTTATTAGAATTATGATTATTTAATGTTGTTATAAAAGTTTATAATAAGTATTTAAGGTACATTAAATACAAATAACAAGCATTTAGTCATTCATTAAGGGGAATGGCTGTGACACCCCTAAAAAACCCTAATTTTACAATATCAGTGTAATGTATTTGATAAGACTCATTTAACCATCAAATTTAGTACACCTTCCTAATATATCCTTGTTGATAACATATTTGAAAATAAAATTCTAACTTCAACTTCTTAAACATGTGATAAAAAACATGTATCTAGGATTATTATTGCCAATCTAGTCATTTTCTCATTTTATTAGACTTATGTTCCTCATAATTACCCTGAACAGTTCACGTAACTTACTTAGAATATCTTCAATCCATAACCACTTTATCATAACAAAATTTCACACTTAACCCATATTAACTAAAATAACCTTATCTTACTTAAATGCTTCAAAGTCTCTTTTAGATAATGTGTACCCTACTCAACTACCATTTATTCATATTATTCAAAAAATCATTTATAAAACCCTCAATGACTATCATACCATAATTATTTTCCATAATATCATGAAATGACCTAATTACCCTTAAAATAGCCAAAACACCCAAACCTTCTCAAAAATCATATGATTCCCAACATTATTGATTTTTGACCTTCAATATATAAAGCATAATGATAATAATTATCCTTATTTACAAACCATTTTCATAATGCAATTAAGACAATGGACCATACCAACATATGAGATTTACTAAAACAAGCTTAACTAAACGATACACATAATCACATGATTTCATATAACACCTACATTTCCTATATCACAATGTAACATTATCATATAGTGATCTTAACAACATGATTTACAAATTATGACAATGTTAAGCATGTTAATGCATAAAATCCACATATGTCACCAAAAACCCTAAACTACAACATGTATCCTTACATAAGGAGTCATTGGTCTCTACACAAGTATAACCCTAAATCTCCTCCTCCAAGGCCACACAAAAAATCACTTAAATACTAATAATAACACAAGGTTAGAATTTAGGAAAATACCCAAGGAAAAGGTAAGGAAAAGGTGTTCGAAAAAGGGAGAAAGAATTGAAGCAAATTAAGGAGCTTAAGCTTCATGAATGTGCAACATGAATGGGGCCTTGCTACATAGAAGATGGGCATAAGTATATGGTGCCATGCATGAAGCAAATATGTATCCAAGGAGATGTTTCCTGGGTGAGTGACACAACTAGGTAGGGGCTTGCATCAAGGCTTGATGCAACTAAGGTGAGGTTGCATGAGGTGAGGGTTGTTTGCATGAGTTTTGGTTGCAAGTGGTGGTAATATGTGTGAGGTTTGGACACAACCTTAGGGTGTGTTTCATGAATATTTGATGCAAGTAAGGGTCAATTTTTGTGGTAAGTTAACATATCAAAAGTAGAGTTGCATAAAATTAGCTAAGTTACACAACTTCTCTATACGACAATGGCTGACAATGATAGAATGAAGCACAAAGAAGTTGAGGGAAGGACAAGAGGGAGTTTAGGGTGAGGATATAAATGAATTAAGGAAAAATGAGAAGGGTATTTATGGTGGTAGATGGTGTGCGGAGGCTAAGACGTGTGACGTGTAAGGCATAGTGGGGTGGTATGTGCAAATGAACAAAGCATGACAATGGATGACATGATGGTTACTCAATTGAGGTAAGGAGATGATGGAGTAGTGAAGACTTGGTAATACTTAGAGGAGTTTGGTTAGATCAACCAAACCAAGTACAACTCAATTGATAAGGAAGAGAGTCTTGTGAGATAAGAGAGAAGAACTAGGGGAAAGAGAAGAATAAAAGGGAAAAGAAATAAAAGGAAAAGAAAAGGAGAAAAAGAGTTAGAATTAGGATTAGAGTTTAGTTAAAAATTTAGAATTAAGGAATTAGGGCATATTAAAATAATAATTACCTAATATTAGGGTTAGATTAAATTTGGGGTATTACAGATAATCTACCGGTGGTTGTGATAGGTAAGCTTTATCTACAACAACCATGTAATGTGATGCTAAATCAAACTTAAAGTCTTTCAAAGATTTAACACACATTTAAAGTATAACTTTCTTACACCATTTGGGCACATCAAAACCGCCCTACATCATGAGAAAAATAAATATTATTAGAATATAATTTAAATAATAATATAATATCAATATATAAAAGCTCATTATCCTTCATCTCATTAGGTACCATTCAATAGTTAGGAATCATAATGAAAACCATTGCATGAGTTCTAACATTCACATAAATTATACAATACATTTCGTTCTCTCTAGTCGATACCCTTTCAGTAGTAAATTCATCAACTATATATCTAAGTCCCTTGTACCTTAATTTAGATACATTCTTCATCTACATCCACTCTCTCTTTGCTTTAGTACCTTTTCCCACTTAATCATTTTGAGATGTCATACGAGCTGCATGAAATTAACCATCAAAGAAATATATATATTAAATTTTAATATGGCATTGATTAGTTTTTTTCCTATTTTCATACATGAAAGCAAACAAAATTTAAAAAGTCTAACTTCTCTCCCCATATTTTAAAATTCTAACACACACTAAGCTAGCATCATAGAAAATACTATAAAATTCCTCAAATTTCTTCTTGATTATCTTAACAAATAACAAAAAAAAAAAAAGCAAAAACTGTAATACCCCCATTTTTACAATTGGAAAATTTCAGTTGAAGAGTTAGGTGCAAAAGTTAAAACAATAAAAACGAAGGGTATTATTGTCACACTTGGTACAAGTTCGGTTTCTTCTACCATCCTCATACAAAGTACTAAGGCTAAAATTATTACTCCACTTAAATTAATAACATTATTATAACAATTAGAATAAAGAGAACAAATAGATTTATATCATTCTAAATATAATAAAAAACACCAGACATTATGAAACTTAGAATAATAGATAAATATGAGGGCACAAGAGTCTAAATACAATTGGAAACAAAATAACAAAAAGGACTCTGGATAGCACTAAGCTCTCAACCCATTTTACTAGCTTTCACCTGATTTCGCAAACTAACTTACAAAGACTACTACCCATTGAATAGGAAGGAGCCTATAAAAAGAACAGTTTAATACAATAATTCTAAGAAACCCATAATACTAAACTAATATAAAAAACCAGCATGGAGCACATACAAGGCATCGCAATAATACATGGTATGAAACATCATAATTTACATGTGTTAATTAAAATACAATAATCATTCATATAATCAAATAGCACCAAGGACATATACTACTCATACTCGCACATCTAAAATAACTGAAACTTACAAATTGAACATCCAAGGAATGCTCTTTGAAGTATAATTAGAAACATCATCCACCCAAACAATAATGATAGTAACGGACATATATCTCATTATCAACTTCAATAAAAATCCATAACATCACAAGTAAGACCAATGAAAATCCATAGCATCGTAGGTAGGATCAATGAAAATACATAGCATCATAGGTAGGCATAAAATCTGCTACCAAAGCACAGATTGGAACAAATGCTACTACCGAACCACAAGTAGGCACAAAGGATGCTACCGAACCACACATAGGCATAAAGGATGCTACTATTGAACCACATTTAGGCACAAATGATGCTACTGACCAAAACCAATAATCCATCAATCATTTCCATTTTTCTTTACTTAAGGGGAAATCAAATAAAACTCCATACCCTAAGGTATTCCAGTCATACCGACGCCTAAGGCAATATAGTATCCTACCGACTATCAATCCAAGGACACAGAGGTACCCTGATTGCACTGGTATATAAAGGTAACACAGTATCCTATTGATAAGGATACCTAATTCAAAAGTATGCATACCCTCTATTAGTCTGCAAAGCTAAATAGAGTAAGATATAGGGCCCGATTAGGGCACTAAAACACAACAACAAAAATCCACAATCAACCATTGGCTAAACTAGGCCTTTAGGTTAACAACCCCTAAAGAACCACCATTCCTGATCTCAATGTCTTTTACTTTAATTATTAATATCTTATTAAGGTGATCACGAAATTATAATCAATCACATATATTTGAATTCCATAATTTAACCATTTTATTCATTTTCCACTTATTTGGTATAGCCATAAGCAAGATCATTGCTAAGGTAAATCATAAAAATATACTAAGGTTGTCCCAGGCTCAATTATCCACATTTGGGTGCATTAGGCCAGAAATGACCAAAATATCCCTGAGATCAAAATCACCATGTTAACATCATCTTTAATTACTAAATCTATTTTATTTATACATTTTTCATGAAAAGGATAAAATGTAATAATTAAAGTATTTTCCATGCAATCAAATTATCATATAAGACAAGTGACCATTTTGCTGTTATTAATGATTCGGCACATAAAACCCTAGCATGTGTGTCTAATACATCTAGGACCATATAATCACATGCTTAATGGTATATAATACACATTAGACATGTTTGTGGGGGATAAATACCATAACACACTAAAAAATGACCAAATTGCCCCTGGGGCATACATCCTTAATTATTATTCCACAATTATATCTAAGCATACTCAACCTATCATTTTCTCCATACATGTTATATATAATGATAAAAAAAAATCATTTTTTTCATACGTTTGAACCCGAATTATTTTACATAAGATAACATGCTCCTTTTTTTATCGAGTAACAATAATAATCACATAATTATAGGATAACAAATCATATTTCATACACAAAGACCTTAATGTGCTATCATGCGATGTCTAACATTTTATAATAGTATAAAAGTTACCTATAATTCTAAAAAAAATGCAATTAGCGGCATCCTACTAAAATTATAAGGCTCCGCTAATCAAACTTTTGTACCTAAAAATAATACCATAATCACCGAATTAATATTCAACAAATAAAATAATAATTATAATATTAAAATATTTATTTTTAAAATTTACCAAACTACCCTTACTTATTAATAACGAGAAACAAAAACTTTAAGGAAAACAGAACATCCTCACGCTGCATACCTAGCATAAGCAACACGCTAGGAGAGGTTACTGGCTAACTAGCTGGCTATGGAGGAAGGGTAAGGAAAAGTTGGTGGAGATGGTTGGCATTGGTTTAGGTGAATAATTGAAGGGTGGTGTTGGGGATCGATTGGTTGGGCTGTGAGGTGGGATGGTGCAGAAGGGGAGTTGTGATGGAGAAGGCCAAATGGAGGGTGGAATAGGTGGTGTTAGGTTCGATGGGGAAGTATAGGAAAAGGGAATGGAAGGCAATGTCAGGGAGGATCGAAGAGGTTGGGGAAGGTTATTGTGGATATGGCCAGTGGTGGCATTGGTGCAAGGTGGTGAGGCATAGGTTGGAAGGTGTTGGGTAGTGTGGAGGATGGATTAGTTGGGAGGGGCTTCGAAGAAGGTGGTGAAGGGGATGGAGTTGGTTGTGGAAGAGGAAGATGTAGGGGGTTGTGGTATAGTGGGGAAGGGCGCCAAAGTGAAGGGGAAAGCAACAACATTAATCTAGGGGTGTGTAATGGGGGAAGGTATCGAGAGTAGGGGTAGGGAATGGAGACAATCATCATATTAGAGGAGAAGAAAAAGCCATGCGCGATTGGGTAGAAAAGAGAAAAAGAAGAAGAGGGAGGTTAACTATGGTGAAGGCTATGGGTTGTGTAGAGGGGCGACACACGAAAATGGAAGGTAGGGGAAGGTCAATGAAAATGCAGAGGGTTGTGAGATCTAGTGGTGATGTGGGAAAGGCTGGATGGTTGTGTGCGTGTGTGAGAAGTTGGAGAGGAAGGGTGCATGACAGGGGTTGGATGGTGGAGGTGTATGCGTAGGCTGGGATGGTGAAACCAAATAAAGTCGAGATAGAGGGAGCCTGTGACACCTCAAATTTTTAAAACAAAAAATTTAAATATTTAACCTTTTATCTAAAATAATTTAATCTTAAATTATTGATTTAATTATTTAGGAACCCTTGATTTACAAAATAGATCGAATTATTTAATAAATTAATATAATTATTTATATCATTTTATCTTAGTCTTTTATTTAAATAAATTCCAAACCCATAATTTTACCAAAATTATTTTCTTAAATTAATACCTAAATTTTTGATAAATTAATTTCATATTTTTTCCAAAAATTAATTTTTTTCTAATTTCTAATCCTAACTCTAAAAATATTTTCCTTTTCTTTTCTTCTTTCTCTTTTTCCTCTTTCCTTTTTCTTCCATTTCTTTCCTTTTCCTTTTCTTTCTTTCTTTCTTTTCTTCTTCCTTCTTCCTTGGGCCAACCCAAATCTTTTCTTCCTTTTTTTCTCTTATTTTCCCCCAGGCCTGCCCAGGCATTTCTTTCTTTTTCTTTTCTCTCCTTCTTCCCTTAGGCCGGCCCATCTCCCTTTCTCTTTTTCCCCTTCTCGTGTGGCCCATTTCCTCTCTCCTTTTACCCATTAAGCTTCACTTGAACGAAACACCCACAACACCTCCCCTAACACCCCTGCGCCCCTACACCCCTGCCAGCCTACACCGCCCCTCTATCGATCGGATGCCCTGCACTGCCCTCCTCCCATATCGTCCTTTCTTTCCATTTTTAGCCCGAAAGCTCCTGGTCCCCTCCCCCACATGCCCTTCCCTACCCCTCCACCTCTCCTTGTCACGCCCACTACACCCCCTACACCACTTACCTCACATGACCCTCTCTCCTCCTCTACTCTTCTTCTTTTTCTTCTTCCTCTTCCATTCTTCTCTGCCTCACTTCTCCCTCGATCTCACCCTTTCCCCACCCCAATCCTCTCTTCTCTTTTTTCTCCCCTATTTTTCCTTTAACAACCCTACAACCCCTCTCTGCCATCTCCATCACCCAACAAGCCACCACACTGCCACCTCCCACACCCTACCTCCTCCCTACACTATCTCGAGCAACTAGCACTAACCACCCTATAACCTACCCCCTCCATTTTTCTCCTTCTCCCCTTATACTCCCCTACACTCACCACCCTTAGCCACCTCTTCCCCTCCCTTCCGTCGCTGTTGCAATCTCCCCTCAGTCGCCTGACACCACCTCAATACCCCCTTACACCACCTTACCCAAACCACCTACCCCTCCCCCTTCTCTTTCTCTTCTTCTCCTTTCTTCCTCTCCCCCTCCCTTCTTATAGCCCACGCCACCACCTCTGCAGCCTTCAAGCCACCTACACTACACCCGCCACCTCCTCCCTCACCTTCTACACCTAACAACCAAAACCACCACCTCCCACAATCACCCACACCATCCACCCAAGCCATACCTTCCCTCTCCCTTGTTCCCCTTCCATTTGATTACCACCTTGCATGGCTCACGCTACACATGCATCATGAGTTATGCAATGTACACTTGTAGGTTGGTATGATAATTAAGGTATAATAGTATTTTAGTAATCTTATACTTAATAAATAATTCTAATAAAAATCATTGTCTTATTTATCCAATGATAATGTGGTATTTCTGACATTAATTTTAGGTACAAAATTTTATTAAACAGAGTCTTAGCATTTTTAACTAGATACCGATAAATTTTAATTTTTGTTGGAAATAAGGTAACCATTATACCCCACTAAAATATTTGGATTATCATATGTTAGCACATTAGGGTTTTTTATGTGTGATTTGTGTGGATTTGATGTGTTATAATTAATTCCATGATTATTAATGTTACATGGTAAAATGGAAAAAGAATGCATGATATTTTGTTATGTGTGTGAAAGGGGTGGTTGTAAGGTTGAGTAGTAATGATGTATGTATGTGTGGACATTTGTAATGAAAGTATTACTACTATGAGTCCTAGGGACATTTTGGTCATTTAGACCCATCATGATATTTAACCCTAGCCAAGGTACCCATTTGTGTTTAAATAATGTTAGGAATGGAGGTAAAAGGTTGGTGTATCATAAGAACGTGATTTAGCATGAATATCAATATTTTAGGGTCTAAGGGTATTTTGGTAATTTTTAACATATGATGGTGATAATGCCAATAAAAGTGGTGATTAAGTGTTATGTGGTGTTAAGTATGAAGATAAGGTTTGTTGGCATTAGTAATAAATGCTTGGGCAAAAATAGTGATATTATATGATCTAAGGACATTTTGGTAATTTTAAAGGTGCAAAGGTGAATATTCTAATGAATGTGCATGCTAAGTAATAATTTGTGTTAAGTATGAAAATAAGGTTTGGTGGCCTTAGTAATACATGTTTGTGTATAAGTAGTGATATTATATGGTATAAGGGCATTTTAGTAATTTTGAAGGTGCGAGGGTGATTAGGAATGTATATGCCATGTAATAATTGGTGTTAGTATGAAAATAAGGTTTGGTGGCATTAGTAATACATGTTTGAGCATTTTGGTCTAGGGGCATTATTTATAATAGTGGTATTATATGATCTAGGGGCATTTTGGTAATTTTGAAGGTGCAAAGGTGATTATCCTAACGAATGTGCATGCTAAGTAATATTTTTTGTTAAGTATGAAAATAAGGTTGGTAACATTAGTAATACATGTTTTGGCCTAAGTAGTGATATTATATAGTATAGGTGCATTTTGGCAATTTTGAAGGTGCAAAGGTAATTATCCTAATAAATATGCATGGCAAGTAATAATCGGTGTTAAGTATGAAAATAAGGTTTGGTGGCATTAATAATACATGTTTGGGCATGAATGGTGAATTCATATGGCATATTGGGTATTTTGGTAATTTTGAGGGTATAATGGTGGTTTTGCTAATAAACATGCATGGTAAGTGTTAATTGGTGTTAGATGTGAGAATAGGGGGCTAATATCTTATTGTCATCTATTTCAACATGGTTATCAATATTACATGGCTTAAGGGCTTTTAGTAGTTTGGGCATATATTAGGGCGATTATTTTGATGACCACATATAGGGTGAGTCAAGCCCAAGGGAGTTATGACCACGGGTGAGAAGAGTAGGGTTGGTTGCTATGAGCAGATATGAGGTTAAATAATGACATGACTAAGCAACTTTACACATTTGGGGAGCCCATGGAGTGATAAAGGATGAGAAGTTACCAAAAGAGTGGAATTAGGGTTTCAAGAAGGGACTAATTTGGAAGGTTAGTATCACATGAGTAAAATGGGGGAGTTAGGCTACAATACATTAAGGAATGGAAAATTATAGTAATATATCTTTGGTTGTGGGAGTTTAGGGCCAAATAAGTAGTAGAGAAGGGGTAGGTCTGTTTTGGCCAAACTAGGGTTTTGACGAATAACCCTAGGGGTCAATTATTATCATATGTGAGGAATGGGGAAATGGGATATGACCTAAGAGTAAAAGGGTTCTAATAGCATGTTTGGGTTGTTTGATAATTTGAAGATTCAAATGATCATTAGGGGGCAAGGATACCTCAGACTTAAAAAATTAGGTTTTCCATGAGGCCAAGGTTAGCCCGAGGTGGTAGTAGGCTAGGAGTCTTACATGGTTTGTGCATGGATGTGTGTGTGATATCTGAACAAATAAGATACTAATCACTTAAAGTGGCAGATCATTGAGTCGAACCCATGTGTATCATATGTACCGGTCCATCGGTTATAATAGTGGTCAGGAGCGTTCTACCTTAGATCATATTATATTTACAGGTCCACTAATTATAATAGTGGTCAGATGTAACACCCCCAAAATTCACTACTGAAAAATTTCGTTAATTAAAAGGAAACTAGCGGAAGCAAATTAATAAACCGTGAATTTTGGGAGTATTACCGCCACACTTAGTACCAGACCAGTTCACTCATACCGTTCCAGTACTAAGTGCTAAGGCTAAAGGAAAATGAAATATGATTTGCAAGAATTTCAACAAACTTAAATCAGATTAGCGTACCAAACGTTTACAAGAATGAAATCCACCCATGGTGGTTACAGTATCAACATATACATTTAAAACCAGAAATTTCAAAGAGAGAGAGAGAAAAACCCTAGTAGTTCCGGACGAGACCTTACTCTCTTCCCCGTTGCCCACTTGAGTAGCACCTGAAAAGACCTGCAAGGGACACTGCCCATTGAATAGGCAGGGGCCCCACGAATGGAACCCTTCAGTACTACGATACTGAGTAACCCTTTAAAGTCCCACTTAAAAGCATGCCCGCAATGTAACACATGAAACAAGCTACATACATATATAACGTTCACATAATTAACATTCACATAGCATATCATTATATCGTTACGAACAATCGGTACTTACGGTCTTAAGCCATATCATAACGCAAACTCAAAACAATTAGGCTTTAAGCCCTTGTTCCACTATAAGTGATTAGTACTTGCCCATAATTTTATTCACATACAATACTGGTTTTATTGAGCTCGGGACCCCCACTATTATTGCCGGTGGACCGGAATATATATAAAATCATCATCCAGGGCACAACACTCCTAGCCACTATTATAACCGGTGGACCGGGATTTATAAAGAATCATCACCCAGGACACAACGCTCCTGGCCACTATTATAACCGGTGGACCGGGATATATAAGGAATCATCATCCAGGGCACAACGCTCCTGGCCACTATTATAACCGGTGGACCGGTACTCAATATCATAAATCACTGGGCCCGGCTCATTAATATTCCACTTTCAAATATAGAATCTTTCCTTTCTTTAATCATCACATCAATCATATTTATTTGCCTCAAACGGGAGATCGATAACCCGGGACACAAAGGTACATCGGTCGTACCGGTGTATATCAGCTACACAGTACCCTCCAACCACGAACCCAAGGACGCAAAGGTACCCTGGTCGTACTAGTGCATAAAGCTAACTCAGTACCCTACCGACAAGGACACCTAATCCATAAGTATGCATACCCCCTAACTAGGTCCGTAGAGCTAGAAAGAGTAAGATATAGGGCCTAGCTGGGGCACAAAGGCACACCAGCAAAAACCAGAATAATCGTGGACTAAACCACGTCCTTAGGGTAGCGACCCCTAAGGAGTCACCATTCCCGATCTCGAGGTCTTTCACTTTAAGTAATAGTGTCTTAATCAAAGTGATCACGAAAAGCACAATAATCAGATACTTATTCACTTTCCATTGTTTAGATATCATTAGTCGTTTATTATTCAAATGGTTATCCAAGCTATCACAGAGAAACCATTAAGGCCATACTAATTATCAGATGCTCTTACTTGGCTAATCAGCCTTATTTAAATCACATTATAACATTCCACAATCACGACAACAAGTTAGGTACAAATTACTTATTTACCCCCTTACTCATGTAATTGCCAAGTCATCCATTCCTCATTAACAAATTACCCTGTTACCCTTTAGGTTACATAATTACCAAATTACCCTTTGACCAATTTAGATTACCAAATTATCTCATACCCCTTTTAAATCACCATTCACCCCTCATAATTGCTACACTTATCATATTTCCCATTTGGTTGGTTATATTACCAAATCACCCTTCTCCTTTGTTATAATTACTAAATTGCCCTTGAGTTGGATAAATTACTAAATTACCCTTCCCCTTTATCATAATTACCATTTTACCCCTTAACCATTATAATTGCCATTTTACCTTTTCCAATTATTATAAATACCATTTTAACCTTGTACATAATTACAATTATCAATTTACCCTTCTTTATAATTATAATTACTAATTTACCCTTCTCAATTATTAACATTACCATTATGCCCTTTAGTTAGTTAATTTACCTAATTACCCTTCTCTAGTATCATACATTCACACTTATCCAATTACCCATCGATAATCATAATTTAATTACTAAATTATCTTTAGTCGTTATCATAATTACCAAGTTACCCCTTACTCCCAAATTACCATATTATCCTTTTATTTACAAAAATTACCACAATACCCTTCTTACTTATAAAATTACCATAACACTCTTTTTACTTTATAAATTACTATTTTACCCTTTTTCATCCAAAATTACCCTCTTTATCCTTCCTTACATAATTACCATATTAACCTTTTACTCACAAAATTACCATAATACCCCTCACTTACAAAATTACCGTGTCGCCATTCACTTATAAAATTTACCATATTACCACTTACTTATGAAATTACTATTTTGCCCCCTTTACTTTCAAAATTACCATATTGCCCTTTCACTTGAACAATTACCATAATGCCCTCCTCCATCCAAAATTACTATTTTACCCCTACTTCCAAAATTACCATTCTTACCCTTTTCTCCAAAAATTACCATAATACCCTTCTTTCTCACAACTTACAATTTTATCCTTTTACTTATGAATTATCATTTAACCCCTTTCTTTTTAAATTACTAAATTACCCTTTTACTTATAAAATTACCGAAATACCCCTTTCACTTATAAAATTTCCACTCAACCCCTTTATTCACCATTTTTATGAATTTACCCTCACTACATAAAATAATGATATTATTCTTTTCATCTAAGTCCACCAACTTGTCATTAATCAACATAATACTCATTAGCAACTACATACATTAGATCACATACTTCATAACCATAATTACTAGAATACCCTTAGACAATAATATCATTCATGCCTTAGCAACATAATACATCATAAACAAGCATTTAACATTTCCATCAACAATCAACCTTTTCCTTAATTATCATACCTACACATGGGACAAAGCTATCATGCATTTCCGTTTTTCTTTCAATAAATGTAAACAACCATTTTTATATCATGCTTGGCTCACAAAACATACATAAAATCATAATCAATTTCTTAATGTGCTAGCATACGTTTCCATGCATTTAAGGGAGGTTTAACGATTACCTTAATCCCGCAAAATATCAAATCTTACCAAGTACAATTAGCAACTCAACACCTAAAAATAATATCCATCATAATTATGTTAGAAATAAGGAAATAAAAAGGATAAGACTTTATAAAAGAAATTTATTTAATAAAACACTTTAATTAATTATCAATATACCTCAAAAATTTTCCAAACAAATTCCAACACAAGGGGAAAGCTCACGCTGCATGAGCAGCGTGAGTGTCATGCATAAATGAGGGGGGGAAGGCTCGAAGAGGGGTGAAGGAAGAAAAATGAGCCATTTTCGGGTTGAGGTCTTTGGGCTAACAAAGAGGGTAGTTGGGGGAGGTTTCAAGGCAAAGGAATGGTGTAGAGGTGGAGAGGGGGTGTAAGAGGTGGCCGGGGACATATTGTTGGTGGCTAATGGTGGCGGAGGCGGCGGTAGCAAGGCTGCGAAGGTGGCGGTCGAAGTGGGGTGTCGAGGTGCAGGCTGGCGAGGAAGGAAAAGAAAGGGGGAAAACGAGGGCTTGAAGGTGGTGTTCTCGGCCAAAGGAGCATTGGGAGTGGTAGAGGGGGTTGCAGGGTGTCGAACGGTGGGTTGGGTGGCGGCAGAGGTGGCCGGACGGCGGCGGGAATGGCGGTTGCAGGTGGCTCGGCGGTAAGGGTGAAAACAGGGAGAAAAAAAGGAAGAAGGGAGAAGGAGGGCTGCGGGATGGGTTGGATGGTGTTGGGGCAGTGCAGGGTGGTAGTAGAAGGGTGCAGGAGGTGGTTTAGGGGATGAGTGCGGCGGCCGGAGTGGCGGAGGGCGGCGGCGCATGAAATGAAGGGAATAAGATGGAGGGGAGGAAATGGAGGGAAGAAAATCGGGGGAGGGAGATGAGGCTCGAGATGGGGCAGGAAATGGACGAAGGGGAGAAGAAAAAGAAGAGGGAGGGTAAGGGGGTAGGTAGCAGGGCATAGGGCGGTAGGGAGGCGGTAGGGTGGCAGGGAGAGGGTGGCGACGGGGAGGAGAGGCTGCCACCATGGATAGGGTGTAGGGTGGCTTGGCTTGAAATAGGGGGAAAAGAGGACGGGTAGAGAGAGGGGGCAGCAGGGGCAGGCGGCGGCAGTCGCAGGTGGTCGGGTGGCGGTTGCAGGTGGTCGGCTGCTGTCGGCGCTTGGGGAGAAGAAGAAAGGAGAAAGGGAGCTGCGGCGGTCGGTCGGGGAAAGGAGGGGAAAAAGCTGGCCGATCGGTCCAGGGGGAAAGAAAAAAAAAGAAAAGGGGAGCCGGACGGTTCCAGCACGCAGGAGAGAGGGGGAGGTGGGTCGAGGCCCACTGTGCGGGGGAAAGGGCTGGCCTGGGTGGCTGCCCGAGGGGGAAGAAAAAGGAAAAAAAGAAAGGAAGAAAGAGGAAAAATGGAAAAGGGAAAAAAGGAAAATGAGAAAATAGGAAAAACAAAATAAATTAATTTATAAAAACATAATAGTAATATTCTTGATAAATTATTTAATTTAATAATTTAATTCATTATAATCTAGTATATTAATTTAAAAAGGATAAGGTTAGTAAAATATTAGTTTGAGAAATTATTTAAATAGAAATAGCATGATAAAATAACAAAATATCTATTTTAATTTGCTAAATATTTCCATCCAAATTTATATACTCAAAAATCCATAAATTAATTAAATTAGATAATTTTAAAAGCTAATTTATTTCAGATAAAAATTATTTATTAAATTATTGGTTTTCTAAAATTTTGGGGGATTACATCAGAAGAATTTTTCCCTTAATTGTATTCAGTTTACCGATCCATCGGCCATAATAGTGGTCCAGAGTGTGTTACCTTAGATTACCTAGTTACCGATCCACTGATGAAAATAGTGGGTGTCCCAATCTCAGATAATGAAACCCTTGGATGATAATAATCTACAAAAAGACATTAATTACTTATAGTGGAATACCACGTGGATTGGGACCATGCTTAGGATATTTACCTATTCATCGGTTATAATAGCGGCCAAGAGTGTTTTGACCTAGATTGTATTATATTTACCAACCCACAAGTTATATTAGTAGTCAGGAATATTCTACCCCAGATTGTATTAGGTTTATCGGTCCACAAGTCATAATAGTTGTAATCCCCCGAAATTTTAAAAGCCTATAATTTAGTAAATAAATTTTAATTGGGATAAATTAGCCTTTAAACCTATTTAATTTATTTATTTTATGGATTTTTGAGTAAATAAAATTGGGTATAAATATTTAGTAAACTAAAATAAATATTTTGTTATTTTATCATACTCTTATTATTTAAATAAATTTTCAAACCCTTATTTTACTAAAATTATCCTTTTTAACCCTTATATTTTAATTATATTAAATTAAATTATTAAATCAATTTATTACCCAAAAATATTATATTGTATTATTTTATAAATTAAATTATTTTATTTAATACCATTTTTTCCTTTTCTTTTTCCTTTTTCCCTTTTTCCTTCTCCTTTTTCTTCTTTTTCTCTTTTCTTTCTTTTTCTTCTTCTTTGGATCGCCAACTGGCTGGCCTGCCCTTTCCCCTATGCTTGGGCCGCTAGCCCATCTCTCCCCCTCCTCCATCCTTTCCTTTTCCTTTCCCCGGGCCGACTCCCCTTTTCTTTTCTTCCTTCTCCCACACGAGCGGGTCTACCTCCCTTTCTTTTCTTTCCTTTCTTCCCCGACTGGGTCGGCCAGCGTCTTCTTTTCCTTCGGCCGCCTGTCGCACCAGCCCCTCCCCTTCTTCTTCTTTCTTTCTTCTTCCTCTTTCTCCGGCGAGAATCCCGACCAACCCGCCATCACTGCCACCCCACCTGCAATCCCCTCTCCCTATTGATCTCCCTAACTCTCTCTCTCTCTCCCACCATTTCTCTACCCCCATCCCAGCCCCACCATCTCTCCCTTCCCCATGCTCTGCCATCCCTCTTCTTCTCCCTCTCCCTACGATGGACATTTCCCTACCACCATACCGCTACCCCTCAAAGCTCCCCTATCCCCTCCTCTCTCTCCTTCTTCTTTTTCTTCTTCCCTTCCTGTTCCATTCGGCCATTTTTCGAGCTCCATATGCTGCCCCGACCTCTTTTCTCTCCTTTTCTTCTCATCCCCTCTCTCACCCTATTTTTGCTTCGCCGCCCCTCTCCATCGCTGTCGCCACCTCAAAAGCCACCTGCACCACCCTCTGCCACCCTCTACCTCACCCCTGAACAATCAAAACACCCATTGAGCCACCCTACAGCCTCCTTCCTCCTCCCCTCTTCTTTTTCTCTTCTTCCCCTCCCTTCTCAATAGCCACCCTGCGCCACCTCGATCCACCGTCGTTCCGCCGCCTCTACCGCCACCTGAGCCACCAAGTTAATCCTTGCAACCCCCTCTACCACCCGCAAGCCTCCTTTGGCCAAAACCACCACCTGCAAGCCTCCATTTTCCTTCCTCCTCGGCCCATCCCTCTCGACCCATCTTGGTAGCCCCTCTTTGCGGCCTGGCCCCCTCCGCCTTTAGCCACCGTCAACCCATCCCCGACCACCACCTACACCCCCTCTCCACCTCTGCATCCTTCCCTTGCCCTAAATCCTCCCCCAACCACCTTCTTTCCTAGCCCCAAACCACTAACTTGAAAATAGCCTATTCCTCCTCTTTTCACCACCTTTGAGCCCCCTCCTCCTCATTTCCTTGCATACAGCTCATGCTGCATGAGCAGCATGAGCTGCTGCCTTTTTTGATTTATTTGGGTAACAATTTTAAGGTATAATAATATTTTAAGTTAATTATTTTATTAATTAAGTGTTATAAAGTCTTGCATTTGGTTTTCCCTTATTTCTAATATAATCAATCTTAATAATATTTTTAGGTATTGGTTTTGATAATCAAAGCTTGAACCTTAAACCGGAATACCGATAAGGTTTGTTTCTGCGGGAATCAAGGTAATCGTTAAATCCCACTTAAATGCATGGATTAACGTATGTTAGCGCATTAGGATTTTTAATATGTTATTATGCTTAATATATGTTGTTTAATGTCATATGCATATTTTCTTGTGATGTTGGATTAAAAGAAGCATGTTAGGTTATATGTTATGTATGGAAATATTGTTTAAGGTAAGAGTTTGGTTGTTAATAAAAACATTAAGTATTATCCATGTTATATTATGCTATTGTGATCTTTAATGCATGGTTAATATTTTGTGAGCCTTAGGGGTATTTTAATAATGTATCTTGTACAAGAATATGGCCTAATATATATATAAGGGTGCTAATAAGTATTATATTAAATATGAGAGTTGTGGATGAGGTATTAATACTAATATTTTGTGTAGTAATGATAATTTGATATAAGTGGTGTACTAAAGGGAAAAATGGTAATTTTTAATTAAAAAGGGTATTATAGAAATTTTAGAGTCAAGGATAAAATGATAAATTTGTAAGTAAAAGGATAAACTAGTAATTTTGGAAGTAAAGGGTAAATTGGTAATTTTAGAAGTAAGGGGGTAAAATGGTAAATTTGGAATTAAAGAGGAAAATGGTAATTTTGTAATTAAATGGGGAAAATGGTAATTTTATAATTAAAGAGCAAAATGGTAATTTTGTGATTAAAGGGCAAAATATTAATTTTGTGATTGAAGGGCAAAGTGGTAATTTTATAATAAAAGGGTAATATGGTAATTTCATAATAAAAGGGTAATATGGTAATTTTGTAATTAAAGGGCAAAATGGTAATTTTATAATAAAAGGGGCAAAATGGTAATTTCATAAGTGAAAGGGTGTTATGGAAATTTTTGGAAGTTAAGGGGCAAAATGGTTAATTTAAAAGTAAAAAGGCAAAATGGTAATTTGTGGACAAAAGGGGTAAAAGTGGAAATTGGAAAGGAGTAACTTGGTAATTATAATAATTGAGAAGGGTAAAATGATAATTTAATAAAAGAGAAGGGCAAAATGATAATTTAATGATGGAGGAGGGTAAAATGGTAAATATGATAGATGTGAAGGGCAATTTGGTAATTTAACCAATTAAAGGGGTAATTTGATAATTAGGATAATGAATAGGGGTAATTTGGTAATTTGGCCAACTAAAGGGCAATTTGTTAATTATAATAAAGGAAATGGGCAAATTGGTAATCTAACCAACCAAATGGGAAATATATTAAATATAACAATTATGAAGGGTGTTTAATAAATGTGAAAGATAACTTGATAGCCCAAACCGAGTAAGGGTGTAGCTAAGGCCGAATGCGTACTATGTGTCTTACATGCATTGGATGTCCTATATAATTATATATCGTGTTCTATATGTTATTATCTTAACTGTTTCATATGTGGCGTGGCTTGGAAAAGGGGTGTGTTCATGTGCCCTCTTTGGTATGTGCTAATATGGATATGCTGTAAATTATGATATGATGTGATATGGCCCTTTAGGACATGCATGCTAGGATAATTAATGTGGTAATGTGGGATGGAGGCATGAAAAAGAGAAATGGGAGAGAAAGGTAACCTAGGGGAAGTAAGTTGGCTAATGTAGGTATGGGAGGAACTAGGGTTTGCATGGGATGATTAGAGTCCATATGGGGGAAAACTTTACGTATGGAAAGTTGCCTCGGGACGTGAGGAAGGTAATAGAAGTGTCGTTTGGGTGTTTGGGGGCTTCGGACAAAAAATAGTACGTAGGACAGTATAAGGGTGTGTAGGAGACCAAGCTAAGGTTGGGAGGAAAACCTAATGTGAGAAGGTGGAAAAAGAAAAAGAAAATAATAAAAATAAACGAGAATGAGTGGGGTAGAAAGTGAGGGTTGGATCTAAGGGTCGTGATGTGTAGGGTGTTGAAATAGTCGGGATGTATACAGTAGAGAAGGATGGGCCACATAGGCCCAGATTAGGGTTTTTGGAGGAAACTCTACAGTAAGGCGGTGAGTGGGCTTGACCCACACACTTAGGAGTCGGGCTCCCGGTGTGAGAAAGTGGATTAAGGGAAGGATGTCGGGGCAAGTTAGGAGGTGCAGAAGTCTCAAGATATGGGACGGGCCATCCTAGGAGGATAAGTGTATATATAGTAAGCCATGTATGACAAGGGTGAAATACTTTCGAATAAGATACGATAAGACACTAATCACTTAAAGAGGAAGATGTTGAGCCGGACCCAGACCGGTCCACCGGCTATAATAGTGGGGGATTTCATGCTCAACAAAAAAACGTAAAAATGATAAGACACGGGGAAAATACTAATTACTTACAGTGGAACACCTTGTGAGTCGGGGCCATACCGGTCCACCGGCAAATAATAGTGCCCAGGAGCATTCTGCCCTGGAGACCGGTCCACCAGCGAATAATAGTGGTCAGGAGTGTTATGCCTTGTATGTATTTTCGGTCCACCGGCTATAATAGTGGGGTTTCCACACTCACATGGATATTTATAATCCGAGATGATGGATTAATGATGGACTAATGGCCTTAAGGTCCTAAGAGTATCGACTATTCATTATGGCCTATTAATATTTGGTTGACTAGTTAAGTATGTGAATGGACGAAAGTGAATGTTACGTATACACCATTAATATCTGATTGACTCATTGAATATGCGAATGTATGGACCTGAATGTTATGTTTATACCTGTCGTTATGTATGGATATAGTAGTACATCATGTGTTACATTGCATACCTACTTTTAAGTGTGTTTTTAAAGGGTTACTCAGTACCGTAGTACTGAAGGGTTCCATTCGTGGGGCTCCTGCCTATTCAATGGGCAGTGTCCCTTGTAGGTTGTTTTTAGAGGCTATTTAAGTGGGCCTTAGGAAAGAGTGTAAGGAACTATCTGGAACTGTTAGGTTTTTACTTTGTCTCCTTAAATTTCACAATTTTAATGTATTCGTTATTTTGTAACCACCACTTAATGGATTATATTTACTTGCGCTACTCTGATTTAATTATTAGTTGAGTTTCTCGTAATTTGTATTTTTCTCCTTTAGCCTTAGCACTTGGTACTGGAACGGTATGAATGAACCGGTCTGGTACTAAGTATGGCGGTAATACCCCAGACTTCACGGTTTGTTATTTTGCTTCAGCTAATTTTCTTTAAATTAAACGAAATTTTTTCAGTAGTGAATTTTGGGGGTGTTACAATAGTGGTCAGGAGATTGATACCTTGGATTACATAGTTACCAGACTACCGGTGAGAATAGTTCGAACCCACGTGGATATAATTCGAGAGATGACTAATTATGACACTAATGGCTTGAATATAGATAATAATGAATGAACTAATATGTCCTATTGATGTGTATGGCATTCTTGTTGTGATGTTTTGAGAAGTTTTGTGGGTTGATTATGTGAGTTGTGCTTCTGCTAAGGATGACGTGACTTTCTAATTATACTACATAAAGCATTGCTAGAATAAGCATTTGTGGCATATTGATGCATGTAGCATTTGTGGCATATGGTATTAATGCATGTAGCTATCTGAATGATTATTGCATTTCAAATAATATATGTATTATTCCATGATCATGTGTTCGATGTGTTGCATCTGATGTGTTACATGCGGGCCTTACATATCAGTTTTATATAAAGGGTTACTCAGTACCATAGTACTGAAGGGTTTCTTTCTTGGGCCGCTTCTTATTCAATGGGCAGTGGCCTTTGTAGGTTAGCTTGCAAGCTCCCTTTAGGGTTAATCATCGAGATAGAGAGCATAGGGTTATCCAGGATGCTGACCAGTGTATTGAACTAGGAAGTCTTTATGTGTCTTTCTACACATTTGTATTTCTTTTCTATCGACATTTTCCTTATAACCATAGTTAGTGGGTTTTCTTTGGAAGGTGAGTTAACCTTTCGAACTATGGAGATACCTTGATTTGTAAATATATCCTTGAAATTTAAGTAAAGTAGGTTTTTAGCCTTAACACTTAGTGTCAGAATGATGGAAGGAAATCGGTCTGGTACTAAGTGTGGGTAGTACCCTAAAATTACTATATTTGCTTTTGCATAAAACTTTTAAAAATAAAAATTTTCAATAGTAAAATTTGGGAGTGTTACAAATCAAGAGAAGGTTATTGCCTGTGGTCAAGGATATTCATGGAGATGGGATGAGTTTTTGAACAAAGGAAAGAGAAAGGGGAAGGGGGTTGGTGGTGGTGGAAAAACAAATAGAGGGGGAAGAGATGGATGTGATGTTTGGTTGAGGAGGAGAGGAAGGGCACACTTGTGTATGTGTGTGCGCGTATGTGTGTGTATACATGCAGATAGATTGTTGGGTGAGGGAGGTTGGTTCATAGAGGAGTAAGGTGATGGAGGTGGTCAAGGGGGATGGTTGGATAGGTGAGGGGTATGGATAAGTTGGAAAGTGGAGGGACTTAGGGAGAGTGTTTGGGGGAGGAAAATGGGGGCACACAAGGTAAATCAGGAGGGGTAAAATGGTTGGGTAGATAGAAATACTTTATTCTAGTTTCATATTTAGTTTGGATAGGTTAGGGTACCAAACAGAAATAATATACCGGGAAAAAATAATTAGGTTTAACAAGAGGAAAGAGGTAAAATAATCAAGTAAAATTAATTGGAAAATTATTTGGATTATGGGTCAAAGGTTAATAATAAAATAATTAGGCTAATATTTAAGGGTTAGTTTTGAATAAAAAGGCTAAATACCTAAAAGCAAATGTTATGAATTTTTAGGGTTTTATAGAAACGCTATAAAATTCTATAACCACATGACACTAAACAACACCCAAGCAACACTCAAATCGGTAGCAACACTACAATAGAGCATACAACCAACCGACCAGTAGCAACCAATATTTTGTCCTCCTTACTAATAAAACAGTAGCCAAAACCAAATAATATAGCATCTAAAATATGTATACCACAAAACAATCAAACCAAAAACTATAAAATTATATAACCATAGGATAGTAAACAACAAGCCACTTTTTATTAGGTATATAACATATTGAAGAGAAAAATTGAGAAGCATATTTGAAGGAAACAAAAAATATTTAAGAATGGAGACTTGAGTTTCTAAGAAAATTAACCAAGGATGAAGGAGATAAATGCACACTTGAAATAAGTAAATGATGACAGGCGAAAGGGAGAGGAAAACCGATGATGACCACTACATAAGAAGGCTTGAAGTGGAAGGAATGTTGAAGGTTCTTCAAGCCACTGCAATTTCTCTCTTCTATGTTTAAGTAAATGGGTGAAAGTAAAAATAGTTATAGGTTAAAGTGAACAAAGGAGGAAAAAGGATTAATTGAGGTATAAACAATGGTTATAGTCTGTAGTACCCTAAAAAATTAAAAATAAAAACTGTTGGCCATAGTCTTATTTAAATTTGGGCACTTTGGACAACTATAGATGGTTGTTATACTTTTATGACCATCATCTATAGTTCCACCATATTTTTAAACCACTCTAATTTTTACTAAGTGGGTTATATATGGTTGTTCTCATTACAACAACTATATATAAGCTACCATCTATCCATTTTTTTTATAAAAAAAAAGAGTCAATATTATAAGGCTACTGTAGCCAAACAAACCAACAATAAGACCATCCGCGGCTCTTTAGAGCCTTACAAGCCTGTTGGGGCCAACAATAAGACCATCTGCGGCTCTTTAGAGTCTCATCAAAAACTGAGCTATGGTGTCTGCCCCTATATATTTGAGTGCAAACATTCTAGTAGCTACTGAAAACTTGATCTGTCTTAACAGATTATCCTGTGTAGACCTTCTTTGTGTAAATATTCTTGAGTTTCGTTCGTGGTAGAGCTTATAAATAGTAGCTTGGAAGGCTACTCTGAGGCATTTCTTCTTCCAGTTTTCCCCCTACAGTGTTGTTTGAACCAGTGAAGCTCATGGGAGATGGACCAAATTGGTCTGCGAATCCCAAGCCAGAGGAGAACTGTTTGCCAAAGCTGAGAGGAGAAGGAACATGCAAAGAATAGATGGGAAACAGACTCTTGAGAGTGGTCACATAAGGAACATACGCTTGCTAAACCGATCCCTCTTTTCTGCAAATTATCATGTGTGGTAAGGGATTTTTGGCTAGCCAACCATGTTATGATAGTATGCCTAGGCATACATACCTTCTCCTAGATAACCTGAGAGAATCTCCATGTTCTCTATTGATTAGTCAGCCATAGATATATATTTTTAACATAGAGTTTACCATGGTGGGAACACGCCTCTAATTGAGTACTTACGTGATTAATTGACCCAGCTTTCCTGATTAGAGCATCTCTCAAATGGATCAAACTCCTCCAATCCCATGAATCATTGCTTTTTGCAGATACATGCCAGAAATCATAATGTCTCAGGTAGTACTCTTTAACCCATGACACCCAAAGGGAATCAAAGGGATGGATTAGCTTCCATATCCATTTGCAGAGCATAGCCCTATTCCATCCTAGGACTTCCTTGATCCCTAGGCCCCCATAATTGTGTTCCTTGCAGATCTTTCCCCAGGCAATCATGTGTAATCTTTTGGTATTTTCTATGTCCCCCCAAAAGAAATTTTTGATTATCTTGTTGATCTTGTGTATCACAGCTTGTGGGAGGAGGAACATGGAAGACCAATAGGAATACATGCCAAAGAGAGTGGAATTGATGAGTTGAACCTTACCAGCATAAGAGAGGAACTAAACTAGCCAGGATCTCATTTTATTTTCTAGTTGATCCAAGAGGAGCTAACACATGTGAGCAGATAGTTTAGTGCAGGAGAGAGGGATGCCTAGGTATTTGAAAGGAAGGTGACCTTCAAGAAAATGAGTCTGTTGTAAGATGATCACTCTTTTAGAGTCTATCACACCACCAAAAAAAAGATTAGATTTTTGAGGGCTAACTTCCAAGGCAGAAATTAGGGTAAAATCTTTCAAGCATTGAACCACAGAAGAGATAGACGGAGAGTCACCTTTGGTGAAAATCAGAAGATCATCAGCAAAGAGAATATGAGTGAGATTGATCCTCAAGCATTTAGGATGGTATCTGACTTTCTTCTCAGCATAAGTTTTCTTCATCATCCTTGAGAAGTACTCCATGACAATGGTAAATAAAAGAGGGGACATGGGTCACCTTGCCTCACCCCCTTAGCACCATTAAAATACTCGTGTGGTATCCCATTAAAACAAATAGAATATTTGGTAGTGGAAACACAGGTCATAATCCAATTAACAAACTACAGAGGCATTCCCATAGCAATTAGCACTAACTCAAGAAAGGATCTGGGAGAGATATGAGCCCTATTTTAATGCTTCAAGAGATTGTGAGTGAGTGCAATATTATCTTCAATATGTCGTCCAGGGATAAACCTAGTTTGCTCCCTACCTATCAAAGAGGGGAGAACCCCTGCCAACCGGCTAGCAAGGATCTTAGAGATAATCTTGTAAATAACAGAGCAACAAGAAATAGGTTGGAAGTCTGTGACACTTGATTGTTGCTACCCCTTAGGAAGGAGAATCAGAAAGGTAGAGTTTACCTGTTTCAATAAGTGCCCAGATGTAAAGAACTCTTAAATAGCAACATAGATGGAAGGACCCACAATGGACCAGGAGCTCTTGAAGAAGAGAGAAGTGTAACCATCTGGGCCTGGGGATTTGTCATCTCCTATAGAGTATAAGGCTTGCTTGACCTCATGTTCATTCACAGTTTGTATCAAAAGTTGTTGTTGAGTTATGGAGATGGAAGGGTCAGACTTCATAATAGCAGGATCAATACCATTTAGGGTATCTCTGGATTTTCCAAGAAGGTTTTTGTAGTAATTGAGGAAGGCTGTAATAATATCCTCTTGTGAGTGCTATAAGACCCCATCGATATCGTGTAAGGTGCCAATTCTGCCTCTAGCTTGTCTGTTTTTGATTATTGAGTGAAAATAATGGACATTTTCATCCATTTTTTGTACATAAGTGATTTTTGCCCTCTGATATGCTAACTGCAGCTGAATGTTTCTCAGCTTATGATAATCCTTAAGGAGTTGTTTCTCCTCATTCTGTAAAATTGTGTTCATGGGCTGGGTCATCAGGGATTGTTGAACTCCCTTCAATCTTTGGTAGCACTCTGAGATCCTCTCTGCCATCTTGTTGTATTTGGAAAAGTGCATATGTTTTAGTTTCTTTTTCAGCAGCTTGAGCTTCTATACCAATTTAAACATATGGCAGCCCTGAAGAGGGATGTTCCATACGTCCTGAACAATAGAGAAAAAATCAGGGTCTTCAACCCAGAAATTCAGGAATTTAAAAGGTTTACCCCTGGATGTGTGTGCTACTGGATCTTCAGGCAGGTAGGGGCATGGTCTGAAATTCCTAGTTCTGAGAAATGAGCTGTGGTAGGGATTAAGCTCTGCATCCAGAGGTTATTAACCAAGATCCTGTCCAATTTTGCCCAAATTCTATTATCTGCATCCTGTTTATTAGACCAAGTATAGTGTTGGCCAGTATAAGCAAGGTCAATCATATTTATGTGGGAAAGACAATCATTGAAGGCTGCAATTGCATTCAAGTCAGGATAGGCATAACTGATCCTTTCACCCGCAGCCTTGACAACATTAAAATCCCCCATACATACCCAGGGGAAATGAACATTTTGGGCAATGTCTATCAAAGTCTTCCAAAGATCCTTCCTGTCATTTGCATCATTAGCAACATAAACAAAGGACACCATAAATCTATGAGAGTCTGTGGTGAGCTCACAGTGGATAAGTTGGCTTGACTTGTAAATAATTGAAAAATCTTTTTTATTCGTCTTCCATAAAACCCAGATTCTACCATTAGGATGGCAGGTAGTTCTCTAAATACTCATAGTCACCCAGTTTTTTAATGATTTTTTCCATCTTATGGCTTTTGACTTTATCTCCAAAACAGCCACCATATCTACCTTATTATTCTCCAAGACCTTCTTAAGTTCTTGTTGCTTTAGAGCGCAGTTACACCCTCTGATATTCCATGACATGATGATCATAAGGGGATGAGGGAGGGTAATGCCTTACCCTCGACACAGTCCACATGAGTGCTAGCTTGTCCAGCCATATCAATCTCTAATTCCCAATCATCAGGTATGCCTTCCAGGATACCAAACTTGTTAAACGAGTCAGCTTCCATCAAATCAAAGGGAAGGGTCTTATGGGCTAGAGGTGTGTAGAAAATGGGATCAAACTAAGAAGGGACAATGGGGGATTAAGAAAGAGCATGTTCAATCTAATCAGGTTTTGGGGGAGGGGCCTGAATAGTAGAGGAAGGTACATGATCCTTGGCAACATGTTTGGGAACCCACTGTTTGTTCATCTTGCACTTGGATTCATGGTGGCCTAATTTTTTGCATTTAGAGCAGAAGAAAGGGACCCATTCATATTGAACCTTCTACACCACATCCCCAAAGGGGGAATGGAGGGCAAGTTCCCCCACTAATTTCTGGGAGACATCCACTTCAATGAGGATTCTGGCAAATCCTATTCTAGATTTTGAGGAAGTGGTTTTATCAACAAATAGAGGTTTTCCTATGGCACTGGCAATTTTTCTTAAAGCTTTAGAGGACCAAAAATAGGGATCAAGGCCAAGAAGGAGGACCTAAATAGGAACAACATGGTTTGCATCCAGATCAGCATCAATATTTCGGTACCATTTCTTAAGAATGAGAGCCTTGTTCCCAATTGCCCAAGGGCCCTCTCTCATAATGGTGTCCCTATCTACCTCAGAGTTGAATCTGAAATAGAACCACCATTTTCTATGGTATAACACTTGAGGTCTAGATATCATTTTCCATTTAGAATCCACATAGAGGAGAATTTGGTCTAGAGTCGGTGAACTTCCAATAATTCTTCCTACCAGGGTATTATTCTAGTATTTAACCTCATCAATAATGTCATCTAATTCAATGCAAACAGAGCCATCAGAAGCAGCATTATCAACAAAGTTCAATGGCAATCCTAATTTGTTAGAGGTCGAGGCATTAACCACAGAAGCCCAGGAGTTACCTTGCATCACATAATGAATTGGTGGGGGTTCGGCATTACCCCGGGGTAGGGTATTAGAGAGGGGGGCATTAGACTGGTCAAAACCTAGAGCCTACAGATCATGTGATATGGAATGCTTAAAGATAGCTCGAGGCCATACCTGGCTATGAGCTGCAAATCCAGATGGCAGAAAATCACCAAAGGTCAACTAGGAATGGTGACTCATGCAACCGGGTTTGGAATTGAGTCCCTTTTGAGGGACGACTCCTCACGAAATTGGTATTGGTATGTGCGGAATTCAATTGCGAGCTTGGTGATTGTCGTGGTTGTTTCGGCGTTCGACCTCGAGGCTTAGCCATGGAGATAGGTGGTGGCAATGGCAAACTTTAGGTTTGGAGATAACATGTGCCACCAGAGCTTCCCACTCTTGCCACCAGACCATCTATCCATATTTTTATGGCAATGTTGTGATGTTTCATCGAAAAATTAATTTCACCATTATTATACTTATATTTCATCTGCATTATGCTTGTGTTTCACCACCATTGTATTCATTTTTCACCATAGTTACTTCTACATTTTACCACATTTGTTGTTATATTCCATTGATGTTAGTTGTGATTTCTCCAAGGAAACTAAATTGTCATATTTCACTATGATTGTCTACATATTTCACTGCTATTACCTTATATTTCATCATTGTTTGTGTTTGTGTTTTACCAATATTTCTTTTATATTTCACTGTAATTGTTTCAATATTTCACTATAGTTGCCTTTATGTTTTACTATTATTGTACCGAACTTTTAAGTTTTTCTTATCTTTCACCTTTGTTGAACTAATACTCACCATTATGCAACCACTATTATTCTTGTGTTTAACCATTGTTGCTTCTATGTTTTATCATAGTTGTCCTCATATATTCTTGATAACTATTTTTATTTTTCACCAATGATAGTTGTCATTAAAAAAAAAACTAACTTGTCATGCTTTACCACTGTTATGTTATATGTCATCACTATTTTTTACCATAATTTTTTTTGCCAAAAATATATCAATGTAGACCTTTATTTTTAAAGAAAAATCTCAAAAACAATACGATATTTTTTATATTTTTCTATCAATCCTAATAAGAGTTATTTCTTTACTTATAAAGAGTTTTTCTAGTGATCCTACTAAGGTATATCAGTAAGTGTTTTTTCTATAAAAAAATTAGTTGATGTCATGATGATATTAGTGTGATACATGATCACCACTCTATATTTGTATACGCCAAAGAAATTGCATGGTTAGGGGTATAAATCAATGAAATATATAAAGAGTTAATAATTACCATTATAATAGGGAAATATATTATAAATGATGAAAATAAGGGGAATATTATACAATACAAGTTTATAATATGGTCAATCATCATATCTAAATAGGTCATTTACAATAGTTTTATTTATTTTTTGTTCATTTTAGATAAGTTATAAAAATGCATTTCCTATTCAAACATGTTTAAAATTATATTAGTTATTAACTAAAATAACTCCATATTATTTGAAAAACCACAAATATTATTTAAAATGAATATTTCAGACATAAATGTTGTAGTCTTATAAAATTTAAAAAGACTAATATTTTGATGAAAAATATTCAATAATTAATTAAAATACTACTATAATTTGAATAATTAATACACTACATAGTAAATTTAAATAATGACACTAATATAATATGTAAAAGGCACAAATTTTTCCTATATATATATTGATGTTTAGATAATGATACTATTTAAGAAAAGTAATACACTATAGATGTAAATGATGATGCTAATTTAACTTAGTAAATATACTTATCTTATTTTATTACTATATTATTTCATGTGTTGCGTATGTCAAGATTTTTGGATGTTTATGTTGCATGTATTCGTGTATTTATCTATTTATAATAATATTATTATATTTATCCAACAATAATATATTTAAGATGATACTTTTTAGAATGTACTTGCATTGTCTATATGAGTATATTGAGATATTTATAACATTATCTTTATTTGTATACAATGGTGTCTTCACTGACATGTATAATGAACACAATAATCATCATATTAAGATACATTAATGCACACGTAATTAATATAAATGACATTTTATATAAATATCTTAAGCTTTGATGTCTCCTTCATTTTCAAATTGACTTAATTTATAATAATAATAAATTGTATTATGAACTTAAATTAATATATACTTTAAGAAAATAACCTAAACAATTATTTTTTCTATATATTTATACATGTATCAATGATATAACTATTAAATAGTTCAAAAATACATAAGTAAATTTGTGCGGGTGATTGTTGACAATTGCAAAATAAAAGAAAGGAAGCGACTCCCTTAGTGAGTTATTTGTTGTTAGAAGGTCTTCTAAGCCATTAAAAGTATGTTTGGATTGAAGTGAATTTAGATTAGGTTAAATAAAGTAGATGAAGGTAGGTTAGGTGAATGGAAGAAAATGTTTTAAAATATTATTTAAATATTTATTGGGTTAATCTAGGTAAATAAACCATAACTTTATTCATTTGGAAGTGAATAGACATAAATAAGTTATATGAAATTAATCTTAACTTCTTTTAACTACAATGTTAACACTGAAGAGGTAAATAAAGAATAAATGAAACTAATTTTCAATATAAACTAACTTAGATTAACTTTAACCCCTCGTTTGTTATGATTTACGAAAAAGTGATTATCTTATATAATCACTTATTTTAGATTTTTTAATAAAAAAAATTAAGGTACTTTTGCCCAAAATAAGTGATTATTTAATATAATAACTTTTCATATGTAATAATCCATATGTTTTATAGATAAAATATTTTTACATAGAAATTTTTGATTTAAAAATAAATTTCTTTTAGATTAGTTAATATTTATTTTCCATTTTTACACTTATTTTTCTTTTTCTTCTTTCATATATTAATTATTATATATTTTTTCAATTAATGATATAATTATAATATTATGTACTTGTTTGGTAGTAGATAATACGAGTAAAAAAATTGTTATTGTATTATCTATATATATATATATATGTAATATTAAATATAATTTTTAAATAAATATCTATTTTAAATATTAATTTGATCTAAAATAAATTTTTTTAAAATATTTTTTTATTATTAATTACTTAATTTTAAATATATAAAATAGGATAAAAAAAATTTCATCTCTATTATTCACCCACCAAATAAACTGAAGATATATTTATTACATTCTAAAATAATATGCAAATTATTTTAAATATGTATAGATAACGAATTTAGTACTAAATAAGTTATAAAACATTACGAAATACACTTAATAAAACATTTAACCTTCATTATTAACCTTTGACCAACCACCCACGAAACTGACCCTAAAAGTCCGTAGTATTCGTTCAGTTTGATGAAAGAACTCAGATAGAAGTGTCGATCGCAAAACCCTAAACCGGGGTTCTTTAAAGAAAGTCCCAAACTCGATAGCCGCCGGATTAATCTCAGCCGTTGAAAACTTCCGAACTCCCCATGCCAACACATCCTACCTAAACCTCTTTCACCCTTCTTTCGCCTGACTCTTCTTCGGCGTTTGTATTTCTTGTTTTTCGCAAAACTTGTTTCTTTATTGAGCCCAATTCTTCTCAATGTGAGCAAATATGGCGGAATCAGTTAATGCGTGATAAATATTTGCTGACCAATCCCTTTTTCTCAGGAAGATTATAAGTCATACCTTGATCATCGTTTTACGTTCGATCATCCAGTAACCGGGCCAAAGTTTTGATCTGTATGAGAAGTATGAGCTGAACTTGAACATCTTTTTATCTTTTCATTAGGCTGTAAATAGTTGCGTAGTTGGTAGTTAGGCTATGTTTAATGTCAGAGTCGTTGATTTTGGTTCACTTTTTAGTGTTCTTACGTTTAGTTTCGAGTTAGTTTAGTTTATAATGTTATCTGAATTGGGTAGGAGACCGATGATTGACGGAACGAGTGAAGGATCATCGTTTGGTGATGACTTTGAGAGAGAATTAGGACTGTTGTTTCACGAGAGACGGCGGCAGGAAGCCGATGATCGCGAGGGGGAGCTGAATTTGTATAGGAGTGGGTCTGCACCTCCCACCGTTGAGGGTTCGTTGAATGCTGTTGAGGGTTTGATCGGAAATGCTGCTTTTCCTGAATTTCCATCGACTGATAATGTTGGTAACGGGGTTATTTCTGAGGAAGACCTTGAGCTTAGGTCTGATCCTGCATATTCTTCATATTACTATTCGAATATTAATTTGAATCCTAGGTTGCCCCCTCCTTTGATGTCGAAAGAGGATTGGAGGAGTGCTCAAAGAGTGCAAGGAGGAGGGAGTTCGGGATTGGGCGGAATTGGGGATAGGAGGAAGGTGAGTAGGAATGAGAATGGTAAGGGGGTCGGTAGGTCACCGTTCCAGATGCCTCCTGGATTTGGTTCTAGGAAAGATGAGAGGGAGAGGGAGATGGAGCAGAAGAAAGTGCAAGAAACAGTTGAGTGGGGAAAAGATGGATTGATTGGATTGCCCGGCATTGGATTAGGAAGTAAACAGAAGAGTTTGGCTGAAATATTTCAGGTAAATTGTATGTTATGATTTGAGTATGCAGCTATCTATTGTAGCTACTATTTTATGCTTTTGGTTGTTAGCATTTTTATTTTCTTTCTTGCTTGTATAGTGAAGTTTATTATTACCTATTTTTGGTGTTATGTGTGCGCTTGGTGCCATTTTTAGTGAAAAAATTTATTTATATGAGATTGTCCATTCTATTGTGTTGATTTTAATATTTATGTCAGACATTGATGTGCATTTAATTTTTCTCGTAATCTTTATCGTGTTAAAATTTTACTGCCACTGATGTGTGTGCTGTGGTTTCTTTTTCATATCTATTAGTTAGTGTCTTATTTTTTGTTTGATTTTTCATGTGCTGTTGTGCTCAGAGTTGAAGTTCCCTTAACTAAAGGAACCTGTATTATCGATCTTGTGCCATTTTTTTTTAATAATGTATGATATTTACTGAAACTGCAGTTCAAGAAAATACCTATGATGTTTTTTTGAAGTTAGTGTCGATATTTGTTTGTCAAATGTTGTCAACATGATTCAGTGTGGCTCATTAGGGGATATTTGATCCAATATTACATGCATTGAGAGAAGCACAGCTTGCTCAGGGAATTTAGCCTCATCCTTTGTGTTAAAGATGCAATAAGGCTCTCCTTGTCGGTACTTGATAGTTCTTTGTTTTTTTACTCTGAATGTGTGATGTAGCCGCTTTTGCACCAGTTTTGGGAAAGAGCTTTCTTTTTTGGTTTCCATGAGAGATTAAGGATTCCTTTTTTTTTCTCTCTATTTTTTGTTTGCAAATGATATCTCTCTTATAAAGTCTAAGCTGGTTGGTGATAAGACTGGGTAAATCTAGGTGATTCTAGACCTCATGGGTGGTTGGATCCTAACCACATAGTTGTTCTATTAAGGAGATTTTTTCATATCAACTGATCTGTTTAGTTTTCATTGGAGATCAAAATGTTTCCTTAATGCATAAGTTTAGCACTTGCACTAAAATGCTGTTATTGGCATCATTTAATGACATTGATTTTGATGGTCAAGGCCTCGTGCTCTTCGTCTGAATTTTGTTGACTTTATCTGAATTAAAAAAATATTAATCGATTTGTATTATGATTATTTTAGTATTATTATTGCCATAATTTTTTTATTACTATCATTTCTGCTGTTATAATTACTATCATTGTTGTCATTATTATTATATTTTTTCTAGTATTATCAAAATTTTGTTGATATGAACTGATTTGATATGAAAATAAGGCAAGGAGAACAGGTCCAAAGTCTTAATAGACAGCTGATGCTGTTTAAATGCATGCTCAGTCTTATCATATGCTGTATATGCTGTAAAATTTGCATTCTGCATTTTTGTTTTGCTGATACTTTGTTCATCGAAATATGTAACTGAGATGGTGCTATGGATTTTCTAATTTCTTAATTTTTTTTTACTTGCTTCTTTTTTTCCTCTTCTCAAATATTTAACAGTGATTTGCATTTGCACAGGATAACTTGGGCCATTCCAACCCTCCTTCTAGGCACCCATCTCGTCCAGTAAGCCGCAATGCTTTTGATGAGACTGTTGATTCCTTGAGTTCTGTTGAAGCTGAGCTGGCACATTTGCAGTGTGGTGATGCTAATCTCCAGGAAAAACCATCTGTCAACGGTGTTGGTTTACCTGCTTCGTACAGCTATGCTGCTGCTCTTGGTTCTTCACTGTCAAGAAGTACCACCCCTGATCCCCAACACGTAGCTCGGGTACCTAGTCCATGTCCTACGCCTATTGGTGGGGGCAGAGGGGCTGTCTCAGAAAAGAGAACAGTTGTGAGCCCGGGTCCTTTTATTGGTGTTGCATCCAGTATGAATGAATCCTCAGATCTGGTAGCTGCCCTGTCTGGCATGAATCTATCCACAAATGGTGTTATGGATGATGAAAACCATCTTCAATCACAGATCGAACAGGCTCCTGCTGGCCGCCACAATTATCTCTTCGGCATTCATGGTGCTGATCATGTTAAGCAACAACATCCATATCTAAAGAAATCTGGTCCTGGACACTTGCATGCAGCTCCAATTTTGCAGTCTGGAGCAAGGGCCAATGCAAGTGGTGTAGATCGACCAAAGTCTTCTTTAACATCTGGGAATTCATATTCAAGAGGATTGGTTGCCTCCAGTTTCACTGGCAGTGGTGGTGGCTTATCACCTCAATACCAGCATTCAGGTAATACGAATAACACCTTTCCTAATTATGGTGTAAATGGATATTCAATGAATTCTGCTTTGCCATCTATGGTGGCAAGCCAGCTTGGCAACTGCAATCTGCCTCCATCACTTGAAAATGTTGGTGCTGCATCGGGCATGGGTTTCTCTGCCATAGATGCAAGGGGCTTTGGTGGTGGGTTGCACTCTAGGCAAAATTTATCTCCTGGATCAGAATCTCTGAATTTTGGTAGGATGGGGAATCAAATGTCAGGAAATACTCTCCAGACACCTTTTGTCGATCCATTATATCTCCAATGTCTTAAGACAGCTGAATATGCCGCACAGTTTGCAGCTCTGAATGAGCACTCTCCAGATGGAGCCTATTTGGGTAATTCATATGCGGATCTGCTTCAGAAGGCATATATGGGATCTGTGTTGTCTCCTCAGAAATCGCAGTATGCTCTTCCCTTGGGAAACAAATCCAGTTCTAACCATGGTTATTATACAAACCATGCATATGAAGTTGGCATGGGGTATCCTGGAAGTTCATTGGCTAGTCCTGTTATTCCAAATTCCCCTGTTGGGCCTGGTAGTCCTATTAGGCACAATGAGTTCAATATGTGCTTCCCGGGTGCAGTTAGGAAATTAGGTGGTAGTGTCATGGGACCCTGGCATATTGATGGAGGCTTTGGATCTTCTTTGTTAGAAGAGTTCAAGAACAATAAAGCAAAATGTTTTGAGCTCACAGAAATTGCTGGTCATGTTGTTGAGTTTAGGTATGTCATGCTTGTGAGTGACTGAGTCTGCTCATTTTCTGTTGTCCTTGAATCACTCTGGATATCTTGTCCTGATCATAGCTATTTTTCCTGAGTAGTGCTGATCAATACGGAAGCCGTTTTATTCAGCAAAAACTTGAAACTGCAACAACTGAAGAGAAAAACATGGTGTTCAATGAAATTATACCACAGGCACTTTCTTTAATGACTGATGTCTTTGGTAATTATGTGATTCAAAAGGTACTCAAGCTCTTAATCTTGCTTCTTTTATTCTAAAAATATTAAATTAGGTAGGATCATGCATATTCTGGCATGTCAGTTCACTGTGTCTGTGGGTAATATTACTCGGAGCTAAACTTGCTCTGTTATTTTTATGTTGTGCTTGGCGCTTTTTTCAGTTTTTTGAGCATGGCATGCCAGATCAAAGGAGAGAGCTGGCTAGCAACCTTGATGGGCATGTCTTGACACTTAGCCTTCAAATGTATGGGTGTCGTGTTATCCAAAAGGTATTGTCATTTATGGTCTCTAGTGGATGTTGCTATTAAGTATCTAAACATCCTATATATTTTTTTCATTCTATTCTCAATTTGATGTTACTTTTGCCTTGATGTCAAGCCATCCCATGTTTGTTTGCTATCAAAGGGGAATGCAGATCATATAATCATTTTTTCTTTTCATTTTTCTGAATAACCTTGTTGCATCAGAATCTGTCTTGTCAAACTCTATATATCCATAATGCCTTTTGGATAAATTATGCTGTATACTACTGTGTGAGTACTTGTTTATCTTCTGAAAGTTACTTGAGTGTTCCTTAAAACTGTACTGTGATTTCTTGTAAATGTGGTAAGTCTTTGGGCTAGTCGATTTTATTTCGTGTTTTATCTTGATATTTTGTATTCTTAGTTTTGTCAGCATCAAAGTCTCAACATCAACCTTTTTCAAATCAAAGCATTGTATCATTTCACATTGCAATAATTAGATGTAAACTTGGGCAGCCTATGTAACTTTCTAGGAATTGTTTTTGTTACATGCTTTGATGTTCAGCTTGATGTTTCTCATGTTCTGCCCTATTAGGCCATTGAAGTTGTCGATCTAGATCAAAAGATTTCAATGGTCAAAGAGTTGGATGGTCATATCATGCGCTGTGTACGTGATCAGAATGGGAACCATGTCATTCAGAAGTGTATTGAATGTGTCCCTGAAGAGCAAATCCAGTTCATCGTTGATTCATTTTATGATCAAGTTGTCACTCTTTCAACACATCCATATGGATGCCGGGTCATTCAGGTTTGAAAAACGGATCTTTTCACTAATGAGTTATGAATCATATTCACTGTGTCTTGGTTCACCAAAATACAACTATGTATACTATGTGCTTGAATTGGGCTTTATATGTTATTTTTGTGGCACAGAGAGTTTTGGAGCATTGCAAGGACCCAAAGACCCAGAGTAAAGTCATGGATGAAATTTTGGGAGCTGTGAGCATGTTGGCACAGGATCAATATGGCAATTATGTTGTTCAGGTGTGCCATGTTTTCAATTTGGTCCTGCCACTCAAATGTGATATATGACATGGCATGCTCATGTGGTTGCAATGTTATATCAAGCACTAAAACCGCAGTCACGATTGCTGCTGCAGTTGCGGTCGCGAACAATATTTTATATGTTGCAGTAGTCGTGATGTGATTTTTTAATTATTTTTCACAACAAATATTGGTAAATATCAGCCAATATCGGTAAGCATCGGCTAATATCAGTAAATATTGGCTGATATTTGAAGTTTCACGAATATCACTGCGATAAATACGTGATTTTTTTAGACAATTGTATTTCAAAAATTTCGCGGTGCGGTTGACTCAACAATCGCAAAATTGCTGCCCATACACAATTGTGGTGCCGATATTTCATTGCATGTGATATATTTGTCTTCATCCTGATCATGTGAGAACCATTGATTCATCTGCATGCATCATATGTGGAAATATGTCAAATTCTTCATTTTAGGGGAGGAAATAATTTATTGCAAGTAGAAAGGTATATAATCATTTATTTCAAGTCAGGTAGTGAGAGATATCTGTCAAAAGAAAGCTCATTGTTATGCTCAGCAGATCTGTGCAGTCCTCTGAACTTTCTCCAACAGCTACTTCATGGAGTTCTCTAATTGTGTGACCAACAACCAAGTGCCCGTTTTTGTATTTCTATGCAGTGTTTGTTTAAAAACATCCTCTGAAAACTGTGGATAGTAGATGAATCTGATTTCATCTGTCTGGAATTGCCTAACATTCCCCTCCTCCCCATCTAATAGCATGTGCTCGAGCATGGAAAACCACATGAGAGATCTGCTATAATCCAAGAGCTGGCTGGAAAAATAGTTCTGATGAGCCAGCAGAAATTTGCCTCCAATGTTGTGGAGAAGTGCTTAGCTTTTGGTGGTCCTGCAGAAAGGGAATTAATGGTGAATGAGATGCTTGGCACTACCGATGAAAATGAGCCTCTTCAGGTATGTTATGTTGTTATGTTAGTTTGTCACAAATTATGAATAATATGACAAATCCTTGCTTTTACCTTTTGTTATTGGTCTTGGGCAGCTTAGGACTTTAATGTGGTGTAGATTGTTTGCTCAGTCCATTTGGATGAGGCAATAGTAGTTGTTGTATGACTGTCATGAGTTGTTTTGTAATTAGTCTCAGTTTTATTTATATTCAGCAAATCTGCATAAATAACATGACTTAGGTTGGAGTGCTTGAGTTGGAGAGCTGGTTTTGTGGCATTCTAGTACCCAAGGGTGCAAATATTTCAACATGAATGCCCTTAGGGACATAGGCAAACTCATCTCTTGTTGGAAAACAGGGGAAAAAAGAGCATTTCAGCTTGATGTTTGTGAATTCCGATTGTGTATCTGAAGAGTGGGATTTCACATAACTGTAGCTAAAATTGATTTTACTTCAATATACTGTTCGAAGCATAAGAGGCTCTCAACATGCTAAAATGTGCGGGACTCTCCACTCAATGAGATCAGAGAATGGTGCCACACATATTAGGTGCAGAATGACTTATAAGCTCTTGAGGTTAAGAATCTATTTTTTTTATCAGTTCTCAACATGCAATTTTTAAAAATTAAGTTATCTAAGTAGCTGCACACAATATCTGATCCACTCAATTTGCCTACGACTACATCCATTCATCCCATGGTCACTCTTTCCCGCACAGGCAAACTGAAACCCCGAATTCTTCATACTCACATTACACCTTCCTCCTCAATTCCATGCACTGCCAATCAAGCTATCAAAGATCCTGCTTGGAAGGCTGCTATGGACGAGGAATATTCTGCCCTTTAACGAAATAACACATGGACCCTTGTTCCAACACCAACAGAGTAGGTAACAAGTGGTTGGTTCTGAGTTAAATTTAATGCAGATGGTTCAATTACCAGGCATAAGGCGCACTTCATTGCTCAAGGATTCAGCCAACGTCCAGGCATTGATGTGTTTCAAATCTTTAGCCCTGTGGTCAAGCCCACCACTATATGTCTCCTACTCTCACTTGCAGTTACCTTTGATTGGCCTTTACGATAACTGGATGCCAACAATGCCTTTTTAAATGGTGATCTCCAAGAAACAATCTATATGAAACAACCTTCGGGCTATATTGATCCCTCTTATCCTAACTATGCGTGTCGATTGAATAAGGTGCTGTATGGTCTTAAACAAGCACCTCAGGCCTGGTTTGGCAAGCTTCGTGATACCTTCTGTCAACTTGGTTTCTCCTCCTGTTGTACTGATTCATCCTTGTTCATTCGGCATCATGAAGCTTTTGTTGTTTATACACTTGTCTATGTGGATGATATCTTTATCACTGGCAATGATCACAAATTCATTACAACATTCATTTGAACACTTGATCGTTTGTTCTCTATAAAGGATCTTGGCTTTCCGTCCCTATTCTTGGTTCTTGAAGTGTCTCGGACCAAAATTGGGCTGCATCTATGCCAGCGTAAATACATTCAAGATGTCATGGAAAAATTTCTTATGCATGAGTCCAAGCCAGCCCCCTCACCTACTGACACTACTACTCCACTCCTTCATCAAGGTGAACTTATGAATGATCCTACCTTGTTCAAAAGTGTTGTTCGTGCCCTACAGTATGCAACCATCACGCACCGTGATATTGCGTTTGCTGTAAATTAAGCATGCCAATTCATGCATCAACCTAGGATATCTCACAAGAAAGTTGTTAAATGAATTTTCAGATATCTTAGAGGCACATTATTTCATGGGCTCTCCCTACGACCTGCCCTTCCATCCTCTCTTACTGCCTTTTTTGATGTGGATTAGGCTGGTGACCTCATTGATAGGCAGTCTACTCATGGTTATGCAGTGTTCTTTGGTGGTAATCTCCTCAGTTGGTCTTCTTGCAAACAGTCTGTTGTTGCTCGTTTAAGCACTGAAGCAGAATATAGAGGCCTTGTATTTGCCACAACCAAACTCATTTGGCTACAGCAGATGCTTCGTGAACTTGGCCTCCCACTCTCCTCATTTCTGACGTTTTATTGTGATAATCTTACTGCTGGATACGACTCAAAATCCAGTGTTCCATCAGAGATGAAAGCATATTCAAATTGATTATCATTTTATTCGTGAAAAGGTTTATCGGGGTAATCTCACCATGTGTTACATTTCCTCTACTAATCAAACAGCTGATATCTTCACCAGACCACTCAGTTCAACACGTTTCAAGCTATTTCAATCCAAACTTACTATGTCTCCTACACAGTAGCTTTTGCGGGGAGATATCAAGATAACTTATCATTTCACTGACAATAATTGTGCACTATGGCTGCTGAATAAGTTCTCTTATCCTAGTCTTTAGGAAGTAGTTACAACAGAGATTTTTCTCTCCAATATTATGTACTGCGTATGAGGCTTGTATATATATATATATATATATATGTATGATCATCTAATATTGATTGATGAGGGCAATATACATCTTTAAAAATTCACCGTGTTCTATGGTTCATCATAATTGAGATAGATTGTGCTAAAAATACCATTTTACAGTACAAATTCTTCTTTATCTCAACCAAAAAGTAATAGAACGAAAGCTCTTCAAGGTTATTGGTGGATAGAAATACTTGTGTCACGTTCATGTGTACCTTTCCTGGGACTTTGGGGTGCTGAGGTCCCACCGAACTGTTATCTTTTATGTTCTCTTAGTTGTATGTTTGCAGATGGAGTGGCATACATGTTTTATAGTTACACATGATGAGTTTCTGCATGGAACAGCCACCATTCATTATGATAAAATTTCTCATAATTTATCTCCACAAAGCTTCATTCAAAATCTTAAATAATTAGATTTTTGGTTCATTTAATCATAAGATCACAGCCTTTGCCCTCTTGTTAGTGGATATATGGATATATATATATATATATATATTTTTTTTTTTTGAGCAGAGGCGGATATGTTGATATTGAAAGAATGGAATGCAAATAAATGAAAGCCTGTTCTTTTGAGCTTTTTTGAAATTACTATAGTCCAATCTTTGTGTATCCGTATCATCTAAAATGCTTGGCTACCTTAGATGTCAGGTTTGAATCCTCCCAAGTGGTACTCTACAGGTTGTTTGTAAACAGTATGATATTTGCCTACTTAAGCTAGTAGAGGTCATGCTACATATGTCTATACTATCCCCAAGGCTCATCAATGATGTGATTCATACTAGGTTATTAATTTCTTCAGAAATTATCTGACATCACGCTGTTGAAATATTGTTGAACTGCATTTGCTATGCCCTCACTCATATCCCGATATAGCCGCTTGATGTTGCCTTCTGGTTTGCTTTCGTCCATATTTTGTGATTGCAGGCAATGATGAAAGATCAGTTTGCGAACTATGTTGTACAGAAAGTGTTGGAAACTTGCAATGATCAGCAGCGAGACCTGATTCTTTCCCGTATTAAGGTTCATCTGAATGCACTGAAAAAGTACACTTATGGGAAGCACATTGTTGCCCGAGTAGAGAAGCTGGTTGCTGCAGGAGGTACAGTTTCTCATTTCCTGTCTTCCTCTCGTTCTGGGATTATTCACAATCGGTCTGAATGCTCTCTCATTGTGATTTCTACTGGTTCTGCAGAAAGGAGAGCCGCTCAGTCTTCAAACCTGGCTCTGTAGATGGGATTAGGAACCAAGGTCTGTACAGCTAACCGTCGAAGCCATCACTTTCCCTGTTGAAATTCTAGTGTCCCAGTCTGCTGCTCTGCCCTATCTTTCACCATTTCTGGTAAGAAGCTTTGATAAAAGAAATAAAGCTGGTTGCCTTGTACCTTTGGAGAAAACTGTACATTTTTGTAGTTTCTTCAGCTCATATATATATAAGTTAGAGAGAAATCATCAGGAGAAATCGCTGTGGTTAAATAGGTGTTTAAATACAGCAGCACTTTTCTCCTATTGTGAAGAGGCGAGGGAAGAGATATCATAATACAGTTCTTTTATGGGTGTAAAAGAGGATATCATTGGACAGTTAGGGAGTTGGTAGTATATTTGCTCCCTTGTTCAAAACACGAGACTGCACAAAAGATGATGTTTCCTTTCGTTGACAGATGCCTTATCTTTAGGGCGAGGTCAGGAAGGATTCTCATTTTATGATGGGGGCAATTTTACCTAATGAAACGACTTTTATTCAGCTAAATGTAAGGCTATCGACCTTGATTTCTTTATGTTGGTTTGTTCTGCCTTTGTTTTTGAAGTTTGGAATTGCACGCTGTTTAACAATCTTGGCAATGGCATCCATATGTAGCGGTTAAAATTGAGGTTTTGGTGCTTTAATTTCAGGTTTAAGCACTGATTTTTATTATGTGGTACCTCGCAATGTAGACTATTTAGGAAATAATAAGCCTGTGTATAAATATATTTTTGAAAACTTGACTATTAATTAATGAAGAGAGAATAAATGGTATAGTAGAAATTATAGCATTTAATTTGTAAGAGTTGCTGTAATGTTAAGTTATATTTTGAAACAAGTTTTTAAAGCAAAAATGACTTATGGGGGCACATGGATTGTAATGAGTTTAGTTATTTTAATGTTTATAATTGAAAATAATTTATTGTAAGCATACATAAGGTAAGACAAATTCTATATTTTTAGTGGTCGCATAACTCAAAACTTCCATATATTACGAGATGTGGAAAACAGATCTCGAAATTCATGTTATGTCCGCCCTTTAAATTCGCAGATCATCTATGACATGAAGAGGAACGCTGATTTGAAAAGGTCCTAATGTTCACCCGCCGGGGTAGATGGCTTTAATGGACACAACCACTTGTAATTTCTGTACTGTCGAGCGGAGATTTTCATCAAATAAGAGAGAGCTCACCAGGGAAAAAACAATCAAATGAGCGGGTTTAATGTAAGGAAGAATGTTTGTGAAGTTAGGCTTTGTTTGGATAATGTAGTTCTAGGATAGATTTTATAGAGTTTTTTTTAACAAACACCCGACATTCTAGTAGGGCGGTGCAAGTGGATTAATTTTTTTTTTTTATAAAAGTTTATGTTGAATGTAGTAATTTTTTTTTTCTTCTTAAATGGAGTAAAAAATAAAAATCAATCAGCACCAACATTTTTTTTTCTTTTCCCAAACGGCGGTTATATATTATTTGGTAGTATGAAAAAAATTATTGAAGTTGTCTGTAAAATTACCTTCTTAAGAGTTCTTCATCTTTGGAACTTCAACCATATATATACTAAACCGACAATGGACGCCGACAACGATGCCTTTTTTTTGTTTTGATATTTGAAAACCGGGTGCATTGGTGGATTAGGAAGCAATTTATACAGGATCTCATATCTCATACAGGCACAAAAAAAATGAAGGTAAAATGATAAGGAGCGTTAAGAGAGTATCGAATGAAATTGTTGAGGTCCAACACTAAAAAAAAAATAAAAAATGCCGAGTTAAATTTCAATCTTGATCGTTGTCATCATCTTCAATCTTTTGGCCAAAGCCTCTAGGTCCTGCCCTAGCTCTTGCTTTAATCTTCTTCCCTCCTTTCTTCTTGCTTTTCTTAGCTGCCTCTTCTTTCTCAAACTTGTCTTTCTCCCTTTTTTGCAAGAAATCGGTCACTGCTATATATATCACCTGCAGCACAAAGTCATTCGAAGGCAAAATTTTGCCAATGTCAGAAACTGATCAAACTCGCAGAGCCTAATATCGTCACCCAATTCAAAAGACCGCAGACTTTTAGGTGGTCGTTTACCCCTATGGTAAGAATTGAGAGGCCAACGAAGGCAATGAACAGAAGGGAGGAGATGATGGTTGTGACGCCGTCACCGCTAGCGGCAGCAGGGAGTAATTGATCAGAATTCTCGACTGGGACGGCTTCGGAAGGGACGGAGTCGGCCCCGCCGGTGGCGTAGATTCTCCACCGTCTACTGGTGGGTTTCAGGAGGATTTGTTGAATATGGCCGTCTTGTGGGGTCATTAATACAGATAGAGTGGATAAGGTTACGGGTGAGATGAGTGGATTGTTTGAGTTTCGGATACCGAGGAAGTATGTGGATCTCGGCTTCGGAATTGGCGGTGGGGATGTTGTCAATTTTAGCATAGCTGCAGTGGCAGCCGCCATTGTTACTGATCCGCTGGCTGCTTTCGCTGCTACTTTTAGTTAACTAGTTGGCGGCATTAGTTAATTCGGGAAAGTTTTGTGGGTGTTGCCGCTATGGTGCGCTGGCTTAGGCTGATGATATAGGAGGCGAGAAGACGGAATTCAAGGATCGAATGTGAACGTGATTCCTACTGTGGGCCGGAAGGGCCGAATTGGCCTCAAGTCACAACCTACATACTATGGACAAGGGTCAAATAGATATCAGAAGCATAAGTTGCCCAGTATAACAAAATGAAGATGGAGCATCCGGCATGTGTTCCGAGAGGCTAATCAAGCTGCAGACAAATTTTAGCCCCCACCCCGGGACAAAGATGGCTTATAAATTTTGGTGTTTTAATACTTTCCCCCCTCCCCCCTCCTGTTTGTGTGACACTGTGTGTGTGTGTTGTCACTAGTACAACATGATATTCATGGGCGGTCCTACCCTTGGGATGTATCTCCTTATGTTACATTAATGAAGTTCTTGTTGATTGCCCAAAAATAAATAAATTTGAAGATAAAAAAGGCACTTACGCGCTGCCCCCATTTTAGATAGTATTTAGTATCTACATAAACTAACTTTTAATTTAGTTTCTAACTTATTTGACTAGATCAATAAGCTTCTAAAAAAAAAAGAACTTTTAGTTAGCTTTTAAACTTTAAACTAAATTATAAGCTAGTTTTTACAAAATAGAGCATTCATTTTTCCATGTCTTTTCTTCATCTTTCTCACCTTTGTTGTCTGTCTATGGTTTTCTATTAATTCTCTTCCTCCATCCAATGACTATTGATATTAATGAAGGAGAAAATATTCAAGAATTGACATTCATAATTATGGAACCGATCGTTCTTCATTTGGAAAGAATCTCCTATAAAATTGAAGACAGACGGACGGTTACGTTGTTAGTTATATATGAAATAATGAAACATACCATACAAGCTACTAGGTATATACGTGCATGTGCATGGCATGCATGGAGTGCATGGCTACGTGCGTGGGGGAAATAATTTGCAGCTTGGATGTGCATAGTAGTTGGTTTTAGTTAATTAAATAATTAAGTGGTAGAGTTAGAAATTAGCTAGAGAATAAAGTAGCATAAATCTATCTTTTTGAATAATATTCTATATTCTAGTATATTTTAGCTAGGTATCTTTTAAGGAATTATACATTTTAGCTAATATCTTGTAATCAGTAGCTTGGCTATATAAAGCCATAGAACCACGATTGAAGATTAATGAAATTGATTGAATTAAAGTTGAATGCAAATTGAAAATATTGAATTATGTGTGAGTTCATATCAATTTTAATCGAATCTGTGTGAATGATTAATCTTGAAACCCTTAATCTCTTCGTATGTGTGAATTAGAGATCAAGTACTATCTTTCTAATCTCCATAACCCACACCTTTCTAGTCATATCCATCGTCCAAAAACATCCCAAAATCAAAGCCCTAATTTGAACCCTAACCCTAAGTTTCGAACCAAACCCTAACCCTAACCCTAATTTTTGAAACTAAACCCTAACCCTAACCCACGAAACCATCCATCATCAAACCTTAATCATCAAATCATCATCATCATCATCATCTCATCATTGTCGAATCATATTCATCATTCATCCATCAAATTCGAATCACCATAATCATTCACTCATCATCATCACCATATTCGAATCAGCATCATCATTATCTTACATTGTTTGAATATCTTCATCATCAATACATCACTTTTGAATCTTCTTCTTCTTAATTCCAACCTAATCAAGCATTATTTTTTCCAATTTAATAATTCAACATTCCCATACACATCAGATATCTCTTTCAACATGATGATATGAACACTTCCTACAAAGTTGAAGATCATTTTAAGTCCCTACTTGATAATATTGCTTCGGTTGATGAAAAATAGAACAATAACACTATCAACTGAATTTCCAAATTCATAAATAAATAAATAAAAGATATGCGGGCAATATTAGATTTATTCTTTGACCGTTAAAGCAATTGAATGATTAGAATATTATGAACTATGTGTAATTAGCTTACTAGCCTTTTAAAGCCAACTAATACTTTTGATATGGCTTATTTGGGTAAAGGTTTCTTCACTATGAAGTGTTCAAGTAAAGAAGACCAACAACAATCCATGCTCAATGATCCTTACTTCATCAATAGAAATCACTATCTACCAGACTTTAGGAACCTAATTTCAACCTTCATAGGTCAACCTTTGAAGCCATGGTAGTTTGGGCTAGAATCCAAATGTTGCCAAATGAGTGATACATTGTAAGGCCTTTATTAGACATTTGTAGTCTCATTGTAGAAGTTCTCAAAATTGATTTGTATAAAATCAACTCAAAACATGGTAGGTTTTCTCATGAATGCATCTAGCTCAATATGAATCAACCATTGCTATCTAAAATACCGGTAATGCCTACTATGATGTCTAGCTTTAAAAATATTCCTCACATTTATTTTATATGTGGGTGTTTTGATTAGAGTTGTACAAAATCAAAAATTTGTATCCAATTGTTTGTTTTTTTATATCTATTATAGTCAAATGTTAGGTACACTATATTTGTATTAGTATCCAACAATACCAGATATCTAAAAGATTAGATATGGATATCGGATGTATATGGTATAGCTAAATATCCAAAAATACACCTAATGTCAACTAACAATCTTATATTTGATCGGATATTTGATACTCATAATCAAATATCTGATATTCGGTATCCAAAATTTTAAAGAAGTAGTTATTCAAAAAATGATCCAAATATCCAACATAAATAATAATTCAAATATTTTAACATGCTTTAATTAAATAAAAAATAAATTCTAAAAGCATTAATTATGGTAGATATGGCTAAATTCCATGAAAGAAATACAACAAAAGTCCAAAGTTCATATTCCATACATAAAAAATAAATAAAAACAACTCAAAGAATTTTAATAACTAGATAATTTTCTAGCAAAGAAAGGCACATTATTAAGTGTTCAAACTTTGTAATATACGATTCATCAATAGTTAGTAGGCTTACAATATCTGAGGAAAAAAAATGTAATACCCCATATTTTTGTCAGATTTATAAAATAAAAAAATTATTATGTTTAATGAAATTTGGATGATTTCTTTCTTGATTTGGAAATATAGTTTAGGTTTGATGTAATAAAGAATTTGAAAAAGCTTGAAAATTTGAATAAAGTGAGTTTTTCTAACATACCAATTGACTGGTTTGGAAAAACCAGTTGACTGGTCAATAGAACAACCGAATGGTCTGGCCAAACCAATCAATTGGTTTGTCGGGTTGATTGTTTCAAAGCTTGATTTTGTACGAAATTTCTTACATCAAGTTGGGACTTTGATAATCCAACTCCGAAATGTTCTTGAGTAATCCTTAACCCTTTTAATCATATATTCAGCTTTAACTTTTGCCTCGAACAGATTTGAGGGCTTGATTTTAACAGAAGAGGGGGAATGGCCTTACTATTTGTCTTCTTCTTCCTCTATTATTTACACAAATCTGGAAGTATGCTTTGATTTTTAGACTATCACTACATGATTGGGAGATTTGCTTCCCATGCTGATTTACCATTTCTCTTTTGGTTTTTGATATTTTCTAGATAAATTTGACCTTCATTCTTCAAAAAATCACCATTTGAGCTCTAAAATAATATTCAACATATTCTAGATAAATTTGCCCATTCAATTCATATTTAAATCGTAAAATTAGGTTTGTTGATCTATTACATATCCTCACTTGTTCTCTAACCAATTCATTAGTTATAAATAACCATAATCATATTTTTTCCCTTACCTTTCTTTCAGCCTCTAAAATACCTGAGTTCTCAAACAATTGTGCTAATTCTTCTATAATTTGAGCTCTCATTCTAATTCAGTTCACTATTCTAGTCCTTTCTCTCGCTCCCTCTTGTTTTATTCTTAAGCAAGAAAGAGTTAGATTTAGAAATAAGTTGATTTTGCTTTCAATTGACTCCTCCCCTATTTTTCTCTTAAAAGTGGTTTTGAAAGTTGAAATCTTTCAACTTAAAGCTTTTTTCTCTTTGGTGGGAAATTTTGCTAAGCTTCAAGTAAGTCATTTTTACCTTTAAAATGTGGCATGAATAAGCATATGAGTTAGTGTACTATGTAAAATGTTAATATTTATGTGCTTGCATGAGAATTTGGTATTTTAGTGATGAATATTGAATTAATTGAGGTTTTTAAGAAAATGGACTTGGTTTATGAGAAATAGGGTCGAGTGCTTGTAAATGAAGCATGATTCAATTTAGGATCATGTTAATCTTGGTCTTATGATATAACAATGATATGGTTTGGATGTGGTAAGATTTTAGAGTTTGAATTGTGTTAAAATGTATGTTTTATGTTGTCTGGTGGCAAACCGATCAACTGGTTTGGTTAGCCCAAACCGATCGGCTGAATTGTCTATAGTGTCTTTGGTTGTTCTTTGATTAAACCCATCAACTAGTTTCTTATAATTGGTTGACTGGTTGTAGAACAATCAACTAATCTGACCATATCGATTAACTAGTTCAAGGGAACTCTATGATTTGGTTGAGCCAAACTGATTAACCGATTTGGCTAGAATGGGTTAGTTTTGTTCTTTTGGACTTGATATATTTTGAGACTATACACAATGCTATAATAGGATTCTTTAATGATGATAGCACACATCTTTTCATGAATTAACTAACCTATTAGGTGGATCAAATGGTTCATAATTCATAGTATTTTCACTAAGTACTTGGAAGGTCTTGATGGAAAAACTAGAATGAGTATGCTATGACTCCAAAAGGATAATTTAATGTATATTATTATCCTAAATGGATTATCTTGATCATTTGATTTAATATTGGTTAGGCACTAATGGAAATCTCACCACATGGTTGGAAGGTAATAATGTTTATGATAGAATGCTATGTGGATGTCTTACTTGGCTGTTACATGGGCCTTATGTGATATCGTAACCTTAGAAAATAACACACTAATCACTTAAAGTGAAAGATGATCAAGTTGTGCATGGGTATGGGTTACCCGATCCTCAATTAGCTATCAAGGGTTGGTATACCTTCAGACATTTATTGGCGCCTTTGGGCAAGATCCTAGTAGATCTCGATGCCTTACCTACTATAGACAATGTTGTTGTACTAGGGGGTATTGATTCTAAAAGGTATGGTCACCTAAGTAATTTTTAGCTTCGATTGGAATTTATATTCATTGGTGATTACTTAGCTTCAACCAAACTTTTATGTTCATTCATGGTTAGTTATCTTCGGTCAGACTTTATGAACTTTTGTTTGGATAAGATTTCATGTTTTGTGATATCATGGAGTAGTAAACAATCCATCCCTCGATAAGAATAAAAATAAGAATATGGATAAAGAAAAATGAGGGAAAAAAAGAGTGAAAGAGGAATAATGGCTTACAGAGGGTTAATCTAATGGATCATGTAAACTTAGAAATGGACCTACTGGAATACTTTTGCAGGTGGATAGTAGGAAAGTTTAGTAAGATATAGAATAACTTGTTATTAATTATACATTTATATCCATAATATATATATTGTGTTGTTATGCATGATGAGCCATGGATTGTTTAATTCATGCATGGCATAAAATCCGAATGCTTTATACGATTATGATAATACATATACATCTAAGTGTGATGTTTACATATGCTACTGTGTTTGGTTTGACTGATATTGTCGCTCGTGGCCTATGCTTGTGACTTCTGATGAGGAGGTATCTTAGCTTACTCAGTATGTAGCATATTGATATGCTTGTTTGTTTGGTTAGATGTTCAATCCCACTAGTAGAAGACCACGTGCAAGTTTTTAAGGATGGGAGGTTGTGGCCCTACCTTGCTTTGGGCTTAGGGGCTTGAGAGCGTAGACATCCAAATACTGTTGTTTGGTTTGTTGCTATGCCCCATCATCACTTTATGCCTATTGTATCTCTATACTTTCAGTTTAATCTATCTCATGTATTTGAATATTTTAGGGACCCATAGAGGTTTTGTTTTGTAAATATTTTTTTAGTATCTATACATCATGTTCCTTGCACACTTTAATCTTACTTTTGATTTTTTGGGCTTCTTATCCTTGTATCTAAAATGGAACGGGTAGAGGAAAGTAATTTTCCTAGATTTCTTTTGTATTTTTCCGCTCCCACAATGTTTTAAAATGAAAAATTTTAATAGTAAAAAAAATGAGTGTTACAAAAAATAATTAGATAAGAATTAGATAAATAAAGTACAAAAATTATATTAAAGAATTATAAATAAAATGGAATAATAAAATAGAAAATTCAATGTGTTTGATCTCCTTAATCGCCTCTTCTACTTGAGGATGTTTGTAGATGATCTTATCCAATTCTGCGTACAAACCAATGCTTCTACCATTCTAGAGGCATAAAAGACATACAATTATTTCAAAGTTGCATCAAACTTAACATGAACTCCAAGTGCTACATCATAATCAAAATAATTATTTATTTCCCAATTCACAAATCTCATGTTCCTCATAGGATCAAGAATCACAACAATAAATAGAAATACATTAGTATATTGAGTACTCCCCCAATATTTATCATATTTAGATTTTATACCCAAATCCATTGCATTTATATCAAAGTCATTTTCAAAATACTACAAATCTTTTGTAAATATATGTTACTTACAACATACAAAGAACCACATATCCTCCAAGTTGTTTCATAAAAATATTTCAAAAAAGGAAGCTCAACACATGATCCCATTAATCATCAGTTGACACATCCTTTATCCTATCCATTTCAACATGATATTTCTTATTTCTTTTGAACAAATCAAATGCTTTCCTAACTTTGAAAGTAGCATCCCACATAATATATGTAGAATTCCCCCTATTCTCAAAATCTAACCACACCATTCTCTTAGACATTAATTTCTATTGCTCAACACATGTATTGAATTTTAATCGGTCTAGAGAGAGAGAGAATCTCACTTATAAAACTCCAAGGATGTGATCACTAGACTCTTTCAACCCTTCTTTCATAAAAATACTCAATATACGAAAAACCAATACATGCTACATGTCATAACACACTTAACATCACACAACATGCTCATAGTCATATTAAAAACCCTAATGTATTGGCATATGTATATCCATACATTTTAGTAGGGTATAATAGTTATCATATTTCTAGCGATGATTAAACCTTACAGGTACCCCAATTAAATGTTTAAGCTTTGATTAGTAAAAATTAGTGCCTAAAAATAATATAAAAAATTAGCATAATAGAAGTATGAAATAAAAATAATAATTTTTACCAAAAGTTTAATTAATACATACTAATACTAACTATTTTTATACCTTAAAATTAAATAAGATTGGGCTCAAAGGCATGTAGGAGACTCACACTGCATGGTAGCATGAGCAACATGCAAGAAGATAAGGAAGGAAGAGTTGAAGAAGGTATGGGAGAAGAGAGGAGGGATGGTTTGGGTAGGGATTTTGGGGGCTAGATTGAGGGCTTGTGGAGGGGATTTAGGGTGGTGGCTGGGTGTGGGGAGGGAGTAGGGTTATAGATGGTGATCAGGGGTCGATGATCAGTGGCTTAGGGCGGCCAAGATGGTAGTTGTAGAACTGGGAAAATGAGGCGGAGGATGGGCAGAGAAGAAGAAGGAAGGGAAAAGAAGAGGAGAAGGGAGGGGTTGTAAGGGTAATTTCGGCAAAAGGGAGGAAGGGGTGGTAGAGGAGGTTCTAGGGAGTAGAGTGGTGGTTGTGGAGGCGATGGAAGAGGTGAAAATGGTGACACACGGTGAGGGTGCAAGGTGGAGGCTGAGAAAGGGGGAAATAAAAAGAAGGGAGGAGAAAAGGGGTTGCTAGGCATGTGGTGGTGGTGTAGGAAGTAGGGAGTGTCAGTGTAACACCCCCAAATTTACTACTGAAAAATTTCGTTTAATTTAAAAGAGTTTAACGAAAACGAAACGATAAAACTATAAATTCGGGGACATTACCGCCACACTTAGTACCAGATTGGTTCACTCCTACCGTCCCAGTACTAAGTGCTAAGGCTAAACAAGATTAATCATCAAATACGAGATGTTAATAAAACACCAGTCATTAGTAAAACACAAGTCATACAGAATTAGAGTGCGGAAATCAAAAGTTACAATCCAAAAGTACAGTTTTAAAGTTCCAAATGTCTGAAACATCGTACACCAGCAATAAACTAAATATAAAGACATAGGAAAGATAAGGTGGACGATAGACTCCGGCCAAGTCACTCTCGACCCCCAAGCTAGGTCCAGGCTCAACTCCCGGTCCCGCTCGATGCCTCGTAAGCGTCGTAGGCATCGAAGATAGAATCACCAACCTACACTAAATCAGAGGGGTCTTTTGCTTGTGGGAATGAGCAGCACCCATGAAACGGGTGGTGAGTACGCTACGTACTACGTACTGAGCAAGGTAACCGTATAACTAAGGCCAAACATACAAGGTACACAACACATGCATGATCATATAGGCAACATAAAACAATACAGATAGTGAGGCCAGTTATGCTCTAGTTAGACTTGTTCTTTAAATCTCTTAACGACATACTCAATTTCACACATACTCTTTATTAATCCATGTGAGTGCAAGAGCCCTACTATTATAGCCTGTGGACCGGAGATACGTACAGGGCAGAACGCTCCTGACCACTATTATTCGCCGGTGGATCGATCTCCAGGGAAAAATGCTCTTGGCCACTATTATTTGCCGGTGGACCGGTCTGGTCCCGACTCACATGGTGTTCCACTGTAAGTACTAGTGCATTTCCCATGTCTTAGTTTTATCACGTTTGGTTTGTTGAGCACGGAATCCCCCACTATTATAGCCAGTGGACTGGAATTATGCAGGACAACACGCTCCTAGCCACTATTATTCGCCAGTGAACCGGTCTCCAGGGCACCCCGGCTCCTGGCCACTATTATTTGCCGGTGGACCGGTTTGGGCCCGACTTAACAATCTTTATCTTTAAATGATTAGTGTCTTATCGTATCTTTTTCAACAAATTCCGCCCTAGACATGCATGACTAACTCCTGCTATACTTATCCTCCTAAGAGGGTCCGTCTCATATCTTGAGACCTTTACACCTCCTAACTCGCCCCGACATCCTTCCCTTAATCCGCTTGCTCACACCGGGAACTCGACTCCTAAGTGTGTGGGTCAAGGCCCACCACCTTATACCTCGAAGTCTACTCACCGCCTTCCTCTAGGGTTTTCTCCAGAAACCCTAACTTGGGCCTATGTGGCCCATCCTTTTCTGCTTCGTACAACCTAGACTTATTCTAGCACCCCTACACATCACGACCCTTCGGTTCAACCCTCACTTCATGTCCCACTCATTCTCACTTATTTTTATTATTCTCTTTTTCTTCTTTCCCCTACTCAAATTAGGGTTCCTTTTAAACTCTAGCCTAGTCTCCTACGCACCCTTATTCTGGTCCACGTACTATTTTCCACCCAAAGCCCCCAGACAACCAAACGATACTTGTATTACCTTCCTCACGCCCCGAGGCAACTTTCTATACGTAAGGTTTGCCCCATGCGGACCTTAACCACCCCATGCAACCCTAGTTCCCCCTATACCTCCATTAGCCAACTTACTTCCCCTTGGTTATTTTTCTTTCTCAATTTTCTTTTTCATGCCCCAACCCACATCATCACATCAATATCCTAGCATGCATGTCCTAAAGGCCACATCATATCACATCACAACTTGCAGCATATCCATATTAATACATAACAGAAGAGATCACATGGACATACCTCGGTTCTAAGCTGCGCTACATAAAACAGGTAAGGTAACATCATATAGAACACGACATATGATCATACGAGACATCCAAGGCAAGTAAGACATGTAACACACAAGTGGCCTTAGCTACACCCTTACCTAAATCGTCATCGGGCTTGAAGCACGCTCCTACGTCTCCTAGGGGTTTTGAATCGATTCACCTATAAGAGGGAAATACTATAGGTTAATCTCCCTCTGCAGGAATTACCAAAATTCCTATCTTATCCCTATCATGGCCTAATACTAAGGCTAATATTAATAATAGTAGTTTATAATCAAAATGTAGGGTTATTATTATTCTCAAGATAGTTAATCGAATCACTACTAATCAAGTAAGTCTTAGTAATACTCATAGTATTAAAGTAAGGGTTTCAATAATACTAATGATAATAATAAGAATACTAATACTAATAATAATGGTAATAATGATGATAATAATAATCGAAATCATAGTAGTAGTAGTAGAAATAATAATAATAATAATAATAATAATAATAATAATAATAATAATAATAATAACAACAACAACAATCTTAACCATGATGATGATAATAATAATAATGGTAATGGTAATGATAATAATAATAATAATAATAATAATAATAATAGTAATAATACTAATAATAATAAGAATACTAAAAAAAATAATAGAGATAATAACAATGATAATAATAGTTAGAGTAATAAACATAGTGATAATAATACTAATAATTATAATAATAACAATAGTAATAGTAATGATAATGATAATGATAATAATAATAATAGTGATAATAATAATAATAATAATAATAATAATAATAATAACAATAATAATAATAATAGAGACAATAGTAGTAGTAGTAGTAGTAATAGTAATAGTAATAATAATAATAATAATGATAACAATAGCAATAATAATAGGAATAATAATAATAATAATAATAATAATAGTGGCAATAATAATAATGTAATAATAATAACAATAAGGATAATAATAGTGATAATAATAATAATAATAATAATAATAATAATAATAACACAACAAGTTTTTAGTCTTAATTAATATCATTAACTAGAAATTCTCCGGAATAATGTTAGGACATAATAGTAATAGTAGTAGTAGTAGTACTAATAATAATAATAGTAATAATAATAATGATAATAATAATAATAATAGTTAATAATATTAAAAATCATTAACACAATTAATATACAGGGTTTAGGGATTAAGGAGTTGGGAGACAACCTAGGCTGGGTGGTGGAGCCGGCGGCGACGCGACGGCAGTGTTGGAGGAAGGAAGAAGTGGAGAGATGGATGTGGAGGCTAGGGGAGAGGGAATTAGGGGGAAATGGAGGTGTGGGGAGGTAGGGCAAGGTTTCCTGGTTGTTTTGGGAGGCAGAGGCAGCGCTGCAGGTGGTGGAACCGGTGGCACAGGTCGAAGGGTGCTGTTCGGGAATGTAATTTTGCATGGCCGGGGTGGCTCGTGAAGGGCAGGGCAAGGAAGGCTAGTGGTTCGGTTGTGTAGAGGGCGGTGCAGGGAGAGTTTTGGTGGCTAGAGTGGGCAGCGAAGATGGCCGACGGTAGAGGAACAAACGGTTGAACAGGCGGTGGTCGCGGGTCGGTTTTTTGGGCTACCAAAATCGAAACTCGATTATGGCAGCCTTCGGGGCTATTTATAGGCCGATCGAAAGGTAAAATGACAAAGGAGAGTGTGAGGGTAGGGGAAAGGGGTATGGTGCTCTGGCCGGCCAGGATGGGTCAGCGCAGGTCTACGTGTGTAGGCCATGCTTTGTCGGGAAAGAGGAATGGCACGAGCAACGGAGGGAATGGCCGACCGAGATGAAATGACAGGGAAGACGACGGGGAAGAGAGGAGGAGAACGGCGGGTCAAACGACGTGATTGGAGGCAGAAAATCTGGCACCGATTTGGGGGAGTTGCAGGCGTGTCGGGGGTAGAAGACAACGTAGGTGGGAGAGGAGAGGGCTGGACCGGCGGTCCAGGGGAAAAGAAGAAAGAAAGAAAAAAAAAGAAGGGCGGAATCGGCCGGGAGAGGGAAGGAGTGGCACGGGGAGGTCGGGCCACGTAGGGGGAGGGAGGAGTTGGGCCAGTGGGCCAGCCCAGGTCGGGGAAGAAGGAGAAAAAGGAAGAGAAGGAAAGGAAAGAAAAGGAAAATGAGGGGGAAAAAGGAAAAAAGAAAAAGGAAAAAGGTGGATTAGCTTAATCAAATATATTTTGGGTAATTTGGGATATTTAATAAAATATAATTATTAAAATAATGATTAAATTATCTTTTTAGGCTAACTTAGGGATTTTGAAAGAATTTCCTTAAATTCTATTTTAATTAGCAAAATAATCAAATTTTTCCTATTTAAAAATTATTTATAATTTCTCCTATATTTACCTTGATTAATTCCCTCTTATTTTAATAAAAGTAGTTTATTTAATTAATTTTTCTAATAATTTATTATTTGGCCATGATTCCCTAAATTAGGGTTTTGGGGTATTTCAGTCAGGAGGTGGATGTTGTGGTTGGTTGGGCAGCTGTAATACCCCCAAAATTCACTACTAAAAAATTTCGTTTTATTAAAACAAATAGCGGGAGCAAAATATTAAATAGTGAATTTCGGGGATATTACCGCCACACTTAGTACCAGATCGATTCACTCATACCGTTCCAGTACCAAGTGATAAGGCTAAAGGAATGAGATACACTTTACTAGATTTTCAAAACATGTTTAAATCAGAGTAGCGCAAGTAAGCATTTACAAGGGTAAAATCCACCAGTGGTGGTTACAAGAACAAGGATTTCATTTAAACCAGATAATAGAAGAGGAAGGATGAAACCCTAAAAGCCGGATAATCCTTACGCTCTTTCCCGTTACCCACTTGAGTATCACCTGAAATTAGACCTTCAAGGGACACTGCCCATTGAATAGGCAGAGGTCCCACGAATGGAACCCTTCAGTACTACGGTACTGAGTAACCCTTTAAATACACACTTAAAAATATGTCCGCAATGTAACGCATGATACACTACTGAATCCATACATAACGGCACGTGTAAATATAACATTCAGGTCCATACATTCACATATTCAACGAGTCAATCAGATATTAACGGTGTGTACATAACATTCACTTTTGTCCATTCACATACTTGATAAGTCAACCAAATGTTAATAGGCCATAATGAATACTCGGTACTTTAGGGCCTTAAGGCCATTAGTCCATCATTAATCAATCATCTCGATTTATAAATGTCCGTGTGAGTGCGGGAATCCCACTATTATAGCCGGTGGAACGATCACGAGGGTACATGCCCTGCCACTATTTTAGCCGGTGGAACGGTCGCGAGGGTAACATACCCTGCCACTATTATTTGCCGATAGACCGGTTTGGCCCCAACTCACAAGGTATTCCACTGTAAGTAATTAGTATATTCCCCGTGTCTTATCATTTTTACTTTTGGTTTGTTGAGCACGGAATCCCCCACTATTATAGCCAGTGGAACAGTCACAAGGGTACATGCCCTGTCACTATTATAGCCAGTGGACCGGTCGCGAGGGTAACATACCCTGCCACTATTATTCGCCGGTGGACCGGTCTGGGTCCGGCTCAACATCTTCCTCTTTAAGTGATTAGTGTCTTAAATGTATCTTATTCGAAAGTATTTCACCCTTGACATGCATGTTCTAGAGGGCCACATCACATTACGTCATAACTTACGGCATATTCGTATTATCACATACCAAAAGAGGACACATGAACACATCTCGGTTCCAAGCCACGCCACACATAAAAAAAGATAAGATAGTAGCATATGGAACACAACATATAAATCGTACAAGGCATCCAAGGCAAGTAAGACACATAACACATAGGCGGCCTTAGCTACGTCCTTACTCGGTTTAGGTTACCAAGCTATTTCCCACACTTGTTAGGCCACTAATCACCCTTCGTAATTATTACACTTAATATAATTCCCATTTGGTTGGTTAGATTACCAATTTGCCCATTTCCTTTATTATAGTTAATAAATTGCTCTTTGGTTGGTCAAATTACCAAATTACCCCCGGTCAATATCCTAATTACCAATTTACCCCTTTAGTTGGTTAAATTACCAAATTGCCCTTCACATTTATCATATTTACCATTTTCCCTTCTCCATTATTAAATTATCGTTTTACCCTTCTCTTTTATTAAATTATCATTTTACCCTTCTCAATTATTATAATAACCACGTTACTCCTTTCCAATTTCCACTTTTATCCCTTTTATTTACAAAATTACCAAATTACCCTTTTATTACAAAAGTACTCTTTTATTACAAAATTACCAATTTGCCCTTTTATTATAAAATTAGCAAATCGCCCTTTTATTATAAAATTATCAATTTACCCTTTTCCTTAATTATAATTATTAATTTACCCTTCTCCATATTTATATTTATTAATTTACCCTTCTCCATATTTATAATTATTAATTTCCCTTTTTCATATTTATAATTATTAATTTACCCTTCTCCATATTTATAATTATTAATTTCCCTTTTTCATATTTATAATTATTAATTTACCCTTCTCCATAATTATAATCATTAATTTACCCCTCTCCATATTTATATTTATTAATTTACCCTTCTCCATATTTAAAATTATTAATTTCCCTTTTCCATATTTATCATTATTAATTTACCCTTCTCCATAATTATAATCACCAATTTACACCTCTCTATTATTATAATTACTATATTGCCCTTCTCTATTATTAAAATTACCATAATACCCTTTTGTTGGTTAATTTACCAAATTACCCTTCTCTATTATAACTATCCAATTACCCTTTTTTAATCATAACTTAATTACCAAATTATCATCCGTTGTTATCATAATTACCAAGTTGCCGCCCCTTACTCCCAAGTTTGCCATAAATATCCTTTTATTTACAAAATTACCCTTCTATCCCTTACTTCCAAATTACCATAATATCCTTTTATTTATAAAATTACCACAATACCCTTTTACCTATAAAATTACCATAATACCCCTTGAATGAGTAAACCGAGATCATGTCAGGCTGAAGTGGAATACCACCTTGAACGAGTAAACCGAGATCATGTCAGGCTGAAGACATAAAAATAAGCGCTGCTTGGGAGGCAACCCAATATCATAAGGGAGTTTTCTATCCTTTAGTTATTTATTTATTTATTTTAGTTTGTTTTCTCCATACTTAAAAATTACACGTTTCTTTAGTTGTTTACACATTGAGGACAATGTGTGATTTAAGTGTGGGGGTGCATGTGTTATATGTATGTGTCAAAAAAATTGGAATTTTTTTTTTAGATTTTGATTAGAGTGTTTAGTGTTTTTAGAGTCATAGGAGCCTTAACTAGTTAATGAGGAATATATCTTTGAAATCTAACGAAAAGAGGATCATGAAATCGAGATAAAGCAAGTGGAGATTTTTTGTATTAATTTCGATATAGGGAACACATATCTACGTGCCTAAGTTTGAATGGAGAAAGAATATGTATGATTGTCTAATCACCGACATGGCATGTTGAGATTCGTCACATTCCTTAGTGAGCTTTTGAACCATATGTACCTTCTTTTTCTGAGCCAATTTACACAAAATCATCTATTATTTCTTGGCTTCAAAATTTTCTTTGTAAACCTCATATATGTTTAATTGTTTTGATCAAATTATTTGCCATAGATCTTGTAATGGACTATAGAGATTACTAGAACTTACTCTTGTGCTAGTCGAAGCTTATAGTCAAAACATGCTCTGATTGAGAAAATGATAAAGGCAGCTTAGGAATTTTCCATCACATGAACAAATAGCTTAACCTGATTTGTGTATCCATGATATACATCCCATAGAAACCCTTTGAGCCTATACATGGAACATAATTTTTTTTTCATTACCCACATTGAATAACCTTCGGGCCTTAATATCTTTACCCTTACTTAAAGCTAGTGAAAGGAAATCAAATCGTTATGGATATAAAGAGTGGTTGTAAATGTGTGTGTGAAAGAAATATATGTATTTATGCTAAGAAAGGGGATTGGTTATGTTTGGTGGAGATAAAAAAATTGAATGAAAAGAAAAATAAAATAAAATGTTAGGATATAAGGAAGAGAGGGAGTTATGGAGACGATGTTGAGGAAGTTCTGTTCATGTTACATTTTATTGTAAAGGTGGAGAGGTGTATCATTAATCATTGATGTGGAGTTATGCTTATATTTCATCTAATTATTAGATTCCACTAGCTCTTGATCTTTTTAGCACCACACTCCTAAAATACTCCATACCCTTCTTTACCTTAAACCCCGCTACAACCAATAGGTAAGTCCTATTTGATTCTCAAGATGAGCAGCCTTTGATTTGATGGAGATTAGTCACAAGAGTTAAGCATATGGTTCGGTCCATTTGGCAAGTATTTGATATCTTTCTTGAGGTTTTATCCACAAGAATATGAGCCTTCTTTTTTTATATATGTGAGTCGTTTGTTATTTTTATCATCTTATCTCACATACATGAGTGTTTCTATACATTTGTAGCCATGAATCTAAGAGAGAGAGAGAGAGAAAAAATAAAGGGTATCCTTAGTGAGGATGAATCTTGATGTGACTAAGGCGTGGTAGATTTTCATCCATAACATTAATCTGTTCATACCTGTCATGTTTATGTGTGAACCATATGTTGAAATTGATTATTTAAATCTCCCAATGCTGAATCTTGATTTATTGCTAATCTTGACGTTTTAAAGTAAAATATTCTGAGACAAAAATGGTTAAGGGTGTTAGGTATATTTTTATTTTATTTGTGTGTGATTTTGTGGGTATATCATCTGCGAAACCCTCATGAGACCTTACTCGTCCTCGATGGGTGACCTAGGGGTTTAAAGGGCTTGTTACACATGCTAAGTGTAATCGTGAGACCTACGAAAGTGGCTAGTTAATTTAATTTTATTTTTTTAGGGTAATAACTTGCTTGAGGACAAGCAAGAAGCTAAGTGTGGGGGGTGTGATGAGTTCATATTTGGACACATTTTATACCCTTATAATCTTAGTTTTTGGTAGTTTATTTATCTAATATAGGGGAATAATTATTGTTTTATGCTTAAGTGGTAAAAATTGTATAAATATTATTATTTGAGCTAAAATGATATAAATTAAGTGAATTTATAAATAAAATATTATTTATTAATATTTATTGAATTTTATTTTACAGGTTATATTCTTCTAATAAAAGAAAAAAAAACCGGACCTTTGGGCCAACGGCCGAAGGCCGAAGGCCCAAAGGCTAAGGAGCAAAAGAGACCCAAACAAGCCGCTAGGGCACGAAAGAGTCAGCCGACAAACACAAAAAGACGAAAGAGGGCTGACGTGGCACGGACGAAAAAGCTGCCTCGCATGGATCGAGAATAAAAAGACAGGAGGCACAGAACACAGAAAGAGAGTGGGGCGGTAGAGCCGAGAGAAGGCAGAGCCTTCACAGGCTCGGACGAGGCGTGCGGCATTAAGGAGGAGCAGGCGGAAGCCACAGAAGGAAGGCAGAGCCTTCACACAGGCTCGGGCGAGTAGGGGCGAGGCAGTCGATGCACAGACGACGCACAAAGGACAGCCGCCGCACGGAGTTCGAGGCAGCGGCAGCACAGGTCGTCCACAACAGCCGCACGTCAGGCGAGAAAAAGAAAAAAAAAGAAAAAGGATTGTTGCACGGAAATCAAAGCCGAAATAGAAGAAAAATAAGAGGAAATTTATACCGGTAGAATTTATTTCAGATAAAATTAAATTTTATCTGAATAAATTCTTGATCTTTTATCCAAAATTAATTCTGATTATTTCTTTCTCTTATTTTTAATTTATATCTTAGATATATATTTCTGTGTAATTAATTCTTCAATTATGGCTGGCTGATTGTTTATTGTTAGGGAATAATTTGAAACCCTGGATTAGGATTTAAATTATAATTTTATTTTCTTTGTTTCGTGAGATTGTTTCTTGACTTTATATTAATTTCTATAGTTTATATGTATAATTCTGTCCAGTATAGTTTATTTGGTGCATGCCTTGTTCTGGTTCCTCATAAGTGACAGTATGTAGGATTATTTGCCTGCTAGGTGGCCATCTAAATATACTAGAATTTATATGTATAAATTGCATCTAGGTTAGATAACAATTCACCTAATTTTTTTGTGATTCTAACCGAAGTGGTAAAACGTTTCGATACGTGTGGGTCAAGGATAGGAAATACAGCTAGACATGCATTTTGTACTAGTCTGGGTACTTAGATTGACAACCTTCCACTTACACTTAATGCATTAAATCTAGTTAAATATAGGAGCCGCTTGTTGCTGCTATACTGCTAGTATTTAATAGGGTTAATATAGGCACGTGGTCGTATTAATTAATTAAGGGAAGTAATATAAGGTGTATGGACCTGCATTTGGTGTGCAACTTGGTCGATCTCTTTCTCACGATTAAAAGATGACTTAGAAATAAATATTATATTACGACCTAATCTAGTGGTGGATTTTTATTTCCCTAACATGTTTCTCATATCTGCGGGTTTCTCATTATTTTCATTATTTTTATTATTATTAGTTTATTTTATTTTACTTATTCTTTTTATTATTATTTTTATAATCCCCCATCAGTATTTTTATTTATTTATTTATTTAGTGTTATTTAGGATTTTTATTTTTAGTTTTAGTTTTATTTTTAAGCTAGTTAAATAGAGGTGAGCCCTCTCAATCCCCGGCCTAGAACGATACCCTATTTACCAGTGCTACAATTGACAACAAGAGGGTTTAAATTGCGTGCCGGCTACGGTCACACCAGTGTGAATTATAGATTAAGTTCTATCCTTTCTACTTTCCATAATCCACATTTTTCTAGACATAATTATCATCCAAACTCCACCCAAATTGAAGCCTAAATTGAAACCCTAGACTGATATCATCATTCAAAACCCTAACCCTTCCATTCAAACCATAACCTAACCCTAACCCTAAAATTCAAAGTTAAACCCTAACCCTAACCCACGACATCATCTTCCATTAAACACTAACCTTTGAATCATCATCATCATCAACATATCATGGTTGAATCAACATCATAATTATTTCTTCTTATTCAAACCTTCATCATTAGTTATCCATCACCACCGAATTAACATCATCTTATTCAAATCATCACCATCATCCTTCAATCCTATTCGAATACCTTTAACCCTAATTCACCATCACTGAATCTTCATCTTATTAATCTCATCATAACTGATCCTTAATCTCATATAACTGAAAATCCCATCCTCCCAAGCTTGAAGAAATGAAAATGCAAAGTGAAAGGGGACATATGGTGGGAGTGAGGATCAAACATCAATAAAGAGAGGATGGAGAGAGCTAACTAATGTTGCTTCACCAACACTTGAATGAGGAGATTGAGTATAGGTACAAGGTGTAAGAGAGTTGTTGAAACGTAATTTGATATGACACAAGGCTAGATTCTTTGTTAAAGAAAGGAGTACTAGCAACAATCTGATCCAAGGTGAGGGCGGGTTGAGTGAAGGTTCAAAAAGTTAAAGGGTTTGACCATAAAATTTAAAATATAAAAAAAAAACTACAAGGATCCAAATTTAGTCAATGCCTTGTCGACCACCAGTTGTTCTCTTGAAACCTTGATGAACCATTCCTTACCTCAACTCCCAATCATTCGACCCATAATCCTTGGTCGATTGGTATCCCTAAAAACTAATTTTCTACCATTTTAACCTAATTTATTTTAACCCCATAAATTTTACTACTAAAAAAATTATTTTTAATGGAAGTTTATTAACAATAAAGATGGGTGTTAACTCCATACTTGACATAAATCTGATTCATCAAATAAAAGGAAAAATATTTAAAACTTAAACATGGTCAAATGGGGGAAAAGATAGATTCATAAAGGTAGATATGTGTTTGGAGGTCAACTCTCAATGCAATATCCAAAATTCATAAAAGGGATATGCTGGAACTAAGAGTTCCAAAAAGTAACCATGTCAAAACTAAGATCTAGATAACATGAGTATAGGTCCCCAACCCTAAGCAATAATATAATGTCACTCCTCCCCAAGAAAGGCTTTATAAGCATCAAAGTAATCCAGTGGTTTCTCAATGACCAGCGAAAACTTGTTTGGGCCATTTGCTCATGGGAATGAGTAGAAATAACGAAAAAGATTATCAGTACGTTACATACTAAGTAAGGTAACAATACAAGCATAACAAGGTTACATATATCATATAAAAGAATAAGTGTGCACAATGATTAGCATAATATGATGTAAGATAATATTATTTTTGAAAACCCATTATTAGGTACAATCATAATCCATATTCTTATTTACATTCAGTTCAGGAACCCTGCATTCTTAATTCGGTGGAACTGACTACAACACTTCTCAAGAAAAAAATACTCATATTATTTTCCAATTGAACGAAACCAACATATACCAAGGCAACATACTCCTGACCACTATTCTTAAACCAGTGGAACGATATAAAGTACCTCTTAGGGAAAATACTCCTAAGTCACTATTATTGTCTTGTGGAACAGACATAATACCTCGGTCCTGACTCATGTAATCTTTTACTTTAAATGATTAATATCTTATTCATTATTTTTTATCTAAATATCGTATTATTATTTAAGTTGAGCTCATGAAATGAAATGCCCCAAAAAAATAATTATTTTAGGAAATATAATTAAATAAGGATGTATTAGGAAATTTATTTATTTATTTATTTATTTATTTTATTGGAATAAGAAGGATTTATTTAGGGTAAATGAATAATAATTTATAAATATTTTTATAAAGGAAAAATTGGGCTTTTTGCTAATTAAAAAGGGATTTAGGAGAAATATTTTTAAAAACCCTAAATTAGTCTAAAAGGGGAATTTAATATTATTTTAATTAAATATTTTATTCTAAATACCCCAAAATATCCTTATTTATTTATTTAACCCCAAACCATTTAAATTTTCCTTTTCCTTTTTCTTTCCCCCTTTTCCTTCTTTTCTTTCTTTTCTTCCTTTTTCTTTTTCCTCTTCTCCCAATTAGGCCTGAAGCGCGGCCCAATCCTTTCTCTTTTCCTTCCTTCTCCCGCAGCCCAGCGCCGCTCCCTTCTTTCTACCTTCTTCAGATGCAGTGTTTTGTTCTTTACTGCCCTAGGACACCACGTTTCATTAAAGGACATATAACCACAGCCGACCAGCTAGTTCCTCCCCTTTTTCTTTTCTTTCTTTTTTCCCCTCGACCGCCCGACTCACCTTCTTCTTCTTCCTCCTTCCTCCGGCATTGCCCACCTATAACTTCGAGGGCCGAAAATGGCGTCGCCGACCACACGTGTCGTGATCAGCCTTTCTCCCACTCTTTCTCTTCCCCTCGACGCCCACTCCAGCATGAATTGCCCCACTTTCCTCTCCTCCCACACGATCTCCCCATTTACTCTCACGAAGGTCAGGCACAATTTGAAATCATGCTGACTGATCAACGCCACAATCGCCCCATTATCTCATCGGCTTTGACCTCCTACCAACCTTCAGAACTCGACCCTACCCTCTAGCGCTATAAGTACCCCTGGTATGGTCTGATTTCGAGATTTTTTTCCCTGAAACCCTAAGTGCAATCCTATGCACCACCGCAACTTTAGACACACCGTTCTCCGCCGTTAGCCAACCTCGCCACCGCCTCTTCCTCCCAAACTCTTCCCTGCAGCACACTCTAGCTAACTAAACCATCCACCCCCTTCGAATCTCCTTGCACGAGCCACCATAGCCATGCAAATTCCCCTACCCATCTCAAAAAATATTTTACCCCGCAACCTTTAAACCACCGTCCATCGCCACATCCGCCAGTTCTATTGCCTTCTACACCACCCAAAAACTTCTACTAATTCTCCTCCATCGAACCATAACCTTCTTTTCCTTTTTCTCCTCCTCCTCCCCTCTTTTTCTTCATCTCTTCCCCTTTTAGCTCTCTTTTCTGTCCACCGCCGTGCACCACCACCGGTGCCACCTATCCTTGCCGACTCAAGGTGAAACCCTAGACCTTTTCAACCCTTTCTTTCTATTTATTGAAATTTACTCTATTTTTATTCTAATTTTTAATGTTATTTTGATTATAATTATAATTATTATCATTATTATTATTATTATTATTTTTTTATCAGCTGTAACATATTTGATAAATTTTGTTGGCAGGGTGGAGATTATTCTTGAGTTAGATAGATTATTAGTTTTGAATTTTAGGAATTTAATGGAATTATTATAAGTTTACTATTATTATTAATATTATTATTATTATTATTATTATTATTATTATTTAATATTATAATTATTTAATGGGGGCCGAGACCTTAAATTTTAATTAGGTCTCGTACCCTTGCATTTTTATTACTATTATTAATATTTTTACTATTATTACTATTAATATTATTATTATCTTTATTAAATTTTATATTATAAGTATATATGTATTATTAATATTATTATTACTATCATTGAACAGTAATTTTATTATTTGGACAGGTTCGAAAGCCCACCTTGTAATTTTAAGATTTATATTATTATTATTATCAATATTCTATTATTATTATTATTATTATTATTATCATTATTATCTTTACCAGAATTATTTTGGTGAAGGGTAGAAACCCTTATATCACCATTTATTTTAAATTACAATAGTATTTTATTAGTATTTTTAGTAGTATTTTGTATAGTTAATTATAATATAATATTATTTTAATTAAAAACCAAGTCTTAGGATAAGTTAGTGAATAATAGAATTTTTAGGAAGGAACCTAACTCTAGTGTTTTTTCCATAATAGGTGAGCTCAGTCAAAGCCCTCAAGTGGTATAGGAGCGTGCACCAAGACCGGTGACATTTTAGGTAAAGGGCGATAAGGTCATATGTGTAATATGTGATTTTATGCTATGCATGCCATGTGATATGAATTACAGTGTATTTCATGTGAATATTGTATAATTGTTATAAATACAACATGATTATAGAATTGAAGTATGTTGGTGTGAATAAATTGTGGCATGAGAATTATATGTATAATTGTGTTATTATTATTGTATGATGTGGCCTTAAGACATGCATGTTAGGGTTATAAAATAATGATGGGGAGTGTAACCATGTGGTGTTAGGGTTTTGCATGAAATTGCATGGTGTTAGGGTTTTGCATGGTGAAATTAATGTGGCATGGTATTAGGGCTTGTATGGAAGTGTGGTTTACGTGGAGTTAGGGTTTGCATGGGAGCTAGGGTTTGCATGGGAGTTAATGATTGCATGGGAGTTAGGGTTTGCATGGGAGCCAAGGTTTGCATGGAGTTAGGGTTTGCGTGGAGTTAGGGTTCTGCATGGAAGTTAGGGTTTTGCATGACAACTAGGATTTTGCATGGAATTTAGGGTTTGCATGGGAGTTAGGTTTTGCATGGAAGTAGGGTTTACGTGGAGTTAGGGTTTGCATGGGTGTTAAGGGATGTTATGGTTAATTAGGGTGGTGGTGGTTAACTAGGGTTGGGGTGGTTAACCCGAGTTGAAGAGTAAGCATGGTAGGAGTCTGACTTGCATGTCTTGGTATGGATCTCCAAATAAGATACCTAAAATTATTAATTATGTAAAAAGGAAGATGTTGAGTCGGGCCCAAACCGATCCACCGGCATAATAGTGGCCAAGTACTGCAATAGCCTGGAGATCGATCCACCGGCTTAATAGTGGTAGGGTATGTTACCCTAGTGACCGATCCACCGGCTAAAATAGTGGGGGATCCCAAGCTCAACAAACCAAACTATATATGTTGTTAAGATGTGGGAAGATACTAATGACTTACAGTGGAACACCATGCGAGAAGGGGCCAGACCGATCCACTGGCATATAATAGTGGTAGGGCATGTACCCTAAGTGACCGATCGATCGGCTATAATAGTGGCCAGGAGCCAAAGTGCCCTGGAGACCGATCCACCGACAAAAATAGTGAGGTTCCCGTACTCGTATGGACTTAATAAAGAGCATGGTATGAAAATAAATTCGATAAAAGCTTGATGAAGTAAATAATTTGATCCGTATTGAATCATGGCATTTCATCTTAGCATTTATTTTGTGCTATTATGATTGGGTTTTATGCCTTTATTATTATGCATTGGTTGTGTGAAATATGTATACTAGCCTTAGTGCTCGATTACCTTACTCAATACATAGCGTACTGATCACCCATTTCATGGGTGCTGCTCATTCCCTTAAGCAAAAGGCTCGTCTGAACTATTACAGGTAGGAGATGCTTATTTCGATGCTATTGATGTCTATAGGACATCAGGTGGGGCCAAGTGATATTTGGGCTAGATCAATTCTTAGAGTGGCGTGGTCATTCTTCATTTTTAAATTATGACTCATGTTACTTTTTTATTATGTTTGAGTTGTAGAAACAATTTTATTAATGTTGTTTATTTATTATCTGGAAAAACAATAGCTAGTATTCTGAATTATATAAAGACTTATGCGTACTCTGATTTTCATTTTTATAAATTTGGATTATTAATGATATTATTAGTAGTGTTTTCTTAGCCTTAGCACCTGGTACCGGAATGGTAGGAGTGAACCAGTCTGGTACTAAGTATGGTTGTACATCCCCAGAAATTTACGGTTTTGATTGATAAGTATTGTTTTTTTTTAAAAATGTAAATTTTGGGGGTGTTACATGAAATTCCACTATTCTTAATTCTTCGGAACTAAATAAAGTACCTCTTAAGAAAAAACGCCTCTAAGCCACTATTATCATCTAGTGGAATGGGCACAACACCTCGACCTCTAGCTCACATAATCTTTCACTTTAAATGATTAATGTATTTTCCATTGTTTTCTTTTTCAAATTACTCGTGATAAAAACATATAGGTATGCAAGGTACGCAAATTAGACTTAACATGAACACAACCACACAAAGGTTAAGACAACCCCTAAATAAAATGTATATTTCTCTTAAGAAAACCCTAATTTCAAAAAGTGAGCATAAATTTTATCATGAACTGCATACGACCAAAAAATTTAATTCCTACCCATAAGATACAAACATTAACCACATGTATAAAAATCAAGGTCGAACTTCAACGTCTTACACATGTGATAATTACCCCATCTCTAAGATTACTATTCTCAATTTAAACTATTTTTCCCTTTACTGGATCTAGGCCATTCATAATTACTCTAAATATTACACATAGTATATTTAACATATTTTTACCAAATAAATGCATTAAAATGCCATAGATCTCACATTTAACCCACATTGATCAATTTTCCCTTAAGATAGCCAAAATATCCATATTTATACAAAAACCCAACAAGTCCCAAAATAAATGATTTACAACCTCCAACACATATCCTCATGAAAATGCTTAACCACAAGTACACATACATATATGATTCAAACATCATATCCCAATTTAGATAAATGAATCATACCAATATTCTTTAATTACAAAACCCGGCTTAACCTACAAAGTGCACAATCTCATGCCTTCACATTGTTCTCACCTCTTTCATCATAAAACACAACATCATCATATACACATTTTCCATATAAAAATACCAAAACATGAGATTTCATACAAATGTACACATTGCACAAAAAGGCCCTAACTAGGACATGTATCCTTACCAAAAATGTCACCAATCTCTAAGTATGTAAAAATCCTAAGACTCCTCCTTTGACACCATCAAAAAATCATCTTAAATCCAAAAATATAATAATTTTAAAACTTATGAAAAAAAGCCAAATAAAAACTAAGGCAAAATAGGGTGGAAAGGGAGATAACCAAAATAAGAGAGAGAGAGAGAGAGAGATAGAGAGAGAGAGCTCAAGTTTCATGGAAGTTGGGTAAATAGCTTAGTGGAGCAAGGGTGGTGTACGGGGTGTGCTTAGGACTGTAAATGAGCCAAGCTGATCCGAGCACCTCTAGGCTTGGGCTTGGCTCATTTAATTAAATGAGCCTAAATAAGGCTTGGGCTTGGCTCGTTTAACTAAACGAACAAGCCGAGCTGAGATTTTAATGAGTCGAACCAAGCATAGCTCACAAGCCAATGCCAAAAAATAAACCGAGCCTTTCTTTTTCGAGCCCGAGCTTGGCTCGGGTTCAGCTCATTTAACTAAAAGAAAGAGATGAACCAAGCTTTTAACGAGTTGACCCAAGCCAAATACCTAATTAGCTCAGCTCATTTACAACCCTAGGTGTGCTAAAGAGAATGGCTTGATTATGGCAAGGAGACTAGAAAATGAGTGTGGTTGTGCCCAAAAATCATGCATGGGTCAAGCAAGAAGGATATGCATGATCGAGGAGGAAAGCACACGGGTTATGCAAGAGGGTGTACGTAGGTTATCAAACGAGGACACCTGACTGTGCGAGAGAGGTGCACAACTATGCTCTTTAACAAAAACTAAATAGGGCATTTGAGGAAAGGGGAAAGGAATTTTTTAGGGTAGTTTTTGTTGGGAAAAATCTATGGGCATTAGTGAATAGGTAGTGGTTGGTGGTTGCTAAGGAAATGGTGGTGTTCGGTGATCAAAGGAAAGTGGTATGGGTGCTGGAAGTCAACACCAAACAGAGAAGGGAGAAGAAGGGAATGAAGGTATTCAATTTTGGGCTTCTCAATGAAAAATGGAAATGAAATAGAGGAGAAGAGGAAGGGGGACACATGTGTATATATGCATGCACATGGGTGGATAGGAAAATGCTGAAGGAGAAATGGTCAAGTGAGGTTGGTTTTAGTGTGGGTGTGGTGTGGGAAGATGAGGTAGGGTTGCAAGTGGTGTAAGGAGTTAGTAATAGTGCATGGGGCTTGTGAAGTGCAGGTGAGGGAGGTAGGAGTTGTGCATAGCTAGAAAAAGAAAGAAGGAGAAAGGAAGGTACATACAAGGGAGGGGCTTGCATGGCTAAAAGAGGAAAGGGGAAGGTTAGCTAAGTCGAGGAAGAAGAAAAGGAAAGAAAGAAAAAGAAAAAGGGAAAAGAGAAAAAAGAATTTCTAGGGTTAAGATTAATATTAAAGTATAAATAAATTAGGATTAAGATTAGATAAAAATTTGGGGTATTAGATCTATCTAATCTATTTTCACTGGAATCCAAACACACATAAAAGAAAATATCCAAAACACATTAGCACCTATAACTTCTACATTCAAATTTACATAAGATATCAAGTTACAATTATGTTCTCAATCAGGGTTTACAAGAAATTAGATATTACAATCTAGGGATGCCCTTTTTCTACTATTTTCCTTTGTTACTCCATTTTATTTGTTCATACGTTATCTAGGATAATCTCTGCATAATCATAAATCTCCTACCTAGTTTTAGCTTCTCCTTGAAAACATCAATGTTCCTCGGCTACCATGCAACCCACACAAATAAGAGTAGCTAAGCAAAGCTAAAGTCATCCTTGTCGCGCATGCCTCCATCTAACCACTCAGCAAGGTATAAGTCATCCTTTTTATTCTTCTCATAGGGCGCAAATGACATTTATCAATAGTGGTTAAGCAGCATAATATACGTGTGCATCATTCTCAATTTCTCCTCATATATGGTAATATTCCCCTACCATTATCCTTTTCTCACATAGGTAGGACGCCTCTATAGGTACCCTAGAAAAAATCTACTCTAATTATTTCTTGGAAATTCTTAAAGGGTTATACACACTTAAATATTAAATGTAATAGGTAAAAGGGTATTATGTCGCCTTGGTGTACTAGTATGATAGGAATGCTTTATATGAATCCTAGCTAAAAGGTTGGAGGGTATTGTGTTATATTGTGCACTGGTATAGCTAATGTATTTTATACATATCTCATTCAATCTTCTATCCTCCTCGAGTAATTAAAAAAATGTAACTTTGTATTGTAGCATTTAGTACATAGTTTGATAGTTTCCTCTATGCACTACCCTTTGGTAGTTTTGGAATTCAGTTGGTATAATTGGTTGGTAATTTGCCTTAGTGCACTATCCTAATGGGTATGGATTATGTTGTAGTTGTTTTGGATATGGCTATAATATATAATGAGATGGTTGTAAATTGGTTAAGTGTGATGGTATAATGAGCATGTAGCCTTGGAGATGTATATGTTATAGTGTGTTTATCATATATTTTTATCATATGTCTTCTTTGAAGTGTTTATGTCAATATTTTCCTATATTATCTTCTATGTGCTCCATGTTAACTTCACATGCTTAGTATTATATAGTGGTTTACTCACCACCATTGTAGTGATAATTTCCATTTTGTGATCCATTGCCTATTCAATGGGTGGTTATGACCTTGTAGGAAGATTTTGCTGAACCCAATTGAGGCGGTTAAGGTTGGGTTAGAGAGTTAAAATTATCCAGTGTTCGTTCCAACATCTTTTGATACGAATATCCCTTGGACTCTTTTATCCCTCCTTTGTATTTCTTTCATTTTGGTTGTGTTGTATCTTATAGAATATCATTAGTAATATATAGACAATTGTAATCTTATTAGTTTTTTCTCATTAATTTTCTTCTTGATTTTAAGTGAAGAAATGTTTTAGTATTAGCATTTAGTATAAATAAAGGCAGCAGAGACCAAATTTGTGTTAAGTGTGGAAATAACACCTCATATTTTTAATGTCTTAGCTTCTATAAACAACTCTTTTTAACAAAATTTTTTCAAGTGCTAAAAATGGAGGCATTACACAAATATAAGTGTGTATAATATGAACAATGATGCCATAAAATTAGAAATATATGAACATTTAGGATCTATGATATGCTGGAAGAGATGAGGTGGAAGATCCTAGATTGGTAGGCCATAAAATTATGCATGGTAATTGGCTTGGCAGTATTACATGCATTTTAGGTTACACAAATGGCAATAGCTAGTGATGGAACTAGATTTCCAACTATTAATCTCGCTATAAGCTTATGAGAAAGACGGAGGAGATTTCAAAACTAGTTACAATTATCAGTGACATCAAGAAAAAAGTTTATTTTTTTATGGGTGTTGATTAATAGTATGTATATATATATATTTGTGAATAGAGTGGCACACTATGTAGCTAAATATTACTCTAAGAATGAAGATGATATATGGAACAGGGACATCCCACAACTCTATATAGCTTTGATCTAGAACAAAAAAGTAATAATACAATGCATGTGTTTTGATATCCAAAAGAAATAGATAATAGAAAATGATAATGGCTCGATTCAGATTTTAAATTACATTACATCCAATGGGTACTTATAAATCTCCAAAAATAGTTAAATATTTAACAAAAATAGAAATTAAAAACATTAAAAAATAAACAATAAAGAAATTATATATATATATCAAATATTAATTTTATTTGTGAAATTGGATATTCTATTTGTTCAACTATTTGTTGAATTGATTGATTGTTAGATTCAAAATAATATGAAATCAATAATTTTTATTTTTATATTCCAATCAACTCAAATATAAAAATAAATTCATAAGATATCTAATATCATCAATAGTGTATTGTTGATTTTTAGTAGTTAATTCTAACACTCCTTTAGCAAAGGGTGAAGTTTCAACAAATAAAAATTAAGAACCCATATCTAATATTTATCATGTTCATAATTATAGAAATGACTCAAATGGCCCGTAGGAAATACCTCAGTTGGTGAAAGAGCAGAGATACATCTTTGATGAAGATAGTTTGTGCCAGGAGTCATAGGGTTTGAATTCAAATTATGTAGGTAACATAGTTGAAAATATTCCTTATAATGCCTGACATATGCATCCCTTCCTCCCCTCCACTAGATCCCAAGCTAGAGATGGTTACCATTTGATGGAAGTAACATAAATGTTTGTTAGATCATCCACATTTTTGCTACTCATTATGTCTTATATTATCTTTTCTAATATACTAAATAACAATAAAATAATATTTGATACTTATTTTTTTCTGTCTCGTTTTACCCCAACCTTCTTACTTATAATATGATAATAATAATTCAAAAAACCAAAGTCCATCGCCATTAGTGATGCACGGGGACCGGGATGGGGAAATGGGGACAATGAGAAACACAGAAATTCCATGATTCAAAAAATTAGGAAACTGGGACGGGAGGAAATGCCAGTATATATTAATATTAAAATAAAAACATATATTAAATTAAAAATTTACATAACCAGAATTTAATTCTCAAACTCATACTACATTACTTAAAATCATACACTCAAATGAATTAAATAAAATGTTCATTTTCGTTAATGACATCAACTACTTCTACTTCTTCATCTTAAACCCTTGTTTTGGAAAAAAACCATCGCCTCTAAATCGAGTTCATCAAGAGAAAGAGAAGAAATATCAAGCAATCCAATATCTTCGAAAGAACCAAAGTCAACACCTATGTAAAAGAAAAAAAAGAAATTAGTTTTATCGTTTAATAGTTGTCACAACTTATAATGTAATACGGAATTAGTAACAATGAGAAAATATTACCATAGATGTCCCACATCATTGATTTTTGTTCCTTATATTCTATAAGCCTCCTTATTAGGAGATGATGATTGTTATGAACATACACCAAATCTTCGGCACACTTAGGAAGAAATCTATTCCTTTTCATAGAATGAATAAAACCATACGTACTCCAACTTCGTTCACTGCATGAAGAAGAAGATACTTGGCCAAGCAATCTAAGGGAAATATCTTGAAGTAATGGTGTAATTGAGCCATGAACTCTCCACCAAGCCTTTGGATCAAGAACGTCTCTATTATAAAGAGAATCAAATTCTCCAAATGGACCATGTTGAAGTGCAAAATTCGCAAACTCTATATTAACATTGGAGCAAGCTTCATGATTAGGAAAAAGCCTTTTAAAATACTTGTTCCTTTTGATGATACAAACCTCTTCATCTCTAGAAGGAGTAACTCTAGGTGACTTAGCATCTAACCAAATATCAGTGTAATTCCTTCACTCAAAGGAAGAAATCAACAAGATTATAGATACTATTATTAGTTGTTAAATTAAAGAAATAAAAATATAACACTTTAATAAAAACAAAATAAGGTTACCTTGGGTTCAATGAGTATGCCAAACAATGAAGGGGTGTATTACTCTTGGTCCAACGGGTTGTGAGTATAGTATATACCACTTGAAAGAAAGAAGACACTTCTCCAATATCTTTATATTCATGCTTATAAATGACATTTCTCACTTCATCAATCATTGTGTCCCACATTTCATAGATAAGGTAAAGTGTTGGTTTATCAGCATCACACTCTCTAATCATATGGTAAATAGGTCGTGTAAGCTCAAGAATATAATCAACCTTCTCCCACCATAAATCATCAAGCAATTTTTCCTTCACAAACCTTACTTTACCAATATTATCATCTTTATAAGAAACCACTTTTCACTAATCGCCATAGCTTGAAGACTATATTTTATAAGCTTCATTCTCTTCAATGTAACAACAACTTAAGCAAAATGATTATCAGCAACAGCAAGCAACTTTAGAGAAGCAAACCTATTGAACATGGCTAATCTCATGGAATGCATCATTATAAAATTCTTGATTTAAATAGCATCTCCATAAATCTGAGTTATCCAATGACACTCCTCATATGTCTCAACATTATGGTTCACATTTCTTGCAACACAAATATTTTTCAAAGCAAGATTAAGGGTATGAACAACACATGGAGTCCAATGAATATGAGGATAAATTTATTCAATGATCTCACCGAACACTTTACAATTTGAGGCATTATCAGTGATAACTTGTACAACATTATGATAACCCACCTCATCAATGACTCTTTCAACAATTTAGAAATGAAGTGTTTGTCTTTGATCTTACCCGAAGCATTAATAGTTGTTAAAAACATAGGACCCGCATCACAAATTGCAATAAAATTTATTAATGGTCTTCTATGTGTGTCACTCCAACCATCAAACACAATAGCAACACCCTTTTCCCTCTGTGTCTTCTTGATTGGTTCCAATAATCTCTCTATGTTTGATTTTTCTTGTTGAAGTAACATTGTTCTCAAACGATTATAACCCGGTGGACTATAACTAGGTAAACTATGGCTAGCAACAAAAGCAAAAGCTTCCATAAAAAATGATTTCTTGCTAAATTAAATGGAATACCACCAGTGTAAAACACTCTAGCAATCAATGTATCTAATTGAGAACGCAATTGATTGTTAAAAGCTTTCTCTATATGATTTATATCACCCACTCGTCTCTTCTTCAATAAAGACATATCCATTCTCAAACTAGACATGCTTGAATTAAGTAAAGGCACATTCTTTGGTAATATCTCTTCAACTCTTCTCAAAGCTTCATTTTCTAAAGTTACCATTTCAAGCTTATCCTCTACCCTCACTTTCTTACAATTTGCAATACCTTTACTAGGAATATTCAACAAATGAGCTCTCACCCTTGTATAGCTTCCTTGCTTTATTTGATTACAAAAATTACATGTTCATAAAATAGTTCCTCCTCCACTTGTTTTCTCACCTTTAGTAACATAATTCTAAAGAGGATTATCATTTACGTCCGTAAAAGATACACTAGAACTCGTAGAACCCATATTAATATTACTACTACTAGAAGTCATAATACAATCACAACACCATAGACCCACATTGCAACACAACACCAATAACAGAAATCACTGCAAGTAACACATAACGAATGATCAGTGACTCTAATTCAATCACAACAACAATAACACAAATGGAAATCATAATCACCAATCACAACACAACAACAACAATTGAAATCAGTAATCACAACACAACAACAATAACAACACATACCAAAATCAACATTCACAACACAACAACAACAACAACACAAACCGAAATCATAATCAACTATCACAAAACAACAAAAACAACCAAAATCGATGATCACAACACAACAACAACAACAACCGAAATTAGCAATCACAACACAACAACAATAACAACACAAACCAAAATCAGCATTCACAACACAACAACAACAACACAAACCGAAACAACACAACAAAAATATCCAAAATCAATAATCACAACACAACAACAACAACCAAAATTAACAATCAAAACACAACAACAATAACAACACCATCCAAAATCAGCATTCACAACACAAAAACAACAACACAAACCGAAATCACAATCAACTATCACAACACAACAAAAATATACAAAATCAATAATCACAACACAACAACAACAACAACAACAACCAAAATTAACGATCAAAACACAACAACAATAACAACACCATCCAAAATCAGCATTCACAACACAACAAAAACAACACCACAAACCGAAATCATAATCAATTATCACAACACAACAAAAATATTCAAAATGAGTAATCATAACACAACAACACTAACAACACAACAACAACAACAACCAAAATTAACAATTACAACACAACACCACCAACCCGAATCAGCAATGACAATTCACAGCAACCAACAACTGAAAAATCAACAGAAATAACAACCAACAACAATAACAATAATCTGCAACAACAAATCAACAATAATAACTAGACACAACCGGTAATAATGGCTTCTTTCAATTCAAAATATCATAGCCCAAAACAATCAACAAATGGAGTGGAAGAGAAAGCCTCACCATGGTTGTGGGAGCAGCGAAGTTGCGGCATTGTAGAGTGGAGTAGTTGCAGCATGGAAGAGTGGCGCAGCAACGACGTAGCAAAGTCGAGCAGCAACGGAGCAATGGAACGGCCAGTCCGAACCTCAACTCTGCCCTTCAAGATGAATTGGAAAATTCAGAGTAGCCAATGGAAATGGAAGAACGTTGATGGGTCGCCGGTGGACGATGTTGGGCTGGGAGGAAGAATGTTGTTGCTGCTGCGATTCACTTGGTCTGAAGCTAGTAGCAGCCGATAGGTCGAAGAGAAAATGGTCGACTGGAAGCATGTAAGGGTGAGGGCAATTGGGTGTCGTGGGCAAGGGGATGGGAGAAGGGGTTGTAGTTGATAGAAATCCTACAAAATGACGTCGTTTTGAAGGTGTTTTTTTAAAGTTGCGTCCCGTCTCGCATGTCGTCCCCAGAAACGTTCTGAGGACACAAAACATGAGCACTTCAGTGTCTCTGTGCTTCACTGATCACCATTGTATGATCTCATCGTTTTCCTCCTTTCTCTTCTCCTTTCCCTCCTCATTGTTGATCCCACCCGGTCCCTTTTTTTTTCTTCTTTATTGTCTTCCTTTCTCTCTTCTTTCATTTCCATTTTGCCTTTAAATTTTGAGGGGCTCTGTGGAGCTTCGGGCAAACTTTTGATCTATTTGCTTCTTTTATTTTAGAAAGACAGGTCATTGATATAAAAGGCAAAAAAAAAAAAAGGCTCCCATAAAAGCAAGGATGCACGTGCTTTCAAAGAAACTACCATTGTGGCTCAAATTAACCAGACGATAGGGTCCAGTGCTGTGATTACAAGTAGTTAAAAATTGTACAACTAGTACTTCGGAACTAGTTAACCACACCACTAGATCCACAACTCTTACTGCTAATACGCAGTTCCGAAGTCCCGAAACTCATTTTGACCTTACAATCTTCCCACTCCTGAAATCCCAACACATCACATTTGACTTGCCATCAACATATTCAAATAAAAGTGAAAACTTGATCTTGTTGACAGACAATAGCTGTTAGATAAAAATAAGTTCAAGCATTCCTTCTTTAAAGCGACCAATGGTGCTGACGATTCTATAAATGTACTTTGCCGCTTCTGCAATATATAGCTAAAACTTATATGACAGTCCTCCACCTGAAAACCCACATTTCAATCCGTGCATTTCATACATCATCCGATGCATACTTTAAATACATCGAAAAATGCACCGAAATTCGACTTTTGTCAACCGGTAGAAGGTTACATGCTCGTCTGGTCATCAATGGATTGGCCCGATTGACGCATTTTGCGTCCAAGCTCGTCTCTATGTATGCAGAATTCGGAGAATCACGGCATGCCCGCCAATTGTTTGATAAAATTCCCAAACGAAACTATCGCCGTTGGATTGTCCTCGCAGGTGCATATTCAAAATCTGGGTTCTATCGAGATACATTGATGCTGTGCAATGAAATGCAGAGATATAACACAAGGCCCGACAATTATGTGCTCCCTAGTGTACTCAAAGCTTGCGGACATCTCTCGGAAACACGTACAGGCAAGGCTATACATGGAGTGATTTTACGATGTTCTTACGATTACGATGCATTTGTTAATAGTGCGTTGATTGACATGTACTCGAGGTGCGGACTGATCGATAAAGCTAGGTTAGTTTTTGATAACATGGCTGACAAGGACCTAGTCGCATTGAATGCAATGATTAAAGGCTATGTTCAAGGAGGATCAATGAAAGAAGCTTTGTGTTTGGTAGTGAACACGCGGTCTACCAGAGTAGTGAAGCATAATGTGGTAACATGGAATACATTGATTGCAGGATATTCTCAAGTAGGTGATGATGTAATGGTCGAAGAGATTTTCCGGTTGATGAGCATTGATGGGGTGAAACCTGATGTAATATCATGGACATCTATTATAACTGGTCAAGTACAAATGTTTCGAAACAAACAAGCTCTTCTGACGCTAAAGAAGATGTTGGATTCAGGATACTATCCAACTTCAAATACGATTAGTAGCCTTTTACCTGCTTGTGCCAATGTAGCAAACGCAAGGCATGGGAAGGAAATTCATGGGTACGCAGTGGTGATCGGAGTTGAGGAAGATGTGTATGTAAGAAGTGCGTTAGTTGATATGTATGCCAAGTGCGGGTTCCTATCTCAAGCAGAAAAGTTGTTTCATGGGATGCATAGGAAGAACACAGTGACATGGAATTCAATGATCTTTGGGTACGCAAACCATGGCTACTGCAACAAAGCAATAGAGCTTTTTCAGGAAATGGAGAAGCAGGAAGGAGATACCACCAAATTAGATCACTTGACATTTACGGCTGCTCTAACGGCCTGCAGTCACGGGAGGAAGATCGAATTAGGGGAAACTTTATTTAGATTAATGCAAGAGAAGTACGGGATCAAGCCAAGATTAGAGCATTATGCATGCATGGTTGATCTTTTCGGTCGAGCAGGGAAGTTAAGGGATGCATATGATTTCATCAAAGAAATGCCAATCGAACCTGACTTGTTCGCTTGGGGGGCCTTGTTAGGAGCTTGTAGGGAATATGGTAATGTAGAGCTAGCAAAAATAGCAGCTGAGCACTTGTCCGAGCTTGAGCCTGAGAGTGCAGGAAGTGATGTGCTTGTCTCGAATTTATATGCTGGTTATGAAAGTTGGGCAAGCGCGGCAAGGTTGAAGAAGATGGTTAAGAAAAAGAAGTTGCAGAAGCTTCCTGGATGCAGTTGGATAGAGACGGGTAACGGGTTAATAAGCTGAATGGAGCTTGAAAGCTGGAACTCATCATCAAACCAATACACATCTTGCTGCTACCTTGTTGATGGATTCCTATCATTATGGAAGATTGAGTAAAACAAATTATCCTGACGCGCGGTTTCTCTTCTCATCTGTCCGGAAGTGTAGAAAGGAAAACGAATTAAAGTTCGTTCACAAAAATAGAACTGGACCGACCCAGAAAAGTGGATATTCTCATCACAAGAAAATTAAATACAAGAAAAAAATCATTAGAAATTGTTGACCTCATATATTTTAATGATGTCAAAACCGTAACAGTGAGTTAAATGTTTGAACATGTAGAGTATTTTACCTAATTAATAATATCAAGATATATGAGATCATTGTAATTTGCATCTTAGGATCATACAATTTATATTGGATTGTTTATTATCCATTGATTGGAAAATTTACTATATGACGCTGCTTATTCATATTTAAAAATATTCATTAAAAAATTTCAAATTATTTGCAATTTGATTCAGAATTATATGACTTACAAGATTAAATATTTGAAATTTTATATCAACTATATTAAATATCATATATTTAATGTATGAAGGGGGAAAGAACGGAATGAATTGTTATATAATTTTGTTTGAAAACCTTCCCAAATAGGAGTGTCCGAATCACGGCTAAATTATTAAGCAAACCATACCAACTTATAATTTTATAATTTAATTTGGTTGATCATTAAAAAAATTTATTTGGTTAAAAACTTTTTAAAGCATTTGGGTTGATGGTTAAGATCCCAAAATTTTGATTAATTAACCGCCAACCATTTAAATGTATTATTGTTTTAAATATATACACACACTTAATATATCTAAACCCTAATATTTTATTAACAACTTACTTCAAATGTATTATTGCTTCTAATTGAAATTTACGCTTGGAGTTTCACTTTAAATATTGCACACTAAGGCAATGAAATGTCTCATGTTCATGAACATGTTTACCATATTTTGAAAGAGGGATTAGAACGGCAAATGTCTATTATTATAGATCTATAATTCCTTATTTAGTAGATATATTTTTTTACCAATTTATATGTTGATTGTTAAATTTTTGCAAATATTTATTACATGCAAGATATTTTTTGTGGTATTTTTAATATCTTGGTTAATCATTAACCGCACTAAATAAAAATATAAAATTATAATTTGGTATGGTTAAACTAATTTTAAAATATAATCTAGTATGGTAAAAAAATTACAAAATATAGTTTAATTTCGTTGATGACATTAGTCGACATTAATTAAATTGTGTACACCCTACTCCTAAAAAGCAAAAACGGTTTGACTTTTTTCCACCTTAAACAAAAAAAAAATCAAAAACATTAAAGGAATCTTTTAGCAGATTTATTTTTCTAATTTATTCAATACATAAAATGGAACATTTTTACATGCCAAACCGATGTCAAGGTGTGGTAACTGGTCTGCGGTCTGAAACCCTCACCTGAGTCACCGCCACCTTCCTCCGTATCGTTTCTGTACCGACTTGCACTTAAAATCCAACATAGGCGAAGGAGAGGAATCTATGCTTACAAATTCGATTTTAGCCTCCATGCAATCGCATGCCCCTGTTTAAAAATAAATACAAGACCTAAATGATCACCTCTATGAATATTTTTTCTGTACCCACAACACCAACATCAGCACCCCGATTCTTTCTCCTCCCAACTCATTCATCCTCATATATTCGACCGTTAATTATCCATTTCCGGGTTCGATCTTTATCTTCCATACGCACTTCAAGTTACTGCTTCAAATTCACTTTTAGTGATCCCAATTACAGACCCAGTTGCTGGAATTGGAATTTAAAAAAGAGGAGAATATTGAGGGGTTACCCTATTAGCGCTAGCCGGCGGGAGACTCCATATGAAGTGCTGGAGGTTTCGCCCTCTGCAACAACCAATGATATCAAAAGAGCTTACAGGAAACTTGCTCTAAAGTATCACCCTGATGTCAATAAAGAGGTATGTATACCACTTGTATTTTTTGCCGAATTTCCGGCCCATCTTGATTCATCCCATGGTGTAGTAGCCTTGATACATTTGTGGAATTTTTAATTGCAGTTACTATTGTGTATCCATATATAGCGGTGGGTTGTGGTGCAGACTTGCCTGAGTTGATGTTTAGTTCAGCTGAAGTAATTGTATATCTGTGGCAAAAAGGCCCGGGGTGTTAACGGGGAACTGAGTAGAAAGAGCTTGGTTGTGAATTTTTATGGAGGGAGTACTTCCCGTTTTAGGGTGACTGGGGTATGTAGTTTTTGAATTTGGGGCATAGGGCTAGTATTAAGAATAGAGATGAAAAGGTTTGATGCAGTTTGAAGTGGTTGTCTGCAATATATTTTAATAGATAGTTTATGGCGTGATGGATATGAATTCTATTGGTCATGGTCTGGAATCATCATAGAATTAGAAAAAGCTGCCGACCGATGCCATACTCATATATTTAAGCTATCAAAATGTCTGTTGTTCTTTTTATCACTGTGACTTAAGGATTCTGATCCAGAAATTTGACCGAGCTAGAAGCAAAATGTGGCGAGCCAAGATGATGTTTCATCATTTCATCTGGAGGATGCAATTACTAGAATTTTGGTTTGGGACTTACCTATTATACCATGTTGTGCTCTCCAGGCTATTTATAGCTGATCTGGCTTCACTTTTAAATTTTTTTGCATGGGCTCTAGTAAATTTGACAGGCCAAGGCAATGTCTCTTGTCGCAAACCATTGTATTCTTTTCCTTTGGAGGATGACTTGGTTTTCATCTATAGTGATCAGATGAGAAGACAGGGAAACAGGAATGGCAAGCGCACTGCTAGTTTCTTATTGTGTATAATTCATGCATCAAAACAATTATGGCTTTTAGGTTCCAAACCTCATGTCCTGTATGGCTGTATCCTAGTGCACAATGTGATTAGCATTTATCATAATTTCTCTCTATGTAGTAGTGATTGAGTTTACATTTCTTGACGAGCAGGCAAACGCTCAGGAGAAATTTATGAGAATAAAGCATGCATATAATACATTGATGAACTCTGAGTCTCGGAGGAGATTTGATTCTGGTAATCAGAAGTCTGATTTTTCATATTCCTCTGCTGGGAGGAACCAGAGTACCCAGGAGGAGGATGAGTTTTATGGCTTTGGTAGGATTCTCTGATCATAATTTATTCTCTGTCTGATGTTGATACCCATTTTACTAATTTTATATGTCTTTTCATTGCTGGTGAGAACTCTATAAGTAGTCATGGAAACCATATTGTCTTTACCATGATACTGTATCATATAGATGTGCACAAAGTATCTTCCAAATATCAATCTTGAAGATAATAAGCTGTGTGAATTTTCCTGGCTTCAAAGTACGTACTTTCATGCGGTTATTTTTTAATGTGTTGGGTTGTCTTGTGGCTAACTGGATGTTTAGTACAGTAAATACCACTTGCTCTGGTGTAAATAAACACTTACTGGTTTTAAAGCTATGTTTTAGTGTAAGCTGCACTGCCTTTGTTTTGGGCATAATTGCACCATAGACACTAATTTGGTCTTCTATTGAGCAGTCGGTCAGGTGCTCTGTATGGTGTTTAACTGATCTTCGATCTAGTTGAAGGGAAACAATGTTAAGATTGTTGAACTTGGTCTTACGGAGATAACCCACCCTGGGAACACATTCTTATATTAAATGCCTTTTGCTGCAGGTGAATTTTTGAGGGATGTTCAAATAACCATAGGTAGATTTGTCTTCTGGAAGACCACCATAGGGCTAGTATTGCAATCTTTTGTGCTACTGATACTGAACTTTTTCAGTTGAACTCTCAGCAAATGCTAAGGTATTGTTTGTTATTGCAGGGGACTTCTTTAGAGATCTTCAACAAGAATTTCGGAATTGGGAAGCCACAACTGCCACACAGGGGAAGCCAAAGAGCCTGTGGGAGGAGTTGGCGGTACAAATAATTCTTTTTGTTTCATGATATACAGAGTTAACTGCATTCGTGTTGAGTTGGCTTCAGCATCACGTAACCTGACACCAAAGATGAAACCATATGTTTGCAGTATAATGTGCGACTTATTATTTGCTACTCTGCAGGAGATTGGAGAGGAATTTGTGGAGTTCTTGGAGAAGGAGCTAAACATTACTGATCAGGAGGGTATTAATGATGATGGGACTTGGAACTTTCCCGAAACTACTGGAGCAGCAAGGAAAGAGAACCAAACTGACTATAAAGCTGGCAAGGAAGCCAGCGTCGATGATCATATTGATGAGGTTGAAGCTGCTCTTGCACAGTTGAAAAAGGAACTCGGGCTGTAGTACTGAATGCAGGCGTATGAATCGTAATGGCCAAAGATATTTGAATAGATTTTGTTGATTAGGTTAATGGCATCGTGAAGGTGGCTTACTCTGTGAGAGCAGCATCACGTGAACGTACATCTTGCAAAACAGAACTATCCTCCATCAATGTCTGACGAGTCTTCATCTGTTATTCAATTTTGTGGTACTGAAGCCCCCATTGGGAAAGTAGTTTGTTGAATCAAAGATGACACAAGCCAATATATTGTTAATCTTTGATATTTACTTTCATTTTCATATATTTTAGTGTATGTTTAAAGTACTTTGTGGTGAATTATGATAAAATAAAAAAATAATAAAAAATAAAAAGAATGAGTCGGTGTTTCAATGAAGTAAAAAATTCGTTCACTAAACAGTGTCTAATGCAACCTTCGACTTTGATTGTTGTAAGTTGTCAGGCTCAGCATCAGCGAAATCTATAAAATCCATTTCCTAAATAGTGTGTTTCAAAGCATCGTAGCCTTATTATCTGCATCGTAACCATATTATTCTGTATGAACAAGAGAATGGAAAATGATATAAATCCAATACCATCGCCCTTCAGAAATAACGCAGATAAACATGGAGACCATTGTTGGAAAAGAACAAATGCAGCAAGAACCCAATTTTATTATCACCAGACTGGAAATACTAAGCAAAAGCAATATGTCAAAATATAAATGATTCCACTAGACCTGCTACTACCATTACAATTTCTCGAGTAAATATTCCTGCATCAACCCTCAGGGATGAAGGTAAGAATGAGCTGCAAAAAGCATCCGAAAAGATGAGCAATCACAAATGAAAGCAAAATCACGAGACCCCGAAACAGCTTTGCTGGATTGCTTACTCAAAGACCTCTGCATTCATGAACGGAGGAGAGGGGAGACCAAAAAACCCAAACTCAAAATCTCTCTCCAAACCTAAAGAACAGCGCACCAGTTCCAGAGTTATGATCAACAGCGTACTCTGCTCTCACCAAACCAAGCTTAACACCAACACCATAAGACGAGCCTTGGCCCATTCTTCTGTAAACTTCAGTTGGATTTCCTTTGACATCTTTGGAGCTTCCGAGATCATTTCCATGTTCAGCGAACACATACACATGTGTATTCCTCACAGGTATCCGCAACTCAGCGGCAACCTACCCATAGAAAAAATTGAAGAGAAATCTGAAGCACATTTGATGTGTTTTCATGTTCACTTATGAAGGTCCAATTAGAAGGGACATCGATGCTCTCCATAGAAAAAAATGACAGCTCATTACATATTAGGACTTTCTTACCTCAAGGATGTTCCTAGCCGCACCCAACTCACCCATGTTGTAACCCCTTACAGAATAAGGTCCTCCAAGTGTAAAAGCATCATAACTCGGAAGGTCACCCACACAGCCACCGTAATGGCTATGAAGAACAAAAACAGGCGGCGGTGGTTTGTTAGCACCCTCTTCTACTTGTTTCAATTGAATGAATTTAGTCAGAGTGAGCTGATGACGGTTGAACAACGGAAACTTGCTGCCAATACCGAGACCTTGATCAACCTGCAGTGAATAAATAGAAATGTCAGCCTCAAAATAAAATAACCACACCAAATCTTCAAAAGCCAGTATACATGCAGGCCCCAAGCCACTAAGAATGCTCCAAGCCTCAGGCTTGACCCACTCTGCCGCAAGAGGGCGACTCTTGAATTTAAAGGCTCATGAGCCCTACCCCTGAAACAGCTAAACCTCTCTGGACAATCCCACTCCACGTTTTGCGGGTAGAAGAGTTGGAGAATAAAAATAAAGATGTAGAGTTAAAATTGTTCAAAAGGCACAAGTGAAGATGAACTCTTTTAACTATTGGCACAAACTCATCATAATAAATCAGAACCATGTATCAGAAATATCATATGGAAAACTATCATCAATCAAGAAGTACATCTAAAAATCTTTTTGCTGTCGGTCACAAAAGATCCAGGGAATAAAAATGTTCTTGAAAAGTTCAAGTAATTTTTTAAGAAAATATATAGTACAAAGACTGTTTGGTAATATTTAACAAAAATGTGTTTGTCGCATTTATTGATTTACAGAAACTTCAACAGAAGTACTAAGTTGAAATATAATAACCAACAAATGAAGTAACTAGCAATATTGCATGGGATGGGGAAGGAAAATGAGAGGTTGCAGAGAAATGGTAATTTCTTAAAATCTAGCATCCATTTATGTGAATTTCAGAGATACTGGATGGGGATACAGAAATGGGAAAACGTTTGAGATGGCCACGGCAGGTTTAAAGGAATTTTGGTGCATTGGTGGTTACCATTAGTATAATATCAGTTGAACATGTATGATACACAATCCAAAATTGATCTAGAAAAAATAATCAAACAAGGAACTTGGTTCGACTCCTTTTTCCTGGCACAAAACACAATTTGCTTTCTTTCTAGTTAAATGTTAGATCAGGGATGAAGAGATGCATCATAGTAGATGAACTGGACATCCTTTATTATCCAAAGCTTAGAAGAATGACTACACACTGCTAGCCAGCAACCTTCCATTTTGCGTGGAAGAACAGTAAAGCACAGTAAAAGAGCTTCAAACAAAAGATCTTCTCGTCAATAAATAGAAGCTATTTTTTACTAAAGGACTCTTAGAAATACAGTGACCGTCTAGCTTTTTTATCTAGACAATCTGTTTGTAAAGCCCAATGAAACAGGCATTTATTCACAAGTTGCCCTCTGCAATACGATCATGTCATGGGCATTTTAAAACATCATCGCCAGATAAGATACAAGCTAGCAGTACACAATGAAAAGACTTGTCAACGACAGCATGATATCGTTCAGTCGTGACTGGAGAAGCAGATCATTCCATAGGATAAACTCATTGAGTCAAACTCCATCTTCCAAATCCGGCGGGAATGTTTATCCCAAAAAAAAATACCAACAGTAGTCACATGCCACATTCCATGACAATGGTCCTCACTTTGAAGGGGAGATGAAGACAATAAACGCATTAGCCAACAGTTACTAAAATGATATCAATCCTCAATATTGATAGAAGTGGAAAAGAAAAAGAAGAGCATCCAACAACACAATCAGGTAAAGAAGATAATCCAGACAGAGAGAAGCAACAACACAGGATTCACCTGAAACACATTCCTCTCCCCAACTATAGCTCCATTTACAAATTTTGTGTTATCACGCGTAATGTTTGCTTGTGCAAACACCATCCTATCAACACCAGTACCACTTAATGTCGTTGGAGGTCCATCGGCACTAATACCACCACTGGGTAACACTCTTTGACCTTGAGCAGATATATGACTGCCTTCATCACGTGTTGTTATCTCTTCCATGACAAGCCCATACGTGAATTTGCTCTGACGGGTGAAATTCTAAAGGGAGAACAATAGAGTGGTATAAGGTAGATAAAAGCAATTACAAATAAATGCATCAAACATTCAATATGAGGGAGTAATAAAAACCAGACCAACCAGCCCACCTCAGTAATATTAGCCTTGAGCCCAGATCTGTCGACCCATATAGGGGGTACTTCGTCCACTCCTGGACCAGCAGTAAACACTGGACTCAACTTACGGCTATTGAAGCAGCTTGTTCTCAAAGTACGGTTGTTAGGATTATATACACCATCTAAATATGGATGGACATACTCAAATTTGAAAGCTAGATCATCCTGCAAAAGGTATCTATTAGATGCCTGAATTATCAACTTTTATGGACCAGGTTATCCCAAGGTATGCTGTGTTGATAAAATTTACTTCTGATGAAACCGGATTACAAGTAATTGAAAACACACACACATACAGGAATCTGGCACAAGAAGCATTGCCAACTCAACCAGAATTTCCAAACAAAACCGAATGATGTTCTCTATTCATTGTACGTGCATGTAGGAGGCATAGCAATTGGGAGAAAATTACCTGAGGATTTAAGAAGTTACTGGTGGTTACTGAACCAAGGAAAGATCGATTCAGACCTTTGATATTCCTATGCTCAAAAGATACTGTTCCACCAGGTTGTATTGAAGCCTAAAGATCCATAACTCATACATAACTGAGCATATTAGCATTGTGAATGATAGTTTCAACCCAAAAATGTGTTATAAGCAATAGAAATTTGACCTTACCAATGTCGGACGTCCTTGACGTCCAGGAACAATACTCCATTCAGTGCTAACTTCAGCCGATTTTTGATCAAGTTCTTTCAGCTTAATCTCAACAATTATTCCACCTTCATTCTTCTCATCGGCTCGTGGATTGACTTCAATGTTGGAGAATAAGCCCAACGAGTTTATATTTCTCAGAGCCTGTTTCCCTGCTTCTATATTGAACACATGGCCTACTCGAAGCTGCAAATCAACAGTCAAGTTTCATCAGCTAATTAAAATTTGAAATGTGAAAAACTCATTAAAACAGCTAGCACTAGTAACCTGGATATCACCTATTTGGGTACATTCAAGTCAGTGATGCACCCAAAAGAAGTAATAACTCATAAACTTTGCCCCTTTTGCGTGAGATAACATAAAAAGCAGTGATAAACATAATAGATCTTATAAAGTACTCATCTTCTACCAAATTACAGGACTAGAATGTGTATGATATACTACCATGAAAAGCATATATAAAAAATTGGCTAAAAAATTGCAGTCGAATAGATTTTCTTACTTGTGACCAGAAATGGGCAAAAATGGCATTGCATGCAATTATATATAAGATATAACATTTAACCCAACCTGGTTTCAATTAACAAATCAGATTACACATTCTGAATACACATCCAGACAGGACTTTGCGATAAAAGTATCAATTCATCCAAAGGCCTATCAGCAACTAGAAAGGAAGAGTTTTCTCGATTACAATTCCCTAAAGCCTCAAAGCTGACATTTGATAGTTGCAAAATAGGGCCTCATTCTTCCAACATAGACCACATAGAGATGTCAATAGGGCTGCTATATACAACCCCAGGAAAATAATAATAATAAAGGATAGAGTAGCTACCCCAATTACTATAAGCATTTTTTCATACTCATCAACTACCTTCAAATCTAGCCACCTAGTGTCGTCCCACTGCTACCTCTTTCACGAATATTTCCCAGCCTATCACTTCAAGTTAATGCAAAAAGATCATTTTTTGCTCATTGGCATCAGAAGTGAATCACTTCTTACCAAATTTTGTTTGTTCCGGTGCAAAAGCACGACTTCAGAACAATAGGATTTAATGCCAGAGATTTAATTTTACTGATGAAAAGAATCAAATCTAGCCCAGTTATGTGCAAATTTCAAAAATATGACCCAATACTAGAAAAACAATGCACCGAATTATAACCAATACTAACTGATGAAAAAAATTAAAATAAATCTAATATACCTGCTTTGGCAACTCCCTCCTCACAACACCAAGTTGAGTGTTCCCTTCAACAACATTCCCAAGCTTATCCTGGAACTGAATCTCCAATTTCGTAATATCCCCTTCCACAACCTCGCAAACCACCTCCTTGGTATTCAAATTCCCAAAATTAACCACTTGGGCACAGGCATACCCTTCCTCGTTGTACCATGTCTGAACCCTATCCCTAATCTTCTGCAACAGCCTAGCACTCACTTTCCCATGATCTCTCAACATCTTCATAACCTCCATGTGCACTGGCGCGGGTAGCAGACACGCCCTTGACCGATCAATTCTCCTCTTATAGTCCTTCTCTTGACTTTTCATGAACTCAAGTTTCTCCTTATCAGTCGCATCTGGATCCAATTCAATTTGCTTCGACTGGGGCATTAACCCAACATTGATGCAGCGGAACCGATCAGCTGATTGCCATGTGCTCTCGGTGAAAGAGATTGTAACCCCAATTGTCCCATCAGGGTTTGTCTTGCCTTCTAGGTCCACCTTCTCGAACATTCCGCAAGTAGCTAGGGTCTCTAACTCCTTTTGAAGCTGAGCTTTTGTGTAAATTCCACCAGGCCGGAGTGACACCATTTCAAAGAACGAGTCCTCGGTACCGACGGTGACCCGACGCCTGAGATCAAAGAAGTTAATGTCCGAGACCTTATACTTTTTGAAGCCACTAAGTTTCATGAGCTGAACAACAATGTTAGCTGGCAGTCCATGACGGTCCCATTCTTGTGATTGCCCTTCTTCATCCTTCGCAATTGCAATCGGCGAAAACAATCTCGACCAAAACCCTCCATTTCCGCTTCCGCCTCCGCCACCACCGCCAATGCCCCAGTCACCGCCGCCGCTGCCACCTCCTATAAGGAGGAGGAGAGCAGAGGCGGAGGTGGAATAGAGAGCGAGGGATTTAGGCAAGGAGGAAGATGAAGACTTGGAATTAATGTTGGGAGTAGAGTCACGTGTAGCAGATTCTAATGGTTCAGGGTTTTGGGAGGAGAGGTTGCAATTGATGGAAGGAAGGGAAGACGACGTAGCAATAGTTGTGGTGGCGAATCTGGACCGCCATCGTGCGCGGGGCGATGAGGAGGGCGCGACCGGGGAGGAGAGAAAATGGCTGGGCGCGCCGAATGAAGCCATTGTAGCAAGGGGATAAAGAGTAGGTCTGGTGAGAAGGTGAGACCAGATAAGAGCAGGGATGGACTTTAGAGAGAAGAAAATACGGCTGGCACCCTGGGCCAGGTCAATGATTTTCCTCTGATGCCCTAGAGGGCGCGTGTACCGTTGCAAAATTGATTTGGGTCGGGCGACGAGTAAACATATCGTTATTGTGGCAAATGATTGTTACAAGATTAAAATTCAATATTTAAATCTTATTTTTATTTTCACCCAAATTTTTTTATTATAAATACATTAAATAATTTATTATTTTTTAATGAATGATATAAATATAATTTTAATATTATTTTCATTATTTTTTTAAAAAAGTATGCAAGTTAACATAATAGCTTTCTTTTTTATAAGGAGATAATATATTTTTGGACAATGTTAATAATCAATGAAATGTGATCCAGATTTTGGCAAATAAAAAATTTATTTATAACATGGAGTTTAAGATATCAAAATATGAACTAAATAAGTACTATCTTATATAAGATAATCACTAACGCAGATAAGATCATCACCAATCGGATACAATCATCACTCTATGAATGGATAATCACTAAAAGTTGTACTACAATCACAACTATCTTATATGATTTCCTTTCGGTATATATATGATTTCCTTTCACTGCATGGTGACATGATTTATTTATTAAATACAAGTTTTTGGTTCAGAAAACACCGAGATACTATATGATAATAATTACAAACTTTTGTCACTAATAATAATAATAATATTGGCATATATTACGATTATAATTATAATAATAGTATATATAATAATATTAGCTCAAATAATTATAATAATTATATTTATAATATTTATATCAATTGAATAGGGGTTAATGGTTGAGAAGGATGTACCATGCAATAGAATTGTGTAACAAGTCATGTTGAACTTCAATATATAATAAGATAGAATAGTGCTAATAAATGGATGAAAAGATTTTTCTAAAATAAAGGCTTTAAAAATATTTTTAAATGTGTCATTACATAAGGACATGATTTTTTTATTGAATACATATTTTTGGTTTAGAAAACATCAAACTACTATATGATGATAATTACAAACTTTAACACTAAGAATAATATTAATTAATATTGGTATATTTTATGATTATAATTATAATAATAGTATATATAGTAATATTGGCTCAAAACATTATAATGATTATATTTATAATATTTATATCAATAGAATAGGGGTTAATGGTTGAGAAGGATATAGCATACAATAAAATTATTTAACAAGTCATGTTGAACTTTAATATATAATGAAATAGAATAGTATTATTATATGGATGAAAACATTTATTTAAAATAAAGGGTTTTAAAATATTTTAAAAATTATCATTACTAACTATACTATTACTATTATTTTTCTATTTTATACATCGTGTGCACGATAAAGCACACGATGTAGCATTCACTCGAATGTAACATATATGATTTTGCTTATCATAATATTTTGTTTTAAATTTTACAAATTATTAATATTTTAATATGAAAATTTTTTTTTTGATTAAAAGAAGAAAAACATAAAGAATCTATTATTACCATAATGGTTAATTTTATCCCAACCATTAAGAATGTCCCATTAGAAATTTCTACCAAGTGGGGTAGTGCTCATGTTCTGAATCCCCTTTCCTACCTCTCCTACATTGTTGTACTTCATCAAAACAAAGTTGGTGGTTTAAGCATCTAATTTAAATGTAATATAATCTAAAGTACTTATTTAATAGAGTATTTTATAGACATAAATTATTTATATATGACATAGTTGAAGTAATGATATTTTTTAGCAACTAACATGAGTTGAAAGGAATAGACACATAATAAAATTTTACACATGCAATATTTTAATGATATTTTATTTCATAACAATATTTGATTTGTTAGTCAATATTATACTTATAATTTTACTGTTTCCACCCTTTAACCATAAATTCTTAAACCTATTATTTATCATTATTACAAGTTATATATAGATTTAATATCATTATTATTAAAAGTTAATAACAACAATGATAATAACTACAACAACAACAACAATAATAATAATAATAATAACAATAATAATAATAATAATTAACTTAGTAGTAATAATAATAATTATTATTATTAACTATTAACAATAAGCATATAGTTAACAATATTCTAATTAGAAAAACTATACTTATGATTAACATTATTCTTAATAATTATTTCTATATAATTATGATTAATTTATTTTCCTAATATGATAATAGTTATATCACATTTTTGTAAAGTATTACTAATCATAATCATCATCATCATCATCATTATTATTATAAATTATTTATAATGATGCCTATTAATAATAGTATTATGAATAACTATAATATTATTTACTTATGTATAAACATGATTCATGTTATTTTAATTGATAAAATGTTCATCATTATTATTTATATGAAACAAATTATTTACATATATTGTCATATCTGAAGTTTTCTAATGCCTAAATTTTGTATGACAAATCTCTTAACTCCTTTCTTAAACTTTAATTACTACTCAATTACCTTACCTTAACCCCTAAACCACTCTTTTTACCTTAATAGTCTTTGAACCTAAGTTTTCATCTCGATTAATCAGCTTGCAGCCATACAAACTATAATACCCTGAAATTTTAGCTAACCTTAATTTTGGATAATTAATATCGTAACACAATTCTAACCTTGGGAAAATTTATTCTTTCTATTTTACCCTAACTCTCTAATTCTAAACCTTAGTCTAATTATTTTATTTATAACCTTGACCCATGACCCGAAATAAATCCCTAAAATTTATCCCCGATTATTTTATCTTTTTCCGTTCTATTAAACCTATGTTTTTCCGAATTATTTTTCCCGGATAATTATTTAATTAATGTACTTTAATACCTTAGCCTAGATTATTTTATTCTAAACCCGCTATCTTTTCTTTTCCTTTTTACTTTTTTTTCTCTCTTATTCCCTTCCCTTACCCTTTATTTTTCTCTGTTATATGTACCCATCATGTCCCGACCCTTGATATTATGGGTTGGGGATTGATTTTTTTTATCTTTTTCTTTTCTCTCCTTCACCTGGTTACGCCCCTCCCTTACTTTCATTTTTATTTTTCTTTTCTCTTTCCCGTAGTAATAAATGCCCCTGCCCCTTTAATTACTTCCCCGTTCGACTTCTGCAACTCATGCACACCCTCCCCTACCACCTTCCATCTTCGCAGCTGACAACCACACCACCACCGTGACCTCTGCCTGTCGCTGTCGTCGCCAACTGTAGCCCACCTCGTCACCACTTGTCCCAACCCCCTTTCCTTCTTTCTTTCTTCTTCCCTACCTCTGTTTTCTGCAAATGCGACCACCAACCCCAAGCCCGACTAACCTTTGTTGTCCCTCCTCCAATCTGCCGCCGCAACCCTCCACCTTCTTCCTCCCTTCCCCCTATCCTTCTCGACTTTGTTTGGGTTGATAGCCCTCCACCACAAACTCCACCATTCTAGTGTTGACTACCTCCCCCTCTACCCGTTCCTCCTCCACATTTCCCCCTATGTCTCTGCCCTGTTCAACTGTAGCCCCGCCTACCCATGATCCAGCCCCTACGCCTTATCCCAACCAGCCCAGCCCCGTCTTTTCTTGCCACCACCTTTGGCCACCCTCTCTCTCTACAGTACCCAGCCAACCGACTTTTTCCCCCTTCACATGTGCACGGCTCACGTTGCATGCGCGGTGTGACTTTGTGCTAGCCTTAAGTGAGTGTAGTGTATTATATATATGAAAGGGTATTTTAGTAATTTTGATTGTTATTATTATTTTATCTATAAAGTATTAATTCGGTAATTATGGTTTTGCTAATTGTTCTAAGGTAAATTATCGGGGGTACTGGATGAGCTAGAATAAGATAAGTGTGCTTAGAGACTGGAGACTTTTTTGTAAGGATACTAGTCAATGTGTTAGGGATTTGTGTTAATTTTTTTTTAATGGTTATGTGTATTATCATGTTATCATTATTATATTGTTAGATTCATGTTGTTAATGATATGTTATAATAATTTGGATTATATGCTAGAAAAGAGTAAGAACGATAAAAGTAGTGCTAATATGATATTTTTGCATTATACCAAAATTTTTGTGGAAGAATATAATTTTTGGGAGAATAATATGAGCCTAATAAAGCATGATAAGTGAGAAATAATGATATATAAAATATAAGCTTTTCGTAAAATAAGGGTTATTGGCTATCTTTGAGGATATTTTGGTCAATATAGGTTAACATAAAAATTTTGGTATTTTAATGTGTTAGAAGGATTATAGTATGCTAGTAATAGCATGTGAAGTATTTGGGAGTGATTATGTCATAAATTCTTCAGATGAGAGAATATTCTAATTTAGGAATAATAACCTTAAAGCGATAATGTCATTATCACATGTGTAAAATGTTATAGTTAGGCCACGAATTTTGGATATGTTGTTAATATTGGTATTTTGGGGTTGTCTATTAAATTTGATAATTATATGAGCTTTCTAGGAAAAGTTATGACTAACATGTGAAATTAGGGTTTTGGAAGCCTTATGAATAGTAACTTTTGAGATATGGCTATTATCGCATGTGTGAGATGTGGGAGTTAGACTTTGAGTTTCAGGTATATTAATAACAATATTATTTAAGGAAGATATACTTAATATTGTAGGTAAATGATCAATATGGGATGAGTTATGCCTAATGTGTGAAATTAGGATTTCTCGGGGTAAATAAGCTCGTAGTCTTTAAGAAAGGCATTGTTATATGTATGTTGATGTCTTGTTTAGCTTAATTATGTTTTTTAATCATTAAAAAATCATGAATAAGATACCAATCATTTAAAGTAAAAGACCACATGAGTGGGCTGAGGTGTTTATGGGTTCGTTCCACTGGACAATAATGGTGGCTCAAGTGTGTTGTCCCTGAGAGGTGATTCAAACCGTTCCTTTAGTTAAGAATAGTTTTTCAGGAGCGTTTTGCCCTGAGAGGTGTCGGGTCTGTTCCACCAAATGATAATAGTGGCTCAAGTGTCATTTCCCTAAGAGGTGCTTCAGTTCGTTCCACTGGATTAATAATAGTTAGGCCTTATACTCAATGTGAATAAGAATATGATATAAGATACTAATGATTTAAAGTGTAATATTAGGTAAGTTAGGACCAGGTGTAGGGTCCGTTCCACCGAATGATAATAGTGGCTCAGGTGTGTTGTCCCTGAGAGGTAATTTAAACCATTCCACCAGTTAAGAATAGTGACTCGGGAGCATTTTTCCCTGAGAGGTGTAAGGTCTATTCCACCAGACAATAATAGTGGCTCAAGTGTGTTGTCCCTAAGAGGTGCTTCAGACTGTTCCACCAGTTTAAAAATAGTGGGGTCCCTGAACTTAACGTAAATAAAATAATGGATCATGTTATTTTATCGTAATATGAATGTGGACTAATAATCGCCTAGTATTGATTCCTGTACCTCACATGTATACTACTTTATGCTTTGAATGCATGCGATTATGTGTTCCCTATTTTTGATTGTATTGTTACCTTATTCAGTACGTAACGTACTAATCATCCTTTTTATGGGTGCTGCTCCTTCCCACGAGCAAAAGACCCTAATGGTTTAGTGTAGGTCTTTGAGGACCTTGTTGATGATTTCGCTACCTTTAATACATTTTATGGGGAATAGTGACCTCTGTCTGTACTGGGTGTTGGGCGAAGAGTCATGTTATTCGGATATTATTTTACCCGGATACCTTCTTGGACTATTCAATCCATGGTATCCCTTTTGTTTGTATTTTGGATATTATACTTGGAGATAATCTCCAAACTCATATTTACATTATAAAGTTTCTCTTATTTCCACTTACTCTATTTTACTTGTAACGGTTTTAACCTTGTGATTGATGTGAGGATGATATGTTAAGTTAGACTTACATCAATCACAGTGGTAACACCTGGTATTTTGGTTATAAACTTCTGTTGTAAAGTGAGATTTTTCGGTAGTAAATTTTGGGGTGTTACACAAACCACTTGTTGAGAGGAGTCGACGATCAATAGGCTAGCCCTTCCCAATCGATCAAACCTAGGCAATTTTGACAATTATTATTTATTTTAATTATTTTTTACCCCAAATCAATTAGCATGTCCAATATTTTTATATATTTGAGTTTCTAAATTAATTTCACATCTCTCCCTGATTTTTCATAATTTTTAGAAATTATTTGATTGATTTATCAATCTCTATTTATATATTGGATTTTTTTATCTTACCTAAATCATATTTAGTCATAGTTAACTCTTATTGGCCATGTCTTATATCAAATTTGCTTTTTCCTTTATTATTCAGCCAAAGTTTTTCCCAAACTTTCTTACTCTATTTTAATCATTCCCATCACCTTCTAACTAGCAAGCAATCTCCCCAATTTGATCCCACCACCTCCCCCTTTCTCCTCATCGACCATTCATAAGGACCTTATTCCCTTATTGACCCTCATTTCACACTTAGCCAAATTTCTAACACTCTCTTTTATTCCATCCCCTCTCTTCTCATGTTTGCCTTCGCTTTTGAAGTCGTGTTTCATTCTTTCCTTCTTCCCTAGTTATCAACCCCTATATCTCATCTCTTCTCTTTATTTTATTCATCTCTTTACTTCTAAAATTGTATACCTTAGCCCATTATTGCTTCTTTTAAGCAAAATTGGGTTAGGAGTCATAGAAAGTGTTCATGTAATAAACTGCTCTCTCAACGCTAATTATTGTATGTGATTATATATATGTATATATTTTATTATCAAATTCCATCCATTTTGTTCATTCATGGTTCAACCATTCATTCTGAATCATGAAATCTCAAAAAAAAATGGTTCCTCTACTTTTTTCCCTCTATTTATCTGCCTTGCTGAGTAACCTTAGAGTTTTTGCTACTATTGTTGCATGTGTTGCAACAGAGATTTTGTGCCTTTCCTCCCTTATTTTCTCCTTGTTTCCCTTACCATTAACCTTCCAACACCTTGAACTCTTATTCCTTGGTGGTTGTTAGTGGTATTTTGTGGTGGTTTCTAAGCCTCCATTGTATTCCTTAGGTCTTTAACATAAAGTTTGTTACATGATATGTTCAAGTTTGATATTTTTTTTAAAAAAGTTATAAATATTAAAAGTTTAAGGCAATTTTAAGTGAGTAAGGACATTTTTGTCATTATATGTAAATTCTGAAAATTTTGAGACCTAATTTAATATTATGTTAATAAAATAATTTAAAATGGATAAATTTGACTCTTGGGTGGCATTTGATGAGTAGACCTAGAGAAGTTAATTAAAATAATTAATTAACCAAGAAAAAGGAAAGAGAAAGAGACACTTCGGGTAAAATTGAGTAATTTTAGTATTTAATATTTGGTGTCCATATTTATATTTCATCATAAGAAAATAATGATTTAATTATAACCCATTAAGCATGAAATATGACTCTCTTAATATTAAGGTAAGTCGGTTGATGTTAAAGATTTTTTAGTCATTTTATGTCTCTTTAGACTAGCTATTTGATTTGGCTTTATACGTGAACCCTTAGTTGGCTTAAATGTTGGCTATTGAAACTTGTCTCAAATAACTAAAGTTAATGTATATCGAGATCTAATTTTATTTGGTATTTTATGGCATGGGACTTGGGCCTTAATGCCTCATTAACATTGATTAGGATTTAATGCCTCGATAATCTTCCTTGGGCTTTAATACCTCATATATGCAATAGGGTCATCATCGCATGTAAATGGGCCTTTGTGCTCTAAATAGTTTGGGTCTTGATTCCTCCATGTATCAAGTGTGTGGATAATATTGGAACTTAATAAAATAATTAGTTTATGTTCATAGAAGTGATTAAGTGATATTATGTGAGCCTTTTTTCTTATTTGACCTAAATCTTTGATAAAACAATAATCACTTAAAGTGATAGATCTTGAGTCAGAACTTGTACCATCCAGGGTAGCTATCCAATTTGGATTTGGTATTCACGTTGTATTATTTAGGTGTTTTCTATTATGTGATCCTAGGTGACTTATAAGGTCTAGGAGGCCCTCTTCTACTCTATAGGTGTCTTGATATATTTAGGTTGTTTAAAGGTTATGCATGCTTAAGATTATGTGTCTTAATATTTGGTAGGTTGGTTACATTTTTGGGTTGGTCAGCTAGGGCTAGTACTGTTTGTGTACTAGATTAGTTGTTATGTTTTCTTTAAGTTTCAGCCCTCAAGTTAATATGATATATTTGTTGTGATCATGATAATAAAATATAATAATCAGTTAATCACATCTATCCATACATCATTTGTATTACATTATTTTATACTTGATGGTTGAGTTTTCTTCTTCTCAATTGACATATGTATGTAAACATGCTATCATCTTGTTGTTGCATGTTTTATTGCTTCATTTGTGTGATCCTTGTGCATAATATTATCTCTTTAGGATAATTGTGTTACTCGTTACAAGATGTATATTAATACTACACATTTGTAGACATTGTGTCACAGGTATTTGATGATGATCCTACTGACTTTGGTCAAGCTTTAAACTTATATCTATATGATGTCGCACATGTTATGTGCCATAGATCTCTTATGGACTCTTCGTCCTTGTTGTCCCTCTTCTCTCTTTTCATGTATTATATTATCCAGAGCGTGTATTCCACACTCTGTTCTTAATTTTAATTTATTAAAGTCTTATATTATTTCTATATGTTTCCATAAGTTTTAATTTATTTTTCGTAACATTTTAAACTTGCACATAGTATAATAAAGGTATGGACCAGACTCGTGCTAAGTGTAATATCCCAAAATTTCAAAACCTAGAAGTTAATAAGTAATCTTCATTTGTGATAATTTAATTTTTAAATTATTAATGTAAATTTTTTATAAAAATAAATATGATTATTTAATAAATTAAAATAAATAATTTATTATTTTATCATACACTTTTTATTAAAATAATTTCCTAAATTCATATTTTACTAAAATTATCCTCTTAAATTATTTTAATTAAATTAATTTATTACAATAATTTATCCATCTAAATAATTAAATACCCCAATTCTAAAAATTATTTTATTTTTATTTCCCATTTTTTCCTTTCTCATTTTTCCTTTTCTTTTTCCTCTTTTTTTCCCTCCTTTTTTCTTTTCTTCTTTTCTTCCTCCTTTGGGCCTCTCGGCCTACCTCTTCTTCCTCCCCTTTCCCCCTCTGGGCCGCTAGCCTTCTCCCCTTTCCTCACCCATCCAACGTCCCCCCTCTTTCTTTCTTTTCAATCTTTCTTCCTCAGTTGGGCCAACCTAACCCCCTCTTCTTTTTCCCTTCTCCTTTACGCGTTTAGGTCGGCCCATCTCCCTTCTTTCTCTCATGCCCAACCAACTTGCCTTCACCCTTATTCTTCTTCCTTCACCTTGCATGTTGAGCCCCCATGTTTGCACATACTCCCCTGCAACTCTTCCCTCTGCCCTGCCATTTGTATCCCTACCCTCTCCCTCTCTCTCCCATCCCTTTCCTTTCCATTTTGAGCTAAACTTCCCCCTACACAGCCCTTCTTTGGTGCCATGTCTTCCCCTTTTCTTCCTTCCTTCTCCCTACCATCATTCCCCAACCTATAGCACCTACCCCATATTATAACACCCCCAAAATTCACTATTGAAAAATTTCATTTAATGAAAAGGTTTAATGGAAGCGAAATAACAAAACCGTGAATTATGGAGATATTAGCACTACACTTAGTACCGGATTGGTTTACTTCTACCGTTCCAGTACCAAGTGTTAAAGTTGAAGAGTTTTATCGTCCAATGCAATTCAATACTTAAAGCGATAATTCATAAAAGAACTGAATCATTCTTCCTACAAAAATTAGAGTGTGGTTAAAAGAGGTACAATCCAAGGAGTAAGAATCCAAAGTTTTCCAATGACATAAAATACCGTACGACAGAACATAACTAGAATAAAAACTATCCAAGGTGAAAATAAAATATAGATAGAATTTGGTCATATCACTCTCGATCCTTAGGACCAATTCTAGGTTCAACTCTCAGTCCCACCCGATGCCTAATAAGTGCCATAAGCATCGAATATAGCATCTCTTACCTGCACAAACTCAGGTGGGCCCTTTGCTCGTGGGAATGAGCAGCACCCATGAAACGGGTGGTCAGTACACTACGTACCGAGTAAAGTAACCATATGGGTAAAAATAGCAAGAAGCACGCAAGTAAGTTCATGCAAGAGGATAAACACAAAAGGCGTACAAGACAATAGTCTAAGTTTAAAAGATCAAGTTGGACTTATATTAATGATTTGTCTTACACCTCTTTTATGTTAATTCCATGAGAGTGTGGAAAACCCATTATTATAATTGGTGGACTGCAAACACTCTATAGGGAAGAATGCACTTGACCACTATTATAGCCGGTGGACCGAAATCACTCAGGTGGGCAACACGCACATTATCACAATTATTACCGGTGGACCAGAAAATATATGTATAACCTCACTAGCCCCGACTCACATGGTGTTCTACTGTATATAATTAGTATCTTTCCATGCCTTATACTTATGGTTCACACATTTCTTCTATTAATTTTCATATGAGTATAGGAACCCCACTATTATAGCCGATGGACCGAAAACACTCCACAGGGCAGAATGCACCTGACCACTATTATTACCGGTGGACCGAAAAATATATATCTTCACTAGCCTCGACTCACGAGGTGTTCCACTGTAAGTAAATAGTATCTTCCCATGACTTATTACCATACAAGGTTTGGTTTATTGAGCTCGGAACCCCCCGCTACTATAGCCAGTGGACTAGAAACACTCAGCAAGTAAAACGCTCCTGACCACTATTATTGTCGGTGGATCGAAAAATCACTCAGCAGGGTAAAACGCACCTGACCAATATTATTGCTAGTGGACCGAAAAATAAATATGTATATAACCTCACAGGGCCCTGGCTTGATAATCTTTCACTTTAAGTGCTTAGTGTTTTATTGTATCTTATTCCACACACAACCCCGACTAGACATGCATGACCCACTCGGTTTTTCGACCATCCTATCTCATATCTTGGGACTTTTACTTCTTATAGTACATCCAATATCCTTTCCCACTCTTTCCTCATTTCCATGAATACTCAACTCTGAACCCCACTTTCCGTATTTCTGAAACAACTCAATATCACTCTCTAGGGTTTTCTTTCGGGAAAACCCTAATTTGGCATATATGACCCGACCTGCCTCTATTCCATACAACTCATACTCCTCCAATTCATCACCTCATTCGATTCATCCCCCAAACACCACATTTTACTTCCCATATAATACATGTAGCCACAAAACCCTAGTTGGCTATCCCAAAACTTTAGCACCTCTCTTTCCCAATATGATGTTATTCATTCATCACTCTTACTTACCATCACCTTTTCTACATGACACATATCCAACACAACTCATGATCCCAAGACTTCCTTTCATTCTTTTTCCCACTCACCATGAACCCAAAACTCTTTGTTATTACTAAAGCCATCACTTCTCTCGACCCACACTTGACATTACAACCTTACTATCCAACTCCTATACATGATCGCCAAAACCCTAGTTAGTTCCCCGAAATCCTAGTACTTCTCCTTTTCTTTATTCCACTCACTTAACAACCAAATACATTCTTCTCACTTGACTCACTTTTCCTCCATGTGACACGCCTTCCATCTTTTATCCTCATTCTAACCATTTCCATTAAATTTTCCTCCCTTACACATTCTCTCACTTAGGGTTTCCTCCTAAAATCCTAGTCAAATCCCCTATGCATCCGTACATCAACCCACATACTATTTTTCACATATGGACTCCAATCACCCTAACAATACTTCCCTTACCTTACTCAATCATCAAATCAACTTTTCCCACGTAAAATTCATCCACATACAAAGGCTAACCATCCCATGCATGTTTGATCCATTCCTTTAATTTCATCCCTATTATTCCTCGTATTATCCACCTATAGGTCATAAGATATTTAGGCAATCATTACCATTTTCTAGTCAACTCACTTTCCTCATTTTTTTCCATTTCTATCACAACCACATTATACTACTTAGGACGTCCTATCATGCATGTCATTAGGGGTAGTAATTCATAAGCACAATTCAAGTACAAGTAATAACATCTCATTACATATATCATAACCACATGCAACTTACCTTAGCTCCATGCTTAGCAAGCTGTGCCACAAGAACATGATAATATAAAGTATAAAGCACACCCATCAAACCAACACACATAGCACATTCTTACACATAAAAGCCTTAACCATATCCTTACCTAATACGACGCCAGTCTTGGAGCACATTCCTATATCTCCTTAGGGTTTTGACTTGATTCACTTATAAGAGGGAAATACTACGGCTTAATCTCCCTCTTACCAAAATCACCATTATTCCTACCTTACCTTTATCATAACTTACTATTAGGGCTAATAATAGTAATAGTTGTTTTATAAATAAAAGTAGGGTTATTATTCTCTAAAGTAGCTAATCATGCTACTATTAATCAAAATAGGCCTTATTAGCTACAATAGTTTATGTTAAAGTAATTATAGCTATATTTATGTTATTAAAAGTAATAGCTTAAATATTGTTAACGATAATAATAATAGTAGTTGTAGTGATTATACTAATATTAACCCAAACCCTAGTAATAATAATAATAGTGATATTAGTAATATAAAGTAGTGACCATAATGATACTTATAATAATAATTCTAGTAGTGGTAGTAGGTTGGTGATTATGAAATATTAATAATAATGATAGGATAGTAATAGTAGTAGTAGTAGTAGTAGTAGTAGTAGTAGTAGTAGTAATAATAATAATATTATTATTATTATTAATAGTTCCAATATTAAGAATAATGCTAACAAAGGTCCTAATAATCATAATGGTAGTAACCTTACTAATTATTATTATTATTATTATTATTATTTTTATTATTATTATTATTATTAGTTCCAATATTAAGAATAATGCTAACAAAGGTCATAATAATCATAATGGTAGTAACCTTACTAATAATATGGTCAAGTATAGTAATAGGGATGGAAATAATAATAATAATAATAATAATAATAATAATAATAATAATAATAATACTAAAGTTGTAGACCATTAACAATAATAAAAATATTTCTGAAGTTAGGTTAAATAATAAAAATGATAACATGATATTAATATTAATATTAATATTAAGGGTAGTACCATCAATAATATAAAAAATAGCTAATACTTGTGTAAAATGGGTTTAGGGGTTGGGAAGGTTAGAGTACCACCTAAGGATGGTGGCGACACCGACGGCGATGCACGACGACGGCAGTGGAGAGATGGTGGTATAGGCTAGAAGAGAGAGAATGAGAGGGTGATTGAGGTGGTGGTGGGTGCCTCAGGTGGAGAGGGGTGGAATAAAGGTGGTGGTGCAGCCAAAGGTGGCGGCGCACGTCGGCGGTTGTGGTGGCCGAAGGTGGTCGAGGAGGAGAAGGGAGAAGGAGAGGGAGGTAGGGAGAAAGGAGGTATAGGGAGGTAGAGGAAGCTCCCCTAGTTTTTTTGGAGGGTAGAGAGTGTGTTGGTTGTGGCGGGATTAGTGGTGGATGGTGGTGCAAAGGGCGGCGGGGGTCGATGAGGGGCTGATCGGGAGGGGAACTTTACATGGCCAGAGTGGCTCGTGCAGGGCAAACCGAGGGAGGAGGGAGGCTTAGTTTGGTAAAGGGTGATGCAAGGAACGGTTATGTAGGCGGCGCAGGATGGTTGTCTGACTAGGTAGTGGCGTAAAGGGGGGATTTTTGGGCTATGAAAACAAAGGTTTAATTGTTGCTGCCTATGGGGTATTTATAGGCCAAATGGAGGAGAAAAATGATAGAGGAGGAAAAGGAAAAGAGGGGAAGGTGAGGTAAGACCACTGGCCAGCAATGGCAAGCAGCCTAGGTCTGCCATGGATGGGAGTGGGTGGTCGGGGAGAGAAGGGAAAGAGCAAGCATGCATGAGGAGGGAGGATGGTTTGGTTGGGTCGAAATTGAAAAGAAAACAACAGGGGAGAGAAGGAAAGGATGGCCAGACAGAGCTAGTGGCTACCGGCGGAGCAAGGCTACAAATTTTAGGGTTTGTAGGTCGAGATCGGAGGGAGGGAGACAACAGGCCTAGACCGAGTAGTCCAGGAATAAAAGAAATAAAGAAAAGGGGAGGGGGAAACTGGGCGATCGGTAGGAGGAAGATGGAGGTAGGCAGGCCTTGGGTCGCGCAGGATAGGGAAAAAAAAGAGGGAGATTGGGCAATGCGGGCTAGCCCAATCCGGGGGAAGAAGGAGAAAAAGAAAGGGAGAAAGAAGGGAAAAGAAAGAAAAAGGAAATAAGAAGGAGAAAAGGGGGAAGAAAGAGAAAAGGGGGGGAAAAGAAAAGGGAAAAGGGAAAGTAATGGGTTGGTTGGGTGTTTAGGATATTTTAAGATTCTTGATTATTCAAAATAACAATAATATATATATATATATATATATATAAATAATAATAATAATAATAATAATAATAATAATAATAATAATAATAATAATTAATTTCCTTATTAGGTTAATTTGGGATATTTTAAATAGTTGTTTCCTAAATTTCATTTTACTTAGCAAAAACACCCCAATTTTTTCTAATTAAATTATTTATTATTTTCTTCTTGATTTGTCTTAAATAATTCTCTTTTATTTTAATAAAATAATTTATTTAATTTATTTCCCTAATAAATCCTTATTTTGCCAAAATCATCTAAATTAGGGTTTTGAGGTATTTTACCTACATCCACCTACCCTACACGAGCCCTGCCTACCCTTGTCTCCCTATTATTTTTCTCCTTCTCCTCTACCCATTTCCTTTCCTCAAGCTCCCTTCTTCCCCCTATAGAAGCTCTCCTTTTCTTTCTTTCCTTCTCTTCCTTTCTCTCCTATTTTTGCTTTGTTGCCTCCAACCATTGCCTCTATCACCTAACCAACCACCACACCAACCCCCTAGCATCCCTTAATTTCTCCTTGCATCACCCAATAACCACCACTAGCCCTACAACCACCTTTCTCTTCCATTTTCTTTTTTTTTTCTCCTTCTTATCCTCCATCTTGTACCACCGCCTTACGTTGTTGTCTCCCCTCTTTAGTTGCCGCCAAAGCCACTCCTCAACCCCCCGACACCTCCTATACCACCTCCCTACCTCATTTGACTGAGATCTCCCCTGCAGTCGTCTCCTTTCTTTCCTTCCTTTTCCTACCTTCTTCTTCTTCTCTCTCCCTTTGCACCACCTTTCCAGCCCTGTCGCCACCATCTCCGCCACCTTGAGCTACCGATCTCCGACCCCCAACTACCACCTACACTCTACCATCCTACCTATACCCAACCACCACCTTCACTCCCCTCCACAAGCCCTTAACCAAAGCCCTCGATCCCTCAACCGAACCAATCCTTCTCTCTTCTTCCAACTTCCTTCTCCACTCATATTTCCCTTTATTTTTATGCATGTAGTGTGAGACTTGCTATATATTTTGAGTTGCTTAACCAATTTTTAAGGTATAAATATAGTTAGAATTTATATGTATTTACTAAGCTTTTTGATTAAAAAAATTATTCTTTTAATTTTCTACTACTAATATGCTAGTTTTGGTATTAGTTCTAGGTACAAATTTTTACTAATTAAAGCTTAAACTTTTAACCGGGGTATAGGTAAAGTTTAATTATTGTTGGAAATAAGGTAACCATTATATCCTACTCAAATGTGTGGATATACGTATGCTAGCACATTAGGGTTTTGAATATGTTTGTGCACATATTATGTGATGTTAAGTATATTATGATTTGTAGCACATGTTGGTAGTTGAAATGAAAAGCATACTATATTATGAAATGTGCCATGTGTAGGAATGATGGTTAAGAAAGGAGTCTTGTTATTAATATTGATATTAGATACAAGTACATGTTATGTAAGCAAATATGGCCATTTGTAGTAGAGATAATGTTGATATGAGCTCTAGGGGCATTTTAGTAATTTTTCTTGTACAAAAGGATATGGCCTAAATAAGTGTGTATTGTAGGTGAAAATGGATATTAAGACTAAATAATAATGGTTGGTGGTGTTAGATGATGCATGTGGACCATAGGTATTAACATTTTATATGTTAGGGTATTTTAGTAACTTTTGGCATAAGAGGGGTAAATTGGTAATTTTATGAATAAAAACGAGTAATATGGTAACTTAGTAAGTAAGAAGGATATTTTGGTAACTTGGCATAAGAAATGAGTAATTTGGTAAATTAATAAGTAAGAATGGCATTTTGGTAATTTTAGCATAAGAAGGGCAACTTGGTAATTTAATGAATAAAAAGGGTATTTTGGTAATTTAATGAGTAAGAAGGGTAACTTAGGAATTTTATGAATAAAAAGGGTAATATGGTGGTTTAATAAGTAAGAAGGGTATTATGGTAATTTTGGCATAAAAGGGGTAACTTGGTAACTTTATGAATAAAAATGGTAATCTGGTAATTTAGTAAGTAAGAGGGGTATTTTGGTAATTATATAAGTATGAAGGGTAAATTGGTAAATTCATAGGTATGAAGGGTGTTTTGGGCAATTATACAAGTATGGAAGATAATTTCATAATTTAACAAGTATGAGGGGTAAAGTTGATAATTTAATAAGTATGAAGAGTAGTTTGGTAATTTAACAATCCTAAAAGGTAATTTGGTAATTTTAACAAGTATAAAGGGTATTTTGGTAATTATACAAGTATGAAGGGTAATTTGGTAATTCAACAACTAAAAATGGTATTTTAATAAATAGGCAAGCAAAAGGGGTAATTTAGTAATTTTATAAGTAAAGAGGTAATTGATAATTTGTATATAACATGGCAATGGATTTAATAAGATTCCATAATAAGACACAAGAGATATTAAATAACAGAATAAAGGTTTATGGCCTTAGTATCACTTGTTTAAGTATAACCATGTATATTATAAGGATAAGAGTATTTCAGTAAATCTGTGAATATCATAAGGATAAAGTGTGGTATATCATTGAATGGGTAATTAAGGGTATGATATGTTTTTTATCTCGTAATCATATATGAGGTGCCTTAACTGTGAATTATGCATGGAAATGTGAGCTAGATATGCTAGAAGTACATGTTAGAGTTTATGTGTTCAATAATCCCCTAGTATAGAGTACTTGATTCCATGACCAGTCCTAGTAGTATAATTATGATATGATAACCTATTATGGTATATGAATAAATGAAAATGAAAATAAAGGATAAGAGGAAGCCTTAGATTTAGGGGCATTTTGGTTATTTTGACCTGTGGTGCCTAAGTATAAGAATTGGAACCTAAGATGACATTAGTGGATTATTTAAGTTAATATGGACAATAATATGAATAATAATACTTAATAATCATGGAAACAAATATAAACGAATAAGTATATGATTGATGTGATTCTCATGGTGATCTTAATTAAGACACTAATAATTAAAGTGGAAGACCTCGAGATAAAAAATGGTGGATCTTTAGTGGTCACTACCCTAAAGAAGTGGTTTAGCCCATGATTATTATGGATTTTGCTGGTGTGCCTTACTACCCCAGTCAAACCCTACATCTTACTCTATTTAGCTCTAAAGACCTATTTAGGAGGTATGCATACTTATGGATTAGGTGTTCTTGTCAGTAGGGTATAGTGTGTCATCATGCACTAGTACGACCAGAGTACCTTTACGTTTCTAGGTTGATGGTTGGAGGGTATTGTGCAGCTTGTATGCACCATTACGACTAGAGTACCTTTGTGTCTCCAAGTTTGTGATTTTCCCATCGAGTTAAATAAATGGACTTGTTGTCTTAATTAAATGGAAAACACTAATCATTAAAGTGAAAGATTATTGAGTAGGGCCCAAATGGATTATATCATTTGTAATAGTCCATCGGTTATAATAGTGGCCAAGAGCGTTTCGTCGTGGAGGTTGTATATGTGTACCAGTCCATCGGTTATAATAGTGGTCGGGTACGTGTTGCCTTGGAGTGCATTCTGTTCCATTACCTATAATAGTGGGGGATCCTAAGCTTAATAAATCAAACATTGGATGATAATAAATCATGAAAAAAAATACTAATCACTTATAGTGGAATACCATGTAAGTCGAGGCCAGACCGATCCACTAGCGGTAATAGTGGCCAAGGGACTTTTGCTTTGAAGATCGGTCCACCGATAATTAATAGTGGCTAGGTGCGTTCTGCCCTAGAGTGTATTTCCGATTCACCGGCTATAATAGTGGGGTTCCCGTACTCACATGGATATAATTCAAAAGATGATGTTGAATAATGTTTAATTAATGGCTTAAGACCATACGATGTTGACTTCACCATTATGATCTATTAATATAGTATAAATATGGCCTTGGTGCCTGTCACTCTTGGTAAGTGCTGGAGATGCTAAGTAATGTACCTTGTGATTATATCTATGCTTGCATATGTTATTATTTTTTATATTTGTTTGTGTATGATGTGTTGCATGCGGGCTCTGCCTTTTAGTTTTAGTATTGAATGGTTCCATTTGTGAGCTCCTACTAATTCAATGGGCAGTGTCCCTTGTAGGTTAGTCGTAGGTGCTATTCAAGTTATTATCGAGTAAGAGTGTAAGGACTTCAGAGAAGTTTCTGAGTCTATCATACTTTCATATTTCCTTTTGTGATTATTTCATTACCTTACAACCACCAATAGTGAGTTTTACCTTTTGCAATATCTTTAATGTGCAAATCTGATTTAGTTTTCCTAATTTGGTTTGGTGTAAAAGGTATCCTATTTCTTTTAAGCATTAGCACTTGGTATCGGAACGGTGGAAGGAAACCAGTTGGGTATTAAGTGTGGCGATAGCATTCCCGAAATTTTTTCGTTTTTGTTTTCGCTTAATTTTTTTAATAAATTTTTTTAGTAGTGAATTTTGGGGATGTTATACTAAGTGTAGCAGTAACGCCTACTATATTATGTTAACACATCCATTTAAAAACAAAAACTTTTTGTAGTAAATATTAGGGTGTTACAATTCATCGTTTGTGTCTAAGCCCCATTTTCAACATCCAAAGGGTTTTCCCCTTTCTCATTTTAATCCCCCTTCTTCTATTATTAATCCCTTATTTATATTCTTAATATCTAATTATATGCTTATTTTATCTAAGTGATCCTAAGGTATGGTTGAAGGTAGCGCTTAGGAGCAATTTTTCTTAGAGACCAGTGTTGGCTTTGATAAGGCTATACACATCTCTAGCTTAGTGAACTTTGTTTCTATGCGTGTTTTATATTAAATATCATAATAGCTTGTTTTATATTAATGATGCATGGTTTCATATTTTATGGCTTCTTTCATGTTTTATGTAACTTTACGATTTTATGTGAATTATCATGTTACGTCATGCTAAGATTTTGTCTTAAGTATTCAAGCATGATGACATATGTTTTTTTATTGCTAATAAGTATGATGTTAAATATATTATCATGTTGTTGAAGTATTATTGAAGTGTAATATGTTGTAGTTTAGGCTTTGGTTGATTTGAGCTCATGGGTGATTCGACAATAGGGTCATTTTGGTGTTTATGGAGGTTAATTACATATGTGGGTGTCTACTAATGTATGGGAGATTGTGTGTGATTTTGGTGATGTTTGGCGAATGTTGAGTGTTATGAAAGAGTATGCTACTATTGGTCAAAGGGTATTTTTGCCAACTTAGTGAGTTATTTTGGTGAATGTTGAGTGTTATGAAAGAGTATGCTACTATTGGTCAAAGGGTATTTTTGCCAACTTAGTGAGTTATTATGAAATTTAAGTATATAATTGCATTGACTAAGGTTTTACTTAAAAGTTGATACATAATGTGCATGGTATTGACAATATTTTGATTAAGTCGCGTTATTAATTAGTTTTGAGGAGTTTAGGTTAAATAAGGGTAAAATGATCATTTTAAGTTAACTCTAGAAATTTGATGTTGCATAATTGTTAATTGAGCTAAAATATGATAAAAAGGTGATTGGTGATATGTTTGGGTTGATTATGATTACCTCGAGTGTTAATCTTATTTGAAAATGGCTTACAATGGCCTTAGAAACCCTAGAGAGTATAGTTGTTATTGTGTACGTGAAGTATTAGGGTTTAATTCTTATTATAGATTGGTGATGTTTAATATGAGATGTTGGAATATTGTATTGAATTTGGTGAGTTGATAAGTCTTAAGGATAAATTTATAGGTTAATTGTGAATTATAGTTTGTAAGGGTATTTAATACCCCAAATCATGCGGAGTGTTATAAGGATTAATCTGGCTACTTATCTCAACATAGTATACCATCATTTTGGTAATTCCATTATAAGAAGTCGACAATTAAGCGTGTTAGCCATGGAGCAATTTTTAGGATGGGGGACCCTTTTAGGAAGTTTTTGAAATTTTCTAAAAATTTCATAGGAAGCGCGTGAGTAAGGACGAAGCATGCTAAAAGGACTAGTATTGATTTGTAGGACCAATTGATCAATTCAAAAGCACTCCAAGGAAGCTCCTACATGGTCGTATTGACTCGGGTGTTATAAATGGTATCAGAGCAAAACTGCAACCATGAGTTGAACTTAGATGAGTTAGTTAGCCACTTAGCGGGATGATTATTGGGATAAACTATATTGGGACAATTATTGGTTGAGGTGCAACGAGAATGTTGTGTTCTTTGAGTGGGGGTGAATGTAATACCCCAAATTATGTAGAATGTTATAAGGATTGATTTGGCTACTTATACCAACATGGTAAACCATCCTTTTGGTGATTCCGTCCCAAGAAATCCACAGTTAAGTGTGCTAACTATGAAGCAATTTTTAGGATGGGTGACCTTCCTGGGAAGTTTCAAAAATTTTCCAAAATTTCTCAGGAAGCGCTTGAGTGAGGACAAAGCACTCTAAAAGAACTCATGTTGATTTATGGACCAGACGATCAATCTAAAAGCGCTCCAAGGTAGCTCCCGCGTGGTCGTATCGACTAATGGTGTTGTAGGGTATTTTAGTAATTCCAATGGAAGAGTATATTTATTTTTCCTTATTTACCTTGTTTAATTATCATAAATGATGTGGAATATTTTTTTTAACCATCCTTATCATAATTCAAAGTATACAATAATTAAAAAATTATTGGTATTAATTCAGTAATAAGTGATATTCAATGTTTTATGTAACAAGTGTTAAGAGGTTTTCTAAGTGATAACAATACAATTAAAGTGGTATATTGAAGTAAGTGAATCAAGTGGTGGGCTTGTTAAGTATTGAGTACGAACCATGTTGATATGTTGGTTAATAAGAAAATAATAATTAAACTGGAAGATTATATGAGTCGGTATCAAGGTGCATCGCTTTTATATTTTGCGGGTTGTTGTGGTACCCAAAGTGGCTTGGTTGTTGTGATAACTAGTATAGTTTATGTATTTTACTGGGTTGTTGTGGTGCCGAGATTTCTTGATATTTGCAATAACCAAATAAATCATTTATCTACTCTATATTTTATGTTACACCAATGTCCTCTTTGTGAATTCTTTCCATGACCCTATTTTGTGGTTTTTGTTTTATTTTTGAGGGATCTAATCTTAACATTTTGTTCCTTACAATCTATAGGTAAATTTTGGTACATAACACACTAGCTATAAGTCATGCTTAGTTGGCTCTTAATTTTGGTTGAAGTTCTTGGAGTTTTGTACCTTTGGTAGAATGTTATAAGTGTGATTGAGATCGTATTCATTTATTCAAGTGTTCATTACCTAGTCATGTGATAATTACCCTAAGTAGGGTTAAAAATGAGATTAAAATTTTTTTAGGCTAAGTAAAACACAAAAGGGTAGTTTACTAAAGTTAAGATATTTTATGAGATATTTTTCTATCCTTAGGATATCTTTTTTAAATAGTGAATTAATAGATTCTGGTGAATAGTAATTTCTGGTAGTAACTTTTTTATGATTTTTAATTTTAAGCTACTGAGTAAAAATGGCATTTCCCATCAAATGAGAATAGTGTTTCTAGGGAAAATTTTCAATTGTTTTCTGCCATCAATTTGGTCTTTATTGGCATTAAATGTGATTCTTAGGGCTTTGAAGTATGTTTGAGACGTTAGATTAAAATAATTTTACTTGATTGAGTATTATTTCATCTTACGTGGCTTATAGGCCTTGGTTTGCATGTTTTTAGTTTTGGTTTATGCATAAGGTTTAGTTTTCTTTCAATTTGGCTTTTGGCATGAAGCCTTACTTTATGGTGGATAACTTTGTTGTATTTGAGAATTGAGTTTGTTAGCCCTTATGAGGTATTTTAGCTAAAAGTGATAATTTTGGAGTATGTAATCTTTTGTAAAATATTTTTGATGAATTTAATTTGCCTAAGTGTTGGGTAAGATGTGCCTAGGTTGTTCTTATGGAACTTCTAATTGATTTTATCTAGACCTTGAATAATTGAATCTAAGAGAGTAAGTTGATGAGAGAATAATTAAGATAGAGGTTTTGGCTAGTTTGATTAACCTTTAGCCCTATTGTGTATTGAGAGGTTATGGTCAATTGCCTAACCTTTGGTCTAGTATGATTATGTGTTGTTGTTTGAGTTCTACATGCTTATTAAATGTGTAACTTCCTTATCTAGTGAATTTAAAAGGCTTCTTTATCAAGAGAGCATGGGAGTAAGTATTGGTTGTGGATTTCTTGACTAGAGATCTTGGAAGGACCTTTAGGTTAAATGATCTACTTTTACTTTTTATAGGTTAAATCACAAACCGTAAAAAGGGTACACACGATTAAAAAAATGGAGCCCCAGTTATTGTGCACATGCCTAATGAGTGTATGGCTTCCTTATTAAGAGATCATGGAAGTAACTATTGTTGTCTTCCTTATCAATATATCATAGAAATAGGTGTTGATATTTATAGCTTCCTTTTCAGAGAGCCTAAACATAAGTGAAGTGAATGTGTGTTGAGATGTTTCTATGGTAGAAGAAAATATGTGCACTACCCTTACTGTTGAGATTTTGTTTTGGTCAAGGCATTATGTGCACTATATTTGGTTGTTATATAGTTTTTTGAGATGGTTACTGGGATTGCATGTTAAAACATGTATTATTTTGAGTTTGTGCATGATTTGATGCCATTGTATATAAGTTTCTAGTTTTTATAAGTATTTTAGTTGATTAGAGTTAGGTGTGTTTACTCAATACTTTTATATTGAGCAAATTATTTTTTAGTGGTTGTGGCATTAATGATCTGGATTTTATTGAAGCTTGAGTTGGAATATAGGATTATGGCTTTTGGTGTTTCGAGGTGGAATTTTCTAGTTTTGATTCTAGTCAATATGATTTGGTTTGTAACCATGTCCTAAGATTTTATAATGTAAAGAGTTATAATAATAATATTCTTGTTGTTCAATGTTTTTTATACCCACCCTTACCTTTACGATGGGCTAGATGAATGTGCTAAAATATTCTCATGATAGATGTGGTAGTGACATCTCTCATTTTTGGTTTTAGCTTCCTCATTGCACTTTAAAATAAAAATTAAGTTGAGAATAAGGGGACGTGCCACCAATTCCTAAAGGAAACCCATGGTGAGATTACATGGGGTAACTAGAGGTATTATGTCATATTATGATTTGAGATTTTTATCACACTTCTGACAAAATTTACAGAGTGCATTTATGATATAGTTGAAGGTGAGTACCATTTTTCATCCAACTATTGATCATTAAACAAAGAGGATCATTCACACTCTATAAGACATGCTCCAAGCATGGATATTGGAATTTAGAGGTAGTTAGGAAGATCATATGGACTTCATCAAGTTCTTGTACAATAATAATCACCATGCAAGCGCATGAGTGACATCATTTGAGGCTTTATATAGGAGGAACTTTAGTATTCCTTTATGCTGGAGCTATATTAGTGAAGCAATTATGTTGGGACTGGACATGATTAAGGAGATGACAAGGTAGATGAGGTCAATCGAGGGTCATAAGAAGGTTTCCCAAGATTAGCAAAAGAGCTACACGAACTTGAGGATGAGGGATGTTTGTTATGAGGTCGGTGATAGATTCTGTTTGAGGGTCACTCCGATCAAGGGAGTGATGAGGTTCAATAGGAAGAACAAACTCATTTTGAGATATATTGGGCCTTATAAGATCTTAGACTGAGTCAGTGAGGTAGTGTATCAGCTAGCCTTACCAATGGAGTTATCTTGTGTGCATAACATCTTCTATGTATCTCAGTTGAGGAAGTATATTAAAGATCCTTCACAAAAAATCCAGTCAAATGAGGTTAAGCTTGATGAGTCTATGATTTATAGGGGTATCTTGGACATGAAGACCACTCCATTGGTCATGGTTCTATGGTCACAACATGTAGCTAAGAAGGACTCTTGATAGGCCAAGGAGGAGATTCATGTGAAGTATCTTGACCTATTATCATAAGTGGTTTAATGGCTTACTTTGTGTAATACCCTGAAAATTTACTTAACCTAATCCCATATTATTAATACCTTAATCCAATTATAATTAAAAAAAGATCTTATTTTAGCCTTAACAAAATTTCTTAATCCCAAAATATCAACCTAATTTAAATTTATGACCCGGATAAATTATATTTTGTAATCCGATCTTAATTTTGATAAATTTTATCATTAATCCTACCTATTTTGGCTAATACAAAATTTAATCTAAAACTAACCTTAAATTTTTTTTCTCTTTTTCCCTTTCTTTCTCCTTTTTCTTTTTTCCTTTCTCCTTTCTTCTACCTCCTTCCCACCGTAAGGCTTGACTATTCTTACTTCTTACAACTTGCAACCATCACCCTCACTCTCTACTGCAACCATCATCATCATCTACATCCCTCACCATCACCATCTCATCCTCATGCCGCTGCCATCCACTACATGCACACCTTTCCCCTACCATTTTCTTCTCACATAACCCACTCACAACCTTATCTTCCATTGAAAATTTTCTCCACCCTCTCATGCCTCTGCCATCCCCCGTGCCCCTATCACCCTGCAGTTGCACCGTGTCCCCCTACATTGTCTATTTCGCATGCCGCCCTCTTCATTTTTTCTTTTACTCGTGCACGCATGCATGCATGTATACACACACACACACACACGCTACTCCACTCTCCTTCTCCCTCATTTGTTGTTGCCTATTATTGCCCAAACTTTATCAAAAACCACTACCCTAAGCTCCCTCTCTTTTATTTCTTTCTTTCTTTCTTCTTCTTCCTCTTCTTCTACTCCCTTGATTGTGCTCTATTTTGCATGATTTGACCACCACTATCACCACCATGGACCACCACAGTCACCACACACCGCCTAAAGCTTAGTGAACTGACCACCAAGGCCACCCTATCACTCCCCTTCATCGTCACTACCGACGACCGCCATTTTTCCCTCCTCTTTCCTCGCGAATGCTGCATTTTTATGAGACACACTACCTCACACATGGCCGTGCACAACAAATTTTTCTTATCACACACTCGTGCAAACCAAAACGGTTTTTCCATGCACCCTTGCATGGCTCGTGCATAGCCTTCGCACTCCAATGCACACCTATTCAATATTATCCTATGTAATCAGCTACTAGAGCACGGTCATTCCTCTTTGCATAGCATGCTCGTGCATGATCCTAGTTCACAGCATGGGTGTGTACCGCCTGCCACACGCCCATGTAGCAATCCCATTTTGGTTGTGCACCCTCTTTTCACCCCCAAACCTTATCTAACACCACCAAAATTTCTCCATAGCACCATCGTACATTCCACCACACTTCCATGCAACTCAAGATTTCCTTTAACTCCAATTTTTTCCATTTTTACCCTCATTTACCTTAACTTTTCCCTTATTTATATTCTACGAGCCTAATCGTGTATTATCTTATTTTTTGTAGGTGATATTCCAGTGATCTTACACAAGGAAGTCTAGGATTTACATGCTTAGAGCCCGGTGTCCTTATTGGTAAGGATACTAATCGATGTTTTAGGGTTTTTGTGTTACATGATTGCATGACAATGTGTATTATCATGATATTGTTGTTATATAACAGAATGTATATTGTTAATGATATTTTGTGATAATGTGGATTTTTATGATATAAAGGAAGTGAGAATGAGAAAGGTGTTGATATAATCTTAATACACTAAGCCGTACTTGTGGGAAATTATAACTTATGAAATAGTAATATGGGTTAATATGGATATATCAGTATTTTAAATGTGTTAGGTGTATTAAGTATCATAACGATATTAGGGGAAGTGTTTGGAGTAATTACTTAATATTGTGTGTTCCTCAAAATGAGATAATGGCTTAATTAGAGCATAAAACCTTAAAATAGTAATATTATTATCCTATGTGTGAAACCTTTGATTTAGACCAAAAATTTTGTATATGTTGTTAATATTGGTATTTTAAGTATGTTTATTAAATTTGGTTGATCATATGAGCCTTATGGGAAGGTTTATGACTAATATTGAAATTAGGGTTTTGGGAGCTCTATAAATAGTAACGCTTGGGATAGGGCTATTATTGTATGTGTGAGATGGGAGTGTTAAACCATGAATTTCAAGTGTTTTAATAATGATAATATTATAGAATTTATATACTATAATTGGTGGTTGAGTTGATTCTAGGAGTGTAAAATTTGGGGTTATGGGAACTGAGGATCTTAACTCTAAAGATTGGCCTTATTACTTGCGTGATGTGCTTATTTTCCTTAATGTGTTTGGTATCTATATATCAATTATGAATAAGATATTAATCATTAATGTAAAAGATCATGTGATTAGATCCAAGGTGATGTTTTTATATCTATTCCATTGGAGGATAATAGTGGCTCGGGAGCATTTTTCCCTAGAAGGTGATGCTTTTATATATTTGTTCCACCAGAAGACAATAGTGGCTCAGGAGCGTTTTACCCTGAGAAGGTATTTCAATCCATTCCACTAGATTAAGTAAACACCTCAAAATTTGCTACTAAAAAATTTTATTTTAAGCGGAAGCGTATAACCAAATAGTTGGGTGTTACCGCCGTAATTGACATAAGTCTGGTTTATCGCACCATCTTTACGTCAATCACAAGGAAACATAATTAGAAAATTAAAACATGATAGGAAGAAATGAGACAACTTTTAATAACATCAAATAAACATTTAGAGATCAACTCCGATTACAATATCAAAATACAACAAAAAAGATCCCATGGAACTAAGAGTTCAAAAGGGGTACCCGGGTAAAACTATCATCCAGATAACATGACTCTACGCCCAAAACCCTGATACAAAAGAAATCACTCATCCACATATATAGCATCAAAGATTACGAATTCATCCACCTGGTCCTCATCAACATGCGCATATACATTTGGGTCGTCTACTCGTAGGATTGAGTCACACCCATGAAATGGATAATTAGTACACTACGTACTGAGTAACATAACAGTATAGTCAAGTAGGGTTACACATGATACAAGAATTCTCATAAAAAAATCATACATGCATAAATCAAAGAATGCCAGATAATTACTGATTCCGGGTCTTTCATTAGGTATACCATATTCCAATCTTTTATTTACGTTGAGTTTAGGGACCCCTCTATTCTTAAATCGGTGGAACGGTGTGAAACATCTCTCGAGGAAAACACACCTGAACCACTATTATTATTCGGTAGAACGAACTCAACATCTCTCTGAGTAAAATAATCTTGAGCCACTATTATTAAACTCATGGAACAATTTGAAACACCTCTTGGGGACAACACACCTGAACCACTATTATTATCCGGTGGAACGGACTTAACACCTCGGTCCTGACTCACGTAGTCTTCCATTTTAAATGATTATTATCTTTCTATTTATACTTTATCTCTTAATCGTATTTTCATTCACATTGAGTATGAGGCCCCACTATTCTTAATATGGTGGAACAGAATGATGCACCTTTCAGGGACAACACACCTGAGCCACTATTATTATCCGGTGGAGTAGATGCATATAAACACTTCGACCCGACTCATGTGATCTTTCACTTTAAATGATTATTACCTTATTCAAATTTGATTGTATATTATCATACTGAACTTATATAAATGTACAAGATATATAACTGAACAACATAAGTATGACCACATAACTATCCTCAAATTATTATAATACCCTCAAGGTAGTCAAGACAATCGTATTTTTCTAAAGGCCTTATGAAACCCAATACTAATGAATATATGAAATACCCCAAAATTTTAATTCTAAAAATTATGGCCAAATAAGGATTTATTAGGGAAATTGATTAAATAAATGATTTTATTATAATTAAGAGAGTTAATTAAGGTAAATCAAGAGGAAAATAATGAAGAATTTAATTGGAAAAAATTAGGGTATTCTACTAATTAACATGAAAGTTAAGGAAATTTATCCAAAATAGCCAAATTAATCTAAAAAGAAATTTAATTATTATTATTATAATAAGTATTATTAATTTTAAATATATATAAATATATATATATATAGTAATACCAAAACACCCAAAATTCCCCAACCCATCTAATTTCCTTTTTCCTTTTTCTCCCTTTTCTCTCCTTTCTCCTTTTTCTTATTTTTCCTTCCTCCCCCGGAAATGGACGAGCCCGCCGGCCTAAATCCCTTCTCCCTCCCCTGTCTCGCGCAACCCAAGCCGCCTCCTCTTTTTTTTTCTTCTGCACCCTAATGCCCAGCCGGTCGAACCGCCTGTTTTATTCTTTTCTTTCTTTCCCTTGGACCGTCCGGTCCACCCCCTCTTCCTCTTCTTCTTTTTCCCCGAGGTGTGGCGGCGACCGAGGAGCTGCAATTGTCCTTCCCTCCCTCTCCCGTCATTTTCTTTCACAATTTTGACCCCAACTAACCTATTCCCCTCTCTTGAGCACCCTGGCCTTTTCCCTTTCCCTCTTCCCTCGACTCCGACGCCCCTGCCATGGCAGAACCACCTCGACTGCCACCACCGGGTGGCATGCCTAGCATCTGCACCTCCTTTGTCTTCTTCCCCTTGTCCTTCCCCAGCCAATCGATCTATATATATACCCCATAGCCTACCCTAATTCGAATTTTGATTTCGAAACCCCAAAATCAGCCACTTTCGCCGCCGCCCCAATAGACAAGTCGTCCACCACTACCGCTTATCGTCGACGGCCAAAACACCCCCAAAACCGCTCCTTGAACCACCCTCTACCTAACCAAACCCTCCTCGTCCCATTATTTCCCCTACACGAGCCACATTGGCCGTGTAAAGTTGCCATCCCCAAACGACCAACTTCAGCCCCTGCCACCCTTCGCACTGCCACCGCTGCCAATTCCGCCACCACCAACACCACCTCTGCCCTCCAAAACAACCTGAGGAGCCTCCTCTACCTCTCCACACCTTCCTTTCTTCCTCCTCCCTTCCTTATCCCCTCCCTCATTTCTCCTTCTTCCTCCACCTTAAACTCCCACAACCACTGCCGCTGCAGTCGTCGTGCGCCGCCGCCTGTGCCACCATTGTTTTAGGTGGTTCTCCAACTCTCCCAACCCTTAAACTTATTTTATACAAATATTAATTATTTAATAATATTAATGGTATTATCTATATTGTTATTATTATTATTACTATTATTATTATCATTATTATGGTTATTATTATTATTATTATTATTATTATTATTATTATTATTATTATTATTACTATCTTGTTAATACTAACTTTATCTAATATAACTTTTATTATTAAAATAAATATTTGGACCCTTATATTATTATTATTATTATTATCATTTTGGTTATTATCATTATTATTACTATGCTTAATGTTATTATTATTATCATTATTTTTTTTATTACTATTATTATTATCATTATTACTTTATTATTATTATTACTATTATTATTGTTTCTATTAATAATAATAATAATAATAATATTATTATTATTATTATTATCATTATTATTGTTGTTGTTGTTGTTGGCATTATTAATAATATTACTATTATTTTTATTATTATTAACGTTATTGAAACCGAAGTTGGCATGTTTTCCCCTTTTGTTACTATAGAAGGAGAATACCCAACCTTAGTATTATTACTATTATTATTATTCAAACTTTGCCAATATTTTTCCTAATGCCTTTGTTACTATAATTATTACTATGGTATCATTATTAGTTATAACTAGTACTATTGTTATTATTTTATTAATATTATTATGATTAAAACATTCGAACCCCTTATATTATTATTATTCCAAATATAACTAATATCATTACTATCTTTAATAATATTAATACTTTGTTAGTAATACTAATATTATATTATTATCTTATCCCTAAAACCATTATTAGCCTTAGCCTTAAAAATAATAGGGGTTCTATTTCTAGGAGCATTGGTATTACTATTATTATTATTATTACTATCTTATTTTAACAAGTATTAGTACTATTATGAGAAGAAATAAAGCTATTAGGTTTGTTGATATAAATATAGTTATGAATAATAACAAGAATATATTTTGACTAGTAATAACTATTAGGCTAACTTGATGGTAAAAAAAAAAACCCTAGTTTTCACTTGTAAAATTCCGTGTGATAATAACAACCCTAATCTTAGACTAAAATAAGAAATAATAGTATTTTTGGGTAGAAGGGAAACTAATCATTAGTCTTACCCTCTTGTAGGTGAATCGAGCCAAAGCCCTAAAGAGTCGTAGGAGCGTGCTCCAAGCCCGACGTCGCTTTAGGTAAGGATGTAGCTAAGGCCCATGTGTGTTATGTGACTTGTATGCCTTGGATGCTTATTATATATTTCATGTTATGTTATTTATCGTATAATTCTCCTTAACTTGTCTTATGTGTAGCGCAGCTTTGAGTTGAGGTATGGTTTGTATGTGTTCTTATGTCATGAATATGTTATGTATGTGTGGTGATTGTGGTGTAATATAATGTGGCCCTCTAAGACATGCATGCTAGGACAAATGATATTATGATATGGGAAATGAAAGGACAATAAGAAACAAATGGGGAGTGAGATGTTAAGGGGGATATGAGGTTGACCAAAATGAACGAGAGATGGGAACCATGTATGGAAATTCTAGGGTTTGCATAAGGACTTCGAGAGTTTGCATGGGATGGATAAAACTTGCATGGGGGTGATCCTTACGTGAGAAGAGTTGATTTAGGATGTAAATAAGCTAAGGAGAGAGTTGTGGAGTGATTGGAGACTTATGATGAAAAATAATACGTAGGTCGGTGTAAGGGTGTATAAGGGACCCATTTAGGGTTTTGGGAGGAAGTAATAATCTAGAAATTGTGGAAGTAAAAATGATTAAGGGAGAGTGGAATACGGGTTAAGAATGGGAATTTCTCTTGTAAGGAGTGAGTATGGGTGTCATGGGAGAGAAGGAATATTGAGTGAGAAAGGGGAGAGGTTACTTGTGGAAGAAGAAAGGTACTAGGGTTTGAGGTGGCTAACTAGGGTTATCCAGTCATATGCGAAGTCGAGAGGTAAAGTGGTATGTTTGGGGATTAGATCTATTTAAGGTGAGATGTGGGGAGATGGATGGAGCAATGGTTGTGTAAGTAAGAGGCAGTTAGGCCACATAGGTCTAATTAGGGTATTCAAGGGAAAACCCCGGGGGGGCGATAGGAGGTGGGGTTGATGTCATAAGGTGTTGGGCCTAACCCACACCCGTAGGGGTTGACTTTTTCATTTAAAGGTAAGTGTAAAGGAAATGGATGTCGGGGTGTGATAAGGGGCGCGGGAGTCTCAAGATATAGGACAACCCCCCTTGGGAGGATAGAAGTAGAGGGTAGTTGATATACATGTCAAGGGTGGAAAGCTTTATCCAATAAGACACGAATAAAATACTATTTACTTAAAGAGTAAGACTATTGAGCCGGGCCTAGACTGATCCACCGGTATAATATTGGCCAGGTGCCGGGGTGCCCTGGAGACTGATCCACCAACATATAATAGTGGTTAGGTGTGTTCTTCCCTATAAGTGACTGATCCACCGACTATAATAGTGGGGGATCCCGAGCTCAACAAACCAAACATTATGTTGTAAATGAATCATGGGAAAGCTACTACATACTTATAGTAAAACACCATGAGAGTCGGGGCCAGACCGATCCACCGACATAATAGTGGCCAGAAGCGTTCTGCCCTGGAGACCGATCCACTGGCATATAATAGTGGTTAGGTGCGTTTTGCCCTATAAGTGACCGATCCACCGGCTATAATAGTGGGGTTCCCGTACTCGCATGGATTAATAAAAATTATGGTGTGTAATGACTACATTTAACAGAGATTCGTGAGGAATTAAGTCCAATTGGACCATAGCCGACCTTCATTATTTGGATTACTACATGCATCTTATGTGAATGTGCCATATATGCTATGTTGTATGTGTGTATATTTGCCCTTAGCGCATCTATTATCTTACTCAGTACGTAGCGAACTGATCACTCATTTCATGGGTGCTACTCATTCCCACGAGCATAATACCCATATGAGCTTGTGCAGGTAGGGGATGATGTCTTCGATGCTTACGACACCTACGAGGCATCGGGTGGGGCTGAGCGTTGAGCCTAAACCTAACTTGGGGATCGAGAGTGACTCGGCCGGACTCTGTTTCCTCTATTTGACGTTGTATTATCATATTTAGTTGTGTTATCGTACTAAGCTTTATGTTTTGTAAAACTCTGGTCTCGCACTCTTTGGGTTGTAACCCTAAATCGCATTCTAATTTCCGTATGGCTTTGTATTTTATTTATGATTCGTGTTTAATGTTAACCTTATTTGACCTTAGCACTTAGTACTGGAACGGTAGGAGTGAACCGATCTGGTACTAAGTGTGGCGGTAATGCCCCCGAGTTTACGGTTTTATCTTTTCGCTTCCGCTAACCCTTTTTAATTAAACCAAATTTTTCAGTAGTAAATTTGGGGGTGTTACAATATAAATTTCCAATAATTATCCCAAGTACATATCATCTGCTTCCCATAGATATCCTATATCTAACATTATACCCAAATACGTACTTACATAATTTCAATACTATCAAGAATATCATTTCATAGTATTTCCATAAATACATTACTCAATACACTATACTCAACACAAAAGCATATACAAAAATACATGTATCACATAAAACCCTAGCTACGACATGTATCCTTACCAAAAAAGATAATGGGATCTATGCACCTAAATTCTAGACCTCCTCTAAGATCACTAGAAGATCACCTACAAAAATAAGATAAGATATGATTAGGATAAAAGATTAAAATTAAGGGGAAATTTAAGGTATAGGAGGGTAAAAATGGAAATAACCAAACTCAAATGGAAGCTTGAGTTGTATGGAAGTGTAGAAGAATGTGTGGTGGAGCTATGGTTAAATTTTGGTGGTGTTTGGACAAAGTTTGGGGGTGAAAATAGGGGTGCATAGCCAAAAATGAGAATTTGCACGGTTGTGCAGCCCTTGGTTAAGAGAAAAAGTAATGCACGGCCAGGCGGTGCAAATGTTGCACAGTTGTATAGCATCAAGCCGAGAGAAAATATCACGCATGGTCAAGCAGTATAAAAGTTATACGGTTGTGCTGCAACAAAGCACACTATGCCGAGAGAAAATATGACACATAGCCAGGTGGTGCAATGGTTACACAATTGAGTGATAGAAAATTCTTAGTGTTGCATGATCGTGCACTCTGTAAAAGTGCGGCATATAAGAGAAAGAAAAAGGGAAAAGAGGCGGCGGTTGGCAGCGATGGCCGACGACGATAAGGGGGAGGTTAAGGTAACTTTGGTGGTCGATCCACCAGCCAATAGGTGGCAAGTGGTGGCCGAGGTGGTGCATGATGGTAGAATGGGTGGTGTGCAAGCTGAAATAGGGTAGCAACAGGGAGGAAGAAGAAGAAAGAAGAAGGAAGAAAAGAAGAAGAGAAGAAGGTCAGGGTTGGATTATGGATGACCAAAAATGGAAGGGTGAAGGGGGTATATGTATACTAGTAAGGTGGCATGCCATGAAGGATAGTGGCAGAGGAGTGGTGGCATGCGAATAGGAAATTTTTTACAGAGGATGATGGATGATGGTGGCGTACGAGGGTGACAAAGACAGTAGGGGAAGAGCACAAGAACAAAAATTCATCATGCCACAAAATTGGCGTAGGAGAAGAAGGAAAAGAAAAAAGAAAGAACGGAAAATAGTCTATAGGTAAAGATTAGATTAGGTTAAAAAAATTAAATTTAGGTTAAGAATTATAATTTTTTAGGTCAAAGATCAGGTTTATATTAAGATTTTGGGATAAAAGAATTAGGATAGGGCTAAAATAAAATTTTTGAGATTAGGGTTTGGATTAAGGTATTAATTATTTAGGATTAAGATAACAAAAATTTGGGGTATTACATTAAGAATGATGGGAGCCCTGCTCATCGTGAATGAAAATGTAATTGTATAACCTATAAATAAGACACTAATAACTTAAAGTGGAAGAGTACATGAGTCAGGACCAAAGTGATATTTTTACATCCGTTGCACCAGATGATAATAGTGTCTTAATAAAGTTTTTCCTAGAGAAGATGATGTTTTCAGATCCATTCCATCGAATAATAATAGTGGTTCATGTGTGTTGTCCCTGAGAAGGTGCTTTACACTGTTCCACTAGTTTAAGAATAGTGGAGTTTCTGAACTCAACGTATATAAAATAATGAGAATGGTTATATCTAATAAAGAGGCCTAGATCAGTATTTTATCTTATGAGATTTTTCATATATTTAATGTGTACTCATCATCACTTGTAAATGCATGTGTTATATGTATCCCCGATTCGATAATATTACTACCTTGCTCAATACATAGCATACTGCCCATCCTTTTTATGGGTGTTGCTTATTCCCATGAGCATGAGACCCTGATTCTTTTATGTAGGTCTTGGAAGAGCCTCTAGATGACTATGCTGATTTTGATGCACTATATGGGGATGAGTGGCCTGTTATCTGTACTAGGTGTTTTTAGTGAAGAATTATGTTATCCTGTTGATGTATTGACCCAGATACCTTTTTGGACTCTTTGATCCATGGTATCCCTTACTTTGTATTTTGTTATTATAATTCAGAGTTAACCTCCAAACTCATATTGTATTATAAATGTTTCTTCCATTTTGAATTTTATTTTTTTTTACTATAAATGATTTTAACTTTGTGATTGATGTGAGGATGGTTGGGTAAACTAGACTTATGTCAATTATGGTAGTAGCACCCACTATTGTGTTTATATATTTCCGCTGTAAAATGAAAATATTTTAGTTTTCAAAATTTGGGACGTTACACTTTATCTCTTTCTTTTAAGGGGTAATAACCTATAACACCCCCAAAATTTACTATTGAAAAATTTTGTTTTTAAAAGTTGTATGTGGAAGCAAGCACAATAAACTTTGGGGTGTTACTACCACGTAGGGATGGCAACGGGGCGGGTACGGATCGGGTACCCCTTATCCATACCTGAACCCGATAAGGAATTTGATACCCGTACCCGTACCCGTATGGATATCCGTTGATGTACCCATATCCGTACCCGAAGGATAATTTGTTACCCGACGGATATCCGTTACCCGACGGATAATCCGTTACCGGACGGATATCGTTACCCGATGGATATCCGTCGGGTAACAAATTATCCGTCGGGTACGTATATGGGTACAGTAATGGATATCCATGCGGGTACCCGTTATCCGATGGATTAAAATTACCTGTTTATCCGTTACCATTACCTGTTTATCCGTTTTTGTACCTATTTACCTGTCATAATATATATAATTTACCTACAAAATTATTTTTTGATATTAAAAATTAAAAAATATATAAAAAAATTCAATAATTCATCAACTTAGTAGCTAAAGTTGATAATGTACCTGTAGCATAATAGAAAAACATAGTAAAATATGTCAACAACAATATTGTTTAAAGTTTAAACATAGTAGATAATGTCCAAAAAAATAAAAAACTAGTAGAACACAAATGGCATTCATAAATCATGATAGGATGAACTTTTCAATCTACATTCTTCAATCTTCAACCTTCAGACTTTAATCATCATGATTCATGAATCATGCATCTACCTGGTACATAAAAACAGTAAAAATAAATAGTCAAAGACTCAAATATTGAATATATATATATATAATATTCATATATATTATAGAATATAGAATATAGAATATATATATATATATATATATATTACATTTGCTAATAACATTATAAAATTTATAAACATCTAAGTTTTACCTCATTTTCACCATTGTCGTCGGAGTCCTCATCCTCAAAAGAAGTACGACAAGCGCCACGATAATGTGATACTTGATAGTCATTATTATCTAGAAAAGAATTGAAATAATAAAATTAATAGATAAAAGAATACATATTTCATAATTAAACTAAATTTTAATAATATAAATAAAATATTACCATTGTTACTCATCATTGCTGCCCAAAGCCAATCTCGACCACACATCAATGCTTCTAAAGTCTTTGGATGTAGCCGATTGCGGTGAGGAGTGATAAACCGACCGCTCGTGCTAAAAGCAGATTCTGAAGAAACTGTGGAAACAGGAATAGCAAGAATATCTCTAGCCATATCTTGTAAAATTGGAAACTTAGTGTTTGTCTTCCACCATGACAAAACATCAAAATTCTCCATCCTTGGCATAACAGCCTCCTCCAAGTAATAGTCTAGCTCGTTCTTTTGCGATGAATTAGTGACACCATGGTTAGCTAACCACTTTTCATATATGTCTGCTTCTCTAGAATCCAAACTAGCACTACCACCATAGGAAGTATGACTAGAAGTAGTCAAACCACAAGATGTACTTTTATTTCTCTCTATACGCCTCAATTTCTCCTCATACTCCCGAAATAATTCATAACATATTCTACGAACTTTCTCTATCTCATCATAAATGGAGTTCGGATAAATTAAAGAATAGTAACATTCCACCACCTTCATTTTATATCGGGGATCCAAAATGGCTGCTACTGCCATAATCCCATGAATAACACTCCAATATTTATCAAATTTCTCCAACATTTTTTCAGCCATATTCTTAATATTTTCATCTTCCTCTAATGCCCATTCAGTCAAAGCCAATCTAATCTGACATACCTTAGGGAAATATACGTTAGAAGTAGGATACTTATTTCCCGAAAACAACAAAGTAACATCATAAAACAACGATAATTTTGAACAAATAATCCGAGCTAATTTTCACTCCTCGGAACTAGGACAACATTTAAAGCTAGGCTCCAACCATGATAGCCTCTCAAACACATCTTCATACAACAATGCAACATCAAGCATTAAGAAAGTGGAGTTCCATCTTGTCTTACAATCTTGTACTAAGGCCTTAGTATATGGAACTTCCTTTTGTTGACAAACTTCTACAAACCTTTCTATTCTTTTTGGTGTTGCCCTCCAAAACACCACACTCTCACGAATATTTTCAATTGTCTTTTGGATTACATCCATTCCATCCCTAACAATCAAATTCAGAATATGCGCAGCACAACGCATGTGAAAATATTTTCCATGCAATAAAAAACACTTCGCTTGTAATCTCCTTTTCATCTCATCAATCATAGCATTATTGGTAGTACAATTGTCAACGGTTAGCGTTGTGAGTTTTGTATCAATATTCCAATCCACCAAAACAGTTAACAAAACATCACAAAGAACTTCAGCTGTGTGGGGAGCAGGAACATAGATGAACCTTAACAAAGATAAAAGGAAAAAAAAATAACAAATGAGAATGAGAACAACACATTATCATATAGCATTAACATCAAAACTTAGAACTTAATGTAGATAAAATATTAAAAGTACCTGAGTATCCGACTTTGTAAATTCCATTGAGTATCAATCCAATGAGCTGTTATAGCCATAAAACCCTTCTTTTGATTTTGAGCGGTCCACATGTCAGTAGCAATTGAAACCCTACTCTTATTACAATGTAATAGGGACATTGTTTTGTTTTTCTCAAACTCAAACATCTTAAGAATATCACTCTTTAATGTATTCCACGAAATCAACTTAAAAGATGGTTGAAGACCAGACACGAACTTTTTAAATCCTTCATGTTCCACTATAGAAAGTGGATACTCATGCATGACCACCATATTACACAAGTCTTGCCTTGAAACTTCTTGATTGAATTCAATGATCATTATCTTTCCCTTTCCTTCCCCCTTTTGAGTAAATTGCAACTTGTTTTGGCCTACTCCTCGTATAAATTTAAAACCTACACACTTCTTTATATGCTCATGCAAATGAGAAGTTCCATTTCTAGGATCCCCACTTAGACTTTTATTACAACCTTTACAAATGGCCTTCTTCTTCCCATTAGTTTCCACAGCATTAAAATGTTCCCATACAACAGAAGTTTTCTTTCTTTTTTCCCCTAGAGTAAGTTTTTGCACTTCTACATCTTCCTCTTCTTCATTTGTAGATGGGTCCATTGTATTGGGGTTACTAGCTGCAGCAGATGAATATGGAGGTGCTTGACTTGGTGAATCGGTAGTACTAGCTCTAGTTGCCATCCTTAACCAATTGATTTATATATATCATACAAAGTTGTTGTACAACCTGTAGACCAATGACAACAAAAGGAAAAATAAACATGACTGTTTTTTATAATTTCTTTCTGCAATTTTCTTCTACCTTTTTTTTTCCTCCCATTTACATTCCTTTTCTTCTCTATCTTTGTTTATGCATTGTTTGAATCGATGTTAACTACCATTCATATCTGTATCAATAAGTGCAAATATTTTAACAAACATAAAATATAACTTAGCTTCGCACGGACAATAAGGCCTATATGCTTATTTATCATCATGCTCAAGTGTTAATAAGTTTTCTCAACAAAAGGATGTGTTTAACTTAGCATCAAATTCAATAAATGACCAATAAGTAATTCTCAATCTGTTGGCGGGTACATCAGACTCTTCTTTCACACGCATTACTTCTTATTTCATGTATATTTTTAGCTTCAAGAAAGGAGAAAAATGTGTCATGAATCAAACCATAGATCTCTCCTAATTTCTATTCATATGAAGTACTATCTAGTCATGCATAGAGACTAGGACCAAATATTTTTCCCCTTACGGATATTTGGGAGAAATTACAAAGTTTAAAAACTTTGGTGTTTTTACTCATATTCAATTCCTATTATGGCTGCTCCACCAGCACTCCGGGGTAGAAATATTTATGATGGATGTCATCAATTAGAAGTTTGGTTTGCTCGCAAGGAAACATGCTCTCCTAGTCATGTTTCTCCTACTCCAACAGTCATGATTGATCCATTGATGAACATAGGTTCAAAGGTTTTTATTCATTACCTTGAACAATAAATATAATCGGATATATTGATCAAATCCTATGCTAATGAATATAAATCATTAGGCTAGTGAATATCATATTCAATTCCTATTATGGCTAGTGAATCAACCATCTTTTAAGAATATCATGAGTTTCACAGCCTGTAACAATAAATATTGAACAGCAATTAAAGAGATGAAAGACAGTTTCAAACATGAGTTGTATCCTATCAAATATTCATCCAGAAGTAATGAGATAAAGTAGAGAAACGATCGGTTTCACAAACTTGCTAGAGGAAATAAAGGCAACGCCAGCAAGGTCACGGTTTTCGTTTCCCGGACAACAATATATAAATGCATTTCATATTTACTTTACACCTCTAAATTGGTCTGTTTCCAACATATTAGCCAGCTTTTACAAAGTAGAATATCAAATTTATGTAAGGACCTAATGCACGAATTTTGAGCTTCAGAAAGTTCATTCTACATACCGAGAAAACTTTGAGCTAATGCAGTTTTTGGGGATTAAAAGCTGAGGTTGTGGCATTGAGTTTCTGCAGCGGGAGGGTTTTAACTTAATAGGCATTCACTCAGAAATTTTAAGAATGTTGCGCACATTCACAGTGAATGATTCACTCGACCAAATCATATCAGAAATTCACAATCTCCTAAATATGGAAGAATGTCCTAATGATAATCTCAGCAAGCATCAGCAGAAAAGCAATTAGAAAAGGGATAAATTATAAATATTTAACAACTGATAATCTCAATTCTCAGGTTCTCAGCATTACCACTTACCAGATTTACGAGTCATATTGACTATAGAAATGCATTCTTGATAAATTTAATGGTGAATTTTTTTCATGAAGGAACAACCAGATTCCATGTGTGTTACCGGGGTCTCATACTGCATGGAGAAGACTTCTGGTGGTCTGGTAAATATTATTTTGTTATTTAGCTAACATGAAATATTTAGAAGAAATTGCTTTTAATAAATGGCAATTTATAATAATTAGTAAATATATAACTTTTTACAGAAGATTAAAGTTCATCTGAATGTCATTTTACACAGGTGATGAATGCTTACCAGATTTACGAGTCATGTGGCTGATGGCGGCTGTAAATTACAACCACGAGCAGCTGTGCGCCACTGCGCCTGTGCGGCTATTACGGGCTGAAGGCTGACGGCGTCACGGCGGGGCGGCTGCCGGCGGGCTGTGTGTGCGGTGTGCCTGACTGCCTGTGCAGCTGTGCTCTGTGAGTCTGTGACTCTGTGTGTGTGTGAATGAATCGGGCAATCGGCTCCACTATTCGAGAGTCAAAGACTCAAACTCTCAAAGTCTAGTCGTCGGCTAGTCGACACTCGAGAGTCGAGTCTCACAGTTCAGACGAGAGAGGGACTGAGGGAGAGAGAAATCAGAGAGACAGAGACAGAGAATTAGAGACTTTGAATTTTTGACTTCGAGAATCTGTTTAGTGTTTACTGTTATCACTTTCAAGTTTTTTCAAGTTTCAGACTTTCACTTTCAGCCGCTACTCGCTAGGGTTCATTTAAATTTTAATTTTACAAGTTTACATTTACAAGTTGCTGTTAATTTGAAGTAGGGTTAAATGTAAAATGATAATTTAATTTCTAACTATAACTTATTCTTATATAAAAATAGTTAGAAATTATAGTTGGAATCCGCCGGGTATTTTTTACCTTACCCATATCCGTATCCATATCCGTTTATCATTATCCATTTCATTATCCGTCAGATAAAATCCGTCGGGTTTCGGGTATTATCCGCCCCGTTGCCATCCCTACTACCACGCTTAGTACCAGACCGGTTTCCTTTCACCAATCCATTACTAAGTGTTAAGGCCAGAAAACATACTTTAATTAAATTCCAAGAAAATTTTACAAATCAGAGTAGTGCAATTGTAACATCCCAAGTCAATACGACCATGTAGGGGCTACCATGAAGCACTTTCGGATTGATCATCTGGTCCCGTAAATCACCACAAGCCCTTTCACCACGCTTTTTCCTTACTCACGAACTTTCTGAGAAATTTGTAGAAAATTTCTAAAACTTCTTAGGAGGGTCACCTACCCTAAAATTGCTCCACAACCAGCACATTTAACTATGAAGTTCTTAGGATAAAATCACCAAAAGGATGGTATACCATGTTGATATAAGTAGACAGATCAATCCTTATAAAACTTCACTCAATTTGGGGTATTACATTCACCCCCACCCAACGAACACAACGCCCTCATTACGCCTCAACCACTAATTATCTTAATATAATTTATCCTAGGATCCTCCCGCTAAGTGGCTGATTGGCTCATCTAAGATCAGCTTACGGTTGAGTTTCTGTCTGATACCATTTGTAACACCCCAAGTCGATACGACCACGTAGGGGCTACCTTAGAGAACTTTTGGATTGATTTTCTAGCCCCACAGATCAACACGAGTCCTTTCAGTGAACTTTACCTTCACTCACACACTTGATTAGAAAATTTAGAAAATTTTCAACCCAAGAGGGTCCTCCATCCTAAAATTGATCCACAACTAACATGCTTAACTACGAAATTCTTAGGAAAAAATCACCAAAAGGATGGTATACCATATTGATATAAGCAACCAGATCAATCCTTATAACAATCTCCTCAATTTAGGGTATTATAGCAATATTTAGGAAGGTTAACTCTCCTTTCAAGGAAAACCCACTAATCATGGTTACAAAGAAACTATTAGTAAAAAAGAAATACAAATCATTTCATGAAAGACACAGAAGTACTTCCTAGTTTGAAACACGAGTCAAAGACCTTAGATAACTCTAAGCTCTTAATCTCAAAGATAAATCCCAAAGGTAGCATGCAATCTAACCTGCAAAGGACACTTCCCATTGAATAGTCAGGGGCCTTGAGAGAGGAATCCCTTTAGTATTATGGTACAAAATAACCATTTATACAATACTAAAATGTAAGGCTCGTATACAACACATCAGATGCAATACATCAAACACGTAATCATAGGAGTGCACATACATCATTGAAAATACCATAATCACTCGAATAGCTACACATATCCATAAGACATATTGGTTCATTCATCGTTATTGTATTCAAGCCATGAGTGTCTCACTTAGCCATTAGTTTCATCTTCACACAACTATCGAATTATATCCGCGTGAGTACGGGATCCCACTATTATAGTTGGTGGATCAGAAATGCACTCTAGGGTAGAACGGTCATGGCCACTATTATTTGCCAATGGATCGATCTCTAAGACAAAATGCTCTTGGCCACTATTATTGCTAGTGGATCAGTCTGGCACTAACTCATATGGTGTTCCACTATAAGTGATTAGTATTTTTTCCATGATTTGTTATCATCCAAGGTTTGGTTTATTGAGCTCAGGATCCCCCACTATTATAGCCGATGAATTGGAAAACACTCTAGGGTAAGACACACCTGGCTACTATTATTCGCCTATGGATTGGTCTCCAGCGCAAAGTGCACCTAGCCACTATTCTCGCTAGTGGATCGGTCTAGATTTGACTCAATAGTCTTCCACTTTAAATGGTTAGTATTTTATTCGTATTTTATTCAATAATTAATTCCTTACCATCCATGCATGCCCCTAATGAGCTTTCCGACTCATTATCACTCTTCCACCCCAAACTCCCTGAATGGCCTTATTCCATAACTTGGGACCTCCACACTCCCCAAGACTTTAAGACCTATTTCTCACCTTCCACCCTACTCACCATGAATCTAAAATCCCCCACTCAAGTGGGTCAAGCCCCAATTTACCATTTCTCCACCTAGGTTCACTATTACCTACTAGCGTTTCCCCTTGAAACCCTAATTCTAGCCTATGTGGCCCTAGCCTCTTTTTTTCTATATAGCTCGTACTCCTTGATGTGTGTGGGAGGGTGGAATTCTCAAATTAATGAGAATATGGCTCTATTGGATTAATAAATTTTATAGGAAGCTTCGATAATGGGTTATGGATGATAAGGACCGTCAAATAAGGTGATACAAATATGAAGATGATTCGCACAATATGGTGATAGTTCAGTGATGGTGGTTTGTTAATGAGAATGGTTTGAATTGTGTGAACTAATTAGCATATGCATTCGACAATGGTTTGTTGATGATGTTAAGCTTTAAAGGTTAGGGTTTAGCTCAAGGTTGAATTCATGGTTTAGGGTTAGGGTTAGGGTTTGATTTGAATAAAAAGGATGAAGGTTATGTTTGGTTTGTATGGAAAGGTTTGGGTTTTGAATGGTGGGTTTAGGGTTTCGGTTGTGTATACCAAATTAGGGTTTTAATTACCTTCAAATTAGAGTAGGATTTTGATGGTAATTATGGAAGGAAAAATATGGATTAAGGATATTAGAATATAATTGGATTAATCTCTAATTCACACAGACGAAGAGATTAAAACTTTTAAGCTAAACCGTTCACACAAATTTGATTTGCTTGAGTTTGAACTCACACATAATTCACTTGTATTCAACTTCAATGTTGATCTTCAACTTCTATTCAATTCTCCTCATACTTGACATTCATAGCAGCTTATAACCATTCTACCTCTAACTAAAAGCATAATTCAAAAGATTTCATGCTAAAAGATATTATGTTATATTTATGCTAACTTTAGTCTACTTTATGCTAACTTTATTATCCAACTCTACTACTTAATTAATAAAGTAGCTAAACTACTAATAATGCTTGAAAAAGGTGCAAATAAACCCCCTATGCACGTGGTCATCCATTCCATGCATGCCATGCACATGGACATTGACACTTAGTTGCTTGTTTGTTACGTTTCTAGCAACATAACCATCCGTTGGTATTCATATTTGTGGCATATACTTTACAAATGAAGAATAATTGGTTCCATAATTATGAAAGTCAATTCTTGAGCATTTGCTTCTGCATCATTCTCCCCTTGTTAATTTGAATTTGCCCTCAAATTTACATTGTCATAATAAGGGTTAATGTCTCCAACTTTAAATGTCCTTGATACCCCACCATATGAATCTAGCAAATCGAGCTCAAAAGCACTTTCTACAAACTTCTGAAGTACTTTGAAAGGGCTATATGCCCTTAGCATGAGCATATGTTTCCTTAGATTAGGAAATCTTACCTTCCTTAGGTGTAACCATATTAAATCTCTTGGTTAAAAAACATGTTGGCTCCTATGCTTGTTTGCTCTTATCTTGTACACTTCATTATTGTGCTTGATTTGCCGATGAAGTTTTTGAAAGAGCTCCACTCTTTTTTGTGTATCATAGCTCTTCAATTCACCCTTCTTCAATGGAATCATATCAATTGGCATATATGGATTAATACCTTATACTATCTCAAACATACTAGAGCTTGTTGTAGTTGAAGGACTTTGATTGTAAGCAAACTCCACATGGGATAACTTGACATCCCAATCCTTGGCACTATTAATTACCAATCCCCTTAGCAAAGTACCCAAAGTTCTATTATAACTTTTGGTTTATCCATTCGTTTGAGGATGATGTGATGTGCTAAATAGAATCTTTTTTCCTAGCATATGCCATAATGTCTTCAAAAAATAAGTTAGGAACTTCACATCTCTATCAGAAACAATACTCCTTGGAATTCCATGCAACCTCACGATCTCCTTGAAATACAGATCTAAAACATGAGTAGCATTATTGGTCTTGTGACATGGAATAAAATGAGCTATTTTGGAAAATCAATCTACTACAACCATAATAGAATCCTTGCCTCATTGTTCTCTAGGAAATCCCAAAATAAAATCGATACTAACACCTTCCCATGGTAGAGTAGACACAAGTAAAGGTACATATAACCCTTTGTGAAAAAACTCTCACTCCTTTGACACGTAGCACACCTAGCAACCATGGCTTATACTCCCCTTTGCATTCTCAGCCAATAGAAATGTTCTTGCAGCAACTCCAAAGTCTTGTGAACTCCAAAGTGTCATAGAATTCCTCCTTCATGCACCTCTTTGATTAGCAAGTCTCGAATTAAAGTCTTTGGCACACATACTTTGTTGTGCTTGAATATGAACCCATTTTGAATAACATAAGCTCCAGAACTCCCTTACTTCATGCAATCTTCAAATATCATAGAAAAATCATCATCCATGGTATATTGACTATTTAACATCTCGAACCCCAAAAGTTTTGCATCCATCATGGCAAGTACCATGGTCCTCCTCAATAATGCATCCACCACGACATTTTCTTTGTCATCCATATGTCTTGTAGAGAACACAAATAGCTGTAAGAAGCTTATCCACTTAGCATGTCTTGGAATCACCTTCTTTTGACCATGTAAATACTTCAAACTCTCATGATCTGAATGAAGTACAAAAGGCTTGGGTCTCAAGTAATGACTCTAAATCTCCAAACAACACACAATAACATAGAACTCTTTATTATAGGTTGAATAGTTGAATTTTGCGCCATTCAACTTCTCAATAAAGAAAGCAATTGACTTCCTTTCTTGTGAAAGCACATCCCCAATGCCTACACCACTCCCAACACATGTTACTTCAAATAATTTATTGAAACAAGGTAAAGATAATACCGATGAATTTGAGAGCTTTATCTTCAAGTCTTCAAAAGCCTTCGTCACTTGATCTTTCTAATTGAACTCCCCTTTCTTCATCAGTGTTGTGATAGGTGATGCAATGGTAGATAAGTCTTTGATTAACCTCTTATAGAATGAGACCAACCCATGAAAACTTCAAACTTTGTGGAAATTAGTAGGATTGGGCCATGTTTGTATAACTTCCACCTTTGACAAATCAACTCGAATGCCAACCCCACTTACAATATAACCAAGAAAGATCACCTTCTCCATCATAAAATCACACTTCTCCATCTTACCATAGAGATTCACCTCTATAATCCTATTAAATATCCTCTTCAAGTGTTTTATGTGCTTGAACTCACTCTTGCTATATACCAAGATATCATCGAGGTAAACAACAATGAAGACTTCGAGGAAGGGTCTAAGTACTTCGGTTAATAATCTCATGAAGGAACTTCGTGCATTATATAGCCCAAATGGCATCACCAACCACTCATACAACCCATACATAGTCTTGAAAGCTATCTTCCACTCGTCCCTTTCCCGTATTCTCATTTAAATATAATTCCTTCTAAGATCAATCTTTGAGAACACCTTCGTGTCATGTAACTCATCTAATATGTCATCCAATCTCAACATCAAAAATCTATACTTGATTGTGATGTTATTGATGGCTCTTGAATCAATACATATCCTCCACATACCATCCTTCTTAGGCACTAACAAACCTGGAACACCACATGGACTCATACTCTCCCAAATATAACTGTGGTCTAATAACTCTTGCACTTGTTTCTATAGCTATTTAGCCTCCTCCAGATTGCATCTATAAGTGATATATGAGATTTATATGTTATTTTGCTAAGTAAAAATGTCATTTATTCCTCATTATTTTTATAACATTTAATCTTTTCTCGAGTTTTTCTCTTTTGGATAGATTTTGCAGGAAAAGATAAAAATGAAGAAATTCAAAGGAGAAATCGATGGAAAGAGAAAAGGCAACAAAGAACACATCAAGAGATATGGAATCAATGGAAGAAAAGACTAGAAACGAAGAATATATATCAAAGGGAAGTTTGTGTTGAAATTTCATGAAGAAATAATGAAGGAACGTGAAACACAACCCCCTCCGTGTTTTTCTCAAATTTTGTAACCGTTCGTGCAACTTTTCCCCGATATATTTCTAAAGTTTAAACAATCAAAAAGGTGGTTCAGGGGAGTTCGAAAATGGGGTTTTCTCTTTCTCTCTATACTCTCTAGATACCACATGTAATTTGTAATTCCAATTCTATTTCTCTCCATTGTATTCAATTGAACAATCAACACTCTGCAATTCAATTCTATAAGTTCTTCTCCATTCCTCTTTTAATTGTAAGTTTTATTTTTGATTAAATGCAAATAAATTCTCTTTGTTGCATTATTATTTTTCTTATGCTTGGTGTTTCATTGCTAATTTATTTGTAAGCATTGCTGTTAATTATAGATTTTTGCATTTAATTGTGTGTTATTGCAATTATGTAGATAGTATAAGGTAGGAGGATTTGATGACGGAATTAGGGTTTTGGATATGATAACATAATTTGAATTCATGACTCTAAATGAAATTTAATTGAATTGATGGACAAAATTGAATGATCTCGCATCATAGATTAAGAATTTAAACTAATTAGACTGATCACCTATCTAGTTTAGATCTTAATCTACGCTAGGATAATGTAATTAATACGTAATTGTTAATTAACGTTTCCAGAGTAGCAAAAGATTAATTATTAATCTTATCCATTAATTCGTATGATTGCATGATCCGAGCTTATGTGATTATGGTCGTAGTTTACTGCTTTCCATTCATAATGCTGCCATTAATTGAATCTAGCATTCTTAACTTAGGTTATTAATTGGTTCGGGATAAATTGAGAGCTTACTCAATTTATTATAATTGAGAGAAAGTAAAGAAATGAATTAATATGAGTTTCTACAGGTCAACATTAAATCATTTGGAATTATTCTTTTCTCCATGATTATTTGATATCCTAATTCCATAATCAATACCTTCTTGTCCTTATTCATTAATTAGTGAGTACAATGTTTTATTATTTATCCATAGTTTAGATATTAATGAATAAGCTGGCTTGTTCAATAATGGAACTCCTAGAATAAGATCAATAGTGTGCTCAATACCCTCAAAGGAGGTATCCCACTTGGCAACTCTTCCGGAAACATATCGCAATACTCTTTCAATACTTGTTGTAATTTCGGATCCATATTGGCATTCTCCTCTCATTGGACCACTTTTACCACTAAGGTATAGCATTTCTTCTCATCTTTGATGGCTTCATTCATACCACACTCCTTAAGTATCAAAAACAACATGTTACTCTTCTTTTTTCCCTTCCTACACTCGACATCTACCATATTTTTTTTCTTCCTTTTCACTCCTTAAACCTTATCCTCCCCATCGAGATTAGGTTTGAGCCTAAACTTCTTTGGACCCTTACATACCACATACTTATTAAGGACCTCGTCATGCACAACCTTCCTATCAAATTGCCACGACCTCCCCAATAAAATGTGACAAGCATCTATAGGCAGACTATTACATAAAACATCATCAAAATAATTTCCAAGCTTAAAAGAGATAAGAGATTGTTTAGTTACCCTTACACATTTGTCTTTGTTGAGTCATTAGACTGAATATGGTATTAGATGACCCTTGGTCTCCAAACCGAGCTTGTTCACCATCTTCTTGCTAGAAACATTAGTTCATGAGCCACTATTAATGATGACTTCACACACTTTATCACCAATTCTGCACTTGGTCTTGAAAATCTTTTCCCGTTGAGTAAGTAAAGGTTGTTGTTGTACTTGGAGCACCCTTTGCAACATGTAGCAATCCACTTGGCCTTCTTCCAAATCATCCTCCACTCTATCAATTTCTTCTTTGAAGTCTTCATCAAAGTCTTCATTCTCTTAACAAGCCTCCATATTTTCTATCTCCTTCAAAGTCAATACCCTTTGGTTTGGACAATCCCGAGCAAAGTGGCCATAACTGCTACACTTGAATCATTGCTTATTCACCTTATCAACCACTTGATATTTACGCTTGTCTTTATGAGTGAAGCTCCAAGAATTGTCTTGGGTTTTGGCTTGATAAATTCGTGGCTTTGATACACCCTCGAAAGTCAAACCATATGGAGCATTGGTTGACTTGCTTTGACTTGCTTGGTGGCTTTGTCCTCTTCAATTATTTCTCGAACTTGATGGCTAACGTGGCTAGGTCTTCAAACACTTCATAAGGCTACACCTCTACCTTCTCCCAAATATTCATATTTAAACCCCCGATGAATCATGCATCTTCTCATTCTTGGACATCACATATAAGATCTAGCCTTTCGAACTCCCGAATGTATTCTTAAAATCTAAGTAACCCTTGCCTCAACGTAGTCATTTTTATAAATTTTTCTTGCTTTTATTCTCAAGGCACAAACTTCTTCTTCGAATGTTTCTTTTTTTTTAATTTTTCCCATAACCTAATCTTTAATTTTTAAATTATTGTACCACACTCTCGTAAATTTTTAAACGTTAATATTGCTATTAGGCACCGTTTCTCATCATTAATTTTCTTATACTCAAAAATTGATTCAACGATTTACAACTATTCAAGAAAAGATTCCGGTTCGAGATTACCTTTAAAGTCAGAAAGATCAAAGTGGATTCCTTTTTCCACGCCATCATAAGTTTTGTTCGATGTGTCGTATGTCCTTACATAATTTCACACGCTCTCTTCTCCTTCTTCCACTTGGTTTTGTACCCTTCTCACGTGCCCTTCTTGTACTGATTCCCTTTGGTTTTGTGGCTGCACATGAGACTCATGGGCTTGGGAATATTATATTCTCCCCACCTACAATTTAGCATCCTTCATTTCGTCCATCAAGGACTTGAGAATATCTCTCAAGTATTCTCCTTGGCCCTCCATATTTTCTCCTTATGAACTGAATACAACACTCACCAAAACACCCTTGATTACTCAATCCCTTTGTATTTTCTTGATGAATTCTTATAGATTCTTGAAGATAAGACACTTTCTTAATGAATATTGAATAATATTGAAAGAAAGATTAAATCTTGATTGCAATTAACCTATGGATTTGATACCAAAATGATGTGTGTGGGAGGGTAGAATTCTCAAATTAATGAGAATATGGCTCAGTTGGATTGATAAAGTTTTGAGGAAGCTTCGACAATAGGTTATGAATGATAAGGACCTTCGAATAAGGTGAAACAAAGATGAAGATGATTTGCACAATATGGTCATGGTTTGGTGATGGTGTTAAGCTTTAAGGTTAGGGTTTAGCTCAAGGTTGAATTCGTGTTTTAGGGTTAGGGTTTGATTTGAATAAACAGATTAAGGTTACGTTTGGTTTGTATGGAAATGTTAGGGTTTCAAATGGTGGGTTTAGGGTTTTGGTTGTGTATTCCGATTTGAATTAGAGTAGGATTTTGATGGTAATTATGGTAGGAAAATATGGATTAAGGAGAGTAGAAAAGATATGGATTAATCTCTAATTCACATAGACAAAGAGATTAAACTTTTCAGCTAAACTGTTCATACATATTCGATTTTCTTGAGTTTGAACTCATATAGAATTCACTTGTATTCAACTTCAATGTTGATCTTCAACTTCAATTCTATTCAATTCAATTATCCTCATACTTGACATTCATAGGAGCTTATAACCATTCTACCACTAGCTAAAAGTATAATTCAAAAGATTCCATGCAACAATTATGCTAACTTTATGCTACTTTATCCCAACTATATGCTAACTTTATTATCCAACTTTACTACTTGATTAACAAATTAGATAAATTACTAATAATTCTTGACAAAGCTACTAATAAACCCCCATGCACATGGTCATCCATTCCATGCATTCCATGCACACCATGCACATGCACGTCGATAATTAGTTGCTTGTTTGTTACATTTATAGCAAACTTAAATAATAGTGGGGTTCATGTACTCGCATGAACTTAAAGTGATAATGGTGTAAAAATGGGAATGATGGCCAAAGACCTAATTTTTATGTTTAACCAAACTGATTCACTACCTACTTTATCTGACTTTTATGTTTATCCTTAGCTACATAGTTATCTTGATCAATACATAGCATACTGATCATTTGTTTCATGGGTGCTACTCGATCCCACGAGCAGTGGGCCCTTATAAGTTGGTGTTGGTAGAAGATGATGTGTTTGATGCCTTTGATTCATTCCATGCGTTGGGCAGGGTTGAGTGAGGCCTATTGGACTTGGCATAGGGCCTAAGATCGAGTGTCATCTGGACTCTTCTTTTTCTAGTTTTTATCCTATCTTACTGTTTGTATTATTCTTTCCCTTCGGGGGCATTGACGTTGTAACTATTTTCTATTCTATAATAACTCTTTAATCACACACTTTGATTTCCTTTCAATTAAGAATCTTTCGAATCATTATGTGTCTATGCCCTAATTGGTTTAATGTCTTGTGAAATTTTATAGCCTTGTGGTTGGTGCAAGACTGGATGGGGGCCAAACTTGTACTAATTACACCAGTAACACCCCTGTCTTTGTGTATGGTTTTGATTAAATGAAAATTTTCAGCTGTGATTTTTGGAGGAGTCACATAGACTATCCTCTGCTTGTACACATCGATCAGTTTGGCCAAATACATCGACTAGTTTCTATGAGTAGTCAATCTGTTGGACCAACTAGTCAGTTGGTCCTAGCGACAGATCGACTGGTCCGCCTTAATTCACCATGTTTGCTTATTATTTGATGTTCTTTCTTTAGGATTCTAATGGTAATCAAATTATTGCTTACTTAATTCTAACATGTAATTATAACATTTTAATTGTAATTTCAACCATGCTTAACCATAATCTAATGGTAATGAAATAATGATATTGTTATGCCTGGCGTGGTTGAGTTGGTGTTGCATTCAAACACTCAAGTGGTGGAGTATATGCCCTGTGTTGTGTTTGGTTTTATCATTTTGAAACACCAATTTGATTATTAATGAAGTTATAATTGGGATTTATTATATAACTTAATAATGGGAATAAATTTCATTTGAACATTCTTCCACAGCTCTCGAGTTGGTTAATAGGGAGTTAGTAGGCTTATTGCCTTATGATATTTTACTTTCTCTTTCACTCGGTACTTCTCCCATCCTACTAATTTATGGCCTATATGAAAGATTAGGAATAATACTATGGTAGATCATCATGGTGTTGGTGCTCGTGTAAAGGGTATGCCATAATTAGTGGGGTTATGCCTTGTGTTTGTTGTAATTGCCTAAACACCCAACTTGAAAGGCATGGATGCCTAGGATATGCATACTCCATTGTATTTGGTGTAATCACCTAAACACCCATATTGGGATCGGTGCTACAAATTTAGAAGGTATATCCATGTTTGAGATTGGTGTAACTGCATAAACACTTAAATTGTGATCGGTGCTCCAAATTTAGAGGACATTCCCATGTTTACATTTGGTATAATCACCTAAACACACATATTGTGATAGGTGCTCCACTTTGGAGGATATGCCCATATTAGAGACTTATATACCCTGTGTTACTACGGTGATCCACATTCATAGTGGAGCTTTAGGTGCGTCATTCGAATATCATAATAGTTAGATTATATGGTCATATAATAGAATAACAACTATAATATGGTTTATTTAGGCGTGTGATGTATGAAATTATTCTATTTTATTGTTATTATCCCATGATGATTTGTTTTAGTATGTTTATTATACCATGATTAATGTGACCTCTAGGTGCAACATAAGTTATCTCCATATTGTATGATAGACTTATTTTACCAGTACTTCACCTCACTGATACTACCTTGGGTAGTTACTATGTTGATTCAACTTTTGTTCCGAAGAGCACACGATGTTTTACAAGTGTGAAAAGCATGATGTGGGCCTTTGTGTAACACATCCAAAATTTACTATTGAAAATTTTTATTTTTTAAAATTTAAAGCAGAAGCGAATACGATAAATTTTGGATATGCTACTCCACACTTTGTTCCATATCAATTTTCCTCCACTATTCCAGCATCAAGTGCTAAAGATAAAAACATACTTTACAAAAATCCAAGGTTACAAACATAAAATAGAGTAGCACGACAGATTAAATTAAAAGAGATAAGATCCACTAATAGTGGTTACACAATAAAATCATTAAAAAGGGAGTACAAGAGTTTTATGAAAACCCAAAACCTTTCTGGATAGTCCTACATTCTTAATGTGAGGGTAAAACCTAGATAGCGCCTACAGACTAACTTGCAAATGCCATTACCAGGTGAATAGGCAGGGGCCCACGAAAGGAACCCTTCAGTACTATGGTACTAAGTAACGTTTTATATAGATCTAAAAGGTAGGGCTCACATGAAACACATCAAAACACATGAACAGGAAATCACACATATATAGAATGAGATATTGTAATCATTAGAATGGACACATGCATTAAGATCATATGTCATAAGATTCATTCACCTAGAAGTAATAGAACTTACCCAAGGAGCATCCAAATGAAGTTCTTTGTAGTATAACTAAGTAGCCAACATCACACTCGACCAATACACACCACTCTCAACTCAAGGGAAGGCATCAAGGCCGCTACCATATCATATCAATAGGTCATAATGATATAATCAATATTATCTAGGCTTAAGCCGTTAATTAGATATAAATCATCTCTCGAATTATATCCACGTAGGTTCGGATACCCCACTATTATAACTGGTGGACCAGTGCATAAGATATACTCTAGAGCATAATACACCTAACCACTATTATAACCGTTAAGTGGGTACACATGATATAATCTATGGCAGAACGCACCTGACCACTATTATGAGTTAGGGTTATAAAATGAGCTGAGCCAGTTTAGTATTTGCCTTACCTCAACTCGTTAAAATTTGATTCAACTCATTCATTTAGTTAAATGAGCTGAGCCCAAACTCAAAAAAGTGAAGCTCGGTTCATTTTTTGGATTTGGCTCGTGAGCTCGGCTCGACTCATTTATTTAGTTAAACGAGCTGAGCCTGAGCCTTATCTTAGGCTCATTTAGTTATACGAGTCAAGCCCAAAGGTATTTGGCTCTACTCGGCTCATTTACAACCCTAATTATAACTAATGGATTGGTAAATGATATAATCTAGGGTAGAACGCTCTTGACTGCTATTATAACCGATTGACCGATATACATGATATTATCTACATGATCTCGACCTATGTGGTGTTCCACTATAAGTAATTAGTGTATTTTCATTTAATTATCACACCAATTCCATTTTATTAACTCGAGGGAAGATCACGAATCTAGAGACACAAAGGTACACTGATCATACTGGCCCATAAGAGCAACATAGTATCCTACTGACTATCAATCCAAAGACGCAAATGTACCCTAGTTGTAATGGTGCACAAAGACACGCAGTATCCTACCGACAAGGACACCTAATTCATAAGTATGAATACCCATAAATAGGTCCACATAGCTAAATAGAGTTAGATGTAGGGTCTGGTTAAGGCACTAAGGCACACTAGCAAAATATAGAATAATCATGGGCTAAACCACGTCTGTAGGGTAGCGGCCCCTGAAGAGTCAATATTCCCAATCTCGATGTATTTCACTTTAAGTATTAGTATCTTAATTAAGATGACCACAAGAAACACATTAAATACATACTTATCCATTGTTATGAAGTAATCAATATCAGGATTATTGTTAGTGATAACTTAAGCGGTCTACTAAGACCATCCCAGGCTCCAATATTCACACTTGGGCAACTTAGGTCAAAATGACCAAAATACCCCTAAGGCTAAGGCTACTTTTTTACCATCCACTTCCACCACCTAATTCACTTTTTTAATATTTATCAATATGCCATAAGAGAGTAGCATACCATAATTATACTATTGGTTGTGAAGTTAAGGTACCCTACATATGTAATGATCATTTTACAAATAAACCCTAACATACACCTCTAGAACAACCAACAAACATTCTCATGCATACTCAGCAATTAATTTACCTCTTGTATGTTTATGAAAATAACATTATAACATACCCTAATTTACCAATTTACCCCTAGACCATGCATACTCGTTATGATACACTCTAATTCACTAAAATACCCCTAGGCTTTATAATGTTCATGATCATGCTTAAAAAGAAGATATTAAGGCCAAAACCCCTATTATCATATTTAGCATTAATTTATTCCCTTCATGCCTATATATTAGCCCAACCACCATTTTACATGTAAAATTACCAAAATGCTCATATACCATATTTTATTGAATCTCATACTTAAATAAGTGATACTATGTTAATAGCCCTCTATTATCATATCTAACATCAATTTATACCTACCATGCATGTCTATTAGACTAATCCCCATCTTGCCTATAAAATTATTAAAATGCCCCTAGCACATAAAATATTGATATTTATGCCCAACATACATCATTTAACGCCACAAAATCCTTATTATTAATTTTGGCACACATTATCACCTACCATGCACATTTAGTTAGGTCACTCCCATTGAATATGTAAAATTATTAAAATGCCCCTAGAACATAAAATATCAAATTTTCATGATAGAACATGCATTTTTAATGCCATAACCCCATATTATTATATTCCACCCCATGCAGTGTGAGTTATGGTGCATAAATCTTAATGGTTTGTCTAATATTGAAGTATTGTATAGTTTGGTAACAATATGTATTTAATAAGTATTTTGTAATAAAAATCATTCTTTTACTTATCTAATAATAATATGTTGAGTGAGGTGATGGAGGTTGAGTAAGGAGGTTGAGTGAGGTGATGGAGGGGAGTTAGGCTGGCTGTTGGATGTAGGAGTGAAGTAAGGTGTAGGTAGTGGCCGTGGTCTAAATGTGGTGGCTCAAGGGCGACGGAGATGACAGCGGTGGTTGTGGAAAGAGGGTGCAAAGAAGGGAGGGAGAAGAGGAAGAAAGGAAAACACAGAGAAGAGAAGAGGAGTTAAGGGGGAGTTTGGGTAAGGTGAGGTAGGGAGGTGTTGGGGTGGTGTCAGGTGGATGAGGGGAGGCTTTGGCGGCGGTGGAAGAGGGGAGAAGGGCGACACAAGGTGGCGGTGCAGGGAGGGGTCAAGAGGAGAAAAGGAGAAAAGGGGCAGTTGGCTGTATGGGGCATGCAATGGTTGCTTAGGGTGGTGTAGGGAGGAGATAATAGGTAGGAGTGGTCGTTGTGGTGGCTGATTGGGTGGTGGAGATGGTAGAGAGGGATGTGTAAGAATTATATGGAAGAATGAGGGAAAGAAAGGAAGGGAGAATTAGGTAGGAGGGAAGGGAGATTAAGGGAGAGAAATAAGGCAGATGAAAAGAAAAGAAGGAGAAGAAAAATAAGAGGAGAATAGAGGGGTAGCTAGCGCAAGGTTAGGTGGGTGCAGGTTTCCATGGCAGGGGTGGCAAGGAGAGGAAGAATAAGGAAAGGAAAGGGTACACGAGGAAGGATGTAGGGGGTGCATGGCTTGAAATGGAAAGGAAATAGATGGGTAGATAGGGGTTACAGGCTGGTAGTTGTAGGTGTAGGAGGGAGGAGGTTGCAGAGGGCGTGTGAGGTGCATGGGGCATGTTTAGCTCGGGTGTAAGGGATGACGAAGAAGAAAGAAGGGAAAGAATGAAGAAGGTTGGGAAAGGGAGAAAGATAAGAAGACGGGCGATCCTACATAAGGAGGGAAAAAAGAAGGAGAGGGAGGTGGGTTGGCCCAAAGAAGAAGAAAGGAAAGGAAAGAAAGGAAAAGAAAGAAAAGGGAGGCGGTGTGCACTATGCTAGCTCGAAGGAGGAGGAAGGAAAAGAAGAAGGGGTTCAGGCTGACCTAAAGCAGAAGAAGAAAGGAAATAAATAAAATGAAAAAAGAAGAAGAAATAGGGGGAAAAGGAAAAGTAGAAACAGAAAATAAAATTATTTTTAGAGTTAAGTTAGAAATTAGGCTAATAAAAAAACTATTAAATTAAATTATCCAAAATTTAAAGTATTAATTTAATAAAACAATTTTGGTAAAATTAAGGGTTTGGGAATTTGTTTAAATAAAAATAAAAATATATTTATATTAATTTATTAAATAACCCTATCTACTTTTATAAATCAAAGGTCCATAAAATAGTTAAATTAATAATTTAAGATTAAATTATTCCAATAAGGAGTTAAATATTAACTTTTAAATTTTAAAAATTTAGAGTATTACACTCTATATGATCATTGTTTGGGGAAGATTTATTGTATTAGAGAGAGTTAGGCCCATTGGTTCGGTTAGGTTTTTCCACTATGCTAGGACATTTTTAGTTTAGTTACCAAAACTCTTGGCTTTGTTCCTACGTTAGGTTTGCAAACTTTTTCAGGTCATATATCACATATATCTCTCTTCTCCATGTCTCTCTTTTTCTTTCCTTGCGTTATCTATAATTCTTGTGCATAGTTTTGGTTAAAAGTTTTAGTCTCTCATCAAGCATGGGTTAAGTGGATTGCCACACCTCTCTCATGGTCGGTGTGGCGTTAACATTCTCCAACTTTGTGTTATTACTTACACATTAACTTAAAAAAATAAATTTTTTATTATAAAAATTAGGGGATGTTACAATTATATTTAGCTAGTGTTAAATTGATTTTTGGATGATTGCGGTGAAAATAGAAGTTAGCTCATTTTCTAATATTATACTTCTATTTTGCAATATTGACACCAAGACATCTTACGTAAATATTAGATAATAATTTTATGTGAATGAGTATAAATGACCCCATATTTTCATGATGCAGGTAGAAATTTAGGTATTGATTTAGTTTTTATCAAAAGATAGCTACAAAACAGCTATAATAATCATCAAATCATTAAAAAAATGAGTTCCTCAAATTATTTGAAATATGTATGTGTGTGTGTAAAACATCTAGAGATTCTTAATCCCTTTTTTATTAAAAATGTTAAAGTCATGAAATGTTCAAAAACAAAAGGTATGATTATTATTACAAGTCATATGATGTGACCACTGACGTCAACATATTTGTAATTTAAAGTTTTAAAAAAATGATATAATATAGTGTTTCTTAAATTTTATTTTATAAATAGATATTTATATTGATAAACTTTAAAAAAAATAACTATACACAATATTTCTATAATACTAGTGAAGAATTATTAGTTAATTAAAATTTGATTCAAACATTAATGATGAAAGATATGTACAATTAATGGTAAAAGATCAAAAGAATAGTATTAAATTTTAATAAATTAATGGTGAAATATATATAATAATGATGGAAGTTAAATATGCTAATGGTGAAAAATCGTAGTAATGGTGATGGAATTTAGTATTATATTGCAATAATTTTTATAGTGAAAAATAAGTAAAAATGAGAAGAAAGATTGGTAGAATCGGGGTGAAATACCAACAAAATAATGGTGAAAGATTAGTAGAACTCGGGTGAATAATCAACATGATAATAGTGAAAATTTAGTAGAATTGAGTTGAAAGATTAATAGAATTGAGATGAAAGATCAAAAAAATAACAGTGAAAATTTAGTAGAAATTTGGTGAAAATTTAATATAAATGAGGTGAAAGATTGGTTTGTTAGATCATCAAATGTGTAATACCCCATATTTTTGTAAAATGTTGAATGCGAATTATGCCATTTTTGAATGTTTGATTTTGATTTGGTATCATAATTTTGTTTGAGGCCATAATTTAGTTTGAGGTAAAGTTTGATTTGAAATAAAGTTGGAAAATGTTGTTTAATTTTGTTTGAGGCCATAATCACCGTACTATTTTTTTTTCATTCAATGCATTCAAGCACCCAAACAACACTTCCATCACCTTTCTCACACCTCAAGTCAACTTTCCATACGTAAAATCTACTCCCATGCAAACTTTATATTTCCTATGCAACCCTTCGAACTTTTTCATGTAAAACCCTACACTCCCAGGTGAAATCCTAATTTTCCATGCAAAACCCTAGATTCCTCCATGCAACCCTAGATTCCTCCATGCATGGTCATAAAACACTTGGGTCAACCCCACATCTTTCACTCCATATCTTCATATTACATAACCTAGCATGCATGTCTTATGGGCCACACCATATCACAATAAAAACACAACTTATACATATTATACACATGCTATACAATATCACATAAACATACCTCAATTCCACGTCATGTTGCATATATAATAGTTATAAGAATACACATAAAATATATCATATTTCATATCATATGGTATGCAAGGCATGTAAAGCACATTACACATAATGGCCTTACCTACACCCTTACCTAAAACGACACCGGTCTTGGAGCACGCTCCTATGCCTCCTTAGGGCTTTAACTGGTCTCACCTATATGAGGAAAAAGTTAAAGATTAGATTTCCTCCTACCAAAAATACTATTATTTACTAACTTATTCTAAGACTAGGTTTTTAATACGATAATACCATATTAATAATAACGATAAGAATAATACTAAAAATAAAATAATAATAATAATAATATGATTCAAAACAGATGGTGAAATAAGGGCTTCAACCCTTCACCAAAATAATGCTAATAATGACATTAGAACATTATTAATAAAAATAGTAATAATAATAATAATAATAATGAAATAATAATAGAAATTACAAAATAATAATAACAATAATAGTAATAGTAATAGTAATAATGATAATAACATAAATCAAAAGTAGAATAAAGTAGGGTTTTCGACCCTACTTTGAAATAGTAAAAATACTATTAGTAATAATAATAATAATAATAGTAATAGTACATATTACTGATAATAATAATAATAATAATAATAATAATAATAATAATAATAATGATAATAATAATAATAATAATAATAATAATAATAATGATGATGATGATGATAATCATAATCATAATAATAATGGTAGTAGTAGTAGTAGTAGTAGTAGTAGTAGTAGTAGTAGTAGTATTCGAACAAAATAGATAGAGTAGGGCTTTGGCCCTCTCAATAATTAATAATAATAATAATAATAATAATAATAATAGATTAATGGTAACAATAATTAATAATAGTAATAATAATAATAATAACTCAAAAAAATGCTAATAATAGTAATAATACTAATACTAATAATCTAAATAAACCTAATAGGGTCTCGGCCCTTTTAAGAAATAATAATAATAATAATATTGAACCTAATAATAATTATAATGGTAATAATAATATATTCAAATAATAAGCTAAAATGGAATAAAATAAAATGAAGCTTAATTAAATAGTGAAAAAGGGATGAGGGGATTTAGGGTTCCACCTTTGATTGGTGGTGAGGGACGACACCGGCGGTGGTGCACCGCGGTGGTGGCGGTGGCCGGAAAAAGAGAAGAAAAGGGAAAAAGTTGAGGGCTAAGAAAAAGAGGGGAGAATGAGGGTGGAAGTAGAGGTGTTTGTGACTGCTTAGAGGGAAAGGAGTAGAATGAGGGTGGTGGCGCACGACGGCAATGGTGATGGCCAAATGGGGAAGAAGAAGAGAATGAGAGGAGGAGAGGGAGGAAGAGGAAAAGAAGAATAGGGGAGATAGAGGAGGATCTGTAGGTGGTTTTGGAAGGTGTAGGAGGTAGTGGTAGCAGCGGGATTGGTGATTAAAGGAGAGGTTGGTCGAGGGGGCTACTTTGCACAGCCGGGGTTGCTTGTGTGAGGAAAATCAAGGGAGATGGGCGGCGTAGTTAGTTAGAGGGTGGTGTAGGGAGGACTTAGGTGGGTAAAGCAGGGGGCGAAGTTGGTCGATGGTGGCGGAAGGGGCGGCTATGCACAGGAGGGATTTTGCTGGGTTGCGGGAAAAAGTCTCGAGATTGAGCTTGTGAGGGGTATTTAAAAAGCTTAGATGAGAGGGCAGGGTTCTATGTGTCGGCGAGGGAATAGGGTAGGTAGGGTTAGGGTCACCGGCGGTGATGGTTGGCCGATGGAACTCAAAATCGTGGCAGGTAATTTGCGTAGGAAAAGGAGGGTTTTGCATGGAAGAAAAAGGAGGTGGGTTGGGTCATGTTGACCAGCGAGTCAGGGGGAAAGGAAGGAAGCAAAATGACATATCAAAACAGGCATAACCAGTGGCACCATTCTCGGAGATGGATGGAGTTGCAGGTCGATGATGGGAAAGGAGGAAGGAAGAAGAAGAAGAAGAAGAAGAAGAAGAAGAAGAAGAAGAAGAAGAAGAAGAAGGATATGCGGCATGGACCAGTCGACTGGGGAAAGAAAGAAAAGAAAGAAAAAGGAAAGAATCGGGCTAGTCGTCGCAGTAAGGGGGAAATTAATTGAAACGCGGCGTTCTGGGCCAATGAAGGAAGAGGGAAAAGAAGAGAAGAACCAGCCATGGGAATACCAGGCCCAATCAGGAAAGAAAAGGAAAATAAAAGGAAAAAGGAAGAAAAGAAAGAAAAAGGAAAGAAAAAAGGGAAATGGAAAATGGGAAAAATAAAAATAGGTGGGTTGGGTATTTAAATTAGTTTGGATATTTTGGATATTGAAAAATAATAATATTCAAATAAAATAATATTAAATTTTCTTTTTAGGTTAATTAAGGATTTTTGCTAAATTTCATTTTAATTAGCAAAACACCCAAATTTTCTCTCATTAAAATATTTATTAATTTTTTTTCTTGATTTGCCCTAATTAATTCCCTTTATTTTAATAAAAAAAATTATTTACTTAATTTTCCTAATAAAACCTTATTTAACTATAATTCTTAAAATTAGGATTTTTGGGGCATTTTAGGTGTACAAGGACACACAGTACCTTACCAACAAGGAAACCTAATCCATAAGTATGCATACTCCCTAAATAGGTTCGTAGAGCTAGATAAAGTAAAATGTAGGACTTGGCTGGAGCACTAAGGCATACCAGCAAAATTCAAAAGAGTCGTGGGTTAAACCAGGTCTTTAGGGTAGCAACCCTAAAGAGCCACCATTCCTGATCTTGAGGTCTTCCACTTTAGTTATTGGTGTCTTAATTAAGGTGACCACGAGAACACATCAATCACAAACTTAATCATTTTTGTTTATTTATGTTAGTATTAAGTAATCCTTATTAGTATTATTGTCCATACTAACTTAAATAGTCCAGTAGTCCACAAAGGCTAACATAGGTTCTAATTCTTATAGTTAGTCACCTTAGGTCAAAATGACCAAAATGCCCCTAAGACTAAGGCTTCCTCTTATCTTTTATTTTCATCACATAATTCATTTTCATTTATCCACATGCCCCAGTATGTTATCATATCATAATTATAATACTGATCATGGAATTAGGTATTCTATACCGAAAGATTATTGAACGCATAAACCCTAACATATACTTCTAGTACATCTAGCACACATTTTCATGCATAATTAACAACTAAGGCACCTCTTGCATGATTATGAAATAAACATCCTGTCATACCCTTAATTACCCATCTAATCCTATACCATGCATTATCCTTCCGATATTCACCGATTTACCAAAATACTCTTATCCTTATAATATACGTGGTTATACTTAAACTACAGTAACTAAGGTCATAAACCCTTATTCTATTGTTTAATATCACTTATGTTTTATTATGCAGGCTTATTAAATATATTGCCATATCATATATAAATTACCGATTTACCCCTCATCACTTACAAGATTACTAAAATAACCCTCTTGTTTGTAAAGTTGCCAAGTTACCCCTTTTTACTTACCAAATTACCAAATTGCCCTTCATACTTTTAAAATTACTAAAGTGCCCTTATGGTTCATTAAATTACCAAATTACCCTTTATACTTGTTAAAATTATTACATTGCCCTTTATGTTTGTTAAATTACTGAATTACCCTTCATACCTGTTATAATTACCAAATTACCCCTCATATGTGTTAAATTACCGAATTGCCCTCCAAACTTATTAAATTACCAATTTACCCCTTTTGTGCTGAATTACTAAAATACCCCTCTTACTTACTCAATTGCCATTTTACCCTTTTCACTCATAAAATTACCAAGTTACCCTTCTTTTATGCCAAATTACCAAAATACCCTTCTTACTTATTAATTTACCATTTTGCCCCTTATGTTTATAAAATTACTAAGTTACCCCCTTTCTATGCAAAAATTACCAAACTACCTTTCTTATTTAATAGTCTAACATATTACCTTTTTTCTCATAATTTACAAAGTTACCCCCTTTTTCTATGTAAAATTACTAAAATGCCCTTCTTATTTAATATTTTACCAAATTTACCCTTTTTACTCATGACATTACCAAGTTACCCCCTTTTCCATGCAATATTACTAAAATGCCCTTCTTATTTAACATTTTACCAAATTACCATTTTTACTCATAACATTACCAAGCTACCCCTTTTTGCCATAAGAAATTACCAAAATGCCCTTATTACTTATTAAATTATCACATTGCCCCTTTTTATTCATATAAATTACCAATTTACCCTTCTTATGCCAAATTTACTAAAATACCTTTACCACATAAAACATTAACAACCATAGTCCATATGCATCATCTAACACCACCAACTATTATGATTTATTATTAATACCCATTATCACCTACTATACATACTTATTTAGGCCACACCTTTTGCACAAGAAAAATTACGAAAATACTCCTAGGGCTCATATTAACATTATTGCTACTACAAATGACCTTATTAGTTGATCATGATATATACATGCATTTAGCATTATCATTAACAATAAGGCTCCTTCCTTAACCATTATCGGCGCACATAGTACAAGATAACATGCTTCTCATTCCAACTTCCAACATATGCTACAAATCACGATATACTTAACAACACATAATATGCACATAAACATATTCAAAACCCTAATGTGCTAGCATGCACATATCTACACATTTTAGTAGGCTATAATGGTGAACTTATTTCCAATAACAATTAAACTTTACCAGCACCCCAGTTAAAATTTTAAGCTTTGATTAATAAAAATTGATACCTGGGAATAATACAAAAGTTAGCATATTAATAGTAGAAAATTAAAAGGATAAATGTTTATCAAAAAGCTTAGTAATTATATATTAACACTAACTATTTTTATACCTAAAAAATTAGCAACATTTGCTCATAATATGCAACAAGACTCATGTTGCATGGCAGCGTGAACTGGATGCACAGGGGGAAGGGAAATAAGGGTCGAAGAGAAGAGATGGGAGAATGGGGAAGGGTTGGTTTGGGTGATGGTTTATGGCCTTATAGGAGGGATTATGGAGGGTGGTGAGGGTGGTGGTTGGAGGTTGGAGATTGGTGGCTTAGGGCGGTAAAGATGGAGGCGGTAGGCTAGAAATGTGGTATGAAGGGAGGGAAAAGAAGAGAAGAAAGGAGGGGTGCCGGGGGATTTTGGGAAAGGTGAGGTAGGGTGGTGGTAGGGGAGGTTCCAAGTGGTTAAGGGTGGATTTAGTGATAATGGAAGAGGGGAAATGGGTGGCGTAAGGTGGCGTGCAAGAAGAAGGTTGAGGAGGGGAAGAAAAGATAAAGGAAGGGAAGGGTGGTTGTAGGGGTGAGTGGTAGTTGCTAGGTGGTACAAGGAGGAAGTACGGGAGGCCAGAGGGTTGTTATAGTGGTCGGTTGGGCGGTAGAGGTGGCATTTGTGGGTAGAGAAACAAAAACATGGGTGGAAAAGATAAAGGGAATGAGGGAGAGAAGGAGGATTAGCAAGGGAGAAGAGGAGGCTCGAGGGAGATAGAAAATGGACAAAGAAGGAATAAATGAGGATAAGAAAAGGAAGACGAAAAGGAGGGCAAGCATGGTTAGTTGGGTGGTTGTAGGCCGTAGAGGTCAAGGAAGATGGAAATGAGAAGGAGAGGAGGAAGAGGAAAAAAGAGGCATGCAATGGGGTTGTGCATAGTTAAAAATGGAAGGGAAATGGATATGGGAGAGAGAGGAAGGTTGCATACTGGAATGGTAGGTGTAGGGGGTTGATGGGAGCCATGCGAGTGTAGGCATAGGGGCTATTTGGTTCGGTGCAGGACAAATGAAGAAGAAGAAATGGGGAAGGTAGGCTAGTTAGGTGATGGGAGAAAAGAAGAGAGATGGGCCGACTCGTGTGCGTAAGAGAGAAGGGAGAAATATGAGAGGGTTGGGCAAGTCCAACTAAGGAAGGAAGAAAGGAAATAAAGAAGGGAAAGGAGATAAGGGCTAGACGAGCGAGGCTAGCCTGCCAGGAGACGGAGGCCAGTAGCCCATTAGGGGAGGAAGAAAGGGGAGGTAGGTCGGGCAACCCAAAGGAGGAAGAAAAGAAGAATAAACATAAATGAGGAAAATGATTGAGCATTTCCTATTTCACCTTGAATGTGGTATGTTCCTTCTTTCCCTTCTATTTCAAATTTGAAATTATTAAGGTTTTGTACGAAATTATGAGTTTAAGATTTTTTGTTTTAAGGTTTTTAAAAGTTCAGATTTTAACATACTAAAATTTTTGGTTTAAGATAGTTTTGACTGCATCAAATAAGTGATTATTTCTTCTAATATTAATTATGAGTATTCCTACATGATATGAGTTTCTTTAAGTTGATATTGTATGTTTTCTTGAATGTATATAACTTGTTGAATTGATTTGGATGGGTAGATTTTATATTTTGAGTAAAAAGCTTGAAACTTGATAAAAATGGGATGTGATGATTATATGATGTGATATGCAATTTGATTCGATTAAAAGTGTGTTATAATGTGTAAATACATATTCTAATGTGATTTAATGATGATTTATAAGCATAATCAACACGAAAATGATGTATTGGTGTTTTAGTGGGGCAAACCAATCGACTGGTTAGGTCAAGTCGATCGATTGGTGTGGTCAATCCGATTGATTGGTTACTAGGATAATTGATTGATTGACCCAACCCAATGATTGGTAAGCCAGCAGAGACCTTGGTCTTACTCTCTGCTTAAACCCATCAATTGTTTTGGCATAACTAATCCATTGGTTTATGAACAATCAACTGGTTTACCCAAACTGATCGATTAGTTTGTGAAAAAATAGGATTTTGTCAAGTCAAATTGATCGTCTGGCCAACTTAAACTAATCAACTGGTTGGGCCAAATCGATTGATTGGTTTGACTGGTTTGTGTGATTTATATTCTTTTGTTTTGGTTATGCTTTGAGTCTATGTTTAGGATTGTCTTATGATTATTAATGGGACAAAATATAGATTTTATCATGGATTAATGATCTAATAAAAGAATTAAATATATTAGAATGTATGACATATTCTATGAGTATTGTAAAGGCTAAATGGGCATTCCACTTGTGAAATGTGATGGTCCTTGAGAAAAGAGAAATGGTGCACATCATGGACTTGAATAAAATAACATTGGATAAGGATAAATGGAAATCCCATATAGTTGGAAAAATGGAAATTATTGATATGGAATAATTATGGAAATTCTCTGCTTGCTTTTTGTATGGGCATTGTATGATCACTTATCCTCATGAATAATATACTAATCACATAAAGCAAAAGACAATCGAATTGTGTATGGGTTTGGGTTACCTAATCCTCGATTAGCTACTAGGGGTTAGTCTACCTCCAAGAATTTATTTGTGCCTTTAGGATTTACCTTTGGGCGGGATCCTTAGAGGTCTCGGTGCCTTAACTATTCTAGACACTGATGATATAATATGGGATATCGATACTAAAACGGTCCGATTACCTAGGTGGTTGGCTTCAACCTAGACTTATATCCATATTAGTTGGCTTCAGCCTGGACTTATGTTCATATTGGTTGGCTTTGCCCTGGACTTTATGTCCCTTATTTGTATAGGCTTTCATGGTATGCGAGACCATGGGGTGGTGCACAATCCATCGCTTGCTGATAAAATCGAGATGATAAGTAAATGAATGATAAAACTTGATTAATGAATGAGTGGAATGACAAATAATTAAATATTGACGGTGATAATGGTTTGAATGACCAAAAAGGGATAAAAGCAAGTTTGTGCACTTGGATAATGGCTTAAGTGACCAATTGGTTAATAATTGGAAAGTTGAATGGATATTGGCATATATCAACATATGGATAAGGAAATGGTGTAATCTAATTAGAGGAGCGAGTTGGAAAATGAACCCTAGTGATTGTCTGAAATAACATGTCTGTACATGTGTGATTACCTAGGTGATTATAATGCGAAGATAAGCATGATATATATATTATGTGATGTTTGAGTTATGCATGATGGTATATTTTGATGCATTATCATCTTTAAGTATATGGCATAGCATGATGCATGTTAAATATGATATCCATGTTATGATAGATTTTCATATTTGTGTTCCCGTTGAGGAAGTAACTTGGCTTACTCAGTATGTAGCATACTGATGTGCCCATTTTCTCCTTCATCTGCTTATTCCCACAAGTAGAGGGACATGTGAAGATTTTGGGGGATGACCAGTATTGAGCCTACCTCAATTTGGGTTTGGGGTTTGAAAGCGTGGATATACAAAGATTTTGTGGGGTCCATGATAGACCGTGGTTTTGGTTTTAGGGTCACGCCCTAATCTGGTTTTAAATGTAGCCACATACTCTTATCTATTTGTATTTCTGTAATGATTTGGTTGGGCCTTCGATGTAAATAATATTCTAAAATGTTTATATAATTTAAGTTGGCAAACTTTATTTTAAATGTATTGGTTGGTTTTAGCCTTTTATCTAATATGGGGTAGGCAGCGGACGTCTATCTTGTGTTAGGTGCAATGTTAATACCCCATTTTTTCTAGGTATATTTTCACCTTTCGTGTTATCTTAAACAAATTTTTTTGTTAGTAAAAAATGGGGGTGCTACAAAATGACCAAAAAAGTTTGTATAATAATGGTAAAATGTATGTATATGTTATTTTTATGCCCGAAGTATACCAATATTGATGTTTATTTTTAGAGAAAAAATTAAGATTATTTTGATATAATTAATTTATTTTTAATGGATACAATTAAAGTTAAACTAATTCAAAAAATTCAACTAAATAAGGATTGACATATTTACAAAAATGTCATAACATGCGGAAGTGATAACACACTATTCATAATGTGATTACTATTCATATGCTTTTTGATAATAATAATAATAAAAAGATTAGCTTTGGAAGTGGTTTTATTCATCGTAATTGATAATGAAATAAATAAGAGTTTGTTTTCCTCACATGAAACTTCTTATCTCATATGATTTGATATGATTAGTACTAATGAGAGTTAACATAAGTTATTGTTGTTGTTGTTGTTGTTGTTATAACAACAACAGTAATAATCACAATTATTATTATAATTAAGTATATTGAAAATAATGATTCCAATTAATGATATGGTACTTATTAATTTAATTTATGGTATTATTATTATTATTATTATATTTTTGTAAATAGTAATTATTATATTTAGCATAAAATTTATGTAAATATTATCATATTAATAATAATTATAGCAAGTATAATAGTTATAATCAATAATAATGATAGTAATTACAATAATTATAATTATTAGTCATAGTGATTATACTTATAATAATAAGATCTAACAATAATATTTAAGTTAATAATAATAATTTATATCAATCATAATATTAAATATAATAATTAAAAAGTAAATATTAATATATGAATAATAATAATAATAATAATAATAATGATAATAATAATAATAATAATAATAATAATAATATGGGTGTGCCTTTTGTTATCAGAGTTAGGAGTCAAACTTATATATTGTAATATCCCAAATATTATCTAACATTTATCCCGGATAATTAATATCTTAACAAAATCCTAATCTCATGAAATTGATATTTTTTACCTTACCTTAATTCATTAATCATAAATCTAAACATAATCCTAATATTTATTTTGTATCATTAATATTTTAAATTAAACTCGACCCTAGGTGATTTCTATTTTAATATTATCCGAATTCCTTAATCTAAATTTTTAATCCTAATTCTAATCACAACCCTTAACTTCATTTCTTTTTCCCCATTTTCCTTTTTTTTCTTCTCCCTCCCAATTTTCTTCTTCTTCCTTATTTCCCTAAGCCATTCCCTCATCTCCCGACCAAGTTCCTTTTGCCAAGCTTATAGCCTAAACCTACCTATCTTATATTCATTACTACCATCATCAACTTCATCAATTCATGGGATGTTTCTTGTTAAAAATATTTCCCAAACTTCTCCCCTAATCACTCATAATCCCTACCCCTACCTCTCTTCTATTCCCCACCCTCTACACAGCCATATATGTATACATACCATTCATTCTCCCTCATTACTTCATTTAATGTCTCGCCAACCTCTTCCCCAACTCCCCCTCTCTTTTCCTTTCATCGTTTTATCCAAATTCCAAACTAAATATCATTATTATGAGTAATTTTCCATGAAAAGGCTAATGACTATAATTCATAAAAATTTAGAATATAAGTAAACTTTACAATTTAACAACTAAGTATATTTTTCACTTTTCATGCATTTAGTGAGTTATGTCTACAAATCCTAATCGTGCATTTCTAATGTGTCATATATTCCATGCAACACATATATCCATATTTATGGCATTTAATAGGGCTATTAACATCCTTGTGCATGTGAGGAGGCATTCCTAACCCTAGATCATGCAAATAACAATTATTGTATTCTAACCCTAATCATATGTGCATGCCTGTATAATATCAAACCTAGCTACCACTCAATGACATTCATGAAACACTTATCATGAAAATTACATCATGACTTAACAAGGTTATAAATTCTATCAAAACCCTATACATGTATACATTAATCATTCAACACATTACACATGCATATATGATACATCAAATACATGCTAATTATTTAATATCATACTTTCATGTTTCACATTTATAAATATACGTGTATACCTAATGTAAACCTTTGACGTGTTACACATACATATAACCTTTTAAAACTCATGCATAAATCATACCTTAACACATAACAACTTTTATGTGTTGCCGCATGATTTCACATATTTGTAGAAGGGTACGGTTTACCTCTTATCCAAACAAGATCCACCCAAACTTAGTCTCCACTCAAAATCTTCAAAACCCTTACATCAACGCACACATATATTAGCATTATATACAATACATCAATAAATAAAAATTACTTAAAACCGAACAAAGGAGAGGGTTAGAAAATAACTAGAAGGAAAAACTCTCAAGGTAATAATGTGGCAAGGAAGAAGACACATAAGGAGATGAATGATGGTTGAGGAGCCAATGAAAAGGGGAAAAGCTTTGGCTAAGAGAGTCAAAGAGTGAAGGGGATCAATAACAATATGTGTCGTTGGGAGGGGGTGAGCTATAGTGAAAAAGGCCAAAGCTAAGGCAAAGGGATTGGGGGTTGTAGGTGCAACAAGGGGTGGGGGATTGGTACAAATGGCTAAGGGAGGAGGAAGGTGCTTCAATGAAAACTTCCAATTGTGGAGGGTGATGTGCGACACTTTTTGTTAATGCCAAAAGAGGTGGAATGCGGGGAATGGACAATGGTGTAGTGGTATTTTGATAAGAGTTGTTGAAGGTGGGGGTGAGGGAGCGGTGAAAGTGGAAAAATCTAAGGGAATGTGATCGATGGTGGTGTGCGTTGTGGAGAAAAATGGTGAAAAAGAATGGGCGATAGTGGTGATTGGCGGGGCTGTTAGCTAGCTTGAGGGAGCTTGGGAGGAAAGAGAATGACATAGGCTTCACTTGGGATTGATGCATGATACACACAAAAATATTGAGGGGACGAATGTTTTAAATAGGATGGTGGTATAAAAGGGAGAATAGAGCAAAACATGGGGAGGGAAACATGGAGGAGAGGGAGGTACGGTGCGAAGGGTAAAGTAGAGAAAAACATGGAGGGGAGGGAGGTATGGTGTGGAGGGTAGAGTAGAGCAAAACACGGGGAAGGAAACATGGAGGAGATGGAGGTATGGTGCAAGGGTATGGACAGAATCTAGTATAGGATAGGGGTAATAATTTGTAAAGACTAATCGAGGTGAACACATCTGGTTACCGAGATTAGGGTTACTCGATACTAGTTAGGGTCTAATCTAGGATTAATTTAATAACCTTAATTCTATCATATTTTATCATAATTAAATTTATATCTAATATGTCATAATAATACACATATTAATAGCACACTTAGTATAAAACCTCCTAAACTAACTATCATCATCAATTACACATAATTATTAGCTTATGATTAAGGTTTCTAAAAATAGGGTATTATAGTTGTATGATAAGTTGTGTGGTATGATAGAAAAGTGAGTGATATGTGCAAGTGTGAGAATATGTATATCAATTAGCTAGGCTTATTGTGTAAGTTGGTAAGTGGGATTATACCAATATCTAAATTTTGATATGATGATTGGATTGTTTATAATTGTAGTTAGATATCTTCATGATGTCGTTGTTCGGGGGTTGAAAACCAATCATGTCGTGACTTACAGGATTTTGTGAAAATATGAGTGTTTTGCTATCTTTGAGGGTATTTTCATCAATATGGATTAAATAAGGAATATTTTTTATTTTAATGTGCCCAATGACTTAAAATATGATCAGTACATTACATAAAATATTTGGAGTAATTATAAATGACCTAAGTTTAGTAAATCAATAAAATGTCTTAAATTGGAAATAATAACCCCAAAGACAAGTCATTACCACATGTGCAAAATGGTGGATTTATACCTTGATTATGGATTTGTTGTTAAATTTGGCATTTTAAGAATTTATATTAAATTTGGTGGTTATATGAGTCTTATAAGAAAATTTATGCATAGCTTGTGAAATTAGGGTTTTGTAGGGGTTGTGAATAATAACTTTAGAGATAGGGTAGTTATCACATGTGTAAGATGATATAGGATCAAACACTAAAGAATTGGATTTCATAATTATGGAACCAATTAGTCGTTATTTGAAAAGTGTCTCCTATAAATTTGAAGACCAACAGATGGTTATATTGCTCGAATGTAACAAAAAAGCAATTAAATGTCTACGTGCATATGCATGGCACGCACAAAAGGATTAACCACATTCATGGGAAGTATATTGGGAGGATTTTCAAGAATCATTAGTAATTTAGCTAATTTATTAATTAAGTAGTAGAGTAAAGTTAGCATAAAAATAGCATAATATCTTTTATCTTGGAATCTTTTGGAATATGCTTTAGTTAGTGGTAGAAATGTTATATTATGTATGAATGTTGAGCATATGGCATTGATAATGGAAGATTGAATTGAATTGAATTTGAAGATCAACATTGAATGAATTATGTGTGAGTTCAAACTCAAATAAATCGAATTTGTGTGAACGGTTTGGCTTGAAAGTTTTAATCTCTTCATCTGTGTGAATTAGAGATTAATCTATATCTTATTTACTATTCTTAATCCATATTTTCCTGCCATATTTACCATCAAAATCCTACTCTAATTTGTGGTTAATCAAATCCCTAATTTGGTATACACAACCAAAACCCTAAACCACTTATACCAAACAAATGCCACCTTATTCCCTCTTTTCAAACCAAACCCTAACCCTAACCCTAACCCCAAACCACGATTATAACCTTCATCCAAACCCTATCTTTAGAAACTAAAAATCATCATCAATCCATCATCGAATGCATATTCTAATTAGTGTGTTCCATTCGAACTATCATCATTATTAAACCATCATCACCGAATTATCATCATCACGCTTCTACCATAATTCCAACCACTATCATCTTATCTACATCACTTTTGAAGCTTTAATCTTTTAACTCACAATTACTGAGCCTTGATCATATTATATAAACTCCATTATAACTATTAATTCCACATAGTTGAAGATTACACCCTACCACGCACATCAATTTTGGTATCAAAGCCATAGGTTGGTGGAATTGCAATCAAGATTCAATCTTTCTTTCAAGATTCTTCAAGACTATTAAAGATTCATTAAGAAAGTGTCTTATCTTCAAGAATATCTAAGAATTCATCAAGAAAATACAAAGGGGCTGAGAATTTAAGGGCTTGTTTGGGAGAGTAATAATCGGTTGGTAAGGATAAAAGATAGAGAATCAAGGAGAAGACTTGAGAGATTTTCTCAAGACCTTTATGGACAAAATAAAGGAGGTCAAATTACAGGTGGGAAGAACATAATATTCCCATGCCCATGAGTCCTATGTGTAGCCAAAAAAACTAAAGGGAACAAGTAGAGGAAGGGTACAAAATTGGGTGGAAGAAGAAGAAGAGAGCGTAGGAAATTATGCAAGGGCACGTGACACTTTGAGGAGAACTTATGATGATGTGGTAAAGGGAATATGCTTTGATCTTCCCGAATTTGAAGGTAATCTTGACCCAAAATCTTTTCTTGAATGGTTACAAATCATTGAGCATAAGGAAATTGATGACAATAGACGGTGTCAAATAGTGATATAAAAGTTTAAAAAGTTTACCTGAGTGTGGTACGATAATTTAAAAAGGAGACGAGAGAGAGAAGGAAAATCAAAGATTAGGTCATAGGAAAAATTAAAGAAACATTTGAAGAAGAATTTTTTTCCTCGGTAATACAAGCAAAAAAACTTTATAAAAATGACTATGTTGTGGCAAGGGTTACTTGGAATTGAAGAATACATTCGGGAGTTTGAGAGCCTAGCTCTTATATGTGATGTCCAAGAACAAGAAGAAAAAATGTGTACACGATTCATTAGGGGTTTAAATATGAATCTTCCGAAGAAGGTAGAGGTGTACCCTTATGAAGTGTTAGAAGACCTGGCCAAGTTAGTCATCAAGTTCGAGAAACAATTAAAGAGGACAAAGCCACCAAGCAAGTCAACCAATGCTCTATATAGTTTGACTTTCAAGGGTGTGTTGAAGCCACCAATTTCTCAAGCCACAAAACAAGACCATTCTAGGAAGTTCACTCATGATGAAAAGGGAAAAGATCAAGTGATTAATAAGGTGAACAAGCAATGCTTCAAGTGTAGAGGTTATGGCCACTCTACTTGGGATTGTCCAAACCAAAGGGTGTTAACTTTGAAAGAGAGACCAATATGAAGGCTTGTGAAGAGAATGAAGGCCTTGATGAAGACCCAAAAGAGGAGAGTGATATCCTGAAGGATACTTTGGAAGAAGGCCAAATGGATTGCTATGCGTTACAAAGGGTGCTCTAAGTACTACCATAGCCTTTACTTACTCAACGAGAGAAGATTTTCAAGGCCAAATGTAGAATTGGTGATAAAGTGTGTAAAGTCATCATTGATAGTGGCTCATGCACTAACATTGCTAGTGAGAAGATGGTGAACAAGCTTGGTTTGGAGACCAAGGGTCATCCAAGACCATATTCACTCTAATGGCAGAACAAAGATAAAGGTGTAAGAGTAACCAAACAAACTCTTATATCTTTTAAGATTAGAAATTATTTTGATGATATTTTATGCGATATTCTTGTAACACCCTAAAATTCACTAATTTTATTTTAAACGAAAGCACTTAAATTAAAACCTATGAATTCTGGGAATATTACCGCCACACTCAGTACCAACCCAGTTAACTTTGACCGTTTCAGTACCAAGTGCTAAGGCTAAAAGGAAAATAATAATCAATATAAATCAAATATAAACAAGACTTCAAATAAGCGTTAAATAGTTATGAGATGAAACTCAAAGTGTGAAACCAAATAGTCATAATACAATGATTCGAGTCAAAGTTACTAAGAAGGAAATAAGTTTACTGACGATAAAATTTATAACTTAAAAAGCTAGAAACAAATACAGAAATCATGATTGGAAAGTCCGATCACGCCACTCTCGATCCACAACTCAGATCCGATTCAACAGTTAGCACTGCCTAATGCCTCACAAACATCAAAGGCATCAAAATAAGTAGCACCCACCTGCACAAAGTCAGAATGGCTCTCTGCTCGTGGGAATGAGCAACACCCACAAAAAGAGTGATCAGTATGCTACGTACCAAGTAAGGTAACTGTGCACTAAGATTAACATACAACCGCATATAGTCCAATAGGATAACATAATAACATACAATCATTCAAGTAATTATACAAAGGTTCATTTATAGTCCAGATTAATAAATTGATTAATCTCTTATCAGAACCCTCACACCATACCGTTTATCAATCCATGTGAGTACGGGAACCCCACTATTATAGCCTATGGACCGGTCACATATAGAGCAACATGCACCTAACCTCTATTATAGTCGGTGGATTGGTCACATATAGGACGAAAACCACTATTCCTTACCAGTGGATTGGTTTGGCTCCTACTCGCATGGTGTTCCACTGTAAGTACTTAGTGTCTTTTATTTGTCTTAGCAAACTCAGATTTGGTTTATTGAGCTCGGGATTCCCCACTATTATAACCGGTGGGCCGAAAACACACAGGGCATAAAGCTCTTGACCACAATTATAGCCAGTGGATTGGACACTTATAGGGTGGAACACCCTAACCACTATTCCTAACCGGTGGAGAGGCTTGGATCTGGCTTTTTCACTTTACATGATTAATGTCTTTAAGTATCTCATTCAGAATTTTAACCCTAGACATGCATGACTAACTCTCTTTATGCTTATCCTCCAAAAGGACCCGACATCCTTGCCTCCTTACCCTAACTCACACTAGAGCCCATTTCCCATGTATATGGGTCAAGGCCCACTACCTTAAACTTCCAAGTCTACTCACCGTCTCACTCTAGTGTTTATTCTGAAACCCTAATTTAGGCCTAAGTGGCCTATCCTACTCCACCTCACAACCCAAATCATTGTAACACTCCACACATCACAACCGATAGATTCCACCCTCATCATCACACTTAACTCACCAAGTACACGTGTGACCATGAAAGCCTAAGTAGCCACACCAAACCCTAGCTTGGTCTCCTATGTACCCTTATACTGTCTCACGTACTATTTTTCATCCAAAGTATTCAAACACCCAAAAAACACTTCCATTACCTTCCTCATATCCCAAATCAATTTTCTATATGTAAACTTCACCCCTATGCAGACTTTGCACATCCCATGCAACCCTTCAAACTTTTTCATGCAAAACCCTAAAAGTCACATATGAAACCCTAGATTTACCCATGCAAACCCTAGATCCTTCCCTACGTACTTAGAATCTCCCATGCAAACCCTAGATCCATCTATATAAAACCCTAGATTCCTCCATGAAAAACCCTAGATTCCTCAATGTAAAACTCCAGATTCTTCCATTTATGGTGATGCAACATTTAGGTCAACTCCACATCACTTCACTCCATATCATCACACTACATAACCTAGCATGCATGTCTTACAGGGTCATATCATATCACATCACAATCACAACACAAACATATGATACATAAATCATAAGATAACACATAAACGTACCTCAACTCCAAACCGCACCATACATAAAATAATTATAACAATACACATAAGGTACATCACATATCATAGCACATGGCATACAAGGCATATAAAATGCATTACATACATAAGGCCTTAGCTACACCCTTACCTAATATGACACCGGTCTTGGAGCATGCTCCTACACCTCCTTAAGGCTTTGACTAGCCTCTCCTATAAGAGGGAAAAACTAAAGATTATATTCCTACCAAAAATACCATTATTTCCTTATTTATGCTAATATTAGGGTTTTGGATAAAATAATAATATAATAGTAATAACACTAACTAATTACTAATTTTGCTAAAGATAAAAGTATAATAGTCATAATGTAAAAGATGAAAATATAAGGTTTGAAGATTTTACCCTAATAATAATAATGATACTAAGAAAATAAATAAATAAATAAATAATAATAATAATAATAATAATAATAATAATAATAATAATAATAATAACAATAATAGTAATAATAATAATATAGTTCGAAATAAATGGTGGAATAAGGGCTTTGACCCTTCACCAAAATAATACTAATAATAATACTATTAACATTAATAATAATAATAATAATAATAATAATACAATAATAGTAATACAAAATAATAATAACAATAATGATAATAATACTAATAGTATAAATCAAAAATAATGTAAAGTATGGTTTTGACCCTACTTTGAAATAATAATATTTCTATTAATAATAATAATACCAATGATAATAATAATAGTAATGATGATGATGATGATGATGATAACAACAACAACAACAACACATATTAATAATAGTAATAATAGCAACAACAATAACAATAATAATAATAATAATAATAATATAACCGAAATAAAAATAGAATAGGGCTTCAGCCCTCAATAGCAATAATAATAATAATAACTGTAACACCCCCAAATTTCACTCTTGGAAAAAAAATTCGAAAGAATAAAGCGGAAGCTAGGAGAGAATTTGGGAAATGTTACCGCCACATCTAACACAAGATAAATGTCAACCATCTATCTCGTGTTAGATGCAAGGCTAAAACTTGTCAAACAATTACATCTGAATTTTAAAAACTTATCAGAGTACGAGAAAATTCAAAGACAATTACAACACCATTAAATTTTATATACAATACTTGAAACTTCCAAAAATAAATACAGTTAGACCAGAAAAAACCCGATAGATTAAATTCTGGATTGCCTACTCTCTCAAGTCAAGTCTTCCACCCCAAACCAGTATCCGATCTTAAACTTGCACAAGAGGTCTGCTCCCCACCATCGGTGGATCATCACAGGACCCATTCAACCAAGGTAGTATCAGTACGGGTCCAATACTGAGTAAGTCCCACTACCCTATCTTAGGGGAGAGACGTAAACTATAACATCAAGTGCATATTGAATCATGGTGCATTACGTTGATACAATATTATGCATACTCAATATCCACATCATAAGTCCTACCATACACATATAATAACATGCGAAACATATGTAACATCTTAAACCGATAAGAGATTCAGATAAACAAACCAGGCATTTATGGATAATGTTAAACCAACCAATCGGGCATTTTTGGACAACGCCAAACCAAACCAATCGGGGCATTTAGCCCCACGGACATTACTTAGGGATATGTCCAGCCCCAGTTGAGTACACTCATTCTTTAGATCTTTGGTAAATATAATCGATTCACATTATAGTCTTTATTGATTCATATGAGTGCGGGAACCCCACTATTATAGCCAGTGGACCGGAAATCATGCAGGGCAAAACACGCCTGACCACTATTGTAGCCGGTGGACCGGTCATGCAGGGCAGAACGCTCCTGGCCACTATTATTCGCCGGTGGACCGGTCTGGCCCCGACTCACATGATGTTTCACTGTAATTACTTTGTATCTTTCCCATGTCTTATAGTTATTACGTTCGGTTTGTTGAGTACGGAATCCCCCACTATTATAGCCGGTGGACCGGAAATCATGCAGGACAAAACGCGCCTGTCCACTATTATAGCCGGTGGACCGGTCATGTAGGGCACCCCGGCCCTAACCACTATTATTCGTCGGTGGATCGGTCTGGGTACGGCTCAACATCTTCCTCTTTAAGTAATTAGTGTCTTAACATATCTTATTTGAAAGTATTTTACCCTTGACATGCATGGCTAACTATATCCACACTTATCCTCGCAGGAGGGCCCGTCCCATATCTTGGGACTCTTGCGCCCCTTATCACACCTCGGTATCCATTCCCCTTTACACTTACACATGAAGAAAACCAACTCCTAAGGGTGTGGGTTAAGGCCCAACACCTCGTGACATCAAACTCCACCCACTATTAGCCTTTAGGGTTTCCCTTGAAACCCTAATTAAACCTATGACCCAACTTCCTCTTACTTCACTACTATTAATTCATTTATCGTCAAACACCTCATCTCATTCAGGCTCAATCCCAAATCATATCACTTTACTCATTGATTTCGTAGATGATCGAAAAACCCTAGTTAGCCACTCCAAACCCTAGCACATTTCTTCCCCCATAAGTAATCTCTCTACTTTTCATCTAACATTACTTACTTCCCATGGCGCCCATACTCATCCTTTGTATATTAAATTTCCACTCTTGACCCATCACTCTACTCTTTCTTAATTGCTCTTACTTCCACATTCTCCCCCATTTCATCCTTTCACCACACATCATATTATTAATATTCTAACATGCATATCCTAGAGGGTCACGTCATAAAATATCACAAACACAATAGAACAATCATTACACACATGTCGTAAGGAATACATATAAGCATACCTCGGCACCAAGCTGCGCTACAAGTAATTAGTCATTTAAAATATAAGGTACACCACATGGCATAACACATGGTACACAAGGCACATAACACACACGCATAGTTGTTCTTAGTCACATTCTTATGAAAAACCCATAAGTGGAGGTAAGTAGAAACTTACCTGGATCCGAAGCTAGCTAAGCGAGATAAGAGGGAGAGAGAGATCACTAGTTCGAGGATCCACAATAAAGCTTTCCTAGATCACCGATAGACATCGAAAACTAAGTTAGAAACTATCCTATCGATCAATAATTTCAACTATTATAATTTAATCGATACAAAGAGACACAAACTATTTTTCTTGAAAAACGTGTCCAAAACTTAGGACTTAAAATCATAGCTCTATTAAGATGTAAGATTAAATATAAATCGAAACAGATAAATAAAAATACACTTAGGACATTTCAAATTAATTTGGAAAGCCCAAGAAAGATAATCGATTATAAGTTAATTTATCGAAGATAACTAATTCATTAGGTTTTACAACTAAATAGGTAAACCAACCATTTGCATAGAACCAAATCCAAACCGATTAGATTAAAACATAACTTAAATTATTTAAAACCCAAAGACAGAAATCGATTAGATAAAGGACGCATAGCAAAAATCAATTTTATAAAACAACCCTCGAAGATTAGGGTTTTTAATACCTAAACCACAAATCGGCCAAATCACTTTGATTACCTCAAATTGATAGTTTTAAAACACAATTAAAACAATTTTAGATAAATCTAGACAATCGATTTCAACAAAACGATCTTTCGATAAATCAATTCCAGATGATCAATTTCCAAAATTAGGGTTTTAAAGCCCATGACATAAACTTAGGTAATTCAAATCAATTAATTCAAATTAAAGGTATTAGAATACAATTAGAATCATTTCAACTACTTTTATAAATTTAATTTTAGCGAAAAAACTATATAAATAACCAATTTCATAATCTCACTTAAAATCTAGGGTTTTAAGTCTGAAAATACAATTCGGTAAAATTCTATAAATTTAATCAAATTAAATGTTTAGAAATGCAATTAAACACATTTTATAACATATCAAATAATCAATTGCTCAAAACCAATAAAAGAAATACGCAATTTAGCACAATTAGGGTTTTTGAGCCCGGAACGCAAATCCGATCAATTCTTGCCAAAACATATCAATTGATAGTTCGAAAATGTAATTAAACATATTCTAATGTAATTTATATAGTCAATTGAATAAAATAACCCGATTACCCAAATCAATTTAAACCCGCGGGAGTTTTGACCTAAAAATCCAATTCCGAACAATTACGCACAATTTTCCCAAATCAACACTTCCAATATAAAATTAAATACATTTTAAATGATATTATAAAATCAAATGAGCGAGATGGCTCAATTATACGACCCAATTTCATTACACCCAAAATTTGACCTAGGAATCAAATTTCGATAAAACCTACATAAATTTCTCAAATTGGCGGTTCCAAAATGAAATTAGATACATTTTAAAACATATTGTATAATCAATTTGTCCAAAATCGCCAAATCGGATGAATCCGAAATATTTGGGCATAACCAGGCCAAAAATCCAAAATTTCCAAAATATCAACATAACCATACAATTAACCTATCCAAATCATTCTTACAGCACATATATACATAATCAAACAATCAATTTAGCTTTTTATAAGCTAATTCATACCCAATTAATCAAAACAAGGGTTCGGGTTTTTCGAAAATTATACCAAACAAAAAACCGACAAATCGGGGCAAAGGAAGGCCAAGAAAGCTTCGTCGAGGAACAGGGACAACTCGCCGGTGGTCGGCGATGCTTGCCATGGCCGGACGGTGGTGGCACAATCGGCGCGGTTGTTGCTGCTATGTGCGGCTGCTGGGCGTGGCTGCTGCGGCCGCTGCTGCAACGACTGTTGTTGTGGTTGCTGCTGCTGGTTGTGGCGGTTGGAGGTCGACCGTGGCCGGCGATAGTCGACGAAGGAGAAGGGAGGAGCTGGGGAGAGGTGGCGGCTGGTTAGGTTTGGGGCTGCGCAGAGGGCAGGGGTTCGGGAGCAGCAGGGGAAGAAAAGAAAGGGAAGAAGAAGAGGGAAAAAGGAAAAGGGAGAGGGGGACTGACGGGTTAGGGGCGCAGGTTTTTTTTTCTTTTTTTTACAAATACACATAAAATAAAATACTAAATATTTATAAATTTTTTTTAGAAGATTTTATCTAAATTTATTAAACGAAAATTTATTTTTAAAATGATCCCAAGGCTTAAAATTGATATACGAGCTATATAAGGAATTTCGTAAACATTTTCGGAAGAATTTACCAATGAACATAAAAATTTATATTATTTGCAGAAATATATTATAAGACCCCAAAAAATTATTTAAAAGTATATAATAGAATATTTAAGTCAAATTCTAATAAACCGAGACTAATTTTAATAATTTCCGAAATTGGTTTTCCGCAAACTAAAAAGCGTAAAATGGAAGAAAATTAATTTCAAAAAGAAATTATTAAATAAGCTCCGAAAATATTTTTAATTTAAACTTCCCGAAAATATTAAGGATTTCTCGAATCGAATATATTTAAAGTCGGAAATATTTTCTACAGATAAAATCATTGAAATAATTTTAACTATTTAAAAAGAAATTCTATAATTTAAATAATATATTTCGTCAACGAAATATAACTTTAAAATATCGTCATAATCACACGACAAAGTTATAATCGAAACAAATCTAAAATATTAAAAATAAAAATATGAGAAATAACGGGAATACATATTTTTAACCGAAAATCGAATTCATAAGAATATAATAAAATCATTGTCGTGAACGAATTTATCTAGAATGGTTCGCAACGACAATGATCAATTACATTCAATTATGAATTCAAAATCGTCAATAAATCCATAAAACGAATTGAATTAAAATAATTAATTGTTTACATCAAATTAGGCTAATAAAATCATTAAACTTAATAAATCTGGATTTTAAAAATACGGGGTATTACAATAACATTAGTAATAATAATAATAATACATTCAAAATAATGGAAATATAATAAAATAAATAAATATTGTATAAATAGTGTTTAAGGGTTAAGAGGGTTTAGGGTACCACCTTGAGTTGGTGGTGACAGGCGGCACTGGTGGTGATGTACGACGGTGGTGGCGGTGGCCGGAAAAGGAGAAGAAAAGATAGAGAGTTGAGTGCTAGGAAAAAGAGAGGGAGAAAGAGGGTGGAAGTAGGGGTGTTTATTGTAACCTAGAGGAAGAGGAGTAGAATGAGGGTGGTGGCACAGCCAAAGGTGGCGGCGCACGACAGCGGTGGTGGTGGCAAGAGTGGAGGAAAGGAAGAAAGGGAGAAGGAGAGGTAGGTAGAGGAATATCTGCAAGGTAGTTTGAAAGGTGTGGGAGGTGGTGGTTATGGCGAGAGGGGTGTCTAATGGTGGTGCGAAGGGTGGCGAAAGTGAAAGGAATAGCTGATCGAGAAGGCTACTTTGCACGGTTGGGGTGGCTCGTGCAGAGCAAATCGAGGGAGAAGGGTGGTGTAGTTAGTTAGAGGGCGATGCAGGGAGTGCTTAGATGGAAAGCTTGGGTGCGGTGTTGGTCGACGGCGATGGGGCTGGCGTTTGAAAGGATGGTGGCACACAAGGAATTTTTTCTGGGTTTCGAGGATAATTGCTCGAGTCCAAGCTGGTTAGGGGGTATTTATAGAGCTAAAGGGAGGGGATAAGGTCAGAGGGGTGATGGGAGAATAGGGCAGGTGGGTTAGGGTTCATCAACGGTGACGGTAGGCCGGCGTAGTTCAAATCATCATAGGGTGAGTGGCTGGCTGTTATTGGCTCGAGAGAGAGAATGGTGCACAAGAAGAGAGGGAAGTGGGTTGGGTCAAAGTGGCTGTTGAATTGACAAGGGAGAGAGGGAAAAATGGTCAGTCAAACAAGGCGTGGCTGACGACAATATTCTTAGGCAATTTGGGGAGGTTTTGCAGGTTGACGGGGGAAAAGGAAGGAGAAGGAAGGAGATGGGGCATGGACTGGGCGGTCAAAGGAAGAAAAGAAAGAAAATAAAAGAAGGGGAAAACCGGTCGGGCAACGGGGACAAAAAAAGGAACCAAAATGCAGTGTTCTGGGGTTTGGGCTACGCCAAGAGAAAAGGAAGAAAATGAGAGGTTTCAGTCGTGGGAAGCTAGGCCCAATTTGGAGGAACAAAAGAGAAAAAGAAAAGGAGAAGAAGGAAAAAGAAAGAAAAAGGAAGGAAAAGAAAGAAAGAAAGAAAAGGAAAAAAAGGAAAAAGAAAAATAAGTAGGTTTGGATAATTAAAATAATTTAAACATTTGGGATATTTAAAAATAATAATATTTAAATAAAATAATATTTAATTTTCCTTTATAGGCTAATTTATGATTTTTGAAAGATTTTTCCTAAATTCCATTTTACTTAGCAAATCACCCAAATTTTTCCTAATTAAAAATATTTATTATTTTCTTCTTGATTACCCCCAATTAATTCCTTTTTATTTTAACAAAAATAATTTAGTAAATTAATTTTCCTATTAAATCCTAATTTGGCCAAATTTCTATAATTAGGGTTTTGGGGCATTTCAATTTTGCCCATGGATGCTTGTCACATTTTTTTGAGGAGGCCATGAAAATTTGATAAGAAGGTTGTGCATGACGGGGTCCTTAATGAGTACATGGTATGCAAGGGTCAAAAGAACTTTAAGTTCAAACCTAATCTAGATAGGGAGGATTCGGTTCTAAGGAATGACAAGAAGGTCAAAGTCAAGTGTAAGAAAGAAAAAAAGAAGAGTAATATGGAGTTGTTGATCCTTAAGGAGTGTGAGATGAATGAATCCATAAGAGATGAGAAGATAGGCTATGCCTTAGTGGTAAAGAAAGTCAAATGAGGGGAGAATGCTAATATGGATTTGAAATTGCAACAAGTATTGAAAGAGTATGTCGATGTGTTTCCGGAAGAGTTTCTAAGATGGCTAATTCCTTTGAGAGGTATTGAGCACGATATTGATCTTATGCAAGGAATCCCATTACCGAAAAAATCAACTTATAGATGCAATCCGAAAGAGGCTAAGGAGTTACAAAAACAAGTGCAAAAATTGTTAGACTGTAGTTATATTCAAGAAAGTATGAGTCTATGCGGTGTTCCAGCTTTGTTAGTGCCTAAGAAGGATGGTACATGGAGGATGTGTATTGATTCAAGAGCCATTAAAAACATCACAATCAAATACATATTTTCGATGCCGAGATTGGATGACATGTTAGATTAGTTGCATGGTGCAAAGGTGTTCTTGAAGATTGATCTTAGAAGCGGTTATCATCAAATGAGGATACAGGAAGGGGACGATTGGAAGACAACTTTCAAGACTAAGTATGGTTTGTATGAGTGGTTGGTGATGCTATTTGAGCTATGTAATGCACCAAGTTCTTTTATGAGGTTGATTGCGGAGGTACTTAGACCCTTTCTTGGAGTCTTTGTTGTTGTTTATCTTGATGATATCTTGGTATATATCAAGAGTAAGTTTGAGCACATACAACATTTGAAGAGGATATTTGTAATCCCCCAAAAATTTCGAAAACCTATATTTTAATAAATGACTTTATTTGAAATAAAATTTGCTTTTAAAATTATTTATTTTAATTATTTTATGGATTTTAGAGTATATAAATTTGGATAAGATTATTTAATAAATTAAATATAAATATTTTTTTTTCTAATTATCATATTATTTTTATTTAAATAAATTCCCAAACTAATATTTTACCAACTTTATCCTTTTTAAACTAATATATTAGACTATAATAAATTAAATTATTAAATTAAATAATTTATCAAGAATATTACGTTTTTATGATTTTATAAATTAATTTAATTTATTTCCCCTATTTTATCATTTTTCCTTTTCTTTTCCTCTCCTTTTTCTCCTTTTCTTCTTTCTTCTCTTTTCCTTTTTCTCCTCTTTGGGCCGCCCGCACCGGCCTGCTTCCTTCCTCCCCGCGCGACTGGGCCTTCGGCCCACTTCTGCCTCCTTTCCCTCGCTTGTGCCTAACGCACGTCCAACCCGCCCCTCCTTCTTTTCCCCTGGACCGGCCGACTCATCTTTTTTTCTTTCTTTTCTTGCGCCGTCCCAGCCGCCCGCCAGCACCTCTCTTCCCTTCTTCTTCTCCTACGCCCGACCTGCTCCCGTCGCCATGCCAGCCCTGCAACTGCCGCCGCCTGCCATCACCACCTACCTCCCTCTCCCTATCTCTCTCTTCCCCCGTCATTTTCCTTCCCTTTTCGAGCCAAACCGGCCCTGGACCACAGCCCTGCATGCTCTCCCCCTTTCCTTCTTCTTCCCCTCTTTTCCCCTGCCACCCAACCAACCCTGCAACCTACAGCACCGATCGCCGGCCAGCCCTGCCCCCTCTCTTCTCCCTCTTCTTTTTCTTCATCTCCCAAGCCTTCATTTCCCCATTTTTTTTCGAGCCCTACTCCCTTTCTCCTTCCTCCTTCCCCATTTTCTCCCCCGGTTTTTTATCACCGCCGCCCGTCGCCGCTCGAACCACCAATCCCAACCCCTGCACCGCCTCCTGCCACCACCTACTACCACCCTGCACCACCAAGCCGCCCCTCGATCCCTACACTTCCTCCCTTCTCCACCCCTTTTCTTTTTCTCCCCAGTTTTCCCCCTTACCACCGAGCCACTTGCAACCGCCATTTCTGCCGTTGTCCGGCCACCTCTGCCGCCACCCAACCCACCGTTCGACACCCTGCAACCCCCTCTACAACCGCCATGCATTAGTTAGCCGAAAACAGGCCTTGAACCCCTCCATTTTTCCCTCTCCTTTTCCTTCCTTCACAACCCCTTCCCCTCGACCCTTCTCGGCAGCCAACTTCTCCGCCTTGCCGCCGCCGTCTTCGCCGCCCTATGCCGCCATGAAACCACCCTTAGCCTCCACCTACACCCCCTCTTCACTTCTGCACCATTTCCCTGCCTTAGAACCTCCCCTAACCACCTTCTTTTCTAGCCTAAAGACCCTAACCCGAAAATAATAAATCTTGCTTCCTTCACCCTCTTTGAGCCCTTTTCCCCCCATGGTTTTGCATGAAACTCACAATGCTCATGCAGCGTGAGCTCCCCTTTATTTTGAAAATTATTTGGCTAATATTTAAGGTATAATGGTATTTTATGTTAAGTGTTTTATTAATTAAAATTTATAAAGTTTTATGCTTGGATTCTTATTTCTAACATAAATATGATGGATATTATTTTTTAGGTGTTGAGTTGCTAATTATGCTTGGTAAGATTTGATATTTTGCGGGATTAAGGTAACCGTTAATCCTCCCTTAAATATATGAAAAAACGTATGCTAGCACATTAAGGGTTTAGTATGATTTTATGCATGTTTGGTGTGCTTAGCATGATATGTATATGGTTTCTTATATTGGTTGATAAAAAGGAAAAGTATGATAACTTTTGTGCCATATGTAGGTATGTTAATTAAGGGAGGAGTTTGATTATTGATGGAAATGCTAAATGCTTGTTTATGATGTATTATGTTGCTAATGCATGAGTAATATTATTGTCTAAGGGTATTTTAGTAATTTTGCTTATGAAGTATGTGACCTAATGTAGTAGTTGCTAATGAGTATTATGTTGAATAATGACATGTTGGTGGACTTAGATGATAAGAATGAAGCACTAATATCAATATTTTATGTAGTGTTAGTAAATTCATAAAAATGGTGAATAAAGGGGTTGAGTAGAAATTTCATAAGTGAAAAAGGGCATTTTGGTAATTTTGTAAACAAAAGGGTATTTTGGTAATTTCAAAGGGAAGGGGTGAGATGATAATTTTTTTAAGTAAAGGATAAATTTGTAAGTTGTGAGAAAGAAGGGTATTACGGTAATTTTTGAGATAAAAGAATAATATGGTAATTTTATGATTAAATGGCAAAATGATAATTTTATAAGTAAAGGGGTATCAAGGTAATTTTTGGAGAAAAGGGTAAAGCGGTAATTTTTGAGTCAAAGGGGAAATATAGTAATTTTATAAGTGGTAAGAATGGTAATTTTGGAAGTGGGGGTAAAATAGTAATTTTGGATGAAGGAGGGCATTATGGTAATTTTAATAATGGAGAATGGTAATATAGTAATTATAAATATGGAGAAGGGTAAAATTGATAATTATAATTATGAAGAAGGGTAAATTAATTATGAGGAAGGTTAATTTGGAATTTATGATAATTGAAAAGGGTAAATGGCAATTAAAATAATTGAGAGAGGTAAAATGGTAATTATGATAAAGGAGAAGGGCAATTTGGTAATTTATCCAACTGAAGGGGCAATTTGATAATTTAGCCGATTAAAGGGTAAAGTGATAATTATTTAACCAACTAAAGGGGCAAAATAGTAATCATGACAATGAAGGAGGGTAATTTAGTAATTTATCCAACTCGAGGGCAGTTTTGTAATTATAACAAGGGAGAAGGGCGATTTGATAATATAACCAACCAAACAGGAAATGTGATAAGTGTAGTAATTATGAGGGGTGAAGGGTGATCTAAAACGTGTAGGGGATAATTTGGTGACCTAAACCGTATAAGGGGTAATTTGGTAATTATGTAACCCAAAGGGTAATATGGTAATTTTGCGAGGAAGGAATGGATACTTAACAATTATATAAGTAAAGGGTCAATGAGTAAATTGTACCTAACATGTCGTTATGATTGTAGACCATTATAATATGATTTAAATAATGCTGATTAGCCAAGCAAGAGTACTTGATAATTAATATGGCCTTAATGGTTTCTCTATGATATCCTGGATAATCATCTGAATAAGAAACGATTAATGATATCAGAACGATTGAAAGTGAATAAGTATCGGATCATTGTGCTTTTCGTGGTCACCTTAATTAAGACACTATTACTTAAAGTGAAAGACCTCGAGATCGGGAATGGTGACTCTTTAGGGGTCGCTACCCTAAAGACGTGGTTTAGTCCACGATTATTCTGGTGTTTGCTGTGTGCCTTTGTGCCCTAGCCAAGCCCTATATCTTACTCTATCTAGCTCTACGGACCTAGTTAAGGGGTATGCATACTTATAGATTAGGTGTCCTTGTTGGTAGGGTACTGAGTAGCTTTATGCACCAGTACGACCAGGGTACCTTTGTGTCATTGGGTTCATGGTTGAAGGGTACTGAGTAGCTGATATGCACCGGTACGACCGGTGTACCTTGGTGTCCCGGGTTATTGATCTCCCATTCGAGGCAAATAAATATGGTTGATGTGCTGGTTAAAGAAAGGAAAGATACTATTATTGAAAGTAGAATATTAATGAGTCGGGCCCAGATGATTATGATATTGAGTACCGGTCCACCAGTTATAATAGTGGCCAGGAGCGTTGTGCCCTGGATGATGATTCTTTATATATCCCGGTCCACCGGTTATAATAGTGGCCAGGAGTGTTGTGCCCTAGATGATGAGTTATATATATCCCGGTCCACCGGTTATAATAGTGGCCAAGAGCGTTGTGCCCTGGATGATGAGTTTATATGTATTCCGGTCCACTGGCAATAATAGTGGGGGTCCCGAGCTCAATAAAATCAGTTATGTATGTGAATAAGATTATGGAAAAATACTAATCACTTATAGTGGAACACCATGTGAGTCGGGGACAGACCGGTCCACTGACAAACAATAGTGGTCAGATGTGTTATGCCCTGTGTGTTTACCTTTCGGTCCACCGACAATAATAGTGGTCAGGTGCGTTCTGCCCTGTGTGTTTACTTCCGGTCCACCGGCTATAATAGTGGGGTTCTTGCACTCACATGGATATAAAATATGATACTGATTGAATGATGACGGAATAATGGCTTAATGCCCGAATGTATTGATCTTACAATATGACATGGCTTAAGGCCCAAAGTATCAATCGTGACTTATAAGTTATTATGCATGTTATTGTTATGTATGCACCTCTCATTATTTATGTGTGTAGCTTGCATTATATGTCGTATGCGGGCCTGTCTTTAAGTGTGGTATTAAAGGGTTACTCAATACCGTAGTACTGAAGGGATTCCCTTTATGGGGTCCCTGCCTATTCAATAGGCAGTGCCCTTGCAGGTATTTTCAGGTGTTACTCAAGTGGGCTACGGGAAAGAGAGTAAGGAGTTATCCGGTATCGTTAGGGTTTTCTCTTTCTCATTTAAATTCTTGATTTTAAATGTATATGTTATTACTGTAACCACTATTAGTGGATTTTATTTTGGTAAACGATTTGATGCGCTACTCTGATTTCAGTATGTTGAATTTCTTACACATTGTATTTCATTTTCCTTTAGCCTTAGCACTTAGTACTGGAACGGTATGAGTGAACCGGTCTGGTACTAAGTGTGGCGGTAATATTCCCAAAGTTCATGATTTATTTATTTGCTTCCGCTAATTTCCTTTTTATTAACGAAATTTTTCAGTAGTAAATTTTGGGGGTGTCACAATATTTGATAAGATTAGAGAATTGAAGCTCTATAGTAATATGGAGAAGTGTGATTTCATGATGGAAAGGGTGATCTTTCTGGGTTATATTGTGAGTGGGGATATGATTCGAGTTGATCCGTCAAAGGTGGAAGCTATACAATCATGGCCTATTCCTACTAATGTACACGAAGTTCAAAGTTTCCATGGGTTGGCCTCATTCTACAAAATGTTCATCAAAGATTTATCTACCATTGAAGCACCTATCACACAATTAGTGAATAAAGGAGAGTTCCATTGGAATGATCAAACGATATAGGCTTTTGAAGATTTGAAGACAAAGCTCTCAAATGCACCGGTATCATCTTTACCTTGTTTTGATAAATTATTTGAAGTAACATGTGATGCGAGTGGTGTAGGCATTGGAGGTGTGCTTTCACAAGAAAGGAAGCCAATTGTTTTCTTTAGTGAGAAGTTGAATGGTGTAAGACTCAACTATTCGACCTACGATAAAGAGTTCTATGCTATAGTGTGTTGTTTGGAGATGTGGAGTCATTACTTGAGACCCAAGCCTTTTTTACTTCATTTGGATCACGAGAGTTTGAAGTATGTGCATGGTCAAAAGAAAGTGAGTCTGATATATGCTAAGCGAATAAGCTTCTTGCAGACATTTGTGTTCTCTACAAGGCATGTGGATGGCAAAGAAAATGTCGTGGCGGATGCATTATCGAGGAGGACCATGGTACTTACCATGATGGATGAAAAGATTTTGGAGTTTAATATTTTTATGAGTCAATATGCCATGGATGATGATTTTTCTATGATCTTTTAAGAGTGCAAGAAACAAGGGAGTTTTGGAGCTTATGTTATTCAAGATGGGTTCTTATTTAGCCTAACAAATTATGTGTGTCGAAGACTTCAGTTTGAGACTTTCTAATAAAATAGGTGCATGAAGGAGGAATTGCAGGACATTTTGGAGTTCACAATACTTTGGAGTTGTTTCAAGAACATTTCTATGGGACAAGAATGCAAAAGGGAGTATCAAGGACATTAAATGTTGGAGACATTGACCCTTATTATGACAATGAAAATTTGAGGAAAGATTTAAATCAATAAGGGGAGAATGATGCAAGAGAAAACATTAAAAAATTGGCTTTCATAATTATGGAACCAATTATTCTTCATTTGGAAAGTGTCTCCCATAAATTTGAAGACCAACGGATGGTTACGTTGCTCGAAACGTAACAAACAAGCAATTAAATGTCCACGTACATGTGCATGACATGTAAAGAGGGAGTAACCACGTGCATGTGGAGTATATTGGCAGGATTTTCAAGAATCATTAGTAATTTAGCTAATTTATTAATTAAGTAGTAAAGTTAGATAATAAAGTTAGTATAAAAGTAGCATAATATCTTTTATCTTGGAATATTTTGGAATATGCTTTAGCTAGTGGTGGAAATGTTATATTATATATGACTGTCGAGCATATGGCATTGACAATGGAAGATTGAATTAAATTGAAGTTGAAGATCAACATTGAATGAATTATGTGTGAGTTCAAACTCAAGTAAATCAAATCTGTGTGAACAGTTTGTCTTGAAAGTTTAAATCTCTTTATCTTTGTGAATTAGAGATTAACCATATCTTTTCTACTATTCTTAATCCATATTTTCCTAAAATAATTACCATCAAAACCCTACTCTAATACATGGTTAATCAAAGCCCTAATTTTGTATACACAACTGAAACCCTAAACCACCCATATCAACTAAATGCCACTTATTCCCTCTTTTCAAACCAAACGCTAATCCTAACCTTCAGCCAAACCCTATCTTTCGAAACTAAACATCATCATCAATCCATCATCGAATGCATATGCTAATTAGTGTGTCCCATTTAAACCATCATCATTATTAAATCATCATCACCGAATCATCATCATCACTCTTCTACCATAATTTGAACCACCATCATCTTACTTACATCACTTTTGAAGCTTTAATCTTTTAACTCAACATCACCTAGCCTTTATCATATTATCTAAACTCCATTCAAACCATTAATTCAACATAATTGAAGATTACACCCTCCCACACACATCATAAGATGTTGGATTTGGAACTTGACTTTTAGCTATGTGAGCTTGTGACTCATATTTGGTGTGTAGAATAGCTTGGATTGGTGTGTGAAGTGTTTCAGAGGAATTTTGAGTACAACTATGAGCTATTCTGGAAAGATGTGAATATTTTACCTTGAAGAAGTTATAATTTGGAAATGTACTGAACATAAAAGTTGCAAATAGTTCTGTTAGCTTTCCAACACATCAAGAATCAGCTCTATTGAAGGTCAGATGAAGAAGTTGTGGCCAAAATACTAAAGACTATCAAAGTTGGGAAGAAATATGGGGGGCCGTGTTTGTGAAACATGATCCGTATTTTTTCATCAGGAAAATGTGTTATGTTTCCGTGAGAAGCCGAGAGACAGAAAATAAACACGGGGGTACCATGTTTATTAACACGGGGGTACCGTGTTTATTAACACGGTCCGTGTTTTTTGGTTTTTCGCTCCGCCTCGGTTTTCGCTAATGACAGTTTCATATAGTATAAATACCATGCGATTAGAACCCTAATTGAAGAGTGAACGCCATTTTCTTCTCCTATTGAGTTCTATTGTAATTCCTTGATGAATTGAGTGATTTAAGTGAGAATTTCTTTGATTCTTTGTAATCACAATTACTTCACATCAATAAGATCATCTGTTTCCCCAATCTGTGTTCTTGAGTGTTCTTCTCTTCTCAATTCTTGTGTGTTCTAATTGATTCTAATTAGATCTTATTTTTCCGAATTGGTATCGATCCACAACAAGTTATATTGATAATAAAACATTTTATGAAGGTGTGCTAAAATTGGTGGATAAACAATTTGTAACACCCCCAAAATTCACTACTAAAAATTTTCGTTTTATTAAAAGAATTAGTAGAAGCAAAATAACAACCTATGAATTTCGGGGATATTATCACCATAATTAGTACCAGATCGGTTCACTACTACCATTTCAGTACCAAGTGCTAAGGTTAAAAGAATAAGATACAATTTGCTAAAATTTCAAACCATATTAAAATTAGAGTAGCACAGTAAATAATTTATAAGAATAAAATCCACCAATGGTGGTTACAAGAATACCAATTACATTTAAACCAGGGGTTAAAGGAGAGAGGGGTGAAACCCTAAACTTTCGGATAATTCCTTATGCTCTTTCTCGTTGCGCACTTGAATAGCACCTGTAAGGGACATTGCCTATTGAATAAGTAGGAGCCCCACGAATGGAAATCTTCAGTACTATGGTACCAAGTAACTCTTTAAACTACACTGAAAAGCAGTCTCGCAATGCAACACATAATACAAAACTATATACATATATAATAAGATATGCATATACAACATTCACATACCTGACAAGTCCATCAAATATTAATAGGTCGTAATATGAAATCAATACTTTTGGGCCTTAAGCCATTAGTCCATAATTATTCAATCACCTCTCAGATTATATCCATGTGAGTGTCGGAACCCCACTATTATAGCCGGTGGACCGAAATACATACAGGCCAGAATGCTCCTAACCATTATTTTTTTGTCGTGGATCAGTCTCTAAGGCAGAAGGCTCCTAGCCACTATTATCGGTGGTGGATCGAAATACATACAGCGCAAAACTCTCCTGACCACTATTATTTGTCGGTGGATCGGTCTCCAAAGTAGAAGGCTCCTAGCCACTATTATAGCTGGTGGATCAGTCTAGCCCCAACTCACTTGTCTTTCACTTTCACAATTAGTGTTTTACCTTTTTAATCATCACAAAAATTCTATTTATTTGCCTCAGAGGGGAGATTAAGATCCCGAGACACAAAGGCACACCGATTGCACCGATGCATATAAGCTACTCAGTACCCTTCAACTATCAACCCAACGACGCAAATGTACCCTAGTCGTACTAGTGCATACAACTACTCAGTACCTTACTGACAAGGAAACTTAATCCATAAGTATACATACCCCCTAAATAAGCCCATACAACTAGATAGAGTAAGATGTAAGGTCTGGCTAGGGCACAAAGGCACACTAGCAAATACTAGAATAATCATAGGCTAAACCATATCTTTAAGGTAGTGACCCCTAAAGAGCCACCATTCCTGATCTCGAGGTCTTTCACTTTAATTATTAGTGTCTTAATTAAGGCGATCACATAAATCACAACAATCATATACTTATTCACTTAGTGCCAGATCGGTTCACTCCTACCATTCCAGTACTAAGTGCTAAGGCTGAACATGACTAACACCAAACACAAGTCAATAATTAAAAATGAGAATTCATGAAAGGACTCATTCATAACTATATAGAAATCAGAGTGTGGTTTAAGAATTACAACCCAAGGGGTAAGAAACTAAAGTTTTCCAAAAACATAAAATATTGCGCGACATGACATAACTAGAATAAAAAGACACATGGTAAATAAAAGGAAAGATAGAGTCCATCCAAGTCGGTCTCGATCCCTATGCCAAGTCTAGGCTCAACTCTTAACCTCACCCGATTCCTTGTAAGTGTCATAGGCATTGAATATGTCATCTCCTACCTACACAAACTCAGATGGGTATTCTACTTGTGGGAATGAGCAATACCCATAAAAAGGGTGGTCAATATGCTACATACTAAGTAAGGTAACTGAGCACTAAGGCCAATACATAAGAGTATATAATACAATCACGATAACATGACAACATACAATCTCTCATATAAATAAAGGCTAAGCTACAGTCTGGATAACATAATTATTTAATCCTTGAATAGTGCTCATTTCACACCATAATTTTTATCAATCGATGCAAGTACAGGAACCCCACCATTATAGTTAGTAGATCGGTCACTTATAGGGCAAAACACACCTGACCACTATTATATGTCAGTAGATTGGTCTCTAGGGCAAAACGCTCCTGACTATTATTATGCCGATGGATCTGTCTGACCCCGACTCTCATGGTGTTCCATTGTAAGTACTTAGTGTCTTTTATGTGTCTTATCAAACTTAGGGTTTGGTTTATTGAGTTCAGGATCCCCCAATATTATAGTCAGTGGATCGGTCACTTATAGGACAAAACACACCTAACCACTATTATATGCCGGCGAATCGGTCTCCAGGGCACCCCGGCAGCTGGCCACTATTATGCCGGTGGATCGGTCTGGGCTTGGCTCAATAATCTTCCACTTTACATGATTAATGTTTTACCGTGTCTTATTCAAAAGTTCTACCCTAGACATGTATGACTAACCCCATCTACACTTATCCTCCTAGGAGGGCCCATCCCATATTTTGATGTTTTTGCACCTCCTAACTCACCCAACATCTTTTCTTTATTCCACTACTCACACCAGAGGCCCAATTCCTAAGTGTGTGGGTCAAGGCCCACTGTCGACACCACTAAGCCCATTCACGATCTTCCCTAGGGTTTTCCCCAAAAAAACCCTAATTTAGGCATATATGGCCCATCATTCTCTGCCTCACGCAACCCAACTATTTTAACACCCTACACATCACAACCCTTAGATTTAGCCCTTATCATTTCACGTCACTCTCCCAAGTACATGCGTGACCATGAAACCCTAGGTGACCACACCAAACCCTAGCGGGTCATGCCATTCCTAGTATCCTCCTTTCCACAAGTCACCCTTCCATTTCTCACCTTCCACTCTTGCTTCCCATGATACTTATGCTCTCCACACTCATGACAATCCCCCATTCTCACCTCATACTCCACTTACCCTCATTTATTTTCCTTTTTCCACCCTCTCAAATTAGGGTTTCCTCCCAAACCCTAACTCGGTCTCCTATGCACCCTTATAGTGTCTTATGTACAATTTTTTACCCAAAGCCTTCAATCACCTAAACAACTTTTCCATTACCTTCCTCACACCCCAAGGAACTTTCCATACGTAGAGTTCACCACCATTCGACACCCTGCAACCCCCTCTACCACTACCATGCCTTAGTTGGTCAAAAACAACCCTTGCACCCCTTCATTTTTCCCTCCTCTTTTCCTTCCTTCTTAGCCTCTCCACCTCGACCCACCTCGGCAACCATCTTCGCCGCCTTTCTGCCGCCGCCTCCGTCGCCCTATGCCGTCGGGAAACCATCCTTAGCCACCACCTACACCCCCTCTTCACTCTTGCACCATTCTTTTGCCTTGAAACCTCCACTATCTACCTCCTTTTCTAGCCTAAAGTCACTAAACCGAACCATCTCTCCTCTCTTCTATCTCACCCCTTTCGACCCTTTATTCACCCTTATTTTTGCATGTGGCTCACGTTGTTCATGCAACGTGAGCTCCTACTTGATTTGGAAACTTATTATCTAAATTTTAAGGTATACTAATAATTAATTAAAGTGTATTATTATTAAATTAATTTGTTTTTATAAAGTTATATCCTTTAATTTCTTACTTCTAACCTAATAGTTATTGATATTATTTTTAGGTGTTGAGTTGCTAATTAAGCCTTGAATCCTTAACGGGGATACCGGTAAGGTTTGATTTTTGTGGGATTAAGGTAATCGTTAATCCTCACTTAAATACATGGAAAAACGTATGCTAGCACATTAGGGATTTTAGTATGATTTTATGCATATTTTGTGTGCCTAGCATGATATATAGATGGTTGTTTATATTGATAGATAAAAAAAGGAAAAGTATGATAGCCTTTGTGCCATATGTAGGTGTGATAATTAAGGAAGGAGTTTGATTATTGATGGAAATGTTAAATGCTTATCTATGATGTATTATGTTGCTAATGCATGAATAATATTATTGTCTAAGGATATTTTAGTAATATGCTTATGTAAGTATGTGACCTAATATATATTGTAATCCCCCAAAAATTTCGAAAACCCATATTTTAATAAATAACTTTATTTGAAATAAAAATTAGCTTGTAAAATTATTATTTTAATTATTTTATGGATTTTTAGAGTATGTAAATTTGGATAAAAGTGTTTAATAAATTAAAAATAAATATTTTGCTATTTATCGTATTGTTTTATTTAAATAATTTTCCCAAACTAATATTTTACCAAATTTACCCTTTTAAACTAAAATATTAGGTTATAATAAATTAAATTGTTAAATTAAATAATTTACCAGGGATATTATATTTTATGATTTTATAAATTTAATTAAACTAATTTTCCTATTTTTTCCATTCTCATTTTTCTTTTTCCCCCTTTCTTCCTTTCCTTTTTCTTTTTCTTCTTCCTTTTCCCTTGGGTTGCCTCGCCAGGCCAGCCCTTCCCTGCCCGATTGGGCCTTCGGCCCGCTTCTGCCCTCCTTTCCTTCCTCGCACGTCGTCCCTCTCTCCCGCGTGCTGGAACCGGCCGACTCCCCTTTCTTTTTTTCTTTTCCCCTTGGGCCGACCGGCCAGCTTTTTCCCCTCCTTTCCCCGACCGGCCGCCCGCAGCCCCCTTCTTTCTTCTTCTTCTCAGGCGGCGACAGCCGCCGACCTGCTCATTTTTGCCCGACCGCCTGCAGCTGCCGCCCTGCCACCCTGCCTCTCCCTCTCTCTTCTCCCTCTTCTTTTTCTCCATCTTCCCAGCCCTCCATTCTTCTCATTTTTTCGAGCTTCTCCTTCCCCCGAGCTCCCTCTTCCCTCAATTTTCTCCCCTCCATCTTCTCCCCTCCGTTTCGTGCGCTGCCGCCCTCCGCCGCTCCGACCGCCGCACCCAGCCCCTAAACCACCTCCTGCACCCTTCTTCTACCACCCTGCACCACCCCAATATCCATCCCGCAGCCCTCTTTCTCCCCTTCTTCTATTCTTCTCCCTGTTTTCACCCTTCTCACAGTGCCACCTGCAACCGCCTCTTCCTCCACCGTCCGGCCACCTCTGCCGCCACCCAGACCACTAATCTTCTCCCTGCAACCCCCTCTATAACCGCCATGCATTATTTGGCCGAAAACAGCCCTTGAAACCTTCCATTTTTCCTTCTCCTTTTCCTTCCTTCACAACTCCTCCACCTCGACCCTTCTCGGCCGCCACCTTCGCATCCCTGCTGCCGCCGCCTCCGCCACCATTAGCCACCAGCAACACATCCCCGACCACCTCTTACACCCCCTCTCCACTTCTGAACCATCCATTTGCCTTAGAACCTCCCCCAACTATCTCCTTTTCTAGCCTAAAGTCCCTAAGTTGAGCCACCCTTCCTATTTTCCACTTCACCCTCTTCGAGCCTTCCCCCCCCCCCTTTTCTGCATGAAACTCACGCTGCTCATGCAGCGTGAGCTCCACTATATGTAAAAAAAAATGATTTGGCTAATTTCTAAGGTATAATGGTGTTTTATATTAAGTATTTTACTAATTAAATTTTATAAAGTTTGATACTTGTATTTTATTTCTAACGTGTATATGATGGATATTATTCTTAGGTGTTGAATTGCTAATTGTGCTTGGTAAGGGTTGATAATTTTGCGAGATTAAGGTAACCGTTAAATCCCGCTTAAATGCATGGATTAATGCATGTTATCACATTAGGCATTATTAATGTGTGTTATGCTTGATATATGTTGCTTAGCATATCATATGTGGTTATTGTGTTTATTGTTGAAAGGAAGCATGATAGATTGATGATATGTATGGGGATAATATTTAAGGTAATAATTTGGTGGTTAGGGAAAATGTTAATTATTATCCATGTGGTTATATGCTATGGTGGTATTTAATACATGTTTAATACTTTGTTAGCATTAGGAGATTTTATTAATATATATTGTACAAGAGTATGGCCTAATATATATATACATGTGCTAATAAGCATTACATTAATTATAAGAGTCATGGGTGAGACTTCAAGGTTAATACTTCATGTAGTATTAATAATAATTTAATAATAAGGGTGTGTAAAGAGTAAAGTGGTGAATTTGTTAATAAAAGGAGAAAATAGTAATTTTGGAAGTAGGGGGTAAAATTGTAATTTTGTGAATAAAGGATGAAAGAGTAATTTTTGTAAATAAAAGGGGCAATTTGGTAATCTTGTTAAAAAGAATGGCAATTTGGTAAATTGTAATAAAAGGACAATTTGGTAATGTTATAATAAAAGGGTAAAATTTTATTTTGTAATTAAAGGGCAAATAGTAATTTTATGATTAAAGGACGAAATGATAATTTTACAATCTAAGGGCGGAATGGTAATTTGGAAATTAAAGGAGGTAAGATAGTAATTTTATAATTAAGGATAAATGGAAAAGTTACAAGTAAAAGGGTGATATGGTAATTTTGGGAGTTAAGGGGGTAAAATGGTAAATTTGAAGGTAAAGGGGTAAAACGGTAATTGTGTAAATCAAAGGGGTAAAGGTGAACATTGGAAAGGAGTAAATTAGAAATAATAATTATTGAGAAGGGTAAGATAATAAGTTAAATAACTAAAGGGTAATTTGATAATTAATAGTAGAGAAGGGTAAGATGGTAAATATGATAAATGTGAGGGGTAAGTTGGTAATCTAACTGACTAGAGGGTATTTTCGTAATTTTGGATAATGGAGTAGGGTAGTTTGGTAATTATGACAATTAAGAAGGGCAATTCGGTAACTTAAATAACTAAAGGGTAATTTGGTAAATTTAATAACGGAGAAAGGCAAATTTGTAATTGTGATCATATGCAAGGGTAATTTGGAAATTTGACCAACTCAAGGATAATTTATTAATTATAATAAAGGAGAAAGGGGCAAAGTGGTAATCTAACCAATTAAATGGAAGGTATATTAAGTGTAATAATTATTAAGGGGGAATTGATGTCCTAATAAGTATGATAAATAATTTAGTAACCTAAATCGAATAAGGGATAACTTGGTGATTTTGTAACAAGGAGGGTAACATGGTAATTTATCAAATAAGAAAGGGTGACGTAGTGATTTTATAAGTAAAGGGGTAAATAAGTAGGTTGTATCCAGTATGTCATTATGATTGTGGAATTCGTGACATGGCTCTATTAGTGTTGATTAACGAGGCAAGAATATTTGATGATTAGTAAGTATCACGAGAATGAGTTTTAATTCGGAATTAGATGAGTTTAGGATGGCCTTAATGATCCTCCTATGTTACTTTGGATGACCATCTGAATAAGAAATTTCTGATGATATCTGAACGATTAAAAGAGGATAATTATCTTATTGTTGTGCCTTTCTGATCACCCTTAATTAAGACACTACTACGTAAAGTGAAAGACCTCGAGATCGGGAATGGTGACTCCTTGGGGGTCGCTACCCTAAGGACGTGGTTTAGTCCACGATTGTTTGGTATTTTGCTGGTGTGCCTTTGTGCCCCAGCCAGGCCCTATATCTACTCTATCTAGCTCTACGGACCTAGTAGGGGGTATGCATACTTAAGGATTAGGTGTCCTTGTCGGTAGGGTACTGAGTCAGCTTTATGCACCAGTACGACCAGGGTACCTTTGCGTCCCTGGGTTACTAGTTGAAGGGTACTGAGTTGCTTTTACGCACCAGTGCGACCGGTGTACCTTTGTGTCCCGGGTTTTTGATCTCCCTATTGAGGCAAATAAAATGGAATTGTTGTGCTGAATAAAAAGGGAAAATACAAATTGTTAAAGTGAAAGATTAACGAGTCGGGACCAGTTGATTCTTTATATATCCCGGTCCACCGGTTATAATAGTGGCCAGGAGCGTTATGCCCTGGGTGATGATTCTTTATATATCCCGGTCCACCGGTTATAATAGTGGCCAGGAGCGTTGTGCCCTGGGTGATGATTCTTTATATATCCCGGTCCACCGGTTATAATAGTGGCCAGGAGCGTTGTGCCCTGGATGATGATTTTACATATATTCCGGTCCACCGGCAATAATAGTGGGGGTCCCGAGCTCAATGAAATTTATTTTGGATGCGAATGAGTTATGGAAAAATGTTAGTCATTGAGACGATTGATTAATGGCCTCAAGGCCCGAAAAATATCTCGATTACTGATCATGGCCTATTTGATATTGGTTGATGGATTATTGAATATATGAAAGTGAATTTTACGTATACGCTATTAATGTATCATTGAGTTATTGGATGTACAAATAATTGGATCTGAATACCATGTTTATACCTATGGTCATATCTGAATGTAGTAGTGTCATGTGTAATATGGCGTGCCTGTATTTTAAGTGCGTTTTTAAAGGGTTACTCAGTACCGTAGTACTGAAGGGTTCCCTTTATGGGGCCCCTGCCTATTCAATGGGCAGTACCCCTTGCAGGTTGTGTTCAGGTGCTATTCAAGTGGGCCCTTGGGGAGAGCGTAAGGTATTGTCCGAAAATTTTTAGGGTTTTAATTTGTCTCCTTTAAATTCAACGTATCTGTTATTTTGTAAACACCGTGGTTGAATGTTTCTCTTGTAAATTATTTACTGTGCTACTCTGATCTTCAAATGCTTAAGTTCTCATAAAGTTTTATTTTACTCCTTTAGCCTTAGCACTTAGTACTGGAACGGTATGAGTGAACCGGTCTGGTACTAGGTGTGGCGGTAATACTCCCAAAGTTCACGGTTTATTAATCCGCTTCCGCAATTCTCTTTTAATTAAACGAAATTTTTCAGTAGTGAATTTTGGGGGTGTTACATATATAGTTGCTAATGAATATTATATTGAATAATGATAAGTTGGTGGAGTTAAATGATAAGAATGAATTGCTAATATTAGTATTTTATGTAGTGGTGGTAATTTCATAAAAGTGGTGTAATAAAGGGGTTAAGTGGAAATTTTATAAGTGAAAAGGGTATTTTGGAAATTTTGTAGTAAAGGGGTATTTTGGTAAATTTGAAAGAAAAGGGTAAAACGGTAATTTTGTAAGCAAAAGGGTATTTTGGTAATTTCAAAAGAAAAGGGAAAATGATAATTTTATAAGTAAAAGGGATAAAATTGTAAGTTGTGAGAAAGAAGAGCATTATGGTAATTTTCAAGTAAAGGGGCATTATGGTAATTTTGGAGGTAGAGGGGCAAAATGGTAATTTCATAATTAAATGGTAATATGGTAATTTTATAAGTGAATAGAGAAATGGTAATTTTATAAGTAAGGGGTATTATGGTAATTTTAGGACCAAAGGGGCAATATGGTAATTTTAGAAAAGAAGGGAAAATGGTAATTTTGCAAGGAAAGATAAAAATGGTAATTTTGGATGTAAAAGGGTAAAATAGTAATTTTTAAGATAAAAGGAGTGTTATGGTAATTTATAAGTGAAAGGGTATTGTGGTAATTTTGTAAATAAAAGGATAATATGGTAATTTGGAAGTAAGGGGTAGAAGAGTAATTTTGTAAATAAAATGATGTTTATAGCAAATTTGGGAGTAAGGGGTAAATTGGTAATAATGATAATGTCAAAGGATAAATTGGTAATTAAATTATGATTAAAAATGGGCAATTGGATAATTATGATACCAGAGAAGGGTAAATTGGTAAATTAACCAATAAAAGGACATTATGGTAATTTTAATAATGGAGAAGGGAAATATAGTAATTATAAGAATGGAGAAAGGGTAAGTTAATAATTATAAATATGGAGAAGGGTAAAATAATAATTATAAATATGGAGAAGGGTAAATTAATAAATATAAATATGGAGAAGGGTAAATTGGTAATTATAATTATGAAGGAGGATAAATTAATAATTGTAATTATGGAGGAGGGTAATTTGGGATTATAATAATTGAAAAGGGGTAAAATGGTAATTATATTAATTGAGAAGGGTATAATGGTAATTATGACAATGGAAAAGGGTAATTTAGTAATTTAACCAACTAATGGGCAATTCAGTAATTATGACGATGGAGAAGGGCAATTGGGTAATTAATCTACTAAAGGGCGAGTTAGTAATTATTTAACCTAATAAAGGGGGAAACTGGTAATCATAATAGCGGAGATGGGTAATTTAGTAATTTATCCAATTGAAGGGAAAGTTGTTAATTATAATAAAAGAAAAGGGTAAAATAGTAATCTAACCAACCAAATGGGACATATGTTAAGTGTAGTAATTATGAGGGGTGAATGGTGATCTAAAAAGTGTAGGAGACAACTTGATAACCTAAATTGGATAAGGGGTAATTTGGTAATTATGCAACCTAAAAGGTAATATGGTAATTTATCAAGTAAGGAAGGGATGACTTAGCAATTATATAAGTAAGGGGTAAATGAGTAATTTGTACCTAACATGTCGTTGTGATTGTGGAACATTATAATATGATTCAAATAATGCTGATTAGCCAAGTAAGAGTATTTGATAACTAGTATGGCCTTAATGGTTTCTCTGTGATAGCTTGGATAACCGTTTGAATAAGAAACGACTAATGATATCAGAACGATAGAAAGCGAACAAGTATCTGATTATTGTGCCTTTTGTGATCACCTTAATTAAGACACTAATACTTAAAGTGAAAGACCTCGAGATCGGGAATGGTGCCTCTTTAGGGGTCGCTACCCTAAAGACGTGGTTTAGTCCACGATTATTCTGGTGTTTGCTGTGTGCCTTTGTGCCCTAGCCAAGCCCTATATCTTACTCTATCTAGCTCTACGGACCTAGTTAAGGGGTATGCATACTTATGGATTAGGTGTCCTTGTTGGTAGGGTACTGAGTAGCTTTATGCACCAGTACGACCAGGGTACCTTTGCGTCCTTGGGTTCGTGGTTGAAGGGTACTGAGTAGCTTGTATGCACCGGTACGACCGGTGTACCTTTGTGTCCTAGGTTCTTGATCTCCTGTCCGAGGCAAGTAAATATAATTGTTGTGTTGATTAAGGAAGGGAAACATACTAATAATGAAAGTGAAATATTAATGAGCCGGGCCCAGATGACTTATGATATTGAGTACCGATCCACTGGTTATAATAGCGGCCTAGGAGCGTGTTGTCCTGGCAAGTGATATGAGTACCGATCCACCGGATATAATAGTGGCCCAGGAGCGTGTTGCCCTGGCAAGTGATTATGAATACCGGTCCACCGGATATAATAGTGGCCTAGGAGCGTTGTGCCCTGGATGATGATTATATATATATTCTGGTCCACCGGCTAAAATAGTGGGGGTCTCGAGCTCAATAAAACCAGTTATGCATGTGAATAAAGTTATGGAAAAATACTAATCACTTATAGTAGAACACCATGTGAGTCGGGGCCAGACTGGTCCACTGGTAAATAATAGTGGCTAGGAGCGTTTTACCCTGGAGACCGATCCACCGGCTATAATAGTGGGGTTCTCCCACTCACATGGATATAAAATATGAGATTGATTGAATGATGATGGAATAACGGCTTAAGGCCCGAATGTATTAATTTTACACTATGACATGACTTAAGGCCCAAAAGTAGCGATCGTGAATTATAACTTTGTTATATGTGTGATTGTTATGTATGCACCTCTGATTTCATATGTATATAGCTTGTATTATGTGTTGCATTGCGGGCCTATTTTTAAGTGTGGTATTAAATGGTTACTCAGTACTGTAGTACTAAAGGGATTCCCTTTGTGGGGCCCCTGCCTATTCAATGGGCAGTGCCCTTGCAGGTCTTTTCAGGTGCTACTCAAGTGGGCAACGGGAAAGCGAGTAAGGAATTATCCGGTACCATTAGGGTTTTCTCTTTCTCTTTTAATTCCTGGTTTTAATGTTATGTTGTTACTATAACCACCACTGGTGGATTTTATTCTTGTAAATGATTTGATGCATTACTCTGATTTATGTATGTTGAATTTCTTTCAAATTGTATTTTATTTTTCTTAGCCTTAGCACTTGGTACTGGAACGGTATGAGTGAACTGGTCTGGTACTAAGTATGGCGGTAATATCCTCGAAATTCACCGTTTAATATTTTGGATTCCGCAATTTTCTTTTAAATAAAAATAAAATTTTCAGTAATGAATTTTGGGGGTGTTACACCCCATATCACTACATTAATTATCCTAGCATGCATGTCCTAAGAGGGTCATATCATATCATATCATATCTCCATTCATAGCATAAACATATCGTACACGTGCCATAAACAAATATAAGAGCATACATCAACTCCAATCTGCACTACACATAAAATGGTTATAACAATAACACAAGATACACAACATATCATTATACATGGCATCCAAGGCATATAAAAACATATAGCACACACAAGGCCTTAGCTACACCCTTACCCAGCACGACACCGGTCTTGGAACACGCTCCTACGCCTCCTTAGGGTTTTGGATGGTTTCACTTATAAGGGAAAAAACTAAGGATTAGTTTTCCTCCTACTATTATTACATACTATAGTCTAAGATTAGGGTTACAATTATTAAAGGGATCTTTACAAGTGAAAATTACGTTTTTTATCCTCAAGTTAGCCTACTAGATAATTACTAATCAAAATAGATTTATGTCAATATTTATAGCTATAATTATGTTGTTAAATCTAATAGCTTTATTTATTCTAATAATATTACTAACACTAGTTATAGCAAAATAGTGATACTATTAATAATAGTAATACTAATGCTCCTAGTAATAGAAACCCTAGTATTTTTAAAGCTAAGGCCAATAATAGTATTAGGAATAAAATAATACTATAATAATAGTAATACCAACAAAGTACTAATATTGCTAAAGATAATAATGATAATAATTATATTTGAAATAATAATAATAATAATATAAGGGTTCGAATGTTTTTACCACAATAATAATAGTAACAACAATGATAACAATAATAATAGTAATAATAATATTAGTATAGTAACAATGTTGATAACAAAGGCATTAGGAATAATATTAGCAATATTCGAATAATAATTAATAATAATACTAAGGCTTGAGTATTCTTCTTCTATAGTAACAAAAATGATAACATGACAACTTCGGTTTCAATAATAATAATAATAATAATAATAATAATAATAGTAACAACAACAATAATAATGTTAAGAATAATACTAATAGTAATAATAATCAAAATGGTGATAGTAATATAAGGGTTCAAGTATTTACCATAATAATAAAAGTAATAATAATAGGCCAAGGTTAGCATTAATAATAATAGTAGTAACAATAATGAAAATCATAATCATAATAACACTAAAATTGTAGACCATGAATAATAATAATATTACTAGTTACGAAAATTCTGAAGTAAGGTTAAGTAACAATAATGATAATAATGATAATGATGATGATGATGATGATGATGATGATGATGATGATAATAATAATATTATTATAGATTATACCATTAATATTATTAAACATAGCTAACACTTGGTTGGGAAGGTCAGAGCACCACCTAGGGACAGTGGTGGCACCGACGACGATGCACGATGGTGGCGGCAAATGTGGTGGTTGGAGGTGGTGGAAGGATGAGAAAGGAGAAGGAGAGGGAGGAAGGGGAAAATGTGGGCATGGAAAGGTAGGGGAGAGTCTGTAGGAGTGTTTGGGAGGCGTGAAGGGTGGTAGTCGTGGCGGAAATGGTGGAGGACGGCGGTGCGAAGGGCGGCGGGGATTGAGGAGGGGTTGATTAGGATGGCACCTTTGCATGACCGGGGTAGCTCGTGCAAGGAAAATTTAGGGAGGATGGAGGTTTAGTTAAGTAGAGGGTGATGCAACAGATGGTTCTATGGGTATTTCAGCCGGCGGAGAGAAGGGGGCAAATCTCTAAGTTCCGAAATGAAAACCCAAACAAGGCTGCCTATGGGGTATTTATAGGCTAATTGGGGGAGGAATGACAGGGGGAAGAAGACAAGAGGGGTGGAGGTGCCAAGTATGCCCGCCTGTGGTGGCAGTTGACACGGTTCTACCATGGCAGAGCTGCGAGGTCGAGGAAAGAGGGAAAGGGAAAGGGGCAAGGCACTCGGGAGAGGGGAAGGGGTTGGTTGGGGTCAAAATAGTGAAAGAAAATGATGAGAGAGAGAGAGAGAGGAAAGGATAATGTGCGGTGGTGGCCGTCGGTAGGGTTGCAACGCCTCGGTCGCTACCCATGCCTCGGGGAAGAAGAAGATACGAGACAAGACAGGAAAGAAAGAAAAAAGAGAGGGGAGGGTGTGATGTGGGCCTGGGCCACACAGGGGGGGAAGGGGAAGAGAAGGGTCGCGAGGTTGGGTTGGCTTAGGTCGGGGGAGGGAAGGAAAAAAGAGAAAGAAGAAGGAAGAGGAAAAAGGAAAAAGAGGACGAGAGGAAAAATAAAAAAGGAAAAAGAAGAAAAATAGGTGGTTGGGGTATTTAAAATATTTTGGTATTTTAGGATATTTAAAATAATAATTAAATTCCCCATTTAGGTTAATTTAGGCTTTTTGAGATATTTTTCCTAATTTTCATTCTAATTAGTAGAACGCCCTAATTTTTTCTATTTAAATTATTTATCATTTTTCTCTTGATTTTCTCTAAATAACTTCCCTATCTTTTAATAAAATAATTTATTTAATTAATTTTTCCTAAACAATCTTTATTTTATCAAACTTCTAAAATTGGGGTTTTTTGGGGTATTTCAAGAAGGGGCAAGCCGAGTGAGGGAGAAAAAGATAGGAAGTGGGTTGGCCCGATTAGGGGAGAAGTAAAAGAAAAGAAAGGAGGGGCTAGGTTGAGCTGGTCACACGGGAGAAGGAAGGAAAATAAAAGAAGGGGGCTGGGCTGGTTGCGCGGGAGGAGAAAGAGGGGAGGGGAGAAATAGACCTACGGCCTAGGCACGAGGGGTGAGGAGGGTAGGCAGGGGCTTGGCAGCCCAAAGGGAAAGAAAAAGGAAAAATAAAGAAAGGAGAAAAGGGAGAAAGAAAAAGGAAAAAGGGAAAAATGAAAAGAAAAAATAGGAAAAAATAAGATAAAATAATTTATGGAATAATTGAATGTAATATTTTTAGTGGATAAATAAATTTAATAATTTAATTTAATATAATTTAATATATGGGTTTAAAAGGTTAATATTAGAAAAATATTGGTTTGGAAAATTATTTAAATAAAATGAGTATGATAAAATAACAAAATATTTATTTTAATTTATTAAATATTCCTATCTAATTTTATATACTCAAAAATCCATAAAATAATTAAATTAAATAAATTTAAAAGCTTATTTACCCAGATAAAAGTTACTTATTAAATTATAGACTTTTAAAATTTTGGGGAATTACACAGGTATTATAGGAGGAGTTATGTACTTATGCTTATAGTGTGAAATTAGGGTTTCTTAGGGAAATGAGATCCTTTTCTTTAGGAAATGTTCTAATCTTCACGTCTTTGTGTTTTATATGTTTTGAATACTTATGTTAAGCTGGATTATGTACCTTGCATATCTATATGTGTGCTTGTATGTTGGCCTTGAGATAAATAACAACGAATAAGATATTAATCATTTAAAGTGAAAGATCATGTGAGTTAGAATCGAGGTGTTAAGTCTATTCCACCAGCTTCATAATAATGGTTAGATGCATTCTACCCAAAAAGGTGCTTTAGACCATTCTGTTCTTTAATAATAGTGTCCAATAGTGTGTTTTCTTAGGAGGTGTTAAGTTTGCTTCGCCTACTAAATAATAATGGCCAGTCATGTGTTGTCCCGGGAGGTGTTTCAATCTATTACACCATATTAAAATTAGTGGGATCCTGAACTCAACATAAATAAGAAAATAGATTGTGATTATAACTAATGATGGAAATTTGAATTCAATTATTCTCTTGTACCATACCATTTTAAGCATTTCATCTTATTAGCCTCTTATGTGATTTTATGTATCTTGTTTCATTCCTCGACTGTATTGTCACCTTACTCAATATGTAACATACCGATCACCCTTTTCACGGGTGTAGCTTATTCCATGTGCAAATAACCTATATGTTTTTGTGCAGATTGATGAGGAACCATTTGATGACTTTGCTACTTTTGATGCTCTACATATGGAGGAGTGATTTTTATGTACTGGGGTTGAATACAACGTCATATCATTTGATTATTAGCTTTTGTTTGAATATCTTTTGATGCTTTGCATATGGAGGAGTGCTTTTTATGTACTGGGATTGAATACAACGTCATGTCATTTGATTATTAGCTTTTGTTTGAATATCTTGTTGCACTCTTAGTTTCATACAATCCCTTTTGTTGTATTTTAATACAGTACCTAGAGTTAACCTTTGAACTCTTATATAAGTCTATGAAGTTCTCTAATTTTTTAAATCATATTTTAAGTTTTACTTTTTGTTACTCTGTATTCGACGTAAGGGGGTATGATAAGACATAATTAAGTTGATTACGATGGTAACGTCCATTTGTTTTGATATTACATTTCCGCTAAAAATAAAATATTTAGTAGTAATTTTGAGGGTGTTACGCATATATTATTCTCTTGCTCATACTCTTATGAGGTATGGATTCCTATGTTGCAAAGGATGGGTTGCCAACGAGATCTAAATGAATATGATGCTTGGACAAAATGGAGTATCAATGGTGGTTGAGAATCCAATATGAAAAAGTAACTGCCAAGAGCTCTACTTGTTGCTATAGTCTATCACTTGTGGAGAGAGAGAAATGTATGTGTGTTCATAGTAAGACTCAATCTTCAATTTAGATTTCGATGACTTATTCTGAGTGAATTGTCTACTAAATAGATGGTTTTTTTCCTGGTTGTAAATCATTCCATAAACTATTGTCTTTTGATGATTCTTTAGTTGAATAAGGTATTGAACTTTTGTATAAGTTTTGTTATAGTTTTTAGTATGGTTAGTTATTTGAATTATTAGGATTGATGTACTTTGTTTTGAGCTCATCACTCAATTTGGGATATTAATAAAACTCAATCATTTACAAAAAATATCATTAATTATATTGATATAAAAATTAAATAATAATAATAATAATATTAACTAATAATATTAATTAAATAATAAATATTGATATGATAATGATATTATTAATTAAATATAATAATAATAGTAATAATAATAAGTATTGATAATTAAATAATAATATAATCATTAAATAATGAAAGTAAACTTTTTATTTTTATTTTTTTTGTATATTTGAAAAAATGGACAATTAAAAGAGCTTAATAAATGATAAAAACAAACATGGGTTTGGAGAGAAGTTAAATGAGGCAAATGACTATCATTTTTAAAAATTCACCTCATTCGGTAAATTTTTTTTGAACTTTACATGGATTAGGTTAAAAATTAACTTCACTTAACTTCCATTCACTCCAAAATGTTAATATCTGAATCAGTGATTGAATGAGATTAAAATTAATTTATTAATAAAACTTTGCTATTTATTTTTATTCACCTTAGAATAAAAAATATTTAAAAAAATTTACTCTTGTTTACCTAACATAAGTTTACCTACATTATTTAACTTAACCTAAGTTTATCTTAATTTAAATGGGCCGAAAAGAACAAAATAAAATCACCTAAATAAATGAAATTGAAACATAATATAATATTATTGATATTAACAAAACTTAATAATATAATCATTTCATAAATTAGAATCATTAATAATACTTGCATTGATGTGTGTATTAATGGAATTAAAATTATTATAAACTATCAATGTTATAAATAAATTGTAAAAGAATAATAAAAAATTAAATTATTATTGTATATGAATGTGATATCAGATAAATTGGAGATAAAAAATTAATAAAAAGTCAAATAATTTGTTTTCTATATTCAAAAAATTATTTCTACGTATTTTTGAGATAAAATTTAACCACTAATATTTTAATGAAATATTTTAAAAATATTTTTCATTATAATATCTTAAAAGATATTAATAATAACTCTGTCGGTCAAGATGCCGACGTGGCAGCCTAAAAATCCAAAATTTTACAACTGAGACTCCGAGAGGATCTTAGACAGTTCATAAGGAATGGTGGGGCAAGTGCATAGGTGTCGGTCTGCACCGGAAGGGAGTGTAAGCAGTCAATTCTCCACCATCAAGCATCAGTGATGGTATCTTGGCGAAGAAGAATCGTCTGGTAGAAATTAAGAGAATCTTCTCGCTCGCCTTTCTTCCAACATTACCCAAAGAGGGAGAAATCAAAAACCCAGAGGCAAGAAACTGTGAGAGCGAACGCAAAGTGAATTTCAGATAGAATTAGAGAGGAAATTAACGTTTGATGTAGCTGCAACCATGTCGAAGATGAAACATTTACTGCGGAAACTTCACATCGGGAATGATAACAGCCACCATCATAACCACCATGCTACTCGGCCGTTGTTCACTCCACCAAATTCATCATCAATCGTGTCATCTTCGTCGCCTTCGCCGACTTCTCCGTCCCCCTCGCCATCTCCGTCGTCCTCATCAGCGGGAGGGCCAATGTCGCAGATGAGGTCCGTCAACTCGTGCGATCGGACAGAAAGAGATTCCGTTCCGAGTGTTCCCACACCCGTAGTCCAAGAAAATGTAAATAACCGAAACCCTATTGATTTCAGTTTTTTAGAGGAGGAATTTCAGGTTCAATTGGCGTTGGCATTGAGCGCCTCTGATTCCGATAAGGGAAATTCGGCGGATTCGGACCAGATCAAGGCTGCCCGACAACTGAGTTTGGGATGCCCGTTGTCGGTGGCGGACAATCAGAAGCTTAGTGGAATTTTGTCGCTTAAGTACTGGGTAAGGATAAGGTTGATATGAAGTTTGTTTTGCGGATTTTGAATCCGTTTATTGATCTTATTGAATGCATATCGTTGCTTTCGTGGATACTCGTCATAGTTTCATATACATCAGTTCGTTATTGTAATGATTTTTTTTTTGGTTTGCTAAATTTGGATGTTCTAGTGCTTGTGACTCGTCATGGCAGTGATAAAAGTCCGATTGAGTTAGTTTGCCCTGTATCTCGGTTGTCTAATATTTGCACGCCGTGGCTTCTATAACTGTTTGATCGCTCGTATGATCGTATCCACTTTTCATGTTGTTTCTTTGGTTGCTCGCGTCCCCCTCATCTGTTGTTATTCGTTTTTATTTCGGGCCGTGCTCATCTTTTCTCTTTTGCTTCAAGTTTTAGCATTTTTTGACAGTCTGTTGAAAATTTTAGATTGGTGAAAATCATTATTTATACATTGTTGTTGCTTGTGTTTGTCATGATTCATCCATTATTGCTGCTTGTGTATGTGCACGCTGATTCCTCACTACTGAAATATCTTTCTGCAGAACTATAACATTCTTCACTATGATGAGAAAATTGTGGATGGGTTTTATGATGTATTTACCATCCCTTCAAATTCACTTGCACCAGACCAAATGCCATTGCTTGTGGATCTACAAGCTGTTTCCATTTTTGATAAGGTTGTTTATGAAGTTATATCAGTGAACCGCATAGTTGATGCTCCATTGCGACATCTTGAGAACAAAGCCTATTCTATATCAGTAGAATGTCAAATTTTGGGCCGTGGGCCATTTTTGAATGGTTTGATTCGGAGGATTGCTGATCTTGTTGTTGATGCAATGGGCGGTCCAGTTAACAACGCAGACAAAATGAGAAAGAGTTGGAGAGCTAGGAGTAATGAGATGAGGAGTTCTTTAAATTCCATTGTCCTTCCTCTTGGTTCTCTTGACATTGGACTTTCCTGTCACCGGGCATTGCTTTTTAAGGTTTGAATTCCTCTAAACTTTCCTAAATTGTTTCTTGAATTGATCAATATCACATACTGGTTTGCTGTGTACATTTGCTCTCCTCTGTTTCGGCTCCTTTTTTCAGTTCCCCCGCCCCAGGATATTTCTTTTCAAACTACTTACCAGAAATGAAGTTAGATGACGAGGTTGCTATCTGTGCATCCTATTCTCCTAATTAGTTGGAGGGCTTCAATGTCTTTTAGTGTTCTATGCCTTGCTATATTTCTTGGCTGCCGTACATTTGTACTCTGCCAGGACTGTCTGCCATTTTCTTAGCAAGAAGAGCTGAATTTGACTATCCCTATATAGATGTTCAATGAGTCATGTGTCAAAGAAGAATAGTTGTTGAACTATTAGTGACCATTTTTGGCAGATCCTGCTAAACCCTGATGGGGTCCCAAAGACACTAATAACCTTTTATTTGCTTGAATGCTTCCAAGTTGAGCTAGTAAATGGAAGGAAGAAGGTGAGGGTAAACTTCCCAATTCTCCAATATTGAAACAACTACTTCAAACATGTTTTTTCCATCCTCTTTTGTGAGTTTAATCTGTCAAACACTGTTATACTCGGGCCTGTTTCTTGTTGGTACATCTGCATTTTGGTCTATGTATAAAAAAAGTCCAAGTAAATCCTCCTTAATAGCATCTCGCCGAGGTATATGATTTTGTGGCTTTTTTTTTTCTTTTTTTTCTTGTAGGCAAGAAGCTAGCTTATAGGCTAGTTTTACTTATTGACTTGTTCAAACTAATTTGTAAAAAATCTTAGTTTAGTAAGTAGATTTTCACCACTAGCTTTTGAATTGTTAAAGAAAGTACCTTATAGCTTATCATAAGATACCTTTTCATAATTTTTCCTATTTTTACCATAAAATTAAGTGATTTAATTTTCCATTGTTATAAATGTCTTTTATTATCTTTTAATGCCTTTCATAAAGTTTAACAGTAGCTACACCTAATAGTTTTGAGGAGATCAGCTAGCTTATTAGCTTCGGCTATCAATAGCTAGCTTTTTAGTAAGCAACTAGCTTTTAAATTTTCAACTTACTTTTAAGCTTTCAACTAGTTTTACCTAACATAGACCCTGTAGATAGACCTCACAGTGATCAAAATCGTGTTGCAAGAATCGCATGTTGCATGTTCTTGTTCTCCATGAGCAATTAGTTACAGTTTCCAACTTGTATTTTGATGTGATTTTGGTCTCTTGCAAAATAAGATATTTCCCCTTACTCAAGTCATTCCAATCGTCAACCAAAGGATCATTCCTGGATGTGAGGGTAACATTGACTGTTCCTTGATAGAAAATATTCTGGACCAAAAATCATGGCAAATGGTGTCTGAAGCTTTGCGTACCTTGAGAATGAAAGGAAGCAAGTTCTTTCTGTTCTTTTGGTGTTTTGATGATGTTGGTTAATGCCATACTTCTCATTGGTAAATTTGGAGACAAACCATGAATATGACTCATTGCCAATCAGCTCAAGATTACTCTGTTCATTAAGTTTATTTATTCCCAGTTAACTTTCACTGTCATTTCTCAAATGTGGCCTGTTAAGTGACTGAAAGCCTCATGTTCCCTTTCCTGGCCCAGGAAGTAGTGTTACTATGTTTTTTGTGACTAATCTGTGGATGAAATCATTACTGCAAACGGGATTGCGTTCTGGTTTTACATTTTAATGTTGTAAAACTATCTAACTTGGCAATATTTTTGGTGTATTATGTGTTCTGTTATACTGCTTTTGCTAGATATTTAATCTTATCTTAATGAGGGACTGATAAAAAAGAAGCATCCTAGAATTATGAGCAGGCTAAAAAATTGCGGTTGCAATTGCAATTGTGGTTTCTTAGTATTGGAGTATTGCGAATACTAAACATCATATCGTGGTTGTCATGACATATTTTTATATTTTCTTTCACCATAAAAGTTAGTACCTATTTGCAAATATTGTCAAATATCGGTAGAAACTTATCAGTTGATAGACATGTGATTTCATTTTTGTGTTGCGTAGTTGATATTTTGTGTATCAATAGGCGCAAAATCTGAAACATAATTTTTTTTAATGGCATATTGGCCAATATTTTATATATGGCTGTGTGGCTCAATGTACTAGGAAATGATTGATAACAGTTTGGTTGGTGGATACCCTTATTTGCGGGTAATTTTGTGTGTATGTTCACAGAGGGTGTTGCTTGCAATATATCTTCTGACGAGTGACAACTCCTTAAATTTATAAATTGTTTACCCTTTTCCACCAGGTGCTAGCCGATAGGATCAATCTTCCATGTATGTTGGTGAAAGGCAGCTTGTACACTGGCACTGATGAAGGAGCTGTGAATTTGATCAAAATGGATGATGGAAGGTAAAAGCTTTAGGGTGTATTCAGCCAGATTTTTAGCGGATTTATTAGCAATATCACTCGCCATTTCATTTCCCTGAAAAGTCCATTGTATTAGTTCAGATAATATAACTTTTCTGTGGAGTTCTTTCTCCTGGTAAGTTTACAATTGTGCTAACATTCCTTGAAATTCCACTGTGTTAATTGTACCAGTACCCACTGTGAAACACCAATCTGTTTGTGCACCTTCATTTTTGTCCTTTGTCATTTTACTGTTCAGTTACGTGAAGGATATTATATGCTTTCATTTCATAGCAATGATTGATTACTTAATGCTGCAGTGAATACATCATTGATCTTATGGGTGCTCCGGGTGAACTTATTCCTGCTGAGATACCTAGCAGTCTTCTCCTGGACAGTGTGTCAGAGGCAAGGGTTTTTCATGATAGCAAGGAAACCACTAATAAACTGAATTTTGTGCTTGAAAAAGTGGCTGGGTTACAAGAAGCATTGATTGGTATTCATGAAGTTCGTGGGCCCTATTTTGAAGAACCTGCTGGTGTTGGATTGGAACGAAATATGCAGAATGCTGCTGAACCAAGAGGAATGGAGGAATCTCAACCTGAATACGAAAAGCTTGTTCAAGGATCATCATTTGCGCAGGAAAATCAGGTCAATGACGTCTCACAGTATGTGATTAGTGCAGCGAAAAACCCAGAATTTGCGCAGAAGCTGCATGCTGTTTTGTCAGAGAGTGGTGCGTCACCTACAGAACTGTTTCCAGACATGAATTTTGATGGTCTGAAAGAAAATAAACCGCTTGAACAGAAACAGCAATTGAAAGCTAAAACTTCACTTCCTGAAATTCCATGCCGTCCAGACAAGTATTGGTCTAACAGTGAATTGTCTCTTTTACCCCCTTCTGGAGTGGGGCACTTGCATTCATACAGTTGTGATAATGAACAAGAGTTCAATGCAGAATGGACAGCAGGACACGAGCAAAAGTTAATTGAATATTGCATTGATTCTCATTTACCTCCTGGGCTAGTCCATGGGGGAGGTGGTGTTGTTGCTTTGGGGATGAATCAAATGATCCCAAAGGGTTGTGCAGGTATTTATATAGGTTTTAGAGTTGTATTTGAATTGATGAAAGAATTTTAATTAAGCTCGAAACTGATGTAGTGAACTTTGCAAATTGGATAGTTGGCTGTGGCGGACAGAAGATTCTGGATCATACTGCAAGAAATTTGAGTGACATTGAAATAGGTAGGATGGACACTGCAGGGGGATACCATATTGCTTTTGACAATCTGGATGAGAGCACTAACCCCATGTTCAGCAAGAAGGTAAGTCCTATTCTTGGAGAGGTTGCTGAATGGGAGATACCTTGGGAGGATCTTCAGATTGGCGAGCGTATTGGAATAGGTAAGCACGCTGTGACTTAGTTTAGTGGAAACTGAGTCACTGTTTGGTGTACTAGACTAACTATGTATTTTCAAAGATGAAATATCAGCATGATACTTCCAATTGATAATGCATTTCTGTTGATTTTTGTTTTTATTTTTGTTTTTGTAACAAGTATACTATTTAGCTGTCTAATGCATTCAAGGTGTGATGCTCCATTTGTCCTGCCATAAAAGACCAAATTAAAATGCAAGTTTTGCACCAGTTCTCTGATGAAAGACGAAGTTTCTTAAATGGCTATTATGATTTTTTTTTTTCCCTTCTAGCAGATGCACGGTCATATCTTCCTTGCACTCAAATTATTTTGCCCCTTTATAGAATTGGGTTCACGTAGGATTTTACATATTTGTAACAGGATATGCAAGTGGCCTATAATCAAATTAAACTTGTCAGATTTTAGGAGAGTAGAATTAACTTTTGTCTTCATTGCATTTTAGCCAGCCTGAGTTTGTTTTTTGATCTGTGTAGTTTATGCATGTCAATTTAATGCAGCCTGAGTAATCTCCCTGTCATTTGCTTTTTTTTTTTTTTTTTTTTTTTTTTTATTAAATTTTTGTCCCTGCACCAGGATTGTATATTTTAGTTGTCCATATTGATATTCTTTAATGGTTGGGTATCCAATGAAATCAAATATATATTTTGTTGCAGGTTCATATGGCGAGGTGTACCATGCTGAATGGAATGGCACAGTAAGTTGGTCCTTAGATTTTTTGATCTCGATACAAAAGTTGTTCTTATAAATGAAAACTTAGCAATGAGTTCTTATTTTCTGCATGTGAGTTATCTGTATCATGACATGCTTCTTATTCCTGGTTGCTTTCCTATCCCCTCCTTTCAATGAGGTTGGGTTGGAGGTTTTGCATATTAAGTGGGCAGAGTTGTAGGCAGTTGATATTCATAGAGATTTAAACAATTGTGGCGTATATGAATGCAAAAATGATTTTGCATCAGTTCTGTGGTTTTAAGGTTCTACAGATAAAATAGCTTTCTCATGAACTAACTGTCATCATAAAACTGAATTAAATGCAAAGACGAGACAAACAAGATGTCACAAATTTAATTATAACTCATTATGGAGTTTATTTTAAGCAGAATCATATTAAGCTTATGACAGAATTTTTTTGAGTCATGATTTTTCCTCTCAACAAAGTACCGTAACATCTTGATATAATAATGGAATGCTCTATATATTATTTTATTGCATTCTTGCATTCCATATCTTTTTTTGTTCCTTTTCTTCTTCCGGTGACGATCTTTGAAGACTTCAAAGATGGCAAATAAACCAATTCGTGGGTCCTTTTTAATTATGGTGAGTGTGATATTGCTGCATTTTTTTCTTTACTGGAGTACTGGCTGTACATCGCAGGAAGTTGCGGTAAAAAAGTTCTTAGTTCAGGATTTCTCTGGTGATGCACTCCTTCAGTTTAAATGCGAAGTAAGCTCATTCTTAACTTATACTCGCCAGTTTCGGAAAAAAGCAAAAACTTGTGCTCGCCAGCTATCTGTATATTTTAGACAGAGTTTACAGGTTGATAATTTGTCATCATTTGAGTTCATGTTGGTTGCAAAATTTTGTGCAGGCTGAATTAATGATAAGGTTGAGACACCCTAATGTTGTCCTTTTCATGGGTGCTGTAACGCGTCCACCAAATCTCTCAATTCTGACTGAATATCTTCCAAGGTATGTATTTATATTAGCCTGGGAAAAACATAAGAAAGGATCTATGTTTACTTATTTATTTTTTTATTTTTCTTATCTAATACTGTTGTTATATTTCATTTATTCATGTGATGGTTCAGATTCACTATTTCACAATGTTAAAGCCCCCTTTTTTTTTTGGGATCCTGCTGTAGTACTAACCTTGGCTGTGTGCCAGGTCCACTGTGGGGCCGGGCAGGATCATGCCTAGTTTTGGTCCTAGTATGTTATACTTGAGTCCATTAATAAGTAGCAGGTATTGGTGTTTTTTTAAATTCTTGGCGGGCTTAGTTAATTTGCTTATATATTAGAGTTAATATGTCTTATTAATAAAAGGCCTATTAAACCCTAGCTCGCTCTCCAAGTTGTAGTCTATGAATAAGAGACCATAACCTCAGCAATAGATAAGTTGGGAGAATTAGCAAATTGCGAATTCCCTGGCTCTTTCCTCTCTCCACCATTGCCTGTCTCTCTTTAGTGTTGACAAATCCAAATTCTGATTTCTTCACAGGTACAATCAATCAACTCAGTTAACTTAAAAAGCTCTCTCTCAAGTTCATCTAATTTTGTGGGATCTCTTTTGGATGTTCTCATGACACTACTGCAGCTAGATCCTCGAGTGAGGTTTCTAATAAATTGGTATCAGAGTGTGATGACATTGTGAAGAAAGCCTTCAATGGAATTCTTCACAGCTTACATAGTATTAATGAGGAAGTTGATAAAGCAAATCAGGAACTTGAGAAGTTAAGGCATTAAAAGAGCTAGCAACAATCACCAACAACCACTCTTGTTAGTCACTAGCGATAAACCTCACTAGTAGGCCACTAAGTCATTTAGCAACCTAGGTAGGTTTGCAAGGCCGCTTTGCCCTTATCCATGCCAACCACATTGTCCCAACCCCCTTTGTTCTCCTTGTCGCAAGGCTTTTACCACCATGCTAATCCTCAACTCCGCTTGTTTGCCACCTTCTTTGGACCCTCACTTGCCCTCTACCGCCAAACTAACCTTAGAACCCTAAGACTCTTGTAGCCACATTAAACACCACAAACCCCTTTCCCTTACTCTTCCCTAACCTAGCGAACACATTTAGCCCCTCGCCTAGCCATCACATGCTTCACTGCGGCTTCTGGTTGCTATTGCTGAACCACAACACCTCCCAACCACCATTTCTACCCTCGTTTTCGATGGCCAATAGGTTTGTAGCCTTAGGTATTGGCTCCCCCTAATTGTCGGGATTTTGGGCAGTCAATTGACCCTTCTTGCAACACCCCTGCCACCTCTAGTTAACATCTATTGCCCCATCTATGATCCCATAAAAATCTTCACATCCTCTAATTCCTTTCCAAAATCAGTGCATGACACTCACTAACCCCACAAACACAAATCCTTGCACCAACCCCATGCATCCCTATGTCACAAATGTAGCTTACGTAGGACCTTGCTGCTCGTCATCTCCCCTTGGAAGCCTTCTATTGCTACCCTACTACCTTCACGAAGTGTTGAGAAGCCTTCATGGCCACCAGTTCATTCAACTATTGCAGACATAAATAGGGTCATAGTCAAGCTCAAGCTCTTACTGCATTGGGACACCCTTCAGTGGCTTCTATTGAATCTCATGACCAATTGTCACTAGTTGTACCTATGCCATACATCAGAGTATCACTTGTCTCGAGGTTGTAAGGAAGCTTTGGATCATATTGGGCCTATAAGTAACTCAAGAGACTTAATCTTTTATGGATGTGCTTCGAACATGCGCTTGGATCCTATCAAGGTAGACCCATAGCCCCCAGAAGGCTCTTCACCATCGATAGGTCTACCAGTTCAATCTTCTTAGCCCTTGGCAACCCTACCTATTAGGTCGCCCAATATGTGGTCATAACTCGACACTCCATGGTGCTTTGCTCAAGATTCTGTTAGGACCCTGTCACTCCTTCAGCCACACACAGAGAGGCAGTAACAGAATGGAGGATTTGAGATCAATTTAGAGGAAAGAGAGAGAGAGAGTTTGTTGTATTGATATAATGAGAAAAAAAGATTACACCCATCTACTAGGAATTTGAGGTCCTAGAGGCCTCCCCCAATCACATTGATCGTCCAAAAAAATCCTCTCCTCTCTCTCTCCCCTTCCCCTCATTTTATTTTACCCCCAAAATAACCGCTTGCTGATAGGAGCCTAACGACCCAATTGTTCCTGTCCAAATATTCCTCTCCACCTCAGCAACTCCCCAGCCAAAAATCAATCCCTAATATCCCTTGCCTTAACTGAATTTCCCGTATCAACTCTAGCCCCCCTTCTCACGTAGGTCCGCTTAATAATGGGCCTATCAAATTCCTATGCCACAACTATACCACTAGACATCTACTTTATATTGGACAATTATAAGACTCTTTAAGTTTAACCCCTTGGTCTAAGCTGTGCTAGGCACAATTGCAGGTCGCGATAAGGATAATGGGTCAAGTGGCACTACATACTAGTATTGCCTAGGCTAAATTTCTCGTAGTGGGCTTATGTTCAATAATTGGCCAAACAATTTTACTGTTAGCCTGAATTAGATCTTAACATGTTTAGCCGCTCTCACCACTTGAAATTGTGGTTTATCTTCGGAACAAGCTATTGTTGAGTTCATTGTCGCTTTTGGTTGCTTCTTTCTCTATTATTAGCCTAAGGAGAAGCTCGTTCTCCAGTATGGGAGTAATGTTACAGGCCTAGGTCGTGGGCTATCACTTGCTTTGTTAATAGACTCAAGGCCATCGATAAGTAGGAGATATTAGTTTTTATTAATTATTAGTAGGCTTTGGTAAGTTAGCTTATGTAGGTGTTAAGGTTAATGAGTCTGATCAATAAAAGGCATCCCTAAGCTTGCTAAAACCTAGCTTGCTCCCTAAGCTGAAGTTGGCTATATTAAAAAAGTAATAGTCTCAATAATAGAAAAGTTGGGAGAATTAGCAAATGCTCCCTCCTCCATTTTTTCTCTCTTTTCTCATACTCTAACTCTAATTCCCTCATATGCACAATGAATCAATTTAATTAACCTGATACTCACTCTAGAGTTCATCTAAGTCCATGAGAACTCCTTCGGAATCTTTCCATGACATTGTTGCATCTAGATCCTTAGGAAAGGATTCAAACACAACATGTATTTTAGAGATTTTTTTTGTTTTTATACTTGTATCCTATACTTCATGCTGCTTAGGGATGAGGAGAGTAATAGGAGCATGAAGTTTTATAGGTAATCAAGGATGGTGTGGTTGGGAGAGGAGAGGGCTAATGGCTACCTGCTAGGGTCTTGGGGAAACTTGGCTGGATGTTTTTTCGAGTAGCCTTTGATTCTTTAGCGTGATTCTATTCATTAGTAAAGGTTTCTATTTATAGGACTTACTAGCCTAGAGGATAATAGCTACTCCATCAAATTCAAAATCAATGTCATTTTAGCATTTTCATTTTTATGCTAAATAAGTGTCATTTCAAAATTTTAATGTAGAATATTTGATTACTTTTCCTAATTTACTCCTTGCTATAATTTATTGTTAAATTTTTTACGTCCAACCAATAATTATATCCTCCTGTTTTTTTTTTTTATATTTTTATTTTTGTTTCCAAAAATCTTATCATTAAATGTTTTTAATAAGTCATTTGGCTTTAATTTTTAATTTGTGCTCATCATAAGATAATTTCTACCCATCAAAGGATAATTATCTTAGCGAAATCCTCTAGAGATAACGAACTTATTCTATACTGACTATTAATAAAGATAATAACCGATCCTAAAAGGATCTTTAGTGTCCAAACTATTTATTAGAGATAATTACCTCACGCATGAAATAATTATCTCACTAGCATTTTACTAATAATAGTTATCCTTAGGAGACCTATATAATTGTTTAAGAGAAGGGTTGAAGGGGTCTTTGTAACTGCCTCAACTATTTAATATTTTTTTCTAAGATAAATACAAAGACTAAAACATTTATAATAAATTTAGTCTCCCTTGAGTTTCTCATTTATCTAATTGTCTCGACTTTTTATTTAAAAAAATTGCTATAGATCAAATTTAGTTACTTAGAAGAAGTAAGAAGGTGTATGTACACACATTTGGGATGCAGATGCTACCAACTAGGTTACCTACGGATTTTATTATTCTATTCCCCTAACTTTTCCTCTCCCTCTTGAGCAGTTATTTTCCTAATCCTCTTATTTTATCTCACCTTTTACACAAATTCCTTTGTAAAACAGATATCCCAACTTTAGTGGTATATGGTTGATGCTTAAAAAGGATTAATAAAACTACCTATGTTTACTGTTATTTTCAAAAATCTATCACTAGAAAACTGTGCTTAGTTTGGAGTAATCTAAGATAAGCAACCTTCTGAGAAGTTTCTTAGAGAGTTTGTGAGTGATGGCAAAACGTGTTGGGGCAGTGATGTTCCATCTCCCATCTTCAAATTCACATCCTTCTTCTTCCACTTCCACTTCCACCAACCACCACCCCACTATGATAATTATTTTTATTTTTGCCATTGTATTTTCATCATCTAACAACTTTTGATAATTCATATAGAAATAATACTACTTTCTCAACCATTTTTGGCCCACTATGTTGCTTAATCATTATTCACAGGTATCTATTATCCATTCTAATATGTACACAGATCATATCTATTTTTAACTTATTTATTACTATCATTGTTTTTAAATCTTAGACCCTTTGCTTTCTTTCAAACTTCGGTAATAATAATGCTAACTCCTGGATAGAGATCTTCTTTAAAAACTTAACAAATTAAATATAAATAAACTTGTAATCCAAATTCAAAAGGGATGTGAGTGAGCTGGTTTAGCCCTTGGATTTGGGGTTGTAATACAAATTATTCCTTAGCTTAAAGGGTTATTGTCAATTTAATATAGAGCACTTCTTTAAAAACTTAACAATTTAAATATAAATAAACTTGTTATCCAAATCCAAAAGGGACTTGAGCGAGCCTATTTAGCTCTCAGATTTGGGGTCGTAATACAAATTATTCCTTAGCTTAAAGGGTTAATCTCAATTTAATAAGGTTGAGACACACTAATATTAGCTTTATTCATGTGTGTTGTAGCTTGTGATGTTTGACAATTTTGTTGACTTAGCATTTTTGGTCCCAGACAAGGTTTCTGATAGACATAAAATGAGTTAAGATGGAAGAAATGAATCCGATAATCAAATTCAAGAAGACCGAGATAATCCAGGCTATATGAGGGCTTGGTAAAGGTACCTCCCACAACTCTGCTTTCCCCAATGCCTTTTTTCTGTCTCCGACTCTCACTTATATACCATACTCCTTAACAGACTCGTAACAGAAAGGAGAGAAAAAGAAATAAGAAAAATACCCTTAACATTTTCTAGTAACTAACAATAGGTGACTCGGCCTTTTTCCTTTAGTTGGAATAATTTTAACCATGCGCCATAACCCGGTCCTATGTTACAGGTCCTACTCTGGGATCTGGTAATAGGTCTGTTTGTTCTGTTATCGGATTCTGATCTTTAGTGAAATCTAATCTACTGACTTTTCTTCCTTTCTTACCTATTTTGAAAGTGTTTAAGGGCTCATTAGAGAGAACCCTTTGATCTCTTCTCTTGTTCATGATTTTTGTGAAGAAAACCGACCCCTTCTTCATTTTCCCCATTCCTTTTTAAATTCAAACGTACATCAGAAAGAAAATAACTACTTGGTAATTGTCTCCTTATTAATAGCACACACCATAATACTAATTCAAGCTTATAACTGACACACTATAACTTAGAACAACTAATTAATACTTAGTAAATCCAATCCTATTTGCTGCGCCTCTTGTAAGTAATGAGGGCCGAAGGTTGTTGCTCCTGCTTGTCCATAACATTACTCCCCTGCTCTAAAGACTGCTTGTCCGCAAGGAGGAAGGATGGATAACGCTGCTGCATTTGACTGACATCCTCCCAAGAAGCATCCGCAGGTGAAAGACCCTCCCAATGAATAAGCACCTGGTCCAATCCTTTATAGAAACGACGATCTAACACTGCCTGAGGACTTGGATGAACTTCACCTTGATGAACCAAATGCAAGGAAGATGAGACTTCATCATTGCTGCTGCCATAAAATTTCTTGAGACAAGAAACATGAAAAACAGAGTGGATTTTGGCATCAGTAGGCAAGTCCAATTTATAAGCAACAGAACCAATGCGGGCAGCAATACGAAAAGGGCCATAGAACTTTGGAGACAATTTCTTGTTGCTTCGAAGCCGTAAAGAAATTTGGCGATAAGGTTGAAGCTTGAATAACACCAAATCGCCAACCTGAAATTGGACATCACGATGAGAAGCATCATAAACAGATTTCATATGGGCCTGTGCTTGTTGGAGACGATCTCGCAAATCATGTAAAACCACATCCCTCTCTTTAAGAGCAACATCCACAGCCTCCAAACGAGAAGAGCCAGGACAATAAGCAAGCAATTTTGGAGGAGACTTGCCGTACACAACATCGAAAGGGGTAGTCTTCAAGGAAGTGTGGTAACTGGTGTTGTAACAGTACTCAGCCCAAGAGATCCAATCCAACCATTTTTTGGGTTTGTCACTGGTGAAGCACCTTAAATACATCTCCACAATGCGATTCGCGACTTCGGTTTGCCCATCTGTTTGAGGGTGATAAGAAGAACTAAAACACAATTGAGTCCCACTAAGCTTAAACAATTCAGTCCAAAATTTGCTTGTAAAAGTAACATCTCGATCAGACACCACTGTTTCTGGAAGACCATGAAGCTTAAAGATGTTGTCAAAAAATGCCCGAGCCACAGACACAGCGGAATAAGGGTGCGCTAATGGAACAAAGTGGGCATATTTAGAAAAACGATCCACAACCACAAACAAAACAGGTTTACCATGGGACAAAGGCAACCCATCAATAAAATCCATTGAAATATTAGCCCATATGTGAACCGGAACTGGTAAAGGTTGCAACACACCTGCTAGATGTAGATGTTCAGATTTATGCTGTTGACATATGCTACAAGCGCGGACAAAATCTTGGACATACTGCTTCATCCCTTTCCAATAAAAATCAGCAGCCACTCGCTTCAGAGTTTTCTGATATCCCTCACGCCCCTGGTTATGAAGAGCAGATACAACAGAGTGGATAATAGAAGAATCAGGAAGAAGGAAAACCCGATTCTTGAAAAATAACAACCCATCATGAAAGTTCCAAGGTCCAATTGCTTCGCCATCTTGAATCCATTTAGCCAATTGTTGAATTTCCAAGGAAGAAGCATTAAGTGCACGAATCTCATCAAACAACTGTAGTTGAGGCATGGAAACGACCAACAAGAATGCAACGTCGTCGGTTTGACGGGATAAAGCATCAGCAACAATATTCTCACGGCCAGCCTTGTATTCCACCGTGAAATCAAATCCCAAAAGTTTACTTAACCAATGCTGCTGTGGTGAAGTCACAATGCGCTGCTCCAACAAGAATTTCAGACTATAATGGTCAGTCCGAACTACAAAAGAATGACCCCATAAATAAGGACGCCAATGCAGCACTGCCTTGGCCAACCCAATTAATTCTTTCTCATAAGCCGGTAAACGATGATGGCATATAGCAAGCAAACGACTAAAATAAGCAATTGGGCGCCCATTTTGTTGTAAAACATCCCCTAAACCCGTGTCTGAAGCATCACATTCAACCACAAATGGAACTGTAAAGTCAGGCAAAGCCAAAACTGGTGTGGTAGTCATAGCTAACTTCAATTTTTCAAAGGCAACAGTAGCCTCATCAGTCCAATGAAAAGAATTCTTTTTAAGCATGGCAGTTAATGGGGCCGCAATACTACCATAATTATGAACAAACTTACGATAATAACCAGTCAAACCCAGAAATCCCCTCAACCCTCTAACTGTTGATGGGTTGGGCCACTTCACCATAGCTTCAATCTTATCTTTATCCGCTGAAACACCTGCTGCTGAAATAATATGGCCCAAATAAGAAATCTCCAGTTGGCCAAAAGAGCATTTAGAAAGCTTCAAAAACAGCTGCTGAGTCCGAAGAACAGAGAAAACCACACGCAAATGATGAAGATGTTCTGCCCACGTACTACTATAAATCAATATATCATCAAAGAAAACCAAGACAAATTTGCGCAAATGCTGTTGAAAAACATCATTCATCAATGACTGGAAAGTAGATGAGGCATTGGTTAATCCAAAGGGCATAACCAAAAATTCAAAATGGCTGTGGTTTGTTCGAAAGGCTGTTTTTTCAACATCCTCCGGAGCCATTCGAATTTGATGATAGCCAGAGCGCAAGTCCAATTTAGTGAAGTACTTAGCGCCATGGAGTTCTTCCAATAACTCGTCAATCACCGGAATAGGAAATTTATCCTTGACTGTTTTAGAGTTCAAAGCTCTATAATCCACACAAAAACGCCAACTATCATCAGCCTTCTTAACCAATAGCACTGGAGAAGAAAATGGAGATCGACTTGGATGAATAGTGCCCTTGGCCAGCATATCTACACATTGCTTCTCAATTTCATCGTTTTGAAGATGAGGATAGCGGTAAGGTCATACCACTATGGGATCAGTCCCCATCTGTAATACAATCTGGTGATCACAAGAACGGTTCGGTGGCAACCCATTGGGCTCTTCAAAAATATCGGCAAATTCTGCCAATAATTTTTTAATGTGCATCTCTTTATCTAGTTCAATCAGAGTTTTGGTGTGATGAAAAGAGGGAGTGGTAGACGCCCTATTGCCATATAACTCTATTAACTGGCCAGAACTGAAAAACCTCATCCACAAGGCTGTAAAATCCCATTCAATGGGCCCCAAAGATTGACGCCAAGTAATTCCAAGGACTACACCAAAACAACCCAGGGAGAGCAAGAAAAGATCCACATGAAATAAATTATTCTGTAGAGAAAGAGGAACACCTGTACACAGACCAGGAGAACGCATCTTTTGACCATTAGCCACTGTAACTTTGAGATCATCTCTGGGTTGTATAGCCAAGCCTAATTTCTCCAGTAAGGACACATCCAGAAAACTATGAGTACTCCCGGAATCGATCAAGACCAACACTGGATAGCCCGTGATAAAGCCCCGAATTTGCATAGTTTGAGATTGTTGCGCCCCTGTAATAGCATGAAGAGATATGGCAGGTTCCACAGAGTCCGCTAAATTCCCTGGATCTGCATTGTCGACAGATAAGTCGTCCACATCTTCTATCCAGAAAAGCCTTTTACACCGATGGCCAGGAGAATAAGTCTCATCACAGTTATAGCAAAGGTTCTTGGCTCTGCGCTCCTCCATCTCGGCCCTACTCAATCGTTTAATGAATGGAGGTTTGGAAGAAGTAACCGCTAAAGGTCGGTTACTAGGTGAATTTGCCGCTGTCACGCCGGAAGCATAAGTCTTCGTCCCACTCCCTTTACGCTCATAGAGACGAGCCAAACTCATGGCACTGGTCAGTTTAGTAGGATGGTGCAATTCAACCTCGACTGCAATATATTCTTGTAGGCCACTTAAGAAAATTTCCACTTCTTGTTCAGATGTAAGAGAACTAGCCCATGCAGATAATTGTTCAAACCGGCGCTGGTATTCCTCAACAGAGCCAATTTGCCTTAATTTCACCAATTCGCCCAATTTATTGCCATGAACATAGGGTCCAAAGTGGAGATGGCACTGGCTTTTAAAATCTTCCCAAGACAAGTTTGGACGATCTTTATTTAATTTGAGAAACCATAACTGAGCATCATCTTCTAAATGGATGGCCACCAAAGCAATCTTGTTTGCCTCCGGAGTGCGTTGATGGCGGAAAAAGTGTTCACATCGACTGAGCCAGGCCAAAGGATCACTATCGCCCTTGTAGCTTGGAAATTCGAGTTTGGAAAATCGAGGGGCATAATGGCCACGATCACCATTATCATCAACAGGCAGCCTCTCCCTAGGGGCACGAGGATGAGTGCCAGAACCTTCAGTACGGGTTGTTGTAACTTCTCGAACCACATCATGCAATTGCGTGAGAATTTCCTGCTTCTCCCTCCCGCGATCAGCACGGTCTCTAGCCCGATCTTCCTGATATAATGCCAAGAAGGCTTCAAACTGTTGCTGCAAAGTTCTTGGTTCAGCCATTACCAACCTGTCTGATACCAATTTGTTACAGGTCCTACTCTGGGATCTGGTAATAGGTCTGTTTGTTGTGTTATCGGATTCTGAATCTTTAGTGAAATCTAATCTACTGACTTTTCTTCCTTTCTTACCTATTTTGAAAGTGTTTAAGGGCTCATTAGAGAGAACCCTTTGATCTCTTGTTTATGATTTTTGTGAAGAAAACCGACCCCTTCTTCATTTTCCCCATTCCTTTTTAAATTCAAACGTACATCAGAAAGAAAATAACTACTTGGTAACTGTCTCCTTATTAATAGCACACACCATAATACTAATTCAAATTTATAACTGACACACTATAACTTAGAACAACTAATTAATACTTAGTAAATCCAATCCTATTTGCTGTGCCTCTTGTAAGTAATGAGGGCCGAAGGTTGTTGTTGCTCCTGCTTGTCCATAACATCCTATTTCCCTTACCCAATTCCACCCTTAGTCCTCCTCACATAGGTGCGCCTCATTAAGGGTCTATCAATACCACCCTCCCAAAGTTTCACCTTGTCTTGAAGATGGAAGTCAGGGAACTGCTCATTCATGATCTCAAATTCTTCCCAAGATGATTCAAAGCTCAGTAGCCTTTTCCACTGAATTAGAACCTCTTGCTTCCCCTTAAAATTGTAATGCAACCCTTGTACAACTTCTAGTTGTGCCTTCCATTCTAGTTCTTTAATTAGTATCTCAGGATGTGGCTGGGATTGATGCCCAACTCCTATCACTCGTTTCAGCATAGAAACATGGAGAATAGGATGGATTGAGGTAGTGGGTGGCAGGACCAAACTATATGCCACCTTCCCCACCTAGGAAATCACCTGATAAGGGCCGCCAAAATAGTGAGGTGAGAGCTTCTCATTGCTAGGCTTGGCCAGAGACTTTTGTCTATAGGGCCTCAACTTCACTTACGCTCACTCCCCTACTTGATACTCCACATCTTGCTTTTTTTTTTGTTAGCTAAGGCCTTCATACGTTGCTGTGATCTTTCTAAGTGCAGCTTAAGTTCATCTAAGATTAGATCCCTTGCTTTATTCCTCGTCCATTGGAGCCATAGAAGCTGTCCCCCTCATATCTGAGCAAGGGTGGTGGTTCTTTTATGTATAATGCCATGAACGAGGTGGTATGGATAGTTGTGTGGTAATAAGTATTGTATCAATACTCCGCATAGGGCACCCACCACACCCATTGTCTGGGTTTGTCCCTTGCAAAGCATGGGAGATATGTCTCTAGTGTTCAGTTCACTACCTCAGATTGGCCATGCGTCTAAGGGTGGTAAGCCGAACTCTTCTTCAAGGTGGTACCTTGTAGCTTGAACAACTCTACCCAAAAGTTGCTGAAAAATCTTGTACTGGTCAAAAACTATAGAACAGGGCATCCCTTGGAGGTGAACTATTTCCCTCACAAATACGACAACAGTTGTGTGGGTTGTAAATGGATGCTCTAACTGAATAAATTGAGTATATTTGCTCAATCGATCCACCACTACCGACAAACAATTATACCCTTCATATAACCCTTCCATGAAATCTATTGCAATGTCTTCCCACACTTGCTCAGGGATAGGAAGAGGTTGTAAAAGCTTTGTTGTAGGCTGCTAGTGCTAGCGTGTTTGCCTTATTTTGCTAGCAAACCGCACACTCTGCCATATATTGCTGAATTTGCCTTTTCATTTTTGGCTAATATACCTCTCTAGCAATGTGTTGGTATGTCTTAAGTACCCTCGAGTGCCCCCAATCTTCCTACCATGAAACTTCGATAGGATCTGGGAAATATACTTAGATCCTACTGGTAGTACCATACGACCTTTATAGAACCGATTCCCCTAATGCACGTGGTACGGTGGTACCCCGCCTTCCCCTTTGAAGACAATATCAGTTTCTGTTTCAAAGGTCCTGATTGAGGAGCTTTGTCGATCTCAGCAAGTGACTCCTCCCAAGTCCCCATCCCTGCTATTGATGGTGCTGAAATCGAACTATTTCCCCCACCCTAGATAGGGCATCTACTGCCTTGTTGTTATATTCAACCTGGTATTCAATATCAAACTCATAACCCTAGAGTTTAGCCACCCACTTTTACTGCCCTTCTGTTATCACCCACTATTCCAAAAGGTATTTGAGACTACTTTGATCCGTTCGTATGAGGAACCTTTTTCCCAAGAGATAATGCCTCCACTTTTGTACTAATAGTACGATAGCTATTAATTTAGGGTGTACTCTCTGTCCCAAGACTTGGCTGTAATAGGTGATAGGCCTTTGTTCCTACAAGAGCACGACTCCTAACCCTACTTTGAATGCATCTGTCTTGTTTTGAAAAATCGAGGAGAGCCAACACCATAATCGTGGTTATTGCCAACTTCAGGGTTTCAAACGCTTGTTGGGCTTGAGGATTCTAGCCAAAGTTATCTTTCTTGAGCTGGCTTGTTAAGGGGGCTGCAATTTTACCATATCCATGAACAAACTTCTGGCAATAACCCATAAGCCCTAGGACACTCCTTAACTCCTTCAGGTTCTTGGGAAATGGCCACTCCTCCATTGATCTTACCTTTCTTGGGTCTGCTCCTACTCCTTGAAATTATGTGCCTAAAATACTCTTAACTCTGGCTGTCCAAAGGTACATTTCTTTTCATTCACAAATAAATCATGTTCTCGCTATGCTTTAAAGACCATCCTTAAGTGTTGTTTATGCCGAACCAAGGAAGGCTAAATACTAGGTTGTCATAACAAAATACTAATACGAACTTCCTTAAGTAAGGCTTGATTACGTTATTCATTAAGGTTTGAAGGGATGCAAGGGCGTTGGTTTACCCAGACAACATTATCCGAAACTCGTATTGGCCCTCGTGGGTGTGAAATGATGTCGTAGGTATGTCTGCCGGATGCACCCAAATCTAGGGGTAGTTGAAGCAAAGGTATAGCTTTGAAAAAACCATTGTCCTTTGCAACTCATCTAGCAGCTTATCTATCATTGGTATGGGAAACTTATGGGGTGCAGTGGCCTTGTTCAACGCCTTGTAATCAATGCAAAATCGCGAGCCACCGTCTTTCTTTTTCACTAGCAATACTGGGTTGGAAAAGGGGCTTCTGTTGAGTTAGATAACCCCTGCAGCTAGCATCTCCCCCACTAAACGTTCAATTTCATTCTTCTAATTATGAGTATACTTGTATGGGTGGATGCTAATTGGTTTTGCCCTTAGCTGTAGTGGAATCTGATGGCCCAACTCCCTTACCAGTGGGAGGCCAGTTGGCTTGACCACAAGATAAAAAAATTCCTTGATTAGTGCTGGCAATTCAAGGGAAATCGTGGTTGGACTTGTCTCCTCTTCTTCCATTTCTCCTAAGGAACGCCCCTCTAGTAAGAGTCCTTGCTTCTCCTTAGCCATTGTTTGCTGCATGGACTTGAGCGATGCTTGGGTGCAGCAGAGGCTGGGTTCCCCCTTCATTGTCACTAGAGTTGACCTTATATTGAGCTTCATCACTAGCTTTTTCTAGTTGACTTGCATCATGCCTAATTTTTTTAGCCACTACATCCCCAAGATCACTTCCGCACTTCCTAGCTCTAATGGTAGGAAATCCTCCACCACCTCGACCTTTGGTAGTATCAATCGTATCCTTGTACAAACTCAAGCGGCAGTGATAGAATTTCTAGTACTTAGTAGAATTCCATAAGGACTAGTCGGTGTTATGGGAATGGAGAGCTTCTTCACGACCTCTTGAGAAATGAAAATATGGGTGGCTCCAAAGTCAATTAGTACCACTACCTCAACTTCCAGGACCTGTCCTTATAGCTTCATGGTGTGGGAGTTGTTGATTGCAACCATATAGTTCATAGAGAATTCGATAACACTTTCCTCCTGTCTCCATGGTTAATCGTCCTTGGCGAGGAGAGACAAGCAACTTGAATTTCTCAATATATGCCTCCACCGTATCCTCTTATCTAATGGCCAGAGTGAGCCCTCATGGTGAGATTTGAATTGGATTAGTAGAGCTTCCTTGAAGCTAAGCTAGGAGTCGAAGCATCTCCTGTCCTTCGCATATTGGAACCAAGCCTGGTTTTTCCCTCCATTGCCATGGCCACAGCTTCTAGTTTCTCTTTCTCCCACTTGATTTAGAGTGAAGTAGCGCTTCCATACAATAAAACCGCGGTCGCGGTCGCGATTGCGGTCGCGGTCGCGGTGTCGCGGTATCGGAGTGTCGCGGTCAATAAATTATGTGTCGCGGCCGTCGCGGCGTGATTTCTAATTTTTTTTTCACAATATGGATTAAATGGTATTTATTCATCATTTAATTACTTATACAACTATGCATGAAGGTTATATGTTATATTAGAAGTCTTTAAATGACTTATTATATGTTAAATTATTCTAACAACACTACTTTTGCTAATTAATAAATAATAAGTTATTATATGTTAAATTATATGTTATAAATTTATTATATGAAAATTTATAAATAACTTATTATCCATCTATTAATTTTAACCATGTATTAATTTAATTAATATTAAAATTACTTAACTAATTAGTATTCAATAATCATACAAAATTATTAATAATAAACCGTTATTAATTTATTATAGTACATAACTGCATATATTAACAATATATTTAAATTATAATAATTATAAGTATTAATTTATCCATATACTAATTTAATTAATTATTAATATCACATCATTACTAGGCTAAGTATTAATATTTTATTTAAAAAATTCATATACGTAGCATATGAAAATTAGCAATATATTAATATATTATTTAACTAATAAATAATAGTTAATTAATAAAAACTAGATAACATAAGTTAAGTAAATTAGTTAGTTAATTAATAAAAAAGAAATAATATTATAGCATATTAGTAGCATAATTCAACATAAATTATTTAAATATTTTATATTTACTAAATAAGAAATATTTATACTAAATTACTAATTGTTGAGGTAGTTCGACCGTTTACTGTGATGTATCTTATAAGTTATAAGCTAATATCGGTGGTTACTGTACTAGAGTATCAATTCTCAAAGTCAAAGTGTCAAACTCTCAGACTCAGTTATAAGCTAATATCTTATAAGTCATAGGCTTCGACGGTCCAGACTCTTCCTCGAGTGCTACATGAAAATACGCGATTTCATTCTATGTTCCAGACTCCAGAGTGCTCGACTTCGAAGTTCGACCTCGAGTACTCGAGCTGCTCGACTCTTCCGGAGTGCTCGACTTCGACCTCGAGTGCTCGAGCAGCTCGAATCTTCCGGTCGTCCTGTTAGCAGACTTCCGCTTCGAGTTCCAGAGTTCCCACACGGCCACACCTCCAATCCAAGGTTACAGCTATTGGTCACCGTTCGCCGCTCGTCGTCTGCCGCTGGCCAGTCGCCGTCCGCCGCTCGCCAGTTGTCGTCCGCCGCTCGCCGCCCGATTCTACGGTTTCGGGTTGCGGGTTAGTGTTTTTTCCTTTCTTCCATCAATAACTGCTAGTTACTGTAGGGTCACCGATATTTCGGACAATATCGCCGATATTTTCCAACATCCGATATTGCGCCGAAATATCGGCGACATCGTCGTGAATTTCTCCCTCCGTCGCGTTTCGGTTGTTTCGCGTCGCGGCAGGCACCGATTCCGCGAAATTGCGGCCGATACGCAATATCGGACCCGCGATTTCATTCCATGAGCGCTTCGCCTTGAAGACCAGCCATCTAGGTCTGTCCCATCGAAGAGGGGGAAACTTCAGTTGGTGTTTGGGTCGTGTATTCATCCTCACTTCAGGAGCACCTGGAGGAACTTCTAGAGCACCATGAGCCTCATCTCCTCCACCTTCTTTATGCCTCCCTACATCTCGGGTGGACAAACTAGAACCCCACCTCTGAGGTAATGATCCAATTTCCCCACTATTTCTCCCATCCATTTTTCGATGTTGTCGATCTTCTCTCCCATCTTCAGAGTCTCACTTCTGGTCTCCCTCCTATCACTCTCTCTTTCCTCTTGCATTTGTGTTAATCTACCCTCTGGCAATTTTGTCTTACTTGGGTCCATGGTCCCTTAGGATAAAAAACGCCGTGATACCAGATTTATATACACCAAATGAGTTAAGATGGCAGAAATGAACCCCAACAATTGAATTCAAGAAGACAGGGATAATCCAGGCTATATGAGGGCTTGGTACCTCCCACAACTCTATGTTCCCCAGTGTCTTCCCTCTATCCCTCGACTCACATTTATATACCACAATCCTTAGGAAAGGAAAATACCCCTAACAGATTCTAATAACTAACAACAGGTGACTCAGCCTTTTTCCTTCAGGCGTAATTCTCCCCATGTGCCATTACCCAGTCCCATTTCCCTTACCCAATTCCGCTCTTAGTCCTCATATAGGTGTGCCTTATTAAGGGTCTATCATTTTCCTAATTCCCCAGAATGCACAAATATAAGATGTGTTGAAAAATTGTTGCCTTCTTATTTCCTCACATTTTCATTTCCTACCCCCGCCTCAATACCTGTGGGGACATGGAAAAACAAAAAACAGTATTTCTTAAAAACCAGGAAATGGAAAAAATAATATTTTAATGCATTTAAATCAATATATTAAATTAAATATTTTACTTTGATTTTATAAATGAGAGTGTGAGAACATAGTTAATAAAAAAGATTTGTTGTCATTTGTCATCCACACAAAAGAGCATAAAGATTCATAAATGTTATTTCAAACTTAAATATAAAAAAGTTACAACACTGATATCTAAATGAGTTAGTGGATTTGAAAGATGGGAGAGGCTAAGTGAAGGATTGCCTGAGTTTAAAAAACGACCGAATATGTTTTCTTTTTCTTTTTCAATAAGCATTTTGGAAATTACTTTCAAGTTTTTGTTAGTGTTTGTTGGTTAAAAAATGGAAACAACAAAAACTTGTCAGCCAAATCTATCAATCTTGTGAGAATATATGCCAAGGTGTACTTGACGTTCATTTGTTGATAATCAATATAATCCGTGCCACCTCAATGTTGGTCGTAGTTGTGTTCCTAGTTCACTACCGAACTACAAGAAGATAAACCAAGGTTCAAATGGATATGTATCTTTTTGGGGTCCAAGGTTTTATCAAACGTAGTAGTTGATGGTTATTATTTATATTTTACTATTTACTAGTAGTCTTTTAAGATTAATATTGTTTAAAGATATGATTTGATTCTTTGGGATTTGTTTTTATATCTTATAGACGTGTATTTTGGTTTCTTTTGATGATTTGGATTGATTGATTAATGAGAGTGAGGACTTTATGTCATAAGTTATGTGGCTAAAAGTTAGCCTTGCATTACTTTGCTATTAGAATTAAATGAATCTCATTGAAACTTTGGCCATCTACTTGTGGCCACCAAATTTTTGGTGTTTCAAATAGCCACAAAATTTGGTGTCCCCAAAAAGTAAAAGAAAGAAAAATGAATAATTGTTCCATACCTTAACTATAACCACCATTGATCCATTGCCTTTGGCCAAACAACCATCAATGATTGTGAGTCGAGCCTCCTCGAAGAAGACTTTACTCGAGTTGTTCATTTAGTTTAATAAGATATGCTCAAGTTTTATTTTTAGATTCATATATTAAATGGCTTAAGCTTAGCCAAAGCAAGTTTGGCTCATTCGTGAGTCAACTTGTTTAGAACTTTGATCGATGCTTGTTTAAAAGCTTGTTCGAGTCTCATTTACATGTGTCTTAGTCTTCTTTGTAAGTACCACGTTATATATAAAAGTTTGTTTGGGGCTCAATATGTAGTATTTATAGAGTCAGTCATTGACAATAAATAGTTTCAAATTATGTATTGTGTTATATATACAATAGTTGAGTATGATGGAGATAAGAAGATGAGTCTTTCTATTACAGACTTACAGTCTTAGGTTCAATAATTTTTTGATAAATATATAAACCAAATCAATAATTGAGTTTGAAATGAAACGAATCAAAGACAATTTGTTTTTTTTCTCACTAGAGATGACTTATGAGTTGACTCGATTCTACTCATTTGTCAAATGAGCTGAGCTTGAATGTTGATATTTATGCTCGTCTTAAAATCTAGCTGGGGATAGGCTCAATTTAACTCATTTACAACTCTAAGAACAAATGACAAGAACTACCACCAATCTAAAGTACTCATCATTGTTCATGGTTGTTCCCCTTCCTTCACAAGCCCTAGACACAACCTTTCAAACTTTTTGTGAGCTTATCCTTGTTGCATGGGCCTTCACCATCAAAGCAACCGACCATCATTTAGTTGTGATAATCCTTCTTGCCCTTAGCCCCCCCCCCCATTGTTCCCAAGCTTTTACCAACATCCCTCTTCACCATAAGCCAAATAAGTTGTTATACCACCCCTTGCAAAGTCGTTGCAAATGCTTTTCCACCATAAAGTGACAACAACTAAGCTTTAGTTGTTACCTAGGTTTGTCGCTCTGTCTGATTTGATGAATTAGCGAGGTAACATTTCAGTTCAATTGGCGCCAATCTTGGCCTTTGTACAACTCATATTCGTCGCTTCATCTGTACCATTTTACTTGTAAGTTATTTCTAGTGTGTGTTAGTGATTTCTAGAAGTGATATAGTCTTTGCTAATGATAGGGTTACAATTCTTTGTTATGGATGTGATTATAGGATGTTTGGGAAGGAGGTCTATGGTTAGTAGAAGAGAGAGGATTCAAATTCTTACCTATGGTGGAGCAGCCTATGGGGGATGGAAGAAGGGTCAGCGACCTCCTCCTTGGGAAGGACTTGACAACTGGGGTGTTGTGCCTGCTAGAGAGGGAGAAAGAAAGACAACAACAAAGAGAGAAGGGAGGATAGCTAAATAATTAACATCAAGTTAATTCTCAAGCATGCTTACTATCAAGGACCGTGCCTCTTATTTTTAGGCTAACCTAATTAGTTGAGGCCCTTTATGAACCCTAATTTATGTAAAAATACTAATTAATTAAGGTCTGCTACCAATCATCAAAATCGAAGGCTTGCTAATTATTAGCGGGCTGCTTATGAATAGGCTTGGGCCTAACATTGTAGGGTTAAGACAAGAACATGACCCTAATGCAGGGAACCAAGCTTCCTTACCCTCTTCTCAACCAAGCTTGTCCTCAAGCTTGAATGCAGGGAAGAGGCGTCAGAAGTCTTCAAGGGTTCGAGGAAGAATGGCACATTTAACGGGGGTATCCTAAGTATAATGATTTGGGCAGGTGTGATGCGGTGTGATATTGCCATCTACAACAAAGGATAAGGAGGGAATCATTGGTGGCAGAGGCCCCAAAAACCTCTTTATGTGAGACGTGAAACATTGGGTGGAGCCGACTACTCTCAAGGTCTAGTTGGTATGCAACTTAGTGAAAGGTCTGTAAAACTTTGGTGAGATCCTTTCATTAGGATGATGGCTATGAGAACTGTTGGTAGGGCTATAAGTGTACCCAAATCATATCCTTTGGTTGGAACTCCAACTTCCTTCTGTTGTTATCCTCGATTTAGAATGATGTCCCATTCGACTAAGAGCTAGTCTAGGGTGTTGACCTTGCTAGTGCTACTTGAATATGAAAATAGTCATAGTGGATCCTAGCCATAAACAAGCTTGAAGTGCATTTAGTGATAAAAAGTGTTGTAATAGTATTATGCCCATTACACATAACTTATCTACTATCTATGGTGGTGATTGGCTAAATGTTGCAAGTACATCACCAAGTGGTTAGATACTTTGGTATGTTTGAGGATGGTAGGCTAATAACTAGGTTCCACTAGCTAGAAGACTTCCTTCCAAAAAATGGTTGATGAAAATGATCACTATGACAAACAATAGACTTGAGGATCCCTTGTTGCCTCACGAACACCTGTTGTGTATGGGTGGTTGAGCGGAAGGAAGTGTCTAGTCTTGGAGAATCGATCTATGAATACTAATAAATAGACTTACTGTGGGACTACAAAAGTTTGTCGATAAAAGTCAGGTGATATTAACCCAAACCTCGATGGAAATTGGCAAGGGAGGTCTATTGGGCATAGATTCTTGAATATATATATATATATATTATTTTTATTTATTTATCAAAGTTAGAAATTGTTTAGATCAAAAAATATGTATAGATGTAGTGGGAAAACCTTCATGTACAAGAACCGTTTCACCAAAGGTGGACCTCTAACCAAATAACTAACCTTCTTTTGGGATACCAAGTAAGTTTACAACAACTTGACTTTGGGCGGGCAACCCCCTAAAGACCAAAACAGCCTACTTATGCATAAAAATAATAAGTAATAGGAAACAACAATTGTTGGATTTTTGGCATAGGAGCATCAGAGTTGCATCAAACACTTTTGAGGTACATTACCTCGGCATGAATAAAATCTCGTGTGCTGTAGTAGCAGCATGCCTCCTTCCAAATTCCAAGGTGATTTGGCATAGAGACATTGGTGTGACATCAACTTCTTTCAAAGTACATCAACTTGGCATTATCAAGAACGAAATCCCATATATTTTAGCAACGACTTTTCTCCCATCCAATACCAAAGTCCATACCCTCGTGTGAATTGTTAAGAACCGATAACCAAGGGGTGTGATCTCCACTTACTCAAAACATTGGGGCAAATAAGAGTCTTGATCTAGCTTGCAACCCGACACCATTCAAGACTCTCCTAGGTAATTAGGCTATAAATGAGTGAAGCATAGCCAAACTCTCTCAAGCTCGACTTGTTTAATAAATTAGCGTAAAATAAGGTTTGGCTTCGACTCATTTAACTAAACGAACAACTATATAGAGCTTTTAGCGAAGATAAAAATAGGGTTCGGATTAGACTCGGTTTAGTAAAGGAAAAAATGGATTGGTTGGTTCAACCAGTCTGACTGGGTATCAAAAGGGTCGCCTGTTTTGAAATTTGCATACTGACCGGATAAAATTAGAAATCGGTGGTACCAGTTAAAATGGGTGTACCCTAGTATGAATCTAAACACCACTATTTTAAGCCTTATGCACGGGGACATTGAATTTGGGTGAACTGGTGGAGCAAATGAGCCAGATAATATCGGGTTAAGTATCGAATGAAACCATTTTTTGTCAAACCATGGTCTAATCAGTTGGACAATGCACCGGTTGCTTCACTGGATTGATTTTTGAGCCGGTATTTAAAACATTGATTTAATTAAATGAATGAATCGAATTGAACTTTTAATGAGCCGAGCTATCCTACTCCTATGTAACCTCTCCATCAAAAAAAGATCGCCGCCTACAATAGTTGGTTAAAAAATCACCATAAGTTTAAGGTCAAACTAGGATGTGAGGAATTATAACATGGCATGCGAGGTGGCCAAGCATCTAGTCAGACGTCTAAACCTTCAACGACAATATAAAGCATGTTATCAAACTTTTTCGCTCACTTGTGGATATAATCTCAAACAACCAAGTTGATACTTGACCAATAGAAATTTCGATGCTAGATAAGTCTATCATGGACAACCCGTTCTTCACCTTGTATCCCAAATTGGATCTCCTACAACTCAGTTTGTATCTCATTTGAGTCTACCTTTTATGCCTTACATCATCTAGGAGTGACACCTAGGCTGGGATATGGTAAACAACTATCCTTCCTTTGTGTCACGAGAGAACATGTGTAATGACTTTGTTTTATACTCCCCTTGAAAATAACAATCGATTCATCCAAGGTTGCTGGCAAAGTGTTCAATTTATGTTCCATCAATAACTTGAGGCTATAGTAGTAAGTACGAATCAAGGTAGGGCCACCAATTAAGAATGGCCTTGCTTAACCTGATCAACTCCCTATCATATGAGCGTAGCTTGTGATGTTGGTTTGCCAAAAGTAGGCTATCATATGCCCCTTTGGTGCATTCCACAAAGAATTGCTTTGAAAAATTGGGGAGCTGTAGTACTAGGTATAAAGAAGAGCCTCCTTAAAGGAAAAAGTGGTAATAGAGGCCTTTGGTGACCACTTGAAAGTATTTATGCAGAGGAGGTCAATAAGGGGGACAACTAGGTGTCTGTATCCTTTAATAAATTTTTGGTAGTACCCTTTCAACATTAGGAATCCATGGACAACACTCCGACTTAGGCTTTGTCTATTTCAACACTACTTGTAGCTTGGTAGTTGAGATCAATATTGCACAGGGATGGGGATTTGGAAACGTTAGTTTCTAAAAAACTAGTAAAACGGGTATGATAGGAAACACCAACAATAATAATGACTAATTATATATGAACTTAATTATCTAAACTTTAAATCACACTAATTTATTATAACTTTATACTAAAAAATGAGTTGTTATTTATTATTTTCAAAATAGTCGAATTAACAAAGTACTACTTCTAATATAACTATAGGATCACACACTTTTTTCATAGCCCAATATGTAGTCACAAATATTTGTAAAACCCTAATCTCCTTAATAGATAAGTCTAGCCTCCAAATCAAAATAACGTTGTCTATTAGCATTTGAAGATCAACTTCTCGTTTGTGCCTCTTCACTCCCATGTTCGTGTGTCTATTTTCCTTCTTCCCTCTGTAATCTCCAATCCTTGCCTCTCTCCTTCCCTTCTCTACATCCTCAACGACTCTTCCATGATGCCAATCCTGCTCGACATTTGCTCCACATTAGCAACCACATGAACAATCAGTGAGAAAAGCAAAGATTGACGACGACGATCGGAGATGCAACGATGATGGCAAAGGCAAATTTACTGTAACAAATAGTGCAATAACGACAGGATTTGCAATGTTGTTTTGAAGAGAAAGTGACAAGTTTTTTTTTTCTTTCTTTTTTGGCAAAGTTTCCTCCACATTTCAAGGTTTCAAACTCAATTCTCATCCTCAAAATGTTTTGAGGATGAAAAATGGTACCGTATTGCCGTTTTTATTTTGAGGATGAAAAATGGTACCGTATTGCCGTTTTTATGCAACAATGGCTGCGATTGAGACTTTAGTGTTGTGAACGATGTACCCTAAATACGCCATCAAGTATTTACCAAAGGCACACTTAGATCCTTCCAAGTAGAGTCAGTGGGCCCTCAATACTTGCGTATCTTGCAAAAAATTCAAGAATTTCTAGGGGTATTGTTGGAAAGGATGAGAACAAAAATTTGAAGGTACGGTTGAAAGAAATCAAAATGTTAAGGGGACATGGCCGCATTGGCCAACCCGAATGGCATCACTAAGAACTCAAAGTTCCATGATGGGTTTAGTAAGCATTCTTTCCAAGTTCCACCAAAATGATGGTACTCGAAACTACAGTCCAATTTACAGATTACTTTACCTCATGTTACTCATCTAGAAGTTCTTTCACCATGATATTAGAACGTTTTCCTTGATGGTCTTGGCATTAACTCCCATAATACACACTGAAAGGCATCATGCCATCGTGCTTCCTTACTAATAGTACAAGCGATGAGAAAGGGGAATGAATGCACCAGATGATCCCTTGTTGGACCATTGATCGGCTTGTCTCTCAATTTTTTCCTTTCACATATAGGGAAGGGATACCGATATGGGTAGACTGTGATAAACTTGGTTCTTGCTTCAAGCGAAATACGATGATCGTGTGATTTGAGGGGGATGGAGGGACTGTGGATTCTTTGGAAAATTTTGGAGTGTTTTTTTTTTCAACATGTTTAGGTTTATATCTCTTCCCTCAGTCGTTAGTGAATGAGCCTTAGGGGTGTCGGTTTATATCCATGCCATACTACGTGTCTTCCTCCAATGCAAATTGTCATGGCCGAGGTCGAAAACTACCACAATATGGTTGTAGAGTACATAACCACTTTACCCCTAGCACTACACCAAATCCATCTAGCAAAATGACTATAAATTCAATCAAGAACATGCTGCCACCCATCTATACCCTACGACCTCATTATTCCCTATCTCCTCACTCATCCACCATTGGCCAGCGACACCTTGCTACCTTACTTGTTGCATAAAAGTAAGCAATCTCTCATAGATTGCGGTGATACTAATGAAGTTGCGAGTGTTGCTTGAGTCTACTAGGACCGGAATGGGTTGTACAACTACCATGGTTTGCAACTACATGATTTGTGAGTTTTTGTCCCTCATAATGACATGCAAGGATACCTTAGCTTTTACTTTCATGTACTCTTGCCTTTACCCGTTTCTTGGGAATTGCTTAATTTTTGCTTACGTTTACAACTTGGTGTAAGCTTCACCTTTCTTTGTCATTTGGCCATCTCTGCCCTTGCTCAAACTTTGAGCATAAAGGGGAGTAAGTTGTCATGGAGTTGTGGTGGAGTCTCATGTTGTGTCATGTTGGCTGGAGGGGATGCCCATGAAATATTAGTGTGCCTGAGGTCTAGTATGTCTTATTTGAGCCTTTCTCTCGTAGGCACGTACTAGCCTCATAAAAGTGACTAAGTTGCAAGGTTTAGCTAATCCACATCAATCGTAATGAATCTGACAATCTTGTGGTAAACAAATCGACTTTGACTTTGTTGATTTGCTTGAATTGTAGACTTGTTGTAGTGGTCTTATCAAAAGAGATTGGAATTGTTGCCGATCTTTCTCATCCCCAAGGGCATTGATCCAAAGGTGCGGTTTTTATCTCAACTTGCAATATTGCTTAAACAAGATGATCATGTTCCTCCGATTCTAATTGGTCATAGCATGATTGGGCTTCTCTAACTAGGTGATGCGAGACAAGCCCCAACTTATCCTCTTCTACGATGTTGGTGATTTTTGAAAAATAGTTCACATCTGTTGAACCATTTCAAAGGATCTCTTGTTTCATCAAAAGTGGGAAACTCCATCTAAGTATATAACGGAGTTTTCTTGTGATCGGTATGCTTCGTATGGCCAGGCATGTGGGGTTGAAGCTCGGATTGTGACTGTTGTCATTACAGGGAGTGAGACGTGTAGCTGCTGCTGAATTCTTAAATATTATCAGTGGTGAGCCTCGGTCCAATAGTGGCATGTGAGTCTGTTGGTTGATGTGCTTGCTTGCGTCGACCTGCTCTAGTAGTCGGGCTTGCCTTATGCTCCCGAATGGGTATGTTCTCTTCCTTAGTCAATCTTAGTCAATTCCATTGCTTGTCATGACATAGTTTTAGCCAAGTTGGCTAGATAGGGATATATTAAGGGCTTGTTTTGATACTTGGATTTGAGTTTCTGCTAGTATTCTTGTGATTTCATCCCAGTGTACCTTCTGACTCTTATGAGGCCCCCTAATTCTTAATCAACTTATCCTCTTTTTTGCACCCCCCTTAAGCGCTCAATCACCACCTCTAACCCTGCTATCTATACCTTCCATTAAGGGCTTGTTTTGATACTTGGATTTGAGTTTCTGCTAGTATTCTTCTGATTTCATCCCAGTGTACCTTCTGACTCTTATGAGGCCCCCTAATTCTTAATCAACTTATCCTCTTCCCCCCCCCCCCTAAGCGCTCAATCACTGCCTCTAACCCTGCTATCTATACCTTCCATTCATCATCCCTTACCACCTTTACCAATTTGTTTCGGTCCTTTTCTATGGATATGGGAAGGAGGTTGTGGGTTAGTAGAAGAGAGAGGATTCTATTTCTTTTAGTAGCTAGGGGGAGAGGAAGGAGGGTCGATGACCTCCTTTTCAGAAAGGAGTCAGAGACTAGGATGAGAGGGTGGGGTGGTGTGTGTGCAAAAGAGGAGGAAGCGAGAAAGATGTGAGTCGGGGGAGAGAGAGAGATGAAAGGAGAAAATAACAAGGGATTTAATGCTAGGACAATCCTCAAGCTTACTTGTTATTGAGGACCATGCCTCTTATTTATGGGTTAGATCTGAGGCCCTTTTCAACTCTAATATGTATAAATTGATTGATGTTATTGAGAAGAGAACAAGGGATTTAATGCTAGGACAATCCTCAATCTTGCTTGTTATTGATGACCATGCCTCTTATTTATGGGTTAGGGCTGAGGCCCTTTTTAAACCCTAATAGGTGTAAAATGATTGATTAACAAAGGTGTGCTGATAATTAACAAAAGCGAAGCTTGCTACTTACTGGTGAGCTCGATTCTAACATGTTTGGACATAACCCCTTTTGGCCCTACTATAGAGCCGACTCACAAATATAGCCCTAATATATTGTTAGTGTTTGCATGAGTTTGATTAGAAAAGTATCAAATTAGAAAAGAGGGGAGTTTGATAAAAAGGTTATATTATTGGTATTATTATGTGTTGAGAATCATTAGGAATAAAAACTTTCATTTGTTTGTGTAGAAATTTGTTAAAATTGGACATAAGATATGAGGAATGACATATGAGATTGGAGAGATCATTTTGAGTATTTGGATTGTGATTTAGTTGTCTAATGCTCCCTCTGTTTTTAAATAGATAACGTTATGGAGTTTTTCACAGAGATTAAGAATTAGTTACTGCTAATTAATTGGCCTTTAATTAAGGTTAAAACGTGTTCCTCATTACCTGGTTTATGCGGGATCATTGCTAATACTCAATTCTATGAGAGAAGTGCAGGCACTGCTAATGATATGATTTGAAAATGAAAGAAAAAGGTAGAAGGCCACATAGGGGAGTTAACGTTTGGAGACCAGAAAAGTGAAAAGGATGTGAGAAGATGGTTAAACTTGTGGGAATAAATTACTTAAATACTTTGGGTTTGAATCAGGCCAGTACAATGACTTCCCTAACAAAGACTATTAGACCTTTAATTACCGGCCCAAATAACAAGGATGGGCCCCAAAAGGTTCCTATGCTGTTCTCAGATGTTTCCCTAATATATTCCCAAAGGTGTCTCAATCGATCTTATTTAGTCTTGGATCAGTTTCAAGCTGTTAGCCCATAAAGTTTTTTTTTTTAAGACCGACACTCCGTGTAACACTTGTGATAATTTCCTTGTTCTCAACTGCATAGTATTTCCTTCCTCTTGCCGTTATTTAACTTCTATAACTATGGGGTCCTGTAGTCATTTGGGACATTAGAAATCATAATTCTACTTTCTTATTTTTGTTCGTTCTTCTCTTCTCCTCATTTTACCTTCGGCATTCTGCTAACATCGATTTCTATCTCAATCTTTAAGAACCTCTCGGTTCGCTAAACTTATAACAACGATAAATATTTAAATACAATAGCAAAGTAAAAAAACGAAAATAAATATTTAAATACAATAGCAAAGTAGAAAAATGACAAATATAAAAAGCGGAGAGAGTATTTAGCAATTTGACCCCAATGCTGTCTACCACACTTACTGTAGAAAAACAACAAGTATAAAAAGTGGAGAGAGTATTTAGCAATTTGACCCCGATGCTGTTTACCACACTTATTGTGCTCATCTCTGCCCTTGCTCTAGCAACTGATGTGAAAGTTGTCATTTTGAGATTGCACTATATTCGTCCTGTTGCTACTTGCACGTGAAGTCTAAGATGGCTAGTTTCGGGCAACAGTCCTCCCGATATTTTCGTGATTGATCTAATAAATCAAGTCATTTCACAAGTTTGGCCTTCCAAGGTTTCATGTTATCACTACAACAAAACTGGCTATTTCAAATGAACAATCACACTCCCACACTTCAAAGTTTTTGGTCAAACATTTTAATAGTTGGGGAATGGTTTAATATATGTGCTAGCTTAGTGTAGGGCCTTGTAGTTTTAATTGTAGTTATCAAATAATCATCTTTCTAAGACAACCCATGTCCAAATTAATACGCACAAATGGATTTGCCTTTTTCCATGTGTAAGTTGAGTAGTCCTTTGACCTCATTCGATTATGTAATTTAGTATGTTTATTGAATTAGATTGAGTGATTAATAAAAGTGAGGCTCTTGTGTGATAAATCCCACGAAAAGATGTAAGAGTCTCTCCTCACCTTATTTTTAGATTTGAACATCAAATCAATAAAATTTTGATAATGATAAAAAATAATGTAAAATAATGATAATAATTATAATGATTGTTAAATGATAATAATAATAGTACATTAAAATTTTAAGTTAGATTAGATAAGTAAAGGATCAATATTATTATTAAATAATAATAATAATAATAACACATTAAAAAATATTAAAATTTTAATTATGGCAATAATAATTGTAAAATAATACTAATAATTACTGGGCCTAAGCCTTGTATTACTGACATCATAATAAAAGATCAATTTTTTCTATAAGAATATTCATATGTTTTCATTACCTTCTTGTGATTGTTCAGTATTACTCTTTCCCAATATAATATGAATTGCCAACGCATTTAAAAGGCGAGGCACCTTAACACCTAGTGACTGGTATGAATCCCGTCTTTTTCTCTCCCAACATTTTTCTTGCTACTTTACGTTATATAGAAGTGCTGGGCTTGGCTTACACTTTTTATTTTGACCCTTAGATTAGGTCTTTGACTTTGAGATGAACTTTATTGGATGGGCACATTGAACAAACCGAACCTGTTTAGCCTTCACAAGGCTGCTCTTTTCCCAAACATGCGTAATATTATAATTAGAAAGAAGGGGCAAATTATTATGAAACTAGAACTGAATTATATCAAATCAAAAAAATATGGGGAGAGAAAAAGGAAAAAGTGTTGGAGAGGTTGAAGACCTAAAGATTGATTTTGTTTGTTCGTTTCTTTCTTCCTGATTCAGGGAGAGCTTGTACAGGTTATTGCATCGTTCCAATACTCTGATGGATGAAAAGAGGAGATTGAAAATGGCTCTTGATGTGGTATTGTTTGGTACTTGCCCTTCTGGTTTTGATCTAATGCTGATTTCTATTTACGTTTAATATAGTTCTGTATTCCTTCAGGCAAAGGGCATGAATTACTTGCACACAAGTCAACCGACTATTGTTCATAGAGATTTGAAGACCCCCAATCTTCTTGTTGATAAAAACTGGGTCGTCAAGGTTTGTTCTCACTTCATATTATTTGTGAAGGGTTTCTGATGTTTGCATATAAGTATGAAAGTTGAAAAGTTTCTCGATTTAGTATTAATTGCCATATTCCACTAACACTTTGGTTCACTTGTTGGTGTGCAACTCTGCATTATGAAATATGAAGAACATATGCAGTTGTGGGAGTACTTTTGAAATGAATGATGCGATAGAATGATTTCTATATACTTTAATTGTCTGCAGGTTTGTGATTTTGGCATGTCACGGCTGAAGCACCATACCTTTTTGTCTTCAAAGTCTATCGCTGGAACGGTAATTTTCAGTCAACAAACTCAAAACCCAACTTTCTGGCGTTTCAGGTGTACTTTTGTTATCATTGACATTGCAATTTCTTAAAAAAACTACTTGTTCAGAGGAGGCCATTTTTAGTGTGTCGATCAATAAACAAATGGTTAGTTCTCTTTGTGTTAACTCTCTGTAGTCTTAGCAGAAATTGGGACTATACATCTGTGTATAGATTGGTTGAAGGAAGTTGACATCTTTACTACCAAGATAGATTAGTAGTAGGAATAGCAAGGCATTTTAGGAGATATACGTGAGGAAAGACTAACAAACTGCTTCAGAAACCTCTGAGATCATTTTAGGGCTATCAAAACAAAGAGTAGTGTTAGAGCTATCAAAGCACATTAGGGGTCACAGGGATACAGTTGAGGTAAGAGCAAAATACCTACTCTTTCTGAAATGGTAAAACATACTCAACTCATCCCCCTCCTCTCCTTCTAGAAACAAGTAAAGGAGTGGAATATATTGGAAAATAGAACGTGCTTGGAAAAGTGTCCAACAAACTCAATATTCTTGATTTAGTTATTTTTTTTACATTTTGTGTTCAGCTATTGTATTACTTTGGTGATAGAAAATTATGATATCGCTGTGTTGCAGTCAAGCAAAATATCCTAGTAGAAGTTGATTTTAATCTCAGTTGTAATAGATGGGCGTGGATATTTCTATGTTTTGTTGATTCCTGAATTTTCGATTGACTAGTTCTGGGTGGTTAGGTTACATAAGCGTGTGCATAGCCGGGTCTCCTAAGAGCAAACCTCCAGAGGGGTAAACATTGGATTATTGTTGTTGAGGAATACTCATACATGCATGTAAATGTGAATGATAAATCTCCAGGGGAAAAACAATACTCAAACTATTTAACCAACATAACTTTGGATTTGAAAGTAGATAAACAGCCTACTGAGCTTTGAAAAATAATGTAACAACTGTGAACTAATAAGCTGGGAATTATAGTTTCTACCCGAGGTACTGCAAATTATAGAGAATGAATTTAATTAAGCGACTTTTGGAGATTACTTGACCTCAGCCATCACGGTGCATCCATCCACCAACCACCAATGCTGACACCACTATCACTGCTAGCAGTTGTGCTTCCACCACCACTGCTCCAGTTACCTTACCCCCATGAAAAAACCTGCCCCCCAGCATCCATGTCACTGTGATCAACCTTTCTGCCACCATACCACCACCAATATCTCTGTCACGACCCTAAGCCTCACCATCCCTGTCCTTGCAGCTACCACCACCAACTCTCCACCAACTAACCCCAATCGAACCCCCACACCAACCCGTGGGAACCACCCGATGACCACCTATTCCAAACTGCCCATTATTGAAACACCACCCTGCCCATTGCACCACCTAACACCAGCGACCATCCCTAACATACAACACTCGCGGACGCCACAACTGCCATCACCAACAACTCCAACATCACCACACCACCTCCAAATACCATCGCCAACTTTTTTGTTAACTCTTGAGCCTGAGCAGTGTTTGAAAAGGCTTAAGGAGCACCGAGGCGCTAGGCGAAGGCGCATGCCTGGGCGATGTGAGGCGCCTAGTGTTTTTTTTTTTTGTTGGCATATATACTTTTGTTTTTCCAGTTTTCCTTGATGCTCTCTCTATTTTTTTTTCAGATGTAGTGATACATTGTTTTTCCCTTTGTTGTTGTTTTTATTTATTTATTTATTTATATTTATTTTTACATTAGGAAGAAAAAGTTTCTGCAAAAAATATATAGGACAAGGGGGGACCTTTCTTTTTCCCTATATCTTTTGTTTTCCCCTATATCTGCAAAAAATATATGCAGATATACCTTTGGTTTTCCCTAATGCCCTATCTGTTTTCCTCTATATCTGCAAAAAATATATGCAGATATACCAAAATAACTATTTCTTGCTTTAAATTGGTGGTGGCAGACTTTACAGTCTCTGCAGCTTGTTTTTAACTTTTCCAAAATAACTCTTGCTCTCCCCAATTCCCATATTAATTGCAGAATATTTTGACTGCAATCAAGACTATAAATAGACTTACATTTTTCCAACAAATGTCTATTTAACTCCCCTAAGTCTCTGCAGTCTGCATGTAATTTTTTTTTCTGCTGAAAAGGTTTTTTATCCCTCTTCCCTAAGTCCATCCTTCCTATGTGTCTATTGATCTCCCAAGTTTCTGCTTGATTTTATGCTGAGGCGTGCGCCTCATAGCCTCTGTGCCCTGCGCCTCACTTACCTAGCCTCGCCTAGCACCAAAAAAGCCCTACCCCCCACCCCCCCATCACCTTGCGCCTCAGGCGCGCTTTTTCAAACACTGAGCCTGAGTTCTTATTGCTACTAGGGGTGTCATTTTTTATAGTATATATAAGCCTAAGGTTATCATATGGGATGACCTTAGATGATAGCTAATCATCTACTTAACAATATCACGTAATCAAGTCTTTACCTAAATTACATCCGTCCTGAAATAGCTAAGCACCAAGGCTCAAAGTACTTTCCTGTTATGGTAATGACCATAATCGAATTTGAGTACATATGACTGAATAATACCATTTAATAATCAAATACCATATAATATAGAATAAGAAGAGATATGCCTGCCAACAGCAGTAGTTTGGCAGTCTCTGGGTTTAGCCTGTCAGCATCTGGTTTTAGTTATATACTCGTGTAATTAGTATCAGTTTCATTTAAATTTTTTCTAGTGCCTCTAGTTCCATCTTAAGGAGGATAATTATCTTTCATGAGTGGTTATTGTCTTTAGTATGTTATTAGGAGTACTATTAGAATTGGTTCTGATATAATTATCTATAGTATGCTAGAAAATTGTGGTAACTATCTAGTCAATAAATATCCTTGATGTCCAGATATAATATGTTGTTTTTATTGCTGTATCTACTTATATATTATTTATCTTTTAGGTCCCCGAGGGTTTTGTAAGCTATATAAATAGTCTTAGGTTAATGAATTACACTAAGCTAGGGTATTAATAAAATAATTATTCTCAGCTATCCAGATTCTCTCTCTCTCTCTCGCAAAGCTTCCAAGCCTCCCCACTTCATGAAGCCCTCTCTTTTACCCCCTATGTTATGCATTTCATTCCTCACACTCCTCTCAGTTGAAGATCCAGGACCATAATAGGATCATATTACTTTTCTGTCTGATATTCATATTTCAAAACATTCTTACTCTGTCATTTCTTCTTAACATTGTTAATTATAATAATTTAAGAGGTCAAACCAACAAAACAAATTGGCTCCAGGAAGTATAGAATGAAAATATTGATTCGATATGTCTCAAAATCAGCAGGGAAAACATCCAATTTGCCTTTAGTAATCATATTTCATCACAGGGCCATCAGTATGTTAAGTTTTAATGATAATCATGCTAATATATCAATCATTCAAAAAAATAAAAAATAAAATCCAAAGTGATGATATTTTGCAAGGTTGCATGTAACTGCTGCAGGTTGCCCCCATTTTTGTTTCTGAAACGTTTCCAAATCAGGTACTTGAGTAGAACCTTGAAGCTGTTTCCAAAGCTTTTTTAATAGAAGGTCAACCAAAATGACTCCGTTTTGGCCAATCTTTAAACTGCACCCACTTTCAAAGCCTTCAACCCTCCCTGTGCCATTCCCACATTTCAAAAGCCTTCAACGCTTGCATATACACTTCAAATGTTTGTTTGAGTCGATGCCTACTTATAACAAATCGTAAATATTAATTATGTGTTTGTATTTATATTTGTGAACTGAATTATTCTTTTTAATTTTTTTTGGCCATTTCCTAATAGTCTGGAAACTACCATTTCTCTGTGTTCTTGTTTCCACGTTCCCATTTCCATTTCTTTGCGACCTAACTATTCTGTATACAATTTTTTGAAAATATTTAAGTACTATGATGGAAATGATACTTTACGAGTGAGGTCAATATATTTCAGTTAACTCAATTAGCTTCAATGATAGCATGTATGACAGTAGTGTATCTATTTTCATTTAAAAGGTCATTTTGAAGAGGGTATGATTTATTTTTCTCAACAAAGTTAATAATAATAATAATTATAATTATAAAAGAAGGATGCCGTAAGCAATCTAGACACTGTAAGTAATGAGAGAGAAAAAAAGACAGTTTTAAGTGTATGACCTGTGTAGATTTTGGACTTACATATTGTGGACAATGACGAGTCTTGTAGATGGTGTGCAAAGGAAGTTAAAAGATCAACTATTTACGATAGCTGGAATATTTATAAAGGTGTTTCCCCCTTGTAGAACATGCTTTTTTTTTTCTGTCTTAAATGGGACCCTGGCTATATGGCGATGGGCGACTTGTTCTGTTCATGTCTTTGCTCTACCTGTCTTCAAAATTGTCGTGGACCCCCAGGGCTTGAATTTAAATGGTGGAAAGTGGTAATTCATCTTTTGTTTTATTAGGCTGTTGGCATAATATGCCTTAATGAGCTTCTTATCAGTCCCTATTTCTTGTGTGCTGTGGAACTCTGATTTGATTTTTGTAGAATATTTTCTCAATCCTGCTAGCTAGGCAATAACATCTATTAGGTAATAGATAATATCTGGATCCATAAATTTTTGTTTCTGTGTTTGGAGGGCTCCTGTTTTCATTTAGAAGTCCAAAGCATAACACCTGAGTAGGAGTGTGAAACGTTTTGAAGTTGTGCAAGTTTTGTCTATATTTTAGCCATTTTAAACAACCTCCATAAGCAATCAATATGAAAATTTTGTGCGGTTTTTGACTGACCATCTGCTATTGAATTGCAGCCAGAATGGATGGCTCCTGAAGTTCTAAGAAATGAACCATCCAATGAAAAGTAAGTGAGGTGTCGCTAGGGCTCTTAATGAGCCAAATCGAGCTGAATACCTCCCAGCTCGAGCTCGGCTCGTTTATTTTTTTGGTCTCGAATTTGGCTTGAATTCGAAACGAGCCAAACAAGCCTAGATCGAGCTCGGCTCGACTCGTTTAACTAAAAAAAAATAATGAACTAAACCGATTCGTTATTATGATTCGATTTGTAACTTGGCTCGTTTAACTATTCAACTCATTTGAAAGTTAAACAAACCAAATCAGCTTGTTTAAATGATCATTTAACTATTTGGCTTATATATTATGTAAATTCTATACGAGCATAGTTTAGTAACAAATGAGCCGAGCTTATAAGTGAGTTGAACTAAGCTTGAGTCGAATTCGAACCGGCTTGCGAACAAACGAATCGAAGCTCCTTTGGCTCGAGTTCGGATCGTTTAATAAACGAATATATAAATAAGGCTCGGATTTGGTTTATTTTGCTAAACAAATGAGCCGAGCCAAGCTGAATCGAGTCGACTCGCGAGCCATTGCTGCCAAACTCATGCTGATGCCTTTGAAATACATTTTTTTGATATGGTTTGTTGCAGGTGTGATGTGTACAGTTTTGGTGTGATATTGTGGGAGTTGGCAACATTACGGATCCCATGGACTGAATTAAATCCAATGCAAGTCGTGGGTGCTGTTGGATTTCAAAACAGGCGCCTTGAAATACCAGAAAATATTGATCCAAAGGTTTCAGAGGTCATACGTGATTGTTGGGAAAAGTAAGTTCCTGAGAAAAATCATGCCTTTCAGAAATTGAATGTCATATCAATATAGTTTCTTGATACTTGCGTTTGGTTGAAATGCCCTCTAGATAGTAGTTTTGTTCTACGTGCAATCAAGATCGTGATACTGTAGGATTATGTTCTGTAACTTCTTCTGCATTCCTTCTTATATAACTTTTTGTTTTCCTTTTTTTGCAGTGACCCTAACGTAAGGCCATCGTTCTCACAGCTCATTTCTCAGCTCAAAGGTCTTCAGTGCTTGATTGTTGAAAGAAGTGAAGCGTGAAACGGTTATTGGTGTCGTAGAAGTGTAACCATCTGTGTTGATAATTAGAAGTCAGTTGCGTCTCTCGAAAGAGCTAGAGCAGCGGGAGCGGCTGAATTATTTTGATTTGTATGCAAAGAAACAGTTAAAAGCTGAACTGGAAGTGTGTTGGGTTCATTCGAAGTGGGAATGCATCACGGTTGGTTCAGAGCCATGAAGGTCCTCTAATTGAACAGCTGCACGAAGTGCCCTGGAGGAGCTCCTGGTGGTATCAGGTGTTGTAGGTTGTGATGATTTAACCTATTCTATATACGCAAGAAACTGACCAAAAAAAAAAAAAAATGCCTGCATTAAGCTTTCTAGGGAAAAGAGAAATAAATAAGCGTTTTGTTTTCTCGTGAGGAATTATGCGGAATTCATTGCATTTGTAAACAGATGCTTGCTAATATTGTAACTATTATAAAGAGAAGAAATACAAAGAGAGAGAGTGTGTGTGTCGTCCTTGAGCAATTTCATTTCATGTTCAAATAAGTATAGAGCCTTGAAATTAAAAGATGCTGTGATCTCTGGTAGTAAGAAGTATGAGATATACGCCATTCACACTTTGTGAGGTAGAGTAGAGGGCATGAGGTATGAAGACTTTGTTAGAGAGCTTTGTGATCGATAATTGCACCGTGATTTTTGTAGCAACGGTATATGAGATCTGATGCAACTATAAAAAATGTAATAAACAATAGTCGCCGATGACATAAGTGGAACGCACGAGTAATGTGTGGGAGGATATAAATTTTCTTTCCATCATTATATTCCCGAAGATATATATTCTATCCGAAACTCTCTGTATACTCGGTATTGCGGTTTAAAGTAAAATAAAAAATTTGATGTTTCCAACGTCACATTTGGTGAAAACTTATCCGCGATGCAAAGTGCTCATTTTAACAACTTTAGTATGTTGGAGACTTCTACACTAGTTACTTGTTATATTTCGGTGTATGTGTTTTTTGTATAAAAAACACGTGTATACTTCCTCCACCATTTAAAATAGAGTTTAATGAATTTACAAAAAGGTTATTATTTTTAGAAAATATTATGTTACTTTATGAGGTATGATCAGTTATGAAAATGTTTTAGAAAACTTTGTAGTTGTAAACAAAATAAAAAAAAAATAAATTAACACCTATGTTACAAGTAAGAACTTCTATAATGTTACTACTATTATTTTGAAGCTCCTTAATTCATTTTATCATTGTTAATGCTTAACTTTGATGGCTCCATAATTATATCATGTCTGTAAGTACTAAAAAAATAAATATTATATTATTATTATCTTCAAGATTCATTGATTAAAAAACTATCAAATCAAAAATACAAATTCATACCAACCAATATTATTACCATCATATCCTTATAACTAATTACATGTAAGCATCAACAATTTTTTACAATAATAAACTCCTCCACTTAATTAGAATTCAACAATCTATGTTAAAAGTTGACTTAGATGCAACATTAATAATCGGAATGCCATGGATATCTTTGGCCATATAAGAAATAATTGGATAATTCTTAAAATTATTTTCATAAAATTGGAGCATATTAAGTGGAATCTTACGATTCACCTACCGACTTATGATATGCATCTTAAATTTGCTTTTACAACTTTTACCACTACTTCGGGTAGAATTAGGAGCATCAAAGTCCTAAATTTTAAATAAAGAAAAAAAAAACAAAAACTAAAGTTGATGTAAACTAATGTTAGTAATAAAAAAATTAATATGCAATGAAAAAATAAATAGATTTGGTGAGGTATAAAATATATCAAACAACTATTATTTACCTCCATTTCATTATTTTCTCTATTCAATTCTCTATTAATAAATGCCCAAATGAATTTGGAGCATCAGGACAATGATATTCATAGTGTTTGTATAACTAAAAAAAATTCAACATATACATTATTATCCAACCTTGTACCCTTGTTATTACCATGTAATTTGACTAAGGAAAATTTTACAAAGTCAAACATATAACATGGATCTAAAATTACAATAAAAAATAAAATAAAATGGTACATTAGTGAGACCAATACTTTTCAAATTTTTGTATCATTTGTTGTCCAATTCTACTAATATCATTATCATTACACACCGCTATCTTCTCCAATCATAGTTGAATCCTTCAAACATTAAAAAAGTACAAGTTGGTAGAAGGATACTTAGATCTTAAAAAAGAAGAAGAAGAAGAAGAAGAAGAAGAAGAAGAAGAAAATTTCGTAGAAGGGTACTAACAACTCACAAACCTTTTCCACCTTACTCCACTCATTGGATAAAATTTTAATCTTATAATTTGATTCAACATTACCAAAATATAAAATAAAAATATGTCAATAATCCAATGCTCTATGAAGCATCAAATATGTAGAATTCCATCTTGTACCACTATCTAGCTACAACTTCTCAAAAAGTGATAAATTCAATTTTACAGTACAATCATAAAATTAGTTTATCCTACCTTCTAAAGCATCTATATATTTCACATGCTCTCTTATTTTGATCACACAACCTTCAATATTTTTCAATCCCTCCCTCAATATCAAATTAAGGATATGAGCTAAACATTTGATGTAGAAGTATTTATCATCACACACCAAGCTTTAAAATAATGTGGGTTTTAAGTAACTAATCATATTGTCCATATTATATACATTGTCCACCGTCATAGTGAATACCTTCTTATCAACACTCCACTCTTTAAGCAATAAATACAACAAGTTATAGATTTCAAGATCAGTGTGGCGAGGAGGGCAATGACAAAAACTTAACACTTTTTAAATTTAGCTTCCAATCATCATCCACACAATGAGCCGTTAGATTGAAATACCCATGAGAAGTGCAAGTTGTTTATATATCACCAACCAAACAAACCTTGCTAGAAATTGCACCTATAGTGTGTTTGAGTTTAATTTTCAAATCAAAATATTTTTCTAGGCAAGCTTTCTTAATATTATTTTTAGACACGAGTCTCACAAGGTGATTAAGATATTAATGAAGTTTCTTGAATTCCAAATGTTCAACATATGAGAATGAATACCCATGTATCAAAATTAATTCATCCAATAACTCACACAAAACCTTTGGATCAAATGGAATCTCACCAGATTTGGATGTCAAGGTATTTGGTGGAGTTATTATTACTTTTTGTACTATTCACAAGCTTGTAGGTGTCTTAGGGCATTAAAAACACTATATCTAGCTTCACACCTATATTTTACATTTTTTACAGTATTTATATAGAGCTTGTTGTCTTCCTTCTTCATCTTTAAATTGATCAAAGTTCTCCCAAATCTTAGAGTATCTCTTCTGTTTGTCGAGAATTTTACAAGTGGTAATTTAACATCATCATCTATGTTGACCATGGATTTATTTATAGCTAGGTTTGAAGGTATAGTTGGAGTTTGATTACCAAATTCATCCTCTTCCTCTTCAAGATCAACAAATACAATTTTAAAACATGAAAAGACTAATATCAATGTCAAATTTCAAATATTCATAATGTTAATATGTAAACCAACAAGCAATAGCTATAATTGAAAAAATACAAGATGCTTATTGTCAACCAACAAGCAATGACTAATTACTAACATCATATAAAAAGAATTTAATACCTCTTATAGCTGTGAAATCATATGTATCTATCAACTCTTCTGAAGGTGTCTTAAATGGTTCATCCTTTGTATCTTTTTATCCTTATATAGCTGTATACATAGATTAATTATTGTATGGTATTAAAAAGTCTATGCAATTTCATTTAGAATCAAAACAAAAAATCTCATAGCTCTAGCTTTTGATGCATATTTTTAAAACAAGAAGTATTGGGCAATGTTAGGCTCTTCCTGAATCATCTAGAAGTCCAAGAAACAAAGTATTGCTTCTAGATCCTTAGTTGAAGTAGAGTATAGGGATACACCCTATGGAGCAAGAGGTTACTTAGCTTAATGGATTGCTTATTGAATTGGGTGTGAAGTACTTAAATCATATCCAACTACATTGTGATAATATGACGTCCCTATATAATGCCAAAACCCTTATATTCCCAAATTCTGCATATGTGCTAATAAGTAATAAAGTGTTTCCTTTACATTAGCATTGGCATTTACCACCTAAGCTAGAGATACTTCCTTCTATTCCATCCTCAATTCATAGGCTTAGTATTAGCTCCTACAATCTCAATTAGCAGATATAGGCTCAAGACAAGTCAATAGAATCAACACACAACAACTTTAGACATACAATGCAACTACTAATAGCTAAATAATATAATTTGTTATTGATCATTAACAATTCAAAATATCTGAATGAACCATATCTAAATTGATAGGGGAATAGAGAGAGTAGGACTATGGGAAGCAAGGTAACAACAAATAGAACAATGAACCATAACCAAAAAGCATCTAAAAATAACCACACCACAACAAGGTAGAGATAAGGTTGATGAGCATGAACTCAAATCTAATGAAGAAGAGAGGATTGAGATGGATACAAAGAAAAGATATTAACGATCCATCAAAATTTATCTAAAATTAGAAATGTAAATATACCTTAGATTGTATCGTTGTTGTTGATGGTTGTCGGCGTGATTGCATAGGAGGGTATAGAAAGTCAAAGGTTGTTGACATCATGGTTGGGAAGGGAATCAAAGTGATGTAGGAGCATCTCATAATAATATTTCACTAATTGAATTTTCTAAGTTAGGGGATCATAAAATACTCTTAAATTGGATGAAATTAATTAGCTGAATATGAGAAATAAGTGGAAGTACCAGCCCATGCTTGCATGGTGACACATTTAGCCCAAACACAACAAATTATGGTAGCTTATCCAATCCAAGCCCAACCAACTATGCTAGCACATCAAGCCCAAGCCCAAATAGCTATTTTATTACTATTTCCAAGTATTGTGCCACTTAAGAAGCCAAATCAGCCCAAGACCAAGGCCGATTTCAAAAATTAAAAAAAAAAAGAGAAAAGAAAAAGGAGGACAAGTGGATGGTGGAGTAGGTGAAGAAAATCAGCCAAGTCAAATTAGATTATTTTAATTGGCTAAGCATGAGAGATGATTGGTTAGGTATGGGGGATGATTGAGTGATTTGTACTTTTATTTATTACCTACTTTTCAGCATGTAAGTGGCTCCCTGCTGTGGTATGGCTGTCAAAGTACTACAGATAGGTTGACCTCATTTTAGTTCTCATCTAACTAGTTGTTAGGTTGTATTAGATAACTAGATAGTAAATAATGGTTGGAATGTAACTAGGTAGGTAAAGGGGATGGGTATAATGGACTTTTTGTAACCCTGGTTGCCACTATAAATATGGGTAGCCTCAACACAATGGAACAAACTACCCCCTTGAATTACATATCAGATTTTTGAACTTCCCTAAGCCCCACTCTACAAAGTTGAGTAAAAACTTTGTTTTGAGTGAAAAATCTCATAAATTTTATCTCAAGTGTTGAAACCTTGAGTGGTAGTTGTGAGTGTTTGGTCTTTGGCTACCTCAGATTAAATATTATCATACTTCTTATCTCTTTTCTCTATTTTATCTTTCGGTGGTCAATTATCCCATAAGCTACCATCTTCCATTAAGCATGTGCCAGCTTGTTTAGCATATGCATCAAATTGGTATTAGAGCTTAAGGTTGAGAATTTGGGATACTTTTTATCTCCTCTTTTCCTTCTTTACCCCGTCTAGGCCCAAACACTTCACAAAAAAATTTCTAGCCACCCACCATAATTTTCAAGCCTAAGTTAGCCTCTCCTGACCAAACACATCATCTTTCTCTATTGATTTCTTCTTCAAACTCAAGCAACTATGGGCGATGAACAAATCCCAATAGGCTTGAGCCTTGAAGAGGCACAAAACTTGAGAAGAGATCGAGCTATTAAAAACTTTCAAAATGACACGAGAAGAGTTCTTGGCATTTTGGAGAATCTCATGCAAAACCATAACACTCCATGCCCAAATACTTCCCCACGACCAAGAAGAAGAACCCATTTTCACCAACATGAGGTGGTTGGATCTAGCACAAGTGATGATCCTAGCGGTTCCAAATCCTCACCAAGTGATTCCCCACGTGATAAAAGAAGGAGACATGAAAGGTGAGATCCTTTTCATGACATTAAAGTCGAAGTGCCCGAGTTTGATGGATCACTTAATCCAGAAGAATTCCTAGAGTGGGAGTTAAGGTGCTCTAGGATGTTTAAAGAAAAAGGCTATAATGATGAGAAGAGATTTAGGATTGCAATCCTTAAGCTCAAGGGACATTCCTCCCTATGGTGGGAAAGCCTTACTCACCAAAGGAGAAAGAAGGGGAAGTCTAAGGTGAAATCTTGGTTGAAGATGAAGAAGCTTTTGAGGGAAAGGTTTTTAACCTCATCTTACACTCAAGACCTCTACAACAAGATGTCCTCCTTGAGACAAGGGTCAATGAGTGTTGAAGAATACATCAAGGAGTTTGAGCGGTTGAAGATGAGGTTAGAGTTATATGAGGTAGAGGAGCACACAATGTCACGTTTCCTTGGAGGGTTAAGGAGTGACATTGCACGCAAGGTGGAGTTACACAAGTACTATACCTTAGATGAGCTTTTTCATCTAGCCACTAAGTTGGAGAAGCATAAGAAGGAGAAGAGAGGGCCAAAGTTTCCTCAAGGAAGGTTTGCTCCCAACACTTCCAAAGAAGCCCCCTCATCATCTAAGCCAACTCCTCCCACTCGAAATGTTGAAGTGAAGGAAAAGGGGAAAAGTGTTAGGTTTGAATCTAACAAAGCAAATCCTATAAGGTGCTTTAAGTGTCAAGGCCTAAGGCACTATCAAAATGAGTACCCCAACAAAAGAGTTATGACTCTTTTGGACTTAGAGGAGGCAACTCATGAGGAGGAAATGGAAGAGACCAAATCAGACCATGAGGAGGAGGACAAGCAAGAAGAGGCACCCCCTGATGTAGGAGAAGCTCTAATGGTGAGAAAGGTATTGCACGCCAAGGAGTTCGTGATGGATGAGACACAATGGGAGAGCATATTTCAAACCAAGTGCATGATCCTTGGTAAGGTATGTTCCCTTATTATTGATGGAGGTAGTTATGCTAATGTAGCCTCTTGCACACTTGTAGAGAAACTTAACTTGCCTACCACTCAACATCCCAAACCATATAAGCTACAATGACTTAATAATGGAAGCATGGTTGAAGTAACCAAGCAAGTTGTAGTTCCTTTTTCCATTGGAAAAACCTACCAAGATAACGTGGTATGTGATGTGGTCCCAATTGACTCTTGTCATCTATTGCTATAAAGACCATGGAAATATGATAGGCATTTCCAACATGATGGTAGGAGGAACACTTATTGTTTGAAATTTGTAAAAAAGAAAATTGTACTCACACCCCTTAGTCCTTGTTAGGGAGGAAACCGAAAAGCAGAAGACCTTATTTCTAGATAGCAAGGGGATAGACAAGGCACTAGCAAAGGGGAAGCTCATGTATTTTTTATTTTTTCTTGAAGATAATGAAGGAAGTGGAGGAAGTGACCCATGGTTCAAACCATTGATAGGGGAGTTTAGGGATATCTTTCCAAATGATCTACCTAGTGACCTACCCCCTTAAGGGGAATTGAGCACCAAACTGACTTGGTCCTTGGTGCTACACTCCCAAACAAGCCTGCCTATAGGTGTAATCCTAAGGAGGCTAGGGAGTTACAAAGGCAAGTTAATAATTTGTTGCAAAAAATGTTCATCAGAGAATCCCTTAGCCCTTGTGCGGTATCAGCCCTTTTGGTACCAAAGAAGGATGTGAGTATGAGGGTGTGTGTTGATAGTGGAGCTATCAACAACATCACCATCAAGTATAGGTATCCTATACCTAGACTTGATGACATGTTAGATTGCTTACATGGGGCTTGTATATTCTCAAAGATTGATTTGAGGAGCGGATACTACCAAATTAGAGTAAAGGAGGGAGATGAATGGAAGACCGCCTTCAAGACTAAGGGAGGATTATACAAATGTATGGTGATGCCTTTTGGTCTCTCAAATGCACCCAACACATTTATGAGGCTCATGGATGAAGTCCTTAGGCTCTTTATCTCTAAACTTGTTATAGTGTACTTTGATGATATACTTATATACTCCTCTAGTAGTGAAGATCATGTAAAGCATTTAAGGCTCATTTTTTTGACCCTTAAGAACAACAAGTTGTATGGGAAGTTAGAGGAGTGTGACTTTTTTGTACCAAAAGTCATTTTCCTAGGGTTTGTTGTATCTAAGGATGGTATTTCAATGGATGAGTCAAAGGTGGAGGTAATAAATTCGTGGCCTACACCCACATCCATTACCCACGTTCGATCCTTTCATGGACTTGCCTCATTTTATAGGAGGTTCATAAAGGGATTTAGCACTCTTTTGGTCCCTATCACAGAGTGTCTCAAGAAGGGAGAATTCAAGTGGACACCTGCAGCCCAAGAAACATTTGATGTGATCAAGCGCAAGCTAAGTGAGGCCCCCATCTTAAGGTTACCAGATTTTGCTAAAGTTTTTGAAGTTGAATGTGATGCAAGTGGAGTTAGGATTGGAGCGGTCCTATTATAAGAAGGCAAGCCAATAGCTTATTTTAGTGAGAATCTCAATGGATCAAGATCTAACTACAACACGTATGACAAGGAGTTTTATGCTATCATTAGGGATCTAGATCATTGGTCTCATTATCTAAGGCCGGAAAATTTGTATTACATACCGATCATGAGTCTCTAAAGTATGTAAATGGGCAACATAAGCTCAACCCTAGGCATGCTAGGTAGATAGAGTTTTTACAATCCTTCTCTTTTATAGCAAGACATAAGAGTGGCAAGACTAATGTAGTAGTTGATGCCCTCTCTAGAAGGTATTGTATGTTGTCCTTATTAGAAGCTCGAGTCTTAGGTTTTGGATGCTTGAAGGAGCTATACAAGAAGGATGAAGACTTTGCAAGCTACCTTGAAGATCGAGACAAGCTTCGAAGCCCCTATGTCATACAAGATGGATTCCTCTTCAAAATACCAAGCTTTGCATCCCGAAGAGTCTCATTTGAGAGCTATTGATACGAGAATCACATGGAGGTAGGCTAGCCGGACATTCTAGGATCACTAAGACCTATGACGTACTTCAAGAGCACTTCTATTGGCCTAAAATGATAAGTGATGTACATATAGTCATAGCTAGATGTACTACATGCCAAAAGTCCAAGAGTCACTTCCACCAAGGACTCTACACTCCATTACCAGTCCTTCATCAACCTTGGGACCATGTGAGTATGGACTTCATAGTAGCTTTGCCTAGAACTCAAAGGCAAAATGACGCCATTATGGTAGTGGTGGATCGGTTTTCTAAAATGGCTCACTTCATCCTTTGTCATAATACAAATGATGCCTCTTATATAGCCAATCTATTCTTTAAAGAAATAGAAAGGTTGCATGGTATTCCTAAGTCCATTGTCTCGGATAAGGATACCAAGTTCCTTAGCTCTTTTTGAAAAAACTTTGTGGAGGTTGTTTGGTACTAAAATTCTATTTAGCACCGCCTACCATCCATAAACGGATGGCCAAACCGAAGTCACCAACCGGACCCTGACTACTATCTTGCACAGCTTGGTGCACAAATCCCTCAAGGATTGGGACCTTAAGATTCCTCACGCTAAATTTGCATACAATAGGTCCCCCACTGATGCACTGTCGTATGCACAACAAATTTAATAAATAAATCCTGATTCCCAAATACGTAGTATATGGCAAGAAGGAGTCGAACCCACAAGGAATGACGTTTTAATCACTAATTTTGCTATTGATGTTATAACCCCGTTTATACAATTTCATTGGTTCTTAAACTAAATTCGATTATACTAAGTCTTTAATCACGAATTGACAATTAGGGGAGGATTGAATTGGTAATGGAATTAAAATTCCATACATTCACATAAGAAGAATGATTCTAAACAATTTAATGTTGACTTAGGAAATTCATAATAACGAATTCCTATACTTCCTCTCAACCTTAATAAATTGAATATGCTCTCAATTTATTTTTGCACCCATTTAATAACCTAGGTTACGAACACTAGATTCAATTAATGGTAGCATTATGAACGGGAAGCAGCCAACTACAATCATAATCACAAAAGCTCGGATCATGCAATTGCACGAATTAATGGTCTTCTTGCTACTATAGACAAATTAATTAACAATTACGGGTTAATTTCATTGTCTTAGCAAAGATTAAGTCCTAAACCAAATAGGTGATCAATCTAATCAGTTCAAGAATCTTAATCTATGATATGGAATCATTCAATTCAAACCATTAATTCAATTAAACCTCATCTAGAATCAAACATTTAAATTATGAAATGATGATTAAGTTATGATTCCATCCTCAATTCACCCTACCCTGTTCTAATTACTCAAATTTCTGCATATTCACAATTCATACAATTATACAAAAATATTAAAAATTAATGACAATAACACATTCACAAATTCTATTATTGTAACAATTAGATAATAATGAAATGATCACAGGTAAAATTACAGAAAAACTACTTAGATTCAGCAAAATGAAGATACAGAAATTTACAAAGGAATAGAGGAAACTTATCAATTGAAGTGCAGAATGTCAAATCATCAATAGAATTCAAGAAGATCAAAGGTTGGAATTGTGCATTACATGTGTGTTCTAAAGGAATAAAGGAAGAAAAACACATTCCAAATGTTTTTCGATCCTTTTTTCTCTGTGTCCCTAACTCTGTTTTCATATCAAATTTATCAGGAACAAGTCGCGTGGCAGTTACACGTTTTTAATTGAAAACACGGTCCATGTTTATGAAACACGGGACCCCCGTGTTTTCTTCCAACTGCTCTGCTGACAAGGATTTACAGACCGATACTCGGGATAAATAACACGGTCCGTGTTATGGAAACACGGGACCCCCGTGTTTTTGATTCTTCCACTCAATTCCTTTGAAAGTTTCAGCTTAGCTTCTCTTGATGTATTTTTTCCCTTTCCAACTTTTCTCTCCTTGATTCGGCATTTCTTGATGTGTTCTCTACTTGATTTCTTCTTTTCATTGATTTCTCCTTGAATTTCTTCAATTCTTTTCTTTCCTGTAAAATTTATTCAAAGGAGGAAAACTCGACGAAAAGATTAAATCTAGTAGAATAAATGAGGGATAAATGATATTTTTAGACATGAAAATAATCAATAAATCTCATCTATCAAATACCCCCATACTTGAATTATTGCTTGTCCTCGAGCAATATCATAACATGCACATGAATACATCAAGAAACGTAAGAGAAACAGGTCATGGAACACAAGATTTATTAGATTGGAATTATTCATGTACGAAGTTCAACTTGGATTGGGACTGAAAAATACTTGTAAATCATGAAATATCACTGATAAAAATATTTTTGGATCATATCTTAAATCACCTTAAAAACGGTCTTATCAAATGCTCAAACGGTTTAAGAACGAAAATTATAATAATTAGTATCTCATCATGCAAATTAGATCAAGACTAATGAAATTCAATTTGGTAAATTCTTACTTTCGGAATGTGGAAACGCTCACTCTTTAGTGTATAGGGTATGATGTGTTTACTCTCAAATCCTCTCCAAATGATGATGATCACCCATATGTTTGCCATTATTCTCAATTCGCCACCGCTAAAAGAACTAAATTATATAAGAATCAAAAGGTCTTAAATTTGGTTGTAATGGGGCTAGGGTTCTAAGGTGGGATGGAATTTTGGTATTGTAGCTAGACTCTACCAACTAGAGAAGCAAATTTTTTTTTTTTCAAACCCTTCCATTCAACCAAACAACATCAAAAGACATGAAATTTTATTCTCTTCTTCTTCTTCTTCTTCTTTTTTTTATGATATCCACACCCCCATACTTAGATTTCACCTTATTAACAAAACAAAAGTTCTCCTTGAAAATATTTTTGCTCCACTAGTCGTAGAGTAAGGAAGGGAAATACATATGGAGATTAGTTGTTAATAAAGTTTAAATCAATAAAACAGGTCTATAGGCTCAAAGGGTTTATGCAATGGATAACAAATTTTCAAGGTGGGTTATTTGGCCTTGTAGCTAACAAAGAAAGAAGAGTGCCTTTATCATTTTCAAATATCCTAAAGTTCTATGCAGTCTTGAAGAGACTAATGGCAAATTCTAGTTTCACATATCATTGGAGAATGCACACAAAAGAGAAATATATTTTGGATAAGCAATGTATCCAAAGGTTAGGCTCAAACGCTCACCATGTTATATCCACCAATTTTGAATTTCATTTCATCTCATTCCTAGTCAATGCATGATTTGATCTCTAATCATTCTAACTTTCTTTCCTTCACTGTTATCACATCTTCAATTTCTATCTTTAAGGTTTCAAAAGATTTTGATCAAAACATACAATAAATATAAGATTATCCTTTTTGAAAATAATTCAGTCCCATACTTTGTTTTACTTCGTATATGGATTACTCAAATCTAATACTTCCTTTTTCTTTTTCTTTTTTTTTAAAAGTGCAGCATTAAACAACTAGTATGTAAGTAGATAAGAATAAATTAACTAACTACCACTTAGCAAACATATATAACATTTACTAACTATTTCTGCGAAAGAGTAATCACAAGCCTACGAATACTAATGCACCCCCCATACTTAATGTGTTCATTGTCCCTAATGAACAAATGCAAGAGAAAAAATGAAGAATAGGTTTCAAGAGGAAGGTGGAGGTGGGTCTCGGCTCCCGAGATGGAAATCATAGAGATTATTCATCATCTCCATCATTTGATTTTGGTTATTGCGAATGGAATCCAATTGGGAATACACTTGATTTTGAAATTTGAGATGCCATTCGGGGACAAAAGTTGAGGTGGAAGAAGAGCTGGCTTGGGATCGGGGTGGTGGTGGTGGTGGATGGGCACCATGAGGTGGAATAGGATGTTCGATGGCTAATGGGGCAGGGCTATCTTCATCCTCACTAGGTTGCCAATTCAATGGGTTTAAAGGGTCAGTTTTGGTAGGATTAGGAAGAGGAAAGAAAACACGCCCCTGATAAGAAAGGTACCACGCATTATTCCTACGCTCAATAAGATGCGTAAGGCGACAATGTTCGATATCAATGCGGGTGCTCATGGCCTCAATGGGCATATCTTCAGGAAGGGGTATGTCCAAACTTACACAGATGGTGGTAATTAACCCACCGATAACAATGTCTCCCTGTTTGGAATTACCGACCCTTTGAAATTGTTTTGCAATAAAATAGGCAGTATCAACAGAATAGTGTTCAAGCATAGAGTAGAGAAAGAAAAGTTCAATTGAACGAACTACCCCGGTACTATCTCCCCTCCCAAAGATGGTAGTAGCCAAAAGCCTCTGAATGTATCGGAAAACTAAGTTGAAAATCCTAGAGGATTTGGCTTCAGAAATGCGGAAGGTATCGGGAGTAGGCATATTAGCTGTATCATCTATTTTAGCGAAAAAATTGTTGGCATAAAACCAGGGTAAAATGAATCTGAATCCCTGTGAAGGCAACATGAAAATGTGGGCAAGTTCATGCACTGCTAATTGCCTATCTTCATTAAAAAGGCGAAAAGAAACATACCCTTGATTATTTTTAGTATCACCAATGTCACCAACTTCAGCACACAATTCAAAGGTACTCAAAAATTCTAAAGTCAAGCGTCTATAGGTATGATTAGTACAATAGACAAAGTGTTGCAAACCTATAGTTTCGAGCATGCGCATGACTTAATTATGAATGCCCAATGTATGCAGACAACCATCATCCAGATATCTAGTGCCAGTAATATGCCTTTGAGACAAGTAATCGTACCTTTGTTGTTGTTCGGGGGAGGTAAAAATTATACCTAAATCGTTAGGTTGATTACGTCGTTGTCTCGCTTGAGTTGGTGAGGACCGGGACCTTGAGGATTCGGCTTCAGCACGCTGCTTCTTTTTCGGTGCCATCTACACAAAGATTACCACTTTGAAGTTAAGAAACAATGTTGTAAACTTGAAAGTGCAGCATATACATAAGATTAGACTGCAATGATAATTATAACAAAGCTGCACTGAATGCATACATATGCTTTCACCATGTCATTCACCCAATTTTATAATGGTGCAAGTTATGGAACAAATACACCCAATTTTCAATTAATTGTATCAACATATGTAAGCAAAAACAATGAAACCGAATTAACATTGCTGCCATATGGGGAAGAACACTTACCTTAATTTGTGAAAACAGGCTATAACAAGTCAGAAATCAGAAGAATGATATGTGAATATCAAATCCCACGAAAACCCTAAGGTTATTTGCAGAAAATGGATGAGACAATGCTCGAATGAAATTAGGGTTTGACACGAATTGTGTCGCCTGTTCTGTAGTGGATTGACAGAAAAAAAAATCGTCAGAGAAAAGAAAATTAATGGTGGGGAAAGAAAATGGGATGTTAATGGAGTAGGAGTTGTGAAGAGTTGAAGATTTGAGTGAGAAAAATGGAGGAATCGAAGGAGAAGAGTGCTGCGAAGAACTGGAGAGAATCGAACGAGAGGGCCGTGTTTTTTTTAGATCTGAAAACACGGGGGAGAAAAAGGACGCTGGAGATAAACACGGACCGTATTTGTGAAATACGGTACCCCCGTGTTAAATTTTACACATTCTGTTTCAGACTGAGAAGGTAACACGGGCCGTGTTTACAAATACGGTACCCCCGTGTTATTTTTTCGGCTCTCTGGAATTCTGAAATTTTTCTGCAGAGAAAGAAACACGGGTCGTGTTAAGAAATACGGACCCCCCGTGTTATTTTTGGAGCTCTCTGGAATTTTGAAAATTTCTGCCGAGGAAGAAACACGGGCCGTGTTAAGAAATACGGACCCCCCGTGTTATTTTTGGAGCTCTTTGGAATTTGTAAATTTTCTGCAGAGAGAAAAACACGGGCCGTGTTAAGAAATACGGCCCCCCGTGTTTTTTTTAAGTATGAAAATAAACTACTAATGTATTTCCACAAATATACACATTATGTACATACAAATTCATACCAAATATGTAAAAAGAAAAGTACGAAATACGAAAAACTTATATACAACACTTGGGTGTTTCCCAAGTGACAAAATGCAAGTTATTCAGCCCTCATAATTGGGAGTGGTAAGATCAACCACTTCCAAATTGTGCACTTGATGTCCATCGTAGTAAGGTTTGAGGCGGTGTCCATTGACCTTCCACATCTTTCCTGTTTTCTCACTCTTAATTTCAATTGCACCATGAGAAAACACATTAGTCACAACAAATGGGCCGATCCATCTCGACCTCAATTTTCCTGGAAACAACTTCAAATGAGAATGATATAATAAAACTTTTTGACCAATTTCAAAGCTCTTTCTAAGAATGAACTTATCATGAACTGCCTTAGTTCTATCTTTATATCTCAATGCAATTTCAAAAGCATCATTTCTTATTTCTTCCAATTCTTGTAGTTGGAGTCGCCTATGTCTTCCAACTTCAATTAAATCCATGTTACACTTCTTGACGGCCCAAAAAGCTTTATGTTCTAACTCAACTGGTAGATGACAAGGCTTACCGTATACCAGACGATATGGAGACATACCAATTGGAGTTTTGAAAGCTGTACGATAAGCCCAGAGAGTATCATTAAGATGTAAGCTCCAATCCTTTCTTGTTGGTTTCACCATTTTTTCCAAGATTGATTTGATTTCCCGGTTGGATATCTCAGCTTGACCATTTGTTTGTGGATGATATGCTGTAGATATTCGATGTGTCACATGGTATTTCTTTAATAGAGCTTCTACGGTTCTGTTGCCGAAGTGTGAACCTTTGTCGTTAATGATGGCCCTTGGTACGCCAAACCTTGCAAAAATGTTAGTTCGAAGAAATTCTGCAACAACCTTAGCATCATCAGTACGGGTAGCCTTAGCCTCTACCCATTTTGACACATAATCAACAGCAACAAGAATGTATTTAAACCCGAAAGAAGATGGAAAGGGTCCCATAAAATCCATACCCCAAACATCAAAGATTTCGCATGCTATGATAGGAGTTTGTGGCATTTCATTTCTAGGACCTAATCCCCCAGTCTTTTGACAGTTTTCACACGTCTTACAAAATTCATGAGAGTCCCTAAACAATGTAGGCCAAAAGAATCCACTCTCTAGAATTTTATAAGCTGTTCGCTTGGGACCAAAGTGTCCCCCACAAGCATAACTGTGACAAAAGTGTAAAATAGACGGAACCTCACTATCAGAAATACATCTTCTAATGATTTGGTCGGCACATTGTTTCCACAAGTATGGATCGTCCCATACAAAATATTTTGCCTGACTTTTCATTATATCTTTCTGTGCTTTTGTAAAGTGTGAGGGAAATACCTTAGCTACTAGAAAATTTACCATGTCAGCATACCATGGTATCTCATCCCCAACGACATGAAGTTGCTCGTCCGGAAATGCTTCATTGATAGGTACTTCAACTTCAACTTCTTTGATTAACCGACTTAGATGATCTGCTACTCCGTTTTCGGTTCCTTTCTTATCTTTAATGCGTATATTGAATTCTTGAAGTAGAATAATCCATCTAATCAGTCGTGGTTTTGCCTCTTTCTTTGCTAACAAATATTTCAACGCTGCATGATCAGAATAAACAATTATTTCAGTTCCTAACAGATAAGAACGAAATTTATCCAAAGCAAAGACAATAGCAAGAAGCTCCTTTTCGGTAGTTGTGTAGTTAAGTTGAGCTTCATTCAATGTGCGTGAGGCATAATATATCACGTGTGGCTCTTTCCCGATTCGTTGACCTAACACCGCACCAACAGCAAAGTTAGATGCATCACACATCAATTCAAATGGGAAATTCCAATCAGGTGGTTGAAGAATGGGTGCACTTATCAATTTTTCCTTTAAATAGTCAAATGATTTCTGGCATGCGTCATCAAATTGAAATTCCTTTTCTTTTTGAAGAAGCTTGCATAATGGTTGGGCTATTTTAGAGAAATCCTTGATAAATCGGCGGTAAAACCCGGCATGCCCTAAAAATGATCGCACATCTTTGACAGTTGATGGATAAGGTAATGAAGAAATAAGATCAATTTTTGCTTTATCTACTTCAATTCCTTTGGCTGAAATAACATGTCCCAAGACTATTCCTTGTTGGACCATAAAATGGCATTTTTCAGAGTTTAGCACAAGATTTGTTTCCAAACATCTTTTCAAGATAAGGGTCAAATTACCTAGGCATTCTTCAAAAGTATCTCCATGGATACTAAAATCATCCATGAATACCTCGATAATTTTCTCCAGATATTTGGAAAATATACTTACCATACACCTTTGAAATGTAGCTAGGGCATTACATAATCCAAATGGCATGCGTCGATACGCAAACGTACCGTAGGGACATGTAAATGTGGTTTTCTCTTGATCTTCTGGAGCTATGGGAACCTGCACATATCCAGAATAACCATCAAGAAAACAATAATAAGCATGACCCGCTAGCCATTCTAACATTTGATCCATAAATGGTAAAGGAAAATGATCTTTCCTAGTCATGGAGTTCAGCTTTCTATAGTCAACACATACCCTCCAACCATTTTGAACTCTAGTAGGAACCATCTCTCCTTTATCATTCTCCACTACTGTTATTCCTGTTTTCTTTGGGACAACTTGAAGCGGACTTACCCAACTACTATCAGAAATTGGGTATATGACTCCTACACTTAGCAATTTTAGAACCTCTTTCTTCACAACCTCCATCATTATCGGATTCAACCTACGTTGTACTTGTCTACATGGCTTCACATCTTCTTTCATTAAAATCCGATGCATACAAACTGAAGGACTAATACCCTTAATATCAGCAACTGTCCACCCCAAAGCTGATTTATATTTCTTCAACACATTTACCAGTTTTTCTTCCTGATGAGATGTCAGTTCACTAGATATGATAACCGGAAGGGTATTCTTATCTCCTAAGAATGCATATTTGAGATGGTCAGGTAAAGGCTTCAACTCCACTTCAGGTGGTTGTTCTATGGAAGGTATAGGCCTATCCACTGTCAATGGTAAATCCACAAATTTTCCAATTCTACTAGGACATGTTCCCAAAGCGGCCACTACCTCCTTGATTTCTTCATCAAAGTCATACAATTTGCTCAATTCTTCCAATTTTTCAGTTGCTATTCCTTGTGTCAAAGTTATTTCCAAAGGATCAGCTGATGATAGTTGGTACACCATTTCAGTTAAATTCTCAATGACATCAATCATAGATATCTCATGGAATTATATATGTTAAACTTAATAACTTCACCATCAAATTCCATGGTTAACACTCCATCGTGGACATCAATTTTTGTTTTTAAAGTTTTTAGGAATGGTCTCCCTAACAATATAGGAGATGGATTAGCTAAACCATTATCTTGCATATCTAACACATAAAAATCTGCAAGAAAAACCAACTCATTTACCTGAACTAAGACATCTTCAATAACCCCTTCAAGATATGTGTTAGATCTATCATCCAATTGGATAACAACACGAGTTTCCTTTAAAGGACCTAGACTTAGGGTGTTAAAGATAGATAAAGGCATGGCATTTATTAAAGCACCTAAGTCAAGAATGCATTTTTCGTACCTCGTGTTTCCAATTTTGCAAGGTATAGTGAAAATACCTGGATCTTTGCACTTTGGTGGAAGCTTTCTTTGCAACATTGCTGATACATTTTCTCCCACACTTACCTTCTCATTCTCATTAAGTTTCCTTTTGTTTGTACACAAATTCTTAAGGAATTTTGCATACCTGGGTACTTGTTTGATCGCATCAATGAGAGGAAGGTTAACTTCTACCTTCTTGAATATGTCAAATATCTCCTTGTCATGATTTACCTTCTTGTTTTTGGCCAACCTGCTAGGAAAAGGAGCAGGAATTTTTATAGGAGAATGTGACTTACTCTTCACCGTTTGTTGTGAATCTTCCTTTATTTCTTCTTCAGCCATTGTTTCATCTGTCTCCTTGTTTGTGTCTTCTTCTTCACTCACTTTTCTTGGATCTAACAATTGTCTTCCACTGCGAGTTGTGATAGCACTAGCATTTTCCTTGGGATTTCTTTCAGTCTGGCTAGGAAATTTTGAAGAACCTTGTGCTTGCATTTTTCCAAGGGAATCTGCTAGTTAACTCACTTGATTTTCCAAATTCTTAATACCGTTTCTGGTTTCTTGTTGGAATTGTAAGGTATTGGTAGCTAAAGATTTTACCAAATCTTCCAAAGGCATACCCCCCGATTGTTGTGGAACTTGTGGTGGAGGCATCGGTTGAAACGGTGGTCTTTGCTGATTTGGTGGAATTTGGAAAAACCCGGGAGGTGGATTTGCTCCTTGCTGATTTTGATACATCTGTGGTCGGAAATATGAGCTACCACTTTGTTGAGCGTTTCCATACCTTAGATTCAGGTGATCCTTCCATCCAGGATTATATGTTGGAGCAAATGGATCATTCCTTTTTGGTAATGGTTGTCCTCCAATAGCGTTTACTTGTTGTTCTTCTTGCAAAGTAGGACACATGTCAGTTGGATGACCAGTAAAAGAACAAATTCCACATACCTTGGCAGGAATCTTTTCTCCTACAACTCTTTCCACAAGAGCTGTCAAATTCGAAACTTGCGTTTTTAGTTCAGCAATATTGGTTTCTTTCACCTATTGAGACATAGAAGTATTACCCCTATTACAATATTGAGAGTTAGATGCCATATTAGCAATCAACCTTTTAGCTTCGATGGGTGTTTTATCAACTAAAGCACCACCATTAGCAGCATCTATCATATTGCGATCCATAGGAGATAAACCTTCGTAAAAATATTGTATTAATAATTGTTCACTAATTTGATGATTAGGACAACTACCACACAATTTCTTGAAACGTTCCAATTATTCATGTAAAGATTCTCCTCCATCTTGCCTAATACCACATATTTCCTTTCTTATATTAGTTGCTCTTGATGAAGGGAAATATTTTTCAAGGAAAACCTTTTGCATATCAGTCCAAGTATTTACTGAGCCCGCTGGTAGATTATATAACCATTCCTTAGCAGCATCAGCTAAAGCAAAAGAAAAAGCTTTGAGTTTAAGTTGTTCTACACTTACTCCATTCGGTTTCATACCAGAACAAGCTATATGGAATTCCTTGAGAAATTTATTTGGGTTGGTGAAACAGCCTGAACTCATGGAATTGTTGTCTCTAAAACCTGTAAAAATAGGTAAGGCTCGTATTAATCCAGGTTTGATTTCACAAGTATCATTATCAGCAGGATAATTAATGCATAAAAGATTGGGGTTGAAGACAAGAGCAGCTAGCTCCTTGAGAGTTCGATCCGCCATTGGTGGATTAATGTAGTAAGGTGTACTACACAAATCCTCTATACTTTCTTCTCCCTGATTTATGGAACTTTCTTCAAAAGGTGATGGAATCTGACTAGCTTGTTCCAATTTCCTTCTCGTCCTAGATGCAATAGGAGAAGATGAGTTTGGATCTATGGCTGGAATAATTTGTCCTTGATGCTCGATTGCAAATGATCTCAATTGTGAGTGCCTGAAGATTTCACACAATGAAAGATTAGATGAGTTTACGTGAAGAATTTATCAAAACTAAAATAAGAAACCACAACAACAACAAAACTAGAGATTATAATTGCCAATTCCCCGGCAACGGCGCCAAAAATTTGATGCACTGTCGTATGCACAACAAATTTAATAAATAAATCCTAATTCCCAAATACGTAGTATATGGCAAGAAGGAGTCGAACCCACAAGGAATGACGTTTTAATCACTAATTTTGCTATTGATGTTATAACCCCGTTTATACAATTTCATTGGTTCTTAAACTAAATTCGATTATACTAAGTCTTTAATCACGAATTGACAATTAGGGGAGGATTGAATTGGTGATGGAATTAAAATGCCATACATTCACATAAGAAGAATGATTCTAAACAATTTAATGTTGACTTAGGAAATTCATAATAACGAATTCCTATACTTCCTCTCAACCTTAATAAATTGAATATGCTCTCAATTTATTTTTGCACCCATTTAATAACCTAGGTTACGAACACTAGATTCAATTAATGGTAGCATTATGAACGGGAAGCAGCCAACTACAATCATAATCACAAAAGCTTGGATCATGCAATTGCACGAATTAATGGTCTTCTTGCTAATATAGACAAATTAATTAACAATTACGGGTTAATTTCATTGTCTTAGCAAAGATTAAGTCCTAAACCAAATAGGTGATCAATCTAATCAGTTCAAGAATCTTAATCTATGATATGGAATCATTCAATTCAAACCATTAATTCAATTAAACCTCATCTAGAATCAAACATTTAAATTATGAAATGATGATTAAGTTATGATTCCATCCTCAATTCACCCTACCCTGTTCTAATTACTCAAATTTCTGCATATTCACAATTCATACAATTATACAAAAATATTAAAAATTAATGACAATAACACATTCACAAATTCTATTATTGCAACAATTAGATAATAATGAAATGATCACAAGTAAAATTACAGAAAAACTACTTAGATTCAGCAAAATGAAGATACAGAATTTTACAAAGGAATAGAGGAAACTTATCAATTGAAGTGCAGAATGTCAAATCATCAATAGAATTCAAGAAGATCAAAGGTTGGAATTGTGCATTACATGTGTGTTCTAAAGGAATAAAGGAAGAAAAATACATTCCAAATGTTTTTTGATCCTTTTTTCTCTGTGTCCCGAACTCTGTTTTCATATCAAATTTATCAGGAACAAGTCGCGTGGCAGTTACACGTTTTTAATTGAAAACACGGGACCCCCGTGTTTTCTTCCAACTGCTCTACTGACAAGGATTTACAGACCAATACTCGGGATAAATAACACGGTCCGTGTTATGGAAACACGGGACCCCCGTGTTTTTGATTCTTCCACTCAATTCCTTTGAAAGTTTCAGCTTAGCTTCTCTTGATGTATTTGTTCCCTTTCCAACTTTGCTCTCCTTGATTCGGCATTTCTTGATGTGTTCTCTACTTGATTTCTTCTTTTCATTGATTTCTCCTTGAATTTCTTCAATTCTTTTCTTTCCTGTAAAATTTATTCAAAGGAGGAAAACTCGACGAAAAGATTAAATCTAGTAGAATAAATGAGGGATAAATGATATTTTTAGACATGAAAATAATCAATAAATCTCATCTATCACGCACATACTTCACCGGCCATTCGCCTTTTGAGATCGTGTATGGTGTCAACCTTATCACTCCCATCGAACTCATTCCGCTTCCTATTAAGGCCCAAACAAAATTTGAAGCCAAAGATAGAATTCAAGCTTTCAAGAAATTATATGAGCAAGTCAGAGCAATAATTGAGAAAGTCAATGAAATGAATAAAAGGAAGGCCAACCAACATTAGAGGGAACACAGTTTTGAACTAGGAGATCTCATGTGCCTACATCTTAGAAAGGAAAGGTTTCCCTCTAGAAGAAAAAACAAGCTTATGCCAAGAAGTGATGGACCATTTAAAGATCTTGAGAAGATTGGAAGTAATGCTTATTGACTTGAGTTACCACCAGACATGGGAAATATATCAAACACATTTAATGTGGGTGATCTACTCCCTTACCTTCATGATGAGCCCTATGCGGAAGAGGTGGAGCCCTCCCAAGATGGGGAGGATGATGCAAGAGCATCTCATAATAATATTTCACTAATTAATTTTTCTAAGTTAGGGGATCACAAAACACTCTTAACTTGGATGGAATTATTCAGATGAATATGAGAAATAAGTGGAAGTACCAGCCCATGCTTGCATGGTGACCCATTTAGCCCAAACACAACAAATTATGGTAGCTTATCCAATCCAAGCCCAATCAAATATGATGGCACATCAAGCCCAAGCCCAAACAACTATTTTATTACTATTTCCAAGTATTTTGCCACTTAAGAAGCCAAATCAGCCCAAGACCAAGGCTGCTTTCAAAAATTGAAAAAAAAAGAGAAAAGAAAAAGGAGGACAAGTGGATGGTGGAGTAGGTGAAGAAAGTCAGCCAAGTCAAATTAGATTATTTTAATTGGCTAAGCATGGGAGATGATTGATTAGGTATGAGGGATGATTGAGTGATTTATAATTTTATTTATTACCTACTTTTTAGCATGTAAGGGGCTCCATGTTGTGGTATGGCTGTCAAAATACTACACATAGGCTGACCTCATTTTAGTTATCATCCAACTAGTTGTTAGGCTGTATTAGATAACTAGATGGTAAAGAATGGTTGGAATGTAACTAGGTAGGTAAAGGAGATGGGTATAATGGACTTTTTATAACCCTGGCTGCCACTATAAATCTGGGTAACCTCAACACAATGGAACAAACTACCCCCTTGAATTACATATCAGATTTTCGAGCTCCCCTAAGCCTCCATATACAAAGTTGAGTGAAAACTTTGTTTTGAGTGAAAAATATCATAACTTTTATCTCAAGTGTTGAAACCTTGAGTGGTGGTTGTGAGTGTTTGGTCTTTGGCTACCTTAGATCAAATATTATCATACTTCTCATCTATTTTCTTTATTTTATCTTTCGGTGGTCAATTATCCCATAAGCCACCCTCTACCATTAAGCATGTGCTAACTTATTTAGCATATGCATCACAAAGTTTGAAGGTTGTAGGTGTTTCCGTTAGGGAGGGCATAGAAGGTTGAAGGAAGGGGGAGGAGGAGAGGAGGCAAGGAAGGAGAGGTGGAAGGGAAGGGGATGATGAAAGCTAAACATGGAAGAAGGTTGAATTTTTTTTTAGACTAGAGATAGAGCAAATCGAGAGGGGGCAACATAGGGAAGGGGACAGGGCAATCAATGAGGAGATGACAGGATGAGACGAGAAAGGGTAGGGTTTGTTTGTGGTTGAGAGAGCTGGGGAGAAATGAGTGATTATGTTGTGTTGGTAGGTTAGGGAAAATTGGGTCGGGTTATTTTTTAATTTTAGTTTTAATATATATTAGGGGTGGGTAATTGGGTTAGTATTTTTCAAATTTCATTATGTTAGTTAGTTAGGAGTATCTATTTAAATGAATTATAAATTCATAAGATTATTTTATAATCTTTTTATCCTCATATATATATATATATAATTATTATATTAGTATTTTTCATATTATTTCAAATTATTACTAAATATTATTAATAAGCTTATGTAGATAATAACAATATTGAATTATTGATTACATTACATTAGTGGTAATGATTATTATTATTTTCTTCACAATAAATGATATTTTTATTTTTATGTTTCTATTTTGCAAGGGAAAACTAATATATTTGTGAATGCCCATATATATAGTGCTTAATTTATTACAAAGGTGGTAAATAGAAATATAATGATTTCATTACTGACACAAAATATGAGAATTTAATAGAAATATATATTTTTTGTGTTAAAACAATGAATATAGTTATTTTTTAATTATCAATTTCAACTTTGTAGTTAATTTTTAGTTTTTAATTTATTTTGTCGTTAGATTGAATCGTGCTTTTCTTGTTAAAGTTTATAAATATATTTATTATTTACTTGTAAAATTAAAGTGGATCCGATTATGATTGTCTTTAATTTTTACGATGTGATAAATGATAGTTATGCATTGTATAGCCATATTATAATCACCTTTATCAAATTATATTTTCTTTAAGTAATTAAATATTTGAACTATTATACTTTTATTTGTTTTAAAATACTTGTCTATAGTATGGTGTATGAATTTCCTACATTAGACGTGTATAGGAAATAATATATTGATCAACAAACCAAATAAAAGTGAGATAATATAATTGTTATATTTTTATATTGATACATTACACTATATAAATAATATATCTCATTTTTAACAAATCAAAATGTAAACAAGTGCCAAATAGAAATTAGATGAATAGTTGATAGACTAAGATTTAAAATTTAAGCCGTGTTGAATTTAACTTAACAAAAAAAAATTATAATTAATACAAGTCACATGAAATGACCATTGTGTTAGTTGCTTGTAATTTGAGATACTTTTAATTGACATAAACATAATTAAGCCAACTTGAAAATCAAACAATTCTATATTAGAAGTAACCCGACTCAAACTAAACTATAATTGATAAGTTAACCGAATATAAAATAATTCAGAAATATCTAAACAAAACAAAACAAAAAAAATTTAATCCTAAAGTGAGTCAAGTAATCTAATCTGACTTGATGAATTGACTTAAAGTAAAAATGATTCAAGCTTAAATCTACTAATTATTCAAAGTAATTCCAACTAAATTACCAAATCGATAAAATAATTTGATTATTAAATTAGTCACGACTTGATTCGAACTCGATTCAACTTGATAAATTGACACATATTTACTCAAGCTCAAAAGAATCTTAATTGAATTAATTAAATTAACTAAGTTTTGCCCGAACCTAAAACTATCATATTCAAATTAGTTGGACTTGACTCTAATCGAGTTCACCAAAAATCTAACCCGATCCGACCTATGAAGTTAATTCCAAAGCAACTGAAATTCAATCACTCAAATTGTAAGAAATTATATGAACCTATTAATCTGATATAATTTAAATTTAAACATATTTAATTCAAATCCAACATAATAACTTAATTTAAGATAATATAAAATTATAAAATATATACTTCAAATTCTAAAAATTTGAACCAACTCACAATCAACCTCCAAAAAATTATTAATCTGAAAATAACAATGCCATATTGACACCTCTCTAATACAACCTATATTTTGTGAAAGGGTAAGCATGACATAACTCTTCCAAGTCTTCTTGTACTTGGATAAGATGAGAAGCCAATTAGCCATTATCTCTAAGTCATAACTGGCCAACTGTTAAACACTGCTTTCTGCTGCCATGGCAACTTCCCTTTTTCTCTCTCCAAACCCAAATCCAAAGCCATACCTTTCTCTCCCTCACATCCCTTTCGCCAACTACAGCTTCCTCCATAACCGTTACTTCCACCGCCAATCCAACGTCCCAAATAATTTATTACGCAAAATACCCTTGTACACCTTTTCCTTCAGAAACGGTAGCACTCCATCGGAAGCAAAATGCCCAGTCCCACTGGATCAACAACCGATCATTGAGTACCAAAGCCTGTCTACTTCTTTTCCCTTCTCATGGGCTTCAGGGGATGTCGTTGAATACGCCTCCAGATTATTCGTAACCGGTCTCTCCTTCTCCGTATTGGTGGGTCTACCCGTTTCCTGGTTCGGAACTATCGGTTCGGAACCTGAGCCCGTGAATTTGGTTCTGGGTTCCGCTTTTGGCGGATTGTTTGTGGTTACTTTAGCTGTTGTCAGGATGTACCTAGGCTGGGCTTATGTGGGCAACCGGCTACTGAGTGCCACTGTTGAATGTAATCAGTACCAAGTAGTTTTCTTTGTTGTTTGACATCGCTAGTGTTTTAATTCATAAGGTATCATTGGCAATTACGGTGGATCATTGATGAAAACTTGCAATTGGTCTTTTTTTTATTGCAGATGAGGAGACAGGATGGTATGATGGCCAGGTAAATTTATTTCACAAGATCCTCTGATTGATGGAATACTTCCTCATTATCTCGAAATTTTTCATTCGTTCATTTCTTGGGTGTACGTTTCAAATAAGCAAACTGGTTTACTTACTGCTAACTTGTAATCCGATAATCTTTTTGTTGCCAAGGGGTTATTGTATATGCACTGTATTTACTGTTTATTATCAGTTTCTGTATTTGTCGAGAATCTTGGCTCATCTGAGAAATGTGGATAAGGATATCCATTTTCAGTTCATTAGCTTTGACTATGAGGAAAGACAGAAAGATGTAAGAGGTGGGCAGAACTGAGAAATAGCTATTCATGTTAGATTGTAGTCTTCTGAACTGGATATCATTTGGGACTAGGGTCAGTGGTGTGGTATGTTACCGGTCATAAGAAATGGTATGGAACCTAGGGACAATATCTCCCGATTTATTCACGCGGCTTGAGTAGTGAAGCCTGTATGGCAGTATTTGGTTGGGAATAGGAATGGTCTAGTGCAAAGCTAGTATGCGTATGCGCTGGGCTGCATAATTGTGGTGGTGTGTCATGATCAGTTGATCACACATTGGTAGTATCGGATATAGATTTGGCGCTTGTTAGGAATAAGAATACCCTATCCTCTTAAGCTAGCTTTTGGTGTGAGTTCTACAGGACGATCATTATATATGTCATGGATAGTTATGAAAAGCTTTATATTTTATGCCCTTGTTACGGATGCTGTTGCCCACTTCAGTGATATCATAAGTCTTCACTATCTCTATTTTGAACTCATAATTGTACACCTACATGTTTTATGTTGCTTCAGAAATGTGCTTGGGTCTCGATTTGAGAAAGTTGTTGCCATTTCAATTTGTTAGGAAAGTACACTTATCAAATATGAAGTTAGGAATAATTGTGGTTGAAGATCTGTGTTTAGGGACCAAAAAGGTTTCCCAAAAAGGCAATACGCATGCAAACTGGGGCTACAGATTCGTAAATATTTTTTGAACTCTTTTTAACAGATATGGGTGAAGACAGCTGAAGTTTTGGCACGTGATCGGCTTTTAGGCTCATTTCAAGTAAGTTATTTCCTGAGCAGCGTAAGTTTGGAATCTTTTTATGCTTGTGAGTTATTAATGTCATGATCAATCATAGATGACGAGCATTAATGAATTAAACATGTTCAGAAAGGTTTAGCTAGTGGAATGTGGGCATACAGGACACCTGATTAAGACTATTTAGTTTTCCCCCTCTATGATCAGAAACTGTAGATCAAACTTTGTACACCCTTTATGTCTTGCTACTCTTATCATAAGTGTCCATCATATATAATTCCTTTTAATGGAACTTGTCATAAGTGTCCATGATATATAATCTGCATTCCAGACTGCAAGCGTAAGAGTCAAGTGTCACATCACGGGTGCCTCTGCACTTGTGGATTCTGGTATCTCATGTTATTTGGCATAAAGATCTGAAAGTAGTAAATGGATGTATATCGGTTTCAATCATCCAACATTGTATATATTAACTGCGAAAAGCATCCATCATTTAAAGATTTTATCAGTTTGTTCTGTTTCACTTGGTGAACCTTCTGCTTCTGTTTTCATCCAGAGTTTATATGTTACTTGCCCAGGTGAAGCCTGTACTCGGCAGATTGAAAAACACGTTAATTGGGCTTGCAGCATCTTTACTTGCCTGTGTTCTCATCCTAGTCAATGTTGAAGAGAGCCAGAAGAACTATAAACCATTTGATACTGAGGAAAGAGTTGTAGCTGGAGCATACAATGATGAATCTGCTAGATTGTTTGAGCCTGATGCGTTTTGCGGTGAATCTAGTACAATCATTGAATAGCAGCAAGAAGGCAGGCCAACAATACTATTTCGTTTTATAGTGTACATATGGTAGATAACATCATACGTTATATTATTGTATATTTGTACAGCTTCTCGCTTGTTACATTGAATAATGGGCAAACGTTCTGAACAATGCAATTTTCTAATCTTTATTTTCATAAATCATTACGTGCTACAGCCTAGAACGAAGTGATAAAAGCTTAAGGGAAGAAATTCTCGGGCACGATTTTCTTTGCACTGTAATCGGATTCCCCATCTGGATTCTGTACAGCATTTTTATTGGCCCATTCTATTTGTCCATGCTCATTCCATTTTGATAACAAACGTATAATTTGTCGAGTGTAGCAACTGATCCACGTATACTAGGAAAGCGATGAAAATGATATAAATTGATGTTATTCATGCAGTGGATTGTAGCTTTATAGAAAGTCAACAACTGCAGAGAACATATGAGAATGGAGATTTGCTTATATACAACAAAGGGAGGGAGAAACGAGCGGAAGTAGGAAACATTAATAACAGTGGCTTCTCCTCTGTCAGAATCCCTTTGCAGCAATAAGAACTGAAACATACGGAATATTAAGCTTATGCTGTAGCTGCAGCCTTCTCTTCATCCTGTGATGGTTGTTGAAGGTTGCAGACAAGGTTCCGGTCACCATACACATTGTCGATACGGCCTGTGGTCATCACCAAAAGAAATAAACACCATCAGCGGGAGTCCCAGAAGAACCACCAACTTCAAGAGAATTAAATAAGAAACTAAAAACCTCGTGACAAACAAAGAGGAAGTCAGGTTTGAATGCATACCTGTGAAAGGCCAGAACTTTCCAGACCGAAGCCAGGGAGCAGGGTAAGCTGCATACTCCCGTGAGTATGGTTTGACCCATGAATCAGCCATGAGAATTGATGGAGAATGAGGTGCTCCCTGCATATGTAACAGCTCATTAATGTCTTCTGGAAATCATAAACCGGTATTGTATCAAGATATATGCGTCTTAAATGGATATTAGGTGTGTACCTTAAGAACATTATTTTGGAAGTCGGCTTTTCCCTTCTCTATCTCAGCAATCTCTTCTCTTATGGAGATCAGAGCATCACAGTATCTATCTAACTCAGCCTGAACAAGGAAATCACACCAGAGTTCGACAAAGGGGATTGTAATAGGACTAGATAGAAAACAGGATTTTTGAGCAGCAAAAGGGTAATACATACCTTGCTCTCACTTTCAGTGGGTTCAATCATGAGCGTTCCAGGTACAGGCCATGACATAGTTGGTCCGTGGAATCCATAGTCCATTATGCGCTTGGCAACGTCTTCTGGTTCTATCCCAGCAGTGTTCTACATTCACAATTTATTTTTAGTCTCAAAAGCTGCTGTCATGTTGGTAGGGGTGTGCAAAACCGGATATCCGTATCCATTCGGATATTTTTTCGGATATCCGCTCCGTATTTTTTTAGACCGGATATCCGGAATGCCGATATCCGAAAAATATAGACCGGATATAGACCGGATTCGGATATATCCAATATCCGTATGAAAATACTATTTTATCAATTTTAATAACTTTTATTATAATATTTTTAAAAATAAGGATCATATATCAATTAATATTCATATCTATATTCATATAAATATCTTATTTTATCTAAAAGAAGTATTAAAATATTATTATAAATATTTAAAATATAAAAATAAATAAAATTTTAAAACTTAAAACTATAAAAACACAATAATATGGTGTATTATTGAAATAATCAACAAAATATCGGATATTTTTTCGGATCGGATAATCCAAAAAAAATCGGATATCCGAATGTCGGATATCCTTTTAGAATAAAACCGGTTCGGATATCCGAAATGTCGGATCGGATTTTTAAATATCGGATCGAATTTTCGGATCCTGGATTTTTTGCACAGCCCTACTTGTTGGTATGGAGTTGATCAACTATAGACGAAAATAAGATAACCTTGAAGGCTCTGAAGTCGATGATGAATTCATGAGCAACAGTCCCATTAACTCCACGGTATACGACAGAATAGTATTTCTGCAAGGCAAATGTACGACAAATGAATGTAGAGTGTAGAAAGACCGATCCATGTGAAATGTTTTAAGGAAAGCAATGAACAAAACTCCTAGGGGTATGGAGATGTGTGATTCAAGAATAGAGTGCAGACCTCTAAACGTTTAACCATGTAGTTTGCATTCAGGATGGCAGTCTTTGAAGCATCAGTCAGACCCTTAGACCCCATCATGGCGATGTAGGAGTATGATATGGGCAAGATCAGGGCAGAACCCCAGGGTGCTGCAGAAATGGCACCGAGTGGCTGCAGATTGTCAGCTGCAGGAATTCCTCCGGTTGGCACCTGAAGAGGCAAGCTGCTTAAGAATATATTGTGCCAGGTAATGGAAAATAAACGTGACAAATGAAGAATCCATATTTTTACTGACTTTATTTTTTATTTTTTATTATAGAAAATGAAGGAATATAGCCGACATATGTAAACTGGACTTGCATGAACAGAAGAATGCATACCACGGGATGTGATGGCAGATATGGTGCCAGATGTTTCTTGACACCAATAGGGCCCATTCCAGGACCACCTCCCCCATGAGGAATACAAAATGTTTTGTGGAGGTTGAGATGGCAAACATCAGCTCCAATGAAACCAGGGCTGGTCAGACCAACCTGAAAATATGGAAAAGCAAACATTGTAATTTTAGGGTTACCAAAACAGGAACGCTTCCAGAGTTCAGAAGAATCAGACAATAGAACAAGATCATCATTGGATAGAAGATAGCGAAATAAGCAATAGCTCAATAGAAAGTACGTCCAACAATAGAAAATTCTTGGAATAACGGGATAAAGCATGGTAAAATCACAAGAATCCATCCGCTCCCAATTGCCAGAGCCATCTATCTATATTATTTAATTAAGCGAAGACCTCTTAGTAAACACTATCTCTACTTTAAATTAAAAAATATATATATTCCGTGATACATTCTTTTTACCTGCAAACCAACAAACTCAAAAATAAAATATTAAAAGAAAAAAAAAACTTAAAAATGCCTCAAACATAGAGTATACTGGTTCAAAATTTTTGAACTTAAATCGTAACTGAATTCTAATGCGCACACGATCACTATGTTTGACAACCTGCTAATGCAAGCTATATCAATTTCTTTTCATTTATTAAAAAAATTAGGATAGAAAACAGAACAGATGAGGGAGTAGTTGGCTTTTGAAGGGAGTTTTTCTTTTCTAGAGAAAGCAAAAAAAAACAGTAGCGTGCCTTTAATTTCAGAACAAAGGTTGTTTTCTAGAAAACGTTTTTCAGTTTTTCAGAAATTCACAAAACATGTTCATATTTCTATTTTCCTTTTTTCTAATTATGAAACTAAAAAACAGGATTTCCAACTTTTTGAAGAAGACTAAAAAACAACATAGATTGTGTTTTTTAAGTTTTCCATATAAATATATGTCATTGTTTTCTACATGTTTTTCAATTGAAAATTATTATTAATAATGATGTCAATAATTATGTTAATATTATTACTAATAATATTAATATGCTTATTATTTTTAAACATAATATTAATAAAATAATCGTAATGATATTATTATTGTTGACATAATTAATAATAATATTATTATTAACACTAATATTCGTAATAATATGATTATCAACTTTAGTATTAATATTGTTATTAATTTATATTAATATTCATATTCATAAAATAATAATATGCTAAGCATTGATATTAACATCAATGATAGCATTATTATTAACATTAATTAGTAACAATATTACCTAGAAAAGTTAATAATACTACTGCTAGTAATAATAGTAATAATAATAATAATAATAATAATAATACTATATTAATTTCATTAATATCAATAATAAATTTATTATTAATGTTAATATTTATTAATATTCCTAATAATAATTTTATTATTATTAACTTCATTATATTATTTTTAATATAATATTAATATTACTTACATTAGTAATAATAATATTATTCTTGTTAATAATATAAATAATAATAATAATAATAACATTGAAATTATCATTGTTGGTGGTATTATTATTATTATCATGATTATTATGAATGTTATTACTATCATTGTTCATATTAATAATAAAAATACTACTATTATTAAAATTAATAATATTATTATTATGAACAATGTTGGTTATTAATACTAATATCATCATCATCATCACCATGAATATATTTTCAAATTTTTAAAATTGAAAGATAGTTTCATAATATGAACAAATGAACAAGTTTTTCTAATTATTCAAGGAAAACTGTTTTATTATTTTCCCTAACTAAACACACTTAAGGCTGTAAACAAGCCGAGCTGAGCCGAATATCCCTGGGTTCAGAATTGACTCATTTAACTAAACGAACAAGCCGAACTCACGAGCCAAAGCCAAAAAATAAACCGAGCCTAACTTTTTCGAGCTCGAGCTCGGGCTCGGCTCATTTAACTAAACGAATGAGCCGAACTAAGCTTTTAACGAGTTGAGCCGAACCGAATACCAAACTGGCTCAACTCATTTACATCCCCAAACACACTCATAAACTATTTATAATTTTTTTTGTCATCATCCAATTCTAAAGTTTCTATAGTTTTAAACAACATTTGCCATGAAAAAAAGAATAAAATTAGAGGAAAATAATTTCAAGCTCCTCTCTCCCACTTTGTCTCCATTCAAGACAAAAGAGCTGATGGATAATGATTAATCGATTTCCATTGAAGAAAACAATTATTGGATACCTTAAAGAAGGTGATTTGAAAATCAACCAAAAATTAAGGTACGTTTTTAATTCCTCTTTTATTTTCATCTCATTTTGAATTCATCAAATGGTCATAATAAGTTTGAATCCATCAAATTCTTTTTTCTATTGTATTTTTTTCCTACATGGATGTACCTCTTTTGGTAAGTAACAAATAATTCAATGCATTGTTGGTGATCTCTTGATGAATAACAAATCCACATATATTTTCCTTTTTCAAAATAACTAGGTAACTATTCAATTACTCCAAGTAAGACAAGATCATGTAAAAGGGCAAATTATAATCCAAGGACGTATCACGTGATTACGGAAGCTAATCAACATTAAGAAAGAATGGGACTGAATACTTCCGCCTAGGTTGAATTTAAGTTGCTTGAGGAAAAACTTGAAAAGCTGTAAAAGTAACAAACCTGAGCATTCATGTTGGCTCCATCCATGTACACTTGACCACCATTGTCATGAATGATCTTACAGATCTCATCAATCTTTTCTTCATACACACCATGAGTAGAAGGATATGTAACCTGCATGTCATCAAATCCAACTTTCAGATTTGCCCAAAGCACATATCTAATCCATCAGATGCTTTTGACAGTCATCTCTGTGCCACGTCGAAAGAAATTTCAATAAGAGAGAACAAACAGAACCCATACCATAAGGGCAGATAACTTTTCTTTGTTTGACTCAGCAGCTTTTCTCAGTTCTTCAATATTTACGTTTCCCTTAGCATCAGTTCCCACAGGAACAATTTTCATTCCACACATAGCGGCAGTGGCAGGGTTTGTACCATGTGCAGAGTTAGGGATGATGCAAACATTACGGTGATGGTCTCCTCGTGCCTATAAGATAATGCAATTTGAGCAATCAATTCTAAAATACACCAAAAGAAGAAAAGAAACAAGAAAACCACATTAAAAGCATCATATGCATCTAAGCAATATCAGTAGGAAATGGATAGGCAGAAAGTTACATCATACCATGTGATAGGCACGGATAACCATCAACCCAGCATATTCTCCTGCAGCTCCAGCATTTGGTTGCAAAGAGAAGGAGTCGAAGTCAGTGATGGTACACAGCCAGTCACCCAAGTCATTGAACATTTCCTAAAGAGTTTTACGAGCCAAAAGACATAACAAAGAGTCAATATAAATAGTTACAATTGAAATCAGGCTGTAGCATAACAATCAGCAGTTTATTTATACCTGGTAACCCTGGGCCTGGTCTGCTGGGGCAAATGGGTGAATGTCAGTGAAGTTGGGAAAGGTAACCGGCATCATTTCAGTTGTGGCATTCAGCTTCATAGTGCAAGATCCCAAAGGAATCATGCTGTGGCATAATGATAGCTCCTTTGACTGTAACTTGTAGATGTACCTCAGCATCTCATGCTCAGTATGGTACCTGGGAAAGCAAACAAAAGTAAGGGTAGGCCATCAAATACAATATGATGTCTGAATACCGAGACAAGTATAATTCAGAAATCATACGAGTTGAAGATTGGGTGTGTCATATAGGGGGTCTCTCTGATAAGTGAAGAAGGGATTGCGATTTCAACCGCAGCTGCAAGAGATTCTGCTGTGAATGGAACCTGAGAGACAGTGAATGAAAAAGTCACATTCCAAGCAATTCAAATCCATATCTCATAATCATTTGTCCATATGAGAGATCCTCACAGGTTTTCCACATGCAAAAACTTCAAACAGCTTGTCAACATCCGCCAAAGTCGTCGTTTCATCAAATGAAACAGTAATCTGATACCACAATAAAAATTTCCATCAAAACAAAACAATATAAACATATATATAAGTAAACAAAAGGATGAAAGGAGTCAAACTCACAGTGTTCTGGTCCACGACACGTAAATTCATCTCTTTCTTGTAAGCTGCATCAGCAATAGCATTTGCATCAGCACATTTAACCTTGACAGTGTCAAAGAAGGGAAGTTCCTCGACATTAACTGTCCCAAGCTTCTTCAGCCCAGCTGCAAATGTCCCAGCAAGACCATGGACCCTTTGTGCAATGGTTTTCAAGCCTTCAGGTCCATGGTAAACAGCGTACATAGCAGCCATATTGGCAAGCAAAGCCTGCAAAACAGCAGTACAGCCCAATCATTTTAGAAAGAAAAATAGTAATTCAGACTTCAACACATTGAAAGTAATTTCCTTCTCCTAATTCTTTACCTGAGCAGTACAGATGTTGCTCGTAGCTTTGTCCCTTCGGATATGCTGCTCTCTAGTCTGCATAGCCACACGCAAGGCCTGCTTTCCTGAAGAGTCAACACTAAGGCCAATAATCCTTCCAGGCATCAACCTCTTGTACTCCTGAGAGGTGGCCAAGAATGCAGCATGGGGGCCTCCGTATCCCATAGGTACCCCAAATCTCTGAGCAGAGCCAACTACAATATCAGCCCCCATTTCACCTGGTGGCTTCAACATAGTCAATGCCAAAAGATCAGTAGCCATGACAACCTTAGCACCGTTAGCGTGCGCCTTCTTAATGAAATCTCCATAATCCAAAACCACACCTTCGGTCTCCGGATACTGAACAAGCACTCCACAAACATCACCTGAACTATAATCAATATCCTTTATGTCTGAAGTAATGACCTTCATACCAAAACCTTCAGCTCTTGTTACACAAATATCAATAGTTTGTGGATGACAGTGACTGGCTATAATGAAAGTTTTCTTCTTCCCCTTAAGTATATTGTTACACATAGCCATTGCCTCAGCAGCAGCAGTTCCTTCATCAAGCAAAGAGGCATTGGACATGGGCATCCCAGTAAGATCCGTAATCATGGTCTGGAAATTCAATAAGGACTCCAATCGACCTTGAGCAATCTCAGCTTGGTATGGTGTGTATTGAGTATACCAAGCGGGATTTTCCATTATGTTCCTCAAAATAACAGGTGGGACATAAGTATTGTAGTACCCCATCCCAATAAATGACTTGAAAACCTTATTCTTTGAAGCTAATTTCTTCATGTGTTCAATCATTTGAGATTCAGTTAATCCTTCATCGAACTTTGAAAACTTCATAGGAGGGCGTCTTATCGATTCTGGAACAGTAGCATCAATCAATGAATCGAGGCTATCAAAACCACAAAATTTGGCCATTTCAACCTGTTGATCTGGGGTGGCAGAGTTATGCCGACGAGGGAAAGTGTCACTCGGCTTTAATGCATCGACCGAAATCGATCGAGTTTGTGACTTATTCCTATGACCCACATTGCCAGACACATTTTTCCTGGGAAATGAAGGAGATCTAGGATTCTCCCGGGATAATACAGAGGATGCCATGGTTGAGACATACCTTGCTGACGTCAATGAAGAATTTGAAGCTGCAGACGATTCCAAGACAGAATCTTGATTACGGTTCTGCTTCGCCCCCGCAACCAACCGCCTTAACAAGGCCCTGTTCGCTATCCTCCTTGCCCTCTCCATCGGTGACTACTCTGCCAAAAACTGCAAAGTGGAAGGATTTGTATTTGCCCAGATGAAGAAATGGGCGGTCGTTATTTGAGGACAACTATGGTAAAGATATGATAATTAGGAACCTTGCTCTCAAAACATATTTAGGAACCTATAAACAGGAATGTGGAGTGGGTTGGTGAAGTGCGGCCAATGGATTGTTGCTGTATATATACAATTACAAATGTGAACAGAGTAGTCCTCGAAATTTTCAAGGATTTAAATATTATGATCGATATTAAAATTTTGAGTTGAGGTATAATTAAGGTCACCTTTGATTATTTTTTGAACTTATTTAAAAATATATATTAAATTAGTCATTTCTAATGTTTTTTTTTACTACACACAGAAGAAAGAATTACTCGTTATTAATGAGTATCTTTGTTAAAGAATGAACTACATGTGTATAAATATTCAATATGCTAGATTATATAGAAATAGTAAAAATATTCAATATATTGTAAATGAAATTCATAAAAACTTTTAAACAATATGCACCAAAATAACTTATAAATTATATGGGACCAAAAATCTGATATTTCTGTTTTAAAAAAAAAAATGAAATGTACTGGTACGGCCACTTATTTTAAAAATTGAGTTTTTCTTCCCACCAACCGAAAAACAATCAATTTATCAGATGTGGAGTAGAAATTGATGGGGACCGGAGACCGGAGTAGGTAGTGAGCCCAAGGGGGGGGGGGAGAATGAGGGAAAATTATGAGGAGCATGACTGCATCAAATATGTTACGGCGGTCAACTTATAGTATCTATTTGATATATTTTGATTGTAATTATAATGTATTTATAACTAATCATATGATATTTATTATTTAGATGTAATAAAAAAGTATTAGTATCCATTAAACATAATTATAATATATTAATAATTAATTGTATAATATCTAAAAAAATAATCATTCTTTTAATAATTATTTTATATTAAAAAAATTACTATAAAAAATTAAAATCCACTTTTTACTTCTATATATATATATATATATAGATATATATTAAGATTAATTACTTTAATATATTTTTATAGATGATATAACTAAGATTTTAATATTATATTTATTATTTAAAAAAATATATATATATAAATTATTAAAATAATTGTTTTATTATAATAATAATAATATAATATTAAAAATATATTACATCAGGCGTAAAAACAATTCCATCTTACTCGGTAATGCCCCTAATAATGTTCCGAGGGAGAGGGGGAGAAACGACAAGAATGCGCATACGTGGAAACCACCCATGTCATTCTGGGAAAAGCACAAATTTTGCCCATACAAACAAAAGATGAAGTAAAGCACTCCGGAGCGACTGGAGGATATTGCTTCATATCAGATTGAGTTTCAATGGATCAAAATGCACTAAAATCCTGGAGAAAAGCACAGCCAAAAGAAATTCATCAATAGAAATCCAAAATCACATAATTATTGGTGGGCTTTGCAGCATTTTAATTTGAAATTGTTTAATAATACTTTTATTTATAAAAAAAAGGCCCAGAAAAAGAAGAAATACTGTTATTTTATCTATATACATATTGGTTTATTAAAGATCAGTATACATGTGATGTGACTTATTATCCAATGAAAATATTCATCAATAAGAATGATAAATAAAAATTAAATTATAAAATTAATAATGCAATGATATTGTGATAGTTACTTTGACTATTTTTTAATCAGGCGTAGCTATTTTTAAAATCTTAATGCAGAGAATATCGATTTTATGGTGCGAATGGTTGGAATTCCGAGAGCCTCTGGTGTCAAATTTCAGCATTATGCGTTCGTGATGGGTGCCCAGTATTTGTAAAAATCTGTGATTCTGTGTGATTCTTCGCTGGCAGTTCCTCTTACACATTTGGCTTATCGTCATTTCCCACCTCATGTAGCTAAATGAGATAGGTTACAATTTCTTTTTCTCTGGCCAAGGAAAATAAATTTCAAGTTTTTTTTTTTCTTTCTTTCTTTTCCATATTTCGCGCGTTGAGATATCTTACCGGGCAATTCGAGGCTGTACTTGCTACAAAGGTTAGGCATGGTTTGGAAAATATCTAGTTGTTAGTTATTGCGGTCTGTTTTTTATTTTATCTAGAATATAGATTTATTAAAGTTTATATAAATTTTTAATGAATTATGGTTTTAAAAAATAATTGTTGGATACAAATGCTTATTCAAATCATTTTTAGAATGTTTTATACTCTAAATATAATTTATAATGTGTTTGGTAGTTAACCGAAAGCTTTTTTGGACACAAAAAAAATTAAAATAAATTTATTAATGTTTGGATAAGAAATTTAAAAAATATTTTTTTTAAAAAATTGTTAAAATAACTTGTGGAATGAACTTAAACTTTCGGTCTTTAGTTATAGTTTTTAATTTTTAGTTAACTTTTAAATATATTTTTTTTACTAAATATGCCATTACTATGCTCTAATAAGTATCTAGACCTATTCGGCTTACTTATAACTTAAAATAATTTTTACACCAACATATTGCCTATGATTAACTATAGATGAGATTTTAAATCAAGAATAATGTTTACCCACTCGTAGATACCTCTATTTTAAGGGAGAATACATTAAGAATAAATAATATACTTATATATAGTCAACAAGTACCTTACATTCGTAAAAAAAAAAGTACCATAATTATCCTCCAAAATAGATATCATTTTATGAGAAGGGAGAAAAGACATATCAAACACTATATCTGAAACATTCGCTAATGCTTCTAAGATAATTTTATGATTTTAGGGATGCTAATTGATCGGAATTGGATTGAGATACCTTTATCTATTACTCAAACTCGATAAGGATATTCATATTAGTATCCGTACCTACATTAGGATAATTATTAGCTCATTCGTACTTGAACCCGTCAGTTATCTAATACTCGACAAGTAGTCCATTATCCGATATAATATATATACTCCATTACTAAACCTAAGATAGATAATATATATTTAACTTTAACTTACTTATTTTAATAAGTGCATGTTAATAAGTGTGTGTGTGTAATTTTTTTAATAAGTGCAGAAAAGTAATTTTATAGTCGATAAATATATTAGGGTATGGATACAGATATAGAGGTGGAACATAGATCTAGAAACTACGTACTTTTCTGGCTGAATCCCCTTTATTCATATATTTTACTTACTCATTTATAAATATCAACACTTGCATCCATAAAGCAAAATCCATTTGATTGTCATCTTTAAATCTTTTAAATATAAGATATAACCCTAACTATAAAAGGAGTAATTATAGATTAGTTTACTATACAAGTATTGTATCAATTTAGGTTACTCAACAAATTATGTTGAGTAAAAAAAAATGGAGAAATCAAGATATAAGATATCATTTATGCATGTTAATGGTGTATCTATATATTTGACATGATAGTATCTAGACACATGTCTAGGTAGAAAATTACTTATGTTTATTGATCAAATATTCACACAATATATCATTATTATTTATGTTAATCAAATATCTATCTATCTCTTCATAAAATAATTGGCCATTACATACTATTAAAAGCTAAGACATGGTTTGAAAAAGTTGTTGGTTGTTGAATATTAGTTTGATGTGTTACTTAATGGTAGGGTTTTCCATAGTGAACAGAAAAGATCAAGATTTAAGATTACAAAATTCAAGTAAGAAAAGTGTAAAACTTAAGACTAGGGATGATCAATTCACTATTGATAATGAGTAGGATGAGTTAAGTCTAACAAACCACTCGAGATCATAGTTGTTAAACTCTTGATTTGAATCTTGTAGTTCTATAATCTAAAAGTCACCAAATGATTCTCAATCCTAGGTAGAATCATAAAGTAGTAAAATCGTGGTAGGATTAGAATCATACAATTCTATGTGGAATATTACGATTCTACATAATGACTATAATTATTTTTGACTATTTGTCTTATGATATATTTTTCCTTTTATTTTCATCATATTTATTTTCTAACTCTAAACCTCAATCCCTATTATTTTGTTCGTACTATATCTTAAGCACAAACTAATTCGAAGGAAGCTTGAGTGAGATAATATTTTGACAACAAAGGTGATTATTGGAAGAAAAAAAACTTATGAAAGAGTCCAAATTCTATATGTAGAGTACAATAAAAAAAAAAATTTTTTCGATGTTATTTATTTATTGATTTCTATTAGTTCATAATTATTTAGTATATTTTATTTCATGGAGTTCTTAGTTTTTTTTTTGTACCAATAGTACATATACCAACTTTTTCATATGTATGTAATTTGATAATTTGCGTTGTTTGTTTAGTCGCTTCAATATAATTAGTGACCAAAAAAGCTTTTAAATGATATTGTTAGTGTTTTTAACCTTCAACTATGAGATTTTGTAGTTTGTAAGTATATTAGGGTCATATTTTTGTGATATTCGTAGGATCTTACAACCTTATAATTCAATTTCTATAACCCATATCGATTCTAGGTAGAATCTTGATTATAACAACCTTGCTTAGGATTTACAAGTATTATCTATTCTTTTATCTTAGAGTTTCAAGAATATAGCGAGAACCAAATAAAAGTAAATTAAAATGGATGAAATAGACATGTATGACATGGCTAAAAAAATAGCACTTGTGCATATGTGCTTACTAACATAGGTGACTCATGTTCTCCTTTATCGATGCATCGAAATTTAGAGACTAATCAAACATGAACATATTAGGGAATTGTAATAATCTACCTTTAAGTCTTTTAAATTTGTCAATCATGTGTTCAATCATTGTTAAATATGTGTTAAAAGTTTGGCCTTGGAAGAGTTTGGTTTGGGTTTGAAAAATGGAGGAGAATATGTATAACACCCTCAAATTCACAACCGAAAAATTTTATTTTTAAAAGTTTTATGCAGAAGCAAGCATAGTAAGTGTTACCACCACACTTAGTACCAGATCAGTTTCCTTCCACCGATCCGCTACTAAGTGCTAATGTTACAAAACATACTTTGATTAAATTCTAAGAACACATTTATAAACTAAGTAGTGCAATAGTAAGGAAGGTTAACTCTCCTTCCAAGAAAAACCCACTAATTGTGGTTACAAGAAAGCTATTAGTAGAAGAGAAATACAAATCATTTCATGAAAGACACATAAGTACTTTCCAGTTTGAAACATGGGTTAGACCCCCAAATAACCCTATGCTCTCAATCCTGAAGATATATCCCAAAGGGAGTATGTGGTCTAACCTGTAAATGACACTACCCATTGAATAGGAAGGGCCAAAGAAAGGAATTGAAATGCCCCAAAAATACTAGTTTTGAGAGTTTTAGTTAAATAAGGATTTATTTGAAAAATTAATTAATTTAATTATTTTTATTGGAATAGGAAGAAATTATTTAGGGTAAATTAAGAGGAAATTTATAAATATTTTTATAAGGGAAATTTTGGGTGTTTTGCTAATTACAAAGGAATTTAGGAAAAATCTTTTAAAAAACCTAAATTATCCTAAAAGGAAATTAAATATTATTTTATTAAAATATTTTATTTTTAATACCCAAAATAATCATATTTATTTAATTATCCCCAACCCATATATTTTTCTTTTTCCCTTTTCCCTTTCTCTTTTTCTTTCTTCCTTTTCCTTTTTCTTTTCCTATTCCTCTTTTATTTGGGCCTGCCACGACACGTCCCCATTTCCGCCTCTGATATTTTCTTCCTTTAGCACGACCTAGGAGCAAAACGCCGCTCCTTCCCCTTTCTTGCCCTGGAAATTTGTGTTCTGTTCAAAATTTTTATAACCGTTGCCGGCCCGGTTCTCCCTTTCCTTTTCTTTTCTTTCTTTTCCCCTAGCTGGCCAGTCCGCCTCCTTTTTCTTCCTTCCTCCTCTTCCACTGTCGACCTGCAATTCCATCAGCCCCGAAAATGGTGTCGTGGGCTATGCTCATTTTGACCGCCCATTTCTTCTCTCTTTCTCTTCCCCCTGAATCGCTAGTCAACATGAACCAACCCACCTCTCTTTTCTTCCACGCAAATTTCCCCTTTTCTTGCATGAATGGGCTGCCATTATTTGAATTTTGTGCTGACCAATTTGTGCCGTGGGCAACCCAAACCCTACCTGCATTACGTTCCTGCCAACCCTTAGAACCCTATCCCCTCCTCCAAACTCTATAAATACCCCTCATTTGTTTGATCTCGAAGCTTTTCCCGAAACCCTAAAAATTCACCCCTGTGCATGATGAGTTCATATTTTGACACATTTTATACCCTTATAATCTTAGTTTTTGGTAGTTTATTTAGCTAATATAGGGGAATAATTATTGTTTTATGCTTAAGTGGTAAAAATTGCATAAAAACTATTATTTGAGCTAAAATGATATAATTTAAGTAAATTTAGAGTATAATATTATTTATTAATATTTATTCAATTTTATTTTGTAGATATTATTTTTAAATAAAAGAAAAAAATAAGAATCAGACCTTTGGACCAACGGCCGAAGGCTGAAGGCTTGGAAAATACAAATCCAAACAAGACGGCCGCACGAAACAAAAAAAAGAAGGAGAGTCAGCCGCAATAAGGGCTGACGTGGAAAGGCGGTCTGACGAAAATAAAAGGAGCAGGAGAGGCTTGACGCAAAAGAAAAAGAGACGACGCGGAGGGAGAAAAAAGGCGGCAGAGTCGCGAGTGAGCGACAGAGCCTTCAAAGGCTCGGTCAAGCGCCGCAGACTAGAGCATTAATTAGAGACAGGCTTGAGGGGCGAGCGGCAGGACGCAAGGTACGAGAGCCTTTATAGGCTCAGGAGAAAGAAAAGACAGAGGCTCGGGCGTGCGGCAGAGCCGCAAAGGACGAAGTGCACAGGGAAGTCGCACGAAAACCGAGGCCAAACAAGACGCAGCGGTAGCACAGCGCCATCAGCCGCCGGCCAGAAAAAGAAAAAGAAAAAGAAAAAGAATTTGGCATAGAAATTCAAGATCGAGAAGGCAGAAAAATAAGAGGAAATTTATACCGGTAGAATTTATTTCAGATAAAATTAATTTTTATCTGAATAAATTCTAAATCTTTTATCCAAAATTAATTCCGGTTACTTCTTTCTCTTATTTTTAATTTATATTTTAGATAAATATTTCTATGTAATTAATTCTTTAATTATGGTTGGCTGATTATTTATTGTTAGGGAATGAATTGAAACCCTAGATTAGGATTTAAATTATAATTTTATTTTCTTTGTTTCATGAGATTGTTTCTTGACTCTATATTAATTGCTATCATTTATATATATAATTATGTCAAGTATAGTTTATTTGGTGCATGCCTTGTTCTGGTTCCTCATAAGTGACAATATATAGGATTATGTACCTGCGAGGTGACCATCTAAATATACTAGAATTTATGTGTATAAATTGCAGCTAGGTTAGGTAACAATTCACCTAATCGTTTTATGATTCTAACCGAAGTGGTAAAACGTTTCGATACGTGTGGGTCAAGGATAGGAAATACAGCTAGACATACGTTTTGTACTAGTTTGGGTACTTAGATTGACAGCCTTCCACTTACACTTAATGCATTAAATCTAGTTAAATATAGGAGACACTTGTTGCTGCTATACTGCTAGTATTTAATAGGGTTAATATAGGCACGTGATCGTATTAATTAATTAAGGGAAGTAATATAAGGTGTATGGACCTGCGTTTGGTGTGCAACTTGGTCGATCTCATTCTCACGATTAAAGGATGACTTAGAGATAAATATTATATTTAGACCTAATCTAGTGGTGGATTTTTATTTCCCTAACATATTTCTCATATCTGCGGTTTCTCATTATTTTTATTATTAGTTTATTTTATTTTATTTACTCCTTTATTATTATTTTTATAACCCCCATTAATACTTTTCTTATTTATTTATTCTGTGTTATTTAGGATTTTTAGTTTTAGTTTAAGTTTTATTTTCAAGCTAGTTAATTAGAGGTGAACCCTCTCAATCCCTAGCTAGAACGATACCCTTATTTACCAGTGCTTCAATTAACAACAAGAGGGTTTAAATTGCGTGCCGGCTACGGTCGCACCAGTGCACCATCGCAACTTCATACACTCTTTCCTCCACCGTCGGCCAACTACGCCGCCTGCTCTACCTACCTAAGTCTTCCTTGCACCGTACTCTAACTAACTAAACCACCCATCCCCCTTCTATTCTTCTTGCATGAGCCACCTTAGCCGTGCAAAGTTCCCTTCCCAATCAACTTACCCTCTGCCCTTGCCACCCTTTGCGCCGCCGTCCATCACCACATTCGATGTTATTACTACCTTCTACCCCACCCAAAAGTAGCTACCAACCCTCCTCCACCTTGCCCTACCCTTATTATCCCCCTCCTCCTTCTCCTCTTCTCTTTTTTCTTCTTATTTTTATTTCGGCCACCACCACTACCGCCATGCGCCGCCACCATTGGTTGTGCCACCACCCTCACTTTACTCCCCTCAGTCTAGACTAACACCAACACCTCAACCTCCACCTTTATTCTCTCTCTCTCTTCTTCGCAAAACTTGACTCTTTCTATTTCTTTCCTCTTTTTCGGCTACCGCCGCCACCACCATGCATCACTGTCGATGCCACCTATCTTCGTCGGCCTAAGGTGGAACCCTAAACCCTCTCAGCCCTTCCCCCTATTTATTTAAGCTTATTTTATTTTATTTCAATTTTAACCTATTATTATTATTATTATTATTATTAGGTTTAATATTACTGTTATTATTTCTATCAGGGTCGAGACCCTATTTAATTTATTTAGACTCTTAGTTCATATTATTAATATTATAAGTATAATTATGGGTTTTTATCATAATCATCATCATCATCATCATCATCATTATTATTATTATTATTATTATTATTATTATTATTATTATTATTATTATTATTATTATTATTATTATCTATTTAGAGGGCGGAAGCCCTACTTTATTTATATAGTGCGAATACTGCTTTTATTATTATTATTATTATTATTATTATTATTATTATTATTATTATTATTATAAGTAATATGTGTTAATAATAATAATATTATTATTATTACTAATGGTACTTTTACTATTTTGGAGTAGGGTCGAAAACCCTACCTTATATTACTTTCGGTTTAAGTTATTTTATTATTATTAGTATTAGTATTAGTATTAGTATTTTGTAATTCATATTATTATTATTTCATTACTATTATTATTACTATTTTTATTAAAAATGTATTAATGGTATTATTAGCATTATTTTGGTGAAAGGTTGAAGCCCTTATCTCACCAATCATATTAATAATATTATTAGTATTTTTAGTATTATTTCTTATCATTATTATTAGTATGGTATTATTTTATTAAAAACCTAGTCTTAGAATAAGTTAGTAAATAATAGTATTTTTGGTAGGAGGGAATCTAATTCTAGTTTTTCCCTCATATAGGTGAGATCAGCCTCCAAGACCGGTGTCGTTTTATGTAAGGGTGTAACTAAGGCCTTATATATGTTTATGTGCCTTATATGTAACATCCCAAAATTTACAACTGAAAATTTTCGTTTACAGAGTTAAGTGCGGAAACTAAAACAATAAAAACAAAGGGTGTTACTGCCACACTTGGTACAAGTCTGGTTTCCTCTACCATTCTCATACGAAGTGCTAAGGCTAAAATCATTAATCTGCTTAAATTAATATCATGATTACAGAAATCAAGATAGAGAGAACGTTAGACAAATACTACTAATTAAAAATGACATTAGCAGTTTATGAAACTCGAGAGAGAAATTATAGGAGGACACGAGGGTCCAAATACAACCAAAAATAAGATAACAAAAGAAACACCGGATAATCCTACACTCCCAAATCCGAACTATCAGCATTTGACTGAACTCAAAGGTTGACCTGTAAAGTCCACTACCCATTGAATAGGCAGGGGCCCATGAAAATGAATCCTTCAGTACTACAGTACTGAGCAACCCTTTATACTAAACTAATAGGATAAATCAGTATGGAACACATGCTAGGCATACAATTAACATAGTATAAGATATATACATATAAATATGATAATTGAAATACAATAATCACTCAGATGATCAATTTCTATCAAGGTCACGTACTACTCATTTTCATTCATTTGAAACAACCGAACTTATTATTGAACATGTTAGAAATACTGTATGAGTAATAGTTAAAACCCAACTTTAGCATAATTTATGTCTCAGCATAAATCCCAAACAATCACATACATCACAGGCATGTTCACAGGTATAATTTACTAAGATTCATATCATCCTAGGCATACTTACAGGTACATCATAATAAATCTATAATGTCACAGGTAAACTTACAGATACAACATAATAAGATCCATAATATCTCCAGGTCCTGATGGTTTCAACCCTCACTTCTTCAAGAGCTGTTGGGATGTAATTGGCAAGGACATATGGACTGCAACAAATTTCTTTTTCACAACTGGAATCATGCCCACATGTCTCAATGTCACCACATTAAATCTTGTTCCAAAAATCCCAAATACCACAAACCTAGTGATTTTAGACCTATTGCTTGCTGCAATGTGCTCTACAAGATCTTGGCTAAAGTCATAAAAACTAGGTTACAACCTATTATGAATGATTTAATTGGTGACACTTAATCTAGGTTCATTAAAGGAAGAGCAATCAGTGACAACATCCTACTAGCTACTAAGCTAGTTAAAGGTTACCATCAAAAACACCTCTCACCAAGATGCATGCTGAAAGTTGACATGAGGAAAGCTTACGACACTGTCAAATGGTATTTTCTTGAAAAAATGCTCAGTGCCTTAGACTTCCCTCCCCAATTCATAAAGCTCATCATGTCATGTGTGACTACAGTAAATTACTCAATAAAAATCAATGGTAGCCTGCAGAAACCATTCAAAGCTGCAAGGGGGGTTAGACAAGGAGATCCATTATCGCCTTATCTCTTTGTCATTGTCATGGAATATTTACATAGAGCTCTCCTACATTTATGGCATAACCCCCTATTCAATCCCCATCCTAAATGTAAGAAGATAAAGCTCATAGAATTAATTTTTGCTGATGATCTACTGCTATTTTGCAGAGGTGATTCAAATTCTGTCCTAAACCTCATTGAGACCTTCAACCATTTTTCCAAAAACTCTGGACTGCAGCTTAATAATCTCAAGAGCAATATCTTCTTTGGTGGCAGGGTTAACAACCATATCATACACTCTCTACATTCTACTCACCACATCCCAGAGGGCCATCTACCTATAAGATACCTTGGTGTTCCCCTACTTGGCACAACATTGAGAAAACTACATTATCTTCCTCTTCTTGATAAAATCACAGACAAATTGAAACTTTGGCAGAATCGGTTCCTCAGCTATGCAGGGCGCCTTCAATTGGTAAAATCTGTGCTCTTTGGAACTCAAGCTTACTGGAGCCTCCTTTTCATTCTACCTCATCAAGTTTTACAGGAGATAAATGCCAGATGCAGAGCATTCCTTAGGACTGGTTCTAAAACTTCAGGAAATAATCCTGTTGCTTGGGACACAGTTTGCAAACCTAAGCAAGAAGGAGGACTTGGTTTACTAAATCTTTTTTGGTGGAATAATGCAGCTATAGGCAAACATCTCTGGAACATTCTGCATCATAAAGAGGTCTTGTGGATTCGATGGATACATTCTTATTATATTAAAGACCAAAACTGTTGGTCTATACAAGCACCTACCACAACCTCTTGGATCTTTAAGAAGATTTTATCTCTCAGATCTTATTTTTTCACTCATTTTACTACTGAGCAGGGGAAGGCTCAATGCACATATCAAAACAGATATTGCATATCTCGTGTGTATCATCTCATAAGACCCCATCATAGTAAGGTATCCTGGCATAACATGGTCTGGAACACATGCTCCATTCCAAGACATCAATTTATTCTTTGGTTGGTGATTCAGGATAAATTATTTACCAAAAATCGTATGATCCAGTTCGATTCTCACATAAGCACAGATTGTGTCTTCTGCAATGATGAGGTTGAAACTCTTGAACACCTATTCTTTACTTGCCCATACTCCCAAACTCTTTGTTCCAACTTAATTCTAGCTACTGGTTGCCTCCAAAAATCCACAAGATGGCACGACATAACTCGCTGGCTGAGCAAGACAGGTAGAGGACCAAGAGCTCGAACAAGTTTCTTCCGAACCTTATTTGCTACAGCAATTTACCATATTTGGGGGGAACGCAATAGAAGAATTTTCTAACATACCAACCTCCCCTAGACTCACATCAAAAAGCTCATTTTGAAGGATTTAGCCACTCGGGCTGTTAGATTTAATGAATGTAAATCATACCATCATATGTTAGCCTTAGTAGATCACATGTCACTATGTTGATGTCTTGAGAACTTTTGATGTACTCAAACTCTACTTTTGGTATCATATATATAATCCATACATTACTTACCAAAAAAAAGATCCATAATATCACAGGTATGCTCACTGACATAAAACCAACATAGGTAGGCACGAAGGCCGCTACCAAATCTACAGGTAGGCATAAAGGCTGCTACCGAAACCACAGAAAACCTCAGGTAGGTATGAAGGTTACTATTGAAAATACAGAAAACCTTAGGTAGGCATACTGAACCAAAGAAAACCTCAGGTAGGCACGAAGGCTACTACCAAAACCACAGGTAGGCACAAAGGCTGCTACCAAATAATCCAATAATCCGATAATTATTATTTCCATCAAACCATATCATTTCCATTTTTTTATTTACTTTCTCGAGGGGAGATCAATCAACCTGAAGACACAAAGGTACCCCAGTCATACCGGCGCAATAAGGCAATACAGTATCCTACCGATTATCAACCCAAGGACACAAAGGTACCCTGGTCACACTGGTACATGAAGGTAACACAGTACCCTACCGACAAGGACACTTAATCCATAAGTATGCATACCCCCTATTAGTTCGTAGAATAGAATAGAGTAAGATGTAGGGCCTGACTAGGGCACTAAGGCACACCAGCAAAAATCCATATCAATCGTGGGCTAAACCACGTCCTTAAGGTAGTGATCCCTAGGAGCCACCATTCCCAATCTCGATGTCTTTCACTTTAAATATTAGTATTTTATTAAGGTGACCACGAAATCACATATAATATAGATAAATTCAATTCTCACACTTAACCATTCTTACTTATTTCTAATCATCCGAGACAACAATAATCAAGGTCAAGTTCGAAGCCAACATTAAAATATACTTAGGCCATCCTATGCTCAATTATTCACATCTGGATACTTTAGGTAGAAAAAGACTAAAATACCCTCAATACCAACATTTCTAGATTATCATCTATTTAAATACTAATTCCATTTTATTTATTCATTATCCATGAAAAGGCTAAAACACCATAATTAAATTATTCATTACACAATTTAAATTATCAGATATGTTAAATGACCATTTTTCCCTTATACATAATTTTACACATAAAATCATTTTACACACCTTTAATCCATCCAAAACACATACTCACATACTTAACAACAACTAATACATATTAGACATAATTTTTAAGATAAATATCATAATACATAAAAATGACTAAATTGCCCCTAGGGCACACATCCATAATAATTATTCCATAATTATATCTAAACATGATTAACCTATTCTTTTATACATAATTATCATATAAATTATTTTTTCATCATTGGAATCATTTTAGATCATACTTTCATACCCGACATAATTTATATCATATAACATGCTCATTTTATCTGTTTTCATAATAATGATAATTAACACATAATTATATCAAAGTAAATCATGCTTAACATATTTCATCAACCAAAAACCCTAATGTGCTATCACGCAATATTTATAATTTTAGTAAGGTATAACAGTTACCTGAATTCTAGCAAAAACGTAAAAATAGCGGTATCCTACTAAATTTATCGGATCTCGCTAATCAAACTTTTGTACCTAAAAATAATACCGAAATTATCAAATTAATATCTATCAGATAAAATAATAATTATAATATAAAAATATTTATTTTTCAAAAATGACTAAAATACCCTTACACTTAAAATGGGTACCAATATTATATATATATATATATATATATATATATATATATATATATATTTAAAAAATACACACAACTCACGCTACATGCGTAGTGTGAGCCGTGCACGCGAAGGAAGGGGGTTGCAGGGAAGGAAAAAGGGTGGCAGAGGTGGTGGTTGGTCGGCGGTTGCTGGTGGCTGGCTGGCGGTTGCTGGTTGGTTGCGGGAATGGTGGATGGAAGTGGCAGGGGCACTGGATGACGCAATGCAGAGGGAGGAGGCTGGCTCGACGGGGGTGCTGGGAGGCTATGCTGGAGATCGAAGGGGTTAGGTTTTGGGTGGCGTAGAGGGCTGGGGTTGTGGGGAAGGTAGGGTGGAAGTTGGTTAAGGGTGGCGGTGTGGTTGGCGGCTGCGAAGGTTGGGTGGTGTGCTGTAGGCTAGGTTCTGCGACGGGCTGTGCTAGGCTGTTGGGTGACATACGAGGTGGACGGTGGTTAGTTGGCTACGGGAAGGTAGGATTTGCTGGATGAAGAAAAGTAGAGAGAGGAGGTTGTATATGTGTGTGTATATGCATGCAGAAAGGGGGCTGTTTGGGTGTTGGGTTCGCTAGGTCGAGGGTGGTTGGGCTTACGCGGTTGGTGTGGGATGGTGCTACGGGCGGTGGAGATAGCTATGTAGGATGGGTTGCGGTGGTCAAAAATTCAGGGGAGCAGGGGCTGCGAACGGTGGTGGAAGGCTGGCTCAATGTTGTGGGGAAAAGGTACATGCAGGGGGCTGTTTGGTGATGGTTGGTGGCTGGGGCATGGTGTTGGTTGATGGGATGGCTGGGACGGGAGCCTGGGGTAGGAAAAAGGAGAAAGAAGGTGAGGGAGGAGCTGGAGTTAGCCGAGAAAAAGAGGGAGCTATTTGGTTGGGCAGAGGGCTGAGTGTTATTTGTTCGGTCGAGCACAGGAAGAGAAGGGTAGAGTGTTGCGATTACGTGCAGAGTGTGCGTGTGTAAGTATGGAGCGCGTAAGTGTGTATAAATGACAGACGAAATGTACGAAGGGGACAACAAAATATTTAGGAAAGATAGTTGGGGTAACTATAGAGGGGGGTAGATTAATAATATAGGGTAGGAATTTATCTATTTAAATTTAGATTTAATTTAGATAGATTAAAATATCAGATATAAAAATAGTTCGGGAAAAATTATTGGAATTTGGGTAAGTTTAAAAATAGTCGGAAAGAGTAAAATAATCGAGAATAATTTTTAGGAAATTATTTTTGGTTACGGATCAAAAGATTATTAATAACATAATTTAAAATAAGATTTATGGGTATAACTAGAATTAAATTAAATAATCTAATTTCTATTAAAATTTTAACCTGATTAAATTTATAATTAAACCGTCAAAATAATATGCAAAATAATAACACTTTCAAAGCCCTCTAAAATAATAATTATAATTAATTATACGATTATAAATTTATAATTACGGTTTTGAAAAACGGGGTATTACATTATATGCTTGGATGCCTTGAATAATGTTGTGTTGTGTATCATGTGCTTCTAGTTGAGCATTTATGTTGACTATTTTATGTATGGAGCAACTTGGGATTATGGTATGCTTACGTGCCCTTTATTATATACATATTGACATGAATATGCGATGAAGTGTTGTGGAATGCGAGGTATAATTATGTTTTTATTTTCATATGGTGTGGCCCTAAGACATTCATGTTAGGTTGTGTAACATGATGGTATGGAGTGAAATGATGTGAGGTTGATCTAAGTAATATACAACCATGCATGGAGAGATCTAGGGTTTGCATGGGAATTCTAGGGTTTCACGTGGAAACGTAGGGTTTTTGCATAAAATAGTACGAAAGTTTGCATGGGGGATATAAAGTTTGCATGGGGACAAATTTTACGTATGAAAGGTTAATTTGAGGTTTGAGGAAGGTGATGAAAGTGTTGTTTGGGTATTTGAATGTGTTTGAATGAAAAATAGTACGTGGGATAGTATAAGGACATATAGTAGACCGATCTTATGTGGTGGTTAGGGTTTGGTGTGGCTTTTTGGGATTTAGGTAGCTGTGTGTGTGTCTGGTGAGTAAAGTGTTTCAATAGAAGTAAAACCTATGGGCAATGTGTAAAAATAATTTTCGAATTGTATCAAGTAGAGTGGGATGGACCATTTGTGCCTAACTAGGGTTTCTAGGTAAACCCTAAAGTAAGGAAGTGAATGGATAGGTGGTGAAAAGTAGTGGGCTTGGGTCCACACATGGGGGAAATAGACTCTAATGTAAGTTTGGTAAAGAGGGAAGGATAATGGGCTAAGTTAGGAAGCTCATAAGACTAAGAGTGAGACGGGTTTTGTTGGGGAAATAATCGTGGAGGAAGTAAGCCATGCATGTCTAGGGTTAAAATTATGAATAAGATACGTAAAACATTAATAATGTAAAGTAGAAGAGTATTGATCCTGACCCAGACTGATCCACTGGCATAATAGTGGCCAAATACTGAGGTATCTAAGAGATCGATCCACCGGCATATAATAGTGGTAGGATATGTTGCCTTAAGTGACCGATCCACTGGCTATAATAGTAAGGGATCCCGAGCTCAATAAACCAAACCCTACAATTTTCCAAGACACATAAAAGACACTAATACTTACAGTGGAATACTATGCGAGCAGGGGCCAGACCGATCCACTGGCATAAAATAGTGGCAGGGTATGTTACCCTAAGTAACCGATCCACCAGCTAAAATAGTGGGGTTCCCGTACTCGTGTGGACTTGATAAAGAGCATGGTGTGAAGAGAATTTCGATAAGTGATTAATTAAGTAATTAATCTAGACTATAATCGGATCTTTTTATATTCACCTAAATGTTCATATGCCTTATGTTATTATGTTGGACCTTATGATCTTTTATTTATCTTGCATGATTTATGTGGCCTTGTGTGTCAGCCTTAGTGCATTTGTTACCTTACTCAGTATGTAGTGTACTGATCACCTTTTTCATGGGTGCTGCTCATTCCCACGAGCAAGAGGCCCATCTGATGTATTGCATGTAAGAGATACCTTCTTTGATGCTATTGATGTCCTTAGGGGCATCAGGTAGGGGCGAGTGTTGATTTTGGGCTATTGATGTCTTTGGAGTGGTGTGGCCAGTTTTTCCTTAATGATATTGTTTTCCTTTTTTCTCTTTTAGCTATGTTTGAATCCCAGAAATAATTTTAATGTTGTAGTCATCTTTCCATTTTAAAGAAATTTCTCTCGTATTTCAGATTATGTAATAACTCATGCATACTCTTTTGTATTTATGAACCTTGGTTTATATATTGTTATAAGTTGATGAAAATATCTTTTCTTAGCCTTAGCACTTGGTACTGGAATAGTAGGAGTGAACTAGTCTAGTACTAAGTATGACGGTAACATCTCAAGAATTTATGAGTTTTAAATTTATAGGTTTTTGTTTTAAAAAAAATAGTAAATTTTGGGGTGTTAAAGGAATCCCTTTAGTACTATGATACCGAGTAACCCTTTATACAAGATTAACATATAAGGCTCCCATACAACACATTAGATGCAATACATCAAAAATGTAATCATGGGGGTGTGCATATATCATCTAAAATACCATAATCACTCGAATAGCTACACACATTTGTAAGACATATTAGTTCATTCATCGTTATTGTATTCAAGCCATTAGTGTCTTAATAAGCCATTAGTTCTGTCTTTTCACATCTCTTGAATTATATCTACGTGAGTACAGGAATCACGCTATTATAGCTGGTGGATCATATACAACTCCAGGGCAAAACACACTTGGCCATTATTATTTCCTGGTGGATCGATCTTCAAGGAAAAATGCTCTTGTCTACTATTCTCGCTAGTGGACTAGTTTGGCTTCGACTCACATGGTGTTCCACTATAATTGATTATTATCTTCCCCATGATTTGTTATCATCTAAGGTTTGGTTTATTAAGCTTGGGATCCCCCACTATTATAGCCAGTGGATCGGAAAACAACTCTAAGCCAGAACGCACCTAACCACTATTCTCGTTGGTGGATCAGTCTAGATCCGGCTCAATAGTCTTTGTAATCCCCCAAAGTTTTAAAAACCTATAATTTAATAAATAACTTTTATTTGGGATAAATTAGCCTTTAAATTTATTTAATTTAATTATTTTATGGATTTTTTGAGTATATAAGGATATAAAGATTTAATAAATAAAAATAAATATTTTGTTATTTTATCATACTCATTTATTTAAATAATTTTTCAAACCAATATTTTTCTAAAATTAACCTTTCTAAACCCGTATATTAAATTAAATTATTACATTTATTTATCTATCAAAAATATTACATTCTATTATTCCATAATTTATTTATCTTATTTTTCCCCATTTTTATTCTCCTCACTAGCCTCATTCCTCTTCCATTTTCCTCTCCCACGCAACGCAGCTCTTCCCTCCTTCTTTTCTTTTCCTTCCTTCTCCCTCCGACCGGGCCGACCTATTCTTCTTTTCTCCCTCGCCCGGCCGGCTTGCTCCTTCTTTTCTTCTTCTTCTTCCTCCTCCATCCCTGACCACCCCAAGCATGACATGCCGCCCCTCTTGCACGCAGCCTGCCTCCTCCCTACCACCACTACAACTCTCCCTCCCTCCCTCTTTCTCCCCTCATCCTTTTCTTCCCTTTTTCGGACCCAAACCAACCCTACACCCCAACCACGCATGTCCCCTTCTTTTCCTTCTTCTCCCTCTCCCTGCAACCTCAATAACCGCTGCCACCTGCAACTGCCCTGACTGGCCACACTTGCTCCTCCTTCTCCCTCTCCTTTTTCTTCTCCTCACTAGCCTCATTCCTTCCCCATTTTAATCCCTCCTTCCCTCTCTCAACCTCTCTTTATCTCCCTTTCTTCTCCTTTCATCCCCTTCCTCTGTTTTTCTCTGCCACCCTATTCTACAGCTGCCACTGCCATACCAACTGCCTGCACCACCTCCTAACACCTCCTACTCCCACCCTGCACCAACACGCCACCCCTCAAGACCCCTATAGCCCCTTCTTCCTCTCCTCTTCTTTTTATCCCTTCTCGGAAACCACCCTGCTCCTCTTCCATCCGCCACCGTCTTGGCTCTTCTACCACCTCCTAAGCCACCTACTCACTCCCTACAACCTCCCCTTACCTTCTTTAGCTGAAACAAACCCTTGCAACCTATCCTTTTCCTCCTCTTTTTTCCTTCCTTCTCAGTCGCTGCCACTCTTGCATCCCCCTTCGCAGCCCTGCTACCGCTGCCTTCACCACCCTTAGCCACCAATCATCCATTCCCGACCACCATCTACACCCCCACTCCGCCCCTGCACCCATCCCTTGCCCTAACTCTCCTCCACCTTCCCTCTTTCTTAGCCCCAAAACCCCCAACTCGAAAAACAACATCTTCCCTTCTCCTTATGCCTCCTTCAACCCCCTCCTCCCTTGTTTTGCATATAGCTCATGCTACATGAGCAGCTTGAGTTTGCTACCCCATTTCATTATTTTGGTTAATAATTTTAAGGTATAATAATGGTTAAATAAAATATATCATTAATTAAGTTTTGATAAAGTTTTATGGTTTTTGTTTTTCTATTTCTAATATGATAATTATTGATATTACTTTTAGGTATTGATTTTTCTAATCAAAGCTTGAATCTTTAACCAGGATACTAGTAGGTTCGATTTTTGTGGGAAATAAGGTAATCTTTAAACCTCAATTAAATATATGGATAAACATATGCTAGCACATTAGGATTTTTAATATATTTTTATGCATGATGTATGTTATTATGTATAATATATTTTATTGCTAGTATTGGTTGATAAAAAGGAAAGCATGCTAAGTTATGAGTTATGCGTAGAAATAATGCTTAAGGAAGGAGCTTTGTTATTAATAAAAATGTTAAGTACTTATGTATGATATGCTATGATATTTTGACCATTGATGCATAAATATTGTTATTATGAGCCCTATGGGCATTTTAGTAATATGTTTCGCATAAGAGTGTAGTCTAAATAAGTGTGGGTGCTAATGAGGATTATGTTGAATAATAATAGTTGGTGGAGTTGGATGTTGAGAATATAACATTAATAGTAATATTTTATGTAGTGAGAGTATATCAATAAAAGTGGTGTAATAAGGGAAAAATGGTAAATTGAAAGAGTAAAAGGGCATATTAGTAATTTTACATAAAGAGGTGATAACTTGGTAAGTTTGGGATGAGATAAAGTATTTTGGTGGATTAAATATAATGGGAAAGGGTATTATGGTAATTTTGGAAGTAAGGGGTAAAATGGTAATTTTGTAAGTAATGGGGTGAAATGGTGATTTAGTATAAAGGATGTATAAAATGGTAATTTAGCAAAGTAGAAGGGTAAAATGGTAATGGAAGGGTAAAATGGTAATTTAATAAAGTAGAAGGGTAAAATGGTAATTTGGTGTAAAGGAAGGAAAATTTGGTAATTGTAATAATGGAGAAGGGTAATTTGGTAATTTAACTAACTAAAGGTAAATTAGTAATTATGATAATGGAGAAGGGCAATTTGGTAATTTAACCAACTAAAGGTAAATTAGTAATTATGATAATGGAGAAGGGCAATTTGGTAATAATGATAATAGAGAAAGGCAATTTGGTAATTTAACCAACTAAAGGGCAGTTTGGTAATTATAATAAAGGAGAAGGACAATTTGGTAATCTAACCAACTAAATGGAAAATCTGGCAAGTGTAACAAATATGAAGGGTGATTGGTGATCTAATAAGTGTGGCAGTAATATCCCCGAAATTTACAGTTTTATTTTCTTTGCTTCTGTTGTATCTTTTAATAAAATAAAAATTTTCCGTAGTAAATTTTGGAGATGTTAGGATCTTTCACTTTAAATGGTTAGTATTTTATTTGTGTTTTATTTAATAAGTAACCTCTTAAACTAGACATGCACGCCCCCAATGGACTTATCCGACTCATTATCACTCTACCATCCTAGACTTCCTGAATGACCCTATCCCATAGCTTGGGACCTCTACACTCCCTAATACTCCAAAGCTCCTTTTTCTCCTTCCACCCTACTCACCATGAATCTAAAAGGCCCCACACATGTAGGTCAAAGCCCACTTTCCCATTTCTTCACCTAGGCTCGCCATCTCATACTAGGGTTTTCCCTTGAAACCCTAATATGGCCTATGTGGCCCTAGCCTCTCCTCTTCCTATACAACCCATACTCCTCCTTGATTACAACACCGTCACTCCACTCCAAAAATTACAACCCTACTCTCCAACTTCCACATGTGATAAAGAACCCTATTTGGTCATCTTGAAAACCCTAATACACCCCTTTTCTCTTTCACCATCCCTTCACACACAAACTCCACCCTCCTTTTCACTTGACTCACACCCTTCATGTGACACCCTCCTAATCCTAACCCAAAGTCCAATCGACCTCTTTAAACCCTCTCATAATACCCCTATACTTAGGGTTTTCACCCCAAAAACCCTAGTTAGGCTCCCATGCATACTTCCACCAACCCATGTATTATCTCTTCCCCAAACACTCCAATCATCCAAAATACTCTTTCATTCCCATGTTTAACCCTCAAACTAACTTTTCTCACATAAGCTTTTCCCCTATGCAAAGACTAAACACCTATATTTTACCTTAACTCTTTATTTTATTACTTTCTTCCTTTATTTTCTCACCTATATTTCATAATGCTCTCAAGCCTTTATCCACTTCTCCTTACTTGCTCCACTGTCTTTATTTCTTTTAATTTCCCTACAACCACTTAACCCACCTAAGGCTTCTAAGCATGCATGTCATACCATAACAACTATTCATAAGAGCATGTTATATATAACAAGTCATATCACCCATATTACACATAATATAAATCATACACAACATACCTTGGCTCCTTGTAAGCCGAGCTGCACTACACACATATTTAGTTCACATTCACATGTAAGTACACATCATATACCATTACACCCATAAGCACATAATCCATAACAAAAACCAAAGCCTTAACTATATCTTTACTTCCACACATATTCACCCTTTAACACTTAGTATGTACATTTACTAGTATAATAACCCTCACATCTCCAAAATTACCAAAGTACCCCTATTCCATATATTACCACCATTTATACCCAAACATGAAATACTAGTCCCACCAAACCTTATCTCCACATATAATGACCCTTTAACACTTAGCATATACATTTATTAGTGCATTCACCTTTACACCTCTAAAATTACCAAAATACCCCTATTCATAGATTTCACTATTTATACCCAAACATGTATTTTTAACACCTCAACACCCCTATTTCCATACATAGCACCCCTCTACCATTTATCATGCATACTTATTAAGTTGACTTCCATTGTACATATAAAATTGCTAAAATGCCCTTAGGCTATAAAATACTAATATTCATACCCAACCATGTACTACCAACACCACAAAATCCTTGGTATTAGTTTTGGTTCCAATTGTCACCTATCATGTGTGTTTATTTGCACGTACTCCACTCTGTATGTGAAATTACTAAAATGCCCCTAATATTAATAGTAGTGCCCCATATGCACTATCAACGCCACAAAACCCTTACTATTATTCCTAGTACTACTTATTCCTTAACCATCATATTTATTGTAATTATCGCCATCATACTATAAAATTTACCAAAATACCCCCAAACTCTAAAATATTAATATTTCCACTATTACATACATTTATAACCCACCAAACCCATATCTCCACTTTTAACAACATTCCTAACACATTAGACACTCCACATAGGTTTAAACACCCGGAGGTGTCCAAATGACCAAATTGCCCCTAATTCTCCTATTATTTCTATTTCACTATAAGTGTCCATTGCTCTTTTAGCTTGGCATGTATATGCACCTAACACTCATCCTTAACATTAACCCCATTTTTCTTAGTCACCCCTTTCACACATATCACACCATATATAACATAATAATCATGGAATTGGAAAGTAACACCACATTTTTACATAATCACGTACCACAAATTCTAATGTTCTAGTATATGATAATCCACACATTTTAGAGAGTATAACGGTTACCTTATTCTCAACAAAACCAATCCTTAACTGGTATCCTTGATTTAAAATGCATAAGCTCTGTTTAGTAGAAATTATACCTAAAAATAATGTCACAAGTAACATATTATTACTAAATAAATAAAATAATATTTTTTATTGAAAATATTTATTAAATATAACATTAATAAATGGTCTTATACCTTAATATGTGCTAAAATATACCAAAAATACATGTCATAACTCACGTTACCTATGCAGCGCGAGCCATGCAAATGAACGAAGGGGAGGAACAAGGAAGGAGGGGGAGTCTCAGGTAAAGGGTTAAGGGAGATGGTGGAGAGGTGTGGGCAGTGGTTGATGGGTATAGAGGTGAGGGAGGAGGTGGTTGGGTGTTAAGGGGTGTGGTGCAGGCAGCTTGAAGGCTGCTAAGGTGGCAGCATGGGCTGTAGAAAGGGAGGTGCCGAGAAGGGAGGGAAAGGAAGAAAAGGATAAGAAGGGGGCAACCAATGCGGGGGATGTGGGGTGGTTGCGGGTGATGGTGTAGGGTGTGGTTAGCTAGCAGCAAGTAGCTGGGAGGAGTTGTGGTGGTGGAAGAAAGGGAGGGGAAGGAAGGTTGTCGAAGGGTAGTGGTTGTAGGGTGTTGCATCAAAGGGGAGATGAGGGAAAAGAAGTAGGGTTGTAGGGGAGGCTAGGGTGGCTGCTGCTCGGTCGTGCAGGAAGGATATATGGAGGAAGAGCTGGCGACGACTGCGGTAAAGGAGGGGGCCATTGTATGAAGAATGGGCATAGGCAGGGGTCGGTAGGAACTAACATAGGGGGAAAGAAGAAGAGATATGGAGGTATAGGAGGAGGAGAAGGAAAGGAAGGAAGGAAGGAAGGAAGGAAGGAAGGAGAAGGGGTGGTGGCTGATGATGGAGGCTGGTTTGGTGGTGGAAGCGTCGGTGGTGGCTGCAAATAAAGGAATGAGGAAAAATAGGGGAGAAAAAAGGGATAGAAAAAAGCAGAGAGGTCGGTTGGGAGAGGGAGGGCTTAAAGGCGAAGTGAGGAAGAGAGAAGAAGAAGAAGAAGAAGAAGAAGAAGAAGAAGAAGAAGAAGAAGAAGAAGAAGAAGAAGAAGAAGAAGAAGAAGAAGAAGAAGAAGAAGAAGAAGAAGAAGAAGTGGGTAGGTGGTGCCTGAGGGGGGAAGTGGTTTTTGTCACTTGCCGGGCATGGCAAGGTGATAAGGGAGACAAAAAAAGGAGGGGTAGATCTATGGGGGAAGGAGGGGATCAAGGTGGTTGGACTAGAAATGGAAAGAAGGATGGTAGAAGGAAGGTAGGTGAGGGGCTAAGGGGTGTTTGGTTTGGGGGGATGTAAGGTAAAAAGAAAGGGGGGAAAGGGCCGGGGGGAAAAAGGGGAGAAAGGGGGCTATCTAGGAGAAAGTAAGGAGGGGGAAGGTAGGGTGAGCTAGCCCAAGGCAAGAGAGGGGGAAAGAAAAGATAAAGGAGGGGGAGGAAGGTGGGCATGGGCTGGCTCGACGAGAGAAGGAAGAAAGAAGAAGGGGAGGGGGCTGGGGCGGCCTAAGGCAGAAGAGAGGGAGGAAAAGAAGGGAGGAAAAAAAAATAAGAATAGAGGAAAAGAAGAAAAAGAAAAGGGAAAAGGAAAAATATTTTTAGAATTAGGATTAGAGATTAGGATAAAATTAGGTTTTGGAAAAAAAATTAAATTATCTCAAATTTAGGTATTTATTTAAGATAATACTTTTGGTAAAAATTATGGGTTTGGGATTTATTTAGATAAAAGAGTAAGGTAAAATAATAAAAATAATCATATTTAATTTATTAGATAATTCCATATATTTTGTAACTTAAGAGTCCCAAAATAATTTCATTAAAAATTTAATATTAAATTATCTCAATTAAGAGTTAAATATTTAAACTTTGGTTTTAAAATTCGGGATATTATAATATGACCACTTTGAGGATGTTGAGAATTCACTAAAGTGAAAGTAAAAGACATGTATAAATTATAATTATAAGGAGAAGCAAGAATAAATTCTCATAAAATACAAATTGAACTTAGAGTTCTAAGATATAAGAGAATTAGAGAAGAAAGAAGTAGGTAGTGTTAGGAATCCCTAATCACAATTATTTATAGCAACATATATGTAATTAATGACTTTGAGGTGGTGGTGAAGCATGGAAAAAACATAGACCGTGTAACCCCAAACATGAACCATGCTTTTTTTTTTCTCAACTCTTGGGTTCTAACAAAAATTGTAGGTTAAAGAAAAACTAAGAAGCACAAGCCATGTTAATAAACATGAACCCCTTGTACTTTCTTCAAAAACCCCCTTTTAGGTTTAAACTTCACCAAAAGTCTACTTATATCCATCCATGTTACACCTCACATCAAATGTGTCACAAGCTCATAGGGGATAACCAATCAATTGATTTGGGCTTTAAAGGCATTTCAAAAACTGAATGAATTAATTGGTTGGTTTGTCTAGGTTGACTAATTTTAGATTTAATATAATTTGAATATTCTTCCAACATTTTTAAAACCTTGTTGGTTTATAAATAATTTTCAAGGCTATTATTACCTTTTTTTTATAGGATTTAAATCATTTATTTTCTTCCCCACATATTTCTAAAATGTGTTTTTGATAACCTACACATCTTATTTTCTTCCCCACATATTTCTCTTCTAATTGTTTGGCCAAACCAACATGATTTGGTTTCAAGGGAAGATACAATTGATCTCCCATATATCCACCCTCTCATTTATCATCATTCCATGTTGGTTGATATTTTTTATTGACATTGGCCCCTAATTAAGTCTTATCCTCACTATTTTGAGCCATTTTAGCACATCGCACTTTCAGATTAGATTTTTTCCTCCCATTTAACCAACTCATTAACTAGTGAGTGGGGGAGTGGAGATCTTTACTTATATTCCTTATAATTGTCATTTCAACTAAAAATATATTTAGTGAGGTGTTAATTTTGGTCTATTTTCTCTTCCTTTCTTCTCCATTGAGATATCTTTTCCTCTCTTGTCTTCATATTATGCTCCCTTCCTCTTGTTCTAACCCTTTATCTAACTCTAACACCCCAAAAATACAATGCTAATTTTTTTTTAAAAGTTTTGTGGAAGAATTAATAATAAAATGTTGTATGTTACGTTTCATATAATATAGAAGAGGTGCTTCCTATACCCCATCTATGTCAGATACAAGGCTAAACAATAACTCATACCTAAAGATCAAGTATGGAAAACACTTGATCCTATGATGATATAAGATTACAAAATAAAGCGAGAACGTATATGATAGAAAATGGAGGACTAAAATTCCAGATTGAGAGAGAGAGAGAGAGAGAGAGAGTCATACTCTTAATCCAACCTATAATGACTCACAACATGTAATCATATCAAAGGTATTAATCAACAATTAACTACAAAAGAAGTCAATACCTAATCATAAAAATTAGCAACACCCATGAAATGGATGATCAATACTTGTATATTAAGTAATTTAACAGAGCACATCAAAAGAAAAGGGCATGCTTAGAACATAGGGTGTGGAAGACATATACTACACATGCATGTTACTCATGATACGAGATGGCCTAAGGATGAAACCATATTACATTTCATAGATAGGCGATCATACATTTTTAGTTACTTAGTTACATGAATTTAGGGGTACCACTATTCCATAACCAATGTATCGGTAACACAAACATAATGAACTCTGCAGGGTAGAATGCACATGGGAAATCAAGGCTTAGATTCATAATCCTTAAGTATACATACTCTCTATAAGCCCATGGAATGGGAAATATAGAGTAGATGTAGGCCTACTCTAGTTATCACAATAACCAAGAAAAGTATCATAATCAGTGGAATGAACAATATAGAATAGATCTAGTTTCACTATGGTTATCACAATAAATAGGAAAAGTCTTAGATGAAGCACCTTGGTCCACTCATCCCCCTCTCTTATTCTCATGTGATGATATCCACTTCTCAGATCAATCTTAGAGAATACGTGTGCTCCACATAACCCATACAACATATTATCCAATCTTGGAATTGAAAATTGATATTTGATAGTGATATTGTTAGCAACCCTTGAGTCGATACACATGTACCAGGTACCATCCTTGTTAGAGACAAGTAATGTAGGCACACAACATAAGCACATGCTTTCCCTCACATACCATTTTATTAAGAGCATTGTATTTATTTTTCTAACTTCTTAGACTCCTCTGGATTACATCGATATGTAGGCCTATTAGGTAAGGACACACCAGGAATTAAACTATGGCATGTTATATTATTCTCTTAAGAGGCACTCCAGGTGGTAATTCATTAGGAAAAACATCATTATACTCATCAAGGAGCTTATCTAATTGAGGATTATCATTAATTCTCTCCCCTTATAGATATTCATTCATAACCACAACATAACAACTTCCTTCTTCTTGAATACATTGGCCCATAGCCTTTTCATTCAAGAATAAAATCTTTTCATTATCGACTATGATCTCATTATCGCATTTAGAAGTTTTATTTTATGCTTTTTCTTATCCTTATCAACTATATATTCATTAGTAATACCATTATAAATAGTGTTTCTATCATATTACTATAGTCTACCTAATAAGATTCCACATGCATCTATAGGTAAAACATCGCATAATACATCATCATGATAGTTACCAATTTTGAATGATACTAGGTTTTTTTTTATTACCTTGACTCCCTTGTCCTTATTCAACCATTGAAGAGAATAAGGATTTGGATGTAGTCTAGTTTTCAACCCCAAATCCTTAACCATCTTCTCATTGGCTACATTGGTATAAGATCCACTATTAATGATAATACAAAAAACCGTATCTCCTACTCTCCTTTTTGTCTTAAATATATTCTCCCTTTGAGTAGGTTGTTCGGTAGATTGTACTTAAAGTACTCTCTCCAATACATAACAATCACTCTATTTTTCCACATATTCACTAGATACGTTCTCAAAGGCCTCAAATTCAGGATCGTCCTCACATGACTCCATGTCTTCAATCTCTTGTATGGATAATACCTATTGATTAGGACATTTGTGAGTGAAGTGTCCAAACCCTTGGCATTTAAAACGTTTCCTAGTAGATACTTCATTCAATTTATTTTTACCTTTATCCTCTCTAGTAATTTTTTTTTTATCAATATTGGTATAAGTTGAAGTACTCGCTCCAATTTTTGTAGTTTGATTACTTGAGTAGTATTTTATAGATGAAGTACTTTGTTTAGCATAAGGCTTAGTGGATTTAATTTGCTTTTCAAAATTTAGGGAAAGTTTAATCATGTCATCTAAAGAATCATAAAGACAAGTTTCTACCTTGTCTCAAATCATCATGTTAAAGCGTCCTAAAAATCTAGCATAAGTTTTTTTCCTTCCTTTCATGAATATCACATACAAGTATCAACCTTTTGAACTCCCTAGTATACTCTTTGACACTTAGTAGTCACTGCCTAAGAGTAGTTAATTTGATATAGTTATCTTATTTGTACTATTTAAGAATAAATTTCTTCATTATATGTTTTTTAAGTCTCTCCTAAGATTTAATCTTTGATTTACCCCTTTCGTTCCCTAGTCCTCTTTAGATTATCATACCATATTCTAGAAAAATTCTTAAACTTAAGAGCAGCTAGTTTACATTTTTTTTTCTCATCGTGATAATCTTTAAATTAAAATATAGTCCCCACTTCATGTAACCAATCAAGAAGTGAGTCTACATCAAGCCTAACATCAAAATCGGGAAGCTCAAGCTTAATGCACTTATCCTAATTTTGATGATACTTAGGTTGATGGTCATGGAGCTTTCTATTATTTTCACTTCCTATAGACTCTTCATCATGGTCTATTCTTGAATTCAAGTACCCTCCCTCAGTTATATTATTTAATATAGATTATAGCGTGAGATTTCTTGTTTGAATTTGGGCATACTTGAGTGTTAAACATAGATAAGGCTACAATGTGGAAGGATTTTGTGTAAGAAAAATAAATATGAAAGGTGAAGAGAATGGATATAGGGCAAGAAGGAATACCGAGTAGATGTTAAAGGTCTCCCATTAGTTGGCTAGACAAAGAACAAAAAGGAGAGAGGGAAGTGGAGAAAAAAAAGCTTTTATTTTATTTTAGAGCTAGTTTTATGCATAACTAGCTCCCAGATATTCAAATAAAAGCCAAATAAAATATTGTAAGCTAAAAAATTGGAATAAAGTTCAAGATGCCCAAAAATAGTTTTTAGTTAAATTTAGAAAAAAAATCCATTTTTATAGACATAAAATAAAATAAATATGAAATGAATTAAAAAAATTATTAATATTTAGGGAAACCTCAAAACAATGTACTCAACTAAAATTTATAAGAAATTTTTAATGTGTATAATACTTTGGAGCCAAAATAAATTTAAAATAATAAAAATATAAAAATATGCGGCTCAGCTAGTTGCTTGCTAATCCTCTGGGCTACAAATATGCCCTCTAGTTTTTAGCCAAACTCGATTGATTGCCAATGTAAAATTTTTTAATGTAAAGATAATATTTTAAAAAATTAAATAAATAATCAAATGATATTTTTCCTAAAATACATTATTTAAAATAAATCAAGGTATTACTTTAAATCACATAAAATAAACATTTACTTAAAAATAAAACTAATTTATAATTAATTACAATTTTTATAGGCATTAATTACCCAAAAAAATAAATCTAATAATAATCATAAAAAATTGAAATCTAAATAACCTAGTACCTTATAGAACCAACCTAAAGTTGACCAAACCCAAGCATAAACCTCAATTCAAACATGATCTAATTCAGTTAGCTATCCATATATATTTTATTTTATTTTAGAAAAAGGTTCTAACCCTAACATATATAGAAAAGGCTATTAAAGTGTCAAATGAAGTTATACCCACATTGTTCAAGCTGGCAAATTTATGAAATGAGTAAGTAGAGTAGAGTCGAGTCAAGTTAGGTTATTTTTATATGAGTCTTAAATAGTAGTATTCAATTTTGGTTAATTTATAAATGAGTCATTACATGATTCAAGTTTAGTAATCAAATTTGCTTTAATTCGTCTACATACAAGTTCTAGTACTAACCCAATTTACATATACAAATTTTTTATTGAACTAAAAATTATAATATGACGCCTCATATTCTTATCTCTATAAAAAATCATCTAGTTTATATATATATATATATATGAAATGCTTATTTTGAAATTAACTACTATAAATAAATTCATTTTAACTACTTACATATGATTCCATATTTATAAGTGGGCCTTTAACTAACTTCTAAATGTGTCTCAAACGAGCTATTAAACTGTAATGTACTATCTTTTGAAACCCTAATTGTTAGGAATATTTTTTTTTGTAGAAATAAATTCATTTCATTTGAATGTTTTATTACAAATTTTAAGGAATTCAAAACCCTAGTTATATATTGAAATGTTTCGTTGATGACTTTGTCTCTTTTTTTTTTTATGGTTTTGATTTCTATGATATTTTCAAGTCACTTTCGATCCCTAAATTATTCTAAGACTAAAATTTGATGTGTATATTTAAAATTATCATATTTTTATAAGTCTCACAGGCTTTTTCAAAATAAAAAAACCAAACTTTTGGCTAAAAGATACTATTCATTATTCGGGTGTACTTTATAAAGCATTTTAAACCTCAAAAGGAATTTTTTACTTATCTAAAAATTTCAAAACTTTGGGATCCTTTCATTTTAATATTTTTGGGCTATAAATAATTTTAAAAGTTTATTTATTCATTTTTTATAATTTTTGGATATGTTCCATCTAGTTCTGGTGTAATAAGTTCCCGAAACTAACTTTGCTACCTCTACCTTTGACTAAATTTTGTGAAAACTTCTCTTAGCCACTAATTTACACTTGGGGGGAGGGGGAGGGGATAAGATCACCTTGAGTTTTGGCTAAATTTGTCTCCACCCATATGTTTTTCCTTTTTAGTTATTCCCTACTCAATTCTTAAGTTTACCTAAATATATACCAATACCTCTTCAATCCTTCATTTATATCTTCTAACTTAAGCCTTGAGTTCTCCTTTCTCTACTCAAAACTCATCACCTTCACCTTCTTCATCCTTCTTGATTTTTTTTTCTCTTTCCAATCTCCTTGATCTTAAGTAAAATAAGATTAATCGAAGAACTTTGGGTTTGAAATTTTGGTAGAAAGGTTCTCTTGTGTTTCTCTCTTTTGTTTAGGTTTTTTGGTTTGATTTATGTTATTATTGTTGTTGTTGTAATTTTTATTTTTTTATTTTTTTATGTTTTAGAGGGTTTTCAAGGGATATGTTATTTTATACTTCGGAGAGGATTTTTTTTTCTTATCCTTATATAGGATGCTAGGAAAAACCTATCAACTCCTTAGATGATGTAATTAGGGTGTTGTATGCTTGGATGTTGATTTAAGTCATTTTGACATGTATGCTCTTCTTGTATATTTGGGTTTTGGGGTGGTTTTTGTTATGTGAGACTTGAAAATTTTTTTAAAATGTTTATGAGATTATTTGGGCGAACTTTGACGCATAACATGTTTATGTTTGAGCATGTTAGAGTTATATTTATTTTGGTTGAAGCTTAAGCAGATTTAGGGGTAAACTAGTCAATGTACATGTTGGGTTTGTTCTTATGGTTTTTGTGAATTCTAATGCTTTTATCATGATCAAAATTATAAGCACAAAAGGTCAATTTAATTCTAAGCATGTTAGGTTTTATGGTAAAATCATGAATTAGACTCATTTAGGGGGTAAAATTATCATTTTATATGTTCCAGATCTCTTTTTTTCTCTTATGATTAATATGTTATATTTTGTTATAATTATTCTAAATATTTTAGATTTAATGTTCATGATTTTTGGTAATTATTTGCTATTTATTAGCTATTTTATAACATGTTTAGCCTATGTAATGAATAATATGAATAATTAGGAATAATATGAACATATATGAATAGTGTTAATAGTTAATTTTTCTAATTTAATTGAGATTAAGGTTAATATGATAATTTTACCTAAATGCTTGATTAGAATTATCTTAGAGGTTATTAGTTGACTATTGACTATAATCGATGACTTTAACCTTCATAATAGTAATCGGTTCTGAATAGTTAATTGATATGAATATTAATTAACCATGAATAGTAATTTTCAATAATAAGAAATTTCCATATTTTATCATATCAACTCTTGATATAAATCTACATCTTCCCTACAATATAAATAGTATTTTTGGTGAATAGTAATTTTATAAATTTGGTGTGTGGTCCTATCTTGTGATAATATGACTTACTATATTTGAGTATTTTGTTAAAGGAGTGTTTCCAACATGTTTTCTAGAATCATGATGATTTGATATATATATATATATATATATATATATATATAAGTTTTAGTCCTATGACTTACTATCTAACCCTAGGCACTTTTGTTTAGTCTTAATATCTGACCCTTAAAGTTCGAGTCATGACGTCTTGATTTGATTATTCTTAGATATTTGGATCCTAGGTTGAGTTAAGGTACTCAATATTTAAAATGGAAGTTGATTTAAGTTGGGAGACATCTCATGCCTCGGGTTAGGGCCTTATGTGAAAAAGACCTTTGGGTTGAAGGATTTTTTTCTACTCACATAGGTAAAATCAAAAATTATATGACGCGTACTTAAGAGGTTTAACACTTAGTTTATGTGAGTGGTTAGTATATTATAATAACATCCTTAATAGATGTCTTGGAAGTAAAATTTATATATCATTGACATTTATGCCACGTATGAGATTGTAGTCCCTCTTGAGTTGAGTTTATATCTCTGGTTTGAGAAGTACATGACTAGGTGGTTTTGTGGCTTCCTTAACTAGTATCTCTTAGAGTTGAGTGAGTTACTTTTAGTATGGTTAGTTACACGCAATTAGGTGGTTTTGTGAAATCTTTGGCTAGTATACCTTATAAGTAGATTAGATTTATGGTTGTGTTATGTTGAATTTATATTGTTAGTTGGAGATGTTGCCTTATCTAAATGGTTGAGATAGGCTGGTGATACATCATATGATTGTTGTCTTATTCTTAATTAAGTATGATGTAAAGTTTCACATATGATAGCTTACCTTTATGCATAATCTTATGCTTTTTATGATATATGCTATGTGAGCATGCTGCATCTTTAGAGGGGTCATGGTTTACTCAGTATGAGAAATTCGCACACATACTACACCATTTTAGGGGATCATATATAGAGTTTGCAGGGGTTAAAGGACTACTAGAGACAGAAATATCTAAAGATTGAGGGTCTTTGCTTTTGTAATTTGTATAAAATGTACCACTATATATAGTAGGATGAGTGTAAGGGTTATCTAGCATTCCACTTTTATTTTGTTTTAGATATCTTATGGACTCATACATCCTTATCCATCCTTATACTTAAAATCCATCTCTTGGCTTCTGAGATCTTGTAAGATGTAACACTTTTGGAACAAAGGTTTATTTATCTAGCATAAGTTGGGTGATGTACTTACTTCGTGCCATGTTAGATGCGGAAATTTCGTCCCCATTGTTTAGTTTTGCTTTCTTATCATGTCTCATAAACTAAAATATAAATTTGAGAAAAATTCCGGTGTTCATAAACCATCATCAATCCATCTTCTAAATGATCTTATATATGAGCTGTTTCATAAATGAACAAGCTAAACCTACATCGACTTGAGCTCAACTTGTTCGATAAACAAACCTAAAGATGAGGCTTAAGTATGGTTTATTTAACTAGATGAATGAGTTTAGTCAAACCTTTATATAACAGAATCTTGTTGGCTTGTCAGCGAACTTGTCTCATTAACAATCTTACCAATAGATTGCATCCAATGATATTAAACTCATTTACATTTAAGTATGAGAGAAATATTAAGTATGAGAGAAATATGAAATACAATAAATATTAAACTCATTTACATTTAATTATTCACACAAATGATATTCATTACTTTACCTAATAATTAGATTAATGAATAAGTAATTTATGATAATAACTATAAACATACATTAGGTGAACCATAAAATAAACAAGATCGATATAAATTTATTTTGATGACTCTATACATTATGTGTTGTTTTATGTTTTACCTTATCATATTAGTATCTTAATATATTACAACCATTTCGTCCCGTAGTTTTTATCATCTTTGACATTCTACGATCTCTATGTTGATCATGATTTCATATATTTATATGTTGGTAAATATATGAAAAGATAGTTTTTTTTTTTGCAAATAGATTAGTGAGTAGAAATTAAATGAAAGTGTTTAATACACACCCCCAATATATTATTTTAAAAATTAATGGTCAAAACCTCTTAACTTGAACCTCCAAAGTCAAAATAGGACAAAAAAAAGGAGGGGGATGAAAGGAGTATAAAATTTATGACAACATCTTAATTAACGTCACATCATTTACGGATCTTGTTAAAATGAAAGGTAAATCTATATCTTTCTATCTATATGGATTTAGCTTAAATTAAACAAAGAATAATAATAGCATTAAGAGATAATAAACTACATAAATTAGAATTTATTGTAATTTAACAACAAATTATGGTAAGAATTCTAAATCGATTTCACTTGACCTATATATTTGATCCAGATCAAATAATTCAGAATTAACATAAATTGAAAAAATCTAAAATAGACCCGAACATAATAATACCTAAATTGTTTACAAAGTGATTTTATTTAAATAGATCAAAATAAACCAAATTAAAAGTATTAAGGATAGACAAAATTTGTTTAGATCACTTTTTATCAAATCAAATAGATTAGCACATCATTCACTTAACATTCACTTATTAGATCAACTTGCTCTCTCTTATTTATTTATTTATTTATTTATTTTGACACGGTACATAGGTGAGAGACAGGATCACCATATACAGGACGTGAGTAGGGCTGTAAACGAGCCGAGCCGAACCAAACCGAATATCCCTAGGCTTGGATTCGGCTCATTTAACTAAACGAGTCTAAAATGATGTTTGGGCTCGGCTCGTTTAACTAAACGAACGAGCCGAACCAAGTTCACGAGCTAAAACCAAAAAATGAACCGAGCCCGATCCTCACTTTTAGACTCGTTTAACTAAACGAACGAGTCGAACCGAACTTTTAACGAGCCGAGCCGAACCGAATACTGAATTGTCTCAACTCATTTACAGCCCTAGACGCGAGAATCGACTTCACACGTTAGACCAGTTTGTTATCTTTATTATTATTATTATTATTATTATTATTATTATTATTATACTACACACCGGAATGGGATGAAAGACGTTAGCGACTAGGCTATGAGACTGCAATCGATTAGCTTGTTATCTTGAGTCATGGTAGCTCCCCTCCACAAATCAGTAGTTTATTGCAACATGGGAAACACGTGCATATCGACAATAATACAGCAGTTCATAATTTTCAGAACATTAGGTAGCTAATGGGACCGTAGAAATGAAAGTAAGCTCATGGAAGGGCAGTATATAGTAAAGATCCAGAGTCTGCATTTCTTCATCTTCATTTCCCTCATACAGAGAGCCAACTCAAGAGAGGTCATTCCATTTTAGCTTTTAAAATGGCGATTGATCATTGCGTATCATGTCGGCTAATACCCAGCAAGGAAGAGTTGCCTTCCATTTTGGTTCAAGAGATAGCCCATAGTCGTGCTGATGTACCAGACAGATACATCCACAAAAATGGATTTCCTCAGGCTAGTGATTCTGCTGCAGCTGCTGCTTCATGGATGGACACTTTGACGGTTGATTTCTCTCTCCTTTCTTCTTCATCGTCACCTTCACCTTTGGTCGAACATGAACTTACAAAATTTCAACGGGCTCTTGAGGGTTGGGGCTGCTTCCAGGTTCGGTTTCTTCTAACTCGGCCGCGTTTCTTATTATGTCACAACTTTATGATCTCCTCCAACAAAACCAAGTATTGTTAGATAAATAAAATAAATTTGATGGCTGATAGAGAACAATGACACATGTCGAATCCCATAAAATAAACTAGGTGGGTATCGATATATCTTAATAACGAACTTTGGTTATTTATGAGAACCATGGGCTAATTTTTGGTTAATTTAAAATAATTAAATTTATGCAACCTATAGATTAGAATTAAACAAAATTTACGATAACATAGTAAATTTATTTTTTAAAACCATTTAACTCTTTGTTTATCTTCTCTATTAAAAAGCATCCGATTACAAAAAAAAAATGATAATAAAACAGCAATATGTTTCAACAAGCATTTTATTTTTTGTATTTCTATTAACCTATAGAATTAAAACTTAACTCATGACATATTTATTACACAACTATAACATCTAGCTTATTAAGCTCGACAATCATTATATCATCCAAGTTGTCCTCATATGCCTCGCTTAAAAAGAAATGACATAGTATACTCTCTCTCTATAATATATATATATATATACATACTGATGCAATCATTGTCGATGTATAAGTCTTGCATTTTTTTTTATCCATATCAATATAGTGAAATCACATGTAACTCATAAGGTATAATTTTCTTTACATACTAATTACATGTGATAATTGCAATTCGATTCGCACATAAGCTATTTAAACATCAATATTATAACTCATTAAATAGTTGACAAAGGATATTGTTTGACATATACTTTTGCTATACTATAATTCTATATTTTTAAATAATAAAAAAAAATTTAAGACTATACATTCAATTCTCATTAATAATAAATGTGCAAATTGTCATCCCTACATGTAAAATGAATCAACTCTTAAACTCTTTATCTTTTAAACTTTTCTCCTATTTTTTTTAACCAATTGCACTTACTCATTTTAACCCAAACTAAGTAGTAGTCAAAATCCAAAATTCAATTTACCGTGTGTGTTGCTAATCTTTCTACGTACTTCATTTGTTTCTAAAATAAAATATGTTTTGTAATTTACATACTAATTTAGGAGATAATAAATATATCCATAATATGAAAATTATAAATTTCATTAGAAAATAATATGACAATTAATGCATAGAAAAAGAAAGAGAAAAAGTATGGGTAAAAATAAAAAATAAGCGTTAACTTTTTTAAAACAACTTTAATTTTAAAACAAAAAATTTGAGCTAAAAATACTTACTTTTAGAAACTAATGGAGTAGCTCTTACCATAAATATTAATTGACCATTTAAATTATTTGATAAGTATTTTGAATAATCAGATATGAAAATAATTTTAATTAATTATCTGTAATTTATTTATAATTATTATTTAAATATAATTTATTTTTGTGATGTTACTGTATTTAATAAATATTTATTATCAAAAAAATAATAATGACCAATTAAATATTACCCTCTTCGTATAAAAAGGAAAATCACTATATCACTACATTTTTATATAAAAAATAAATTTATTTTAGAAAAATTAAAACATACTTTATATGTTTATCCTCATTTTTCCCCCCATTAGATATGCATTAAATGATTTGTTATTTTTTTTAATGAAGAGTGTAAGTGTAATGATAATAATTTTTGTTATTAATTCCATAAAAAGTTTACATATTGATAGAACGATTTTTTTTTATACAAATAGAGTACATATTTTTAGGGAATAATTAGATATAATTTAACATCTTAATTTAAATGTACAATATTTAATATTATACATTCAATGATAATACTATTATATAAATAAATTTCTTAAATTATAATTAACATCATATTTATTATTATCATTATTATATACAATTTTATATTGAATTTAATTTGTAAAATTTAAAAAATTAAAATCCGTGAATGGCAGAGCCGTAGTGTGTATATATCTATATATATATATATATAAACAGAGTTGTCTGACAGATAATATACAGACAAATTTTTCCGCCTAAACTATATCAATTATTACTAATTATAAATTACTGCTACTATATATTATTACTAATAATTGTTATTGCTAACTAATAAGATGTAATAATTAATATAACTATTTATTCATATAATGAAACTATTCATCTCCTATATGCATTAAATATATATAACTATTCATTTGCTGTACATATGTCAAACAATTAATTTTAATAAAGTATTAACTATATATTTTCTAATCAAATATTTTATTAATTAATTATTAGAACATATGCAGAAAACTATTCATTTCCTAATCATCTTCTACATGTAACAAATGCATATAACTATTCATCTGCTATACATATATCGAACAATACATATTATTCAAGTATTAATTAAGTAATTTATTAATTAATTATTTAAACATATATAACTAATTATTTATCTCGTATATATTAATTAAATTATTAATTTATTAATAATATATAAATAATTAATACACCATCCGCACATAAAAATGTAACTAATATATATAAGAAATGTAGTTCCGGATTCCGATCAACGTGTTTTCCCGCCTAATGGATGCTGCTCTTTGCAGCTGAATGGTTGCCGACATCTGCTGCCACGTATCATGTATTTATTGGTGAAAAGGACAAGTTGGGGATTAATAATAGAAAATTCTTTCAGTTTCTTATAGTAGGGTCACTTTAGCTCATTTACATGACACCACTTGATTCTGTCCGACAATAATCTATACATATGGCAGGGAAAAGATTTGATATTGGAATTCTTACAAGGGATTTGGTCTTTAGGAAAAGTACACTGCCATTAAATTGATGATATATGATATAATAACTCCTTATTGAATACTTTTAAATTTTAAAAAAATGAAATTGGATCTAGGCATGATAAGGAACAATTATAAAAAATAAAACTCATATGAGATTTATTGATATGTAATAAACACTTATTATGATGATAATAATTGAATCTAAAAATGGTTTGCAACTGAAAAAATTTAATTTAAAAAACACGATTATTAAAATTAAGCTACTATCATATTATACTTATGGAATAATTCTAAAAAAATTAAATTTGAAATTTGAAATTTGGAAAATAACTTCTAAATGAATTGACTTGATATTTTAAGGATGTTGAAATTTAAGAATAAATGGATTTGACAAAGTAGTCCCAAATTTTAATTCATCTTTGTACAAAAAAAATTGAATTGCTTATTAAAAAAGTATTTAAAAAAATTAATATCATATTGAATTTAACTACAATAATTTAGGTTTCAAGTGTAAAGATTGATTTTCTCATAAGAAAACATTATTTGGTATTCATTCCCTATGAATCGTTTTGTTTATAAACTAATGATTTTTAAAACTATTATATATATATAATGTAACGTAATTTATAAATAAATTCTAAATACCATATTTGCATCAATTTTAATTTCTAACAATGTATAGTAACTATATAATGTAATTTTTTATGTATTATTGTATAAGCTATTTTTTATAAGATAAATATGTAAAAGTTTACGTTGACTCATCATCTTAATAATTACTCATTTTAAATATCATCAATTTAATGTGAGTTATCATTAATTTTTAATTTTTTATACTTGTGTACATAAAATATAAATATAATGGTAAAATGATTTAAGTATGAAACATGTGTTCAATTGGCTACCTTCACTTTGTGAACTTACAAATTGAAAGTTTTTTTTTTCTTATATAGTTGAATTATGTAAATGTTATTGAGTTATTTAGATCAATTTTGTTTTAATCAAGATAGTGTGTACTTTTTAAATTATAATATAGCAATGATCTATTAAACTTTTTGACGCCCGTAAGAAGTTCAGACACATAATGTAATATGTCATAGCCTTCTGGTGGAATAAATGAAAGTAGATTGGTCAGATTATCAATATCATTAAAAATCAACATTGTGCTAATCGTCATTAACAAAGATAAACCCGTGATAGGACAACGTGTGAACTTTGATGAAGGTAGTGGGTTATTAATTTATCAACCTTATACAAATTTTTTTAATGATTTATAATACATGGTAAACTATAGTTATATGTGTATTGATTATTTTACTTTATCACATATGTGTCAATCAATTAGAAGGAAATATTGAGGGTAAAATTTGTACAATTTAATACATCTTAATTAATAATTCCACATGAAAAATACAATAATTTTTTTCCCTAATCTATGATATTTTATGTCTCATTGCTGATATAGAAGTCGACGATGGAAATCAATCATTTGGTATGCTCCTACATAATTATTCCCATATGTTTATATCTACATCTTGATATATCATTTTTTTTCATTATCATATATTATTATTTTATTTCTAGTTTTATGTTGAAAAAAATTCTTTATTTTTATCATATTAGAATAAATATCCTAACTAATATTAAAATAATATTTTTTTTGTTATGTGGTAATCGACTACGATTTATTACTGTGTATAAATTAGTAGGATATTAATGATCTAATTTATAAGTAGACTTTGACGTTCTTTTTTTTTTCAATCTTTACCCGTAGGAAGAAAAAGTATACATGAAAAAAAAATCATTTTTCTTGACATCCAAAATACTTACTAGTTGTTTATAAAAAGTTCAAGCCTTGACCATAAAAAAACTATTCGAAAGTGTTGTAAGATATATCATATTCATAGAGCAATAGAAGCAAGCATTTTTTTTTTCTAAATTTTTAAAACACATAACTGGGAAGAAGATTTGATAAGAGTTTGAAAACTAGAAATTATTCTCCAATATTGATATGCGATGACAAAGTTGATTATTTTAATTCAACAATAAATGTCATACTTGAGAAAGTATTTCAAAATAAAATGATCCATATAAATATATTATTTATATGTATATATTTATATTTCATTTTTTATTATTATGTACATTTAATTCCTTCTTAAGAACTTAGCATCTAATGTTATTTTTTCTTTAAATACTTGAAACACCAAATATTAAACATAATTATATTTTAAATACCTTTGTCCATACCAAAGGTGAAAAATCTAGTAGATTCATAATAAACAAAATCTTTCATTAGACCAAGGGTTAAAGTGTGATTTCCTTACATTATACCTCTATGGTTCAAATTTCATTGGATTCATATATATTATAATTTTATTAAATTATTATGTTAATTATGATAACTATTTATTATTATCACAATAAAGATAATAAATAAAACAAAATTTATATTTTTAGTATAAATTTAATCTTATGAAAATATTTTATAGTTATAGCTATATATAAATATAAATATTAAAATATTGGTTAAATATAATAAATATTATTATTTATAGCTATAATTATAAAAGTTATTATCATTATTTATTTTAATGAAAATATTAATTTTCTATTAGAATAGTATTTTTATAATAATAACAATCTTTATTATTGTTGTTGTTGTTGTTCAAATATTTATAATTATTGTTATTATCATCATATTTATGTAAAAATCAATTACTCCTATCATTATACTCATATTATTATAAAAATTAAAAATATTAATAAAAATATATTCAAAGTAATAATAAATTTTTTTAATAAAAAAATTCATAGTATTAATAATTATTATAATAAAAATATAAAAAAAATAATATTATACAATTATTCATATACTTAATAATAAAAAGAATACCAACGAATGCTTAAATAAACACTAATCCAAAGAAGAAAAAACTAGCCCATACTATGAAAAAAATATATTTAGAGACATACACTTTTTGGGTTTGATCCCATCAAGTTATAAATATTTGTATTTTTTTAATAAATACACAAACATTTGTACTTTATTCATATTAAGGCATTACCATTTTAAAAATGATAAATTTAGGATACACACATTTATACTTCATTCTCATTATGACATAAATGAAAATGATTTAATTATCTTGAATTTTGGAATTTTTAAAACACTTATGTCTGAATGGAAATCAAGTTATAACATTTGTTTTTTTATATATAAAAAATTCAAAAATGTTTATAATTTAATGAGAACTAACATAAAATATTTATGTCTTTAAATAAAACTTTGTTCTATTATAAACACCACTCCAAATAATAGAAAACATCAACCTGGATAGTTATTCTCATTATAATAAAAATAGTTATTCATTATATGTAATTAATAATCACCAACCTAAACTAAAATAAACACCAACCCAAATTAAATAAGAAAAAAATATGAACCAAAATAGTTATATCATTATTTATTATATGAACATAAAATCACCAACTAAAGCTTATAATGAACATCGATCTAAAGAAGAAAAAACACAAACCTAATCTAAAATAAATACCAGCTTAAAGAAGAAAAAACACCCTCCAAAACTAAAATATACACCACCTTAAACTAAAATATGATACAAACGACTCTAGTGGGATTTGAATTCATAGAGCTAGATACCTAAATAGCCTTTTGGGTTTATTAAATATCAAAATAGCTCGTCTGGTTAAAAACTAACCAAAATAACTCATGCTATTAGCCCAAACTAATGACACTTTATTTTTTTAGCACCCAAAAGTAACACGCCCATTCATTATGTGTGTTTATTAGGGGATATAATTTTATGTGAGAAAACATTAAATTACTAGGCATGCTAGTTGGTAAACTATATCCGATCATTTGCACACCATATCCAATCACACCATACCCAATCATTTGTACACCATATCTAATTATTTTTATACCATACTCCATTATTTATACACCAGATCTCATTATTTGTATACCATATCCCATCCTTTGTAAATCATTTGTATACTATATACGATTATTTATACACCATATCACATCCTTTATACACAATTCTCAATTATTTGTATACTATATCTCATCATTTAAATACCATACTCCATTTGTGCACCATACCTGGTCATTTGTACACTATACCCTATCATTTATACACCATACCTGATCATTTTTACACCCTACCCTATCATTTAAAAATATATGTAGAAGCTAAATAGGATGAGGGTGCTACCACCACAACTAGTATAAGTAGGCGCTATTTTTCTACTTACACTAGCCATTGAGGTTAGTTAAAATAAGAGACATCAAACTGTATTACGAACTCAAGCCAATAGAAACTATTAATTTCTTGTAAACTTAATGAAAATTAGAACCGAATGAAAGGACAAAATAAAAATGTCAATACAATTAAAAATCACGAAACTAGTTAATTAAAATCAATGGCGACGAAGAAATCCCTAAAAATGGCCACCATTTTCACTCTTCCCAACCATGCACGTCATCTATATCTTGTATAGGTTTATACTCTCTACACTAGGTTATCTACTCACTATGTACATCATGGATCGTCGTAGTCCCATTTAAAACATGTAATGAATTGGTTAGGAAAACAACTAAGTAATACATAAGTAAAAATGAGTATAATATTTATATACATATGCATAGATATGCGTCATATGAGGATAATATGTAAACCGATCATATTAAACAGAAATTAAGATGTACCAATAATCTTTTTATTATTCTCCTACCTTATATGGCCACACAACATAGAATATTAAATTTAATATTTTTAGTATAAGAAACTAACTTACCAAGATGGTTACTAGATAAGTAGTAAGGGCTTGGAGTATCGCAACCCAACCGAGGGTTGGATCTAAATTACCAATCAAACCAAAATCACAAGAGGAGCCAAAGGTCACACTTGGGTCTTTTCATCGGACCAAGCCAATGAGGATTACCAATGGTCCCAGTCCTTAAGTATGCACACCCCTTGTTAAAATCACAATCTTAGATAGAGTAGATCGGAAATAAACCAAAGCGAAATATATACAACCGCAGCTAACCCAATATAGATAACCAACACAACCAAATCAAAAGTAGAATCTATACAATTGTAGTTGACCCAATATAAATAGCTAACACAACCAAAATTCGGCAGGCCACCCCAAAGGTACCTAAACCCAACTCAAGTCTTTCACTTTAAGTTTTAGTGTATTGTTCAAGGTGATCATATAACATAATTGAGGTACACAACCATTCTTATATATTCCTTAAATATCCACCTTTCCAATATTAGGCACCTTCCGTATTTGGCACTTTTTAAAAATAATAACTCTTACATAACTAACACTTTAAAACAAAATATCCTTCCATATATAGTATTTTTTCAAAAATATAATTCTCCATAGTAGCTTTTTCTAGAAAAATGGTAGGCTGCTTGAGTCACCCTTGAATCAACATCATAGATCAAAACCAAATAAGCCATTGAAGCTCACGAATATGTAATAAAATTGCAAAATAGCATAAACCACAATTTTATATGACACCACTAGCACATAAAATCCAATAAGACCACATGTTTTATATAATTACTAAATAACACACAAAAACACATAATCACCATATGCTTCAAATAAGTTTATAGAAGAAATTTATCAAACTCCTATATAAATACCGATATTCATAAAACTCATAATTTCAAATATATGAAAACACGTATATAATTATTTATATAAAGACAAAGTTTGAAAGAAATTTTACCTGAAAAATAATTTGATCTACAACTGGTTACGGGACAAAGGTCCTCTTACATGGTATCATAAGTATATAGAACAATGTGCTATTACTTTTGGAAAAGACGATCAGTGTCTGCCGCAAGTATTTGAGTTTTCATTCCGATAAATTGAATAGCTACTAATAAGAAACCCTTAGGGTCAGGGAAATACTTATCCTTTTACTAGCCTATTAACTTATTATCAGAAATGAAATAAATTAATTAACGTATCCAACAAATTGTTAGTAACCAAAAGTTACTAGAGGTAAATTATTAGTGAAAAATATAATTATGAGAATTAATAAAAATAAGTTTTATGCTGTCAAATTATACTTAACTATTCAATAGCTATTGTTATTTACTATAACTCTATAATCGACATATTATTGCAATAATAACTATAACATAAACCATTATCAATTAATTATTAAAACTACAGATTATTAATTTTATAAAATTGATATAAGAATAATGGTTATCAAAAGAATAAATATGGATATAAAATTGTGGGATATTATACATATGGTCCATACTCCATCATTTGTATATCATACCCAGTTATTTGTACACTATGATGGGGCACGGTGTAAACATAATGAGGTATGATGTAAGAATAATAGGATATGGTGTAGAAGTGATGTGATATTGTGTATAAATGATTGGATATAGTGTATAAGCCAACACAATTAGTCATTTGACATTTTCTCACATAAAATTATAGGCCCTTGTCAACAAGCATGATGATTAGACATGTTATTTCTGGACATTAAAAAAAAATACGCCATTAGTCTGGACAATAACATGGGTTATTTTGTTAGTTTTTAACCAGATGATTTATTTTGATATTTAACCAATCCAAATAACTATTTTAGTATTTGGTTTGAATTCACAACTTGAATTACGATAAACAAGTAATTTAACAGCTGAAACACAATGTCATCTCTATTTATTTAGTTGCGTTGTTGCATTATAATCTTGTGCCATTTGAACTGCATTTAATACTTTGCAAAACTATGGTACAAACCTAGAAGATGTAGTATTATAAGTTATTATATACTATAAAAAGAAAAAAGATATATGTAATGGTAAATATGGAAGTTTGTTTATGGTTTTTCCAATGTAGCATTTTTTATGATACAACAAATATTGCCTAAAGTGACATTATTTCATATATAGGAGTATAGAATTTGAAAAATTGTGATTGAAAAAATACTGCTAGAGACTAAAATGCACACCCAAATGCTTATATAAATATGTTTTGAGTCCTCTAAAAATTACAAAATAAATTGTTAAAATAAAAATTTATTGACATTTTATTACAGTTAGTTTATTAACTCGTTGGCATACAAATATCTTTTAAAAAATATATAGAATACTTAAAATATATTCAAAATTGTGTTAATAAATTAAAAATGAATGATAAAAAGGGAAAGATAAATTGTTTGAGGAAAAAGTGAATTCTAAGAACATTTCTTATTATTCTTAGTTATAGTCTCTATGACAAATCTTATTTTCTGCGAGTAAATATAGCATTATATATAATTTTAATACAATAATATAAAATTATTGTAACAAATTTATTTTAGCAACCACTATTAGTCATTGTGTGGCAATATAATATACTGGGTTTGAGAGAGTAACATTGCGGTGAAGTGATAAATGATTTTTGTTTGATAGAGGGAAGTGAAAATATCAAAAGTATGCTATACATCTCTTAAGTCCTCTATTATTAATTTTTGGTGAAGAAAAACTACTTGTTAAGGTATTCTTTGACAAGCAACACTTTTCTTCCCCCAAATTAAATTTTTTTCCCTCGCATAGTAAAAATCATAGATAAAGTGGAATGAATTCCACTCTTGCTTCATTATTGGTCAAAAATCTATGATATATTCGACTGTTTATTTCTTAGCAATAAAATTTCCAAAAGTTCTATTCTTCAACATCATGAATACCAAATGACAGCTACACATCATGTCAAATAGATAAATTGTTGTAAAAGAGTCATACGAATGTGACTAATCGTTAATGTGCACAATTAGATAAATAATGCCGTAACCATATAACATAATATTTTCATCAACAAATTATTGTTATTTTAACTGAAAACTTTTTTCCTACTATCTATCAAATATTAACAAAATAAAAAACGGTGCGTTGTTTTATTTTTTTTGATCGGCCTGTAATGCAATAAGAAGCCGACATTGTCATTTGATAAAGCACGGAGTTTTAAACCAAAACGGATCGCCCAGCCTTAAAGTTAGAGTGAAGACTTGGTTTTTGTTTTTATTTGGAGCTACTCATGCATGCCTTCTATTGAACCGACGGATGATTGTTTGAAATAAAATTTTCGTATGAATTATTGGAAATCTTTATTATAATATAATATGATTTATTTTTATTTACATGTTCAGATTTTTAAATTAGAAATAAAAATCTATCAGTTCTAAAATATTTTTTAATAATCATCATCATCATTGTCATTATTATCAAGTTTGTTTATGAGATTCAAAACCTACATATTCAAGTCGGTTAGATCCGAAAAATTAAATTACCAATATAATTAATAAAAAGTTAAATAAATTGAATACTAAAACAAATAATATTCGATCTTTATTATTATTAATTTTTTATGTATAGTATTTTTTTTGTTGGAAAGTTTTAAGTTTCATGATTTTATTTTTTGTTGGGATAAGGATTTAAGTGTTTTATATATTTACAAGTATTAATTCAATGGCATACAACTAGTACTTGGATTGACTCATTATTATTTGTAAATATCTTCTTAATTTGCTACTTGGATTATATCAGCTCAAATTGGAGCTTTTTTTTTATTATCAGTAATTTTACTACAAAAATAAAAATACTTTTTTTTGGCTACCCAACATTGCTTATTCCTATTTGAAAATGTTCATTACATATATTATATTATTTTGGATTCAATCCTACATCAAATACGTGATATATAAATGCCCCTAATTACTACTACTACTACTACTACTACTACTACTACTACTACTACTACTAGCATTATTATTATTATTATTATTATTATTATTATAATATATTTTTAATAGTTCAAAATGTATAAATAAAATACAAAATTGCTACATAATACATATATATATTTGTCGCAATGGTTTACATGATCATATTTTTTGTCTCTAGTTTTTTTTCCACTAATAAATTTCACCACAATTGGTATAATTTTAATGTAACAAAAACTATACATCACAATATTTAAAACTTTAATTGCAAAGAAAAATAAATTTACCACGATTATTCAATCTGGTTGCAATAAATAAAAATGATATAAAAAGATTAAAAAAATCAATTATAAACTTTTTTGACTTGTCTACAATGGCAATCTTGTGACCAAGCAATAATGAGTAAAGTTATTGTGGTATAATTTAATGCCATAATACATCATAAGTAGTATCGATACATGGCACAAGATTTGAACTAGTTTTTATATTCTCTTGTCATATCTTATAAGAAAAATACATAAAGTTATTTTAATCTTGAATATCTAGCAGTAGAGGCAAATGTATTTAAACTATTTATTTTGATTCTCATACATTACCTTTTCTCTTGATTAGAAAACTATATATTCTTATATTTCACTTCCCTAATTGATTTTATTCTCATTAAATATTATTCCTATAGATTTTGGATATATCACATTCAAATTGGCTAAAATATCCATATTAAAACTTTAGTAATTTTATTGATATGATAAGGTTGGAAATTAGTTGATATAGATAAATTTAAAAACATAACATTAAATATTTATCATTTTCATAAAATGATTAATTTTATGGAGCATAAATGAATCTATATCATTATGAGAAAATAGAGTATTTGTTAATTTCTTTGATCCAAAACTCAAATATAAAATTGCATGTTAAATGTGCCTACAATTTGTACTTAAGATATAAAATCCTAATTAAGCCTATACTAGCTATTTGGTTCAAAATCAGTTTATGCCTATTGCTTATAGTCAGGCTGATTGTTTTGCCAGTTAGATGTGGCTAGTTTAGGTTGTTGGATTTGTTAGGAAGGGCATGCACACATGCAGTTTTGTAGCTTAGCTACCTATTATCTTAAGTGTATAAATACTGATAGGCTTGCTCAATTGTATTTGATTTCATAACTAATGAAAATTTCCTTGGCGATTAGTTAAAGAATTCTCTAATTTTCTTCCTTTTGCATATTGCCTTAGTTGCTATCTTCTCCCGACTTCTTCTTGTTAACCTTTCAACCAAGAACTCGTATTTTCTATGCAGGATTAATTAGTGCATTGTACTTGTTAGGCTAGAATCGATAGTTTGTTTTTCTTATCAAAGAGTAGTGTGATCTTATGGGACAAAGTAGTTAACTTGATCAAAGTTGATACTAAAGTAAACTCTAATTTTACTCATAATTGGTATCATAGCCCTACGATTCTAATGATGGTTTCTACTTGGTTTGATGTGGAAAAATTCAATGGGAAAAACAATTTTGGCTTATGGAGAGTTAAGATGAAAGCATTGCTAGTGCAACAGAGGTTGTAAAGTGCATTAAAGAAGAAGAAAAACAAGATGAAGGACAAAATGGATAAGAAGGAGGAGGTTGTGTTAATAGAAGAAAGGGCACAGAGTCCCATCATTTTGTGTATGGGAGACAAAGTTTTGAGGGAAGTCTCAAAGGAGACTACGACTGTTGGGGTATGGAATAAGTTGGAGGCACTTTATATGATAAAATCCTTGTCAAAAAGGGTTTTACTGAAGCAACGGTTGTATTCATTTAAGATGGAGTAGAGCAAGAGTGTTGAAGATCATCTTGATGACTTTAAGAAAAAGGTTTTAGACCTAAAGAACATTGAAGTAAAGATGAGTGACGAAGACCTTGCAATTATACTTCTGAATTCCTTACTAGTAGAAAAATATGACACATTTGTAGACACAATGATGTGTGACCATGAAGAATTGAAACTTGAGACTGTAATGACGTCCTTGGCCTTAAAGGAAATAAAGTGGTGATTGAATCATAAGGATGATGGTGTTGTTGAGTCATTAAATGTACGTGGAAGGCTTGAAAAAAGAGAAAACAAGAAAGGGAAAAGCCAACAGTCACAAACAAGATCCCAGTTTAAAAGTTTAAGAAAATGCTTCTATTGCCACAAGAAAGGGCATTACAAGAAGGAATATCCTGAGAAAATTGGTAAGCCTGGTTAGGTGAGGAAGGAACAACCACGAAATCATTATAAAGGTGATGCTGATGTGGTCTCAGATGGGTATGACAATTCTAAAGTATTGATGGTGTCCACAAATGCAACAAGTGAGGCATGGGTACTTGATTCAGGGTTTTCATTTCATATGTGCCCGGATAAGTCAAGATTCAGTACCTATGATAAGGTGCATGGAGGACATGTACTGATGGGAAATAATAAAGCATGCCCTATGATTGGTGTTGGACAAGTGTATATCAAAAGTGGTATAGGCCTTTATTTCAAGTTAAATAATGTAAGGCATGTACTAGAGTTGAAAAGAAATCTTGTTTCTCTAGGAGTTTTAGACAAGGAAGGGTTTAAAGTGAAGATTGAGAGTGGTACCTTGAAAGTAGTGGAAGATTCGATGGTTGTTCTAAAGGGGAAGTTAGATAACGACCTGTATCTATTACATAAAAGTGAACTTGAAGTAATGGCAATTCCAAAATTGATAGCAATGAGTCTTTGAATGCATCTATATTATGGCACTACATGATTAGTCATGTGAGTGAAAAATGGTTAACGATCCTACAAAAGAAAGGTGTATTTGGTATCTAGAGACTTGAAGACCTAGAGTTTTGTGAACATTGCACTATAGGAAAGGCTCACAAGTTAAAATTCAACACAAGCATGAGTGAATCTAATGGCTTACTCGATTATGTGCATGCAGATTTATGGGGGCCTTCAAGAACTTCTTCAAAAGGAGGTGCCAACTATTTTCTTACATTGATTGATGATTATTCAAGGTATTTCTGGATTTACTGTATAAAACATAAGGATGAAGCTTTAATTTCTTTGTTGAATGGAAGATCATGGTAGAGAATTAGGTTGAAAGGAAAGTAAGGAAACTAAGGACTGATAACAGGTTAGAGTTTTACAATGAAGTATTTGATAACTTTTTCGGAACCAATGGAATAGTAAGACATCTCACTGGAACCCCACAATAGAATGGGTTAGTAGAAAGAATTAATGGGACAATCCTTAAAAGCATTAGAAGTATGATGTTTCTGTTAGGTTTGCTTAAAGGTTATTGGGCTAAGACAGCTAAGACAACATGCTACGTAATTAATAGAAGTCCATCTTCTGCAATTAATTTTGAAACACCCTTAGAAATATGGTCTGGTAGTGTTAGAACCTATGATAATCTTGGGGTGTTTGGTTGCATCTGCTAAGTTCATGTTAAGGAAGGGAAGCTTGATCCTAGGGCTAAGAAGTGTGTCTTCTTAGGGTACCCTGATGGAGTTAAGGGCTATAAAGTTCTAAGCCTTGATTTAGGTAGAGAAAGAACCTTTTGTGAGTAGAGATGTGGTATTTAGAGAAGGTGAATTCTATAAAGAACATTTGAAGGGAAACATTTCCAGCATTAGTGATAAAGGAAAGCATACTTTGGAGTTGGAGGCAGAAACCAAATTGTCTCAAAGAGCTGAAACTGATCAAGACCAAGATGAGGAGGCTATCTGTGATGATCAAACAAGAGATCTCAGTGATTATCAATTGGCTAGGGATAGACAAAGAAGGCAAGTGAAGCCTTCTATTAGATTTGGTTATGCTGAGATGGTGGCCTATGCATTTGCAACTACAACTATAATAGAGGATGAGCCACTTACTTATAAAGAAGTTGTTATGAGTTGTCATAGTAAGGAGTGGCAGTTGGCTATAGGTGATGAAATGAAATCCTTAATGGAAAATAAAACTTAGGTTTTGGTTCCCAAACCTAAGATTCACAAGCTGGTATGTTGTAAATAGGTCTTTAAGCTCAAAGAAGTAGCTGATAATAATGAAACTCCAAAGTTCAAAGCAAGGCTGGTTGTTAAGGGATTCACATAAAAGGAAGGTATTGACTTTAAGGAGGTATTCTGTCCTATTGTAAAACATACCTCAATCAAAGTTCTTCTGTTTGTAGTCGCTATTTTTGATCTGGAATTGGAACAACTAGATGTAAAAACAACTTTCCTACATGGTGAGTTAAAGGAGATCGTTTATATGGTTTAGCCACCAGGTTTTGTAGAGAAAGGAAAGGAAGATATTGTGTGTTTGCTTAAGAAATCTCTCTATAGTCTGAAGTATTCACCTAGAGAATGGAATAAAAGGTTTGATCAGGTGGTTGTAAGCATAGGTTTTAAAAGGAGTAAGTTTGATTCCTATGTTTATGTTAAAAATAAAGGATCAATTGTAGTTATTTACCTGCTACTTTATGTAGATGACATGTTAATTGCTAGTAAAGACAGGGAGGAGATCATAATGGTAAAAGAACTACTGAGTAAGGAGTTTGATATGAAAGATTTGGGGCAAGCAAGGAAGATACTTGGTATTGACATCAGTAGAGAGAGGTCTAAGAGATTGCTGAGTGTGTCACAATGTTCATATTCACAGAAGCTGCTTAACATGTTTCATTTTACAAATGTAAAACCTGTCTCCAACCCAATAACTTCTCATTTCAAATTGTCAAAGGGACAAAGTCCTATTACCGAAGTTGAAAGAAGGGAGATGAGTAGAGTTCCTTATGCTAGTATTGTTGGTAGCCTAATGTAATTAATGATTTGCACAAGGCCTGATCTATGCTATGCTATGAAATTAGTTTGATTAGTAGGTACATGGCAAATCCTGGGATGGAGCACTAGAAAGCAGTCAAATGGGTTTTGAGATATTTGGCCGGGACAAGTAGTTATGGCATGATTTATGATTATAGCACCGAAGATGAGCTAATTCTGGAGGGATATATAGATTAAGACTATGGGTATATATTCAAGCTAGGAAAAGGAGTGATAAGTTGGAAGGCATCACTATAGAAAATGGTAGCACTCTCTTCAACATAAGCTGAATACATAGCCTACACTGAAGCCTTTAAAGAAGCATTATGGTTGAAGGGTTTGATCAAGAGTTTTTCTGTGAATCAGTACTCAGTGGTCATTTGGTGTGATAATCAAAGTGCCATTTACCTAAGTAAGAATCCTGTATATCATGAGAGGATCAATCATTTAGATGTGAGGTTGCACTTCATTCAAGAAGTGGTACCAGAGGGAAAGTTGAAGCTAAAAAAGATAGGGACAACAAATAATGCTGTTGATCTGCTAACAAAGCCATTGGACGGATGTAAAGTTCTTCACTGTTTGAAGATGCTTGCTTGTGGTACAAATATGTAGTCAAGGTGGAGAATTATTAAATGTGCCTACAATTTGTACTTAAGATATAAAATCGTAATTAAGCCTATACTAGCCGTTTGGTTCAAAATCAGTTTATGCCTAGTGCTTATAATCAAGCTGATTGTTTTGGCAGTTAGAGGTGGTTAATTTAGGTTGTTGGGTTAGTTAGGAAAGGCATGCACACGTGCAGTTTTGTATCCTAAATACCTATTGTCTTAAGTGTATAAATACTAATAGGCTTGCTCAATTGTATTTGATTCCACAACTAATAAAAATTCCCTTGGCGATTAGCTAAAGAATTCTCTGATTTTCTTCCTTTTGCATATTGCCTCTATTGCTATCTTCTTCTGACTTCTTCTAGTTAACCTTTCAACCAAGAAATCATCTTTTCTATGCAAGATTAGTCAGTGCATTGCACTTGTTAGGCTAGGATCGATAGTTTGTTTTTCTTATCAAAGAGTAGTGTGTTCTTATGGGATAAAGTAGTTAACTCGATCAAAGTTGATACTGATTTTCCTTACGCTGCACATTTTCTTAGTCAGCATTTTATAATTAATAAAAAGTATATATAACTAATTAAATTAGTTTAATGAACTATACACTTATTGATATTCTTATTGATGTATTGGCATAATGATCGATGCACATCTTAAAAAATTAAAATACACTTACAGTGCATAGAAAATTAATATTACAAAATATCTCCCTCCTACAAAATATAGTCCAAAATTGGAATCATTTAAAACACCTTTTCTAAATGAGCAGTTGGATTTTAAAGATAATTATAATAATAAAATATATATCTAACTTATATAGATATTTTCTTTAACTTCTATCACAAAAAGAAAATTTAGAAACATAAGTATAAAAAGGAACAAAAATATATCTAATGATTGGATTGAATAAAATATTGAAATACAGTAGTGGTGGATCTCAAATACATTTAAAAAAGTGTTAAGAAATGGAAATGAAAGAAAAAATAAATGTGTGTGTGTGTGTGTGTGAGAGAGAGAGAGAGAGAGAGATTCTTAATATATAAAATACATTTTTTTCATTGCTGTGATTATACTATTTCATGCCCTATTTGGCATTATTTCTGCCTCATGGTTTAAGATTAAATTAAAAAGTATCATTTTCCAAAAGCATGTTTGCCTAAATATTAATTATTAAGTTTTTCGTTTTTACCATACTTTTAAAAATTAAAATAACTTTTATACGTTAGGAAAAGTTTTAAAATATGGAGTTAAAGTAAAAAAAAAAATATAAAAATTATTCTTAGAAAAAAAATATTCAACCATTGTCACTCTTGCAAGCATGAACCTCGACTCTTTGCTAGGGAAAAAAATCTAAATCATTAGTGTTTTAATTCAACCAAGGATAAAAAATCCAAACATAACATACAAATCAAGTCATTATGTAACAGATGTAGGTAGTTACTTCGAGCACTTTCAGGATTGATGACTAGCTCCACATATCAATATGAGTCTTTTTGAGTTTAATTTTTATTAATTCACACATTTGAAAAACATTTTAGTAAGTTATCTATCATTTGACTACTCCAAACCAAACTCACTTAAGTGTGAAGTTCTCTGATGATAGACTTAAAAAAACATATATTTTGTTGATTATCAATCCTTTTAAACATCTACTATTCGCCTTTAGTTTGGAGGTGTTACACATTTAGGCTTGTACCAATCAAGGTCAAAACCAATACGTAGCCATCAAAGGCTAGAGGTTAGGTAATAATGCATAATCTCGCCACACATAACCAAATCATTCCAATTTGACCCTTTTATTCCTCTCTCTATCTTTCATTTATGTAACATATTGCACCTTAAAATGTCAATAAAATTCATGGAACCATGGAATTTAACAAAACACAATAATATCACACAAACTTTCCATAAATCTAAGCCTAAGTTGAATATTGCAATTTTTGACATATTTGCGCATTCATGAAAACATAAGTATAAATTTTTACATACTAAACCAAATAAAGTGCACAATAAACTATATACATCTTAAAATTTAAATTGACATATTACATATGCACAAATTAAAATCACACACAACCAAATCTTCCATAAAACAGAGGTGAACACCCATAAATTCATAGCATAACTAATATGATTTCATGCTTTCATATTAATTCTACCACCTAAAGAGTTGTTGGATTTTTCTAATTCCAATCAAAGCTAAGAAACTGATCTAAGAAACCACTTTAATCCTAGGAAAAAACCAAGGACACACATAAGGTTATAATGGATAAAATCACAACAAAAGGGAAATAAAATGAATATAATTAATTAAGCTTAATTGTTGATAAATGATTGAAAGCTTCAAAGGAGGGCATTAGTGGAGGATGAATGGTCTGAGAATGAGAAATGAAAGACTAAGCTTTGTTGGTTGCATATAGGAGAAGAGAGGATATGAACTCAAGTAGGAAGTTAGCTTAGAATAGAAGGAAAGAATATGTTAGGATCATGTAACTTTGATGATGAATTTTTTTGTGGCTCCACTTGGCTTGGATTGGAGGGTTAGGATTCCATATTAGACAATTTTGAATGGCTAGGATCAAATCTCAAGGATTATATAAGATTTTAGTACAAAAACTTAGATTTCAATAGATGATTTTGCTTGAAATGGTGAATTTATCTAAAACTAATTAAAAACTAAAGTTAAAAATATTTTTAACTCAAAAACACCAAAATACAATAATTCTTGAAGTTTTGTAAATTTTAGATAACTAAAAAGACCATTTTGAGGTCTAAGCATGATAAAACTAATTGAGACGAAGTTGATGCTTTTGTCAAAATAATAATTCCCATTTTTGAGAAGTAGGGTATTATATATAAATTTATGAATAAGCATATGAAACTAGATAGAAAAAATAGTTGTAGTTGAAAATTGGAAGACATTTAAATGTAGTAAAATAAGCATTTGAAATAAAAAAAGATAAAATAAAACGAAATGAAAGTAGTTCGGTTTAAGTAGTTGAGAGAAAGATAAACAAGGAATAAAAATAAAAATATAATAACCCTTAACACTAATAATTTACGGGAGCTCCAAGTGGTGAATCAATAATAAATATACTGATAATTTTTTTTCGAGTATTAATAATGAATCGGACTTAATTAAGAAAATACTAGCGGACTAGTGCCGTGGAAAAATTCCCATATCACGCTACAATTCCGCTAACCACTAAGGTACAACAATTTTTTTGTTAAATGTATATCGAATCAAAAACATATTGTAATTAAAGGCCCCAAAAATTTGAGCACCCTCTGCGGGTGCTCCTCCTGCCCTTGCTGATCGACGACCCTGACTATACCACCATCAAAACCACGACAAACCACCTACGACATTGCCTATATCAACCACTACCACGACCATCACCCTATCATTGCCACCACTGCCACGGCCCACCACTCACCACCTACCATCGCCTCCACCACCTACCTAAAAAATTGATATTTAATAAATCAGTACGTAAAGTTTTATCTAACTGTAGAAGATTAAATTACAAAACGTAGCATGCTTATAATAATTATGAGGTCTATGAAAAAAATACCAAAACAATATTGAGTTAAACTAGCTAGCTAGGAAAATAAAAGTTGAGCACACCCTAAGATTCACCGTTCATTCCCCCCTCCCCCCCCCCCCCCAAATTAATATGTTCGTGCGGATCTTAATTTATGCTTCATAATTACCGCTTAGGCTGTAAATCATGGTATAACAAGCTCGATGATGGAGGAGTTGATTGGTGCTGGTAAACAATTTTTCGCACTTCCTTTGGACGAGAAGTTGAAGTACTGCTCAGAAGATGATATTGCCAGCGGTTACGGAAATAGTGCATGTCTTTCTGCTAACGAAATTCTCAACTGGCATGACCGATTATACCTCGGTCTTCATCCAGAAGGTCACCGCAAACTGAAATTTTGGCCTGAAAAACCAGAGAATCTCAGAGAGATTCTAGATGAAGTAACCAAAGGATTAAGGAAGATTGTTGAAGTTATGTTTAAGGCAATGGCACGCTCCTTAAACTTGGAGGAAAATTGCTTTCTCAACCAAGTTGGAAAAGATCCTTTGTTAACCGCAAAGTTCAGTATGTATCCTCCTTGCCCGAAACCCGATCATGTTCTTGGTGCAAGACCACACATGGATGGATCGATATTGACTATAGTATTGCAAGACAACCAGGTTGAAGGTCTTCAAGTGTTGAAAGACGATCAATGGCTTCAAGTACCCGTTATTCCTGGTGCTTTTTTCATCAATCTTGGAGAGTTTGGGGAAGTAAGGAAAATAATTATACTTTATCATTGGATCTGGCACTTGATTTTTACTTTAAGCTTGAACCGATCGATATATTTATTTATCGGTCAGTCAAGTAATTCTTTTAACCGTGCTAAAAGCTAAATTGCATATGATGCATGCAGATGATGACCAATGGGAAAATGAAAGCTGTGATGCACAGAGTGGTGACGAATCCCCAAAAGGGTAGGCTTTCACTAGCTGTATTCTGTAGACCGAAATTTGAAGATGAGATTGGACCAGTAAATGAGTTGGTCAATGTTCACTCACCCCAGTTATACAAGAGAATGAGTGCCCTGGAGTACAGAAAGTTGTTCTTCGAAAACTATCCTCGAAGCGCACTTGAGCTTGTAAAGATGAAGTGAAACGATTTCCCGAGTGTGTTTTTATTTGTTTTGATTATATACTCGTCGGAGTTTTTTTTTTTAGTACGCTCGTAGGAGATTCTGGTACACTGGGTCTTGTGCTTTGTTAAATTAAACGTTTATATTTATATATCTCATTAAGAATGCTTTTATTACTTTAAAAATAGCGTTACATCCTACAAAGCTATCTCTCATACTTAGAATTGAAGTAGGAGTGTGCAATTCTCCGAGCAACAATCAACAGTCATCACTACAGAATAATTTTAACCTCGCGTTGCCGACCTTGAAAGACACTCAACTTTCTTTCGTACAAAACAACTACATACTACGTAAGCACCAAATAGGGCAACAAAGACATGTTTCTTCTGCCATGGATGTTTGGACCGGGCTACCAAAGCTTGAGTTTCACACATCCAACTTACTACCTCGTCTCGTCGTCCCATTGCTGCTCTTATGCGCTTCCATATGGCAACTGAGAATGGACACTGCATGAAGAAGTGGTCTGCCATCTCTAAAGCCACACTACAAAATGCACATCCGGGAACCACATTCACACCTAGCTCTATCAACCTCTCCCTCGTACGTAGGGAGTCAGTTTAATTTGTACTGCTAATAAAAAGGGAATACGGTGTCTCGCCAGGCTGCGTGGCTGCATGACCAGACGTGATCACCATTTGCTACGTAAGACTTGTTTGCTGAGTTGACAGCATCTTAGAAACATATATATAGTTAATAAGTTGTGTTTTGTTTTGTTGTAAGGGTTAAACGATGAGTTTTGTATAAGTTAGTTAAGTCTAAAAATTAGACTTAGTCATTGGTACCTAATACTGTAAAATAGAAGCTACAATGTGTATTAGTGGTATGCGTATGTGTAGCAAGAAAGAAGAGATGGACATAAAAGGGAAAAATAATTACAAGGGTATCAGGAGGTCAAGTTGGAAGAGTGCACTACTTGTTATGATACAAAGTTTGATTCTTGAATAATACATTTGAGATTACTTTATTCTTCTAACTCTAACACTAGAATTGGTTCCTTACTGCTTCTCATTCTAGTCGATTCTTTTCAATCTTGAAATCACAACTATACATTTATGTTTTCTTTGAGTCAAAGCAAATGTTTTTTTTTCTTAAAGATCATAAAATGGTATCAGAGCTTCTGTTATCTTCAAGAACATGGGTTCAACTAGGTTTGATATTGATAAATTTAATGGGAAAGGTAATTTTGGGATTTGGCGATTAAAGATGAGGGTTCTGCTTGTGCACCAGGGATTACATCAAGCACTACAAGGTGAATCAAAGCTTGTGAGCACTATGAAAAAGAAGGAGAACGAAGAAATTTTGAAAAAGTCCCATAGCACTCTAATTCTTTATCTTGGAGACAAAGTTTTAAGGGAAGTTTCAAAGGAAGATCCAACCGCTATAGTTTGGATCAAACTTGAATCTTTATACATGACCAAATCTCTTACTACATGGGCGATCCTTAAACAGAAACTATACTCATTCAAGATGGTGGTAGAAAAAACACTTGAAGATCGCCTAGATGATTTCAACAAGATTCTCTTGGACTTAGAAAATATAGACGTGAAAGTTGAAGATGAGGACCGAGCAATAAGTATACCGAACTCTTTGCCTTTTGAGAATTATGAAAATTTTGTTGATATTATGATGTACAACTATGAAGATCTTACATTAGATGATTTTGTAACTGCTCTAACTTAAAAAATGTTGAAGAGGTAACAAGATCATAAAGAGAATGGTAATGCCTAAATTCTGAGCATTCGAGGAACAACTAAGAAGTGAGACAAAAGATTTAAAAGAAATTCTTCTCAATTTCAATCAAGAACATCAACAAAGTGTTTTTTTGTTAGTACATTTCAAAAGGGATTATCTAGAAAGGTTGAAAGGGGCCGGGCAAAAAAAAAATGAAGAAATAACATGCCAGGAGGGAAGGTAATGGTGAAATTGATGTTATCTTAGATGGATATGACAGCATAGAGGTTTTGATGGTTGTTGGTGATAATCTTGGTCAGGGATAGGTGCTAAATTCAGGCTATATGTTTAACATTTAGCATGACAAGTATAAATTTCTAAATTATTAGAAATCATCTAGAGGTTATGTGTAACACCCCCAAATTTACTACTGAAAAATTTTGTTTAAATCAAAAGGTTTAGCAGAAGCGAAAGATTTAAAATCGTAAACTTGGGGGTATTACCGCCACACTTAGTACCAGACCGGTTCACTCCTACCGTTCCAGTACTAAGTGCTAAGGCTAAATCCGATCATCATTAAGTACGAAGTATCATAAAACGCAAGATAACATTTAGCATAAATCATTAATAAGATATAAGTCAAACAGAAGTTAGAATACGATTTAGGATTACATCCCCATAATACATTTTTTTTCTTTAAAATGGGAACGTAATACAAAATATAGCCAACAAAACAAATCCCAAAAAGGATCAATATCCGGATCGCCTACTCACTCAAGTCAAGCCTTCCACCCCAAGATAGTACCCAATCATAAACTTGCACAGGAAGTCTGCTCCCCACCATCAGTGGATCATCACAAGACCCATTCAATCAAGGTAGTATTAGTATGAGTCCGATACTGAGTAAGGGCGCAGGTGCGCTAAGGCCAAGCATACCATCGTACAACATAACACACACAACACAATCACATAAGCAACATGTAATATTATGGATGATGTAGGTCGGTTATGGTCCAATCCAACTTCTTCTTTTCATAACTCTGATAATTATAGTCGATTCACATCATAATCGTTATGAATCCATGCGAGTTCGGGAACCCCACTATTATAGCCGGTGGATCGGTCACTTATAGGGCATAACACACCTAACCACTATTATATGCCGGTGGATCGGTCTCCAGGGCAGAATGCTCCTGGCCACTATTATGCCGGTGGATCGGTCTGGCCCCGACTCTCATGGTGTTTCACTGTAAGTATATAGTATCTTTCCCATGATTTAATTACAACATACTGTTCGGTTTGTTGAGCTCGGGATCCCCCACTATTATAGCCGGTGGATCGGTCACGTATAGGGCAGAACGCACCTAACCACTATTATATGCCGGTGGATCGGTCTCTAGGGTACCCCGGCACCTGGCCACTATTATGCTGGTGGATCGGTTTGGGCCCGGCTCAACAATCTTCCTCTTTAAGTAATTAGTATCTTATTCGTGTCTTATCAAATAAAGCTTTCCACCCTTGACATGCATATCAACTACCCTCTACGTCTATCCTCCCTAGGGGGCCCGTCCCATATCTTGAGACTCCTGTGCCCCTTATCACCCCCGACATCCATTCCATTTACACTTTCCTTTAGATGAAAGAGTCAACCCCTACGGGTGTGGGTTAGGCCCTACACTCATGACATCAACTCCACCTCCCATCACCCCCTAGGGTTTTCCCTTGAAAACCCTATGTGGGCCGATGTGTCCCAACCTTCTCCCACTTATGCTACCTTTACCTCATTCAACGCCCCACATCTTACCTCAATTAGATCCTCTCCCAAAACATATCACTTTACCTTTCGATTCAACACATAACCATGAGAACCCTAATCGATCACCTCAACCCTAGTACATTTCTTCTCCCACAAATAACCTCTCTCTTTTCATCCCAAAGTCTCTTCTTCCACATGGGAACCCATACTCACCTTTTATATAAATGAAATCTCACTCTAACCCATACTCCACCCTTCCTTTATCATTCTTACTTTTGTACTTCCCAAATTTCCACTTTCTCCCAAAAACCCTAATCGAATTCCTTATACACCATTGCACCAACCTACGTACTATTTTTCACCCCAAGTCCCTAATCACTCAACAACTCTCCCATTCTCTTACTTACACCCAAATTCAACTTTTCTCACGTAAGACACACCCCCATGCAAGAGTTAGTCACCTCATGCAAACACCCCAAGTCACCATCAGGGACGAAGCCAGGATCAAAATTTAATGGGGTCCTACTATATATATATATATATATATATATATATATATATATATAATATTTAGATAAAAAGTAATTATAATTAATAATATCAAATAATATAAATATATTTCATATATTTTAAATTAATACTAATTTAAAAAATATTTAAATATTTATGTATATCCCTAAAAAATATAATTAATTAAACTATATATTTAGTATTATGCATAATAATAATAATAATATATACTACTGTCTCCAATAAAATTTATTTATTTATTTTTAAAATAGCAATAACAATTACATTATTAATGAAGATAAATTAAATCATGGTCTCATTATACTAATTAATGTGTGTATATAAATTATAAGAAAAAAATATATTAAAATGGACGACATACCCTTAATATTTGGTAGTAAAATAACAAAAGAAATGAAAATTTGTATGGTATACTAACAAAATGTAAATAAGAATTTTATAATATATGTCCGTCAAAGCCACGTACTAGTAATCCAGTAATACATTAAATGAAAAACAAAGAGAAAAATAAATTATATAATATAATAATTAATTGAAAATAGAATATAAGCTTGAAAATCTATAGATTGATAAAGGAAAAAATTTAAACGGATAGAAGCCAAATATGGATTAAAATGGCCGGATAAAAAAATTCCAAAAAAAATACACCAAATTAAATATTGATAATATATCTATATAGATTATAAAGCATAAATTATTAAATTTTATATCTATATATATTATAAAATATAAATTATTAAATTCACATGGGGTCAAGTGACCCCACGTGCTCCATGCTGCCTCCGTCCGTGGTCACCATGCAGATTTTAAGGTCCCCATGCATGGTTCCCAACTTTCATTTATTTTAGACATTCTTTCCACTTAAAACTTCTCTCATGGATGATGAGGTACTTGGTCTACCCCATATCCCCCTTAATGGTCTCACTTCCCATTCCTCTCTTGTTATTCTTTTAGTCCCATTCCATAATACCAAAATCCTAGCATGCATGTCCTAGAGGGCCGTATCATATCACATCATAAACATCACACATATACATGTCATGCTCATGTCATAGGAACACATACAAACATACCTCATTATCCACGCTGCGCTACACAAAACAGGTTATTCATAACACATGCATAATACACATTAACATGGCATACTCATCATCCATCAACACATCACACATAGCACAAGGCCATAGCTTCGTCCTTACCTAAGGCGACGTCGGGCTTGGAGCACGCTCCTCTAACTCCTTAGGGCTTTGGTTAGGATTACCTATAAAAGGGGAGAAATACTAAGTATTAGTTTCCTCAAATTACCATCATCCCTTATTCTAGTTTAGGATTAGGGTTCTTATCCGTAATAGGGGCGTTGTACAAAACTAGGGTTTTTCCTCTAAAATTATTATGCTAAGTATTACTAATCGATATGCCTTTATTTTTAATACTTATTGTTACACTTATATCATTAGACCCGTTAGTTCTATCTTTATAATACTAGTGTTTGCTAGTCATAGTAAAATAGTGATAATAATAATAGTAATAATGAGATTACTAATAGTGACACTTATGTTTCAAGTACTAGAACCATAGCGTTCTTAAGATTAGGCCTAATAATGGTGTTAGTGTTAAAATACTAATATAAGGGTTGTAATATCAACAAGTTAAAACAATCCTAGAGGTAGTAATGATAAAAGTCATGTTTTGAATAAGTAGTATAAGGGCTCCCATATTTTGTCACCCTAATAGAAATAGCCTATGGTTAATAGTGATAATAGAATGACAATAATGTTAAAGGTGTTAGGTATAGTAAAACAATATTAGCATAATTACAATACTTCATATAAGGTTGGGTTAAGTAGTAATAACACTAATAGTGGTATTAACCCTAATGATAGTATTAATAATAATAATAACACCAACACTAATAGTTAAGTATGTCGAAAGCTAGGGTTTTGGGAGGGATTTTGGCCTTGTAAGAAAATAACACATTTAGGATAAGAAATTAATAATGGTAATAACAATAATAATAGTAATAATAATAGTAGTATTAGAAATGTCAATAACGAAGATAATGATACTAACCCTAAGTTAAGTATAATAGGGGTTAGGGTTGGAAGGGGTGATAGTATGATAACATTAAGGATAATAACAGAAATGGTATTAATTAATAAGCTAATAATAATGATAATGATAATAATAATAATAATTGTAACACCCCCAAATTTCACTCCTGGAAAAAATTTTTTTTTGAAAGAATAAAGCGGAAGGTAGGAGAGAACTTGGGAATGTTACCGCCACATCTAACACAAGATAAATGTCAATCATTTATCTCATGTTAGATGCAAGGCTGAAACCTGTCAAACAATTACATCTGAATTTTAAAAACTTATCAGAGTACGAGAAAATTAAAAGGCAATTACAACACCATTAAATTTTATATACAATACTTGAAACTTCCAAAAATAATTACAGTTAGACCAGACAATTCCCGATAGATTAAATTCCGGATTGCCTACTCACTCAAGTCAAGGCTTCCACCCCAACACAGTATCCGATCTTAAACCTGCACAAGAGGTCTGCTCTCCACCATCAGTGGATCATCACAGGACCCATTCAACCAAGGTAGTATCAGGACGGGTCCAATACTGAGTAAATCCCACTACCCTACCTTATGGAAGAGACGTAAACTATAACATCAAGTGCACATTAAATTATGATACAATACGTTGATACAATATTACGCATACTCAAACCCACATCACAAGTCCGACCATACACATATAATAACATGCGAAACATATGTAATATCTTAAACCGATAAGAGATTTGGATAAACCAACCAAGCATTTATGGACAATGCCGAACCAAACCAATTGGGCATTTAGCCTCGCGGACATTACTTAGGGACATGTCCGGTCCCGATCGAGTAGACTCATTCTTTAGACCTCTGGTAATATAGTCGATTTACATCATAGTCTTTATCAATTCATGTGAGTGCGAGAACCCCACTATTATAGCCGGTGGAACGGTCATGAGGGTCATGCCCTGCCACTATTTTAGCCGGTGGACCGGTCATGAGGGTAACATACCCTGCCACTATTATTCGCCGGTGGACCGGTCTAGCCCCGACTCACATGATGTTTCACTGTAATTACTTCGTATCTTTCCAATGTCTTATCGTTATTACGTTCAGTTTGTTGAGCACGGAATCCTCCACTATTATAGCCGGTGGACCGGTCATGAGGGTAACATACCCTGCCACTATTATTGCCGGTGGACCGGTCATGTAGGGCACCCCGGCCCTAGCCACTATTATTCGCCGGTGGACCGGTCTGGGTCCGGCTCAACATCTTTCTCTTTAAGTGATTAGTGTCTTAACATATCTTATTTAAAGGAATTTTCCCTTGACATGCACGACTAACTATATCCACCCTTATCCTCCCAGGAGAGCCCGTCCCATATCTTGGGACTCTTGTGCCCCTTATCACACCTCGATATACATTCTCTTTTACGCTTACTCAAAATGGAAACAAATTCCTAAGGGTGTGGGTTAAGGCCCAACACCTCGTGACATCCATTCCACATGCTATCTCCCTCTAGGGTTTTCCCTTAGAAACCTTAATTGGACCTATGTGGCCCCACTTTCTCTCACTTACACTACCATTACTCCATTTATCGTCCCACTCCTCATCTCATTTAGATCAAATCCCAAATCGTATCGCTTTACCCCTCGATTCCACATATGATCGAAAAACCCTAGTTGGCCATTTCAACCCTAGTACCTTTCTTCTCCCACAAGTAACCCCTCTCTTTTTCACCAAATATCTCTTCTCTCCCATGACACCCATAATCACCCATTATACACCAATTTCCACCTTTAACCCGTAATCCACTCTCCCTTAATCATTTACTTCCACATTTTCCAGGTTATTACTTTCTCCCAAAAACCCTAATCGGGTCCCTTATACACCCTTACATTGACCTACGTATTATTTTTCATCCCAAGTCTCCAAACACTCCACAGCTCTCCCTTTAGCTTATTTATACCTTAATACAACTTTTCTCACGTCACGATCATCCCCATGCAAGTTTTATCCCCCCATGCAAACTCTCGAAGTTCCCATGCAAACCCTAAAATTTCCATGCATAGTTCTTACCTCTTATTCATTTTGGTCAACCTCATACCCCCTTTAGCAACTCACTTCTCATTTATTTCTTTTGTCCTTTCATCTCCATGTCATAATAATAATTACCCTAACATGCATGTCCTAGAGGGTTGAATCATGCCACAACACATCATAATCACCACGTATGGATATCACATTCATGTTATAAGAAAACACATACCACGTACCTTAACTCCAAGCTGCGCTACGCATAAAACACGTTAAGGATAATCATGTGATACACAACAGGACATGATATATATACAAGGCACCCAAGGCATACAAGTCACATAACACGTAAGAACCTTAGCCACATCCTTACGAAACACCCATAAGTGGAGGTAAGTAGAAACTTACCTGGATCCGAAGCTAGCTAAGCAAATTGAGAAAGAGGGAGAGCTATCGAAGGCTCAACAATCCACGAGAAAGTTTTCCTAGGTCGCCGATAGAAATCGGAACTAGGTTAGAAACTATTTTATCAATTAATAATTCACATATTCAAATTAAATAAACAAAAACGAACAAAAACGATCTTTCTTGGGAAACGCGTCCAAAACTTAGGACTCAAGAGCATAGCTCTATTAAGATTAAGATTAAAATATAAATCAAATGATTTCAAATCGAAGGACAGAAATCGATTTGATAAAAGACACACAGCACAATCAATTTTATAAAACCATCCCCGAAGATTAGGGTTTTAAATGCCTAAACTACAAATCGACCAAATCACTTCGATTACCTCAAATTGATAGTTTTAAAACACAATTACACTAATTTTAGATAAATCTAAATAATCAATTTCAACAAAACAATATTCCGATTAACCAATTCAAGACGATCCATTTTCAAAATTAGGGTTTTAAAGCCTACGACACAACTTGGGTAATTCGAATCAATTAATTCCAATTAAAGGCATTAGAATACAATTAGGATCATTCCAACTATTTCTATAAATTTAATTTTAGAAAAACAAATATATAAATGATCAATTTCATGAGTTCACTTGAAATCTAGGGTTTTAGGCCCGAAAATGCAATTCGGTTAAATTCTATTAATTTAATCAAATTGAATGTTTAGAAATGCAATTAGACATATTTTATAACATATCATATAATCAATTGCTCAAAACCAATAAAAGAAATACCAAATTTAGTACAATTAGGGTTTTTGAACCCGGAACGCAAATCCGATCAATTCTTGCTAAAATATATAAATTGACGGTTCGGAAATGTAATTAAATATATCCTAATATAAATTGTATAGTCAATTGAATAAAACGACCCGGTTACATAATCCAATTTAGACCCGCAAGAGTTTTGACCTAAAAATCCAATTCCGATTAATTATGCACAATTTTCCCAAATCAATACTTCCGATATGAAATTAAATACATTTAAAAACATATTGTATAATAAATTTATCCAAAATCGCCAAATCGAACGGATCCGAAAAATTTGGGCATAACCCGGCCTAAAATTCAATTTCCCAAATTTTCAACACAAACCATACAATTAACATATCCAAATCAATCTTATAGCACATATATACATAATACAACAATTAATTTAGCTTATCACAAGCTAAATCACACTCAATTAATCAAATATATATATTAGGGTTTCCAGAAAATTATACCAACAAAAATCAGTAAAAAACGGAGCAAGGAGGGCCGAGGAAGCTTCGTCGGAGGCCGGAGGTGGCTCGCTGGTCGTCGCCCGAGCTCGCCATGGTCGGACGGCGGCAATACCTCCTGCGGTTGCTGCTCCTGCGCGCAGTCGCTGCAGCGGCTCTGCTTCGGCTGCTGTGCGCGGCTGCTCGCGGTTGCTGCGGCGGTGGTCGACGGGCGCTGGCGAGGTTGGCCGGAGCGGGGAGGAGCTGGGGAGAAGAGGCGGTGAGGGAGGCTGCGCAGGGTTAGGGTTGAGGGACAGGGAGTCGAGGAACAGGGGCCACGGGAAAAGAAATAGAGGAGAAGGGAGAGAAGAGAGAAAAGGGAAGAGAGGGGGGTCAGCCGGTCAGGGTTGCGGGGGGGTTTTTTTTTTAAATACACATAAAATACAATACTAAAAATATCAAAATATTATTGAAAGATTTTATCTAAAATTTATTTAACGAACATTTATTTCGAACGGATCCGAAAGCTTAAAATTAATATAAAAAAAAACTATATAAAGAATTTCGGAACATCTTCGGATGAATTTACCAACGAACATAAAAATTTATATAATTTATGGAAATATATTATAAGACCTCGGAAAATTATTTAAAAACATATAATAAAATATTTAAGTTAAATTTGAATAAACTGAGACAAATTTAGATAATTTCCAAAATCGGTTTTCCGCAACCCAAAAATCGTAAAACGGGAGAAAATTGATTCCCGAAAGAAATTCATAAATAATTTCCGAAAAACCTTTTTAATTTAAAACTTTCCAAAAATATTAAAGATTACTGAAACGAATAAATTTAAAGTCGGAAATATTTTCCTACGGATAAAATTATTAAAATAAATTTAACTATTTAAACAGAAATTCCATAATTTAAATGATACATTTCGTCAACAAAATATAACTTCAAAATAACGTCATAATCTTATGACAAAGTTATAATCGAAAATAAATCTAAAATATTAAAAATAAAATACGAGAAAGAACTGGAATATATATTTTTAACCGAGACTCGAACTCATAAGAATATAATAAAATCATTGTCGTTAACGAATTTATCTAGAATGGTTCGCAACGACAACGATTCATTAAATTCAAATATGAATTCGAAATCGTCGATAAATCCATAAAACGAATCAAAATTAAGATAATTAAATATTTACATCAAATTACGTCAATCAAATCATTAAACTTAATAATTTGGATTTTAAAAAATACGGGGTATTACAATAATAATAAGTATAATAATACTAATATTAGTTAGAAATTTACTATAAGTGGCATAAGAAAAGGTTTTAGGGTTCAGGTGAGTGGAAGACCACCTGAGGACGGTGGTGGTCCAGCGGCAGTGCGTGGCGGCGACGGCGGGGATGGAGGAGGAGAAGAGAGAAAAGATGGAGGTGGTGGTTAGATGGGAAGAGGAAAAAGGGAAGTTAGGTGTGGGGAAGGAGACAGCAAGGAGAGGGGAGTGGAATGAGGGTGGTGGCGTGAGAGGGGTGGCGGTGCACGGTGGTGGACGCGGCGGCCGAAGGAGGAAGGAGGTGGTGGAAGATGGTGGAGGTTGGTGGAGAAGGAGGTAGGGGGTAAGGAGGGTATGGGTAGGTAGGGGAGGACCTGCTGATCACTTTGGGAGGTGGAAGGAGGGTTGATCGCGGCGGAGATGGCAGCTACGGGTGCACGGCTAGGGCGGCACGTGTAGGGCAAGGCGGAGGGCGGCGGTGGTTTGGTTTTGTCGAGGGAGGTGCAGGGGTGTTTTTGGTGGCCAGCGGTGGCGGCAGCGATTATCGACGGCGGCAGAAACCTCGTCTGTTTCTAAGGCGGCAGAGAGGCAGAGTTTCGGGGAAAAAATCGTAGCACTGGTTATGGCTGTCGATAGGGGGGTATTTATAGGCAGGGTGGTCGGGCAAGGTCAGGGGAAGAAGACAAGGGGGGTGCAGGCGCCAGGCTGGCCGGCCAGTGGCAGGCGGTGCAGGTCTTGCCATGGCAGGTTAGGTCGAGGAGGGGGGAGAAAAAGGGAAAAAGATGGGCACGTGGAAAGGGGAGAGAGGGAATTTTTGGGGTCGAAAAGAGGAAGAAAATGACAGGGAGAGGGGTAGGGAAGGACAACCGGCGGTGTAGAGGTGGCCGGCATGCGCAGGGGTGCAGGTCAGCGGCTGCGCGGGGAAGAAGAAGGAAGGGGAAAGGAGGGGGACCGGCGGTCCAGGGGGGAAAGGAAAAGAAGGGGGACCGGCCGGTTCGGCAGCATTTAAAGGATTTTAAAACGAAACACTGCGTCCTCGTCGGTCTGGCAACGGTTATTTTTTTTCCTTATTGTAACGCGGCGTTTCGGCGACTTTAGCGTCGAAACGCAGCATTTTGTCTCATGGGCGGCTGGGCTCGCTGGGTCGTGGGCGAGAAGAAGGAAGGAGAGGCTGGGTTAGGCCGGCAAGGCCCAACTTCGGCGGAGGAAGAAGAAAAAGGAAAAAGAAGGAAAAGAAAAAGGGAAAAAGGAAAAGAAAGGATTTATTTAGGGTTTGGATTTTGCATAAATTATTTAGAATATTTTTGGGCTATTTAGAATATTAATATTTAGAAAATATTAAATAAATTCCTTTTTTGCTTATTTTAGATAAATTTGCTTAACCTCCATTTTAATTAGTAAAATGTTCAAAATTTTCTAAATAATTTATTTATTATTTTCTCCTTATTTTCCTCAATTAATTTTTTCTTTATTTAATAAAGTAATTTATTTTCTTAATTTTTTTCCTAATAAATAATTATTTTGCCAAAATTTCTAAATTAGGATTTTTAGGGTATTTCATTATGTATTATTGGGAAATAACATACCGTATGTAGTGACGAGAATAGGTGATGTTATGATAAAGTCCTGTAATGGTGCAAATCATAGGCTAAATTCTACCAGGCATGTTCCTTAACTAAGGAGAAATCTAATGCCATTTATGACACTGGATAAAGAAGGATGTTTTATTAAGGTGGAGCAAGGAGCTCTAAAAGTGGTTCGAGGCTCCATGGTACTTAGAGGGAATCTTCAAAATGGTTTGTATGTTCTACATAAACCTGATGTGGTAAATGTTACTTAGTTAGGAGGGAAAGCTTAACTGAGCACTGGGATATTATGGCATCTTAGACTAGGGCATATTAGTGAGAAAGAATTAAAGATTCTCTCCAATAAAGGGGTGTTTAGGAAATACTAACTAGAGGATCTAGAATTTTGTGAAACAATGCACCTTAGGAAAGTATCACATATTAAGATTTTAGACTAGTACACAGAGGGCAAGGGATTTGTTAGACTATAATCACGCAGATCTATAGGGACTATTGAGGACATCTTCACGAGGTGGTGCAAGGTATATCTTAACCTTAATAGATGATTATTTAAGATTTTTTTGGATATACTTTTTAAAGAATAAAGATGAGGCTTCCAATTATTTCAAAGAATTGAAGATGATGGTTAAAACTCAAAAAGAAAATAAAGTGAAGAAACTAAGATTAGACAATGGTTTGGAGTTTTACAATGAATTGTTTAACAATTACTGTAAAAATCATGGTATCTTAAGGCACTTTACAATCCCTTAAACCCCTCAACAAAATGGTTTAGTGGAAAGAATGAATATAACTTTACTTGAAAGAGTAAGGTATAGGATATTTACATCTGGGTTACCAAGAACCTATTGGGCAGAAGCTACCAAGATAGCTTGTTATTTGATTCATAGGTGCCCTTCCTCATCAATACATTTTAAAGCTCCAGTTGAGAGGGGTATGGCCGTAATGAAAACTATCAAGACCTAAGAATTTTTGGCTCAATTTGCTATGCTCATGTGAAGGATGGAAAGCTGGATGCTAGAGTAGTGAAGTGTCTTTTATTAGGATATCCATATGGTGTAAAAGGATATAAGGTGATGAATGTAGGCTTATATGTTGGCAAGATATTCATCTTAAGAGATGTAAAATTCAGGGAAAATGAGTTTTATAAATATCATTTTGCTTGATGTAAATCAACCTCTGATCAAGATGCTATTTGGCTTGAGTTAAAGCTTGATAGAGAGGTGAATATTGAGTTAAATTTTGAAGATGAAGTGGGAGATGAAATTGATGATCAACATGATTAGTCTGCAGATTAAAAACTTGCTAGAGATCTAGTGAGGAGGCATATAAAACCACCAAACATGTTTGATTATGTAGAGATAGTAGCTTTTGCATTACTTTCAGCCACAAATTTGGGAAAAGAACCACTTAACTATAACCTATTTATCTCTAGAAAAGAAAAAAAATGGCTGGAGGTAATGAATAATGATATAAAGTCATTAAGGTTTAATAAAACTTGGGAATTGGTTCCCATACCTAAAAATCAGAAGTTAGTGGGATGTAAATGGGTGTATGAGGTAAAGGAGGGTGTTAGCCCTAATGATTTATTAAAGTATAAAGCAAGATTGGTGGTAAAGGTTTTACTCAAAGAGATGGGATATACTATAAGTAGGTTTTTTCTCCTATAGTCAAACATACTTCAATTAGAGCTTTGTTGACTATGGTTGCTATAAATGATCTTGAGCTTGACCACATGGATATGAAAACAACCTGTTTTAATGGTGAACTAAGGAGAGGGTTTACATGGTGCAACCTCTTAGTTTCTAAGGAAATAAGGATTGAGTTTATCTCTTAAAAAGATCACTATATGGGCTACATTAGTGAAATATCCCAAAACTTTAATTTTAATAATTATATCTAATTAAGGATTTATTATGAAAATTAAATAAATAAATTATTTTATTAAAATAAGAGGGAGTAATTAGGGTAAAATCAAGAGAAAATTTATAAATAATTTAATTGGAGAAAATTTGAGTGTTTTGCTAATTAAAATGGAATTTATAAAAAATATTTCAAAAATCCTAAATTAACCTAAAAAGAGAATTTAATTGTTATTTTATTAAAATATTATTATTTTTAAATATCCCAAAATACCCAAAATATTTTAATAACCCTTAACTCACCTATTTTTCTTTTATTTTCTTTTTCCCTTTTTCTTTTTCCTCTCTTCTCTTTCCTTTTCTTTCCTTTCTCTTTTTCTTTCTTCTCCCTTTCCCCGACTTGGGCTAACCCAGCCTGTGATCCAAACCCCTCACCCCCTTTTTCCTCTCCTTTTCCTCCTGCGTGGCCCAGGCCTACACCGCACTCCCTCCCCTAGCCAGTCGATTCCCTCCTTCTTTTCTTTCTTTTCTTTTTCTTCCTGGACCGCCGATCCATCCCTATCTTCTTCCCCAGCCTCCCCCTTCCTAACCTGCAACTCCCCCTGACTAGCGCCTTGATTTTCGCCGCTGACCACGCCCGCTGACTAGCCATCCATCCCATCTCTTCTCCGCTGATTCGCCTGCCTTTTCGACCTAACCAACCTTCCCCTCTCTTCTCGCGTGCCCATTTCTTCTCCCTAACCAATCATAGCTTGCCATGGCAGACTTGCGCGCCTACGTGCCCATGTTTTCCAGCTTCCCTATATCATTTTCCTCTCCATTTGATCTATAAATACCCCCATAGACATCCCTAAAGTTGGATTTTCATTCTTATCCCAGAAATTTTGACCTATACGCCATCGCCCGATCAAATGCCCTCACTGTTGCCGTCACCCAGTGCCGCAGCTCGAGCCACCCATAGTACCACTCCTTGCATCACCCTCTACCAAACTACACCATCCTCCGTCCTCGATTTGCCTTGCACGAGCCACCCCAGCCGTGCAAAGTACCCTTCCCAAGCAGCCACACTTCCACCCCCGTCGCCCTTCGCACCACCATTCGCCACCACTCCTGCCGTAACCACCACCTCTTACACCTCCCACAATCCCCTGCAGACATCCCTCTACCTTTCCCTTCCCTCCTTTTCTCCTTCTCCCTTTCCATCACCCTCGGATGCCACAGTGCCACCGCCTGCACCGCCACCTTTGGTCGTGCCACCATCCCATTCCAATCCTCTTAACTTGGGCAACCTCAACCACCCTAACTTCCATCCTCACTCCCCTTCTCCTATTCCCAACACTCAACTAATTCCCTCTTTTCCCTCTTTTCCCACCGTCGCTGTGCGCCATCACCGGTCACCACCAACCCTAGGTGGTACCTTAAACCCTCTCAACCCTTAAACCCTAATTATGCAAGCCTTATTAATTTTACTTGTATTATATTGTTATTATTATTATTATTATTATTATTATTATTATTACTATTACTATTACTATTGTTATTATTCATATTTACTATTATTTATCATGCTTATTATTATCCTGAAATATTATTATTATTATTATTATTATTATTATTATTATTATTATTATTATTAAGGGGTCGAAACCCTATTTTACTATTATTTTGATTATTATTATTACTATTATTATTATTATTATTGATTCTAGATTTGACATGATATCATTTTGTTGATATAAAAGAAGGATACTCAAACCTTAATAATAATATTATTATTCATTATTCAAATATTTCTAATAATATTCCTAATGCCCTTATTATTATTATTATTATTGTTATTATTATTATTATTATTATTACTATATTATTATTATTATTATTATTAGTATCATTATTATTATTATGGTAAAAATATTCAAACCCTTATATTATCATTATGTCAAATAATACTACTATTATTATTATTATCCTTGGCAATATTAGTATTTTGTTAGTGTTATTATTATTATATTATTATTTTATCCCTAACCCTATTATTAGCCTTAGCCTTAAAAATACTAGGGTTTCTATTACTAGGAGTATTAGTATTACTATTATTAATAATATCACTATTTTTGCTATAACTAGTGTTAGTATTATTATTAGAGGAAATAAAGCTATTAGATTTAATAATATAAATATGGCTATAAATATTATTAAAAACCCTATTTTACACTTGTAAAGTTTCCTTTAATAATAGTAACCCTAATATTAGAATAAAATAGGAAGTAATAGTACTTTTGGTAGGAGGGAAACTAATCCTTAGTTTTTCCCTCTTATAGGTGAAACCAGTCAAAACCCTAAAGAGGCATAGGAGCGTGCTCCAAGACCGGTGACTTGCTAGGTAAGGGTGTAGCTAAGTCCTTATGTGTGCTATGTGTCTTATATGCCTTGGATGCCATGTATACTGATATGTTGTGTATCTTGTCCTATTGTTATAACTGTTTTATGTGTAGCATAGCTTGGAGTTGAGGCATGCTCTTGTGTTCTCTTATGGCATATGTACAATATGTTTATGCTGTGAATGGTGATGTGATGTGATGTGATATGGCCCTTTTAAGACATGCATGCTCGGATAGTTAATGTAGTGATATGGGGTGGATGGATGAAAAAAAAAAGTGGGGAAGTAAGTGGACCAAGGGGAAGTAAGTTGGCCAAGGGGAAACAAGTTGACCAAGGAATATAGGATTGACCTAAACATCCCATAATCCATGAGAGGAAGAATAAAAGGGGAATTTAAGCAAAATAAAGTGGATGAATATTATATGGGAGAATTTAGGGTTTGCATGGGAGAATCTAGGGTTTTGCATGGGAGTTTTAGGGTTTGCATGAAAACTTCGAGGGTTTGCATGGGATGGATAAAGTTTGCATGGGGGTGGACTATACATATGGAAAGTTGCCTTGGGGTGTGAGGAAGGTAATGGAAGAATTGTTTGGGTGATTATAGGCTTTGGATGAAAAATAGTACGTGGGATAGTATAAGGGCGTATAAGAGACCGAGCTAGGGTTTGGGAGGAAACCCTAATTTGAGAAGGTGGAAAAAGGAAAATAAATAAGGGTGAGTGGAGTATGAGATGAGAATGGGGGGATTGTCATGAATGGGGCTAGCATGGGTATCATGGGAAGCAAGAGTGGAAGGTGAGAAATGGAGGGGTGACATGTGGAAAGGAGGATGTTCGGGTTGGCATGGCCAGCTAGGGTTTGGTGTGGTCACCTAGGGTTTCATGGTCACACGTGTATTTGGGAAAGTAAAGTGAGATGATGATGGTTGAATCTGAGGGTTGTGATGTGTGAGGTGTTAAAACAGTTTGGGTTGTGTGAGGTAGAGAAAAATGGGCCATATAGGCCTAAATTAGGGTTTTATGGAGAAAATCCTAGGATAAGATTGTGAGTGGACTTGGAGGTGTTAGGTAGTGGGCCTTGATCCACACACTTAAGAGGTTGGCCTCTAGTGTGAGTAGTGGAATAAGGAAAGGATGTTGGGGTGAGTTAGGAGGTGCAGAAGTCTCAAGATATGGGATGAGCCCTCTTGGGAGGATAATCATAGATGGAGTTAGTCATGCATGTCTAGGGTGAAACTTGTTGAATAAGACACGGTAAAACATTAATCATGTAAAGTGGAAGATTATTGAGCTGGGCCCATACCAATCCACCGACATAATAGTGGCCAGGTGCCGGGGTGCCCTGGAGACTGATCCACCGACATATAATAATGGTTAGGTGCGTTCTGCCCTATAAGTGACTGATCCACTGACTATAATAGTGGGAGATCCTGAGCTCAATAAACCAAACCCTAAGTTTGATAAGACACATAAAAGACACTACGTACTTACCGTAGAACACCATGAGAGTCGGGGCCAGACCGATCCACGGGCATAACAGTGGCTAGGATTATTTTGCCCTAGAGACCGATCCACTGGCATATAATAGTGGCCAGGTGCATTTTACCCTGCAAGTGATCGATCCACCGGCTATAATAGTGGGGTTTCCATATTCGCATGGATTGATAAAAAGCGTGGTGTGAAATGAGTACTGATCAGAGATTAAATAATTAGTTTATCCGTACTACAATTTAGCCTTTATTTATCTGAAATGATTGTATGATGTTATGTTATCGTGCTTGGATTATGTGCCTTTGTGTGTTGGCCTTAGTGCATGGTTACCTTGCTCAGTACGTAGTGTACTGACCACCTGTTTCATGGGTGCTGCTCATTCCCACGAGCAGAAGGCCCCTTTGACTTTGTGCAAGTTGGTGATACCATTTTTGATACCTTCTATGCTTACGAGGTATCAAGCGGGGCTGAGTGTTGAGTATGGACTTGGCCCCGGGATCGAGAGCGGCATGGCCGGACTTCCTCCTTTTGTTCTTCCATTTTTTATTAAATTTTCCATACTTAACTTTTATAATTTTGTAGACCTTATTCCTTTTAAGAATCTTTAACTATGTAATCTGGATTGTAACTCTTTTTCATGCACTCTGACTTCTATCTTATGAATATTTTAACACTTTATTGTAGTCTTGCTTTGTGTTTGATTTATGATGGTTTTAAAATTCCTTTAGCCTTGTGGTTAGTACCGGAACGGTTGGGAGCTGGGCTTGTACTGATCATGGTGGTAACATCCCTGAAATTCACAAGTTTTGATTTAATTGCTTTCGCTAAATCTTAAATAAAACAAAATTATACATTGAATTTTGGTGTGTTACAATTAGTCTCCTAGAGAGTGGAGTCACATGTTTTATCAAGTTGTTTTGAAGATGTGACTCAAAAGAAATAAGTTTGATTCTTGTGTGTTAAACACAATAAATACTGGTTACTTCTTTATATGGATGATATGCTTATAACAAGTACTGAAAAAGGTGAAATTAATGAAGTAAAGCACTTGTTACAAAGATAATTTGAAATGAAGGATTTGGGAAGTGTAAAAAAATTCTAGGAATTTCTATTGAAAGAATAAGAAAAGAAATAAGGATTATACTGTCTCAGAGTACTTGTATAACTAGAATACTTAAGAAGTTTGGTGCTGAAAATGTAAAGTCTGTTTCAACACCAATAATAGTTCATTCAAACTATCCAAAGATCAAGATCCAAGAGCTAATGAAGAGAAGAGGTAAATGATGAAAATTCCTTATGCATGTGCTAAAGGGAGTTTAATGAACTTGATGTTGTGCACTAGACACGATTTATGTTTAGAAGTAAGTTTGGTGAGCAGGTACATTGGAAACCCTAGTTATGAACATTAGAAGGAAGTAAGGTGGATATTCAGATACTTGAAAGGAACTAAGGATATTGGTTTAGTTTATGATTTCATCAGCTGTGATTCTTTGAAGTTACAAGGTTATGTGGATGCTAATTATGCAGGGGATTTAGATTCAAAAATATCATAGTCGTCTTATGCTTTTCAGGTTGGAAGATGCACCATAAGTTGGAAGGCAAGTTTGCAGAAGATAGTGGCTTTATCCACCATGGAAGTAGAATATATTACGTGTACTGAAGGCATGAAAGAGGATTTGTGGTTGAAAGGCTTAATGAGGGAATTTAGTGTGGTTAATACTTCCGTTACTATTTGGTGTGATAACCAAAGTGCAATTGTTCTTAGAAAAAATCTTATTTATCATGAAATAACCAAACATCTTGATTTTAGCTTGTATTTCATAAGGGAGGTGATTTTAGGAGGGAAGATTAAGCTGGAAAAGGTGCACAATGATGAAAATTGTGCAGATCATCTAACCAAGCCATTGGCAACTTCCAAGTTTCTCCATGGATTGAATTTTTTAAGTTGTGTTGAAGATGTAGTCAAAGGTGGATAATTGCAAGACATGTTTGCTGGGTTGACCACATCTTTAAGATAAATGTATAGCTAATAAGTTGTGTTTTGTTTTGTTGTAAAGGTTAAATGATGAGTTTTATACAAGTTAGTTAAGTCTAACAATTAAACTTAGTCATTGGTACCTATTACTATAAAATAGATGCTTCAATGTGTATTAGTGGTATGCATATGTTTAGAAAGAAAGAAGAGAGGAAGTACAGAGAAGGGAAAAGAGGGGTATTAGGAGGTTAGGTAGGAAGAGTGCACTACTTGTTATGATACAAAGTTTGATTCTTGAATAATACACTTTATATTCCTTAATTCTTCTAACTCTATTACTAGCACTGGTTCCTTGCTACTTCTCATTCTAGTAGATTATTTTCAATCTTAAAATCATAGCTATACATTTCTATTTTCTTTGATTTACAGAAAATGTTTTTTTCTTGATTGTCAACATGCTTCGATCTCCCAATCCTCAAACCCTCATAAGTTGTTTTAATGCTATATGTGTTACCACCAGCTCCTTAACCCCTATCAATAAGGGTATGCAAACCTCCTAGCAATGATAATAATTTATAAAGAACCCATGACATATAAGCTGTTGGCATACATGCTCATGCATAACCATGCCACAAGTATACCGCATGGACCCATTTCACCTACTATGAGTATTCTCAAGGAAATATTCGAGAGCAAATTACCTAGCATACGCACATTCCACAAATCCAAAAAGAAGAAGACTAGATTGCCTTCGTCATTAGGGACAAAAAGCTGATCCCAAGCAATTAGTGCATGCCTTCTCTCCATAAGATTACTAGACCAAAGAAATTCTCTACAAAGGCTCATAAACTTATGAATCATTTTCTTTAGGAGCAAGAGAAGTTGGTTAAAAATAGAATTTGATAACTGTATATGATTGGTTTAATAAGTTGGATATGATCTACATAAGATAGATACAACATACTCTAGTGTTTAAGTCAATCAATTAGCTTCTCTAAAAGGGGATGGAGATGGGTTGATGAGATCCTTATAGAATAGGAAATCTATAGATTAGAAAAATTACCTGTGAAAATTACTACCTTACTATATCATAAGCCTTCTTTAAATCTAGTTTGATAATGCATCTCAAGGATGCACTCATTGTTGTGTATTTCTTCACCGATTCATGAGCTAGAAAAGTATTCTCACTAATACTTCTCCCTTTTATGAATGTTGATTTAGACAGGTTTACCAAGGATTGCATTATATTATCCAATCTATAAGTCACGACTTTAGAGATTACCTTATATTAAGTTGCATAAGATAATAGGCCAAAAATCATTCACTCTATGTGCATCATGCCCCTTTATAATGAGAGTTAAGGGCCTCACATTGAACTTGTATAGCATAAAACTAGTAGAAAATAATTCCTTAATTGCCACCACAATTTCTTCCCCAATGATGCTATGGCTTATTTTGAAAAAAAGCCACTAGTGTATCAATCTACCCTAGGCTATTTTGTGTCCCCAATGTCAAAAACAACCTTTTGAATCTCCTTTAGAGTAACCAATCTCAAGAATCCACTTCTACTCCAGTGAGACAAGACCACCTTAAGTAATTACTATGCAATTGATAGTCCTTGTACGTATGGAGGTGGTTCCCAAGAACCCTTTGTAATACACCTCTAACACATGAAGGATAGATAACTATTATCTATATGCTCACACACATGCATCAACAATAGATTTTTAGTACTCCAGATATTGGCTCTCCTTCACATGAATACAGAAGAACTTATGAGTGCTATCCTCATGGCACAACCAATGAATACAAGATTTATATTTCAAGAACATTTCCTCACACCAAATAAGATGATTGAATTTTTGTTGCAAGTATGTCTCACGAGCTCTTATCTCAGCATCAAACATACTAATAAGGATCATGCACTTTATTGAAGAAAGCACTTCTCTAGTTTCATTCACTCTATGAGATATTGAGCCATATTTCTCTTGGTTTACCTTCTTTAGTTCTTTCTTGATAGCATGAATTTTATTACAACATGAAAAAAAAATTACCATGAAGAGTCTAGCTCCAATGCTTCTCAACAAGGGGAAGAAGACCCTCATCCTCCATCTAGTAGTGGAAAATTTGAAAAGGTTTCCTCCCAGCCAAACAATGAGTGTTGAGATTAATGACTGTGAGGTAATGATAAATAATCAACGGAATTTGAAAATCCAACACTAGCATAAGAAATATAGGAAGCCACTTAAGATTGACAATTTCCATGCTCAACCTAGAAAGAACCTTAATTACACCATCTCTTTTACTTAACCAAGTAAAAAAAAATCCCAAGGACCACAAGTTACATACCTCAAGCTCCTAGAAGCATTCATTGAAATATTAAATAACAACTGAATCAAGGGGATCACTATGAAACCTTTCTTCACAATTTCACTACACCAAAATTCATAAATGACAATGATTATTTTAGAAATTCACAACATATAAAGGGTGAAATCATTGCATGTCTTTAAGCAGCCTTAAAGACAACGGTTCAAGTTGTCGCTATAAAATCAACTTTTAACAATGGTTCCTTGCACCATAGTTGAATTGTAATCCACGTTGATTATTTCACTATTATCTATACTCCTTATAACAATTGTGGAACATAGTTAACCGTGGTTTAATAACTGTTGTTCATATTCATTTTAACCATTATAGATTTTTAATCCATAATAGTTATTTCATCATTGTCTATACTTCTTATAACCATTATGGAAAATATTTCACCACGGTTAAATAACTGTTGTTGATATTCATATGAACCATTGTGGAATGGTAATCCATAACTGATATTTCACTATTGTGAATACCCATTGTAATTGTTATAGAAAATTGTTAACCACGGTTCAATAACCATTTCTTAGAGGAAATCAAACATTGTTGTTGCTCACTTGAAATGTCGTAGAAGGAAATGAACAATTGTTTTTAACCATTGTCTATATTAACAATAGTTGTTGTCAAAGATAATTAACAACTGTTGAATAACCATTGTTGAAACTCTATGGATTTTTTCAAAAAAAAAAGATGTAAACCCTACCACTTGCTACCATCTATTGAGCCTATTTCTTTCCAATACATCTATTACATTTGTTTCTTTCCAACACACACACACACACACACACACACACACACAATATGTATGTATGTATGTATGCATGCATGCATATTATTAATAATACCTAAAAGTTCCTATGAATTTATAATAAAATGTGCACCCTGCTATATACCACTTGTAGTTGCACAGGAAAAAATATCCATGCCATGCTTTGATAAAAAAAATACAAAGACCAAAGTCACAACCCATGTGGAAAAATAAAATTCACTACAACAAAGTCAATAACATGTACACAATCTCTTGATTAATATTAAAGAATAAAGTCTAATAAGCTTTCATATACAATTATGATAAGAACAACTACTATTCAACATATTTTTCATGTTGGATAGTTGGAAATTAGAGAAAATTTAGCCTTCTTAGCAAGAGTTCAAGGGGTTGGAAGTAATTATGGTATATCTTTCATAATTTGCAAGATTTTGGACAAGTTGACAAAAACTCATAGCCAATGGCTTCAACATATAATATTGAGATCTGTAGATATACGAGAGAAATTGTCATGAAGAGAGAAAGAAGCAAATATTAATCTAGAGCCTAATATTGATGTTTACATGAAGGTAAGAGGAATACAAACATAATAATAAACGTAAAAAGAAAAATATTTAGATTTTGAATAGAAGACTATGCATTCATTCTATTTTATAATTAGGTTCCCTTCTTGACTACTGTATCTCCTTTACTTGAATCCACCCTAGTATAATATTAGTGACCCAGATGGCAACAAAGTGAACAAGAAATAAACATCCTAGAGATCATGTTACTACCTTAATAGTATCATTTCTAGGGAATGTGGTACAATGATGTTATAGTCAACACAAGATAATAAAAGCATGAATGTAACAATGTCATTAATTTAGTTGTGTTAATTCTTTATGTTTAACACAAATGACAAGGATTATATGTATAGTGAGCTTATTAACATTAATAGGAAAATATGATTTGTTATATAATTTAAATCTTTTAAGACTACAATAAATAGTGAGGTGTTGCCACCATTAATGGTGAGCAAAGTATGTAGATTCTAAAAGATCTTCAATAAATTTGATTTTTAAGTAATATTTGTATAGCAAGATCAGATAATAGGGTAGTAGATTCAATAGCCAAATATGGTTCTAGATCTCTTTGTCCTCTTCTTAAGTTGAACCATCAAAGTAAATCACGTCAAAATGTAAGGTAGCATTTATATATTTACCTTCTAGGTATATAAATGAGAAATCGCCATGGAATCCCACTCCTCATAACCTTCATCAATTTTTTCATTAGCATAATCTTGACCACTATATAACTAATAATACCGCAAAATTAATCAACATTTTTTGTTAGTTGATATCCATCAGCAAGAGTTCCTTAAAGCTTAACAATTTCAATTTAATATTGTAAAAGTTCTTTGAAACTTAAAAAATTAAACATAATTTATTTGGAATTTGAGGTTGGGTTTTCATCTCTGATACAATCTCCTTTATAAATATCATGACATAGTATCCATAATTTATGTCTTTCTACTACTCAGAACACTATCAAACAAAATTAAATACATTAGAGTATCAAACACTTGCATAATATGATACCATTTTCATAGTGTAGGTATAATATCTTATCTTAAACTTCAATTAAGGTATACTTCATCAGCTATCTCTCACTTTATTGCACTTGTTGCTCTAATCCCTTTCTCAGCTTGATTTATTCTCATAGCCTTTCCCTAACATATAAGAATTATATATTATATAGAATGTGATTTATATAAAACATATATGTGTATATGTATATAGGAATAAACGCATGGAATTTTGAACATCTTACGTATTTACAATTTGTATAACTTCATCACACGGGGCCATGCATAGAATCAAGGCAACAACACACATGAAACACAGGATAAAGTATTAAAATCGTCAAATGATCCTTTAATTCAAATTTTTACATGTTTAGTAGTATGCCATTTTCCATTAAAATGATGCTTACATTTGAAGGCTTACCTTTTAATATAGGGACTAAGGAATAATTTCTTTTGAGAACATGAAAAAAAAAATCTAATAAATATCTTGTTTGATCCTGCACTTTTTCATTATAACTTGAAATCTTATGTGGACAAAATAACCCAAAATGTGATACCTTAGTATACTCACACCTTTCGAACATTATCCTGTACGGAACCATATTAACTTATGACAATACAAACATACTTAAACATAGTAAATTATGTACAATTAGTTAATGATAATCACTTGTTATATAGAGCCATAATTTGAGTTCTCAGCTTTCACTCTATTATGAAATATATTGATGCATTCATGATTGATCAAAATATCATATTCATGGAACATAGTAGCTTTGGGATAGGGAATCATGATGTGTTCTAAATGTTGCATTCCACCATCATAGCCTTTCAACATCTTTAAGTTGATTTATCTTCCCCCAAAGTCAACAACCTGAGGATTGTGGATTACACTAGTATTCTAATACCTTAGAAATATATTTCACAACCTTGTTCCTTTTGATCTTAGTTGCTACTAGTTGTTGTTTAGGTTTTCGTATATGATGATTATGTTTTGGTGAATCTTGATTAGGTTGTGATGTATGCTCAATAGTATAATCATCACAAAAATTAATATGTGAGAAAACATATTAGCATGATATGAAAATAAGTTATTTGAAAACTAAATCATACATACCTCAACATTGAGATCCACTAGAGTTGTAGGCCATGTAACATAAGAGGACAACACATATCGGGCCTTATGCATACCAACTTCATCATTAGGTATGGGCAATGGTGCATCATCACTGAAAGGAACCTCAACAACAACTTTCATGTGGTTGTCATCTAAGGCTTTATTATGCAACATAACTACTTTAGATTCATGTCATATACATACTCTACCCATTTCCACTCGTCGATTTGGTTTACTTAACCATAACATACATGGTATCTCCCCCTTCAAAATTAGACAAAGAAATCACTTATCTCATCTATACGGGGTTAATTAATCCAGCTTTTAGTTATATTATCACACACACACACACACACATCGAAGCATTGGAATATCAACCTAAAATCTCAAATGGGAATAGAGAAGGAAAATTAGAGACCACATTCCACCCATAAAAGAGAAGAGATACATAGCAATACAACATATATATATCACAACTTTGGATATGATATGAGTTGAATTTCCTTTTAAATCTTCATAAATTTCTGTTAATTAGACAAGTATGTTTTAATGGTGGTTTTACATTGTTTTGACCTCACTAGTTTTTGTTTTCAATATTTTTCTATAGATGGAAATGTTAATATAGAGGTAGATATATACTTAACATCATATGGTTCTATTATCATTAGTTTCATCACCCCACCCACTCTATACAATCATTATCACCTCTAAAACTTCCTTCTAATTCAATAGAAATAACTAGAATCATAACACAATCATGATCTATGACTGTACTACTACTATATCTATGGCAGAAATAGCTTGGAAAGTGGCTTATTGTGACTCACATTGTTGAAAAGGGTACTTGAGGTGAAAGTGAAGAAGAATATCAAGTTGACAACTAATAAGAAAAGAATCATATATAATATTTAATTGATGGATCGTGTAAAGACAATTTTGGCTTCAAAACACAACAACATGTCATGAAGAATATGTTCACATACACACACACACACACACAACTAATTAATTACATCCATCTATATTGTCCAATTCAAAATGGTTATTAGATTGGAATTTCACTGACTGATTGTTCTCATAAGGAAAAACAAAAATAATGAAAAACTTAATTAGTTGGTGATGATTAGAAAGATAGATACAAAAAAATAGTATATATTAGTATATCACATCCTTTAGCTACACGATGTTGGTCCTTTATCTTGAAAAGAAATAAAAATTAACAAAAAGTTAATAAGCATGAGTTTTGCCATATGCAATGTTTTATGGTCTAGAACTGTATTAGATTCAATTTGGGACCTTATTTAGAAGTATTGAAGAAGAAGAAGAAGATAAATAGTTAAGATAAATAGATTTGGATGCCTATAAATGGTAAAGCAATGATGGAGGAGAAATAATAAATATATGTATGTATATATGCATTAATAATTTTCTATTTGTTAAAATATTTTATTGTGATAAAATGTATGTATAATTGTTGAGTCTAACACTAACTCATAGATGAATTTAAATGAAATTAATGACTAAGTTGGAAGTTTAAAGTGAGCTATCAAAATACACCTTTAACTCCCTAAGTGGGTTCCTACATTTTCCATATGCTCTCTTTCTCCCTACGTTTGCATATATAAAGTATGGCCACCTAAAGCATTCTCCTAGAAGCCTTTAGCTCCTGTAAGTGCTTGTTCTTTCCCACTTTTAATCAAGGATAGATGAGAGCCATTCCTCTTCAACTGCATTATTTTTCATCTAATCTTCTTCTAAATTTCCTTTGATGCAATGGTGTGGGATGTATTGAGTTTGGATGGTGTATTGCAAGGTGCGATAGTAACATGCAATGCAACACGTCCATTCAAATTCCCTACCAAAGCACTATGGGCTCCTGAATCCTTATTCTCCTTTAGAACTAATCTAGTATTTTACTATACAACAAGCTTATCCTTCTGTTTTCTTTTTCTCTTTTTACTATATGTGATCTCCTTTTTATATACAAATTTTAAACTTAATTATCTTTAATTTGAGCTATTGGAAAATTTTAAAAATTATATCAAAGTGTTCAATACTTTTTTCTCTATAAATAAATAATCATATTGATATATTTTTAACACAAACAATTATTATATAAAACACCATTATACATGCACCAATGTTGATCATTAAAGCACAGAAACAACATTAAGTCCAACTCTAAAACATTTAGATTCATGTCATTTAATATATATATTCATCTTATAAAATAATAAGGTTCATTATCAATACCCATCCACCACATAAAGGGGTGGAATAAGGGCTCCGCAATGGTGTCCCATAACATCATGGGCCCTTATATGATAGTATGCATGTGTAACATCCTGAGTCGGTACGATCATGCAAGGGCTACATTGGAGCACTTTCATATTAATTAGCTAGTTTTGCAGATCAACACGAGTCCTTTCAGCGCGTTTTTTCTTCACTCATGCGCTTCTTGAGAATTTTTAAAAAAAAAACTCTAAAAATTTTTGGGAGGGTCACCCATCCTAAAAACTGCTCCACAGCCAGCACGTTTAACTGTAGAGTTCTTACGATAGAATCACCAAAAAGATGTTATACCATATTGATATAAGTAGCCAGATCAATCCTTATAACACTCTACTTACATTGGGGTATTACAACATGCATATATAAGCATCAAGTAATCAATATAAATTATATAAGTGGACACCATTTAGATAAATAGAATTGGAGTAGTGGTAAGGCTCATGAGGTCCTAGCCCATCTTTTTCAAAGGCCATATAGTTTTGAGTCTTCTCTCTTGTTTGATTTTCATTTTATTTTTTCTATTGCTCGCTTAAAGGGTGGGATTCAAAACTTCTTGTGTTGTTTGACTTAATAACTGGTTGCTCATTTTTTTATCTCCTCGTCTTCCTCGAGCTAGACTATAACTCTCATTTCCTCGGGACCTCGACGTGAGAGTGCGAGACAATGTTGGCTCCTTCGTACTCCAACTTTGTTCAGCCACTTGAAGCTAGGGCTGTGCAAAAAATCCGGGATCCGAAAATCCGATCCGATATTTAAAAATCCGATCCGACATTTCGGATATCCGAACCGGTTTTATTCTAAAAGGATATCCGACATTCGGATATCCGGTTTTTTTTTGGATTATCCGATCCGACAAAATATCCGATATTTTGTTGATTATTTCAATAATACACCATATTATTGTGTTTTTATAGTTTTAAGTTTTAAAATTTTATTTATTTTTATATTTTAAATATTTATAATAATATTTTAATACTTCTTTTAGATAAAATAAGATATTTATATGAATATAGATATGATTATTAATTGATATATGATCCTTATTTTTAAAAATATTATAGCAAAAGTTATTAAAATTGATAAAATAGTATTTTCATACGGATATTGGATATATCCGAATCCGGTCTATATCCGGTCTATATTATTCGGATATCCGCATCCCGGATATCCGGTCTAAAAAAATGCGGAGCGGATATCCGAAAAAATATCCGAATGGATACGGATATCCGGTTTTGCACACCCCTACTTGAAGCTGCACATTTTTGCACCGTTACCTATATTGCTATGGCGCTACTCAGTACTCATTATTTAACAGACTTCAACGCCAACAACAACAACAACCGACAGGACTTTGCCCTTGCTAGCTGCCTCTTATCTCAGGTATTAGTTATCCTAATTTCTCTAGTAAATTTTGTATGGATAATGGATATATAACGCATTTGTTTGATTAATTGTTTAATTTCATCATTAGTTTATAATTTAGTAAGGTAAAAACTCTTAGTTTTGAATCGGAATTTAGAAAACTTTTGAAATTAAAACCTAATTCAAAATTAGCTTGTTATAAATTATTTGTTGATTGATTAATGTGTTAGTCTAGAATAATTTAATTAATTGTAATGTTAATCTAGAATACAACAATATTTTCTAAAATAATTGTAAATACAACAAAAACATCGCTAATTATTTTAATTAGGTTAAGAATATTATTTTCTTTTTACAATATTATAAAATTTTAATACACCAACCGGATATTAATCTGTCTAGCTATGTATCATGGTAACCTCGCACTAAGTAATGTTAATACTTTAGTCTTAAAACGAAATTTTTAGTAATAAATTTTACGACATTATATTTATACTCACAACATTTAATGCATATGTTATCGCTAAAAATAACTAGATTTATTACATAATTTTTTTAAAATTTATATAAATTAAATTAAAATTTTAAATATTTAAAATTATGACATTTAATATATATATATATATATATATATATATTATAAAATAATAAGATTTGCTATAAGCACCCGTTCCCTACAAACTAATGCACTTTCTCCGAGCAAAAGCATTCGCTGTGGAAGTAATATAAATCTTCAACTGCTACTCGTATCCAGTGTAGCACAAAAATGCCGGGTCACCGCTGTTTCGAGTCCCGGAAACGTTCCAATGACGAGAACGCCGTGCGGGAGTCCGGTACCTGTTTCTGTCTGTTCTCTAAATAATTATTTAGAGAAACCACGAATTAAAATCTCATTACTCGTCGTCTTAAGCAAATACATCGTTGTTGCTTCGAGTTTGTTGGTGCTACGACCTGCCATCGCATTCATTCACCAACATATTTATTTTTGCTGTAAATATTTAAGTAAGGTGTTGGAAGATGGAGAAAACGAGAGAGATGAAGGGAGAGAGATAAAGAAACTAAGAGGATTGGGATGAAGAAAACAGAGAGGTGAACGAGAATGATAGAGGTCTATATCAAAAAGAAAATGTTTAATTTCTTATAGAGAATCGATCGGAGGGTGGGCATAAAGAAAATGTCGGAGGGAGGAGATAGAAGATAGGTGGGTTAGGATTTTTTTGCCGCATTGGGTCTCTTTTGGACCAGGTGTCTAGTTAATCTTGTTCCAATTAGTAGAATAAATGAATCTATTTATCTTATTAATAAAATGAATCTATTTATCTTATTAATAAAATAAATCTATTCAAATATAATGAACACCTCTAAATCATAATAATTTTTTTAATCAACCATGGTTTCTAGGTCTTCAGCGGCAATATAAAAGTAAATGTTAGCCTCTGCCCCTGGGGAGTCTAAATATATATCATCAGAGGCAGAGGCTGATATTTAATTTTGATATTGTTCATATATAACAATAGTAGTAGTAGTAGTAATAATAATAATTACTATTATTATTATTATTACTTAAAATATAGTGTCATTGAAAACAATACATTACCCCTCTTGTTTAACCAAGTTTTTGTCTTGAGTTATAAAATTTAAAATTTATGATATTGAATAATTATTATATTAAAAATCTCATTAAAGAAATTATTCGGTTATAAGCTAATCACAAAATTTTAAAATATATTATTAATAAAATTAAAAATCAAAAAATTAGTTAGTTAAATTATTATACTTAGTATTAATATAACTAGAGTCAAATAAATAAGTACGTTAAATATAATTAAAATAAATGAATTATAATATAATTTAAGGATATTAAAAATTATTATATAATATATGTATGGGTGAAAGAGTAAAATAATGATTCTCAACAAAGTGATTGGGGCGTGTTATTCTATGACACAGGTTGTTAACTTGAATTTCCGTAAAATATATGGGTAATGTTTTAATGTTACGCCTACAGGTCATATTTTTAGTAATGAAAATATGATTGAACTTGTAACCCAAATGTACTGCTTAAAGTATATGGTATCCTAAGTTGGACCAACAAAATATTAAAAATATATTATATAACACTAAAATATATTTAAGGTGAAATTGCACATGGTGTCGTGTGTAGAGTTGACAATCGAACGGGTCGGGTCACTATGGGATCGGGTTACATGATAATCGGGTTATATCGATTTCAGATAATTTCGGATCATTTTGTCAGGTCGGGCTGGGTCGGGTTTGATTAGGATAAACTCAGTATCGGATAATCTTAGGTCATTATAAGCTTTCGGATGAGATCGGATGGACTTGGATTCAGATAAATTTGGGTTATTCTAATTTCGGTTCGGGTTCGGATTGGGCTCGGGTGAGTTTGAATTATTATATTTTTAGGTCAAATTTAGATTGGATTTAGATTATTTCATATTTGAGTCATGCTTGTGTCATTTTCTTTTATTTTTTATTCCAAAATATTATTAAAAGCTAATTATTTTAAGATCATTTATTTTAATTTATCTTATTCAATTAAAAGTGAATTATTATATTAATTATTTCGGGGCCTTAGAAGTTTTTATCATTATTTAATCTTTAGAGATGTATTTGATATTTTAAATTTAAAAGTTTTCAAATCGTATCACTTTTCTTTTTATGTTAAGGTGTAGCTTATAATTTAACTTCATTATTAGCTTAGTCATATTGAGTTCGAGTATTATTTTAATATTTGATACGCTCCTTACATAATATTAACATATAATAATCATTGATAATTGATAACAAACAAAGGCTTTTAAGGTTGTGTTTCTCATATTATTTTTATAAGAGATTGATCACATCATATCAATATAATTTTAATAAATATAATAAATATAATAATAATAATAATAATAATAATAATAGTAATAATATAAAAATAATGATAACAATAATAATAGTAATTAATGAATATAAATTATGGCAAAAATAATAATAACAACACATTAGTTTTTGTTATTATATATTTTGATTATATTATATCAAGCAAAATAAGATAAAAATTAGATAAAGTAAGTAATAATGACTATTATTGACAAAAGACTAACTAATATGACTTCTTACTATTTAACATTGTTGATGTGATAAAAAATATATTAATCTTCAATTTTCATAATGAATAACTAACATTCTCACTCTAGATTTTTCCTACTTTCCTATGATGTTGTAGGTGTAATATTATAATGTATGATCGTATAGATACTAATATATAGTGTTCAAGACTGCACTATTATTATCTTATGGTATTAGATGCAACCATAGAAGTGAACTAATATTTAGATGGCGTAGTAGAGTTTTTTTTTCCTCTACTTTTATTTCTATACTTTTATATTGGTATCAATGGATATTTTATTTGTATATACATAAGTGATATAAATTTTATGATTTCTAGATTTTGATGTAAGTGCTAGTATGTATTAGTTGCACATCTATATTATTTCATGTTTTATGAAGTTTTAGAAAATTTGAGTTATAAGTTAATGTTAATTTTCGAGTATTACCAAGTTGAATCTTTATAGATTTATAATTTTTCGGATAAATAATGGATCGAGTCTGGTCATTTCGGATTTATAGTTTTTCGGGTTATATCGGGTTTCGGGTGAGTAGCGGGTCGGGTCAGGTTTATTTCGGACTTACGATTTATCGGGTTATATCGGATATCGGATATCGGATATGTATCGGATCTGGTCGGATAGGTTTCGGGCTTTTAATTATTCAGATAAAATCGGATCGGATTCCAGACGGATCGAGTCGGTATTCATCGAATTTTTTGAATCGGATCAACTTTTACCGGCTCTAGTCGTGTGATACTAAGACCAAACTCCGGAGAGCCTGCTCGGCTCAATGAACCAAGCCTTTCTGGCTCCGCCACTTTCTGTTATTTTCTAATATCATAAGAACTGACGCTTCCTGTGCGACACTGCTCCTAACTCCTCAGCTATTCCAGAAAGTAAATACAATAACAATCCATATATTTCCCAGATTAACCCAGTTAATTACTAGTCAAATATGACGAATGAGGTATTGCTGTTAGGATACTGACCTAGTCATTATGGGAGGAGACGTAGATAAGCGTTGGCAGAGAAAGGTGTTCGATACGAATATAGAGAAGACTACTTCATGAACAAGAGTGAGTCGCTCTTAAAGATGAATCTAGTTCATAAGAAGACCGCAGTCCTCATTCATGACGAAAGACCTGCACGTAAGTCGACTGTTATTGTTCAATACATTGATGAAGTGCGGAAAGACAAAGCCCCCCTCTTACCTTTTGAATTCTGATCCTCATCAAAGACCTCACAGGCTAGGTCTTGGGCTGATTTTTAGCATGTGACTAATTTTTTTTAAATAAGTAATTATTTTTAATAAAAAACTCCATCGATAAAAATGTAAGTACTCATCCATTCTAATGTTTCTAGCTACTCTTCTTCTTCTTCTTCTTCTTCTTATTCCATATATTATTCATTAATTATGTGCATACACACACACACACACACACACACATATATTTAAGTTCTGGTACAAACTATTATTTAAAATACAAACATAAGAACCGTTAATCACCGTTAGATCTAGAAGATTTAAGGACTGATATTAAAATAAATTTAGGTTAGGTATTTACTAAATTTTGACCATTGATCAAATACTAATCTATTGGTTAAGATTAGTTCTGAAAAGAAGATGTTTTCCTTGTATTGTCTTTTCTGACACGATACATATATATATATATATATATATATATATATATATATATATATATATATATATATATATATATATATATATATACGCCCTAATGATACTGCTAATGGACTGGCTTAATTACATCACTTAGCTAGCCCAGTACAAGCCTAATATATATATATATATATATATATATATATATATATATATATATATATATATATATATATATATATATAATACATATAATCCCAATACCCCCCTCAAGTTGGAGCATGTAGGTTACAGATGCCCAACTTGTGGAGAAGACATTCAAATTGTTGCTTGCCTAAGGCCTTAGTAAAATATCTACCAATTGTTCGCTCGTAGGAACGTGAGACGGACTAATGAGGCCATTCAAAATCGCATCCCGCAAAAAATGACAATCCACTTCGATATGTTTCGTATGTTCATGAAATACAGGATTTTGAGAAAGGTATATAGCCGATTGACTATCATAGTACAAGTTCATAGCCCACAGATGTCGAACACCTAAGCTCTCAAGCAGACCTTTCAGCCATTTAAGTTCACAAGTCAGCGCTGCCATAGATCTATACTCAGCTTCTGTAGAAGAACGAGACACAGTCACTTATTTTTTCGTCTTCCAAGAAATAGGAGATCGACCAAGAAAGACAAGCCAACCAGACAATGAGCGTCTAGTAAGGGGACAACTCACCCAATCGGAATCACACCAGCCCGACAAATTCAAATCACAATCAACCTGTAGAAGAATTCCTTGACCTGGGCTATTTTTCAAGTAACGTACAACTCGTAGAGCAGCATCTCAATGATCACAGCGAGGTTCATGCAAAAATTGCGAAAGAATGTGTACAACATATACCAGATCTGGTCACGTAAAGGCCAAGTAAATGAGACGGCCCACTGGTCGTCTATATTCCATGTTCTTAAACAAAGGACTCGTTGAGCGCCCCAATGTATGATTTTGCTCCATCGGAAACGTAGCCGGTTTGTCTCCAAGCATTCCAACCTCACTGATTATATCAAGGGTGTATTTTCGTTGATAAAGGAAAGTGCCCTCTAGATTTCTAGCAACCTCAATGCCGAGGAAGTATTTCAACATGCCGAGATCTTTCATATGAAACCACGAGCACAAATATTTTTTGAAAGCAATGAGAGTAGCAGAATCATTCCCGAAAACAATCAAATCATCAAAATAAACAAGCACGTTTAGCTGAACCTTACCTTGATGAAAAGTAAATAGAGAGTAGTCAGAGTATGAATGTTGAAAGCCATACTTCTTTAACGACTGTGCTAGCTCAGCAAACCAGCATTGAGGTGCTTGCTTCAGTAAAGTGACTTCTGTAACCTACAAACTTGATTTGGCTTTGTTCCTTGAAATCCAAGAGGCAGATTCATATATACTTCCTCTGAAAGGTCACCGTGTAGGAAATCATTGTGCACATCCATCTGATGCAGTTTCCAATTTTTTGCTGCAGCAATGGCTAGGAAAGCACGAACTGTAGTCATCTTTGCAATGGGAGCAAACATATCAATATAGTCTATGTTGGCCACCTGATGATTATCAAAAACAACTAAAAGGGCTTTGAGTCATTCAATGCTACCATCAGAATTATACTTCACCTTATAAACCCATCTACTACCAAGTGCACGCTTCTCCAGAGGAAGAGTCACCATACTCCATGTCCCATTATCTTCTAGAGCCTGAATTTCTTTTTGCATTACTTCCCGCCAACCTGGGTCTTTTACGGCCTCCTTAAAGGATTGCGGCTCTTTACTAGCAGTGACAGCTGCAAGAAATTTTTTGTGTCCCATAGAAAATCGGTCACAATTCACAAACTATGCTATAGGATAGGGCATACTTGAGGAATGATGTGAAACAGATGAACCTTGGGATGGACTTAAATTTTGCATAGTATTAGTAACATAATCACGAAGCTTAACTGAAGGCACCTTGACAAGTTTTCCACGGCCTAGGTCAGTCGCTCCCGTCGAAGAGATGGGCAACGTAATCACCAAGGATTCATCTTGCATCTCAACGCTCTCTAACTCTGAGCTGCCCAACTCATCCACACCATGTGACACATTGTCCATCACACCACCCTCATCACCTATAGTATCACCTAAGTCTCCAACATCACCATTCCCCAAAACCTCATCATCACCCGCAACAAGAGGAATAAAAAGGGGAACAATGTGATCAGTATCTTTCGACACAATTGTATACATAAACTCATTTTCATAGAATTTAACATCCCGAGATACAAAGTAATCACCTATGTCAATATCAAATAGCTTCCATCCTTTCTTACAATAAGGATAGCCCACAAAAATACAATGACGACTCTTGCTATCAAACTTGTCCCCCTTTGCCTTTTGGTTATCTGCATAACACAAACAACCAAAAACATGCAAATGATCAAAAGAGGGTGGTTTACCAAACAAAACTTCATGTGGAGTTTTATAATCAATCAATGTAGAAGGAGTATGATTAATCAAATAACATGCACCCAAAATACACTCTCCCCAAAAATCAATGGGCAAACAAACCTTGAAAACGCAATGCTCGAGCCACATTTAGAATGTGACGGGTGTTTTCTTTATATCTTGCCATTTTGTTGAGGTGTACCAACACAAGATGTTTGAAAACTAATACCATTCTCCAAAAAATACTCCTTCATGCAATTAAATCCTGTGCCATTATTTTCTGTACTTTGACACCAAATTGTCTTTCAACCATAGCAAAAAAAAAACATTTTACGCACTTTAGTTTTATCAACTAATAAAAAAACCCAAACAACTCTAAAAAAATCATCCACAAGGGTCAAAAAATACCGTGCACCACAAGAAGAAGGCAAATTATACGACCCCTAAAGATCACAATGTATCAAATCAAAATATCGAGTAGTCTTCTTTCCACTAACAGTAAATTTGTCCCTTGTTTGTTTGGCCTGATGACAAACATTACAGGCTTTATTTAATATAGAGTTGGATTTACTAATAAAAGGAAGATATTGAACTGCTTTGTCGGATGGATGCCCCATTCTCTTATGCCATATATCTGCAGAAGCTGCACCATCAACATTCATAGCTTGAATCCTTGGAATGTCACAAAAGTAGTAAAGTCCATCCCATTGTTCACCTACTCCAATCAAGGTCCTCAAATTGCAGTCCTATATAACACACAAATTTTTAGTGAATTGTACAACACAATTCAAATCATCAGCAAGATACGAGACAAAAATTAGATTGCAGTTTAATTTGGGTACATATAACACATTGCTCAACACTACGCCATGACCCAAATTCACCCTACCACATTTTGAAGCAACAGATTTAGTTCCATCTAAAAGACCCACAGGGTAAGATGGCATATCAATGACATGATGTAACAATCTAATATTTCCTGTTACATGATGTGAAGCCCCGGAATCTAGTAACCAAGAATTCAAGGAGCACTCACCAATCAACCGATCATTAGTAGGTTTTACCGTAACATTGCCAAGCATGGTCAAAAGCTACTGCCATTGTTCTATAGAGATACCCACCAGAGAAGGAGCATCCGTGACTCGATGATTTATTGCTACCCCATTACTACCAGCGACAACGGCCACAGTAGCGCCACGCCCCTTGCTCGTATTGCCTGCAGGTGACTGGGCCACCTCTCCACCATTACTGGAGCCTCGTCCCCTACCAAACCAAGACCCGCGATGATTTCGTGTTTCCCACCAGTCAGGGTAGCCATTCTTTCCAAAAGAATTGGCAACTTTGTGCCTACCTTTATTGCAAAAAGGAACATAATAAAGTAGTCTTATCTTGATTATCAGAGCCCGATTTACTTCGAGGCTGAGGTTGAACCGCAAACGCCATGACTTCAGCTTGTTCCACCTGTGATCGAGAAGAAGAACAAAGGCGTTCCTGTTGCAGCATAGTCTGATAAGCCCTATCAAGAGAGGGGGGTGGGTCTTGCGCTAATAAACTTGAGCGTACATGGCCATATAATTCTTGGTTGATACTAAACAAGAAGTCATGTAATCGATCTTCATCAAGCCTTTGTTGAAAAAATTCTCCAAGATTGCAAGTGCATAGCTCGCATTTACATGTCGGTAATGAATAATACGTAGTTAATTCATCCCAAAGTGGTTGCAGAAGACCAAAGTATTAAGCCACTGTCATTGTTTTCGTTTGACGACAATCAGCCAGGAGAGCCTTGATTTGCTGCTTGCGTGGACCATTACTTACGTTAAACCTCGCCTTTAAGACATCCCATAAAGGCTTGGCCTCTTCAAAAAATGAAATTGTTTTTCGTACAGATGGATCAATGGTGTGCAGAATCCATTGGACAAGAGTATATTGCACACAATTCCAATCTTCAAGATTCTCCTTGGTCGTAGGTTTAGCAATGGTTCCTTCAATAAATCCAAACTTGCGCCTAGATTTAAGAGACAGATGCATTGATCGTGATCATTCTTCATAATTGTGGCATCGAAAGACAACATTAGTAACAATATTTCCCGGATTATCTTGCGTCCCAAGATAATACGAAGAGGTAGGGTCAAGTTTTGGTACTTCTTCATTGTCACCGCCAACTATGGTGGTTCGTCAAAGAGTTGGAGTATCAAAGTTGTGTCGAACAACCCTAAAGGCTCTGATACCATGAAAGGAATATGTTTTCCTTGTATTCTCTTTTCTGGCACGATACATACATACATACATACATATATATATATATATATATATATATATATATATATATATATATATGTACACCCTAATGATACTGCTAATGGGCTGGCTTAATTACATCGCTTAGCTAGCCAAGTACAAGCCTAATATATACATAATACATATAATCCCAATAAGTTCCTATATATGTATCTTAGGAAGGATTTGTATGGAACATTTACCCTATATATATAGATAATTATTTTTTTAAAAATATGTTTGGCATATTTTTTGTATGTGTTAATGCATGGTCTATGAATATCACAATATTTTTTTATGGTAAATAGTACTTTTGTTTACTGTTAAATATTTGGGTGGATCCTGTGCACCCAGGTCTATGACATAAGAATTGTTCTTACTTGAGCGGCGGAGTGCGCTTTTTCCAAATCATCAAATATTACTAGTATATTTTGTTTGGTTATCCCCCCAAGCCTATAGCATCTGACCATTTATGAATGCATGCAGCAAATTAACGATGACGTTGGGACGAAACCTTTCATTTGTTGCTTTTTTTTCTTTTTCCTTTTCTAAGTTTGAAATTTCTTATCATTAGCTTGGTAGGCCACTGTATTTGTTTTTTCCTTTTTGATAAAAATCTTGACCACTTTCTATTATTTTGGTCCATCCATTATACAATGCTCTTCTTTGCTACTTTGAAATCATTTAGAGTTGTTGCCTTTCGTGATTCTTCATATACTTGATTTTCGTCCATGTGTGTGTGTGTGTGTGTGTGTGTGTGTGTGTGTGTGTGTGTGAGAGAGAGAGAGAGAGAGAGAGAGAATAATTATTTCTCCTATTTAGAGAAAGAGAAGTATAACTAGTTTATTTTGTATTCTTGAAAAATCTTGTTGAAAGAATTGTTGTTCCATTCTAGTATTCTCTTGTTTTTATACATAATAAAAATAATTTGTTTTCCCAATTGAGTTCTTTTATTTAATATATCTTGTAAATCCTAAATTTATCATATGTCTGTCTTATGTGTTCTCACTACATGAGCCATGATAATTTTATTTTTATAAGGCTATTTAACCCACTTTTAGCTATTAAAAAGTTTAAATGTTTTTATACTTTGAAGATATCTCACATTCAAATATTATATTATGATATACTGTGATTCTTAAAGTAGTTTCAATAATAAGGTTTTTGATTAGGGCTTGGGCACACCTTTGTTTTATTTTACCTCTGAGAGGTCTTTTTAGCAAATAAAAAATATTAAATATTTATATAATATTTTTATAAGGACATTTTTGGGCCCTATCTCATTTAAAATATTGATAAAAAAGCCTTGATTAATTTTTAATTATTTAAGTATTTCTTTTGGATTTTAGGTATTTTAGTTGGAAAATGCATTATATGTTTATGAAAAATTATTATTAAAGCATTTTTGAGTTATATATATATATATATATATATATATATATATATATATATATATATATATATATATATATATATATATATATATATATATGAAAGGTTTGATATATATATATATTAAAAAATCTATTTATTTTTAATTTATTTTAAAGCTTGCGTTTTTCTTTCTTAATATATTTAATATATTTATTATAGTAGATTCACAAAAATATATACTTAAATTTAGACTATTATTTAGGATATTTTTCTTAATTTCATATATTTTAGAATATTTTTATATGTATTTCATTATGTATCCACTTTAAATGTGTTCTTCCATCATAAATTTATTAAAATTTATTTCACCCAACACCATATCATGTTTAGCAGAGACTTCAACCAACTTTATCCCCCAAGATTTTTTATTTTTATTTTTTTTCTTATTTAATCAACTTGATTTGAGATCAAAAGTATAAATCGTTACATTACATTTACCAAAATGTCGAGTCAGAGTTGGTAGTGAAATTCTTCTTGGAGGACAACATAACCGATCGACAACAAAAGAAATATAGCTTGTGTTGACCAAGCCTATTTTTTCATTAAAGGATGACCATGCTAGTTCCTTCACAATATAGAGGAAGAAAGGCAAGATGATTGTAATTGACATTGAGATACCTTCATAGCTCTTATCTGGGTAGAAATGTAGGGAAAGCAACATCAGGGGAAGAAAATGACATCATTAATAGGTAGACAAAAAATTCATGTTCTCATAGGTTTCTATAACACTAGGATCTTATACTCTTCTCCTATACTAAAAATGAAATACTAAAGAGTCCTATAAATCATGATTCATCATTTTTTAAGTTAATAAATATGCTTTTGCACTAACATTTATGGAAACATGTTATAGTCATAATGATAGAGACTTTAGATTAGAATAACAATTATTGAAACATTTGAAGGAACAATATGAAGAATTGGAATGAATTATCTCTATAACATCAATTAACCATCAAAATATCTCATCTACTTAGATTAATCATACTTATTTAATATATACAATTGAATTAGATCGATAGATAATTAAATATGGTCTTATGGAAATGTGATAAAAGAAAGGATATAGAAGGTCCATCTAACCCAGAGAATAACGATTCAAGAGGCATCTTCTGATTCTTAAGCTCCCTCCACCTTTTGCTCTTGCATTTTCTGTTCCTTGCTATGTCAGATTAGTATCTATCATATGATGTGATGCTTGAATGTGTAAGTAAGAGGCATTAGTTTTTTGTTCATATTTTTTTTTTGCACCATATGTTCATGTATTCATATTTTCATACATGGTAAACCCTTATATCTAGTATTTGGTCACCTAGAGATGACAAGTTAGTTAACTGCTTATGAATTAAATGGTATTTTACATAAAATGACTAAGTACCTTTCTTTCTATGATGGTTGTTTCATAGACTATTAGCTTATATAAGATATTTAGAGCAACATATAACATGAATTAAAGCTCATGTTTCATGATAAGAAAATCAAAGAAATAGAAATTTCACTTGGTTGATCTTAACATGTGGAATTTGTGTGCAACAAGAAAGCAACTTTGTGGCATTTCTGAAAAAACAAACACTCTTAGTGACCTGGATTCATAACTTCCACTTGAAGAGATCATAACTCAATTTCTATATGTCTAATTATTGTTTTCTCTTTGAGGTTATTAATAATCCTTGCTATCAGAGGTCAAATGGAGTAGGCGTTCAATTCTCTTGAGCTTTGATAGCCTCTATAAGGTAAATACTATTAAATCAAGCATGTTTATAAAGTGTTGAGGTCAAAATAAGAACATAAATGATGATATAATTATATGGTGCTTAATTACCATTCCTAAACATTTGATACCAACTTGTAACACCCCAAATTTCACTACTCAAAAATTTTGTTTTATTTAAGATTTAGCATAAGCAATTAAATCAAAACGTGTGAATTTCGAGAATGTTACTGCCGTGATCAGTACAAGCCCGACCCCCGTCCGTTCCTGTACTAACTACAAGGCTAAAGGAAATTTAACAGCCATCATAATTCAAACTCAAAGCAAGAATTCAATAAAGCATTAAAGTAATCATAAGATAGAAATTAGAGTACATGAAAAGAGTTACAATCCCGAATACATAGTTCAAGTTCCTTAAAAGGAATAAGGTCTACACAACGATAAAGGTTAAGTTTGGGAAATCCAATATAAAATAGAAGAACATAAATATGAAGCTCGACCATGCCACTCTCGATCTCTGTGCCCAGTCCGTGCTCAACACTCAACTCCGCCTGATGCCTCATAAGCATCGAAAGCATCAAAAATAGTATTCGCAGGTGGACCGGTCTGGCCTCGACTCTCATGGTGTTTCATTATAAGTACCCAGTGTTTTTTCCATATCTTATCATAATTATGTTCAGATTTTTGAGAACAAAATCCCTCACTATTATAGCTGGTGGACCGGAACATACAGGGCATAATGCGCTTGACCACTATTATTCACTAATGGATCAGTCTCCAAGGCACCCTAGCTCCTAGCCACTATTATTTACTGGTGGACTAGTCTTGGCCTGGCTCATTAATCTTCCACTTTACATGATTAATGTTTTACTATGTCTTATTCAACAAGTTTTTAGCCTAGACATGCATGACTAACTCCATCTACGCTTATCCTCCTAAGAGGGCATGTCCAATATCTTGACACTTTTGCACCTCCTAACTCGCCCCGACATCCTTTCCTTATTCCACTTGCTCACACTAGAGGCCCAACTCCTAAGTGTGTGGGTCAAATCCCATTACCTTACACCTCCAAATCCACTCAGAGTCTTAACCTAGGGTTTTTCCAGAAACCTTAATTTGGGACCTATGTGGCCCATCCTTCTCTACCTCACACAACCCAAACTGTTTTAATACTCCACACATCATAACCCTTAGATTCAACCCCCCATCATTTCACTTTACTCCTAAATACTCATGTGGCCACACCAAAACCTAGCATCCTTCTTTCCACCTATCACCCCTCCATTTCTCACCTTCCACTCTTGTTTTCCCATGACACCCATGCTCGCCCCACACATGACAATCCTCCATCCTCATCTCATTACTCCACTTACCCTCATTTATTTTATTTTTCCTTTTTCCACCTTCTGAAATTAGGGTTTCCTCTCCTATGCACCCTCATATTGTGTCACGTACTATTTTTCACCCAAAGCCTCCAATCACCCCAAAAAAAAAATCTTCCATTACCTTCCTCACACCCAAGGAAACTTTTCATACATAAAGTTCATCCCCATGTGGACTCTATCCATCCCATGTAAACCCTCGATGTTTTCATAAAAAACCCTAAAATTCCCATGTAAACCCTAGATTCTCCCCTACAAAGTTCACGCACTCTTTTATTTTATTTAAAGTCCCCTTTTATTCTTCCACTCATGGATCATGGGATATTTAGGTCAATCCCACCTACGTTGGCGAACTTACTTCCCCTTGGCGAACTTACTTCCCTTTGGTCAACTAACTTTCCCATTTTTCTTTTTCATCTTTCCACCCCATATTAACACCTTAAATATCCTATCATGCATGTCCTAAAGGTCTACATCACATCACATCACAATTCACAACATATACATATTAAACACATGCCATAAGAAAGCACATGAGTATACCTCAACTCCAATCTGCACTACACATAAAAAATTATAACAATAGCACAAGATACAACATATCATTATACATGGCATCCAAGGCATATAAGACACACAACACACATAAGGCCTTAGCTACACCCTTATCTAGTACGTCATCGGTCTTAGCATACGCTCCTACGCCTTCTTAGGATTTTGACTGGTTTCACCTATAAGAGGGAAAAACTAAGGATTAGTTTCCCTCCTACCAAAAATACTATTATTTCCTATTTTATTCTAAGATTAGGGTTACTATCACCAAAAGGAAACTTTACAAGTGAAAAATAGAGTTTTTATCGTCAAGTTAGCCTACTAGATTATTACTTGTCAAAATAGGTTTATGTTAATATTTATAGCCATATTTATATTATTAAATCGAATAGCTTTATTTCTTCTAATAATAGTACTTACACTAGTTATAGAAAAAATAGCGATATTAATGATAATAGTAATACTAATACTCTTAGTAATAGAAACCCTAGTATTTTTAAGGTTAAGGCTAATAATAGGGTTAGGGATAAAATAATAATATAATAATAGTAATACTAACAAAGTATTAATATTGCTAAGGATAATATTAATAATAATAATACTATTTGAAATAATGATAATATAAGGGTTCGAATATTTTTACCATAATAATTATAGTAGTAGTAGTAGTAGTAATAATAATAATAATAATAATAATAATAATAACAACAATAATAATGATAATAATAATAATACTATAGTAACAATGATAATAATAAGGGCATTAGGAATAATATTAGCAATATTCGAATAATAAATAATAATAATAATAATATTAAGGTTTGAGTATTCTTCTTTTATAGCAACAAAATGATAACATGCCAAATCTAGTATCAATAATAATAATAATAATAATAATAATAATAATAATAATAATAATAATAATTGAAATAATAGTAAAATAGGGTTTCGATCCCTTAATAATAATAATAATAATTTTGGGATAATAATAAACATGCTAAATAATAAATATGAATAGCAATAATAATAATAATATAAATATTAATAATAATACATAATAATAACAATATAAATACAATTAAAATAGATAAGGCTTGCATAATTAGGGTTTAAGGGTTGAGAGGGGTTAGGGTACCACCTAGGGTTTGTGGTGACCGGTGGGACCGGCAGCACCGGCGGCGGCGCACAGAGGGGAAAGAGGGAGAAAAGGGGAATAGTTAAGTGTTGGGAATAGGAGAGGGGGAATGAGGGTGGAAGTTGGGGTGGTTGAGATTTCCCAAGTTGAGAGGGTTGGAATGGGGGTGGTGGCACAGCTAAAGGTGGCGGTGTAGGTGGCGGTGCTGTGGTGGCTGAGGGTGGTGGAAAGGGAGGAAGGGAGTAGGAGAGGAAGGAAGGGGAAAAGGAGGTTATGGAAAGGTAGAGGAAGGTCTGCAGGTGATTTTGGGAGGTGTAAAGGGTGGTAGTTGCGATGGGAGTGGTGGTGAACGGTGGTGTGAAGGGCGGCAAGCGTGGAGGTGTAGCTGATCGAGAAGGGTACTTTGCATGGTCAGGGTGGCTTGTGTAAGGCAACTCGAGGGCAGAGGGATGCGTATTTTGGTAGAGGGTGATGTTGGGAACAATTCTATGGGTGGCACGAGAGGCGGCGCTGGCGGCAGTGACGATGCGGTCATCTGATTGAGAGGTGGCACAAGGGGCAGGAATTTTCGGTCTACGAAAAAAGATATGATTTCAAGCTACTAATGGGGTATATATATATATATATATATATATATATATATATATATATATATATATATATATAGGCTAATTGGAGGGGAAAACTATGAGGGGCAGGGGAAAATAGGGGGTAGGCAAAGTAGGCACACCGGCGTAGGTTTACCATTGCAGGGCTATGGTTGGTCAGGGAGAAGAAAGGAAGCAGGGGTAGGCATGCATGAAGAGAAGGGAAGGTCGGCAGGGTCAAAAGGATAGGAAGTCGGTAGGGAAGAGAGGGAAAGGATGGTTGGTCAGCAGTGGCAGGCACGAATCAAGTTGTAGGTCAGGGGGAGTTGTAGGTTGCGTAGGGGGTGCTGGGGGAGAAGATAGGGGCAGACCAATGGTCTGGGAAGAAATGAAAAGAAAGAAAAAAAGGGTAGAAGGAACCCGGCCAGATGGGGGAGAAGGGGGTGCGGCACGGGCCTTGGTCGTGAAGGAGGAAGGGCGAGGGGAGAAGGATTGGACTGTAGGTTGGGTTGGCCCAGGTCGAGGAAGGGGAGGGGAAGAAAGAAAAAGAGAAAGGAGAGGAAGGAAGGAAAAGAAAAGAAAAGAGAGGAAAAAGAAAAAGGGGAAAAAAGGAAAGAAAAGGAAATATAGGTGAGTTGGGGGTATTTAAAATATTTTGGTATTTTGGGATATTTAAAAATAATAATATTTTAATGAAATAATAATTAAATTCTCTTTTTTTTGGTTAATTTAGGTATTTTGAAAGATTTTTTTCCTAAATTCCATTTTAATTAGCAAAATACTCTAATTTTTCCAAATTAAATTATTTATTAATTTTCTCTTAATTTTTCCTAATTATTTCCTCTTATTTTAACAAAATAATTTATTTAATTAATTTTCCTAATAAATCCTTAATTAGCTATAACGTTTTAAATTAGGATTTTTGGGGTATTTAATTAAACTACCTTAAGTTGTGTTGTGCGGGATCAATTATTGATGAAAGAAAGAATGTTGTACCTTGATTTGACTATAGACTCAATGTATTTTTTGTGGAGATGAAAAATCCTTTCTTAATTTTTTTCCTAAAATGTTGATTATTTCAAGCTACTTGGAGAAAGATAATGTCATCAATTGGTGGAAGGGATGATGGGAAGGATGCATGATGAATTGAAGTCCTTAGTTTGAAGATGAACATAAACTAGAGAAGAAGTTAGTTGTTTGTGTCTTTTTTAACTAATATTTCACATATCTCTTATGTTACATGAATGGAACTTAACAATCTTTTTTTTTTCTAAGCATAAAGTATAGAAATTGTTAAGAGAATTAATCTTCATGTGTTTAGGTGTACGAAATAATATTTAGATACTCTAGATGTAGTGAATAAATTATTTTAAATCAATAATATCTTAGTAGTCTAGGGTTCCCAAAATATGAAATGGTTGTACATATAATGTTACAAGTAAGGCCTATGTGTTGGCTTCTTTGTCGCAACATGTATTTTTGCATTTATATTTATTATATGACACGTTGATGTGTTACTACATAGGGTGTTAGCATGCATAGAACTATTTCAAATAGCACTCATGCATAGATGTTGTTTGCATCCCCTTATGATCCTACCTAGCATATATGTATTTCTTGTACAAATTATACACATAACCATATTAAATATGAACATAATATAAGGAAGGGAAAATAGGAGAGGAGGAATGATCATATATACCTAACAAAATAGATGGTCGAGCAAGAAGTCTAGACATATTCAACTTGAGGTTGAAAAAAATGAATAAGGGTGATTATTCATTACACAATGCATATGTCATGCAATTGGTTGGATAATGGAGCACTACACAATCAGTTTCTTATGCCATGTAATTTTTTAAAGTATATTTATTTTTTAAAATTTGATATATATTTTTGGAGATAATATTTTATATGAAATAGATTCTTTAAATATTACAACCCATTTTTTTCCTAGATAAAATCTAAGAGATACCTTTTATCAAACATGCAATATGTCTCATCTAACACTTATTACCAAAATTATTATAGATAATAATTTTTTTCTTGAATATTTGAAGATTCTTTTTACAGTAAAAATTAGGTTTGTTATCATGATGACTTAAGTAACTTAGAAATAATTTTATTATTTGAGAAAGTGATGATATTTACTTTCATTAGAATTCTAAAAGAATTCAATAGCATTTTATAAAATTTATAGAGTCAGTAATGGCTCAAAAGAACTTCATTGGTGTTTTGATCTTTTGGAAATTAGATTCATGCTTCTAACGTTACTAAAAAATTTCTTTTTGAGTTTCATATCATTGAACGACTAGTTGAGTTATACATCTTTTACAAGCCATGGTGTTTGATCATTTAGGAATCTTAAGAGGTTATGTGTGTGTGTCCACCTTAAACTAATGGAGGAGTTGAGTTTAGGTATCTAGAGGTAAAAGTGTGAAAACAACTACCAAGTTGAGTTGTTGAGGTTGCTTAAGAGTTTGAACATAAAAATATAGGAAATTAGGTTTTTAACGACCAACAATTTTCATCGTTAATGGATAAATTTTGGTTGCTAATTTCAATAACGATAAAAAAGTTAGTGCTTGCCAGTAGCCATTGTTGCTCCCTCATTAAAGGCTTTAACGACCAACTAAATCTTTTTGGTCGCTAAATTAATAACAACGACATATTATGTTGGTCTCTAAAGCAATAGCGACGATGTATGATGTTGGTTGCTAAAAACAATAATAACGATGTAAATTGTTGGTTGCTGAAAGTAATAGTAACAACGTATGATTTTTGTTGCTAAAAATAATACTGACGACATATGATGTTGGTCATTAAAAATAATAATGATAGCGTATGATGTTGGTTGTTAAAAGTAATATTGACAAACAAAATACACTATCATAAATAATATTAATGAAGAATGTTTTTTTTTTATCATAATTTAATAAAAAAATATCACACCTATGATGACTAATTTTTCTGTCACTACTAAAATTCATTCATTATTAGCGATATAATTTATTGGTCGCAAATGACATAATTATATATTTAATAATATAATTGACATTTCAATATTCATCTATAGCCTTACACCTATATGCATATATATCCATTTTAATCTTCTCAAGACCTATACCTATATATCTATTTCAATCTTCTCTAGCTCTATACCTCTATGCAAAAATATCCATTTCAATCTTTTCAAGCCCAACACTTGTATTCATTTATATCCATTTCAATCTTCTAAAACCCTATACCTGTATGCATGTACATCCATTCTAACACATGGATATAATTTTCTAAATATCTATTTATAAAAATTCAACTAAATATTCATACAAATAGTTTGTATCAAATGTCTAGTACAAAAAAATATTTGATCAAATATAAATATAGTACAAAATAGCTACAAGATGCTATTGCATTACAAAAATATCATGATTAGTAGCCGCTTAAGAATTAATCATTCTATTAACTAGACATAATAAACTTGGTTAGTTTGTCAAAATGAACTGGACTTACAACAACAAAAATATAAAAATAATAATTAGTATAAGTATTAAATAAGCAATGACATATCATATCAAAATAAAATAAAAATATTACGCCGAACAATAAAAACAAGAGTATATCATTACTCTTCAACCCAAGATAAAAACTACTTCCAAACCAAGTCGGCACCATCCAGAATGAGCACCATAAACTTTACCCTCCAACCCTATCACCTCCAAAAAATTCCTCTAAGATACCCAAGGTAATAAATGACTCAAACACAGTAAATTCAACTAATCAATTGTTAATGATATATGTCGATCCAACAAAATCAATGAATGAGGTTCAAATTTTCATCAGAACCAAAAAATTAGCTTTTTATTATTACGAGAAATAAACTTACCATTCACAATGCATATTACCATCAATAGTTATCTTTTCAAAATCAACGCCCTTTACAAAAAATATATACACTTGGAACTCAGTGCCATTTGTTGTAAATTAAAGATAATCAGGAACTACAAAGAAAACAATTAACTTTATGAGAATATATATTCTATAACATTAAGGATACCAAGATGCATCCCGAACCATGCAATTCCCTTCTTATGGATGTTGCTAGATGCATATTTTAATAATTCAACCATTAGAGCTAAAATAAAGTATGAAATAAAAAATCAAGGTCGTTACAAAAATATACATAATTACATGTGTATTATTATGAAAAGAAACCTCACCTCTACACAATGAATATTATCACCACTAGTTAGCTTTTAAAAATCACCGAAATGTTCAAAAATATATCCATTTGGATGCTGCTAGATGCACATTTAATAATTCAATAGTTAGAGTTAAAAAAAATGTATGAAACAAAACTATTAATTAAAAAAGAAACTCAATATGAAATAGAGTAATGTAAATAACTAAACATGGAACCTTTATGCACAATGATTCTAGTGAAGAAGAGAAACATTAATGGAAACATCTACGTGTAACCCTTATGAGTGTATATATGCCCCAAATCTACTTATTGAGAGGCATGCTAATATGACTCTTCTGATCATATTTATAATTTCTAAGTCATTCTGAAGTATTTGTTACTACTATACATATTTATAATTCCCTAGCCATTAGTATTAGCTTATTACTTGTAATCTCTCAAAAGTTAGATCTAGTTATCTTGGTAAGGTCCTTATGCTTGTTAATTTTGAAATTCATCCTTAGGGACCATACGTAGTTGATTTAAATTTAGTTAGATCTAAACTAGCTAGTTAATTTTATTAGACAACTAGTTAGAATGATACTCGTAATGATTAACACATTTAACAATTTTAACTACCCTCATGTTCAAGGACACCTAGCATCCTCTAATGTAGATGGAGAATCAAGTATATCATCTACATCATCATCTAGATTCTCTTTATTTTTCATCAAGCATCAAAATCTTACACTCTTCAAAATCTTCTTCATGACAGGTTCTCATTTATCCATTGTTTCTTTTAGTACTTGATTTTCTTTATTTTTTTCTCAAGCTATTCTTCTTTTCTTTTAAGAGTAGCATCTTTTACCTTGAGAACTTCCAAAATTTTGTTTTTGCCTGTGTAAGAGCCTCTAATGTCTCTAGGCTTCACTCCACCACCATAGCTAGGAACATTGGAGTACCCCGTATTTTTGAAATCTAATTTTATTAAGCCTAATAATTTTATAAGCGTAATTCGATGTAAATATTTAATTATTTTAATTTTGATTCATTTTATGGATTTATCGACGATTTCAAATTCATATTTGAATTTAATAAATCATTGTCATTGCGAACCATTCTAGATAAATTTGTTCAAGACCATGATTTTATTATATTCTTATGATTTCGATTTTCGGTTATAAATATGTATTCTCATTCTTTCTCGTGTTTTGATTTTTAATATTTTAGATTCGTTTTCGATTATAACTTCTTCGTGTGATTACGATTTTATTTTGGAGTTTGTGAGCTTGTGACTCGTATTTGGTGTGTAGAATAGCGTGGATTGGTGTGTGAAGTGTTTCGGAGAAATTTGAAGTAGAACTATGAGATGTTCTAGAAAGATGTGAATATTTTACATTGAAAAAATTAGAATTTGGAAATGTTTTAAACATAAAAGTTGTAGATCTTTCTGTTAGCTTTCCAACACATCAAGAATCAGCTCGATCATAGGTCAGATGAAGACGTTGTGGCTGAAATACTGAAGATTGTCAAAGCTAGAAATAAACATGGGGGGCCCGTGTTTTGGAAACACGATCCGTGTTTTTAAATCAGGAAAATATGTTCTGTTTTTCGGGAGAGGCCGAGAGATAGAAAATAAACACTAATCGCATTTTTTTGGGTTTTTTCGCTTCGCCTCGGTTTTCGTTAATGACAGTTTCGTATAGTATAAATACCATGTGATTAGAACCGTAATCGCAGAGCGAACACCGTCTTCTTCTCCTATTGAGTTCTATTGTAACTCCTTGATGAATTGAGTGATTGATTGAGAATTTCTTTGATTCTTTGTAATCACAATTACTTCACATCAATAAGATCATCTGTTTCCCCAATCTGTGTTCTTGAGTGTTCTTCTCTTCTCAATTTTTGTGTGTTCTAATTGATTTTAATTAGATCTTATTTTTTCCGAATTGGTATCGATCCACAACAGAGTTATATTTCATTAACAAAATATATTATTTAAATTTTGAAATTTCTACTTAAATAGTTAAATTTATTTTAATAATTTTATCCGTAGAAAATAATTCCGACTTTAAATTTATTCTTTTTCAGAAATCGTTAATATTTTCGGAAAGTTTTAAATTAAACAGGTTTTTCGGAGATTATTTATGAATTTCTTTCTTAAATTAATTTTCTTCTGTTTTACGCCTTTTGATTTACGGAAAACTAATTTTGGAAATTATTTAAATTAGTCTCGATTTATTAGAATTTGACTTAAATATTTTATTATATTCTTTTAAATAATTTTTTGAGGTCTTGTAATATATTTTCGTAAATAATATAAAGTTTTAGGTTCGGGTGAAATTTCTTCTGAAAATGTTTCTGAAATTCTTTATATAGTTCTTTTATTAATTTTAAGTTTTCGGAACCTTACAAAATAATTTTCGTTTAATAAATTTTAGATAAAATCTTCCAGAAATAATTTTTAAACATTTTGTATTTTATTTTATATGTGTATTTGTAAAAAAAAAAGCCCGACCGGTGCCCCGACCGACACTCCTTTTTTCCCTTTTCTTTCTTCTCTTCCTTTTCTCTTCTCTTTCCCTTTCCCTGCACCCGACCTCTGCTGCCCCGACCCTTTCTTCCTGTTCGCAAGCCCCAGCCTCCCAGCCGCCGCAACCAGAGCTACAACCGCGAGCAGCTGCAGCCAGAGCTACAATCACAAGCAGCCGCACAGCAACAGCAGCGAACTACAGCAGGGGCAGCGACGAGTTGTGCAGTTCGTGCAGCTGTCCGGCCACGGCAAGCCTCGCTGACCACCGACGGGCCACCCCTAGCCTCCGACGAAGCTTCTCTGGCCTTCTCTTGTCCCAATTTGTGTTGGTTTCGTTTGGTATAAATTTATGAAAAACCTTAATATGGATTTGATTAATTGAGTATGATTTAGCTTGTGATAAGCTAAATTAATTGTTTTATTATGTATATATGTGCTGTGAGATTGATTTGGATGAGTTAACTGTATAGTTTAGGTTGGAATTCTGGAAAATTGAATTTTAGGCCGGGTTATGCCCAAATTTTTCGGATCCGTCCGATTTGGCGATTTTGGATAAATTGATTATACAATATGTTTTTAAATGTATCTAACTTCATGTTGAAACCGTCAATTTGAGAAATTTATGCAGAATTAATTGGAATTTAATTCCTAGGTCAAAATTCATGTGTAATAAAATTGGGCTGCATAATTGAGTCGTTTCACTCAATTGATTTTACAATATCGTTTGAAATATATTTAATTTCATATCGGAAGTGTTGATTTGGGAAAATTGTGCATAATTAATCGGAATTAGATTTTTAGGTCAAAACTCTTGCGGGTCTAAATTGGATTATGGAATCGGGTTGTTTTATTCAATTGACTATAAAATTTATATTAGAATATATTTAATTACATTTCCGAATCGTCAATTTATATATTTTAGCAGGAATTGATCGGATTTGTGTTTCGGGCTCAAAAACTCTAATTGTGCTAAATTGGATATTTCTTTTAGCGCTTTTTATCAATTGATTATTTGATATGTTATAAAACGTGTTTAATTGCATTTCTAAACATTCAATTTGATTAAATTTATAGAATTTTACCGAATTGCATTTTCGGGCCTAAAACCCTAGATTTCAAGTGAGATTATGAAATTGGTTATTTGTATAGTTGTTTTTCTAAAATTAAATTTATAGAAGTAGTTGAAATGATCCTAATTGTATTCTAATACCTTTAATTAGAAGTAATTGATTTGAATTACCCGAGTTTGTGTCGTGAGCTTTAAAACCATAATTTTGAAAACGGATCGTCTTGAACTGGTTAATCGGAAGATTGTTTTGTTGAAATTAATTATCTAGATTTATCTAAAATTAGTTTAATTGTGTTTTAAAACTATCAATTTGAGGTAATCGAAGTGATTTGGTCAATTCGTAGTTTAGGCATTAAAAACCCTAATCTTCGGGGATGGTTTTATAAAATTGATTGTGCTGTGTGTCTTTTATCTAATCGATTTCTGTCTTTGGATTTTAAATCATTTAAATTATGTTTTAATATAACCGGTTTGGATTTGGTTCTATGTAAATGGTTCGTTTACCTATTTAGTTGTAAAACTTAATGAATAAGTTATTTTCGATAAATTAACTTATAATCGATTATTCTTTCTCGATCTTTTCAAATTTATTTGAAATATCCCAAGTGATATGTGTATTAATCCGTTTTGATTTATATTTAATCTTAAATCTTAATAGAGCTATGCTTTTGAGTCCTAAGTTTTGGACACGTTTTCCAAGAAAGATCGTTTGTGTTCGCTTGTGTTTATTTAATTATAATATGTGAATAATTAATTGATAAGATAGTTTCTAACCTAGTTCCGATTTCTATCGGTGATCTAAGAAAATTTTCTCGTGGATTGTCAAGCTTTCGATAGCTCTCCCTCTTTCTCAATTTTCTTAGCTAGCTTCGGATTTAGGTAAGTCATTACTTACCTTTACTTATGATGGAATCTGGATGTATGTCTGTTCGGAGTAGAAGGTGATAAGTATGCTTATCTATTATTTAATCATGTTAAGCGTATGCTATATTTTGTGTGGTAATTTTATGTATGTATGAATTCATAGCCTCGATGCCAATGCACGTTAGTATGACATTGAATATGATATGTATTTGAGTGTGTGAAGGGTGGAGTAGGGATTTGAAACTATTTGATACCTTATGTCATGGAAATATTCATGTGGGCTTGATTATGGTCGGTTAAAATTCCTGAATAAGATACTAATAATTTAAAGTGGAAGATCACGTGAGTTGGGTCGAGGTGTAGGGTCTGTTCCACCAGACGATAATAGTGGCTCAGGTGTCCTGTCCCTGAGAGGTGATTCAAGTCGTTCCACCAGTTCAGAATAGTGGCTCAGGAGCGTTTTTCCCTGAGAGGTGTAGAGTCTGTTCCATCGGCCGATGATAGTGGCTCAGGTGGCTTGTCCCTGAGAGGTGCTTTAGTCTATTCCACCAGATTAAGAATAGTGGGGCCCTGTACTCAACATGAATAAGAATATGATACGAATTAAGTAATGAATAAGACACTAATTATTTAAAGTGGAAGATTACGTGAGTCAGGACCAAGTGTAAGGTCCGTTCCACCGGACGATAATAGTGGCTCAGGTGTCCTGTCCTTGAGAGGTGATTCAAGTCGTTCCACCGGTTCAGAATAGTGGCTCAGGAGCATTTTTCCCTAAGAGGTGTAGGATCCGTTCCACCGGATGATAATAGTAGCTTGGGTGTGTTGTCCCTGAGAGGTGCTTCAAACCGTTCTATCGGTTTAAGAATAGTGGGGTCCCTGAACTCATCGTAAATAAATAAAATCAAATGTAATAATGATTATTATCAGATTATTGGATTGGTGTTACTTAGCATGCGATCGTGATTTATTGTACGCTTGTATCTTATGTGCCGTCATGTCTAGTAATGTACTTGTAAGTATGAATCAGTGATCCTATGTTTCATTGTATGTAATAAATGTATAATTGAGCATGATAATTGTAAACTAGAGTATTTCATATCTTACGTGATTCATGTTTCCTTCCATGAGTTGGGTAGTCTTGATTTACTCAGTATCGGACCCGTATTAATGCTACCTTGGTTGAATGGGTCCTATGATGATCCACTGATGGTGGGGAGCGGACTTCTTATGCAGGTTTAAGATTGGATACTGTTTTGGGGTGGAAGGCTTGATTTGAGAGAGTAGGCAATTCAAAAATTTGATCCTTTAGGTTTTATCTTGTTTGCTGTATTTTTTTAGAAGTTTCAAGTGTTGTATTTAAAATTTCAAGGGTATTGTAATTAACTTTCAATTTATCGTACTCTGATAAGCTTTTAAAATTCGGATTTGTTTCACAGGTTCCGCTGATTAATTTAGCGGTGATTTTATTTAGTGAATTTATTCACTTGCCATCTACCTGTGGATATCTCCTTATGGGAGTTTATCCTCATGGCATAGATGTTTGAATTTTTATTTGACAGGTTTTGGTCTTGCATCTAACATGAGATAGATGGTGGACGTTTATCTTGCGTTAGATGTGGCGGTAATATTCCCCAAATTCTATTCTAACTTCCGCTTTATTCTTTAAAAAAAAAAGTTTCAGGAGTGAATTTTAGGGGTGTTACAAACATAGCCTCTTGTTCAAGTCACCCCATGCACACGTTCAACCACCTCAACATGAGTAAGGGAGGGTTCAATAGCTTGGACCTCAATAATTTAAGCCTTCGAGACAAAGAATGATAGTTAGACAAATATATATATATGTATAACTAATAAAATGAATGATATATGGAAAAAGGTCTACATGGATGTTTGCAACTGCGGTTGTAGCTTTCTCTTTACCCTTTTTGTGGCTTTCTAAATAAATGGTGTCATCATTTAGATATTTTCCATATTTCCCTCCCTAGAAAATATGACAACATTTATCTATAAGGATTGAAAACAAGACAAAAATAATGTCTTGGAAAACTTTGTCTCTTGCTCTTCATGGGCAAATACATATGATATATAGCATATTATAGGCGACTTCTCAATAAGGCTTACTGCCACTGCAATGAAGGCATTTGTTGTCCATCATCAAGCCGTCGTTTCTATTTCTTTAGCTCATTTTCTATGCACATTTATTGTATTATATGGTAAATAAGAGAAGAATAATTAGCAAGGTATTCAAATATATAAATATATTTCTAATCAATTATTCATAAGTGATTTACCACAAACTTTGGACTATGATAATAACATTTCACCAGCCACTCTCAATCCGATTGATCCTCAATTTTGGCTGATTTAAGCTTCAATTGTTCATGAACGTCCAAGCCTTTAATAGTTATATGATTTTGTCCACTCCAATTGTTCCACAAGTATTTCATGTGACGAAGAATAAGATTTTTGTAACTCTCCATGTCATCATTGGATAACTTCTCCTGTAACACAAAAGCAATGAATCCAAAGGAACTAAGAATTAAGAAGTCAAATGAAACTATTATATAGAAAAAAAAGAAAAAAAATTTAGTAGCACAAGTGAAAGTAAATGAAATGTCAAAATGAACACTTGAAATTAATTACCGTCATTGCAGTCCATAGGTGTTCCTTGTGTCTTTGTTCAACTACATCCCAAGAGTGGATTTGAATCGGCATTATGTTGCTATCATAGACTAATTTACCTATGTGCCTGCTCTACCCATGACTATTATCTCTAGCAACACGAACATTAAAAAAATTTCACAGGTAGCTTGTTTCCACCACTAAGTCTTGCCACTTTTTGACACCTATTTCTACCTTGAGGCTTCTAAATATTTTTAGTAAGATTATATATTAAATAAAACTAGTAAAAAAAGTGAACAACCATTAAGTAAAATAATAATATAAAAAAGCTTATTGTGTCATACCTCCACTTGTAAGCTTCACTAGAGAAGATTGGGAGACATTTTCAGCATTAAATTGATTGTTTCCACCTAGGGCAGCAATTGTTTCACCTTATAGAGTAGAATCCTCATTTAGTAAGGGTGGAGGGGATCCCTTTGAGCTATAGGGCCATTAGTATTGTCATACTTATTTTTAGCACTAGCTCTTGAAGTTGATGATGATGGGGGAACATCATTCATCTTATCAATGGCATGAATGTTTCCATCAATTGTAGGGTATAGTCAAAACATCTTCAATCCTAGTCTGCACCTACGCCCCTTGCTAATAGAATTCAATTGACCTGGTGATATATACTTAGGTCGATCAATCTTTGATTTAGTTGGTGATACCATTTCCTTGAAACCTGCAACCACGCCATTAATATAAATAATTAAATTCTATAACACAACATTTGGTGGAAGATATTGTGTCACAATATATGTACTACATGAGCTACATAAGACAATTACATTTCTTCATTCCCCTATCTTCATCAGCATTATAACACATTACCAAAATAGAGTACATAAGACACTTCATGTATTAAACACAAAAATTAAGAGTTCAAAATAAACAATAAAAAAACATCTCATTTCAGGAAAATCAAGCTACTAGTAGCAAGTATACAAAAATACATCACTAAGTGCTATTCTAAATCTCAAGGATGGTTAAAGTTTATATGCACAAGTCTTCATCTGATTGTAATGTCTTTACAAGGGACTGTTGGTATATTCTTTAACACAACATGCCAACCCTTGTTAATGTTATCTTTAACATAAGATGCTTGTGATGCTCGAGTTGCTAGAACAAAAGGTTATGTAGTTTTCCAAATACGTCTTAATCAACACTTGTGAACCCATACTTATCTTCCTTCACTCTCTTAACTTTATCAGTTACATCAAACCAATCATATCAAAACAAGGCTAAGGTCTTATTGCGCAAATACTACAATTCAATAATCTTGGTTAATCGACCATACTAATCAATGGATCCACTGCCATCATCATCAACCACAACTGCTCCACTACATTGTGACCTTGTTATTTCCTTATGATATGTAGTGTGGAATCAATATCCATGTACTACATAGCCATAAAAACATGTTACATTTGACAATGAGAATAAGGCTTCTCTCTTCTTGCCTTTTTCTGTTTCATATAAATATGCAACCTAATAAATATTATGTTTATTATAACCTATTCTTATAAACCTAATGATCTAAATGAACTTGCATTACTATATATATTAAATATTGAATAACATGGAAAACTTACTTTTTTTAAACCACTTATATTCATTGGAAGACACTTGTGGTGGATTATCTCTTGGTTTGATAATAAGTTCTATAATGAAAAAGATATATCATATGTCTAATACATTCCTTTGAAAAAGAATAGATAGAAAGGAAAGAGTTTTTAGGTATGACTTACTCAAGAAATGGTTGAACTTCTTTAGAATTGTTAAAAGCATACATATGGGCTTACTTTAATTTAACTGCATCTAAGTGTTTGGTTCTACCACTTCCTAGCCCTCTTCCCATGTGAGAAAAGGAAGAAAATTTGGTAGAGATATTCTAATCATCATCATAACTTTGATCAAGGTGGTTAAACTCAGTCTCTGCTTTATGCAAATATCTTGAACAAAAATCCATGCATTCTTCTGCTCTATATCCTTTTGCAATTAAACCCTCTGGATGAGCCATATTACTCATATAAGAATTCAAAGTGTACAAATTCCTTTCCACTGTATACATCCAATGAGAATTTGTAGGTCCACATAACATAGCCTCATATGCCAAATGAATTGGCTAATGTAACATCACATCAAAGAAAGATGGTGGGAAAATCTTCTCTAACTTATAAAGGGTTATTGGAATTTGGGCTTCAAGATACCTCAAGTCTTCCATATTCAAATGTTTTGAACTGAAATCCTTGAAAAATATGGACAAATCAAGAAGGGGTTCATACACATCCTCTAGATGTAGGCCACACAATGCAAGAGGAAGAATATGATGGATCTCTTTAATTCTGAAATCTTATTCTCTTTCAATTTTACACATTGTGAAATGTTAGAAGAAAAACCATCTGGAATCTTCAAATGCTTCAAATTGTTGCAGAATTTATATTTTTCCTCTCAAGACAAGGTGAAATAGGCATCAGGTAGAAATATTTTACGACCATTTGTAATAGGATGTAACTCTGGTTAATACTCATTGCTTTCAAATCAAGATAAGATTTATAGTTATCCTTCATCTTATTTGGTACATTAAGGAGTATTCCAAGTATGATATCACATATATTTTTTCAATGTGCCTTATATCTAGGGCATACCGAATCAAGTGGTGCTTCCAATATGGGAGCTAAAAAATATACTCTTCTTGTTTCAGTTATCTTGCCTCTTCTTGAGAGAGACTGTAATATTTCAAAATTTTAAAACCTAGAACTTAATAAATAATCATCACTTGGGATAATTTAATTATTTTATGGGCTTTTGGGTGTATAAAAATGGACATGATTATTTAATACACTAAAATAAATATTTTTTTTATTTTCTCATACTTATTTTATTTAAATAATTTTCCAAAACAATATTTTACTAAAATTACCCTCTTAAACTAAAATATTAAATTTTAAATAAATTAAATTATTAAATTAATTTATCTATCTAAATAATTAAATACCTTTATTTCAAAAATTATTTTATTTTTATTTCCCCCTTTTTCCTTTTCTTCTTTTCTTGTCCTTTGAGCCGTCGATCTGCCTCCTTTTTGTTGGGCCGCTGACCCTCTTCCTCCTCCCCCTTGCGTCCAACCCATTACCCCCTCTCCTTTCTTTCTTTCCTTTCTCCCATTGGTTATGATAACCCAACCTCTTCCCCTTTCTTTCCCTCTCCCTCGTGCGCATAGGGCCGACCCGTTCCCATTCCTTTCTTCCTTGGCCAACCGGCCTACAGTCTCCCTTCTACTTTCTTCTTCCCTCCTCCTTCCTTCGTTGAGGCCATGGAAGCTTGAACTAGCCCCATGCACGACTGCCTACCAACTCTCCTACAGCCATGCCCTCTCTCTCTCTCCTGTCCCTTTCCTTCCATTTTTGGTTAGAGACAACCTTGCAGTCATCCCCCACATGCCCCTCCTTTCCCCCTCTTTTTCTTCTCCTCCCTGCCATCGTAGGCCATGTGCCTACCGCCCATGCACCCTCCGCCTAACCTGACCAAACAGGCCTCCCCTCCCTCTTCTTTTCTTCTTCTCTTTTTCTCATTTTCACCCCTGTTTGAGCTCCCCTTGTCCTTACAGACCTCCCCTCTTTTCTCCCTTCTTCCCTTCCCTTATCCTCCCCTATTTTTGCTCCACCACCCTCAACCATTGTTGCTGTCGCCCAACCAACCACCCCTAACACTCCTTGCTACCTCCGTACACCACCCAATCATCCTCACTTGCCATTATAGCGACCTTTCCCTTTCTCTCCTTTTCTTTCCCTCTTCTCGGCCTCCACCCTACACCACCACCTGAAGCCGCTATCCTCCCTTTTCTACTGCCTCCACAACCACCCCTCTACCACCCCTTCCTCCCCTTGGCCGAAACTCCCCTACAACCTCTCCCTTCTTTTCTTCTTTTCCCTTCCTTCGTTACCTTCACCCATCCTTGCATCCACCTTCCTAGCCTTACAGCTGCTGCCTCTGCCATTCTGAGCCATCAAACTTCGACCCCTAATTAACACCTACACCCCTACTACCTCCCTACACCCAACCACTACCCTCACTCCCCTCCACAAACGTTCAACACAACCCAAAACCCTTAATCGAACCAACCCTCTCCCTCATTCTTCCACCCCTTTGACCTTACTCTCCCTTGTTTGGTGCATGCAGCTCACGCTACTCATGCAACGTGAGTCTTACTACTTATTTGAGCTAAAATTTTGGATAATGTTGAGGTATAAAAATGGTTGGTATCAGTATATATTAATTAAGCTTTTGATAACAATTATTCTTTTGATTTTCTACTTCTAATATTCTAATTTTTTATATTATTTTTAGGTATTAATTTTTACTAATCAAAGCTCAAACCTTTAATCAAGGTACCGGTAAGGTTTACTTATTGTTGGAAATAAGATAACCATCATACCCTACTAAAATGTATGGATATATTTATGCTAGCACATTAGGGTTTTTAATATGATTATGTGTATGTTGTATGAGGTTAAGTGTATTATGACTTATAGCATGCTTTGGTTGTTGAAAAGAAAAGCACGTTAATTTATGTGTCATGTGTAGAAATAATATATGTATGACATAATAAGCTAATGTGGCCATTTGTTGCATAGATAAAGTTAATATGAGCCTTAGGAGCATTTTAGTAAATTTTCTTGTGCAAAAGGTATGGCCTAAATAATTATGTGTGGTAGGTGGTAATGAGTATTAATAATAAGTAATAATGGGTGGTGTTAGGTGATGTATATGGAACATGGATATTAATGTCTTATGTGGTAAGGGTATTTTAGTAAATTGTCATAGTTAGGGTGAAATGGTAATTTATAAGAATAAAAGGGGTAATATGGTAATTCAATAAGTAAGAAGGGTATTTTAGTAATTTTACATGAAAAAAGGGATAACTTGGTAATTTTTGTGAGTAAGAAGGTGTTTTGACAAATTAATTAAATGAGAAGGGTATTTTGGTAATTTCGCATAAAGGAAGGATAACTTAGTAATTTTATGAGTAAAAGGGGGTAAAGTGGTGATTTAATAAAGAAGAAGGGCATATTGGTAATTTGGTGAATAAAAGGGGTAAAATGGTAAAGTAATAAGAAAGAAGGGTATTTTCGTAATTTGGCACGATAAGGGGTAGTTTGGTAATTTTAATAAGTATGAAGGGCAGTTTGGTAATTTAAACGACCAAAAGGGTAACTTGGTAATTTAACCAACAAAAAGGGTATATTAGTGATTTCAACAAGTATGAAGAGTAATTTAGAAATTTAACCAACCAAAGGGGCAATTTGGTAATTCTAACAAGTATGAAGGGAAATTTGGGAATTTAACCAACCAAAAGGCCAATTTGGTAAATCTAACAAGTATGAAGGGAAAATTAGAAATTTAACTAACCAAAAGGGTAATTTGGTAAATGTAATAAGTATGAAGGATAATTTGGTAATTTAATAAACCTAAAGGGTAATTTGGTAATTTTAACAAGTATAAAGGGTAGTTTGGTAATTTAACAAACTAGAAGGACAATTTGTTAACTTAACAAGTATGAGGGGTAAAGTTGGTGATATAATGAGTATAGATGGTAATTTGGTAATCAAACAAGTATAAATGGTATCTTGGTAACTAAGCAAGCATGAAGGATAATATGGTAATTTGGCAAGTAAAAAGGAGTAACTTTGTAGCTTTACAAAAAAGAGAGAGATTTCGGTAGTTATGTAAGTATGAAGGGGTAAATTGGTAAATTGCAAGTAACATGTTAATAAATTAAATAAGCCTCCATGATAAGGCATAAAGGATATTAAATAAAAGAATAAGGGTTTATGGCCGTAGTAACACTTGTTAAAGTTTATCCATGTATATTATAAGGATAATGGTATTTTGGTAAATCAGCAAATATTATAAGGATAAAGCATGGTATAGGGTTGAATGGGCGATTACGGGTATGATATACCGTTTATTTCATAATCATGCAAGAGTTATCTTGTAACACCTTGAGTCGATATGACCACGCGGGGGTTAACTTAGAGGGATATCGGAATGATCGGCTGGCCCCACATATCAGCACGAGTCCTTTCGGCACTTTGATCTCACTTACACACTTCCTGGGAAATTTTTTAAGAATTTCCGAAACTTCCCAAGAGAGTCACCCATCCTAAAAATTGTTCCGCAGCCAACACGCTTAACTATGAAGTTCTTAGAATGAAATCACCAAAAGGATGGTATATGATGTTACTATAAGTATCTAGATCAATCCTTATAACAATCTGCTCAATTTGGGGTATTACACTCACCTCGACTCAAAGAACGCAACGTTCTCGTTGCACCTTAGCCACTAACTGTCTCAATATGGTTTATCCTAAGAATTGTCCCACTAGGTGGTTGACTAACTCATCCAAATTTAGCTCATAGTTGCGGTTTTGTTCTGATACCATTTGTAAAACCCCAAGTCGATAGAACCACATGGGGGATACCTTGAAGTGATTTCGGATTGATCGGTTGATCCCACAAATCAACATGATTCCTTTTAGCCCGGCTTGTCCTCAGTCACCGTCCTTCTTGAGAAATTTTTAGAAATTTTCTAAAACTTTCTGGGAGGGTCACCCATCCTTCACATGTGCCCATTAAAACCTTAGTTAGTCCCCCAAATCCTAGTACTTCTTCTTCCTTTTATGTCATCCCCTCATCACCCAAACATCGATCCTTTTTTCACTTGACTCACTTCCCCTCCATGTGACACCCTTCTATTCTTATCCCACACTCTAACCACTCCCATTAACTCTCCCTTCCTCGCACACTTCCCCCACTTAGGGTTTTCCACACAAACCTTAGTCAAGTCCTTATGCACCCTTATACTAACCTGCGTACTATTTTTCACATATGGACTCCAATCACCCCAACTACTCTTCCCTCACCTTACTTAACCCTCATGTTGACTTTTTCCACGTAAAAGTCATCTCCATTCAAAGACTAACCATCCCATGAAAGCCTTACACTACCCATGCAAGATTTAGTCCATCCTCTTATTTTGTTCATATTGCCCCTTTATTTGTCCACCCATATGTTATGAGATACTTAGGCCATTCTTACTCCCCTCTAGTCAAATCACTTTCTTCACTCCTTTTATCTCCTCACAACCACATCATACTACTTAAATACTCCTAGCATGCATGTTATATAGGGCAATATTACATAAGCACAACACAAGTACAAATCACATCACCATATTACACATGTCATAAAACACATACAACTCACCTTAGCTCCATGCTTAGCAAGCTGCGCTAAAAGTGCATAGTCCTTAAACACATAAGAAACATACACATAATCAACACAAATAAATACATAATACACATATTGGGCCTTAACCACATCCTTACCTAAAACGACACCGGGCTTAGGGCACGAATCCTATGCCTCCTTAGGGGACGAACTTGATTCACCTATAAGAGGAAAACACTAGGGTTAACTTCCCTCTTATTACTTTCATTATCCCTTAGTTGATTTTTAGTAAGAACTAGTATTAGTGATGATAATAATAATAATAGTCTTAGTAGTATTAATAAGGGTATTATTATTAAAGTGACTAATAAATATATTTGTGGCAGTATTAACCATAATAGGCTATTAGTAGTGATGATGATAATGATGATGATGATGATGATAATAATAATAATAATAATAATAATAATAATAATAATAATAATAATAATAATAATAATAATAATAATAATAATAATAATAATAATAATAATAATAATAATAATAAGGCTAACATAACAATTATACCAAAATAATCTATACTTAAGTGATAGCAAGGGTTAGGGAACAACATAAGTGGAGGTGGCAGCTAGGATGGTGGCGGTGGCGACAACGCACAACGGTGGTAGTAGGAATGGTGGTTGCTTGGAAGAGTTGGGCTTTGGGGTTGGAAGAGAGAAAGGGAGGTGACAGTAGTGAGGTGGTGGACTCCCTAGACTAGGAGGGTTGTAGTGGTGGTGGTGGTGTAGCAGGGTAGCGACATAGGTGGTGTAGTTGTGGTGGCCGAGGGTGATGGAGAAGGAGGAAGGAGAGGGAAAAAGGGAAAGAAAAGGTAGGGGGAGGTAGAGGAGGGTCATCTAGGTTGAGAGGGAGGTAGTGTGGGTGGTGATTTAGGCAGAGGAGGTTGTGCACGATGGTGAGAGGGGTAACGATAGGGTGTCAGGGATAGCTCGAGATGCTCACTTTGCACAGCTAAGATGAGCTACGTAGGAGGAGTTAGAAGAGGTGATCGGTTTGGTTTGTGGAGGGTGATGTAGGGAAGGGGTTGGGTGGTGATTCAGACGGTGGTGCTGCACGGTGGCTGCTAGGGCGGCGAGGAGAATTGGGTGTTTCTGGACAGATCAAAAAGGAGGAGAATGGGGTCATGGATGGGGTATTTATATTCATTGGAGGGAGAAGAGGATAAAGGAGGAAGAAGACAAGGGAGTAGGAGGGGTAGGAGCTCGCTGGCCGGCAGTGGTAGATCGGTACAAGCTTGCAAAGGTAGGGGTGCATGCTACAGTGAGGGAGAGAGGGAAGGGGGATAGACATGTAGGGGAGGTATTTTGGCTTTAATACCGTTTGTATCACCTCGAGTTGATATGGCCACACTAGGTTACCTTGGAGTGCTTTTGGATTGATCGGTTGGCTTCACATATCAACACAAGTCCTTTCAACGTGCTTCATCCTCACTCACACACTTCACGAGATATTTTTAGAAAATTTCTGAAACTTCCCATGAGGGTCACCCATCCTAAAAATTTCTCCATGACCAAGATGCTTAATTGTGGAGTTATTAGGATAGAATAACCAAAATGATTGTATACCATATTGATATAAGTAGTTAGATCAATCCTTATAACATTCTGCTTAATTTGGGATATTACATGTCTTGTTTGTAAGTATGGATGGAAATGTGTATTGGATATGTTAGAAGTCCATGTTAAGGTTTTATGTGTGCCATGATCCATGATATAGAATACTTGATTCTATGGTTGGTATATATTTGTGTCTTTGGATTCGTAACCTTACCCTCGAGTTAAATAAATAGACCTATTGAATAAAACATGAATAAAATACTAATCACATAAAGTGAAAGGTTATTGAGCCGGACCTAGATTGGTTCACCGGTAAATAATAGTGGCTAGGTACAAGATGCCTTGGAGACCAGTCCACTAGCAAATAATAGTGGTTAGGTGTGCTCTACACTGAAGTGTTTTCTGGTCCACTGGCAATAATAGTGGGTGACCCCAAGCTCAATAAACCAAAAATTGAATGGTAATAACTTATGTGAAGAAACTAATCACTTACAGTGGAACACCATATGAGTCGGGCAAGACTGATCTACCGGCGAGAATAGTGGCTAGGTGGAGGGTGCCTTGGAGATTTGTTTACAGGCAAATAATGGTGGTAAAGTGCGTTCTACCCTAAAGTGTATTTTTGGTCCATCGACTATAATAGTGGGGTTCCCGCACTCACATGGATATAATTTGAGAGATGATGTTAAATAATATTTAATTAATGGCGTATGACCTTAAGTATTGATTTAACGTTTATGATCCATTGATATGGTATAAGTTTGGCTTCGGTGCCTGTCCCTACTTGGGTATGTGATGGAATTGCTAAGTATATGGATTTTATGTTATGCATTTCCTATCGTATGTGGTGTTGCCTTGTGTATTAGTTCTTATGTCAATTGTTATTTTTCCTAATCCCGTGTACGTTATCGTTTTTATATCGTTTATATATAATGTGTTGCATGTGGACCCCACCTTTTAGTTTGGTATAAAGGGTTACTCATTACCATAGTACTGAAGGGTTCCATTTATGGGCTCTTGCCTATTCAATGGGCAGTGTCCCTTATAGGTTTGTTGTAGGTGCTATTCAAGATATTATCAAGTAAGAGGGTAAGGATTGTGCGGAAAATATTTCATGGTTTATCTTTTAACCTTTTATTTCCTTATTTAAATAATTTTACTCTTGTAACCACTAATATTGGGCTTTACCTCTTGTAACAAATTTAATATGCTACTTTGATTTAAATGAAGGTTGAATTTGAGTAATTTATATTTTGTTCTTTTTAGCCTTAGCACTTAGTACTGGAACAGTAGGAAGAAACCAGTCTAGTACTAAGTGTGGCGTTAACGTCTCCAAAATTGACGGTTTTTGCTTCTGCTAATTTTTAAATAAAATAAAATTTTTTAGTAGTGAATTTTCGGGATGTTAAAGAGACATTTCCTATTAAGGCAGGATCTTCGCTTAATACAATGTCTTCAAGATCTTGCACTTCGTGAAGAATCTCTTCACCTATTAGAGGCTTCCGAGGTGTGCCTTTTTTTTATAGTACCATCAAATAACATATTCTCTCTTCTCCATCTATGATTATTTTCCAAGTAGCATCAGTGACTTATGAAGCATTCCTTTCCCCCATTAACTAGTCTTAAAGAGTGACTATCCTTATTGCAAATAGAGCAAGCAAGTTTTCCCTTTGTTCTCTATCTAGATAAGATTCCATATGCATGAAATCAATGATAGTCCACATAAGAGATGCATGGAGATTGAAATTTTGACGCTTTGATGCATCATATGTTTGGACACTATTAGTCCACAAGTCCTATAATTTATTGATTATAGGCTGTAAATAAATACCAATAGCATCCCCAAGACCATCGGGACCTAAAATTAACATAAAAGTAAGAAATTTTGATGACATGGACATCAAAGGGAAGCAAAAACAAAATGTGATTTTTCGATATCATAATTTATAATTATCGATGAAAGGTGAAAGTCAATAACAAACTTAGAATGAGCATGGAAACCAACATACTTGGTTCCTTCATGTACAACAAAGGAGGCAAGTTGTATGGAATAATGGTCACAAGCCACAAACCGTATGACGGTCTTACATTGTTGAATAGCTGAAAATTATCACTAGCTAGCCCAAGTCTAACATTTTGAGGTTTAGAAGAAAAATCTTGATTGATCTCATCATTTTTTAGCAATAACATTTACATCTTCATTAACATATCCATCTTTTGTTGCTCTAACCTTCTTCCATAATGTACCAATATTGATAGACAAGGTACATGGATCCAAGTCTTGGGTAGAAGCTATAAAAAAAATCTTAATTAAGAATATTATTATAACATTTGACTTTTACATGTAAATAGATAAATCAAAATCGCATACCAACTCCTCTTTAAGGCCTGCATAGACTTTGCAAGCCATATTATACCAGAATTTATTCTATTTAGCAATCTCTTTATTTATGAAACTTTTTTCCTATGTTACAAGCCAAAATATAATCACATGGTTATTTCAATATTCTGCATAATATTGTTAATCAAAAAGTTTAATTTTTATCTAACAAATACCTTAAAATCCTCCGAAAGATGATATGCAATAAATTAGTTCCAACTTTCTTGATCAATGAAACCATATCGTTTGGGTGGGTTCTACTGTAGAGAACCATCTCTTTTTCTGTACATTTTTCTACAAGCTAAGTATGACCTAAATATTCTTAGATGCTCCCCACAATTTCTAAGAAGCCATTTCTTCCTAGTCTCCGAGACATTGAAAACTCTCTACAAAATAAGACATATAGATATATACTGATGTTAATGTATTAAAATTAATAACATTTGACATAAAAAATGATTAAATAAAATAACACATTTACTGTGATTTCCTGCCAAAAATGCTCATTGTGACCCTTTGAAACCTGCTTCCAATTATTATAAGAGATAGGAACATGGTTACGGGTGATGAGTGAAATGTACGTCAAGAACATGTTTACGTAAGAGCCAATGGAAAGATTGTAAGTATTCCATCCCAAATTGACTAGTTCTCTTTTATTGCATGATGATTCTCATAATAGTAGGTCCTCTTTTCCCTTCTTCATTACTACTGTCCCTATCAACTATTTTGTTGGTCATATCTCTACAAAAAATCAATAAATAAATTATGTTAGAATGTTATGTATTGACCATAATGTACCACTAAATTATCGATACAATAAATATCCAATGAGGAAGGTCGAAAAATGCATTTAAAAAAACAAATGATCCACAAACTTCTCGAACATTTTTGGAAAATCCCAAACACTTTCCTCAACCTTTTGATTCATCTCCTCTAATGAATGTCCCTCATAGTTTTCAAATGATGATCCAATATTATCCCTCCTAATATCGTCATTATCATATTTAGACTCTGATTCACAATGCCATATCCAACAAGTGTAACTTGTATCAATTCCATATACAAACAAATGATCTCTCAAATCATCAGCATTGAAACGCCGAATATAAACATAGTTTAAACAAGGACAAACTATTATACTAGAGTCGCGAGCATGTTAAACTGTAAACTTGATGAAAAAATCCATTCATTCGTTATATTCTCTAGACAAATGATTTGCATACAACCATTTCCGATCCATAGTTTTTCAATCTAGATGTTTCCTACGCAAAAGTTTAATAATTCACAAATCGCTCATGCTTAGAAAGAATTAATCTCAAATGTATCATGTTATTCTGCATATATATATATATGAATCATGCACTACCACGGAAAGGGGTTTTAATAACAGTTATTTTAGAGTTTTAATAAAGGTTTTCAACCGTTATTGAATCGCCCGTTATTAAATCTTTAATAACGGTTCATAACCGTCATGAAAAATACACAAAAACCCGCGAATATGTGCGTAAACTTCATATTTAATAACGGTTTTTACTTAAAAACCTTTGTTAAAAAGGAGCTTTTAATAACGGTTTCTCAGTAAACCGTTATTAAAAATAAGGTTTCAATAACGATTTATATGAAAAAACCGTTGTTGAAAACCATGTATTAATAACGGTTAATACAAAAACCGTTGTTAAAACATGATTGAATTACCGTTTCGGTCATTGATTATGCGTTTATTAAACCCTCTAATACGTATTAAATGTGCATAAATATGAGATTATAAGGAGTTTTAATAACGGTTATTAAACAAAACCATTATTAAAACCTAAGTTTTAATAACGGTTTTCATAGAACCGTTATTAAAACTATATGTTTTTTTTAGCATTTTTCTGTATTGTTCCTGCCCACATACACAGTTGTATGTTCAAACAATTACCAAATCTGCAATGTAAAACAACATCAATTCATACCAAATCTGCAATCACACCATAATTTCAATCAATCTATAATTGGTATGCATGTCTCAATACACCAACTATACTTAGGAATAAAAATTAGTGGGCATACCACAACTTGTTAACTCTACACCCCAAAGTAAAGAGTTCACAGATCTAGGCTGGATGACCGAAAGATGTAGAAAAAATACAAACCTAAAAATGCATGTAGAATATATAGATCGCTATACCTAATACCAAATGAATGAGTGCACGTGCTTGACCCATTGGTCTCTAACTTCATCAATTTCATCAACATTATATTGCTGACCTTGTGCATAGTCATCGGTGAAAAACTACAACAACCATGTTTCAATTAATATACAGTTAGCCATTAGGTCAAAAATATATATATCATGATTCATTAATAGAAAAATATGGAAAAGCAAACATACATGGCTTGGATCTATGTTGACCGATCTATTCTGGACTATAAGATCCATTGCTCTACATACATAGTATCCACAATCATCACCGTTTTGCTGTTGTGGACACTGTCAAATGAATTCAGTTAGCTCTCTAACTATTATATATTAATTTGAATTAAAACAAAATACAAAATAGTTGTCTTCCTACTTACCATGATAGACTCATATTGAAGATTCTTTGGGTCTGGGACACCATTCCTAAATCAAAAAATATTCTTATAATGTACCAATATTATAAAATTCGTCAGTATGCTGTAAATAGATAAATCACAAAATACATACCAACTCCTCTTCAAGGCCTGCATACCCTTTGCGAGCCATATTATGCCGGTATTTATTCTGCTTCGCAATTTCTTTATTTTTGGCACTTTTTTCCTATGTGACAAGCCAAAAACATAGTGACATAGTTATTTCAATATTATGCACAATACTAGGGTTGATAAAAAAAATTTAATTGTTATTTAAAAATACCTTAAAATCACCCGTAAGACGATATGCAATAAATTGGTTCCAACTTTCTTAATCGATGAAACTGTATTGTTTGGGTGGATTCTGCCGTAGAGAACCATCCCTCTTTCTATACATTTTCCTACGAGCTAAATATGACCTAAATGTTCTTAGACGCTCCCCACAATGTCTAAGAAGCCATTTCTTCCTACTCTCTAGCACATTAAAAACTCTCTGCATTGTAAGACATACAAATGTATACCGATATTAATGTATTAAAATTAATGACAGTTTACGTACATAAATGATTACATAAAATAGTATATTTACTGTGATTTCTTACCAAATATGCTCCTTATGACCCGTTGTGTAAAATAGTATATTTACCATGATTTCAATCCATAAAGAAGTCATATGCTCTTCAATGTACGGCTGAACATCATCATTGTTGTGTAATACATATAGATGTGCTGCACGGAACATGTTAGGGTCTACATGCCCAAACTGTTTGCCTCTAATACCCTCTCCTTCCAATTTTCCCGCATGTCGAGACTTAGGAATACCAAGATCTTCAACATTTGACAAGTACTTTGTGCAAAACTCAATTGCATCTTCCATTAGGTAACTCTCAACAATACATCCTTCTGGCCGATATCGATTCTTCACATAACCTTTTATCAACTTCATAAACTGTTCAAAGGGGTACATCCAATGCCCGTGAACAGGTCCTAAAATCTTTATCTTATAAACTAAATGAACAGTTAGATGTACCATAATGTCAAAGAATAATAAAGTAGTGATTATTCTCGAGAGAATACTATCCTGTAGTTCTACTACATTGCCTAGGAGTCTTCAAATTTTCCTAGATACATTGAATTTAGAAATGGAATAAAGGGCTAAACTAACCCTTCATTTTCCAATAAAAAAAGGAAAAAGAAAAGACTGCATTAATCGAATGAAATTTTCTATTGGAGGCCGGCGGGACTTACAGCCGTATATTGTGATCGACCGAAGATTACTATTATACAAACGCCACATTTCATTCAGCGTCGGTCTCGAAAAGGCGGAACTAATGGAGAGTTCGAGTCAGAATCCGCGGATTCCTATCTGAATACAAGGAAGTGCCCGATGGCGATGGAATTATGTACGACGAAATCTTCCCATCCGTTTTGAAACCAGACTGTGCCTTCTTCCTTAACTAGTTTTACTGGCCATTTTGCTCCGTTCGGGACGTTGAGGTATGCATGAGTGGGGAAACCCTTGCCATGGTTCTTCACGAATTTTTCTGGAAGTGCCTGTGATCACAAATGCAAGGCAGAGATTCCACCGTTCAGTTTCCAAAAGTTTACTATAGGCTCCTTTTAGTATGTTTTTGGAAAGTTTCAAGTAAAAGGAAAAAAATAAATTGGGCTAAAAATGACGTCTTCTTTTTATTTTAAATTATGGGTTACTTAAAAAGATGGAATGGAATAAATTTTAAGCAATAAAAACGTTATTTTGATTTTTGTTAGAAAATTTTGGAAGAAATCATCCGTTTTTTCCCATTTTCTCATTCAAACTTTCCAAGGATCAACTTGAGCGTAAAGTTCTATGGGCAGATAATTAAAATTCGGTGACATTCAAATAAAATATTACATAGATAACAAATGAATTAAGGTGTGGAAAAAATAAAAAAATGCTTACCAGGGTTTTTAGTTATTTAGGATGAAACATTATCTTGAAAAAGTGTGGGCGCCTTGACGCTGTAACATCGGTGCTCTTCCGACTCGAACTCTCCATTAGTTTTGCTTTTTCAAGACCGACGGTGAATGAAATGTGGCGTTTGTATAATAGTAATCTTCGGCCAGTCACAATATACGGTTGTAAGTCCTGCCGGCCTCCAATAGAAAATTTCATTCGATTAATGCAGTCTTATCTTTTTCCTTTTTTTATTGGAAAATGAAGGGTCAGTCTAGCCCTTTATTCTTTTTCTAAATTCAATGTATCTGGGAAAATTTGAAGACTCCTAGGCAATGTAGTAGAACTACAGGACAGTATTCTCTCGAGAATAATCAGTGTGGTAGACAAACCACTGCAAAAAAGTAGACGTAGCCGATGCCCATGGCTCTATCTGAGGCAGGGTCAACAGAAGGTGATAAGATCTAAAATGGATGGGGTGATAGGATGAGCCACTCGCGTACAAATGACATAGCTCATCATATAACCATATCACATGAGTCCGTACATCTGTATGTGGCGCCATATGAAAATACAGTGGAGGGTATGTCATCTCACTACCTACAAATAAGAACCACTAAATTTTATCATCAAGGTTGTTCTCGAAAGGATCTAAATTACAGAACATGTAAACTGATCTTCAACTAGCTAGACAAATCATAAATATATTCTACCAGATCATAACCAACTATGTAAACCTAACAACATCAAACTATTTAAAATAAGGACATAATCTTTAGTTATATATTTAACAAACTAGTTAAACATCAAACTATCATCAAATCATTCAAGCTACGTATAGTAAAATCAAGTAGATATTAATAAGATAGTATATATATATATATATAGTACAACCTAATAAATCCTATATGATGATTATTATTATTATTATTATACACAATTATTCATCTCTATTTAATTTTTATCACAACACCGATGCCTAACCAACCTCCTCAACTTTTCCCCATGCACAATACCCTTATCCTTAGGATTTTTCCCTATAGCCCTAGTTTATATTTAGTATAATAAACGATAAACCCTAACCCTCCCCCTAATCCTAACCCTAACAATAATTAACCCTAATAAATTATAATAAAAAATAACACTAAACCTCATAAGATAATGATCCTAAACCTATAGCTAACCCTAACCCTAACCCTAACCCTAACACTAACCCTCCCCCTAACCCCAACCCTAACCCTAACCACAATTATTTTAGATTATATATACACATCTTATATATAAATATATTATAAATATATATACATATAATAGAACACATATAAACACACATTTTACGGAATATAAATACACGTCTTAAAAAATATATATTAAAAAAAGCATATAAATACACATGATCTGCATAATAATGTGAGTGCTAAAAAAATATATACACCTTAATTTTATACTTAGAACGTACATATCTTATGATAATAATATATATTTTAGGCTTTTGGATTCTCTTAAAATAATAATACATATTTTTATAAAATAGATTATAAACACATTTATATATATATATATATATATATATATATATATATATATATATATATATATATATATATAAATTAAGGTCTTGGCCGGCCACAATCAAAAAAGGCCACAGCAAAATTTTTCACCAACACATCAAACAACAGATTTTCGAACAACACATCAAACACAACCTCTTCGGTGCAACATGCATGCATTTATATATATATATATATATATATACATATCAGTAGAGACAAATTAAGCAATGAAGGAAGAAAAACACATACGTAAAGGGAGCGACTGCATACAAGTTGAGAACAACAATGACGAAGGTACTAATGCTGGCTACGTTCGCAAGAATGGAAGAGGGGTGGTGGAGAGATGGCAATGCGACGGTTTCCCTTAATTTAGAGGAGCCGGAGCGGTGGTGCAAGGGTTCGCAAGAGAGAGAGAGTACGAGAGGGAAGCGGCAGAGTCTGAAATTTTTGGCACGAAACAGAAGTGAACGAAATAAAAGGAACTTTTAATAACGGTTCCTGTAAGAACCGTTATTAAATCATGTTTTAATAACGGTTCCTACAGGAACCGTTATTAAAACCTTGCCAATTTTGACAACAGTTCTTGTTTGAACCGTTATTTAATCATGTTGTAATAATGGTTTTACATCAACCGTTATTAAAATTCCCGTGCAAAATTTCACCTTGCACTTTTAATAACAGTTATTACCTAAAACCGTTATTAAAACTTCCTGCGCATTAATTTTCACGTATTTGACGAAGGTTTTCGAACTACCGTTATTAATGTCCCGTTATTATTTCCTGTTTCCATAGTAGTGATGCTAACACTTTTCTAAAAAGATATTAATACTCAAATTGCTCATACTTAGAAAGAGTTTATATGTAGATATACATACATACATAGAAAAACATTGTACAATGGTTCAAATTACAAAAGATATACATACTATGGGATTAAAGTAGTAGTAGCACTATACACATCAAAAGGTTGCTACAACCTAAACAGCTAAAAAAGAAAAAACTCATAATTGTAAAACTAAATCCCCGGGTAGCCTCGTCGAACCCGACTAATAACTATAACTCTCAAAGTCCACTCATCACGATATGTCATCTGATCCCTCACATCATCTTTAGAGAGTCTAGTCACAAATACTCTAGGGTAGCAAAGTGGATACTCGGAGGCAAGCTATGACGAAACCTCCACTCATCATCAATGACCATCAATTATCTCGACATTCTATCATACTCTCTGGCAAACACCTCACCCTCAATAAATCTCGGGTGTGGTGCATCAGTGTGGTGGAAAAACCAATGCAAAAAAGTAGATGTAGACAATGCCCATGGCTATATCTGAGGTAGGGTCAATAGTAGGTGATACGATATGAAATGTAAGGGGTGATAGGATGTGTCACTCGCATACAACTAACCTAGCTCGTTGTATAACCATATGACATGAGTCCATAGATCTACATGTGGCGCTATGCATAAAGATGATGGAGAGTATGTCATCTCACTACCTACAAATAAGAACCACTAAATTTTATCATTAAGGTTGTTCTCGAAAGGATCTAAATTACAGAATATATAAATTAATCTTCAACTAGCTAGACAAATCATAAAAATATTCTACTAGATCTTAACCAACTATGTAAAGCTAACAACATCAAACTATTTAAAATAAAGACATAATCTTTAATTATATATATTTAACAAACTGGCTGAACATCAAACTATCATCAAAATTTTCAAGCTACGCATAGTAAAAAGTAGATATTAATAAGATAATATATATAAGTTAAGTATAATAATATGATACTATTAAAAGTAAAGTTGAGAATAATGTATAATATAGTTTTTTATAAGAGCACATATTAATTAACCCTTAACCTTAACACTAACCCTAATAAATTATAATAAAAACTAACCCTAAACCCTATTAAATCCTAATCCTAAACCTAGTTAACTATAGTTAAACCCTAATATCTCCTATATTATTATTATTATTATTATTATTATTATTATTATTATTATTATTATTATTATTATTATTATTATACACAATTATTCCTCTCTATTTAATTATTCACTTTTATATTTAGTATAATAAATGCTAAACCCTAACCCTAATAAATTATAATAAAAACTAACCCTAAACCTCATAAAACCCTAATCCTAAACCTAGCTAACTATAATTAAACCCTAATAAATCCTATATTATTATTATTATTATTATTATTATTATTATTATTATTATTATACACAATTATTCCTCTCTATTTAAATATTCACTTTTATATTTAGTATAATAAATGCTAAGCCCTAACCGGCTAACCCTAACCCTAACCCTAACCTTAATAAATTATAAAAAAAACTAACCCTAAACCTCATAAAACCCTAATCCTAAACCTAGCTAACTATAATTAAACCCTAATAAATCCTATATTATTATTATTATTATTATTATTATTATTATTATTATTATTATTATTATACACAATTATTCCTCTCTATTTAATTATTCACTTTTATATTTAGTATAATAAATGATAAACCCTAACCCTAACCCTAATAAATTATAATAAAAAACCCTAAACCTAATTAAAACATAATCCTAAACCTAGCTAACTATAATTAAACCCTAATATATCCTATATTATTATTATTATACACAATTATTCCTCTCTATATAATTATTCACTTTTATATTTAGTATAATAAACGCTAAACCCAAACCCTAACCCTAATAAATTATAATAAAAACTAACCCTAAACCTAATAAACCCTAATCCTAAACCTAGCTAACTGTAATTAAACCCTAATAAATCCTATATTATTATTGTTATTATTATTAAAAAATATTATTATTATTATTATTATTATTATTATTATTATTATTACTATTATACACAATTATTCCTCTCTATTTAATTATTCACTATATTATTTATTTTCTATATCTATTTAATCCTCATCAAATAAAAATCATTAACATATGCATCTCTAAATGAAAATGTGTGTGTATATATATATAGTTTTTATGAGTGACATTACTAATAATTTTAAGTATTTTATTTCTCTAGCTTCGTAATTAAGCACGCATGCATGTTATATATATGTTTAAAGGTCTCGGCCAACACATGCATATGTTAATATATAACAACACCGACAAATTCAACAATGAACAACAATATTTTTCACCAACACATTAAACAACCCATTTTTCAACAATAAACTACAATTTTTGAATAACAATGTGCATTTATATATATATATATATATAAGAAGAGAAAAGGCTACGCGCGGAAGAACAAAAATATACATAAAAGGAGCGGCGATGAGCAAGAGAAGAGAGGCGACCACCTACGAACACGGTGGAGGAAGAAGGAAGAAGTGATGGCTAGGTGTGGATGAATGACAACACATGCAAAGCCGAGAATGGTAAAGGTGTAGTGTTTTAAGTGAAAGAGTAGTGCAAGGAAGAGGAGAGTTGGCGGTGCCAAAGAGAACAAGTGGTGGTTTCCCTGACTTGAAAGGAAGAGGAGTGGTGGTGTAAGGGTTTGCAAGAGAATGAGAGTAAGAGAGGGAAGGTGTAGAGTCTGAAATTTTTGACATGAAACAGAACTGAATGAAATAAAAGGCAGAACATCGAGTTTTAATAACGGTTTTTACAAGAACCGTTATTAAAAGAAGTTTTAATAACAGTTATTACAAGAATCGTTATTAAAACATCTTTTAATAATGGTTATTACATGTTTTAATAACGATTCTTATAATAACTGTTATTAAAACTTATCAAGCTTTTGACAATGGTTATTATAGTAGTTATGGTTATTATAGAAACTACTGTGTAAAATTTTAGCGTTGGGGTTTTGATAATAGTTTTGAACTATAACCGCTATCAAAATTGTTCGTACATTAATTTTCACGCGTTTGGCAACGTTTTTCTAATCACCGTTATTAATATTCCGTTATTATTTCTCATTTTCTTAGTAGTAAACAAAGCATTTAATGCATATATAATAGGGGAAAATGTGATGGTAAAAATAGAAAATAGTTTTAAACTTTTCTAAAATAATTTTTTTTAAATACGAAAATTTAGTGATAGAATCATTTTATTTTTGATATGGTGTGAGTATTTTATTACTTAATTATTATGTTATTTGAACAAGAAACTCAATAAATAAATAAATAAACTAAGAAATTATGCAGATTATTGTTGGTAAAAAACGGTTTTTTTGAGAAACTCAACATTTGAGGTTATTAATAAAGCAAAAACATCTACTTAGTTTTCTATAGTCTTAAAAGATTTTGAAAAAGTTTCAATTACTCAGTTTACACCCTTCCAGTACTTCCCACATTATTGCACTGCGTTTATCCTTACAAAGAAAAAAGTTGAAGAATACCGGAAAGATGAAGCAATGATGCTAGCCGACAGACTAGACAATTTGTATTTTCCTAATCCTGGGTAAGTTTGACTAAATGATCATTCCTTCTTATCATCCCCTGTAATCCTACCACTACTCTTAATCATTTCTTCTTATCATCCTATGTAATGCTTCCACGTCTTCGTACTCTCCATTCGAAAATTCATTTGGACAACCTGAGCCATTGATGTTGACTAGCTTCCAAATACTTCCTGTTAAACGATAGACCTATTTTTGTAATATGAAGCTCAAAAACCTCTTTACTCACGCTGAGAACTACAATTTCTGAGTCTATTCGGGCCTTGTGTGATGTGTCAATCACATTTCACAACCTTTGATGCTGCCATGGATATATATACCCTGGTCTATTATTGAACCACAGCCATCCAGTCAGTCTTCAACTAGAGTACTGAATCATACAGATGAAAATTCCTTCAAGCAATACATGTGGTGATAGACCTTGAATTTCCATCTATGCTGCGTTAAACATCTAATCACCATTGCAGCCATATCATCTCAATGCGTACGTCAATTGATATTTATATACACTCAGCTTCTATAATAGAAATCATAAAAACCCACTTCTGCAACTCGGACCGCCCTGGCATAGCCTCTCTAAATGTGAAAACATATCTAGAAGTAGACTTACTAGTATTAAGGTCTCCTTCCAAGTCTGCGTCGATGTGAGATTCTAGAACTGATTTCGATCCACAAAATATCTAAGTATCCACCTACAACACCAACTACATATGCGTTATCTAGACGAGTGGATACCATGGAATAATACATAAGACTGCCAAAAGCTGATGAGTAAAGGACAAAAGCCATGTTTTCATTTTTTTTCTTGCGTAGTCCGGAAAAATGATCCGCTTAACTGAAAACGACCGCCTCACTTGTATGGCTCCTTTTCATATTTAACATTTAAGCGCTAGCCATAACTTCCTCGTCTTCCCTATCTCGAGTAATCATCATGCTCAAAATCTATTTCGCCAGCCTTAAGACTTTATATCAAAAGACATTGAGAAATTTGATTTCAACTTACGAATTTATGCAGCTATCTCAGCTCACAATTAGCATATGATCAACATAAAGCAACAAAATCAAGAAATTACCCCTAAGTGTTTAGTTTGATCACACACATGGATCTACATGTGTTGTCTTGTACCCAAGGGCAACCATGAACGAGTTATACTTCTTGTACCATTGTCGAGCTTCTTGCTTTAGATTTCTATTCGACTTCGCATCCAACAAATGCTCCGTACTAGCGTAAAGAGACTTTTCAACTTGCAGACCATTTGCTCTTTTCTGTCCACCTCGAAACCTTCTGGTTGCTACATGTATATTTCTTCTTCCAAGTCACCATGAAGAATGAAGGCTTCACATCAAACTAATCTACCTCAAGATCCATTCCAGCTTCTATGTCCACAATTTATAGATACCATTCTTCAATAAGGACGCCAGTTTAGGCTTCATCACCAAGACAGTTATTATTGTCTGGATGAGTATTTGCTTCCTCAAAACTTTCAAGTCTCAGTCACTAGGCAACAAAATATACGCTATATATGGATCATCTCTATCATTTGTCACTGAGATGTTCTGATGAAGGATATTTGGTAGTGTTTGAACAAGGAATATTCATAATATGTTACAAACAGTAAACTAAAAAAACTAAACCATAATACGGCTTGGTTCATTTTGCGGTATGAAAATTAATGGCTCAGTTTAGAAATTATAAAAACGGTTTGGTTTCAATATCAAGAATTAAATTACATTTTCTAAACCGTATGTGAATGTGGACATATATATATATGTGCACGCATCTATGTATATATGTATGCACCTATAATAGCCTGCAACTTCTAAGTGACAAGTTGTAACTAATAATATGGTTTTCTTCTTTCTTTGGTTATCGATCCACTTTACAAGTTTTTCTTCTCTTTTTATTTGTAAGATCTATAAAATAAATTTAATGTTGATTGATTACTTGGTTTTGTAGTATTAACTTACCATTGGTTGGCAATTGGTAAAAATCATATTGAAGATTTGATTTTCACTGTCAAGAATATGAATTTTCATTTGTAAAACATGCACTAATAAGAATATCAAAATTTGAGGTGCATGAATCGTAAAGCGAATAGAGCTTCACCGTAAAACTATAGTTTGATTTGAGATTTTTTTTCAAGCAGTAAGATTGTGGTTTAGTCCGCTTTGAGACCAAAACTGAGCTAACCTAACTGTATACACTCTAAGATATCATTAGAGCAATTATAAACCAAGAGATCAAAGATGCAATCTATTTGATGGGATATGCTAAAGCTTTAGGCCAGGATGGATATTCTACAAAAATCTTCAAAGTAGCATGGTCTATATTTGGTATGGATGTCCACCTTGCTTGGATTTTTAAATAAAGGTATATATAATAGCTTTCAAGTTTTAATTGGTAAATTGTAACTTGTAACACTGTTAATCTTCTTTCTTCTTATGTTATATACAGATCCAATTCTTCTCTTTTTATCCTTAAGAGTTATAAAATTAATTTAATGTTGATCGAGTACTATTTTTTAATTTTAACTTTCCATTGTTTGAACATTGGTAAAAATATATTTTATATTTCATTTTTAGTGTACATAATATGCTTTTTTAATTTTAACTTTTGATTGGTTGTAAGTTGTTAAAAATATATTGTAGATTTGATTTTCAATGTCAAGAATATGGTTTATACATAGATAGCGCTTGAAGAAGGAGGATGAATGTTGAGGAAGATGAATAACTTAAGGAATGGTTGGATTGGAGCTTGGGGTTGTTGAACTTAGGGATGAACTGTAATACCCTTCCCTTTTTTTCACTTGAAAATTTAATTTCAAAGAGTTAATTGAGGAAGCTAAAACATTTAAAACACAAGGTGTTACTGCTACACTCAGTATAAGTTTGGTCTCCACTGTCATTTTTATATTAAATGTTAAGGCTAAAATACTTCATCGCTTAACAACAATTATAGGAATAGATAGAGATTACATTACATATTACAATGTTTCGATCTAATAAAAGATCAAATAAAGACTATGCCATTAACAAAAGATCAAATAAAGATGATGCTAGCAAAAAGATCCAACCAAAAGCTGTCGACCAGTACCCTCATAGTACTCCTATAAGGTAAATATTTCTAATTGAATAGATAAGGGATCATAAAATAGAATTTATCAATATAATGATATTGAGTAAATCACTAAACAACACTAAGATGTAAAAGTCATGTGAAACAAATAGAAGGCAACACACACAATCATGGTATAAATACGTCAAAGAGAACATGTGATAATAAGATACAATAACATGTTGTAACATAAACATCACCAAGTCCACATAATCATCATGCCATCACAATTAACCACAACCATCTCATAAACTAATCCGACCATAACCAAATCAATCAAATATAACCCATAACCATAGGGTAGTGCACAAGGTAAATACGAAACCAGCAATCTAAGCCAAATTCCAAATCATTCCAAAGAACACCATGCAAATTTACTTTCTTTTAATTTTTTTGAAGGAATACAATAATGACCCAAGGGCAATCATGTGCCTTCGTCATACTAAAACACAAAGCAATACAATACCCTTAACCTTTGTAACTTGAAGATGCATTAAGTACCTTGAGCATACTGGTGCACTAAGGCAATGTAATACCTTCTCATTCTATGATACCTAATCCTTACGTATATATATCCCCTAAAAAGTCCCAGGGACCAAATAAAACAGATCAGGGCCTTAGTGGGACATTGAGGCATGTGATGAAACCACTAAACCAAATCGGGGATTCCTACCTTGTATTTAGGGCAATTGACTCTAAAAAGCTATCATTTTCATTCTTGAGGTCTTCTACTTTAAATATTAGTATTTTAGTGATAACAAATCTCACATAGTACATAGAAAATATTAATTTTCATTCTTAACCACTTTTCCTTTTAGTTTGATTATTCAGTTGGCCGTAACGTCAACGACCAAATCCAAAGTTAAGAGTCAACACTAAGGTCAACCTAACAATCTACTAAGGTCACCCGATGTTGAATCATTCACCTATAGGCACATTAGGTTATAAATGGCCAAAATGTCTTGAAACCCTAATTATACCAATTTAAACCATTTCTACACCAACTTTATCATAATTAATAATTTCTCATGAAAAGGCTAAATGATGATGATGATGATGATGATGATGATAGTAATAATAATAATAATAATAATAATAATAATAATAATAATAATAATAATAATAATAATAACAACAACAACAACATATTTGCACAAGGTACAACTTATGAAATTCAAATAATGATAAACAAAACATTTTCCCTTAAACACAAATTAACACATAAAACCCCAACATACATATCTAACTTATCATAACTCATATGACTTTCATACTTTACGTAATATAGCTCATACTAGGAACATTTTAGAAGAATACTGGCATGGTACACTTCAAATGAAAAATTTACCCTAAAGCATACAAATATTTAATTATCCATAAATAATCCTAACATGCTCAACCCTATTATTGTTATATTTCAACCTTTAAATAATTCATACAACGAATCTAATAGGAAGCTCATTTGCATAATTTGTTTACAATATTAAATTATCTTCTATCATGCTATCATACACAAATAACATACATAATTTGGCATGTTCAAACATATAATTTCATGCTTATATGATTTGTGAGCAAGATAACAAGACACATGTAAATATTTTGAGAATCACCACAAGCACCAATCATACTTAGGCACACAATTGAAACCCTAATATGCTATGATGTGATTTTCACATATTTAGTAGAGCATATGGATTACCTTAACTCCAATAAAATATAGCAACACTAAAAGCAATAATCACTAAAGCTAGCCTCTAACTATTCTTTCTCCTTCACCTTAAACAAACCCAACAAAATATACATTAGAATCTAACATATGATAATAACAAAACAACATAATAATTAACAAACCAAACTGAAAAAACTACTTGAACAAGGGTACATGGATGAGGAGTGTGCTAAGGTACTTTTGTGAAGGCTTAATGAAACAAATGGTGGGATACATGAGGAGGTCATGTAATAAGGGATAGGTTGTGTTGGGGCTCATGTTGCAAAGGTGGAGATACTATAAAGGTTCAAAAATCTATGGATGGAAAACAAGACTCCTTTACACCAAAGAGGCTTGGTTTCGTTGGTAGCTCACATGGTTAAGGTTAGAGAAAGTCACTTGTTCAAGCAGAAGAAGGGGGAGAAATACGATGCATAAATGATGCTATAAGGGGATCAATGTTAGGGCTTCAAGAAAGTGGAGTCTTACAACGCTAGAAGCTCACATTAGGGTTGCCTCCTTACATATGAGTCAAAATAATACACGTTCAGAAAGATGAATTTGACAAACATAGAAGGGAGAAGTATAGAGAATGCTACACTTGAGAGGGGTTCTTGAGTAAGAAAAGGAGAGGCTCTAGTGGGGCATCAAACACATAACAAATAAGGAGATATAACAATTATAGAGGAGGTTTATGTGCAATAGGCTAAGTATGAAGAGCTAGATGAAGGACGGGGTAGATCTCTGGTGAAAGAAAACAAATAGGGGTAGAGGCATGGGGTTTGCTTGAAGAATAGAATACATGGAAAACAAGTTAGAGTGTTGGGTTGGGGTAGTGTGTTAGTTTAGGCTTAGTTGCAAATCTAGTTTGATTAACCAAATTGAGGGACCAAACCAGTTGGCAAAGGATGGGTTTCCACTATTTAAAAAAAACAAGGGTTAATAGTTAAAAACGATGGTTACATGTTAAGGTAAAATGTTAAGAGACTAATTACCTAATAAATTTACCAACTGTTAATCTAATTAAATTTTAATATATTTTCTCATATTTCTGCACATGACAATAAAACATTCAACATATAATACTTGACAATAATTACGATAAATAAATACACAAACGTATTGATTTTATAATTAGGGTTTACCACAAATGAGTTATTACACAAAGAATTGGTGCTTCATGGTTCTCATTTTTAATTCAATTGAGTAAAGAATGAGTAGTGATTAGGTTTGATTTAGGTTTGGTGTTTTTTATTGCATAATTTTAATGTTTAATTCTTATATACTGCATATTATGTTGTATGCTGTAATAGATAATATATAAATACAAAAAATTGATGGATTCTAATGATTAAGATTTTGTAAATTCCTTAAATTTAGTACTCTATCTTATTTAAAATATATGTCATTGCATATTTCAATGACAAATTTTGATCATTAATATTTATTATATATTATTAAAAAATATAAAATTAATATTTTAATAGTATTTTTTAATATGAATATTACAATCATATTTTTATATCAAAATAGAATATATTTTAAGAGAAATTATTTGCATAAATTAATTGTCAAATGTTATCTTTGAAATACGTAGTAACTTATAGTATGAATCATAGGAAGTAAGTTGAAAAAGTTATTTTTTTAATGGGATATATATATATAGATAGATAGATAGATAGATAGATAGATAGATAGATATATTTGCAAAAATATCCACTAATTTTCATTCCTTTATGCTTTTAACTCTATTAAAATTTGTACAATTCATGGATCTATATCCTTAGTAAAACCAATGGTTTTTATAAATTTTATGTAGCTTTGTAATTTATAGTTCTTATTTGTAAATATGGATTCACTATTATAATTTATAATTATTATGTATAGATATAGGATTTTTTTTTAATTTTATAATTCTTATTTTTAGATACATGGCCATTTTGATAAATTTTGTAACTTTTATTATGAACATATTTAGCAAATATGATAAATACATAATAATTTTTGTAATGTTATAATTTTTAATTATAGGCATGGGATCATTTTTTTTATAATTGTATAATTCTTATTATGTATATGTTCGTCAACTTTTTGTGTTCAATACATATTTAATATATAATCAATAAATATTTCTACACGTTCAACTCATTTGTTCCACATTTTTAATATACGTTCAACAGGTCTTCAAGTATGTGTGTATAAAAAAAGAAGAGAGATTTAATTAATAATTCATTAATTGACATGGTGCAAGTTGATAAATACATAAATAATGATAATAGTAGTTAAGTCAAATCACAAATTTAACTAAAATCATATGAAAGAGTTAATAAAATATTCATCAGAAGTTGAACACAAATGTTTTATACAAAGAGCATAAAAGTTTTATATGATGAATCAAAATGTCTTAAGTGATGTACCTAAATTATTTTATTCCATGAATACACATGTTCATTTTGTGGAAAAAACCTAAATAATTTATGTGACCAACTTATAAGTTTTATATAATAAACCTAAACTAAAAACATAAATACATCTATACATAAATGCATATATTTATTTAATGCAATGAACATAAACATTTTATGCAAGGAACCTATTTATTTTATATGATCTTAAATCACACACACATATATACTTTATCTTTATGTAATATATTATTTGTCATCCACAATGCAATAAACTAATAGTTTTATGTGATGAAACTAAATATTTTATATGATAAGTCTAAATGTGTTATTTGATAAACCTAAATTGAAAATGTAAATAGCTCCTGAAAACTTGAGGTTGATCATTTAGATTTAGACTCTAGTTCGAAACCAAATACAATAGCAATAAATCAATCTATAATCTACCATAAAAAGAAATCGGTCATGCGAGAGGAATACGAAATCAAGAGGTGAAAAGTAGCACAAACGGTGGTACCGATGTGCTAACTATCTTCTTTTTGAGGTGCATTTTAAAGATTTTAACTAAATTAATTGAATGCTGGCTATCTCGCCATCTTTCTGAGATTCCTGGCGTGTACATTTGAGAAGAAGTTGCTATGCAATCATTTGAAAATCCAATGATATCGGGGGAAAAAAATGGGTCATCCCAGGAGGAGGAAGTAGAACTGTGGGATGACTTGGAATGAGTGACGAGGAGGAGCCTTTGAATTACCCCTGCTTCGATCCCTAGTTATTTATTTTATTATATATATAATTACAAACATAGTCAATAGGGACACCTTGTAAGGAGTTGTGGGTGTATGATATAAATTGTGGACAAAGGGCTTTGGATTTTTAATCCATCATTAAAAACACTAGATTTATACTCGTGCAAAGTATTCGAGAACAAAGTTATGGTTAACATTTAGAAGTTGAAGCGTGTAATAAAAACTAATATTAACTTATAAACTAAATATGGAGAAACAAAATATTTACACTTTCTATAGGAAGATTTTTTTTATATCATACATCATTTTCCATCATAATTAAATTATTTGTATCTAAGAAAAAAAGTATAAAAATAAGATATTGTAAGTATAAAGAATAAACACAAATCAATAATAAATTTATGTTATACAAAAGAAATAATCATTAATATATCTAATGATCGAAAGTTTAAGACAAAATAAAAGTCAAAATATTTTAGCTACATTCTCTAGGAATTATATATTAACTAGTCATGTAAGAAATATAATAAACACAATTTGTTTTTTCATATTTATATTTTACAAATGTAGATTATACAACAATAAAGAATATATATTCAAGATTTCAATCTATATTAATTGAAAACATTGATAAAAAAAAATATTGTATTTATATTTTAATTTTATATTAATATAGAGATATTTTTTTAAATCTAAAAAATTATGTATGTTTTAAAGATAACTTTTGTTCACAAATAAATATGGTTGCACAATACTTTTAAATAAATAATAATCATTATCCCTATTTTTATTCATGAAAATTTAAAAGATAATTTATTCAGATAAATAATCTTTATAAGATATTATTTTGTATAAAATGAATTAAGATATTGGATTTAATTTAAGACCTAATAATTATAAAGATTCAATATATTTAAAGTATCAAGTTCATTCATATAATATTTGTTTTACACCATCTAGGATCGAATTTAAAATTTTTATATTTTAATAAATTCACTAATTAACAAAAACATATTTCACCATTTTACTTGAATTTTTGAGCCATCAATAATAAAAATAATCATAGTATGATTATACTCAATTTATTTAAAATACAATGTTTTAATTTGATGTAATTTCTAACGTATTATCTAATAATTATTATTATGATTATAATATATAAAATGTTTTATATTTTTTCCTCATTAGTATATTGTAATATATTTTATAAATATATTTTTATGCTTTAGTATATTATAATATACAAAATATTTTATAAAAAAAAAGTATCATCCATTCTTAGTTGAAAACCCTAGCCTCCACTATTTTTAAATCTTGATGATGATTTACAAAACAAAATCCTCGTTGTATATTCAAAATCAATCTCCTTCAAAACGCTAGTCTCCAATGTAACGTTGAATCCACTTATATGTAATTCATTTTTAATTGTTTTATTTTAAGCTTTGATGTGTTATAAATGTTTGATTTGACTCTAAAATCCATATTTAGTTCCTTAATAATAATAAATATTATTATGTATTAATTTAAAATTTTAACAAACTTCCATTCTTTCACTATTTCAGAGTGAAATTTTATAAATAAAATAATTTTCCATCCTTTTTTAAAATTTAATATAAAAATGAAAGCAAATTGCCAAAACTCACTTGTTCTATTTTCACATTTGAGGTCAACAATAACAATATTTGAAATCTCAATTTATTCATAAATATATTGATTATGATAAAATGGATCGTTTATATACCCTTATGGTATCATTAGTTCATAATTCTTACAAATATGTGATTATAGAAAAAAATGGTCTACCTTTCTCCTTATCGATCGACATAATCCAACTAAAATGTCGGGATGACGGTTGTAATGTAAATTAATTAATGTTTAAAGTTTTTCATTGTTAGTTTATTTTGAATTAATTTTTAAGGAATGACCCTTCTCATAATTTCTCATTTATGTAATATACTATATATAATATTTCAATTTATATATTTATGTTATTTAGAAATTTAATATTTACAATAAAAAAGAAAAATCATATATCTTGGATCCTCATATATATATTAATTGAAGATATATTTTAGATTATATTTTTGGAAAAATTGAAAAATTACATGATTTGTAAACATTGAGTTTTCCTTAAAAAATGCAATATAATATTTTTTAAGAAAAAAAATTAAACCCTTAGATTTATATCTTATATTACCATAGTTGAATTAAAAAATGTAAAAAAAACGTTTTTTAAAGAAATTCATTTTTTTTTGTATAAAAACAAAGTAAAACATGATGTCATTCTCAAAATCTATTTCAAAATTTCAAATTCTTTAGCATATCATGTTAAGTAAAATAAAATATATTTAAAATATTTTAAAAAACGATTCATTAATTTTAAAAAGTTAATAATTATGTATACAAAATATCAATTTTTTTGGGTTTTAAAAATTACTCATATATAAATAGGGAAAATAGGCCTCAATTACATATAAATTAAAAGTTTGTTTTTACGTTACTTTTATAAATTATAGATTTATAAATTTCTTATATTATATAATATTAAAAAGTACTTAATTATAACTAATAATTTCCATTACTTAATTATGACTAATGGTTTATATCATTTCTATAAATATTGCTACTTAAGTAAATTTATTTAATTGTATACATAGGATTCGTTAATATATGTTATACAATATTATTATAATTGTAACAACTTAGGATATTTTTTTAGTGCATATACTTAAAATATAACCTAACAAAAAATATTGATTTTGATCTAGCGTAAGTTGCTTTTGCGATCCAAAAGTGTGTATGGCCCATTAGAAGACTATTAATTTTACCCTCTAAGGAGAAATAATCACACGGTTGATTTTTAATAAATTGACATGTTAGTCTATCTGTTTCTAGAATACCGGTCATCATGACTTGAAAAACCCTACCTTCCAAATAACTTTCAATCAACAACGATTATTTGAAGAAAAAATTGATCTTGTTCGTTAAATCAAGACAATGGATTGTTCTATGTATAAATCCTTGCCTTAACGATTACCCTCAATTTAATCCCGAGCTCATAGAGATGATAACTAGACGGGTAAAGGTAGGGTTGTTCATATTATCCGATATCTGCTTATTTGATCCGATATTCGAAGTGATCCGATCTAAAAAAATAAATATTTTTTTCAAATCAAATATGTGATCTGGTCAATGAAAAATCAAACAAACCAAATATCTGATCCGACAAATACAAATAATATCCTATTAGAAGAATTTATACATTTTTTTATATTTTTTCATTTTATATATAATTGTATACAAATAAATTTAAATGTATGGGTGTGTCTGTGTATAATTTTTGCTTACTTTATTATTATTTGAGGCAAAATTTAATTTAGTTAAAATTATATTTTTAATATAATCTCTTTTTAGATATTTATAAATAAAAAATACTATGTGTGCTGACAGACTCCACCCACCCCTTTCTTATTTTAGTTTTAATATTACATATTTATTGAGCAAGTTAGATATTTGCTGAGCAAATCGAATATTTGCTCAACAAATCGGATAATTTCAAATATATTTGTGATTTGGTAATTCTTTTATATTTGAAATTTTATTCCAATAATATCAGTTATATTTGATATCCGATCTGAAAGTTTCAAATAAAATATCAAATATTATCTTTAGATATCGAAAATTTCGGATATCTGACAATTAAATATCTGAAATATCTGATATTTGAACCGTGAACAGCCCTAGGTAAAGGATAGAAATTATATCTCCATTCTTATATTTAAATATGCTAATTAAAATAATCTCTAAACCTGCTCAAATTTCCAATTGATTTCTTAACTTTAAAACGCAGCTTGATACCTAAAATCCAATCACATCCCTAATAACAAATTTTGTTTATACTTTTAATTCATATTTCATATATAAAAAAAAAAATTATACATATAATGTATGCATAATTATATAAAAATATATATATATATTTGTGGTAAGTTCGGGGATGGAGACTCCAAACCTGTTCTTACCTCATCCCTAAAAAAAAAATTGATTAAAATTCTTAAACTTTGAACTCCAAAATCTGCCCCCCAAACTCAAATGAAAAATCTTTGATAGAGCTCCTAATCCATAGAAAGAATTTGCCTCCCTACCGGTGTCGTGTGTATGGTAGTTACATTAGTATCGGTGAGGGTAGGACTAGTCATGTGGGTGGGCTCCTTATATTGATATATTTTTTGTTATACTAGAGGAGTTTTAGTCTTGGGCTAGACTAAGCGGAAGATAAGTAATCTAGCCTTTGGTTATAATTTTCTTTGATATCTTGTATCTGGACAAAGGTTATACACAAGCTACATATGAGTCATGCATGAATCTCCATTATAAACCATGGAGAAAGTAAGGATCATGGACTAGTGGCTAGTGCTTGAATAACTATTCATCCAAAATAAGTAACAACCGGTCCACTTTTTTTGTATCACAATTCCAGATACCGGACTACGTAGAGCTCTTGAATTCTCTTACCAGAATGATGTTCCATCATTTTGGGTTATCCGCTCGACATGAATTAGTTTCCACCGCTATCTTACGTGGTTGTTTATGTACTAGAAATTTTGTTTAGGTAAATATGGCTTACGATGAATCATTTCATAAAAAGTGGGATTATTAATTCTATCAACTTGTGTATTTTGTAAAAAAGTAATAAATATAGTATTAAAAATAAACTTAGAAATTCGTTCGTATCTCTTTCTTTCCTGCCTCTTTCTGAAGAAAAAATTATAGCGAAACAGGTTCATCTAATAGGTTATGTCGACACTAGAAGTACCATCTTCCGCAAAGCCAGTTTAGCGAGAAAGAAGAACCAACCATTGAAGAGTGCTGGTGTTCATTTCCGACGCCCTTCTTGAGACATTGAAAGCCAAATATGTTTCGTAGATACGGAATTGAATGTCAAAGAATAACCCACGGCAAATAAAAGGTTTGTTTGACCTCCTCTCGACTTCACTTAAAACCCACACTTCTTTGGAGCTAATTAGTTCATTTGATACAATATTTTTTTGGGGTACGTCACGGAGGCTACCGTAACTCCTATATAATTATAATCAAATTCACTCATATAGATAGATAATTTAGTTCAGGCAGCTATGCCTTACAAAAAAGCAATCATCCTTGAGCGTAGACCATCAAAACTCACTCTTAGTAATATAGCTATTATTGTCCATAACTATGCCATATCATCTCACCCTAATTAATAATATTCTCTCATAATTAACAACCAAAACAAAAATGAGGAGACTATAAAATAAAAAGATAAACACGGCTGGTAGGTAGCTAGCTGTCTAGGTAGCCCTAGAAAAATATAAATACGAGCCAGCCATTAAGCCAAACCACAGGATAATGCCATCAACAAAACCGCAGCTTCTTCTTCATCCGAAGGGAAAGCTCGCTGCTGAGAATCGGACTCCTTGCTCAAGCACGAAGCAGAAGAAGAAGAATCGTCGTCGAGGGAGGCGGCCGCCTTCTTTGTCTCGTAGAAACCGCTAGTAGCAGTAGTAGTACCAGTAGAAGCGCTACCGATATTCAAGAGCTTTCCTCTTTTCTTGTATGGCAGTAGGTGGCTCGCGTCCATCGATCCTCTTTCATTAGCTCTCGAAACGGCGGCATTGTTATTGGATCTTGCCACCGCCGCCGCCGCTTCCATCGCTCGTCTTGCCTTCCTTTGTCGAATTCCACAAGCATTGCAAAGAGTCTGCATTAAGAAGTTTACCGTATACTCTCTCAGTAAAGTAGTTATCATATATATGTTACCATACAATATAGCGTGAGGACCTTATAACTACGCGCATGATAAACTGATAGTGTTACCTCGTTTTTTATTTTTATTTTAATAAACGGATTGGAACTTACGCTATAATTAATATTACTAAACTCCAGTCCCAGCCACTACATGAAGAGCACACTAAATTATTTACCAATATAACTCCGTACTCATGGAACCACTAATTTATTCCGTCGAAAACAGTAAAAGTTGATGGGCGAAGGTATATTTTATCGTTAATTTGCTAGCTAGATGCTCTTTTAAGACCGAATCATTTTACCGATCTGTTAATAACAAGATATATTTGTTTTAAAGCTTAAATTGATAGATTTCTGTAGTCCTCCAATTTTATATTATACTTCAACAATAAAACAAACATAAATTAACGGATCGTTTTTTTTCTTTCTGTGGAAACCTACCATCTATTTCAAGTGAAGTGATCCGCTAATTATATATATATATATATTTTTTAAAATAAAAAAATAGTACTGATATTATCTTGTATCTCACAATAAAATATGGTTCACCAAAATAATAAGATCAAAACACACATTCTGAAATATCTATCAATACAAATCAACATCGTCGGTTCAATAATTAATTAACAAAATGAAGCTTAGAAGAATTAAACTACTCAAGTTTATCAAAGTTGCCAAAGTTTGAAGGCTTGGTCTTACATATATTTATAACTAGCTAATTACAGGCGCTATGAAATGAGAGCAGTACCTTGGGGCCTTGAGGGCCACTCCTCCAAAGCGGTGTGGTGGTTGTATGGCAATCAGAACATTCTCTGACAGCGTTGTTCTTGCTCTTATTTCCTCCGCGATCCTGGAATTTGTGGACAATCCTCACCCTTGGCTTGAACTCCACGGGATGTTTAGAGCTTCCCATCTTAGGATGGGTCGCACTCCTCCAATTTGAAGAGTGTTTCCTGCTGCTGCTGCTTTCCTTGCTTGGCTTAATCATCTCTTCAGCTCGCATGATATTATAAGATGAGTTTTGACTGCTCTCGTTGCCATCTTTAACGCTTTGTTCTGACCACAAGGACGGCATTGTTCCACGGGGGTTTTCGCCTTCTCCATGGAACATGAACTTCTCTTCCTATAAATTTATTGTAAAATCAACAAGAGCATCAATAATATATACAAATATAAGCTAAGAAAAGAGTGTGCTAAATAAATAAGATAAGAAAAGAGGTGTGCTGAATAAGGAAAAAGTCCTTGCCTTAGCTAGGGCTTGTATGGGCTCGATGGTATGAGGATGCTCATGAGCATGAAGGTTTAAAAAGGAAGAAGTAGATGGGGGAGTAGGTCTATTAATTGTCTGAGTACTACTTAGTAATTGTAGAGAATGATCTTCTTTGTACTCTAAAATAGGTATGGTTGAAGTGGGATGATTTAGATGGATAGGGGTCATAGGGTAGTATTGATTTTTGCGCAAATTAACAAGAGTACTTGACTGACAAGTTCGTCAGTGTGCTCGAACTGTGGATTGGCCGGCCGGCCGGCCGGGGCAACGATGGATGGATCTATATATGAAACACTTCGTAGAAGTTGGAAATAAGGATATTGGGGCCGGAAGCTTGTTGGCTGGCTGGCTGGTTTATCTGATAATAGGGTATACAGTTCTTATAATACTACTATAATGCAACAGATGAAAGTACTTCGAGAAAGTGGCAGAAAAATGATGGGGAAGGGAGGGAGGGAGGGATAAAAAGGTAAGGAGAGGTCAGATAGCTATTCACGTGACTTCATGTCGCCCACACTAATGTCCCAACTATAATACCAAAAAGACAAAATTCCAATAGGTGGTAGTGAAAGGTACTATTCGTCGATTGTCCCCTAGAAAGACAAAAGTGAGAAAAGAAGGATTGAAAAAAAAAAAATTTCTTCAAATTTCAAACACTTGTGTCAAAAGGCGATAAAAAAATTTCTTCAAATTTCAAACACTGAAATTACGTTTCGAGGTTAAACTCCATAATACACGCTTGTTGAATTAAGCGTTGCAATAAAGATTAAACGAAGGATTTATACTGATATGTTTTATATATGTATTTTAATAAAGTTCTTTTTTATATGTCATTAAAATTAATTAATAGTTGATTGTGATGAGAGAGGGAAAAAGGTAACAATACTTTATTTTAATGAAAGTGATGAATTACATGGGTCAAAATAGATGTTTGAATTAGAAATAAACTTTTTTTTTATTAAATTTGAAAACTTTTGGGTTATATAAGAGTCATGGTCCGACATTAAGATTATATAGAGATGTATGTTTAGGGATCGTATTAAATGGACTCAAATTTTAATACATCTTGAGACCTAAACTTATTTGTAAATAAATAGCTCAAGCAATATCTCTATTCTACAAGTATAACATCCCAACATTTCCTAACTTTAATATTCAAGTGTATAGTTGCTTAATTAATTCTTCCTGAACCTCCCAAACTTACCTAAATCATATTATCCTTACTCTTAAACCACTGATCATTTTCTCTTTTTACCTTTCAAAACCCTAGATTTTGTTTTTCTTGACCGTCGATAGCACGATCATTATCTCCACAGTTCACCGACACTATTCATCCGAAGGGTCCAACAATCAACAGGAGCTAGGAATTTTTGTAATATCTTGTTTATTTTAATTTATTTTGACTCCAAATCAATCATTATGCCCAATATATGTATATCTTTGGGTTCCTAAATTAATTTCACTTCATTGTCTACTTTTATGAATTATTTGAATATTTTCCAAATTTGTATCCATTTATTAGACTTTCTACGTTACTTTAATTATTTTAGTTAGTATTTGACCTCTCTTGTCCATAAAATCATCTCACATGCCTCTTATATCATATTTGACATTATCATTTATTATTTAACCACAATCTTGGTCATAATCTCATCACCTTATACATCTTAACCACTCTCACCTACTCTTTCACCACCATACTTTTTTTTTTCACACTTTGCCTTTTGTATATCTTGTAAGAAATCAAAATCAAATCTTCCTCCCCTCTCTCTTCTATCGCTCTTCCTATATATTGTGGTTTAGTCTTTTAGCCTTTATTTCATATTTACCACATTTCCTACTTTCCTCCATTTTACCCCTTTCTCTCTCCTTTTGCACTTTCTCTTGTCCTTGAGTTGTGTAGTGGTCTTTCCTTTTTCTTAAAATACCTACCCAACGTTTCTCATCTCCTTTCTCCTCCTTATTTTGCTTATTGCCCACCTAATTTTCCTTTATTTTTACTCCTAAACACTTAGTTTAAGTGTATGGAATTAAGGTTTAGAAAAGGTGGAGCCTTAACCTTGCTTCCCTTAGTGAAAGAAGTGATCAAGTTAGGGGTAATTTTTCTAGAATAATGGTGTTTTTAGGTAAGGATACAAAACTCTAGCTTAGGGATTTTTATGACAAGTGCCTCTTTTAATATAAATAATATGTTAACATGTTTTGTTGTTAGAAATCATGTTTAGGTTTTGAACTCATATTCATGTATTAAAATGAAGATTGACAATTTCATGTGTTTTTATCTTATTTTATATGATATTTTTATTTTTTAGGCCATGTTAGGCTTTATCTTAAATTATCAAGTGCATTGATGTAATTTGGCATCCTAATAAGTATATGATTAAGGGTATTAAGTTATGATTGAGTGCATGGTTATGAAATAGGTTGAGGTTGGATTTTTCGGAGCTTTTAAGCTTGAGGAGACCGAAACCTAGATGGTTTGGGTTTTTTTAATTAAAGAGAATTGCATAATTGATATGTTATTAAAGTGTGCGTGGTTGTGTGTAATTTTGGTGAGTTTTATAACATGTGGATTTTTTTATGGGATTTGGATTATTTTGGAGATAAGGCCTCTTGGGTCAAATTTATGAGTTGTTATGTAAAATGAGTATGATATGGTATTTATTGATGTTTTTACATAAAACTTGATACATAATATGATAAAGTTTTGTTATGCATAGATGAAGGTATGTTGATAATGAGTTTTGAGGAGTTTCGGTGTAATAGGGATATTTTTTAGTTAAATTTAGAAAATTAAATTTTTATGTATGTTAATTGAGGTAAAATAAATGAGGGTGGTAAGCAAAATGTTTGGGTTAATTAGGGTTACCACAAGTGTTAATGTTATGAGAATATAACTAAATTAGGCTCATAAACCATAAATGTATGATTGGTATTTTATGTACAAAATGTTCAAGTTTAATCCTAGTTTTTCTATAATATACTTAATATGACATATTGGAGTGTTGTGTTAAATCTGGTGATTTGGTCCTATGGGTGAAGTTTTGAGTTGTTTGTGAATTAGGGTTTTATGATGGCACCATTATATTTCCACTAGCATAATGTCTCCTTTTTGTGCTTGTTGTCATTCATTATGCATTGATATTCTTTTAGGTGATGATAACGTGTTTTGATTTGATTAACCGCAATACAATTATAAGTGTTTTAGATAATAAAACTTGTTGGCATGAATTCAATGATAATGAGTATTCCATGTAACAAATGATAATCAATATCCCATGTGATAAGACACTAATAATTAAAGTGGAATATCATGTGAGTTAGGCTTGAATTATATGAATTATGCTTATTTTTCTAGTTTTATCGAAAATAGAGTGACCCTAGATTTACTTTATATTATTTCATTAGCTTATAGGCGTATGCATAATTAAGGATTAGGAGACTAGTTTTATGGTTCATAGGAGCATTCTATCCTAGAAGAAGTTATATGTGGTATTCTTTTCCAATAGATATTGATAGTGGTTCCCAGACGCATTATGTCATGGAAGGAGCTTTATGTGTATATCATTCCACTGGTTATGAATAGTGGGGTCTTTGATCTCATTATAAATATGTAAATGAAATATTATGATCACCTAATGTTGAAAACTAACCTTGTTTTCTCTTAAGCTATCATATCATAAGCATATATGCATGTATAATATCTATTTTTATCATATGCTTCTTATGCTCTATGTAAACAACATTATATTGATGTGTATTATTACTTTACTCAACACTCAGTACACAAGCTATCCTTTTCATGAGTGTCACTCATTCCCATAAACAAATGTCACCCTAATTTACATGTATCTATTGATTTGATGCTCTTGATATAATTTTCTACAATGAGTGATTATCCGAATTAATATTAGTGCGCCCACATGTGTGTGTGTATAAACTATTAATCCTCTATATTTTATTATGTTGTGAACACCTATTCTCTCGGTATAAGTTAATTTTTAAGCTTTGCACTCGGTATATATTGGATATAGGAAGTATCTTTTCTATATTGAATATGGTATAACACCCTGCATTTTTTTATTTTTAGTTTCCACAAAACTTATGTTAAAGAAAATAATTTATTTTGTGAAAATGGGAGTGTTACAACAAGACCTAGCTATATACAAAAACTAGCACCAATAACATATAGTCAACAATTAACATAATAAGAGCAAATAATCAAGAATTATGTGAAGTATAGTTAATAAAAAAAAACTAAGAACTAGAAACTTAAGTCTTTATTAATAACATCTTAAGTACTATAATAATCAAGAACACTACCTTAATTGTGTTTTTCTCTCCAAGATTATTAGGAATTCCTTATTTATAATAACTCCCCTTTCAAGTAATATTTTCCTATTCTAAAATTCTTCTCCTAAACTAGTGCCTAGATCTGTCCACTAGATCAAGATTACAAGATTTAACATGTTCTTTCTTACCATGGCTGCTAATGGATTGCATTAGACTACCATAAATAGGCTAATAAAAGATTATAGAATCAACAAAAGATAAGTTATGGAATAAAATACAAAGCATATACATACATAAGACTCAAGACCAAAATGCCACAAAACAAGGATTGACATGGATATACCAACCAGCATAGTCTACACATGCTCATTAATGTGATTATGATCGCCAACCTTATTTGATCGTGTTGTAGACCAAAATTATTTTCATGATTTTTATTCAAAGCAAATATTTCCTTCATTGAATTTATTTGTTTCTATGATGTTGATAAGATCTTTGAAAAACTTTAAATTAAATATTTTCATAACCTATTTATGACTTTCTTTACAAAATTAATTTTCTTTTGTTTTTTTCTTTTTGGTTAACAAAAGATCTTATTTTAGAAATGGTTTAAATTAATCCCAAATCCATATAATTTGATTTAAATATTTTTCTAGATAGTTTTTAAATTTGTATTATGTATTTTTGTAAATAATATGAATCCCCATACTCATTGGTATTTATTCCAAAAACCTTTCCAAAATCTTTAAAAAATAATTTTTATTAAATGAGTCTCAGATAAAATCATCCTTCAATATTTTAAATATATTTTGTACCATCTTATATGTATGTGTATTAGTAAAAAAAAAACTCAAACCCTACTAATTGACCCTTCACATTTTCTTTCTCTTTCTGTCTTCTCTTTTATTCTTTCCCTTTCTACTTTTTCCTTGCATGCAAACCAGAACATCAACCCCAACCTTCTTGTTGCTTACTCCTTTACTTTAATTGTTGAAACCAACCACCACCATAGTACCACACCATAACACCAAGCTACATTCCATCTTCTTCATTGTCATCCCTAAAGCTCCAAGAACCAACAATAGGTAGGTTGTGATGCCAATCATGTAATACCCCATAATTTTAAATCATATAATGTACTCTTTTGGTGATCATTGTTTAAATTTTTATGATTATGTAATACCTCATATTTAGAATTGAAATTGTCATTTTAAGGTTAAGGAAAAACTCTCTTTTCAATTTTAGAAGTTTTAAGAAAAAATACTATTTTTCATGTACTTTTGGTAACCCCAAAAGTTACTATTTTTAGAACATAGTTATTTTCAAGTTATCATTGTTTAAATTTTTCTATAAATAAGGAAAAACCCTTACTTTTTATCGGATAGCAAAAGGGCAAAATGATAATTTCATAAATAAATATTTTTTTTGGGAAAAAAGAGAGTATTTTGAAGAGAGATACATTTTTAATGTTATATATGATAAAATTTTATATTTTTTATTTATTTCTTAGTGTATTTAATTAGTATCTACTAATTATCTTAAATGATATTATATGATTTATCTTTCTTTATCTCATTTGTATAAATTCATAGATAAACAGACCAACATTCAGAAATTGGCTATAACTTTTTTATCCAATAACAAAATTGGACGATTCATTTTTGCATTAGAAAGATAAATTCAATATCTACAACTTTTATATTTTGATTTTTTCCAATATCTAAACAGAACTTAGTGAAAAATATCCATCAATATTGGTGATAATTTACTTGTGCAATTTTATTATTTTGTTCTATTCTAAAAGCCCATAGAAGCCCATACCAAACCCTAATAGCGAAACCTGCATTTTTCTTTCTCTTCTAGTGTTTTATAACTCTCACTAATGTTCTTCAAGGTCTTGAACGAATTTATCAAGATCTTCAATTAATTCATCAAGACATTCAATTGACTCATCAAAATATTAAACCATCTTCAAGATTATAGATTCAAGATTTAATTTTTGGTCTTTTTCTTCTTTGTGTGAGTTCAAGTAATAATTATTCTTTCAAGATCATCAACTTCTAAAGTTATTTTGGTTCCATAGGATCATTCTTAATGCTTGAATATCTCATATTTTATATATAAGGATTTTACACTCAGTAACATTATTTTATTTAACTTATATACATATATTATATATGTGTGGAATATGATGTCTATAAGTATGTATTTATATTTATTATATAGTTTTATAACTTCTTATGACTACATTTTATGCATTATGATGTGTAATATGATTAGCCTAATAATTTATGGTTTTATGCTAAATTCGTGGTAGATTCGAATTGGTTGCAACTTTGCACTATTTTACAAAAATCACATAGAATTCAATAATGAGATTTTACCCATCATATTACATATCAAATCAAAGCCCCAGAAGCCCTAGTTTTCATAAACATTATTATAGTTTCATTTTGAGTTATGTACGGAACACAAATGGGGTTATAGTAAGTATTGGTCGAATATGGAAAATTAGTATAATTTACAAAATTGAATTTTTGGTGTGCTAGCAAGAGACAAACAAGTACGCCCATGTAAGAAGATAAACACATAAGGTATACAAAACATTATTTAAGTTCATATCATTAGGCCAAACTTAGGCTAATATCTTGTCTTCACATCTCTTATATTAATTCCATGAGAGTATGGGAACCCTACTATTATAGCCACTGGATCGAAAACACTCCACAGGGCATAACACACCTGACCACTATTATAGCCGGTTGGCCGAAAAATCATTCATCTAGGCAAAACACAGCTAACCACTACTATAGCCGGTAAACCGGAAAACATATAGCCTCACTGGCCCCAACTCATATGGTGTTCCACTATAAATAATTAGTATCTTTCCATGTCTTATAATTCTAGTTCACACATTTCTCATATTAATTCCGTGTGAGTACGAGAAACCCACTATAATAGTCGGTGGACCTAAAACACTCCACAGGACAGAACGCACCTGACCACTATTATTGCTAGCGGACCGAAAAAATATATCCTCACTGGCCCTAATTCACGAGGTGTTCCACTGTAAGTAAACAATATCTTTCCATGACTTATTACCATGCAAAGTTTGATTTATCGAGCCCAGAGTCCCCCACTATTATAGTTGGTGGACCGGAAACACTCTATAAGGCATAATGCTGCTGACCACTATTATTGCCGGTGGACCAGAAAAATAACTCTGCAGGGCAAAACACACCTTACCACTATAATAACCAGTGGACCGGAAAATATATAACCTCATTGGGCTCTGGCTTGATAATTTTTCACTTTAAGTGCTTAGTGTTTTATTGTATCTTATTTCATACACAACCCCAGGTAGACATGTACGACCCACTCGACTTCCCAAAACTCCTGTCCCATATCTTGGGACTTCTACTCCCTCTAGTACCTCTAGACATTCTTTCCCTCTCTTTCCTCATTACCATGAATACTCAACTCCAAGGCCCACTTTCTATATCTCTAAATCAACTTAATATCACTCTGTAGGATTTTCCTCCGGAAAATCCTAATTTGGCCTATATGGCCCAATCTTTCTCTATCCCACACAACTTATGCTCCTCCAATTTATCACCTCACTTGATTCATCCCTAAGCACCCATTTTACTTCCCATATAACACACATGACCATGAAACCCTAGTTGGCCATCCAAAAACTCTAGTACCTCTCTTTCCTCATACAATGTTATTCATTCATCACTCTTACTTACTATCACCTCTTCTACATGACACATATCCAACACAACCTATGACCCTAGACTTTCTTCCCATCTTTCCCACTCACCATGAGAACCCAAAACTCTTCTTCGATACCAAAACCATCACTTTCCTCGAATCACACCCGACATCACAACCTCATTAATCAACTTCCACACATGATCACAAAAACCCTAGTTTGCTCCCTGAAACCATAGTAATTCTCCTTTCTTTCATGTCACCCACTCAACACCCAAATATATTTTTCTCACTTGACTCACTTTTCCTCTATGTGACGCCTCTTTCATCTTTTATTCCTTATTCTAACCATTTCCATTATTTCTCCCCTCCTTACACATATTTCTCTCACTTAAGGTTTTCCTCCCAAAAACTCTAGTTAAGTCTTCCATGCATCCTTACATCAACCCATATACTATTTTTCACATATGGACTTCAATCACCCTAACAATTCTTCCCTTACATTATTCGATCCTCAAATCAACTTTTCCCATGTAAAAGTCATCCCCATGCAAAGGCTATCCATCTCATGCAAACCCTAGACTCTCCATACATGTTTTGATCCATTCCCTTGATTCATTCCCATTACTCCTCCTTTTGTCCACCCATAGGTTATAAGATAATTAGGCCATCATTACGATTCTCTAGTCAACTCACTTTCCTCATTCCTTTCCATTTTTCTTACAACCACAACATACTACTTAGGATCTCCTATCATGCATGTCATAAGGGGCAATATTACATAGGCACAATTCAAGTACAAGTAATACCATCACATTACACATATCATAAACACATGCAACTTACCTTAGCTCCATGCTTAGCCATTTATGCCACAAGAACATGATAATATAATATATAAAGCACACACATCAAACCAACACACATAGCACATTCACACACACAAAAAGCCTTAACCATATCCTTACCTAATATAATACCGGGCTTGGAGCACGTTCCTACGCCTCCTTAGGGTTTTGACTTGGTTCACCTATAAGAGGAAAATACTAGGGTTAACTTTCCTATTACCAAAATTATCATTAATTCCTACCTACCTTTATCATATCCTAATATTAGGGTTAGTAATAATAGTAGTAGTTTTATAAGTAAAAGTAGGGTATTATTCTTAAAGTAGCTAATCATACTATTACTAGCCAAAATAGGTCTTGGTAGTTATATTAGTCCATGTGAAAGTAATTAGTAATATATATATTACTAAAGATAATAAACTTAACATTAACAATAACAAAAATAATAATGATAATAGTGACAATACTAATAATAACCCAAATAATAATAATAATAATAATGGTTTGACTATTAATAATAATAATACTACTAATAATAGGCCAAAGTTAATGATGATGATGATAATAATAATAATACTAATAATAATGATACTAATAATAATAATATTATTATTAATAATATTAATAATAATGATATTAATACCAATAAAATAATAACAACTACATTAGTAATATTCAAGGGTTGGGGAGGCTAGGGCACAATCTAGACGTGGTGGTGACTAGGCGATGCCGGCAGCGGCACACGGCGGCAGTGGAGGAGGAAGAGGAGTTGACAAGTTGGGGTTCTAGGCTAGAATAGAGGGAGTGAGAGGGTAGTTGTGGTGGTAGTGGATGCTTTGGGTTGAGAGGGTTGGAATGGTAGTGGTAGCACGGCCAAAGGGGTGGCACATGTGGCGGTTGGTGTGGTGGCCGAAGGTTGTGAAGGGGGAGAAAGGGTGAAGGAGAGGGAGGCAGGGAGAAAGGAAGGTAGGGGAGATAGAGGAGGCTTAGGTGGGTGTTTTAGAAGATAGGGAGAGTGGTGGATATGGCGGGAACAATAATGCACAGCGGCGCGAGGGGTGGCAATGGTGGAGAATTGGCAGTTTAGGTAGCCAATTTGGCATGGCCAAGGCAGCTCATGTAGGAAAAATTAGAGATGGTGAGTGGTGTAGTTCGGTGGAGGGTGATGCAAGGAAGGTGTTGGCGGTTGTTTTGGGTGGCGATTTTGGGTGACGGTGGCATAGGTGGTGTCTGAAGTGGTGGTGGCGTAATGAGGGTGAGTTTTTCTAGGTAGGGAACGGAGCTCAATTAAGGGTTGGGTATAGGGTATTTATAGGAAAATGGGGGTGGGAGCGAAAAAGCGGGAAGAGGACAAGAGGGGGTAGGTATAGTAGGGTCACCAACCAGTAGTGGCAGACCAGTACAGGGCTGCAAATGGTAGGGGTAGGTTGGGTCGGGATAGATGAAAAGGAAAGGGAGGGGCACATGTGAAGGGGAGATATGGAGTTGGTTGTGGTCAAAAAAGGAAAGGAAAACAACGAGGAGAGAGAGGGAGGTAGGCAGGCGGTGTTGTGGTGGCTAATCGATGATGGTAGGCTGTAGGCCTCATGAAAGAGAGGAGCGGGGGGAGAAGAAGAAGTAGAATAAGGGTCGATTGGTTAGTCTAAGGGAATAAAAGAAGAAAAAGAAGGGGAGAACTAGGCGGCTAAGTGACGGTGGAGAAAAGAAGAGGGGTGGAGGCTTGGGTCGTGCAGGGGAAGAAGGGGAGGAACTGTGGGTTGCGAGGGGCTGGCCCAATCCAACAGAAGAAGAGGGGAAAAAAGAAAAAGGAGAAAGGAGATAAAGGAAAAAGAAGGGAAAAAAGGGGGAAGAAAAGGAAAAAGGAAAAAGAAAAAATGGGTTGGTTGGGGTATTTAGGATATTTTGGTAGTTTTGAATATTTAAAATAATAATATTTAGTAAAATAATAAAGAAATTCCCTTTTTAGATTAATTTAGGATATTTTGAATAATTTTTCCTTAATTCCATTTTAATTAGCAAAACTCCCTAATTTTTCCTAATTAAATTATTTATTATTTTCCTCTTTATTTTACCTTAAATAATTCCCCTTATTTTAATAAAATAATTTATTTAATTAATTTCCCTAATAAATTCCTATTTTGCCATAATTTCTTAAATTAGGGTTTTTGGGTATTTCAGGTAGGTCTTCGGACTTTTATTTGCCAGGTGACCCCTTAGTTGGTTTACCCACTTAAATAATTGGAGGTTGTGATCATCTAAAGTAAAGATTAATATCTGCATATTCATTTATTCACATTTTATTTTCTTACATGATTCGTTGTATATATATACACTTCTATATTATATTCTATTGTACTAACGTGTTACTTAGCTATTTCCCTAGCTAACTTGTTACATTTTTTAAATTGGGTTGTGATGATCTATGATATACATCGTGAGTAGATAACATAGTGTAGATTGAGTATGAATATATTCAAGGTGTGGACGGTATACATGGTGGGGAATAATGAGAGTAGTGGTGATTTTCATAGTCTTATTTATCGCTAATGATTACTTTCATAGATTCTGGTTATATTAACCGTTTCATTTCTATTTTACATTCTTTTGGTTTTTTTTAGTTTATTATATATTGTTATTTTTTGGGGTTTAATAATAAAGACTGATGCATTTCCTTATTTTATCTAGCCTTAGCTGCTAGTGTAAGCAAAATAATGGTGTTTGCTTACATTAGTTGTGGCGGTAATACCCTGATTGTATTTAGCATCCGTATATAATTTTTTTTCTAGTCAATTTAAAAAATGGGGGTGTTACAAAGTGGTATTAGAGCAATGGTTTTTACTACTCATTTTTTTTAAATGTTTAATGTAAATTTTGTCATTGGGAATTTGAAAGTATGTTTGATTTTTTTTAGAGGTGTTGATTTTGAAAATTGCAAAGCCACCAAGTGAGGAATGGGTTGGGGCTCATGGAATACATGCTTACTTGTTTCCTTCATTGTTATATCCTAGTTTGATCTTTGTGAGTTATATGAGGACATGACCATACCTTATTTATGTGATGATATGGTACATTCCTTGATGTGCTATGTTATATCATTATGTTTTTTTTGCCCCATGTTTCCTTTTTAAGGGGGTAGTATCCCCATTATTTACCTTTGGGTTATGTTAACTATTTTTGGTAAGCCTATTATTTTTACATGAGTTTTAGGAGTGTCTTCCTCAACCTATATTGGTTATTTAATTCATTTTAAGTATTTTGATGGGGTTTTGATACTTCAAACAAAGAATGGCTTCCATGATATTTCCTAGTATATTTATAACAACGTTTTTTTATTTGGGGGATTGATTGACTTCTGATAGTATCTCATTTTGATAATTTCATCAGCTCATGTTTAGAAAGTATTTTGGATTTGTTGTGCTTAATGTACATTTAAGGTTTTGATGATGTTTGATGTTTAAAATATTTGTGCTTATACATGCTTGTATAATTTAATTTGCTAAGGTTTTAAGGATCATAATTTAAGGAAAGCTTTGGATGCCTTAGATAAATCATTAGAGTTTTAATCAAGTTGTCCCTTCCCATGTTTAGATAAATATGTATTTTCATGGATGTTGTTTTCGATGCATTGTTTCCTTTAAACCTTAAAGTTTTCATAGATATTGACTTCTTAAATATTTTCTTTTGAACATGTCCTCGATGATCCTTCCTTGATTGATATCTTATTCTCACATGCTCCTCTACTGGTTATGCATTCCTTGCATATTACCTTAGTTGGTGATATTCTTTCATTATACTAGTTTTCTTTGTTATTATCCTTTGCATTACCTCCCTTTGTTAGCTTCTATTATTTATTATGATACTGCCCTTGTCGGTATTTTTTCCCTAGATAAATTCCCCAATTATTATCTATCATTGACATTATTCATTTATTGGCATCAGCATACCTTATTGTAACTTTTCTATTCTCATTCTTATCAAATAGATGTTTTGATTCCTTGGTTGTTATCTTGGTTCCTAACTATTATATCTCTTTATATATTTTCATGTTGTTATCCTACCCATTCACTACTTGATTTGGTTGTTAATTTTCTTGGAGTTACTTTTTCTCATGGTTGTGGTTCCTTATTGCTACATTCTTATCGTGGTCACCTACCTTATTGTTTCTCTTTCATCTTGTTATCTTTGTTTACTGTTACACTTTTCTTATAATTAATTTTGCATTATTTCAACTTGTTTCCTTAATTTCCAATGATGATATGAGTATAATCCTTTCCTTAATATAATTTTATTCCCTTTCTTTAGTTCCAATTGTTTACATTTTTCTAGACGTATATTGAATCATTTCTAAATCAAATGTATTATTTTACAATTATTTTCTTATAACCTCCTTGTGTTTCCTTTATTGTACTCACTATCATTTATATTTTTTATATTGGAGTCAAACATAATTATTTTCTTTACTTGTTAGCTCCATTGTAATTCTTTTATTTCGCTTGTGTATGATGATTTATGTTCTCATTTTATCGCTAATTCTTTATTTTGAATATCAATCATTTATTTTTGATTGAGGAAATTCTCTCTTACCATTTGCACTCCCTATTACCACCTACACATTTTAATTTTAATTTATATTGTGGAATTAGTACGCCGCCTTATAGGTTGACTATGTTAATCCCTAAAATTTAACTTTTATTGACAAGCAAATTTACAAATGCCCCTCGTCTTTATTTATGGTTGTTCTCATGAAAATAGTTGCCATTTCATGAGTCTCTCTTCTTCTTTTTCTCCTTTTTGACTTGGTGTTATTATTGATTTGGTGGTTATGATCATACCATTTGTGAATCATCCTCTTTCCCTCACTTGATGTTGATTTCACATAACTGTCATGATGTATCATTAATCCTTTGTTTTGAGCCCATCTAGAAGTATCTCGCTCTTGTTAATTTGTCCTCTTTCACTTTGATATTGTGAACTAGTTAATGAGTAGTTTTCATTTGGTGAATCTTTTCATCCTCTTAGTCTTTTTATGCCTATTTGGTACTAGGACTCTATTATTATTTTTAATTTTTGTGTTAAACCCATTAATGTTGTAGTTTCTCAATTGGCATTCTTCTTCTTGATTACCTTGTGATCCTCCATGTAACACTTGATTATTGGTTAGTTTGGCTCCTTATTACTATTTTCATTCTTCCATTAGATATTTCCACATTGTTATAACATTCTTGTTACTAGTATATCCTCGTCTTGAAAGGTTAATTTAACATTCATCTTCCTCTTTTCCTTGATCTCCTTTTGACTCCATGATTCTTTTGGTGGTGTAATGTGAACTTTTTTTTAGTGGAACCTTCACCACAAGTTCCTTCTACATACGGTATTTATCCCCATATTTTGATAAAATGATATCTTTACAATTATGGTTTTGTAAATATGTTATTTGAGAAAAACATCACGTGTAATTTTTTTCCAAGAATTTTTATTTTCCACTATTCTTTATTAATGTGCATTTATAAAAATCTTATATTTCATGTTAATATATCTAAATCATTCATCATGTTTCATTATAATTTCTTATTTGATGAACTTCGAGGACGAAGTTCTTTGCTAAGGGGGTAGTAGTGTAATACCTTATAATGTTAAATCTTTTAATGTAATCTTTTGGTGATCATTGTTTAAATTTTTATGAGGATGTAATACCTTATATTTGGAATTGAAATTGTGTTATATTTATACTATTTTATTCATTTTAAGGTTAAGGAAAAAACTCTCTTTTCAATTTTAGAAGTTTTAAGAAAAAATACTATTTTCATAATACTTTTGGTAACCCGAAAGTTACTATTTTTGGAAAATAGTTATTTTCATGTTATCATCTGTTGAAAATATTTTAAAGATTTTTATATTAGTGGTTGGACTTTTTCTACAACTTAAAAGACTATTTTAAACCATTATTTTGTATAGGATAGCAAAAGGGCAAAATGAGAATTTCATAAACAAATATTTTTTTTTGGAAAAAATAGAGTATTTTGAAGAGAGATACATTTTTATTGTTGTATATGATAAAATTTTATATTTTTTATTTATTTCTTAGTGTCTTTAATTAGTATCTACTAACTATCTTAAATAATATTATATGATTTATCTTTCTTTTTCTCTTTTGTGTAAATTCGTAGATAAATAGACCAATATTTATAAACTAGCTATACCTTTTTTGTACAATAATAAAATTGGACGATTATTTTTTACATTAGAAAGATAAATTCAATATCTACAACTTTTGTATTTTGAGTTTTTCCAGTATCTAAACAGAACTTAGTGAAAAATATTCATCAATATCGATAATAATTTACATGTGCGATTTTATTATTTGTTTCCTATTCTAAAAGCCCATAGAAGCCCATACCAAACCCTAATATCCAAAGTTGGTTTTTTATTTCTCTTCTAGTGTTGTGGCTTTTGTTTTATAACTCTCAATAATTTTCTTCTAGATCTTGAACCAATTTATCAAGATCTTCAATTAATTCATCAAGACCTTCAATTGACTCATCAAAATATTAAACCATCTTCAAGATTATAGATTCAATATCTAATTTTTGATCTTCTTCTTCTTCGTGTGAGTTCAAGTAATAATTATTCTTTCAAGATCATGAACTTCTGAAGTTATTTTGGTGCCATAGGATCATTCTTTATGCTTGAAGACCTTATATTCTATATATAAGGATTTTACATTTGGTAACATTATTTTATTTAACTTATATACATATATTATATATTTGCGGAATATGATGACTATAAGTATGGATTTATATTTATTATATAGTTTTATAACTTCTTATGACTATATTTTATGCATTATGATGTGTAATATGATTAGCCTAATAATTTATGGTTTTATGCTAAATTCGTGGTAAATTTGAATTGGTTGCAACTTTACACTATTTTACAAAAATCACACAGAATTCAATAATGAGATTTTACCCATCATATTGCATATCAAATCGAAGCCCTAGAATCCTAGTTTTCATAAACATTATTATAGTTTCATTTTGAGTTATGTACGAAAAACAAATGGGGTTATAGTAAGTAGTGGTTGAATTTGAAAAATTAGTATAATCAACAAAATTGAATTTTTGGTGAGCTATGGTCGTTTTGACAAATGCTTGGGTTTTTGGTGGTTATGTTAACACTAAATATTAATGTTTGACCTAGGTTGACCGAGCTTAATCTTTTAATATATAAGTGGCTTTAGTATTTTGGTTAAAGATTTGAGTTGGATTTGAAAAGCTGGTTCTTCTAGTTGGAATTTTCTACTTTCAAAAAGTTACTCTTTTTTAGAGTTTCATAGTTGGGAAAGTTTTCATGTTAAGAAAATGGATAATAAATGAAAGAGATTTAATGAAGAATAGTTGCTTGTGTGCTTTATGGGATCACCTTAATAAAACATTAATACTTTAAGTAGAACAAGTGGGTTTTGGGTCCTTCAGAGTTTCCCTCTTGAAGTTGGGGATCGACAATAGCCTTTCTTTTTTTTTTGTGGATATTTATTTATTTGCCAGCCGTGTCTGGTTAAGACTCCTCATCTACTCTATAGGCTTCTCTAGACCGTATTAGAGGGTGTGCACACTTAATGACAGGATAACCGAGGTGATAGATCTTTGGACTTTTGTTATCCCCTTTGGACTATATCCACTAGGATGGTCCTCGTATGGTTTCTAATCCTTCTATGGTTGGTGGTTGGTCTTCATAGTTTTGTTATCCCCTTTGAACTATGTCCACTAGGATGGCCCAGGTGCGATTTATATTCCATCTGTGGTTGGTGGTAGGTCTTCTGACTTTGATTTTCCTTGTGACCCCCTAGTTGGTTTACCCACTTCAATAATTGGAGGTTATGATCACCTAAAGTAAAGATTAATATCTGCATATTCATTTATTCCCATTCGATTTTCTTACATGATTAATTGTATATATACACACGTTTATATTATATTCCATTGTACTAACGTGTTACTTAGTTGTTTCCCTAGCCAACTTGTTACGTGTTTTAAACGGGGCTGTGATGATCCATGATGTACATGGTGAGCAGATAACCTAGTGTAGATTGAGTATGAATATATTCAAGGTGTGGATGGCATATATGGTGGGGAATAATGAGAGTGGTGGTGATTTTCATAGTCTTATTTACCGCTAATGACTACTTTCATAGATTCTTGTTGTATTAACCGTTTCATTTCCATATTACATTCTATAGGTTTTTTTTGATTTTATTATATATTGTTATTTTTTTGGGTTTAATAATAAATATTGATGTATTTCCATGTTTTATCTATCCTTAGCAGCTAGTGTAAGCAAAATAATGGTATCTACTTACACTAGTTGTAGCGGTAATACCCTTATTGTATTTAGCTTCCGCATATATTTTTTCTTATTTTTCTAGTTAATTGGTTTTGAAAAATGGGGGTGTTATAAATCATGACCATCATCAACATCGCCTAGCTATCAACGAGCGATGGTTGACCTCCAACAAAGATTCCTATGGATCCTCAAACTAGTGATATCCCTCTTTTTTTTATTCTATTTAGCTATCTTTGGATGTAAGTAAGTTTCTACTTACCTTTACTTATTGTGGAATCATAAAATGTATGCATTATTAGGGTTGAAGGTGATAAGTATGATTTATATGATTCATGTATGCCATGTACATATCATGTCATGTATGATACTTTTATGTATCTATGACATTATAATTTTGAATACAAATATATTTTAGCATGTTATGATGCATTTAACTATAATTGATTTTTTAAAATCTTATAATTCGTTAAGTATGGATTGAAATTGTGTGATGCCTTATGTTGGGATTTTATGTTGTAGAGTTGTTAGGCTTTCATGCCACGTGAAATTCATCATCTTTAATGCTTGTTGGAATAGACAAGCTTTAATGTCACTTGGAGCAGGTTAGCTTTAATACCATTTGGCATCATTTGGATTTAACGCCACTTGAAAACTATTTAGGTTCCATCTACTATTGGATAGCTTCTTATGGGAGTATTTTCTTTCTCTCAATAGTTATGATGTTTCAATTTTAGTTGAACAAGTTTTATCCTTGAATCTAACATATGATAGATGATGGACATTTGTCTCATGCTAGGTGCGGTGGTAACATGCCCCATTTTCTACTTTAACTTCCACATTACTCTTTTAAAAAAAATTTGAGGAGAAAAATTTGGGGGTGTTACACGTACCTTTGAGATTCAGTCTTGACCTTCCAAATCTTGTTAATAATATATCATGCCACCTATTTGAGGTGAAAGAGGGGACAACCCTTATTATTCCCATACATGTTACATATTCATGTGTAAAGTCATGATGAATATTCCCTAATCATCACTCTCCATTAATCCATGAACATAGAATGTCTACATTGTGCTTCCTTCCTTCTCTAATGTTTCTACCATATCCTATACTCCCTTATCATAAGTTTCATCTCCATTAATCCCCTTAAGTTGAAACGTATCTATTTCTGTAAAATACCCTTAATTCTTGAATTATTTTTCATCATTACATATCTCCTCACATAAGCCACATTCACCTTAATTTGTTATTGTCCTAACCTTGTGTTTAATTCCTTTCTCCTTTACACACAATCCAACACTTCATCACTTTTTTTTATCTCCTTCCTTACACCAAGCTTCACTCCATTTACGCCTTTCTTTAAATCTTGTAAAATCATCCATAGCTAAGATTTGGTTGAATATACTTCTCCTATTTAATCTTTTCCCATCTTGTTAAGATTTGAAGTACTAAATTATTATAATTGTGGTTGGATTTTCTAGGGATTCAAATTTATTGTTGGTGGAGCTTAGGTATTGATCTTATTTCCTTTTTTATGTTAATCTTTAGATAAGATTTGATTGCTACACTTTGAGAAAGATTTCATGGTAGCATGATAAGTGTAGTTTTATGGATTGTCATGATTGTGTGTGCGTGCATGTCTATGAAGTCGTTAGGCATGATCTTATGGTGTTATAAGAATGGAAATAATCAATTGTTGAAGCTTTAAAGCTTTGATTTAATATTATGCTTGGAAAAAGATAAACTACTCTTAGATTACAAAGCTTTAATCTTTTAAAATCATGTCATACTAGTCCAAAATATGTCACATTATAAACGAATTTGCATCTTAGAATCCCAATAAACATAATGGAAACTTCAAATTAAATTATAAACAACAAGGAAACACAAAAAAAAAATCAAAAGGTTGAGCTTAATATGCATCTTCTAGAATTTGACAGTTTTGAAACTTTACATGATTTTAGCCTTCACATTATACATACTCATTGGATTTGTACCATAATTTTTATGGTAAATTAGATATCATAATTTTTAATTTGTTAACTTACCTTGGAATCTAAGAGTAGGCAAAAAGGTTGAATGTTCTTCACATATTCAAAATGTTCTTCATGAAATTCAAAGTAGTCTTCACTACTTACCATATAAGCAGGGTTAGTAAAAAATCAATCATGGTTAAACCATATTATGGTCATTTTTCATGAAAAAGCTAAAGTGTTGAATATGCTAATATTATGAGTCAAATCAATATCATTGACCATTGACTTTGACAACTGATTGTGAATAGTTTTTTTTTAGTTTTAGCATATGGCCTTGTCTTGTGGTTTTTAACCCAAATATATATGATATTTTGGCCCTTATGGCTCTTATGTGGTCTTTCAAGATTAAAATGATTATTTTAGAGGTCTTTACTGATACATTTTATGCTAGTTTTCAGTGTCATCTATAAACACTTATGTGAAAGTTTATCCTATTATATAAACACTTATGTGATATGAAGTATAAGTTTAATGTTAACTATAAATGGTATGCTATGTTTGGTAAAATATGAAATACTTGAGTCTGTGAACCTTGTTATGTTGAATGTCATTGTTAAACACTTTAGTCTTCATACTATTGAGTATTTTTGGTTATCGATAAAACCAAAGGGCCTTTAGCATTGTATTATTGATCTAATACCTTCTATACTCTATAGGTATCAAAAGTATTCTATAGGGGTGCATATACTTAAAGATAAGGATACCTTGGTGAGTTAATGCCACCTTGGCTAAGACATTGATTGAAAAATGTATATAACTCAACCCATCATGGTATTATCATGGAAATACCATGATGGTAGTGGATTTAGTAGTCCTAATTATATTTCTTTAATTATTTAGCTATCTTAGCTAAGACCTTGGTTGGCAGTTATGTTCAACCCACTAGTGTTTTTGGTATTGCAATGTACTGCATGATTTATTATCTATGACTTATACCTCTATTGTATGTTTATTTTCACCTAATAATAGTATGTTTTTATATGATTCCTATACTATGTTCCCTATGAACCATACTTTTATGTGGTAGTTAAATCATAATCAATACATTGCGTGCTAATGTGTTTATTTCAGAGTCACTGCCTATTTAATAGGCATATGATAGATTGTTAATGAAATATCATGGTGCCCTAGGGGATTATGACTATGATAATCAACTTTCTAGCTATAACCAAAGAGGCTTGCTTGATGATGAGTGATCTTAGCTTAGAATTAAGCTAACAAATACCTATATTCTTTTCCCCTTACAGGGGATCATTTAAAGATTTATAGGTTATTCAAACTCTCACTTGATAAATATTATTTTGGAATGTTTGTTGTTGTATATTTTTTTACCCTAAAAACTTTTTATACTTATAATTCTCCCTTAGAGAAGATTGCTTATGATTGTATAGCCATTACTTTGATGCTATGTTTACATTTTGATTTCTCATTTTAAAAGAGTTTTCTCACACTCTGATTTATCATTTAGTAAACTTATATTAATGTTAGACTAGGTTCTAGCCACACCTGATCCTTGAGGAATGAGGTTACTTCTAGTCATGCACCTGACATGAGTTTTGTATTGGTTGTACCTTTTTTATGTTGTATATAGTGGTAACACCCCACATTTACTATTTTTTATTGCACAGATCTTCTTCCAAAATAAAATTTTCAAGTTGTAAAAATGGAGGTATTACTAGTTGGTAGTAGAGTTTTTTGGTTTCAAACATCATATAATATTTTTTAATTTTTGAGCTTTTTGGTTTTCAAAACTAGAAATTAGTTTGAAAAAATAAATTTCTTTGTCTTTAACATGTAGTTGTGCCTATATAGTCCATGATTGAGCATTGGTCTAGGGTTTGGTTGGGTGTGGGCCTTTAATTTATGATATATGCTTATGTGTTTGGCCTTATGTGTCTAGTAGAATATCATCCTCTTAACATGACCCTATGACTATAGGATACAATGGTGAATGCTCGTGATTGACACTTAGATGAGGTCATGGAGATATGTGGGCTATATATGCAGCAATAAGTTCAGCAAGCATAGGTGTAGGGTGGTCATCACAATACACAAATACTTGAGAGCTACATATACCATAATATTCTCAAGTGATCATAATGTTGAGAAGACCTTTATCACTTGTGGTTTCCTCACACAACAAGAGGGATAAAATTATAGTGTTGCATCTCTCCAGTTGAGTTGATAGATGGTGGAGAGGTCAGAAGTTGAGAAGAGGATACCAACTACTTGGGAGTCATCTCTATATTTACTGCATGATCACGTCTATCCCACTAATGTTTATATTTCAAAGTATGATGAATTACAGTCTCTATGTCAAGGCTTGTTATTGATGGAGGAGTAATAGAGCAAATTGTTGGAATTATTTTACTTCACCTTTGAGATGGAGGAAAATGAGGAGATAAAGTTCCATTATTTCTAGTTAGTAGGAACCATAGTGCCACACCTAGAGTCGATGTTTAAAAAGGATTTAGAGGCAACATTGGTAACTCATACTAGATGTTCCTAATATAGGGCCAATTTTTTTTAATGGCGGTCAACATAGTAGGGGTGAGAAGTGGCACCAATTTGGAGTCAGTGAGTAGATAAAGTATGTACCTCAATATGGAAGACAAGTTGTTTAGGGTTACCCAAAGATGTATTACTATAAGTATTGTGGCCCGCATGACCCAAAAGTTGATTGCTCTAGGAACTAAGTATAGTGTCACAACTATGAAAATATGAGGCACTAAAGGTTTGAGTGCTTTTATCTTGGGGATGGTATATTTTTGCAAGGTTGAAGCCATTCATAGGGTTTCATGTTATGCCATATAGAGATGTAAACGAGGCACGTACACAAATACCCATATTTGTTCTTGATAAGAAAAACCATACCTAAATTTATACATGTACCCAAATGGGCATCTACAAATACGTCCATACTCATATCTATTAGATATACATTACCTGATGGATAACCCGTTTAATTGTTAAATTATCTATCAGATATTATTTAAATAGCAAATTAAGGGTTACAAGTAATTAAAGTTAAGCCAAATAATAATTTTAACTTTAATAGTATACTATATTTATTTTAAAATCAAAGTTAAGATGGTAATTATGTATTAGAAAAATAGGCATGGATATAGATATCGGTATAGGTACAGCTGGAATATGGATACACCTTACTCGTATCTATATCTAAATTCGACGAACATATTTATCCTACCTACATATTTATCTATATTCGTGTCCATATCTGATTAAATTCCTATCAGATAGAACCCATTGGATTTCGGGTAAAATCTATCCTATTTACATCCCTATAGCCACAATAGACTCATGGTATTCCAACTCCATTAGCTTATTTGAATCAACCTATCAAGCTATAGTGGCTACTAGTATGTTCCTTATCTCTTCAGTTTCAGAAAACGTTCCCTTCACTAAAATTCATCATAGTCCTTTGTGTTTGCTAGTATGTTGTTCAAAATAACCTATCTTCTTCTACAAGCATATTGATCTTTGTGACATTACCCTCTAAAGGTGTTGTTACACCTACTTAGGCTAAGTTTGCCAAAGACCTAGTAAACAATTAGAAGAGATTTTGATGTGGTATGGGATATGGACATGTTGGTAATGTGTCAAGTAATTGGCAGTTTCCCTTAAGAGATTAGGGTCTCTATAGGGGCCAAAAAGGTGTTTGAATCTTATATCGACAAGGTGAGCTTAAACCCTAGGTGAAAATCATGTCATCTGTGCACCCTAGTATAGAAGAGTTACCCATTGTACTAATGCACCCTTTAGGTATTTGATGCTAGTAATATAGGTGTAGATCAAATCTAGATTCCATTTATGGAAAGCATTTGCTCAAATGATGATACAAGATTATAAAGTAGAAGAGAAGAGACAAATATAAGGAAAACGAAGGACATAGAAGTTGAGCAAAGAGATTTGGATGGTGATAGATTGATACCCACCTAGATACATGCTCATTTTTGGCATCACATTAGAAGCATAAAATCAATACTACCAACAAAATAATGCAACATTTTCTTGTGTGAATAAGCTAGTGCCCATAAAGTTAATATGGCAACACATGCATATAGATTAAGATAGCAATCAAATGAATGGATTAAGGCATGTATAACACAAATGAATCATATAATGAAAGAGTTACTATACATGTATATACTACTCATGAAATGAGATAAGTTAAGAAAAAGTATATTAGAGTTTATATTTAGGTGACAACACAAATCTGATTACTTAATCACATTGAGACCAATAACTCACTTGTATTACTACCATTGCTCTTTTCCCTACTTATATGAGATAAAAGTCAAATTAATTTCTTTCACTTTCACCTTCCACTCCTCTTTCCCCCTATATATGGGAGATAAGAGTCAAACTAAGGTAAGACACACTTGGTCATCATTAATAAGTTTTTACCTTAAGTATGTGTAACTCCTATTGGCTCGTGGATCAAACTTATAAAGAGTATTGTAGGTTCGTTTGATCTTGACAGAACCAAGCCACTATCATTGGGCAATTTATTTCACCTTAACATATGAAATCACATTAGTCTAGACTCGTGTTATCTTCCACTTTGAGTATTAATGTATTATTAGATCATGAAAAAATAATTAGCACTTAGTATGGCATCGCTTGATTGACTTTCATTCATAACACTTCCATATACCACTTAACATATGGGATTTGACTTATCACTTTCTATTTTTTTCTTATGAAGCCACTTATCACTAATTACATGAAATGTCAATTAAAGTTATTATTGTGGAATAACGTTGGCTGAATGGATCTAAATGAATATTAGAATTAAAAAGATAATTGAACAATTGATAATTCAATCATAAGATAGAACAATTAGGGGAAAATAGAGGTCTTTATTTATGCATTTGTGTAATTACAAGATGATTCAACTAATCAATCAACTAATTACACAAATCACTAATTATCTAGCAAGGAGAATACTATGCAGAAGAAGGAGAAGATTGGCTCGCACATCTTGATGGCTAAGGTTTTGTCATATCTCTTTTATATTAGATAAAATTCTACTAGATAAAACAATGTGTTTCATAAAGTAACTAAAAAACATGGTTTGTGTTAATAAATACAGGACCCCCATGTTATTTTTCTTATTCTCGGTTCTTAACCAAAAAAACACATCAAACATTATGTAAATAAACACTGCTCGTGTTTATCACATAACTCACAATATTAACTTAGACTTCTCCAACATATGCACAAACCAAAACAATGTTATTTTGTGAATCAAATATCCAACAAAGCTCAAAATTCTCCACCTTAACATAATATTTGTGATTTGTGACATGGAAAGACCTCTTTAAAAATAAAAACCTTTCCTAACAAAGGGCCTCATGGCCTATGAACACCGGTCAATTCTGAAAAAACTTGAACTTACCCACGATCAGTGGCATCTTCAACATATCAACTGGATTATCTAAAGCATCCACTTTCTCTAATACAACTTTGTTAGCAGCAATAATACCTTAGATAAAGTAATACCTTATGTCAATGTGTTTTAGTTGACGATGGAAAGAATTATGATTCTTTGCTAAACAAATAGCACTATGACTATCACCTCAAATTACTAGAGCTCCATGACCAAACCCTAGCTCACATGCTAAATCATCAAGCTACACAGATTCTTAAAAAGCCTCTATCATAACCATATACTCTGATTCAGTAGTAGACAAGGCTATCACCTTCTACAAGGAAGATGTCCAACTAATAGTTGAACTACTAAGATAAAAAAAAAACATATACACTAGTGGATCTCCTTTTATCAAGGTCTCCACCATAATCAGAGTCCATAAATTCAACCAGTAAATCATCTAATCTCCCATACTCTATACAAGTTGATATTATACTCTTCAAGCACCTCATAATCTACTTCACTACTTGTCAGTAAGCCTTCCCCAAATTCGCCATATATCAACACATAACACTAATGGCTTAAGCGATATTTATCCAAGTATGCACTATAGCGTACATGATACAACCAGCAACATTCACATAGGGAATAATAACCATGAACTCCAATTTATTTTTAGATTGAGATAAACTAAAGCATCCATGATATGAAACCTCTCTAGCACCTTGTTCATATAGCACTCTCATGACAAGTAAAAAAGATTTTGTTCACAATCTCTTATGATTTCCATGCTAATAATCCTAATTACAGCTCCAAGATCTTTCATCTCAAACTCACTATTCAACATTATCTTCAACTTATCAACATTGTACACATCTTTTTCTGCAATAAGAATACCGTCAACATATAGCAAAATATACACAAGTGAGCTACCCTCCATCTCCTTTAAGTACACATGTTTATTATACTCACTCTTGGAAAAACCATGTTCATGTATAAATTGATCAACCTATTTATACCACTATCTAGGAGATTGCTTTATACCATACAATAACCTCTTCAATAGGCACACATAGTTACACATCTCCTCAACAAAAACCGCATCAAGCTAACACATATAAATATCCTCCTCGAGCTCGCCATCCAAAAATAGAGTTTTAACAACCAAATGCTCTAGCTCTAGATCATGCATAGCCACAAGTGTAAGTAAGTTATGAATAGAGGTATGTATAAAAATAGGAGAAAATACCTTGCTATAGTCTACGCTTGGAATTTGACTGAATCCACGTGTAACTAAATGAGCCTTGTACCTCTCTTGACTCCTAGGGCTCCCTATTTAAGTCTCTCACGCTCATTCACTCAGCAACCCCATTATTTTGTGATCTCTCAACACAAGTGTGGTATCTCACTATTCTATGGTCTTGGCAAAAATTAGTAAAACTCTCTCCAACAAACTCAAGATCATTATCTATATTGAGACACTTAACTTGCTACCTAGTCTGCTTCTCTAGCAAGATCTCCTACCGTTTGAAAATACCAAATACATCATTCTTATGATTTAAGATATACACCCATACCTTTCTAGAGAAGTCATCATTTAATGTGAGCAAGTATCATGAATCTATTTTGAAAACCATTCTCGTCAGACCTTATAAATATGAATGGGTATACTCATGATGTGCTCTTGTACTATGCTTAGTTGTCAAAAAGCTAACCTACTTCTACTTACCAAACACATAGTTTTCACAAAAGTCTATAGTACCTGTACTCAATTCATCTAACATCCCCTTCTTAGAGAGCTTAGTCAACATATAACACTTATATGCCCCAATCTCATGTGCTAAATTCTTGTAATATCCGAGCCTGTCAACCTTGGCAATGTCACAGTAGCTATCCCTATAATAATGAAACCTGCCAACTCATACAATTTCCCAACCCATCTCCCCTTCATCGCCACTAGAGCTCCTTTTGTAATTCTTAGGGTACCATCCTCAATAACACACTATTGCCCACTATAATCCAAGGACCTCAAAGAGATGAGATTCTTGGTCATATTAGGGACATATATCACATTGGAAAGTGTCTTGACTACACCATCATGCATCCTTACCTTCACCATCCCAATCTCAGCAACTTTGCTAGTAGCATTGTTGACCATCAAGACAACTCCACCCTAAGTCACTTAGAACGTCTGAAACCAAATTTTATTGGGACATATATGGTAATAGCACTCAAAATCCAAGATCCATCTATCACTAATCTTGATCTGCCTATCAATGTTTATCAACACATCTCCATCATTATCATCTTGGATAATAGTAGCTTCATTCTTTATACTAGATGACTCACCATACTTAGTATCGGGCTACCTATTCAAACAAAACTTTCTAATGTTCCCCTTCTTGTGACACCCATATCACATCCCAATTTTTTTCCAATTCTTCAACTTAGATCTAGACTTTTTATGGTTACCAAACCCCACTCCTAAACACTCCCCTTGCTACAAGTCCCTCAATGTAGGAGTCCCCGAAAGTACCGCTATTAGTCAACTGACTATCAAGAAACTCCCATTGTAGTAGGGTGGATTTCTTATCTTCAACGACTAACTCATCTTTTCTATACAAAAAAAAGCCTCAAAAAAATGGTTAAAGCTAGTAGGCAAAGAACACAAAAGCATAAGAGCTAAATCTTCATCATCAAGTTTAACTTCTATATTATGCTAATTCATCACAATAGAATCAAACTCATCCAAATGAACTTTTAAAGATAGACCTTCACCTAATTTTAGGTCATGAAGTTTACTCTTCAATAGTAACTAATTCACTACTAACTTTGCCATATGCAATGAATCAAGCTTCAACCACAAGAAAATCGGTGTTGACTCCTTTGCCATGTCCCGCAATACCTCATTAGACAAGTATAATTGTATGTTAGAGAGGACCTTCATATCTAACTCTTTAAATTTCTCATCCATCATTGATTATGACTTATTCAAGTGACTGGATAAAGCTTTCTCCAACTCATCATGAATCAAAATCATCCGCATCTTCAATGTTCACCATCCGAAATTGACTAATCAATTGAACTTTTTAATATCGAATCTTGTAGCCATCTTGAACACCAAGTCTCTTCAACAATCACAACTCTAATACCAAATTATTATGGAATAACACCGATTGAAATATAAGAATTAATAAGATAATTTAATAATTGACAACTCATTTGTAAAATAGAAAATTAGGGAAAATAGAGATATTTATTCATGCACTTGTGTAATTACAAGATGTTTCAACTAATTATTCAACCAATTAAAAAAATCAATAATTCTCTAAGAACGAGAACACTATAGAGAATAAGGAGAAGATTGACTCATATGATTTGACGAATAAAGTTTTATTATTTCTCTTATATATCAAATAAAACCCTATCGGGTAAAACAATGTGTTTCGTAAAGTAACTAAAAAACACGATCCGTGTTTAGAAACACGTGACCCTCATGTTATTTTTTTTAGTCTCATCTTTTTTCCCAAACAACACATCAAAATATTATGTGAATAAACATCACCTATGTTACTAAATACGGGGCCACCGTGTTTACCACAGAATTCATAATATCCAACTCAAACTTCTCTAACACCTGCATGAACCAAAATAATGTTATGTTATACATCGAATACCCATTTAAAGCTCGTAGCTATCATTGAGCTCTGATTAACAATTATTTACAATGTGTATACATAGAATTACACCATGATTAATTATTCTAAACATGCAATACCACATAGAATAGTCATAAATCATAAGGGAAACCTAAGAAATCCAATAGCAGACATTCCATTACCAAAAATACCAGAATGTCATTATAAAACCCTATGCCATAATCAACTCATAACATCACCCATAAGACCCACACGCTCATCAAAATGAGCACAACACTCCAAAATATCATATTAAATACCAAACCTAACAATTCAAATTAAACTTCAACATTTTTCACATTAAATACCGATTATACCCACTAGGATTTCTAAGCTTAGTTTAGTATATTTTCACACAATGCCAACATTAGTGGCACTCATAATCAACCCAAACTAATCACATATCACACTTATCATAATTTATCCCAAATGACACTTATACAACCTCAAATTTCCACCATTTATCTAAAATGACCACTTTACCCTTATTTAACATAAATACATCAACTCTTGCAATATTTGTATCTTAATTAGGGCTATTCTTGGTTCAAATATCTGATATTTCGGATATCTAAAAATGATATTTGATATTTGATTTGAAACTTTGAATATCCGAAAGATTGGATATCCAAATTTTTTGATCGGATATCAAATATAATCGATATTATATCAATAAAACTTTAAATATAAAAAAACCACCAAATCACAAATGTATTTGATATTATCCGATTTTGTGAGCTAATATTTGATCTGCTTACCGAATATCCTACTTGTTCAATAAATATCCGATGTTAAAACAAAAATTAAAATTGATACATCACAAAATTTAATTGGATTCTGTCAGATCTAAAAAGGGATTATATTAAAAATATAATTTCAACTAAATAAAATTTTAGCCCAAATAATAAATCAAGTAAAAATTATATATATAAAATAAAAAATTATAAAAAAATGTATTAATATTTTTTGAATCGAATATTATTTGTATTTGTCAGATCAAATATCTAGTTTGTTTGACTTTTCATTGAATGGATATGATATTTGATTAAAAAGAAAAATCGGATCGGTTATTTACTTTTTTGAATTGGATCACTTCGAATATCAAATTATATAAACAAATATCGGATAACATGACCAACCATGAACAACCCTAATCTTAACCTATACTTAACTAAACCATATCATATTAAGTTAAAATTTCAAATATATATATATATATAATGGCATACTTAATTTCCACAAAACAAACTAATTCAATACAAATGCCTCTAACTTATTATAATACCTCGAGTCGATACGACTATGCGAGAGCTACCTTGGAGTGCTTTTGGATTGATCGGCTAGCCCCACATATTAACATGAGTTCTTTTAATGCGTTGTCCCTCAATTACTCTCTTCATGAGAAATTTTCAAAAATTTTAGGATTACCCATCCTAAAAATTGCTCCATGGCCAGTACAGTTAATTGTAGAATTCTTAGAACAGAATCACCAAAAGGATGGTATACCATATTGATATGAGTAGCCATATCAATCCTTATAACACTTTCCTTAAATTGGGGTATTACACTTATTCTAGCAATAAAATCATGCATCCTTTAACTTTCACTAAACTTAACCAATTTTACATGTAATCTTCTATGCATAATTAAACACCCAAAGATATAATTAACTAAGATTAAATAGCTCAAGTCCTTCACTAGAATCTAAAGGGATGAGAACCCCTAAAGGCCCAAAATGTCTCCAAACTTAAATTGCATCTTACAAAAATTATAATATTAATTACTCATATGATTAAAATCCTTTAATATGTGCTTAAAAAATTAGCTAAACATACTATCAAGATCAAAATTTCATGAAAAAACCTAGCATGGACTAACTGATTTTGTACATAAAATCATAAAATTAAAAATTCATATGAAATCATACAATTTTATGGAGAACAATCTTACATAGTTGGATCATGCATAACAAAGTAAAACATGCTAGAATGGTATTCATATTAAAATTATAAATAGCAATACAATTGCCTAATCTAATGAGGTGTATATCTTTACCTAACTACACTAGTCTCTTAGTAAAAATAACTACTCCTAATCATCCTCTCCTTTTACCACCTTAGGATCACTTAACAACAAAAGTAATAGTGGTTAGGAAAATAATAAAACTGATAAGGGAAAATGTAAAGAAAAGAGGAATGAATTTAGGATTCAAAATCAGAGTGGAAAATGGAAAGAGGATTGGTGGTGGTTGTCTAAATAGCAACAACAAGTCAACACTAAACCACCACCCAAACCACCCTATAACTTACCACAATAAGGCTAGGTATATATGATGGGAAGGAGTTGTAACTAGGGTGGTTGAAGGTTGCAAAAAAGTAAGGAAAGGATGGTAATTATGCAAGAAGCTTATGTTGGTTGGCCTTGTCTGTATGAGAAGCTCAAATTAATCAACCTAATTTATATGAGAAGCTCATGTTGCTTGGCTCTTATTTTGTGAGATGCTAAGAGAAGTGAGAGAAGAATGGCGGTGATGGTAGCTTCAAGGAGTTAAAAAGATGTAATGTACAAAAGGAGGGTAAATGTATGTTTGTCACCATCAACAATTGACCTAGATTATCCAAGAAGAAGAGAGGAGTTGGGGTGGTGAATGGAAAGGAAACATAAAAAAAAAATGAGGAAAGTGGTCACATAGATTGTTGTGAGTATTGGTAGTGAGGGAGAGTGTGAAAGAGTGCACTATATTTTTAATTTTTTTTAGATTGTTGTGAATATTTGCTTTTTTAAGTCTTGATTTGGCTCTACTATGTAACACCCTCAATTTACCAACTAAAAACTTTCATTTTTACGGAAGCATTAATTACCAAATTATTGGGTGTTACTGCCACACTTATCATGAGTCTGATTCCCTCTCCTTTTTTACACCAAGTGCTAAGGCTAAAACAAACCATAACCAAAGTAAAATAGTAGAAATAGAATAATACATAAATAGAAGTTACAAATAAATATTGTAGTACAATGGTATAACTAAAATACACCAAGGGGACAGAAGAGTCCAAAGAAAAACTAATTATAATCAAAAACCAACACCAGAATATATGACACCGATTTACCCTAACTCTTAAACCCAAATGCCCTCTTTAAAATGGAACATTTTCTAAGGACTCCACTTATCCTTTTTATTATTATACACTTCATGCCACTCCATAACCCTCGCGCAATCATCTGCAAAAGTAGTATCAATATGACTTTATAATATTAAATAAATCATAATACCTCACAAGAGGTAACATACCCATCTTTCACATAGTCACACAAAATCCAAAAAGCATACTTGAGTACAAAGCATGTACCATAACCACAAATAATATTCATGGAGCAACATATATAAACATCTAGTCTTAAATTTAATAATAAAACATACCACTCAACTTCTCATTATTTCAAGGTACAAGGTTATATTCTATTATTTAAATACATTCCGAACACAGTAGTAGGTATTGAGGAAACTACAGAAATAATAATCCAAAACAATATCAGCATAAAGTACTGAGGCATCTACTGAACCAAAAAATACAACATAAACTAATGTAGGGCAATGAGGTAACTACTGAACCAAAATAGCCTTCACAATACAAAGGTAGGGCATTGAGGTGACTACCAAACTAACAAATGCATTTCTTTCGTTTTATTACATAACAAACATTCCCATTTTTACTTTCTTACTTAAGGGGGATACAAATCAATCTAGGGACACAGTGATGCACCTAGTCATGCTGGAGCTCCAAAGGAGAATAATACCCTAACCTCGAACCTAGAGACACAGTGGTGCACCTAGTCATACTAGAGCTCCAAAGGAACATAATACCTTAACCTCGAAACTAAGGGCACAGCTATACACTTGGTAATACCGGCGTACAAAGGAAACACAATATCCTACCAACCTTGATCACCTAGTCTTTAAGTAACGATATCCCCTATAAGGTCTATAGGTCACCTATAGAGTAGAATAGGTCCATAAACTAGAGCACAGTGGCACACCAGTGAACCAAAATAACAAGGGCTAACACCTCACCTATAAGGTAGCAACCTCTTGATATGAACTCCATCAACAACTGTAATGAAACCCAATATCAACGATGGTTTAAAACCCCAAGATCATGAAGACAAGATTGATTGAGCCTTGACCCAACACCTAAGAAGATGAAAACTAAGACTACAAAGGATTGAAATGCTACACCTAGAAAACTTGAGAATCTCTCAACAATCAAGGTGATAAGTTCGGTTGTTTGAACGCCACAAGATTAACTTGATAAGTTCTACAAGTTCTTTTAAGAACGAAGAGGAACACAAAACCTCACAAATATGATAATTTCTGAAAACGTTACATATCCTTATTCATTTCGAAATACCCATATATATACTTGGAACAACCCTCCAAGCATAGGAAAAAGTCATAACTAAAGCTTTAAAACACCCTCCTAGAATAGGAAAAGTCATAACTAAAGCTTTAAAACAACACAAATAACAAAATAAACAAGTTCCCACTTTTTTTACCTCTTGGACTTCTAAAGGTAACCATAAATAGCTAAATGACTAATTTTAATGTATTTAACATAACCATTCAAGACCATGTTTTAATCCTCTATTTAATATCTTGAAACTCATCAAATTCATACATTTTGATGGTTAGATCATGTTGGAAACGTTTTTGCATAAATATTAGTATCTTCAACTTCTTTGATGATGTTGACTAAGTCTCTATTATTTATTTGAGCCCATCTTGATCTATTTAAAATCAACCCAAATCTCTTGGTTTAGCCCATTTAGTGCTTCATTGAAACGTTTGGCTCTAAGTCTTGTAATTGGACTGCTTGGAAGCAACAAAGGGTCTTGTGAAGGATTTGCATCACCTCTAAAGAGCAACTATTCCCAACTTGAGGTATTCCACTTTAAGTATTAATATTTTATGAGGTGAACACATAAGTTGCACACATCAATTTCCATTTTCCATTCTTAACCATTTTCCTTTTTATTTTCTAATTATTTAGATAAAATCTAGGCCATAGGTCTATTTCAAGCCAAGTCAAAGCTAAGACCAACGTATCAAAAGTATAAGGTCATTCTAGCATTCAATTATTTGTAGAATATTCAATAGGTCAAAATTACTAAAATACCCTTCAAAACCCTAGCTTCACCATTATATTCAATTTTGTTCCAAACATTATCATTATGAGATATTTGTCATAAGCAAGAAAAAGGTAATATATCACATTATTTTAGCATGTAGATAATTGTTACATTTTGACAATTATCTGTATTTTTCACTTTTCATACATTTAGTGGGTTACGTCTACCAATACCCTAATCATGCAACTCTCACATACCACATCTTCTATGCAGCATGTACGTATGCATTTAAAGCATAAAATATAATTTAAATATGAATATTATCATCGTACATGGAGGAAATTATCTCTAACCCTAGGCCATGTGAATAGAATTTAACATAAGCTAACCCTAATTATGCACATATGCGTCCATGTGAATTATCATAACCCTAAATTTCATGTATGGGAACTCATGATGTATTTACCATGGAATTTGAATCATAAGTTGAAAAGAATGGAAACCCTAACAAAATCTTAGACATGTGGACGTAAAACATTTGACATATTATCATGCACACAACTTAATTATCAATAATCATGCATGTTATCCCTTCAACATATTATCATTTTATCATGCATGCTAAAATACTTGAAAAAAATAAAAACCTAACATTAATCTAGGTATAAAAATTTCTATCATGCTCATACATAATTTCTACCATCTTGTGGGTGATTGAATTTACCTAATCGAAGGTTATACAAAAACAAGTCTTCTCCAAAGCTCTCAAGAATTACCTAGGGATTTAACATCCAAACACATATATATTAGCATATAATATTACACAACAATAATTCATCAATTACCTAGGGATAATAAATAATATGTCAGATATCCGAAATTTTCAAGCAGACCACAAATGAGAAATATTGGATACAAATTATTAGATAAAAAAAAGTAAATTAATGAATATTGAATCGGTAAGATCTAATGATTTTATTTGAGTCTTAAATTATATTATATTCTATTAGTAATACCAAATTTTGGATAATATTTAATCAAAATAATAATTAAAAATTATAAGATTTACTTACAATAAACAATACCCTCATTTCAAGTTCTACACATATACATGCTTATATAAAATAAAATTTGATGAAAATAAATAGTGTTTAGAGTATATATGTATATAATTTATTAGATCAGATTTTATTTGTTTGTTTTAGATTGGATATCCGATTTATTTGATCTTCTATTGATCAAATTGGTTCTTAATTTGAATTCAGAAAAAAAAAAGAATCGATTATTTGATTAATTAGATCAGATCAATTCTAATATCAGATTAGATTATCAAATATCGGATAATATAAATAATCTTATTATAAACTACCTTATAGTACCATGGATAGGGCTGTGCAAAAAATCCGGGATCCGAAAATCCGAAAATCCGATCCGATATTTAAAAATCCGATCCGACATTTCGGATATCCGAACCAATTTTATTCTAAAAGGATATCCGACATTCGGATATCCGGTTTTTTTTTTGGATTATCCGATCCGATAAAATATCCGATATTTTGTTGATTATTTCAATAATACATCATATTATTGTATTTTTATAGTTTTAAGTTTTAAAATTTTATTTATTTTTATATTTCAAATATTTATAATAATATTTTAATACTTCTTTTAGATAAAATAAGATATTTATATGAATATAGATATGAATATTAATTGATATACGATCTTTATTTTTAAAAATATTGTAGCAAAAGTTATTAAAATTGATAAAATAGTATTTTCATACGGATATTGGAAATATCCGAATCCGGTTCATATCCGGACTGTATTTTTCGGATATCCGCATCCCGGATATCCGGTCTAAAAAATGCGGAGCGGATATCCAAAAAAAATATCCGAATGAATACGGATATCCGATTTTGCACACCCCTAACCATGGATCATAACATCCACCAACTCATCTTTCCAAAGAAGTCATACGTTTCCGCCAAAACCGACGGTATCAACTCTAGCATTTCCTTTAAACCATCGCTTCTTAATAATCCCATCAGCACAGTCACCACTAAGGCGGGTTTCCAGAGTCAAAACTAACAGGTTATGCCTGCGAGCAATATCTTTGAAACTATTTAGGAAGGCTTCATTGCCTACTCACCTAATATTCCAAAAAAAAATTTGGACAGTAGTCATCAATAACAAAAACATGAAGAAAACAGAAGCAGACTCATGCAAGCGGAGGTACCCGGCCAGACTGGTGCGTATCAGGCAAAGGACCCTGTGTGCCTCTTGCGCCTATTCTTTTTCCCTATCCAATATCATCTTTGGTTATGCACTCACATAAATCCTCTGTCCCGGCCTAGACCCTTGATGTAAGTTGTCGTGAGTCGATCGATGGTGAGTCAGTATTTGTCAACGGAACTTGTTGGGGGGGGGGGGTTACATTTTCCCTCGCCACTTCTGTAACCCAATAACGACCAATTTAGTTGAATTCTCTGTTCCCTTCCCCAAACTCACTGATCTGATCTGGACCAGGTGTTTAAGCCTCAACTTGTCTCGCCACCAGTGTTTGTCCTTCTAGTACTAGATGGATCCGAATTAACCTGTATAGTAAGGGCTGGGTGGAGCTTGCATATTCATAATAGTTTGAGATCCACCTTTCTGAAGCAAAGTTAAGGGTCTTATCTAGTCTCGAGTCATCCTCCAATATCTCCAAGACTTGAAAATTTGATTACCCAGTCCTCCATCCCGAACTCAAAGGAGAGCTTTCTTACTTGAATTATCAACATCCACCAATCTGTCATGCTCACGTCTGGTGGTGACCTCCCTTGGTTGCGTGGGGTTTCTAACATGTTTGCCTTTTCTATTATTGCTCATCACAAGCATCCACAGACTATAAAGTTGTTCAGCATCTTTATAAGCACCTTGTTCCACAGCTTGTTGTGGATCGATAGTAGTAGATACTATAGTCCCTCGACTCTGCCCTCTTTTGCAAATGCTCTATAGATTAAGGACAATCCTGAAGGAGATGTCCATATATAGCTGCCATAGTGAATACACACCAAGCTGATCCCTTCATATTCAATCATATAAAGGTTAGAGCCCATCCAAAATTTTGGCAACAGCAGTTTGACGAAATCACTCTCCACATTGATGTGATACTTGAAAGCAGCTAGGATGAGTGAATTAGATGATCTCCAACTAATATTTAAGAACTTTAAAAAGGAATTTGGTTTGGTGGAGGGTATGAACAAATTGGGGCTTTAAATTTTCAAGCAAGATTCATCAAAAATTCAACAAGAAAGGTTAACTTTGAATAATTCTCCAAGAATACATTCAAAGGGTTCCAATTAGAAAATACTCCAAGCAATTCCTAGATAGTAGATACAATCTCACAAAAGAGAGAAATTTAGCCAAAAATAGCTTCAATTCTTATTCACTCAATAGTTGTTGCATATAAGGGTTGTTATGGGGTATTTATAAGCCTCATAAAAAGTTGTTAGAACTAATTCTAACTAATTAACAACTAATCAGTTGTCACATAACCAACACAAATGTTGGAAACAACTTATGATCGATGGTAGCAATTAGTTTCAACAAACTCAAGTTAGTTGTAACTAATTCCATGTATATATTGGCAAGTAGTTGCATAACCACTTCTAATTAGTTGTAAAACCCTAATTCGACCATAACCTAATGTCACACTTAATTACATTAATTTCAACATTACAAACATTAAATCAGCTATTACAAGTACATGTAACACCCTAATTTTTACTACTAAAAAATTTCGTTTGCTGCAAAAGTAACTAAGTAAAAATAGTGGGGGTTACCACAGTGATCGACATAATTCTAGTTGATGCAACCATCCTTACATCAATCATAAGGCTAAAACGTTCAAGGAAATATAAGAAAATTAGAAAAACAAAAGTACATTTATAGTGCAAATATTGAGTTTGGAGTATTACTCTGGGTTTTACAATACCAAAATACAAAAATGGGATACCGTGGATCAAGAGTCCAAAAGGGGTATCCAGTTTAATACATAACCCAGATAATAGATACTCTTCACCAGACCCCAACATAGATGGAGTCACTCATCCCCACATAAGGCGTCATAGGCCACAAAGTCATCTACTTGATCCTTTGAAACCTGCACATAAGATCCAGGGCCTTCTGCTCGTGGAAATAAGCAACACCCATAAAACGGGTGGTCAGTACGCTACGTACTGAATAAGGGAACAGTACTATCGAAAAAGGGATACAAGTAGCACGTGCTTTCACATTAGATGATAATGGAATACAACCAAGTAAATAATCATCTCATAAGGCATATTACGATCCAGATCCTTTTATTAAGTATGGTCCATTTTCATTCTTTTATATACGTTGTGTGCAGGAACCCCACTATTCTTAAACTAGTGGAACGGTCTGAAACTTCTCGGGGACAACACACCCGAGCCACTATTCTTTCCGGTGGAATGGAGGTGAAAACACCATCTCAGGGCAGAATGCTCCCGACCCACTATTCTACCCGGTGGAATGGGAATAAATCATCTCCTCGGGACAAAATGCTCCCAAGCCACTATTCTACCCAATGGAATGGGAATAAATCACCATGGTCTTGACTCACGCATTCTTCCACTTTAAATCATTTGTATATTTTACATAGGTTGTAAGGATATGTTTTATTTCACGATTAGTAGGCACCCCACTATTCTCAACTGGTGGAACAGTTTGAAATTTCTCGGGGACAACACATCAGAGCCACTATTATTTTCGGTAGAACAAAAATTAAAAACATCATCTCGGGGAAGAACGCTCTGAGCCACTATTCTATCCAGTGGAACGAGAATACATATATATATATAGATTTAGGAAAAATAATCACCATGACCCTACTCACATGCTCTTTTACTTTAAGTGATTAGTATCTTATTTAAGATTGATTTTCAGGCATAGAACATAGTTGACCAGATATGCATGTAATATAGGTCCAAACCCTTAAGTCCTATCAAAATCTAATTACACTTCCTTTAATGTTCATTCTCCCATGTTGATTGCTCCACTCACATTATATTATGAAATATCCCAAATCCCATCATTAGTATCATACCCAAAAAGCATGACCTAATTCCCATGAGTTTGATGTATTAATCTCATCCCGATGTATATATATTAAACACTGAAGTTTCCAAGTCTAAATCCATAAAATTATCATAACACTTCATATGAGATATTCATCATTTCTAATTCTCAATAGTTATTCTCTAATCCACGAAGATGGAATCATAATATTAACATCTTAAGATGACTTGTTCTAAATTTACTATTAAACATTTATGAACCCCTAAAATAACGATGATATTCCTATGAATTACTCAAGTTATTGTCATAATTTAAGTTTCCTAACACATAAATTACCAAGCTTCCTTAATATCCCATAATGACCAAGTTACCCTTTAAGCACAATCAGCCCCTTTATTTTATAACATCTTATACCTTCCATATAAATTATTTTTCCAAGTCCCCATTAATTATCATACCTCATGAGAGACCTTAAGCCCATTTACCACAACTCATTCAAGCCATAGTTTATATCATGAGACACAATTTAACTGTTATGCCATTCTCATTGTTCAACCCATATTTCATACTATAGATAAAATTTCACAATTTTGACATTATCATCCTTCAACCCATATTTCATACCTTAAGTTATAATTTTCACAAATATGACATTCTCATCATTCAACCCTGATTTCATACCATGAATATATTTCCACAACTGTGATATTATCATCATTCAACCCTAGATATATTTCCACAAGTATGATATCAACATCACTCAACCCATATTTCATGCTATAAGATGCATTCTCACAAATAAGATGTTATTGTCACAATCATAACATAATGGTATTTCTTACAACTCTTATATTATTTCAACATAATATGCATAACATCACAAATTATCAATATCAACATATGTTACATATTATAGCAGCAATATCATGAAAAACACATTTATTTGAATAAGTAAATATCATCAAAAGTCCTAATCATCAAATAGTATCCTTACCAACTAGGACACTAGACTCTAAGCATGAAAAATCTTAGACTTCCTCCTCCGAAGCTACTAGAAAACCACCTAAAAAAGATAAGAAAATTACGGTTAGGCTTGAAGAGTTAAACTAAAGGAAAAATCAAGGTAAAGAGGGTAAAAGTAGGTATAACCGTAGTCTAATGAGAGCTTGAGATGTGTGGATGTGTAGAGGAATATGTGGCGGAGCTATGGTAGAAGTTTGGTGGTGTTTGGTGGAGGTTTAGGGGTGAAAATAGGGATGCATGACCAAAGGAATGGGGTTGCATGGCTGTACAATAGGCGGTGCAGCTTCTGGTTGAGAGAAAACAAAATGCACGGCTAAGTGGTGCGAAGTTGCATGGCCATGCAAAATCAGGCCGGGAGGAAAATTTGTACACAGTCAGACGGTGCTGCCATTGCACGGCTGTGCAGCAAGGGTTTTAAACATTGCATGGTATGGCTGTGCATACTATGATGCTACAACAAACGCGAGGGAGAAGGAGAGAAAAGATGAGGTGGACGGCAGCGATGGACAGCAACGGCTAGGGGGATGGTCGGGACGACCTTGGTGGTTGGTCCATCAGCCAAAGGGTGGCGAGTGGAAGCCGAGGTGGTACACGGTGGTGGAAGATGGTGATGTGGAAGTTAAAATAGGGAAAGGAAGGGAAAGAAGAAGAAGAAAGGGAGAAGGAGGGAATAAAAAGTGTGAGGGAGCTCAGTAATAGCTCTTTGGCACAAATATTGGCAAAGTTAGGCAAAACCAAAGAGAAATAGGGAGAGTGTGAGGTAAATATATGTGTGTGTGTTCATGGGTGTGTGTGTGGTGATTAAGGGAAAAAAGAAAAGAACAAGGGTGGTGTGCGATGGGGAGGAAGATGATGGGGCAACTGCAAGTTGATGATGATGGTTATGATTGTAGAGGATGGCTAGGGTAGAGTAGTAGCTGCAAGGTGAGGGTGGTGATGGTTGATGGAAGTGTTGCATAAAGATGGAAAGGATAAGAGGGATGCGGGGAGATGGGGTGTGCGACGGGGAAGGTGCAGGTCTGCAGAGATGGGAGAAGGAGAAGAAGAAGGGAAAAGGTGATGGGTGATGGATGAGGGCGCAGAAAGGTGATGGGTGGTGGTGCAAGTGGGTAGTGCAAACTTTGTAGCAAAAGGTTGGCGGGAGAAGGAGAAGAAGGAAAGAAAAGAAAAGGAAAAAGAAAAGGAAAAGAGAAAGGGTTGAGGGGATTAGTTTAGGATGATTTAGATTAGTTAAGGGTAATTAGGATTAGCATAAATTTTAGTGGATTTGGTTTCAGTTTACGAATTATAGTTTATCAAAGTTAAGGTTTTCAGAATTGGTTACTGTTTCAAGATTAAGGATAGGTTAAGGCTAATATAGGATTTATTAGGTTTAGAATCAAATCAGGGTTCTAATGATGCAGGATTAGATTAAGTATTTTTTCGGGGTATTACATACATAAAATAAAAAAGTTAAGAAACCCTAATATGCATATGCTAATAATCTAGAATTTACAACAAGTTCTACACAACATTAAGGTATTTGCATGAGTTTGTTGTCTTATCCTCCACGTATGCCACAACTTGAATTTTTGAATGTCTTGTAAACGAAAATATCTTAAGTGTCTTCTCCTTGCAAATATGTAACATACCTACAAGATTAATAAAATATTGTTGGAAATATTATCACATATACCCAACTCAATTGGCTTTATGATTAAGTATGTTAATTCCTCATTATTAAGAGGATTAGATACTTCCGCATCACACAAAAATTCAAGCAAAATATCCTAAGACATCATCGTAACACTTCCAAAATTCACTACTAAAAAATTTTGTTTTATTAAAAGAATTAGCGAAAGCAAAATAACAAAACTATGAATTATGGGGATATTACTGCCACACTTAGTACCAGACCGGTTCACTCCTACCGTTCCAGTACCAAGTGCTAAGGCTGAAGAGAATTATCGTTAAACACAAGTCAATACTTAAAACAAGAATTCATAAAAGAACTATAAAGTTCATAATATGGAAATCAAAGTACGCATAAAAAGGTTTACAATTTAAAGAAGTACATAATTAAAGTTTCCAAAGGAACAGAAAGTACAGTACAATAAAACAGGACTAAGATAAAATGATATAGGGTAAATGAAATGAAAAAGAGATTCCAGCTAAGACGCTCTCGGTCCCCAAGCCAAGCCCAAGTTCAACTCTCAGCCTCGTCTGATGCCTCATAAGTATCATAGGCATCGAAGATAACATCTCCTACCTGCACAAACTCAGGTGGGGCCTCTGTTCATGGAAATGAGAAGCACCCATGAAATAGGTGGTTAATACACTATGTACTAAGTAAGGTAATCATATCGGTAAGACAAGCAAGAAGCACGCAAGTAAGCCCATGCAAGAATATAAACACGTAAGGAGTACAAGGCAATAATTCAGATTTTACAAGATCAAGCCGAACTTATACTAATAATTTATCTTACACCTCTTTTATATTAATTTCATAAGAGTATGGAAACACCACTATTATAGCCGGTGGACCAGAAACACTCCACAAGGTAGAATGCACCTGATTACTATTATATCCAGTGGACCGGAATTACTCAGCAGGGCAACATGCACGTAACTACTATTATTGCCTGTGGATCGGAAAATACATATATAACCTCACTGGTCGTGACTCTCATGGTGTTCCACTGTAATTAATTAGTATCTTTCCATGCCTTATACTTCTAGTTCACACATTTCTCATATTAATTCCACGTGAGTACGGGAACCCCACTATTTTAGCCGATGGACCAGAAACACTCCATAGGGCAAAACGCACCTAACCACTATTATTGTCAGTTGACCGGAAAATATATATCCTCACTGGCCCCAACTCAAGAGGTATTCCACTGTAAGTAAATAGTATCTTCCCATTACTTATTACCATACAAATTTTGGTTTATTGAGCCTAGAATCTCCCACAATATAGCCAGTGGACTGGAAATACTCAATAGGGAAAAACGCTCCTAACTACTATTATAGCCGGTGGACTAGATAATATATAACCTCACTAGGCCCTAGCTTGATAATCTTTCACTTTAAGTGCTTAGTGTTTTATTATATCTTGTTCCACACACAACCCCGACTAGACATGCATGACCCACTCAACTTTCCGAACTCCTACCCATATCTTGGGACTTCTACTTCCTCTAGTATATCCAAATATCCTTTCCTACTCTTTCCTCATTATCATGAATACTCAACTTTGAGGCCCACTTTCCATATCTCTTAATCAACTTAATATCACTCTCTAGGGTTTTCTTCCAGGAAAACCCTAATTTAGCCTATATGGCCCAACCTGCCTCTATCCCATACAACTCATACTCCTCCAATTTATCACCTCACTCGATTCATCCTCAAGCACTATATTTTACTTCCTATATAATACATATGGCCATGAAACCCTAGTTAGCCAACCCAAAACTCTAGCACCTCTCTTTCCTCATACGATGTTATTCGTTCATCACTCTTACTTACCATCACCCCTTCCACATGACACATATCCAACACGACCTATGATCACGAGACTTCCTTCCATCTTTTTCCCACTCACCATGAACCCAAAACTCTTCTTTATTACCAAAACCATCTCTTTCCTCGATCCACACTTGAAATTACAACCTCACTATCCAACTCCAATACATTATCACCAAAAACCCTAGTTAGCTCCCCAAAAACCCTAGTACTTCTCATTTCTTTTATGCTACTCACTCAACACCCAAATACATTCTTCTCACTTGACTCACTTTTCCTCCATGTGACACCCCTTCCATCTTTTTTCATTATTCTAACCATTTCCATTAATTTTTTCCTCCCTTACACATTTCTCTCACTTAGGGTTTCCTCTTAAAACCCTAGTCAAATCTCCCATGCATCCTTACATCAACCCACTTACTATTTTTCACATATAAAATCCAATCACCCTAACAATTATTCCCTTACCTTACTCAATCTTCAAATCAACTTTTCCCACGTAAAAGTCATCCTCATGCAATGGCTAACCATCTCATGCAAACCCTAGACTTCCCATACATGTTTTGATCCATTCCCTTAATTTCATTCCCACTATTCCTCTTTTTATCAACTCATAGGTCATAAGATAATTAGGCAATTATTACCATTTTCTAGTCAACTCACTTTCCTCAGTCCTTTCCATTTCTCTCACAACCACATCATACTACTTAGGACCTATTATCATGCACGTCATAAGGGGCAGTACTACATAAGCACAAACCAAATACAAGCAATAACATCACATTACACATATCATAAACACATGCAACTTACCTTATCTCCATACGCTACAAGAACTTGATAATATAAAATATAAAGCACACACATCAACCAACACATATAGCACACTCTTAAACATAAAAAGCCTTGACCATATCCTTACCTAATAGGACATCAGGCTTGAAGCACTCTCTTATGCCTCACTAGGGTTTTGACTTGATTCACCTTTAAGAGGGGAATACTAAGGGTTAACCTCCGTCTTACCAAAATTACCATAATTTCCTACATTACCCTTATAATGGCCTACTATTAGGGTTAATACTAGTAATAGTTGTTTTATAAATAAAAGTAGTGTTATTATTCTCAAAGTAGCTAACTATGTCATTACTAGTCAAAATAGGTCTTAAGAGGTACATTGGTTCATGTTAAAGTATTATTAGCAATATTTATATTATTAAAGATAATAAATTTAATAATAATAATAATAATAATAATAATAATAATAATAATAATAATAGTTGTAGTGATAATACTAATAACAACCCAAATCTTAGTAATAATAATAGTGATATTAGTAATACTAAAGTAGTGATAATAATGATACTAATAATAATAATAATAATGCTAGTAGTGATAGCAATATTAGTGACATAGGTAATATTAACAATATTGACAAAGTAATAATAATAATAATAATAATAATAATAATAATAATAATAATAATAATAATAATAATAATAATAATAATAATAGAAATATTAATAATAGTTCTAATCTTAAGAATAATACTAACAAGGGTCCTAATAATCAAAATAGTAGTAACCTTAGTGATAAAAGGGTCAAGTATAATAATAATGATGGTAATAATAATAATAATAATAATAATAATAATAATAATAATAATAATAATAATAATAATAATAATAATAATAATAATAACAATAATAATCAAAATGGTAATAGTAATATAAGGGTTCAAATGTTTACAATAATAATAAAAAGTGACAATAGGCCAAAGTTAGTATTAATAATAATAGTAAGAATAATAATGATAATAATAATGATGATGATGATGATGATATTAAGAATAATACTATTAATACTACTAAAAATTGCTAACACTTGGATAAAAAGGGTTTAGGGGTTGAGGAGGTTAGGGTACCACCTAGAGACGGTGGCGGCGGCAGCACCGGTAGAGGGAGAAGAGAGATGGAGAGATGGTTTTATAGGCTAGGAGAGAGGGAATGAGGGGTGATTGAGGTGGTGGTGGGTGCGTCAGGTGGAGAGGGTTGCAATGGAGGTGGTGGTGTAGCCAAAGGGGGTGGCGCACAGCAGCAGGTGTGGTGGCCGAAGGTGGTGTAGGGAGGAGAAGGGAGAAGGGAGAAGGAGAGGGAGGCAGGGAAAAAGGGAGGTAAGGAGAGGTATAGGAAGCTCCCCTGGTTGTTTTGGAAGGTAGAGGGGGTGTTTATTGGGGCAGAATCAGCAGCAGGCGGTGGTGCGAAGGGTGGCGGTGGTCGAGGTGGGCTGATTGGGAGGTGAACTTTACACGACCGGGGTGGCTCGTGCAGGGCAAATCTAGAGTGGAGGGAGGTGTAGTTTGATAGAGGGTGATGCAGGGAGTGGTTCTGTGGGTGGATCAAGCGGTGGTGATAGGGCGGTCGTCTGATTGGGAGGTGGTGCAAAGGGGAGTTTTTTGGGTTGCAAAAAAGGAACCCGATTATGGCTACCCTTGTGATATTTATAAGCCAATTGGAGGAGAAAATGATAGAGGGGACAAAGGACAAGAGGGGCAGGTAAGGCAGGACCACCGGCCGGCGGTGGCAGGCGGCACAGGTCTACCATGGCAGGGGGTTTGGTGGTCAGGGGAGAGAAAGGAAAGAGGGGCAGGCGTGCATGAGGGGGAAGAGGGGGAAGAGGGTTGGTTAGGTCAAAATGGGAAAGAAAATGATGGGGGAGAGAGGGAAAGGACGGCCAATTGTGGGGTTGGTGGCTGCCGATAGAATCGGGGCTACAGGTTAGGGGTTACAAGTCGGGGTAGGGAGAAGGAAGGGGAAGGAGAAGGGAAGGGGTTGGACCGGGCAGTCCGGGAAGGAAAGAAAGGGAAAAAAAAGAGGCAGACCAGGGCTAGGCGACGAGCGAAGGAAAAAAATGGAGAGGGTGCATGTAGGCCTGGGCCTCGCCAAAGGAGAAGGGGAAGGAAGGGAAATTGGGCCGCGAGGGGCTGGCCCAATCGGGGAAGAAGGAAAAAAGGAAAAGAAGGGAAAAAGAAAAAAAAAAGGGAAAAGGAGAAATGATGGATTGGTGGGGTGTTTAGGATATTTTATCATTTTTTATGATTATTTAAAATAATAATATTTATAAAAATAATGATTAAATTCGTTTTTAGATTAATTTGGGCTATTTTGAATAAATTTTCCCAATTTCCATTTTAATTAGCAAAATACCCTAATTTTTTCTAATTAAATTATTTATTATTTTCCTCTTGATTTGCCTTAATTAATCCCCTTTATTTTAATAAAATAGTTTACTTAATTAATTTCTCTAATAAATTCTTATTTGGCCATAATTTCTAAAATTAGGGTTTTGGGGTATTTCAGTCATGGTGATGGTGTGATTGATTCAAACAAGAATATGTTATTCAACTCATATAATAAAAAATAAAAATAAAATAATAATACCATGTTCTCTTTATCTTATTTTCTGATCAAATCCTAACTACATTTATTAGACCAAATAAGAGTAAGCGCGGTCAAATCATATTTGATGAGATCATAGTAATAATAATAATAACTATCATCATTATTATCATCATCACAATTATAATTATTATTATAAATATAACAAATATAATAATAACTATAATGATAATTATTATAATTGTAATAATAATATTTATATTTCTAATTATAATCACAATAATGATGGTGCTAATGATTATTATTATTATTATTGTATTTATGAATATAAGTTGATAATTACTAGAGTCATAATGATATTTATTATGAGTAAAATTAAATGATAATAATAACAATAATATTCATAATAATAACTATAATAATAATAAAGAAATAATAATATTAATAAAAATAATAATTATTATTATTATAATAAATCATATAACTCAACTTATGTCTTAAAATAAATTAACAACTAATTTGGGTGTGAATTCTGAACAAATTTTGCTCGACTCATTTCCAATTCGAAATTTTGTAAACTCAAATTGAAACCATATTGAAAAGATTAGATAGGTAAGATATTAATCTAACTTAACAGTTGATCTGAACCTAAAACAAATTATACAACCTAAAATAAATGTTCCATCATACCTCATACCAATGTTATAGCAATTCTTATTTTAATCCAATGGATCCAAAATTAAACCAACTCATAAAACTTGTTTGCCACCTCAAACTCGAAGTCAAAACCTCTAATATAAGACCAATTTCATATAGGAGATAGGTGCAACATACTGAAGTTGGCGTAATATTAGCATTTTAATTGAATGAAATATCTCTCACTAGAATTATTAGGGGTAAAAACTTATACCACAATATTTTTGAGATCACCACCCTAGTTTTACCAAATATCACACCATATATATATATAACATCATACATACATACATTAAAGTATCTTTTACTAATATTAAACTAATATTTCACTATCATTGAACTGATTTTTATATCAGCAAGTTGATCTTTCACCATTATTCTACTTAAAAATGATCTTTCACCACTAATATTTTAACCTTTCACTTTTCACCACTAATGTACTGACTTTCCACCATTAAATTGATCGTTCACCGCTATTACTATTCTACTTAAAAATTGTCTCTCACCGCTAATATATTGATTTTTCATCACCAATGTATTAATCTCTCACCACTAATATACTCATTTTTTACCAACGACTTGACATTTCACCATTATTTTACTTAAAACTTATCTTTAACTGCTAATATATTATTCATTCACCACTAAGGTATTGATATTTTACCATTGATGTATTAATCTTTCACTAGTAATGTGTTGATTTTTCACTAGCAAATTAATCTTTTAATGTTAATCTATTTAAACAGATATTTATTCATTAATATGCTATTTTTTTTTACCAGCGAGTTGATATTTCCATATTTTTCTATTTAAATTTAATCTTCCACCACTAATGTACTAAGTTTTCACAGCTAATATATTGATTTTTCACCAGCGAATTGATCTTTCATTATCAATGAATTGATCTTTCACCACTAATGTATTAATTTTTAATTTTTAATTTATTTATTTTTCACCACTAATGTAATAACTTTTCACCAATGAATTGTTATTTCACCATTACTGTTCTACTTAAAATTAATCTTTCTTTATTAATATATTGATCTTTCACCACTAATGTGCTGATTTTTCACCAGCGAGTTAATATTTCCATATTATTTAACTAAGAACCGATCTTTCACCAATGATATATTTTTTTACGATTATTCTACTTAAAAATAATTTTTTAACACTAATATACTGCTTGTTTTTATGAAAAATCTATTAATATAAATATCTATTTATAAAATAAAATTTTTGAAATATTATCGTATATTTTTAATAAAATTAAATTAAAATAAACTAATTAGGAAAAAAATAAAAACATATATATTATAATACAAGATGCATGGTATAAATTGGCCACTCAAAGTAGACATGTCATGGTTGGAGTTCCACATTCCACATTTATTTTGCTAAACAGGTCATGCTTAGATGTCCAAACTTTACAATTGTTATAGATTTTTCTAATAGGTTTCTAATGAATTTCAAGCACAAAATTTGAAACAATAGTGGAATATTGGTTTGCAATATTTGTTATGATTATATTAGGTCATGATTTATAACTAAATGATATAATTATGTATATGTTACAATATTTACCCAAAAGTTGCTACCTCCTTTTGTTCATCTTTATAAGTTGAGTTTCTTTTTTCTTTTCCTTGTTTTTGTCTAATGTTGTCCTACATACTACTATCATTTATTGCCATATCTTTTCCATAGGTTTAATACTTCATGTATAATTTGTGATTGTGTATCTGTCTTTTGTTTACTTTTATGTGATATTTAACGATGTATAATAATTAATTTTATATAATGGTTAGTTGTTTCATATTATCATATATCGGTCATATATTTTAAGTATGTTAGAATTTATTAGATTGAACTATACATAATATTGAATGAAGTTTCATCCCATTGCCAATTGAAAATAGGTAGAATACTACACTAAAGCTATATAACGATTATTGATAAGTCTAGGGATAACAATGGGTTACAGACTTTTGGTAAGTCTAGGTTTAATATTTGTAAACTAGACATGTCTAGATTAGATCTGAATCTATATATGTAACACCTCAAAATTCACTATTAAAATTTTTTTTATTTAAATTAAGATTTAACGAAAGCAATTAAATTAAAACTTATGAATTTCAGGAATGTTACCACCGTGATTAGTACAAGCCCGGCCCACGGCCGTTCCCGCACTAACCACAAGGGTAAAAGAAATTTAATAACCATCATAAATCAAACCAAGCAAGACTTCAAATAAGTATTAAACAATTATAAGATGGAAATCAGAGTGTGTGAAAAAGAGTCATAATCTAGAGTACATAGTCAAGGTTCCTTAAAAGAGAAAGGGTCTACAAAGCGTTAAAGGTTTTATTTTTAGGAAATCCAATACAAGATAGAAAATAAAAAAGAAGAAAGTCAGGCCACGCCTCTCTCGATCTCCGTGCCAATCCCAAGCTCAACACTTAGCCCCATCTGATGCTTCGTAAGCATCGAAGGCATCGAAGATACCATTTCCTATCTGCACAAACTCAGGTGGGTCTTTTACTCATGAGAATGAGCAGCACCCATAAAAAGGGTAGTCAGTACGCTACGTACTGAGCAAGGTAATCATGCACTAAGACCAAAACACAGAGGCACATAATCCAACCATCATAATATAACAACATACAATCAATTTAGATAATAAAGGCCAAGCTATAGTCCGGTTAAATTAATTATTTAATCTCTGATTGGTACTCATTCCACATCATACTTTTTATCAAATCCATGCGAGTACGGGAACCCCAATATTATAGCCAGTGGATTAGTCACTTGCAAGGAAAAACACACCTAGCCACTATTATATGCCGGTGGATCGGTCTCCAGGGAAAAATGCTCCTGGCCACTATTATTCGTCGGTGGGTTAGTCTGGCCCCGACTCTCATGGTATTCCACTATAAGTACTTAGTGTCTTTTATATGTATTATCAAACTTAGGGTTTGGTTTATTAAGCTTGGGATCCCCCACTATTATAGCCGGTGGAGAGGTCACTTATAGAGCAGAACGCACCTAACCACTATTATTTACTGGTGGATCGGTAACTTATAGGCCAGAACGCACCTAACCACTATTATTTGCTGGTGGATCGGTCTGGGCCCGGCTCAATAATCTTCCACTTTATATGATTAATGTTTTACCGTGTCTTATTTAAAAACTTCACCCTAGACATGCTTGACTAACTCCCTCTATGCTTATCCTCCAAGAGGGCCCGTCCCATATCTTGAGACTCCTGCACCTCCTAACTTGCCCCAACATCCTTTCCGCCTTACCCTAACTCACACTAGAGGCCTAACTCCTAAGTGTATGGGTCAAGGTCCACTACCTTACACCTCCAAGTCCACTCACTGCCTCACCCTAAGGTTTTCTCCAGAAACCCTAATTTGGGCCTATGTGGCCCATCCTTCCCCACCTCACACAACCCAAACTATTTTAACATGCCACACATAAAAACCCTTGAATTTGACCCTTATCATCTCAATTTACTCCCCAAGTAAACGTGTGACCATGAAACCCTAGGTGACCACACCAAACCCTAGCTAGCCATGCCAAATCCTAGCATCCTCCTTTCCACATGTCACCCCTCCATTTCTCACCTTCCACTTTTATTTTTCCATGATGCTCATGCTCATCCCTCACATGATAATTTTCCATCCTCATCTCATACTCCACTCACCCACGTTTATTTTCCCTTTTTACCACCTTCTCGGATTAGGGTTTCCTCCCAAACCCTATCTTGATCACATATACACCCTTATACTATTCCACATACTTTTTTCTCCCAAGTCCTCCAATCACCCAAACAACTCTTTCATTACCTTCCCTGTACCCTAAGTCAACTTTCCATACATAAAGTTCACCCCCATGCAAACTCTATCCATCCCATACAAACCCTTGAAGTTTTTCATGCAAAACCCTAAAACTCCCATGCAAAACTATAGATTCTCCCATGCAACCCTAGATTCTTCCATGCAAATTCGTCCACTTTATTTTACCTAAAGTCTCCCCTTTTATTCTTCCTTTTATGGATCATGGGGTATTTAGGTCAATCCCACATTCCTCGGTCAAATTTCTTCCCTATTTTCCTTTTTCATCCTTCATCCTATATCATTACATTACATATCCTAGCATGCATTTCCTAAAGGGTCTCAACACATCACATCATGATCACAACATATACATATAATACACATGCCATAAGATACACATGATCATACCTTAACTCAAAGCTACGCTACACATAAAATAGTTATAACGGTAAGCATAAGATATATAACATATCATGATACATGGCATAAAAGGAATATAAGGCACATAACACACATAAGTCCTTAGTTACACCATTACCTAACACGACACTGGTTTGAACCACACTCCTACGCCTCCTTAGAGTTTTAACTGGTTTCACCTATAAGAGGGAAAAAACTAAAGATTAGTTTCCCTCCTACCAAAATACTATTATTTCCTATTTTATTCTAAGATTAGGGTTAATATTATTAAAGGAAACTTTATAAGTGAAAATAGGGTTTTTAATAATATTTATAGTCATACTTATATTATTAAATCTAATAGCTTATTTCTAATAATAGTACTAACACTAGTTATAGCAGAATAATGATATTAATAATAATAGTAATACTAATACTCCTAGTAATAGAAACCCTAGTATTTTTAAGACTAAGACTAATAATAGGGTTAGGGATAAAATAATAATATAATAATAGTAACACTAACAAAATACTAATATTGCTAAGGATAATAGTAATAATAGTAATATTTTAAATGATGATAATATAAGGGTTTGAATATTTTTACCATAATAATAATAGTGATAATAATAATAATAATAATAATAATAATGGTATTAATCAAAATAAAGAGGAATAGGGTTTCGACCCTTCATTGTAGTAGTAGTAGTAGTAATAATAAATAATAATGATGATGATGACGATTGAATTAATGACACAATAGGGTTTTGGCCCTTAATAATAATAATACAATTAAAATGAATAAGGCTTGAATAATTAGGATTTAAGGGTTGAGAGGGTTTAGGTTACCACCTAGGGTTGGTGGTGACTGGCAACACCGGCTACGGTGTACGGCAGTGACGGGAAAAAAGGGAGAAAAGAGATATAGTTGAGTGTTGGGAATAGGATAGGGGGAATAAGGATAGAAGTTGGGGTGATTGAGGTTGCCCAAGTTGAGAGGGTTGGAGTGAGGGTGGTGGTGTGGCTAAAGGTGGCGGTTTATAGCGGCGGGTGTGGTGGCCGAAAGTGGTGGAAAGGGAAGAAGAGAGGAGGAGAGGGAGGAAAGGAAAAGGAAGGTAGGGGAGATAGAGGAAGGTTTGTAGGGAAATTTGGGAGGTGGAAGAGGTGGTGGTTGCGACAAGAGTGGTAGTAAATGGTGGTGCAAAAGGCGGTAGAGGCAAAGGAGTGGCTGATCGAGAAGGAAATTTTGCACGGCCGGAGTGGCTCGTGCAATGCAAATCAAGGGAGGAGGGAGGTACAGTTGGGTAGAGGGTGATGAAAAGAGTGGTACGGTGGGTGGCTCTAGCGACGGCACTAGGTTGTGGGAAAGAGCTCGAGTTCGGGGCTATTTATGGGGTATTATAGGGCCAAAGGAAGAGGATAAGGTTAGATGGGAACAGAAGAATAGGGGCAGGTAGGTGAGGGCACACTAGCCGGTGATGGCAGGCCGGCAGAAGTCTGCCATGGCAGGTTGCGATTAGCTAGGGAAGAAAGATTGGCGTGCGAGAAGAGAGGGAGGTTGGTTGGGTGGAAATGGTAGGCGAGTTAGTAGGGAAGAGAGAGGAGAGATTGGTCAGTTGGCGGTGTGGTTGGCAGTAAAAATCCAAGTGCGGGTAGGGGAGGTTGAAGGCTACGACAGGGAAGGAAGAGGAAGAAGGTATGGGTGGATTGGCGGTCCAGGAAGAAAAAAAAAGAAAAGAAAGAAAGGGGAAGGGAACCGGTTGGGTGGCTAGGAAAAAAAATAATAAACGGTGGACAGGGCCTAGGCTGCACCGAAGAAGAAGAAAGGGGGAAGGAAATTGGGTCGTAGGGCTGGCCCAGGTCGGGGAGAAAATGGAGAAAATGAAAAGGAGAAAGGAGAGGAAGAAAGAAAAAAAAAGAAAAAGGAAAAGAAAAAATAGGTTGGTTAGGGTATTTGGAATATTTTGGTATTTTTTGGATATTTCAAAATAATAATATTTTAATAAAATAATATTTAATTCCCTTTTTTTGGCTAATTTGAGATTTTTAAAAGATTTTTCCTAAATTCCATTTTAATTAGAAAAGCACTCTAATTTTCTCCAACTAAATTCTTTATAAATTTCCTATTGATTTTGCCCTATTTACTCCATCTTATTCTAATAAAATAATTTATTTAATTAATTTTCATAATAAATTCTTAATTAGTTATAATTCTAAAATTAGGGTTTAGGGGTATTTTAATATATATCTAAAGAGTTAATTATAGATTAATCTTGTTTATATTTTTATTTTTCTAAATAGGTTTATCATAAAATTTTTTGCATCATTTACAATTTTTAAATTTAACTTCACTATTACAACTTGTTTAATTATACCATAATCTACAACAAAATTTTAAGGAAATTTACTAATTATAATTTTCATTAAAATTATGTAAACATTAAGCAAACATAAAAAAAAAATAGTTTTAAAAATTAAAATAACTCTTACAAAAAAATATATGATTAACCTAATTAAAAAATAAAAAATTTAATTAAACCTAATACATATTTTTCTAATATCAAAATAGGTCTAGGTATGGATTTAGCATTTCCATACCCAAATCAACCTAGACCTGATCTACCATATATTGTTTATTATGTATGTACGCACGTACATATGCATGTATGTACATATGCACATAAGTACATACATATGTAGATATGCATGCATGTATGTATATATGTATGTATGTACGTATGCACATATGTATATATTCATGATATTATTTTGGCTTCTATTTTTTTTAGTTTTATTTTTGTATATATAATTTATAGATATTTTATAAAGCATTTTATTCCAAAATTATTAAATTATTATTTGAAAAGTTAAGGTAGCTACCTAGAAATGTTTATCATTTTATTGGAGAAATTCTTTAAACAAAAATTAAATATTGAATTATATAAAATGTAAATGCATTAGTATTTACACAAATTGTTCATATTTTTTTTATAAAAAAAAATGGGTCCATATAGAACCCATTTACATAATATATCTAGTAAGTCTAGTTTTCAACTTTTAACATCCAAAGGATTTAGGTTGATTCTAGGTCTAAATATTATAAGTAGATGTAAATTTGGGTATTGACACACCCAACCCTAACTCGGCACATTTTCTTCCATAGATGGGGTTAGTATACAATTTTATGAGGCAAAACATGCCCACAAATATTTTCTCGTTCATAACTTGCTATGAGTAAGAATGGAGTCTTTTATGTTTTATTATACAAAGGCATCTTTAAAAGATACAATTTGAATACAATACATAAGTGTCACTAGTATTTTGTTGGTGGTGATGGAAATGATTAAGGGATTAGGGTGTTAGTGGTGGTGATTATGGTCGTTGTTATAGGTGTTGGCTAGTCATTGGTGGTATCAATAGTGGTTGTGGTAGTAGTGGAGGTGTTTGAGTGAAGGTGGTGGTAGTGGTAGTGGTGGCTAGGGAAATGGAGGCGGTGATGACACTATAAAAAAATTGGGTTTTGATGTCCCTTCATAGATGATGGGTATATGAAAAACATCAATAAAAGTGCCATAAAATGTTCTAGAAAAAATACACAAAGTTTAGATAATGATTCTATTAAAAATCGGTATAAAAGCTCTAGCATAAAAAAAATTACAAAACTTTAAATAACGGTTTCAGTTAAAACCGTCATTAATAAAGCTTTAGATACTGGTTTTTGCAATAGCAAACATTTATATCCACTTTATAAAACAACGTAAAATATTAGCTTTTAAGAGAGCAAAAATTAAGGTGGATGAAAATGATACACTTTAGATACCAGCTTTCATTAAAATCATTATGTAAGGTTCCATGCAACACTTTGAGATGTTGGTTTTAATGAAAATCATTATCTAATGTTGCTAGAGTGCAACACTTTAGATAACATTTTTAATGAAAACTAGCATCCAAAACATGTGCACCATTTATCTCTCTCTAGCTCCACTCTTTCTTTTACAAAATCACAACGTTCATTTATTAGTTAACCTCACTTTCACTTCTAGCTAGCTTTTTCTCACTCTTTTGTTCCACCATTATTGAATAAGATAGCTTTATTTCTTTCCATCTTTATCAACACCATTTTTTAAGAGGTGCTAGCGGTGGTCTTTAGGGGCTAGTCTCTGACCCTGTGTCTCCTTCGCCTATGGTTTTGCTTTTGGTTGGCTCATCAACTATCTTCACTATCCCTCTTCAATGTCCTCATAGTCTATGACCGCTGCCATATGTATCTTGGTATGCTTATTTTTTATACCCTTTTGTTTTGGTTATAGTTTTAAAAAGGCTTGCATGTCTTCTATCACTTTTACTCTATATTACTTATCTTTCTTCCTCCATTTTTACAGACTTAAGTTGTGCTTGTTGTAGTGTTATTGTCGGTCTTCTTCTATTCATTGTTTCCGACTATTGTATCCATTTAGCTAGGTACGTTTTGTTTCTTCATTATTTTAGGTTTTGATTTTAATTTATATTTTTGAATTTTCAAGCAATTTATGATTTTAATTCATTTTTAATCGTTTGCTTTAAATTGAAGTTGTTTAGTATGTAAATCCTTGAGTATTTCATATTATTTTTTATGTAAATTCTCATGGTCTAGAGCTATTGTTATTTATGTGGTGCTTTTGCTCTTACATGTTGGTTTTGAGGTGGAGTTTTTTATTGGTGGAGAATTTTTAGCTATTATAACTTAGTATTAGAAAGAGTGTGATTATGTAGCTTTTTTTCAGTGAAAATATTTGTAAAATTTATATATATGCTCGTAGTTTATGGATTGAGAATTGTTGCTTGAAAGTGTAAATTTTATGTTTCCTTGCTATTTGATTTCACTTTTTATTTTTATTTTTGTTTTTAGGTTCTCTTGGTGGTTTCAACGCTAAAAAATTATGTGTTGTCTGTTCGTTTATTGTTTGTATGTACTCATGGTTTAGAGCAATAAATGTTGGTTAATTGTTGTTGGTGTTTATTTTATTTCCCGAGTGGTTAAGTTAGGTTAAATCTGAGCAATATGAATAGGCTAGATAATAAGACCTAATGGTTGTTCCCCTCCCCGCTTGTAGATAGTGAGATGGTGTTCCAATCGTGCGTGTACCCTCCACCACACTTGAGGATGATGCCTTATGGTGATGAATCAAGAAATCTTCGTCTTGCACTTTTATTGATGGAATGAATCCACACAATAATTGTACCTGTATCATATGGCTAGTGATTTTGATGATATATAATCTACCACCATGGCTATACATGATATGCAAATATATGATGTTGTATTTACTTATTTTGGGGCTAAACTAGCTAGGAAATGATATTGATTTTTATTTAGCACATTTTATCAATGATTTGAAATTTTTGTGGAACATTGGTGTTGAGATATTTGATGCATATCATTAAGAACACTTCACTTTGAGAGAAATTTTGTTATATACCTTAAACGATTTCCTACATTTGGGAACTTGTCTAGTTATAGTGTGAAATGTCATTATTCATGTTCCATATGTGAGTAAAATACCTCATTTGTTCAGATAAAGCATGGACAAAAGATTGTTTTCCTCGCATACCGTAGATTTTTACCTAAGAATCATTATTGTCATAAGTAGAGGGAAGCTTTTAATAGCTTACAGGAAGAAGGGGAAACACCAATTCCATTAACGGGTTGACAAGTGTATTTGAAGATGAAATGATTGAAAATAGAGTTTGGGAAGAAGAAAAAAGATGTGGTTCCATCAATTTGGTGGAAGAAGATGGTTGTGTACTTTAATGTTCCTTATTAGGAATGTTTGCACATGAGATATACCATTGGCGTGATGTATATTGGAAAAAATATATATAATAATTTTATTGGTACATTACTTAATGTTCCATGAAAAAATAAAGATGACATCAATGCTCGAATGGATATGAATGAAATGGGAATTCAGCAAGAATTGTCACCGCAAAATAATGGTTCAAGAACTAATTTATTGCCGGTTTGTCATACTCTCTTTAGAAAAGAGAAAATTGAATATTGTGAATTATTTGGAAATGTCAAGGTTTCATAAGGGTATTATTTAAATATTAAAAACCTTGTATCGATGAAGGAGTTGAAACTAATTGGCATGAAGTTCCTTGATTGTCATATTTTGATGTAGTATTTGTTGTTGGTAGCTATACATGGGATTTTACCAAAGCATGTTTCAGTTGCTATCAACAAGATTTATTTTTTCTTCAAGGCACTCTAATCTAAATTCATACACTCTGATAGTTTGGACTCTTTGCGAAGAGGAGTTGTGGTTACTTTGTACCAGCTTGATATGTACTTCTGGCCTTCATTTTTTGACATTAGGGTACATCTAACCATTCACTTAACTTGTCAGGTTAAAATGTTAGGACCTAATCATAGGAATTGGATGTATCCATTTATGTGGCTTATAAGAATGAAAGGTAAGGGATTAGGAGAAAAAGGTTGGGACAAGTGGGTAATGACATGTTATGTGAATCACATCTATATATATCGCATAACATCAGATGATGTTCAACCATATGTTGAAGAACACTTGCGATATTTGAGGATTGAAAATACATCAAAGAATGAAAGGTGTATAATCTATAAACACAATCATTTATTCACATATTGTCTCAAATATTATATTATTCCCCTCATCTAGCATTAACCAACTTTAATTTCTAACACATTTATGTGGTTATCTCAAAAGCCCTGTCCAAAAGTATTCTAATACAGTAGTTCTGTCATCAATAGTTACAAATTTTATACTAAAGAACAAGATGAGAAGAGTACAATGTAGAATATCCAGGTGAATTTAGTGGTTGAGGCAATACATATTGCTAGTGTGAAGGATAATAATCCAACTTATGCATATATATATTATGGTGTTATTGAAAATATATAGGAGATAGATTACACTAGGTTTAAAATACCATTTTTTAGGTTTAGGTGGTTTGATAATAATCATTGCATTAAATATGATAATGGGTTTATATTAGTAGATCTCAACCAGGTAGGGCACACACATGATCCTTTCATATTGGCATCAGAAGCAATACAATTTTTCTTTATGACTAATCCTGCTGATAAATAGGGCATGTGGTACTATCTACTAATAAAAGGAATGCCATTGAATGTAATGATGAAAATGGTGTCAATTCGGAAAGAGGGGATATTGCAATTATGCAAGCATCTCAACTATTCATGGATAATAATAATGGCATTGCTCATAATGAAATCTATGTAAGAGATGATCATTGTGAAATGATATAGTGTCAGATCATGAAACTAGTTTGAAAAGAAGGAAGAAAAAAGGAGAAATAGAAAACAATAAGGGTAATTATATTTTATGCTTATTGATTTATTTAATTAGAATTTGTATTATTTTTTATTATTTATACATATTTTGTTCTAATTATTTTAATGTTTAGTAGAGAAATGAAGAATAAGGTCAGAGAAAGGGATAGCAACAATGAAAAGGAAAAAAGGGGACCGACTATAATGAAGACATTGAAAGATATAAGAAACAAAGGTAAAGTAGTGGAGATGCAATTCAATGCTAGAGGTCTGCCCATGGGCAAGCATCGTTGGGAGTTAATGGCTTATATAAGTGTTGCTACTCATTTGTGTGTTCCCATCAGTATCAGCAATTGGAAGGAAGTTGATAAATGAACCAAAAATCTCATTTGGATGGATGTCAATGTAAGCATATTAGCTTGATTACATATGTTTTAGTATGTTGGTTGATGTCAAATTCAATAAATTTCTCTTTTTATAGATGTACTTCAAGGTACCTAAATTTAAGAAAAAATAGTTTATAAGGCATTGTGAGGAGCAACATAAAACTTTCAGGTCACATCTAGATAGGAATAAATTATACAAATCCGATGGTACACTACGAACAAACCCACTAAAACTTTATAAATTTATAACTGAAAAAGATTAGGATGTGTTGTTAGCACTTCAAAACATGGATGAGTTTAAGGTACATGTCACTTACATATATATATATATATATTATAATTATAGGTTCTTAATAGATATTGCCTAAAAAATTATAAGTGTTTGACTTGTAATATAGGCATTAAGTGACTGAAATTTAGAGTTATCCAAAAAGAATAAGTACATTCACAATATATCCCAAAAAGGATATGCAGGCCTTGAGAAATAATTGGTATGAATTGTTCACTTTATATCAATTAAATGTCTAAGAAAAATGTTATAATAGCTTTAAGCATTATGTCTTATGTTTAAATTTGTAGTTGATACAACAAGACTATGATCCAAGCACCTCAACTATTCCACTTTGCTCACTATGGAAGAAGGTTAGAGTAAGTACAAGTGGAAATTATATCAATGAGGAGGTACATCAAGTGGCCGACAATATTGAAAGTTCAAAACATTTGTCATTAATCGTAGCTAGTTATTTATTACTATGAAACTAAATATGTTTATTTCAGCTTTTAAAATTTATTTATTTGCTAATTGTATATATATCATGATGCTCTTGAGCAATCAAAATCAATGGAAGGCATTGATGAATATAGTGTCATTTCACAAGTGATAAGAATACAAGAGAACTCTGAAAGGCAAAAGGGTCTTGGATTAGGGGATACAAAGTCGAGTGTATGTGGTCCAACACACTGGTCTTGGAAGACTAGTGACCAAGTGGCATACTTAACTGAACAATTAAACCAAGTGATAAAGGAAATGCTCAACATAAGACAGGAATTGTTAGTTATGAAATATAAAAGGTATAACCCAATTGGTTAAGTGTCACATGACCCGTTTCACATACCTAACGTAGATAGCATAAGAGATAGTTATGAAGATGATCCATGTTTATCTTCTCTTTTAGCGGTGAAAATCATAAACTATGGTTTACATGTGTTATTATATGTAACATAAACTAATTTTTCAAGTTATGCATAAGTGTGACGTGTTAGCAAATGACCCCTTAATTCTTTTGGCGAAGGGTAAAGTGGAAATACCTCATGGTACTACCACGTTGATAGTCCATGGGTCTCCTTTAGCAACTAATCAAAAGCACTTTTTTCTTAACACTCCAATAATTCCTGATGCACCGCTACCTTTATATAAAGGCAGATATGAGCTTATGACCATAGAACAAGCTAAAGGAAGTTTTGTGCCTTGGCCTACAAACCAAATACGTTTAGCAAATAAAGAGGTAACGACAATCTCTATTATTGTCAGTATCTTATTTTTTTATTACATTAAATTAATTAGGTCTTTATCTCATTATTATATTTTTTAATTACTATGATTTAATAAATCAAAGCCTTGGAAATCTTCTAAGAAAAAGGTAGTTACACTCTCTATCACTACCAATATCTATTTTTTTATTCAATTTTCTACATCAGTTAATATTATGATTATATTATAACTTTTTTAATAATTCTAAGACAAAGGAAAAAAATATATGAAGGAAAGAGCATAGAGACAAATATCATAGGGGAAGGAAAGAGCAAAAATGCTTCAGGAACTCCTTTAGAGACAACACCTTAAGAACAAAAATCTAGAACTCCCACCCAACTACAAATTCCAAACATACTTGAGCTTCTATGTCCAATATTTACTTGGCATGGATCATATTTTTGTTAGCATGCCTGTCAATTTAATTGGTCAAACTACATCCAATATTGTTCACATTGGAAAAGATGAAATAAGTGACGTGGTTAACCAGAGTTAATGTCATCTACCACGACATCCATATATATTAAGTATTATTTAATATCATCTTAATACATTCATTTTTTATATTTTGTGATGACACTAGTACGAGTTAGCAATGGTATTAATTTATATGCATTATTATTTTCATGCATAGGGCATTGGGGGTTATGGCTCAGACATATAGTTTTTCCACTAGTTATTATGGATTTATGTGTCTATTCTGGTTGAATGATACACATGATAAATAGGAAGGGGGAAAAAATATCTAGTAGAACATCATGTATTCGTAGCTAGAAAAACTACTATTTGTACCACTCCTTGCCGATCAACGTTAGGTTTTGTATGTTATTCATGTTTGTAAGAGCAAAGTTTTTTTGTTTGATTCCTTGGCCAATCATTATGTCCGTTTTGATCAATCTTGACTTGAGGGAAGCATTTGATTGACACGTTAATATATTTCTTACATTTATTTTCTTATGTCTATGCATTACATTTTTTATATATTTAGGTTGTTTATAATTTCTATTAAGGCACTACGAATGTTGGTTATGATGAAGGGTGGAAGAGCTCCAAGAAGTTGCTTTCAATATGATCTTATCAAGGTCAAAATTTCTTAATAATGTATTTTGTCTCAATTTTTATTAATATCTTTAGTTAGAGGTATATATTCTCATCTTGCAATTTAAATGCTTTCTTTGTGTTGACAAGTTTCTAGGTAGAAATATAATAGTGATTGTTGATACTACATGTGAAGATTCATGTATGATATTATGTCAAGAAAGTTTTTACATATAGATCTAGAAAATTTATACCTTATATTTAATTATATTTAAAAAATAATAATTAATAACATTTAATAATTTGTTTACTAATCAAATAATTATATGTATATGATTTATAGTTCTTTCCTGATGGTTCTAATCTGAGAGAATACACATCGGAAGAGATTAATGAAGTAAGAGGTCAATGGAAGAAATTTATACATACATGCATAGGTATATAGCTTATGAGTAGGTTTTGATAGAGGTAAGTAGCACTTGATTAGTATTTTTGGACTAGGTTTAGATAGTTATGTTTTGTAATGAATGTGATATATACTTTATAACTGATGATCAACTCTTATAATGCCAAAAATGTAGGTTGTGATTTTAAAGGTTTGGAATTTGATGTTGTCAAATAATGATGATATTTCTTACTTATTGGATAATTAAGTGAAGGTTCTAAGTAATTTTATTTCAATGAGAATTATGAATGTGTGAAGGTTTGGTGGTGTTGGTCATGTTGATAGGTATTAGTGTTTTTGTTCAAGTATTAGTGAAGAATTTGGATATTTATTCATTTTTAGATATATGGCGAATTTTATATTAAATATTTGGGATGATGAATGAGAACATACAATAATTCATGTAGTCTATGACAAATTAAATAAACCATAAAAAGGTAAAAAAGAGCATAAAATAACGGATATATAGAAAACTATTATCTAAAGTGTATAAAAAAGAATTTTATTTAACTTTAGATAACGATTCCTTACATAACCGTTATCTAAATTTTACCATTTGAAAAAAAATCAAACACTTTAGATAGTGGTTACATTAAGAACAATTATCTAAAGCAAAGAAATTCATCCACTTTAGCTAATTGTTCCTGATATAACCGCTATCTAAAGTTTTGTTTTTTTAGCATTAGATAATGGATATTAGTAAGAACCAACATCTAAAGTCCCAACATAAGCATCTTTATTGTATTTTAGATGATGGTGTTTGCACCATTATCAAACATTAGATAACTGTATAGACAATAACGACTCAATACTATTATCTAATATAAATATTAACATGTATTAAGAGTTTATTCCATGATAGTGTGGTGATGTTGGTGGAGGTGGTGGTAAGGTTGTGATAGTGGTTATGGAAGTGGTAGTGATGGTCAAGGTGGTGGTAGTGATGGTCAAGGTGGTTGTCATGAATGGTGATGGTGGTTTGGTGGTAATGTGGTGAGTAGAGTGTTTGTGCATGTATGTACATGTATATTTACTTTTGTGAAGATCTTGATAATTGGATGAAGGTTGATTGAATGGTGAGTAAACGGTTTTTACATATTTATTTTAGGGGGGATTATATGTATGTAAAAAATATTTAATAATTAAACATGTCTTATGCAGTGAATTACAACTTTTAAGTGCAAAATTTGACCTCAAAGTTCAAACTCTAAGTTTTGTTTCTTCTTGTACCACTATACACCAAGCCTACATGTCTTGTTCTATTTGCCATAGTTTTATTAATTTAATATTATCTAATTTAAGATGATCTAATTTAAATTTATTGGTGTTAATATGATATTGCTATTATTATATTTATAGATAATGATTATTACTATTATTAAATATAATAAATTAATTATATTTATAGATAAATAAATATCATTCATATTTATTATTTGATAAATATTTTTATATATTAATAAAACAAGAATAATATCATCATTTATTATTATTATTTATAAATTAAAATAATTATTATGAATATAATTGAATTGTTAATAATATTAAGAAGAATTATTATTAAAAGTTATATTTTATTATTTTTATTCATAGTATTGTAAATAGTATGCATGTGATTATTATTATTGTAATCAAATATTAATATTATTATAAATTACTATTATTATTATTATTAAATTATTAATATTTTAAATTATAATTTATATTATTAATTAATATCAAGATGTTTATTTATTATTATTAGTACTATAAATAATTGTTAAATATTAATATTGATATCATTAATGGTTATTTATAATAATTATTATTATCATTTATATGTTAAATTAATATTTATTATTATTATTATTTATTGTTAATAATACTGCTATTAATTATTGTTATTATTATTTTTATTTTTAAATTGATTAAAACTATGATTATTATTTACTACTATTATTAAGATTATTATTTATATTATTAAATTAATCATAATCTTATTTAAAATTTTCAAATAATCTTTATATTATTTATTATTATTAAATGAATTATTAAGTTTATGAATAACTAATATTATGGTTATTAATAATTAATAATCATTCTTATTATTAATGAATTAATATAAATATTATAAATTATTATTATTTTCTTAGTTAAATTAATTAAGACTATTATTGTTAATCATTATTAATTTTAATGTTATTGTTTACTATTATTTTTTTCTGATTAATTATTGATTATTAACATTACTATGACAAAATTAATATTAATATTAATTCTTCTTATCATTGTTAATTGTAATTTTTTTATGATTAGATTTGTTATTTTTATAATGTATTATTAATATTATGAATTTAGTTACAATTATTAAAATTTACTATTATTAATATCTATCATAATAATGACAAATATAAGTGTTATTTTTCATATTTATCAAAATAATATATATGTATATTATTAATTTTCTAAATATTATTTTTTATATTATTAAATTAAAATTATTAGTTATTATTAATATTAATTATTGTATTAATCTAATTTTATCTTATCAGTATTAACCTAATCTTATTCAATCTTATAAACCAAAACAATAAGCTGAGATGAGGAAGCCTTAAAATTTTCTTCTACTTTCTTTTGGGAGCGATTTGGTATTAAAGTAATGAGAGTAGATTATTTGAGGTGTTTGAGAGTAGACTCGTTTCTATAAGGTGTTTGAGGCGGGGTAGGTTATTTGAGTGGTAATACTCCTTTTAGATATTTTTTAAGTAAAATAAGGATTCATTAAAAAAAAATAAAAAATCTTTATATGAAATATACAAAGAAATAATGCGTAAAATAGGAGGCATTCTTTTTCATGTACCCTTGTTGCTACCATACCAAACACTACTCTAACATTATCAAAATAAGGAAAAATTAGATGGAAGTCCACTTGAGATGAATTAATAGGATAAAAATTAATATAGTCTTAAAGTATTTGGTTCCAAGTACAAAATATTATATACATATACCTATACTAATATTTACACCTAATTATACACAAATATACAGATAATATTATTTATATGTACATGTAAATTGGATACTACTTAAAGTGACCTAAATACTAAATAGATTATTCAACTTTAAATAGTTTGAGTTAGCTGGACCTTAAAATAAATTTCCCTCAAAATAAGTTAGCGCTTATTTTGAACTAGATGCAATAGTATACATTAAGATTGGTTGTAATTATTTAGAAGCATATTGTAAACTTCATTGATAATTGTAAGAATATTATTTTATATATATATATAAGTTTAATAAGCATTAAAACGTATATTAAAGTCCAAATAGTATAAACCATAAACAAAATCACACCGTATGAATTGATTTGGTTTGAATTTTTTTTCAAACCGTAAACTTACGATCTAATTCAGATTTGGACAAAAACAGAATCAAGCCAAACCGTTTGTCTCTAATCCTAGCTAGTTCTATAAATTTTCTATATTCATTGATTTGACTATGATTATCTCTTATTTTATACATAGTGTAAATAATACTCAAATTACTGACGCAAATGTTGAGGAGTAATTAATATTTTTGTTAGTAATTAGGCGTATAATTCCTAATAAATGCTAATATATCCTTGAAGGTGAAGATTTGTTTGTGGTTGAATTAAATAATTGATATTATAGTACAGTTTGGTTTGAATAATTTTAAATTATTTTAAACTATAAAAATTTAATTTAATGTAAGATCGAAATCATACTAAATCAATTCATGTTCGCGGTTACTTCGAACACAGTTCGACATTTTGGGTTTCAGACCAACGTTGAGCGAAGCACACTCGAGCTCCACCAGATTTCTTGTAAGCAAGGCAATCTCAAGAGCCTTACATTACATGCACTCGCCACTTTTAGGGGGCCAGTTTTTTCGGCTCACATTCGGCAATAATACATACAGGGTCCATCACTCCATCTATTTTATTATCCTTTTATTATTATTGTTGTTGTTGTTGTTAATTGTTTGCAGTATATCCTTATAGTTATGTACAACAAGCGATGAATCATGGTCATCATGCATATACATCAAATGGGTTTCATGGTCAATAATGGAACTATCCAATCCCAATAAATGCTGCACTGCAATGTGTCATGACTTATGAGTTTTGAGGAGTGATTGCAGAACATTGTGCTCGGAAGATGTTAAAGAGAAGAGAGGGCCAGAGGGGTTCTGTCCTCGAGATTGCCAAGGTCTATTCACTTAATTGTCGCACAGGCAACAGACTGTAACAATACTTTTCAGTCCCCACGCCTTTGTTCACCATAATAAATATCTCTCTCTCTCTCTCTTCTTTTTTTTATTTTTATTTTTATTTTTATTTTTATCTTCCGGCAAAGTCAATTTATGTCAGAAATCAGAATGGTCACTTGAAGACGAAAAATTGTATGGACCCAAAATTTAAAACTCAAACTAAAATTTATATATACTTATTTTATTTTATTAATAATTAAGTAATAAAATTAAAAATAATATAAAATAAAAAAAATATTTACAAAAAAATTACAATAAAAATTTTTTATCTACAGTTATACCAATAATAATAATGATTATAATATAAATAATGCTAAAAATAAATTTATTGCCTTTTTATAACATAATCTTCTTTTATTTTGTGTTGCTATTAATTTGGATAACTCGTTACCAATAGAAAATTAAAATTAGTGTATTTTTAGATACATTTTATTTTTAAATTTTAATTTATAACATTAATGCTTAAAGTCTAAACTTATTTTTCATCACATTTGAAACATACCTAACCCAAAGCCATCTTTTTCGCCAAACTTGAAGACATCAACTAATCAGAAACTGATTGTCGAGATTCTCGCAATGAAAGTAAGAGTATGTTCTCCTAAGTTTATTTTCATAGTTTATTATTCCTTTCATTTTTTTGAAAAAAAATAATAATAATATCATTTTGACAATTTGAACATTATGTTAAGAGATACTAAGTTTATTTTAAATATTATAATTGCACCATTTATTAAAACTAAATTTAAATTTTAATGCATAGATGAAAGAAAGAAAAAAATATATGGATAAACATAAAAAATAAACTTTGACCATTTTAAAATAACTTTATTTTGTTTAAAAAATTGTACTTGAAAAGACATTTTTAATGAAGTAAATAAAACAAGACCAAATCACTTCAGATAATAATGATGATCACAATGATGATGATAATAATAATAATAATAATAATAATAATAATAATAATAATAATAATAATAATAATAATAATAATAATAATAATGATGATGATGATAGAAAAAGTAATAGCATTCACATTAATATTTATAAAATAGTACTAATAAGTCATTTAAAAAATTTATTTAGATTAAATTAGATTAGATAAATACAAATAAGATCATATTAGATAAGTAAAAATAAATTGAGAGTAGGGGGCTAATTCTCTCATAAGCCTGATATGAAAGCATATATATATATATATGCCAGATTCAAGCATATACAATTATATATTTAAGAGTTCCGGCATGATAGTATAGAATGTTATTTAAAATTAAAAATGGATTATTATTCAATAAACTAATAATAATATTATAAGCAAGTGTATCTTACTAATTGAAAAAAAGATAAAAACAAAAGTATTAGGAAGTTGAAGGTGGAAATGAGGCTCATCTCAAATATTTTGGGGTCTTATTCTCAATGGAGGGGGGGTATTTTGTATTACACAACTTATTATATGGTCTAATACCATCGTATAATAGGAACTATGGTATTTTTTTCCTAATTAATTTTAATTAAATTTTGTGTTTAAAAAATTATACCATAATGTTTATAAAAAAAATTATAAATAAAGTTCCACATTAATATATTTTTGATAGACTAATGGTAAGAAAAAATGATTACATTAATGGTAAAGTAAAATAATAGTGAAAAATTATATCACTGGGAAATATGAATACATTAGTGGTGAAATATCAGTAAAATATTTGTGGTGAAAGATTAGTACAATAATGGTAAAATATTAGTTTAAAATACAATAATGGTAGAATATCAACTCGCTAGTGAAATATCATTACATTAGTGGTGAAAGATCAATATATTAATAATGAAAGATTAGTACATTGATGGTGAAAGATCAATACATTAGTGATAAATATCAGTAAACTAGTAGTGAAAGATTTGTTTTAAATAGAACAATAGTAAAAGATCAATATGCTGGTGAAAATTAAATATATTAGTGGTAAAAAAACAAGTATATTAGTGGTAACATTTTAGTATACTAGTCGTGAAAGATTAATTCTAAATAAAATAATGGTGAAATATCAACTCACTGGTAAAATATAATTACATTAGTGGTGAAAGATCAGTATACTAGCAGTAAACGATTAGTACACTAATAGTAAAATATTAGTGTTAAGCAAAATAATGGTAAAAGATTAAATCATTAATAAAAAAAATTAGCACACTAATGGTGAAAGATCAATACATTAGTAATAAAACATTAATGCATTAGTGGTGAAAGATCAACTTACTAGTGAAAAATAAATATATTAGTAGTATCATAATATTAGTGGTAAACAATTAGTATACTAATAGTAAGAGATTACTTGAACACTAATAAAATTCATTTTAAATGGATGAAGAATAAAACACAGATATTTTTTTTTCGTTAAAATGCTCATATGTCACTTGTCGTATGTTGTTTTATGGTATAATAAGTTACATATTATAAAAATGGGGGGCTCTAGGAGAGAGGGAGGGAGTCGTTATTGTATAAAATTTTATTCTAAGATATCAATAATCTTGGGATTATCTTCTTATATGACATACAAAATTTTTTTTAAAGCCTAATTTTTTTTAAAAAAAATTAATAGATCTCGGTACCCAAAAGAATGACTTTTCCATCTTAGAATAAATAAAAAAATAGAATACATTAAAGATGAAAATAAAGTAAAAGGAAAAGAAGGTAAGGTGTAGGGAGTCTCGAACCCATACTTTTTGCAACAACACGTAGGCACACAACCACCATGCTATATTAATTATAGAGTTGTTAAGCGGTCACTTGGATTTAGTTTGACTAGAATCAATTTGTATTGGAATAAAATTAAATTATTATCTAATTATATCAGATTTAGGTGTCTTTTATGTTTGAATCTAATTTAAATAACAATAATTTAGGTTAGATCTGTATTGGATCGAATTATTTCAAATCAAATAAATATTAGATTGGATTCACATCTAACCAATCTGATTATTTTGGGTTCAAATTTGATTCAGGTTATAAACTTAGGGTTAGATTGAGTTTGAATCGGATGTATTCGGGTCTATAGATTCTAAGTCGTATTAGATTTGGCCCAAGTTGATTCAATTTAGAATTTGTATTGATATTAATTGTTATCAATTTAATATAATTAATAAATTGACATTTGTGATTTATTATTATTTTTATGATTAATATAGTAATTTTGATCATAATTTATGTAATGATATAACAAATTGTTATCATATAATATTAAATAATTATAATAAAATATTATTATCATTATTATTATTAGTTATTATTATAAATATTATTATAAATATTATTATATACATGAGTATAATCATTGCTATAATAATTGTAATTATCATGCTAATTATAATAGTTATTATTATTATTGTGGTTGTTGTTGCTATTATAGTATTTAGAGATATAATAGCCATTATTATTAGTAGAAATATAAATATAAATTTTACTATTGTTATTATAATAATATATATTATAATTATTATATTTACAATTATAATTTTTATGTTAACAATAATAATATAAATTTATACAATCTAATATATTGATGCTAATATGATATTAAAATAAAGTGAGGAGAACATAGTCTTACTCGTTTTCCTTTATTTGTTGTGATATGGGTTGCATATTTATATTTATATAAAATTTTATTAATAAGATAGTTATTGGTCTTTATATATCAATTTAAATGATATAAAATGATACATTTATAAATCAAATTTGTCTTCAATTTGGATCATGTTTGAAATTATATCCAGGTGTGGGTCGGGGTTGAGTTGAGTCATTTTGGGTTGAAAATTTTCAGATCGAATTATTATTAGATTTCTCTTCAAGTATGGGTCAAATTTAGTATTAGTTCTTTTTGGGTTAAATTATTTTAATTTTGGTAATTTAAAAATAAACCATTATTGGATTAGTTAAATTCGGATTAGATTAAAATTAATTTGGATTGTGTTAAAATTTTAAATTAAAATAGAATTTAATTGGTTTGTTTCAAATTAAATTTTATGTCAAATTATTTTTTTTGGTCTAACTAATTCCCTATTTCGTCGCTACACAACCACACACTAGTGATTGGGCTATAACATTTTGTTGAACTATAACAGAGACTTATCGGCGGGTTAGCCTTAAGATGTGGGGGCTTATGCCACGACTTACCCTTGCACTTGTTAATCAACGAGCCCAGTGGATATAATACTAGTTGAGCCTAATAAATACAAGTAATTTTCTTAATAAGATCTTGCTCCTTTATACAAATGTCAAGGTTTTTTAAGCAATTGTCCTCTAAACTAGAACAAAACTTTAATATTATTATAAGAAGTATCTCAATATAATAAGACTCTAATGAATACTAGATTATAATTTATTTTAATTAGAGAAGACAATTATAAAAATATAAAGTAAAAAAAGGGACTGCTATAAGTAACCTGACCTTTCATGACAACCTTTGCAATTAACATTTTTAGTTGGTTGCTATTTATACACTATTAAAGACCATCATTGATCGTTGTTTTTGGTAAACCTATTACGACCAACTTAGTTGTGGGCATTTATCATTAAATTTTTTGGTCACTAATACATTAGTTTCATTTAGTTTGTTTTAAATTAAAAAAATATACTTTAACCTAATTCATGTCAAAGGTAAAGGGATACCTCCACCAACAACCCTCAACTTATACAGCCCTCACCACTTCCATTATCAGCCATCACTACATCGCCTACCATTGCCACTCCTTAAACTATTTATTATTTGGTTTGGTTTTAGAAAAATGTTATAGTTGTAATAAGATTATTCCTACTAAGGATCTTAATTTTATGGGTTTTGACTTTGTTATTATTCAAGACGATAATAATTAACAAGTTGGGATTCCTTTGATTTTATATTCTCTTCTACAGGGATAGTGACGTTGTCATGGATGTTATAGAGTTTTTTTGCAAAATTTTACATAGGTTAATAAGTTATGTAGATTCAAATGCAATACCAGGTTTGTTGCATACTACTTTCTCATCTATTGCTAATAATTAGACTTTTGTTTCTTATTTGATGTTTCCTATCATTGTTACCTTCCATGTTTTTGGATCCAACATTTTTGTGAAATATATAAGGTTAGTTTTCAAGTAAGAAGGTTGGGCTAATTTGGGATTTTATATTAAGATACACTTTTAAATTTTTGTAATAAAAGTATAACGATAAGCAACATTTCCCAAGTAAAAGATCATAGTAATTAGATAAGTTTGCATTTTTTATTTTTTTTTTAGATTTTGTGTATGAGTCATCAGGGGAAACCAATATAAAAGTGACTCATTTTGAAACCCACTTTTGTGGTTTCAAGTTGCTGTTTCTTTAGTGTGAAATTTTTTCTTGTAATAACCAATCCTAAAATATTTTACAATGTATTTAAAACTATGTTAATATGAATGAAAAAGATTTTGGTTTGGTGTGGACATGGAAAAATATGAATTTTAGAGGGTATTATTCAATTTTTCATACATAAAACCAATCAATTGGCACATACAAATACATTCATTTTTATTTTAGGTCCACTAGTTGACTAGCCCTCTACTACCAGTCAGTTAGTCATGTTATAATTCTAAGTTATTTTCTTGTTCCACTTCGGTTATTGCTCAAATGGATTTCTAAACTTCTAATTAGTGTATTTTGTGCTAATAAGCATGTATTGGTGCTTGAGACTTATTTTTATAATATTTAGATCAGTATATGATTTTATTTAATTAAAACCCCCTTAACAGTACTTTTTGATATACTTTTTCACCTACTCTTTGTCCTCTCTCCTCTACCTCGCAAACTTTCATGGAGTTGGTCTATTGTCCCTATTCTAACCTGATCTAATATTTACATCCCTTGCACCCCATCAAACCCATACTTTATCAATTTATCCTTATATAATGGGCATTGACACTCAGCCAAAGTTAACTTCCCTCTTTCTCTCATTTCCCTATTGTTTTGTTGACAAAACCTATTTCCTTTGGCTTCATTTTTTATTCATTTCCCTATTCCTCACTCACTTCATCCATTCTCTCTTTTTTCCTCCAGCACATTTTTTGCTAAGTGTTTCAATCTTTATCCCTTCATTTTCCTCTTGTTGCACCTAAGACTTTACCTCATTTTCCCTCAATCTTTCTTGATTGTTCTTCTTCCTTTTTTCTTCTCCTAATCATTGAATTAGATCTTCCTTATCTTCCACTAAACAACAAATGATTGAGATATAGAGTAAGGTTGAAGATTCCTAACATTTTCTTCCTCTTGGAAATCCTAGATTGAGGAGGAGGTTAAGGATTTGTAATCCATTTCCTTCTTATATTTTGGTTTTAAGTCATTTTATGTGTTTTTTTACTGATTTTAGATTCTTTATTTTCTTAGCATAATCAAAATCTTGGTAAAACCTATAAAGATGGGAGTAATTAGTTGCTAGAAGATCTTTACTTAAAGTTTAGGTAATAGTATCTCTAATGTGGAAAAGTGCTAAAAGTTATATGTTATTTATATGATCTTAAGCATCTTCCATGTTGTGTGTGAGCTTGTTATTATGTGGGTTCCATCATGCTAGCATTTCATTATGGTATAGAAAGTTGAGCATGTTTTTTCCATTTCTAGCCTGAGCATGAATTTGATGGAACAAGAATGAGAAATGTCATGTATTGTATTAATGAGCATGAATCCATGTGTTTTAAGTAAGGAAAATATATAAGACTAATTGTAAGATGTATTTATTTTCCTTCTAGCTATACTATTCTACTAGTTTTTGTCAACCAATTGGTTGGTTAGTTATCAAATATCCTTGCTTTTTGTTTTGACACTAGTCAACAGGTCCTCCCCCACTAGTCGATTGGTTAATATAATTTGGATATTTTCTTATTGTTGTGGATCCTAAACAAGTCTACTGACTTGTGGGACTAGTTAACTAGTACCTAGGGATGATTTTTTTTTTTGATATTTTATGGGTTTAATCTCGTAGGTTAACCTAGCCTTGACTTAACCTTTTCCATTAAATTATGATCTTGACCTTGAATAATTGTACTTAAATAAATATTTAGAATGGTTAATTATATGAATATATGTTAAAAGCCTTGTTTAGAGTAATTTTGGTGTTATCTCAAAAATACCTAATATGGTAGCTTTGATGTATTAGCTTATCTTTGGTGTCAACACTTAGAAACACCCATTTTGGAAAATAATTAGCAACTGATTGTGTTTAGTGGCATCACTTATAAAAAATTATTAACATAATTAATATTTTGTTCAAACATTTTTTCTGCAACTTTCGAGGTAGGTAGTCAAGAGTTACTGGGAGGCTTGCCCTTGTTTGTATCCTTTCACTCCATACTTTTTTCCCTCTCTACTAGGTTGTGGTTGGTAGGGGTATGCACATATTATTAGAGTTAGGTTAATATTGTGGTATTATGGCATTACATTGGTGTTCATGGTTAGATGGATGTTGGAGATCCCTACACAAGTCACTCGGCGCCTTATATGTCCATTATTTAGGTGGGTGTATCCCAGTGCATTAGCCACATTAGACATATATTCAAGGTATGGAGGGAGTGGTATCTCCTTAGAATCCCCTTGATTTATGTTAACCTTGTGTGATGGGTTTGGTATATCGATCTATGCTTGTTGTTATCACTTAAACACCCATTTTATATAATTTCACAACTTTTGTTCATGGTGGAGAATTGTCTTAAATCACTTGAATATCTTAATAATTTTTTTTGCAGTCACATAATGGAATGATAATAATTTTTTTCTTTAAATGTGTTGCACGAGTTAGTTTATTTTATTATTATTATGTTATTATATGTCTGCTAGCATGATCCTATGTCATGTTATTGTATGATCTAATGTTGTCAAGATCAAGATTCTATGTAGGATTGATAGGGGATTTTTGATACATATTGGAAGCAAACACCACCAAAATACAACACTTAGAATCAAGCTTACAATAACCAAATAGAAAATAGAAGAAGAAATAGGTTGAATTGGTTGATTGGGATTAGGGTTTTGATTTTGCCTAAGGTTTTAGGGTGTGATTTGATTGGGAATTAATGTTTGTAATTATGGCTTGTAGAATCAAATTAATGAAGGTTTTAATTGTGAGGAATTTTGTGGTTTATGTAGAGGGTTAGGGTTTTGAAAATTGAAGAAGATGAAGTTTGTGGTTTAATGTGGATGATTGTATCGATAGATATGGATGATTGTTGGGATTTATTTTTTATCCATTAGCTAAACAAGTTGGAACATGCTTAATGGGCAATGGTGGCTTATGGGATAATTGACCACCAAAATTTAAAATGGAGAAAGAGATGAGAAGTATGATAATATTCGATCTGAGGTAGCCAAAGACCAAACACTCACAACTACCACTCAAGGTTTCAACACTTGAGATAAAAGTTATGAGATTTTTCACTAAAAACAAAATTTTCACTCAATTTTGTAGAGGGGGACATAGGGAGCTTGAAAATCTGATTTGTAATTCAAGGGGGTAGTGTGTTGCATTGTGTTGAGGCTACCTATATTTATAGTGGCAGCATGGTTACAAAAAGTCCATTATACCCATCCCCTTACCTACCTAGTTACATTTCCGACCATTCTTTACTATCTAGTTATCTAATACAAGCTAACAACTAATTAGATGAGAACTAAAATGAGGTAAGCCTATGTGTGGTATTTTAACAGCCATACCATAGCATGGAGCCCCCTATATGCTAAAAAGGTAGGTAATAAATTAAAGTATGAATCACTCAATCATCCCCCATACCTAATCAATCATCTCCCATACTTAATCAATTAGAATAATTTGATTTGTTGACTTGCTGACTTTCTTCACCTACTTAACCATCCATTTGTCCTCCTTTTTCTTTTTCTCCTTTTTTATTTTAATTTTCGAAATCAGCCTTGGGCTTGGGTTGATTTGGCTTCTTAGGTGGCATAGTACTTGGGGACTTGATGTGCCACAATAATTAGTTGGTCTTGGGTTGAATAAGCTACCACAATTGGTTGTGTTTGGGCTGAACATGCCACCATGCATGCATGGGCTGGTACATCCACTTATTTTCTCATATTCAGCTAATTAATTTCATCCAAGTTAAGATTGTTTTGTGATCCCCTAATTTAGAAAAATTAATTAGTGAAATATTATTATGAGATGCTCCTGCATCAATTTTATGAGGGTATAAATATGAATTGAACACAAACTCTCTCTTTCAAATCACACAAATAACATAAGTTAGACACGATAATCAACCAACTAGGTAATGCTAGTCTATGGTTTATCTTGAAGATTTATTGTTTATATTCACTATATGTAACACCCCGAGTCGACACGACCACACAGGGGCTACCTTGGAGCGCTTTCGGATTGATCGGCTGGCCCCACAGATCAACACGAGTCATTTTAGCACGCTTTGTCCTCATTCACGCACTTCCCGAGAAATTTTTGGAAAATTTCCGAAACTTCCCAAGAGGTCATCCATCCTGAAATTGCTCCACGGCCGACATGCTTAACTGTGGAGTTCTTAGGACAGAATCACCAAAAAGATGGTATACCATGTTGATATAAGTAGACATATCAATCCTTATAACACTCCGCTCAAATTAGGGTATTACATTCACCCCCACTCAAAGAACGCAACGTCCTCGTTGCCCCTCAACCAATGACTGTCTCAATACAGTTCATCCCAAGAATCGTCCCGCTAGGTGGCTAACTAGCTCATCCAAGTTCAGCTCACGGTCGCGGTTTTGCTCTGATACCATTTGTAACACCCCGAGTCGACACGACCACACGGGGGCTACCTTGGAGCGCTTTCGGATTGATCGGCTGGCCCCACAGATCAACACGAGTCCTTTTAGCACGCTTTGTCCTCACTCACGCACTTCTCGAGAAATTTTTGGAAAATTTCCGAAACTTCCCAGGAGGTCACCCATCCTAAAATTGCTCCACGGTCAGCACGCTTAACTGTGGAGTTCTTAGGACGGAATCACCAAAAGGATAGTATACCATGTTGATATAAGTAGACGTATCAATCCTTATAACACTCCGCTCAAATTGGGGTATTACATTTTCCCAAGAGGTCACCCATCCTAAAATTGCTCCACGGCCAGCACATTTAACTATGGAGTTCTTAGGACAGAATCACCAAAAGGATGGTATACCATGTTGATATAAGTAGCCAAATCAATCCTTATAACACTCCGCTCAAATTTGGGGTATTACATTCACCCCCACTCAAAGAACGCAACGTCCTCGTTGCGCCTCAACCAATGATTGTCTCAATACAGCTCATCCCAAGAATCGTCCCGCTAGGTGGCTAACTGGCTCATCCAAGTTCAGCTCACGGTCGCGGTTTCGCTCTGATACCATTTGTAACACCCCGAGTCGACACGACAGAATCGTCCCAGGAGGTCACCCATCCTAAAATTGCTCCACGGCCAGCACATTTAACTATGGAGTTCTTAGGACAGAATCATCAAAAGGATGGTATACCATGTTGATATAAGTAGCCAAATCAATCCTTATAACACTCCGCTCAAATTTGGGGTATTACATTCACCCCCACTCAAAGAACGCAACGTCCTCGTTGCGCCTCAACCAATGATTGTCTCAATACAGCTCATCCCAAGAATCGTCCCGCTAGGTGGCTAACTGGCTCATCCAAGTTCAGCTCACGGTTGCGGTTTCGCTCTGATACCATTTGTAACACCCCGAGTCGACACGACCACGCAGGGGCTACCTTGGAGTGCTTTCGGATTGATCGGCTGGCCCCACAAATCAACACGAGTCCTTTTAGCACGCTTTGTCCTCACTCACGTGCTTCTCGAGAAACTTTCAGAACTTTTCCGAAACTTCCCAGGAGGTCACCCATCCTGAAATTGCTCCACGGCCAGCACGCTTAACTGTGGAGTTCTTAGGACGGAATCACCAAAAGGATGGTATACCATGTTGATATAAGTAGACATATCAATCCTTATAACACTCCGCTCAAATTGGGGTATTACACTATATGACTATATAAATTGCAATTCCAATATTTTGAGTGCCTTATACACATGCCTAAAACTTGTATACTCAAGACTAGATAAAATACCCTATGTGTATAAACTATAAATAAATCTAGAACATAGGAACAAACATTCTATAATGCCTAGTGGTAACACCCCAAAATCTCAAAAACCTACTTCCATAAAATATTGATTTTGATTTATAAGTTTTGACTTATTTATATTAGTTTATTTTAATTAAATTACAATTCTCATAAATTATTGTTGAAGTTTTGATTTTTTTTTTATAGTTTATAAATAGCTTCAAATTCATATTGAAATTTATTTAATCATTTGTTGCTATGAATAATTTTAGATAAATTCGTTCCCGACTATGATTTTATTAAATTTACATTTTTCAATTTCCATTCAATTTTTTTCCATTGTGTGATTTATTCTTACTATTTTAAATTTGTTTTTATTATAATTTTGTCATGTGATATGAATTTTTCAAGGTCCCTTTTTAAGCAATAAAATCATTTTATTGATTTTTTTCATATTAAATATTTTTATCTTTGAGTTTTGTTATTTTTGTTTTGTGAACCAAGCGATTCTTTGGAGTTAGGATGATAATCAACATTAGGAAAGGGTTGAGGGTAAAATAAAAAGGTGAAAGGAGGAAGAAAAAATAGGAAATTTCTACTATGATTTCTCATATCCAAAATGAATACAAAACCCCATATGCATATAAATGAGTAAAATTAGGGGAAAATGGAAGGAAAAAAATATTGTGTGGTTGAGAGCAACAAAGCTATCAAAATGCCATATATAGAACCAACCTAGCAGAAAGCTTTATGGACAAAATTTGCTTGAAGGTAGTCTATGACTAAGACCAATTAAGGCGCATCTGAGAACCTTTTGGGGTCGATCCTCATCGTATGGGATGATGTTCAAGGGTTTGATAGTCTAGTTGATGAAACACCCATATCATTACTCTCTTTAAAATCAATCCACCACATCAACTACTTTTATGGGGTAGACAAGCTGGATAGTAATCTTTCAATAGATTACCACAATTATACATTAAGTTGTCAACCAAAAGGGAAATGAAAAAATTGTCAAACAAACTATACATAATAATGAGTTGTAACAACCCAACTAATATATTAATTCCCGTAGAATAATATTGTAAGAAGAAATGGAACAATTTCTTAGGTCATTGAAGACCATATATTTTTCCTTATACTATGAAACTAATCTAACCGTATTTTTCATATAGAGATAACAATCCCCTAACATATGTATAACTCTATATGTTAAGGCTTTTTATGCTGGTATACATTTACCTTTACAACCATTTATTAAATAATTTCTTCAAGCTTGTCACTTAATCCCCACTCCATTCATCCCCAACACTTGGAGAATGCTTTAAGGTTTTATGTATGGGTGTTATTTATTAAGCATCTAACCAACAATAGAGTTATTTAGATATTTTTTTTAAAAAATTGAGTCATCCTTTGGCCCTAGGATTATACTCTATTGAGACAAGGAGTGACCACAAATTCATTAAAGTGCCTTGGTATTTTGTGAAGAGGTGGAAGTCCTAGTACTTTTTTCTTCAAGGGGACACTAAATTGAATCTGCCCAAATAGGCTCACCTCAATCCCAATGTCCAAGAGCACCCCCTTTTTTCATCGAAACTAGAGGCTAGTGTGGATAGGTTTGATAGGTTGGTAAATTATGCACACATTATTATTAATAGTGATATTGTGAATGACGACAACCTCAATAAGATAGTGCTAATTTTAACACTGGTAAGTAACTTCCTTCGCTTCTATAATTCTTATCCATTTACTTAACTAATAAGTCTATGATCTAACTAGGTTTTCTGCGTTTTACTTGTAGAGTGGAAAACTCAAAAAAAATTGTCCTCTCCAACGTATATAGGGGCATTAAAAGGCCCATTATTTCTCCCCTTGACAACATATCTCCTTTTGGTGTTGCCAAATGAAAAATATGTTTTTCCAATAATTCTTCATAATTTTACTGCCATAATTATCTCATTTATAATCTTTCTCTAAAAATGTCTTTATATTGTTATCTATTTAGGAAGTTGAGGGGATTTCAAAACCTAGTTCTAAAAAGAAAAGAACAAAACCAAATAAGGTTAGTAGCCTCCATGCTAACATTTTTATTATTTATCCCATTGTTGCAAACCCTTTATTTGTGCCCCAACCTTAGTAGGAATATATATATATATTAAGAAAATTTCACTTTTAAGGTGTACACTTGGATTTTCTATTTTGTGTCTACCGACTCTTACCATAATCACCTTTTTTTTTTGTCTACCAACTTTTATCATAAGCACCTTTTGTGTCCACAGACATTTTTCAAAAAATAAATCTTTATTTTTGTTGGCTTATATCATACAAATATTTTTGTTTTTGTCAGTTATTACCATAAACACATTTTTACACTAGACAACATTTACTAAAATCACATCGTTATGTCAGTCAGCTTTTGCTATAAATATATTTTGTGTCCACTGACATTTTCCATAAACACACTTTCGTGTCTACAGCCCCTATTATAAACACATCTTTGAATTTTGATTTTGATCCTTTTATCATACTTAATTACCCTTTGGCTTACATTATCTCTGAGACTTCAAAAGCTTTTTTTTCCTTTTTAGGAGGAAACTCAGTCTAGGGGTATCCCCAAAGTTCCAAGTAATGTGGCTCCAAAATCCTCATTCCAAAAGTTGGAGCCCTAGAGAGTAATGACAATCATCCCGAGTGACTTCAAAAAATTATTCAAAGAAGGGGAAAAGGTGTGTTCGACCACTCATTGAGGGTGTCTACATCTCTTGCTGTAATCACCTAAAATTTTAAAAACCTATAAATGAATAAATAACTTTTATTCAGGATAAATTAGCTTTTAAATTTATTTAATTTAATTATTTTATAGATTTTTGAGTATATAAAATTGGATACGAATATTTAGTAAATTAAAATAAATAATTTGTTATTTTATCATACTCATTTTATTTAAATAATTTTTCAAACCAATATTTTACTAAAATTATTCTTTTTAAACCCATATATTTAATTATATTAAATTAAATTATTAAATAAATTTATTACCCAAAAATATTAAATTCTATTATTTTATAAATTAAATTATTTTAACTTACCCTATTTTTCCTTTTTCCCTTTTTCCTTTCTTTCTCCTTTTTTATTCTTTTTCCTCCTTTCTTTCTTTTTCCTTTTTCCTCCTTCGGGCTGCTCGCACCAGGCCAGCTTCCCCCTCCCCTAGGTGCCTAGGCCGCTGACCCATCCCCCTCTCCCTTCCTTCCTTCCTCTCTCGCATGGACCACCTCCTTTCTTCCCTTTCCTCTCCTCTTCCGCGTGTCACAGGCCAGCCCAACCCCTGCCTTTCTTTTCTTTTCCTCTCCCCCTCTTACTCGGGCTGGCCCAATTCCTCTTTTCTCTCCCATACCTAGCTTGATGCCCCCTCTTCCTTTCTTTCTTCTTCTACCTCCAGCCCCGACGCAGCACACCCCTTGACGCCACACCCAGCCACCACGTTGCAGCTTCTTGCTGCTGCCACTTGCCACCACTATAACCCTCCCTCCCTATCTCTCTCTCTCTCTCTCCCGATCTTTTTTTTTCACCATTTCGGACCAAACCAACCACGCATGGCCTTCTTTTCACCTTCTTCCCTTCCTTCTCCCTACCACCTCCCTGCCACCCTACACGCTGCCACCCGATCAGCCACCTATTGCCCTCTTCTTCCTCTCCTTTTTCTTCTCCTCATGAGCCCCTTTCCTACCCCATTTTTTGAGCCCCTTCCTTTCTCGATTCTTTCTCTCATTTTCTTCTCCTTCCATCTCCTTTTTGTTTTGCACCATAGCCACCCTCCGCCCTTCCAGCGACCTACAACCCTCTTCTTCCTCCCCTCTTCTTTTTCCTATCTTTTTCTCCCTTCTTGGCAACATCTCTGAAACCCCTTCGTGCGCCACTGTCTTGCTACCTATTCCGCCACCTGAGCCACCAACCCACTCTTTGCAAATTCCTCTACCACCTTCACACTTCCTTTGGCCAAAACCGACACCCTCACTCCCTCATTTTTCCTCTCCCTTTTCCTTCCTTCTTAGCCATGCCCACCTCGATAGCCCCCTTCGCCGCCTTTTGCCACCAACAACCCATCCTCGACGACCACCTACACCCCCTCTTCACCCCTGCACCCTTCCTTTACCTTAACTCTCCTCCACCTGCCCTCCTCTTGGCCCCCAAAACCCCAACTCGAACCATCTCCCCCTCCATTTACCTCACCACCCTCAACCCTTTTCCCCCCTTATAACCTACATGTGGCTCACGCTGCATGAGCAGCGTGAGTTCCACATTATTTTGGGATTTGTTTTGTTTAATTATTGAGGTATATTAATGGCTAAGTAAAGTGTGTTATTAATTAATTTTTTATAAAGTTTTATCCTTTTTAGTTTTCCTACTTCTAATATAATAACAATTGATATTATTTTTAGGGATTGGTTTTGCTAATCAAAGCTTGAATCTTTAACCGGGATACCAGTAAGGTTCGTTTTTGTAGGAATTAAGGTAATCATTAAACCCCACTTAAACGCATGGATTAACATATGTTATCACATTAGGGTTTTGAGTATGTTATTATGCTTGATATATGTTTTTTAATATAATATATGTAGTTTCTTGTGTTGATTGATAAAAAGGAAAGCATGCTAGTTTATATGCTATGTATGGAATAAATGCTTAAGAAAGGAGAATTGTTATTTAAGAATATGTTAAGTACTTATCCATGCTATATTATGCTATTGTGACCATTAATACATGATTAATATTATTGTGAGCCCTAGGAAATTTTAGTAATATATCTTGGACAAGAGTGGCCTAATATATGTAGTTGTTGATGAGTATTATGTTGAAATATAATAGTTGGTGGAGTTGGATGATGATAATAGAGTATTAATATTAATATTTGATGTAGTGGTGATAATTTGATAAAGGTGGTGTAATAAAGGGTAAATTAGTAATTTTGAAAGTAAAGGGGAAAATGGTAATTTTATAAGTAAAAGAGTATTGTGTTAATTTTGGAAGCAATGGGCAGAATGGTAATTTTGTAATTAAAAGGGTATTATGGTAATTTTGGAGGCAAAGGGTAAAATAGTAATCATGATAATGGAGAAGGGCAAAATGGTGATTAGGACAATGGAGAAGGGAAAATGGTAATTATAATAATGGAGAAGGGTAAAATGGTAATTATGATAATGGAAAAGGGCAAAATGGTAATTATGACAATGGAAAAGGGCAAAATGGTAATTATAATAATAGAGAAGGGTAAAATGGTAATTATGATAATGGAAAAGGGTAAAATGGTAATTATAATAATGAAAAAGGGCAAATGGTAATTATGACAATGGAGAAGGGATAAATAGTAATTATAATATTAGAGAAGGGTAAAATGGTAATCATGATAATGGAAAAGGGTAAAATGATAATTAAGGTAATGGAGAAGGGTAATATGGTAATTATAAAAATGGAGAAGGGTGGAATGGTAATTACAATAATGGAGAAGGGTAATTGGTAATTATGTTAATAAAGAAGGGCAATTTGGTAATTCAACCAACTAAAGGGTAATTTGGTAATTATAATGAAAGAGAAAGGCAATTTGGTAATCTAACCAACCAAATGGAAATATGATAAGGGTAATAATTATCAAGAGTGATTGGTGACCTAATAAGTGTGAAAGATGACTCGGTAACCCAAACCGAGTAAAAGGTAATTTGGTAATTATGCAACACTAAGGGTAATATGGTAAATGGGCAAGTAAAGAAGGGATGACTTAACAATCATACAAGTAAGGGGTGATTCAGTAATTCATATCTAATATGTCGTTGCGATATCGGAGTTCGTAATAAGACTCAAGTAACACTAATAGTAAGATAATGGTATTTGACAATTAGTGAGTATCATGGGAACGAATCCTATATTAGAATCATATGAGATTATGATGGCCTAGTGATTCTCCTATATTATCTTGGATAACCATATGAACAAGGAATACCTAATGATATCAGAATGATTGAAAGGGAATATGTATTTGATTGATGTGCTTCTCGCGATCACCTTAATTAAGACACTAATACTTAAAGTGAAAGACCTCAAGATTGGGAATGGTGGCTCTTTAGGGGTCGCTACCCTAAAGACGTGGTTTTGCCCATGGTAATTCTGGTATTTGCTGGTGTACCTTTGTGCCTCAGTCAGGTCCTACATCTTACTCTATCTAGCTCTACGGACCTATTTAGGGGTATGCATACTTATAGATTAGGTGTCCTTGTCGGTAGGGTATTGAGTTAGCTGTATGCACCAGTATGACCAAGGTACATTTGCGTCATTGGGTTGATATTTGAAGGGTATTGAGTAGCTTATATGCACTAGTGCGACCGATGTACCTTTGTGTCCCGGGATCTTAATCTCCTTATCGAGGAAAATAAATTGAATTGTTGTGATGATTGAAAAGGGAAAACACTAATCGTGAAGGTGAAAGTCTAATCAGTCGGGCCCAGTTGATTATGATTATGAGTACCTGTCCACTAGAATAATAGTGATCCACGAGCATGTTGCCTTGGAAGATGATTATGAGTACTGGTCCACCAGATATAATAGTGGCCCAAGAGTGTGTTGCCCTTGATGATGTTTATATGTATTCTGGTCCACGGGCGATGATAATGGGGGATCCCTAGCTCAATAAATCTAATTTGGTTGTGAATAAATTATGGAAAAATAATAATCACTTATAGTGGAACACCATGTGAGTCGGGCTCAGACCGGTCCACCGGCTAATAATAGTGGCCAGGAGTGTTATGCTCTGGAGACCCATCCACCGGTAATAATAGTTGTCAAGAGCATTATGCCCTGTATGTATTCCCATCTAGTGGTTATAATAGTGGGGTTCCCACACTCACATGGATATATATATATATATATATATATATATATATATATATATATATATATATAATCCGAGATGATTGAATAATGATGGACTAATAGCTTAAGGCCTAGAAGTATTTATTGTACATTATGACTTGTTAATATTTGATGGACTTATTAAGTATGTAATTGTGGTATATGCATTTCTTATTATATATGTAAATAGCTTAGTTTCATGTGTTGCATTGCGGGCCTGCTGTTAAGTGTGTTCTAAAGGATTACTCAATACCATAATACTAAAGGGTTCCATTCATGGGGGTCCTGCCTGTTCAGTAGGCAGAGTCCCTTATAGGTCTTTTTCAGGTGCTATTCAAGTAGGCAATGGGAAAAGGCATAAGGATTATCTGGACTTTTAGGATTTCATTCTTTCTCTTCTAATGCCTGGTTTAAATGTAATCTTTGTTCTTGTAACCACCATTGGTGGATCCTATTCTTATAAAATATTTATTTTCACTACTCTGATTTAAATATGGTTTGAATTTCTAGTAATTGGTATTTTTATTCTATAGCCTTAGTACTTAGTACTGGAACGGTATAAGTGAACCGGTTTGGCACTAAGTGTGGTGGTAATATCCCCAGAATTCATAGTCTTGTCTTTTGCTTCCGTTAACTCTTTTAAATAAAACAAAATTTTTCAGTAGTGAATTTTGGGGGTATTACACCTGCCCTCCTATAACACTCCAAAATTTACTACTGAAAATTTTCATTTTATTTAAAAATTTACAGAAGCAAAAACCATAAATCTCGGGGATGTTACCCCCACACTTAGTACCAGATCAGTTTCCTTCTACAGTTCAGCACCAAGTGCTAAAGCTAAAAAGATAAAAATACAATTTGTTCAAATTTAGACTCTATTTAAATCAAATTAGCGCATTAAATTTGTTACAAAAAATATAAACCCACTATTGGTGGTTACAAGAGTAAAATCATTTACCAAGAAATTAAAAAGGTGGAAGAGAAACCCTAAAAGTTTATCAGATAATCCTTACGCTCGTACCCGATGCCCACTTGAATAACACCTACAATAGACCTACAAGGGACACTACCCATTGAATAAGTAGGGGCCCACAAATGGAACCCTTCAGTACTATGGTACTTAGTAACCCTTTACATCAAATTGAAAGGTAGAGCTCGTATACAACACATAATACATAAACAATATAAAATAATAACTTACAGACTAATACACCATTCAACACCACATAATAGGAAATGTGTAACACAAAATCCGTATACTTAGTGATTCCATCACATACCTAAGTAGGGACAAGCATTGAAGCCAAACTTATACCATATCAATAGATTATAATATAAAATCAATACTTTTGTCTTATGCCATTAATTAATTATTATTCAATCATCATCTCTTGAATTATATCCTGTGAGTGTGGAAACCCCACTATTATAGCCGGTGGAAAGGAATATTCATCAGGACAGAGCACACCTAGCTACTATTATTCGCCGATGGACTGGTCTTCAGGCCAGAAGGCTCTTGGCCACTATTATTCACCAGTGGACCAGTCTAGCCCCAACTCACATGATCTATCACTTTACATGATCAAAAATTTCCATTTAGTTAGCACAACAAATCCATTTATTTAACTCGCGGGGGAGATTAAGATCCCGGAGACACAAATGTACACCGGTCATACTAGTGCATACAAGCTATACAGTACCCTTCAAGTATTAACCTAGGGATGCAAAGGTACCCTGGTCGCACTAGTGCATTCATGCTACACACTACCCTACCGACAAGGATACCTAATCCATAAGTATGCATACCCACTAAATAGGTCCGTAGAGCTTGATAGAGTAAGATGTAGGGCGTGGCTGGAGCACAAAGGCACACTAGCAACTACCAGAATAATCGTGGGCTAAACCACGTCTTAAGGGTAGTGACCCTTAAAGAGCCATCATTCCCGATCTTGAGGCCTTCCACACCAATTATTAGTGTCTTAATTAAGGTGACCACAAGAAACACAACAACCACATACTCATTCACTTCCATTTGTGTATGTTATTATTAAGTAATCCTTGTTCATACACTTATCCATGTTAACCTAAATAAACCACTAAGGCCATACTTATATCATCCAATTCCAGTTTAGGATTCGTTTCTATTTACTCATATGCCATAAGGGTTATCATATCATAATCATAATACGGTCTTAGAGTCTGGTTAGTTCACATTGAAGAATCATGGCACACTTAACGCTAACATGCCCTTATTTCACACCCACCACACAATACCATGCATGATTAATGATTAAGACACCTCTTTCATGAATATGAGATAAAAATTGTACCACACCCTTAATTATCCATCCAACCCTAAGTTATGCCATGTTCTTGTGATACTCACTCGTGATACCCACTGACTTATCAAATACCCTTATCTCATTATTCAATATTACTTATGTCTTATTATGGAGACTCATTTAATCCATTGACATCTTATATGCAAGTTACCGATTTACCCCCATCTTCATTACAAAATTATTGAAATACCAAGTCACCCATTTTATTTGCCAATTTACCATATTACCCTTCATGTCTGCATAATTACCAAAATACCCCTTACATTTGTTAGATTACTAAATTATACTTTATACTTATTAAATCACCAAGTTTACCCCTCATACTTGTTAAGTTACCAATTTACCCCTTATTGTTGGTTAAAATACTGTACTGCCCCTTATACTTGTTTAAATTACCAAACTGCCCCTTAGACTTATTAAATTACCAAATCACCATTCATACTTGTTACATTTACCAGGTTGCCCATTTGGTTGGTTAAATTACCAAATTGCCCTTCATACCTATTAAATTTATCAAGTTGCCCTTTTGGGTGGTCAAATTACCAAATTATCCTTCTTACTTATTAAAAATTACCATTTTACCCTTTTGATAGGTTAAATTACCAATTTATCCTTCTTAGTTATTAGAATTACCAAATCGCCCTTTTAGTTGGTTAAGTTACTAAGTTATCCTTCTTACTTATCCAAATTACCAAATTGTCCTTTTGGTGGGTTAAATTACCAAAATACCATTCCTTTATGTTAAATTACCAAAATACCATTCTTTTATACCAAATTACCAAAATACCCTTCTCCTTTATTAAATTATCATTTTACCCCTTTACTTTACAAAATTACCAACATACCCTTTCCTATATGCCAAATTATCAAATTATCCTTCTCCTTTATTAAATTACTATTTTACCCCTTTACTTTACAATGCTACCAACATACCCTTTCCTTTATGCCAAATTACCAAAATACTCTTCTCCTTTATTTAAACCACCATTTTACCCCTCTACTTTTCAAAATTACCAACATACCCCTTTTTTATGTAAAATGACTAAAACGCCCTCCTTACTTACCCATTTACCATTTTACCCCCTTTACACTTATAAATTACTATTTTCCCTTATTATATAAATTTTACTGAAACACCCTCACCACATAAAATATTAATATGCATGGTTCATATACATCATCCAACACCACCAACTATTATTATTTATCGTTAATACTCGTCAGTACCTACCACACACACTTATTTAGGCCATACCATTTACACAAGAAAATTAACCAAAATGCCCCTAGGCTTATATCAACTTTATTTATGCAACTAATGGCCACATTAGTATATCATATCATACATATGTACTTAACATTATCATTAATGACAAGGCTCTTTCCTTTTCTACACATGACACATAAATTAACATGCTTTCCTTTTCATCAACCAACATATGCCACTAAATACATTATACTTAACAACATATATCATGCATATAAACATATTAAAAACCCTAATGTGCTAGCATACTTATATCCACACATTTTAGTAGGGTATAGCAATTACCTTATTTCCAGCAATAATCAAACTTTACCGGTACCCCGGTTAAAGGTTTGAGATTTGATTAGTAAAATCACTACCTAAAAATAATATCAATATTTATCATACTAAAAGTAGAAAAATCAAAAGAATAAACCTTTATCAAAAAATTAATTAAATAAATACTAATGTTAACCATTATTATACCTCAAGGCTTAGCCAAAAATTACCAAAGGGGGTAGCAGACTTACGCTGCATGCAAGGGAATTACGGGAGAAGAGGGTCGAAGATGAGAAATGGGAAAAGGAGAGGGTTTGGTTCGGGTGGGGTTTTGGGGGTTAGGTAAAGGACTTGTGGAGGAGAGTTAGGGTGGTGGTTGAGAGCAGGGATGGAGTAGGGGTGTAGGTGGTGGTCAGGGGTTGGTGATCAACGATTGGTGGCTCAGGGTGGGGGAGGCAACGGCTGTAGGGATAGGAAATGGGGCGGAGGATGGGCAAAGAAGAAGAAGGAAGGGAAAAAAAGAAGAGAAAGGAGGGGCTACTTGGAGATTTTCAGCCAAATGGAGGACGTGGGGTGATAGAGGAGGTGTTAGGGAGTAGATTAGTGGTTGTGGAGGCAGCAGAAGAAGGGGAAAGGTGGTGCATGGTGGTGGTGTAGGGTGGAGGCCGAGAAGGGGGAAGAAAAAGGAAGGGAGGAGAAAGGTGGCTGCAAGAGCGTGTGGTGGTGATGGGGTGGTGCAAGGAGGTTGATGGGGTGTCAAGGAGGTGGTGTCAGTGGTCAGCTGGGTGGTAGAGGAGGTGGTTGAAGGGGGCAGAGCAAAAATAGGGGAGGGGGATAAGAAGGGAAGAAGGGAGAATGGGAGATTGACAGAGGGAGAAGGAGGGCTCAAGCAGGGTAGGAATGAAGTAGAAGAGAAGAAAAAAGAGAGAGGGAGAGAAGGCAAGTGAGGGTGTGTTAGGTGGAGGGTGCAGAGGGCGATAGGCACATGGCCTACGGTGGCAAGGAGAAGAGGAAAAGAAAGGAAAATAGAGAGCATGTGGGGAAGGGTTTCAAGGCTGTGTTTGGTCTAAAAATAGAAGGAAAGGGACGGGGGAGAGAGAGCAGGCTAAAGATGGCAGGTGGTAGTTGTAGGCTGCCATGGCCTCGACATTGAAGGAGAAGAAGAAGAAGAAGAAGAAAAGGAAGGGAGAGGTAGGCTGGTCGGGCAAGGGAGAAAGAAAGGGAAGTAGGTCTACCCGTGTGTGTAAGGGAGTGGGAAAGAGAGAAGGGGGAGGATCGGGCTGGGGCTATTGCACGAGAGAGGGAGAATGAGGGGAGTGGGTCTGTGGCCCAACACAAGGGAGAAGGAGGCCAATGGCCCGAAGGGGAAAAGAAAAGGAAAAGAAAAGAAAAAGGAAGAAAAAGGAGAAGAAAAAAAAAGGAAAAAGGAAAAAGGAGAAAAAAAAGATAAAATATTTCTTGGGATAATGATATTTAATATTTTTAATAGATAAATTAATTTAATTGTTTAATATATTGGTTTAAAAAGGGTAATTTTAGTAAAATATTGGTTTGGAAAGTTATTTAAATAAAATAAGTATGATAAAATAACAAAATATTTATTTTAATATATTAAAAATTCATATCCATTTTTATATACTTAAAAATCCACAAAATGATTAAATTAAATAAATTTAAAATTAAATTATTCCAAATGAGGGTTATTTATTAGATTCTAGGTTTTAGATTTTTGGGGTATTACACCTCCAATCTTCTAAAGCATCTTTAGTCCTCATGTTGGCTAAAGAGAACATAATACTTTTCAAAGAATATGAGAATAATCGTCCAAAGGTAGAAGGGAGAGCATACACAAATGTTGAAACCAACACTATTTCCTCCCTAAAGGTATAGGCTGGTATAAGTGATGGTGTCCCAATACTAGAAGTCTTTGGTCTAGAGGATCTCGATGATGGGGTTGTTGAACTACTAACTTTCCTTTAAAGAAAAATTTCTTGTGAAAGGGACTTTAACGTCTCCATTTAAGTTGAAGGAACCACCTTAACCATGCTTGATTAATATTCTTTCTTTACGTGTCACCCAATGACAATGATGGTCATGAGTTGGTCGAGGCAATAATTCTAGGTTAGGATAAAGAGATAGTAAATTACCTTAAAATAATAACACTACTAAGGGATGACTTGAACCTCTCCTTCTAGGTATGTCATATATATATATATATATATTATATATGGAATAAATGTAATGTGATTACTTAATAAATTTTTTTAATGTTATTTGTAGCATATATCCATGCAAAAGATATTTTTTTAAAGATTTGAATGAAGTTCTAACTGCTTCTGATGGATAGAGGAAAACTATAAAGAACTTCAAGTTGACCACTCTACCTTGACATCTAAAAAGGAATCTATTGAAGCTAGAGTGGTTGAGCTAGAATTTGAGAAGAACACCCTAAAATATACCTTAGCCGATGCATAATCTTTGAAGGCCTAAGCTGATAGCACAGAAGATTGTCTTGAAAAAAGAAAGGAAATCATCTAGGGTAGAGATTGAATTGTTGAAATTTGAAACTTCCAATCTAAAAGATAACCTTCGAAAAGATGAAAAGTGGATCAATCAACTATCTTCAGAGAAGAAGAAATGGATTGTCAAGGCTAGGAAGATTAGACATTTGTATGAGGCTAATAAATCTTCGCAAAAAGAAGTCACTACCCTTATTAAATTGAATAAGGATGCAAATAATAAGATACTCGGGTATGACACCAAGTATGATAAGGTGCAAAAAGCCTTAGAGAAGAAAATGTTTGAAACCAAATAGCTACGATGAGAGTTAGTTTTTAAGAGAACAAAAAATATTTAAATAAGGCAGCTTAAGGAACAAGTGATTTGGGCCAAGCAAGTAGCTAATTTAGCTTTTTAAAATACAATTAGTACATAGAGAAGGCTATTGTTGATGTTAAGCTAAGACACTCACGTAAAGATGTAGATAACTACTTGAAAAGTGATAAATTCACACATTATGAATAACAACTTTAGTCTTAGTGGTATGCATATGGTGGCTTAAAGATGTATGCTCAATTTAAAGCATTTATATATCAAGAACGGCCGCAAAAGTATAATAGAGAACTCTATTGTAGTGAAGACTTATAGAACATGCATATTTCGAAGGAAGATGATGATACAAATGAAGATAACCTATTTCATTTTTTATGTATCTAAATCATACCTTTTATATATAATATACTCTCGAATAATTTGATTACCTTGCTTTGTATTTTATCTTAACACTCTCTATATATGCTAAGGTTGATATCTTTTGTAATATTAAAATTTTTTGTACTTTAAATCTTTTTTATATTATGGTGGTGGCTAACCAAAGTAGAGCTTGATCAAAACACCATTGGTTGAGTGAGTTTTAATTGAGTATTTGATGCACAACATACCATTGTGTTGGTTTATGTAGGTGTTGGAGAAGTTTGGGATTAATAAGTGATTTATGTGAGAAACATGGGGGTCCTATATTAATTAACAAAAATTGTGTTTTCTCACATTTTTTGGTAAAAAAATAACATAGGGGACCTATGTTTCATAAACACGGACCATGGTTTTCCTTTATTTTCGAAACACATTATTTTGCACCATAGGATTTTTTCTCTAGTATAAAAAAGATATGAGAGAACATTACCCATTAAGTCATGCCACCTGACATCTTCTTCTTCTTCTCCATAGAATTCTACATTAAAAGAGAAATTATATATTTGTGTAATTGATTGATTGATCTATTTAATCATCCTATAATTACACAAGAGCATGAATAAATGTCTTTGTTTTCCCTCAATTTTTCTATTTTTTGATTGAATCATTAATTGCTCATCATCTTGTTTGATTCTGATTTTGGTTTGGATCCATTCAATCTACTAAATTCTACAATAATTTAGTATTAGAGTTGTGGTTGTTAAAGAGATTTGGCAATTAGGATGGGTAAAAGATTTAAAATTGAGAAGTTTAATCAGTCCATTAATTTTGGATTATAAAAATTAAAGATGTAGGTGATCCTAATTTAGAACATGTTGTAAAAGGTGTTATTTGGTTATTTGAACAAGCTAGATTCAATTACGGATAATGGATTTTAAGAAGCAGATCTAAAGGCCCTCTCTACCATACAATTATGCGTGTTAACTAGGTATTGTAGGAAGTGGCATATGAATCAACAGCGGCGACCTTATGGTTGAAGCTTGACTCATTGTGCATGACAAAGTCAATGGAAAATCGGATATTGTTGAAGAGCCGATTTTATAACATAAAATTAGGTGAGGGTTAGTCTTTAAAATCTCATCTTGATGAATTTAATTCTTTTGTGATAGATTTTCATAACATAGAAGTCAAATTAGATAATGAAGATTTGGTCATTATGATATTATGTTCTTTTCATGCTAGTTTTAAGCATTTTTGTGAGACTATTTTGTATGGAAAAGATGAGTTAGTCCTTGAGGATGTAGAATCTGTCCTGCTACAATGAGATTTGATTGATAGTAAATTCACTGGCGGCGGTATTTCTAGCGACTCACATAGTGAGGGATTGGTATCTAGGGGAGGAAACATGGTGGGATTTTGGTAACAAGAAGCAATCCAGATCTTAGTTATAGAGTTGGTGGAAGAATATAACATGTTATGGTTGTCGCATGGAAATTCATATTAGAAGATACAGTATTAGATGAGGGTGATGTTGCCATAGCTAATGACAATGGTGATGTACTAACTACCACAAATGGACATATTAGGGTGGCCTATAAGTGGATTCTGGATTTTGGGTGCTCCTACCATATTTTTTCTAATAAAAGCTGGTTCCAAACATATGATACTATTTGAGGTGGATTTGTTGTCATAGGAAGCAATACCTCATTCAGAGTTATCAAGATTAAGACTGTGAGGGTGAGGATGCATGATGGTGTGGTCAAGACAGTGTCTGGTATTCTTCATGTTCATGACATGACCAAGTGCTTGATTTCATTATGTTACTTGGATAACAAATGTTATAGGTGCGTCATTAAGAATGTCGCCTTGAAGGTTGTTAAAGGGGATATGGTGGTGATTGGTGGCAAGTGGGTTGTGTGAGCTTGTTGTTATAACTATTGAGGGTATAGTTGAGGTGACATTGAGAGTGTGTGAATCAAATGTTACTAGTATTAGTTTGATGTGACTGGAACATAGGAGTGATATTAGCATGACTGGGGGTCATTATTTTGTGATGTAGTTACATCTTGATCTATTACCTGCTTTGATTCTAAATTCCTTCTTGATAAGGTGTAGGTTGTTTTTGATCTAGATGATACATATTCTTCTAGTAAGGAGGAATCTGAGCAGGAGGTGGAGCAAGTGGGTGTTGCTTCAAGCAGAGCTAATTATGCTTTCTATACTACTGTTAGTAGTATTGGTGTGATAGAGCCAGTGTTAAACTCAGAGGTTCTTTTGGGTGTTGATTCTTCCTTGTAGTATTATGCTAGTGTTGCTGAAGAGATGTGGTCCCTTTGGAAAACTCAGACATTAGTATGTGATGTTTCACTAGTTATTTTATTTATTTATTGTGTCTATATTTTTCTTGTCAAAACAAAAGAAATGTCTAAGGAGAACAAGCTAAAGACTTTAGAGGTACCCAAATAAAAAGCGGTTGTGGTGGCATGCTTAGTCACTAGTTCATACTCTGTAGTTGTGAGATACTTAACATACAATGTGATTAGTACCAACCATTGTATTACTCATGTTGTGTGTGTTGAATCCCTTGAAGACTAGTTAGGTGTAGTGTGGATTTTGAGATACTTGGTGCGTACAATATTAGCTTGTATTCAGTATGTGTTGTCAACTATTTTGTTTATGGGTTACTCTGATCTTGGTTGTGGTTTTGATGATCATAGGTACACTAGTTTGCTAGTGTTCAACCTTAGAGGTACTAAGGTTGAGTGTTTAGCTACTCACTTCAGATTATCTGCTTTGGATTGTCCCAAATTCAAGGAGGAAAAGGATTTCATGGCTACCATTCCATATTTGAATGTTGTTGGTTGCATCATGTATGTTGTGGTGTGCACTCGGCCTAATATCGCTCAAGCTATTAGTGTCGTGAGTTAATATATGGTGAATCTAGGGAACTCTTACTAGCAAGTAGTGAAGTGGATCCTAAGGTACTTGAAGGGTATGACATTAGCATGTATAGAGTATGGGAGATCACCTGATTTGCTAGTTGGGTTCATGGATTCTAATTTATGGTGGAGACCATAATAAAAGGAGATCCACCAGTGATTATCATTTCTATCTTAGTGGTTTAGCTGTTAACTTGAGGTCTTTCTTACAGGATGTGATGGCCTTGTCCAGTACTAAGGTACAGTATATGGCTATGATAGAGGCTTTCTAGAAAGTTGCATTGCTTGGTGGTTTAGTACGTTAGTTGGGGTTTTGTCATGGTGCTCTAGTTGTTCGAGGTGATAGCAATATTGCTATTTGTTTAGTGAAGAATACAAATTTTTTCCATCACCAAATGAAGTACATTGGTATTAGGTATCACTTTATCTAAGGTACTATTGCTACAGGCAAGGGTGTGTTGGAGAAAGTGGGCATTTTGTATAATTCAGCCGAAATGCTAACGAAGCCACTGACCCTAGGTAAGTTCAAGTATTTTTCGGACTTGATTGATGTTCATAGGCATGATTTGATTCCCTTTGTTGGAATTAGGTTTTTTATAGGTTTTACATATCATGCATCACAAATACTGTGTCAAAGTAGAGAATTATGAGTTTCAACTAGAGATTTGATGCACACCATAACATTATTTTGGTTTATATAGGTGTTGGAGAAGTTTGGGATTAATATGTGATTTCTATGAGAAACTCAAAGGTCCCATGTTTTCTCATAGATTTTTCTAATGTATTTTAAGGCAAAAATACAAAATTAAGAAAGCTAACATTGGTGTCTCATGTTTTCTAAACACAAACTGTGTTTTTCCTTTATTTTTGAAACACGTTGTTTTACCCTATAGAGTTTTTTCTAGTAAAAAAAATATGAGATAACCTTAGCCATCAAGTCATGCAACCCAAATTCTTCTTCTTCTGCATAGAATTATCCATTAAAAGAGAATTATACATTTGTATAATTGATTGATTAATTTGTTTAATCATCCTTTAATTACATAAGAGTGTGAATAAAAATCTTTATTTTCCCTCAATTGTTTTGTTTTGTGATTGAATCATCATCTTGTTTGATTATGATTTTGGTTTGGATCCTTTCAATTCATGTAATTTCACAACAGAATGATAATACCGAATGGGCTAATGAAACCCCCTAATATTGCCTTAGAATCCTTAACACATTGGCCAAGGATCACACCATGTGATCTTAGGCTTAGCATATGAAAAGCTGCAAGGTGTGCCTAGTTCCAAGCTCAGTGGCATTGGTATATCGACCAAGGACGCACCATGGGAGCCTAAGATTAGTGAGTGAAAGCACACTAGTCTTCCACAATACCAAATGTGCCTATCATTCTTCATTATTCGAGGCTTAATAGCCTCAATACATCAGTCCAATGACACACCTTTGGATCCACGACTTAGCAAGTGCAAGTGCATCAGTCTTTCAACTCACTAGGTGTGTCCATCTTCTTTTATTCTTGGCTTAGTGGCCTCGACAAATATTGTTCCTATAAAAAATGTTATGTAGATACATCAATATTTGAAACAAAAAACTTTTTTTTTGAAAAATAAAATTTATAGATTAATCATGAAGAAGAGGTACAACCCAAGCTATAGAATCTATCTACAATACCTAAGAAACCACTAAACTTTGCACTATGAGCAGAATGGTTACAAATAGCTGACATAACTAAAGAGATTTGAAAGACTATCTTTTGTAAGTTCACACTAACATTTGAGAAGATGAAAGCATTTCGGGCTTTCCACACTTCATATATGCTGATAACATAAAAAGCTGACTTGAATTGAGCCTTAGCAGCACCTCTGAATGGAGAAAAAACTAAGCTCTTCATCAAGGTCTGCCAAGAATAATGTCTTCTTGATTCCTTGAACACCTTCCTGATTGTTTCCCATATCTGCTGCAAGCCTTGACAGTGGAAGAGGATATGAATGAGGGTTTCCTGCTGAGTGCAAAAACAGCATTCCAAAGGAATTCCAGGTATAAATTTTCCCATTTGATCTTTAGTGGGAAGTCTGGAGTGTGCCACCATCCATGCAATAAATTTATTTTTAGCAAGAGCTGGATTGGACCAAATTGATTTCCACCAGTATACTTTAGGGGCTTGGGGTCGAATCAGGTCATATACTGCAGAAATACTATAAGTATCCGGTGAATAAAGCTGTTGGAACACTGGACTTAGCTGAGACCTTAGACCAATGAGTTTGACTAAAATCCAGGAGGCTGTGCATGGTAATGTAAAGTCAGTGACAGACTGCTCATTAATGAAATAAGTATGAATCCACTTGATCCATAAGGAATTCTTATCCTTATACAGATTCCAAAGATGCTTGCCAACTGCAGTTGTATTCCAAGATCCTAAGTCAATTAATCCCAAACCTCCTTCCCTTTTAGGTAGGCATACCATTTTCCAGGAGACAAGAGCTCTTTTGCTTGAGGAAGCTTTCCCTGTCCACAGAAAACCTCTACAAAGACTAATAATCTTCAGTAATAATTTTTTGGGAAGAAAAAACAATTGACTCCAATACATTGTGATACCAAATATCACAGACTTCAGTAGTTGCAATCTGCCAGCATAAGAAAGTAACTTATTTACCCAATGTTGTAATCTGTTTGTGATTTTTTGAATTAATGACTGCATATCAGTTTTTTTCAATTTTGAAGCATCCAATGGAACACCCAAATACTTAAAAGGCAACCTCCCTTCCTGAAAATGAAACTGTGACAAAATAGCCCCTTTCACCTCCTGAGAAACTCCACCAAAAAAGATAAAACTTTTCTCAGGGTTAATAGCTAAACCTGAGACAGCAGCAAAAGCTTGGAGCATAGAGTTAATAGCAGAGATAGAAGATAGATCACCCCTGCAGAACAAAAGTAGATCATCTGCAAAAGCAAGATTGATGATCTTCAACTTTTTACACTTGGGATGTCCATGAAAGCCTTCATACAACCAAAGGGTTTGCAACATCCTACTAAAGTATTCCATCACAATCACAAACAGATAAGGGGATAAAGGATCTCCCTGCCTAAGGCCCTTTCTTCCCTTAAATGGAATTAACAAATTGTTATTAATGCACAGAGTATAGCTAACATTGGAAACACAAGCCATAAGCACTCTGAAAAAATGGACAAGGAAATGCAAACCTAATAGCATATTTTCCAGAAAAGTCCAATTGACTGAATCATAAGCCTTCTGGATATCCACTTTAAGCATGCATCTAGGTGAAGCATTTTTCCTTTTGTATAAATGAATACGCTCATGAGCTAATAAAACATTATCTCCAATATACCCGCCCTTAACAAAACCAGCTTGAGATGTATGGATGATGGATGGTAAAATAAGCTGCAACCTCTTAGCAATAACCTTGGCTAAAATTTTATACACCACATTGCAACAAGCAATTGGTCTAAAATCTGAAACATTGACAGCACCTTCCCTTTTAGGGATAAGAATTAATTTTGTTGCAGCAAGGCTACCAGGTAAAGAGGCAGTCTGAAAAACATGCACAATCAATCTCCATAAGCTTACCCCCAGAATAGACCAAGAAGCCTTGAAGAAACCTGAAGTAAAACCATCAGGACCTAGGGCCTTATATTGGCCAATAGACCATAAAGCTTCCTTGACCTCCTGCAGAGAAATAGGTTTAAGCAGTTCATGTTGCTGCTCCACATAAACCTGAGGCCCCTGCAAAAAAATATTATCTAAAGTGCTCCTAGAGGCTTCACTATCTGCTCCCAACAAATTTTGGTAAAAGGAAAGAAATGCTTGATGTATCCCCTCTGAATCAGAAACACAGTGACCACCATTACTTTGAATTCTTCTTATCACACTATGCATCTGCCTGACCTTCATAATTGAAAAAAAGAAGTGTGAATTGGAATCACCCAAATTCAACCATTTAATACCAGATTTCTGCTTGAGAAAACTCTCTTCACAAATGACATAATGCTGATAAAGCTTCAAATATTTCTTTTCCTCCTCCTGCAAAGTCAAATCATTAGGACAGGAATCAAGCTCAGTCTGGATCAAATTAAGCTTATGCCTTGCCTCCTGGACTCGAGAGGAAATGCCTCCAAAATGCTCCTTATTAAAAATTTTAAGCCTTGTCTTGATATCTCTCAGCTTTGTAAAGAAAATACTCTGAACAGACCCTGAAACAGGTCTCTCCCACACAGAAGCCACCAAAGTAAGAAACCTAGAGTCCAAGGTCCACATATCAAAAAAACTTAATTCCTTTATTAGTATTGATATGTAAGCAGAATCTCTGCATTCAAACATCACAAAGATTATTATTAAGTTAATAGAAAACAACATTAGAAATAGTATTTTTGCAAGGGTTTTGTGTTTCAAGCATTCACTAGATATCCTCTTTCTTCATCATTTAATATGAATGTGGCCAAGTGAACTTGTTCCATAACTTGATACGGACCTTACCATTTAGCTACCAATTTTTCTTGACGACCATTGCTTTAAAACTCTATCTTCCTATGCCCAATCCCCTACCTTTAATTAAGTAGGATTTTACTCTTTTATTGTAGTATTTAGCTTCTTTTTGTCTCCATTTAGTAAATTACAATTAAGCTACATCTATTAGCTCTTTTAATAGGCCCTTCTCAATTTTTAAGGCTTCTTCAAAGTCTTTAGGATCATATTGGCTATTTCTATATGATCTTGTTTCAATTTTCATTGGTACAAATTCCTCATCCCCAAAAGCTAAACTAAAAGGCATTTCACCCATTAGATTTTTTATAGTTGTTCTAAATAACTAGGTTGTTGAGGTAGAACATGTTGATGTTGGTCTATAAAATGAGGTAACTATCTACGGGTGTGGGTAAAAAGGGTTAACATGTTTGATACCATTTCTTATATAGAGACGCGAAGTTTAGCGTTAGCAACTTGGAGTTCAGTAATTGTGACTATGTGTTGTTCCCTAGGAAGATCACTAGTTTTGGATCAAAGTAGGAAAGTTGTATTATGATTTCACGTATCTGAAAATGAATATAAGACTCCATATATATGGGAGTAAAATGACAAGGAAAAATAATGTATGATTAAGGACAAAGAAGTTGTCTTGAACGCCATATAGAGAATCGACCTAGCAAGGAATCTTTATGGGAAAAAGTAGCTTGAGGCCAATCCATGGCTAAAACCAATTAGAACACATTCAGAAACCTTTTGGGGCAGATCCTTGTCCTTTGGGTCAGTGTTCGAGGATATAATGATCTTATTTGAGGAAATACCCATATAAGATTTTTACGAAGCCAATGAGATTTAAAAAAAAAAAATTAAAGGCGTTTACAACTTATTTTTTTATTTTCTTTTCAAAATAACCATTTTTACCATTTTAGTTAACAAAGGTTTTCTAATTTTTTTTTCAATTAATTAAAGGTTCTCAAAGGTTGACAAATATATTTTTCTAATGAATTTTAATTGTACATTTGTCTTTTAATTATTAATAAATGTTATAATTTATTTTAAAGAATAAATTTATACCTAATAAATACCATTGATTTTTATCTAAAAAGTTATTTATAGTTTTTAGGAGGCTATTTCCGTTGAATTTATTTTATCTAAAATTACCTTTTAGCTAACCTATTTTTAGATATTTTGTTGAGGAAAAAAATAACTGGCCCTCTCTACTTTCCTTTTCTCTCTTCCTCCCCCTTTTAGTTTTTGCATATAAAACCCATATCCTAAACCCCTATCCTATCCCTACTCCCTACCCTTTTGACCCAAATCCACAACCATTCTCCTCCCACTCTAGTCATGCTCAATGTTGACGCCAATGACAACTAGGCGATGCAACAATAGCTGCATCCAACAATGACGAACAAGTGAAGTAGTGGTAGAAAATAACAAAAGAGCAAGCTTGATCTTGACACTACGATTCCTTCCACCCCTTTGTTTTCAACCAACATCAAACCACTAGGTTGACAACCATGACACTGAAGTGATTCCACCACAAGTAATAATGAAGCATCTACTAAAGATAATGTGGTGAGGAGTTGAGCAGAGTAGCACAACACAACTAGCGCACCCCACCACCTTTGATGATTAACAATGGACAACAACAATTGGTAATGTTAGCAAGCCTTCCCTAGCCTTCATTTTAGTGGAAGTGTTATATCAACATAAATGTGTATTATCAATGTAATTGACATAAGTGTGACTTACTGTGCCTTCTTTACATCAATTACAATGCAAAACAATTATGACTCAAAACATGATAAACAAAAAATGATTGAAATTTCATAAACATAGATAAGTGTTTAGAGGTTAAATTCAAGTACAATATAAAAATACATTAAAAGGGATCCCATAGATCTAAAAATCCAAAATAATATTCCAAAAAAAGTAAATACCTAAATAACAAGACTTTATGCCCAACCCTGATACATAATAGTCACTCCTCCATACATAAGGCATCATAAGTAGCAAAATCATCCAAATGAGTCCTCATCAACCTACACAAAAATATCTGAGACCTTTGCATGTGGGAATGAACAACACCTATGAAAAGGATTATCGGTACCCTAATTACTGAGTAAAGAGACAATACACTCAAAGTAGGATCATGCTATTTATAAAATCACACCATATGATAAACATAGATATAGATTAACATATGGTAGTACTAAATTATTTATTAACTTCATGTCTCACAATGATAATGGAAAAATCAAGGCCCATAATTTTATTTGTGTTGCTTTTAGGGACCCCACTATTATTAATCAATGGAGAGATATCAATAATATACAACCACAAGGCATAAGACTCCCGACAACTATTCTTTTTCGGTGGAATGAACATTTATAACTGGTATGGACTCATATGGTATTTCGCTTTAAGTAATTAATATCTTATCAATGATTACTATCATTATGAGGATTTATTTCAATTTGAAATTAGGAACTACAATATTCTCAACCAATGTAATGGTATCAATAATATACAACCCTCGGGCATAAATCTCTTGATAACTATTCTCTACTAGTGGAATGGTATAAATACTATACAAACCCAAGGCATAAAGCTCTTGGGCACTATTTTTGTGTTGTAGAGTAGACAGGTACAATTGGTCTTGACTCATATGATCTTTCACTTTAAATGATTAATATCTTATTCATGGTTATTTATCTCAAGATCATCATGTAAAAACACATATAAAAATGAAAGACACATGATTCTTCTTAACATAAATATAAAAAACACATAAAACTCAACTGTGAAAATACTGATATTTTTTTTACAAAGAACAAGGTTATATTTCCCCTAAGAAATCTTAAAATCATGAATTAAGCATAAATTCTTCCCTATTACTCATTTATCCACCAATTTTATCACACCTTCCTCAATTATTATTATTATTATTATTATTATTATTATTATTATTATTATTATTATTATTATTATTATTATTATTATTATTATCAACGTAAATGAAAATCAAGGTCTAGCACCAATGTTTTACATATGCGATAACATTTCTATCTCTAGAGTTACTTTTCACAAACCTTATGACACCCTAATTTCACAAGTTAAGTATAATTTCTTCCATAAGACTCATATATTAAAAAAAATTAATATAAATTCCTAAAATACCAATATTAAAATTATATCTAAAAATTAGGGTCTAAATCCAATGTTTTATGCATGCAATATTACGCCGCATCTAACATTACTATTCCCAATTTAAGCAATTTTCTCATTTTATTTGGGCTTAAGCCATTTATAGTTACATCAAATGTTCCACATGATATTATTAGAATATTTTAAACTATTTAACAAATTAAAATACCAAATTATCCTTGTTAAACCTATATTAACCAAAATGCCCTTAAGGATGCCAAAACACTCATCTTTTCCATAAAAAACCCTATAAGTCTAATATCATTATTTTCTAACCCTCAATTAATTATATAACCATAGATATTAACCATACTCATTTTACACTTACCATAATTTATCAAACCTACATTAAAATATCATATATCATACTCATTCACCTAGGGTTTACCAGATAAGACTTATCATAAGAATATAGTATAAGCACATGCTTTCTCATCTTAGTCACTTTCCATCATATGATACCATATTATCACATCATAACATTAACAACATAACAATATCAACATAATCATAAAAAATGATAATACATACATAATAGTACATAAAATTTAGATGAAAACATTAACTATGGCTTGTATCTTTACCAAAATGACATCGATATCCAAGAAGGTATAAGCTTAACATGCCAGAGACCAATAAAAAATCATCTAAGAAACAATAAAAATAAAAATTTATAACTTAATAATATAACTAAGGAAAATCTAAGGGAAAATAGGGTGGAAAAAGGAGCAAAACTGAAGCAACAAGGTGCGGGACAAGGTGTGGCACAAATGGAGTTGTTATAGGAGGAAGTGGTGCAATAATGAGCGAGTTGTGTGAGGAAATAAATAAAATATAGTGCTGAAACGTGAACTCCTTAAGTTGGGGGGAAAGGGAAGCATAAAGAGGTTACGTTGGTGGGATGGTGCTAGCATGAGATGGTAGCGTGAGATGGTGGTGAAGTTTGGGGTGGTGTAGCGTGAGTTTGTGTCACTTTAGGTGGCGAGAAACGTGAAATTCTCAAGCAATGGTGAGAAACGTGAGATTCTCATAGTGTGGTTAATTTGTAGTGTGAGGTGAGAGGAAATGTAGAGCTTGAATAAGATAAAATGGCAATTTTCGATCAACTAATGCATAGGAAAGCTGAGAGAAAGGAGAGGGAGTCTAGGGATAATTTGGTGAGGCATCAAATGAGATGAGGAGAGAGATTAGAGGGATATGGATGTAGAAGCATATCAAGTAACCCAAAATAAGGATAATATACTTATTAATTTTTCTAAATTTGAAGACTTCAAAACTCTTTTCATTGGGTCAATAAGTAACTAGATTACCTAGCAGCCATGCAAGCTATGCAAAGTCCAAACACCCACGTGACTATGGATACATTTGGATGTAATATGGATCAACAAAATCCACCCCATAATCAACTCCAATATGGCTCCATTTACACTCAAACAAGCCACCACCTTATCCACCTCCACACCTCACATATTTTTAGCCAAAACATGACCTGCATTACCACCTATATTTTGTGCAAGAATTAGGGAAATTGTGAAGGTGATTATGGGAAGTTAAAGGCCCTCCAATTATGTCTTAATTTAAGTTAAAATAACTTCCAACATTGGTAGAAACAAGCATTTTCTATCGAGTGGAATGCACCTATTTTCTTATTTCCTTCATTAGCTAAACTTAGTTAAAACCTCTTTTTATAATTTTCTAATATATAGTTTATATTTCCTAAGCCTTATAATAGGATGTAATAATATCCATCTAGTGATGGGTCGGTAGTAGTGTCAAAATACAATGAACACTACTTGATTGGAGTATTGTAAACCTTAGTTAGCCTAACTTAGTATCAACCATAGGCGAAGGTGTAATCAATCTAAACATCATGGCTAGTTTTTGCTTGTATCCCTTAGGAGTAAACTAAAAATCTTAAATGGAGTAGAAGAGGCTACAAGAAAGGTTAGAATATATGTTAAAAAAACCTCTTGGTTGTCAAAAAACAAAACCTCTCAAGATTAAGGTGTAGTCTTGAGTATTATTCAAATCTTGCACCATTTAGGGTAAGTGTTGAAACCTTAGTTGGCTAATGAAAATACTTGGTTTTCAAGGTATCAAAATCAAGTTTTCATTTCAGATTATCCTCCCTCCTCTCCATTCTATTTCAAAATTTTATTTAAAACTCCCGATTTTCAACACCAATACTTAGCATGGCTCCATTTGTTTAGCATTATGCATCAAGTTGGTATCAAAGCTCAAGGTTGGTAAATTTTGGGGTCTCACTATTTCCATCACCTTAATTATTAACCCTTTTCCATTTCGACTATCCACAAAATTTTTCTTTTCTTTATCCATTTTTCCACAAATGTCGAACCTTTAACCCACCTTGTTCCTATTTGTATTTTCTCATGTGAAGCCATTTTTTCTGCATGTAGGCCAAGTCTAAGGTATAAAAAATCAACCTCTTTCAAGGGGGTTAAGTATTGAAAAAGCTCATAACCTAAGGAGGGATAGGTTTATATAATAATTACAAATAGATATGAGGAGAGAGTTGGTTATGTTGGAGTCATTAGTGTCCAATGCTAACCTTCATAGAGTAAGAATTCCTCTACAATGTTGAGAAGAAAGGGTGAATGGTGTAGGGGATGAGCCAAATGATTATAGCTCTTCTCCTAGAAATTATCCTAGATCATTCAAATGAGAATGATGGTTATATGAGATCATCTTAGTGACATTAAGTTGGAAGTCCCAGAGTTTTATGGATCCCATAATCAGGAGGAATTTTTTGGGGTGGAAAATGAGGTTTAATTGGATGTTTGAGGCTAGGGTTTTAGATGATGAGAAGTCTTTTAAGGTTTATTTCCTCAATTTAAAGGGGCATGCCTCCCTATGGTGGGAAATTTTGGTAAAAACATAAGGGAGGAAGGGTAAGTCTAAGGTTAGAAGTTGGGAAAAGATGAAGAGGTTGATGAAGGAGAGGTTTTTACCACCTTCATATACTCAAGACCTATACAAAAAAAAATACCTTCTTTAAGGAAACGGTCTTTGAGTGTTGAGGAGTATATTCAAGAGTTGGAGAGGCTCATTATGAGTCTTAGTTTGGAGGAGGTTGAAGAACACATTGTGTCATGATTCATAGGAGGGTTGAGGGGTGACACTGCTAGAAAGGTGGAGCTCTACAAATATTATACCTTGGATGAGTTATTCCATTTAGCCATCAAGGTGGAGAAGCATAAAAAGGAGAAGAGGAGCTCGAGGGTTGGGGGTTGAGGCCAAATGCTTACCTACCCAAAGAAGCCCTAAAGTCAAACCCTAATCCTAAGACATTTGATGTCAAGGGTAAAGGGAAGCTAGAAGTGGACAAGGCTAGTAGAATTAAGGGTGTGTGTTGCTTCAAATGCAAATGAATCAGACATTATCAAAATGAATGTACAAACAAGAGGGTGATGACCTTACTAGATCAAGAAGAGGGAGAAATGTAATGAGGTAACACTAAAAACCAAGTGACCATGGAGGGAGGGGCCGAATTTGAGGAAGTACCCCCAAATGTAGGGGAATCCCTAATGGTGAGAAGGGTGTTGCAAGTAAGAGAAGCCATGGAAGAGGAGTCACAAAGAGAGAACACATTCCATAACAAGTGCACCATACTTGGTAAAATATGCTCCCTCATTGTGGATGGGGGTAGTTGTGCAAATGTGGCTTCCACCACTTTAGTGGAGAATCTAAATTTTCCGACCAAAACACATGCTAAGCCATACAAGCTTCAATGGCTTAATAATGGCTCGATGGTTGAAGTCACTAATAAAATGGTCGTACCTTTTTCTATAGGGAAAACCTATTAATATAGTTTTGTTTATGATATCATTCCTATGGATTCTTTTCATTTATTATTAGGTGGACCATGGAAATTTGATAGGGATATTAAACATAATGGTAGGAAGAACATGTATTGCGTGATCTATGCTAGCAAAAATGTTGTACTCACACCACTTAGCATTTGATCCTCACTTTTTAGGGAGGACACAAAGTGTAAGAAAGCGTTTGTTGATGGAAAGGGGATGGAAAGGGCCTTAGGGAAAGTAAAGGCCTTGTGCTTGTTGTTGATGCTTGAACCTAATGAGAAGAAACATGAACTCGACCCTTGGGTCAAACATCTATTAGGGGAGTTTGGGCATGTTTTCCCAAATGACTTGCATAGTGAGTTGCCTCCCATAAGGGGCATAGAGGAGAAAATATATTTTGTTCCCGGTGCTATACTCCCACACAAACAGACTTATAGGTGCAATCCTAAAGAAGCCATGGAATTGCAAAGACAAGTTGAGGAGTCGTTAAACAAAGGGTTTCATAAGATAATCCCTTAGCCCTTGTGAAGTTCGACCCTCTTGGTACCCAAGAAGGATGGAACAATGTGAATGTGTGTGGATAGTAGGGATATTAAAAACATTACTATCAAGTATAGGTATCCTATACCTAAGCTTGATGATATATTAGATTTCTTGTATGGAGAAAATATATTTTCCAAAATCTACTTGAGGAGTAGATACTATCAAATTCATATGAAGGAAGGGGATGAATGGAAGACCACTTACAAGACCAAATAAGGGATCTATGGGCGGTTGGTCGTGCCATTTGGACTCTCCAATGCAACGAGCACTTTCATGAGGCTTATAGATGAGATTCTTTTATCCTTCATTTCAAAATTTGTAGTTGTGTATTTTGATGATATTCTTGTATACTATTATAGTTGAGATAATCATGTAAGTCACTTAAGAATTGTATTTTTAGCCCTTAAGAACAAAAAATTGTATGGAAAATTAGAAATGTGTGACTTCTTTATACCAAGAGTCACCTTTATAGAGTTTGTTGTATCTAAAAGTGGGATCTCCATAGATGAGTCAAAGGTGGAGGCAATAAGAATGTGGCCTACACCCACATCCATCACCGACATTAGATCCCTTCATGGGCTTGCCTCTTTCTATAGGAGGTTCATAAAAGGATTTAGCACACTCCTATCACCTCTCATCAAATGCCTAAAAAAGGGTATTTTTCTAATGGACCATGTCCACACAAGAAGCCTTCAAACTAATCAAAATTAAGTTAAGTGAGGCTCCCATCTTACAGCTACTTAACTTTGAAAAGGTGTTTGAGGTCAAATGTGACCCAAATGGAGTAGGTATTAGGGTTGTCTTGCTACAAGAAGGATGGCTTATGGCTTTCTATAGTGAGAAGCTTAAAGGTTCAAGGTCCAATTACAACACTTATGATAAGGAGTTTTATACTGTAGTTAGGGCTTTATATCATTGGTCACATTATATCCGACCATCACAATTTGTATTGCATACCGATCACAAGTCTCTAAAATACATACATGGGCAGCATAAAATTAACTTTAAGTATGCTAGTTGGGTAGAGGTTTTACAATCCTTTTCATTTGTAACAAAACATAATAGTGGAAAGACTAATGTTGTGGCTGATTCACTCTCTAGGAGGCATTATATGCTATCATTACTAGAGGTCAGGGTCCTAGGGTTTGGGTGTCTCAAATATTTGTATAAGTAGGATGAAGACTTTTCTAGCTACATGGAGGATCAGGATAAGCCTTCAGAACCATACCTAGTGCAAGGAGGATTTCTTTTCAAGATCAACAAGCCGTGCATTCCAAAGTGCTCCATCCGAGAATTGCTCATCTGAGAATTGCATGGGGGAGGATTAGCAGGCCATTTTGGGATCAAAAAGACATATGATGTGCTCCACAAACACTTTTTTAGCCTCAGATGGTCGGAGATGCGCAATCCCTCATGGCCAAGTGCTCTACATGACAAATTTCTAAGATTCACTTCCACCAAGGACTCTACACACCTTTGCCTATCCTACACCACTCTTGGAATCATGTGACCATGGACTTTATAGTGTATTTACCTAAGACTTAAAGGAAAAATAATGCCATTATGGTTTTCACTGATTTGTTTTCTAAGATGTCTCATTTTGGTCCCATGTCATAAGATGGATGATACCTATTGTATTATCGATCTTTACGTTAAGGAAATAGTTTGGTTGCATGGTATCCCAAATACAATCATCTCTGATCGAGATACCAAGTTCCTTAGCTATTTCTAGAAAACCTTATGGAGACTACTCAATACTAAACTTCTCTTTAGTAGCACCTACCAACCATAAACTGATAACCAAACAGAAGTCACCAACTGCATGATCACATTACTTTTGAGGAACCCAGCTCATAAGTCCTTGAAAGATTGGGCCATCAAGATAAGTCATACAGAGTTAGACTATAACCGCTCTCCCACATAAGTCACAAAGCACTCACCTTTTAAATTGGTGTATGGGGTGAAACGCACCATTCCTATTGACCTCATTCCTTTTCCAATCTTAGCACAAACTAGTTTTGAAGAAATCAATGAGCCAGAAGTTGCATGAGCAAGTCAAGGCTAGGATATAGAAAGTCAATGACATAAACTAAAAGAAGGCTAACAAAAACTGAAATGAGTAGGTTTCTAAACCAAAGGGTCTAGTATGATTGCACCTTTGTAAGGAAAGATTTCCTTCCCAAAGGAAAACAAAACTCATACCAAGAAGTGATTGACCTTTCAAAATCCTTGAGAAAATTGGCAATAGCACATATTAGCTTGAGCTTCCACGCGACAAGGGAAATTTGTCCCCTATATTCAACGTAGGAGACTTACTCTCTTATCTATATGACACACCCTATGAAGATGAGGAGGTCCCTTCTTAAGAGGGAGAGGATGATGCAGGAGCATATCAAGTAAACCAAAATAAGGATCATCTACTTGTTATTTTTCCAAAAGTTGAAGACATCAAAACTCTTCTCATTTGAGTCAATAAGTAACTAGATAACCTAGAAGCCATGAAAATTCCAAACACCCATGTGAATATGGCTTCATTTAGCTATAATATGGATCCATGAAATCCACCCATAACTAACTCCAATATGGCTTCATTTACACTCAACCAAGCTGACAACCTTATCCACCTCCACACTTCACATATTTTCAACCAAAACATGAATATTGTGCAAGAATTAGGGACATTGGGAAGTTGATTATGGGAAGTTAAAGGTGCTCCAAAGCTGGCTTAATTTAATGAGAAGCAACCTCCAGCTTTGGCAGAAACAAGCACCAGCCATAGAGTGGACTACACCTATTTCTTATTTCCTTTATTAGCTAAAATTAGTTAAATAATATTGTTATACTTTCCTAATATGTAATTTGTGTTTCATAAGCCTTTTCATATGATGTAATAATAGCCATCTAGTGATGGATGGCTAGTAGTGTCAAAATACAATCAGCACTAGCTGATTGGAGTATTATAAATCTTAGTTAGCCTAAGTTAGTATCAACCATGGGTGAGGGTTCAATCAATCTAACCATCATGGTTAGTTTCTTCTTATAACCCTTAGGAGTCAACAAAAACTCTTAAATAGAGTGGAAGAGGCTGTAAGAAGGGGTAGAATATATGTTGACAAAACCTCCTGGTTGTCGAAAACCAAAACCTCTCAAGATTAAGGTGTAGTCTTGAGTATTATTCAAATTTTGCACCATTTAGGTAAAGTGTTGAAACCTTATTTGGTTTATTTAAGTAATTAGTTTTGAGGGTATCAAAATAAAGTTATCCTTTTAGATTCTCCTCCCTCCTCTCCATCCTATTTCGAAATTTTGTTGTAAACTCCTCATTTTTGACACTGATACTTAGCATGGTTCCATTTTTTTAGCATTATGCATCATATATAGAGAGAGACTAGGTGGTGTGAATCATGAGGGATGAAAAAGAAGGTAAGGCAGGGTTAGTGGGCATAGAGTAGAGGATAAGGGGAATTTCGGGGTAAAATTTTCAATTTCTTGTACTAGAGATTTGGTAAGGTGATGATGATTATAAGATAGGTAGGTTGTAGGGTTGGAAACTTAAGCAAAGGGAAATTGTTAGGGCAAGAGGAAAACATGCAATAAGAAGATGAAGAAGAAGGAGATGGAAGTTGAAGAAAGAGTAAGGAAAAGGGAAAAAGGAAATGAGAAGAAGAAGGAGAAAAAGAGTATGAGTTTAAGGTTAGGATTAAAATTAGGTTAAAATAATTTAGATTAGGAAATTAGGGTAAAATTAATTATCAACCATTTGGATTAGTTTTAGGTTAACAATATTAATGTCGTGTAATAAAGATTAGGATTAGGTTTAGATTTAGGATTAAGGAATAGGGGTAAGGTAAAAATATCAATTTTTTGAGATTATAATTAGGTTAAAATACTAATTAATTGAGATTAATATTAGATAAAAATTTTGGTATTGCATCACTCCACCCTTAAAAGAGACTTTTGCCCCGATGTTAATAAGTCAAGGTTGGGGAAAAAGAGAAAAATGATGTAAGGAAATGTGATCTTGGTAGTTAACTCTATGGGCATAACACTAGTGGATACTACTCCCTTAAAAGAAAGAGAAACCTAAAACCTACACACCTATGTTGAAAAGCTTGAGATGTGACTTGCATATATCCTTTTATGCCTTCGAGGTCACCTTCTCTACTCCACGGTGACTCTAGAGAATCTTCACAAGTGGAACTGAGCTCGTACAGGTTTGTCATACCTTAGTGTCAAGAATCTACAAGGGTACCTCCTCATAGGATAATGAATCATTAAGCTCAATGTCATCGAGTTTGATCATGTGGGAAGGATCTACAACATAGTTCCTCAGTTGTGAGATATGGATGATGTTGTAAACTCAATCTAACTCTAGTGGAACTCTCAAGCAATAAGAAACTCCGATGACCCTATCAAGGATCTTATAAGGACTGATAAATCTTAATCTTTACTTACCCTTTCTATTAGACCTCTACACCCCCTTGGTTTGATTACATAACTATAACATTTTGATCTACATATTTCTTCTATTAACTCTAGGTTACCCTAATCCTATCCTGAATCAACCAAACATACTAAGTCATCTCCTAAATAATCTTACCAAGTACAATAGTTTTGCTAATGTCACTCTAATGCAAAGTTTTCTGACACGTGCATCCATAAAATGCCTTAGAATGTGAAATCTCTATAAAGGCATGATAACTACTATTGTATAAAAACTCTACCAAATGTAGATGATTCTACCAAATTTATCATAATTCTAAAACACAAGCCTGAAGCATGTCTCCAAGGTTGTGAATCATCCGCTTAGTCTGCTAGTCTATTGCGGGGTGAAAGATGGTAATCATCCTCAACTTCATTCCTATAGCCTTTTGCAACTTTCCCACTAGTGCAAAAGGAATCTTGAATTCTATCAGAGACTATGTTGGTAGGTGTACCACGACCGCTCACCACAAACCTTATGTAAGCATTGAACAATTTATCCATGCTCCAACTCAACTTCATCGGCACAAAAACTATAGATTTATTCCATTGATTGATGATGACCTATGTCATATCACACTCGTTGTGAGTCCTCAATAGTCAGCTCTTTAAATCCATTAAGATGGAGTCCTATTTCCATCTCGGAATATCTAAAGGTTGGACAAAAACTACAAGTCTACAGTGATTGATCTTGAATTTTTAATAGATAGAATACCTAAACATGAACTCCACTACCTCTCGCTTTGTATGAGGCCATTGATAGATCCTCTTGAGATCCTTGTACAACTTATCCCCACCTAGTGGATGACATACAAAGTATGGTGACCCTCCTATAAAAGCTAATGCATTTGATTAAATCAACTTTAAAGTACACACTAACAAGCCTTGTAACAAATGCTACCATCCTCTTGGATTTGAAAACATTTAGCTTGAATGTCTTGTATCTTTTGGTAAATTCCCTTGAGCTTAACATCCCCATGATGTCCCACTCAGATATCATCAAATACCGTGGATGTAATCATTAAGAGACACATCTGGACACCTAAATCTGTAATACCCTATATTTTTAAATTTTCATTCTATTAAGATTAATTATTTTATTAGCGTAATTTGATGAAAATATTTAATTATTTTAATTTCGATCCATTTTATGGATTTATCGGAGATTTTGACTTCATATTTGAATTTAATAAATCATTGTCGTTGCAGATCATGCTAGATAAATTTGTTCACGAGCATGATTTTATTATATTCATATGATTTTAATTTTTATTTTAAAATATGTATATTCATCCTTTCTAGTATTTTAGTTTTTAATATTTTAGATTCATTTTCGATTATAACTTTGTTGTGCAACCACAACTTTGTTTTGGAGTTATATTTTGTTAACGAAATAAATTATTTAAATTATAAAATTTCCTTTAAAATAGGATTTCTTTAAAAAAATATTTCCAACTCTGAATTTATTTATTTTTCAAGGTTGTTAAGATCTTTAGAAATTTTTAAATTAAAAAGATTTTTGGAGCTTATTTATGTATTTCTTTTTTAATTTAATTTTTTTCCACTTTACTCTTTTTGGTTTGAGGAAGACCATTTTCAGAAATTATTTAAATTAATCATGATCTCTTAGAATTTGAGTTAAATACTTTCTTATATGGTTTTAAATATTTTTTGAGGTCTTATCATGTATTTTCGTAAATAATATAGATCTCTGCGTTCATTGCTAATTTTTTCAAAAAAATTTCCGAAACTCTTTATACAGCTCTTATATCAATTTTATACCTTCATATCCTTACAAAATAATTTTCGTTAAATGATTTTTAGATAAAATCATCTAAAAATATTTTTTTTAGATATTTCTTATTTTATTATGTATTTGTATTTGCAAAAAAAAAAATCAACCGGACCCCATCTTCTTTTTCTCTCTTCTTATTTCCCTCTTTTCTTTTCCCTCTCTCTTCATTCCCATTCCCCTACATGAAACCCCAACCCCTGATCTCCTTCACCTTGCTCCTCCTTCGTCGACCGCCAGCCAGCTGACCAACCTCCACAACCACCGCCTCTCTCTGCTGACCCTTCTCCCCACATTTTTACCACCACACTCTGCCAGCAAGTCTAGCACGCAGCAACACTAAAGGAGGCATAGCGACTGCAAAAAGTAGTGACGGCTTCACTGTCTGGTCACCGCCGATGTTGCCCAACCACCGGTAAGTGGTCCTTGTCCTTTGAAGAAGTTCCACCGACCCCCAATCGCTCGAAGTCGCTGCATTTTGTTTGGTATAAATGACCCCAAACCCTAACTTTTATTTTGATTAATTTTGTATGAATTAGCTTATGATAAGCTAAATTGGTTATTTAATTATGTATATATATATGTTTTATGATTGATTTAGAGTGGTTAATTGTGGTGTATTTAGTTGATTTGTGAAAATCAAAATTTTAACCCAATTACGTCCAAATTTTGTGGATTTTTTATTAAGCTATTTTTATAAATTGATTATAAAATATGCCGTAAAATATATCTAATTTCATATTTGAATTGTCAATTTGATAAATTTATGCATAATTAATTGAAATTGAATTTCTAGGTCAAAATCCATGTGTGACAAAATTAGATTCCATAATTGAATTGTTTCACTCAATTGATTTTACAATATTCTTTGAAATGTATTTAATTTCATATTGGAAGTGTCAATTTGGAAAATTTGTGTGAAATTGATCAAAATCGGATTTTTAGGTCAAAATTCTTGCGAATCTAAATTGGATTATGAAATTGATCTATTGTATTCAATTAATTATATAATTTACATTAGAATACATTTAATTGTAATTCTGAACCGTTAATTTATATATTTTCCTTTTTTTCTCTTTACTTATTGTCCAGGTACTCGTTTACTCTAGAATTATACACTGAAGTGGTTGAAAGTGCATGGGAATTTCAACAACTGGTAGAGCTATATCAATTGGTTGATCAAGAGGACTAGAGAGAAAGGCAAGAAGGTGGTGTGGAGAGCTGTTTTCAATGCATTGCTATATCATATCTAGATCAATAGAAATTTGGTTGTTTTCCAAATGTTATAGAGGAATCCAAGAACCACTGTTAGATAGATCATTGCTGAGATATTTGTTCGGTTTGTTGATATGCCAAATGTGCATATAAAGAATTATTTAGAGATGCTTGATAGATGGATAGTGTAGTTCGGCTAGGGGTATGCCCCTTGTGATTTTGTAACTTTGGTAAACTGTACTTCATTTCTCACTTTTTGGTAATAAAAAATTTATTAATTACCAAAAAAAATTATATATTTTAGCAAGAATTGACCAGATTTGTATTTCAGACTAAAAAATTCTAATTATGGTAAATTAGGTATTTCTTTTACTAGTTTTGATCAATTGTTTATATGATATGTTATAAAATATGCCTAATTACATTTCTAAACATTAAATTTAAATAAATTAATAAAATTTAATGGAATTGCATTTTTGGGCCTAAAACCCTAGATTTCAAATGAAATTATAAAATTGGTTATTTATATAGTTTTTTTCTTCTAAAATTGAATTTATAGAAATAGTTGAAATGATGCTAATTGCATTATAACACCTTCAATTGGAATTAATTGATTTGAATTATCCGAGTTTGTGTCTTGAGCCTCGAAACCCTAATTTTGGAAAACGATTATCTTAAATTGGCTACTCGTAAGATTATTTTGTTGAAACTAAATATCTAGATTTATTTAAAATTTTGATTAATTGTAGTCCTAAACTATTAGTTTGAGGAAATCAAATTTAATTAGTTAGGCTGCAGTTAAGGCTTAAAAACACTAATTTCGAGTATGGTTTTACAAAAATGATTTGCATATCCTTCTTGCACCTACTAGATTACTAGTTTTGATTTAAAATCATTTGAATTATATTTTTATGTTATCGGATTGGATTGATTTCCTAAAAATTGTTGGGTTGCCTCTTCGGTCGTAAAACTTAGTAAGTTATTTTCGACAAAATTAACTTATAATATATTATCCTTTCCCAGCTTTCCAAATCAATTTAAAATGCCCCCAAGTGATATTTGTTAAACCCAATTTGGTTAATACTAGTCTTAAATCTTAATAGAGCTACACTAGTGAGTCTTAGGTTTTGGATACATTTTCTAGGAAAGACCATTTGTGTCTCCTTGTGTTAATTTAATTATAATATTTGAATTATTGATCGATAAAGTAGTTTCTAACCTAGTTTTTGTTATTTCTATTGGCAATCTAGGAAAACTTTCTCATGGATTATCGAGCTCTCGATAGCTCTCTCTCTTTCTCAATTTTCTTAGCTAGCTTTGAATTTAGGTAAGTCATTACTTACCTTTACTTATGGTAGAATCTGGAATGATGTCTACTTGGAGTGGAAGGTGATGAGTATGTTCAATGATTATTACATTATGTCAAGTGTATATTATGTCCTTGTGTGGTAATTGTATGTATGAATGAGTTATAACTTTAATGCAAACACATGTTAGTATGCCTCTTGAATACTGTATGTGTTTGAGTATGTGAAGGGTTGAGTATGATTATGTGGTTATCACGTCTAGCTAATTATGAAATATTTGGGGATTTTAGAGTATGTTCTAATGTGTCTAAATTGTAATTGGTTTAGAAAACTATATCCGTAGTTAAGTATTGATTGAAATTTATACCTTATGCTATATTTTTATGCCATGAAATTATTTAGCCAATGACACCTAAAATTATTCAGCTTTAGTGCCACATGAATTGATTCAGCTTTAATACCCCTAGAATGGATCGGCTTTAATGCTACTTGAATTTGTTTGGCTTTAATACTAATTAGATTGGATCAACTTTAATGCCGCTTAAAATTTATTGACTATAATGCCATTTAAAATCGGCTTTAATGCCACTTGAAATTGATATAATAATGAAAATTTATTATGTTGATGGAATTGAGCTAAGTGTTGTTATATGGACTTGATTTACGATTGGTTAAATATTTAAATGAAGCATTAATCTCTTAAAGTCAAAGATCTTGAATTGGGACTTGTACCACTCGGGGTAGCTATCCGAGTTAGGTTTGGTATTCACTTGGTATCATTCCAAAATTTTCTCTTCTATGATCTTGGGTGACTTAAGAGGTTTGGAGAGGCTCTCTTCTACTCTATAGGTGTCTCGATATATTTTGGCCCTATAGGGGTATGCATGCTTAAGTAATTAGGTGTCCTATTTATTAGTGGTCTGGTTACGTTTCTGGACGGGGCAGCTAGGGCTAGTACCATTCGAGTACTAAATTAGTTGTTATGATCTCTTTGAGTCTCCGTCTTCAAGATAATATAATCAAAGGAATGTATGTCTCTTAGTTTTCTCCCTCACAATAGTGATACCATATAATGCATATTCATACCTAATTATTACATGATCTATAATTTAAATAGTATCTAGTCCTTATATGCAAAATACTATCTTCTAGGTTAGTGTGTGTTACTTAGCATGAATTTGTGACCCCATGTTTATGGTATGTATCATATGTATAATTGAGGATGCGTTATTATATGAGTGGAATAGTGTATGTTTCACATATTGTATTGAGCATGAATTATTTTATGAGTGGATTTGTGTGTTTATCATATGTATAATTGAGCATTAGAATTACCATATCTTATGTGTATTATATTTCCTCTCGTGGTTTAGGTAGTTGTGATTTATTCACTACTGGACCCATACTGATACTACGTTGGTTGAATGGGTCATGTGATGATCAAAAGATTGTGGGGAGTAGACCTCTTGTGTAGGCTTGAGATCAGATGTTATTGTTGGGTTAAATGCTTAGCTTTGAGAGAGTATGCAACCCGGATTCATATCCCTCGAAAATTATCTTTATTTCTCTGTATTTATTTTTGAAAGTTTTCAAATGTTGTATTAAAATTTCAAGAGCGTTGTAATTAAATTTTAATTTCACATTACTTTGATAAACTTTTAAAATCCAAGGTTATTTCACAGGTTTTCGCTAATTTATTCGGTGATGATTTTGTTCAGTGAAATTGTTCACTTGCTATCTGCCTATGGATATCTCCTTGTGGGAGTTTATCCTCACAGCATAGATATTGTTTGAATTTTTTTTTTGAGAGGTTTTAGCCTTGCATCTAGCATGAAATAGATGGTGGACATTTATCTTATGTTAGGTGTGGCGGTAATATTCTTTAATTTTTATTTTAGCTTCCACATTATTCATTTAAACAAAAACTTTGATGAGTGAATTTTGAAGGTGTAACAAAATCACCCTGTTGGATCAACTTTATTTCCATCTCATCGAGATACTCAAGAAATGAATTAAATACCACACAAGAACTCAAATGTCTTCCTACTTAAGGCATTTGCATTGACGTTAGCATTACCCTCGTGGTAGGTTAACTTAATATCATAGTTCTTCACCAACTCTAGCCATCTCATTTTCCTCATATTCAAATCTTTTTGAGTGAATATATACTTGAGGCTCTTATGGTCGGTGAAGAATCTGTACTATATTCTATATAGATAGTGCCTCTAAATCTTCAACATGAAGACTACTGCGACCAACTCCAAATTATGCATTGGGTATTTATTCTCATGTTTCTTCAACTGACGACAAGTGTAAGCTACAACATTACCATGTTGCATCAATACACAACCTAATCTATGCTTTGAAGCATCATTGTAGACCTCAATCCCATATAATCCTGATGATAGAGTCAAAATGAATATTGTAGTCAAACGCTACTTCAACTCTTGAAATGTGCCCTCACATGAATCGTTCAACTAAAATATGATAGTCTTCTTTAGAAGGTTCATTCAAGGATGAGCTATCTTTGAGAAGTTCTGAAAAAATGCTTATAGTACCCGACCAATCATAGGAAACTACAAACCTCGGGAATGCTAGTAGGTATCTTCTAGTTAGTTACTATCAAAATCTTTGTCATATCCATGGTAAATCATCTTACTGAAACCACATGACCCAAAAATACAATCTCTTGAATCCATAAATCACACTTGGCGAGATTAGCTTATAGCATGTGCTCTCAAAGGAGTGACAATATAGTTTGAAGATGTTGTTCATGCTCCTATCCACTCTAAGTGTATACCAAAGATAGTTTATGAAGACCATCACAAACTGATCAAGGAATGGCTAAAAGATCCTCATCATCAAGTTCATAAATTTGGTAGGTGCATTGGTGAGCCAGAAAGTCATTATCGTGAACTCATAGTGCCCATACAGTATCCTAAAGGCCATCTTCATGATGTTTGCCTCAGCGATGCATAGCTAAGGATATCCTAACCTCAAGTCGATCTTTTTCCTAAGATGATCAAACAATTCATTAATCCTAGATAGATATTGATTCTTCACTGCTAATTGGTTCAACCCCAATAATTGACGCACAAGTGAAGGCTCTTATCCTTCTTCACAAAAAGAATCAATGCTCACCATGGAGACACACTTAGGTGGAATTACTCGTGAGCCACTAAATCCTCCATCTGTAATTTCAACTCCACTGGCTCCATCTAGTAGGGTGCCTTCAAAACTATCTTAACCCTCAGTAATATCTTGATGGTGAATTATATCTCACATACTGACAACATACCTGATATCTCCTCTTGAAACATTTTAGGAAACTATCGAGCAACTAAAATGTCTTCCAATGTTGACACATCCTTGTTCAAATCCTGAACACCATATAGATACATGGGGTAACTTCTCTGCACAATCAAAAACAATGCATGGGTAGATATGACCTTCGTTATAGGCCTAGGCTTACATCTCCTAAAGGAGATCCTAGCACCCTAAGGTCCCCATAACACTACGTGCTTGTGAGTACAATCTATCATATATCAATGCCTCTCCAACATATTAATCCCATGGATAAAATCAAAGTTACATAGGTCCATCTCAACCAAGTCCACCAAAAAGTCTACTCCATCTATATCTAAGGCCACATCCAAGTAGAGTCTAGTGAAATCATATATATCCCTAGAAGGCAAAACCACAAATATAAAGATAATAGCAAATTGATATAAAGAAGCTCTAGCAATAAAAGGTGTAAATACAAATGACAAAAATGCACCTAAGGCAAAAAAATACATGACTAACAATGAGAGGATGATGAACATATCAAGGATCACATCTAACTACTCATCAGCCTCTACATGGCTAATGTTATTTAAGCAACCACCGAACTATCCTCCCTATTATCCCCCATAATACCCTCCAAAACCCTAGGTATGTTCTCCTCCCCAAGAAAATGGGCAAGGCCTTTATGGTCTCCCCTTAACCTCCCTAGGTTACACATTAGCTAGGGCACGTATCCTCTACTGATGTTGATACTGTGGTTATGACTAATAGGTCTACTGTTGTGATACCAACGGTCCACTCTATTAAAACTCGCCACCTTGCGCTAGATCTAATCCCTTGGTTCCTGAAACTCAAAAGGTTAATGGCATATCTTGCCACAAAGTCAAAAACAAGCAAATCTGTCATCCTAGTCTTGTATTGATGATCTCTACCACACTATTAACAAATAAAATGTCTTTGTGGATCCTAATGTCCAATAGGGTCACTCAGTTAGCTCCTCCACTAGAACCCTGGAGTTTGACCTCCCTAAAACTAGATCCTACCTTTAGAACCCTAATTATTTAGCTTCCTCTTTTCTAGAATGTGAGCCTGCTCTTGAACCATCATAATGCTTTGTCGCCAAGTCCTAGAAAGCCCTAGAACCCTTCATCCTTCAAATGGTATAATGAAGCCTTTGGCTAAACTATTATACCATCATTGACTCACTAGCTTTTATGCCTAGGGCGAACATCAATAACTTTATGAACCGATAATGGTATTGTCTTATTGTCATGCTCCCCTAGGTCAATTATACAAAATCCTTAAGCTTATCCTTCTTAAGGCTCTATGGGTAAAACTTGGTGCAGACATCCACCTTGAAGTCCTTCTAGGACATTAGAGGTCCTCCCTATGCATGGCGACCTACCCACCAAGCATCTACGGCTCTACGAAGGAAGTAGGTTATTATGTTTGCCATTTGAGTAGGTGGACAATCAACTTCCACGTATGTTTGATCCATATCCTAGATCCATCCCTCTAGGATGATTGGATCCTCCTCACCAACGTAGATTGGTGGGTGATGACCAGTGATCCTCTGAAGCCATCCCTCTCTAATACCCTCCTATGGGTGAAGTGAAGGTGGCGGCGACGGCTGATGCTGAGGTTGAGGTGGTCGTGATGGATGCCTAACAAACTTAATGAAGGCCTCCAATGTGTCCTCCAAACATCTTATACAACCATATAGGTTATGTTGAGATCATTGCAAGACAAAAAACATATTAGTATGAATATTCCCAGCTTACTAGCACATATTACATATAAGCATATTCAAAAGCCACCTAGTCTACTATTCTCAAATTTTCACAAGTAAATCTAGATTTTCTAATAATCAAGTTTTTCAAATATGAAATAGAGCAATAAAATCAGATAGGGAATCATTTGAAAGCTAATTTTGTTTTAAAAAAATGTAGTAATCAAAACCAAAGCTCTGATGCCAACTTGTAACACCCCAAAAATTACTACCAAAAATTTTCATTTTAGCAGAAGTGTTATATCAACATAAACAGGTGTTGTTGTTGAATCAACATAAGTGTGGCTTACCATACCATCCTTACATCAGTTACAATGCAAAACAATTAGGACACAAAATATGATAAATAGAAAAATGAGAGAACTTTCATAAATATAGATAATATTTTGGAGGTTAAATCATAGTATAATATAAAAATATATCAAAAGAGATCTCATGGATCTAAGAGTCCAAAAAGGTATTCTGACATAAGTAAATAACCAAATAATTACATGACACTAGCCCAACCCTAATACATAAGAGTCACTCCTCCACACATAAGGCATTACAAGAAGAAAAATCATCTAATGGGACATCACCAGTCTAGACAAAACATCCAGGACCTCTTCTTGTGGGAATGAGCAGCAGCCATGGAAATGATTATCAATATAGTACATAATAAGTAAGGTTACACTCATAGTAGGATAATGCAAGTCATATGATCATAGAAAGGTATAAATATACATTTAGATTGATATATGGTAGCACCAAATTTTTTATTAACTTTATGTCTCACAATGATAATGGAAAAATCGAGGCCTATAATCTTATTTATGTTGAGTTCCAAAACTCCACTATTCTCAATAGGTAGAACGATATCAATAATATACAACCCTAGGACACAAGTGTAACACCCCCAAAATTCACTACTGAAATTTTTTGTTTTATTAAGAGATTTAGTGGAAGCGAAATAAAAAAACTTGTAAATTCTAGGGATATTACCGCTACACTTAGTACTAGATCGGTTCACTCCTACCATTCTAGTACCAAGTGCTAAGGCTAAAAATGTAAAATACAATTTACGAGTAACTCAAACATATTTAAATTATACTAGCGTAAATAACACTTTACAAGAATAAAATCCACCAATGGTGGTTACAAGTAGGGGTGTGCATTGTCGGATATCCGTATCCAAACGGATATTTTTTTTTCAGATATCTGATCCAAACAGATATTCGATATCCTATATCCGAATCCGCATTCGAATACTCTGGATATCTGAAATATCGGATCAGATTTCAGATATATCCAATTATTGAAAAACAATATCCGATTATTAAATTTACATACATAATCTATAACTTTTTTTTTCTGCAGAAACACTTCTTTAATTATTCAACCTACATACAAAAAGGTATAATACATGATTAATCATATCCACAAAAATTAGCGATTAAGATTTGTGAACAATGATGCTCTAGAACTGTGGAACAACCTAAGTTAAGAGGCTCAGTAAATTTAGGATTTTTTTTTCTGGTTTTGACTGTTTGTAGAGTGTGAATGTTTATTTTAGACATTAGTTTAGAATTTATTTTTGGAATTGTGTACTATAGTAAAAAAATGATCCAAACTTGAAGATTGAAAGAAAATAATCAGATTATAAATTAAATTATACCTAAATATAACTGGCTTATTCTTAAAACTAGATATTTTTGGCGGATCGGATTATCCACTAAAAAATCGGATCGGATATCCAAAATTTTGGATCGGTTTTTTCGGATACCGGATCAGTTTTTGGATCCCGATTTCTGCACAGCCTTAGTTACAAGAATACAAGTTACATTAAAACCAAGAGTTAAAAAGAGACAGAGGTAAACCCTAAAGGATTCTGGATAATCCTTACGCTCTTTTCCGTTGCCCAATTGAATAACACTTGCAAATGAACCTGCAAGGGAAACTGCCCATTGAATAAGCAGGGGCTCCACGAATAGAACCCTTCTGTACTATGGTACTAAGTAACCCTTTAAAAATACACTTAAAATTGGACCCGTAATGTAACACATGATACATAAATAATGAAAGGTGCATAAGTAATATTCACATCCATACATTTACATACTTAACAAGCTAAATTGATATTAATAGGTTATAATGTATAATCGAAACTTCTAGGCCTTAAGCCATTAGTCCATCATTATTCAATAATCTCTCGGATTTTATGTCTATGTGAGTGCAGAAACCCCAATATTATAGCCGGTGGACCATAATACATACAGGGCAGAACGCTCCAGACTACTATTATTTGCCGGTGGACCAATCTCTGGGGTAGAACGCTCCTGTCCACTATTATTCGCTGGTGGACCGGTCTAGCCCAACTCACATGGTGTTTCAATATAATTATTTTGTATCTTTCCCATGTATTATTGTTATTACATTTGGTTTGTTGAGCATGAAATCCCCCACTATTATAGCCGGTGGACCAGAAATCATGCAGGGCAAAACACTCCTGGCCACTATTATTCGCTGATGGACTGGTCTCTAGGACACCCCGGCTCCTGACCACTATTATTCGTCCGTAGACTGGTCTGGGTCCAACTCAACTATCTTTCTATTTAAGTGATTAGTGTCTTATTCGTATCTTAATCAAAAGTATTTCACCCTTGACATACATGTCTACTTCTATCTTTCCGAGAGGACCCATCCCATATCTTGAGACTTCTGCGCCTCTTATCACACCCCAACATCCATTCCTCCTTCAATTTACTCATAACAAAATTTCAACTCCTAAGGGTGTGGGTTAAGGCCGATCACCTTATGACATTCAAATTTTATCACTACCACTCTCTAGGGTTTTCCCTTAAAATCCTAATTGGACCTATGTGGCCCAACCTTTCTTTTATCATCCAACACCTCATCCCATTTAGGTTCAACTCGAACTTTATCACTCTACTCCCAATTATACATGTGACCGTGAAACCCTAGTTAGCCACTTAAACCCTAGCACCTTTCTTACGTAAAGATCATCACATGCAGACTCCATCCATCCCATGTAAACCTTAGAAATTTCCCATGTAAGGTCACATCACTCGTTCATTTTGATTATAACATCCTTTTATTTTCCCCCTTGTGGATCACGAGATAATTAGGTCAATCGCATACCCCTTAAATCAAATTGCTTCCCATGTGTTCCTTTTTATCCTTTCACCCCATATCATATTATTAAACATCCTAGCATGCATGTCCTAGAGGGTCACATCATATAATATCGTATGCACAACATATATAATCATCATCCACATGCCATAAGGAAGCCACATAAGCATACCTCCACTCCAAGCTACACTACATATGATTAATCATTAAGCATAACGTACACAATATGGCATAACACATGGCACACAAGGCACATAACACACACATAGTTGTTCTTAACCACATCCTTACTCGTTTTAGGTTACCAACTTATCTCCCACACTTATTAGGTCACCAATAGGGTTGTAAATGAGCTAAGCCAATTCAGTATTCTACTCAGCTCAGCTCATTAAAAGCTCGATTTAGCTCATTTATTTAGTTAAACGAGCCGAGTATGAGCTCAAAAAAGCTCGGATCAGTTCATTTTTTGGCTTTGGCTCGTGAGTTCGACTCGGTTCTACTCGTTAAAAGCTCAACTCAGCTCGTTCGTTTAGTTAAACAAGTAGAGCCCAAAAATCATTTTAGGCTCGTTTAGTTAAATGAGCCGAGCCCAAGCTTAGGGGTATTCGGCTCGGCTCTGCTCGTTTACAGCCCTAGTCACCAATCACTCTTCATAATTGTTACACTTATCATATTTCCCATTTAGTTGGTTAGATTACCGAATTGCCCTTCTCATTTGTTATAATTACTAAATTTCCCTTTAATTGGATAAATTACCAAATTGCCCTTCTTCATTATCATAATTACCAATTTGCCCTTTAGTTGGTTAAATAATTACCAAATTGCCCCTTTAGTTGGACAAATTACCCAATTGCCCTTCTTCATTATCATAATTACCAATTTGCCCCTTTAGTTAGTTAAATTACCAAATCGTCCTTCTTCATTATCATAATTACCAATTGCCCCTTTAGTTGGTTAAATTACCAAATCGCCCTTCTCCATTATCATAATTACCATTTTACCCTTCTCCATTATTATAATTATCATTTTCCTCTTTTACTTACAAATTACCATTTTATCCTTCTACTTACAAAATTACCATTTTACCTTTTACTTCCAAAATTACTATAATACCCTTTTACTTGTAATTTACCATTTTTTCCTTCTCTTCCAAATTTACCATAACACCCTTTTACTTGCAAATTACCATTTTGCCCTTCTCTTCCAAAATTACCATAATACCCTTTTGCTTATAATTTACCATTTTTTCCATTTATTACACCACTTTTATTAATTTATCATCACTACATGAATATTACTGTCACCACTCCATTCTCATCATCCAACTCCACCAACTATTACATTTCAATATAATACTCATTAACAACTACATATATTAGGCCACACTCTTACACAAGACATATTACTAAAATGCCCCTAGGGCTCACAATAATATTATTCATGCATTGATGGTCACAATAACATAATATAGCATGGATAAGTACTTAACATATTCTTGAATAACAAATCTCCTTCCTTAAACATTTCTTCCATACATGGCATATAAACTGGCATGCTTTCCTTGTTATCAATCAATATAAGAAACTACATATATTATATTAAACAACATATATCAAGCATAATAACATATTAAAAACCCTAATGTACTAACATATGTTTATCCATGCATTTAAGTGGGGTTTAACGATTACCTTAATTCCCGCAAAATCAAACCTTACCAGTATTCCGATTAAATATTCAAGCTTTAATTAGCAAAACTAATTCTAAAAATAATACTCATAATTATCATATTAGAAGTAGGAAAAATAAAAGGGATAAAACTTTATAAAAACTTAATTAACAACACACTTTACTTAGCCATTAATATAACTCAATAATTAAATAAAGAAACTCCAAAAATAATGTGGAACTCACGCTGCATGAGCAGCATGAGCCACATTCAGGTTACAAGGGGGGAAAGGGTCAAAGGTAGGGAGGTAAAAAGGAGGGGGTGATGGTTCAGGTTGGGGTCCTAGGGGCCAAGAGGAGGGTAGGTGGAGGAGAGTTAGGGCAAGGGAAAGGTAAAAGGGTGGAGAGGAGGTTTAGGTGGTGGTCTTGGATGGGTTGTTGGTTGCCAAGGGTGGCGGCGGCAGCAACGAGGCTGCAAAGGTGGCTACTGAGGTGGAGGGGGCTAAAAAGGAAGGAAAATGGAGGGGGAAATGGGGGTGAGGGTATTGGTTTTGGCCAAAGGAGGTGTGGGGTGGTAGAGGAGGTTGCATGGAGTGGGTTGGTGGATTGGGAGGCGGCAGAGGCGGTAGGATGGAGGAGGTGCAGGGCAGTTGCCGAGAAGGGAGGAAAAAGAAGAGAAAAGGAGGAGGGGAGGAAGAAGGGCTACAAGGTGGCTCGAGGGGGTGGTGTGGTGGTGCAGGGGTGCATAAGGTGGTGCAAGCAGTTGGTGAGGCGAAGGGAGGTGGCGGTGTAAAATAAGGATAGAAATGGAAGGAGAAGAAAAGGACAGAAAGAAGTCGGGGAGGGAAAAGGCTTCAAGAAAATGGGGTAGGATGAGTCAGGGAGGGAAGAAGAAGAAGAAGAAGAAGAAGAAGAAGAAGAAGAAGAAGAAGAAGAAGAAGAAGAAGAAGAAGAGGGAGTAGGTGTGGCTAGGTGGGCGGCTGTAGGGTGGTAGGGGTGGTCAGGTGGCAGGGAGTGCGAAGGGAAGAAGAGGAAAGAAAAGGCATGTGCGATGGGGGTGTAGGGTTGGTTGGGTCAGAAATGGGGAAGAAAAGGACGAGGGAGAGAGAGAGAGAGGGAGAGAGGGAGAGAGGGAGACGGAGAGGTAGGTGGTGACAAGTGGTTTTAGGCTGCGGTGGCTGGGCATGGCGCTCAAGGTGGCAGGCATGGGCGACGAAGACAGGTTAGGGTAGGAGGTAGAAGAAGAAAGGAAGGGGGAGAAACAGGTCGGTCGAGAAAAAAAGGAGGGATTGGGTTGGCCCGGTCGTTGGGGGAGGAAGGAAAAGAAAAGAAAGGCAGGGGTTGGGCCTGCGACATGCGTGGGAGAAGGAAAGGAGGGGAGGGAAGAAACGGGCATGTGGCCTAGGCACGCAGGGGAGCGAGGGAGCAGACCGGCCTGGCAGCCCAAAGAGAAGGAAAAAGGAAAAAAGGAAGAAAGGAGGAAAAAGGAGAAAAAAAGGAGAAAGAAAAGAAAAAGGGAAAAAGGAAAAGGGAAAATAGGGAAAATTAAAATAATTTAATTTATAAAATAATAGAATGTAATATATTTGGGTAATAAATTTATTTAATAATTTAATTTAATATAATTAGATATATGGGTTTAAAAAGGATAATTTTAGTAAAATATTGGTTTGGAAAAATTATTTAAATAAAATGAGTATGATAAAATAACAAAATATTTATTTTAATTTATTAAATATTTCTATCCAATTTTATATACTTAAAAATATATAAAATAATTAAATTAAATGATTTTAAAAGCTAATTTATCCCAAATAAAAGCTACTTATTATATTATAGGTTTTTAAAATTTCAAGGGATTACAACAAGGCTCTTAGACACTATTCTCATATAATGGAATGGATAAGTACAATTAGTCCTAACTAGCGTGGTCTTTCACTTCAATTTAGTAAAAACTTATCAATGATTACAATCATTCTAAGGATTTATTTCAAATTGAGTTCAGAAATCTCACTATTTTTAAATGTTAGAAAATAATCAATAATATATAACCCCAGGACATATAGATCTTCGACACTATTCTATATCAGTGGAATTGTGTCGATAATATGCAACCCCATGGCATAAATCTCCTAACCACTATTCTCATCTAGTGAAAAGGACATGTATAATCGATCTTGGCTCATATGTTATTTTACTTTAAATGATTAATATCTTATTCCTATTTATTTATCTCAAGGTAATCATGTAAAAAAACTTATAGATATTCAATGCACATAGTTCATCTTAACATAAAATAGGGAATACATAAAACACGACTGTGAGAATACTGGTATTTTTTCCAATGGACAAGTCCATATTTATCTTAAGAAACCCTTATTTAACAAATTAATGATAACTTCTTCCCTAGTACTTATTTATCCACCAATTTTAGCACACCTTCCTCAAATATTATTATTATTATCAACATATTTGAAAACTAAGGTCTAACTCCAACATATTATACATGTGATAACAACCTTATCTATAGAGTCACTTTTTATATACCTTTTAAAACCCTAATTTCACAAGTTAAGTGTAATTTTTTCCATAATAATCATATGATAAAATAAATTATATAAATTCCTAAATTTCAAATATTAAAACCATTTCAAAAAATTAGGGTATGATTCCAACATCTTATACATGCGATAACAACACCATCACAAGGGTTACTATCCCCAATTTAAGCCATTTTCTAATTTTATTTAGACTTAGGCCATTTATAATTACTCAAAATATTCCACATGATATTCTTAGCATGATTTAAACCATTTAACAAATTAAAATACCAAAGTTTCCATATTAAACCTATATTAACCAAAATACCCTTAAGGATGCCAAAACAAAAATATTTTCCACAAAACCCTATAAGTCCGATGTCATTATTTTCAAACCCTCAATTTATTACATCATCATACATATTAACCATACTCATTTTCCATTTTTCATACTTTATAAAACCCACATTTTTTTACACCAGTCTCTAAGAAAGTATATGCCTAACCTGCTTCCTTCAAGACCAACTAATATCACCTAAAAAATTAATAGAAATACACAATTATAACGTAATAATATATCCAATGAAAATATAAGGTAAAATAGGGTAGAAAAAGGTTTAAAACCGAAATAAGAAGGTGTGGGACAAGGTGTGGCATTAATGGAGTTGTTGTAGGAAAAAATGGTGCAATAGTAGGGGAGGTGTGTGAGGAACTCACGCATCTTGGGTGATGCAACATGAGCTCCTCACGTTGGGGGCAAAGGGCAACATGAAGAGGTCAAGTGGTTTTTTGGTAAGTGCAATATGAGATGGTAGTGAATTTGGAGGTAGTGCAACGTGAGTTTGTGGTGGTATAGGTGGGTAAGAAATGTGAACTTTTCACATAGATAATGGTGAGAAAAATGATATGATCACACTATGGTTACTTTATAGCATGAGGTGCGGGGAAAACAAAGCTTTGTTGGGGAAAAAATAGCAATTTTCAATTGACCAATGCATAGGGAAGCTAAGAGAAAGGAGAAGGAGTTTGGGGAGAATTTGGTGAGGAATTAAATGAGATAAGGAGATATATTTGAGGGGTATATATATTTAATAGGTGGTTCAAATGATGAGGGGTGGTAGAGAAGTTAAGGCAGGCGAAGTGGGCAAAGAGGAGATGATTAGGGGATTTTAGGGCAAAATGTTCAACATCCTATACTAGAGATTTAGGGAGTTGATGGTGGTGGTGATGATTTTAGGATAGGTGGCTTGTAGGGTTGGAAACTTGACCGAAGTAAAATGGTCGAGGCAGAAGGAAATCAAAAATGAAGAAGCGGAAGAAGAAGGATAATGAAGCAAGGGAAAGATGAAGAAAAATGGAAAAAAGGAAAGGAGAATGAGAAACAGGAAATAGGAGAAAAAGAAAATAAGTTTAGGATTAGAATTAGAATTAGGTTAAAATAATTTATATTTGGGAATTATGATAAATTAATTACCAATCATCTGGGGTTAAGTTTAGATTAACAATATTAATGACCTAGAATAAATATTATGATTAAATTTAGATTTAGGATTAAGGAATAAGGGTAAGGTAAAAATATAATTTTTTAGATTATTATTATATTAAAATATTTGTTACTCTAGATTAAGATTAGATAAAATTTGAGGTATTACAAAACACCCCTTTTCCCATCTATGCACCCCTAGACTTTCGTTTTCTTGTCCATACATACATACCATCATGTACCCATTTTGTAGCAGCCTCATGGCGTCTCCTCACTGGGTATTTCTTTCCTCATGCATAATCAAACCAAATAGCTCCCTTTTCTTGGATTCTTTTCACATTCATCAATCCTTGTCCCTAGGTTATTTATATTTTTTTTTTCCACACTATTGAATCTGTAAAAATCTCTCATTCTCTTTCGCTTATTTTTTTTTCTTTCTTTCTCTACCTTCTACTTCCCTAAAAACCCATCATCTTCCCTATTATCTCCCTTAGTTCTATTTTTTGTGTTTCCTCATTTCCCAAGAAAACCAACTCTTTCTTTCTCCCCATTAGTGACCCTTATTTTTCCTTCTTTCCCCTACAATTCATCATAACCGGTCACCCATTTTTTTAGCACTTGTTTTGCCATCATTCATGCCAATCAACCTATACCATTATAGCTTTCCAACACATCACCTCCCATTAGCTTCGTCACCATCACCAACAACATCGTAAGACTTGTCATTTCACATCACCACCTCAAACTCCTTTTGCAATGACTTACCAACGAGAAACCTATGGTAGAGCAACTTAAACAACCTAGGCCCCTCTCAACTGAGCATATTTTGACACAAGTTTCAAGCTTTTTCAAGCTAAGCTTTGTTGTGCTAGTGACGTATAGAACTTGACCAACCCCTAGCCTCTCTTATTTGTACATCCACTAACCTTGCGTTCTCCCCTTCTACAACATTATACACCACCACCTTATGTGAGATTCTCACATTGTCACCACATTATCTAACCCATATTATGTTTTGACTTCATGACCCCTTGTTGTATGGAAATCGTTGAAGCCAATCAATGTGTGAGCATTAGTTGGTGCTTGCCACATCTTTCCCTACTTGAAGACCTCATGTTGTTGGGAATTTGTAGCATAAGTGGGTGCTCTTAAAAATTTAATGGTATCCTATCATTTTCCATCCCCCTTTTCTTGGTTTCTTTTATTATTATTTTTTATATTTATCATTGGGTGTAGATGCCAATATATATATTATGTGGGGTTTGTTCTTGGCATTAGATGATCACAATCTTACTTAAGTTGGTCTTCGAGGAGGCATTTTGTGGTACATTTATTGTGTAGCTTGGAGGTAAATACAGCCCTTCCTTGGATGGTAGAATATCTAGGTATGAGCATGATAGGTTTTTTAGGCCCAGTATCATGCTAGGTTTAAATTATTGCAATATTTGTGACTTTTATGCTAATATTATATTTTCTATACAATTTATGACTTCTAATATTTATTGTATATGAAGGAGCATGTGTTATTATACATTATGTGCAATCTATGACTTCTAATGTATAGCATTTTTTTAGCATTTTGATATTAGGTTATCATGCTTATAATTATTTTTATTTAAAATGTGAAAATTTGTACATATGATAATAATTAAAGCAATGTTAGTTTATGTGCTTAATGTTGCATGTTGAGTATTTCATCATTATCCTCTCATGTTCTAGTTAAACATTGATATATATCATGATAGTATTTGAGTAGGTTTAGGGTTAGTTTTACATGACTCAATATTTGTACACTCTAGGGGTATAGTTTCTATTTTACATATGTCATGCTTTACTTTTCTTCGTGAAGGCTGATTATATGCTTAAAATGATTAGCATAAAATTAATGATACGTTGGACATGTTTGCTTAGGATTTTGTATAATATATATGCTTACACCAGTCTATAGGACATGTTTGCTTAGGATTTTGTATGAGTAGGTTTAGGGTTAGTTTTACATGCCTTTTTCAGAAAAAAAAAATATATTCATCATATAATTTTTTTATGAAAATAAAATAAATTATGGTAATTAGAGTTTAAGGGAATTGTGTTCATTTGTAGCTACAGATTGGAGTCAAAGTGCTTATTTTGACTCATATGGAGTCACAAACTATATAGGGGGTATGTATACTTAAGAACTTGGATGCTAAGGTTGTGTGTACATGATTTAGGTCGCTTTACGTTTGTGATGTGATGTCAAGGAATTAGTGGTTGTCATATATGATCTGATGTCGTGTGAATTTTCTAATATGATGCTAGGAGATTAGTGAATTGATTGTTGATCCGTGGTTATATCTAGCAATCATTACTTTGAATTATGGGATTGTATTCCACTCAAAATTTGATTATTGGTTGATTGGATTAGAATTGATAACCAACATAATAGCTTTAGAATAGTTGGATTAAGATTGACCTAATAAAGATTAGGATATTTGGTGTAATTAATGAACACCATGTTGAGTATGGAATATGAGTTGTCGATATTTTATAATTGTTGTACGATTTGAAGCATGTATTTCTTGGGCCCTTATTAGGATTTTGATTGGATTAGTATCATCGGTTGAATTTTGGGATTGTGTTATTTTTTTGTCATATTGTTCTCATATGTAATTATATATGTCTGGTATGATTTCTATCATTATATATGACATGCAAAGTGAGCATGATACTTCTTTGGATGAGTTGTGCTTTATTCAGCATAAGAAAAATCATATTAATACTATCACTTTTAAATTGTCGTAGGTTTTAGTGGTAGTTTGGGTTTGAGTTAGAGCATTTAAGGTTAATCATGTGTCCTTTACTCTGGTTTTGTAGTTTGTTCTTGAGGTTTCCTTTACGACTTTAAATGTTGCAAAACCCTTTGTGTATTATACTTTAAAATCTTTCTCTTTCCTTTATGTTGGTTTCTTTTGACTTTGGATTAGGTGATGACCACACCTAATATTCGTGTCTGACTCGTTTTGGCCCCGCAACTCAAACATATTAGATATTGGCCATATTTTATTTTTATTGGATGCGACATAATACCTCATGTTTTATATAATTATTTTCATTAAAATAGTAATTTTGGAAGTATTACAGAATATAAATACAATAATGGTGAAATATAAATATAAAAATGGTAAAATCAATTCTAAGATTAAATATTATAATTAAAGTGATGAAATATAACTACAACTATGGTGAAATATATAATAATAATTTTTTTAAGTTAAAAATATATTAATATTGGTACCTATTTATAAAATAAATTCTCATAAATATAATGATATAATTTTTATTTGTTAATATTCGTAAATATAAATAATTAGGTTTAAAAAAATTATCTAACAACCAATTACCTTATTACACGCTAAATAGATTGAGATGAAACGGAATTTCAGACCAAGTGGGGTTTGGTATGTAAGAGCAGCATGAGCCCACAACGGGTAAGCTAAGATCACATGAGAGCCAGAGAGCAGACAATTATTTTTGTGTACGTATATTGCAGTAGTAGTGTATGGTAAACATCTAGCTGTAATCTGGCAGCAGCACGGCAACAAGATCAGCTGAGTCAGAATTGTACGTACATCCCCACCCGCTCTTGCTTTTTTCTAAGGGCAAATTTTGGTACACACATACACATGCTCCTTTAGAAACGTAAAACAAAAACTATGATGGTACGGTTTACAATATTTAATGACCCTGATCTCATAAACTGTGTGGACGCGGTTGACGAACAAATAACAAGAGGATTGAGGGTGCAAGTACAATTATAGTATGTAGAGTAATATCCCTTTAAGCCAAGAAAAAGAACAGTGAATTTATTTTTGCATGTAACGCTTAGCAAATTTGGCCGGTCCCATCGACCAAACATGAATAACTCAAATTAAAACCTGGTCGAAATTTTAAAATGTAAGCTCGATCCAAATTGAAAATTCAAACAATCTTAACTAATCCAAAATTGATTAAAATTTAGCTAATCCGATTATAAACGGTATATAAAATAATCAAAATTAAAATAATTTAATTCGAAAATAATCTGACCTAAAACTGACCTATACTTAGACATATATTCAGTAATGATCTTATTAACAAAATATATTCAACACCAAATGGCCTAATTTAAATCTAACCAATACTCACATAATTTAAAATTTGATCCAAACTAAAGTCAAATTAAATCAACAAAAAATAATATTTTATTTCATATAATCTGCTACATAAACATCAATAAACTATCTTATTAATAAAATTTAATGTTAAAAAGTATATGTAACCCATATAACAATAAATCAAATAAAACTAATAAGGCTTTCTTCTTCTCACTTTATTTTTATATCATACTAGTGGTGCACCCTTACGATGCATGAATTTTCCTTTTTTAAAATTTTATAAATTAAATTAGATACATAGCTATATATAATTGATGATAATAATAATAATAATAATAATAATAATACTGATAAACATAATACTAATGATAATTTAAGAAATTCATTTATACAATAGTATTATTATTGAATGTATAATACTAAATATTATGCATTTAAATCTAGATGTTAAATTATATGTAATTATTTTCTAAAAATATGTGGTCCATTCGTATATAAAAATAAATATCATTCTTTCATAAACATGAAGTTGCTCATCATTCAATTTTGCCACAGGATTACGGTGTTCTTGAGCCAACGCATTTTGATTGTATTGAAGCACATTATAAATGAACTGGTTATGGTATGGAGTAATAAACAATGACTCTACTTCTAGTATATATTCAAAATCACACAAGCTTTTGCCACATTGCCTTAATAACTTATCTACTTTCATTAGAGAAAGATTTTGTATTTCATTGTCTGATAGATGTAATTCTGTAAATGATAAGACAACTATAATAATTAAAATAAGAATGAGTTCGGTCATGACAAACTTATAAAATGTAGGGTAATGAAAGTGGGTAACGATACCATTATGTTTTAGCAGCAAGCATTAATTATGAAAAATGTCATCTAACATGAAATATCAGCATGACTCCCAAACACCTTCCGCTTAACTAAGTGTAATGGATAGAAACAACGATGTAAAAAAGTTCCTCAATGAATGCGCATATGCCCATTGACTTGCTTCAATGATAACGTCTATATACTCCTTATCATCATCAAGAAGACCAATGAGTAGTAAGCATCATGAAATGATGTATATAGAACACCATTGACATTTCTAAAATCCTCAAATGTTGTTGGCCCACATACTATATTCAGTAAACAATGTAAATAATACGTTTCTCTACTACCAGGGGGACATAGAAGATGAGTCTAATGGATAAATGCATTTTGTGGGGTTAACATTTCCATTCTTTTTGGTTCCAAACAAATTATGTAGGGAATTCAGCATAAGTGAGGTGTCTAGATTCAGGGAAATCTTTGTTGGCTTTCATCCAAGCTAAGGGCATACTTTGTCTGATAGTTGGTATGTTGACAATAGTGTCAATTTATCCTTCATCAGCAAAGATAACATCTATGTTTTGATTATGTTCCAATCAAATATCTTACCCGTTGCTGATATTTAATAGTACAATCCAAGCTATATAGATGTAAAAACATCTACGTGTTATGCAATAGTACATAGTTTATATTATATCAATTATTAATTTTATAAATCCAATAGACACGTTATACTCATACTCGGATATTCAAATATGTAATATTACATCGCTTATGATGAATTAATCTTTTCATATCCCAAAATAAGTCATACAATTTAGTTAAGTGGAGTACTGCGTGTGGTGCAATAGTACATAGTTTTTATTATATGAATTATTAATTATGGAATACCAATAGATAGGTTATGGTGTATTTATGTTTTAGGAAACTTTCATAAAGCTAATTAGAGGGAGATTCTTTTTAAATTAATAATTATTTAATTCTAACAAGTTGCATTATAATTAATGTGTTTATACATTATGTTATATTGATTATAATGTAGGGGAATTTAAGAAGCTGATTAGGAGGGGAGAATAGTTGATTTGGGAAGAAACTACATTGTAGAATACTATGTTATTATATAATATATAGATGAGAATTGAGTGCAAAGTCTTTTTTTTTTATAAAAAAAATAGATTTATAATAGTATTATTTGAATAATATCTATGGGAATTGAGTTATGATTATTACCTATAATTAGTATGCACAGAATATAGGTTATGGGAATATGGGAAAATAGCATTCCTGAAAAATGATATGTCTAGAGTTTCTTATCCACCTTGAGGACCAACTCCTACATTTAATGACAAGAGAGAGAGAGCCCTAGATAGTTAATAGGAAAATCGTCTTCCTAAAAGTTTAGCTCATTAAAGATAAGCAATTTAAGATTCCTCTTCATGCCTTCAAAATAGATAGAGCATTTCTAAGGATGAATACATAAGCCATATCTATCAGAGAAATCATTAATACCTTTCATAAGTCTCTATATGGACTGTAAGTCTCCTCTATAGAAGAAAAGCATATCATTTGCAAAGGTTAAGTTTATAATTCTCAATTTCTTACATCTAGGATGGCCTTTGAAGAGGGGATTAGACTAGAGAAGCCTAAGCTTCCTAGTTAATTATTCAGTGATAAACACAAAGAGATAGGGTGAGAGGGGGTCACCTTACCTCAACCCTCTTTTACCCTTGAAAGGAGTGGTAAGTTCACCATTGAGAATCAAACAGTAAGAGACAACTGTCACTCATGCTAGGATGAGCACTATAAAGTGGAGGAGAAAGCCAAGGACATGCAAAACTTGTTGAAGAAAATCCCAATTAACAGATTCATAGGCTTTCTTTATGTAAAGATTTATCATAGACCTAGGAGAAATTCTTTTCTATGTGTAGTTCCTTACTATTTTAGTAGTCCGGGTGTAGTTCCTTACTATTTTAGTAGCTAATAGGATATTATATCCTATCTTTCTTCCACTAACAAAACTTTTTTGGGAAGGATCAATCGGGTATGGTATTATGGGTTGAAGCCTACTAGTGGAGATCTTTAAAATCACTTTGTAAAGTACTCCACAATAGGCAAGAGGCCTATATTCTACAACTCTAGTAGCATTTTCCTTCTTAGGGACGAGGATGAGAGAGGTGATATTTAGTCTATATGGTAGAGATCCAGTAGAGAAAAAAAAATCTTAACAGTGTCCACCACTTTATTTCCCACTACATTCTAGGATTTATTTAAAAAGAGGATTGAGAAAACATCCACACCAAAAGCCTTATTATCACAGATTGACAAAACAACTTGCTTCACTTCTTAGTGTAAAACTAGAACTAAAAGTTGGTACTTATGTTCATTTAACAAGATTGGGCCTTGATACAACACATTACTCTCGATACTTCCAGTCACTTCATTCCCTAGTAGATCTTGGTAAAAATCAAGAAAAGCCTAGCATATTACTCCATTATTTGTCACATTATCTCCATCATCTAAAACCAGTCATGAAATAATATTCCTATTTTGATGACTCTTTACATGTGCAAAAACAGACTTGGTGTTTGCATCTCCCATATTCAACTAGTGGATTTTTGATTTATGCTTTAGGAAAAGTTCCTCATAGTGAGCCAATCAGTGGTAAGTATCCTCACACTCCAGGGTTATTTGCTAAAGAGCCATTTAAGACATATCGTGGAAGTAAGCATGCCTGTTACTGTGCATGGCATCCCTAGCTTACTCCACCTTGTTACCAATGGAACCATATTTAGCATAATTAAGGGCCTTAAAATTGGTTCAAGTGTAATACCCCAAAAGTTTTCCTAAGAATAAATAAATAAAATAAAATATAGGCACATAAAATAATAATAATAATATGAGATTTAAAATTTATTATTTAGAAGCCTTATTTTAATTATTTAGCCTAAAATAAATTATAGGTAAATATAATTCTTTTTAATTATTTTATTAATTTCCCCAACTGCCCAAAAATCCCACCATCTTCTTTTCTTTATTTTTTTTCTTTTCCCTTTCTTCTTCTTCTTCACCTCCTTTTCTTCTTCTCCTTTCTTTTTCTTTCTTTCTTCTTAATTATTTTTTCTTCTTTTCCCCTTCTTGGGCTATTTAGTAGTGGCCCATCACTCTCTTCTTCTTTTCCCCCTCGATTAGCCTAAAAACCCCTCCCCTTTCTTTTCCTGTGGGAAACAACCCAACTACCACTCCTTTTTATTCTTTTCCTTTCCTCTCCATCCCTTCTTTCTCCTTTTCCCTTGCTCTCCCCATCCCCTACCTCCCGTCTACAATCCTATGCACACCCCCTGGTTGCCATTTTAGCACTCGCCACGACTGCACCTAACCAACCTCCCCTCCCCTTTCCTTTTCCAGCCATGCAAAGCATCCACACCGGCATGTCCTTGCACGGTCCACCTACAATACCCTATACACCCTACAACCCCCTACGCGGAGACTAGCACCGTCCTCCCTTAGCCATTGCCAGCCTCCTAGCGACCGACCACCCTCTTCCCCTTCCCCTCTTATCCTTATCCTCTTGTAGAACTTATATATACCCTTAGCTCTACCTCTCCTCTCTTTCTCTCTCATCGGTCCTTACCTGCACTCTCCCCTGCTTCTGCCTTCAACTGCCTCCGCTACCGTAGCTAGGCCATGCCACTACCCCACTTCCATTCCTCTACTTTCCCTGTATCCCCTTGCACCTACTAAGCCCCTCACCTCCCTTTTTCTCCCCTTCCTCTACTCGAGCTAGCACCACCACAATTCCATTTCCCTCTCTCTACTCCGCTATCACACCTCCACCTCCTGCACAAGTGCCCACCCTATGCAGCTAGCCCTCTCCATCACCTTTTCCCCTCCATTTTTCTTTTTTTTTCTCCTCCCTCCCTCTTGGTTGCACCACCATAGCCATTGTCGCTGCCGTCATGACCCACCTCCTCTCCCACCAGTCTACTTAGTTCTAACACCACCTGTAACCCCCAAAGAACTAAGCCCCCACTCATTTCCCAACCCAAAATCCACCTCCACCTCGTGCCGGCATCGTGACCACCGCTGCACCGCCCTCCACTCTTCTTGCCTATTCTAGTCTCACCACTTTCTTTTTCATCAATTTTAAGCTTCTTTTAATTAAATTCATTATGATCAGCATCATCATCATTATTTTGATTAAGGAAAGAAAAAAGGGGAAAAAGTAGAAAAAGGATAAATTAACCTAATTTAAATATTCCCAGGTTTAGGTATTGTACCAGTGTCCATAAGAGAAGAGACATAGGGTTATTGCTTCAAGACTGGAGCCATTTTAGTAAGGATATAGTTATAGTTAGGTTTTTTTGTTTACTTATATGATTATGTTGTGTGATAAGTGAATACCTGCATGAAATGTATATGTTCTAAGGTTGTTTATACAGCTTAGCTTGCAAGGACCTAAGGTAAGAGTATGTGTGGTCTTAACTGCATGGTTTATATGTTGTTGTGAAATTCTATTATATGGTACTGCATGTTTAGAAGATTGTTGATAAATTTGTGTCAATATTATGGGAGATGGCATAGTAGAGTTTTTTTATGCTATGAGGCTTAGGTAGGGTTTTGGGAGCCCAGGGGCATTTTAGGTTAATATTATAGGAAATGGCATGTGAGAAACCCTAGGGAAAAAGTTACCCAAATATTCCTTGGGAAAATTTGAATAATAAGTATAATAATTATAAAGGGGAGATTAAGGTAAATGTTGAATGCAGAGAATTAACCATACATGGGGTAAGTCAAGCTTAGCATAGCTATGTCTGGGGGTTACTAAGGGAGAGATGGTTGTTAAGGATAGTTTTGGGGGAAGATGATGGTATTGTTGGGTAGTTTAGCATAACATAGGGGAGTATTTGGATGCTAGGAGATGGGAAAGTATCAAGGGGGTGAAATTAGGGTTTTAGGGGTACAAAACTCTAATGGTGGATTATTATCAAATGTAGGAGATAGAGGAGTTGGGTTGTGCCTCTGAACTATTATGTGGCATATGCTTTGTGGGGAATGTGTTTAATTCTAATGGTTAGGTGGATATAAAGGAGTTGATACAAATACAAAAGGGTGATTAGAGTTTTGAGAGAAGCCCATTGGGGAGGTTGTTATTGCATGTGCAAAAGGAAGGAGTTGGGATACAAAATTTTGGGGGATGGATACTCATGGTAACTTATGCATGGTTGTGGGAGTTTAGGGCTAAATAAGCAATAGAGGAGAGGTTAGGCCCATTTGAGCCAAACTAGGGTTTTGAGGGGTAAACCTAGGGATCAATTATTATCACATGTGAGAAAAGGAGGAAAATGGCTATGACTCATGAGTAAAAGGGTTATAATGTCATGCTTGGGTTTTTTGATAATTTGGGAACTTAAAAGATCATTAGGGGCGAGGATACCTCAAAATTAGGAAGTTAGGGTTTCCATAGGGGTAGGGTTGGCCCAAGAAGATAGTAGGCCAGGTAGGTGACTAATGATACTCTAGATAACTTTGTTGTGTATGATGACATGATCGGGGCAAAGTGATGCTATAGTATCCCAAGGTTGGGGCCCAAAGAGAGTGTTATCTGGATATGTTCCCTTTTTAGTTTCTAGATTGATTTTTTATTTTAGTTGAATAATGTTTTGGATTCCATCATTTTCTTGATATCAACACTTAACCCTTATTATGTTCTGAAACTCTTTTCTTGTTGTGTTTATTATGGTTGCATCTGTTTCTGATAAGTCTTGTAGTTGGTATGAGGATGGCCTAGGCCAGAATTATACCAATTACAGCGGTAACACTCTCTTTTATGGTGCGTGATTTTATGTTTTAAAAATAAATTTTTCAATGGTGATTTTTTGGGGGTATTATATTGATTTTTGATAATTTTCTCATGATAGCAACCAATGGGTTCTCAATAGTCCAAGTGTCCCATTGTGCACGAATAATGTTTAAAAATTTGTCATCTTTGACTAAAAAATTATTAAATCTAAATAATTTTATAATTGAGTTTCCCTTTCCAAACTAGACCATTACTAATCAATGGTATAATAGTGATGGTGGTAAGAACTTAACATAAGCGCAAGTAAAAACATTGAGTAATCCCACATTTAATAAACCACAATCCAATTTGCATACCATTGCTTCATTACCAACTCTCTTATTTCACAAAGTCACAAAGGAACCATAGCCTTTGAGATCCACAAGTCTCGGTGATTTTACCACTTGGTAAAAATTAGCCACATCCTAATAACAAAGGGGCATCCCTCAAATTTCTTATCAACCCTAAGACCAATATTAAATTATCTCATGAGTAGTATAGATAAGGCTACATGATTAAGCTAGTTCACTAACTAAGGCCAAAGATACTTCCTATTCTCTGTTATATTAAATGCATAAACAAGCCCTATAGTAAACTACCTTCCATCCTTAATATTAGTGTCCTTACAAAGTATGCATGGGTCACAAGATTGAATGTATGTAATTTTCTAGTAACTTAGATCCCACATAATCCAAATTCAACCATTGTGGTGGTATTAAGACTTAGCTAATGTCATGTTATATACTATGTTATATTTTTAGTTTTTCCTTGTTTCACCCTATTTTCAAGAAAACCAACTAATCTATTTCTACCTATTCTATGCCATGCCCTTATTGCATTTTGTTTGGACCAATCATTTATTCCTCAAACATTCCAAGACACTAACATAGATCACCTGGGTTAAAAGAGTATTGCATCACCTTTTCTTCTCCCCTAGGCTCCATGTTCTCTTACTGTAACACTTGGAAAGAATTAGCCTTGTCTTCTTATGAATAATATGGGTGGCAAATCTTAGGGTATAACCTATAGTGGGAAAAAGCCTTAGGTTTGCCTTAGATTGAGGACACTTGCTTACTTTTTTTTCTGCATTGTCTTGTTTAGTGCACTCTCCATTGTTTAGACTGGGGGTGTTTAGGATCAGAATTATGTCTTCGATCCTTAACCACTACCCTTTCATGGCTTATATGATTTACATCCATGGGTGTCTTCATATTCCTAAGGCAATTTAACCCAACATAAGTAGAAATGGCACAAGAATGAAAGTACTATAACCTACTCCCAAACTCCACATTTTGATGAAATACAGCCATTTAGATCCCCAATAGATACACTATCACACAATAGTTACTTTGTATCTACCTCAGCTAACACTCGAGGATAAGCTATATGTTCTTTCCTCATTGTAATTGCATCAACAAAAATTATAGTACCCACTTAACTTGCTATCATACTTAAAGATCGAGTAGACTAGTACTCTAAAGGCATATTGGGTAGTTCGATCCATGGGGGTACAAATTAAAGTTCCTCCTAATCTTCATCTTCCTTAACCATCTTTTAGGGATAATAAGCTTACTATAATAAGCCTAATGTTGGGCTAAAATGGCTTTGTAATATTCCTCATAGGTAAATTTAAAGATAACAAACTAGCTTCATGATATATCATCATGGGTGGCACACGATTCTTGTGAAACCTGATAAAACCTTGCATCTAATTATAGGTAAGGGAATCACCATACACATATCCTACTAAAGCATGCTTTCATTCATCAAGTTCACGGTTAGTCTCATCTTGCTTCAACTTGATGAAAACATGACCATCCTCAATACAATGAGGAGATAAGACATGTTTAAACATTGACTAGGGATTCTATTCAAAGCCACTCAATCACTTTAAGATATAAAAGGCCATGCACCCTAATTTGAATCTTCAGGAAAAATTAGGTTTTGTGCTTTCAATCCATTAGTATTATTATTGTCTCCCTATGATTCATTAGTCATTGATGTAATTTTTGCATTCACAAATTTATCTACCACAGGCAATAAATCTCCCAATTTTTTCTTGACCTTTTCAAGCAAAGTTTGATCAGAAAAGGTCACCCCTTCTATTATCTCATCCTTCTCTAAATCAACAACATAATCAAAGCAGAAGTTGAAGATGAAGCCTAAGATTTCACCACTAATTTCATGGAAATCATTGATCAAGTTGAAACTTTCTTGTGATCCATGAGGAACGACATATACCCTAGCGGTACAGGTGTGTTCTTTTTTTTGAAATTATTTATTTGGTTTGTGTCTGGCATATTGATAAAACTAGAAACTATAGAATCTAAACACATAAAAATTATAACTTTAATTAGAATAGATAAACTAACAAATCTTGAATTAACCTACTTAAAATCACTACTCAATCAATCAATTAAATAATGGGAATTGCATTAAACAAACTAAAAAGTACTAAACAATAAAATGAAACAAAAGACAGAAAGCACTTAGGAGATTACAGGACTACAAATACCATATGAACTTCAATCCTTCAATTATAGAAAATTAAATTAACTAAATCTAACATAAGAACCCTAATGTATTAAATAATGAAAAAGAAATCAAAAGTCTCATGGAGGTGCTCTTGATGATTCTTGTGACACCCCAAAACTCACTAATTTTTTTTAAAAGCTAAAGAATTTTAAATTGAAAACCTGTGAATTCTGGGGATGTTACTGCCACACTTAGTACCAAACTGGTTCTCTCCAACCGTTTCAGTACCAAGTGCTAAGGCTAAGAAAAGATTGAAATAAAAAATTAGAGTACGGGTAGAGAATTGTAATTCATATCCAAAAGAGAAAGAAGCTTACAACCGATAAAAGGTTCATTTAAAATACTCAATATAAGTAATGAACCATAAAAGGGTAAATCCAATACAAAACAAATAACAGAATGTGATAAAATAACAAGAAGAGTGAATATGGCCACACTAATCTCGAACTTGGAGCCAAAACATGCTCAACATTCAACTCCGCCTGATGTCTTACCCACCTGCACAAAGTCAGAAGGGCCTACTACTCGTGGGAATAAGCAGCACCCATGAAAAGGGTGATCAATACACTACGTACTGAGTAAGGTAACCGATGCACTAATGCCAACACATAAAATCACATAAATAATGCAAAAGAAATAAAAGAGCATATAGTCCATCATGATAACATACTATTGTATAATCATTCGGGTAGATACATAAAAGCCCATTTATAATCAGGATTAATTACTTAATTAATCTATGATCATAAATCGATTCACACCATGCTTTTTATCAAATCTATGCGAGTATGGGAACCCCACTATTATAGCCGGTGGACCGGATACATACAGGGCACATACCTCCTAACTACTATTATTGTCGGTGGATCGGAAACATACAAGGCATAAAGCTCCTGACCACTATTATTTGCTGGTGGACCAGTCTGGCCCCGACTCTCATGGTGTTCCACTGTAAGTACTTAGTATCTTTTGCATGTCTTAGCACAAATATGTTCGATTTTGTTGAGCATGGAATCCCCCACTATTATAGCTGGTGGACCGGAAACGCACAAGTACAAAGCCTGACCACTATTATTCGTCGGTGGACCGGTCACATATAGGACATCATGCCCTAACCACTATTATTCGCTGGTGGATCCGTCTGGGTCCGACTCAACAATCTTCCACTTTAAATGATTAATGTATTACAGTATCTTATTCAGAAACTTTACTCTAGACATGCATGAATCACTCCCTTTACACTTATCCTCCAACCGACCCGTATTATATCAGAAAAACCTTTCCTCTATACTCAAACTCACATGAGAAGTCCATCTCTAATGTATGTGGGTCAAGGCCCATTACTACACACCTCCAAGTCCACTTATTTCCTTACTCTAGGAGTGTGTTTGGTTTGTTGAAAGTAATAAGGAAAGAAAAGAAAATGAGATGGAAAATAAAATATATCTGTTTGGTTGATGATAAAAAATTAAGTAAAGAAAATAAGAAAGAAAAATGTTAGGAAAAATACACAGGACATTTTTCCTCACACAAAGTAGAGGAAAAGGAAAGAAAACTCGAACGGAAAGATGCTCGGCCATCAATCACTGCACTTATTTCTTGTTTGTTTATTTTTTTTAAAAGCCGAGGCAGTGATGTTGTCTATCAACGCTATCTGTACGAAGTCAGAGGCATGGTCTCATAATAAAAATAATAATAACAAAACACATGGAAAGGCACTACCGATTTGATAAAAATTATATCCTGTTCCCAACCCCAAAAATAAAAACAAAAACAAAAGTACTATATAATACTATTGTTCATATTTTCATCGCGTAGTATACTACACTTAAATTGATTGAGTCAAAATAAGACGATTAAAAAATATTTAAATAATAATCTTTAACCTTTTTTAGAATTTTTTTATATATTAAACGCTAAAAATATTTTTTAATAATTTAATTTTCTACAAAAATTTCTCCACCAACCAAACAAAGGAAAGAAAATTTATTTCTTTCATTTTCTTTCCTTTAATTTTCTTTCCTCTACATTTTCCTTTCCATTGAATTTTCTTTAAACCAAACAGAGCCTAGGGCTTTTCCTCAGAAACCCTAATTTAGGCCTAAGTGGCCCATTCTACTCCACCTCACACAACCCAAATCATTTTTAATACTCCATACATCACAACCCATAGATTCCACCCTCATCATTACACTTTAATCACCAAATATATGTACTACCGCAAAGACCCTAAGTAGCCACACCAAACCCTAGCTTAGTCTCCTACGTACCCTTAAATTGCTCCACATACTAATTTCCATCGAAAGTGTTCAAACACCCAAACAAAACTTACACTACCTTCCTCACATCCCAAATCAACGTTCCATACGTAAATTTCACTCCCATGCAGACTTTACACATCGCATACAACCTTTCGAACTTTTCATACAGACCCTAAAACTCCCACGTGAAACCCTAGATTCAACCATGCAAATCCTAGATCCATCCATGCCTAGATTCCACCATACTCCTCCATGCAAAATCCAAGATTCATCCTTACCAAACCCTAGATTCAATCCATATAAAACCCTAGATTCTATCCATACAAAACCCTAGATTAGATCCCCCCATACAACACCATAGAATCTGCCATGCAAAACCCTAAGTTCATCCAGACAAAACCCTAGTTTAGATTCTCCCATGCAGCACCATAAATTAGATTCTCCTATATAGAACCATATATTCTCCCATACCTTCATTTTACTTTCACCCCCTATTCTTCTCCCACTGCTGGATCATTAACATTTTTAGGTCAACTCACATCCCTCGGTCAACTCATTTCTTTTTGGTTAACTTACTCCCCTTTGGTCAACTTATTTCCCATTTTCCATTTTCAACCTTTTTTCCACACAATACCACTTTTATACATCCTCGCATGCATGTCTAAAGGTTCACAAACCATAACATCACATGCCACAATATATCGTCACATATACATAATACACATGCCATATAATAACCCATGAACATACTTCAACTTCACACCATGCCACACAGGAAATAATTACAATGGTAAACGTAGGATGTATAACATACAAAGCATATAATGCACATCAACACACATAAGGCCTTAGTAACACCCTTACTTAAAACGACACCAGTCTTGGAGCACGCTCCTACGCCTCCCTAGGGCTTTGACTGGTCTCACCTATATTATGGAAAAGCTAAAATTAGATTCCCTCCTACCAAAAATACTATTAGTTACTAAATTATTCTAAGAATAGGATGTTGACAAAATAATAACATATTAATAAAAATGACATTAACTAATTACTAACTTTGTTAAAGATATAGGAAATAATAGTAATATTATAAAAATTGATAATATAGGGTTGAAGACTTTACCCTAATAATAATAATAATGATACTAAAAATAATAATAACAAAGATACTAAAAATAATAACAATGATAATATTAATAAGAATAATAATAATAGTAATAATAATCATACTAAAAAAGACTAATAATAATAATAATATGATTCGAAATAAATGGTGGGATAAGGACTTCCACCCCTCACCAAAATAATACTAATAATATCATTAGAACATTATTAATGAAAATAGTAATAATAATAGTAATGAAATAATAATCAAAATTACAAAAATAATAATAATAATGATAATGATAATAGTAAAAATAATAATAACAACAAAAATAATAATACTAATAATAACATTAGTAAAATTAATAATAAAATTTAGTAATAATAATAATAATAATAATAATAATAAAATAGTAATAATAATAATAAAATAGTAATAATAATGATGATAAAAACCATAATAATGTTGCAAAAATAATAATAACCATGATGAAAATAATAGTAATGATAATAATCGAAGATAAAATGAAATAGGGTTTTGAGCCTACATCGAATAATAATAAATATAATAAATAATAATAATAATAACATTAATAATAATAAATACTAATGATAAAAATATTAATAATAATAAGACTTAATTTTTATAATACTACTACTAAAATTTAAAATAGGCACAATAATAATAACAACAACAACAACAACAACATATTAATATTAATAATAATAATAATAATAGCAACAATAAGAATAATAATATTATAATCGAAATAAAAATATAATAGGTTTCAGCCCTCAATAGAAATAAAAATAATAATAATAATAATAATAATAATAATAATAATAATAATAATAATAATAACAATAATAATAGTAGTAATAATAATAATAATAGTATATATATTTAAATATAATAATAATAATAGTGAAAAAGGGTTGAGAGGGTTTAGGGTTCAACCTTGGGCTGGTGGTGACAGGCGGCGCCGTCGATGGTGCACCGGGGTGGCGGCGGTGGCAGAAAAAGAGAAGAAAAGGGAAAAAGTTGAGGGCTGGGAAAAAGATAGGGAGAAGGAGGGTGGAAATAAGGGTGATTATGGTTGTCTAGAAGGAGAGGAACAGAATGAGGGTGGAGGCGCACGACGGCGGTGGTGGTGGCCTAATGGGGAAGAAGAAGAGAAAGAGAGGAGGAGAGGGAGGAAGAGGAAAAGAAAGGTGGGGGAAGGTAGGGGTGCTCTGCAAAACAGATTGGGAGGTGAATGAAGCAGTGGTAGTGGCGGTAGTGGTGGCGGATGGCGGCTCGAAGGGTGGCATAGGTGGGAAAGGAGTTGATGGGGAAGCAGACTTTGCACGGCCAGGGTGGCTTGTGTAGGAAAAATCAAGGGATGTGGGTGGTTTAGTTAGTTAGAGGGTGGTGCAAGGATTAGTTGGGTGGGCAGAGAGGGCGGCGGAGTTGGCCCAAGGCGGCGGCAATGGTGTCTGAAGTGGTAGCGGCGCACAAGGGAGATTTTCTAGGTAAGCAACCAAAAATCTCGATACAAGGCCCAATCTGGGGTTATTTATAGAGTAAAAGGAAGGATAAGGTCAGGGGGACGACGGGGGAATATGGAAGGTAGGGTTAGGGTCACCGACAACGTCATTTGCGGCGAAAATCTAGGTCGTGGCAGGGAAGGAGATTGGATGGGATGAGGGAAATCGTGCAAGGAGAGGGGAGAGTTGGTTGGGTGAGATAGTCAACAAGTCAGCAGGGAAGAGGGATAAGCAAAACGGCCTGTCAATGGCATGATGGGCGGTGAAAGACCAAGGCGTTGGGCGGTGTAGTTGCAGGTCATCGACATTAGGGGAGGAGGAAGGAAGAAGAAGGAAGAAAGGGTTGGGCCGGCAGTTTGGGGAAAAAGAAAGAAAGGAAAAAGGAGGGGGGAATCGGTCGGCTGATGGGGGAAGATTAATCAAAACGCGATGTTTAGGAACCGGGCCGCATCGAAGGAGAAAAGGAGGGGAACAGGCCGCTGCAGAAGGAAAAAGGAAGAAGGGGATTGGACCGCAGACAGGCCCAATCAGGAAGGAGAAAGAAAAAGAAGAAGAAGAAGAAAGAAAAGGGAAAAAGAAAAATAGTGGGTTGGTTTAATTAAATTAATTTAAATATTTGGAATATTTAAAAATAGTAATATTTAAATAAAATAATATTTAATTCCCTTTTTAGGCTAATTTAGGGTTTTTTTGGAAGATTTTCCTAAACTCCGTTTTAATTAGGAAAACACCCTAATTTTCTCCAATTAAATTATTTATAGATTTAATATTAATTTAGACCTATTTATTCCCTCTTATTTAAATAAAATAATTTATTTAATTAATTTCCAAAATAAAATCCTTAATTAGCTAAAATACCCAAAAAAAATTTAATTAAAATATTTATAAATTTATTCTTTATTTGCCCTAATTAATTCCCTTTTATTTTTATAAAAATAATTTATTTATTTAATTTTTATAATAAAACCTTATTTAACTATAATTCTTAAAATTATAATTTTTGGGCCATTTCAATTCTATTCAACCTAATATATGTTATATATATATATATATGTATGTATATATAGGGTGAAGGTCCCATACAAACCCTTCCTAATATACATATATAGGAACCAATCTTAACCATTAGATTATTATTTGATCAATGGTCAAGGTTTAGTAAATACCTAACCTAAATTTATTTCAATTTCGGCCCTTAAATCTTCTAGATCTAACAGTGATTAACGATTTCTACTTTTGTATTTTAAATAATGGTTTGTACAAAAGCCTAAATCTCTCTCTCTCTCTCTCTCTCTCTCTCTCTCTCTCTCTCTCTCGCTATCTCTCTCTCTCTCTCTCTCTCTCTCTCTCTCTCTCTCTATCTATCTATCTATCTATCTATCTATCTATCTATCTATCTATGAGGCACCTAATTTTTTTTATCTATTAATATATACATGGCCAGAATTAATAAAGCATGTGGGAGGAATAATAAGTAAATATGAACCATATTTTCATAAATACAAGGGGGCATATTTCCTCTCTTTGAATTGTCTTGTCTTAATTTTTCTTCACATGAATTTTATTTTAGGATCTTGCATGATGGTACATGCAAATTTCCATGAATCTAAGATTTTATTATTATATTGTACTTCTTTTCCTTAGTTATCAGCTAAAATTTCCTTTATTTTACATTTTCCTACAAAATTGGGTTAAAAGAGAAAATTTGAGGGAAATGGTTAAATTTTCATAACAAATATATAAGTTGGGTTAAGGTATGTCAAATAATTATATAAAATATACACCTATCAAATATCCCCATGTTTGAATCGTTGCTTTCCCTAAAGAAACACAACAGGAAAATATAAAAAGTCCAAAGTATCAAGCAACATATTATCCCCCTTCCAATAGACACAAAATATATAACTAATTAACATACCAAATGCTCACATGTCATCTAGACTCAAACCAATGAACTATAAACATGTAACAAATATTTCCAAACTCATTTGATGTCACATAAATCAAAACCAATGCAGCATCCCAATCCAATTTTTAAGTTATAAACATGAACAAATATGAATAATTAGGACAATAGATTCTCAATTTAGGCATGTGGAAGAACTTTACTCTCATGTGTCTCAGGTTTTTGTTTACTCTAAAAAAATTCTACAGATGATAATGATCATCCATAGGTTTGTCATTCTTCTCTATTCTCAACTACTTATAAACCAAAGCACAAAAAATAAAAGGTATTTTATTTGATCATAATGGGGATAGGGTAAAAAGTAAGATAAATTCTAGGATTGTGGTGTAATATCTATCACTAGTGAAGCACACAATTTTCACAATTCCAATTCTTTATTTTCAAATTCATATTTTCTTCAATGAATTTTCTAATTCTAACCATCACCTACTATACTACCAGCAAATACCAGAATGCTAAAAACAATTATTATTCTTCTTTCTTTAAATTGATCGATGCTCAGTTAGGTGGGTATGTTTTACACTCTATCCTACCTACCCAGTACAAGGATTTAGTGGTAACATATTCCACCCCTTTCTTTCCCCATTGGTACCTCAAGTTTTTTCCCACAAATAATAACAATTCACTACTCACCAAACAACACTAACACACCCCTATGCTTGGAATTTCAATCACATTAATAACTCATTATTAAATTGTGTTGCAATAGCCATAAAATAAGAGGCTAGATAAGATATGGATAAGTAGCTACATATGTAGGCTAAATATCAAGAAAATTAGGTCTAAAATCTCAATAGGCTTATATAAAGGAAAATTTTTAACCAGTAGGCTATTTGGCTAAGTAGTTAACAAGATGAGAATTGTGCCTTTATCCTCTTAATTTATGCAACTATTTCATGAATCCTTGAAGAAAATAATGGAAAATTATAGTTTCACACCATATCAAAGAATAGCGCCCAAAAATGAAAAGTATAATGGATAAACATTATATCCATCATTAAGGCTCAAAAGCTCACCAATTTTTATTTCTATTATGCCAAGTATTTTTTTTCTATGATGACTATCAAATCTTCATATTGAAGTTATTTAGTACTGAGATATAGCCAAAACATAACAATTTTTTTCTCTTTTCTAAAAGAATGTTGTTTTAAACAAAAACAATAGTCTTGACTACTTGTGCACATAAATGCTATCAATTAGAGATTTTTTTCATTATTTATTCTCAAGGTATCATATTTTATATTATTTATTCCTTTATACTTTTAAAATAACAATAAAATAATTTATCTAAAAAAAATTAAAAAATACAAAGAACACTCAAAAAGAAAAAAATAAATATAAGGTGCATTTAAAAAAGAAATAAAAGAAATTAACATAATAAAATAAAATGCTAAAAAGTGACAAAATAAAAAAAAATAAAGATAGTACCTCCCCCATGCTTAGAGTAGGAATTGTCCGTAAAGATTGGAATGCATAAATACAAAGCAGGAGAAAGGGTGGGGCTCATCAAGGATGAAGACACGAGGGATCGCAAGATTCAAAATCAAAATCATACTTTGAAAGTCTCAACTCGATGTTCTTCATAAAATACTTTGAGTTGATGCTCACTCATTTTCCATGTTTGACATGCGTGACCACTTTTGGGATAATAGTGCAATAACATAGTGTCGTGTTTCATTTTTTGGCACTCTAATAAGCTTCTCTTCTTGTAAAGATATAAAGTCACTAGCAATGGATGACATGAAGAGATTGATTATTCCTCATAAGGAATTTTTCATATGATTGGGTAAGGGTTTCAACTCTACTTTTAGAGCCTTTTCCATAGAGGCTAAGGCTTTTCTCTTATAATAGACAATTCAATACCCTCCCTATGTTAGTAGGATAAGCTCTAAAAGTAGAAACACATTCCTCTATTTCATTATCCAATTCAAATTTTCCTTTTAAATATTCATAAGAGTCTATTTCTATTGGCTTTATAAGAAAAACTTCTCTTGGATCATTGCTTATTAATTAAAAAAAAATTTAGACAGTGCCAATTACATCCACCATTGAAATAGATTCAAAAGTATAAGGATATCTCATAGAGACATAAATATTAAAAGAAATTATTTCCCCATCAAATTCTATAGTAAGAACCCAATTATACACATCAACTTTAGTTCGAGAAATTTTTAGAAATGGTATTCCTAATATAATATGATAAGGATTAGGAGATCAATCATCTTGCACGTATAAAACATAAAAACCATTAGAGAAAATAAGTTCATTGACTTGAACTAAAATGTCATCTATCACCCCCATTAGGATATCTATTACATATATCACCTAATTAGATTACAACATGTCTCTTTAAGGGGTCCTAATAGAAGCTTCTAAGTATAGCATGCAATTTTCATACCTCAAGCTTCCAATTTTACAAGGAATTATAAAAATTCGAGGATACATACACTTAGATGAGAGTATCCTTTGTAAAGTTGCAGACATATTATCCCACATGCTAACTTTTTCATCCCCTCTAATTGTTTTCTTGTTGGTGCACAAATATTTTAAAAACTTTGCATACCTAGGCACTTGCTTTATTTCATCTATCAAGGAAATGTTTGCTTCCACCTTAAAATTTTATAACATCTTCTTTTCATGATCTTGCTTCTTACCCATAGTTAACTAGCTACAAAAAGGAGCAATAGGTTTATAAGGGTTATGATATTTTATTTTAGTTTCCTTAAGAGGTTTTATTTAATTTATACTTCTCCATTTGTTGATTCTTTCTCTTCTTTATTTTTACCTTGGTCATCCTTAATTTTCTTTGAAATGTGTAATACTTTGTCACTCCTTATAGTGATAACACTCACCATTTTTGGAGGGTTCCTCTCTATCTAGCTAGGAATTTTTTAGGATTGTTGAGATTACAACTTTCCTTCAAAAACTAGCAATTAACTCACTTGATTTTCTAAGTTCCTAAATCCATTTTTTGTTTCTTTTTGAAATTAAAGAGCTTTTGTAACATCCTAAGTCAATTTGACCATACGGGGGGTCACCATAGAGTGATTTTAGATTGATTGGTTAGCCACATAAATAAACATAAGTCCTTTCAGTATTCATTATCCTCACTCACATACTTTTCATGATATTTTTATAAAATTTCTGAAACTTTCTAAGAGAATTACCCATCTTAAAAGTTTCTCTACGGAAAGTACACTTAACTATGGAGTTCTTAGGATGGAATCACTAAAAGGATGATATATAATGTTGATATAAGTTGAAATATCAATCCTTATAACTTCGTCTCAATTTGGGGTAACATATTCACCCCCTACTCAAGAACTTAACATCCTCATTGCACCTCAACCACTTACTTACAATTTTTCCCAAGAATTATCCCGCTCAGCATCTAGCTAACTCATCCAAGTTCAAGTCATGGTTGGGGTTAAGCTCCTATACCATTTGTAACATTCTAAGTCAACAGGACATCATGGGGGTTACCCAGGATCACTTTTCTATTGATTGATTAGCCCCTAAAGATTAACACGAGTCATTTCCATGAGCTTTGTTTTCACTCATGCACTTCCTGATGTGTTTTTAGAAAATTTTTAAAACTTTCCTAAAGGGTCACCCATCCTAAAAATTGATCCATGATAAGCACACTTATGGATTTCTTAAGAATGAATCACTAAAAGGATGGTATATCATGTTGATATAAGTAGCCATATCGAACCTTATAATACTCCTCACAATTTGGGGATATCACAATTTTAGTGGCTATAGTTTTAACTATATCCTCCAATGGCATACCTCTATATTTTTGTGGTACTAGTGCTCGAGGAGGCTGAATGAAGGGAGGTTTTGGTAAGATTTCAGGAATAGGACATAATCTAGGGGTTAGTTATAGCCATGTTGATTTTGGTACGATGCTGGCCTTTGATTATTCCCATACCTTAGATTTAGATTATCCCTCCATCTCGGGTTATAAGTTGGGGGTATAGGGATCATACTATAGGTTTCCTTAAGGTTCCCATGTCGCATTAACTAGTTTACCTTCTTGCAAAGTAAGACATGTATCTGTATCATGGCTTGCATATAAATAAATTTTACATACTTGAACCTACACTTCCCCTTTCACTACCTTTTCAAATAAAGAAGTCAAATTATTTAATATTTCATTAAGTTATATTATACTTGTCTCTTTTACATGTTGAGATGATGATGTAGTATTTATAGTACCAAAATTTTAGGAATTAAATGCCACATTAGATATTAGTCTTCTAGCCTCAATCAAGGTCTTATCTACTAATGCCCCGCCACTAGCAACATCTATCATATTATGATCCATAGGCATTAATCCTTCATAGAAATATTGTATTGATAATTGCTAACTAATTTGGCAGTTAGGAAAGATACCACACAATTTCTTAAGTCTTTCTTAATATTTATGTAAAGACTCTCCCCCATCCTGCATAATACCACATATTTCTTTTCTAATATTCATGGACCTAGATGATGGAAATTACTTTTCTAGAAATAATTTTTACATATCAACCCAAGTATTAATAGATATAGTAGTCAAATCATATAACCACGCCTTAGTAGCATTAGTTAAAGCAAAAGGAAAATCTTTTAATTAAAGTTAATCTATGCTTACCTCTATTGGCTTCATACTAGAGCATGCTACATGAAATTCTTTGAGAAATTTGTTTAGACTGGTATCGTAGCTTGGTCCATAAGAGATAGTATCTCGAGAAAACAAGTAAAAATAGGAAGTGTACGTATCAATCCAAGTCTAATCTTACCATCATCCTGTTCATCAAGATAATTAATATAAAGAAGATCAAGATTAAAATTAGGAGTTGCAAGCTCCTTAAGAGTTTGATTCACCATTGGTTCTTCGAAGATGTCCTTCATATGTCTTTTTGTTTCCTCCTCAGAAGGCGAAGATCTATCACTTAAGGGTAATGGAATGGTACAAACATACTTCAATATCCTTTAAATTATGTTTGCTATGGGAGAAAATGAAGTGAGGTCCATGGATTGAATTACCTAATTTCTATTTTTGATTGCAAATTCTCTCAAGTGTGAATTCCTGTTGGACATAAAAAAAAATAAGAAAAAATAATGCATAATTAGAAGAAGAGATAAATAAATAAAATCAAAATTAAAATGATAACAAAAATTAGAATTAAAATTGTCACTCCCTAGCAATGGCACCAAAATATGGTGTGATGACACTCCAAATTAAACCTTAAACGCAAACAAATAGTAAGCAATGAGTAGGGGTCGATCTCACAAAGACTTCAATTTAGTTCATAGATTTTTATTATCAAATATATTCCTTGGTTATCAAATTAGAAAAAAAAACGAATTACTAATAACAAAAATGAGAAAATAATAACTAATAGAATGATCAAATAATAATAAAGAAACACTAGGGGTCATATGACATATTCAACATAGGGATATCAACTAATCATGAAATAATATGGTCATGTAGTATTTTTTATGATAACCTATAAAATCAAACATGTGACCGCATCTTTGTATCACCTTATGTAAATAAATCAAGGGACACTTATGATTTATTGTATAAGTAATAACTTAGGATAAGATCTCTAAATTTAATTAATGATAATATTAATATTAGGGAGCAACTAACTAGAACCATAATTACATTTGGCTCGAATAACGTAGTTCTAAATATTAATAAATATAGATGAAAACAATAACCTATGTGATACTTGTAGATGTATATGTTAATAATTGTGGATTAACTATATTATCCTAGTATCAAATTAACTAGGTGATCAAGCTAGATAATAAAATCCTAATCTTGGATCAATGATAGTAATATTGATTTATTAATCTAACCAAAAACAAACATAAAAATTAAATCTATTTCACATATCACGATTAATTATCCTGTAACATTCAATAATCCTCTTACTCAATACTAATCTAGCCAAGCATATTGAAAAAATAAAGAAAATGTAGAATCTAAACACATAAAAACTATAACTTTAATTTGCATAAATATACACAATAACAAAGATTGAATTAAACTACATAAAATCACAACTCAATCAAACAAATAAATAATGAGAATTACATTAAAAAAACTAAAAAGTACAAAACAATTACATCAGACAAAGGAAAGAAATAACTTAAGAGATTGCAAAACCTCGAACAATGTATGAACTCCCATCCTTTAATTATAACATAATGAACTAACTAAATCTAACATAGTAACCGTAATGGATTGAAAATAATAAAATGAAGTCAAAAGACTGATGAAAGCGCTCTTAATAATTCTACTTGACCTAATATATGTTATATATATAGACAAAATGGAATACGAAGTAGTTCAAAAATATGAAAAAATACAATCCATATTAGTAAATACGTGACAACCATATTTTTGCTCTAACGTTATGCACGTCGCTTGAATTCATGGAGAATGTAGGAGTAATAACCAAGAAATATGAGTCGTATTTCCATAAATATGGGGCGTATTTCCTCTCTTTGTATTATCTTGTCTTGATTTTTCTTCACATGAATTCTATTTTAGGGTTTGCATGATGGTATGCGCAAATTTCTATCTAAATTGCTTTGATTTCACCTTTTCCTACAAAACTAGGTGAAAAGAGAAAACTTGAGGAAAATAGTTAAATTAGCATAACACACATATAAATTTTTTTCAAGATACATCAAATAATTTTAGAAAATATGCACCTATCAATATCCCATAATTTGAACACCATTTCCATTAGTTGAACATCATACACCATCATTTGTACGTTATAAACCCTTAGTTTCCATTATTTATATTTCATACTTCATCATTTATACACTATACCCTCATTATTTGTACTACATACCCCATTATTTGAACACCATACCCCACAATTTGAACACCATACACCATCATTTAAACACGTATGATAATCAAGTGTCTCATTTTTGTGCATAAAAATCTAGAGAGTTGGCCTCCTTAAACATGTATATCCATTAGGTGGATAAGCATGTTTATAGAATAAAATGCATGAATACGAAGCCTTAAATGAAACACAATTAATGAGTAGGATTATTTAATCTAAAATTTTTTTGTTACTTTAAGATTATTGGATAGGCTATTTTGGCTAATTTTTAATTGGAATGACTATTTTAGCATTTGATGAATATAAAGGGGCCATCTTTCATATTTGGTTCTATAATTAAAAATGAAATTTTAGGTTAGTAAATCTTATACATAAAAATGAAGAGAAAGGAGTAAATGAGTTTAATTATATTAATTATAGATCATTCTTCTCGACTTATTTTTTCCAATATGACCTAATCAAAGTTATAAAAAAAATTAAAGAGCCATTGTTATTATTTTATTATTATTAATGTTATAGTAATTAATACTTTGTATTATTACTATTTTTATCATTAATATTATTACATAATCAATATTTTAGCGAACACAATCATCATAGAAATATACATAATAAGCACATTAGCTGATATTATCACCATAAAAATATACATAACAACCACAATAGAGCACATTGTATATATATATATATATATATATATATATCAATATATAAAAATTTTAGTATAAAAATTTTATACCACAAAATTTTAGTATAAAATTTTAATCTCTTTAGAAATAAAAATTTTAGTATAAAAATGGTAAAACTAAAACATATTTTTTATGCCATAGATATATCAATATGAGTTTCTATTTATAGAAAAATATAACATGATCATTATGGTATAATTTATTTATTTTATAATTCCTAAAGAAATAGGTATCATATAATGATAGACATAATCACCATATAAGTTGATATAATCACCACAATAGATTACATAATCATCCTAAAATACGGTGAAATTTTAGCACATAAATAATAAAATAAAAACATATTTTTTTAACATCAAAAGTATATCAATATGGGTCTCTATATATAAAGAAAAATATCATAATATTATTATATAATCAATTTATTTATTTAATAATCCCTATAAAAATAGACATCACATGGTAGTAGCCATAATCTTTATCTATATATATATAAGTTGACATAATCATCATAATAGACTATATAAAAATGATAAAATTTTAGCATAGAATTGATAAAGTAAAAATACATTTTTTTAATGTTGGAAGTATATCAATTCCTATTTATAGAAGCAAAGGCCACAATCATTATAATATAATTTTCGTATTTCTTTCGTAATATATATTAAATATGAACTAACTTAAAAAAAATAATGTCGTGGTTCATAAGATGCACGGGTATACTGGATGCAACATATAACCACCACATATAGAGACATAACCACACACACATATAGAATCATAAAAAAAAATACTGACATATCACCCAAATTATTGACACGATGCATAACACATTCCTTGCATTCATAAAATAAAATAAAATAAAAAGTACACTACCACGCCGGCATGTGTATGCAGTTGCATACACTTGGGTGTATCTAATAATTTGTCGTATGGTTCAACCACCCTTGCACCTATTATATATATTTAATATACTTTTAGTGTGTTAGTTGTATCTTTATAATTATGAGTATAGAACAATTAATTATATTTAATGTACACCTATTTTTTTTTGTGTACCCAAATAATAGTAAGTATAATACAAATAACTATGGGTCTACTATGATTGTATTCACTAGAATTATACTACGAGTGCAAGGGCAGTTGCACCGTACTCTTTACAACCCCTGCACCTAATAATTTTCCCCTTAATTGTGTCTTTGTTACAAATATTATGGAGAAGGGAAAAATAAGCTAAAGATACTTTAGGAAGAAAGATATAATACTATTTATATAAAAGATAAATAATAGAGTATTCAAGACAATTATGGTGGGAATAACAAAAAATAATAAATTTTTAATAACTATTTTAGTAAAAATTTTAAATATAATAAAATAACTTATAGTAATAATCAACAACTACTCATTACTGAAACATACATAGAAAAGAAAAGGTAATCACCGTTTTATTTTATTGCATTAAATTTATCTTTATTAGGGAATTGAATGATTGTCACTATATTGAGATTAGAAATACATGGCATATACTAAATGTAATATTTAAATAATTCTTAAATAATTTTATCGCTCCTTCAATAATAAAATCAGAAAATATGAAGGAAAACAATTAACATGTGTGTTTGATATATATTTCTAATTTAGTACTATATAAGAAATGAATTAAATTCTTATCGGTAGTGTGTATACTAATGGTCATGGCTATGGATCATTGAGTCTAATTAAATTTTGTGATACAATACTCAATTTGTTTTAAAGTTTAAAAAAGTTCTTTACTATCATTAGTGTCAGCAATTGGGTGTGTCAAGTCTCTAATTGAATCATATCGAGTTAGATTAAGATTGAGTAATTTTGTGTTAGGATAGGACTAAGTTATTTTATATTTTTTTCATCATATTTGGGTTATTTTTTGTTCCTGTAACTTCAGTTTGTTTTATCTTTGGATTATTTTTGGGTGCAATCAAGTTTGATTTATTATGAAATCCATGTTGGGTTTAATCTGGGTTCAAGCTATAATGGTTTATTTTACATGTAACACCTCCATTTTTTACTATTCTTTTTAAAAGATGATTTCGGAAGATAATTATAAAAGTTGGATATCATTACCACACCTAAATTAAGATAAATATCTACAATCTATTTTATATTAGATACAAGATTAAAACTTAACATAAATAAATCATTGATAAGTAAAGAGGATCCTTGTGCGAGGTGAACACCGAGTAAATAAAGAGTTAGTGTTTGTACAAAAGGTGCTACAAGCCTACAATACTATCATGCATAAAGGAAATACAAGGTTACAAAACTAAGAGTTTTATAAATTCAACAAGATAACAAAAGCTTCCCGAGTATGGGTAAAATTATCTCAATGTTGGATAGTCTGACTCTTAGGCCAATACACCAAGCAAGCATCTTATATCCATCATCATCATACAATTGGTCATCATATTCATAAACATCATTATAATCCTCTCATCCAAATAGAATTTAAGGTCTTCATAATGACTTAACATCAAGAGTGGTATCAACACATCAAACTAATGAGTAAAGCAACCCTACCCTAACACATGGAAGTTCTTATGTTGCACAAGAAATCATGGTATAACATACATATGGTTCATACCTAAAACATACTTACAAAGAAATAAGCTAAACCATGCATACCTTATACATCTCATTAAATAAGGAAACAAATAATAGCAATCATACTAAGAAGGAAATAAGGCCACTTAAGGCATCTTTAATAAGTTAGCTCCTTTTATCAATATTCTAACATGTGATCACATAAACTCATTTATTAAAAATATTTGAGCGACTACATTAACTCTAAATCATGAACACATACAACATGATAGCTTAGCAATGATGTTTATTATGGCAATACCCAAAATAAACCAATTAACATTAGGACATCCTATCCCACCACCACTTGACATATACATCAAGAGGAACCAAATAGAGCATCTCATCTCACTATAATGGAAATATATGTCATGAGACATAAAGAAAGAAATAGAAGCATCCTAATCCACCCACATGGACATCGGTGCCAAGCAGCATATACAAAGATGACCACATCCACCATAATTGGACACCTAATGTCATGGGACACCAAAACTACCACCTAGGTTACCTAACCCTTAAATATGCATACACCTTACAAGATTATAAGTCTAGAAGAGTAGGAAAGGCACTAAGAGCTCTTGGATCCTTCCCAGAGCAAGTATATATAAGAGATTCCACCCACTAACTCCCAACTATCTACCTCGAGAGCTAGAGAATATAGGCTTGAACAAATTCTTTTTATTTATAGTTTTGTAATACCCCAAACTATTGAAAATTTTCATTTTATTTAAAAATTAGGGAAGCAAAAACTATAATTTTGAGGATGTTACCGCTACACTTAGTACCAGATCAGTTTTCTCCTATCGTTCTAGTACCAAGTGCTGAGGCTAAAAAGAACCAAAATACCATTCACACAAGTTTACTTTTATTTAAATCAGAGTAACGTAGTAAAGACATTACAAAAGTTAAAGCCCCATTATTAGTGGTTACAAGAGTAAAATAATTTTAAATAAGAAAGCAAGAGGTGGAGAGAGAAACCCTAAAAGTTTTTTTGATAATTCTTACGCTCGTACATGATGTTCACTTGAATACCACCTACAATAGACCTGCAAGGGACACTATCTATTAAATAGGCAGGGGCCCATAAATGGAACCTTTCAATACTATGGTGCTGAATAATCTTTTATACCAAACTAAAAGACAAGGCCCGCATGCAACACATAATACATAACAATATAAAACGATAACATGCCTGGGCACAGAGATAACCATAAGCAACTTAAGAAATAATACACAGTGCAACACCTTGTATAATAAGAAATGCATAGTACAAGGCCCATTCACTTAGCAATACCATCATATACCAAGAGAGAAATAGGCACCAAGGCTGAACTTATATTATAACAATATATCATGAGGATGAAAGTAACTCTTTTGGTATTAAGCCATTAAATGAATATGAGTGCGGGAAACCCACTATTATAGCTGGTTGACCAAAAATATGCTTGAGGGAAGAAGGCTCCTGACCACTATTATCACTGGTGGATCGGTATAGCCCCAACTCATATGGTGTTCTACTATAAGTGATTAGTATTTTTTCCATTATTTATTCACGTCCAAAACTTAGTTTATTGAGTTCGGGATCCCCCACTATTATAGCTGATGGACCAAAATACACTCCAGGGTAACACGCACCTGGCCACTATTATAGCTGGTGGACCGGTACACATATACATCTTCCAAGGCAAAGCGCTCCTAGCCACTATTATAATCGGTAGACCAGCACACATGATATAATCCATTTGGGTCTGGCCCAATAATCTTTCACTTTACATGATCAGTGTTTTCCATTTAATAAGCACAACAAATCCATTTATTCAACTTGAGGGGGAGATCAAGAACCCAAAGACACAAAGGTACACTATTTATACTAGTGCATACATGCAACACAGTACCCTTCATCCATCAACTCAGGATGCAAAAGTACCTTGATTGCACTGATGTACGAGGACACATAGTACCCTACCGATAAGAAAACCTAATCCATAAGTATGCATACCCTCTAAATAGGTCCGTAGAGCTAGATAGAGTAAGATGTATGGCCTGACTAGGGCACTAAGGCACACCAGCAAATACCAGAATAATCATGGACTAAACCACATCTTTAGAGTAGTGACCCCTAAAGAGCAACCATTCCCGATCTTGAGGTCTTCCACTTTAATTAATAGTGTCTTAATTAAGGTTACTACGAGAAACACAACAACCATATACTTATTCACTTCCATTTGTTTCTGTGATTATTAAGTAATCCTTATTCATATTGTGATCCATGTTAACCTAAAGAAACCACTAAGGTTGTCCTTATATCATCTAATTCCATGTCAAAATTTGCTTATGTTTATTCATGACATAAAGGGCTATCACATCATAATCATAATACGGTATTAGAGCCTGGTTAATCCATATTGAAGGATCATGAAACACTTAACCCTAACATGCCCTTATATCACATCCAACACGCATAACCATGCATGATTAATGATTAAGACACCTCTTTTATGAATATGAGATAAACACCATATCACACCCTTAATTTTCCATCCAACCCTAGGTTATGCCATGTTCTTGTGATACTCACTGATTTATCAAATCCCCTTATTTTATTATTTAATGTTACTTATGTCTGATTATGGAGACTTATTTAATCCATAGACAGGTTATATGCAAGTTATCAATTTACCCCCATTATCCTTACAAAATTACTAAAATATCCCTTTTTTGTAAAATTACCAAGTCATCCCTTTTTATTTGCTAAATTACAATATTACCCTTTATGTTTGCATAATTACCAAATTATCCCTTATATTTGTTAGACTACCAAATTATCCTCCATACTTATTAAATCACCCATTTTACCCCTCATACTTGTTAAGTTATCGAATTACCCTTTCAGTTGGTTAAATCACCAATATGCTCTTTATGCTTGTTTAAGTTACCAAATTACCCCTCAAGTTTATTAAACCACCAAAAAACCCTTTATAATTAGTATGTTCTTTGTAAGGCTTTACATTCTCATATGCATTAAAACAAAACTTGTTCATTTCATTTAGCTAAAGTTTCCTGTACTTACCTACATCACTCAAATTAAAATTTGGAAATTTCAATGCCTAATATGCTTTATGTTCAAGTTAGATCGGGAGATGGCATGCCTTCCCATACACCAAATGGTAGGGAGACATGTGAATCAGAGTTTTTTACGATGTTCTATAAGCCCAAAGTGCATCATCTAATTTGATACACCAATATTTTTGAGTTACACTTACAATTTCTCCAAAATTCGTTTAATCTCCCTATTAGTTACTTTGACTTGACCACTTGTCTGAGGATGGTAGAGAGTTGTCACTTTATGCATGACTCCATACTTAGCTAGCAGGGATTGAAATTTTTTATTGCAAAAATGCTTCCCTCCATCGCTAATGATAGCTCTAGGTGTGCCAAATTACATGAAAATATTTCATTTCAAGAATTTAACAACCACCTTGGCGTCATTCATGGGAAGTGCCACAACATCTACCCACTTGAACATATAGTCCATAGCCATAAGGATTTACTCATTACAAAAAGAACAAGGGAAATTCATGTTTTTGGGATATATTTCCTATCCTTTGACACCTATCACAAGCAAAAACAAAGGTGGGAGCATCCTTAAAAGTATTAAGCCAATAAAAAGACACATTGTAAAATCTTAGTTGCCATCCTAGTTGGTCCAAAGAGACCTCCAACCTCCCTACTATGACAATCCTCTAGGATGGAATAAATCTCCTCATCATTCACACACCTCTGAATTACTCAATCAGCATAAAATCTAAATAGGTACGGATCATCCCAAAAATAATACTTTACCTCATAAAGAAACTTCCTTCTATGCTGATATGAAAGATGAGTGGGTAAAATGTTACTTGCCAAGAAATTGGCTATATTAGCATACCATGGAGTAAGTGTGATTTGAACATTGTAAAGGCGCTTATTTGGAAATTCTTCATTTATAGAATTAGGTGGCTCTTTTATGATAGATTGGGGAAGTCATGAGAGATTATCTACAACACTATTCTCACTCCCCTTTTTATCTTTGATCACCAAGTTGAACTCTTGGAGTGGCAATATCCATCTTATTATCCTAGCCTTAGCATCCTTCTTAGCAAACAAGTACTTTAATGTAGAGTAGTCAGTGTAAATAGTGACTTTATTCAAAAACAAGTAAGAACAAAACTTATCAAATGCATATACTATGGCCAGCAATTCTTTTTTAGTAGTAGAATAATTATGTTGTGCAGAATTCAGAATTCTACTAGCATAGTAAATGGTTTGAAAAAGTTTATCTATCCTTTGACCCAGCACAACACCAACAAAAAAGTCACTTACATTGCACATTAATTTAAAGGGTAAATTTCAATTAGGAAATACCATAATAGGTGCACTAATCAATTTTTCTTTCAACATATTGAACGCATGCAAGCACTCATCAGAAAAATATAAGTAGCATCTTTAACAAGCAACTCACATAGGGACTTAGCTATTTTTGAGAAGTCTTTAATGACCCTTCGATAAAAGCCAGCATGCCCAAAAAAATCCTGATTCCTTTAACAATATAGGGAGGGGGAAGTTTTTCAATTACTTTAATTTTCACCTTATCAACTTCAATCCCCTTGTTAGAGATTTGCTGACCCAGAAAAATCCCCTCTTAGACCATAAAATGATATTTTTCCCAATTAAGAACTAAATGTATTTCTTCACATCTTTTCAACACATTATCCAAATTATTTAGGCATGCATCAAAAGAACATCCAAACATTGAAAAATCATCCATGAAATCCTCTACCATATTATGAAAAATTGCCCTCATACATCTTTGAAAAGTAGCTGGAGCATTACACAATCTGAAAGGCATTATCTTATACGCAAATATACCGTAAGGACATGTGAATGTTGTTATTTCTTGATCCTCATGTATAATAGGAATTTATATGTAACTGAATACCTATCTAGGAAATAGTATAATCTGTGGCCTACCGGTCTCTTTATCATTTGATTAATGTAGGGAAGAGGGTAATGGTCTTTTCTTGTGGCATCATTTACTCGTCTATAATCCATATAAATATGCCAGCATGTTATGGTACATGTAGGGATTAATTCATTCTTGTCATTAGCCACAACAGTAATACCCCCTTTTTTAGGTACCACCTGCTTTGGACTAACCCACGCACTATCAGATATGAGATAAATTACGCCTACATCGAGTAATTTTATCATCTCTTTTTTCTCCACTTATTGCACCTTGGGGATTAATTTGTCGTTGAGGTTGCACCACTAGCTTACAACCCTCCTCCATTAGAATTTTATGCATGCATATAAATGGACTGATTCTTTTTAGGTATGTAATGGTCCACCCAAAAACTCTTTTATGCTCCTTCAACACCCTCACTAGCTTCTCTTCCATCAACCCGCCCAAAGAAGAGGAAATAATCACTAGAAGAGAAGTAGAACCATCAAAAAACACATATTTTAAATGAGAGGGGAGAGGTTTGAGCTCAAGCGGAGGAAGCTCTTACATGGAGGGTTTTAATTTTTTTTATCTCGTCACGCTCCAAGCCTCTAAGTAGTAGCCTTAAAAATTTGGGATACTAAGGAGATGCCTCCAAATAGTGGATTACTTTTGTAAGACTCTCATCTTCCCCCTGCTTACCAAGTCTACTCATGAGACATGCTTCTAATGGGTTATCTGATATGTTCACCTAATACTCACTAACACACTCATCAATAGAATCAATATGTGAGCAATTATCTTATTCGTGAGGGTGTTTCATGCCATCAAATACATTAAAAATAATTTGTTCATCACTAATCCTCAAAATTATTTTACCATCATTGATGAAGCTTGGATAGGTTTCACGAATTTTCGCCGAATCATGAATCGAGCGCGAGGTTCGATTCGCACAAGAAAATCAACCTAAGGATTTTTAATCCAAAGGAATACTAGAAAAAAAATCAAAGCGTAGTTGAATTAACGGCTACTAGAGTTTGTGTAACAAAAGAATATCGAGAAGCAGATCAAAGAAGAAGATCGAAGAAGAAGAAGGTGCAAATGATACAGTCGTGAGAGAGAGAGAGAGAGAAGTCGAGAAAATTCCAGAAAAAAGGATCGACCAAGAATGTATTCAACCAAAGATACACATACAGTCTAGTATACGCCTTTTATATGGGCGTATACAATACACATAATACAGCCCGTATACGGATGATGGGCTCACGCATAATTACAACATATCAGCCCACAATCATCCGAGAATTTACAACAACAGAACGTGGAGTTGGAGTTAAAGGAAACAACCCAACTTCAAAGAAAATTACAAATGTACACTTATCTAAAATAATGGTTTTACAAATTAATTCCCATCAGCTAAATTTTGCTGGCTAATCATGGTTACCAAGGGTTGCGTAATCCACAATCCTACTAACCTAGTAAGTATGGGTCGGGTGGTAGATTACACGGCCAACTTAATTCCCATTAGCCAAAGTATGCTGGCGAATGCATCATATGGGATAATCAAAAAATTAATACAACAAACTCCTATCACTAACAGCAACCAGCAGCAGCTACACACAGCAAATCATCTTGATCCATCTCCCATATCCTGATTTAATTTCCTAATCAACCACACAATAAGAAAAGTAATTATATGTGCAATATAATTTATAACAATTAATATAATTATTTAAGTACAAATTATGGAGATATATATCAATCATGAAAATCAATAAGAGTTCTACCTATGTCCCAAAATGGTCTCCCTAGAATTAGAGGTACCTTATGGTCCTCTTCCATCTCTAGAACGATAAAATCTATAGAAAAAATGAGCTTGTCAACTTTTACCAGTATATCTTCAATAATACCACATGGATACTTGATTGATCAATCTACCAGTTGGAGAGATATGGCTGTGCCCTTTGGTTCACCTAATCCAAGTTCCTTGAAAATGAAAAAGGGTATGAGGTTAATGCTTGCACCAAGATCGCAAAGAACCTTATCAAAATGTAAACTACTGATATTGCAAGGAATAGTAAAAATTCCTGGATCTTTTAGCTTAGGATGTAGTTTTTTTTGGAGCACATGAGAATACTCCTCATTAATTTTAACCATCTCACAATCCTCTAGTTTCCTTTTATTAGCTAAAATTTTCTTTAAAAATTTAGCATAACTAGGAATTTGGGTTAAAGCACCAGCAAATGGAATATTTATATGTAATTTCTTAAAAATTTCAAGAAAATTAGACAATTGTGTATCCAATTTCTGTTGTTTCAACCTTTGGGGAAATGGGATGTGAGGTTGATAAGGTTTTACCTCACGATGCGAACCCTCACCAAGTGTGGGGTCATCTCTTACCTCCTTTTGAGAATCTGAAATTTCTATGGGCTGCTCATCAACTGCCTTTTCCTTACCCTTTTCTTTCAAGCTCAGAGATGATATATCAAACAACTCTTTACCACTCCTCAAAGTGATTACCTTTGTATCCTCTCATGGATTCCTTTCTATATTGCTAGGCAAGGTTTCCTTATCTCTTTTGGAGATCATATTTTCCAACTATCATACTTGCACCTCCAATTTCTTTAAAGAAACCTCCTGATTTTGCATTCAAGTTTCTTGATTTTAGAATCTTGACTTGTTTTTGTTTATGAACTCAGTAAGTAAATCTTTCAAACTCAATTTTGGTTCAGGGGTTGTGGTTTGGTATCCTGGAGGTGGTCTTACTTAACTTGGAGCCTGAGTTGCGTTTTGATTTCTCAAGAGAAATTTGGGTGATTCCTCTAACTAGGATTATAGGTGTTCAAGTAAAGATTGTTGTTGGACCTGCCAAAATTTGAAACAAAATTAACTTGCTTAGATGATTGTACAAAAGGGTTGCCCACCTAGCACTCAATGCTAGTCTGAAGTCCACCACATAAGTTACATCTTACAATCGGGACCTACATTGTAGAAGCACTCAAGTTAGTCACTTGTTTAGTCAAAGCATCCAACTAAGCCAAAAGAGTAGCGACGACGTCGACAGAATGGATGTTCGCACTCCTACTATATAATCCTCTGAAATTTTAAAAGCCTATAATTTAATAAATAAATTTTAATTGGGATAAATTAGCCTTTAAACCTATTTAATTTAATTATTTTATGAATTTTTGAGTAAATAAAATTGGGTATAAATATTTAATAAATTAAAATAAATATTTTGTTATTTTATCACAATCTTATTATTTAAATAAATTTTCAAACCCTTATTTTACTAAAATTATCCTTTTTAAACCCTTATATTTTAATTATATTAAATTAAATTATTAAATCAATTTATTACCCAAAAATATTATATTGTATTATTTTATAAATTAAATTATTTTATTTAATACCATTTTCCTTTTCTTTTTCCTTCTCCTTTTTCTTCCTTTTCTCTTTTCTTTCTTTTTCTTTTTCTTTGGGCCGCCGGTTGGCTGGCCTACCCTTCCCACCTGTGCATTGGTCTGTCGGCCCATCTCTCCCCCTCCTCCCTCCTTTCCTTTCTCCTTTCCCTGGCTCAGCTCCCCTTTTCTTTCTTCCTTCTCCCGCGTGAGCCGGCCGCCTCCCTCTTTCTTTCCTTTTCTTTCTTCCTCGACTGGGCCGGCCTGCTTCTTTCTTTTCTTTAGCCGCCTATCGCACACCAGTCCCCTCCCTTTTCTTCTTCTCTTCTTCTTCTTCCTCTTTCCCCGGCGAGAATCCCGTCAACCCGCCATCACTGCCACCCCACCTATAACCCCCTCTCCCCTATTGATCTCCCTGACTCTCTCTCTCTCCCGCCATTTCTCTGCCCCATCCCGGCCCCAACATCTCTCCCTTCCCCATGCTCTACCATCCCTCTTCTTCTCCCTCTCCCTTCCATGGCCATTTCCCTACCACCCTACCACCACCCCTCAAGCACCCTATCCCCTCCTCTCTCTCCTTCTTCTTTTTCTTCTTCCCTTCTTGTTCCATTCGGCCATTTTTTCGAGCCCCATATGTTGCCTTGACCTCTTTTCTCTCCCTTTCTTCTCCTCCCCTCTCTCACTCTATTTTTGCTTCGCCGCACCGCTCTGCCGCTACCGCCACCTCAACAGCCACCTGCACCACCCTCTACCTCACCCCCAAACCATCACAACACCCATTGAGCCACCATGCAGCCTCCTTCTTCCTCCTCTCTTCTTTTTCTCTTCTTTCCATCCCTTCTTGGCAACCACCCTGTACCGCCCTGATCCACCACCATCCCGCCGCTTCTGCCGCCACCTAAGCCACTACATTAATCCCTGTAACCCCCTCTACCACTCCTAATCCTCCTTTACCCAAAACCACCACCCAAAAGCCTTCATTTTCCCTCCCCCTTATCCTTCCTCATCAGCCCCCATTTCGACTCCCTCCTCGGTCGGCACCTTTGCAGCCTCGCTGCCACCACCTCCGCTACCCTTAGCCGCCTTCAACCCATCCCCAACCACCACTTACACCCCTTCTCCACCTCTGCACCCTTCCCTTGCCCTAAATCCTCCCCCAACCACCTTCTTTCCTAGCCCCAAACCACTAACCCAAAAATAGTCCATTGCTCTTTTAACCACCTTCGAGCCCCCCCTCCTCCTTTTTTTGCATGCACCTCATGCTGCATGAGTAGTATAAGCTGCCGCCTTTCTTGATTTAGTTGGGTAATAAATTTTAAGGTATAATAATATTTTAATTTAAGTATTTGATTAATAAAGTGTTATAAAGCCTTATACTTTGATTTTTATTATTTCTAATGTAATAAGTCTTGATATTATTTTTAGGTATTGGTTTTGATAATCAAAGCTTGAACCTTAAACCGGAATACAGATAAGGTTCATTTTTGCGAGAATCGAGGTAACCGTTAAATCCCACTTAAACATATGGATTAATGCATGTTAGCACATTAGGATTTTTAATATGTTATTATGCTGAATATATGTTATTTAATATCATATGCATAGTTTCTTGTGATGTTGGATGAAAGAAGTATGCTAGGTTCGTATGGAAATATTGTTTATGGTAAGAGTTTGGTTGTCAATGAAAATGTTAAGTATTATCCATGTTGTATTATGGTATTGTGATCTTTAATACATGGCTAATATTTTATGAGCCTTAGGGGTATTTTAGTAATGTATCTTGTACAAGAATATGACCTAATATATATATAAGGGTGCTAATAATATTATATTAATTATAATAGTTGTGGATGAGCTGTTAATATTAATATTTTATGTAGTAATAATAATAATTTAATATAAGTGGTGTACTAAGGGGCAAAATGGTAACTTTGAATTAAAAAGGGTATTATGGTAATTTTAGTGGCAAGGGCAAAGTGGAAATTTTGTAATAAAGGATAAACGAGTAATTTTGGAATTTAAAGATAAAATGGTAATTTTGGAGATAAAGGGTATTATGGTAATTTTGGAGGCAAAGGCAAAGTGGTAATTTTGTAATTGAAGGGTAAAATGGTAATTTACAAGTGAAAAGAGTAAGGTGGTAATTTGTAAATGAAAACGGGGTAAATTGGTAATTTTGGAAGTAAGGGGGTAAAATGGTAATTTTGGAAGTAAAAGGGCAAAATAGTAACTTGTGCACAAAAGGGGGTAAAAGTGGAAATTAGAAAGGAGTAACTTAGTAATTATAATAATTAAGAAAGGTAAAATGATAATTTAATAAAAGAGAAGGTTCAAATGATAATTTAATAATGGAGAAGGGTAAAATGGTAAATATGATAAATGTGAAGGGAATTTTGGTAATTTAAATAACTAAAGGGTAATTTGGTAAATTCAATAATGGAGAAGGGTAGTTTGGTAATTATGATCATATAAAAGGGTAATTTGGTAATTTAACTAACTAGAGGGTAATTTTGATAATGGAGTAGGGTAGTTTGGTAAATATGATAATAGAGAAGGGCAATTTGGTAATTCAAATAACTAAAGGGTAATTTGGTAATTCTGATCATATAAAAGGGTAATTTGGTAATTTAACCAACCAGAGGGTAATTTGGTAATTTTGATAATGGGGAGGGTAGTTTGGTAATTGATAATATAGGACGGTAATTTGATAATTAACGAAATAAAGATATAATTTGGTAATTAGGTTAATGAGGAAGGGTAATTTGGTAATTTGACCAACTCAAGGGCAATTTATTAATTATAATAAAGGAAAAAGGGAAAAGTGGTAATCTAATTAACCAAATGGAAATTATATTAAGTGTAATAATTATGAAGGCGGATTAGTGACCTAATAAGTATGGGAGATAACTTGGTAACCTAAATCGAGTAAGGGGTAACTTGGTAATTATATAACAAGGAGGGTAATATGGTAATTTGTCAAGTAAGGAAGGGATGACTTAGCAATTATATAAGTAAGGGGTAAATGAGTAATTTGTATCTAACATATCGTTGTGATTGTGGAATTTTGTAAGATGACTCAAATAACGCTAATTAGCGAGGTAAGAGTATTTGATGGTTAGTAAGTATCACGAGAATGAATTCTAATTTGAAATTAGATGAGATTAGGATGGCCTTAATGATTCTTCTGTGTTACCTTGGACAACCATTTGAATAAGAAATATCTAATGATATCTGAATGATTAAAAGTGAATAATTATCTGATTATTGTGCTTTTGTGATCACCTTAATTAAGACACTAATACTTAAAGTAAAAGACCTTGAGGTCGGGAATGGTGGCTCTTTAGGGGTTGCTACCCTAAAGACGTGGTTTAGCCCACGATTATTCTGGTATTTGCTGGTGTGCCTTTATGCCCCAGCTAGGCCCTATATCTACTCTATCTAACTCTACGGACCTAGTTAGGGGGTATGCATACTTATGGAATAGGTGTCCTTGTCTGTAGGGTACTGAGTTAGCTTTATGCACCAGTACAACCAGGGTACCTTTGCGTCCTTGGGTTGATAATTGAAGGGTACTAAGTAGCTTTTATGCACCAGTGCGACTGGTGTACCTTTGTGTCCCGGGATCTTGATCTCCCTATCGAGGCAAATAAATGGAATTGATGTGCTGATTAAAAAGGGGAAACACTAATTGTTAAAGTGGAAGATTAATGAGCCGGACCCAGTTGAATTATATTACGAGTACCGATCCACCGGATATAATAGTGGCCCGAAATGTTTTGCCCTGGATGATGTTTATGAGTACCGATCCACCGGATATAATGGTGGCCCAGGATGTGTTGCCCTGGATGTTGTATATTTGTATTTCGATTCACCAGCCAAAATGGTGGGGGTCCCAAGCTCAATAAATTTGATTTGGCTATGAATAAATTATGAAAAATTACTAATCACTTATAGTGGAATACCATATAAGTCAGGGCCAGACCGGTCCACCGGCAAATAATAGTGGCCAGGAGCGTTTTGCCCTGCATGACCGGTCCACTGGCTAATAATAGTGGGGTTCCCGCACTCACACGAATAATTATAATTTGATATGATTGAAAATGATGGACTAAGGGCTTAAGGCCCAAAAGTATCGATTGTTCTCTATGGTCTATTAATATTTGATTGATTTGTTAAGTATGTGGTTGTATAAACGTGGACATTCAATATTTACCTTTCATTAAGTATGTATGTAGTATTATGTGTTGCATTGTGAGACTGTTGTTAGGTGTGATTTAAAGGGTTACTCAGTACCGTAGTACTGAAGGGTTCCATTCGTGGGGGCCCTGCCTATTCAATGGGCAGTGTCCCTTGCAGGTCGTCATCAGGTGCTATTCAAGTGGTCTCTCGGGAAAGAGTGTAAGGTACTATCCGATAAACCCTAGGTTTGTACTCTTTCACCTTTAAAATTTATGGTTTCAATGTATTTATTGATTTGTAACCACCAGTGGTGTATTATACTCTTATAAAATGTTTTAATGCACTACTCTAATTTAATCATTCGTTTGAGTTTCTTGTAAGTTATATTTTTCTCTTTTAGCCTTAGCACTTGGTACTGGAACGGTAGGAGTGAACCGGTCTGGTACTAAGTGTGGCGGTAATATCCCCAAAATTTACAGTTTTATTATTTTGCTTCCGCTAATTCTTTTAATAAAACGAAATTTTTCAGTAGTGAATTTTGGGGGTGTTACATACTAGGTAATCTCTCAGCATGCCACTAATGACTATTAGCTGCTAACTCCTCAATAAAATCATAGGCATCTTCTGGGGTCTTGTTCATGATTGTCCCACCTATAGCTACATCAAGCATGGAACGATTAGTAGAAAACAAACAATTGTAAAAAGTATGAACTAGTAGCCAAATAGGTAGACCATAGTGAGGACATTTTCTCCGCAATTTTTCGAATCATTCTCATGCTTCATATAATGAGTCTTGATCATACTGCACAAAAGTAGTAATATTATTTCTCATCTTAGCAGTTTTTAATGGTGGAAAAAATTTAGCAAGAAATTACTGAGCCATATCATTCCACGTAGTAATTGATCCCATCGACAAAGAATGTAACCAACTCTTAGCTTTATGCCTAAGAGAGAAGGGAAAAATCCTAAGCCTTATGGCATCATCAGAAACTCCATTTTGCCTAAAAGTATCACAAATCTCAAGGAAATTAGCAATATAAGCATTCAGATCATCGTTTGGCAATCCTCTAAATTGAACTACTGTTTGAATCATCTGAAAATGGCCAATTTAATTTCAAATTTGTATGTTTGTATGGCTGGTTGTTTGATGTTGAAACCTGTACCATCTAGATTTGGGGTGGCATAGTCTTTAAGAGATCTACCCACTGGAGCTTGTACTTGCACCTGAAGTGGTGCCTGTGGAAGCGCCAGATTGTGTTGTAAATTTAGATTCAACACTTGCAGAGGATGCAGGTCTTGTGGATTAAGAGCTTGTTGGTTCCCAATGCTTTCCATGCCTTCAGTCTATCTATCCAATCTGTGCAACCTATGAAAAGTCCTCTCAATCTCTAGATCAAATGGCTCTAACTCACCCCCACAAGAGCAAGTCATGCACTAGGGATCATGCACAATGTTAGAAAACTACTCGAACAAACTTTAAAAGGATCATAAATAAAATAAATAGAAACATAAATTTATAAAGAAAAGAAAATCTCTCAGATACAATAACCTCTTTATTCAAGATGAGAAATTCACTGTTCTATCCGTCCGATCAGGAACAAGAAATTGAGATCAAGAGATGGAAGATTGTTGATGAATTAGAGGTGGGATTGGATTGGGTGATGCCAAACAAGTAACCCAAGATCTCTCTTTAGTACTCTCAAAATCATCATCTTTTTTCCCATTCGCTTCTTTCTCAAACTGAACGAAAAATAAGTTTATATATACGTAACTTCCTATTAACACAACCGTGTAAATCAACACAGTAGTGTGGTTTTGCTGCTTCAGCTTTACACATATTTTGTATTTCAGCCATAACTTCTTTGTTTTGTATTGAGCTGATTTTTATGCATTGGAAATATAACAAAAATATCTACAACTTTTATGCTCAATAATTTTCCAAATTCAAATAGAAGCATGTTTGAATTTTCAAGTCTTTATTCCTTTTCATAATTTAAGCACTCACGTTTGCTTCTGTTTTGTTCCAGCTATTGTGTTTTAGCTCCTTTTGATCCCATATTCTTGAAATACCTACAAAATATGATCAAGAGCAGTAAACAAGAAAAATTGGACTAAATTATGAAAAAAATCATCATATAATCACATTAAATCTCCATCTTAAAGTCCATATGATTGACATAATTCATGCCTATCATGTCCTTACAGACCAAAATGGTTTGGTCTCTACTTAGAGCTATCAATCAATTGGACCAAACTAAATGACTGGTTTCTATGACCAGTTGATCGGTTGGTCAAACCCATCGACTTGTTTCTCTATAGGGTAAAATAGGTTGGTCTCTGCTTAGACCTATCGACTGGTTAGACCAAACTAATCAACTGGTTCCTATGAATAGTTGATCGATAAGACCAATCAGTCAATCAGCTTTCTGGTATGCTTTTAGTTCAAGTCTAGTACGAGCAGACTAGTTGACTAGTCTGAGGATCAATTGACTGGTTCAACTAGAAGCTGACTGGTTTGTTATTATTTTTTGTGTTACTCTTAGGTAATTTGTGTTGATACCTCCATGTATTTACAACATTTAAATTATGATTTTCACTATGATTGCCCTAATTTAATAAGTATCATCATGATGGCAATCGAGAATTAAATTTGAGATGTTTGGTGTGAGCATTGTAAAACACCTAATTGTATGAGGCTTTTGGTGAGAGCACTATAAAACACCCAATCATATGAGGTGTTTGATGTGAGCACTATAAAACATCCAATTGTATGAGGTGTTTGGTATGAGCATTGTAAAACACCCCTCTAGTGGCTTTATGCCTTATGAGATGTTTGGTATAAACACTATAAAAAACCCAATTGACCTTATGATGTATTTGTTAAAAAAAAAATCTTTTGGTTATGTGTGGATTTTATTTTCAATTGTGTGGTCACTAAAGGAAAGATTATAATATGGTTTATATTGCATGGATTGAAACATATTTACTATATCTTTATACTTCCATGAACTCTATGCAAGCATGCCTTGTTTTACTTGAGCTGTATTAATATGATATCACCATATTGTTATGTGACTTTAATGTGATGCATGAGCCTTACCATGTTTTAGGTAGTGTATTTTACCAGTACTTTATCGTACTGATACTACACTTGTATAGTCACTGTGATTGTTCAGCTTCTGGTCTAGGAAGTAGAAGATAATTTTTAGGGTTATGACTCTCGGTTAGAGTATGCTAAGGGTGATAGCATGAGCCATTAACAGGTCATTGATTAGGATTATAGGTTTGTGAGTATACCAAAGATTTAGGCTAACCAGTTAAAGTATTTTTGCCTACTACATTGGAAAGTGTTTATATTTTTGTTTATTTAAATTATTAGCTCGGTTTCCTGTATTAGGTTTTATGAACTATCATACTCATTCTATCTATGACATGGTTCTCACCTTTATTATCTTGTATTGTCAAGTTATTATTATGAGCATGCATCTTTTGTTCCTTGTTCCATTTTTCCTTGTATCAGGCATGGGTTAGATAATGATCACACCTCTCTCCTAGTTGATGTGGCAGTAACATTTCCCAACTTTTTTTTTAAATGGTTCCATATTGTCTTAAAAATAAAATTTTATTGTTCAAAAATTGGGGGTGTTACATTATAACTTAACAAAACAAGATTAATAGTCACAATAAAGGATTAACATCATGCATAGGACTCAAGTAATCAAGAAATAATGAAATCCCAATTCAAAATAAAATTATAAGATAGAAAGAAAAATGAAGTAAAGCTAATAAGTAATGGAGATGCTTATATTTTATTACAATACATAAGCATCTTTATCATAATAAATACAATAAGGAAAAAATATTGAGGTCAAAGTAAGAACATAAAATAACGAGGGGGCACAAATAAGAAGCATAATCACAAGGAAATTTTCAAAAGAAGAATAATGACAATGTAAGATGATGTAAAGGGGGGGATAATGATAATAGAGTTAATATGAGGAAGAAATTACACCAACATGGGTAAGCATAATGGAAACTTATAAAGAAGAACTTTTAAAAAATGGAAGGGTACGTCAAAGGAAGGTACCAACTAAGGAAAGACCATTAAGGACATGTTCATAAGGAAGTATATTTGAAAATCAATAATCATGAAAACTGTAGGGCTTCATGGGTAAAACAATGTTGAAAAAATTATATTATTCAATTTAATTATTTATCAAACCATATTAGGACATCATTTGGTCAAAGCTTTAAAGACTCAATTAAAGGGTATCTCAAACTTTCTTTAGTTCATGATCATTAAAACCTTAACAAATTGAATTATTACAAAAGCTAAGAAAAGAAATGCTTTAAGCCTTCAATGTAAACAAAATTATCCAAGTCATATTAGACACCGTAAATTAAGAATACTTTCAATACAAAACACGTGTTTAATGAAATGTTCAAGGTGAAATCCTACCAAATATTGATAAAAACCCTTCAATAGATAATGCAGTCACCTGTACTAGTAGGATAACATAATAACCATCTCATTTTTAAAATAACAAAAACTTCACAAGACACTTCAAAAATAAACCTTTACATTTTCAAATCACAATCAACCATCTAATTTTCCACAACACAAAAACAAAAACTTTAAAAACATGTTTAAAACATATGTGAAAAACAAACCAAGGAATTTAACATAAATAAAATCAAACACGCAAGGATAGAGGTAAAAAGTGGGGTATTACCCCCTTAACAAAAGAAACATAGGGTATTATGGCTAAAAAATATAAATAAGGTAAGAATATTAGTATACAGCCTAACAAGCACCCTATTAGGCCATCCTATACAATCTATTACTCTAAACAAATTTTAATTGCTCAACAAAACAAGCATATAACATCAAGCACATGGCAATAAATATCATTCATGCATATTCTTACATCATTAATTATCATATGGCTCATAATAATAGAATAAAACTCAATGTCACAAACTTCCCACACATTATTAACATTCACTCTATAAGCTCCAATACCCACCCTCACTTGGTGTCTTTTTGGATTTTAAAAGCCAAGTCTTTTGATGATTTCAAATTGGGTTTTGAACTTTAGAGTTAAAATGTGTTCCCTGACAACACTTTTGAAAAATAAATTTCAAAAAATCAATACTCTAACACCACTTTGTAACACCCCTATTTTCAAATTAGAAAATCACTTTAGAAGTGAAATAATGCATATGCTTAAAAATGGTATCAAGGGCAGTATTACACACCTATCATAAATAGAATCCTATGCCCTACTATACTAGATGCTACAACTATTAAAGAAAATGACTCCGCTATTTATTATAAAATTCCAACAAATTTATTTTGTTCAACTCAAATTGTATAAAAAAAATACATGTTCAAATTATTGACAACTAGTCATTTTGTTACAAATTTTAAAAAGATAACTAATAAATATATAATTTTAATAAATTTTAATTATTTATTTAATAAAATAAATAAATAAATATTTTATTATATTTAAATAGAAAGTAGAACTCGTATATGGAATTATATATGGAAAATTATTTACCTCAAAATTAAGATAAGGAAATATCATTCTAGAATATGAGTAGATAATGGTACATAAATAATTAATTAGTAAAAACATTAAAATAATAATATATATGGTACACACCACATGAGCTGATTGTTCCATATAGTTATTTTATCAATAATTAACTATTTAGAATTTTCATTTTGCCATGTTTGCTATTTTTATCAACATGAGGGTTTAAAATCACTTTTAAATCATAGAAAAGAGTATGATAATATAAACATATCTTGGGCACTTTGACACCTAAAAACATTACATGTCCAAAAAAAGGTAAGTCCATTTAATTCTAAAAATTTCTAATCACGGAATGTTTTTGAAAAAGCCTCAAACCAAGTTATATATTCCAACTTCAATCTTAATATGAAAATGATTCATATTAAGGGATTGTAATAAGCTTTTAAAATTTATGGGCGTTACATTCTATAAAACTGTTTTGAAAATAATGATCACTAAAAGGATAAATGATGGGCTAATACTTATGGGGTATTACACTAAATTATTTAATATATAATTCAACATAATTTATCATGTAATTATTATACATTTAAAGGTTTTATAAGTGGGGTTTTATGCTATCATTTTTAGCAGGCAATCATGTCAGACTATTTTAAACTCACATCAATTCATATTAGTTGATTTTTTTTTAAGAATAGGCTTTGTTTGAAGTTAAATTTATTATAGTTGAATTATTTATTTTTTTTTATAATTATTTTATATTTTCAAGGTGATGATAGGTCAAATAATAGGGTTTAATATATTGGTCCGGCCAATTATAATTTTTATTCAAGCCATGGCAATATGTTTTACTATTATAGTAGATGATCAAATTGAGTTATTTTAAATTTAGGTCATTTTTTGTATTATTAGTTTTTTGTTTGTGTTAGCTTGAGTTTGTTTGGATTTTAGTTTATTAGGGTTGAATCATTTAATTTTTTATTTCCATGTTAATGATAGGTTAGGTGATCAGGTTATTTTGAATTTGTTATGAGTACATTCACTTTTCTAAAACTATTTTTTTATTTTCATTTTTAGGTTTCATTAGAGAATGTGAATATGTTATGAAACTAAGTTTCAAATAAGAATAATAATAACCATCATTCATTTGCCTACAAATTGGAAATAATGATGTTGACGGTGGTGGTACATCGAAAATTTAAGGTAGATTGATCTTGTATATTGACTTATTGGACTAGTACTCTCATTGCTAATTGATCTCTTGATATAATCTCACTATATACATAGACATATACATATCATCGGAGGTGTTGTAAATTTGTGATCTACATTTCAAATTCAATTTTTTTTATCTATTGAATCATTTATTTTATTTTAAAGTATAACTTATAATGTTTCTTCATCATACATTATATTATATGGAGGTCAAATATTATTTTAATTTTATATTATAGGCATATCCCACGTGATCTTTGCATAATATTATAAAACAATATTCAAAAACTTATAATTTTATTTTAAAAATTTGGTTAGATATTTTTGGGTTTATTATTTTCTAATTAGGTCAAATATTAGATAATTATTAAATTAGATTAGGGAGGGTCTATTTTAAATTTATAATTTTTTAAGTAATATATGTTATTGATCGGATAAGATAGGTTTTAAGTTCATAATTATTCGGATCGTAATAGATATAAACCATATAGCATATTGGGTTGGATTGATATTAAATTTATAGTTTTTAGATTATACTAGATAAACTTTTGGACGAATAAAATTAATTTTTGTCCGCTATTTTAGATTGGGGCAATTTTAGTAAGAGGTAACTTCAACTATCATCATCATGCTATAATAAGAGAAAAAGGACTTTTGTGTCCATTGGTACTGTTATACGGATGTCACATCGAACTCCAAAATGTTAATCAGAATCACATCATTGTGACAAGGAATTTTGATATTATTCATCGACGTCCTCACAAAAATTATAATCAGTAAACGTGGCCCTAAAGTTGTTCGTTCGTTGTGGTTGTGGATATGGAAGGAATGAGAGGATTACGTGAAAGCCCAAGAAATTACTTGTCTGGCGTTCTGCTATGCACCATTTCAGAAACCTTATCTCTTTAACCACGCTCTTAATCACTAAATCATATCACAAATACCATAGGCTTTGTCCTGCTATCAATCAGATGGGACCTCTTTACGGGAATTGATCATGCCAGTATTCTTTTACTATCGATGATAGTACTGGAGAAATCTCTAACAAACAATGTCGAATGGACCGATTGAGATCCGGAAGCGATCAGAAGCCATGGGATGATTCGCGGCCGAAAAGTTTCTCGACAGCATATAGAATGCTAGCAGCTTAAATGATTAGCTTAAGTAATCTTTGGGCTAAAAAAAAATTATGCTACGCTTTTCATTTGCTACTCTAGAAAATAAATAAACTCTATAATGGCGGCATAGACTCTGATGTATCGCCTCACTATTTATGCACTCCGTCAATTTCATTTCTAACAATTTATTATTTTATAATTTTAGCTATAATTATTGTTTACATGAATAATGATTTAAAAATGTTAAATTAATAATCATAATTAATATATTATTTGTGTTAATATTGTCTTAATTTTGGAAAAAAAAAAGCAATTAATTATTTGTGTTAATATTATCTGAATTTTGAAAAAAAAAAAATAGTATGTGCTCAATATGTATATTTTTAACTTGTATTAATTAATCAATCATCCGCTTTTCAAATAATAAAAATAGGATTGTATATATTACCAATAATTTTAGAGATTAATCAACTTCAATGATTGCTATTATAACAAGGAAAGTGACTAACAAACAAGTAATTTTAATAATTAAAGTGGTAGACTAATAATAATATTATTAATTAATTAATCATTTTAAAGAATTTATTTAAGTAATTTACATATTATTTTATAAGACAATAAATTTACCCTTAATATTACAATTATATCATTCATTGGGATACAATATAATATTTAATGTATAAAAGAAAAGGGATAAAATATAAAAGTAAAAGTGGAAAGTTTAAAGTATATTTTAACTTTTATAAAACTATTTTTAAAAAAAATCCACCAAAAAAATTCCTAATAAAATTTAAAGAGAGAGAAGAGGAGTAAATGGATAATAAAAAATTTTTTTTTTAAAAATGGTAACTATCCCCCGGATTCCTACACGTCCCCTAAGACCTTCCAAAATGCCAATATGGTGCCAATTAAAAAAATTATTAGAGTTCCCAACTTTTCATACTGTGGAAAAATCATAGGCAATCAACAAAAACATTGGAGATTTAGCTCTCCCAGGAGCGTCGATGCTTGAGGAGAAGCAGAGAGCCCTACTAGAAAGAGACACAAGGGAAAAAGGACAAGGAGGGAAGTGTGTTGGTTGGTGTGCATTTTGTGACCTTCAGTTAGAGGTAGCAATCAGATCGGGTGAGTTGGGTCATAGTGGGTTAGGTCGATCTCATATCGGGTTATTTTAGATCATTTATCTTTTGTGGGTCAGTTGTGGGTTGAATTGGGTCATTTCAAGGTCTGGTCGTTTCGGATCATTGTTTTGTTTGGGTCGGGTTGGTTTCGGATCAGATCGTTATAGTTTCAGATCATTTCAGGTTAATTTGTAGGGTTGGATCGGGTTCGGGTTAGCAAACTCGAGTTCGGGTCATTTCGCGTTAATTTGACTGGTAGGATCATGTTGGTTTCGGATCATTTGCTGGTTAACATAACTAGGTGGGCTCGACCCGTTCAGGTCATTTCGTACAAGTTAACGGGTTGGATCCAAGTTGTTTTGAGTTAACTTGATGGATTAGGTCATTTCGTACAATTTGACAAGTTAAGTTTGAGTAGTTATGGGTTAACTTGATGAGTTAAGTCAGGTCAGGTTGAGTTTTGATGGGTTGAGTCAAATTTGAGTCCGAGTAATTATCATTTATTATATTGTAAATATTAGAAACAATCATAAGATTACTAATACAGATAAATAAAATAAGAATATTAGATGCACTTTATTTTCACAAGTAAATAATAAAGGTATTTATATATTTTAACAAAAAAATATTGCATGATTTAATCTAACAAAGATATTTATAATTTATTATCATTTATTTGATTACTTAAAATATTTGATTACTTTAAAAAAAAAAAATTTATGACATAAAGGTGATCATAATATGACTATACAATGTATAATTATCATTTATTACATTGTAAATATTAGAGACAATTATAAGATTAATAGTACAGATAAATAAAATAAGAATATTAGATATGCTTTATTTTCATAAGTAAATAATAAAGATATTTATAAATTTTAACAATAAAAAATATTGCATGATTCAATCTAACAAATATATTTATCATTTATTATCCTTTATTTGATTACTTAAAAAATATAATTTTATAAAATAAAGGTGATTATAATATGACTATACAATATATAATTATCATTTATTATATTGTAAATATTAGAGACAATCGGGTTAAGTCTATGAAGGGTCATGGGTTGGGATCGGGTGGGGTCAGGTAAATTATTATCGAGTTAGTGCCGAGTTGAGTCAATGTCGAGTTGGATTTGGGTCAGGTTAGGTTGTTAAACTTTTTAAATTTTATAGGGTCAAATTTTGCTCGAGTCTGATCAGATTGAACAGATTAGATTAACTTTTATTGGCTCTACCTTTAATGGCCAAAACGACATTGTTTTGAGCAGCCACCCTCTTTTTTATTTTGCATAAAGCCTCATGAGTTGGTTACACACTTTTTATTTGTCAACCAATGATTAGATGAGTGGATTTTTGGGGGATAAAGTCATTCATTATTTATTTTTGGCCACAAAAAAAATTATATAGAAAAAAAAAAAGAATAGTTCTAGATCTATGTATGAATGTGAGATTTATTACATTTGAATATACTTATGAATTTCTATGAATTTTTCTACTCTCTCTCTCTATATATATAATATTTTTTCAAATTATTATTTCTCTTATTTATTAACGCTATATTTCTCTTATTTATAGCTCAAAAATGTTTTTCCAAATTAATATTTTTTATCTATTATTAATTACTATTACTAATTCCAAAATACCTTATACCATCATTATTATTATTGCTAATGGTGTTATTTAAATTGTAGGTATTGTCATAAATATTATTGCTATTGTTTTAGATAGCATATTATGACTACTTTACATTATTGTTGTTACTACCATAAATATTATTGTTGCTGACGATTTAAGTAAAATATTGTAATAAATTTTGTTATCTAGATTCATAAATATTCATTTTCACATTAGTTTGGTTGCATTGCTTTATTGTCTCTAGATTCATATTGTATTTCTTCTTTCAATTTGTGTTGCACTTGATGTTGTTATATATATTTTTACCTTTCAATGTATAATGATTAGTAAAAACATGGTAGTTTTATTAAATAGACTCTACTTATTAAAACAAAAACTTATAATATTGATTGTATCTGTAATACCCATTTTTAGAAATCTTAATTATAAAATGGTAGGTATGTAAAATTAGTTATAATAATTATTTTAGTATATTTTGAATTAAATTTATTAATTGTATGTATATTATTATGGTGTAAGTGATAGAAGAATGTGTGAATTGATGAAGGATGAAGTTGTAACTTTATAGGAAAAAATAGAGTTGTTGGTGAAAATAGTTATTATTAAGGTAAGGGTATGTAAGAAAGTTTATAATACAAATATCTGTTGGGAGAATTCAAAAAGTAGGCGTTAAGGATATTTTACAAATTTTAGTATATTTAAATATTTAAATATATTTAACTAAATAAAAAGTATTATTCATAAAATATTAATATTTAATTTAATTTATATATGAAACAAAACATGATTTTTAATTCCAATAAAGCTTTAAAGTAAGTATGTTAATATTATGTGATTTTAATAATTTGGATAAATAATAATTATTTTTAAATAAATTTAATGTAAATTCAAATTAAAATCAAATTTCCCAAATTAATTTTATTTTAAATATTATCATTAAAATTAATTTTTAAAATTCAAATTATTTTCAAAATTATTAATAATTAATATTATTTTTTGAAAATATTTTTATTAATTTTAAAATAAAAATACAACATAAACAAATAATAGAAAACCAAAATTTATAAAGCTAGATAGTTGGAAGTGAGTTACTAATTGATTATTTTGTATATTTTGATATTATATTAGAGATCATTGTTGGGGAGACAAAATAAGTTTAAAAAAAAAAATAGGGATCAGTATTCTATTTTAATATTATAACTATGTGAAAAAGTAGTTGCGATGCCCAAAAGAAAATCAATCATCTTGGATGTTCTAATAAGCTACTCACTCCTAATTCACTTATACCCATCCACCATTTTTCAAATTAAGCTATCCGCTAGCTACCCCATTGTATACCCGTCTACACACTTAAAAAAACTATTGTTTTTGCTCAAAGCACCGACATCGTCCTATAATATACTTCCTCCATATAAAAAAGAATGTCACTAAAAATTTTGAGGATAGACTTGTACCATTAATTCATCACAAAGTATAATACATTATGATATAAAAAAATATAATTAATATATTTGTATTAGAAAATACTTTTCTCATATTAATTATTTATATTTTTATCAATATATATTTAAATATATTAATGTTAAAAAAATTACTCAAAATACACAATGACATGTGTTTAAATACGAATGAAGTATAATCCAACATTGTTGGTAAGTCTAGCATTCCTAAATACTAGGTTCTAAATTTTTATGAATTCACTCAAATAATGTAAAAATGTTGATGCAATGGCATGTACTAAGATTCCTACACATGAAGGGTAAGCTTATCTAATTACGGATCTCATTCTTGTACACTTGGTTAAAGAATTAGGCTAAACTAACACAATTTGATCAAATAAAGTGATTACTTATTTAAGCATGGATTACAGTGGGACTTAAGGGTCATTATGAAAAGTACAATGAAACTACATGTCTTGAAAATGAGAGGATTTGTACACACTCAAGGATTTCTGTCATAATTAATTAAATTAGTAGGTATTAGTTACTTAGATAATTAGTTGAAGTTTTATCTTGTTAGGATAATGTCTGTTCTATTTCTTCTTTTTGCATGACATGAAAGGGGAATTTTTTTAGTGTGTTTTATATTTTAAATTTTAAATTATATTTGTGTGGAAGATTCAACCCAAGGAGGTGTTAATCAATTTATATAATCATAGTGTAAATTAACATTAAAGAACATAGCATAATCAACTTGAGTTTGAATATTCAATTGAATCTCTTTGTGAGTTATTCCTTGTTTATGATTTATGTATTATTCATAATTATATATTTTTTATTATTATTTTACACATTCATATCCCTGATAATTGTTCCCCCAACTGATCTACACATATATACATTCAATCACAATCTTCATCATCCACACCATCAAAACCCTAACCCCATCCTTATCAACTAGTATAACCATTAACACCCAAATTAATCCTGATTCCAAGCCTTTAATTAACATCATAAACCCATCATTAAAACCCCAAAAAACTCTAGCCTAATCGTACCCAAATCCTAGCCCCAAAACTAAAACCATAATCTACAACCCTAACCCTAGTTGCTAAAATTCATCTACTTTTCTTTTGTGTTAGTTCCCAAGTATCATGTTTTGGTGTTATGTGCTTCCAATCCACATCAAACATGGTTTCAAAGAAAATTTTTTTACTCATATCACTCACAAAAAAAAAAGGATTGTTCAACAAGTTGAAGTTTCTTATTCAAATTCAAAAAATATAGAAAGAACTCATCAAGACTCCATCAAGATTCAACAAATAACCCTCAAAGTTTGAGAATTTTCATCAAATAATATAAGAGAAGACACATTTTTGGTTGGTGAGCCTTTCCACATGTAAAACATGCACAAATATGGAGAAGGGTGACAAGAATGATTCATTGATGGTGCAAATTCAACAACTTACCATCCATATTAAAAAAAGAAAGAAAAAAAAAAGAAAGAGTGAACAAGATAAATTGCCTAGATTTCAAGTGGAACTCTCTAATAATGTGGGGACATTAAATCAAGGAGGAGTTGATGCAAAATGAAGGGTGCACTTGAAAGAGTATCACATGCCACAACATATATACAACTGAATGGAGGAGGAAGATGAAGAAAGTATGGGAAACATTTAGAGGAGTGGTTTAGCACCTAAGAAGAATTACGACAATGGGGAGAAGGGTATTAGATTTTATATTGTAGGATTTGAGGGTAATATGGACCCTAAAGTTTATTTGGAGTGGCAACAAACCAGGGAGGTCATCTTTAAATTCAAAGAGCTTAATGGTGAAATATGATGCAAGTATTAACTTTAAAATAAAAAAGGTAGCTCAAAATTAGTTTGAAAAATTGAATAGGGCTCATGAAAGAGTGGTAAAGGGAATATTAAGTTATAGGTGAAGTTAAAGAAACATCTTAATAGGAGGGTTTGTGATTATAAAGGAGTATACTAGAGAATTTGAGAGGATAACTTTGATTTATAATATTTAAGAGAATAAGTAACAAACTTACGCAAGATTACTAGAGGCCTCAATATGAGTGTAAAGGAGAAGGTGGAAGTGTATATCTATGACACTTTAAAAGATTTGTTGAAATTAGCTCTAAAATTTGAGAACTAATTAAATTAGTCTAAGGTGAACTCCATGACATCATCTTAAACACCTCTTAGTACCTATTCTAATGGAGGTTCGAATTTAGAGAGAAAAGGAGGTGAGGTCCAAATTGGGAAGGGAAAGGAGAAGATAGGAGAGAATATTAAAAATAAATGTTTCAACTGTAGAGTATATGTACACTTTGCTAAAGAGTGACCTAATCAAAAGGCCTCGAGTTTGAGAGAAACTTAAAATATGGAGCCATGTAGTGATGATAAGATTGAGATAGAGGAAAAAGATAGTTAGGGTGTAGTGAGTGATTATTGTGAAGATGGCCAAGATTGTTTCATTATTCAAAGAGTTTTACAAGTGCATCTGTAGTCTTCCTCAACTCAAAGAGACAAAAAAAAAATTAAGACCACATGAAAGGTAGAAGACAAAGTGTGCAAAGTCATTATTGATAATGGCTTATGCACCAATAATTCTAGTGAAATGATGGTGAAAAAACTTGACTTAAAGATCACAAATCACCCAATACCATATTATCTATAATGACTTAACAAATATAAAGGGCTAAGAGTCTCTAAAAAGTCTTTTTTTTCTTTTAAATTTGATAATTATGGTGATGATATATAATGTAACATATTATAAATGGATGCATGTCATATCTTACTTGGAATTCCATGGCAATATGGTAGGTAAGTCTTTCATGGTGGAATACTCTGTGAATACATGGTGTGCAGGAGAAGAAGAAGAAGTTCAAGTTTAAGTCAATTTTTAAGCTCAAAACCAAGCCTAAGAAGCTATAGTACAAGTCCAAGTTTGAAAGTTTGCTTTTCTAAAAGTAACTCATGGTTAGAGTTGTAAATGAGCCAAGTTGAGCCAAACACTTCCGAGCTCATGCCTAACTCAATTAATAAACAAGCCTCAAATAATGCTCGAGTTCGACTCATTTAACTAAAAAAATGGGTCAAGCTGAGCTTTTAACGAGCTGTGTTTATAAGCCTAAGCTATAATTGAACCGATCCAAGCAATTCACGAGTTAGCTTGGCTCATTTACTACCCTACTCATGATGTAAGCCATCAAGGAAGAAGGAGTTTGCTATGATTTGGTGATGAAATAAAAGGCACAACTAGGAGAGTATATTAATCATAATTTGAATGCTATTAAGTTGCTAGAGGAGTTGATGTATTCCTAGAAGAGCTACCACCTAGATTACCACCTTTGAGGGGGACTGGTCATGCTATTGACTTCATGTTAAGATTTTCTCTTCTAAACAAAGCAACTTATGGATGCAACCTCAAAGAGTCTAAGAAGCATAAAAGTCAAATTTAAGAGTTGTTGATGAGGACTATGTGAGGGAGAGCATGAGTCCATATTGTGTTTCAGCTTTCTTAGCGCCTAAGAATGAAGAAACAGGGAGAATGTGCATTGATTCAAGGGTGGTTAACAACATTACAATCAAATATAGCTTTCCTATGTCGAGGTTGGATGATATGTTAGATGATATTTATGGAGCAAGTATACTCTTTAAGATTGATTTGAGGTGTGGCTATCATCAAATGAGAATTAGAGAAGGGTATAGGTGGAAGATGACTTTCAATACTAAGTATGATCTTTATGAGTGACTATTAATGCATTTTAATCTATATAATGCACCTAAATATTTCATTAAATTAATAAATAAGGTGCTAAGATCATTATTAGGTGATTTTGTGGTGGTGTATTTGGATGATATACTCATTTATAGTAGGATCAAACATGATAATCTAATGCACTTAAGGAAGTTATTTGAGAATTTAAGATAAGTGAATATATATGTAAATTTTAGAGAATTATAGCTTCATGATGGACTATAGCGTTCCTTGGCTACATCGTAAGTGAAGATTGGATACAATTGGGTCCATCAAAGGTTGAAGCTATTTAAACTCGACCACAACTAACCAATTTTTATGAAGTTAGAAGGTTTCATGGGCTAACTTCCTTATAAAGGAATTCTATACTATTACAACTCCAATCACACAACTTATAAAGAAAAAAATTTCAAGTGGAGTGATAATGCTACAAGAACTTTTAAAGAGTTGGAAACAAATCTATCTAATGCACCTCTTCTAGCCTTGCCTTATTTGGGCAAGCTATTTGAAGTAATTAGCGATGCAAGTAGTATTGGAAATGAAGAAGTCTTATCACAATAGAATAGGCCAATAACATTATTTAGTGAGAATTTAAATGTTTCAAGACTTAATTGCTCAACATATGATAAGAAGTTCTATGATATCGTAAGGTGCTAAGAGAATTAAAGTCATTATTTAAGGCTAAAACTATTTGTAATACTTGCATGGACAAAAGAATGTGAGCCTAAGACATGCTAAGTGGGTGAGCTTTTTGCAATACTTTATGTTCTCTACCAAACACCTAGATGATATGGAGAATATGATGGTAGATGCTCTTTCAAGAACATTCATGGTACTTACACTTATAGATGTTAAGTTGTTAGGGTTTAAGATGTTGAAGATACTCTATGCCAAAGAAGAAGACTTTGTGGAGATTTTTTACGTTTGTAGGATGCATGGGAGTAATGGAGCTCATGTGATCCAAGATGCTTTCTATTCAAGCAGAACAAGTTATGCATCCCGATAACTTCTATTGGAGATATTCTCATCCAGGAAGTGCATGAAGAAGGTATTTTGGAGAACTGTAGAGTGAACAAGACTTTAGAGCTACTTCAAGAGCACTACCATTGTTAGCACAAGGTCAAAGGCAAGCAAGATATTGTTGGAAGTTTCCAAAGGAGTAAAAATTTCTTCCACAAACGGCTCTATGTACTATTACCCATTCCTAATGCATCGTAAGAGGGAATTATTTTGGATTTTATACTCTATTTAATAAGGACCAAAGGAGGCAAAGATTTTATCATGGTGGTAGTGGATTTTTTACTTTAAGAAAACACACTTTATGCCATGACACAAGATAAAAAAATGATACTTATATTACAGTTCTATAATTTAGAGAAGTGGTGAAGTTCCATGGATTACCAAGAAGTATCATCGGTTATAGATATGTAAAGTTCCTAAGTAACTTTTGGAAAACTATATGGCACTTGATAGGAACAAAGCTTCAATTTAGTACTTCTCATCACTCACAAATTTATGGTAAAATAGAGGTGACTAATAGGACATTTGGTACCTTATTAAGGGGATTGATGAGTAAGAGTACCAAGGATTGAGATGTAAATATGTCACACATGAATTGGCTTGAAATAGAATTCCTTCACAATCAATGGGCTTAAGTCATTTTAAACTGGTATTTGGCACAAATACATACATACCTATTGATTTAGAATCTTTAAAGAAGGGATATTTGAAGAGCTATTAATCCCATGAGAAAGTGGAATATTTCAATCATCTACATGAGCAAGTTAGCATAAACATAGAGAAGAACGATGCTACTATTCAAGCTAGAGCCAACAAGCATAAAATTCAACATGTGTTTGCTTTGAGAGATCTAGTATGGTTACTCCTAAGAAAGGAATATTTTCCTCGCTTAAGAAAGAATAAGCTTATTTCAAGGTTATATATTATTTCCAAAGTCCTTAGATAGTTTGGAGGGATATTTCTTTTGAGATTGATCCATTGGATTCCTATGGAGGTGTTTCAATAACATTCCATATGGGTTGTCTTTGTCTATACTAAGATGATGTAAATTTGAAGAAATTTCTTATCAACAAGGGGAGAATGATGCATGGATATATCTTAAAAGTCCTAAACATGAAGGTTTGGCTTATTTAATTATGAAGCCTACTGTTTTACACTTGGTTGAAAGTTTAGGCTAAATAAGGCGATTACCCATTTAATACTTTTAACATATATTAGAGTGGGAATTAAGTGTCATTATGCAAAGTTTGATGAAACCACATGCCTTTCACATTAGGGTAGACATCCACACTCAAGGAGGCCAACCATAATTAGTTAAATTAGTAGCTTTTAGTTAGTTAGATAATTAGCTGACATTTTATCATGTTATGAGAAATTCTATCTTGTTTCCTCTTTATGTATGATGTGAAGAGGTCAATTGTTTGTGTCTTATATTTTTAATTTTATTTCATCCTTTTGTAGAATATTCAAATTGAGAATATGCTAATCAAGCTATATAATCATGGTATAAATTGACCTTGGAAAATACAGTGCAATCAACTTAAGTTCAAACCTTCAATTGAATCTCTTTGTGAGTTCTTCCTCGTTTATGATTTCTATGCAATTCACAATCAAGTTTTATCTATTTAATTTTTTTGCAATATAATTTGAAAGATTTTGTGTTATTTAACACATTCATATCCCCAATAAGCATTCCCCTAACTGATCCATACATGCATACATAATTTCAATCACACCATCTGTATCATCAAAACCCTAACCCTAACCCCTTCCTTATCAATGATTATCACCACTATTCATACCTCTATTAAGCATGGTTCCTGTCCATTAATTACCACCACTAACCCATCATTGTAACCTCACAAAACCATATCCCAATCATAACCAATCCCTAGCCCCAAAATTGAAACACTAATCCAAAAAACCTAACCCTAACCCTAACCCTAATTACTAAAATACATATACTTTTCTCTTTTTTTTTTATTCAATTTTTTTTATTTGTTCCAAAATATCCTATTTTGGTTTTGTATGCTTCCAATATGCATAAAAAAACCTTAAACATTTTGAGCATGGGTTGAAAACAAGTTCTACACCAACCAAATTGTCAACTAGTAGTCAAAAACTAGTTGATTGGTTTAACTAGCAAATTGGTAAATCAACCATTTGAGTTGTTGGGTTCATGCTTAAAGCAAATGAATTTCAGAACATTTCAACCAATTGACAAGTCTGATGAACCAGTTGACTAATTAAGAAAATATTACATATGTAGCCTAAAGTCGAAGCAATAGAACTTTAATGCTTCCAACAAATTAACTAGCTAAGGAAAATTTTCTTTTAAGCTCAAAGTTGAAGCAACACTTAAAATTGAGCAATGTGCAAAACTAATTGAGTGGTTGCACTAGTTCATTGGTATTCTAGAGAGATACTTCATAGATTCTCTAGTGCTTTATACCGTGTAAAACCTAGGTTTTTCCATAAACAAGTTGGTTACTTTATTCCAAAATTAGTCGACCAGTAGTGATGGAAAATTAATTCCTAGTCCAATACTTAAGAAAACTTTTTTCAAAATTAAATCAACTTTAATACCTCATAAGATATGAATTTTTTAGAAGGTTTGAAAGCAATTTTTCAGGAGAAATCCTAAGTGCTCATAGATCAAACATGCATACACTTCAACACAAAAAGACTTAATAAAATCTACACTAAGCCTAAAGTCTTGAAGGTGAGATCAATGGTTTGGTGTTTAAAACTTGATTGTTCTATTAAATCTAAGGCATTTTAAAGATTTGATTGATTATACCCACTTTATATGAAAGCTTGTAGTACATGCACACTTAATCAAATAAGTTAAACCCTTAACGATATTTATTGTCATCAAAATGAGGGTTCGTGACCTTCTAGGTTAATAAGATGACCTTAGATTTTATTTTCACACAAATAAAAAAATAACATTTAATGTCATTGAAAAACAAAATATATGCATGTTTATCCAAGTATATCCTTAGTATAAATGTTTTAGTTAGTAACATAATGTTAATAAATGATATATTAAATAAGGGCATGTTAGAAACCTAATACATTATTTTCACTATTTTTAATAAAATCGAACTATAATTTAAGATAAATAGGAACTAAATATTGGATCATCTTTATGGAACAAAGGGGGTATTTACTATGATAATAGCTGGGGACGGAAATGCCTACTACACTTGCAAATACTCACCTAGTCTAGTCCATTTCTTCACGCAATATCCAAACTCTGGACTAGAGAGAGGGATCCATAAACTATGATTGTGCTAGTATTAAACCAAGCGTGGATTGTCAAGAGGTGAAACCCACATGCGAATTATCCCATATAAATAAAAAGGAATGACCTATTAATTAGTATATTATGCATATTATTAACTAATTTTACAATGATATCTCACTTGGGCTTGTAATCTCCTCCAACAAAAAATGAATGACCAATTAATTAGTATATTATATTTATTATTAACTAATTTTACAATGAAAACTCTCTTAGATCTGTAATCTTCTCAAACACTATCTTGAATTCGTGAGTGACTGATGACATTCTCTTTCCACACGATTTTGCGATCATTCGCCGTGAACATTATTTTGAGCATCAGTTTTATATTAGCATTATTAAAAATCTTGCCGACTAGCTTAGCATCAAATGTTAACAAAATAATCAAAATGATACAGCAGTACATTAGCTTAATCACAATTCCAAAATTCACAAATGATTGACCTGCAGAAGCAGCTACAATAGTCCCACCGTCATGCCATCGCCTCACTTACTGTGCTTCATAATGTTACAATAAGGACTCAGCTAGCGTCGGATTTCGGCTGTCTCGCTGGAAATTTAATTATTTTTTCCTAGTTCTCTTCAGAATGTATTTTGCATCTCACAACTTCAGAATCTGCAGTCTGCAATCTTGGCGTAAGACTAAGCTTACAACTTATTTACAGTCCACAAATAATGTGCAAGTTCACGAGAAAATTTAAACTTCTTTACACAGAACCCACACTTTATTAATAGATTGTAAAAAAATCGTAGAACTTATACTGGTAATCTTAGCATTTTTGACATGTAAAAGGCTAGATGGAAAAGAGGGGAGGGGGAATGCTTGGCAAGCTAGTATACATCACCCTAATCGTAAGAGAAATTGCGATGGCGGTAAATAGGAGTGATCTCCTGTCGTGATACAGCTAAGGGTTGGTTTGACCTCTGAAATTGGAATCCATCCTCCTATCGTGGAACAGCCAACTCATATAATAATATTGACAGAGAACGAGGTTTTTGCAACCGGAATAGAATCTTTTATCTATCATCGTCATCATCAGGAGGCAGTGTAGGGCTTTTTGAGCACATGTCAGTTTGATGAAGCTCTTTCAGTCTTGTAGCTGGGTTGCATAGACCTGAAAAGTCAAAAATGTAAGCATTATATCAGTGCCTTCCAAACACAGCATTTCTTAAATAAAAACGGAACTTCCACTTGAAGCACATGTCAGTATGCTCCATCTGTCGTTCTTATATACTGATGTACTTGATTATACTTGCTTCAGATATTTCCAAAGAACAGAAAAAGTGGACAAAAACATGCACCAAGACAAGTGCTGGTGAAGGAGACTAGTACTGGTGGACACAACTCATCTCACACAAAGTACTATGATTCTTCAGTCATGGGCCACTCTTGAGATGTTCAAACAAGTTCTACTAAGCAGAAGTGCCTTAACGTGACTTTTTCCGTATCTAGACCCAGGGAAAACATGCTCATATTTAAGTGAAGTAAAGGATGCAGCATGTTAAAACTTGTGATGTAGAGAACAACAGAGCTCAGAGTGAGGCTGCTCCCGAGGTGGAGGGCAACAAGTCTGCCAACATTCTCCTTCAGCTACAGAATGCGATGGAAGAAACCTTATCAGAAGAAATTTTCACATTATAGAAAGGTGATTCCACATTTTAGAAAGATGTGAATCAGTGGGTTTGGACTGGGCAATTGTCGGAAAAGTAAGTATTTCACCTAGTTCTATTGCATGATTGTGTTGGCAGCAGTCTCAGAATAAGCTCTTCTCACTCCTGGGTTCCACAGATTGTCTCAATAAGAATTTGAACCATATAATTGGTCATCCTTTTAATTCGAAAAGATACAAATTTGGGACGCCTTTGTAGCCAAAGTCACTGCTTTAACACCACATGCCAATTCAATTGCCATCATGTGACGATTTTTCCAAACTGGGCGGGTGGTACAGGTGGAAAGGGAGAAGAGGGATGTTTGCATTTCTTTTGGCACGAGGGAGGAGGGCTAAATCCCTGTTACATAAAAACCTTTCACAAGGGGCAGCACTGGCCCTGAGTTTTCATTTTTTCTATTTGGAGGGGGGAGGGCAGGGTGGAGGGGCGTTTTAAGCAGGAAAATTTTTTTGGACCCTATATCGTTCTAGTGTAAAAAGAAAATTTTATAATATTGCTTAAGATTATCACGGGTGCTGACAAGCATGGAGAGGAGGCACAGAATCAGGGGAGTGTAAGAACTTCTTTGATTAATTATTTTTTACCCCAAACCGATTGATTCATCTGATAAGCTCCCAGAAGTAGATAGTCGTAGGGTTATAAATGAGCTGAGTCAGCTGGATACTAGGTTCATTAAAAGTTTGATTCGGCTCGTTCATTTAGTTAAATAGCCAAACCCAAACATCACTTTTGGAATCGTTTATTAAACAAGTTGAACTCGAAAAGGAGAGACTCGTCTAATATTTTGGCTTTAGCTCTTGAACTCGGCTCGTTCGTTTAGTTAAACGAACCCGAACCTTAAATAAGACTCATTTAATAAACGAGCCGAGCCCAATTCCAGGGGTACTTGAGGCGGCTCAGCTCATTTATAACTCTAAATAGCTGGCTCTCTCGTCATCTAGCTAAGTTATTAGTGTATGATCTTCCTTTGCCAAGATGCATCTTAAAAGCTTCATGTCATAATGATAATGCATGATTACTTTTATCAATAACTTTGACATATTGTTGGTGATGATATTATATATTCAGCTGTTTCTTTTTTGGGTTTTCTGCTATGCCCATGTAGGGTTGTAAATGACCTAAGCCAGTTCGGTATTCGACTCGTCTCATTAAAAGCTCAATTCGACTAGTTCGTTTAGTTAAATGAGCAGAGCCCGAGCCTTATTTTTGGACACATTTATTAGACGAGTTGAGCCCGAGTTCGAAAATGTGAGGCTCGTTTCATTTTTTGGCTTTGGCTTATAAACGAAACTCATTCATTTAGTTAAACGAGCCTAGCCGAGCCCGAGCCTTATTTTAGGCTCGTTTAGTTAAACAAACCGAGCCCGAACCCAGAGGTATTCGGCTCGGCTCAACTTATTTACAGCTTTATGCCCATGCAATAAAATGGCAATAAAAATATTAGACTGTCCCAAAAAAAAAATTGTGTTGCGATTGTCGCAACGTGAATTCTTATTACTATTTCACAATATACTCTAGTTTTTATTCATTGATCATTTATATATAATCATTCAATAAACTAATATTTTATATTATATTAGAAGCATTTAAAGTGCTCATTGTATGTTAAATTGTACTAATAACACTACCATTAAATGAAATAGTAATTTGATTATTATCCGTTAGTCTAAGTCATATAGACATATACTAAAGGAAATACTATATAATATATTATACCCTAGTAACACTAACATAACTCTTCTTACTCTTTAAATAAATGGTATTAATTTAGCCACTTTCAAATTATTATTAATTATTTTTGGTAGCTAAACTAAAATTAGTAAAATATTAAAATAATTGATAATAAATTATTATGTATATGTATACATATTTATACTAAATTATAACATTTAAATCCATTAGTTATAGTCATGTACTACCACTTATTCAATTAATATTAACACTACTAGACTAATGATACTAAATTATTGATAATAAATATTCTTATGTTACATTTATAAATATTTATAATAAATTAAAATTATAAAAATTATTATCCATTAGCCTTAGTCATTTAATTAATATTAACATTAATTGCCTAACGATAATAAATTATTGATAATGATTTATTTTATGTTATATTCATACATATTTACAATAAATTAAAAATATAATAATTGTAAGTACTACATTACGTATTTATACACGTTACATTCATACATATACTGATTTAATTAACATTAATATTGCATGACTAATGGTAAGATAAATACCAAAATTTTACTTAAAAAAACAAAGGAAGCAACCTTCAACATATTACTATTCTAATAGCTAAATATATTATTATAAAAATTAATACAAAATTGAGGGAAATAAATTGAAAGACTTAGTATTATATCTAGAAAGCTCTCATGTGTATCATCTTTAGCTACTCCCTCTATCCCTGTTTTCTTTTAGTCAAGACCTCTACTTGACCTCCAAACTATATAGCAAAGTCCACCCCAGTTCTCCCAACACGACACGCAATGTATTAGTATTAGTATTAGTATTAGTATTGACGCGATGGCAGGCAAGTGTTGGCGGTGAGCGAACACCAACAATGACTACTAATGCGAACAATGACTAGCACAAGAGGGCCAAAGAAGCTCAAATCTGCCCAACTAGTTGATAGCCAGTAATACAATTAATTATCGGTCCCAATACACAATATCGACCAATATTTTTTGAATTTTAGGTTAATTCATACATGAAATTGATGATATGTGTTTGTTTTAGAACTTTACGTATTTATAGCGATATATCGGTTATTGGCCAATATTTACCAACATTTTCTAATATTTGTCAATATTTATTGTAAAAAAAAAACATATACTGACAGCTGCAACATAAATAAATAAATAAATAAAAATTGTTCATGACTCCTTATATTGCAACTGCAATCACAACCAAAATTTTATTGATTGCAACCAGCTTTATCTTGAATTTCTTTTCTATGCCCATATTTATAACCATTTTGAATCAATTATTTGTTGTTTATGAATTATTGTATTGGAATCTGCTTTGTCTTCATCTATACTCTCTCTCTCTCTTTCTTTTTTTTTTCCCACTTTATTCTCTATTAAATTTTAGTTTCAATGATGAAAGGATGGGGATAGGGCAAGCCAGAGGTAGAACACATAATTATTTTAGTAGAGTTAGTGTTTGCCAATATATCGGTAATTTATTGACAATATTTTTTGATATCCAATATTGTGCCAATATATCAGCGATAAGCTTGTGAAATTTAAAATACATCTTGTATCGGTAATTTTGCATGTCGGTAGACCCAAATTCTATGAAATATCGGTTGATACGTGACTGTGTAACCGATATTTAATTGTATAGTTATGCCTCTGAGCCTCAACCATACCAATATTACTCTCATACTTAGAAAGAAAAATCCCTCTCAAGTTAATGACTTTAGACATATCGTCTTATGTACTGTGGTCTATAGGATCATTTCTACATGTTTAGCTAATAGGCTTATGGTTGTGCTCTCATCTTTGATTTATGAATCCTAATATGCTTTTCTTAAGAATGCTCACTATTGCTTTGAAATTTTCCAATCCATAAAAACCAAGCTCAAGGGATAAAAAAGGTTAAATGGCTCTTCAAATGGACATGGCCAAGGTTTACAAAGGTTGAGTGGTCTTTTCTTGTTGCAGCTATGCAAACAATGGGGTTTCCTGCTACATGGATTGATTGGATTATGCTTTGTCTTGATTCAGTTTCTTCTCTTTCAATATTAATGTCAGTCAAAAGGTTTCATCAGACCTAGTTGGGGTTTCCATCAATGAGTTCCCCCGTCACCTTCATCAAACCCAATCAGGGTCTCTTTCACTTTATTTATTTCTCGTGTACCAAAGGTTTATCATCTAAGACCAAGAGGAAGGAGAAAGATGGTTTAATAAGATTTGTAGAAATACCCCACAAATTTCTCACCTCTTCTGGATGACTCCATCCTTTTTGTCATGATAAGAGTGAACCTCATCAAATATGAGAGATGAACACATTTTATATTATTTTACTTTAAGCTTTTGGTTATTGAAATAATATGTGAGGTTATTTATTTTATTTTTAATTATTTGTTTAATTTATAATAATTTCATGAATTTAATTAATTTTGAGCTTAAAGTTGATTTTCAAATGATTTTGATAGCTAACCATATCTTGACCATAACTTTCATGTACAAACTAGTATTTAGGTAATTTAAATTTTGGTATAAAGATAAGAAGTCTACAATTTATATTTCTACTATTTTTCCTTAATCTGATTGCATATAGATCAAAGTTTAACTTAAATATTTAGCTAAAAATATATCATAAAGTAAAGAGTTACATGAAATAATTTTAAAAAATTAATATCTACTTAATTTTATTTTGTAAGTACTAATTAATAGCAATACGTGTATGCAGTAACAAATCAAGAAAAAGAAAAAAATGAGGGGGGGAAAGGAGGTAGTTGACGGCAGTAGCAGGGCACAAAGCCCGAGAGAGAAAGAGAAGCGAAAATAAAAAAGAGCACAGCTCACACACACACACACACACACATATATATAAGATAAGATGAAAGGAGAGGAGGGAACACGAGGGAGACGACGGCAGTAGCAGGGCACGAAGCCCGAGAAAGAAAGAGAAAGGTCTACACAAGATGAAGAAAAGTAATGAAGCACAAGCAAGTCTGTGCAGGAGAAGAAAAAAAAAGAATTGGGAATAGAAAAGCACAAGAGGGAGACTGGCGGGAGGCACAAGTGCCGAAAACAACAATAACAAGAATTTTCAGGGGAACTCAGAGGACAAGGCGCCCAAGCCAAAGAAAAAAAAAAACATTTAAAGCCGCCTGTCACCGGTGTAGTATAATATTATTTTTCTCAATTCTTATTTTGAATCTAAAGTGCAGTAATTTTATATTCAAATATTCTCAGGTTCAATATTTTATGTATAATTTAGATTCTATTTTTAATTTGATTATTTTTATTTTACTTAATAGCATGATCTAATTTTCTTTTACCAAGGATATGGTGAAACCCTATTATTTATGCTGATAGATTAATTAATTGTTTGATTAATAGATTACTCTATGTATTTTATGTTATTGTTCCAAATTGTGCCTATTTAATAGATTTATCACCTTTAATTAGCGTTTAACAAGTTGAGAAAAGATGCAACAGCCGATTCTTTACTTTGGTCAAATAGCATAAATAGGAATTGAATGGGTTGGGAGAACAATTACATAATTTTTACAATAATAGAAAATGATAAATAATTAATTGAACCTAAAGCATCGTCTTTATTTAAATTTTTTGACTAGAAATAGCAAGACTGATAATTGATAATAGGACTACGTAACTTAAGAGAGTGCGTTAGTTAAATATTTCTGTTGACACATAGCTAGTAATTGAAAAGATCTGGTAATTAATTAATTGATCAGTATAATTGGATAGTGATAGATCTCGATTCCTTGGTAGTTTGTATTAATTAATTTTATCTTTATTAGATTTTATTTGATTCTATTTGAGTCTGATTTAGTTGATTTAAAATTCTTAATATAGAATTAGTTATCTTTATTTGATTTGGGTCGCCTAAGCCTCTTTAGAGTGATTATAATCTTTGTGTTATTATTTAATCTCTGTGGAAACAATAATCCAATACTTTTATTGCCGGCCGGTATATTTGTCAATAGGTATATTTGGCCGACATCAAATATTTGGTGTCGTCGCTGAGGACTAATTTAAGTCCTAGACCCAAAAATTTAAACCTTAATCTAGGCAAATTTTATTTATTTATTTTATTTATCTTTTATTTTATTTTCTAAATATACTAGATTTTCCTGCTCTTTGGTATTCTTATATTAGTGTAGGTTACTAGTGCATAACTCGAAGCAATCCTGATAAATTGGCAACCTTAGATCCAAAGATTGAAATAAAGTTTTGTAAATCAAGGGCACATTTTAAAATTGTTGTTGCTGTAAAAAAAATATCAACAAATAGCTCACAGAGAGCAAAATTAACTACAAGAAGTTGGGAGATCATTAAAAGACTATACTACCCCTAGTATAGCAAATTCAGAATCAAGTATTAGAAGACTAGTGGTTAAGGCGTATAATTTTGAGATTAAGCCTGTGATTATTCAGATAATACAAACATCGGTCCAATTTGGAGGTACACCTAATGATGACCCGCATATTCATATTACTATTTTTATCCAAATTTGTGATACTTTAAAATAAATGGTGTTTCCAGTGATGCTATTAGGCTTAGATTGTTTCCATTCTCATTATGTGACAAGGCTAAAAGTTAGTTAAATTCTTTAGCACGTGATTCTATTTTAACTTGAAATGAATTGATCATGTTTCTTTCTAAAAATTTTCACTTGTAAAAACTGCTATGTTAAAAAATGACATCACCACTTTTATGCAAAATGGTCTAGAATCATTATATCATGCATGGGAACGATTTAAAGAATTATTAAGGAAATGTACACATCATGGCTAACCTATTTGGTTACAAATGCAAACATTTTATAATGGTATCTCTGCCACTAACCGTTATATGATAGATGCGGCTGCAGGTGGTGCTATTATAAATAAGACTCTAGAGCAAATTTATGATTTTATTAATGAATTAGCCTCAAATTCCCACCAATGGCATTCTAAACATGCTCCAGTACAAAAAAAATGCAGGAATTCATTCTATAGATGCCATCACGACATTAAAGGCTAAAATGGATTTAATCACTAAGAAACTGGATAATTTGGGTAGTGTTAACATGTGTGCAAGTTCAAGCAAATGTACCTATTTGTGACTTATGTGGTGGACAACATGTTAGCAGAGTGTCAAGTATATAATCATTTCCAACCATCTTTTGATCAAGTTAATTATATTGCTAACAATGTAGGCAAGCAAAATAATCCTTACTCGAACATGTATATTTCACGGTGGAAGAATCATCCAAACTTTAGTTAGAGAAATGACAATCCGCTAAGGCCCCCTGTATTCCCACCACAAAGACTTATGCCACTTGCTCCAATGCCACCTTAGCAACCGCAAAAACCTTCCTTAGATGAGATGGTGAGCAAGTTCATTAGCACTGCTGAGACACGTTTTCATAATCAAGAAGCCTCAATCAAGAACTTGGAAGTACAAACTGGGCATTTAGCACCCAACACATTATCAAGCGATATAGTGACGAACCCAAAAGAGCAAGTTAATGCTATGTCATTAAGGAGTGGGATGATGCTAACTGAACCACAACCTCAAGAAGCAAAGAAAAAAGAGGAGAAAGCTTCAAAATCAATGTCTAAGCCCCATTTCAAGATGTAAAACCGCATTTCCTTCATCCTCCATTTCCTTGTAGAATAGTCCAAAGTAAGTTGGATACACAATGTGCCAACTTTATTGACATTTTGAAGAACGTGCATATTAATTTGCCATTAATTGATATCGTGAAGCAGATGCCTAACTATGCCAAATTTCTTAAGGACATTATTATTTATAAAAGGAAATTTGAAGATTGTGATACCATTAGATTGAACAAGGAGTGTTATGCTATTTTACAAAATAAAGTACCTCCTAAGTTGAAAGATCCAAGAAGTTTTACTATTCCTTATATGATTGAAAATTTAAAATTTAATAAAGTGCTATGTGACTTAGTTGCTAGCATAAATTTGATGTCTTTCTCTGTTTTTAAGCGTTTGGGTTTAGGAGAACCAAAATCCACTAATATATCTTTGCAGTTGGCTGATAGATCTATCAAATATCCTAGGGGCATAATAGAAGATGTTTTGGTGAAAGTTGACAAATTTATATTTTTTTTGCTGATTTTGTTGTGTTTGATATGGAAGAGGATCAAATGATTCCTCTCATTCTTGATAGACCATCTCTAGCTATAGGAAAGACTCTAATTGATGTCCGCGATTGTAACTTGATTATTCAATTTCAAGGCGAAGAAGTTATATTCAATGTTTTTAAAAGCATGAAATATCCTTCTGATGATGACACTTGCTATAGCATTGATGTATTGGATAAAGTGATTAATAATTGTTTTCAAGCAAGTATCGTAAAGGATCCTTTAGAGAGGTGTTTGGTACAATCCCAAGGGAATGAAGAAGGAGAAGGGGTCGAAGATGTCGTTCAATACCTAAGCGTCAATCCACCTTATAAGAGAAACAAATTAGTCCCTTTACAAGAACTAGAGAAAGATCAAGTCCCAAAGTTAAAACTATCTATTATGGAGCCACCGACTTTGGAACTCAAGTATCATCCCAAACACTTAAAATATTATTTTCTTGGTCATAATGATACTCTTCCTGTTATCATTTCTACATCATTAACTGAACTACAAGAAGAAAAGTTGATAAGAGTGCTTAGGGAGAGAAAGAAGGCATTTAGATGGACCATCGCTGATATTAAGGGAATTAGTCCTTCCACATACATGCGCAAAATCCTCAAGAAAGATAACTATATGAAGGTGATCCAACCTCAAAGGCAACTAAACCCAACAATGCAAGAGGTGGTAAAAAAAGAAGTAACTAAGCTATTGGATGTAGGTATGATCTATCCCATCTCTAATAGCTCTTGAGTTAGTCCTGTATAAGTGGTTCCTAAACAAGATGGAATTACTGTGGTTAAGAATAATAATAATGAGTTGGTACCTACTATAACTGTTATGGGATGGTATATTTGTATTGATTTTAGAAAATTAAATGATACCAAGAAAAGATCATTTTCCTCTTCCCTTTATTGACCAAATGCGTGAGCATTAGCAGGACATGAATTTTACTGCTTTCTAGATGGCTATTCTAGTTCTATGCAAATTTCTATATCTCCCAAGGACCAAGAAAAGACCGTTTTTACTTTTCCTTATGGTACCTTTGCATATAGGCGTATGCCTGGCCTTTCTAATACTCCTCCTACTTTCCAAAGATGCATGATGGCCATATTTCATGACATGGTTGAGAAATATATGAATAATTTTTCAGTGTTTGGCTCATCTTTTGATGTATGTTTGGATAACCTTGAGTTGTACTAAGACGTCATGAGAATACCAATCTTGTTTTAAATTGGAAAAAATGTCATCTAATGGTGTAATAAGGGATTGTGTTAGGACATAATATCTCATGTGAGGGGATAGAAGTAAATAAAGTAAAAATTAAAATTATTAAAAATTATCTCCCCTATGTTAAGGACAATCGCAGTTTTCTTGATCATGTTGGTTTCTATAGAATGTTCATTAAGGACTTTACAAATATTTCAAAACATCTATGTGACCTATTGGCTAAAGATTCGACCTTTGAATTTTCTGATGCGTGCTTAAAGCCTTTTAACACTTTTAAAGAAAAACTTGTAAATGCTCCTATTATTGTTGCTCCAAATTGGAAACTTCCTTTTGAAATCAAGTGTGATGCTAGCGATGTGGCTTTAGGAGCAGTTTTGGGATAACGTAGGGACAAAATTTTCCATATTATTTATTATGCTAGCAAGACCTTGAATTTTGCACAAAAAAATTATGTCACTACTGAAAAAGAATTGTTAGTCGTGGTCTTTGCTTTTAATAAGTTTCACCCTTACTTGTTGCTTAATAAAATCATTGTGAAGACTGACCAAATTGCTTTGAGATATCTTTTTATTAAGCAAAATACTAAGCCCAGAATTATTCGATGGATTATTCTATTACAAGAGTTTGACTTGGAGATCATAGATAAGAAGGAAAGCAAAAATAATGTAACAGACCATCTCTCCTGTTTAACATCATCATATGAGGTAAATAATGAGGGTCAGCCTATTTGTGACACATTCGCTAATGAGACGCTCTATGCAATTATAAATCATCCCTGGTATGCTGATATTACAAATTACCTTGTAAGTGAAATCTTGCCCAATGACTTGTCTTATCATCAAAGGAAGAAATTTTTACATGACTTGAGATATTATTAATAGGATGATCCTTATCTTTATAAAATATGTTCTAATCAAATAATAAGGAGATGTATCCTTATTATTAATAGCTTTTGAGCCATATATACCTTATAATACAAGAGTTTGACTTGGAGATTATAGATAAGAAGGAAAGCAAAAATAATGTAACAGACCATCTCTCCCGTTTACCATCATCATATGAGGTAAATAAGGAGGGTCAACCTATTTGTGACGCATTCCTTGATGAGACGCTCTATGCAATTACAAATCATCCCTGGTATGCTGATATTACAAATTACCTTGTAAGTGAAATCTTGCCCAATGACTTGTCTTATCATCAAAGGAAGAAATTTTTGCATGACTTGAGATATTATTAATAGGATGATCCTTATCTTTATAAAATATGTTATAATCAAATAATAAGGAGATGTATCCTGAACATGATTTTCATTCTATTTTATCGCATTGTCATAGTAAAGAATGTGGTGGTCATTTTGGACCCACTAAAACTGCAGCTGAAGTTCTACAATGTGGTTTTTATTGGCCTACATTATTTAATGATGCTTATGCTTTCGCTAACGCCTATGATAAATGCCAAAGGGTTGGCAATATTTATTGAGAATAAGAAATTCCCCCCTACAAATATTTTAGTTATTGAATTATTTGATTTGTGGGGTATTGACTTTATGTTTATGCATAATGGATATATCCTTGTTACAGTCGATTATGTGTCAAAGTGAGCAGAGGCTATCGCATCTCCCACTAATGATGCAAAAGTTGTCACCAAATTATAGGAAAAAAAATTTCTTTATGAGATTTGGAACGCCAACTCCAAGGACTATTATAAGTGACGAGGATTCTCATTTCTATAATAGAGTGTTTAGTGCTATCTTGGCTGAATATGGAGTTACACGCGGTGTTTGAAAAGGCGATGGGGGGTTAGGGCTTTTTTGGTGCTAGGCGAGGCTACGTAAGTGAGGCGCATATAAGGCGCGCCTCAGGCGCTAGGCACAGAGGCTATGAGGCGCACGCCTCAGCATAAAATCAAGCAGAAACTTGGGAGATCAATAGACACATAGGGAGGATGGACTTAGGGAAGAGGGATAAAAAACCTTTTCAGCAGAAAAAAAAATTACATGCAGACTGCAGAGACTTAGGGGAGTTAAATAGTCATTTGTTGGAAAAATGTAAGTCTATTTATAGTCTTGATTGCAGTAAAAATATTCTGCAATTAATATGGGAATTGGGGAGAGCAAGAGTTATTTTGGAAAGGTAAAAAACCAGCTGCAGAGACTGTAAAGTCTGCTACCACCAATTTAAAGCAAGAAATAGTTATTTTGGTATATCTGCATATATTTTTTGCAGATATAGAGGAAAACAGATAGGGCATTAGGAAAAACCAAAAGTATATCTGCATATATTTTTTGCAGATATAAGGGAAAACAAAAGATATAGGGAAAAAGAAAGGTCCCCCCTTGTCCTATATATTTTTTGCAGAAACTTTTTCTTCCTAATGTAAAAAACAAAAGCAAAAAGAAAAACAATGTACCACTACATCTGAAAAAAAAAATAGAGAGAGCATCAAGGAAAACTGGAAAAAAAAGTATATATGCCAACAAAAAAAAAAAACACTAGGCGCCTCACATCGCCCAGGCGTGCGCCTTCGCCTTGCGCCTAGCGCCTAGGCTCCAGGACCCCTAGCGCCTCGGTGCGCCTTAAGCCTTTTCAAACATCTTACACATAAGATTGCAACTCCGTATCAACCAAAACTAGCGGACAAGTAGAAGTTTCAAACCGAGAAATTAAAAGGATATTGGAAAAAATAATTAATGCTTCTAGGAAAGATTGGTCTCTAATGTTAGATGATGCACTTTGGACATATAGGACCGCTTTTAAAACACTAATAGGAATGTCTCCCTATAAATTAGTTTTCGGAAAATCTTGCCATCTTCTTGTAGGACTAGAGCATATAGCTTTTTGGGCCACTCGTTCTCTTAACATAGATATGCAGGCTACAGGTGAAAGGAGGCTCCTATAATTGAATGAGCTGGATGAATTTCACTTAGGTGCATATGAAAATGCTCTAATATACAAGGAACGCACAAAGAGGATGTGTGATCAAAGAGTCACGAAAAGAGAGTTTGAAAAAGGACAATAAGTACTCCTTTTTTAATTCCCGCTTGCGATTATTTCCTAGTAAGCTGCGTTCATGTTGGTTCAAACTGTTCATAGTGATACAAATTTTTCCTTCTGAAGTAATAGAGATAAGTAGTCCCAAAAAAGAAACATTTAAGGTAAATGAACACCAGTTGAAAGTTTATGAAGGCAGAGAGGTTGAGAGCCTTAAAACCATCATATACTTAAAGAATCCTAAGTGAATAAGAGTAGAGTCAATCTAATGACTATATACAAGCGCTTCTTGAGAGACAACCAAGTGTGTGTTCAATTTAGTTTATGTTTAAATTTTTCTTTAGATTTTGTTTTGATTTAGTTTAATTGTTTTTCCTTTCATTTATAAATGCATAGCAACTTAACATGTTATGAAGAAATTATAGGGCATAAGGACATACAAATTTTAAAGCTGAGAGGCAACACGAATGGAGCACTTGTAAGGCAACATAGAGTGGGGGTGTGTTTTATGACACGGGTCATGTTGGCCTAGTAACACGTACTTCTCCCCTAGTATTTTTACAATATTGTCATCACCTTTTAGGTACTTTTGCATGCTCTCCCTTATACTGAATTGCTTTTTCCTCCATAGTGTGGATTGATTGTCCATTGAGGACAATGTCCATGATAAATTGGGGGGGGGGGGGGAGTTTTGGTAGGTACTTTTGTATGCTCTCCCTTATACTGAATTGCTTTTTCCTCCATAGTGTGGATTGATTGTCCACATGGACAATGTCCATGATAAATTGGGGGGGGAGTTTTGGTTTATTTTTGTGCTTCATTGATTTGTTATGTGTTTATTTATGTATTTATTTTTATTTTTGCGCTTTGCATGGTTTGTGTTTGTTTGAGTCTTTTTGGTTTTTGTTGAGTCTTAGGAGCCCTTAACTAGTCAATGATGATCATATCTTTGAAATCATGCTAAGAGGATCACAAAACTGAGATAAAATTGAGTGGAGAATTATTATTTTTTTATTAATTTTGATGTAAGGAACATATATCTACGTGATTGGATGTGAATAGAGTGAGAACATGTACGATTTTCTAACCATCAATATGGCATGTTGAAATTCATCACAACCCATAGTGAGCTCTTAAGCCATATATACCTTCTCTTCTGAGCATTTCACATAAAATAATTTATATTTTATTAGCTTCATTTTTCTTTGTAAACCTCATATGCAATTATTTTATTTTATCTTTTTAATAAAATTACTCGTCATAACTCTTGTAATGGACTATAGAAATTACTAGAACTTGTTCATGTGCTAATTGAAGCTTTTAAGTCATAACCGCCCTGATTAAGAAAATAATAAAGGCACCTTAAGATCTACCACTTCTATCCCATTGTTTTGTGTACATGAGATGTGCACCTCTTAGTTAACCCCTTTGGGCCTTTGACATTAACATTTATTTCTTTCAACACCCACAATCTTCCTAACCAAATCTACAACACATCACTACCCTTGTTCTAAAAACTAGTAGATTTTTTGTTTATGAGACTTTTACATTTAAGGTTGTATGTGAAGAAAGTGTTAAATAACATTCAAATAAAAAAGTGTGGGAGTTTAAAAAAATTGTGGGATATATATAAATATATAAGAAAAAAAACATAAAAATAATTAGCTTACCCCTTTTATTTTATTTTATTTTGAGAAGAAATGGTGAAAATGATGTGAAGGCCCAACACAAAGATATTTGGCCTATGTGATGCTATGTTATATAATAAGAAAATATCTTAATAACTTCGAATCTGTAAAAAGAGTCTCTATATCAACATGATTCTACTAAATTTTAGGACATTTTGTTGAATTCTTATTTCCCTTTTTTTCACCAAACCCTTAAACCTAGCCACGTTACAACCCTTATGAAGTCTTATTTAATTATTGAGATAGGTGGCCTTGATTTGTTGGAGATTAGTCACATTAGTCAAGCATATGGTTAGGTCCATTTAACAGGAACTTGATATCTTTCGTGAGGTTTTTATCCACAAAATATGAGTCTTTATTGTTGATATATGTGAGTTGCTTATTATTTTTATTATCTTATCTCACATATCTGAGTGTGCTTATACATATGTAACCATGAATATGAGACAAAATTAAAAACAAGAGAGTATACCTTTGTGAGAATGAATCTTGATGTAACTAAGACGTGGTTAGGTTTTCATTCATTATTATTGTTATGTTCATATCTATCATGTTTATGTGTAAATCATATGTTGAAATTAACACTTTAAATTTTTCGGTGCTAAATTTTGGTTGAGTGCTAATATTGGTGTTATGAAAGTAGAAGATCCTAAGATAATGTTAGTTAAGGGTGTTAGAAATGTGGTTGTCGTTATTATGTAATTTGTGTGTGATTTTGTAGGTATATCGTCTGGTAAACCCTCACGAGACCTTACTCATTCTCTAAGGGTGACCAAGAAGTTTAAAAGGCTTGTTACACATACTAAGTGCAATCTTGAAACCTACGAAAGTGGCTAGTTAGTTCTATTTTATTTTTATTTTTATTTTTTTTAGTTAGAGTTATGTTTTGCTTGAGGCAAGCAAGAAGCCAAGTGTGGGGGTATTGATGAACACATATTTTATAACATTTTATTTTAATTTTTTGGTTATTTATTGGAATAATATATGAGGCTAATTATTTTATTTTTAATTATTTGTTTAATTTATAATAATCTCATATATTTAATTAATTTTAAGTTCAAAGATTATTTTCATATGATTTTAATAGCTTGTCGTATTTTGACCATAACCTTTATATACAAACTCATATTTAGGTGATTCAAATTTTGGTATAAAGAAAAAACGAGGTCTATAATTTCTATTTCTAGTGTTTTTACTAAATCTGATTGCATATGGGTCAGAGTTTAACCTAGACATTTAGCTATCATGAAGTAAAGAGTTGTATGAAATAATTTTAGAAAATTAATTAATATCTACTTAATATTATTTTGTTGGTACTAATTAATAGTAGTACGTGTATGGAGTAACAAATCAAGAAAAAGGAAAAAAATGAGAATGGAAAAAAGAAAAGAAATGATCAACAAAGAAAGTGAAAGAAACTCACGGACAAAAGGCACAAAGAGCCAAAAAAACAAAAGCAAAAAAAATAAAAATAAAAATAAAGAGCATAGCACATACACACACACACACATATAAGATAGAAGAGACAAAAGGAGAGGGGGGAAACAGAATGGAGTCGACAGCAATAGCAGGGCAAGGCACGAAGCCCGAGAGAGAAAGAGAAACGTATGCATAAGAAGAAGAAAAAGAAATGAAAAGAGGCGCAGGCAGGTTTGTGCAGGAGAAAAAAAAAAGAGACTTGGGAATAGAAAAGCATAGGGGGGAAACCAGAGGGAAGTAAAGGTGCCGAAAACAACAGGAAAAAAAAGTTTCAGGGGAACACAAAGGGCAAGGAACCCAAGCCAAAGAAAAAAATTATTTCAGAGTCGTCGGTCACTAGTGCAGTACAATATTATTTTCTCAGTTCTTATTTTAAATCTGAAGTGTTGTAATTTTATATTCAAATATTATTAGGTTCAATATTTTTTGTTATAATTTAGATTCTATTTGTAATTTGATTATTTTTATTTTATTTAATAGCATGATCTAATTTTCTATTACCAAGGATATGGTGAAAGTCACCCTATTATTTATACTGACAGATTAATTGATTGTTTGATAAATAGATTACTCTATGTGCTTTATGTACTATTCCATATTGTATCTAATTAATAGATTGATCACCTTTAATTAGCATTTAACAAGTTGAGAAAAGATGCGAGAGCTGATTCTCTACTTTGGGTTATATAGCATAAATAAATATTGAATGGATTGTGAGAACAATTATATGATTTCTACAACAATAGGAAAGGATAAATAATTAATTGAACCTAAAGCATAGTCTTTATTCAAATTCTTTGACTAGAAATAGCGGGACTGATAATTGATGAAGGGACTACATAACTCGAGAGAGTGCATTAGTTAAATATTTCCGTTAACGCATAACTAGTAATTGAAAAGGTCAAGTAATTAATTAATTGGTCGGTATAATTGGATAGTGGTAGATCCAGATTCCTTGGTAGCTTTCATTAATTGATTTTACCATTATTAGATTTTATTTGATTCTGTTTTAGTTTAATTTAGTTGATTTAAAATCCTTAATTTAGAATTAGTTATTTCTTTATTTGATTTCAATCGCCTAGACCTATTTAGAGTGATTAGATTTTTTGTGTTATTATTTAATCTCTGTGGGAATGATAATCCAATGCTCTTAGTGCCCTATATTACTTGCCACTAGTATACCTACCGATAAGTATATTTACCTGACATCAATGAGATTTTGTTTTCTCTAGGGGTAATAGGCATATAATTAAATATCGATCCCGATACGCTATATCGGCTGATATTTATCGGATTTTGGATCAGCCGATACGTAAAATTGGCAATATGCGACAGATTTAGAATTTCAATTCTGAAACAATTTTCACCAATTTGTACCAAACAAGCCCTAGCCATGTTTACAGCCACACCCATGTTTTCTACAGATAGAGAAACACACCTTGACCATGTTTCTACCCACTTCCATGTTTTCAGCACATAGAGAAACATATCCTAGCCATGTTTCCAACCACACCATTTCTACGGATAGAGAAACACACCAAGGCCATGGTTTTTGTATACAACTCCATTCAACCCCAAACCTATGCACAAATCCATGGGGCTTCTCAACTAACCAACTTCATACACCATGAATCTTTAGAAAGAAATAGAATTGACCATGAGAAAAGGTGTGCAGAAGTATCAAGTATTGCTAGGTGGGCTGAGCATCTCTCTTTATACCAAGCAAACCAAGATTAAAAAATATGTAGAGTTGAAGATGAGGACCATTAGAGTGAGGAGGATGTCCTCCAGGTTAGAACCAATGCAGTTATAAATATGCAAGAAAGATGCACCTGTTTCACTGTGGTGGTATGGACTGCAGACAAGGAGATAAAACTGGTTGGCAGGAAGGGGCATACTAGCTAGGTAAAGATTGCTTAAGTAGAAGCCTCGGTGATTAAATGGGAGCTAAAAAAATCCAAGAAAGAGGAAATGGGGGGAAGTTCGCATTGGTTTGGATGCCGTTGGGGTGGTTAACAAACTAAGGAAAAGAAACATATATCTAGAGCTAGGTATAATAATCCAAGTCATCAGAGAACTTCTAAGCAGATTTGAATACCGGAAGGGTATTCATGTTCCATGGGGGAAGAATATTGTGGCTGACAAATCAGCGAGGGAAGAGTTTCGTTTATTTCTCCCCACTGACTTTTATTATCTATTCTATTTTATTGATTCTTGTTGGGTGAAATATGCAAACAAAGTACTACATTAATCACAGAGTAAGATAGACTATATATAAGTCTAATGAGTTACTCTTCCTATTACTAACTGATTTTATAATTGAATTGCACTCAGACTTATATGCATATATCATCAAGACAAGGTTGTGAACCTAGGCAGATTTCAAAAATCCTAGGGATGCAAGCTGAATAATTGATGAGCTACAGTTTGGAACTGTGATTTCAAGATGGAACCATGTTGATGAATGAAATAAATCAGTGGATTTTTATCAAAAACTTCAAAGGTGAGAATTGAAACCATGACTGCCCTATCAATAGTCACTTGCTCTCCCAGCCCAACTAAGCGATCATCATTAAGAGTTTGTTTACTTATATATATATATGGCCCAAGCCTACTTTTACTAAACTAAAGGCCGGCCCTCTTTGATGGTTAATTTAGCCACCAGCTGCATGACAATAAGCCAGCAGTAGAAAAGGAAAAGCAGCTTCAATCTTTGATGTCTTGGCCTCTGAGAATTCATTCAAAACACACCTAAATGTGCAATATAACTAAAGGTCCTCACCTGAACATTTTGGTATATCCCAAACAGCAATAGATGTTGGAGAACAGTGAGGATCACAAATTGCCCGATTATCTTCATGGCGGACATTCAAGGTAAGCATCCATGACCCCATAGTGACATCCTCATTGCTAAACATTCTCAAGCTGCACAAGAATAATGAACACTGAACAAAAAGGCACCACTTCTACACAGAAATAGAGAATTCAAATAGAAGTGTATCAAATAACTCAAGCCTCTACTTAGACCATAGTGAAGAATGAACTTTCAGGGCCAATGTCCTAGAGAAATGAGAGGTTTATTAGGTGGATGACTACTGGGAATACAATTAAAAATTAATCCTGATACGCAATGTCGGCCCATATTTATCAAATTTTGAGTTCGTTTGAAATTGGTGATATGCAACAGTTTTAGAATTTCACGTATCTATTGGCAATATATCGGTTATCAGCAAATATTTTACCAATATTTGTAGTGGAAAAAAAAAAGATGCTGTATAAAATATCGTTCGCGATACCCCGATACCATGGCAATGAGACCGCAACCACAATCATGACCGCTGTTTTATTGCTTGCTACTAGGGAGAATTATCACGATAAGGGCCCAAAATAAAAAAAAAACAAATGAGGCATAACTTCTAAATAAGGACATGCTCTATTGTCATGCATGAATATGCAAACTAAACTTGAACTTCAAATTTCAGAACTTTAGTCACTAATATTGTCAAAAATTGATGGACAATAATCAAAATACTTGCAAAGAACAATTTGCCAATCAATGGTAAAACCAGTGATAAATAAGGAGCAAAGTCACAAGGTAAAGAAGATTAGCAAGTACACTAGTACAGGACAAGATGAAATCATGCAGGACTTCGAGAAAAAGCAGATTGAACACAAACCTGTTGTTTCTAGCAGTAGCCAGTGATGCAACCACCTCTGCAGACAGAATATACATTGGGCCATAAGCATGCAAGAAGTACTCGTTCCCAATTAGGTGTCCTTGGCTTTCATACCTTGGATCAAATTACAGAAAGTGCAATGATAAATTAACATCAGCTTCCAAAGGGAAAATAAATGATCTAGAGCACAAATTGTAACTTACCACTTCATTTTAGGGTCTGTTATTACAGGACCTTTCTTCATGCAACCAATATAGGTCATTGAACTAGTTCGCTCCTTGGCTAAAAGAGTTCCAAGTCGATCTGAAAAAGGAAGTAGCCCCATTAATTATTTGAAGATGAACGTATTTAAAGTGAACAAATGCAGAATTGCTGCAAACCTGGACGCAGGTATATGCCGTCATCAGCTTTGACATAATAGTCCGCTTCAAAAAGTTCAAATGCAGCTTTAAAAAACACCAGCCTACAAAGACAGAGGACATCGCATTAGATGTGTCTTGGCTCACAGCACTCTGATAAATGTAGTTGGTAGATTCAATCCTTACGTTTTGTACGGAAGTCTTGAATATTCTTCCTCAACATCAATAAGCATAAAATCTTTGTGCTTCTCCACCTCTCTGTGGAGTTCAGCCATCTTTTTGGCATCCTTGGATCGACCAATCACAAATCTAAATGCTAATCCAGTAGCTTGCTCCAAACTACAAAATGAGAAAGAAAATAGTCATTACAAGATCATAGGTCAAAATACATAATTAAATTTTAAATGCATCTGTCACTCCTTAGCTGCATTGATCCTAATCACATAACACTTTTCATGCATGTGCCTAACATGAAACCAAGTCCAGACTTAAATGGTCATCGGGCTTGAGAGGAAAAGATGAAGATCAAACAATCACACCAGCAGTTATGCAAAGTTCTACAGAAAAGAAAGCCCTCGGGTAGCTAGTTTATAAATGAAAAAAAGAAGAGTGCTGCAAGATCAGATATGAAGACGAAGAAACTAATCATCGAGACCAAAGAATAGAAGCTCTACAGCATCAACTCAGTACTACAACTGTAACATTCGATTAATTCTCAAACGGACTAAACTTTACAACTTTACCTATTGTGTATTATCCGAACTGAAGGGCTCAAAATCTTGATTTGTAAATAAAAAGAAAAATAGAGAGAGAGAGAGAGAAATGCAAGTTCATGGAAAAATGCAGTTGCCGCGCAATTAAAGAGTGAATCTAACCACTACAGTAAGTAGCAATAACCAAGAAAAAAGATCAAACAATTTGTCTGATGCTAACAACTAATTGAATGCCAGTCAAAAGTAGTATTTAATCCATTAACTAGTCTTTGTAGTTTAGTAAGTACAGAATTGATCAAGCTAAAAATTTGAAGCTCAAGGTACAGAAAATGAAAAATTATACATTCCAGCAGAAGGTAAGAATCCATACCGCACGAGATCATCAGGGTCGGATGGGAACCAAGTACTCCTCAAGGCCTCCCGTCGATCCACGGAAGAGAACCCGGTCTGAATTCCAACAAATCCTAAGAACTTGGGCCGATCAATCCCTCCACCACCACCGAGCTTCCTGGGCTTCCCCGTCGCCGATAAATACTTTGCACGGAGAGTGTCCTGCGCTCCACCACATCTGAAGACAGGGGTAGATTTGTTGCGTGAGAGAGAGTAAACCGAGAATATGGTGCTAGACACCCCAATTATGAGGCAGATGACTGAAAATAGAACTAGAGGGAGAGGAGTGCGAACGGAGTTCAGTTGAGAGGGTTGGAACGGCTTTTTAGTCTTTTCTGATTTGGAGTATGGGTCGGAGGAGGGAATGAGAGAGGATGTCAGACGAGGCATTGCGGTGGCGGTTGATTTGAAAGTTTTGGTGGTCGAAACGGTGATTGCAGCGATAGCTGTAGTGGCAATGCGGAGGATTTGGAGTATTGAGGAGCGTCAGACGAGGATGGTGGAAGTTGAGACTCGGGAGTCCAATGTGACTGACGCGAGAACGAAAGGGAAAAAGAAGAAGAAAACTTTGGTCGGAAAGAACTTCTCACTTGAGTCAACCTCTTCTTCTAGTTCTCGGTTCGCGGTGACGAGTACCGACCGACAGACAGACGCGGATCCGTTATCTACGTCTGTATTTCTCTATTCGTTAACCTCCTTCTGTTTCGGGGACAGATTTCTAATTACGACCGGTTCGGTGATTTGAAGTGTATTTAGCAGTTTTAAAATAAATTAGATATTAAATATGTCGAATTTTTAATTTTAATGTTTATTAAAGAATTTTTTGCATTAATGATTTGGGATAAAAAATTCATTTTAAAAAAATTTAAAACATGAATGATTTAGATTAACTTATTTAAGGTTAGCTTTTTTAGAAGTATTTATACTTTCAATCAACTAACGCAGTCATCAAAAATTATTAAACGCTTTTATATAAGCAGTTAATATTATTTAGTAGTCAAACTAGTTAATATAATATGATATCATCCAACCACTAATATTATCTAGTATTAATTTTACTTGATTTTTATTTATGTTAAGGTACAACAGCATAGGATATCACTCGACAATCAGGAGAAGCGGCAAAACAAATTGATGGGCAAGTATGGGAACGGTGTTGGGTGTCGTTGCTACCTATAACACCCTCAAATTTAAAAACCAAAAAAATTAATTTAAAAAGTTAATTGCAGAAGTTAAAATAGAAAATCCGGGGGTGTTATTGCCACATGTGATACAAGTCTAATTTCCTCTGTCATTCTATTACCAAGTGTTAAAGTTAAAGCATTACTCTACTTAAATCAACAACAAAATTATAAATCAGAGTAGTGAGAGAGTCAAAGAAATTTAACATCACTTCAAATAGGACCAATTATACAAAATTTTAATAAAAGGAAGTATATAAAGATATTAACAGTACATAATCTTTCTAATTAAAAAATATCAGATAAAACACCGGAGAGCCCTAAACTCTCAACTCATATATAGCCTTCAACTTATCTTACATGCTAATCTACAAATATCACTACTCATTGAATAAGCAAGAGCTCATGAAAAAGAACACTTCAATACAACGGTACTAAATAACTCATTATACAAAACTAATATGAAAAGTCCGCAAGGAACACATAAAAGGCATCCCAACAATACATGATTTATAACATTTAATTGTACATACATTAATTAAAATAAGATAATCATTTATATAACTTCATACCACCAAGGCCATATACTACTCATGCTCATTCATCTGGAATTAACTAAAACTTACTAATGGAACACCTAAGAGATGACCTTTGCAGTATAATTAGAAACAACATCATCCTCAAACCATAACTACGGTCTCAAAGCTTCTTATCAATACCAACAAATATCATAACATAGGTAGGCTCACCAGCATAGACCAATAACAACTAATAACATCACAAGTAGGCATGAAGGCTGCTACCGAAATACAATTAGACACAAAGGCTACTACCGACCACAGGTTAGCACAAAGACTACTACCAAACCATCCAATAGTCATTCGATTAACATAATAATTATTCCAATTATTTATTCACATTGAATTTAGAGACCCCACTATTCTCAACCGATGAAATAGTAACATAAATAAAACCCTTGACAAAATGCTTCCGGCCACTATTCTCGACCGATGGAACGGTTTTCAATGATACACAACCCTAGGCATAAAGCTCTTGGCTGCTATTCTCAATCTGTGGAACGGTTTTCAATGATACACTACCCTAGGCATAAAGCTCTTGGCCGCTATTCTCAATCTGTGGAACGGTTTCAATAATATACAATCCCGGGGTAATACACACCTGGACACTATTCTTATCTGGTGGAACGGACAGGTACAACCAATCCTGACTCACATGGTATTTCACTTTAAGTAATTAATATTTTATCAATGGTTATGACCATTCAAATGGTTTATTTAATTTGAGGTCAGAGACCCCACTATTATCAACTGATGAAACAGTAACATAAATACAACCCGGGACAAAATGCTCCTGGCCACTATTCTCAACCGATGGAACTATTTTCAATTATACACAACCCCAGGCATAAAGCTCTTGGCCGTTATTCTCAATTGGTGGAACGATTTCAATAATATACAATCCCAGGGTAATACACACCTAGACACTATTCTTGTCTGGTGGAACAGACAAGTATAACCAATCCTAATTCACATGGTATTTCACTTTAAGTGATTAATATTTCATCAATGGCTACAACCATTCAAATGGTTTATTTAATTTGAGGTCATAAACCCTACCATTCCCAACCGATAGAACAGTAACATAAATACAATCCTAAGGCAAAATGCTATTGATCACTATTCTCAACTGGTGGAACAAACAAGTATAACTAGTCCCAACTCATATAATACTTCACTATAAATGATTAGTATCTTATTTGTGGTTATTTATTTCAAGATAATCATCAAACACACACATAAACATGCAAGCCACATATCCCAACAAATCCTCCTAAGGGGAGACCATAGTCCCTTATGAAACCTTAATTTCGTAAGTCTAACATAACTTATCCCCTAGTACTCATTTTATCACCAAAATCAATACCTATACTTAAAATATTATTATTGAAAACATACCCAAAATCAAGGTTGAACTCCAACTTCTTACACATGCGATAATAAACTGCCTTTAGGGTTACTATTTACACTTCCCATAAAATTCTAATTCGACAATTTAATCATAACTATTCCCATTAGATTCATATGACTCCCAAATTAAATATACACTCCCAAAATATTATTATTAACATCATATGTAAAAATAGAGATCCAACTTCCATATTTTACACATATGATAATAGCCTGCCTTTAGGGATACTATTTATATTTCACCGCAAAGCTCTAATTCCATAATTTAATCATAACTTTTTCCATGAGACTCATGTGACTCCCATATTCAATATGCATTCCTAAAATACCAATATAACCATCATATCCAGAAGGTAGGGTCAAGCTCAAGCAATTCCCCACATGTGATAAAAATTTTGTCCCTAGGTTTATTATTTCCACGAAATCCCATTTTCCTCATTTATTGGACTTAGACCATTCATATTTATTCCGAACTTTCCACATAATATACTTAACCTATTTTGAACCACTTATCACATTATAATACCCAATATTCCATTTTAACCCATATTAACCAAAATGCCCCTAAAGTAACTATAATACTTATTTTTCCTCCAAAATCTTACGAGTCCCAAAATGAATGATGTTTCAACCTCTAATTCATTTTATCATCATAAAAATGCAGACACAATTTCATATATTAGTAACCATGTCATGTATCTTTACACATAGTTTAGAATGTAAAACCTTAACATGTTTTTGTAGAGCATCAAAACACATACTTCCACACTTATTAATCAATAAGGCATACTTATCACAGTAAATGTCATGATATGCTTAAAATGACCAAACTACCCATAGGACACACAATAATAATATTTATACAAAAATACACTTAGGCATACTCAACCTCTCATAATGAACATTCATAACATATATAATTTACTTCTAATATAAAACACATTTTAATATACTTTCGTACACATAATAATTACACAAGTTAACATGATCCATTTCACCAAATTTCATGCTAATATTTTTAGGCAAATAATTATAATGTAATGAAAATACTTAATAAAAATCACACATCAAAAACACTAATATGCTATCATGTGATATCTCACATTTTAGTAGAGTATAAGAATTACATGCTTTCTAGCAAAAGCACAATTTTATCGGCAACCTCCTAAAAATAATTAGGCCCCACTAATCAAACTTTGTACCTAAAAATAATATCACAATTACCATATTAATATTTAATTAATAAAATAATAATTTTTATTTAAAATATTTATTAAATAAAAAATTACCAAATTACCCTTGAGTGAAAGATGGGTAAATAAATTATTATTATTATTATCATTGGTAGAACCTCACACTGCTAAAAAAAATAGAGGTTCAAAAAGTTACTCGGCTTGATAAACCAATCATTCACTTTGGTCAACCACTTGACAGTTCTATAGAACAGTCGATTGATTTTTCAAACCGCTTGATTGATTCCATCAAATCAAAATGCAAGCTGAAAATGATAAATCAATCGATCGATTCATAGAACTAGTCGGATGGTACACCAAGAAAACTCATTTTACTCAAATTTCTAAGCTTTGTTTTCAATTCCTTTTCAAATCAAATCCAATATATAATTCTAAATCAAGATCAAATACTATTTGAAATCCATTAAACACAATAATTTTTCATTTTATAAATATCAAATTTGGGGGTATTATAGTATTGCCCCCTCAAAAAGAGTTTGTATCCCTATAGCCTATTAAATACAATCAAGCAACATTATCTGATGATACAAAAGGGAAATATCTCATTCAACAAACATAAGGCAAAAGGGGATCACTGCCCCCTTAAAAAGAAAAGGTTACACCAAAAGATAACACACTGAGAGAATAAATTGGGGTGATTTGTGTGAATCTCCTCCTTAACCTCTCACGTGGCCTCCCCGAAACCATGACGTGACTAAATGACCTTCACTAATGAAATGGTATTCATACACATCTCTCTAATATTCATGTCCAAAATCCTCACTGTTCGTTCTTTATAGGCTAGAGACTCATCATGCTCTAACACCTCTGGTTGGACAATGTGTGAAGGGTCTACTATGTACTTCCTCATTTGAGAAATGTGAAAGACTTTGTTCACACGAGATAAATCTATAGGTAATGATGATTAATAGGCAACCTCGTGAACTCGCTCTAAGATTTCATATGGTATAATGTACCTTGGATTGAGCTTACCCTTCCTATATAACTCTATTACTCCCTTAGTGGGAGAGACCCTTAGAAGGATTCTATGGCCCACTTTATAACCATTGGTCAGTCTCCTCAAATCTATATAGTTCTTTTTCCGGTCTTGAGCATCACTCATACAGTCTTGAACCAATCTAATCTGTCTCATTGTCTCCTCGATCATGTTTGGTCCCAACACAATTATCTTGCTAATGTTACTCCAACACAAGGGACTACAACACTTCCTTCCATACAAGGCCTTGAAAGGTATCATTCTAATACTCGTATAGTAACTTTTTTTGAAGGAGAACTCGATCATGTCAAGGTGGTCGTACCAAATACCTCTAAATTCCAAAACACATGCTTGAAACATGTCATCTAAGATGTAAATGGTCCTCTTCGTCTGACCATCCATAGCTAGATGAAAAGCAATACTCATCTTCAGCTGAATCTTATAAATATAACAAGAATCTAGAATCTTGGTCCAAAAATATTTATCTGGGAACTCCATACAATCTCACAACATGTTTCCTACAAGTACTAGTTAATTGATCCATACTCTATATTGTCTTCATCGGTATGAACATTGCCAACTTAGTTAGACAATCCATAATAACACAGATAGAATCAAAACCACTAAGACCAATTGCAAAATCCATAGATATACTATCCCACTTCTACTCTCGAATTTTTGGTGGTTGTCCTAACCATATTGGTCTCTTATGATTGATTTTAACCTTCTAATAAGTCAAACATTAGATGATGAACTTTGGAAACTCCCGCTTCATATGAGGCCACCAATATACCTTCTTCAAGTTCTTATACAACTTATCTCCTTCAGGATGGATGGAATAAAAAGTACAATGAACTTCCTTTATAATTTTCCTTTTTCTCTCAACACATCCCTGTGGTGCACACCATCTACCACGATATCTAACACTACCATCTTCATGGATCTAAAATCCCTTTGCTCTACCTTCTGCAATGACATGATTGATCCTCTTGAGCTTAACATCACCAAGTTGAATAGCTCAAATTTTATTAAAGATAGGATATGTAATGGTGAGGGCACTCATCCTTACTTCCAAACTACCAGTGGCGATCAAATTGATCTCCATCTTCTTGAGCTCCTAACACAAGTGATCTGACAATAAAATTTTGATCAAGAATTAACATGAAGTTATGAATAGATGACAGGGGGATTGACATAAAGTTATAAATATATGTAATAATCTTGTGCTTATATGGTACCCCGTGTGTATGCCACATATAACATCCACATAAGTTATCATTGATACCTATACTATTACTTCTTTTACACTCTATTTTGAACAACTCCATTGCATATAAAGCTACATGACCTTGCAAATTGGCATAAAGTGCACTGATAGCAAAATGAGTAATATTGAACTGAGATATCACTAACGATTCTCTAATCTTGTCATGTTATAATTTCAATAATATGTGCATTTATTTTAATATGGTGTTGAAGTTTCCTCGTAATGTCTATCTAAACCTCTTCAAATATCAATGAGCACCTTGAAACATATTGATAGAAATTAGTACATTATTTTATCAACTAAAAGAAGTATATATATAATTGTAAACTTTAAATCATACATGTTTGTTGTAATCTAATGAATATAAAATTAGACTAGACATGTTTCTGTAACCTTCCTCTAATGAAAAAAATTTGTTCCTCATATGTTTTTTCATCTATAGCATCTATGATATTTTTCCATCAAGACATAAAAATACGTGTGAATGATGAACTATCAGAGACTCTCTTATACATATCCTCCACATTCTTATTTATGTAAAATCTACATAATAAATGTTTTTAAGTGAAAAAAATATGTTCCACAACTAAAATGAAAGCAAGTTAAATCAGTAATAATGGTGGTTGGAAGTATATATGGATCCATTAAGGTTTTCAACCTCTCAAGTACCCACAAATAATACTCTTCCTTTTCAGATGACATGTACACGCATGCAACATTGACATTTGATCATGTTGGTGTTAGTTCAACAATTTCAAGTAAAGGCATCCTATATCTATATGTCTTATACATACAATCTCTTTGTAAAACCAAAGGAAATGAACGCAATATATATATATATATATATATATATATATATAGAAAAGGTATCATATGCGAACCATTTTTCTGTACAAACATGGGAACGTTTTTCAACCGTTAGATCTAAAATATCCGACGGTTGAAAACGCAACGCCCTACCTCTTTATCATGTTCTCCATCCCGCTCCCCTGTCTGCCTCTATCCCACACCCGACCCCCCTTCTCAACTCCCGTCTCCCTCTCTCCATCGCACCACCCATCTCCCTCTCTCCATTGCACCCTCTCTCCATCGCACCTCCCATCTCCATCTCTCCATCGCGCCACTCATCTCCCTCTCTCTATCACCATTTCTGCCCCTATTCAGTTTGACCAGACCTCGCCTTCTTCATTCCTAACCTTCCTCTACCCCTCTTGACTTCAACCGCCACGTAGCGGAAGCAGACAAGCACCACTAGTGGCGCAGCACAACGGCAGCACGACCTGAGTAGGAGCTCCACCGTTGCTGCAGCTAGAACAACCAACGCAGCAGTCCAACGCAACCTCTGCTACCGCCACCTCAGTGCACACCGTTGGTATAATTCCGACCTCTCTCCTCCAATTCGTAAGTTTGTTTGTGTGATTTGGCTTTTCTTGTGCGGTTGTTCATTTTTAATTTGATTTTTATGCTGATTGTTATGGTATTACCGATTGATTTTGTTAATTTTGGATTTATTTTCTATGCTAATTGGTCTGGTATTTCGAAGAGATTGTTATCAATTTGCTGTATATTTTGCATAGTATATACTGGTATGGTGCTATATTACCGATTTATATCTGAATATTTGTTTCTTGTTCGATAATCTCCATTATCAGCAACATCGAGCATCAGCTTGATTTTTTTTGTGCCGAGTGATTTGTTCATGGGGTTATTCCTTTCAATTATTGGTTGTCTCTCAGTATCTTTTCTATTAGTGACGTGGGGGCGGGGAAGTGGATAAATAGGGTTCGGACGTAAGAGGGCAGGGGGATGGATTGCTAGGAACTCTATTAGAGGGAGGTGCCAGGGCCTCGAATACCTGGTTGTCCACATCCCACACTGCTGAAATCAATACAACTCCTTCATACTCTTCATTGTCTAATTTAATTCTTCCTTATTTTCTATTATGTGGTGAGAGTTCAGGGATACTAATGCGGGTACCATCAGTTTCCTCCAAATCTTTCCAAATCTCACAGAAAGAGTTCATACATAGAATTGGGCTAGAAATGGAGTCATATACTCCATTCATATACTCTTCATTGTCTAATTTAATTCTTCCTTATGTTTGTTGATTATTTTTTGTTGTTGTTGTATTGTCAATACCTGGCTGTATGTTAGTCTGATTAATAATGTTGTATTTTTTTCTGGTGGTTGTATCTTTGCTGATTTATCTTTGGGTTGGTATTATTATATGGCTAATGTTGTCATTTATTTATTTTGTTTGTTGGCCTAGGTTTAGGAATTGCATGTAGTTACACGACTCCTCTGCAAGGAATTGGTGCTTACGCAAAGACATTTCACCCACAAGTTTGTGCACAAGACGGTTTAGGGTTTAGGGTTTGGGGTTTAGAGGGCTTGGGGCTTGGGTTTAAGGATTTAGAGGGTTTAGGATTTAGAGGGTTTGGGTTTAGGGTTTATGATTTAGAGGGTTTAGGGTTCAGGGTTTAGGGTTTAGGGTTTAGGGTTTAGATGGTTTAGTGTTTAGGGTTTGGGGTTTAGGGTTTAGGGTTTGGGGTTTAGGGTTTAGGGGTTGGGGTTTATAGGGTTTAGGGTTTGGGGTTTAGGGTTTAGGGTTTAGGGTTTGGGGTTTAGGGTTTAGGGTTTAGGGTTTGGGGTTTAGAGGGTTTAGTGTTTGGGGTTTAGAGGGTTTGGGGTTTATGGTTTAGGGGGTTTAGGATTTAGGGTTTGGGGATTTAGAGGGTTTAGGGTTTAGGGTTTATGGTTTAAGATTTAGAGGGTTTAGGGTTTGGGGTTTGGGGTTTAGGGTTTGGGGTTTGGGGTTTATGGTTTGGGGTTTAGAGGGTTTAGGGTTTGGGGTTTGGGGTATAGGGTTTAGGGGGTTTGGGGTTTAGGGTTTATGGTTTAGTGTTTAGGGTTTGTATAATTTATGGTTTTAGAGGTTTGGATATTTGCTTTAGATATAGGTTTGGATTAGTTTTTTAGTTTGGTATTAATAAAATCTTGAATGTTGATTAAATTTTGATCTAATGGATGAGATTGGTTCTTATGTTTGTATATTAATAAAAGTTTGTATGTGACCCTTCCCGTGTGTGTGTAATGTACAACTAAATGATCACTTATTACATTTATTCTGGCTCACTTCTATAATACCCCACCTTTTAGGGTCTTTAATGTGCATTAATATATGCATTCAATTATGATCTAAATGTGTTTGATCATGGTTTAGTGGTATGCTTAAAGTTTGGTATTATTTTGGTTAGGTTTGATTTGGATTTTAGAAGATAAATGGTTTTCTCAAAAAATAAGTCAACTGTTTTGGGGGCCAATTGATTGGTTTGATTTTAATTTTAGAGTTTTGAAACCTGAAAAACTAATCGATTGGTTTGGGGCACCGATCAACTTGTTTGACCAAACTGTTTATTCTTCGGGCTCAATTTTCATTACGAATCTTTCCCCAAAATTTTTTTATAGCTTCATGATTATGTTTTGAGCAATTTTTTATGATTTTTACAAAGCATTTGAGCATGCCTAACCTACTTTTATCAATTTTTAACAAATCCGTAGAGGGGCAAATTCTCATAAGTCACTTTCATAACTTCAACTCCCTTATCTTCTTCCTCTTCCTTTTCTCTCTCTTCTGCAATATTCCTGAGTAGGAAATTCATCTCTAAAACTTTTGAACATTTTTGGCTTTGATTCCCTTTCCTTATTTTCTTTTATCCCCTTCTTGCATTTGAAGTTTATAAGGTATGTTGCCTAAAACATTTCAATTTTAACCCTTTAAGCTTAATGGCAAAAAGGGCTAGCTTTGACCTCCAAAAATGTGCACTTGGAAGCTTGAATTTGGGATAGGGTTTGGAGTCTTGATTTATAAACCCCATTACCCTTCATTTCTACCTAAACCCTCAACAATTCTAATAAAAGCCTTTAATTTTCTCCCTTCTTCCCTAATCTCTGAACCTCCCTGTTGTAATACCCCAAATTGAGTGGAGTGTTATAAGGATTGATCTAGCTACTTATATCAACATGTTATACCATTCTTTTGGTAATTTTGTCCTAAGAACTCCATAGTTAAGTGTGTTGGCTGGATGCAATTTTTAGGATCAGTGACCCTCCTGAGAAGTTTGAGAAATTTTCTAAAAATTTCTCAAGAAGCGTGTGAGTGAGGATAAAGCGCGCTGAAAGGACTTGTGTTGATTTGTGAGGCCAGTTGACAAGGTAGCCCTCACATGGTTATATCGACTCAAGGTGTTACAAATGATATTAGAGCGAAACCACAACCATGAGCTGAACTTGGATGAGCCAGTCAGCCACCTAGTAAGACGATTCTTGGAATAAACTATATTGAGACAGATAGTGATTGAAACACAACAAGGTCATTGCGTTCTTTAAGAGGGGCTGAATGTAATACCCCAAATTGAGTGGAGTGTTATAAGGATTGATCTAGCTACTTATATCAATATGGTATACCATTCTTTTGGTCATTTCGTCCTAAGAACTCCATAGTTAAGTAGGTTAACCGTGGTATAATTTTTAGGATGGGTGACCCTTCTAGGAAGTTTTAGAAATTTTCTAAAAATTTCTCAGAAAGCGCATGAGTGAGGACAAAGCACGCTGAAATGACTTGTGCTGATCTGTGAGGCCAACTAATAAATCCAAAAGCACTCCAAGGTAGCCTCCGTGCGGTAGTATCAACTCGGGGTGTTACACCTGCAATTCTTTATACTCGCTCTGACCACATTTTCTTCCATTAGCCTTCATCCTGGTACTCCTTTCCTCTTCTAATCCTTCCTCTAACTCCTTGTTTTGTTCTTAAACAAGTTAGATTTGTGAAAAGAGTGAGTGATTAGCTGCTATCTTTTTGGTTCTCCATTTTTGTAATACCCCAAAATTTACTATTATTTATTTTTTGAAAGCGGAAGTAATTAAAATATTTAATTTAAAATCCGTGAATTTTGGGGATGTTACCGTCACACTTAGTACCAAATTGGTTCACTCCTACCGTTTCGGTACCAAGTGCTAAGGCTAAGAAAATGCTATTAATGATACCATAAAAATCCAAATTTATAAAAAACGAGAATCAGAGTATGCGCAAGTCTTACATAAATCGAAATACCAGCTATTGTTTTTTCAGATAATAACTAAACAATATTAGTAAAATTGTTTCGACAATTCAAACATAATAAAAGATAATATGAGTCATAAATTTAAAAAAAGAAAACGGCCACGTCACTCTAGAGATTGATCCAGCCCAGCTATGACTCTACCCCTCCGGATGTCCCATAGACATCGATAGCATCAAAGTAGGTGTCTCCTACCTGCAACAGATCAGACGGGCCTTCTGCTCGTGGGAATGAGCAGCACCAATGAAACGGGTGATCAGTACGCTACGTATTGAGTAAGGTAACCGAGTACTAAGGCGGGCATATAACACATTAATTCATACAGGATAATGATCAACATACATTTACAAACCCACACATATGATACATAGAAGCATAAAATGAAATCCATAACTTATAATCAACAAGTCCACACATAAGGCCCAAAAGATCCAGATTAATTATTTAATCATCCTTTTATCAGAAGTCAATTCACATTATGCCTTTTATCAATCCATGCGAGTACAAGAACACCCCACTATTATAACCGGTGGGCCGGTCACACATAGAGCATCATGCCCTAACCACTATTATTACTGGTGGATCGGTCACATATAGGGTATAACCCTAACCACTATTCCTAACCGGTGGATCGGCTTGGTTCCTACTCACATGGTGTTCCACTGTAAGTAATTAGTATCTTTTAATAGCATTGACAACTCTGGTTTGTCTTTATTGAGCTCGGGATCCCCCACTATTATAACTGGTGGGCCGGTCATATATAGGACCTCATGTCCTAACCACTATTATAACAGGTGGATCGGTCGCATATAGGGTAAAACCCTAACCACTATTCCTGACCGGTGGATCGGCTAGTCCCGTCTAAATATCTTCCACTTTAAGTAATTAATGTCTTAAATATTTTATTCATAAACATTTGTCATTCACAAACATTTACCCAGACATGCATGACTAACTCCATGCAACCCTAGCTCCCATGCAAACCCTAACTCCACATGCAAACCCTAACTTCACGTAGACCACGCTTCCATGCAAACCCTAATTCATATTCAAACTCTAGCTTCATGTAGACCACACTTCCATGTAAACCCTAATTCATATTCAAACCCTAGCTTCACGTAGACTATGCTTCCATGTAAACCCTATCCCCCATGCAAACCCTCACTCCATACAATTTTATGCAAACTCCAACGCCATACCATTTTATGCAAAACCCTAACACCACATTGTTACACTCCCCATCATTATTTTACAACCCTAACATGCATGTATTAAGGCCACATCATACAATAACAATAACATAAATGTACACATAATTCTCATGCTACAATTTATTCATACCAACATACTTCAACTCCACTTTATACCACATACGAAATAATTAATAATGATAGACATAGAATACATGGCATATGAAGCACATAATTCATATAAACACACAAAGGACCTTAGTAACACCCTTACTTAAATTGTTACCGGTCTTGGTGCACGTTGCTATTCCACTTGAGGGATTCGATCACTTGAGGGATTCGATTGGGTTCACTTATTATATAAAAGTATACTAGAATTAGGCTCCCTTATAAAATTTTATTATTCCCTAACTTATTCTAAGACTTGATTTTTGATTAACACAATATTATATAATAATTAATTATACAAAATATTGTTTAAAAATACAAATACATTACTATTTTCATTTGAGATGAGTGGTGATATAAGGGTTTCTACCCTTCACCAAAATAGTATTAGTAATAGTAGTAGTAGTAGAAGAAATAATAATAATAATAATAATAATAATAATAATAATAATAATAATAGTAATAATAATACTCTTATTAGTAGAATATTAATATTAATAATACCATAAATCTTAAAATTACAAAGTGGCTTTCGAAACCACCCCATTTAATAATAATACTATTCAAAAATGATAATAATAATATTAATACTATATATATACTTATAATATAAAAGTTAATAAAGATAATAATAATAATAATAATAATAATAATAATAATAATAATAATAATAATAATAATATAATTAGTAATAATGTTAAAAATGATAATAATAGTAATAAAAAGCAAGGGTGAGAGACCTAATTAAAATTTTAGATTTCCAACCCCTGAATTAATTACAATATTAAATAAATAATTATACTAATAATAATATTATTATTAATATTATTAATAATAATAGTAAACATGTAATAATTTTATTAAATAACTAAAATTCGAGAATAATAATTTATCTAACTCAAGAATACTCCCAAACCTATCAAAAAAATTTAGTAATTAGGTTAAAGTTGATAACAACAACAACAACAACAACAATAATAATAATAATAATAATAATAATAATTAAAATCAAAATAACATTAAAAATTAGGATAAAAGCAGAATAATTCTTAATAAATCGAAGGGAAGTGTTGAAAAGGTCTAGGGTTTCACCTTAAGTTGGAGGGGATGGGTGGCACCGTCGGTGGTGCCCGGAGGTGGCCGAAAAAGTGATCTAAGAGGGGTGAAAATGAAGAAAAAGAGGGAAGGGGGAAGAAGAAAAAGAAAATAAGTTTATGGGTCGGTGGAGGAGAATTAGCAGGAGTTTTTGAGTGGTTCAGAGGGTGGTAGAAGCGGAAAATGTGGTGGTGGGCGGTGGTTTAAGGTTTCGGGGTAAAAATTCTGGCGAGATGAGCAGCAAACTTTGCACGGTTATGGAGACCCGTGCGAGAAGAATTGAAGTATACGAATGGTTTAATTAATTAGAGGGCGTTGCAGGGAAGAGTTTGGGAGGAAGAAGAGGCAGTGAGGTTGGCTAATGGTGGAGAACGATGCGTCTAAAGTGGCGGTGGCGTACAGACTTGCACTTAGGGTTTCGGGGAAAAGAAAGCTCAATTTCAGGCCAAACGAGGGGTATATAGTGGTGGAGGGTAGGCTCGAGTTCTGGAGGTTACTAGGAGGTCAAATCCAGTGAGAAATGGGACGGTTATGCCGTTGATCGGGCGGCACAAATTTCAAATTTTGCCCAACCTTCGCGAGGGAAATGGGGGCAAACGTGGGGAAGAAAAGGAGAGTGGGGCAATTCAAATTGAAGTGCGTGTTGAGAGGAAGAGAATGGGCAGAAGAAAGGCCGGTCACGACACATATGGCCAGCGGCGCCAATTTTGAGGGAGGTGGAAGGTTGTAGTTATGGCATCGGGGCTGGAAGAGGAAGAAGAAGATGGGGGAAGTTGGACCGGGCGGTTCGGTGCAGAAAGGAAAGAAGAAAAGAAGAGGAGACCGGGCCAGTCGGGCTTGAGGAGATGGGGCGTTTAAATGAAACGCAACGCATGGAGGGGTGGAAGAAGGGCGACGGCCACGCGGGCTGGGTCGTGCCAAAGGAAAGGAGAAGAAAGATTGGGCCGCGGGAAGGCTAGCCCAATCGAGGGAAAAGGAGAGGAAAAAGGAAAATGAAGAAAAAGAAAGAAGAAAAGGAAAAAGGGAAAAGGAAAAGAGAAAAATAATTAACTTAGGTATTTATATTAATTAAAATATTTAGGATATTTAAAAATAATATTATTTAAATAAAATAATATTTAAATCCCTTTTTAGGCTAAATTAGGATTTTTAAAAGATTTTCCATAAATTCCATTTTAGTTAGCAAATTACTCTAATTTTCTTCAATTAAATTCGTTATAAAATTAATATTAATTTGAAACTATTTTCTCCTTCTTAATTTAAATAAAATAATTTATTTAATTAATTTCGAAATTAAAATCTTTAATTAGTTAAAATACCCAAATTTCCTCTAATTAAAATATTTATAAAATTTCTCTTGATTTGCCCTAATTAATTTTATTTTATCTTAAATAAAATAATTTATTTAATTAATTTTTATAATAAAATCTTATTTAATAATAAATAATAAAATTAGAATTTTCGGGGCATTTCAATTTTCTTCTTGAGGGGGTGGTTTTTCTCTGATTTCATCTCCTTAGTTTATGATTTTTTATTCGGTTTTACTTACATAATTTTTTACATTTACTCAATTCTAATCTCATTTCATTTAATGTGTTTGAGTGTTGGAAAGGGTTTGGATTTTTAAAGACTTTCTACTCTCTTTGGTGGGTTTGTTGAGTTCTTTTGAGGTAAATCATTATTGTAACACCCCCAAATTCACTACTGAAAAATTTCGTTTAAGTTGAAAGGTTTAGCGAAAGCATACGAATTAAAACCATGAACTTGGGGGTATTACCGCCACACTTAGTACCAAACCGGTTTATTCCTACCGTTCTGGTACTAAGTGCTAAGGCTAAATCCGATCATCAAGTAGTACGAAGTATCATAAAACGCAAGACGACATTTAGCATAAATCATTAATAAGATATAAGTTAAACAGAAGTTAGAATACGATTTAGGATTTCAATCCCATAATACATTTTTTTTTCTTCTTTAAGGAAACGTAATACAAAATATAGCTACCAAAACCAATCCCAAAAAGAATCAATATCCGGATCGCCTACTCACTCAAGTTAAGCCTTCCACCCCAAGATAGTACCCGATCATAAACCTGCACAGGAAGTCTGCTCCCCACCATCGGTGGATCATCACAGGACTCATTCAATCAAGGTAGTATCAGTATGGGTCCAATACTAAGTGAGGGCGCAGGTGCGCTAAGGCCAAGCATACCATCATACAACATAACACACACAGCACAAATCACACAAGCAACATGTAATATTATGGATGATGTAGGTCGGTTATGGTCCAGTCCAACTTCTTCTTTTCATAACTCTGATAATTATAGTCGATTCACATCATAATCGTTACGAATCCATGAGAGTGCAGGAACCCCACTATTATAGCCGGTGGATCGGTCACTTATAGGGCAGAACACACCTAACCACTATTATATGCCGGTGGATCGGTCTCCAGGGCGCAACGCTCCTGGCCACTATTGTAACACCCCCAAAATTCACTACTGAAAAATTTTGTTTTATTAAAAGATAATTGCGGAAGCAGATAAATAAAACGTGAACTTTGGGAGTATTACCGCCACACTTAGTACCAGACCGGTTCACTCATACCGTTCCAGTACCAAGTGCTAAGGCTAAGAAAATGAAATACAGCTTGAAAGAAATTCAACACACACAAATTAGAGTAGCGCATCAAATCGTTTACAAGAATAAAATCCACCAACGGTGGTTACAGTAACACATAACATTAAAACCAGGAATTTAAAGAGAAAGAGAAAACCCTAACGATACCGGATAACTCCTTACTCTCTTTCCCGTAGCCCACTTGAGTAGCACCTGAAAATACCTGCAAGGGCACTGCCCATTGAATAGGCAGGGCCCCCATAAAGGGAATCCCTTCAGTACTACGGTACTGAGTAACCCTTTAATACCACACTTAAAGATAGGCCCGCATACGGCACACAATGCAAGCCACACACATATAAATAATGAGAGATGCATACATAACAATAACAAACATAATACTTTATAAGTCACGATCGATACTTTGGGCCTTAAGCCATTATTCCATCATCATTCAATCAATATCATATTTTATATCCATGTGAGTGCGAGAACCCCACTATTATAGCCGGTGGACCGGAAGTCAACACACAGGGCAGAATGCCTCTGACCACTATTATTGCCGGTGGACCGGAAGGTAAACGCACAGGGCAGAACGCACCTGACCACTATTATTTGCCGGTGGACCGGTCTGGCCCCGACTCACATGGTGTTCCACTATAAGTGATTAGTATTTTTCCATAATCTTATTCACATACAGAACTGATTTTTATTGAGCTCGGGACCCCCACTATTTTAGCCGGTGGACCGAAATACATATAAAATCATCATCCAGGGCACAACGCTCCTAGCCACTATTATAACCGGTGGATCGGTACTCATAATCACATACCAGGGCAACACGCTCCTGGACCACTATTATATCCGGTGGACTGGTACTCAATATCTCATACCAGGGCAACACGCTCCTGGACCACTATTATAACCGGTGGACCGGTACTCAATATCATAATCATCTGGGCCCGGCTCATTAATATTCCACTTTCAATAATAGTATCTTTCCTTTTATTTAATCAGCACATCAATCATATTTATTTGCCTCGAATGGGAGATCGATAACCTGGGACACAAAGGTACACCGGTCGTACCGGTGCATATTAGCTACTCAGTACCCTTCAACTATGAACCCAAGGACGCAAAGGTACCCTGGTCGTACTGGTGCATAAAGCTAACTCAATACCCTACCAACAAGGACACCTAATCCATAAGTATGCATACCCCCTAACTAGGTCCGTAGAGCTAGAAAGAGTAAGATATAGGGCCTGGCTGGGGCACAAAGGCACACCAGCAAATACCAGAATAATCGTGGACTAAACCACGTCCTTAGGGTAGCGACCCCTAAGGAGTCACCATTCCCGATCTCGAGGTCTTTCACTTTAAGTAATAGTGTCTTAATTAAGGTGATCACTAAAAGCACGATAATCCGATACTTATTCACTTTCGATCATTCCGATATCATTAATCGTTTCTTATTCAGATGATTATCCAGAATATCACAGAGAAACCATTAAGGCCATCCTAATTATCAAATACTCTTACTTGGCTAATCAGCATTATTTAATCATATTAATGTTCCACAATCTCAAAGACGTGTTAGGTACAAACTACTCATTTGCCCTTTACTTATATAATTGTTAAGTATCAATTCCTTACTTGATAAATTACCACATTACCATTAAGGTTGCATAATTACCAAATTACCCCTTGTCCACTTTAGATTACCAAATTGTCTCCTACACTTTTTAGACCACCATTCACCCCTCATAATTACTACACTTATCATATTTCCCTTTTGGTTGGTTATATTACCAAATCGCCCTTCTCCTTGTTATAATTACTAAATTGCCCTTGAGTTGGATAAATTACTAAATTACTCTCCTTCATTATCATGATTACTATTTTGCCCCTTTAGTTGGTTAAATAATTATCACTTTACCCTTTAATCGGCTAAATTACCAAATTGCCCCTTCAGTTGGATAAATTACCAAATTTCCCTTCTCCTTTATCATAATTACCATTTTATCCCTCTCGATTATTTTAATTGCCATTTACCCTTTTTAATCATTATAAATCCCAAATTACCCTTTTTCATATTCAAAATTACTATATTACCCTTCTCCATTATTAAAATTACCATAATGCCCTTTAATTGGTTAATTTACCAAATTACTCTTCTATAGCACCATACTCATCCAATTGCCCTTCTACAATCATAATTTAATTGATAAATTATCTTTGGTCGTTATCATAATTACCAAGTTACCCCTTACTCCCAAGTTTACCATAATATCCTTTTATTCACAAAATTACCATTTTACCCCTTACATCCAATTTTACCATAATATCCTTTTATTTATGAAAATTACCACCATACATCTTTTACTTTACAAATCACTATTTTACCCTTTCACATCCAAGATTACCATCTTTATCTTTCCTTACATAATTACCATTTTGCCCTTCTTTTCCAAATTACCATATTACCCCTTTACTTATAAATTTCCACTTCGCCATTCACTTATAAAATTTACCATATTACCCTTTACTTATGAAATTACGATTTTGCCCCTTTACCTCCAAAATTACCATAGTTCCCTCCTTCATCCAAAATTACTATTTTACCCCTACTTCCAAAATTACCATTTTACCCTTCTTTCTCACAACTTACAATTTTATCCTTTACTTGTAAATTATCATTTAACCATTTAATCATAAAATTTCCATATTATTCTTTTATCTCAAAAATTACCGAAATACCCTTTTCACTTATAAAATTTCCACTCAACCCCTTTATTCACCATTTTTATGAATTTGCTAACACTACATCAAATAATGATATTAATACTTCATTTTTATCATCTAAGTCCACCAACTTGTCATTTTTCAACATAATACTCATTAGCAACTACACACATTGATTTATATACCTCATAAGCATAATTACTAAAATACCCTTAAACAATAACATCATTCATGCATTAACAACATGGTACATCATAAACAAGTGTTTGACATTTCTATCCATATTCCAACTCCTTCTTTATTTAACACACCTACATATGGCACAAAAGTTATCATGCTTTTTCTTTTTAACAAGCAATATAAGAAACCATAAACATATCATGCTAAGCATACAAAACATGCATAAAATCATACTAAACCCTAAATGTGCTAGCATGCGTTTTTCCATATATTTAAGGGAGGATTAACGGTTACCTTAATCCCGCAAAATATCAAATCTTACCAAGCATAATTAGCAACTCAACACCTAAAAATAATATCCGTTATTATTATTAGAAATAAGAAGTTAAAAAGGATAAAACTTTATAAAACAAATTTATTTAATAATAATACACTTTAATTAAATATGGATATACCTCAAAACTTAACCAAATGAGTTTCAAAATAAGGGGGAGCTCACGCTGCATGAGCAGCGTGAGTTTCATGCATAATCATGGGGAGAAAAGGGCTCAAAGAGGGTGAAGGGAGAAAAATCCATTATTTTCGGGTTAGGGTATTTGGGCTAGGAAAGAAGGTAGATGGGGGAGGTTTGGAGGCAAGGGGATGGTGCAGGAGTGAAGAGGGGGTGTAGGTGGATGCTGGGGATGGATTGTTGGCGGCCAAGGGCGGCTGAGGCGGCGGCGGTGAGGTGGCGAAGGTGGTTGTTGAAGTGGGTCGAGGTGGAAGGGTTGAGAAGGAAGGAAAAGTGGAGGGAAAAATGGAGGGGTGCAATGGCTGTTTTCGGAAAAATAAAGTATGGGGGTGGTAGAGGAGGTTTCAGGGAGGAGATTGGTGGTCTGGGCGGCGGCATAGGCGGCCGGACGGCGACGGAAGGAGGGGTTGCAGGTGGGTTGTCGAGAGGGTGAAAAATAGGGAGAAAAAGAAGAGGGGAGGAAGAGGGTTGCGGGATGGCTTGGGAGGGATGTTGTGGTGGTGCAAGGTTGAGGTGGAGGTTGTCGGGGAGCGGTGCAGGGTGTTGGTGAGGCGGCAGGAGCAGTGGACGGTGGTGGCGACGCAAAAACAGGGTGGAAATGGGAGAGGAAGAAAATGAGAGAGAAGGGAGGATCGAGGGGGTAAGGAGCTCGAAATGATGGGCAGAAAATGGACGAAGGGGAGAAGAAAAAGAAGAGGGAGAAGAGAGGAGGCAGGGGTTGATCGACGGCAGTGTTTAGGGCGGTAGGTTGTCGTAGGGTGGCAGGGGGAGGTTGGTGAAGAGGGTAAAGGGAGCCATGCGGGACGGGGTGCATGGCTGCCCAGTTCTAATTTGGTGAAAAATACAGGGGAGAGAGAGAGAGGGAGAGACAAATGGTGGCAGAAGGTGGCAGCGGGGCGGTGGCCGGCGTCTCGGTGGTCGGGCATGGCAGGCGGTTATGGTGATGGGGACTGGTTGGGGTCTCGGGGTGATCGAAGAAGAAAGAAAGAAGGGAAGGGGGGAGACCGAACCGGTCCGGCGCAGGGAAAAGAAAAATCTGGGCCGGTCCAGGGTGAGGGGAAGAGGGGAAAAAAAGGAGAGGGGGTCGGGCTGTGCGTGGCTGGGGCGAGGGGAGGAATGGGCCGCTGGCCTAGGCGCAAGGAGGGCACAAACCTGGCAGCCCGAGCCAGGAAAAGAAGAAGGAAAAAAAAGAAAAAGAAAGGAAGGAGGAAAAGGAGAAAAGGAGAAGGAAAAAAAAAAGGAAAAGAAGGGAAAATGGAAAATAGAGAAAAATAATGTGATTTAATTTAGAAAAAAAATAAAATAAAATATTTTGATAATTTATTTAATTTAATAATTTGATTCAATATAATTCAATATATTGGTTCAAAAGGGATAATTTTAGTACAATATTAGTTTGGAAAATTATTTAAGTAAAAATAATATGGTAAAATAACCATATATTTATTTTTAATTTATTAAATACTCCCATCCAAATTTTTTATACTCAAAAATCCATAAAATAATTACACTAAATAATTTTAAAAGCTAATTTATTTTAAATAAAAGTTATTTATTTAATTATAGGTTTTCCAAAATTTTGGGGGATTACAACTATTATGCCGGTGGATCGGTCTGGCCCCGACTCTCACGGTGTTCCACTGTAAGTATATAGTATCTTTCCCATGATTTAATTACAACATACTGTTTGGTTTGTTGAGCTCGGGAACCCCCACTATTATAGCCGGTGGATCGGTCACGTATAGGGCAGAACGCACCTAACCACTATTATATGCCGGTGGATCGGTCTCTAGGGCACCCCGGCACCTGGCCACTATTATACCGGTGGATCGGTCTGGGCCCGGCTCAACAATATTACTCTTTAAGTAGTTAATGTCTTATTCATGTATTATTAAATAAGGTTCCACCCTTGACATGCATGTCTACTACTCTCTACTTCTTCCCTTCGAGGAGGCCTGTCCCATATCTTGAGACTGTTCTCCCCTTCTCGCGCCTGATGTCCATCCCCTCTTACTCTTATACATAAGGAAACATAGTAAGGGCACACTCTCCCGAGAATGTGGGCTAACCCTAACACAACGATATCGGTTCCGCATGTCCTCACCCCTCTAGGGCTCCTCCTTGGAAAACCCTAATTTGGGCCTATATGGCCCAACTCTTTCTTACTCATCCTAACTTTACTTTGTTCCTTGTCCCGCATCCCGTCTCTACTAAGAAATTCCCAAAATATATCCTTTTATTCCCCAACTCCGCATGTGACAGCCAAACCCTAGTTGGCCACACCAAACCCTAGCACTTTACTTCCTCCTCAAGTAAGCTCCCCTCCTTCACCCCAAAATCTCTTCTCTCATTTAGATTCCCTCACTCACCCCTCTATATAAGTGAGTTCTCACTCTCAACCACATACTCCATCCCTCCCTGATCATTTTTACCCTTGTACCCTCCAAATTGCTCATTTCCTCCCAAAAACCCTAATTGGGTCTCTTAGATACCCTTACATCGACCCACGTGGAATTTTGCACCCAAGTCTCCAATGGACCCGTAACTTTGAAATTATCTTATTTACTTCTTAAATCAACTTTCCTCAGGTAAGATTCATTCCCATGCATAATTTAAATACTCCATGCAGACTCTCTAACCCCCCACTTACACCCAAAACCCTAATAAGGTTGCTTATGCACCAACTCACGTACTATTTTTCATACCAAGTTCCCAATCACTCCAAGACTCTCCCAAGCTCTTACTTACAACCCAAATCAACTGTTCACACGTAAGTATCATGCCCATACAAGGTCTAGTCCCCCCATACAAACTTCCCAAACACCCACTTTCCTGTTGTTATTTTATTATCATTTCATGCTACCCCAAACCCTAGCATGCATGTCTTAGAGGGCCATAACAAGTCACATCATCAACATCAACATCAAACATGGAACATGTCATACACGTATAGGGTAAGGCACACACAACATACCTCATTATCCATGCTGCGCTACACGAAATAGGTTATTCATAACACATGCATAATACACATTATCATGGCATACTCATCATTCATCAACACATTATATTACACATAGCACAAGGCCATAGCTTTGTCCTTACCTAGGTAGACACCGGGCTTGGAGCATGCTCCTTTATCTCTTTAGGGCTCGGATCGGGGTCACCTATGAAAAGGGGAAAAATGCTAAGTATTAGTTTCCCTTATAAATACTATCAACCCTTATTATAGTTTAGGATTAGGGTTCTTATCCTTAATAGGGGTGTTATGCAAAACTAGGGTTTTTACTCTAAAATTATTATGCTAAGCATTACTAATCGATATATCTTTATTTTCAATACTTATCGTTACACTTATATTATTAGACCCGTTAGTTCCATTCTTATAATACTAGTGTTCGCTAGTCATAGTAAAATAGTGATAATAATAATAATAATAATAATAATAATAATAATAATAATAATAATAATAATAATAAGACTACTAATAGTGACACTTATGTTTCAAGTAATGGAACCCTAGCGTTTTTAAGATTAAGTCTAATAATGGTGTTAGGTATAGCAAAACAATATTAATATAAGTACAATACCCACATAAGGTTGGATTAAGTAGTAATAACACTACTAGTGGTAATAACCATAATGATAGTAGTAATAATAATAATAGTACCAACACTAATGGTTAAGTATAATGAAAGCTAGGGTTTTAGAGGGATGATGGCCTTGTAAGAAAATAACACATTTATGATAGAGAAATTAATAATTACAATAATAATAGTAATGACAATAATAGTAATAATACTAATAACAAAAATAGTAATAATGTTAATAATAAAGATAATGACATTAACTCTAAGTTAAGTATAATAGGGGTTAGGGTTGGAAGGGGTGATAGTATGATAACATTAAGGATAATAAAGGATAATAAAAAATGTTATTAATTAATAATGATAATAATAATAATAATAATAACAATAATAATAATAATAATAATAATAATAATAATAATAATAATAATAATAATGATAATAAGTATAATAATACTAAGGATACTAAAAATAATTAACACTTGAACAGCAAGGATTTAAGGGTTGGGAGAGTTTAGAGGGCCACCTAGGGTGCTGGTGGCACAGGTGGCGGTGCACGGCACACGACGGCGGCGGTGGCGGCGGTGATGGGGGGAGAAGGAAGGTGGAGAAGTGGTGGAGGGGGAGGAAGGAAAAGGAGGGGTTGGCAGGGGAAACAGAGGGTCTAGAGAGGTTGGGGAAGCTCCCTTGGTGGTTTTGGGAGGTAGAGGGGGTGCTGGAAGTGGCGGCACGGCGGTGGGTGGTGGTGAGAACTGAGAAGGGCGGCGGAGTTTGAGGATGGCTTGGTCGAGAAGGGTACTTTGCACGCTTGGGGTGGCGCGTGCAGAGCAAACCGAGGGGTGAGGAAGGCCTGGGTCGGTGGAGGACGATGCAAGGAAGGGTTTCGAGGGTGGATCGGGCGGTGGCGACGGGGTGGTTGTCTGAAGTAGGGTCAGCGCAAGGTGATTTCTGGGCTTTTGGTTTCAAAAACCCCTGAAGCTGGATCCTTGGGGGTATTTATAGGCTCGAAATGGGGGAGAATCGAGAGAGGGGGCAAGGGAAGGCAGGTCAGGCGGCGATTCAGGCACGCCGGCCGGCGGTGGCAGGCCGACGCAGGTCTGCCATGGGCTGGTTGGGAAAGGAAAAGAAAACGTGCGGGGCGGCCTAAGAGTGATGGGGGTGTCGGCTGGTCGAGGGAGGGTAGCTGGAAGGGCAAGAAGGGGGAAAGCGGCGACGCAGGCGGCGTAGACAGGCGGTCGGCGTAGAGGGGGATGGCAGCGTGTTGCAGGTCGTGCGCGGGAGGAAGAAAAGGGGAGGAGGCCGGACCGGCGGTCCGGGGAGAAAAGAAAAGAAGGGGGAGACCGGCCGGTTTGGCAACGGTCAAAAGGCCTTATTAAAACGCGGCGTTTTGGGTGAGTTCTGGACAAAGCGCGGCGTCGAGTAGCTGGCAGGCAACGACTACTTCATTAAATTGGCACGCAGCATTTCAGCGAAAGGAGGGGCGAAACGCTGCATTTTACTATGGCGGGGGAGGGCCGAACGGCGCTGGGCCGCGGGGAGGAGGAAAGGAAAGGGGAGTTGGGCCGTGGGCTGGCCCAACGGGCGAGAAGAGGAAGAAAAGAAAGGGAGGAAGAAGAAGAAAAGGAAAAAGGAAGGAAAAAAAGAGGAAAGGATTATTTTTTTGTTATTTTATTTTAGTAATTTATTTTATATAAATATTTAGAATATTTACCTTGGGTACTTAGAGTAAGAATATTTAAATAACTAAATAAAATATTTATCCTCCTTCTTAGGCTAATTTAGGGCCCTAAAAAAATTATAAAGGTATCCTTGTGAAATATTTTAAAATCCCTATTAACTTGCCCGACATAACCCCCTTTTAATCTAAAAAGAGCAACAAATTAAATAAATTCCCCAATAATACTTATTTAATGACTTATTTCCAAAATAATTAATTCTGGGGTATTTCAATTATCTTCTCTATTTTTTGGGAAATGTTATGAATAAGTGAAATAAATGTTTTGTGTTTCTATAAAAGCACGAGTCTTAAAAACAAAGATGTGTTAAGCATATAAATGTTGCATAAATGAAAGAATTAATAGGAAGTATAATATGAAGTCTTGTGTGCATAAGTCTTATGAGTATGATTAGGATTTCATAGCTATCTTTGGCATTTTGAGCATCTCAAGCATAATTGGTATGTGTAATATGATGTATAGATTGTTCCATGATGACCTAGCATGAAAAAAAAATGATGTATGATTTATTAGCTATTATTAAGTTCATAAGGTGCAAGCATGATTTTATTGTGCCATTGAAATTCTTAGCATGATTTTGGTATTTTGCATGTTAATCTATGATTATTTCTTGCTATGAATCATAAGTGAGCCATGGTTGATGTTGAGTTTGATCACGTAAAGTTGGTAAAGTGTGATTATGTGTAATGTGCTTGGCCCAACAAGGTTGTTTTTGTCCTAGCCAATTGATTGGTTTGACCAAACCAATCAATTAATTCCTATAATAGTCAATCAATTAGGTCAACTAATATACTATTTGGTGTATGAACTTAGTAGTATTAGCCTCTACTTAGATCCATCGATCAGTTTGACCAAACTAATTTACTAGTTATTAGAATGGTCAATTGGTTGGTTTAACCAGTCAACTGGTTCACCACCACTGTGAGGGTTTAGCAGTGCCTGGACCTATCTTATGTTAGATATGGCGGTAACACCCCATTTTTCATATGATTGTCTTATATTTCCACTTGTGCAATGTTTTAAAACATTTTTTTTTGCAATGAAAAATTGGGGTGTTAAACTTTGATGCCGCTGAAAATAATATTTTTTAACCAACATGTTGTAACATTGTATGGCCATCCATTTCTTTTGACCTAAGTTTCCGTCAAGCATTATAAATATATATTTTATACTTACATTCCCTTCAAACTCTTTTTGAAGAAACGGTATGATTTGTCATAGCTTCACGTGACCTATGATAAGTTCATCAATAAATTTAAATTTATTTTCTTTCAACTTACCCAAAACAACATATCCTTATTCATAATTTATCAGTTTGTAATTATGTGTCTCGTTCCTAATTACCACTTTCCATCCTAAAATCCAACAATAAAAAAGGGATAATAAATCTTCTTAAAACTTGTAGTATGTGCATCTTCACTATCCATAGATCTAGTATGCACATATGTTCCACCTCTTTCACATTTTATAGAGACTCTACCAACTCCTATACTATTTCCTTTTCTAGAACATATTATAATCAAAATCACTTTATGAATTCTTCCCATTTGTTTAACCCATGCTACAAGTTCTTCACTATCAAAGAATATTTGATGCATCATAAAGAACCTTTGATAATTTTGGGTCTTGAAGTATGTATCCATATGTTCCATATCCTACAAAAATTGTTCAGAATAATACTATGATAAGGAGAAGTATTAATTAGTGCATATGTATTATCTTTTTTAAATCAAATAAATGCCACGTATATTATGAATATAAAGTTATCTAACCAAATCCATGTTTTATTAACCCTTCCTACCACTTTCGATGGATTTTATAATAATGAAAACCTTTTTTAACCTCTTTTTTCAAGTTGTAATTAATGTTTGGGGAATTCATTTGTATTTCTTTTGTATATTCATATCATATCAGTATTTTGAACCCATCATCATAGTTTTTAGGGGTTTGAAACTCGTAGTAGATTGTCAAGATTCCAAACAAATCATCGTAGCTTGTCAGGATTCCAAACTCATTGTAATTTGTTAAGGTTCTGAACTCATTATCCATTGACAATGCTCTTCATTAATGTCCTTTTTTTTTGAAAAATTTAAATTGGACTACTAATAGTGAGTGAAGTAAGGTTAAAAACCTTCCCATCAATAATGGAGCACAATGGTAATAAGTGTATTTATTTTATTTCTGACAATAATATATTTGTTTTCCATTGATAATTGAGCAGAAAACAAATATTTTTGCAAAAGTTAGTAGGTCTACGACACAACTTGTTGTTCGAGGTTCTAGTCAAAACTATATCTATTAGGAACGACCTTATTAATGGAGTAGAACGATGAATAAAGTGAGGTTTAAATAGATGTTTCCACCATTAATGGAGTGCTGGTACCAACCGATAATTGAGTAGAATGACAAATATTACCACAAAAGGTGGTGAGGCTATAACACAACTTGTTGTTTTAGGTTGGAGGCAAAGTATCCATAATTGAGAGAGGAATAACATTGGCCACTAGTGAGGGGTGGGAGGAACGTTGTTGGCTGCCAGTGGGGATAGAGGTGCTACAAAATTGTGTAGCAAACTTAGTTAAAAAGTAACCAAATTTGTAGGCAATTTAGGTAATTATTTTCCACGGAGTAAATACCTATTTTCTATATAACAATACTCTTAAAAAATACACCGCAAATCTAGGCAGCAAATGAGCAATTTTTTCAAGATTGTATGGGAGACAATGATACAAGACCTTTATAACATTATAATAACTTACCAAACACTACTTAAAACTATTAATTTTATTTTATTGGTACACTACTCAAATATAAATAAAAATAAAAATAAGGACTTTCATTATTATGGTTCAATTTAATACTTAAAATTTAAAACTAACTTTTGAGTACAAAATATTCAAATTTCACTTCGAGTTAATCATATATTAATTATGAGCCATTTACATTGTAGAATAGGATAGATATATTAACTACATAATCATGTAGGAAGGTTGTATTTTTGGTACTTCTACTTATTTTAAAATTTAAACTCTTTTCTATTGTTAATGACTTCTAACTATATATATATGTTGTTGTTGTTTTTATTGCTCTACTTGTAATATAAGTTACTAGGTATATACTAACTAGATTAGGCTCTTTTATGTATTTTACCATGGTCATTAATTTTATGAATTTAATGTTTGATGCATTAAATAAGTTCTTAAAAGTTGAGTCATGATTCTACTTTCATGCACACACAAAATTGAATTAGAATTGGTAAGCATTTAATTTATGATTTGCTCTCTTCCAATTATGTTGATTTCATCCACAATCATTTGCCAATTGCAAATGGAATTCTAAAATGATGTCATTTTTAATTTTCTTAGACCAAAACATGATATACACCTACATAATTAGTGGGTTGAGTTGAGACTCCTCCTCCAATATGGAATAAAATTTGCAAAGAAGTTGGGCCATGGAACAAAAAATAGGAGGCAAACTTGTATAGGTGCTGACATGCATGGATAAAAGATTATCTTTTGGAATTCAAATTCTTAAATCTTTTATGATGATTTTTTAAAATATTTTTAAGAATCATGCATGTCTTCCCAACACATTTTTTTCTTTATTATGTAATATTACATTTAAGGAGTTATCAATAATGTATCATTAATTAGTCATATCCATGGTATTAAAAAGGAATTGGACTAGCCAATCAAATTGGTGAAGCGATGGCCAGTTAGATTAAGGACCAATTAAGAAAAATAATTGATGGGAATCTAGTGGGATTAGGTGGTTATATCAAAACCTGTGAACCAGTTAGTTAATGTAGGAATTGGACTGATTTTTTATTTTTTTTAACTTCCATTTCTACCCTTAATTTTAAAACCATATGACCTAATACTGTAATTTAGACCCTTTCTAGGTTTGTCCCTTTTCGGGTTTGTGTGTGTGTATGTGTTTTTGTTTGACTTTTTGTTTCATCGTCATTCTTCCTCTTTATTGCTCTTACATCTTTGTCTTCATCAATTCAGATGCCACTGCTAGAGCAAGAGCTAAAGCCTTGACCACCACCATCGCTCTACCACTAAGCGTTATCGCTGGAGCTTTAAGTATTAGCTTCATTTTTTTCAATTGTTAGCTTGATTATTAGCTTTTGTTGTGAGTGATATCTTGTTTGTATTGTTGAATGTTTTTTATGACTCTATGAGTATGTAATATATTTTTAATTTTCTAAAAGGTGGAAATTTGATATTGAAAATGTATGTGGAGGCTAGTAATACTGGTTCTTCATATACACAAAAATCTTCTCCAAAAAGTGCTACTAAAGGAAAGAAAGGTCATGTTTGGATACATTATAGGGAGGTAGTGGACATTAATTGTAGAAAAAAGTCACAATGCTTGTAGTCTTCTAAACTTCTTTTGGGAGGTGGAATTAAATGTTTCAAAAAACATTTAAAGTCAAGTAGAGAGATGCAAAAATGTTCCTTATGAAGTTGGTTATGAGATGAATAATGTAATTTAAGATTTTGCTAACACAAAAAGGAAGATACAATATATGCTAGCTAAAGAAAATCCATATAACTCAATGGGAATAAACACACTTTCTCAAAATTTAATTGAATGACCACCATCTTCCATGATTCCTCCTAGGGTTGTAGTGGTTCCAATTTAGGAGCTAAGTAAAAGGATCTAGATAAAGGGAAAGGAAAGTAAACCACCATCTTCCAATGGGAATAAACACACTTTCTCAAAATTTAATTGAACGACCACCATCTTCCATGATTCCTCCTAGGGTTGTAGTGGTTCCAATTTAGGAGCTAAGTAAAAGGATCTAGATAAAGGGAAAGGAAAGTAAACCACACTAGGACCTCACTTTATGCCAAGAACAACTTCTGGTGCACAACCAATAATTAAAAGTATTTTACAAAGCAAATAAGTTGTTGAAAAGGTAGATATCAACATTTCTAAGTGGATGGCTGATGCTTTTATTCCATTAATGATACAAATTATGTTTATTATTAGTATGTGATTGGTGGTATTACTCACTTGGTCCTTAACTATAAGGGTCCAAATGTTCATGCTCTTCGAGGTTATTTATTGATGAAAAATGTTGAAAAGGTGAAGAATTATGTTAATGGTTTTCGTCTAATATGATAACAAATAGGTTGTACCATGATGACAAATGGGTAGAATAATCAACATAATCAAACTTTGATTAATTTTTTTAGTTTATTATCCAATGGGGGTTGCGTTTTTTAAGTTTGTTGATGCCTCTAAAGCTTCTAAAACCATTAAGTTGTTGCATAAGCTATTTAGAAAGATTGTTTTGTATATTAGTGTTGAAAAATGGTGTGCATATAATGACTGATAATGGTGCTAATTATGTTGTTGTTGGTAGATTGTTAGATTGTGACTTTAAGATGCTTTATTGTTCACCTTATGCTATAAATTGCATAAAGTTGACACTTATGGATATAGGTAAGCTAGATGAGGTTGAAGATATTGTAAAGCATGCTTCTAAAATCACCAAGTACATTTATAATCATCGTTGTGTTTTACATTTGATGAGGAAGCATACACAAGGAAAGGAAATCATTCATCGAGATCCAACTAGATTTCCAATTAATTTCATTGATTTGCAAAATATATTATCAGAAAATAATGATCTTAGGTTAATGATTGTTTCTTGAGAATGGATCTATTGTGCTTATGCTAAAGTATGGGAATGAAATAAATTTGTAGAAAATGTGTTGATTTCGGTCTTTTGGAAGGAGTGTGTTGTTATTATACAACTTACAAAACCTATTGTGCATGTTCTACAGATGGTGGATACAAAAGAGAAACCATCTATGGGTTATTTGTGTCAAACCTTTCATAAGGCTAGAAATGATATGATTGCTAGATTTTAGAGGAGAAATAAAATGGTTGATTCTTACTTTCATATCATTACTTCTCATTGGGATACTCAACTTTCACAAAACTTACATGTAGCTAATTTTTGGTTTAATAATCGCTTTCAGTATTCATTTGATATTACAAACCATAAAAACACGTGTCTACTATTATTGATGTCATTGAGAGGTATGCTGATGAAAATTTCCAATTGAGATCAAAATTGACTATTCAAATGAGTTCTTTTATGAAAGTAGAGGGTGATTTTGGAATATGGTCTATTATGAAAAATCATTCTATTCTTGCTCTTGGTATGGCTATTGAATAATTTTTAATCTTTAATACTTTATTTCAATAGCAATTGCTTTCTGATTGTTCGGTATATTAATATATTAATCTTGTCATCTTGTATATGAGCGGTGGATATTGTATGGATGTGGTGCTCTGCATGTACAAAAACTTGTCATTTGTGTTTTGAGCCAATATACTAGTGCTTCAGATTGTGAACGAAATTGAAGCATATTTGAGCATATCCATTCAAAGAAAATAAATAGACTAGAGCATCAAAGGCTCAATGATCTAGTCTTTGTTCATTCTAACTTGAAGTTGAAACAAAGATATACTGTTAATACCTCTTTTAAAATTTATTTATCATCTTCATGTCTAATCTTTAAATTTATTATTTCACATGACCATATTCCTAACTAGTGTAGTTCTGTTGTCTTCTATGTAAAATTCGATTCAAAACAAGTTATGATTCAATTAATTTTGAAGAGTTTGATATAAATGACACTTGAATTTTTATGGATGAGCTTCTTAGCTAAAATAATGAGGAGATATAATTATTGAGAAATGGATTGGCTTCTTGTACTATTCAAGATGATCAAAGCAATGCAAACGAGGTTATGAACTATGAAGCTCATAACCTTTTATTGTTTGTATAAGATCATATGACATTTTTATTCCTTTAATTAAGATTAAGTGGATATCAAGAGGATGAAGATGATCATGTACATGAAAATGTAACTCCCATGTTTTCTAATGTGAATGAAAATATGCATAATCTATATGATTTGGATGAGTAGTTATATAAGCAAATTAAGTGCTTTGAATTTTGATTTTGTATTAATTGGTTTTTACTATGTTCTATTATGTATTTTTTGAATATGTATGGGCTTGATGTTGACTTTTATTATTTTGTAATTTGTCTGAATGTTTTGCGTGGATTATGTTTATGATGTTGTAATATGCTATTTTGAGATTTATGACATATAATATCGAGGATCAGATAATACCGTCAAACATATTCATACAACTTTTAATTATTTTTAGTGTATCATTTGAATTATTAGTTTGACTTGTTTGAATTATTTGTCCGACCAGTAAATCACCAAACCAATAGTAAGATCGATTTGATGACCATTCATGTTATAAAAACTATGGTATGCATAAAGTTTAAAAAATTAGATTAGACCGGATGGTCTGACCAGTAAACTGGTGAACTGATTAGGTCATTGGCCATATACCACGTACCGGTTTAATGAGCTCAAAATCGGTCAAAACAGGCCCAAAATTGATCAGACTAGTAAAAATCAGTAAATTGGTTAAAAAACTGGCTAGTTGGGCTAGTAAAAAAAATTAGTTAAGAATCGGTCAAATTCATGCGTCGTTTATTTTTTTTATATATTTATATTTTTTGACCTAATATATACTATTGATCTGACAACTTAACCGGTAAGACTAATGCAGGAGTATCTCCATCTCATTATTCTCATATTGAAGGGCAAGCGTTAGCATATTTATAAATGGTACCAATTGTTTTTGAAAATCTTGAATACCTTCATAATAACCATAATAATGTTTCATTAAGTGATTCTTGCAGGTATTACATATATTTGCAAAAAGAAGACTTCACCAATGATATCTAGTATACTAGACAATGACAGTGCAAGAGTTATAAAGTTGCATGGAAGACAAAGCCACAAGACATGAAGCTTGATTACTCGATTATTCAATGTATTATCATGATTAGGTTTAGCTTTAATATTTTATGTAAACTTTGTAATGCCTTGTCATTGTAATTGTAAATCATTATATATACTATATGGGCATGTGTTAGTTTAACTCTTTATTAATTAGGCCTCTTGATTTGGACTTTGTTAATGGAGGTTAAGCTCAGTCTCATATGCGTATATATATATATATATATACTTGTACATTTGGTGGAGTAGGAGGGGCATTAATGAAGTGAAATGAATGAATGAATGAGAGCATAGAACCAAAACTCTTGAAGCTTCTATCTTCCTTATTTTCTCTTCAAGTGAGGTTAATATTGAGTGAGTTTAGGAATTGTTCTATAGAGAAAATACTACAAATTCCTCCAACTTTTATCTATTCTACAAATTAAGCAAAAAGATCATACATTGTGAAAGATAATTCATCTATTATCTTACACATCAAAAACAGTCATCAGATCGATTCGATGACCTATCCGATTTTTAAAATTATAGTATGTACACCTCTAATTACAAAACATAGTATTAAATAAAAAATAATGGGCTAAGAATAACCAAATTGTATGCTGTCGTCACAAGACCTTCGTTAGAATGCAGGCTAATATTGTTACTCAGCCATCAAATTCCAAAAATATAATAATTATTCACTTCTTCATTTTAATCATTTTCAAAGCTTTTTATTTATAAGATATATTATTTAATTCTTGTCGCTTCTTTATATACCCATATTAATCAAGGATGTTTATACATTTTTAATGGAAAAATTCTAAGGTATATAAGAAATACAATTACAGAATTGATGACATATTATTATCATTAATACTAATTTGAATAATTTAATCATATTTCATTAATCAACACCCTTTTTAATCATGATAAAGTAAAATTTGAACTCATACCATGGGAAGGAGGGAGTAATTGACATTGGCTGGCAACTTAAACTTCCCAATGAAACAAAAAAATCCTCATCAAACTGTCTAACATCGTTCCAGCCTCGCTAGCTGCCCTGAATGCGCGCGGCTGAAGCGTACATACATCATACATGACATGATACATGCATAGATGCGAAGGACAGTCGCGGGGAGATAGAGTTCCGTGTTCTGAGCCTAGATAGGATGCAAATGCTTAATCGCTTAATTAGGCAAACAGACATATGCCAAAATAATATGCATCTGTTTAATTACTCCCAAACAGCAATTGCAGACATCAACAAAGCTCCAAGGAACAGTGCGAAGTAAGAAATGACTTGAAGCCTAAAACTACACCTCATCCTCTTATTCATATAATCAGCTGCAATCAAATCAACTAAAGCCATATACACAAGAATCCCAGCCGATATACAGCCGAGAATGCCTTCGATGATGAGGGCGCGGGGGCTATCGGGATCGTAGAAGGAAGACAGCCCGATCCCCCCGGCGATGCCCGCGGGGGTCGTGATGGCAAAGAAGCACGCCATCACAACGGTGGAAAGGGTCCTAAACTGAGCCTGGGAGATGCAGCCACCCAGGGCAAAACCTTCGAAGAACTGGTGGAAAGAGAGGGCAGCGATCAGTGGGCGGATCGTACATGGACTGTTGGATACTCCGAGGGATAAACCGATGATGACCGAATGGGAAACGATTCCAAGTTCCAAAACCTGCAGCCACAGGAATAGAAAAGAAAACTTGTTCAACAGGGTTGCGATCAGACTTCAGAGCGCTGAAACAGAGAAAGGGTAAAGTAAAGTAACCGAGCTAAATAATGGGATTTTTACCTGCTTATAAGTTCATCATCTAGTTGTGCTTAGACAAAGCAAATTAATATATAAATGTAAAGTATTATACATATCCTGCTCAACCGACAAGCTACCCTCACTGCTTGTCATAAGAACCTCACTTAGCTCTTTGACAAGATGCATTGATGAGTCAACACCACCCCGAGCTACGATCATAGTAGATGCTTAAGCAAAGCAGTGAGACATGAGTAATTATTCATAAATATGCTGATACTATCAGTATCTAAAAATGCCCCCTCCCACTTTTTTTTTTTTTTTTTCATTTTATTACTCTTCTACATAAGATATAGGTAGCTAGCCCGGTCCCCAGCTGATATATATAACCCACCAATAAATATCTCGCTGATCTGAATTACCGAGAGACAAAGGCACCATATGATGGAAATTTGAACTAAAGTCTTTAGGTACCCAGTCCCTTAGTCTTAACCAATGGACTACGTACTAACCCATATGGCAATAACTAACGCTAATAATGATGAATAAAGACTACTAACAAGAAACAACGGTGTTTCCAAACTATGCAGGCCCTAATATAATATCCTCCTATGTCCCGGGTGGTAGTACAATCAACAAGCCAAACTTGTAATAGTGATACACCAAACCAACAAAAGCTTAAAAACAAAGTCATTAATAGTGATACCAACTTGAATCATGCTACAAGAATACGAGTAAAACAAAGTCATTAATACTGATACCAAACCAACAAAAGCTTAAAAACAAAGTCATCAAATTACCTGTGAAACGACGACATGCCGAGCCCCACCTCCTTCCTCCTCCTCCTCTGCGTCATGTCCATGAATATGACCATGCACATCGCGACCACCATAATCAAACTCGATAACATGAGCATCACACCCTTTCTGCCCATGATGCGGATGACTATGCCTATGATGCGCCGCATGTGCACGTATCCCAACAATATGCATCCCACCACCATCTTCCTCTCCAAACACCACATTCCCTTTCACCTCATCCCCCACCGAATTACCCATACCCGACTCGCCGACAGAATCCGAATCCGAATCCTCCAACAACACATCTTCAACCCCATCACCACCACCCACCTTCCCTTCCTTCCTCTTCCTCCCCTTCCCCACCTTCTGTTCCTGTTGCTTCTTCTCGTACAACTGCGTCCCAACGAAATCCGCCACCAAAGTAACCAAAGCAGCCATCATGGCTAAGAACCCAGCAAAAGGAAACTTACTCCAAGGAAATTCGGGCAAACACGGGTCGGACAAATTTGACGAACCGTCGGGCAACATGTGTACGAATCCTGTAGCGAGAATAACTCCGGCAGCGAAAGCCTTTGCGGCGACAAAGAGGTTGCTGTTAGCACGGAGGAAACGGTGCTTTACGAGTGGGATTGCGACGCCGATTACGCTTGATAATAGAATTGAGACAATCGCTACGGTTTTGAGAAATAGTGCAGCGTCATCGTCGCGGCAGAGTTCGGCTTCGGAGGCGGCGGTGGAAGTGCAGGAGCTGGTGGAATTCGGAAATGAGTCGGTAAATTGGCGAAGAAGGGTGGCTGTATTTGATGAGAACATGATTGCCCAGATACTAGAAATGGTGGTTAATTGCAAAGGTTAAGAACACTCAGGGTTTGAGAATATTTAAATCAAATCACGAGAACCAACGACAGTATTTGATTCGTTTTACTCTAGGGCAATGTGACCTTGGACTATGAACGGATGAGGAGGTAAGCTGGTAAGTCCGAGCACTTGCCACCGGAAAAATGCAAACTGGAAATCCGTGGATTCGACCGGCCACGAATACTGGTAAGTTTTCCTGCTTTTATTATAGTAATTGAAATAGTAAAGCCACATCATTTTTATAATAATATATGCGAGACACAAACTCAATTATGATGTAATGTAATTGTAAGTACGTAACTAACCTTAATGAAGAAGAGCGAGACGGAGCGGCGGCCCGTCACACTGATGATGAATAGAAAATGCTTATAGAGGGAATCAGCGAAAGGAAGAGGATTGATCCGATGTCGTAACAAATCCTGTGCGCTGTCCATACAGTTATAATTATAAAGGACTGGATCAGAGAAAGCGGCGAAACGATGATCAGATGAGACGGATGTCGACATAGTTAAGGGACCAGAAAATTGAACTTTTTAGGAATTATTTGAGAAATTTTGTTGATGTATTTCAACAAATTAAGAAAATAATATATTTTGTATTAATTTTCATAAGAAATATTATTATTTTTGGAAACATACGATATAACCATTCCTCTCTATAAATTTATAGTATAATTCTGAATTTATAGATTCTTGTACTACATGGCATTTCCTTATTTTTAGTTATTTACTTACAAAAAAAATATATTTTTTCTATAAAATTACCAATATACCTTTACTTATATTGTGTTTCATTATCTCTATTTTTTTACTCATTTTTTTCTTTTTTTTTTAAAGATAAAATGTCTAAAATACTCTAAATTAGCTTCACTCATCTTTCCTCCCCCGACTTGTACCTAACATTTCATTTTTTTTAACTCTAATTATTATATTATTAGGCTTGTAATTCTTTTCTAAATTTTTAATATAGATTTTTAGGTCATTGATATTAATTTTGAGATTTCTGTGACTCTTTTATCCGTTATATAAAAAAATTATATTTTTACATGATTTTTCCGATCTTAACATATTTGTTCTTTCATACTTGTTTCGAACTTACAAATCATTCATAAGATTTTCCAAATCAAATTCATTCATTTTGATGCCTTCCACATTTTTCTGAGTTTTCCATTAATTATTTGTTTGTTTGCAGAAATATTTTATTTGTTTGTGGAAAATTGCAATTTTATGCAAGTTTTTGTTCTAAGTTATTTCTTGCTCGTTTTAACTTATCTAAAAATTTTCCACACTTGTAAAAATATTCTAAGCATAGATGTGTGTCCTAGATATTTTTTTTGTTTACACATTTTTCCTAAATCGTTAAATCGTAATTTTATTTTTACATAATTAAATAATTTTAGTTGTTTTTAATCCGTTTAGCATCAAACCAATTTCGAGACAAAGTATTTTTATATATTTAGTTTTCTAAAATTATTCCAAGCATATATCTATGGTAATTTGAAACCTTCATTATTTGTTTTTTTTTTTGCATATGACGAAAAATATGTTTTTGTAGGTTATCAATACTTAACTAATTCCCGATCTAATTTCCCAAATAGTTTACTTTGCTTAAACAAAATTATAGGTAAGAGTATATTAATCATACTCTACTATCCTTTTCACGTCTTACACACTTAACCCACCCTTTTATTCAAGTAATCTTCAAGAAAAATTACCCGATTTCCAAGACCCAAAAGTGCACCCTTTACCCCATAAACACCTCATATTCCATTTTCATTTCATTCAAAACTTCTTGGTATACAACCTCCCTTTCTCTCTCCTTCTGCCTGTCAACGTCTACCATTGAGTGTACCTCCTTCATTTTTTCCCTAAACTTTTCCTTTGCCAAACAACCATCTTAACTCCCCTCCTCATCTTGGTGCAGGTGGTTTGGATTTTTGTGACTTTTGTTGTGTTCTCTACCCTCAATTTGACACCCTCTACTATTGTGCAAAATTAATTAAGTTACCAATTTCCAATTCCTCTAATTCCTTTGTTTCTCCTTTGTTTCCCTCATTTTTGTTGCGTTGGATAAGGATTCATTGAAATTCATACTCCATGAAACTACCCATTTTCTTTGGTAGTAATTGGTTCCTCCCTCTTCTAGCCCCCAAATTTCCCTTCCCCCATTATTTCATGTTGTTGTTGCTAGGTTGATTTATTTGCTACTTTGTGTCGCTACATGGGCAACTTCCTTTTTGACTTCTCTTGGTTTTTTTGTAGGTAGTTATTCCATGCATTTCTCACTTCATTCTCCATCCATTAATCTCCTAGATTTGTGCCATCTTCCATCTTCTTTTCCCCTCAACCTCCCATACCAATCAAGTGCTAATGCTATGATGGGTTAATAGTTGTTCAATTTGTGTTATAGCTATTAGCACTTGTTTTCCACCTCTTTTACCTCCTAGTTTACTTTATCTTAACACTTTAACATTTTTATCAAGTGCTTTAGTGTTAAGGTTTAGTAAAAGTACAGTTATAACTTTAATTTTCCTTAGATGAGGAGTTGGTCAAGTTAGAGTATCTTATTTGAATACTTAATTAACTAGGTAATATGATGTATTCCCTAGGCAAAGGTTATGTGTTTTTTTCATGTTAAGTAATATGCCATGTAAAAATGATTTAATTATGTTTAATTTTCCTTAGATGAATTTGTTGTTGATACTTGATGAATAGGCTACGGATTATTGGTGAATTTACAATAGATCAGTGATGAATATTCCATGATATGATTGTAACACTTTCATTTTTTTATTATCTAAACCATGGTTTTTTGATGGATTTAAGTTTTCTAACCATGCTTCGATTATATAGGATCATATTCTTAAGTGTATTACCATATATCATAAAAATTGAGGTAAAATGATTTATGTACCCTTGTGCTTTCTTTTGGCCTTAGGTATCATAGGCATGCCTTGGGTGTAATGGTTGATTTAATTCATGAAATTTTGTATGTAAGTATGTTTTAGTGTTTTTTATTGTTTGGGAATTTTTGTATATAAGTCTTCCCATAGGCATTTTCATTATTCAAGTGAGAATTTGTAAAAACAAGAGGTTAACATTGTATTCGGTAGGTCCTTTACATATAAATTCACATATAATAAGTCATGGTTTGGAGTTATAATATTTCATATGAATTTAATAAGTTACGAGGTGTTCAAAGTTGATTAAATAGTATTTTGTTCTTTTCACATCCCTACTTGAATTTTTGGGTCATGGAATATAAATGAGTTCAATATTCTAAGGTTATTATTTGGGTTAAGGGTAAAATACATGGGTTAATGATTTTAGCTTAAAAATGGCATAAAGTGAGTATAGGAAAATATAAAGGTAAAATTATTATTTTATGTGCTTAATTTTAAGTTTAAATTTCAATTTTGGCTTAATCATATTTAAAAAAGGTCTTTATGTATTGACTTGAATTTGGTAAATTAATGAGTTTAAATTGTGGTTAAATGGTTTAAATAAAGATTTAGAATTAATAAGGATACTTTGATCTTTTTTACCTTTAATATAATCTTCTTAGGTCATGTTTGTCTTTAGGATAACCTTATGAACCTTATTAGATGAAACCCTTGAATTAAATGGCTTATTTTGTTTTATTATGTTATCTTTAAGTGTTAGTTTAGTGTTTATATGAATTTCTTAATTGTTGTTTTATGTGGAGTTTTTCTTAATTAACCTTAGTATAATACTAATTTTATGCTAAGAAAATAATTGTTAGAATGAATTTGCATAGTGATGAATGAAAAGTAATGATGATAGTATTGGCATCTTGTGAGCCTTTAGGTTTAGTGTTTAGATGTTATTTATTTTACAACGCATTAATATTAAAGTGAAAAATCACACAAGTCAAGACCAAACTTTGTTATTATTTATTTTTCTACCTTGGTTCTATGAACTATGGTGATCCTAATCTATTTTAAACTTTTCCATTCCTCTAACCTATAGATGGTATGCATACTAAAATATTTGAGTTCAATTAGTGACTTAGGTGTATTTTGTCTTGAGATGGTGCTTTTATGTATATCTTTGTTCCACTAAAAAAATAGTAGTCCAAGTGTGTTATGTCCTAAGAAATTGATTTATGCCATTATCATCTCCTAAGTACTCAATTTGGTTAAGTTTGGAATGCTTTCATCACTAAGTGAAGATAATAACTTGATTGTGATAGTTATATTTTATTCCCCTATTTATATTTGTGATATCTTCATGTTATCGCATACCAATTGTATAGTACCATGATTTATGTGTAGTATGATATGTCTTTTGAATTAATGGTATTACTTCGTATGCAACATATTGACGTGCTCATTTTACAAACACATGCGCATTTCTACGATTAGATACTACCTTATTTTTGTAGGAGCTGTTGATATCAATGATTATTGTGATGCATGTGGTGGAGAGATGTTTGGGGGTTGGGGGCACATTGCTGTGATTATTTGGACTCTCCTCTTATTTCATTTACTGTATATGAATTCTTCTGCTTCTCCTTTATTTATCACATTTGTTTTGTAATCTTGTAACCTAATATCAAGTGTTTCTCACACCTAATCTTAAGTTGTGAGTTACATTTTTAGTCTTACACTCGGCATAGATTAGGTATATAGAGTATCCTTTTTATATTAGATGTGGTTGTAACACCCATTATTTCCGCAAAATATAATCTTTTAATAGTAAATTTTAGAGTGCTACACATACAATCTACACTACAAACCCATCCCCAACCAATCATAATTATCATAAACAATATCCCTATCTTGCTTCCTCCTTAAACCACATTTTCCATTAAATCTAACAAATTAAAATAAATAAATAAATAAACTAAACATATTTTCTTTGTTAGTTTTCCTTTAGCATGATCTAAATAGACAAAATTCGAAGTTTCAACTTCATAAACCTAGCCAAACGACTAGATTTATATAGGATAATAGGAGTAGAAGTAAATTAGTGCCTCAACCATGCTAGTCTAACTGAATTACCATTATCATTAGCAAATCGTATTCATTTAGCTTTGTATCCCCAATCCCACCACCACCTTTGACTTTCTAATTTAACATAAATTGTGACCAACTAAAGCCTCCAATGAGACTTGGTCTTACCACAATTAAATCTCTAATTCATCAAATTAAACCAAAACCCTAACACTAGAAATGATAGGAACCAATTGCAATGACAACCTTTGCAAAGTTGGGAGAAATTAAGTAATTAAATTGAAGGGGGTGGGGGAGGTTGAAGTTGATAGTGCAAGTGCGGATAGAGTGGGAGGGAACGATTGAATTCGTTGGCTTTCTTATTGAAGATGGAGAATCTGGTTTAGGTTTCTCGGAAAAGGTACTAGTGGAAAAAAGAGAGAAAATGGGTCTTGTAGTCATTCGTTGGTTGTCGGAATCACTAATTGTTCATTGGTGTTTGTGGTGGTAATTGGTTGGTGGTGCTCTAGTTGGTGGTTTGGTGCAAGTTGAAGAGAATAGGGGCCGGACATGGAGGAGGCGGTTGGGTCGAGCAATGTTTCTCCCCTACTCGATGAGTCTACTTGTGTGAAATGGATGAGAGAAATATAAGAAGGATGAATGTTGGGACAACTCAAATGAAAGTTTCCCCCCTTGTCTTAATGATAAGGATGAAATGGAGGGATGTTGAATAATTTAAGAAGTTGTACAGGTAAAATGGAAATGCACGAAAAAATATTTAACGCCATGAGAGAAAAAAAACTGAAATATCATGTGGTATGATAATTCATAAGTTCAACATTATATTTTAAACTTTTAAAAATTTGAGTATATATCGTATATTAAAAAAAAAAAAGACTGCCTTGGTGTATTAACCCTAAACTAAAACAAAACATAGACCGATGTAAGGTATTGCTCACATATTTCAAAGCTATTTAAAATTGTAACTTGGTATAAGAATACAACTTTTTGAGTTTTTCTTGCCTACCAAACGAACCCCTCCTACTGAAAAGGTGCCGCTCTCTATTGGAGAATGAACGTTATAGTGTCGACATGTCTTTTTGTTCCTATTTTCTTTTTTTGTTTCAATCCAACGTGAGCTAGGAATCAAACGAAAAAAGGTTAAAAGAGGATCCCGGTGCTTCCTTATTAGGCAACCCATGTGATGACATACGCGAAGTCGATTTCAATTAGTAAAAGTAAGCACGAGGACCGTGTCGATTTTGTACTTTTATCAAGGGCTCAAGGTGATGGACATGATGGTGTCTGTGGCTGCCATTTTTTAAACCTTGCTCATTCCTGCCGAGCGTCTTTAACGTTCCATTGAATCAAAATTCTTTCGATCTAAGATTGATTTAGTACTTAAATTTTAAAGTAAAAATATTTAATTTTTAACTGATTTTAATTTTATTCAATTTAAATTAATCCGATTTAAAATCTAATTAATATTTTATCCTATATATATATATATTATAATTAATATAAAATATATAATTTAATAATTTTGATCACTACTAACTTTAGACAAGTTATTCTAACTTGATTCTAGTTCATTCTTCGATCTGAATTTTTTTTGAAAAAATTAATCTTTAATTAAACTTCATTCGGAATTCATCCGATCTAATTCAATAATTGGATGGGTGCATGCCTCTGATTCCGGCCACGTTTATCGTGGAACTACGCAAGTGTACTGCGTTGCTTGCACATGCAATTCTAAAGAGCATAATGCATGAATCATGTGATGGTACTGTTTCCATCAGGTAGATAGCCATCTTGCTCTTACAAATACACGCTGACAACCAAATCAATAACAGTATATATGATAATATTAATATATTACGTTTAAATATAAAATCTTCATCGCAAAAAATACTTGTTCGATACTTGAAGTTACTACGGACAAAATCATAACCAATATAGATAAAATGATATGTCATATGCATCTTAGTTTGCACTAGTTTTCTTGAAAGATCAACAAACCCTTTCAAGCCATGAACCTTGTTATTTTATCAAACGTTTCTAATATAATTCTCAAGTTGATTGTTTAACACCACAACATCAACATTAGAAAAATTATCAGGATAAAAAGCGGTGAATTTAATTAAAGATTGCATGTTAAATGCTTTAAATGATGATAAAGGATGCAAATATACAACACAATTCAACAATTCAATGCTCGCCACATCAAACCTGCAATTAAGCTCATTTAGCTATGATTTTATAATACTATAGAGACAATTATGTTTATAATGATGTAGATTCATGATGACTGGAGTTTGGCGTGTTGATCTCTTTCCCTTAATATATTGCTCATTCATGTTGGCCATATCAATGTCTCTCTTGTTACAAAATAAAACAACTTCATTCAAAATATCTTCACATCCATCATCTCTCATCCCTTGCAAACACTCCTTAGAAATAGTGGTAAGGCATTCAAAATGTTTTTATCATTCTTTTGCAATGCTTGAGATAAATTACCTGTAACTCCCATAACATTTATCATAAAAAATAACATGAAAACAAAGTCAAAAGTTTGAAACCCATATAATATGAATGTAGCATCCTCATTTTTATCAAATGTCCTATTGGCTTCCAAGTCTTCAAGTATTTCGATCACAGGAGAAATTTTTTTTGAGACACAAAAATGTCCTTAAATGAGAACCCTAACGAATATCACTGGCCCTTACAATAACAGATTATTAGTTCAATCCTTGACCATATTCTATCAGGCCTTCTTCCAATACATTTGCTATATAAGTAACTTCTCTATCCCAAAGAGGATCTTAACGCTTATTGGAGGATCCAACAACATTCGTAACTCGTATAACATTGCTAATAAAACAACTAACCTCATTATGATATTTTATCACAACAATAAGAGCCAATTGAAGTTGATGAGAAAAACAATGAACATAATAGGCACAAGGATTTTCATTCTGAATCAATGTTTTTAAACTACCAAATTCAACTCGCATATTATTAGCTCCATCGTACCTTTTTCCTCTTACTTTTGATAAACATAATCCATATTAACTCAACATTGATTCAAGTGCAGCCTTAAGTGATAAAGTATTTGTATCTTTAACATGTACAATCCCAACAAACATTTCCATAACAAAACCCCTATCATCAACATAATACAAAACAACATCTGTTTGTTCTTTCTTTGCTACATCTCCTCCTTCATCCACTAATATGCCAAAGAAATCATCTCCAATTTTATTAATAATCTCATTAATTATTTCCGATGCAAATGCATAAATAATATCCTTCTAAATATCAAGTGAAGTCATCTGATTATTCTTTAGAGTATTTCCTAATATAATTCTAGCTATAGCTCCATTGTTATGCCTTAAGCCTCCAAAAAACAAAGAAAGTTACTCAATTTAGAGAATATTTTGATCATCATGTCCTCTAAATGCGTTCCTCCTCAAGAAGAAATCTAATAGTCTGAATAGATGCATCTAAACATATAAGATAATCTGATTTGACTTGTTTGGATTGCTTTACGAAAGAGGCTTCAATGCTTTGCTTCTGTTTGATAAGATCTTCATATTTTTTAGTTGCTTTTAAAATGAGGACTATTAGAACTACCGACATGAACCTCGAACCTTTATTTTTTTATTCTAGTGTATAAATTATGTTCCCACAAAATGATCACCGTCAGCTTCAGATTCACTTTTAAACAAGTATCAAGATTCAAGGCAGACAAAATACAACATCTTTAGCTATACTATATTCCAACCAATCATATTCATCAAACTAAGATAAAACAAATCAAATATTTTTCCCATCGATAACCTTTGTTGGAAAGCTATGAGTATGAGGTTGATAAGGGCCTTTTAAAAAATAAGCTCTTCTTACCTCATCTTGAATATTTGGATAAAAATCTAAAATATTTTTTCTTAACCTCAGATATGCTTCTAAAGTTTCCAAATCAACTTTACTTCATTAGTATATCTTGATTCTTGTGGTTGACTTGAAGATGGGAGTGCTTGGTTTTCGAAAGTTGGTAACACAACTTGATTAACAAAATTAGATTTGTGGTAGCTATTTGTAAGCTGGCTTAAAAAGTATCGTTGCATCCTAAATTGAGAAATTAAACAATTTAATGAATTAACTAAGGAATTTACTACAACTTAATTAATATAACAAACTAATTCAAAAACTAACTAATAAATTAAACTATTCAATCTATAAATCTAAAAAATCTGATTTCTACATTATGATTTTTACAAACTAATTCTAATTTCTACCAAGTTAATTAGGATTTCTACATTAATAAGATAAATTATGATTTCTAAACTAAAAAATCTAATCAATTAATTAGATAAATTAGCTATATTTTGATTTCACAAATTTATCACCAACAATTTAACTAACTAAAATTTAAAGAAAATCTTACCTTCCTCACTACTCACTTGACTTTTGAAAAACTTGGCTGTGTGGCTTCCTCTGTTCCTCTAGATGCACTCTTGTAGTTGCAGATATCAAAGCAATAGCTAGTAGTTGCATGCATAGGGTTGTGGTAGGGCGGCGCAGCGACGGTAGGGTGGAGTGCGGCGGGAACAGACGAGTGAGGGACAAAGTAGAAGAAACTAAAGTTATAACCGAACAAGAAGAAGGACGAACACAAAGAGGAAGGATTATCATTGACTTATCACCGTTGATGGACTCTGGCAAGAACAATGATGGTCTCTGGAGGCAGTAACGTCAAGCTTGAGAGGTGGAAGCCAAAAGGTTGAAGGGGAGGGTAAGGCAGATGTGAGCAAGTCAAATATCTTGAGGGAGAAGGGAGACGATGTGTAACAGGCTGGGTAAGAGTGTTTGAGGGAAAAAATCAAAATGACATCATTTTGATTTTACAAAATAATTCAAAAGTAGTCGATTAAAGGATTTAATTCCAGGACCTTGTAGTCAAAACAGAGGGAACTGAGTAGTCAAGCCGTTCATCCATCGTAAACATTTTGATATAATGTCCTACATAGATATTATATATTTAATGCCTAAAAAATAAATACATTTACTAATTTACTGTAACACCCCAAAATTCACTACTAAAAATTTTTATTTTAATGAAGATTTAGCATAAGCAATTAAGTCAAAACTTGTGAATTTTGAGGATGTTACCACCGTGATCAGTACAAGCCTAGCCCTTGGCTGTTCTCGTACCAACTACAAAGCTAAAAGAAATTTAAAAATCATCATGATTCAAACTCAAAGTAAGGCTCTAGTAAAACAATAAAATAGTTATAGATAGAAATCAGAGTGCGTGAGAAAGAGTTACAATCCAGAGTACCTAGTTAAAGTTCCTTAAAAGGAATAAGGTCTACAAACCATAAAAGTTAAGTATGGGAAGCCCACTAAAAATTGGAATAACATAAATAAATATAAAAACATAAAGAGGAAATCCGGCCATACCATTCTCTATCCTGAGGCCAAGTCTAGGCTCAACTCTCAGCCCTGCCTGATGTATCATAAGTGTCGTAGGTATCGAAGTTATCATTACCAACATGCACAAAATCAGATGGGTCTTCTGCTCGTGGGAATGAGTAGCACCCATGAAATGGGTGGTAGTACGCTACGTAATGAGGAAGGTAACCATGCACTAAGGCCAACAGACAAAGGCACATAATTTAAGCATGGTAACATAATGACATACACTCATTTTAGATAAATAAAGGCCGAATTGTAGTCCAATTAGATTAATTATTTAATCTCTGATCGACACTCATTTCATATCATGCTTTTTTTATCAAATATGCGAGTACGGGAACCCCACTATTATAGCCGGTGGATTGGTCACTTGTAGGGAAAAACGCCCCTGGCCGCTATTATATGTCGGTGGATCGATCTCTAGGGCAAAATGCTCCTGGCCACTATTATTCGCTGGTGGACCGGTCTGGCCTCGATTCTCATGGTGTTCCACTGTAAGTACTTAGTATCTTTTATATGTCTTATCAAACTTAGGGTTTAGTTTATTGAGTTCGGAATCCCCCACTATTATAGCCTGTAGAACGGTCACTTATAGACCAGAACGCACCTAACCACTATTATATGCTGGTAGATCAGTCTATAGGACACCCCGGCACTTGGCCGCTATTATGCCAGTGGATCGGTCTGGGCTCGGCTTAATAATCTTCCACTTTATATAATTAATATTTTACCTTGTCTTATTCAAAAGATTCGCCCTAGACATGCATAACTAATTCCATCTAAGCTTATCCTCTAAGAGGGCCCGTCCCATATCTTGAGACTCCTGCACCTCCTAACTTGCCCCAACATCCTTTCCTCCTTTCCCTAACTCACACTAGAAGCCCAAATCCTAAGTGTGTGGGTCAAGGCCCACTACCTTACACTTCCAAGTCCACTCATTGTCTTACCCTAGGGCTTTTTTTTTCTTCTAGAAACCCTAACTTGGGCCTATGTGGCCCATCCTTCTCTACCTCACACAACCGAAACTGTTTTAACATCCTACACATCATAGCCCTTAGATTCAACCCTCATCATCTCACTTTACTCCCCAAGTACACGTGTACCCACGAAACCCTGGGTGGCCACACCAAATCCTAACTGGCCACGCCAAATTCTAGCATCCTCCTTTCCACGTGTCACCCCTCCATTTCTCACCTTCCACTCTTATTTTCTCATGATGCCCATGCTCATCCCTCACCTGATATTCCTCCATCCTCAACTCCTACTCCACTCACCCTTATTTATTTTTCCTTTTTCCACCTTCTCAAATTAGGGTTTTCTCCCAAACCCTAGCTTGATCTCCTATACAACCTTCCTCACACCCCAAGTCAACTTTTCATACATAAAGTTCACCCCCATGCAGACTCTATCCATCCCATGAAAACCTTTGAAGTTTTTCATGCAAAACCCTAGATTCTCCCACTCTTTCATTTTATTTAAAGTCCCTTTTTTTTATCCACTCATGAATCATGGAATATTTCCCACCTACGTTAGCCAACTTACTTCCCTTTAGTCATCTTACTTTCCCATTCTTTTTTTTCATCTTTCCATTCCACACTACCACATTAAATATCCTTACAAGCATGTCATAAAGGGCCACATCACATCATATCACATTTCACCGTATATACATATTAAACACATACCATAAGAAAGCACATGAGCATACCTCAACTCCAAGCTGCGCTACACATAAAACAGTTAAACTAATAGTATAAGATACACAACATATCATTAAACATGGCATCCAAGGCATACAAAACACATAGTACACATAAGGCCTTAGCTACATCCTTACCTAGCACATCACTGGTCTTGGAGCATGCCCTTAGGATTTTGACTGGTTTCACCTATAAGAGGGAAAAACTAAGGATTAGTTTTCCTCCTACCAAAAATACTATTATTTCCTATTTTATTCTAAGATTAGGGTTACTATTATGAAAGGAAACTTTATAAGTGAAAATAGGGTTTTTAATAATATTTATAGCCACATTTATATTATTAAATCTAATAGCTTTATTTCCTCTACTAATAGTACTAATACTAGTTATAGCAAAAATAGCGATATTAATAATAATAATAATACTAATACTCCTAGTCATAGAAACCCTAGAATTTTAAGGCTAAGGCTAATAATAGGGTTAGGGATAAAATAATAATGTAATAATAGTAACACTAACAAAATACTAATATCGCTAAGGATAATAATAATAGTAGTAGTAGTAGTCAGTGATGCACGGGGACGCTGAAGAGCGCCCGTTTCGTGTCCTTGGGACGTTTCTGGGGACGAAAAGCGAGGCGGGACGCCGGTTAAAAAAAAAAATTTTTGCTCCAAAACGACGTCATTTTGGAGGTTTTTAATTTTTTCCCCGCCCGGTTGCCCCACGGCCCCAGCAGCCCACTCGCCCGACGCCCACTTGCCCGGTTGCCCTCCTTCACCCTTCGAATCGAACATTTTTTTCCTTTTGACCTAAGATGCAGCTGCTGGCTCGGGCTCCTTGTCTCCATCCCCTCGCACGACGCATGCTACAATGAACCTTCGATCCAAACAAATCGCAGGCAGCAGCAGGCCAGCAGCATCCTCCCTCCCTGCCCAGCACTCACCGGCGGCATAAACATCTTCCGTTCTCCCTCCCCGTCTCCGCTGCTCTGTTTTGTCGATCCGTTGCTCCACCTCTCCGCCGCAGCTGCTGGGCTCTGCAACGCCTCCATTTCGCTGCTCCCACAGCCACGGTAAGACCCTTCTATCCCCTTGCTATCACATTGCTATCTTATGTCGGTAATGTGACTAATGTATTTGCCAATTGTTAATAGGAAAAGTCCACCTCGGGAGAGTAGGCAGAGGAGGAGGGAAAGGGAGTGAGAGAGGCAAGGTTTGTTGCGGACAACTTCCATTTTAAAAATCCATATTCCACTATCAGTGTTTTTGTAAATGCTGATTTTGGAATTCTTAATATTGTTGTTGTGTTGTGATTGTTAATTTTGGTTTGTAATGTTGTTTTTGTGATTTAAATAGATTCTAATTTCAGATTGTAGTGTTGTTTTGATTTAAATGGATTCTAATTTTGGTTTGTAGTGTTGTTGTTGTGATTTAAATGGATTCTAATTTCGGTTTGTAGTGTTTATGTTGTGATTTAAATAGATACTAATTTCTATTTGTAGTGTGGTTTTGATTCAAATGGATTCTAATTTCAGTTTGTAGTATTGTTGTTGTGATTTAAATATATTCTAATTTCGGTTCGTAGTGTTGTTGTGATTTAAATAGATTCTAATTTTGGTTTGTAGTGTTGTTGTTGTGATTTAAATAGATTCACTGATCATTTGTTATATATTACTTGCAGTGATTTCTATTATTAGTGTTGTATTGCGTTGTGGACCTGTGGCATTGTGGTGTTGTGGCATTTTGGTGTCGTGATTATATCATGACTTCTAGTGGTAGTAATAGTAACATGGGTTCTACGAGTGCTAGTGTATCTTCTGCAGACGTAAATGATAATCCTCTTTGGAATTATGTTACTAAAGGTGAGAAAATTAGAGGAGGGGGAACTGTTTTGTGGACGTGTAATTTTTGTAATCAAACAAAGCAAGGAAGCTATACAAGGGTGAGAGCTCATTTGTTGACTATTCCTGGTAAAGGTATTGCTACTTGTAAGAAAGTGAGGGCGGAGGACAAGCTTGAAATGGTAGCTTTAGAAAATGAAGCTTTGAAAAGAGTTGAACAAATGTTGCCAAAAAATGTGCCTTTACCTAATTCAAGCATGGATGTATCTTTGTTGAAGAAGAGACGAGTGATTGATGTAAATCCTATAGAGAAAGCTTTTAACAATCAATTGCGTTCTCAATTAGATGCAATGATTGCTAGAATGTTTTACACCGGTGGTGTTCCATTTAATTTAGCAAGAAATCCTTTTTTTATTGCAGCTTTTGCTTTTGCTACTAGCCATCCTTTACCTGGTTATGGTCCACCAGGTTATAATCGTTTGAGAACAATGTTACTTCAACAAGAAAAATCGAACATAGAGAGATTATTGGAACCAATCAAAATGACATGGAGGGAAAAGGGTGTTACTATTGTGTCTGATGGTTAGAGTGATGCACAAAGAAGACCATTAATAAATTTTATTGCAATTTGTGATTTGGGTCCTATGTTTTTAAAGGCAATTGATGCTTCGGGTGAGATCAAAGACAAACACTTCATTTCTAAGCTGTTGAAAGAAGTCATTGATGAGGTAGGTTCTCAAAATGTTGTCCAAGTTATCACTGATAATGCATCTAATTGTAAAGCGGCCGGTGAAATCATTGAACAAGTTTATCCTCATATTCATTGGACTCCATGTGTTGTTCATACCCTTAATCTTGCTTTGAAAAATATTTGTGCTGCAAGAAATGTGAACAATAATGTTGAGACATATGAGGAGTGTCATTGGATAACCGAGATTCATGGAGATGCTATTCAAATCAAGAATTTTATAATGATGCATTCCATGAGATTAGCCATGTTCAATAGGTTTGCTTCTCTAAAGTTGCTTGCAGTTGCTGATACTCGTTTTGCTCAAGTTGTTATTACATTGAAGAGAATGAAGCTTATAAGATATAGCCTTCAAGCTATGGTAATTAGTGAAGAGTGGCTTTCTTATAAAGCTGATAATATTGGAAAAGCAAGGTTTGTGAAGGAAAAATTGCTTAATGATTTATGGTGGGAGAAGGTTGATTATATCCTTGAGTTTACACGACCTATTTACCATATGATTAGAGAGTGTGAAGCTGATAAACCAACCCTTTACCTTATCTATGAAATGTGGGACACAATGATTGATGAAGTGAGAAATGTCATTTATAAGCATGAGTGTAAAGAGGTTGGAGACATGTCTTCTTTCTTTCAAGTGGTATATACTATACTCACAGCCCGTTGGACCAAAAGTAGTACGCCCCTTCACTGTTTGACATACTCATTGAACCCAAGGTAACTTTATTTTGTTTTTATTAAAGTGTTATCTTCTTATTTCTTTAATTTAACAACTAATAATAGTATCTATAATTTTGTTGATTTCTTCCTTTGAGTGAAGGTATTACACTGATACTTGGTTAGATGCTAAATCACCTAGAGTTTCTCCTTCTAGAGATGAAGAGGTTTCTATCGAAAGGAACAAGTGTTTTAAAAGGCTTTTCCCTAATCATGAAGATCGCTCCAAAGTTAATATGGAATTTGCGAAATTTGCACTTAAATATGATCCATTTGGAGAATTTGATTCTCTTTATGATAGAGACATTCTTGATCCAAAGGCTTGGTGGGGAGTTCATGGTTCAAGTGCGCCATTACTTCAAGATATTGCCCTCAAATTGCTTGGCCAAGTATCTTCTTCTTCATGCAGCGAACGAAATTGGAGTACATATGGTTTTATTCACTCTATGAAAAGGAATAGATTGATTCCTAAGCATGCTGAAGACTTGGTGTATGCTCATAATAATCATCGTCTCCTAACAAGGAGACTTCCAGAATATAAGGAGCAAAAATCAATGATGTGGGATATCTACGGTAATATTTTCTCGTTGTTTACTAATTCTGTATTACATTATAAATTGTGACAACTATTAAATGATAAATTTATTTATTTATTTTGCATAGGTGATGACTTTGGTTCTTTTGAAGATATTGGATTACTTGATGTTGCTTCTCTTTCTCTCGATGAACCAGAGTTAGAGGCCGTGATTTTTTCTGAAACAGGAGTTGAAGATGAAGAAGTAGAAGTAGTTGATGTTATTAACGAAAATGAACATTTTAGTAGTGTTGAATGTATGATTTTCAGTAATTTAGTATGTATTTGAGACTTAAATTTTAGTTGTGTAAACTTTTAATTTAATATATATTTTTATTTTAATATTTATATATATTAACGTTTCCTCCCGTCCCCGTTTCCTAATTTTTTGAATCATGGCGTTTCCCCGTTTCGTCCCGTCCTCGTTTCCCCATCCACGTCCCCGTCCCCGTGCATCACTGGTAGTAGTAGTAGTAGTAGTAGTAGTAGTAGTAGTAGTAATAGTAATAATAATAATAATAATAATAATAATAATAATAATAATAATAATAATAATAATAATAATAATAATCAAAATATTGGTAAAATAATGAGAATAATACATAATAATAACAATATAATACAATTAAAATGAATAAGGCTTACATAATTAGGGTTTAAGGGTTGAGACGGTTTAGGGTACTACTTAGGGATGGTGGTGACTGGCGGCACCGACGACAGTGCACAAATGTGGCGATGACTGAAATGCCCCAAAATCCTAATTTCTATTATCTATTACTAAATAAGATTTTTATGTGGGAGTTTAACCAAAATAATTCATTTTTATTAAAATAAGAGGAAGTTAATTAGGTTAAACAAAAAAGGAAATTTAAAAGTGTTTTAAATAGGAGGAATTGTGGTATTTTATACTAATTAAGGATTTTATTTTAGAAATTAATTAAACAAATTACTTTATTTAAATTAAGAAGAATAAAATAGTTTCAAATTAATATAAACTTAATAAATAATTTAATTGTAAGAAAATTTGAGTATTTTTCCTAATTAGTATGGAGGTTAAGGAAATTTATCTAAAATAGTCTAAACTAAGCAAAAAGGAATTTATTTAATATCTTATAAATATTAATATTCTAAATAGCCCAAAAATATTCTAAATAATTTATGCAAAATCCCAAAACCCTAAGTAAGCCTTCCTTTTTCCTCCTTTTCCCTTTTTCTTTTCCTTCTTTTTCCTTTTTTTTCCTACTCGCCCCACCGAAGTTGGGCCTCGACCGGCCCGACTCCCCCTTCCTTTCTTTCTTCTCGCCGCGGCCCAGCGAGCCCGTCCGCCCATGAGTCAAAACGCCGCGTTTCGACGCTGAAGTCGCTGAAACGCCGCGTCGCGATAAGGGAAATAATAACCGTTGCCAGACCGACTCAGACGCCGCGTTTTGCCCAAATATAACCCAAAACGCAGCGTTTCATTAATAAGGGAAATAACCGCCGCCATCCGGCCGGTTGCCCCTTTCCTTTTTCCTTTCCCCTGGACCGCCGGTCCAGCCCCTTCTCCTTCTTCTTCTTCTTCTTCTTCTTCATCTTCTTCCTCAGGCGGTGACCGCCTGCAACACGAAAGCTCGCCGGAGGAAGAAAAGCCTGCAACACCAGCTCCAGCTCTGGTCGTGTCACCCTCTTCTCCCCGTTGAATTTCCCATGGATGTGACCGAACGACACATCCCTTCTCCCGCACGAAATTCCTTTTCTTTTTCAGGTAATCATGGCCTGAAAATTTTCAGACCGTACGCCGACCAACTACGCCGAACAACCTAACCTAAACCTAAGCCCTAACCTCCCACTTGAAACTCGTCGTTTTCCGTCCAATTTTGCCTATAAATAGACCCAACCATTGCCTTAATCGGGTTCGACAATTGGGAACCCAGGCAGAGCAAACCGCGCGCCGCTCTGCCTTCAGACGGCTGCTTCTCCGCCGTCAGCCACCCCTACCACCTACCCTTGCCACCAAGATACTCCCTGAACCTCCCTCTACACAACCAACCACCTTAGACTCCCCGCCTTGCGCCGCACGTGCCGCCCTGGCCGTGCGAAAACCTCTCCCCAAATCGACCCCTTCCAGCCCTGCGCCACCTTGGTGCCGCCGCCACCGGCTGTGCCGCCGCTTGCAGCACCACCACCACCCCCCAAAACAACCAAAGGTTCCTGCTCTACCACCCTATACCTCCCATTTCTCTTAGTTTCCCCTTCCCTAGCCTCCACCTCCATTTCCCCCCTCTCTTCCCTTCCTCCACCACCGCCGCGCCGCCGCCGCCGCCACCACCTCTCAGCCAGGTTGCCCAACACCCTAAACCCTTAATCTTAAAATATATATATATATATATATATAATTAATTAATGATTTAATATTATTAACTACTATTATTAGTATTATTATAATTAATATTAACATTATCATTATTATTACTAATATTATTACTATTACTAATACTACCACCCTTATTATTATTACTAGGACCCAATCCTCCCCTAAGAACTTCTAATTAATGGTATTAAGCAATACAAGACCCTAATAAAAGTTATTATTATTATTATTAATATTGCTAGTATTATTATTATTATTATTATCTTTATTATTATCGTTACTATTATGATTATTATTATTATTATTATCATCATTGTTATTATTATTATTATTATTATTAGTACTATTATTATTATTATTGTTACTATTAGTATTATTATTATCACTATTATAACTATTATTATTATTATTATCATTGTTATTATTTTACTATTAGTGTTATTATTGTTATTAATATTATTATTATCAGTATTACTATCATTAGTACTATTATTGTCATTATTATTATTATTATTATTGTTGTTGTTATCATTATTATTATTATTATCTTTACTATTTTTATTATCAACATTACTATTTTTATTATCAACATTATTATTATTATTATTATTATTATTATTATTATTATTATTATTATTATTATTATTATCATTATTATCCTTATTATTATTATATTATTATTATTATCCTTGTTATTATTTTATTGTTGTTGTTTTATTTAATGCATTTATTATTTTATCGATTATTACCATCGTTATTATCCTTAACGTTATACTTTAATATTATTACCTTAGTATTTTTGTTATGCCTAGTATTGCCACAACTATTGTATTGTTATTATTATTATTGTAATTATTATTAAAGGTATTGTTATTTTACTATCATTATCGCTATCATTACTATTATTATTACTATGGTTAATACTAGTGTCATTATGTTATCTTTCTAACTATTATTGTTATCGCTATTATTCCTATTAGTATTATTTCTAGTACTCTTACTATCATTTGTATTATTACTATTATTATTATTATTGTTGTTGTTATTAATATTATTATTGTTGTTGTTGTTATTATTATTGTTGTTATTATTAATATTATTATTATTGTTGTTGTTGTTATTATTGTTGTTATTATTAATATTGTTATTGTTATTATTATTATTAGTATTATTATTATTGTTATTATTCTTATCATTATTATTATTATTGCTACTATTATTATTATTATTATTATTTTCATTACTACTACTCCTTCTACTATTATTATTGTTATTATTATTATTATCATTATCATTATCATTATTATTGATATTGTCATCTGAATGATTATGGTTGCGTTATTATTTTATTATTATCGGTAATATTACTATCAATAATGCTACTACAATTTCAATTATTACTATTATCATTATTATCATTATAGCCATTATTATTCTTATTATGAGTACTATTATTATAAGTAGTATTCTTATTATTTTTAGTATTATTAGTAATTATTATTAATAATATTGGAACCCTCACCTTAATACTCTGGATTTCGCTAAAACCTACTTTAATTAGTGATAACCCGTTTAAACTATCGTGAGAATAGTAATAACCCTACCCTTTATTTATAAACCCCTATTATTAATATTAGCCTTAGTATTAGGCCATGATAGGGGTAAGATAGGAATTATGATAATTCGGGTAGAGGGAGATTGACCCTTAGTATTTCTTCCTTATAGGTGAACCGGGTCAATCCCCAGGAGGTGTAGGAGCGTGCTCCAAGCCCGGCGCCGATTTAGGTAAGGACGTAACTAAGGCCACCTGTGTGTATTGCATGTTTTACCTGTCTTGTATGCTTTGTGCGGTGGTATGCTATGACCTGTATATTATCTGTGTACTTGTGTAGCGCAGCATGGAACCGAGGTACGTTCTCGTGCTCTCGTCTGTGTGTACTAATATGTTGTGGTACAAGTATGATGTGATGTGATGTGACCCCTACGACATGCATGCTAGGTTATGTGAGGAAGTGTTGTAAGGTGGGGACTTGAAAAAGAAAAATAAGCAATTAAGATAACCAAAGGGAAGTACGTCGGTTAACCTAGGTATGGACGACCTAATGAATTCATAATTTGTGAAATGATGAGGAAAAAGGGGGAATCAAATAAATAGAAGAGTGGGAATAAAATAAGGTTGCATGGGGGAAACTAGGGTTTGCATGGAAATGATAGAGTTGGCATGGTGGAAATGATAGGGTTTGCATGGGAAGGTTAAGGTCCGCATGGGGGCGAACCTTACGTATGAAAAGTTACCGTGGGACGTGAGGAAGATAGTGGAAGGTCTGTTTGGGAGTCTGGGGACTCGAGGTGAAATATAGTACGTAAGGTCATATAAGGGACCCGATTAGGGTTTTGGGAAGAATTAGTAATCTGAAAAAGGCGAAAGAAAAATGATTAAGGGTGAGTGAGGTGCGGGTTGAGAGTGAGAGTTTATGTTATAAGGAATGATTATGGGAGTTTTGAGGAAGAAGGAATATTGGGTGAAAAGGAGAGGTTACTTGTGGGAAAAGAAAGGTACTAGAGTTGAAGTGGCCAACTAGAGTTTTGGGGTCACAGGTAGAATCGATGGGTAAAGCAATATGATTTGGGGACTGGACCTGAATGAGATGAGGTGTTGAGGATAGATGAATTAATGGTAGAGGAGGTTGGACCACATAGGTCCAATTAGGGTTTCAAGGGAAACCCTAGAGACTATGCGCGGGTGGAGTCGATGTCACGAGGTGTTGTGCCTTAATTCATATTCCAGGAGTTGGTTTTTATTATGTGTATGTATAGCGGGGAATTGGATATCGAGGTGTGATAAGGGGTGCACGAGTTCCAAGATATGGGACGAGCCCTCCTGGGAGGATAAGTGCGGACATAGTTAGCCATGCATGTCAAGGGTAAAACACTTTCAATAAGATACGTTAAGATACTAATCACTTAAAGAGAAAGATGCTGAGCCGGGCCCAGACCGGTCCACCGGCAAATAATAGTGGCCAGGAGCCGGGGTGCCCTGGAGACCGTGCCACCGGCGAACAATAGTGGTCAGGAGCGTTTTGCCCTGTATGATTTTCGGTCAATCGGCTATAATAGTGGGGGTTTCCGTGCTCACCAAACCAAACGTAAAATCTATAAGACATGGGAAAATACTAAATACTTACAGTGGAACACCATGTGAGTCGGGGCCAGACCGGTCCACCGGCAAATAATAGTGGCCAGGAGTGTTCTGCCCTAGAGACCGGTCCACCGGCAAATAATAGTGGTCAGGAGCGTTCTGCCCCGAGTTTATATATTCCGGTCCACCGGCTATAATAGTGGGGTTCCCGCACTCACATGGATTAATAAAGACTATGTGTGAAATGGACATGTTATTATTAAGGATAAAGAATAAGTCACCGGAAAGTACTCAGGCCTTATCTTGTGTGCTATTGCATGTTACTTATATGATTGTATTATGTAGGCTACTTAGTGAGACTGTATGCTTGGCCTTAGCACACCTGCGCCCTTACTCAGTACTGGACCCGTACTGATACTACACTGGTTGAATGGGTCCTGTGATGATCCACCGATGGTGGGGAGCAGACCTTGATACAGGTTTTGATCGGTTACTAAATTGGGGTGGAAGGCTTGACTTGAGTGAGTAAGTGGTCCTGATATTTACCCTTCGGAATTTGTTTTGTTTAATCGTATTTGTCTTTGGAAGTTACAAGTGTTGTATTTAAATTTTCAAGGGTTTATCGTACCATTCGGAAAAAAAGAAAAATTGGGCCGCAGGCTGGGCTCGCCCAATTCAAGGAAGAAGAGAAAGAAAACGAGAAAGGAGAGAAAGACAGAAAAAGGGAAAAGGAAAAATAGGTTGGTTAGGGTATTTAGAATATTTTGGTATTTTGGGATATTTAAAAATAATAATATTTTTATAAAATAATATTTATTTTTGTTTCTAGGCTAATTTGAGATTTTTGAAAGATTTTTCATAAATTCCATTTTAATGAGCAAAACACCCTAATTTTTCCTAATTAAAATATTTATTATTTTCTTCTTGATTTTCCTTAATTAATTCTATTTTATTTTTTTAAAATTATTTAATTAATTTTCCTAATAAATCCTTAATTAGCTACAACTTCTTAAATTAGGATTTTGGGATATTTCATTTACCGTGAGGGCTCCCTGGTGTCCCGGGACATCATGCGTAAGCCCCGACTCTACCCTTATGTGTATTCTGAAATGAGTATTAATGTCCTTAAAAATGCATATTCTTGTTTTGAAATTTATGTATTTTTATTTTGTTTTATGTGTAATTATTTTCAAACATATGCATTATCTCTTACATTTTACATATGAAAATATACATACTATTATCATTGAATATGTGTTTATATAGTTGGATATTGATATGGTGCATTACAAAGGAAGTTTATGAGACATCACTTGAATAAAATATATAATGTTAAAGATCATCATAAGTTTGCCAATGATAAAGGAACAAAAGAAAGTAATGTAGTTTCTTCCCACCTTACCTCATACTAGGAAAGTAATTCATTTTCACTTAAAATTTTTGTATTAAAAATGTCACTTTAAAAAATTCAAAAAAATTATGAATAAAAACCACTATACACAACTTATGGATAATTAGTTTTAAAATAGTATAATTTTAAGTTATATCTAACATGCACTATGGAAACATTTTTATCATACTAATTGCTTGTTATGATAAACTAGCCTTTGAAGAAGGTTTAGTCTTAGCTAGAAATCTTAAACATGATGGAAGAACATATACATTATATCTTGATCAAAGCATGGTTGTATTTGTTTTATTTCAAGTTATTGTTTTCTATGTGGGATAGAGTTAATGTAACATCCAAAAACTGTAATTTAGGAATTTATAATAAGATAGGGTTTAATACATGAGATTAAATAAATATAACATTTTTGATAAAATAATGGGAGTAATTAATACAACAAAGAGGAAAATAACATAGGATTAAATTAGGGAAGATTAGGGTAATTTATTAACTAAAATAAAATTTAGGAAGATTTACCCAAAATTTCTAAATTAATATAAAAATGAATCTAATTATTTATTTTTACTAATTTTATTATTTTCAAGAAAATTAAAAAAATATAAAAAGACCCTAAATACCCCAACCACCTTATTTTCCTTTTCTTTTTTCCCCTTTTTTCCCCCTCTTTTCCTCCTTTTCCTATTTTTTTCTCTTTCTTCCTTTTCTTCTTTTTTTTCTTTCTTCTTTTCTCCCCTGGTTGGGCCTTGCCATGTAGCCTAGTCCTCTCTCCCTCTCTCCCCCCTATGAAGCCTAGCACTCTCCCTTTTTTCCCCCTCACTCGACCCGTCCACCTTCCTCTTCTTTTATTTCTTTCTTTTCCCCTAACCGCTTGGCCTACCCCTCTTCTTCTTCCCCCTCTCCACTCCTTCCTTCGAGTTGTAGGTCGCACCTGCAACCTGCCTGACCATCCTCCCCTACGACTATACCATGCTGACCTGCTGCCCCTCTCTCCCATCCCTTTCCTTTCCATTTCGAGCCCAACCTGCCCTTTTACTGCCTCCCCTACGTCTTATTCCCCTTCCCTTTCTCCCCCTATGTAGCCTGCATCCCTGCCACCACCCAACCCCTTCCCTACATCACCCTCCACTAAAAAAAACCACTCCCCGACCTTAACTCCCCCTACATAGCTCACCCCAATCATGCAAAGTGGGCAGCTCTTTGCACCCCATCGTCACCCCCTCTCGTTACTGTGGGCCACCTCCTCTTCCACGATACCACCCCCACTACCTCCCTCTTAACCCAGCAGACCATCCTCCACCTCCCCTACCCTTCCTTTCCCCCTTTTCCCTCTCCTTCCTCCTCCCTCCTTCTATACCACCCTCCTCCACCACATCCGCCGCCATATGCGTCTCCACCCTACTGTGCCACCACCACCACTACAATCCTCCTAGTCCAGCGAGTCTACTACCTCAAAAGCACCACCTACCTCTCTCTTTTCCAACCCCAAAAGTCCAACCTTTCCCAAAACAACCACCACTCCTACCACCACCGCCGTCGTGCGCAACCACCACTTCCACCCTAGTTGCCACCTCCATTTTTGGTTGTGCCCTAACCCTTGCTATCACTTAAGTATAGATTATCTTTGCATAATTGTTATTTTAGCATCATCATCATCATCATCATCATCATTATTACTGTTATTATTATTATTATTATTATTATTATTATTATGACTACTACTACTACTACTACTACTACTACTACTACTACTACTACTACTATAATTATTATTATTCTGCCATTACTATTATGATTATCATCATTACTACTACTAACCATATTATGGTTAATACTACCACTAATATTATTGTTAGCCACTTTAATAATTATAACCTTATTAATATTACTAAGACTATTATTATTATTATCATTACTATTATTAGTTCTTACTAAAAAATCAATTAGGGGATAATGAAAGGAGTAAGAGGGAAGTTAACCCCAGTATTTCCCTCTTATAGGTGAACTAAGACCGTCCCCTAAGGAGGTGTAGGAGTCGTGCTCCAAGATCGGTGTCATTTTAGTTAAAGATGTGGTTAAGGCCCAATATGTGTGTTATGTGTTTATGCATGCTGTTATGTGTATGTATCTTATGAGGCTATAGACTATGCACTTGTAGCATAACTTGCGAAACATGGAGCTAAGGTAAGTTGTGTATGTTTTGATGGCATGTGTAATTTGGACATGTGACTTGTGCTTGTGTTGTGCTTATGTATTATTACCTATATGACATGCATGCTTGGAGTGTGGGAAATTAAAAGAAGTAAAGAGAGTGGAGTGGTAAGAGGGAATAATAGTTGGCGTGATTAGAGTCTATATGTGAAAAATAGTACATAAGTTGGTATAAGGGTGCATGGGGGACTTGGCTAGGGTTTGGAAGAAAACCCTAAGTGGGGAAAGTGTGTGGAAGGGAGAGTTAATGGAAGAGGTTGGAGTGTGACATGAGAGTGGAAGGGTGTCACATGGAGGGGTAAATGTGTGTCATGTGAAAAGGGAAATGGTGAGTGAGGGTGATTAAGGGACGACATATAAGAAAGGAGAGATGTTAGGGTTTGGCGTGGCCAACTAGGATTTTTGTGGTCACACGTGTAGAATGGGAAGTAAAGTTGGGATGTTAGGTGTGGATCGAGTAGGGAGATAAGTTGGGAGCAAGGGGAGAATGGGTCATGTATGATAGGGAGAGGTTAGGCCATATATGCCAGATTAGGGTTTCTAAGGGGAAAACCCTAGAGGGCAATAGTGAGTTAACCCGGAGATATGGAAAAGTGGGCCTCGACCCACATACATAGGAGTTTAGGCTTTCATGGTAAGTAAGGAAAAGGGGGAAATGATGTCTGGATGTTCTAGGAGGCATTGAAGTCCCATGATATGGGACGGGGCTTTTCAGAAGAGTAGGTATGAATGGGGTGTGTGAGCGAAAAGTCCAAGGGGCATGTATGTCTAGTATGAAAGTATCTCCTGAATAAGACATGAATAAAACACTAATAATTTAAAGAGAAAGATTATTGAGTCGGGCCCAAATCGGTCCACCGACGATAATAGTGGTCAGGTGCTTTGTGCCTTGGAGATCATTCCATCGGCAAACTATAGTAGACAGGAGTGTTCTACCCTAGATGTTTCTGGTCCACCGGCTATAATGGTGGGGGATCCCAAGCTCAGTAAACCAAATATAATGATAATAAGCCATGGAAAATATACTAATTACTTATAGTGGAACAACATGAAAGTCGCGGCCAGACCAGTCCACTAGTGATAATAGTGGTCAGGTGCCTTGTGTCCTAGAGACAGTTCCACTGGAAAATAATAGTGGCTAGGAGAGTTCTATCGTGGATGTTTTAGGTTCACCGGCTATAATAGTGGGGTTCTTGTACTCGCATGGACTTAAATTGAGAATGGTGTGAAAATGGAAATAATAGCCACAGATCTAATGATTACATTTAACCGAACTGATTTACTATTTGTATTCTCTGTATTTTATATTTGGCCTTAGCTACATGGGTACCTTGCTCAATATGTAGCCTTCTGATCACCTATTTCATGGTGCTACATATTCCTTCAAGTAGTGGCCCTTCTAAGTTGGTGCAGGTAGGAGATGTTGTATTTGATAACTATGACACATTCAATGCGTTAGGTGGGGTTGAGTGACGGCCTTTTGGACTTGGCATGGGGCCCAAGAGCGAATGTTGTCCGGACTCATCTTTTCCTATTTTACTCTATTTTGTTGTTCGTACTATTTCCCCTCAAGAGCCTTGACGTTATATTAGTTTTCTATTATGTAATGACTCTTTAAGCGTGCATTTTGGTTTTTTAAAATTATGAATTGCTCGAATCATTATGGCTTTATGCCCTAATTGGTTTAACATCTTATGAATTTTCTAGCCTTATGGTTGGTACAAGACTAGCCGGGGGTCAGACTTGTATTGATCACGGTGGTAGCACCCCTATCTTAGTGTACAGATTTTGATTAAATGAAAATTTTCAACTGTGAAATTTGGGGGTGTTAGAAGTTGGTATCAGAGAGTTGGTTCTAGTAACCACGCCTTATTTTCAAAGAAAATTTTTGATTAACAAGATTTTCCTAATTTTGAAGTATTTTCGTGCCCTAAAAAGGTCCTTATATTCTAAGAACTCTGAGTTTGAAACCACAATGAGGAATGAAAAGATATACTAAGAATTTCCTAAAAGGGAAATAATATGTGATAATTGTGTCGAACTAGCAGGTTTGCTCCTAACACTCATTTTCTCTTGCAGATGTGTTTCATAATGAATAGACTAGTTAGATGCTTATAGGAGGCCTTTATTGAGTTCGTTCAGCACTAGCCCCTGGTGTCAACCCTGCATCACCACCACTCTGAGGGCGTTAGAGAGGATTTGCTCTGGAGGGTCACTAAGCATCCTCCTCCTTTATACTTTGGTGAGGAGGACCTAGTGATCCTCTAAGGGTGGATCTAAGACATGGACCTCACCTTAGAAGTGGTGGATTGCCCTCCAACCCGACAGTCTAGCATATCATCATTCTTTTTGATAGGTATAGCAAACACCTGGTGGGTGGAGCACTGTGCACGACATGGTCCTCAAATGACCTGGATTCAAGAATGCCTTGTGCTCCAACTTCTATCACAAGAGTCTAAAGAGGGATAAGCTCTGAGAGTTCATGCAGCTCAACCAGGGCAACATGACAGTCCAACAGTACCATGCTCGCTTCACCAAGCTGCTCTGATTTTCCCCAAGGATCACCTCCAATGAGTCCACAATGGTGTTCTAATTAGAGTAGGGGTTGAACTTCAGCATATGCCACATGATGGGAGCAGTAGCCTTCACTGACCTGGCCACCTTATATAAGCATGTCTATATTGCAGCCACTCTAGTCTATAAGTAGGCCACTATCCTCGAGAAGAGGAAAGCAGAGGGTGATAGTTCTAGGATTAGGAACCAATTGCGAGTAGGAGGACCCTCGATACATTAGCGAGGGAATTGGATTAGAGGTTAGGGACCACCGAGGGGGATCCTTGTGCAAACGATGTGACTGAAACCACTCGGGCAGAGATTGCGAAGGCAAACTAGTGTCCTGCCTAAATTATGGCATGTTGGGCCATCGAGCGTTCGAGTGTCAGGGACCGTAGCATCCTCAATAATTCCAGAGTCAGTAGTACCAGCAGAGGGGACCCCTAATTCCCTCGTAGCAAGCCTACTAGTAGCACATCCAGATAGCATCCCTACAGTTCCAATAGTGAGCACCTATTCTTGCCAGTGCCCTAGTATGAGTTGCCAAGGGAAGGCCTCAGGGATCTCGACCCTTCCTTTAGAGAGGAGGTTAGTTAGGTGGGTACCTGAATGTGATCAGTCAGGCGGAGAATGATTGCCAACTAGACGTATTCACTGGTATGTTCACCATATAATCCTTGCTAGTGCATGTCCTCTTTGATTCGGGTGCATCTCTATCTTTTTCATCCACTGCATTAGTTGCTAAGGCTGAGCTATCATCATCTGCTAGCTTAGTATTGTTTGTTATGCTTCCTTTAGGTGATAGGATGGATTGTACCAAGTTATTTTCAGATGTGGCCTCAGTCATAAGCGAGGTAGACTTCTTAGTGGACCTGATTGTGTTGGATTTTACAGGACTTTGATGCGATTCTAGAGATGGATATGCTGAGAAGGTATCAGACAGTGATCGATTGTGCTATGGAGCACATGATATTGTGAGGCCCGAAGGGTACTAGGGTTTTGTAGAGGAAAACCCAGCTTAAGCCCACTACTAAGGTAGTATCACTAGTTGCCCTACGCTCATTGGTCCAAAAGGGGTATCCTCTGTACGTGTGCAACATGCAAGAGATGAAAAGGACTTAGTAGCTCTGGAAAGCATCATGGTGGCCAGAGAATTTCCAGATATGTTGTTAGAGGAAATACTGGGTATGCCCCCAGTTTGGGAAATTAACTTCACGATCGAGTTAGTGCCTAGACCTGAGCCTGTAACAAAAGCACCCTACCGGGTGACGCCTATTGAATTGAAGGAATTAAAGGTCTAGTTGGAGTGATTGTTGGAGCATAGGTACATTTGACAAATTTTGTCACCCTAGGGAGCACCGGTCTTGTTCGTGAAGAAAAAGGACGGAAGCCTCTGTCTCTGTATATACTACCGAGGACTAAATCAGCTAACGGTGAAGAATCGGTACCCGCTCCCAAGGATTGATGATCTCTTTGACCAGTTGAGGGGTGCCACAGTTTTCTCCAAGGTTGGCCTAATGTCAGGGTACCATCAATAGCGGATAGTAGATGCTGACATTATGAAGACTTCCTTCCAGACTCGGTATGGACACTACGAGCATACGATGATGCCTTTTGGGCTCACCAATGCTCATGTAGTGTTCATGGATTTGATGATGAAGATTTTAAGACCCTTACTCAACCAATTTGTAGTAGTGTTCATTGAGGAAATCTTGGTGTACTGCCGAGGGAGCAGGGAACATGAACAACATCTTTGCACCATTTTAAACTTGCTCATAGAACATCATTGTATGCAAAGCTGTCCACATGCAGATTTTGGCTTTAGAAAGTGGCCTTCCTTGGGTATATAGTGTCAACTGGGGGAGTGTATATTAACCCAGTAAAGATCAAGGCAATCATAGAATGGAAGCCTCCCATGAGCATAACAGAGGTTTAGAGTTTCCTGGGACTGGTCGGGTATTATAGATGGTTCGTGCAAAATTTCTCCAAGATTTCCCATCCACTTACTAAACTCTTGAAGAAGACCACAAAGTTCTAGTGGGATGAGTCTTATGATGGAGCCTTTTAGGAATTAAAAAAGCATTTGACCACAGTGCCCATCCTGGCTCTGTCAGAGGGTTCAAGGTCTACAACGATGCATCCAAACACGGACTTGGTTGTGTGCTGATGCATAATGGTAGTGTAGTTACATATGCCTCCCGATAGTTGAAGCGGCATGAGTAGAACTATTTGACTCACAACCTAGAGCTAGCCATAATGGTTTTTGCCTTACAGATTTGGAGGCACTATTTATAAGGGAAGAAGTGTAAGTTCTTCACTGACTATAAGAGCCTCAAGTACATCTTCACCTAGAAAGAGTTGAACGTGAGGCAAAAGGATGTGGTTGGAGCTAGTCATGGACTACGATATTGAGTTAACCCACCACGAGGGTAAGGCTAATGTGGTTGTAGATGCCTTGAGCAGAAAGACCACACACTCTTCAAATTTCAGTGTAGTTGCTGACCAGATGATGGAGGAGTTGTCAGGCCTGGAGATTGAGTTGATTCAATGAGGTGACCTCACGGTCGGCATGAGTGCCCTGACAATCACTCCCTCCATTTTTAAGGAGATCCAAGCCAGCTAGGCCAGAGATGCTAAGCTTGAGAGAATCAGATGGAAGTTTTAGGAAGACTGGGTAGAAGGGTTCCGGGTACATGAGGATGGTAGCCTTCATTACAAGGGCCACTGGTGTGTACCACAGGGATATTCAGAGTTGAAGCACCATATCATGGAAGAGGGACACCAGACCCCTTACTCAGTCCACCCAAGAGGGGACAAGCTATATAAGGACCTCAGAAAGGTGTATTGGTGGCATCGTATGAAGCGAGAAGTGCCCAAGTTTGTGTCCCGGTATCTAACATGTTAAAAGATCAAGATTGAGAACCGAAGACCTATGGGGCTAATTCAGCCCTTAGAAGTGCCAAGGTGGAAGTGGGATTTGATCTCCATGGACTTTGTCAGTGGGTTACCAAGGACTCAGAGCGATTGTGATACTATTTGGGTTGTTGTAGACAGATTGACCAAGTCAACCGTAATTATTTTGATGAAGCCCACATGGAGTATGGATAAGTTAGAGGGTGCCTACATGAAGTATGTGGTTAGTTGACACGGGGTCCCAGAGGACATTGTATTAGATAGGGATTTAAGATTCCTCTCTCATTTATAGGAAGAGTTGTAGGAAGTCCTATGGAAAAAAACTAAAGATGAGTACAACCTTCCATCTCGCCATAGATGGATAGACAGAACGGACCATAAAACCCTAAAAGACATGCTAAGGGCCTACATATTAGATTTTTAGGGTTGTTGGTAAGAGTGCTTGCACCTGATAAAATTTTCATACAACAACAACTACCATGCTAGTATAGGAATGGTTCCCTTCGAGGCATTGTACGAATGGAAGTGTAGGAATCCCTTGTGCTAGAATGACTTAGCAAGACAATGGTGTTAGGACCTGAAGAAGATGACTAGGCAGATCCTCCATATTTAGGACTGGATGAGAGTGGCTCAAAGCAGACAAAAGAGTTATGCGGATCGAAAGCACTTGGGTAGTGACTTTAAGCCTATGAAAAAGTGTTGTTTAGGGTTTCCCCCACAAAGGGTGTGTAGAGATTTGGTAGAAAGGTTAAGCTGAGTCCGAGGTACATCGAACCCTATTAGATTTTAGAGCAGGTAGGTGAGGTTGCCTACTGGTTGGCACTTCCTCTAGAGTTAGCTTGAGTCCATAATGTGTTCCACATCTCGCAGTTGTGAAAGTACTTTGCTGATCCTTCCCATGTGATCCAACTGGACAAGGTCAAGCTTGATGATTCCCTAACTTATGGGGAGCGACTTGTGCGGATCCTTGACACCAAGCTCCAAAAGATCCGCACGAATGCAGTTCCCCTTTTGAAGATTCTCTAGAGCCACTATGGAACTAAGGAAGCTACCTGGGAAGCGGAGAAGGACATGCACAAGGCGTATCTAGAACTCTTTGTTGTAGGTACGATAATCCTTAGTAAACCCCTTTTTATTTAAGGGGGTAGTAGCATCGTGATTTGTACTTTTATTATCTTGGCCAGGTTAGAATTGTCTTTCCTTATCCCTAGAATTTAGCAAGTTACTTCGGGGATGAAGTCTTTCTTTAATGGGGTAGTGATGTAATACCCCAAAACTCTAATTTATAAATTTATAATAAAATAGGAGTTAATATGTGAGATTAATTAAATACAACATTTTTGATAAAATAATGAGATTAATTAAGACAAACAAGAAGGAAATAATATAGGATGAAATTAAGGAAGATTGGGGTAATTTGTTTACTAAAATAACATTTAGGAAGATTTAACTAAAATTTCTAAATTAATATAATAAGGAATCTAATTATTTAATTTTACTAATTTTATTATTTTCAAGAAAATTTAAAAAAAAAATACAAAAAGACCCTAAATACCCCCAATCACCTTATTTTCCTTTTCCTTTTCCTTTTTTCCTTTTCCCTCTTTTTCTCTTTTTTCCTTTTCCTTTATTTCTTCCTTTTCTTCTTTCCTTTTCTTTCTTCTCTTCTCCCCTCAGTTGGGCCTCGTCGTGCGGTGCATCCCTCTCTCCCTCTCTTGCCCCTATGGAGCCTAGCCCGCTCCTTTTTCCCCTTGCCTGACCGGTCAGCCTTCCTTTCTTTTATTTCTTTCTTTTCCTCCGACTGGTAGACCTACCCCTCTTCTTCTTCCCCTCCCCTTTCCTTCCTTTTTTCTATAGGTCGCGCTTGCAACGTGCCCGACTGTCCTCCCCTACGATTGTACCGCATTGACCTACTCCCCTCCTCTCTCGTCCCTTTCCTTTCCATTTCAAGCCCAACTCTCCCTTGTACTGCCTCCACAGCATGCATTTTCCCCTTGCCTTTCTCCCCCTATACAACCTACACCTATGCCACTCATAGGCTCATACCATCTTGCCACTGCTGGTCGACGAGCCCCTGCCCCTCTTGCTCCCTTGTCCTCTTCCTCCTTTATCCTCTTCTCCTTCCCATGGCTATAAATGCCCCATCAACGCCCCTTATTCCCCTCCTTTTTCTCTACCCAAAAATTCCCAATTCTCCCCAATGTCGTTCAATTCCGCCATCCAAACCACCACCCAGCCCCTTCCCTACATCACCCTCCACCAAACCAAACTACTCCCCACCTTTAACTCCCCCTATGCAGCTCACCCCAACAGTGCAAAGTGGGCAGCTCAAGCTACCTTTTGCACCCTATCGCCACCCCTTTTTCTATCGTGCACCGCATCCTCCATCATGATCACCACTCCCACTACCTCCCTCTCAACCCAGTAAACCATCCTCCACCTCCCCTACCCTTCCTTTCCCCTTTTTCTTTCTCCATCCTCCCCCTCCTTCTCCCCACCCTCACCCTCACCCTCACCCCCGACCACCACAACCACCACCACTTGTGTCGCCACCCAACTGTGCCACCACCACTATTGCAACCCTCATAGTCCAGGGAGTCCACTAATTCACAATGGCTACCTCCTTCTTTTTCTCTTCCAACCCTAAAAATCCAACCTTTCCCAAAACAACCACCATTCCCACCACCGCCACTGCTTTCGCCGCTACTGCCACCTCCACTTTTGGTTGTGCCCTAACCCTTACTATCACTTAAGTATAGATTATCATTGCATAATTTTTATTTTAGCCTTATTATCATTACTACTGCTGCTGCTGCTACTACTACTACTACTACTATTATTATTATTCTATCATTATGATTATCAATATTTCTAATACTAACCCTATTATGGATAATACTACCACTACTATTATTGTTGTCCACTTTAATAATAATAACCTTATTAATATTACTAAGGATATTATTATTATTATCATTACTATTATTATTTCTTACTAAAAAATCAATTAGGGGATAATGAAAGGAGTAAGTATGCATGGGGGACTTGGCTAGGGTTTGGAAGAAAACCCTAAGTGGGGAAAGTGTGTGGAAGGGAGAGTTAATGGAAGAGGTTGAAGTGTGGGATGCGAGTGGAAGGGTGTCACATGGAGGGATAAATGTGTGTCATGTGAAAAAGGGAATGGTGAGTGAGTGTGATGAAGGGACGATATATACAAAAGGAGAGGTGCTAGGGTTTGGAGTGGCCAACTAGCGTTTTCACGACCACACGTGCAAAATGGAAAGTAAAGTTGGATGTTAGGTGTGGATTGAGTGGGGTGATGGGTTGGGAGCAAAGGAAGCATGGGCCATGTATGATAGAGAGAGGTTAGGCCATATAGGCCAAATTAGGGTTTCCAAGGGGAAAACCCTAGAGGGCGATGGTGAGTTAACTCGGAGATGTGGAAAAGTGGGCCTCGACCCATATACATAGGAGTTTGGGCTTTCATGTTAAGTAAGGAAAATAGGGAAATGATGTATGGATATTTGAGGAGGCGTATAAGTCCCATGATATGGGATGGGGCTTTATGGAAGAGTAAGTATGAATGAGGTGTGTGAGCAGGAAGTCCAAGGGGGGCATGTATGTCTAGTATGAAAGTATCTGTTGAATAAGACATAAATAAGACACTAACCATTTAAAGAGAAATATTATTGAGTCGAGCCCAGACCAGTCCACCGGAGATAATAGTAGCCAGGTGCCTTGTGCCTTGGAGATCATTCCACCGGCAAACTATAGTGAACATGAGTGTTCTACCTTAGTTGTTTCCAATCCACCGACTATAATAGTAGGGGATCCCGATCTCAGTAAACCAAACATAGTGATAATAAGCAATGGGAAAAATACTAATTACTTACAGTGGAATACTATGAGAGTCGGGGCCAGACCGGTCCATTGGCGATAATAGTGGCTAGGTGCCTTGTGCTCCGAAGACCGTTCCACCGGTAAATAATAGTGGCCAGGAGCGTTCTGCCCTAGATATTTACGATCCACTAAGATAGCCAAAATCTAACTAGAAATATTTTCCTATTTTACTATATTTTGTTGTTTGTACTATTTTCCCCTCAGGGGCCTTGACGTTGTACTATTTTTCTATTTTATAATGACTCTTTAATCGCGCATTTTGATTTTCTTTTAACTATAAATTGTTTGAATTATTATGGCTTTATGCCCTAATTGGTTTAATATATTGTGAATTTTCTAGCCTTATGGTTGGTATGAGATTGGCTGGGGTTAGACTTGTGTCGATCATGGCAGTAGCACCCCCTTGTCTTAGTGTATGTTTTTGATTAAACGAAAATTTTCAAGTATAAAATTTAGGGGTGTTATAATTAATGCGTTATTTGTTCCCAAAAATGGTTGATCTCTTATTAACACTCACTTAAATTCAACCAATGACATGAAAAATTAATATATAATTATTGGTAAAATTACTCATAATCTATATCAATAGCTAATAGGATTTGATTTATGGAAATAGACTCATAGTCTAGTGACTATCATTTAACAACTTGTTTTCAATGCCTCATGTTCAACTTTCATCAGGCATATAGGTGTTCCCTCCTTTGTTATTCCCCTTCTTCCACCTATTGTCCACATAAATAATTTTTTCAAAGTAATCAAGTAAGAAGATAAATTAATTGTGGAAACAAAATACCAAAGCCCATTCTGCATTCAAACATCAATAACATATTGAACTCTTTAAGCCATATATAAACTTCAACCTTAACAAGCATACTTTTAGTATATGTTTGGGTATGCAATTTGAGTCAAACAATTTTTATTTTTAAAAATATTTATAGTAAATTTACCAATAAAATAAGTACAAATTACAACTAATAATTACCACTCTTCTAGGCATACACTAGACTTCCTTCCCAACCTTGTGCGAGCATCAAAAGGAAACCAAAGGCTAGTGATGAAAATTCAAGACAAAAATATGGACAAATTGAAATAAATTGATACTAAGATGGTAATTGCACCATGGAAGAACAAAATTAGTAGTATCCTGAAGCCATAGGAAAAAACAACTAAGAGGAAAATGACATTTTCTCATATCATATTAAGTTGATTTAGTCTAAAAAACACCACCCCTCAATTTATAATTCATATAAGGGCATCTTTCGGCTTTATATTTGAATCTTTGTTTGAAGCAAGAGCATACCTCAATCACCATACTCACAAACTTTTTAATTTTTCTAAGTTAGGAGGATCTAAGGCTCTTCTAACTTTATAAAATTAGTGAGTTAAGTTGCCAAGCCATGAAAGCCATTCATTTTCCTAGATGTGATAGAATTTAATATGGCTCTAATATAGCTCCTAAATCTAGCCATGCACATGTCTAGCAACCACCAATCATCTAGCCACAAGTCAAGTAATTTTATAACATCTAAGAGTGAACAAGGAAGCTAAAAGATAGCAGGCATAACACAAACTTAGGGAAGAAAAATTGCAGTTTTCAAGACCTTAAATCAAGCTTAATTTAAGGGTTAAGCAATTTATCCATCACTCACTTCCATTGGCAGCCATCAAGCATAAATTTTCTAGCTAGTTTCCATTTTTAGCCTAGCATGGTTAAATACCTTTCTCTACGTGTGATTAATTAAGCATCCATTAAACTTGTAAGGCTAGCAATCAGATCTTATAACATTGGGAAAGCCATTTAATTCCTGTAATATTTGAAAATTCCCCTCCCTAAGACCCTAAGAGCTTATTGAGTTTTATTTACTTTCTAACGAAACTAGTTAGCTCTATTAGACAACTAATTGGTTAAGAAATAACTAAATCAGATTGTAAAGGATTAAAAGCTTCTTTTGAGCACCTATACACACCCTTTAAATATGGTGCTAAGAGGAATTAAGGGGGATTTTTTTGGTTGTAGTCTATCGTGGACACACACACGCACACAAATACACACATACTTCAATGCTTGAGTGAAGAGTGTTAATGTTGTTGTGAGTTCAAATCTCCCAAACTTTATTTCTAGTTACCATAGCCTAGAGTAGTGTTTTTGATTTAGTTGATCTTTAAGAGTCCTTGAAAACTAATTCATCATCTTATCTTCCACTCCCTTCTCTTTTAACTTTTAGTGGAGATCGACCCCAATCACCATTATTTCTTTAGCTTGAGATAATTAATTATCAATATGCATCACCACCACTCAAATACCATGACATTTTCTACCACATAACTTTTTATTTTTTAAGTAACCCAACAAGAGGATAACACCAAGCCTCTTCCTACTCAAAAATTCTTATATAAAGCATCCACTAGATTTCATGGCACTATTATTGGGAATACTTAACCTTTACACCCAACATCACCATCACCGATAGTCCAAATGTTGTTCCTCATTTAAAAAAAATGCTACTATATTTATGAGAAATTTATGTTATCCAAATATTCATTACATATTTTGAGTAAATATAAAATTCTAATTATGATTACAAAATGTCTTATAACTTTGTCATGTGAAACTTTCTAAGCTACTTTTGATCATCTAACTATTCTAAATCATTCTAAATTGTTCATATTCAAATTATTTGGATTTTCAGAGTCTCCTAATCTTTTTCAAGATAATAAATAGAGGTCTTGATGAAAGAACATCATTTACATTGCAATATGTTTTTATTCATGTTTTGTGCCTTGAATTTTTTGTATAAGTAAAGACACTCATATAACTAATTAAAATAGAATGATATCAATTGCTCGTAACTTATCGTTTGTGGTATGAATTCATACTAACAATCGTAAATTAAATATGCAATTTAAGATACCTTAAGTTTAGTTAAGGAAAATCTCACATAAAATAATGAGAAAAACATAACAACATTGAACCAACCAAAATTAATCCATCAAGTCTCTTAACTCAATGGTTTCACTTAGAAAATCCCTTAAGGTTATCCTGAATCCAAATATGACCTAATAAAATTTTATTAAAGGTGAAAAGGTAAAAAAAAGTCCTTAATAACTGTAATTTTATACTTAATTCATTTAAACTCTATTTAAACTCATTAATTTATCAAACTCAAGAAAATTACTAAAAAATTCATACAAAACTTGACTAAAAAAAATAGTTTAGCTCAAACTTAAGAACATAAAATAACAACTTTAGCCCTAAGGTATTCTATACTCATTTTCTTCATTTACTTAAAAACCCTAACTTCTATAAATCATAATTATCCTAATATATTCACTTAGTATACTTAAATCATTTCCTTATCATAACACTCATATTATTTATAAATTTCTAGAATCAATATTTAATGACCAAAATGTCCGTATTAAAATAAAAACACCTCCACAACTTAACAAATTCATACTATATTTGATTGAACTCCAATAATTCCCAAATTCACATATAAGATGCTATGCCCTAATATATTTATAACCATATACACAAATGAAATTAAACTCAACAAAACACACATAAAATAATGAGGGCATAAAGCAATAAAAAAGAGAAAACAAATTATTTCACATCCTATCTTCATGATAAATAGTAATATACTTAAGCATATGATCTTAAGTTACCTTGTAAGTTGAGATCCAAATCAATTAGGTTAAGGCTTGTTCATCATGAGATTACTGCATATTCATTAGTGGTCAACATCGTATTCATTATGTAGTACTAGCGTATTCATCTTAGTTCCAATAGACATAAAACCATGTTATAATTATGTAGTACATTCTCTCATTAAATTTTTATGATTATATTCAAAATAAGGATAAGCCTAAATACACTAGATATATCATGTCATTGACCCAAGGCTACAAAATAAGACACATGAACAATGTCCATAAACTGAATCACATTACCTAGAAACTAAAACCTTCAAGAAAATGAGAATACTCTTAAGCCACCACTTCAAAAAATTTTAGCTTTATTGCCTTCAAATAATAACAAAAAAGGATAGGAAATAAAAAAAATTATCAAAGGGAAAGGGGGATTGATTAGGAGTATAAGAACCAGAGAAGAGAAAGAAGGATGGAAAATGATAAGAAAAGAATTACCCAAGGGTTTGAAAAGGGGGAGGATTTTGGGTAAAACTTTATTTAAAATTATACCACATTTCATAAAACCTTACTTTAACACTCCAAAGTTTACTACTAAATTTTTTTATTTTAAGCGGAAGCATATAATCAAATAATTGGGTGTTATCGCTGTAATTGACATAGTTTTGGCTTACTCCACCATCCTTACGTCAATCACAAAGTAAAACGATTAGAGAATTTAAAACATGATAGGAAGACATGAGATAACTTTTAAGAACATCAAATAAGCATTTGGAGATCAACTTCTATTACCATGTCAAAATATAACAGAAGGGATCCCATAGAACTAAGATTCTAAAAATGTATTTGAATAAAACTATCATCCGGATCACATGACTCTACTCATCAACCCTGATATAAAAGAAACTACTCATCCATATATATAACATTAAAGGTTGTGAATTTGTCCACCTGGTCCTCATCAACCTACACATATACATTTAGGCTGTCTATTTTTTGGATTGAGCATCACTCATGAAATAGATGATTAGTACACTACATTCTTAGTAAGGTAACGGTACAGTCAAGCCGGATTACAAGAATTATCATAAGAAAATCATACATGCGTAAATTAAAGAATGCCAAATAATTACTAATTCTAGGTCTTTTATTAGATATACTATATTCTAATATTTTATTTACGTTGAGTTCAGGGAATCCACTATTCTTAAACTAGTGGATTAGTTTGAAACACCTCTTTGGGACAGCACACCCGAGCCATTATTATTATCCGGTGGAACAGACTTAATACCTCTCCGAGTAAAATACTCTTGAGCCACTATTATTAAATTGGTGGAATAGTCTGAAGCACCTCTTGGGGACAACACACTTGAGCCACTATTATTATTTGTTGGAACGGACTCAACACCTCGGTCTTGACTCATATAGTCTTCTACTTTAAATGATTAGTATCTTTCCATTTATACTTCATCTCTTAATCGTATTTTCATTCACGTTGAGTATGGAACCCCACTATTCTTAATCCTATGGAATATACCAATTCACCTCTTGAGAACAACACACCTGAGTCATTATTATTATCTAGTGGAACAGATCTATATAAATACCTCGGCCCGATTTATGTGATCTTTCACTTTAAATAATTAATACTTATTCATAATTGATTGTATATTATCATGCTGAACTCATATAAATGTGCAAGATATACAATTGAACAACATAAGTATGACCATGTATTTACCCTCAAATGATCATAATACCCTCAGGGTAGTCAAGATAATTATATTCTACTAAAGTCTTTATGAAACCTAATACTAATAGATATAAATTTCCAATCACTATCCGAAGTACATATCCTCAGTTTTCCATACATATCTTGTATCCAAAATTATATCCAAATATTTACTTACATAATTTCATTACTCTCAAGAATACCATTTTATAGCATTTCCATAAATACATTACTCAATACAATATGCTCAACACAAAAGCATATACAAAAAAAATATAAGTATCACATAAAACCCTAGCTATGACATGTATCCTTACCAACAAAGACACCATACTCTATGCACGTAAATCCTAGACCTTCTCCAAAATCATCATAAGATCACCTATGAAAATAAGATAAAATAAGATTAGGATTGAAGATTAAATTTGAGGAAAAATTTAAGGTAGAGGAGGGTAAAAATGAAAATAACCGTAGTTAAATGGAAGCTTGAGTTGTATGTTAGCGTAGTGGAATGCGTGGTGGAGCTATGGTGAAATTTTGGTGGTGTTTGGACAAGATTTGGGGTTAAAAATAGGGTGCATGGCCAAAACTGAGAAGTTGTATGACTGTGTAGCAGGTAGTGCAGCCCCTTGTCAAGAGAAAAGGTAATGCACAACCAGGCAGTGTAAAGGTTGCATACATGTGCTACAACGGTGCACACTAGGCTGAGATAAAATATGACACACAACTAGGCAGTGTAAAGGTTGCACGACTATGCGATAGAAAATTCTTAGTGTTGTATGACTGTGCTGAGGCCGTGCACTTTGGAAAAGTGTGACAACTGAGAGAAAGAAGAAAGAAAAAGAGGTGGTGGTCGGCAACGATGGCCAACAACGACAAGGGGGAAGGTTGGGGTAACCTTGGTGGTTGGTCCACCGGCCAATGGGCAGCGGGTGGTGGTCGAGGTGGTGGAATGGGTGGTGTGCAAGCTAAAATAGGTAGCAATAGGGAGGAAGAAGAAGAAAGAAGAAAGAAGAAAGAATAAGGAGGAAGTGAAGAAGGTCAGGGTTGGGTTATGGATGACCAAAAATGGAAGGGTGGTGGTGATGATGACAACAATGATAATCGAAAGAGAATAAGAAAAAGAAAAAGAATAGGGGTGATGGTGATGGTTGAAATTGATGGAGATTGGGTAGAGGCACGGGAGATGACAGGGATTATGGTGGCACACGAAGGAGACGTGCACGGGAGAAAAAAGTAGGGAAGGTGACGGTGGTGCACAAGAGTGATAAAGGCAGTAGGGGAAGAAGAAGAGGGTGATGGTGAGATGATGGTGATCAACATGGCAGAGGAAAAGAAGAAGAAAGAAAGATAGGTGTGAGGGATGAATAGGGTGGATGATGGTGGTGTGTTGGGTGATGGTGTCAAGGTGCAGCAGAGGCACGAGGGTGGCGGGTGATGGTTATGCAGAGGAACAAAATTCCTTCATCCAAAAAATTAGCATAGGAGAAGAAGGAAAAAGAAAAGAAAAGAAAAAGGAAGAAGAGGTTATAGGTTAAGATTATATTAGGTTAAAATTTTTTGATTAGCTAAAAGGTAAGAGTAATTATATAAATTAACCGGAATTAAAGTTAGGTTAAAAATTATAAATTTTATAGGTCAAGGATCAGGTTTAGGTTAAGATTTTGGGATAAAAGAATTATGGTAGGGCTAAAAATAAAATTCTTAAGATTAGGGTTTGGATTAAGGTTTTAATTATTTGGGATTAGGTTAACAAAAATTCAGGGTATTACATCCCTACCCTCCTATGGTTAGTTGTAGTGTTAAGAAGCTAAGATAGTGGAATTTGTGGGGAAAGGAAAGAAAAACAGGGGAGAAAGATAAGAGAAGTAGTTGGAAAAGGAGGGAAACATAGCAACAATAAGTGATGCAAGAGTCGGGAAAAGAAGGCAAGGAAACCACCACTAAACCATCTCAAGATGAACCAACAATGCAATATTAAGATGTAGAAAGGTTAAAGGCAAAAAAATGGAAGAAAAATAAATCAGTGATGGCTGGATAATAGGCAATATGCATGATAGATAATATTGGAAAATGGAGCAAAGGGAAACCGACAGTTAGTGAGTTTTGGGGTGCATGAAACTAATGAATGAACGAGGGTGTGTTTGGGGGCGTATAAGGTACACTTTCTCCTCTCTATTCTTAATAGATCTAGCATGATAAGATTCGGGGGGTGGGTGGGAGAGACTTACATGATTTTACTTGCTACACACTTGATTGAGGAGTGGTTAAGTGTGTAAATGGTTAAGTGATAAAAAGGCCTGATTAAGGTACTCTTAACCAATTTTTTGGTTGAATGAAGCCAACTATAGGAAAATATCATTAGAATATAGTTAGGGTTTGGTTAGGATCAAAATATGTAGTTAGGAGGTCATTTATAATTAATTTATTAAATTATATTATAAAGAAGATCCAAAATAGATATTTAAGGTAAAAAAAAAAGCAAACAAGCTTCAAAAATCAAGAAAAATAATGGAAAGATGCAAAATAATTTTAATAATTCATATATATATATATATATATATATGGATTTAGAATAGTTTTCAAGTTATATGGATTGAAAAAAAGTGAAAATCCATAACAACATATTTTTCCACAAGTAGGTGAAATAAAAAATGGAAATTCTAAATTGCTATAGATGGATGAGGAAAGATTTTAGAAACTCAATAATGTAAAAATAATTTATCATGGAATTTATTCAGACTTAAATAAATTTAAAAAATTTAAAAAAGACTAAAATATCTAATAAAATGAATAGATTTTTTTGCGATCTAATGATTTGGAAGGGACGAATAAACCAAAATGAGATGGAATGAGTGGGTAAATATAGAAATAATTTTAGAACAAGTTAAGATTTTTGGTAGGACTAAAAATATACAAAAAAAATTTAAATTAGAAAAATTAGAGGAAAATAAACTATTCACAAATGAATAAAATGAATTATAGAAGGTTTGAATTGAATATAAATGGCTTCCAAATTAATATTAAATTTTTTTTAAATGTATTACAAGATTAATTATAGAGTAATTAGGGTTAGGAAAAATAGGATGTTATAAGATATATGCCTAGTATATGGCCTTTGTTTTGGGGAGTTCGAATTGGAAAGTCATGCTATTCGGTATAAGACAACTTTTGTTTTATGTCTTTTGGTTTCCCATGGTATATTGATACTCTATCTTATCCCCAATTTTTTTGACTTTTTTTTTCTTATCTATATTTTTGGTTTGTGAAAACTAAGTTATAAATTATTTCTATCTTTATATTATTTACGTACCTTCTCTTATTTAAGTTTGCTTTTTGTTGGTATCATGGCTTTATATCTATCATAAGATAGATTGTATTACATCTATATTATACTAGGTATGATGTTAAAACCCCATTTCTGTAAGGAGTTTTATAATTTTGCTTTTACAAATCTTTTAACCAATATAATTTTTAAGTAATGAAAAATTAGGGTGCTACAAAATTCCCCAGTTTCTAACATAATTAGCTACCAAAACCTAACTTTTGATACTTGAATTTTATTTATTCTTTCAATATTCAATCCCAATCATCCAATATTGCTTAAATTAGATCCTAAACTTTATTTTACACCAAAGAGAGCTCTCATTCCTCTTTTTTCACCTATGTTGAATATACATGAACCAAATATCCATAATGCTCCCTTAATCATTATTTTTCATCTTTACATGCACATGGTGTGTTTTTCCTTCACCCACATACTCCCATGTTATCGCCCCTAACATGTGTGCCACCTCCTTCCATTTATCTCCTCTTGACTGTCATGAAGTCATTTTAAAAAATATCCTCAATTGCATACTTATTTTTAGTCATTACATGCCACATATGCACACCAAATTCTTCTCATTCCTATAATTTTCCCTAACCATGCATTTAATTTCTATTTTCCTCCTCATAGAATTGCATAATCCACCATTGTTGAAGTTTGTAAATTCATCTAAACTTGAAGCTTTGTCGATTCTTTCTCTCCCTTTTGATATCATTTCTTTGACATATTTTTTTAGTAGTTAACTTCTTATGTTGTTATTGTTTTTTATTTTAGGATTTGAATGAGGAGTTTTTGGTAGAGCTTTGGGTGTTTATCTTCTTTCTTTTGTTTATTTTAGTGGTTTAATCTTAATTAATATTTTCTTACTCCACTTTGAGGAGGATTATTTGGTAGAATGATATTAATGGTTTTTTTGGGTATATATATATTGATGCATTGATGTTTTATGAAAGATTTATGTTGAAGAAACATGAAAAAGACCATAAATGGCCTTGTATGTACATTTTCCAAGCCACACTTTAGGGTTCTAAGCTTGTGTTTTGTTTATTTTGACTTTACCATGTCAATCCTTGATGCTTTTAAAGTAAATTTGGTACATAATATGTCATGGTTTGAATTTGTTTAGCATGTGTTATAAGTGGTTGAATTTCTAGAAAGTTTAAGCAAAAAGGTTAAATGTTCATCATATATTCAAAGTGTTCTTCATGACATTTAAAATGCTCTTCACTAATCAAATACTAAATACCATAAATAGGTTTAGTAATAATTAATCATGGATTGAAACTTGTTATGATCATTTTATCATGACATGGCTAAACTATTGAATATGATAATATTAGGAGTTAACATAAGACCTTTGACTACAGACTAAATAATAATATTTTAGAAATGGCAACATTATTTTGTAGCATTTGACCTCAATATATCTAATATTTTCACCCATTGTCCTATATGTAGTATTTTGGGTTTAAAATGATTATTTAGGATATTTTAATTAGTGCATTTTTGTTCTAAGTGTGCTATCTTTAAATCTTTATGTGCTATGTAATTTGAGTTTGGTGTTATCTATAAACGAAGTATTTGTCATTTGGTGTAACCATGCAAAACACCCAAGTTTAGTGTTATATATAAACATTGTATTATGAGTGGTGTCAACACCATGTTATGTTTGGTGTTAGTATGTGAAAACACACAATGTGTTGTTTGGTGTATTTGTACAAAACACTTGTGTATACTAGGTTGCATGTTATCAATAAACACTAAATTTTGCAGACTATTGAGCATTTTGGGTTCTCAATAAATTCAAAGAGCTCTATTAATGTATTAGTGGTATGATACCTTCTCTACTTTATAGGGAGCGCATGTACTTAAGGATTAAGATACATAAGTGGGTTGTTGCTGCCATGATTGAGACCATGGTTAGCAGGTGTGTACAAACCAAATCATTATGGCATAGTCACTCCCTAATAACCATGATGGCAGTAAACTATAGCAGTTCTATTTATATTTATTGCATCATTGGCAACTATGTATAACCCAATCCATCATGGCAAGACCATGAAGGCAATGGATTGTCGTAGTCTTATTAATATTTATCACATTGTTTGACTACTATGGCATGTGACCATGAGTAGTGGGTGTGTGTAAAATTATGGTATTTTGGTGTTGTAATGCATTTCATGCTTTATAATATGTGAATTATGTTTTTTTTACATATGATGATTATACCTTGATTTTAGTATGTTTATATTTGATGCTCATAATGTATTCTAAGTAAAACATACTCTGTGTAGTAATTAATTTTTCCTCAGTAACGTACTAATGTGACCATTTCATGATCATTGTGTATTTAATGGGTAGGTGGCCAAATGTTTGTGTAAGAAGCTAATGCTCTAGTGAATGATGACTATGATAGTTGATGACTAATGAGACTTGTATGATGGGGACCGATATTATCTTAAAGTTAAGTAAACTAATGTTTAGCTTTTGTTTTCCCATTACATGGGAATGCCTTTAAGCTTTGTTAGTTATTTAAACTCTCGGTTTATAACTTATCTTAGAATAATGAGGTTGTATATTTGGTAATCATAACATCATTGTATAACTTTAACTGTCCTTGGGAGATGACTATTTATGGTTGTATTGTTATAAAAGCTTTTTCATATATTTTTTTTGTGATTGTTCATTATATCAAGTTAAGCCTAACACCCAACATTGGTCAGTTGAATGATCATACCTAACATGGTGTTGGATGCAGCAATTTAAATACTTTAGAAAAAAAATGTTACAAAAATTGAGGGCATTATACCAAGATACTAGCATATTAAAACCCCCGTCCACCTAACATCTATCTCAACTCTTACACCGATAGCTATAACAAAATCTTGCCCATAACCACAACTCTAGCTTTAACCCAGTGCTAGTAAGATGATGATGATGATACTAATACTAATACTAATACTAATACTAATACTAATACTAATACTAATAATAATAATAATAATAATAATAATAATAATAATACAAATTGGCAAAAAAATTAAATCCATTATAATCCCCTCTTGGTTACCACTAGGTACTCACGAAGAGAACATCACACAAGCATAACAATTGACAAACAACAATAAGATGATCAAGCACCACATACAAGAAGATTTACTTATGCTTTTGCATTCCTTGACAACTACTTTCTCAACTTCCAAGCTATAAATCATATCGTTTACATTATATGATAATTCAAAACACTAAGTCCTCATACAATATACACATCTCATTTGATAAATTCATTATCCTACCCTTATTTTTGACGCAAATCTTCAAAACTCAACCTATCTTTGAGCATCTGAATAGAATAAAACTATTACAAAAAATAGGTAGATATAAACTTTTCTCTTGAACACACATTCCTAAACAAATTGCCATATCTCTTACAATATATTAGATTTAAAAACATCACCATATAAATTCCCCACCATCTAAAACTTTCATGTCTTAATGCTTTTGATTATTTATTATGAAGAGAATATACTCTCAATAGATTCCACCTCATTTGCACATAGCAATCATTCCATTATGTGGTTAGTTGTTAGATAATTATTTACTTAGTTTATCTTTAATTATAGTATTAATTTTTTTAAAGTATACCATTATATTTTATAAATTTTTTTGATACTTCTTACTTTTAAAAATTATTATATAAAATATTTTGATACATTTCACCATATCTATAGTTATGTTTCACTACTTTTGTTATCATACTTAATATTAGAATTGATTTCATCATTCATATGCTTATATTATATCATTATCGTATTTATGTTTCACCTCTTTTATGTTTGCGTTTTATCCATGTTTCACTGTAGTTGTCTCCATATTTCACCACAATTATTTTCATATTTTACCAATATTAGTTTTGATTTCACCTAAAAAAAAAATATCATGCTTCATCATAATTTTTCTCATATTTTATAAAAATTATTTTTATATTTTACCATTGTTATGTCTCCATATTTCACCATTGTTGCTTTCATGTTTCACCATAGTTGTCTCAATATTTCATCATAATTATCTTCGTGTTTCATTATATTTGCATCCATGTTTCACCATATTTATTGTCATATTTTACCAACGTTAGTTGTGATTTTTATGGAAAAACTAACTTTTCATGTTTCAACATAATTATTTTCATATTTCATCACTATTGTAATATGTTTTACCAATATTTCCTTCATGATCCAACATAGCTTTCTCCATATTTCACCATATTTGTCTCCATATTTCACTATATTTGTTGTCATATTTTACCAATATTAGTTGTGATTTTTCTGTAAAAACTAACTTAACATACTTCACCATAATGGTTATTAAATTATACCATTATTCTATTATACTTTACCACTATTATGCTTACATTTCTCTGATATTTCCTATATATTCCATAGTTGCCTCTATATTTCACCAATTTTCCTCCTTATTTTATTATAGTTGCTTCCGTATTTCACCGATATTGGCTATGTTTTATCTAATAAAACTAACTTGTCATGTTTCACCATAATTGTCTTCATATTTCAACACTATTTTATTATGTTTCAACATAATTGCCTCAATATTTCACCATTATTCCCTCCATATTTCACCACAGATGTCTTCATATTTTCCTATAAATACTATTATTAGTTATCCATGTTAGTTGCGATTTTTCTAAGAAAACTAATGTATCATGTTTCACCATAATTACCTTCATGGTTTACCTCTATTGTGTTATACTTCATCACTATTTTTTACCATAATTTTTTTACCAAGTGTATTTCAATATGGATATGTATTTTTAAGGAAAAATCACAAAACATTATGACATATGTTTTTCTTGATAATCTTACTAATAGATACTTCAATTTTATAAAAAATTGACATTATGATGATGTTGATAGTATACATAATACATATGGTGTATACGGTTATACCATAGAAATTGTGCTTTGTGTCTAATTAGTATATGGTGTCACTAGTCACACCATAGATGGTGTAACCAATGATATTTTTGTAAATAAACCAACAATTTTTTAGAAGAATTGTATACGGAGGTATCTATGATGATAATTGTTTATTTAAATATTTCATACCATAAGATATATTTCCACAAATATGACATTATCTCAACAAAATAATAATGGTACCTCTTACCCATTCTTACTTTCTTTCAATAACATAATATCCTTAAGCCCATATTTTATACCATAAGATATATTACCACAAATATGACATTATTATCATAACATAATGGTACATCTCACCCATTATTTCTCCCTTTCAACATAATATTCATATCATAAAAAAATATTATGATCAAAATATGTTACATCATATATCAATAATATTATAAAAAATACATATAATCATACAAGCAAATAACACCAAAAACCCTAAACATCAAATAGTATCCTTACCAACTAGGACACTAGGCTCTAAGCATGCAAATCCTAAACTTTCTCCTCCAAAGATATTGGAATACCACCTACGAAAAATAAATAAAAAAATTCATGGTTAGGCTCGAAGAGTTAAATTGAAGGAGAAATCAAGGTAAAGAGGGTAAAAATAGAAATAATAGTAGTCAAATGGGAGCTTGAGATGTATGGATATGTAAAGGAATGTATGGTGGAGTTATGGTAAAATTTTGATGGTGTTTGGGGGTGAAAATAGGGGTGCATGGTCAAAATGGGAAGTTGCATAGCTATGTTGTAGGCAGTGCAACCCTGGTGAAGAGAAAAGATCATACACGACCAAGCGGTGCTGAGTTGTACGACTGCGCTGCAGGCGTGCACACCTAGGTCGAGAGAAAAGATCATACATGGCTAGGCAGAGCAAAGGTTGTACGGCTGTGTGATAGGAAATTTTTAGTGTTACATGAATGTGCTGAGGCCGTGCATAAGCCGTGCACTCTGCAAAAGTGCAATGGATGAGAGAAAGAAGAAGGAAAAAGAGGTGGTGATTGGCGACGATGATCGGCGATAGTGTTGGAAAAGGTTAGGGTGACCTTGGTGGTCGGTCCATTAGCCAATGGGCAGCGAGTAGTGGCCGAGGTAGTTCACAGTGTGGAAGGGGTGGTGCACAGGCCAAAAATAGGGAAAGAAGGAGGAATAAGAAGGAGAAAAGTGAAGGAAGAGGGAGTGCTCGGGTAGTGGTTTTGGACACAAAGATGGGTAAAATGAAGGCAAACCAAAGATAAGGGTAGAAGAGTGTGTACTGTGGGGTGTGTGTGTGTGTGTGTGTATGCGCATGTGTGCATGTATGGAATGAATAGGGGAAGGAAGAAAGGTAGGGGAGGGGGAGACGTGTGACCAATGGTGCAAAAGAAAAGATAGTTGAGTGTTGGGGACAATGGCTAGTGATGGGGATGGTTGTGTGTGTGAGTATTGCGTAAGAAGAGTGGTAGGGTATGTGCATGGGTGTGCAGGTCTGCAAAGATGGAAGGATGAGAAGAAGAAGGAGAAAGGTGATGGATAATGGATGAGGGTGCAAAAAGATGAGGGTGATGGTGCAATTGGGGGGTGCAAGTTGTAACATTTTTCAAATGTTGCGGCTTAGTTTGACGGAAGGAGGAGAAGAAAGAAAGAAAAGAAAAGGAAAAAGAGAAGGGTTAGGGGATTAGTTTAGGAGTATTTTTAGATTAGCCATAAGTAATTAGGACTAGTGGAAATTTTAGTAGGTTTTGATTTTAGTTTACGAATTACAATTTATCTGAGTCAAGGTTTCGATTTCGGTTAAAGTTTTAGGATTAAGAAATTAGGTTAAGGCTAAAATAAGATTTCTTGAGATTAGAATAAAATCAGGGCATTAAATATGCAGGATTAGGGTAAGTAAATTTTTAGGATATTACATTAAATGTGAATTATATACTCATATACACACGCAATAAGAGAAGAGGAAGGGTGGCGATCGGGCAAAAATTTCAACACAGCAAAATAGGGAGTTGATGGGTGATGGTGAGGGTAATGTGTACAAGCCATGGATTATGGAGCACAGCAGGGGATTTTGGGCGGGGAATAATGACGGTTTCCCAGAAGCAAAAAGTTAAAGAACTCGAGCAAGTGGGGAAGGGAAAAGAAAAGGAAAAAAGAAAATAATTTAGGTTTGGGTTTAGAATTAGGATTAGGTTAAAATAATTTAGGTTAGGATATGTATTAATAATCCGAAATAATAAAAAAACGAGTTAGTATAAAATTTAGAATTAGGGAGTTAGCATAAGATAGAAAAAATAAATTTTCTGAGATTAGAATTAGGTTACGATATTAATTACTCCCGATTAGGTTTAGGTAAAAAATCCAGGGTGTTACAATAATTCACCAAAACACTACTACTATCATGTACTCAAGCAAATAATCACCAATTTAGGTCTAAACCAAACTATAGGCTCATGTACTCCACACTAAAGGTAAGAATGAATTACCAAGTGAAGTTTTAACAAAACTACCTAAGTAGGGAAACTTTAGCTAGATAACCCCAAATCTTGAACGCCTTAAAAGAGAGATTAAAACTCAGAAAGATCTTTTTAAAATCATGTAAAGCCAAACAAAACACAAAAATGGAAGAATAACATAAGGTACCACCTCACCAAAGTGGACACCAAGGAAAACCAATTTAATTTTCAATATTTTCCTAAATCTAACCCAATATTGCTTAAGAGTAAAACAAGAAGGAGTTAGAGGAAGAATTAGAAGAGATGAAGAAGATCAAAAAGGGCATTTATGAAGGAGAGAGGAGTGGAGACATAAAGGAAGGAAAAATAGAGGGATTTAGTGGCTGAATGAAAATGAGAGTTAAGGTTGTGATATACCTACTCTCTGATGGGCAAAGTGGGGGAGAGATGTATCTAATTGAAACCCTAATTATCCCACTCAAATTCGGGCAAATCTTGTTGAGTTTCTTAAGAAATAAGCTGAATTTCCCCCATGTCACAAATGATGCTAATTGAGACATGCCAGGGTAATGTGCCTTAGGAAAGTTCGAACACAAGAAGGGCAAATGGACAAATAGTCATGGGAAACAAATCAACATACCTTGTGGAGAATATATAGAACGAAATCAATCATCCAAACCCGCACAAAAGAGAAAAGGAGAATGAAACAACTTATGATGTTGTTGTCGTTTATTTTGTCAAATTTTGGATCTATGAATATGTTCGAGATGGAAAAAGGCTCGGATTAAAGGTTAAAATCATAAAAAAAATGATTTAGAAACAATTTGGATGTCAATTTTCAAGATTCAACATTATTTAAAGAATTTTCTTCCTTAAAAATTGAATTTTCAAAAATTATTCGGCTTAGGTAGACTAGTAGATTGGTTGGTGCACCCATCGACTAGTTACCACCATTTGATTTGTTTTTCAAAACCAGTCGATTGGTTTCAATGGACAAAAATTCCAATTGAAAACAACATACCAGTCAATCGGTTCATAGAACCAATCGACAGGTGCACCCGAAAAATTAAGTTCATCTTCATTTTCTAAACTTTTCTAAATCTTTTGCAAATTTAACCGAAAAGACATTTTCAAATCAAGATCAAGCAGCATCAAGTACTTGAATGTTCACATATTATAGATTAAATTTACGGGATATTATACCTACGGTATCCAAGGTTGTGAACACAATATCTCCTAAGATAGAACATATTTTCGTTCTTATTAAAAGTAACGCTTCAATCTGAAAATTTTTTGGTAAACTCAATATTATGCTAATACTTAAATAAGAATAATAGAATAGGAAGGGCGGAGAGATGGACAGATATTACTGATTCTCAAAATTTTGTCCTAATCACATGTATGTATCTACGAAGAATTATAATTATTAGATAAAAGTCACATCAACCGGAAATTTGCACAAGACTAAAAGGATTTTGGTTGCCTTTCCGCATGAAAAGTACAAAGAAAAAGTATGATGTCAATATTTAAACAATATATTTGTCGAATATACTAACTAAATCGTACAATTAATTGAGTTCCCAAACATTAGTAAAATAATCAATGACAAATAATAATTATATTCTTTCAGAACAAATTAAATAATGAATAACTAAGAGTAATTAATATTTCCAACTTTAAAATAAATAGTTAGGACCTAACACTAACTATATTATTTTTAATTTTAAATTGTTTGTAATGGGGCACATCAAATTAATAACTGATACTAATAATAATTTCTAAAGATAAATTATAAAACTTTCCTTAATTTATTACAATATACAACATCAACAGGACCAAATTCATCTATTGAACTTTTGAATAAAGCATTTCTGAGAAAACAACTATAGCTATTCGTAAGAGAATCAAAGAACCCGCCCGCACACTTTAATGCTGCACGGAGGAAATCAACTGCTCCATGCTCTTCTAAGCAATATTGTCAAGTCTTCCGTAAGGCATATACAACAATTTATTGGAATTTTTTTTTTTTTAATTGGGGCAATGGATTGTGTGGTTCGTCCTAAAATATGGGTAAGTGAATGAAATTTATGTCTCTGTACCTTTTATTTTATCCCTTATTGTGGAGGCAGTATGGAGCTCGATTACAAGACGAGTGAGCCGATGTCCCGACCCGTCCAATATACCAGCCGATGTCAGCACCTTCTGCGGCCCCTTGAGTGGACCTAGCTAGCTCAGGCCGGGCGTAACATTCAATCTCTACTATTCCTTTACGATCAAGAAGACAATTCAGGCACACAACCAAGATTAGTGCATAAAACAAATATATAACTCATTTTCCTTGATTCTTTTCCATCATTATGCCGACAACCAAGTTTAGTGTATCAAAACAAAACTTGGCCATCACTCTTTTTTTTATCTTTTCTTCTGGGTCACGCACCAAAACATAGCTGCAGGACGAGGGCTGCCATAAAAGGAAAAGTGAAGGAAAAAAAAACTGTACAGGATGAACGTTAGAATACAAGACACGGACGATCGGCAGCCTAGCAGCGGCTCCTCCTCCTCCCCTTCTTTCTCCCGAAGACCCAAACGAAAACACGGGGGAATGAAGAATTTAATGAAACCTCTAGCTGGAGAAACTAATCCCAAAACTAAACGGGCGTCTCCCAGTCCCAAACGACAACCCCGACCCATCATCATGTCCAGATAGCAAGGGACGACATGACTGTTGCTCCAAAGAAAAGCGCAAAATAAGAGACGATCTGCAACCTGATATTACACCTCATTTTCTTACTCATGAAATCAGCGGCAATAAGATCGACAAGCGACATATATATTAGAATCCCGGCCGATACTGAATCGAGTATGCCTTCGATGGCTAAAGCCCTGGCGCTTGCGGGGTTATAGAAAGACGCAAGGCCTATTCCCGCAGCGATCCCTGATGGTGTCGTTAAAGCAAAGAAGCAAGCCATTACGACGGTCGACGTTGTCTTGAACTGAGCTTGGGAGATGCAGCCTCCCAGCGCAAATCCTTCGAAGAACTGGTGGAAAGACAGAGCGGCTATTAAAGGCCTTATTGTGCATGGGCTATGGGATACTCCTAGCGATAAGCCGATGATGACGGAGTGGGATACAATTCCTAGTTCCAACACCTGCATATATATATATATATATACACAGAAGAGAATTGAGTAAAGATAAAGGGAGGAGAGTAGAAACAAAAAGAAATAAATAAATACAGTTCTCTCTATCTGATTTTTAATGATCTGATCTAATGATCTTAATAAATAAATAAATAAAATACAGTTCTACAATTATAATTATTAATATTACTATCTGAAATATGTTATCAGTTTTCCTTGGTAATATCTACCGAGCTAACCTGGTCTTAGACTAAGCAGAGATATTACTCCAATGGAAAACCTACAGAGCCCAGCATCATACAGCAGTGTCATGACTCATGCCCATTGATTGAGACCTCTGAACGGAGAAAGATATCGGCATCCTTCTGTTGCCGGTTAAAAGTTAAAACCCGGTCATGTATATTTTTTTCCGACTAGACACCGTCCACCCACGACGTCCGATGACGTCATACCTCTTATATATACTAATAACAAAAACCCCAATGTCTACCAAGAGTCGAGCAGTTTGTCCGAGGCTACTACTTGAAGATCGACCATTTGTCCACTTTACACGGTAATCACTCACTCACAACCAAACCAAAAAGAGAATCGTAGGTAAAAAGTGATGTCCGGTCCACGAATATTAAGTAGTGGCATTCCAATTCATTTTTATCATATTCAAACAATCCAAAGAACTAAAGCAATGTTCCATTTCCCAGTACCAGGGCCATTGATTTGCAATTTGTTTTAGTGCCATTTACGGGGTGTTGCTGACGAGGAATAAGGATCTAATTTACACCACAAAAGTGAGATTGGTCATCGACTCATCGTCACACGACTGAACTCAGATTTATTGTGTCACATTAATGAAAATCTATATCTTTATGAATCGTATTATAATATGTATAGACACTTATAAAAATAAATATACAAATTTTATTTTATTTTTAAAAAATATATATGAATATATACATATAGAATAAAAGAGCCAGCGTAATTCATGTGGCACATCAGCACGTTACAGCATTCACTCATTCATCCGAATAAAAGCGGATATGTGTGTGGTTCATGGCACGCTACAACGTCCGTTCGGAGAGATGGAACATATAAACACCAAACATTTTGAGGCGTCCATTGACTTGGGACCCAGACAGTGCAAGTGTGATTTACGTTTTACACATATTAGAACATGCATATTCATTAAGCTTTCACGAAATATATTCAAATGAAATTATGAAAGCACAACATATATCGAAAAATGAATGGCTGAAAAGCAAATGTCGTTAAGAAAATGAAACATGCAACAAATAAAATAAAAAAAAGGCAGTATTCGTCGTAAATTCAGCAGACAAATTACCTGAGAAACTACGGCGTGGCGACCACCACCGTCTTCCCCTCCCCCAAATCCATGTGAATGACCGTGTCCGTGTCCATCATCCTCCTCCCCATCAACATCAACAACCACCCCGGCCGCCTCATTTTCCTTCTTATCACCCCCACCGGGAGGCGGATGACTATGCCTATGTTCCGCGGAATGAGCATGCATCCCAACAACCGGCAACCCGCCATCTTCCTCCTCACCAAACACTCTATCCCTCTTCCACCCAACATACTTCTCCTTCGCTACCACCAGAGCACCTCTATCCACCGGCATTATCCCCGACTCAGACACCGAGTCAAGCGACCCATCCCTCCCGTGTTCATCTCCACTCCCAGCGCCCAAAGCCCCTTTCTTCCCCCGCTTCTGCTTCCTCTCATAGTACTGCGTGCCCACAAAATCCGCAACCAATGTGAGCAGCGCCGATACCATGGCACAAAACCCAGCAAATGGGAACTTAGACCAAGGGTAAGCGGGCAGACAGGGATTACTTAGGTTGGACGAACCGTCCGGTAACATGTGGACGAAACCGGTGGCGAGGATAACGCCAGCCGCAAAGGCTTTAGTGGCCACGAAAAGATTGCTATCTGTACCCAGAAAACGTCGATTCTTGCCGATCAATGGGATTCCGATTCCAGTTATTCCGGAAACTAGGATTGTTCCCATTGCTATGAGTTTGAGGGTTAAAGCTGCTGAGTCGTCTCGGCAGGCCTCGGAGCCGGTTGACGTACAGCTTGCAGTCGATACAGAGAGAGATAATTGGTGATAAAGGGTAGCTGAAATGGGGCGAGGGAAAAAGGAAATTAGGATTGCCCAGATGGTTAATTTGCTGAATCGATCAAATCTAACAGATTGGCAACTGGGCATGGCGCGCAAACAGAGAGAAAAAAAAGAGTTCGACATACAATTCGTGAATATCAGGAAAATGGAAGCTTTGGATAGCGGACTAGAACAGATTAATCAACCCGTAATAAGTAAAAAAGAACATAAAGAGAAGAATTCAAAACAAAAGTTCACTAAAAGAAGCAAAATTCCTAATCTAGTAACACAAACTACGTAAACAAGCATTTCTCAAAGGGAGAACTCCTACTTCGGAAAATAATTACTACTGCACGTATGAATCAAAGAATCATTCTTACCTGACAACATATCGAATTTTCCTTTGAAGAACAGAGGGTAGATATCCTGAATTAATCAAAAGCCCAGAAAAGAAAGAGAGCAGTGAGGTCCACGATGCGAACAGAGGATGGGGCAGGAGAAATCTAGTTCGACTACACTTTGCCACTACTCCTTTATATATTTGTCTGTAAAGGCGATAGACAGTAGAGGGGTGGGGGGACGACTAACCTCGAAGAATGACGACATAAGTAAAAGTAGATAAAGAGTCGGGGCTTATACTGACTAACAGGGGGCACACGGCAAAGGAGCGTTTGGATCAAACGCTAATTCGGATCGGAAAACATACGAGAGATTGAAACTAAGGCGCGATTAGATAGGTAATGGGCAAAGACACCCACGAAGGCTCTCTATGTCAATTTGACGAAAGGTAGATAGACAGATGGTTCCTCCCGCATTGATTCGTGGCCAATTCCCACACGGTTACTGCGGAAAACGGAGGAAATGATAGAGGGAAAATGAGAGAAGGGGTGGGGGGAGGGTGGATAGAGGCGACGCAGAGGAGTGAGGGTATACAAGTGTCGACATGGTTGACGTAGAAGGCGGTCAGGAGAAGGAAGGACGACTCAAATGATATGACTCTTTTGTGAGAGAATGAGCGCGAGAATGTCGACACGATTTGTTAATGCTGATTTAAATAACTTGTCTACAAGTTACTGCTACTAAAGTCGGCAGTGGCGTGCTTTTTTTTATTCGGGCTCGTTCGATCGTTGCTTTTTGGATCAAGTTGCTACGATTCTAGGCTCGATCAAATTTCATCGTTGCGTCTAACTTTTGTTTTGTTGAACGCCACGCGCGGTCGTGTACGGTTGTTTAAATACTCAACCTTCTGTGTAGATTACAAATTGGGATCCACCTGATTAATTATTTTAAATTTTCATCTAAGATTAATTCGATATCTTAATCTTAAGTTGAGATTTCGGCTTAAAAAAAATACTCCGTAAACAATTTCGATCTATTTTAATTCTATCTTTTGATTCAATCCAAAATTATATTAACATTTTATCCAAAAATATAAAAAAGAAACTTAGCAGGCCAATTAAGCAAAAAAAAATTCTATTAAAAAAGAAAAGAAGATCATAAAAATATATTTTAAAATACTGAGCATTTAGCCAAGTTATAACTTAAACCTAACGTCATGTCCAAAACTTTAGCAAACTTAACGGACTAACTAAGCAAAAAAATTTCTTAATCGCCCAATTTTAGTAGTAGTATTACCCTCGACATCAACTCCGCTTGACACTACGCATAGTAACCTCCTTCCAAAGAAAAGGGGGGCATAAAAGGGCTCAAAAATGCAAACACTATGACACTACATTTGATTGCCTCCTTCTAAGATTTTTAAGGGAAGTAGGGAATCTAGAGCCTAGTCTCATACATGACATTCAAACTACAGTTTGAATCAAACCTAACCTCCTTTTTCAATTTTCAATGAAAAGTAAAGGTGATATGAACCAAAGGGAAGTGAAGCGTTGGATCGATTATTCCTTGAGTTTCAGAATCCAGCAAATTGAAACTTAAAGAAGAAAGCTTGGTTTAATGCAGGATATACTCGATAAAGGTTTGCAGATGTGTCACTAGTTACTTTAAATAATACACATCATTCAAAGGCTCAAATGAAGAAGGTTAACCCGGGGTTTTTCTTGATAGAAAGAGACTTGAAAGAGAGGATATACACAGGCATAGCTGTGTAAATTATGTGTTCAAAAAAAATCTATATTCCATATGTATTAAGCGTGTACAAGTTAGGCTTTTATAGGGGAGGGAGACCGACTGCTACAACAAGGCCTTAAACCAGCCGAGTTCCCTTCTTAATTCAAGCCCATTTAACTCACTTGAATTAAGCCCATATAAGACCTAAGATTACTCATAATATCATCATCTAAATGATATTAATGACTATGGTACATACATGAAATTACAACAAACCCTAGCTTACATCAAATACACTTAGGGTTTACAACAAGTATAATATAACTAATGATAATCATCACCATATCTTGTTGTAGTATTATGCTTTGAATGCTTGTACACTTTATGTCTTTTTTGGTGTGTTAACATCTTCTCCTTACAAATATGTAACATACCTGCAAGAATATCTCGAATTATTTTCAATACCAAGCATAGACATATCATCAAGAACATTTAATATGATTGGCTCCAATATTAAGAAAGCTAATTCTTCCTTACCTTGAGAATCAATAGGAATATGAGAATCTTAGATGCTCCTACATCAAAAGGACTACTATTACTCAATGTTTAAATAATAATTTGAAACACAAATCCAACCTTCTTACTCAATTTTTGAAGGGAAGTATACGGTTGTTCTCACTCAACTTTCAAATAGTAATTTAAAACATTAACTTAACATCCTTCCTACATTTTCAAATGGAATTAGAGGACTATTGTCACACAATTTTTAAATAGCAATTTGAAACATTAAACAAACCTCGTTCCTAAATTTTTGAAGGGAAGTAGAGGACTAATATCACTCTTGACATCAAAACAATGATTTTGAAGCAATCTAGAGTAAACCCTGACAAGAGAGTTATCCATGATTTCTACTCCTAAAAAAACTAAGCGCACTAGGAACCAACATGTAATAAAACCCCCAATCATCAACTAGCTATCATTTTGTGAATAAATACTTACTCAAGTGAAAACAAGGAGCAAGTACATAAAAATACTAGCAGCTTTCATGTTTATTATGTACTAAGATTAAATCATAAAATGGGACACACCTCAAAATTGATTAAACCTACACAATACTAGTATTGTTTTCTATAACCTCTTAATGAGACATGGCCTCTCCTCTACCATGCCTCAAGGGAATTTGTGTAGCGGGAACATTGCCTCCAAGGTCTATCCTTTAGCTTTCTCAAAACATGTCACAATCCCATTGGAGCCCCGTCTTATCCCACTTCTCTGTGAGGTTGGCCTCCCTATCTTTTATCATATCCAGTGTGATCGTAATGGCAACGGATGACCAGTTCATTTTGCAATGGTGAGCCTCTTTATATAGGGATTGGATGCGTGAATCTCGAATACCAAGGTTCCATACCAACTCGATATCCTTAGCCTTCCACACACCCTCCCTCTAGCACCAAGCCGCTTTAGATGTGTGGCTAAAAGTTTGCTCTTCATCTTAAGCCTTCCTAGCCTCAGTTAACTATTCATTAGCACCCTATTCATAACTCTAAAAACCCTTCACCCTTGACTCCAAAGAGGCATCAACCTCCAGGAATCATTGTGCCTTTGATACCAAGGAAGACTCGACCTCCTAAAGCTAACTCAACAATGGTGCCCTCTAGTGGGGTCACTACCCTTAAAGTAAACAAGATTTACTCCATGGCCTACAATATTCATTAGGTACAATAGCCAAATGATAAATACTCAAAACAAAAAAAAAAGTTAGATTAAAAAATATTACCTAATAGTTTTCTAGCGCAACCTTCTTCATACTCTAGCCACTAGAAAGTTGACCATGTTGAGTATCATTATATAGGAGGATTGAAATTCCCATTTTTCCACCAAAGGTGTAGAAATCTTCAAAGGCACAATCTCCTTCCGATGATCCGAAATTGATCTTAGAGCCACCTTCTGTGTTGTTGGAGGCCTACCTCTTAGAAACCAACTTTATTATCTAGGATAGCATGGAGTTCTCCCTTAAAATGCCTTCATCAATATGAATCAACAGATGATATTCCATAATTATAATCTCTTGGTGGACCTATATATTCCTTACATCAAACCCCCACCTTCAACAACATAAGAAGACCCCCTATTCTTATGAATGGAAGATGGTGTCGAGCACCTGAGATGGCGTGAATCTTCCTAGAAGTTTGAAAGTTCCTATGACTAGAAGGTAGGTAAAGATTTGGTGGTTGAAGATTAGGAAGAACGATGTGAATCTTCAAGCAAGATTCAAGGAAGATTAAATAAGAAATTTAACATTGAATGTTTCTCCAAGAAGACATTCAAAGTATCCTATCCAAGATTACACAAAGTAGGCTTAGTTAGTATCATTCACTCACAAAAGAGAGATAGTCAAGTATTTCACAAGTATTAGATTTCAATAATTCTCAACATATTTTACACCCATAGTCGGCCATGCCTTATACAGGAAGCTAGAACTTTGTCACAACCATTGCTAATTAGTGGACTAAGGTAGACAAAGAAGTATGGATATGGCTAACTATCACTCTAACTAGTTATAGTAACATAGCACTAACCTATATAATAATACACAAACCAAAAATACTTATTACAAACAAGGGTAGATAATTATTATATGGAAATAACTAACAAGAGTCCTAATTTACACAAAAATGATAACTAGGTCTCCTTGACTTGTAAGTTTAGCTTCCATGCATAACAGTTTTTTTTGTACTTGTAATAACTTGTAACTTACGAAATATTAGGTATGTTGACATTTTGAAGTGAATTAATCTTCTCCCTGTAAATATTTTACATACTTATAAGAATTATTCAAAGTACACTCATTAACATTAGTCACATTATCAATATTATTACCAAAGAAATATAATGTGATTGACTCTATAACTAAGTATGCCAAATTGTCATCCTCTTGATAATCCATGAATACTCCTACATCATTCTCCCCAAGTTTAGAATAATTTGTCTGCAAATTGGTATCACTAAAATAATGATACAAATCACCAATATTAAATATCCTTAAAACACCATCATAAGATTTTGGAAGTTAAAGTTCATAAGCACTTTCTCCAAATTTTCTAAGGATTTTAAATGGTTCATCTGCTCTTGACATTAATTTATTTTTTTCCTTAGGTTAGGAAACCATTATTTTCACAAATATAACCAAACTAAATCACTAGGAGAAAATACCTTTGAAGTGCGATATTTGTTAGCTTGGTTTTGGTATCATTCATTGGCTCATTCTATGTTCCCCTTAATTTGTTGATGAAGCTTTTGGAAGAGCTCAACTTGTTCCTTAACCTCATAGCTTTTAAACTCACCTTTATTCAATGGTACCATATTAACTAGCATGTACGGATTCGCCCAATATACAATCTCGAATGGACTTGAGCAAGTAATACTTGGAGGACTTTTATTTATAAGAAAAATCTATATAAGCTAACTTAATATCCTAATCTTTAGTAGTCTTACTTACCAATCCTCTCAACAAAGTGCCAAGAAAATGATTTGTAACTTCAGTTTGTCCATAAATTTGTGGATGATGTGAAGTACTGAATAACAACTTGGTGCATAACATGTGTTATATCATCTTCCAAAAGTAACTAAGAAGCTTGACCCATCTCTTTGAAAAAAAAATACTTTTAGGAATGCCATGTAGTTTCACAATTCCTTAAAATGCAAGTCAACAACATTTGTAGCATTATTAACTTTTTTGCATGGAATAAAATGAGTCATTTTGGGAAATCTATCTACCATGACCATAATAACTTCTTTAACTCTTTTTGTTCTAGGAAACCCTAAGATAAAGTCCATACTAACTCATTCCCATTGTTGACTCGACACAGGTAATGGAGTATATAAAGCTTTGTAAAAAAAAAACTTTTACTCTTTTTACAAGTAACACATTGGTTTACTATAAGTTGTACACCCTTGGTCATAAATGGCCAATAGAAATTCTCTTGTAATATTTCTAATATCTTTTGAGTACCAAAATTTCTAACTATAGATCCTTTATGTACCTCTTAAAATAAGTAAATCCCTAATACTCGATATAGGTACACAAAGTTCATTAAGTCTATATAAAAATCTATCTTGTAATGCATAATTACCATGGTATTAATTTTATTTGCATGCGTGATATTCACCACTAAAATCTTCATATTTAGGATACAATTCTTTTAACATTTCAAAACCTAGAAAATTAGCATCTAATATGACAAGCAATGTAGGCATTCGATAAAAAGCATCAGCTACTTCATTTTCTTTTCCATCTAAGTGTCTGACGCATAACACAAAGAATCATAAGAAGTTTACCCACTTTTCATGTCTAGGACTAATTTTCTTTTGGCCATGTAAGTATTTCAAGCTTCATGATCAAAATTTAATACAAAGAGTTTATGCCTCAAATAATGACTCCGTGTCTCTAAATTGCATATGATGGAAAATAATTCCTTGTCATATGTTGAATACTTTAACTTAACACCATTTAACTTTCACTAAAGTATGTAATAGGATATTTTTTTCTTGTGAGAGAACCCATCTTATCCCTATTTATTGAAACCCAAAAAAATAATCTTACGCAAAAACAAGCCCAAATATATTCCAATTAGATTGTTATCCTAGATAAATTCAGTCAACCCCAATCTTGGTTAAAAGTACATTAGTCATATTTTTTGTCATAAAACTCTCACACACTCAACCTTTCTTTACACTCTATCATCAACCTTACATTTAAGTGTGTAAGTATACAACCTTATCTCACATCCTTTACCCTCCTATCCTTATCCCTTTTTGGTAAAAATCTAACCCTCCATATGCCTCCTAAGTCGTGCAAATCTCACCCTTTACTTATCCACTATTTTTCCAAAAGAATTCCTATTTTTTCACTCTCTTCCTATCAAACCATTAGAATATTTTTATCCATACCCAGCCTTTTCCCCTCTTGATTTTCTTGTTGTCTAGTAATTTTTTTATATGTTGCATGTTTATCTTCATCTCCAAACTTTCCATTGATTTTCCATGGCTTTAGAGTGATGTTTAAACACCAAACTTTCAACTAGAAACTACTTGCCACTATTACGCCCACTTTGATCCCTTGTAGCAACTTCATTTCTCCATACTTTTTCCTAATTGTTATTATGTTATATTCCTTATGATGTATACTCAATAAAACTGTCCATTTTCATTGGCAATCATTGACATTTTCCCTTTTCTAGCCCCCGAATTTCCCTTCCCACTATTATTTCATGTTGCTAAGTTGATTTCTTTGCCACTTATTGCCACTTTTTGGGCATATTACTCTTTGGTTTTTCTTGGTATTTTTTTTAGATTTATTCATTGCATCTTCCACTTTTTTCTCTACCCATTAATTCCCCAAAACCATCAGTGTTCCGATTTTATTTTCTACCTCATTTTCCCTTGTTTGCGATGATATGGGGTTCTTGTGTTGCATTATTTTATGCAAAAACTCTTCGTGGATTGCTGCTATTGCTTCCAATCCTCTTTGGTCTTATAACTTTCATTTTGTTTGTCTTAGTTCCCTACTCATACACCCTCCATTAGCTTTCCATTGATCCCTTTGATTTCCTTATTATTTCCTTTTCATATTTCTCCTTCTTTTATTCATTTTTGTGTTGTAGGGAATTGTTGTTAGTGTTGCTACCAACTTGCTAGTTGAATCTATTTGCTTCATTTTCTCTTCTTTTTTTGATTCCCTTAATCTCCTTAATCATTTTATTTTAGCTCTTTAACACATATATAAGTGTTTTCATGTTAAAGTTTATTGAAAGTGGAGTTATAATCTTAATTTTCCTTAGGTGAAGAATTAGTCAACTTCGGAGTATCTTGCTTGAAGATTTAGTTAGCTAGGTAATGTGATTAACTTCATTGGAATAGGTTATGGGTTGTTTTCTTGTGATATTTGAAATACAATGAATGCATGATTAATTTATGTTAAAATAAACATGAGATGTTGACCATACTCTAGGAATGAATTAATTTTGTTTAATTTTATATGAACATGAACATGTGCATAATTACTTTTGGATAGAAAGTTTGTCTAGGAAATCATATGTGGCTTTGACACTAGGAGCTTAATGATTTTTTTTTTATAATTATGAACTAAGCATGGTGGTATGTGTTCATTAATATGCTAGATTGTATAATTGAATATGATGGCTTTTTCTGTGGATTTAATTTCATTTGATCATGTGGTTATGTATATATTAGGTTATATAAGCTTTGATGTAAATTTGGGAGTCAATGGAGTTGTATTGAATTAGTTGTAAATTTTAGAAGTTTTGAGGTAACTTTATGCAAATAAGGGTGCTTTTGTTCTTTAAACTTCAATTTTTGAATTTGGGATATAAAATGAGTATTATGATAATAAAAGGAATTAAATTTATCAAGTAAATTAATGGAGATAATTTTTATTAATATAAGTTTAGGTTTTATAATAAAATGGCATAAAATGAGTGTAGAACACTTTAAGAGTAATTTATTATTTTATGTACATAACTTTTGATTTAACATCTATTTTTGGTTTAATCATGGCTAATATGAATTGATTAATTGATGTCTTGATTTTGGTAAATAAATTTGTGAAATTGGTGGTTAAATGGTTTAAATAAAGAATTAGTGTTGATAATGACTCTTTGGTATTTTCATTGTTACTATAATCTTATTAGGTTATGTTTGGCTTTAGGATAACCTTAAGGGCCTTTCTAAGTGAAAGCATTGAATTAAACAACTTGTTTTATTTATTTATGTTCTCCTTCTACATTAGTTCAATGTTTATATGAATTTCTCATTTTTCATGTTATGGGAATTTTTCCTTATCCGACTTAGTGTAATCTTATACATATGTTAAAAATACAATAGTTAGAATGAATTCATATAAGCGACAAATGGACAGTTATGATATCAGTGTTGAGAAATCTATGAACCGTCTGTGTCTGGGCAATATCCTTGAGAACAAAATATTAATAATAAAGTAAAAGATTGCACAAATCAAGATCAAGCTTTACTACTAGGGCTGTAAATGAGCCGAATCGAGCCGAACACTGCTAAGCTCGGGTTCGGCTCGTTTATATTGTATGAAGCTCGAGTTCGGCTTGAGTTCGTTTAGAGTTCGATTGCGAGTGTTCGGATTCGGCTCGTTTAGTATTCGCGAACTATTCGGCTCGGTTCATATATCTTAATCGAGCCTTTTGGGCTCGTTTACTGCTCGTTTAAATACTCATTTGAGGGTCGTTTGGGGCTCGAGTTCGTAGTCCGTTAATAGTTCGGTAAAAGCTCGTTCGGGCTCGTTAATAGCTCGTTCGAGCTCGTTAAAAGCTCGTTTACGCCTTATTTACAGGCTACAGCCCTATACACTTAATAAATCAATATTTGACAAAATTCAGGCATAATTTATCTTGATTATAGCCTGAACAAATATTAACCTGTTTCAAAAAAATTTGCAATGCACCTATTGCACTCAAATTTAGGTGCAAACTACAAAGTTTCTCCCTATTTCAAAAAATGTTTACCATACACCTATTGCATACAAATTTAAGTGCAGAATTTCTCCCCAAAACCTATTTAATATTACAATAAATCCATAAAAACTAAATAATACAACTACAGATGTAGATACATCATACATCAATAAATTCAATACACAAACAAAATGGCTTCAAAGCTCCATATCCATAATAATCATCACAGCCACATTCATTGCCATTGACCATTGAGTAATATGATAAAAATAACCTGCACCAAATTAAAAGTATAAAAATTATATTAGCATAGCTTAGAAGTTATGATATAATAAAAATTACTATAATAAATATAACAATAATAATAAATCACAAAATTTATTTATTGTTCATATTAAATTGAATCACAAGATCATGAAGGTTATAAATAAAATGAAAGGAAAGGGGTGAATCTTGGTGGATAGAAGAGAACAAGGAAAGGGAAGAACTTCCTTTAAAATTTAGTGTTTTTAGTTAAGAAAATAAGATCTAAATAGTGATTATTTTATTTTAGAAAATTTATTCTAAGTGTCAAAATATTTTACATATAATAAGCATATTATTTATAGCATGTTACATATACATATATTAAGGTTTTATGATGAAAATATATATTTTTAATATAAAGGGTATTTTGGTCATTTCATAATAATTTAAAATTTTGTACCTAATATCAATATTTCATGTGAATATTTTAAGGTAAATAACCATGGCTTGGTACCCAACAATAAAAATAGTTGCTTAAACTAGTCTATTGATAAAAGTTGTTCAACTAGTTTCCAACTACTAGTTAAGAAGTTGCTTCATCTTAGAAACCCTCACTCTCAACCTGTACCCGAAATGGTTAAGTTTTTCTTAACTAGTAAATTAGGTTTAATATACTAGTTGATAGGTTTATTAGTGTAAAAACTCATTTGTTGTTACCTATGCACAATTTTCTTAACCATTTAGCTTGTCCATGTACCATTTAGCTTGTCCTTCATACTAGTCAACTAGTCTCTTGTAACATCTATAATTTATGAAATCTGTATAGGACTTCAAAAAGTTGAAGAAGGTATTAAATTATTACTTGGTGTGCAGAAACATTGCAACAACACAAGGAAGGTCTTATGGATCCTATTATATCCTATATTCAATTAATCAAAAGGATGATCAGTTTCTCCAGACCCACACAATGTCCATAAGAGACAACAAGTTGATGCTAGACTAACTTCTAATCCAGGTTTCGCCATCTAAGACTGAGCAAAACTTCAAGCTAATCAAAGAAAAAGTTCATTTGTTGTTATTTATGTAGAAGCAACTGCACCTGAGAGAAAAATTAATTATACTTAATTTCATGTTCACTTATTCCAGTAAGAGCATGCTTCTGATGTAGGTGATACAATAATAGCCAGCGGATGCAAATGTTATCACGGCCTTCATTTTGGTGCAAACAATTGCAAACCGTAGCCATATTATTTTAGATTTCTTACACCCGAATACCCTCCTAGACAAAATCAGTCACAGAAAATTGCTTACTGGAGCAACAATCAAGATCAAATTTCACTACATGCCCCCCATCTGAACTTACCTGATCATGCATTTGATCCGTGCACACAGTAAAGGAGGGTGTAAGAAGGCAAATAAAACACAACAAAATTCTAAAAATATTTTCACATTCGTAAAGTGCAAGCAGATTAATGGTACATATGGATTGGAAAATTAAGGTACAAGACTATGAGGTCAAAACTAGAAAATAATGATGCAACGTGCAGTGTAGAAGAAGCATAGAAGGGCCTAGTCCGAACCTGCAGCCAGCGACCAGAATCAAAATGATCAGAGAGAGGCCTTCTGTTGGGTGTCTGAAATCATACATAAAGAAAAAAGAAAGAATTGGACAACCGTCAATGCTAACAGTCTGCACACAGGACAAGGAATTGAACACCAATCATCCAACGCTCTAAGATTTCTCTCAAATTGGATATCTAGCATACATAAACTACTGGTGGATGAAATTATCAGTAGGAACAAAACAGCTGTATTTGATCACAGCCAACTGATGTTTCAGCATCATATGAGCGTGGAATGTCAAACCAGTAGATAATTGTTTCTCATATTTTCAGGAAATAAAATGACTAAGCAGTGCTCAAAAAACCAGAGCTGGGACATGTTCATTACTTAGAGAATAAATTTTGTATGTCAGCCGATATCAAAAGTTTTGAAATGGAAAAAGAAAGAGTAAGATCCTAGTGCTGAGTATACTATGATTTTCTTGAATCAGCTGAGCAATCAAGAGGACCTTATAGTCTGGATGCACACTGCTGCTCTTCCGAGCTTCAGGAAGTTGTATGGGAGAATCGAAGAGGATCTAGGTGAAGATGATGTTTTAGTGGTCAGTCTCTTAAATATTTACAACACTTATAGCTTTGGGGGAAAGAAGCAGATTGTTCTTTCTACTTCTGGTTGGTTGGGAGGAAAGAACAACTTCCTTGGCATAGCCTACATTTTTGTTGGTTGTTCTTCCATAGTTTTATCACTCATCTTCATTTTGGTTCATGTCTGGAATCCCAGGTAATTTTCTTAACTAGGGTGTAACTTAATATCTTATACTGTCTATATATACAGGTTTCCATGTTTGTTGCTTAGTTTTTTTTTCAGTTACTTTCTTTCTTCTTAATCTTTTCTTGTCCAAACTTAATATAGAAAGTGAATTGGAAGATTGAGTCTTCACAGAGGGTAGCAATCATTTTAAAGCTAAGAAATTATAGCTAGGCATTGAAGCCAGAGGGTAGCAATCATATGATAATAACTAAACAATGTTTAGTGATTATACATTTTGAAGTATAGGCATACTAAGATTAAAATCCAACAGCTAAGGAAAAATGCACCCAACCTAAATACAATATCTAAGATTCAATTAATAAAATAAATATGCACTTTTTCAACATAAGCTTAAAATATAAAGACAGATGCTAACTAGGTTATATTAGAAACTGCAAGCACTGGAAATATAATCAACTTGGTTATATTAGAGGTAGCAGGACAGTGTTTCATTTGCTAACTTGGTGCTTGGTTATGTGCATCTTCCTGCTGAGTAGATTGACAGGATTTATTTTATCTTTGAGATTAAATGACATCATCTATTTCTTTTGCTTGTGGCATTGTAAACTTTCATATTTGTATAACTCACTCTTGTTTCAGGCATCTGAACTTCAGAGTCAAATAGAAAATTCTAGTGGTTCAAGGCTTAGAACCCAAAAGGCAGATGTTGACAAGATTCAGGGTGTAAGTCTACACTGCCCTCAAAAATTAAGAATTTATTCTTAAATAAGGAAAGGCAGTAACATCACTTGAAGGAATTTTTTTTTTAATTTTCTTTTAAGAGTTAGAGACAAAACAACCTCTCATTTTCTCAACCCAGTATACAGGGATACCAACCAGCAACACAAAAACTGAAAAAATAAAACAGAGCTAGTAGACAAATAAATCAATTCACCTTCGAAACTATCATCAGCAAATAACCATATATTTTCTTACTTTTATTCACTAGCCAGGTATTTTTTTTCATCCCCAAATCTAGGGTATACCTTCTACGGTGCACGACATTGAAGAAAACTAGATTTGCAGACCAACTGACCTTACTCAACTCAGCATGAATTTAAGTAGAAATAAAATACACAAGTTCAACTTCAATCAAATGACAGAAGAAACAAAGTAACCAGCGATGCAATCCGATCACAAAAGTACAAGGTCTTCAGCTAATTATGTGAAAGCCTTTGAAGTTTCTTTTCTTTATGCAGGCACATTTAGATATTTTTCCTGAAGTCGTTTGATTTTCAATTTTTCTTTTGGCTGCTAGGCTCTTTCCATTTTTCTACTGGTTTCTGTTCAAAAGAAGAAAAGAAAAACGAATATTCTACTTGGTAGGATACTGAGATTGATTTAAACTGGTGGGAAACAAAAGGGTGTTATCAATTTGGTTGTCATTACTGACTTTCTATTGTGTTATACTCTCTGTCCCAGGGTGTAACTCCTCTCATGCTCTCTCCTTTCTTCTCATGCAAATCAATCTTCTTCCCTCTTTACAACATATTTAAATAAATAAAAACCAAATATAAAAATCAATGCAGATGACGAATTAGCAGACATATATTAGAGGCCCACTATAATTCATCAAAAAGCAGCCGGTGATTTTATTGATTTACTCTTTCAGGTTATAGCTTTGTTCCTAATTTCTACTCTAGTGAAACCTTGCTGACAGTCAATTTACATTGATCCTCATAGACATAACAAGCCTAAGATTTACATGGTAATTAACTAGTCCTTCACCATCTACAAGCTCAACAATGCATAAATAATATTTAACAAGCCAACATAAGGCTTAATAAACACATGCATTAAATTTTCATCTAATTTCTGAACAAAGACTTACCACGCGACATATCATAAGGAACTCATAACACAGAAGCTGCCAGTGCAAGAATAATTATACCTCACCAAAATCACACAAAATAGGGCTCTTTAAGATCAAATTAGTGAATCCTAACCATTATTTGATAGAAAACAAACATCATTCATCATTATAGGTTCGAATTTATGGTAAGCTTTCACTAACCCTAAACTATCAATTTTTTAACGAAAAATTGGGATTCTCTCATCTAATTTAAGTGCATACATTGGAATTGAATCATTTATATCATTATATGCAATTATTCATGCAAGCCACAAAAATTTTATAATCACAAAATCAAGCATAAACAACCAGAATACATTAAAAATTGACTAGAAATTTTACCTCACTGCAAAATTTAGTGGACACAGAATCTGCAAGGTCACTTGCGATTCTGTGACTTCAAATCGAAGACACTTGGACGAGAAGACCTAGAACCCTGCAAAATAAAAATAATCATCTCAAAAATCTAAAATTGTAACAAGATTCGATGAAAGAAGAAGGAAGAACACATACCTGGGGGCAAAATCGACGAAGACACTTGGACGAGAAGACCTAGAAGGCTAGAACCCTACAAAATAAAATTATTCATCTAAAACATCTAAAATTGTAACAAGATTTGATGAAAGAAGAAGGAATAACACATACTTGGGGTAAAATCGACGAAGACCACAACTCTGCAAAGGTTTCGAAAAACACCAAAGAGGGACGACGGTTTCCACCAAATGAGCTGCGATGGCAAGAAATTGAGCTGGATATCGAGCGACCAGCGCTGGAGGCAGCCGAAGAGGGCTGGTGAGTTTGCGAACTGCGAAGGATGCTCGAGCAGAGAGGTAGGCTGAGGTAAAGGTTCGAGTTCGACTATGTCTGTGTCGAGAAGAGAGAAGACGGGTGGGTGCGTGGGGCGTGTTTGGGGCTAGCACTCATTCGATTTCGGGGGAGTAGAGCCAACTGCCGAGTAGGGTAGCCGAATTTCTGAAACAAGAAATCAAAACGACAACACAGCACCGTGCATGGGCGACGGGGGATGGTAACGATCGGGAATTTTTGTGTTATACCAAAACGCGGCGTTTTAATGTAAAACGCTGTGTTTTGGTTTACAACTTTAACAAACTCATAAACGAGCTTTTAACGAGCCGATTTCGAGCCGAATCTTAAACGATTACTAAACGAACCTTAAACGATTACTAAACGAGCCGAGCCGAGCTGAACATACCTATGCTCAAGCTCGGCTCGTTTAATAAACGAGCCGAATACGAGCCTTAATTTAAGCTCATTTACCTAAACGAACGAGCTCGAACGAGATTTTAACGAGCCGAACCCGAGCCGAGCTCGAACTGGCTCAGCTCGTTTACAGCCCTATTTACTACTATCATTTCGGTCTTGGTTTTGTCAGAACTATGGTGATCCTAAAATACTCTATACATGTCCATTCCACTGACATGTAGAGGATACGTATACTTGAGGATAAGATTGTCGATTAGTGATCCTTAGGTAGGGCATTCAAAGATCGGATATCCAGTAAAAATATTTGGATATTTGAAAGATCAAAAATCTTCGGATATTCAAATTTTTGGATTAGATAACAAGCAGTATTTTAGATATTCGAAAAATTTGAGCAACCACAAATGAGAAATATTGGATAAAAATTTATTCTATCAAAAAAATAGTAAATTGATCAAATTTGAACCGGTATGATCTAATGATTTGATTCAAATATTAAATTATATTATGTTACATTACTAACTCAATTTTTTGGATAATATTTAAATATTCAATCAAAATAATGATTAAAATAGACAATAAATATTCTCATTTCAAATTACACACACAAATGATTATATACAATAAAATATTATGAAAAAATAGTGTTTAGAGTATATATATATATATATATATATATATATATATATATAAAATTTATTGGATCGGATATTATTTATATTTGTCGAATCAAATATCTATTTTATTTTATCTTTTATTGATCAGATCAATTATTTGATGTGAATGAAAATATCGGAGTAGTTGTTTGATATTTCAAATTAGATTGATTCGAATATCAGATTGGATAATCAAATATCGAATAAAATAAACAACCCTATCTCCAAGTGTATTAAGCCTTCGTAGGTGCTTTATGCCACTTTTGTCTCTTGAATACTTAGTGTGATTGTGTTTGGAATATTATGACAACTAAGTAAATAAAATCATATCTCATGTTATTGCATGATTTACCTTAAGAGTACCACAAATCATGTGTAGCACACTATGCTTCTAGAATAATCTTGTTACCTAGAATTGCATGTCGTTGTGTATTCTACATGTATTCTTATGTGATCACCATGTTGTACATGTCTTGAGTGCATAATGTTATGTCTTTTGAATTAATCGTATCACTCCATACACAAGTACTAATATGTTCATTTTATGGACATGTGCTCATTCTCATGAGTAAATGCTTCCTTATTTTATAAGCATTATTGATATTAGTTATTTAACATGATGCATATGATAGAGAGGTATTTGGGGTTGCGGATGCAATGTTGTGGTTATCTAGAATATTTTCTTATTTCACTTATTGTATACAAATTCTTTTCTTCTCCTCTATTTATCACATCTATTTTGTTATATTTTAACCTAGAATCAAGTACTTTCCACACCTTATCTCTTGTTATGAGTTATATATTTTTAAATTTTCACTTAGCATGGATTGGGTATAAAAAGTGTCATTTTATGCTATATATGGTGATAGCACCATTTATTTTATTATTATGGTTTCGTAAAATTAAAAAAATTAGTAAATTTTGTAGTGTTATACACTAACCAACCCAAAGTCTAGCACAACTCAACCACCTTGGTAATTTGATCCTTAAATACCGATACCCTCTAAGAATTTCATAGACCTAAATAAATTAGATGTGTAATGTAACACCCCCAAAATTTACTATTGAAAAATTTCGTTTTATTTAAAAGAGTTAGCATAAGCAAATTATAAAACTGTGAATTCTAGGGATATTACCGCCACGCTTAGTATCAGACCAGTTCACTCCTACCATTCCAGTACCAAGGCTAAAAGTGTAAAATAAAATTTACAAACTATATTTAAATCAGAGTAGCGTGACAAACCATTTACAAGAATAGAATCCACCAGTGGTGGTTACAAAAACAATAATAATATTAAAACCAGAAATTTAAAGATAAAGGGAAAAACCTTAACGGTTCTGGATGATTCTTTACTCTCTTTCCTATTGCCCACTTTAATAACAACTGAAAAGGACCTGCAAGGGACACTGCCCATTGAATAGGTAGGGGCCCCATGAATGGAACCCTTCAGTACTATGGTACTGAGTAACCCCTTAGAGATACACTTAATAGTAGGCCCGCAATGTAATACATGATACAACACTATATTCATACATAACAAGATGTGCATACATAACATTCACATACTTAACATTCAATCAGATAATAATAGGTCGTAATGTACAATCAATACTTTCAGGCCTTAAGCCATGTCATAGTGCAAAATCAATACTTTCGGACCTTAAGCCATTAGTCTATCATTATTCAATCAACTCTCAGATTTTATATCCATGTGAGTGCGGGAACTCCACTATTATAACTGGTGGATCGATTACTTATAGGGTAGAATGCACCTAACCACTATTATATGCCGGTGGATTGGTCTCTAAGGCAAAATGCTCCTAGCCACTATTATGCTGGTGGATCAGTTTGGCCCCGACTCTCATGGTGATCCACTATAATTACTTTGTGTCTTCCCCATATCTTATCATTATTACGTTCGGTTTATTGAGCTCGGGATCCCCCACTATTATAGCCAGTTGATCAATCACTTATAGGGCATAATGCACCTAACCATTATTATATGCCGGTGGATCGGTCTCTAGGGCACCCCGGCACCTGGCCACTATTGTGCCGGTGGATCGATCTGGGCCCGACTCAATAATCTTCCACTGTAAGTGATTAGTGTCTTATTCATATCTTATTTGAAAGTATTTCACCCTTGACATGCATGTTACCGACCTCTACTTCTATCCTCCTGAGAGGGCCCACCCCATATCTTAAGATCTTTGCGCCTCTTATCACACCCCAACATCCATTCCCCCTTACATTTACTCATAATGAAAACCCAACTCCTAAGGGTGTGGGTCGAGGCCCATCACCTTACGACATTCAAATTCTCTCACTACAGCTCTCTAAGGTTTTCCCTTGAAACCCTAATCAGACCTATGTGGCCCAATCTTTCTTTATCGTCCAATACCTCGTCTCATTTAGTTTCAACCCAAATCACATCACTCTACCCACTAATCATACATGTGACTGTAAAACCCTAGTTGGCCGCTCAAACCCTGACACCTTTCTTACATAAGGATTATCCCATGCAAACCCTAGAAACCTCCCATGCAAGAGTTGCATCAGTCATTCATTTTGATCATAATCTCCTTCTATTTTTCCCCCATGGATCATGGTATATTAAGGTCAATATCGTATCCCCTTAGTCAACTCACTTCCCATTTATTCCTTTTTATCCTTTCACCCCATATCATATTATTAAACACCCTAGCATGCATGTCCTAGAGGGTCACATCAGCTAACATCGTACACACAACATATATAATCATCATCCACATGCCATAAGGAAGTCACACAAGCATACATCACTCGAAGTTGTACTACAAATGATTAATCATTAAGCATAAAGTACACAATACAACATAACACATGGCACACAAGGCATATAATACACACATTATTGTTCTTAGCTACATCCCTACTCGGTTTGGGCTTCCAAGTTATCTCCCACACTTATTAGGTCACTAATCACCCTTCATAATTGTTATACTTATCATAATTCCCAATTTGTTGGTTAGATTATCGAATTGTCGTTCTCCTTTGTTATAATTACTAAATTGCCCCTTTAGTTGGATAAATTACCAAATTACCCTTCTACATTATCACAATTACTAATTCGCCCTTTAGTTGGTTAAATCACCAAATTACCCTTTTATAATCTCATAATTGTCAGATTGCCCTTATCCATTATTATAATTACCAAATTACCTTTATCCATTACCATAATTACCAAATTACCCTTTTATTGGTTAATTTACTAAATTTCCCTTCTCCATTTTCATAATTACCATTTTACCCTTCTCAATTATTATAATTACTATTTTACCCTTCTCCATTATTATAAATACAATTTACCCTTCTCCATAATTATAATTACCAATTTACCCTTTTTCATTATTATAAATACCGATTTAACTTTCTCCATATTTATAATTATTAATTTACCCTTCTCCATAATTATAATTACCAATTTATACTTCTCCATAATTATAATTACCAATTTACCCTTTTACTTACAAATTACCGTTTTACCCCTTATTACCAAAATTACCATAATATCCTCTTATTTATAAAAATTACCATTTCACCCTTCTCCATTATTATGAATACCAATTTATCCTTCTCCATAATTATAATTACCAATTTATCCTTTTCCATCTTACTATATATAAAAACAGAGTTGTTTGCACAAGACAATTTCCCGCCCAAACAACTCTGTCATGTGCATACATACATTTGACCTGAATACATACATGTCACATGTATACATATATGTCAGTCATGTGCATATTGACATGTCACAAGTCAGTTTCTCAAATGATCAATGGTCTGTAAATTACAAAAACCTATATCAATGGCCAGATATTTATTACATCATGTATTTGAATTTTGATCAATTGTTTACAATATTTTACAATTTTTACTATATATACAAGCATATGATCATCTCATAGCCACAACATTCGTGAGCTTTTGTTGCAAGTGCAACCTAAAGCATACTATTCTCAAAGCTCAAAAACAACTACAGCATCAACCAAAACAGAAATCAGTATTTTCTCCAGCCCTATTTGAATAAACAGTTTGTTAACTTATTTACTTATTAAAATAAATTACAGACTTTGTATTTTTTTTTCTTGCAGATACCATAATTAGCCCATCATCCTTCTGTCTGCAAGTGCCATCTGAAGCATACTATTCTCCAAGTTGCACGAATAGCTACAACATCACAAAAAAGGGTAATTTATCATGCAACATTTGATTAAATAGATTGTTTAGTTATTTACTAAATAAAATTTACTAATTATCCTGCAAGTGCCATCTGAAGCATAATATTCTCCAAGTTATTTAATTCTGTCTGCAATGCAATATTTTTTCCTTTCAGATATCATAATCAGCCCAACATGCCTCTATTTTCTCTGCTAAATGAAATCAACCCTTCTTCAACCACTTGGGCAATTCAACTGAGAATGATTAGAATTTATGAAAGAAAATCCTATGAGAATAAATCTCAGGCATACTCAATAGAATGTATCATGCACGAGAGTCAAGTAATTATGTCAAATTAAAATTAATGTTAATTTGTTAAAACATAGAGTGAGATATCAGTATTGCTATATTATGTTACCTTGTAAAGAGCTAGAGTGCATGCATCAATTAGAAGGCCACTCATTCAAACATTCAAGCACATTTTATGTGAATGAAATCTGTACCACTTGAAAAATTTTATTGTTGCTGACAACAAAATGGGCACAAAAACAAGCAAATTTCCATATGCCATTTATTTCATGACAAACACGGAAATTTTTTAGAGAATGGACATGTTTCCAAAGCATCTATATCAATTTGTCCCATATGAATCTTTACCTACAACAGATAAGTTCATACTTATTGGTAAGGTTATTCAATTTTGTACATATTATTTCTGGCATCATTAATATTATCAAAACCTTGACAGATGTGATTGGCAAAGTAGTGAGCATCCACAACATGCAAACAAAGGAAATTTAAGGGCAAATGACAAATCAGCTAGATTTCAGCATTGAAGACTCTAGGTATATAATAGAAAAATAAAGAAATGATGTTACACAAGTCTTACTTACAGTAATAAGATTTTGCAGGCAGAACACCATAGATTGTACACTATGGGATGAACTTGCTACTGATCTAGACACACATGTGAAAGAGTGTAGACCGCAGGCAGTTTACATAATATTACAGTTTGTCAAATTTAGAATATTCAGAGGTAAAAATAATATTTATATGTTATTTTTTATTATACATGCATGAATGATGTTCTATATGTTTTATTTATGCAGATCAAGTAAGACTTGCCAACACTTGGAATGTCACTAAAATCACGTTGGACAGTGATGAAAAAGAGATTCAAGAATTTGCGAATGAGTAATGTTTTCTAAAACAAATGAAAGACCATTTAATAATATTGTATATTTTATATACAACTTTTCAATAACTCTAATTAAATTTCAATGTTTCAGATTTCCACCGGCCAGAAACAATGCTACAACAATTAGTGACCCACAAGTTTTACCATCATATTCTATTGATGGTGAGTTAGCAAGTGGAAGGTGGCTATTTAAATCTTTGAAGGAGCTAAAAAATGAGAAGGTCTGTTAAATATTAGTTTTTTCAGGTATTAAGTTTAGATTAGTTTATCAAATAGAAACAAATTTAATTTATATTATTAATCTACAGATAGGAAAGTTCTGGGTTAGAGCAAGAATAGTAGTAGTGGAGACTGAGGGAAACTGGTATTACATTGGATGTAAAAGATGCTTCAAAAAGCTAAAACCAAGTGAGGACAAATTTAAGTGCGAGAAATGCAATAAATATGAAATCAGTGGTCATTTAAGGTACAAGATACAAGTCAGAGTTGTTGATGACACAAATAATGCCCCATTTCTAATGTGGGACAGAGAATGCAAGGAACTGATAGGGAAATCAGCAAAGGAACTCAAACAGGTTAATGCAAAGGTATAGTATACACTACAGGTGAATTATTATTACCTAAATTGATGTTTCATACTTAATTCAGATAATTATTTCACTTGACATAGATGTCAGATGATGCCATGTGAACTTGAAATCATGTTCAATAAGGTCGTACTATTTCTGGTGAAAATTAAGGATGACAATTTGGGAGCATATATAGTCCTAAAACTAACAACATATCATGCTATAGTCAACAAGTATGATGGGGCAAGCATGTTTGATAGCCAGGTTAAATCCATTTGGAATATTATGATGAACTAATATTTAATTATGTTCAGATGAAAAAGCATTTGCTAAACTTTTACTTTTTAGGACTCTGACTTACTATCAAAGGCAAGCAAAAGTGATTTTCAAGGGCAGGTAACCAAAGGAATAATAATAAACATAAATGGATTGTTCAATTGTTTGTAAATTCATTGTACGTTGTAAACTAGGCTTCATGAGTTTTGTTTTTAAGGTTATTTCACAGACTGATGAGATCACAACACCAAACAAGGAAGATGTCCATCAAAACCCATAGATGTGGAATCAGACAAGAGATGGAAGAGAAACATAGATGAAGATTTATCATCAATTGTTCCTATGAAGAAGACAAGAGCAGTGATCAAGAAAGAGAAAATCTAAAATTAGTTTAGATATCTATATCTTTTATGTTTTCTCATGTTAGTTTCTCTGTCTTTGGAAAGAATTTGTACCTAAAAGACTTATTTATCGGTATTAAGCATGCTATGTTAGCTTATTATATCGATTGATTTGTTATTGGCACGTTATATTATCCTTATTATTATGTAATGGTATTTTATGTTTTTTTATTGGATATTATGTAATGAAGGGTACTTTTCTCTGAAATTTATGCAAGTAATTTGTCTTCAACTACATATAATCCTTAAACAGGCTGAAATTAAATTAACCGGATGATTAAGCAATAACTTTATAAAAGATATCAATTGAAATGTTAATTCAAATAACAGTTATATTCAATAGTGACTATGAATATATATATATATATATATATATATATATATATATATATATATATATATATATATATATATATTGATATTTTGGATCCCCTTAATTTGAATTGAACAGCTGACACAACCACAGACAAAAATATAATTGCAATTACAAATATACCCTCATTGTTTGACTACCTATTTGAACAGCCTCTATTTAAACAATGTAGAAGACAAATCACACCTTTCTTACATTCTCCCTTTCATCCATACTTCGAAATGATTTTTTAGCTATCAAGTAAATTGAATAAGTATAGCAGATTATCACAAACCAAAACAAATATATTACTCAAAGTAAGCTTTACTATTGTGCTCACTCTTTTATATTTATATTTACACTATTTATTTATTTTTTTATACATGTACATCAGCTAATTAAATCATAAAGAAATTAACAAAGTTTATGTCGAAAAAGGACAACAGAAGAAGCCTCAACATCAGGTTCAACTATCCATTATTATGAATTATAGTTTGCATACATGTTTAGCTTTGTCCACATATAATTTATACATTCTAACATATTAGACATTAGTTATATCTAAATTTTTATTTAGGATTGGAGTTATGACTATAGTATATGTTATTAGTAATGCATACTAACAATCAAATATATTTTTATAATTTATCATGCTACCGATGATATTACTACAATAGGTCATAATGTTTGTATTATTGCATTGAAAAAATATAACACAACCATACATGATGCTACCTTCTGTTAGCTATTAGTCATTATTTCTAAATTTTACAATGTTTTTCAAAATATTCCAAATGCATATACTTCTGTTAATTAATCCATAATGACAATCGAAACTATATAGTATATGTTATTTCAAATTAAGGCAATCATGTTAATTAATCGTAACAAATTCATTCAACACAAAAAATATGTGCACATATGATGACATTTTCCACAATAGGAAACAGACAACACAGTTAATCATTAGATAATAATGTTTATGTTTACAAGAGTAAGAGTATAATACCTGGCATAGGAGCAAATAATCCACCAATGCTATAAATAATAAGCAAGAGACAACTCTCTAATGCATAAATAAGAGAAAATAATAATTGAAACCAATTAATAATTAGTAAATACTACTAATTGATCCTTTACTTAATTTAAATACTTTACGTAAAAATAAATTATGTATATAATGTTAACCGACGATGGGTTCCAACATCAACATGAACATCAACATCAACATGCTTTCAAAATAGAAATTATATTTAACTATATTTATTATTGCTTAAAATTAGAGTATATTAACAATTGGAGAAAATTTTAAAGCTTATTATCTCTATATCTTATAATGCTGAAAATATTTTTAACATATGTCACAAGTTTTATAATTTATATAAAAAAATATAGAAGACAATGAATGGTTTAAAAATGAATTTTGAATATGAATTTACGACAATAATAATGTATTAACCATTAATGAAAACTATTTTGATTTGTAAAAATCAAGTATACAAGTATATTAACTTCGGAACATAAATTTTTAACTTATCAGACCTTATGTTCACAACCTGCAAGGAAAATTGAAATCAAATTAGTGGCCTAACTTGAAAGACAGAAACAATATTAAACTTACAAATTCAAAAGGAAAAAAATTGAAACATCTTACCTTAGTATTGTTTATATTTCGATAATTCAGAGTATATTTATGAAAATTTCAGTGACCTAGTAACATTAATTAAATGTAAATAACTATAAATATTATACATAATGTCATGTTTGTGTGTTTTAAATTTAAGAAAATCGACAAATAAAATTCACAGAAATATACTTATACTTTGATAATGATACTTAATGGCCTCAAAATTATCTGACAAATATTTTGAAATCTAAGGTGATCTTATAGTGAGATACAAACTCGGATAATCGAAAGAAGAAAGATCAAAAAACATAAGTTAAAAAAATTTGACTTATACTATTTTGATAGATACAATAAGTGATTTTTGAAAACACTTACTATTTTTGAAATCTTCAACCTCAATGATTTGCTTACCACGAAGATTTTCCCTATAAATAATTTCAAAATTCGAGCTCATCTGAAATGGAAGTCAGATAAGCACTCAGATTTTTGTAGGAAAAATACAAACAAATCTTTAGTGTTATATTTTAGAGTATAACATATTTTATGCAATATTGAAAAAATATGCGAAGAACTTACCTTATTGCGGCACATAAAACAAATCGATGACGAAGTTGACCGTCAGAAAATAAGAACAAATTTACACATGTTTAGTAAGTTCTTCAATTTCAGAAGAACAGCGTAGTTAAGATTTGAAGTTGACGTACTTATTTTGATGTTCTATATACATCGGATTTGGATGCTAGGGCCGGAGATATGACAATTTAACATAAGTTGAGTTTAGACGGAGAAACTAATACAAAAATAGGAATCAACTGTAGTAGAGGAAGACAAAACTTCAACTCGAATCAGAGTATTATTCCATTTTGATGATAGACATGGAGTTTGAAGATTCGAAGCAGAAGGTAGAGTTTCGGAGAATGGAGGAGAGGATGACGAAAGTAGGGGCAGGGATTCAGACGATAAGAATCCTGCCTTGAGCAGTGTAGGTCGAAGTTTCTGGGTTTCGTGCGTCAGTGCCTATGTTCAATCGCTACCGTAGATCATGAGTGAAGTGTAATGTGGATGGCTGAGATTAAGTTGGTTTGTGTTTGTTTGGGGAATCCGAACGGAAGCAAATCAACGCCTATGATTCTTTCATACATAAATCAATGGTATAGATTGGTATAAATTGTGTTTGTTGAAGGTCGATCCATGTGAAAAATATACGAATGGTCTCGATCAGCTGATTTTGAAACGAATGATTACGATTTAGCTATAATTATTACATGACTAAATAATGAAGTCTTGATCAACTAACTTTCGTTTAGTCTTGCTATGTTATAGTGTATTAATGAAGTTTCTTAAGAAACTAATTAAATTCTGTGTAGGTAAACTGATTTGTCTACATTAAAGGTAGATTATATTAATTACTTAATTCATTATTAACCTAAAAAATACTAACATTATAAAAAGCAGCTAAATAAATATATATTTCTTATGATATTAATTGATTAGTAGATTAATTAGTAGATTAATACGCCCATATTAATTAAATTATTAATTGAAATATTATTTTTATTTTTATATTCTTATATGATGTGTTTATGTGTTAATGTGTGAATATTAATAATAATAAAATTAATTTATTTAAGGAATTAATACATATTAGATGATTAGATGATTGGATGATTAAATGATAATAATAAAATATTAATACTCTTATTACATTATGTGATTAGGTGATTAGGTGATAACATACATTACTATAATATTAATAGACCATACTTTAATTTTTTTTTTAAATTTTAAATCTTAATTTAATATTCTAAACAAAATAAACCAATAACGTAAAAAAATATATTCACGAATATAAAAAATTAAGTTCCACAAATTATGTTAGATAATAGTTAAAAAAAATTTGTTTTGCAGCTTAACGTATAATATTATTGAATTATTGAATTTTTTGTAATATTGTACAAATATTATAGGACTTATATTTCTATTTAATTTTATTATTAGTTACCCAATATAATTAAACTTATATAGATATGGTCATTGATAATTGCAATGTTATTATCCATGATACTTTTTAATTAAGTTTTTCATTTATGTGTTAATGTGTTAATATTAATAACAATAAAAATAATTTGTTTAAGGAATGGATACATACTAGATGATTAGTTGATAATATTAAAATATTAATACTCTTATTATATTAAGTGATTAGGTGATAACATGATCTGCTATCGTATTAAAAGACCATACTTTTAAAAACTTTTAGATTTTTGAATTTTGATATAAAATTATAAAAAAATATATAAAAATATAAAAAATATATTCGCAAATATAAAAAATTAAGTTCTCCAAATTATATTAGATAATAATTAAAAAAAATAAATATGTTTTGTAGCTTAACGTATAATATTATTGAATTGTTATAATATTGTACAAATATTATAGGACTTATATTTCTATTTAATTTTAATATTAGTTACCCAAGATAATTAAGCTTAAATAGATATGGTCATCTATTATTTCAATATTATTATCCATAATACTCTTTAATTAATTTGTCAATGTGTTAATATTAATAACAATAAAAATAATTTGGTTAAGGAATTGATACATATTAGATTATTAGGTGATAATAATAAATTCTTAATGTTGTTATTATATAATGTGATTAGGTGATAACATGATCTGCTATAGTATTAAAAGACTATTCTTTTTAAAACTTTTAAAATTTTGAAATTTGATATAAAATTCTAAAAAAAATAAAAAAAAATATTCGTGAATATAAAAAATTAAGTCCTCCAAATTATATTAGATAATAGATAAAAAAAAATAAATATATTTTGTACCTTAACATATAATATTATTGAATTGTTATAATATTGTACAAATATTATAGGACTTATATTTCTATTTAATTTTAATATTAGTTACCCAAGATAATTAAACTTAAATAGATATGGTCATCTATTATTTCAATATTAATATCCATAATACTCTTTAATTAATTTGTTAATGTGTTAATATTAATAACAATAAAAATAATTTGGTTAAGGAATTGATACATATTAGATTATTAGGTGATAATAATAAAATCTTTATGCTATTATTATATTATGTGATTATGTGATTAGGTGATAACATGATCTGCTATCTTATTAAAAGAACATACTTTTTAAAATTTTAAATTTTTTGAATTTTGATATAAAATTCTAAACAAAGTAAACAAAAAAAAATTTGTGAATACAAAAAATTAAGTTATGCAAATTATATTAGATAATAGTTAAAAAAATAAATATGTTTTGACGTAATTGCATATAATATTATTCAATTGTTATAATATTGTATATTCATAAACAAAATATAAGATATAAGAATATTTATAAAGATTTAGACTATAATTTATCTAGAGTTAGAAAATTATTAGTTCTTAATAAAAATTTAAATTTAAATTTAAATTTAAATTAAATAATAAACCCAAAAACCAAATTAGGAAACGTAAAAAATTATGTTATATAATTTATATTATATAGTGTATTATATAATAGTTAAAAAATAAAATGTGTTTTAGACTTTAATGTATAATATTATTGAACCTTTATAGTATTGTACAAATAGTATAGGACTTATATTTCCATTTTATTTTAATAATAGTTACCTACGATATTATTGTACAAATAGTCTGGAATTATTATATTAGATAGTTAGCTAATTAGCTAATAAGATGTTTTTATTTACTTATAAATAGTTAATTATAAATTATAGATTATAAACAGGTACTTAATGATTCATCAATCCTACTAATTATGTTTTTTTTTTATAATTTTCGTTTATGCAGAGAATACTGATACGGTGTCAAAACGATATTCTATTGAAAAAGCTACACCTCAAAAACAAGTGTACTATCCTTTTCAGTCTCCAAAAACAAGATCCCCATTTAGTGATATTACCAATGGTAAATTTGTATTTCTTTATCCGATGTTAATGTAACATACATTTTATCATTCATGTTAGAATATATTGACTAATTTATTATTCTTGAAAAGTACTTTGTACTCCAGGACATTTTATCCAGAAAATGGAGAGCAGTGACAATGTGTATACTTTTTCGTCAAGTCTTAGAAGTTCAGACATTTGCATAGATCGAACACAGCACTCTCAAGTACTAAATCAAAATTTTTCCGGTAATTTTTTGGGGGTACCTAATATGAATAATGGTGATGTTTTTATTAACAGTAACAATTCAATAAAACACCAACATTTCCAGTCCAATGAAGGTTTGTGTCTTTACTATTATTTTAAGTTATAAATATATGAATTATCATTAATTCTTATGTAATATTATAGTGTTGAAATTAAGTACTCATTGATTGTTTATTTTTTCAATATTTCATATGTGGCAATCAATTTGGAATAAGTTTTTGATGGTAAGATTGTATTACTTAAGAAGTATTAATTGATATTTATTAAATTCTTAAATGAAATGTAAATCTTATGATTTCTAATTTATGACATTTTATTTATTGTAGGTACTGAAATAGAAGTTAACAATGATTTATTATCATGTGGTATGCTCTAACATAAATACACAAACACACATGTATATATATTCATAATTTTATGTATCCCCTTAAATTATATCTGATATCTGTTGTTTCTTCTTAAATTTAATTTAATTTATTGATATTATGATAATTTTATAATTAATTTTTTTATCTATAGAATATTGGGATATTGGTGATCCTACATACACATGTACATTTTGTGGTTCTTTCTTTTGGTACGTCGAAAGATTATGTAGAAGTCAAAATTCGCGAAAACCAAAATACTCATTGTGCTGTATGCAAGGAAAAATCCAACTTCCGCTGATGAGAAATCCTCCACAAGTGTAACATGAACTGTTCTATTCACAAAAATAATCGAAGTAAACACTTTTTGGAAAATATCCGATCATACAATAGTATGTTTTCTTTCACATCTATGGGTGGAAAGATTGATAGGAGTTTGAACAGTGTAATTCTCCTCCAATGTTTAGACTTCATGGTCAAAATTATCATCTCATGGGAAGTTTACTACCAGCGGACGGTTCGACACCAAAATTTGCACAGCTATACATTTACGATACAGAAAATGAAGTTGAAAACAGAGTCCATTTTGTTAGGTAAGTTTTGTTACGATTTCTTTTCATTAATGATTAATTCATTACATATATATTTTTGCGAATAGTTATAACATATTTTTCTAATTTTCTAATAGGGAAAATGAAAGTTTGAACAACCTTAACACATCCATTATTTTTGATTTGAAGACTATGCTTGATGAGAATAATGTTTTGGTCAAATCATTTAAATGGTGAGGGAAAAAACAAACACGGAAGGTTGTTCTAATGTTAAGTTAAAATTGATTGGTAGAAGGAATAGAGATGGACGAAGGTATAACCTACCGAAAGCTTTAGAAGTTGTTGGATTAATTGTTGGTGATATTGATGCATCTCTTGGTGAAAGGGATATCTTGGTTGAAATAAAAACAGAATTGCTAAAGCGAATAAGTGAATTGCATGCTTATTACCTAGAGTTACAATATCCTTTATTGTTTCCTTATGGTGAAGATGGTTATAGAGAAGACATTCCATTAACGTGTAATGATGGAATTCAACAACGTGGTCGAAAATATGTAAGTACAACAGAGTATTTTTACTACCAACTACATGAGAGAAATTCTGAGAGATCAGTTATACTATCATCTAAGAGACTTCTACAATAATTTATTGTTGATGCATATACAATGATTGAGTCAGCAAGGTTTACATACATCCGACTACATCAAAAACAATTACATTGTGAACTATACAGTGGATTGATAGATGCTATTTTAAGAGGTGAGACGGATCTATCTATGCAAGGAAAAAGGGTTATATTACCATCATCATTCACCGGGGGTGCTCGATATATGGTTCAAAATTATCAAGATGCCATGGCTATATGTAGATGGATTGGTTATCCTAATCTTTTTATCACATTTACTTGCAATCCAAAATGGCATGAGATTGTTCGTTTTATTCATGATAGAGGTCTTAAAGCTGATAATTGTCCAGATATTATTTGTCGTGTTTTCAAGATGAAGCTTGATTATCTTATAAAAGATCTTCGGAATAACAAGATATTTGGGAATATTAAATCAGGTAACATTTTAAACTTACTTCATGATTTTAGTTATAGAAATATAATTTTGTTAAATTATTCTAACTGTTTTTTTATGATGTTTTCAATTATAGTTATATATACTATTGAATTCTAAAAACGTGGATTGCCTCATGCCCATATATTGGTTTTTCTTGCAAAAGAAGACAAGTATCCAACTTGATAATGGTCCATGATACATGGACCATGTGGAAATTTGGAAAAGAACTCCCCTTGCATGGCTAATGGTCGTTGTACGAAACATTTTCTGAAAAAATTTGTTGAATGTACAATAGTTGATGATGATGGATATCCAATATATAAAAGACATGATAATGGAAGAACGGTGGAGAAGAATGGGGTCCCTCTTGATAATAGGTTCTTCGTGCCACACAATCGTTATTTGTTGCTTAAGTATGGTGCTCATATAAATGTTGAGTGGTGCAATCAGTCACGTTCCATCAAGTATTTATTTAAATATGTGAATAAAGGGCATGACCGTGTTACTGCATCTTTTTATGGAAGCATGACTGGTGATGATGCAGTAAAAAAGGCCGATGAGATTCAAATGTATTATGATTGTAGATATATTTCATCATGTGAGGTAGCATGGAGATTATTTAAAAATGAAATTCAATATAAAAATCCACCAGTTGAGAGGTTAGGCTTTCATCTTCCAAATGAACAAAGTGTTATTTTTTCTGATGAAGATTTGATTGATGATGTTGTTGATCGTCTATCGGTTAAGGAAAGTATGTTTCTATCTTGGATGAAGGAAAATAATAAATATGAATATGCAAGGAATTTGACTTATGCAGAATTCCTTATGAAGTTTGTTTGGGATTCATGTAAACGAGAGCGGCATCCAAGGCAGCAAAGGATATCTATTGGACGCATTTTCTATGTTCCTCCTGGTAGTGGAGAACTTTATTATTTGCGATGTCTTCTTAACGTCGTTCGTGGGCCGAGAAGCTATGATGATATAAAATGTATTAATGGGGTCTAGTATACATCATATCGTGATGCTTGCTATGCATTAGGATTGTTAGACGATGATAAAAAATACATTGATGGAATTATTGAGGCAAGTCATTGGGCGTCTGCATCTTCTTTGAGATTTTTATTTGCAATATTATTATCATCAGATTCACTTAGTCGACCTGAAGTCTGTTGGGATGAGTGTTGGATTTACTTGACTGATGATATATTATATAGACAATGTAGAACCTTGCACCACAAAGGTAATTTTTGTATATCTTTATTATCTTTTTATTTTCGATAGAATAGAATAAGAATAATCGTAGATTATATGATTAGCATTTAAACTTACTATATATTTATTTTCAAAACTTCAATTGGATGACAATGAGATAAAAAATTATGGTTTAGCTGAGATTGAAAAATTGTTACAAAACTGTGGTAGGAGCTTACGAGAGTTTCAGTTAATGTCGTTCCCACCACCAGAATATTTTTCAAGTGGTCATAATAGATTGATACATGAAGAAACAAGTTACGATCGTATTACATTACGTGAAGAACATAAGAGATATCTATCAAATCTTATCGATGAGCAACGTAATGTCTACGACACCATAATCAATGCTGTTCAATCAAATTCAGGCAGTGTGTTCTTTGTATATGGATATGGTGGTACTGGGAAGACATTCATATGGAAGACACTATCAGCATTTTTAAGATGTAATGGAGATATTGTGTTAAATGTGGCATCAAGTGGAATAACTTCTCTTTTACTACTAGGAGGGAGAACGACTCATTCTCGATTCAAGATTCCTATAAATCCGAACGAAGATTCAACGTGTAATATCAAATGAGGTAGTCCATTAGCAGAGTTAATTATAAGGTGCAAGCTCATAATTTGGGATGAAGCTCCAATGATGCACCGATATTGTTTTGAAGCTTTGGACAAAACCATGAGGGATATTTTACGATTCACAAATGAATCAAGCAGTAATAAGCCGTTTGGAGGAAAACTGATTGTTCTTGGTGGAGATTTTAGACAAATACTGCCAGCCATTCCAAAGGGAAGTCGGAAAGATATCGTTCATGTGACTATTAACTCTTCATACATATGGAGAGACTGTAAAGTCTTACAATTGACCAAAAATATGAGGCTTCAAAATATTAGCTCAACGGATGAATCGGCTGATTTGAAAGAGTTTTCAGATTGGATTGCTAGCATTGGAGATGGAGTAATCGGAGGTCCCAATGATGGTCATGCAACGGTTAAAATTCCAAATGAAATTTAATTGAAATATTGTGGTGATCCAAGTGCGGCTATTGTGGAAAGCACCTATCCAGGATTTAAGGAAAAAATTATTGATGATACCTTTTTTCAAGGGAGATCAATATTAGCACCTACTCTTGACATTGTTGAATCAATAAATGATTACATATTGTCGATTAACTCAGCAGAATAGAAGACGTATTTGAGCTCAGATATGATATGCATGTCAGATTTAAATAATGATTTGTTATAAGATCTACACACTCCAGAATTTTTAAATTCAATAAAGTGTTCTGGTGTGCCCAATCATGTGTTTAACTTGAAGATTGGTACACTTGTCATGTTATTGAGGAATATAGATCATTCCATTGGTCTATGTAATGGAATCAGGATGGTTATTACAAAGTTGGGATCACATGTCGTAGAAGCAAAAATCCTAGGTGGAAGGAATGTTGGCCATAAAGTTTTGTTACCGAGAATGTCACTGACTCCGTCTGATCTAAAATTACCTTTCAAATTCAATCGAAGACAATTCCCATTGATTGTTTCATATGCAATGACAATCAATAAAATTCAAGGTCAATCTCTTTCAAACGTTGGCATTTTATTGAAAAATTCAGTATTTAGTCATGTCAATTGTACGTTGCTGTTTCTAGAGTCATAAATCGTCGAGGTTTGAAAATCCTCATATGTGATGACAATATTAATAAAAGTGACTCAACAACAAATGTTGTGTTTAAGGAAGTCTTTCAAAAAATATGATCATATAATTTTATCAATAATATATCTACATATTATTTTAGTAGAGGTATGTTAAGCTAATATTTATTGATTATTATTATTATACATATTGAAATAGTCAAACTACAATATTAATTTATAGTTTCACATTAATACACCGTGCATCGCACGGGTGAGAACCTAGTTATTATAAATACCGATTTAACCTTATCCATATTTATAATTATTAATTTACCCTTTTCCATAATTATAATTACCAATTTACCATTTTACTTACAAATTACTGTTTTACCCCTTTCTTACAAAATTACCATTTTAACCCTTACTTCCAAAATTACCATTCTTACCCCCCCTTTACTCCACAATTACCACTTTACCCCCTTTATTACATCACTTTTATTAAATTAACATTACTGCATGGAATAATAATATTAATACTCCATTAACAATATCCAACTCCACCAACTATTATATTTTAATATAATACTTATTAGCACCCACACATATTAGGCCACATTCTTGCACAAGAAATATTACTAAAATACCCTTAGGGCTCACAATAATATTATTCATACATAAATGGTCACAATAACATAATATGACATGGATAAGTACTTAACACTTTCATTAATAATCAAACTTTCCCTTAAGCAACATTTCCACACATGGCATATAAACTAGCATACTTTCCTTTTTATCAATCAATACAAGCGAATATATATATATATATATATATTATATTATATTAAACCACAAATATCAATATTAAAAGTCCTAATGTGCTAACATATGTTTATCCATGTGTTTAAGTGTGGTTTAATGATTACCTTATATCCCGTAAAAATTGAACCTTACCGGTATCCCCATTAAAGATTCAAGCTTTAATTAGCAAAATCAGCACCTAAAAATAATACTAATATTTCTCACATTAGAAGTAAGGAAAACAAAAATATAAGACTTTATAAAACTTAATTAATGAAATACTTAACTTAAATACTATTTTACCTTAAAATTATTAACAAAAATAAACCAAGAATGCAGCAACTCATCCTGCTCATTTTGTATGAGTTGCATTCAAAAATAAAAAGAGGAAGGCTCGAAGGGGGTGATAGGAAGGGATAATGGCTATTTTTGGGTTGGGATCTTTAGGCTTGGAAAGAAGGTAGATGGGGGAGGATTTCGGGTAAGGGAAGGGTGCAGGAGTGAAGAGGGGGTGTAGGTGGTGGTTGGGGGTAGGTTGTTGGTGGCCAAGAGCGATGGAAGTGACGAAGATGGCTGTCGAGGTGGACTAGGCTGAGAAGGAAGGAAACGATAGGGAAAAAATAGAGGGATGAGGGGGATTTTTTTGGCCAAACAAGGTATGGGGGTGGTAGAGGAGGTTGCAGGGAGTGGATTGGTGATTTGGGTGGTGGCAGAGGTGGCCGGACGGCGGTGAATGGTGGGGTTGCAGGGGCTGCCGATAAGAGAGAAAAATGGGGAGTAAAAGATGGAGGAGAAAGAAGGAGCTATGGGGTGGCTTAGGTGGTGTTGTGGAGGTGCAAGGTGGGAGTAAAAGGGTGCAGAAGGTGGTTTAGGTGGTTGGTGAGGCGAAGGAAGCGGCGGAAGGAGGCGCCGGAGCCAAAACCGAGGTGAAAATGGAAGGAGAAGAAAAGAGAGAAGAGGGAGGTCGGGGAAGGTATGGGGCTCAAAAAATGGGGTAGGAAAAGGGTTGAAGAGGAGAAGAAAAGGAAGAGGGAGGATAAGGGGATAGGTGATCGGTCGGTGGCAGTGTTTAGGGTGGCAGGGAGAGGGCGAGGAAGAAGGGAAATGGAGGCCATGAGTGATGGGGGTGCATGGCCGGTTGGGTCCAAATTTGTAAAAAAAAAGGGGTGGGGAGAGAGAGAGAGAAAGGGAGGGTTGCAGTGGTGGCAGAAGGTGGCAGCGGGCCCGAGGTAGCAGACTTGGTCGACGATGATCGGTCAGGGGAGATGGGTCGAGGCGTAGAAGGAGGAAGAAAGGAAAGAGGAGCAGGAAGACACGTAAGGGGGAGAAAAAAAGAAGTTGGGTCGGCTCAAGTAGGAGGGGAAAAGGAAAGAAAGAAAAGAGGGGGGGAAAGCTGGGCTAGCCGGTGCGGGCGGGGAAGAGGGAGAACGGGCCAGCAACCCAAGCACGCTGGGGGAGGGAGATGGCAGGCTGGCCTGGCGGGCGACCCGAAGGAGGAAAAAAGAAAAAGAAAAGAAAGAAGAAAAGGAGAAAAAGGGAGAAAGAAAAAGAAAATAGGAAATGGGAAAATAGGAAAAATAATTTAATTTAATTTATAAAATAATAACATGTAATATTTTTGATAAATTATTTAATTTAATAATTTAATTTTATATAATTTAATATATTGGTTCAAAAAGGATAATTTTAGTAAAATATTAGTTTGAAAATTATTTAAATAAAAATAATATGATAAAATAACAAAATATTTATTTTTAATTATTAAATACTTCTATCCAATTTTATATACTCAAAAATCCATAAAATAATTAAACTAAATAATTTTAAAAGCTAATTTATTTCAAATAAAAGTTATTTATTAAATTATGGGTTTTTTTAAAATTTTGGGGAATTACATGTAACCTTAGGGAACAAAGGTAAATCAAACAATATCACAAATAGGGAAGGCATATAACACAAAATCCATACCTCGGAGGCCATCCTAAGGCAACTTATGATGGAATACTAACCCACTAGATGACACAATATAGATAATCAAGACAAATCTAATAATAGTGTACTATATAACATTAGTTGACTCACGTATAAATGGCTAACACAACCTAAGTTTTATATTTCACTTTAGTTATGAATCACCAACATGCAATATTAAAAGGATAATTATTGCTCATAATGTAAGTTGAAACGGCCATTGCACACTCATAAGAAAAATAACAATTAGTAATCTTACCTGAAATTCAGTCAATTAGTTCTTAGAACAAATTAACTAGTCTAACACTAGCAAACCATTCACATATAAAAATTACAAGCAACCAATTAGCTCGTTTGATCTAACCAATTGATTGTTCTATGAAACCAATCTAGTAATTTGTTGAAAACCAATTGATATGTTTAGAACAAGACCAAAACTTTTTGAAAATAAATTAACTAGTTGATTGCTAGCCATAAACAATCAATTCGTTCAAGCAAAAGGTACCCAAACCAATGTGAGAATGTTATGACAATTTGGTAATATCAATGCAGATTTAAATAGTTTGTTTACAGGTTACAATTATTAAAGTTGGTATTTGTGTGTTTTTTAGGCTTGTTCGATTTATGCTTTTTGGGATTCTTTTCACTTGCATTTGCCTCGTATCATTGATGTGTCTAACTTCTATCTAGTTTCTATCCATGTGTGGTCGTGTAATATTGTTTGAATATGAATATAAATTCAATAATTTGATATTATTTTATATGAATTGATTATAAATTAGGTTAAAAATATTTGGTTTTTGTTCGAATGTTCTGCTTTATCAAGTATAAAAATATAAATTAAAGTTGCACAATATCTATTTTCATATGGATATAAGTGTCTTATTTTATTCTAAATAGTATTGAAATATCATTGTAGAGATTTTAACTTGAAAAATAAATGAATTTTAGAAAAGCACATAAGCCTTGGAAATATTTCAAAAAATATTACCTCAAATGGAACACCAACATTACGATAACTTTGGAATATGTAAAGAAATTATTTGGGAATGTACTTTGTGATTAGTACAAGAATTGTAGGTGCTTTGATTGATTTTAGGAAAATAAACAAAGTTGAAAAATGAATTTATACCAAGATATTAGGATTCCTTTGAAGAGGAATAGGTGTGACATTTTAGTATAATCTATAATTCAGATTCTTAGAGTGCAATCAAGTAGAGAATTGTCTCAATGAGGAGTCCTTAGAGATTTATTTCTCTTCTAAAATTTAAAAAACAACAAAATGATTGCATGCTGAGGTTGAGTGTAGAGTATAGAGGTCATGAATAAAATGGTGTGGTTGAATTGCTCTCCAAAGAAGGGCACCAACACACCCAACCTTGGTTTTAACTTATAATTCAAGAATATAAAGCTACGGTAGGAGTGTCACACACCTAAAATCTTGAGGTATGCCTATGTTCTTTATTTAATATTTTCAGTCATGGATGGAATAATAAACTTGTTGGGGTATGAGTGATTATATTGTATGGTGAATCCTGAGAAATAAATATTTATGGCGCATAAAGCTTGTGTAGGTGCTCCTTGGAATTGTAGATGAGTTTTAGGTTAACCGAAGTAATGTATGGAAAAGAATGGGTGTGTTTCTTCTATCCAAAAAATCATGGATGTGTTTTTCCATTCTGGATAAAGCATGAGTGTGTTTTAAAGCATGTTTAGGGTGTTTTTTGATCTAGAGTAAGAGGAACAAATGTTCAAGGAACACTAGCAAAATTTGATTGAAAATATGGGTGTTCTCAGAAAAACACAATCCTCGTTTATAAATATAGGGGCCTGTATTTTCCCCTAAAATGTTAATTTGCACCACTTTAATTGAATTTACTTCATGCCTTATATATATGCACCATATTGGTTTTGTATGCTGATCGCAAGTGCATAAATATAACAAGCCATTTTTTAATATAAAATGGAAAAGGAATTATATATTTAGATCTAATTGATCTTAAGATCTATTGTAATCCATTCATCAATAAAGTTCCTAGCCCAAGTTGTGGATTAAGTGATTTGTTGAACTACATACAAAAATTTTGCATTTTATACTTCCTTTGCTTCATTTATTTATTATTCTTTGTAGCTTGGTAATTGAATATCACAGCAATCAGTGTATGAGCTTGGTTGATTGAATCAAGGGAAACTATCTATAGAACACAAAAATATCAAGATTAAGAAGTTTGATGTTTCTAATTTCACCTACTAAAAGATGTAGGATGATGATTATCTTTATCAAAATGATCTTCATTAATCCCTTGAAGGTGAAAAGGTAGGATCGACATATAATATAATATGGGATACTTTATACGAGAAGGCTCTAAGTGCAATCCTATTGAGTCTTGCTTGGAGTGTCAAGTTCAACATCATGGACGAGAAGACAAGTGCAAATATGATGAATTAACCTATCAAATTATTTGAAAAATCCTCTACAAAGAATAATATATTTCTTATAATAAATTTGTTTAATCTAGAGATGTGTGATGATGCTTTTGTTGTATATCATATTAATAAATTTAATATGGTGGTGAGATAATTGAGTTCTATTGATATCTCTTTTGATGATGAAGTGAAATCTTTGATTTATTATCTTCTTTTCCAAAGAGTTAGGATACTATTTTTTCTATAATTAGTAGTTACCATGGTCAAAGTAAGTCAAAGTTTGTTGAGGATTGAAACTTGACTCTTAGTGAGGGCATTCACAAGAAGGAATTAGGGTAAGAAAATGTAAGTAGTGCCTTAAGTGTTGATACTAGAGGAAAAAGTAGAAAGAAAGGGACTAATAATTTTAGCAAATATAAATCTAAAGGCAAGTCTAGAAGTCATGGTCAAGTGGCTTGTTGGGATTGTGGTGAAAAAGAATATCTTAAGAAAGACTACAAGAAGCATAAGGAGAAGAATTATCAACATGATGAGGATGATAGTGATAATTTAGAAAATCATGCTAATGATTCTAATGCTTTGATATAAAGCATGGAGAGTCCACTTTAGATCTATGGATATTAGTTTACGTGCATTTGTTTCACTCCATAGGTAGTATGAGCCTATTTAAGAAGTTTTCTTCAATATAGTATAGGAGGGTGTATCTTGTAGATAATAAATTTTTAGTGATTGTTGGAAAAATTGATGTGATGATTAAGACTCCCATGCTTAAGAATGTTTGATTCATCATGGGTCTAAAAAAGAATATGATATTTGTTAGTCATTTAGACAATATATGTTATAAAAACACGTCTGGGGAGAGCTTTTGGAAAGTTGTGAATGGTGTTATAATGATAGCACGGGGATCCAAGAAAAGGATATTTTACTCCATAGTTGGGTTGAAGAGTGTGATAGCTGTGACTAAAGACACAATTAACTTAAAATTGTAGCATTATAGAGTTGGGCACATGAGAAAAAAAAAGAATGAAATTCTAGCCTCAAGAGGTGATATGTAAGATATTAAGGATGTCGACTTGGTTCTTTGTGAGATTTATATTTATGACAAGCAAAAGAGTTCACAAAGACAACTAAGTCAGAAACATTAGAGCTAGTGCACACAGACGTGTGGGGACCTCTGCAGTACCATCAACTAGAAGCTGTAGGTATTATGTTTAATTTTTTTTTTATGATTATACCTAAAAGTTATGGGTCTAATTTTCTTAAACGCAAGTGAGATGTGTTTCATGGTGTTTATGTAACACCCCCATTTTTCACTATAAAAAATTATTTTAAAAATATTTATGAAAATCAAAATATGGATTTCATCTTGAGGGAAAAATGGAGTGTTACTGTTGCAACTAACATAGGATAGCCGTCCACTGTCTACCCCATGTTAGATACAAGTCTATGAATCCAACCAAATAAAACACACGGAACATAGTGTGAAAAATAGATAACATAAAGGTAGCAAGAGTTAGGGTTTATAGTAAAACCATATTGGCTCCAAAACATTCCAAAATACATAAGAGGGTGAATCAGGGAAAAAGGCCTGAACCATAAAAGTTAGGTCTCTCAAGGAATAGCAAAAGAGTAACCACCGGAAGTCCATGATTGGTTGCCTTATGCCTAAATGCATACAAGGTTGACTACTAGCTACCCTCAAATACTTACACAAGGTCCTATGCTTGTGGGTTTGAGTAGGTGACCAAACAAATGGATATATTAGTATGCTATGTACTAAGTAATCTAAGTTACCTACTCATAAGATTTAATGATACACGTAAAGTTATGGGAGACATATAGGTCATACTACAACACATTTTCATGCTCACACGGTGATATACCAACTGGTGTACTCCATTAGTATGGAGTTCTTATTGTATTAAATGGGTCATGCGCATTGAAGAAGATAGTTTCATATTCAACAATAGGTTTCACAAAGCATCATGCTTTACACCATGTATCGGAGGCCCATAGTTGATCATGCTTATCACAATACTCATGATTAATGGATGGAAACAAATGATCATGAAAAACAACCCAATGGTGTAGGCTAATAGGCAACCCAAGGTCCATTCCAATTATCCAATTATGAGATTTAAATCACATCATTATATAGTAGTTAACTTATTTACTTACATTTCTCTTCCTTTTTGAGAAATGGGTTGTATTATCCCCATGGTCTCTCAATATCCATAAAAGTTAACCTAATAACTAAAGGACATCAAGTCTATCCAAAGCCAATAGAACCATTGATAGACATAAAGATTGGCTAGAGCAAAAATAACCATCAATTGACATAAAGTGTGAACAAAGTTAAAAGAATTACCAATGGACATAAAGTAAAGCAGAAGCCATATAAACCACCTAGGTGAATAGAACCTTTAGTATTGATACTCTCTAGTACGTCATCAGCGTCAAGAGTAGGAAAGGCATCAAAATCAAATAGGATCCTGAAGGCATGTGAAGGAAAAATCAATACATCCAAAGGTAGACTAACCCTTAGTAGTTAATTGAGAATCAGATACTCTATACACATATATTCCTCTATGATCTTCCACTTTAAGTGATGAGTGCTTTATTAACCAATCCATATATCAAACAGTAGCCACATATCATTCCAAGTCCACCACGACTACATAATCATTTCAAAATATCAATAATAACCCTTTAAGGGCACTTAGTGATAATATCATCAATACTTGACCAACTTGATCTACAAATTGATTTAATTAATTCAAGGCAAGAAGTGAGTTTCCATCATCCAAGAATCATATCATAACATAATATCAAGTCTCAAACCAACACAAGGTTAAAGAAGTAAAAATATGCATTTTGACTAAAACTGATTGATCGGTTATATAAACTAGTAGATCACTTTGGTGCAACCAAACCCTAGAATCCGTGTTGAAACTAATCAATTGGCTTGTCAAACAAGTCGACTGTTCTGGAGACTAGCTGATCGGTTCAACCAAACTAGCCAATGAGTTTAAATTAAGACCAAACCAAAAATCACCATAGGCAAATTAGTCATTTAGTTCAACTAACCATTCGAATGTTCTAGAGACTATTCGATTAGTTTAGTCTAACTAGTCAATTAGTTTACTAAAAAACAAGATACACCTGCATCTCTAAACATGATTGTGACCATAATTGCCAACCATTTCAACTCCATACCATTTTACATTGCAAAAACTAAGTTTAATAATGCCAAACTACTAAATCATGATGCATTTTTAGAGAATATAAACTCATTTTTTTTTCTCAAAACACCAACACCCAAGGCATGATTCACCACAACACCTACTACTATCATATAAATGTGTGAAAATTAAAGTTTCAAATATATACCAACCCACATTCTCATTTAATCCACACTTAAGGTAATAATTATTTACTTAAAAGCCCGACTATTGAATAACTTAAAAGAGAAGATTAAAACTAAGAAAAATATCTTTGAAATCATATAAAACCAAGCAAACACAAGGTTGGAGAATGTTATAATATACCACCTCACTATTGTGGGCACCAAGGAGAACCAACTAAATCATCAATATTTTCCCTAATTCTAACCCTATCTTTCTTAAGAATAAGAAACAAAGAGCTAAATTAAGGTTTAGAAGAGGTAAAGAAGGTCAGAAATGAAAAAAATGAAAAAGAAAGGAGTGGAGACATAAGTGTAAAAAAAATAAAATAGCTTTCAGTGGCTAAAAGGAAATGAGAGCAATCAGAGTTAAGGTTGTTAATATACCCACTATCTGATGGATAAGGAAGAGGATAATTATGCCTAATTGAAACCATATTTATCCTACTCAAATTCGAGCAAATTAGGAAAAAATTCTCAATAAATGAGTTGACTTTCCTCTATGGCTTAACTGGTGCTGGTTGGGATAACTCATGTTCATGGGAAAAATAGAAAAAATGGCATGGGAAACAAATCTCTACAAGTTGTAGTGAACTTATGGAATGAAAATCATCCATCTAGGTTTGCATAGAAGAGAGAAGAAGAAAGGGACAAAGGTGTAAGGTCATCTTCCTCTTTTTTGTAAACTTCTGGGTCCATAAATCCATTTGAGATGGAAAAAGGCTTGTATTATTAGTAAAAAAAATCATAAAATGAATTAGAAATAATTTAGAGGTTGATTACCAAGATTCAAGATGATTAGAAGAATTGTTTCATCAAAATTAAGTTTTTGATAGCGCAAAGATAAGGTAAACTGGTCGATCGGTTTGGTGCACCCATCGATTGGTCCCAACCAATCAATTAGTTTCCTGTACTAGCCGATTAGTTACCTTAAACCAAAAACCCAAATTAAAAATGATAGACCAATTGAACAGTTCATAGAGCCAGTTAATTAGCGTACATAAAAAATCAATTTCTTCATTATTTTTCAATCCTTTCGCAAAGATTGTACAAATTAAATCCAAAATATATTTCCAAAACAAATACCAAACATCATCTAATCATCATCAAGAACATGAATTTTCACACATTATAGATTTAAATTTATGGGGTATTACAATTTAGGATGTGGAAGGATGAGGTTGAGAGTGATATTAGATTAAAACTCAAGTGCCTCATGTGAGATAATGGGGGTAAGTATTATAGCACAAATTTTTAGAAATTTGTTGCTAATAATATGATCAAATGGGAGAAGAATATTGTTGGGATACTACATCAAATTGGGGTTATCGAGAGGATGAATAATACCTTGAATTAGCATGATAAAAGCATGATATTACACTATAGATTATCAAAGTAGTTTGGATTAATTTAGTGAGCATCGACCCTTAGTACCACTTGATAATAGGATAATATAGGATGTTTGATCAAGAAAGAAGGTAAATTTCCCTTACATGTGAACATTTTCTTGTGTGTGGCATGTGTATATTGATCATAATAGTAAGTAAATTAAATGTTATCTTGTTGATTATGGTACTAGTGAGTTTGGTTATAGATTTTGAGATGTTGTGATAGAATGGTAATCAAATATTTTGATATTGTGTTTGATAATTCTATATTGTATAAGGAAAAGAATGACGATTTAGATAGTAGTCTATGTTGAATATATCAATGTTTAAATTTTACCTTAAATTTTTTAAGGGCCTCATATTGACATTTGAAAAGCTTGGAATACACATAATTATATAAGTTAGATATTATTGGTAATTATTCAAATCATATAACTAATTTATTTCACTTTCACTAGTTCAACAATTATTTGTTTTTTCAAATCAAAATGAGTAAGACATTAGAATTTTTTATCATATATTAGATCTCATTAACAAATCAGGTACTAGTCGAGTGGTTGCATATTCGCAACTCCTAACACAAATAACTAGAAATACCAACTCACTATATATGGCTTGGTTTGGAATATTTATAATTATTGTGGTTAATTTCTTTAATTTAGAAAATATATTTATCAAAATAATTATAAATAAAAAATAAAATTGAAAATTTATTATTAGAGTCTAGAATGATTTTTCAAAATCATATCTTAGAAGGTTCTAAAGCAATTACATCAACTATCTTCAAGTGATGTATTTAGTTATTACATATTTCCATTACATATTAAAGAGTTTTTTTTAGTTCATAGGAATTCAATGAAAGCATATAAGAAACACCATATAGGTGTCCACAATGACCATAAAGGAATTACAATATTAAAAGATAGGAGACAATGATTTAAACCTAATACATTTTGTACCTAGAAGCTGACCTCAACCATTAAGTCAAATATCATTAGTTAGAGAATAAATAGTACAACTAATACAAACATAATATTATTAGGAAGAGTCTTAAAATGAAACAAAACCACAATTTAAGAAATTATTAAAAATATAATTTAATCATTTTAATACAAATATGTAACAAAATAATATTTTACTAATGTTTAATAACTTTCAAACATATAGATTTATTTTGTAAGAAATTAAAATACTATTTTCTTTATGACAGATGATAAAATGAATCATTGTTGTTATTTTTTGCTACATAGCAACAACAAGAAGTAATTTTATTATTGTCGTTGTAGTTGTTGTTTATTGAATAATTTTTTTTTATTAATCACCAAGGTACATCGTGAGTATTATTTACTAGCAAGAACCAAGAGGATAAACTATAGAGTCTAATGTAACCTATTATGGAATGTCTTTTAGGTCGGGATGTTAAGTTCTTTGGGGTCCTGTCAAGGAATCTATATTCATGTTCAGATTTGAGAACGACTTTTGGATTTTAGATTTTTCTTTGGAGAATAACTTGAGAAATTTTTTAACACATGGTGGGGGACATAGATGGGGTCCTAGTCCTCAAACTCGTCTTAATATGTATGTATATAATTTATTTATTTATTATTTTTAATTATACTTTAATATAATAAATTCCTTTTTTTGTTATCAATTATACTTATTTGGGTTCACATTTTTTTTTACTATATGTTTTTATGGTATTAACATGTAACAATTGACCCATTTATCTCACCCTTTATATTATCAAATCTATGTCACATTTTTTATACATTAGGAGAAACAACTACATGGATTTTTAATAGTGATGTATTTTTATTGATGATCATTTTTCTCTCGGTTTATGAGCCTTAAAATTTAAATAATCCTCTAAGAAATAATTTATACCTTGACCTATTTATCTTCTCTAGACTCTCGATAATAATCTCTCAGAAGTGATAAACAAACACTCACTAACCTCTTTGTAATGAACTTTGTAAGGTTTTTATGATTACAATTGATTCTCACCAAGAAATCAATATATGAAAGTGTATACCTTTGGATGAGATAATTTTTAGCAATATGTATTAAAAGATATTATAATTGATGAGCAATTCTAGCTAAGAGAAGTGAGTAATGAACACATTTAATAAAATAGCTCTAAATTTAAAAGTTAAAGAGTTTCAATGAGACTTTAAATGATTTAAGAGTAGATGATTAATCGCATAGTAAAATGTTGTTGAAATTTTGTTTTAAGAAATGATGATGGAGCATATTTATGAGGCCCATCCTCATCATGTAGTCGTTAGACACAACATATTCAAAAAGTTGTATCACCTAACGAGCAAAAAATAAGCACTTACTGATCTCTAGTTAATTGGTTTGGTCGAACTAGTCGATTAATAGTTCAGATCATTCAATTGATTATGTTCATACCTGACATGGAAAGTTATTGTTATACAAACCAATCAATCAATTTATTAGAACCAGTTAATTAGTTATATGTAGTACACAGTTGGTCTTATGAATATATATGAATAGTGTCATGCTTTAGTAAACTAGTCAATGTGTCAATGAATCTAGTTAATCTGTTTATTCAAACTAGTCAATTGATTAGGTAAAAGCAATGTATGAGTTTAAATAGAGAAAAATGGGTTTCTAGAGGAGTAAAACCCATAGACTGGTTAGTGAAATCAATCAATAGTTTTCCTCAAACAAGTAGATTGGTTTGGCCAAACTAGTTGATGAATTTAAATAGAGACGAATAAGTTTCTATAGGAGTGAAACCCATAGACTTGTTAACCAAACTAGTTGATCGATACCCAAACAAGTTGATTAGTTTGGTAGAACCAATCGTTTGGTTTGCTATGCTAGTTAATTCGTCTGAGTTTAAATCATTTCATGCTCTTGATCAAACTAAATTAGTCAATCAATCTTGAGACCAATCATTTGGTTCTGACAAGAACGAAACAACAAGTTTAAAATACTTTGAAATATTTAGAAATCAATATCAACCATGAATTCTTATGAAGTGAATTCAAATCAAGTGTTTTAAAAACTTTTTAAAGAGTCTTGATGAAAATGTGAAATTACTCAACTTAACTCCTTACAAGAAACCTAATACTTGAGAAATGGGATCCTTAAACCTTAATTCTTGGTTATCTTGACACGATATATAGTTTTTCTTTAAAACTTTGATTAATCTTTTAAATTGCACATTAGAAAAATAATTTGAGTAGGGATGTTTAGATTTATTTATTTGTCAATCATAGTACATGCACACTTTGTTATCAAGACTCATTTATTATCATCAAAACAAGGATAATGACATTGTTTGATCTATAAGGTCAATGAGCTCCATTGACAGAAATATTAGAGCTTAATTAATGTTTCAAGGTAAATAGAGTTTGGGGAGCTATAAGATTAGGTTTCAAGAAGATGGGATTATGAAAATAATAATGAGTTTCAAAAGGTTTTAGAGCTAGGATAGTGATAAGGATGGATATTTGATCTTCATGGGGGATTAGGGTGGGAATTCTTCGTTACCAAAAAAAATGAATATCAAGGTATATTTGAGTATTGATATACATATCAAATCTAAGGGTGACATAACATCTCCATTTTCACCCCCACCCCATTTCCATCCTAAGTTTTATATTATGATAAGGTTTACACTCATAAAGACGTGATATTCTACTATTCATCTCAATGAGTTGGGTTGGAGTTCTTGTGGCTAGATGAAATACATGCTTACGTTATAACATACTTTTCCACAAATATGCAGTTTAAGACAAATAATCTCTTTTTCAATTAAAATAATTGGAACTAGCCAATAACTATACAACTAATGATGTAAAAAACTTTATTAGACTAATGTATTTCATTTTAGAAATGTTTCTTGATTTTCATTTTGAAACCTCCCCTCTAAATTCATATACCATACAACCATTTGCATGGTTGTGTACTTTGCCAACAGTGACATATACATGATGTAAGTATAATGTTAGTATTTTTTTAAAATTTAAAAATATTTAATTAGGATTATTAAAAACAAAATTAAAACATTATATCATAATGTTTTTGGAATTTTTCTTTATAAATAAACATACATATTATTATAATTTTGAATCAAAAAATAATTTACTTATATTTTTTTTTATCATTGTAGTTTCACTATACACAAAATGATATTTCACCATACATAAATTAATATTTCACTATGAATAACCTAATTTTTCATTAAAATTTAATTGATCTTTCACATTTGCAACTTCTATTTTATTGTTATTGCACATATCTTTCACTATTATTCTATTAAAATTTACTACTAAATTTTAAGACTATTCTTGTGATTTTTCTCCATCATTGTATATATGTCTAGCCATTGTTGTACTTATCTTTTAGTGTTATTGTATATTCTACTAAAATTTCATCATTATTATAATTAAACTATTTTTTTTACTATTGTTACATATCTCTTTCACTTGTATTCTACCACTGTTTTATGATTGTTTTTACCCAAAATGTATTTTATGATTTTTCATTATGACTATACCAGGATTTCATCGCAATTTTTTCAGGCAAAAGTATATTAATACGAATCTTTATTTGTACAGAAAAATCTCAAGATGAAAGATTATATAAGTTATTTTTTATATAAAAAATTGCTAGCTACATATTTAAAAATTATTATTAAAAAAATAGTTTATTTCCATCCTAATTTACACATTCTGGTATCTTGCATCAATGACCATTGTAGTATATGTTTGGGGAGAAATTATCACATTATACTACTAGTAACCCAATATTTCATACTTATGGTTATAGAAACGTGTGTATTTATCACTATAAAATATTTATTTTATTTTTATGAGATATGTATTTATAACTATAAAATGTATATTTACGACTGTAATATGTATATTTACAAGTAAAATATAAGAATACATGTTCTTTCTAATCAGATGTGTATTTATATCATGTATATTTTCTCCTTTTTATTTTTATAAATAACTAATGTTATACGATGTGCACCTGCCGATATATCATGTGTATTGACTAATATATGATATATATTTTATACTTATAAAATATGCATTTGTTGTCATAAGATGTATATTCACAATTATAAGATATGAATTTATTATGTAAAAATGTGTATTTTTTTTCTAATAAGATGTGTATTTATAATATATATGTTCATCATTTATTGTTTTATAAATAAATTGTATGTATTTATATTTGAATGATGTGTATTTTGTTAGATAATATATGTATGTTTGTAAGATATGTTTTAATATTATGGAATATAAATATTTTTTTATATCTAAGCTATATTAATATGAATTTTTATTTATAGATTAAAAAAATATGTTTTTTATACAATAAATTAATTTATCCAATTGAGCCCTCGAGTTAAACATGGATAATGCGAGTGGGCTTGCCATGTGAAACAGCTTAATAAAACCTCCGAAGAATGGGTGGAAGGGGACTGTGTTTTAAGTGGTCAGCTTCCACGTCATTGAGGCTAGGCCTCAACGGTAGCCTCATATTAGACACGCACATTTTTAACATTTCGGGCCGAAGTTCCCGGTAAGAAAGAATGGATACTTAAGCCTGGTGTGGTATGAGGTGATAAGTATGAAAAAAAATTTCTTTTATTTTGTATTTTTTGGATCAATTATTTAATAATAATAATAATATTTTTAATAAAAAATTTATTTTATATCAAATTAAGATCTAAAATAGATATTTATTAAAAATAATAATTTTTTAATTTTAATTATACTATATAAGATATATAAAATATATGAATAATTTTTTTACCCCTATTATTCCTTACCAAATAAACATTTAGGACTTGTTTGGTATGGGAGTAATAGGGGTGGAAAAAATTCCTCCCTATTTTTTATTTTTTATATTAAGTATTTAATAATAATAAATATAATTTTAATAAAATACCCATTTTAGATCAAATTAAAATCTAAAATGGGTATTCATTAGAATAAGAATATTTAATTTTAACTAGATTATATAAGATATATAAAATATGAAAGTAATTTTTCCATCTCTATTATCCCCTAACCAAACGAGCACTTAATAATAATATTCTCCCTCACAAGCCAGTACTATTTCAGTTTGTGTGCATACATGAACTAGTAGCCTAGCCTTTACTTTCCATGTTGAGGTGGTCCTCGTCTTCTGGTATCATTTCTATTTATTTTTATCTTTTTGGTTACAAAAATAAATGTATATACTATGCAAGTCTCCCTAGACTTGTAAACATTGTTGCATTGTAATGTTGGTTACCAAGTAGATGAAGTTAAAGGTAGAGAGCCCGAATGCTAGTTCTCTACCAGCTAAAGGACAATATGTTTGGCTCTAGGAGGTCGATTGAATTCACACTCAAAAGTTACTACATTCCTCCAATTCCATAGCTTTAAGAAGTTGTGGCAAATATAGTTGGCCAAGGAGTATGTCCATAGGGATGATATATGGTGGATCTCAGGTTGGACTCAAACCCAGAAAAAAAAAATAAGTTGGTTGAAGGTCAAACCAAAGAGAACGCTTTATATTATACTATCTAAGAACATGTATAAATGTTTCATTATATCAACAAAGGATGCATGAAGGATCTGAAGTCATTTGACAATGGAAGCAAACTTCATTTGTCAAATATTTGTCTTCAACAACTAGAGTAAAGAATGTTCTAAACATTTCCATATCTTAAGTTCGTATATCAAGTTTTAAACTGAGGAACTTGGAACATTCTAATTGGTAAGGAAATCATAAGGCGGTTTAATGGAAAAAATTCCATTATTAGAAACCCCATCATAAGAGAGATCATCATTGGTAACATTAATCTAAATTTGTTGCTCTGCTATTTCATCCATAGATTGCTAATAAATTTTGCCCTAAAAATCATATCACCTCTAATTTCCTAAATTAGTGTAACCATATGCTACTAATTTAGCTAAATCATTATAATGCTCTCAGTTGTGAAGTTGACAAGAGAAGTGTTGATAACTAACCAATCTAGGAAAAAAAATGTACATTATGCCATTATGAATGAATCAGTTTACCCCATGTCTAAAGGATCCAAAGTAGCTTGAAATATGTCTCCAAATGTATAAGCAATTGGAAAATTTCTCGAGAATGAGAGAGGATAAATCATGTAAATACTATGATTTGAGAACATCATTAGCTTTATAAAGTATCATTGGGCCTTAGAAGGTCCTTGGAAAATTTCATTAACAAAGTATGGTTTATTGGCTCCATTATCTTGATATACAACCACCCTTCTTATACTTAGAAAGACACACATGGTCCTAGAACAAATTATGGACACACCTCTCATTAGATGTATGCCCCCAGAGGAAGCCCTTGTTGTCTTTTGTCAATATTGTTAAGAGAAGACTTTGGTAACTTATTATTTTGCATGATATATAGAGGGAGGGAAGAACTTATTAATTTAATTATAGTAGCACACCCTACTCAAGAGAAATAATATACTTGCCATTGTTGAAGTTTTTTATGTAGCCAATAAATAATAAGAAGAAACATCTATTTTAGGTTTAACATCATGAAGTATCACACCAGGATAATTACCAAGGAAAATGGTTGCCGAAATGTTTGAAGAAGTAATAATGTCATGGATTGTACTTTAATATACTTTTAGATAAAAGTAAATAGACTACTTTAGTGCTTTAATCCTTAACCTTGATGTGGAGGAAAATATATCTATGTAAGAGTTTATTAACTAAATGTGAGAGGTAGTAAATTAGGAAATAAGAAAAAGATAATCTAAAAAATAAAAATGTGAGAAATACTAAGACTAATCCTTTAACCACGGAAATGGTGCTAGACACCCACATCAAACTTCTCCTAAATTAAACGTGACAAGCAATCCATGTAGAGAATAACAATTCAGGGCTAGATAAGGATCTCCTTACCTCAAACCATGCTTAAGACTAAACACGTCCATAGGGAATCCATTCCACAAAATCCTTATTGAGGATGTCAAAATATAGAACATAATAATATTAATACTATCCCTCAACATGTTTGCTAAATAGAGAGCTTCTCATATATAATCCCACGAAAGCATGTTGAATGCCTTTTCAAGATTAATCTTGAGCGTCATATAACCACGTGTTCCATGCATACGCCACATAGTATTAATGAGTTGTTGGGTAATAACGATATTATCTTGTGAATGTTGCTTTGTAAGAAATCCGCTTTGAAAGGAATAATAAGCTTCATAAATTTAAGTTTTATCTAGGTGATCATAATGACCTTGTAATCTACGTTATAAATTATATTTAGAATTATTATCTAATACATTACAAAAAAAAGGATAACAAACATCTAAAAGCAAATATTTAATGTACATATGGCTGCCAAAATTAGTCAATTTGTTTATTGTCTTATTCACTTCCCTCAATAAATACTACACCTTTACTTTAGAGAATTATAGCAAAAGTACCATGCAATCCATAATTATTCTTGAACTAAGGCAAGAAGGAATACATTCATCAAGAAGTTGAATAACTAATAAGGCATTGCATTCAATAAATTCTGACAAATTCCTATAGTTTTAGTGAGTAAAAAACTATCATTTAGGTCTCTAAGGTCTTTTTAAAAGGGTATTTTTATATTCTATATGTCTTGCAAATTCAGTAACCCATTGTCCTATATGGTTTCTTATAAGACCCCAACTTCTTCTTTCTTTCCATCACTAATTTTGGGGGGGGGGGGGGAATAATCAATATATAATTTTGGAAAATTGTCTTATAGAGGTTTCCACTCAATATAATTTTTTTTAAATTGTCATTTTAGTAATTTTTAAGATATACCTCTTGAACGCTCCCTTAGAAATGAGGGACAATATATCAAAGGTATCTTTTGATTTAAATATTATATTAATTCTTATAATCTAGATAATAGAGAAGGCCTATATGAAAGTACCCCCTCAAAATTGTGCTATGTTCTTTTTTTCTAAGTCCTCATGGTTCTTCATTACCCATGTCATTAAATTGCCATAATCAATGAAACATTGAATTAGAGTCCATTAAGAGAATTCCAAAAGTCTCAAGAACTTCTTCATTCTTGAAATATATAATATTCATTTTCTCTAGCACAAACATGGAACATGTTATTTAAAATGTTCTTATAACAAAGTGATTCTTTAGAAGGGAAATTGTCGTGTCAAAGTAATCAAGCCATTAGATGCATATGAGATGTTCCATTAAAAACCTAGACCCATTTCGACCCCCTAAATTTCCATTCATCCATTTTCATAAGGCATCTCTTTACACAAAATCTACAATGAAAGATCTAAACCTCATGAATTTCTTGGATGGTGAATCCTCACAATTGTGGGTCCTCTTTGATCTCAACGTTACTTTGATGCTAGTGGAAATTTTAAGGGGTATTTTAATGGAAAGGTCCTTTAGACACCACATATCATCCTTCTTGACATTTGATACTAGGATATTTGTTTTTTCCTATACTGGGATATTTTTTTATTCCTCTTTTAAGTGAACTAGTAATAGATGATCTTATATAAATATCATCATACCAAATATTAGTAGAGTGATTGAATTTCTTTCTATCAAATATGTTCTAACTTATTCCAAAGTGAGGAAGTGGTCTGATGCTACAAATAGTCTTCCAAATATACCAATGATATGTTAATATATTTTGATTTTGTATAATTACTATTATTTATTTGTTAATATAAAGTGTTTTAGCATATTAACCATAAGGAGTAGTTCATATGAAATTAGATATAAAGTATGGCTATAAATTTTATTTTAATATGGTCTTAGGTTATTAATTTAACCTAATTATTTCTTATACTATTTCTTGATGGTAGATTAAATAGAAATCCGCATGGAACATATATAAAGAGAAAGGAGAGAAGGACTAAGGCAAATCAATTTTGAATGTATTATTAGATGTGTAATGAGTCGAGGCCATGTTGAGTTTTAAAAGGCATTCAACTATTTAAAATTGAAAGTAGTGTTTCACATTCAACTTTTCATGCTTCTTCATCTTCTCTCCTACTCCCTCCTATATGGTTATATCCATTTGTAGATGAATAGATAATTTAGAGTATGGATCTCCATTCAAGTTGAAGAAAATTTAAGAAGGAGATTGTAAAAGTCATTACTCCTGTCCTATTGAGAAGACTCACACAATTAGGTCAAAGGGTTAAGGGAGTTAGACCATAGTACTTCAAATTTCAATATTTAATTTTTATTTTTGCTGTTTCAAGTTTATAAATGACTAGAGGTATGCTAAATATGATTATTATAACGTATTTTACTATTTAAATTTGCATAAAGTATGAGGTTTCATACATTTAGGGTTTCACATGAAATTATGATGATTTGCACATGACTTTGTGTGATAATCTATTGATAATTGTGTTTCATGCATTAGAGTGTGTCTTACATGATGAATTTTTAAACCTTTAGTATTTTTGCCTTGGTATTTGTCTTTAAAAGCCCTACTCTAAAAAAAATTCTTTATCATTTTCATGCCTCCAAGATACCCATAAAGTATGCTTTATTGCTTTGTCTCTAATGCTTGTAACCCTAATACTTATTTATCTTTAGAGAGGATACGAGTTAACCATGCAATATGTTTAATATGTCTCTTCGTACTAATATCAACCCCACAAAAAATGATATTGTGGCAAGATATGCTTGTTCATATGTTTTGGTTTTTGGCTAATATGTCAATTTGCATAGATTAAACATAAATAGAATCTGGTGCAGACTTTGTAAGGATAAGTTTGCCTACTAGCTATAATGAATAGCCTTCCCCTTTTGCCAATCAAGCTCCCAGCTTTTGAATCACTTCATTAAAATTAATGATGTGTTTCAGTGTTGGTTAGTGATTATTTGAGTTTGAGTTGTCAATTCTTCTCTATTTGAGATTAGTTGAGCTTCATGGTGATTATTTATGTTTCATGTTATTACTACTATTATTATTATTATTATCATTATTATTTTTGTTTCTAATTATTAACTTTTGCTGATTGGATGAGTTTTTTTGGTGTATATTTTTGTTTAAAATGATGATTTTTCAAAGTTCTAATGATAATTTTCTTCAAAGGTGATTATTTGTGTTTTAGTTGATAATTATTTATATTTCAAGCAATACACATCAAACATCATGTCGATATGACCCAATTAAGAAACAATCACCATCAACTAAAAAAGAATAATCATTAACAAAAAAGAATACTAATGAACTAAAATACTATAATCATCAAGTAGGATGTCAATGATCATCAAGTTATTAAATATTTTTCCAAATAAGTATCAAGAAAACTCAAATTATCACAAACTAAAAATAAAATAATGGTGAGCTAAAAAGATAATAATCTTCAAGTAAAAATGAACAATTATCAACTAGAATAAAAATAATCATCAATTAAAACCGAAATAGCCATCAATGAAAAATGAAACAATCATAAACCGAAATAGAGATAATCACAAAATGAAAGACAATAATCATCCATTTAAATGAAAAATAATTATCAACTAAGAGCATCAAAAACTAAAACTAAAATACTTATCAATTGAAATAAATAATAATTTTTAGTTGAAAATGAAATAGTCACCCAATAAAAATATAATAATCATAAAGTCACATGAAAATAATCATGAACTAAAACTAAAATAATTAGATACACTAAACTACTAGAATTATCAAATGAAAGGACAATAATCATGAAATAAAACAAAGTAATCATTAAATGAAACAAAAATAAATTCCATGACTTTTTTTTTTGGTATCACTAACTAATTGGCCAAAATAATTATTCCCCAATCAAGGTATTTAATTTTCTTTCTTAAATTTAAGTTGAAGAAATAAATTAAGGGGTTCAAGAATGTGATGTTGTAAATAATGGTTGAGTTTTTAGCGCCATACGCAGTAAATAACATTTTTGTTATTTGGTGCATGATGCAACAATTGCCCGATCGCCATCCAAGGAGGAAAGATAGGTAATAAGATTTATGGCCTCCTACACCCAGCCCTACTTTGCACCACTTCCTTTAAGATATTTTTGGTTGAATATTTTAAAATCAAATAAATACTTTTAAATATAGTTTTTCAAAATTTATAATTTTTTTAGTAACGTTTTTTAAATAGAGTAAAACAATCGGTCACAATTATCAATAGCCTTCGCTTTCTCAAAGCTAGTTATTATCCGAGTTAAATATTATTTTAGTCTCTCTAATTTATAACTTTATTTTTTTATTGGTCTAAGTAAAAATAAAATGTTTATTTTAGTTCATATAACTTATAACTTTATCTATTTTAGTCTCTTGTAAAAATAAAATATGTATTTTAATTATTATAGAATTATTTAATATCCAAACTAGAACCTAAATATTATATTAATCTATTATTATAAATTAATTTTTATACTCTTTCTCTTTCTCTTCTGGTAAGCGAATTATTAGAAACACTCTATCTCTTTCTCTTTGGGTAAGCACATTATTAGAAATCACTGTCCTATTTTTTTTTTAAATACTAAAATAGAAATAGTATTTAACTCGTCGTACTCTTCTCACATTTATCCCATTCCTTTTTTAATCTCTATTCTAATTTCTTCTTTCTAGCAGCTTCTGGGATCCCATTAGAGCAGCTGTCACAATGTTACCTATTTCTCTCTCTCGTACAGTCCTCTTTGCATTAGCAACGTTAGGCAAGATTGGCCCAGTGAAGTACATCTACGGCTACCGTTGGGACTAAGTATGACAAACAATGGCGCGACTACTGATGGTTCGTAATCGTAACACTAATATTTGCTTGCTTGGGCTGTATCTGCTATATATGCTTTTCCATGCTTTAATGATAGAGTCGTGCTATGTTAATATCTTGAAAACTCTGGAAAATCTGTTACCCGTCCGTGGAAAATGATGGGTGACCTTAACGATGAATCGTCCCAATGGAAAATTGGGAGGGTTGCCACCACCTAGTCAGCTTAGAATGGATAAATATGGAAATTGTATGCAAGAATGTGAGAGAATGTTAGAGCTATTTTCAGGATAGATTATCTTCTAGAAAAATAGGAGTATATTCTAGAAAAATAGTAGTATATATATAGATAATAAATTAAAAAATTATAATTTTATTATTGATATTTTCAACACTTAATTGTGATTATATAATTTTAATCTTTTTTAATTATCATGAAAAACAATAATTTATATATACTATAATTAATTAATTATTGTAGTATTAATTATCATTAACATAATATTAATTATAATATTAGTTATTTTCTGAATAAAAATTTAAGGAATGAGATAATTTTTTTAACTTATATAATCACAATTAAGTTTTGAAAATATTAATAATAAAATTATAATTTTTTAAACTTATTACCTATATATATACTACTATTTTTCTAGAGGATAGTCTACCCTGAGGGTAGTTCTACCATTCTCCAAGAATGTGGCATGCTCGATCTAGGATCCCGAGGGCCTCGTTTTACATTGATTTGCAGAAGGAGAGTAAGCCTTCTCATTCGAATGCGATTGGATTGTGTTTGAGGGAATGCAAACTGTATCACATCTTTCCTAGATGCGTGTGTTTAACATCGCCTTAGAATTGGAGGTAAATCCAATTTAGTTTAGGTTGGTTTGATTTGATTTGATTTTGGTCCGAAACCTAAACAAACTATATATTTTACTGTTTGAAAAAAAAAATCTTAAATCAAATTAATCTATTTTTTGAATAATTCAAACCAAACTATATAACTGATTTATAGTTTGGTTAATATTTTTTGCATCTTAAATATCAAAAATTAATGATTAAACTTAAAATCACTTTCATATCATTACAAAAATTAGAGCTAATAAAAATCCATACTAAATTGTAATTTAACAATATTATTTTTATAGTAATATCTACCTTATTATAAACCTATGTAGATATGATTGTAAATATATAAATATTGTTTCTGTATAAGTCATATTTATCATTGCATGAAAAATAGAAAAGAAATACAATTTATGTGAAGCGTAAATTATATAATATTTTTTAAATAGCTCTTTAACTACTTTTAAGCATGGCGATATGTATATTTTTAGAGATGTAACGAAGAAGGAAAAAAATCTTATTATCGTAGAGAGTTCAAGATGAATACACATACTTACAATATAGTTATTTAAACCTTTTTGGGTGTTCATCCATCATCTATTACTCTCAAGTGAGATGAAGATACCATATGCAAGTTAGAAAAATATATGCTGATGGAGGAAGAATATTGGAGTAATAAGGGCACATGGATAAGTTGTTTTTTGAATATTGCATTACAAAGTTTTTTCATAGGGTGGTATTTTGTAAGCGGAGAAGGAATAATATGATTAGCTCACTTAAATAAGAATTTTGGCGAGGAACATGGAACATATTCGTAATTCTATCTGAGTACTGCGAAGGTATATATTGAGACTAGCTGAGCATTACTCCTAATTGATTTTAGAAAAACCATTGGCCCTACCTATCTTCTAGAAGTGTTCAAATAGGTAGTTATGGTTTAATCTAACCCATAATATCTTAACTCATATAATCCATGATTTATAGTCCAACATACACTGAGTTGGAGTACATGATTAATTAATTAGTTTCAATCCAATCCATACAACTTATGTGTTACATTAGTTGACCACATATTACAGTGGGTTCATATATGTACAAATCAACCTATCACCACCCCTTCCACCACAACCATGCCCACAACAACAACCATCACCATCACTCTTTTTTTCCTTTATTTTTTTCTTTCTTTCTTTGATTCATCATCACCAACATCACCCTTTTTTCCCTCTTTTATCCTTTATTGATACACCAATACCTCCACCTCTGCCCACTTTTTAATATACACACAACACATTAACATCACCTCCACCATAACATCAATACCCAACTAGGCCACTATTCTGGGAGGAGTTGGGTTGGGATGGGGCGGGTTAACTCGGGGCAAGTTAAAAGGAGTTTAGTTGTGAAAAGGATACCCTAAAGAGTTTAGATTGATTTACCCAAGAGATTGATTCAGAATAGGGTAAGCTTATGTGGAGTCATGTTAAGATAGACAAACGTAGAGTCAGATAAGGGTGGGGTGGGCCCAAGTGGTATCAAGTTAGGATGAGGTGGACTTAGCCAAGTTGGGTTGAGAGGTCACCTTGGTGAAACTGTTTGGGTTGGGGTGAATCTAGGGCATAATATATTAGGGTTTAGTTGGGGTGATCTCGACCAGAATGGGGCCTGACTAAGGCAAGGCTTGGGAAAATTCAAGTCAGGGTAAGGTAGAGTCTGGTTGAGACGAAGTGAGCTAAGAGGAGTTAGGGTTGGGCAAAGTGAGCCTGAAGGAGTTGAGACAAAAGTGGCCTAGGCAACATAAATTTTAAATACACAACCCATATCTTATGATTCTATGATCCAAAAGCCAATAAACTATCCATGATTCTAAATAGAATATTAAAGTAATAGAATCATGGTAGTATCTTAAGATCATATAAAAGTTTAATAGTATCTTATGATCCTAGGTAGAATCTACGATAATACATATTGAGTATAATTTTTCATTTATTTACTTTGAAATATATCTCCCCTCTTATTCTTGCTATGTTTTTTCCTAACTCTAAACCTTATCCAAATTCATTTATTTATGTTTTTTCATTTATTGAGCTGATTTTTGATGTATTGGAAATCCAATAAAAATATCTATAACTTTCATGTTCAACACTTTTCCAAATTCAGATTGCATTATGGTTGGATTTGCAATTCTTTATTCCTTTTCATACTTTGAGCACTCGTGTTTTCTTCCTTTTTGTTCCAGCTATTGGGTTTTAGCTCCTTTTGATCCCATGTTCTCGAAATACATACAAAATATGATCAAGAGTAGTAAAAAAGAACAAGTGTACTAAAGTATGAAAAAAAATCATCATATAATCACATTAAATCTTAATGTTAAAGTCCATATGATTGACATAATTCATGCTTATCAACTCCCCTATCCTGGACTTGTTTCTTGTCCTCAAGCAACCAACACATATAAAAGCACATAGTAGAAGTGATAGGTTAGAATGAGATTCCTTTCTCAGTAAAGATTGTTCAAATACTCACATCACACCAAATCATATCAGCTCACTAAGACTCCAAAATTCATCAAAATGTTAAAACACAATACTTGAAAATATTTCTCTGGTTGCATACTTAGGAAATAAGTGGAAATGTGTTGTTTAATTCTCAAGTCAAAATCATGCAAGGATAACATGTTGCCTGAGTTGCAAGCAACCATGAGCTAAACTCGTACAAAACTCAAGTTTCAAACTAGCAACCTCACTTTAAGCATTGGAACACTTCTCTCTTGTGTTTATTTATATGAATCAATTTTGAAGTTTCACTCAAGTCCTTGCATTCATGAACATGATCACCCATATGCTTGCAATGCTTCTCAATTCTACGCTACTATAAAGACTTAGAACACACAATAATCAAGAGGTCTTATTAAGGTTTTAATGAGGTCAAATGCAAGAAGGTTAATACATAATTTTTTTGGGGCTACAAGTCTAAAACCATTGAGGTGTGATCAATAATAGTTATACAGGTCTCTTTCACTTTATTCAATATTTTTTTCCTTTTATCTTCCACTTTTTTTTTCAATAGACTTAATATCTTCAACATGAAAAACAAACCCAAATTTCTTATTCTGTATTTTTTTTCATTCTACATAATCATTCACCTTTTCACAACCCCCTATGCTTAAGATACACCATACTCGTACCTTTACTCTTAATATACTCATCACCCCACTAGCTCTAGACTAAGTTAGGGATACATAGATAAAGGTTAGATCAACAAAATAGGCCAAAAGCTCAAAACAGTTAGCAAAGGATAAAATATTAAGGTTAGGTTATTTGTCTCATGTAGGATTTATAAGAAAATAAAATATGCCTCTATCATCTTAATGTGTATCATAAGTCATATGTAATTTTGAAGAAATTTTTTGCAAGTTCTAGTTTTATAAGCCATGGTGGGACATCACACACAAGAAAAATATTGAGACTTTTTTTTATGAATTGGTCTTTTAGGCTCAAAATCTCACAAGGTCCAAATAAAAATGCCTGTTCTAATCCTTTAAATCATAGAACAAGTCACCACATTAGTTACACTACAATGAACCACAAAAAGTCTGAATGAATATATGACCCTCAATTTCACCAACATAATTACACTCATCCCTTAAGAATCCAACCAAAACATTTAAGCTCAAAAATCAAAATCGTTGTCAAGAAAACATTAAAGGGTCTCAACAAGTCAAGTCAACTTACTACAACCTCATGTTAAATAGTCTTCTATTATCATCAACAAAAGATCATTTCCCACTTTTATTTCTCTTTTTTTTTTTGCAAATTTCAAATTTCAAAATTTTCAAATTGTTTTTCAATTAATTTTTTTATAAAGAAACATAAGAAATGCATAATTATAAACATAATGCAAGTAACACAAGTAAAGAAAAATGTAGCCCTACAATATCTCCCCCATGCTTACAATTCACATTGTCCCCAATGTGCTAACAAGATAAAAGGGAAGAGAGGAACTTACTGTAACACGCCCAAATTTTGGAACTTAAAATTTTCATTTTAAAAAGTTAATAGCGGAAGCTAAAATACAAAACGTAGGGGTGTGACGCTGCATCCAACATAGAAGAGGCACTCCCTATGCCTAGCCTATATCAAGTGCAAGGCAAATGTAACCTTATACCTAAAAATCAGGTATGGGAAGCACTTGATTTTACCACGATACAAGATACGAAATAGAGAGAGAAGAGAATAAATAGTGAAAATAGAGGAATAAGAGTCCAAATAGAGATAGAGATATCCAGATAATCATACCCATTACCAATTTGTCTAGTGCTCACCCAAGGCAAGCACATCAATCTAATAATCATCAGTCACCTGCAAAACAGGTGGAATGGTCTGAAACACTCTGAGACAACACACCTGAAGCACTATCCTTTCCAGTGGAATGAAGGTTATAAATATCTCAGGGCAAAATACTCCCGAGCCACTATTCTACCCGATGGAATAGGAATACATATACATATAGACAAATATATCACTCTAGTCCTGACTAACATATTCTTCCACTGTAAATCATTAGTATATTTCCCATAGGATATGAATATATGTTTCATTTCACGATGAGTAGGGACCCTATTATTCTTAAATAGGTGGAACTGTCTGAAACTCTTGGGGACAACACACCTGAGTCACTATTCTTTTTGATGGAATGGAGATTAAAAACATCATCTCGGGGTAGAACACTCTCAATCCACTATTCTCCCCAGTGGAACGGGATACATATATATAGGTTTAGAAAAATAATCACCATGGCTCTACTCACGTGCTATTTCACTTTAAGTGATTAGTATCTTACTCAAGATTGATTCTCAGGCATAGGACACAGTCAGAACAAATATATATATCAAATAGGTCCAAATCCTTAAGTCTAGTTAAACCCTAATTACACTCCCTTTAGTGTTTATTCTCCTATATTGGTTGTTCTATTCACATTATATTATGCCATCTCCCAAATCCCATCATTAGTATCATATTCCAAATGCACAACCTAATTCCCATAAGTTTGCTTTAATAATCTCATCCTGATATATAAATCACTGAGGTATCCAAGCCCTAATTCTATAGAATTGTCATAACACTTCCCATGAAATTTTCATGATTTCTAATTCAAATAGATAACCTCTAAACCATTAACATGGAATAATGATATTAACATTTCAAGATAGCTTGCTCCAAATTTACTATTAAACATTTAAGAACCCCAAATAACGATAATTCTCCTATAGATTATGCAAGCTATTATTGTCATAATTTAAACCTCCTAACACATAAATTACCAAAACTCCTTATTATCCCATAATGACTGAGTTACCCTTTAAGCACAACTAAAAACTTTATTTTATAAAATCTTATACCTTCCACACATATTATTTTTCCAAGTCCCCATTTATCATCATACCTCATGAAAATCCTTAAGTCCATTTACCACAATTCATTCAACCCATATTTTATACCATAAGATATATTTCCACAAATATAACATTATCATCATTCAACCCATATTTCATACCATAAGATATATTTCCACAAGTATGACATCATCATCATTCAACCTATATTTTATACCATTAGATGTATTTCCATAAGTATGACATTATCATCCAAAATTATAATGTAATGGTATCTCTCACTCATTCTTATTCCCTTTCAACATAATATTCATATCAACACATAATATCATGATAAACACATATTACATCATATATCAATAATATCATAAAAAACACATATAGTCATATAAGCAATTAACACACAAAAATCCTAAACATCAAATAGTATCTTCACCAACTAGGACACCGTGCTCTAAGTATGCAAATCCTATAGTTCCTTATCCGAAGCTATTGGATTACCACCTATAAAAATAAAAAAAAAATCATGATTAAGGTCAAAGAGGGTAAAAATAGATATAACTGTAGTCAAATGGGAGCTTGAGACATATGGATGTGTAGATAAATGTATGGTGGAGCTATGGTTAAATTTTGGTGGTGTTTGGACAAGATTTGGGGTGAAAATAGGGATGCACGACAAAAAAAGAAGTTGCACCGCCAGACGGTGGAAAAGTTATACGACTATGCAGCAACAGGCCGAGAAGAAAAAATATGCACACTCAGATGGTGCAAGGGTTGCACGGCTATGCAAAAGGAGATTTTAAGCGTTATACAGCTGTGCAGTAGGCGGTACACCAGTTGTGCACTCTGCAACGCCGAAAAACATGAGAGGAAGAAGAAGAGAAAAAAGGTGACAATGGACGGCTACGACAAATGGGTAATTTGGGTGACTTTAGTGGTCAATCCACCAGCCAAAGGGCAGCAAGTGGTAGCTGAGGTGGTGCACAGTGGTGCAAATGGTGGTGCAAATGCCAAAAATAGAGAAAGAAGAAGGAAGAAGATGGATGGAAGAGAAGGAAGAAGAGAAGATGGTCGGGGAGCTCGGGCAATTGATTTTTAACACAGAAAGGATAGGTTGGAGGCCAAACAAAGAGAAAGAAGGAGATTATGGGGGATGTGTGTATACATACATTTATTTGTGCATGTGGTGGGAGTCGGGGAAGAAGAAAAAGAGCAGGGGGATGATGGTGATGATGCAACTGCAAGTTGATGATGATGGTTGTAAAGGATAGTTAGGGTAGATTAGTAGATGCAAGTTGAGGACGGTGATGGTTGATGTAAATGTTGCGTGATGAGGGAAAATGGCAGGGAAAGAAGAGTGTGTGTGGCGTGTGTGTTAGCGGTGCAGTCGAGCAGGGATAAGGGTGTAGAAAGAGAAGGAGAAAAAGAAGAAAGGAGGTAAGGTGATGAGTGATGGGTGATAGATGCAAAAAGGTGATGGTGCAAATGGATGGTGCAAGTTGCAAGTGCAAGTTGCATAAATTCAAAAGTTGCAGCTCAAGGTTGACGAGAGGAAAAGAAGAAAAAAAAAGAAAAGGAGAAAGAAAAAGAAAAAGATAAGGGTTGGGGGATTAGTTTAGGGTGATTTTAGATGAGCTAAAGGTAATTAGGATTAGTAGAAATTTTAGCAGGTTTTTGATTTTGGTTTACGAATTACAATTTATCAAAGTTAAGGATTCAAAATTAGTTAAAGTTTCAAGATTAAGGATAGGTTAAGGCTAATGTAGGATTTATTAATACTAGAATTAAATTAGGGTGCTAATGATGCTTGATTAGGATAAGCAAATTTTCAGGATATTACACTCACAGACTATGTTTACTCATTGGGTGGTGATGCAACAGTGGCAGAACATCCCTCGTTGGTTCTGGATCGCTTTGGACTTATGAGTAATCTACAATTATGGTTGGGAAATCAAAAACCTCAATTTTTACAAATGGAGAATAAACCTTGGATACGGATTGCCTATAATTAATTTTGAAATTCCAAAATCTCACAACACTTCAACACTTAGTTCTTTTTTGTTTCTTCTTTTTTCTCCCTCCTTTTGTTGTTATTCTTTGGGACCCATATCATTGTGTTTGAGACTTCATCACCTAGACCAATATAAGCACAAAAATATCTGTGAGTTAGTACGAGCCACAAAAATCAAAAGGGAAAAAAATCTCGGTAAATGAAAGCATAACCTTGGGTTGACTCCTAAGAAGCGCTTATTTTAAAGTCACTAGGTTGACTCTCTCATTTCTAATTTTTGTTCATCAAGAGAATAACGGTCTTGATTTTTTCAACACCATTGCCATTATATGGTTTTAATCGTTAGTCATTAACTGATGCACTGTCATATGCAAAAAAAATTTAATAAATAAATCCTAATTCCCAAATACGTAGTATATGGCAAGAAGGAGTCGAACCCACAAGGAATGACGTTCTAATCACTAAATTGGCTATTGATGTTATAACCCCGTTTATACAATTTCATTGACTCTTATACTAAACTTAATTGTACTAAATCTTAATCACTAATCGAAAAATAAGGGAGGAATGACTTGATGATGGAATTAAAATGCCATACATTCAAATAAGAAGAATGATTCTAAACAATTTAATGTTGACTTAGGAAATTCAGAATAACAAATTCCCATACTTCCTCTCAACCTTAATAAATTGAATATGCTCTCAATTTATTTTATACCCATTTAATAACCTAGGTTACGAACACTAGATTCAATTAATGGTATCATTATGAACGGGAAGCAGCCAACTACAACCATAACCACACAAGCTTGGATTATGCAATTGCACCAATTAATGGATAAGATTAATAATTAATCTTCTTGCTACTATAGACAAATTAATTAACAAATACGGGTTAATTTCGTTGTCTTAGCAAAGATCAAGTTCCAAACCAAATAGGTGTTCAATCTAATTAGTTCAAGAATCTTAATCTATGATATGAAATCATTCAATTCGATCCATTAATTCAATTAAACCTCATCTAGAATCAAACATTTAAAATATGAGATGGTAATTAGGATATAATTCCATCCTCAAATCATCCTACCCTGTTCAAATTACTCAAATGTCTGCATATTCACAATTCATACAATTACATATAAATCCTGAAAATCAATAACAACACACATTCACGAATTCTATTATTGCAATAATTAGATGATAATATAGTGAACACAAATAAAATTACAGAAAATCTACTTAGATTTAACAAAAATAAAGATACTGAAATTTATAAAGGAATAGAGGAGACTTATCAATTGAAGTGCAGAATGTTAAATCATCAATAGAATTCAAGAAGATCAAAAAGTTTGAATTGTGCATTACATGTATGTTCTAGAGGAATAAAGGAAGAAAAATACATTCCAATTGTCTTCGATCTCTCTCCTCTCTGTCCCGAACTCTGTTCTCAGATAAAATTTATTAGAAACAAGTTGCGCGGACAGTTACACGTTTTTAAATGGAAACACGGGACCCCCGTGTTTTCTTCCAACTGCTCTACTGACAAGGATTTAAAGATTGATTCTTGGGATAAATAACACGACCCGTGTTTATGAAACACGGGACCCCGGTGTTTTTGATCTTTCCACTCAATTCCTTTGAAAGTTTCAGCTTAGCTTCTCTGGATGTATTTGTTCCCTTTCCAACTTTGCTCTCCTTAATTCAACATTTCTTGAAGTGTTCTCTAATTGATTTCTTCTTTTCAATGATTTCTCCTTGAATTTCTTCATTTTTTTTCCTTTCCTGTAAAATCTATTCAAAGGAGGAAACTGGCCGAAAAGATTAAATCTAATAGAATTAATGAGAGATAAATGATATTTTTAAATATGAAAATAATCGATAAATCTCATCTATCAAATACCCCCATGCTTGAATTATTGCTTGTCCTCGAGCAATATCATCACATGCACATAAATACATCAAGAAACGCAAGAGAAGCAGGTTACGGAACACAAGATTTATTAGATTGGAATTTTCATGTACGAAGCTCAACTTGTATTGGGACTGAAAAAATACTTGTAAATCATGAAATATCAATGATAAAAATATTTTTGGATCACACCCTAAATCACCTTAAAAATATTCTTATCAAATGCTCAAACGGTTAAGGAACAAAAATTATAATAATTAGTATCTCATCATGCAAATTAGATTAAGACTAATGAAATTCAAATTGGTAGATTCTTACTTTCGGAATGTGGAAACGCTCACTCTTATGTGTAAAGGGTATGATATGTTTACTCTCAAATCTTCTCCAAATGATAATGATCGCCCATATGTTTTTCATTATTCTCAATTCGCCACTGCTAGAAAGAACTAAAGTATATAAGAATCAAAAGGTCTTCAAATTTGGTTGTAATGGGGCTAGGGTTCTAAGGTGGGATAGAATTTTGGGATTGTAGCTAAACTCTACCAACTAGAGAAGCAATTTATTTATTTTAATTAAATAACAATTTCTCCTCTTTTCCTTTACTTCACCTCCCCCCTTTTTATTTAACTTTTTTTATATCTTCACACCCTTCCATTCGACCAAATAACATCAAAAGACATGAAATTTTATTCTCTTCTTCTTCTTCTTCTTCTTCTTCTTCTCGTTCTTTTATTTTATTTTTTAGAAGAAAAATTCTTAGCCACTTCCTCCATTTATTTTTATGATATCCACACCCCCATACTTAGATTTCACCTTATTAACAAAATAGAAGTTCTCCTTGAAAATCTATTACTCCACTAGTCGTAGAGTAAGGAGGAAGAATGCATATGGAGATTCGTTGTTAAGAAAGGTTATATCAATAGAATAGGTCTTTAGGCTCAAAGGGTTTATACAATGGATAAAAATTTTCAAGGTGGACTATTTGGTCTTGTAGCTAACAAAGAAAGAAGAATGCCTTTATCATTTTCAAATATCCTAAAGTTCTATGTAGTCTTGAAGAGAACTAATGGCAAATTCTAGTTTCACATATCATTGGAGAATGTACACACAAGTAGAATACGTTTTGGATAAATAATATATCTAATGACTAGGTCCAAGCGCTCACCAAGGTGTATCTACCAATTTTTCAATTTCATTTCATCCAATTCCTAGTCAATGCATGATTTGATCTCTAATCATTCTAACTTTCTTTCCTTCACTATTATTACATTCTCAATTTCTATTTTTAAGGTTTCAAAAGATGTTGATCAAAACATACAATAAGTATAAAATTATCCTTTTCAAAAATAATTCAGTCCCATACTTTGTTTTACTTCGTATACGGATTACTCAAATCTAATACTTCCTGTTTATATATATATATATATAAATGCAGATGAACAACTAGTACGTAAAGTAGATAGGAAATAAATTAACTAACTACCACTTAGCATAACTATATAACATTTACGAATTATTTCTACTTAAGAATAATCACAAGCCTACGAATGCTAATGCACCCCCCTACTTATTGTGTTCATTGTCCCTAATGAACAAATGTAAGAGAAAGATGAAGAATAGGTTTCAAGAGGGAGGTGGCGGTGGATCTCGGCTCCCGAGATGGAAATCATAGAGATTCTTCATCATCTCCATCATCTGATTTTAGTTATGGCGAATGGAATCCAATTGGGAATACACTTGATTTTGAAATTGGAGATGCCATTCTGGAACAAAAGTTGAGGAAGAAGAAGAGCTGGCTTGGGATCGGGGTGGTGGCGGCGGTGGTGCATGGTCACCACGAGGCGGTATAGGATGTTCGATGGCTAACGGGGCAGGGTTATCATCATCCTCACTAGGCTGCCAATTTAATGGGTTTAAAGGGTCGGTTTTGGTAGGGTTAGGTAGAGGAAAGAAAACACGTCCCTGGTAAGAAAGGTACCACGCATTACCCCTACGCTCAATAAAATGCGTAAGGCAGCAATGTTTGATATCAATACGGGTGCTCATGGCCTCAATGGGCATAACCTCAGGAAGAGGTATGTCCAAACTTACACAGATGGTGGTAATTAAGCCATCGATGACAATGTCCCCCTGTTTGGAATTACCGACCCTTTGAAACTATTTTGCAATAAAATAGGGAGTATCAACAGAGTAATGTTCAAGCATAGAATAGAGAAAGAAAAGTTCAATTGAACGAACCACCCCGGTACTATCTCCCCTCCCAAAGATGGTAGTAGCCAAAAACCTTTGAATGTATCGGAAGACTAGGTTAAAAATCCTAGAGGATTTGGCTTCGGAAATGCGGAAGGTATCGGGAGTAGGCATATTCGCTATATCACCTATTTTAGCAAAAAAATTGTTGGCATGGAACCAAGGTAAAATGAATCGGAACCCCTGTGAAGCCAACATAAAAATGTGGGCAAGTTCATGCACTGCTAATTGCCTATCTTCATTAAAAAGGTGAAAAGAAACATACCCTTGATTATTTTTTAGTATCACCAATGTCACCAACTTCAGCATAAAGTTCAAAAGTACTCAAAAATTCTAAAGTCAAGCGCCTATTGGTATGATTCATACAATAGACAAAGTTTTGCAAGCATATAGTTTCAAGCATGCGCATGACTTGATCATGTATACCTAATGTATGTAAAAAACCATCATCCAGATATCGAGTGCCAGTGATACGCCTTTGAGACAAGTAATCGTACCTTTGTTGTTGTTCAGGTGTGGTAAAAATTATACCTAAATCGTTGGGCCGGTTACGTCGTTGTCTCGCTTGAGTGGGTGATGATCGGGACTTTGAGGATTCACCTTCATATCGGTGCTTCTTTTTCGGTGCCATCTACACAAAGATTATCAATTGGATGATAAGAAACAATGTCTTAACTTGAAATTGCAGCAAACATAATGTTGCTCTTGAAGAATATGATTAGGCTGCAATGATAACTATAACAATAGTCACTGAATGCATACATATGCCCTAACCATATCATTCATCCCAATTAATAATTGTGCAAGTTATCGAACAAAATCACCCAATGTCCAATCTCATTGTGTCAGCATATGTAAGTAAAAGCAAGGAAGCCGAATCAATACTTCTGCATGATGGGGAAGAACCACTTACCTTGATTGTGTGAAAACAGGTTATAAAAAATGCAGAAATCAAAGGAAGAATATTGGAATGACATATGCCACAAAAACCCTAATGTAATTTCTAGAAAATGGAAGGGTTAAAGCTCGAATAATTAGGGTTTGAGAAGAAGGGTGCCGCCTGCTTTTGTAGTGGAATGACACAAAATTCGGCAGAGAAAAGAAAATTAAGGGTGGAGAAAGAAAATGGAAGGTTAATGGAGTAGGATTTGTTAAGATTTGAAGGTTTTAGTGAGAAAAATGGAGGATTTCGAAGGAGTAGAAAGACAGAGGAGCACAACAAAGAAATGGAGAAGAAGAGAGTAAGGTCCTTGTTTTTTTCAGATCTGAAAACACGGGGGAGAAAAAGGATGCCGTGGAAAAACACGGACCGTATTTCAGAAATACGGTACCCCCGTGTTAAATTTTAAACATTATGTTTCAGAAAAAGAAATGACAGAGAAGGAAACACGGGCCGTGTTTGTAAATACGGACCCCCCGTGTTAATTTTGAAGCTCTATGGAATTCTGAAATTTTTCTGCAGACAGAGAAACACGGGTCGTGTTTCAAAATACAGACCCCCCGTGTTAATTTTGGAGCTCTCTGAAATTTTGAAATTTTCTGCAGAGGGAAAAACACGGGCCGTGTTTGGAAATACGGACCCCTCGTGTTAATTTTGGAGCTCTTTGGAATTTTGACGTTTTCTTACAGAGAGAAAAACACGGACCGTGCTCACAAATACGGCCCCCCGTGTTTTTTTTAAGTTTAAACTACTAATGTATTTCCACACATATACACATTATGTAGATATAAATTTATACCAACAATGTAAAAAGAAAAGTATGAGATACGGAAAACTTATGTACAACACTTGGGTGTTTCCCAAGTGAGAAAATGCGAGTCATTCAGCCCTCATAATTGGGACTGGTAAGATCAACCACTTCCAAATTGTGCACTTGATGTCCTTCGTAGTAAGGTTTGAGGCAGTGTCCATTGACTTTCCACATCTTTCCTATTTTCTCACTCTTAATTTCTACTGCACCATGAGAAAACACATTAGTCACAACAAATGGGCCGATCCATCTCAACCTCAATTTCCCTGGAAACAACTTCAATCGAGAATGATATAATAAAACTTTTTGACCAATTTCAAAACTCTTTCTAAGAATGAACTTATCATGAACTGCCTTAGTTCTATCTTTATATCTCAATGCAGTTTCAAAAGCATCATTTCTTATTTCTTCCAATTCTTGTAGTTGGAGTTGCCTATGTCTTCCAACTTCAGTTAACTCCATGTTACATTTCTTTACGGCCCAAAAAGCTTTATGTTCTAACTCAACTGGTAGATGACAAGGCTTACCGTAAACCAGACGATATGGAGACATACCAATTGGAGTTTTGAATGCTGTACGATAAGCCCAGAGAGCATCATTAAGATGTAAGCTCCATTCCTTTATTATTGGTTTCACCATTTTTTCCAAGATTGATTTGATTTCCCAGTTGGATACCTCAGCTTGACCATTGGTTTGTGGATGATATGTTGTAGAGATTCGATGTGTCACATGGTATTTATTTAATAGGGAAAACCTTGCAAAAATATTAGTTCGAAGAAATTCTGCAACAACCTTAGCATCATCAGTACGGGTGGCCTTAGCCTCCACCCATTTTGACACATAATCAACAACAACAAGAATGTATTTGAACCTGAAAGAGGATGGAAAGGGTCCCATAAAATCCATACCCCAAACATCAAAGATTTCGCATGCTATGATAGGAGTTTGTGGCATTTCATTTCTAGGACCTAATCCCCAAGTTTTTTGACAGTTTTCACACGTTTTACAAAATTCATGAGCATCCCTAAACAATGTAGGCCAAAAGAATCCACTCTCTAAAACTTTATAAGTTGTTCGTTTGGGACCAAAGTGTCCCCCACAAGCATAACTGTGACAAAAGTGTAAAATAGACAGAACCTCACTATCAGGAATACATCTTCTAATGATTTGATCGGCACATTGTTTCCACAAGTATGGATCATCCCATACAAAATATTTTGCCTGACTTTTCATTCTATCTTTCTATGCTTTTGTAAAGTGTGATGGAAATACCTTAGCTACCAGAAAATTTACCATGTCAGCATACCATGGTATCTCATTCCCAATAACATGAAGTTGCTCGTCCGGAAATGCTTCATTGATAGGTACTTCAACTTCAACTTCTTTGATTAACCGACTTAGATGATCTGCTACTCTGTTTTCTGTTCCTTTCTTATATTTAATGCGTATATTGAATTCTTGGAGTAGAAGAATCCATCTAATCAGTCGTGGTTTTGCCTCTTTCTTTGCTAACAAATATTTCAACGCTGCATGATCAGAATAAACAATTATTTCAGTTCCTAGCAGATAAGAACGAAATTTATCCAAAGCAAAGACAATGGCAAGAAGCTCCTTTTCGGTAGTTGTGTATTTAAGTTGAGCTTCATTCAATGTTCGTGAGGCATAATATATCACATGTGGATCTTTCCCGATCCTTTGACCTAACACTGCACCAACAGCAAAGTTAGATGCATCACACATCAATTCAAATGGGAAGTTCCAATCTGGTGGTTGAAGTATAGGTGCACTTATCAATTTTTCCTTTAAATGGTCAAATGATCTCTGCCATGCGTCATCAAATTGAAATTTCGTTTCTTTTTGAAGAAGCTTACATAATGGTTGGGCTATTTTAGAAAAATCCTTGATAAATCGGCGGTAGAACCCGGCATGCCTTAAAAATGAACGCACATCTTTGACAGTTGATGGATAAGGTAATGAAGCAATAAGATCAATTTTTGCTTTATCTACTTCAATTCCTTTGGCTGAAATAACATGTCCCAAAACTATTCCTTGTTGGACCATAAAATGGCATTTTTTAGAGTTTAGCACAAGATTTGTTTCCAGACATCTTTTCAAGATAAGGGTCAAATTACCTAGGTATTCTTCAAAAGTATCTCCATGAATACTAAAATCATCCATGAATACCTCGATAATTTTCTCTAGATATTCGGAAAATATGCTTACCATACACCTTTGAAATGTAGTTGGAGCATTACATAATCCAAATGGCATGCATCGATAAGCAAACGTACCGTAGGGACATGTAAATGTGGTTTTCTCTTGATCTTCTGGAGCTATGGGAACCTGCAAATATCCAAAATAACCATCAAGAAAAAAATAATAAGCATGACCCGCTAGCCGTTCTAACATTTGATCCATAAATGGTAAAGGAAAATGATATTTCCTAGTCATGGAGTTCAGCTTTCTATAGTCAACACATACCCTCCAACCATTTTGAACTCTAGTAGGAACCATCTCTCCTTTATCATTCTCCACTACTGTTATGCCTATTTTCTTTGGGACAACTTGAAGCGGACTTACCCAACTACTATCAGAAATTGGGTATATGACTCCTACACTTAGCAATTTTAAAACCTCTTTCTTCACAACTTCCATCTTTATCGGATTCAACTTACGTTGTACTTGTCTACTTGGCTTCACATCCTCTTCAATTAAAATCCGATGCATACAAAATGAAGGAATAATACCCTTAATATCAGCAACTATCCATCCCAAAGCTGATTTGTATTTTTTCAACACATTTACCAGTTTTTCTTCTTGTTGAGATGTTAGTTCACTAGATATGATAACCGGAAGGGTATTCTTATCTCCTGAGAATGCATATTTGAGATGGTCAGGTAAAGGTTTCAACTTCACTTTAGGTGGTTGATCTATGGAAGGTATAGGTCTATCCACTGTTAAAGGCAAATCCACAAATTTTCCAATTCTACTAGGACATATTCCCAAAGCAGCCACTACCTCCTTGATTTCTTCTTCAACGTCATACAATTTGTTCAATTCTTCCAATCTTTCAGTTTCTATACCTTGTGTCAAAGTTATTTCCAAAGGATTAGCTGACGATAGTTGGTATACCATTTCAGTTAAATTCTCAATGACATTAATGATAGATACCTCCTCACCATCTGCAGGATATCGCATGGAATCATATATGTTAAACTTAATAACTTCACCGTCAAATTCCATGGTTAACACTCCATCATGGACATCAATTTTTGTTTTTGAAGTTTTTAGGAATGGTCTCCCTAGCAATATAGGAGAGGGGTTAGCTAAACCATTATCTTGCATATCTAACACATAAAAATTTGTAGGAAAAACCAACTCATTTACCTGAACTAAGACATCCTCAATAACCCCTTCAAGATATGTGTTAGATCTATCATCCAATTGGATAACAACATGAGTTTCCTTTAAAGGACCTAGACTTAGGGTGTTAAAGATAGATAAATGCATGAAATTTATTGAAGCACCTAAGTCAAGCATGCATTTTTCATACCTCGTGTTTCCAATTTTGCAAGGTATAGTGAAAATACCAGGATCTTTGCACTTTGGTGGAAGCTTTCTTTGCAATATTGCTGATACATTTTCTCCCACGCTTACCTTCTCATTCTCATTAAGTTTCCTTTTGTTAGTACAAAAATTCTTAAGGAATTTTGCATACCTTGGTACTTGTTTGATCGCATCAATGAGAGGAAGATTAACTTCTACCTTCTTGAATATGTCAAATATCTCCTTGTCATGATTTACCTTCTTGTTTTTGGCCAATCTGCTAGGAAAAGGCGCAGGAATTTTTATAGGAGAATGTGACTTACTCTTCATCGTTTGTGGCGAATCTTCATTTATTTCTTCTTCAGCCATTGTTTCATCTAGCTCCTTCCTTGTGTCATCTTCTTCACTCACTTTTCTTGGATCTGACAATTGTTTCCCACTGCGAGTCGTGATAGCACTAGCATTTTCCTTAGGATTTCTTTCAGTCTGGCTAGGAAATTTTAAAGAACCTTGTGCTTGCATTTTTCCAAGGGAATCTGCTAGTCGACTTACTTGATTTTCCAAATTCTTAATACCATTTCTGGTCTCTTGTTGGAATTGTAATGTATTGGTAGCCAAAGATTTTACCAAGTCTTCCAAAGGCATACCTCCCGATTGTTGTGGAACTTGCGGTGGAGGCATCGGTTGAAATGGCGGTCTTTGCTGATTTGGTGGAATTTGGAAAAACCCGGGAGGTGGATTTGCTCCTTGCTGATTTTGATACATCTATGGTCGGAAATATGAGTTACCACTTTGTTGAGTGTTTCCATACCTTAGATTCGGGTGATCCTTCCATCCAGGATTATATGTTGGAGCAAATGGATCTTTCCTTTTTGGTAATGGTTGTCCTCCAATGGAATTTACTTGTTGTTCTTCTGGCAAAGTAGGACACATGTCAGTTGGATGACCAGTAAAAAAACAAATTCCACATACCTTGGTAGGAATCTTTTCTCCTACAACTCTTTCCACAAGAGCTGTCAAATTCGATACTTGCGTTTTTAATTCAGCAATATTGGTTTCTTTTACCTGTTGAGACATAGAATTATTACCCCCTATTACAATATTGAGAGTTAGATGCCATATTAGCAATTAACCTTTTAGCTTCGATGGGTGTTTTATCAACTAAAGCACCACCACCAGCAGCATCTATCATATTGTGATCCATAGGAGATAAAACTTCATAAAAATATTGTATTAATAATTTTTCACTAATTTGATGATTAGGACAACTACCACAGAATTTCTTGAAACGTTCCCAATATTCATGTAATGATTCTCCTCCATCTTGCCTAATACCACATATTTCCTTTCTTATATTAGTTGCTCTTGATGAAGGAAAATATTTTTCAAGGAAAGCCTTTTGTATATCAGTCCAAGTGTTTACCGAACCTGTTGGTAGATCATATAACCATTCCTTAGCAGCATCAGCTAAAGCAAAAGGAAAATCTTTGAGTTTAAGTTGCTCTACACTTACTCCATTCGGTTTCATACCAGAACAAGCTATATGGAATTCCTTGAGATATTTATTTGGGTCGGTGAAACAGCCTGAACCCATGGAATTGTTGTCTCTAAAACCTGTAAAAATAGGTAAGGCTCGTATTAATCCAGGTTTGATTTCACAAGTATCATTATCAGTAGGATAATTAATGCATAAAAGATTAGGGTTGAAGACAGGAGCAGCTAGCTCCTTGAGAGTTCGATCCGCCATCGGTGGATTAATGTAGCAAAGTGTACTACACAAATCCTCTATATTGTCTTCTCCCAAATTTAAGGAACTTTCTTCAAAAGGTGATGGAATCTAACTAGCTTGTTCCAACTTCCTTCTCGTCCTAGTTGCAATTGGAGAAGATGAGTTTGGATTTATGGCTGGAATAATTTGCCATTGATGCTCGATTGCAAATGATCTCAATTGTGAGTGCCTGAAGATTTCACACAATCAAAGATTAGATGAGTTCACGTGAAGAATTTATCAAAAACTAAAATAAGAAACCACAACAAAAACAAAACTAGAGATTATAATTACCATTCTCCGGCAACGGCGCCAAAAATTTGATAATTAATCTTCTTACTACTATAGACAAATTAATTAACAAATACGGGTTAATTTCGTTGTCTTAGCAAAGATCAAGTTCCAAACCAAATAGGTGATCAATCTAATTAGTTCAAGAATCTTAATCTATGATATGAAATCATTCAATTCGATCCATTAATTCAATTAAACCTCATCTAGAATCAAACATTTAAAATATGAGATGTTAATTAGGATATAATTCCATCCTCAAATCATCCTACCCTGTTCAAATTACTCAAATGTCTGCATATTCACAATTCATACAATTACATATAAATCCTGAAAATCAATAACAACACACATTCACGAATTCTATTATTGCAATAATTAGATGATAATATAGTGAACACAAATAAAATTACAGAAAATCTACTTAGATTTATCAAAAATAAAGATATTGAAATTTATAAAGGAATAGAGGAGACTTATCAATTGAAGTGCAGAATGTCAAATCATCAATATAATTCAAGAAGATAAAAAAGTTGGAATTGTGCATTACATGTATGTTCTAGATGAATAAAGGAAGAAAAATACATTCCAATTGTTTTTGATCTCTCTCCTCTCTGTCCTGAACTCTGTTCTCAGATAAAATTTATCAGAAACAAGTCGCGCGGACATTTACACATTTTTAATGGAAACACGGTGCTGACAAGGATTTAAAGATCGATGCTCGGGATAAATAACACGACCCGTGTTTTTGATCTTTCCACTCAATTCCTTTGAAAGTTTCAGCTTAGCTTCTGTGGATGTATTTGTTCCCTTTCCAACTTCTCTCTCCTTGATTCAATATTTCTTGAAGTGTTCTCTACTTGATTTCTTCTTTTCAATGATTTCTCCTTGAATTTCTTCATTTTTTTTCTTTCCTGTAAAATCTATTCAAATGAGGAAACTCGACGAAAAGATTAAATCTAATAGAATTAATGAGAGATAAATGATATTTTTAAACATGAAAATAATTGATAAATCTCATCTATCATTAACCATGAACGTTCCTTTTTCAGGATGTGAAATTTCCACCGCGCTGGAGAATGGGTCGGGCCATCGGGATTTCAACTTTTCAAGGAAAAGCCTCAACCTAGAATTAAAGAGAAACACCTATTGTCCCTTGAAAAAATCACGCTTTGAAATATGTTTATCATGTAACTTCTTGGTAAGTTCTTTGTAACACGTTGCATTCTTATATGCATCAAAATGAAACTCGTTCATTTCATTCAGCTAAAGTTTCCTGTGCTTATCTACATCACTCAAATTAAAATTTTCAATGCCTAATATGCTTTATGTTCAAGTTTGACTGGGAGATGGCATGCCTCCCCATACACCACATAGTAGTGGGGTATGCCAATAGGAGTTTTGTACACTATTCTATAAGCCGAAAGTGCATCATCTAATTTGATAGACCAATATTTTTCAGTTACACTTACAGTTTTCTATAAAATCCATTTAATCTCCCTATTGGTTACTTCAACTTGACCACTTGTTTGAGAATGGTAGTGAGTTGCCACTTTATGCGTGACTCCATACTTAGATAGGAGGGATTGAAATTTGGGATTGCAAAAATGCTTCCCTTCCTCGCTAATGATAGTTGTAAGTGTGTCAAATCAAGTAAAAATATTTTGCTTCAAGAATTTAACAACCACCTTGGTGTCAATTGTGGGAAGTGACACAACTTCTACCCACTTGGATGTAAAGTCCATAGCCAGAAAGATATACTCATTACCAAAAGAACAAGGGAATGATCCTATGAAGTATATACGCCAAACGTCAAACAACTCACAAACCATGATATTAGTTAAGGGTAATTCATGTTTTTGAGATATATTTTTTATCCTTTGACACCTATCACAAGAAAAATAAAGGTGTGAGAATCCTTTAAAATATTAGGCCAATAAAACCCACATTGTAAAATCTTATTTATAGTCTTACTTGGTCCAAAGTGATCTCCAACCTACCTCCTATGACAATGTCCCAGGATGGAATAAATCTCATGGTCATTCACACACCTTCGAATTACTTGATCAAAAAAAATTCTAAATAGGTACAGATCATCCCAAAAATAATACTTTATCTCATAAAGAAACTTCCTTATGTGGTGATATGAAAGATGAGTGGGTAAGATGTTACCTGCAAAGAAATTGGCTATATTAGTATGCCACGGAGTAGGTGTGATTTGAACGTTATAAAGGTGTTCCTCTGGAAATTCTTCATTTATGGAATCATTTGGCTCTTCTATGATGGATTAGGGAAGTCATGAGAGATGATCCACAACACTGTTCTCACTCCCCTTTTTATATTTGATCACCAAATTGAACTCTTCGAGAAGTAATATCCATCTTATTATCCTAATCTTAGCATCCTTATTAGCAAACAAGTACTTTAATACAGAGTGGTCAATGTAAACAAAGACTTTATTCCACAATAAGTAAGAATGAAACTTATCAAAAGCTAATACGATGGCTAACGATTCTTTTTCAGTAGTAGCGTAATTTTGTTGTGCAGACTTTAGAATTCTAATAGCACAGTAAATGGTTTGAAAAAATTTATCTTTCCTTTGACCTAGCACAATACCAACAGAAAAATTACTTGCATCGCACATTAACTCAAAGGGAAATTTTCAATCAAGAAATGCCATAATAGGTGCACTAATACCACATAGAAACTTAGCTATTTTTGAGAAGTCTTTAATGACCCTTCGATAACAGCCAATATGCCCAAAAAAACTTCCAATTCCTTTAACAGTAGAGGGAGGGGGAATTTTTTTCAATTACTTCAATTTTCACCTTATCAACTTCAATCCCTTTGTTAGAGAGTTTTTGACCCGGAACAATCCCCTCTTGGACCATAAATGATATTATTTCCTATTAAGAACTACATTTATGTCTTCACATCTTTTCAACACATTATCCAAATTATTTAGGCATGCATAAAAAGAACATCCAAAGATGGAAAAATCATCCGTGAAAATTTCTATGAAATCCTCCACCATATCATGAAAAATTGCCCTCATACATATTTGAAAAGTAGGCGGAGCATTGCACAATCCGAAAGGCATTCACTTTCATGCAAATATACCATAAGGACATGTGAATGTTGTTATTTCTTAATCCTTAGGTATAATAGGAATTTTTATGTAACAGGAATACCCATCTAGGAAACAGTAGAATATGTGGCCTACTAGTCTCTCTATCATTTAATTAATGTAGGGAAGAGGGTAATGGTCTTTTCTAGTGGCATCATTTACTTGTCTATAATTCGTACAAACATGCCAGCCTATTATGGTATGTGTAGGGATTAATCTATTCTTTTCATTAGCCATAACAGTAATACCCCCTTTTTTAGGTACCACCTGCATTGGACTAACCCACATACTGTCAGATATAAGATAAATTATGCCTACATCAAGTAATTTTATCACCTATTTTTTCTCCACTTCTTGCACCTTGGGATTAAGTCTTCATTGAGGTTGCACCACTAAATTCCAACCCTCCTCCATTAGAATTTTATGCATGCATATAGATGGGCTGATTCCTTTTATGTCTGCAATGGTTCACCTAAAAACTCTTTTGTGCTCCTTCAACACCCACACTAGCTTCTCTTCCATCAACCTACTAAAAGAAGAGGAAATAATCACTAGAAGAGAAGCATACTCATATAAAAATACATATTTCAAATGAGAGGGGAGAAGTTTGAACTCAAGTTGAGGAGGCTCTTCAATGGAGGGTTTTAATTTTTTTTATCTCATCATGCTCCAAGCCTCTAAGTGGTGACCTTGAAAATATAGGATACAAAGGATACACCTCCAAATAGTGGATTGCTTTTGTAAGGCTTTCATCTTCCTCATGATCATCAAGTCCATTTGTGAGACATGCATCTAATGATTCATCTGATCTATTGACTTAAAAATACTCACTAACGCACTCATCAATAGAATCAATACGTAAGTAAGTATCTTCTTCGTGAGGGTGTTTCATGCCATCAAATTACATTAAAAATAATTTTTTCATCATTAATCCTCAAAATTAGTTTAACCTCATAAACATCAATAAGTGTTCTAATTGTTTCCAAAAATGGTCTCCCTAGAATTAGAGTTACCTCATGGTCCTTTTCCATCTCTAGAATGACAAAGTCCACAAGAAAGATGAACTTATCAATTTTACCAGTACATCTTCAATAATACTACATGGATACGACTTTGTGGTCATCTTGATAACATACTAATACTTAAAGTGAAAGACCTCAAGATCGGAAATAGTGTTTCTTTAGGGGTCGCTACCCTAAAGATATGATTAGCCCAAGGTTGATTGTTTATTTTTACTCGTGTGCCTTAGTGCCTTAGTTAGACCCTATATCTTACTCTATTCTATTCTATGGACTAATAGGAGGTATCCATACTTATAGATAAGGTGTCTTTGTTGGTAGGATATTATATTTCCTTCGTATACTAGTGTGACTAGAGTACCTTTACATCCTTGAGTTGATAGTCGGTAGGATATTATGTTACCTTGGTATATCAGTATGATTAAATTTCCTTAGTTTCTCCATGTTCAATATGATATCCCATCAAGTAAATAACAATAGAAATGATTGATGGATTATTTTTTTATTGGACTAGTTAGTAGCAACCTTTCTTCCTACTTGTATTTGGTAGTAGTATTTGTGCCTACCTATGGTTCAGTAGCACTTGTTGTGCCTAATTGTGGTTCTATAACAGTCCTTGTTCTTACTTGTGTTTTGGTACTAGCCTTTGTACCTACCTATGATGCAATGAGTTGTTATTGATTTATGCTTGTGAACCTACTTATGTTATGAGATTCGTTAGGATTGATGATGAGTTGTGTGACATGTGATTAGTGTCGTGGCCTTAGATTGATATTATTTCTAATTATACTACAAATAACATCTCTTGGATGTTCCATTGGTAAGTTTTAGTTAATTCCAAATGAACTAGTATGGTTAGTATATGGTATTGGTGATATGTGGATATATGAATGGTTAATTGATGCATGTATAGTTTGATGTTTTATGCCATGTGTTATTGTGATTTCTTACATGTGTTCAATGCTGGTTTTTCATTTTGGTTTAGTATAAAGGGTTGGTCAATACTTATAATAAAGGGTTCCTTTTATGGGGTCCTATCTATTCAATGGGCAATGATCTTTATAGGTCAACTTCTGAGATCTACCAAAGCTCATAGTTTTGTTGAGAGAGCCTAGGGCTATCTGATATCTTTCTTTATATTGATTTCAATTGTATTTGGATGCTTATTTAATTCTAATTCACTCTCTCCGAGTTTTGTAAATCTCTAATGTTTCTTTTATATGGCATAACAATTACCTTTTGTCTCCTCTATTCTATTTCTTGTAATCATGTTATAAATTTAAGCAAAGTAATGATTTTAGCCTTAGCACTTGGTATAAAAATGATAAAGGTAAATAGACTTGTACCAAATGTGGCTATAACACCCTTTGTTTTTATTGTTCTAGCTTTTGCGAAGTAGCAAAAAATTTTAGCACATAAAAATTGGGGTGTTACATTCATGGTAGCCTAGATTTAACTTCATGGTAGCCCAAATTAGCTCATACATCAAGCAATAAAAGTCGGAAAAAAAAAAGAGAAGAAGAACAAACATACTCAACCATCACTAAGAACCAAAGGAACAAGAACAATAGTTTGGATTAAAAAAAATAATAATAGATAACAAAAAAGACTTCAATAGGGACAAGAAAATTGATTTCAATATAAATCAAAGATGAACAAACACATTAAATTGGGTAGAGACATACATAAATAGATACCCATATTTTGAAATGAGGAATGAAATAACATGTATCATGTTTATCATATGCCTAACACGTATGCAACACATCACCTAACATGTATTATATCATGTTAAGTATGAAAGCATATGATATATAATGGGCTAGATATGCATGTTAGGGTTTTATATTATTACACATGTGTAGGGACAAAATGGTCATTTCCCATATATTGTAATTTGCTTACATGCTAAATTGTTTTAATGATTGTATTTTACCTTTTTTTATGAAAAATTGTTAATTAAAATGAATTTATTAGTTAAAGTGGCACTACAAAATATGTGAATTGTGCCAACATAAATTTAGTCATAGATATTCTTTCTGTTCACAAAAATCACCAATACAAATGGTAAGCATGAATTATGTCAATCATATGGACTTTAACATGAAGATTTAATCTAATTATATGATGAATTTTTCTGGGTACTTTAGTACACTTGTTCTTGTTTATTATTCTTGATCATATTTTGTAGGGATTATGAAAATATAAGATCAAAAGGAGCTAAAATGCAATAGATAGAACAAAAAGGAAGCAAACACGAGTGCTCAAAGTATGAAAAGAAATAAATACTTGCAAATCCAACCATGATGAATTTGAGCAAGTGATGAACATAAAAGTTGTATATATTTATGTTATCTTTCCAAATCATTAAAAATCAGCTCAATCAAAATTCAAACGAATGAGTTATGACCAAAATACAAAACATGCATAAAGTTGAAGTAGCGACACAACATTGAAGTGTTGATTTGCACGGCCAGGTCAATGGGCAGTCTTCTATATATAAACTTCTTTTTTGTTTAGTTTGAGAAGGAAATGAAAGGTGATAAAAATACGACAATTTTGGGATCACTAAAGATAAATCTAGGGTTATTTGTTTGGCATCACCCAATCCAATCCCACTCCCAATTCATCCACAATCTTCCATCTCTTAATCTTAATTTCTTATTCCCAGTCGAACGGGTAGAATAGTAAATTTCTCATCTTGAATAAAGAGGTTATTTTATTTTTCATGTGGATTTTTTTATTTCTTTCAATTGACGTAATTCTCTATCTTCAAGATGTTGAACTTAATGAAAGCTATTATTAGCTAACTGATCTATGCTGAGGTGAAGGGAAATCCCATGATCCGGATGCGTTGAAAATCTAAACCCTGCCCAATCTAATTCCTTGTCATATGTGTTGTGAAATGCCCCAAAAATATTTATTTTAACAAATATAATTAAATAAGGATTTATTAGGGAGATAATTTAATTAATTATTTTTATTTGAAATGGGAAGGATTTATTCAGGGAAAATTAATAAGGAATTTACAAATATTTTTATAAGGGAAAATTTGGTCTTTTTGCTAATTAAAAGGAATTTAGGAAAAATCTTTTAAAAACCCTAAATTAGCCTTAAAAAAATTTAATATTATTTTATTTAAATATTATTTATTTTAAATACCTAAAATATTCTAATTACTTTAATTGACCCTAACCTACTTAAATTTTTTCTTTTCCCCTTTTCCTTTTTCTTTTTCCTTCTTCCTTTTTCTGTCTTTTTTTTCCTTGTTCCTGCTGATTGGGCTTGTCGCGGCCTAATCCCTCCCTTTTCCTTCCTCTCCTTTGCAGCCCATCTTCCGTTCTTTTCTTTCCTTTCTTTGGCAACCGAAACGCTATGTTTTGCGTCTTTTCCCCCTGGAACGTCGTGTTCCATTTAAAATCTTTATAACAGTTGTCGACCGGCTTCTTTCTTTTCCCCCAACCTCTCGGTTCACCTCCTTCTTCCTCCTTCCTCCTCCGCCGTTGACCTACAACTTAGAAGATTCAAAAATCTGCCTTAACCGACTATTTCCCCTCTCTTTCTCTTCCCCTTGAATCGCAGTTCGATCTAGCCTAATCCACTTTCCTTTTTCTTCACATAAAATCCGCCTTTTCCTACGCTAAAATTTGACCACAACCTAAATTTATGTTCGCCGATTGACGCTGCCGGCTACCCCAAACCCTACCTTCATTTTCCTGCTACCGACCCTCAGAACCCTACCTTCCCCTCAAAACTCTATAAACACCCCTTGTTTTTTTGGTTTCAAAACTTTTTCCCCAACACCCTAAGAGCCTACCCTGTGCACTACCACGACTTCAGATGACCTTTCCTCTATCGTTAACCAAATACGCCACCACCTCAACCTACCTAAGTCTTCCTTGCACTGCCCTCTAACTAACTGAGCCACCCATCTCCCTCAATTCTTCTTTCATGAGCCACCATAACCGTGCAAAATTCCTTGCCCATCAAGTCAAATTTTTATACTCGCAACCCCTCGCGCCACCGTCCACCACCACATCCCCCACTATCACTGTCTCCTACACCACCCAAAAGCTGCTACTAATCTTCCTCCACCTAGCCATACCCTTCTTTTCTCCTTTTTCCTTCTTCTCCCCTCTCTTTCTTCTTCTCTTCATTTTGGCCGCCACCTCTGTCGTAATGCGCCGCCGCCACTTGCCGCACCACCACCCTCACTTTACTCCTTTCAGCCTAGGCTACCACCAACACCTCAACCTCCACCCTTATTCTCCACCTTTTCTTCTCAACCCTCAACTTTTTCCTTTTCTAACCTCTTTTTCGGCCATTGCCGCCACCGCCGTGCACCACCACCGGTGCCACCCATCTCCGCCAACTCAAGGTGAAACCCTAGACCCTCTCAGCCCTTTTCCCCTAATTATTTAAGTTTATTCTATTTTATTTCAATTTTTAACATTTATTATTATTATTATTATAATCATTATTATTATTATTATTATTATTATTATTGGACGTAATATTAATCTTATATTTTCTTGGCAGGGTCGAGAGTAGGTATAAATTATTTAAGTTATTAGTTTTGAATTATTATTATTATTAGTATTATTATAAGCTTTATTATCAGTATTAATAATATTATTATTAGTATTATTATTTTATTATTACTATTATCTACCTAAAGGGGGCCGAAGCCCTATTTTATGTTAATGATGCAATTATCCCTATTTTTATTATTAATATTACTATTTCTACTATTATTAATAATAATATTATTATTATCTTTATTATTATTAATATTATTATAAGTAATATGTGTTGTTATTATTATTATTAAATGGTACCTTCACTATTTTGAGGTAGAGTCGAAAACCCTACCTTGTATTATCTAGGCTTAAGTTATTATATTTATTATAATTCGAGTATTATTATTAGTATTATAATTATTAATAATGTTTTAATGATATGTTTAGTATTAATTTGGTGGAGGGTAGAATCCCTTATATCACTATCCATTTTGAATAATATTAACATTATTATTAGCATTTTTGGTATTATTTCGTGTAGGTATTATTAGTATAATAGTATTTTATTTAAAAACCTAGTCTTGGGATAAGTTAATAAATAATAGTATTTTTAGGAGGGAACCTGATTCTAGTTTTGCCCTCATAATAGGTGAGACTAATCAAAGCCCTAAAGAGGTATATGAGCGTGCCAAGACCGGTGACGTTTTTGGTAAGGGAGTACTAAGGCCGTTTGTGTATTATGTGTTTTATATGCCATGCATGCCATGTGATATGGAATTATAATTTATTTTATGTGTAATTGTGAATTGTCATATATGCAGCTTGATATGGAGTTGAGGTAAGATCGTGCATTAAATTGTGGCATGTGTGTTATGTGTATGGGTGATGTTATTATTATGGTATGGTGTGGCCATAAGACATGCATGATAAGTTTTGTAAAATAATGGGGAGTGTAATAATGTGGAATTAGGGGTTGCATGGAGTTGGGGTTGCATGGTGTTAGGGTTTGCATGGAATTATGGGGTTGCATGGAGTTGGGGTTTGCATGGAATTTTGGTTTGTATGATGTTAGTGTTTGCATGGAGTTGGGGTTTGCATGGTGTTAGGGTTTGCATGGAAGTAGGGTTTACGTGGAAGCTAGGGTTGCATGGAAGTGGGGTTTGCATGGAGTTAGGGTTTGCAAGGGTGTTATATTGTGCTATGGTTAACTTTGGTGGTGGTGGTGGTGGTTAACTAGAGTTAGAGGATAAGAATAGTAAAAGTTAGTCATGCATGTCTGGTTGAAAGCTTTTGAATAAGATACTTAAAACATTAAGCATGTAAAGTGGAAGATATTAAGTTAGACCACCGATCCACCGGCATAATAGTGGCCAGGTACTGCGGTATCCTGGAGACTGATCCACCAGCGTATAATACTGGTAGGGTATACTACCTTAGGCGAAAACTCCACTGGCTATAATAGTGGGGGATCCCGAGCTTAATAAACCAAACCCTACAGTTTGCTGAGACATAAAAGACACTAATACTTACAATGAAACACCATACGAGAAGGGGTCAGACCGATCCACCGGCATAGAATAGTGGTAGGGTATGTTACCCTAGTGACCAATCCATCGACTAAAATAGTGGCTAGACGCCGGAGTGCCCTAGATACCGATCCACCGGCTAAAATAGTGGAATTCCCATACTTATGTGGAATTGATAAAGAATATGGTGTGAATCAACTTCCAATAAAAGATTAATTAAATAATTAATCCAGACTTTTTGGGCCGTGGGCAACCCTAAACCCTAAACCCTAAAAACCTAAACCCTAAACCATAAACCCTAAACCCTAAACCCTAAACCCTAAACCCTAAACCCTAAACCCTAAACCCTGAACCCTAAACCCTGAACCCTAAGCTGTATAATACTCTGCACGACATTTTATATATTATATGTGTGGGTTTGAATGTGTAACTCGAATATTATTCTGCATGATTTTATGTGTTTGTGTGTTGGCCTTAGTTCTCGGTTACCTTGCCCAGTACGTAGCGTACTGATCACCCTTTTCATAGCTATTGCTTATTCCCACGAGAAGAAGGCTCGTCTGACGTGTTGCAAGTAGGTGATGCCTTCTTTGATGCTATTGATGTCTATGGAACATCAGGTGGGGCCGAGTGATGATTTGGGCTGGATCGGGTCCTGGAGTGGTGTGGCCATTTTTCCATTTATGAGATTATTATTCATGTTCTCTTTTAAATATGTTTGAAACTCCAGAAACAATTTTAATATTGACCCATTTTTCTTCTCTACAGAACTATCCCTTGTATTTCAGATTATGTAAAATTTATGCATACTCTGATTATTGATTTGTGAACTTTAATTTATGTATCAATGTGTGATGACAGAAATATTTTTCTTAGCCTTAGCACTTGGTACTAGAACGGCCGATTTGGTACTAAGTGTGGTGGTAGCATCCCCAGAATTTACAAGTTTTAAATTTAAAGGTCTTGTTTTATAAAAAAAAAGTATATGTGTAAATTTTGGGGTGTTACAAGTTGGTATCAGAGCGGTTGGTCTTGTTGACGACACTCGTTTTTGAAAATAAAGTGGATTTTGGAAGTCTTTATTGAATTTTGAAAAGGATTTCCTGCTCTAACTAAAAGTCCTTCTGTTTTAAAATTTTAGAGCCCGACCATAGTGAGGAATACAAGGGTAGATTAGGGTTTTTCCCAAGAGGGAGAAAATCTTGCTAATATAATTTCGAACCAGTGGGTTCGTTCCTAAAATGTTTCTTTTTATGCAGCTAAATGGCAACTAATGGAAGAAATAATCGATTGGAGGAGGTCGTCACTGCCTTCTTAGAGTTCACCCAACGATCTCAGGGCGTTGGAGAAGATTGGCTTTGGAGGGTCACCAAACATCACCCTCCAACATACTCCGGCGAGGAAGACCCAGTGATTCTAGAGGGGTGGATCCGAGACTTGGATCGCACCTTCGAGGCCATGGACTGCCCACTAGAACGATGACCCAACGTCGCATCTTTCTTTCTCTAGGGCATAGCAGATGCCTGGTGGGTGGAGTACCATGCCCGAGATGATCCTCTAGCTACATAAGAGGCATTCAAGACCGCCATTCGCACCCCATTCTATCCCAAGAGCCTAAGAAGGGACAAGCTCTGGGAATTCATGCAGCTAACTCAGAGGGCGATGACAATCCGTCAGTATCACACCCGCTTTATAGAGCTGCTCTAATTTTCTCGAGGGGTCGCCGCCAACGAGTCCAAGGTGGTCTTCCAATTTGAGTAAGGACTAAATTTTAGCATCCGTCGAATGATGGGTGCAGTACCTTTCATAGATCTAGCGTCCCTATACGAACGTGCTTGCATAGCAGACACGTTGGTCCATGAGCAGGCCACCATCCTTGGGAAGAGGAAGCCCGAGAGTCATAGTTCTAGGAGCAGGACCCAGCCTAGGATTGGATAGTCAAGGAGGCCACTACCGAGATATCACAACAGAAGCCAAGGGCCCCCGAGAGGATAAGTTTACAGGATGTGTAGCCGGAATCATCCAGGCAGAGACTACAAAAACAGGTTGGTAACTTGCCAGAACTGTGGGAAGTTAGGGCATAGGGTGATAGAGTGTTGGAAGCCCCCTCGATTTCAACAAAACCAAGCCCGACCATCATAGTAGGGGGGAGCCCCAATATCTCAACAGTAGGCACACCAACAACACCGCCAGAATTCCTCCCAACAGTACTATCAGTGAGCATTTGCTCCATCTAGTGCACCAGTTCAAGAGACAGGGGAGACCTCAAGGATCTAGGCCTTATCCTCAAAAGGGAGGCCAGTCAGGAAGACGCCTGAGTGTCATTTGTCAGACAGAGGTGGACCATCAGCTGGATGTTGTTACGGGTATGTTCACCATTTATTCCTTACCAATGTAAGTTCTATTTGATTCGGGTGCCACATTGTCTTTCATATCATCTACATTTGCTGCTAAGGTTGGATTGTTACCATATGCTAGAGTAGGGTTATCTGTTATGCTTCCGTCGGGTGACAGGATGGAGTGTAGTCGGATGTTTTCTATCGTGGCCTTAGACATAGGTGGGTTAGATTTCCTAGTAGTTCTGATTGGGATAGACTTGAAGGATTTTGATGTGATTCTGAGCATGGATATGCTAGGGAGATACAAGGCAGTTATTGATTATGCCCAGGAATGAGTTATCTTACGAGGCCCAAAGGGAACTAGGGTTTCCAACTGGAAGATTCAGCCAGAGCCGACTACTAAAATAGTATCAGCGGTTACCTTCCACGCTTTGATCTAGAAAGGGTACCCTCTATATTTATGCAGTGTGTAGAAGCTGAACTGGGATTTAACAGCATTAGACAGTATCCTGGTAGTTAAAGAATTTTCAGATGTGTTTCTAGAAGAAATACCAGGTATGCCTCCAACTCGAGAAATTAACTTCAAGATCGAGTTAGTGCAGGGAGTTGAGCCTATCTCCAAGGCACCCTCCAGAATGGCACTGGTTGAATTAAAAGAGTTAAAGGCCCAATTAGAAGAATTATTAGAGCATGGGTACATCCGGCTGAGCGTATCATTGTGGGGAGCACCGGTATTGTTCGTGAAAAAGAAGGATGGTAGTCTCTGTCTCTACATTGACTACCGGGGGTTGAACCAGCTAACGGTAAAGAATCGGTACCCAATTCCAAGAATCAATGATTTATTTGATCAGTTGAAGGGTGCTATAGTGTTTTCCAAGATCAATCTGAGATCCAGGTACCACCAGCTAAGGATTGCAATGTCACACAAGAAATACTACTATATTCGCACATAACAATATGTGTAAACATGATATTCAGATCCGTATATATTCACACATCCAACAAGTCAATCAGATATTTGTAGTATATACTTAACATTCACTTTTGTACATTCTCATACTTCACAAGTCAACCAATATCAACGGGCCATAATTATCAATCGATACTTTTCGGGCCTTAAGGCCATTAGTCCATCATTAATCAATCATCTTGGATTATACATGTCCGTGTGAGTGTAGGAACCCCACTATTATAGCCGGTAGAACAGTCGCGAGGGTACATGCCCTGCCACTAGTTTAGCCGGTGGAACGGTCGAGAGGGTAACATACCCTGCCACTATTATTTGCCGGTGGACCGGTCTGGCCCCGACTCACAAGGTGTTCCACTGTAAGTAATTAGTATCTTCCCCATGTCTTATCATTTTTATGTTTGGTTTGTTAAGCACGAAATCCTATACTATTATAGCCGGTGGAGTGGTCATGAGGGCACATGCCCTACCACTATTTTAGGCGGTGGAACGGTCATGAGGGTAACATACCCTACCACTATTATTCGCCGGTGGGCTGGTCTGGGTCCGGCTCAACATCTTCCTCTTTAAGTGATTAATGTCTTAAACGTATCTTATTCAAAAATATTTTACCCTTGACACACATGTTTTAGAGGGTCACATCACATCACGTCATAACTTACGATATATCTAAATTATCACATACGAAAAGAGGATATATGAACACATCTCGGTTCCAAGTCACGCCACACATGAAACTATTAAAATAATAGCATGTAGAACACGACATAAAATTTATATAGGGTATCCAAGGCATGTAGGACATATAGCACACATTTGATCTTAGATACACCCTTACTCAGTTTAGGTTACCGAGCTATTTCCCACACTTGTTAGGCCACTAATCACCCTTCGTAATTATTACACTTAATATAATTCCCATTTGGTTGGTTAGATTACCAATCTTTCCATTTCCTTTATTATAGTTAATAAATTGCCCTTTTGTTGGTCCAATTAACAAATTACCCCCGTTCATTATCCTAATTACCAAATTACCTCTTTAGTTGGTTAAATTACCAAAATTGCCCCTCACATTTATCATATTTACCATTTTATCAAATTATTATTTTACCCTTCTCTTTTATTAAATTATTGTTTTACCCTTCTCAATTATTATAATTACCTAGTTACTCCTTTCAAATTTTCACTTTTACCCTTTTTATTTACAAAATTACCAAATTGCCCTTTGGTTATAAAATTACCAAATTACCCTTTTATTTCAAAATTACCAAATCGCCCTTTTATTAAAAAATTACAAACTTACTGATTTACCCTTTTGTTACAAAATCACCAAATTACCCTTTTATTACAAACTTACTGATTTGCCCTTTTGTTACAAAATTACCAATTTGCCCTTTTATTACAAAATTACCAAATTGTCCTTTTATTACAAAATTGCCAATTTGCCCTTTTATCACAAAATTACCAAATTGTCCTTTTATTACAAAATTACGAAACGGTCCTTTTATTACAAAAATTACCAATTTACCCTTTTATTACAAAATTACCAAATTACCCTTTTATTATGAAATTACTAATTTACCATTTTATTACAAAATTACCAAATTGCCATTTTATTACAAAGTTCCCAATTTGCCCTTTTATTACAAAATTACAAGTTTATCCTTCCACTTACAAATTTACCATCTTACCCCTTATTACTCCACTTATATTAAATTATTATTATTACTACATAAATTATTAATATTAACACCTTATCTACAACTCTTATAATTAATAAAATACTTATTAGCAACTATATATATATATAAAGCCATAATCTTGTACAAGATACATTAATAAAATACCTCTAAGGCCTATAAAACATTACTCATACATTAAGATCACAATAGCATAATACGACATAGATAATACTTAACATTTCCATTAATAACCAACTCCTACATTAAACAATATCTCCAAACATAGCACATAATCTATCATACTTCCTTTGCATCAATCAACGCAAGAAACCCTATATAATATATTAAACAACCAATATCAAGCATAATACACATTAAAAATGCCTAATGTGCTAACATACGTTAATCCATGTGTTTAAATGGGATTTAACGATTACCTCGATTCTTGCCAAAAACGAACCTTACCGGTATCCCGGTCAAAATAATATTAAAACTTATTATATTAGAAAAGATAAAAACCAAACTTAAGGCTTTATAACACTTAATTAATCAAATAATTAAACTAAAATATTATTATACCTTAAAAATTATTATTTTCAACTGAATTAAAGAGGGAAGCAGCTCATACTCCTCATGCAGCATGAGCTGCATGCAAGGAAAGAAAAAGGAAGGGCTCGGAGGTGGTGGAAATAGGGAAGGATAGGCATTTTCGGGTTGGTGGTTTGGGGCTAAGAAAAGAACATGGTGGGGAAGGATTTGGGGCAAGGGAATGGTGCAGAAGTGTAGAGGGGGTGTAGGTGGTGGTCGGGGATGGGTTGAAGGTGGCTAAGGGCAGCAGAGGCGGCGGTAGAAAGGCTGCGAAGGTGGCGGCCGAGGAGGGTGTCGAGATGGGGGCGGGTGAGGAAGGAAAAATGGAGGGGGAAAACAAGGCCTGCAGGTGGTGTTTTCGACCAAAGGAGCATTGGGGATCATAGAGGAGGTTGCATGGAGTAATACGATGGCTCAAGTGGCGGCGGAAGCAACGGGATGGCCGCGGAATGTGGCGGTTCAGGGTGGTTACCGAGAAGGAAGAATAAGAAGAGAAAAAATGAGAGGGAAGGAGGCAGGAGGCTGTGGGGTGGATCAATGGGGGTTGTGATGGTTCAGGGGTGAGGTAGAGGGTAGCAAGGGGTGGCGCAAGTGGTGGTTGAGGCGGTAGCGGTGGATATTGGCGGCCAAACAAAAATAGGGGAGGAGAGGGGAGGAGAAGAAAGGAAAGAAGAGAGGATCGGGGGAAGGCATTTTGGGCTCGAAAAATGCCCGAATGGATCAGGAAGGGAAGAAGAAAAAGAATAAGGAGAGAGAGGAGGCGTTAGGGAGGTAGGGGGATGGGAGTTGCAGGGAGAGGGAGAGGAAGGTGTCGGCAGGGAGAGGGAGAGGGAGACACGGATGGTGGGACCAGGATGGCAAGAAAACGACGAGAAGGAGAGGGAGGGAGATAGGGGAGGTCAATGGGGAAAGGAGGCTGCAGGTTGGGCCGAAAAAATGGTGGAGGATGGCCGAGATTATCGCTGGGGAAAGAGAAAGAAGAAGAAGGGAAGAAGAAAGAAGGGTCGGGGGCTGGGGTGCTGGGCGTGCAACGGGCGGCAGAAGGAAATTCACGCAGGCTGGCCCGGTTGAGGAAGGAAGGAAGAAAGAAAGAGGGGGATGCCGATTCACATGGGATAAGGCAGGGGGAGACTGGGCCAGTGGCCCAGTGCGCCAGGGAGAAGGGGCAAGCCAGCTACTACCCAAAGAAAAGAAAAAGAAAGAAAAGAGAAAAAGAAGAAAAAGGAGAAGGAAAAGGGAAAAATAGGAAAAAGAAAAGGGAGAAATGGAATAAAGAATTTAATTGATAAAATAATAAAATAGAATAATTTTGGGTAATAAATTGATTTAATAATTTAATTTAAGATAATTAAATTATAAGGGTTAAAAAGGATAATTTTAGAAAAATAAGTGTTTGAAAAATTATTTAAATAATAAGAGTATAATAAAATAACAAAATATTTATTTAATTTATTAAATATTTATAAGAATTTTATATGCTCACAAATCCATAAAATAATTAAATTAAATAGATTTAAAGGCTAATTTATTCCAAATAAAATTTATTTATTAAAATATAGGCTTTTAAAAATTCGGGGGATTGCACCGGGAACCAACAAGCTTTTAATCGATAACACCTGTGTCCTCCACAAGTTTTGAATCGAAATTTACAATACAATCCAGCTCTTCCATAGGCACTACTTCAGGTATAAGTACAAGCTCTAATGTGTAGATCTCTTAAAGACTATGCCATCCCAAATATAGACAGTACAGGTTGCGACATCAGATTTCCAGCTATGGAAGCACACAACTTTGAAATTATGCCAGCCATTATTCAGATGATTCAAATAGCAGTTCAATTTCAAGGATTATCGAATGGTGACCTGAATGCTCATATTGCTAATTTCCATGAGATTTGTGATACTTTTAGGCAGCATGAGGTTTCTGGTGACACCATAAGGCTTAGGCTTTTCCCCTTCTCTCTTAGGGATAAAGCTAAGAGTTGGCTACATTCTTTTCCAACAGGATCGATTGCTACGTGGGATGATATGGCTCGAAAATTTCTTGCTAATTTTTTTCGAACATAAAAAACTACTAAGATGAGAAATTTTATTACTAGTTTTGTGCAGTATGATCAAGAATCATTATATAAAGTGTGGGAACAATTCAAAGAATTACTAAGAAAATTTCCTCACCATGGTTTACCTATGATTTTATTAAGGAGTTAGCAACTAATAGTCATTAGTGGCATGCTAAAAGATTACCCAGTAGGAGTACGGGCATCCATTCTGTCGATGTGGTCACTACTCTTTCGGCTCAGTTGGATGCTTTGACTACTAAATAAGTGGCTAACTTGATTGCTTCTACTATGCAGGTCCCGATTATGAGATGTGACTTATGTGGTGGACCTCACACTAGCACTGAGTACCAGGTTGGTAACCCTTTTGTACAATTGTCTGAGTAGGCTAATTTTGTTTCAAATTTTGGTAGGTCCAACAACAATACTTACTCAAAAACCTACAATCCTAGTTGAAGGAATCACCCAAATTTTTCTTGGAGAAATCAAAACCCAACTCAGGCTCCAAGTCAAGTAAGACCAACTCCTAGATACCAAACCACGACCCCTAAACCAAAACAAAGTTTCAAAGAATTGCTTACTAAGTTCATAAACCAAAGCGAGTCTAGATTCCAAAATCAAGAAACTTGAATGCAAAATCAGGAGGCTTATTTGAAGAACTTGGAGGTACAAGTAGGACAGTTGGCAAATATGATCTCCAAAAGAAACTAAGGAACATTGCTTAGCAATACAGAAAGGGACCTACTAGAGGATGCAAAGGCAATCACTTTGAGCAGTGGTAAAGAGTTTTCTGGTATACCACCTCCAAGCTTGGAAGAAAAGGGTTAGAAAAAGGCAGCTGATGAGTAACCCATAGAAAATTTTAATTCTCAAAAGGAGGTAAGAGATGACCCCATACCTGGTAAGAGTTTACATCATGAGGTAAAACCTTATAAATATTCCCTATTTCCCCAAAGGTTGAAACAACAGAAATTGGATACACAACTTTTTAGGTTTCTTGAAATTTTTAAGAAATTTCATATAAATATTCCATTTGCTGATGCTTTAACCCAAATGCCTAGTTATGCTAAAATTTTAAGGTAAATTTTAGCTAAACTAATCACATAGATCCAATTTCTATACTAAAATGCTTTACTCACTTCCAATTATTTCGAAACAACCATAATCAAGATCATTACAAAGGTTAGTCATAAAAATATTCCAAGGCCATCCTAGGCTTAATTATTCACTTTTGGACACATTAGGCTTAAAATGATTAAAATGCCCTTGAAGCTAAAATTACCACATTGACATAATCTTCAATTACTAAATCTATTTTATTTATTAATTTATCATGAAAAGGCTAAAACATAAGAGTTAAACCATTTATCATACAGATAAATTATCAGATAAGTCAAATGACCAATTTGCCCTTATTCAAGGTTTTTCATATAAAACCCTATCATACATATTTAACACATCCAAGGTCACATTATCTCATGCTTAGCAACATATAACACAAATTAAGCATGCTATCCATGGTAAAAATTATAATAAAAATAAATTGACCAAATTACCCCTGGGGCTCACATCCATGATTAATATTCCATAAATGAATTTAAGTATACTCATTATATCATTTTTAATGTATTTATCACACATAATCATGAAAGATCATTTTTACCATACTTTTGTCCCTAAAATATTTTACATATGGTAGCATGCTCTTTTGTAGATTTTAAGAATATAACATATAATAACAATTTAAGAATTCATGCTTAACATATTTCAACCCAAAACACTAATGTGCTATCATGGGAATTTAAACATTTTAGAAGAGTATACATGTTACCTTAATTCTAGAAAAAATGAAAAAGTAGTGGTATCCTACTGAATACTACGAGATCCCACTAAAAAACTTTTTGTACCTAAAAATAATTCCAAATTAATATTTTACCGCATAAAATAATGATTATAATAATAGAATATTTATTTTTATAAAATTACCAAAATATCCTTATATATACATAATAGTACCAAAATTATATTAAAACCAAACATAAACTCATATTATGCATGCAACATGAGCCTTGCTCACGCAAAGGGGGGAAAAGAGAGGCGGGATGGAGCTAGTTAGTTGGGGGTAATGGGTGACGAGGGGTTGTTGACAGCTGGGTGATGCGAGTGGAGGGTGCAAATGGTACAAGAAATCGCAGGGAAGGAAAAGAAGAAAATGAGAATAAGAAGGACTAAAAGGCTTGGTGGTGGCTGCGAGGTGTTGTGACGCTGCAAGAGAAGGGTGGTCCAAGATGGTTTGGTGCACAGAATGGATGGGATGGTTGGTAGGTTAAAGTGGTGGTTGTGTAGTGGAAGATCCAAGGAGGAGGGAGTGACTTTCTATATTAATGGGCATAGAAGGGTAAGGGGCCACAACAACAGTAATTGTCGCTACCCAAGAATGATTTGTGGTATGTTTTGCAGTAGGGGTTGGGGATTGAAAACATATGTCACATCAAAGGAGAAGAAAATAAAGGTAGAGGTGACAAGGAGGAGGAGGAGGAGGATGAAGAAGAAGAAGAAGAAGAAGAAGAATATGATGATGATGATGATGATGATGAAAGGGGCATTAGGGTTGTGACGTGCTGCATGAAAAGGGGTTGGGGGAGGTTGTGTGGTTAGCTGAAAGTGCAAAGGAAAAAGGGGTGTAGAGGGTTGGTAGTTGTAGGTGTGTGTAGTTTCGTGTAGGTGGGAGAGGAGTATGGTCCTGCATAGGGTGAGAGATGAGGGGTATGGGCAAAGCATAAAAAGGGGAGGGAGATTAGGAGAGTGTTTGGGGGAAGGTATTTGGGGCATGCAAGGGTAGAATAGGGGGTAAAATGGCAGGATAGAAATATGATTATTTTATTTTAGTGTTAGGTTTAATTTGGGTAGGTTAGGATATCAGGTATGAAAATAATCGAGAAAAAATAATTCACTTTAGGATAGGTTTAATAGGGAAGAAAAAGATAAGAATAATCGATAAGGATGTTTAGGATTTTATTTAGGTTACATCACAAAGGTTATTATTTAAATAATTAGGCCAAGGTTTACAAGTTAGTTTTGAATAAAAGGTTAAACACCTAGAAATAAATGTTACAAAATTTTAGGGTGTTACAATGAAGCTTTTGGCTTGTAGTTCCATTGAGAGCTATGAGGGTTCAAATCCCTCTAGTTTCTTTAGCTTCATTGTTGATTGTAAAATTGATGTGAAAAATATTTAGAGACAAATCTTGATAACAATCATATAAAAAGAACTATTATTAATAGCTATGATGTGTTAATTTTGGAAACACTTCTTTCATGGAGTCATAATTAAAACTAAGTTTTGATAATTGTTTGTATCTATAAGTGTTATTGAAAGTTGTACCTAGCCCCATTTCAATGCTTTTTTAAGACTTTTGATGACAATCTAGAATTATTATTGAAGATTTAATAATGGATGATATGATAATATATCAAACCCATTATTAAATCCCTAAAATAATCGTTATTTAATTCATTTTCCATGGTAATGAAGATTTCATTCAAGCCTATTTATTGAGCTCCCATATTAGTTAGTAGGGAGTTAATGGTGGGTCACCTTTGTTATTTTTTTTGATGTAGTACATTTCCGCACATACTATAGAGGTTAAGAATAATACTATGGAAAGCAGTTATGGATTCCATTAACTAAGTGTGGCAGGTGAGGTATACTTATACAAGTCCTTTGGGACCTTAGAGGTCCATGATTTAGCAAGAGTGTATATCCCAATAGTGTGGAAATCATGATATCAATACCCAAATATTGTGGCTAAAGTATCCTAGTACAAGCCCCTTAGAGATTTAAGATGTTTATGATTTATTGAAAGTGTATATCCTAACATCGTTTGGTGTCATAGCCTAAACATCCATTATGGAAGGCATTGATGGCTTGGATGTGTTTGGTGTTATCACTTTACAACACCCAACTGGATGCATCCATGAATTTCATTCATTCGGGAGAATCAGATATGGTTGCTTGAATATATCAACAACTGATATTATGTGGTCATGTGATGAGATGATAATAAAATTTTATCGATACATTATCTTTTGGATGGATGTAACCCATTCCATATTTACCTTTGTATAAGATTGCATGTCATTATCTACACTGGGCTACTTGAGAGTGCCAACATGCATAAATGTAATATGTGTGAGCATGTGATTATCTAGATCATGTGTTTAAGGGCTTATAGGAACTATATTTTACTAAGCACCTAATAGTACTGATGTCATTTGTGGTTTTGTGTCAATCCCAACTCATTTGGGGGAGTAATTAGTGTTTTTTTTTTGCATGTTGTTCATTCTTTGTGAAGCCTTATTCAAGAAAGTGACGTTAGTCCTTTTGAAGGATATGTGTACTTGATTTCCTTTACTATTATCTTATATTTGTTTTTTTATTTCCAATGTAAAAGTTACCATTAATACTACTTTGTTTATGTTTGGATCTCTTTTGGTGAAAAAAAAAGTTTTTGCACACTCTGATTCATCATTTAGTAAGTCACGAACTAATCTTGAGTTAGGTGTTAGCCACACCTAATTCTTGATACATGAGAGCTCTTTTAACCTTACATCCAACATATGTAGGCATTGTATGTATATTTTTTTATGTTAGATGTAGTGGAAATATTTCATATTTATATTTTTCTTATGCAATTTTTTTTTCCAAAATCAAAAATTTATTTTTGTGAAAATAAAGATGTTAGACAAGTATAGGATTAAAAACTGAGTTAAATGTAAAAAAAAAAACAGATATGTAATGTTGTTTTCCACTAAAGGAGGAGTATTTTTCAATTTCCCTTTAAAACATGAATGTTTTAAATTGTTAAAATAAAGGAAATTCTTGTGACTGCATTGCCGAAATTATTTAAATAATATTTTTAACATATTTTACTGTATAAATATATTATGCAATAACTAAAAGCTAAAACTTTAAAACTACCGAGAATGTTTATAAAAGATGATTTTATTTAATCAAATCTTGAGTTTTCTAGAATTGGAAATATTATTAAAAAAATCTAATATTTCATAAAAGATCTAAATTCTTCAAGAATTTGAAATAACAAAAATAATGAATTTTTTTAAATCATAATTTTTAAAAGAAAATTAAAGAGTTTTGACTTTTTTTTCCCTAAAACATCTAGATTTCTTAAGAAAACTTTCAAAAATTAAAAAAATTTAATTCCATACCTTTTTTTAACTATTTCCTATATTTTAAAAAATTAGATCTATTATAAAAATCTAGGTTTTTTGTACAAAGTTCCATTTTTTGTGGAAAATTAGATTTTATAAAATGAATTTGGCTTGTTACTTTATCATATTTAATTAATGTATTCATTTAATATAAATACATAAAAAAATTTATTTTAGCAAATTTTGGTGGTAGAATTGCCTGATTCATTTTATACAAATGCCGTATTATTTATGATTAATGAAGAAAGCTGCATGTGGTCTTATACATCAATGAGTATGAGTTGCATTACTAAAGCCTCTCTCTCTCTCTCTCTCTCTCTCTCTATATATATATATATATATATATATATATATATATATATATATATAAAACCTTCCAAAACCAATCAACTAAGATAAATTAGGAAGAATGAAAGTGTGCCCAGGCCCGACACCAAGTACTAATAAACTATGAATCATATATAACAGTATGTAGTAAAATATACTAATATAACTAGTAGTAATAATTTACATCAAAATAGCTATCTGTCATTCTCCCTTCAGTTCCCTGCGGGCAACTTGCAAGCACCATGGGTTGGCAAGCAAATCACATTGTTCACAAAATATTTGGGCTTGGTAAGATAAACAATAAGTCCAAGATTGCAATTCATGGGTTTGTGGAAGTTTTAGGTCATATTCCAAATTTTATCGCTTAATAGCAGGTGAAATCAGATTTGGAACTACCCATAAATTATAAGGAAAATTAATTATACAATCTTTGTGTTATGATGCATCGGCTCTCTGAAATAGTGTTACTCACTTCTCCAAGTGAAGTGACTTATAGCTATCTTTAAATTTTGAGAGAAATTCGGCACAGTTTGACACATAATTGTGGTGAGAAACCATAAGGAACTACAAGTTGACATGGTACAGCTCAGACAATTTAATTAGCGCTTCCCATCTCCTTACTCTCAAGTCACACAAGAACATGATCCCACATGCACATATTTCCTTAAATTAGATGCCTGAAAATGCCTACCATCATTCGGTGGTATCAATTAAATATTCCTAATGTAGAATAAGGTTCTCAGAGGCCAAACCAAAGACATTCATTCTCTATCAAACACTAAACCAACTATGATTATCATAAGTGAACTTAAGCTATTCAAATGTAAACAACCAATTTAGCACCTCTAGAGAACATTGATCAATGAATTCGTAACCCATGAGACCATCAACCCCCTTACTTCCTGACACCCCCTTTCTCACTTGAGAGGACAAACTTATTAGGTTTCAAACCCAGTACTAATCATAAATAAAGATATAGATATATATTCTAATCACTCTGTTCCTTACAGTATTATACTGCATATGCCATAATCAACTTTCTCAATAGAAAAATCATGAAATTTCATAGAAATCTAGCACCTCTATGCTATGCAATGGGCAACTAACCGTAACCAAGAAGTGACTTACCTATTCAAATCGATTCGGTAAGCTATGACTTGGTTGAGACAAAGGCCTACTAATAGGAAGCTTGGAGCTAAAACTAGGCTACCAACCACTATGAATGTTGCGCCCTGGAGGAGCCATGCTAGGAGAAAGCTCAAGGAGAAGAATAATTGATGGGGATGGAAGACGAGTTCGATGGATGAAGACTACATCAAAATGATGATGATTAGTATGTAGCAAAGACCATCTCAAAGGATGAATCACAAAACTAACCGTATTTATTCTACCAACAAATGAACATTAATGATACACACACACACCCATATACACATATACATATTTAATAAACTATTTGATTTCCTCTTGCATAAATTTGTACCGAGCTACATTTCATAAGCTTAGAAATCAAAACCCATTAAGTAGAATCATATCAACAATAATCAACAGAAAGGGCTTCACAAAAGTACAATAGTCAAAATACCCATTAAACTTAATCATAAGAACAATAATCAATAGATAATTTGGAAAGGGATTCATAGAAGTCTAGAAATTGAAATCCATTAAACAGAATCATATCAGCAATAATCAACAGAAAGGGCTTCACAGAAGTGAAGAAATCGAAATACCCATTAAAATGAATCATATCAACGATAATCAACAGATAAATTGAGAAGTGCTTCACAGAAGCACATAAATCGAATCATAGTAAGATAAATAATCACCTCTCAATGGCAACCAATTTGTATTTGTGAACCAAAGAAACAATAGCAATTACCTGTGTTTCGATGGAGGAAGAAAATGTCGATCGAGGTGGAGCAACAGATGGAGGAGGCGAAGTCGATGGAAGAAGAGTGGTCGACGGAGAAATTCCAGGTCGAGGTTGATGGAGGAGAAGGAATTCGTTGATAGAAAAAATTTAGGGTCAAGGTTGCTAGAAGATGGGTTCGAGGTAGGAAGAAAATGTTGATGGAGGAGGCAAAGTCGATGGAAGAAGTTTGAAAGGAATTCGTTGATGAAGGAGAAGAAAATTCAGTTGCAGAATGCTTCGTCGATAGAGGGGTTGTAGACTTTCATCCACTCGACGAGAGCTGCCAAGGATTTCCGTTGATTTTCTCCTGATAAAGATATGGAAAATGCAATAGTATATCTTTCTCTTTTATTTTCCTCCCTATTTGCTTTCTTTCTAATTTTTCAGGTAACTAAACGCACTAAAATTATTTTCTATCAAATTTTTTTCCTTTAATTTTTTTCATGAACCAAACATATTCTCAGTGTTAATAAATTAAAAGAATTCATTTCTTAACATAAAGTTGAAAAACCCTTTTTTTTTAATAAAAGCATCCAAATAAGTGGAAAAGGCAGCCCCTCAGGCCCTCACCCCCTCCCTCTCCCCAACCACCCCAGGCCCCACCAAGTAACGCACACTTCATTTTTTAAGAAAACAAAACGAGTACCTTCTAGGCTTCTGCAGCATTGAAGGGCCGAAGGCTCGAGGCATCGTAGATTCATATTCATATCGTACCTGTCAAAAGATAATAAGCTTGCGGAATCGTAAATTCTGACAGAGATACACTAAGATATATATTTTAAAAATATAAAAAATATGCATTTGTAATCGTTGATGTCTATTCTTTTTTCTTTTTTCTTTTTTTATAAAAAGTTTTAAACTCGACACGGTCTATCTCGTCCATACCAACTTCCATACGAAAGCAACAGTTATCCACCCACGTGCGATGCGACGCCCATTGCCGACCTTGTAGGCTTTGGTAGCATATGCCGACGTGCGTCGGATAGCTTGAGAATGGCACAAGAAAAGGAACCATCGAATTAATTTGTTTGTTTAAAATTATAAATAGATTTGCCGCTTAGTTCATAAGGCAAACCATTTTATGAAAGTATAAATTAAATACCACTATTTTAAATTCTTAATTAAATGAATAAAAGTATTAAACTTAATATAAAAATATATTAGTAAAAGTTAGATTATTTTTATTTGAACTTAATGCTCTTTAGTATATGTGCGACAATCTAATACAAATCTTATTATATAAAATAGAGAGTATCCATACATTTCAAAAAAATAACTATACTATAATAGCTAACACTGCATTTACAAATTTCAAGATAGGTGAAATTTAGTTACATTTTTAGTTTAATACGTTTTAGATACCTTATATATTTTATAATTTTATCAAATTACCTACATATAATTTAAAAGCATTTTCTTTTCACAATTTGGGTATTTAAGTATAAATATGCATACGCATAGTTATAAATAACACAATGTACTAAAAAAAATATATGTAAACCAATATAGAGCAACCTGGAATTTTTTTTATCCTATACATAATAATATGAAAACCATAGCTACAACACAAAACACCAAACTAAACTATAAATTTAAAGTATTATCACTAAATTATCATTATTGAATATTTCTTGCTAACAAAATGTGCTTGTAAATTACCATAATATTTAGAAGAATAAATTTCATTTAGCTACAATTAACATGACAAGTTTTAGGTATCATGTATTTTTAATAATTCTATTAAGTCTATCGCTACGATATAATCAGAATTTAATAATGATTATTTAAGAATTTAATGATAGTTATAAAATATTATTAATTTGTCTTAACAGTTATCAAAAACTCTAAAAACTAGCTAAAATTGGCAAATTTTGGATTTTAGAACCGTTATTAAATTATGCTATCGATAACATAATCGTTATTGAAAACCCTACAAATCATACAAACTAAAACCCAACAAGTAATACACACGTAAGTAACAAAGAGTGTGAGGGAGTTGAACCCTTATAGTTATTGATGGAACTACATACCATACACTCTATTATTGCCAATGAATCGGTCTAACCCCGACTCATATGGTGTTCCACTATAAGTGATTAGTATTTTCCATGATTTATTCTCATCAAAGATTTATTTTATTGAGCTCAAGATCCCCCTACTATTATCGTCGGTGGACCAAAATACATATATACATCTTCAAGAACAAAATGCTCCTGGGCACTATTATATCCAGTGGACCGGTACTCATAATATAATTCATCTAGACCCGTCTTATTCGTCTTTCACTTTCATAATGAGTGTTTTTCCTTTTAATCATCACAACACTTCCATTTATTTGCCTCGAAGGGGAGATCAAGATCCCGAAGACATAAAGGTACATAGATCGTACTAGTACATACAAGCTACTTGGTACCCTTCAACCATCAACCCAAGGACGCAAAGGTACCCTGGTCGTACTGGTGCATACAAACTACTCAGTACCTTACCGATAAGGACATCTAATCCATAAATATGCATACCCACTAAATAGGTCCGTAGAGCTAGATAGAATAACATGTAGGGTCTGGGTGAGCCACTAAGGCACACCAACAAATATCAGAATAATTATGGGCTAAACCACGTTTTTAGGGTAGCGATCCCTAAAGAGTCATCATTCACAGTCTCGAGGTCTTTCACTTTAATTATTAGTGTCTTAATTAAGGTGATCAAGAAAGCACAACAACCACATACTTATTCACTTACAATTGTTTATGATATCATTAGGAAATCCTTATTCATAAAATTATCCAAGATAACCCAAAGAAATCACTAAGGTCTTCATTATCTCATCCTATTTTGATTCAAGATTCGTTTTCATTTTTTCACATGCCATAAGGGTTATTATATCATAATCACATTACAGCCTTAGAGTCTGGTTAGTTCACATCGAAGGATCATGGCATACATAACCCTAATATGCCCTTAATTCACATTTGATGCCCAATACCATGCGTGATTAATGATTACGACATCTCCTTCCTAAATATAAGAATAACGCCATACCACAACCTTAATTATTCATCCAATCCCAGGTTATGCCATGTTCTTATGATACTTACTGATTTGTTATACTCTTACCTTGCTATTCAATATTGCTTGAATCTTACTATGAAACTCCGTTAGGCCACTGACATGTTAGATACAAGTTATCGATTTACCCCTTTCATCTCTATAAAATTACCAAAAATATCCCTTACTTGTATAGTTATCAAGTCATCCCTCCTTACTTGCCAAATTACTATATTTCCCTTTTAGTTGGTTAAATTATCAAATTGTCGTTCTCCATTATTATAATTACCAAATTACCCTTTTAGTTGGTTAAATTACTAAATTGCCTTTCCCCATTATTATAATAACCAAATTACCTTTTTACCTTTCTTCTTTATTAAATTACCAAAGTACCTTTCCTTTACACCAATTTACCATTTTTACCCTTCTACTTTATTAAATTACCATGCTACCATTCCTTTATACCAATTTTCCTTTCTACTTACAAAATTACCATTTTATCCCCTTTACTTATAAAATTACCATATTGCCCTTTCCATTATATTTAATTTACCAAAACACTTTCTTACACCCAAAAATTTCCAAGTCATCACCTCTCCATGTAAAATTAATAAAATGCCTTTCTTACTTATTCATTTACCACTTTTCCCCCTTTAATCTTACAATTTACCATTTTGCCCTTATTGCACCACTTTTACTAAAATATCCTCAATACATAAAATATTAATATTAATGCTCCATACCCATCATCTAACTCTACCAACTATTATTATTTATCCTAATACTCATTAGCAGCCACACTTATTTAGGCCACACTCTTACATAAAAAAACATTACTGAAATGCCCCTGGGGCTCATAATAATAATAATATTTATGCATCAATGGCCACATTAACATAACATATCATAGATAAGCACTTAACATTTTTATTAACAACAAATCTCCTTCCTTAAGCATTATTTCTACACATAACACATAAACTAGTATAATTTCCTTTTTATCAATCAATACAAGCAACTAAATACATTATACTTAACAACATATATATCATGCATATAAATACATTAAAAACTCTAATGTGCCAGCATACGTATATCCATACGTTTAAGTAAGGTTTAACGGTTACCTTATTTTCGAAAAAAAAATTGAACCTTACCTATACCCGGGTTAAAAATAAAAGCTTTGATTCAAAATCAATACCTAAAAATAATACCCATAATTATTATAGTGGAAGGTAGAAAATTCAGGGAATAAATTTTATAAAAAATTAATTAATGACATACTTAACTTAACCATTAATATACCTCAAAAAAATAATACCCATAATTATTATAGTGGAAGGTAGAAAATCCAGGGAATAAATTTTATAAAAACTTAATTAATGACATACTTAACTTAACCATTAATATACCTCAAAAATTAACTCAAATAAGTTCCAAAACCATGTATAACTCATGTTGCATGAACGGGGTGAGATACATGCAAATTAGGAGGGAAGAGGGTCGAAGAAAGGGAGGTAGAGAGAAAATGGGGGTTGGTTTGGTTAGGGTCTTGGGGGCTAAGAGGAGGGTAGGTGGAGGAGAGTTAGGGTAAGGGATGGTGCAGGGGTGGAGTGGGGGTGTAGGTGGTGGTCAGGGATGGGTGATTGATGACCAAGGGCGGCGGAGGCTGCGACTGCAAGGCTATAAAGTGGGCTACAGGAGTGTCAAAGGGGAAGAAAGAAGGAAAATGAGAGGTTGCATGGTTATGTTTCGACCAAAGAAGGTAAAGGGGTGGTAGGGGAGGTTACAGGAAGTGGTTTGGTGGCTTGGGAGGCGGCGGAAGGAGGAGGAGCAGGGTGGAAGCTAAGAAGGGAGAAAAGGAAGAGAAGAGGAAGAAGGGGGTTGCAAGGGCTCGAGGGGGTGGCTTAGTGGTGCAAGGTGGTAGTAGGAGGTGGCAGGAGGTATTGCATGTGGTTGGTAGGGTGGTAGCAACAGCGGAATGGGGTGGCAAAGTAAAATAGGGTAAGGGAAATGAAAGGAGAAGGAAGGGAGAATAAGGGGTCAGGAGAGGGAAGAAGGGGTTGAATGGGGCAGAAATAGGTGGTTAAGGAGAGGAAAAAGGAAGTGTAGGAGAGGGAAGGTGTGGTTGGTTAGGTAGGGTGCAGGAGGGTGCTCATAGGGTGGCAGGAAAAGGAGAAGAAGAAGGAAAAATAGGGCATGTGGGGGAGGATTTGCAGGGGTTGGTGTGGCTCAAAAAAGGGAAGAAAAGGATGAGGTGAGAGAGGGAGAGAGGGAAGAGTTGCAAGGAGGTAGGTGGTGGCAAGGAGGAGCTATAGGATGGCAGGCATGGCATGCTTGATGGTTTGGGAAGGTGAGAGAAGAAGAGAAGAAGAGAAGAAGAAGAAGAAGAAATAAAGAAGGAAAGAAGGAAGCCGATCGGGCAGGGAGAAAAGAGAGAATGGGTCGGCTCGGTGAGCGTGAGGGAGAAGGAAGAAAAAGAAAAGAAAGGAGGGATGGGTTGGGCGATTAACGTAGGAGAGGGAGGAGAAGGGAAGGAGATGGGCCAACGACTCAGAGCACGAGGGGAAGGGTCACGGCCTGGTGGAATAATAGAATTGAATATTTATGGAAAAGGAAAAAAGAAGAAAAAGGAGAAAAAGGATAAAGGAAAAAAGAAGAAAAAGGAAAAAGGAAAAATAGGGAGAAATAAGATAAAATAATTTATGGAATAATAGAATTGAATATTTTTTATAGATAAATTAATTTAATAATTTAATTTATTATAAATTTAATATATTGGTTTAAAAAGGTTAATTTTAGAAAAATATTGGTTTGAAAAATTATTTAAATAAAATAAGTATGATAAAAAAATATATGTATTCTATTTTATTAAATATTCATATCCAATTTTATATACTAAAAAATCTATAAAATAATTAAATTAAATACATTTAAAAGTTAATTTATCCCAAATAAAAGTTATTAATTAAATTATAGGTTTTTAAAATTTTGGGGTATTACAACTATGTTTAATTTTTTATACTTTTATCAACGCTTTTTATTTTTGTCGTTATCTATGTACTGTTATTAAATATCATTTTCGTGTTAGTGTATACCTTGATATTTCACTTTAGTTCCACTTAAGTATCTAAAAGGGCACCTAAATAGAACACAAAATAATTTATTATATTATTTAGGTGCCTATATAAAATGAAATTAAAACGTGAAGATACCTAAGTGAAATTATCAAAAATAGAGGGCACCTAAAAAAATATTATATTAAATATCAAGGTACCCAAGTGAAGTTTATCTAGTTTATAATTGATAAAAGAATTATCCTGTAAATTCATGAAAAGTATGCATAGATGTAGTATCATATATGACCAATGTATTATTATATATTTTTACTCATTGGTCTTGTTCACTAAGGGAAAAAAAGGGTTTGATATTATTTTATTTTTTTTCAATTATCATTTTGTTTGAATAAATAATAAATTGAGAACCTAAAAAACTCAAAATATTATTTAACTCCAAAAAAAATATAGCTAGCAAACAATTTTTTTAATAATTTAATAGTTTTGGAACATAAAAGACAATATATCTAACTTTCTATTCCTTTAAGAAAATGCTAACTTTATGATCAAATCATTTATAATACTTTTACAACCATCCAATAATAGGTAAGGCTCATGTGCATACTATTAGATAATTGTACAAATATGGTAAACAGTTAATTTGATCCTAATAAAGGCATTACCCATCTCATAATTGTGAACATGATTTTAATTTCTCCCGATGCATATTTTAAGTGTGAAATAGTACGTAGGTCTCTTGAAATAAAATGACCGCAGTTATCTGGGCAGTCGTAATATGAGAGTTCGACACCTGTTAGTAACTAAAGTTATTGGTCACCGGTTAGGGGGTTGATTCATCTTAGACATTTACAGTAGTAAATACGTGTTTTTTATTCCTAAGATACATGTTGTAATTTACTTCTGTTGCATTAGCCGAGAACAAAGTTGGCGGCGACACTTAAGATAAACATATTGGCTTTGAGAGGCGTATGGCTATATCTAAGAAATCACATCATGTTTGGACTGGGTTAATTTCAAGTAATAAAATATCAATTAAAGATAAAATAAATATTAGTTTAAAGAAGAAAAAATAGTAAGCAAAACTTAAATAAAATCAAACTATAAAAAAAAAACTATATCAACTAGAGATTAAATAAACATTAGTTCAAGGAAAAAAAATCAACCGATACATACATACATACATAATATGTTGGAAATTATCTGTTTCTACTTAAATATTACAGCTAATTCTAACTCTAATAAAATATGATGCCGAAAACGTATTATAATAAATGTTGGAAAACACTCAGTTGGTAGCATGTTTGTATGTAAACGCATTATCGTAAAGTTTGAGAGTCATGATTAATGCAGACGAATCAGGCCGCGGCGGTCTTCGAAGATAGTTGTACGTTATAATAAATGTCGGGATACACCTGTTAGTACTACTGTAATTTGTTTGCACGATATACTAGTAAAGTTTGATAGCCGTGATTATAGGGAGACGGACCGGGCCGCGCACCGACTATTCTTGAAGCGCACTTTTTCATCACCCCTTCCTCCCGATCATCGACCGCATTCTTTTGGACGTCACTGGCTGGCACGCACTGGTTGGGAACTTGGGAGTATCCGCAACTCGACTGTGTACTGAAAGATTAGATTTTAGTAAACTTTTTACTAATAAATAATAGTAGTAGTAATTCATTACTACTCCCATATAAGTTGAAATCAAACGATAACGTCTAAATAAATGATCTATTTCTGTTTTACAAAAGTGTTTCAAGGATTCAAGTTAGTTAGATCCATGCCCCCCCCCCATCCTCCTTAATCCCACGCGTCCTTATCGCTGCTCTGAACACCGAAAGAGCACCTACTTTTTTATGCAATATGGTTAGTAATCAAGCACAATAACCACGAGGTCTGCTAATCGATGCAAACTCTGCGGTCGCTGCAACAACCCAGAAAAACTCTGCAGATTCTCTAACTAATGCCGGAGGACAGCATGAGAAAATGACAGACAATTCTGGATACAGGACAAAGAGAGAGACAGAGATAGAGAGAGGCAGAAAGACTACGAAGACATCTAATAAAAAAAGACAGCTCTTTCATAAATATCCTTCTTGGGAACAATTTGGGGTGATTGACATAATTATTGTTCGTGCATCATGGAGTAATAAAAACAACCTTCATTTCGTCACCATAATATTGAATCAAGCATTTACGCCCCTCTTCTGCAACTAAATTCACGTAAAGATTTTTCAAGGAAGTTTATGAACTGAAGGTTGAACATGAAATGAAGTATAATCAGCCGCAGGATTGACCAGGACTTACCAGCCCATTATCAGTTATGAGCTGAACAAACTTTCATTACAGATCTTGATTGAGGGCAGCCATTGACAAAACTTAGGGAAAAGAAACCTCACCCCCCTTCAGCTTTGTCCGTCACTGCGTTGTAACAGTTCACTTATTTTGTGAACTTCTCTACAAATTCTGCGATTTGAGTTGCTGCTTAAATTTATTAATAAAATCATCTGCCTTAGCATCTACTTCTTCATCAACAGGTACAACCGGCGGCCGCCCCTCTACCCTGACAATTTCCTGATCCTTCTCCTCCTCTTTCTCTTCCGGAGCAACGGGTTTAACCACAGACGCATCGCTAGCTGATCTCTTCACCATCTTTTCCTGTAACTTTTGAACCTTCATTATTCCGCTCGGCATCGTCTCCGATTTCGATCGACTCATCTGAATTTTACCGTACATCTGATCCTCCTCATGCACTTCCCCATTCCGGTTTTCAATATCGGGGGCAAGGAGTTCCTCCAAATGGGCATCTAGATCCGGGTTTATTTTCTCAACTGGAGCAGGATGCTGCACTGGGTTCGTGGTTAAAGCGGTGGTGGTTGCGACGGATGGATGAAATTGTTGAAAGCTGGAGGAATTATAACTGATAGGGTTGAGACGCTGAAGTGCCGACGGAGATCGACTGGGCTCGGTTTGGATGGGTGATTGTTGGAGTTGGTCGGCTGGGTCATGGTTGTGGGTTGGGTGGTGGGGGTGATGGTCGTCCTTGTTGTGGGACTTATTGTACTGGTTGCTGCTGCCGAAGCCCGAGGTCACAGCAATGGTTCCAATCATGACATTGAGCACCACAAAAAGAACAGTCGGTGTTAACCAGCTTACCATATATCCCCATATTGATAATACAGAGACAGTTTCTTCAAACATGGCGCAAACAGCTGGCGGCGTTTGCAGTTGTCAGTACTGAGGTTTTTCGGCTACAGAGTGTGGGGGAGAAGCTGGGTGGAGGAGGCGATATTGCCTGATCAAGTGGCTGAGAATAGACGAAGATGGAAAGGGGCCCTGACTGTGAGAGTGAGTGGAGCCGAGGAGGAGGGGTAAGGAAGAGAGTTCAAATATACACGGATTTATTTTTTCGAAGGTTAATATACGAGTTTTTCTCGTGTTTACCTTCTTCTTCTTTTTTTCCCTCTACTCTTTCGCTCTTGCCAAGTGGCAATGAGCAATTTATTTCATCAAGTCAATCTCCAATTCGATGGTGCTAAGAATAAATCCAACTGTAGAAGCACCAAACTTAGCTAATTTATCCGCCACTTTGTTGATCTTAGTACACGAATAACTTCAAACCTAAGATTGGAGTCGAGAATTCTTCTTCAATCACCAATAATATCATGCAATCCGATACAAAAACATGCTAATTTAAAAAGATATAAAGGAGATCTTGGTCTAAGAAAATTATATTTTTACTATAGTATATCTATTTAAGATATCATTTAACCCTTTATTATTATTATTATTATTATTATTATTTACCTTTTGAGATATTATTACATTGACGATTATATTAGTCAAACACCACTGTATAGTGTATACCACTTACATTATGTTGAATAGTTATATTGCACATCCAACTTATATCTCATCTAATCACATATCTTTATTTTCCTTCTCCCTTCCATCTCCTCTCATCCTCCGACCTCCTTTGGAAGTCATATGTCTCTGCCTCTTGATACTATATTGACATTGCCACCAACTTCTTCATTGTCTTCATCAGATCTTTCAGTCTCTGCCTCTTGTATAATCTCCTCTCATCAGATCCTTCTCCATCCTTCACTTTGGCAACTTGTCGGCCCAATAACTTTCTCGACGAATTATAGCCACCAATTGAAGCTTCGATCAGCCAATGTGTCTGCAACTTAGTTTTTTGTTTAGCTTGTTCGTTGTTCATTTTTCTTTCATTTATTATTATTATTATTTCATTGGATATGTTTCTAATTACAAATTTTCAACAATTGAAGCTCTATTGAGCATCGATTTGTTTGTTTAAACTCCCTTATAATTGTTGATTTCGTACTTTCTCATTTCTAATCTGTTTGAAAATTCATTTGAACATTGTTGAAAGCCCATTTGTTAAAACTCTTTTATAAATGTTGAAAATTAATATAAAAAGTGTTGAAAGTTCATCTAAATAGTATTGAAAATTTGTAGAAAAAGTATTGAAAATGGTTACAAAACTAGTGAAAAATACAAACGCGAGTATTTTTATTATTCTTACCTTTTAAAATTGCAAATGAGGAAAACTATAGTAGAGTTGAAAGTTTATTAGAATGGTATTGACCACTTATAAGAAGAATGCTAGAAATTCATTTAAATAGTATCAAAAACTTACATAGAGAATGTTGAAAATTTCGTAGTATATTGCTGAAAACTTTGGTATAAAGAATATTGAAAATTCACTAGTGTTGAAAATGTATATGAAGAATGTTAAAATGTCAAGTAGAATAGAATTAAAAGCTTATATAAAGTGTGTTTGAAATTTACTGTAATAGTGCTACTATAACAGTGATAAAAACTTAATCACAAAATAGTTAATACCACCACTTATATAGATAAAGAGAAGACAAAATCCATGAATTGAGTCCATGTCCCTCTTAGCAATAAAGGTTGAATAAATGTTTGTATCCTTGGTTGATGAATAAAGAAAATTTTGTTATTATTAACTAAATGTCACTGGTTACGCAGTAAATATTATGCTACTAGTTATCCGATACAAGTATTGCATTTTTAATGGCCATTATATCCTATAAATTTAACTATGCATTTTAAAGAAACTATGGCGGGCTATTATCTTTAAATACGTTTGGTTGGAAGTTGCAACCTTTAAAGATCAATTAATGTTATATTTAGTACTTGTTTGAAGCTACTTATCAAAAGTAATTATCCAAAATAACTACTTTTTTTAGAAGATTTTTAATTAAAAAAATTCTAAAATTAGTAATTATTTTAGATAACTACTTTTAATAAGTAGCTTTAAACAAACTATTAATTTACAAATACTTCTCGACAGTCGACACCCGTCCTTTGCCTCCATTTATGTAAAATAAAATTTCAGAAGCTATTTCATTATTTACTTGATCTTCATTTGTAACTTTGCTGTTATGTGCTATAGTATGATAGAGAGGAAGACCTTTTTTTTTCATGCTTATATGACGAAGAACAATAACTATTGTATAATATTAATTACACACCAATCTGTCCCAATCATAACCACTACTTTATCCTTTCTATAATCCTTTCGTTTAGCATATGAGTCTCTATTTACGCATAGCACAAATGCACTAGTTTCTAACCAAGGTCGTGCTTCTCAAACAATTGCCACAAGAAATTTTCTCATCCATTTGTCTTGAATGTAAATTTCAATTGTAATACTTTGAATCAATGAAGATGTACGTAACATCACCATTTCTACAACCAAATGATATCATTCTACAAAAAAGGATGGGGAAACTAGCACCCGCACACACACTTGAATAGTGTAGCATGCATGGATACGCAAATGTACTAGTAAAACCACCTCTTTTAAGACGATAAAATTTTCATATAACACATTCAACATATGATTTGCATATGATAACAAGGCCATGATAGCAAGAGATGACATTGGAGAATAATAATAATATTAAGCACACAATCACCTTTAACTTATATGATACAATTACACATACTACAAGAATTTCAAATAATAAATAAAATAATAAAGATCGGAATAGAATATGCTTAAGCCCCAGCACTTAACAATTTATTTCTTTTCAAGATTATGATCAACCAAACCTCTCTCTATATATAAGCTTGTCACAAGAAATACCATATGAATAATTTCACAAATCACACCACCTCAATTATAAAAATTCTTAATTATCAATATTCTCTAAAAGATCTATAAAAGCCGAATATAGTTGATGTAAGGCTTTGATATAAAGGTCCAATATAAACATGGAAGGCTGAAGCTAACCCATCCTTTGAGGCCAATTTGAGTAACGAAGATCCTATTCCTAATTCAAGTTTTCTTCTACTTTATGTTATCAACATTTTATCCAAAGTTGTCAAAAGATACACATGAAGACATTCGAGTCCACACCAATATCATCTGATTCATCTCAAGGATCACATTACAAACAAGTAATGAGAGACTAATGCCTAGTTTGTAGTTGCAGGACATTGATTATACATGTTTCCTAGCTAGCCAAAAGGGCCAAAACTGAAGCATTTGAATGTGTTACATACCTATAAAGCCATTAAAGATCATTGCAGAAGCATCCGAATCCATTCCAATTATTACATACAAGTCACTAAGGACCAATGCATCAGTTGTCGCCATAGGACATTCAAATCTATTCCAATTAATTCAATCAGTCCATTAAAAACTGATTCCTAGGCCATGGTTGTAAGATATCTCAAATTTATTTCAATTATTTTCAAATCAACAAAAGTCAAACAATAAGGTTAAAGCTCAATGATCAATACTAAGATCAACTAGGGCTATACTAGGTTAAATTATTATCCAACTCAATCATTCAACCAATAATTTCATAACACTATCCATTTTGTCCTTTTTCTCATGACAAATTAGTAAAATAATATGAAACATTATTGATATTTGATGCATACCAAATATATTTATTGATAAGTATACTGATTGCATGTAATACAGGATACTAAAAGTATTAGATTATCATCCCATGGAGACTAAATAATAATTTAAAGACTTTAATCAAGTCTAGACTATCATAATAAAATAAAATAATAACTAATGTTCTAAACTAATGAATTCAATAAAATCTATAAAGCTATAACATAATAATATAAAATCTAAAAAAGATAAATTCAATTAATAAAAGCTACAATGAAATCCAAATTCACCATAATCCAATAATAATACTCAATTAATCAATTACTTGACCCTTTCAATCACTCAATATGCGTAAATGAGAATATATAACTAACACTATCTCCCAAGTTAAGTAATTTTATTATTAACTATCAACCCCACTATCTCTGATAAAAAATGAAAATAAAAAATGATGCGTTAAGACTAATTAATTAATTATCCTTACCTATTGTTTTAGAAATCATATAATTACATAACATATTCGTTTTATATTTATACTATTCACTATAAAGCATATAATTATCTCTCATTCTCACCTTGACTTTTTAGATTCTAATTAAAGATAATTAATCTATTAGTTAGACATAATTAGGAACAATAACATAAAACATATATAGTAATCTACAAATCAAACAATTAACCAATTAATTAGTATAAAGATTAGGGTTTTATCATAATATTGATAAAAATGCACTAGAATATGATATCAATTAAAGCAAACATAATCAAATTGAATATAGAACCTGAATTATGCATAAAGTATTGAACATGCTAGAGAAATAATACAATAATTAAAGAAGATAATTGAAAAGGAGAACTCTAGATTTGAAGTTAATGCTCTAGGTGACATATGTATTGAAAAGGATCAACTTAAAAATTTATATATACTTTAAAATTGCCATAACCACTCCAATAAGGTACTATAAAAGAATAGTCACTCTTTGGTGAAAAAGTGATCAACACACAGTATTTACCAAAGCGGGATCTTGCACTAATTTTTTGCAAGAGTAGTGTTGGGATGACATTATACACCATGATTACATTTTAAATTCCATAGTGAGGTATTTTTCGAGTCAACTAACTATTTCATGGTTCATTTTGATAGCAAAAATTTGTGCATAGCTTGACTCTTTTAAGCCAATGTCATCTAAATTATTTTCTTGACGGGTTTTTGTTTCATTTGGGCTCAGAATCAGCATACATACAACACTTGGCCAAGAAACATAGACTCAAAGAAGAAGGCATGTAAATCATATTGTATGGTATGAATTAATTAAAAAGCTCTTGTATAAATATATCAAAAATCACATAATAATAACATACATCAATATTGAATGGAATTCATATCAATCTTGCATAATTCACAAATATATATTATTACTCATAATAATAGATTTCATAACGAAAATTGGTTAATAGTTAGGTGAAATGACCATTTTACCCTTTATATCAAAAATAAGTTTATTATTAAGCCTTTTAGTACCAAACAATATTATTATCAAATGAAATTCAACCCAAGATTTTTTTAATGACAAAATAACCATTTACAAAAATTAATTTTAGTTCTAGAAAAATTTTAGGATTAAGAAAATGACCAAAATACCCTTATATTCATTTTAAAACCATTTTCTACATAAAACCCAAATAATCACAAAACTAATACACCTTATATTTCATACTTTGCATACTTTAAATATCAAACATATTTTTCATTAACTCACTAGAAAAATTGTAGAGCTAATATAAAATGGTAAAAATACCATATGTTATCAATTATTCATATTTTAGGCATAAAAATCACTTAAGCATATATTATAATTTCTTACATTGATCAAACTATTTATGCACTTCAAATACATCAGCATAAACCTCTCTACGTGTAATGACAATAATTTTTTCAGCAATTATGTGATAAAACTAAAATGTTCCTACACATACTAAAACTTGAAATAATAATAACAAACCCTAAACATATTAGATATCAAACATTATATAAAACAACTAATGAACACCATGGAGCACAAAAAAGGTTAAAAATAATAAGAACGTCGAATTAGCCCCTAAGGCCGAGAGTGACCTAAAGCCTGTATGTTTCATCTTTCATGTGTATTAATTTCAAACTTGCATATATTCTTAAAAATACTAAAACAAATAATATAACATCTTTCAATATAAATTATCATTCTTTCATATATATATATTCACATATAAATATATCATGTTTTTAGTCTTTTACCATATTCTCAAACTTTCATGTGACACTTTTTGAAAAACATGCTAGAGATGCCTATAAAGTTTGCCTAATTTTTCTTTGCTTATTAAATATTTGATGCCATGTTTTACCCTACATACCCTCGTGGTATAAAATATTGCATAATATTCTTCTACCTTAAGGTTGTTAGCTTGAAGTTACCCTATGTGGTTAAGTTTAAGCATGTATCATGCATGATTTCTTGTAAGCCTGATTATAAATATTTCTCTATCTCATCGTGTCTCATATATTTTATATCATGATTATGTGGGCATGCTATCACCAGTAGTAGGTTGTATTTATTTAGTATGCTCATATTACTAATACCATACCATTTCAATTCTTTTGCAAGTATCTTGTGCTTTGCTTGTGTGGGATTGATAATGTAAAGTTCCTAGTTGGCTCGATAAGCAATTCAATTTAGATCCTTAGGTCTCGTATTCTATTTCATTTTGGCTCGTATTAAGCTTTGTTAGATCTTTTGATATTAAATTTATTTTCCATATAGTTTTATAAATCTTGTATCGAACTCGGGTTAGGTGACAACCACATCTTCCTCTTAGGATACGAGTTTACTTTTTAACCTTGCACTCGACATATATTAAGTATTAGTTGTACCTCTTGTATGTTGGATACAGATGTAACACCTTAATTTCTTATTTAGGTTCTGCATAATGTATTATAAAAAAAATTCTGGTTATGAAATGAGGGTGTTACAAATCAAGTTTTATAAGATTGGGATAATAATGGAGGAAGAAAAGTACGATTTTATGATTTTTATGGTACAAAAGTACCTAAATTAATCCAAAGTACCTGCTTCATAAGATCAAGTTTTATTAGATTAGGATAAGATTTGAGGAAGAAAAAAAATGATTTTGTGACTTTTACGGTACAAAAGTACCTAAATTAATCTAAAAATGATATGGATACTAATGAAATATTTTTAGATCACATTTAACTCAATAATACTAGGATAAGATGATCGTCAAAGTTTTGTGAAATTTTAATAACTAGATAGTGCTTAAGTGGCTTAAAATACACGATTAAGATCTATTAGAATAATGAATAATGTATTTTTTTTTTTGCCAACAACTTAATATAAAATTTTGAAAAAGCCTAAAAACTCAATATATACATATATATATATAAGGATCTCAAGTATTCATACAAAATAGTTTGAAGGCCAAAAATAACTCGAAAATCTCACGAAATACAAAATTGTAAAAATAAAAGATGATGATTATTGAACAGAATATTTTAAAAACACAACCAAGGTTTCAAAACTGTATAAATATAACCAAACTAATAAAATTTAATCTCCATCAATTCCAATCCTAAATAATTCATATTACCTAAAATATCAGGATATTATATCTATATTCTAATTTTAAAGGATGATATTATACCTTATCAAAGATATTTATTTTACTTGATATGTATATTCTTGCACGCGTTCTCTATATTTGATTTCTTTAGTTATTTGTTCCGCTATATTTAGCTTCACATAATAGTATATTTATCTATTTATAATAATATCTTTATAATTATTATTTAGCTTCATATTGTAGTATTTTTTACTATAGTTTTTAAGGTGTGCCTGTATTGTTGAATTAGTATTTTAATTTTTTTTTATAGTATCATCCATATCCATATAATAATACAATCATCTGCATGTGTACAGAGAATTACTTAAACGGCTTGATGGCTACCACAAACTGGAAACGTTTCAGAGACGGGTAGTACAACTGAATTGTCGGCGATTGATTAAGAGCGTTTTAGCCCATATTTGGAAAAAAAAAAAAATTATAATGTGAGTGGCCCGTGATGCATGAAAACGGCTGATTTATGTCATTTCACGTTATATTGATGCATTCTGATACTATATTTTCTCATCCCCATTTTCTAATTTTTCTATCAAAAACCGTTTCCACATTTTATTTCATCCCGTTCCTATCCACCACCTCATGTGTATTGGATATACTATCATATCTGGATATATTAATACTAATCAATGTGAATGACATGTTGAGTAAATGTTTTAATTTTTAATATCTACGACATATTTGGAATGAACTAATTTGCATAAAAATAACTTAAGAAAATGATCTAAAGTAGAAATAATAAAAATAAATAATCTCTAAATAATGAAATAAAACTTATATATCTACATTTTATATGAATATGAAAATGAAAGCATTCACGGCATTCAGATCCCTTCGAGTTGAAGCTTCGCGAGGTAATGATAATGAGGTATTTTTTCCAACTATATATGTACCTCCTCATAATGTTGAAACTACCAAACCCATTAATTCAATTGTTCGTTCTGAAAAAGCATAATCATGACTTTGATTTGACTATCCAACCATTATATCGAACACTTGATTATACCTGTACATAAACCGATGTACTTCGCCCACTTTTTTTTTTCTTTTTTTTTTCTAGTGCAAAAATGTTAAGTTTACCATTACAAATTTTACAATTTATCTACAATTTATTAATAAAATATGGGCTTTATATATTAATAAATTTACTTCATTCAATTCTAAATAAGTATTATATTAGACTTTTATATATTTATTAAAAAAATGTATAAATTATCAATTGTGTCTTTATTAAATATACATAATTTAATGATAATTATAGTAGAAAATATTTAATAAGTATTCATAACTTGAAAAAGTTAGTCCACTTTTTCTCCTTAAAAATTACAAATGAAACTTATTTTAAATAAAAGAAACTTTAATAAAATGGCATTTAATATGAATAAGATGAAGTATATTTTTATATGTGGAATTCCTACTTTATTAGGGGGCTATACATATATAAGCTCTCAATAATATTATCAACCCAAATTTAAAATACAAACTAAAAATTAAATTTATTTAAAAATATGTATATTAGTAAACTATTTTATATTTTAATTGATAATTAAGTAACAAAAACCCAAGATAATACAAAATAAAAGAAAAATTATCATCATCTTTATTATTTTTATTATAATAGAAAACTTATTGTACTTTTTTTGCTCCATAACTCTTGTTTGTATTATCATCATCGTTAATCGTTATCACCATTAGTATAACAATAAATTCATTTTACTTTCACATACCATAATTTTATTTTCTTTTATATTATTTTTTGTTTGTATTAATCTATTATCAATAAATATATACATTAGTGTGTGTGTGTGTGTATATATATATATATATATATATATAGTTGCATTTGATTGTTAGTTTAATTTCAAATTTGGATGTATAACATTATTGTGAAATAAGTATGAGCAATAAATTTATGTTGTAATTATAGTATTAAAAAGATTTACAAATCAGTTTCATATTCTAGTTATGTTAATCTTTATATTTTTCAATTTTCCTAATGATAACCTTAGGGTTATGAATAAATACTTAATTTATTTCTAAAATAATATTAATTTACAAATACTTGTTAAATGTTGGTATTATTAAATAGTAAATATTTTTATTTTAAATTTCTTACCCATAACTCCATCTTTACCTTATGTTTTTTCACTAATTCAGGCAATCATTTTCCTTTAAAATCGTAGGTAGCACTTTATTTTTAGAACATTTACATTTGATCTTTGAAAAAGTAATTCTATAAAAAAAATTTTGGTAAAAAAAAATGGTTATGAAACCAAACTAAATTTAAATCCACATTAATTGTTCTATAAGTTTTAAATTTATACCCCCACATATTTTAATTTAAAAAGATAGCTGTAACACTCCCAAAATTTACCATTGAAAATTTTCATTTTATTAAAAGAATTAGCGAAAGCGAAATAACAAAATTATGAATTCTGTAGATATTACCGCCACACTTAGTACCAGACCGGTTCACTCCTACCGTTCCAGTACCAAGTGCTAAGGCTGAAAGAGTAAAATACAATTTACGAGAAACTCAAACCATATTTAAATCAGAATAGCGTACATAACACTTTATAAGAATGAAATCCACTAGTGGTGGTTACAAGAACAAGGACCACATTTAAACTAGGGTTTAAAACAGAAAGAGTATAACCCTAGGACTTTCCTGGTAGTTTCTTACGTTTTTTCCTGTTACACACTTGAATAGCACCTGAAAAGGACCCGTAATTGATACTGCCCATTGAATAGGCAGGGACCCCACAAATGGAATCCTTCAGTACTATGGTACTAAGTAACCCTTTAAAATACACTAAAAAGTAGACCCGCAATGCCACACATAGTATAAAACTATATACACATAAAATGAGATGTGCATACATAACATTTACATACTTAACAAGTCAATCAGATATTAATACGTCAAAACGTACAATAAATACTTCTAGGCCTTAAGCCATTAGTCCATCATTATTCAATCAATTCGGATTATATATCCATGTGAGTGCGGGAACCCTACTATTATAGCCGATAGACAGGAATACGTACAGGGTAGAATGCTCCTAACTATTATTATTGTCGGTGGATCGGTCTCTAGGGCATAACACTCCTGACCACTATTATTTGCCGGTGGACCGGTTAGGCCCTGACTCACATGGTGTTCCAGTATAAGTGATTAGTATTTTTCAAGATTTATTCACAACCAAATTGGATGTATTGAGCTCGGGATCCCCCACTATTATAGCCGGTGGACCGGAATACATATAAACATCATCAAGGGCAACACACTCCTGGGCCACTATTATATTTGGTGGACCAGCACTTATAAACGTATTCCAGGGCAACACGCTCCTGGGCCACTATTATATTCGGTGGACCGGTACTTATAATCATAATTCAATAGGGCCCGACTCATTAGTCTTTCACTTTCACGATTAGTGTTTTCCCTTTTTAATCGTCACAACAATTCCATTTATTTGCCTCGGAGGAAAGATCAAGATCCCAGAGACACAAATGTACACCGATCGTACCGGTGCATACAAGCTACATAGTACCCTTCAACTATCAACCCAGGGACGCAAAGGTACCCTGGTCATACTGGTGCATACAACTCACTCCGTACCCTACTGACAAGGACACCTAATCCATAAGTATGGATATCCCCTAAGTAGGTCCGTAGAGCTAAATAGAGTAAGATGTAGGGCTTGGATGGGGCACGAAGGCACACCAGCAAATACCAGAATCATTGTGGGCTAAACTACATCTTTAGGGTAGCAACCCCTAAAGAGCCACCATTCCCGATCGCGAGGTCTTTCACTTTAAGTATTAGTGTCTTAATTAAGGTGACCACAAAAAGCACAACAATCAGATACTTATTCACTTTCAATTGTTCTGATATCATTAGGTATTCCTTATTCATACGGTTATCTAAGATAACATAGAGGAATCATTAAGGCCATCATAATCTTATCCAATTCTGATTTAGGATTTGTTCTCGTGATACTTACTAATTGTTAGATACCATTATCTTATTATTAATTGTTACTTGAGTCTTATTACGAAACTCCATTATCCCAACAACATATTAAATATGGGTTACTGATTTACCCCTTGCTTGAATAATTATTAAGTCATCCCTTCTTTACTTGCCAATTTACCCTATTACCCTTCATGTTGCATAATCACCAAATTACCCCTTGCTCAGTTTAGCTTACCAAGTTATCTCCCACACTTATTAGGTCACCAATCACCCTTCATAATTGTTACACTTATCATATTTCCATTTGGTTGGTCAGATTATCAAATTGCCCTTCTCCTTTGTTATAATTACCAAATTTCCCTTTAGTTGGTCAAATTACCAAATTACCCTTCTTCATTATCATAATTAACAAATTACCCTTTAGTTGGTTAAATTACCAAATTACCCTTTAGATGTTTAAATTACCAAATTGTCGTTCTCCATCATCATAATTACCAAATTACCCTTTAGTTGGTTAAATTACCAAATTACCCTTCTCCATTATCATAATTACCAAATTTCCCTTCTCTATCATCATAATTACCACATTACCCTTTAGTTGGTTAAATTACCAAATTTTCCTTCTCCATTATCATAATTACCAAATTACCCTTCTCCATTATTATAATTACCATTTTACCCTTCTCCATTATTATAAGTATCATCTTACCATTCTCCATTATTATAGTTACCATTTTACCCTTCTCCATTATTATAACGACCATTTTACCCTTCTCCATTATTATAATTACCACTTTATCCTTTTACTTATAAAATTACCATTTTTCCATTTTCTTCCAAAATTTTCATTTTACCCTTTACTTCTAAAATTACCATTTTGCCCCCTTAAACCACCACTTTTATTAAAATATCACCATTACATGAATATTAATATTAATACTCCATTCTCATCATCCAATTCCACCAACTATTATATTTTAACATAATACTCATTAGCACCCACACATATTAGACCACACTCTTATGCAAAACATATTACTAAAATGCCCCTAGGGCTCATAATAATATTATTCATGCATCAATGGTCACAATAACATAGTATAACATGGATAAGTACTTAACATTTTCATTAATAACCAAGCTCTTTCCTTAAGCAATATTTTCACACATGGCACATAACTAGCATGCTTTTCTTTTTATCAATCAATATAAACAACTACATACATTATATTAAACAACATATATCATGCATAATAACATATTAAAACCATAATGTGCTAGCATACGCTTATCCATACGTTTAAGTGGGGTTTAACGATTATCTTAATTCCCATAAAAATCAAACCTTACCGGTATCCCAGTTAAAGATTCAAGCTTTGATTAGCAAAACCAATACCTAAAAATAATGTCAATAATTATCATATTAGAAATAGGAAAAACCAAAAACAAAAAAATTTATCAAAACTTAATTAATGATATACTTTATTTAACCCTTAGTATATATTAAGATTAAGCAAATATTTGGGCAAAAAAATTTAGGCAAGACTCACGTTGCTTATGCAGCGTGAGTTGTATGCAAAATAAGAGGTGGAAGGTGTCGAAGGAGGGTGGAAGAAAAGGAGGATTGGGTATTTTTGGGTTGGGGTTTTGGGGCTAGGAAAGAGGGAAGGTGAGGGAGGATTTAGGGCAAGGGAAGGGTGTAGGGGTGGATAGGGGGTATAGGTGGTGGTTGGGGATAGGTTGTTGGCAGCCAAGGGCTGCGGGGCGGCGACAGCGAGGCTGTGAAGGTGGCTGCCGAGGTGGAGGTAGCTGAGAAGGAAGGAAAAGGGAGGGGAAAAAAGAGGGGCTGCAGGTGTTTGTTTCGGCCAAAGGAGGTAAGGGGTGGTAGGGGAGAATGTAGGCGAGTGGTTTGGTGGTTCATGTGGCGGCAGAGACATCGGGATGGCGGCGGAAGGAGGAGGTGTAGGGTGGTTGCTGAAAAGGAAGAAAAAGAAGAGGAGAGGAAGGAGGTGGGCTGCAGGGTGGCTCAAGGGCTTGTGTGGTGGTGTAGGGATGAGGTAGAAGGTGGCAGAGGGTGGTGCAAGCGGTTGGTGCAACAGTGGAAGCGGCGGTGCAAAAACAAGGGGGAGAGGATGAAGGAGAAGAAAATGGAGAGGAGGAGATCGGGGGAGGTAAGAGAGCTTAAGAATGGGGCAGGAGGGAGTTGTTGAGGGGAAGAAAAAGGAGAGGGAGAATAGAGGGGGAGCAGGTGGCATGGTTGGGTGGCTGTAGGGTGGCAGGGAGGTGGTCGGTGGCAGGGAGAGGGAAGGGAAGAAGGGGAAAGAAATAGGCATGCGTGGCTAGGGTGCACAGTTGGTTTGGGTCCGAAAAGGGAAGAAAAGGATGGGGGCGAGAGAGGGAGAGTGACAAGGAGGTAAGTGGTTGTCAGGGTGGTGGCAGCTGCGAGGTGTGGCTCATGGTTGGGTATAGTGATGGAAAGAAAGGAAGAAGAAGAAGAAGGGAGAAGAGAAGGGGCATGCCAGTTGAAGGGAAAAGAAAGGGGAAGTGGGTCGGCCTAGTCGGGGGGAAAAAAGAAAGAAGGGGCTGGGCTGGGCTAGTTGCATGGGAGAGGAAGGAAGGAAGGAAATGGAACAGGTTGCGTGTGCAGGGAAGGAGAGGAGGAAAAGAAAAGGAGAAATCGACTAGTGGCCCAATGCGCAGGGTAGGGGAAGTAGGCCATGACCTGGTGGCCCAAAGAGAAGGAAAAGGAAAAAGAAAGGAGAAAAAGAAGAAAGAAAAGGAAAAAATAGGAAAAAACAAAAAAGAATAGGGAAAATAAAATAATTTAATTTATAAAATAATAGAATGCAATATTTATGGTAGATAAATAAATTTAATAATTTAATTTAATATAATTTAATATATGGATTTAAAAAGGTAAATTTTAAAAAAATATTAGTTTAGAAATTTATTCAAATAAAATGAGTATGAAAAAATAATAAAATATTTATTCTAATTTATTAAATATTCCTATCCAATTGTATAAGCTCAAAAATCCATAAAATAATTAAATTAAATAAATTTAAAAGCTAATTTATCCCAAATAAAAGGTATTTATTAAATTATAGGTTTTTAAAATTTTAGGGGATTACAATAGCATTTTATATAATAGTTGTTTTACATCAAAAGTTTATCAATATTGGTGTCTATTTGTACAGGGAAAAAAATTAAAATTATTTTTTTAATAATTTAAATTAAAGATAATCTAATCTAAAAAAAACTAGCCTCTTTCTTCCCATTGATTCCTTTTTCCCTCAGTTGTTTCTATAAATAGGGATCTTCAACGGTTTAAAATTGGTGTAACACCCCCAAATTTACTATTGAAAAATTTCGTTTAAATCAAAAGGTTTAGCGGAAGCGAAAGATAAAACCATAAACTCGGGGGCGTTACCGCCACACTTAGTACCAGATCGGTTCACTTCTACCGTTCCAGTACTAAGTGCTAAGGCTAAATAAAATTAACTCTAAACATGCATCATAATAAAACATAAGTCAAACGGAGGTCAGAGTGCGACTTAAGGTTTACAATCCAAGGAGTACGTTCCCAAAACATAAGCATAGTACAAAACACAATTAAAATACGATAATAGAAAGTCTAATAAAAGAGGCAGGTCTGGTCGAGTCGCTCTCGATCCCCAGGTCCAATTTAGGCACAACGCTCAGCCCCACCCAATGCCTCGTAGGTGTCGTAGGCATCAAAGATGTCATCCCCTACTTGCACAAGCTCAGACGGGTCTTCTACTCGTGGGAATGAGCAGCACTCATGAAACGGGTGATCAGTACACTACGTACTGAGTAAGGTAACAGACGAGCTAAGGCCAAACATACAAACATACAAATAACATACATGACACATTCACATAAGCTGCATATAGTAATCCAGGTAATGAAGGTCGGCTAAGATCCGATTAGACTTAATTTCTCATAGATCTCTATTAAATATATTCATTTCACACCATAATCTTTGTTAATCCATGCGAGTACGGGAACCCCACTATTATAGCCGGTGGATCGGTCACTTATAGGACAGAATGCACCTAACCACTATTATATGTCGGTGGATCGGTCTCCAGGGCAGAACGCTCCTAGCCACTATTATGCCGGTGGATCGGTCTGACCCCAACTCTCATGGTGTTTCATTGTAAGTGTATAGTAGCTTTCCCATGATTCATTTACAACATAATGTTTGGTTTGTTGAGCTCGGGATCTCCCACTATTATAGCCGGTGGATCGGTCACTTATAGGGCAGAACGCACCTAACCACTATTATATGCCGGTGGATCGGTCTCCAGGGCACCCCGGCACCTAGCCACTATTATGCCGGTGGATCGGTTTGGGCCTGGCTCAATAATCTTGCTCTTTAAATAATTAGTATCTTATTCGTGTCTTATCAGATAAAGCTTTCCACCCTTGACATGCATATCAACTACCCTCTATGCATATCTTGAGACTCCTGTGCCCCTTATCACACCCCAACATCCATTCCCATTACACTTACCTTTAGATGAAAGAGTCAACCCCTACGGGTGTGGGTTAGGACCTACACTCATGACATCAACTCCACCTCCCATCACCCCCTAGGGTTTTCCCTTGAAAACCCTAATTGGGCCGATGTGGCCCAACCTTCTCCCACTTACGCTACCTTTACCCCATTCAACGTCCCACATCTTACCTCAATTAGATACTCTCCCCAAACATATCACTTTACCTTTCGATTCAGCACATAACCATGAAACCCTAGTTGGCCACCTCAAACCCTAGTAACTTTCTTCTCCCACAAGTAACATCTCTATTTCTCACCCAACATTCCTTCTCGCCCTTGGTACTCATACTCACCCTTCATATAGTAAATCCCCCTTCTTAACCCATACTCCATTCTCCCTTAATCATTTTTACTTCCATAATTTCCAGATTATCACTTCCTCCCAAAACCCTAATCGGGTCCCTTACACACCCTGACACCAACCTACGTACTATTTTTCCTCACAAGTCCCCAATCACTCCACAACTCTCCCTTTAGCTTATTTACACCCTAAATCAACTTTTCACACATAAGGATCACCCCCATGCAAGATTTATCCACTCCCTGCAAACTCTCAAGTCTCCATGCAAACCCTGGAATTCCCATGCGTACTTCTCATCTCTTATTCATTTGGGTCAACCCCATATCCCCCTTAATGGTCTCACTTCCCATTCCCCATCTTATTATTCTTTTAGTCCCATTTCATAGTACCGAAACCCTAGCATGCATGTCCTAGAGGGCCGTATCAACACATCATAAATATCAAACATAAAACATGCCATGCTCATGTCATAGAAAGTACACACGGCGTACCTCAAATTCCAAGCTGCGCTACACATGAGACAAGTTATCCATAAATCATATAATACACATTAGCATGGTATACACAACAATCAACACATCACATCGCACATAGCACAACGCCATATCTTCGTCCTTACCTAAGGCGACGCCGGGCTTGGAGCATGCTCCTCTAACTCCTTAGGGCTTTGGTTGGGGTCACCTATAAAAGGGGAAAAATGCTAAGTATTAGTTTCCCTTGAAAGTACCATCAACCCTTTATTCTAGTTTAGGATTAAGGTTCTTATCCCTAGAGGGGGTATTATACAAAAGCTAGGGTTTTATCTTAAATTTAGTATATTAAACCTTACTAGTCAAAATGTATTTATTTTTTATACTTATTATTATCCTTATTTTATTAGACCCGTTAGTTCTAATCTTGTAGTAATAGGGCTCATGCTAACTATAGGAAAATAGTGATAGCATTAATAATAAAACTAATAATAGTGACACTAATGTTTAGTGATAGAAGCCCTAGTGTTTTTAAGGTCAAGTCTATTAATGGTGTTAGGGTTGAAATAATAATAATACAAAATCACAATACTACAAGTAAAACATTCCTAAAGGTGATAGTGATAATAGTTGTATATTCTTGAATAATATAAGGGTTCAATGCTTTTGGTTACAATAATAAAGTAGTGATAGTAGTAATAATAGTAATAGCTAACAATGGTACCATAGTAATGAGGTTAGGGTTAAAGGCATTAGGGATAATGTTAAGTGGTATGGTAATAAGGTTCAAGTACTCTTCTTATTTAACAACAACATGATATTCACTAACTTTGAGTTAAATAACATGGATAAGAACAAAAGTAGTATTATTATTAACAAAAATGATAAAGGTGTTAAGTATAATAATAATAATAGTAATAATAATAATAACAATAATAAAAACCAAGTAAGGTTAAGCAATAATAATAATAACCATAATAATGATAATAGTAATAATAATAATAATGAAAGTAATACTAATAATAATAATAATAAAAGGAATAATAATAATGATAATAATAATAAGTATAATAACATTAATATTAGTTAAATTTAATAGAAGCTATATAAAAAGGAATGTTAAGGTTTGGATGAGTGGAAAACCACCTAGGGTCGGTGGTGATTCGGCGACGGCGGTGGAGGAGGAGAAGAGAGGGAAAGGTTAAGGTGGAGTTAGATGGGAGGAGAAAAGAAGAAGTTTGAGGTGGGGGAAGAAACAGTAGGTGAAGGGGAGTGGAATGAGGTGGTGGCGTGGCAAGGGTGGCGGCGCGCGGTGGTTGACGCTGCGGCCGAAGGTGGAGGAGGGTGGTGGAAGATGGTGGAGGTTGGTGGAGAAGGAGGCAAGGAGTAAGGAGGGTATGGGCAGGTAGGGGAGGACCTGCTGGTTGTTTTGGAGGGTGGTAGGGAGGTTGATCACGGCGGAGGTGGCGGCAGAAGATGGCGTGAGGCGGTAGTGATCATTTTTGGGCAAGGAATTTCGCACGGTTGTGGTGGCACGTGCGGGGAAAGAAAGGGGGCGGCGATGGCTTGGTTGCGTGGAGGGTGGTGCAGGGAAGGCTTTGGTGTGTGGTGGTGGTCGCAGTGGTTGCTGGCGGCGGCGGAAAGTGCGTCTTTTCTGGTGGCGGTGAGGCAGGGTTTCAGCAAGGTCAGAAGAGAGGACTTGCTTTGGCCGTTCGAGGGGGGGTATTTATAGGCAATTTTGGAGGGGAAAACGACGAAGGGGAGAGGGATGGCACGCGGGGGTAGGTGCAGCAGGCCGCCATCCGGTGGTGGCAGCCGACGCAGGCCTGCAGTTTGGCAGGGTTTGTTTGGCTGGGTGAGGGAGAAGGGAAAGGCAATAGGACGCGTGAGGGGTAGGACGGGTGTGATGGGTCGAATTGGGAAAGAAAGGGACGAGAATGGCAGGGGAAGGACGGTCGGACGACAGGGGTTGTCGGCGGTGGCAGTCTGCGAATTGCAGGCCTGCGCGAGGAAGAAGACGACAGGCGTGGGGTGGACCGGCGGTCCAGGGAAAAAGGAAAAGAGGGAGAGCCAGCTGGTTTGGCAACGGTTATAAGTTTTTAAAACAAAACGCGGCGTCGCGTCGCTGGATGGGCAACGGTCATAAGGGTCATTAATGTGACGCGACGTTTCGACGGCTTCGAGGGGTGAAACGCAGCATTGCGGTTGGGCGATGGCCAGCGCACGACGCTGGGCCGTGGGAAGGAGAAGAAGGAAGGGGATTGGGCCGGGCGAGGCCCAATTCCGGCGGGGAAGAAGAAAAAAGGAAAAGAAAGGAAAGGAAAAAGGAAAAGGGAGAAAAAGGGTTTCTTTGGGGTTTTGGATTTTCACACAATTTATTTAGAATATTTTTGGGTTATTATACATTTATATATATATTTGTTTATTTATTTTCTTGAATATTTAAAAATTATTAAAATAATAATTTAATTACCTTTTTAGATTAATTTTGGCTATTTTGGGTAGTTTTCCTCCACTTTCATTTTAATTAGTAAAATGTCCAAAATTTTCTAAATAAATTATTTATTATTTTCTCCTTATTTTCCTCAATTAATTTCCTCTTTATTTAATGAAGTAATTTATTTTCTTAATTCTCCCTAATAGATCACTACTTTTCCATAATTCCTAAATTAGGATTTTTTGGGTATTTCAATTGGACCAAATCCCATGGATTCAAACCAAATTGGAACCTAATTAAGAATTGGAAATTTTCAAAGTAGGGGTCAAAGACTAAACTGGAATTCCTAAATTATATAATTTTTTTTTATAAAACTTATGTATTCTTTGATTAAAATGTTAAGGGGTTTTCTGGTGAGGCGGAAAGACTAGACCATATTAGATAAGACTACAACTGATTAAGGATTGTAATTTTTTATTTCAATATTGGAACCTGGAATAATTGGTAGGTCCATTCCAAATTAGAATTGGTTGTTACTAAAGTACCAAAGCCTAGTGGTAGGAACATTAAAACCATAGTTTAAAAAATCAAACTAGTCATTAAATTGGTTCATTACTCGTTTACTTGTTTAGTAGTTAAACTAGTGGTATATCTTAGGGAAAAAATGTGATATGTAAAAAACAAATTAAAGTATACATGTATATGACTAATTTGTGACTAATTTTTTTGGCTGATTTTTTTTTACAAATTTTTACATTTCTAATTCTCACTAGACCGACAAATTCTTAACCAATTGTTTCACCTCAAAATTTAATACTGAAAAATTTTATTTACAACGAAAGCATAATACTAAAATAGCTAGGGATTACCATCGCTATTGGCACAAGGCTGGCTTACCAAACCATCTTCAAGTTAATCACAAGGAAAAATATTTAGAATGTAAAGTATAATAAATAGAAAATGGGAGAAACTTTATAAACCTGAATACAAGTTGGATATCAACTCTAAGTATAATATCCAAAAATACAGATCAAAGGATACCATTGATCTAAGAGTCCAAAAATGTATTTGGGTAAAACTATCATTTAGTTAACATGACTTTATGCCCAAAATCCTTGATACAAAAATTCAGTCCACCCCACATAAAACATCATAAGTTGCAAAATCATCAATTAGATCCTTATTAACCTGCACATAGGAATCCAAGTCATCTACTCATAAGAATACACAAAATCATATAAGACATTTAGTACAAAACCCTAAGTAAGATCAATATACTTACTAAAAGGCACTGGTCTCTAAGCTTGTATCCCATTTTGCCTCCTCCAGAACCTCCGAAAAATCAATTAAGAAACCATAATGAAAAAATAATTAGAATTAATTGGTATAATTAAGGAAAGGCTAATATTAGGAAGAGTGAAAGAATGGTGGAAAACCGAACCAAACCAAGGTAAGTGTTTCTATGGTGAGCTGGGTAACGAAGGGAGGGGATTTGTTGTGGTGGGTGAACCAGGGGGTAGCAATGACATTTTGTGTCATTGCTAAGGGGTGGGAAATGACAAAAATGGATGATGCTCAAGGAGGATGAGTGGAAGAAAGGGACGAGGGGGGATGGTGTGGCTACATTGGTTTTGGTTAAATGTAAGTGGTTGGTTGTGTTGGTTTTTGCCGAAGGTTTGCGAGTTGTTGCGGCAGTTTTGGCTAGTTGTAGGGGATAGGGGATGAAAACTTTGTTGTTGCCTATGGTTTCGATGTGGATCACTAATGCTCAAGGGAGGAAGGAAAATAGGGGATTTTAGAGGAGCTTGATGAAGCTAGGGGTAAGGGTTCGGTGAGTTTTGCTTATGCAAGGGGAGGTGTTTGGTGGGTTTGGTCAGTGGTTGTGGTGAGGTTTTTGTAGGTGCTAATATGGAGGCATGACAAAGGCTACCGGTGAAGGTTTTTTTGGTGTGTTTAGTGAGGACAACGAGAAGGAATGGAATGAAGGATAAACTTCAGGTTGTCGAGTAGTTTTTGATAGATAACAAAGTGATAAGGGATGTTGTTTGGGGAATTAAATATGTTGTATATATACACATGCATGCAGAGAGGAGAGGATACGAGTGATCGGGGTAAGATTTTTCAATGCAACTTATCAGCTGAGGGTATAGGTGATGATATGTTGATGGGGTAGGGCGTAAGTAATGGAGGCATGGAAAAGAAATTATCTAGGGAGAATGTTCCATGCAAGAAGAAGGGGAGAAAAGAAAGAAATATAGTTAATAGATAGGGGTAAAGAAGAAGAAAAGAAAAAGGAAAGGGAAAGAATAAAAGGAAAAAGGAGGAAAAAAAAGAATGGGTTTAGAATTAGATTTAGATTAAAATAAATTAAGTTATGGTATTTGGATAATTTAATTAACAACCATTTAGTGTTAGCTTTAGGTTAAAATATTAATAACTCTAAATAGAGATTAGGGTTAGGTGAAAATTTATGATTAAGGAGTTAGAGTATGGAAGAAATATTATTTTCCCAGTATTAAGGACTTCTTAAGACTGGTACATGAAATCTGGTAGGTTTCTTGACTGCTTAGTCCCTTCACTAATCAAATCTGCCAGCCTAGTCAGATTTTAAAAACTATACACAAAGCCCCCATTTTTATGGATTAGGATTCTTTTGTTTCATTTTTTAGGAACCTCTAATGCAAATAGTATTAATAGTCTTCTACTACCTCTTAAATCATCCCAATCCAATTAAATCATTCCCTAATTTTAGAGAAATATCAACATCAAATAGAGAAGCCATACTTTTTTCAAAGATAGAAAATAGGAGAGAGAAAGATAAGAGGAAAATTTTGATTTGTTGATGTATAAGAATATCCCCTTCCCTAATTCTTTTTACAATATGTACCTTTCCTCTCCCTCTTTCCAACTCACGTCCCCACTACCTTCCTTCATTCTATTTAATACGATAATAGAAACATATGCAATGACAAAAATTCAAAACATTCAAAACATTGAATTTAAGAGCACCAAAAGGAGAAGCTTATCAAATTGTTTTCGTTGTGTCGTGGAAGATCACTGCCCTAAAGTGAATAATGGCTAGATATTTGGTGTAATCTCATTTTTTTGATTCTCCCCCAAGGTTAACACAACAACTCTCTGATCATGTACACTCAATATTGAAGAAGATGGATTATGCATAACTATAACTAGAGTTTCGTGTAAAAAGAAATTGTAAGGATAGATAACAAGTGAAGTAAAACCCAAATATTCTTTCTACATAAAAGCGCTCCATCTCAAAGATTGTAAAGAGAAGATGCAAAAGTAATAACCATCAATCCCAGAAGAATTAGTCCACTAACGTGCAAAGATTGAAAGCGTTGAAAAATGGATAAAATTTTGGAACATTAATACCGAGTAAAGAAGAGAAAAGAAAAAGGAAATTTTAGGAAAAAGAATGAAGGTTATGGCCTGTTGGATCCATTACCCATAACCCACCTGCTCATACACTTACCCCCAATTGGATCGACTGGCCGGATGGCAATGGCAAGCTTTTTTCGATATATAGATTGTCCCAACACACCACAAAACAACCCATGTCAACTTCTCTATAAGGCTTAATCCAATTTAATGGATTATGATACTTTTTCTTCTTTTTTTTATGGGGAACCTCTAAAGAAAATAGTCTTAGAAGTCTCCTAATACCTCGTGAATCAATCCAATCAAATTAAGTCATTCCTAATTTTTAGAGAAATACCAACAACAAAAAGAGAAGCAATAGCTTTTTCAAACAAGGAAAAGAGGAGAGAGAAAGAGAAGAAGAATTCTTTAATTTGTTGATGTATAAGCATCTCCTCTTGCCCATTAGTCAGTCTTTACCTTTCTTCTCCCCACTTCCCTACTTCCCAACTCACTTCCTCACTTCCATCCTTCCTTCTGATGACTAGGATAATGGCAATACACACAATAAGAGAAATTTAATATGCTGAATTTATGAGCATTGAAGGAAAAATTATCAAATTGTTTTCATTGTGCCGTGAAAGATAAATACCTATAAGTGAATCATGACTAGATATTTGGTGCAATCCCATTTTCTCATTATCCCCCAAGGTTAAGACAACAATTATCCAATCTTGTAGACACAAGATTGAAAAGATGGATTTTGATAAACTTCACCAAGAGTTTTGTGTAAAATGAAATCGAAAGGAGAGAAAAAAAGTGAAGTAAAGCTCGAATATACTTTGTACATAAAACGCTCCATCTTAAAGATTCTAAAGTGAAAACACACAAGTAATAAGTGTTTGAAAATGGAGAAAATTTTAAAACCAACTAGAGAGGAGAAAAGAAAAAAAAGAAAAAAAAATAGTAAAAATAATGAAGGTTAGGGCTTTCCAGATTAATAACCCATAACCCACCCACTAATATGTGCCATCCTACTCAGACCGGTCAGCTTGACGGTGGTGACATGTGGGTGTGGATATATAGTTTGTCCCAACACACATAAAAAAAACATCCCAAGTCAACTTCTCAATAAGGCTTAATCTATTTTTATGGATCAGGAATCTTTTGCTTTTTTCTTTTGGGAACCTCTAATGCAAATATCCTTAGCAGTCTCCTACTCCCTCGTCAATCATCCCATTCTAATTATGTCATTCCCCATCCTTCTTTGCTTTGCACATCCCGACTATTTCAACACCTTACAAGTCACGGCCCTTAGATCCAACCCTCACTTTCTACCCCACTCATTCTCGTTTATTTTTATTATTTTCTTTTTCTTTTCTACCTTCTCACATTAGGGTTTCCTCCCAAACCTAGATTAGTCTCCTACGCACCCTTATACTGTCCCACGTACTATTTTTCACCCGAAGCCCCCCAGACACCCAAACAACACTTCTATTACCTTCCTCACGTCCCGAGGCAACTTTCCATACGAAAAGTTTGCCCCCATGCGGACCCTAACCATCCCATGCAAACCCTAGTTCATCCCATAACTACATTAGCCAACTTACTTTCCCTTGGTTATCTTTCTATCCCATTTCTCTTTTTCAAGCCTCCATCCCACATCACCACATTAATTATCCTAGCATGCATGTCCTAAAGGGCCACATCACATTACATCACATCATAACTTACAGCATATCCGTATTATCGCATACCAAAAGAGGGCACATGAACACATCTCGGTTCCAAGCCACGCCACACATGAAACAGTTAAAATAATAGCATGTAGAACACGACATATAAATTATATAGGGCATCCAAGGCATGTAGGAAACATAGCACACATTCGGCCTTAACTACACCCTTTCTCAGTTTAGGTTACCGAGCTATCTCCCACACTTATTAGGCCACTAATCACCCTTGGTAATTGTTACACTTAATATATTTCCCATTTGGTTGGTTAGATTACCAATTCACCCATTTCCTTTATTATAATTAACAAATTGCCCTTTAGTTGGTCAAATTACCAAATTACCCCTATTCAATATCCTAATTACCAAATTACCCCTTTAGTTGGTTAAATTACCAAATTGCCCCTCACACTTATCATGTTTACTATTTTACCCTTCTCCATTATTAAATTATCAAATTACCCTTTAGTTATTTAAATTATTATTTTACCCTTCTCAATTATTATAATTACCAAGTTACTCCTTTTCAATTTCCACTTTTACCCCTTTTATTTACAAAATTACCATTTTACCCCTTTACCTTCAAATTTACCATTTTACCCCTTAACTTCCAAAAATTACCATAACACCCTTTCACTTATAAAATTACCATTTTATCCTTAATTACGAAATTACCATTTTACCTCTTTTAATTTCCAAATTACCATTTTTCCCTTTAATCACAAATTACCATTTTGCCCTTCAATTACAAAATTACCATTTTGCCCTTCAATCACAAAATTACCATTTTACCCTTTTATTACAAAATTACAATTTTGCCCTTTTATTACAAAATTACCATTTGCCCTTTAATTACTATTTTACCCTTTATTCACAAAATTATCATTTTTCCCCCTTTAATTACGACATTACCATTTTACCCCCTTACTTCTAAAATTACCAATTTGCCTCTTTTCATTTACAATTTACCACTTTACCCTTTCTACTTCCAAAATTACCATTTTATCCATTAATTCCAAAATTACCCTTTTACACTTTAATTATAAAATTACCACTTTGCCCTTGCCTCCAAAATTACCATAATACCCTTTTTAATTTAAAGTTACCATTTTGACTCTTAGTACACCACTTATATTAAATTATTATTATTACTACATAAAATATTAATATTAACACCTCATCCACAACTCTTATAATTAATATAATACTTATTAGCACCCATATATATATTAGGCCATATTCTTGTACAAGATACATTACTAAAAGACCCCTAAGGCTCACAAAATATTAACCATGCATTAAAGATCATAATACCATAATACAACATGGATAATACTTAATATTTTCATTAACAACCAAACTCTTACCTTAAACAATATTTCCATACAAACCTAACATGCTTCTTTTCATCCAACATCACAAGAAACTACGCATATGATATTAAACAATATATATTAAGCATAATAACATATTAAAGATCCTAATGTACTAACATACGTTAATCCATACATTTAAGTGAGATTTAATGGTTACCTCGATTCTCGCAAAAACGAACCTTACCGGTATTCTGGTTTAAGGTTCAAGCTTTGATTATCAAAACCAATACCTAAAAATATTTTAAAGTTTTATTATGTTAGAAATAATAAGGATCAAAGTATAAAACTTTATAATGCTTAATTAATCAAATACTTGAATCAAAATATTATTATACCTTAAAAATCATCACCCAACTAAATCAAGAGACAACAACTCATGTTGCTCATGCAGCATGAGCTGCATGCAAAGAAATGAGGGGAGAGGCTCAAAATGGCAAGAATGGGAAGAGGGAGTGTTGTTTTCGGGTTGGGGTTTTGGGGCTAAGAAAAAGGGCATGCGGGGGCGGATTTGGGGCAAGGGAATGGTGCAGAAGTGGAGAGTGGGTGTAAGGGGTGGTCGTGGATGGGTTGAAGGCATCTAAGGGCGGCGGAGGCGGCGACAGCGAGGCTGCGAAGGTGGCGGCTAAGGACGGAGTCGAGATGGGGGGTTTAGAAGGAAGGAAAAGGGAGAGGGAAAATGAAGGCTTTCAAGTGACGCTTTCGTGCAAAGGATAATTAGGGGTGGTAGAGGGGGTTTCAGGGATTACTTTGGTGGCTCAAGTGGCGGCAGAAGAGGCGGGACGGCGGCGGATTGGGGCAGCACAGGATGGTTGCCGAGAAGGGAGGTAAAGAAGAGAAAAAGAAGAGAGGAGGAAGAAGGAGGCTGCGGGGTGGCTCGACGGGTGCTGTGATCGGTTGGGGTGAGGTAGAGGGTGGCAGGAGGTGGTGCAGGTGGTTGTTGAGGCGGCGGAGCGGCAGCGGCGAAGCAAAACAGGGAGGGTGAGGGAAGGAGGAGAAAGGGAGAGAAAAGAGGCTCTGGCAAGGCATATGGGGCTCGAAAATGGCCGAATGGAATAGGAAGGGAAGAAGAAAAAGAATAAGGAGAGAGAGGAGGGGATAAGGTGCTCGAGGGGTGGCGGTAGGGTGGTAGGGGAATGGCGGTGGCAAGGAGAGGGAGAAGGGAGGTATGGCCGGGCATGGGGGAAGGGAGACAGGGATGGTGGGATCGGGATGGGGCAGAGAAAACGACGAGAGGGAGAGAGAGAGAGAGAGAGATAGGGGGAAGCAATGGGGAGAGGGAGTTGTAGGTGGGATGGCAGAGATGGCGGGGGTCGGGATTCTTGCCGGGGAAAGAGGAAGAAGAAAGAAAGAAGAAGAAGAAAGGGGAGGGGGATTGGGTGCGACGGGCAGTCGAAGGAAAAAGAAACGAGTCGGCCCGGTCAAGGAAGGAAGGGAGGCGGGCCGACGACTCACGCATGAGGAAGGGAAATGGGCCAATGGCCCAGGCGCGAGGATGGGGAAGGGGTAGGCCAGGGCACCGGCGGCCCAAGGAAAAAGGAAAGAAGAAAGAAAGGAGAAAAAGGAGAAGGAAAAAATAAAAAGGAAAAATGGGGCAATTAAAAATAATTTAATTTATAAAATAATAAAATGCAATATTTATGGGCAATAAATTTATTTAATAATTTAATTTAATATAATTAAAATATTAGGGTTTAAAAAAAGGATAGTTTTAGTAAAATAATGGTTTGAAAATTATTTAAATAAAAAGGGTATGAGAAAATAACAAAATATTTATTTTAATTTATTAAATATGTATATCCAATCTTATATGTTCAAAAATCTATAAAATAATTAAATTAAATAGATTTAAAGGCTAATTTATCCCAAATAAAATTTATTTATTAAATTATAAGCTTTTGAAAATTTCAGAGGATTACACTTTTCCTCTCCCTCCCTCCCTCTTCTCCTCTCTCTCTCTCTCTCTTCTTCTTCCCTATTCGGCCACCGCCGCCGCCGCCGTGCGCCGCCACCTCTAGCTGTGGCGCCGCCTCCATTCTGCTCCTCTCCACTTGGGCAACCCTAAACACCCCAACTCCCACCTCCATTCTACCTCTCCTTTTCCCAGCATTTAACTTTTTCCTTTTCTTCTCTTTTTTCGGCCACCGTCGCCGACGCCGTGCACCACCGCCGGCGCCGCCTGTCACCACCAGCCTAAGGTTGAATCCTAGACCCTCTCAACCCTTTTACCCTATTTTTACAAGCTTTATTTTATTTTATTTCATTTATTCGAATATATTATTATTATTATTATTATTAATGTTTTTATTATTATTTCTATTGAGGGCCGATGCCCTATTATATTTTTATTTTGATTTTATTATTATTATTATTATTATTGTTGCTATTATCTTTATTATTAATATTAATAGGTTATTATTATTATTATTATTATTATTATTATTATTATTATTATTATTAGTAGTAGTAGTAGTAGTAGTAGTAATATCGAGTAAAGAGGAGAAAAGAAAAATGATTGGAAAAACAACTTTTCAATGAAAAGAATAATGTTAAGAAATGCTGGATCCATAACCCATAACCCACCCACTAATATGCCCCACCCTACTCCGACCCGCTAGCCAGACAACAGTGATAAGCGTGTGCGAATATATAGGATGTCCCAACATGCTCAAAAAACAACCCATGCCAACTTTTCAATAAGGCTTAATCCATTTTATGGACTAGGATTCTTTCGCCTTCTTTTTTTAGGAACCTCTAACGCAATTAGTCTTAGTAGTCTCCTACTCCCTTGTCAATCATCCCAATCCAGTTAATTTATTTAATATTTTTAGATAAATACCAACACCAAATAGAGAAGCAATAATGTTTTCAATGAAGGAAAAGAGGAGAGAGAAAGAGAAGAGGAAGATTTCAATTTGTTGATGTATAATCATATCATTTTGCGAGTTAGTTAATCTATCTCCCCTCTTCCCAACTCACTTCTCCACTTCCGTCCATCCTTCTGTTGACTATGATAATGGCAATATATACAATAATAGAAATGTAAAATGCTAAAACTAAGAGCAATGAAGGAAAAACTTATCAAATTGTTTCCGTTGTGCTATGGAAGACCGCTGCCCTAAAGTGAATCATGGCCAGATCTTTGGTGTAATCCCGTTTGTTGGTTCTCTCCCAAAGTTTACACAAAAATTCTCCAATCTTGTACACTAAAGATTGAAGAATATAGATTATGCAAAACTTCACCAAGATTTTTGTGTAAATTGAAATGAGAAGAAGAGAAAACTAGCAAAGTAAAGCAAAAATATTTTTTGTACATAAAACACTCCATCTTAAATATTCTAAAGAAAAAACCACACAAGTAATAAACATTGATTCTAGAAGAATCGGTCCACAAACGCAGAACATTCTAAATGTTTGAAAGCATTTGAAAATAGAGAAAATTTTGGAACAATAATATCGAGTAAAGTGGAGAAAAGAAAAGGAAAAAGGAAATTTCATTAAAAAGAATGAGGGGTAGGGCATAGTGGATCCATAACCCATATCCACCCTCTAATATGTCCCATCCCACTAGGATCGTCTGGCCGGACGGAGACGGTAGGCATGTGCGGATATATAGCTTATCCCAACACACCCAAAAAACAACCCACATCAACGTCTTAATATGGCTTAATCCATTTTTATAGATTATGACTCTTTTGATTCTTTTTCTTAAGGAAACTCTAAGGCAAATAGTCTTTGTATTCTCCTACTCCATTTTCAAGCATCCTAACCCAATCAAGTCATTCCCTATTTTTTGAGAAATACCAAAACCAAACAGAGAAGTAATAGTTTTTTTCAAAGAAGGGAAATAGGAGAGAGAATGTGAAGAGAAAGATTCTAATTTGTTGATGGATAAGCATCTCCCCTTGCGCATTAGTCAGTTTGTACCTTTCTTCTGCCCTCCTCCGAACTAACTTTCCCGCTTCTATCCTTCCTTATGTAGACTATGAGAATGACAATATACATAATAATAGAAAAGTGATATGCTAAAATTAAGAGCAGTAAAGGAAAACTTATCAATTTTTTTCTATTTTGTCATGAAAGACCACTTTCCTAAAGTGAACCACAACTTGATCTTTGGTGTAATGCCATTTTCCTGCTCTCTCCAAGGTTAACACAACAATTCTCGTATCTTATACACTCAAAATTGAAGAAGATGGATTATGCAGAACACCCAAAATGAAATTGAAAGGAGAGAAAACCAGTGAAGTAAAGCTCAAATATTCTTTCTACATAAAAACACTCCATCGATCCTACAAGAATCGGGCCACTAACATACAACGAGCGTAACATTTGAAGCGTTCAAAAGTGGAGAAAATTTTGGAAAGGTAATATGTAGTAATGAAGAGAAAAGAAAATGAAAAACAAAATTTCAGTAAAAAGAATGATGGATAGGGCCTACTTGATCCATTACCCATAAATCACCCGCAAATATGCCCCGTCCCATTCAGACCAGCCAACCAAACACATATAACAGGCGTGATTAGATATATAGTTAGTCCCAACATGCCCAAAAAATAGTCCAATTCAACTTCTCAATAAGGCTTAATCTAATATTATGGATTAGGATTATTTTGCCTTTTTTTAGGGAGTCTCTAATACAAATAATCTTAGTAGTCTCCTACTCTCTCGTCAATCACCCCTATCTAATCAATTCATTCCCTATTTTTAGAGAAATACCAACACCAAACATAGAGGTAATAGTTTTTTCAAAGTAGGAAAATATGAGGGAGGAAGAGAAGAGAAATATTCTAATTTGTGAATGTACAAGCATCTCCCCTGTGCATTAGTCTGTCTGTACCTTTCTTCTCCCTTTTTCCCGACTCACTTCCCCTCTTTTTTCCTTCCTTCTGTTGACTAGGATAATGGAAATATAAGCAATAACATAAATGTAAAATGCTGAAATTAAGAGCACCGAAGGAAAAACTTATCAAATTATTTATGCCATCTCGTGGAAGACCGCTCCCCTAAAGTGAATCGCGGTTGGATCTTTGATGTAATCCCTTTAGCCTATTTTCTCCCAAGGAATACAACAATTCTCCGATCTTTTACACTCAAGAATAAGGGTATCGTTCTATAAAAACACACTAAAAAAACTAGGAAAAAAAAGTGAAGTTACCAATCTTCGTCAATGATGCCATATAATTGGTGTGGTTATAGCCAACACGTAATTTAAATCCTCTTATTTACAATTATAGTACTGGTAAATAAGGGTATCATTCTATACCGGGGGTTGAGAGAGCTCACCTATATTTAATTAGCTCAAAACTAATAAAAATAAAAACTCTAAATTACACAAAATAAATAAATAAATAATGGGGGTTTTAAAAATAGAAAAATAAATAAATAAAATAAAATAATAAAAATAATTGATAACCGTAATTATGATAAATATGCTAGGAAAATTAAAATCCACCACTAGATTAAATCAAAATATAATAATAATTTTTAAGTCAATATTTAATTATGAAAAATAAATTGACCAAGCTACAGGCCAAAAGTAGGTCTATTCACCTTATATTACCTCCCTAAATTAATTAATATGACAAAACACCAATATTAATCCTATTAAATACTAGCAGTATAGTAGCAATAAATGTCTCCTATATTTAACTAGATTCCATGCATTAAGTATAATTGAAAGGATGCAAATCTAAGTACTCAAACTAGTACAATAAACATGTCTAGTTGTATTTCTCTTCTTTAACTCATATGTATCTAAATTTTTTACTACTCCAGTCAGAATCACAAAACTATTAGGTGAATTATTATCTAACCTAGTTATGGTTTATACATATAAATTCTAGCATATTTATATAACCACCTAGCAGGTAATAGTCCTATATACCGTCACTATGAGAAAACCAGAATAAGGCACGCATCATATAAATTATACTTGACAGAATCATATATATAAATGATAACAATTAAAATAGAGTTAAAGAATAATCTCATGAAATAAAAAAAATATATCATATCTCAAACCATAATATAAGGTTTTAGTCTATTCTCTGATAATAAATAATCAACAAGTTATAATGCTCGAATTAATTACACAGAAATATATATCAAAATTATAAATAAAAAAAATAAAGAAAGAAATAACTGAAATTAATTATAAATAAAATTTAAAATTTTATTCAAATGAAAAAGTAATTAAATTTTATCTAAAATAAAATTTTCGGATATATTTTTCTCTTGTCTCTTTCTCTCGGCTGATCCCTACTAGCATAATATTTCGTAAAGGAAAAAATAGTTGGTGGTCCATTTAGATCAAAATAATTAAAGTTAGTCAATTTATTTGGTATTTAGTCTATTTTTTTTGGTATCCCAATATACAAGTACATATAGAAAATATTACATGTACATTTATGTATAATTAAGCGTACATATTAATATAATTATATGTACATAATATTTTATATTTATAAATAAATACTTTATAACTATTTTAATTTTTATTCTATTAATTTCATTTAAATAGATTATAAAAAAAATTTCCCTTTCGTAAAACATTTTTTTTTCTTGTTTCTTAGCCGACGTAGCCTTGCTGCAGCTATCCTTCTCTCTTTTGGTTGTCCTACGGCACTCTCGTATGTCGTGCTCCTCACGTACCGCCTGTCTTCTCTTTCATCTTTTCTTTCTTTGCGATGCTGCACTATTGCTTCTTTTTCTGACTCTTTGACCTTCTCTCCTCCTGCGTTCTATTTGCTCCTTCGGCTTCTATGCCCTCTTTTTTTTCCTTTCTTTTCTTTTCGGCAGCTACTGACGCCGCTCTTCTCTGCTTAGCTCCTTCGCACCTCTCTTTGATGGCTGCTACATCCCCTCTACGCCACTTTTATGCCTCCTCATCTGACTGCTCACTCTGATTTTTTTTCTCCTCTCTTTCTAAGGCTGCTACTCTCCTTTGTGTCGCCCCCACTGTTCGACCGCCTCCTGTACTTCCTCCTCGCTGGCTTCTTGTGCCTTTCTTCTCTTTTTATGTTGCGATCCGTAATCCGAAAATTCGATCCGATATTTAAAAAATTCGATCCGAATTTTTGAATATCCGATCCGGGTTTTAAAAATCGGAGCGGATTTCAATCCGGTGAAAATTAAAAATTTTTTGAGCGGATATCCGATCCGATATTTTTTCGGATTATCCGATCCGATTAAAATATCCGATATATAACAAAAATATTTTTTAAACATAAAATATATAAATATTTTTTGATTAAATAAATTATATATATAATTATTTAACCCAGAAATTATGAATTTATGGACTTTAGATTATTGTTGTATTTGCGTTATGGACTTTGGACTTTGGATTATTATTGATTTGTTGTATTGGTTATGGACTTTGGATTTTTATAATTTATTTTAATTTAATTCTACCAGGTTAAAATATCTACATTTGGATATTTCAATGCAGATATTTGGATTATTATTGATTTGTTGTATTTGTTATGAAATTTGGATTTTTAGAATTTATTTTAATTTAATTCTAGTAGGTTAAAATATCCACATATGGATATTTCAATACGGATGTTTGGATATCGGATATCGGATATCCGAATTTAAATTATCAAATTTTCGGATATCCGGTCATAAACAAGTCTTTTTTGTTGAAAAATAAATATTTTTCGGATAACCGGATATGCCGGATATATCCGATATCCGTATCCGATTTTTCGGATATCCGGCTATTCGGATATCCGCTATTAATGGATACGGATACAGATATAGGTTACTAAATATCCGATCGGATCGGATATCCAAAAAAAAATCCGACCGGATACGGATATCCGATTTTGCACAGCCCTAGTTGCCATGCTGTGCGTTATTTTTCTTTCCAAGCCTTTTTCCTTGAGTTTTTAGTCCAAAAGTCAACCCTTTTTCTCTTTACCTGTAAAATAAAATTAATAAATAATATTATACTCTAAATTTATTTAATTTATATTATTTTAGTTCAAATAATAAAATATATAATAATATTAATATTATTTTATAAAATCATAATTATTTACATATATTACTTAAATAAAATATCAAAAATTAAAATTATAAGGATATAAAATATATAAAAATATAAATTCATGAGCTCGCAGGCATGTGCAAATATATAGCCAGTTCTAATAAGCCCACATAACAACCCAAGTCAATTTCTTAATATGGATTAATCCATTTTTAAAGATTATGATTCTTTTGTTTCTTTTTATTAGGAACCTCTAATGCAAATAGGCATAGTAGTCTCCTATTACCTCATCAATCATGCCAATCCAATTAAGGCATTCCCTATTTTATAGAAATATCAGCCCCAAATAGAGAAGCAATAGTTTTTTTAAAGAAGGAAAAAAGGAGAGACAAAGAGAAGAGGAATATTCCGATTTGTTGATGTATACGGAGCTTCTCTTATACATTACTCAGTCTGTACCTATCTTTACCCCTCCTCCCAACTCACTTCCCCACTTCCGCCCTTCCTTCTATTGACTGTGATAATGGCTATATATGCAATAACAGAAATTTAAAACACTGAAATGAAGAGCACCAAAGGAAAAACTTATCAGATTGTTTCCATTATGCCATGTAAGACCACTATCTTAATGTGAATTACAACTGGATCTTTGTTGTAATCCCATTTGTCGATTCTTACCCAAGGTTAACAAAACAATACTCCAATCTTGTACACTCAATATTAAAGAAGATGGTTTATGAAGAACTTCACCTAGAGTTTTGTGTAAAATGAAAGTGGAAGGAGAGAAAACCAAAAAATGTAATACCCCATAATTTTATGCTCATATTTATTCTTTTGGTGTCCATTATTCTTATATCACTTTTATAAAATTAATAGTCTATAGTTTAATTAATTAATTAATGATGGTTTTTATTGTAGTTATAACTGTAATAATGTATCGGCTATACAGTTATAATAAATAAAAATAGCTATTGAATAGTAAAATTTAATTTTTCAACTTAAAACTTATTTTTGTTAATTCTCGTAATTATCCTTTTCACTAATATTTTATCTCTAGTAACTTTTGGTTGCTACCTATTAACTGGATACGGTAATTAACTTATTTTATTTATGATAATAATTTAATAGGTTAGTAAAAGGATAAGTATTTCCCTGACCCTAAGGGTTTCTTACTATTATATTAGTAGCTAGTCAATTTATAAGAAAGGAAACTCAAACACTTGTGGAAGACTCTGATCACCTTTTCCAAATAATATCACATCGTTCTCTATACTTATGCCGACCATGGAAGAGGACCTTTGTCTTGTAAGATATTGTAGATCAATTTATTTTCTAGGTAACATTCCTTTTGAATTTTGTCTATATATGTAAATAATTATATGCTTCTTTTCATATATTTGAAATTATGAGTTTTTATCAATATAGGTATTTATATAGGAGTTTGATAAATTTCTTCTATAAACTTATTCAAAGCATATGGTGATTATATATTTTGTATGTTATTTAGTAATTATATGAAATAAGTGGTATTATTGGATTTTATGTGCTAGTGGTGTCATATAAAATTGTGGTTTATGCTATTTTACTATTTTATTACCTATTCATAAGCTTTGATAGCTTATTTGGTTTTGATCTGTGATGTTGGTTCAAGGGTGACTCGAGTCGCCTACCATTTTTCTTAAAAAAATTGTATTGTGGATAATTATATTTTTGAAAAAAAAATTATATATGGAAGGATATTTTTTTTAAAGTGTTAGTTATATAAGAGCTATTACGGTGAGTTATTATTTTTTTAAAGGTGTCAAATATGGAAGGTATATAATAATGAAAAGGTGGATGTTTAAGGAATATATATATAACACCCCCAAAATTCACTACTGAAAAATTTCGTTTTATTAAAAGATAATAGCAGAAGCAGATAAACAAAACGTAAACTTTGGGAGTATTACCGCCACACTTAGTACCAGACCGGTTCACTCATACCGTTCCAATACCAAGTGCTAAGGCTAAGAAAATGAAATACAATTCGAAAGACATTCAACATGCATAAATCAGAGTAAATTGCAAGCTTCAACATATTTAAATCAGAGTAGCGCATCAAATCGTTTTCAGGAATAAAATCCACCAATGGTGGTTACTTTAACAACGTTAACATTTAAAACCGAGAAATTAAATGAGAAAGAGAAAAAGCCATGATACCGGAAAATTCCTTACTCTCCTTCCCGTAACCCACTTGAGTAGCACCTAAAAATACCTGCAAGGGCACTGCCCATTGAATAGGTAGGGGCCCCATAAAGGGAATCCCTTCAATACTACGGTACTGAGTAACCCTTTAATACCACACTTAAAGACAGGCCCGCATACAGTACATAATGCAAGTCACGCACATGAATAATGAGAGGTGCATACGTAACATTAACACGTAACACAAGTTATAATTCACGATCGATATCTTTGGGCCTTAAGCCATGTCATAGTGTAAGATCAGTACATTCTGGCCTTAAGCCATTATTCCATCATCATTCGATCAATATCATATTTTATATCCATGTGAGTGCGAGAACCCCACTATTATAGCTGGTGGACCGGAAAGTATACACTCAGGGCAGAACGCCTCTGACCACTATTATTGCTGGTGGACCGGAAGATAAACACACAGGGCAGAACGCACCTGACCACTATTATTTGCCTGTGGACCGGTCTGGCCCCGACTCACATGGTGTTCCACTATAAGTGATTAGTATTTTTCCATAATCTTATTCACATACATAACTGATTTTATTGAGCTCGGGACCCCCACTATTATTGCCGGTGGACCGGAATACATATAAAATCATCATCTAGGGCACAACGCTCCTGGCCACTATTATAACCGGTGGACCGGTACTCATAATCACACACCAGGGCAACACGCTCCTGGACCACTATTATAACCGGTGGACCGGTACTCATAATCACATACCAGGGCAACATGCTCTTGGACCACTATTATATCCGGTGGACCGGTACTCAATATCTCATACCAGGGCAACACGCTCCTGGACCACTATTATAACCGGTGGACCGGTACTCAATATCATAATCATCTGGGCCCGACTCATTAATATTCCACTTTCAATAATAGTATCTTTCCTTTTCTTTAATCAGCACATCAATCATATTTATTTGCCTCGAATGGGAGATCGTTAACCTGGGACACAAAGGTACACCGGTCGTACCGGTGCATATCAGCTACTCAGTACCCTTTAACCATGAACCGAAGGACGCAAAGGTGCCCTGGTCGTACTGGTGCATAAAGCTAACTCAGTACCCTACCGATAAGGACACCTAATCCATAAGTATGCATACCCCCTAACTAGGTCCGTAGAGCTAGGAAGAGTAAGATATAGGGCATGGCTGGGGCACAAAGGCACACCAGCAAATAAGGAAGGAGTGGACTAAACCACGTCCTTAGGGTAGCGACCCCTAAGGAGTCACCATTCCCGATCTCGAGGTCTTTCACTTTAAGTAATAGTGTCTTAATTAAGGTGATCACAGAAAGCACGATAATCCGATACTTATTCACTTTCAATCGTTTCGATATCATTAATCGTTTCTTATTCAGAGGATTATCCAGGATGTCACAGAGAAACCATTAAGGCCATCCTAATTATCAAATACTCTTACTTGGCTAATCAGCATTATTTAATCATATTAATGTTCCACAATCTCAAAGACGTGTTAGGTACAAATTACTCATTTGCCCTTTACTTATATAATTGTTAGGTATCCGTTCCTTACTTGATAAATTACCACATTACCCTTAAGGTTGCATAATTACCAAATTACCCTTTGTCCACTTTAGATTACCAAATTGTCTCCTACACTTTTTAGATCACCATTCACCCCTCATAATTACTACACTTATCATATTTCCCTTTTGGTTGGTTATATTACCAGATCGCCCTTCTCCTTTGTTATAATTACTAAATTGCCCTTGAGTTGGATAAATTACTAAATTACCCTCCTTCATTATCATGATTACTATTTTGCCCCTTTAGTTGGTTAAACAATTATCACTTTACCCTTTTATCGGCTAAATTATCAAATTGCCCCTTTAGTTGAACATATTACCAAATTGCCCTTCTCCTTTATCGTAATTACCATTTTACCCCTCTCAATTATTTTAATTGCCATTTCCCCTTTTTAATTATCACAAATCCCAAATTTCTCTTCTTCGTAATTACCAATATTATTTTACCCTTTTTCATAATCAAAATTACTATATTACCCTTCTCCATTATTAAAATTACCATAATGTCATTTAATTGGTTAATTTACCAAATTACCCTTCTATAGTATCATACTTATCCAATTGCCCTTCTACAATTATAATTTAATTGCTAAATTATCTTTTGTCGTTATCATAATTACCAAGTTACCCCTTACTCCCAAGTTTACCATAATATCCTTTTATTTACAAAATTACCATTTTACCCCCTTACATCCAATTTTACCATAATATCCTTTTATTTATGAAAATTACCACCATACATCTTTTACTTTACAAATTACTATTTTACCCCTTCACATCCAAGATTACCATCTTTATCTTTCCTTACATAATTACCATTTTGCCCTTCTTTTCCAAATTACCATATTACCCCTTTACTTATAAATTACCACTTCACCATTCACTTATAAAATTTACCATATTACCCTTTACTTATGAAATTACGATTTTGCCCCTCTACCTCCAAATTACCATAATGCCCTCCTTCATCCAAAATTACTATTTTACCCCTACTTCTAAAATTACCATTTTACCCTTCTTCCTCACAACTTACAATTTTATCCTTTACTTGTAAATTATCATTTGACCATTTAATCATAAAATTTCCATATTATTCTTTTATCTCAAAAATTACCGAAATACCCTTTTCCACTTATAAAATTTCCACTCAACCCCTTTATTCACCATTTTTATGAATTTGCTAACACTACATAAAATAATAATGTTAATACTTCATTTCTATCATCTAAGTCCACCAACTTGTCATTTTTCAACATAATACTCATTAGCAACTACACACATTGATTTATATACCTCAAGCATAATTACTAAAATACCCTTAAACAATAACATCATTCATGCATTAACAACATGGTACATCATAACAAGTGTTTAACATTTCTATCCATATTCCAACTCCTTCCTTAATTAACATACCTACATATGGCACAAAAGTTATCATGCTTTTTCTTTTTAACAAACAATATAAGAAACCATAAACATGGTTTGAGTTATAATTAACACAATATAATGTGTATTGATTGGTACAATTGAGATGATGTGCGAATTGAACACACACACACACATATTCTCCGTCCCCTAAAAACCTTTAATTTTTTTAGAAGTTTAAATGCAAAATCTAAAAAGGATTTTTCTACTGAAATTTTGGCCTATGGCAAACATTGTCATATATAAATCTGAGCTTATATAGATAATTATTTTAAAAAGTATTAAAATTATTTTGAAACCAATAATAATAAAGTGTATTTTCCCATCACACATACCAATACCAACTCTAATTGCGGTTTGGATTTTAAAAAATAAAAATAAAATATTCCAACTAACTATGATAGTAGCAAACAAACAAAAGCGTATCAAGTGTGTGTTTGATAATTAAGACATTATTGATATTATTGGTTTCAAAATAAATTCATATCATTTGTTAAAAATATATTTTTTAGAATCTCATTATTATATATCATATTATTATGTTATGAGTATACTCAAGTACTTTTTAGAAAATATTTAAATTATCCTATATTATTACCATCATACCCGTATTAATCACCCACCACTACCAACCAATATTTATAAATTTATAATCACAAATAATTAAGAATTAATTACATTAGTTCATATCAATTAATTTTATAAATAATTAATTGTTAAATATCATAATGTGAAAATTTTATTATAATTATAATTAAATCATCATTACAAATAATATTTATTACAATTAAAAATAATAAAATAAATAAATAAATAATAGATTTAATCATAATTATCAAACTATTGTAATGATACTATCAGTTGTAATGGAAATAAATAATCATAAAAAATAATATTAATTATAAATATAAATAATTAATTGGTATAAAAAATTAATTATAATTTTAAATAGAAAAATAATAAGGATAGTATTTACTATAACTATGAATTAATAATTATTAAGAAAATTATTAATCATAATTATAATAATTAATTAATATAAATCATTTGAACAATAACAATATATAATTTATTTATAATATTAATATTATCCATAATTACAAAAAATAATTTTAGGTATAAATCTATGGAAATGTTTAATATATTTATTAATTATCAATAATAAAAAAATAGTATTAGTATTAATGTTAATCAAATAATCAAAATAAATAATATTAATTATGATTATCAATAACAACTTAATAATAATAATAATAATAATAATAATTGTAATGATAAATTTATAAGTAATTAATTGATATTAAAAAATATTAATTTTAATCTTAAACAACAAATTAATAAGGATAGTATTTATTATATTTTCAATTAATAAATAATTGAAATGTAATGAGTCTCAATTATAAGAATTTATTAATAATAATAATAATAATAATATAAAATTATTTGTATGATTAATATTAGTCATAATCATAAAATATAATGTTAATTATAGCTATGAAGAAATAATTCATAAGAATATTATTCATTATAATTTTTAATTATCATTAATAAAAACATTATTTTTCTTAATATTGATTAAATAACATTTATAAATAATATTGATGAAAATTATAAGTAATGAATTAATAATGATACTATTAATTATAATGATAAATTAATAGTATTAATTGTAACTATAAATAATTAATAATTACAAAAAGATTAATTATAATCTAAAATAGAAAATTAATAAAGATGATATTTATTATAACTATAAATTCATAATGAATAAAATATCATTAAGCATAATTATAAATAATTAATCGATATAGATTGTTTATAAGATTAATATTAATTATTATTATAAAGAAATAATTCATAAGAATATTATTAGTTATAATTATTAAAAATTATTAGTCTTTGGTTCAATTAAATAATCAAAATAAAAAAAATTATATTAATTATAATTATAAAGAATTGATAATGATAAATATTAATTGCAATGATAAATAAATAATTCTTAAAATAATATTCATTACAGTTACAAATATCACATGTCTAAAATCGTCAATATACATAAATTTACTTTAAATAAAATGAGTTACCAAACACCATTATTATTTTAGACATAAATAATATGCATCTATCAAAAGTCATTATTACTTTATATATATTATTGTTTCCGACATATTATTACTTTAGATCATATAAAATTGTAGATGGTTGATCAATATATATTATTGTTCCTAACATATTATTGCTTTAGATCATATCAAATTTTAGATGGTTTATCAATATATATTACGGTTTCTAATATATTATTACTTTAGATCATATCAAATTGAAGATAGTTTATCAAATAAATACTAAAAGATGCCATTGTCTTGGTCTTCCCTCTAGCCCATGAATTGTTGCATTCTTTTAGCTATGTAAAGACTTTGAGATGAAAGGAGTATCAAGTACAAAAATTCTAATTCATACGTACCAACAAATCACCTACAAAACACAAGTAGTAGCAAGTTGTGAATCTACCCTCAAAGTTTTAGGCTTCATTTGGATAGAGTAACTCTAGAAGGATTTTTTATTTTAAGAGTCTATTAGCTTATTTAGTCTAAATACTTTGTTTGGATACATAAAACTAGAGCTTACAAAAATATTAATTTTAAACTCTTTACTTTAGAAATTTTTATTGAAATTCTTTTTGTTTATTGTTATCCAAATGATGAATTAATTGCTAAAGAAATTTTAAAGTGTTTAAAATTTTATTCAATTTTAAAATCTTATCATTTATAAAATGTTTATCATGTAGACAACGCCTTAATGATCAATTTAGTTCTTAGGAAGTTGGAGGGAAAGAAAAAGGAAAAACAATTATGAATAATTTTCCCTTTTAATTATTGGAACAAGTTCATGGAAATTAAATTCAAAGAAAATATTTTTATTTGTTTATTTTTTAGGATAAGATTTATAGAGAAATGAATATTAATTATTTATAATTATTCTAAATTTAAAATTTTATCTATGTTCTTTTAAAAAATTATCCTTAACTCTATTCGTTGGTATTCAAACTAGAGGAAGAGGATATTTGATATATACATTGCAATCAACTCATTCTTCTTTCACTCTATTATTTTAGGGAATTTGGTAAAATCATGTAATTTGTATTATGAGTTGGATTAGCTTAACTCTCATTTGATACTATCTTTTTTCCATAATAAATTATTTAAATAAATAAATAAATTTAGAAGTTACATCTCATAAAACTATTTCATTCGAAAAAGATGAGTGGCTCTATTTTTTTTCATTTAAAAAGGTTGTTATTATATAAAAATAATAATTGTATAAACTATTCTATACTTATCATTTCTGATATAAAAATTTTCTTTCAGACATTATTTTTAGTGTTATACTTCTATAGTAATCATTGCCATGATTATTATAGTAATTATTGCTCTATTATTGCCATCATGTATTAATATAATTAATAATAATAATTGCAGCTGTCACTATTATTAATGTAAGACCACATAAAATTCTCAATTAATACTGTAATACTATAAAAATTTAAAACCTAGAATTGAATAAATAACCCTTATTTGGGATAATTTAGTTTTTAAATTTATTTAATGGATTTTTGGGTGTATAAAAATGGATATGAATATTTAATAAATTAAAATAAATATTTTATTATTTTTTCATACTTATTTTATTTAAATAATTTTTCAAACCAATATTTTACTAAAATTACCCTCTTAAACTAATATCTTAAATTTTAAATAAATTAAATTATTAAATTAATTTATTGATCAAAAATATTAAATACCATTATTCCAAATTTTACTTTAATTTTATTTTCCCCTTTTTTCCTTTTTTCTTTTTCTTCTCCTTTTCCTTCCTTTTTCTTTTCCTCCTTTTTCCTTTTTCTTCTTTTCTTCTTCCTTCGGGCCGCCCGGCCTACCTTCCCCGTGCTAGGCCGCTGGCCCTTCTCCCTCTCCCTCCCCCTCGCGTCCAGCCCCATCTTGTCCCTCCTTTCTTTCTTTCTCCCCCCCGGTTGGGCCAACCCAACTTTTCCCTCCTTTCCCTCTCCCTCGCGTGCATAGGGCCGGCCGGCTGGCCTACAACCACTCCTCCCTCTTCTTTCCTTTCCTTACCCGACTGGCCTACAACCACTCCTCCCTTCTTCTTCCCTTCTCTTTCCTTCTTCGACCATCCTCCATGGCAGCCTGCAACCGCCTGCCTTCCCCTGTAGCTCTACTCTCTCTCGCTCTCTCCCTTGTCCCTTTCCCTTCCATTTTTGAGCCAAACACAACCCTCCCTCGCATGGCCTTTTCTTCCTTCTTCTTGCAACTCGCCACCCTACCCCAACCTGCAACCTTCCCCCTACCACCACCTAGTTGGTGCCCCTACCTCTTCTCCTCTCTCTCTTCTTTTTCTTCTTCTCCCCTCCCTATTTTCCTCCATGAGCCTCTTCCTTTCCTACCTGTCGAGCCCTTTATCTCCCTTCTTCCCCTCCTCTCCTCCTCCCTTGTTTTTGCTCCGCCATCCTTAACCACCATTATTGTCGCCCAACCTACCACCACAATTGCCTCCCTGATACCCCTTCAACCTCCCAGCACCACCCCATCACCCTCACTCGCCCTTACAGCCCTCCTCCCCTCCTTCCTTTTTCTTTTCCCCCCTTCTCAGCCTCCACCCTGCATCACCACCGTGCGCCACCGTTCTTCCTCTTCCTCCACCTCCACAACTACTACTCTACTCCCTAGCACCTCCCCTACCACCACCTTGCCTTCCCTTCACCAAAAGCCCCTGCAGCCACTACCCTCTTCTCTTCTTTTCCCTTCCTTCTTCTCCTCCGCCTATCCTTCAACCCATCTTTCCAGCCCTGCAACCACCATCTCCACCGCCCTAAGCCGCCAATCATTGACCCCCCAACCACCACCTACACCCCTACTCCCTCCCTACAGCCAACCACCACCCTCACTCCCCTCCATAAGCCCTCAACCCAACCCCCAACCCCCAAAACCCTAACCTAAACCAACCATCCTCCCTTCTACCTTCTCCCTTCCCCTCTTTGACCTCTTCTTTCTTATTTTTATGCATGCTGCTCACCCTGCCATGCAGCGTGAGTCTCCTACATCCCTTTGAGCCAAATCTTAGTTAATTTTAAGGTATAAAATGGTTAGTATTAGTATGTATTAATTAAGCTTTTGTAAAAATTATTCTTTTGATTTTATACTTCTATTATGCTAATTTTTTATAGTATTTTTAGGTATTAATTTTTACTAATCAAAGCTTAAACCTTTAATTGGGGTACCAGTAAGGTTTAATTATTGCTAGAAGTAAGGTAACCATTATACCCTACTAAAATGTGTGGATGTACGTATGCTAGCACATTAGGGTTTTTTAATATGTTTATGTGCATGATGTATGATGTTGAGTATGATATAATTTGTGGCATATGTTGGTTGTTGAAATGAAAAGCTTATTGATTTATGTGCAATGTATAGAAATAATAGTTAAGGAAGGAGCCTTATGGTTAAGGATAATGTTAAATGCTTATATATGGCATGATAAGTTAATGTGGCTATGGATAATGTTAATATAAGCCCTAGGGGCATTTTAGTAATTTTTTGTGTGGAAAAGGTGTGGCCTAAGCAGGTATATATGGTAGGTGCCAATGAGTATTAATAATAAATAATAATAATAATAGTTTGTGGGTTAGATGAGGTATGTGGACCATGGATGTTAATGTTTGGTGTAGAAAGGGTATTTTAGTAAATTTGGCATAATAAGGATGAAATGGTGATTTATAAGAATAAAAGGGGTAATATGATAATTTAATAAGTAAGGAGGGCATTTTAGTAATTTTTATGAATAGGGGATAACTTGACAAATTGTAAGTAAAAAGAGTATGTTGGTAAATTAATTATATGAGAAGGGCATTTTGGTAATTTTGGCATAAAAGGGATGACTTGGTAATTTTATAAACATAAGGGGGTAAAATGTTAAAAAAGTAATTAAGAAGGGTATTTTATTAATTTGGTATAAAGGAAGGATAACTTGGTAATTTGTGATGTAAAAGGGATAAAATGGTAATTTAGTATACAAGAAGGGTACTTTGGTAATTTGGCACGACAAGGGGCAAGTTGGTAATTTTAATAAGCATGAAGGAAAATTTGGTAATTTTGATAAGTAAGAAGGGAAATTTGGTAATTATACTAAGTAAGGAGGATAATTTCATAAATTATCTGACAAAAAGGGGAACTTGGTAATTTAATAAACCCGAAGTGCAATTTGGTAATTTTAATAAGTATAAAGGGCAGTTCGGTAACTTAACCAATTGGGAGGATAATTTGGTAACTTAACAAGTATGAGGGGGTAAAGCTGGTGATTTAATAAGTATGGAGGGTAATTTGGTAATCTAACAAATATAAGAGGTATTTTGGTAATTATGCAAACATAAAGGATAATATGGTAAGTTGGTAAATAAAAAGGGGCGACTTAGTAACTCTACAAACAATGGGTATTTCAATAATTGTTGTAAGGATGTGGTTAAGGCTAGATTATGTCTTATGTGTTTATGTGTGCTTGGTTGTGTTCTTGTATCCCATGTGGTTATGGTTTATATGCTTGTATCACAGCTTGTTAAGCATGGAGCCAAGGCAAGTTGTATATGTGTTATGACGTGTTTAATATGGTGACATGACTTGTGTTTCGCATTATGCCTTATTTATAGTTGCTCTATATAACATACATGCTAGGAGTGCTTAGTATGAGGGTGAAGTTGTGGGGAGATAAAAGAAGTAAAGAAATGAAGTGGTAAAAGGGAAATGAGAAAGACCTAGGTACCTTATGACTTATGGGTGGACAAATATAAGGATTATATGAATAAAATGAGAGGTAGGAATAGATCTTGCTTGGAAAGTGAAAATGGGGCGGTAAATCTTTGCATGGAGGTAACTCTTACATAGGAAAAGGTGACTTAAGGGATAAGAAAAGTGAGGGAAGAGTATTTTGAGTGATTAGAATCCATGAGTGAAAAAATAGTGTGTGGGTTGGTAGAAGGGTGCATGGGGGACTTAACTAGGATTTTCATGATCATATATGGAGGATAGGAAGTAAGATTGTGATGTTGGGCATGGACTGAGTGGAGTGATGGGGTTGGAAGTAAAGGGATCATGGGCCATGTATGATAGGGGGTTAAGCCACTGACATATGGGATTTATATACTATTTTTCTAAGTAAAAATGTCATTTATTTCTCATTATTTTTATAAGATTTAATCTTTTTTTTTTAATTTTTTCTCTTTTGAATAGATTTTGCAGGAAAAGATAAAAATGAAGAAATTCAAAGGAAAAACCGAAGGAAAGAAGAAATGAAGGAAAGAACATATCAAGAGATATTGAATCAATGGAAGAAAAGACCAGAAATGAAGAATAAACATCAAAGGGAAGCATATGTTAAAATTTCATAAAGGAATGAAGAAAGAACAAAGAACACGGTACCCCCGTGTTTCCTAAACATGGGCCGTGTTTTCCACTAGAAGATAAAAATCTCAATTTTCAAAATCCAGAAATTGGCTGAGAATTCAAAGAAAAACATGGAGGTCCCGTGTTTCCCAAAACACAGACCGTGTTTTTCTTAATTTTTGTAAACGCTCATACGAAATTTTTTTTGATATATTCTCTGACAATGAGTTGGGGAGTTGGTTTTTAGAGTTCGAAAGTTTAATTCTCTCCTTTTCTCCATTCTCTCTAGAAAACACATGTACTTCACAATGACAATTCTCTTTGTCTTCCTTGTATTCAATTGAACAATTAACATTCTGCAATTCAAGTTGATAAGTTATTCTCCATTCCTCTCTTAATTGCAAGTTCTAAATTTTGATTGAATGCAAGTAAATTCTCTTCATTGCATTATTATTTCTCTTATTTTTAGTGTTTTATTATTTATTTATTAGTAATCATTAATGTAAATTATAAATTACTGCAATTAATTATGTGTTGTTACAATTATGAAGATAGTAGAGTAGATAATATAGGGTAGGAGGATTTGATGATGGAATTGGGTTTCGAATATGATAATGTAATTTGAATTCATGATTCTAGATGAAATTTAATTGAATTGATGGACAGAATTGAATGATCCCGCATCATAGATTAAGAATTTAAACTAATTAGATTGATCACCTATCTAGTTTAGATTTTAACCTATGCTAGGATAATGTAATTAATACGTAATTGTTAATTAACGTTTCCAGAGTAGCAAAAAGATTAATTGTTAATCTTGTCCATTAATTCGTACAATTGCATGATCCGAGCTTATGTGATTATGGTTGTAGTTGACTGCTTTACATTTGTAATGCTGCCATTAATTGAATCTAGCGTTCTTAACTTAGGTTATTAATTAGTTAGGTAATAAATTGAGAGCTTATTCAATTTATTAGAATTAAGAGAAAGCAAATAGATGAATTATTATAAGTTTCTAGAGGTCAACGTTAAATCATTTAGAATCATTCTTTGCTCCATGATTATTTGATATCCTAATTCCATCATCAATACCTTCCAATCCTTATTCATTAATTAGTGAGTAAAGTGTTTTAGTATTTATCCATAGTATATAACTTAGTGATAGAAGTAAATGTTATTGTGTAACCGGGGTTTTAACATCGATTACATAATTATTGATTATATACCATTCCTTGTGGGTTTGACTTCTTCTTGCCATCTACTACATATTTGGAAATTAGGATTTATTTATTAAACTTTTTATGCATACGATAGTGCATTAGCCACACATGCCAGATTTGGGTTTCTGAGGAAAACCCTATAGGGCGATGGTGAGTTAAAACGGAGATATGGAAAAGTGGGCCTTAACCCAAATACGTAGGAGTTTAGGGTTTCGTGGTAAGTAAGGGAAAGGTGAGGAAGAAGTCATGGAGTTCTAAGGTGAGTAAAGGTCCCAAGATATGGGATGAGGCTTTTTCAGGAGAGCTGTAATAAAGGGGTGAGAATAGGAAGTCTATTGAGTCATGTTATCTAGTCGGGGTTGCTTGTGGAATAAGATAGGGGTAATACACTAAATATTTAAAGTGAAATATTATCGAGTCGGGCCTAGGTGAGGATAATTTTCTGTCCACAGGCTATAATAGTGGTTAGGTGCGTTTTTCCATGTAGAGTGGTTTCCGGTCCACCAACTATAATAATGGTCAGGAGCGTTTTGACCTATGGAGTGTTTTCCAATCCACCTGCTATAATAGTGGGGGTTCCTAGCTCGATAAACCAAACTTTGCATGGTAATAAATCATGGGAAAGATACTAGCTACTTATAGTGGAACACCACGTGAGTCGAGGCCAGGTGAGGATAATTTCCGATCCACCAGCTATAATAGTGGTCAGATGCGTCTTGCCCTGGAGTGTTTTTTGGTCCACCGGCTATAATAGTGGTTAAGCGCATTTTTCCTGTCCATCGGCTATAATAGTGGCCGGGCGTATTTTTTCCTAGACTATTTTTCGGTCCACCGGCTATAATAGTGGAGTCCCCGCACTCACGTGGATATAATTCGAGAGATGATGATTGAATAATGATTAATTAATGGCTTAAAACCAAAATTATTGATTTCACATTCATAATCCATTGTTATAATATAAGTTTAACCTTGGTACTTGTCTCTCTCTTGGTATGTGATGGCATTGCTAAGTGAATGGGCCTTGTGCTATACATTTTTTATTGTATGAGGTGTTGTATTGTGTATTACCTCTTCTTTGATTATGATTATCTCTGTACTCGCGTATATTGTCTTGTTTACATTATCATGTATATGCGGGTCCTACCTTTTAATTTGATATAAAGGGTTACTCGGTACCATAGTACTAAAGGGTTCCATTTGTGGGCTCATGCCTATTCAATAGGTAGTGTCCCTTTCAGGTTTTTGTAGGTGTTATCCCAGCGAGTATCGGGTATGAGCGTAAGGATTGTCTGGAAAACTTTTAGGGTTTCTCTCTTTCCACCTTTTTTGTTTAAAATTATTTTACTCTTGTAACAAATCTAAGCGCTACTCTGATTTAAATAAATGTGGCATTTGAGTAAATTGTATTTTGTTCTTTTTAGCCTTAGCACTTGGTATTGGAACGGTAAGAGAAAACCGGTCCGGTACTAAGTGTACCGGTAACATCCCCAAAATTTATCGTTTTTGCTTCCGTTGATTTTCAAACAAAAAGAAATTTTTCAATAGTAAATTTTGGAGGTTTTACAAATACTTTAACAAAAAAAATCCATAAAACAAAGTTACCAAATGTTGATAAAAGTTAATTTAACACCAATTAAGGTTCTAAATCTAATAATAATAATATTAATAATAATAATGTCTAATAACAAACCAAATCAACTAAATATAATATGAGTGTATTTTACAAGACACACCAATGTAGCACCCTCCACTGTCACAATTCACAAGCGTCATTGTTCTTTATTAGTTGACACGCCAACACCAACTCCTTTGCCCTAATCGTTCTCCGTTCACTAGCTGCATCGTGTCTTTCTTAGGCTACTAGTCACTCGTTTTTCCTATATTGCATATTTGAAATTCGTTTACTTGTTAATCCATTTTTTTTAAGTTAAAAATTGATGTTTGATATAATTGATTTTTGACCTCTTAGAATTTCTCATGTGGAGAATTAGAAACCAATTGAAATTTGAATAATTTGGCAAGCATTTGACCAGAGAAGCATAATAAATAATTAATAGATCTCTCAATATTCAATGCTTTGCTTCTTGAGATTTTGTTTTTTTGGGTATCATTTAACTTTATTTGGTGTTGATGCATGATTTCTATGCAATTTTTTTTAACAACTTTTTTTTCACCAAACAAAGAAATAAAAACACAAATAGAAGCTTGAATATTAGTCATCATAAAAAAAAACATTAATCAAAGCTCGAATAAACATCAAGCCAAAAAAAAATATCAATTGAAGCATAACATAAAATAATTTATTAAAATAGTCACACATATACTATTTCATCAATGGTATTATAATTATTGTTAGTAATGTTATAATAATTTTTGTTATAATAATAAGTATAATAATAAAACATCAACACAAACTAAAACAAATAATAATCCGAAGAAAGAAAAATATAAAGCAAAAATTGAATAAGCATTAACTTAAAAAGAATACCTACCAAAACTTAAAAAAATATTAACCCAAAGAAAAAATAACCAAAGTTTAAAAAATTCAAGCCAAAAAAAGCTACTCAAAAAAGAAAAAACAACAACCTAAACTACAAAATATTAATCCAATAATGGGAAAACATCAATACAAACAAGAAACACCATCAATCCAAACTAAAATAAATATCAACATAAAAAAGGAAAAAAACCGAGCAAAACTTAACTAAGCATTAACCTAAAGTAGGAAAAATAGCAAGTGAGTTTGAAGGACCGCCGCCTTCATAAATTATAATTTTAACTTTAGTTACTCATTTTAAATATTTTTAGCACTACTTTTAAATATATAGTTTAACCGGACAGTTGTGCAATATATTGACGGTCATTGCAAGTGATCAAAATGCTGAAACTAAGAATTATTATATCCATTGGGAGTATAAATGATCATATTCTATGCAAAAGAGAAGGTTGGTATGCTAGGGAAGAACGATGATGTTCAAAATGCTCTTAACAGATTGGTTTATAATATAACTAGATATTAATTAAGGGTGTGTAAAATTAGATATTTGTATCCGTTCGGATATTTTTTTCGCATATTTGTTCCATATGTTTTAGACCAAATATCCGGAATGTGGATATCCAAAACATACTGATCGGATATGACCGGATTCAGATATATCCAATATTTGTATAAAAATACTATTTTATCAATTTTAATAACTTTTGTTAGAATATTTTTAAAAATAAAGATCGTATATCAATTAATATTCATATAAATGTCTTATTTTATCTAAAAAAAGTATCAGCATAGTATTTATATAAAAATAAAATACTATCAAAACGCAATAATATGATGTATTGTTACTATCAAAACACAATAATATGATGTATTGTTGAAATAATCAACAAAATATCGTATATTTTTTCGAAGTAGATAATTCAATATCCAAATGTCAGATATTCTTTTAGACTAAAATCGGTTCGGATTTCTAAAATATCATATCAAAATTTTTAAATATCATATTAAATTTTCAATTTTTCAATTTTTTGTACAGCCAAAATATTAATGATGGAAAGGATCACAGAGAAAAAGCAAGTCAACTTAGATAAAATATCGAGGATACATAATTTTCCTTCTTGGAGAGCGACATCAGTGATGGGGTAGCAAAGATGAATGACAATGATGATAAGATAGTGGTGATGGAGAGCTGTGATGCACGGGGACGGCAGTTAGGTGTCGTCCCCCCGTCCCGAAAATGTCCATGTCCCGAAAACTTCTCAGAAATGTTTTCGGATTAAATTTTATATTAAAATTATTTAATTAATATTTTTATTAAAAAATATTATTTAATTAATTTTTTTATTAAAAAATAGTTATTAATTAATTTTTTTATTAAAAAATAATTATTAATAGTTAAAATTAACTAATATAAGAATTAATTTTAGAATTTTTTTTATTTTTCTCTCTTAATTTTAATAAATTTAATCTATTTTTTAAAAAATAATATATATATATATATATATATATATATATAATTTTTTTGACGTTTCTTGCCATCCCTGTTTCCTAAATTTAAAAAAAAAATGACGTTTCTGCGTTTCGTCTCATCCCTGTTTCCCCGTCCCTGTCCCCGTCCTCGTGCAACATTGATGGAGAGTCCGCGACGAGGAGGAGGTGACATATATAAGACTAAAAAAAATAGTGGAAGAATGTGAGAAAAAAAATAATGTAAGATATATATATATATAACATCATTTGCCGAAGGATCAGGATGACTAACTATTCTGTTCGTCTCTATGTAAGTAACCACATCTACTTGTTGATGCTGAAGCATACGAGACTGCTGTTGGAAGAAAATTGTATCCTTGGTTTGTGTCTACATACTTACAAAACCATCACCCTTGGCGATCTAACATACAAACTCTTTGTGGCTCATCCTACCACACAATTGGACCACACTAATCAACTATGACAATTCTTCCTTGGGTCATTAGCTCCACAACATTTAAAGCGGAAATGTCTGACCTAACCTAGCTCACCTTTAAAAACAAAATCCATGTCCTTTCAACCACACTAAGCTCTATATATTGTCCCTTGTGTGTGGTGCTCTTTATTTGTGGCTACTCATATTGATAAATAACAGGACCTTCCTACTGAAATAACACCTTAAGAGTCATGCCTATTGTACATACCTAGACTTTCTAGACACCCCCTAAGGATTAGGTCTCCCCTTCCCCACCAATGAACTCTAATTCCTTTTATCCCTAGCAGCACCGCCTATTTTCTCTTATGGAACACTAGACCACACCCCTTGTTCAACATGGTAGGTTATACCTTATATACAACTATTAACAAAGCAATCCTCATCAACCATAGTTATTAAAATCCCAATTCGATCTTATCATCTAAAAATCATAAAATGATCCAGGATCCTAATCAGAATCTTAAAGTAGTCAAATATTTATAGAATCTTACTATGCTATAGTAGAAAAATAGTCGAATAATTATAAAATCTTACAATCTTATGTAAAACCCTACAATTCTATATAATAACTATCATGTTTATCAATTTTTTCAAAATCTATTTTCCCTCTTATTACACACATATTTCTTTCTTAATCCTCTTATTATTAACCATGCATTATTTTGTAACATTTTTATAAAATGAGTTAAAGCAAATAAAATATGATTGAGATACCACTAAGACAATGCATTTGATTGGTGAAGTGAAATGTTGACAATGAATGTAACCTCCATCTAAATAGTAAAATGAATATATATATTAAATTTTACAATGTTATTAATTATTAAATTTTATTAAATTCAAAATTAATATTTGTATGCAAACAAACTTTAGTTTATGATGTACACATGGTTCATATAGTATCTTAATGTGTGTGCATATAAAAAAAAAACTTATTTTCTTTTTCTTTTTTTTTTTATCTTGACTAATCAAAATTTTGAAAACAAGCATACAAATTTTTTGAGTCTTATTCTCTTCAATTATAGAAAATATTGTCCTCTTATTATTTACTTCATCATCATCCCCTTTCTTCATTTTTATGCATTTTTCATAAGACTGATAATATTGTATATTTTAACAATGAATTGTATGATACATCTACCCATAATCTCATTGTAATTTTCACTTTTCATTTGAAAATTTATTTATAGTGTTGTTGACTTAATATAGTTCCTGATATGTAAAATGACTTTAACAACTTATGTTTCTTGTAAGTTGATACAACTCAATCAATGACTATATGAGAGTTTAAGAGGGTAATTTTGTGTTCTTTTAACTTAAAATATGTTATTTATAGCATATAAGTATACATGTTTCATAATTTTATGGCTTTTATATGATCTTACGATCCTACAATTTGATCCTGAGCCTCTAAATCAATCATAGGTAGAATCATGATTCTAATAACCTTATCATCAACTCTCTAAGTCAGGTGTGATACACATGGAAGGTTGAGTTTAGAGGAGTATGCCCAATGCATCCTATAATATATCCTCGATTCAAACCCCGAGGATAAAATTGAGCTTGAATGACATCCTTGAAATCTAACCACGTTATTATTGGCACTCCTAAAAGTGTACAATGACTCGAACAACAAGTGTTGACCACCAAGCTTATATTATGCAGCTATGTCAATTCTCCTCAACTCTAGGCAACTCTCTACCTTGAATAAATGAGCTAAGCCTAGAATCCATCTATCTAACAAAATGAGGTCCTCCTAACCAACATATATTGACAGTCAATGATTGGTTACTCTCCCAAGCCAATCCTCTCTAATTCCCTCTCCACACAATGATGTGGCTAAGATAGAGGTAGTGGAAGATTATGAGTCCGACAACACACCACCTTTGTAAGTGCTATGAATACACCCTCCTCAAGACATGTAATTTGAGATGGAGTGTCCATGGCACACTACAAAATAGAAAGCATGCTAAGGAAAATGTCCTATATTACTAACCACAAAAAACACATATCACATAAACACATCACATATAAAGGTTACCTAAGCTACTTTATCACACACAACCCACTAAACTGGTCTGGATTTTGTTAAACACTTGGAATTTTATCAAAAATCAAAATAGAAGAAGGTATAACATTAGGGTTTGGGAACTAATACTTTGATACCAACTTGTAACACCCCAAAATTTACAAAATAAAAACTTTGTTTAAGTGGAAGCTAAACATAAATACACAAGTGTTAGCGCTAATCTAATATGAAAGAGGTACTATGTTGGATGCAAGGCTAAAAAGTGACTGAAAATCTTAAGATTAGGCCTTGCTGAAACCTAATTCAAGATTGATATAAGATAAAAAAAAAAACTAGTGGAGGAACACAAGAACAAGATGTAAGAAACAAAAGAGATAAATATATAACAAAATGTACTAAGAAAGGAAGATCAAATAAAAAATAAACTACCAAACAAGAGATATATTAAAGTTTGGGTACAAAAATAGACTTTGCATATCCATATATAGATAGTAAAAACAAACACTAACGGGGTGTACCTAATATTTATATTCTAAGCCCGACCTTGAAACAAGCCTTGCATAATCTATACCATTCTCCATTTATCTTTATACATAAATGTCTAAATAAGTAAGCATAGAATAAACTAATAGATGGATACAATAGAGGAATGTAGGCCTATGGCTATGAGAATTGCTAGTAAGTAGTCACCATTGTAAGTTGTATGTTGCTTTAGTCACTTTCATAAGTTTCATTATTTTGAGATTTTCTTTACGTCTTATGGACTCTTGTAGGATGTACTTATCATGATGCATTTAGTGGTGATAAAGTGATAATATCATTACTTACTTACTAAAGAAAAATAATTATTAGTTTTCCTATTATTAGATAATAATATTGCAAATAAATAGGTGCCTACACATTTTCAAATTTTAATTTATCTATTCATTATTATAGTTTCAAAGATATTCGGTAAAATATGTTACAATAGTAAATTATATAAATTTAACAAATGGGAAAGAGACTCATAACTTAGTGATTTTCAAAATGACTTTTTGCCTTATGTTTTTGATACATGTACATCATTTAGAAATTGAATTAATTATAGTAGTAAACAATAAATGTATTCATATAAACAAAATAAATTATTAACATTATTGTTTGTGAAACAATTGAGCTTTAATTTAGAATAAATAAAAAAGACTATCCGCTTTGGAGTGATTATTAGATAAAGAGAGAAATTAATAAATGATATAGAAAATCAAACATTTTAGTTTTTAGTTATGTTTTTCCATTAAGGTTTTGATTTGTTTTTTCAAACATGCATTTTATATCATATCCTTTGAGTTTTAACATTTCAAAAAAAAAAAAGGTTAGTTGTCATGATATGTTCGAGATCACAAATATTGTTAAAAAATAAACGGTAACCATACATGTTATAGCCTTACAACATTAGAAAAGACTTATATTTTGTTGGAACATATTTGATAATTAATTAATACACCATCTATGCATAACTTTATATTATTCTTGTTAAATAATGATATGATGTAGTCAAAAGTATATAATCATAATCACTAACATACTACTATTGATAAATGATGATATTATTCTATTATAGCAAATAAAATAAATAAATTATGGTCACATTCATTGAAATCTACTATTCACATTATTCATTACTATTCCTTGCTCTTCATTATTATTTATTTCTATTCATTATCATTTATGCCAACCACTTAGGATCACATGGAATACTTAGAATAGAATACCGGACACATACAATGATATAATCCACACATACGCAAGGTCCTTTGAACATTAGGTACTTATAACATAAGAAAAAAATTTATGTCTTGTGCCTCAAGAATATTAGGTAACTATCTTTTATGCTACATGGGCATCATGTAATTCTTTCAAAGCATAGATGAAAAATGGATCCTCCTATCTATTAAGGCCACCATATGTTTAAATATCAATACTCTTTATAGGCCTATAAGTCACATATACAGTGGGCAGGGGAATAGCTAACATTTGCGTCATTATCACTGTCTGAATGAACACTTGGTGGTCGAACTAAGGCTAACTATATAGCTTGAACCTCATGGAATATAGATATAATCCTTACTATATGGGCAAATGATTCTACTAATATTAACATAAACTTTTACTTTGAAATTTAAATTTTAATTACCACCCAAAAGCAAGCACACATACTTATCTATTTAGGAAAAATGACTATTTATATTGATGGGATTTGTAGAAATTTACCAAAAAAGTTATGTTTAAACCTAACATTATTTATTACCAAAATATACTATTCATGTTAATTTACTGTCTACATCAAATTATTATTTTGAAGGTAAAAAATTGACACTAAATTATCTAGTCAAATCCTTTAGGTGTAAAATAATATAATTAACCTTAATATTCCATTAATTCATAAATTATGAATAGAATAATAAGCATGCTATAAAAATCAAGCAATTTTATTCTAAACATACATAAACAAAAATTAATAAATTTGAACATTAAAAAATTAACAAAAATTCTAAACTTGAAACAAACCTTGCATAATTCATACCATTCTTCATTGACCTTTCTATATAAATGTTTAAAAAGGTAAGCTATGAGAATCGCTAGTAAGTATTCACCATTGCAAGTTGTATGTTTCTTTAGTCACTTTTGTAAATAACATTGTTTGACTTTTTATTTACCTCTTATGTACTCTCGTAGGATGTACTTCTCATGATGCATTTAGTGGTGATAAAGTGATAATATCATTAATTACTTACTAAAGAAAACAATTATTATTTTTCCTATTATTAGATAATAATACTGCAAATAAATAGGTCCTACACTTTTCTAAATTTTTTGATTTGTTCATTATTATATTTTCAAAGATATTCAGTAAAATATGTTACAACAGTAAATTATATAAATGTAACAAATGGGAAAGAGACTCATAACTTAGTGATTTTCAAAATCACTTTTTCCCTTATATCTTTGATATATGTACATTGTTTAGAAATTGAATTAATTATAGTAGTAAACAATAAATGAAGTCATCTAAACAAAATAATTTATAAAAATTATTATTTATGAAATAATTGAGCTTTAATTTAGGATAAATAAAAAAAGATTATCCCTTTTAGGGTGATTATTGGAGAAAGAGAGTAATTTGTAAATGATGTAGAAAATCAAACATGTGAGTTTTTAGTTATGTTTTTCCATTAAGGTTTTGATTTTTTTTTTTCAAACATAAAGTTTATATCATATACTTTGAGTTTTAACATATCAAAAAAAAGTTAGTATTCATGATATTTTCAAGATCACAAATATTGTTAAAAAATAAATGATGACCATACATATTATAGTCTTACAACATTAGAAATGAATAATATTTTTTTGGAACATATTTGATAATTAATTAATACACCATCTATGCATAACTTTATATTATTCTTCTTAAATAATGATATGATGTAGCTAAAAGTATATAATCATAATCGCTAACATACTACCATTGATAAGTGATGATATTATTGTAGTCTAGCATATAAAAGAAATAAATGATGGTCACATTCATTGAAATCTACTATTCATAGTATTCATTACTATTCCTTGCTCTTCATTAATATTTATTTCTGTTCACACTATTCATTACTATTTATGCCAACCACTTAGGATCGCATGGAATGCTTAGAATACAATACCGAACACGTACAATGATAGAATCCACACATGCTATGTCCTTTGGTTATTTTGTTTCTTAGTTACATCGTCACATAAAATTATCTGTGTCCTCTTCTGCGAGGACATTAAGTACTTATAACATAAGAATAAAATTATGTCTTGTGCCTCAAGAACATTAGGTAACTATCTTTTATACTACATGGGCATCATGTATCTCTTTCAAATCATAGATGACATATGGATCATTTTATATATTATGGTCACCCTATTTTTAAATATATATACCCTTTATAGGGCATGTAAGTCACATATATAGTAGATAGGAGACTAGCTAACATTTGCAACATTATCACTATATAGCTTGCAACATGGGCATCAATGAACATTTGTCGTCGACCCAAATCCAACTATATAGCTTGCACCTCATGGGATAAAGGTATAATCCTTACTATATGGGCAAATGATTATACTAATATTAACATAAAATTTTACTTTGAATTTTAAATTTTAATCACCACCCTAAAACAAGCGCACATACTTTTTTTTAATTAAAAAAATTACTATTTACAAGAAACGATTATTCATATTGACGAGATTTGTAGAAATTTACCAAAAGAGTTATACTTAAAACCTAACATTACTTATTACCAAAATATACTATTCATGTCAATTTACTTTTTACATCAAATTATTATTTTGAAGGTAAAAAATTGACACTAAATTATCTAGTAAAATCCTTTAGGTGTAAAATACTATAATTAACCTCAATATTCCATTAATTCATAAATTATGAATAAAATAATAAACATGTTGTAAAACTCATGCAACTAAATTCTAAACATACATAAACAAAAATTAACTAATTTGAACACTAAAAAATATTAAAAAAAGCATATTGCATGTAAAATGACCATAATATCCCTAAATACTAATAGTTGCATAACTCTTAGCAAACGATCTAACACATGAAAATTTACATACTATTTATTTAATTCATTATGAAAACATTAGAACACTTGGAGCACCAGGAAAAAAAAACACAGGTGTAACACCCCCAAAATTCACTACTGAAAAATTTCGTTTTATTAAAAGAATTAGCGGAAGCAAAATAAAAAAAAACTATGAATTTCGGTATAGTTGCATAACTCTTACCAAACCGGTTCACTCCTATCGTTCTAGTATCAATTACTAAGGCTAAAAGAATGAGATATAATTTGCTAGAATTTCAAACCATATTAAAAATCAGAGTAGCGCAATAAACAATTTACATGAATGGTATGAGATCAAAGAATACATTTAAACTAGGAAGTAAGAGAGAAAGAGGGAAACCCTAAAAGTCCGAAAAATTCCCTTACGCTTTTTCCCATTACCCACTTGAATAGCACCTGAAATAGACCTGCAAGGGACACTGCCCATTGAATAGGTAGGGGCCCCATGAATGGAATCCTTCAGTACTATAGTACCGAGTAACCCTTTAAAGCACACTTAAAAGCAGACCCGCAATGCAATACATGATACAAAGCTACATACATATATAATGAGAGGTGCATACATAGAATTCACATACATAACAAGTCTGTAAAATGTTAATAGGTCAAAACGTACAATCAATACTTCTGGGCCTTAAGCTATTAGTCTATCATTATTCAGTCATCTCTTAAATTATATATCCATGTGAGTGCAGGAACCCCACTATTATAGCCAGTAGATCAGAATGCATACAGGGTATAACACTTCTGACCACTATTATTGCTAGTGGGTTGGTCTCCAGAGCAGAACGCTCTTGGCCACTATTATTCATCGGTGGACCGGTTTGGCCCCGACTCACATGGTGTTCCACTGTAATTATTTAGTGTCTTTCCCATGTCTTATTGTCATTAAGTTCAATTTGTTGAGTACGGAATCCCCCACTATTATAGTCGGTGGACTGGATATCATGTAGGGAAAAATGTTCATGGCCACTATTATTCACTGGTGGATTGGTCTCCAGGGCACCCCGCCTCTTGACCACTATTATTCGCCGATGGACCGGTCTAGGTCCGGCTCAACAATCTTCCTCTTTAAATGATTAGTGTCTTATTTGTATCTTATTCGAAAGTATTTCACCCTTGACATGTATGTCACCAACCTCTACTTCTATTCTCCCGAGAGGGCCTACCCCATATCTTGAGACTTCTGTTCCTTTTATCATACCCCGACATTCATTCCTCCTTCCATTTACTCATAGAAAAAACCCAACTTCTAAGGGTGTGGGTTAAGGCCCATCACCTTATGACATCCAAATTCTCTCACTACCACTCTCTAGGATTTTCCCTTGAAACCTTAATTGGACCTATGTGGCCTAACTTTTCTTTTATCATCCAACACCTTATCTTATATAGATTCAACCCAAATCCTATCACTCTACTCACCAATTATACATGTGACCGTGAAACCCTAGTTGGCCACTTAAAACCCTAGCACCGTTCTTACGTAAGGATCATTCCCATGCAAACCCTAGAAATTTCCCATGCAAGATTCACATCACTCGCTCGTTTTGATCATAACCTCCTTTTATTTTCCCCCTTATAGATCATGAGATAATTAGGTCAATCTCATATCCCTTAAATCAACTCACTTCCCCTATTTCCCTTTTTTATCATTTCATCTCTTATCGTATTATTAAACTTCCTAGCATGCATGTCCTAGAGGGTCTCATCATGTAACATCATACGCAAAACATATATAATCATCATTCACATACCAGAAGGAAGTTACATAAGCATACTTCCACTCCAGGCTGCGCTACCAATGATTAGTCATTAAGCATAAAGTACACAACATGGCATAACACATGGCACACAAGGCACATAACACACACATAGTTGTTCTTAGCCACATCCTTACTCGGTTTAGGTTAACAAGTTATCTCCCACATTTATTAGGTCACCAATCACCCTTCATAATTGTTACACTTATCATATTTCCCATTTGGTTTGGTCAGATTACCAAATTGCCCTTCTCCTTTGTTATAATTATCAAATTGCCCTTTAGTTGGTTCAATTACCAAATTGCCCTTCTCCATTTTCATAATTACCAATTTACCCTTCTCCATTATTATAATTACCAATTTACCCTTCCTTCACACCAAATTACCATTTTATCCTTCTCTTTTATTAAATTATCATTTTACCCTTCCTTTACACCAAATTACCATTTTATCCTTTACTTCCAAAATTACCATAATACCCTTTTACTTACAAAATTATCATTTTCCCATTTACTTCTAAAATTACCATAATACCCTTTTACTTACAAAATTTACCAATTTGCCCCTTATTACACCACTTTTATTAAATTATCATCCCTACATGAAATAGTGATATTAATATTCCCTTCTCATTATCCAACTCCACCAACTATTATATTTCAACATAATACTCATTGGCATCCACACATATTAGGCCACATTATTGAACAAAACATATTACTAAAATGCCCCTAGGGCTCACAATAATATTATTCATGCATTAATAGTCATAATAACATAATACATCATGGATAAGTACTTAACATTTCCATTAATAATCAAACTCCTTCCTTAAGCATTATTTCCACACATGGCACATAAACTAGCATGCTTTCCTTTTTATCAATCAATACAAGCAAATATATACATTATATTAAACAACATATGTAATGTAAAACAATATATTAAAACCCATATGTGCTAACATACGTTTATCCATGCGTTTAAGTGGGGTTTAACGATTACCATAATTCCCATAAAAATCGAACCTTACCGGTATCCTCATTAAATATTCAAGCTTTGATTAGTAAAACCAATACCTAAAATAATATCAATACTTATCATATTAGAAATTAGACAACCAAAAGCATAAGACTTTATAAAACTTAATTAGTGAAATACTTAACTTAAATATTATACCTTAAAATTCCATTGACCAACTTAGACTAAGAAATACAGCAACTCATGCTGCTCATGCATCATGAGCTGCATGCAAGGCAAGGAAGAAAAAGAGGTCGAAGGTGGCATGAAAGGAAGAATGGGGGCTAAGTTCGGGTTAGGGTTTTGGGGCTACGAAAAAGGGCAGGTGGGGGAGGATTTGGGGCAAGGGAAGGGTGTAGATGAAATGCCCCAAAAATTTCTAATTCTAAATATTATATTTAAATGAGGTTTTATCATAAAGATTAATTAAAATAAAAGAAAATTTATTAGGAAAAATCAAGAATATATTTATAAGTATGTTAATTAAGAGAAATTGGGTATTTTAGCTAATTAAAGATTTTAATTTGGGAATTAATTAAATAAATTATTTTATTTAAAATAAGAATGAGAAAATAGTTTTAATTTAATAATAATTTTATAAATAATTTAATTGGAGGAATTTGGGTGTTTTGCTAATTAAAATGGAATTTATGGAAAATATTTTAAATATCCTAATTTAGCCTAAAAAGGGATTTAAATATTATTTTATTTAAATATTATTATTTTTAAATATTCTAAATATTCAGATTAATTTAATTGACCCTAACCTAATTATTTTTCTCATTTCCTTTTTCCCTTTTTCTTTTTCTTTCTTCCTTTTTCCTTACCTTTTTCTTCTTTTTCTTTTTCCTCTTCTTTTCCCCGACTGGGCCTGGCGCGGCCCAGTTCTTCCTTTCTTCTCTTCTTCCTTCTTCGGCCCAACCCGCGCGGCGTCCTTCGTCTGACGTCGCCACGCCGCGTTTTGCTTCCGTTTCGACCAAAACTCACCATTTCATCTAATCCGTTACCCCTCGCGCCGTCGCCCTTCTTCCGCCCCTCTCTGCGCGGCGTTCCGTTCGTTATTTCATGGGAACGCAGCGTTCCATTTAGTCGCACCCTCGACCACGCCCGAACCGCACGGTTCTTCCTCCTTTTCTTTCTTTCTTTTTCCTTCGTGAACCGCCCGGCCAGCCGTCTTCTTCTTCCTCCTCCCTCTTCCGTCGATGACGCTACAACGTTGGCCGCCATCAATGGCATCTCCGGCTACGGTGATTAATACCGGCCGTTTCTTGCCTCATTGTCTTCCTCTTAAATCCACGAATAAATTTGATTAATTATTGGACGTTAAATCTCTCCCGTTTCCTCTCCCCAGCCTCACGAAATTCTGAAATAACTCAAACGTTAGCCGACCGTTTTCCGCCGTCGGCTACCCAAATTCTCGCACCCCATAACTTCCTAAAGACACCCAAAACCCTACTATACTATCTAAAATCTATAAATAGCTAGATTGTATGAGTTTTTGGAGTTGGTTCTTCCCCGAAACCCTCGGCCCGAGCTGCCGCCACCCCAACTTCAGACACCTCTTCCGCCGTCTTCAGCCAACCTCAGCGCCACTGAAACATTCTATTCTCTTCCCTAAAATTTTCTCTAGCTAACTAAACCATTTCACCTCTCGATTCTTCTTTCACGGGCCTCCATAGCCGTGCCAAGTTGGCTGCTCGTTCTCGCAGGAATTTTGACCCCGAAGCCTTAAACCGCCTTCCGCTGCCATGCGCCGCCACCTTTGGCTGCACCACCACCATCATTTTGTCCCTCTTCTCCTGGACAACAATAAACACCTCTTATATCATCACAATTCTCCCTATCTTTTTCCCAACATCCATCTTTCTCTTTGTTCTTCTAATTTTCCGGCCACCGCCACCGCCGCCGTGAACCACCGCCGGTGCCACCTATCCCCACCAGCTTAAGGTTGAACCCTAGACCCTCTCAACCATTTTCCATATTATTATAAGCCTTGATTTAATTTATTTCAATTATTTGCATATAATTACCATTATTATTATTCTTAATATTTATATTCTTAATATGTTTTATTATTATTTGATGAGAAATTTTATGCTGAATTGTACTTGCAAGGTGGAGAGTGGTAATAAAAAAAATTTATTGTTAGTTTTGAAGTTTAAGTTATTAATTGAATTATTATAGGATTATTATCATTCTTCTTCTTCTTATTATTATTAATATTATAATTATTAGAATAAGTATTATTAACGTTTTATTATTTATTTTGAAAAATCTTAGGCCCTAACTTTGTATTAACATTTGCACTTATTTATTTGAGTATTATTATTTCTACTGTTCTTATAACCATTAATAATAATATTATCATTATCTTTATTATTTTAATATTATTATATATGTTATTAATTTTATTATTAATATTAAATAAATGGTAAGTCATTAGTTATTTGAAAAATTATATGTTATTGTTATTGTTATTATGGTTATTACTATTATTATTATTAATAGTATTATTTATGTTCTCATTGGTATTAGTTTTATTAATTTTGATATTATTATATTAGTATCATTATTATCATTAGGGTAAAATATTTAACCCTATATTATCAAGGTTTATAATATCTCTATTATTTTTATGTCTTTAGCAAAGTTATAATTTTGTTAAGGTTATTATTTGGTCAAAGCCCTAAGGAGGCGTAGGAACGTGCTCCAAGACCGGTGTCGTTTTAGGTAAGAGGTGCTAAGGCCTTTTATGTGCTTATGGGCATTATGTGCTTCGCATGCTATGTATCCTTTGTATTATTATAATCATTCTGTATGTGATATAACGTGGAGTTGAAGAATGTTTTGCATGGCATGTGTATTATTTATGTATAATGATATGTGTTGTGATACTGTAAGATATGCATGTGAGGATGTTGGTATGGTTGTACGGGGAAAGGATGAAAAGTAAGGATGGAGAAAGAAGTTGACTAAGGGAAGTGAGTTGACCTAATTTTGTGAATTTATAAGGAATAATCTAATGCGTGGTTTTATTTGAAAGAATGTAATTTATGATGTTATATGGGAGAATCGAATTATTGTTTGTTTGGGAGAATCTAGTTTATGATTTTAATTGGGAGAATCTAATTTATAATTTGTCTGGTGAAATCCAATTTATGGTTTTATATGGGGAAGTTTAATTTATGGTTTGGTATGATTTTATGTGAGAGAATTTAATATATGGTTTGTATGGAATAATTTAATTTATGATTTGATTGGGAGAATATAATTTATGATTTGTTTGGGAGAATCCAATTTATGGTTTTGCTTGGGAGATTCTAATTTATGATTTTATGGGGAAGAATCTAACTTATGGTCTTGTATGGGATAATCTAATTTGTGGTTATGAAATGGGAGAATCTAACCAATTGTATTATGTGGACAAATCTTTGGGTTTTATATGATTTGAATCTTTGTGTTGGTATGGATTGAATTTAGGGTTTTGTGTGAATGAATCTTTGGGTTTAATATGGTTGAATGTAGGGTTTTGTAAGGGTGAATCTTTGGGTTTATGTGAATTGAATCTAGGGTTTGGTAAGGATGAATATTTGGTTGGTATGGATTTAATTTAGGGTATTGTATGACGGAATCTTGGGTTTTGTGTGGTGGTATTAGGGTTGCGTGGTGGAGTTAGGGTTTTGTATGGGAGTTAATGATTGCATGGAATTTAGGGTTTACATGAAAAGTTTGAATGGTTGCATGGGGAGATTAATCTCTGCATGGGTATGAAATTTACGTGTGGAAAGTTAATTTGGGATGTAAGGAAGGTAATGTAAGTATTATTCGGGTGTTGAACTATTTTGGATGAAAAATAGTACGTGGAGCATTATGAGTGTATGGAAGAGATTGAATTAGGGTTTGGAGTAATGAACTCTGGGTTGTTGTGATTAATTAGGGTTGGAGTGGATAATTGTGGTTTGTTATGATTAACTAAGGCGTGGAGTGGCTAATTATGGTTGTTATGGTTAAATAGGGTTTGGAGTGGTTAACTATGGTTTGTTGTGGTTAATTGAGGTCTGTGGTGGCTGATTAGGGTTTTTGTGTTATCATGTGCATGTGGTAATTAAAGTGTAATTATGATAGTGGAATTTTATGATTTGTGATGTGTGATGGCTTATGCATGTCTAGGGTGAAAGCCTTTGAATAAGATACTTAAGACACTAATCATATGAAGTAGAAGATTATTGAGCCGAGTCCAAACCGATCCACCGGTCAGGCATAGTGGTTAGGACGCGTAGTCCTATGTGCGACCGATCCACCGGTTATAATAGTGGTTAGGACATAAGGTCCTATATGTGACCGGCCCACCGGTAATAATAGTGGGGTGACTCGAGCTCAATAGACACAAACCAAAATCGTTAAAGCTCTTAAAAGATACTAATTACTTACAGTGGAACACCATGTGAGCAGGAACCAAACCGATCCACCGGTCAGGAATAGTGGTGTGGACTTTGTCCCGCAAGTGACCGATCCACCGGCGAATAATAGTGGTGTGGACTTTGTCCCGCAAGTGACCGGCCCACCGGCAATAATAGTGGGGTGTTCCTGTACTTACATGGATTGATAAAAGGCATGGTGTGAATCAGATTCTACTAAGAGATTAATTAAATAGTTAATCTGAATTATTCATGGGCCTTTGTACGTTTACCTGAATTGTTCATATACCTTTATATTGCTACGTTGGATTATGCCTGTTATTATTCTGCATGGATTATGTGCTTATGTGTTGGCCTTAGTACTCGGTTACCTTACTCAGTACGTAGCGTACTGATCACCCTTTTTATGGGTGCTGCTCATTCCCATGAGTAGTATGCCTTCTGAATTTGTGCAGGTGGGCGAGATATCAGTTGGGGCTGAGTGTTGAGCGTGTTTGGCTCGAAGTTTGAGAGTGTTGTGGCCGTATTCATTCTTTACGCGATTTCATTCCTTTTGTTATTTCTTTGGTATAGTATTTACCCTTTTTTTTGATTCATTGCTCGATTGAGTATTTTAATGAACCTTTTATCGGTTGTAAGTTTAATTCTCTTTTGGAAATGAATTACATTTCTTGATGCGTACTCTGATTTTGTTTTACAACCGTTTAATGCTTATTTGGAAATTGGATTGTATTGATTATTTCTTTTCTTAGCCTTAGCACTTGGTACTGGAACGGTCGGAGAGAACCGTTCTGGTACTAAGTGTGGCGGTAACATTTCTAGAATTCACAGGTTTTCAGTGTTTCTAATTTAATTACTTCCACTTTTAAAAAAAAGTAGTGAATTTTGGGGTGTTACAGTAGAGGTGGAGAGGGGGTGTAGGTGGTGGTCGTGGATGGGTTTTCGAGGACCAAGGGAGGCAGTGGTGGCAGCAACGAGGTTACGAAGGTGGTTGCCGAGGTGGAGGGGGCTGAGAAGGAAGGAAAATGGAGGAGGAAAATGAGGGGCTGCAAGTGTTGGTTTTGGCCAAAGGAGGTATGGGGTGGTAGGGAAGATTGTAGGCAGTGGTTTGGTGGTTTAGGTGGCAACAGAGATGGAGGGATGGCAGCGGAAGGAGGAGGTGCAGGGTGGCTGCCGAGAAGGAGGAAAAAGAAGAGGAGAGGAAGGAGGTGGGCTACAGGGTGGCTCGAGGGGTGGTGTGGTGGTTTAGGGATGAAGTAGAAGGTGGCAAGAGGCGGTGTAGGTGGCTGGTGTGGCAGTGGAAGTAGCGAAATGGGGAGGTGGTGCAAAAATAGGGGGAGGGATGAAAGGAGAATAAAGGGAGAGAAAGGAATCGGGGAAGGGAAATAAAGGCTCAAAAATGGGCAAGGGACAGCCGGTGAGGAGAAGAAAAAGAAAAGGGAGGAGAGAAGTGTAGGTGGCCGGTCGAGGTAGGCTGTAGGGTGGCAGGCGACTGGTCGAGTGACAGGGAGAGGGAAGGGAAGAAGAGGGAAAAAAGGGGGCATGTATGAGGAGAGAGAATGGTTAGTTGGGTCGAGAAGGGATATGAAAATGACAAGGGAGAGGGAGGGAGGTAGGGAGAGTAGTAGGGATGTTGGTGGTTGCAGGGAGAGGTTGTAGGGCGTGATGGAGTTGGTCGAGCATGGCGTCGAGGAAAGGAAGAAGAAGAAGAGGGAGGTGTAGGACGAACGAGGGAAAGAGAGGGGAAGGAGTAGGTCGGCTCAGTCAGGGAAAAAAAAGGAAGAAGCGGTCGGGCTGGGCTGGTTGCACGGGAGAGGAAGGAAGAAAGGAAAGGGAACGAGTTGTGCACGGGAGAAGGAGATGAGGAAAGGGGAGTGGGCCGGTGACCTAGGCACGAGGAGAGGAAATAGGCCTGCCTGGTAGCTCGAGGGAAAGAAAAAAAGAAGAAAAAGGAAAGAAAGGAGAAAAAGGAAAAAGAAAAGGAAAAGGGGAAAAAAGGAAAAGGAAAAATAGGGAAAATAAAATAATTTAATTTAATATAATTAAATTTATGGGTTTAAAAAAGGTTAATTTTAGGAAAAATATTGGTTTGGAATTTTATTCAAATAAAATGAGTATGATAAAATAATAAAATATTTATTTTAATTTATTAAATATTCCTATCCAATTTTATATACTCGAAAATCCATAAAATAATTAAATTAAATAATTTTAAAAGCTAATTTATCCCAAATAAAAGCTATTTATTAAGTTATAGATTTTTAAAATTTCGGGGGATTACAACAGGTTACAAGGAGAAAGAAAAAAATGCCCCTTTTAATGTTAAACATCATTAATGCTTAATTATTTAATAAAAATAAGAAAGAGCTTAAAATAAAAAATTAAAGAAGTAAAAATCAAGAAACTAAGGTTAGCTAAGTAAAACAATGGGGGAGGATGGAAGGCCAGTTGTTGGGTTGAAAGGGACAAAAGTAATGGAGGAATAAAGTTGAAACAAATGTTGGTTAAATTTATATATTTAGACATATATAGGGAATAAAGTAAAAAAAATGAACAAAATAATAGGAAAAAAGGGATGCTGAAAATTGACAGCCTCCAAGGGGCAAGGTTGGTATTCTAACTTTATTTTAGTTATTTTAGAAAAATAAGAACAAATTTTAAATATTTAAGATATGTTTTAGGTTAAAAAAAAAGTTGAGTTTCAAGAGTTAATTATATTTAAAATAATATTTTATATATGAAACTGTCAAAAATAGTTAAAGACACTTTTTCTTAAATATTTAGCATAAGTAAAAATAATCTAAGTATCTACAAAGATTTATAAATTTTTGTTGATTTTGAGACTTAAAATACAGCTAAAAGTAAAATAAATAGTGAATAGTATTTTTTTTAGACATCTCGGTCTAAAATTTGTAAAGGCATGAGACTCAGAATAAAAACTAAAAAAATTCAAATATAATTATTTTAAAAATAATTTGGAAGAAAATTAGTAGTAAAAAGTTGTTTGAAAGTCTCACAAAATTTTAAAACATAAGAGTTAAGTATTTTTAGAATAAAGCATTTTTAAAATATAACAAAATTTTCAAACATTTAAAATGTTTTAATAAATTCAAATTTAAACTAATTTTTTTAATAATAATAATAATACACACATTTTAAAAATACACGATACTATAATGTTAATATCTTAAATTTTAATGTCTATTCCTTATTTGAAATGATCGAATTTGTATAAAAATAACTAAAGATAATAACCTAAAGTAACATTTTCCCTTAATAATGATAATAATATGAAATTTGCGTCTCTGAGTAATATGAACATGAAAACATGCACGCCATTTGGATTCCTTTGAGTTGAAGCTCCCTGGCGAAATGGTTAATGACAATGAGATTTTTCCAACTATACGTGTCTTCTCACAACGTAGAGACAGTACCAAACTCATTAGTTAAATTATTCCTTTTGGTAACCCAAAATTATGACTTTGATTTGATGTTTCAACTACATTAGTGACCAATTGATTATACTCGTACACGAACCAATGTATTTTGCACACACATTTTCTTTTTGTGTGCGCAAAAATGTTAATTTTACAACTTGTCTATGATTTAATAATAAAACGTGGGCTTTATATATAAATAAATTTACTACATTCAATTCTAAATAAATGTGATACTATATTTTTATGCCTTTATTAAAAAACACGTGTATATTGTCACTTATGTCCTTATCATTGAATATTATTTATAGTAGAAATAATTTATTGAGTATTTCTAACTTTTAAAAAAAAAAGTTCACCTTTTCTCCTTAAAAATTTAAAATGACACTTATTTTCAATAAAATAAGAAGTTTGTAAAAATTATATTTACTATAAATCAGAGGTAGTAAATTTTTATACGAGGAACTCAAATTTTATTAGTGGGTTATAAATATGTTAGATTAGTAAAGTTATACTAGTTTTGTTGTAATCATAGTATTATGAAATTTTCATAAATTAAGGTTATTTTAACTTTTTATTTGTCGGTTATGTTAATCTTTTTATTTTTCAATTTTGCTAGTGACAACTGACAACCTCACGCTGTGACTAACCACTCGATGTTATTTTATAAATAATATTAGTTTGAAAATACATGCTAGATGTTGATATTATTAAATAGTAAATATTTTTATTTTAAATTTCTTAGCCACAGCACCATCTTGAGCATTATTTTTTTTTTTGTACACTAATTCGGTCAAAAAAAGTTTCCTTCACAATCTTGGGCATCTCATTTTTTTAATTTATTTTTTCCTTAAAAAAAAAAGGGCGAGACTTTATTATTATAATGGACGAGATTGATCCGGTGACCTAAAAAATAACACCAGAGCATCACGGTCCCTACCTTGTTAGGGAAAGACCAACACCAAACGGAGAAGCAAGTCGTTTTTTTCAGAGAAAGTAAAGAGGAGGGAGAAAGAGAGGAGGAAGATTCCGATTTGTTGGGGTGGAAGCATCTCCCCTTGTGGGTTAGTCGGTCTGTTCCTTTCCTCCCTCCCCTTCCCATCCCCATTTCCCTCACTTCTGTCCAACCTTCTCCGTCATCGTCCACATACCCCCTCCCCCGATAGGACCCTCACAGGCATCACACCTTCCAAAACAAAATCCTACGAGTCTACTCAAGTTCGCCACAACCGCTACCAGTACATTGAAAAGTGAAAACCCGTCCGCTTTAAAAAAAAATGACGGATAGAGTACACCCAGCATCCAAACGCAACCCACCGCCGCCATCAATGAATGGGAATGCCGCGCCCACTGCCGCCGCCGCGACTCATACAGCGGCAGCAAATGGGGCCGTAGCTAATCCTCAAAACCAAGCCCCGAAATCCCATCTCTACAACCCAAATCGTCCCCGCCCAACGTATCGCCCGCAACCCCGTCGTGCCCGCCGCTGTTCCTGCCGAAAATTCTGCTGCCTTTGCGTCCTTTACACCCTAATCGTCATCCTCTGCTTGATCCTTCTGGCCGCCATCGCCGCTTGCGTCTTCTACGTCCTCTACCATCCGAAACACCCGACCTTCTCCGTCTCCGCCGTCCGCATCTCCACCTTCAACCTGTCCTCGCCGTCCGACCCTGCCACCTCGTACTCGCACCTCAAAACAAAGATGGAAGTGACCCTGTCGGCGAAAAACCCGAATAAGAAGCTTACTTTCTTGTACGACACGATGAGCGTGGTCGTGTCGTCTGGGTCGTTGGAGGTCGGGAACGCGACGGTACCGGCATTCAATCACGCGGCTGGGAACACTACGATTCTGAAGACGACGGTGGCGAGCGACCCGAGTGAGGATCTGGATAATGACTCCGTGAGCCAATTGAGGTCAGATCTAAGCAAGAAGAGGGGGTTTCCCCTGAGTGTGGTGGCGGATACGAAGGTGAAGGTGATGATGGGTAAACTGAGTAGTAATAAAGTTGGGATCAGAGTGGTGTGTGATGGAGTGAAAGGATCTGCGCCGAAGAATAGTAGCAGTAAGTCGGCGACCGTCAGTTCTATATCCAACGCGAAATGCAAGGTTGATCTTAGGATTAAGATCTGGAAATTTACTTTCTAGATTTTTCTTTTGTTTTTTTTCTTTCCCCTTATTTCTTCTTTTGTTTTTTTTTCTGCCCCCTCCTTTTTATCTTGGGTTGTCCAAAATTGGTGACAAATTTGACCTTTTACTATATAGTATATTTTTTTTTCCTTTTGCTTTTCCATGTTACTGGAATATAATGTTTCTTTCACCATTTTTTCTTTGAGATTTGTTTGGGCATGTAAGTTTTTGTTTGAAGATCCATTATACATACATACATAAATACATACATATATATATACATTTTGGAATTTGGAGGGGACGATAGGCCGTATTGCTTTGATGAGTTTGAGCTCGGGGTAGAAATATCAAGAGGGGAACTGGAGGAGAAGCACTTGAATGTTATAATATGCTTTGTAATTATGAATCTCATTGTTATTTATTATCATTTTTCATTATTATTTGATTGCTTGAAGTTGCAATAATACCCCCCCCCCCCAACAAAAATTATTGGGAATATGTTGATAAAATTGGTGGGAAGCCTGTGTTGTGGTATGGCAAGTTATTAGCTGTCCTGTCTCTTTTGGTATGTTTTGTTATTATTATTTTATATAATTTATTGTGGGGCTTGGAACCCAGCTCATTTTGATAAAAGGTCTCAACTTGATGAAGAACGGACCCTCAATTGAGAAACGCGACGAACGCCCCTAATTGATCAAAAGGCAGCAAGTCTTCGACCTCAACAAGTGGGTCTTATAAGACATGCGAACTAAAATACCTACAGTACAAACTAATGTGGTCCTTGCGAGCGAAAACCTTTGGTTACCCACACACACGCACTGTGGCTTCCCTTCGCGATCCGGTAGATAAGCATGAATGAGTGGTGATCGATCGGGGAGGACAGGGTAGGGTGCATCCGTCTAAAATAGCCATCGTCAAGTTTTGGGTTCCTTATTTATTATTATTATTTTACAAAAACAATGACAGTCATCCATTAGATATAGTCATATAGCAGCATCACATGGCGGGGTGAAGCAGACCATCCCAAATACATCGACATCCACTTCAATTTTCAATAATTATAGATAAACAACAACAAAAAAATTACAAGAAAACTTAGCTCCTAGATTGATTAGACCATCCATGGATTGATAAGCTTGTTTGGTTTTTATCCAACCTTTGATTGGATTTATACGTGGAGAAGACAAATTATTGATTATCGTACATTTTAAGTCCGTATAAAAATTATCAAATTACCTATAAAGTATTTAGACTTAATATATTTAATTGATTGTGGACTCGTATATATAGATATAATGAAAGCCATCACTTTTTGATGGAAGAAGCTAGAATAATATGTATATATATGATTGAGGATGAAAAGATATTATAATTTTGGAAGCGTGCAATTTGGCAACAAGGTAATTACAGAACCTTGAAACTGCAGGAATTCCAAAGATTGAGGAAATTTCAAGGGCAGTGCCAGTGAGCGCTTAGGCAAATCTGTATTGGAAAAAAATAAAATAAAAATAAAAGGATCTAGCTGCATTAATTGTGAGCTAGAGCTACCGAAATGAAACCCAATCATGCCATTTTATTTATTTATTTATTTATTTATTTATTTATTACGGATATGAATTGTGGATGTTTGTGCAGACAACAAGAGGGTCATCAAAGTAACAAATGAGAGATTTCATTATATGGATAAGACGACCCATAAAAAACAGATGAAAAATATAAAGGCCTCATTTGACCCCCTCTAGACCATCACCCCATGAAAACAGAGGTTCCCATTTCTGAGGCAGCAGAAGAGTAGCAACATAAAACATGAAGAGGATATTATCATATTTAGAACTTAAATGTACTCAATCCACTGTATTATGAAATATATATATATATATATTGCAAAATGGCTTACATTAAAAATTAAACTTTAAAATCTAATATGCCTTGTATTATGAAAAAGAAGAAATATTATTTAAAATAGTACAGTCAATACATTAACTATAAAAACATAAGAAAATTAGTGTCATTAATATTTAATTTTCTTTCTACTACCTCAAACTCAAAATAAGAAGTATTATTTTAGATTTTTTCACACTTATTAAAAAATTATATATATATTTTTAATTATATATATTTAGTAAGAGTAATTCAGATGTCTTCGGAGGCAGTAATTTTAAAAGCTACATATCAGATGTCTAACGACGCACGTTAGAATTCTGAACTAATAATATGTGTCGGTGCTCTGGGCCGGGACAAAACCAAAAAGGTGCTCCAACTCCAAGCGAGGTCTGAAATTCCTTCGTGGAAGGGAAAAGGACAAATTGCCGTCTCAGTAAAAGGACGGCTAAATTATCAAAAACAATATAATAATAAAAAGAAGAAGGAGAGAAGCGAGAAGAGTGCGTTAAAAGGACGACGGTGCCCCGTTTTAGATGTTGCAACTTGCAAGGGATTGGGAAGTCTACGTCCACGCGTCCGTGTAAAAAACTCATTATGACTTATGAGCTGGCCGGCCATTAAAGATCCTGGCTACTAGTCTACTAATTTCTCTTTGCTGTTAATACCTGCGGCCCACAAGCATTACTAATACCCGCAGCTTGTAGTAGGGAGGGAGAGAGTACATGGTGCTGAATTCAATGTTTACCTAAAATAAAATACTTGTCGCACGTTATTCTATCCCACTAATTTTTTTCTTCTTTTATGAAAAAAGGGTTATTTTTAAACAAAATTAAATTTAAAATTCACTATTTTTAATTTTGTCAATAAAAAAATATAAATATAATTTTAAAATTAATTTATTAAAAAGATATAAATTGTTAAAATAATTTTCTTCTTTAATATAGAGAGAATATTTCTTATTTGACTTCTTAAAAAATATAAAGATCGTACTTGATTAAAAAACAAAAATATTTGTTGAATCTTATTGTCATTATATTTGTCGATCGATGTCACCTGCTCGTCGTATTTGTAGTATTGTGATGGTTGTCGGTTCTGTCAGTCTATCGATTAGATTCCGAAGGTGAAGATTGAAAATTAATTTAGGAGAGTTTTTGAAATTTTAAAAATATTTAGTATTTGATTATTCTCTAAATGTGGAAAACAATAGTGTGATGTGAGAAAACAATACTGGGGCATAGTAATTATCCAGGCCCGAGTTAGTTTTTGACCTACTGTATTGGATGATTTTTAGACTATTAGTAATTATAGAGGTTGCAATAGTGTGTTTGTGTTTTTAAAATAATTTTGTTATCATTTTAAAATATCTTTATTTTCTTCCTTCTTAAAATTATCTGTTTCCTCCCGTTTAACTCTGGTCCATAGTAGACTTACTAGTACTAGTAATGGGAAAGCCCTCCCGCTCTACTCTGTGTCTGTGGGGCACTATTGTGTAGTTACCTACTTGTCTTGTCTGCTCCAAAGTCCTGAAAAGTCCGAATCGGCCTTGCCGACTCTTACCATCATTACTACTATGTAGATTCATCCCGCCAAATGTGAAATGTCAAAAGTGTACACAATATTATTTTAAAACTTATTTACATTTAAAAATATATTTATAAATTGCACTTGTAAAAATATGTAGGTGGGACCGTGGGACCTATATTTTATAAAAAAGGCTGTACTTAGATTGTGAAATGAATAGCTGCGTACGTAACATCTGTGTTGCACGGGGATCGGAATAGGGACGGAACGAAACGTAAAAATGATATTTTTTTAAAAATTTAAAAACGAGGACGGCAGGAAACGTAAAAAAAATTATATATATATATATATATATATATATATATATATTTTTTAAAATAGATTAAATTTATTAAAATTAAGAGAAAAAAATAAAAAATTTCTAAAATTTATTCTTATATTAGTTAATTTTAATTATTAATAATTATTTTTAATAAAAAAATTAATTAAATAATTTTAATATAGATTTTAATTCGGAAACGTTTCCGAGAAGTTTCCGGGACGGGGACGTTTCCGGGACGGGGAGACAACATCACAGTATAACATTATTCTTCGATCTACCAGAGAACGTCGACGACAGTTTCCTGCCTTGACTGATGTGAGTACAATCCATACGAAATAGTGTATTACCGTTGAACCATGGGCTTAGCTTTGACACTAAGACACTATTTGGTTCTAAGAAATTTTAAGAAAAAGAAAATTAAAATCAAAATACTTTCCTTTAAATTTTTTTCAAAAAAATTATATAGTTAATCTTTAGCAATTTTAAATCATCTTCTTTTTCTATTTTATTATTTCATGTAAACCAAACACAAAAAATATTTTCCTCATCATTTTTTTATTTTCTTTAAAACTTTTCATAAACCAAATGAAGCATAAAGGTATTCTCGAGAATTTATGTAAAATTCATCTATCTTTGAAGATCAAGGTAGCGTATTTGACTTTTAAGTTCTTTTTTTTTTATAAAAAAATAATAATTTACTTTTATTTGGTAACATGCCTATTTTCAAAACTAAAAGCTCTCTCAAAAGTGTACGCGATAATTAAATACAATGAAGATATTATTGGCACATCGAATATAAATATGTATTATGGTCTCACTTACGCTAGATAATAAGGTTAAATAAAAATAAGAAAACGCATAAAATATATTTATTAACTCAAATCAATCGGAAAAAAAATATTACTATAATGAAAACCATGAAAATGACTAAAATTAGTACGATAAAGAAAACTCTTAAAGTCACCATCACTATCCTTCTTCCCCGTCATGCATGTCATCAACGCCTTGAGTAGATTCATATACAACTTATACTCGATCATTTGCTCATCATGTATATTATAGATCATCATAGCATCATTTAAAACACATAATAAGTTAGCTAAGGGAACAACTAAGTAATACACAAATACAAAGTAATAATATGGTATGTTCATGTTTATATAAGCATATAAATTATAAACATACACTTGAATCGCATAAGGAAATTACACGATTATTAATCTTTATCTAGGTGATCTTGACATCAAATTTTTAAGTTTGTAAACCAACCAGAAGGGTTACGTGGCAAATCAAAGTGTGAAGAACTACCATCAACCACAAAAGGATTAAAAATCGCACTTGAGTCATCCCATATGACATAATCTAAAGGGAATAAAAATTTCAAAGACCTACCACCTCGACCATCCTATCCATAAGCGTACACACCCCTAAATAGAGTATGGAGAAGCTTATAGAATAGACAATGAGCCTTAACTTGACATAGTTGATAAATAAATAAATATCCACTAGAGAAAAGAGAAAAGTTATTGCAATCCCCAACTTTAGGATGACAAATTTGAAAGATCCATATCTCAATTTACATTTCACTTTAAGTTATGGTATTTTAATTAAGTGTAGTCACACAAGGCCATGCAATCCACCACATTATCTCCACTTTAACTACTCTTCATAATGGATAGTTTTTCCAAATTAAATAGAAACATACCTCACTTGGGTCATAATCTATTTTTACAACACTAGAATAAGAAAATTGGCTGAACCAACACCTAAAAACAAAAGGGATCAAATTAAGTCAAACCTAGTTAAAATATCATAGGATTTAATTACGCATTCACATAATTAGCAAAATTAATTCAATCATATAAAATATCATTCTAGTAGCGTTTTGATAATAAGGAAAAAAACTTTATAAATCAAATCTTTATAAACAAAACATATTAAAATTTATATAAAATACAATCTTTGCATCAAATGAAACAATAACCCACATTTAAATTGAGTTCATAAAATAAAATAAAATTATTTTCTATAAGGATAAGTATAATAAGGTCATAGATATTCAGGTAAAACCACATAATCAAAAGAGGTCATTTCCATCAACAATCATACGATTAATATACACACACATACACCTATGTAGTTTAAAAATAGTATTACATGAAATGTGAGCCAATCACAACGCTCACTAGTCGCTAAATGTAACACCCCGATTTTTACTACTAAAAAATTTCTTTTTGCAGCAGAAGTAATTAGGTAAAATAGTGGGGATTACCATTGTGATTGATATAATTATGGCTTATGTAACCATCCTTACATCAATTACAAGCCTAAAAAATTTGGAGTAACACAAGGAAATTATAAACAAAAGAACATTTATAGTACAATACTGAGTTTGGAGCCCAACATCGAGTTTAACAATACAAAATACAAAAGAGGGGATACCATAGATCAAGAGTCCAAAAAGGGTATCCAGCCAAATACATAAACCGGATAACAATTACTCTTCACCCGACCCTAACATAGATGAAGTCATTCATCCCCACATAAGGCATCATAGGTAGCATAATCATCTAACTGATATTTTGAGACCTGCACATAAGATTCATGGCCTTCTACTTGTGGGAATGAGCAGCACCCATAAAACTTGTGGTCAGTACATTATGTACTGAGTAAGGGAACAATACTATCGAAGTAGGGATACAAATATTACATGCTTTCACATTAGATAATGAGGGAATAACCAAATAAATAAAAAATTTCATAAGACAAAATATGATCTAGATTCCTTTGTGAAGTATAATCCATTTTCATTCTTTTATATACGTTGACTACCGGAACCCCATTATTCTTAAAATGGTGGAACGGTCTCAAGCTTTTCTCAGGGACAATACACCCGAGCCACTATTCTTTCCGGTGGAACGGAGATTATAAACATCATCGCGGGGCAAAACGCTCCCGAGCCACTATTCTTCCCAGTGGAACGGGATGCATATATATATATAGAGAAAAATAGATCACCTTGGTCCTAGCTCACGTATTCTTCCACTTTAAATCATTAGTATCCTTTCCATAAGTTATAATGATACATTTTCATTTCACTATGAGTAGGGGCCCCACTATTCTTAATCCGGTGGAATGGAATGAAGCACCCAACCCACTATTCTTTCCGGTGGAATGGAGATTAAAAACATCCTCTGAGAGCAAAATGCTCCCGAGTCACTATTCTCCCCAGTGGAATGAGATATATATATATATATATATATATATATATATATATATATATATATATATATATATATATATATATATATATATATATATAGAAAAATATATCACCTTGGCCCTACTCATATGCTCTTTCACTTTAAGTAATTAATATCTTATTCAATATTGATTCTCAAGCATAGAACACATTAAAAATAGATATGCATATAACATAGGTCTAAGTCCTTAAATCCTAATTACACACCCTTTTGTATTCATTCTCCTATATTGATTAATTTACACAACTTATATTGTATCATCCCCAAATCCCCTCATTTCCATCATACCTAATATGCATGTTCTAATTCCCATAAGTATACTTTAATAACCTCATCCCGATATGTTAATCACAAAAATATCCAAGACCCAAATTTTATTGAATTGTCATAACACCTCCCATGAAATTTTCATGGTTACCGATCCTAATAGATAACCTCTAACTCTTAAAAATGGAATAATGGTATTATCATTACAAGATAGTTTGCCTCAAATTAGCCATTAAATCATTTAAGGATCCCAAGTAACAATAATACTTCCATGAATTCCTCATGCTATTATTATCATATTTTAAACCTCCTAACACATAAAATACCAAAATTTTCTTATTATCTCATAATGACCAAGTTACCCTTAAGCATAAATAAAAGCCTTTATTTCTCCACACATGTTATTTTCCAATTCCACAATTAATCATCATACCTCATGAGAATTCTTAAGTCCATTTATCAAAAACTTACTTAGCCAATATTTCATACCATAATACATATATTTACACAAAAATGACATTATAACAACAAAATGATAATGGTACATCTTCCCCATTCTTAATTTCTTTTAATAATATAATATCCTTAAGCCCTTATTTCATACCTTAAGATATAATTCCACAAATATGATATTATCACAACAAATCATAACATAATGGTGCCTCTCACCCTTCCTTACTTTCTTTCAATTACATAATATTTATATCATCACAAAATATCAAGATCAACACATGCTACATCATATATCAACAATATTATGAAAAATACATATAACCATACAAGAAAATAACATCAAAAACCCTAAACATTGAATGATACCTTTACCAACTAAGACACCATGCTCTAAGTATGCAAATCTTAGACTTCCTCCTCCGAAGCTACTAGAATACCACCTACAAAAAGTAATAAAATTCGCGGTTAGGCTCGAAGAGTTAAATCAAATGATAAATCAAGGTAAAGAGGGTAAAAATAGATATAACCATAGTTAAATGGGATTTTGAGATGTGTGAATGTGTAGAGGAATGTGTGGTGGAGCTATGGTTAAATTTTGATGGTGTTTGGACAAGGTTTAGAGGTGAAAATAGGGGTGTCAGCGAAAGAAATGAAGTTACATGGCTGTGCAGTAGGCGGTGCAGCCCCTGGTTGAGAGAAAATATGATGCACGGCCAGGCGGTGCGAAAGTTGTATGGTTGTGTTGTGTAGCAACAAGTTGAGAGGAAAAATCACTCATGGACAGGTGGTGTAAGTGTAATACGCCAAATTTTTAGAAAACTAATAATTTAATAAATAGCTTTTATTTGAAATAAATTAGCTTTTAGAATTATTTAATTTAATTAGTTTATGGATTTTTGAGTATATAAATTTAGACGGGAATATTTAGTAAATTAAAATAAATATTTCGTTATTCTATCATGCTATTTTTATTTAAATAATTTTCAAACTAATATTTTACTAACCTTATCCTTTTAAATTAATATATTAGATTATAATGAAATAAATTATTAAATTAAATAATTTACCAAGAATATTACATTTTATAATTTCATAAATTAATTTAATTTATTTTACTATTTTTTCATTTCCCTTTTTACCCTTTTTCCTTTCTTCTCTTTTTTCCCCTTTTCCCCCTCCCTTGGGCCGCCCGGCCTGACCAGCCCTTCCCTCCCTCACGTGCGCTTGGGCCAGATCCATTCTCCCCGGCTCCTCCTTCTCCCACCTCGCTCTCCCGTGCGGCACACCAGCCCAAACTCTTCCTTCATTTTTTCTCCCTTGGACCGGCCGGCTCCACTATTTTTTCTGCGCCTGTCCAGCCGCCCGCCAACCTTCTTCTTCTCTTTTCTTCCCCGACCTGCCCATCGCCCATACACGCCCAACGACAACCTGCGCATGCCCAACAACCTGCCACCGCACCTGCCTCCCTGCTGCTCCTCTCCCTTCCCCGTCATTTTCTTTCTCATTTCAAGCCAAACAGCCCCTGGACCACAGCTCCCGTGCCTCTCTCCCTTTCCTTCTTCTTCCCTCTTTTCCCCTGCCAACCGACAGCCCTGCCACCACTACAGCACCGATCGGCCATCCGCTACCCCCTTTCTTCTCCCTCTTATTTTTCCTCACCTCCCCAGCCATTCATTCCCCATAAATTCGAACCCACACCCCTTCCCTAAGCCTTTTCTCTCTTTTCCTCCTCCTCCCATTCGTTCCCCGTTTTTTTATCACCGCCGCCGCCGCCGCTTGAACCACCGCACCCAGCCCTACGCCGCCTTCTGCCACCGCCTACTACCACCCTACACCATCACGCCACCCCTCGAGCCCTACAATTCCGCCGTCGTCCGGCCACCTCTGTCGCCACCCAACCCACTGTTCGACACCCTGCAACCCCCTCTACAACGGCCATGCCTTAGTTGGCCGAAAACAACCCTTGCACCCCTCCATTTTTCCCTCTCCTTTTCCTTCCTTCACAACTCCTCCACCTAGACCCTTCTCGGCAGCCAACTTCGCCGCCTTGCCGCCGCCGTCTCCGCCGACCTATGCCACCTTGAAACCACCCTTAGCCTTCACCCACACCCCCTCTTCACTTCTGAACCATTCCCTTGCCTTGAAACCTACCCAATCCACCTTCTTTTCTAGCCTAAAGACCCTAACCCGAAAATAACAAAATTTGCTCCCTTCACCCTCTTTGAGCCCTTTTCCCCCCATGGTTTTGCATGAAACTCACGCTGCTCATGCACTGTGAGCTCCCCTTTATTTTGAAAATTTCTTGGCTAATTTTTAAGGTATAATGGTATTTTATATTAAGTGTTCTATTAATTAAATTTTTATAAAGTTTTATGCTTGGATTCTTATTTCTAACATAATAATGATGTATATTATTTTTAGGTGTTGAGTTGCTAATTATGCTTGGTAAGATTTGATATTTTGCGGGATTAAGGTAACCGTTAATCCTCCCTTAAATACATGGAAAAACGTATGCTAGCACATTAGGGGTTTAGTATGATTTTATACATGTTTGGTGTGCTTAGCATGACATGTATATGGTTTCTTATATTGTTTGATAAAAAGGAAAAGCATGATAACTTTTATGCCATATGTAGGTATGTTAATTAAGGAAGGAGTTTGATTATTGATGGAAATGTTAAATGCTTGTTTATAATGTATCATGTTGCTATGCATGAATAATGTTATTGTTTAAGGGTATTTTAATAATTATGCTTATGAGGTGTGTGAATCAATGTATGTAGTTGCTAATGAGTATTATGTTGAATAATGACAAGTTGGTGGACTTAGATGATAAAAATGAAGTATTAATATCATTATTTTATGTAGTGTTAGTAAATTCCTAAAAATGGTGAATGAAGGGGTTGAGTGGAAATTTCATAAGTGAAAAAGGGCATTTTGGTAATTTTGTAAACAAAAGGGTATTTTAGTAAATTGGGAGTAAGGGGTAACTTGGTAATTATGATAACGACGAAAGATAATTTAGTAATTAAATTATGATTTTAGAAGGGCAATTGGATAAGTATGATACTAGAGAAGGGTAATTTGGTAAATTAACCAATTAAAGGGCATTATAGTAATTTTAATAATGGAGATGGATAATATAGTAATTATTAATATGGAGAAGGGTAAATTAATAATTATGATTATGAAGAAGGGTAAATTAATATTTGTAATTATGAAGAAGGGTAATATGGGATTTATGATAATGAAAAAGGGTAAAATGACAATTAAAATAATTGAGAGGGGTAAAATGGTAATTATGATAAAGGAGAATGGCAATTTGGTAATTTATCCAACTAAATGGGCAATTTGGTAATTTAGCCGATTAGAGGGTAAAGTGAAAATTGTTTAACCAACTAAAGGGGCAAAATAGTAATCATGATAATGAAGGAGGGTAATTTAGTAGTTTATCAAACTCAAGGGCAAATTAGTAATTATAATAAAGGAGAAGGGCAATTTGGTAATATAACCAACCAAATGGGAAACATGATAAGTGTAGTAATCATGAGGGGTGAATGGTGACCTAAAAAGTGTAGGAGACAATTTGGTAATCTAAATTGGACAAGGGGTAATTTGGTAATTATGCAACCTTAAGGGTAATATGGTAAATTATCAAGTAAGGAAGGGATGACTTAGTAATTATATAAGTAAGGGGTTAATGAGTAATTTGTACCTAACATATCGTTATGATTGTGGAACATTATAATATAATTCAATAATGCGGATTAGTCAAGTAAGAGTATCTGATGATTAGTATGGCCTTAACGGTTTCTCTATGATATCCTGGATAATCATCTGAATAAGAAATGACTAATGATATCGGAACGATTGAAAGTGAATAAGTATTTGATTATCGTGCCTTTCTTGATCACTTTAATTAAGACACTATTACTTAAAGTGAAAGACCTCGAGATCGGGAATGGTGACTCCTTAGGGGTCGCTACCCTAAGGACGTGGTTTAGTCCACGATTATTCTGGTATTTGCTGGTGTGCCTTTGTGTCCCAACCAGGCCCTATATCTTACTCTTTCTAGCTCTACGGACCTAGTTAGGGGGTATGCATACTTATGGATTAGGTGTCCTTATTGGTAGGGTACTGAGTTAGCTTTATGCACCAGTACGACCAGGGTACCTTTGCGTCCTTGGGTTCGTGGTTGAGGGGTATTGAGTAGCTGGTATGCACCGGTACGACCAGTGTACCTTTGTGTCCCGGGTTATCGATCTCCCATTCGAGGCAAATAAATATGATTGATGTGCTGGTTAAAGAAAGGAAAGATGCTATTATTGAAAGTGGAATATTAATGAGCCGGACCCAGATGATTATGATATTGAGTACCGGTCCACCGATTATAATAGTGGTTAGGAGCGTTGTGCCCTAGATGATGATTCTTATATATCCCGGTCTACCGGTTATAATAGTGGCCAGGAGCGTTGTGCCTTGGATGATGATTCTTTATATACCCCTGTCCACCGGTCATAATAGTGGCCAGGAGCGTTGTACCCTGGATGATGAGTTTATATGCATTCCGGTCCACCGGCAATAATAGTGGGGGTCCTGAGCTCAATAAAATTAGTTATGTATGTGAATAAGATTATGGAAAAAAAATACTAATCACTTATAGTGGAACACCATGTGAGTCGGGGCCAGACCGGTCCACCGACAAATAATAGTGGTCAGGTGCGTTCTGCCCTGTGTGTTTACCTTCCAGTCCACCGGCAATAATAGTGGTCAGAGGCGTTCTGCCCTGTGTGTTTACTTCCGGTCCACCGGTATAATAGTGGGGTTCTCGTACTCACATGGATATAAAATATGATATTGATTGAATGATGACGGAATAATGGCTTAAGGCCCGAATGTATTGATCTTACAATATGACATGGCTTAAGGCCCAAAGTATCGATCGTGACTTATAATTTATTATGCATGTTATTGTTATGTATGCACCTCTCATTATTTATGTGTGTAGCTTGAATTATGTGCCGTATGCGGGTCTGTCTTTAAGTGTGGTATTAAAGGGTTACTCAGTACCGTAGTATTGAAGGGATTTCCTTTTAGGGGCCCCTACCTATTCAATGGGCAGTGCCCTTGCAGGTATTTTCAGGTGCTACTCAAGTGGGATACGGGAAAGAGAGTAAGAAGTTATCCGGTATCGTTGGGGTTTTCTCTTTCACATTTAAATTCTTGGTTTTAAATTTATATGTTATTACTGTAACCACTATTGGTGGATTTTATTCTGGTAAACGATTTGATGCGCTACTCTGATTTCAGTATGTTGAATTTCTTGCACATTGTATTTCATTTTCCTTTAGCCTTAGCACTTAGTACTGGAACGGTATGAGTGAACCGGTCTGGTACTAAGTGTGGTGATAATACTCCCAAAGTTTACGATTTATTTATTTGCTTCCGCTAATTTCCTTTTTTATTAACGAAATTTTTTAGTAGGGAATTTTGGGGGTGTTACAGTAAGGGTTACACGGCTATGCAGAAGGGGATTTTAAGTGTTGCGTGGCCATGCAGCAGGTGGTGCACAACTCGTGCACTCTGAAATGCTATGATGCACGAGAGGAAGAAGAAGGGAAAAGATATGGTGGAAGGTGATGGCGAGGGGGAAGGTTGGGGTGACCTTGGTGGCCGATCCACTGGCCAAAGGACGGCGAGTGGTGGCCGAGGTGGTGCTCGGTGGTGGAAATGGTGGTTTGTAAGCCAAACATAGGAATAGAAAGAAGAAGAAGAAGAAGAAGAAGAAGAAGAAGAAGAAGAAGAAGAAGAAAAGAGAGATAGAGAAAAGGATAAGGAAGAGGGAGCTCAAACAATGGCTCTTTGACACAAAGATGGGTAGACTGAGGCAAAACCAAAGAGAAATAAGGAGGGTGTGAAGTATATATATATATATATATATATATATATATATATATATATATATATACATACATACATACATACATACATACATACATATGTGCATGTGTGGTGTGAGATGGGAAGGAAGAAAAGAACAGGGGGTGGTGTGCGATGGTGATGATGGTGATGGTGAAGTTGCAAGGTGTAAAATGGCAAGGGGGAGTGGAGTGTGTAGGGTGTGCGGTCGGTTGTGAAGTTGAGCAGGGATAAGGGAGCAGAAGGAGAAGAAGAAAAAAAAAGAAAGAAAGTAAGGTGATGGGTGATAGATGCATAAAGGTGATGATGCAAGTGGGTAGTGCAAGTTGCAACAAATTCAAATGTTGCAGCTCAAGGTTAATAGATGAAGGAGATGAAAGAAGAAAAGAAAAGGAGAAAGAAAAGGGAAAAAGAGAAGGGTTAGGGGATTAGTTTAGGGTGATTTTAGATTAGCCAAAAGTAATTAGGATTAGTGAAAATTTTAGCGGGTTTTGATTTTGGTTTACGAATTACGATTTATCAAAGTTAAGGTTTCAAAATCGGTTAAAGTTTTAGAATTAAGGAGTTAGGTTAAGGGTAATGTAGGATTTATTGAGATTATACTCAAATTAGGGTGATAATGATGCGAGATTAGGCTAAACAAATTTTCGAAATATTACACTAAACCTTTAAATTAACAACATATAACTACCAATGCTAACTAGTATGCTAATTAAATATATTAGAATAATTAAACCCAATACTCATAAGTAGATGAAGGAAGGGTCATCTTTTTCCTTTGTGTGTGTGTCTATATATATATATATATATATACATCTTGATAGTACGATCTTGGCCGAAATTTCAAAAATTAAGACTATGCTAACAGTACTAAATTTTATTACACAATCAACATAGTCTGATTAGCCAAAGATAGGACATGTATTAAATAATAGGCAGACAATTACCTCTCTGTAAGGTTACCACTACTGCTTGAGGGCTCCTACCTTCGCTTTTCTCTTGTCATCTCTATTTTGTTTCCCTTAGTTAATTGCTTTTCTATTTTACTTTTGTATGTTTAGAACGCATACGACATTTAAACTTATACTAAGTAGGTTATTTATAATTTTGGAGGGGGATTAGGGTTACAGGTTTAATTACTATTTTCTCCAATTTACCTTATAATTTCCAAATTAAAAGTAATTATTATATCTTACAGGTAGTTAGTTAATAAAATTTACCGGTAGTAACATATTAGTAAATAAATTAAATATTATCAATAAATCTATACCGACCTTATATTAGTCAAATTTCACATCAACCTATTATTATTATTATTATTATTATCATCATCATCATCATCATCATCATCACCATCATCATCATCATCATCATCATCATCATCATCATCATCATTATTATTATTCTTATTATTATTATTCTTATTATTATTATTATTATTATCATTATTATTATTAAATCAAAATTACCAAAGAACTTCATCCCTGACGTTCGAACCTAATTGCATAAGTAGATACATTAACACATAAGTATGACATCAATTTATTAATGTAGCACCACATATCAGGATATATCAATCACAAAAAAATGATAAATAAGAAATGAGGTAATAGATTCTCATACCTTAAGGAATACCTACTCCAATAACTTAGGGTATTAACTCTTCATGGCCTACTCGGTCTCCCAAGTGGACTCTTCTACCTTATGGTTTAACCAAAAGACCTTTGCCATTAGGATTGACCTTGACCTAGTCTCTTGAGTCTTGGTATCAATAACTTTCACTGGCCGCTCCTCATAAGAAAAAGCCTCATCCAAATCTAAATCCTCTAGTTGAATTACATGGGAAGGATCATAGACATATCAACGAAGCTGTGAAATGTGGAACATGTTATGCACACATGCTAACTCCATGGGTAAGGCAAACCAGTATGCCACCTCCCTAATCCTATCTAATATCTCATATGAGTAGATAAACCTCAATCTCAACATCCCCTTTCTTCTAAACCTCATCACACCTTTGGTAGGTGAGAACCGTAAAAAGGACCTTCTCACCTAACTGAAACTAATCTTATCTTTGTCTTTGATCTACATAACTCTTTTGCCTATTTTGAGAAGCTTTCATCTTCTCTTACATCACCTTCACTTGATGCATTGTATCCTCTATGAGTTTTTCTCCCAACTTCACATCCTCACTAATATCATTCCAACACGATGGGCTTCTACACTTCCTCCCATAGAACAGCTCAAATGAAGTCATTCTAATACTAGCATAGTAGATATTATTGTGAGAGAACTCAATCAAATCTATCTTGTTCTCCCAATTATCCTGGAACTCTAGCACACATGCTCACAAAATATTCTCTAATATCTGGATGGTTCTCTCGTTTTGACCATCAGTAGCTAAATGAAACATTATGCTCATTTTCAACTTAGTGTCAAATGCCTCTTGTAACTTTCACAAAAATTGGAACAGGAATTGGGATTCCTTATCTGACATAATATCCTAGGGAACTTCGTGCAACTTCACCACATACGTTATATATGCTCTAGAAAATTGATCCATAAACCAAGTTGACTTCATTAGAATGAAGGATACCAACTTAGTCAACCTATATACAATAACCCAAGTTATATCAATACTCGTCCTGGTCTTAGGAAGACCCATAATGAAGTTCATAGATATAGAATCCCATTTCCAAGCCAGTACCTCTAATGATCGTATCAATCCTTCCAACATCTTATGTTTAATTTTAAATTTCTAACAATTCAAGCATTTAGTCACAAATTTATCTACCTCCATCTTCATCCTTTTCCACCAAAGCATCTTCTTTAGATCCTTGTATAGCTTATCACCACCTAGGTGCACCAAATATAGAGTACAATGCCCCTCTTCCATGATCCTATTCTTTACTTCCCCACAAATCTGAGAAACACACCATCTCCCTTTGAACCTGATGTTTCTATCCTCATGAATTTGAAAGCCCTTAGCTCTACCTTCCTGCATCTTTTGTCAAATTCTCTCTCAGTTCACATCTCTGGCTGACTAGCTCTAATCTTATAAAAAATGGTGGGAGTGATGGCTAGAGCACTCAATATTACCTCTAGAATCCCACTCATGATCAGCTCAATCTCCATTTCTTACAGCTCCTCATACAATCTATTTTCAATCACCAGGGAATTTAGTGAATGTGATAACTTTCGATTAAGTGCGACCACTGCCACATTAGCCTTACCCACATGGTATGTAAGCTCTATATCTAAATTTTTAACCAGTCCAATCACCTCAATTGCCTCGTATTAAGATCCTTTTATGTGAATATGTACTTGAGGCTTTTATGGTCTATTTAAAACTTGCACCACACCCTATATAGGTAATGTTGCTAAAATATGACTGTTGCTAACTCTAAGTCATGAGTGGGATATTAATCCTCATAGGGCTTTAACTGACATGATGTATAAGATACCACCTTTTTATTCTACATTAGCACACAACAAAGTCCCTTCTTTAAGGTGTCACTTTATATTTCTAATCCTTTGGTACTGATGGGAGAGCTAAAACTAGAGCAGTAGTCAACTTATGCTTCAACTCCTTGAAAGCTACCTCAAATTTATCATTCCATTAGAAGCTTGCAATTTTCCTCAATAAATTTTTCAATGGCCTAGCAATCTTTGTGAAGTCCCGCACAAACATTTTGTAATATCTCGCCATCCCTAGAAATCTTTGTACTTCTGTAACATTCGTAAGTGTCGGCCACTCAGAAAATACTTGGGTCTCAATTGGGTCGATAGACACTCCTTCCTTGGATATCAAATGCCCTAGAAAATCTACCTTCTCCAACCAAAATTCACACTCAGAGAGTTTAGCATAGAGCTTATGCTCCCTCGATAGTGAAAGTACCATCGTCAAATGCTGAGCATATTGGACCTAATCCTTCGAATACACTAATATACCATCAATAAAAACCATTGGAAATTGATTAAGGTAGGACTAGAAAAGTCTTGTTCATAATGTCCATAAAAACAGTTGGGGAATGGGTAAGACCAAATGACATCATTGTAAATTCATAGTTTCCATATCTGGTCCAAAATGTCATCTCATGGATATCCTTCTCTGCAACCTTTAGCTGATGGTACCCTGATCATATATCAATCTTTGAGAGTACTCTTGCATCTTTCATATGGTCGAATAATTCATCAATCCGAGCTAAAGGATACTTATTCTTGATGGTCACTTGGTTCAACCCTTAGTAGTTAATACACAACCTTGAGTCACTGTCCTTCTTCTTCACGAATAAAAATAGGTGCTCCCTATAGAGATATATTGGGCCTGATATACCCATTCTCTAGTAATTCTTCTAGCTAGGATTTCAACTCCATCTCAACTGGATATATTCTATATGGTTCTTTAGACACTAGTTCGGTCCTTAGTGCCAAATCAATTTTTAACTCCACCTCCCTGTTTGGTGGTAAAATAGGAATATCTTCCAGAAACACATCTAAGTAATCTCTCACAACCAAAATACCCTCCAAATTTGCCACTTTAATATATAAATCATGGACATTGCACAAATATAATGGGTACTACTTTCTTTACTAAAGATCCCAACTTTATGGATGAGACAAGGTGTGTCGTGGGCTTTGGCTTACTTACCCAATATGATACTCTAACTCCCTTTGGTACTCTCAAAACCATCTTCTATTATGCACATTCTAATTGTGCTTTATACCACCCCACCCAATCCATTCCAAGGATGATATCAAACTCCTATATATCTATCTCAGTAAGGTCTATAGAAAGCTTGACACCACAGACAACAATAGGTGCTTTACGATATAACTTAGTACAATGCATCAAATCCCTAGAAGGTAACATAATGGCGGTGGATATAATATCAAAATGAACTAAGTCAATTTTATCTACACAAGATGTAGTAATGAATGAATGTGAAGCTCTAAAGTCAAATAATGCATATACGGGAGTAGACAAGATAATAAATGTACCAATGATTACAACCTCTTAATTCTTAGCCTCTACTTAACTTATAAAATTCAGTTGACCTCTACTTTGACCACAAGATCTTTGTTGTTGAAAGTTAGGGTGGTGTTGCTTGATCCTGCCTTTAGAATCACGACTCTTAGCACTGCCTGGTGTCCTCTACGCATATGTGTCTGGTTTTGTTGTAGAGAGATGCTAATACTATTGTCCCTAAATTCCACCGAAACTTCCTTATCCTTAATATGGAATAGGAGTAAATCCAACAAACATTGTAGATAACACTTTTATAAACTAATAGATCTAGTTTGGCTTCACCTTAAGATGGAACAATTTCCTTCTAAACAGAAGAACAAACTCATGCTTAGAAGTGATGGCTTATACAAATTTATTGAAAAGATTGGTGATAATGTGTATAAAATGGTTCTACTAGAGGAAATGAGAGATATATCAAACACATTTAATGTGGGAGATCTACTTCCTGACATTACCGATGAGTCATTCAAAGACAAGCGACTACTTTTCAAGAGGGAGCTGATGAGGCAAGCATCGTCATTTTATGATCACAATCTTTTCATTAATTTTTACAATTTTTAGATCCACAAAACTCTCCTTACTTAAAAAAATTAATAATTTCCTTAAAACCAATCCATGCAAGCCTTATCAATCTTTTTTTTACCACCCACAAAACACCCCAAAAATAGGCCGCCTTTGGCCATGTTTTTTTCCTCTTATTTTTCCCATCCTTTTAAACCCATTTTCCTTTAATATTTTAGCCCTAAAAATTCCACAAAACACAGATCATTATGCACCCATAATAGCCACACACAACAGCTACAAGTCCCTCTCAAGTTGTATGCCAAGTCCTTTTTAGTACTTGGGAAGAATAATATAGATTTTTGGGAACAACAAGGAAGGCTAGAAGACATTCCTTACTCCATTTTATTTTTTACAAGATTAAAGTGATCTTTGCCTCTTTACTTGTGAGTCATGTGGATGCTATATGAATTAATATATGTACTAAAGAGGTCATCATATTCAAAATCTGCACACACACACTAACCATGACTGAAACTTATGGCTAGGATATTAGGTAGATTTCTTCCTTTATTTTAGCTCAAATCACATGTATTAGCTGGCCAAATTATAACCTTTAATCTTTCACTTCATCGATAAGTATCAAGAATATAATGAAAGAGAAACACAACTTATTGGTTGCAACTTTTCTCTCTAGCAAACCGAGAGCCCCCTTCAAAACTCAAGTGTAAGAGTTTGAAGTTTGTAGACGTCTTCTAAGATTTATCTTAAGATTTTAAACCTTAGGTGGTTCTTGTGAATATTTATTTAAGGAGTTAGAAAGAATCAATTTTATTCTCTCAAATCTCTATCCATTCTTATCTTTATTTTCAGTTATTTTTAACTAATTTAGAACACCACATCCTAGTGTGAACGAAGTTGGATCTCATATGCATCAACAAAACTCTTCACAACTCATTATTAAAGAGTTTGTAGATCCATAAACCTAATAGAGGATAACTAGGCTAAGGTGTAAATCAGCTCTTAGAAAGGTCATTGAAATTGTAAGCTTAGAAATCTAAATGAGTGATTATCATCAACACACAATTAATGAAGATTTCAAAATTCCAAAGGGAATAAATTTTTTGAGTGGATATGGAGGTGCATTAGTCCCTTAAACCACTATATATTATTATACCAATATTTAATTTATCATTATTTTTCATTCTACTTTATTTAATCCCTTTAGGGCATTTTAACATGTTGTTGAAGTTTTTATTGTAAATGTTTTAGCTTTGCATTTGGCATGAGAATGAGACAGACCAAACTTATAATAAGTGTGGTGCTAACATGCATTATTTTATGTTTATTTTTTTTTTGCTTAAAAGAAGTTTTTAGCACTAAATTTTTGGATGTTGCAAGTTTTTCACAAAGCTTTAGTTCTAAAAATCATGTTTTTCTTGTGAAAATATGGCTTTTAAAGTTCCAATATATGTTTTAAAATTATTCATTTTATTTTAAATTTGTATCGTTGAGAGTTTTTAGATAAGTTATGAAAGGACAATGTTGAATAGGTAGAATTAGGTTTCCTTTGTATGTATTATGTAACTAACCTTTTTGTGTAGCAAGATAGATTTTTTCTCTAATATGGTTTGTGTTTTGTAGGTTGCCACGAATCAAAAATATCATTTTTCTTCTCTCTATTTCATATCTTGTATCATGGTGGGACCAAATAGTTCTCACACCTAATCCCTATGTACGAGGTTACTTTTGCCTTGCACACGATAGAAATTGGATATAGAGAGCCTTTTCTATATTGGATGCAACATTTTTCTAATTTTAGCTTCCACAACCTCATTTTAAATAAAATATTTAATTCATAAATATTGGGGGTGTTAAATGAGATGATTTGAATCTAGACGAACGAAAATTGAGCGAAAATAGTAAAATTGAATACTATGTGGAAACACATTTTTTCATTGATAGGAGAAATAAATAACAAAGGGTTTGGATTAAGGAGGATAATTCAAAAAAAATAAAGTATCTAAAAATATTTTATCTCAAAAATTGTTTGCAGTTCAAATGTTAGAAAAACAGATAAAATGACTAAATCGTATATTAGTATAAACAGATTTTTTTGTAATTTAATTATTCAAAAGAAATGGGTGAAATAAAATGCAACAGAATGAATCGATAAGCTAAGAAATATTTTTATAATAATTAATGAATTTTGATGAGTTGATATATGTGAAAACGACTAAATTAGGAAAATCACAAAAAATGCGAAATGCTCTAATTTAATATGAATTATAAGGAAATCAATATAAAATTTTTAGAAATAGATTATGAATCTATTTATATATTAATTAGAGTAAAAAAATAGATTTTTACCATTGGTATTTTTATTATTATATCAATCTTTAACTTTATATTACTGATGATTACTATTGTGGCTCCCAACAGCCATTTCATGGCCTTGGTGCACTAAATTTTTGCCCTTTTTTTCCTTTTTATTTTCAAACACATTTATGATGGGGCTTGGTTGAACATGGATTCTATCTTTTTCATTGTGTTTATAGATGAAATATCGAATTAGATATGGAACACTTATGACCATGAACTAGGGTCTTAGCATGGTGCCACCCACAACAATCACGATGCTACATCCCAACAAGGTATGTGATTAGGGGCATTCAAAAATTAATTTGGACTGGACCGACCAATTTTTCTAGGTTTCAGTCCCAAAGTAAAAAAAAAAATTGGTCCTTAAATGGTTCTGATCTTGTCTGGTTTGATCTAGTCTTCAAGTCCAATTAAGAATTTCATTAACAATTTACCTAAAACAATACATGTTTTTATTATAAAAAAAATATAATATACTGATTCTAATCTTAATCGATCTTGGAATAGTAATTTAGGTTTGGTCCTAGCTTAAAAAATTCTAGTCCTTAACCAGATTCTAGTCTAGTTTTGGAATGGTGCACACCTTTATATGTGATTACATTTGGCCAAAAGAAAGGTTGATGAAGGTTATGAGTTGTTGAAGATATCTTCCAAATTGGGTCATGCCCAGCTTCCTATGCCATGGCTTGTCTACTAGTGTACAATGATAAATTAATATATAATTTGTATATCCCATAGGATCAAATGATATTTCATCAAGATTCATACAAAGGAATAATGCTGAAGAATACCTGAATCTATAACACAAGAATGATCCATGGATTAGGGACAATAACTGTAATGGTGGTACTAAAATCTTCTAGAATAGGTACACACTCATCAATCTCTATTAACGTATGAGAATAGAATAAGATGAAGTGTGTGTGACCCAAGTATCACAACCTTATATATAGGTAACTAACCTCTAATCTATTAGGTTATTCTAGTTCAATCCATCAACAATCTAGAATACCTAAAGTGTCTAGACATATTGATCCAAATCTAATTAGATACATGAAGCCTAAATAATTCATACATAAATATGATCACTTATATATGATTTTAATTTATATAATAACCTATAATTCGTATCTTTCACATATGAGCCTAATCATTGGATAAACACCCAACAATCTCTGACTTGGGCTATATGTATGACCTTATAACCATGAATAGCAAAATAACCGAATGAACTCAATATTATTATTCTTATGACATGTATATATAACCAATTCGGTCCATTAGTCACACCAACATAGGATTAAAGCAGCTTTTATCACATTTCTTTGTAACTAAACCTTCAATGGTAATGTATGGAGATATAACCAAATAATATGGATCAAGATGTGGATGTGTATCATGGAAAGTTTATGTAATGTGATTTTAACAAGCCTATTTCATACCTATTTCCAACTAGTCCGCCTTAAAACTTTAATGAGATCAAATCATAAATAAAGTAGAAGGGAAACAAACTCAAAATTTATTTCTACAAAAATGTATATGTTCAAAAGTGTCCATAAGCTAAAACAAAGTGTCCATACATAGAGAAAACAAAGTAGCACACTTCCACTGAAATTAAACATCATTAGCTGACATAAAGCCCATACGAGTACTATGCTTGAGAAATTTTTTCGTGATAAAGCTTTAATGAGTGGATCAGCTATCATTGAGTTTGTTTTGATGTGCTCTATAGACAACTCTCTTATTTGTACTTTTTTTTAACAACCAAGTATTTAATATTGATACTTTTTAATTTTGTAGAACTTATGTTGTTATTGTTGTAGCCTTATAGTCACATAACATCTTAAGTAGTCTTTTAGTACCATCAACTATACATAACCCTATGACAAAGTTTCACAGTCATATACCATAAGTGGAATCCATATAGCACGGTACAAATTGCATTGTCATAGTAGAAGAGACCACAACTATTTGCTTGGTACTCTTCTAAGAAACAACACCTTTAGCCAGTAGGAAAAAAAACTTGATGTAGACTTCATGTTATCTTAATATCTAACAAAATTAGAGTTAGAATATCTTATGATCTTTAAGCTTGTGTGATCTCCGATATGTGAGCATGTAATCTTTTATTTTTTTATAAGTAGTGCATGACTCGTATGGATGTTTTCCAATGGTTGAGTATCAACTTACTTTGATATATGCCAATCATCCCAGTAATTTATGCAATATCCAGATGCATACACACTTGAGCATGTATTAGACTTCATACTACTAAAGCATAGGGAATACTTTGCATTTTTCTTCTTTCAAAGTTATTTTTAGGGTACTAACTGAGACTAAATTTGTCTCCTTTAGCAACATAGGTGTTTCATGATTTATAGTTCTACATGGCATACCACTTGAGAACCCATTTGACATAATCCTTTTTTGATATCCTTAAGAGACCTTGAGAATAATCCCAACATATCTCTATGCCTAATACAAAAGAGTTATTACCAAAATCTTTCATCTAAAAATTCTCAGCTAGAAATTTTCTAATCTCATGCAACAAATCTATGTAAATACGTGATATTAGTATGTCATTAACATACAGAATGAGAAAAATATATTTACTCCTACAAAACTTATGGTATACACATACATCCACGAAATTCATCTCAAAACCAAAAGAGTTAATAGCTTGATGAAATTTGAAATACCATTGTTGAGATACTTGCTTGAGCCCATAGATGTATTTTTTAAGTTTGAAAACCATATTCTTTGGGTCTTCTAACATAAAGTTTTCTTATTGTACCATATAGATTATTTACTTAATGTCACCATTAAGAAAAGTAGTCTAAACATCCATTTGATGTAACTCAAGATTAAAATGTGCCACTGATGCCATAATTACCCTTAAGTAATCTTTATAAGGGATTGGAGAGATAGTCTCGTTAAAATCTTCTCCTTATTTTTGTGTAAAGCCCTTGACAATAAGATGTGCCTTATATCTTTCCACATTACCAAATTTCTTTTAGTATTAAATATCCATTTGCAACAAATGGGTTTCTATCCTTTGGGTAATGGGACAAGATCCCATATACCATTATCCATCATGGACTTTATTTCCTCATTCATGGTATCAATCCACCTTTGACATTTAGAACTCTCCATGACATAAAGGAAGTTAATTTGATCATCTTCCATTACCATAATTTTTACCTCATGTTCTAGAAGAAATATAATGTAATCATCTAGAATAATACTTTCCTTTCTCTAATGGATATCTCTTGAGGTTTTTGAGCTTGCTCTTGTGGAATAATCACCTCATTCTCAATAGGTGGTTGTTCCATATTGTCTTGTAGACACTCCTAATTTACCTTCTGATCAATGGAAGGTGTAGAAACTTGCACATCATAAGAGACAAAAATAGGAACTTTAGTTGATTCCTCCTCAAAAATAATGTCTCTAGCCTTATTTCTCCCCAAAAGATCAACATTCTCAAAGAATGTATCATTTAATTTCTCAAAACTCAAACTCAGTGTGGGATTATAGAACTTATAGCTCCTTAATCATTTAGAGTAACTAATAAAATAGCTACTAATCATTTTTGAGTTCAATATCTTTTCATGTGGCCTATATGACCTTGTCTCATCTGGACATCCCCAAATACAAAAATGATTCATATTAGCTTTTTTGCTTGTCCAAATCTTATAAGGTGTTTTAGTAGCTGCTTTAGTTTGTAATCTATTCAGAATGTAAGATGTTGTTTTTAATGCTTCTCCCCAGAGTGACTGTGGTAAGGTAGAATGACTAATCATATTCCTTACCATGTCCTTAAGAGTTCACCATTCATGCCTAGAGATCTTGGCATGGTGTATTGTGGGACGATTCCACACTCCAATGGAAATCTAGCAAATGATTCTAAACATTGTTCACCTGAACTGTCATATCTGCCATACTACCATGGCCATATCTAATACACTTGATCCTTTTTGTTGATTTGATTCTCAACTTCTAGTTTAAAAAGTTTGAACATGTCCAATGATAGTGTCTTTTCATGAATGAGATACATGTAACCATAATGTGAGTAATTGTCTATGAATGATATGAAATATTATTGACTATTCCAAAAATACATAGGGAACGGTCTACAGATATCCATGTGAATCAATTCTAAGATGTTTGAAGATATCTTTGCAGCTGTTCTCTATATTTTAATACGTTTTTCCTTAATGCATTCAACACAATTGTTTAAATCTATAAATTCAAGAGTATCTAAAATGGCATTAGGCATATATCACTCAGCTTTTCCTTTTGAAATATGACCTAAGCGCTTATTCTATAATGATGCTAAATTTTCTTTCTTAATTTACGTTTAGTGCCATGTGATTCTACATGCAATGTTTCATGATATGAAGTGATGACATCAATCATATATAGGTTATCATATGCACACAATGAAATAGTACTAATAATATTTGAATTTAATGAAAGAATAAATTTATTATTTCTAAATGAACAATAACAACCGTATTTGTCCAATAAGGAAATATAAAACAAATTTTATGTGAAAGATAGTACACCGAATGTGTCTTTCAAATCCAAATAATGAATGGTTTGTAACAATAACCTAAAGTGTTAATCGCTTCAACCGTTACTACATTGCCATCTCCCCCAAAGATGTGTCTTTCATCATCATTTGGTTTTCAGCAGCTTATGCAACCCTGTATGAAAACATTTATGTGAGTAGTAGTATCGGAATATAACCACCAAGTGTTTCAAGATACTGAAGTAACTTTAAGCTTGCAATAAATAAAAGCAAGGGTTGTACCTTTCTTCATGCTCTATGCATGATACTTTTGAAAATTCTTCTTAATATGTCCAATCTTTTTTATACAAGAATCAACTATCTTTTTCCTTCTATTGTTTCTCTTGCACAACACCCTTAGGAGGAACTTCATTATTTATTTTCATGCTCTAACTTTTAGGAGTAAATGCCAGATGAACACTCTCAATCTTATCTTGCTCCATCATTGTTTCTATTGCATACTATATGAAATGAGCTCATTTAGAGTCCATTTCTCCTTTTGGTAGGTGTGAATGATCTTAAATTGATCAAATTGTATAGGAAGATACATCAATATTAAGTGCACGATAATTCATCAGATAACTCGAGCTTTAGTGCCTTAATTTTTGAAGCAATGTCAGACATTTCCATGATGTACTTCCTTACATTTCCTTTGCCTTTATACTTCATTGAAATGAAGCATTGCAAAAGAATGTTTGCTTCATGCTTATCATTTTTTGCAAAATGATTTTTAATTTTGGCAAGGAAGTCATTAGCATCAGTGATCTCATTAGAAAATCCACCTCTGAAAGTCTATGGAATGTTGTGCTTAATGATCATAAGAGTCATGCGAAGAGTGATCCCACTTCTCAAAGTTCCTTTTCTCATCAAAGGAAATTTTAGCAGTTAAATTAGTGGGTTTTGCTAACCAAAGTACATGGTCTAGATCTATATTGTCAAGGACAAGTAAAACATTGTCCTTCCATTCCTTAAATTTATTTCCATTTAGCATGTGAATGGAACTTAAGTTGGTAGATACAGTAACATTAGACATAGTTGTATAGAAAACACAACAATAACTTAAATATATATTATCAAGAAAAGTATGCATAATAAACAATCAATAAATTTAAATAATGACAATCACATCATAAGAAACTAGTGCAGCACTAGTATCAAGTTTTTGGACAGTAATATTAACTACAAATGGTGTTCTTGTTGTAATGATCAAACACTGGTAATAAGGCTTGTTAAATAATGAGATCATATTTGGATGAACTCATTATCCACATGGCATCCAAAAAATTACCACATATTTATCACCACAAATATAGATATAATTCTATAAAATATTAACTTTCCTTTATGCTGACAACTTATCCACATAAATAAATAAATATACATAAAAATCTAATATTTTTAATAAATTAATATTCCTAAAAGATGTTACTTTGGAAACATATTGTGTCAATTAGCTTATCTACTAATATTAGATGACCAATAATTTAAATAAATTGATTTCTCAATTTTATTAATAATTTGGACCTATAAAATTAGGACCAACTTTTTTTTTTGGATTCAATATCCACAAAAAATATTAAATCTAAAATTATTAGCATTATAATAAAATCAATGCTAAATAACACATATAAAAGGTCCATGTAATAATTTATTAATGTTGAATAAAATAAAGATTTAATTAAATTAATTAAGTCAATTATATTTAATTAATATTTTTATTTAAATAATGCGAAAATGAATGATTGCCAAATTAATATTATCTTATCAATTAATATTATTATTTAGTCCAATACAAGAACCGACCCAAACTCAAACGATGCTAAATAGTGATACATGTCTGAAGGAATAAAATAAATAAGCCACACACAAGTTAACAAAAAATCCGTTAGCAAAGTTGGTCGGGTGCACTTAAAATCAAAATTAGAGGGAATTAACCTTCATAAAAATTTACTAAGACCGATGGTTCCGATCAGAATTAAGTTGAAGTTTTTAATACGTAATGGTTAGAGCCTTAAACGACTATTCGATTTAGGACTGGTTTAGAATACCACTCTGCCCGACGCACATGGCAGGACTTGTTCCCGACAATTTTTTTTCCTGGTTGTTGAGAATGAACGTTTGATGTTACACCATGAGAACATATGCATGGACTATCATCATTGTTGATATGATATAGAAATCGAGTTATTTTACTTGATTTCTGGTCGTAGAATTAGATTGTAATATTTAAGTATATCTTATGCATGTACGTAGACTCTATTTCTCTAACAATTATCAGCATAATTTTGGCTATAAATTATTTCATTATTCTATGCATTAGTAAATTAGTTAGTACTCTAAATAATGATGGCGTATATACCCAACTATGCAATCGTCGTATACTTACTATGTTTGGTATGGCCATCAACTAGCTAGTTCTAGCTTATTAACTAATTAATAATCTCTTTTGAGAATACTTATTTGTTATGGTGTAGACTTTAATTTTTAACTTTTGGTATAGTATTTTGGCTACCAATCTACCACACCGTTTTCATGACATTTGCTCTTTTATTTGTTTATATATATAAGAAGTTGCAATCGCATCCAGGCAACTTGGTTCAATATGGAATTTATCTTGTCTATAGTGTACGTAGACGATTTATGCTATCAAGTATGGAGCACCGTCTACAAACGTGCCCATCCAATTGTAGTGGCCTTCTTTGATGAATACTTTACGAGCAACAACCTGCATGCTATCTTTATAAAAGGATTGAGGATTCATTGCACCAAAAGTGATGCCGAATAATGGTTTAAAATTTTGAAGATATCATTATCCCATGTCTACCAGAGCCCCTTGGAGAAATTAGAATACAGTTGAGGGTACTGTTTAATGGGTGTTATTATTTATGGAACGTAATGTGCAAGGTTTACATTAATAATATATATTAATATTAATATATGTTTCATAAAAAGATATTAGTCATCTAGCTTTATCATTATTGCATATTATTTCGTAGTGAACATTCCCCCCCCCCCATATGAAGATCTATTAAATGACATTCAAATTTTGTGGGAGCTTGATGAGCAAAATTAAATTATAGTTGTATATATGCATAGATATTTTTGTAATTCCCTCGGCTAGCTAGGTAGACAACAACCCCTTCAGCCAACAACAAAATGATAATGGATGTAAGAGAAAATTTTTAAATATTGAGAAATGAAGGTTTGTGGGAGAAAGAAATATGAGACATTTTATTAAGTATGAAAAGCTAGAGAGAATTATATATGCATGTATATATCTAACTCAATCAATTACAATGGGTAACCTTTTATACCCTCCCTTGACCTTAGTTAGAACACTCAATTATCATTAGTTGTCTGACTTATACAAAAGTATAAGTTACAACTTAATGAATGCCCCTATGAGTTGACTTATATCAACTTATAGGCTATCACACCGATGTGTGCTAAATCCCTTATACTAAGTGATTTCCTAAACACTCTCTGACCCAATCTTCGATCACTAAAGGCCATCGAACATGCACTTGGTTGTCGCCCTTTGCTGACAGCCTTGGTTGATGATCCTAGTAGTCACCCTTTGGTAATTAACGCAGTGTGAAGGTAAGCATGAGACCTAGGGAGAGTGCCCACACCCAACATAGTAAGCCACCAAATCCCATCCGTCATCTAAGGCTTTATGTAAGAGATATTAATCTAAGCTATCGTCGGGGTAAAGAGTTCTAGCAAAGGCTCATCACGCATCATCCAAAGATATGTTTCACAATGTTTGTGGATAACTTAGCCAGAGAAATAGAGGTAGATGAAGTGCAAGAATTATTTGATGAAGTTGGGAAGGTGGAGGATATTTTTATCAGCTGAAAGGAGCAAAAAGTGTCCAACCTTCATTTATGCTTCGTGCGTTATAGTGGAGACGATGAAGCAAAGGAGGAAATGAAGAAATTTAATAACATTCTGCTGAATGGGATCAAACTACACGTGAAGATGGAAAGGTTTGGAAGGAAAGGGTAGCCAGTGTATAAGGCACGAGGAGAAGATAGAAAGAGTAGTAGTAAAACTTGACATAGTTGATGGAGGCCAGCGATGAGGGACTCGAGATCCTATGCAGCAGTCGCCAAAGGAAAGGAATTGATGGAGTGTAACAAGATGGAGGCAGGTAGGGTGATTCATTTGTATGTTCCCAAGGAGGAGTTGGAGTGGCTGGAAAGAAGCCTTATAGTGGAATCTATGCAGCCCATTCACTCGAACATCCTCATCCCTAACTTGCTGGAAACATGGAGCATGGCATGCAGAGTTAAAGACTTGGGTAGGTACAAGTTTCTCATCACTTTTGAGACAAAAAAAGATAGCCGGAAAGCCATGGAGGAAGGTAGCAAGATATTTGAACTATTTTAGGTGGTTAGAAGGTGGAGAGTAGAGGATAATTGCAGGGTTAGGAAAACTTGGGTGGAGATTAGGGGGGATCCTGGTGGTGGCATGGAAGGAATAAATTATTCGAAGGATTGTCAGCCATGGGGTAGGTGGGTATGCTGGAAAGAGGATAGGGATTTCGAAGGATAAATGGAGGCTACCAGGGTGCTGGTCGACACACAAAATTTGGAGGAGATCTAGGATGAGGTGGTGTTATGCATAGGAGGGAAGGAGACGATGGTTGTAGCTAGGGCTGTTGACGAACCGAATCAAGCCGAACCTTCTCTGGCTCGATTCGGCTCGTTAAATTTTTTGTAAGGCTCGAGTTCTGCTCAAGCTCGAATCGAGTCAAGTATTTGAGGCTTGAGTTTGGCTCGGAAAAAGTTCGCGAGCTATTCGACTCGGTTTGTTAATTGAAAACGAACCAAATCGGCTCGGTTCATTAGGCTTGGCTCGTGGCTCGATTTGTGGCTCGGTTTGGCTCGGTTCATTTAATTTTAAACAAGCCAAATCGGCTCGGTTTGGTCGGCTCGATTCGAGCTCGGTTTGGTCAGCTCGATTTGTTCGGCTCGTTTATTAGAAATTTTAGCCGATTAAACCTGTAACTTTCAACAAAAATTAAATATCAAATAAAGACCTGTTTGGCTTGATTATAAATACTAAAATAAGACCATAGACCGTAAAGTATCAAATCATTCATACAAAATATTCAAAGATTGTGCCTTCAACCCTGCATGCTTTTACAAAACAAAATAATTTATATGTGTCCAAAATCATATTCTTCAATCCTTAATTCTAAATTCCAATATCCAGAATTATAGCAAATTTGCAACCTTCGTCTCATCCAATCCGTCATAAGCACTTCTACACCAAATCTCAAAATATGGCACCAAAATCCACTAACCTTCATATCTGCAAGGATAATTTTATGAATAAATAAGAGAACTAGATTAGTAATAGTTATTTAAGAAAGACTTCAATCCCATAAGTTTTGATTATATTATACCTTAAACATAAAATTAAACAAAATATTTATAAAATAATGTAGTAGAAAAGAATCAAAAGATGATGCTAGCTAGTAGCTACTGACCAAGTGTTTTATTGATATTTTCAATTACAAGAGCTTGAAAACATCTCCAAACATCTCCAACCTGAAATTTCAAATACAACGCTTGTAACTTCCAAAGAGGAATACAGTTAAACAAGATAAAACCCGATAGATCAAATTCCGGATTGCCTACTCTCTCAAACCAAGCATTCCACCCAAATACAATTAGGATCATTTCAACTACTTCTATAAATTTAATTTTAGAAAAAACAACTATACAATAACCAATTTCATAATCTCACTTGAAATCTAGGGTTTTAGGCCCGAAAATACAATTCAGTTGAATTCTATTAATTTAATCAAATTGAATGTTTAGAAATGCAATTAAACACATTTTATAACATATCAAATAATCAATTATTCAAAACCAATAAAAGAAATACACAATTTAGCACAATTAGGGTTTTTGAGCCCGGAACGCAAATCCGATCAATTCTTGCTAGAATATATGAATTAACGATTCGAAAATGTAATTAAATGTATTCTAATGTCAATTATATAGTCAATTGAATAAAACAACCCGATTACACAATCCAATTTAGTCTCGTAAGAGTTTTGACCTAAAAATCCAATTCAGATCAATTACACACAATTTACCCAAATCAACACTTCCGATATGAAATAAAATACATTTCAAATGATATTATAAAATCAATTGAGCGGAACGACTCATTTATATGACTCAATTTCATTACATCCGAATTTTGACTTAGGAATCAAATTTCGATAAAACTTTAGTAAATTTCTCAAATTGACAGTTCTAATATGAAATTGGATACATTTTAAAACATACTGTAGAATCAATCTACCTAAAATAGCTAAATCGGACGAATCCAAAAAATTCGGGCATAACCCGACCAAAAATTCAATTTTTCCAAAATTCCAGCATAACCATACAATTAACTATCCAAATCATTCCCGCAGCATATATATACATAACCAAACCATTAATTTAGCTTATCACAAGCTAAATCATACTCAATTACACGAATTAATATTAGGGTTTTTCATAAAATTATACCACACGAAAATCAATGAATCGAGGCAAGGGAAGGCCGGGGAAGCTTCGTCGGAGGCAGAGGTGGCTCGCCGGTGGTCAGAGAGGCTCGCCGGAGCCGGACGGTGGCGCAACCAGCGCGGCTCGTCGCTGTGAGCTGCTGCCGTCGCCCGCTCCTGCCGTCCGCTGTTGATGTGCGTCGCTCGTTGTGGCTTTCACCTGACGAAGGAGGAGCAGGGAGGAGGAGGCCGGTCGCTGGAGCAGAGGGCAAGGGAGAAGGGGGAGGTGATGGAGGCTGGGGCTGGCTAGGTTACGAGAGCAGAGGGCAGGGGACTGTCGGGGAGTCGAGACTCGAGAGTCGGGGGGTCGAGGTCCTCGGGGAGTCGGGGAGACAGGGACTCGTCACTCGAGATCGAGAGTTGAGAGTTGGGGGGAGTGGGAGTGTGGGACTGGCCGACTGGGGGTCGGGGACGACGGGGACGTCGGGGAGTATGGTCTGGTGAGTAGGACTGTTGAGTGTGGACTCTTGACTCTTGAGTCTTGACGATGGGGAGTGGGGACGGGATTCGGGAAGAATTCAAAACAAAAAACCCCGCCTGCTGCTGAATGATTCAGAATCAGCCTGAACCTGAAAGCCCCGTCCGGTTCGTTGAAGAGACCCGGTCCCGGTTAAATTATAAAAATTATTTTTATTAAATAAAAATCATATAAGAATTATTTTTATTAAAAAAGACTTAAATTATGAGAATTATTTGTAAAAAAATAATTAGTTCTTTTTAACTTTATTTTATATTTGTATATATTCTCAAAACTTATTTGATAAACGAGCAAACGAGCCAAATTCGAGTCGGGTTCGAATCAAGCCGGTTTGCGAGCTAACGAGCCGAGTCAACCTAGGCTTGAGTTTGGCTTGTTAAATAAACGAGCCTAAGATCGAGGCTTGGATTTGATTTGTTTATCTAATCAAGCGAGCTGAGTCGAGCCGTTAACGAGCCGAGTCGAGCCGGCTCGCGAGCCGGCTTGATTTGTCAACAACCCTAGTTGTAGCACATTAGGTTGGCCAAGGTTACAACTCGTGGCAGAAGACTTCGGTGGATAGGAGAGTGTTCTGGCCAGTGGGGTCATTCTCTGGGGAAGAAGACGGACAACCTCTCAGCAACTCATTTGGTGCAGGACTGTGTGGAGAAGACCAAATGTCAGACAACATTAACCTACAAGCTAAAGTTTCAAGGGTAGAAGAGGGAACAGTGGATTTGGAATTAAAAAAATTGGCATGCATCAACTCCATCACTTCAGAGACTTGGGGAGAGGAAGAGTTGATGAAGTCCATATGGCACATGAAGGGATCGAAACAAGAGAAGAAGTGGACGGGGGGATTTATAAGGGAGTTACAAGTTATGATAGAAGATTTATGTGCGGTTGATAGAGGAGTTGTTGCTGTCGAATCATCAACCACAAGGACATCAAGAGTGGAACATAACATAGAGGGAGAAAGGAGGATGTACAAAAAGTTGATGAGGCAGGAAGAATCGAAGATGGATGAGAAAAATCTATCGGGAAATGTTAGTAATGGGAGCCAAAGAGAAGGGGTGATGGAAGGGGGATCTTCTCAAGTAAGCTTGGATGCCCGCTCCAGGCTTCGAGGGTGTCTTTGTTTAGATTGCATGTGAAGTTAGAGGTGAGGGTAGGGATCCATCGTTTCAGAAGATGAAATGTGTGGAGAAGTTGGCCAGCTTAAGGAGAAGCCAAAGAGTCGTTAGAAAATGTCAAGTTAATGGAGATTAGTAGACTTTGGGAGCCAAGTTTGCGGTTTTGACCTATGATAGTTATTAGTTGAAATATAAGGGGGATAGGTTCTCTGGTCAAAATGTTTAGTATCCAGGCATTGATTTCTAGAGAAAGGCCGTGGATTTGTGGATTGGTAGAAACAAAACACCAGATAGTGTCAGACTCATGGAAGAATAGAGTTTGGAGAACTTGTTTGATTGAGTAGAGGGATGCACCAGTGTAAGGTAGGAGTAGAGGTCTGATTATTGGATAGGATACATAGCGTTTTGGTATTCAGAATTCCAAGATTGGTAGTAGGTGGATTTTGATTGAAGGATGTTTGGCCCTACTTTCTTTTGAGTGTGCGGTGTTACTAATATATGGGTATTATGATTCAAGAGAAAGGAGGAAATTATGGGAAGATTTGTGGTATGTGGGGCAACAGTGTAGTAGACCGTTGTTGGTAGAGGTGGCAATCGGGTCGGATGGGTCGGGTTTGGGTCATTTCGGGTCATTTGACTTTTGAAGGTCGGTTGCGGGTCGGGTCGAGTCATTTCGGGTTTGGGTCATTGCCTTGTTTGGTTCGGATGGGTTCCGGGTCAGGTCATTTTAGTTCTGGGTCATTTTGGGTTAATTTGTCAGGTCGGGTCGGGTTCGGGTTAAGTAAACTCAAATTCAGGTCATTTCAAGTTAACTTAACTGGTATGGTCGGGTTGGTTCCGGGTCATTTTCTAGTTCACATGACTAGGTGGCTTCGGCACGTACAGGTCATTTTGTGTAATATAACGGGTTGATCCCGTTGTATCTGAGTTTTTTTGGGTTAACTTGATGGTTCTAGTCATTTCTTGTAATTTGACGGGTTGGATTTGATTAGTTACAGGTTAACTTGATGGGACAGGTTAGGTCGAGTTTTAACGAATTGAGTCAAATTCGAGTCCAGTTAATTATCAATTATTATATTGTAAATATTAGAGATAATCATAAGATTACTATTGTAGATAAATGGATTAAGAATATTAGATGTACTTTATTTTCACAACTAAATAGTAAAGATATTTATAAATTTTAATAATAAAAAATATTGCATGATTGAATCTAACAAAGATATTTATCATTTATTCTGATTTATTTGATTACCTAAAATATTTAATTACATAAAAAAAGATAACTTTATAAAATAAAGGTTATCATAACACTATACAATGTATAGTTAACATTTATTTACATTGTAAATATTAGAGACAATCATAAGATTACTAGTATAGATAAATGAAATAAGAATATTATATGTGTTTTATTTTTACAAAGGTAAATAATAAAGATATTTATAAATTTTAACAATATTATATTTGATTACTTAAAATATTTATAAATTTTACAACTAAAAATATTAGATATTTATCATATATTATATTTATTTGATTACTTAAAAAAGATAATTTTATAAAATAAAGGTGAACATAAGCATGACTATACATGTATAATTTTCATTTATTACATTGTAAATATTAAAGATAATCATAAGATTATTAATATAGATAAATGAAATAAGAAGATTGTACGTGCTTTATTTTTACAAAGGTAAATAATAAAGATATTTATAAGTTTTATTAATATTATATTTGATTGTTTAAAATATTTATAAATTCTACAAGTAAAAATATTAGATGTTTATCATATGTTATATTTATTTGATTACTTAAAAAAGATTATTTTATAAAATAAAGGTGAGCATAAATATGACTATACAATGCATAATTGTCATTTATTACATTGTAAATATTAGAGACAATCATAAGATTATTAGTAGAGATAAATGAAATAAGAATATTATATGTGTTTTATTTTTATAAAGGCAAATAATAGATATATTTATAAGTTTTAATAATATTATATTTGATTACTTAAAATATTTATAAATTTTACAAGTAAAAATATTAGATGTTTATCATATATTATATTTATTTGATTACTTAAAAAAAGATTATTTTATAAAACAAAGGTGAGCATAAGCATGACTATACAATGTATAATTATCATTTATTTCATTGTAAATATTAGAGATAATCATAAGATTACTAGTAAAGATAAATAAAATAATAATATTATATGTGCTTTATTTTTACAAAGGTAAATAATAAAGATATTTATAAGTTTTTATAATATTATATTTGATTACTTAAAATATTTATTATGACTTCTTAATGTTGTATTTTTGTGTGGAAAAATTTTTTAGGATATCATTAATAAATAAGAATGTCTAGGGTAAAAGTATGAAAAATAGGTATGATTTATAAAACACTATATTTTTAAAAGCTTTAAATGAATAATAAAATATGTGTAATTTATTATGTGTAATTTATTATTATTATTATTATAATAGATTTTCATGCCTGGTCGGGTCAGTGTCGGGTCAAATCGGGTGAATGTTGGGTCGGGTTGAATACGAGTCGGGTTGAATGCAGGTCGGGTGTATGACGGGTCATGGGTTGGGATCAGGTCGGGTCGTGTTTGGTCTGGTTTATTTTTATCGGGTTGAGTCTAGTAGGATGGGTCGGGTCAATTTTTGCCAGCTCTAATTGTTGGTGATAGGAGACTTTAATGAGTTTATAAGGAAATGTGAAAGAAAAGGGGGATGGTTGGATAATAACAATGTTAGTTCCTTTAGTGAGTAGATTGATAGATGGGGCTCATGGACATTCCCCCTTCAAATGTGAAGTTTTCTTGGCATAAGGCTAGTTTGGCTAGTCTTTTGGATTGATTCTTAATTGACCCAACTTGGTTTTTTGTATACCCGAATCTTTTCTTTTTAGGGTTAGGAAGGTCTTTATCAGATCACAATCCTATTCGCGTCTGTGTTAAGAATTGTGGGGATGGGTCGAAACCTTTCAGATCTTGGAATATATGGTTTTCTCACCCACATTTTTATAGCTTCGTGCCAAAGTGCTGAGCCAAGCTTGAGGGGAGTTCCTACCAGAATAGACTAAAGGAGATGAAGAGTATGCTTAGAGAATGGAACAAGGAAATGTTTGGGGATATTGAATCGATGATCAAGATTCTTGAGTATGAATTGGAGAAGGTGGATGTCACAGATAATGATGATAATTGTGATGAAGTGGTGCTTGCTAAAAGGGCAGCTTTGAAGAAATAGTTATGGAAATGGCATAAGAGGAAAGAAGCCTACTCGATGTAGGTCTCTAGGATAAGAGGTTTTAAAGATAGAGACAGGAACACACGATTCTTCTACACTGTAACTACTGTGGGGAAGAAGAGAGCTATCATCAGTAGGCTCGTGGAGAAGGACAAGGTGACTTTAGATCCGTCGGGGATTAAGGAGGTAATCATATCCTACTTGAAAGACCTATATAATCGGTTGCATCTTCTGGACATTAGCAGTTCTGATAATGGGTTCCACAAGATCTTGAGGGAACAAAGTTTGGGTCTTGATAGCATACCTCAAAGGGAGGAAGTTCAGAAGACGGTCTGGTCATGTGATCCTCTTAAAGCTCCAAGGTACGATAGATATCATATGGGTTTCATTCGAAAGATGTGGGGTGTCATTGGGGAGGAGTTCACTAATTCTTTCCTGGACTTCTTCCATTAAAGTAGGATGCAAAACGTCCTCAATACCACATTAATTACTTTGATACCCAAAGTGGAGGAGGCAGAGACGGTCAGTCAAGTTAGACCTATAAGCTTAATAGGGTGTATTTATAAGGTGATTTGGAAGATTTTGGCTCATAGATTGAAATAGGTTGTTGATAGCTTAGTTAGCGATTCTCATTTAGCTTTCATCGAAGGCAGAAGCATTCTTAATGGTGCCCTTGCAGCCAACGAGATTGTTCAGTGGTCTAAGAAGAAAAAGGGATTGAGAGGGGTGATGATTAAGCTGGACTTTCAAAAGGCATATGACAGCATTATATGGGAATTCGTGGATAGTAGTTTGAGCATTATGGGCTTTGGAAATGTATGGAGATGATGGATAAAGGAGTGTATATCAACTGCCAGTATTTTAGTTCTCGTTAATGGGTCACCTTCCACTCCCTTTAAGATGAAAAGGGAACTCAAGCAAGGGGATCTTATTTCCGCGTTTCTATTCGTACTAGCGGTAGAGGTGTTTAATCAGCTTATCACAAGAGGTGTGGATAAAGGTTTGATCCAAGGCTTAAGAGTGGGGAGAGATAAGTGCGAAGTAACCCATCTACAATTTGTGGATGACACTATGATTTTCTGTGGGGCATCTCTTGAGAATATTAGAAATTGGAGAAGATTGCTAGACTGTTTCTATTTATTGTCAGGGCTAAGTGTTAACTTTGTAAAGTCTGAGCTCATAGGTCTTGGATTAAATACACAGTTCCAGAAGGAGGCCGTAGAGATTATGAACTGTAAGATCAACTTTATACCAATTAATTACCTTAACCTCCCGTTGGGGCTAATGTAAGAAATAATCAAGTTTGGAAACCAGTGGTTGACAAGATTAAACAAAGATTGATTGGGTGGAAGACAAAAGTCCTTTCAAAAGCAAGGAGATTGGTACTGATAAAAAGTGCCTTCAACAGCTTGCCAATGTACTACATGAGTTTATTTAGAATTCCAAAAGGGGTGGTTAAGGAGATTTGTAGTGCCCAATGGAACTTTTTCTAGATTGGTAGTGTGGATAGGAAGAAGCTGCCGCTAGTTAGTTGGAGTGTGATCCAGAGACCTAAAACCTTAGGTGGCTTGGGTGTTGGGGACTTAATCATGAGGAATAATGCATTATTATTCAAATGGTGGTAGATGTTCTATAACATAGAGGTGGCGTCTTTAAAAAGGATCATATCCTCCATTTACTCTGTTGACCATTTCGAAATTTTAGAGATTTTGAATCAAAGGAGAGGGACCTTGTGGGTGGATATTGTTAAAATTAGACGGACGAACCCCATCCTTAATTCAGGACTAAGGATTGTTCTCGGCGATGGTAGAAGCGTCAAGTTTTGGCACGATAACTAGATGGGGCAAGGTTCTTTGAAAAGCTTATTCCTGAGACTTTTATGGTTTCAGGTCAATAGAAAGAAAAGGTAGCATAAATGGGTTTTTGGGATGGGGCATAGTGGATCTAGCAACTATAGTGGAGGCAACACCTATTATCTTAGGAGGAAAGTTAAGTGGAACAGTTGGAAAGCCTGATCAAGTATTTTTACTTGAGTAAGGACATGAAGGATATGATTAGTTGGACCTATGATGATAATGGGGTCTTTTCGATTAGATCGTTTTGTGAATCCTTTTATTAAATTTTACATGGGGATGATTTGAGGAGTAGCACTTTCAGCAGAATTTGGATCGGCATAGCCCACCGAAGATTCAAACTTATTACTTGGTTTGCCGTTCAACAGAGACTTAACATAAGAGATAGACTTGCTAGGCTTTATATTGTTGATATAAGGGAGTTAGGATGCCCTTTTTACAAGATTGAGCAAGAACCAATCAACCATATTTTCCTGTATTGTACCATGATGGGAAAGATCTGGTATGAGATTTGCAATTGGCTTAGATTCACGTGGGTGATGTTGAGATCTACTGAGGATAATGTCGTTGCTTGGCTAGGAGGTAAAAGAAGGGAAATGAGGGGGGAAATTTGGAACGTAGTATTCTTCGCAATAACAGGAACTATATGGAAATTCAGGAATAAGATAGTGTTTGAAAGGCATCAAGTTTGCATAAGATGGATGGTTATGCTCATCAAATCAAGGATTGGTTTTTAGATTAAGAATAGAAAAGAGGAGTTTCCTTGCAGAATCGATGAGGTGGTTCACAATGTGCTAGCTTTCTTGTGATTTGGGGGTTTAAGAAGGGAGTTCCCTTCTTTAGTTTTTCTCTTTGCTTTTGTCATTCTAATTTAGCTTGTAATATTTCCTCTCAATTATCCAAAAAAAAAGTTAGTCACCCTTTAGTACACAATCCTCTGACTGATGACTACCACACTTGGCTGATGGCCATTGGATGATGCATTTAGTTGTTGCCCTTAGCCAACGGCCTTTTGTTGTCTGTGGCTAATGGCCCTTGACTATTCCTCGGTTAATGCCTTTAGCCAAAGAATTTGGTTGCCTGCTTCTAGCTGACGACCTAATATTTCTTCTCTGTCGACAAATCCTTAACAATTTTTCACGTATGTGTTAGCAATTTCATGTTAGTATTATCGTCTCCCAATTGTACATGTTTCAACTACATAGTTATCAAAGAAGAATGCTCACTAAATTTAGGATAACTATATAAAATAAGGAAGGCTAGCTCATTTTACACATAATAGATATAATTGCATGCAGTAATAATAAGGATAATACAACAATAATAAACATTGCTATAAGTACATAGATATATGCTCTTTTCAATTCCAATTAAATCATGGCTTGGATGTTTATTTTGATTCAATATAAATGATTCTCCTAAAATTTAAGCCTTTTCCCCTAATTTGCCCTCACAATTGAAAGGAAGGAAATGGATGAGAGAGGATTTAACTTTTTATTTAAAATAATACTCCATAATTATACCATTGATTGTAAATTCACAAGTTGGTTTGCAAAATCAAAATATTGGCTTTCTTTCCAATTTTGATAAACTTAAGTGTCCCTCGTGACAAATGGTTATAATTTGTGTTACCGCATACTATAGTAGAGACGAAATCAATTTCGTCATTATCAACATGAGATTGAGGTTGGCTTAGTGATATTTTTATCCAAATACACTACTATTCCCATTGAAGTTAATTTATTCACCAAAATAGTTCACGTCCCAAAACTAGTGGAGTAGTCTAACCAATGAAGTCATTCTCCATACTTTTAGGTTAGTCATAAAGAGATTGGATTATCCGCTAAAGTGGAGATAAAGTGTGTAGAGAAGTTGGCCGATTTAAGGAGAAGCCAAAGATTTTTTAGGAAACGGCAATGTTAATGGAGAGTAATGGACTTGGGGAGCCAAATTTGTAGTTCTATCCTATGATAGTTATTATTTGGAATATAAAGGGGATAGGTGCTCTGGGTAAAATGTCTAGTATCCAGGCGTTGATTTCTAAAGAAAGACTATGGATTTGTGGATTGGTAGAAACAAAACACCATTTAGTGTTGGACTTATAGAAGAATAGGGTTTGGATAACTAGGTTGATTGAGTGGAGGGATTCACCAACGCAAGGTAGGAGTGGAGGTCTGATTATTGGATAGGATGCGCATCATTTTGGTATTCAAAATTCCAGGATTGGTAGTAGGTGGATTCTGATTGAAGGGTGTTTAGCACCACTTTCTTTTGAGTGTGCGGGGCTTCTCGTGAAATGTTCCGAAAATTTCTAATTTTATGAATTATAGTTAAATAAGGTTTTATTAGGAAAATTATTTTGATTAAAATAAAAAGGAAATTAATTAGGGCAAATCAAGAAGAAATTTATAATTATTTTAATTAGGAAGAAATTTAGGTATTTTAGCTAATTAAGGATTTTATTTTGGAAATTAATTAAATAAATTATTTTATTTTAAATAAGAGGAAATAAATAGGGCCAAATTAATAGAAATTTTATAAATAATTTAATTGGAGAAAATTAGAGTGGTTAGCTAATTAAAATAGAATTTATGAAAAACCTTTCAAAAACCCTAATTTAACCTAAAAAGGAAATTTAATATTATTTTATTTAAATATTATTATTTTTAAATATCCAAAATATTCATATTAATTTAAATACCCAACCTAATTATTTTTCTCATTTCCCTTTTTCTCTCTTTCTTTTTCTTTCTTTTTCTTTCTTCTTCTTTTCTTTTTCTTACCCTCTTCCCCGACCTGGGTCAGCCAAGCAGCCAAACCCTCTCCCCTTTCCTTCCTTTGACGCGGGCCATTTCCTTCCCGCAGCCCAGCTTTTCTTTTCTTTCCTTCCTCCTTTGGCGCAGCCAAACACTGCATTTTTTTTCTTCTTCCGCCGACCGGTCTAGTTTTTCCCCTTCTTTTCCTTTCTTTTCTTTTCTCCTCAGTCGCTCGATCCAACCCCCTTTCTTTTTTCTTCTTCCTTCCTCCTCCCCCGACGTCGTCGACCTGTAACTTCTTCCCTCACCTGCACCTGGTTTTTCGCCGTTGATTACCCTCGCCACCTTCATTATGCTCCTCTCCTATTCTTCTCCCTCGCCAATTCAACAGCCACATCAACCCAACCAACCTTCTCCTATTCTCGCACGTTTCCCCTTCTCACTGCCAGCCACACCCTACCACGTTTGCTTGAATTTCGCCAGCAACCGTCGTCGTCGGTGAGTCTAACCTACCTGTCTGATCCTCTTGTTCTTCCCTCTCACCTTAGCCCTCCCTTTGCTTTATAAATATCCCCCATAATCAGCAAGGGTCGAGCTTTTGATTCTTACCCAGAATTTCCCGACCTTGCCACCGCCGCCCCTTCAGACATCATTTCCGCCACCTCTGGCCAACTACGCCACCCACTCCACCCACCTAATCCTTCCTTGAATCATCCTCTACCTAACTGTACATTTCCCCTCTCTCGATTCTTCCTACATAAACCACCCCGGCTGTGCGAAGTAGCACTCTCGATCAACCTCTTCTCTGCCTCCGCCGCCCTTCGTGCCGCCTTTAACCACCAATCCCACCACTACCACTGCCTTCTACGCCTCCCAAAACCACCTACAGACCCTCCTCTATTTCCCTCAACTCTCATTTTCCCCTTCCTCCCTCTCCTCCTCTCTTTCTCTTCTTCCTCCTCTTTCGGCCACCACCAGCGCCGTTATGCGCCGCCGCCTTTGGCTGTGCCGCCACCTTCATTCTGCTCCTCTCCACCTAAGCAACTCTTAACACCCCAATTCCCATCTCCATTATGCCTCTCCTTTTCCCAACATTTAACTTTTCCCCTTTTCTTCTCTTTTTCCGTCCACCGCAGCCGCCGTCATGCACCACCACCGGTGCCGCGTGTCACCACCAGCCTAAGGTTGAACCCTAAACCCCGTCAACCCTTTTTCACTATTTATACAAGCCTTAATTTATTTTATTTCATCTATTCGAAATATATTACTATTATTATTATTATTATTATTATTATTAATGTTTTTATTATTATTTCTATTGAGGGCGGAAGCCCTATTATATTTTTATTTGAATTTTATTATTATTATTCTTATTTTTACTATTATCTTTATTAATTAATATTAATATGTTATTATTATTATAATTACTATGTATTATTATTATTACTATTAGGTTCAATATTATTAGTATTAATATTTCTTATTACGGCTAACCCTATTTGGATAAGTAGATTATTAGTATTAGTATTATTAATATTATTAGTATTATTATGAGTTTTTATTTTATTTATTTTTGTTGTTGTTGTTGTTATTATTATTATTATTATTATTATTATTACTATTTCAAAATTATTATTATTATTTCATTATTATTATTATTACAACTATTTACTATTATTGTTGTTATTATTACTATTATTGTTATGCGATTATTATTATTATTATTATTATTATTATTATTATTATTATTATTATTATTATTATTATTATTATTATTATTATTATTATTATTGTTATTATTATTATTTTTTAATGTTAGTATTATTATTCTATATAGGGTTGAAACCCTATTGTGCCTATTTTGAATTGTAGTAGTAGTATTATAAATATCAAGTCTTATTATTATTAATATTATTAATACTATTATCATTAGCATTTATTATTCTTATTGGTGTTATTATTATTATTATTATTATTATTATTATTATTATTATTATTATTATTATTATTATTATTATTATTATTTAATAAGTTTATTATAATTCAATGTAGGGTCGAAACCCTACTTTATTTTAACTTTGATTTTTATCATTACTATTATTACCATTATTATTATTATTATTATTATTATTATTATTATTATTATCATTTTTGCAATATTATTATGGTTTTTATCATTATTATTATTACTATTTCATCATCATTATTATTACTAAATTTTGTTATTTATGTTACTAATATTATTATTAGTATTATTTTGGTGAAGGGTTGAAGCCCTTGTTCCACCTTTTATTTCAAATCATATTATCATTATTATTAGTATTTTTAGTATTATTATTATTGTTATTATTATTATTTTGACTATTATCATTATTATTATCATTATTATTATTTTAGTATCACTATTATTATTATTATTAGGGTAAAGTCTTCAACCTTATATTATCAACTTTTATGATATTATTATTAATTCTGATATTTTTAGCCGAATTTAGTAATTAGTTAATGGTTATTATTATTATTATTATTATTATTATTATTTTGTTATTTTATCAAAATCCTAGTTTAAGAATGAGGTAGTAATTAATAGTATTTTTGGTAGGAGAGAATCTAATTGTAGCTTTTCCCTCATATAGGTGAGATCAGTCAAAGCCCTAAAGAGGCATAGGAGTGTGCTCCAAGACCGGTGTTGTTTTAGGTAAGGGTGTTTCTAAGGCCTTATGTGTATTTATGTGCATTATATGCTTTGTATGCTATGTATTCTATGTTTATCATTATAATTATTTCGTATGCGGTATGACGTGGAGTTGAAGTATGTTTGTGTGTATTTACATGGCATGTGTACTATGTGTATGTGATGAATTATTGTGGTATTTGATGTTATGTGTTGTGACCCTACAAGAAATGAATGTGAGGATGTTAATGTGGTTTGTGTGGGGGAAAGGATGAAAAAGGAGAATGGGGAAAGAAGTTGACCAAGGGAAGTAAGTTGACCAAAAGGGGAAGAAGTTGACCAAGAGGAGTAAGTTGACAAAAGGGAAATAAGTTGACCAAGGGATGTGAGTTGACCTAACTATTTTAATGATCCATGAGTGGAAGATTAAAATGGGGAATTTAGGGTTTCGTGTGGGAGAATCTAATTTATGGTTTTATATGGGATAATGGTTTTGTATGGGAGAATCTAAATTATGGTTTTGTATGGGAGAATCTAATCTATCGTTTTGTATGGGAGAATCTAATTTATGGTTTTACATAGGAGAATCTAATCTATGGTTTGTATGGATTGAATTTAGGGTTTTGTATGGAGAAACCTTAGGTTTTGTGTGGATTGAATTTAGGGTTTTGTATGAAAGAATTTAGGGTTTTGCATGGCAGATTTTATGGTGGGAAAATATAAACTAGGGTTTTGTATGGATGGACTTAAGGTTTTGCATGGAGGAAGCTAGGGTTTTGAATGGTGGAATCTAGGGTTTTGTATGGATGGACTTAAGGTTTTGCATGGAGGAAGCTAGGGTTTTGTATGGTGGAATCTAGGGTTTTGCATAGATGGATCTAGGGTTTGCATGGTTAAATCTAGGGTTTCACGTGGGAGTTTTAGGGTTTGCATGAAAAAGTTCGAAGGTTTGCATGGGGAGGTTAGCGTTTGCATGAGAGTAAAGTTTACGTATGAAAAGTTGACTTGGGATGTAAGGAAGGTAACAGAAGAGTTATTTTGGTGTTTGGAAGTTCTGGGTGAAAAATAGTACGTAGGACATTATAAGGGTATGAAGGAGACTGAATTAGGGTTTAGAGTGATTAACTATGGGTTGTTGTGATTAACTAGGGTTTGGAGTGGCTAATTATGGTTTGTTGTGGTTAAATAGAGTTTGGAGTGGCTGATTATGGTTTGTTGTAATTAATTAGGGTTTGGAGTGGCTGATTATGGTTGTTGTGATTAACTAGGGTTTGGTGTAGTTAACTAGGGTTTTGATATGGCTAACTAGGGTTCGGTGGTAATATGAGTGTACTTGGGGAATAAAGTATGATGATAAATATGGAATCTATGGGTTGTGATGTGTGGAGTGTTTAAATGATTGGGTTGTGTGAGGTGGAGTAAGACGGGCCACTTAGGCCTAAATTAGGGTTTTGGGATAAAACCCTAGAGTGAGATGTAGAGTGAATTCGGAAGTGTAAAGTAGTGGGCCTTGACCCATATACTTAAGAGTTGGACTTCTAATGTGAGATAGGATATGGAGGAGAGGATGTTGGGGTAAGTTGAAGGTACATAATTCTGATGATGTGGAATGAGTCCGTTGGAGGATAGGTGTGTGGAGAGTGAGTCATGCATGTCTAGGGTGAAAATTTCGGAATAAGATACTTAAGACATTAATCATGTAAAGTGGAAAGTATTGAGTCGGGCCCAGACCGATCCACCGGCATAATAGTGGCTTGGTACTGCGGTATCCTAGAGATCGATCCACTGGCGTATAATAGTAGTAGAGTATGTTACCCTAGTGATCGATCCACTGGCTAAAATAGTGGGGGATCCCGAGCTCAATAAACCAAACCATACAATTTGCTAAGACATAAAAGACATTAATACTTACAGTGGAACACCGTGCGAGAAGGGGTCAGACCGATCCACCGGCTAAAATAGTGGCCAAGCGCCGGAGTGCCCTGAAGACCGATCCACCGGCTAAAATAGTGGGGTTCCCGTACTCGTATAGACTTGATAAAGAACATGGTGTGAAAAGAATTCTAATAAGAGATTAATTAAGTAATTAATTTGGATTATAAATAGACCTTTGAAATTTTACCTGAATGTTCGTATGCCTTTACGATATCATGTTGGACTTTATGTTCTTTTATTATGTTGTATGGTTTATGTAATTTTGTGTGTTGGCCTTAGTGCATGGTTACCTTACTCAGTACATAGCGTACTGATCATCTTTTTCATGGGTGCTGCTCATTCCCACGAGTAGTAGACCCTTCTAACTTTGTGCAGGTGGGCGAGACATCTAGCGGGGCTGAGTGTTGATCATGTTTTGGCTCAAGGTTTGAGAGAGTCATGGCTATTTTCACTCTTCCCGTTATTTTATTTCGCTTCTGTTATTTCTTTTTATATCAGATTTACCCTTTTTGATTTACTACTTTGTATTGAATATTGAGATGAACTTTTTAACCGTTGTATAATTATTTCTCTTTTTGGACATGAATTATAATTCTTCTATGCGTACTATGATTTTTGAATGTTATGCACTCTTGATTTAAGTATTAATTAAAGTTTAACAAAAATTTCTTGGATTAAGTGTGGCTGTAACATCCCCAGAATTCACGTATTTAATTTAAGTGCTTCCGTTTTAAAAAAATAGTAAATTTTGGGGTGTTACATCTCATATATGGGTATTCTGATTCAAGAGAAAGGACGGAATTGTGGGAAGAGTTGTGGTATGTGGGGCAGTAGTGTAGTAGGCCGTTGTTGGTGATGGGAGATTTTAATGAGGTTAGAAGGCAAAGTGAAAGGAAAGGGGGATGGTTGGATAGTAGTAGTTTTAGATCCTTTAATGAGTGGATTGATAGGATGGGGCTCATTGATTTATCCCCTTCAAATGTGAAGTTTTCTTGGCATAAGGCCGGTTTGGCTAGTCTTTTGGATCGATTCTTAATTGACCCATCCTGGTTCTCTGTGTTCCCGAATCTTTTCTGCTCAGGGGTAGGACAGTCTTTATCGAACCGCAATCTTATTTGCCTATGTATTAAGAGTTGTGGGGATGGGCCGAAGTCTTTCAGATCATGGGATATGTGGTTTTCTCATCCATAGTTTCATAGCTTTGTGGCAAATTGCTAGGCCAAGCTTGAGGGGAGTTCCTGCTAAAATAGACTAAAGGAGATGAAGAGTATGCTTAGAGAATGGAACAAGGAAATGTTTGGGGATATTGAATCAATGATCAAGATTCTTGAGTATGAATTGGAGAAGGTGGATTTCACAGATAATGATGATAATTGTGATGAAGTGGTGCTTGCTAAAAGGGCAGCTTTGAAGAAATAGTTATGGAAATGGCATAAGAGGAAAGAAGCCTACTCGATGCGGGTCTCTTGGGTAAGAGGTTTTAAAGATAGAGATAGGAACACAAGATTCTTCCACACTGTAACTGCTGTGGGTAAGAAGAGAGCTATCATCAGTAGGCTTGTGGAGAAGGACAAGGTGACTTTGGATCCGTCGGGGATTAAGGAGGTAATTATATCCTACTTGAAAGACCTGTATAATCGGTTGCATCTTCTAGACATTAGGAGTTCTGATGATGGGTTCCACAAGATCTCGAGGGAACAAAGTTTGGGTCTTGATAGCATACCTCAGAGGGAGGAAGTTCAGAAGGCGGTATGGGCATATGATCCTCTTCAAGCTCCAGGGTACGATGGGTACCATTTGGGTTTCATTTGAGAGATGTGGGGTGTCATTGGGGAGAAGTTCATTGATTTTTTCTTGGATTTCTTCCGTTCAAGTAGGATGCCGCAAGCTCTAAATACCACATTTCTTACTTTGATACCCAAAATGGAGGAGCTAGAGGAGGTTAGTCAGTTTGGACCTATCAACTTAATAGGGTGTATTTATGAGGTCATCTCCAAGATCCTGGCTCATAGATTGAAAGAGGTGGTTGATATCTTGGTTAGCGATTCTTAGTTAGCTTTCATCGAAGGCAGAAACATTCTTAATGGTGCCCTGGTAGACAACAAGATTGTTTAATGGTCTAAGAAGATGAAGGGTTAGAAAGGGGTGATGATTAAGCTAGGTTTCCAAAAGGCATATAATAGCATTAGATGGGAATTTGTGGACAATATTTTGGGCATCATGGGCTTTGGGAATGTATGGAGAGGATGAATAAAGGAGTGTATTTCAACTACCAGTATTTTAGTTATTGTTAATGGGACCCCTTCCACTCCCTTCAAGATGAGAAGGGGTTTCAGGCAAGGGGATCTCATTTCCCCTTTTCTATTTGTATTGGCGGTTGAGGTTTTAATCAACTTATTAGAAGAGGTGTGGATAACGGTCTGGTCCAAGGATTAAAAGTAGAGAAATATATGTGTGAAGTTACCCATCTTCAATCCGCGGATGACACTATGATCTTCTATGGGGCATCTCTTGAGAATATCATAAATTGGAGAAGATTGCTAGACTATTTCTATTTGCTATTGCGCCTGAGTGTGAACTTTGCAAATTCTGAGCTTATAGGTCTTGGAGTGGATGCATAGTTTCAGAAGAAAGCAGGAGAGATTATGAATTGTAAGATCAGCTCTCTGTCAATTAATTACCTTGGCCTTTTGTTAGGGGCTAATGCGAGAAACAGTCAGGTTTGGAAACCAGTTGTTGACAAGATTAAACAAAGATTGGATGGGTAGAAGTCAAAAGTCCTTTCAAGAGCAGGGAGATTGGTTATAATAAAAAGTGTTTTGAAAAACTTGCCTTTGTACTACATGAGTTTATTTATAATTCCAAAAGGGAGTGGTGAAGGAGATTATTAGTGCCTAAAGGAATTTCTTATGGAATAGTAGTGGGGACAGGAAAAAGATGCCACTGGTTAGATGGAGTGTGATCTAGAGACCTAAAAACCTAGGTGGATTAGCTGTTGGGGACTTAGTCATAAGGTATAATACATTATTATTCAAATGGTGGTGGAGGTTTTATACCATAGAGGGGGCGTCTTGGAAAATGATTATCTCCTTCATTTATTCTAGTGACCATTTCGGAAATTTGCAGATTTCAGATCAAAGGAGAGGGTAGACCCCGTGGCTGGATATTGTTAAAAGTGGAAGGATGGATCCCATTCTTAACTCAAGGCTAAAGATAGTTATTAGAGATGGTAGAAGTGTCAGGTTTTGGCACAATAACTGGATGGGATAGAGGACCTTGAAAAGCTTATTTCTGAAGCTTTTTATGGTTTTAGGTCAATAGAAAGAAAGGTAGTAGAAATGGGCTTTTGGGATGGGATAAAGTGGATCTAGCATCTTTGGTGGAGACGACACATGTTCTCTTGGGAGGAAAGCCAAGTGGAACAAATGGAAAGTCTGATAAAGCAGTTGGACTTGAGTAAGGATAGGAGGGATATGATTAGTTGGGTATATGATGATATGGGGGTTCTTCTGTTAGATCCATGTGTGAGGCCTCTTATTAGAGTATACTTGAGGATGAATCGAGCAGCAGCACGTTTAGCAGAATTTGGATCGGCATAGAATCACCAAGGATTTATCTTATTAATTGGTTCGCAATTCAGTAGAGACCTAACACAAGAGATAGACTTGCTAGGCTTCATATTATTGATTTAAGGGAGTTAAAATACCCTTTTTGCAAGATTGAGTAAGAATCAATTAAGCATGTCTTCCTGCATTGTAAAGTGATGAGAAAGATTTGGTATGAGATTTGTGATTAGCTTGTATGCACGTGGGCGATGCCGAGATCCACTGAGGATAATGTTGTTACGTGGTTAGGAGGTAAAAGAAAGGGTATGAAGGGAGAAATTTAGATCGCAGCATTTTTTGCAATAACAGAAACTATTTAGGAATTCAGGAATAAGATAGTATTTGAAAGTCATCAAGTTTGCATAAGATGGATGGTTATGCTCATCAAATCAAGGATTGGTTTTTGGATCAAAAATAGAAGAGAAGAGTTTCCTTACAGAATCGATGAGGTGGTCCATAATGTGTAGGCTTTCTATAATTTGGGGGTTCAGAAGGGAGTTTCCTTCTTTATTCTACCCTCTTTTCTTTTGTCGTTCTATTTTTTGTAATCATTCCTCTCAAGTATCAAAAAAAAAGGTCAATCATGATCATGGAACATCTATATCTTTTTGGAAATATTTCTTCTGCCAGACAAAATGGAATAGCTGATGTCTTGCTCTAATTGATGAAAACCGTCATAAAATTAGCAGGATTCATCCATTTGTATAGTCACATCTGCATGTAGAGTGTGAGTGATATGGATTGCACGATATAGTTAAGGTTTTGTTAAATTAATTAGTGATAATCGATGAGCTAGATGTTCACTACTAGTTGTAAAATAACCTCAGAAATCCATCCACAAGTCATGACAAAAATGTCATCCCATGAAACTAATAAGGTAATAATCAAAGGAGCCTACAACAATCATCACCTGAAACTGGAATGATCACCAAGTAGAGAGGGGGAAAGAAAGATCTAGGGAAAATTTATTTATTAAACAGTTTTCCTTTGTAATTGATTGGAGATATAGTAAGGATTGGAGAATGCAATCTCAAATAAACAACACGCTACTATCATGTTGGATAAAAAGCGATTTCATAAAATACATATATATTGATTATAGTAGTATTTATACTATAACTACATACGCATTAAACACGTAATATTATTATAACAACATACTTCCAAATACAAATAATTTTATGCACCCCAAAATCAAAAAGTTTTTATGCTAAGGAAGAGTGAGCTTTAATAATATTAGTTGTCATAATCATAATAATGTGGAAAAAATATAATGATAATAATATGTAACACCCCCAAATTTACTATTGAAAAATTTCGTTTAATTTAAAAGTGTTTAGCGGAAACAAACAGATAAAACTGTAAATTCGGGGGTGTTACCGCCACACTTAGTACCAGATCGATTCACTCCTACCGACCCAATACTAAGTGCTCAGGATAAATAAGAATAACACCAAAAACGAGTCATTAGTAAAGCATAATTTCGAAGGAATCAGAGTGCGAAAGTCAAAGGTTACAATCCAAAGTATAATTTAAAAGTACCAAATGTCAGAGGACACAAAATAACGGAATAAAATAAAGTACGATAATACAGAGAAAAAAGACAGGGGAAGTTCTCCAGCCACGTCACTCTCGGCCCCCAAGCTAGATCCAGACTCAACTCCCAGCCCTGAAAATGCCACAGACCTCATCCCCTACCTGCAAAACTCAGACGGGTTCTCTGCTCGTGGGAATGAGCAGCACCCATGAAATGGGTGACCAGTACGCTACGTACTGAGTAAGGGAATAGACATACTAAGGCCCACATACACAGAAATACATGACAAGCAGACATAGCATGTAACCAATAAACAATGTCACAGATGAATAGTGCTGATCACGAATCAGATGACTTTCTCATTAGATCTTAGATAATTATAATGAGTTACAACATAGTCTTTATCGATCCTTGTGAGTGCGGGAGCCCCACTATTATAGCCGGTGGAACGGTCACGAGGGCCATGCCCTGCCACTATTATAGCCGATGGAACGGTCGCGAGGGTAATATACCCTGCCACTATTATTTGCCGGTGGACCGGTCTGGCCCCGACTCACAAGGTATTCCACTGTAAATATTAATATATTTCCATGTCTTATCACTTTTACATTTGGTTTGTTGAGCACGGAATCCCCCACTATTATAGCCGGTGGAACGGTCACGATGGCACATGCCCTGCCACTATTATTGCTGGTGGAACGGTCGCGAGGGTAAAATACCCTGCCACTATTATAGCCGGTGGACCGATCTGGGTCCGACTCAACATATTCCTCTTTAAGTGATTAGTGTCTTAACGTATATTATTCGAGGGTATTTCATCTTTGACATGCATGGCTAAAGGGCCTCAACACATCACATCATAACTTATGACATATTCATACTATCACATACTAATGAGGACACATGCACACGTCTCAGTTCTAAGCCACGCCACACATGAAACAATTAAGAGAAAGGCATTTAAAACACGCCACATAAATTATATAGAACATCCAAGGCACATAGGATAAATGTCACACATTCGGCCTTAGCTACACCCTTACTCGGCTTAGGTTACCGAGCTATCTTCCGCACTTATATTAGGCCACTAAACACCCTTTATAGTTATCATACTTAACACATTTCTCACATTGGAAACCCAACCTCTAGGTGTGTGGGTGGCCCACCACCTTATACCCCGAGGTCTACTCACCACTTTACCCTAGGGTTTTCACCAGAAACCTTAATCTGGGCCTATGTGGCCCTTCCTTCTCTGTCTCCCACAACCCATACCTCACTCTCCTTCATACCTCACTCCTCATTTATTCTTATTATTACCTTTTTCTTTTTCCACTTCTCAAATTAAGATTTCCTCCCCAGACCCTAGTCGGTCCCTATGTACCCTTGTATTATCCTACGTACTATTTTTCACCTCGAGCCTCCAGACTCCCAACAAACCTTCCATTACCTTCCCTACGTCCCAAAGTAACTTTCCATACGTAAGGTTCGCCCCCATGCGGACCTTAACCTCCCCATGCAAACCCTTGATCTCCACCATGCCAAACCCTATTATTTCCATGCAAACCCTAGTTCTCCCACGTAACCTTAGTTTCTCCCACTCTTCTATTTTATTTAATTCCCCCTTTTCTCGTCCATTTACGGATCAGAGATTGCCTAGGTCATTTTTACCTACATTAGCCAACGTACTTCCCTTTGGTTATCTTAATCTCTCATTTTTCTCTTTCATGCCCCCATTCCACAACACCTCATCAAATAACCTAGCATGCATGTTCTAAGGGTCACATCACATCACATCATATTTGCATCATTTCCATATTAGCACATACAGACAAGTGCATGGGAACGTACCTCGGTTCCATGCTGCGCTACACAGTAAAATAGATAACATACATAGAATACAGCATATAAACCGTACGAGGCATCCAAGGCAAGTAAAACATGTAATACACACAGGCGGCCTTAGTTACGTCCTTACCTAAATCGGCGCCGGGCTTGGAGCACGCTCCTACGCCTCTTGGGGGCTTTGACCCGGTTCACCTATAAGAGGGAAATACTTAGGGTTAATCTCCCTCTATCGGAATTACCAAAATTCCTATCTTATCCCTATCATGGCCTAATACTAAGCCTAATATTAATAATAGCAGTTTATAATTAAAAGGGTAGGGATATTGTCATTCTCAAGGTAGTTAAGCAAATTACCACTAATTAAAGTAAGCCTTAGTAAAATCCATAGTATTAAAGTAAGGGTTTTAGGATTAATAATAATAAGAACATTAATAATAATAAGAATACTAATAATGATAATATTAATGGTTATAATGATAATAATGATGATAATAATAATTGAAATCGTAGTAGTATCAGTAATAATAATACTAATAATAATAACAACAACAATGATCACTGTGAGAATGATAATAGTAATAATACAAATAACAATAAGAATACTAACAATAATAATAGAGATAATAACAATGATAATAATAGTTAAAATAATAAACATAATGATACCAATAATAATAATAATAATAATAATAATAATAATAATAATAATAATAATGATAGTGATAACGATAATAATAATAATAATAATAATAATAATAATAATAATAATAATAATAATAATAACAATAATGATAACAATAATAATAATAATAATAATAATAATAATAATAATAATTGCAATACTAATCATAATAAGAATACTAAAAGTAATATATTAAATAATAATGATAATAAGGATAGTAATGATGGTAATAATAGTTAAAGTAATAAATGTGGTAAATATAATGATAGAATAATAATAATGATAATAACAATACTAAGAGTAAGAATAATAATAATAATAATAATAACAACAACAATAACCACCATAACCATATTAATAACAATAACGATAATGATAGTAATAATAATAGTAATAATACTAATAATAGTAAGAGTACTAAAATAATAATAATAGAGACCATAGTCGTAGTAATAATAATAGTAGTAGTAGTAACGATGACAATAACAATAATAATAGAAATAATGATAATAATGATAATAGTAATATCAATAATAATAATAACAAGGATAATAATGATAATGATAATAGTTGTGGAAATAATAATAATAATAATAATAATAATAATAATAATAATAATAATAATAATATTATTATTATTATTATTATTATTATTAATAGGAATAATCATAATAATGATAATAATAATCATAATAATACTAATAATAATAGTTAACAACATTAAAATTATTAAACTTTTATTATTCGGGGTTTAGGGTCCAAGGAGGTGGGAGGCAACCTGGTGGGGAGGTGGTGCCGGCGGCAGCAGCGGCGTCGCAGCGGCGGCGGTGGAAAAAGGGAGAAATAGGAGAGGTGGATGTGGAGGCTAGGGGAGAGAGAAGTAGGGGAAAATGGAGGTGTAGGGTAGGATCCCCTGGTTTTTTTGGGGGGTAGGGGAGGTGTTGCAGGTGGCGGTACGGGTGGCGCTGGTGGCGCGAAGGTGGCGTGAGGGGGTCGAATAGGCTGATCGGGGAGACAGTTTCGCACGGCCAAGGCAGCTCGTGCGGAGCAAGGCAGGGAAAGCTGGTGGTTGGGTTGCGTAGAGGGCGATGTAGGGAGAATTTTGGTGGCTGGGTCGGGCGATAAGGGCGGCCGAGGGCGGAGGAAGGGCTGACCGAAATGGAGGTGGCGCACGACAAGATTTTCTAGGTTCCAAATTTCGAACCCGATTATGGCAGCTCTTGGGGTTATTTATAGGCTAATCGGGGGGTTAAAACGACAAAGGAAGGTGGGAGAGTAGGGGGCAAGGGGTATGGTACTCCGGCCGGCGAGGATGGGTCGGCGCAGGTCTACGGGGTAGGCCATGTTTGTCGGGAAAGGGGAATGGTGCGGGCAGGGGAAGGAATGGCCGAATGAGATAAATTGACAGGGGGAGACGACGGGAGAGAGAGGAGGAGAACGACGGTCAAACAACGGGATTGGAGGCGGAAAATCCGGCACCGATCTGGGAGTTGCAGGTGTGTCGGGGAAGAAGACGACGCAGAGGGGGAAGGAGGTTGGACCGGCGGTCCAGGGAGAAAGAAAGAAGAAAGGAAAAGACCGGCCGAACCGGCCGGGAGAAAGGGAAAGAGGTGTGTGGGGGAGAGCTGGGCCGCGCAAGGAATGCTGGGCCAGCAGGCCGGCCCAAGTCGGGGGTAAAAAAAAAAGAAGAGAAGGAAGGGAAAGAAAAGGAAAAAGAGGGGGAAAAAGGAGAAAAGGAAAAAGGAAAAAGAAGGGAAATTAGTGGTTAGCTTAGTTAGTATGATTTGGGTAATTTGGGATGTTTAATAAAATATAAATATTAAAATAACAATTAAATTCTCTTTTTAGGTTAATTTAGGGATTTTTGAAAGAATTTTCTTAAATTCCATTTTAAATTAACAAAACACTCTAATTTTCTCTAATTAAATTATTTATAAAGTTTATAACAATTTGAAACTATTTTATCCTTCCTAATTTAAATAAAGTAAATTATTTGATTAACTTCCAAAATAAAATCTTATTTAATAATAAATAATAGAAATTAGGGTTTTTGGGGCATTTCATAGTATTTCTTTTTTGAACAATATGTTACTACTAAATACAAGTAAAAATGAAGCATACACTGTACGTACTAATACCATATGTTGCTATCAAACACAATAGCTGAATAGAAAAATCAATACTATGTTCCTTAAGTCCCATACTTTTTAAAACGAATGATGGTATACATTCAGAACCTCAAATGTGAATAAACAACAAAAGTATGTGTAATTCCCCAAAATTTTAGAAAACCTATAATTTAATAAATAGCTTTTATTTAAGATAAATTAGCTTTTAAAACTATTTAATTTAATTATTTTATGGATTTTTGAGTATATAAATTTGGATAGGAATATTTAATAAATTAAAAATAAATATTTTGTTATTTTATCATATCCTTTTTATTTAAATAATTTTCCAAACTAATATTTTACTAAAATTACCCTTTTTAAACCAATATATTAAATTATACTGAATTAAATTATTAAATTAAATAATTTATCAAAAATATTACATTTTATTGTTTTATAAATTAAATTGTTTTATTCTTCCTATTTTTCCCTTTTCCCTCTTCTTTTTCCCTTTTCTCCTTTTTCTTCTTTATTTCTTTTTCCTTTTCTTTTTCCTAGCTTCGGGCCGCCAGGCCAGCCTCCTTCCTTTCCACTACGCATGGGCCTCCGGCCCACTCCCTCCCTTCCTCTCCTCACTGTGCGTCATGACACAGCCCAGCTTCCCCCCCTCTTTTCTTTCTTTCCTTTTCTCCCCCTACCTAGGCCGGCCCAACTCCTTTTTTTCTCCCCCTTACACGCTGGCCTGATGCACCTCCCCCTTCCCTTTCTTTCTTCTCCCTCTACACCCCATCCAACATCCCCCAACCTGTCTACATCGCCATGACTGCCACCCCGAGAACCACGCCCAGCCACCGCACCCTGCAACCACTGCCACCACCTCCCTCTCTCTCTATCTCTATCCCCTATCTTTTTTTTCACCATTTTGGAACCGGCCAGCCATGCACCCCATCCCGCATGACCACCCTTTCCCCTTCTTCCCTTCCCTCTCCCTGCCACCCTACCACCCTAAACACTACTACCGATTGGCCACCTATCCCCCTATCCTCCCTCTTCTTTTTCTTCTCCTCTTCAGCCTTTTTTCTACCCCATTTTTCGAGCTCCATACCTTACCCGACCTCCCTCTTCTCCCTTTCTTCTCCTTCCTTTTTCCTCCCTTTTTTGGCTACGCCGCCGCCCTTCGCCGCTTCAACCACCTCACCAACCACCTGCACCACTTTTTGCACCCTTCTACTCCCGCCCTACACCACCACAACACCGTCCAAGCCACCCTACAGCTCCTTCTTCCTCCCCTCTTCTTTTTCTCCTCATTTTTTTCCTTTCTCGGCAGCACCCTTGCAACCCCACTGTTCGCCGCCATCCAGCAGCCTCTGCCACCACCCAAACCCCCAATCCACTCCCTACAACCTCCTCTACCACCCCCACGCCTACTTTGGCCGAAACCAACCCCCGAATCCCTTCATTTTCCTCCTTTTTCCTTCCTCCTCAGCCCCCTCCATTTTGACCCACCTCGGCAGCCACCTACGCGGCCTCACTGCCACCTCCTCCGCCGCCCTTGGCCACCAACAACCTGCCCCCGACCACCACCTACACCCCCTCTTCACTCCTACACCCTTCCCTTGCCCTAAATCCTCCCCCACTTACCCTCATTCCTAGCCCCAAAACTCTAAACCGAAAACACCCCTTCCACCCTCTTCTTCATGCAACCTTCGACCCTTCCACCCTTATTTTTGCATGTAGCTCATGCTGCATAAGCAGGATGAGTTACTGCATTTCTTGGCCCATTTTTGTTGATAATTTTAAGGTATAATAATATTTAAGTAATTATTTCATTAAGTTAATTTTATAAAGTCTTATACTTTGATTTCCTTATTTCTAATATAATAAATATTGATATTATTTTTAGGTATTGGTTTTACAAATCAAAGCTTGAACCTTTAACCGGAATACCGATAAAGTTCAATTTTGCGGAAATTAAGGTAATCGTTAAACCCCACTTAAACGCATGGATAAACGTATGTTAGCACATTAGGACTTTTAATATGTTATTATGCTTGATATTTGTGGTTTAATATAATATACATATTTGCTTGTATTGATTGATAAAAAGGAAAGTATGCTAGTTTATATGCCATGTGTGGAAATATTGCTTAAGGGAAGAGTTTGATTATTAATGAAAGTGTTAAGTATTTATCCATGTCATATTATGTTATTGTGACCATTTATACATAAATAATATTATTGTGAGCCCTAAGGGCATTAGTAATATTTCTCGGGTAAGAATGTGGCATAATATGTGTGGGTGCTAATAAGTAGTCTATTAAAATATAATAGTTGGTCGAGTTGGATATTGAGAGTGGAGTATTAATATTAATATCCATGTAATGATGATAACTTAATAAAAGTGGTATAATAAAAGGGCAAGATGGTAAATTTGTAAGAAAAGGGCATTATGGTAATTTTAGAGGAGAAGGGCAAAATAGTAAATTGTAAGTAAAAGAGTATTATGGTAATTTTGGAAGTAAAGGGAAAAATGGTAATTTTATAAGTAAAGGGGTATTATGGTAATTTGGGGAGTAAAGGGTAAAGTGGTAATTTTGGAAGTAAAGGGGGGGTAAAATGGTAATTTTGGAAGAGAAGGGCAAAATGGTAATTTTATAAGTAAATGGCAAATGGTAATTTTATAAGTAAAAGGCAAAATGGTAATTTTATAAGTAAAGGGTAATATGGTAATTTTATAAGTAAATGGCAAATAGTAATTTTATAAGTAAAAGGCAAAATGGTAATTTTATAAGTAAAGGACAAAATGGTAATTTTATAAGTAAAGGGTAATATGGTAATTTTATAAGTAAATGGCAAATAGTAATTTTATAAGTAAAGGGCAAAATTGTAATTTTATAAGTAAAAGGCAAAATGGTAATTTTATAAGTAAAGGAAAAAATGGTAACTTTATAAATAAAAGGACATTATGGTAAATGTGGAAGTGAGGGGTAGAAGGGTAATTTTGTAAATAAAAGGATATTATGGTAAAGTTGGAAGTGGTAATTTCGTAATTATAATAATAGAGAAGGGAAATTTGGTAGTATAACCAACTAAAGGGTAAATTGGTAGTTATAATAATGGAGAAAGGGCAATTTGGTAATTTAACCAACAAAAGAGTAATTTGGTAATTTTAATAATGGAGAAGGGTAATTTGGTAATTATGATAATAGAGAAGGGCAATTTGATAATTTAACCAACTAAAGGGTAATTTAGTAATTTTGATAATGGAGAAGGGTAATTTGGTAACTATGATAATAGAGAAGGGCAAATTGGTGATTTAACCAACTAAAGGGCAAATTGGTAATTATGATAATGTAGAAGGGTAATTTGGTAATTTATCCAACTAAGGGCAATTTAGTAATTATAACAAAGGAGAAGGGCAATTCGGTAATCTAACCAACCAAATAGGAATTATGATAAGTATAATAATTAAGAAGAGTGAGTGGTGACCTAATAAGTATGGGAGATAACTTGGTAATCCAAACCGAGTAGGGATGTGGCTAAGAACAATAATGTGTGTGTTATATACTTCATGTGCCATGTGTTATGCCATGTCGTGTACTTTATGCTTAATAATTAATCATGTGTAGCACAACATCGAGTGATGTATGCTTATGTGACTTCCTTATGGCATGTGGATGATGATTATATATGTTGTATGTACGATGTTATACGATGTGACCCTCTAGGACATGCATGCAAGGATGTTTAATAATATGACATAGGGTGAAAGGATAAAAAGGAACAAAGGGGAAGTGAGTTGACTAAGGGGACATGATATTGACCTTAATATCTCTATGATCCATGAGGGGAAAAATAGAAGGAGATTATGATCAAAATGAATGAGTGATGTAACTCTTGCATGGAAGGTTTCTAGGTTTTGTATGGGATAATCCTTACGTAAGAAAGGTGTCAGGGTTTGAGCGGCCAATTAGGGTTTTACGGTCACATGTATGATTGGTGAGTAGAGTAATGAGATTTGGGTTAAAACTAAATGAGATGAGGTATTGGAAGATAAAGAAAGGTTGGGCCACATAGGTCCGATTAGGGTTTCAAGGGAAAACCCTAGAGAGCGGTAGTGAGAGAATTTGAATGTTGTAAGGTGATGTGCCTTGACCCATACCCTTAGGAGTTGGGTTTTCATTATGAGTAGATGTAAGGGGGAATGGATGTCGGGGTGTGATGAGAGGCGCAAAGGTCTCAAGATATGGGATGGGCCCTCTCGGGAGGATAGAAGTAGAGGTTGGTGGTATGCATGTCAATGGTGAAATACTTTTGAATAAGATACGAGTAAGACACTAATCACTTAAAGTGAAAGATTATAGAGCCGGGCCCAGACCGATCCACCGGCATAACAGTGGCCAGGTGCCGAGGTGTCCTGGAGACTGATCCACTGGCATATAATAGTGGTTAGGTGCATTCTGCCCTATAAGTGACTGATCCACCAGCTATAATAGTGGGGGATCCCGAGCTCAATAAACCAAACCCTAAGTTTGATAAGACACATAAAAGACACTAAGTTCTTACAGTGGAACACCATGAGAGTCAGGGCCGGACCGATCCACCGGCATATAATAGTGGTTAGGTGCATTCTACCCTATAAGTGATTGATCCACCGGCTATAATAGTGGGGTTCCCACACTCCCATGGATATAAAATCTAAGAGATGATTGGATAATGATGGACTAATGACTTAAGGCCCAAAAGTATTGAATTTGCACTATGACATGACTTAAGGCCCAAAAGTATCAATTTTGCATTATGACTCATTAACATTTGATGGACTCGTGAAGGATGTGAATGTTAAGTATGTGATTGTGATGCATGCATTTCTATTTATATAAGTATATAGCTTTGTTTTATGTGTTGCATTACGGGCTTGCTTTTAAGTGTGTTTTAAAGGGTTACTCAGTACCAAAGTATTAAAGGGTTCCATTCGTGGGGCCCCAGCCTATTCAATGGGCAGTGTCCCTTGCAGGTTTCTTTTCAAGTACTATTCAAGTGGGCAACGGGAAAGAGCGTAAGGATTATCCGGATCATTAGGGTCCTCCTTTTGCTTTTACTTTCTAGTTTAAATGTATTCCTTATTCTTGTAACCACCACTGGTGGATTCTAATCTTGTAAAGTGTATCGCGCTACTTTGATTTAAACATGTTTTGAAAATCTAACAAAGTGTATTTCATTCCTTTAGCCTTAACAATTGGTACTGAAATGGTAGGAGTGAACCGGTCTGGTACTAAATGTGGCGGTAATATCCCCGAAATTTACTGTTTTATATTTTGCTTCTCCTATTTTTTTAATAAAATAAAATTTTTCAGTAGTGAATTTTGGGGGTGTTACAGTATGTATCTCTCTTCTCTTGTGGTCAATTATAAACTAGCATTTCATTATAATAAAGTTCACAGTACTAGTGATCTCCTCCAAACCACACATAATCTTTATGAATTTTTTTATCTATCTTCCTAAAATTGATTCATCACATTATGTATTGCAGCCACCAAAAATTGGTGTGAAAACAACCACATATCTATGCATGCAGAAAGTAGAAACGATGTGGTTGGCCACATTAGTTTTCTATAATATTGGATATTGTGTAGGATGCAAAATATGCTAGTACCACTTGTCACTGACCACTCTTCCCATAGAATCTCGTGTGTCACTTAGCTTAGTCACAATCCTTTTTTAAGGTCAAGTCAAGTTAGCCTAATCTAAAAAAACACAAGCTAAGAGATTTAATGTAATAGAGAACATAATAGAAAGTTGGAGAGGAAAGTTTTGTATTATTAGAGTGAGAAAATGCATGGTAGAATGAGAGGTGGGAACCCTTAGATGGTGGGAGCTAATGGAGGCACCTCTATTTATACTTGAACTCTGCTTAGTCTCCTTCGTGAAAGAGAAGGCTCCATAATTTCTGCATAATACAATATAAGTCTATATATTTCTCTTCTATATTATTCTACTATCTTCCGAGACTTAGGATTCTAGAAAATTTCCTTAAAATATCTCCCATGTACAAGAGTAATTAGGGTAATTCATCTTCCTTCCCCTTTCTTCTAAAATAATCCATAACATTCTATATTGTTCCATACATATCTAAGTTTCTAGAACTTTCTATGACATGCTAGGAAATCTTAGAGTGTACTAGACATCCCTAGTACTTTCCTACCAAATTGAAGGTCCCAGACACATCTATCTCAGTCTCAATCTATCTTATGAGGCCCGAAGTACTCACTCCATCACACACTACTAGTAATAGTAGTAGCTACTTATTATATACCCTAAATAGAGACATCAGACATGGTGAACATGATAACTAATGACTTACCTTTATGAAATTTGAGAGGATGAAAATAGTGTAACAGGCGGTATATTTTTACGCTAAAATCACTAAGTTAACTAATTTTTTTTATGATAAAAGTGAAGGATAACTACAATTAGAAGATTTATACTTTAATGCTTTGAAGTTTTTAGGATATTAACTTCATTTTTTGGAGGGCAATAAAGGTAATATACTTTAATTCAAAATCCAATCTAAAGCCCAAATTCAACCAATAATATGCATGTTTGTATACTCATTTTTTTAATTATTAATTACGTATGGAAAACAGAAAGTAATAAACAACAAGTGATATATATGGAACAAAATGTACAATTAATTTATCATTGCTATTATTTTTTGCTAAGTAAGGTTATATTTTATTCATATCATAATATCAAAAACTAATCATAATCACCAATATGACACACTAAATCAAGCAAGAACATTTACAAAATCAACTAATTATGTGACTGAATCACTAAATGAAAGGGGTTTGATTTGATTAGTAAGGTTCTATCTATCCTCTCATTCCATAGGTGATAAGTACAAGCCACTAAAAGGGTTCGCAAAGCTTATTGTTTTATGCTCGGAGCTCAACTTCCCCTAATCAACTTGTGAAAACCTAATCCTATACATGATGGGATGCAGATTATCAAAGTGTTTGGTAAGAAGGTACCACACTCCATAAAATAGCTATATTGAAAAAATTGGGAATCATGGGTTTTATTTTGATCATTATGTAAGCTACATTTCTGACCAACAAAATATCTCATATGAGCCATCCTATCTCTTGCATAAAGCATCTCTTGCACCACTATCCAATTGTTAATTTGGTGTTTAGGTATAAAGATTGTATTCCAAACAATATACACCATAGGGTACCTTAGTTTCTCTATGTCTTGTAGCTTATAAGCTTTTGAGATATGATTAGTTGTTCCATATATAGTATAATTACATTTGTAATGGCCCAAGTTTTATCTAACCCGAATATCTAATGATTAATATTTTAATCTTACCTTAATTCTTTAATCATACCTTTAAACCTAAACTTAACCATAATCCGACAACCTTTTCCCCTTTTCCATTTTCTTTTCCTTCTCCTGCTAACCTTCCTTTTCTTCTCTTTCTTGCGTGTTTCTTCTTCTTTTCCCCGACCAAATTCCCATCTTCAAGCTTCCTCTATAATTGACCAAACTTGACCTATCTCTATCATAATCTCCTAGAATTCATGAGATATTTTTTGTTGAAACTTTTTCCCATCTTTTTCCTTTATTGTGCCTTACCCCTAGCCCCTTTGTGTGCGTCTTCTGCTGTTAACCCCCATGCACATATATATAACCCCTCTAAAATCGTTCTTTTCCTCATTTATTGCTCACCTAACATCCCTTTCTTCTCCCTCCTTTATATCGTGTTTGTTGTCATCATTCATCACCAACATTAATTGTCATCACCAACCACCAAGAAACATCATTTTCCCCAACAACCAACCACCACTACCTCCCCATCAATCCCCCTCATTTTCACCCAACCATCATTACCCCAAGCTTATTCTTTTTCATTCCCCCATTATTCTCTAGTTTTATTTTTATTGAGACAGATGTCTGTGTACCTTATCAAATAGGCAAGCTCTCTGTCACACAATACACGCACAACTATAGGCCTTTCCTCCTCTATCATGCATGCCTTCTATCCTCGCTTGTGTGTGCCTTTCCTTCTCGACTCATGCATGCATGACTTGCACACCTATACCCATTTAACCCTCTACTTTGCACATTTGTGCCCTCTACTCTAGCATGCCCTGTGCGTGCCTTAAAATGATTTGGTATTTACTTAAACCCATCAACTGGTTAGACCAAACCAGTTGACTAGTTACTATGACTAGTCAATTGGTTGGTCAAACCCATCGATTTATTTCTTTATAAGCCAAAATGAGTTGGTCTCTACTTATACCCTTTGACCAGTTGGGCCAAACCAATTAATTGGTTCACATAAGTAGTCAATCGGTGAGGCCAACAAGTTGACTAGTCCTCTAGTGTAGTTTTGGGTTAGGTCTGGCATGACCAAACTAGTCAGCTGGTTTAAAGGATCTATCCACTGGTTTGTTGGAAGCTGACTGGCTTGTTATAAATTGCTGTGTTTCTCTTGGGCTTTTTGTGTTGACACTTCCATGTATTTACAACATTTTAATTATGATTTCAATTATGATTGACTTGATTTAATATGAATCACCATGATGATATTTGAGACTTGATTTTGGCTAAGTTTGGTGTCATCACTAAACACTCAATTGTTCTAAGGTGTTCGCTATGAGCACTATAAAACACCGTATTGTTATGAGGTGTTCAATGTGAGTACTATAAAACACCCAATTGTTATGAGGTGTTCATTGTGAGCACTGTAAAACCCCCAAGTGATATGAGGTGTTTGATGTGAGTACTGTAAAACACCCAATTATTATGAGGTGTTTGATGTAAGCATTATAAAACATCCAATTTGAGGCTTTTATGCCTCATGTGGTGTTTGGTGTGAGCACCGTAAAACACCCAATTGGTCTTATGATGTGTTTGTTAAATCACCCATTTGGTTATGTGTGAATTTTATTGTGAATTGTTTGGTCATTAAAGGAAGGATTCTAATATGGTTTATATTGCATGGATTACGACATATTTACTATATCTTTATACTTCTATGATTTCCATGTAAGCATGCCTTATCGTACTTGAGTTGTATTGATATGATATCACCATTGTGTTATGTGACTTTAATGTGTGACATAAGCTTTAATGTGCTTTAGGTAGTATGTTTTACTAGTACTTTACTGTACTGATACCGCACTTGTGTGGTTACTGTAATGATCAGACATATGGTCTAGGAAGCAGAGGAAGATTTGTAGGGTTATGAATCTCAGTTAGAGTATGCGGAGGGTGATAACATGGGCCATTACTTGAGGTTGGAGGTTTATATCTATGCCTAAGAGTTAGGCTAATCAGTTGTTAGTATTTTACCTACACTGTTGGGATATTTTTATATTTTTGGTTATTTAAATTCTTGGCTTGAATTCCAGCATTTGATTTTGTAAAACTATTAAGTTCATTCTATCTATAATATTGACCTGGTCGTTATTATAACACTCCCAAAATTCACTACTAAAAAATTTCATTTTATTAAAAGAAAATAGCGAAAGCGAAAAGCAAACACCGTAAATTTCAGGGATATTACCGCCACACTTAGTACTAGATGATATTTTACATGTTCACAAATGGTAAAACATAACACAACAGTGGAACAAGATCTGGTACACACCCACAAATACATTCGTACATACATATTTTAAATTTATTTATTTCAAAAGTATAACATTTATTTTATGATACTTGTAGATTATTTTGATACTTGATTTCCATTATACAGGTGGATTTTGAAAATTTTTTTAGTATCAGAAAAGAATGTGTAAAAGTCAATCATCTTAAAATCTGAAATATTCTTTATATTGTATGCAAGGAAAAATTCAACTTCCACTAATGAGAAATCCTCCTAAAGTATTGCATGACTTATTATATTTATGTAATGATAAAATCAAACTCTTTCTCTAGAATATTCAATCAAATGATAGCATGTTTTTTTTTCACTTCCATGGGAGGAAAAGTTGAAAGGAGTTAGAATACTGGCAGGTCTCCTCCAATATTTAGACTATGTGGTTAAAATTACCATATTATAGGAAGTTTTTTTTGTAAGTGAAGTATATTATTAATTTGCCAAAAACATCTCATCCAACCACTATGACAACAATACAGTCCCTCCATCTAACATATTTGCTTTGTCTACGATCGGAGAAGCATCTACAAAAATCACTAGATCTACATACATGCTTAAAAATTCTTGAGTTCCTTTCATACCAAATGAAGGCTACAAAAGTCACATAGAGAGCATGTAGAATTTCCTTCTTCTCCTTCAGTTACCTTGTCCCCTTGGCTAGGCTCTACAATTCTCTGGACCATGATTCTATTGGATCCCTTCGATGAAAAGCACTTCGAATCTTACTCCAGAGGGCCGAACTATAAGGGCAATCTGTGAACAAATGAGAGGAGCTCTCAACACCATTCGAATAGGAGATGCAACTTAAGTTAGTGGTGAGTCCAATGCATTATATACGGTCCTTCATGAATAATCTATCCTAGATCGCCAACCACATAAGAAAATAGTGTTTGGGAGCAGCAAGAGAACACCACACTAGTGAGTACCACCACACCTTGGGATTTCGATGGGAAGTTTATTTCCACTCAAACATTTAGTGCCTAAATTTGTACAAATCCACATTTATGATATGGATAATGAAGTTCAAAATAAAGTTCATTTTGTTGGGTGGGTTTTTTTAACAAGCTTTGGTATTTATCGAGTCATTTTATTATATTTGAAGCTCATGTTGTTAATCCTTTATTGCCACTTGATTGGTTATAGGGAAAGTAAAACCTTAGACAACCTTTGTACATCTACTATTGATGATTTGAAGATAATGATGCTTGATGAGAATAATGTGTTAGTCAAATAATTTATAATACTTAGAGAAAAAATTTAGAAAGATGGTTGTTCTGATGTAAGGTTGAAGTTGATTGGCAAAAGGATTGGGGATGGAAGAAGGTATACTCTTCCTATAGCTTTAGAAATTGTTAGATTAATTGTTAGAAACTTGGGTGCATCATTAGGTGATAGGAATACCTTGGTTGAAACCAAAATGGGAATGCTCAAACACACTAACTAACTCCATGCTTCATATCTTGGGTTACAATATCCATATTATTTCCTTATGGTGAAGATGTATATAGAGAATACATTACATTAATGTTGAGGGAATTAAGGCTAGTGGTCAAAATTATGTAAGCTTAACAGAGTATTTTTCATATTGTTTGCATGATAGAATTTGGAGTTAACAGTTATATTGTATTTCATGAGACTACTCCAAAAATTTATTGTCGATGCATATATTATGTTTGAGTCTTCAAGATTTCCTACAACACCTTAAACTTTACTACTAAAAAAATTATTTTTAGCAAAAACATAATATCAAATTAGTTGGGTATTAACATCGTACATGATATAAGTCTATCTTATCATATCATCCTTATATCAAATATAAAGCAAAATAGTTAAGACTTAAAACATGATAAATAAATAATAAGACAAGTTTCATAAACATAGAAAAATTTTAGAGATTAACTCTAAGTACAATATCAAAATACAAAAAAAGGTATTCCATGGAGTCAAGAGTCCAAAAAAGTATCTAGGTAATAACAAACCACTAGATAACATAACTCTACATCCAACCTCGATACATAAGAGTCACTCCTCCACACATAAGGCATCATATGTAGCAAATTCCTTCAAAGGGTCCTCATTGACCTCCCCAAAAAATTTTGAATTTTTTTCTCATGGGAATGAGAAGTATCCGTAAAAAGAATGATCAGTACACTACGTATTGAGTAAGGTAACCATATAGCTGAAGTAAGGGCATATAAGAAATAAAACATACATATGACTTAATAGTGATGTAAGGTAAACACTAATTTTATTACTCATTATTAGATGTAAAGCATATTCATTATTTTATTTACATTGAATTTAGAGACTCCACTACTTTTTGTCTGGTGGAATGGACTGAAACACCTTTCAAGACAGAACATACTTGAGCTACTATTATCTTCCAATAGAACAGACCCAACATATACCAGGAAACACATGCACTTGACTAGTATTTTTAAATTCGTGGAATAGTTTTAATCACTTATTAGAGCAAAACACACCTGAACCACTATTATTGTCTAGAGGAATGGACACAACACCTTAGTTCTAACTCACATAATATTTCATTGCAAGTGATTAACGTCATATCCATTAGTACTTATGTTAAAATCATATTTTCATTTACACTAAGTTTAGGTCACTACTATTCTTAATCCGATGGAATGGATTGATGCACCTCTTAAGATAGAATGCTCTTAAGACACTATTATCATCTGGAGGAACGAATCCAACAAATACCTTGAACTGACTCTATGTGATTTTTTATTTTAAATGATTAATATATTATGCATAGTTGTTTAATCAAGATCATCATGTAAGATTCATGTAGTATGCAAACCACACATTTAAAATAAGCAAAATATAACCACATAGTTATTGGGGGATTCCTCAATGAAAAAGTCCATAATTATCCTAAGAAACCCTAATTTTAGAACATAGGCGTACCTTTTTTTTATTATATTATACTGATGCTACTAATCATTATCCTGAATATTTTAAGTATCATACTTAGATTATTTAAAATCTATTTCCCCTTTTAAATCACCAAAATTCTATTTTAACCCTTATTGACCAAAATACCCTTCTCTTACCCCTTAGAATATCAAATTAGGTAACTTATGTCTTACTCCATTATTTAATCACGTTTCTTATGAAATAATTGATAACACCCTTGAAAACTTATCATGTTATGATTATTTCCTATATTATCATCAAATTATCATAATTCCATTACATTAACAAAAATGGTTATACTTTTTCGAAGACCTTATGAGTCAATATTAATTAAATTCAACCTCCAATATTTATATGAAATACATAAGCCCAATTATCTATATAGCTACCATGTATCTAGACTCATGCCACCCAATAATATACACAAATGTATACTTTCATAGTCTTCTCACTTTCAATATATCATATAATAGCATTATCATAAATGAAATCATCCATATAACATTATCAAATAGGATATTACATACAAAATTACACACTACACATAAAAGCCCTAACTATGACGTGTATTCTTACCAAAAGAACACCAGTCTCTAAGCATGTAATCTTAACCTGTCTTCTTCGAGATTACTGAAAAACCATGAATAAAACACAATTATACCTTAAGAATAAAACCAAGGAAATTCTAAGGTAAAAAAAAGGGTGGAAATAGGTATAATCAAAATAAGTGGAGAAGATTGGGTTGCATGGGTGTATGGTGGAATGTATGGTGGTGCTAGAGTGGAGCATGGAATATGATAGTAAGGAAGCATAACTGTTCTAAGGAAATGTAAAAAGGGCATGGGTGTAAATTTCAAGGCTTGCATGGGTTGAGAGTATGGAACACACATCGGCGGGTTGCACACAACTATAAGTGAGACCATGCATTGGTTATGCGAGAGGGGCATGATTGAGGCTTGCGAGGGGTGCATGTTTGTACACCTTAATGAAAAGAAATAGAGTACAACATGGAGAGGGAAAAAGAAATAGCGAGGGGGATGATGGTTAGGAAACGATGAGGGGAATGATTTGTGGTAGTGGTGGTTGGTTTCTCAGGGAAGTGGTGTTGATGGTGATAAATAAAGTAAGAAAGAAATTAAGAGAAGGATGGGTGTTTAGGCTAGTTTTTCTCAACATAAATGGAGGGACTAAGGGAGTTAATTGAGGAAATAAATGAGGCAGCGCTTGGTAGAGGCATATATATGGATGGTGGGAATGGTTAAGGTGAATTAGTAGAGAAGAAAAGGTAATAGCACACTTGGTTGAGGTGAAACATAATCGGGAGAGAAGATTTAGCAAAATTTTCAACAGACATATCCTATGGAATTATAGGAAATGGTGGCTGAGATGGTCAGATGTTGGGGAAGCTGGACAAAGGGAGTTTGGTTTAGGCAAAGAAAGAAGCACACGCAAGGTTGTAGAAGGGGAAGGAAAAGAAGATAAGTGTAGGATTATGGTTAGGATTTGGTTAAAATATAAACTACTTGGATTAAATATTAGGATTAGGTTTAGATTTAGGATAAATAAAGGAATTATGATAAGGTAGAAATATCAATTTATCGATATTAGAATTAGGTTAAGTTATTAATTACTTGGGATTAAGATTAGATAAAACTCAGGGTACTACATCGATATGCATTAGGTACATCAAAACCATTTACAATGTGAATTATATAGTGGACTAACAGATGTAATTTTAAGGGGTGAGACTGATCTAATAACTTAAGGAAGAAGAGTTCCATTACCATCATCATTCATCGGTGATGTTCGATATATGTTTCAGAACTATTAATATGTCATGGAAATTTATAGACAGGTTGGTTATCCTAACCTTTTTATTACATTTACTTGCAATCCAAAATGATGAAAAATAGTTCGTTTTCTCTAAAATGGAGGTCTTAAAGTTTATTATAGGCCGGATATTGTTTGTTGTGTTTTTAAAATAAAGTTGGATTGTTTCATTAAAATATTCTTAGCAACATTATATTTGGAACAGTTAAATCAAGTAATATTTCATAGTTTATATATAAATATTATTTACCATTTATTGTTGTTATAGTAAGTTATAAGCCTTTATTTTATTTCAATTACAATTATGTTTACTATTGAGTCCCAAAAGCATGGGTTTCCACATGCATATATATTGTTATTTCTTATAGCAAAAGATAAGTATCCAATGGAAAGTGATATTGAAAAAGTTATTTTAGCTAAAATTAAGTATTGATCCTGCCTATTATATAACAATTGATTATTATATGGTACATGGACCTTGTGGTGTTGTTGCGAGGAGCTCCCCTTACATGTTTGATGGTCATTGAATGAAGCATTTTCCTAAAAAGTTTGTTGAGTCAGCAACTATTGATGATGATGGATATCCCGTGTATATAAGAAGAGATAATGGAAAAATAGAGGATAAGAATATAGTTCCTCTTGATAATAGGTCTATTTTTACTCACAATTGATATTTGTTGTTGAAGTATGGTGTACATTTTAATGTTGAGTGGTATAATCGATCTTGCTCTATCAAGTATTTATTTAAATATGTTTACAAATGATATTATCATGTTGACTTTTCTTATGATAGTACAATAGATGATGAAGTAGCAAAAAAGCCGGACAAAGTTTAGATGTACTATGATTGTAGATATATATTGTCTTATGAAGCATCATGGAGTTCTATTCAAATATGATATTCAATTCAGAGATCCCCTAGTTGAAAGGTTAGGCTTTGATCTTCCAAATCAGTAAAGTGTTATTTTTTTTATTATGATCTCAATCTATGATGTTGTTGAACGGTTATTTATTAAGTAAAATAAATACTATCTAAAGGACTTGAATTAAATCATTTTGAATTCCCTACAAAATTTATTTAGGATAAGTTTAATAAAGAGAGGTGACCAAGATATAAGAGGTTCTCTATTAGACATATTTTCTATATCCCTTCAGGGAGCGGTGAACGCTACTATTTAAGATGTCTTCTTAATGTTTTTTTTATGTAAATACAAGTTATGAAGGCATAATATGCATTAAAGATGAGCAACATTCATCACATTTTGATGCTTGCTATACTATAGGTTTGTCAAATAATGATAAATAATACATTGATGGAATTATTGGTTTAACTCATTAGGATTCTACATCTTTTTTAAGAAAACAATTTGCCACATTTTTGGCATTTGAATCGCTCATCCAGCCTAAATTTGTCTGTAATCATTATTGGGCTTACATGAGTGATGGCATTTTATACATACAACATTTATTGTTATAACACGAAGTTAACTTACCTTACTTATCTTATTTATATAATTTATTTTTTTTCCACATTTTTAAACATATATATACATACATACATACATATATATATATATATATATATATATATATATATATATATATATATATATATTCAAAGTTATTGAATTCATTTTGATAAATTTATTTGGAAAATGATGAGATTAAAAATTATAGCTTAGTAGAGGTCAAAAAGTAGTTACGAAACTATAAAAGAAGCTTAAGAGAGTTTGAGTCAATACCATTCCCACCATTTTCAACCATTGGAAATGTGTTATGGTCAATCAACTTTGTGTTAAGAACTCGATAAAAATCGATATGTTATGAGCACAAAATAACAACATGTATACGTCACCATAATGGAGGCAACAATGTCATATGGAGGTAGATTGTTCTTTTTCTATAGGTATGGAGGTACAGGTAAAACATTTATGTGGATGACATTATTAGTTGCTATTAGATGTGAAGGAGATATCATGTTAAATATCACATCAAATGGAATAACTTCTCTTTTATTACTAGGCAGAAGAACAACTCATTCTTGGTTCAAGACTCCTATAAATCCAAATGAAGATTCAATGTGCACCATCAAACAAGTTAGTCCCCTTGCATATTTGATTATAAGATGTAAACTCATAATATGAGATAAAACTCTAATGATGCATAGATATTGCTTTGAAGTTTTAGATAAAACATGAGAGATATTATATGCTTCAATAATGAGTTTGGCCTTGACAAGCCATTTAAAGGTAAGATGGTTGTTGTTGGTGGAGATTTTAGATAAATATTACCTGTGATTTCTAAGGTACTTGACAAGACATTATTTATGAAACTTTCAACTCCTTATACTTATGGCAAGATTGTAAGGTGTTACAATTATCAAAGAATATGTGGTTACAAAAGCTCAGCTCTATCAATGCATGTGTTGAGTTGAAGCAATTTTCAAACTAGATTGCTAGGATTGGAGATGGAACAATTGGAGGTCCTAATGATGGTCATAAAACAATCAAAATTACTAGTAATCTTTTAATAAAAATATTCAAATGATCCAATTATAGCGATTGTGGAAAGTACTTATCCATAATTCATTAGCAATATCATTGATGATACTTATTTTGAGAGAAGATCTATCATAGTACCAACTCTTGATATTGTAGAGTCTATTAATGAATACATGATGGTAATTAACTTGATTGAAGAGAAAATATATTTGAGTTCAAATAGAACATGCAAATTTGATTCAAACAATGATTTGTTGCAATACCTACACACTCCAAAATTTCTAAATGATCTTAAGTGCTCCAGTGTGTGAAATCATATGTTGAATTTGAAGATTGGTACATTTGTTATGTTATTGATGAATAATGATAATTCAATTGGGTTATGTAATGGTACTAAGATGGTAATCATAAGACTTGAAACTCATACCTAGAAGCAAATATCTTAGGTGGAAATAATTCTAGTGAACGAGTATTGTTACCAAGAATATCATTAATACCATCCAATCTAAGGCTGCCTTTTAAGTTTAATCGAAGATAATTTTCATTGATTGCATCATATGCTATGACTGTCAACAAAAGTCAAGGACAATCCCTTAATAATGTTGATATTTTTTTTTTGAAGAAAATGGTATTTAATCATAGTCAATTTTATGTTGCTATTGCTAGAGTCACAAATTGTACAAGTTTAAAAATTTTTATATGCGCTAATGAAGTTGGTGAAAGTAATACAATGATAAATATTATATTTAAAGAAGTTTTTGAAAAGAAATGAACATGCACTATTTTTAAAGATTTATTTCTCATATATCTATATTTTATTTTAATTTATTTACAATTAATATATTCTTAATAACTAATTATATAATATTTATTTATTCTATTTTTTTCATTTATCAAATGTTAATATATAACTATGAGTGTTGAGATTTTGATTATCTCGTACATAGGGTGCACATCTAATTATTGACGAAAAACAAGAATGTAAGAATAATTCTTTAATTGTTAGGATAGCATTGGGCCATGTCATCTGAGTCTTAGTTTGTAGCATCGAGGCCGTCCATTTTGCTATGTAAAGACATCCTCATCCGTTCGCTTGACGCTAGGACGCTAGGGTATAACGCGTTCATTCCATCGCCGTCCTCCTCCTCTGGCGTCTTCGTCTCTGTTTGTTACCCTTAGCCTGTCTCCATCGTAAGCATGGCGACTCAAATGAGTAAGAAGAGAAAGGTTTGTTCTCCGCTCAGTTTGAGAATTGATCCGTCTCAGTATATTTTTGTCTCATCATCTGAACATCTTAATTTTTAATATGCATAATTGTGATTTCGTTATTAATGAGCTCGAATTGATGAGTCGAAGAATTTTGTCAAGTTCTGTTGGACGAAATATATCTAACTTGACTTGTGGCGGCTTACTCTATCGTAAAAGTTCTGGAATTGTATTAGTTCATTTTTAACTCAGGGTTTTGGGAATTCAGTTTGTCGCTGATGGAGTTTTCTATGCTGAGTTGAATGAAGTATTGACCAGAGAGCTCGCAGAGGACGGGTACTCTGGCGTTGAAGTTAGAGTCACTCCTATGCGCACTGAGATTATCATCCGTGCTACCCGTACCCAGAACGTTCTTGGTACGTAATCGCAATCCCTTCGTTGCTGTATTTGTTGAGTTTCTAAATTATTATTATATTCATTAATGCTGCTAATTTGATATGGTTTTGTGAGTTTTTGTCACCATTGCGACTTAGGTTTGACTTGTTTAATAAACGGACCTAAAAATAAAGTCAAAGCTCGACTCATCATTTATAAACAAACCTTAAACTTTTAACAAACCAGCCTACAAGTTTTTGTGTTAAACGTAGCTCATTAACTTTTGTATTATAAATGAGTTTGAATCCAAATTTTTTATCATTAAACTCGGCTTGTTTATTAAACAAGTCAAGGTCACTTATTTTTAGGCTTGTTTTGTTAAATAAGTAAGACGAGGCGAATCCTTAACAAGTTAAGTCTAAAAAGCTCCCAAGCTAGCTCGACTTGATAATATCCCTACCCATTTCATTGCCTTGTATACTTTGCAAATTTTATTGATTCAAGGAATCTGATTTGAATTGTGATTTTTTTAGATCATTTGCCAGTCAAGTATGAAGGGTCCCTTGCCCTATTTAGTAAAGAGCATTTTGAAGGAAAATTTGAAGTTTAATTATATAATTACACCACGAGCTTTTTGTATTAGAGCGTTTTATATTAAATTATTTAGAATTAGCTTTTTAAAGTCATATATACTCTTAATTTATTTATAACTATCACAATCAATATATACTACCGAATACTTTTATATAAATAGTTAATATTATTTGCTATCAGCTAATTCCTAATGTAATCTGCTATCAGTTATATAGGTCGTAAAAGATGTTTTGGATGTTTACGAAAGTTGAATTCATGATGATGGCTAATCAAGATCTTATTTTAATTTTAATGATACTGTTCTGCAATTGCAGAAGTGACGTGCTATTTGACTTTGGACTAATGGTGAAATTCATAATGGAACCGATAATCATTTAAAAACCGGATCCCTTGTTGCAATTTGTTTTTCTTAAATTTTTAAAACATTTTTGGTTTTATAGTTGTTTCAGGGCAATTTATAACTTATAGGTAGAGCTGTTAACGAACCGAGCTTTTAATAAGCCAAGCTAAGCTTTTAACGAGCCAACTCACGACCTTTTGTAGTAAACGAGCCGAGCTCACAATCTTTTGCACTATAAAAGAGGTTGAACCCAAATTTATTATGCTCAAGCTTGGCTTGTTTAATAATCGAACTAAGTTCGAGTCTAATTATTAAGCTCATTTAGCTAAACAAGCGAGCCGAGCCGAACTCAAAAAGTTCGCGAGCCGGCTTAGTTTGATAACAGCCCTACTTACAGGATGTAGGGTCTGAAGTCCCCGGTTTGTCTTATATCTTTGCATTGTCTTTCCTCTTTAGGAGAGAAGGGTAGGAGGATTAGAGAGCTGACATCTGTTGTGCAGAAGAGGTTCAAGTTCCCTGAGAACAGTGTTGAGTTGTACGCTGAGAAGGTGAACAACAGGGGCCTTTGTGCAATTGCTCAGGCAGAATCATTGCGATACAAGCTTCTGGGTGGCCTAGCTGTCAGAAGGTATATTTTTCCCATTACCCTTGTCTTTGGACCTTGGTCTTTGCTTCAGGCTTCAATGTTATAGTGTTCTGATGTTTGCACAGTGATAGGTCAATATAAACTATTATTATGATGTATCATTTTTAAGATTAGGAAATTAAACTGATGGATTCTCCTGAAATGTGATTTCGATTTGATCTAATGGAGGATGTTGGTGCACAAGATTTTTTTGTGCCATCAGGCCTGAAATGTGTGAACTCTAGTCATTCTTACAGCAAGTTGGCTTTGATTTCTCATGTTTGAGTGTCCCTAAAGTTTCTATGTTGCTGTACAATATTTTATAATACCATCATGTGTGAATTGTGTGACTGTAGTCATCCCTACCGCGAGTTGGTTTTCAACAGTGCCTTTCTCGTGTCTGAAGGTGACGAAAGTTGCTCTATCTCTCCATTCTTTTGAACCCATAGAAGTTTGTGATTTTCTGCGCGTTTAAGTTTGGATGAGTTATTTTATTTTATTTTATTTTATTCAAGTAACATCTGTGAATTGTCATTGGTTGATTTTGTTACTGATAAAGAGGTGTACTTTTCTATGGGATCAGTGCTATGAATCTGAGGTTGATTCATTTATATTTAAATTATTATCGTCTCTTCTGTTCGACATGTCTGCCATGTCGTATTCTTGTCTGTCAAGTGTAGTCGAATAGTGCCACCATTTTTTAGTTCTTACCTTTAATTTCTTCCCTTGACATTGCATCATTTGGCTTGTTATTGTGATCAACAGCCTGTTTGGAAATAATTAGGAAAAGTGATCATACAAGATGATCACTTTTTTTAATCAGCTCCAAACAAGGGCCTAGTCTTTATTAAAGAAGTTTTTTTGTGCTTTTATCTAAAATGGTTTTCTCGTGTCTAAAATATATTTCTAATTCTACAGGGCATGTTATGGTGTCTTGAGATTTGTGATGGAGAGTGGAGCTAAAGGATGTGAGGTACGTGGCCTCATCGTTCTGCTGCACAGGAATATTATTTTACATTCGTAGACATTACAGAACTCTTCTTTTTATTCACATTCTTGCAGGTCATTGTGAGTGGAAAGCTCCGTGCTCAGCGCGCCAAATCAATGAAATTCAAGGATGGATACATGATTTCTTCTGGCCAACCTTGCAAGGAATACATCGACTCAGCTGTGAGGCACGTTTTACTAAGACAGGTGAGTTTCTCGGAAGTCAACAAGTTGTGCTAGTTGCAGTGATTCTTATCATCTTAGCCTGCTCTTCCATACATCATGCCGACTGGTTTTGCTTTCTTTGTATGGATTCAGGGTGTGCTTGGTATTAAGGTCAGGGTCATGCTCGACTGGGATCCCAAGGGAAAACTTGGTCCAACAACTCCTCTGCCTGATATTGTTTCAATCCACCAACCCAAGGAAGAGGAAGTTTACATTCCACCAGTGATGACCACCGCGGTTCCTGTAGCTGTAGCTGTAGATTGAGTGTTGTATGCGACGGAACTATTGTAGAATCGCATATTATATACTTTTTTTTTTCTTCACATAAATTAGTTTTCTTTTTCTCTGGATTGGCGTTTTGTGTTTCCTGCTCTGTTGGGGGAGCTGAATGCTGCTAAGATATACTGAAAGCCATTTTATTTTGAATTTTGCAGCAAGGAGGTTGTTGCTAGAAATGATCTTCTCGGTACATTGATGTGAAAGTTGCTTCTGTATCACGACTCACGAGGATGAAGTAGGCTGTCGATGGGTTGCTGAAGTGGTAGTTTTTATGATTTCTGAACTATGGATATAGGTGAAGGATAATATAAAATAATTTTTAAATTAGTTTTAAAAATTTTATATAGATAACTTTTATATGGTATGTAAAGAAAAGATATGCAATGAATGTTACTAAATAGCTTTTTTATTAACTTATACATAATAGATAAAAAGAATTTTTATATTTTATCATTCTCCCATAATTGTTAAAATAAGATAATATTTACAAAAATAATATAATTTAGTAAAATTTATATTTTACGAGAGAATGTAATGTAAGTTTATATGAAATATTTATATGTAAACATTCACTTTCTCATTTAATATTCTTACTAATAAGATAAATTAAATCTAAATAAGATAAAACTTCTAATGAATAAATCATTATTTGTGTGAATAGTATCCTACCAAATTTTAAGATAATAATAAATTAAACCCTAACAAGATTTTAATAATATGAATCACATAAACTGATTAACTAAGTCAGTAACACTCTAATTAATAAATATAAAGCTAATAATGTCCATATTATGTTAATCATGATACACTTTATCCATTTATACGTAAAAATTAAAATTTTCATACTTAAGGTAAATCTTTATAATTTTATGTAGAAAACTCAAATTTGAGGTCCGAAAAGTGTGTTGGACCTTGATTCAATAAGCTTTCTAATAAAATTCATATTGCAGAGTAAAGTTGTTTCCTAAAAATTTGTCTCTTGATTCTCCCCAACGTAATTCATAAACCAATCTTTAAAGTGTTAAAATACTCATGTATTATTCTCTTCTGGTTGAAAAAAATTTATCCTCAATTTTGCTTGTTGAATTAAACTTGATATACGATTGGTCAAATCTTGAGTAAAAAATTGAATCTTAAATCAATATGTTTTCTTGGATTATTGAAGGTCTTATAAGATCTTTAAAATTGAGCTATGATAACTATTGATTCATGACAGAAGTAGTGGTTTTAAAAAAATATTTTATTTCATGTGATTTTATGACGACGAATGAATGGGTGTAGGATAAGGATGGGTGATGTCTAAACTAAGAGATGCCATTTTGTTTTGAATTTTGCAGCGAGGAGGTTGTTGGTTGGTATAAATGATCTTCTTGGTACGCTAATGTGCAAGTTGCTCTCTCTATCATGAGGATAAAGTAGGCCGCTTCAAAAGGTAAGTGTGTGGGATATGGTGGTATTATACGCGGTGATTGTTTCCAGCCACGGGATATAATTTATTCTCGACGGCCATGTGTCATTGCTGCGATAAGATTATGGTACAATATGGATGAGCTGAAGCTTTTGCGGTAGATGACACTACATCTAAACTGGGTTGTTTTTACAGCTTCGTTAACACTTTTCGGGTGCATCCAGTATACTAATGAATGTGTAGGAAAAATATAAGGCATTTTACGACATTGTTTTTATTATTATTTATAATTATGTAGGTATGTTGTGGTAAGAAGGCATCTTTGGAGCACTAAACATACCATGATGAATTGTTTTGATTGTGCACCCTTTGCCTATTTGCAGCTGAAATACTTAAATGTAGCAAATGAGTCTTACAAGTTGGGTTAAAAAATAGTCTGTTGTGCAACCAAATCGGCTGTGGTCTATTTTCGATTTGGGTTTAATTTGAGTTTGTGATGATTCGACCTTTTGTTGGGTCAGGTCAAGCTAGGTTGAGTAAATGTTAGGTTGGGTTTGTCCCATTGAGGTTGGTTCGGGTCTAAAAATTTCAAGTCGAATTTGATTAAGGTTTATGAGCTTTGGGATAGATTGGGTTTGAGTGCGGATTGAATTTGGATTGAGTTTGATTGGTGTTTATTAACTTTGGGTTAGGCCGTGTTTGATTTAGGTGAATTTGGTTTAGAATTCAAAATAACAAATATGTTAAATTTATTATTCATTATTATGGTTATGCTTATTTAATAATTATAATCATAATCATAAGATTATAATAACAAATACTATCATAATGTATAATATTAATCCCAATTTATTATTATCGTTGGGGTCAACTCGGGTGAAGGTCATTATCTAGTTTATATCCAAGTATGGGTTGGGTTGTTTCAGACTGAATTATTTTTTATTGGGTTAATTTAGGTGCAGCTTATTATTAGGTTAGCAATATTTCGGTTAATTTTTGGGTTAGTTTGGGTCTAGGTTGAGATCATGTTTAAATTTTCATATTAAAATTGGGTTCAAGTTGGGTTAGCTTTACCATGTCTAGGAATACTTACCCCCGTCTTTCAATTTATAGTAAATTATTATATGGTGTAGCCGTATACACCTTGCTCATGGTGTGTATGATGTTATATAAGTAAATAAAGGAACAATTGTTATACGATTAATCTTAGATATTTTGAAAAGTTTCATCCCTAAAAAAAATGCAAAGTAACTTATACTCTCATTTCCACCATGACTCGTCGAAAGCCTACTCTAGCCAAGTAGAGATATGTGACAACAGTGACGTCTGAATCTTCTTCTTTAAAGAGTGAAAGACAAGTGAATTCCCATGGAGAGATGTATAGTAAAGAATTTCAAACCACAAAGGAGTGATACCCAGAATACTTGTAGTGATACACCTCAAACGATGGAGGATGTTCTCAGAACTAATGATAATCTGCAACCCACAAAGAACTTAGTGGACAATTTTGGAGACCCAAAACCCCTAATTACCCCACAATTTTAGAATAATGTGTCATGCAGGGATTTGGTCACTCAAAATCCAAACCCTACCACCATGACTCCTTTGTAGTATGAGGCACCCATGATTCATGAAGGGATTGTTATGGTAGATATGGATTCGGATGACATTGATAATGAAGCTTTAATCTAGTGCAACACAATAGTTGGATATGTTTATGGAGGAATGCCTCATTTCTTTCAGATGCAATATTTTGTTAAAACTCATTGGCATTATATTAGAATGCCCAAGATCTTTTACCACAAGGATGGATATTGCTTCACTACTACGGAAATGAGAAATAATAACGGCACATTAATAATGGTAATTTTGAAACCGTTGCCAAATATGTGAAAATTAATGCGCGAGATAGTTGAAATTTTTTTGATAATAGTTATAGTTTAAAACAGTTATTGAAACCTCCATTGTAAAATTACACATGGTAATTTTAATAATGGTACCTGTAAAAACCGTTATTAAAAGATGTTTTAATAACGGTTCTTGAGAGAACCATTATTAAATACCCAATCATCGGCCTCTTATTTCGTTCAGTTCTTGTTTCGTGCGAGAAATTTCAGATTCTTTTATTATGCACATTTCCTCTCTTACTCTAGTTCTCATGCGAACCCTTGCACCACCATACCGTGTACCACCACTCCTCCTCCTCTCAACTATGGGAAACCACCACTCTTTCTCTTTCACACCACCAACTCCAAGCAACCACTAGTTCGCTTGCACTACCACACTACTGCCATTCTTGTGCACCTTGCCCGCATTTGGTCCTCCTTGCTCCGCCGTGTTCATAGGTGGTCGCCGTTGTCCTCTTGCTCGTTGCCGCTTCTCTTGTTGCCTCCACTCATCTGACGTATAGTTTTGTTCTTCCGTAGCTTATATGTATATATATGTATGAATGTTGATATAGGTTGTAGTTTGTGTCATTGAAGTATTGCAATTTGTTATTGAAAAGTGTGTTGTTTTTGCTGTTGAGTGTGTTGATGAAAAAAAGTTATTGTTTGCTATTGAATTTGTTGGTGTTATATATTAATATGCTTGAGTGTGTTGGCTAACCTTACATAAAAAGGGTACAAGGATGTTAATTACCAAGATAAATAAAATACTTAAAAATATTAGTAATGTCACTCATAAAAACTACACACACACACACACACACACATATTTTCATTAATAAGTAAAGGGTACTAGGATGTTAGGAAATGCCATAAATTAAATAAAAATGTGTTTTACATATGTACATCATTAAATGAAAATTTTAATTAGAGTTGCCTATTAATAATTTTTATTTGATGAGTATTACATAGACATAGAAAATAAAGAAGATATAAAAGTGAATAATTAAATAGAGAGGAATTATTGTGTATAACAACAACATATATGATTTATTAGGGTTTAATTATAGTTAGCTAGGTTTAGGATTAGGGTTTATTAGGTTTAGGGTTAGTTTTTATTATAATTTATTAGGGTTAGGGTTAGGGTTTAGCATTTATTATACTAAACATGATAATTAATATGTTCTCTTATAATAAACTATTATATACATTATTCTCAAATCTACTTTTAATAATATCATATTATTATACTTAACATATATATATTATCTTAATAATATGTACTTGATTTTACTATACGTAGCTTGAAATATTAGATGATAGTTTGATGTTTAGCCCATTTGTTAAATATATAAGTCAATATTATCTCCTTATTTTAAACATGTCTAGTATAATAAGAGGAAGTTTGATTCAACTTAACTCATTGACAAATCTAGTGGGAGTAAATGAAAGGACGTATTTGGTAATTTAACTTTTCTTGATATTTAATGACACATTTATATCAATAGAGAAATAAATAAAAATCAATTCAAGATTATATGTTTTATGGTGAGTATTTTATGTGGATATGTTATTAGCTTTAATAGTTAGCTAAGATATGGCATAATATATTTATGATTTGTCTAGCTAGTTGAAGAGTTTACATACTCTGTAATTTAGATCCTTTTGAGAACAATCTTGATGATAAGATTTAGTGGTTGTTCTCATTTGTAGGTAGCGAGATGTCACTCATTGCTATGACATATCCTCCACTATATCTATGCATGGCGCCAGATGATGATCTATGGACTCATGTCATATGGTTATACAATGAGCTAAGTCAGTTGTGTGCGAGTGGTGCGTCATATGACCCATTCCATTTTAGATCGTATCACCTACTCTTGGCCCTACCTCAGATAGAGCCATGGTTGTTGGCTACATCTACATTTTTGCATTAATTTGCCCATCACACTCATGCACCACACCAGAGATTTATTGAGGGTGAGGTGTTTTCCAGAGAGTATGATTGAATATCTATAGAGTTGATGGTGATTGATGACGAGTGGAGGTTTCGTCATAGCTTGCCTCTGAGTATCCACCCTGATTACCCTAGAGTATCTGTGACTAGGCTCTCTGTTGATGATGTGAGGGAACATATGACATATCGAGATTAGTGGACTTTGAGAGTGATATTTATTAGTCGAGCTCGACAAGGCTACCGAGGGATTTAGTTTTACGGTTATGAGTTTTTCTTAGTTAGGTGTTTTGGCTTTAGCAACCTTTTGATGTATATAGTGCTGCTATTGCTTTAATTGCATAGTATGTATATCTTTTGTAATTTGAACCATTGTATAATGTTTTGCTATATACGTATGAATGTATGTGTGTGTGTATATATATATGAACTCTTTCTAAGTATAAGCGGCTTGAGTATTAATATATTTTTGGAAACGTGTTCTCATGATTTGTGTGTGTTTGTGTGTATATATATATATATATATATATATATATAGATTTAGACTCTCGTACAAACTAGTATTTAAAATACAAACGTAAGAACCATTCATCACCGCTAGATCTAGAAGATTTAAGGGCTGAGATTAAAATAAATTTAGGTTAGGTATTTACTAAATCTTAACTATTGATTAAATACTAATCTAATGGTTAAGATTGGTTCCTATATATGTATCTTAGGAAGGGTTTGTATAGGATCTTCACCCTATATATATATATAGAATAGCATGATACATTTTAGTCAGATTCTTTCTAAACATGAGCGATTTGTGAATTACTAAACTTATAATTAAATTGATTTGTAATAATTACTTTTGCATGGGATAGATCTAGATTGAAAAACTATGGATCAGAAAAGGTTGTTTGCAAATTGTTTTTCTAGAGAATATAACGAAGGAGTGGAGTTTTTCATCAAGTTTGCAGTTAAATATGCTTGGGACTATAATAGAATAGTCCGTTCTTATTTGAATTATGCTTATATTTAGCGTGTCAACATTGATGATTTGAGAGATCATTTGTTTGTGTATGGAATTGATACAAGTTACACTTGTTAGATATGGCATGGTGAGACAGAGTCTAAATATGATAATGAGGAAGTTAGGAGGAAAAGTAGCGGACCATCATTTGATAACTATGAGGGACATTCGTTAAACCAGATGACTCAAAAGGTTGAGGAAAGTATTCGGAATTGTCTAAAAATGTTTGAGAAGTTATTGAATGACTCAGAGAAACCTTTATATGGTGATTGTAAGACATTTACTCGATTATCCGCTACTTTAAGGTTGTATAACTTAAAAGTATATAACAGATGGAGTGATAAGAGCTTCACATAATTATTAATACTTGTAAAGGATATGCTTCCTAATGACAATGTTTTACCCGATCGTACCTATGAAGTGAAGAATATTCTTTTCTCTATGGGCATGAGTTATGAAAAGATACATGCATGCCCTGATGATTGTATTTTATTTTGTAATGAGAATGCATTTTTGGATAGTTGTCCTAATCCTGAATGCAAAGCATCACGATACTAGGAGAACAAGGTGCCAACTAAGGTGTTATGGTATTGTCCTATAATACCAAGATTCAGGCGGATGTTTAATGATGTTGAAGATGCTAAAAAATTGAGATGGCATGCTAATAAGAAGATAGATGACGGGCTTCTTAGACATCTATCTAACTCTCTACAATGGATGATCATTGATGGCTTATTTACTGAATTCGGTAAAGAAGCAAGAAACATTCACCTTGCACTTTTTGTAGATGGAATGAATCCGCACAATCAATGCACCTACAGTATATGGCCAGTGATTTTGGTTATATACAATCTATCTCTGTGGCTCTATATAACACACAAGTATATGATGCTGTCTTTACTCATCTAGGGGCCAAACCAACAGGAGAATGATATTGATGTTTATTTAGCACCTTTGATTGATGATTTGAAGTTCTTGTGGGACATGGACGTTGAAGTATTTGATGCATACAGTGAAGAAAATTTCACTTTAAGAGCAATGTTATTTTATACTATAAATGATTTTTTTACGTATGGCAACTTGTCAGGTTATAGTGTGAAAGGCCATAATGCATGCCCAATATGTGAGGAGAATACTTCATTTGTTCAGCTAACACATGGATGGAAGACTATCTTCATTGGTTATCGTAGATTTTTGCAGAAGAATCATCATTATCATAGGCAAAGGAAAGCATTTAATGGCTTCTGGAAAGATGGGCAGACATCAATCCGGTTGACGGGTCGACAAGTGTGGCTGAAGATGAAACATTTGAGTTTCAAGTTTGGGAAGCAGAATAAAGATAAGCTTCCATCGATTGGGTGGAAGAAGATTTCTATATTTTTTTGACTTTCCTTATTGGGAATCTTTGTACATGAGACATGCCCCCTTGATGTGATGCATATCGAGAAAAATATATGTGACAGTATTGTTAGTACATTACTTAATGTTCCATGAAAGACTAAAGATGGCATCAATGCTCGAATGGATATGGAAGAAATGGGTATTAGATAGGAACTGACACCGCAAGATAATGGAAGAAGGACATATTTGCCACCGACATGCCATACTCTCTCCAAAAAAGAGAAAATTTCATTTTGTGAATTCTTTGTTAGTGTCCAGGTTTCAAAAGAGTATTCTTCAAATGTCAGAAGGCTCATGTCGATGAAAGAGTTGAAACTAATTACCATGAAGTCTTTTAATTGTTATACTTTGATGCAAAACTTATTGCGATACATGGAATTTTATCGAAGCTAGTTAGAATTACTATCACGAGGCTTTGTTGGTTCTTTAATGTCGTATACTCCAAAGTCATACATCCTGATAGTTTAGATGCCTTGCAAAGAGGGAGTATGATTACTTTGTGCCAGATTGAAATGTATTTTCCACCCTCATTCTTTGACATCATGGTACATCTAACTGTTCATTTAGTTTATGAGATAAAAATGTTTGGACCTGTTCATAGGCATTATATGTACCCCTTTGAGAAATTTATGAATTTGATAAAGGGTTATGTGAAAAATCGATATCGGCTAGAAGGATGCATTGTTGAGAGTTACCTTATACAAGAGGCAATTGAATTTTGTATGAAGTACTTGTCAAACGCTGAAGCTCTTGGTATTCCTAGGTCTCTACATGCAAGAAAAATTGAAGGATAGGGTATTAGGGGCATTCAGTTTGGGCGTGTAGACCTTGACATATTCCATAAAGCTCATCTATATGTATTACACAATAGTGATGATGTTCAACCATATATTGAAGAACATATACTTTCTTTAAGGATTGAAAATCTATTAATGATAAATGGATAATCGATAAACATAATCTTTTCTTTATCAATTGGATAAGAGATTGTATCATACCACTCATTGGACATTTTCCAACTTAAATTTCTAAAACCCTGCATTGGTTGTTTCAAAAATCTCGTTATGAAGTTTTTTCATAAACCAGTTCTGAGATCAACGGTTACACTTTTTATACAAAACAATAGGATGAGAAGAGTACAATGTAGAATAGTGGGGTGACTTTAGTGGCTGAGGCAGTGCATATTCCTAGTGCGAAGGACAAGAATCCAACCTATGCAAATATGAATTGTTATGGTGTGATTGAACATATATGGAAGTTAGATTATATTGATTTAAAGTCCCTTTATTCGGCTGCAGATGAATTGATAATAGCTATGGGATTAGATATGAAGATGGACATTAGTAGATCTCAAAAGGGCATGGCATAAATAAGACCCATTAATCTTGGTATCATAAGTGACATAAGTATTCATTGTCATTAATCCTGCTGATAATAGATGGTTTATGATACTATCTATGAAGAAAAGAAATGCCAATGAATGTGATGATAAAAATGATGCCAATTGGAATAAAGAGTGTGTCTCAACTGTGTGCAAGCAACTAAATTATTGAGCGATGATAACAATAAAATTAATGAGAAGGAAATATATGTCAGGGATGATCATTGTGAAGTAATATATGTATCAGATCCTGAAGCCAATCCAAAATAAGGAAAAAAAAGAATAAAAGGAAGGCACTAAGGGTAATAATATTGTAACATATGATGTGTGCTTATTTTTTAAATGTATATTTCAAACTTTCTCATTGGATATTTATTGTATCAAAAAATAATTTAGTGGTATATCATGGTCAATATATAGCATTCTAACATAATTAATTTATTTATTTTTTGTAGAGATATAGCCAACAAAAAATTTGATAGGGACAATAGTGATGAAGAAGGAAAGAGGGGACCTAATATTATGAGAATCATCACGACTATGCGGAATAGAGGAGAACAAGTTGATTTGGGATGGAATACTTACAATCTTCCCATTGACCCTTACATAGACATGTTTCTTACGTACATTTCACTCGTCACACGTAGCCGTGTTCCTATCTCTTATAATAATTAGAAGCATATTCTAAAGGGCCACAAGGAGCATATTAGGTAGGAAGTCACACTAAATATGCTATTTACTTAATCACTTTTGTATGTCAAATGTTATTAATTTTAATACATTAACATCGTTGTATGTCTATATATCTTATTTTGTAGAGAGTCTTTAATGTGCCGGAGACTCGAAAGAAATGGCTTCTTAGACATTGTGGTGAGCGTCTAAGAACATTTAGGGCGTACTTGGCTAGTAGAAAAAATTATAGAAAGAGGGATAACTCTCTACGGAAAAACCCACCCAAACAATATGGTCTTATTAATCAAGAAATTTGGAACTAATTTATTGCATAACATTTTTTTGGAGGAATTTAAGGTATTTGTTAGATAACAATTAAAAATTTTAATTAAGAATATTTTATTGATATTTAAATAATCATGTGCTTATATTTTGGCTTGTAATATAGGGAAAAATTGCCAAAAATAAAGAGATTGCTAAACAGAATAAGTACCAGCATAATATGGATCGCAAAGGCTATGCAGGCCTTGAAGAGGAGTTGGTATGAGATTTTAATTTATCTATTTACATGTAAAAGTATAATGTTATAATAATATTCTTAATGTAAGATTAATTTTTGATTTACAGCTTATAGCCTAGAACTTATATCCATGTACCTCGTCCATTAATATTGGTACATTATGGAAGAAGGCTAGAGTAACAGAAGATGGATATGTTAATGAAGATGTAGATGTAGCCACCAAAAAAATTATAAGTTTGTAGATATCCCAAATGCTACTTAGTTTTCTTTTAGAGAACTATTATATTATGCTTAATCCTATAAGATACATTTATATATATTGCACACATTACAGGATGGCATAAACGTCAGATTCTGCGAAGGGGGTGGACCAATATAACATTGTATCCTAGGCTACAGGAATTGTAGAACACCCTATAAGACACATGAGTCTTAGATTAGGTGTTACGAGAACAAGCGTGTGTGATCGATCTCGTAGTTCTCATAGCACTTATGAGCAAATGGCCATCCTCATCGAGAAATTAAATATGGCATTTGAAAGGATGACAACAATGGAGCAAGAGTTGTCATTTATCAAATCTTAAGGGTATAAGTCATCCGATTTAGTTCACCATGATCAGCTTCACATACCTAATGTAAATAGCATTAGAGATAGTTGTGAAACTAAAACACGTCTTTCTTCTCTTACCAAGGTAAGCATTACAAACTATGATTTATTATGAAATGTATTTGGTGTCATAACTAATTAAGAATGTGTAATATTTTATTTTAGGTTTTGCATAAATGTGACTTGTTAGCGAATGACCTTTCAACTCTTTTGGCAAAATGAAGGGTACAAATCAGTTATAGTACCCAAATGCAAATAGTCCATGGGTATAACTTGGGTCTACATACGAGGCCAGTGAATATTGACACTCTAATCATTGGTAGTGCGCCCTTGCCTTGTTATAAAGAAGGCGATGAGGTAGAAACCACAATGCTAGAAGCTTATGGATGATTTGTATCTTGGCTTGCAGATCAGATATGTCTTACTACTGAAGAGGTAATGACATTCGACATCATTATTATTCCTTATTTGTTATTTACATTATTTATACCTTTTTTTATATCTTGGCTTGCAGATCAGATATTTCGTGTATTATTATGAATTAAGGAATCAAAAAAGAAGAATGCTCCTAGGAGTAAAATAAAGAGAGGTACTAGAAAAATGATCAATACAAAAGAGGGAATTGCTAAAGGAAAGAGAGATAGATCAGAAAACTTAGTTTCCCCACAAAAGATTCCATCTTCAGAGAAGAGCCAATCTCCACTAGCACTAGTTTTATTATATTTCTATGCCCAAAACTACCTCAACGACAATTATATTTTCATTGATTGTCATCCTGAGTATGTTGGGAGGGACGACGCTATATATATGGTATCGGCGGTTGACATAAGTGACATTTATAATAAAGAATGGATGTCAACCACGAGTGTTGCCGTCTATGTCATGTAACTATTATTTCATATTTCAGATTTTAGCACTTCTTGTTGCATTGGAATTTTTATGACCTCTTATGAGTTATCAGTTATTAACAAATATGCATTGTTATTGTCATCCATAGGTTGGTATCTATTCGTGCTACGGTGGAGGGAAGTTGTCCTCTATTGTGTTTGTGTACCCATACTACATAGCTGAAAATACTATAATAAGATAGGGTAGGCACATAAAATATTTAGCAGATCTCATTTTGATTGAGGGATACAAAAAGATTTATCTCATTCCTCACCTAGAAAATAAAAATTAGATTTTGTACGATGTCCGACCTAATTTTAATAAAGTCTATGTGTTTGATTCCCTTCGAACATATGATGTGCCTTTTAACGTTGTTCGTCGTTGTGGAAAAGAATTTATTGACATGTTAGTATACTTTTTACTTCTTACTTCATTATCTTATTTATGCATATATTCTACTTTAATTATAGTAGGTATATATACTTACAATATTGTGTATCCAACTTTATTTATTAGGGAACTATGAACAACGTATCAAAGGAGAGGTGGGAATAGTGTCTTAGACCCAAATAGTCTTAAATATGAGCCTATAATGGTAAATAATAAGAAAACTATTTTGTACTTTGTTTTAATTCGAATTAATATCTAATAGTAAGAGAGCTAATTGAATTTATTTGACAGTGTCCATAATAGAAAAACAACGATGATTGTGAATACTATATATATAGAGCAATGGATCTGATAGTCTAAAATAGATCAGTCAATATAGATCCAAGCCATATATGTTTGTTTTTCCATAAACAAATCATGACATATATATTTTGTACTTGATCTAAGTACTAACCGAATAATAAAAACTTATGAATTTGTAGTTTTTTTATTGATAGTTATGCACGAGGCCAGAAATATAATGATGATGAAATTGATGAAGTTAGAGACCAATGGGCCAAATACGTGCACTCATACATTCGGTATTGGGGATATACATTCTTCATGCATGTTTAGGTTTGTATTTTATCTACATATTTTGTTCATCTAGGTTATGAGCTATGAACTTTTAACTTTGAATTTTAGAGGTAACAAGTTGTGGTACGGCTACTAATTTTGATTCCTGGGTATGCCAAGTGTATTGAGACATACCAATTATAGATTGATTGAAAATAAGTAATGCATATGCTACACAAGTTGGCACATGCTTAATGGAGAAAAGAGATGAGAAGTATGATAATATTCTATCTAAGGTAGCTAAAGGCCAAACACTCACAAGTACCACTCAAGGTTTCAACACTTGAAATAAAAGTTATGAGATTTTTCACTCAAAATAAAGTTTTCACTCAACTTTGTAGAGGGGGGACATAGGGAGCTCAAAAATCTGATTTGTAATTCAAGGGAGTAGTGTGTTGCATTGTGTTGAGGCTACCTATATTTATAATGGCAGCCATGGTTATAAAAAGTCCATTATAACCATCCCCCTTACCTACCTAGTTACATTCCAACCATTCTTTACTATCTAGTTATCTAATACAAGCTAACAACTAGTTGGATGAGAAATAAAATGAGGTCAGCCTATGTATGGTATTTTAACAGCCGTACCACAACATGGAGTCCCTTATATGCTGAAAATATAGGTAATAAATAAAAGTGCAAATCACTCAATTATCCCCTATACCTAATCAATCATCTCCCATGCTTAGTCAATTAAAATAATATGATTTATTGACTTGGCCGACTTTCTTCACATACTCCACCATCCACTTGTCCTCCTTTTTCTTTTTCTCTTTTTTTTATTTTAATTTTCAAAATCAGCCTTAGGCTTAGGCTGATTTGGCTTCTTAGGTGGCATAATACTTGGAAATAGCAATAAAATAGATGGTTGGCCTTAGGCTTGATGTGCCACCACAGTTGGTTAGGCTTGGGTTGAATAAGCTACCACAATTAGTCGTGTTTGGGCTGAATATGCCACCATGCATGCGTGGATTGGTATGCCCACTTATTTTTTTATATTCAGCTAATTAATTTCATCCAAGTTAAGAGTGTTTTATGATCCCCTAACTTAGAAAAATTAATTAGTAAAATATTATTATGAGATGCTTCTGCATCAATATGTAGTATCATTTGGGAGGAAGACATCCATGTATATATGAATTGATGTTGTTTTACATTACAAATTTGGTAAATATTTAAACATACAACTGTGTATGTGGGCTAGAACAAAACAACAAGAATATAAAAAAAATACAAAGTTTTAATAACGGTTCTTCCTTAACCGTTATTATAGATGTTATAATATTGGTTTTATGTAATAACTGTTATTAAAACCCTCTTTTAATAATGGTTATACTTACAAATCATTATTAAAAGTAGGCATTTAATCTCAATTAGGGTTTAATAAATTCACAATAAATGATTAAAACCCTAAAACGACAGTGTTTTAACAACAATTTAACTCAAAACCATTATTAAAAGGTCCATTTAATGCTTATTTAATACGTATTAGGTTTAATAAATGCATAATCAATGATTAAAACCCTAATTGGTTATAATTTTAACAACGGTTTTTGATTAGCCGTTATCAAAATATGGTTTTCAACAACGGTTGTGACTTACAAACCCTTATCAAAACATTGTTTTTAACAATGGTTGTGACTTACTAACTGTTATTAAAACCTTATTTTAATAATGGTTTTTTTTATTAAAATCGTAATTAAATACCAAGTTTACCCCAATATTTACGGGTTTTTATATATTTTTATGATAATTATGAATTGTTATTAAAGATTTAATAACGAATAATTCAATAATGGTTTAGAACCGTTATTAAAATAAAAAAATAACCATTATTAAAACCCTTTCTAGGGTAGTGCTTAATCCAATTTCAATCAGATGAGGAATGTGAACATGTGTTACGATAAGCATATTGTTCTGTCATGAGAAGAACCTTGTCTTAGAAAAGTATGCATCCGAGATTTGTCTTTGATCCTTGTGAATTCCAATTTAAGCATACTTTGATAAAGCTTCTAGGTCTTCCTCTCTATATCTAGTCAAACAAGTCTATTAGTAGGATTGCTAGTTGTATGGGAAATCCAATTAGAGTAGATGCAATCACTACTAGCAAAGAAAGGTTTTCATATGCTAGACTTATGGTTGAGGTGGATACTCATCGGGGATTGCTTGATTTTGTGATGATTAAGATGGCGACCGGAGGACCCTTGAAGCAAAAAGTGGCCTATGAATGGAGGCCTACTTATTATTTGGAATGTTGTAAGGAAGGTCATTTATTGGGGAAATGTAAACCTAAAGATATAGGAGGTCATCATCCCCCCATATAGTGGGTTGTAGTGTATGATAGAAGGAAAAACTAAAAGTACTCTATCTCCTAGGTTATTCCACCAATTTCAATTACTTCTCCATGCATTCCCATGACACCTCATGCCCCTTCTAAGGATGTTGCAAGTCCCCCTAGTCATAGAGCCTAAATGTGAATAGGGTAGCTAGTGGAAGGTATTAAAGAAGAATAACGTTATTGAGGATAGACATGGGGTCAACCCTAACATTTTACCAGAATTAATTTAGGTTTTCAAAATGTGAGAGGTTTAAATGACCCTCACAAAATACGAGGAATGAGATAGTGTACTAACGAAAATAAAGTGGGTATGATAGAATTGTTAGCGACTTGTGTGAAATGAAATAAGGCTAAGAAAATTCAAAAGACCCTAACGGGTGACTGACACTGGTTAAATAATTATGATCACAATTATAATGCTCATTTTTGGATTGGTTGGAACTATATAATTATGATCACAATTTGCTTGCCTCTTATGATCAGGGATTGCATATAAAGGTAATTAATCCAAGTAAAAGTTTAGTTTTTTTATATCACCTATGTGAATGGTCATAATATGGACACAGGTAAAAGAGATTTATGGAGATGGCTACTCACAATTAAACCGCATAATCAGTCCTGGCTCCTATTAGGGTATTTCAATGTCATTCTTCATGGTTCAAATAAATTCCAGGGTATCATGCACCAATAAACATGGAAGATTTCCAATAATGTGTTCAGGAACTACAAGTAGAGGATATGTAATATTCTAGTGTTTTTTCACTTGGTCTGATAAACAAAAAGGAGTTAGTGGAGTAGAGTGTAAGCTAGATCAAGTTATGTGTAACCAGGACTAGTTTGAAGTTCTTGGAGGTTCTCATGCTTAATTTTTCCCTCCTCTTATCTCTGTTCAAGTTAGTGACCTTGAAACAATATTTTAGGTTTAGACCTAAACCTTTTAAGTTTTACAACATAAAGGTGGATGATGCAAGGTTATAGAGTGTTCTTATGACTGTATGGATGAAGCATTACACTGGATCCAAAGTTGACATTATCAAAGCAAAGTTGAAGGCTCTAATATCTCACCTAAACTAACTAAATATCAAGTAGTATGGTAGTATATATAATAGAGTTCAGAGAGCTGGAGATGATCTTTGGAAAATTCAAACAAATATGGATGATAGGCTAACGGATATTAACTCAATTAAGAAAAATGGTATATTAAACTCTTAAAGCACCTATCCAAATGTGAGGAGAGTTTTTGAGGTGTTCTTCTAACTCTACAATAATTTCCAAGGCTCCACTGTCATTACTCCAGGATTTTTGATCCCAATGCTGTACTGAACATTGGGTGTAAAGTTCAAAATCATGCTAAAAAGTTCGCTACTAGCACTTGTGATTAAGGATGAAGTTAGGAAAAATTTATTCAGCATGGGAATGATAAAACCCTAACCCAATGATAATAATGCATATTTTTTCAAGGTGGCATGGCATATTAATGGAGATGAGGTATGTAATGCAATTAAATAGTTTGTTGTTACAAGTGAATTACCTCGGAGTTTGAATGTTTCATCTTTGAATCTCATACCCACGGTGCCAAATGCTAAGCAACCTAGAGACTACAGACTAATTGATTACCGTAATACAATGTACAAAAATATTGCTAAGGTCCTTGATAATAGGATTCAACCTTACCTATCAACTATTATGGAGGAGGCTCAAGCTTATTTTATGTAAGGTAGATATATAGGTGATAGCACCTTAGTGGCTACTAAATTGGTCAATGGATACAACTAGAAACATTTCCCTCTCTAGTTTGTTAAGGTTCTTATGAGTTGTGTCACTACCGTTAGTTATTCCCTGGTCCTTAATTGGGGGGGGGGGTACTGCACCCACCTTTTCAAGCTAGGAAATGCTTGATACAAAGGTATCCCAACTCATCTTATCTCTTTTTCCTTGTTATGGAATACTTGAATAAACTATTATGCTTAGTTTTGGAGAACCCCCAATTTAGACCTCACCCAAAATGCAAGAAAACCTATTTGGTTTCTCTTTTATTTTCTGATGATCTTTTATTCCTTTTCATGGAGAAACTAGATCCATTAAGGCCTTGATCTTTTCTCCACTTTCTTTACTTTAAGAAATAATTTTAGCACCAATTTCACACACATGGAGGAATCTTGCTTGTGAAATACTTGGGACTTCCTCTGGTGGGCAAAATATTGAGAACTTCAGAATATCAACATCTTGTGGAAAAAATTCTTGGATAGAATAATAACTTGACGGAGTAAACTCTTGAGGTAGGCAATGAGACTTTAATTAATAAAATCTATTCTTCTTGGTATCCAAGCTTATTAGGTTCTTATGCATTTACTCCCTAAATAGGTTATCCACACTATCAATTCTATGTGTCCTGAGTATTTGTGATCTGATCATAGTCCTACAAAAAAACATCTTGTAACTTGGCAACAAGTGTGTAAGCCAAAAAAAGGAACGAATGTTAGGACTGATTGATCTAGAATGGTGGAATATGACAACCTTGGATAAACTATTATGGAATTTGCATATGAAAAAGGATGCATTATTGGTGGGTACACTCCTACTTCATCATAACTAAATCTTTATAGGATATCCAAGGTACTACTGTTTTCTCTTAGTGTTTAATAGATTGTTCAACATAAGATAAATATTCTAGCTTTTCATTATCTAGAGAGATAGGAATTGTGTGTCAATGGTAAATTCAGTGTTGCAAAAGATTATGATGTCATCAGACCATGAAGTGAGATAGTAATCTAGTGGAACGTGGTTTGGAACCCATTCACTCTCTCATGGAAGTACATCCATTTGTGGTTTATTGCTCATCAACGTTTGTTTATATGGGATAGATTGGTTCGTATGGGTAATGTTCTTGACCCTACATATCCATACGCATACTGAACGATGAATCCATTCACCAAATATTCTTTGAATTTGATTTTTCAAAGTAGGTTAGGAAAGCTCTCTTTGAAGGCTTTAGATGTACTCACTTGGCTACAAGCCTTACAAGAATTTCTTGATAGATGCAAAGAAAAGGTAGGGGCCTTCTTGTTGCTCGTAAGTGTCGAGATTTATGTTTGCTTCTACCACATATCATATATAGATAGAACAAAACTACTGTGTTTTTAGTTTGCACACAAGAGTAGATTGTCACCTCATATCATAAGAAGTATCATTAAAGAGGTAACAAGTCGTGTTGAAAGTAAAAACTAGTGCAATTCATATGAGAGGCTAGTCAAGTTTCTGAGTGCCAAGTTGTAGGGTGACCAGATAGACCCTTTGGTGTATAGATTTGTTTTTTATTTTATTTTAATATATAGACTTTTATATTATCTATAATATTTTACTCATTAAACAAAAATATATTAATCTTTACACAATAGTTTTTGTGCAGTTGTAATTGTGTAAATAAGATAAACTTTATGTTTTACCCTATTATATTTGGTGTTCCACTACGATATGTTTCTTGTTTTACCACTGTATGCTTGATGTTTTACCACGTTATATTCATGTTCCACCATGATATACTTGATGTTTTACTATGATATATTTTATATTTTACCATGATATACTTGATGTTTTACTACGATGTATTTTATATTTTACAATGGTATGTTTGATGTTTCACCATGGTCCAATATTATATAGCTATGCTTATCTCCATTATTATGTTTTACCGTGATATGCTTAAATGTTTCACTATGGCATGCTTAGTTTGGTGTTTTATCATAATATGTTTAATGTTTTACCATGGTATGCTTGATTCAACACAATATGATTCATGCTTCACTATGGTATACTTGATGTGTCGCTATTGTCCAACATTATATAGTTATACTTCTCTCCATTGTTATGTTTCACCATGATATGATTGGTATTTCACTAGGATGTGACTTATGTTTCACCATGGTATGTTTGATATTTTACCATGATATACTTCATGTTTCTTCATGGTATACTTAGTGTTTCACCACGATATACTTCATATTTTATTATGGTACGCTTAGTGTATATATTTTTTAACATTTAAAACCGTCATTACTTTTTTTTATATAATATGTTAACAAAAATCCTTCAAATAAGATTATAGTAGATATTTTAAAAATATCAAAATAAATTAATTTGAAAACATAATAACCATGTTTATGTTGATTTTTAGATTGAAGAGGTTTTGACACTAAGGAATCATAAAAAAGAAATAACAAGTATTTTTGTTACGTGTTTAGGAAAAGGAGCACCGTGGATGACAATATCATATTGGTGTGGTGTTTATCTGTAATGGCGCACGCCTCGTATTGCATTCTCTGCATCCTAAAGTCCACTAGTAGGAATGTCTTCTACACAAACGCACATCATGCACCCACTATAGCTACAACAACCCTGTTAGTAAAAAAAAAAAAACTTCCACAGCACGGATAGAGTGGCGGTGGGGCGGGTGGGTATGAGGTGTTATCTCATGCGAATCTTCAGTCAGTGAGCGTTTGGAACTTTTCGAATATTTTCATGAGGTTTGGAAGGTCAACGCTGGAACTATAAAATGGCATGGGAAGAAAAAGAACGGAAAGATATATATATATATATATATTAGTGTGTGTCGTGTAATTACAATAATAATCTTCATTTGGAATGGACAAGGATTATGCAAATGGAAATCTATTACCAATATATATATATATATATATATATATATATATATATATATAATTCCCTTGTTTGGTATATACGAAATCAAGTAAGATTCTTATTTTTCTATTGAGTTCCGAACAATAGAAATGGAATTCTAAATCTATGGAATCTGAAGTGAACTTTCAATTGCTGTCATAACGAACAGCCTGGCGTCAACATCCCTAACTTAACCCAATTGATTCTGGCTTTTTGCCCGAATGGCTCTCTTTACAGGAGCTACTGTGCTTGACTTTGTCACTGCAATCCTCCTTTTGCTCATGTATCAAAACATGAGGTTGAGAGGATTTTGTGCCAGCTGCTGTTGGATTACTTCGAAGTCATGTCCTGTAAATAAAAAAAACCATCGATCCGTTTCTTTCATTTTGTACTCAATACATGCAACAAAGGCTACGAGCTCCTCGTTTGGTCAAGACGTCTAGTAGTTAAATAAGAACAGCAGATCACTTGCTCAGTCTGTTTGGCCTGTACGCGCTCAAACCAGTTGATAACCAACTTATTCTATACTCCGTTAGCTTGCTTATATATACTCTTTATCATATCTGCCTGCGGATTTCTTCTTACATTTGATTGCTGATAATTTTAGTTGGCTCTTCGTACAAAAATATTCGTTTACATTTGAATTACTTTTATCTACCTCATTGGCTCTTCGTTTATGTGGGATATCTGACGAATGTTTAAACATGCTTTCAAACAAAGCGTAAGACTAAAAGAGAAAGAACAGAAAAAAAAAAGTATAATTAGTTGCTCACTTTTTCGTGCACGGGTTTATGTTGCAATATTATCTCATCCCTCTTCCTCCATACTGTGATTAATGCATAAACTTTTTTATGCTTGTATCGAATATGTGGGTTAGACCATAAAAAATGTGAGATGACGACGTTGTCCAATCAATAGAAAATATATAAGAAGCCTTGATGTGAAAGAGCGAGCCTTTCCGACCAGTATTTCATTAACAGAATTTTCAGCATTAAATTTAATGTAAACGACATTTTTGAATAACGCCCATTTTATTTTATTTTAAAGGTAAATCTCTAATTCCATAAGAATCGAATTTTGTTTCCAACGGACGACAACAGATCCTGACCCATTGCTAGTCTTGTTGCTTGAACTTAGATATGTTAGATTTTGGTGCATATATGACAGTATATAAACAATCAATAAATTAGAGCTATATTTTAATTTTCACACAAGGTCTCTAAATATCAGGAAGAGTGAGCTTTTATTCCAATCAGGGTGCAGGAACAAGGGGGTCTTTCATGCGTCTAACATGATCAATCATCAAAAAGACACCACATAAATTGAGAGCCCCCTAAAGGGCCCTAAGGAGGTTAGACACCTTAGAAACTATAATAACCGAAAATACTATAACTCCTCCATTTTTAACCCTTGAAAATTTATTTAAAAAGAGCTGATTGTGAAAACTAACTCATTTAAAACGTTGGGTATTACTGCCACACTAAGTATAAGTCTAGTTCCTCTACCTTTTTATATTAAGTATTAAGGTTAAAATGTTTTTGCCCTTAAATTAAGAGCAATAATTCATAAGAAATAGATAAAGATTTCATTATATTATTACATATTTTAGTTAATAAAAGATCAAACAAAAGAGTTACAACTAACAAAGGAAAGAAATACATAAGGAGACATAAGAGTTCAAGGCATATCTAAATCAAAATATGTTGGAATGGATACAAGATAGTCCCAACTCTCAACCCCTATCAAAGTACATCAAGTCATACATTTAAAGTATTCCTATGAGATAAAGACTACCCATTGAATAGGTAAGGAACCATAAAAAGGAACTCATTGGTACGACATTACTAAATAAACCCTTACACGATACTAAGTAGACAAATATCACATGAAGCACATATAAGGTAACATCTATCATGGCATAACACATCAAATAGTACAAACCATAGCTAAGTGCCACATTTATACCATAACTCATATCATACCAAAGCCACATGTTCATCATATTAAACTTAACCTTATTACAACTATTTTATTAATCCGATTATACTAAGGGTGTCCCACGAAGGGAAACGAAACCATAATTAAGCCCTTTTAAAATAATCACAATCATATCACTTATAACATGATAAAGAAAGCACGAAGATAATTACTAACCAATATACGAAATTTAAATAGTGCACAGATGCAACTATCAAACCAACATATTAAAACTAAGTAGTGAGTAGAGGCAACTACCAAACGAACAAACCATAACCATATATTTAAATCCTTATTCAAAGATTTTTTTTATTTTTAATTATTTGAAGGAATACAATAATAACCTAGAGACATATAAAGTACACCGGTTATACTAGAGCACAAAGGAAATATAATGTCCTGCCAATTTGTAACCTAGAGACATACAAATACTCTAATCATACTAGTGCAACAAAGCAACACAATATCCTCTCATCCTAGGACACCTAGTCTTTAAGTATCACTACCTTTATAAGGCTCATAGGTCACTTATAGAGTAGACTAGGGCCTTAGCCGAAATGCTGATGCATCTTATGAAATCACTAAACAAAATTGATGGCTCCTACCTCGTCTCTAGGTTAGCCAATCCTAAATACCAACCATTCCCAAACCCTGAGGTCTTCTACTTTAAATATTATATCTTAATAAGATGATCATAAAATATCACATAGTGCACAATTATTCCAATGTCATACTTAACCATTTTTTTATTTTCAATTGTTTAAGTTGACCATAAGGTCAACAATCCAAATCAAAATCTAAGTTAACACTAAGGTCAATATAATACTCCATTTCTATAAACTTTAATTATAAAATGATAATTATGTGTAATTAATTATAATAGTCATCTTATGTGGTTTTGTACAAAATATGTGTATTATTATAGCATATTACATATATATTTAATTAGGTTTAAATTTTATAGAAATTACGTTATTAAATTTAATCCTAGTTTATACCCTAACTTACCTTTTTAACCTAATCCTAATTTTAAACCCACATAATTTATTTCTCCTTTTCTCCATATTTATTTTTTCTTTTCCTTTTTCTTCCCTACTTGCTCGATCTATTCTCCTTCTCCACAGCATCAATCCTACACATGCTTTCACCATGCCCCATACTCCATCAGCTACACCTTACCCTATTAATTCCCGCCTTCTTTGTGCACAGGTTGGCTTGGTGACCATACTTCACCTCATATCTCCCTCTATACATAGGGGTGTGTTTGTGTAACATATTAATGCCTCAACAACACCCTCTTCCCTCCATTTTCTGTCAACACTCACCACTACCAAATACTTAACCTTCTCCTTCCCCTCCCTCCTTCTCGTCGTTGCCAAACATACCTTGAAACCACCATAATCCCTTAACTTTCCTATTGGTTCCCCTAGTTGCGCACAATCCCACCGAAACCACCACCGCATCATTGGCCATCTTCTTCATTCCACCACCCCCTTTTTCTTTGATAAAAGCCACCACACATCACCCTCCACCACCGGCCGAACCAACCGCAACCATCTAATTAGTTAGATAAAAGTTGTCGATCTTCACCCCTTGATGCACCTACAACCACCGATTCCCTTGCCTTAGCTTTGGCAGCATAACCCTCCCTTGTGGCTCCTTTCATCATTCTTCACACCATAGTAATGACATATGGTTCCATTGCTCCCCTTTATTATTGGTGCTGCCTTCTTTTATTGTGTGTAGCCCCTCTATTGTTGCACCATTTAATTGCCTTCAGCCAATTAAATTCCTAACCTTTTTTTTTACCCATTTTAATTAATTTTGGTTATTGATTGTGTTATATTAAAATGATAATATATGTGTTTGTGTTTGTTGATGTAAGGGTTTTGAAGAGGTTAAGTGGATAATAAGATTAAGTGAATCTTGCTTTTAATCTTTGCTTGGATAAAAGGTAATTATACCTTTCTACTAAGATGTGAAATCATGTGGTGATTCATAAAATCCATTAGGGTATGATTTATGTATGAGTTTTGAAATGATATACGTATATGTTATACACCAAAGTTTTGCATTAGGAATGCAAGCTTTATTAATAGGTGTGAAACATAAAAAGTATAATATTAAATGATTAGCATGTATATTTGTTGAATGATCAACGTATGTATGTATGTATAGGGTTTTGTTAGGTTTTGTTCTTGTTGAGACTATGACGTAAGTGTCATGATAGGTTTACCCTAATAATCTTTGCATGGTATATGTAGATTGATAAAACACATTATGGCATGCCCACATGATTTGGGTTGGAATACAATAATTATCACTCGCATGTTCTAGGATTAGAAATATTTTCTTACATGTACTAGGATGTTAATGTCATGTTAAATTCCATAATATACTATAAATATGTACATATGTATTGCATGGAATATATAACGCATTATAAATTAACGGGCTTGTGGACGTAACTCACTGAATGCTTGAAAAATAGAAAATATAGTTAGTCTCTATATTATAATTACCTATGTGCTAAATTTTTATGAATTATTATCTTTTATACTTTTCATGACAAATTATCATAATAATAATGTTTGGTACAAAATTTGGATATTAATGATTAAATTAGGGATTTGAGGGCATTTTGTTCATTTTCGACCTAATGCACTTGTGATGGATAATTGTACCTAAATCGTTGACCTTAGGGTTGACTTGAATAATTAGAAATAATAATAAAAAGGATAATTATAGAAATGGGAATAATTGTGCAGTTTGTGCTTTCTTTTATTACTCCATAACATACGAATACTTAAAGTGGAAGACCTTATTTTATGGAATGGTTGGTCTCTTAGGCTTGTTACCCTATAGATAAGGTAGGAGCCATAAGTTTATTTGGTTTGCTGGTGTGTCGTTATGTCTCGGCAAGGCCCTAGTCTATTCTATAAGTGACCTATGAGCCTTATAGGGGGTATCAATACTTAAGGATTATGTGTCCTTGGTGTGGAGGGTAATGTGTTACCTTGTATACCAGCATGACGAGAGTGATGTTATGCCTCTAGGTTAGATAGTTAGGAGGGTATGGTGATGCTTTGCGTGTCGTGTGACTGGTGTATTTATATGTCCTTGAGTTATTATTGTATCCCCCTAAAGTAATTAAAGATAAAAAAAATAATTATTGTGGAAGAACATTAATAGGTTGTTCTAAATTACTATTTTAGTAGCTGTCGTTGTGCGCTACATGTTTTGGTATGTGGCTTGATAGATGCCTTAGCCCCTTACCTTGATATCTGGAATTGATATAAATTGTTATTTTGGTAGTTGCCTCAGTACCCTACCTTAATATTTGGGTTTCTTTTTACTACATTAGTTGTGGCTATTTTATGTTCGTGTGATTTCCTGATGTATCTATGCCATGTTCTTATATATGTGCCCTATATGGCTTTACATGTTAGTGTCATTTAAATGCCTCAGTGCACTTTTTTAGCATAATTATTACTATTGTGTGCCCTAGGGGCAATTTAGTCATTTTAAGGGTATCATAACTTTTATTCCGACGAGTGTGCCTACTATATATTATTTGTTGTTATGTATGAGAATACATAATTTGATGATTTATAATGCATGGTTTAGTATCATCATCATCATCATCATTATTATATATTATTATTATATGCTCTAGGGCTATTTTGGTCACTCCAATAGTATCATGATAATTATTTCGAAAAGTGTGCCTAATACGTTTCATTTCCTATGGAAAATGGGAATGTGTGATTTGATTTTACATTAGGATTTTACGTTTAAAACCATGTGTAGGGGTAAATGGTCATTTGGTGTGTTTGCTAATTTATTTATATGTTATGTAATTTAACATGTATGTTTTAGCCTTTTCATGATAAAATAATAAATAAAATAAAATTAGTATTGAAAATGGATGATAATAAGGTAATAATAGTCTTAAGGGTATTTTAGTTACTTTTGACTTGATATGCCTAACATAAATAATTAGGAAGAGAATGACCTTGGTGTATTGATATGTTGACTTTAGTATTGACTCAAACTCGGACTATTGACCTTGAATTGAAAATAAAAGAAAAATGGTTAAGTATGGAATAGGAAATCTTTGTGCAATATGTGATGTTTTGTTATCACCTTTTTAAAATATTAATATTTAAAGCAAAATACTTCAAGTTAGGAATGATTGCTCTGTAGGGGTAGCTACCCTAGAGACGAGGTAGGAACCCTCAATTTGTCTGGCTCACTAGTGTGCCGTTGTACCCCAGTAAGGCCCTAATATACTCTATAGGTGACCTATAGGCCCTATAGGAGGTATCGGTACTTAAAAATTAGGTGACCTAGGTGTGGAGGGTACTCTATTTTTTATCTTTGCCTGTGGTATACATATATTATCGGTCTAATAGTGAGATATATTGTAAAGATTATGCTTATTATGTAGATATTTGTTCTAATCATGTCTTTCAAAAGCATTTATTGTATACTTGGTTGGTAAGCTTCATTATATTCTAGATGAATGAGTATGAGCGGTTTATGGTCTCGGTAATTATTATTTATTTCAATATCTCCTTCCATGATTTGTAGTGATGCCTTTGATGTGTTATATGTGGGTTTTATGTATTAGTTTTGTATAATGGGTTACTATGTACTATATTATTTACGGGTTCATTTCATAGTCCCCAACCTATTTAATAGGCAGTTTTTACCTTGCCGAACTATTTTGAGGATAAGTTCAAATGGCTTCTTAGATGGGCTGAGAGTTAGGATTGTCTGGGGTTCGCCTGGCATCTTTTGATCTAGACGATTCTTAACCTTTATTTTCTTATGTATTTTCTTTTTGCTGGATTTTGTAACCACTAATAGTTGGTGTATTTGGAATGATGCTAAGTTATTTTGAATCTCTTCCCACTCTAATTTTTATAAGTGTATTATTAAATTAAGTGTACAAAGTTTTAGCCTTAGCACTTAGTGTAAAAATGGTAGAGGATGCCAAAATCATGCTAGTTATGGCGGTAACATCCACTACTTTCATAACTAACACTTTCGCATAATGAAAATTTTAAGTATTAATTTGGGAGTGTTACAGAGGGCCATCCATATTAAAAATTACTCCATATTAAGCATGCTTAACTGCGGCTTTCTTAGGACGGAATCACCAAAATAATATCATACCATGATGATATAGATAGCTATATTCAATTTAGGGCTATTGCATTTGTTATCAGAGCAGATCCACCATGTTTTACATGTGATTGATGATTAGTTGCTTGATGTACTTACCTTAAATGAGCGTTAATCAAATCGGTACAAGGTATGGTTATTCGGATATATTTATCTCTCTTTGGACTTGTAGTCCTCAGTTTTTACTATTTATTCCCTTATCTCTATTTTGTATTTTACATCATGGTGGAATCAAGTGCTTCTCACACCTGATTCCTAGGTATAAGGTTATTTTTACCTTACACCTAACATAGATGGGGCATAGGGTTTACCTCTTCTATGTTTGATGCAGCGTGACACCTCTATGTTTTGTATTTTGGCTTTTACTATTAACTCTTTAAAATGAAAATTTTAAGATCTAAATTTGGGGCTTTACATATAAATTTTTATTCTACTAAAATTGGCTTGTTTGCGTAATGCATCATTATATGCCTTATACTCCACTTTCGAGAAAGGGTTTGAATATGATAGCCAAATACTTGCATCAAAAACATTTTATAGGGGGTTGAATAGTGTATAATGATAGACAATAGGAAATTAAAATTTTGCATAATGATTTATAGTGGTTCCAAGGTCTAATACACCACTACATCCACTATGGAAAGATCTTTCATTTTGGATTTTGAAATCTTCCTTTATTGTATGTTGATGATGATCACTCTTCTAGTTTTATGAGCCTACAATCTCAATGACCTCTCTAAGAAATGATTTACATCTTTGTCTAGTTAACATCTCTAGGTTTATGGATATACTAATCCAATGACCTTACTAGAAATTTTAGACACACAAAACCTCATATTAATAAGTTTTAAAGAGTGTTGTTGTGTTTACAATTGATTTCTCACAAAATAATGAAATAAAAGTGTATAATCAAATGTGAGGGAAGTAAACAAGATAGATTGATAAGTGTTACAAGTGTAAGAATAATCTAGATAAATATGAAAAACAAATTAAATAATAGAGAAGTTTGATTTAGATTAGAATGTATAAAATTAAAACTCTTTTTGATTCTTTGTAAGATATGAAAATAATAATTTTATAAGAATTGTGCTAGATTAATTAATTTTGAGTAAAGTCTAACAACTCTTATCTATATTGCTAAAAGATAAGAGAATTCAACAATATCCTTTTGGTATAAAAAGTACTTTAACGATCAAATTCTAACATGTAGAAATATCAGAAATGCCTAGATTAGTCTATAAGTGTTCAAACCAATCAACATGTTTAACTAAATTGTCAATATGTTTAAGTACAGGCTAAAAACATTTTCTAGAGAGTAAATGAGTGGATCTGTGGAATCTGTTTTTAGTATTGCGCATATTTACACAAAAACCATAATTTGAGGTATAGAGCTCAAAATTGTGTCATTTTTTTCCTATAAAATAGACATCTTAAACTTTCTAAAAAGATATTATTCATACAAAAAAATTGTCTATGGAGTTTATGGTGATTTTTCATGTCAACTCATATGGAAAAGGGCAAAAGAAATGACTGATTTAGGATTTCCTTTTGTGTAAATACTTGTAGATATTTTTAATGCATGAAATCATTTTAAGACCTTACAAATGATTTTAGAATAGGATAAATATCAAATCATTAAAAAATCTAATGACTATAACATACGTTTTAAAGGTTGAGTCTTGGTTTCTTAAGCAGACTTGCCTATCCTCTCATTATTTGTGTATTCCACATATGAACTTGAAGTTTGTGAAGCTAGAGTCTTCTTTCTTCATCCTTGTTAAACTTTGGCTTTTGCTTGAGATACGACTTGTAAACGTGATATCTTTAACACTCATTAACTTATTTAAGTGTTAAATACTTCAGTTTTTGCTATAATACTTATGCACACATAATAAGAAAAGTCAAATTCATAATTAAATTTGTTATCATTAAAATAAAGATTGATTGACTTATGATGTCAACATGCATGTCAAGCCACATTCAGACTCCAATCATGTGCATTATTGAAAACCGCCCCTTGATCATTATAACACCCTCCCCCACCCTCACCCCACCCCCACCCCCAAAAATATATATGCCAATGAGATAAGGCACTAATATTGTTAGGAGTCTTGGTCCAACTTTCATATTAGGTCATCTCTCATTTTATTACTTAAGCCCGTTCATTTATCCACAAGGAAGGTCTAACCCACCATAATCGAGGACATGAGGCTCTTATGTCTTCCTTATTTTCCATCCTCCCTACTTCTATAAATAGAGGATCTCCTCCAATATTAAAAGGATCATTTCCATTTTCACTGCAAATTTTCTCTCTTAAAAATTGCCCTCACTTCTCTCTTGAATTTTCACTTTTCCGTTGGAAATCCCATGCTAGCAAATATACTAGATGGAAAATTGATAATAAATTTATGGTCAGTGGAACTACGCTCGCTTGCTGAAGAAACTGTATAGGTAGTGCTGACTGGCTATTTGAGTTATTGATGAGAGTGGACTCTCCACAACATTAGTGGACTTGCCCCACGCTTGATGCAACTGACACGCCCCATCTATCGTTCATTAATTTTACCTACATGACTTTATCCACCATTCTTGCAACACCAATCCCGAAAAAAATTGAAAAGTATGTTTGGTACATACTAATAAATTCTCCATATGAAAGACGTACAATAGCCAGTCATACAGTACCATAGTATATGCCATAATGCCACCTGATCGGCTCATCCTCTATCTATACTAATTTGCATTTTTAAATAGAGCTGACTCTAGCCCGGGAAATAAAATAATTAAATAAAATATGCAGTGTAGACGACGTGTCCATTTCGTGCATGCATGTACAACGTGGACCCCAACAAGGACATCATTAAGTTAGGCTCCACCTCCTCCTACGTGAAATACCTTGTTTGTTGGCCGATGGTATTTGGCTTTGCGTAAGGTTGTTTATAGTTTTGGGTTGGAATTGGACGGTGGGTGCAGCAGTGCGTTAAAGGTGTCGTGTGAAAGCTCACGCAATGAAAGCTCTCTCGATCCGTGCATGCTCTTGCACTTGCTACTTTCGTGTGCTCATTCCGCATTAACTTGTCCCTAATTTTCTTTGTTTGTTTCTTTTCTTCGTGTGACGTATGTTATGGTTATGTGATGCTAAACATTTTCATTTTCCGACTACGCGTTTCAGTTTCAACGGAATAAATGAGCTAGGAGCATGATGCAGGTGGACTTTATTACTCCCACTTTTTCATATTATATAATAACTTTGTAAATTTATTTTGAAATATACGTTAAGTTATAAAACTTTATAAAAATTGAATACAAATATCTTTTAACCTCATTGGGAAAGGAGCGGAACACTCAGATAGAAATGACAACAAGGTGGGTTAGAGACAGAAACACAATTCCTATCTCTTAAGCAGATAAGCAAAACCATATCCAAACTCACCCTGCTCCTTTTTTCTTATCAGAGAATTCCTGATTCAATCCCAATAGAGATCAAATCCCTATACCAGATCCTATTCGCGGACTCTTATCCACTCCCGATTCATTCTCCAACCTCAAAACCCTAGTTATATATATACCAAACCAAACCTAATTATAAGTAGTGTTGCATGGAGACGGGGACCGAAAACAGTGTAGAAACGTTATCTTTAAAAAAATTAGGAAATTGGGACGACATGAAACAAACAAACACACACACACACACACACACACACACATATTATGTATATTTTTAAAAAATAAACTAAATCTACTAAAATTAAGAGAGAAAAAAAATTACTATCTACCTTAGTTGATATAAACCACTAATAAATATTTTTTAATAAATAAATAAAATAATCAAACCCTTTCAATATTAATATTGGTGCCGAAAAATTTTCGGGACGGAAAAAGGTGAGGGGTCATTTTCGAGACAGGAAACGTCACCCCTAAGACATTTTCATGCTTCATGGGCTATAAGCTGATTTTTTCTATTACTATAGGACTAGAGAACATTATAACTTGCCCGATCTAGTCCATATTATCAATTCGCACCGAATGTTGGATGCCTATAATTACCACTACTTATTCTATAAGTACACATTATAAATATATATAACTAGTCTTTGCTTTTGCAATAACTAGTACAAGAGTATATAAACTCTATTTACTCATCTTATTTCTAGAGCATACCTTTCTCAAAATTCTTGAATGCAGACATTAATTTCTTGAGATTCTTGAAAGAAGACAACAAGAATCAATAAAGGCAAGACAAGATTGTTGGACTCGTGTCATTTAATGTGATCTTACAAAAATACCATAAAAAATTTGAGACATATGGCAGGTTCTTCCTTTTGTAACTAAGTAAGGCCAAATGTCCATTTTATAACTAATATGAACATTTAGAGGTTGCTAGGAATCACATTCATGTGGTTTTGATTTGGTTATATTTGTCAGTCGGTTATTATTGTACCTATCAAGTCTGTTATGTTAGTTATGATTATATGACGTCTCTTTAAAAGTCTATTATGTTTTTTTAGAATGAGTTAAAGGTAGGTAAAGTAGGTATGTTTGTTATATTAGTTGAGGACTTTGTCAAAGGTTTCATCTTTGTCCTTGAGTCTAAATCCTCTACTATTGATTCTTTTGAGGTGGAAAAGGAGAAATATGCCTCACAATCGAGAAACCCATGACCAAAATGCCTTATAAATTAGCCAATCCTCTCTAATTAAGTTGGTCTCTATTCAAATCAAGTAAGAATTTGAATCCCTCTCTACCAAAGACTTTTATCATGATAATAGTTTCTTCTTTAAAGGAAAGGTGATGTAGGAGCATCGCATAATAATATGAAATGCCCCAAAATCCTAATTTCTATTATCTACTATTAAATAAGATTTTTATGTGGGAGTTTAACCAAAATAATTCATTTTTATTAAAATAAGAGGAAGTTAATTAGGTTAAACCAAAAAGAAATTTAAAAGAGTTTTAAATAGGAGGAATTGTGGTATTTTAAGCTAATTAAGGATTCTATTTTAGAAATTAATTAAATAAATTACTTTATTTAAATTAAGAAGAATAAAATAGTTTCAAATTAATATAAACTTAATAAATAATTTAATTGGAAGAAAATTTTAGTATTTTTCCTAATTAGTATGGAGGTTAAGGAAATTTATCTAAAATAGTCCAAACTAAGCAAAAAGGGATTTATTTAATATATTATAAATATTAATATTCCAAATAGCCCAAAAATATTCTAAATAATTTATGCAAAATCCCAAAACCCTAAATAAAGCCTTCCTTTTTCCTTTTTCCTTTTTCCTTTTTCTTTTCCTTCTTTTTCCTTTTTCCTACCCTCCCCGCCGAAGTTGGGCCTCGACCGGCCCAACGCCCCCTTCCCTTCCTTCTTCTCGCCGCGGCCCAGCGAGCCCAGCCACCCGTGAGTCAAAACGCCGCGTTTCGACGCTAAAGTCGCTGAAACGCCGCGTAGCGATAAGGGATAAGATATTCGTTGCCAGACCGACGCGGACGCTGCGTTTTGCCCAAAAATCGCCCAAAACGCCGCGTTTCATTTATAAGGGAAATAACCGCCGCCGCCCGGCCGGTTCCCCCTTCCTTTTCCTTTTTCCGCTGGACCGCCGGTCTAGCCTCTTCTTCTTCTTCTTCTTCTTCTTCGTCCCTGTGTCGTCGTCATTCGCCGCCTGCAACACGAAATCCTGCCGGAGAAGAAAGGCCTGCAATGACAACTCCAACTCCGGTCATTTCGCCCCTCTTCTCCTCGTTGAATTCCCTGTGGACATGACAAATCAATCGTAGCCCTTCTCCCACATGAAATCACTCTCTCTCTCTCCCCGACGAGTCTCGGTCTGCAACTGGAGACCTACTCCGGTTAGCCTCGCCGGACACGCATCCACCTAACCTCCGACCTCCCTCGCACCCTTGTCATTTTCCCGTCCCAATTTCCCTATAAATAGCCCTAACCACCGCCTGAATTGGGTTCGAAATTTGGAACCCAGAAAACCAGAGCCGCACACCGCCCCACCTTTAGCCGCCCTTTCCTCCGCCTTCGGCCACCGTTGCCGCCTGCCCGAACCACCAACATCCTCCCTACACCTCCCTCTACACAACTAGACTACTAGCTCCCCCTGCCTTGCTTCGCACGGGTCGCCTTGGCCGCGCGAAATTGCCACCCCGAAACGATCCTTCCAGCCCCTACGCCACCTTCGCGCCGCCACCGCCGGCCATACCGCCGCTTGCAGCGCCGTCACCACCCCCCAAAATGACCAGGGGATCCTGCCCTACCACCCAACACCTCCCCTTTCCTCTAGTTTCTCCTTCCCTAGACTCCACACCCATTTTTCCCTTTTCTCCCTTCCTCCACCGCCGCTGCCGCCACGCCGCCGCCACCACCACCTCTCAGCCAGGTTGCCCAACACCCTAAACCCTAAATCTTAAAAATAAATAAATAAATAAATAAAAATGATTAATGATTTAATATTATTAACTACTATTATTAGTATTATTATGATTAATATTAACATTATCATTATTATTACTATATTATTATTATTATTACTAATACTACCACCCTTATTATTATTACTAGGACCCAATCCTCCCCTAAGAACTTCTAATTAATGGTATTAAGCAATACAAGACCCTATTAAGTTATTATTATTGTTAATATTGCTAGTATTACTATTATTATCCTTATTATTGCTAGCACTACTATTATCGTTACTATTATGATTACTATTATTATTATTATTATTATTATTATTATTATTATTATCGTTATTATTATTACTCTTATTATTATTGTTGTTATTATAATTATTATTGTCATTTATTACTATTATTATTTTTATTACTATTATTATTATTATTATTATTATTATTATTATTATTATTATTACCATTATCACATGTGTTACTTTAACTATGACTAATATCCTTAGTACTTTTAATATTACTATTATTATTATTATTATTATTATCACTATTATTACTATTATTATTATTCTTATTATTATTACTACTATTACTACTGGTGTTATTGTTACTATTAATATTATTATTATGAGCATTATTGTCATTATTACTACTATTGTCATTATTATTATTATTATTATTATTATTATTATTATTATTATTATTATTATTATTATTATTATTATTATTATTATTATTATTATTATTTCCATGTTTATCACTCTAACTATGACTGATGTTGTTATTATCTTTGCTATTATTATTATGGTAGTATTCTTACTCTTATTAGTATGATTAACATTATTATTATTATTATTACCCTTATCATTATTATTATTATTATCATTATCGTTACTATTACTATGGTTATGAGGTTGTTGCTATTATTATTATTATTATTATTATTATTATTATTATTATTATTATTATTATTATTGTTATTGTTATCATTATTATTATTATCTTTATTATTTTTATTATCAACATTACTATTATGGTTATTACTATTATTATTATTATTATTGTTATTATTATTATTATTATTATTATTATTATCTTTGTTATTATTTTGTTGTTGTTGTTGTATTTAATGCATTTATTATTTTATCGATTATTACCATCGCTATTATCCTTAACATTATAATTTAATATTATTACCTTAGTATTTTTGTTATGCTTAGTATTGCCACAACTATTGTATTATTATTATTATTATTATTATTATTATTATTATTATTATTATTGTGATTATTATTATTGTTATTTTTATTATTGTTATTATTGTTACTATCATTATTGCTATCATTACTATTATTATTATTCTCATGGTTAATACTAGTGTCATTAGGTTTATCTTTCTAACTATTATTATCATTATTATTTTCATCACTATTGCTATTTCTAATATTATTATTATTATTATTATTATTATTATTATTATTATTATTATTATTATCATTATTATTAATATTATTGCCAGGATGATTATGGTTGTGCTATTATTTTATTATTATCGGTAATATTACTATCACTAATGCTACTACGATTTCAATTATTATTATTATCATTATTATCATTATAGCCATTATTATTCTCATTATGAGTACTATTACTATTAGTAGTATTCTTATTATTGTTATTAGTAATTATTATTATTATTAATATTAAAACCCTCACCTTAATACTCTGGATTTTGCTAAAACCTACTTTAATTAGTGATAATCCGTTTAAACTATTGTGAGAATAGTAATAACCCTACCCTTTATTTATAAACCCCTATTATTAATATTAGCCTTAGTATTAGGCCATGATAGGGGTAAGATAGGAATTATGATAATTCGGGTAGAGGGAGATTGACCCTTAGTATTTCTTCCTTATAGGTGAACCGGGTCAAACCCCAAGAGGTGTAGGAGCGTGCTCCAAGCCCGGCGCCGATTTAGGTAAGGACGTAACTAAGGCCACCTATGTGTATTGCATGTTTTACCTGTCTTGTATGCTTTGTGCGGTTGTATACTATAACCTATATATTATCTGTGTACTTGTGTAGCGCAACATGGAACCGAGGTACGTTCTCGTGCTCTCGTATGTGTGTACTAATATGTTGTGGTACAAGTATGATGTGATGTGATGTGACCCCTACGACATGCATGCTAGGTTATGTGAGGAAGTGTTGTAAGGTGGGGACTTGAAAAAGAAAAATAAGCAATTAAGATAACCAAAGAGAAGTATGTCGGTTAACATAGGTATGGACGACCTAAGGAATTCATAATTTGTGAAATGATGAGGAAAAAGGGGGAATCAAATAAATAGAAGAGTGGGAATAAAATAAGGTTGCATGGGGGAAACTAGGGTTTGCATGGAAATGATAGAGTTGGCATGGTGGAAATGATAGGGTTTGCATGGGAAGGTTAAGGTCCGCATGGGGGCGAACCTTACGTATGAAAAGTTACTATGGGACGTGAGGAAGATAGTGGAAGGTCTGTTTGGGAGTCTGGGGACTCGAGGTGAAATATAGTACGTAGGGTCATATAAGGGACCCGATTAGGGTTTTGGGAAGAATTAGTAATCTGAAAAAGGCGAAAGAAAAATGATTAAGGGTGAGTGAGGTGCGGGTTGAGAGTGAGAGTTTATGTTATAAGGAATGATTATGGGATTTTTGAGGAAGAAGGAATATTGGGTGAAAAGGAGAGGTTACTTGTGGGAAAAGAAAGGTACTAGAGTTGAAATGGCCAACTAGAGTTTTGGGGTCACAGGTAGAATCGATGGGTAAAGCAATATGATTTGGGGACTGGACCTGAATGAGATGAGGTGTTGAGGATAGATGAATTAATGGTAGAGAAGGTTGGACCACATAGGTCCAATTAGGATTTCAAGGGAAACCCTAGAGACTAATGGCGGGTGGAGTCGATGTCACGAGGTGTTGTGCCTTAATTCATACTCTAGGAGTTGGTTTTTATTATGTGTATGTATAGCGGGGAATTGGATATCGAGGTGTGATAAGGGGTGCACGAGTTCCAAGATATGGGACGGGCCCTCCTGGGAGGATAAGTGCGGATATAGTTAGCCACGCATGTCAAGGGTAAAACACTTTCAATAAGATACGTTAAGATACTAATCACTTAAAGAGAAAGATGCTGAGTCGGGCCCAGACCGGTCCACCGGCGAATAATAGTGGCCAGGAGCCGGGGTGCCCTGGAGACCGTGCCACCAGCGAACAATAGTGGTCAGGAGCGTTTTGCCCTGTATGATTTTCGATCCACCGGCTATAATAGTGGGGATTTCCGTGCTCAGCAAACCAAACGTAAAATCTATAAGACATGGGAAAATACTAAATACTTACAGTGGAACACCATGTGAGTCGGGGCCAGACCGGTCCACCGACAAATATTAGTGGCCAGGAGCGTTCTGCCCTGGAGACCGGTCCACCGGCAAATAATAGTGGTCAGGAGCGTTCTGCCCTGAGTTTATATATTCCGGTCCACCGGCTATAATAGTGGGATTCCCGCACTCACGTGGATTAATAAAGACTGTGTGTGAAATGGACATATTATTAACGAGGATAAAGAATAAGTCACCGGAAAGTACTCAGGCCTTATCTTGTGTGTTATTGCATGTTACTTATATGATTGTGTTATGTAGGCTACTTGGTGAGACTGTATGCTTGGCCTTAGCACACCTGCGCCCTTACTCAGTACTGGACCCGTACTGATACTACACTGGTTGAATGGGTCCTGTGATGATCCACCGATGGTGGGGAGCAAACCTTTGATGCAGGTTTTGATCGGTTACTAAATTGGAATAGAAGGCTTGACTTGAGTGAGTAAGTGGTCCGGATATTTACCCTTCGGAAATTGTTTTGTTTAATCGTATTCGTCTTTGGAAGTTACAAGTGTTGTATTTAAATTTCCAAGGGTTTTATCGTACTTCATCCTTCCGTTATTTTAAGTCCTCTAACGTTTGGAATTTTTAAATTGTACTTCCGAACGTAACTCTTAACTTTTGTACTCTGATTTCCTTATCACTTTATGCCTTACTAATGATTTGTTTTGGTTCTATTGTTTTAGCTTTAGCACTTAGTATCGAGTCGATAGTTGTGAATCGATCTGGTACTAGGTGTGGCGGTAATACCCCCGAATTTATAGTTTTATTTGCTTGCTTCCGCTAAACTTCTTTAAAATTTAACGAAATTTTTCAGTAGTAAATTTGGGGGTGTTACATAATATTTCACTAATTAATTTTTCTAAGTTAGGGGATCACAACTAGAGATGGCAATCGGGCTGGTCGAGTCATTATCGGATCGGGTAACATGATAATCGGGTCATATCAATTTTGGATAATTTCGGATCATTTTGTCGGGTCGGGCTGGGTCGGGTTTGATTCGGATCAACTCAGTATCGGATAATCTCGGGTCATTCTAAGCCTCTGGTTAAGATCTTATGGAGTCGCCATGGAACCGAAGAAGCTACTTGGGAGACAGAAAAAGAGATGCGAGAAGCATACCCGGAGCTTTTTATGGAAGGTTAGATATTTTTTTCTTCTTTTCTGGGTTCTCCCTAAGGGGGGTAGTTGATTTAAGTTTAGTTAATAAATTGTTATTCCAGATTCTTAGAGTTTCCTAGCCTTTTCTTAGGATAATCGCAGGAGACTTCGGGGGCGAAGTCTGTTTTTAAGGGGGTAGTAATGAAATGCCCCGAAAAGTTCTAATTTTAAATAGTATATTTAAATGAAATTTATTATGATAGTTAATTAAATATAAATTATTTGATTAAAATAAAAGGAAATTAAATAGGACAAATTAAGAAGAAAATTATTACTATTTTTAATTAGGAGTAATTTGGGTATTTTAGCTAGTTATGGATTTTATTTTAGAAATTAACAAAATAAATTATTTTATTTAAAATAAGGAGGATAAAATAGTTCCAAATTAATATTAGTTTTATAAATAATTTAATGGAATAAAATTAGGGGGGTTTTGCTAATTAAAATGGAATTTATGGAAAATCTTTTAAAAATCCTAATTTAGCCTAAAAAGGGATTTAAATATTATTTTATTCAAATATTTTATATTAAATACCCAAAATATTCTAATTAATTTATTTAAACCCAAATCCTTATTTTCTTCCTTTTTCCTTTTTCCTCTTTCTTTTTCCTTTCTCCTTTTCTTTCTTTTCTTTCTTCCTCCTTCTTCCGCCGATTGGGCCTGGCGCGGCCCAATCCTCTTCTTTTTCTCCTTCTTCTTCTCCCGCGGCCCAGCGTCGCTGGCCTTCTTCCTGCGTGCTCCCAAACGCGTCGTTTTGGACGATTTAATGTCGAGATGCTGCGTGTCGATAAGTGAGGGCCTAACCGGCGCGCGAACCGCTCGGTTCTCCCCTTTTCTTTTCTTTTCCCCGGCCGATCGGTCCGCCTCCTTTCCTTCTTCCTTCTTCCTCCTTCCTCCTCCGTCGACGCTGCTGCACCTTTGGACCCCGTCAATGGCATCTCCGGATACGGTGATTAATACCGGCCGTTTCTTGCCTCATTGTCTTCCTCTTAACTCCAGAAATAAATTTGCATAATTATTCGGCGTTAAATCTCGCCCGTTTCCTCTCCCCAACCTCGCGAAATTCCGAAATATACCAAACGATACCCGATCGTTTTCCGCCGTCGGCTGCCCAAATTCTCGCACCCTCTAGCTTCCTGCCAACCCCCAAAACCCTATTATACCATCTTCAATCTATAAATAGCCTCGTAGTAGGAGTTGTGGAAAATTTTATTCCCCGAAAACCCTCGACGAAGGCTGCCACCACCGAGACTTTAGACGCCGATTTCTCCACCGTTAGCCAACCTCAGCGCCACTGAAACATTTCATTTTCTTCCCTGAAAGTCACTCTAATTAACTAAACCATTTTCACCTCTCGATTCTTCTTGCACGGGCCTCCATAGCCGTGCCAAATTGACTGCCTGTCTCGCCTGAATTTTTATCCCGAAACCCTTAAGTCGCCGTCCGCCGCCGTTTCCGCCACTTCCACTGCCATCTGAACCACCCAAAAACTCCATATAATCCTCCTCTACCGAACCATAACCTTATTCTAATTTTTCCCTTGCTATTCCTCTCTTGTGCTTCATCTTTTCACTCTTAGACCCATTTTCCGGCCACCGCCGGTGCCGCCACTTCCTGCCAACTCAAGGTGAAACCCTAGACCATCTTAACCCTTTTTCCCTATTTATTGTAAATTATTCTGTTTTTATTTTAGTTATATGTATTTAGTGGATTATAATAATTATTTCTTTTCTAACAATAATATTATTATTTAATATAATAGTTATACTAAATTTTATTTGCAGGGTAGGAAGTAGTAATAAAATAATTTTATTGTTAGTTTCGAATTTTAAGTTATTAATTGAATTATTATATGATTATTATCGTTATTATTATTATTATTATTATTATTATTATTATTATTATTATTATTATTATATTATAATTATTAGAATAATTATTATTATTATGTTATTATTTATTCTGGAAAATATGAGACCCTATTGTTATATTAATATTCGCACTTATGTATTTTAGTATTATTATTCCTATTGTTCTTATAACCATTAATAATAATATTATCATTATCTTTATTATTTCAATATTAGTATATATGTCATTAATTTTATTATTAATATTAATGAATAATAGGTCATTAGTTATAAGTAGGGTTGAAACCCCACTTTAAAATTTAAAGCTTAGATATTATTGTTATGGTTATTATTATTATTATTATTATTATTGATATTATATTTATTTATAATATTTAAGTTATTATAGAATTATTATTATTATTATTATTATCTTTACTCATGTTATTTTGGTGAAGGGTAGAAACCCTTATATCACCTTTTTATTTTGAAATGCCTTGGTTTTATTATTAATATTCTACTAGTATTTTGTAGAGTCAATTCTAATATAATAATTTTTAATTAAAAATAAGGTCTTGGGATAAGTTAGAAATGATAGCATTCTTAAGAGAAAACCTAATCCTAGTATTTTTCCCATAGTAGGTGAGCCTAACCAAAGCCCTCAAGTGGTATAGGAACTTGCTACAAGACCGGCGACATTTTAGGTAAGGGGTGCTAAGGCCATTTGTGTTATATATGATTTATATGCCATGCATGCCTTGTGAGATGATCTATCATGTATTTCATGTAACTATTATGTAATTGTTATGAATGCAGCTTGTATGGAAGTTGAGGTGTGTTTCGTTAAATGATTGTGGCATGAGAATGATGTGTATAAATATATTACTAATATAATATGGCTCGAGACATGCATGATGGACTTACAAAATAATATTGGGGAGTTCATGGGAGTTGGATTTTTGCATGGAATGAATATATTGTACGGTGTTAGGGTTTTGCATGGGTTGTACGGTGTTAGGGTTTGTATGAGTTGCATGATGCTTGGGTTTTGCATGGTGGTGCTACTATTGCATGGAAGTTAAGATTTGCATGGGTGCAGGGTTACGTGAATATAGGGTTTGCATGGGCGTAGGGTTTACGTGAATGTAGGGTTTGCATGGGCATAGGGTTTACATGAAGTTAGGGTTTGCATGGGAGCAGGGTTTACATGAAGCTAGGGTTTGCATGGAGTAGGGCTTAGGTGGAGGTAGAGTTCTCATGAGAGTTAGGAAAGGTCAGGATTAATGTTAATGGTGGTGGTTAACTGGGATTGGAAGATGAGGAAAGTAGAAGCCAGTCATGCGTGTCTGAGTCAAACTTGTGAATAAGATACTTAAGATACTATTCACTTAAAGAGGAAGATATTGAGACGGGACCAGCCGATCCACCGGTCAGGAATAGTGGTTAGGGTTTTACCCTATATGCGACCGATCCACCGGTTAAAATAGTGGTTAGGGTTTTATCCTATTGTGACCGATCCACCGGTAATAATAGTGGTTAGGACATGATGTCCTATTGTGACCGGCCCACCGGTTATAATAGTGGGGGTTCCCGATCTCAATGAAAATAAACCAAAGTTTTGTTAAGTAAAAGACATTAATTACTTACAGTGGAACATCATGCGAGCCGGAGCCGAGCCGATCCATCGGTTAGGAATAGTGGTTAGGGTTTCTACCCTATATGTGTGACCGATCCACCGGTAATAATAGTGGTTAGGGCATGATGCCCTATGTGTGACCGGCCCACCGGTTATAATAGTGGGGTGCTCCTGTGCTCGCATGGAATTGATAAAAAAGGCATGGTATGAAATGAAATCTAATCATAGATTAAATAAGTAATAAATCCAGACTATGAATGGGCCTTGTACTTTTACCGGGTTGATCCTATGTACTTATGATTGTACTCCTCTATGTCTGCATGATTTATATGTTATGTGTTGGCCTTAGTGCTCGGTTACCTTACTCAGTACGTAGCGTACTGATCACCCGTTTTATGGGTGCTGCTCATTCCAACGAGTAGAAGGCCCATCTGATTTCTTGCAGGTAGGAGATATGTATTATGATGCTATAGATGTCTATGGGACATCAAGTGGGGACAAGTGATGATCGGGATGGATCGATTATCAGAGTGACGTGGCCGGCCTTCCTTTAAACTATTATTACTATCTTATCTATTTATAAATAGTACTTTCGAAACTACTTCATTATTGTAGTTGTTTCTCTTTCCTAGAAAAAAAAACTACCCTCGTATTCGGAATTGAATAAAGAATTGTGCGTACCTGATTTCCGTATCTTTGAATTTGGATTATCCATTAATGCTTACTGAGTTGTTTCTTTAGCCTTAGCACTTAGTATTGGAACGGTAGGAGTGAGCCGGTCTGGTACTAAGTGTGGCGGTAACATTTCCAGAATTTACGGTTTAAGCTATAAGTAAAAAAAATATGTAAATTTTGGGGTGTTACATATACAATCAATTATTATAAACAATTCAGCATCAACTTTTAAGATAGAAATCTTTCTTTAGACATTATTCAAATGGTCTTTTTTCATATATATAATAACTAATAATTAACACATAAATTACCTTAATCAATAAGGAAAATGAAAGATAGTTATTGATTATATTTAACTGATGAACATTTCCTAATATATCTTTTCCTATTTTCTTATGCATGTGTAGTTATTGTTTCAATAATGTCTGGGGATTGAAAATGGATGAACCATAAAGGAATAAATGATAGGAGAAATCCAAAGTATATTGAAGGTGTTAATGAATTTTTGGGATTTTGTTTTGATGGAAAGAAAGAGGAATTTTTTCTAAAATGTCCCCACTTGAATTATAATTTAATTTTAGCCCAAAATTGACGTACTATGTGGATTCATTTAATGATGTATGGCATCAAGAATTATTATAATCCATGGATTTTTTATGGATAAAGTGATGGAAACACTATTAGGGGTGATAATATTAGTGTTCATGATACTATGATGGAGAGACAAAAGTTAATGCGGATGGTGAGGGAGATGTTGATAATATGGGTCCATTAGTAAAATATGTGAGAAACATTCAATTTTTCATGGGTGTTAATAATAGTCGATCAGTGGCAAGGTGTCAATCTCTTGAGGAAAATTTTGTTGGTTTAGAGAAGTTTTTTAAGTTGATGAAAGATGCTAAGATAGAGTTGTCTATAGGTTGTAAGACATTTTCAAAATTATTTTTTTTGGTTAACTTAATCCACATTAAAGTGAGTAACAAATGGAGTAATAAATCTTTGGATATGCTACTTCAAGTTCTGCATAGAGCCTTTAAATTTGATAAAAGATTTCTTAAGACTTCGTATGAATTAAGGAAATGCACTAAGGAACTTGGCTAGAATTATGTAAAAATTAATGCTTGCATTAATCATTGCACATTGTTTTGACAAGAATATGCTCGATATAATAGTTGTCTAGTTTGTGGATACTCTAGATGGAAGGACATGAATCAAGATGATGGAAGTAGCAGTGATGGTGATGGGTTGCATATGAGAAATAAGGTGCCTCAACTAGTCTTACACCATTTTCCTTTAATCCCTAGGCTTCAAAGGATGTGTAGGTGCTATAAATTAGCAGAACATATGTGGTGGCATAAAAACAATCACCCAGGTGATGGAATTATAAGGCATCCTGCTGATTCAAGAGCTTGGAAGTTTCTAGATGAATTATTTTCCACTTTCTCTACTGATCCGTGGAGTGTTAGGTTCGCACTTGCAAGTGATGGGTTCAATCCTGGAGAAAAATTAAGTTCCAAGTATAGCATATGACTTGTTATTCTTGTCCCATACAATCTGCCTCCTTGGATGTGCACGAAAAGTGCTTACTTCAAGTTATCTTTATTAATTCCTAGTCCAAAATCACCGCACAATGATTTAGATGTATTTTTGCAACCACTAATAGAAGAATTAAAGGAATTGTGGGAGAATAGGGTTAAGACATTTGATGCACATACTGGCGAGGTATTTAATATGCATGTTGTTTTAATGTGGATAATTCATGATTTTTCAACTTATGCTAATTTTTTCAAATGGAGCACAAAAGGGATCCTTGCTTGTCCTATTTGCCATAATAATACTTGGACTCAAATATTAAAGCATTCTCGTAAGCACTGCTATTTGGGACATAGGAGATTCTTGAAATTATACCATAAGTGGCGATTGAACAAGAAAGACTTCGGTATTGGACAGACTGAAAGAGCCCCCCTGAATCACTTTCTGGGCATGATATTTTGGAGGAATTGAGTGGAGTTATAAATGTCGCATTTACAAAAAGGAAATCTTCTAGGAGAAAGAGATTTGAGTGATACTTGGTGTATCAATAAAAGAAAAAGAGTATTTGTTTTGAACTCCCATAATAGAAGCATTTGTTAATTCGGCATAATCTAGATGTGATGCATGGGGAGAAGAACATTTGTGACAAGATCTTAGGCACATTTTTGGATATTCTTGGTAAAATATAAATATTATTTGAATGTTAGATTGTACCTTGAGAAGATGAAGAAGCATCCACATTTACGTCCTAAGTTGGTGGGGGAAAAGTTCCATATTCCAAAGGCATCATATAGTTTATCATTATTTAAGATGAGGGAGGTTACTGCCCTACTAGCAAATTTGGCAATTCTAGATGGCTATCGTCATATGTTTCAAGATGTGTAGGCTTGGAAGATGGTAGGATTTCTGGGATGAAGAGTCATAATTATCACGTGTTTTTGCAAGATTTACTTCTATTGGCTTTTCGAGGTGTGCTAGATGATAAGGTGCTTCAATATTTGATAGAGTTGAGTAGATATTTGAAGCAACTATGTTCAAAGACATTAAAGGTTGATGTGTTGGAGCAAATGGAAAGAGGAATAGCTATCACCCTTTGTAAATTGGAACAAGTATTTGTTCCTTCTTTTTTTGATGTGGTGGTGCATCTAACTGTGAATGTGACCAGTAAAGTGTATATAATACCCCATATTTTAAAATTCATTTTATTAAGATTAATTATTTTATTAGCATAATTTGATGTAAACATTCAATCATTTTAATTTCGATTCGTTTTATGAACTTATCGACGATTTCGACTTCATATTCAAATTTAATAAATCGTTGTTTTTGCAGATCATTCTAGATAAATTCGTTCACGATTATAATTTTATTATATTCATATGATTTTGATTTTCGGTTAAAAATATGTATTTTCATTCTTTCTTGTATTTCAACTTTTGATATTTTAGATTTGTTTTCGATTATAACTTCATTGTGTGATTACGACTTTGTTTTGAAGTTATATTTCGATAACGATACATATATTATTTAAATTATAAAATTTCCATTTAAAATAGTCAAACTTATTTTAATACTTTTATTTGTAGAAAATATTTCTAACTTTGAATTTATTCGTTTCCAAAGTCGTTAAGATCTTCAGAAAGTTTTAAATTAAAAAGATTTTTGGAGCTTATTTATGAATTTCTTTCCGAAATTAATTTTCTTCTGTTTTACCCTTTTTGGTTTGCAAAAAACTAGTTTCGGAAATTATTGAAATTAGTCACGGTTTATTAGAAGTTGTTTTAAATATTTTCTTATATGCTTTTAAATATTATCTCGAGGTCTTATAATGTATTTCCGCAAATATTATAAATTTCTACGTTCCTTGGTAAATTCTTTCAAAAAGTATTTCCGAAATTCTTTATATAGCTCTTATATCAATTTTAAGTCTTCGGATCCTTACGAAATGATTTTTTTATTAAATAAATTTTAGATAAATTTTTCCAACAACATTTTTAGATGTTTAGTATTTATTTATATATGTGTATTTGTCATAAAAAAAACACCAAAATCCCGACCGGTCCCCTCCCCCTCTTCCTTTTCCTTTTCTCTCTTCTTCTCCCACTTTTCTCTTCCTCTTTCCCGTCAGCTCCCTGTTTGCAACACCCAAACCCAGCCTCACCTCCTCCTTGCTCCTCCACTCCAGCCGCCTCACCAACCACGACCGGTTGCCACCGTCGATGCTGCTAGCCGCTGCAGCGAACAACAACAGGGGTAGCGACGAGCAGCAGCGTAGGCTGTACCACCGTCCGACCACGGCAAGCTTTGCCGGCTTCCCGCGAAGCTTCTATGGCCTTCACTTGTCCCAATTTGTTAGTTTCGTTTGGTATAAATTTTTGAAAACCCTAACCCTTATTTTGATTAATTGAGTATGAATTAGCTTATGATAAGCTAAATTGATTGTGTAATTATGTATAGATATGTTGTATGATTGATTTAGAGTGGTTAATCGTAGTGTATTTGGTTGATTTGTGAAAATCGGATTTGTAGTTGGGTTATGTCCGAATTTTTTGGATTCGTCTGATTAAGCTATTTTGGGTAAATTGATTTTACAATACGCTATAAAATATATCTAATTTCATGTCGGAACCATCAATTTGAGAAATTTATGCGGAATTAATTGGAATTGACCTTCTAGGTCAAAATCCGTGTGTAATGAAATTGGGTTGCATAATTGAGTTGTTTCACTCAATTGATTTTATAATATCATTTGAAATGTATTCAATTTTATATTGGAAGTGTTGATTTGGAAAAATTGTGAGAAATTGATCGAAATTGAATTTTTAGGTCAAAAGCCTTGCGGGTCTAAATTGGATTGTATAATCGTGTTTTTTTATTCAATTGATTATATAATTTACATTAGAATACATTTAATTTCAGTTCCGAACCGTCAATTTATGTATTTTAGCAAGAATTGATCGAATTTGTGTTCCGAGCTCAAAAATCCTAATTATGCTAAATTGGGTATTTTTTTATTGGTTTTGAGCAATTGATTATATGATATGTTATAAAATATGTCTAATTTCATTTCTAAATATTCAATTTAAATAAATTAATAGAATTCAACCGAATTGCATTTTTGGGCCTAAAATCCTAGATTTCAAGTGAAATTATGAAATTGGTCATTTGTATAATTGTTTTTCTAAAGTTGAATTTATAGAAATAGTTGAAATGGTATTAATTTCATTCTAACTCCTTCAATTAGAATTAATTGATTTGAATTATTCGAGTGTGTGTTTTGGCCTTTGAAACCGAAATTTCGGAAAGCTATTGTCTTGAATTAGCTACTCGGAAGATTATTTCATTGAAATTGATTATATAGATTTATCTAAAACTAGTTTAATTGGTTTTAAAACTATCAATTTGAGGTAATCGAAGTGATTTGGTCGGTTCGTAGTTCGGGCATTTAAAAACCCTAATTTTCGAAGTTGGTTTTATAAAAACGATTTGCTTATGTTTCTCTAAAATCATTTGAATTGTGTTCTTATGTTATCAGGTTGAATTGGTAATCTAAAAATGGTTGGTTTTCCTCTTTAGTTGTAAAATCTAGTGAGTAAGTCATTTTCGATAAAATTAACTTATAATCTATTATTCTTTCCCTGGCTTTCCAAATTAATTTGAAATGCCCTAAGCGATATGTGTTAAACCTAATTTGATAAATATTTAATCTTAAATCTTAATAGAGTGACACTCGCGAGTCCTAGGTTTGGACATGTTTTCCAAGAAAGATCGCTTGTGTTTATTTAATTATAATAATTGAACTATTGATCGATAAGATAGTTTCTAACCTAGTTCCGATTTCCATGAGTGATCTAGGAAAACCTTCTCATGGATTGTCGAGCTCTTGATAGCTCTCTCAATTTGTTTAGCTAGCTTCCGATTTAGGTAAGTCATTGCTTACCTTTACTTACGACGGAATCTCGATGTATATCTCCTTGGAGTAGAAGGCGATGTGTATGCTTATCAATTATTTAATCATGTTAAGCATATACTATGTTTTGTGTGGTAATTGTATGAATTTATAGCCTCAATACAAATGTGTGTTAATATGACGCTTGAATATTGTATGTGTGTAAGTGTGTGAAGGGTTGAGTATGGATTCAAATTGCATGATACCTTATGCTATATTTTATGCCATGGACTTATTCGGCTTTAATGCCCCTAAAATTATTCGGCTTTAATGCCACATGAATTGGATCGACTTTAATGCCTCTGGAATCGATCGGCTTTAATGACACTTGAATTGGTTCGGCTTTAATGCCCTTGGAATCAATCAGCTTTAATGTCACTTGGGTTGGTTTGGCTTTAATGCCACTTGAAATTGATATAACAATGGAAATTCATTGTGTTGATGGATGTGAGCTAAGTGTTGTTATGTAGATCTGATCTATGATTGGTTAAATTCTTGAATAAAATTTTAATCACTTAAAGTGAAAGATCTTGAGTTGGGACTTGTATCACTCAGGGTAGCTATCCGAGTTAGGTTTGGTATTCACTTGGTACCAATCTGGTGTTTTTCTATTCTGTGATCTCGGGTGCCTTACGAGGTCCCGAGAGGCCCTCTTCTACTCTATAGGTGTCTCGATATATTTTGGCTTTATAGGGGGTATGCATACTTAAGTGATTAGGTATCCTATTTATTGGTGGTTAGGTTACATTTCTGGGCGGGCCAGCCAGGGCTAGTACCGTTCGAGTACTAGATTATTATTTACGATTTCTTTGAGTCTCTGTCCTCAAGATAATACAAATAAATGGTGGTGATCACAATAAAAGAATATAATAATGAATTATTTCTCGCTCACTCATAGGCTTTATATTTTTGTTTCCTATACATTTCTCTTGGTTGTCTCCCTTATATTAGTGATACTATATGACATATGTTCGTACCCAATCATCATATAATCTATTATTAGAATTGCATGTGGGTCGTATGTGCAGAATGATACCTTCTAGGATAGTGTGTGTTACTTAGCACATGATCATGATTTTCTTGTATGCTTGTACCTTATGTATTGTCATGTCTAGTCATGTATTATGAATATGAGTCTGTGACCCCATGTTCTATGGTATGTATCAAATGTATAATTGAGCATGAGTTATTATATGAGTAAAATGGTGTATGTATCGCATGTATAAATCGAGTAGAGGTGGCAATCGGGTCGGGCGGGTCGGGTCATTTCGGGTCATTTGACTTTTGTGGGTCGGGTGCGGGTCGAGTCGGGTCATTCAATTTTTCGGGTCAGCTGCGGGTCGGGTCATTTCAGGTTAATTTGTCAGGTTGGGTCGGGTCCACCGTTCGGGTTAAGAAAACTCGGATTCGGATAATTTTGGGTTAACTTGACTGGTAAGGTCGAGTTGGTTTCAGGTCATTTTCTAGTTCACATGAGTAGGTGGCTTCGGCCCGTTCAGGTCATTTCATGTAATATAACGGGTTAGTTATGTCCGAATTGTTTCGAGTTAAGTTGATGGATGTGGTCATTTCATACAATTTGACGAGTTAGATTCAATTAGTTACGGGTTTACTCATATTCGAGTCCAAGTAATTAACATTTCATAAATCATAAATATTAGAGACAGACAATCATAAGATTAATATTGCAGGTAAAAGAATTAAAAATATTAAATGCGCTTTATTTTCACAAATAAATAGTAAAGATATTTATAAATTTTAATAATAAAAAATATTGCGCTTTGAATCAAACAAAGATATTTATCATTGATTATAATTTATTTAATTACTTAAAATATTTGATTACTTAAAAAAGATAATTTTATAAAATAAAGGTGAGCATAACAAGAATATACAATGTATAATTATCATTTATTACATTGTAAATATTAGATACAATCATAAGATTACTAGTAAAGATAAATGAACTAAGAATATTATATGTGTTTTATTTTTACAAAGGTAAATAATAAAGATATTTAAAAATTTTAAGCGTATTATATTTGAATGCTTTAAATATTTATAAATTTTACAAGTTAAAATATTATATGTTTATCATATATTATATTTAATTTATTACTTAAAATATTTGATTACTTAAAAAAAGCTAATTTTATAAAATAAAGGCGAGCATAACAAGAATATATAATGTATAATTATCATTTTTTAAATTGTAAATATTAGATACAATCATAAGATTACTAGTAAAGATAAATGAACTAAGAATATTATATGAGTTTTATTTTTACAAAAGTAAATAATAAAGATATTTATAAAGATATGAAATAACAGGTCCATTTAGATTTTTTGATTCTCGATCAGGTATAAGCTATACCTATATATATATATATATATATATATATATATATATATATATATATATATATATATATATACACTCTGCCTAGTTTTCGTCCTTCTTGTAATACTTTTTGGACTTCTAATTTATTTCTGTACTTTTATTTCTATCCATATCCCTCATACATATTAGCAATCTGAATTGCATTTTTAGTTATGAATAAACTAAATTTTATTTTTAAAGTCTCAAGAGATCAAAATATAGTATTCACTTACACAAATATAAACTATACCAATACTTTAATTAAAAAAAACTAACAAAAATAGTTTGACCAGTTTAATATTTATTTAGAGCATCTGGTGTGAAAAAATATATTCTAATTTAAAATTTAGGGACTTTAAATTTAGAATTGTGGTTATGGGAAAAAAAATTTACCCACAAATTCTGTGTGCATCAAAAATTTTGAGTTCTCGATCCATACGTGCAGTACGTGGACCACAAGTGCTACACGACGGATCATTGAAGCTGATTTTTGATACTTTCTAATATATTTTTCTCTCAATTTATACTGTTAGAATATATATATATATATATATATATATATATATAACACGGTTAATATTAACAGTAAAAAAATTTACCTACAAAATTATTATTTTTTTATCCAATAATTTTTATATCATTTATTCTATCTTTTTTTTCATATTCATTTCTCTACATAATTTATCTTATTAATTTCTCTAGTTGTATTTATTTTATTAATGTTATTATATTTATATTTTTATTGTAATATTTTTATTAATTAAATTATATTTGTATTTTTATTGTAATAGTTTTATTAATTATTGTTATTATAGTAAAAAACTATAATAAGCTATTTTAAACATAATTTAAATTAAATAATAATTTTATATATTTTCATAAATTATTAATTATTATATACAAATTGATGTGGAATTTGGGGGGTTACAATGTAGTTAGCGGGACCTATGGCTTATCATTTGATATGGAGCTTTTCAAGGTAATAGTATCCTAGCTACAATATTTTAACATTATATATATATATTGTAATATAAAACATAAAATTGTGACTTTTTTCTTATTGTAGGGAAATGTGTACTTATAAATCATTTGTAGGCAACAAAGCATGTCTAGAAGGGTCGATTGTAAAAATTTAAATTATCGATGAATGTCTTACATTTTGCTCATGATGTTTAAGTAAAATAGAGACACAATTCAATCGTGAAGAGAGGAATAACAATGACAGTCATCCACTTCCCTATAGCTTATCTATTTTCTGTAAGTATGATAAGTCGTTAGGGAAGGCTACACTTAAAGAGTTAAGCTTTAAAGATTGGGAACAAGCATAATTATACATTCTAAGAAATTGTAAAGAAGTTCAACCATTTTATGAGTGAGAATTATTTTAAATTTATATAGAATATTGAATATGCAAATAGGGCTATAAAGGTTAATAATTGTTCTTTTTGATAGGGAGTATTTAAATGCCAGTGAAGGAAGACCTGTTGCTTTTGTTTAAGTGGTTTGAAAAAAAAATGTAAGAGAACTAATAATCTATGTGACTTAAATAATTGAGCTATTATAGTAATAACCTATGCCTTATGTTATTTATTTTAATTTTTGTGTAATATAGATAATAGAGAGAGATGATGGGGATGAAAGGATTACAGATGAACTATTATATCTAGCTCGAGGTCCAATGAGGAATGTGCTTACATATGAGGGATATGTTGTGAATGGTTTTAGATTTCATACAAGAAAGCGCCAAAGAAGAAGGAAGATATAAAACAATAGAGTAATAATAAAAGGAGATGATGATAGTGGAGGTATGGATTTTTACAGGTAACTAGAGGAGGTGATTGTGTTAGAATACGACCCTATCAGAAATCATGGTTTTCCTACTACCATTATTTTTATATGTGAATGGTTCAATATATAAAATAAGAGGATGAGGTTTAAGAGAGATGATAAATATGAAATACCCTTGTTAATGTTAATAGTAGGTTAAGATATAATGAGCCTTTTGTACTAGTCTCTTAAGTAGGGGAAAGTTTTTTTATGTAAAGGCCCCTAAAGAACCTCAGTGGAGGATAGTTGTTAAAACAAGTCCTCAAAATCATTTTAATTTTCCTATTGTTGAGGACATTGATGATGATAGTGAACCTTCAAATGCAAATTAGGAGAATGAGATGAGTACTATGATTTTTAATATGTAAGATTTAAATTGGGAAGAAATTCCTTTGGTACGTGATGATATTGAACCTGATTTAGTTGATATTTATGGCGTTGAAAGGGCTATGAATTATGAGGAGGAAGAGGAGGAAGAAGAAGAATAAGAGGTGGAGGAGGAAGAAAAAGAAGAGAAGGAGGGACTCGAAGATGAGAATGGTGATGTTAGTTACAATTCATATTTAGAATTAGACAAAGATATTGCATGCCAATATTTTAGTTTTCCTTTAGAGTCAAAGGTGATGGTGATAAATTTCCAAATGATATAATTGTTGTATCCTAATTTATTTAATTAGCATATCAATCAAAGTATTTTATTGTTGTTGAATTTGGCAAGTTAATAGCATCCAATCTTTCATCATAACATGCTATGGTGTATATAAATGAAGAGAATTCACTAGATGGTCATGATGAGCGATCTGAAAACTTAGTCTATCATATAACATATGGGCAATATCGTCGGTTGCAACAACCACAAAGAGCAAGTTTGAGTGAAGAATGCCTATTTTTGTATAATATATTTTTTAATTATATACTTTCTATGCATATCTATCATTATTTGTTGAACCAATATACTTGTGTGATGTAGGTCCAAAACAAGGGTCCACTCATAGGAAAAAAATATTTTAATTCATGATTAAATGACCACACCACAAAGCCATATGCTAAAATCACCGAAGAAATGAATAGAATTATAGGCAATGATATAAACTAGTTCCTCATGGAGTTAGAAGTGTGGGTAAAAAATTATTATCCTCTTGATTCACAATAAAAAACAATTTTTTTCTATTCTAATTCTATTTACATATGTCTAGTTTTGAGAAATTGTCTCATCAATTGTATTAATTTTTTGGAAAATTGAATCATATGCGTACAAATTGGAAACATATGGATCCTACCGCGAAAGAAAGAATTTCCAATATGATAAAGGTAAAATTTAAAGCTAACATTTTAGTTTTGCATATCTTACATGTTTTATTTTGTTCATAACCAATTAATTGGTTTGATATTTATATATGGTTTAGGTTAAGTGGAAACTTCCAGAGGGCAATTATGTTGACAAAGCATTATATGTGCAATGTAAAATTTTGTATAGACAATGGCACTTCAGGATAAAATAGAGTTGTTTTAATGGATTTTCAATGTCACATGCTATCGCAAACTAACCTCAAATCATAAATTCTACTATATAGAAGTGGTTAGTGGTGGACTTTTGGGGTTCCTCCAAGTAAAAGGTTTTATTATTTAATTTTTTTAAAAGTTTCTGATGACAAGTATTTCCACTCTAGTTGATAAATTTAGTTAATTTGATGGATATGCACTGGCTAATGAGATGTAAAAGGATTATGAGATAATTAATTATTACTTTTTTCTTCATTTATAGCATATTAGTGAAGTGAATCATAGAAATAAATCAAGACAAACTGAAACTCCTAGGAATGGAGGAAGTTGACAACACGCTATCTTCATAAAATTATAAGTATACTAATTAAATTTTTGCTACTGATGTTCTATTTTTGATATTACTGTTGTTGTTCTATCAAAAATATTAAGGTTGGCTAATTCTATATATTTGTGTATGAAAAGTGTTGCAATGGAATAAACTGCTATTGTTAATGTAAAGGCTTGTCTTCTTTAGCTGTTGATATCATGTGCTTTTAGTTAAAGATTCACTTGGATTCATTATATGTAGGAACATCAAGCATTAAAAGAGCCTTCTATTGTAGCTAAAAATGCCGATGAGTCAATTGAAGAGCTTGAGCAAGAACCATATTATATTAGACTATGTAAAAAGACCAAAAGGTGTGTTAAATATGAAGAAGTACTTAAATATAAGTTAATTTATACAAATTTGTATGGGTTTTTAAAATGTTTATTTTATATTATTATAGGAAACAAGATGGTACATGGGGAGATGGTGCATATACAAAATACCAAAAGTTGACTAAACTTCTTGCTAAGAAGAAGGAATTGTATGGAGTTGATAATCTTAGTGTGAAAGAAGCATATACCCAGGCATTTGAGCATGGTTCTGGCTATGTTCGAGGGCTAAGAGCTGGACTTGTGCCTTTAAGGAATAAAAAAGATAATGAAATTGAGGCTAGACTTCATAAACAAATTGAGGAGCTTAAACATTCAAATTCCTTAAGGGAGAAAAATTTAAGACTCAAAATGGAAATGATGAAGCAACCTGCTAAAAAAACAGAGAGAAAGTTAAGAAAAGAAGCAGAGGAATGAGAGAGGAAACTTAGTGATGCTGATGAGACTGCCCAGAAGTTGAAGCCTAAAATGATGCAAGTTGTGAGAGATCAAATTGTATGCTTTCTAGGAGCACGACTATCTTGACAACTCACTAAAGTAGTATGAGGTATATTTAATGCATTCAAAATTTCCCATTTTTTAACAGTCTAAACTTTAGAACTCTACACCGTAAGTGTGGACAAATTATGGAACCAAAGTTTGTAGTTTATGCTAATGCTAGACATTTGATATTCATTATCTTAAAATTGAGATAGATGACTTCTTGCATCAGGGTATTCTAACTATGTTATGTGTTCTCTTTTATAGCTGGGAGTTATGATGGGACATAGAGTTTCATAGGCAAGAAACTTTTTTGGAATTATAAATGTAAGTTAGTTCTTATATTTATTTTTACCAATAACATATCATACAATTTGATTTTATTTATGCCATCATCCTTTTTGGTTCCTTGTTAATACCTTCCTTATTCATGTGCACGTTTGAGCATAGAATAATCTGCCCCTTTTTAAAAACTTGATGTGAAATTTTTTGTGTATTTTGGATGCTAACATGTCATGTACAACTAGCCATAGAATAATCTAATGTTTGGGAATGCTGATAACATCATTTACTAATACCTTTTTTAGTGATTCTATTCTTCAGATGGTCATTGTTGCGAAATTCACTAATGATAATACATATAAGTTCTATGAATTTATTTACACATGTCAATCAATATTCATATTTAATATATTCATGGTAAGAAGAGTCCAATTTCCTCTTTTGGTGATATGCCAAGTTTCATTACTTGGAAGGTGTTATATCTTTTATCATCCACTATTTGATTTCATTGGTTAGTGATTTAGTATAACATTCAAATCTCATTTGTGTAGTTGATCATCTTCAAGTTGTTGTCAGAGTTATAAAATTGAGTTAGATTTTGAATAATGTTGTTGTCTACGAAAAATTTACTAAAGCACTGGTTTTACGGCCTTGATATGTCAATCTTTGTTTTATTATTATTATTTTGTTTATTCTTCTCACCCACCTATGTTTTTGTTTCTTATGCTAGGAAGTAGGAACGAGTGTAAACCAATGTTCTTTTGTTTTTTGTAGGATTGTTGGATTTTGACTCAGATTTACTATATATTAATGTGAAATTTAACTAGTATAATTGAACATTGATTTTATGTATCTTTTTTAATTGAATTTTTGACTATTTGTATATTGTAGTGTCATATACTTTGACATTCGAATGACATTTATTTTTGGACAATGATATCATACTTTATGTATGGTTTGAATGATATATAATTATACATGATCATGAAATATGGTGGAATATCTATATGAATGATACTATATTATAGCATAATCTATTATTATGAATACAGATTACCAGTCTTTGAGCTACAAATTATTTTTATTCCTTGAAAGAAAGGCTAGGAATTGATTTTATTGTAAAAAAAGCAATCGGGCCACAAACGAAACAGCTTTATCGAACAAAAGAGGTTTAGGGCAGCAAAAAATATTCGTCGCACAAAAAAAGTTTAGGTTGGTGATAAAAAAATATTCATCACACAAAAGAGGATTAGGGAAATAAGAAATATTCGTTGCACAAAAAGAGGTTTAGGACCATAAGAAATATTCATCGGACAAATGAGGTTTAGGGCGATAAAACATATTTGTTGCACAAAAGAGGTTTAAGGTGAAAAAATTTGTTTTTCATCGACCTGATCAAAGGAAATGGGCTTTTGGTAACAATTTTTTTTCTTGGGAAATGAAATATTTTATTGTGAAAAGTATTATTTCTTGTTGTGACACTCAGCCCATCAATGATGGTTTCATTTGTAGGGTTTCAATTGACTAGGTGGCCACTTTAAAAGATGTTGCATCATCACCATGAAAAGGTAGTAGGATCTCGAGGATAACTTATAGAGTATAAAGAAGTACTTGGACACTCTTAAGGGCAGCTATGGGAACTTTTTTAAGGATTTCGGTAGGTTAATATCAATCCTCAAGTATGTCGGATTAAGGGTAGACAACCTTTATGGAGGATGATCAGGTGAAAATTGTGGATGAGGCTATAGGAGAAATAAGAGATGATAACATGACACATGATATCGAAGACCTTAGCAAGGTGGCTTAACATACAATACATAATTCCACCAATCTAATCCTCTCCTCAAAGACAATTCATGGTTCGCATAAGTGAGGGAGGCTGATGAACCATTTTTTAAGTAGGCCTTATACATTCTAAATGTAGGAATCCATTTTCCAACCTTACCTCTTTTTCTAGTAGCACATTGGTACATTTTATCTAAGGGTGTGGTATATTAGGAAGTAATCATCATATTTTTAATATTAGTAATATAGTATATGTTAATTGTTAGCTGTTTTTATCTAACTTATGTACATATTAGTTGTAACACCCCTAAAATTACTGTTGAAAATTTTCGTTTAATAAAAACCATACACAAGGACGGGGGGTGCTACTGGCGTGACCATCACAAGGCTAACCTTTGGCCAGTCTTTCTCCAACCACAAGGCTATGAAAATTCATAAGAAATTAAACCAATTAAGACATAAATAGTTACAGTGTCAAACCCCCAAGGGGAAAGAACAATACAAACAGAGATATAGAATAAAAGCGGGAAAAAGGAGAGTCTAGTTAACGCTCGCTCTCAGGCCTCATACCAAGTCTAATAGGTCATCACTCTGCCTCGTCTGACGCACTGAATGAATCATATGCATTGAACACAACATCTCCCACCTGCAATGACTCAGAAGATACCTCTGCTCATGGGAATGAGCAGCACCCATCAACCGGGTGCTCAGTACGCTATATATTGAGCAAGGTGGATATGGATAAGGCCATGCAAGAACAATAGACTAGTAAGGCACATAATGCATAATTCAAGTTCATAACATCATACCAGATATAGACCATTATATCAGTTTTATATATTTTCCATATTAATTCCGCGTGAGTATGGAGACCCCACTATTACAGTCGGTGGACTGGAAACACTCCATAGGATAAAACGCACCTAACCACTTTTATAGTCGATGGATCGGATATTATTCCACAGGGTAAAATGCACCTGACCATTAATATAACCGATGGATAGGAAAATTTACCCTCATGAGCCCCCACTCACATGGTGTTTCACTATAAGTAGTTAGTATCCTTCCTTGATTTAATTCTGTAGAAGGTTTAGTTCATCAAGCCCGGAAAACACTAATATAGTCAGTAGACCAAAAAAACACTCTACATGGCAAAACACTCACTAGGCCAGACTCGATAATCTTTCACTTTAAGTGTTTAGTGTTTTACTCATATCTTGTTCCACACACAACCCATACTAGACATATATGACCCACTAGACTTCCCATGCTCACCCTTTTATTCCCCATTCTCCTTAAAATCCCTATCCCATATCTTGGGACCTTTATACACCCTATGACTCCGAGACTTCTTTCCCACCTTTTTCCACTCACCATGAGGAACCCAAAATCTTCTACACATGGTTCAAGGCCGACTCCTCATAACTCTGTTTTGACTCATCATCGCCCTCTATGGTTTCCCACCAAAACTCTAATTTGGTTTATGTGGGCTGACTTCTCCCCATCCTTCACATCCCATACTCCTCTTTGCTACAAAAACTACCATTCCACTCAAACCACACCCAACATCACAACTTCACAACCCATCTTCCACACGTGACCATAAAAACCTTAGTTCGCTCCCCAAACCCTAGTACTTCTCCTTTCTTTTATATCATCCCAAACACCTTTTTCCACTTGGATTACTTCTCCTCAATCTGACACCCATTTCATTCTTATTCCCCACTCTAACCATTTCCATTAGTATTCCTTTTGTCGCACACTTCTCCCATTTAGGGTCTCATCCCAAACCTTAGACAAGTCCCCCATGTACCTTTATAACAACACACATACTATTTTTCACATATGAACTCCAATCACCCCCAACAACTCTTCCCTTACCTTATTTAACCCTCAAGTCAACTTTTCCCACATAAAGGTCATCCCCACACAAAGGCTAACCATCCCATACAACCCTACACTCCTCATGCTATTTTAGTCCATCCTCTTAATTTGTTCACATTATTCCTTCCTTTGTCCACCCATAAGTCATGAGATTTTACGCCATTCTTACTACTCTCTAGTCCTTTGTTCACTTTCCTTACTTTTTTTTTACTCTCACAACCTCATCATACTACTTAAAGCCTCCTATCATGCATGTCATGAAGGGCAATATTACATAAGCACATTCTGAGTACAAGTAACAATACCATATTACACATGTAATAAAAACACATATAACTTACTTTATCTCCATGCTTAGCAAGCTGCGCTGCAAGGCTGTAAGGCATAATCCATATCCATATAAAGTACACACATAGAATTAACACACATAATACACATTATTAGACCTTAACAATATCCTTACCCAAAAAGACACTAGGCTTGGAGCACGCTTCCTACGCCTCTTTAGAGGTCGGACTTAGCTCACCTATAAGAGGAAAATACTAAGGTTAACGTCCCTCTTATTATTTTCATTATTTCCTACTTTACCTTTAGTAAGAACTAGTATTAGTGATAATAATAATAATAATAATAATAATAATAATAATAATAATAATAACTTTAGTAGTATAAATAAGGGTGTTATCATTAAAGTGGTTAACAAATAAATTAGGGATAATGTTAGCTAAAATAGGGTTAGGTAGTTATAATAGTCATGGCAGATTATTAATAACAATATCAGTAATAATAATGATAATAACTTAATAATTATGATGATGATGATGATAAGGCTAAAATAATAATTATACCAAAATAATTTATACTTAAGTTCTAGAAATGGTTAAGGCACAACCTAAGTGAAGGTGGCAGCTAGGTGGTAGTGGCGGCAGCGGTGGTGGAAGTGGTGGTTTTGGGAAAAGTGGGTCTTTTGGGGCTATAAGAGAGAGATAGAGGGAGAGGTGTTGGTTGTGGGGTAGTAAACTCTCTAGACTAAGAAGGTTGCAGTGGTGGTCGTGGTGCAGTAGGGTGGTGGTGATTGTGGTGGCCGAGAGTGGTAGAGAAGGAGGGAGGAGGAAGGAGAGGGAGAAAGGGAATTAGAAAGGTAGAGGAAGGTGGAGGAAGGTCTGATGGGTTAAGGGGGTGGCAGGAGAAGTGGTCATTGTGGTGGAAGGGGCGGTGCACAACGGCGAGAAGGGCAGTGATGAGGTGAAAAGGGCAGCTAGAGCTGCCAACTTTGCACGATCGGGGTAGGTTGTGTAAGGGAAATCAAGAGTGGCGAGTCACTTGGTTTGGTGGAGGGTGATGCAGGGAAGAGGTTGGCTGGTGTTTTGAGCAATGGCATTGCATGACGGTGGATGGGGTGGCGTCAGAAGTGGCAATGGAAAAAATGATTGACGTTTCTAGGCAAAGCAAAGGAGAGGAAATGAGGGAAGGTATGGGGTATTTATAAGTCGAGTGAGGGAGAAGAGGACAAAAGGGAAAGAGGAAAAGGGGTAGGGTGGTAGGACTTCACTAGCAAGCGGTGGTAGGCCGATACAAACCTGCGAAATTACATGGTGCAGGCAGCAGGTGGGAAAAAGGAAGGAGTGCAGGCACACGAGGGAGGCATGTATAGGGCATATTTAGCTTGAATTGGAAAGGAAAGGGATGAGGGAGAGAGAGGGGAGCAAGTCAGGGTGTACAATGGAAAGGGGAGGGGAAACGGTGGCAAGTTGTAGGTATTACCTGTAGAGCAAGGAAGGGAGAAGGGAGGAGGAAGAAGAAGGGGCCTTTGCCGACCTGTCGGGGAGAAAGAAAGAAAGAAAAGAGAGGGAAGAACCAACCAGGTGAGGGAGGAAAAAGGGAAGAAAAGGAAGGCAGGTTGGGCTCCACATGGGTGAGACAAGAGAGGAGGGGGAGGTTGGGCCACATGGGCGAGGCCCAACCGGGGGAGAAGAGGAGAAAAAGAAAGAAAGAAAAAGGAAAAAGGAAGGGGAAAAAGGAAAATATGGTAGTTAGAGTATTTAGGGTATTTTTTTGGTATTTTTTAATATTTGAAAATAATAATAAAAATAGCAAAATAATAATTAAATTCCTTTTTATATTAATTTAGAAAATTTTGGTTAAATCTTCCTAAATTCTATTTTATCTAGCAAACTACCCTAATATTCCCTAATTAAATTTTTTATTATTTCCCTCCTTTTTTGTCTTAATTACTCCCATTATTTTATTAAAAAAATTATATCTAATTAATCTCACTAATAAATCCCTATTTTATCATAATTTTCTAAATTAGGGTTTTAGGATATTACATTACTACCCCCTTAGAGAAATACTTTGTCCCCGAAGTCACTTGTTAAATTCTAGGGCTACGGAAAAACCATTCTAAGCTTATAAGGACAATACAACCACGAATTACGATACTACTATCCCCTTAAAGAAAAGGGTTTACTAAGGATTATCATACCTACAGCAAAAAGTTCTAGACACGCCTCACGCATGTCTTTCTCATCTTTCCACGTAGCTTCTTCAATTCCGTGGCGGCTCCAGAGAATCTTCACAAGGGGAACTGCACTTGTGCCGTCTTCCAGAGCTTGGTATCAAGGATCCGCACAAGTCTCTCCTCATAGGTTAGGAAATCGTCAAGCTCTATTTTGTCCAACTGGATCACGTGGGAGGGATCAACAATAAACTTTTGCGACTATGAGATGTGGAACATATTGTGCATGCACGCCAACTCTAGAGGAAGGGCCAACTAATAAGAAACCTCACCTATCCACTCTACGATCTCAAAGGGGCTGATATACCTTGGGCTTAGCTTGCCCTTTCTGCCAAATCTCTACACACCCTTTATGGGGGAAACCCTTAACAACACTTTTCCCCAGGCTTAAAATCACTACTTCTGTGCCTTCGATCGACATAACTCTTTTGTCTTCTCTAAGTTGCTCTAATCCGATCCTGAATCTAACAAACTCACATGGTCATTTCCCCAATCATCTCAATTCCCAACACCACCATCTGGCTAATGTCACTCCAGCACAAGGGAAAACTATAATTCCATCTGTATAATGTTTTAAAGGGAGCCATCCTTATGCTAGCATGGTAGCTGTTGTTGTATGAAAATTCTATCAAATGCAGGCGCTATTCCCAAAAACCCTGGAAGTCCAACACACAGGCCTTCAACATATCTTTTAGGGTTTGTATAGTCCGCTTTATCTGTCCATCTATGGCAAGATGGAAAGTTGTACTCATCTTCAACTTCATCCCTAGGACTTTCTATAGCTTTCCCCAAAAATGAGAGAGAAACCATGAGTCCCTATCTGATACAATGTCCTCTAGGACCTCGTGTCGACTGACCACATACTTCATGTAGGCACTTGCTAACTGGTCCATACTCCACGTGGACTTAATCAAAATAAATATGGCTAACTCAGTCAATCTGTCCATAATGACCCAAATAGTGTTGCAATCGCTCCGAGTCCTTGGAAACCTGCTAACAAAGTCCATGGAGATAGAGTCTCACTTCCATCTTGGCACTTCTAAGAACTATAGTAGCCCCGCAAGTCTTCGGTGTTTAAACTTGACCTTCTGACATGTCATGCACTGAGACACAAACTCGACCACTTCCCACTTCATACAAGGCCACCAATACACCTTTATGAGGTCTTTATATAGTGTGTCCCCTCCTAAGTGAACTGAGTAAGGGGTTTGGTACATTGGACATCCTTACGGTACACCCCAGAAGCCCTTGTAACGAATGCTACCATCCTCATGAACTTGGAACCCTTCTGCCCGGCCTTTCGGATACTTCCGTTAGACCCTTTTGAGATTGACATTTCCAGTCTGGCAGACTCGAATCTCCAATCAAAGCGCTCATGCGGACCTTGAGGTCACCTTGCTGAATTAGCTCAACCTCCAAGCCTGACAACTCCTCTATCATCTGATCAGCAACTACACACCAATTCATAGAATACAAGATCTTCTTGCTCAGGGTATCTGCAACCATGTTAGCCTTACCCTCATAATAGGTCAACTCAATGTCGTAGTCCTTAACCGACTCTAACCACCTCCTTTGCCTCATGTTCAACTCCTTTTGTGTGAAGATGTACTTAGGCTCTTGTGGTCGGTGAAGAACTTACACTTTACCCTGTATAGATAGTGCCTCCAAATATTCAGGGCAAAACCCATTGCAGCTAACTCTAGGTCGTGAGTAGGATATTTCTATTCATGCCGTTTTAACTGTTGGGAGGCATAAGCGACCACTCTAACATTCTACATCAGCACACAACCAAGTCCATGTTTAGATGCATCACTATAGACCTCGAACCCTTATGAACCCTCTAGCAGTGTTAGGAAAGGCTCTGTGGTCAAAAGCCTCTTCAGTTCTTGGAAGGCTCCATCACAAGACTCATCCCACTAGAACCTTGTGGTCTTCTTTAGGAGATTGGTTAGAGGACGGGCAATCTTCGATAAATTCTACACAAACCTTCTATAATACCCAACTAATTCCAGGAAACTATGAAGTCCATACTCACATGATCCCAAGGTTGATGAGGGACTGGTAATGGAGTGCAGAGTCCTTGGTGGAAGTGACTCTTGGACTTTTGGCATGTATCACATCTAGCTATGACTCTATGTACATCACTTATCATTTTAGGCCAATAGAAGTGCTCTTGAAGTACGTCATAGGTCTTGTTGATCCCAAAATGTCTGGCTAGCCCACCTCCATGTGATTCTCATATCAACAGCTCTCAAATGGGACTCTTCGAGATTCAAATATTGGTATTCTTGAAGAGGAATCCATCTTGTATGACATAGGGGCTTTGAAGCTTGTCTCGGTCTTCATCCTCCTTGCAAAGTCTTCATCCTCCTTGTATAGCTCCTTTAAGCATCCAAAACCTAAGACTCGAGCTTCTAATAGGGGCACCAAACAATACCTTCTAGAGAGGGCATCGGCTACTACATTAGTCTTGCCACTCTTGTGTTTTTTTTACAAAAGAGAAGGATTGTAAAAACTCTATCCACCTAGCATGCCTAAGGTTGAGCTTATGTTGCCCATTTACATACTTTAGAGACTCATGATCGGTATGTAATACAAATTGTGCGGCTCTTAGATAATGAGACCAATGATCTAGAGCCCTAATGATAGCATAAAACTCCTTAGCTATTGGCTTGCCTTCTTGTAGTAGGACCGCTACAATCCCGACTCCACTTACATCACATTCAACTTCAAAAACTTTAGCAAAATCCGGTAACCTTAAGATGGTGGCCTCACTTAGCTTGCACTTGATCACATAAAATGTTTCTTGGGCTGCAGGTGTCCGCTTAAATTCTCCCTTCTTGAGACTTTCTGTGATAGGGGCCAAAAGAGTGCTAAATCCTTTTATGAACCTCCTATATAATGATGCAAGTCCATGAAAGGATTGAATGTGGGTAATGGATGTGGGTGTAGGCCACAACCCTATTGCCTCCACCTTTGACTCATCCATTGAAATACTATCCTTAGATACAACAAACCCTAGGAAAGTGACTTTTGGTACAAAAAAGTCACACTTCTCTAACTTCCCATACAACTTGTTTTTCCTAAGGGTCGAAAACACGAGCCTTAAATGCTTTACATAATCTTCACTACTAGAGGAGTATACAAGTATATCATCAAAGTACACTACAACAAATTTAGAGATAAAGGGCCTAAGGACTTCATCCATGAGCCTCATAAATGTGATGGGTGCATTTGAGAGACCAAAAGGCATCACCATCCATTCGTATAATCCTCCCTTAGTCTTGAAGGCGGTCTTCCATTAATCTCCCTCCTTTACTCTAATCTGGTAGTATCCGCTCCCCAAATCAAATTTTGAGAATACACAAGCCCCATGTAAGCAATCTAACATGTCATCAAGTCTAGGTATAGGATACCTATACTTGATGGTGATGTTGTTGATAGCTCTACTATCAACACACATCCTCATACTCCCATCCTTCTTTGATACCAAAAGGGCCGGTACCGCACAAGGGCTAAGGGATTCTCTGATGAACCCTTTTTGCAACCAATCATCAACTTGCCTTTGTAACTCTCTAGCCTCCTTAGCATTACACCTATAGGTAGGATTGTTTGGGAGTGTAGCACCAAGGACCAAGTCAATTTTGTGCTCGAATCCCCTGAAGGGGTTAGCTCACTAGGTAGATCATTTGGGAAGACATCCCCAAACTCCCCTAGCAATGGTTTGAAACGTGGGTCACTTCCTCCACTTCCTTCATTATCTTCAAGCAACAATAAAAAATACATGAGCTTTCCCACACCACAAGTCGATACGACAGCACAGGGGCTACCTTGGAGTGCTTTCAGATTGATCGGTTGGCCCCACACCCACACGAGTACTAAATTTCAACCCCTGATCAAACTGAAACACCACCGTGGACAAACTGGCAGTGATTCCTAGGGCAAATCGGAGCAGCTCGGTGAAGCGAGAGTGATACTAATGGACCATTATGTTGCCTTGAGTGAGCTGCATAAACTCCTAGAGCTTATCCCTCTTCACACTCTTGGGATAGAACCTAGGATGCAGGGCAGTATTAAATGCCTCCCAAGTTGCCAGAGGACCATCTCAAGCACAGTACTCCCAAATAAATACCCCAAAACCCTAATTTAGAGGATTACGGCGAATTAAGAATTTATTAGGGAAATTAATTAAATAAATTATTTTATTAAAATAAGAGGGAGTGATTAGGGAAAAATCAAGAGGAAATTTTAAATAATTTAATTGGAAAAAATTAGGGTGTTTTGCTAATTAAAATAGAATTTAGGAAAAATCACTCCAAAATCCTAAATTAAACTAAAAAGGGAATTTAATTATTATTTTATTAAAATATTATTAATTTTAAATATCCCAAAATACAAAAATATTTTAAATACCCCAACCTACTTTTTTTTTTCTTTTTTTTTTCCTCTCTCCTTCCTTTTCTTTCCTTTTTCTTCTTTTCCTCTTCCTTCTTCTTTTCTTTTTTCCTTCCCTCCCCTAATCTGGGTCAACCCATCCCTGTGGCCCAATTCCCCTCCTCTCCTCTTGCGTGACCCAGGCCCGCGCTGCACCCTTTCTTCTTCTTTTTTCTCGGCCTGTCCAGTTTCCCCCTCCCCTTTTATTTCTTTCTTTTCTTCTTGAACTGCCGGTCCAGCCTTCTTCTTCTTCCCGAGGAATGATCTACAACCACATCTTCCGCCGGCGACCACCGCAGGCAATCCTTTCCCTCCCTCACCAGTTGTTTTCTTTCACCATTTCGACCCAACCGACCTCCTCTCCTCTCACGTGTGCCCTGCCCTTTCCTTTTCTCCTCTCCTCTCGACCTAACTGCCCTTGTCCTCTTCCCCTTGTCATTTTCCCCCCAATTGATCTATAAATTCCCCATAGGCAGCCTTGATCGAGCCTTTGATTTCGCAACCCAAAAATTTCCCCCTTTGCGCCACCTCCCGATCAGACGACCGCCCGGTCATCGCCGCTTAGCACCGGCGCCTGAGCCACCCACAGAACTTCCCCCTACATCACCCTCTACCCAAATGCACCTCCCTCCTCCCTTGATTTTCCCTACACAAGCCACCCCGGCCTTGCAAAGTTCCTATCCCAATCAGCCCCTCATTAACCCTACTGCCCTTCGCACCACTGTCCACCACCACTCCCACCGCAACCGCCACCCCTTACACCTCCCAAAAGCACCTGCAGACCTTCCTCTACCTTTCCCTACCCTCATTTTCCCCTTCTTCCCTCTCCTCCTCCTTTCTCCTCACTATTAGAGAGCACCTGCTCCATCCGATGCCCCGGTTCGAGAGACAGGGGAAGACCAAAAGGATCTAAGCCTCATCCTCAGAAGGGAGGCCAGTCAGGAGGGTGCCTGAACGTTATTAGTCAGGCCGAGGCAGACCGATAGTTAGATGTTGTTACTGGTATGTTCACCAATTATTCATTGCCAGCATATGTTCTATTTGATTCGGGTGTCACGTTGTCTTTCATTTCCTTTGCATTTGCTGCTAAGGCTGGATTGTCACCATCTGTTAGAGTAGAGCTATCTCTTATGCTTCCATTGAGTGACAGGATGGATTGTAATCAGATTTATTCCGACGTGGCCTTAGATATAGGAGGGGTAGACTTCCTAGTAGATCTGGTCGGGATGGATCTAAAAGATTTTGATATGAATCTGGGCATGGATATGTTGGGGAAGTACAAAGCGGTCATTGATTGTGCCCAAGAGCGGGTGATTTTGCGAGGCCTGAAGGGGACTAGGGTTTCATACCGGAAGACTCAGCCCGAGCTGACCACTAAGGTGGTGCCAGAAGTTACATTTCACGCTTTGATCCAAAAGGGGTATCCTTTATATTTATGCAGTGTGCAGGAGCTCAACAAGGATTTGGCCGCACTAGACAGTACACCAGTGGTTAGAGAATTTCCCAACATGTTCCCAGAAGAAATACCAGGCATGCCTCCAATTCGGGAAATTGACTTCAAGATCGAGCTAGTGCCGAGAGTTGAGCCTGTTTCCAAGGCACCTTACAGAATGGCACCGGTGGAATTGAAAGAGTTGAAGGCCCAGTTGGAGGAACTCTTAGATCATGGGTACATCCGGTCGAGTGTATCTCCGTGGGGAGCACCGGTATTTTTTGTGAAGAAGAAGGATGGTAGCCTCCATCTCTACATTGACTATCGGGGGTTGAATCAGTTGACGGTGAAGAACTGGTATCCGCTTCCGAGGATTGATGATCTATTCGATCAGTTGAAGGGTGTTACAGTGTTCTCCAAGATTGATCTAAGGTCTGGGTACCATCAATTGAGGATCGCTGATGCTGATATTATGAAGACTACATTCCAGACCCGGTATGGGCATTATGAATTTACAGCGACGCCCTTTAGACTTACAAATGCTCCTGCAGTGTTCATGGACTTGATGACGAGGATATTCATACCTTTCCTCGACTAGTTTTTGGTGGTATTTATTGATGATATTCTGGTATATTCTCGGGGAAATGAGGAGCACGAGCAGCATCTACGCACCATTTTGAGCACATTGAGAGAACATCATCTGTATGCGAAGCTATCAAATTGTGGGTTTTTGCTCTAGGAGGTAGCCTTCCTTGGTCGCATTGTATCGGTTAAGGGAGTGGTTGTGGACCCCGCTAAGATTGTGGCCATCACAGAGTGGAAGTCCCCTATGAACATATCGGAGATTCGGAGTTTTCTAATTTGGCTGGATATTACAGACGATTGGTGCAGAACTTTTCTAAGGTAGCCAGACTATTGACTAATCTCCTGAAGAAGACCACAAAGTTCCAGTGGGACGAGGCTTGTGAAGAGGCTTTACGAGAACTGAAGAAAAGGTTGACCAATACACTGGTGTTGACTTTACCCGAGGGGACCGAGGAGTTCGAGGTTTATAGTGATGCATCCAAGCATGGGTTAGGATACGTGTTAATGCAAAAGGGTAAAGTGGTGACTTATGCCTCACGACAATTGAAGAAACATGAGCAGAACTATCCCATGCATGATCTAGAGTTAGCTGCTGTTTTGTTTGCCTTGAAGATCTAGAGACATTATCTATACGGGGCTAAGTGCAAATTCTTTACAGATCACAAGAGTCTCAAGTATATCTTCATGCAGAAGGATCTTAACTTGAAGCAGAGAAGATGGCTGGAGTTGGTAAAGGATTATGATATTGAGTTGACCTACCATGAGGGTAAGGCCAACGTGGTTGCTGATGCTTTGAGTAGGAAGACTGCACATTCTATGATGTGTTGTGTGGTTGCTGATCAGACGATAAAAGAGTTATCAGATCTGGATATCGAGATGATTCAGCAGGGAGACCTTAAATCCCGTATGAATGCCTTGACACTCACTCCGACTATATTTGAAGAGATTCGAGTTGGACAGGTTGGAGATGTTAAGTTGGAGAGAATCAGAAAGAAAATGCAGGAAGGCAAAGCAGAGGGGTTCAGAATCCATGAGGATGGCAGTATTCGATTTAGGGGTCGTTGGTGTGTGCCTCAGAGTTTTCCGGGTCTTAAGCATCGTATTATGGAGGAAAGACATCAGACTCCCTATTCGGTTCACCTAGGAGGATCTAAGTTATATAAGGACCTCAAGAAGGTGTATTGGTGGCCACTAATGAAGCGAGAAGTAGCTGAGTTTGTATCCCGATGTCTTGTGTGACGGAAGGTCAAGATCGAACATCGGAGACTAGCGGGTTTACTTCAGTCTTTGGAGGTGCCGAGGTGGAAATGGGACTCTATTTCTATAGACTTTGTGAGTGGGTTACCGAGGACCTGAAGCTGCTGTGATACTATCTGGGTTATTGTTGATAGATTGACCAAGTCAGCCATGTTTATTCCTATGAAGTCCACATGGAGCATGGAGTAGTTGGTGAGCGCGTATATGAAGTTCGTGGTTAGCCATCATGGGATCCTGAGGGATATTGTTTCAGATTGAGATTTGAGGTTCCTCTCTCACTTTTGGGGGAAGCTGCAGGAAGTTTTGGGGACCAAATTGAAGATGAGCACTGCTTTTCACCCTGCCACGAATGGACAGACAGAGCGGACCATTCAGACCTTGGAGGATATGTTGAGAGCCTGTGTACTGGATTTCCAAGGATGTTGGGAGGAGCGCTTGCATCTGGTGGAGTCTTCATATCATAACAGTTATCATGCCGGTATTGTGTTGGAGTGACATCAGTGAGACGATTGTCTTGGGACCGAAAATGATCAAAGATATGACCCATCATGTCCGACAGATCCAGGATTAAATGAAAGTAGCCTAGAGCCGACAAAAGAGTTATGCCGATCAGAAGCATAGGGATGGAGATTTTGAGCCTAAAGACAAAGTGTTGTTGAGGGTTTCGCCTACTAAAGGAGTGTAGATGTTCGGAAGGAAGGGAAAGTTGAACCCTAGGTATATTGGTCCCTATGAGATATTGGAGCGAGTGGGTGAAGGTGCTTACAGATTGGCACTTCCTCCATAGTTGGCACATGTGCATAACGTGTTTCACATTTCCCAACTGTGGAAGTATGTTGCTGATCCATCGCATGTAATTCAGCCAGATGATGTCGAGTTGGATGACTCATTGACTTATGAGGAGCGACCGGTGCGGATTCTCGACACTAAGCTGAGGAAGACTCGTACGATTTCAGTACCTCTTGTTAATATCTTTTGAAGTTGACATGGAACCGAGAAAGCTACTTGGGAGACCGAGAAAGATATGAGAGAAGCATATCCGGAGCTTTTCGCTGCAGGTTAGATTCTTTTTATCTAGTTTGTCCTTAAGGGGGTAGTTGATTTAAGAATAACTAGTAATGTGTTATTCTAGATGCTTAGAATGCCCTAGCCTAACCCTAGAGAGTTGTAGGAGACATCAGGGGCGAAGTCTGTTTTTAAGGGGGTAGTAATGAAATGCCCCAAAAATATTTATTTGAGAAATATAATTAAATAAGGTTTTATTAGGGAATTAATTTGATTTATTATCTTATTTTGAATGAGAAGGATTTATTTAGGGCAAATTATTAAAGAAATTATAATTATTTTTATAAAGGAAAAAATGGTATTTTTGGTTAATTAAAAATAAATTAAGGAAAATTCTTTTAAAAACCCTAAATTAGCCTAAAAAAGAGATTTAATATTATTTTATTTAAATATTTCTATTCTAAATACCCAAAATATTCTAATTTATTTATTTAACCCCAAACCACTTAAATTTTCCTTTTTCCTTTTTTCCTTTTTCTTTTTCTTTCCTCCTTTTTCTTTCTCTTTCTTTTTCTTCTCTCGCCGAATTGGGCCTGGACACAGCCTAATCCCTTTTTCCTTCTTCCTTCTCCCGCGGCCCAGCGCTGCTCCTTTTCTTTCTTCTTCAGATGTTGTGTTTCATTCTTTCTTTCCCTGGGACGCCGCGTTTCATTTAAGGGTCTTATAACCGTTGCCAGCCGGCCGGTTCTTCCCCTTTTCTTTCTTTTTCCCGGCCACCCGGTTCACCCCTATCTTCTTCCTCCTTCAACGCCCGTCGTCAACCAGCATCGTTAACCTCTGAAAATGGCGTCACCGGCCACACAGGTTTTGACCGGCCGTTTCCCCCCTCATTATCTCCCTCTTGACTCACAAATCGGCTTGGTATAATCCTTTTCCTTTATCTCTCACTCGATTTCTCTCTTTTGCTTCGCGAATGTTCGACTCGACCAAAATTTTTGCCGGCCGATTAACGCTGCCGGCCACCCCAAACCTAGCATCCAATACCCTCTTGCCGACCCCCAAAACACTACCATTCCATCTAAGCTCTATAAATACCCTTGGTGTGGGTGTTTTCGAAACTTTTTCTCCACGAAACCCTAAGAGCTAACCTGTGCACCACCGTGACTTTAGACAAGCCATTAGCTAACTTCACCGCCACCTCTGCCTCCCAAATTCTTCCCTGCACCGCCCTCTAGGTAACTAATCTCTCCACATCCTTTGATTCTTCTTGCACGAGCCACCATAGCCATGCAAAGTTCCCTGTCCATCTCGCAAAAGAATTTTACCCCGCAACCTTTAAGGCGTCCTCCGCCATCACATCCGCCACTTCTATTGCCTTCTAAACCACCCAAAAACTTCTACTAATACTCCTCCACCGAACCATAACCTTCTTTTCCTTTTTCTCCTTCTCCTCGCCTATTTTTCTTCATCTTTCCCATTCGGCTGCCACCTCTGCCGCCACCGCCGTGGACCACCGTCGGTGCCACCCATCCCCGCCGACTCAAGGTGAAACTCTAGACCCTCTCAGCCCTTCTTTCCTATTTATTGTAATTTATTCTATTATTATTCTAATTTTTAATATTTACTCGATTATAATTATTATTATTATTATCATTATTATTATTATTGTTATTAGATGTAATATTATTGATAAATTTTGTTGGCAGGGTTGAGATTATTCTTGAGTTAATTAGATTGTTAGTTTCGAATTTTAGGAATTTATTTGAATTATTATAAGTTATTATCATTATTAATACTATTATTAATAATATTATTATTAATATAATTATTTTATTATTAATGTTAACTATTTCAGGAGGGTCAAGGCCTTAATTTTTAATTAAGGTTCGCACCCTTGTATTTTTATTACTATTATTACTATTTTTACTATTATTAATATTATTATGATTATTATCTTTACTAATCTAATATTATTATAAGTATATATATTATTAATATTATTATTACTATTATTGAATAGTACTTTCATTATTTGAGGTAGGGTCGAAAACCCCACCTTATAATTTTAAGCTTATATTATTATTATTATTATTATTATTATTATTATTATTATTATTATTGCTAATATTTTGTTATTATTAAAATTATTATTATCATTATCATTAGTAGTATTATTTTGATGAAGGGTAGAAACCCTTATATCACCATTCGTTTTAAATTATTATTAGTATTTTGTATAGTTAATTTTAGTATAGTATTATTTTAATTAAAAACCAAGTCTTATGATAAGTTAGTAAATAATAGTATTTTTAGGAGGGACATAATTCTAGTATTTTTCCCATAATAGGTGAGCCCAGTCAAAGCCCTCAAGTGGTATAGGAGCGTGCTCCAAGACTGGTGACATTTTAGGTAAAGGGTGCTAAGGCCATTTGTGTAATATGTGATTTATATACCATGCATGCCATGTGATATAATTTATTGTGTATTTCATGTGTATATATTGTATAACTATTAAGAATGCAACATGATATGGAAGTTGAGATGTGTTTTATGTAAATAATTGTGGCATGAGAATAATGTGTAGAAATGTGTTATTATTATGGTATGATGTGGCCTTGAGACATGCATGATGGGGTTGTAAAATAATGATGGGGAGTTGCATGGTGTTAGGGTTTTGTATGGAAGTGCATGGTGATAGGGTTTTGCATGGTGTTAGGGTTTTGCATGGAGTTGCATGGCGTTAGGGTTTGCATGGAGTTGCATGGTGTTAGGGTTTTGCATGGAGTAGTAGGGTTTTGCATAGAGTACTGGTTGCAGGGTGGTATTAATGTTTGCATGGTGGTATTAGGGTTTTGCATGGTGGTTTAAGGTTTGCATGGGAGCTAGGGTTTACGTGGAGCTAGGGTTTTCATGGGCCTTAGGGTGTGTCATGATTAACTATGGTGGTGGTGGTTAACTAGGGTTGGAGTGTTAACCCGAGTTAAAGAGTAAGCATGGTAGAAGTCAATCTTGCATGTCTTGAAATGAGCTTATAAATAAGATAATTAAAATATTAAATACATAAAGTGGAAGATGTTGAGCTGGGCCTAGACCGATCCACCGGCTAAAATAGTGGCAAGGAATGTTTCCTTCGCGACCGATCCACCAGCTAGAATAGTGGCAGGGCATGTACCCTCACGATCAATCCACCGGCTATAATAGTGAGGGATCCCGAGCTCAACAAAATCAAAACCTACAGTTTCTAAGACATAGGAAAAACACTAATTACTTACGATGGAACACCATACGAGAAGGGGCTAGACCGATCCACCGGCATAAAATAGTGGTAGGGTATGTTACCCTCGCGACCGATCCACCGGCTAAAATAGTGGCAGGCATGTTACCCTCACAACCAATCCACCGGCTAAAATAGTGGGGTTCTCATACTCGTATGGACTTGATAAAGAGCATGGTGTGAAAATAAATTCGATAAAGGCTAGATGAAGTAAATAATCTGATCTGTATTGAATCATGATATTTCACCTGAAAATTTATTTTATCTTGTGCTAATATGATTGAATTCTATGCCCCTTTATTATTATGCATTGGTTGTGCAAATTTTGTATGCTAGCCTTAGTGCTCAATAACCTTACTCAGTACGTAGGGTACTTATCACCCGTTTCATGAGTGATACTCATTCCCACGAGTAGAAGGCTCATATGACCTGTTGTAGGTAGGAGATGCTTATTTCGATGCTATTGATGTCTATGGGACATCAGGTGGGCCCGAGTGATGTTTGGGTTGGATTGGTTCCCGGAGTGACATGGTCGGCTTTCCATATGATATTATTATTCCTATTTTCTTTATTTATGATTAACACTTCAGAACCAATTTTATTATTGTAGTTATCTCTATTCCCTGAAAAACTAACTCTCGTATTTTGGATTGTGTAAAGACTTATGCGTACTCTGATTTTCGTATTTATGAATTTGGATTATTAATGATGTTATATGTAGTGTTTTCCTAGCCTTAGCACTTGGTACTGGAACGATAGGAGTGAACCGGTCTGGTACTAAGTGTGGTGATAGCATCCCTAGAATTTATGGTTTTAATTTATAAGTATTGATTTAAAAAAAATGTGTAAATTTTGGAGGTGTTACATTATGTGTGTTATGTTTCTTATATGCCTTGGATGCCATGTATAATGATATGTTGTGTATCTTAGGTTATTGTTATAATAGTTTTATGTGTAACGCAGCTTGGAGTTAAGATATGATTTTGTGTTCTCGTATGGCATGTGTACGATATGTTTGTGCTATGAATTGTGATGTGATGTGATGTAATATGACCCTTTTAAGACTTACATGCTAGGATAATTAATGTAGTGATATGAGGTGTAAGGATGAAAAAGAAAAATTGGGAAGTAAGTGGACCAAGGGGAAGTAAGTTGACTAAGGGAAAATAAGTTGACCAAGGAACATGAGATTGACCTAAATGTCCCATGATCCATGAGAGGAAGAATAAAAGGGGGAATTTAAGCAAAATAAAGTGGATGAACTTTGTATGGGAGATTCTAGGGTTTTGCATGGGAATTTTAGGGTTTTGCACAAAAATTTCGAGGGTTTGCATGGGATGGATGGAGTCCGCATGGGGGTGAACTTTACATATGGGAAGTTGTCTTGGGGTGTGAGGAAGGTAATGGAAGAGTTGTTTGGGTGATTGGAGGCTTTAGGTGATAATAGTACATAGGACAACATAAGGGTGCATAGGAGACTGGGCTAGGGTTTGGGAGGAAACCCTAATCTGAGAAGGTGGTAAAAAGGAAAAATAAATGAGGTGAGTGGAGTTTGAGATGAGGATGGAGGATTGTCATGTGTGGGGGCGAGCATGGGTATCATAGGAAAGCAAGAGTGGAAGGTGAGAGATGGAGGAGTGACAGGTGGAATGGAGGATGCTAGGGTTTGGTGTGGCCACATAGGGTTTCGTGGTCACACATGTATTTGGGGAGTAAAGTGATATTATGAGGGTGAATCTAAGAGGTGTGATATGTGGGGTATTAAAACAATACAGGTTACGTGAGGCAAAGGAGGATGGGCCACATAGGCCCAAATTAGGGTTTTTTGGAGAAAACCCTAGGGAAGACTATGAATGGGATTAGTGGTGTTAGGTAGTGGGCCTTGACCCACACCCCTAGGAGTTGGGCCTCTAGTGTGAGTAATGGAATAAGGAAAGGAAGTTGGGGCAATTAGGAGGTGCAAGAGTCTGAAGATATGGGACGGGCCCTCTTGGGAGGATAGAAGTAGAAGATTGGTGACATGCATGTCAAGGGTGAAATATTATCGAATATGACACGAATAAGATACTAATCATTTAAAGAGGAAGATTGTTGAGTTAGGCCCAGACCAGTCCACCGATGAATAATAGTGGCTAGGAGCCGGGGTGCCCTGGAGACCGGTCCACCGGCGAATAATAGTGGCCAAAAGCATTTTGCCATGCATGATTTTCAGTCCACCAGTTATAATAGCAGGGGATTCCGTGCTCAACAAACCAAACGTGATGAAGCTAAGACATGGGAAATACACTAAGTAATTACACTGAAACACCATGTGAGTTAGGGCCAGACCGGTCCACCGGCGAATAATAGTGGCGATGAGCATTTTGCCCTGGAGATCGATCCACCTGCGAATAATAGTGGTCAGGAGCATTCTGCCCTGTATGTATTCCAGTCCACCGGCTATAATAGTGGGGTTTCCACACTCGCATGGATTGATAAAGAGTATGTATGAAATGAGTATATTGATTAGAGATTCTAAAGAACAAGTTTATCTAGACAGTAATCCGGCCTCATTATCTGTATTATTGTATGTTGCCTATATGATCATGCTTGTGTTATATGCGTTATATGTTTGGCCTTTACTGCATGGTTATCTTGCTCAATATGTAGCGTACTAACCACCCGTCTCATGGGTGCTGCTCATTCCCACGAGCAAAGGGCCCACCTGAGTTTGTGCAAGTAGGTGATGATATATTCGATGCCTACGACACTTACGAGGCATCGGGTGGGGATGAGAGTTGAGTCTGGACCTAGCCTAGGGATTGAGAGTGACCTGATCGGATTCTATCTTCCATTTTTTTCCCTATACCGTTATGATTTAGTTTTATTCTGTTGTATGGTGTTTTCTGTCGTTGGGAACTTTAAATCCTTACTTCCGAGTTGTAACTCGTTTGTTTACCGCACTCTGATTTTCTATATGGTGAACTATTTAGTTCTTTTATGAATGATCATTTTAGTTATCGACTTGTGTTTGATAATAATCCTATTCAGCCTTAGCACTTGGTACTGAAACGATAGGAGTGAACCGGTCTGATACTAAGTGTGGCGGTAATATCACTAGAATTTACAGTTTTGTTATTTTGTTTCTGTTAAACCTTTTCATTAAACAAAATTTTTCAGTAGTAAATTTTGGGGGTATTACACACCAGGCGTTTGCTACACCTCTTATGAAAAATGCTGCTATACAAGGCTGGAGAGCAGTCCACCGCAATAAAGGTGTGATCCATGTCTTGAATCCACCCCTCGAGGATCACCAAGTCCTCCTCACTAGAGTACAATGAAGGGTGATGTCATGTGACCCTCTAGAGTCAATCCTCTCCAACGCCTTCAGAGTGGTGGGGGTGCGCGGTCGGCACCAGGGGCTGGCACTAGACAAATGCCATAAAGGCCACGAAGGCGTCCTCCAGGCATCCCACTCGTCTGTTCATCATGAAATGCAGCTACAAAGGACAAGGAGCGTTAGAAGCAAACCTACTGGTTTGATATAATTATCACATACTATTTCCCCTTATAGGAAATTCCTAGTCTACCCTTCATTCCTCACTATGACTACAGACTCAGAGTTCTTAAAATAGAAAGACTTTTTTAGGGTACAGAAACACTTCAAAATCCAAGAAACTTGTTAATCAAAAATTTTCTTTGAAAATAAGGCATGGTTACCAGAACCAACGCTCTGATACCAACTTGTAACACCCCAATATCACAATTAAAAATTTTCATTTAATGAGAACCATACATAAGGATAGGGGGTGTTACCACCGTGATCAGCACAAGCCTAGCCTCCGGCCAGTCTTACACAAACCACAAGGCTATGAAAATTCACAAGACATTAAACCAACTAAGATATAGAACCGTAATGATCCGAAAGATTCATAAATAAAGGGGTAATCAAAGTGTGTGATTTAAAGAGTCATTATAGAATGGAAAAAAGTTATAGTGTCAAGCCCCTAAAGGGAAAGAATAATACAAACAGAGAAATAGAATAAAATTTGAAAAAAGGAGACTCCGGTCAATACTCACTCTCGGGCCCCATGCCAAGTCTAACAGCTTATCGCTCAACCTTGCCCGACGCATCAAATGCGTCATAGGCATCGAACAAAGCATCTCCTACCTGTACCGACTTAGAAGGGACCTCTACTCATGGGAATAAGCACCCATGAAATGGGTGGTCACTATGCTACGTATTGAGTAAGGTAACCATATGGATAAGGTCATGCAAGAATAATAGATAAGTAAGGCATACAATGCATAATTCAAGTTCATAGCATCATACTAGACATAAACCATTATTTCCGTCTTACACATTACCCATATTAATTCCGCATGAGTACGGAGACCCCACTATTATAGCATGTGGACCAGAAACACTCCACAAAGTAAAGCGCACCTGACCACGATTATAGCCTATAAACCGGATATTACTCCACAAGGTATAACACACCTGACCACTATTATAGCCGGTGGACAGGAAAATTTACCCTCACGGGCCCTAACTCATGTGGTGTACCACTATAAGTAGTTAGGGTCGTTCCTTGAATTAATTATGTATAAGGTTTGGTTCATCAAGCCCAGGACTCCTGCTGTTATAGTCGGTGGATTGGAAAACACTTCAGAGGGCAGAACACTCCTCACCACAATTATAGCCGATGGACCAAAAAGTATCCTCATTGGGCCCAACTCGATAATCATTCACTTTAAGTGTTTAGTGTTTTACTTATGTCTTATTCCACACACAACCCATACTAGACATACATGACCCACTAAAATTCCCATGCTCACCCCTTTATCCCCTATTCTCCCGAAAAGCCCTATCCCATATCTTGGGACCTTCACATAACCTATGACTCCAAGACTTCTTCCCCATCTTTTTCCACTCACCATGAGGAACCCAAACTCTTCTACACATGGTTCAAGGCCGACTCCTCATAACTTCGTTTTGACTCATTATCGTCCTCTAAGGTTTCCCACCGAAACTCTAATTTAGTCTATGTGGGCTAACTTATCCCCATCCTATAGAACCCTTACTCCTCTTTGCTACAAAAACTACCACTCCACTCAAACCACACCCAACATCACAGCTTCATCACCCATCTTCCACATGTGACCATAAAAAAACCTAGTTCGCTCCCCAAACCCTAGTACTTCTCCTTTCTTTTATATCATCCCCTCATCATCTAAACACCTTTTTCCTCTTGGCTCACTTCCTCTCAATGTGACACCCCTTTCATTCTTATTCCCCACTCTAACCATTTCCATTAGTATTCCCTTCCTTGCACACTTCTTCCACTTAGGTCTCCTCCCATACCCTAGATAAGTCCCCCATGCACCCTTATACCAACCCACATACTATTTTTCACATATGGACTCCAATTACCTCAACTACTCTTCCCATACCTTACTTAACCCTCAAGTCAAGTTTTCCCACGTAAAAGGTCATCCCAATGAAAAGGCTAACCATCCCATGCAACCCTATCCCATGCATATTTTAATCCATCTTCTTAATTTGTTCACATTATTCCTTCTTTTGTCTACCCATAAGTCATGAGATTTTAGGCCTTTATTACTACCCTCTAGTCAACTCACTTCCCTTACTCCCTTTTTCCTCTCACAACCACATCACACTACTTAAAGCCTCCTATCATGCATGTCATGAAGGGTAATATTGCATAAGCGTATTCCAAGTACAAGTAACAATACCATATTACACATGTCATAAAAACACATACAACTTACCTTAGCTCCATGCTTAGCAAGTTGCGCTACAATGCATAATCCATATCCATATAAAGTACACACACAGAATTAACACATATAAACACATGATACACATTATTATGCCTTAACCATATCCTTACCTAAAATGACACCGGGCTTGGAGCACGCTTCCTACACTTCCTTAGAGGTCGGACTTGGCTCACCTATAAGGAAAAACACTAGGGTTAACTTCCCTCTTATTATTTTCATTAATTATTACTTTACCTAGGTAAAGAACAAGTATTAGTGATAATAATAATAATAATAATAATAATAATAATAATAATAATAGCTTTAGTAGTATTAATAAAGGTGTTATTATTAAAGTGGTTGACAAATACATTAGGGATAATATTAGCTAAAATAGGGCTAGGTAGTTATAATAGTCATGACTCATGGCAGATTATTAATAGCAATATCAGTAATAATAATGATAATAACTTAATAATAATGATGATAATAATAAGGCTAAAATAATAATTATACCAACATAATTTATACTTAAGTGCTAGAAAGGGTTAGGGCACAACCTAAGTAAAGGTGGCAGCGGCGGCGGTGGTGGAAGTGGTGGTTTTGGGAAAAGTAGGTCTTTTGGGGCTTGAAGAGAGAGGGAGAGGTGGCAGTTGTGGGGTGGTAGACTCTCTGTACTGAGAGGGTTATAGTGGTGGTAGTGGCGCAATAGGGTGGCAACACAAGTGTTGGTGGTTGTGGTGGCTGAGAGTGGCGAAGGAGGAGGGAGGAGGAATGAGAGGGAGAAAGGGAAAAGGAAATGTAGGGGAAGGTAGATGAGGGTCTGCTGGGTCAAGTGAGTGGCAAGAGAGGCAGTGATTGTGGTGGAAGGGGTGGCGAGAAGGGGCGGTGATGAGGTGCAAAGGGCAGCTAGAGCTGCCAACTTTGCACAAATGAGGTGGGCTTTGTAGAGGGAATCAAGGGTGGTGAATGGCTTGGTTTGGTGGAGGGTGATGTAGGGAAGAGGTTGGGTGGTGTTTCAAGCGATGGCATTACATGGCGGTGGCTCGGGCGGCATCTGAAATGGCAGTGGCAAAAATGATAGACTTTTCTAGGTAAAGCAAAGGAGAGGAAATGGGGACGATATGGAGTATTTATAGGTCGAGGGAGGGAGAAGAGGATAAAGGGGGAAGAGGATAAGGGGCAGGGGTGGCAGGAGCTAGCCAACTAGCAGTGGCAGGCCGGTACAAGCCTGCGAGATTGTAGGATGCAAGCAGTGGGTGGGGGAAAAGGAGGGGGCACAGGCATATGAGGGAGGCAGATATAGGGTGGATTTGGCTTGAATTGGAAAGGAAAGGGGCAAGGGAGAGAGAGGGGAGCAGGTCGGGGTGTACAATGGCAAGGAGAGAGAGGGTGGTGGTAGGTCGCAGGTGTGCCCCGCAAAGCAGGGAAGGGAGAAGGGAGGAGGAAGAAGAAGGGGATTGGCCGGCCATTCTGGGGAAAAGAAAGAAAGAAAAGAGAGGGGAGAAATGGGCAGGCAAGGGAGGAAAAAAAAAGAAAGGGAGACAGGCTGGGGTCCGCACAGGGGAGAGAAGAGAGGAGGGGGAGGTTGGGCCACACGGGCGAGGCCCAATCGGGGGAAAAGAGGAGAAAAATAAAGAGGAGAAAGGAGAAAAAGAAAGAGAGAAAGAAAGAAAAAGGAAAAAAGAAAGGAAAAGGGGGAAAAGGAAAAAAAGGAAAAGAAAAATAGGGTTGTTGGGGTATTTAAGGTTTTTTTGGTATTTTTAAATATTTAAAAATAAAAAAATTAGTAAAATAATAATTAAATTTCTTTTTATATTAATTTAAAAAAAATTAGGTAAATATTCCTAAATGCTATTTTAATTAGCAAACTACCCTAATCTTTCCTAATTAAATTATTTATTATTTCCCTCCTTTTTATCTTAATTACTGCCATTATTTTATTAAATATTATATCTAATTAATCTCACCAATAAATTCTTATTTTATCATAATTTTCTAAATTAGGGCTTTGGGGTATTACATTAGTTTTCCCTTTTATTTTTGTATTCTTTTTACAAGAACATTACCTTCCTATCAGGAATACAATTAAGGTATATTCTCTACTTTACCCTATCTAGCTTGCTAATTTCATTTCCTCTTTTTGTGTACCCTGTTTTGTTGACATAGATTTTAGCATGAGCTAAACCCCCTTTGTCGGTAGGATCAAAATGATCCTTATGGTGTAAAATGTTGAATGTTTTAGTTTTGTTGATGTAGAATTGGTATTTCATCTTTGGGGTTTTAATTTCTTATCATTACTGTTTACTAGTCACAAATGGCATCTAGGTAGACAAATGAAGCTCAACATAGATAAATTTGATGGAAAAAAGCAAAGCGGCATTTGATTTTGCATTGAAACATGTTTAGGATTAGGTAACAATGTTTTGATTGTAATTATTAGATTTACGTCGAAAGGAGTGAGACATAGTGAGTGGAAAAGTGTTGATACCTTATAGAACATCACATGTTGTAGTATAATGAATGTTGTGCACATAGTGATTTGAGAATCCCCTCCCTATAGTCCTTTCCAGGAAAAAAAATTACATGGATAGGCTTAAATGAAGGTGTATGAGTAATTGTTTTAAATGTTTTCTATATTTTAATATTTACCATTTAGTTAGTTCTAACAAATTAATATGAGTATTTTACTTAATGTAGTATCTAGAATATGGAGACAATGATAGTTCTGGATTTTTTTTGACATGTAATATATAAGAGATGTGTGACACCCTCAAATTGAGAAGAGTGTTATTAGGATTGATATGACTACTTATATCAACATGGTATACTATCCTTTTAGTAATTCCATCCTAAGAAATCCATAATTAAACTAGCTTGTCGTGGAATAATTTTTAGGATGGGTGATCCTTCTGAGAAACTGATCAATCCGAAAGCGCTCTAAGGTAGTCCACAACTATTGTGGGTCCAAGTGGCTACTAAGTGGCCTTCATGTGATAAATCGACTCGAGGTGCTATAAATCGTATCAGAGAAAAACTAGAACCATAAGTTGAACTTCAATGAGCTAGTTAGCTATGTAGCGATACAATTCTTGGGATTAGGGATGGCAACGGGGCGGGTCGGGGACGGGGACCCCATCCCCATCCCCGAACCCGATAAGGAAAATAATCCCCGAACCCGACCCGATCCCCGATATTTTTTTATCGGGGATTCCCCGACCCGATCCCCGCGGGGATCAACTCCCCATACCCGACCCGATCCCCGATCTATTTTCCATCCCCGATTTATTCCCCATTCTTAAAACCCGACCCGATCCCCGAAACCCGATTTTATACCCGATCCCCGATCCCATCCCCGATCCTCAAACTATTTTTTTATATTATATTTTTAATTTATATTCTATAAAAAAATTATATATATATTATATATATATATAATTATATAAAAATATATATAAAAAAATTTCGGGGCGGGTTCGGGGATGGGGACCCCAAACCCGTCCCCGCCCCGTCCCCGAAAAATCCCCGTTAAGAATCCCCGAATTCTCTCCCCGAACCCGAACCCGAACGGGGAATCCCCGACGGGGCCCCGAACCCGCGGGGAAAATTGCCATCCCTACTTGGGATAAATTATATTGAAATAATTAGTGGTTGAGGTGCAATTAGGACATTGCATTCTTTGAGTGGGGTATGAATGTAATACTCCCAATTTGAGAGGGGTATTGTAAGGATTGATATAGCTACTTATAGCAATATAATATACCATTATTTTGGTGATTCCATCATACAAAAATCCATAGTTAAGCATGCTAACTGTAGAGTAATTTTTAGGATGAATGACCCTCATGAGAAGTTCTAATTTTTTTTAAAAAAAATCTTAGAAAGTGCATAAGTAAGGAGAAATTGTGTTTAAAAGACTTGTGTTGATCTATGGGGCCAACTAATCAATTTAAAAGCACTCTAGTCATAGTCATATCAATTCGGGGTGTTATAGATGTCATTTCAAGATGATAGAGGGGAGATTTAGAAATATGAATTGATCATACCATATATATACTTATTAATGTTGTTACTTCAACTAAATACTTTTAACCATGTAAATTTTGATCCTTTTTATTTTTCTTGTGTTTATCAAAATCATGAGGTCAAGTTTTTGAATAGCCACATTAATTAGGTTCGACAATAGTAGGTAGATTTTGTGTTTGAACTAGTTAGTTAATGACATCAACAGTAGGCACTTATATGATTAATGTAGAACATTTTTTTTTTGCATATATACTTGATTATTTGTAGAATTTTGTGTGTGTGTGTGTGTGACAAAGAGAGAGAGAGGGAGGGGGATAGACTGCGGTAATATGAAAGAATTGGCATTTATTAAGACAATACACAACGGTTTAATAGTATAACCATCATCTATTCGCTTCCACTATAATATAAAATTATTTCAAGTAAGGTGATATTGATGTATAATCACCATGTATAGATAATTTTATAAGGTGGACTTTTTACCTAAAATTATTGTTTATTGTTGGGTGCCAAATACTTTTGAGCCATTTTTATTACTTTATACAACAGTCATAGAATTATCATAGATAGCGTACATGACAATATATTAGATATCGATTCAAACCTATCAAGTATTCTTTATTTTCAACCAAGTTTTATTTTATTTTATGCAGTGGTGAAACTTTATCGAAACATCTTATAATATTATGCATTAAAAGAATAATTAAATGCCCATTCATAGTAATAATAGCCATGTTAATTTGGTTAATCTAATAGGTATCGTTGGATGGTTACTAAATTTTTTATTTTATAATTATAATAGTATAATTATTGAATTAATTACAAATAACAGTGTTCGTTGTTGAATGCTAATTTTTTATTTTGATGTGATGCAACTTTAAAAAGTGCTCATAAATACTTGTTAGAAGAAAAAAAAGTATTAATTATAGTATTTAATATAAAATTAAATAAGATATAATTAGGAAAAGTGAAATTACAGAGTAAGGAAATTCCAATAAAACCATACCCGGCATAGGGAGGGAAATGGCCAAGTGTATCATCTGGTCCAGGTTATGGTCGGCGTAGAACTTTGTCTTATTATCCGCATGGACCGCAACAAGATGCCTCAGTCACTGCACGTTTCCCCTATAAACAGTATTGCAACGGACGGGGATGGAAAAACAGGAAAGTAACGAAAAGTGAAACGTCATTTTTTTTAAATTTAGGAAACAAAGATGACAAAAACGTTAACAAAAATTATATATATATATATATAATAGATTAAATTTATTAAAATTAAAAGAGAAAAAAATTAAAATTATTATTTATATTAGTTAATTTTAATTATTAATAATTATTGTTAATAAAAAAATTTAATTAAATAATATTGTTTTTAATAAAAATATTAATTAAATAATTTTAATAAAAATTTTGACCCTCAAAAAGAGAGAAACGTTTCGGGAACGTTCGGGAAGGGGGGACGGCACCGTGCATCAGTGCCTATAAATACAGAACCTTGGTCCATCACCAAGGTATCAAAGCACCAGCTTCTCTCTCTGCCCCTCGCTCTCATTTAATCTCCAGTTTGATCATTAATTATTAGAACAAAAATGGGCACCGAAGCTGTTCAGATGATGGTAAAGTCAGATGTTTCGGCTGCCATTCAGAAACTAGGCAAAACCTACTGGTACGTCGAAGATATTACGGATGACCATAAGTGGTCGTTTGCTCTGAACTGGTAAATTGAATGGTCGATTACGCGCTCCAAGTTTTTTTTATTGAAATAAATTTATGTATATATATATTGATGTCATTACTCTAGATCATTCTTCTTCTTTTTTTCTTTTTTTCTTCTTCTTCTTCTTATCGTAAACAAAGTGAACAATCTCATTTTATTTTGTTTTTTGTTTTTGTTTTACGACAATAATTAGTGTTCTGGCCAAGGGGATTAGCGAGTACCAGGAAATTGCTCTTCTCGATTCCAAACCGTTTGGCAAGGTTAGAACTGTCTCACTGTGTATGCGATGCATGTGTTTTTACTTGCAAGTTCCGAACTTCATCTTTCCTGCATGCAATCAACTCATCCAATTCGACACATAACGAGAAATTTTTTTTTTTTTTACTGACGTAGATCTATATGATAATTTCATAAATCAAATCTAAAATGGTCTGTCTCTTTTTCTTTTTCTTTTTTTTTATCATTTTTCCGTTTTGGGTTCCTCAATCGATTGTTAAATGTTTCGTAGTTTCGATTTTCATGTAGAGGAAAAGAGAAGGTAAAATGCAAAGAGTATATAATTATATATATTCGACTCGACGCAGGTGTTAATTATTGATGGTAAGACGCAGAGTGCTGAAAGTGATGAATTTGTCTATCACGAATGCTTGATTCACCCTGCTCTGCTTTGTCATACGATGTAAGTATATAGTCTTTCTTTTTTCTTTTAACGAATTTGTCCATGATTTTCTTTTTCAATTACCCTTTTGTGATGGTCCACCGATGATTATTGAAATGGGAGTAGAATTCACGTGGAACATATACGAGCTTGGGTATTAATTAATTAATTGTAAGTTTGGAATCATGATTTCCGGCCGTGTTTCTGCTATGCCTTGCTAATAAACATGATTGATTGATAGTAACGATTTCTCCGACAGTTTTTCCATATCAATCTTTGTGTTTTTGCTAGCATATGTGTTTTCAAGATTTCAATCATAAATAAAAAAATATGGAAAACTTCGATTAATTAACGACATACTTTCTAGTATTAACGTTTTTCTTCCTTTGCGTGTCTACGTCTCAAAGGCAGAGGTAGTATTATCTGTGTAATCAAGGTCTACTACTGTCGGGTGATTGCGACGTGATTTGATTTCTGCTCGACTTACCTTCTCCTTGTGAATGAAAATAGTCAATAGATCTCTTGTTCGTTTTTCAATTTTATTTTTTTTTTCCCTTATTTTCAAATGATGTGAGATCTCTTGTTCAAATAAAGTCAAAAAATGACGCCGAATTGTTAGAAATAAAGTGAGAGAGAGATGTCATAAAACTAAGAACAAATGCCGACGTAGATGCTCTAATTAGCGAGGGTTGAACCCCAGACAAGACAACCCTATTGAACCAAAGCGCGCGCGAGTACCACTTTGACCACGATTTCGTCGTGGTACTACGTACTTTGCCAATTAGGTTTTGTTATCGTGCGTGCCACGTTTGGCTGCTGGTTTTGGTGCTCTGGGATTTGTGTGTGGCTAGTTCTGGCTAGTTCTGGCTACTACAGTAGTAGTCGGATTTTTATTTTTATTTGTTGTCTCCTCCAGCTTCTCTCTTTGGTACGTAGTCTTATGGGGTGTCTGTCTTTGACTGGTGCGGCATGGTGTTAGTCTTTCCAACATATATACATCTAGTGGTTGAAGCGTCTTTCTTCTCTTTTTGATTGTGAATCTGGGTCTGCCTTGTATTGGGTTAGGTCTCAATGACATGTGCTTATGATGTAGACAGGCTGCATCCTTTTGTTGTAAGCATTTAATTTGCCTCAACTGAAATTACCGTGTAAGCATTTAAATAATAAAAATCTTCTTTTTGAGTGTTGCAGGCCGAAAACCGTGTACATAATGGGTGGTGGAGAAGGTTCTGCTGCTAGAGAAGCACTCAGGCACAAATCCATTGATAAAGTTGTCATGTGTGACATTGATAAGGTCAGTAATTTCATCAGATATATATATATATATATATATATTTATATATTATTAATTGATCATGCCTTCATTTAACGAGTAGCACTAATTTGTATGACATAATATGATGTGTAGTTAAATTACGTCCTATTTACATGCAGGAGGTGGTCGATTTTTGCCGCCAATACCTTACTGCTAACAGAGAAGCCTTTAAGGATAGGAGGCTTGATCTGGTCATTAATGACGCAAAGTAAGAAGTCGTTTGTAAATACTCCAGTTTGTATTAAAAATTCAAGCCGCGGCACCGTCAGAGTTTATTGCTATATCTCTTCTGACCCATCTTTTTATTACCGCTAAGACGGGTGCCCATGCAAATGCATGAATAACTTGCATATTAAAATAACATCCAATAGTCTATTTATATTACTAACTCCGTATGGAATATATATATATATATATATATATATATATATATATTATGTTATTTTACACACTTTTTAAAAAATATAAAAAAAATAATTTTTAAATTACACTAACACCCTTCATTAAAAAATAATAAAGTATTTAATGCATATATATTAAAAAAAAATAAGAACAAAGATAAAAAAAATTATATAAAAGGTTGCCAACAAGGAGCAACTACATTTTATTTCCTTTCTTCCTTTTTTTTTCTTCATAATTAGCCTTACAGTAAAAATCAATAAAAATTAATTCAACTCGGGTCATTATAGCCCTCTTCATTAATCAAGGGCATCAAAGGAAATAGAAGAATGAAGAAGTAACAAAAGCATGTAGTTTGAAACAAATTAAAATATATATCCTCCATATTCCCAAGGGACAACGGGATTTTTTTTTTGAAAAAAAAAAAAAAAACTTTGCCATATGCGTAAACTATTTTAATATGTTAATTTATTACTACTATATCAGATCAGCGCTATGGGTATTTTATCCATCGCTTCATCTGATAGTATATTTTTCATACTTTTCTCACATATAATGATGGAAAAAAAATATTTAATGTCTAAAAATAAATTGGGGCATTACAAATGCATGATAGTCAAAAACATAATTAACCTTTGAATACTAATATAAATTGCATTATTTTGTCCTTTGAAGGGCTGAGCTGGAAGTGAGAAACGAAAAGTTTGACGTCATAGTCGGCGACTTGGCAGACCCAATGGAAGGAGGGCCATGCTATCAACTCTATACTAAATCCTTTTATGAGAACATTCTCAAACCTAAGCTGAATGACAAGGGCATCTTTATTACTCAGGTCTGTTGTTAATTGACTAATTTCATTTTAAACCATATGTTTGGCAAAACTGACTTAAAAACTAGATTAAATTTTAAAAATTATTGGAAAACTTATAAAATTAATACAAACTACTCGAAATACTTTTTTAAAAAAAAAAATCTAGCTTCTAAGCTAGTAAAAAAATACTTACCAAAGAGATAGCTCTCACCCTCCCAAACACACTATAATCATCTCAAAACATTATTGTTGCGTAACCTCCTTAATAAGAACATTGGTATCCAATTAATGAAACATTCATTATTCTTGTTGACTAAATATTAGGCTGGGCCGGCATCGATTTACAGCCACAAGGAGGTCTTCTCTGTCATATACAACACCATCAAACAAGTCTTCAAGCGTAAGTTTTGATTGACAGTTCTATTGCTTGACTACTGGGTTATATGCGAAAAGGCAGGGAACGGGTGTGCTAGCTAGGGCTGTTCACGGTTTAAATATCCGATACTTCGGATATTTAATTGTCGGATATCCAAAATTTTGGATATCTAAAAATGATATTTGATATTTGATTTCAAACTTCGGATATCCGGAAGATCGGATATTTGAATTTTCGGATCGGATATCAAATATAACTGATATTACTCGAATATAATTTTAAATATTAAAAAACCACCAAATCACAAATATATTTGATATTATTCGATTTGCTGAGCAAATATCCGATTCACTCAGCAAATATCCGACTTACTCAACAAATATCCGATGTTAAAACTAAAATAAGAAAGGAGTGAGTGGAGTCTATCGACATGCAGAGTATTTTTATTTTATTTTTTATAAATATGTAAAAAGGGATTGTATTAAAAATATAATTTTAATTAAATTAAATTTTTCCTCAAATAATAAATAAAGTATGTAAAAATTACACACACATACATCTAAATTTATTTATATACAATTATATATAAAATAAAAATATATATATAAATATTTTTCTTCGGATCGGATATTATTTGTATTTGTCGGATCGAATATTTGGTTTGTTTGACTTTTCGTTGACCAGATCGGATATTTGATTTGAAAAAAAAATCTGATCGGTTATTTTTTTTTTGATCGGATCGCTTCGAATATCGGATCAAATAAACAGATATCGAATAACATGAACAGCCCTAGGACTAGCTAGTGCTTGAGACTAGATAATACAAAGGTCCCCCCAACCCGGCCCAAAGTTTGACACCCCACTCGTACTATATTTTATGTCCGGCTTTCAAAAACATGCAGTATCCTACTACTAGTGTGCACACAAGCTCTCCTTGATAATCTAATTAAAATGGTAGATGGGAAAACATGACTATGTCTTTGTCATGGATTTTCGCAGTCTATGGCACTTAAAGACACTTTTCACGAGCTGTTTCTTGTGTGTAATTTGCAGATGTGATAACATACACAGCTCATATTCCATCATATGCGGAAACATGGGGATGGGTTATGGTGAGCAATATAACAGCAATTAAATATACGATCAGCTGCATATATATATATTGAAAGCCAGTAAGTGCATTCATCGTGTTATGATAATGGCCTATATATGACGTAACAGTTACATAAACATGCTTGCAGGGCTCTGATCATCCATTGGAATTGGACGCGGAGCTGATAGATAAAAGAATGGCAGAAAGGATTGATGGAGAGTTGCTCTACCTTACTGGTCCTTCATTCATTGCTTCCACCATCTTGAACAAGACTCTTACCACTACGTAAGTACTCGCTCTCATTAAATATATCATCGATCTCTTATATATGTACAGATACATAATTATATACTAACGATTCGATATTATTATGTCAACTCATGATAGTGATCCAAGCAAGTTTTTTTTTTTGTTTTTATTCTAAATTTGTAGGCTGAGGAATGAGACCAATGTTTATACCGAAGAAAGTGCGAGGTTTGTCCACGGCCATGGTATTGCTTCTCGCGTTTAGCGGGTAACAACACTGTAGCCCCAATGAGCATCAGCGGTTCGGCGTATCCGGAGTTCGATCCCCCGCTTAGAATGCAACCCTCTTAAAAGATTAATATTCCAGCAGCTAGCTGCGGAAGAAGCATCGATGAAATGGAATAAATTGCTTCTGTCGTAGTAGAAACAACCTCGAGATATATATATATATATGTGTGTGTGTGTGTGAAAATTTAGCGAATTCATCTTGCATTTAATTAGTGATATGTATCAGTTGATCAATTACAACTAAATATGGTTCATCTCAAGTTGATGCGTTCGTGCTTGGCTCAGTATCATTTTTGTAGCTTATCGGCTGACACATGTTGCTTACGGTTTGAGACAAAATTACTAGGGAGTCATGATATTCATACGGGGGAAAAAAACTTTTGGAGTACTAGACGCGAGAATCAAGCTGGTAAGGTCGACTTTCTTCCTTCTTGCAAGTTTTAATGCAGGTGGGTGAGTGGTCTCATCAGCTGCCGATAAAATGAGTGATGGTACGTGAGAGTTACCCAGGATAAGGAAGATGTTTTTTCTTGGTTTTCTGGGTTATTACGTGGACAGAATGCATCCAAAGTTAGATATAGCATTTGGTATATCGGTGCTTGATCAACGACATTTTCGTATTTCGTGGACAACTTTTATCTTTACAAAGGTGAGAGTTTTCTGTTGAAAAGGTGCACAGAGTTGCAAGAAAAAGGGTTAGACTTAGAGGTACAGAGTTGCAAGAAAAAGTTCAAGAAGAGGATGGTGTAAGTGTAACAGAGCCCACGCAAAACATTTAATTCCTCTTTCCCTACAATTATAATGTATCAGTGAATAAGTACAGCGCTCTAAATCAGATACCAGGACAACTCAACTTTTATAAACAATCATAAAACTACAATAAAATAACAAGCATAAAAAATAATAAAACTCACTGAAACAAAATTTATGAGAGCAACACGGTTCACAAATACTAAGATTAAGGATGCAAATAAGTAGAATTGGCAAATAAGCCATATAAATTAGATTAAAATCTTGTTTATTATGCAATTAGATCTGGTTCAAATATGGGCCGCATCTATTTTGGGTTTGGGTTGTGATGATTAGGGCCGGTTTCACCTTAGATGATGTCAGAGCCAAGTCGGGTAAATATCGAGTTTGTTTTGGACCTAATTTCTTCGAGTTTGGGTGGGTCTATGGACTTAAAGAAGGATTGGGTTTGGGTTGGGTAAATTTGATTCAAAATTTTGCTTATCATTCATTGTTATTAATTTATTATTATTAGAAATAAATTAAATTATAAACTTTATTATTATGGTTATACTTATTAAAGTAATTATTATCATAATATGTGTAATAATAATAATAATAAACTATTATCATAATATATGTAATAATAATCGCAACTATTATGAAAATTATTATTATAAATATTATTATAATTATAAGTATCATGACAATTATAATAATAATAGTTATATTACTACTACAAGTAGTAAAAAAATTTACCCCCTTGTATTTTTATGTTTTCATTTATCCATTTTACATATTTAACTCCTCCCTTTGAGCTCTTTCCTCACTCATCTTGAATTTTACCCAAGTGTTGAAGAACTCCTCCTTATTCTTCTTGTGCTAGAATTGAGATCCCCCTTTCTTCTCCTACATTTTTATAAAACCCCATTTATAGAAACCCTAATTATAAACTAGTAATTATGTGTAATTAATTATAATAATTATTTTAAATGTAAGTAGGTTAATATTTATATAGAATTAGGTTTATTAGTTTTAATCATAGTTGGGACTTCCACTGATATCTGTTTTACCAAGAAATCTTAATTCTACAAGGTGGATGTTTTTTCTAGGTTCATGGATTCTAAATAGAGTCCCTAACCTATCCTATTGAGATCCTATCTTTTGTCATCCTTTATTCCCCACCAATTTTCTCTCATGCACATTCACCCTTCTCCTAACCTTTACCTCCCATGTTCTCCTAAACTTTGTCTCTTCGTCCATTAAACACCATCACCCATACAAGAATCAATCTTCTCTTGATTGGGTGTTTTGATTCACACCAATAGATCACACATTTTCTTTTCCTTCTTATTCTTCTTCCCCATCCCTTAAGAGTTTCGTTTGAATCAGCACCACACACCATCAACCATCACTGCAACACCTCAACACCAACAACAACCAAGTACCATCATTTTTCCCTATAAACCAGGAGCACCATCACCCTATGAGTTCCGCTTGTTATTGCCCAACCATCACTACCTTAAACCATTTCTTTTATTTACCACATCTGTTTTGATTTTTGTTGAGGCATATGTTTGTGCACCCCTCACACAACCCTTGCACAACCCATTTGCTTCTTTCCTCATTTTCTCCTCACACACCCACACACAGCCCGTGTGTTGCATGCAAGACTATGTCCTTCAGTCTTTTCCTCACACAATCGTGCTTGTCATGTGAGTTCTTCACCTAGCCTGCCCCTGCATGAACTCCTTTCATTGTCCTCCCTTCCTCCCGTGAGTTCCTTTAGTTTGCCTTGGTTGAGTGGTAAACTCATACAACTTAGTATGCTTGATTTTCATAAGTTAGTTGATGGTTTCAAATTAAATTGTTAATATGTTTGGTTGTTTTGATGTAAGGAGTTTGAAGAAGTTGAGTGGAGACTAGTTGGGTGAATCTTGCTTTTTTTTTTACTTGGATAAGAGGTAATTGTTACCTTCTACTAAAATGTAGAATCATGTGGTGACATATAAAATTTATTATGCTACTTACGGTATGATTTATCCACAGGCTTTTGAAGGGATGTATGCATGTATTATATGCCAAAATTTTACAATATATATGCAAGTATTATTGAAAGGTATGAACATGAAAGTATGATATTAAATAAATAACGTGTGTTTGAATTATTATTTAATATGAGAGATATACATGTGATATCTTAAAATGGTTAATGTTTGTCTACCTAAAAATTTGTTAGGGCATGTGACCTTGTCAAATTGTACATCAATATCATGTTAAGTGTTTCGTGATTATCATTGCACATTATAACTAGAGTGAAAATATAGCATGTTTGTATGCAATCCTAATTAGGGATAATTAGTTATGATTGTTTCCTTAAATGTGGAATTGTGTTATAAACCTGTACGTATATGTTGCCTAGAATATATGACACATTAGAAATGCATGATTTAGGCTTGTACATGTAAGTTGTAAAATGTATACAAGATAATATATATACTGCTAAATATTAAAAATTTCCTACATACTTGAATATTGTAAATTATTTTCTTTTAGCCTTTTCATAAAAAAAAAATCATAACAATAATATTTGTTATGAAATTGAATAATAATGGCAAGGTTAGGTTTTTGAGGGCACTATGGTCATTTTCAACCTAATGTGCTTATTGTGAATATTTTTACATAAGATGCCCTTAGACTATTGATATGTTGACCTTAGTGTTGTCTTTGACATAATTCTACATGGACTATAATTATTATTGAAATAAAAGGAATAATTAAGTATGGAATATAACATGTAGATAAATTAGTTTAAAAATGATTGGATGCTTCCAAAATGAATATTACAAGTGTTACAATCACATAGATTACCAAAGAGTCTAGTGTTCATTCAATACCAAAGATGAGCCATCCCCTAGAGTTACCTAGGGATAAGAAACGTATACTTTCTTTGTCATTTAGGGTCATAAATAGTTATTTAATGTGATATAGTTATAATGAATACTTTTTATTGTCCAATTTGAAATCATCAACATTTGTTTTGTATTCAATTCATCATAAAAAAATGCTTTAAGCTTTTCTTAAAAAATTTAGAGAAAAATGGTTATTCAAAGAGTATCTATTCAATTATTTTTCATATGCATCAACTTAAAAAATTATCATAAATTTACTATAAATCATTTCGAGGTAAAAAATAAAAAGCTTATAAATGGTGCCTGATTTCTAATGAAAAAGGTACAAAATTTCAACTTCTTTAAATCTAATTATTATATTTTATTTTGCTAAGATGTCTTTCTAGGTAAACTAAGAAGAGGTACTATTCCAAATTTGAAGCATCTTGTGCATTCTATAATTCCATTAAGAAACATGTTGGCCATTTATTAGTGATGTGCCTAGTTACGAGAAGAGTATGGTATGTCATGGTAGATTAACATTTTTGGTGTCACATGTGTTTATTTTTATTTTCTTTTTTTTTAAATCATTGCTTGATTTAGATAATCAATGGAAAAATCCATGTATAACACCTTCAAACACAAGGTATATTTGAAAATCAATTTTCAACATTATTATATAGCTCTTGATATCCCTCTTACTACCATCTAAGGCTTAATCTTGCTTAGACTATGGTAATTGTGGTTAAAAGTGTGTACGTTGTCTTTTCCATATAGTGAGATTTTGTTCTATATGTATTCTTTCATGCATAACCACACAAGGATGTGAATGAGAGGCTCCAACGTATGTTAATCTAAACTGAAACAATGATGTGTTGGTATACATTGAGACTAATAAAGAAGCTATTGGTGGTATTTTACGAGATTGGCATAGAATATTTATGTGCATATTTTCCATAGAGAGAATTTATAGAATTAAATGGAGGTAGAGGTAAATTTGATTCAAATGGCACACACACATTGGTCGTATTGAGTGATTGGCTAAAGATATTTAGAGTGGAAATCAAGGCTAGCTCAAACAATGCTTTGGTTTGGTGTAATAACCTTTGAGTAGCAGAAATTCTTTGGTGAGTCTAACTCACCATAAACCTACACTAGCAAAAGTGTAGGGACCATATATGAAGTGCATTTAAGAACCTATTTGTTTGTGAGATACTCCATGATAAACTCAACTCACCTAATAATTTTTCCTATACTTAGTTATAGGCTATAGCCTTCCGTGTGAACTTTATTAGCAAAATGAAGACGTTATGGCATGAACATAGAATTCTATACAATAGCCATAACTCAAATACCATTGGAAATAAGTTGACAAAGATGAGGTTATGAAGGAATAACTTATTGATGCCAATGAGGCTTCAAGGTGCTAAAGGACGGCAAATGGTCTTCATGAGGATGATATGAAAAGGTGGCTCGGTGGAATTTTCTATTGCTTTTATTTAGTGTAGGCAGAGGTTAAGTGTAACACCCCAAGTTGATACGACCATGTGGGGACTACCTTGGAATGCTTTTAGATTGATCAGCTGAACACACAGATCAACACAAGTCATTTTAGCGTGTTTTATCTTCACTCATATGCTTTCTAAGAATTTTTTTTTAAATAAAAATTCCCAAGAAAGTCACCCATCCTAAAAATTGTTCTACAGTTAACACGATTAATTATGGAAGTCTTAGGGAGGAATTACCAAAAGGATGGTATACTGTGTTGATATAAGTATCCATATCAATCCTCATAACACTCCTCTCAAATTAAGGGTACTACGTTCATCCCCACTCAAAGAATACAGTATCCTTATTGGGCCTCAACCACTGATTTTTTCAATACAATTTATCCCAAGAATTATCCCGCTATGTGACTGACTAGCTCATCAAATATCAGCTCACAGTCACTTTTTTGCTCTGATACCATTTGTAATATACCGTGGGTAGATACAACCACACGAAGGCTACCATAGAGCCCTTTTGGATTGATCAGTAGGCCCTATAGATCAACACGGGTCCTTTTAGAGTGTTTTTTTTTCACTCACACGCTTCTTGAAAATTTTTCAAAAAAATTATAAAACTTTCCAAGAAGGTCATCTATCTTAAAAATTGCTCACAGCCAGCACGCTTAACTGTTGAGTTCTTAGAATAGAATTACTAAAACGATGGTATACCATGTTGATATAAGTAGCTATATCAATCATTATAACACTCGCCTCAAATTAGAGTATTACATGAAGTGCATGCAAAAGTTGATGAATGTTTTGTATCAACTGGATGACCTAATAAGATCATGTAAGTTGAAGTAGTGATGTTGAGGAGCCTAACCACACTATGTACAATACCTTGTATTTTGAGGCAAGGTTGGCAGATGATCAAATATTTTATCCAAACCTTTCATAGAAGGTGGAGGATAATGTTACAACTAATGCCTATAATGTTCCTTGGTTTCAATATATAAAATTCCAACTTATCAAAAAACAATGGGGAGAAATGACCTCGAGAGAATTAGATAGACACACACTTTGTCATATATCAAGTGAGGGTTTCTATACACCAACACCTCAAATTACAAACACATTGTGAGAGAATTGCATGACCTGGAGATTAGTCGAGACTCGAGAGAAGTTAAATATATATATATACATATATATAGTTGGAAGTTGTGTATGAGAAAATTAGGCAAGCGTGGGTGATTGATTTACTGACTAGAATTCAAGAGAAAAAATATTAATTGTTTAGAGTCGGGTCAAGCCAAAGGTTAGGCCAATTAGAACCGGCATTAGGGCCTAAAAAATTTTGGGGCCCCAAATTTGATAAACCTTTATATATTACACTTGTGTAGTTCTAGAAATAGAACTCTGTGGCAGTTGATTGGATGAGGCGGCACATGAATTGTTGTTGCTCAAATCCGGCCTATTACACGATGATTTTTTATTTCATTTTTTCTACTTGGACCCCAGGTACATAATTTATTGGGCTATATTTTGCCAAGGGCCTCGTATAGTGTTGTAAGTTTGTAGCCAAGAAAATAGCAAGATGCGTGGTTTTGGATCAAGGTTCCTCGCCTTGTTTTTTTGTGGGAACGAGGTATGTAATTTTCTGTAGGCTAAAACCTTCCAATGAATCAAAATAAATAAATAAATAGGAGAATATTTCCCAGTTTTTAATTTGTGGTCTTCTACCCAACATACGGTTTTTTTTTTTAAATTCTCTTTAGAATACCCAACAGGTCTTTCTTTTCTGCAGTAATCTAATACAATGCCTCAAAACTCTCGAGATCGTAAAAAAGCACTGTAGGGATGCTGAATCTTTGAAGCTTCTTTTCTACCCTATGCTGCTGCGCTATTCATATAATTTTATTTTATTTACAAAAATACTAAATTTGTTGGAATAGGAGTCAAGGGAGCACGGATGTCCAGACCAAGTTTCACATGAAGAAAGTGGTTGATTAGCGCTAGTTTTTGGGAGTGTGTTTGTGTAATATTCCAAATTAGTGGTTGGATTGATAAAACTAGTATATTTATTTTTTAAGAAACCTATTATTAAATAATTTTACGATTAAACGTGAAAAGGAATAAGTTAAGGATGGTTGACTTTCTAATAATCTTTTCAAAGATGTAAGTGAGTTAATAGAAAACAAACTTAAAAGGACCTGGGATAAGGTGCTACAGTTTGGGTCTCAAACCTTTCTTTGAGAAGGCACTTCCCGAGGCTCTTCTCTTTAATTCTTCTAGGAAGGAGGCTTCGGAAGGGGGAGATGGGATTTTGGGACAGCATCAGGCGGATTTGGGTTCTGCCGTGGAGAAGGGGGTTGTTCGTGCGGGAAGAAAGGTTTGTACGAGAACCGTGTGTGAATGCTTGAATGGTGAGACTAGGCCCGGAAGGGGTCGATATCTATATTTGGAGGTATGAAGCTAGCTAATGTGGTGGTTTTTATGTCAAGTCCTATTATCATTTGTTGGGTAACGTTTTGCAAGCCTACCTCATCTATGGAGTTTAAATAGCTGTGGAAAAATCTAGTACCCCCTCGTATTGAATTATTATCTTAATTGGCTATTTTGGAGAAAAGGAGAAAATAATAATAATAATAATAATAATAATAATTACAATTGTTTGATAATAATAATGTTGATGATGCTACCACCACTAGACCTTCACCATTGTTTGATAACAATAATAATAATAACAACAACAAATAAAAGAATTCAGTTCCAAACCATAGCTTTTCAATTGAGATTTTTCAATATTTATACTAATCATAGTAACGTTACTTTTTAAATAAAGTGAAACATTCCACACACACAGTAATCAATTGAAATAACTTTTTCAAACCATGCCTTAGCCTTATAATTTTCCTGAAGGCTGCAGAATTCCGACAAAACTCCATGGTATCCATACCTCAAATGTAAGTATGGTACGTGCCATAAAGGACAACACGTGTGTGTATAGGCACAGAGCATAATTTTCAACAACCAGCACATATTCAACACATGAACATTAAAGAATAGCACGGGCACACGAACAGAGAAGCGCAAAAGAGGACAGCATATATATGATGGGTTGATAAATAACAAGAGATTTCCATTTGATCACTATTGAAAGGAAACCGGTATATAAGTTGCTTAACTTCTCTTCACTGGATCGAAGTAAGAAACACCGACGACGGCACCGCCGATGGCGACAAGTACGACGCCGCCGGCAATAATGCTAAGCAAGAAGTTCTTAAGGGATGGCGAGACGCCAGCTGAACCAGCGGCTTCTGCCACCTGAGGAACTACCATGGAGGCGGTCAGCACGCCCGCGGTTAATCCACTGACTGCCTTTTCCTTGAAAGAAGCCCGGACTCGAAGCTTTCTGGGCGATACTGCACCAGCCACGGCCTTTCTGGCATGCTTGATGGGCAATGGCCTGAAGAAAGATTCGAAGCTGGATGGTTGCCCTTTTCGGCTAGCAAAAGAAGCTACCGGCACTGCCATCGAAACTGAGGCCATATTTGGAAAACTGATTGGGTTACCTTCTCTGGTTTTTTCAGCTGGTGGCTGTGATTTCTCTTCCAGTGTTTAATTGCATGCGGAAGCAAGAGGATAGAGTGTCAAGGATAGGCTGGTGATTGGCTGATTGTGTTAACTGGGGGCACTCTGATGTGGCAAGTTTCGGGCCAGTTTTGGGAGGATAATCTTATCTTCTTAGATCTTCATTTGTTCACGTGGAGTAGATTATCTCTCTTCGCCTCTCTTCGCGCTTCATTCCTTTCACAAATATCTCCATTCTTAATTTCTTTCACGGCAGGTTGAACCGGTTGGTTTGGTAAATTCATCCAGTAGACCAACGCCTTGATACGTCCGCACACACGGTTTATCGAACGTCCATGGATCAAATTTTAGTTCGCCCTTCGCCGCAAATAATAAATGATATTTCTGCTCGAAACCACAATTTATACCCTATAACCTGTGAGTTCGCCGCAATCGGAGTTTCATTTCCTCATTATACTCTATTTCTGCTCCCCCTAACTTGGATGATATAGTTTTTAGGCGTATTTGAATATCTTTGGAAAAAATTTCATCCGGATTAGGATTGGAAAAAGATCTGAGATTTAGGTTTGAGAATTCTTATTGAAAATGGGTTTAGAATTCCTATTTTTGACTCTATTTCGAATAATTCATTATATATATAATTATTATTATGGAATATAACTTTAAAATATATTATAAAGAATAAGTTATCAGAGATAGGTTAGGATTTCAGAAATTAGATCAAATTTTAATATCCAAAATAAATTAGGGATAGAAAATACATAAGGGATCAGGTTGGGTATAAAAGTTTAATTTCTACGGATATCGAATAGTGGGTTTTCGAAGAAAAAATATCGAAAATTGAATCAAGTATAAAAATTTGATAACTACAAGGATCAGGTCGGAAATTCTTTAATAAAAAAAATATCGAACATTAGGATGAGAGATTATATTTATTTGTTATCAAGTTGATTACTTTCCAACTTGTAGCAACTCGATCTTACTCTTTAGTTATCATATTCCTTTGTTTTTATATTTTTTTGGAAATATTGCATTGCATGATACAACTCCATATAATTTAAATCCCTAAAATCAAACTCCTTCAAGCTTATTCGTAATCAGACGTTTGCTTCCTGACCAACTTCACAAATTCAAGATGACATATAAGATTTTTACATGTCTTAACCTCCTCATGCTCTGGTCCCATAGACTCGAGTAGAATTAAAGTATTTCCCGTTACATATCTAGATTAGGTCGAGTGAAGTCATTTAAGTAATTAAGTAAATTTTAGGTCCTTTCACAACAGTGTATCTACTTAGGTCTCATTTTGAGTTTGCTCAGGTTTCAAGATGTGTTAGATCAAGCTCGAGTTATTTTTATTTTAATTTATTACCAAGTCAATTCATTAGTTCAAGTTAGGCTATTTCGAATTTGAGTGCTCTTGAGTTTTGGATTTAACCCAAGCCATGCTGTGTAGATTCAACCTATTTCAAGTTTTAGGCCAACAGTCATATTAGTTCAATCAAGTTGAACTCAACATGATTTAAGTCCAACCTTATTTATCAATTTTCTAATTGGTTATTTCATGTTAGGTGTTATTACTCTGAGTTATTTAACATTAATACTTATGTGCAAAAAAGATGAATGGCTATAGTTAGAAATGATATGATTAGCAAATACAAGATGTCCAAAATAAAAGCAATAGGGAAGAGGATAAAATTTAAAAAAAAAATCTATTTTTTAGTTGCTCTAAATGAATTATAAAACATATAAAGATGATCCTCTTGCATATATGTTCTTTTACCTTATAATTTTTTTTTATTATAATGACATTCCAATGAGTTGAGCCTCATCAAGTTGATATCAAGACAAGTTGGATTTACATTAGGCTATATTAAGTTAGATTGATTTCAAGTTAAGTTGATTTCTAGTTGACTTGATCTTAGATCGATCTAGGTTCAAGACATCAATTATTTTTGTGACATTGCCAAATTAGATTGGTATTGGATTGGATTCAAGTTGGGATAAACTTAATAAATTTTTTTTAGTCTAGCCAAATCGATTTTTGAACGTATTAAATCATATCAACTTTTAATAGCTCTTTGAGGTTGTCATAAATGTAGCTTTCAAATGTTGCCATTCATCTAGATTAATGACGCTTTTTAATTTATCTTAGACAACATGGTGAGTATTTAAGTTCTACTCAGCTCCATACATAGGTACTAATGAAATTCTCCGTCAAGAAGAAAAAAATATTGAGGCCAAAGGCCAATACAGTTAACTGAACTTCGCACAACACACCTAATCTTTCCTCCTTTCCCGAGGAGCAATAAATATATAGAGGATGGATTTTGTTTGTGGGGGGGGTGGCAATTCAAGGAGATCCCATAACATTCTCTTGCTACCAATATTCATCAACAAATTCAAAAATACCTCCGGATCCAGAGGTAAGGAAGCTCAAGTCCAGTGATGACATAATGAAGTTGCCTCACCTCGATGAATGACAGCACTATGCTTTTGTTCCCTCATTTAGATGATTTTAGACAATTATCACAAGGGATGGGGCCATCTTTGCAATATTTCCTATCGAATGACTCTCCAAAATGTTGAAGCAACGACTTCCTTCTGCAGTCCCCCTGAAAGTTCACAATTTGCCATATATATATATATAGATATGTATGTATGTATGTATTATTCTCAGGCGGCCTCCCAAATTCTACTACTATTTTTCTACTGAACATCAATGGATCACTACGAGTAGCGCACATACCTCAAGTTCACAATACTGTCGCATTTTCTGGGCCTGAGACATTGATTTCTTAAAGTTCTCACTCTTGAAACCTTGTCCGCTTCGTAGCATACACACAACTCGGCTGAAATCCATCTTCCGGTACAAAGCAATACAGATTGCTGGAAGATTATCTCGGCCAGCCCTACCTGATTCCTGATAATAGCCTTCAATTGACTTGGACATTGTGTTGTGAATAACAAAGCGCTGCTCAGGGGAGACTTATCAGTAAATAATAGTAATAATAATAAATAAATAAATAAATATAGAATGACAAACGATGCATCGTCTTCCAAAACGACAACCAATAGAAATTCGGTTAAAAACCTCCAACTCTCAGTAATTTGTAGATTAAGAGGAAAGCAGAGAGCAAGTGTATTGGTCACAGCAATTGGGAAACAACGACCAGGTATTTGAGGTCCTGACCTCTCCCCTCCACTGCCTATTTCCCACCTGTTGATCCTCTCTACTTTTCCCATTTATCTTAGCACACGACCCCCTAACTCCTTAACAGAAATTCTTCCACCATCCTAGTTTGTCTGACCAACAAAAAAAATTTCACGAAGGGACCCAACATGCTTCGGACAAAAACAAGGCAGTAGGGCGAGCTTAAATTCACTACTGGGGAGGAATTTATGCCCTCTGCATATTGGAACCAGGTAAGTGTTTTTCCTTCCTGTCTCAATTTTTTCCCGTTCCTCCATTGAACTGAGGATCAAATACCTTTCTGCTCAAAAAAACCCCGCTGTCCGGCTTAATTCCATTGAATATTGATAACTCCAACTGTCACCCGACCAGATTCTCCAGCCGTGATTGTCACTTCCATCAGTGGGTGAGTTCCTTTCGTCAGCGCTTCCAGTTCCATCCCTTTTGAGGACGAACTTCCCCTATCCTCCCCCACTAGCTGGTCTAGCCTTCCCAGTATCTCACTGATCGCCTTCTTCATAGTTCCCAATTTCCCTTCTACTACCCGCAACTCTCAGTAATATAACAAAAGGATTGAAAATTACAAGAAAAGCAAAGACCAAGTGTATCGATAGTGAAAGCAATAGGGAGAGACCCCTCCCATCCACTACCTATTTTTCACCTGCTGATTCTCTCCACTTCTCCCTTGTTTATCTTAGCACACGACCCCCAGAATCTGCTGAATCATACTAACCCATATTAGAAAAGATAATGACTCCAAACAGTACCAACACACCCCTACTACCTCACTAACAGACTCACAGTAATAATGACCCAAATGACAAATGATAACAAATAATTGAACTCAACCCACAGCTAATCAAAACCATCCAGAGCAGCATACAGTACGCCTTTCATCACCCTTTGCCCCTCCTTTGACAAAGGGCCCATCAAATTCCTACATGTTTAATCATTCAAAGTCAAAGTAGGGAAAGGATACGAGCAAGGAGAAGGAAGTCCAGACTAACAAGTAATTTTATCATTATTATTTTACTCTTATCGTGCAATAAAACAGTATGATTGTATAAAGGATTTGGTTCCTTCATTAGGAATGGGGGAATTGTAAATCACTTGAGCTGGCTTCTAGACAATATTGGAAAGGCACTGTCATACTTGAAAATTGGAAAACGTTGGCACTATTTTGAAACATTAAAATTAAATATGACACTGAAAATCGATTCCAGTTATCTAATGCATACAGGCAAACATCCAGTGATTTAGACAAAACAGTGATCTAGACTTACAACATCTGGCTTATCGATCCCCATTCCAAAAGCAATTGTAGCACATACAATTTGGACCCCTCCAGTATGCCATTTCCTTTGCACAGAAATTCTTTGACGAGCCGCTAGACCAGCATGGTAAAATACAGTTTTAATTTTGCATACTTCATTTAAATATTTTGAAACTTCCATGCATTCATTCTTTGATAGGCAATATATAATTCCACAAGAGCTATCAAAACGATCATTAAGCAGTTTCCCAAGCTGCTTCAATGGTTCCTTGGTCTTTACCATAACTTCATATTTCAGGTTTGGTCTATCAAAACTTGTCTCCAGGACATGAGCCCCAGGTATTTTCAGAGCATTTAAGATATCCTGCAATTACCCTAGAGTAAGAAACGTATAGCATGTTAAAATAGATAACAAAATGGATAGCCACACACAAATTCAAACCTTCCGCACAGGATGAGTCGCTGTTGCAGTTAATGCCATCACTGGCACAGTTGGAAAGTTCCGCTTAAGACATCCCAGGCTCATATAATCTGGACGGAAATCATGTCCCCATTGACTGAAGCATGAAAGAACCAGAAAATGTGAACATTATCTTTTCAGCAAAGACATCAAAAATCTGAACGAAAACAAAAAAGAGCATTGCTATCTTCATCAGAGACATTGAGGAAAACTTAACTAAATGCGTACCTAACACAATGTGCTTCATCAACAACAAAACCTGCTAGCTGCCCCTGCCATTGACAATGAGGTTAGCTACTTAGCTCTCTCAATATATGAAAACATTATACTGCAGCTTCTGCACAAGATCAAATACTCATGAATGCTGATCTCACCTTTTGATGCATCCATCTAAGGATTTCCTGAAATGATGGATTCCCTACAACCTTTTCAGGAGTTACATACAAGAGCTTGCACAAGGGATTACCCTTCCTATGGATAAGAAAATCGGAACAACATGCTAAGCAGATACCTTAAAAGAAGCTGTTGTGTTTATAAACTATCAAGAAATATTGGAAAATGTTGGGAATCCAAGAATCTCGATCCAAAAGAAAAAATAGAAAACAAAAGCCCACCAAGTAAATTTATAAGGAACTATCAGCTTTCACATTAAACAAGAAATATCCTCCATTAGACCCTTGCTTATTGATATGTACACACTACAACCTTACCTCAGCTCCCGAAGAACTGCTTCTGCCTGGGAAGTGCTCTGCTGAGAATTCAAAAAAGTTGCAGGTATTCCATACTTGAGATTGAGGGTGATTACTTGATCTTGAATCAGAGAAAGCAATGGGGATATCACAACAGTTACACCTGGTTGAAGCGTTGCAGGGAGCTGTAAGGGAAATGGAGGCGCATACACAATAAGCTCACACGCAACTAGGAAAAAAAAAAAGAATCACTGGCTTGGTACTGGATCCATTTTTTTGTTGGGGGAACTTTCACCATATTTTTCAGAAAATGGTTATCTAGAAGTGGAACTTAGATCCAGTAGCACAACACCCTAGTTCTTTGCACAGTAAAGCAAGTTCATAATTCTTATTTGGCTATTAAGACCAGGCAATATAATCGCGTTTGCGGTCGCGGTATCACTCTATCAGAGCGTCACGAACGATAAAATTATGTGTTATAGTCGTCGCAGCGTGAATTTTTATTTTTATTTCACCATATACTCTAATTATTATTTATTGATCATTTAAATATAAATATTCAATAAACTAATCTTTTATATTATATTAGAAGCACTTAAGTGAGTCAATGTATGCTAAATTGTTCTAATAACCCTAAATTAGCCTTAGAATGAAAAAAGACATGTTATCCAGTAGGACATTTAAAGGTAACAAAGAACAATACTTTATTATTGTTCAATAGTAAATTGGTTCAAAATATATATTGTAAATGAATAAGAAAAAATTATCATGCATACTTTTTTTAATAGATATAAGAATTCTTAATATATTGCCAATTTATCAACGATTTATTGGTGATATTTTTTTATTTATCGATGATACCAATTTATCGGCGACTTACTGACAATTTATCAGCCAATAAATGTCAAATTTTAAAACCACGGTGTACCGGTAATTTTACATCGCGACTAACCCAAAAGCCGCTAAATAACGACTGCTACGATATTGTGGAACCGCTATTTAATTCTTCTATTACTAAGACTCACAAAAGAATGGACACCCAAAAAGAAACTAGTTGAAGCTTCTTAAATCTGATTAAAATTATAAGCACCAGATATGATTTATCTTCACCATATAGGAATTAAGCAAGAAGGCTATGTCAACCAAAGAGAGCTAAATCAAGGGAAGCAATCAGAAATTCACAAAACACACAGAAATATACAGAAACAACCTGATAACACAGACTCTTGCCACCTCCAGTTGGCATGAGAACAAAGGTATCTTGCTTTCCAATGAAAGCTCTACATGCCTGATGTTGCAAGGGTCGAAATGACTTATTACCAAAGATTACAAAATTTGCCAACTCCATGTCATCCAGTCCCTGCAATTCTTCATAAGTCAGAGTTCCATCATATCTTCTCGATGCCTGGAAGCAGGCTCTTTTGTTGGATGAAATTGAACCTTCAGTCACACTGCTCTTACAGTTCTTCACAAGTGTAAAAAAGTTAGAAGTTGGACCGAGTTATAATCGTGTTAAATAAATGAAGCAGACATGCAATGGATTTTGATAGAATCGAGCTTATGATCCATCTACATAGCACCAATTGTATACATTTTATGGTCTGCTAGGTCAAACTTTGACCATTATTTCCTATAATTATATCAGTAATAAAGTATATAAAAATATAATCTCATAGAAATGTTCTGCAGCACAATGTAAGCAAAAGTTATTATTCTTAGAAATCAATATATCTTATAAGAAATTAATGGTTAAAATGTATTAACTTTGACCTCAAAAGTCAATAGGAAACAAAGATATTGGGACAGACTTTCTTTCATGACCAGCCTTACCACGGATCTTGGAGAGCCATCACGGGGGATGGATGTCTTTTGATGAAGACCAGAAGATGATTCTATAAATAACAAATCTTCACTATCACTATTAGAATCTACTACTAAAACATTATGATGCTTCTGAGATTTAGGTGAATCTCCTATGATATTGAAATTGGTTCTGGGAGGATCATCATCAGCTTCATAGTTGAGGGTTTCTTCTTCCCATAGATTACTCAATGAGCCACAAGCTTCTGTTTCCATTGCTTGCAAGTCATCCCATTCTTCTGAATCTTGCACAGACTCAGCCAGCATCGCCAGAAAATCATCACCACAGTGCTCTACAGAGATGAAATCTTGTCCATCTTCACCTGTGAAGTATTTAGATAGCATTAGAAAAGTTTCTATCACATAACTCAAATTAAATCAACATGGACATTATTTAGATAGCATTAGAAAAGAATAAGAATTCTCACCAGATGACAGCACAACATGGACAACATCAGCAGTTTTAGGCTCTGAATGACAAGTATGTTACAACATTCACCAGATGCAAGGGGCATCTAAACATTCCAATAGTTCATAAAGCCATGAGAACACCTTTTTTTCCTACCTATATACATAGGGCTAGAAGATCCTTAAGTTAGGATCATAGGCTATAATGAGTAGATTTCTTGGGGCTAGAAGGAAACTTTCTTAATTCTAAAATTGACGTAGAACTCATGACCTTGATTTTATTGCCTAGGAGATAATGAGTTGGCAATGTTGTGGAATGTTATATTATATGATCAAGGAACTGATGAGCCTGATGAAATATATGTCAATTAAGAATAAAGAAAGTTTCCATCCTATGTGAAATCCTACTCATAGATGTTTGTAGTCCTAATAAGGAGCATCTTATTAATTTGTAAGTTGTTTCTCCGCAGGAATTCAATCCTTTTTCGCATCCTTTTCTGCAGTTGATGCAGTATAGATTTAATTATTATTTCAGGATTTGAAAATTTTTATTATGATGTAAATATAGATTTAGGTGATATTTGAATAGTTATTCCACGACATCATCTCAAGAAATAATTTTTTTTTAATTTTATATTATTATACATTATAGGACATAATATAATATATTACGTTAGTCGAGGAAATTGTGTAGTGTTTAGGGAAGCTTTTATATTCCCAATTATTGTCTTTCACTAGACGTGTGTAGGCCAACATATACAAACCCAAGTATTGTTGTAATTCTCACACATCAATGGATAATTGATGATGAGTTGATTCTTTCTAATTTTTTTCTCTTTCCACTGCTTGTCTATCTAGTCTAATTATTTTCATCGTCCTCATTCTACTCCTTATTCTCATTGTGTCCGTCCTCCATTCTATCCCTTCATCAATTTGGTATTAGAATCATATTCAATTGCCACCATTTGTTGCTAAACACCAAGACACAAACACACCACCATGCTATACTACTATCTCCACCAATAACCCATTTTCCACACCACAAGAGCTCATCCACCACGAACACATCTAGCCCAATTCGGCTCATAGGCAACCCCAAATCCAAAGAAAACCTGAATTCCCAAGGAGAGAAATGGAAATACCCTTCAAACAATAAGGGAAGAAAAAAAGGAAAGAAAAGGTGATAATATTTACTAATTAACCACAAATATAAGCTCATTTAATTATTTAAAAATAGATAGACACTAGATAAGAGGACTTATAGAAGAACCACAAGAACAAGAAGAAAAGAGAAAGGGGAAGGCTTGAAAATTCTGGCAGCAAGAAAAATGATGAACACCAACCAGACTCGATAAAAAGGAGAAATGAGAGAGAAAAAACAAAGAAAACCAAAGTGAACAAGACCTAATGAAAATTAAGCAAACCAAGAGGCATATAAGGGAGGGGAGGGTTGACAATCTATTAAACACAAGGGAGCAATCAAGTAAGATGTAAGAGAAGGTAGAGTGTAAATGGGTTGAATGAAGTTATAACCCAAGCAATCAAGACAAGGTGAAGGCTGATCCAGGTGGAAGAATTAGACGCCCCTTACAGAACAGGTTACCTTAAGTCAGCTGATACCCTCCTTTGTCCTGTGATGAAAGTAGCAGCTCTTGTTTGAGAGGCCCTAACACTAGATCCTCATCCACTTCTTATTGTAAAGCTGTCCAATCCCAGATCCATGATGCAGAGAGCACCAATAAAGAAGCCTCCTACTCTCGCCTTGAAAGCACATCTGTTGCCTTATTCTCACACCCTGGTTTGTACTCTATATCAAAATTATAGCCCCATAACTTCATAACCCACTTCTGCTACTCTTTCGGAACAATCCGTTACTGGAGGAGGAATTTCAAACTCTTCTGGTCCAATCTTACAACAAAGCGTTGCCCCAACAAGTAATGACGCCAGCGCTGGATTGCTAATACCATCACCATCAACTCCCTTTTATATACTAATTTCAATCTTGCCCGTTGTCCTAACACCTGACTACAAAACGCCACCAGCCTATTCTCTTGCATCAAGACAACACCTGCGCCACCTCCTGAAGTATCGGTTTCCACCACAAACGGCTTACTAAAATCTAATAGTGCTAAGACTAGCACTGTCACCATTGCAAGCTTTAGGGCTTCAAAGGCCTGTTGTGCCTCCGGTGTCCATCCAAAACTGTCCTTAACTGGTTGATTAGCGGGGTTGCCATTTGTCTATAGTTTTGCACAAACTTCCGATAATAACCTATAAGCCCCAAGAATCCCCTTAGGACACGTAGGTTCTTGGGAACCGGCCATTCCTTCATTGCTTGCAACTTTAAGGGTTCTACAACCATCCCCTCTGTTGAAATGACATGTCCCAAATATTCAATCTCCTTTTGACCAAACACACACTTCCTTCGATTTAAATATAAAGAATGTCCCCTCAACACTTGAAGCAACAGCCGTAAATGCTTCAAAAGATCCTCTATAGACGAGTTATAGACTAGGATGTCATTGAAAAACACAAGTACAAACTTACGAAGGAATGGACGAAAGACCTTATTCATCAAGGCCTAAAACGTCGTGGGGCCATTGGTCAGTCCAAATGGCATGACCAAGAACTCATAATGTCCTTCATGCATCTTAAATGCTATCTTTGGGATGTCCTCAGGCCGCACTTGGATTTGATGATACCCAAACTTCAAATCTAGCTTAGAGAAGACAACCGCTCCATGAAGCTCATTTAGTAGTTTATCAAGTACCAGAATGGGGATTTTATCAACAACAGTTGCTTGGTTTAGAGCCCTGTAATCTACACAGAATCACCACCCTCCATCCTTCTTCCAGACACGCAAAACCAAGCTTCAAAAGGGGATGCGGCTAGGCCTTATGATTCCAGCTGCTAACATCTCCTTAACTAGCTTTTCAATCTCATTTTTCTGAACGTGAGGAGATTTGTAAGGTCTTACATTGATTGGGACAGTTCCCGACTTCAATTTAATCTGGTGGTCTAATTCCCTCTTTGGTGGAAGACATAGTGGTTGGTTCATCACATCCATATACTCTTGGATGAGCCCCTCTACAACCTGCGATACACTAATGTCCCGCTCCTCTTCCATCCCTATGGCACAGCATTCTAACATCACTCCCTAACCCCCTTTTTGCACTAAACGTGCCATGGCTCGTAAAGAGTTCTGTGTATGACATAGACTTGGATCCCCTTTCAAAGTCATTGCAGTTTGCCTTACCATGAATTTCATTTTTAGCTTCTTCCAATTGACATGAGTCACTCCGTTTTTCTCCAACCATTACATCCCTAAAATGATGTCAGCGCTGCTTAATTCTAAAGGTAGGAAATCATCCACTACTTCAATTCCCTTCATGGATGCAAACCAAGGAGCTGGACTTGTTAATCATACACTTGGGGATGATGCAAATCCTTCACAAGACCCTTTATCGCTTCCAAGTGGTCCAATTACAAGACTTAGAGCCAAACATTTCAAGGAAGCACTAAATGGGCTAATCCAAGAGATTTGGGTTGATTCTAAACATACCAACATCATCAAAGAAGTTGAAGAGACTAATATTTATGCAAAAACGTTTCCAACATGATCTAACCATCAAAAGGCATGAATTTGATGAGTTTCAAGATATTAAATAGAGGATTAAAACAAGGTCTTGAATGGTTATGTTAAATACATTAAAACATGGTCCTGAATGGACTTGAATGGCCTTTAGAAGTCCAAGAGGCCTAAAAAACGTGGGAACTTGTTTATTTTATTGTTTGTGCTGTTTTAAAGCTTTAATTATGACTTTTCCTATTCGAGGAGGGTGTTTTAAAAGCTTTAGTTATGATTTTTCGTATTCTAGCTTTATTTATGACTTTTCGTATTCTAGCTTTAGTTATGACTTTTCCTATTCTAGGAGGGTATTTTAAAGCTTTAGTTGTGACTTTTTCTATTCTTGGAGGGTTGTTCCAAGTATATATATAGGTGTTTTGAGATGAATAAGGATATATAACGTTTTCAGAAATTATCATATTTGTGAGGTTTTGTGTTCCTCTTCGTTCTTAAAAGAACTTGTAGAACTTATCAAGTTAATCTTGTGGCGTTCAAACAACCGAACTTATCACCTTGATTGTTGAGAGATTCTCAAGTTTTCGAGGTGTGGCGTTTCAATCCTTCGTAGTCTTGGTTTTCATCTTCTTAGGTGTTGGGTCAAGGCTCAAGCAATCTTATCTTCATGATCTTAGGGTTTTAAACCATCGTTGCTATTGGGTTTCATCACAGTTGTTGATGGAGTTCATATCAATGGACACTTGAATACCCTTACAAACTCCTTGGGTAGTCACAGAATTCCCTGTCCCTATCAAAACACCATAGGATGCAATCCCAATGATCGGCAATTGCAGTTGTTTCACCAAACGAAGAGAAATAAAATTGTGGGTCGCCCCACAATCTATCAAAATAGTCATAAAATGGGTATCTATCTTCCCTCACGGCTTTAGAGTGTTTGGAGTGGTAATCCCAACAACAAAATTCATGGACAACTCTACTATCCCTTCAACATCCACCCCTTTAGCTTTGTCCTCCACCTCTTCGAATAATTCCTCCTCAACAAGCAATAAAACAATGGTCGGGGTCGTGATTGCAGTTACGGTCGAGGTCGCGGTGTCACGGTATCAACGTGTCGTGAACGATATTTTATATGCGCAATTTTTTAATTCTTTTTCACAACAAATATTGGCAAATATCAATAAATATCGGCTAATATCGGCCAATATCAGTAAAATATTGGCCGATATCTAAATTTTTGCCGATATCGCAGCGATATATATGTGATTTTTTGAAACGGCCGCATTTTCAAAATTTCTCGTTGCGGTTGACCCAAAAACCACGAAATTGAGGCCGATACACAATTGCAGTACCGATATTTCATTGTATACTCCTTACCATTACCCAAGTTTTGTTCTCCTTCCACCAATAGAACTTGCAACAACTGATTTTTGCATACATGTCCAGGACCGAACTTTTCCTCACAATTAAAGCATAGACCCTTCTCTCTCTACCTCATAATTTCCGCGTCACACAATCGCTAGGAGGAGGCAAATCGACCACCAACAGATTTGTCCCCCTTCACTATATTTCCAGTGATCAACTAATTAGGGTTCATTAAGCTTTGATTTCTGGTTGAGCTCACTGAGCTGATTGAAGTGCTCGAATTCAAGTTGTGGTTTGGTTTTTGGTGTGGTTGGGGCTCCTAAATTTCATCAAGCTCCACTCGGTCCAGTCCGACCTGCCTGAACCTCTCTAGTCTTGTCATTAACCATACAGGCATCTTCCATGATTTCTGTCAACCCATTGGGCCTCATCGTTCTAACTTCAGCCTTGATATGAGCCTTTCGCCCATTAAGGAAGGTTCTCTCCAACACTTGCTTCAGCAACCTCCCTTGCAATGGCAAAGCCAGCACCTCAAATCGCTCCATAAAATCTTCCACCGATGATTCTTGTGTCTGCTGCTAAGAATTTTTCGCAGATTGATCCCTCCTAACGTGAGCGAAATCCAGTCAGACAAACCTCCTTGAACTCCGTCCATTTCCCAAATTTCTTACAATCCTCTATGTATTGGAACCAGGCCAAAGCCCTTTCCTCCATAGCCATAGCAACCGCCTCTAGCTTCTCCCTCTCAGACATGTGATTAATCCCAAAATACCTTTTTGCTCTAAAGATCTACCCATCTAGATCGCTTCCATCAAAAAACATAGAGTTCCAATTGTCAGAATGGTCGACATTCCATCCTCGATTCTGTCTCCTGAGTGGCATTGCTTGATGGTGGTGGAAGCGGTGGGTCAACGGTCAACACTTCCGCGACCTTCAACTTTGCAAGATCACGGCTAGAGGAGCTGGCATCATTCCGTTGATTCGGTTTGACCATCTCTCCAACCATCTCCATCATCAACTTCACCATCAAACTTAGTCGGTCCTCTAATACCGGTATCCTCTAGTATTCACTCCTTCCTCGTTGCAATCCCTCTTAGATGAGTCACAATCTCTCCTCCCATGCTCCTCCCTTTCTTAGTCATCGCTCCTTGGGATGGAGCTACTCTAATACCACCGGGATACAATCCCACTAACAAGGAAGATAATGCAGAGATATTGAGAGGAATCGGGGCTTTGTATTGATACTCAAGGAAGTGATACAATGGATAAACTCTCCAGCAAGGTTTCGAGGACCTTACACCTCCTTCTACCAGCTCATTCCCCTCTACACTGTGCCCGATTCCCCACTTAAATACCCCCCTCGTAACAGAAACCAGCTGACTCAACAAGAATAAACAAAATCCACTAACAAACTCATTTTGACCCCAACAATATATTGACAGACTCATACGGACTAGAACTCAACATAAAATGAAAAGGAAAAATAAACATCGGCAAACAACCAATAATAGACTATGACCCATGCCTAACAGTCCAGCCCAACAGTCTTGGCCTCCTTCATGGCCTATTCCTCCTTATGTATGTGTATTTCACTACGGGTCTATCAGTGACCACTGTCCTATTTTACTTACTTGCAACAATGCCATTCCCAAGAATAGAAAACACATCAAGTTTGAAGCCTTTTGAGTTAAACACCCCTCCTTTGTTCAGGAAGCGACTAAAGCTTGGGTCTCTTCCAACAATAGCCACAAACCTCTCAATCAAAATGTTGGCCACTACCTTCAGCAACTACTTAAATGAGGTGATGGTGCACTAGCTTCCAGTATCAATGATACTAAGTCAAAAATCCAAAAGTTACACTTTAAGCCTCCTGCTAAGACTAGCCAAGATCAGATCTGATGGGATGAGGAAAAGCTCAACAATCTTCTCAAGATGGAATATATTTAGTGGAGACAAAGGGCTAAAAACTACTGGATTATGTATTTCCGCCTATCCACATCTTTTAGGAGGAAAAGATATAACATACAAAGTCTGTTGCTTGATGATGACTCTTGGACATAAAATCCCACTACCAAAGCTTCTATTACTATCTCTTCTTTCAAAACTTTATTATCTAAAGGCAGCTCCACTCTTATGTGTCCCTCTTTCAATGTTACTGATTCACCAATTTCTAAAGAACAAAGCAAGCAATAAAATCACGAGAACGATTGCGATTGCAGTCATGGTATCAGAGTGTCACGAACAATATTTTATATATTACGGTTGTCACAGCGTAATTTTTTTATTTGTTTTTGTTAACGACAAAATTTCTACAAAAAGAAAATTGAAGAACAAAATGTACTTTTATTGATTATTAATTATCGGATCGAATATAGGTACAATCTCTGTATAAATCCGTTACAAGATTTAATATCCTCTTTTCAATCTCCTAGACACTTGATAGCGTTGTGATTCGCGATGTTGAATGTTGGGCTCAACTTGTTCGGAGCTCGTCTTGAGTTTAATGAGCTTGATCCAAACCTGTTGATGAAAATTTAATTTACCTAGTAAAGAAGGCACACTTTGGTGGTGCTTGATCCCTTCGAACAGGTTCAATGATGTTGAAGTTGCAACGCTTCAACGTTTTCGATTTTGATGATCTGGAAAGCTTCGTTCTTCGATCTTCGTTCTTCGTTCTTCGATCATCGGATCTTACTTCTTCAATCTTTGGATCTTCGTTCTTCAGTCTTCGTTCTTCGAGTCTTCGATCTTTAACTTCAGAGTGCTTGGGAGCGTTCTCTCTATAAGCTCTTGATCTCGGAACTTCAGTGTCTTCAATGAGGAAGGGTGCCCTCTATTTATAGAGAAAATGACCTCCTTGGCTTTCGGGGTTGGACCCGTCTTGCATTTTAGACTTAAAAGTCATGCTTCATTTAACTTAATTTTACGAATTCGTAGCCCTTTGTGAAATAAACTAGGCCCGTATTTAATTAAACTAAGCCCAATTGAAATATTTTGGCCCAATTTAATAAAATACGAACGGGACGTAAACAATTAAAATATTTTATTTTAACATATAAATCCCGAATAATTTTAGGAATATTTAATTATCCCTAATTTAGGTTGATTGACCATATAACAATCAAATATTATTTTTCTTGTTGTTATATTTTTTTTTTTTCAGTGTCAACAAATGCCCCCACTACAAGTCACTGGCTTGGTATATTTAACTGACCATTTGACTGTGACTTGTAGTACTTGGTTGTAATTTATCCAAAATATTAACTTGGATACTTTTTTTTTTCTTTGATGATTTATTTTAACCGAAATACTAAAATTTTACTAGAGTTGTTGAAAAGATCTTATCCGCGGTTAATATCTTGATGGTGAGACAAATCTAGAGATTTCTACAAAAGACATTTTCCCAACTGGATTACTATCTTTTAGGAATTTTGTGCCTTGAATCTTATCACAAAAGCTTATCTTTTAACCGGCGACTCTATCCTTAAAGATTTACAACCAACTAATCCAAGCATAAATATACGAGGTGTTAGTCGCCCGGGTAAATACAATAACTTGGCAACCGAAATTAATCTCGCCCCACCGAGAAAACCGAAGACTTTTCAATTTATTTGGTGGTCTCTTGCTTTACTTCTTATACGACTAATTCGTCATCAGCATACCTTTAGTAATTCTTTTCTGCATAACTCCTCACTAATTTGTTTTCTCACTTATAAAGCTTCTCTCTTTTTTTTTTCTTTTTCTTTTTTTTTTGAAGAACAAAATATACTTTTGTGTATATTATATATACTTTTTTTTAGTATATATATATAGGTATATGTGTATATATATATATATATATATATATATATATATATATATATATATATTCATCAATTATTATCTACCGGCTAGAAACAAAAGAAGATATATATATATATATATATATATATATATATATATATATATATATGTATATATAGATATATATATATTACTACTCAGTCGGCCGGTTGGTCACCGATGGTTATGTTGAAGAATACCTTAGGGTTTGGCATCTCTCCTCAGCCGTGGGGTGTTCTTTATTTTGTGAGAATTTATTTTTTTTTTAGCGCCAGGGCTAAATAGTGAGTACTGAGTAGGGTGGTGCCAGGAGGAAACTAGATAAGCAAGATCCATATATGTATATATATGTGTGTATATATATATATATGAACGTATATACCATTTTCTTCTCTTTCACTTCGGCCATTATGAGTTCACCTGGTACTAGCAGCTTTATCGGGGAATTTCTCATCTCAGTAGGAGCTTTCCAAAGAAATGGCTTAGTAGCCACATTAGCAGCGCTTGGGATGATTTTAGGTGCAGCGTATTCCCTTTGGCTATATAATCATGTGGTTTCTGGAAATTTATATATATATATATATATATATATATATATATATATGTATATTTCAACTATCTGGTATTTTTTTTAAATTAATAGTAATTGATCTTTGCGGATGCTTGAACCTGTCTTCTTTCTCTCGTGGCGGATACTTGATCACCAGTATATATATATATCTATATATATTTTTTTTTTCGGTCATAAAGAGTTTTCTTAAATTGTTGAACTTCTTTTCTTTCATCGAAATTAGTGTTTCGGCCGCACTTGAGATGCATATATATATATTTTGTAGGTGTTGCTTCTATTATAGTGTCGATATTCCGTGATGATGCCCCCAAATGACAACATCCAATATCGACAATATTTGTGTGATGCTTCGCCAAGGATCAGCGGCTTTCAGACCGGATTTGATTGCCTTCAGCCTACGAACCGGATTTGAATGCCTTCAGCCTACGAACCGGATTTGAATGCTAGTCGTTTATTAGCTATCAAACCACGTTCAGTCGTCTTTCGTCATCAGCAGTCAGCAACTTGCGAACCGGATTCGGCTTCTGACTTGACTTTTTTTTTTTTACAGTTGTCGAACCCCGTTCAACCGCTTTTCTTCGTCAACGGCCAGCATCTTTTGAACCGGATTCGGCTTCTGCCTGTTTTTTACAACTGTCGAACCCCGTTCAACTGCTTTTCTTCGTCAATGGCCAACGTCTTTTGAACCGGATTCGGCTTCTGGTTGGTTTTTTTTACAGCCGTCAAACCCTGTTCAACCGCTTTTCTTCGTCAACGGCCAACATCTTTTGAACCGGATTCGGCTTCCGGCTGTTTTTACAGCTGTCGAACCCCGTTCAACCACTTTTCTTCGTCAACAACCAGCATCATTTGAACCGGATTCGGCTTCTGGCTGTTTTTACAGTTGTCGAACTCCGTTCAACCGCTTTTCTTCGTCAACAACCAGCATCTTTTGAACCGGATTCGGCTTCCAGTTGTTTTTACAGATGTCGAACCCCGTTCAACCGCTTTTCTTTGTCAACGGCCAACATCTTTTGAACCGGATTCGGCTTCCGGCTGTTTTTACAGTTGTCGAACCCCGTTCAACTGCTTTTCTTCGTCAACAACCAACATCTTTTGAACCGGATTCAGCTTCCGATTGTTTTTACAGCTGTCGAACCCCATTCAACCGCTTTTCTTCGTCAACGGCTAACATCTTTTGGACCGGATTCGGCTTCCAGCTGTTTTTACAGCTGTCGAAACCCGTTCAACCGCTTTTCTTCTTCAACGACCAACATCTTTTGAACCGGATTCGGCCTTCGGCTTTTTAATTTATTTATCGTCCACAGTTTATACTCTTGCAGGCTAGGAGTATTACAATGGAGATCTTTATTTTATGATTTTGCCGCTCACAGTTTATACTCTTGCGGGCCAGGAGTATTACAGTGGAGATCTTTATTTTATGATTTTGCCATTCACAATTTATACTCTTGCGGGCCAAGAGTATTACAGTGGAATTTCTACGGGTAGTAACGCTTGAGGAACTTGCCGTTGATAGGACCAACTCTTAATCCATCGCCAGCTACTATCTTGTAAGCACCGTTGGTGTAAACTTCTTGGACAACATATGGACCATCCCATTTTGCAGCGAACTTTCCACCTGTGCGGTGACTAAGAATGATGGGTCTCCGGATTGCAAGCACCATGTCACCCATTTGAAATGATCTCGGGCGCACTTTCTTGTTGAAAGCTCTAGTCATCCGAGCTTGATGACATTCAAGGTTTTGTTGCGCTTGTAATCGTCGTTCGTCAAGTGCTTCCAATTCAGCGAGACGAAGTTGGGCATTCTGATCCTCCGCCAATCCTTCATGAATAGCAATCCGGAGTGATGGAATCTGAATCTCGATCGGGAGCACTGCTTCAACTCCATAGACTAAGAAATATGGAGTGGCTTCAGTGGAATTTCGTCGAGTTGTCTGATACGCCCATAATGCTTCTCCCATTCTCTCATGCCAATCTCGCTTGTTTTTCGACACTACTTTCTTGAGGAGGGTACACAATGTTTTGTTTAAAGCTTCCGCTTGACCATTTGCTTGAGCATAGTACATGGAAGATGTCCTTTGTATGAATTTAAATTTATAGCATAACTTGGTCACCAGCTGATTGACAAAGGGCTTCCTATTATCTGTCAAGATGTATCTAGGAATTCCAAACCGATAGATGATGTGAGTTCGGATGAATTCAACTACATTCTCCTTCTTCACCTCTTTTAAAGCCACAGCTTCAGCCCACTTGGAAAAGTAATTTGTCGCAGCTAAGATGTATGCTTTTCCACTTAAAGATTTTGGTGTGAACAGACCAACGACGTCAAGACCCCATGCTTCGAATGGCCATGATGCTACTGTAGGATGCAATGGCTCTAGCGGTTGATGAATGAAATTTGCGTGAAACTGGCATGGCTTGCACCTCTTTGCATAATCCATACAGTCTTGTACCATTGTCGGCCAATAATAGCCAAGACGCTTAATTCTATCATGTAGCTTAGGCCCAGATTGATGAGCTCTGCAAACCCCTGCATGAGCTTCCTCCATGACTTCCTTTGCTTCTCTTTCTCCCAAGCATCGAAGTAGGAGTCCATTCGCATTACGACGGTAAAGCATGTTATTGTGAAAGTAGAAACGCACCGCTCTCCGTCGAATCTCCATTCAATGTCGAAGATCATCTGGTAACCTGCCATATTCCAAATAGTCTATAAATGGTTGTCGCCAGTCTTCAAGATCCACCTCATAGACAGAGACTAAGTTTGATACCTCATCTTCCTCATCATGGATAGATGGTACGACCCACTGACTGCATACTAGCACTGTTGTTATTTCATCAACTCCTAATGCTATTGTCGCTGCCAAGTTTGGAAGTGCATCAGCAATCTTGTTTGATCCTCTTCCTATGTGTTCCAGCTTCACTAAATTTTTCAAGTAGATGTGTAGCGTACTTATAGTAGGGAATTAAATCATCTTTCTTCACATCATACTCCTCTAGGAGCTGCTTTATTACTAGATTTGAGTCTCCATAGACATTTAAATCCTTGATTTCCATCTCCAGTGTCATCTCGAGCCCCATGATTAGTGCTTGATACTCTGCCATATTATTTGAGCATAACTCTGTGAGCACAAATGAATATGCAAGCACATGCCTTTAAGGGGACACAAACACCACTCCAACTCCAGCGCCGTCTCTTCGTGCAGCACCATCAAAGTACATTTCCCATGGAGGGAGGACCTCAATGACCAATGACTCCTCATCCGGTATCTCATCTAATAACTCCCACTTAACTGGAATTAGGTGATCGGCTAAGAAGTCTGCCAGTACTTGTCCCTTGATCGCCTTTTGAGGAATGAAGACAATGTCGTATTGATTGATCAACACCGACCTAGACATGACATATTTGATGGGATCTGCACGTGATATCAGATGTACCGTATACGCTTGCATGTAATGTTTTAGTTTTTGTATGGCGAAAACCAAGGCTAGACAAGTCTTCTCGATTGGGGTGTAGTTGATTTCTGATCCAATGAGAGTACGACTCAAATAATAGAGTGCTTGTTCCTTCCCCTTTTCATTTTCTTGTGCACACAATGCCCCCAGTGAACGTTCTTATGCTGCCACATAAAGCAAGAGCGATATGCCCGGTAGAGGTGCTGCTAGGACGGGTAGATTAAGGAGGTACCTCTTAATACCTATAAAAGCATTATCACAAGCTTTATCCCATTCGAAAGGCTCTCTCTTTCTCATGAGATGGCTAAATGGTTGACAACACCCTGCTAAGTTTGAAATGAACCTTCGTATATAAGCCAATGGGCCCTGTAGGCTTCGGAGTTTGTTGAGGTTTATTGGTTTCGGCATCTTCTGGATTGCATCAATCTTTGACTGATCAATTTCGATGCCTCTATGTCAGACAACAAAACCTAAGAATTTTCCAGATGTAACACTGAATGCACACTTTAATGGATTCATCTTGAGTTGATACTCTCTTAGTCAATCAAATACTGTCTTGAGATCTTGGATGTGCTTATCTCTTCGTCTTGACTTGACTACCAAATCATCAACATAACATTCTACAACCTTATGCAACATGTCATCAAATATCTTCTGCATAGCCCTTTGGTAGGTGGCCCCTGCATTCTTCAATCCGAAAGGCATGACTCGATAGCAGAATATTCCTTTTGGAGTGCAAAAACCTGTGCATTCTTCATCCTTAGGATCTATGTGAATTTGATGACAACTACTATAACCGTCCATGAATGACAATGCTTCGTGTCCCGTCGTGGCATCCACCATCAATTCTGTGATAGGGAGAGAGAAATCATCTTTCGGGCATACATGGTTCAAATCTCTAAAGTCTACACAAAGGCGAAGCTTCCCATTTTTCTTTCTGATAGGGACTATATTTGCAATCCATGAAGGGTATTTAACTTCTCGAATGAACCCTAACTCAATTTGGCTATTCACTTCCTTCTCTATCTCTGGAATGAGTTCTGGGCGAAAACGATGTAATGATTGTTTCACCGGTCTATGTTTCCACTCAGGCTTGATGTCAAGTTCATGCACTGCTGTCTTTGGGTCAAGTCTAGGCATCTCTTTGTATGTCCAGGCAAAGACATCTTTATATTCCTCCAGTAACTCAATATATTTCTTTTCCTCATCAGGTTTCAGTAGAGCATTGACGAAGGTTACCCTGGGCTCCTCCATAGTACCCAAATTGACTTTCTTCAATTTGTCCACAGTAGCTTGCCCCCCATCTTCAAGTTCCAGGGGTGCTTCCTGTTCTACCATCTCTTGACTTGAGTCATCTTCGATAGTTATGTGGTTGGTGGAAGATATTAATTGTTTTGATGTGGAACTCTTCTTCTCTTGCTGCTTTTGCCCAGTGACGATAACGGCATACTTCTTGATTCTAAGGGCTCCCTCTGTGCTAATATGTAACTTGGCATAGCGCCTCATTTGTGATGGTATGAGACTCTTCTCTTCGTTCCCTTGTTCATCTAGAATCAATGAAGCTTCCAATTTCCTCTTCCAAATCTTATTATTATGATTGGCGACTCCAAGGCACGAGAACACAGATGATTTCTTCTAAATTGGGCTTACCTCCTGTAAGGTTTTTCCCCTATTCGAGAGAGCACAGAAGGCCTTGTCTTGGTCGAGTGATCCAATCTATCAAACACCGAGATCCTTTGTCAACATTCCGATGTTCGCCTCTCCAGATCTTCATTTTCTTCAGCAGTGATATATTGTATGGATACCCCTTTATTCTTTCCTCTAGCTGAAATTATTATAGGCTTCGGATTTGAGTATCCTAGGCCCTTTCTTGATGTGTCCACTGTCTAGCCTTGATCTAATAATATCTTCTGGGTGTTGGTTATGCCATATGGTGTTCTCTCCATGTGCCTTTTATTATCGTTATTTGTTTTCTTGAAGGTAGAGATATCAAACCCGCAATGCGCCATCAAGTTATATGCAGTTGGATCAAAACCCTCCTCTGTTCTCTGCGTCGGGATGGTGATCTCTTCTGCTAACATTTTAAATGACCTTTCAAATCCTGGCAATGGAGGCTTAGTTACCTTCGCCTGGCTTGTTCTTGTAACAGGGACCACAAGGTTTTTCTTCAAGATTTTACATCCTCCATTGTGGAAGTAGTAGCATCACAAAGGTTATGGCCGCAGCTCGTGAATGGAGATTGTCCTTTCCTTTTGGATTTTGGGACATACCTTAAGACTGGAGAACTTATTATCTTGTGACTTAAGTTCTGTTTAAGTTCAGAGTTCAGTTGTACTCCTTCGTGACCGGCTGACGGTCTCTCTATATCTACTACTTTATCGATTTGCTTCATCGTTATAGTCTTTCTTGCTGATGGCACCAGTAACTTTATCTTGCTCGACATTTCTTCCACCTCATTGTAAAACCTAGCATATGCAAAGTGTGACTCAGCCGTTATGAAGGGTCTTTCATCAGCAAACACTGTCTGCACTCCATTTTCGAAGAATTTAAGGCATTGATGAAGAGTTGAAGGGACTACTCCATTCTCATGGATCCAAGGACGACCCAACAACATGTTATAGGATGTCTTGGCATCAATTACATGGAATAACGTTGATGAAGTCATACTCCCAATAGTGAGGTGAAGATATATTTTCCCTATAGACTTTTCTCCTTCCATCGGTATTCCGAACTGCTTCATGGTGAATAGTGGCATGCTGTTTACAGCTGACCCTCCGTCAACCAACACATGACCGATTCTTTGGTCACAGGCATATCCCGAGATAAAGAGCGGCCTATTATGTGTTTCGGCTCCGAGCAACATATCATCCTCCGTGAAGGGGAGAGAGGCACAGCAAACTGCATCACCTACGTGATTTCGTACTTCTGGCCCTTGAAGAGCTTTAATCATAACTTCTCAAACCTCTTTCGGTAACTTGCTCAACTGTTGTAAACTTTCATCTTGTGAAAGTGTTTCAGTCATCTCGTCGCTATTTAAGCCAAGTATAGCAAGAGCATTATCATCTTGCACGGCATCCTCTCCTGCATCCTCTTCTTCAACTACACAGCAGGAAGTCGTGTTAACTTCATAAACTTTCCAGAATTTTGGAGGGAAAAATTCTGCTAGTGTGATTGGCTCAAGAGGTTCTTGTTTCAACAATTCAATTGGCAAAACTCTTGCCTTTCTTGGCTTCGACTTCATCCTTTTCTATAGCTTGGCCTGACCTTTTTTTCTTCTGGACTGCTTCCCCTGGCGTCGGCGTAGTTGAGGCTTTGAAGCTTGTTTTCTCTTTGGCCGTCTTCTTATCACCAAAGTCCAACCATCGTCCTCCTCATCGGTTTGTATAGGGTCCTCCTTTACTTCAAGGTCTTCAACAACTGTATGAGTTTGTGAACCATCACTTTTTGAGACATATATCAGAATTGGTTCCAGGCTTCCAAACTGAATCAACCGGCTAACCCTTGTAGGCACTATCTTGAGCAAGTCACCCATCATGGTGATATAATTTAGGCCTGCTGCTGGGGCTTCCAGATGGAGCAAAATTACTCCCTCTTTTGCTAATTTCATGATCCTCTCCTACAAAGTGATGTATTTTTGAGTTGGATGGTTGATGCATCGATGGTACATGTAGTATCTAGGATCTTCAGTTCGTCCTGCCTCTTGCGGACGCTTTGGCTCCAGCAATTCTATCACCTTCTTTTCCAATAAATCTTCCAGCATCCCTGGGACATCCGAATAAGGAAATGGGTATTGTTTTGCCTCTAATTCCTTCAAAGTTGTCCGCTTCCTTGTAAAATCTTGCTTTGAGTAGTTTTGACTCTCGTCAGATCTTTGTGGCTTAGCTGAGATCTTAATTGGAGATGCACCAACAGCCATTGTCTCCTTCATCACGCTCTTGGAAGATTTCTCATTCTTCTTGAATTCCTTCTTCTCCTTAGGTTGTTCAAACACAGGTATTTTACGTCCATGTTTAGCAATGTTCACCTCTATGTCGTGAGCAGTCGTAGATAACTCAAAGAAAGTTCTAGGTTTCGTACCCTGCAAGATGTACGCAATGCCCCAATACATTCCTTCAATGCACATTCCAATAGCCGATACTTCGCCAAGGCAATCCTGACAATCTAGGCTCAATGAACGCCAACGCTCGATGTATTCTTCAACGAGCTCATTCTCCCATTGCCTAGTGTTTGCAAGTTCCACTATACTTACAGTCCGGCGAGCGCTGTAAAAGCGGTTGCTGAACTCTCTCTCCAACTCTTTCCAACTATCAATGGACTCACTAAGGAGGTTAGTGTACCAATCAAAGGCATTTCCCTTCAATGATCGCACGAACTGTTTCACCAGTAAATCTCCTCCAGTACCTGCATTATTACAAGTTTCGATGAAATGTACTATATGCTGGCGGAGATTGCCCTTACCTTCAAAATATTGAAATTTGGGAGGCTAATAACCAACGGGCATTGGCAAGCAATCGATCCTCTTTGTGTAGGGTTTCATATAAGAGAAGCTATTTTGGGAAGCGATGCCGAATTGAGCTTTTACTACACCAGCAATCATCTCTTGTAGGCCTTTGGGAGTCAAACCTCCTAAAGGAGTCAGGTTAGAGCAGTCTTTCTCCTCCTGAAGCTGCAATCTATCGACAGAGTCATCCTGGTCTTTTGCTTCAATGACCGCCTCTTTCTCTTTATTAGATGAAGTGTCACCTTTTTCTTTGAGTTTTTGCATCAGCATAGTGATTTGCTCATCCTTCTCTTTTACAGCTTTGGAGAGGATGTCAACAGTCTGTTTCAATTCTGTGAGTTATTCGTCAATAACTCCAATTATCATCACAGGAGCGATTGAGTATGCAGAGTTGTATGAATCTTCATCTTGGTTTAATAGAGCATGTTCTGAGGTAGCTCCTACGATGGGCGGCATTGATCATTCAGCAACGGGAGCTTCAAGAAACATATATTTGTTGCTTGAGGCAATGATTTTTGTCTTGCTTCGTGTCAATGGCCCGATGTGATTACTGTCACCACTGAGTGTTGCGAAGTTGTTGAGGATGCTCTTGTTAGTGTTTGAAGCCATCAAGATGCGTAGTTGGAGATTGAGATGAGAGGCAGAGATTGTCCCACCGGATACACCAAATTTGTTAACGACAAAATTTCTGCAAAAAAAAAATTGAAGAACAAAATGTACTTTTATTGATTATTAATTATCGAATCGAATATAGGTACAATCTCTGTATAAATCCGGTACAAGATTTAATATCCTCTGATTCAATCTCCTAGACACTTGATAGCGTTGTGATTCGCGATGTTGAATGTTGGGCTCAACTTGTTCGGGGCTCGTCTTGAGTTTAATGAGCTTGATCCAAGCCTGTTGATGAAAATTTAATTTACCTAGTAAGGATGGCACACTTTGGTGGTGCTTGATCCCTTCGAACAGGTTCAATGATGTTGAAGTTGCAACGCTTCAACGTTTTCGACTTTGATGATTTGGGAAGCTTCGTTCTTCGATCTTCGTTCTTCGTTCTTCGATCCTCTGATCTTACTTCTTCAATCTTTGGATCTTCGTTCTTCGGTCTTCGTTCTTCGAGTCTTCGATCTTTAGCTTCAGAGTGCTTGGGAGCGTTATCTCTATAAGCTCTTGATCTCGGGACTTCAGTGCCTTCAATGAGGAGGGGTGCCCTCTATTTATAGAGAAAAGGGCCTCCTTGGCTTTCGGGCTTGGGCCCGTCTTGCGTTTTAGACTTAAAAGTCATACTTCATTTAACTTAATTTTACGAATTTGTAGCCCTTTGTGAAATAAACTAGGCCTGTATTTAATTAAACTAAGCTCAATTGAAATATTTTGGCCCAATTTAATAAAATACGAACGGAACGTAAACAATTAAAATATTTTATTTTAACATATAAATCCCGAATAATTTTAGAAATATTTAATTATCCCTAATTTAGGTTGATTAACCAATATAACAATCAAATATTATTTTTCTTGTTGTTATATATTTTTTTTTTCGGTGTCAACAATTTTCACAATAAATATTAGCCAATACTAGTAAATATCGATAAAATATCAGCAAATATCGGTCGATAACCGATATACCACCGATAAATGTGTGAAATTCTAAACCCATCGTGTATCGCCAATTTCACATATTGGCTGACCTAAAATCCAATAAATATCGGCCAATATTGCGTATCGAGACCGATATTTAATTGCATGGAACAAAGTAAATCCATTAGCTCAATACCTATGGATGATAAAATTCTCGAGGTGTCATTGACATGCATGCTTTATTCTATACAAGAGTTGCTAGAGCTTTATAGGCCATGATGTTTGCACTTTTATTAGAAATATTTTCCTCACGGGCCAATTCCCACTTGGCCTCAAGCACACCCTCATCTCCCTAAAATCAATAATCCTACCCAACCTTGTCATTTTAGACTAATTTCTCTTTGAAATGTATTATATAAGATTGTGGAAAAAATAGGTTAAGAGAATTAAAGTAAAAAGGCAGCAGCAGCATAAAAACTGCTGCTGTTATGTCATTGCTCCAACACTGAATAATCGACTTCAATTTGATTGTTAAACATCTATTTAACGACAATTGCAACCCAATTCGTTCAATTTAGCCCTAATTGGCCAAAAACGACAAAGCTCCAACCCCAGGATCGCACATCTTCTCATAATTCATGAGTCAGACAGCAGTTTTTGGGTTGAATCTGATATTTCAATCTTTCGACCCATAATTTTGCACAAGCAGCAGAAATTCATCAAAGCTTATATGACTTTTGGCCCTCAGCCTCCGACACAACAAATGAAAAAGAAACGTAAAAACGAGTACAACCATTCATCACGATTGTTTCCCGTGAACAAGGGACCAAATCTGCTTCCAGTTTCCTACAGTTATTTGTCTTTATCATAATTTCACGAGTTACAATATAAAAATGAATGGTTGAAGCCTTCAGTTAATCCTAAAATCAAATATTTAGAACCTGCAACAATTCCATTTGAGCAAATGATGCACTCAACGTGCACTCAAAAAATACGTCCACGATTCAGTTTCGAAACATATTTCAGTCTCCACTACATCTTAATGACTAGAAGATAAGAAATGGTAAGTAGAATTAAGTTCAAACCGACCAACTAACCATACAGATCGACGAGACGATCCAAGCATTTCCGCGCAACTTGCTCATCGAAACCCCAATCAAGCGCTAGACTCATCAATCGAATTTTCTCGGCTTCCAGCATTTTGCCCTCTGTAAATTCTGAAACGTTCCCGCGCTCCCCCTTTTGATTTCCCGAAAGACCAAAGGATTCGTTTTTAAATAATGGGAATAGAGCACATGATAAGTTAGCCCCCGTTCTCATCCTTATATTTTGCACATCTGCTTTCTTTATATTTTCTTTTTTTTTAATGCTAACGCATTTTCCGTTACAAGGTTGGAGAGTAACCTATAGAAAATCAGAAATGAAATCTAGAAACGAGTCGTTGATGTCTTAGCAGCAAATTTTGGAATTTGCCGATCTAAGAGAATAGAAGATTTAGAAATTCTGATTGTTCTCTAGTAGTTGTGTGCATTTTGCAATTTGGGTTTTGACTTGTCATGGAAGATCCTTGCAATTGTTGATGGAGTTGATGGCAAGAAGGAAATCAGATTCAACAATTAAGTGAGTTAGGTTATTGTCCTTTGCAATTTCCATGGCTAAAAAGCATAATGAAATTTTTGCATTGAACAGTTGTAGATTATTCTTCACTACTAGAGTACAATAGATGATTTGTCCCAAGCTATTTTGTAGGATTGCTAAAATTCCAAAGATTTGTTCCAACATCGAAGCATCCACAATGCATTTAAAGTAATCTAGAGGTGGAGGGTGCCAATCATAACAAATAGATATGTTAGGTTGGAAAGTCCTCAATAAATTAGAGTTGAGAAAATGGAAGAACTAAGAGGGCATGGTATAAAAGAACTATACAGTTGCCTGATGCCAACTTACAACAAGGACAACAAGAACATGTGGTAGTCAACTCACAACAAGGACAACGAGAAAAAGAGGTAGTGGAACAAGTTACGGGAGTTCCTAATCTCTTAAGCTACTCGCGTAGGAAGAGGAGGGATGCTAGTGGGTATTATGTAATTTGTAGTGAGGAATATTATTTAATCTTTGTGTTACTAGGTATTCCGTAGTTTCTAGTAATGGCAATTATTTATGTATGTTTAAATATTTAAAGTAATGGTAGTTTTTAGTTAATTCTTTTCTTCTATATTCTCTCTAATCACCTTTCTATATGGTGGGGAGTTATGGAATGGAGGAGGACTTCTCTTATCCTAAAAATTATGAGTACCTTCACGGAGATTAAGGGGTTCTCTTCTTGAATGAGCCCTTATGTATGTCTTTTTTTACTTCTCTTCTCTCAGATCATTCCCCTAATTATTCCATAAAATACCACAAAAATCCCTCTCTTTTGTTCTCATTATAGGTTCTAAGAACGGACGAAAAATGTCCAAGGAGCCTCAAGGCAGCACCTCTGGTTTGATATCTCCATTCTCGTGATCATGGACTTGATTAATGACTCAAAAACATATCAAGTTGGTATCAAAGCCAACCATGGGCAAGTTTAATACTGTAACACCTTGTTTTTACTACTGAAAATTTTTCGTTTTACAGCAAAAGTAACATAAGTAAAATATTAGGGGTTATTATCGTAATTGATATAAGTTTGGTTTATTCAATCATCCTTACATCAATTACAAGGCTAAAACATCTATAGTAACACAAGAAAATTAAAAATAAAAAAATATTTATAATACAATAGTAAGTTTGGAGCCTAACTTCAATATACAATACAAAATATATGAGAAGGGATACTATGGATCAAGAATCCAAAAAGGTATCTGATTAAATACATCTACTGAATAACATTATTCTTCACCAATCCCCTAATATAGATGAAGTCACCCATCCCTACATAAGGCATCATATGCAGTATAATAGCAGATCTTTTAAGACTTGCACATAAAAAGTAGGGTATCCTGCTTGTGAGAATGAACAACACTCATAAAATGGGTGGTCAGTATACTATATAATGAGTAAGTGGAACAATAATATTGAAATAGATATGCAAATAGCACATGCTTTCATAACAGATAATAATTATACAAGCAAATAATTGAATCAACTCATAAGACAGATGATGATCTAAGTCTCTTACTAGATATAATCTATTTTCATTCTTTTATATACGTTGAGTGCAGGAGCTCCACTATTCTTAAACAGGTGGAATAGTCTGAAGGACCTTCTCAGAGATAATACACTTGAGCCACTATTCTCTTTAGTGTGTGTGTGTGTGTGTGTGTGTATATATATCACCTTGATCCTGACTCACGTACTATTCCACTTTAAATCATTTATATCTTTCTAATTTGTTATAATGTTCCATTTCCATTTCACGATGAGTAGGGACCCACTATTCTTAATCTTGTGGAATGTACTGATATACCTTTTCAAGATAAAATGCTTCCCGGGCCACTATTCTTTTTGGTGGAACGGAGATTAAAAACATCACCTTCTCGAGGTAGATGCTTCAAGTCACTATTCTTTTCGGAGCATCTCTTTCATCTAATCCCGTTTTAAATACTGTTCTTCCCAAATTGGAAGGCCCTAAAATTCTTCTAATCTGGGGAGGTATCCACTAAACTTTCTTTCATCGACTTTCCCTTCCCAATCCCCTTCTTTTTTTAACACATTATGTGATGCAAGAACATCTCATAATGATATTTCACTAATTAATTTTTCTAAGTTAGTTGATTATAAAACACTCTTAACTTGGATGAAATTAATTAGTTGAATATGAGAAAAAGTGGAAAGTACCAGCCCATGCATGCACTGTGGCACATTCAGCCCAAATAAAACCAATTATAGTAGCTTATTCAACCCAAGCCCAACCAACTATTATGGCACATCAAGCCCAAGGCCAACTAACTATTTTATTGCTATGTCCAAGTATTTTGCCACCTAAGAAGCCAAATTAGCCCAAGCCTAAGGCTAATTTAGAAAATTAAAATAAAAAAAAAGAGAAAAAGAAAAAGGAGGACAAGTGGATGGTAGAGTAGGTGAAGAAAGTCAGCCAAGTCAACAAATCAAATTATTTTAATTGGCTAAGTATGGGAGACAATTGATTAGGTATGGGGAATGATTGAGTGATTTGTAATTTTATTTATTACCTACCTTTTCTACATGTAAGGGGCTTCATGTTGTGGTATGGCTGTCAAAATACCACACATAGGCTGACCTCATTATAGTCCTCAGCCAATTAGTTGTTAGCTTGTATTAGATAACTAGATAGTAAATAATGGTTGGAATGTAACTAGGTAGGTAAAGGGATGGGTATAATGGACTTTTTGTAACCATGGTTGCCACTATAAATATGGGTAGCATCAACACACTACCCCCCTTGAATTACAAATCAGATTTTCGAGCTCCCTAAGCCCCCCTCTACAAAGTTGAGTGAAAACTGTTGAAACCCCTTACATGAGTGGTAGTTGTGAGTGTTTGGTCTTTGGCTACCTTAGATCAAATGTTATCATACTCCCCATCTCTTTTCTCTATTTTAACTTTCGGTGGTCAATTATCCCATAAGCCACCATCTTCCATTAAGCATGTGCCAACTTGTTTAGCATATGTATCACTATGGGCAAACAAACACATCCCAAATCTGCCACCTTTTTTATGTAAGAAAATCAATCATGCATGAGCCATGCAACCTTCCCCAAGCCACCCTAAACTTGAAGCCATATTTTAGCCACCTTTTGGTGTCATCATCTAAGCCATCTTGCATCCAATACTCAAGTACCTTTTTATCCTTCCTTCCAGCTCCCACCTTCGTGATTTTCAAGCCCAAAACTCACACCTCCAACCTATCATTTTTAGCTTACAAAAGCACCTCCCACTGCCACCATTTTCCAGCCTGCACCACACACCATCCCTGCCATCTTTTGCAGCCTACCACATCCAGCCCTCGCTACCAAAAAGACCTGCAAGGAAGAAAAGAAAGAAAGTAAGCTGGTAGCATGACATTGTGTAGAGTTATAACCATTTTTTGATGCCTTTTAATCCCCACTTATACTTATGGCTGCCCTTTGTTACATGTTGACTTTAGGGGTTAACCATTTTTATGTTTAAAATCATGTAATAGCTTGTACGTTAGGGGATAACTTATACACAACCCAAGTAAGGGTTGAATGGAAGAGAGGAGCACATTCCAATTGGATGGGAAAAACTAGGTTGTATTTGGTTAGAATTAAACTAGAATAGGTAACTAATTAGTAACTATCTAGTTTGGTTTCTAATCAATTCTATTTTATTCATATTGTAACTAAATATTTGTAACACTATATAAGAGCGAGAAAGGGTTAATTGTAGGGGTCTTTGGTCAACCTACTTCCCCCTTGATGAGTGAAAATTACCTCGTTGGTTAGCGCATACCTTGGTTGATTTATCTCTATAAATATTGTGTCTTTTATCTTAAGTGTTGCATAGTTTAAATGGTAGATTCAAGTATATGAATTAAGGGTTAATTAATTCATATCTTCAATACTTCTTTTCTCCTCTAAATTCCTTATTTTTGTGGCTTATTACCCAGCCTTTTATTTTGCACCAAGTTAAACCTAATTTGTATCCACCATGCATCACCTCCTCACATGCTCTTTCACTTTACGTAATTAGTATCTTATGCATGATTAATTATCAGGAGTTGAACCCAATAAAGCATATAGTCACATAGAACGGGTCAAGGTCCTTAAATATCTTCAAACCCTAATTACACACCCTTTAGCATTCATTTTCCTATATCGATCATTCCACCATATATTATATTATTTCATCCTTGAATCTCATTATTATTATCATACCCATAATGCACGGTCTAGCACACTCATCGTTCACATACGTGCGTTAATAATCTTATCCAAGATACTATTCACAAAATTACTAAAAACCCTAATTTCACAAGTAATCATAATTTATCCCATAAGATTCACCTAGTTACCAAGTCCAATAAACAACATCATAAGGCCAATTATTAGCAACATATTTAAAATCCAAATAACCTCTGGATTTTTACCCATAGAATGATAAAATTATCATTATAAGTTATTATGCCCTAATTAACCATTATTTTATTGAAGGACCCCAAACAAACAATATTACTTCCAAGCATTTTTCATGATATTATTATCATATTTTAATCCACTTATCACATAAAATAAAAAAATTGTCTTATTATCCCATAATGACCAAAATATCCTTAAGAAAAACAAAAGCCCTTATTTTATTCATTCTTGTACCTTCTATACACATTATTTTTTTAAATCCACCAATCATCATCACACTTCATAAAAATACTTATGTCCGCCTATATAATCCATATATATCACCACAAATTCATAATAGTGCATCTTATCCATTATTACTTTCTTTGAATAACATAATATACATACTATCACAATATCATCATAAATTATCATGATCAGCATATATTAAAACATTTATTAATGATATCGAGAAAACACACATAACCATAAAAGCACATAACGCAAAAACCCTAAATATCAAATAGTATCCTTACCAACTAGGATACCAGACTCTAAGCACCTAAATCCTAGACTTTTTCCTCCAAGATTACTGGAATACCACGTATGAAAAAATAACAAAAACTATTGTAAGACTTGTAGAGTTTAACCAAAGGAGAAATTAACGTAAAGATGGTAAAAATGGAAATAATCATGATCAAATGGAAGCTTGAGATGTGTAGATGTGTAGTAGAGTATGTAGTGGAGCTATGGTAAAATTTTAGTGATGTTTGGACGAGGTTCAGGGGTGGTTGCATGTTTGTGCTGCAGGCGGTGCACACCTAAGCCAAGAGGAAGGATCGTGCATGGCCAGGCAGTGCGAAGTAGCACGAGTGTACTCAATCACTGGGCAAATAGATTGTAAGTTGAACAAATGTGCATAGGCGTGTGTTTGGGTTGTGTGCAAGCGTACAAGGGTGCACGAACAGGCTGTGCTAAGTTACACAGGTATGTAATAGGAATTTTTAGTATTGCACAACCATGTTTGAGGAAGGAAAAAGAAGTGGTGATTGGCGGCGATGGTTGGCAATGGTGTTAGGGAATGTTGGGGTGACCTTAGGTGGTCGACCCATCGGCTTTGGGTGGTGAGTGGTGGTGCACGATGGTGTTGGTGGTGGAATTAGTGGTGCAAAGAAAAAAATAAGGCACAAGTAGGAGGAAGAAGGAGAAGAAAATAGAAGAAAGAAGAGGAGAGAAGAGAGGGGCTCAGACCATGGCTTTTTTACACAAAAATGTTTGATTGGGGGCCAAACCAGGAGGAAGAAAGGAGAGTGTGATGTATGTATGTATGTGTACACACACACACACACACACACACGTGTGTGTGTGTGTGTGTGTGTGGTGTGAACAGGGAAAAAGGACAAGCAAGGAGAGACATGTGACATGTGATGAGTGATGGTGCAGTTTAGGAATGAAGGGTAGCAGAGGAGTTGATGGTTGAGTGTTGAGTGTTGAGTGTTGGAAAAATAGCAGGTGATGGTGATGGTTGATTGCAAAAAAGGTAATGTGTGATAGTGCAAGCAAGTGGCAAGGCAAGTTGCAACAATCAAATATTGCAACGGGAGATGGAAAAGAAATAAAGAAAAAGGAAAAAGGGGGAAAAGATTAGGGATTAGTTTAGGAAATTTTGAATTAGCCAAATATAGTTAGAGTTAGTAAAAATTTTAGCGGATTTGAGTTCAGTTTATAAAATATGACTTATCCGGGTTAAGATTTTAGAGTCAGACAATTAAGAAATTGGGTTAAAGTTAAAACACGATTTTCTTGGGATTTTAATCAAATTAGGGTGTTAATGATAAGGAATTAAGCTGAGTAAATTTTTGGGATATTACAAATACTTTCTTAAAAGAACCTTAGAGAAGGTGAATAGGATTTTTATGAATTTAAATGAAAAATTAAAATTTTGACACAAATATACAGCGGTTCAAAAATAAAATTTATCCACATCCACTATCAAAAGGGTTTGTCTTTTAAATTTTAAATTTCATATGTGTTTATTAATGATCACTCCTCTCTTAGTTTATGATGCAGGAGCATCTCATAATAATATTTCACTAATTAATTTTTCTAAGTTAGGGGATCACAAAACACTCTTAACTTGGATGAAATTAATTAGCTGAATATGAGAAATAAGTGGAAGTACAAGCCCATGCTTGCATGGTGACACATTCAGCCCAAACACAACAAATTATGATAGCTTATCCAACCCAAGTCCAGCTAACTATGATGGCACATCAAGTCCAAGCCCAAACAGCTATTTTATTACTATTTCCAAGTATTTTGCCACATAAAAAGCCAAATCAGCTCAAGATCAAGGCTAATTTCGAAAATTAAAAAAAAGAGAAAAAAAGGAGGACAAGTGGATGGTGAAGTAGGTGAAGAAAGTCAGCCAAGTCAAATCAGATTATTTTAATTGGCTAAGCATGGGAGATGATTGAGTGAATTGTACTTTTATTTATTACCTACTTTTCAGCATGTAAGGGGCTCCATGCTGAGGTATGACTGTCAAAATACCACACATAGGCTGACCTCATTTTAGTTATCACTTATCATCCAACTAGTTGTTAGGTTGTATTAGATAACGAGATAGTAAAGAATGGTTGGAATGTAACTAGGTAGGTAAAGGGGGCGGGTATAATGGAATTTTTGTAACCCTAGCTGCCACTATAAATATGGGTAGCCTCAACACAATGGAACACACTACCCATTGAATTACAAATCAAATTTTCAAGCGCCCTATGCCCCCTCTACGAAGTTGAGTGAAAACTTTGTTTTGAGTGAAAAATCTCATAACTTTTATCTCAACTGTTGAAATCTTAAGTGGTAGTTGTGAGTGTTTGGTCTTTGGCTACCTTAGATCAAATATTATCATATTCCTCATCTCTTTTCTCCAATTTAACTTTCGGTGGTCAATTATCCCATAAGTCACCATCTTCCATTAAGCATGTGCTAACTTGTTTAGCATATGCATCAGTTTATGAGCTTACTATCTCAATGATATTCTATGAGATAATTTGTCAGTTGACCTAATTATTCTCTTTAGGTTTATTGATCCAAAAATCTAACAACTCTTATCAAAAAGGCTAAGCAACACACAACCTCAATATAATGAGTTTTGAGAAAGTTGTGGTCGATTACAATGTATGTTACAAATGATACAAATATGTAAATGAAAGAACAATTTGTGAGTGTAATTAAGCTAGAAAGAAATATATATTACAATCAATAAATAATTTTTAGCTCAGTAGAATGAGCACAAACATTTTTGAAAATATCTCAAATTGAGATGAATATAAAAGTGAGTAGTTAAGAATTAATTGTTAGTAGGAGTAAAGAATTGATTTGTGTAATTAATAAGAGCTCAAAAGTTTTTTGTGTGCTGCCACATAAATGCTATTTATATTTATACTAAACTATGTATTCGATGGAGTAAAATAATGTGTAATTGTTAAACAAGCAATGGGTAGTTTTTTTCGCATTTAATACTAACCAGTCAATCGGTTGTTCAAACCACTCAACTGAATATGTTCAAACCTAAAGTGAAATTGTTATCGCCACACAAAATAGTAGATCAGTTTTAAGTTGTACACAATTGGTCATATGAACACATATGAATAGCATAATAGTTTAGTGAACTACTTGATGTGTCATTTAGACTAGTTGATTAGTTTACTCAAACCATTCGATCGACTGTCACACAAACGTGTAATTGATTGATTTACTCAAACATTGGGAAAATTCTATTTTACATTTCATCTCAACCCTTAGTCTGGTTGGTTAAACCAGTCATTTGATTTGGGAACTAATTGATCGATTTGGTGAAACAAATCAAAGCAATCAACTAGAAACAAAATGGTTTTCTATAGGAGGAAAACCCACAGACTAGTTAGTGAAACTAGCTGATTAGTTTCCAAACCAATTGATTGGTTTTATCAACTAGTTTTAGTATCCAAACAAAGACCAAATGGGTTTCTATAGGTGCAAAACCCATAGATTGGTTAGTCAAACCAATAAATTAGTTTCTAAAGCAGTTAATCTATTTAAGTTTTTACACATTTAATGCCTTGTGTTTGAACTAAACTAATCGATCGGTCTTGTGACCATTTAACTGGTTCTAACTAGAATCAATATGTTCAAAAACACTTTAAAAAGAATTTGGGATTAAAATCACCAAGCAAATTTATTAAATTTTTTAAAGAAGGATTTAAAGTTGATAAAGTGAATATTTTATATATTTTTGCCTCTCTTTGCTTTCACTTTGGGACTTAATCTCTTTCACATATTTTACTATGGTTCTAGTCTATTATTTATACTACTATTTTCTTGAGTTTTGTATTTTATGAATTTTCATAAGAACGCCAAATCCGAGAAAGAAATATATGTTTTAAAAACAAAGGATCTAGCATGGAAGTCTTTGGATGAGAGTAAGTCAATCCAATATATTTATGAAAGATTCTAGAAGCTAAGAGAGCTGGATATATGCCAAGAAGTCCAGAAGAAATAAGAAGAGAGAGCTGCACAACCGGTTACACACCTAGCTGCACAGTCGTGCAGCACTTGCCTGCGATTTTTGAAGAGAAAGAAACCGCATAGCCAGGTAATGCATGAATCACACAGCCGTGCAGAATTTTCTACCAAAGAAGTCGAGGCTCCAGACCTTGCGCGGCTAGATAGTGCGTGACTTGCACAGTCGTGCAAGGTCTGAATTTCTATTTGTTCGAGAGATGAGATGTTGCACAGCTAGGCCATGCAACAATGGTACCACATTCGTTGTCGTGCACAATATGCCTAGCATGATGGAAATTGTTTAAGGCACACTTCAATCAATTTCATGTATTTTGTCTGTTTCCATTAGTTTGATTTTTCCGGAGATTCAAGTCCATATTTGTGTATGATCAACTTGGAATCGACTTTGTTATCCTTCGATTCACGGCTAACTCAATCTAATTTCTCTTATTCGTATTTTTGTATTGTTGTTATGCTTATTATGTAATTTATTTCATTGATTTTCCTTATTATGTAATATGATGAACTGAAGTATTATTTCGTATGCTTGGTTCGTCTATACTGTTGCATGTGCTAGGATTAATTGTTTTAAAGTCAATTTCATGAAATCTGACCTCCTTAGATAATATCTGCAAGTGAAAGGTTGAAATTATTATCGGAAAGTAGCATGTGTACAAGAATTTAAGCAATCATGAAAGTAGATGTTTAATTCTTAGGGATTATAAAATTGGTGACAATTAATAGATTTAGTTTAATTTGTGAGTTACAAAAGTAGTTAAAAAATTAGATTAAATACATTTTTAGTCTTTGAAAGAGGCTAATGGATTTAATTAAACCAATCATTCACATTCAACCAATTAAACTACCACATATACATTGTTTCATCATTCAATTTGGAGACTAAATTCAATCCTAGGTTTCACTCTTATTATTTTAGCATTTACAATTAGAAAGTTTTCATAATTATTCTTGTTATCCGTTTGCATATCCCCGATCTATATTGATTTAGATAGTTAAGATATGATGTAATTCTCAAAACACCCTCTTAGATCATGAAGTTAATTTTAGTCTCAAGAACGAATACTCAAATTTGGACAGAAAGTAATTAGCAATAAAATAACAAAAGTGAACCAAAACTCAAGAACACACTCAAAGTTTTGGGATCTTAGGCAAGAACTCAAGACAAACTCAAAGCTCACCCTAATCTTATAACTCAAGAAAAACTCAAAGCTATAAGGAAATACTCTTTAACTTGAGACAAACTCAAAGTAAAGAGAAAACCATAAGGTATACTGTGAATAATCAGGAATTTTTATTCCTCTCTTCAAACTTTTATTTATAGGAAATATCATACAGCAAAAGAAAGACAACGGTTTGACTGAATAATAGCTCCAAAACTGTTCAGCTAAGAATTAAAGAGATGTCCCCCTTTTAACTCCCCTCATTAAGGCATTAAATGCTTCTTAATGAATAGAAATGAAACAACAGCAATTCCTTAATTTAGAGCACATTTTTCCTCTCTTGTTAATGGGATTAGATACCCATTTGAAAGAGCTAATAACACTCCCCTTAAACTACTCCTTTCAACGGTTTTAAGCAGCCCACACATACACTAGCTTCTACATTATTTATTACAATAAACAAACATGAAAATAAAACTAAACAAGACCAAAATAACCACTACTCTCCTTGGGCTTCTACCTGCTTGGTCTTTGCTGAATAAGGCTTTAATCACACACCCAAGTATGGCATGTAACAGATTCTGACTTATGAGCAAATGGGGAAAACCAAGGGCTTCCAAAACAAGTGCCACTGGTTCATGGGCCAAGGTTGACTTTGGATCATTATACTAAAGAAGTGTACTTAATTGTGAAGTCCCTGTGGAATACGACCTTGATATGCCATAACGAATTTGTGCACTTGCGGAAATAGTTCACCAAGGTTTTGGCGTTGTTGCCGGGGACTTTTCTAATTGATATTCTGTTCTTTATTATTTGGCTAAACTAAATCCTTTAGTTTCCATCTGTTCTTTACCTTTTATCTTCTTTGTTTGATAGTTTGTTGTCTAAGTTTTCAAGTACCTTTTATGTAACGATCTTTTCATCTTAGGACTCCAGCTGAGCTAGACCCTAAGATTGAACGAACGTTGACTGGACTATGGAGGTGAATATGTGAGACAAAAACAAGTGTGAGCTCAGAGACCATGGCTGAAACTGACAAAGAGGAAGAGCAGCATTGCTCTCCTAAAGAGTTTGCATCTTCAAATGCATACAAGACACAATCAAGTATAAGGAAATCAAACATAACTTCCAATAATTTTGAGTTAAAGCATGCGTTACTCAACATGATTTAGCAAAATCAGTGGTAGCACAATGGAGGATCCAAACTTACATATTTCCATTTTTCTTGAGTATTGACACTTTGAAAATGAACGGAGTTTCGGATGACGTGATCAAGCTGAGGTTATTTTCGTTCTCATTGCGAGATAAAGTGAGAGCTTGGTTCCAATTACTTCCCCTAGATCCATTACCATTTGGGATCAACTTTCAGTAGCCTTCCTAAACAAGTACTTTCTCCCATCTAAAACAGTTCAATTGAGGAATCTCATTAGAAGTTTTAGTCAAAAGGATGGCGAGTCACTCTATGACGTATGGGAGCACTATAAAGATATGTTACGAATATGCCCACATCATGGGTTCAAGGAATGGCTGCTGGTTCACACCTTTTATAATGGCCTACATTACAATATCAGGTTGACTCTGGATGCAGCAGCAAGAGGTACTCTTATAAATAAAAGCATACCCGAGGCCAAGCAATTGATCAAAGACATGGCTCAGAATCAATACCAATGATCGAGTGAGTGCTCTTCTACCAAGAATAGGTAGTAGGTACAACGTTGATGCTTTGGATCACCTTTCTTCGCATGTTGATGCATTATTTTAAAAACTTGATAAATTAAATGTTAATGCACTGACATCCTCTCCTATTATGTGTGAGATTTGTGGCATTATAGGGCACTCATATGTTGAATGTCATTTTGTTACCCCTCCACCCCTAAAGCAACCCTAGAGTAGACTACATTAATTATGTGAATAATTTCAACCAAAAGGAAGATCCATTTGCTCCCACCTATAATCTAGGATGGTGGAATTATTCAAATCTATCCTACAAGAACCCACCACCGAATCCCATCCCTCAATCAAACTTTAGGCTTCTAGGTTTTCAAAATCTTTTACCACCATTTCCTAATCCTCCAAAGACAAATCTTGAGTTAATGATGGAAAACTTCATAGCATCTCAAAACAAACAAACCGAGGATTTGAAGAACTCAGTTAAAAGATTAAGTTATAAGGTTGAATCCCTAGCTACCCACAATAAGATGCTGGAAAATCAAGTTATCCAAGTAGCCTAACAGTCGGGATCTTCCTTTAGAGGCCGTTGGAATGCTTCTTGGAGTGCCAGAGACCAATCCTAAGGGGTCTGTTAATGCCATAATACTTAGAAGTGGAAAGGAGTAGGAAGTCCTATTTTGAGAAAAGAAATAGTAGAGGAAGGTAGAAGAGTCGAAGAAACAAAGGAAAAGAACAAAGAAGCCGTAAACATTGAGAAAAAAAACCATCTTAGGGAAAGATAATGAGGTTGAGAAATATGTCCCTCCACCACCATATAAACCTACCCTACCTTTCCCTCAAAGACAAGCTAAGGCAAGATTAGAAAAATAGTTTGTGTAACACCTTAAAATTTAGTACTAAAAAAATTTGTTTTACCGTAGAAGCATAATTAAAATAATCGAATATTATGGCCATAATTGACTTAAATCGGGCTTACCATCCTAACCTTATGTCAATCACAAGGATAAATAATTTAAAATTCTTAACAGGATAAAACCAAAAATGAGAGAAGTTTCATAATACTAAATACGAGTATGGAGATTAACTCTGGATTACAATAACAAAATGCTACAAAAAGGTAGCAAAATCATCAACTAGGTCATCAAAGACCCGCACAAAACCATCGGGATCATCTTCTAGTGGAAATGAACAGCACCCATGAAAAGGATGATCAGTACGCTACATACTAAGTAAGGTAACAATACAGTCAAAACCGGGAAAACATATCATTACACACATTCACAGCAAAAAATAGTATACATGCGAGATATAAGAATCAACACAAGGTAATTACTGGTCCAGATTCGTAATATTTAAATATGATATAACCCATTCTTTTATTTACATTGAGTTCAGGGACCCCCCACTATTCTCAGCTAATAGAATGGTTATTCCACAACAGGATAAAATGCTCCTAGCTACTATTCTTACCGGTGGAATGGATAACAATATACAATCCCGAAAAAATAAATACAGCCACTATTCTTACCAGTGAAACGATTAATAGTATATGTTATTGGGGTAGAACACTCCTGGATAATATTCTTATCCAATGGAACGGACATATACAAATGGTCGTGACTCACGTAATATTCCACTTCATGTGGAACGGTTATTCCACCCTAGGACAAAATACTCCTGACCACTATTCTTACCGGTGGAACAATTAATAATATAAAATACTGGGACAAAATGTGTTCGCCTAGTGCTCTTGTCCGGTGTAATGGGCATATACAACCGGTCCTGACTCATATAATATTTTACTTTAAATGATTAATATCTTATTCATGATTCATTTTTAAGTAAAACATAATTAAGGTAAGCAAAGGCATCAATATATAGATAATAAGACCGTTCTCAAAGATTAACATGCTTATTTCTCCCAAAAAACCTAAATTCATAATTTGAGCATAACTTCCCCCATATTGATCATTTATCCACCAAACTTAGGATATGTTCCTCAAATAGTAGTATCATTAATATATCCAAATTTCAAGTTCTAACTTCCGTGTCTTACACATGTGATAATAGACCTGTCTCAAAATTCATAAGGCTCCCAAAATCCTAATTACACGGGTAAGTCATAACTTCTCCCATAAGGCTCATATAATTACCAAATTAAATATACATCCTCAAAATACCCATATTAACAACATATCTAGAATTTGTGCCCTAACTCTAACATTTTACACATGTGATAATAACATTACCATTTTAAGGCTACTATTCCTAAATTTGACTATTTTCTCATTTAAAGAACTTATGACCTTCATAATCACTCCCAAACAGTTCATGTGATATTATTAGCATATTTTAATCCATTTAATACATTAAAATACCAAAATTCCTATATTAACCCATATTGAAAAAAATGCGCTTAAAAGTAGCAGATAACCCTTATTTTATAAAAATCTCATATCCTCAATATTATTATTTCCAAATCCTCCTTTTATCAACATACATCTTAAATATAATTATTTCCCACTTATAATAATTTATTAGGCTCATACATCCTAATACATCCTAGCGTAATATCATCGTAACAACATATCTTTCGTTATTCTCACTTCTTTTCTATCATATAATTCATATTAATATATCATATCATAAAAAATATGCATTTTAATAGTACAATAATAATAACATAATAACACACATAGTCACACAAGCATTTGACACAAAATCCAAAACATCTACTAGTATCATTACTAATAAGGTTCTGGTCTCTAAGCATGCTTATCCTAATATGCTTCTAATAAAACTTCTAGAATATCACCTAATAATAATTAACAAAACATAATCATAATTAATGAAGGTTTAAGGTAATGGAAGAGAAAAGAATGGAAAAAAACAAATTAGATTCGAAGAAATATCGCCGGCCAATAAGGCTAGCAATGACACGACCTGCTGTTGCTAGGGAATGGGAAACGGCAAGGAGGGCCGAAAAGGGGGGTAGGGAATGGTGAAGGATACTGGAAAGGGGTGTACGCTTTAGCAATTTTTGCCTAATCTAGGGGTGATTTGGTGGTTTTTGCCAAAGGATAGGGGTGTTTTGGTGAGTTTTTCTTATGGGGTTAGGGGTGTTCTTAGGTAGATTTTGCTGCAGCTTAGGAACAGGTGGTTTTGCTGCAGCTAGAGGGGTGTTTTGGTGAGTTTTGCTGTAGATAAGGGTGAGGGAATTGAAGGTTTTTCCGGTGGTGGTGGAAGTGGTGTGGCAATGGTTGCTGAAGATGAGTTTTTGGGGGTATTTTTTGACAGAAAATTAGATGAATAATGAGGTATTTTCATAGCATTAAATGAGGTATATGTACACAAATTTACATACATGTAGAGAGGTAGAAGAGGGAAGTTAGGATCAGGAAAAATTTTCAAACCCTAACCCACATCCATAGGAGTTGGGAATTGATTGGGGTAGAGGGAGGAGGGTAAGCTGCTCAGCATGGAAAGAAAAAAAATAATAAGTAAAAAAGATATGGAGAGGGGAAGGAAAAAGGAAAAAGGAAAAGAAAAGGTAGAATTTTAGATTTAGGTTTAGGTTAGATAATTATCTAGGATTAGATTTAGGAAAAATATTAATAACCCAAAATAAAAATTAGGATTAGGCTAAGATTTAGAATTAAGAAATTAGCGTAAGATAGAAAAAAAAAATACTCCAAAGGTTAGAATTTGGTTTCAATATTAATTACTTGGGATTATATTTAGCTAAAAATTCGGGGTATTATAGTTTGGAAGGTTTGTTGAAATTTTAAAAAGATTGCAAATCAATATTTTATTTGCGGAAGTCATATCTCAAATGTCTGCTTACATTAAATTCCTGGGAGAATTTTTGTTTAATAAAAGACAGTTAAAGGAATATGAAACAGTATCCCTAACACAGGACTGTAGTGATACTATTCAAGACAAGCTTCCACCTAAGCTCAAAGACCCCGGTCATTTTCTATTCCCTATACTATTGGTGACATGTCCATTAACTGTGCCCTTTGTGTTAGTCTAATGCCTCTTTTTGTTTATAAGAAACTGTAGATGGAAGGTTTGAAGCCCACCACCATTTACCTCTAATTAGTAGATCGATTAGTAAAACATCCAGTAGGTATATTAGAAAATGTCCCTATCCACGTTGGTAAGTTTTATATTCCAGTTGATTTTATTATTCCAGAGATAGAGGAGGATGTATAAATCCCTATCATTATGGGAAGACCTTTCCTAGCTATTACAGGAGTGTTTACGATGTGAAAAATGAAAAGCTCTCTCTCAACATTGGGGAGGAGAAAGCGAATATTGATTTACCTTCTATTGTAAAATTTCCATTGATGTTGCTGCATGATTGATACGTGGATAGGATGATTTACGAAGAACTTGCTAACTTAATATCAAATGATCCACTACAAAATTGTTTGATGAGAGACATAGTGTTCCATGATGGCAACGAGGAGGCAACTGCCTATAGTGCCATGCTTGGAGAAAACTCTATTTGTGCAAAACAATTAGGTTTAGTGACCCTGATTGAGAGAGAATTGTATGGCTCATTATGTAACTAACAAGCTACACCTAAGGTAGAGATAAAACCCTTCCGTTACTCTCTCAGGTATGAATTTCTGGACTCCAATGACAAATATCCTACTATTGTGAATGCTAGCTTGAGTCAATAAGAAGTCGAACAATTACTTGAAGTATTTAGGCTGCATAAAGATGCCAAATGTTATTTCATTGACAATATCAAGGGGATAAATCCTTCATTTTGCATGCATCGCATTTAATGAGAAGATGGGCATAAATCCTCCATTGAACATCAAAGACGATTGAACACAAACATGAAGAAAGTTGTAGAAAAGAAAGTACTTAAGTTACTTGATGTAGGAATTATTTATATTATCTTAGATAGTGAGTGGATGAGCCCAATCCAAGTAGAAATAAGAACGGGGCATGAGTGTCATATGGAATGAACAAAACAAACTTATCCCTATAAGAACGGTCACCGGGTAGCATATGTGCATTGATAATATAATTTAAATAAAGCCACCTGAAAGGATCACTTCTCCTTCCGTTTATTGATTAGATGTTGGAAAGGTTAGCTAGACACTCCTATTTTTGTTATCTAGATGGGTACTCAGGATTTTTTTAAATCCCTATCCACCCTAACGATCAAGAGAAAACAGCATTTATATGCCCATATGGTACTTTTTCTTACAAGAGGATGCTATTTGCCTTGTGTAATGCTCCAGCCACTCTCCAATGCTATATGATGTCCATATTCTTGGATCTTATTGAAAATATTATGGAGGTATTTATGGATAAATTCTCTATTTATAGAACTGCCTTTGATGATTGCCTTAATAATCTTGCTAAGGTTTTAAAGAGATGTAAAGAAGTGAACACAGTACTTAATTGGGAAAAATACCATTTAATGGTACAATAGGGAATTATTCTAGGACGCCTAATCTCTAATCATAAGATTGAAGTTGATAAGGCAAAAATTGATATCATTGCTAAAATGCCTCCTCGGACCAATGTAAAAGGTATTAGGAGTTTTCTATAGGTGATTCATTAAAATTTTCTCAAAAAAATTACTAAACCCTTAACCACTTACTTGTCAAGGATACCCCTTTTGCATTTGATTAATCTTGTTTGAATGCTTTTAGTAGGTTGAAGAAAGCATTGACAACTAGCCCCAATAATGAGACCCCCTGATTGGAGCCTTCCTTTCGAGGTAATGTGTGATGCTAGTGACTATACTATTGAGGATGTACTTGTGCAGAGGAAAGACGGGAAAGTGTACGCCATATACAATGCTAGTAGGACTTTGGATGATGCTTAGATGAATTACACCACAACCGAGAAGGAGCTCCTAGCCGTGGTGTTCTCTTTGAATAAATTTAGTTCGTATCTTGTTGGATTAAGAGTTATTGTGTTCACTGACTATACAGCTCTTAGGCATCTCTAAGCCAAGAAAGATGCAAAATCGAGGTTGATTGATGCATATGCTAAACAAGTTGGCACATGCTTAATGGAAGATGGTGGCTTATGGGATAATTGACCATCGAAAGTTAAAAAGGAGAAAAGAGACCAAACATTGTTGGATTAAGAGTATGATAATATTTGATCCAAGGTAGCTAAAGACCAAACACTCACAACTACCACTCAATATTTCAACACTTGAGATAAAAGTTATGAGATTTTTGACTCAAAACAAAGTTTTTACTCAACTTTGTATAGGGGGGTACATAGGGAGCTCAAAAATCTAATTTATAATTCAAGGAGGTAGTGTGTTGCATTGTGTTGAGGCTATTCATATTTATAGTGGTAGCCATGGTTACAAAAAGTCCATTATACCCATCCCCTTTACCTCCTTAATTACATTCCAACCATTCTTTACTATCCAGTTATGTAATACAAGCTAACAACTAGTTGGATGAGAACTAATATGAGGTCAGCCTATGTGTGGTATTTTGACAGCCATACCACAGTATAGAGGCCCTTACATGCTAAAAATATAGGTGATTAAAAGTACAAATCACTTAGTCATTCCCTATACCTAATCAATCATCTTGGAGTTATGCCAAGAAGTCCAGAAGAAACAAAAAGAAAGAGCTACACAACCGTGCAGTGCTTGCCTCTTATTTTTGAAGAGAAAGAATCCGCACGGCCAGGCAGTGTATGAATTGCACAATCGTGCGGGATTTTCTATTGAAGAAGTCGAGGCTCCAAATATTGCATGGCTAGGCAGTGGGCGACTTGCACAACCGTGAAGGTCCGAGTTTCTATCTATTCGAGAGCTAAAATGTTGCACGCCCTAGCCCATGTTCGTCGTGCGCGACATGCCTAGCGTGATTGGAATTATTTAAAGCACACTTCGGGGAATTCTTAGTGAGTGAGATGAGGGATTCTAGAGCACTTTTCATTCTCATTACTGAGCAATAGCTTCATGTATTTTGTTTATTTCCATCAGTTTGATTCTTTTGGAGATTGAAGTGCATATTCGTGTATGATCAAGTCGGAATTGACTTTGTTCTCCTCTGGTTCACAGGTAATTCAATTTAATTTATGTTCTTTGTATATTTGTATTGTTGTTATGCTTATTATACAATTTATTTCGTTGATTTTCCTTAAAGATATAAGAGAGTAATCTTCTTTGTTAGGATTGAACTAGGCCCGTTTTAGTATTAATATGATGAATTTAAGTATTATGTTGTATGCTTGGTTCGTCTATATTGTTGCATGTACCAGAATTAATTATTGTAAAGTGGATTTGATGAAATCCGACCTCCTTAGATAATATCTGCAACTTAATTCTTAGGGACTATAAAATTGGTGACACTTAATGGATTTAGTTTAATTTTTGCGTCACGAAATTAGTTGGCAAATTAGATTAAATACATTCTTAATCCTTGAAAGAGGCTAATGGATATAATTAGACCAATAGTTCACAGTTAACAAATTAAACTACAACATATAAGTTGTTTCATCATTGATTATTAATTTGAAGACCGAAGTTCAATCTCACTCCTATTGTTTTAGTCTTTACAATTAGAAAGTTTTCATAATTATTCTCGTTTTCCGTTTACATATCCCTAATCCATATTGATTTAGATAGTTAAGATACTAAAGAAGTGTACTCAATTGCGAAGTCCCTATGGGATATGACCTTGAAATGCTATAACGAATCCATGAGCTTGCGGAAACAACCCACCAAAAACACCCCAAGATATTCAAATCTTTGTTTTGCTCAACCAACTTTACAAGATAGCCTAAGACATGAAGTATATACCTAGAGGTTTTGAATCTTAGTTCTCTTTAATATAGTCTTCTCCTTTACTTTGAAACTTTATTGTTATTTTAAATGTTTCACTTGAGAACATATTTGAGTAAATAGGTTTTGACGTATGTTTTTTTATCAATCATTTATTGTACACACTTAAAAAGCCATTTTAAATTGTTTAAACTCGTTTGTTATCATCAAAACAAGATTTAAGACATTGATTGACTTAGGAGGTTTACACTTCCGCCATTAGGTTGAGTCCTTTTTGCAACAGTATCGACAAGATCGAGCACATGATCTTGCTGATAGAGAAAGGGATTAGGCTACACAAAAAGCATTAGAAGCCAATGTTATCCCTCTATTTGAGTAACTCTAGACTAGCAGATCAAGGGAAGCATTTAGGATCTAGTATAATTCTGCATTCTCAAAGTGGTAAGGAGAATGAAGATGTTCATTATGGTGGATTACTTTCCAACACTACACCTAATGACACAAATTTAGATTTTCCTTATTATAATGTGAGAGTGAACCCCTTGACATAGTTAAGCAAGTGCGATTTCTTTTTTCATCACCACAATTATCATGATAGGGATACGGTCTTCACTAGATCTTCTCTAAAAGAATTATTTTGGTTCAGCTACTCTCAACTACCTTTTAGATCTTCTTATCATCCTCAAAATGGAGGGCCAAATAAACTATGTGAATATGACAATAGAGATGTATCTACTATGCTTTATCGGAGACCATCGTAAGAAGTGGGCTCCTTTATAACACCCCCTTATTGTACTACTTACAAATTTCATTTCAGCAAAAGCTGAAATGACAATACATATGTTGGTTGACATAATATGAGAATGTGAAAATTACCATAACATAGAACTAGCATGATTAATGTAGGAGCATCTCACTCTTTTTCTAATGAATGTCAAGAGTTAGCATACTTAGAGATGCAATCAATCATTCTTGAAAACAATAATTCTACTAATGATTTATTAAGCAATTCTTGCAGGTTTTTATATGTCTGCAATAAGGAGAACTCATAAAAAATACTCAGTGTATAAGACAAGAACAAGGCAAGAATTTACAAAGTGACATAGAAGACCAAGCTTTGTCGTATGATCCATGCGTCGTTTGGCTAGGGTTTTTGTTTAGCTTTGTTATTTTATGTACAATTTGTAATATTTGTTGTCTTGTAATTATGGACAGTATTAGTGATGTTTTGGGTGTATTTTATAGGGGGTGTGATGCAGGAGCATATAGTGATCCTAAAAAATAATGAGGAATTGACATTTCTAATAATGGAGCCTATCATCTTAAACATCCTTGATATTACTTCTACCATTGATATTGAAATGACTTTAAGATGTTTTTACGGGTATGTTACATATTTACGGGGTGAAGACATTGACATTTGAAGACGTCAAGATACATAAAGATACCTAAAGTGTACAATGCATTCAAAGCATGCAAAGCTATGTCATACATGGGACAGCAATGCAACAAGTTTGATATGATGACTTCATTAGTTATATTAGACTTGTTGTAAACCCTAGGATATTTTCATGTAAATTAAGGTTTTGTTGTTATTTCATGTATGTACCATAGTCGGTTGTAATGCTCTGTAATGATTGTCATGACTATCATTTAAATGATGATATTAATTACTTACAACCAGGGTTAGGGATTATGGAATCTTAATTCAGGTTGATTAAGGTTAGCTTGTGTATCCTATTGGTTATTTAATTCAGGTTTCTAACTAACTCTACCCAGTTAGTTGGCTAATTAGTTGTTAAGAGTCCTATAAATACCTACCCTAAGTCATTGTACACACTAAGCCTGATTTGAGTAATAAAAACCTGCAAGTTTAACACTTGAGTACCTTCTCTTTGATGTTAAATTCTAGATAAGACATTGCTCGGAGTAGTATCCTAAATAGAAGACTTTGAATGCATTCAACCAAATCATTCAAAGTTAAACAATCCCATTGAGTTCTTGATTGAAGATCATTACCATCTGCCGTATAATCCAAAAACCATGCATTAATCCTTCCTTTCCAACTTCAAATTCAATTGAAGATCATCCAAAAACTCATTATCAATGCTTCCCTACTTCGATTCACATCATTTTTGGTATCAAAGCCAAGGATTTTGACTTCCTTCAAGTCATCTAATGCCACATTCAACCATACTGCATTCGAATTCAAGAACAACATTCATCCAAGAAAATTGCCAAGATAGTATATCTTCAACCGTTCTTACATCTTCAACTTGAATCTTGTTTGAAGATCTTCAACTTCTTCAATTAAAATCTCAATACTCAAGTCAATTATGCCTCCTACTCTTCATATCTTCAAGCATTCCCTTCAATCCCTCAGTCACCTTAAAAAAAATAACTTCGACACTATATCCATCTAACCAACGACTCTCCTTACATATCTTCAATCTAGATTCAATATACTCCAAGAATTCTCCATCAAGGTTTGAATATTACTTGCAGTATTCATATCCTACAAGCCATCTCCCATCATTCATACATATATTTTTCTTCTCTATTACTTTATTCGAGTCATACAAAAAGTAAACATCTTCAACTTCAAGACAAACACCATCCTCCATTTGACATTCTCTCCTTTTCTCCTACATTTCTTCTACACAACTTCCATCAAGAAATCATACATACCAATCTAAAAATCCTCCTACACCATTCGATCACCTACTCCTAGATTTCCTAAGTGATAAATCATTCAGGAAACTACCAAGAATCACTTAAACCCTATCAAGAACTACCCTACACCCCACAGTTGCACTTAAAATCTACCAAAACACCTTCGGTTGTTACTCCTTATTGAAGGTTGTGAGTTACATTGATTCAATACAACATCATGGCTAGTGAAGATGTGCGAGCTTTGGTAGAATCTATCAAAAGCCTTACCACTCGAATGGAAGCACAACTTAAGACCAATGCCAAACTACAACAACAACTTCAACGTGTAAAAGCCAAAGTAGCCAATCAAGACAAGCTTCAACAACTACAAAATCAGATGGAAGCAACTCAAGATCGCGTAGAGGGAATGGTGAGACATGCCATTCAAGTCAAAGGAGGATATGTGAATTCAAAAATGGAATATACCAAGGATGGAGAAGAAGAAGTCGGTTCTCAAGGATCAAGTCACCATAGAAGACCACATCAAACTCAATTAAGGCATACACATAACGAGGATAAAGGTATAAAACTAGATCTCCCTGATATTTATGGCGAATTAAATGTGGAATTATTTTTTAAATGGTTGCATGAGATAAAAGTTATTTTTGATTTTAAAGAGTACGATGATGAAAGAAAGTGTAAACTTGCTACTCTTAAATTTAAAAAGTTTGCTGGAATTTGGTATGATAACTTGAAAAAGACAAGAGAAAGGCAAGAGAAGTCAAAAATTAAGTCAAGGGAGAAACTTAAAAAGCACCTAAGAAGAAAATGTGTGCCTAGGGAATATGAACAAGATATGAATGTAAAAATGACAACCCTAAGGCAAGGATTACTTAGTAAAGAATAGTATACTAGAGAGTTTGAAAGACTAGCACTTATATATGATGTACAAGAAAAAAAAGAACAAAATTGTGCTAAATACTTAGGTGGACTTAATGATTTTATATGTGACAAAGTTGACATGTTTGCCTATGATTCTCTTGATGACTTGATTAAGTTGGCATTAACATTTGAGAGACAAACAAAATCGAATAAATCTTATGCTAAATCTAATGCTACGACTTCATCTAAAGCATATTCGAATACATCATTTATGTCTAAATCTGGTACGCATGCATCATCTACATTCTTTTATGATAAGAAAGCTAATGGAGATGAAAAGGGTAAAAATAGGATGGTTGAGATCTCTAATAAACAATGCTCTAAGTATAAAGGATATGGACACCTTGCTAGAGAATTTCCTAACCAAAGAACTTTGACCTTAAGTGAAATAGAAGAAATTGAACGATGTAGTTAAGATGATGACCTAGAAACCGAATCTCCTCATGATATTTTAACCATGGGTGAAGAAGATAGAGATCCATGTTTTGTGCTTCAAAGAGTGTTACAAATACAACCTAATGAAAGACCTACTCAAAGGGAGAAAATTTTCAAAACTAAATGTAAAATAGGTGATACGGTTTGTAGACTCATTGTTGATAGTGTTTCACGCACTAATGTTGCTAGTGAAGCAATGGTCAAAAATCTTGGTTGAGAGACTACTAATCATCCTAAACCTTATTCTTTGCAATGGTTAAATAAAGATAAAGGAGCTAAGGTAAATAAGTGAACCCTAGTATCATTTTGCATTAGAGACTACCATGATGAAGTCTTATGTGATGTGTTGCCTATGGATGCTTGTGGGTTACTTTTAGGATATCTGTGGTAATATGATAGAAAAGCAACTCATGATGGCGTGGCTAATGAATATGTCGTGAAAAAGGGCAAGCAACTATATAGATCAACACCTTCTCTATGTGATAATATGTCTTTAAGTGATGATAAAAAGAGATTATTTCTACATGAAAAGGCCATGCAAAGGTGCATAGAAGAAGAGGGAATTTGTTATGCCTTAGTTGCTAAAGAGTCTCAACTCGGGGAGAAACAACATAATGATCCTAATCTAAATAAGCTACTTGATGAGTATCATGATGTATCTCCTGATAACTTACCTCCTGGTTTACAACCTAAAAGATGTATAGAACATGCTATAGATCTTACTCCTGAAATAGATCTCCCAAATAAACTTGTTTATAGATGTAACCCAGAAGAAGCTAAATATTTACAAAGACAAATACGAGAGCTTATGGATAAAGGATTTGTGAGAGAAAGTATGAGCCCTTGTACACATGCCCCACTAGTTCCTAAGAAAGATGGTACTTAGCGCATGTGCATAGTTTCTAGAGCCATAAATAACATTACTATCAAATATCGTTTTCCTATGCCTAGGTTAGATGATATGTTAGATGAACTTTGTGGTGCACAACTATTACCCAAGATCGTTTAAGAAGTGGTTACCATCAAATGAGGATTAGGGAAGTAGATGAGTGGAAAACCACTCTCAAAACTAAATATGGTCTCTATGAGTGGATGTTATGCAAACCAAGGAGCTAGACTTGTTAATCATACACTTGGGGATGATGTAAATCCATCACAAGACCTTTTGTCGCTTCCAAGTAGTCCAATTACAAGACTTAGAGCCAAACATTTCAAGGAAGCACTAAATGGGCTAAGCCAAGAGATTTCATCTAATTCTAAACATACCAAGATGGGATCAAATAATAATAAAGACTTAGTCAACATCATCAAAGAAGTTGAAGAGACTAATATTTATGCAAAAACGTTTCATCAAAAGGCATGAATTTGATGAGTTTCAAGACATTAAATAGAGGATTAAAACATGGTCTTGAATGGTTATGTTAAATGCATTAAAACTAGTCATTTAGCTATTTAAGGTTTGTTGTTTGGGCTGTTTTAAAGCTTTACTTATGAATTTTTCTATCCGAGGAGGGTGTTTTAAAGCTTTAGTTATGACTTTTCCTATTCTAGCTTTATTTATGACTTTTTGTATTCTAGCTTTAGTTATGACTTTTCCTATTCTAGGAGGGTGTTTTAAAGCTTTAGTTGTGAATTTTCCTATTCTTAGAGGGTTGTTCCAAGTATATATATATGGGTATTTCGAGATGAATAAGGAAATATAACGTTATCAGCAATTATCATATTTGTTAGGTTTTGTGTTCCTCTTCATTCTTAAAAGAACTTGTAGAACATATCAAGTTAATCTTGTGGTGTTCAAACACTCGAACTTATCACCTTGATTGTTGAGAGATTCTTAAGTTTTCTAGGTGTGGCGTTTCAATCCTTTGTTGTCTTGGTTTTCATCTTGTTAGGTGTTGGGTCAAGGCACAAGCAATCTTATCTTCACGATCTTGGGGTTCTAAACCATCATTGCTATTGGGTTTCATCATAGTTATTTACGGAGTTCATATCATTTGGTATCAGAGCTTTGGTTCTAAGATAAGTTTGACTATCTTTCATTTTCCATTTTTCTTTTATATACTGTTACCTCTTATAGGAAAATAAAGAAAAAGTGAAAAAAAGGTGTATGATTCTAGTAAGAAAAAAAATCATAAAAAAAGTGAAAAAAATAGTACACGATTGTAGTAGGAAAACTTCGTTTTAATCTTGTGTCTCACCTTAGTTAAGTTCTTGGCCTTTTGGTTAGTTTTGGTTGTTTCTCATTTATTTTTATCATTTTTGAATTGCTGTGGGATTATTTTGAATTAGTTTCTAGAAATTCGATTAAGTACTAAAGAAGACACAAAAGAGTGGAAGAAATAAAGGCAAGAGTGTGTGAGAGCATAAGAGGGTAAAAGCCGTTTAGTGTGAAAACATGAGCATGAGTGTATCAATTCTTGAGAGAAACATGTGAGGGAGTGCTTGTGAGGATTCTAACTTTTTTTTTGCAGATTTTAAATATGTCCAACAATCAAGAAGATACAACCAATGAAGTTCAACAATCTACAATTCCGAACCTCCAATTGCAAGCCTTGTTAGGGGAGATGAGGCGTATGTTGAGGGCTAAATTAGAACCTATTCATGATAGGTTGGACAGGGTAGAAGCAGAGGCTCCTAGAGGACGTCAACAAGACATCCCCAATAGGCAGCAAGGTGGGTGTGTTCTGTGGCAGAATGTCAAGGAAGAGGCAGAGTCGGAGTTTGATGAGCCATGTTTGAACCGGGTCAAGTTTCAACTTGGGAATGAGAATCGAGAAGCTAGGATGGGTATCCCTAGGAGGGATAATGATTTGGGAAACATAAAGATTAAAATCCCATCTTTTCAAGGTAAAATGGAGATGGTGTTTGATTGTCACAACTACTCGGAGATAAAGTGATGTGGAAGCATCTCATAATAATATTTCACTAATTAATTTTTCTAAGTTAGGGGATCACAAAACGCTCTTAAATTGGATGAAATTAATTAGCTAAATATGAGAAATAAGTGGGAGTACAAGCTCATGCTTGCATGGTGACACATTCAGCCAAAACACAACAAATTAAGGTAGCTTATCCAACCCAAGCCCAACCAACTATAAGGGCACATCAAGCCCTCAAGCCCAAGCCCAAACAACTATTTTATTACTATTTCCAAGTATTTTGCTAAATCAGAAGCCAAATCAGCCCAACACCAAGGCTGATTTCGAAAATTGAAAAAAAAGAGAAAAGAAAAAGGAGGACAAGTGGATGGTGGAGTAGGTGAAAAAAGTCAGCCAAGTCAAATCAGTCTGCCAAGAAAGCATGGGAGATGATTGATTAAGTATGGGGGATGATTAAGTGACTTGTTCTTTTATTTATTACCTACTTTTCAGCATGTAAAGGGCTCCATGCTGTGGTATGGCTGTCAAAATACCACACATAGGCTGACCTCATTTTAGTTCTCATCCAACTAGTTGTTAGGTCGTATTAGATAACTAGATAGTAAAGAATGGTAGGAATGTAACTAGGTAAGTAAAGGGGATGGGTATAATGGACTTTTTGTAACCCTTGCTGCCACTATAAATATGGGTAGCCTCAACACAATGGAACACACTACCCCCTTGAATTACATACCATATTTTCGAGCTCCCCTAAGCCCCCCTCTACAAAGTTGAGTGAAAACTTTGTTTTGAGTGAAAAATCTCGTAACTTTTATCTCAAGTGTTGAAACCTTGAGTGGTAGTTGTGAGTGTTTGGTCTTTGGCTACCTTAGACCAAATATTATCATACTTTTCATCTCTTTTCTCTAGTTTATCTTTTGGTGGTCAATTATCCCATAAGCCACCATCTTCCATTAAGCATGTGCCAACTTGTTTAGCATATGCATCAAATTGGTATCAGAGCTTAAGGTTGAAAATCTAGGATAATTTTTATCTCATCTTTTCCTTCTTTACCCCGTCTAGGCCCAAACACTTCACAAAAAATTTTCTAGCCACCCACCATAATTTTCAAGGCCAAGTTAGCCTCTCTTGACCAAACACATCATCTTTCTCTATTGATTTCTTTTTCCAAGCAAGTTTTAGGTCCTTTTTCCATTGGAAAAACCTACCATTGCTAGGGGAGGTGACGTGGTATATGATGTGGTCCCAATGGACGCTTGCCATCTATTACTAGGAAGACCATGACAATATGATAGGCATGTCCAACATGATGGTTGGAGGAACACTTATTGTTTGAAATTTGCAAAAAAGAACATTGTACTCACACCCCTTAGTCCTCGTTCCTCACTTGTTAGGGAGGACACCAAAAAGAAGACCTTATTTCTAGATCGCAAGGGGATAGACAAGGCGCTTGCAAAGGGGAAGCTCATGTATTTTTTATTGTTGCTTGAAGATAATGAAAGAAGTGGAGGAAGTGACCCACGGTCAAACCTTTGCTAGGGGAGTTTGGGGATGTCTTCCCAAATGATCTACCTAGAGAGCTACCCCCTTATGGGGAATTGAGCACCAAATTGACTTGGTCCCTGGTGCTACACTCCTAAACCATCTTCCCTATAGGTGTAATCCTAAGGAGGCTAGGGAGTTACAAAGGCAAGTTAATGATTTGTTGCAAAAAGGGTTCATCAGAGAATCCCTTAGCCCTTGTACGGTCCCGACCCTTTTGGTACCAAAGAAGGATGGGAGTATGAGGATGTGTGTTGATAGTAGAGCTATCAACAACATCACCATCAAGTATAGGTATCCTATTCCTAGACTTGATGACATGTTAGATTGCTTACATGGAGCTTTTGTATTCTCAAAGATTGATTTGAGGAGCGGATACTACCAGATTAGGGTAAAGGAGGGAGATGAATGGAAGAACGCCTTCAAGACTAAGGGAGGATTATACGAATGGATAGTGATGCCTTTTGGTCTCTCAAATGCACCAAGCACATTTATGAGGCTCTTGGATGAAGTCCTTAGGCCCTTTATCTCTAAATATGTTGTAGTGTACTTTGATGATATACTTGTATACTCCTCTACTAGTGAAGATCATGTAAAGCATTTAAGGCTCATGTTTTCAACCCTTAGGAACAACAAGTTGTATGGAAAGTTAGAGAAGTGTGACTTTTTTGTACCAAAAGTCACCTTCCTAGGGTTTATTGTATCTAAGGATGGTATTTCAATGGATGAGTCAAAGGTGGAGGCAATAAGGTCGTGGCTTAAACCCACATCCATTACCCATGTTCGATCCTTTCATGGACTTGCCTCATTTTATAGGAGGTCCATAAAAGGATTTAGCACTATTTTGGCCCCTATCACATAGTGTCTCAAGAAGGGAGAATTCAAGTGGACACCTGCAGCCCAAGAAGCAATTGATATGATCAAGCGCTAGCTAAGTGAGGCCCATCTTAAGGTTACCGGAGTTTTATGCGATCATTAGGGCTCTAGATCATTGGTCTCATTATCTAAGACCCACACAATTTGTATTGCATACCGATCATGAGTCTCTAAAGTATGTAAATGGGCAACATAAGCTCAACCCTAGGCATGCTAGGTGGATAGAGTTTTTACAATCCTTCTATTTTGTAGCAAAACACAAGAGTGGCAAGACCAATGTAGTAGCTGATTTCCTTTCTAGAAGGTATTGTATGTTGTCCCTATTAGAAGCTCGAGTCTTAGGTTTTAGATGCTTGAAGGAGCTATACAAGGAGGATGAAGACTTTGCAAGCTACCTTGAAGACCGAGACAAGCTTCGAAGCCCATATGTCATGCAAGATGGATTCCTCTTCAAGAATACCAAGCTTTGCATCCCGAAGAATCACATGGAGGTGGGCTAGTTGGACATTTTGGGATCAACAAGACCTATGATGTACTTCAAGAGCACTTCTATTGGCTTAAAATGATAAGTGATGCGCATAGAGTCATAGCTAGATGTGCTACATGCCAAAAGTCCAAGAGTCACTTCTACTAAGGACTCTACACTCCATTACTAGTCCCCCATCAACCTTTTGACCATGTGAGTATGGACTTCATAGTGGCTTTGCCTAGAACTCAAAGGAAAAATGACACCATTAAGGTGGTGGTGGATCGGTTTTCTAAGATGGCTCACTTCGTCCCTTGTTATAAGACAGATGATGCATCTTATATAGCCGATCTATTCTTTAAAGAAATAGTAAGGTTGCATGGTATTCCTAAGTCCATTGTCTTGGATAGGGATACCAAGTTCTTTAGCTATTTCTGAAAAAACTTTGTGGAGGTTGGTTGGTACTAAAATTCTATTTAGCACCACCTACCGCCCACAAACGGATGGCCAAACCGAAGTCACCAACCGGACCCTGACTACTATCTTGCGCAGCTTGGCGCACAAATCCCTCAAGGATTGGGACCTTAAGATTCCTCACATCGAATTTGCATACAATAAGTTCCCTGCATATGCCATCGGCCATTCGCCTTTTAAGATCGTGTATGGTGTCAACCCTATCACTCCCATTGAGCTCATTCCGCTTCCTATCAAGGCCCAAATAAATTTTGAAGCCAAAGACAGTATTCAAGCCTTCAAGAAATTACATGAGCAAGTCAGAGCAAGAATTGAGAAAGTCAATGAAATAAATAAAAGGAAGGCCAACCAACATTGGAGGGAACAAATTTTTGAACCAAGAGATCTCGTGTGACTACATCTTAGAAAGGAAAGGTTTCCCTCTAGAATAAAAAACAAGCTTATGCCAAGAAGTGATGGACCATTTAAAGTTCTTTAGAAGATTGGAAGTAATGCTTATCGACTTGAGATACCACTAGACATGGGAAATATATCAAACACATTTAATGTGGGTGATCTACTCCCTTACCTTCAGGATGAGCCCTATTCGGAAGAGGTGGTTCCCTCCTAAGATGGGGAGGATGCTGCAGGAGCATCTCATAATAATATTTCGCTAATTAATTTTTCTAAGTTAGGGGATCACAAAACACTCTTAACTTGGATGAAATTAATTAGCTGAATATGAGAAACAAGTAGATGGTGGAGTAGGTGAAGAAAGTCAGTCAAGTCAAATTAGTCAGCCAAGTCAAATCACTCAACCAAGTCAAATCAGCCAGCCAAGTCAAATCAATCAGCCAAGTCAAGTCAGTCAGCCATGTCAAATCAATCAGTCAAGTCAAATTAGTCAGTCAAGTCAAATCAGTCAGCCAAGAAAGCATGGGAGATGATTGATTAGGTATGGGGGATGATTGAGTGACTTGTACTTTTATTTATTACCTACTTTTCCACACATAGGTTGACCACATTTTAGTTCTCATCGAACTAGTTGTTAGGTTGTATTAGATAACTAAATAGTAAAGAATGCTTGGAATGTAACTAGGTAGGTAAAGGGGATAGGTATAATGGACTTTTTATAACCCTTGCTGCCACTATAAATATGGGTAGCCCCAACACAATGGAACACACTACCCCCTTGAATTACATATCATATTTTCGAGCTCCCCTAAGCCCTCCTCTACAAAGTTTAGTAAAAACTTTATTTTGAGTGAAAAATCTCATAACTTTTATCTCAAGTGTTGAAACCTTGAGTGGTAGTTGTGAGCGTTTGGTCTTTGGCTACCTAAGATCAAATATAATCATACTTCTCATCTCTTTTCTCTATTTTTATCTTTCGGTGGTCAATTATCCCATAAGCCACCATCTTCCAATCTCAAGCATGTGCCAACTTGTTTAGCATATGCTTCATAAAGAATGTTAAGTTGCCTAATTGAGTTCATCGATTATGATATGAACTCCATCAACAGCTGTGATGAAACCCAATAGAAATGATGGTTTAAAACCCCAAGATCACGAAGACAAGATTGCTTGAGCCTTGACCCAACACCCTAACAAGATGAAAACCAAGACTACGAAGGATTGAAACTTCACACCTAGAAAACTTGAGAATCTCGCAACAATCAAGGTGATAAGTTCGGTTGTTTGAACGCCACAATATTAACTTGATAAGTTCTACAAGTTCTTTTAAGAACGAAGAGGAACATAAAACCTCACAAATATGATAATTTATGAAAACGTTATATATCCTTATTCATCTCAAAATACCTATATATATACATGGAAGAACCCTCCAAGAATAGGAAAAGTCACAACTAAAGCTTTAAAATACCCTCCTAGAATAGGAAAAGTCATAACTAAAGCTAGAATATGAAAAGTCATAAATAAAGCTTTTAAAACACCCTCCTAGAATAGGAAAAGTCATAATTAAAGCTTTAAAATAGCACAAACAATAAAATAAAAAAGTTCCCACGTTTTTTAGGCCTCTAGAACTTCTACAGGCCATTCAAGACCTTGCTTTAATGTATTTAACATAACCATTCAAGACCATGTTTTAATCCTCTATTTAATATCTTGAAACTCATCAAATTCATGCCTTTTGATGGTTAGATCATGTTGGTCTCTTCAACTTCTTTGATGATGTTGAATAAGTCTTGATTATTATTTGAGCCCATCTTGGTCTGTTTAGAATTAGCCCAAATATCTTGGATTAGCCCATTTAGTGCTTCCTTGAAATGTTTGGCTCTAAGTCTTGTAATTGGACCACTTGGAAGCGATAAAGGGTCTTGTGAAGGATTTGCATCATCCCCAAGTGTATGATTAACAAGTCCAGCTCCTTGGTTTGCATCATTATCCTCCTCTTGAGAAAGAGTTGTCCTCAAATCATCACCTACATCAAAAGGAGATAAATCAGAAACGTTAAAGCTTGTACTAACACCATATTCACTGGTAAGTCAAGCTTGTAGGAGTTATCATTGATGTGTTCCACTACTTGAAATGGTCCGTCACCCCAAGGTAGGAGTTTTGAACGTCGTTTCTATTCCTTCTCCTATTAATCAGTAAATGGTCCCACCAAACAATGGCATAATCAGTGAATTCAATTGCAGCCAACTTAACCTTCTTTATCTCCGAGTAGTTGTGACAATCAAACACTATATCCATTTTAGTTTCCCACTCCAAATAAACTTCAGGATCACTTTTACCTTGAAAAGATGGGATTTTAATCTTTATGTTTCCCAAATCATTATCCCTCCTTGGGATACTCATCCTAGCTTCTTGATTCTCATTCCCACACTGAAACCTGCCCCGGTTCAAATATAGTTCATCAAACTCTGACTCCGCCTCTTCCTCAACATTCCGCCATGGAACATGCCCACCTTGTTGTCTACTGGGGATGTCTTGGTGATGTATCCTAGGATCCTCTGCTTCTACCCTGTCCAACCTATCATGAATAGGTTCTAATTCAACCCTCGACATACGCCTCATCTCCCCTAACAAGGCTTGCATTTGGAGATTCGGAACTGCAGGTTGTTGAACTTCTTCGGTTGTATCTTCTTGATTGTTGGACATATTTAAAATCTATAAAACAGAGTTAGAATCCTGACAAGCACTCCCTCACGTGTTTCTCTCAAGAATTGATACACTCGCACTCGTGTTTTCACACTAAACGGCGTTTACCCTCTTATGGTCTCACACACTCTTGCCTTTTTTTTTTCTCTCTTTTGTGTCTTCTTTAGTTCTTAATCGAACGTCTAGAAACTAATTCAAAATAATCCCACATCAATTCAAAAAAGATAAAAATGAATGAGAAACAACAAAAACTAACCAAAAGGCCAAGAACATAAATAAGGTGAGACACAAGATCGAAACGAAGTTTTCCTATTGCAATCGTGTACCTTTTTTTCACCTTTTCTTTTTTCTTTTTTTTTGATGATTTTTTTCTTACTAGAATGGTATATCTTTTTTTTCACTTTTTCTTTTTTTTTTCTATAAGAGGTAGCAGTATATAAAAGATAAACAAAAATGAAAGATAATCAAACTTATCTTAGAACCAAAGCTCTGATACCAAATGATATGAACTCCATCAACAATTGTGATGAAACCCAATAGCAATGATGGTTTAAAACCCCAAGATCATGAATACAAGATTGCCTGAGCCTTGACCCAACACCTAACAAGATGAAAACCAAGACTACGAAGGATAGAAATGCCACACCTAGAAAACTTTAGAATCTCTCAACAATCAATCAAGGTGATAAGTTCAGTTGTTTGAATGCCATAAGATTAACTTGATAAGTTCTACAAGTTCTTTTAAGAATGAAGAGGAACACAAAACCTTACAAATATGATAATTTCTGAAAATGTTATATATCCTTATTCATCTTAAAATACATATATATATACTTGGAACAACCCTCCAAGAATAGGAAAAGTCACAAATAAAGCTTTAAAATACCCTCTTAGAATAGGAAAAGTCATAACTAAAGCTATAATACGAATAGTCATAAATAAAACTAGAATATGAAAAGTCATTAATAAAGCTTTTAAAACACCCTCCTAGAATAGGAAAAGTCATAGTTAAAGCTTTAAAACAACACAAATAATAAAATAAACAAGTTCCCAACATTTTTTAGGCCTCTTGGACTTCTAAAGGCCATTCAAGACCATTTGGGACCATGTTTTAATGTATTTAACATAACCATTCAAGACCATGTTTTCATCCTCTATTTAATATCTTGAAACTCATCAAATTCATGCCTTTTGATGGTTAGATCATGTTTGAAACGTTTTTGCATAAATATTAGTCTCTTCAACTTCTTTGGTAATGTTGACTAAGTCTTGATTATGATTTGAACCCATCTTGGTCCGTTTAGAATCAGCTCAAATATCTTGGATTAGCCCATTTAATGCTTCCTTGAAATGTTTGGCTCTAAGTCTTGTAATTAGGAGTACGAACAGGAGCAATACCTAAAATTGACCCATCTTTCCCAAGAAAATATGAGCATGGAAGATTACATTAAAGAGTTTGAGAAGTTGTGTTTGGTTTGTGATTTGCAAGAAAAGGAGACCTTCAAAATTGCTCGTTTTGTTAAGGGTCTTTCTAAGGGGATTAACCAAAAGGTGAAGGTAACTCACTACACCACTTTTAGTGATGTTTGTAAACTGGCTATTAGATACTAGTCTCAATTGAAAGAGACGAAGCCCAAAAATACTTCTTTCAAAAGTCCCATGAAATTTACTCCATCTTACTCTAAAGGGGGTACGTTTCAAAACAAGTCAGGAGGTACTTTTCAAAACAAATCTTTCTCTTCTAGTTCAAAATTTGATAAGGGAAGGACAAGGCTCTAATTTCAAAACATATGGCGTCGGGGTGTCCTAGCAAAAATCTGATGACAGCCACTCAATATGCCATGTTTGATGAGCAAGAAAAGCTTTATAATTTCATTACTCTAGAAGAAGATAACAAAGAAGAAGAGCTTGATGAGATCCCACCAGAAAGGAAGCTTAATATGATGGTGGTTCGCAAATTTTTGTTTAATGAACCAAAAAATGATGAAAGGCAAAGAAGCAATCTATTCCATACTAGGTGCAAGATTGGTGAGAAAACTTGCAATGTGATTGCTGATGGTGGCGCACAAACTGATGTGATCTCTAATGAAGCCGTGAGTAAGTTGAAACTTACTAGTAGGGATCACGATGAGCCTTACAAGTTGCATTGGTTGAATGAAGGTGTGGGAGTAAGAGTGAAGAAGCAAGCTTTGGTTTCTTATTCCATTGGAGGGTTTGAAGATGAAAGGTGGTGTGACATACTGCCTATGGATGCGTGTCACTTGCTGCTTGGAAGACCATGGCAATTTGATCATGACTCGGAGCATAAAGGTAGATCTAATGTTTATATTGTAACAACTAAAGAAGGTAGAAGAGTTAGATTATTGCCTTTACCACCCAAAGTTGCTAAGAAAGAAAAAGAGAAAAGCAACTATCTTGTAACTTGTAATGAGTTTAAAAGAATAATGGAAGAAAATGGGGGAGGGTATGCTTTGGTTGTGAGAACCAAAGATGATAATAGTACTACTTGTAATAACTCATCCCTACTAAATGAGTTATTAGAAGAGTACAAAGATGTGTTCCCCAATGACTTGCCCAAAGGCCTACCTCCAATTGAGCACGCCATTGACTTGATTCCAGGAGCATCTTTGCCCAATAAGGCTGCCTATAGTTGTAACCCGGAAGAGAGTAAGGAACTTGAGAGGCAAGTGAATGAGTTGATCAAAAGATTCTATGTGAGGGAGAGCCTTAGTCATTGCATCGTTCCTGCACTCTTAGTACCTAAGAAAGATGGTACTTGGAGGATGTGTGTTGATAGTCATTCCATTAACAATATAATGGTCAAATAACATTTCCCTATGCCTCGTTTGTAAGATATGTTAGATGAGTTGAGTGGTGCCTTAGTCTTTTCCAAAATAGAATTAAGGAGTGGCTACCATCAAATGAGAATTCGAATGGAAAATGGCTTTCAAAACAAAGCAAGGGTTGTATGAGTGGTTGGTGATGCGATTTGGGCTTTGCAACACACCAAGGTCCTTCATGAGATTGATGAATGAAGTCCTCCATCTTTTTTGAACGATTTTATTGTTGTTACTTAGATGATATTCTTGTGTATAGTAAAAACAATGAAGATCATGTAATTCATTTAAGGAGGTTGTTTGAAAAATTGAGGGAGGTGAAGTTGTATGGTAAGCTTGAGAAATGTGTATTCATGACTCCTAGTGTTGTATTTTTAGGATACATTGTAACAGGAGAGGGGGTTCATGTAGATCCAGAAAAGGTGATGGCAGTTCAATCATGGTTGGCTCCAACCAATGTGCACAAAGTTAGAAGTTTTCATGGACCAGCCTCCTTCTATAGGCGGTTCATTAAGAACTTCTCAACCATCATGGCTCCAAACATAGAATTGACGAAGAAAGGTAGTTTTGAGTGGACTGAAGCGGCACAAAAGGCCTTTGAGAAGGTCAAATATCTTCTTTGCAATCCTCCTATACTTGTGCTTCCAGATTTCAACAAAGTGTTTGAAGTGGAGTGTGATGCGAGTGTGGATAGGTGCTGTTTTGATACAAGAAAAGAAGCCTGTGAGTTACTTTAGTGAGAAGTTGAATGGGGCAAAGATGAACTATTCCACTTATGATCGTGAGTTTTATGCCATAGTTAGAGCGCTTGATCATTGGTCTCACTACCTTAAACCAAAACCATTCGTTCTTCATTCTGATCATGAGGCTCTAAAATTCATGCATGGGAAGCAAAAGCTCAACAAGAGGCATGCTAAATGGGTGGAGTTTGTCCAATTATTTACTTTCAGTTCCAAGTACAAAGATGGCAAGAGTAATGTTGTGGCTGACGCATTATCTCGTCGAAACTACTTGCTTTCCATGGTGGATGCTAAGATCTAAGAGGATGTTTTGAGAATTACATCACGAAGAGTTGAAGAGCTCCAAGAAGTCACTTTCAATATGGTCTTATCAAGGTCAAAATTTATTAATAATTTATTTTATCTCAATTTTAATCACTATCTCTAGTTGATGGTATATATTTCGATCTTGTAATTTAAATATTTTCTTCCTTTTGACTGGTTCCTATGCAAAAAAATAACATCGATTATGAATACTACATGTGCAAATTCATGTATGAGATAATATCAATAAAGTCTTTAGACATAGACCTTGAAAATGTATGTCTCATATTTAATAAGTTTTAATTATTAAATAATGACATCTCATAATTTTCTTACTAATTAATAAGTTCTATACTAGTGGATCTTATCTTAGGTAATACAAAACAAAAAAAGATTAATGAAGTAAGAGATCATTGGGCCATATTCGTACATACATGCATGGGTATCAAGTTTATAGGTAGGTTTTAGTGGAGGTAACTAACACTCAATTAGTATTTTTTGACTAATTTTAGATAGTTTATGTTTTATAATGGATATACAGGTGATGATTCTTAATAGTGGATGTGATATACACTTTATAATTGATGAACAACTCCTATAATTCCAATAATGTAGACTTGTGATTTTAATTGTTTGGAATTTGATATTGTTAATTATGATGATACTTCTTGCTTATTTGAAAATTAGGTGTATGTTTTTAGTACTTTTATTTTGGTGAGATTTTTGAAAGTGTGCAAGTTTTGGTGGTGTTGATTATATTCTTGATGAATATTGTTTTGGTAAGGTTATTGGTGAAGAATTTGGATGTCTGTTTATATTTGATATATGTCAAATTTTGATATTTTTGATTTGGGTTAATGCATGAAAATGTACAGTTGTATATATGATTCAAAAAAAAGGGAGCATAAGATATCGATTATTCTTCAAAATCATTATCTAAAGTGTACATTAGATAGTGGTTACAAAATAAAACTATCATCAAAAGTATCAACAAAGGGTTTAAATGGTACACTTCAGATGAAGGTTAGGTTCTAAGGTACCCAAAAAAAATTGAACAATACATTTTGGATAATAGTTGTTCTAGGAAGAGGCATATACTGTCACAATAGAAGCATGTTTATTGTATTTTAGATGACATCTTTTGCACCGTCATCAAGTATTAAATAAATACAAAGACAATAGCATCTTGGTATTACTATCTATTATCAAAATTTACCAACATTAAATCCTTGTTATGTGGTAGTGTACCAATTTACATTACTAGTTCAACAAACAAGACGATGTAAGAGCGTTCCAAGACTTTGCCGATTGGTTTAGGAATCATGTTAGAACAAATAAAGATTCAAACTTTGAAGAACAATGTTTAACTTGACATATTTGAAAGCTTATTGAATTAGGAATCCAATGCGTCTTTCAGATCTTAAGTCTGAGTTTCCTACACTAAGTTATATATGTTTTAAATGTAGAGGTTATGGTCATTATGCTAAAGAGTGTCCTAATCAAAGAGTTATGACCTTAAGAGAAATTGATGAGATTTAAAGGGAAGAAAATGAAAGTGTGAATGAGGAAGAAAATCGAGTATGTAATGATGAAGACAATTATGCTATTACTACCATTAAAGTGGAAGAAGGGCAACCAAGTTTTACATGCATCACGTTGATTATGTGGAGAATGATGTGAATTATCATCCCATGGTTTCCTTGTGTTTTTATGGAGAAAATGTTATCATTGAACCTTTGTATCATTCGAAGCACATTGAAGAAAAAAACATGGTGAGTTCGAAGGTGTATAATGTGCATGAAGACATATGTGATGTGAAGAAGCAAATGAACCATAATACACCCCATGCATTCGGTTTATGTTCATTGATGTGCGCATATGAAGATCCAATGTCAAGGCTTAAGAGGCATTGGAGGATTTTCAAAGATAACTTTAATGTGAAGGAGATATTCAAAGAATTTAAGGACGAGTATCACGTTGAAGAATATGTACTTTGGTGTTTGTTGTTCCTCATCAAAGTTGTGAATTTGAGGACAAATTCTTCAAGAGAGGGAGATTGATGCAAGAGCATGGCCTTATTCATTTCCAAACATGGTTTTGAGACATGTTTGAGGAGTTTCTTTGAGTTCTTGGAAGTGCCAAAGTCAAACAAGACACTTTCTTGAATTTCAAAGCATAAGTTGTGTTTTATGCAATTTCAAGCAACTAAACAAGCACTGGAACATGGCATGGCAACTATGACATGGCAGCTATGGGATGATTCAACCTATGTTTGGATGACAAGGCAACTATGTTTGACGTTATACCATGTCATCATGACACGTGGAAACTGCTGGAACAAGTGCCACACGTGGAGTTATGAACACTAGGGTTTTCTTTGTTAAGGTTGTCATTTTATGTAACTATTTAGTTCATAAGGCAATGATTTTTATATGATGTATTGCCATATCATTTAGGTGTAGATACAGGATGTAATTAGCTGTAATTAACAGTTGGAAAGTCAAGTTGATGGCCTATAAATAAGGGTCTTCTCATGTGTAAAAGAGAGTTTTGAGTTTGAATAAAAATCATCTCATTTGAGAGATTTTAAACCTTCCAATTCTATGTGAGTTGAAAGTGGCCACTGTTAAGGATTCTTTGTGTGTTCCTTTTCTTTGGTTTTGAATCCTATGAAGATTCTTTGTGTTTTCTTCATTTGATTCATATTAAAGGGTTCATCTTTGTGAGTTATCTTTGAGATCCATTTAAACATCATCTTTGTGAGGTGTTTAAGTGTTACATTTGTTGCATTTTATCCTACCGTTATTCGTCCATCATCATACTATACGAACATCATCATTCATCACCTTTCTTGAGTGGAATTTGTGTGGGTGTTACACATCATGACTCTTAGACTTTTGGCACGTTGCACATCTAGCTATGACTCTATGTACATCACTTATCATTTTAGGCCAATAGAAGTGCTCCTGAAGTACGTCATAGGTCTTGTTGATCCCAAAATGTCTGGCTAGCCCACCTCCATGTGATTCTCGTATCAACAACTCTCAAATGGGACTCTTCGGGATGCAAAGCTTGGTATTCTTGAAGAGGAATCCATCTTGTATGACAAAGGGGCTTTGAAGTTTGTCCCGGTCTTCAAGGTAGCTTGCAAAGTCTTCATCCTCCTTGTATAGCTCCTTCAAGCATCCAAAACCTAAGACTCGAGCTTCTAATAGGGACAACATACAATACCTTCTAGAGAGGGCATCAGCTACTACATTGGTATTGCCACTCTTGTATTTTGCTACAAAAGAGAAGGATTGTAAAAACTCTATCCACCTAGCATGCCTAGGGTTGAGCCTATATTGCCCATTTACATACTTTAGAGGCTCATGATCGATATGTAATACAAATTGTGCGAGCCTCAGATAATGAGACCAATAATCTAGAGCCCTAATGATAGTATAAAACTCCTTATCATACGTGTTGTAGTTAGATTTTTATCCATTGAACCTCTCACTAAAATAAGCTATTGGCTTGCCTTCTTGTAGTAGGACCGCTTCAATCCCGACTCCACTTGCATCACATTCAACTTCAAAAACTTTAGCAAAATCTGTAACCTTAAGATGGGGGCCTCACTTAGCTTGTGCTTGATCACATCAAATGCTTCTTGGGCTGCAGGTGTCCATTTGAATTCTCTCTTCTTGAGACACTTTGTGATAGGAGCCAAAAGAGTGCTAAATCCTTATATGAACCTCCTATAAAATGAGGCAAGTCCATGAAAGGATCGAACGTGGGTAATGGATGTGGGTGTAGGCCCCGACCTTATTGCCTCCACCTTTGACTCATCCATTGAAATACCATCCTTAGATATAACAAACCCTAGGCAGGTGACTTTTGGTACAAAAAAGTCGCACTTCTCTAAATTTCCATACAATTTGTTGTTCCTAAGGGTCGAAAACACAAGCCTTAAATGCTTTACATGATCTTCACTACTAGAGGAGTATACAAGTATATCATCAAAGTACACTACAACAAATTTAGAGATAAAGGGCCTAAGGAGTTCATCCATGAGCCTCATAAGTGTGTTGGGTGCATTTGAGAGACCAAAAGGCATCACCATCCATTCGTATAATCCTCCCTTAGTCTTGAAGGCGGTCTTCCATCCATCTCCCTCCTTTACTCTACCCGCTCCTCAAATCAATCTTTGAGAATACACAAGCCTCATGTAAGCAATCTAACATATCATCAAGTCTAGGTATAGGATACCTATACTTGATGGTGATGTTTTTGATAGCTCTACTATCAACACACATCCTCATACTCCCATCTTTCTTTGGTATCAAAAGGGCCGATACCGCACAAGGGCTAAGGGATTCTCTAATGAACCTTTTTTGCAACAACTCATCAACTAGACTTTGTAACTCCCTAGCCTCCTTAGGATTACACCTATAGGCAGGCTTGTTTGGGAGTGTAGTACCAGGGACCAAGTCAACTTGGTGCTCAATTCCCCTTAAGGGGGGTAGCTCACTAGGTAGATCATTTGGGAAGGCATCCCCAAACTCCCCTAGCAAAGGTTTGACCGTGGGTCACTTCCTCCACTTCTTTCATTATCTTCAAGAAACAATAAAAAATACATGAGCTTCCCCTTTGCAAGTACCTTGTCTATCCCTTTGCTATCTAGAAATAAGGTCTTCTTCTTTTTGGTGTCATCCCTAACAAGTGAGGAACGAGGACTAAGGGGTGTGAGTACAATGTTCTTTTTCACAAATTTCAAACAATAAGTATTCCTCCTACCATCATGTTGGACATGCCTATCATATTGCCATGGTCTTCCTCGCAAGCGTCCATTGGGACCACATCACATACCACATTATCTTGGTAGATTTTTCCAATGGAAAAAGGAACTACAACTTGCTTGGTCACTTCAACCATGCTTCCATTATTAAGCCATTATAGCTTATATGGTTTGGCATGTTGAGTGGTAGGCAAGTTAAGTTTCTCCACAAGTGTGCAAGAGGCTACATTACCACAACTACCTCCATCAATAATAAGGGAACATACCTTACCAAGGTTAGTACACTTGGTTTGAAATATGTTCTCCCGTTGTGTCTCTTCCTTCACTAACTCCTTGGTGTGCAATACCCTTATCACCATTAGAGCTTCTCCTACATCAGGGGGTGCCTCTTCTTGCTCTTCCTCCTCCTCATGGTCCGATTTGGTCTCTTGCATTTCCTCCTCATGATCTGCCTCCTCCAAGTCCAAAAGAGTCATAACTCTTTTGTTCGGACACTCATTTTGATAGTGCCCTAGGCCTTGACACTTAAATCAACTTACATGCTTTGGTTTGTTAGGTTCAAAACTAACACCTTTTCCCTTGTCCTTCACTTCAACATTTCGAATGGGAGGGGATGGCTTAGATGATGAGGGGGCTTGTTTGGAAGTGTTGGGAGTGAACCTTCCTTGGGGAAACTTTGGACCTCTCTTCTCCTTCTTATGCTTCTCCACCTTAGTGGCTAGATGAAAAGGCTCATCTAAGGTGTAGTACTTGTGTAACTCCACCTTCCGTGCAATGTCACTCCTTAACCCTCCAAGGAAACGTGACATTGTGTGCTCCTCTACCTCATCTAACTCCAACCTCAAACTCCTTGATGTATTCTTCAACACTCATTGACCCTTGCTTCAAGGAGGACATCTTGCTGTAGAGGTCCTGAGTGTATGATGAGGGTAAAAACCTTTCCCTCAAAATCTTCTTCATCTTCGACCAAGATTTCATCTTAGACTTTCTCTTCTTTCTCCTTTGGTGAGTAAGGCTTTCCCACCATAGGGAGGCATGTCCCTTGAGCTTAAGGATTGCAATCCTAAAGCTCTTCTCATCAGTATATCCTTCTGCTTCAAATATCCTAGAGCACCTCAACTCCCACTCTAGGAAATCTTCTGGATTAAGTGATCTATCAAACTTGGGCACTTCGGCTTTGATGTCATGAAAATGATCTCTCCTTTCATGTCTCCTTCTATCACGTGGGGAATCACTTGGTGAGGAGTTGGAATCGCTAGCATCATCACTTGTGCTAGATTCGACCACCTCATGTTGGTGAAAATGGGTTCTTCTTCTTGGCCGTGGGGAGCTATTTGGGCATGGAGTGTTATGGTTTTGCGTGAGATTCTTCAAAATGCCAAGAACTCTTCTCATGTCATTTTGGAGGTTTTCAATGGCTCGGTCTCTTCTCAAGTTTTGCGCCTCTTCAAGGCTCAAGCCACTTGGGATTTGTTCATCGTTCATAGTTTCTGGAGTTTGAAAAAGAAATCAATAGAGAAATATGATGTGTTTGGTTAAGAGAGGCTAACTTGGGCTTGAAAATTATGGTGGGTGGCTTGAAATTTTTTTTTGTGAAGTGTTTGGGCCTAGACGGGATAAAGAAGGAAAAGAGGAGATAAAAATTATCCCAAATTCTCAACCTTAAGCTCTGATACCAATTTGATGCATATGCTAAACAAGTTGGCACATGCTTAATGGAAGATGGTGGCTTATGGGATAATTGACCACCAAAAGTTAAAATAGAGAAAAGAGATGAGAAGTATGAGAATATTTGATCTAAGGTAACCAAATACCAAACACTCACAACTACCACTCAAGGTTTCAACACTTGAGATAAAAGTTACGAGATTTTTCACTCAAAACAAAGTTTTCACTCAACTTTGTAGATGAGGCATAGGGGAGCTCGAAAATATGATATATAATTCAAGGGGTTATTGTTCTCATTGTGTTGAGGCTACTCATATTTATAGTGGCAGCCAAGGTTACAAAAAGTTCATTATACCCATCCCCTTTACCTACCTAGTTACATTCCAATCTTTCTTTACTATTTAGTTATCTAATACAACCTAACAACTAGGTGGATGAGAACTAAAATGAGGTCAACCTATGTGTGGTATTTTGAAAGCCATACCACAACATGGAGCCCCTTACATGCTGAAAAGTAGGTAATAAATAAAAGTACAAGCCACTTAATCATCTCCCATACCTAATCAATCATCTCCCATGCTTTCTTGGGTGACTGATTTGACTTGGCTGACTTTCTTCACCTACTCCACCATCCACTTGTTTCTCATATTCAGCTAATTAATGTCATCCAAGTTAAGAGTGTTTTGTGATCCCTTAACTTAAAAAAATTAATTAGTGAAATATTATTACGAGATGCTCCTGCATCATATTTTCTCATTGTGGAATTTGATTTTTAATCAAGTATGACCTTTTTATGAGGTCTCTCTTATTTTATCAAACTTGTGTGAGTGATAAAGTAATAAGCTCTCTTTATTAATTCTATATGAGTTAATATATGATTTATGTAGTAAAGTCCGTTGTGTGACTTCTTTATTAGAGAAAATTTGAGAGATATCAATGTGAGACCTTCAAAGCTAATTTAAAGAACTAATTTTGATGCAGGAGTATCCCCTTATTCTAATCCCATTTTCTAATTTGGGAAGGTGTCCACTAAGCTTTCTTTCATCAACTTTCCCTGCCCAATCCCCTTTTTTTTTTTAACACACAATGGGTAAATAAACACATCCCTAATTGTAACACCCCCAAAATTCACTACTGAAAAATTTCATTTTATTTAAGATTTAGTGGAAGTGAAATAACAAAATCGTAAATTCTGGGAATATTACCGCCACACTTAGTACCGAACCGGTTCACTCCTACCGTTCCAGTACCAAGTGTTAAAGCTGAAGAGTATGTGGAAAACAGTTTACAAACCAGGGTACATAATTAAAATTCCTTGAAAGGAATTTAGATTACAACACAATAAAAATCAAGTCCGAGAAAACCAATACAACTTAAAAGAACGTGAAAAGTAAGTCCATCCATAATGCTCTCGAATCCCTAGACCAAGTCCATGCTCAACACTCAGTCTTGCCCAATACCTCGTAAGCATCGAAGGCATCAAAAATAGGATTACCAACCTACACAAAATTAAATGGGCCTTCTACTCGTGGAAATGAGCAGCACCCATGAAACAGGTGGTCAATACACTACGTACTAAGTGAGATAACCATACAATAAGGCCAACACATAAGGGCACATAATACAAGCACCATAGCATGATAGCATACAATCTTTACAGATAAATAAAGGCTAAGCTGTAGTACAGATCAACCGATTCATAAATCTTTAATCAATGCTCATTTCACACCATGCTTATTATCATTCCATACAAGTGCGATGATATGAACTCCATCAACAACTGTGATAAAACCCAATAGCAACGATGGTTTAGAACCCTAAGATCATGAAGACAAGATTGCTTGAGCCTTGACCCAACACCTAACAAGATGAAAACCAAGACTACGAAGGATTGAAATGCCGCACCTAGAAAACGTGAGAATCTATCAATAATTAGGGTGATAAGTTCACTTGTTTGAACACCACAAGATTAACTTGATAAGTTCTACAAGTTCTTTTAAGAACGAAGAGAAACACAAAACCTCATAAATATTATAATTTCTGAAAATGTTATATTTCCTTGTTCATCTCGAAATACCCATATATATATATACTTAGAACAACCCTCCAAGAATAGGAAAAGTCACAACTAAAGCTTTAAAATACCCTCCTAGAATAGGAAAAGTCATAACTAAATCTAGAACACGAAAAGTCATAAATAAAACTAGAATAAGAAAATTCATAACTAAAGCTTTAAAACACCCTCCTAGAATAGGAAAAGTCATAATTAAAGCTTTAAAACAACACACACAACAAAATAAACAAGTTCCCACATTTTTTAGGCCTCTTGGACTTTCTAAAGGCAACCATAAATAGCTAAATGACTAATTTTAATGTATTTAACATAACCATTCAAGACCATGTTTTAATCCTCTATTTAATAGCTTGAAACTCATTAAATTTATGTCTTTTGATGGTGAGATCATGTGGGAAACGTTTTTGCATAAATATCAGTCTCTTCAACTTCTTTGATGATGTTGACTAAGTCTTTATTATTATTTGAGTCCATCTTAGTCTGTTTAGAATCAGCCCAAATCTCTTGAATTAGCCCATTTAGTGCTTCCTTGAAATGTTTGGCTCTAAGTCTTGTAATTGGACCACTTGGAAGCGACAAAGGGTTGTGGTGGATTTGCATCATCCCCAAGTGTATGATTAACAAGTCCAACCCCTTGGTTTGCATCATGCGGGAGCCGTACTATTATAGCCGGTGGACCGGAAACATACAGAGCATAAAGCTCCAGACCACTATGATTGTCGGTGGATCAGTCTCTAGGGTAAGATGCTTCTAGCTACTATTATTCACTAATAGACCGGTCTGGCCCCGACTCTCATAGTATTTCACTATAAGTACTTAGTATTTTTTCCATGTCTTAGTACAATTATGTTTAGTTTGTTGAGTACGGAATCCCCCACTATTATAGCCAGTGGATCGAACACATACAAGACATAAAGCTCCTAACCACTATTATTCGCCGGTTGATCAGTCTCCAGGACACCCTGGCTCCTGGCCACTATTATTCGTTGGTGGACCGGTCTGGACCCGGCTCAATATCTTATTCAACAAGTTTTCACCCTCTTTAAATGATTAGTTTTCAACAAGTTTTCACCCTATACATGCATGTCACACTTCATCTACTCTTTTTCTCCCCAAGAGGATCCGTCCCATATCTTGAGACTTCTGCATCTCCAACTCGCCCCAACATCCTTTCCTTATTCCACTTGCTTACACTAGAGGCTCAAATCCTAAGTGTGTAGGTCAATACCCCAAGTTTGCTCACCATCTTACCCTAGGGTTTTCTCCAAAAATCCTAATTTAGTCCTAAGTGGCCCCTCCTTCTCTACCTCACACAACCCAAATTATTTTAACAGCCCACACATCACAACCCTTAGATTCAACCCTCATCATCTCACTTTACTCTCCCAAATACATGTGTGACCATGAAACCTTAGGTGGCCATGCCAAACCATAGCATCCTTCTTTTCACATGTCACCCTTCCATTTCTCACCTTCCACTCCTGTTTTCCCATGATACCCATGCTCGCCCAACACATAACAATCCTCCATCCTCATCTTAAACCCCACTCACCCTCATTTATTTTTCCCTTTTTCCACCTTCTTAAATTAGGGTTTTCTCTCGAACTCTAGCTCGGTCTCCTATGCACCCTTATACTATCCCACGTACTATTTTTTACCCAAAGCCTCTAATCACCCAAACAACTCTTCCATTACCTTCCTCACACCCTAAGGCAACTTTCCATATGTAAAGTAAACCCCCATACGGTTTCTAATCATTCCATGCAAACCCTCGAAGTTCTCATGTAAAACCTTAAAATTTCCATGCAAAATCCTAGATTCTCCCATGCAAGCCCTAGATTCTCCCATAAAAACCATAGATTTCTCCATACAAAGTTTATCCAATTTATTTTGCTTAAAGTCCCCTTTTATTCTTCCTCACATGGATCATGGGATATTTAGGTCAATCCCACATTCCTTGGCCAACTTACTTCCCCTTGGTCCACTTATTTCCCCACTTTCTTTTTCATCCTTCCACCCCATATCACTACATAAATCATTCTAGCATGCATGTCTTAAAAGGGCCACATCACATTTTACCACACAAACATATTGTACACATGCCATAAGAGAACACACGAGCATACTTCAACTCCAAGCTGCGCTACACATAAAATAGTCATAACAATAGCACAAGATATACAACATATCATTACACAAGCATAAAATAGTCATACAAATAGCACAAGATACAAGACACATAACAAGCATAAGGCCTTAGCACAAGATATACATTCTTAGGGTTTTGACTGGTTTCACTTATAAGAGGGAAAAACTAAGGATTAGTTTTTCTCCTACCAAAAATACTATTATTTCCTATTTTATTCTAAGATTAGGGTTACTATTATTAAAGGAAACTTTACAAGTGAAAAATAGGATTTTTATCCTCAAGTTAGCCTACTAGATTATTACTAGTCAAAATAGGTTTATGATAACATTTGTAGCCGTATTTATATTATTAAATCCAATAGCTTCATTTCTTCTAATAATAGTACTAACATCAATTACAACAAATAATGATATTAATAATTAATAGTAATACTATTACTCCTAGAAATAGAAACCCTAGTATTTTTAAGGCTAAGGCTAATAATAGAGTTAGGGATAAAATAATAATATAATAATAGTAATACTAACAAAATACTAACATTGCTAAGGATAATAATAAGAATAGTAATATTTGAAATAATAATAATATAAGGGTTTGAATATTTTTACCACAATAATAATAGTAACAACAACAAGAACAACAACACCAATAATAATAATAATAATAATAATAATAATGATAATAATAATAATACAATAAAAAATAATAATAAGGGCATTAGGAATATTATTAGCAATATTCGAATAATAAATAATAGTAATATTAAGGTTTGAGTATCCTTCTTTTATATCAACAAAACGATATCATGTCAAATCTAGAATCAATAATAATAATAATAATAATAATAATAATAATTGATTAATAGTAAAGTAGGGTTTTGACCCCTTAATAATAATAATAATAATAATAATAATATTTTGGGAATAATAATAAACATGATAAATAATAATAAATATGAACAACAACAACAACAATGATGATGATGATGATGATACATAATAATAACAAGATAAATATAATTAATATGAATAAGGCTTGCATAATTAGGGTTGAGATGGTTTAGGGTACCATCTAGGGTTGGTGGTGACCGGCGGCGGCACGCAGCAGCTACAATGGTAGTGGCGGGGAAGGAGGAAAAAAGGAAATTAGTTGAGTGTTGGGAATAGGAGAGGGGGAGTGAGGGTGGAAGAGTGGGTGGTTGAGGTTGCCTACGTTGAGAGGGTTGGAATGGGGGTGGTGGTGCAGCCAAAGGTGGCGGTGTTGTAGTGGCCAAGGGTGGTGGAAAGGGAGGAAGGGGAAAATATGGTAGGGGAAGGTAGAGGAAGGTCTGTAGGGGATTTTGGGAGGTGTAAGAGGTGGTGGTTGCGGCGGGAGTGGTGGTGAACGGTGATGCGAAAAGGTGGCGAGGGGTGGAAGTGTGGCTGCTGGGGAAGGGTACTTTGCAAGGCCGGGGTAGCTCGTGTAAGGTAAATCGAGGGCGAAGGGTGGCGTAGTAAGTGGATGTAGGAGCATCTCATAATAATATTTCACTAATTAATTGTTCTAAGTTAGGGGATCACAAAACACTTTTAACTTGGATGAAATTAATTAGCTATATATGAGAAATAAGTGGAAGTACCAGCCCATGCTTGCATGGTGACAAATTCAGCCCAAACACAACAAATTATGGTAGCTTATCCAACCCAAGCCAAACCAACTATGATGGCACATCAAGCCCAAGCCCAAAAATCTATTTTATTACTATTTCTAAGTATTTTGCTACTTAAGAAGCCAAATCAGCCAAAGACCAAGGCTGATTTTAAAAATAAGAGAGAGAGAGAGAGAGAGAGAGAGAAGAAAAAGGAGGACAAGTGGATGGTGGAGTAGGTGAAGAAAGTCAGCCAAGTCAAATTATATTATTTTAATTGGCTAAGCATGGGAGATGATTGAGTGACTTGTACTTTTATTTATTACCTACTTTTCAGCATGTAAGGGGCTTCATGCTGTGGTATGGTTTTCAAAACACCATATATAGGTTGACCTCATTTTAGTTCTCATCCAACTAGTTGTTAGGTTATATTAGATAACTAGATAGTAAAGAATGGTTGGAATGTAACTAGGTATGTAAAGGGGATGGGTATAATGGACTTTGTGTAACCCTAGCTTCCACTATAAATATGAGTAACCTCAACACAATGGAACACACTACCCCCTTGAATTACAAATCAGATTTTTGAGCCCCCTATGCCCCCCTACAAAGTTGAGTGAAAACTTTGTTTTAAGTAAAAAAAATCTCATAACTTTTATCTTATGTGTTGAAACCTTGAGTGGTAGTTGTGAATGTTTGGTCTTTGGCTATCTTAGATCAAATATTATCATACTCCCCATCTCTTTTCTCTATTTTAACTTTCGGCGGTCAATTATCCCATAAGCCACCATCTTCCATTAAGCATGTGCCAACTTGTTTAGCATATGCATTAGTGATGTAGGGAGTGGTTCTGTGGGCGGCTCGAGCGGCGGCGCTAGACGACGGCGATGGGGAGGTCGTCTGATAGGGCAATGGCACAAGGGATGGGATTTTCTAGTCAGCAAGAGAAAATCAGACTCCAAGATACCCCATGGGTATTTATAGATTGAAAGAAGAGGAAAACGACAAAGAGAAGTAGAAAAATAGGGGGAAAGTGGGATAGGCGCACCGGTCGGCAATGGTAGGCCGACATAGGTCTACCATGGTAGGGCTATGGTTGACGGGGAGGGAAGAAAATAGGCAAGCTATGCTTGTGTGAAGGGAGGGAAAGGTCGGTAAAGTCGATGGGACAAAAAGTTGACAGGAAAGAGACGGAAGGGTTGGCTGGTCAAGGGCGACCGACAAAAATCAAGTTGTATTCGGGGAGGGCGAGTTACAGGTCACGGGGGATGGGGAAGAAGAAGGAGGGGATGGATCGGGCGGTCAAGGGAATTAGGCTGGCTGGGGGAAAGGGAAAATGGTGCGGCATACGAGCCTAGGCCGCATAGGAGGAAGGGAGAGAGGAGAGAATGACTGTAGGCTGGGCTGGCCCAATTCGAGGAAGGGGAGGGGAAGAAAGAAAAAGAGAAGGGAGAGGAAGGAAAGAAAAAGGAAAGAGAAGAGAGGAAAAAGAAAAAGGGAAAAAGGAAAGAAAAAAAAAAGGTGAGTTGGGGGTGTTTAAAATATTTTGGTATTTTAGGATACTTAAAAATAACAATATTTTAATACAATAATAATTAAATTCTCTTTTTAAGCTAATTTAGGATTCTTGAAAGATTTTTCCTAAATTCCATTTTAATTTCACTCTAATTTTTTTCAATTAAATTATTTATTAATTTCCTCTTGATTTTGCCCTAATTACTTCCTCTCATTTTAACAAAATAATTTATTTACTTAATTTCCCTAATAAATCCTTAATTTGCCATAATTTTCTAAACTAAGATTTTGGGTTATTTCACAAATCTACCACCTTTTTTACGTGAGAAAATCAACTATGCATAAGCCATGTAAACTTCTCCAAGCCACCCTAAACTTACAACCATATTTTAGCCAATTGTCAAGTCACCTTTTGATGTCATCATCTAAGCCATCTTGCAATAAATACTCAACCACCTTTTGTCCTTCTTTCTAGCCCCCCACCTTCAAGATTTTGCAGGCCAAAACCCTCGTCCAACCTACATTTTCAGCCTAAAAAAGCACCCTTTGCCACCTTTTTCTAGCCTGCACCACCATCCCTGCCATCTTTTGCAGCTTGCCATATCCAACCCTCTCTACCAAAATACTTGCAAGGTAGCCTGCCATTGTGCAGAGTTATGTGATACCTTCATCAACAACTGTGATGAAATCCAATAGCAACGATGGTTTAAAACCCCAAGATCACGAAGACAAGATTGCTTGAGCCTTGACCCAACACCTAGGAAGATGAAAACCAAGACTACGAAAGATTGAAACGCCACACCTAGAAAACTTGAGAATCTCTCAACAATGAAGGTGATAAGTTCAGTTGTTTGAACGCCACAAGATTAACTTGATAAGTTCTACAAGTTCTTTTAAGAACGAAGAGGAACACAAAACCTCACAAATATTATAATTTTTGAAAACGTTATCTATGCTTATTCATCTCAAAATACCTATATATATATATACTTGGAACAACCCTCCAAGAATAGGGAAAAGTCACAACTAAAGCTTTAAAATACCTTCCTAGAATAGAAAAAGTCATAACTAAAGCTAGAATACGAAAAGTCATAAATAAAGCTAGAATATGAAAAGTCATAAATAAAGCTAGAATACGAAAAAGCATAACTAAAGCTTTTAAAACACCCTCCTAGAATAGGAAAAGTCATAATTAAAGCTTTAAAACAGCACAAACAATAAAATAAACAAGTTCCCACGTTTTTTAGGCCTCTTGGACTTCTAAAGGCCATTCAAGTCCATTCAGGACTATATTTTAATGTATTTAACATAACCATTCAAGACCATATTTTAATCCTCTATTTAATATGTTGAAACTCATGAAATTCATGCCTTTTGATGGTTAGATCATGTTGGAAACGTTTTTGCATAAATATTAGTCTCTTCAACTTCTTTGATGATGTCGACTAAGTCTTGATTATTATTTGAGCCTATCTTGGTCTATTTAGAATCAACCCAACTCTCTTGGATTAGCCCATTTAGTGCTTCCTTGAAATGTTTGGCTCTAAGTCTTGTAATTAGACCACTTGGAAGCGATAAAAGGGTCTTGTGAAGGATTTGCATTATCCCCAAGTGTATGATTAACAAGTCCAGCTCCTTGGTTTGCATCATGATGACTATTTTTGGGTCCTTGTAATCCCTACTTGTACTTATGGCAGCCGCTTCTTACATGTTGAATTTAGGGGTTAACCATTTTTATGTTTAAAATCATGTAATAGCTTGTACTTTAGGGGATAACTTGTACACAACCCAAAATCAGCCAAAGTAAGGACTAAATGGAAGAGGGGCTTTCATCCTCCATCTGGGTATGAACAAATAGGCTATGTTTGGTTAGCATTAAACTAAAATAGGAAACTAATTAGTAAATATTTAGTTTGGTTTCTAACTAGCTCTAATTTAGTTAGATTGTAACTCAATATGTGTAACACTATATAAGAGCAAAAAGGGGCTAATTGTAAGGGTTTTTTTAGTCATTCTACTTCCCTCTTGATGTTGGTCAGTGCATACCTTGGTTGATTTATTTCTATAAATCTTGTGTCTTTTATCTTAAGTGTTAGATTCAAGTATATGAATTAATGGTTACTTTATTCATATTGTCAATACTTCTTTTCTCCTCTAAATTCCTCATTTTTGTGGCTTATTACTTAGCTATTTTATTTTGCACCAAGTTTAACCCAATTTGTATCCACCATGCATCAACTTTCTTCATTCATATGCCTTGGTTTAGATAACACACATCCTTACCCTAAAACCCTATCATTCATCCATCAACATAAAATCTCATAAAAGCACATAAAATATGGTATTTTGAAACTATTTTTTATGCTATACATCAATTTGGTATCAAAGCTTGGTTTTTAAGGTTTACCAAGAACTTAAACAATCCAAGAATACTTGTTGATTTGAGATTTATTCAATACTTGGATTTTTGTTTTAATATTCATTTATTATATGTGTAATTATCATTTATTACATTGTAAATATTAGACACAATCATAACATTACTAGTAAAGATAAATGAAATAAGAATATTATATGTGTTTTATTTTTACAAAGGTAAATAATAAAGATATTTATAAGTTTTAATTATATTATATTTGATTGCTTTAAACATTTATAAATTTTACAAGTAAAAATATTAAATTTTTATCATATATTATATTTATTTGATTGCTTAAAATATTTTATTTCTTAAAAAAATAATTTTATAAAATAAAGGTGAACAAAACAAGAATATACAATGTATAATTATCATTTATTACATTGTAAATATTAGATACAATACAATCATAAGATCACTAGTAAAGATAAATAAAATAAGAATATTATATGTATTTTATTTATACAAAAGTAAATAATAAAGATATTTAAAAGTTTTAAGAGTATTATATTTGAATGCTTTAAATATTTATAAATTTTACAAGTAAAAATATTATATGTTTATCATATATTATATTTAATCTATTACTTAAAATATTTGATTAGTTAAAAAAAGATAATTTTATAAAATAAAGGTGAGCATAACAAGAATATACAATGTATAATTATCATTTATTACATTGTAAATATTAGATACAATACAATCATAGGATCACTAGTAAAGATAAATAAAATAAGAATATTATATGTGTTTTATTTTTACAAAGGTAAATAATAAAGATATTCATAAGTTTTAATAGTATTATATTTGATTACTTTAAATATTTATAAATTTTACAAGTAAAAATATTAGATGTTTATCATATATTATATTTAATTGATTGCTTAAAATATCTAATTACTCAAGAAAAGATAATTTTATAAAATAAAGTTGAGCATAACAAGAATATACAATGTATAATGATCATTTATTACATTGTAAATATTAGATACAATACAATCATAGGATCACTAGTAAAGATAAATGAAATAAGAATATTATATGTGTTTTATTTTTACAAAGGTAAATAATAAAGATATTCATAAGTTTTAATAGTATTATATTTGATTGCTTTAAACATTTATAAATTTTACATGTAAAAATATTAGATGTTTATCATATATTATATTTATTTGATTGCTTAAAATATTTGATTACTTAAGAAAATATAATTTTATAAAATAAAGGTGAGCATCAAGAGTTTCTTCAAATAGGTGGATGTAATGGAACACTTTTTGAAAATTATTTTACAGGCTTACAACTGGATGTTTGCCTTTTTTATTTTGGTTTTTTATTTATTAATAATATATCTTATTAGGATATCATTAATAAATAAGAATGTCTAGAGTAAAATTATGAAAAATAAGTACAATTTATAAAATACTGTATTTTTAAAAGCTTTAAATGAATAATAAAATGTGTAATTTATTATTATTATAATATATTTTGATATCTAATCGGGTTAATATTTGGTCAAATTGGGTGATTGTCGGGTCGGGTCGAAGCGGGTCGGGTTAATACCGGGTCGGGTCACTATCGGGTCGGGTCAATGACGGGTCACGGGTTGGAATGGGGTCGGGTCGGGTTCGGGTCGGGTTTATTTTTATCAGGTCAGTGTCGGGTCGGGTTAGATCGAGTCGGGTTGCTAAATTTTTCGGACCGTAACGGGTCGGGCGGATTGGGTCAACTTTTGTCAACTCTACATACTCATATTACTAGCAATCTCTAAGGTTTTACAATGTTTAAATAACTAAAAAATAGCATTTTTGAAGTTCAAAAACGTACAAACGCAAGAAATATAAAATAACGAACAAACAAGCTCTAAAATGCATAAATATTTATGTAGATGTCAAAGACCATTTTTTGAAATCATCAGTAAAATCTCATGAACTTTTATTGAGGAAAAGTATACAAGGTAGGGTTCTAAAGATGAAAATCAAATTTAGGAACAATTCAAATTAAACAAGAACAAATTTTCAAAATTTATGACATTTATCAATACGTATTCTTGGTTTGTAACCCAAATAAATATAATAAAGTGAAGATTTACATCTTTAGGGAAAATTATCAAAAGTATCCCAAGAACATGTCTTTACAGGGGGCATCGAGGATAACCACTTTTTCAAACAATGCCAGGAGGATTGGAGGATGTGTAATGAGAGCACGCTACGTAGCTCAATGCCTGCACTTTTGTCACCATGGAGTTCAACCATCCAGCTACTACCGGAAAGTTTTCCATGTCACTCACGCTATCTCCTCCCTCTCTATTCTAAATTATCACAGTTCAGTAGGTTGAAAGGACGTAGAGAACCATCAGTTCGAACATATGAATAGGTTATTTTTAGGAGGGGTTGTGATTGCCTCAAGAACGTATGTTACGCCTCACAAAGAATATAAGCTGTGATATGCGAGTAGATGCTTTTTGACATTGATGAAATTGCTAGATCTAGGTTTTCTCGTCTACTTCCATTAAATTCTTTTAAAAATTCAGTAACTGTACAACAGTATAATACAGGTGGATTTACAGAGGACAAAACAACCGGTTGTGCAAAGTGGAACCTAGCATTTGCGTCTAACTAGCTGAATGATAATTATTTACAACGTTAATTCAGCAGTACATGGAAACTAACACCAACTAGATGGCAGCTCTTTGGTCATACCCCCTAAAGTAAACCCCTTCCGAGTCTCATTTCTTCTTGGACTTCTTTGCATGATCCATGCGCGAAATCTGTTGATTAAATGCAGATGATTAGAACATAGAATGAACCATCCAGTATATACAGCATTAGCCTTGACATTTAGAGACCCAAGAAAAATAAAAATAAATGGGGCCACCTTAATGTAGTGTAATGCTCATCGAAAAGGAAATAATAAAGCAGTTAAAATATCACACCAATGTCACTAGAGAATGGAGGCGGTACACGCATTAACGAAAGTAATGTTTTGCTGTGATGCGCATTGTCAACGAGATTCTTAGTAGACGATCTTCACCTAGCAAAAGTTGTATATCGATTCTAAAGGTACATATATGTTCACAAAAAAACTAGGTGTTTGGTCAACTTTATTATCAAATAATAAATACTTTAGGCCATTTATTTCACCTTACTGTTTTCAAATCCTTGTAGCCCCATTATTTGAAATTTTTTTATTCTATAAATAAGCCCCACCACTTTTAACTAAATATCTAATTAATTACAAATATATTGTTATTAATTAAAACCTCACCTATGCACACTATCTTTACTTAATAATGATAAAATTATATACAGAAATTAATTAATCATAATAAGAAACAGATAAATAAGAATAATATAAACTATAATTATCAATTAATCAATTATAATTTCATTATTAATAGTTAAAATAATATATTTATAATTAGTTATCAACAATGATATTTTTTTATTATATTATTATTGACATAATCAATTAAAAATATATTATTGATTATTAAGTAATTAGAATATGGTTATTTAAACTTTTAACTGTTAATAGTTAAAATAATATGTTATTATTAGTTATTCATAACTATATTTATTATTATTATTATTAATCCTAATTATTTATAATAATATTTTATTATGATTAATCACAAATTATATTAAAAAAAATGTTAGTGCTAGTGGTCTGATTGTTAAGTAATTGAAATATTGTTACTTATAGTTTTATTATAAATAGTTATAATAATATATTATTATACATTATTGATAATTAAATTTTATTATCATATTATTAAGATAATATATTATTAATAATACATAATAAATAATTATATATAATATTTTTGATTAATTATTCATTATTAATTAATAAATTATTAGATTCTTACTTATACATCTATTATTAATAATTGTAATAATATATTCCTATTAGTGATTGATGATAATATTTTATTATTAGTATCATTATCAAAATCATTATTTTTTATTGATAATAATGCTTTTAATTATTATTATTATTAAGATATTAATTAGTAATTATGGACAATATTTTTAATTAATGGTTTGATCATTAAGAAACTAGAATATCATTAATTATACTTTTATTATGAAAAGTTATAATAATATATTATTATTAGTTTGCTCATAATAATATGTTAATAATAATATTATATTATTATTATTAAGATAATCTATTAACTACAATAATTAATCAGTAATTATAAATAACATTATTGATGGAATATTGATTATTTGGTAATTTGAACATTGCTACTTATAATTTGATTATTAATATTTCTATTAATATAATATAATTTTTTGTTGATGGTGATGATATATTATAAGCTATTCATAATAACATTTTATTACTGATATTTTTATATTATCATATTATCATTATTATTACTAAGAAAATCTATTGATGAAAATAATTAATCATTAATTTCAAATAATGTTGTAGATTAATGGTTTGTTTAATAAGAGATTAGAATTAGACTATTGTTAATCATATCATAATTATCATAATAATTATTATGATTATATTAATAATCACAATGATAATTATTATCACAATTTTTTTATCATTATTATAATAATTAAATTAATAAGGGCAGTATATTAATAACATTAAATAATAATAATTTTTATACTAGTAATAACAATTATATAAATAATTATAATAATAATAAGCATTATAATAATTATGTCATTCATAATAGCTATATTAAATATTATTATTAATTATATTACCATGAAAATAAGCTTTTAAGACCAAAGCATAAGAGTAAAATGATAAAATTATATCTATCAAACTTAAAAATATAAATAATTAATAATAAAATACTACATGTCAAAATTTATCAGTATAACATGTTATCAAAAGCTAATATTATTTCAAACACATTTATATGGAAAAGATATGTTTCAACTAAATACACTATATTATTCCTTTATAATATTATTCCAAAGCATCACCCAAACTGTACCTTATTTGCGTGACTAACAACCTGCCAATGCTTGGAAGGCTGAGGGTGGCATTGTCTAAGCACATTAAAACCATAAGATGACATCACAAACCATAAGGTTCCCTTAGAAAACTCATAATAAGGTTGACAATAACAAACGTAAACACGAGATCTCCTATGTTCCTTGAATTTATTTAGGTCGACATGTGGACTAATAAGACTACAACATTGACCATTTAGATATCTTATAGCATTGGTTAACATATCGATTTGGTGGTCTCATGTAAGCTGGTTATGCACATGAAATGTGGCATTCACAAGGCCTTTAGCCTAAATAAATAAATTAAGGTTCATTTACCTAATCATCCAATTAAGAAAGTCAAGTTAGATAATGCAAGGGATTTTATGTCCCCAAAATTTTTATAACTATTTTCTTTCAATTGGGATTATAATGGAGCATCCAATACCCATTCTTCATTAACGTAACTATATGCCAATTACACAGTCAATTGAATCAATTAGTAACTAATAATTTTACTAGTTTAACTAACAATTTACCTTTAGTAAACTAGCAAATTCTAGAAAATATATTTTAACTAAACCCATTTTTTCCATAACTCTATTATCCTTTTCACATCATAAATAGTCCTCTAAGCCATTAATATTTTAAACATTCTTCATTGGTTTTACAAGTTGAAAACCGGGGGTGTTACAAGTGTCCTAATGTATCTTGCTTATAATACTAGACCTATATCATTTGCACTAAATCTACTAGCATGATATAGTTTAGCACCCACAAAGCGACATTAGAGGGCGTTAACATGTCTTCCACTATTAATGTGGAACAAGTGATACAGGATTATTCTTCACAAAAGACGAAGAAAAAGGTTTCAATCTATCATATTTATGTGAACCGCATAAAGCCATTCCTCAATAAGGTTATATATTCCTATGTACTAGAAATGGAATTTCCCAACATTTGATGAAACAAACCACAATAGTCACCTAATCACATCATGTAGAGTTACTTGCACTATATGAGACGAGGGACAATGTGTGTGGCTCAAGTTATTGATACATAACATCCACAAAGTATGGGGATTGGAAACCATTATGCAAATTAAGGAAGAATTCATTAAAAGTGACAAAACTAAGTATATATCACCGAAATTCTACTCAACACACATATTTCAGCATAAAAGAGAACTTGATGCTCATCAAATTTGATTTAGTCAAAACTTAGCAAATTTGTTTATGAAGCCATTAACAACATGGATATTCAATCAACTTGTACGCAACATCGTAATAAGTAGTATAAAAGAAGTTGCTAAGTTAATGGGGAGAATGTTGTACTCTCTTTCTTTAGTTATGGTTTTTGTCCCATAGCATTCTTTCTAAAAAATTTTTTGAATAAGATAGTAGTTGTGGATATACATTAAAGGAGTATTAGATAAGAATAGCTACATACCTCCCCTTAACATTTCACTTGCCTTCCTCACTATCCCATAAGTATACTCATAACTCCCCTCATAACAGTTATCAAGTAATTGTATTATATATAGAGGCAATGGAATGAGAAGACGAACATAAGGAACATTTCACCTTTTAATGTATGTAGCATTCTATCTATCTAATACATTCTCCCAAAAACTCACGTACTATTTTCAAATCATTTTAAGCATGTTACTCTGTCTAATGGGCTATTGTAATCATTATTCCATTTTTTCACAAATTGCTATTTCTTATCCTTTCTATGAAATAGGATTATTGAATATCGAATTGATTGGAAATTGGTAAAGCCTGATAAAATGGAATATTATCAATTCATTGAGATGATACTTTGACCACATAGGCTGTAGTGCTTTGAACCCATTTGGTTAGCTCAAATGAGAGCCTTATGATATGATTAACCTTACGTGAGGTTAATACCTAAAAGTTGGAAATTTATGTGACAAATGTGATATTAAAAGATCACCCCAAATAAATATACCTAAAGTGGAACTTTGATGTGGGTTGAGGATATCCTAAGGTCGGCCTCCTATATGTTGGATTAGCATGTAGTCCATTCCTTGATTTACGAGGTGTGGCCCATTCCTTCATTTACGACTGCAATATATTCCCTAATTTACAAGTTGCAGTGATGCGGTTTATCAACGGATGAGCTTGACATACGTCACAGTGTACTTTATTGACTAAGTTGTGCATCTACTCTATTAGAATCTAAAAAAAAAACAATAGTGGGCAAGCATACTTAAAGGTTAGTGACCTAATTTGTAGCGATATAGGTTGTGAGTCCATGATTTATGCATTCTATGGATTTAGACTTCCCACAAATAAATGCTACCTCCATATCAAAAAATAAGTCACTCTATCACTAAATGCTTGTATTAAAAAGAACATCACTTTTAAAAAGTCAAAATTTACTTTCCACTTTTACCTCCATTCATTATCTATATATTAAATGCTTTGTTATTTTTTAATTAAGGGTACAAGTGGAATTCTAATACTACTTTCATTAGTTCCTAAAAAAATTATAAATGGTTAAAATGACTTTCATTTTTGTACTGAGGAAGTAATATAGAACTATGTGATATGTGATCACCTATTATGAAAATGATAGAAAAGATGGGCTCATTCTATGGAGAACTTGGTATGATTTCATATGTATTATTATCATATGTGTACATGTCCTCTAATGCATATCTCTGTGCGCAGTATCTCATTTCAAAACCCCAATAAAGTTGTATTAAAGTAAAAATATGTTATTTTTACATGGATTAAATATTGATTTATGCCTTACATTATTTTATGGAAACAATTTAGTAAATATCTCATTTTATTATCGTAACATATTAAAAATTATGGCATCATATAACAATAATAAATAAAAACTGAAATGGGAGTCAACTTAACAAACAAGGAGGGGAGTTTTGGTTTAAATATCTATGGTTAATCAAGCTATCTAAATTTTCCTATGCAGATTTTTGTTTGATTTGTTCTAGCTTCAAATGATTATGAAACATTAATATTGTTATATTTTTTATTTGAGAATATTATTTTGAGGATTTTACTAAATTTTCATAAATTTTGAAATTTATTCTAAGAACTACCTAATAAATTGAATTTTCCCTTAGTAAAAATTATATAAGTTATTTGGGAGAAATCAATGCGATGTTTGGCCAAATTTTCAACCTTCCCTAACAAATCATACATCTTCCCCCTAAAGCACCACCCTTTTGGTACCTTTTTGTGTTGTAGACCACAAATATCGTCTAAGCCTTAATTTGGGGGCTAGGGATATCCTTAGCATGTCAATGTTTATTTATTTTTCAATTTTCAACTTAAAAAACCTAGATTTATAGATCTAAGCTTGTACCTTGATCTCCCCTTTTGCTTTAAGCCCAGGCAATAAAATCATGGTTGCATTTGCAGTTGCAGTGTTGTTGTATTGAAGAATCACGAACGCTTATATGTCGCAGTCGTAACAGTGTGAATTTTTATTTTTTTTATTTCAACATATACTCTAATTGTTACTTACCTTGATCCCCCTTTTTGCTTTATGCTCAAGCAATAAAATCATGGTCGCGTCAGCAATCGCAATGTTATCAAAGTATCAGGAACGATAAATTATATATCACGGTCGTCGTAGCATGAATTTTTATTTTAATTTTACCATATACTCTAATTATTATTTATTCATCATTTGAATATAGATATTCAATAAACTAGTGTTTTCTATTATACTAGAAGTATTTAAGTGAGTTAATATATGATAAATTGTCCTAATAACTTTAAATTTGCCTGAGAATGAAAAAAGGCATGTTATTTAATAGGACATGTAAAGGTAGCAAATGACAATACTTTATTATTGTTTAATAGTAATTTGGTTCAAGATATATATTATAAATGAATAAAAAAATTATCATGCATGCATCTTTCAATACATTTAAGAAATCTTAATAAATTGCCCATTTATTGGCAATTTATCCCAATTTATTGAGGATATTTTCCAATTTATTGGTGATTCACCGATAATTTATCGGCCGATAATCGTAAAATTTTAAAACCGTAGCATATCAGTAATTTTGCGTTACAACTAACCCAAGAACCGCTATTTAATTATATGTTTACGCCTCTTATCCCTCACAAATTAATTTTGCTAGCCCTTTTCCTTCCCCTATTGTGAAGCATGATAGCTTTTCGTCCTCCCTATATTCTTCATCTAGCCTTCTTAAAATTTTAAAAATAAATTGATTTGGTGCAAGTGTGTTTTGTTGTGGGTAACCTTAAGAGCTTTGAAACTTTTATTCCTTTACCATCTCTCTTTGAGGCAGAGCCCTCCATCTCCTTTACGCCATAGATGTTATTCATCCTACCTTCTAATTCCATTCTTATAACTCTTATGTACTTATTTCTAAGTAAAGAAGGGTTAGGATTTTGTAAAAGTTGAAGGATCTTAGGTATTCCTTCCCTTGAAATTCATCCAATTCATCCGATCTAAGAAAAGGTTTGAACTGATTTTTTCTTCTCTACCATAAATTCTTGTTTATGTTTCATTATGTTAAAGAGTTTCTTGCTGAAGAATTTCTTTCATTTTTGAAAGACAATCAAGAATCAAAGGAAGTGGTGGATTTGGATAGCTAAAGTTTTATTCTTATTTATACTTTGAGCTTGGACTCCATGCAAATTCAATTAGAACTTTTAGATGGTATAAATTATCTGTGAGCATGACTTAATCTTTTCGTGTTTGAAAATGCTAACATATATGTTAAACTCAAAATATGCATATAAGCTTCCTTGAAAATATGTATGTTTCAACTTTCAACATGTTTGCCATATTTTCTTATGTAAGAAAAAATGAATGTGAATCCTTTTATTTTGTATGAAAGCATGAACCTCCATGTATTTAGGTGTATAGGTAAATATATGCTAGTATAAGGTGAAAGAGTATGAAAATACATGAGATGTGCAATGTATACCTCTCAGCCAAGGCATAGTTTGGCCGAATAGAGTTTGTTTTGTCTTTATGATATGACCATTGTATTCATCGCATGTTGTACTTAAAGTTTGATATATGATAACCCTAGATTTGCATGTATATAATGAAATTTATGACAAAATTGCGATTTGGTTGCGCTTAAAGGCATTTTGGTCATTTTACTTGAGCTCTAAAAATTTTCCTAATTTTATTTGAAAAGTATGTCTTATTATGTATGATATGCATGTGAAATACGGTCTATCAAAAGTCATGCACTAGGATTTTATGGGCAAAGTGGTTTAAATGCATGTTAAGGCTATTTTGGCCTTTACACCCTAGTAGAAAATTATATTTTTAGGTGATTTTATATTGAAAATGGACTCATTTTGATGACAAGGGTAAGATGGTCATTTCTGGTATTGTTTGTAAAATGTACAAGTTCAGCCTTAGTTGGCCTTGTTGGACTATAGTTGACTATTTAGGTTGGCTTTGACCTCTGGCCTTCATCATTGACTTTCAAAATGACATTTGATTAAAAATAGAATAAAATGGTTAAGTACTTTGGAAATTGATTGATTGGTTTTGAAAGCCCCATGGTGGCAAGGTTGAAATGTGACCCTTGTAGATCACCTTGGTTTTGATAACGATAATGAGATTTAAAATGAGTTAAGATCACAATGACATACAATATTAATAACATAAATTGAAAGATCATGATCTCCGGATTAGGATCTTTGGACCTCAGGATGGCCTTCAAGGTAGAGTTGTGCATTACTTGCATTACGTAGACTAGATGCTTAAGGCTTTGCAACTACTCTATTACGATTTTACAAACCTCTTAGACAGTATACATACTTAGATGCTTCCTTCGATATGTGTTGAATTAATCCTGTGGACTCTATGTCGAGGATTGACATGTATCTCCCACTCAAATTGTTAAGTAAATTGGTTGACCAAATCACATTATCAAGGATCCCAATAAAAAGTCTCGAGCTTAGTGTACTTGCGAATACTTTTATTTTATCACATGTAAAAATTGTTATTGTATGTGAAATTATGTCAACCTAATGTTGCATGTGACCATAAGTGATCTATGACCTATGTTTTGTATGTATCATTATTGTATTATCGCATGAGAATCCATGTCTTACCATGCATAATCCATATTTAAAAGAAATATGTGAGCATGTTGCCTCTTTAGAGTTTATTGTGTATAATAACACTACACTTTTGTAGACAATTGTGTGCAAACCACGAGTGAGTGAGGATTATCAATATTATAGCTTTAGATGGATTTCAGGTCATTTCTTTAAATAAAATTTTTAGATCATCATTATCTATATTATTTACCATATTATTACTTTATGAGCAAGTCCCATTACTTTTTATTAAATATTCAAACTCTCCTACACTATTGCCTTTATTAACTATATTCACCCACCAAAAATATTAATATTGTCATTATTATTTAATGTTATCAATTATAAATATTAATCATTAATAATTGTTATTAATTACTTATATATTATTTTTAGGAACATTAATATTCATTATTATAATGATTATTTATTACTAATAATAGGATTAATTATTATTAATTAGCAATCATTTATTACTAATATTATGATTAATTATTTGTCACTAATTATTAACTATTAATATTCTTAATTATTAAATATTAGTATTATTAATTATAATTATTAACATTAATTATTACTATTGAGTATTTATTAATAATATTATAATGCCAAAACTGTCAATATAAATAAATTCATTTCATATCGCCAAACACCATTATTATTTCAAACATAAATAAGATGTGTCTATCAAATATCCTTATTACTTTAGAAGCATTATTACTTTTGATGAGACCAGATTTCAGATAAGAAAACACAGAGTTGCAATGCCCTTTCAAGATTTCGGTTATTTTAGATTCTTGTGTCTCTTTATATTTTGAATTGGTTAAAGTAAATACCCATTTTGCTTAGTGATGTATTAGGATATTATTTCCCTTTTAACCATTGTTCTAATTTATAGTCGTTCAAACCTCTCTTTCATATATTGTGATTATTAAAGTTTGCAACGTTTTAGCCTTACCCTTTATATTTTGTATTGGTCATTATACTTGCCCCCTTTGCTTAGTGATGTATTAAGATGTTATTTCCCTTTTAACCATTGTTCTAATTTATATTGTCGTTGAAATCACTCTTTCATATATTGTGGTTATTAAATTTTGAAACGTTTTAGCTTTACACTTGACATAAGAAAGGCACCGATACCAAACTTATACTAAATGTGGTGGTAGCATCCTTTTATTTATTTAAATGCTTGCGCAAATCTTGTATTAAAATGAAATTTTCTAGTTGTGAATTTGAGATGTTATAATGTTTGTATTTGGTCATGAATGATGGGGAAAATATAAGATTACGAGTATGGATTGCACTACATGTTATCAAGAGGCACAACTCTTTTTGGCACGGCTCATTCAAGTCTTTAGTAAAGGTAATCTAAGGAGGCTAGTATGAGATTTAATAAGTTGCAATCTATGCAAATCTTGTATTAAAATGAAAATTTATAGTTGTGAATCTTGTATGGGATTGAATAAGTTGTAATCTACATGATAATAATTTCAGCACCCCGAATAAATCACCTGAACTTGAAGTAGAACACCTTGAGATGGTTGGCATTAACCAGAAGTATTCATACAAGATAGGCAAAAAGAACATCGAACAAGCCACACAGATATTGCTTGAGAAATTCTTCTAAGGAATTTGTGATCATGATTACACACACACATACCGAACACCTTAAGAAGGATGGCATTAGCCAGAAGTAATCATACGAGATAGGGTAGAAGCCACATAGATATTGGTTTTGCTATTGTGGGTGGGTGGGTGGGGGGACATGATGACCTCAATCCTTCAGGGAAAGAAGACATAAGTATAAGAATTGCCGGATAGATATCTGTTTGTATTTTGGTTGGATCATCCGAAACGGATATCATCGTGAACATCCAGTACATTTTGTTATTGAATGTTAATAATATTATATCATCAGTACTCTTTTAAGCTAATATATCACTTGTTTTATGCACTACAATATAAATTGGGTTGTGTTATTTGTTTTTTTAGCCTTATATTTAGTATAAGTTAGGTGACAGACACCTTGTCTATGCAAGAAACATCAGTAGCACCATTTTCGTGTTTCAGATTTCGCATACAATCTTCAAAACCAAAAGTTTCTAGTTGTGAAAAAGAGGCTATGTACTTACGATTTGAGACTTCCACTCTATTTTGGTATCACAATCCTGCAGTGCAGCAGGTTGAGGATGGCTGCGCAAATACCAGAATATGTGGAGGAGCGCCACAGCATCAAGAGCAGCATATTCCAACTGTATTGTATAGAAAAATGTGACTGAATTAGGCAAGCTATTCTACTGATCCCACCACGTAAGAGAAACCAAGTGAACTCCTTACTTGACTCTTACTCAATGGTCGCTGCTCCCAATTGCTGTTACGCCTTGTCTTGTCTAAACCAGCACCCAGCACTTTCTGCAACAAATCCACAAGTTAAATCATAGTCCTAAGAACAGTGAAGAATAGTGAAACTTCAAGATCTTAGTACATAAATTACCTCTGCCAGTCCAGAAAGTCCACCACGAGATTCTTTGAAAACATTCTGCATGTCCAACAGCATGTCATAATGCTTAAAGCACTCCAGCTGCTTGTATGACCGAGCTAACTGATGTATATCACAATGAAAACTGTAGCCTACATAATACAGAAATAACAGGTTATATCAGATCGTGAACCCATGTGCTTCACAATAATTATTGATGCAAGGTTGAGAAAATTGAGACAAAAGTTGGAGAAACATGGAGGAAAATCATTCTGATAATTAAAATAATAAGCCTTCATTCAACGGTATGAAAAGTAAAAAGAAGCCGAAGGCCCTTTATATAGCCTAAGGGCCAGAAAAAAGATAAACAGCTAAATAAGATAAAACATAACTGAGATAACTAAACGAGATAAAAAAAAAGATAGCAAAAGAATCTGCTTCTTATTCCTAAACTATGCTGACAGTTCTTATAAAAATCTTTCCTATCTCCATCATTGTCCCTACCAGTAACGAACTCCACTTCAGCCAGTGAGATCGAAGAAAGTCCTCCAACAATGTTACAGCCATGTTTTGATGATCATCTTCATGAACCCAGGTAGTATCACAATCAGGACGGTTGAACCAAAAAAAATAAAAATAAAAATCCTTGAGATGAAGCAACATACTCAACATCGTCAATAGATGCAATCGTGTCCTCAGTCCACTGAACAGATGGCAATGTCTGATCTTTTAGACATGCAGATACACTAGAAGACAGGACAAGAGGCTCAAACTTTCTTCTGTAGGGTGACAAATCACTAACATAGAATATGGGATTAATACCTAAATCATCAAGTATATCTAGCACATTAGCATTTGGTCCTTATTTTTTCTAAATCTCACATAGACCCATCACACCATCAAATGTGCATGTGACTTTTTAAAACATCCTTTTGAAAAACATTCAGGACATACAATTACCATGACAAAGTCGCCTTCATTAAAATATTTATCTCTATAGAGTACATCAACATCAAATTTATAATTCACGTTACTCAACATACTCTCAAATCTAGTCTCGGTAAAAGGAATGGATATGATCAGTAAAAGACTCGGCATAAGCATACACACATACATGTGGGATAGGGGAATAAAATCAAAAGGATCACAAGGAGCATAACCAAGTATGAGGTCAAACTCTGACAACACAACAACAAAAGTCACCCAAACCTTGATTAACAAGGTCAATTTACCATCAATCAGTGAATGGCGTGGATGGTAAGCAATTCAACTAAGGGTCCAAAGTGTCCTATGGAACCAACTGTCAAATTTAGAATATCTTTTTCAAACATTATAGAGGAAGGGAGATCATGTAGTTTGACTACCTCAAAAAAAAATCAATCTAGCAACGTGGACAGCATTAGAAGTCTTACAACAAGGAATGAAAAGGGTTATCTTGGCAAACTATCAACCGTGACAAGAATCAAATGATAGCCTCCAAATGTTTTACAGATACCTTGAATAAAGTCCATGCCAAGATCCTTCCATGGCTCATTAGGTATAGGTAAAGAGTATATAAAACCGTTTTTTTCTCCTAGTTTTAGCTAGTTGACAAGTACATCACTAAGATATGATTTACTTAACATCTTATTGCTAAGAACACTAGTAGAAACGGTCACGTAAAGATGTAATGATACAACCCATACCAAAGAGACCGGAAAGGCCACAGTCTCTATATGAGGATTAAGGAATGCATAACTAAGAAGCTCTAAATAATTACCCATCATGAACCACATAGTCAATCGGAATGCATAACCAAGAAGCTCTTAAAAATACCCATCATAAACCACATAGTCAACGGATACCTTACGATTACCACTAGAGATTTCTTAGTAGACAGGACCAAAATTAGGGTTAGACATGTAATCATCCTTAATCTTATCAAAGTTAGTACCCCTAATACTCCATCTAAAGGATGGTACGTATCCTACTAAGAGCGTTGATTGCCCTATTTTCTACATCAGAACCATTTTTCAGGGCAAAGCATACTCTTCTAATATATTTTGCATACTTCTTGGGAAGTTCTTGCTTTGAGTTCAAATACTCCAATGCTAGATGATTAGAGTAAACTATAAAAGTCTTGGGATAAAAGGTATAACCGCCAAGATGGAGGGAGCTAACCACAACAGAAAACCCCTTAAAATGGAGGGTGTATTTCTTTTCACATGAGTTGAGTTCTCACTAAAGAATGCTATCGAGTGTTCTTCCTAACCTAACACTCCTATGCCTGTAAGCATCACAATGAACCAATGCCTAAGAACACAAGGTCTTAGTCATACATTCCTTAATTTCTTGAAAGGCATGAGGAGCATGGAATAAAATATTAGTCCCGATACACAATATCGACCACTATTTATCTGATTTTAGATCAATCACAACGCGAAATTGGTGATAGGCAACCTTTTATAATTTCACATGTGAACATATTCATGACTGTAGTTTTATTGCTTGTTTACGAGCCCACTAAAATGATCCCTTTTTTTAACATGCAATATGGGGACCATAATGGAGCTAAAATTGTGAGCAAACCAACAATAAAAGATACTAGACCATAGTAGCTACACATTTCCAAAACAGATTTTGGTTTGAGCCACTTATCAAAAGCTCTAACTTTCTCGGGATTGGTAGAATTTTTTTGAGAAGAAACAAAAAAGCCTATGAAAGGCACCACAGGGTGAAGGAAGGAACGTTTTTTTATAAGTAGCATAAAGCTTAGCCTCCCGTAGAGATAGCTCATGTGCTCTCCCTCAGAGATACAATAGATAAGAATATCTTCAAAATAGACAACCAGAAATTTTCTGATGAATGGTCATAAAATGCCGGTCATAAACCTCATAAGTGTCCCTTAGACATTTGATAACCCAAAAAATCATTGCTAACCAGTCAAAGAGTCCATCTCATGCCTTAAAAGTCGTTTTCCACTCAACTCCTAGTTTAACACAAATCTAATGGTACCTGCAAAATCAATTTTATGATAATGACAATAGTCAACTAGAGTGTCTAACATGTCCACTAGTCTAAGAAAGGAAAATTCTACTTAATTATGATTATGTTAATGGCTTTACTCTCTACACACATTCTCTATGATCCATCTTACTTGGGAGATAGTAAGGTGGGTACTATACAAGAACTCATACTATGTATTACAAATTCCTTATTAAGGAAATCCTCAACATGCCTATTCAATTTAGCACACCCACTAGGGTTCATAACAGGGAAGATTAGGCAGTTGAGACCCACAAATATGATCAATTGCATCTTGTATGTCTCTAATGAGTGGTAGCTCTCTAGGTAGTAACTTTTGAAATTCAATTGGAATGAGTGAATTGGAATTCAAAAAGACCTCCAGAGCAACTATGGCTAACACAAGCTTGTTTACTAGGGGTGATGATTTGAATTCTACTCTTAGCATTTTTCTTAAAGGTAAAAGTGGATTTGGGTAGTGAAGAATAGGTGGCTTTGCGGTGGTAAGAATGATATGTGTTTCCTTAAAGAAGAAATAATAAGTGTTGGGTATTAATCAATATCAATGAAATGATCACAAACTCGAGCTTTGCCTATGAGGAGATTGACCACATCCATGGGAAGCAAATCAACACAAATATCTTCTTAATAATGTTGGCCTAAACAGAAGGGAACTAGCCATTTTTGATTAGTGGGAAGAGTGGTCTTATTGACCCAAGATACCGTAAATGGATTGGAATGAGGATGAGACTTAGACTTCAGTATGGCTGCCCAAGATACAACATTAAAGGTACTACCTTCATTACCAACTTGGCATATTTTCCATTCCACCTAAAGAAAGGGCAAAAGATAGAAGTTCGCTTCCACTCATTGGAATGGATACCTCAGAGATAACACATTTAACAATATTACAATGCACATCTAGTGGCTACAATGTGGGGCCTCATCCTTTTGCAATTCCTCATCACCTAAATAGTCACATGGTTTGACTATAAGATCCTCAATAACACTAATGCCCTAACACCATAGTACCAAGAGTCTCTCATGACAAGTATGACAGTATATAGAATTACGTGTTAATTGAACGGTGTTGGATCAACTATTTGGAGCAAAACTAGAAGTGTTAGATTGGAAATCATTCTTAGAGTTAGCCTTAGAGGATTTAGAAGTAAAATACTTAGTATGATGAGAATCAATAGAATATGAGGATGAATATCAAGTGGAGGAGCATTTAAGACACTTCTCAAATTCAAAAGCCAATTTAAAAGCTTCATCTATACGAGTGGGGCCATAAAGCCAAACATCTTCCCTACTAGACTTCTTAAGGGAAGAAACTTCTAGGTATGCTCAAAAACTAGAGGAAAATTGGTTAAGGTTATAGATTTGCCCTAGGAGTTAATTTCTATGAAGGGTAGGAAGATAACTTTTATTTCATGATGGCCTATTGGTGAACAAGTGGTTCTCCTAAACGGCCCATCTAGGTTTGGACCATTTTCTAATACTGCTTAGCAGCTCAAAAGATATTCATTTTATTAAAACAAACTCTCTCTACGTCACTCATGTTATAGAAATCAAAAAATCCACCATTTCTTCTAACCTATAAGTAAAAAGGTTTTGGTTAAGAGTCTCGTCATAAGAGTTTACATCAACTCTAACCTTCCTAGTAGTATCATCCTCATATATCATGATGATTAGGTTGTCTATGATTCCTATCGTGAGGTGGTTCCATGCCCTCCTCAAAGGTTATCTAATCTGAATCATTGAAGTTAGGTGGGTCCAAGAAACTTTGAGATCTAAGTAGGGGTACACAAAACCGAATATCTATACCCATTTGGATATATTTTTTCGAACATCTGCTCCACGTCTTTTAGATCGGATATCTAAATCTCGGATAGGAACCGGATTTGGATATATCCAATATCTGCACAAACACACTATTTTATCAATTTAAATAACTTTTGCTGAAGATTTTTAAACATAAAGACTCTACATCACTTAATTTTAATATTTATATTCATATAAGTGTCTTACTTTATCTAAAAAATATTAAAATATTATTATAAAAAGTTTGAAATATAAACATAAATAAACTTTAAAATTTTAAAACTATAAAAACACAATATTATGATGTATTTTTGAAATAATCAATAAAGTATCAGATTAGATAAACCTGTCAAAAACCAGATATCCTTTTAACTAAAATCGGATATGATATCCTAAATACCATATGGTGTGAAGGGATGTATGATGTAGGAGCAAATGATCAAGACTTAGCATTTATTGTGTTGGAGCCTATTGTCCTCTATTTAGAGAGGATCCCCTATAAATTGGAAGACGAATGGATGACTACATTACTAGTTATGGACGAAACTTACTGAACAAATCACTAACAATAGAGACGTGTATGGCATGCATGGAAGACATAAATACGCTGCATGGAAGGAATGAATGTGGCATTTACGTGAGAAGACTAAGTTGGACGTTGTGGACATGAGAGCCAAAATGATAGGAATTCGAGGTCCTAACTCCTCCTTTACAATATTTTTCTTCCTCCCCTCTCTCGAACCCTTCCTGTCCTATATATATATATATATCCCTCCTTGTCCCTTGCCTATACCCAAAACTCGCTCTTGTAGCTGAAATACTAACAATGACACGACACCTGGCATAACCGCATAATAGACTCATAAAAGACTAAAAAGGACAGAGATAAAAATGCCCCTCCCCTAATTATCCAACCCCGACCATCCCTTCCCTAGCCCCTCCACCCTTCCCCCCTTCCTTATTTTTCTAACATAGGTGAATTTAATAATTGGTCTATCAATACTCCCCCCCCCCCGAGCTTCACCTTGTCCTCAAGGTGGAAAGCTAGAAACTGTTGGTTTAGCACATCAAATTCTTCCCAAGATGTCTCAAACTCTGGCAGACCCTTCCACTTAACTAGGACTTCCAATGCTCCCTGCTGGTTGTAGCTTAAATTGTGTATTGCCTCAGGCTCCACCTTCCGCTCCATATCAGCCGAGAGGACCGGAGTGAAAGGTTGTGCATGGATGCTACCCCCTACTGCTGGCTTGAGCATTGACACATGGAAGACCGGGTGTATGGATGCTGAATCTAGTAACTTGAGTCGATAGGCGGTCTCTCCCACCTTAGCTTCCACCTGGTATGGGCCAAAATATCGTGGGGCAAGCTTCTCATTCAGCCGCTTGGCCAATGACCTATGTCGGTATAGTTTGAGTTTCACAAACACCCAATTGCCTATTACATATGTCTGCTCATGACGCCCTTTATCTGGTTGTTGTTTCATTCTGGTTTGTGTGCGCTGGAGGTGATACTTCAGCTCTTCCAGAATGGCATCCCTATCCCGTAAGAATGGCATCCCTATCCCGTAAGTCCTAATCCACAGCAACAAAAGGAGTACTCCCCACCTCATAACGCAGAACGGGGGGAGGGTCTCTTCCATACAAAGCAATGAAAGGTGTAGCCTAAATAGCTAAGTGGAAAGAGGTGTTATACCAAAATTCGGTCCAGGGAATCCACTTGGCCCATTTCTTGGGTTTATCTCCGGCAAAACAACACAAGTATGTCTCCACACTCCTATTCACCACCTCCATTTGACCGTCAATCTACGGGCTATAAGCTGAACTGAACTTCAATGAGGAGCCTTGCAATTTAAATAGCTCCCTCCAGAAAGTACTCACAAATACTTTGTCCCTATCTGAGACTATGGATCTGGGCACCCCATGTAAGCGAATGACTTCCTTAACAAATGTAGCTGCCACTGTTTGCGCATTAAAAGGATGCTTCAAGTGAATAAAATGCTCGTACTTCGTAAGGAGGTCTACTACTACCATGATACAATCAAAACCATCCGAATTCTGCAACCCCTCAATAAAATCTAGTGAGATATCTTCCCAAACCTACTGGGGTATAGCCATATAGGTAAAGGTTGCAGCAATTCGGTCTGACGTAAGGCTTGGTTTTTATTCTGCTAACACACCGCACAACCTGCCACGTACTCCTACACATCCTTCCTCATTCCTAGCCAATATACCTCCCGTGCTAGCCTATGAATGGTTAGGAGCACCCCTGAGTGTCCCCCTATTCCACCTCCATAGAACTCAACCAATAGTTTGTGCTTCAAAGGTGATTGTGCAGGTATCACCTTCCGGTTATGGTACATCAAATTCCCTCGAACCAAGCTGTATCCACTACAATTTTGATCTCCCTATTGGATTCTTTGGAGTATAGGCCTCAATACTGGGTCAGCAGCAATGTCGGATTGAAGAGAGCTCATATCACTCATCCACACTGTTGTAAGAGCGGATAGGACTGTGTCTGCCCCCATCCTTGATAATGCATCAGGGGATTTGTTCTCGCAACCCGATTTATATTTAATGTCGAATTGATAGCTCTACAGCTTGGCAACCCACTTCAAGTGTTCCTCTGGAATGACCCGCTGCTCTAGTAAGTATTTCAAACTTTTTTGACCTATTCTCACAGTGAACTTCTGTCCTAGAAGGTAATGTCTCCATCACTGTATGGCCAACACTATGACCATTAATTCCCGCTCATAGACTGACTTCATTCGCACGCATTGACCCAAAGCTTGACTGAAATACGCTATGGCTCGTTGTTTTTGCATTAGTAGTGCCCCTACTCCCACACCTGAAGCATCGGTCTCCACCACAAACAGCTTCTTAAAATCTGGCAGCCCCAGGACTGGTATAATAAACATAGCTTGTTTCAATCTCTCAAAAGCCCCATGCGCTTCCTCATTCCACTTAAAGTTATCTTTTATCAATTGGGTCGTGAGGGGGATGCTATATGCCCATAATGCCGCACGAACCTCCGATAATAGCTTGTGAATCCCAAAAATCCCCTTAATTCCTTCAATGTTTTCAATACTGGCCAATCTTTCATGCATTTTAACTCGGACGGATCAGCAACCACCCCCTATCGGATATAATATGTCCTAGGTATTCTAATTCTGATTTTCCAAACACACATTTTTTCATGTTTACAGTTAAAGAATTGGCACGCAGTACCTCAAAGACCCATGTGAGGTGTCGAGTATGCTCCTCCATAGTCGGGCTATAAACAAGTATATCGTCAAAAAACACCAGCACACGCCTTGGAAGGAGAGGTTTAAATACCTCATTCATCAAGGCCCGGAAAGTGGCTGGGGTGTTTGTAAGCCCAGACAGCATAACCAGAAATTCATAATGTCCTTCATGTGTGCGAAACGCAGTCTTTGGGATATCAGCTAGGTTCACCTGAATCTAATGATACCCACACTTTAAATCCAATTTCAAGAACACCGCAGCCCCATTCAATTCATCTAACAATTCATCAATCACCAGGATAGGGAACTTGTCCAGGACCGTGACGTTATTCAACGCCCTATAGTCCACACAGAACCCCTTGTCCTTCTTTAATTACGGTTCAAATCATGGATTTAAATGACACCTGCTCCTTACTCAACTCGACATCCCCTTCAAGCGTGATCTGTGTCTTTCCCAACATAAACCTCATCTTCAAGTTCCTCCAATCCACCTGCATTTTGCCTAATCTTTCCGGCCATTGCATACCCAGTATCACATCCGCACTACCCAAATTTAGGGGCAAAAGTCCTCAATTATTTCTACCTCCTGCAATGTCAACAAGACTCCTTTGCAAATCCCTTGGGTCTGCACAGAATTTCCGATGCCTATGAGTAATTCATAGGAAGTGGTGGTCGTGACTGGTAGTTGAAGCCTGTCCACCAAATCGTTGGCAACAAAATTGTGGGTGGCACCGTAGTATATTAAGACTACCGCTGCCTCCCCTCGAATTTTCCCCTTCAGCTTCATTGTTCTGGGTGAAGTAAACCCCACCACAGAATTCATAGACAGCTCGACAGCGCCCTCCACCTCTATTTTTTCCCTATATTCCTCCTCTGGTTGCTCCTCTCCCTCGTCACCACCTGCTGAATCATCAACGAGCAACACCTGTAGCATTCGATTTTTACAAACATGACCCGGCCCGAATTTTTCATCACACCGGAAACATAGTCCATTCTCCCTTTGGCGGAGGTATTCGGCGTCTAACAGCCTCCTGAATCTCGAGCTTCGCCTGCTTCCCTGTGACTCAACGACCTGATTGGGGATGTTCGAACTTCCCCCAGGCAATTTTGGCTAAACAGTCACTGCGTTGGGTTTTTGGGAAAATGGTCCAACCAAGCTCGGGGTTGGAGTTTGTCGTGGGCTAGTCAGTGCTTGACTTTGGGACACCAATTTCGATCCCAACCCCCCTCCTCCCCCTAGGCCCCGGATGATCCAATTCTTTTCTTCCACCAACTGGGCTACCTCCATTATTTCAGTCAGTCTAGTGGGCCTCAGCAACCGAACCTCAACTCTCACCACCGGTTTCACTCTATTATGGAAAGTACTTTCAAGTACTTCCTCCAACATTCTTCCCTACAACGAGGCAGCAACCAGCTCGAACAGCTCCAGACATTCCTCGATCGACCCCTGCTGTCGAATTGCCAAAAACTTCTCACACGGTGATCCCTCATGTTTTGGATGGAATAGGATTAAGAAAGCTTCTTTGAATCCCTTCTTGGTGGTGAATCTCTTCCTCTCCTCTACACCTTCCAGCAGCTCCACTTCAATAAGCTAATTGATATTGAAGTATCTCTCCGCACGAAATAGCCATCCCTCAAGGTCAGTTCCATTGAAAAGTGGGAACTCCAACTGTCGGATCAGGCGATGTTCCATGCGCTGCCCCTCCACTACCAAAGGTGACTCTGCTGCCCTGGGTGAATCCACCGCCACTTCTTTTGTTCTCTGCAGTCCCATGATCCTAGAGGATGATGTGCGGCCTCCTTGGTTCATCAATTGATCCAGCCTGCTCAACACTTCGGTCATGGTTTTCTCCATTTGAGGTATCTTCCCTATATCTCCCTTAATAGTGTCGATCTCCTGCTACCATTCTTCCTGTACCAACGCCATTTTCTCCTCAAGCATTCCCATCCTCTCTTCTATCGCCTCAACCTTCTTTTGGGTCATCCCTCAGTTTTGAGCCTTGCTCTGATACCAAACTGATAGAAACTTCCAGTATTTTTGCAAAAAAAAATTATTCTCGACAGCACCCTGCTCGGTAAATTACAGTAGGAATGCAATCACAAGGAATTTATGGGAAATGATTTGATTAGCAAGAGCCAAAATGATAGGAATTTAAGGTCCTGACTCCTCCTTTACAATATTTGTTTTCCTCCCCTCCTTCGAACCCTTCCTGCTCTATATATATATCCCTCCCTGTCCCCTGCCTATACCCAAAACTCACTCTTGTAACCAAAATACTAATAATGACACGACACCTAGCATAACCGCACAACAGACTCATAAAAGACTAAAAAGCACAGAGATAAAAATGCCCCTCCCCTAATTATCTAGCCCCAACCATCCCTTACCTAGCCCCTCCACCCTTCCTCCCCTTCCTTCCTTTTCTAACATAGGTGAATTTAATAATTGGTCTATCATATTTACTGTTACTTACTGATATTTGCTAATATTTATTGTGGAAAAAAAAATATGCCGCAACAACCGCAATATATAAAATATCATTCACGACACCCTGATACCGCAACATCGAGACTGCAGTATTATGGTTTGGCCCCACTATCTCTACTTCTTTCATATAAAAAAATAACTAAATTACCCCCAACTATTTTCTTCCTAAATTTTAACTCTTTCATTTATTCCTTTGAAGATGAAATGTCTAAAATACCCTCAACTAATCAAAAAATTCCAAGTATATCCCTCTTCAACACTCTCTCTCCCAACGTTCTCTATCATCCCTCCCCTATCAAAGCATAGTACACTCCCACCCACCCCCTTTCTTTTGTCCATTGTTTGTCACACCCTAATGCCATTAGATTCCTTCCTCCAACTCCTCTCTACTCGATCATTTCTAGAATTATTTCTCCCCAACCCAAATCTTCTATTCCTAGAACCAGCTCCATTTTCAACCTTTCCAAGTTCCAATAAAGCTAAACTCTTTCACCTACATTGCTTCTGATTTTTCATCAATCTCCTTCTAATCATTAGCTTTCTCCGCCAAAACCTCATCCCCTAGCCTTGTTGATCTGAATGGATCGGAAGCCTTACACTTTGGCTCTAAACCCATCTCCAATTGCCCATTATTATCACCACTTGCAAAATTATCATTGATATTACCATCACTATCACTACTAGCAATCACAGTTTTAGGTTATAATTTAGCAGGCCTTCCATTCCCAAGTCCCAACACCAGCAATAACCTCCTTCTTCAGCCAGTTCTCTGAATCTTTAGTACTAGTTTCCGGTGTCAAATAATACCGTCCTCTCCATTCTCCTTCAAATCCATTGCACTCAAATCTCTTGGTCTTAAAGTAGTCCACTTTTCTCCCCTCCTTTTTCTTAGCCCAATTATCTAAATCAGCATACCCTTGGCCCCTTTAAGAAACTCTTAGCCCAAAAACAATCTGATCCGAGGATAATAGCACCGAAAATTTAAAATCAAAAGCCCTGAAAGGTTAAGTCATGACGGTAGCTTGGAGTGGTACGAGGGTGCGAGAAGAGCATAGGTCATCAAACCTTGATCTACCATAGTGATGTTGCGTTTGTCACTATTGCACTGTGTTGGGTGTTGTTCGCTGAGTTACTTCCCTTCACACGGTTGGTTGGAAAACTCACCAGAATGAAATGGAGGAGGAAGTAAGAGAAGGTAGTTAATGGAGGTCTTTGGGGTTCATAATTGCAGCATCAAGGTTCTACAACTTTGGGTGGCTTGGGTTGCGCCTAATCTGATTTCTCAAAGGAAGAAAAATAAATGAAGAACTTAGTAGTTATCTTTTAGATTTTTTAACATAAGAAGAACAAATACATTGTGCATTGGGGAGGAGAGAAAATTTTGTGGGATAAAGGATGTTCTTTCAAAACGTTGGGGTTCTTATAGTTATTTTAAGTTAGATAAGAAGACACGTAACGGATGATAAAAATGAAGAGAATGAGGTTCATTAAAGACAAGGGAAAAATCTTCAAGCAGGTTATCTAGTTTATAACCCTTAAAACATAAGGTTATCTCATGCGTTTCCAAAAACTCAAGATTTTTTTTTCCCTTTTATTAACAAGAATAAATAGATTATGCAGTGGGGAGGAGAGAGTGCTGAGGAATAAGGAATGTTCTTGTAGAAAAGTTGGGATTATTATAGGTATTTTAGGTTAGATAAGAAGAGAGGAAATGAATGACAGAAATGGAGGAAACAAGGTTCATTAAAGATAAAGGTAAAACCGTCATTTCACAAGCAAAATTTTGAATTCTGATAAGTTACCAAATATTTAATGGGAGGGTTATCCTATACATAACCCACCAAATATAGGATTATCTCATGCAGTTCCAAATACTCAAGCTTATATAATATATTTCACCTAAACTCAAAATTATATCATACATCTTTCTTAATTAAAATTGTTATTATATTTATTAATATTATAATTATTATTATTGCAATATTTTATCTTTATAACTATATTAGTTATAACAATATTATTAATTATAGTATTTATATTTAATTGTAATATTAATAAAAATAATAACAATTATATTAATATGATTATTTACAAAAATAATGATAATAATAGATCTAATAAAATAAATTTATAATATTATTTAATAAATATTATTACATTATTATTTATAATAATTATATATAAAAACATCTCTAATAACAATATTATTATTAATTATAACATCATTATTATTACTTAAAATAATAATGTTAACATAAAAAATATGTTATAAATATAATTATTACAAATCTTATTATTTTTATTATTTTTATATTTATAATAAATATTATAGTAATATTCATATGACCACTGTAATTAATAAAATAGTTTTTATTTGCATAAATATAATCATATAAATACTAGCATAAACTAAAATAATAAATATAATAATTTTAATTCAAATCATTATTACCAATATTTTTAATTTTAACAACGGTATTTATAATTAACATTATCATTATTAATATCAATATAAATAATATTATAATAATTATAATATAAAAATAAATTACTTTAATTCTCTTAGATCAAGACAAGAAAAACAAGGTCTTAGCCTTCTAAATAAGAAAGTTGAACGAGACTCGCTTAAGTAGCCTCAAATCTTTTGACAGTGTAAGCCATTTTGAAAAGAAACAAGAGAAAAACTCTGCATCGCAATTGGATTGTGAGACCAAGATTCTGTATGTTGACCAAATAGACATCAAACTACGATCCTTTTTTTTCTAATTAACTACAAATAAGACTACAACCAGAAGAAGATAAAAAAAAAAGGTTTGACAACTAGTCACATCATCCTTCAACTGAGGAAGAACGGACAACCATCAGACTACGCATGATATGGCAAATGCTGGTCCGAAGAAGACTCCATCGATGCAGTAAACTCCAGCAAAGGACGACTATAAACTCCAATGCACATTAGCTACGATCATCACTATACATGCTATGGACAATGATATATGGAGGTGCACAATTTCACTCACGATTTCCTATGACATTTCAACCAAAAATTCACCTAATCTAATGTGTTTAACCCTCTCACGCAAACTCAAGTTCTCTCTCACACACTTGATTTAAGCTTTGATTGGTGTTTATTGCACTCACTTTCTCCAACTCCCTTCGGTTTATAATTGGCATATTTAAGGTTATGGTTTTATATCAGTTTGATTGATTTTTTTGGGGGGGGGGGTATGTTTCAAAGTTCCAATCGAGACTTAAGTGAGGATTCTAAGCCTCACATTGAGTGATTTAGCCTTCAATTTGATGGATTTTTGACTAATTTGATGAATTTGTTGATTTAGGCTAGAGTTTTGGATTGGGTTTTTTTTCCCAATTCATGGCTTTAATTGATTATGGGGTTGAATTTTAGCTCAAGTATTGAGTGAATTGAGACAAAAGTTTGGAAAACTTAGAGGAAGAACAATGGTATGAAAAATAACAAGAAACCTAAGGCCCTGTATATAGCATAAGGGCCAGAAAAAAGATAAATAACATCCAAATAAGATAAAACATAACTAGCTAAGATAACCAAATGAGATGAAAAAAGATAACAAAACATAAATAAGAATTAGAAAAAAAAATCTACTTCTAATTCCTGTGCTGATATATCTTCCCATAAAAACCTTTCCTATCTACATCACTTATAGCCAGCTATAAAAGAAACTAGAGCAGTATGTACAGCTCTCGTTTCTCCAAATTGATCGGATGAACAGAAATACACATACTTGTGTGAGGGGGGGGGGCAGCACTGCTCAGAGGGTAGAGATATTAAACATAGAAAGCGAGAATTTCTCAAACACTCTTTGCGGACTTCACATACCAAGTTTCAGAATCCCAGGAGAATGCAAAATTCGGCTCAGGCAACTGTCCAGCATTCCAGGGTTGACATCATACAACTTAATTAAGTCAAAGATAAAGGCCTTCTTTTCTGAAGCTAATTGCATGATTGATACCTGGAAGTATGACAATAAATAAACTTGTTACCTTTAGGCAATTCATCTTCAGCAACCAACCAGATAGAAGAAGATATCGTAAAGAATTCTGCAGTTGTTCCTAGCTTCTGATTGCAGCTTTAAAAGTACAATTTATACAGCATCTACGCTTGGACACCTCAGGAAATACACAAATCAAGGGAAAAGCTGACCTAGGAAAACATAGGCCTTCGTCCTTTTTTTCCCAAATTCATCAAGCCTACTTTTAGTTCACGTATATTATAAATTTACAACATTAATTTGACCCATTAATCAACGAGAGGCAGGTTACAAACAAGCATTATGATGCAGAAGCATCTCATAATAATATTTCACTAATTAATTTTTCTAAGTTAGGGGATCACAAAACATTCTTAACTTAGATGAAATTAATTAGCTGAATATGAGAAAATAAGTGGACATACCAGCCCATGCATGCATGGTGGCATGTTCAGCCCAAACACAACCAATTGTGGTATCTTATCCAACTCAAGCCCAACCAACTATGGTGGCACATCAAGCCCAAGGCCAACCAGCTATTTTATTGCTATTTCCAAGTATTACGCCACCTAAGAAGCCAAATCAGCCCAAGCCCAAGGCTGATTTCGAAAATTGAAATAAAAGAGAGAGAGAAAAAGAAGGACAAGTGGATGTTGGAGTAGGTGAAGAAAGTCAGCCAGGTCAACAAATCAGATTATTTTAATTGACTAAGAATGGGAGATAATTGATTAGGTATGGGGGAAGATTGAGTGATTTGTACTTTTATTTATTACCTATCTTTTCAGCATATAAGGTGTTCCATGTTGTGGTATGGCTGTCAAAATACCACACATGGGCTCAACTCATTTTAGTTCTCATCCAACTAGTTTTTAACTTGCATTAGATAACTAGATAGCAAAGAATGGTTGGAATGTAACTAGGTAGGTAATGAGGATGGGTATAATAGACTTTTTGTAACCATGGCTGCCGCTATAAATATGGGTAGCATCAACACAATGCAACACACTACCCCTTTGAATTACAAATCAGATTTTCGAGCTCCCTATGTCCCCCCTCTACAAAGTTAAGTGAAAACTTTGTTTTGAGTGAAAAATCTTAAAACTTTTATCTCAAGAGTTGAAACCTTGAGTGGTAGTTATAAGTATTTTGATAAGTTCATATTTTGACACATTTTATACCCTTATAATCTTAGTTTTTAGTATTTTATTTAACTAATATAAGTAAATAACTATGATTTTATGTTTACGTGGTAATAATTGCATAAATATTATTATTTAAGCTAAAATGATATAAATTAAGTAAATTTAGAATATAATATTATTTATTAATTTTAATTTGCAGGTTTTGTTTTTAAATAAAAGAAAAAAAAAAGGAATCGGACCTTTGGACCAACGACCCAAGAGTCGAAGGCCCAAAAGCCTGGAACAAGAAGCAAAACAAACGAAGCTAAACGAGCCGCACAAGAGAGCCGGTCTGGTCGAAAAAGCACAGTAAGAAAGAGTCAGCAGGGCTGACGTGGCGTAGGGCACGAAAAAGAAACGGAGCCATCAGCCGCACGAACGAAATAAAAAGGAACAAGGCTGACACGGAAAAAAATATATAAAGAAGAGGGCAGCCATCAAGAGACTCGGCCAAAGGGAGGACGCTGAGGGGGCCGCCAGGTACGAAAAGAAAGAAAGCGCACAGGAGGAGAGGTGTACAGGAGCCGTCAGATGGTGAGGCACAAAGGACGAGCGAGGCACAAACAACAACAGGTGCACGGACTTTGAGGAGGGAACGGCTGCCTGCGACACCGGAAAAGAAAGAATTACACGGAATTCAGCGCCGGAGGGGAAGAAAAATAGGGAAGAAATTTACCCGGTAGAATTTATTTCAGATAAAATTAATTTTTATCTGAATAAATTCTTGATCTTTTATTTATAATTAATTCTGGTTATTTCTTTCTCTATTTTTAATTTATATTTTAGATATATATTTCTGTGTAATTAATTCAATAATTATGGCTGGCTAATTATTTGTTGCTAGGGAATAAATTGAAACCCTAGATTAGGATTTGAAGTATAATTTTATTTTCTTTATTTCGTGAGATTGTTTCTTGACTCTATTTTAATCGCTATCTTTTATATATATAATTATGTCAAGTATAATTTATTTGGTACATGTTTTGTTCTAGTTTCCTCATAAGTGACAGTATGTAGGATCGTTTACCTGCTAGGTGGCCATATAAATATACTAGAATTTATATGTATAAATTACAGCTAGGTTAGATAACAATTCACTTAATAGTTTTGTGATTTTAACTGAAGTAGTAAAACGTTTAGATAAGTGTGGGTCAAGGAAAATAAATACAACTAGACATGCTTTGTGTACTAGTTTGGGTACTTAGATTAATGCACTAAATCTAGTTAAATATAGGAGCAGGTTGTTGTTGTTATATTACTAGTATTTAATAGGGTTAATATTGGCGCTTTGTCAAATTAATTAATTAAGGGAAGTAATATAAGGTGTATGGACCTGCTTTTAGTGTACAACTTGGTCGATTTCATTCTCATGATTAAATATTGACTTAGAAATTAATATTATATTTTGACCTAATCTAGTGGTGGATTTTGATTTCCCTAGCATATTTATCATACCTACAGTTTCCCATTATTTTTATTATTATTTTATTTTATTTTATTTATTCCTTTTATTATTTTATTATTTTATTATTTTATTATTTTTATTTCTATAACCCCCATTAGTATTTTTATTATTTATTTATCTTGTATTATTTAGGATTTTTATTTTTATTTATTTTTAAGCTAGTTAAATAGAGGTGAGCCCTCTCAATCCCCGGCCTAGAACGATACCCATATTTACCAATGCTACAATTGACAACAAGAGGGTTTAAATTGCATGCCGGCTACGGCCACACCATATTTGGTCTTTGGCTACCTCAGATCGAATATTATCATACTTCTCATCTCTTTTTTCCATTTTAACTTTCGGTGGTCACTTATCCTATAAGCCACCATCTTCCATTAAGCATATGTCAACTTGTTTAGCATATGCATCACATTTGACTTCATAGTGATGAAAGTTGCACTTGAGATTTCCTAGGGCTGAAATCACACCTAAGTCAAATATGGAGGCATAGTAAACACCCTACTCAATATGCATGACTCCAACATCAATGTAAATTACATATGAAATAAAATGAAGCAGTAGAATAAGATATCTATGGCCAACATAACTCAAGCTGGAAGAGTTGTGAGTTAGAGTTGAACCGTGGGAAATAAATGATAGCTGAAAAAACAAAGCTGACATAGGGAAAAGGGCATTCAAATGACATTGGAAGGTCAACAGCTTTATACCTTGTTAGGCTTACTTCCTTTCATATAATTTGGCTTCCATTCACAATCTATGCCAACCACTTTACATCCTTCAATAAAAGAAGTGGCATCTCGCAAACCTTCAACCTCATCAACCCAGATGACATCACCTATATAAAATTCATGGAGTTGCAAATACTGATTCTGTGGAGGACTCACACCTAATTCTATTACCACAAAGAAGAAATTAGCTTAAGGATTCGGTTAAAATGAAGTAGAAATTTATTTATGATGCAGGCATGGAAAATTTTTCTATGTGCGCTTAAGCATGCCTAAAATACAATATTTGTCTTAGTGAAAAAGAAGGTTTACAATTGAAATTGCATATAATAGTTTCTTTCTTTGTGATCCAAAAGCGTTTCAAGCCAAACAAATGCCAACCAAGAAAGCACAAAACAAACCCAACAACCCACACACACACACACACACATATTGTTTGATGGGTCTCGAGGTTGTGGGAGCAACACAGAAAGACTATTACCAATTCACAGGCAAGTAATATAAAAGTGATTAATTTAGATTTCTGCACTCAAACATCTGCTTATTGTATTTATATAACTAGCAGAAGAATAATCGACATTAGATACACATTCACATAGCATGCAGGTAAAAGCTACAGTGGAGTGCATCCATTACTCACTTGAAACAGCACTTTGAATAATCATTTAAAATAGTTTCCTCGCTATATCTGTTGTACCTTTAAGACATAATGAGACAAAAGTAATACAACTGTAAAGTAATATTTAAATTAGGTATCTGAGGGGAGGCATAACAATGACGAGAGCAAATCTGAAGAGGCCCTAAATTTTTTTAACTGTTTCTTCTAGAATTCACCTAAGATTCCTGATGGCTGAGATGACGAAAAATGTAAGGTTCTTTGGCACAAACCCCAGAGAACCGGAAAGAACGAAAAATTCTTGTCATGTCAAAATAAACAAGAATCATTCCCCTTTTGAAAGTAAATTAGATAGAATTGCCCTGGGAAGGGGGAATCAAAATTGTCATCATGCATAACAATGAAAATTTGTAGAAAAATAAACTTTTAAAACTCAATAATCATCGACTATTTTGGTCCTGCTCCCTACTAGTACCAATCAATGAGTAAATAACATGTTAATGATAAACAAAGCCTGGAGAGACACCAATTCTTTCAATGAGTTATTCACTGAGAGTCCAAAAGGCCCTTTTCAATCTGCTGCTAGGGTATACAAGCAAAATTGACAACATAATCAGACATGAATCCCAATGTAAATGATTTTGCAATCTCACCTTTAGATTTTACAAAACCTTCCAGGGAGTATCGATCACATAGTTCATCAACCTTCTCAGAGTAGCCAGCTTCCATCGCCAAATACACCTATTCCTTCAATAGTGTCAGGATTTCATCTCACAAATAAACGACTTATTTCAAGTAAACTAAAAGGGCATATTACGAAAACATAATCTCAGAATTTTTAATCAAAATCATATGGCATACACTGATGGATACAATAATGAGCACAATATGTTCATGAACAGAGCCCTGCCATACAGATAACAAAAAGGCATGCACAACATCCTAATTTCAATCAGAAATATACCATTTATCCTCAAGATGATTTAAAGAGAAAAGTAGGATGGAGGGCTATTATGACTAGAGGTTAATATCTGTAGCCATGATAATTTATCTTGTAAAGACTTGTTTTCTCTATCTTTCCTTTTCCTACTCCTAAGACTAGAAGACCTATGTAACCGGCAAAGCTAATGACATATTTTCAGTCTTTTGGCACCAATACATCAGAGCCAAGACATCAAGCCATAATCCTAAACCCTCAAGAACAAGCAAGTGCCCCAATTTCCAGCCGGTGCAGTCCAGCCAGGTCCAGCAAGCAGGTAACCCTCATTTCCTTCCTTTGCTTCCTTGTCAATCCACATCAAAGTTTTTTTTTCCCATTTCTATATTACAATTGCTACAGAGCCAACACACCGCAATTCCTGCAGCATGTTTGCATCCAAAGTAATATGTCATGACAGGACAGTACCTTACAAGCAAAAGCTTAACCATAACCCTTATCAATGTTGTGCCCAATGGTAGAGACTATCCACTTGGGTGAAACATGACCAATGCTATGAAAGGATGAAAGAGGTTAGATTTTGGTGAGGGCCAAATCCACAAACCATTACTATGTTGACAGCAATACCAGCTTACGAGTGTGATTCAAATGTAATCACTTGGCTCAATATATCATTGATCTCTCTCTGCCATAGCGTTGCATTCTACGAAACTGTCCATTAAATTTGGTCTAATCTCCAAGAACACATCGCAATAATCCATACATGAGTTTTTAAACTGAAGGATGCAATTAACCAAGCAAAGCAAGGGGATCTTTCAATGTTATCACACAAAACTTTAATGTTATGGGGCAAAGCCAATGCCTGTGCATAGGTAATGATGGAGAAAAGAAGCCTAGAGTGGTTACAAAAGTTATTTTGGCAGCATCTTAGATCAGTTTTTAGTAACTTCATTTCAAATCTGGAGTATGGATGCACCACAAACCATAGGTAAGGCCTACAATATGCTTGCTACAAAGGACAGGCAGGTATTTATCGGTAATGGCTAAGTTCTGACTGAGGCAGCTGAGTTTACAGCACTATCTCTCAACAACCCTCCACCAGCAGAGAATGGATGCAGAAGTAGCCTCCATTGCGAATTTCTGCATCAAAAAGAAACACCGCTACCGGTTGCTAGTTTCCTAGCAGATTGAAGCAGCTTGGCAGGATGAGATGGCAGAGGCCAAGGGAGAGGGGCTGATATACTGCCGACAGCGCCACGACAGTGGCAGCAGCAGCAACAGAAGCCCCTAGCAACAGGGTCACGTCACAGGTGGCAGCACATGTTCCAAGATTTATCTGCTGAGCATCAACTGATTTCCTTGATTTATATTCTAGTCCACATGATCACTCAATTTCATCAACTGATTTTTGGTTATTTGCAGAATATCACTTCTAAGGTTCCTGTACTTTTTATCAATGTTAATTCCATTATTATAGATTCCTGCAGAATAATAAATTTGACACATAATCTAAGGGAATATCCACTCTTTCTCTGCGGCTAAACCAAAGAATTATACCACATAGTCTTTTTTACTTCTTTTTGGTTACTAAGAAGAAAACAACTCCCATGGACAAGCTTCATATGGATTATGCCAATTTAAGGGAGTTCCAGAAGAATTAGTCTCACTGAAATAAGCGATTGTTTTAAACTTTTATATGCCTTTCCTCAAACACAATTCTACAGGTTCATACAAAAAACTAAAATGACATTGAACCATGAAATAAAATATCGATTGACATTCTGATACGCACCAATATATACTGAATGTTTAGCACACCAAAACGCAAAATGCCCAATATGCGACACAAAAATGAAATCGCATGTGTATTGACTAATACAATACATATGGGCCAATATTTACCATTGTTTACCAATATTTGTTGAGAATAAAATATTTACTAATTTTTATTGTGGAAAAAAAAATCACACTATGACAAACATGACATAATATTTATCATTCGCAAAACTCCAATGACAATTACCGCGATCGTGATTGCGTACATTGATCAAGATGGGGAGAATATAATTAGATGAATCACGTTGAAGGCTTGAAAATATTTTTGTTTTAAGCATTAAAAACACTAGCATACTATATACGGTGCATATGTATTTTACGAAGGTAGTTTGAGTAAATACCTCAAGGTATTAATGGAAGTTCATAAATACATTTTCAACAATATTAATTTAAACAGAGTTGATTCAAAGGCTTGATTATGGATATTAATCCTTATTTTGAAGTTAAGAAGATGTTTTGGAAATGAGGGCATTTTAAATTTGTATTATGCTAATCATAAGTATTTTTTAACCTAACAACTTAATCGATGCTTAGTCCCTTTAATTAGCTTCCTAAATATGATTAATCAATTTGATAAAGCGGATCCCAGCAATCATTTTTTACTGGAATCATGGCTGACCTAGGTGAATTGGCATAGCTTTGTCATGCTAATTACTTCACTGTCATTGGACCAAAACTAAACTACTTACAGCAACAGCTTGGAACTCCTAAACTAGCACATTTCCTCCTGTCTTAAGTCTGCATGATCAGCTATTACAATTGGGAAATGAATGGGAGCAACCAAAATTAAATCAGAGAAAGATCAAGCATACTGCTGCAGAGTATAAACGTCCCTTTCTTCATCTTCTTCAACCTTGACCTAATTGAGATTGAACAAGCAAGCACTTCCCCAAATTTTCCATCAAATCTCTTCTTAAGATCCGGGGGAATTTGGATTTGAAGCCAAAGAATTTTGAGTGTTAAGGGTTTCCTCCCTATCCTTCCTTTTCATTTGCTACCTATGAAGCAATGAATTTTAGGCAATTTGGCGTGGTTCATTCTTTCAATCTAGAAGATGAAGGAGAGTATTCCCTTTTCTAATATAGTTATTTTGGTCTCTCTTTTTCTTTTCTTTTCTTTTTTTTTAATGAAAGGTTCATGCCCTTAACAGAGAACGAACCTCAGTCATTGGGCCCCTAGCGCACATACCACTGAGCTAGTTAAATGGATTTAACCTATGTATGTTCAAGGACCATGATTTCTAGAATTTCAAAGCATATGTTCATAATTTTTAACAAATTCATGAGAAACGATAAATTTCTGGACCTTGATATGTTGCAGCCTAATGTGTGACGAAAATTAAAGAAAAATATTAAAAGCATGATCTCTATGTTACGCATGAGCTTTTGTGTGTGAAAATGCATGAAAGGTCCAAAAATGACCAATTTTGAAGGACTGATGTAAATCATGCATGAAAAGTGCTTTTAATCTAATTCCAAGGCTTGAATTGCATGCTAAAAAGGTTTAATGTATCATTTTAGAAAGGTTCATATGTTTGGATATGTCAAAGATCAACATGAAATCATTCTTAAGATAAAAACTAGTGTGCCTTATCAATCGATGGGCAAGGATGTACCATCTAGGGGAACATGAAAACCATCTACCAACCTGTCGCCAAGTAGCCCCAGACCCCTTTTTCAAAACTCAAAAGTTTCAAAACAAGGACATCTTGAGACCTCTAATGCTCTAGGGGGAGCATTCAGTTCACCAACATATAACTAGTCCGCTAGATTGCTCGCCCAGTCACGTAATATTTTTAATTTTTGGAAAAATATATAACATTGGCCTTACGGAGGACCATTCAACTAGTCCCAAGAGTATGAAAAATATTTTAAAATGATATTGAAGGATTCAAGAATGAGTGATTAGGTTTGTGGTCCCACCACTGAAATTTTATTAACATAAGCTTGAAAGCTTGATATAAAAAACTTTGACCTTTATGAATAAATAAGATGCACCAAAAATGATTTTTAACACAGTGGTTAGACTCAAGTCCCTATGTTTCGGGCCTTTTGGCCAATAAGGTTCGATGTAACCCCCATGGGTATGATATTGATGAAGAGGTGTATAATGATGTTCATATAATATGATTAGCCGTGAAAGGCTATGAATAATTTGAGAGATGAGTATGATAGAGCTAGACCTTATAAGGTTAGCCCACCATTGATGATGATGGCATTTTTATGTGATGTTATATTTTCTAATAACAATCAAATAAAATAACTAAACTTAAAGTGAAAGATGGTATGGCTTTTGCTAGATAATAATTTTACCCTAGGAATGGCCTCTATGAGACAATACTTAAGTTGCGGTGTTTGTACCACCTCGTGACTCGGTGAGCTGTAATTCATATTGTTAATAGTGGGTTGCGATAAACACAAACTGATAAGCTAATATGCTGCAGTATTCCCTCAACCTAGGGCTAGGTTCTACTCTATGTGTTGTGTGTCATATAAGGTGTGCATACTAATAATACTAGTGACCTCCAAGATAAACTGAAATATATTCCTTTCTTTTTAACAGTGACTAAAATGGACTACAGTCTAGGATGTTGATTGATACCCACTAATATATGAAAGTGTTATGTGTGACCACTTATAAACATAAAGGACAAAATGGAAATGGGATAACAATTGGCACCTAAAAGCACATGAGTTTTGTTTATACCAACGAGCATGTTGATATATGATATCTAAATAGCACGTACCTTGTATGTGATTGATATATCAATATGAGTAAAGTTCAAATTGTATACATGTGTTATAAATATGCATGTATATATATATTTCTTAACATATACATGTTTTAGTTAGTACTCAACCTATACTAATACTTGGTGCTCAATGAGTCATTACAATCATCCTTATGTTATCAAGGGAGCAAAAGAAATGGTGCAATAGAACCATAAAATTAAATAGCGGTCCCGCTATAGCGTAGTAGCTACTATTCAGCGGTTTTTGGGTCGGCTGCGACGCAAATTACCGATACGCTATAATTTTAAAATTTCACATTTATCGGCCGATAAATCAGTATCGCCGATAAATAGGAAAATATCACCGATAAATCGGCGAATTATTGAGAATTCTTAAATCTACTAAAAAAAGCATGCATGATAAAAAAAAATTATTCATTTACTAAATATATCATGGACCAAGTTACTATTGAATTATAATAAAGTATTACTATTTATTATCTTCACATTATTATTAAATAGCATATCTTTTTTCATTCTACGGTAACTTTAGAATTATTAGGAAAATTTAGCATATAATGACTCGCTTTAATACTTCTAATATAATATAAAACACTAGTTCATTGAATATTTATATTCAAATGATCAATAAATAATAATTAGAGTACATGGTGAAATAAAAATAAAAATTCACGCCGCAACGACTGCGACAAATAATTAATCGTTCGCAACCACAAGCGCGATCTAATTACCTAAGTTGAACCACAAATAGATACTATCGAGGGGTTTATGTTGAGGTCTTAGAAAGAGACACTTATCTCAATGTCTTGTATCACTGATGATTTTGTAATAATAGGATGGTTTTGATTTGGTTATACATTTCTCATCTTCGAGTCATACACTATATTTCTCTCTATATTACTGTATTTTGATGTTGATTGTGGTTCCTTTTAACCTTGTATTCAATATAAGGTAGGTGTCAAGACAACTACCTTATGCTAGATATGAAGATAGAGCCCCATGCTTTGTTTTAGCTTCAGCACTAAAATTGTTTTAAAATGCAAATATCTAGTAGTGAAAAATGGCGGTATCATTGGTAAGATTGTTGTTCTTAGGCACTAATTTCTTGCATGGTTAGCTATTAAAACTAGACAAAAAGGCCTAAGGTACACCTAGGCTATAACAATCTTAAAACCTAGGCACTAGGCACTAGGTGAAGACACGTGCCTAGATAAAGTGAAGTGCCAAAACTGCCTACTTTATCTTTCTCAAAATATAATTTATTTTTCTTTTTTTTCTTTGCAATAAATGTTTCATTTCCTTTTCAAATAAAAATTATGCATATTGATCATATCATAACCATTTTACCCCTCCTTTTCTTTCCCCATGTAAGATTTAGTTACCATATTTATGAAAAGGATAAACATAGCTAATTAAAGTCTATAATAAATACCTTTCTTTCCTTTTCAAATTAAAATTATATCGATCGGTCTTTCTATTTATTACCTATTATCCCTCCTCCATTTTCTTCCTAACCTAAGATATAACTATCATATTGATCACAGACTTTTATAAAGTAAATTAAAACCTAAAATAGCTAACTTTTAGTAAGGAGTACGCCTTAGAACTTAACCCACCTAAGTGCGCCAAATGCACCTTCACAGTGCCTTGTCAATGTCACCACGCCTTGGATTAAAATAGCCCTGAGGCCCCATCACCTAATGCCTTACGCCATGAGGCGCGCCTTTTCAAACACTGATTGAAACAAATATGCGCCAAGGATAGGATGGCTAACATGAGGGTGGGTGTTGATTGGGTAACAACGACGTTACTTGATTGCAAACACAGTTGAAATACAAATGAGGATAAGGCAAGTCACATGCCGTAAAGATGAAATCAAGCCAAGGTTAGAGGAGTTATAAGTCCTACCTAAGCATATGAGACAAGCTAAAGAGGAGATCCTTCAAGCTCTTTCTATAGTTGGAGTGGGTCATAGTTGGTATCAAATGAATGAGATTATTTCTACAAATGTACGTTCTGAGATTCTGAGAAGGTTTTGAATGAGATTGTTTTGAGTGAACTGAGTAGATGCATTTCACTATCAATAGATATCAACCCTAGCTGTGTATACCAAAACAAATTGGTGAGGAATTAGTTGATCTCAATGTAATTGTTTGGTAGTAATAAATTTCACTTGCTAAAAAAATAAAAGCAAATAAAAAAGAAAAGTCGAGAGCAACTACTAAGGAAAATGGATTCTTGTGTGATACTTGTTGTATCAATACCCAACCACTAGTGCAAACAAAACATTGTCATTCGTTAAAAGTTAAAGGTAGCACCAGTATTAAGAATGAGTGTCCGCTCATTATTACGTACTTAAATAAAATCATTAGACCTATACCTACACCGCAATCAAACAAGCCCTGAAAAAAAATCTTATCAACAACCCACCCAAATATGATCATATGCACATCTTTGGAAGCTTATCATGTGCATCACATAAGAGATTGAAAAGTTAAACTAGTGCATGTTCTCATGTTTATCTCAAGGATAAAAGGGTAAAATGTTTGTGATCTTGAATACATGCTTAGACCTACATCTTTCGTGAGTCTAGATTTTCATGCTAGAACAAAGTATGTCACCTCTGACAAATGTCTCCATTCATTATTGTTATCCAATTCCCACTAACTTTTGAATTTAATAAAACAAGATAACTAGAATCATATTATAATAGTTGAATAATTATATACTAAATTTTCCTAGAGCCAATTAATTCCACCACCTATTCTCCCCACTCTTATCTTTTGTGTCAATGTCCCTACACCAGTAGCTCCAATAATAATTTCGTCCTCACTTATCTCTAGGATAATGTTGCTGAAGCTCTTGGATATTCACAAACATCCAGATCCTTACCCATTTCATTTCTTTTGGACAAATCCCACATCTAATACTATCCTTTTTCTATTTTGGACAAGGTCTCCGATACTATTGTTTATTCTCGCTTCACTAATGCTCATAAAGCTTTTCTTTCCCCTGTTAGAAAATTCTGGAATTTAAGACTCATTCGCAGGCTGTGAGGCACCAAAAATGGCAAAAAGTGATATTAATTGAGATTCATGAACACAAAAGGAACACCGTCTTAAAAGTTTTCCACCATCCACTGGATAAGAAACCTATCGATCACAAGTGGGAGCATATGACCATCTTTTAGGGTAAATGGTACTGTTGAACTCAAAGGCATGACCAGTTGGTAAAGGATACACAAAGTTTAAAGGATTGATTGCATTCAAATTTCTGGCCTAGCAGTCAACATCACTACTAGGTGATGTTTATTGCATAGCAGCACTCAAAGCTGCAGTTTACACCAAATAGACATTAAGTAATGCCTTTACACCTTGTGATTTCCGCAAAGAGGTGTATATACTTCCTTATCTAGGTTTGATGAGTCTCTGCACCAACAGGTTCATCAACTGTTCATTCAGATACAACAATCTAAAGCTGATCATTTGTTGAGTACACGTAAGCTTGACAGCAATTTTTATACAATATTGCAAGCTCAATGCTCTTGTTTTTATGATTTCTCCAATAATGATTTCATGACAAAAAAATTGTGTAACTAAAATGATGGGTGGGCTTGTAGTTGTCATAAGGAATCTCTCCTCTTTCAGCACAGATCCCTGGATTCCAAGGATCGTGCAATACTAGGTTCACAGCCTGCACCTTTCTCAATGCCTCAATGATGAAAGCTTGACCTAATGGCTGCCATTAGCTAGTCCACTTCTTGCATACTCCAGTATTGTCAGACTTATTTATCCGACTTTTACAACACGAGACATCAAATAGTTAGAAAATTAATGCAAGCTAGTCTGCCATTACGTCAAAAGAGATCAATCTACATGCTTGTTGAACTAGTGCACCATATTATTATTATTAATTATTAATTATTAGTCAGTATAAAGACTAATTATTAATTAATATCAATTATTATTATCAATTAGTTATATAAATATTAGTAATTATTAATTACTTTTTATTAATATCAATTATTACTAATTGTTAATACCAATGATTATCATTAATGGCATTCATTATTTAATTATTATTGATATTATTAATTATTAATAATTAGAAATATATTTTTTATATATTAACATTATTTAATTATTATTCATAACATTGATTATTAATATTATATTTTTTTTACATATTAATATTATTTATTATAAGCTACTATTAATTACATATTAAAACTAATTAATTTAATTAATATCAATTTATAATACAAATAATAATTAATATTAATAATATAATAATTATTATTAACATTATTAATTATTTACATATCATTTTTAACATTAATGATAATAATTAATGTTAGCATTAATTTTTATTCTTAATATTACTTAGTATTGTTAATATTAATTATTTGTATGATTGATTATTATTATTATAAATAATAAATAATAAATATATCTCACTAAAATTAAATATATAGATAAATAAATAAATATTATAAGAAATTTTTTTATTAAATTAATATCTAAAATTGTCAATATATATCAGATCTTTCATATGTGTTACCAGACACCATTATTAGTTTAAGTATAAATAATATGTGTCTACCAAACATCAGAAACAACTTCGGATACATTATTACTTTACATCATATCAAATTTCAAATAGAAAAATAAATAAACACTTAGCAATCCCAAAAGGAACCATAATCTGGATAATCTGGTATTTTGTTTGCAAAATAACCCATTTCCATGGCCTTCATCGTTGCAAAGTTACTTTGGCTAAGGCCACTTCATGAACTCACTATTGATTACCATAATTCTATGGTTTCACTTTTTGATAATTAGACATCACTTTATAAAACCAACTTTTCAACAGCCTTGTTTCCATGAGTGCAGCAAACATGTAAAGGTCAGTTCTTATTTTGCTGGTGAGCATAATTTTTATGATGATGTTCTTGAGAAAATCAAAGCTCTTGGTTTGATGCATTTCAATCCTTAGTTTGCCAATTGGGTATTTCAAACCTCCACAACATGGGACATGATAAAACCAGAAAATGATACCCAATATCAGTTGTGCTCATTTATCTTGTACTTATTTAGCTGTAAATTCTACTTTTTTCTTATTTTACTCCTACCAATAGGAGACCTACGCACATGTACCTGGAAAGCTGATGACAGAAGTCTTGTAATTGCCACAGCAGGGAACAGCAAAGGGAAACAACAGAATGTATCCATACTTCCACATCAAAAAGGTTCTGGCATTCAAGTTTCTACTAATGACCAGGTTCGAATGCAAATGTAAATTACAAGACTTCCACAGGCATATATCTGAGTGTCATTTCAAACCCTTAAGCTAAATAGCCGAGAAGAAATCATATGCATGACACATAATAAAACGCACGTAAGTTAAATGCTTACCAAATATTCAAGAAGCTGTATGTCATATTTTGTTTGCTCCTCAGCGACATCCCAACATCCTTTTTCTGCCAGCTTCTTTAGGGAACTGCAATTGAATTAAGGTTTCCTCAATTTATTTTGTGGAGCAGATATCAATTTTTTCAATCTAGCTATGATCCATATAAAAGTCACCTTTCTTTGCACTTTTGGTACACATCAGGGAATTCCTCTTGTAGATTGTTCCTCTTTATAATCCCATAAGCACCTTTTAGCATATTCATGTTAACATATTCTTTGACGAGCTTACACAGCATTGACTTACCCATGAAAGTTGCCCACTTCTCTGCAGCTCTAAAATCTTTGCTCTCTATCATCTTGTACAGGAAGGATTCTTCAGTCTGACAAAGGGAGAATTGCTCCAACATAGAAACTGCTGTTAAATGCGATTGAGCTTCAATTGACTTGAGAATATAATTCTCAATAACAGCTTTACCCTTGCCAAGACCACAATTTTCTGTCCCAGAATCACATATAGCTTTTTCGATGTTTTCCAGCTTCACATCATAAACTTCTAGTATCTTGACAAGAATCCTTTCATCATGGTTAACAATACCATGAACTACATCCAGATATAACCGTGCAGCAAGATCCCTTGCCTCCAGACAATCTGCTGGGGCACTTTTCACTTTCAGAGTCCGCCGCAAAGCAGATACAATTAAATGACTGAATCCCTCACAATATGATTCGAGGAAAGGCAGAACATAAAGACAATGAACAACAAAAGTAGCTGGTCCAGGTTGTGGATTATTACGAAGTGCTAGATGCACTTGTTGCTGAAGAGCACGGAACTTCGCTGTTGCCTTAGATGTTCCTACCAATACAAAGTTCAATAGAGGAGTAGGAGTTTCTAGCAAAGCAGATTGCACAAATTTATTAATCTAGTACAATACAATATATTATACTTGACCCCCATGGCTGTACATGAATGCACATGAGATAGAACCTCTTCATTTGATTCCACAATTCAACAAATGCATAGAATTAAGATGGAACAAAGCTATAGACAATTTAATTGATTAGAGAAGTTGCAGTTAATGACTTAATGGGTACCATGATTCGTCATAATTCAACAGAAAGCCGATAGTTATCTTTTTTGTCAAGGAAACAAGTGCTTGCTAGAGAGAACCATAGCTAAAATCTCAGACAGCATAGTAAAACCCAACTGTCAACCTAGGCAGTTCCTATATATGCATAGCAATTTCAATATTAAAGGTAGAGAAAGAATTGCTCATAATTGTTTTTCAAGTCAAACACTTAGTATCATAGTATGTAGCTCAAACATGAATCATAGTCTTATCTATATACCTATATCTAGCTATATATAATAACACAAACCATGCAACATGAAAATTTCCTGCCTAAAATAGAATTTAGCCCACCATGTGTATGTGTGTGCATGCAACATGACAATTACCTGCCAAAAAAAGCATCTTACCCATTAATGTGTTTAGATTCATCGACATACCAATTGACATATATAGTCATCAATTATTTATAATAGACATTATCAATCAAACTGCATCAATAAAAGACATAAAATATTACTATTTTAATATCTAATTAAACAGATTATATTGGAAATGCCTCAAATTCCATAGTTTGATCTCCGCCTAGAGGCTAGTGAACCATTTACACTATAATTTTATCATCAACGTAATAGAATCAGGAAATATATATATATATATATATATATATATATATAGTTGCATTGGAAATGTGCTGAGCTTCATTAGTTGTCACGTATATTTTTAATTCATAAATATAATATGCATGGTGTGGCTTTTTGTATATTGTTGTATTGGAAATTATTAAAAATTATAAGTTGAAGTTTCTAAAATATTTCCATGAAATTTTTCTATATTTCCAAAACTTAAATTAGAATGTGTATTAAAAACAATTAAAAAAAATTGGCTTATTGTCATAAGTGTAAGTTCTTTAATTATTAATATCTAATTTAATAAATTATATACTTTGTATGAACTACAATTACATTAGTTATCAAACACATAAATATATATTCATGAAATATAATATTTTCTAAAATTTTATTGGACATTATTTATATAATTATTTAAATTCATGGTATCCAATCTAATCTAATATATATAATGATATTTTGTTTAATATTGTTTAATAATTTATAACCATTGAATATATAGTATGCATCAAGCAAGATTTTTATTGTTATGACAATTTATTTTTATCATATAAAAATGTAATTTATTAGCAAATTACTTAACTACAATTATATTTTCAACTATATAATAAATTTACATTATATCATATTTATTTTAAGAAAATAATACGTCTTATTTTTCAATGCACTTATTAATAGAATAACAAGTGTTTTTATAAACACAGTGTTTGAAAATATTATTTTTTTAAATTTAATTAAAATACTATTAAAACTATGTTAAAACACTATGAGTAATAGGATAAAAATAATAATCATGCAAATAATTATTGCATTTTTATAATTACTATTTTCAATTAATGGTTTAAGAGTGCATTTTTATGATATAAACTTCTATTTTCCATTAGTTTTTTTTTTTACATTATGAAGATTATAATACCATGCTTTGCAGTAAATGTTACTCCCTTCATTTTAGTAACTTTACTAATTAAGAAATATTAAATTCAAGCAAATAAAATGGCTAAAATGACTGATAAACCCTCCCATAAATATACTTATGACACCTTGATCATTAATTACTAAAGGAGAGAATAGGAAAGGTAGCATTTGATTTGTATGAATTTTTGTAATATGACTTATCTTTTAAATCAAATTTTGGAAGAAAGAGACTTATATTATGAAACGAGGGGAGTATATGACTATTGCATAAAGAAAAGGTCTTGTTTGCAAGCACATTGACTTGATATCCCTCATCAAGTATTTCTTAGTCAATTTCAGTGAAAAATCATGCAAAGTTCTACCTCTATACTCAAATAGGCTTCAAAGACACAACAGCAAATAAAAAGAGAACATGTTGGTTTGCATTTTCTTTCACTTCATCAGCTAATGAGAAAACCTTGATGCCAATCGTCCAGTAAATTGGAGGTAAAGGGGCATACCATAAACATAACATTGTTTCAGAAGGGAAAGAAACACAACTGGAGAAATGTGAGTTAAATCAGAAAAAGGATGCAGGATGAGGGCCCATGGCTGTTGGGCTTTGTCAGCAATTTGTTCTGCAACTTTTTCATCACATCCCATCCTGAAAATTGTGATATCTTATGTAAGAGATCAACAGTATGCAAGGGCTAAAAAGTTTTAGTTCTCAGTAAAGGAATTGATTTGAAGGATTAAATTAGAAGAGCAAAAAGAAATAATAAACAAATAAAATGTCAAGTTGCTTACCAAATTGAAATAACTAAAGCAGAAACATAAATTAAACATTTGAATCAAATAAATAAATAAATATGAAGTTGAACATAACATCAACACTAATTAATGATCCCATCCCAAGATAAGTTTATAGTCTACTTTCGCAAACATCCATGATTTATCACTGACAGTAAGAAGAATAAGCATCCAAAGCCAAGGTCCTTGGCTCAACCAAAACAACAACAGGAATAGGAAATACTTGATTGCCTAGATCATCATTTTTTCCACTTGTATCTCATGCTGCGGTACATCTTTTTGGATACTCATCTCTTTGAGACATCATAAAAGACCTGATAAGGGACACTAGAACCGATCTATTGCGCAAAAAATATACAGCATGAAGCCCAAAAAAATGCACTTATAGGTCCACTGCCCCACCTCCACCCGGACCGCAATTCTCAAGTTGGAAGTGATACTTTAGCAACTCTACTCGGAGTATACACAAAATTAGCAAAGGTTTGCATCAAAAGTGAAAGAGCCTAAAAGAGAAAGAGATTAAAAGAATGGGAGATCATGTTGTTAAGTAGACAAGACCAAGACAAAACCATTGATAAACAAGATGATTGATAGTTACAAATTTATGATGGAATAACCAAACTTCAATATTGAAAAAGTCCTTTTATTTATAATAGATGTCATTTTTGATAAGGCATACTTAGATGAATGCTTAATGACATGAACAAATCCACTCACCAATTTTAGTGGAAGCTCATGACAATGCATTCAATAAAACCATTAAAACAATGTTCGCCATCATTTTGTGCCCCTCTACATACAATGCCATCCTAGGAAGAAAACAATTGAAAGCAAGTGTATTCATGGCGTGATTGGTCATGTGTTCCCTCACCTGAGACTCTTGGGGAGAATTAATTGTGAACAAAAACAGGACAAATGATATCATGCAATTGAAGTTAAACGCGTACCCAAAGAAACATTGCTATTGGAAGATTTGATGTTCCCAGTGGAAGACCAAGATATGAAAACAGTACTTGAAATGGATGAGTGCCACTTGGATGAGTCTACATTACATTGGTAAACACTTAATAGGATTAGCAAGAGTGAGATGACACAATTCCTAGCTAGCAATATGCATGTGCTTTCCTGGTCTATATGGCAGCTTGTGGGGAAGGAATACCAACTAAGGTAATCAAACATAGATTGGATATTCTAGATAGAAGTAAGCCACTGAAGTGGAAGGCTGATAGAGGGTGAGTAACACAAAACCACACAAGAAGAGATTTAGAAATTGTCGAGTTCAAGCTTTCTCAAGGAGGTAAAATATGCAGAATGCCAATCTTGTGCCAGTAAATGAGGACAAAAGAAAATGGCATATGTGTGATTTCACAAAGCTCAATCAGGCTTACACTAAGAGTGGTTATCCCTTACCCAAGACTTGTCGGCTAATAGATGTCCAGGAATGCCCCAAGTATTTAAGCTTTATGGTTACATTTTTAGGATATCATCAAGTTAGGCTAATAGAAGAAAGACCCCCTTCATCACAAACCTTTATCACAAGGGAATGATTGTACTCCCATAATGATGTTTGGGCGTAATAATGCCAAAGCTACATTTGAGGGTCTAGTAGATAAAACCTTTGAGGCAAAAATTGAGAAGAAAGTGGCGCCCTACATAGACAACATTATCCTCAAAAGCAAGAGCAAGGATGATCATACAAAAGATCTTGCTGCAGTCTTTCACACACATTAAGATGATTTAAAATTAAATCCAACAAAATGTGTTTGTCATGTTCAAGCAGGTGAGTTATTGGGATTCATGACGTAAATCTAGACAACGAACCTCCCACGTCGAAGGACATTGAGAAGCTATCCGGAAACTCGCGGCATTTTATTGTTTATTATCTCAAGCAAGAGTTATTGAAGGCCAGGGTTGGCTTTCCATGGACGCTGGCCTGCCAAAAGGACTTCAAAGATTTAAAGGAACATTTAGTTCGGCTTCCCACGTTGACATCACCTGAATCTGGGGAGACCTTGTTCTATTATTCCCAGTCCACGGGCCAAACATAATAGATTCAATTCTGTATTCTCAATCTATTCCCAAGGCGTCACCAAAAAAACGTACGGGAATAATCAAATGAGTTTTCAATCATCAATTCCGTATGGTTATTTCAAAAACCAAATGCCCCCAGCTCCCAGGAAGAAGGAAAAAAAAATGCACACGAAACAAAATGCAAAGAGACAAATTACTCGTGGAATAACCAACGAACAGGATCATCAACATGCCAAATTATTATTACCGTCTCGAGTTTCAAATAAGTATGAATTTAGCTTTGGTCAAAAGAATTAAATAAAAAAAAATCTAAATGGCTACGCTGTACAAGGAAAATAGGAAAATTCATTTAATGTTTACGCCAAAGCGCTTAACCAAATTGCTAAACCGAAGCGCTTGCTTCGGATTCAAGAGTAGAAGTGTAAACCAATATATAAACATAAACAGTACAATACATGCAAAAGATTACATTGACGCCAGAATTCAAACAAATGATACCAAGCCTGAGAAATTACACAATGGTATTAATTCGCCGACCAAACTGCGGTGCGATGAGTATCTCCTCTCTCGCTTCTGCCTCCTACTCTGACACAAATTGAAGAAAACTGGGGAAGGGGGGAAAAAAGAGCGATGAAACAGTAACGATGAAATTTGACTTATGTGAAGGGGGTTGGAAATTCGGAGGGCGTTAGGGTGTGCTGAATTCGTGATACGTATCTTAGTAAACCCTAACTCGGTGCCTGTTGGGGTTGCGTGATATAGTAGGAATTATAAGGTCGGAAAGACGAAAGAGAGCGGGAGTTTATTTATTTATTTTTATTTTCATGTTTTGCATATAATAATGATAAGTTGGAAATGTATTAATCTATTTATTCTTATGCTTGTTATATAATAAGAATAAATTAGGAATAAAATTTTATTTTATTTAATAGATAGGAATGGGATTAAAAATAAAGTAATTGAGTGTTTGTTTGGAGCTAATTATTAAAAGTAGTTATCTAATATAACTACTTATTTTTAAAAAAATTAAGCTAATTTTTTTTAAAATAAGTAGTTATCATGGATAATTAATTTTTATAAGTAGCTCCAAACAAGCACTGATTTACTAAGATATTATTTTTAATTCATAATATATCTAGCCATGTGTGTGTAGATATGGCCAACTATTATTTTTTTTTAAAAAAAAAATTCCATACTTGAATATCTAGAATTTACACTTAATAAGCTATTCCCTAATTTTCTAAAGAATAAAAAAAATTTATCTTACTGTTTAAAGTTATTAGTTAGGAAAAATAAAAAACATGTAATATATTTCATTACCATTAAATATCTACAAATACCACACGCGTTATTTTTTTTAACCTCTACAAAAAATCAAATTCACATTATGAAGTATAAAGGATAAATATCTTGTTTGTTTTTCTGTATCAACTTTACTATCAATCCAAAATATATATTATTGTTTTGAAATCCAAACTATCAAATATAATTGAAGAATGAGACATTTCAATCCAAAAATTATTCAGAATATTACAACTGTTTTTCACAAATATCCATCATAAAAATTTATTGAAATGATACAACTATCAACATATAAGAAATGTCAATAACTAATTAGAAACATCAATAGTTTGGCGAGCAAAACATAGATGCATGTAGCAAAGACAACAGCCAAGAAAGACATGTAGCACACAAATATGAGGTTAGTGGTTATAATTAACCGAGTGTATTTTGGTCTTTAACCTTTCCAACATAATATCCACATCCGAATTACCAACCCCCCTCAATAAATGAGTTGTATGATAATATTTGATCTAAGGTAGATAAAGACCAAACACTCACAACTATCACTCGAGGTTTCAACACTTGAGATAAAAAGTTATGTTTTTTTTCACTCAAAATAAAGTTTTTACTCAACTTTATAGAAGGGGAACATAGGGAGCTCAAAAATATAGTTTGTAATTCAAGGGGATAGTGTGTTCCATTCTATTGAGGCTACCCATATTTACAGTGGCAGTCATGGTTACAAAAATTACATTATACCTCTCCCCTTTACCTACCTAGTTACATTCCAGTCATTCTTTACTATCTAGATATCTACTACAAACTAACAATTAGTTGGATGAAAACTAAAATGAGGTCAGCCTATGTATGGTATTTTAATAGCCATACCGCATCATAGAGCCCCTTACATGCTGAAAAGGTAGGTAATAAAGAAAAGAACAAATCGCTCAATCACCCCCATACCTAATCAATCATCTCCCGTGCTTAGCCAATTAAAATAATATGATTTGTTAACTTGGCTGACATTCTTCACCTACTCCACCATCCGCTTGTCCTCCTTTTTCTTTTTTCTTTTTTATTTATTTTAATTTTCAAAATCAGCCTTGGGCTTTGGCTGATTTGGCTTCTTAGGTGGCAAAATACTTGGAAATAGCAATAAAATAGCTAGTTGGCCTTAGGCTTAATGTGTCATCATAGTTGGTTGGGCTTGGGTTGGATAAGCTACCATAATTGATTGTGTTTGGGCTAAATGTCCCACCATGCATGCATGGGCTGGTACTTCCACTTATTTCTCATATTCTGCTAATTAATTTCATTCAAGTTAAGAGTGTTTTGTAATCCCTAATTTAGAAAAATTAATTAGTGAAATATTATTATGAGATGCTCCTACATCATCCTCCCTGTATTGGGAGGGCTCCACCTCTTCTGTATAGGGCTCATCATGAAGTTAAGGGAGTAGGTCATCCACATTAAATGTGTTTGATATATTTTCCATGTCCGGTGGCATCTCAAGCCGATTAGCATTACTTCCAATATTCTCAAGAACTTTAAATGGTCCATCACTTCTTGGCATAAGCTTGTTTTTTTTATGGAGAGAATCCTTTTCCTTTCTAAGATATAGCCACACAAGATCTCCTGGTTCAAAACTTTGTTCCCTCTGATATTGGTTGGCCTTCCTTTTATTTATTTCTTTAACTTTCTCAATTCTTGCTCTAACTTGCTCATGTAATTTCTTGAAGGCTTGAATTCTGTCTTTGGCTTCAAAAATTATTTGGGCCTTGGTAGGAAGCAAGCTCGATGGGAGTGATAGGTTTGACACTATACACGATCTCAAAAGGCGAATGGTCAGTGGCATACGTAGGGAATCTATTGTATGCAAATTCAACGTGAAGGAACTTAAGGTCCCAATCCTTGAGGAATTTGTACACCAAGTTGTGCAAGATAGTAGTTAGGGTCCGGTTGGTGACTTTGGGTTGGCCATCCATTTGTGGGTGGTAGGCGATGCTAAATAAAAGTTTAGTATCGACCAACCTCCATAAAGGTTTCCATAAATGGCTAAGGAACTTGATATCCTTATCCGAGACAATGGACTTAGGAATATCATGCAACCTTACTATTTCTTTAAATAATAGATCGGCTATATAAGAGACATCATCCATCTTATGACAAGAGATAAAGTGAGTCGTCTTAGAAAACTGATCCACCACTACCATAATGGCGCCATTTTTCCTTTGACTTCTAGGCAAAGCCATTATGAAGTCCATACTCACATGATCCCACGGTTGATGAGGGATAGGTAATGAAGTGTAGAGTCCTTGGTGGAAGTGACTCTTTGACTTTTTACATGTAGCACATCTAGCTATGACTTTACGTACATCACTTATTATTTTAAGCCAATAGTGATATGAATCAAAGTAACGAAGTGTTGATAATGGTTTTTTTTTATGATCTTCAATGGAATTTGAAGTTGCAAAGGAAGGATTAATGCACGGTTTTTAGGATGCTACGACGGATGGTAATGATCTTTAATCAAGGACTCAATGGGATTGTTTAACTTTGAATGATTCGGTTGAATGCATTCAAAGTCTTCTATTTAGGATACTAATCTGAGCAATGTCCTATCTAGAATTCAATCTCAAAGAGAAGATACTCAAGTGTTAAACACGTAGGTTTTTATTACCCAAATCAGGCCTAGCATGTACAATGACTTAGGGTAGGTATTTATAGGACGCTTAACAACTAATTAGACGACTAACTACGTAGAGTTAGTTAGAAACTAGCCGTTAGGAACCTTTAAATAACCAATAGGATTAAGCTTCCATAATCCCTAACCCTAGTTGTAAGTAATTACTATCATCATTTAAATGATTTTAATGACAATCATTACAAAGCATTACAACCGACTATGGTACATACATGAAATAACAACAAAACTCTAATTACATAAAACATATCCTAGAGTTTACAACAAGTCTATTATAACTAATGAGGTCATCATATCAAGCTTGTTGCATTGTACACTTTAGGTACCTTTATGTATCTTGACGTCTTCAAATGTCAAATGTCTTCACCCTGTAAATATGTAACATACCCGTAAAAACATCTTAAAGTCATTTCAATATCAATGGTAGAAGTAATATCAAGGATGTTTAAGATGATAGGCTCCATTATTAGAAATGCCAATTCCTCATTATTTTTGATACGTAACACCCACACAAATTCCACTCAACAAAGGCGATGGATGATGATGTTCATTTGGTATGATGGTGGATGAATAAGGGTAGGATAAAATGCAACAAATGTAATACTTAAACACCTCACAAAGATAACATTTAAATGGATTTCAAAGAGAACTCACAAAGATGAACCATTTGATATGAACCAAATGAAGAAAACACAAATAATCTTCATAGGATTCAAAACCAAAGAAAAGAAACACACAAAGAATCCTTAACAATGACCACTTTCAACTCACATAGAATTGAAAGGTTAAACTCTCTCAAAGGAGATGATTTTTATTCAAAACTCAAATTCTCAACTTTACACATGAGAAGACCCTTATTTATAGGCCATAACTCCCACGCCAACTCATACCAACATCGTAGGATATTTTCCAATCAAACCATATCCTAACTAACATTATCCACTTCTAACTAACTAACTAATATGACCATCAATTACAGCCCATAAACTCGACTTTACAGCTGTTAACTACAGCTAATTACAACTGTAATTACACTTAAGTGATATGGCAATATATCATAAAAAAATCATTGCCTTATGAGCTAGTTAGTTACATAAAATAACAACATTAACAAAGAAAACCCTAATTTGCATTACTCCACGTGGGTCGCTTGTTCCAGTAGCTTCCACGTGTCATGCTGACGCGTAGGGCTGTAAATGAGTTGAGCCAGTTCGGTATTCGGCTTGGCTTGTTAAAAGCTTGGTTCAGCTCGTTCATTTAGTTAAATGAGTCGAGCCTGAGCCTCACTTTTGGGCTCATTTATTAAACGAGCCAAGCCCGAGCTCGAAAAAGCTCAGATCGGTTTATTTTTTGGCTTTTGCTCGTGAGCTTAACTCGGCTTGGCTCATTAAAAGTTATGTTCAGCTCGTTTGTTTAGTTGAACGAGTCGAGCCCAAATATCATTTTAGGCTCTTTTAACCGAGCCCAAGCCTAGGGGTATTTGGCTTGTCTTGACTCATTTACAGCCCTACTGACGTGGCATAACGTTCAACATGTCATCAAAACATAGGTTGACTCATCCTATAGCTTCCACGTCATTAAAGTCTTGTTTGGTTGCTTGAAATTGTATAAAACGCAACTCATGCTTTGAAATTCAAGGAAGTGTCTTGTTTGACTTTGGCACTTCCAATAACTCAAAGAAATTCCTCAAACATGTCTCAAAACCATGTTTGGAAATAAATAAGGCCATGCTCCTGCATCAATTTTGAAGATCACTAGACGCTCCTGCATCAAATATAAGTGCTCCTGAAATACGTCATAGGTCTTGTTGATCCTGAAATGTTCGGCTAGCCCACCTCCTTGTGATTCTTGTATTAACAACTCTCGAATGGGACTCTTGGGGATGCAAAGCTTGGTATTCTTGAAGAGAAATCCATCTTGTATGACATAGGGGCTTCGAAGCTTGTCTCGGTCTTCAAGGTAGCTTGCAAAGTCTTCATCCTCCTTATATAGCTCCTTCAAGCATCCAAACCTTAAGACTTGAGCTTCCAATAGAGACAATATACAATACCTTGAAGAGAGGGCATCCGCTACTACATTGGTTTTGCCATTCTTGTGTTTTGCTACAAATGAGAAGGATAGTAAAAACTCTATCCACCTAGCATGCCTAGGGTTAAGCTTATGTTGTTCATTTACATACTTTAGAGATTCATGATTGGTATGAATACAAATAGTGAAGGCCTTAGATAATGAGACCAATGATCTAGAGCCCTAATAATAACATGAAACTCCTTGTCATACATGTTGTAGTTAGATCTTCATCCACTGAGCTTCTCACTAAAATAGGCTATTGGCTTGGCTTCTTGAAGTAGGACCACTCCAATCCCGACTCCGCTTGCATCACATTCAACTTAAAAAAATTTAGCAAAATTTGGTAAACTTAAGACAGGGGCCTTACTTAGTCTGTGCTTGATCACATCAAATGCTTCTTGGCCCACATGTGTCCACTTGAATTCTCCATTCTTGAGACACTTTGTGATAGGGGCCAAAAGAGTGCTAAATCCTTTTATGAACCCGATGCAAGAGCATCTCATAATAATATTTCATTAGTTAATTTTTATAAGTTAGGGGATCACAAAATATGAAATTAATTAGTAGAATATGAGACATAAGTGGAAATACCAACCCATGCATGCGCAGTGGTACATTTAGCCCAAACACAACCAATTATGGTAGCTTATCCAACCCAAGCTCTACCAACTATAATGGTACATAAAGCCCAAGGCTAAACAATTATTTTTTTGCTATTTCCAAGTATTTTGCCACTTAAGAAGCCAAATCAGCCCAAGCCTAATTTTGAAAATTAAAATAAATAAATAAAAAGAGAAAAGAAAAAGGATGACAAGTGGATGGTGGAGTAGGTGAAGAAAGTCAGTCAAGTCAACAAATCAGATTATTTTAATTGTCTAAGCATGGGAGACGACTGATTAGATATGGGAGATGATTGAGTGATGTGTAATTCTATTTATTACTTACCTTTTTATCATGTAAGGGGCTCCATGTTGTGGTATGGGTGTCAAAATACCACATACTGGTTGACCTCATTTTAGTTCTCATCCAACTAGTTGTTAGCTTGTATTAGATAACTAGATAGTAAAGAATTGTTGGAATGTAACTAGGTAGGTAAAGGGGATGGGTGTAATGGAATTTTTATAACCGTGGTTGCCACTATAAATATGGGTAGCCTCAACACAATGGAACATACTATCCTCTTGAATTACAAACTAGATTTTTGAGCTTCCTATGTCCCCCCTCTAAAAATTGAGTGAAAGCTTTGTTTTGAGTGAAAAATATCATAACTTTTATCTCAAATGTTGAAACCTTGAGTGGTAGTTGTGAGTGTTTAGTCTTTGGCCACCTTAGATCAAATATTCTCATACTCCTCGACTCTTTTCTCCATTTTAACTTTCTGTGGTCAATTATCCCGTAAGCCACCATCTTCCATTAAGCATGTGCCAACATGTTTAGCATATGCATCAATTAGGTATAAGAGCTTAAGGTTGAGAATTTGGGATAATTTTTATCTCCTCTTTTCCTTCTTTACACCGTCTAAGCCCAAACACTTCACAAAAAATTTTCTAGCCACCCACCATAATTTTCGAGCCCAACGTAACCTCTCCTAACCAAACACAACATCTTTCTCTATTGATTTCTTCTTCAAATTCAAGAAACTATGGGTGATGAACAAATCCCAAGAGGCTTGAGACTTGAAGAGGTGTAAAACTTGAGAGAGACCGAGCCATTGAAAACCTCGAAAATGACATGAGAAGAGTTATTGGCATTTTAGAGAATCTCATGCAAAACCATAACACTCTATACCTAAATACTTCTCCACGACTGAGAAGAAAACCCCATTTTCACCAACATAAGGTGGTAGGATCTAGAACAAGTGATGATGTTAGTGATTCCAACTCCTTACCAAGTGATTTTCTCAAGTGATAGAAGAAGGAGACATGAAATGAGAGATCATTTTCATGACATCAAAGTCAATGTACCGGAGTTTGATGGATCACTTAATCTATAACATTTCCTAGAGTGGAAGTTGAGGTGCTCTAGGATGTCTGAAGTGAAAGGCTATAATGATGAGAAGAGCTTTAGGATTGCAATCCTTGAGTTCAAGGGACATGCCTCCCTATGGTGGAAAATCCTTACTCGCCAAAAGAGAAATAAGGGGAAGTCTAAAGTGAAATCTTGGTGGAAGATGAAGAAGCTTTTGAGGGAAATGTTTTTACCCTCATCCTACACTCAAGACCTCTACAACAAGATGTCCTCCTTGAGGTAAGGGTCAATGAACGTTGAAGAATACATCAACGAGTTTGAGCAATTGAAGATGAAGTTGGAGTTAGATGAGATAGATGAGCACACCATGTCATGTTTCCTTGGAGGGCCATCCCCTCCCATTCGAAATGTTGAAGTGAAGGACCAGAGGAAAGGTGTTAGGTTTGAACCTAACAAACCAAAGCTTGTAAGGTGCTTTAAGTATAAAGGCCTAGGGAACTATCAAAACGAGTGTCCCAACAAAAGAGTTATGGCTCTTTTGGACTTGGATGAGGCATCTCATGAGGAGGAGATGGAAGAGATCAAATCGGACCATGAGGAGGATGAAGAGTAAGAAGAGGCACCCCCGGATGTAGGAGAAGCTCTAATGGTGAGAAGGGCATTGCACACCAAGGAGTTCATGAAGGAGGAGACATAATGGGAGAACATATTTCAAACCAAGTGCACGATCCTTGGTAAGGTATGTTCCATTATTATTGATAAAGGTAGTTGTGCTAATGTAGCCTCTTGCACACTTGTGGAGAAACTTAACTTGCCTACCACTCAACATGCCAAACCATATAAGCTACAATGGCTCAATAATGGAAGCATGGTTGAAGCGACCAAGCAGGTTTTAGTTCCTTTTTCCATTGGAAAAACCTACCAAGATAATGTGGTATGTGATGTGGTTCTAATGGACGCTTATCATCTATTGCTAAGAATACCATGGCAATATGATAGGCATGTCCAACATGATGGTAGTAGGAACACTTATTGTCTGAATTTTGCAAAAAATAACATTGTACTCACACCCTTAGTCCTCGTTCCTCACTTGTTAGGGAGGAAACCGAAAAGAATAAGACCTTGTTTCTAGATAGCAAGGGGATAGAAAAGGTGTTAGCCAAGGGAAAGCTCATGTATTTTTTATTGTTGCTTGAAGAAAATAAAGGAAGTGGAGGAAGTGACCCACGGGTCAAACCTTTGCTAGGGGAGTTTGGGGATGTCTTCCCAAATGACCTACATAGGGAGCTACCCCCCTTAAGGGGAATTGAGCACCAAATTGACTTGGTCCTTGGTGCTACACTCCCAAACAACCCCGCTTATAGGTGTAATCCCAAGGAGGATAGGGAGTTATAATGGCAAGTTGATGATTTGTTGCAAAAAGGGTTCATTAGAGAATCCCTTAGCCGTTGTGCGGTACCGACCTTTTTGGTACCAAAGAAGGATGGGAGTATCAACAACATCACCATCAAGTATAGGTATCCTATACCTAGACTTGATGACATGTTAGATTTCTTACATGGGGCTTGTGTACTTTCAATATTGATTTGAGGAGCGGATACTATCAGATTAGAGTAAAGGAGGGAGATGAATGGAAGACCTCCTTTAAGACTAAGGGAGGATTTTATGTAATTCTCAAAACACCCTCTTAGATCACAAAGTTAATTTTAGTCTCAAGAAGGAATACTCAAATTTGGACAGAAAGTAATTAGCAATAAAATAACGAAAATGAACCAAAACTCAAGAACACACTCAAAGTTCTGGGATCTTAGGCAAGAACTCAAGACAAACTCAAAGCCCACCCTAATCTTATAACTCAAGACAAACTCAAAGCTATAAGAAAATAATCTTTAACTCGAGACAAACTCAAAGTAAAGAGAAAACCATAAGGTATATTGTGAATAATCAAGAATTATTATTCCTCTCTTCAAACTTGTATTTATAGGAAATATCATACAGCAAAAGAAAGCCAACGGTTTGGCTGAATAATAGCCTCAAAACCGTTCAGCTATAACAGCTAAGAATTAAAGATATTCCCCCCTTTTAACTCCCCTCGTTAAGGCATCAAATGCCTCTTAATGAATAGAAATGAAACAACAACAATTCCTTAATCTGGCGCACCTTTTGCCTCCCTTCTTAATGGGATTAAATACCCATTTGAAAGAGCTACATTATTTATTAAAATAATAATAACACGAAAATAAAAATAACACATAGTAAAATAACCATGGATCTCATTGGGCTTCTCCTTGCTTGGTCTTTACTGAATAAGGCTTTAATCACACGCCCAAGTAAGGCATGTAACAGATTCTGACTTGTGAGCAAATGGGGAAAACCTAAGGGCTTCCAAAACAAGTGCCACAGGTTCATGGGCCAAGTTTGACTTTGGATCATTGTCCATGAAAACTTCTAACTTCGTGCACATTGGTTGGAGCCAACCATGATTGAACCGCCTTCATCTTTTCTGGATCTACATGAACCCCCTCTCTCGTTACAATGTATCCTAAAAATACAACACTAGGAGTATTACAAAGATGATCCCGACTTTGCTAGTGAGATGGGAAGTCCTACGAAGGAGTTTGTATGGCAAGATGGTTACCTCTTTAAGGGTAACAAGTTGTGTGTTCCGAAGAGTGGAGTAAGGCAGTTGTTGGCGAGAGAAGTCCATGGTGGGGGATTGGCCGGACATTTTGGGATCCAAAAGACCCTTGATATTTTAAGCGAGTACTTCTATTGGCCTAGAATGATCAAGGATGTTACTCATGTTGTTCAGAGATGTGCTACTTGTCAAAAGGCTAAGGGACACTTCACTAAGGGTCTCTACACTCCATTGCCAGTTCCGGATGCTCCATGGGAAAGTGTCAGTATGGATTTTATTGTGGGTTTGCCAAAGACGCAAAGGGGAAAAGATAGCATCATGGTAGTAGTAGATATATTCTCTAAAATGGCACACTTTGTAGCTTGTAATAAAATTGATGATGCCTTGAAAGTGGGTGAACTATACTTCAAGGAAATTTTCAAACTCCATGGCATTCCTTGAAGTATAGTATATGATAGGGACTCCATATTCCTTAGTCACTTTTGGAGGACCCTATGGAAGCTTTTTTTTGGGTACCAAGTTGCTATTTAGTACCTCTCATCATCCCCAAACTGATGGGCAAACCGAGGTTACTAATAGGACTTTGGGTACTTTGTTGCGTGGACTTGTAAGCAAAACGAAAAAGGATTGGGACATGAAATTAGCCAATGCGGAATTTGCTTACAATAAGGCTCATTCATTGACTACTTCTTGCTCTCCTTTTGAAGTAGTTTATGGAGTGAATCCTTTTGTTCCTATTGATCTCATTCCTTTGGCTAAGGGGGAAATGATGGAAAAGGATGCCAAAAAGAGGGTTGAAACCTTTCAAAAAACCTGTGAGCAAGTGAAGAAAAGAATTCAGGAGATGAATAAGAAATACCAAGAGCGAGCCAATAAAAACCGCCAACAACCTATTTTTCAACTGGGGGACTTGGTATGGTTGCATTTGAGGAAGGAGAGGTTTCCTAAGCTCCGTAAAAACAAACTTATGCCTCGTTCTGATGGCCCTTAAGATTAAACTTCCAGATGATTTGATGGGAGTTAGTGCCACTTTCAATGTGGGTGATTTATCTCCTTATTTTGATGATTTGAGTTTGAGGGCAAACTCTTTTGAAGAAAGGGGGAATGATCCAAAGTCAAACTTGGCCCATGAACCTGTGGCACTTGTTTTGGAAGCCCTTAGGTTTTCCCCATTTGCTCACAAGTCAGAATCTGTTACATGCCTTACTTGGGCGTGTGATTAAAGCCTTATTCAGTAAAGACCAAGCAAGGAGAAGCCCAAGGAGATCCGTGGTTATTTTACTATGTTTTATTTTTATTTTTGTGTTATTATTATTATTATAATAAATAATGTAGCTCTTTCAAATGGGTATTTAATCCCATTAAGAAGGGAGGCAAAAGGTGCGCCAGATTAAGGAATTGTTGTTGTTTCATTTCTATTCATTAAGAGGCATTTGATGCCTTAACGAGGGGAGTTAAAAGGGGGGCATATCTTTAATTCTTAGCTATTATAGCTGAACGGTTTTGGGGCTATTATTCAGCCAAACCGTTGGCTTTCTTTTGCTGTATGATATTTCCTATAAATACAAGTTTGAAGAGAGGAATAATAATTCCTGATTATTCACAATATACCTTATGGCTTTCTCTTTGCTTTGAGTTTGTCTTGAGTTAAAGATTATTTTCTTATAGCTTTGAGTTTGTCTTGAGTTATAAGATTATGGTGGGCTTTGAGTTTGTCTTGAGTTCTTGCCTAAAATCCCAGAACTTTGAGTGTGTTCTTGAGTTTTGGTTTATTTTCGTTATTTTATTGCTAATTACTTTCTGTCCAAATTTGAGTATTCGTTCTTGAGACTAAAATTAACTTTGTGATCTAAGAGGGTGTTTTGAGAATTACATCAGGAGTATACAAATGGATGGTGATGCCTTTTGGTCTCTCTGATGTAATTCTCAAAACACGCTCTTAGATCACGAAGTTAATTTTAGTGTCATGAACGATTACTCAAATTTGGACAGAAACGTAATTAGCAATGAAATAACAAAAATGAACCAAAACTCAAGAACACACACAAAGTTCTAAGATCTTAGGTAAGAACTTGAGATAAACTCAAAGCTCACCCTAATCTTATAACTCAAGACAAACTCAAAGTTATAAGGAAATAATCTTTAACTTGAGACAATCTCAAAGTAAAGAGAAAACCATAAGGTATATTGTGAATAATTAGGAATTATTATTCCTCTCTTCAAACTTGTATTTATAAGTATATCATATAGCAAAAAAAAAATCCAACGGTTTGGCTGAATAATAGCCCCAAAACCCTTCAGTTATAACGGCTAAGAATTAAAGAGTTGCCACCCTTTTACCTCTCCTTATTAAGGCATTAAATGCTCCTTAATGAATAGAAATGAAACAACAACAATTCCTTAATCTAACACCCCTTTTGCCTCTCTTCTTAATGCGATTGAATACCCATTTGAAAGAGCTAATAACACTTCCCTTAATCTACTCCTTTCAACAGTTTTAAGCAGCCCACACACACACTAGCTGCTATATTATTTATTACAATAAAAAAACATGAAAATAAAACTAAATAAGACCAAAATAACCATGGCTCTCCTTGGGCTTCTACTTGCTTGGTCTTTGCTGAATAAGGCTTTAATCACACGCCCAAGGTTGACTTTGGTTCACTCTCAAATGCGCCCAACACCTTCATGAGGCTCATGGATGAAGTCCTTACACCCTTTATCTCTAAATTTTCTGTATTGTACTTAGATGATATACTTGTATACTCCTCTAGTAGTGAAGAACATGTAAAGCATTTAAGGCTCGTGTTTTCGAACCTTTGGTACAACAAGTTGTATGGAAAGTTAGAGAAGTGTGACTTTTTTGTACCAAAATTCACCTTCCTAGGGTTTGTTGTATCTAACGATGGTATTTCAATGGATGAGTCAAAGGTGGAGGCAATAAGGTCGTGGCCTGCACCTACATCAATTACCCACGTTTGATCCTTTCACGGACTTGCCTCATTTTATAGGAGGTTTATAAAAGGATTTAGCACTCTTTTGGCCCCTATCACAGAGTGTCTCAAGAAGGGATAATTCAAATGGACACCTACAACTCGAGAAGCATTTGATGTGGAGCATGCTAAGTGAGGCCCCCATCTTATGGTTACCGGATTTTGCTAAAGTTAATTAAGTTGAATGTGATGCAAGAGGAGTCGAGATTGGAGTGGTCCTACTACAAGAAGGCAAGCCAATAGCCTATTTTAGTGAGAAGCTCAATGGATCAAGATCTAACTACAACCCATATGACAAGGAGTTTTATGCTATTATTAGAGCTCTAGATCATTGGTCTCATTATCTAAGGCCCGCAAAATTTGTATTACATACCGATCATGAGTCTTTAAAGTATGTAAATAGGAAACATAAGTTCAACCCTAGGCATGCTAGTTGGATAGAGTTTTTGATATGTAACATCCACACAAATTCCACTCAAGAAAGGTGATGGATGATGATGTTCGTGTAGTATGATGATGGACAAATAAAGGTAGGATAAAATGCAACAAATGTAACACTTAAACACCTCACAAAGATGATGTTTAAATGGATCTCAAAGAGAACTCACAAAGATGAACCCTTTGATACGAATCAAATGAAGAAAACACAAAGAATATTCATAGGATTCAAAACCAAAGAAAAGGAACACACAAAGAATCCTTAACAATGGCCACTTTTAAATCACATAGAATTGGAAGGTTTAAACTCTCTCAAAGGAGACGATTTTTACTCAAACTCAACACACCCTTTTACACATGAGAAGACCCTTATTTATAGGCCATAAAATCGACTTCTAGCTGTTAATTACAGCTAATTACAGCCTGTAATTACACTTAAATGATATGGCAATACATCATATAAAAATCGTTGCCTTATAAGCTATAAAATCACAACCTTAACAAAGAAAACCCTAGTTTGCATTACTCCACGTGTGTTGTTCCAACATCTTCCATGTGTCATGATGACATGGCATAACATCCAACATGTCATCAAAACATAGGTTGACTCATCCCATAGTTGCCATGTCATTAAGGTATTGTTTGGTTGTTTGAAATTGCATAAAACACAACTTATGCTTTGAATTTAAGAAAGTGTCTTGTTTGACTTTGGAACTTCCAAGAACTCAAAGAAAATCCTCAAACATATCTCAAAACCATGTTTGGAAATGAATAAGGTCATGCTTTTGCATAAGTTTTTACAATCCTTTTCTTTTTGTAGCAAAACACAATAGTGGAAAAACCCAATGTAGCAGCGGATGCCCTCTCTAGAAGATATTGTATGTAGAAGCTCGAGTCTTAGGGTTTGGATGTTTGAAGGAGCTATACAAGGAGGATGAAGACTTTGCAAGCTACCTTGAAGACCGAGACAAGCTTCGAAGCCCCTAGTCATACAAGATGGATTCATCTTCAAGAATACCAAGCTTTGCATCCTGAAGAGTCCCATTCGAGAGCTGTTGATACGAGAATCACATGGAGGTGGGCTAGCTGGACATTTTGGGATCAACAAGACCTATCACGTACTTCACGAGCACTTCTATTGGCCTAAAATGATAAGTGATGTACATAGAGTCATGGCTAGATGTTCTACATGCCAAAAGTCCAAGAGTCACTTCCACCAAGGACTCTACACTCCATTACCAGTCCCGCATTAACCTTGGGACCATGTAAGTATGGAATTCTTAATGGCTTTGCCTAGAACTCAAAGGCAAAATGACACCATTAGGATAGTGGTGGATCGGCTTTCTAAGATGGCTCACTTTGTCCCTTGTCATAAGACGGATGATGCCTCTTATATAGCCGATATATTCTTTAAAGAAATAGTAAGGTTGCATGGTATTCCTAAGTCCATTGTCTCGGATAAGGATACCAATTTCCTTAGCTATTTCTGGAAAACATTGTGGAGGTTGGTAGGTACTAAACTTCTATTTAGCACTGCCTACCACCCACAAACAGATGGTCGTAGAAAACAATAACTTGGTTCCTAACTTTCCCCACAAAGTTTTCCAAAAGTAACTCAAAAACTTTGCATCCCGATCAGAAACAATGGTCCTAGGCATGCCATGTAACCTAACAATTTCTTTGAAGAATAAATCAGCTATATGTGATGCATCATCAATTTTATGACAAGCAATGAAGTGTGCCATCTTGGAGAATCTATCTACCACCACAAAAACTGAATCTCTCCCCCTTCGTTCTAGGTAATCCCAAAACAAAATCCATAGAAATATCAGTCCAAGGTTCACTAGGTATTGGCAAAGGAGTGTACAACCCATGGGGTTTCAACTTAGACTTGGCCTGTTTACAAGTGATGCACTTCTCACAGAATCTTTCCACGTCACGTTTCATATGAGGCCAAAAAAAATGATCATGCAAAATTCCTAATGTCTTACCTACACCATAATGATCTATCAAACCACCACCATGAGCTTCTCCCACAAACAATTCACGTAGAGAACACATGGGAACACATAGTTTAGTTTCCCAAAACAAAAATCCTTCATGCCTATAAAACTTACCAAATGCCATTTTTTCACATGCATTGAACACATCACCAAACTTACTAAATGGGCTAATACAAGAGATTTGGGCTGATTCTAAACAGACCAAGATGGGCTCAAATAATAACCAAGACTTAATCAACATCATCAAAGAAGTTGAAGAGACTAATATTTATGCAAAAACGTTTCCAACATGATCTAACCATCAAAAGACATGAATTTCATGAGTTTCAACATATTAAATAGAGGATTAAAACATGGTCCTAAATGGACTTGAATGGCCTTTAGAAGTCCAAGAGGCTTAAATAACGTGGGAACTTGTTTATTTTATTGTTTGTGCTGTTTTAAAGCTTTAATTATGACTTTTCCTATTCTAGGAGGGTGTTTTAAAAGCTTTAGTTATGATTTTTCGTATTCTAGCTTTATTTATGAATTTTCATATTCTAGCTTTATTTATGACTTTTCGTATTCTAGCTTTAGTTATAACTTTTCCTATTCTAGGAGGGTATTTTAAAGCTTTAGTTGTGACTTTTCCTATTTTTGGAGGGTTGTTCCAAGTATATATAGGTATTTTGAGATAAATAAGGATATATAACATTTTTAGAAATTATTATATTTGTGAGGTTTTGTGTTCCTCTTCGTTCTTAAAAGAACTTGTAGAACTTATCAAGTTAATCTTGTGGCGTTCAAACAACCAAACTTATCACCTTCATTGTTGAGAGATTCTCAAGTTTTCTAGCTGTGGCGTTTCAATCCTTCGTAGTCTTGGTTTTCATCTTGTTAGGTGTTGGGTTAAGGCTCAAGCAATCTTGTCTTCATGATCTTGGGATGTTAAACCATCGTTGCTATTGGGTTTCATCACAGTTGTTGATGGAGTTCATATCATCTCCTCCTTCACAAATTCCTTGGTGTGCAATACCCTTCTCACCATTAGAGCTTCTTCTACATCTGGGGGTGCCTCTTCTTGCTCTTCTTCCTCCTCATGGTCCGATTTGGTCTCTTCCATTTCCTCCTTATGAGTTTCCTCCTCCAAGTCCAAAAGAGTTGGCTCTTTTTTGTTGGGACATTTGTTTTGATAGTGCCCTAGGCCTTGACACTTAAAGCACCTTACAACCTTTGGTTTGTTAGGTTCAAACTTAACACCTTTCCCCTTGTCCTTCACTTCAACATTTCAAATGGGAGGGGATGGCTTATATGATGGGGGGCTTCTTTGGAAGTGTTGGGAGTGAACCTTCCTTGAGAAAATTTTTTCCCTCTCTTCTCCTTATGCATCTCCACCTTAGTGACTAGATGAAAAAGCTCATCTAACGTGTAGTACTTGTGTAACTCCACCTTCCTTGCAATGTCACTCCTTAACCCTCGAAGGAAACGTGACATTGTGTGCTCCTCTACCTCATCTAACTCCAACCTTATCTTCAACCGCTCAAACTCCTTGATGTATTCTTCAACACTCATTGATCATTGCCTCAAGGAGGACTTCTTTTTGTAGAGGTTTTGAGTGTAGGATGAGGGTAAAAACCTTTCCCTCAAAATCTTCTTCATCTTCGACCAAGATTTCACCTTAGACTTCCCCTTCTTTCTCCTTTGGTGAATAAGGCTTTCCCACTATAGGGAGGCATGTCCCTTGAGCTTAGGGATTGCAATCCTAAATCTCTTCTCATCATTATAGCCTTTTGCTTCAAACATCCTAGATCACTTCAACTCCCACTCTTGGAAATCTTATGGATTAAGTGATCTATCAAACTTGGGCACTTCGGCTTTAATGTCATGAAAAGGATCTCTCCTTTCATGTCTCCTTCTTCTATCATGTGGGGAATCACTTGGTGAGGGGTTGGAATCACTAGCATCATCAATTGTGCTAGATCCGACCACTTCATGTTGGTGAAAATGGGGTCTTCTTCTTTGTTGTGGGGAAGTATTTTTTTTAATAAAAAAATGGTTAACCCCCAATGTTTACTTTAAGAAGGGGATTTGATGCAGGAGCATCTCATAAGTAGAACTTGGTTTATTTACATAAGGGAAACTAGGAAGCTAACATATGTGAATTTTTATAGGTTAACATAAAAAATATTGCATGGACATATTATTTGATGATCAATTGATATTCCTACACTGAATATGTCATGTGATGCCTATTATCTTATGATTGTTATTTGGTTATCTTCTAATAATGAATTTTATTCTTTTCACTATTACTACTTATTTTTTATAATTTAACAACTAGGGAATTGATTTGACAATAGAAATTTCTGGGTTAAATTTCATTCTCCATTGATCTATACTTACTATATTTGTGTGTTTAGGTCTAATTTGGGGTGTCTGCAAAATCACACCAAATTTTAGCGCTATTATGCTTGAGAGGATTTGTAATCATACATCTTTGAAGAACCAATGGTGAATCAAACGTTAAAGGACCTTTCGGCTCCTATATTTAACCTTAATCCTCTTTGCATTAATTATCTTGATGAGAAGGATGTGTGTGATATTAGGCTTAGACTAACACTTGTGCTTCCTATTTTTCAGAGGTTTCCAACACACTAGCTCTTTTGGATCAAGCTACATCACTCATCCTAGAAAGTTTACACAACATGTTCTAGAATGAAATGAATGAGGTTAAATATATATCAATTAAAATTAAAAGCATTCCATTTCTCTTTAGTTGATGCTCTTAAAGAATAATTATATGACCTACCTACTAGATCTATTAATACTTACGCTGATATACAAAATTTGTTTTTTGTTTTTTTAGAAAAAGTATTTCCTTTTGAATTAATCCAAGGCTACTAACAATAGAAAAAAATTGTGGTATTAGTCAAGATGGGGCATCAATCATTACATGAATAATGGAAAATGTCTAAGAAATTGTGTTCGTGAACAATTATTGATATAGTACTTTTATAAAGGAATAATGCCAATGGATCAAATTATGATAGATTTTGCTAACAGGGGAACATTAGTAGGCAAGACTCCAACTAAGGCTAGATGGCTAATATTTAATATGGCTTCTAATTCCTAATATTGTGGTATTAGGAATATTATCTCTTCATCTCACTATCCTCTTGAATTAAAAGCTAGATTTTCGAGCTCCCTATGTCCTCCCCCTACAAAGTTGAGTGAAAACTTTGTTTTGAGTGAAAAATCTTAAAACTTTTATCTCAAGTGTTGAAACCTTGAGTGGTAGTTGTGAGTGTTTGTTCTTTGGCTATCTTAGATCAAATATTATCATACTCCTCATCTCTTTTCTCCATTTTAACTTTTGGTGGTCACTTATCCCATAAGACACCATCTTCCATTAAGCATGTGCCAACTTGTTTAGCATATGCATCAGATTGGCTTGCCACATTCTAAGATTTTTACAGATCGAATTGATCAAAACTTTATAATTAATCAACTTGAGTATACTTGGACTCATTGGTACTCCCAGATAATGGAAAGGAAAGGCTCCCTTAAGGCATACCGGCCATCTCAAGAAGACCTTGTCTCACCATGTCATCTACTCCAACCAAAAAAGTATGTGACTTAAGTGGATTAGCACTAAAACTTGAAACCTGACTAAAATGACAATACATCAAGTAAATAGCCAATAGACTATCTATCTCCCCTACCAAATAGAATAACATCATTCGCAAAAGCAAGGTGAGTAACAGATAGTTGCTTGCATCTCGAATGATAAGAAAAATAACCATTCTTGGCAAGATTCCTCAGGCTTGAACCAAGATATTCCATGCCTAGCACACAAAGATAAGGAGAAAGTGGATCTCATAGTCTTAATCCTTAGTGGACATTGAAAAAGCCAAACATGTTCCATTTAATTTGAGAGAATATGAGCACGTAAACACATATTCCATCAAAATATTGATAAAATGATGTGGAAATTTAAGCCCATGGAGAAGGGACTTAAGAAAATGCTAGGAAAGAGAATCATATGCTTTCTTAATGTCTCCCTTGATATATCATTTTGGGGAGGTCCTTCTCCTGTTATTGTCCTTAATGAGCTCCTGTACTAGTAGTATAATTTTTGTAATCAATCTACCTTTAACAAATACACCTTGTTTTGTCGATACCACAAACTCAAGCACACTAGCTAAAAGGATAGCCAACAACTTTGAAATTACTTTGTAGATAGTAAAATAGTGTGCTATTAGTCTAAACTCAGAGACTGCAGTTACCTTCTCAGACTTAGGAGTAAGGGCCAAAGCTATATGGTTTAGTTGTTTCAACAATTTACATGACTGGAAGAAATTCCAAGATAGCCTTAGTAAAATCAGTACCAACGATTTCCCATGCTGCCTTAAAGAACTTAGTAGGTACCCATCCGACCTTGGAGATTTATTGTCCCCAAGACCAAATAGAGTTCTTCTAATTTCCTACCTTGTGACCAACACAAACAAACCTCTACAGCTCTCTTCTAAAAGAGTAGGGCCCATTTGATGCAGGAGCATCCACCTCATTTTAATTTTGGCTAACAAAATTATAATGAAATTTGTTGACTTCTTAAACATATTCCTAAGGTTTTATTTGAACTTGAAGCTAAAGGTATTTGAGCATAAATTTTGATCAAGCAAAGGCTACAAGTTAAGATAATCTTGCATCAAGGAGGTGCCACATGGCTAGCCATGAAACAACAAGTGATAGCCTAACTCACCAACTTTTTCTTGGCTTCTTTGTAGCTTGAATATGGCTTAAAAAGCCATGCAAGTCTCAGCCAAACAACCAGCCAGCAGCCCCCATACAACACCAATTTTCAAGACTCACAAGCATTAATTAAGTTTGGAGTTAAGTTTGGTGATTTTCAAGACATTAATTAGCATTAATTAAGGGTATTTAATGGCCTAAAAAGCAGCCATAGCAGGCGGCCAAAAGGGGTCTTGGGGGAAGGGTTACTTTTCCATTTAATTAAGCATAGACAAGCGTAATGTACTAGCTTTCCTCTTTTTTTTATGTAATTTATGTTTACTAATTCCTATTAATTTCTTATAAACACAATGTAGCAGTTAATTCATAGGGAAAGGTTGTGCGAGGCTCAAAAATAGCCCCTGCCAATGCTGATTGTTTGAGTGAATTAATTTCTACCATAGTTAGCATGCATTAGAGTAGTGTTTAGTTAAGTTGAACTCCTATGATTACCTAAGGGTTGGTTGTAATTTATCTCAACTTCTTACAATATATGGGTGTAAAATGAATGAAACAGGCAGCCATTGATTGAGTATTTTATAGAGAAGGTCACGTGTCTTTTTTTCCCCAACAAACATAGTGTATGGTTTGTTGCATCTCAAAAATCTTACAATTTTTCGTTAACAGTTGATACTTTAAATGGTGATTGTAAGTATTTGATTCCAAGGGTTACTTGAATATCAAATCCTTTTTCCCATCTCATCCCCTCTTCTATTTTTCTCTTTTGTTGGAACTAATCCCTGGTTCCACCATCAACTCTTAGAAAGACCCAAGTTTTTTAGCATTTTTATGCATCAAATTGGTATCAAAGCTCAAAGTTGATAAATTTGGGTCTTTTGTTTCCTCTCATTTTTTTCTGCACATTACACCATTTCCAGCCCCATTTTGTCTAACCATTACCACCATTTTCTAGCCCCATTTTTTGGCCCTATTCCATCCTCATTTTGTCACACCATCCACCATTCTACGACATCATCTTTTTCATCTAATTTATTAACCATATTCGTTCAGCCCTACAACCATCCTACACCATTTGCCTTGTTTCTTTATTTTTTTTCCTAATTTCGACCATCTCATGCCCTACTCCCAAAAATCAATCCCTAACTATCTTCCATCTTCATTTATCCCCATTTTACTTACCACCCTTTAATCCTGCAAAAAGTCCACAAAAAATGGAAAGAGCAGCCCCAAATGATACAAAATTAATAGCTCTTAGCACTACAAGTGTGAGAAAGATTCGACGTCTTCTTGGCGAAATGCAAACAACAAGATCACAATAATAAAATGATGGACAAAGGAGTTATAAGGTTGAACCATTAAAACTTAATGGTATCCTAAACTCCAAATGACCACCATAAATGGAGGTAGATCATGAGAAGGAGGTTCTCACGTCTTACTCCCATGCTTGATGTTGTTGTGAAAGATGAGGAGGAGAAAAAGGTTGAGTCCAACTAAGGAGAAAGTAGATTTGAAGATGCCATTATGGAAAAGGAGGAGAAAAAGGTTGAGTTCAGTCGAAGAGAAGGTAGAATTGAAGATGCCACTCAAAATGTTCATAAGGAGGTGCCTTCATGTGATGAAGATGCCCCTTTAGTTGTTGAAGTTGTTCAAACCAAACCCAACCACTTACCTTTGTTAGAATCCGACCCATGTAAGCCATCACCTCCCAACAACTTTGACTCTCAACCAAACAAATTTGTACCCATGGTTGAGAGGTATATTGACGGTCTTATTCCTTCTCCACCAAGGAATAATGGCAATGTGGTTGGTACTATGCTTCCCATAAAAATGTCACAAGGTGCTTACGAGATTATCATGCATTCTTGGTTGCATGTTGATATCTCAAAACCTAACACTCTCACCCCTAAAACTTATTTTCTTCCACCACCATCCATCATTAGTGGTGAAGTTAGCCTAAGGTTTAGTGGAAACTCACTTGTCTCCCCTCCAAACCTCCACTCATTTGATAAAGGCTACACTGCCTATACTTCAACTCCATTTCGAACCCCTACATGCCATAAGCCATTTTTCTTTTGTTCACCCAATCCCTACCCTACCAAAGTGAAAATTGAATACACACCTTTCAAAGAAAATCTTAGTGTTTTTAAGCTTAACTTTGGCATTTTTAATAAACTTTTTTTTACCATGCTAATGAGCTTGCTCATGGTTTTCTTTGTGTGTGTTTGGCAATAATTTCTAATATATTTGCAGGTTGCAAGACAAGGGATTTGTAGTAGTCTTTGTTCTACAACACCATCTTCAAGATTCACCAATCACGAAATGAAGATTCATCCTCAACAACCTGAGGAGTACTATGTGGGAGCATCCACCTCATTTTAATTTTAGCTAACAAAATTATAATGACGTTAGTCGACTTATTAAACATATTCCTAAGGTTTTATTTGAACTTGAAGCTAAAAGTGTTTGAGCATAAATTTTGATCAAGCAAAGGCCACATTACAAATGTTGAGATAGGCTTGCATCAAGGAGGTGCCAAATGGCTAACTAGCTTTTTCTTGGCTTCTTTGTGGCTTGAATATGGCTTGAAAAGACATCTAGGCTGAACAACCAGCTAGCCCCTATACAACACCAATTTTCAAGACTCACAAGCATCCAACCCTTCCTTTTTTGCAATAGATATTTGGAGTTAAGTTTGGTGATTTTCAAGACCTTAATTAGCATTAATTAAGGGTATTTAATGGCCTAAAAAGAAGCCATAGCAGCTGGCTAAAAGGGGTATTGGGGGAAGGGTTGCCTTTTCATTTACTTAAGCATAGAGATGCATAATGTACTAGCTTTCCCCCCTCTCTCTCTCTCTCTCTCTCTCTCTCTCTCTCTACAATTTATGGTTTCTAAGTCCTATTAATTGCTTATAAACCCACTGTAGCTGTTAATACATGGGAAAAGGTTGTGTGAGGCTCGAAAATCAGCCCTCCATGCTGATTGTTAATACCGAGCCCTATGCATCCCAACAAAAGGTGGCCACTGTTCTATAGTGGCTCCCCTCAGCTATTGACCTCTCCACCACTCATCATCACAAGCCCATAGATGGAATACCCCAATATCCACCTGCTACTCTCTAGGCAACCACCTGTTATAAAAATTTTCTTAAAATCCCTCAACTAATGCTCCAACACATGTGGGTCCTTTTGACCATCAAATATCGAAGGACGATGAAGATTAAGCTAACAAAGCCAATCCTCTAATAGCGGCACTGGAAAAGGAGGTGGTGGCAATTGTGGAGCCTCTTCATGTTGAATCTACCGCTCCATGAATGTTACAACCATCTCCATGAAATGCTCAAGACACCAATTCGAAGTCACTGAAACCGTTGAATACTAAGCCGTGTTAGAAAGGAATTGAACACCAATTACACCATTAGTGCACATAAAGATAGTACATTGCACATAAAGCCAGAAGTTAGTCCTATTCTATACAATTAAGGATAACTCCCAACCCGAACCAATGCTCTCTCATAGACTAAACCGGATTCTACTAGTTTAGATGTTACCAAAGAAATTTATTTTTAGAAAACAACTTGAGTTTTTAAAATCATAGGCTTTGATATCAACTTTTAATACCTCCAATTTTTGAACCAGAAAATTCGAAAGCGTTGGAAAAACAAAACCAAGGATGGTTACTGCCACATCAACCATATGTGAGGTGTGATAATCACCTAACTCATGCTTGATACAAGACAAAACGGAACATGAAACAAAAGAATGTGTGATCATAATAATAATGTAACACCACAAGAAAAGTAAGACTAGAACAATATTATAGATGGAATGAAATCGACGGCTTTACAAAATTAAATACTAAAAATTAAGCCAAGAGTTTAAATAACTAAAAATACAAAAACATCCCAATGCCGTGGGCAAAATACTAATAACCGGTTAGCCTAAATCTTAAGCATAGATATAAAAATCTAATCCCAAGCAATGGCTTGCTAATGGCCCACGTTATCACCCTCAGCATACTCTAACTGCGAGTTGTAACTCTACAAATCTTCCTCTACTTCTTGATCCAAAAACTGGATTCTCACAGTGACCACAGAAGTATAGTATTAGTATAGTTAAGTGCTGGTAAAACATACTACCTAAAATATGGTAAGGCCCATGAAACATATCAAAGTCACATAAAAGAATGGTGATATCATATTAGTACAGCTCAATTATGATATGAAATGCTTGCATTGGATCATAGAAGTATAAAGATATAGTAAATACATCACAATCCATGCAATATAAACTATATTAGAATCCTTCCTATAATTGCTGCACAATTCACAATAAAATCCACATATAACCAAATGGGTACATTAACAACACATCATAAGACCAATTAGGTATTTTACAGTGCTTACACCAAACACTTCATTTGGCATAGAAGCCTCCAACTAGGTGTTTTGCCATGCTCGCACCAAACACCTCATTAGGTATAAAAGCCTCCAATTGAGTTTTTTACAATTCTCACACCAAACACCTCATTAGGCATAAAAGCCTCCAACTAGGTGTTTTACAGTGCCAACTTGGTGGTTAGAGATGACACCAAACTTAACCAAAATCAAGTATCAAATATCACTATAGTGGTTCATATTAAATCAAGTCGGTCATAATTAAAATATTGTAAATACATAGAAGTATCAATACAAAAGGCCTAAGGGAAATACAGTAAGTTATAACAAACTAGTTAGCTTCTAGCAAGACCAGTCAATTGGTCCTCTAGACCAGCTAACTGGTCTGGTTGTACTAGACCTAGACCAAGACAATATCAGAGAACCAATCAATAGGTTGGCCTCACTGGTCAATTGTTCATGTGAATAAGCCGACTGGTTTGGTCCAACCGGTTGATGGGTCTAAGCAAAACCTATTTTACTTTGTAGAGAAATCAATCAATGGGTTTAACCAACTAATCTACAAGTTATAGTAACCAGTTAACTGGTTTAGTCCAACCAGTTGATGGGTCTAAGTTGAGACCAAACCACTTTGGTCTGTAGGGATATTAGTCGATGGGTTTAACTAACCGATTAACTATTCATCTAAATTAGTCTAGTAGTTTACCAAAACCAATCCACTATTCTTGTGACCAATCAATCCAAAACACCAATCCATTCAAATTCTTGCAAAACCAGTAGATGGGTTTGCAGAACCAATCAACTGGTCTATGTAAAACATAACCCAGAGTTGCAAAACACACACCAAAAATTTCCACATTTTATGATATTAATCTTAGCATATTTCTATGTCAAAACATATATAAAATCAAAGAATTCCAATAACACTAATAGGGGAAGAATTATACCACATGCTCATAATGTGGAACACAATTAGATCATACTCACATAAGCACCGACATATGAAATCGCAATATACCACATAAACCTAATTATTGTTAAGGATAAGAATGCTTTACCTTGAAGCAATTCTTCTAGCACAAAACTCCTATTGGATGGCTTATTTGGCATAACTTATATTTCTAAGAGAATCAAAGTAAAAACAATTAAAATCCTCTTTCAAAACTTCATTAAACCCCAAGAAAATCAGAAGAAGAAGAGAGACACAAAACACTACCTTTGACTCAAAAATAGGGTGTTAAAGAAGAAGCTTGATTCTCCAACTTTTCTCAACCTTAATTCTTCCTTAAGAAAAGCAAGAGAGAACAAAAATTAAAATTAGAAGAAGATAAATGAATACAATGCTAGAAAAATCAAAGGAGAAAGATAAAGAGAACCTTTATTTTTCTCACCAAGGAAAATTCCATAAGGAGAAGGGAGAAGAGAGTAAGAACACAAGTTATTGGTATTTTGGAAAATCTCATGCAAAACCATAACACTCCATGCCCAAATACATCCCCACGGCCAAGAAGATGAACCCATTTTTACCAAAATGAGGTGGCCGGATCTACCACAAGTGATGATGCTAGCGATTCCAACTCCTCATCAAGTGATTCCCCACGTGATAGAAGAAGGAGACATGAAAGGAGAGATCATTTCCATGACATCAAAACCGAAGTGCCCGAGTTTGATGGATCACTTAATCCAGTAGATTTCCTAGAGTGGAAGTAGAGGCGCTCTAGGATGTTTGAAGCAAAAGGCTATAATGATGAGAAGAGCTTTACGATTGCAGTCCTTAGGCTCAAGGGACATGCCTCCCTGTGGTGGGAAAGCCTTACTCACCAAAGGAGAAAGAAGGGGAAGTCTAAGATAAAATCTTGGTCGAAGATGAAGAAGCTTTTGAGGGAAAGGTTTTTACCCTCATCCTACTCTCAAGACCTCTACAGCAAGATGTCCTCCTTGAGGCAAGGGTCAATGAGTGTTGAAGAATACATCAAGGAGTTTGAGCGGTTGAAGATGAGGTTGGAGTTAGATGAGGTAGAGGAGCACACAATGTCACGTTTCCTTGGAGGGTTAATGAGTGACATTGCACACAAGGTGGAGTTACACAAGTACTACACCTTAGAAGAGCTTTTTCATCTAGCCACTAAGGTGGTGAAGCATAAGAAGGAGAAGAGAGGGCCAAAGTTTCCTCAAGGAAGGTTCACTCCCAACACTTCCAAAGAAGCCCCCTCATCATCTAAACCATCCCCTCCCAATCGAAATGTTAAAGTGAAGGACAGGGGGAAAGGTGTTTGGTTTGAACCTAACAAACCAAAGCCTGTAAGGTGCTTTAAGTGTTAAGGCCTAGGGCACTAATCAAAATGAGTGTCCCAAAAAAAGAGTTATGACTCTTTTGGATTTGGAGGAGGCAGCTCATGAGGAGGAAATGGAAGAGACCAAATCGGACCATGAGGAGGAGGAAGAGCAAGAAGAGGCACCCTAATGTAGGAGAAGCTCTAATGGTTAGAAGGGTATTGCACACCAAGGAGTTCGTGAAGGAGGACAAACAATGGGAGAACATATTTCAAACCAAGTGCACGATCCTTGATAAGGTATGTTCCCTTATTATTGATGGAGGTAGTTTTGCTAATGTAGCCTCTTGCACACTTGTGGAGAACCTTAATTTGCCTACCAAGATAAGGTATGGTTTGCCTACCAACATGCCAAACCATAAAAGCTATAATGGCTTAATAATGGAAGCACAGTTGAAGTGACCAAGCAAGTTGTAGTTTCCATTGGAAAAACCTACCAAGATAATGTGGTATGTGATGTGGTCCCAATATATATTGCTAGGAAGACTTATTGTTCGAAATTTGTAAAAAACAACATTGTACTCACACCCCTTAGTCCTTGTTCCTCACTTGTAAGGGAGGAAACCAAAAAGAAGAAGACCTTATTTCTAGATAGCATGGGGATAGACAAGGCGCTAGCCAAGGGAAAGCTCATGTGTTTTTTATTGTTGCTTAAAGAAAATGAAGGAAGTGGAGGAGGTGACCCACATATCAAACCTTTGCTAGGGGAGTTTGGGGATGCCTTCCCAAATGATCTACCTAGTGAGCTACCCCTCTTAAGAGGAATTGAGTACCAAATTGACTTGGTCCCTGGTGCTACACTCCCAAACAAGCCTGCTTATAGGTGTAATCCTTAGGAGGCTAGGGAGTTACAAAGACAAGTTGATGATTTGTTGCAAAAAGGGTTCATCAGAGAATCCCTTAGCCCTTGTGCGGTACCAGCCCTTTTGGTACCAAAGATGGATCGGAGTATGAGGATGTGTGTTGATAGTAAAGTTAACAACAACATCACCATCAAGTAGAGGGGCTCCACATATGTTGTCTAGAAAGAGTCACATGATCCTAGATCAACCTATGCCCTAGAGGAACTAATGATTGGACTAGAGGGTAGAAGTTTACCTAGAGGTTTTAGAACAACATACAAGCGACTCTTTAAAAGAACCCTGACAGCCGTTGCAGTCTGCAAGGGCCACTGAAGAAGGTTGGGCCCAGGGAGTTTCTGACTCATTATTTTTCTTCCCGCATAGAACCATAGGGAGAGACCTGCCACGATTTTTCCTACCAAGGGACTATGCATCCAGCACTGTTTTAGTTGTATTCTTTGCTCTAGGTCTCAACACATGATTGATTAATTCATTGTGGTTGATTTCCACTAATTTCTCCACACAATCATCTTTGGAATGCCCCATGGAATGACACAAATTGCAAAAAGTCGGGAGGTCTTCATATTCCACATACCACACATAACTCCTCCCCAAGCATTGTACTTCAAAAAGAGATAAGGAGATTTTACATAACAACTACCTCTATCAAAACTCTTCCAAATCCCACCTTCAACTGATTAGTTGTATGGTAATCATCTTGCAGGTGTTTCCCAATAATAATAGTGTCAACACAACTGATGGCTTCAGCACATCATAACTCCATAGATTTATCAGTCTCACCCAAATTGAAAATCAAGTACATTCCATAACACCATAAATAAAACATTCAGGAATTTTAGTAACAACAAAAATCTTACCTCTCACATTATAAGGTCCCCCTCCCAACACATAACTTTTATCAGTGAGAGAGTCAAATTGAAGTATAATCTAGCCCGAAGGATGGGTGATATACCTAAAGGGCACTTTCGGTGCCTAGTACACTTCACTCATGAGTAAAGCATCCACTTTTGCACCAAAATATCTCACCAATAAACATAATCCCCATGAATCTTCAATTTTTTTAAATACAATTTTCTACAGCAACAATTGTTGAACCCGATTGGGGCATGAATTCGCATTTTAGTGGAGCAGGTTTAACAAAAAGATTGACAAATTTCCTATCTAAAGGAGTTGATGCAGCCACCTGACCTTTCCTATCCTTTTGAGCCTTCCTTCCCAGACTTTTAGAGTTCCTGTAACTTGTCTGCCCCTCAGCACCTAGGGATGGAGGAGTCAAGGAAGGGAAGACATCTTTAAGACCTAACTGGAACTCAACTTGTGAGTCACGGTGCTGAATCTCTACACCTTTATCTAGTTGGTCCATAATGTTTCAAATTCCAGAACATCTCAAAGAATAATGCCATTTTATGGAGCATTGCTCTACTCGAGAGTCGTGTTCTCCTCCGTCTTAGCCACAAACTACCTATGAAATGAATTACCCAGTGAATCTACTAATTTCGAACATGAAATACCCATATCTAACCTTGATAAAGCCAGGAGACTACTTCCCTATGATGGATCTAGAAAGGAAGCAACCAGATCTGGTTCCAATAACTCTTCCCATTCGAACCCTTAGTAAATTTGGAGCTAGGAAGTGTGTAGATAAGGAAAATTTTCATTTTCTTTTTTTAGATCCCTTTGTCCCATCAAACAACACCAAGCAATACTAACACTCCACAATAGGTGAAACAATTCCACCAACCACAACAAAATAGAAATGAAGCACAAAAAGTGGATGACCAATAAGGAATCAAGGCAAGAGAATATTATAGTCTCGATTGTTCACAGACTCTGATGCTTCATTACATCACTTAGAGAGAGCCGAGAAAAGAGAGAGAAAGAGAATCAATACTTCCATCCTTTTTAATTGTGTGTGATTTGTATGGCAGTGCACCTCATAAAAATGAGATAGATGCTCGAGAAAGAGAAGGAGAAAATGATGGTGGTGGGTGGCGATAGTGAGGGGGGATGATTGGGGTGGTTTATTTAAAATGCACAAGAAGGTGCTTGGTGGTTGTGGTGGTGCATGGTGATGGTGGTTTGCCAAGATAGCAGAGCAAGGAGAAGGAGGAGGAGAAGGAAGAAGAAGAAGGAGAAGGAGCAGAAGAAGAAAGGCTCAGTGTAGGTGGTTTCTAGACAGAAAATGGGAAACAACTGAGGTAAATAAATGAGGGAGGGAGAGAGGAGATAACGTAGTATATATATGGTATGTAGATGAGGAATGGTAGGGGAAGGCTGGTGGTGATGATCGACAAAGATGATGAGGGTGAGCAGAGGCACAAGGGAGAAGAGAAAAATTCAACAAAAGAGATGGGAGATGATGGTTGAGAGGCGATGGTTATGTGCTACAAAAGATGAGGAAAACACATGCAAGACAGGAGAAGGAGAAGAAGAAATCGGTGTAGGAGGAAGGAAAAAGGAAAAAGAGAAAAAGGCTTAAGTTAGGATTTAAATTAAAATTTGATTAGCTAATATAGGTAAGGTTAAATCTATTAGGATTAAAGTTAGGTTAAGAAATATAAATTACCTAAGTTAAAGATTAGGATTAAGTTAAGATATTTGGATTGAAGAATTAGGGAAATGCTAGAATAAAATTTTCCCAAGATTAAAATTAGGTTAACATGTTAATTACATAGGATTAGGTTTAGTAAAATTTTGGGTTATTACATGATGGGTTTGGTGGTTGCTACCAAACAGGGGTGATAGCTTTTATGGAAAATTGTCGAAGATAGAGTGATGGTTTCGGTGAAAATTGCTACAGGTGGTGATGATGGTTTTGGTGTAGGTTGCCAAGAGATGGTGGTATGGACTGGTGAAGGCTAGCAAAGAATGGAGGGAGGAACATCGGTTGGAATGGCCAAGGATGGATGTGATGCACCTGCTACTAATGTCACAGCCAAGAAAGAAATGAAAGGGGGCTACACGAGGTGTTGTTACAGTTGATGCTATCGAAATGAAGGGAGCACTGGTAAAGGCTGCTAAAGAAAGGTGATAGGGTGTGGTGGAAATGGTTGCAACAAGGTGAGGAAAAAGTGATGTATATGCTAAACAAGTTGGCACATGCTTAATGGAAGATGGTAGATTATAGAATAATTGACCATCGAGCGTTAAAATAGAGAAAAGAGATTGGGAGTATGATAATATTTGATCTAAAATAGCCAAGACCAAATACTCACAACTACCACTCAAGGTTTCAACACTTGAGATAAAAGTTATGAGATTTTTCACTCAAAACAAAGTTTTCACTCAACTTGGTAGAGGGCATAGGGAGCTCGAAAATCTGATTTGTAATTCAAGGGGGTAGTGTGTTCCATTGTGTTGAGGCTACCAATATTTATAGTGGCAGCTAGGGTTACAAAAAGTCCACTATACCCATCCCCTTTACCTACATAGTTACATTCCAACTATTCTTTACTATTTAGATATGTAATACAACCTAACAACTAGTTGGATGAGAACTAAAATAAACTCAGCTTATGTGTGGTATTTTGACAGCCATACCACAGCATGGAGCCCCTTACATGCTGAAAAGTAGGTAATAAATAAAAGTACAAGTCACTCAATCATCCCTCATTCCTAATCAATCATCTCCCATGCTTAGCCAATTAAAATAATCTAATTTGTTGACTTGGCTGACTTTCTTCACATACTCCACCATCCACTTGTCATCCTTTTTCTTCTCTCTCTTTCTCTCTCTCTCTCTTTAATTTTAATTTTCAAAATCAGCCTTGGTCTTTGGCTGATTTGGCTTCTTAAGTGGAAAAATATTTGGAAATAGTAATAAAATAGTTGTTTGGGCTTGGGCTTGATGTGTCATCATAGTTTTCTAGGTTTGGGTTGGATAAACTACCATAATTGGTTGTATTTGGGCTGAATGTGCCACCACGAAAGCTTGGGCTGGTACTTCCACTTATTTATCATATTCAGCTAATTACTTTCAATCAAGTTAAGAGTGTTTTTGTGATCCCTTAACTTAGAAAAATTAATTAGTGAAATATTATTATGAGATGCTCCTGCATCATCCTCCCCATCTTGGGGGTAGATCACCCAAATTAAATGTATTTGATATATTTCCCATGTCTGGTGGTATCTCAAGCCGATAGGCATCATCCCTTAACTTTCTAAGATGTAGCCACACGAGATCTCCTGGTTCAAAACTTTGTTCCCTCCGATGTTGGTTGGCCTTCCTTTTATTTATTTCATTGACTTTCTCAATTCTTGCTCTGACTTGATCATGTAATTTCTTGAAGGCTTGAATTCTATCTTTGGCTTTAAAATTTGTTTGGGCCTTGATAGAAAGCGGAATGAGCTCGATGGGAGTGATAGGGAGTGATGGGAGCTCGATCTCAAAAGGCGAATGGTCGGTGGCGTATGTGGGGGACCTATTGTATGCAAATTCGGCGTGAGGAATCTTAAGGTCCCAATATTTGAGGGATTTGGACACCAAGTTGTGCAAGATAGTAATCAGGGTCCAGTTGGTGACTTTGGTTTGGCCATCCGTTTGTGTGTGGTAGGCGGTGCTAAATAGAAGTTTAGTACCAACCAACCTCCACAAAGTCTTCTAGAAATAGCTAAGAAACCTGGTATCCTTATCAGAAACAATGGACTTAGGAATACCATGCAACCTTACTATTTCTTTAAAAAATAGATCGGCTATATAAGAGGCATCATCCGTCTTATGACAAGGGATGAAGTGAGCCATCTTAGAAAATCGATCCACCACTACCATAATGGTGCCATTTTGCCTTTGAGTTCTAGACAAAGCCACTATGAAGTCCATACTCACATGGTCCCAAGCTTGATGAGGGACTAGTAATGGAGTGTAGGGTCCTTAGACTATTGGCATGTAGCACATCTAGCTATGACTCTATGTACATCACTTATCATTTTAGGCCAGTAGAAGTGCTCCTGAAGTACGTCATAGGTATTATTGATCCTAAAATGTCTGGCTAGCCCACCTCCATGTGTTTCTTGTATCAATAGCTCTCGAATGGGACTCTTCAGGATGCAAGGCTTGGTATTATTGAAGAGGAATCCATCTTCTATGACAGAGGGGCTTTGAAGCTTGCCTCGGTCTTCAAGGTAGCTTGCAAAGTCTTCATCCTCATTGTATAGCTCCTTCAAGCATCCAAAACCTAAGACTCGAGCTTCTAATAGGGATAGCAGACAATACCTTCTAGAGATTGATATGAACTCCATCAACAACTGTGATGAAACCCAATAGAAACGATGGTTTAAAAACCCCAAGATCATAAAGGCAAGATTGCTTGAGCCTTGACCCAACACCTAAGAAGATGAAAACCAAGACTACGAAGGATTGAAACGCCACACCTAAAAAACTTGAGAATCTCTCAACAATCAAGGTGATAAGTTTGGTTGTTTGAACGCCACAAGATTAACTTGATAAGTTCTACAATTTCTTTTAATAACGAAGAGGAACACAAAACCTCACAAATATGATAATTTCTGAAAACGTCATATATCCTTATTCATCTCAAAATACCTATATATATACTTGGAACAACCCTCCAAGAATAGGTAAAGTCACAACTAAAGCTTTAAAATATCCTCCTAGAATAGGAAAAGTCATAAATAAAGCTAGAATATGAAAAGTCGTAAATAAAGCTAGAATACAAAAAATCATAACTAAAGCTTTTAAAACACCCTCCTAGAATAGGAAAAGTCATAATTAAAGCTTTAAAACAGCACAAACAATAAAATAAACAAGTTCCCACGTTTTTTAGGCCTCTTGGACTTCTAAAGGCCATTCAAGTCCATTCAGGACCATGTTTTAATGTATTTAACATAACCATTCAAGACCTTGTTTTAATCCTCTATTTAATATCTTGAAACTCATCAAATTCATGCCTTTTGATGGTTAGATCATGTTGGAAACGTTTTTGAATAAATATTAGTCTCTTCAACTTCTTTGATGATGTTGACTAAGTCTTGATTATTATTTGAGCCCATCTCGGTTTGTTTTGAATTAGCCCAAATCTCTTGGATTAGCCCATTTATTTCTTCCTTGAAAATTTTGGCTCTAAGTCTTGTAATCGGACCACTTGGAAGCCATAAAGGGTCTTGTGAAGGATTTACACCATCCCCAAGTATATGATTAACAAGTCCAGCTCCTTGGTTTGCATCAGAGATGGAATCAACAACTACATTGGTCTTGCCACTCTTATTTTTTGCTACAAAAGAGAAGGATTGTAAATCTCTATCCACCTAGCATGCCTAGGTTGAGCTTATGTTGCCCATTTACATACTTTAGAGACTCATGATCGGTATGTAATACAAATTGTGCGGGCCTTAGATAATGAGGCCAATGATCTAGAGCCCTAATAATAGCATAAAACTTCTTGTCATATGTGCTATAGTTAGACCTTGATCCATTGAGTTTCTCATTAACATAAGCAATTGGCTTGCCTTCTTGTAGTAGGACCGCTCCAATCCCGACTCCTCTTGCATCACATTCAACTTAAAAAACTTTAGCAAAATCCGGTAACCTTAAGATATGGGCCTCATTTAGTGTGCGCTTGATCACATCAAATGCTTCTTGGGCTGCAGGTGCCCAAAAGAGTGCTAAATCCTTTTACAAACCTCCTATAAAATGAGGCAATTCCATGAAAGGATCGAACGTTGGTAATGGATGTGGGTGTAGGCCACGACCTTATTGCCTCCACCTTTGACTCATCCATTGAAATACCATCCTTAGATATAACAAACCCTAGGAAGGTGACTTTTGGTACAAAAAATTCACACTTCTCTAACTTTCCATACAACTTGTTGTTCCTAAGGGTCGAAGACACGAGCCTTAAATGCTTTACATGATCTTCACTACTAGAGGAGTATACAACAAATTTAGAGATAAAGGGCCTAAGGACTTCATCCATGAGTCTCATAAATGTGCTTAGCGCATTTGAGAGACCAAAATGCATCACCATCAATTCATATAATCCTCCCTTAGTCTTGAAGGCGGTCTTCCATTCACCTCCCTCCTTTACACTAATCTGGTAGTATTCGCTCCTCAAATCAATAGAGGAAGTGACCCACGGATAGAAAAGGTTTGACCCATGGGTCACTTCCTACACTTCCTTCATTATCTTCAAGCAACAATAAAAAATACATGAGCTTCCCCTTGGCTGGTGCCTTATCTATCCCCTTGCTATCTAGAAACAAGGTCTTTTCCTTTTTGGTTTCCTCCCTAACATGTGAGGAACGAGGACAGGGGTGTGAGTACAATGTTCTTTTTTGCAAATTTCAGACAATAAGTGTTCCTCCTACCATCATGTTGGACATGCCTATCATATTGCCATGGTCTTCCCAGCAATAGATGACAAGTGTCCATTGGAACTACATCACACACCACATTATCTTGGTAGGTTTTTCCAATTGAAAAAGGAACTACAACTTGCTTGGTCACTTCAACCATGCTTCCATTATTAAGCCATTGTAGCTTATATGGTTTGGCGTGTTGAGTGGTAGGCAAGTTAAGTTTCTCCACAAGTGTGTAAAAGGATACATTAGCACAACTACCCCCATCAATAATAAGGGAACATACCTTACCAAGGATCGTGCACTTGGTTTGAAATATGTTCACTCGTTGTGTCTCCTCCTTCACTTCAACATTTCGAATGGGAGGGGATGGCTTAGAAGTTGAGGGGGCTTCTTTGGAAGTGTTGGGAGTGAACCTTCCTTGAGGAAACTTAGGTCCTCTCTTCTCCTTCTTATGCTTCTCCACGTTAGTGGCTAGTTGAAAAAGCTCATCTAAGGTGTAGTACTTGTTTAACTCTACCTTGCGTGTAATGTCACTCCTTAACCCTCCAAGTAAACGTGACATTGTGTGCTCCTCTACCTCATCTAACTCCAACCTCATTTTTAACCACTCAAACTCCTTGATGTATTCTTCAACACTCATTGACCCTTGCCTCAAGGAGGACATCTTGTTGTAGAGGTCTTGAGTGTAGGATGAGGGTAAAAACCTTTCCCTCAAAATCTTCTTCATCTTCGACTAAGATTTCACCTTAGACTTCCCCTTCTTTCTCCTTTGGTGAGTGAGGCTTTCCCACCATAGGGAGGCATGTCCCTTAAGCTTAAGGATTGCAATCCTAAATCTCTTCTCATCATTATAGCTTTTTTGCTTCAAACATCCTAGAGCACTTCAACTCCCACTCTAGGAAATCTTCTGGATTAAGCGATCTATCAAACTCAGGCACTTCGGCTTTGATGTTATGAAAAGGATCTCTCCTTTCATGTCTCCTTCTTCTATCACGTGGGGAATCACTTGGTGAGGAGTTGGAATCGCCAACATCATCACTTGTGCTAGATCCGACACCGCATGTTGGTGAAAATGGGTTCTTCTTCTTGGTCGTGGGGAAGTATTTGGGTATGGAGTGTTACAGTTTTGCATGAGATTCTTCAAAATGCCAAGAACTCTTCTCATGTCATTTTGGAGGTTTTCAATGGCTCGGTCTTTTCTCAAATTTTGTGCCTCTTCAATGCTCAAGCCTCTTGGCATTTGTTCATCGCCCATAGTTTCTTGAGTTTGAAGAAGAAATCAATAGAGAAAGATGATGTGTTTGGTTACGAGAGGTTAACTTGGACTTCAAAATTATGGTGGGTGGCTAGAAAATTTTTTGTGAAGTGTTTGGGCCTAGACAGGGTAAAGAATGAAAAGAGGAGATAAAAATTATCCCAAATTCTCAACCTTAAGCTCTGATAACAACTTGATGCATATGCCAAACAAGTTGGCACATGCTTAATGGAAGATGGTGGCTTCTGGGATAATTGACTACCGAAAGTTAAAATAGAGAAAAGAGATGGGGAGTATGATAATATTTGATCTAAGATAGCTAAAGACCAAACACTTACAACTACCACTCAAGGTTTCAACACTTGAGATAAAAGTTAGGAGATTTTTCACTCAAAACAAAGTTTTCACTCAACTTTGTAGAGGGGGGCATAGGGAGCTCGAATATTTGATTTGTAATTCAAGGGGTTAGTGTGTTCCATTGTGTTGAGGTACCAATATTTATAGTTGCTGATAGGGTTACAAAAAGTCTCTTATACCCATCCCTTTTACCTACCTAGTTACATTCCAACCGTTCTTTTATCTTACAACCTAACAACTAGTTGGATGAGAACTAAAATGAGGTTAGGCTATATGTGGTATTTTGATTTGTTGAGGTACCACAGCATGGAGCCCCTTACATGCTGAAAAGTAGGTAATAAATAAAAGTATATGTCACTCAATCATCCCCCACACCCAATCAATCATCTCCCATGCTTAGCCAATTAAAATAATCTGATTTGTTGACTTGGCTGACTTTCTTCATCTACTCCACCATCCACTTGTCCTCCTTTTTCTTTTCTCTTTTTTTTATTATTTCAATTTTCGAAATCAGCCTTGGTCTTTGGCTGATTTGGCTTCTTAAGTGGCAAAATACTTGGAAATAGTAATAAAATAGTTGTTTGGGCTTGGGCTTGATGTGCCATCATAGTTGGTTGGGTTTGGGTTGGATAAGCTACTATAATTGGTTGTGTTTGGGCTGAATGTGCCACCAGAAAACTTGGGCTGGTACTTCCACTATCACAAAGGAGAAATGTAGCTATAGTGTAGAATGCCAAAGGGGAGGGGGTTGTACCAGTCTTTTTGGTAGGTGGCTAGGGGTAAGGCTTGGCAAGAATGACCGAAGAGGAGTGGGGCGATTCAGTTAGAAATAAAAGAAGTGGCTTTTGTGGTGGTTTTCACGACAACAAGGAGAAGAAGAAGAAGAAGAAGTAAGAAGATGATGGTGTTGATTTTTATAGAAAGAAAGTAGAGAAAGAAAAGAAAGAATGGCTATAACTATATATATGCATGTGTGAGGGGAGAGGATGAGAATAACAGATAGATGGTAAGGTCAATCACATGCAAAGTATGGAGGGACTGGGTTTGTCATGTGGCTAGATTGAACATGGTAGAGGTAAGCCTAGGCTCTAGTAGGGGAGATTTGCACACAAAGGAAGGGAACCAAAGCGGGGGAAAATCTTCCACTAGTAAGTGGAGAGAAGAAAGAAAAAGAAATAATAAAAGGGAAAACGTTTAGGTTTATATTTAGCTTAAATAATCTAGGTTGGGGTGAAAATAGAAATATATAATTTTTTATATTAGAATTGGGTTACAATATTAATTACTCGAAATTAGGATAAGTTAAAGTTAGGGGTATATTATAGCACTAAACTTTGATGGCGTATGTGTAAGATGTGTGAACTATGGTGTTTATGATGAAGGCTACGCAGAGAACTGGATTTCAATTAGATCAATGTTAAAAAATATAAGAAAATAATGGTGAAAGATGGGTTGAATTTTGGTGAAATTTATGTGACCTTATGGTGAAATATATACAAAAATATGTTGAAAAACTCTAGGGAGATAATGATGAAAGATGTTTTGAAATTTTTGTAATTTCAAGTAGACAATGATGAAAGATATGGAGAATTACAGTGAAAAATTAGATTTGACAAATAAAAGGTAATATTCAAAGTAGTTGTTATAATCTAGAAAGATATGTGAACTAATTTTAAAAAGATTCATTTTAGTATAAGAATGGTTTGATATTATTATAATAACTCCAAAATTAATCTAAACTATGCTTAATTTTTTTAGCACAAAAGATGGTGAAAGATATGTGAAGTAGTGATAAAATATACCCACATTTGTAATGAAAGATTAGTTCACGGTTTAAGGATGAAAAGAATACTAATAGTAAATTATAAATTTAATGCTAATGAAAGGTCAGTAAGACATTAAAAAAAATCAATTAAAAAATTTTATAAATATTCTTCCCTAAAAGTTTAAATTTATGAATAGTAAGAATTTTACTATAATCAATAAGAATTTTACTATAATCAATGGTGAAAGATTAATTTAATATTTGTGAAAGATAAGTTATATTACAGGTGAAAGATTAGTTTAACTATTATGAAATATTAATTTTAATATATTGAAATGTCAATTTTAATAATGAAGAAATATTACCTATATTATCTAGTAAAATATAAGCTCAATATTAAAGAATGTTCGGTTTAACATTAGTGAATGATCATTTTAATATTAGTGAAAAATTGATGAGATAATGATGAAATATCAAACGAACTTCAAATCACTATTACGATCGGTGTTATTTATTTTCTTCTGCATACTTATAAATTGAGAGGAAACAATAAAATTTGGGCAATTCCTTATGAATATTAATGAAATTGAAGGAAAACAAATGGGGAAATAGTTAGATTGAAGTAACAAGTGAGAATAAAGGTGAGAAAATAGGTGACGTGGTTTGATGTGTAGACCTGTTGTATAATTATGCGATGTATAACCAATGGCATAGTATAAGAATCCAACTCTGCGCTGCCATGTAAACCCATGGTTTTGTCTCATGATGATATGAACTTCATCAACAACTATGATGAAACCCAATAGTAACGATGGTTTAGAATTCTAAGATCGTAAAGACAAGATTGCTTGAGCCTTGGCCCAACACATAATAAGATAAAAAGTAAGACTACAAATGATTGAAACGCCACATTAGAAAACATGAGAATCTTTCAACAACTAGGGTGATAAGTTTGGTTGTTTGAACGCCACAAGATTAACTTGTTAAGTTCTACGAGTTCTTTTAAGAACGAAGAAGAATACAAGACCTCGCAAATATAATAATTTTCTAAAAACATATCTATATACTTGGATCAACCTTCCAAGAATAGGAGAAGTCATAACCAAAGCTTTAAAACATCCTCCAAGAATAGGAAGAGTCATAATTAAAGTTTCAAAATAGCTCAAACATCAAAATAAACAAGTCCCCACATTTTTTAGGCCTCTTGGACTTCTAGAGGCAACCATAAATAGCTAAATGACTAAATTCAACGTATTTAACATAACCATTCAAGACCATGTTTTAATCCTCTATTTAATATCTTGAAACTCATGAAATTCATGCCTTTTGATGGTTAGATCATGTTGGAAACGTTTTTGCATAAATATTAGTCTCTTCAACTTCTTTGATGATGTTGACTAAGTCTGGATTATTATTTGAGCCCATCTTGGTATGTTTAGAATTAGTCCAAATCTCTTGGATTTGCCCATTTAGTACTTCCTTGAAAAGTTTGGCTTTAAGTCTTGTAATTGGACCACTTGGAAGCGATAAAGGGTCTTGTGCAAATTCAGCCCCATCCCCGAGTGTATGATCAACAAGTATAGCTCCTTGGTTTGCATCACATGATTTTCTTGCTATTTTTGTATCATAGTTTTGGGCTCCCTTAATTGTGATTCCATTAACTGTATCCGCATTCAATCCCGGAGTTATCCCCACTTTTGATACATTTTTTTTTGCTGCAGTATAATCTTATTTAGCCATCTCTTCATAAGCAAACAAGCGGCTATTTCATTCTTTCCCTATCCCCTCTGCATCCCTTCTTCTGGAGTGATGATACTGGCATGAGCATATGAGAAAGCATCTTCTTCACCATTATTTTCGTCTATGTGACAGCCCCAAGCTACATGTCCTAGGATGCCACAATTGAAGTAAAATAGAGGTCCACACTATTATTTGAAGCTAACCCATAACTACCACCCTAGCTCAAGCAAATCTTCCCATCCCCGTAAATTCTTCACCCTCCACTTGTGCAATTGAATCAAATTTCCTTTATAGCTTCCTAATTGATAACTCGTCATGTATCTTTAATGGCAATTTATAGATTTGTATCCAAAATTTGTACAAAACATATATAATTGGCTTAATGTCTGTTTTGAACATAAAATAATATGCCTAACCATATTTGGATTTTTTTTTTGTAATGTAATTTCGCTATAGGATGAGTTGATCATAGAACTAGTGTAAGGAAATAGATGAAAGAACATAAAATAATACGCCTAACGAAGTATGTTAATCAAACAAAGTTTCAGTTTGTTACTTTGCTACATGAAAGAAATTTATACAGGTAAATATATGTTTGTATGTATGGGTGTTTTTGTGTGTGTGTGTGTCTAGTAAACTCCATAAATTTAGATGTTATCCACTGTTTTCGGATAATCTGCCAAAACTTTGGATCAGATGAATAAACAATTAAACTTACTTTTCTCAGACAACGCTAACTACTAGTCATTTGATTCAACATGTCAACCGCTTCGGACATATGAGGCCTAAGTCTATGATCCTCACTAGTACACAGATCCGCCACCCTTAAAAACTGAATCACCTCTGACTCTCTCAACCCTTCGTCTCCCCTTGGAACGCTTTCCGCAATCTTTGAGACCTTATTTTCCACCATCATCTTTTTCACCCACTCGACTAACCATACTTCACGGCCATCATCCCTCACAGGCCAATTTGGCCTCTTCCCAGTAGCCACTTCGAACATCAGAACCCCAAAACTATACACATCAGCTTTCACGGTTGCAGCAGTGAACCCAGCTTTGTACTCTGGGGGCATATATCCCATTGTGCCAGCAGCGTGCGTGGACACGTGGGAATGGGACCCTTCAATTCGTCGGGCTAGCCCAAAATCAGCAATGTGGGCCTCAAATTCAGAGTCCAGCAGCACATTGCTAGCCTTAATGTCCCTGTGTATAATTGGTGCTTCTAATCCGTGCATATAGGCCAGCCCATTAGCCACGCCTCGTATGATTTTGACCCTCATCTCCCAAGTCAACGGCCATAGAGACATGGAACCAGAGGAAGAAGAATCAGACGTTTCGTGCAGCCACTGGTCTAAGCTTCCTTTCTCGACGAACTCATAAATCAAGACCCTATCAGGTCCCGAGACGCAATACCCCAGAATCCTCACAATATTGGGATGCTGGAGCTTACCGAGAGTTTCCATCTCGGCCCGGAATTCTCGGAGGCCCTGAAACGCATCCGGGCTTAGTCTCTTGAGTGCCACTGTAACACCGAATGACAATACGGCCTTGTAAACAAGACCGAAGCTTCCATCCCCAATAATTCCTTTCGGGTCGAAGTTATGTGTGGCAAGGATAAGCTCCGCCATAGAGATTTGACGAAGAGACGGGTCGAATGATGCGCTCTCATCAGCTGTGATGGAAGATAGTTCTCGATTGAAGTTGGGTTGACAAGTACGCGGATCTAATCTAGGGGTACGGGAGGTGGCTTTCAGTTTACAGAGGAGAAAGATGAAGAAGAAGATGAATGTTACAGCGATGAAGCTAATGACTGCTCCTAGAGCAATATGGGTAAATGGATTCATTGAAGAGAAAGAGAGTGGCGAAGGCTTTCTGGATGATATGGAGAAGTCTTTGACGAAGAAGAAATTTATAAAAGAAAAGGGGAAGAAAATTGATTGCAGTCAGAAGATTGACTGACTGAATTATGAGAGAAGACCTGTTGAAATAAAGCAGACGAATAGAACATCCAGCAGCCGTGTACAGAGGGTCACTTCGCAGAAGAAACTGAGAACGCGCTTATGTGCTCTGCTACTTTTTTGCCCTTCAATTCCTCGTGAGGGTCAGCGTAGTACAGGGAACCAAAAATAAAAGGATGAAAACGTTCATTTCAGAAAAAAGCACAGAAGAAAACCACATATATATATATATATATATATGGCATAAATTAAAAACCGTCTTATTTTTTTTTGAGATGTTTACGTTAGTTTTTTTTTATCACTAATTGTAAGTTTTCCATTAACTGTGAGTATATCTAGTGACAACCATTTCTTGTGAAAATAAAAAATCACAATAGTTTTCTGAGATACTCATAGTAGTTTCTATCGCTATATATATCGTAAGAATCACCCTTAACAATGATAACTAAGAACCACACCAGTTTTCTGAGATATTTATAATAGTTTCTACCAACTACTGTGAGTATATTTCACTATTTAGTATACATAGTTTCATAATTTGAAATGCAAATATTAATATTTACAAAAATACCATCGTATTTTTTTCCTAGACTCTGAAATATTATAGTTTCCTGAGAGGCTTATAATAGTTTTCTCTATCCACTGGGTGTAGTTTTCACCATCTATTGTGGATAGTTTCTTAACCTAAACATAAATACCTAATATTTACAAAACTTCCACCATTTTTTTCCTAACACTCATATACTTTAGTTTCCTAAAAGATGTACAATAGCTTTCTCTACCCACTGGATGTAGTTTCTACCATCCGAGGTAGATAGTTTCCTGACCTAAACATAAATACCTGATATTTACAAAAAAAAATCCACCATTTTTTTATAACACTCATATACTCTAATTTTCTAAGAAACTTACAGTAGTTTTCTCTACCCACTGGACGTAGTTTCCACCGTCTACTATGGATAGTTTCCGAGCCTAAACATAAATACTTGATACTTACAAAAATTCTACCATTTTTTGCTAGCACTCATATACTATAATTTTCTAATAAACTTATAGTAGTTTATTCCAACTACTAAGAATAGTTTTTACCATATATGGTAGGTAATTTTCAAAGCTGAAATATAAATACACAAAATTTATAAAAAATATCATCGTTTTTTTTTCAACACTCAATTACTATAGTTTCTTGAAACTATTTACAATAGTTTCCACCACCTACTATGGTTAGTTTCTTCAACTCGAGACATAATTTCTTAGTTGCAACAACCTAATTTGTACTACTGTATATAATCAAAATATTGGGTGCTACTGCCATAATTGACGTCCATACAACAATCATAAAGATGAAACCATTCATAGTAAAACAAAGTAATTAGAAATGAGAGAAGCTTTATAAATACAAATATTAGTTAATCTAGAATATAAGAACAAAATATAACAAGAGGGATCCCATGAATTGAAGAGTCGAAAGATATCAAGGTAAAACATCATTTAGATAACATGACTCTTTGTCAAATACCCAATAGATATCAAAGTCACTCCTTCCCATAAAATATATAAAAAGTAGCAAAACCATCTAACTAGTCCTCAAAGACCTACACAAAAACATAAGAGTCATCTGCTCATGTGAATGAGCAACACCCATATGATAATATCGTCGAGTTATGAATATAGTTAAATATACACATGCATAGTAGGGAATAAGTACACATGCAATACATATAAGATATTATAACGTAAAGCATGATTAAGTTTTTTATTATATAACAAATTTTTATTCTTGTATTTATATTGAATTTAGGGACCCCACTATTCTTAAACAGATAGAATGATTTTAAGCGCTTCTTAATAATAACACACCTGAGCCACTATTATCATTTAGTGGAAAGAATATAACACCTTTTAAGGCAAAATGCTTTTGAACTACTATTCTTTAACCTATGGAACAGTGTAAAGCATCTTTCAAGGGCAACACACTTGAGCCATAATTATCATCCGGTGGAACATATCTAATACTTAGGTCCTGACTCATGTACTATTTCAACTTAAGTTATTGGTAGCTTACCTATTAGGTTACTTATTAGTATCTTATCCATTAGGGATGACAAGTTGTGTCAGGCCAAGGGTGATAGCAATGACACAAGTTGCCGTTACTATAGGGTGATCAATGGCCAAAGGAGCAAAAGGTGGAGGGGAGGAATTAGTGGGCTAGGATAAAGGAGGCAGGTGTAACCAATTATTTTGCCCAAATAAGGTGGTGCTAGGATGCAGTTGTTGGAGCGATGTGGTGGAGTGTGTGTTGTGGTGTAGATTATCAACGAGATGGAAGGGAGTCTACAATTGTGGGTGCCGAAAGGGGGAGGTTTGCTTCGGTTAAGGTTGCTAAAAGAAGACGTTGGGATGTAGTTGAAGTTGCTATAACATGGAGAAGGAAAAGGAGAAGGTGATTGCGATGGAGGCAACTAAAGAGGAGGTGTGGGCTACGGTTGAAATTATTGAAGGTGAGGGGGCGAACTAACTATTGGCGCCACAACTAAGAAATAAAAAAGAGGTGGGAGTTACGATGTAGGATGCCAAAATGGAGGGGGTTGAATCGGTGGTTTTGGGTGGTGGATAGGGATGAGCCTCGGTAAGGGTGACAAAAGGGGAGTGGGGTGATTTGGTTGGGATTGCCAGAGGTGGCTTTTTATTGTGGTTTTTGTGGTGAAAAGGAGAAGTTGAAGAAGTAAGAAAATGATGGTTTGGTTTGTAGAATCAAAAAGTAGAGTAGAAAGGCAGTAAGAGCATTAAATGCTCGGTTTATATGTACACACACATGCGTAGGGATGGGAATTTGATTTACCAAAATTTTCAATATAGACCCTTAAGCTAAGGAGGGGGAGTTGATGGGGGTAGAGGACATGCTTGGTAGAGGGAGTCATGCACGTAAGGGGAAGAGAAGAGAACGGGGAAAAACAAGTACGAGGGAAATGGAGAAGAAAAAGAAAAAGGAGAAAAGAGAAATGGTGGTGTGGGTTTAGTTTAAAAATAATTTAGATTAAGGTAATAGGATAATTAAATTAAATAATTATTTGAGATTAGGTTTAGGTTAGAAAAGATATTAATAAATCAAAATAAAAATTAAAGTTAAGCTAAGATTTAGATTTTGGGAGTTAGGGTTAATTAAAATTTAGGGTATTACATCACTCCTTCTTTAAAAAAGAATTTGTCCTCGAAGTCGAGGTTGGGAAAGAAGAGAAAAATGATGTAAGGAAGGTAATCCTGGTAATAACTGTACCGGAGTTACTACTATACTATCAGGGACCCCCCTTAAAAAAAAGGAGGAAACCCTAAAACCTATCACACCGGTGCCAAAGAACTCAAAATGCAACTTGTGCACGCCCTTCTTGGTCTACTAGGTCGCCTCCCTAGCTTCGTGTTGGCTCCAAAAAACCTTCACTAGTGAAAATGAACTCTTCGGGTCTACCGAACCTTGGTGTTGAGAATCTGAAAAGGTTTCTCCTTATAGGATAAAGAGCCATTGAGGTCTATATCATGCGGTCTGATCATGTGGGATAGATATGTGATGTACATCCTCATCTACGAGATGCGGAAGACGTTATGAAATCGGGCCAACTCTAGTGGAAGTGTCAGGAGGCATGCAACCTTGCCAACCTTGTCAAGAATCTTATAAGGAAAAATGTACCTTGATCTCAGCTTACCTTTCCCGCCAAACCTTTAAACCCCCTTGGTGGGTAAACCCCTTAACAAAACTCTGTCCCCTCTCTCAAAATAGTCACTACTCACTACAGTACCTCTGATCTACATTACTCATCTAGAGATTCTGAGTTGCTCTTATCCTATCATGGATTAGCCAACCATGCCAAGTCATCTCTTCAATCATCTCCTATCTAAGTACAATATTCTTGTTGATTTTTCTCTAACATAAGGGTGTGTGAAACATATATTCATATGCTGACATGATAACATGTTCCTCCCAATTACCCTAGAAATCCGAAATGCTATCTCACAACATGTTTGTGAGTGTATGAATAGCCATCTTAGTTTGCTCATCCGTAGATGAGTGGAAAGTGGTACTATTTCTCAATCTCATGCCAATAGCCTCCTACAACTTCCCCCAAATGCGTGAAAAGAATCTATAATTGTGATCAAAGGCTATGTAAGTAGGTGTATTGTGCTTAGTCACCACTTCTATCTCAGAACATGCCTCCGATGCTTGATCTTGACCTTCTTGCTGGTCACATATCTTGACAAAAACTTTGCTACAACTTATTCTCTCCTAGGTGGACAAAATACAGAGTATAGTGACCTTCATCTAAAATTTGGTGCTTCATATTAGTGCAGCTCTATCGTATACACCATCGACCTTTGTAGCAGATGCTACCATCATTATGAATCTAGAAACCCTTAACTCGATCATTCTGACTATTCTATTGAATTCTCTCATGCTTAAGATCCCCATACCATCAGTAGCCCTCGTAGATCACAATGACCTATCCAAAAGGTGTTAGTGACTCCTCACAAGTAAAAAGCAACAATACTCACCCTCCGAGCAGCCGGGTCGACAACTATCTCATACGTCCTAGCTATGTCACAATTCCATTCCTCTAGAATGACCAAGTTTTCATCACAAGCATAGGTGGGGTGGTGATGTAATCTAGTAAACCTCCAAAGCACGAGAGCCTCCTTTTGGTAATGAGGAGGTGGTGGTAGTAGTTCAGGCTAAGGTGAGGGTAGGAAAAGCATAATGAACGCCTCAAATGTCTCCTCTAAATGATCAACATGACCCTTGAGTATCATGCTGAGCTGACCATGAAATAGGAGACACGTTAGGAAATATATTCTATCCTACTAACACACACTAAACATAATCACATTCAAGGGCCACCTAGGCTACCCATTCTTGATTCGTCACAAGTTAATTTAGGTTTTCAAATAATTGAGTTTTTCTAAAAATATGAAATAGACTGGTGAAATCATATAAGGGATAATTTGAAAACAAAATTCAAAATGCTGTAATAAAAACCAAAGCTCTGATACAAATTTGTAATATGCTAAATTTTATTACTGAAATTTTTTATTTAAAAATAGAAGTATATAATCAAAATATTAGGTGTTAGTGAGGTAATTGATGTAAGGATGTAAGTCTGGTTTCCCATATCATCCTTACATCAATCATGAAGCTAAAATCATTCATAATAAAATAAAATAATTAAAAATGAGAAAAACATTAAAAACACAAATATTAGTTTGGAGGTTAACACCAAAATAGAGTAACAAAATACAATAAGAGGGATAACATGGGTTGAAGAGTTAGAAAGGTATTTGGATAAAACATCATCCAGATAACATGATTCTTTGCCAAAACACCCAACACAGATAAAAGTCATTCCTCTCCATACAATACATCAAAAGCAGCAAAATCATCCAGTAGGTCCTTAAAGGGCTGTACAAAAACATCAGGGGCTGGTGCTCGTGGCAGTGAGCAACATCCATAAAAAGGGTAGTAAATACGCTACGTACACTTAGGAAAAACGGGGTGCTATTGTTGTATCTAACATAGGATAGATGTCCACCGCCTATCTCATGTTAGATACAAGTCTAAAACCAACCATCCATTTAAAATAGAGTGCACAAACTTAAATTACATAAACATTTAAAATATTGTTTACATCAAAGGACCTTGATGATACCCGACAAAGTCAAATATAGGAAGATAGATTAGTTTAAGAACATAGAGCTATATGAAAATTAGATTAGGGCGTGACCCCAAAAATATGGTCCATCACGGACCACACAAAATCCTCTAAAGATCCACTATTAGCCATCCCTAAAAACCTTCACATGACCCTCTACTCGGGGGAATGAGCAGGTGATCGAGTAAATGAGTACATTAATATACTACATAATGACTAACCCAAGTTTCCTCCTAAAAAATACAAGTATGTAAGATTCTATCAAGATATGGATATCCTCTTTAACATGTGTCATACCAATGCCATATACGTAAAGGTTGTAATGCATCAGGATATACTATCATGCTTAACTCACGCAACTCAGAGTGTGTCATGATTATCTTAATAGTATTATAACCTAGATAACCACACATGTACTACGCAGATGATGCATATACTAAACAAGTTGGCACATGCTTAATGGAAGATGGTGGCTTATGGGATAATTGACCACCGAAAGTTAAAATAGAGAAAAGAGATGAGGAGTATGATAATATTTGATCTAAGGTAGCCAAAGACCAAACACTCACAACTACTACTCAAGGTTTCAACACTTGAGATAAAAGTTATGAGATTTTTCACTCAAAACAAAGTTTTCACTTGACCTTGTAGAGGGAGGACATAGGGAGCTCGAAAATCAAATTCGTAATTCAAGGGGGTAGTGTGTTGCATTGTGTTGAGGCTACCTATATTTATTGTGGCATCCATGGTTATAAAAAGTCCATTAAACCCACCCGTTTACCTACCTAGTTACATTCCAACCATTCTTTACTATCCAATTATCTAATACAAGCTAACAACTAGTTGGATAAAAACTAAAATGAGGTCAGCCTATATGTGGTATTTTGACAAGTATATCACAATATGGAGCCCCTTATATGCAGAAAAGGTAGGTAATAAATAAAAGAACAAATCACTCAATCATCCCCCATACCTAATCAATCATCTCCCATGCTTAGCCAATTAAAATAGTCTGATTTGTTGATTTAGCTAACTTTCTTCACCTACTCTCCACCATCCACTTGTCCTCCTTTTTCTTTTCTTTTCTCTCTCTTTTTTATTTTAATTTTCAAAATCAGCCTTGGGCTTGGGTTGATTTTTCTTCTTAGGTGGAAAAATACTTGAAAATAGCAATAAAATAGCTAGTTGGCCTTGGGCTTGATGTGCAATCATAGTTAGTTGGGCTTAGGTTGGATGAGCTACCATAATTAGTTGTGTTTGGGATGAATGTACCACCATGCATGCATGGGCTGGTACTTCCACTTATTTCTCATATTTAGCTAATTAAATTCATCCAAGTTAAGAGTGTTTTGTGATCTCCTAACTTAAAAAAATTAATTAGTAAAATATTATTATAAGATACTCCTGCATTTGCAGATTGATTCAGACAACCAATAGGGTTTTATTTTTCCGACTTGTTTAATCGATTAGGTTATATAATTTCCTTGTTCATATATTGATATAGGTCAACATCTAGGTAATCATTTCAATTATTAACCAGTTGGTCATTTAAGCCATTATCCAAGTGTTCATTCTAGCTTTTACCTTATCCCATTCATTGATTCCCACATTATCCAATTATTCACTTATTCATCATCCAAATTTTATTATTGAGTGATCGAATATGTACCACTTCATGGTCTCACATACCATGGAAGCCTATCCAAAAAAAGGGACATAAATTCCAGGCCAAAGAGAATCACCAAAGTGGACATAAGTCTAGGCCAAAGCCGATTAATTAGAATGGACATAAATTCAAGCTGAAGCCAACCACCTATGTAACCAAAACCTTTAGTATCAATACCCTTTAGTACATCATCAGTGTCCAATGTAGGAAAGGCATTGACATCTTTGGGATCTCACACGAAAGCAAAGCCTAAAGACAAACTAACCCTCCGTAGCAAATTGAGGATTGGTGATGCAAGAGCATCTCATAATAATATTTCACTAATTAATTTTTCTAAGTTTTGGGATCACAAAACACTCTTAACTTGGATTAAATTAATTAGCTGAATACAAGAAATAAGTAGAATTGCCAGCCCATGCATGCATGGAGGCACATTCAGCCCAAACACAACCAATTATGGTAGCTTATCCAACCCAAGCCCAACCAACTATGATGCCAAATCAAGCCTAAGGCCAATAAGCTATTTTATTGCTATTTCCAAGTATTTTGCCACCAAAGAAGCCAAATCAGCCCAAGCCCAAGGCTTATTTCGAAAATTGAAAAAAAAAGAGAAAAGAAAAGGGAGGACAAGTGGATGGTGGAGTAGGTGAAGAAAGTCAGCCAAGTCAACAAATCTGATTATTTTAATTGGCTAAGTATGGGAGATTATTGATTAGGTATGAGTGATGATCGAGTGACTTGTACTTTTATTTATTACCTACCCTTTCAACATGTAAGGGGCTTCATGCTGTTTTATGGCTATCAAAATACCACATATAGGCTGACCTCATTTTAGTTCATATCCAACTAGTTGTTAGCTTGTATTAGATAACTAGATATCAAAGAATGGTCGGGATGTAATTAGGTAGGTAAAGGGGATGGGTATAATGGACTTTTTGTAATCCTAGCTGCCACTATAAATATGGGTAGCCTCAACACAATGGAGGACACTGCCCCTTTGAATTACAAATTAGATTTTCGAGCTCCCTATGTCCCCCCTCTACAAGGTTGAGTGAAAACTTTGTTTTGAGTGAAAAATCTCATAACTTTCTCTCAAGTGTTGAAACCTTGAGTGGTAGTTGTGATTGTTTGGTCTTTGGCTACCTTAGATCAAATATTATCATACTCCTCATCTCTTTTCTCCATTTTAATTTCGGTGGTCAATTATCCCATAAGCCACCATCTTCCATTAAGCATGTGCCAACTTGTTTAGTGATGCAAACCAAGGAGCTGGACTTGTTAATCATACACTTGGGGATGATGCAAATCCTTCACAAGACCCTTTATCGCTTCCAAGTGGTCCAATTACAAGACTTAGAGCCAAAAATTTCAAGGAAGCACTAAATGGGCTAATCCAAGAGATTTGGGCTGATTCTAAACAGACCAAGATGGGCTCAAATAATATTCAAGACTTAGTCAACATCATCAAAGAAGTTGAAGAGACTAATATTTATGCAAAAACGTTTCCAACATGATCTAACCATCAAAAGGTATGAATTTCATGAGTTTCAAGATATTAAATAGAGGATTAAAACATGGTCCTGAATGGTTATGTTAAATAGAGGACTAAAACATGGTCATGAATGGTTATGTTAAATACATTCAAAACATGGTCCTGAATGGACTTGAATGGCCTTTAGAAGTCCGAGAGGCCTAAAAAACATGAGAACTTGTTTATGTTGTTTTAAAGCTTTAATTATGACTTTTCCTATTCTAGGAGGGTGTTATAAAAGCTTTAGTTATGATTTTTTGTATTCTAGCTTTATTTATGACTTTTCATATTCTAGCTTTATTTATGACTTTTCGTATTCTAGCTTTAGTTATGACTTTTCCTATTTTAGGAGGGTATTTTAAAGCTTTAGATGTGACTTTTCCTATTCTTGGAGGGTTGTTCCAAGTATATATATAGGTATTTTGAGATGAATAAGGATATATTACATTTTCAGAAATTATCATATTTGTGAGGTTTTGTGTTCCTCTTCCTTCTTAAAAGAACTTGTAGAACTTATCAAGTTAATCTTGTGGTGTTCAAATAACCGAACTTATCACCTTGATTGTTGAGAGATTCTCAAGTTTTCTAGGTGTGGCATTTCAATCCTTCATAGTCTTGGTTTTCATCTTCTTAGGTGTTGGGTCAAGGCTCAAGCAATCTTGTCTTCATGATCATGGGGTTTTAAACCATCGTTGCTATTGAGTTTCATCACAGTTTTTGATGGAGTTCATATCATTTAGCATATTCATCAAATTGGTATCAGAGTTTAAGGTTGAGAATTTAGGATAATTTTCATCTCTTATTTTCCTTCTTTATCCCGTCTAGGCCCAAACACTTCACAAAAAATTTTCTAGCTACCCACCATAATTTTCGAGCCAAGTTAACCTCTCCGAACCAAATACATTATCTTTCTCTATTGATTTCTTCTTCAAACTCAAGTAACTATGGGTGATGAACAAATCCCAAGAGGCTTGAGCCTTGAAGAGGCGCAAAACTTGATAAGAGACCGAGTTATTGAAAACCTCCAAAATGACATGAGAAGAGTTCTTGACATTTTGGAGAATCTCATGCAAAACCATAACACTCCATGCCCAAATACTTCCCCACAGCTGAGAAGAAGACCCCATTTTCACCAACATGAGGTGGTCGGATTTAGCACAAATGATGATGCTAGCGATTCTAACTCCTCACCATGTGATTGCCCACGTGATAGAAGAAGGAGACATGAAAGGAGATATCTTTTTCATGACATCAAAGCTGAAGTGCCCGAGTTTGATGGGTCACTTAATCCAAAAGATTTCCTAGAGTGGGAGTTGAGGTGCTCTAGGGTGTTTGAAACAAAAGGCTATAATGATGAGAAGAGCTTTAGGATTGCAATCCTTAAGTTCAAGGGACATGCCTTCCTATGGTGGGAAAGCCTTACTCATCAAAGGAGAAAGAAGGGAAAGTCTAAGGTGAAATCTTGGTCGAAGATGAGGAAGCTTTTGAGGGAAAGGTTTTTACCCTCATCCTACACTCAATAATACCTCTACAACAAGTTGTCGTCCTTGAGGTAAGGGTCAATGAGTGTTGAAGAATACATCAAGGAGTTTGAGCGGTTGAAGATGAGGTAGAAGAGCACACAATGACAAGTTTCCTTGGAGGGTTAGGGAGTGACATTTCACGCAAGGGGGAGTTACACAAGTACTACACCTTAGATGAGCCTTTTCATCTAGCCACTAACGTGGAGAAGCGTAAGAAGGAGAAGAGAGGACCAAAGTTTCCTCAAGGAAGGTTCACTCCCAACACTTTCAAATAAGCCCCCTCATCATCTAAGCCATGCCCTCCCATTCGAAATGTTGAAGTGAAGGACAAGGGAAAAAGGTGTTAGGTTTGAACCTAGCAAACTAAAGGCTATAAGGTGCTTTAAGTGTCAAGGCCTAGGGCACTACCGAAACGAGTGTCCCAACAAAAGAGTTATGACTCCTTTGGACTTGGAGGAGGCAGCTCATGAGGAGGAAATGGAAGAGACCAAATCGGACCCTGATGAGGAGGAAGAGCAAGAAGAGGCACCCCATGATGTAGGAGAAGCTCTAATGGTGAGAAGGGTATTGCACACCAAGGAGTTCGTGAAGGAGGAGACACAAGGGGCAAACATATTTCAAACCAAGTGCACGATCCTTGGTAATGTCTGTTCCCTTATTATTGATGGAGGTAGTTGTGCTAATATAGCATCTTGCACACTTGTGGAGAAACTTAACTTGCCTGCCACTCAACATGACAAACCATATAAGCTACAATGGCCTAATAATGGAAGCATGGTTGAAGTGACCAAGCAGGTTGTAGTTCCGTTTTCCATTGGAAAAACCTGCCAAGATGTGGTTCCAATATACGCTTGTCATCTATTGCTAGGAAGACCATAGCAATATGATAGCCATGTCCGACATGATGGTAGGAGGAACACTTATTGTCTGAAATTTACAAAAAAGAATATTGTAATCGCACCCCTTAGTCCTCGTTCCTCACTTGTTAGGGAGGAAACCGAAAAGAAGAAGACCTTATTTCTAGATTGCAAGGGGATAGACAAGGCATTTGCCGAGAGTAAACTCATGTATTTTTTATTATTGCTTGAAAATAATGAAGGAAGTGACCCACAGGTCAAACCTTTGCTAGGGGATTTTAGGGATGTCTTCCCAAATAATCTACCTAGTGAGCTACCTCCTTTAAGGGAAATTGAGCACCAAATCTACTTGGTCCCTGGTGCTACACTCCCAAAAAAGCCTGCCTATAGGTGTAATCTAATATGGCTAGGGAGTTACAAAGGCTAGTTGACAATTTGTTGCAAAAAGGATTCATTAGAGAATCCCTTAGCCCTTGTACGGTACCGACCCTTTTGGTACCAAAGAAGGATGGGAGTATGAGGATGTGTGTTGATAGTAGAGCTATCTACAACATCACCATCAAGTATAGGTATCCTTTACCTAGACTTCATCACATGTTAGATTTCTTGCATGGGGCTTGTGTATTCTCAAAGATTGATTTGAGGAGCGAATACTACCAGATTAGAGTAAAGGAGGGAGATGAATGGAAGACCGCCTTCAAGACTAAGGGAGGATTATACGAATGGATGGTGATGCCTTTTGGTCTCTCAAATGCACCCAGCACTTTTATGAGGCTCATGGATGAAGTCCTTAGGCCCTTTATCTCTTAATTTGTTGTAGTGTACTTTGATACCAAATTGATGCGTGTACGGTTAGAGTTTCGGACTTGGATGAAGTTTATAGGGAGTATTCGATGAGGATGGAGTATGGAGGTTGATGATGGGGATTCGAAGGGGTTGATGACGATGGAACACGAGGTAGAAGGATAAATTAATCTTTAAACCACACAGGAACAAATATTAAGGTTTCGAGAACAAAACCATTCACACAGATTCGGTTTTGTTTCGAGACGAATCCACACAGAATTCGGGTTTAAGCAATGCTTAAGGTGGTTCTTCTTATTCAAGTTGTGTTCTGTGACTCTACTCACACATCATTCTCCCCGGGTTGGTTTAAATTTGTCCTCAAATTCGAGTCATCAACGTTCTCGATACTCCTCCCTAAGAGTCAGGTAGCTCTAGCTCGAAAGCACTCCCCCGATACCCACACCGCTTGCATCACAAGTTACTTCAAACAAATTGTCGAAACACGATAGGGTTAGCACCGGTGCATTGGAATTCTTCAAATGCCTTGGTTGCCCGGTCATCCCAGTGGAATTCCCCTTTTTTCATTAGTTGTATTATGGGTGCCACAATAGTGGAGAAATCCTTGATGAATCTCCAATAGAAGGACGCTAGTCCATGAAAACTTCAAATTTCATGCACACTCAAGCAGCTTTCTCAACCGAATGTGGAAGATCAACCCCTCTGTATTGTTTTTCTTAACCTTGCAAGACCTCTTAAACTTAATTCTAGTTTTCTTAATATGCTTCCTAAGTTTTATGGACACGCAGGAGAAGATCCTCATAGGCATCTTAAGGAATTTTTAGTAGTTTGTTCACCATGAGGCTAGAAGGTGTAGAAGAAGAACATGTTAAACTACAGGCTTTTCCATTCTCTTTACATGACTTAGCAAAAGATTGGTTGTACTATCTACCTGCTAGGTGCATTAATACTTGGGCTGAATTGCAACAGGCTTTTCTTGAAAAATTCTTTCCTGCAAGTAGAATAGGTTCAATAAGAAAAGAAATTTGTGGAATTAGGCAAAAGTCTAATGAGTCACTATATGAATATTGGTAGAGATTTAAAAGATTATGTGCTAGTTGCCCACAACATCAAATTAGTGACCAATTACAAATCTGATACCAAATGATACGAACTCCATCAACAACTGTGATGAAACCCTGATGCAAACCAAGGAGCTAGACTTGTTAATCATACACTTGGGGATGATGCAAATCCTTCACAAGACCCTTTATCGCTTCCAAGTGGTCCAATTACAAGACTTAGAGCCAAACATTTCAAGGAAGCACTAAATGGGCTAATCCAAAAGATTTGGGCTGATTCTAAACAGACCAAGATGGGCTCAAATAATAATCAAGACTTAGTCAACATCATCAAAGAAGTTGAAGATACTAATATTTATGCAAAAACGTTTCCAACATGATCTAAGCATCAAAAGGCATGAATTTCATGAGTTTCAACATATTAAATAGAGGGTTAAAACATGGTCTTGAATGGTTATTTTAAATACATTAAAACATGGTCCTGAATGGACTTGAATGGACTTTAGAAGTCCAAGAGGCCTAAAAAATGTGGGAACTTGTTTATGTTATTGTTTGTGCTGTTTTAAAGCTTTAATTATGACTTTTCCTATGCTAGGAGGGTGTGTTAAAAGCTTTAGTTATGATTTTTCGCATTCTAGCTTTATTTATGACTTTTCATATTCTAGCTTTATTTATGGCATTTCGTGTTCTAGCTTTAATTATGACTTTTCCTATTCTAGGAGGGTATTTTAAAGCTTTAGTTGTGACTTTTCCTATTCTTGGAGGGTTGTTCCAAGTATATATATAGGTATTTTGAGATGAATAAGGATATATAATGTTTTCAGAAATTATCATATTTGCGTGGTTTTGTGGTCCTCTTCGTTCTTAAAAGAACTTGTAGAACTTATCAAATTAATCTTGTGGCGTTCAAACAACCAAACTTATCACCTTGATTGTTGAGAGATTCTCAAGTTTTCTAGGTGTGGCATTTCAATCCTTTGTAGTCTTGGTTTTATCTTCTTAGGTGTTGGGTCAAGGCTCAAGCAATCTTGTCTTCATAATCTTGGGGTTTTAAACTATCTTTGCTATTGGGTTTCATCACAGTTGTTGATGGAGTTCATATCATTTGGTATCAAAGCTTTGGTTCTAAGATAAGTTTGATTATATTTCATTTTCGTTTATCTTTTATATATTGTTACCTCTTATAGAAAAAAAAAAGAAAAGAAAAAAGGCACACGATTCTAGTAAGAAAAAAATCATCAAAAAAAAGGAAAAGTGAAAAAAAGGGTATACGATTCTAGTAAGAAACAAAATCGTCAAAAAAAAAGAAAAAAAAGTGAAAAAAAAGGTACACAATTGCAAAAGGAAAACTTTGTTTCGATCTTGTGTCTCACCTTATTTATGTTCTTGGCCTTTTGGTTAGTTTTGGTTGTTTCTCATTTATTTTATCCTTTTTTAAGTTGCTGTGGGATTATTTTGAATTAGTTTCTAGATGTTCGATTAAGAACTAAATAAGATGGTAAATGCCGTTTAGTGTGAAAACACAAGCGCAGGTGTATCAATTCTTAAGAGAAACACGTGAGGGAGTGCTTGTGAGGATTCTATCTTTGTTTTACAGATTTTAAATATGTCCTAAAATCAAGAATATACAACCGTAGAAGTTCAACAACCTGCAGTTCCGAATCTCCAAATGCAAGCCTTGTTAGGGTAGATGAGGCGTATGTTGAGGGCTGAATTAGAACCTATTCATGATAGGTTGGATAGGGTAGAAGCAGAGGCTCCTAGGAGACAACAATAAGACATCCCCAATAGGCAGCAAGGTGGGCGTGTTCCGTGGCGGAATGTTGAGGAAGAGGCAGAGTCGGAGTTTGATGAGCAATATTTGAACCGGGATAGGTTTCAGTGTGGGAATGAGAATCAAGAAGCTAGGATGAGTAGGAGGGATAATGATTTGGGAAACATAAAGATTAAAATCCCATCTTTTCAAGGTAAAAGTGATTCTGAATTTTATTTGGAGTGGGAAACTGAAATGGATATGGTGTTTGATTGTCTCAACTACTCGGAGATAAAGAAGGTTAAGTTGGCTGCAATTGAAGTCACTGATTATGCCATTGTTTGGTGGGACCAATTACTGATTAATAGGAGAAGGAATAGAGAACCACCCATGGATACTTGGGAGGGGATGAAAATGTTTATGAGAAAGCATTTTGTACCCAACCACTATTATAGGGGATTATATCAAAAGTTGCAGAGGTTAAATCAAGGTTCCAAAAGTGTGGAAGAATATTACAAGAATATGGAGTTAGCTATGATCCGGGCTAATGTAGACAAGGACCGGGAAGCCACCATGGCTAGGTTCTTACACGGATTAAATCATGAGATTGCGGATATAGTTGAGATGCAGCATTATGTTGAGTTGACAAATATGGTGCTTCAAGCCATAAAGGTGGAGGAACAGTTCAAACGAAAAGGATTAGTTAGTACTAGTAGGGATGAGCGCTACCAACAGTACATGGAAGACAGCGCTAAAAAGGGATGAGCATCTACAAAATAAGCCAAAATTTGAACACTCCAAGAATGCCAAACCAACGACGGCTGCTACTATAGGTAATACCGAAACTTCAAGTTCTAAAACACATGATATTAAGTGTTTTAAATCCCAAGGGCGGGGACACATAGCCAGCCAATGTGTAAACAAAAGTGTTGTGGTTGGAGATTTATTGGTAGCAAGGCGAGTTCTCAATATGCAGGTTAAGGAGGAAGAAAGTAACCAAAGGGAGAACTTGTTTCATACTCGGTGCTTTGTGAAAAACAAAGCTTGTAGTGTCATTATCGACGGAGGGAGTTGTACAAATGTAGCCAGCACTTATTTGGTGGAGAAATTGGCCTTAACTACCTTGAAACATCCTCACCCTTATCAGCTTCAATGGCTGAATGAATGTGGCAAAATCAAGGTGACAAGGCAAGTATTGGTGGCATTATCCATTGGTAAATATGAAGATTAGGTGCTTTGTGATGTGGTTACTATGCATGCAAGCCATTTACTCTTAGGAAGACCATGGCAGTATGATCAGAGGGTTACGCATGATGGATTCACAAATAAGTATTCTTTCACTCATAGAAAGCATCCTATTATTCTTGTGCCATTGAATCCAGAATAGGTCAGGGAGGACCAATTAAAGTTACAGAGATCAAATGGACAAAAGAAAGATTATGGATTCACAAATAGGTATTATTTCACTCATAGAAAGCAAAGTACCGACGAGATCATTAGTACACAAAAGAGCCTCCTTGTACACGAGTACAATAAGGGGCTGGTGTGAAAATAATGCTCTCTTAATCTCACTTTTTTTTTGCAATGTAATTGAATTTTCCTCTCTTACAATATAGCCGAAATCCCTTCTCTTTCTTTTTCTCTTTGATCAATACTTTCTGTCTTTTTTTTAAATCTTTTTTTTTTCAATTTCGGCCTTCATTTCCTTTTCTTTCTTTTGTTCATTTGATCTCTCTAACTTTAATTGGTCCTCCCTGACCTGTTCTGGATTCAATGGCACAAGAATAATAGGTTACTTTCTATGAGTGAAAGAATACCTATTTGTGAATCCATCATGCGTAACCCTCCAATCATACTGTCATGGTCTTCCTAAGAGTAAATGGCTTGCATGCATAGTAACCACATCACAAAGCACCTCATCTTCATATTTACCAATGGATAATGCCACAAATACTTGCCTTGTCACCTTGATTTCGCCAATTCAGCCACTGAAGCCAATAAGGGTGAGGATGTTTCAAGGTAGTTAAGGCCAATTTCTCCACCAAATAAGTGCTGGTTACATTTGTGCTACTCCCTCCGTCGATAATGACACTTCAAACTTTGTATTTCACAAAGCACCGAGTATGAAACAAGTTCTCCCTTTGGTTACTTTCTTCCTCCTTAACCTGCATATTGAGAACTCACCTTGCTACCAATAAATCTCCAACCACAACACTTTGCTCATCATCACCATCCTCCAAAGGTGGCATGTCATCATCATCTACATCTTCCTCATTCTCCGATTCAAGCTCTCCTTGGGCATTTATCACCATCATCCTTTTGTTTACACATTGGCTGGCTATGTGTCCCCGCCCCTGGCATATAAACACTTAATATCACGTGTTTTAGAACTTGAAGTATCGGTATTACCTATAGTAGCAGCGGTCGTTGGTTTGGCATTCTTGAAGTGTTTAAATTTTGGCTTATTTTGTAGATGCTCATCCCTTTTTAGAGCTATCTTCCACATGTTGTTGGTAGCCATAGGGTGTCCCCTCCTAACCAATCCTTTTCGTTTGAATTGTTCCTCCACCTTTATGGCTTGATGCACCATATTTGTCAACTCAACATAATGCTGCATCTCAACTATATCCGCAATCTCACGATTTAATCCGTGTAAGAACCTAGCCATGGTGGCTTCCCGGTCCCCGTCTACATTAGCTCGGATCATAGCTACCTCCATCTCCTTGTAATATTCTTCCACACTTTTGGAACCTTGATTTAACATCTGCAACTTTTGATATAATCCCCTATAATAGTGGTTGGGTACAAAACGCTTCCTCATAAGCATTTTCATCCCCTCCCAAGTATCCACGGGTGGCTCTCTATTTCTTCTCCTATTAATCATTAATTGGTCCTACCAAACAATGGCATAATCAGTGAATTCAATTGCAGCCAACTTAACCTTCTTTATCTCCGAGTAGTTGTGACAATCAAACACCACATCCATTTTAGTTTTCCACTCCAAATAAACTTCAGGATCACTTTTACCTTGAAAAGATGGTATTTTAATCTTTATGTTTCCCAAATCATTATCCCTCCTTGGGATACTCATCCTAGCTTGTTGATTCTCATTCCCACACTGAAACCTACCCCGGTCAAATATAGCTCATCAAAATCCGACTCCGCTTCTTCCTCAACATTCCGCCATGGAACACGCCCACCTTGTTGCCTATTGGGGATGTCTTGTTGATGTCTCCTAAGAGCCTCTGCTTCTACCCTGTTCAATCTATCATGAATAGGTTCTAATTCAGCCCTCAACATACGCCTCATCTCCCCTAACAAGGCTTGCATTTGGAGATTCGGAGCTGCAAGTTGTTGAACTTCTTGATTGTTGGATATATTTAAAATCTGCAAAACAAAGTTAGAATCCTCACAAGCACTCCCTCTCAAGTTTCTATCAAGACTTGATACACTCGCGCTCGTGTTTTCACACTAAATGACTTTTACCCTCTTATGGTCTCACACATTTTTTCCTCTCTTGTGTGTCTTCTTTAGTTCTTAATCGAACGCCTAGAAACTAATTGAAAATAATCCCACGACAATTAAAAAAAAAGATAAAAATAAATGAGAAGCAACCAAAACTAACCAAAAGGCCAAGAACATAAATAAGGTGAGACATAAAATCGAAACAAAGTTTTCCTTTTGTAATCGTGTACCTTTTTTTTCACTTTATCTTTTCATCTTTTTTTTGATGATTTTTTTCTCACTGGAATCGTATACCTTTTTTTCACTTTTTTTAATGATTTTTTTCTATAAGAGGTAACAGTATATAAAAGATAAACGAAAATGAAAGATAATCAAACTTATCTTATAACTAAAGCTTTTGATACCAAATGATATGAACTGCATCAGCAACTGTGATAAAACCTAATAGCATGGTTTAAAACCCCAAGATCATGAAGACAAGATTGCTTGAGCCTTGACTCAACACCTAAGAAGATGAAAACCAAGACTACGAAGGATTGAAACACCACACCTAAAAAACTTGAGAATCTCTCAATAATCAAGGTGATAAGTTCGGTTGTTTGAACGCCACAAGATTAACTTGATAAGTTCTATAAGTTCTTTTAAGAACGAAGAAGAACACAAAACCACACAAATATGATAATTTCTGAAAATATTATATATCCTTATTCATCTCAAAATACCTATATATATACTTGGAACAACCCTCCAATAATAGGAAAAGTCACAACTAAAGCTTTAAAATACCCTCATAGAATAGGAAAAGTCATAACTAAAGCTAGAATACGAAAAGTCATAAATAAAGCTAGAATATGAAAAGTCATAAATAAAGCTAGAATACGAAAAATTATAACTAAAGCTTTTAAAACACCCTTCTAGAATAGGAAAAGTCATAATTAAAACTTTAAAACAGCACAAACAATAAAATAAACAAGTTCCCACGGTTTGTTAGGCCTCTTGGACTTCTAAAGGCCATTCAAGTCCATTCACAATCATATTTTAATGTATTTAACATAACCATTCAAGACCATGTTTTAGTCCTCTATTTAATATGTTGAAACTCATGAAATTTATGCCTTTTGATGGTTAGATCATGTTGGAAACGTTTTTGCATAAATATTAGTCTCTTCAACTTCTTTGATGATGTTGACTAAGTCTTGATTATTATTTGAGCCCATCTTGGTCTGTTTAGAATCAGCCCAAATCTCTTGGATTAGCCCACTTGGAAGCGATTTGCATCATCCCCAAGTGTATGATTAACAAGTCCAGTTCCTTGGTTTGCATCACTCTTAGTGGGAGAAACCCTCAAAAGGACTCTATCACCCATCTTGTAACCATCGGTTCATCTTCTTAGATCCGCGTAGCTCTTCTTTTGGTCCAAGCTTGCCCTCATCCGGTCCTAAATCACATGAATGTGCCTTGTCGTGTCCTTGATCATTTTGGTTCCCAACACAAGCTTCTCACAGATGTCGTTCCAACACAAAGTATTATGATTTTTTCTCCTATACGAGGCTTCAAAAGTGCCATCTTGATGTAATACCCCAATTTGAGAGAGTATAATATGGATTAATTTGGCCACTTATATCAACATGGTATACCATCATTTCCATCTTAATGACATAGTTAAGCGTGTTGGCTATTGAGTAATTTTTAGGATGGGTGACCCTCTTGGGAAGTTTCAAAAATTTTCTAAAAATTTCTCATGAGGATAAAGTGCGCTAAAAGGACTTGTGTTGATCTTTATGGCCAATAGATCAATCCGAAAGTACTTCAAGGTAGCCCTCATATGGTCGTATCGACTTAGGGTTACAAATAGTATCAAAGCGAATCCACAAGCGTGTGCTGAACTTGGATGAGCCAATCAGCCACCTAGTAGGACGATTCTTGGGATAAACTATATTAATAGTTAAAACGCAATGAGGACGTTGCGTTCTTTAGATGGGGGTAAATGTAATATCCCAATTTGAGTGGAGTGTAATAAGGATTGATCTGGTTACTTATATCAACATTGTATACCATCATTTTGGTGATTTCCTCCTAAGAACTCCATAGTTAAGCATGGTGGTTGTGGAGCAATTTTTAGGATGTGTGATGCTCCTTGGAAGTTTCAAAATTTTCCTATAAATTTCTTAGGAAGTGCATGAGTGATGATAAAGTGCGTTGAAAGGACTCGTATTGATCTATGGGGCCAAATGATCGATCCAAAAATACTTTAAGGTATCCCTCGTGTGGTTGTATTGACTCGGGATGTTACTATTGTTGTAGAAGTGCTAGATCAAATCTAGATAATCTTTCCAACTGCCCCAAAGTCTAGTATGTATGTCTAAAGCATTTCTTCCAAAGTATGAATGGTACTATCTGTTTGAGTATTGATAGCTAGGTTAAAAGCAATACTCATCTTCAATTGAGTACCAAAAGTGGCTTACAACTTTTTCCAACAATGCGATACGAACATAAGAGTATCAATTTGACATGATATCCTTAGGGACTCCAAGCAGTCTCACCATATGCTTTCTATAGGCATTGGCTAGCTACCATATATTCAATGTCGCCTTCATCGAGATGAACGTAGATGGTTTAGTTAGATAATCCAAAACAACCCAGATAGAATCAAATCTACTATGGGTCCTCAGAAGACTAACAAAAAAGTCTATAGGTATGTTGTCCCACTTCCACTTGGGAACTTCAAGTGATTGCACTAATCTTGCTGCCTGTATCTTATGCTTAATCTTAATCGTCTGATAGTTCAACCATTGGGCAACGAATTTTGCTACTTCTTACTTCATGTGGGGCCATCAATAAATGAGTTTTGGTTATGAAATGGACTTGAAATTCTAATAAAAATGTGAATTTCAAGAGCACCAACCACTTGGTTTATGTAACCGATTGATTAGTTCGCTGGGAAAATTAACATTCTTGTTCTCGACAAACTAATCAACTGGAGTATATACATTACCATGGATTCATGTGATTCTATGAGTGCATCATGTATTTTTATGTGTGTTTTGACATAGAAGCATGCTAGGATTAATATGGTAAAGCATGGAAAATTTTGGTGTGTGTTTCGCAAGTCTGGGTTGTGTTTTATCCATACTGGTCGATTGATTCCTTGAACCTATCCACTAGTTTTGCAAGTATTCGAATGATTTGGAGTTTTGGATCGGTTGGTTGTGAGATCATTTGATTTGTTTGATGAACCAATCGATTGGTTTCGATGAATATTCGATCAATTGGTCAAACTCATCAATTGGTGTTCCTATAGACTAAATTGGTTGGTCTCTACTTAGACCCATCGACCAATTAGGCCAAACCCATTTATTGGTTTCTTTGAAGGCAAATGGGTTAATCTCTACTTAAAACCATCAACTGGTTGGACCAAACTAGTTAACCGGTTCATATGAAAATCGACCAGTGAGGCCAACTAGTCAACTAGCTCTCTCATTTTGTTTTGGTCTTGGTCTGGTACGACCATACTAGTTGACTAATTTAAAATACCAATTGACTAGTTTGGTTGGAAGCCGTATGGTTTGTTATAATTTATTGCGCTTTTCTTGGCCCTTTTGTGTTGATTTTTCCATGTATTTACAACTTTTTAATTTTGATTTCAATTATGATTGACCTTATTTAATTTGAACCACCATGATGGTATTTGAGACCCTCTTCTAAAATTCGTAACTTCAAATCGGCACAACTCTGTGGTATACCCCATCGACCTTTGTAGCGAATGCTACCATCCTTGAGAATCTAAAAACCCTAAACTCGATTGTCTTATATCTTCTGTCAAACCCTCTCAAGCTTAACATCTCTAGGACATCAATGGCCCTGCTAGAGCATGACGGCCTACCCGTCAGGTATTAGTGACTCCTTGTAAGAAGAAGAAAGTAGCAATGCTTGCCCTTTGGGCAAGTGGGTAGTCAATTTTGCATATATCCTATCCATGTCACAATTTCATTCCTCCAAGATGATCAGGTCCTCATCACCAATATACCTCGGGGGGGTGATGTCCCGTAACCCTCTAAAGTTAGTCTTCTCTGATATCCTCCTGTGGATAATGCGGAGGTGGTGGCAGCAGTTGAGGCTGTGGCGGGCATCGAACGAACTCAATGAACCCTTCGAAGTTCTCCTCTAGAGAACCAACACGACTATTAAAAATGTTAGGTGACATGTTAGGAAAAATATTCCTATCCAATTGACACATAATGTACATAAGGTACGGTACATGTTATCGATTCCTCACAAGTTAATTTGGATTTTCAAAGAATTTTGTTTTTTCTAAAAATATGAAATAAACCGATGAAATCATATAAGGGATCATTTGAAAACCGAATTAAAAATGTTGTATTCAAAACCAAAGCTTTGATACCAACTTGTAATGTCCTAAATTTTACTACCAATTTTTTTTGATTTATAGCAAAAATATATAGTAAAAATATTGGGTGTTATCGTCGTAATTGATACAAGTGTAGTCTACCATACCATCTAATCATAGGGCTAAAATCATTCATTGTAAAACAAAGTAATTAGAAATGAGAGAAACTTTGTAAAATTAGATAATTGGAGGTTAACATAATTCTTTGTTGAAACACCCGGTATAGATAAATGTCACTCCTCCTCATGCAGTGCATTAAAAGCAGCAAAATCATGTAGTTGGTCCTCAAAGAGCTACACAGAAGTATCTAAGTCCTCTACTCATGGGAATGAGCGGCACCGTAAAAGGGTAATTAATACTCTATATACTGAGTAAGATAGCAATACTATCCAATTAGGAATATAGTTAAATGTACACATTTACAATAGAGAATAAGCATACATGAGACACACATAGAATGAATTCAACACCTCTCAGGTAGAATGCTCCGAAACCACTATTCTTAGACTAATGGAATGGTTTAAAGAAACTCTCGGGGAGAACACACCTAAGCCAATATTATCATTCGATGGAACGGAGCTAACACCTTGGTCCCAACTCACTTACTCTTCCACTTTATGTTATAGTATCTTATATATTAGGTCACATATCTCAAATAATATTCTTATTCATGATAAGTATGGGCCTCCGAAACTCTTAATCCAGCGGAACAAACTAAAGTACCTAAGCCACTTTTATCATCCGGTGTAATAGGTCCATAAAAGACCTCAGCCCAACTCACATGTTCTTTTTCTTTAAATGATTAATGTATTTATTAATGGTTGATTAAAGTTCATAAGGCTGTTTCCTAAGGTTAAAACCCTTATATTCCGCCAAAACCTAATTTCACATTTTTATCATAATTTTTCTCCTATTACTCTTTTAACCACCAAAATTAGTACCCATTTCTCAAATATTATCATTATCCAAATATTTGAATTTCAAGGCATAATTCTAAGGTCTTCCTCATGCGATAATAAACCCATCTCAAAAATTACTATTCTTGGGCTTATAAACCCTAATTTTACAAATACATTATAACTTTTCCACAATGGATCAACGAATTCCTAGATTTAATATATATTCTTGGAATACTAATATTAACAAAATATTCGGATTTCATCATCTAAATCTACCATTTCACCCATGTGATAATAGCCTTTTTGTCTAGGATCAATATTCTCAAATCAACCGTTTTTCTTACTTTATTAAACTTAGGACAACACCTATAAGCATTTCATATAAATTCCTTAGCATGTGTTGGAGGATATAACACCTTAAATTACCATGATTCTCATATTTAACTTAGGTTGACCAAAATGCCCTTATCAATAATAAAATACCTTATTTCAAGCAAATCTTATATGTTTGGTAACATTATCCTCTAATATACAACTTTCTCCATAGACCTTATCATTCTTACTTCACATTCAAAATATCTATAATAAACCATAATACCACCATATTTCACACCGAGGATTTTTCCACATAAAAAAAAAACAATACGACGTAATCTTTGCTTATTTTCAATCATATGATATCAAACACATGGCATAGAATTAACAACATATATTAATCCACATAATAATATTAACATGGTATGATACAAAAATATGCATAACACTTATCAATCAAAACCCTAGACTGTGCCAAGTATCCTTACTAAAAATAGCTCTGGTCTCTAAGCAGGTAAATCCTAATCCACCTCTTCCAGAACCTCAATAAATTCACCTAATATATCATAATAAAACATATTTATGATTAAAACATATGGCTAATGAATAATAAGGAAAAAGGAAGGGATAAATAAGGGACAACAAAACAGAAACAATGTCGAAAAACTTGCATAACCAAAGATAGGAGGGACGACAAGTTGTGTCAAGCCAATGGTGTTAGCAATGGGACAAGCTATAGTTGCTATGGGGTGATCAATGGCCAATACAGCTGAAGGTGGAGGGAGGAAATGGTGGGCTAGGCTAAAGGAGGGAGGTTGGCACAAGTTATTTTGGTAGAATCAAGGTGGTGTTAAGCTGCAGTTGTTGGGCTGGCTGGTGGAGTGTGTGGTGTGGTGTAGACTGTTGAAAGGTGGAAGGGTGGTTGCGACTATGGTAGAAAAAGGGGGGAGGTTTGCTTTAGAAAAGGCTTCTAAAGGGTGCTGCTGGGTTGCGGTTGAATTTGTTACAACAAGGAGAAGGAAAAAGGAAAAGGTGGATGTAGTGGAGGTAATCAAATAGGAGGTGTGGATTGTGGTTGAAGTTGCAAAATGTGAGGGGGGTGCACTGGTTGTTGGTGCAACAGCCAAAGAAGAGAAATAAAGGGGGTTGTGTTGTAGTTTGCCGAAGGGGAAGGTGTAGCATTGGCGGTTTTGGTTGGTGTTTAGAGGTGAGCCTCTGCAAGGGTGACCGAAGGGGAGTGGGTTGATTTAGTTGGGATTGCCAGAGATGGCTTTTTGTGGTTGGAAAGGGGAGCTAAAGAAGTAAGAAGATGATGGTTTGCTTTGTAGAATCAAAAGGGAGAGAAAAGAGGCGGTAGAAACATTAAATGCTAAGTTAATACATACACACATGCACAAGGATGGGCATTTGATCTTCAAAAATTTCAATATAGGTTAATAATAATTTAGGTTAGGATATTAGGATAATTAAATTAAATTATTATCCAATATTAGGTTTAGGGTAGAAAATATATTAATAACTCAAAATAAAAATAAGGGTTAAGCTAATATTTAGGCTTAGGGAGTTAGAGTAAGATAGAAAATAAGTTTGTTGAAGTTAGATTTAGGTTATGATATTAATTAATTAGGATTAGGGTTAGTTAAAATTTGGGGTACTACATCAACTACATTAGTTCTCACTAAAAGAGCTAGTTCTCATTATATGTATATCTGTGTATATATATATATATATATATATATATATATATATATATATATTGTAAAAGCATAATGTTGATATTAGAAAAAGGCATGCTATTATCTCATGCTTAAGCTAATAAAATTATATTTGGGTTTGTCAACAATTGGGTAGGGCGGATTGGGTTCAGGTTATTTGGATCACTTTATTGTTTTAGTATGGTTTAAGATTGGATTGTTACATATTCATATTAGGCCATGATAATTTATTAGGTTAGGTTTGTGTTGAGATAGTTTGTATTTAGGTTGGGTCATGTTCTGCCTATTTCGGGTTAGATTCTCTGTCCAGCATGAGTTTGAGACAAGCCAGTTCTTATTTGGATAATTTCATTTTCAAGTTAATTTAACAAGTCAGGTTTTGGTTAACTTGACGATTTAAAACTTTTAATGTTTTGATAGCTCAGGTTAGGTTCAAGTCAAGCTAATCCCGAACCAGATCACATTAAATTTGGATCAAATCAGTCAGTGATCACTAACATTAATATAACTCATTAAAATCATAAACAAGAATTGAGTTTGACTTCATATAAATATGTAAATAAAAATATGGCACTAATTGTTATTTGTTTATTATTATGTAATTAACATAAAGCTAATTTGTTCTTCAAAGAAATTGTTAGGTTACATGGCATGCCTAGGACCATTGTTTCTGATCGGGATGCAAAGTTTTTGAGTTACTTTTGGAAGACTTTGTGGGGAAAGTTAGGAACTACATTATTATTTTCTTCTATGTGTCATCCACAAACGGATGGTCAAACTAAAGTCAAGAATAGAACTTCGTCTGCTTTGTTACGTGCTATCATTAAAAAGAACTTGAAAACATGGGAAGATTGTTTGCCATACGTTGGATTTGCAACTAAGTTTTCACCTTTTGAAATGGTTTATGGCTTTAACCCTTTGTCACCATTGGATTTAAATTCTTTATCTTTGAGTGAACATGTGAACTTAGATGGCTAAACGAAGGCAGATTTTGTAAAGATGATTAATGAAAAGGCACGACTGAACATTGAAATGAGGACTCAACAATATGTCCGACAAGCTAACAAGGGGTGCAAGAAGGTAGTGTTTGAACTAGGCGATTGGGTTTGATTGTACTTACGGAAGGAACGTTTTCCAAAGAAACGACATTCAAAACTCCTACCTCGTGGTGACGAACCATTTCATGTTGTAGAACACATCAATGATAACACCTACAACTTGACTTACCAGGTGAGTATGGTGTTGGTGCAAGCTTTAATGTTTCTGATTTATCTCCTTTTGATGTAGGTGATGATTTGAGGACAAATCCTTCTCAAGAGGGGGAGAATCATGCAAACCAAGGAGATGGACTTGTTGATCATACACTTGAGGATGGGGATGAATTTTCACAAGACCCTTTTTGTCACTTCCAAGTGGTTCAATTACAAGACTTAGAGCCAAACGTTTCAAGGAGGCAGTAAATGGGCTAATCCAAGAGATTTGGGCTGATTCTAAACAGACAAAGATGGGCTCAAATAATAATCAAGACTTGGTCAACATCATCAAAGCAATTGAAGATGCGAATATTTATGCAAAAACATTTCCAGCATGATCTAACCATCAAAAGGCATGAATTTGATGAGTTCCAAGATATTAAATAGAGGATTAGACATGGTCTTGAATGGTTATATTAAATACATTAAAATTAGTCATTTAGCTATTTATGGTTGCCTCTAGAAGTCCAAGAGGCGTAAAAAAACGTGGAGACATGTTTATTTTGATACTTGTGCTGTTTTAAAGCTTTAATTATGACTTTTCCTATTCTATGAGGGTGTTTTAAAGCTTTAGTTATGATTTTTCCTATTCTTGGATGGTTTTTCGAAGTATATAGATGGGTATTTCGAAATGAATAAGGAGAAGATTGTTTTTAGAAAATTATCATATTTTTAAGGTCTTGTGTTCCTCTTCGTTCTTAAAAGAACTCATAGAAGTTATGAAATTAATCTTGTGGCATTCAAACCACCAAACTTATCACCCTAATTGTTGAGAGATTCTCATGTGTTCTAGGTGTGGCATTTCAATCCTTTGTAGTCTTGGTTTTCATCTTGTTAGGTGTTGGGTCAAGGCTTAAGCAATCTTGTCTTCACGATCTTGGGGGTTCTAAACCATCGTTGCTATTGGGTTTCATCAAAGTTGTTGATGGAGTTCATATCATCGTCTAAATGATTACTACATATCAATCCTAGTATGAATACTCAAATGTTTTGTATATGCTTTGCATATGTTCCATGCTAGTTTTTCATATTAGTTTGGTATAAAAAGGTTTATTCAGTACCATATTACTGATATGTTCCGTTTCATGGTCCCTTGCCCATTCAACAGGTAATCTCTACCTTGCAAGATGACTTTGAGGGTAAGGTCTGACGACTTCAAATAGAGGGTTGAGAGTTAGGACTATCTGACTATGAATTCTATTGATCCAAATATTTCGTGAGTTTTTAAGCCTCTTACTATTCCCTTTGTTATATAGTAACTCTTTGTTTAAACATTTTGTACTTATTAGGACATTGTAATTTGTAATGAAATTTCTATCCTACATTCGTTACAATGTTATTTAAGTAAAGTAATGTTTTTAGCCTTATAAGAATGGTAGATGATGCCAGACTTATATTGAGTGTGGTAGTAACACCCATTGATTTTGTAATTAACGCTTCCGCAAAACAAAAATTTTTAGTAGTAAAAATGGTATGTGTAGTAAATCAAAGTACATGTTACTCAATCATCCCACATACCTAATCAATAATCTAATTTTTTGACTTGGCTGAGTTTCCTCACTTGCTCCACCATCCACTTGTCTTCCTTTTTATTTTTTTCTTTTTTATTTTTATTTTTCAAAATCAACCTTAGGCTTAGGCTAATTTAGCTTCTTAGGTGGCATAATACTTGGAAATAACAATAAAATAGCTGGTTGGTCTTGGGCTTGATGTGCCACTATAGTTGGTTGGGCTTGGGCTAGATATGCTACCATTGGTCGTGCTTGGGCCGGACATGCCACCATGCATGCATAGGTTGGTATGTCCACTTATTTTCTCATATTTAGCTAATTGGTGAAGAGATTTATCTAATTAATTTCATTTAAGTTAAGAGTATTTTTGTGATCCCCTAACTTAAAAAAATTAATTGGTGAAGAAAAATTCTTGCATCAATTTTCCTTCCTATTAAACTTATCATTGATTAGATTATTTTACCCAATATAATTTTTCCTGATATCAAAACCTATACAAAATAAACTTAAAACTAACAAAAAAATAATTATGTCCTACCATTTACCCACCTAAACCTTGCCCTCTATGCACCCTATTTTCTTAACTTTGCGTGTCGTACTAAATTTCTTTTGCTCCAAAAATTTTCCTATCTTCCTCTACTTCTCACTCAAGTTATAGTAGTAAATCAACCACCCCATTGATTCCCCCTCACCATTGTCAACTATTGCCACCCACCATCGTTGTTTTCTCATTCCTTTCCTCGTGTTGTGCATTGTTTTTTGTGAAGTGCACGACTCTTGCATGGTCACTTGCACAGCTGTGCACCATAATTTTTCGTTATTGTCCATTTGTGCATGCTAGCACAGCCTGCCCGTGCGACTTGACTTCTGTTAGCTTAGGTGTGTATTTATTGCTGCTCAACCATGCCACTCCATCTTCTTGGTCGTGCATCCCCATCCACACACCCAAACACCATCATTCTAGCTACCACCTTCTATCGTCGATAGCCGAACCTCCTTTCTTGTGCTGCCCTATCCATCACCACCGGCACCAGTAGAACAACAACAACCACCATCCACCATCATCTCCTCCCCAGTCTCAACCTGATGTAGGATCATCTCATAATAATATATCACTTAATTTTTCTAAGTTAAGGGATCACAAAACACTCTTAATTTGGATGAAATTAATTAGTTGAGTATAAGAAATAAGTGGAAGTACCAGCCCATGCATGCATGGTGGCACATTTAGCCTAAACACATCCAATTATGGTAGCTTATCGAACCTAAGCCCAACCAATTATGATGACACATCAAGCCCAAGGCCAACCAGCTATTTTATTGCTATTTCCAAGTATTTTGTTACCTAATAAGCCAAATCAACCCAAGCTCAAGGCCGATTTCGAAAATTAAAATAAAATAAAAAAGAGAAAATAAAAAGGATGACAAGTGGATGGTGGAGTATGTCAAGAAAGTCAACCAAGTCAACAAATCAGACTATTTTAATTGGCTAAGCATGAGAGATGATTGATTAAATATGGGGGATGATTGAGTAACTTGTACTTTTATTTATTACCTCCTTTTTCAGTATGTAAGGGGATCCATACTATGGTATGGCCGTAAAAATACCACACATAGGCTGACCTTATTTTAGTTCTCATCTAACTATTTATTAGCTTGCATTAGATAACTAGATAGTAAATAATGATTGGAATGTAACTAGGTAGGTAAAGGGGATGGGTACGATGGACTTTTTGTAACAATGGCTGACACTATAAATATGGATAGCCTCTACACAATACAACACACTACCCCCTTTGAATTACAAATCAGATTTTCAAGCTCCCTATGTCTCCCCTCTTCATAGTTGAGTGAAAACTTTGTTTTGAGTGAAAAATCTCACAACTTTTTATCTCAAGTGTTGAACCCTCGAGTGATAGTTGTGAGTGTTTTGTCTTTGGCTACCATATTCCATTAAGCAAAAGGTTTAGCATAGTCCCGAAGCATCAAAACAGCTCTAATACCTATTCCTGAAGCATCACACTCAATTTCAAAAGTTTTAGCAAAGTTAGGTAAAACAAGCAAAGGTGCATTAGTTAACTTTTCTTTAATCAGATTAAATGCCTTGTTCTTCCCCCCACTTAAACGGTGCATTTCTCTTGATGACTTTAGTAAGAGGTGTGGCAAAGCTTTTAAAATCACGCACAAACAACTTTTCTTTCCTTAGAATTTCCAAGACAGATCTCAAATGCACTACATGTTCCTTCAAGTTGCTGCTATAAATCTGCCAGTTTATTCACGCAAAACATGGCTTGTCGAATGCATAAATGTGCTCGGAGCATTAGTTAATTGAAAAGGCATCACTAACCACTCATACAAACCATATTTAGTCTTAAAAGTTGTTTTCCATTCATCACCTTCCTTCATCCTAATCCGATGATATCCACTCTTAAGATCAACTTTTGTAAAGACAGAAGAACCATGCAATTCATCCAGCATATCATCTAATCTAGGAATGGGATGATGATACTTTACCGTTATGTTGTTGACGGCTTGGCAGTCAACACACATCCTCCATGTTCCATCCTTCTTAGGAACTAATAGCATCGGAAACGTGCAAGGACTAATGCTCTCACGTACATATCCCTTCTCCAATAATTCATTTACTTATCCTCTGAAGTTCCTTGATATCCTCGGGATTACTCCTATAAGAATATTGGTTTGGAATTGATGCACCTGGTATGAAATCAATCTGATGTTCAATCCCTTAGATTGGAGGTAATCCATTAGGTACCTTTTCGGGAAGGACATCTTCAAACTCTTGCAAAAGAGAAACAACACCGCTCGGCAAAGTACTGACGAGATCATTAGTACAAAAAAAGAGCCTCCTTGTACATGAGTACAAAAAAGGGCAGGTGTGAAAATAATGCTCTCTTGATCTCACTTTTTTTTTTCAATGTAATTGAATCTTTCCTCCCTTGCTCTCACTATGGCTGAAATCCATTCTCTTTCTTTTTCTCTCTGATCAATACTTCTCAATTTTTTTTATAATCTTTTTTTTTTTCAATTTTGGCCTTCATTTCATTTTATTTATTTTGCTCATTTGATCTCTATAACTTTAATTGGTCCTCCTTGACTTGTTCTGGATTCAATGGCACAAGAATAATAGGTTTTTGTTCCATAAGTGAAAGAATACCTATTTGTGAATCCATCATGCGTAACCCTCCGATCATACGGCCATGGTCTTCCCAAGAGTAAATGGCTTGCATGCATACTAACCACATCACAAAGCACCTCATCTTCATATTTACCAATGGATAATGCCACCAACACTTGCCTTGTCACCTTGATTTCGCCACACTCATTCAGCTACTGAAGCCGATAAGGGTGAGGATGTTTCAAGGTAGTTAAGGCCAATTTCTCCACCAAATAAGTGCTGGATACATTTGTGCAAATCTCTCCATCGATAATGACACTACAAACTTTGTTTTTCACAAAGCACCGAATATGAAACAAGTTCTCCCTTTGGTTACTTTCTTCCTCCTTAGCTTGAATATTGAGAACTCGCCTTGCTACCAATAAACCACAGCACTTTGCTCATCATCAGCATCCTCCAAAGGTGGCATGTCATCATCATCTACATCTTCCTCATTCTCCAATTCAAGCTCTCCTTGGGTGTTTATCACCATCACCCTTTTGTTTACACATTGGCTGGCTATGTGTCCCCGCCCTGGCATTTAAAACACTTAATATCACGTGTTTTAGAACTTGAAGTTTTGGTATTACCTATAGTAGCAGCGGTCGTTGGTTTGGCATTCTTGGAGTGTTCAAATTTTGGCTTATTTTGTAGATGCTCATCCCTTTTTAGAGCTGTCTTCCACGTGTTGTTGGTAGCCATAGGGTGTCCCCTCCTAACCAATCCTTTTTGTTTGAATTATTCCTCCACCTTTATGGCTTTATGCACCATATTTGTCAACTCAACATAATGCTGCATCTCAACTATATCCGCAATCTCACGATTTAATCCGTGTAAGAACCTAGCCATGGTGGCTTCCCGGTCCTCGTCTACATTAGCGCGGATCATAGCTACCTCCATCTCCTTGAAATATTCTTCCACACTTTTGGAACCTTGATTTAACCTCTGCAACTTTTGATATAATCCCGTATAATAGTGGTTGGGTACAAAACACTTCCTCATACGCATTTTCATCCCCTCCAAAGTATCCACGGGTGGCTCTCTATTTCTTCTCCTATTAATCAGTAATTGGTCCCACCAAACAATGGCATAATCAGTGAATTCAATGGCAGCTAATTTAACCTTCTTTATCTCTGAGTAGTTGTGACAATCAAACACCATATCCATTTTAGTTTCCCACTCCAAATAAACTTCAGGATCACTTTTACCTTGAAAAGATGGGATTTTAATCTTTATGTTTCCCAAATCATTATCCCTCCTTGGGACACTCATCCTAGCTTCTTGATTCTCATTCCCATGCTGAAACCGGCCCCGGTTCAAATATGGGGATGTCTTGTTGATGTACCCTAGGAGCCTCTGCGTCTACCCTGTCCAACCTATCATGAATAGGTTCTAATTCAGCCCTCAACGTACGCCTCATCTCCGCTAACAAAGCTTGCAGTTGGAGGTTCGAAACTGCAGGCTGTTGAACTTCTTTGGTTATACCTTCTTAGTTACTCGACATATTTAAAATCTACAAAACAAAGTTAGAATCCTCACAAGCACTCCCTCACGTGTTTCTCTCAAGAATTGATATATTTGCGCTCGTGTTTTCACACTTAACAACTTGTATCCTCTTACGGTCTCACACACTCTTGCCTTCTTTTGTTCTTCCACTCTTTTGTGTCTTCTTTAGTTTTTAATCGAACTTCTAGAAACTAATTCAAAATAACCCCACAGCAACTGAAAAAATAAAAATAAAAATAAATGAGAAACAACCAAAACTAACCAAAAGGCTAAGAACTTGAATAATTGAGACACAAGATATGAACGAAGTTTTTCTACTACAATCGTGTACCTTTTTTTCACTTTGTCTTTTTTTTGACAATTTTTTTCTTCTTTAATTTTTTTTTTATAAGAGGTAACAATATATAAAATAAAATTAAAAATGAAAGATAGTCAAACTTGTCTTAGAACCAAAGCTTTGATACCAAATGATATGAACTCCATCAACAACTGTGATGAAACCCAATAGCAACGATGGTTTAGAACACCAAGATTGTGAAGAAAAAATTGCTTGAGCCTTGACCCAACACCTAACGAGATGAAAACCAAGACTACGAAGGATTGAAACGCCACACCTAGAAAACGTGAGAATATCTCAGCAATCAGGGTGATAAGTTGGTTGTTTGAACGTCACAAGATTAACTTGATAAGTTCTACAAGTTTTTTTAAGAATGAAGAGGAACACAAAACCTCACAAATATGATAATTTTTTAAAACGTTATATATCTTATTCATTTCGAAATACCCATATATATACTTGGAACAACACTCCAAGAATAGGAAAAGTCACAACTAAAGCTTTAAAACACCCTTCTAGAATAGGAAAAGTCATAACTAAAGCTAGAATAGGAAAAGTCATAACCAAAGCTTTAAAACACCCTCCTAGAATAGGAAAAGTCATAACTAAAGCTTTAAAACATCCTCCTAGAATAGGAAAAGTCATAATTAAAGCTTTAAAACAGCACAAACAACAAAATAAATAAGTTCCCACGTTTCTTAGGCCTCTTGGACTTCTAAAGGCAACCACAAATAGCTAAATGACTAATTTTAATGTATTTAACATAATCATTCAAGACCATATTTTAATCCTCTATATAATATCTTGGAACCCATCAAATTTATGCCTTTTGATGGTTAGATCATGTTGGAAACTTTTTTTTCATGAGTATTAGTCTCTTCAATATCTTTGATGATGTTGACTAAATCTTGATTATTATTTGAGCCTATCTTGGTCTATTTAGAATCAGCCCAAATCTCTTGGATTAGCCCATTTAGTGCTTCCTTGAAATGTTTGGCTCTAAGTCTTGTAATTGGACCACTTGGAAGTGACAAAGGGTCCTGTGAAGGGTTTGCATCATCCCCAAGTGTATGATTAACAAGTCCAACTCCTTGATTTGCATCAATTAAGGGATCATAAAACACTCTTAACTTAGGTGAAATTCATTAGCTAAATATGAGAAATAAGTAGACGTACCAGCCCATGCACATGTTCAGCCCAAGCACAACACAGTACAGTAATATGCCCAACCCAAGCCCAGCCAACTATGGTGGCACGTTAAACCCAAGGCCAGCCAACTATTTTATTATTATTTTCAAGTATTATACCACCTAAGAAGCCAAATCAACCCAATCCCAATGAAGATTTTAAAAAATAAAATAAGAGAAAAAGAAAAAGGATGCCAAGTGGATGGAGGAGTAGCTGAAGAAAGTTAGCGAAGTCAACAAATCAATTATTTCAATTGACTAAGTATGGAGATGATTGATTAGGTATATGGGATGCTTGAGTGATTTGTATTTTTATTTATTACCTGCCATTTCAACATAAAAGGTGATATGAACTCCATCAACAACTGTGATGAAACCCAATAGCAACAATGGTTTAAAACCCCAAGATCATGAAGACAAGATTGCTTGAGCCTTGACCCAACACTTAAGAAGATGAAAACCAAGACTACGAAGGATTGAAACGCCACACCTAGAAAACTTGAGAATCTCTCAACAATCAAGGTGATAAGTTCGGTTGTTTGAACGCCACAAGATTAACTTGATAAGTTCTACATGTTATTTTAAGAACGAAGAGGAACACAAAACCTCACAAATATGATAATTTCTGAAAATGTTATATATCATTATTCATCTCAAAATACCTATATATATATATATATATATATAGATTTAGGCTCTTGTACAAACCATTACTTAAAATACAAATGTAGGAACCTTTAATTACCATTAGATCTAGAAGATTGAAGGGTCAAGATTAAAATAAATTCAAGTTAGTTATTTACTAAATCTTGACCATTGATCAAATACTAATCTAATGGTTATGATTGATTCCTACAAATGTATTTTAAAAATAGTGTGTATGGGACCTTCACCCTATATATATATATATATACTTGGAACAACCCTCCAAGAAAAGGAAAAGTCACAACTAAAGCTTTAAAATACCCTCCTAGAATAGGAAAAGTCATAACTAAAGCTAGAATACGAAAAGTCATAAATAAAGCTTTTAAAACACCCTCCTAGAATAGGAAAAGTCATAATTAAAGCTTTAAAATAGCACAAACAATAAAATAAACAAGTTCCCACATTTTTTAGGCCTCTTGGACTTCTAAAGGCCATTTAAGACCATTTAGGACCATGTTTTAATGTCTTTAACATAACCATTCAAGACCGTGTTTTAATCCTCTATTTAATATCTTGAAACTCATGAAATTCATGCCTTTTGATGGTTAGATCATGTTGGAAACGTTTTTGCATAAATATTAGTCTCTTCAACTTCTTTGATGATGTTGACTAAGTCTTGATTATTATTTGAGCCCATCTTAGTCTGTTTAGAATCAACCCAAATCTCTTGGATTAGCCCATTTAGTGCTTCCTCGAAATGTTTGGCTCTAAGTCTTGTAATTGTTCCACTTGGAAGCGATAAAGGGTCTTGTGAAGGATTTGCATCATCCCCAAGTGTTTGATATGCATCACTAAGTGTTTGATATGAACTCCATAAACAACTGTGATGAAACCTAATAGCAACGATGGTTTAGAGCCCCAATATTGCTTGATCCTTGATCCAACACCTAACCAGATGAAAACTATGACTATAAAGGATTGAAACGCCACACCTAGAAAACTTGAGAATCTCTCAACAATCAAGATGATAATTTGATAAGTTCTACAAGTTCTTTTAAGAACGAAGAGGAACACAAGACCTCACAAATATGATAATTTCTGAAAACGTTATATATCCTTAATCATCTTAAAATACCCATATATATATATACTTGGAACAACCCTCTAAGAATAGAAAAAGTCATAACTAAAGATTTAAAACACCCTCCTAGAATAGGAAAAGTCATAACTAAGCTTTAAAACACCCTCCTAAAATAGGAAAAGTCATAACTAAAGCTTTAAAACAGCGCAAATAACAAAATAAACAAGTTCCCACATTTTTTGGCCTCTTGGACTTCCAAAGGCAACCGTAAATAGCTAAATGACTAATTTTAATGTATTTAACATAACCGTCCAAGACCATGTTTTAATCCTCTTGATGGTTAGATCATGCCTTTTGATGATTAGATCATGTTGGAAACGTTTTTGCATAAATATTAGTCTCTTCAATTTCTTTGATGATGTTGTCTAAGTCTTGATTATTATTTGATCCCATCTTGATCTGTCAGAATCAGGCCAAATCTCTTGGATTAGCCCATGTTTTAAATGTATGACTAACAAGTCCAGCTCCTTGGTTTGCATCATTCTCCTCCTCTTGAGAAGGATTTGTCCTCAAATCATCACCTACATCAAAAGGAGATAAATCAAAAACGTTAAAGCTTGTACTAACACCATACTCACCTGGTAAATCAAGCTTGTAGGCGTTATCATTGATGAGTTCCACTACTTGAAATGGTCCGTCACCCCGAGATAGGAGTTTTGAACGTCGTTTCTTTGGAAAACATTCCTTCCGTAAGTGTAACCAAATCTAATCGTCTGGTTCAAACACTACCTTCTTCCGTCCCTTGTTGACTTGTTGGACATATTGTTGAGTCTTCCTTTCAATGTTCTGTCGTGCCTTGTCATGAATCATCTTTACAAATTGTGCCTTCGTTTTGCCATCTAAGTTCACACGTTCACTCAAAGGTAAAAAAGTTAAATCCAATGGTGACAAAGGGTTAAAGCCATAAACCATTTCAAAAGGTGTAAACTTAGTTGCTGAATGTGTACTTCTATTATAAGCAAATTCAACATGTGGCAAACAATCTTCCCATGGTTTCAAGTTCTTTTTAATGATAGCACGTAACAAAGTAGATAAAGTTCTATTCACGACTTCAGTTTGACCATCCATTTGTGGATGACAAGTAGTAGAAAACAATAACTTGGTTCCTAACTTTCCCCACAACGTTTTCCAAAAGTAACTCAAAAACTTTGCATCCCGATCAGAAACAATGGTCCTAGGCATGCCATGTAACCTAACAATTTCTTTGAAGAACAAATCAGCTATATGTGACAGGCAATGAAGTGTGCCATTTTGGAGAATCTATCTACCGCCACAAAAACTGAATCTCTCCCCCTCTTAGTCCTTGGTAATCCCAAAACAAAATCCATAGAAATATCAGTCCAAGGTTCACTAAGTACTGGCAAAGGGGTATACAGCCCATGGGGTTTCAACTTAGACTTGGCCTGTTTACAAGTAATGCTTTTCTCACAGAATATTTCGACATCATTTTTCATATGAGGCCAAAACAAATGATCATGCAAAATTCCTAATGTCTTAGCTACACCAAAATGACCCATCAAACCACCACCATGAACTACACCAAAATGACCCATAGGCACACATTGTTTATTTTCGCGAAACAAAAATCTTTCATGCCTATAAAACTTACCAAATGCCATTTTTTCACATGCGTTGAAAACATCACCAAAATCAGAATCTTGTGCATACAAATCCATAATGTAATCAAAGCTGAGCAATTTTGTATCTAAAATGGAAAGTAAATCATACCTTCGAGACAAGGCATTAGCTACCACATTTTCCTTACCTTGTTTGTATTTGATCACATAAGGAAATGTTTAAATGAATGCCACCCACTTGGCATGGTGTCTGTTCAAATTTTGTTGTCCTTTCAAATGCTTCAAAGACTCATGATCCATGTGAATCACAAATTCCTTTGGCCATAGATAATGCTTCCAATTTTCCAAAGTATTTAATAAGCCATACATCTCCTTATCATAAAAAGGGTAATTTAGTGCTGCCCCGCTCAACTTTTCACTAAAATAAGCAACTGGACGATCTTCTTGCATCAAAACAACTCCAATACCTATTCTTGAAGCATCACACTCAATTTGAAAAGTTTTAGCAAAGTTAGGTAAAATAAGTGAAGGTGCATTAGTTAACTTTTCTTTTATCAGATAAATGCCTTTTCTTGTTCTTCCCCCTCACTATGGCTGAAATCCCTTCTCTTTCTTTTTCTCTCTGATCAATACTTTTCTGTCTTTTTTTTTTAAAATAAATAAATTTTGGTCTTCATTTCTTTTTCTTTCTTTTGTTCATTTGATCTCTGTAACTTTAATTGGTCCTCCCTGACCAATTCTGGATTCAATGGCACAAGAATAATAGGTTGTTTTCCATGAGTGAAAGAATACCTATTTGTGAATCCATCATTCGTAACCCTCCAATCATACGGCCATGGTCTTCCTAAGGGGGGTACGTTTCAAAACAAGTCAGGCGGTACTTATCAAAACAAATCTTTCTCTTCTAGTTCAAAATTTGATAAAGGGAAGGACAAGGCTGTAATTTCACCTAGTGAACTTGCTACTAGGAGAAAGTGTTTTAAATGTCATGGTAGAGGACATATGGCGTCTGAGTGTCCTAGCAAAAATCTGATGACAACCGCTCAATATGCCATGTTTGATGAGGAAGAAAAGATTTATAATTTCATTACTCTAGAAGAAGATAACGAAGAAGAAGAGCTTGATGAGATCCCTCCAGAAAGCGAGCTTAATATGATGGTGGTTCACAAAATTTTGTTTAGTGAACCAGAAAATGATGAAAGGCATAGAAACAATCTATTCAATACTAGGTGCAAGATTGGCGAGAAAACTTGCAATGTGATTGTTGACGGTGGAGCACAAGCTAATGTGATCTCTAATGAAGCCGTGAGTAAGTTGAAACTTACTACTAGGGATCACGATGAGCCTTACACGCTGGATTGGTTGAATGATGGTGTGGGAGTAAGAGTGAAGAAGCAAGCTTTGGTTTCTTATTCCATTGAAGGGTTTGAAGATGAAAGGTGGTGTGACATATTGCCTATGGATGCGTGTCACTTGCTGCTTGGAAGACAATGGCAATTTGATCATGACTCGGAGCATAAAGGTAGATCTAATTTTTATATTGTAACAACTAAAGAAGGTAGAAGAGTTAGATTATTGCCTTTACCGCCCAAAGTTGCTAAGAAAGAAAAAGAGAAAAGCAACTATCGTGTAACTTGTAATGAGTTTAAAAGAATAGTGGAAAAAAATGGGGGAGGGTATGCTTTGGTTGTGAGAACCAAAGATGATAATAGTACTACTTGTAATAACTCATCCCTACTAAATGAGTTATTAGAAGAGTACAAAGATGTGTTCCCCAATGACTTGCCCAAAGGCCTACCTCCAATTAGAGGCATTGAGCACGCCATTGACTTGATTCCAGGAGCACCTTTGCCAATAAGGCTGCCTATAGGTGTAACCCGGAAGAGAGTAAGGAACTGGAGAGGCAAGTGAATGAGTTGATCAAAAGAGGCTACGTGAGGGAGAGCCTTAGTCCTTGCGCCGTTCCTGCACTCTTAGTTCCTAAGAAAGATGGTACTTGGAGGATGTGTGTTGATAGTCGTTCCATTAACAATATAACGGTCAAATACCGTTTCCCTATGCCTCGTTTGCAAGATATGTTAGATGAGTTGAGTGGTGCCTTAGTCTTTTCCAAAATAGACTTAAGGAGTGGCTACCATCAAATGAGAATTCGAGAGGGGGATGAATGGAAAACGACTTTCAAAACAAAGCAAGGGTTGTATGAGTGGTTGGTGATGCCATTTGGGCTTTGCAACGCACCAAGCTCCTTCATGAGATTGATGAATGAAGTCCTCCGTCCTTTTTTGAATGATTTTATTGTTGTTTACTTAGATGATATTCTTGTGTATAGTAAAAACAATGAAGATCATGTAATTCATTTAAGGAGGTTGTTTGAAAAATTGAGGGAGGTGAAGTTGTATGGTAAGCTTGAGAAATGTGTATTCATGACTCCTAGTGTTGTATTTTTAGGATACATTGTAACGGGAGAGGGGGTTCATGTAGATCCAGAAAAGGTGAAGGCGGTTCAATCATGGTTGGCTCCAACCAATGTGCACGAAGTTAGAAGTTTTCATGGACTAGCCTCCTTCTATAGGCGGTTCATTAAGAACTTCTCAACCATCATGGCTCCAATCACAGAATTAATGAAGAAAGGTAGTTTTGAGTGGACTGAAGCAGCACAAAAGGCCTTTGAGAAGGTCAAATCTCTTCTTTGCAATGCTCCTATACTTGTGCTTCCAGATTTCAACAAAGTGTTTGAGGTGGAGTGTGATGCAAGTGGGATAGGGATAGGTGCTATTTTGATACAAGAAAAGAAGCCTGTGAGTTACTTTAGTGAGAAGTTGAATGGGGCAAAGATGAACTATTCCACTTATGATCGTGAGTTTTATGCCATAGTTAGAGCGCTTGATCATTGGTCTCACTACCTTAGACCAAAACCATTCGTACTTCATTCTGATCATGAGGCTCTAAAATTCATACATGGGCAGCAAAAGCTCAACAAGAGGCATGCTAAATGGGTGGAGTTTCTCCAATCATTTACTTTCAGTTCCAAGTACAAAGATCGGAAGAGTAATGTTGTGGCTGACGCATTGTCTCGTCGAAACTACTTGCTTTCCATGGCGGATGCTAAGATCTTGGGTTTTGAACAACTCAAGGATTGTTACAAAGATGATCTTGACTTTGCTAGTGAGATGGGAGTTAGTGCCACTTTCAATGTGGGTGATTTATCTCCTTATTTCGATGATTCGAGTTTCAGGGCACACTCTTTTGAAGAAAGGGGGAATGGTCCAAAGTCAAACTTGCTTGGCCCATGAACCCGTGGCACTTGTTTTGGAAGCCCTTGGGTTTTACCCATTTGCTCACAACTCAGAATCGGTTACATGCCTTACTTGGGCGTGCGATTAAAGCCTTATTTAGCAAAGACCAAGCAAGTAGTAGCCCAAGGAGATCCGTGGTTATTTTAGTCTTGTTTATTTTTATTTTTGTATTTTTATTATTATAATAAATAATGTAGCTCTTTCAAATGGGTATTTAATCCCATTAAGAAGAGAGGCGAAATGTGTGCTAGATTAAGGAATTGTTGTTGTTTCATTTCTATTCATTAAGTAGCATTTAATGCCTTAATGAGGGGAGTTAAAAGGGGGACATATCTTTAATTCTTAGCTGTTATAGATGAACAGTTTTGGGGCTATTATTTAGCTAAACCGTAGGCTTTCTTTTGCTGTATGACATTCACAATATACCTTATGGTTTTCTCTTTGCTATGAGTTTGCCTCAAGTTAAAGATTATTCCTTATAGCTTTGAGTTTGTCTTGAGTTATAAGATTAGGGTGAGCTTTGAGTTTTGATGTAATTCTCAAAACACCCTCTTAGATCACAACTTTAATTTTATTCTCAAGAAGGAATACTCAAATTTGGACAGAAAGTAATTAGCAATAAAATAACGAAAATGAACCAAAACTCAAGAACACACTCAAAGTTCTGGGATCTTAGGCAAGAACTCAAGACAAACTCAAAGCTCACCCTAATCTTATAACTTAAGACAAACTCAAAGCTATAAGGAAATAATCTTTAACTTGAGACAAACTCAAAGCAAAGAGAAAACCATAAGGTATATTGTGAATAATCAGGAATTATTATTCCTCTCTTCAAACTTGTATTTATAGGAAATATCATACAGCAAAAGAAAGCCAACGGTTTGGCTGAATAATAACCCCAAAACCGTTCAGCTATAACATCTAAGAATTAAAGATATGCCCCCCTTTTAACTCCCCTCATTAAGGCATCAAATGCTTCTTAATGAATAGAAATGAAACAACAGCAATTCCTTAATCTAGCGCACCTTTTGCCTCCCTTCTTAATGGGATTAAATACCCATTTGAAAGAGCTACATTATTTATTATAATAATAAAAACATGAAAATAAAAATAAATAAGACTAAAATAACCACGGATCTCCTTGGGCTTCTACGTGCTTGGTCTTTTACTGAATAAGGCTTTAATCACACGCCCAAGTAAGGCATGTAACAGATTCTGACTTGTGAGCAAATGGGGAAAACCCAAGGGCTTCCAAAACAAGTGCCACAGGTTCATGGGCCAAGTTTGTCTTGAGTTCTTGCCTAAGATCCCAGAACTTTGAGTGTGTTCTTGAGTTTTGGTTCATTTTCGTTATTTCATTGCTAATTACTTTCTGTCCAAATTTGAGTATTCATTCTTGAGACTAAAATTAACTTCGTGATATAAGAGGGTGTTTTGAGAATTACATCAATCTTGTTAGGTGTTGGGTCAAGGCTCAAACAATCTTGTCTTCACAATCTTGGGGTTCTAAACCATCGTTGCTATTGGATTTCATACAATCCCATTGAGTTCTTGAGATCATACCATCCGTCATAGCATCCTTAAAAACCGTGCATTAATCCTTCCTTTACAATTTCAAATTCAATTGAAGATCATCCAAAAATTCATTATCAACACTTCCCTACTTTGATTCACATCAGTTGTGTCCCCTACTCCTTTAAAGGATTGGGACCCATTGGAAAATGAAGCATAATACCCGTATGGGTCGAGTACCAAGAAAACCACAAGCCTTTTATAACACACACACACACATAATCATATAACATCACAGGTAACAAATGTTTGTAAATAACCACTTCGATTCCAATTGATATTTCCATACCCCTTTACCATTTCCCATGGTGTTGCTAATAGGATATATGGAACGAATTAGTTCATATACAATCTCATCATGGTAAAACCATGGGGCTATGCCATTGGTCGTCACACCCTCTAAAAGGTCACATGGAGCCTAGCCTAATGCTTCCCAATCTTCAGAATACATACATACACACAACAGGAAAGTTGACCCTTTATACCGAAATAGCCACAAGCTAACCCAACGCCTAGGCAATGGCCCCAAGGTATGCTGTAGGTGCTCAATAGTGTTTTGCTTTACCTTTGAGTATGCTATTTAAGGTTATCACATAAATATTACAAATGTTTCAAAACTTCATATTAACCTTAGTAAGTTAACTTCTATCTATTTAATAATGAAATCCTATTTTTAAAATAGATCAAAGTAATATTAGTGGAGAAATATTGAAAAACCACCGTTATAATCTACTACACATAGTAAACACCTAAATAAACCATAACCATTGGGATCCATGCTTTAGAATTTTTTAAAAACAATTATTTCTATGTTTCACGAGTCAAGACCTCTAGATGCTCATTGGTTCAATGTTGGATGACCACAGCTAACAAATATGATAAATTTCCAAGTTGCTGGGAGCCCTAACAATTGCTGATTCAGAGGCAGATGATCAAAACCTCTAGAAACCCAAATTTCCAAGTTTCACAACTTTTGGTAAAGTGACTTTAACTCAACCTATACAACTGCAATTTAACTTATGTAAATTTTGGTTGAAACTAGACTTCTTGAGCTTAATTTTGATATCAATTTTCAGGCCAAGACTCCTGGTAAATAATAACAGTTTATTCTTATTGGTTACATCGCAATCACATCTCAATCCAACAACTTAAATCGAGAAAGAATTTTGACATTATTGGGGAAAATGCATATAACTTTGCTACTTCAACTTCAAATTGAATCAAACCTATTTTGTTTGAAACTAGACTCCGTAAGCTTTCATTTTCCCCAAGTCTCACGCCTAAATTCCAAATAGGCAAACCACACAGATTTTCGAAGTGTACAAACAGAATGTAAACTTCACTTGAGGTCTATTTGAATAATTTAGCTAGAAAAATTAAAACTTCCTCAATTCAGCTATTAATTGCATTTTGTAATTTTTTCATGAAGCTAGATTTCCCAAGTTTTTATTTGATATAATGATCCAAAGTCAAGGCCCATGAACCCGTGGCACTTGTTTTGGAAGCCCTTGGTTTTTCCCCATTTCTCAAAAGTCAAAATCTGTTACATGCCTTATTTGGGAATGTGATTAAAGCCTTATTTAGCAAAGACCAAGCAAGTAGAAGCCCAACGAGAGCCGTGGTTATTTTAGTCTTGTTTAGTTTTATTTTTCGTGTTTTTTTTATTGTAATAAATAATGTAGCAGCTAGTGTTTGTGGGCTGCTTAAAACTGTTGAAAGGAGTAGATTAAGGGGAGTGTTATTAGCTCTTTCAAATGGGTATTTAATCCCATTAAGTATAGAGACAAAAGGGGCACCAAATTAGGGAATTGTTGTTGTTTCATTTCTATTCATTAAGGAACATTTAATGCCTTAATGAGAGGAGGTAAAAGGGGGGAATCTCTTTGATTCTTAGCTGTTATAGCTGAACGGTTTTGGTGGTATTATTCAGCCAAACCGTTGGCTTTATTTTGTTGTATGATATTGCCTATAAATACAAGTTTGAAGAGAGGAATAATAATTCATTATTATTCATAATATACCTTATGGTTTTCTCTTTACTTTGAGTTTGTCTCAAGTTAAAGATGATTTCCTTATAGCTTTGAAATTGTCTTGAGTTATAAAATTAGGGTGAGCTTTGAGTTTGTCTTGAGTTCTTGCCTAAGATCTCAGAACTTTGAGTGTGTTCTTGAGTTTTGGTTCATTTTTGTTATTTTTCTATCCAAATTTGAGTATTCGTTCTTGAGACTAAAATTAACTTCGTGATCTAAGAGGGTGTTTTGAGAATTACATCATAAACCTACTCTAACACCTCACTCTTAACTTTTGTTTGAGATGGATTGTTTGAGTGCTTGCAACATGAATCTTTACTAGGAATTGATTTGCTAGTGTATAATGTAGTTAGAGAAATAGAAGTTACAAGTGTATAAATTTCTAGCTAGATATGGGGGATCAAATGAGCATACTCAATTTTCTCAAAGAATTGAAGTGCAAGTGAAAAGGCTTTGATCTTGAGAAAATAGATGAATGGAGTAGAAATATTTGTACTCAAGTTTCTTTATGTCTTAATAGGCCATTGGATCCTTTACAAAGAAGAGGGGATAGGTAAGTAGCTGTTTGAACACAAATATTTTCTCAATATTTTTGAATAAGCCAAGGAACAATTAAATTAACAATCATTTGAGTGATATGCATGATCAGTCAATGCCACAAAAAGCCGAGAGCAATCTTATTTTTCATCTTGAAACCCATCAATTGAAAAAATCAATTGACCATCATTTTGTCCGATAAAAAACATCTAAAATCATAAACCCATCAATGTATTGTGCCAATCATTCAACTTATTTGGTCGATTTTCAGCTTGGAAAAAAAAATATTTTGAGCTATGGTCTATTGAGCTCAAAATTGAATGCACTCTTTTTTTGGCCTGAAGCTTTCTAAAGAAGTATTATTCACCCTATGGTAATGTTAAAATTTCAAAGTCAACTCATATGCAAAAGAGTTTAGAAGAAATTAGATTTTAAACATCCTTTTGCGTAAACACTTGATATTTTAAATCATTTTGAAACCTTTCAAAATGATTTTGAAAGAGGAATAAAAACATCAAATCATTGATAGCATCTTCATATACATTCACTTGAATTCTTCTTTGACTTCTTGTCAATCTTTGACTTGTGATTGATGGTGCACTTGCTATCCTTTGCATGTTATCTTATAGTTAAGTGCTCCATATATTCATGTGACAATGAAAGTTCATGGTTACTAACCCAATGTTAAACCTGTAAAAGGTTATCATCAAAATAAGGAAATAAAAAGTTGAATGATTTATAAGGCCAACAACGGGGTATGAACCCCCTAAACAAAAAGAAAAGACTACCTTATAAACATTCAGTTAAAAATGCTCTAATGCCTTATAGCCTCCTCAGTCGCCCAAATTACCTCCTTTAGTTGAATCACCTTAGACCACATCTCCCTAGTCTTGGTATCTAAGATCCTTGGAAGGCTCTCCTCATACACTAGTGTCTCATCCAAACTCTATCGCCTTTGGTTGTATCACATGAGTAGGATCGTGCACATCCTTTTGAAGTTGTGAAATATTAATAGGTCCTTGGTTAAATGTACCCATGTTAAATGTAAGGTTTGGTAAAGGGTCTGGGTAGGAAGGGTATTTTTTACTATTTACCTTTATTTCTTATTTTCTCTTGTTACAATGGGGTCAGGGAAGTGGGGTAGAATAGTCTGATATTTGATATTACCTTAAGTTATTTACCTTTTTCTTGGAATGGTATCTTTTATGTTAGTAACGGGGTCTTGGGTAGTAGATAAATAGATTAAGGGCTTGAAACATAGTGGCTAATTTGTTAACACAAATGGCATAACTCGGAACTCATAGCGTCTCTCGTGAGTGCAAAATACTGTTTTAGGCACATTCTTAGGATTCGCTTGAATTTGATGATATCTTAACTTCAGGTCCAGCTTAGAAAAAATCACAACCCCATGGATTTCATCAAAATGGGAAACCTATACGGCATCAAAACCTATTGAATGCCCTTTAATCTACACAAAACCTCCAACTTTTATCTTTTTTCTTCACTAGCAACACAAGACTAGCGAAGAGACTGTAGTTTGGATGAATTAATCTCGCTATCATCATCTCTTTGACCGTAGTGGCGTTCCTCCCAACAACCCTAGAAATCCAACACGCTAGCCCTCAACATGTCTTCTAGGGTCAGTATGATCCGCTATGTCTGCCCATCCATGGCAGGATGGAAAGCTATGCTCATCTTAAATTTCGTTCCTAGAACTTGTTGTAGCTTTCCCCAAAAGTGAGAGAGGAACCTCGAATCCCTATCTGATACAATGTCCTCTGGAACCTCGTGACGACAGACCACAAACTTCATATAGGCACTCGTTAGCTGATCCGTACTCCACATGGACCTCATCAGAATAAACACAGCCGACTTAGTCAATCTATCCACGATAACCCAAATGATGTCACAACCGCTTCGAGTCCTTGGTCACCCACTAACAAAATCCATGGAGATGGAGTCTCACTTCCATCTTGGTACCTCTAAGGGCTAAAGTAGTCGCACAGGCTTCCGGTGTTTGATCTTAACTTTTTGACACACCAGACATTAGGACACGAACTCGGCCACTTCTCGCTTCATGCAGGGCCACCAATAAATTTTCTTCAGGTCCTTGTACAATTTATCTCCCCCAAGATGAATTGAATAAGGGGTCTAATGCCCTTCCTCCATAATACGGTGCTTCAATTCAGGATATTTCTGTGGCACACACCAATACCCCTTGAACCTAAGGTTGCCATCTTCATGAATTCTGAACCCTTATGCTCGGCCCTCCTGCATCTTTTTTGGATCCTCTCAAGCTTGACATCTCCGATCTGATCGGCCCAAATCTCTTCAAAAATGGTGTGATTGAGTGTTAGGGCACTCATGCGGGCCTTAAGATCCCCTTGCTGAATCAACTCAACTTCTAGTCCTGACAACCCACCTATCACCCTATTAGCAACCGCACAACAAAGTGTAGAATGAGAAGTCTTCCTCCTCAGAGCGTCTGCCACTATGTTGGCCTTACCCTCGTAGTAGGTCAACTCAATGTCATAGTCCTTGACAAGCTCCAACCACCTCCTCTGTCTCATGTTGAGCTCCTTCTAGGTGAAAATGTACTTGAGCCTCTTATGGTCTGTAAAGAATATGCACTTTATCCTGTACAAGTAGTGCCTCCAAATTTTTAGGGCAAAAACCACAACAACTAACTCTAGGTCATGGGTAGGATAGTTTTACTCATGTTGCTTCAACTGATGAGAGGCATATGCGACCACCTTGACCTTCTGCATCAACACACACCCAAGCATGTGCTTATATGCGTCACTATAAACCTCGAACCCTTCTGACCCCTTAGGTAGTGTCAACACAAGTGCTATGGTCAACCTTCTTTTCAGCTCTTGGAAGGCTCCCTCACAAGTCTCGTCTCACTGGAACTTTGTAGTCTTCTTTTGGAGGTTGGTTAATGGTCGGACAATCTGGGAGAAATTCTACACAAACCTTCTGTAATAACCTAGTCAATCCCAAAAAAACTCTGAACCTCAGATATATTCGTAGGGGGCTTCCACTCTGTGATGGCCACAATCTTGGTTGGGTCCACTGCCACTCCCCTTGCTAATACGATGTGTCCCAAAAACTCCACCTCTTGAAGCCAAAATTCGGACTTTGATAATTTTGCATACAAGCGATGTTCTCTTAGTAGACTTAGAATAGTACGGAGATGTTGCTCGTGCTCCTTGTTCCCTCGGGAGTACACTAGGATGTCATCAATGAACACTATGACATATTGATCAAGGAATGGCTTAAATATCCTCGTCATCATATCCATAAAAACTGCAGGTGCATTCGTGAGTCCAAATGGCATCACCATAAACTCGTAGTGCCTATACCGGGTTCAAAAAGCAGTCTTCATAATATCCGGACCTCAGATCAATCTTAGAAAATACCATGGCACCCTTCAATTGGTCTAAGAGGTCATCAATTCTAGGGAGCGGGTACCGGTTCTTCACCGACAGTGGTTTAGTCCTCAGTAGTTGATGCAAAGATGGAGACTACCATCCTTTCTCTTTACGAAAAATACATGTGCTCCTGAGGGTGACATGCTCGACCAGATGTACCCATGCTGCAACTGCTCTTCTAGCTGGGTCTTTAACTCCTTTAGCTCAACCGGCGCCATCTGGTAGAAAACCTTCATGACTGGCTCAGCTCTAGGCACCAGCTCGATCTTAAAGTCAATTTTCATACTGAGGGCATACCCGGTATGATATGAACTCCATAAACACTGTGATGAAACCCAATAGCAACGATGGTTTAAAACCCCAAGATCACGAAGTCTAAACAGAATCACATGTCTATTCCCAGAATCACATCGAAATCCTTCAAATCCATCCCAATTAGGTCTACTAGGAAGTCTACACCACCTACGACTAAGGTCAGATAAAAAAACAACTTACTACACTCCACTTTATCACCGGATCGTAACATTACAGAAAGTTCCATTCTACCTCCAGGTGATAGTCCCACCTTAGCAACAAAAGCAGTAGAAATAAAGGACAATGTAGCACCTGAATCAAATTGGACATGTACCGACAGAGAACAGATGGTGAACATACCCATGATAATGTCAATCTAGCGATCAGCCTCTTCTTGGCTAAGGCGCTCGCTTGACTGGCCTGCCTTCTGGGCAAAAGTCCTGGGTCCCTAAGGCCTTCCCTTGGCCTCTCTAGTTGTAGCACTGGCTAGGGTGGTGGTCGTTGGTAGTGCTGCGGGAGTGCGGTTTAGAGGTATTGCTGGTAAGCCTACTGTTGGGGCACTAAGGCTCCCCCTGTGGTGCCTAAGGAGGTTGATACTGTTGAGCATGCAACGACCTCTAACACTCGATCGCTCTGTGGCCCAAATTTCCATAGTTGACCTACCTCCACAGTTCCTTCCTAGGTGGTTTTAACCACATTGTCTGTATGAGTTTTCCCTAAAGGGTCCGGGGCCTCTACTGCGATCTCTTGATGGGGATCTCATCGCTCCTCCTGACCTCGGCTGGGTCCTGCCCCCAGAACTCTAGCCCTCGGGTTTCCTCTTCCCAAGGAAGGTGACCTGCTCTTGGACTAGGGTGGCGGCGAGGCAGGCGCACTCGTATAGTGTAGTGAGATTAGTAAGTGGCACCGCACCCATCATCCTACGGATGCCGAAGTTCAACCCCTACTCAAACTGAAACACAACGGTGGACTCGTTGGCAACGATCTCAAGGGCAAAACGCAGCAGCTCCATGAAGCGGGTATAATATTGTCGTACCGTCATCGACCCTTGGGAGAGCTGTATAAACTCCCAAAGCTTATCCCGCTTCAGGCTCTCGGGGTAGAATCTGGAACGAAGAGCAATCTTCAACGCCTCCCAATTTGTCAGGGGACCGACTCAGACATAGTGCTCTACCCACTAGACATCTACCACGCCTCTCAAGAAAAGTCAACTATGCTAGGCTGTCGAGCCGGGGACAGTCCACTACCTCAAAAGTGCAATCCAAGTCTCATATCCACCCTTCGAGGATCATGGGATCCTCCTCACCTAAGTATGTCGGAGGATGGTGCCCGGTAACCCTCTGAAGCCAATATTCACTGACGCCTTTTGAGTGGTGGGGGTACAAAGTCGGCATAATGAGCGGACGTTGAACGAACTCCATAAAGGCTTCAAAGGCCTCCTCAAGTTGTCCCACTCGGTCGTTCATCATTTGTGGAAGCTGCACAAGGAAAGGGACGTTAGGGTGAACCCCCCCTTTTTTTTGGTTCGAACCAATTATTTGATGCTATTCCCCCCTTTTTTTTTAAAACTATTTCTAATCTACCCCTTCGTTTCCTCACTATGGCAAAGAGTTTAGGAATTTTAAAATAAAAGGGTTCCATTAAGGTATGGAAACACTTTGAAAGCCGGTAAAAACATCGTAAATCAAATTTTACTTTGGAAAATAGGCGTGGTTTCACGGACCAACGCTCTGATGCCAATTTGTATTACCCCCAAAATTTACTACTGAAAAATTTTGTTTTAATAAAAAGGTTTAACATAAGTGAAATAACAAAACTGTAAGTTTTAGGGGATATTATTGCCATACTTAGTACCAGACTGGTTCACTCATACTGTTCCAGTACTAAGTGTTAAGGCTAAACAAGATTAACATCAAACACAAGTCATTAATAAAACAATGAGAATCCATGAGAGGATTCCCTCATAGTCATACAAAAATCAGAGTACAATTTAAGAATTACAACCCAAAGAGTAAGTAGCTAAGTTTTTCCAAAACATAAAATACCATACGACATGACATAACTAGAATAATAACGATACATGGTAAAATCAAAGGAAAGATAGAGTCTGGCCAATTGCTCTCAATCCCCAGGCCAAGTTTAGGCTCAACTCTCAGCCCCGCCCGATGCCTTGTAAGTGTCGTAGGCATCAAAGACGTCATCTCCTACCTACACAAACTCAGATCGGTCTTCTGCTCGTGGGAATGAGCAGCACCCATGAAACGGGTGGTCAGTATGCTACGTATTGAGTAAGGCAACCGTGCACTAAGGCCAACACATAAGAATACATAAAACAATCACGATAACATGACATCATACAATCTCTTAGATACATAAAGGCTAAGCTATAGTCCAAATAAACTAATTATTTAATCTTTGATTAGTACTCATTCTACACCATACTTTTATCGATCCATGCAAGTATGGGAACCCCACTATTATAGCCGGTGGATCGGTTACTTACAGGGCAGAACGCACCTGACCATTATTATATGCTGGTGGATTAGTCTCTAGGGCAAAACGCTCCTGGCCACTATTATGCCAGTTGATCGGTTTGGTCTCGACTCTTATGGTGTTCCACTATAAGTACTTAGTATCTTTTATGTATCTGATCAAACTTAGGGTTTGGTTTATTGAGCTCGGGATCCCCCATTATTATAGTTGGTGTATCAGTCACTTACAGGGTAGAATGCACCTAACCACTATTATATGCCGGTGGATCGGTCTCTAGGGTGCCCTGGCACTTGGCCACTATTATGCAGGTGGATCGGTTTGGGCCCGACTCAATAATCTTCCACTTTACATGATTAATGTTTTACCATGTCTTATTCAAAAGTTCCACCCTAGATATGCATGACTAACTCCATTTATGCTTATCCTCCTAGGAGGGCCCGTCCCATATCTTGAGATTTCTGCACCTCCTAACTCGTCCAACGTCCTCTTTTATTCCACTACGCACACCAGAGACCCAATTCCTAGGTGTGTGGGTCAAGACCCACTACCAACAGTGACACCACTAAGCCCATTCACAGTCATCCCTAGGGTTTTCTCCAAAACCCTAATTTGGGCCTATGTGGCCCATCATCCTCTACCTCACGCAACCCAACTATTTTAACACCCCCACACATCACAACCCTTAGGTTCAACCCTTAGCATTTCACGTCACTCTCCCAAATACATGCGTGACCACAAAACCCTAGGTGGCCATACCAAACCTTAGCTTGCCATGCCAACCCTAGTATCCTCCTTTCCACAAGTCACCCTTCCATTTCTCACCTTCCACTCTTGCTTCCCATGATACTTATGCTCGCCCTACTCATAACAATCCCCCATTCTCACCTCATACTCGACTTCCCCTCATTCATTTTCCTTTTTCCACCCTCTCAAATTAGGATTTCCTCCCAACCCTATCTTGATCTCCTATGCACCCTTATATTATCCTACGTACTATTTTTCACCCAATGCCTCCAATCACCCAAACAACTCTTCTATTACCTTCCTCACACCCCAAGGCAACTTTTCATATGTAAAGTTCACCCCCATGTGGACTTTATCCATCCCATGCAAACCCTTGAAGTTTTTCATGCAAAACCCTAGTTTCTCCCACGCTAACCCTAGATTCTCCCATGTAAAGTTCATCCACTGTATTTTACTTTAAGTCCCCTTTTATTCTTCTTCTCATGGATCATGGGATGTTTGGGTCAATCCCATAGTCCTTGGTCAATTTATTTCCTCTTGGCCAACTCACTCCCCCTTGGTCCACTCACTTTCCCGTTTTTCTTTTTCATCCTTCCACCCCATATCACTACATTAATTATCCTAGTATGCATGTCCTAAAAGGACCATATCATATCATAGCACAAACATATCGTACACATGCTATAAACGAATACAGGATTATACCTCAACTCTAAGCTACGCTACACATAAAACTGTGATAACAATAGCACAAGATACACAACATATTTATTGTCAAAATAATACATGGCATCCAAGGCACATAAAAACACATAGAACACAAAAGGCCTTAGCTACACCCTTATCTAAAACAACGTTGGGCTTGGAGCACACTCCTGCGCTTTCTTAGGATTTTGACTGGTTTCACCTATAAGAGGGAAAAACTAATTATTAGTTTCCCTCCTACCAAAAATACTATTAGTTCTTATTTTAGTCTAAGATTAGAGCTATTATTATTAAAGGGAGCTTTGCAAGTGAAAACTAGGGTTTTTATCCTCAAGTTAGCCTACTGGATATTATTGTCAAAATATATTTATATTAATATTTATAGCTATATTTATATTATTAACCCTAATAGCTTTATTTCTTCTAATAATAGTACTTATACTAGTTATAGCAAAATAGTGATAATAATAATAATAGTAATGTTAATGCTTCTAGTGATAGAAACCCTAGCATTTTTAAGGCTAAGACTAATAATAGTTTTAGGGTTAAAATAATAATATAATAATAGTAATACCAACAAGTACTAACATTGCTAAAGATAATAATGATAATAGTTATATTTGGAATAATAATAATTACATAAGGGTTCGAATGTTTTTGTCACAATAATAATAGTAACAGCAATAATAACAATAATACTAGTAACAATGATAATACTATAGTGACAATGTTGATAATAAAGGTATTATGAATAATATTAGCAATATTCGAATATTAAGTAATAATAATATTAAGGCTTAAGTATTCTTCTTCTATAGCAACAAAATGATAATATGCCAACATCGGTTTCAATAACATTAATAATAATAATAATAATAATAATAATAATAATAATAATAATAATAATAATAATAATAATAATAATAATAATAATAATAATAACAACAACAATAGTAGTAGTAGTAATAACAACAACAACAACAACAACAACAACAAATATAATAATGTTAAGAATAATACTAATAGTAATACCAGTCAAAATGGTATAGTAATATAAGGGTCCAAATATTTACCATAACAATAAAAGTAATAATAATAAGCCAAAGTTAGCATTAATAATAATAGTAGTAACAATAATGAAAAGCATAATCATAATAACACTAAAGTTGTAGACCATTAATAATAATAATAATACTAGTTAGGTGAATTTTGAAGTGAGGTTAAGTGACAATAATGATGATGATGATGATGATGATGATGATAATAATAAAATTATTATTATTATAGATAATACATTAATATTATTAAAAATAGCCAATACTTGTATAAAATAGGTTTAGAGATTGGGAAGGTTAGAGCACCACCTAGGAATAGTGACGACACCGGCGTCGGTGTACGACAGCGGCCGCGGCGACGGATGTGGTGGAAGGAGGAGAAAAGGAGGAGAGGGAGGCAGGGAGAAATGGGGGTATGGGGAAGTAGAGTGAGGTCCCCTGGTTGTTTTGGAGGGTGGAGGGGGCATTGGTTGCTGCGAAACTGGCAGCGGGCGGTGGTGAGAGGAGCAGCGAGAGGTAGAAGTGGGTTGATCAGGAAGCTGACTTTGCATGGCTAGGGTGGCTCGTGCAGGTCAAATCGAGTAAGGATGGAAGCTTAGTTCTATAGGGGCAGTGCAGGGAAACCTTAGGTGGCGGTGTGGGGGCGACGATGGCCGACGATGGCGGAATGGGGGTCTATTTGGGCGGTGGTGCAAAGTTGGGGGTTGGGGTTTCTAGGCGGTGAAAACAGGAGCTCGGTTATGGTTGCCTATGGGGGTATTTACAGGCTAAATTGGGGAGGGGGATGACAAGGGGAAGAATACAACAGGGGTGTAGGTGTAACACCCCCAAATTCACTACTGAAAAATTTCGTTTAAGTTGAAAGGTTTAGCGAGAGCATACGAATTAAAACCATAAACTTGGGGGTATTACCGCCACACTTAGTACAGGACCGGTTTACTCCTACCGTCCCGATACCAAGTGTTAAGGCTAGATCAAAAACATCATGAAGCAAAAACCGCTAAAGCATAAGAGCATAGTCAACATAAAATGTCCATGGAAAACAAGGTGCCAACAGTAGTTAAATATCGTTAGGATTACAACTTAAGAGTTCCACTCCAAAATACGAGCATAATACAATTATGACTAAAAAAAAGACAAACGAAAACGGGGATAACATGAAGTCCGGCCGGCTCACTCTCGACCTTGACCAAGGTAGGCTCAACACTCCGCCCCTCCCGATGCCTCGTAGGTATCGTAGGCATCGAAAACAAAGTCTTCTACCAGCACAAGGTTAGAAGGGCCCTCTGCTCGTGGGAATGAGCAGCACCCATGAAACGGATGATCAGTACGCTACATACTAAGTAAGGTAACAGACGAGCTAAGGCCCACACAACGCACAACATACTATACACACACAACACATATGGGACATGGAAATACATGGATGGTGCAAGCCAGTAATAATCCACTTAGACCTTTCTTATTCTTAACCCAGACAATTAGTCATTTCACATTATAAACTTTATTAATCCATGCGAGTACGGGAATCCCACTATTATAGTCGGTGGATTGGTCACTTATAGGGCAGAACGCACCTAACCACTATTATGTGCCAGTGGATCGATCTCCAGGGCACAACGCTCCTGGCCACTATTATGCCGGTGGATCGGTCTGGCCCCGACTTTCATGGTGTTCCACTGTAGATATATAGTATCTTTCCCATGATTTAATTAAAACATACTGTTTGGTTTGTTGAGCTCGGGATCCCCCACTATTATAGCCGGTGGATCGGTCACGTATAGGGTAGAACACACCTAACCACTATTATATGCCGGTGGATCGGTCTCCAGGACACCCCCGCACTTGGCCACTATTATGCCGGTGGATCGGTCTGGGTCCGGCTCAACAATCTTACTCTTTAAGTAGTTAATGTCTTATTCATGTATTATTAAATAAGGTTCCACCCTTGACATGCATGTCTACTACTCTCTACTTCTTCCCTTCGAGGAGGCCCGTCCCATATCTTGAGACTGTTCTCCCCTTCTCACACCCGATGTCCATCCCCTCTTACTCTTATACATAAGGAAACGTAGTAAGGGCACACTCTCCCGAGAATGTGGGCTAACCCTAACACAACGATATCGATCCCACATGTCCTCACCCCTCTAGGGCTCCTCCTTGGAAAACCCTAATTTGGGCCTATATGGCCCAACTCTTTCTTACTCATCCTAACTTTACTTTGTTCCTTGTCTCGCATCCCGTCTCTACTAAGAAATTCCCAAAATATATCCCTTTATTCCCCAACTCCGCATGTGACCGCCAAACCCTAGTTGGCCACACCAACCCTAGCACTTTACTTCCTCCTCAAGTAACCTCCCCTCTTTGCCCCAAAACCTCTTCTCTCATTTAGAAGCCCATACTCATCCTTTATACAAGTGGACTCTCACTCTCAACCCCATACTCCATCCCTCCGTGATCATTTTTACCCTTGTACCCTTCAAATTGCTCATTTCCTCCCAAAAACCCTAATTGGGTCCCTTAGACACCCTTACATCGACCCACGTGACATTTTGCACCCAAGTCTCCAATGGCCCCGTAACTTTGACATTATCTTATTTACTTCTTAAATCAACTTTCCTCACGTAAGATTCATTCCCATACATAATTTAAACACTCCATGCAGACTCTCCAACCCCCACTTACACCCAAAACCCTAATAAGGTTGCTTATGCACCAACTCACGTACTATTTTTCATACCAAGTTCCCAATTACTCCACGACTCTCCCAAGCTCTTACTTACAACCCAATCAACTTTTCACACGTAAGGATCATGCCCATGCAAGGTCTAGTCATCCCATGCTAACACCCCAAGTCACCATGCGAATTTTACGACTCCCATGCATGGTTCCCCAGCTCTCATTTATTTTGGTCATTCCTCCCTTATTAAATCTTCTCTCATGGATCATGAGGTACCTAGGTCAACCTCATATCCCCCTTAGTGAACTCACTTCCCATTTATTTCCGGTCATCCTTATATTTCCATTTCATATTACCGTTTATCCTAACATGCATGTCCTAGAGGGTCATATCATATCACATCATAAACATCACACATATACATGTCATGCTCATGTCATAGGAACACATCAACGTACCTCATTATCCATGCTGCGCTACACAAAATAGGTTATTCATAACACATGCATAATACACATTAACATAGCATACTCATCATCCATAAACACATCACACATAGCACAAGGCCATAGCTTCGTCCTTACCTAACACGACACCGGTCTTGGAGCACGCTCCTACGCCTCCTCCGGATGTCGACTTGATTCGCCTATAAGAGGGAAAACTAGAGGTTACTTTTCCTCCGATCAAAACACTATTCTTTCTACCTTACCTTTATCTTTAACTTACCATTAGGGCTAAAAAAATAAAAATATTACTTTTATAAGTAAAAGTATGGTCAATATTCTTAAGGTAGCTAATCATGCTACTACTAAAAAAAGTAGGTCTTAATAGCTACAATAATTTAAGGTAATTTTAAGAATATTTATTATTAACGGTAGTAGTTCAATGTTACTAATAATGATGATACTAGTAGCGATAGTAAGGTTAGTGGTATATGAAATATTACTAATAGTAACAAGGAACTAAAATAATAATAATAATAATAATAATAATAATAATAATAATAATAATAATAATAATAATAACAGGCATGCCGATCGGTGGTGATAGTTGAGGCGGTGCTGCCATAGTAAGTGTAAGTAAGGCAAAGTCTAGGGAAAGGGGTAAGGTGGTCGAGAGAGGGGAAAAGGGTCCGTTGGGGTTGAATTAGTGAAAGTAAGTGACGGGAGAGGGAGGAAAGGACGACCAGAAGAGGTAAGTGGCTGCCGGTAGAAGAAGGGTTGCAGGGTCGGGGTGCAGGTCGCATGGGAAGAAGAAGAAAAGGGAAAAGGGGTGGACCGGGCAGTCCAGGGGAAAGAAAATAAAATGAAAAGGGGGCGGCTCAGCTGGGCAGCTGGGTGTCGCGGGCTTTGGGTCGTGCGGTGGCGGAATGGAGGGGAAGGGAACTGGGCTGGTGGGCTGGCCCATTTTGGGGAAGGAAGAAGAAAAGAAAATGGAGGAAGGGAAGGAAGAAAGAAAAAGAAAAGAAGGGAAAAAGAGAAAAAAGGAGAAAAATATGATGGTTGGGGTGTTTAGGGTATTTTGGTATCCTTGAATATTTGAAAATAATAATATTTAAAATAATAATAATAATAATAATAATTAAATTCCTTTTTAACTTAATTTGGTTATTTTGGGCAAATTTCCTTCCATATTAATTAGTAAAATGTCCAAATTTTGCCTAAATAATTTATTTATTATTTTTTCCTTGTTTTTCCTTAATTAATTCCCCCTATATTTTAATAAAATAATTAATTTAATTAATTTTCTTAATAAATCCTTATTTAGCCATAATTTCTAAAATTAGGGTTTTGGAGTATTTCAATTATTCTTGTGCCATTGAATCCATAATAGGTCAAGGAGGACCAATTAAAGTTACGGAGATCAAATGAAAAAAAGAAAGAAAATGAAATGAAGGCTGAAATTGAAAAAAAAAAGATTTAAAAAAAGACATAAAAGTATTGATCAGAGAGAAAAAGAAAGAAAAGGGATTTCAGCCATAGTGAGAGTAAGAGAGGAAGAATTCAATTACATTGCAAAAAAAAGTGAGATCAAGAGAGCGTTATTTTCACACCAGCCCCTTATTGTACTCATGTACAAGGAGGCTCTTTTATGTACTAATGATCTCGTCGGTACTTTGCCGAGGGATATTGTTTCTCTTTTGCATTAGTTTGAAGATGTCCTTCCTTAAGAGGTACCTAGTGGATTACCTCCAATCTGAGGGATTGAACATCATATTGATTCCATACCAAGTCCGTCAATTCCAAACAGACATGCTTATAGGAGTAATCCCGAGGATACAAAGGAACTTCAGAGGCAAGTAGGTGAGTTATTGGAGAAGGGTATGTGCGTGAAAGAATGAGTCCTTCCTTGGTTCCGGTGCTATTAGTTCCTAAGAAGGATGGAACATGGAGGATGTGTGTTGACTGCCGAGCATCAACAACATAACGGTAAAGTATCGTCATCCCATTCCTAGATTAGATGATATACTGAATGAATTGCATAGTTCTTGTGTCTTTACAAAAGTGGATCGTAAAAGTGGATATGATCAGATTAAGATGAATGGAAAACAGCTTTTAAGACTAAATCTGGTTTGTATGAGTGGTTATTGATGCCTTTCGGTTAAAGTAATGCTCCGAGCACATTTATGCGTTTGATTAACCATGTTTTGCATGTTGGCAAATTTATCGTTGTGTATTTTGATTATATCCTAATTTAATGCAAAAACCTCAAGGAACATGAAGTGCATTTGAGATCTATCTTAAAAATTCTAAGGAAAGAAAAGTTGTTTGCTAATCTCAAGAAGTACACCTTTTGCACGGATAAACTTGTGTTTCTTGGTTTTGTTGTTAGTAAGAAAGGAGTTGAGGTGGATGAGGAAAAGGTGAAGGCAATCCAAGAGTGGCCAACACCTACAACAATCAGCCAAGCGAGGAGATTCCATGGCTTAGCTAGCTTCTATAGACGGTTTGTGCGTGAGTAGCTTTGCCACACCTCTTATTGAAGTCATCAAGAGAAATGTGTCGTTTAAGTGGGGGAAGAACAAGAAAAGGAATTTAATCTAATAAAAGAAAAGTTAACTAATGCACCTTTACTTCTTTTACCTAACTTTGCTAAAACATTTGAAATTGAGTGTGATGCTCAGGAATAGGTATTGGAGCTGTTTTGATGCAAGACGGTCATCCAGTTGCTTATTTTAGTGAAAATTTGAGCGGGGCAGCCCTAAATTACCCTACTCATGATAAGGAGATGTATGCCTTGGTAAGGGATTTGGAAATTTGGCAGCATTATCTATGGCAAAGGAATTTGTGATTCACATGGATCATGAGTCTTTGAAGCATTTGAAAGGACAACAAATGTTGAACAGACGCCATGCCAAGTGGTTTGCATTCATTGAAACATTTCCTTATGTGATCAAATATAACAAGGTAAGGAAAATGTGGCAGCTGATGCATTGTCCCAAAGGTATGCCTTACTTTCCATTTTAAATACAAAATTGATCGGCTTTGAATACATATGCACAAGACTATGATTTTGGTGATGTGTTCAATGCATGTGAAAAAATGGCATTTGGTAATTTATAGGCATGAAGGATTTTTGTTTTGGGAAAATAAACTATGTGTCCCTATGTGTTCTCTACGTGAATTATTTGCCGGAGAAGCTCATGGTGGTGGTTTGATGGGTCATTTTGGTGTAGCTAAGACATTAGGAATTTTGCATTTTTTGCCTCATATTAAAAGTGATGTGTAAAGATTCTATGGGAAGTGCATCACTTGTAAACAGGCCAAGTCTAAGTTGAAACCCCATGGTTTGTATACCCCTTTGCCTAGGACTAAGAGGGGGAGAAATTTAGTTTTTGTGGTGGTAGATAGATTCTCCAAGATGGCACACTTCATTGCTTGTCATAAAACTGATGATGCATCACATATAGCTGATTTGTTCTTCAAAGAAATTGTTAGGTTACATGGCATGCCTAGGACCATTGTTTTTTATCAGGATGCAAAGTTTTTGAGTTACTTGTGAAAGACTTGGTGGGCAAAGTTAGGAAACAAGTTATTGTTTTCTACTACGTGTCATCCACAAACGGATGGTCAAACTAAAGTTGTGAATAGAACTTTGTCTACTTTGTTACGTGCTATCATTAAAAAGAACTTGAAAACATGGGAAGATTGTTTGCCACATGTTGAATTTTCTTATAATAGAAGTATAAATTCAGCAACTAAGTTTTCACCTTTTGAAATGGTTTATAGCTTTAACCCTTTGTCACCATTTGATTTAACTTCTTTACCTTTGAGTGAACATGTGAATGTAGATGGCAAAATGAAGGCAGAATTTGTACAGATGATTCATGACAAGGCACGACTGAACATTGAAAGGAAGACTCAACAATATGTCCTTGCCAACAAGGGACGCAAGAAGGTAGTGTTTGAATGAGGCGATTGGGTTTTGTTGCACTTACGGAAGGAACTTTTTCCAGAGAAACGTCGTTCAAAACTCCTACCTTGGGGTGACGGACTATTTCAAGTAGTGGAATGCATCAATGATAACACCTACAAGCTTGACTTACCAGGTGAGTATCGTGTTAGTGCAAGCTTTAACGTTTCTGATTTATCTCCTTTTGATGTAGGTGATGATTTGAGGACAAATCCTTCTCAACAGGGGGAGAATGATGCAAACCAAGGAGCTCGACTTGTTGATCATACACTCGGGGATAATCCTTTACAAGACCCTTTGTCGCTTCCATGTGGTCCAATTACAAGACTTAGAGCCAAATGTTTCAAGGAAACACTAAATGGGCTAATCCAAGAGATTTGGGCTGATTCTAAACCGACCAAGATGGGCTCAAATAATAATCAAGACTTAGTCAACATCAGCAAAGAAATTGAAGAGACTAATATTTATGCAAAAACGTTTCTAACATGAGCTAACCATCAAAAGCTTTGAATTTGATGAGTTCCAAGATATTAAATAGAGGATTAAAACATGGTCTTGAATGGTTATGTTAAATACATTAAAATTTGTCATTTATCTATTTATGGTTTCCTCTAGAAGTCCAAGAGGCTTAAAAAAACGTGGACACTTGTTTATTTTGATGTTTGTGCTGTTTTAAAGCTTTAATTATGACTTTACTATTCTAGGAGGGTGTTTTAAAGCTTAAGTTATGACTTTTACTATATATATATATATATGGTTATTTCGAAATGAATACGGATATATAACATTTTCATAAATTATCATATTTGTGAGGTTTTGTGTTCCTCTTCATTCTTAAAAGAACTCATAGAAATTATCAAGTAATTTTGTGGCATCCAAAAAACCAAACTTAACACCCTGATTGTTGAGAAATTCTCATGTTTTCTAGGTGTGACATTTCAATCCTTCGTAGTCTTGGTTTTTCATCTTGTTAGGTGTTGGGTCAAGGCTCAAGCAATCTTGTCTTCACGATCTTGGTGTTCTAACCATCATTGCTATTGGGTTTCATCACAGTTTTTGATGAAGTTCATATCACAAGGGCTAGCAAATGATCTAATACCAGCGAAGAGTGAGACTTTGCCTTAGAGAAGGGGAAATCAAGCAGTCAGGATAAGCTACAAAGGACTATCCAACTTATAACAAACCTAGTCTAGACTTAATCACCTGCTCAATTAAGTGTACACAACACTTGAGGCTGCCATAACTAATGGCATGAGTGAATGTACACAGTCCTCAAACTTTTTGCATATCCTGAGTAACACACCTCTCTAGGGGGATCTTCTCTCCAAGCTGTAGAATAACATTAGAATTGCCTAAAAGGAGCCATGGGGTAGGAGCAAGGTTACACTTAGTCAACCAATGTCATAGTCTGTAGGGGTCTATACCAGCATTATTAGCATGCACAAAAGTAACATAAAAGGGCTGGTTATGTAAGACATTGTGAGTAAGGACCATTCAAATTATATAAAATCAAGTCATTTTTTTAAAATTAGACTTATTAATATTTCATCTGCAACAAGTTTCACTTCCAAATTCTACATACACAATCATAACATTTCAAAAGTACACAAACAGAATGTAAACTTCACTCCACGTCTGTTTGAATAGTTTAGCCAAAAAAAATAAATATTCTCAATTCGGCTTCAGATTTGGTTTTGTAAATTTTTCAAATTCCTAAGCATTGATTTGATATATATTCCATGTCAAAATGTTAAGCATACATTCTATACTAATTTGATATATATTTCATGTCAAAGTGTCAAGATATTATTGACAATGATATTCATGCTTGAAAATATTGAATATACTTGGAGAAAGATGGTTAACCAAATGATGCCTTAAGAACAGTTAGGAAAAATGGTTTACTTCTTCTTAATGGTTTAATAACCTTTGAATCTATTTGTGAGTGTTTCTTGATGGAATGAAGAGGAAATGAGTGTATGGAAGAACTGCTTGTTTTTCGTTCACACAAAAAGGATGAAAGGAAGAAATGTATAAACATTTATTCAGCAAAGAATTACTTATGAACACGTTTTCAAAATAATTCCAACATATTCATTGATTTTTCCCAACCGATATAATTTCCAACTAACGTATATATGCCCTCAACAAAAGTTCGATTCAACCAAAATGTTCAATTATTAACACATTTCTTTGGAAATCATTTTGTACAATGTTTAAGAATAAGTGTCTTAAATGATGCGCATGTAACATCAAGATTCCACAATAATAATAATTTGCCTCTTAGAGTACTTTTAAGTATTATTAACATGAATATAAAATTCTTAACCCTCATATAATAACAACCGAATTCCTAATTTTTTCCAAATTTGGGATGTGTGAACTTTAGTTTCAAGTGTTATTTTTTCTTTTCTTCAAATACTATAAACCTTAATTGCCGTTAGGGTCACGGTGTCTCGGTATCGAGGGTATTGCTAATGATATTTTATATGTCATAGTGGTTGCGGTGCAATTTCTTAATTCTTTTACACAATAAATGTTGGCAAATATTGGTAAAATATCTGCCGATATCCGAAACTCCACCTAAATTGTAGCGATAAATATGTGGTTTTCTAAAATAGAAGCATATTCAGAATTTTGTGTTGCGGCTAACCCAAAAACCATAAAATTACGGTTGATATGCAATTGCGATACCGATATTTCTTTGTATGGATAACACCTTACTTTTTATAATCCAAGGTTTAAAATCCACATATGTGGTCAAACCAACCAACAACCATAATCATCATGAATTATAGCCAATGTTTAACAATAATGTGCATGCTTAAACAAATAAACTTCCAAGTGGCATACATCAACAAAATGTTCATGTAGCACCCCAAACATTTCTATTTTTTATGCATATTAACCCAAAAACTTAACCACCAACTATATATATCACTGTAAGATAGGAAAACCACTATAACTTGACATATTCCATCATCTAGGCCATGAAAGTTCTACCACAATTTATAAAAACTTTCTGTAACTTAATCATTATATTATCTTAATGAACATACTTAGAAGTTCATAAAATCAACATGCAAAAACTTTTTAAGGTATAAGGAGGATTGTTAAAAAGAAAGGTATGGAAACTTGCCTTAGAGGTGGATTACTTCTACCAGTAACCTCTTTTACCCCGTTCTTCTTCTCTAGTCTCCCCAACTACATTTTATCTAGTTCCTTAATTCTTTTAGCCTTTAATTTCCTTAAAATGGTATTCGAGCCTCAAATTCTGATGCAGGAGCATGGCCTTATTTATTTCCAAACATGGTTTTGAGACATGTTTGAGGAGTTTTTTTGAGTTCTTGGAAGTGCCAAAGTCAAACAAGACACTTTCTTGAATTTCAAAGCATAAGTTGTGTTTTATGCAATTTCAAGCAACTAAACAAGACCTTAATGATATGTTAGTAATGGGATGAGTCAACCTATGTTTTGATGACATGTTCGACGTTATACCATGTCAGCATGAGATGTGGAAGCTGCTGGAACAAGCGCCACATGTGGAGTAATGTAAATTAGGGTTTTCTTTGTTAAGATTGTTATTTTATGTAAATAACTAGCTCATAAGGCAACGATTTTTATATGATGAATTGCCACACCATTTAAGTGTAATTACAGGTTGTAATTAACTGTAATTAACAGCTAGAAAGTCGAGTTTATAGGCTATAATTAACGACTTATTAGTTAGTTAGTTAGTTAGAAGTGGATAAGGTTAGTTAAGTTATGGTTTGATTGGAAAATATCCTACGATTTTGTTATGAGTTGGTGTGGGGTTTATTGCCTATAAATAAGGGTCTATCATGTGTAAAATTGAGAGAATTTGAGTTTTGAATAAAAATCATCTCCTTTGAGAGAGTTTAAACCTTCTAATTCTATGTGAGTTGAAAGTGCCCATTGTTAAGGATTCTTTGTGTGTTCTTCATTTGATTCATACCAAAGGGTTCATCTTTGTGAGTGCTCTTTGAGATCCATTTAAACATTATCTTTGTGAGGTGTTTAAATGTTACATTTGTTGCATTTTATCCTACCCTTATTCATCCACCATCATACCGCACGAACATCATCATCCATCACCTTTGTTGAGTGGAATTTGTGTGGTTGTTACATATCAAATTTGGTATTAGAGCCTCATGATTCATTTTCATTCCTTAAGGTAAATTACTTTCCTAGGCTTTAAATTCCACTCTTCATCCTTTTAAATTTTCATTTTTGTTGAAGTCATATTCGACCTTCATCACAAAAATGTCCCTCTTCTACTCACTTCTACCATCAAGATTTCATTCAAGATCCTCCATTCATAAGTCCTTAGCATATCTTCATCCTTTGATTGAAGATCAAGATCTTGATAACACATCAACAAGATTCAATTGAGGTTGAAGATGGTCATTTCTCTTATTTTTCTCCTTCCATACGCCACACACATATATTGATTCCTTCCATTATTTTGAGTGTTCTGAGATTACACACACACAAAAAACATTTCTCCTTTAGTGATATTGATATGTAACACCCACACAAAATCCACTCAAGAAAGGTGATGGATGATGATGTTTGTGTAGTATGACGATGAACGAATAAATGTAGGATAAAATGCAACAAATGTAACACCTAAACACCTCACAAAGATGACGTTTAAATGTATCTCAAAGAGAACTCACAAAGATGAACCCTTTGATACGAATCAAATGAAGAAAAACACAAAGAATCTTCATCGGATTCAAAACCAAAGAAAAGGAACACACAAAGAATCCTTAACAATGGTCACTTTTAACTCACATAGAATTTGGAAGGTTTAAAATCTCTCAAAGGAGACGATTTTTACTCAAATTCAACACACCCTTTTACACATGAGAAGACCCTTATTTATAGGCCATAAAATCAACTTCCAGCTGTTAATTACAGCTAATTACAACCTGTAATTACACTTAAATGATATGGCAATACATCATATAAAAATCGTTGCCTTATAAGCTCTAAAATCACAACCTAAGAAAACCCTAGTTTGCATTACTCCACGTGTGGCACTTGTTCCAGCATCTTCCATGTGTCATGATAACGTGGCATAACATCCAACATGTCATCAAAACATACATTGACTCATCCCATAGCTGTCATGTCATTAAGGTCTTGTTTGGTTGCTTGAAATTGTGTAAAACGCAACTTATGCTTTGAAATTCAAGAAAGTGTCTTGTTTGACTTTGGAACTTCCAAGAACTCAAAGAAACTCCTCAAACTCTTGCATCAGATATACTCGAATCTAGCATACAATACTCCTTTTCATTCGTTGGTTTTCTCTCAATTTACAAAACTTCATTTGATCACCTTGAGTTAAACCCTAGCGTGTGCAACAATGGAAAATTCAGAATTGATGAAGTCCATCCTTGATGCCATCAACGTTTGAGTTGAAAAGCTTGAAGTAAAAATGGAGAATAGGATGGAAGAACAAAATGATAGGGTTGAAGGCATGGTGAGGCGAGCCATAGGTCATTTGAATAAAAAACTTGAATATGTTGAAGAAGACTCAAGTCCATCTTCAAGCACGCATAGTCGAACAAGAAGAAGGCAAGAACATGGTGAAGATAAAGATTTGAAGGTTGATTTTCAGAATTTCATGTAGAGTTAGATGTGGCGACATTCATATATTGGATGCACACCATAGAATCCATCTTTGAATATAAAGAATATGATGATCATATGAGATGTAAGTTGGCTACTCTTAAACTTCAAAAATTTTCAAGAATTTAGTTTGATAATCTTAAGAGATCAAGGGAAAGAGATGGAAAGCGAAAGATCAAGTCATGGGAGAAATTGAAAAAGCACATGAAGAGAAAATTCATTCCAAGAGAATTTGAGCAAGACAACTTCATCAAAATGATGACATTGAAGCAAGGGAATTCAAGTGTGGAAGAATATACAAGGAACTTTGAAAAGTTATCCTTGATATGTGATGTACAAGAGAGGAAAGAACATACTTGTGTGAGATATCTTGGAGGATTGAATTTCAACATTAGAGATAAAGTTGAAGTTTCTCTATATGATACACTTGAAGATATGATCAAGCTTGCTATAAAATTTGAAAGGCAACTCAAAAGGTCTAAAGTATTTTCCAAACCTTCCTCTTCCTTGTCTAATGAAGCATCATTATCTTCGACTTTTATTCCATCAAATTCGAGCATTATCATGGAAGAAAAAGATCTTAAGCCACGCATGGAGAAGTATAAAGTTAAGGATATTGAAGGTAAAAGTAGACAATGTTTTAAATGTAGAGGTTATGGTCATTATGCTAAAGAGTGTCCTAATCAAAGGGTTATGACCTTAAGAGAAATTGAGGAGATTAAAAGGGAATGTAATGATTAGATGATATGTTATGCACGTTTATTTGGTTGAATATGTATTATACTATGATAATACATGTTGTAATGTTGTTAATGATGATTTATACGTATGAATCTATATAAATTAATAGTTTAGATGCTATTATAAAACAAATTAATACATTGGTAAGGTCAAATCAATCCACTAGTTCCGCCACCCATCGACCGGTAGGTCTATAGAGACCCCGATCTTACTCTATACTTAAACCCATCGACTAGTTGGGTAGAACTGATCAAATGGTCAATGAAAAGTGACTCCTTTGCCAAAATTGATCAACCTGTTTGAGGGAAAGTAAGGTTTCATCCAGTTAAACTAATTAACTAGTAAATTAAAACCAATCAACTAGTTGGTGGAACTAATTTACCTGTTCGGCTAGACTGATTGACTTGTTTCCTTTTGATTTGGTTATACTTTGAGGCTATGTTTGGGATTTTTCTATAATTATTAGTGGGATAAAATAAAGATTTTATTATTGGTTAAATGGGCTAATGAAAGGGTTAAATGGATCATAATTTATAATTTACTCTTATGAGTATTATAAATACAAAATGGCTATTTCACTAACTAAATATGATGGTTTTGAGGAATGAGTAATGAAGTAAACTTGGGATTTAATAAAATAACATGATGGTTATGAATAATATTAGACAAGGATAATTGAAACCCCATATGGTTCGGAAATGGATACTATTAATATGGAAGAAACATGCTATTATTTCCTTACGTGTTATTGTATAAGCCTTGTGTGATCACTCGTCCTCATGAATATCATACTAATCCCAGGAAGCGAAAGACAATCAAGTTGTGAATGGGTATAGGCTTATATGAACTCCATCAACAACTGTGATGAAACCCAATAACAAAGATGGTTTAGAACCCCAAGATCATGAAGACAAGATTGCTTAAGCCTTGACCCTACACCTAACAAGATGAAAATCAAAACTACGAAGGATTGAAACGTTACACCTAGAAAATGCGAGAATCTGTCAACAATCAGAGTGATAAGTTTGGTTGTTTGAACGCCACAATATTAACTTGATAAGTTCTATGAGTTCTTTTAAGAATGAAGAGGAACACAAGACTTCACAAATATGATAAATTTCTGAAAACATTATTCTCCTTATTCATTTTGAAATACCCATCTATATACTTGGAACAACCGTCCAAGAATAGGAAAAGTCAGAACTAAAGTTTTAAAACACCCTCTAAGAATAGGAAGAGTCATAATTAAAGCTTTAAAATAGCATAAAAATCAAAATAAACAAGTCCCCACGTTTTTTAGGCCGCTTGGACTTCTAGGGGCAACCATAAATAGCTAAATGACTAAATTCAACACATTTAACATAACCATTCAAGACCATGTTTAATCCTCTTTTTAATATCTTAGAACTCATCATATTCATGCCATTTGATGGTTAGATCATGCTAGAAACATTTTTGCATAAATATTAGCCTCTTCAATTGCTTTGATGCTGTTGACTAAGTCTGGATTATTATTTGGGCCCATCTTGGTCTGTTTAGAATCAACACAAATCTCTTCGATTAGCCTATTTAGTGCTTCCTTAAAATGTTTGGCTCTAAGTCTTATAATTGGACCACTTGGAAGCGACAAAGGGTCTTGTGCAAATTCAGCCCTATCCTTGAGTGTATGATCAACAATTCTAGCTCCTTAGTTTGCATCATTTGAGAAGTATTTGTCCTCAAATCACCACCTACATCAAAAGGAGATAAATCAGAAACGTTAAAGCTTGCACTAGAAAATGTTCCATTGATGTGTTATCATTGATGCGTTCTGCTACTTGAAATGGTCCATCACCCCAAGGTAAGAGTTTTGAATGTCATTTCTCTAGAAAATGTTCTTCCGTAAGTGCAACAAACCCAATCACCTGGTTCAAACACTACCTTCTTGCATCCCTTGTTCGCTTGTTGGACACACTATCGAGTCCTCGTTTTAATGTTCAATCGTGCCTTGTCATGAATCATCTTTACAAATTCTGCCTTCGTTTTGCCTTCTAAGTTCACACGTTCACTCAAAGGTAAACAATTTAAATCCAATGGTGACAATGGGTTAAAGCCATAAACCATTTCAAAAGGTGAAAACTTAGTTGTTGAATGTATACTTCTATTATAAGCAAATTCAACATATGGCAAACAATCTTCCCATGCTTTTAGGGCTGTAAATGAGCCGAATCGAGCCAAACACTCCTAAGCTCGAATTCGGCTCGTTTATATTTTGTGAAGCTCGAGTTTGGTTCAAGCACGTTTAGAGTTAGATAAGTCATGTTCGGATTCGGCTCGTTTGTGATTCGCGAACTATTTGGCTCAGCTCGTGTATATTAATCGAGACTTTTGGGCTCATTTTGTGCTCGTTTGCGGCTCATTTTGGTGCTCGTTTGGGGTTTGTTTGGTGTTCAGTTTCAAGCTCGTTCGGACTCGTTAAAAGCTCATTTACACCTTATTAAGGCTCGTTTAAAACTGATATAGAGCCCCTTAATAATTCAATATTTGACTTAATTCAGGCATAATTTATCTCAATTATATCTCATTTACCTATTTCAAAAAAAAAATCATCATGCGCCTATTACACACAAATTTGGGTGCAAATTGTCTCCCAAAAAGCTTGTATAATATTACAACAAATCCATAAAAATTAAATACAACTAGAGATGCAATCATGTAGATACATCAATACATATAAATAAAATGGCTTCAAAGCTCCATAATAAATTGCTCCATCATCTACATCCATTGCCATTGAGTGAAATTCCTCATTATAAAACTACAAAATAACCTACATCAAATTAAAAGTATAAAAAAATATTTGCAAAGCTTGGAAGTTAGAAGCATAATCTTCTAAAAAACTCGATATTATGATATGATAAAAATTACTATGACAAATATAACAATAATAATAAATCACAAAATTTAATTATTATTCATATTAAATTGATAACAATCAATGTGAATATAAATTCTAAATTGAATTAATTTGGCCCTTATTTGATACGACCCAAAATTTATAGATTAATGAGTTACATAGGCAATAAAATGTAGAAAAGTCGCAACAAAATTTGTCTATGACCCATAAGAGAGATATGACCTTTGTTATGATAGAATATAACAACTAATTTGATAATTTCAAGTCTTGTAAGGGATTTTGATCATGGGCTAGGCCTACCACCTTCTTCCCTCAGCTAGTTTGCTTATATCTGCTCCTCTCATTACCTGTGGTTTGTCACTTTCTATATACAATTGAGTATGTCCTGGGGTAAATGTTATTATGGTGAATCGGTCACTCCTTGCTCGGAGTTGACAAAGATTATGAACAATTTTTTTTCAAGACTACTGTAATTTTGTTCCTTTAGAGCTCTAATGCTTTGTCACCTCTTATTCCCTACTTATTAATACCCCTCCTCTCATCAGAGTTAGAGAGAATACCATCTTAATTTGTGATGTACATATGCACTTTTGGTATTAATAAAGATAGTTACTAATGACAAAAAAAACTTCCCTAATGGACTTATATTGGGAACAACTCCACCAAGCAATATTTTTTTTTTATGAAGTTACCATGTTTGGTGTTGGTGAATTGGAAATTGTGGAAGAATATCTACTACTTTTTTCTTTTTTAATTGGCAATGATGTGTACTTTTTAACTAGGACCTCATTAGGTCATCTTTTTCTACGGTCAACTTTTTAAACTTTCAGCTATGTTCATGGGAAATATTGATATTTTTCTTTGTTGTTTCTGCCCTTATGTCTTCATTGTTCATGTTGTCCTTTGGTAAGTTTTGTAATTGGTAAATAGTTGACAGTTTTGCCAGCCACAACATGTTCCCTTGAATAGTAGTAGCAGTAGGTATTCCATAGTTTTTATCTGCTACCATGTTCTAGAGTATCATCCTACATGTAGGAATTCCGATGCTAAATGAATGAAACTATGTGCAAACCAAAACTAGAAATAAGCCATCTTATTTAATTCAAGAACACCTAGATATGAGAATCTTTCTCTTTTTCTGCATTACTGTCCCAGCCAATTAGCAATTAGAAATACAAACTAATAACACAATAATCTTTGTCGTGTTTTCCTTCAAGACTTGAGTATTCCTAACAAACAGGTTAAGTCTAATTAGATAGTTCGTATTTCTAACAACTCCTCTCTAGACTTTCCAACTGATACCAACAGAGAGAACCCTAGAATATTTTTCCAACAGGACCGTATTTCCAATAGGCACGATTTGTAGGAGATAACAAGTGATATTAGATAGCTCACCCTCTTATTAAAACATCAAATAACAATTACATTAGGTCCCTTTCAAAACAACACATGATTAAATATAAACCTGATAAGTGATAATATTTACAACAATATAAATTAGAATATTTTTAAAGACATCAAAGCACACTTAACAACATGAATGAGCTAGTTTTAGAAAATATACCATGATACCAAAAGAAATCATAATGAGACTTCAGTGGCCAACAAAAAAAACACGATCCACAACTTGCAAAAAAAACTTCAAATGGTCCCATTTAATGAAAATATCATTAATTAGTAATTTAATATGTATAAATCAACAAATTATTAAAATTATAGACATCATAGAGGCAAGTACCTTATATTAGAAGTTAGAACATTACCAACCAAATTATGGCAAATCTATTTCCTGCATAGCTTCATATTCTTGTGTGTGTGCTAATTTTTTTTTACCAAAAAGGAAGCAAATAAAAAATATTAGTAGTTGCACTTAAATTAAAAACATAGATTAACTAATTAAATTTAAATAATAGTAAAATAATTACCTTTTTCTTAGACAAGTCATTATTACGAACCCAATCACCAGCACAAAGTAAAACTTCAACCTTTTTGGGATCTAAAGAGGCTCGATATGTATCAATTACCCTCTCACCGGCACTAAAAGCAGCCTCCGAAGCAATTGATGTGATAGAAATTGATAAAATATCACGTGCTACCTGTGATAATACAGGAAACTTCAAGGTATTTCATCAATAACTATGATGAAACCCAAAAGCAACGATGGTTTAAAACCCCAAGATCATGAAGAAAAGATTGCTTGAGCCTTGACCCAACACCTAAGAAGATGAAAACCAAGACTATGAAGGATTGAAACACCACACCTAGAAAACTTGAGAATCTCTCAACAATCAAGGTGATAAGTTCGGTTGTTTGAATGCCACAAGATTAACTTGATAAGTTCTATAAGTTCTTTTAAGAACGAAGAGGAACACAAAACCTCATAAATATGATATTTTTTTAAAACGTTATATCCTTATTCATCTCAAAATACCGATATATATACTTGGAACAACCCTCCAAGAATAGAAAAAGTCACAACTAAAGCTTTAAAATACCCTCCTAGAATAGGAAAAGTCATAACTAAAGCTAGAATACGAAAAGTCATAAATAAAGCTAGAATATGAAAGTCATAAATAAAGCTAGAATAAGAAAAATCATGACTAAAGCTTTTAAAACAGCACAAACAATAAAATAAACAAGTTCCCACGTTTTTTAGGCCTCTTGGACTTCTAAAGGGAATTCAAGTCCATTCAGGACCATGTTTTAAAGTATTTAACATAACCATTCAAGACCATGTTTTAATCCTCTATTTAATATCTTGAAACTCATGAAATTCATGCCTTTTGATAGTTAGATCATGTTGGAAACGTTTTTGCATAAATATTAGTCTCTTCAGCTTCTTTGATGATGTTGACTAAGTCTTGATTATTATTTGAGCCCATCTCGGTCTATTTAGAATCAGCCCAAATCTCTTGGATTAGCCCATTTAGTGCTTCCTTGAAATGTTTGGCTCTAAGTCTTGTAATTGGACCACTTGGAAGTGATAAAGGGTCTTGTGAAGGATTTGCATCATCCTCAAGTGTATGATTAACAAGTTCAGCTCCTTGGTTTGTATCATTCTCCTCCTCTTGAGAAGGATTTGTCCTCAAATCATCACCTACATCAAAGGAGATAAATCATAAATGTTAAAGCTTGTACTAACACCATACTCACCTGGTAAGTCAAGCTTGTAGGCGTTATCATTGGTGCGTTCCACTACTTGAAATGGTCCGTCACCCCGAGGTAGGAGTTTTGAACGTCGTTTCTCTGGAAAACGTTCCTTCCGTAAGTGTGACCAAACCCAATCACCTGGTTCAAACACTACCTTCTTGCGTCCTTTCAAATGCTTCAAAGACTCATGATCTGTGTGAATCACAAATTCGTTTTGCCATAGATAATGCTGCCAATTTTCCAAAGCCCTTACCAAGGGTAATTTAGTGCCGCCCCGCTCAACTTTTCACTAAAACAAGCAACTGGACGACCTTCTTGCATCAAAACAGCTCCAATACCTATTCCTGAAGCATCACACTCAATTTCAAAAGTTTTAGCAAAGTTAGGTAAAACAAGCAAAGGTGCATTAGTTAACTTTTCTTTTATCAGATTAAATGCCTTTTCTTGTTTTTCCCCCCACTTAAATGACACATTTTTCTTGATGATTTCAGTAAGAGGTGTGGCAAAGCTACTAAAATCACGCACAAACCGTCTATAGAAGCTAGCTAAACCGTGGAAACTCCTCACTTGGCTGATTGTTGTCGGCCTTGGCCACTCTTGGATTGCCTTCACCTTTTCCTCGTCCACCTCAACTCCTTTCTTACTGACAACAAAACCAAGAAACACAAGTTTATCCGTGCAAAAGATGCACTTCTTGAGATTAGCAAACAACTTTTCTTTTCTTATAATAGTGGTTCCTCATAAGCATTTTCATCCCCTCCCAAGTAACCACGGGTGGCTCTCTATTCCTTCTCCTATTAATCAGTAATTGGTCCCACCAAACAATAGCATAATCAGTGAATTCAATTGCAGCCAACTTAACCTTCTTTATCTCCAAGTAGTTGTGACAATCAAACACCATATCCATTTTAGTTTCCCACTCCAAATAAACTTCAGGATCACTTTTACCTTGAAAATATGGGATTTTAATCTTTATGTTTCCCAAGTGATTATCCCTCCTTGGGATACTCATCCTAGCTTTTTGATTCTCATTCCCACGTTGAAACCTGCCCCGGTTCAGATATAGCTCATCAAACTCCGACTCCGCCTCTTCCTCAACATTCCGCCACGCAACACGCCCACCTTGATGTCTCCTAGGAGCCTCTGCTTCTACCCTATCCAACCTATCATGAATAGGTTCTAATTCAGCCCTCAACATACACCTCATCCCCCCTAAGAAGGCTTGCATTTGGAGATTCGGAACTGCACGTTGTTGAACTTCTTCGGTTGTATCTTCTGGATTGTTGGACATATTTAAAATCTTCAAAACAAAGTTAGAATCCTCACAAGCACTCCCTCACGTGTTTCTCTCAAGAATTGATACACTCGCACTCGTGTTTTCACACTAAACGGATGTTACCCTCTTATGGTCTCACACACTGTTGCCTTTTTTTTCTCTCTCTTTTGTGTCTTCTTTAGTTCCTAATCGAACGTCTAGAAACTAATTCAAAATAATCCCACAGCAATTCAAAAAAGATAAAAATGAATGAGAAACAACCAAAATTAACCAAAAGGCCAAGAACATAAATAAGGTGAGACACAAGATCGAAACGAAGTTTTCCTCTTACAATCGTATACCTCTTTTTTTCACTTTTTCTTTTTTTTGATGCTTTTTTTTTCTATAAGAGGTAACAGTGTATAAAAGATAAACGAAAAATGAAAGATAACCAAACTTATCTTAGAACCAAAGCTTTGACAACAAATGATATGAAATCCATCAACAACTATGATGAAACCCAATAGCAACGATGGTTTAAAACCCCAAGATCATGAATACAATATTGCTTGAGCCTTGACCCAACACCTAAGAAGATGAAAACCAATACTACGAAGGATTGAAACGCCACACCTAGAAAACTTGAGAATCTCTCAACAATCAAGGTGATAAGTTCAGTTGTTTGAACGCCACAAGATTAACTTGATAAGTTCTACAAGTCTTTTAAGAACGAACAGGAACACAAAACCTCACAAATATGATAATTTCTAAAAACGTTATATCCTTATTCATCTCAAAATACCTATATATATACTTAGAACAACCCTCCAAGAATAGGAAAAGTCACAAATAAATATTTAAAATACCCTCCTAAAATTGGAAAAGTCATAACTAAAGCTAGAATACGAAAAGTCATAAATAAAGCTAGAATATGAAAAATCATAAATAAAGCTAGAATACGAAAAATCATAACTAAAGCTTTTAAAACAGCACAAACAATAACATAAACAAGTTCCCATGTTTTTTAGGCCTCTTGGACTTCTAAAGGGAATTCAAGTCTATTCAGGACCATGTTTTAATGTATTTAACATAACCATTCAAGACCATGTTTTAATCCTCTATTTAATATCTTGAAACTCATGAAATTCATGCCTTTTGATGGTTAGATCATGTTGGAAATATTTTTGCATAAATATTAGTCTCTTCAAATTCTTTGATGATGTTGACTAAGTCTTGATTATTATTTGAACCCATCTTGGTATATTTAGAATCAACCCAAATCTCTTGGATTAGCCCATTTAGTGCTTCCTTGAAATTTTTAGCTCTAAGTCTTGTAATTGGACCACTTGGAAGCGATAAAGGATCTTGTGAAGGATTTGCATCATCCCCAAGTAGTGCATCAATTTCTTTGATGATGTTGACTAAGTCATGATTAACAAGTCCAGCTCCTTGGTTTGCATCAATTTCCCTTCCACCAGTCGAGTGCAAAAAAAGGAGAACATAAGCCATCTTTACACATATACACACCCTATTCTAGGTATATATCCAACTCTAATTTGCTCAATTGCTGGGTGCTAGCACTCATAACAAACTTTTCAAATCTTGATTTCCTAGATAATAATCCTTTTTTAATCACATAACTAGGCCCAACCTCACTAATGTCTTTCTCCAATGCATTGTCAACACTACTCACATAATGTCCAGCATAACAATCAAAAATCTCTCTCAATGTTTTTTTTACCTCTCCAATATTTTTCTCAACATCAACTTCTTTGTAAATGATAGGAAATGTATAATCAATCAACATCATTTTGTACCGAGATCTAAAATAGAAGCAAGAAACATCAACAAATTTATTATATGGGCACAACATCTCATATAAAATATTTTTCCATCAAGACAAAGCTTATTCTTAGAAGCAAAGCTATCCCTTGCTATCTTAACAATCTTATCATTAGCAATTTATTATCAACGGTAAGACTACAGACTTTATCCTCAATTCCCCAATCCATAAAACATTTGTACAAGGCATTGAAAATTGTTAGACTAGTACAAGGAGGGGCCAAGTGGAAGAAATTTAGGATATATTTATGCAACACCCAATCATCACCGATGAAATGTCCAGTCACAACCATATAATGGATATTTTGAGCATCCGACTTCCACAAATCAGTAGTAATACTAATCTTATGCGTCTTATCCAACACATTTTAAATTTTTTTCTTGTAATGGTCATAAATAGAAAAATAATCTTGTTTGACCATAGCACGTGATACTTTTTTTTAATGAAGAGTCGGGGTTTTTAAGTATTCATTGACCATAGCATGTTCAATCATATTAAATGGGTATTCGTGGACTAGAACAACTTTAGCCCAAGCCTCTCTTGACTTTGCATGGTCAAATCAAAAGCAGGTAGCAAAACTTACCCCCATTGATTTTGTTAAAGACAACTCTTGCTAACCTTTTGGCTTGTGGAGTGCACAAGTAGACAAGTGTCTTCTCAAATGGGGGGTAGTACCACTGGTGATGATGGAAAGTTTGTCATGACAATGATTACATTGCGCCTTCTTCATTCCATCTTTTAATACAACTTCTTTGAAGTCTTCCCATACAAGTGATGTTCTCTTTTGAACCTTTTTCTTTATCGCACAATGCTCATCATCTTCGTCAGCTCCACTACAAGCTTCAATACCTTGCTCCCCATCCTCATTACATGCCTCTTCTTCTCGAACTTCGACCATATCGTTATTGTCTTCTTCCATAGCTGGACTTGTAGCAAAAGATCGTGAATGTGTTGAGTTTGATCCTTATTTAGAAGAAGAAAATTCTGAATATATTAATTTTGACATAGTCAGAAGTTATATATGGTAATTGAAAAAGAAAACAAAGAAATTTGGCAGTAGGAGCAATAGCAACGCTTACAACACTAATAATGTAATAAAATAATCTAATTTTATAAGTTATACATACAATTTAAGCAATTTGATCCTAAATTTGAATAATAAGAGGAAAAAAACTAGAGGAATTTACAAGGCTTAATTTTTTATTTTATTATACACGAGAACAAAACAGATAATAGCATTCAAAAAATAAAAGTACCTGCAAAGAAAATTTCAAACTTCTCACTGCTTTTTTTATTAAAAGAAATAAGAAGATAAACACATGACATAGAAGAACAAGTATAAATAAAAATATCAAAAAACTAATAGTATAATAACATATTATAAAAAAAATAAGAAGTACCTACAAAGAAAAGTTCAAACTTCTAAATTTTTTGTTAAAACAAAAAAGATAAAATATGATATAAAAGAACAATTATAAATAAAAATACCATAAAACTAATATTGTTCTTTTATATAATTCAAAAAAGTAGAAGCATCTATAAAAAAAAGTTCTTTATTAAAACAAAAAAGATAAAACATGATATAAATAAATAATTATAAATAAATATACCAAAAAACTAAAGGTATAATAAAATAGTTCAAAAAATAAGGTATTGCTAATACTACCCGCTGACCAATTTTTTTTGTTGACTTTAATTCTTCAACCACCAACGTCTGTTAACTTCTTCAACCTAAGACCAAATCAAAACAACATTATTTATACAAGCTTTTATAAGTAACTTAAGCATTAAATGTTGATTATATATTTTAGATACTAACCATTAGTATATAAACCTTCTATTTCAACACTCTTAAAAAAAAGAAATTTTGGAATTTTAATGTACAAAAAATAAATTGATAAATTTACTTTCTAAAATAAAAAAATAAACCTCAATTATTTAATTTCCCAAACCATGCATAACTTCATATTTGTCAACCATGAAAATTACACCAGGGATATGGACGAGATGTTAGAAATGAATGAGAGCAAGGCATGTTTTAATAAATTAAATGAATAAGGAATTAATATTGAAAAAATTATAATAAGATATAATAACACCAATTCTATTTGCCTCAGCAAGAATTTCTTTTAATAGTCAAAGTCCAAACATATTGAAATCAAACATTACTTCATTTGGGACTGTTTTGAAAAAGGGGATATTATTTTTTTGTTTGTACATACATTGCATCAATGGGGATATATCTTCACTAAACCCTTAAATAAGGAAAGATTCATGACTATTATGAGAGAATTATGAATGACATTTATATGATCTACGTTATCTCTCTCAAAGTAGTGGAATTATGATATAGGTGAGGATAAATCATGAAAGTTAATAAAAATCATAATAACATGGCCTAAAGATTTCTTGGATTTAAATATGTAAATTAGCACATATAATTGTTGGTTAAAGTGCCAAAATTGAACATAAATGCATAAGTATGATTCATAATCTAAAATGATTTGATATGATCAAGAAGTGCAAATAGGCTAGCTAAATTTGTTCATTTATCTTCAAAGTAATTGATGGGTTTAGAGGAACCAATTGACTAGTTCTACTTAAACTAAGGGAATAGAAGTTGACTGAAAAGATAAAACTAGCTGATTGGTGATAAGAATAGTCATTGGAAACTTCTAAACCAGTTGATTAGTTCTACGAACAATGGAGTAATATACTAAACAAGTCTACTTGTTTGTCCAGCATATAAATATGCCCTCACAAGTTCAGCCAAACCCAAGCCCCTAGTTTTCAAAACACCATTTGACTCCTCTCATGCTCTCTCCTTTCTTCTCATGCAAATCAATCTATACCTCACAAAATCACACAAAATAGGGCTCTTTAAGATCAAATTAGTGAATCCTAACCATTCTTTGATAGAAAACAAACATCCTTCATCATTATAGGTTCGAATATAATTTAAGTGCATATGTTGGAATTGAATCAATTATATGCAATTATTCATGCAAGCCACACAAATTTTTTAGTCACACAATCAAGCATAAACAACACAAATACGAAGAATAATTGAGGAGAAATTTTACCTCACTACAAAATTTAGTGGAGACAGAATTTGCAAGGTCACTCACTCACTTGCAATTATGTGGCTTCAAATCAAACACATTTGGACAAGAAGACCTAGAACACTTCAAAATAAAATTAATCATCTAAAACATCTAAAATTGTAACATGATTCGATGAATGAAGAAGGAAGAACACATACCTAGGGGAAAAATCGACGAAGACCGCAACTCCACAAGGGTTTCGAAAAACGCTAAAGAGGGACGACGGTTTCCACAGTCCACCAAATGAGCTGCGCCAGAACAGGGATGATGGCCGGAAAATGAGCCGGATAATGAGCGACGAGCGCGGAGCGGACTGGAGGCAGCTGAAGAGGGCTGGTGAGTGTGCGAAGGATGGTCGAGTAGAGGGGCAGGCTAAGGGTCGTTTGTCGAGAAGAGAGATGGGGGTGGGGGCATGGGGCGTGTTTGGGTCATTCGAGTAGGATGCTAGGAGTAGTGTAGCCTTGTGCAGTGTGCGTGTGTTCATTGTGCACGGGCGATGGGGTCAGAGGCGGGAATTTTTGGGGCAGTACCATAATGCGGCGTTTTAATGTAAAACGCTATGTTTTGGTTTACAACTTTAACAAACTCATAAATGAGTTTTTAACGAGCCAATTTCGAGCTGAACCTTAAACAATTACTAAACGAGCCGAGCCGAGACGAACATACCTAAGCTCAAGCTCAACTCATTTAATAAACAAGCCGAATATGAGCCTTAATTAAAGCTCATTTAACTAAACGAACGAGTTCGAACGAGCTTTTAACAAGCCGAACCCGAGCCAAGCTCGAACTGGCTTAACTTATTTACAGCCCTACATGTTTTCAAGTTCTTTTTAATGATAGCACGTAACAAAGTAGACAAAGTTCTATTCACGACTTCAGTTTGATTATCTATTTGTGGATGACACATAGTAAAAAACAATAGCTTGGTTCCTAACATTTTCCACAAACTCTTCCTAAAGTAACTCAAAAGTAATGGTCCTAGGCATGCCATATAACCTACCAATTTCTTTGAAGAACAAATAAGCTATATGTTATGCATCATCAGTTTTATGACAAGCAATGAAGTGTGCCATCTTGGAGAATCTATCTACCACCACAAAAATTGAATCTCTCCTCCTCTTAGTCCTAGGTAATCCCAAAACAAAATCTATAGAAATATCAGTCCAAGGTTCACTAGGTATTGGCAAAGTGGTGTTCAAACCATGGGGTTTCAACGTAGACTTGGCCTGTTTACAAGTGATGCATTTCTCACATAATCTTTCCACATCACGTTTTATATGTGGCCAAAAAAATGATCGTGCAAAATTCCTAAAGTCTTAGCTACACCAAAATGGCCCATCAAACCACCATCATGAGCTTCTCCCACAAACAATTCACTTAGAGAACACATACGCACACATAGTTTATTTTCTCGAAACAAAAATCCTTCATGCCTATAAAACTTACCAAATGCCATTTTTTCACATGCATTGAACATCACCAAAATCAGAATCTTGTGCATACAAGTCCTTAATATATTCAAAGCCGAGCAATTTTGTATCTAAAATGGAAAGTAAAGTATACCTTCAGGACAATACATTAGCTACCACATTTTCCTTACCTTGTTTGTATTTGATCACATAAGGAAATGTTTCAATGAATGCCACCCACTTGGCATGGTGCCTGTTCAACTTTTGTTGTCCTTTCAAATGCTTTAAAGACTCGTGATCCGTGTGAATCACAAATTCCTTTGGCCATAGATAATGCTGCTAATTTTCCAAAGCCCTTACCAAGGTCTACATCGCCACATCATAAGTAGGATAATTTAGGGCTGCCCCGCTCTACTTTTCACTAAAATAAGCAACTAGACGACCTTCTTGCATCAAAACAGCTCCAATACATATACCTGAAGCATCACACTCAATTTCAAAAATTTTAGCAAATTTAGGTAAAAAAGAAAAGGTTTATTAGTTAACTTTTCTTTTATCAGATTAAATGCCTTTTCTTGTTATTCCCCCCCCCCCACTTAAATGACACATTTTTATTGATGAATTTGGTAAGAGGTCGCAAAGCTACTATAATCACGCACAAATAGTCTATAGAAGCTAGCTAAGCCATGGAAACTCCTCACTTGGCTAATTGTTGTAGGCGATAGCCATTCTTGGATTGCCTTCACCTTTTCCTCGTCCACCTCAACTCCTTTCTTACTAACAACAAAACCAAGAAACACAAGTTTATCCGTGCAAAAGATGCACTTCTTGAGATTAGCAAACAACTTTTCTTTCATTAGAATTTCCAAAACAGTTCTCAAATGCATTACATGTTCTTCAATTTTTTGCTATAAATTAGGATATTATCAAAATACACAACAACAAATCTGCCAATATATTCATGCAAAAAATGGTTCATCAAACACATAAATGTTCTCAGAGCATTAGTTAAACCAAAAGGCATCACTAACCACTCACACAAACCATATTTAGTCTTAAAATTTGTTTTCCATTCATCACCTTCCTTCATCCTAATCTGATGATATCCACTTTTAATATCCACTGTTGTAAAGACACAAGAACCATGCAATTCATCCAACATATCATCTAATCTAGGAATGGGATGACGATACTTTACCGTTATGTTGTTGATGGATCGACAGTCAACACACATCCTCTATGTTCTATCCTTCTTAGGAACTAATACTGGAACCGTACAAGGACTCATGCTTTCATGCACATACCCCTTCTCTAATAATTTACCTACTTGCCTCTGAAGTTCCTTTGTATCCTTGGGATTACTCCTATAAGCAAGTCGGTTTGGGATTGATGCACCTGGTATGAAATCAATCTGATGTTCAATCTCTCAAATTGGAGGTAATCCGTTAGGTACCTCTTTGGGAAGGACATCTTCAAACTCCTACAAAAGAGAAACAATATCGCTCGGTAAAGCACTGACGAGATCATTAGTACAAAAAAGAGCTTCCTTGTACATCACTACAATAAGGGGCTGGCGTCAAAATAATGCTCTCTTGATCTCACTTTTTTTTTTGCAATGTAATTGAATTTTTCCTCTCTTGCTCTCACTATGGCTGAAATCCCTTCTCTTTCTTTTTCTCTCTAATTAATTATTTTCTGTCTTTTTTTTTTATCTTTTTTTTTTCAATTTCGGCCTTCATTTCTTTTACTTTCTTTTGTTCATTTGATCTCTGTAACTTTAATTGGTCCTCCTTGACCTGTTATGTATTCAATGGCACAAGAATAATAGATTGATTTCTCTGAGTGAAAGAATACCTATTTGTGAATCCATCATGCGTAATCTTCCGATCATACTGCCATGGTCTTCCCAAGATTAAATGGCTTGCATGCATCGTAACTACATCACAAAGCACCTTGTCTTCCTATCTACCAATGGATAATGCCACATTTGTTCAACCGTTGAAGCCAATAAGGGTGAGGATGTTTCAAGGTAGTTAAGGCCAATTTCTCCATCAAATAAGTGCTGGCTACATTTGTACAACTCCCTCCATCGATAATGACATTGCAAACTTTGTTTTCCACAAAGCACTAAATATGAAACAAGCCTTGCTACCAATAAATCTCCAACCACAACACTTTGCCCATCATCATCATCCTCTAAAGGTGGCATGTCATCATCATCTACTTCTTCCTCATTCTCCAATTCAAGCTCTCTTTGGGTGTTTATCACCATCACCCTTTTGTTCACACATTGGTTGTCTATGTGTCCCCACCCCTGGCATTTAAAACACTTAATATCACGTGTTTTAGAACTTGAAGTTTCGGTATTACCTATAGTAGTAGCAGTCGTTTGTTTGACATTCTTAAGAGCATTCAAATTTTGGCTTATTTTGTATATGCTTATCCCTTTCTTGAGCTATCTTCCACGTGCTGGTAGTAGCCATAGGGTGTCCCCTCCTAACCAATCCTTTTCGTTTGAATTGTTTCTCCACCTTTATGGCTTGATGCACCATATCTGTCAACTCAACATAATGCTGCATCTCAACTATATCCGCAATCTCACGATTTAATACATGCAAGAACTTAGCCATAGTGGCTTCTCGGTCCTCATCTCCATTAGCTCGGATCATAGCTACCTCCATCTCCTTGTAATATTCTTCCACACTTTTTGGAACCTTGATTTAACCTCTACAACTTTTGATTCAATCCCCTATAATAGTGGTTGGGTAAGCATTTTCATCCCCTCCTAAGTGTTCACGGGTGGCTCTCTATTCCTTCTCCTATTAGTAAGTAATTGATCCCACCAAACAATGGCATAATCGGTGAATTCAATTGCAGCCAACTTAAACTTCTTTATCTCCAAGTAGTTGTGACAATCAAACACCATCTCCATTTTAGTTTCCCACTTTAAATAAACTTCAGGATCACTTTTACCATGAAAAGATGGGATTTTATTCTTTAAGTTTCCCAAATCATTATCCTTCCTGGGGGTACCCATCCTAGCTTCTCGATTCTCATTCCCATGTTAAACATGCCCTGGTTAAAATATGGCTCATCAAACTCTAACTCCGCCTCTTCCTCAACATTCCGCCATGAAACATGCCCATCTTGCTGCCTATTGGGGATGTCTTGTTGATGTCCCTCAAGAGCCTCTGCTCCTACCCTGCCCAAACCTATCATGAAAATGTTCTAATTCAGCCCTCAACATATGCCTCATCTTCCCTAACAAGGCTTTCATTTGGACGTTTGGAACTGCAGGTTGTTGAACTTTTTTAGTTGTATCTTCTTGATTATTGGACATATTTAAAATCTGCACAAACAAGATGGAATCCTCAGAAATAAAGTTTTCCTACTGCAATCATGTACCTTTTTTTCACTTTTTCTTTTTTTTTGACAATTTATTTTTCTTACTGGAATCGGGGGCCCTTTTTTCTGTAAGAGGTAACAGTATATAAAAAAAACAAAAATGAAAGATAGTCAAACTTATCTTAGAACCAAAGTTCTAATACCAAATGATATGAACAACATCAACAACTGTGATGAAACCCAATGGAAACGATGGTTTAGAACCCCAAGATTGTGAAGACAAGATTGCTTGAACCTTGACCCAACACCTAACAAGATGAAAACCAAGACTACGAAGGAATGAAATGCCACACCTTGAAAACGTAAGAATCTCTCAACGATCAGAGTGATAAGTTTGGTTGTTTGAATGCCACAAGATTAACTTGATAAGTTCTACGAGGTCTTTTAAGAACGAAGAGGAACACAAAACCTCAGAAATATGATAATTTTCTAACAATATTATTCTCCTTATTCATTTCGAAATACCCATTTATATACTTGGAACAACCCTCCAAAAATAGGAAAAGTCAGAACCAAATGTTACGGGCTGCATCGAAAAGTTTGCATTGAGGTTCTACCGGTCCCGAAATAGTCTAGAATATCCTTGTATTATCTATACTCTCCTAGAAGGTTCTAGAAGGTATAGGGGAATGTCTCTAGATCCTTCTCTATTTGTGTAGATAAGTATGGATAATTCTAGAAACCCTAATGGACTATTCTAGAACCCCTAATGGGCTTATTGGGCCATTCTAGAGAAATGCATTAGGCCCGTATCTAGAATCTTCCTAGGGGAGGTGAAGGGGTGGATCATCTCCTATAAATAGAGGGGGGAGAAGCATTTGAGATCATCCAACAAGAGTTGTATTCAGAGATTCTCTCTATAATACAAACTTCCTTTCTCTCTCTAAAAGTTTTCTCTTGAGTTCTTGTGTGAAGGTTTGGTGTGGTGGTCTAAGAGGCGTCTTTAGCCTAAGTGTTAAATACACTTGAAGGAGAAGGCTGACTTAGTCTCTCAAGGGGTGAGAAAAGACTAAGGCCGCATGTAGCTAGACTTGATGATGAAGTCGCTGTGTGACAAGTTGTATCAAAGCACTCTCATTCTAAGGAAAAGGACAAGGCCAATCATGGAGGTAAGGATTCTAAGTACAAGCGTGAATGCTTCATGTGTGGTGGTAATCATTTCCTTCATAATTGTCCTCAAAAGACAGCCTTGAGTGCTATGGTCAATACTCAAGGAGAGAAGGTGGAACAGGGTGAGACTCACATGGGGTTCTTAACCATACTTAATTCCATGAGCTCCAAGCCAAGGGGTTGATGTACGTGGAGGCACAAGTAAAGTGTGTCACTAGCAAATCCTTAGTGGACACCAGAGCTTCTTAAGCACAAAGCCTCAAGGTCACTAAGGAGGCGGTTTGCATGAAGGTTGTAAACTCCAATGCTAGGCCTACACATGGGGTAGAATACGGAGTCCCCATCACCCTTGGATCATGGGAAGGAAGGGTGAACTTCACGGTGACGGATATGGATGACAACTACGACATGGTGCTAGGTATGGATGACTAAAGGGAACCAGAGTCATGTTGTTCCCCTATCCCAAGCCAAGGTTAATCCCCGAGTTCTTTCTGCCATGCAATTTTCCAAGGGATTCAAGAAGGGAGAGTCATGCTACTTGGGCACCATGGTAGAGAAGGAGTCCCCAGAACACATGGAGGTCTCAGAGGAGATCCAACATGTCCTTCACGAGTTCAAGGACATGATGCTAGTGGAGTTGCCCCAAAGGCTTCCACCTAGGAGGGAGGAGGATCACACCATTGAATTAGAGCTCGAAGCCAAGCCACCCGCCAGAAGTCCTTATCAGATGGCCCCACCTGAGTTGGAAGAGTTGAGAAGACAACTCAAGCAGTTACTGGATGCGGGATTCATTAGGCCATCTAAAGCCCCGTTTGGTGCCCCAGTGTTATTCCAAAGGAAGCACGATGAAAGTCTCCGGATGTGCATCAATTATAAGGTACTCAACAAGGAAGAACAAGTACCCGATCTCGTTGGTGGCAGATCTATTTGATAGACTTGGGAAAGCTTGATGATTCTCCAAGTTAGACTTGAGATCAGGATACATGCAAGTGAGGATCGCTGAACGAGATGAGCCAAAAACCACATGTGTGACAAGGTATGGAGTTTATGAGTTCCTTGTAATGCCTTTTGGTCTTATGAATGCTCTTGCAACCTTTTGTACTCTCATGAATAAGATATTTCACCCCTTCTTGGATAAGTTTGGGGTGGTATATCTTGATGACATAATGGTCTATAGCGAGACGTTGGAAGATCATGTGGTGCACTTGAAAAAGGTCTTCCAGTTACTTAAAGAGAACGAGCTCTATGTGAAGAAGGAGAAATGCTCATTTGCTCTCATGGAGGTACAATTCTTGGGCCATTATATCAAGAATGGGAGGATTGGTATGGGTGCGGCCAAGGTACGTGCTATTCAAGAGTAGGAAGTCCCAAAGAATATTTCGGAGCTATGAAGTTTCCTTGATCTGGTAAACTATTATCGAAGATTCATCCCAGGATAATCAGGTGGAGCCATACCTCTCACCAACCGGTTAAAGAAGAATGTCCCATGGAGTTGGGATGAAGAGTGTGTGAAGGCCTTCGAAGATGTGAAGAAGGCTGTGATGGAGGAGCCGATCCTATACTTTCCTGATTATTCCAAAGAGTACGAAGTGCATATGGATGCCTCTGACTTTTCTATTGGAGGAGTTCTCATGCAAGAGAGGTCATTGCTTTTGAGAGCTACAAGCTCAATGACACGGAGAGACGGTATCTAGACCACGATAAAGAGATGACTGCTATCATGCTTGTGAGTATCGAGGCATTACCTTCTTGGAAGTAGGGTTGTGATCAAAACAGATAATGTTGCAACAAGCTACTTCCAGAACTAGAAGAAGTTGAGTCCCAAGCAAGCTCTATGGCAAGACTTCTCGGCAGAGTTCGATTATAAGATGATATACAAGCCTAGAAGTGCCAATGTGGTAGCAAATGCACTGAGTCGCAAGGTGATGCTTGCTAGTATGAGCGGTCCTACAGGTGACATCCTAGATCAAGTCAAGGAAGGGATTCATCATGATGCCTTTGCCAAGAGCTTGATGGAGATGGCAAAGGAAGGAAAGACTCGAATATTTTAGGAGCAAGATGGTGCGCTCTACACCGTGGGGAACCGACTCTACATTCCAAGATGGGGAAACTTGAGAAGGAACTTGATGAAGGAATGTCACGACTCCAAATGGGCTGGGTACCCAGGTATGAAGCGCACTCTCGCACTTATTGAAGATTCTTTCTATTGGCCACAGATGCGAGTTGATGTGGAAGGCTATGTAAGAACTTGTCTTGCGTGCCAACAAGACAAGAATGGGCAGAGATGTCCCGCAGGATTGTTGGATCCCTTACCCATCCTTGAAAGACCTTGGGAAAGTGTCTCGATGGACTTTATCTCCACACTCTTGATGTCCGAAGGATATGGATCCATCATGGTCGTGGTCGATAGGCTGAGCAAGTATGGGTCATTCATCCCTTCCCCGAGGGATTGTACTGCCGATCAGTGTGCCCAAATGTTCTTCAAGCATATGATAAAGTACTGGGGATTACCTAAGTCCATCATCAGTGATAGGGATCCTCGCTTTACAGCGAAGTTTTGGAGAGAGCTGTTCAAGTAGATGGGGTGAGTGCTTTTGGTGGAGATGTACTTGAGGCACTTTGTAACTGCTAATTATAAGGATTGAGCCAAGTTGTTGGATGTGGCTCAATTCTCCTATAATCTACGGAGGAGTGAGTCTATGGGGCACAGCGCATTCGAGTTGGTCATAGGGCACCAACCCGTCACTCCGCACACCGTGGCTAGGGATACAAGGGGAGTAGTCCTGCAGCACATACTTTCACTCAAGGATATTTGGCAGGAATAGCTTGACCAAGCCAAATCTCATATGGAGAAGGCCTCAAAGAAGATGAAGAAGTGGGCCGATAAAGATTGTAGACCTCTAGAGTTCAAGGAAGGATGGTGAAGTTGTCCCCACAGGTGTTCAAGGGCTACCGCCAAGTGCACAAAGGCTTGGTGAGGAGGTATGAAGGGCCTTATCCTATCTTAAAAAGGAGGGAAAGGTGTCTTATTAGTTGGAGTTGCCACCCAAGTTGAAGTTACACACAGTCCTCCATGTGAGTTTGTTGAAGCCCTATCATGAAGACATGGAAGACCCATCAAGAAAGGAGTCCAGGCGCGCTCCTCTAGCGAATGTAACTTGCTTCAATCATGAGGTTGATGAGATTATAGACAACCGAGTCATCAAGAAGAGAGGAAAGCCAGAACAGCTAGGAGAAGGCAGAAGATTTATGGTAGTTTCAGGAGGCTATCCGAAAATATCTATCTTCCATCATTGCCGAGGACGATGATGACTTCCGTGGGGGAGAATGTTACGGGCCGCATCGAAAAGTTCGCATTGAGGTTCTAGATAAGTATGAGGAGATGTATAGGGTTCTACACTCTCCTAGATGGTTCTAGAATGTTCTAGAGGAGAATGTCTCTAAATCCTAAAGGAGACTCGAGAAACCCTAATGGACTATTCTAGAACCCCTAATGGGCTTATTGGGCCATTCTAGATAAATCCATTAGGCCCATATCTAGAATCTTCTCAGGGGAGGTGAAGGGGTGGATCCTCTCCTATAAATAGAGGGGGGAGAAGCATTTGAGATCATCCAACAAGAGTTGTATTCAGAGATTCTCTCTCTATAATACAAACTCCCTTTCTCTCTCTAAAAATTCTCTCTTCAGTTCTCGTGTGAAGGTTCGGTGTGGTGGTCTAAGAGGTGTCTCTAGCCTAAGTGTTGAATACACTTGAAGGAGAAGGCTGACTTAGTCTCTCAAGGGGTGAGAAAAGACTAAGGCTGCACGTAGCTAGACTTGGTGAAGAAGTCGGTGCATGACATAAATCTTTAAAACACCCTCTAAGAATAGGAAGAGTCATAATTAAAACTTTAAAATAGTACAAACATCAAAATAAACAAGTCCCCACGTTTTTTAGGCCTCTTAGACTTCTAGAGCAACCATAAATAGCTAAATGACTAAATTCAATATATTTAACATAACTATTCAAGACCATGTGTAATCCTCTATTTAATATCTTGGAACTCGTTAAATTCATTCCTTTTGATGGTTAGATTATGCCGAAAATGTCTTTGCATAAATATTAGCCTCTTCAATTGCTTTGATGATGTTGACTAATTCTTGAATATTATTTGAGCCTATCTTAGTCTGTTTAGAATCAGCCCAAATCTCTTGGATTAGCCCATTTAGTGCTTCCTTGAAACGTTTGGCTCTAAGTCTTGTAATTGGACCACTTGGAAGTGAGAAAGGGTTTACAAGTCCACACAATAAAGTACTCAAAGTCCTATTAGTAACCTCGGTTTGCCCATCAGTTTAGGGATGATAAGAGGTACTAAATAGCAACTTGGTACCCACAAGCTTCCATAGGGTCCTCCAAAAGTGACAAAGGAATTTGGAGTCCCTATCAGATACTATACTTCGAGGAATGCCCTGTAGTTTGACAATTTCCTTGAAGTATAGTTCGCCCACTTTCAAGGCATCATCAAGAAACAAGACTGGTGCTCGGTAAGACACTTTCTACATTGACTATTAAACCAACTCAAGGACAAGAGGAGGGTCACACAAGTTAAGCTCTAAGTTATGCAACCATTTAGGAAAGGTAGGAAGTATCACTGACAAATGGAGTAAGATCACATATGCTGCCAAACTTGGTAAAAAAAATATGGCATTGATATGTAACACCCACACAAATTCCACTCAAGAAAGGTGATGGATGATGATGTTCGTGTAGTATGATGATGGACGAATAAAGGTAGGATAAAATGCAACAAATGTAACACTTAAACACCTCACAAAGATGATGTTTAAATGGATTTCAAAGAGAACTCACAAAGATGAACCCTTTGATATGAATCAAATGAAGAAAACACAAAGAATCTTCATAGGATTCAAAACTAAGGAAAATGAACACACAAAGAATCCTTAGCAATGGCCACTTTCAACTCTCATAAAATTGGAAGGTTAAACTGATGCAAACCAAGGAGCTGGACTTGTTAATCATACACTTGGGGATGATGCAAATCCTTCACAAGACCCTTTATCGCTTCCAAGTGGTCCAATTACAAGACTTAGAGCCAAAAATTTCAAGGAAGCACTAAATGGGCTAATCCAAGAGATTTGGGCTGATTCTAAACAGACCAAGATGGGATCAAATAATAATCAAGACTTAGTCAACATCATCAAAGAAGTTGAAGAGACTAATATTTATGCAAAAACGTTTCCAATATGATCTAACCATCAAAAGGCATGAATTTCATGAGTTTCAAGATATTAAATAGAGGATTAAAACATGGTCTTCAATGGTTATGTTAAATACATTAAAACATGGTCTTGAATGGCCTTTAGAAGTAGTCCAAGAGGACTAAAAAACGTGGGAACTTGTTTATTTTTTTGTTTGTGCTGTTTTAAAGCTTTAATTATGACTTTTCCTATTCTAGGAGGGTGTTTTAAAAGCTTTAGTTATGATTTTTCCTATTCTAGCTTTATTTATGACTTTTCATATTCTAGCTTTATTTATGACTTTTCCTATTCTAGGAGGGTATTTTAAAGCTTTAGTTGTGACTTTTCCCTATTCTTGGAGGGTTGTTCCAAGTATATATATAGGTATTTTGAGATGAATAAGCATAGATAACATTTTCAAAAATTATAATATTTGTGTTCCTCTTCATTCTTAAAAGAACTTGTAGAACTTATCAAGTTAATTTTGTGGCGTTCAAACAACCAAACTTATCACCTTGATTGTTGAGAGATTCTCAAGTTTTTTAGGTGTAGCGTTTCAATCCTTTGTAGTCTTGGTTTTCATCTTCTTCGGTGTTAGGTCAAGTTTCAAGCAATCTTGTCTTCATGATCTTGGGTTTTAAACCATCGTTGCTATTGGGTTTCATCACAATTATTGATGGAGTTCATGTCATAAACTCTCTCAAAGGAGACGATTTTACTCAAACTCAACACACCCTTTTACACATGAGAAGACCCTTATTTATAGGCCATAAAATCGACTTGCAGATATTAATTACAGCTAATTACAACTTGTAATTACACTTAAATGATATGGCAATACATCATATAAAAATCATTGCCTTATAAGCTATCAAATCACAACCTTAACAAAGAAAACCCTAGTTTTCACGTGTGGCACTTGTTCCAGCATCTTCCATGTGTCATGATGACATGGCATAACATCCAATATGTCATCAAAACATAGGTTGACGCATCCCATAGCTGCCATGTCCTTAAGGTCAAATGCTTCCAAGAACATATTTGGTTGCTTAGTCATCAAAACCCTTATTTGGTTGCTTGAAATTATATTAAACGCAACTTATGCTTTAAAATTCAAGAGAGTGTCTTGTTTGACTTTGGAACTTCCAAGAACTCAAAGAAACTCCTCAAACATGTCTGGAAATGAATAAGTTCATGCTTTTGCATCAGGCATGTTTTAGGTAGATACAGGTATCAAGCTCATTTCCAACACAACCATATATGCCTCATTGTTTCATGCACCAATGAAACAAACGTCTTGTGTTCTACTTGAACCTAGTCATCACCAAGGAATATTAGAATAAGTAGGGCAAATGAAAATGCCAATATCAACCTGGGAAACTAATGAGATATGTAAGATATAGAGAATTCATAAAGCTTGCCACTATAAAAGGATCATAGAAATGTAGATGCATCAATTGCAAGTATGACCTCAGTAATTGTCCAGCTTGATGGCACAGATTTTTCCAGTCAATAGCCTAATGTTGTCACCAAAATACACATTAAAGCACTTATATAATTTATTCTTTAAAGGGAAGCATACATAGCAAACTTACCCTACATTTTCTAACAAAGAACTTGTGAACATATTTTGGTTTCATATTATGTCAGATAAAATCGAAAGCAAGAAACAGACAACCAACAACCCATGACCAAAGTTGAGCGAAACCAAAACCAGTATCACTGTTACTATGCAATTGGAGTCTAAGAATGCAAGAAAGTTCAGCAATTATCAATCAAAGTACAAGAATTCAAGTAAGTTCAGTAATTGTCACTATAACATCCTTGAAAATGAATCATTGAACCTCTTACCTATTTTCTTGCCTTCAACAACAAAACCCAAAGTAGCAGAGGGTAACCCTAAAAAACCAAAATTGAGCAAACCAAGACAAGTTTCTACTTCTCCATCGTCTCTCACTCACTCACTCACTCTCCCCTTTCTATTTATTTCTATTCGATGGCGACGGTGGGAGGACGGTGTGATGGTGCCCCTAGAGTGACGGCTTCGACATCTACAACATAACGAACTTTATTGAGGAGCAATATAGGAAGAGGATGTAATTCCCCAAAATTTTAGAAAATCTATAATTTAATAAATAGCTTTTATTTGAAATAAATTAGCTTTTAAAATTATTTAGTTTAATTTTTTTACGGATTTTTGAGTATATAAATTTGGATAGGAGTATTTAATAAATTAAAAATAAATATTTTGTTATTTTATCATGTTATTTTTATTTAAATAATTTTCCAAATTAATATTTTACTAAAATTATCCTTTTTGAACCAATATATTAAATTATATTGAATTAAATTATTAAATTAAATAATTTATCAAAAATATAACATTTTATTATTTTCTAAATTAAATTAAATTATTTCCCCCTATTTTCTCATTTTCCTGTTTTTCCTTTTTCTTTTCCTGGCTCGGGCTACCGCACCAGGCCAGCCTCTCCCCTGCGCCTGCACTTGGGTTGCTAGCCCATCTCCCCTCTCCCTCTCTTTCCCCTCCTCTCCCGTAGGTCTCAACCCAACCCAGATCCCCCATTTTTTCTTTCCTTTCCTTCACCCCGAACCGTCCCAGTTCCCCTTTCACCTTCCTTGACCGGCCTGATGCCCCCTTCCCTTTATTTTTTTTTCTCTTCTTCTCCTACACCCCGACCGACACCCTCGACCTTTCCCCGTCACCATGTTTGTTGCCTTGAACGCCAAGCCCAGCCACCGCAGCCTTTAGCCACTACCACCAACTGTCTCTCTCTCTCTCTCTCTCTCTCTCTCTCTTTCTTTCTCTCTCCTATCTTTTTTCTCACCATTTTGGAATCGGGCAGCCATGCACCCCGTCCCGCATGGCTCCCTGGATCCCCTTTCCTCCTTTTTGTCTCCCTCTCCCTACCACCCTAAACACTGCCACCGACCGGCCACATATCCCACCTACCCTCCTGCTTCGTTTTCTTCTCCCCTTCAGCCCTTTTTCTGCTCCAATTCTCGAGCTCACAACCTTGCACAACCATGCCCGACCTCCCTCTTCTCCCTTTCTTCTCCTTCCTTTTTCCTCCTTGCCTTGTCCACGCTGCCGCCACTCCAACCGCCACACCAAGCCCTGCACCACCTTCTGCACCCTTCTACTTCCTCCCCACTTATTTTTCTCCCCATTTTTTCCCTTCTTGGCAGTCCCCCTGTAACCCCACCATTTGCCGTCGACTGACCGCCTTTGCCACCACCCAAACCCACCAATCAACTCCCTACAACCTCCTCTACCACCCATATACCTTGTTTGGCCGAAACAAGCCCCCTCACCCCTCGATTTTCCCCCTCTCTTTTCCTACCTTCTCAGCCCAATCCACCTCGGCAGCCATCTTCACCGTCGCCGCCTCCTCCGCCCTTGGCTGCAGTGAACCCATCCCCGACAACCACCTACACCCCTTCTTCACTCCTGCACCATTCCCTTGCCCCAAATCCTCCCCCATCTACCTTCTTTCTTAGCTTAAAGATCCCAACCGGAAAAACACCCCTGCTTCCCTTTTTCTCCCTACCTTCGACCCTTTTTCCCCATCACAACCTTCATGTGGCTCACGCTGCTCATGCAGCGTGAGTTCCACATTATTTTGGGAGTTTTTGTGTTTAATTATTGAGGTATATTAGTAGTTCATAAAGTGTGTTATTAATTAAGTTTTTATAAAGTTTTATCCTTTTAATTTCCTACTTCTAATATAATAATTATTGATATTATTTTTAGGTGTTGATTTTGCTATTTAAAGCTTGAATATTTAACCGGGATACCAGTAAGGTTCGATTTTTGCGGGATCTAAGGTAATCATTAAACCCCACTTAAACACATGGATAAACGTATGTTTGCACATTAGGATTTTTAATATGCTATTATGCTTGATATTTGTGGTTTAATATAATATATATATTCTTGTATTGATTGATAAAAAAGAAAAGTATGCTAGTTTATATGCCATATGTGGAAATGTTGTTTAAGGGAAGAATTTGATTATTAATGAAAGTGTTAAGTACTTATCCATGTTATTTTATGTTATTGTGACAATTTATGCATGAATATTATTATTGTGAGCCCTAGGGGCATTTTAATAATATTTATTGTGAAGAACGAGGCCTAAATATGTGGATGCTAATAAGTATTATATTAAAATATAATAGTTGGTAGAGTTGGATATTGTTAATGGAGTGTTAATATTATTATTCCATGTGGTAATGCTAATTTAATGAAAGTTGTGTAATAAAGGAGGTAAAGTGGTAATTTTGGAGGCAAAAGGGCAATATGGTAATTTTATGATTAAATGACAAAATGGTAATTTTGGATATAAAAGGGTAAAATAGTAATTTGTAAGTAAAAGGGTATTATGGTAATTTTATAAGGAGAAGGGTGGAATAGCAATTTTAGAAATAAGGGGCAAAATGGTAAATTGTAAGTAAAAGGGGATATGATGGAAATTTTATAAGTAAAATGAGTATTGTGGTAAATTTTGTAAATAAAAGGATATTATGGTAATTTGGAAGTAAGGGGTAGAAGGGTAATTTTGCAAATAAAAGGATATTTATGGCAAACTTGGGAGTAAAGGGTAACTTGGTAATTATGATAACAACAAAGGATAATTTGGTAATTAAATTATGATTATAGAAAGGCAATTGGATAATTATGATAATAGAGAAGGGTAAATTGGTAAATCGACCAATAAAAGTGCATTATGGTAATTTTAATAATGGAGAAGGGCAATATCGTAATTATAAAAAATGGAGAAGGGTAAATGGGTAATTATAATTAGGGAGAAGGATAAATTAATAATTATAATTATGGAAAAGGGTAAGTTGGTATTTATAATAATAGAGAAGGGTGAATTAGCAATTGTAATTATGGAAAAGGATAAATTAATAAGTATAATTATGGAAAATGGTAAGTTGGCAATTATAATAATTGAGAAGGTAATTTGGTAATTACGATAATGAAGAAGGGCAATTCGGTAATTTGTCCAACTTAAGGGAAATTTAGTAATTATAACCAAGGAGAAGGGCAATACGGTAATCTAACCAACCAAATGGGAAATATGTTAAGTGTAACAATTATGAAGGGTGAATGGTGATATAAAAAGTGTAGGAGATAACTTGGTAGACTAAACCGAGTAAGGGGTAATTTGGTAATTATGTAACCTGAAGGGTAACATGGTAATTTGTCAAGTAACTTGGTAGACTAAACCGAGTAAGGGGTAATTTGGTAATTATGCAACCTGAAGGGTAACATGGTAATTTGTCAAGTAAGGGGTAAATGAGTAATTTGTATCTAACACGTCATTATTGTGGAATTTCATAATATGGCTCAAATAATGATGATTAGTAAGGTAAGAGTATTTGATAATTAATAAGTATCACGAGAACGAATCCTAATTCGGAATTAGATGAGATTATGATGGCCTTAATGATTTCTCTCTGTTATCTTGGATAACCGTCTAAATAAGAAATGACTAATGATATCAGAATGATTGAAAATGAATAAGTATTTGATTGTACTTTTCGTGATCACTTTAATTAAGACACTAATACTTAAAATGAAAGATCTCAATATCGGGAACAGTAGCTCTTTAGGGGTCCTTACCCTAAAGATATGGTTTAGCCCACTGTTATTCTGGTATTTGCTAGTGGGCCTTTGTGCTCCAGCCATGCCCTATATCTTACTTTATGGATTAGGTGTCCTTGTTCGTAGGGTACTGAGTAGCTTTATGCACCAATACGACCAGGGTACCTTTGTGTCCCTAGGTTCACGGTTGAAGGGTGTTGAGTAGCTTGTATGCACCAGTACAACCGGTGTACCTTTGTGTCCCAGGTTCTTGATCTCCCGTCTGAGGCAAATAAATGGAATTATTGTGCTGATTAAAAAAGGAAAAATACTAATAATGAAAGTGGAAGATTAATGAGTCAGGCCTAGTTGAATTATGATACTGAGTACCGATCCATCGGTTATAATAGTGGCCTAGGAGCGTGTTGCCCTGGCAAGTGATTATGAGTACCGATCCACAGGATATAATTGTAATACCCCATAATTTTGAATAATAATAATAATACATAGTCAGCAACAATAATTAGATAATAATAATAATAATAATATGTATATTATTTGAATGATAAAACTAATTTTCCGATAGCTGTAATAGTTAAATGATAAAGATTTAAATTATAGTATTTTATTACGAAGTAATTAATAGGTTGCTAATAGAGTTTAATTAAGTAATGTTGTTACACAATTTAATGGGTTATTAGCAAATGGGCCTTTTTTAATTAATTAGTCACTTCTAGAATTATCTAAAGATAAGTTACACTTCTTCCATAACCCTAGCAGCCTCCCATCATTATAAATATATGGTAAACTTCTTGAAAGTCGTAAGACAGCCACACACAAGGGAAAAAATAGCAACGAAAAAGAGAGTGGTTTTATAGAGAGTAACCCTCCACTCCTCTGATTTAATTGGTGAAGGTAACCTCACACTCTTAATTTTTCTTCCTACTCAATACCTATGTTCTGATTTTGTTGGTTAAGACTTCCAACTCTTTTTACATTATGTTAATTTTAGTTTATTATTATTATAACATCTATAAATTGGAGCAAATATGACATACATGAAATAATCTGAATTGATGAATTATTGACATTAAAATATGAGTCAAAATCAAATATGTATATACGCAATGTATAGTATACTTATCCGGATTGATGTGGGATATATATATTTGAATAATTATATAGTTACATAATTATTTTAGGAGTTGGGGTCTATATATAAACATTAGGCGATAAATAAAATATTGGTAAATATAAGAATTTTGATAAGTTGGATCTAAGCCGTTTATAATATATTTACCTAATATATTCCGTCAAGAGTTAATATTATCAGTGTAAACTATAGGTCTAGCGACTAGTGAGAATTTGTAATCATATTGCATTCCAGGTAACATTACTTTCAACCTTTATATGTAGATATATATATATATATATATATATATATATATATATATATATATATATATATATATATGTATGTATGTATGTATGTATGTATATGCATGTGTGTTTAGGCATATTTTAATTATGCACTTTTTGATATAATGGTCTTATCTGGTTATGTGACCTTACGCAAATATAAATGATTTTATATAATTAGGCTCATGGTTGATATTATATTTTTATTATGAATTTAATATAAATATGGGTTCTTGATGAATTTCATGTAAATATTGAAATTTTATTATAGTTGTGTTATTTATTTGATGTGCTAGCTGTAAAGAGTTGATTTTATACAAGTGTTCCTTTATTATGCATACATCATAAGGCTCGTATCTTATATGACTAAATTAAATTTTGTAATTTATGTTAGCATATAATTGGACCTAAGAATCTTTAACTATGATTTATTTATTTATTTAAAGTGCTAGTTGGATAATTTTTTTTACTTTGTTCTAATCCAGCTGGTGAATTGACAGGTGACTCCAAGTGGGTATATTTCTATATGGTGGATTGTATGACTTTACTTAATTAAAATACAATAACTTAAAGTGAAATATAAAGTGGGCTTTGGGTCCTTCAAGTTTAGCCTCCTGAAGTTGGGGATCGGCAATAGTCTTTCTCTTTTAATTCTATTGTGGATATTTATTTATTTGCTAGCCGTGTCTGGTTAAGGCTCCTCGTCTACTCTATAGGCTTCTCCGGACCCTATTAAGTGGTGTGCACACTTAAGGGTAGGATGATAGAGGTGGTAGGTCTTCGGACTTTTGTTGTCCCCTTTGGACTATGTTCACTGGGATGGCACAGGTGTGATTTCTAATCCTCCTGTGATTGGTGGTAGGTCTTCGGACTTTTGTTATCCCCTTTGGACTTTGTCCTCTGGGATGGCCAGGTGACCCCTTGGTTGGTTTACCCACTTAAATAATTGGAGGTTGTGATCACCTAAATTAAAGATTAGTAAATGCATAATCATTTATTTACATTTGGTTTTCTTACTTGATTCATTGCATATATACACGTCTATATTATATTCCATTGTACTAACATGTTACTTAACTGTTCCCCTAGCTAACTCATTACGTGTTTTAAACGGGATTGTGATGACCCATGATATACATGGTGAGCAGACGATCTAGTGTAGGTTGGGTATGAATTTATAAGGTGTTGATGGCATGCATGACGGGGAATATTGAGAGTGGTGGTGACTTTTAGAGTTTTATTTATCATATTAATTTTAGTAGATTTTTCATAATTTCAATTGTAGGAACATTTTCGATTCGATTGGTTTGAATTAATAAATATATTTTTGTGTGTTTTCTTATTTTATCTAGCCTTAGCAACTAGTGTAAGTAGAATAGTGGTGTCTACTTACACTAGTTGTGGCGGTAATACCCTCATTGTATTTAGCTTCGGCATATTTTTTTTTTTATTTTCTAGTTAATTGGTTTTGAAAAATGGGGGTGTTACAATAATAGTGGCTCACGAGCGTGTTGCCCTGGCAAGTGATTATGATGTTGATATAATAGTGGAACACCATATAAGTCGAATAATAGTGGAACACCGGATATAATAGTGGCCTAGGAGCCTGTTGCCCTTGATGATGTTGATATACATATAGATTCCGATCCACCGACAATAATAGTGGGGGGTCCCGAGCTCAATAAAACCAGTCATGCATGTGAATAAAGTTATGGAAAAATACTAATCACTTATAGTGGAATACCATATAAGTCGGGGTCAGACCGGTCCACCGGCGAATAATAGTGACCATGAGCATTTTGCCCTACATGATCGGTCCACCAACAAATAATAGTGGCCAGGAGCATTTTTCCCTTCATGACCTGTCCACCGACGAATAATAGTGGGGTTCCCGCACTCACATGGATATAAAATATGAGAGATGATTGAATAATGATTAACTAATGGCTTAAGGCCAGAAGTATTGATTTCGCACTATGACATGGCTTAAGGCCGAAAGTATTGATCATACATTACGACCTATTGATATCTAATATGAATGTTAATTATGCGAATGTTATATGTACACATCTTGTTATATATGTATATAGCTTTGTATCATGTGTTACATTACGGGCTTACTTTTAAGTGTGTTTTAAAGGGTTTATTCAGTACATAGTACTGAAGGGTTCCATTCGTGGCCCCTGCCTATTCAATGGGCAGTGTCCCTTGCAGGTCCATTTTCAGGTGCTACTCAAGTGGGTAACGAAAAAGAGCGTAAGGATTATCCAGCTTTTAGGGTTTCATCCTTCCTCTTCTAATGTTTGGTTTAAATGAAATCCTTGTTCTTATAACCACCACTGGTGGATTTTATTCTTGTAAATGTTTACTTATGCTACTCTGATTTAAAAATGGTTTGAATTTCTAGCAATTGATATTTTATTCTTTAGCCTTAGCACTTGGCACTGGATAGTATGAATGAACCAGTCTGGTACTAAGTGTGGCGGTAATATCCTAGAAATTCACAGTTTGTTATTTTGCTTCTGCTAATCTTTTAATAAAACGAAAATTTTCAGTAGTGAATTTTAGGGGTGTTATAGAGGAAGAAAGGAAGATAAGCGGGGATGAGGAGGCAAAGCGTGAGGTGTAAGAATGGAAGCACCGAGATTGATTACCAAAGAGGGAGTGAGGGTTTAGAGAGGGCGTCCAAAAGATTAGAATACATTAGAATGAAACATGAGCTTTCCCAAAATTGAATCATTAAATAAAACTTAATCCAACAGTAGGCTGCCAGGTCACAAACCACAGTCATCAATTCCTTCTCCGAATAAAACTTATTCAAATATGCATCAAACTCGATCAAATGTATCTAACCCCTAAAAGTAAATTTATTCCAAGGATTATTGCTCGCTACTCAGCGCTGGTTTCACAATAACTGTATAAGGTCGTATTTTTTTATTACATTATCTATAAATATTAATCTAATTTACTTTTAATCAAAGTCATTTTTTTTGTTATCTACTTTTCGTCTATGCATGTGTTTTGAATTAAATAATTTGTGATTGTTTATTGGTTATACAGACTTTAGTAGACATCATTTCTTATCGATTTGATAATATCAGAAGTCATATTATTGATACAACTGGTCATGTTTGTAGGTTGTAAATAAGCGAAACCAACTCACAAGTCATGACTAGCTCATTAAAACTTAAATTCGACTTATTCGTTTTAATTAAATCAGTTGAGTTTGTACCTTATTTGTAGGTTCATATATTAAACGAATTAAGTCTAAGTCAAAAAAAAAAATTAACTCGGCTCATTTATAGTTTAGTCTCGTAAACTTGACTCCTTACAAGTTTGGTTCATTAAAAGCTTGTTTCATTTTGTTCATTTATTTAAATGAGTCAAGTCTAAACACGGGGGGTAGAACACTTGACTCAACTCAGCTTGGCTCATTTAGTGAGAGATTATACTAGAGAATATAAAGGGCTTTTTTATAGGTTAAAGATCTTCATAACACTTTCAGCATGAACAAATTACCAAAAAAAAACTAATTTCTCTACATATACCATATTCAACAAAGTAACTTCTATCTATCTATGCAGATCACACTACCCAATTTCATAAACCATTAACATAATATCACAGACAACTGGTAAAATAAAAGGAATGAAGCAATGTAGTTCTTTAATACTGAAAAAATTAGCAACCCAAACATACCAACACAATAAAAAAAAGTGATCAATAAACTAAAATCTTATTTATGATGAATAAATTATTGCTTTTCCAGAAGAAATAGAGATAACAAACCAATGCACAAAATAAATAGAAATAGAGACAAAGGAAAATTAAAATGGATGGTGGTGAAAAACATTAGTTAGGAAATAGTTTCTGTAGATGAATAAATTATTGCTTTTCCAGAAGAAAAAAAAATGCCAACACTACATTAGTCCCCCCTAAAATTTAAATACATATATAGTAAAAAAATTAAAATGACAGATAGATTTAAAGAAGAAGAAAAACGTTGCACAAATTAACATCAATACTCATAATAAATACATAACAATATGACATAACCAATGTATATATTACCTAAAATAGCATCCAAACTACTCAATGTTATTTCTACCAAAAGTTTCGATCTTCATTTAGGACTCTATCCTTATTGAATATTATCCTTTTTAACTTCTTAAGCATTATCCTATTTTGCATAGGTGGGCCAAATATTTCAAAATTAGAGATCAAATGCTTCTTAAACCATAATCCTATGTGGAATGGTAGAGAAATTTCTATTCCACCCCCTTATTTGAATATAAATTGAGGAGGAAAAAATGAGCATCTCTTATAGTAACCAAGATCATAAGCATGTCAATTAAGTTCATAAATCTAGTGCAAGGTGTGATTAGATTTTAGCATTACAAACATTATGAAAAGCCAATAAATGCTCTGGAAATGAAGGATCAAATGTCAACACTTCAAGATGCACAAAATAAAAAGAAAAATAATAGAGAATGCTAAAAACAAAAGAAATATGAAGAAATAAATAATAATCCAATCATCCAAAAGGATAACCGGTGTAATATAGTGCCAGAATAAATTTAAGAGGCAAACTAAAGCCATCAACCATTGACCTATGCCAATAGTATTAAAAAAATGGTAAATATTTATAATCTATATTATAAATAAGATAATAAGGCTGATGTGGGAGCATCTCATGATCATCTTGAATTGGCATGCTTTATAATGAGGACAATACAACAAGTTCATGCAAATACTTCATAATTGTGTAGAACTTGTTGTAAACCCTAGGTTATCATCATATATAATTTAGGGTTTCATAGCTTATTATTTCATGTAAACCTATTAGTCAATTTAATATTTGTAATTTTATAATTGATTTCATTTAATTAATTGGCATAGTTTATAAATATTTCTAATTAGTCATGCACCTAAACAAACCATGGGTTATGATATGAACTCCATCAACAAATGTGATGAAACCCAATAGCAATGATGGTTTAGAACCCCAAGATCGTGAAGACAAGATTGTTTGAGCCTTGACCCAACACCTAACAAGATGAAAACCAAGACTACGAAGGATTGAAACGCCACACCTAGAAAACGTGAGAATCTCTAAACAATCAAGGTGATAAGTTTGGTTGTTTGAACTCCACAAGATTAACTTGATAAGTTCTACAATTTCTTTTAAGAACGAAGAAGAACACAAAACCTCAAAAATATGATAATTTCTTAAAATGTTATATATATCCTTATTCATTTTGAAATACCCATATATATACTTGGAATACCCTCTAAGAATAGAAAAAGTCACAACTAAAGCTTTAAAACACCCTCCTAGAATAGGAAAAGTCATAATTAAAGCTTTAAAGTAGCACAAACAACAAAATAAATAAGTTCCCACGTTTTTTAGGCATCTTGGACTTCTAAAGGCAACCATAAATAGCTAAATGACTAATTTTAATATATTTAACATAACCATTCAAGATCATGTTTTAATTCTCTATTTAATATCTTGGAACTCATGATATTCATGCCTTTTGATGGTTAGATCATGTTGGAAACGATTTTGCATAAATATTAGTCTCTTCAATTTCTTTGATGATGTTGACTAAGTCTTGATTATTATTTGATCCCATCTTGGTCTGTTTAGAATCAGCTCAAATCTCTTGGATTAGCCCATTTAGTGATTCATTGAAACGTTTGGCTCTAACTCTTGTAATTGGACCACTTGGTAGAGACAAAGGATCTTGTGAAGGATTTGCATCATCCCCAAGTGTATGATTAACAAGTCTAGTTCCTTGGTTTGTATCAGGTTAGGTCATTTAGAACTAAATCTATTTAGTTGCAAACAAACTAAGACACATAATTTTAGGGTTGTTGCCAATGTATATATTTGTTAAGTAATAGTTAGTTTAGTTGTTAGACAGTTAGTAATTTGCTGTAACAACTTGCTATGAGTATAGTCATAATCGTCAATTGTACATGATAATGAATTGAATGATAATCAAGAAATTTTGGCTAAGGTTCTCTCTTGTGTGAGATAGTTTCTTCTTCTTAGAAATTGTCTAGAGTATTTCGTATCTATAAACCCTTTGAATGTGTTCTTGAAGAAACATTCAAAGTTTAACCCTTTGTTGTGTGAATATTGGTTGAAGATTCAGACCTTCCATTTTCATCCATATCTTCGAACCGAACCAACCTCATTTTCAATGCTTCCAATTTTTGAAGATCATTAGTCCAATTTGATTTCATGGTTTTCCAGGTTGATCAGCGTCATTTTTGGTATCAAAGCTAGGTTGGCTCTTCAATTCATTTAAATTTCCAATCCTTCCCTTCATCTTGTTATTAGCAACATTTTTGTTACATTCCCTTCATCTTCAATGTGAATTGTAGGTAATATTCATAGTGTTTGGCAAAAGTTGTTCAGCCTACCTTTAGCATATCTTCATCCTCCTTTTGAATCTTTGAATTCAAAGTTTGAAGATATTCTATACTTCTACCCATCATCATTGACATTTATCATCCTAACTATTCAACCGCCTTCTCCTTATCTTCAACCGTCCTGATATGAACTCCATCAACAACTGTGATGAAACCCAATAGCAACGATGGTTTAAAACCCCAAGATCATGAAGACAAGATCGCTTGAGCCTTAACCCAACACCTAACAAGATGAAAACCAAGACTACGAAGGATTGAAACGCCACACCTAAAAAACTTGAGAATCTCTCAACAATCAAGGTGATAAGTTCGGTTGTTTGAACGCCACAAGATTAACTTGATAAGTTCTACAAGTTCTTTTAAGAATGAAGAGGAACACAAAACCTCACAAGTATGATAATTTCTAAAAATGTTATATATCCTTATTCATCTTAAAATACCTATATATATACTTGGAACAACCCTCCAAGAAAAGGAAAAGTCACAACTAAACCTTTAAAATACCCTCCTAGAATAGGAAAAGTCATAACTAAAGCTAGAATACAAAAAGTCGTAAATAAAGCTAGAATATGAAAAGTCATAAATAAAGCTAGAATACCAAAAGTCATAACTAAAGCTTTTAAAACACCCTCCTAGAATAGGAAAAGTCATAATTGAAGCTTTAAAATAGCACAAACAATAAAATAAACAAGTTCCCACGTTTTTTAGGCCTCTTGGACTTCTAAAGGCCATTCAAGACCATGTTTTAATGTATTTAACATAACCATTGAAGACCATGTTTTAATCCTCTATTTAATATCTTGAAACTCATGAAATTCATGCCTTTTGATGGTTAGATCATGTTGGAAACGTTTTTGCATAAATATTAGTCTCTTCAACTTCTTTGATGATGTTGACTAAGTCTTGATTATTATTTGATCCCATCTTGGTATGTTTAGAATCAGCCCAAATCTCTTGGATTAGCCCATTTAGTGCTTCCTTGAAATTTTTGGCTCTAAGTCTTGTAATTGGACCACATGGAAGCGATAAAGGGTCTTGTGAAGGATTTGCATCATCCCCAAGTGTATGATTAACAAGTCCAGCTCCTTGGTTTGCATCACGTCCACTCAACTCATTCAAGAACCTATTATCCTCCACTCTTTCCTAACAAATTTCAAATATAACCCGCCATATTCGATCTGCTCTTCATTTCTCCATTTAAATTTCTAGCATCTTCAAGCAAGATTCCACCCATTTTTGTTCAACATATTTAAATATCACCCTCGTATTCAAACCATATTACATCTCATCGTCATCCATTATTCATCAACATCCTATGTTGAACAAAAATTATCCAAGAATCACCTCATCCCAACTCCAACTTTCACCGACCATACTTAGTTATCACCTCATTCGAATTTCACTCATCCAATTGCTTCATGTGGTATTAGTTGGAATTATCTCAAGTAGTTAGAACTAACTAAGCCACAAACAACTAGTTTGTTTTCCTAACAGTTAGTTTAAGTTGTTAATTGGTTCAGATTGGTTGCAACAACTTGGCATGAGTCTTATTTATACTCTTTATTTGTACATGATGTTGATGAGTTGAATAATAATCAAGCTATGTTTGGCTAAGTTCTACTCTTTTTGAGATAACATCTTTTTCTTAGGAATTTCTTGGAGCAATCCTATCTAAGAACCCCTTTGAAAGCATTATTGGAGAAATATCCAAAGTTCAACCCTTTTTTGTTGAATCTTAGTGGAAGATTCACAATCACTACATGAAATCCTAAAACCCAAACTAAAATCCTTTTTTTAAGCCTTCAAACCTATTCGCTTGCTCGGTAGCTCTCTATAGCTTTATAGGAATATCTTGAAGATGTTAAACTAAGGGAACACTATTGAGGCTCCATAAGTATACCACTAAGACTGAAGCTTTCCTCCATAAGTAACAATCTGCTTGCTTGATATCTCTCTATAGCTTCATAGGAATATCATAGTTTGGAGTCGGTAATGGCCTTCTCCATGCTCTTGTCCATATCCTTTTGCCATGACGCAACCACTTTGTTGGCCTCGGCCAATTGTTCTTGAAGATGCTTTATCTATGAACTATTTATCATTTCCTCATCAACACCTTGTATACATAGATACTCAGTCTCATTTCACTGCTCCTCTATGGTTTTTTCCATATCTTTCTTAACACATCTATTACAATCAACATACATTTAAACATTATTTGCATCATTGATCTACTTTTTCTTCATAGAAGATGGTTTATCGGTCAACAGTCTCTCCTTGCAAAAGTTATCTTCAAGAAGAACTATATCAACCTTCAACAGATCTATTTCAGCTTTAGTTGCTTAATAATCTTTTTCTAGAAAATCTTCCAGGCTAACAACTTTAGCCTTGAAAAAATCTCCATCAATTAAGGTAGACTTAAATTTTCTCTTCTTAGCTTCTAGATATATGATTTAGCCTCAAGGAATTTTTTATTGGCTTGCAAAGCTAAGTGAGAACGTTGAACGTCTACATATTTCTCCTCTATCAATCTAAAAAACTAGGAACTTCAATCAAAATGATATATAAAATGTTATTGAAGTTGTTACATTGAAATCATCTAACATATATCAAATTATGAATTAAGTTATACTTAATAGGTGAGGTTTAAGTTAGCTCTTAAGCTCCTAAGCTCCTAAGCTCGAATTCGGCTCGTTTATATTTTGTGAAGCTCGAGTTCGGCTCAAGCTCATTTAGAGTTAGATAAGTCATGTTTGGATTCGGCTCGTTTGTGATTCGCAAACTATTTGGCTCAGCTCGTGTATATTAATCGAGACTTTTGGGCTCATTTTGTACTTGTTTGTGGCTCGTTTTGGTGCTCGTTTGGGGTTTGTTTGGTGTTCGGTTTCAAGCTCGTTCGGACTCGTTAAAAGCTCATTTACACCTTATTAAGGCTCGTTTAAAACTGATATAGAGCCCCTTAATAATTCAATATTTGACTTAATTCAGGCATAATTTATCTCAATTATATCTCATTTACCTATTTCAAAAAAAATCCTCATGCGCCTATTACACACAAATTTGGGTGCAAATTGTCTCCCAAAAAGCTTGTATAATATTACAACAAATTCATAAAAATTAAATACAACTAGAGATGCAATCATGTAGATACATCAATACATATAAATAAAATGGCTTCAAAGCTCCATAATAAATTGCTCCATCATCTACATCCAATGCCATTGAGTGAAATTCCTCATTATAAAACTACAAAATAACCTACATCAAATTAAAAGTATAAAAAAATATTTGCAAAGCTTGGAAGTTAGAAGCATAATCTTCTAAAAAACTTGATATTATGATATGATAAAAATTACTATGACAAATATAACAATAATAATAAATCACAAAATTTAATTATTATTCATATTAAATTGATAACAATCAATGTGAATATAAATTCTAAATTGAATTAATTTGGCCCTTATTTGATACGACCCAAAATTTATAGATTAATGAGTTACATAGGCAATAAAATGTAGAAAAGTCGCAACAAAATTTATCTATGACCCATAAGAGAGATATGACCTTTGTTATGATAGAATATAACAACTAATTTGATAATTTCAAGTCTTGTAAGGGATTTTGATCATGGGCTAGGCCTACCACCTTCTTCCCTCAGCTGGTCAGCTTATATCTGCTCCTCTCATTACCTGTGGTTTGTCACTTTCTATATACAATTGAGTATGTCCTGGGGTAAATGTTATTATGGTGAATCGGTCACTCCTTGCTCAGAGTTGACAAAGATTATGAACTATTTTTTTTCAAGACTACTGTAATTTTGTTCCTTTAGAGCTCTAATGCTTTGTCACCTCTTATTCCCTACTTATTAATACCCCTCCTCTCATCAGAGTTAGAGAGAATACCATCTTAATTTGTGATGTACATATGCACTTTTGGTATTAATAAAGATAGTTACTAATGACAAAAAAAACTTCCCTAATGGACTTATATTGGGAACAACTCCATCAAGCAATATTTTTTTATGAAGTTACCATGTTTGGTGTTGGTGAATTGGAAATTTTGGAAGAATATCTACTACTTTTTTCTTTTTTAATTGGCAATGATGTGTACTTTTTAACTAGGACCTCATTAGGTCATCTTTTTCTGCGGTCAACTTTTTAAAATTTTAGCTATGTTCATGGGAAATATTGATATTTTTCTTTGTTGTTTCTGCCCTTATGTCTTCATTGTTCATGTTGTCCTTTGGTAAGTTTTGTAATTAGTAAATAGTTGACCGTTTTGCTAGCCACAACATGTTCCCTTGAATAGTAGTAGCAGTAGGTATTGGATAGTTTTTGTCTGCTACCATGTTCTAGAGTATCATCCTACATGTAGGAATTCCGATGCTAAAAGAATGAAACTATGTGCAAACCAAAACTAGAAATAAGTCATCTTATTTAATTCAAGAACACCTAGATATGAGAATCTTTCTCTTTTTCTGCATTACTGTCCCAACCAATTAGCAATTAGAAATACAAACTAATAACACAATAATCTTTGTCGTGTTTTCCTTCAAGACTTGAGTATTCCTAACAAATAGGTTAAGTCTAATTAGATAGTTCGTATTTCTAACAACTCCTCTCTAGACTTTCCAACTTATGCCAACAGAGAGAACCCTAGAATATTTTTCCAACAGGACCGTATTTCCAATAGGCACGATTTGCAGGAGATAACAAGTGATATTAGACAGCTCACCCTCTTATTAAAACATCAAATAACAATTACATTAGGTCCCTTTCAAAACAACACATGATTAAATATAAACCTGATAAGTGATAATATTTACAACAATATAAATTAGAATATTTTTAAAGACATCAAAGCACACTTAACAACATGAATGAGCTAGTTTTAGAAAATATACCATGATACCAAAAGAAATCATAATGAGACTTCAGTGGCCAACAAAAAAAACACGATCCACAACTTGCAAAAAAAAACTTCAAATGGTCCCATTTAATGAAAATATCATTAATTAGTAATTTAATATGTATAAATCAACAAATTATTAAAATTATAGACATCATAGAGGCAAGTACCTTATATTAGAAGTTAGAACATTACCAACCAAATTATGGCAAATCTATTTTTTTTGTGTGTGTACTAATTTTTTTTTACCAAAATGGAAGCAAATAAAAAATATTAGTAGCTGCACTTAAATTAAAAACATAGATTAACTAATTAAATTTAAATAATAGTAAAATAATTACCTTTTTCTTAGACAAGTCATTATTACGAACCCAATCACCAGCACAAAGTAAAACTTCAACCTTTTTGGGATCTAAAGAGGCTCGATATGGATCAATTACCCTCTCACCGGCACTAAAAGTAGCCTCCGAAGCAACTGATGTGATAGGAATTGATAAAATATCACGTGCTACCTGTGATAATACAGGAAACTTCAAGGTATTTCATCAATAACTATGATGAAACCCAAAAGCAACGATGGTTTAAAACCCCAAGATCATGAAGAAGAGATTGGTTGAGCCTTGACCCAACACCTAAGAAGATGAAAACCAAGACTACGAAGGATTGAAACGCCACACCTAGAAAACTTGAGAATCTCTCAACAATCAAGGTGATAAGTTCAGTTGTTTGAATACCACAAGATTAACTTGATAAGTTCTATAAGTTCTTTTAAGAACGAAGAGGAACACAAAACCTCATAAATATGATATTTTTTTGAAAACGTTATATCCTTATTCATCTCAAAATACCGATATATATACTTGGAACAACCCTCCAAGAATAGAAAAAGTCACAACTAAAGCTTTAAAATAACCTCCTAGAATAGGAAAAGTCATAACTAAAGCTAGAATACGAAAAGTCATAAATAAAGCTAGAATATGAAAGTCATAAATAAAGCTAGAATAAGAAAAATCATAACTAAAGCTTTTAAAACAGCACAAACAATAAAATAAACAAGTTCCCATGTTTTTTAGGCCTCTTGGACTTCTAAAGAGAATTCAAGGCCATTCAAGACCATGTTTTAATGTATTTAACATAACCATTGAAGACCATGTTTTAATCCTCTATTAATCTTGAAACTCATGAAATTCATGCCTTTTGATAGTTAGATCATGTTGGAAACGTTTTTGCATAAATATTAGTCTCTTCAGCTTCTTTGATGATGTTGACTAAGTCTTGATTATTATTTGAGCCCATCTCGGTCTATTTAAAATCAGCCCAAATCTCTTGGATTAGCCCATTTAGTGCTTCCTTGAAATGTTTGGCTCTAAGTCTTGTAATTGGACCACTTGGAAGTGATAAAGGGTCTTGTGAAGGATTTGCATCATCCTCAAGTGTATGATTAACAAGTTCAGCTCCTTGGTTTGCTTCATTCTCCTCCTCTTGAGAAGGATTTGTCCTCAAATCATCACCTACATCAAAGGAGATAAATCATAAATGTTAAAGCTTGTACTAACACCATACTCACCTGGTAAGTCAGGCTTGTAGGCATTATCATTGATGCGTTCCACTACTTGAAATGGTCCGTCACCCCGAGGTAGGAGTTTTGAACGTCGTTTCTCTGGAAAACGTTCCTTCCGTAAGTGTGACCAAACCCAAATAACCTGGTTCAAACACTACCTTCTTGCATCTTTTCAAATGCTTCAAAGACTCATGATCTGTGTGAATCACAAGTTCGTTTTGCCATAGATAATGCTGCCAATTTTCCAAAGCCCTTACCAAGGCATACATCTCCTTATCATAAGTAGGGTAATTTAGTGCCGCCCCGCTCAACTTTTCACTAAAATAAGCAACTGGACGACCTTCTTGCATCAAAACAGCTCTAATACCTAAACCTGAAGCATCACACTCACATTTGTAGTAATGTTCGATACATTCAAGCCCATCTTGAACCAACAAATTTATTATATGGGCACAACATCTCATATAAAATATTTTTCCATCAAAACAAAGCTTATTCTTAGAAGCAAAGCTATCCCTTGCTATCTTAACAATCTTATCATTAGCAATTTATTATCAACGGTAAGACTACAGACTTTATCCTCAATTCCCCAATCCATAAAACATTTGTACAAGGCATTGAAAATTGTTAGACTAGTACAAGGAGGGGCCAAGTGGAAGAAATTTAGGATATATTTATGCAACACCCAATCATCACCGATGAAATGTCCAGTCACAACCATATAATGGATATTTTGAGCATCCGACTTCCACAAATCAATAGTAATACTAATCTTATGCGTCTTATCCAACACATTTTAAATTTTTTTTCTTGTAATGGTCATAAATAGAAAAATAATCTTGTTTGACCATAGCACGTGATACTTTTTTTTAATGAAGAGTCGGGGTTTTTAAGTATTCATTGACCATAGCATGTTCAATCATATTAAATGGGTATTCGTGAACTAGAACAGCTTTAGCCCAAGCCTCTCTTGACTTTGCATGGTCAAATCAAAAGCAGGTAGCAAAACTTACCCCATTGATTTTGTTAAAGACAACTCTTGCTAACCTTTTGTCTTGTGGAGTGCACAAGTAGACAAGTGTCTTCTCAAATGGGGGGTAGTACCACTGGTGATGATGGAAAGTTTGTCATGACAATGATTACATTGCGCCTTCTTCATTCCATCTTTTAATACAACTTCTTTGAAGTCTTCCCATACAAGTGATGTTCTCTTTTGAACCTTTTTCTTTATCGCACAATGCTCATCATCTTCGTCAGCTCCACTACAAGCTTCAATACCTTGCTCCCCATCCTCATTACATGCCTCTTCTTCTCGAACTTCGACCATATCGTTATTGTCTTCTTCCATAGCTGGACTTGTAGCAAAAGATCGTGAATGTGTTGAGTTTGATCCTTGTATAGAATAAGAAAATTCTGAATATATTAATTTTGACATAGTCAGAAGTTATATATGGTAATTGAAAAAGAAAACAAAGAAATTTGGCAGTAGGAGCAATAGCAACGCTTACAACACTAATAATGTAATAAAATAATCTAATTTTATAAGTTATACATACAATTTAAGCAATTTGTTCCTAAATTTGAATAATAAGAGGAAAAAAACTAGAGGAATTTACAAGGCTTAATTTTTTATTTTATTATACACGAGAACAAAACAAATAATAGCATTCAAAAAATAAAAGTACCTGCAAAGAAAATTTCAAACTTCTCACTGCTTTTTTATTAAAAGAAATAAGAAGATAAACACATGACATAGAAGAACAAGTATAAATAAAAATATCAAAAAACTAATAGTATAATAACATATTATAAAAAAATAAGAAGTACCTACAAAGAAAAGTTCAAACTTCTAAATTTTTTGTTAAAACAAAAAAGATAAAACATGATATAAAAGAACAATTATAAATAAAAATACCATAAAACTAATATTGTTCTTTTATATAATTCAAAAAAGTAGAAACATCTATAAAAAAAGTTCTTTATTAAAACAAAAAAGATAAAACATGATATAAATAAATAATTATAAATAAATATACCAAAAAACTAAAGGTATAATAAAATAGTTCAAAAAATAAGGCATTGCTAATACTACCTGGTGACCAATTTTTTTTGTATTCTTCAACCACCAACGTCTGTTAACTTCTTCAACCTAAGACCAAATCAAAACAACATTATTTAGACAAGCTTTTATAAGTAACTTAAGCATTAAATGTTGATTATATATTTTAGATACTAACCATTAGTATATAAACCTTCTATTTCAACACTCTTAAAAAAAAAGAAATTTTGGAATTTTAATGTACAAAAAATAAATTGATAAATTTACTTTCTAAAATAAAAAAATAAACCTCAATTATTTAATTTCCCAAACCATGCATAACTTCATATTTGTCAACCATGAAAATTACACCAGGGATATGGACGAGATGTTAGAAATGAATGAGAGCAAGGCATGTTTTAATAAATTAAATGAATAAGGAATTAATATTGAAAAAATTATAATAAGATATAATAACACCAATTCTATTTGCGTCAGCAAGAATTTCTTTTAATAGTCAAAGTCCAAACATATTGAAATCAAACATTACTTCATTTGGGACTGTTTTAAAAAAGGGGATATTATTTTTTTGTTTGTACATACATTGCATCAATGGGGATATATCTTCACTAAACCCTTAAATAAGGAAAGATTCACGACTATTATGAGAGAATTATGAATGACATTTATATGATCTACGTTATCTCTCTCAAAGTAGTGGAATTCTGATATAGGTGAGGATAAATCATGAAAGTTAATAAAAATCATAATAACATGGCCTAAAGATTTCTTGGATTTAAATATGTAAATTAGCACATATAATTGTTGGTTAAAGTGCCAAAATTGAACATAAATGCATAAGTATGATTCATAATCTAAAATGATTTGATATGATCAAGAAGTGCAAATAGGCTAGCTAAATTTGTTCATTTATCTTCAAAGTAATTGATGGGTTTAGAGGAACCAGTTGACTAGTTCTACTTAAACTAAGGGAATAGAAGTTGACTGAAAAGATAAAACTAGTTGATTGGTGATAAGAATAGTCATTGGAAACTTCTAAACCGGTTGATTAGTTCTACGAACAATGCAGTAATATACTAAACAAGTCTACTTGTTTGTCCAGCATATAAATATGCCCTCACAAGTTCAGCCAAACCCAAGCCCCTAGTTTTCAAAACACCATTTGACTCCTTTCATGCTCTCTCCTTTCTTCTCATGCAAATCAATCTATACCTCACAAAATCACACAAAATAGGGCTCTTTAAGATCAAATTAGTGAATCCTAACCATTCTTTGATAGAAAACAAACATCCTTCATCATTATAGGTTCGAATATAATTTAAGTGCATATGTTGGAATTGAATCAATTATATGCAATTATTCATGCAAGCCACACAAATTTTTTAGTCACAAAATCAAGCATAAACAACACAAATACGAAGAATAATTGAGGAGAAATTTTACCTCACTACAAAATTTAGTGGAGACAGAATCTGCAAGGTCACTCACTCACTTGCAATTATGTGGCTTCAAATCAAACACATTTGGACAAGAAGACCTAGAACACTTCAAAATAAAATTAATCATCTAAAACATCTAAAATTGTAACATGATTCGATGAATGAAGAAGGAAGAACACATACCTAGGGGAAAAATCGACGAAGACCGCAACTCCACAAGGGTTTCGAAAAACGCTAAAGAGGGACGGCAGTTTCCACAATCCACCAAATGAGCTGCGCCAGAACAGGGATGATGGCCGGAAAATGAGCCAGATAATGAGCGACGAGCGCGGAGCGGACTGGAGACAGCTGAAGAGGGCTGGTGAGTGTGCGAAGGATGGTCGAGTAGAGGGGCAGGCTAAGGGTCGTTTGTCGAGAAGAGAGATGGGGGTGGGGGCATGGGGCGTGTTTGGGTCATTCGAGTAGGATGCTAGGAGTAGTGTAGCCTTGTGCAGTGTGTGTGTGTTCATTGTGCACGGGCGATGGGGTCAGAGGCGGGAATTTTTGGGGTAGTACCATAATGCGGCGTTTTAATGTAAAACGCTATGTTTTGGTTTACAACTTTAACAAACTCATAAATGAGTTTTTAACGAGCCAATTTCGAGCTGAACCTTAAACAATTACTAAACGAGCCGAGCCGAGACAAACATACCTAAGCTCAAGCTCAGCTCGTTTAATAAACAAGCCGAATATGAGCCTTAATTAAAGCTCATTTAACGAATTCGAACGAGCTTTTAACAAGCCGAACCCGAGCCAAGCTCGAACTGGCTTAACTTATTTACAGCCCTACATGTTTTCAAGTTCTTTTTAATGATAGCACGTAACAAAGTAGACAAAGTTCTATTCACGACTTCAGTTTGATTATCTATTTGTGGATGACACATAGTAGAAAACAATAGCTTGGTTCCTAACATTTTCCACAAACTCTTCCTAAAGTAACTCAAAAGTAATGGTCCTAGGCATGCCATATAACCTACCAATTTCTTTGAAGAACAAATCAGCTATATGTTATGCATCATCAGTTTTATGACAAGCAATGAAGTGTGCCATCTTGGAGAATCTATCTACCACCACAAAAACTGAATCTCTCCTCCTCTTAGTCCTAGGTAATCCCAAAACAAAATCTATAGAAATATCAGTCCAAGGTTCACTAGGTATTGGCAAAGTGGTGTTCAAACCATGGGGTTTCAATGTAGACTTGGCCTGTTTACAAGTGATGCATTTCTCACATAATCTTTCCACATCACGTTTTATATGTGGCCAAAAAAATGATCGTACAAAATTCCTAAAGTCTTAGCTACACCAAAATGGCCCATCAAACCACCATCATGAGCTTCTCCCACAAACAATTCACTTAGAGAACACATACGCACACATAGTTTATTTTCTCGAAACAAAAATCCTTCATGCCTATAAAACTTACCAAATGCCATTTTTTCACATGCATTGAACATCACCAAAATCAGAATCTTGTGCATACAAGTCCTTAATATATTCAAAGCCGAGCAATTTTGTATCTAAAATGGAAAGTAAAGTATACCTTCAGGACAATACATTAGCTACCACATTTTCCTTACCTTGTTTGTATTTGATCACATAAGGAAATGTTTCAATGAATGCCACCCACTTGGCATGGTGCCTGTTCAACTTTTGTTGTCCTTTCAAATGCTTTAAAGACTTGTGATCCGTGTGAATCACAAATTCCTTTGGCCATAGATAATGCTGCTAATTTTCCAAAGCCCTTACCAAGGTCTACATCGCCTCATCATAAGTAGGATAATTTAGGGCTGCCCCGCTCTACTTTTCACTAAAATAAGCAACTAGACGACCTTCTTGCATCAAAACAGCTCCAATACATATACTTGAAGCATCACACTCAATTTCAAAAATTTTAGCAAATTTAGGTAAAAAAGAAAAGGTGTATTAGTTAACTTTTCTTTTATCAGATTAAATGCCTTTTCTTGTTATTCCCTCCCACTTAAATGACACATTTTTATTGATGAATTTGGTAAGAGGTCGCAAAGCTACTATAATCACGCACAAATAGTCTATAGAAGCTAGCTAAGCCATGGAAACTCCTCACTTGGCTAATTGTTGTAGGCGATAGCCATTCTTGGATTGCCTTCACCTTTTCCTCGTCCACCTCAACTCCTTTCTTACTAACAACAAAACCACGAAACACAAGTTTATCCGTGCAAAAGATGCACTTCTTGAGATTAGCAAACAACTTTTCTTTCATTAGAATTTCCAAAACAGTTCTCAAATGCATTACATGTTCTTCAATTTTTTGCTATAAATTAGGATATTATCAAAATACACAACGACAAATCTGCCAATATATTCATGCAAAAAATGGTTCATCAAACACATAAATGTTCTCAGAGCATTAGTTAAACCAAAAGGCATCACTAACCACTCACACAAACCATATTTAGTCTTAAAAGCCGTTTTCCATTCATCACCTTCCTTCATCCTAATCTGATGATATCCACTTTTAATATCCACTGTTGTAAAGACACAAGAACCATGCAATTCATCCAACATATCATCTAATCTAGGAATGGGATGACGATACTTTACCGTTATGTTGTTGATGGATCGACAGTCAACACACATCCTCTATGTTCTATCCTTCTTAGGAACTAATACTGGAACCGTACAAGGACTCATGCTTTCATGCACATACCCCTTCTCTAATAATTTACCTACTTGCCTTTGAAGTTCCTTTGTATCCTTGGGATTACTCCTATAAGCAAGTCGGTTTGGAATTGATGCACCTGGTATGAAATCAATCTGATGTTCAATCCCTCAGATTGGAGGTAATCCGTTAGGTACCTCTTTGGGAAGGACATCTTCAAACTCCTACAAAAGAGAAACAATATCGCTCGGTAAAGCGCTGACAAGATCATTAGTACAAAAAAGAGCTTCCTTGTACATCACTACAATAAGGGGCTGGCGTCAAAATAATGCTCTCTTGATCTCACTTTTTTTTTGCAATGTAATTGAATTTTTCCTCTCTTGCTCTCACTATGGCTGAAATCCCTTCTCTTTCTTTTTCTCTCTAATTAATGATTTTCTGTCTTTTTTTTATCTTTTTTTTTTCAATTTCGGCCTTCATTTCTTTTACTTTCTTTTGTTCATTTGATCTCTGTAACTTTAATTGGTCCTCCTTGACCTGTTATGTATTCAATGGCACAAGAATAATAGATTGATTTCTCTGAGTGAAAGAATACCTATTTGTGAATCCATCATGCGTAATCTTTCGATCATACTGCCATGGTCTTCCCAAGATTAAATGGCTTGCATGCATAGTAACTACATCACAAAGCACCTTGTCTTCCTATCTACCAATGGATAATGCCACATTTGTTCAGCCATTGAAGCCAATAAGGGTGAGGATGTTTCAAGGTAGTTAAGGCCAATTTCTCCATCAAATAAGTGCTGGCTACATTTGTACAACTCCCTCCATCGATAATGACACTGCAAACTTTGTTTTCCACAAAGCACTAAATATGAAACAAGCCTTGCTACCAATAAATCTCCAACCACAACACTTTGCCCATCATCATCATCCTCTAAAGGTGACATGTCATCATCATCTACTTCTTCCTCATTCTCCGATTCAAGCTCTCTTTGGGTGTTTATCACCATCACCCTTTTGTTCACTCATTGGTTGTCTATGTGTCCCCACCCCTGGCATTTAAAACACTTAATATCACGTGTTTTAGAACTTGAAGTTTCGGTATTACCTATAGTAGTAGAAGTCGTTTGTTTGACATTCTTAGAGTATTCAAATTTTGGCATATTTTGTATATGCTTATCCCTTTCTTGAGCTATCTTCCACATGCTGGTAGTAGCCATAGGGTGTCCCCTCCTAACCAATCCTTTTTGTTTGAATTGTTCCTCCACCTTTATGGCTTGATGCACCATATCTGTCAACTCAACATAATGCTGCATCTCAACTATATCCGCAATCTCACGATTTAATACATGCAAGAACTTAGCCATAGTGGCTTCTCGGTCCTCATCTCCATTAGCTCGGATCATAGCTACCTCCATCTCCTTGTAATATTCTTCCACACTTTTTGGGACCTTGATTTAACCTCTACAACTTTTGATACAATCCCCTATAATAGTGGTTGGGTTAGCATTTTCATCCCCTCCTAAGTGTTCACGGGTGGCTCTCTATTCCTTCTCCTATTAGTAAGTAATTGATCCCACCAAACAATGGCATAATCGGTGAATTCAATTGCAGCCAACTTAAACTTCTTTATCTCCAAGTAGTTGTGACAATCAAACACCATCTCCATTTTAGTTTCCCACTTTAAATAAACTTCAGGATCACTTTTACCATGAAAAGATGGGATTTTATTCTTTAAGTTTCCCAAACAATTATCCTTCCTGGGGGTACCCATCCTAGCTTCTCGATTCTCATTCCCATGTTAAACATGCCCTGGTTAAAATATGGCTCATCAAACTCTAACTCCGCCTCTTCCTCCACATTCCACCATGAAACATGCCCACCTTGCTGCCTATTGGGGATGTCTTGTTGATGTCCCTCAGGAGCCTCTAGATCGAAAAGTCAGAACCAAATGTTACGGGCTGCATCGAAAAGTTTGCATTGAGGTTCTACCAGTCCCGAAATAGTCTAGAATATCCTTGTATTATCTAGATCAGTATGGAGAGACGTATAGGGTTCTATACTCTCCTAGAAGGTTCTAGAAGGTATAGGGGAATGTCTCTAGATCCTTCTCTATTTGTGTAGATAAGTATGGATAATTCTAGAAATCCTAATGGACTATTCTAGAACCCCTAATGGGCTTATTGGGCCATTCTAGATAAATGCATTAGGCCCGTATCTAGAATCTTCCTAGGGGAGGTGAAGGGGCGGATCATCTCCTATAAATAGAGGGGGAGAAGCATTTGAGATCATCCAACAAGAGTTGTATTCAGAGATTCTCTCTCTATAATGCAAACTCCCTTTCTCTCTCTAAAAGTTTTCTCTTGAGTTCTTGTGTGAAGGTTTGGTGTGGTGGTCTAAGAGACGTCTTTAGCCTAAGTGTTAAATACACTTGAAGGAGAAGGCTGACTTAGTCTCTCAAGGGGCGAGAAAAGACTAAGGCCGCACTTAGCTAGACTTGATGATGAAGTCGGTGTGTGACAAGTGGTATCAAAGCACGATTTCGATGGCCAACAACCCCAAATCATCGCAAATCACTCAAGTTCCTGATACTGAGAAGAGGAAGAAGGCTAAGTCCACTTCCAAGTCTCATGGAGTGAACTTGGAGGAAGTTATGGAAAGGATGGACCGTTCCATGACGGATTGCCAAGAGGATCTTTCCACATTAGAGGGAAGGGTGGAAGTGTTGGAGAAGGACATGGAGTCCTTACCTAACAAGGAGGAGGTGCAGGGCTTGGTGAATGCCCTAGCCACCAAGCTTCATGAGGGCATGCTCGAGTCCAACAAGAAGCTCATGCAAGAAATGTTGGATCGCATGGATGGGTCTTATGACCAACTCATGGTCAAGAATATCTAGCTAAAGGAGAGACTTGCAACCATTGAGGCAGAATGTGCTTGTTGCAAGGAAGCCATCTCAATGGGTTCTGGAACTTCAAGGGGATCCACGGCTATCTTGGATACACCTCGACCGTCGAAGTACAAAGAGGCAAGAAATGCTAATGAGATCGACAACTTCTTCTAAGGTCTTGAGAGGTATTTCACTGCTATTTATTTACTTGATGATAGTATGCGGATTACACATGCTACTATTTATCTTGAGGAAGATGATATGCGATGGTGGCATGCCCGCCATAGAGAAATGGAGACGGGCACCTGTGTGATCAACACCTGGGAGTAGTTCAAGGTGGAGCTCAAAAAGCAACTCTATCCTGCTAATGCTGAGTTGGATGCTATGAGGAGGCTAAGGAGCTCAAGAAGCATCAAGGAGGACGTCAAGGCCTATAGTTCCCTTATGTTGGAGATCCCGGACATGCCCGAGAAAGAAAGGTTGCTTTATTTCATTGATGGACTCCAAGGTTGGGCCGAACAAGAACTTCTAAGGAGGAAGGTCCAAGATCTCTTAGAGGCCTATCAGGAGGTTGAGTCCCTAATCAAGTTCAAGTCGGAGAGGATGGCTCTAACAAAGGTGTGGGAGCCAAGCCCCACAAGTCGGGTTACAAGCACTCTCATTCTAAGGAAAATGACAAGGCCAATCATGGAGGTAAGGATTCTAAGTACAAGCATGAATGCTTCATGTGTGGTGGTAATCATTTCCTTCATAATTGTCCTCAAAAGACAGCCTTGAGTGCTATGGTCAATACTCAAGGAGAGAAGGTGGAACAGGGTGAGACTCACATGGGGTTCTTAACCATACTTAATTCCATGAGCTCCAAGCCAAGGGGTTGATGTACGTGGAGGCACAAGTAAAGTGTGTCACTAGCAAATCCTTAGTGGACACCAGAGCTTCTTAAGCACAAAGCCTCAAGGTCACTAAGGAGGCGGTTTGCATGAAGGTTGTAAACTCCAATGCTAGGCCTACACATGGGGTAGAATACGGAGTCCCCATCACCCTTGGATCATGGGAAGGAAGGGTGAACTTCACGGTGACGGATATGGATGACAACTACGACATGGTGCTAGGTATGGATGACTAAAGGGAACCAGAGTCATGTTGTTCCCCTATCCCAAGCCAAGGTTAATCCCCGAGTTCTTTCTGCCATGCAATTTTCCAAGGGATTCAAGAAGGGAGAGTCATGCTACTTGGGCACCATGGTAGAGAAGGAGTCCCCAGAACACATGGAGGTCTCAGAGGAGATCCAACATGTCCTTCACGAGTTCAAGGACATGATGCTAGTGGAGTTGCCCCAAAGGCTTCCACCTAGGAGGGAGGAGGATCACACCATTGAATTAGAGCTCGAAGCCAAGCCACCCGCCAGAAGTCCTTATCATTAGGCCATCTAAAGCCCCGTTTGGTGCCCTAGTGTTATTCCAAAGGAAGCACGATGAAAGTCTCCGGATGTGCATCAATTATAAGGTACTCAACAAGGAAGAACAAGTACCCGATCTCGTTGGTGGCAGATCTATTTGATAGACTTGGGAAAGCTTGATGATTCTCCAAGTTAGACTTGAGATCAGGATACATGCAAGTGAGGATCGCTGAACGAGATGAGCCAAAAACCACGTGTGTGACAATGTATAGAGCTTATGAGTTCCATGTAATGCCTTTTGGTCTTACGAATGCTCCTACAACCTTTTGTACTCTCATGAATAAGATATTTCACCCCTTCTTGGATAAGTTTGGGGTGGTATATCTTGATGACATAATGGTCTATAGCGAGACGTTGGAAGATCATGTGGTGCACTTGAGAAAGGTCTTCCAGTTACTTAAAGAGAACGAGCTCTATGTGAAGAAGGAGAAATGCTCATTTGCTCTCATGGAGGTACAATTCTTGGGCCATTATATCAAGAATGGGAGGATTGGTATGGGTGCGGCCAAGGTACGTGCTATTCAAGAGTGAGAAGTCCCAAAGAATATTTCGGAGCTACGAAGTTTCCTTGGTCTAGTAAACTATTATCGAAGATTCATCCCAGGATAATCAGGTGGAGCCATACCTCTCACCAACCGGTTAAAGAAGAAGGTCCCATGGAGTTGGGATGAAGAGTGTGTGAAGGCCTTCGAAGATGTGAAGAAGGCTGTGATGGAGGAGCCGGTCCTATACTTTCCTAATTATTCCAAAGAGTACGAAGTGCATATGGATGCCTCTGACTTTGCTATTGGAGGAGTTCTCATGCAAGAGAGGTCATTGCTTTTGAGAGCTACAAGCTCAATGACACAGAGAGACGGTATCTAGACCACGATAAAGAGATGACTGCTATCATGCTTGTGAGTATCGAGGCATTACCTTCTTGGAAGTAGGGTTGTGATCAAAATAGATAATGTTGCAACAAGCTACTTCCAGAACTAGAAGAAGTTGAGTCCCAAGCAAGCTCTATGGCAAGACTTCTCGGCAGAGTTCGATTATAAGATGGTATACAAGCCCAGAAGTACCAATGTTGTAGCAAATGCACTGAGTCGCAAGGTGATGCTTGCTAGTATGAGCGGTCCTACAGGTGACATCCTAGATCAAGTCAAGGAAGGGATTCATCATGATGCCTTTGCCAAGAGCTTGATGGAGATGGAAAAGGAAGGAAAGACTCGAAGATTTTAGGAGCAAGATGGTGCGCTCTACACCGTGGGGAACCGACTCTACATTCCAAGATGGGGAAACTTGAGAAGGAACTTGATGAAGGAATGTCACGACTCCAAATGGGCTGGGTACCCAGGTATGAAGCGCACTCTCGCACTTATTGAAGATTCTTACTATTGGCCACAGATGCGAGTTGATGTGGAAGGCTATGTAAGAACTTGTCTTGCGTGCCAACAAGACAAGAATGGGCAGAGATGTCCCGCAGGATTGTTGGATCCCTTACCCATCCTTGAAAGACCTTGGGAAAGTGTCTCGATGGACTTTATCTCCACACTCTTGATGTCCGAAGGATATGGATCCATCATGGTCGTGGTCGATAGGCTGAGCAAGTATGGGTCATTCATCCCTTCCCTGAGGGATTGTACTGCCGATCAGTGTGCCCAGATGTTCTTCAAGCATATGATAAAGTACTGGGGATTACCTAAGTCCATCATCAGTGATAGGGATCCTCGCTTTACAGCGAAGTTTTGGAGAGAGCTGTTCAAGTAGATGGGGTGAGTGCTTTTGGTGGAGATGTACTTGAGGCACTTTGTAACTGCTAATTATAAGGATTGAGCCAAGTTGTTGGATGTGGCTCAATTCTCCTATAATCTACGGAGGAGTGAGTCTATGGGGCACAGCGCATTCGAGTTGGTCAAAGGGCACCAACCCGTCACTCCGCACACCGTGGCTAGGGGCTACAAGGGGAGTAGTCCTGCAGCACATACTTTCACTCAAGGATGGCAGGAATAGCTTGACCAAGCCAAATCTCATATGGAGAAGGCCTCAAAGAAGATGAAGAAGTGGGCCGACAAAGATCGTAGACCTCTAGAATTCAAGGAAGGATGGTGAAGTTGTCCCCACAGGTGTTCAAGGCCTACCGTCAAGTGCACAAAGGCTTGGTGAGGAGGTATGAAGGGCCTTATCCTATCTTAAAAAGGTGGTAAAGGTGTCTTATTAGTTGGGGTTGCCACCCAAGCTGAAGTTACACCCAGTCCTCCATGTGAGTTTGTTGGATGAAGACACGGAAGACCCATCAAGAAAGGAGTCCAGGCGCGCTCCTCTAGCGAATGTGACTTGCTTCAATCATGAGGTTCATGAGATTATAGACAACCGAGTCATCAAGAAGAGAGGAAAGCCAGAACAGCTGGGAGAAGGCAGAAGATTTATGGTAGTTTCAAGAGGCTATCCGAAAATATCTATCTTCCATCATTGCTGAGGACGATGATGACTTCCGTAGGGGAGAATGTTACGGGCCACATCGAAAAGTTCGCATTGAGGTTCTAGATAAGTATGAGGAGATGTATAGGGTTCTACACTCTCCTAGATGGTTCTAGAAGGTTCTAGAGGAGAATGTCTCTAAATCCTAAAGGAGACTCGAAAAATCCTAATGGACTATTCTAGAACCCCTAATGGGCTTATTGGGCCATTCTAGAGAAATCCATTAGGCCCATATCTAAAATCTTCTCGGGGGAGGTGAAGGGGTGGATCCTCTCCTATAAATAGAGGGGGGGAGAAGCATTTGAGATCATCCAACAAGAGTTGTATTCAGAGATTCTCTCTCTATAATACAAACTCCCTTTCTCTCTCTTCAGTTCTCGTGTGAAGGTTCGGTGTGGTGGTCTAAGAGATGTCTCTAGCCTAAGTGTTGAATACACTTGAAGGAGAAGGCTGACTTAGTCTCTCAAGGGGTGAGAAAAGACTAAGGCTGCACGTAACTAGACTTGGTGAAGAAGTCGGTGCATGACATAAATCTTTAAAACACCCTCTAAGAATAGGAAGAGTCATAATTAAAACTTTAAAATAGTACAAACATCAAAATAAACAAGTCCCCACGTTTTTTAGGCCTCTTAGACTTCTAGAGCAACCATAAATAGCAAAATGAATAAATTCAATATTTTTAACATAACCATTCAAGACCATGTGTAATCCTCTATTTAATATCTTGGAACTCGTTAAATTCATTCCTTTTGATGGTTAGATTATGCCGAAAACGTCTTTGCATAAATATTAGCCTCTTCAATTGCTTTGATGATGTTGACTAAGTCTTGAATATTATTTGAGCCTATCTTGGTCTGTATAGAATCAGCCCAAATCTCTTGGATTAGCCCATTTAGTGCTTCCTTGAAACGTTTGGCTCTAAGTCTTGTAATTGGACCACTTGGAAGTGAGAAAGGGTTTACAAGTCCACACAATAAAGTACTCAAAGTCCTATTAGTAACCTCGGTTTGCCCATCAGTTTAGGGATGATAAGAGGTACTAAATAGCAACTTGGTACCCACAAGCTTCCATAGGGTCCTCCAAAAGTGACAAAGGAATTTGGAGTCCCTATCAGATACTATACTTTGAGGAATGCCCTATAGTTTGACAATTTCCTTAAAGTATAGTTCGCCCACTTTCAAGGCATCATCAAGAAACAAGACTGGTGCTCGGTAAGACACTTTCTACATTGACTATTGAACCAACTCAAGGACAAGAGGAGGGTCACACAAGTTAAGCTCTAAGTTATGCAACCATTTAGGAAAGGTAGGAAGTATCACTGACAAATGGAGTAAGGTCACATATGCTGCCAAACTTGGTAAAAAAATATGGCATTGATATGTAACACCCACACAAATTCCACTCAAGAAAGGTGATGGATGATGATGTTCGTGTAGTATGATGATGGACGAATAAATGTAGGATAAAATGCAACAAATGTAACACTTAAACACCTCACAAAGATGATGTTTAAATGGATTTCAAAGAGAACTCACAAAGATGAACCCTTTGATACGAATCAAATGAAGAAAACACAAAGAATCTTCATAGGATTCAAAACTAAGGAAAAAGAACACACAAAGAATCCTTAACAATGGCCACTTTCAACTCTCATAAAATTGGAAGGTTAAACTAATGCAAACCAAGGAGCTGGACTTGTTAATCATACACTTGGGGATGATGCAAATCCTTCACAAGACCCTTTATCGCTTCCATGCGGTCCAATTACAAGACTTAGAGCCAAAAATTTCAAGCAAGCACTAAATAGGCTAATCCAAGAGATTTGGGCTGATTCTAAACATACCAAGATGGGATCAAATAATAATCAAGACTTAGTCAACATCATCAAAGAAGTTGAAGAGACTAATATTTATGCAAAAACGTTTCCAACATGATCTAACCATCAAAAGGCATGAATTTCATGAGTTTCAAGATATTAAATAGAGGATTAAAACATGGTCTTCAATGGTTATGTTAAATACATTAAAACATGGTCTTCAATGGCCTTTAGAAGTCCAAGAGGCCTAAAAAACGTGGGAACTTGTTTATTTTATTGTTTGTGCTGTTTTAAAGCTTTAATTATGACTTTTCCTATTCTAGGAGGGTGTTTTAAAAGCTTTAGTTATGATTTTTCGTATTCTAGCTTTATTTATGACTTTTCATATTCTAGCTTTATTTATGACTTTTCGTATTCTAGCTTTAGTTATGACTTTTCCTATTCTAGGAGGGTATTTTAAAGCTTTAGTTGTGACTTTTCCCTATTCTTGGAGGGTTGTTCCAAGTATATATATAGGTATTTTGAGATGAATAAGCATAGATAACATTTTCAAAAATTATAATATTTGTGTTCCTCTTCATTCTTAAAAGAACTTGTAGAACTTATCAAGTTAATCTTGTGGCGTTCAAAAAACCAAACTTATCACCTTGATTGTTGAGAGATTCTCAAGTTTTCTAGGTGTGGGGTTTCAATCCTTTGTAGTCTTGGTTTTCATCTTCTTCGGTGATAGGTCAAGTTTCAAGCAATCTTGTCTTCATGATCTTGGGGTTTTAAACCATCGTTGCTATTGGGTTTCATCACAATTATTGATGGAGTTCATATCATAAACTCTCTTAAAGGAGACGATTTTACTCAAACTCAACACACCCTTTTACACATGAGAAGACCCTTATTTATAGGCCATAAAATTGACTTGCAGATGTTAATTACAGCTAATTACAACCTGTAATTACACTTAAATGATATGGCAATACATCATATAAAAATCATTGCCTTATAAGCTATCAAATCACAACATTAACAAAGAAAACCCTAGTTTTCACGTGTGGCACTTGTTCCAGCATCTTCCATGTGTCATGATGACATGGCATAACATCCAACATGTCATCAAAACATAGGTTGACTCATCCCATAGCTGCCATGTCCTTAAGGTCAAATGCTTCCAAGAACATATTTGGTTGCTTAGTCATCAAAACCCTTATTTGGTTGCTTGAAATTATATAAAACACAACTTATGCTTTAAAATTCAAGAGAGTGTCTTGTTTGACTTTGGAACTTCCAAGAACTCAAAGAAACTCCTCAAACATGTCTGGAAATGAATAAGTTCATGCTTTTGCATCAGGCATGTTTTAGGTAGATACAGGTATCAAGCTCATTTCCAACACAACCATATATGCCTCATTGTTTCATGCACCAATGAAACAAACGTCTTGTGTTCTACTTGAACCTAGTCATCACCAAGGAATATTAGAATAAGTAGGGCAAATGGAAATGCAATATCAACCTGGGAAACTAATGAGATATGTAAGATATAGAGAATTCATAAAGCTTGCTACTATAAAAGGATCATAGAAATGTAGATGCATCAATTGCAAGTATGACCTCAGTAATTGTCCAGCTTGATGGCACAGATTTTTCCAGTCAATAGCCTAATGTTGTCACCAAAATACACATTAAAGCACTTATATAATTTATTCTTTAAAGGGAAGCATACATAGCAAACTTACCCTACATTTTCTAACAAAGAACTTGTGAACATATTTTGGTTTTATATTATGTCAGATAAAATCGAAAGCAAGAAACAGACAACCAACAACCCATGACCAAAGTTGAGCGAAACCAAAACCAGTATCACTGTTACTATGCAATTGGAGTCTAAGAATGCAAGAAAGTTCAGCAATTATCAATCAAAGTACAAGAATTCAAGTAAGTTCAGTAATTGTCACTATAACATCCTTGAAAATGAATCATTGAACCTCTTACCTATTTTCTTGCCTTCAACAACAAAACCCAAAGTAGCAGAGGGTAACCCTAAAAAACCAAAATTGAGCAAACCAAGACAAGTTTCTACTTCTCCATCGTCTCTCACTCACTCACTCACTCTCCCCTTTCTATTTATTTCTGTTCGATGGCGACGGTGGGAGGACGGTGTGATGGTGCCCCTAGAGTGACGGCTTCGACATCTACAACGTAACGAACTTTATTAAGGAGCAATATAGGAAGAGGATGTAATTCCCCAAAATTTTAGAAAATCTATAATTTAATAAATAGCTTTTATTTGAAATAAATTAGCTTTTAAAATTATTTAGTTTAATTTTTTTACGGATTTTTGAGTATATAAATTTGGATAGGAGTATTTAATAAATTAAAAATAAATATTTTGTTATTTTATCATGTTATTTTTATTTAAATAATTTTCCAAATTAATATTTTACTAAAATTATCCTTTTTGAACCAATATATTAAATTATATTGAATTAAATTATTAAATTAAATAATTTATCAAAAATATTACATTTTATTATTTTCTAAATTAAATTAAATTATTTTCCCCTATTTTCTCATTTTCCTATTTTTCCTTTTTCTTTTCCTGGCTCGGGCTGCCACACCAGGCCAGCCTCTCCCATGTGCCTGCGCCTGGGTTGCTAGCCCATCTCCCCTCTCCCTCTCTTTCCCCTCCTCTCCCGTAGGTCTCAACCCAACCCAGATCCCCCATTTTTTCTTTCCTTTCCTTCACCCCGAACCGGCCCAGTTCCCCTTTCACCTTCCTTGACCGGCCTGATGCCCTCTTCCCTTTTTTTTTTTTTTCTCTTCTTCTCCTACACCCCGACCGACGCCCTCGACCTTTCCCCGTCGCCATGTTTGTTGCCTTGAACGCCAAGCCTAGCCACCGCAGCCTTTAGCCACTACCACCAACTGTCTCTCTCTCTCTCTCTCTCTTTCTTTCTCTCTCCTATCTTTTTTCTCACCATTTTGGAATCGGGCAGCCATGCACCCCGTCCCGCATGGCTCCCTAGATCCCCTTTCCTCCTTTTTGTCTCCCTCTCCCTACCACCCTAAACACTGCCACCGACCGGCCACCTATCCCACCTACCCTCCTTCGTTTTCTTCTCCCCTTCAGCCCTTTTTCTGCTCCAATTCTCGAGCTCACAACCTTGCACAACCATGCCCGACCTCCCTCTTCTCCCTTTCTTCTCCTTCCTTTTTCCTCCTTGCCTTGTCCACGCCGCCGCCACTCCAACCGCCACACCAAGCCCTGCACCACCTTCTACACCCTTCTACTTCCTCCCCACTTATTTTTCTCCCCATTTTTCCCTTCTTGGCAGTCCCCCTGTAACCCCACCATTTTCCGTCGTCTGACCGCCTTTGCCACCACCCAAACCCACCAATCAACTCCCTACAACCTCCTCTACCACCCCTATACCTTGTTTGGTCGAAACAAGCCCCCTCACCCCTCGATTTTTCCCCTCTCTTTTCCTACCTTCTCAACCCGATCCACCTCGGCAGCCATCTTCACCGTCGCCGCCTCCTCCGCCCGTGGCTGCAGTGAACCCATCCCCGACAACCACCTACACCCCTTCTTCACTCCTGCACCATTCCCTTGCCCCAAATCCTCCCCCATCTACCTTCTTTCTTAGCTTAAAGATCCCAACCGGAAAAACACCCCTGCTTCCCTTTTTCTCCCTACCTTCGACCCTTTTTCCCCATCACAACCTGCATGTGGCTCACGCTGCTCATGCAGCGTGAGTTCCACATTATTTTGGGAGTTTTTGTGTTTAATTATTGAGGTATATTAGTAGTTCATAAAGTGTGTTATTAATTAAGTTTTTATAAAGTTTTATCCTTTTAATTTCCTACTTCTAATATAATAATTATTGACATTATTTTTAGGTGTTGATTTTGCTATTTAAAGCTTGAATATTTAACCGGGATACCGGTAAGGTTCGATTTTTGCGGGATCTAAGGTAATCATTAAACCCCACTTAAACACATGGATAAACGTATGTTTATACATTAGGATTTTTAATATGCTATTATGCTTGATATTTGTGGTTTAATATAATATATATATTTTCTTGTATTGATTGATAAAAAAGAAAAGTATGCTAGTTTATATGCCATATGTGGAAATGTTGTTTAAGGGAAGAATTTGATTATTAATGAAAGTGTTAAGTACTTATCCATGTTATTTTATGTTATTGTGACAATTTATGCATGAATATTATTATTGTGAGCCCTAGGGGCATTTTAATAATATTTATTGTGAAGAACGAGGCCTAAATATGTGGATGCTAATAAGTATTATATTAAAATATAATAGTTGGTAGAGTTGGATATTGTTAATGGAGTGTTAATATTATTATTCCATGTGGTAATGCTAATTTAATGAAAGTGGTGTAATAAAGGAGGTAAAGTGGTAATTTTGGAGGCAAAAGGGCAATATGGTAATTTTATGATTAAATGACAAAATAGTAATTTTATAAGTAAAGGGGCATTATGGTAATTTCGGGAGTAAAAGGGATAAGAATGGTAATTTTGGAAGAGAAGGGCAAAATGGTAATTTTGGATATAAAAGGGTAAAATAGTAATTTGTAAGTAAAAGGGTATTATGGTAATTTTATAAGGAGAAGGGTGGAATAGCAATTTTAGAAATAAGGGGAAAAATGGTAAATTGTAAGTAAAAGGGGATATGATGGAAATTTTATAAGTAAAATGAGTATTGTGGTAAATTTTGTAAATAAAAGGATATTATGGTAATTTGGAAGTAAGGGGTAGAAGGGTAATTTTGCAAATAAAAGGATATTTATGGCAAACTTGGGAGTAAGGGGTAACTTGGTAATTATGATAACAAAAAAGGATAATTTGGTAATTAAATTATGATTATAGAAAGGCAATTGGATAATTATGATAATAGAGAAGGGTAATTTGGTAAATCAACCAATAAAAGTGCATTATGGTAATTTTAATAATGGAGAAGGGCAATATCGTAATTATAAAAAATGGAGAAGGGTAAATGGGTAATTATAATTAGGGAGAAGGGTAAATTAATAATTATAATTATGGAAAAGGGTAAGTTGGTATTTATAATAATAGAGAAGGGTGAATTAGCAATTGTAATTATGGAAAAGGATAAATTAATAATTATAATTATGGAAAATGGTAAGTTGGCAATTATAATAATTGAGAAGGTAATTTGGTAATTATGATAATGAAGAAGGGCAATTTGGTAATTTGTCCAACTTAAGGGAAATTTAGTAATTATAACAAAGGAGAAGGACAATACGGTAATCTAACCAACCAAATGGGAAAAATGTTAAGTGTAACAATTATGAAGGGTGAATGGTGATCTAAAAAGTGTAGGAGATAACTTGGTAGACTAAACCGAGTAAGGGGTAATTTGGTAATTATGCAACTTGAAGGGTAACATGGTAATTTGTCAAGTAAGGGGTAAATGAGTAATTTGTATCTAACACGTCGTTATTGTGGAATTTCATAATATGGCTCAAATAATGCTGATTAGTAAGGTAAGAGTATTTGATAATTAATAAGTATCACGAGAACGAATCCTAATTCGGAATTAGATGAGATTATGATGGCCTTAATGATTTCTCTGTGTTATCTTGGATAACCGTCTAAATAAGAAATGACTAATGATATCAGAATGATTGAAAATGAATAAGTATTTGATTGTGCTTTTCGTGATCACTTTAATTAAGACACTAATACTTAAAATGAAAGATCTCAAGATCGGAAACGGTGGCTCTTTAGAGGTCCTTACCCTAAAGATATGGTTTAGCCCACTATTATTCTGGTATTTGCAAGTGGGCCTTTGTGCTCCAGCCATGCCCTATATCTTACTTTATCTAGCTCTACGAACCTATTTAGGGGGTATACATACTTATGGATTAGGTGTCCTTGTTCGTAGGGTACTGAGTAGCTTTATGCACCAATACGACCAGGGTACCTTTGCGTCCCTAGGTTCACGGTTGAAGGGTGCTGAGTAGCTTGTATGCACCAGTACAATCGGTGTACCTTTGTGTCCCAGGTTCTTGATCTCCCGTCTGAGGCAAATAAATGGAATTATTGTGCTGATTAAAAAAGGAAAAATACTAATAATGAAAGTGGAAGATTAATGAGTTAGGTCTAGTTGAATTATGATACTGAGTACCGATCCATCAGTTATAATAGTGGCCTAGGAGCGTGTTGCCCTGACAAGTGATTATGAGTACCGATCCACATGATATAATTGTAATACCCCATAATTTTGAATAATAATAATAATAATAATACATAGTCAGCAACAATAATTAGATAATAATAATAATAATAATAATAATAATAATATGTATATTATTTGAATGATAAAACTAAGTTTCCGATAGCTGTAATAGTTAAATGATAAAGATTTAAATTATAGTATTTTATTACGAAGTAATTAATAGGTTGCTAATAGAGTTTAATTAAGTAATGTTGTTACACAATTTAATGGGTTATTATCAAATGGGCCTTTTTAATTAATTAGTCACTTCTAGAATTATCTAAAGATAAGTTACACTTCTCCCATAACCCTAGCAGCCTCCCATCATTATAAATATATGGTAAACTTCTTGAAAGTCGTAAGACAGCCACACACAAGGGAAAAAATAGCAACGAAAAAGAGAGTGGTTTTATAGAGAGTAACCCTCCACTCCTCTGATTTAATTGGTGAAGGTAACCTCACACTCTTAATTTTTCTTCCTACTCAATACCTATGTTCTGATTTTGTTGGTTAAGACTTCCAACTCTTTTTACATTATGTTAATTTTAGTTTATTATTATTATAACATCTATAAATTGGAGCACATATGACATACATGAAATAATCTGAATTGATGAATTATTGACATTAAAATATGAGTCAAAATCAAATATGTATATACGCAATGTATAGTATACTTATCCGGATTGATGTGGGATATATATATTTGAATAATTATATAGTTACATAATTATTTTAGGAGTTGGGGTCTATATATAAACATTAGGCGATAAATAAAATATTGGTAAATATAAGAATTTTGATAAGTTGGATCTAAGCCGTTTATAATATATTTACCTAATATATTCCGTCAAGAGTTAATATTATCAGTGTAAACTATAGGTCTAGCGACTAGTGAGAATTTGTAATCATATTGCATTCCAGGTAACATTACTTTCAACCTTTATATGTAGATATATATATATATATATATATATATATATATATATATATATATATATATATATATATATATATGTATGTATGTATGTATGTATGTATATGCATGTGTGTTTGGGCATATTTTAATTATGCAATTTTTGATATAATGGTCTTATCTGGCTATGTGACCTTACGCGAATATATATGATTTTATATAATTAGGCTCATGGTTGATATTATATTTTTATTATGAATTTAATATAAATATGGGTTCTTGATGAATTTCATGTAAATATTGAAATTTTATTATAGTTGTGTTATTTATTTGATGTGCTAGCTGTAAAGAGTTGATTTTATACAAGTGTTCATTTATTATGCATACATCATAAGGCTCGTATCTTATATGACTAAATTAAATTTTGTTATTTATGTTAGCATATAATTGGACCTAAGAATCTTTAACTATGATTTATTTATTTATTTAAAGTGCTAGTTGGATAATTATTTTTACTTTGTTCTAATCCAGCTGGTGAATTGACAGGTGACTCCAAGTGGGTATATTTCTATATGGTGGATTGTATGACTTTACTTAATTAAAATACCATAACTTAAAGTGAAACATAAAGTGGGCTTTGGGTCCTTCAAGTTTAGCCTCCTGAAGTTGGGGATCGGCAATAGTCTTTCTCTTTTAATTCTATTGTGGATATTTATTTATTTGCTAGCCGTGTCTGGTTAAGGCTCCTCGTCTACTCTATTAAGTGGTGTGCACACTTAAGGGTAGGATGATCGAGGTGGTAGGTCTTCGGACTTTTGTTGTCCCCTTTGGACTATGTTCACTGGGATGGCCCAGGTGTGATTTCTAATCCTCCTGTGGTTGGTGGTAGGTCTTCGGACTTTTGTTATCCCCTTTGGACTTTGTCCTCTGGGATGGCCAGGTGACCCCCTGGTTGGTTTACCCACTTAAATAATTGGAGGTTGTGATCACCTAAATTAAAGATTAGTAAATGCATAATCATTTATTTACATTTGGTTTTCTTACCTGATTCATTGCATATATACACGTCTATATTATATTCCATTGTACTAACATGTTACTTAACTGTTCCCCTAGCTAACTCGTTACGTGTTTTAAACGGGATTGTGATGACCCATGATATATATATGGTGAGCAGACGATCTAGTGCAGGTTGGGTATGAATTTATAAGGTGTTGATGGCATGCATGACGGGGAATATTGAGAGTGGTGGTGACTTTTAGAGTTTTATTTATCATATTAATTTGAGTAGATTTTTCATAATTTCAATTGTAGGAACATTTTCGATTCGATTGGTTTGAATTAATAAATATATTTTTGTGTGTTTTCTTATTTTATCTAGCCTTAGCAACTAGTGTAAGCAGAATAGTGGTGTCTACTTACACTAGTTGTGGCGGTAATACCCTCATTGTGTTTAGCTTCGGCATATATTTTTTTATTTTTCTAGTTAATTGGTTTTGAAAAATGGGGGTGTTACAATAATAGTGGCTCACGAGCGTGTTGCCCTGGCAAGTGATTATGAGCACCGATCCACCGGATATAATAGTGGCCCAGGAGCGTGTTGCCCTTGATGATGTTGATATACATCTATAGATTCCGATCCACTGACAATAATAGTGGGGGGTCCTGAGCTCAATAAAACCAGTCATGCATGTGAATAAAGTTATGAAAAAATACTAATCACTTATAGTGGAACACCATATAAGTCGGGGTCAGACCGGTCCACCGGCGAATAATAGTGACCATGAGCATTTTGCCCTACATGATCGGTCCACCAACAAATAATAGTGGCCAGGAGCATTTTTCCCTTCATGACCTGTCCACCGACGAATAATAGTGGGGTTCCCGCACTCACATGGATATAAAATATAAGAGATGATTGAATAATGATTAACTAATGGCTTAAGGCCAGAAGTATTGATTTCGCACTATGACATGGCTTAAGGCTGAAAGTATTGATCATACATTACGACCTATTGATATCTAATATGAATGTTAATTATGCGAATGTTATATGTACACATCTTGTTATATATGTATATAGCTTTGTATCATGTGTTACATTACGGGCCTGCTTTTAAGTGTGTTTTAAAGGGTTATTCAGTACATAGTACTGAAGGGTTCCATTCGTGGGGCCCCTGCCTATTCAATGGGCAGTGTCCCTCGCAGGTCCATTTTCAGGTGCTACTCAAGTGGGCAACGAAAAAGAGCGTAAGGATTATCCAGCTTTTAGGGTTTCATCCTTCCTCTTCTAATGTTTGGTTTAAATGAAATCCTTGTTCTTATAACCACCATTGGTGGATTTTATTCTTGTAAATGTTTACTTACGCTACTCTGATTTAAAAATGGTTTGAATTTCTAGCAATTGATATTTTATTCTTTAGCCTTAGCACTTGGCACTGGACAGTATCAATGAACCAGTCTGGTACTAAGTGTGGCGGTAATATCCTAGAAATTTACAGTTTGTTATTTTGCTTCTGCTAATCTTTTAATAAAACGAAAATTTTCAGTAGTGAATTTTAGGGGTGTTATAGAGGAAGAAAGGAAGATCAGCGGGGATGAGGAGGCAAAGCGTGAGGTGTAAGAATGGAAGCACCGAGATTGATTACCAGAGAGGGAGTGAGGGTTTAGAGAGGGCGTCCAAAAGATTAGAATACTTTAGAATGAAACATGAGCTTTCCCAAAATTGAATCATTAAATAAAACTTAATCCAAAAGTAGGCTGCCAGGTCACAAACCACAGTCATCAATTCCTTCTCCGAATAAAACTTAATCAAATATACATCAAACTCGATCAAATATATCTGACCCCTAAAAGTAAATTTATTCCGAGGATTATTGCTCGCTACTCAGCGCTGGTTTCACAATAACTGTATAAGGTCGTATTTTTTTATTACATTATCTATAAATATTAATCTAATTTTACTTTTAATCAAAGTCATTTTTTTGTTATCTACTTTTGGTCTATGCGTGTGTTTTGAATTAAATAATTTGTGATTGTTTATTGGTTATACAGACTTTATTGATACAACTGGTCATGTTTGTAGGTTGTAAATAAGCGAAACCAACTCACAAGTCATGACTAGCTCATTAAAACTTAAATTCGACTTATTCGTTTTAATTAAATCAGTTGAGTTTGTACCTTATTTGTAAGCTCATATATTAAACGAATTAAGTCTAAGTCAAAAAAAAAATAACTCGGCTCATTTATAGTTTAGTCTCGTAAACTTGACTCCTTACAAGTTTGGTTCATTAAAAGCTTGTTTCATTTTGTTCATTTATTTAAATGAGTCAAGTCTAAACACGGGGGGTAGAACACTTGACTCAACTCAGCTTCGCTCATTTAGTGAGAGATTATACTAGAGAATATAAAGGGCTTTTTTATAGGTTAAAGATCTTCATAACACTTTCAGCATGAACAAATTACCAAAAAAAAAAGTAATTTCTCTACATATAACATATTCAACAAAGTAACTTCTATCTATCTATGCAGATCACGCTACCCAATTTCATAAACCATTAACATAATATCAGAGACAACTGGTAAAAGAAAAGGAATAAAGCAATGTAGTTCTTTAATACTGAAAAAATTAGCAACCCAAACATACCAAAACAATAAAAAAAGGTGATCAATAAACTAAAATCTTATTTATGATGAATAAATTATTGCTTTTCCAGAAGAAATAGAGATAACAAACCAATGCACAAAATAAATAGAAATAGAGACAAAGGAAAATTAAAATGGATGGTGGTGAAAAACATTAGTTAGGAAATAGTTTCTGTAGATGAATAAATTATTGCTTTTCCAGAAGAAAAAAAAATGCCAACACTACATTAGTCCCCCCTAAAATTTAAATACATATATAGTAAAAAAAATTAAAATGACAGATAGATTTAAAGAAGAAGAAAAAAGTTGCACAAATTAACATCAATACTCATAATAAATACATAACAATATGACATAACCAATGTATATATTACCTACAATAGCATCCAAACTACTCAATGTTATTTCTACCAAAAGTTTCGATCTTCATTTAGGACTCTATCCTTATTGAATATTATCCTTTTTAACTTCTTAAGCATTATCCTATTTTGCATAGGTGGGCCAAATATTTCAAAATTAGAGATCAAATGCTTCTTAAACCATAATCCTATGTGGAATGGTAGAGAAATTTCTATTCCACCCCCTTATTTGAATATAAATTGAGGAGGAAAAAATGAGCATCTCTTATAGTAACCAAGATCATAAGCATGTCAATTAAGTTCATAAATCTAGTGCAAGGTGTGATTAGATTTTAGCATTACAAACATTATGAAAAGCCAATAAATGCTCCGGAAATGAAGGATCAAATGTCAACACTTCAATATGCACAAAATAAAAAGAAAAATAATAGAGAATGCTAAAAACAAAAGAAATATGAAGAAATAAATAATAATCCAATCATCCAAAAGGATCACCGGTGTAATATAGTGCCAGAATAAATTTAAGAGGCAAACTAAAGCCATCAACCATTGACCTATGCCAATAGTATTAAAAAAATGGTAAATATTTATAATCTATATTATAAATAAGATAATAAGGCTGATGTGGGAGCATCTCATGATCCTCTTGAATTGGCATGCTTTATAATGAGGACAATACAACAAGTTCATGCAAATACTTCATAATTGTGTAGAACTTGTTGTAAACCCTAGGTTATCATCATATATAATTTAGGGTTTCATAGCTTATTATTTCATGTAAACCTATTAGTCAATTTAATATTTGTAATTTTATAATTGATTTCATTTAATTAAATGGAATAGTTTATAAATATTTCTAATTAGTCATACACCTAAACAAACCATGGGTTATGATATGAACTCCATCCACAAATGTGATGAAACCCAATATCGTGAAGACAAGATTGTTTGAGCCTTGACCCAACACCTAACAAGATGAAAACCAAGACTACGAAGGATTGAAACGCCACACCTAGAAAACGTGAGAATCTCTCAACAATCAAGGTGATAAGTTTGGTTGTTTGAACTCCACAAGATTAACTTGATAAGTTCTACAATTTCTTTTAAGAACGAAGAAGAACACAAAACCTCAAAAATATGATAATTTATTAAAATGTTATATATATCCTTATTCATTTTGAAATACCCATATATATACTTGGAACACCCTCTAAGAATAGAAAAAGTCACAACTAAAGCTTTAAAACACCCTCCTAGAATAGGAAAAGTCATAACTAAATCTAGAATAGGAAAAGTCATAATTAAAGCTTTAAAATAACACAAACAACAAAATAAATAAGTTCCCACGTTTGTTAGGCATCTTGGACTTCTAAAGGCAACCATAAATAGCTAAATGACTAATTTTAATATATTTAACATAACCATTCAAGATCATGTTTTAATCCTCTATTTAATATCTTGGAACTCATGATATTCATGCCTTTTGATGGTTAGATCATGTTGGAAACGATTTTGCATAAATATTAGTCTCTTCAATTTCTTTTATGATGTTGACTAAGTCTTGATTATTATTTGATCCCATCTTGGTCTGTTTAGAATCAGCTCAAATCTCTTGGATTAGCCCATTTAGTGATTCCTTGAAACGTTTGGCTCTAACTCTTGTAATTGGACCACTTGGTAGAGACAAAGGGTCTTGTGAAGGATTTGCATCATCCCCAAGTGTATGATTAACAAGTCTAGTTCCTTGGTTTGTATCAGGTTAGGTCATTTAGAACTAAATCTATTTAGTTGCTAACAAACTAAGACTCATAATTTTAGGGTTGTTGCCGATGTATATATCTGTTAAGTAATAGTTAGTTTAGTTGTTAGACAGTTAGTAATTTGCTGTAACAACTTGCTATGAGTATAGTCATAATCGTCAATTGTACATGATAATGAATTGAATGATAATCAAGAAATTTTGGCTAAGGTTCTCTCTTGTGTGAGATAGTTTCTTCTTCTTAGAAATTGTCTTGAGTATTTCGTATCTATAAACCCTTTGAATGTGTTCTTGAAGAAACATTCAAAGTTTAACCCTTTGTTGTGTGAATATTGGTTGAAGATTCAGACCTTCCATTTTCATCCATATCTTCGAACCGAACCAACCTCATTTTCAATGCTTCCAATTTTTGAAGATCATTAGTCCAATTTGATTTCATGGTTTTCCAGGTTGATCAGCGTCATTTTTGGTATCAAAGCTAGGTTGGCTCTTCAATTCATTTAAATTTCCAATCCTTCCCTTCATCTTGTTATTAGCAACATTTTTGTTACATTCCCTTCATCTTCAATGTGAATTGTAGGTAATATTCATAGTGTTTGGCAAAAGTTGTTCAGCCTACCTTTATCATATCTTCATCCTCCCTTTGAATCTTTGAATTCAAAGTTTGAAGATATTCTATACTTCTACCCATCATCATTGACATTTATCACCCTAACTATTCAACCGCCTTCTCCTTATCTTCAACCGTCCTGATATGAACTCCATCAACAACTGTGATGAAACCCAATAGCAACGATGGTTTAAAACCCCAAGATCATAAAGACAAGATCGCTTGAGCCTTAACCCAACACCTAACAAGATGAAAACCAAGACTACGAAGGATTGAAACGCCACACCTAGAAAACTTGAGAATCTCTCAACAATCAAGGTGATAAGTTCGGTTGTTTGAACACCACAAGATTAACTTGATAAGTTCTACAAGTTCTTTTAAGAATGAAGAGGAACACAAAACCTCACAAATATGATAATTTCTAAAAATGTTATATATCCTTATTCATCTTAAAATACCTATATATATACTTGGAACAACCCTCCAAGAATAGGAAAAGTCACAACTAAACCTTTAAAATACCCTCCTAGAATAGGAAAAGTCATAACTAAAGCTAGAATACAAAAAGTCGTAAATAAAGCTAGAATATGAAAAGTCATAAATAAAGCTAGAATACCAAAAGTCATAACTAAAGCTTTTAAAACACCCTCCTAGAATAGGAAAAGTCATAATTGAAGCTTTAAAATAGCACACACAATAAAATAAACAAGTTCCCACGTTTTTTAGGCCTCTTGGACTTCTAAAGGCCATTCAAGACCATGTTTTAATGTATTTAACATAACCATTGAAGACCATGTTTTAATCCTCTATTTAATATCTTGAAACTCATGAAATTCATGCCTTTTGATGGTTAGATCATGTTGGAAACGTTTTTGCATAAATATTAGTCTCTTCAACTTCTTTGATGATGTTGACTAAGTCTTGATTATTATTTGATCCCATCTTGGTATGTTTAGAATCAGCCCAAATCTCTTGGATTAGCCTATTTAGTGCTTGCTTGAAATTTTTGGCTCTAAGTCTTGTAATTGGACCGCATGGAAGCGATAAAGGGTCTTGTGAAGGATTTGCATCATCCCCAAGTGTATGATTAACAAGTCCAGCTCCTTGGTTTGCATCACGTTCACTCAACTCATTCAAGAACCTATTATCCTCCACTCTTTCCTAACAAATTTCAATTATAACTCGCCATATTCGAACTGCTCTTCATTTCTCCATTTAAATTTCTAGCATCTTCAAGCAAGATTCCACCCATTTTTGTTCAACATATTTAAATATCACCCTCGTATTCAAACCATATTACATCTCATTGTCATCCATTGTTCATCAACATCCTATGTTGAACAAAAATTATCCAAGAATCACCTCATCCCAACTCCAACTTTCACCGACCATACTTAGTTATCACCTCATTCGAATTTCACTCATCCAATTGCTTCATGTGGTATTAGTTGGAATTATCTCAAGTAGTTAGAACTAACTAAGCCACAAACAACTAGTTTGTTTTCCTAACAGTTAGTTTAAGTTGTTAATTGGTTGAGATTGGTTGCAACAACTTGGCATGAGTCTTATTTATACTCTTTATTTGTACATGATGTTGATGAGTTGAATAATAATCAAGCTATGTTTGGCTAAGTTATACTCTTTTTGAGATAACATCTTTTTCTTAGAAATTTCTTGGAGCAATCCTATCTAAGAACCCCTTCGAAAGCATTATTAGAGAAATATCCAAAGTTCAACCCTTTTTTGTTGAATCTTAGTGGAAGATTCACAATCACTGCATGAAATCCTAAAACCCAAACTAAAATCCTTTTTTTAAGCCTTCAAACCTATTTGCTTGCTCGGTAGCTCTCTATAGCTTTATAGGAATATCTTGAAGATGTTAAACTAAGGGAACACTATTGAGGCTCCATAAGTATACCACTAAGACTGAAGCTTTCCTCCATAAGTAACAATCCGCTTGCTTGATATCTCTCTATAGCTTCATAGGAATATCATAGTTTGGAGTCGGCAATGGCCTTCTCCATGCTCTTGTCCATATCCTTTTGCCATAACGCAACCACTTTGTTGGCCTCGGCCAATTTTTCTTGAAGATGCTTTATCTATGAACTATTTATCATTTCCTCATCAACACCTTGTATACATAGATACTCAGTCTCATTTCACTGCTCCTCTATGGTTTTTTCCATATCTTTCTTAACACATCTATTACAATCAACATACATTTAAACATTATTTGCATCATTGATCTACTTTTTCTTCATAGAAGATGGTTTATCGGTCAACAGTCTCTCCTTGCAAAAGTTATCTTCAAGAAGAACTATATCAACCTTCAACAGATCTATTTCAGCTTTAGTTGCTTAATAATCTTTTTCTAGAAAATCTTCCAGGCTAACAACTTTAGCCTTGAAAAAATCTCCTTCAACTAAGGTAGACTTAAATTTTCTCTTCTTAGCTTCTAGATATATGATTTAGCCTCAAGGAATTTCTTATTGGCTTGCAAAGCTAAGTGAGACCGTTGAACGTCTACATATTTCTCCTCTATCAATCTAAAAAACTAGGAACTTCAATCAAAATGATATATAAAATGTTATTGAAGTTGTTACATTGAAATCATCTAACATATATAAAATTATGAATTAAGTTATACTTAATAGGTGAGGTTTAAGTTAGCTCTTAGCAAGGTTGTTGTTTTGAGGCTAATGACAATCTTCCTATCCTCGTGCAACATCATGGCCTCAAATCATTTCCAAACAAACACTATCATTTGGATGGAAGTAGAAGAAATAGTAATTGTCGTGCCTAGTTAAGGAGATTTTCCAATTTGGGTATCCCAGCATCAGGGCCTTCTTGCATGACATCTGCATGGGTGGAGACGTTAGCACCCTCTGGTCCAATAGAGGTTTTGAGGGGTTTCTAGCACTAGAGCTAGCCTTTGCTTATAGAGAAGGAATAATGTGGGCTTCCAAGTGAATCTTCTCCTTTCTCTACGGCTTGCTTTTCTTCACTAACTTTTTCTTGCATTAACATGATAGTCTCTCTTGTTTGGCCCAAACTAGAGTTTCCTTAGGACATGGTAAGGTAAGAAGCTTGGGTTCCTTCAAGGAAGGGTCCATCAATTCCTTCCCCTTTCTTTGAATCGATGTATGAAGTGACTAAAGAAGATTGTTTTTCACTTTTTGTTTTGAGAGCTTAGGGGTGATAGAAAGTGAGGCAAATGAAGGATTTAGAACCTTCTTAGCTGTTGGAAACTTAGAGGTTGCCTTAGGATAAATAAAATTATGAAGGATTGTTAATCTTATAAGCTAAGGGTTTATCATGTATGAAGAAAAGCATAAACCTTAGTAATCAAGGATATGTTCATAACAGCTTCTAATAGACATAGAGCAGGTTTATAATGAGTGCAATGTTCATATATCATATTAATAATGAGAACTGGTCGAACTCAATTATATATACATAACAAGAGTCGATAGTAAAATAATGAGTATTGCTAACATTATTTATATTATCTTTTTTCTTTAGCTTTTTAGGAACAAGCCTCATAATCCTCTATGCTTCCTGAACGCATGAGAAAGTCAAGGTGTTGTAGGACATGATTACAAAAAAAAAATTAGAGTAAGTACCTTTTTGGTTGGTAACCTTGATGTTAGACTTCCCACTAGGAGGATGGACAATGGGCCTTTTTATACCCTTGGACAAACTAGAGGAGATAAACTATTGTCATGTTTTCCATATATTACACTCTAAAACAAAAAGGAAGATAATTCTACAAGACAAGTTACTTCCCAATATCAAAAATTAACTCTATCTTCTTGATAGTGACAAGCTCGTCCATGACCTCTTTATTATTTATGATACACCCTTCCTATGAAAACTTTTCAAACTTATCTACACAGGCTTCTAACTCTAGAGAGAAATGTGGACACTCTCAAATGCCAGGATTAAGCTAACCTCACTTAGGTAGATTCCACTCTAAATCTCCCAAGACAAAGAAACTCTAGGACTGATAGAATCTTTTACAAAAGATAGAGGCTCATTAATGAATTTTTTCTTACCTTTAGTCTGAATGGAATCGAAGCCCAGGGCTATAGATGGCTCAAAATTTTGAAACAAATCCATTATTAGTCTAACTTCCAACAAACAACAACCATGTATAAAGTTTATCACCATTCTCTGGTTATTAGGGATGAAATAAGTAGAGCTTAGCCAATAGGATATGAGAAATGTATAATGGGTGTATGGGAAAGCGTATCCCAATAGATAGCACCTCGATGTATAATGTTATATATCTACTAGGTAGATTATTGGCTCTATTCGAGGGGGTTTGCTGAATCAATGTGAGAGAAGATGGAATCTGACATCTAATAGAAAAATTCATCAAGCTGAGCTTTGGTAAAGTTACTAGAAAGGAGAGTATCCAAGTCAAAAGTTAAAAGTTTAGACATGATGATAATAAGGGAAAGATTACAAAGGGGTAAAATTAGTTTGTAACCAATGGAATTTACCAGATCTTTTAGAAAAACTAGTGGTTGACATGGTGGCAACACAAACTTCGCACGTTCAATAACCATCATAGCTTGTTTCGTTGAATTCCTCTACTTATGGTGAAAGTAGGAGTTATTCAAATTTCTATAAATGAAGAGAGAAATGGCATGTACAGTTCCCTTAATAAAGGATGAAAAATGGAGATTTATAGGTTTTAAGTAAACAAATAGAGGCTTGAAGAAATTTCTTCAATAAAAGTGTAGGGCTCAAGAACTAAAAGAAGATAAAGAATGGTAAATGCAAAACTAAGGAAAAAGAGAAATTTGAGGGGGTTATGTGTATTGGTAAGATGATAATTTTTCTGGGTTATGTGTATTCAACACTAACAGTATCCCCTTAGTGACCTCTTTTGATTGGATGAAAGGTTGGTTAGTCGGCAAAATATTTGTTGAAGATAGAGCAATAAATCAAAGCCTCAATTCTTGCATTTTTAGCGCACAATATAGCGGCATCAAAACATATGGCCTTCATTAATGACCTAGGAAATTAATCCTTTTACATCAACTCTAGTTAGGATCATTTGGCCCTAGGTTCTCCCTCTAAGATTCACAAGTGAAAGTAGGGAAAATGAGGCTTATCCAATAGGACAGATTTTGGTACCATCTTATTTTTATTAAAATACAAAATTATAATTTTATAAAAAAAATTATATAATTTTGTTTTTATCTTAGTAAGATAGGTCGAGAAGTTGTTTAATGATTTGTATGACCAATAGAATACTTGATATTGCGTGTGTTTTTGTGTGTGTGTTATCCAATGAGCATTTGTATAAATTTATTTGTAAATTTACATGTTTTTATCTATTGTTGTTTATATAAATTTATTTATGTGTAACATTATTTATCTTTACTTATATATGTGTCTGATGCACATACTTTTCTTCTTTGTTAACACGTTTAATGTATAATTGTAACTTTTGGAAAGGTAATATAAGCTTAGCTTATCTACCTTATGAAAGTGGTTCTTGCATTGGACCATCAGCAATTTAATAGAAGCTTAGCCTGTCTACCTCATTGAAGTAGATGACATTATGGATGAAATTTTAAAGAGAGTGATGATATGGATTTTTTTCTCAACTATTATTATTTATCCTTTTAATGCTAGCCCAAAGAATAAGAGCTGGCCCAAAAAGCTTCCAGGTGCACTCATTTTTTTCTCAGATTAGTCCTCTGCATAAGACATGAATTTTTTGTTCACAACTACACATTATTTTTCCTTGTTCTACCCTTATATATATGGGTCTTTTATTCATTTTTGGGGATTTGAATTAATAATACAACTTTTCACTTTTTCTCTCTCCTCTCTCCTCTAAATTTTCTCCTTGGTGCTCTCTCTTTGCTTAGTACAATTCTAATTTCCTAAGAAGTCATCAAATTTAATTTTTTGGGTTTAATAGATATTTTTGGACATATATATGTCATCAAATTTAATTTCTCTTCTTCCACCATACCCTAACTTTTGCAAAAAAATATCTCCACCACTCATTTGTTATAAGGATGGATTATATACTTCCTTCTTCTCTTCTCCATTCTAATGATACCTCACCCTTTCTTCCGTCACGATATTTTCTTTCTTACTTTTTTCCTTTTTATCCCCTATTTTCACTCACCACCATCATCTTCCTTCCTCCATCATTTTAAAACTTATATGCACTAAAACTACATCCTTTTTTGTTCTTTCTTTTTCTCCTTCAATTCTACTTCCTTTCTAATCTTTTTTTATGAGATTATTCTAAGCGTTAATGGGTTTTTTTGGTAGGTTTCGAAGGATTTATCTAGGATCATGTTATTTATTTTTTATTTTTTAATTTGTTGAGAATTATTGTTGCATTTCATACAAGCATGATTTAATGTGTTTTGAAGTAAATTATACCATGTTTGGGATCTGGTTATTTCAATAACTTCATGTCTTTTTAATTACTTGATTGTTTTGGAAAATTGATGATATCATGTTAATCTCCATACATTATCTTTAGAACAACCAACACGTCATTAAATAAAGCCTGTTAAAATATTGAGTTATTCTAATAATGTCAGCGAATTTATATAAAGAAGTATATTCATTTGATTGATTCCCAACATTCTACTAATGTAGTAAATGTAAAAACAAATTTCCAATAATGTCTACATCATTAGTTGTTGTGGTTTTACCATGCCCTCTCAAGTCTATGGCTACAACTCTAGCTTTCTCCTTTATTTTACTTACTGACAGAGCAAATGACGGCCTGGAAAAATGAAGATCTATTAAGTTATATAATTAGTTTGTCATTATGACTACATTATAGAATTTGCTACCCCTACAAGCCTGAATTAAAAATATTCATCACAGATATATCTCTGCAAAAAGCTCTGCTACTCTGTGTACATTTCATTAATGAAAAGCAAGCTTCCTTTGCACAAGATATCATTCTTTTAGTTTCATATAATGGAAAATACTAGTAGTTCCTAGAGAACATCACCTAGTATATAGATAAAAGATAAACATAAAACATTAAGAATAATAATAATTGCCGATTATGAAGACCAACTGGTGAAGGTAATCTTGTAACTCGTCAAAAATGACAAGACATACACTAAAGGAATGCCATATTTTTGTAGTGCTGCAAGGTCAATGGAAATACCAGCAACATAACCCATTCATAGTAAGCAATTTAGGCACTTCAATCCAAAAGTATAATATCTCCCTACTAGTCATACATAAATCATCATCAATAGTCTCATTACAAGAAGCATGCAATGGCTTGTTTGGAAAACCACATTAAGTATGGAAGTTCACTTTAATCCATTCACAGTGACAAAGACATCCTAGTATGTAAGCCCGACAATGACAAGATAGGGGGTGTGTTGCAAGCAGCCTCACCTCCACTAGCTATGGGCTTATGGCCACCTAATTCTAAAGCTAACCAAAGAAAAACATTGCAAAGGAAAAAAATAGTAGGAGGTAAAAGCTGTGTAAAGATAGAGTTCGACATAACGTTAGTAGTATAGTAGTACAGTTAGCACAACTATACAAAAAGTAATAAAGAAGCATACCTATAAGGAAATAATAATAGGGATAATAATCCTAAATAGATAGCACAAGAAAATAAACAACTAGCCAACAGATAAATGAGAAAATAAAGAGATTAACTCGGTAAACTAAGAAACCAAAGAACTAGGCGCCTCTACATACCAAATATATGAAATGCACCACACTTAAATTCATAGGCTAGAAAGATATACAATTTTTTTAACAGGCCCTACATATTAAGCCTCCTCCAAAGGTTTTAGTTGACTTAATCACATAACAAACCTGAATATTAAACTCCAAACGTTTTTCTTGACTCAATTAAACCCAAAACAAAGATGGTGAGAATTTCTTTCCTTAGTGTTGAAGTTGGCTAAAAAAATAATATAGCTGACATTTGAATCAAATAATTAAAAAAAATGTATCTAAAGTTTGAAATCCACTGTAACCATTATGAGGTGAGCTAAACAAAGACTTATTAACCTTTTCTTTCTTCAATTTTCCATTTCAATGTAGCCAGGTTGACATCAATCTATGTTACCATTCCTCAAGCTTGTTTCAAAAAAGAAAAGAAAGTAAAAAGGAAAGATGATATAAAGAAGTTGACGAGTGCAATTACTAATAATTCTACTATCCGTTTTGAAGCCACCTTTTTAAGTAGTCAATCTATTCACAGAGAAAGGCAATAGATTGCAACTACTAGGATTCCTACTATTGGTTTCAACTTGCAGACCACAATAGTGATTCGATATACCAAAAAAACCCAAAAATTCCATGAAGCTGAGTAGAGCAATAAAACAAAGAAATAAATAAAATCAAATGACCACTATAAATGCATTTTATATTAGTGTCTAAAATGCTAATAGTAATAAAGTTTCAGTGCCTAGAAGCAATTAAAATTGAACAATCCAAGACAAAAAACTTAAAAGATAGATCTACCAATACTCGACTTTTCACTTGTAAGCATGGATGGGAGATGATAGAAACGAGAGACCTGGTTGGAAGTAGTTGTAGTTACATAAGCTATCAAAAGGTGGTGGCTTGGTACACAGGTGTGCATGGCTTTCGTGACTATCATTAAACTAGTCCAAAGTAGAAGGGTTATGGGCCTTCATGCCTTTGTTGGGGTGTATTGCATCAGGTAGGATTCATCTAAATAAGGAGGTTTATAAGGAGGCGTCAAGGAAGCCTATTTAACATCTATGACTCTTAAGGCACCTAGAGTGGACGGTTTTCATTCAGAAATTTTCAAGAGCTATTGGGATACTCTAGGGTAACACTTATAACATTTCATAGCTAGTTTTTTTTGGAGAAGAATAGTTTCCATCATTGAGCTATTTAGTGTGATATCTTTGTAAAAGGTCTATAATCACGAACCGTGTTGGTCACTATAGACCTATTGATGCATATGAGAATAAATTGGGTCAAGCTTAGGGAGGTAGCAGATTTAGGGTGATTACTACCGAAAAGATAGAGAGATGAAGGAAATGGGTAGTTATTTGATCTATGAGAACCTCTCAAGATCAAATATTCACTATCACCTTTCAAGATTTAAACTCTTGGAATCAAGAAAATAGAATTTTGTGGGTTTAAAATAGAATTCTCACTTGAAGGGAGGCTCTAGATTTCTCCAGATAAATATAACATCCAAAGCTTCCTTCGTTCAAATTATAAGCTCAACACTTATAAGGGTGTTTCAACCCTTTACAAGCTAACTTATTAACGTATAATACTGATTTAGTTGAAATCAAACTAGGTAGTTATCTAATAGATAGAAAATGAACTTGTTTGATTCAAACTTAAAGTAAAGTAGTAACAAAGCCTATGTTACTTGAAAATGATGGCCTAAAGACACTCCCTATGCTTTCAGATCAGACTTGGAGGTGTTGTCCAATAAAATCTTAGCTAAAAATGCAAAAAAAAACATTATTAAAAGTAAAAAAGAAAAAAAAAGCTTTTCTGAGTGCAGACTTGAGAACAATTATGGCATGTTTGCCCTTACTTTTCTATAATGTTAGCTGTAATTGCATTAGTCTTTTTCCTGACTCTTATACCACCATCAGATCTGTGGGCTTCTACTGGCTAACAATGATAAGCTAGATTTAAGCCACAAAAGGTGATGGCTTGAATATGGCTTTTTGCGTGGATTAATGGCTCACAATTTGATTCATTAATTTTGTAATAATCAGAAAGATTTTTTATTCTTCTTTTTAGGAAAAATTACTAAGTAAATTATGCTCATTAGTGGTAGATGTTCCGACATCATCCTCTCCAGTTTGATGAGAATGATAATGATGGGCCCATGGTGAATTACAACTATATAGGGAGCAATAAGAAGGCCTTCGAGAATGGGAGTACTAGGCATCATGTGGGATTTGGGCATCAGTTGGCCCACGGGGACAGAGTGTTAGTTGTTGGCAATATTGAGTCATTAGGTGGGGAATTTTGTTTGGGGGACTGCTACATATAATTAAATATAGATCCCGATATGCAATATCGGCAAATATTTATCAAAATGTTGGTTAGTCGATACACGAAATTAGTGATAAGATACAATTTTAGAATTTGACATATTTATCAGTGATATATCGATTATTGGCTGATATTTTCCAATACTTTACTGATGTTTACCTATATTTGCTGCTATTTGCTAATATTTATTATGGGAAAAATCATATTGTGACAGTTGTGATATATAAAATATCATTTGTGATATTGCTACCTCAACCGCAAATGCGACTACAATCACACTTTTATTGCTTGGGTTGTTATCGTAGCTAGGTAGCCAAAGGGGGAATAAAAAGGGAGGGAGGCCTAAGAAGAAAGGCGGATGGTAAGAAGAGAATTGGGAGGCTATAGGTTCTCGAATTCCTGGCGGATTCTCTTACATTTTTTCCTTCACTACTAATATTATCACAACCATACTTCCACCACTGCTATTGTGTTATTTTGATCGATATCAAATTGGTATCATAGCGGTTGGATCCTGGAGGAGATGGCACAAAAGAAGGTAGATGTGTTAGAGGAGAAACTTCAATTAGTACAATAGGAATTGGACACCTGGAGAGAAGACATCCATCACATTTTGGGTAGAGCTAGCAATCGGGCGGGTCGGGTCACTATCGGATCGGGTAACATAATAATCGGATCATATCGGTTTCGGATAATTTCGGATCATTTTGTCGGGTCGGGTTGGATCGGGTTTGATTCGGATCAACTCAGTATCGGATAATATCGGGTCATTCTAAGCTCTCGGGTCAGGTCTGGTTGAGATCGGATGGACTCGGATTCGGGTAAATTTGGGTTGTTCTAATTTCAGTTTGGGTTCGGATCGGGCTCGGTTGAGTTTGAGTTATTATATTTTTGGGTCGAATTTAGATTGGATTTAGGTCATTTCATATTTGAGTCATACTTGTGTCATTTTCTTTCTTTCTTTTTATTCCAAGATATTATTAAAAGCTAATTATTTTGAGATCATTTATTTTAATTTATCTTATTCAATTAAAAGTGAATTATTATTTTAATTGTTTTGGGGCCTTAGAATTTTTTGTCATTATTTTATCTTTGGAGATGTATCTGACGTTTCAAATTTAAAAGTTTTCAAATCGTATCACTTTTCTTTTTATATTAAGGTATAACTTATAATTCAACTCCATTATTAGCTTGGTCATATTGAGTTCTAGTATTATTTTAAGTTTATATTATATTTATATCTTATACGCTCCTTACATGATATTAACTTATAATAGTCATTGATAATTGATAACAAATGAAGACTTCTAAGGTTGTACTTCTCATATTATTTTTAAAAGAGATTGATCACATCATATCAACATAATTTTAATAATAATAATAATAACAGTACAAAAATAATGATAACAATAATAATAGTAATCAATGAATATCAATTATGGCAAAAATAATAATAACAACATATTAGTTTTTTTATTATATATTTTGATTAGATCATATCAAGCTAAATAAGATAAAAATTAGATAAAGTAAGTAATAATGACTATTATTGACAAAAGACCAACTAATATTGACTTCTTACTATTTAACACTATTGATGTAATAAAAAATATTAATCTTCAATTTTTATAATGAATAACTAATATTCTCACTCTAGATTTTTCCTACTTTCCTATGATATTATAGGTACTATATTACAAGGTATGGCCGTATAGATACTAACATATAGTGTTCAAGGCTACACTGTTATTATCTTATGGTACTAGATGGAATAATGGAAGTGACCTAATATTTAAATGGCATAGTAGTGTTTTTCTTTTTTTTTTCTCTACTTTTATTTCTATTGGTATCAATGGATATTGTATTTGTATATACATAAGTGATATAAATTTTATGAAAGTATATTGTTTCTAGATTTTGATGTAAGTGCTAGTATGGATTAGTTACACATCTATATTATTTCATGTTTTATGAAGTTTTAAAAATTTTGAGTTATGGATTAATGTTAATTTTTGGGTAGTACCGAGTTGAATCTTTATAGATTTATAATTTTTTAGATAATATTAAATTTCGGATAAATAATGGATCGGGTCGGTTCATTTATGATTTATAGTTTTTCGGGTTATATCGGGTTTCGGGTGAACAACGGGTCGGGTTGGGTTTATTTCGGGCTTATGATTTCTCGGGTTATATCGGATATCGGATATGTATCGGATCGGGTCGGATAGGTTTCGGGCTTTTAATTAATCAGATAAAATCGGATCGGATTTCGGACGGATAGAGTCAGTATTCATCGGATTTTTCGGGTCGGGTCAAATTTTGCCGGCTCTAATTTTGGGCATGGATACCAGGCTTGGAAATATGGAGAACACACTTGAAGGGCTAGTTGGTGTTGTTACGAGGTTAGAACTTAGAACAGGTGATCATGGGAGGAGAAGCTTGTGCGTCAGATCGAAGGCAGAGAAATTAGGCTCAGGTGAATTAGCTGCTATAGACATAAGAAAAGGGAGGGCATGAATAGGGATATAGACCATTGCAGCAACTAGAATTTCCTAATTTTGAAGGTGTAGATCCCAATGGATGACATTTTAGGATTGAGGATTATTTTGAAATCAATCGCCCAACTAAATTAGAGAAGCTTGAAGGTACAATAATGGCCATGGAGAGCAATGCTCTCGCATAACTCAATATTGCAGAAATATTAGTGCCGGATTAATGAATAATGGAATTAACAAACTATGAAGAAGTAGGAACTCAATCGGAGGACAAAAATAAAGCATTTGAGCTTAAAAGAAGGGTTGTAAAATCTTTTAAAACTAATAGAGAACTGTATAAACATTCACAGACCATGACAATGTTAAAGTGTGTGTCTTGAGCAATAGGAAAAAATGTACCTAATGAAGCCAATGTGAGAATATATGGTTTGTATCAAGCTACTAGGTGTCTCTCAATAAAAGCATTATTGATGCAAAAGCATGGCCTCATTCATTTCCAAACATGGTTTTGAGACATGTTTGAGGAGTTTCTTTGAGTTCTTGGAAGTGGCAAAGTCAAACAAGACACTTTCTTAACTTTCAAAGCATAAGTTGCATTTTATGCAATTTCAAGCAACCAAACAAGACCTTAATGACACAGAAGCTATGGGATGAGTCAACCTATGTTTTGATGACATGTTGGACATTATGCCACATCATCATGACACGTGGAAGCTGCTGGAACAAGCACCACATGTGGAGTAATGCAAACTAGGGTTTTCTTTGTTAAGGTTGTGATTTTATGTAACTAACTAGCTCATAAGGCAACAATTTTTATATGATGTATTTCCATATTATTTAAGTATAATTATAGGTTGTAATTAGCTGTAATTAACAGTTGGAAGTCGAGTTTATGGCCTATAAATAAGGGTCTTCTTATGTGTAAAAGAGAGAGTTTGAGTTTGAATAAAAATCATCTCCTTTGAGAGAGTTTAAACCTTCCAATTCTATGTGAGTTGAAAGTGGCCATTGTTAAGGATTCTTTGTGTGTTCCTTTTCTTTGGTTTTGAATCCTATGAAGATTCTTTGTGTTTTCTTCATTTGATTCCTATCAAAGGGTTCATCTTTGTGAGTTCTATTTGAGATTCATTTAAACATTATCTTTCTGAGGTGTTTAAGTGTTACATTTGTTGCATTTTATCCTACCATTGTTTGACCACCATCATACTACATGAACATCATCATCCATCACCTTTCTTGAGTTGAATTCGTGTGGGTGTTACATATCAATTATACTAGGGTTACTATTGAAAAACTATGTATTAGAATGCTAAGGTAATAGTGCACTGCTGCCAAGCATGAAATTTTTTTTGCCTAGACACAAAATGTCCCTACTTCTGAACTATAATCAATCATAAATCTATGGTTGTTTATTATACATGGGCTGATATTTTTGGACCACTTATCCCCAATAATGATGATACTTCAAATACATGATGCTAACCATTTTAATATTTTTACATGATGTCTTTCAAACTAACATGATAAGTGAACGAAAGAGTTTTTTTAGAAGAGTATTATGAGCTGATAAGAGATAGAAAATGGACATTGATGGAATAGCCTTTGTATGATTGGATGTAACAAAAATCAGTTGGCTTGGAGTTCCACAAGCAATTATAATGGCCAACAATTCAAAAATAATAAATATAGACAATTTTTTGGAAAATAGGGAAATAATTCTTGATTTACTTATCACCTTGATTTTTGAGAGATTCTCAAGTTATCTAGGTGTGGCGTTTCAATCCTTCTTAGTCTTGGTTTTCATCTTGTTAAGTGTTGGGTCAAGGCTCAAGCGATCTTGTCTTCATGATCTTGGGGTTTTAAACCATCGTTGCTATTGAGTTTCATCACAGTTGTTGATGGGGTTCATATCATTGGGTTTTAAAAAGAACTTGAAAACATGGGAAGATTGTTTTCCACATGTTGAATTTGCTTATAATAGAAGTATACATTTAGCAACTAAGTTTTCACCTTTTGAAATGGTTTATGGCTTTAACCCTTTGTCACCATTGGATTTAACTTCTTTACCTTTGAGTGAACGTGTGAACTTAAATGGCAAAATGAAGGCAGAATTTATAAAGATGATTCATGACAAGGCATGACTGAACATTGAAAGGAAAACTCAACAATATGTCCAACAAGTCAACAAAGGATGCAAGAAGGTAGTGTTTGAACAGGGTGATTGGGTTTAGTTACACTTACGGAAGGAAAGTTTTCCAGAGAAACAACGTTCAAAACTCTTACCTCGGGGTGATGGACCATTTCAAGTAGTGGAACACATCAATGATAACGCCTACAAGCTTGACTTACCAGGTGAGTATGGTGTTAGTACAAACTTTAACGTTTCTGATTTATCTCCTTTTGATGTAGGTGATGATTTGAGGACAAATCCTTCTCAAGAGGAGGAGAGTGATGCAAACCAAGGAGCTGAACTTGTTAATCATGCACTTGAGGATGATGCAAATCCTTCACAAGACCCTTTACCGCTTCTAAGTGGTCCAATTACAAGACTTAGAGCCAAACATTTCAAGGAAGCACTAAATGAGCTAATCCAAGAGATTTGGGTTGAATCTAAACAGACCAAGATGGGCTCAAATAATTATCAAGCCTTAGTCAACATCATCAAAGAAGTTGAAGAGACTAATATTTATGCAAAAATTTTCCAAAATGATCTAACCATCAAAAGGCATGAATTTCTTGAGTTTCAAGATATTAAATAAAGGATTAAAACATGGTCTTGAATGATTATGTTAAATACAATTAAATTATTCATTTAGCTATTTATGGTTGCCTTTAGAAGTCCAAGAGGCCTAAAAAAACGTGGAAACTTGTTTATTTTATTGTTTGTGCTGTTTTAAAGCTTTAATTATGACTTTTCCTATTTTAGGTGGGTGTTTTAAAAGCTTTAGTTATGATTTTTTATATTCTAGCTTCATTTATGATTTTTCGTATTCTAGCTTTATTTATGACTTTTCGTATTCTAGGTTGCATGGTGGTATTAACGGTTGTATAGTGGTAATAGGGTTTGCATGGTGGTATTAATGGTTGTATAGTGGTAATAGGGTTTGCATGGTGGTATTAATGGTTGTGTGGTGGTATTAGGGTTGTATGGTGGATTTAGGGTTTTGCATGGGAGTTAATGATTGCATGGGATTTGGGGTTTGCATGAAAAGTTTGAAAGGTTGCATGGGAGTGAAATTTACGTATGAAAGGTTGATTTGGGATATAAGGAAGGTAATGTAAGTGTTATTTGGGTGTTTGAATATTTTGGATGAAAGATAGTGTGTGGCGATTATACAAGGGTCCGTAGGAGACTGAACTAGGGTTTGCGTGGACAATTAGGGTTTGTTGTGGTTGCTTAGAATTTTTGTATTATCATGTGTATTTGGTGATTAAAGTGTAATTATGATGGTGGAATTTTATGATTTGTGATGTATGAAGTATAAAGAGAATGATTCATACATGTCCATTGTGAAAGCCTTTGAATAAGATATTTTAGACATTAATCATGTAAAGTGAAAGATTGTTGAGCCGGCCCCAGACCGATCCACTAGCGAATAAAGCGAATAATAGGACATGATGTTCTATGTGTAACCGATCCACTAGTAATAATAGTGGTCAGGCTTTGTACCTGTGCGTTTTCAGTCCACCGGCTATAATAGTGGGGGATTTCGTGCTCAACAAATCGAACATATTTGTGCCAAGACATGGGAAATACACTAATTACTTACAGTGGAACACCATGCGAGGAGGGGCCAGATCGGTCCACCGGTGAATAATAGTGGCCAGGTACTACAGTATCCTAGACACCGATCCACCGGCTATAATAGTGGTCAGGAGTTATATGCCCTATGTGTTTTCTAGTCCACCAGCTATAATACCCAATTCCCGTACTCGCGTGGATTTGATAAAAAGCATGGTGTGAATCGACTTCTGATAAGTGATTAATTAAGTAATTAATCCAGATTATACATGGGCCTTTATACTTTTACCTGGTTGATCATATGCATTTATGATTGTGTTCTTTTATTCTTCTGCATGATTTATGTGCTCATGTGTGCGCCTTAGTGCTTGATTACCTTACTCAATATGTAACATATTGATCACCCTTTTCATGGGTGCTGCTCATTCCCACGAGCAGAAGGCCCATTCTGACTTTGTGCAGGTGGGGGAGACATCCGGTGGAGCTGAGAGTTGAGTATATATGTGGTCAGATTCACTCTTCTCGTTATTTTATATTCCTTCTATTATTTCCTTTGTATCGGATTTATCCAATCTGATTTATTACCTTGCATAGAGTACTTTAAATGAATCTTTTATCCGTTGTAAGCTATTTCTCTTTTGGATATGAATAATAATTCTTTATGCGTACTCTAATTTCTATGTTATTATTTCTTTAATTCATTTTATGAAATCTTGGTTTAAGTTTTATGTTAATCTTTTTAGCCTTAGTATTTGGTACTGAAACGGTCGGAGAGAACCGGTTTGGTGAAACATCCCCAGAATTCACGAGTTTTAATTTAAATATTTCTATTGTAATTTCTTCCACTTTGAAAAAAAGTAGTGAATTTTAGGGTGTTACAATTATACTTGATAGAATTATATATAGAGTCCAAGAACAATCTCACAAAACAAAGAAAATAAAATTATAACTCAAACCCTAATCAAGGGTTTCAATTTATTCCCTAACAATAAATAATCAGCTAGCCATAATTTTTGAATTAATTACACAGAAATATATATCCAAAATATAAATTAAAAATAGAGAAATAAATAAACGAAATTAATTATGAATGAAAGATCAAGAATTAATTTAGATGAAAAATAATTTTATCTGAAATAAATTCCGTCGGTATAAATTCTTCTATTTATTCTTCTCCTTTCTCGCCTTTATTTCTGTGCACAATTCTTTTTCTAGCGCTACCTATTGCTTGCTGCTATGCTCCACCTCGATTCTTGAACCTCACCTTTTGTTTTTCTCTATTCCTTTTTGGCCGAGCCTCCGCTACTATTTTTTTAAAGTTCATGCCTTCGCTAGCTCTCTCTCTGCCTATTGTTCTCCTTTTTTCTTCGTAGCCCTTTCTTCTATTTTTTTAAATCTCATATGGCGCTCCCTTGTTCTTTTTTTCTCTGTGTGCCCCTACGTCAGCTCTGCTCACCTTTTCTATCCTCCTATGCATTGCGTCGTGCGGTTTTTTCTCCTCGTCTCATGTGGCCCATTTTGACCGTCCACCTTAGCCCTTGCTTTTGCAGCTGCTACTCCCTCTACCGCACACTCCCTCGGCCCTTTTTTTCTTTTCTTATTTTTCAGCCTTTGGGTCTTCGGCCCTTGGGTCGTTGGTCCAAAGGTCTGATTTCTTTATTTATTTATTTATTTTTATTTTGTTTAAAATAATATCTACAAAATAAAATTCAATAAAAATTAATAAACAATATTATACTCTGAATTTATTTAATTTATATCATTTTAGCTTAAATAATAATATTTATGCAATTATTACTACTTAAGCATAAAATCATAATTATTCACCTATATTACTTAATTAAAATACTAAAAACTAAGATTATAAGAGTATAAAATATGTCAAAATATGAATTTATTGCACCTCCACACTTAGATTCTTTCTTGTCCTCATGCAAGTTAGTACTCTGACTAAATAAAATTAAATTAACTAGCCACTTTTGTAGGTCTCATGATTACACTTAGCATGCACAACAAGCCCTTTAAACCCCTAGATAAGGTCTCGTGAGGGTTTCGCAGATCATAAACCCACAAAATCACACACAAATAAAATAAAATAAAATCACACCTAACATTCTTAACCATTTTTGTCTCATAATCTTTTACTTTCATACGTCAAGATTATCAATCAATTTAGATTCAGCATTGAGAGATTTAAAGGATCAATTTCAACATATATTTTACATATAAATATGATTGGTATGAATAAGTCAATATTATGGATGAAGATCTACCATGCCTTAGTCACATCAAGATTCATCCTTACTGTGGATACCTTCTATTTTTTCCCTCTCTCCCTCTCTCTTAGATTCATGGTTATAAATGTATAAAAATACTCATGTATGTGAGATAAGATAATAAAGATAACAAACGACTCACATATGTAAATAAATAAGGCTTATGTTTTTATGGATAAAACCTAATGAAAGATATCAAATGTTGTGACTAATCTCCATCAGATCAAAGGCTGCATATCTCAAGAATCAAATAGGATTAACTTATTGGTTGTAGCGGAATTTAAGGTAAAGAAAGGTACGGAGTATTTTAGGAGTGTAGTGCTAAAAAGATCAAAAGCTAGTGGAATCTAATAATTGGATGAAATATAAGCATAACTACACATCAACGATCAATGATACATATCTCCAACTTAACACCAAATAAAAACATGAATAAAACTTTCTCATTTTCATCTCCATAACTCCCTCTCTTTCTTATACCCTAACATTTTTTTCACAGTTTTATTTTTTTAATTTTTTTCTCCACCAAACATAACCAATCCTCTTTCTTAGCATAAATAAATATATATATATATATATATCTTTCACATACACAACGACCCTTTATACATAATGATTTGATTACCTTCCTTTAGCTTTAAGCAAGGGTAAGGTTATTAAGGCTCAAAGGTTATTCAATGTGGTAATGAGGCTCAAAGGGTTTCTATGGGATGTATATCATGCATACACAAATTAAGTTAAGCTATTTGGTCATGTGGTAGAAAATCCTAAGCTCTCTCTATCATTTTATCAATCAGAGCATGTTTTGACTATAAGCTTAGAATAGTACAAGAATAAGTTATGGCAATCTCTGTAGTCCATTACAAGAGCTATGGAAAATAATTTGATGAAAATAATTAAACATATATAATGTTTGCAAAGAAACTTTGAATCCAAGAAAAGTATATCATTTCATGTAAGTTCGCTTAGAAAAAGAAGGTATATATGGTTCAAAAGCTCATTGAGAAATGTGATGAATCTCAACATATCATGTCGGTGGTTAGACAATCACACATGTTCTTTCTCCATTCAAATCTAAACATGTAAATATGTGTTCCCTATACCGAAATTAACACAAAAAATCTCTACTTGCTTTATTTCAATCTTATGATCATCTTTTGTTAGATTTCATAGATATACTACTCATTAACTAGTTAAGGGCTCCTATAACTCTTAAAACACTAAGCACTCTAAAAAATCTTTTTTTCAATTTTTTTATCCCTTTTTTTTTACTTGAAAAACACATAAAACAAACACCCCACACTTAAATCACACATTATCCTCAACGTGTAAACAACTAAGGGAACATGTGATTGTATGTATGGAGAAAAATAAATAAATAAATAAATATATAATTAGAGGGTAGAAAACTCCCTTATGACATTGGGTTATGATGCATGAGCATCTCATAATAATATTTCACTAATTAATTTTTCTAAGTTAGGGGACCACAAGACACTCTTAACTTGGATGAAATTAATTAGCTGAATATGAGAAATACGTGGAAGTACCAGCCCATGCTTGCATGGTGACACATTCAGTCCAAACACAACAAATTATGGTAGCTTATCTAACCCAAGCCCAACCAACTATTATGGCACATCAAGCCTAAGCCCAAAAAGCTATTTTATTACTATTTCCAAGTATTTTGCCACTTAAGAAGCCAAATCAGCCCAAGACCAAGGCTGATTTCGAAAATTAAAATAAAAAAAAAGAGAGAAAAGAAAAAGGAGGACAAGTGGATGGTGGAGTAGGTGAAGAAAGTCGGCCAAGTCAAATCAGATTGTTTTAATTGACTAAGCATGGGAGATGATTGATTATGTATGTGGGATGATTGAGTGACTTGTACTTTATTTATTACCTACTTTTCAGCATGTAAGGGACTCCATACTATGGTATGGCTGTCAAAATACCACACATAGGCTGACCTCATTTTAGTTCTCATCCAACTAGTTGTTAGCTTGTATTAGATAACTAGATAGTAAAAAATGGTAGGAATGTAACTAGGTAGGGTAAAGGGGATGGGTATAATAGAGTTTTTGCAAGAATGGCCACCACTATAAATATGGGTAGCTTCAACACAATGCAGCACACTATCCCCTTGAATTACAAATCAGATTTTCGAGCTCCCTATGTCCCCCCTCTACAAAGTTGAGTGAATCTTTGTTTTGAGTGAAAAATCTCATAACTTTTATCTCAAGTGTTGAAACCTTGAGTGGTAGTTGTGAGTATTTGGTCTTTGGCTACCTTAGATCAAATATTATCATACTCCTCATCTTTTTTCTCCATTTTAACTTTCGGTGGTCAATTATCCCATAAACTACCATCTTCCATTAAACATGTGCCAACTTGTTTAGCATTTGCATCAAGTTACCTCCTAAGTACGTCCACTTGAGAGTTGCTTCACCAAATCCCTCCTCGTGATGATCATCTTTATCTTGCACGGAAGAAAAAGACAAAATATTAGTTTTAATGAAAGATTTGATCCAACAAAAATGTAACTTACCTATCATGAGATTTAAGCTCGTGTATAAATAGATAATGTTTTATCCAATGTCAATGTATGGTGATCTCTCTATCAAAGGAATAACACATTTTCCTATCTCAAAATGGCATCCTTCCAACATAACCTCTCCTTTCGAGCATTACACTTCTCATTAGATGTATCCAAGATAATTTGATTACTCTCTTCAATCTTGGATCCATATAACTTGCTAAAAGAGGAAAAACGAGGAGTGTGGTTAGCATACATAAAATCAAAGTGGTTCAAAGGCTTATCTTGTGTTTCATGCTCATCTCCAAGCAAAAGTGGGGAACAAATGTTCAAAGATGGTCTATGGTAGACAAAAGTGATAGGCTTCCCATCTGTATACTTCTCTTTGTTCACTTGATCCTTATTTTGATGGGATTCTTCTTCTACTTTTACTAACCCTCCTCAACTAGCTCATCCTCATATTCAAGCATGGTATCATCACCCTCATAACTTTCACTTGAATTTAGAACGGAAGTAATAGAAAGTTATTTCTGTACTTGTAATTGATTGATCATGTTGACCGCATAACCCATTTGCTCCTCCAACACTGACATCTGATGCATATGCTAAATAAGTCGGTACATACTTAATGGAAGATGGTGGCTTATGATAATTGACCACCGAAACTTAAAATGAAGAAAAGAGACGAGGAGTATGATAATATTTGATCTAAGGTAGCCAAAGACCAAACACTCATAACTACCACTCAAGGTTTCAACACTTGAGATAAAAAGTTATAAGATTTTTCACTCAAAACAAAGTTTTCACTCAACTTTGTAGAGGGGGGACATAGGGAGCTCGAAAATCTGATTTGTAATTCAAGGGGATAGTGTGCTGCATTGTGTTGAAGCTACCCATATTTATAGTGGCGGCCATTCTTGAAAAAACTCTATTATACCCATCCCCTTTACCCTACCTAGTTACATTTCAATCATTCTTTACTATCTAGTTATCTAATACAAGCTAACAACTAGTTGGATGAGAACTAAAATGAGGTCAGCCTATGTGTGGTATTTTGACAGCCATACCACAGCATGGAGCCCCTTACATGCGGAAAAGGTAGGTAATAAATAAAAGTACAAATCACTCAATCATTCCCCATACCTAATCAATCATCTCCCATGCTTAGCCAATTAAAATAATTTGATTTGTTAACTTGGCTTACTTTCTTCACCTACTCCACCATCCACTTGTCCTCCTTTTTCTTTTTATCTTTTTTATTTATTTCAAATTTCAAAATTAGCCTTGGGCTTGGGCTGATTTTGCTTCTTAGGGGGCAAAATACTTCAAATAGCAATAAAATAGTTTGTTGGCCTCGGGCTTGATGTGCCATAATAGTTGGTTGGCCTTGGGTTGGATAATCTACCATATTTGGTTGTGTTTGAATGTGCCACTATGCATGCATGGGCTGGTACTTTCCATTTTATCTCATATTCAGATAATTAATTTTATCCAAGTTAAAAGTATTTTGTGGTCCCCTAACTTAGAAAAATTAATTAGTGAAACATCATTATGAGATGCTCCTGCATCAATGGGCTTGGGCTGATTTTGCTTCTTAGGGGGCAAAATACTTCAAAATAGTAATAAAATAGTTGGTTGGCCTCGGGCTTGATGTGCCATAATAGTTGGTTGGCCTTGGGTTGGATAATCTACCATATTTGGTTGTGTTTGAATGTGCCACTATGCATGCATGGGCTAGTACTTTCCATTTTATCTCATATTCAGATAATTCATTTATCCAAGTTAAAAGTATTTTGTGGTCCCCTAACTTAGAAAAATTAATTAGTGAAACATCATTATGAGATGCTCCTGCATCAACATCCTTTGATTTTGTGTAATTTGACTTTGCATCAGTTGATTCTGCCCATTTGTCAATGCTTCAAAAAGCTTCTCCATTTTTTCTAAACTTGAAGGTTCTAAAACTAGAGAAGATTTTTTTTGAGGATATTGATAATATTTTGAAGCTTCATATTCTTGTGTGTAAGGGTCTTGATAACGATCATTCATCCCCCATCCAAAGTTGGGGTAATGCCTCATTCCCAAATAGTATGCACTTGTATAGGGGTCATATCCTTAAAAATCATTAAAAGATTGAGCACTGGGCCGCATCCATCCTCTTGCTCTCATAGCTTGTGAATGGTAAGTATATGGATTTCCTTGTATATGACACACTCCACTTGTATTAATAACTCCTGTAGCTGTAGCTGCGTGCAAAACAAGAGTAGTGAGTTGGTTAAGTCTATCATCAAGATTACTTAAACTTACCTCATTTAATCTTACATTAAGATTCATGCAAAGTTGTCCATGACCAAAGGATCCTGTCATAGCCACCTAAAAGAATACTAACTGTAACACCCCCAAAATTCACTACTGAAAAATTTCGTTAATTAAAAGGAAACTAGCGGAAGTAAATTAATAAACCGTGAATTTTGGGAGTATTACCGCCACACTTAGTACCAGACCGGTTCACTCATACCGTTCTAGTACTAAGTGCTAAGGCTAAAGGAAAATGAAATACGATTTGCAAGAATTTCAACAAACTTAAATCAGATTAGCGTACCAAACGTTTACAAGAATGAACTCCACCCATGGAGGTTACAGTATCAACATATACATTTAAAACCAGAAATTTCAAAGAGAGAGAGAAAAACCCTAGTAGTTCTGGATGAGACCTTACTCTCTTCCCCGTTGCTCACTTGAGTAGCACCTGAAAAGACCTGCAAGGGACACTGCCTATTGAATAGGCAGGGGCCCCACGAATGGAACCCTTCAGTACTACGGTACTGAGTAACCCTTTAAAGTCCCACTTAAAAGTAGGCCCGCAATGCAACACATGAAACAAGATACATACATATACAACATTCACATAATTAACATTCACATAGCATATCATTATATCGTTACGAACAATCGGTACTTACGGTCTTAAGCCATATCATAACGCAACTCAAAACAATTAGGCCTTAAGCCCTTGTTCCACTATAAGCGATTTGTACTATCCCATAATTTTATTCACGTACATAACTAGTTTTATTGAGCTCAGGACCCCCCACTATTATTGTCGGTGGACCGGAATATATATAAATTCATCATCCAGGACACAACGCTCCTGGCCACTATTATAACCGGTGGACCGGGATATATAAAGAATCATCATCCAGGGCACAACGCTCCTGGCCACTATTATAACCGGTGGACCGGTACTCAATATCTTAATCATCTGGGCCCGGCTCATTAATATTCCACTTTCAATAATAGTATTTTTCATTTCTTTAATCAGCACATCAAACATATTTATTTGCCTCGATTGGGAGATCGATAACCCGAGACACAAAGGTACACCGGTCGTACCGGTGCATATCCGCTACTCAGTACCCTTTCAACCACGAACCCAAGGACACAAAGGTACCCTGGTCGTACTGGTGCATAAAGCTAACTCAGTACCCTACCGACAAGGACACCTAATCCATAAGTATGCATACCCCCTAACTAGGTCCGTAGAGCTAGAAAGAGTAAGATATAGGGCCTGGCTGGGACACAAAGGCACACCAGCAAATACCAGAATAATCGTGGACTAAACCACGTCCTTAAGGTAGCGACCCCTAAGGAGTCACCATTCCCGATCTCGAGGTCTTTCACTTTAAATATTAGTGTCTTAATTAAAGGTGATCACAAAGGCACGACAATCAGATACTTATTTACTTTCAACCGTTCTGATATCGTTAGTCGTTTCTTATTCAGGTGGTTATCCAAGCTATCACAGAGAAACCATTAAGGCCATATCAATTATCAAATACTCTTACTTGGCTAATCAGCCTTATTTAAATCACATTATAACATTCCACAATCACAACAAGAAGTTAGGTACAAATTACTTATTTACCCCCTTACTCATGTAATTGCTAAGGCATCCCTTCCTTACTTGATAAATTACCATATTACCCTTAAGGGTGCGTAACTACCAAATTACCCCTTTCTCGATTTACATTACTAAGTTACCTCCTACGCTTTTTAGATCGCCATTCACCCTTCATAATTATTAACCTTAACATCTTTCCCTTTTTGGTTGGTTAAATTACAAATTGCCCTTCTCCTTTGTTATAATTACTAAATTACCCTTGAGTTGGATAAACTCCCAAATCACCCTCCTTCATTATCATGATTACTATTCTATCCCTTTAGTTGGTTAAATAATTATCACTTTACCCTTTAATCGGCTAAATTACCAAATTTCCCCTTTAGTTGGATAAATTACCAAATTGTCCTTCTCCTTTATCATTATTACCATTTTACCCCTCTCAATTATTTTAATTGCCATTTTACCCTTTTTAATTATCATAAATCCCAAATCACCCTTCTTCATAATTACCAATATCAATTTACCCTTCTTCATAATCATAATTATTAATTTACCCTTCTCCATATTTATAATTACTATATTACCCTTCTCCTTTATTAAAATTACCATAATGTCCTTTAATTGGTTAATTTACCAAATTACCCTTCTCTAGTATCATACTTATCCAATTGCCCTTCTACAATCATAATTTAATTACTAAATTATCTTTTGTCGTTATCATAATTACCAAGTTACCCCATTACTCCCAAGTTTACCATAATATCCTTTTATTTATGAAAATTACCACAATACCCTTTTATTTATAAAATTACCATAACACTCCTTTTACTTTACAAATTACTATTTTACCCTTTTACATCCAAAGTTACCATTTTTATTTTTCCTTACAAAATTACCATTTTGCCCTTCCTTTCTAAGATTCCCATTTTGCCCTTCCTTCCAAAATTACTATTTTACCCTCCTTTCTCACAACTTACAATTTTATTCTTTTACTTATGAATTATCATTAACCCCTTTCTTTTTAAATTACCGAAATACCATTTACTTATAAAATTACTGAAATACCCTTTTCACTTATAAAATTTCCACTTAACCCTTTGTTGCACCATTCTTACAAATTTACCACCACTACATAAAATACCACTATTTGCACTCCATTCTTATCATTTAACTCCCCAAACTTGTCATCGTTCAACACGGTACTCAACTACATATATTAGATCACATACTTCATATCACTAAAATATCCTTAGATAATAATATTACACATACATTAGCAACATAATACATCATAGGCAAACATTTAGTATTTCCATCAATAATCAACTCCTTCCTTAATTATCATACCTACACATGGCACAAAGCTATCATGCATTTCCCTTTTTCTTTCAATAAATATAACAACCATTTATATATCATGCTTGGCTCACAAAACATACATAAAATCATAATAAAATTCCTAGTGTGCTAACATACGTTTCCATGCATTTAAGGGAGATTTAACGATTACCTTAATCCCGCAAAATATCAAATCTTACCAAGCATAATTAGCAACTCAACACCTAAAAATAATATCCATCATTATTGTGTTAGAAATAAGGAAATAAAAAGGATAAGACTTTATAAAAGAAATTCATTTAATAAAACACTTTAATTAATTATCAATATACCTCAAAAATTTTCCAAACAAATTCCAACACAAGGGGAAAGCTCACGCTGCATGAGCAGCGTGAGTGTCATGCATAAATGAGAGGGGGAAAGGCTTGAAGAGGGGTGAAGGAAGAAAAATGAGCCATTTTCGGGTTGAGGTCTTTGGGCTAGAAAAGAGGGTAGTTGGGGGAGGTTTGGAGGTAAGGTAAGGATGCAAGAGTGAAGAGGGGGTGTTGGTGGTGGCTAAGGATGGTTTTGCGGCGGCAGAAGGCGGCGGAGAAGGCGGCGGCAGGGCGGCGAAGATGGCTGGCGATAAGGGAAAAAAATGGGGAGAAAAGAAAGAAGGGGTGGAGGAGGGAGGAAGTGTAGGGCTCAAGGGGGCGGCGTGGGGGTGTAGGGCAGTAGGGGTGGTAGCAGGAGTCGGCGCAGGGGTTGGGAGCGGCGGACGGCGGCGGCGCAGAGAGAAAACAAGAAAAAAATGGAAAGAAGGAAGGAGAGAGGAGGGAGCTCGGGGGAGGAATATGGCTCGAAAATGGGCAGGGAAATGGACGATGGGGAGAAGAAAAAAGAAGAGGGAGGGAGGGTAAGGGGGTAGATGGTAGGGCATAGGGTGGTAGGGAGGCGGTAGGGTGGCAGGGAGAGGGTGGCGACGGGGAGGAGAGAATGGCAGGCATGGATAGGGTGCAGGGGTAGATTGGCTCGAAATAGGGGAGAAGAGGACGGGGTAGAGAGAGGGAGTAGCAGGGGCAGGTGCGGTGGCAGGCGGCAGCAGTCGCAGATGGTCAGGTGGCAGCTGCAGGTGGTCGGGCTGTTGTCGACGATGGCAGAAATGGAGGTCGGGAGTGGCAGAAGAGAGAAAGGGAGAGAGGTGCTGGCGGGTGGCTGGACCGGCGCAGGAAAAGAAGTGCAACCCGACCGGTCCAAGGAAAAAAAATAAAGAGGGCGTTGGCCTGCTGGACGGCGTGCGAGGAGGAGGGGCTGGGGAAAGGAACGAGCCTGGCCCGACGCTCAAGGGGGGGGGGGAAGCAGGCCAACAGCCTGGCGGCCCAAAGTCAGGAAGAAGGGAGAAAAAGAGAAATGGGGGAAAGGAGAAAGAAAATAAAAGGTAGGAAAAGGAAATTAGGGAAAATGGAAAAATTGAAAATAATTAAATTTATAAAATAATAGGATGTAATATTTTTGATAATAAGTTTATTTAATAATTTAATTTAATATAATTAAATATATGGGCTTAAAAAGGATAATTATAGTAAAATGCTAGTTTGAAAAAGATTATTTAAATAAAATAATATGATAAATAGAAAAATATTTATTTTTAATTTATTAAATACTCTTATCCAAATTTACATACTCCAAAATCCATAAAATAATTAAAATAAATAATTTTACAAGCTAATTTTATTTCAAACAAAGTTATTTATTAAAATATAGGTTTTGAAATTTTTGGGGGATTACACTAACACTTCAAAAGGAAACGGTTAAAAGCAAAACACAACACATCAAAAATCCTAAAATAAAACTAAAAGAAAAAAGCACTAAAAATAAAAACACACCAAAAAAAAACTTTTGAAATAAAGGTGAAGTTTCCAATCCCCAACAATGGCGCCAAAAATTGGTGTGACCATAGCCGGCACGCAATTTAAACCCTTTTGTTATCAATTGTAGTACGAAGAAATAAGGGTATCATTCTAAACCGGGGATTGAGATGACCCACCTCTATTTAACTAGCTTAAAAAAATAAATATAAAAATAGCACAAAATAAATAAATAAGAAAAATGCTAACAAGGTTATAAAAATAAAAATAATAAAATCATAAAATCATAAAAGGAATAAATAAAATAAAATAAAATAATGATAAAAATAATAGATAACCACATATATGATAAATATGCTAGGGAAATCGAAATCCACCACTAGATTAGGTCAAAATATAATATTATTTTCTAAGTCATTTTTTTCTCATAAAAAAGAGATCAACCAAGTTGTACATCAAAAGCATGTCCATACACCTTATATTAATTCTCTTAATTAATTAATATGACAAAGCGCTAATATTAACCCTATTAAATACTAACAGTATAGCAGCAACAAGTGACTCCTATATTTAATTAGATTTAATACATTAAGTATAATTGAAATGATGTAAATCTAAGTACCCAAACTAGTACACTAAGCATGTCTTGTTGTATTTCCTTTCCTTGACCCACACATATCTGAACGTTTTACTACTTCGGTTAGAATTACCAAATTATTAAGTGAATTATTATATAACTTAGCTGAAATTTATGTATATAAATTCTATTATATTTATATGGCCACCTAGTAGGGAAATAATCCTATATATTGTCACTTATGAGGAAACCAGAATAAGGTATGTACCAAATAAATTATACTTGACAGAATTATATATATATATAAATGATAACAATTAAAATAGAGTCAAAGTACAATCTCATGACACAAAGAAAATAAAATTATATCTCAAACCCTAATTTAAGATTTCAATTTATTCTCTAACAATAAATAATTCACCAGCTATAATTTTTTAATTAATTACATAGAAATACATATCCAAAATATAAATTAAAAATAGAGAAAAAAATAACCGAATTTAATTATAAATAAAAGATCAAAAATTTATTTAAATAAAAAATAATTTTAATTAAAATAAATTCCGTCGGTATAAAATTCCTTTATTTATTATTCTCTTATCTTGTATTTATTCCTACGCACAATTCTTTTTCTGGCTCAGCCTAATGCTTGCTGCTGTGCTCCGCCTCGATTCTTGATCCTCACTTTTTGTTTTTCTTTGTTCGTTTTTGGCCGAGCCTCTGCCACTCTCGGCACTAGCTACCCTTCTCTGAAGTTTGTGCATTCGCTAGCTCTCTCTCTACCTATTGTTCTCCTTTTTCTTTCGCAACCCTTTCTTCCATTTTTTTAATCTCGTACGGTGGTCCTCTGTTCTTTTTTCTCTGTGCGCCCCCACATCAACTCTAATGACCTTTTTTTTATCCTCCTATGCGCTGCATCGTGCGGTTTTTTCTCCTCGTCTCGTGAGGCCTGTTTTGACTGTCCACCTTAGCCCTTGCCTTTTCTACTGCTGCTCCTTCTACCGCACGCTCCATCTGCCTTTATTTTCTTTTCTTATTTTTCGGCCTTTGGACCTTCGACCCTTGGGCCGTTGGTCCAAAGGTCCAATTTCTTTATTTTTTTAATTTAAAATATTACCTGCAAAATAAAATTTAATAAAAATTAATAAATAATATTATACTCTAATTTTATTTAATCTATATCATTTTAGCATTAATAATAATATTTATGCAATTATTACCACTTAAGTATAAAATTATAAGTATTAAAAGGGTATAAAAACATGTCAAAATGTGAACTTATTAAGATTCGAGTGTGGTTTTGTATCTAATCCTAGCTCCTTCACCAACCTCTCATTGGCCATGTTTGTGCATGAACAGTATAAATGATAACTCAACAAACCACATCTCCTACTCTACCTTTAGTCTTGAATATCTTCCCTCTTTGATCAGGTTTCTCATTAGCTTGAAATTAAAGGAATTATAGTATCACATAATAAACATTTCCTCCATCCTTAGGTTTGCTTGATATTAATTTACTTAGCTCGAACTCAAGATCTTCATCACAGCCTTTTATCTCATCTATAAAAAATACTCTTTTGTTGGGACATTCTCTAGTTGATTATCTATATCTTCTACAATTAAGGCATTACTTTATATGGAATTCATTAACCTTGGCTTTACCCTTCTTCCCTCAGGTATGCCCTTACTTTTGAGGTACTTGACCTACACTATGTAGCTTGTGCATTGGAGTAGTACTTCACATAAGATGTACTTTGCTTGGCATTGGGTTTAGTAGACTTGATTTACTTTTCAAATCTTAAAGATAGCTTAGTCATACCATCAAGAGAGTCATGCAAGTAAGTGTCAAGTTTACCTTTATCAATCATTTTAAGGCCTCCCAGAAATCTAGAAAATATCCGTTCCTTTTTCTCATGAATATAACATATAAGTGCTAACTTCTCAAAATCTCTAACATATTCTTTAACACATATAATTCCTTTCTTATGAGTAGATAATTTGTTATATTTTTCTTACTCGTACTCCTTAGGTACAAATTTATCTCTCATGTGTTTCTTAATCTTATTCGAAGACTTACATTTCAATTTTCTATCTCATTCTCTAGTCCTATTGAAGTTATCATATAATATTCTTGGAAACTTCTAAAACATAAGAGTAGCTAATTTACATTTTTTTTACCACGATAATCCTTGAACTCAAATATAGCCTCTAGTTCATGTAACCACTCAAGAAAATAATTCAACATCAAGTTTACCATAAAATTAGGAAGATCAAGTTTTATAACTTTATTTTCTCTATTATCATGCCTTAAATTATGATGATACATAGCTTAATGACTTCCATTTCCTTGTTATTCTCCTTCAAAATCCACATTTGAGTTTATGTGCCTTCATATTTTAGGAGTATTTTGCCTTGCTGAACTTTCCATTTTGTCTCTATGGAACTCTCTTTATTCTTGCATGTTGTGGACTAACAATTGCTTGGTAAATTAGGACTTTGTCCTTTGAAATTAAGTTAGTGTGGAAGGAAATTTTTTTTAGTTAAGCATTGGTTGCATCTTTGACTTGTTAAGAGCGTGTATATTACCTCAAAAAGTGCTTGAAAATTATGTTCATTCTACATTGGTACCAACTAAACAAGCTAATTAGTGTCCTTAGGTTTTTAGTAAAAATCCCAACAAAATAACTCCTAATCTCTTAGGTTTGAGTAAGTTCTTGCTTGTTCTTTAGACTCAAACAAGTTAATTACAATTTTATCATTTAACTATATCACAAAGACAAATTACATATCACAACCAACAAGTATCTTGTTAAGTTCTAGATGTGGAAAACAACGAAACAAAATATATACTATACGGTGCAAGACTCCAACAACCATGAGTAATTTCTATTATATGTCATGCGGTATGTCGAAAACAATATTGATACTTTAATCTGTATGCAATTATATGTATTCACTTCAATAAATAAACCACCTAAATTTGAATGACTCATAGTTTAAAGACAACAAGGTCGAGGACACATCATTAGCACAAATGGTTTATGTCGCAATAATGATTATATAATAATGGCTAAGCAATATATATCCGGTTTCAACTCTCATATTTTATTACCACTGGTAAGTATTTATCATGTTATTATTTTATTAACCACAAAAGGAACAAGGGTAGGGTAGATTTACCAAAATAAATTGCTTAAACAAACACAACCTTACACGTTCATACACAGTCAAACATTTTCATGCACATAATCACATATCCATTTAGCTTTGGTAGGTTTTGATGCAAAAAATCCAAATTATTAGAGGTTTAATTGACTTGAATCTTATATTTCTAAGAAGTCTTCAAATTTGGATTATATACACAATTAAGAAACAAACAAGAACCTAGTTGTAATGATTGGGTGAATATGTGTGATGTCTTTGATGTGGAGAGAGGAAGTGGCCTAAATGGTTAACAATGATAAGATGAAAAGACAACCTAGATTTGACACTACAAATTATGTGGATATTGATAAGAAATTGAAAAAACACAAAGAAAGATCTTTGAGTCTTCCTTGGAGCCACAACTTAATTCAATTGGAGATGATGTTCTGATCCAAAGTCAAACTTGGCCCATGAACCTGTGGCACTTGTTTTGGAAGCTTTTGGGTTTTCCCCATTTGCTCACAAGTCAGAATATGTTACATGCCTTATTTGGGCGTGTGATTAAAGCCTTATTCAGTAAAAGACCAAGCACGTAGAAGCCCAAGGAGATCCGTGGTTATTTTAGTCTTATTTATTTTTATTTTCATGTTTTTATTATTATAATAAATAATTTATCTCTTTCAAATGGGTATTTAATCCCATTAAGAAGGGAGGCAAAAGGTGCGCTAGATTAAGGAATTGTTGTTGTTTCATTTCTATTCAGTAAGAAGCATTTGATGCCTTAATGAGGGGAGTTAAAAGGGGGGCATATCTTTAATTCTTAGATGTTATAGCTGAACGGTTTTGGGGTTATTATTCAGCCAAACCGTTGGCTTTCTTTTGCTGTATGATATTCCTATAAATACAAGTTTGAAGAGAGGAATAATAATTCCTGATTATTCACAATATACCTTATGGTTTTCTTTTTACTTTGAGTTTGTCTCAAGTTAAAGATTATTTCCTTATAGCTTTGAGTTTTTCTTGAGTTATAAGATTAGGGTGAGCTTTGAGTTTGTCTTGAGTTCTTGCCTAAGATCCCAGAACTTTGAGTGTGTTCTCGAGTTTTGGTTCATTTTCGTTATTTTATTGCTAATTACTTTCTGTCCAAATTTGATTATTCCTTCTTGAGACTAAAATTAAAGTTGTGATCTAAGAGGGTGTTTTGAGAATTACATCATTTGGTATCAGAGCTTTGGCATGGAGGTTCAAGGAAGATAGTGTTTTTGTTGAGAAAGAAAACCGCTGGAATTCATCCGGTTTTTCAGTCAACTTTGAAGAGCTATATCTCAGCCCTCAAAAATCCAAATCAATCGATTCTTTTTTTTTGAATCTGGGTATTTTTCTGTGTAGAATACACATATTTAATTCTAGAATTTTTGGAAACGTTTTGCTATTAAAATGGGCATTTTTCCGTGAACTGCACAAACACGAAGCAAATCCAGCGCATCAAATTTCAACTGAAGATTTCTCCTTCATCCGGATAGCTTTTAAGTAGTTTCTTTTTTTGAAATTGCTTAAATTTTTCTGAATTTTGACAATCTGTAAGCCTTTGAGAGTCTCAAGGCCATTTTCATTTTCATTTTCGTTTAGTTTCGGCTGAATATCTATTGTACTTATAATAACCTAGCAAAATAGTGAAAAGTCATGGCTGGTGGTGAGGAGTTTGCTAAGATGTTACAGGTTATTGCTCAAAAATTAGAAAAAATGGAGAAAAAATCAGAGGAGGATAGGGTGAGCTAAAATACTAGAATGGATGCAATAGCCGAAATGGTTTTTAAAACCACTAGGAAACTGAACGAGTTGGAGAATGAGGAAGAAAGTAGCAGTAGCAATTTTAGACAATTTGATGAAGATAGGGGATTAAAGATTGACCTACCTGAATTTGATGGGGGGCATGATAGTGAGGCTTTTCTAGATTGGGTAAGGCAAATAGAAACTGTGTTTGAGTATAAGGGGTTTGATGACAAGAAGAAGTTCAAACTGGCTATCCTCAAACTCACTAAACTCGCTGCCCTATGGTATGAAAACCTCAAGGCGAATAGGAGGAGAGAGGGGAAAGAAAGAGTAAACTCATGGGATAAGTTGAAAAAAAAGATGAGGGATAAATGGGTGAATAAGGAGTACGAACAGGAGCAATACCTAAAATTGACCCATCTTTCCCAAGAAAATATGAGCGTGGAAGATTACATTAAAGAATTTGAGAAGTTATGTTTGGTTTGTGATTTGCAAGAAAAGGAGACCTTCAAAATTGCTTGTTTTGTTAAGGGTCTTTCTAAAGGGATTAACCAAAAGGTGGAGGTAACTCACTACACCACTTTTAGTGATGTTTATAAATTGGCTATTAGATATGAGTCTCAATTGAAAGAGGAGAAGCCCAGAATTACTTCTTTCAAAAGTCCCATGAAATTTACTCCATTTTACTCTAAGGGGGGTACGTTTCAAAACAAGTCAGGAGGTACTTTTCAAAACAAATCTTTCTCTTCTAGTTCAAAATTTGATAAAGGGAAGGATAAGGCTGTAATTTCAACTAGTGAACTTGCTACTAGGAGAAAGTGTTTTAAATGTCATGGTAGAGGACATATGGCATCGGAGTGTCCTAGCAAAAATCTGATGACAGCAGCTCAATATGCCATGTTTGATGAGGAAGAAAAGCTTTATAATTTCATTACTCTAGAAGAAGATAACGAAGAAGAAGAGCTTGATGAGATCCCACCAGAAAGCGAGCTTAATATGATGGTGGTTCGCAAAATTTTGTTTAGTGAACCAGAAAATAATGAAAGGCAAAGAAACAATCTATTCCATACTAGGTGCAAGATTGGTGAGAAAACTTGTAATGTGATTGTTGATGGTGGAGCACAAACTAATGTGATCTCTAATGAAGCCGTGAGTAAGTTGAAACTTACTACTAGGGATCATGATGAGCCTTACAAGCTGAATTGGTTGAATGATGGTGTGGGAGTAAGAGTGAAGAAGCAAGCTTTGGTTTCTTATTCCATTGGAGGGTTTGAAGATGAAAGGTGGTGTGACATACTACCTATGGATGCATGTCACTTGCTGCTTGGAAGACCATGGCAATTTGATCATGACTCAGAGCATAAAGGTAGATCTAATGTTTATATTGTAACAACTAAAGAAGGTAGATGAGTTAGATTATTGCCTTTACCGCCCAAAGTTGCTAAGAAAGAAAAAGAGAAAAACAACTATCTTGTAACTTGTAATGAGTTTAAAAGAATAGTGGAAGAAAATGGGGGAGGGTATGCTTTGGTTGTGAGAACCAAAGATGATAATAGTACTACTTGTAATAACTCATCGCTACTAAATGAGTTATTAGAAGAGTACAAAGATGTGTTCCCCAATGACTTGCCCAAAGACCTACCTCCAATTAGAGGCATTGAGCACGCCATTGACTTGATTCCAGGAGCACCTTTGCCCAATAATGCTGCCTATAGGTGTAACCCGGAAGAGAGTAAGGAACTGAGAGGCAAGTGAATGAGTTGATCAAAAGAGGCTATGTGAGGGAGAGCCTTAGTCCCCGTTCCTGCACTCTTAGTACCTAAGAAAGATGGTACTTGGAGGATGTGTGTTGATAGTCGTTCCATTAACAATATAACGATCAAATACCATTTCCCTATGCCTCGTTTGCAAGATATGTTAGATGAGTTGAGTGGTGCCTTAGTCTTTTCCAAAATAGACTTAAGGAGTGGCTACCATCAAATGAGAATTCGAGAGGAGGATGAATGGAAAACGGCTTTCAAAACAAAGCAAGGGTTGTATGAGTGGTTGGTGATGCCATTTGGGCTTTGCAACACACCAAGCTCCTTCATGAGATTGATGAATGAAGTCCTCCGTCCTTTTTTGAATGATTTTATTGTTGTTTACTTAGATGATATTCTTGTGTATAGTAAAAACAATGAAGATCATGTAATTCATTTAAGGAGGTTGTTTGAAAATTTGAGGGAGGTGAAGTTGTATGGTAAGCTTGAGAAATGTGTATTCATGACTCCTAGTGTTGTATTTTTAGGATACATTGTAACGGGAGAGGGGGTTCATGTAGATCCAGAAAAGGTGAAGGCGGTTCAATCATGGTTGGCTCCAACCAATGTGCACGAAGTTAGAAGTTTTCATGGACTAGCCTCCTTCTATAGGCGGTTCATTAAGAACTTCTCAACCATCATGGCTCCAATCACATAATTAATGAAGAAAGGTAGTTTTGAGTGGACTGAAGCAGCACAAAAGGCCTTTGAGAAGGTCAAATCTCTTCTTTGCAATGCTCCTATACTTGTGCTTCCAGATTTCAACAAAGTGTTTGAGGTGGAGTGTGATGCAAGTGGGATAGGGATAGGTGCTATTTTGATACAAGAAAAGAAGCCTGTGAGTTACTTTAGTGAGAAGTTGAATGGGGCAAAGATGAACTATTCTCACTACCTTAGACCAAAACCATTCGTACTTCATTCTGATCATGAGGCTCTAAAATTCATACATGGACAGCAAAAGCTCAACAAGAGGCATGCTAAATGGGTGGAGTTTCTCCAATCATTTACTTTCAGTTCCAAGTACAAAGATGGTAAGAGTAATGTTGTGGCTGATGCATTGTCCCATCGAAACTACTTGCTTTCCATGGTGGATACAAAGATATTGGGTTTTGAACAACTCAAGGAGTGTTATAAAGATGATCCCGACTTTGCTAGTGAGATGGGAAGTCCTACTAAGGAGTTTGTATGGCAAGATGGTTACCTCTTTAAGGGTAACAAGTTGTGTGTTCCGAAGAGTGGAGTAAGGGAGTTGTTGGTGAGAGAAGTCCATAGTGGGGGATTGGCCGGACATTTTGGGATCTAAAAGACCCTTGATATTTTAAGCGAGCACTTCTATTGGCCTAGAATGATCAAGGATGTTACTCATGTTGTTCGGAGATGTGCTACTTGTCAAAAGGCTAAGGGACACTTCACTAAGGGTCTCTACACTCCATTACCAGTTCCGGATGCTCCATGGGAAACTGTCAGTATGGATTTTATTGTGGGTTTACCAAAGACGCAAAGGGGAAAAGATAGCATCATGGTAGTGGTAGATAGATTCTCTAAAATGGCACACTTTGTAGCTTGTAATAAAACTGATGATGCCTTGAAAGTGGGCGAACTATACTTCAAGGAAATTGTCAAACTTCATGGCATTCCTCGAAGTATAGTATCTGATAGGGACTCCAAATTCCTTAGTCACTTTTGGAGGACCCTATGGAAGCTTTTGGGTACCAAGTTGCTATTTAGTACCTCTCATCATCCCCAAACTGATGGGCAAACCGAGGTTACTAATAGGACTTTGGGTACTTTGTTGCGTGGACTTGTAAGCAAAACGCAAAAGGATTGAGACATGAAATTAGCCCATGCGGAATTTGCTTACAATAGGGCTCATTCATTGACTACTTCTCGCTCTCCTTTTGAAGTAGTTTATGGAGTGAATCCTTTTGTTCCTATTGATCTCATTCCTTTGGCTAAGGGGGAAATGATGGAAAAGGATGCCAAAAAGAGGGTTGAAACCTTTCAAAAAACCTGTGAGCAAGTGAAGAAAAGAATTCAGGAGATGAATAAGAAATACCAAGAGCGAGCCAATAAAAACCGCAAACAACCTATTTTTCAACCGGGGACTTGGTATGGTTGCATTTGAGGAAGGAGAGGTTTCCTAAGCTCCGCAAGAACAAACTTATGCCTCGTTCTGATGGCCCTTACAAAGTCCTTGAGAGGATCAATGATAGTGCATATAAGATTGAACTTCCAGATGATTTGATGGGGGTTAGTGCCATTTTCAATGTGGGTGATTTATCTCCTTATTTCGATGATTCGAGTTTGAGGGCAAACTCTTTTGAAGAAAAGGGGAATGATCCAAAGTCAAACTTGGCCCATGAACCTATGGCACTTGTTTTGGAAGCCCTTGGGTTTTCCCCATTTGCTCACAAGTCAGAATATGTTACATGCCTTACTTGGGCGTGTGATTAAAGCCTTATTCAGTAAAAGACCAAGCACGTAGAAGCCCAAGGAGATCCGTGGTTATTTTAGTCTTATTTATTTTTATTTTCATGTTATTATTATTATAATAAATAATGTATCTCTTTCAAATGGGTATTTAATCCCATTAAGAAGGGAGGCAAAAGGTGCGCTAGATTAAGGAATTGTTGTTGTTTCATTTCTATTCATTAAGAAGCATTTGATGCCTTAATGAGGGGAGTTAAAAGGGGGGCATATCTTTAATTTTTAGATGTTATAGCTGAACGGTTTTGGGGTTATTATTCAGCCAAACCGTTGGCTTTCTTTTGCTGTATGATATTTCCTATAAATACAAGTTTGAAGAGAGGAATAATAATTCCTGATTATTCACAATATACCTTATGGTTTTCTTTTTACTTTGAGTTTGTCTCAAGTTAAAGATTATTTCCTTATAGCTTTGAGTTTGTCTTGAGTTATAAGATTAGGGTGCGCTTTGAGTTTGTCTTGAGTTCTTGCCTAAGATCCCAGAACTTTGAGTGTGTTCTCGAGTTTTGGTTCATTTTCGTTATTTTATTGCTAATTACTTTCTGTCCAAATTTGATTATTCCTTCTTGAGACTAAAATTAAAGTTGTGATCTAAGAGGGTGTTTTGAGAATTACGTCATGTTCTCATTTTTTTGAAAGTTTATGATGCTCTCCAATGACTTGACAATACCTCTAAGAAGAAATCACCTAATTTTTTCCCTAGATTATACCCAACTCTCAGGTATACACTCTTTTAGAGAAGAATAAGAGAGTTAAAAAAATCATATGAATTTTATTCAAATTTTCATGTGGATATAATGAACAATGAATGACTATATGTACAAAGGCCTCATATGCTTCAACCTTGCTAACTAACTACAAACTTTCTTATTCATATAGAAATTATTATCTAACTAATTCTAGTCACTACTTATTAGGCTTGGTCAATTATAACCCCATATCAATAGTAGAAAGCTTATTAATGTAAATGACAACAAATTGTACATAAAATACAAAAGATAAACAAAAACCTTAGCTATGCGACAAACAAATCATGCAACCAAGCTTTATCCTTTATGTCACTTTGTAAATCCTTGCCTTGACCTTGCCTTGTACACTAATTATTTTTTATGAGTTCTCCTTCTTGAAAAGATATAAAATACTTGTAAGAATTACTTAAGAAACCATTTATTAGGTAAGGTTTTCAAGAGTGCTGGTTTCCATCTCTTAATATGCTAACACTTGAAATTCATTAGAAGAAAAGTAATATGATCCTACATCACTACCTTCCCCATTTAATCATCTTGATGGTGCACACCTCTTAGCTATAAAATTCCAACAAATACTTTCCATCTGAATGTAAGACCCCCATTTTTTACAACATAATTTTTTTGCTTAAAATGGTATGGAAGCTAAAATACACCAAGAAAAACTGGGTTGTTACCACTGTACCTAACACAAGATAGACGTTCGCTTTTTATCCCATATTAGATACGTTGCTAAAAAACCAATACATTCCAAAACGATAGAGTGCGTGAATTTAAATTAAATAACATTTAATAGATTATTTACATCATGGGGTCCCTAACAAAAACAATATAGGAATACAAAAAGTTAAAAGTATAGGGCTACATTAAAACAATATTAGGGCGTGACCCCAGAAACGGTGTGGAATGAACCCATCAAAATCTCTAGATATCTATTCTCTTAAACTCCAATCCCGAACTGAGGTAGGGCCACCACTTACTGTCCCCAAGATCTTACACATGGCCATCTATTTTTGGGAATGAGTAGATGAACGAGCAAATGGACACATCAGTATGCTGCCTACCGAGTTAGCCAAGTTGATGCCTAAACGAAAATAAAATAGTGCAATACAAAGTCTATTAGACATGGATATAATGTTCAACATGCATCATGCTAATATTATACATGTACAAGTAAGAATACACCAAAATATACTATCATGCATGACTTAGATAATGCAGAATATATCATGCTTGGTTTCATATTATAATCATGTAGGCATTCATACATGTACAAACAAGTTATTTAAGACAACCACTAGGGCTCAATTTCCAACTCACTCATCTCATTGTATTACACTATTTCCATATGCTTATGTTGATATATGTCAACATCTATTCAACTTTCCAATTATCAACTAGATGGTCACTTAAGCCGTTATCCAAATGTACAAACCTTATTTTATCTTTTGGTGCCTCATACCATTATTGCAATCAATATTAAATTACTTTTCATTCCATTTATTCATTAATTAGGTTTTATCACCCATTTACTTATCATAAATACTTTATAATTGAGCAATAGACTGTGCACCACCCCATGGTATTACATACGATAGAAACCTATCGAAATAAGGGACATAAGGCCAAGGCTAAATCCAACCAATATGGGCATATGCCCAATATGAAGCCAACCACATAGGTAACTAGAAACTATAGTATTGATACCCCCTAATAAATCAATAGTGTCTAGAGTAGGTAAGGCACCAGAATCTCTAAGGATCCGCTCGCAGGCAAACAAACCTCTAGTATCTAATCAATGATTTGGTAGCCTAGACCCATTCACTGCTTGATTGTCATTCACTTTCTAGGATTAGTGTAATATTCATGAGGATGAGTGATCACACAAGGCTCATAAATTAATCCAATTAAATTTAACTACTTATTGGAAATATTGCGTTGGTAGACCTAAGGCTTCTTTGGTTTACTACAAACATCTTGGGAGGGCATTCACCTTGAGTTGGACTTCTTGGGCTTGAACCTACTAGTGGTGACACAAGGTGATCTAGAAACAAGTTTCGCATTAGGATTTGGTTTATGCACTAGAGGAGATGGTGTGGGTACACTATGATGACATATGGATTCTTTATCAAGTTTCACAAGTCTTGTTATAGTGAAAACACTCGGCATAGATTGACCTAACTTTGGCTTTGATTTACCACAAGCTTCTTGGAAGGACATTGTCTTGAGTTGGACTTCTGAGTTGGAATCATATAATTAAACAATAGTGCCGCTATAGCGTAGCGGTTGCTATTTAGTAGTTTTTAGGTCAGTCGTGATGCGAAATTACTGATATGCTATGATTTTAAAATTTCACACTTTATTAGGTAATAAATTGCTAATAAATTAGTAACGCCGATAAATTGAAAAATAGCATCGATAAATTGGGATAAATTGCTAAAAAAATCAGCAATGTATTGAGAATTCCTAAACCATTGAAAAAAGAATGTACGTTAATTTTCTTAGTGCTCTCAATTTAGTGAATATATCTTGAGGACTAAACAATTCATACGATTACTGGCTAACACATACAACACATCCTCAATTGTGTCTTGGATTGCATCTATGAATTGGTTATATTGAGGATCACCATATTAACCTCCAAAAAACAAACATAACTGAATAATAAAATATAAATATTTTTTAGTTAGCTCTATTTTAGTAATCTAAATCATAAATAATAACAAAGAGGAAATTAGGAATGGATCAACCTAAAATAAGGAACGGAAACACCTATATATTATATATTCCTGAGTTATATATTGATTTTTTAGCTTGCCGATACGCACAATGTGATACGCAACTTAGAAATGAATCACATGCATATCAACTGATACGATACCCTTAAATTCTTTGATTGAACACCTACGTCTATTCGGGCCATTAAAACAACTTAACCATAATTTAAAGAACTAAAAATTGAATTAATGAATTTGAACAATCAAAATGGAAATTAAGCTCATTTCTTGTTAATTAACAATTTGGACTAAATCTAATCCTATTACATAAATCTACACAAGCATAATCATTATAATTATTGACATGAAGAATTACATAACATGAGTAATTCAAATTCAAATTAAAAGAAGTGATGCATGATCATGTTAATCCTATGAAGATTAGCTTATTCTCACGTTTGAAAGAAGAAAGAGTCAATTTATAAGCAGATATACTTACCCTACAATATGATGAATATCGTTGGAAAACTTATTAAATGAGGAGTACAACTCTTTTTGAATTATTAAATGAGGAGTAAACTTGTATGATTTGGCATTTTTATCTTTTAATTAAGTTCTTAGTTTCATAGTTATTAAGTTTAGATAGTTTGTTTTATCATATGTAGAGCTTGTTAGGGTTTGTTTTGATATGAACTCCATCGACAAGTATGATGAAACCCAATAGCAACGATGGTTTAAAACCCCAAGATCATGAAGACAAGATTGCTTGAGCCTTGACCCAACACCTAAGAAGATGAAAACCAAGACTACGAAGGATTGAAACGCCACACCTAGAAAACTTGAGAATCTCTCAACAATCAAGGTGATAAGTTCGGTTGTTTGAACGCCACAAGATGAACTTGATAAGTTCTACAAGTTCTTTTAAGAACGAAAAGGAACACAAAACCTCACAAATATGATAATTTTTGAAAACATTATATATCCTTATTCATCTCAAAATACCTATATATATACTTGGAACAACTCTCCAAGAATAGAAAAAGTCACAACTAAAGCTTTAAAATACCCTCCTAGAATAGGAAAAGTCATAACTAAAGCTAGAATATGAAAAGTCATAAATAAAGCTAGAATATGAAAAGTCATAAATAAAGCTAGACGAAAAATCATAACTTAAGCTTTTAAAACACCCTCCTAAAATAGGAAAAGTCATGATTAATGCTTTAAAACAGCACAAACAATAAAATAAACAAGTTGCCACGTTTTTTAGGCCTCTTGGACTTCTAAAGGCCATTCAAGACCATTCAGAACCATGTTTTAATGTATTTAACATAACCATTCAAGACCATATTTTAATCCTCTATTTAATATCTTGAAACTCATGAAATTAATGCCTTTTGATGGTTAGATCATGTTGGAAACGTTTTTGCATAAATATTAGTCTCTTCAACTTCTTTGATGATGTTGACTAAGTCTTGATTATGATTTGAGCCCATCTTGGTCTGTTTAGAATCAGCCCAAATCTCTTGGATTAGCCCATTTAATGCTTCCTTGAAATGTTTGGCTCTAAGTCTTGTAATTGGACCACTTGGAAGCGATAAAGGGTCTTGTGAAGGATTTGCATCATCCCCAAGTTTATGATTAACAAGTCTAGCTCCTTGGTTTGCATCATGTTTTATCTTGTTTAGGAGTGTTTAGTTTGTCTTTGGCATGTGACTAGTATATTCAACTTGAATAAGTGTTTATTTATCATAGTTAGATTTAGTTTATTTTATTTGTAAGGAGGCTAGTTGAGGAGGTGATCATATGAAATATAAACTCTCATGTAATACACGTTGAAATCATATGATGAGTTTGAGTAATATTTGTGTTTTAACAATTTGTTCTCTTTTATGAGATTGTGCTTTTTTTTGTATGAGTCATAAATTAAAAACCATATATCTAATATCTATGTGAGTTAAATAGAGTACTTTGTGAGTGTGAATCATTCATATCCACATCCAAACCCCATACCAACACCCACGAAAACTCTAAACCCTAATTCATTTATTCATCTATCGTTCATTAAACCCTAACCCTAACCCTTTCCAACAAGCACACCACTACAATTTAGTCCATTCATCAATCCATTACTTTCTGCACACATCAAGAATAGAAGATATCATTGAAAGAATCTTCAAGTATCAAGCCATTTGGTTTGATAATTCAGACTAGAAATTGGAATGAAATAAAAGAAAGAATTTGTTCATAACTTAGGGTTGAAAACTTAAGCAAAAGGGTCTAAAAAGATAAGCCTTAAATTTATCCCAAAACTGCTCCTTAACATATACTTTACGTAGGTAATTGCTTGTGAAAAGGGGAAAAATACATGTGTCGAGCATGGGTTGGGTGTGGTTTGCGCACAAGGAGGAAATTAAAAATTGTGGAAACACCCATAATTAAGGCGAATCTTCATAATTTACTTCTTTCTTTGGTCTAAGTTCTCGATTGCTATGTCCCAAGGCATAACCTAGTTGTATTACATGTTAAATGTCATTTCAAGCTCACTTTAGACTTGAGTTTTGGTTTTCTTTTAATCCACACCTACGAATCATTTACATACAAGAAATACCTCGAACAAAGTAGTATCGAAGACCAAAATGCTAATTGAACCCCCCAAAATAGTAGAAATGCATGCAAACTAAGAACGATGATAGTAGAATATATGCATATTTTCCCCATGTATCAACTCCCTCATGCTTAAAATATTGTTTGTCCCCAGGAAAAGATAAAACAATAAGCATACACAAAGAGAGAAGATTTTAGTGCAAAAGAGAGGATAATGAAGATGGCATATATGTATAAATGTTCCCAAGTCCACATGCATCAATGTTTTCCTTACTTGAAATTGAATGCATAAATCTCATCGTATGCCTTAGATTGGAGTTAACATATTTGTAAGTGTTCTTGTGCATCAATGCTAGTGATTTGATCCATCAAAGTTGGGATAAAGGTACAACGAATAATCTTGTTTTAGTTATTTACTCAGAACTCCCCGCATGAACGACACATATCTCACATGGACTATAATCCTTTTACATAAAGTTTCAAAGGGGTGATTGATTTCCTTGTATATATAGATAGATAGATAGATAGATAGAGAAAAGCAACATGCAAGGTCCTATCATGTGCAATCGTGGTGCAATGCTTTTTTTATTATGCTTTTTTTTTGTACATTTTTTTGGAAGGTTAAGTTATTCTTCAACCTAATAATAGTCCGAGTTACTACAGGAGATTAGTATCAAAAACCATCCCTATATATCCTCAACGTTTAGAATCGAAGTGTTTAGTGACTAAGAACTCTTACATATAACATCATAAGCAACTAAACATATAACAAAGATTTAAGGTTTAATTATAGGGTAAGTGAATTGAAATATGCATGTGATACTAGGATTTCGAAAAGAGAAAAATAAATAAACAAAATGAATAAAAGCTAGAACAAACAAAAGACAATCAACATAAGCACAAGTAAGCTAAGCTCCCTCTCCCATGTTGAAATCCTACATTGCCCACAATGTAGCTTAAAAAACTAGAACTGGGGAAAAGAGTAAAGCTTTCTATATCAATGTGGTTGAGTAGGGTTTTGTTGACTAAGCTACTAATCCTAGAATTGCTGAACCATGTATTGCTATATCAATGCAAAATAACTTGTTGCTTGTGTTGCTTGATTTCCATTCTTTGCACCCTATCACCCAAGGGGCTGAGTGAATAGTGAATGGACAGAATGCCATAACATCTATAGAATTAGTTGGGGCACTATAAGAACCCTCATGTTTTCACTGATGGGAAGTTGATACTTCTTCCTCACTAGAACCATGCTCATGCTCGTATTTATTAGAATTAGCATCACCAATCCTCTCAATATCATAAGCATAGTTAGACTTATTTATTTATTTATTTATATTATTAAATTGCACTTAGGACAAGGAAAGACAAATATCATAACCTTTATTGTGAAACAAATAGCTAGAATCTCTATGGAAAATGTAAGCAACACTAATTAATGTTAGAATTGTTGTTTAAATGTCTCAATCTTGAAATCTCTACATTAAATTCCACACTTTCAGCAAGGGCTATATTAAGCATCCTACTGCAATCTATCCACTTGTAGCATTACTAACTTTTAACCCTTTGGAAAAACATTTCTCTCATGCCATCATTACCAAAGAAGTTCCTTTTCATCTGTAGAATAATTCAATTGTGTCATCCAATGTTCTATTGGCATTGTGCATAATATTACTATATGGAATAAACCCTCCCATCCTTTTGTTGTACGAAAATTACCCCTATTGCATAATCACTTCGGTCACACATCAAATAATTGTAGTGGCTGTCAAAGCTAAAAGCATCTGCATAAGATTGATCAACCTCCTTTGATATTCTACAAAGGTTTTACACCCTTATTTTAACAAAATGTAATGCATATAAGTGGAGGCATTATTGCATGTGATATATGGAATACCCTATAGCTTCCTTATGCAACCTAAGGATCTTAAACAAATTTTCAACTTTCTTGCTACTTAAATCAGCATTTAATATGAGAAGATATTCATCATTAGAGTTGACAAATTCATACCTAAAGTGAGAAAGGAAGTGGGAGGAAGGAAGTGGTTTAAGTCTTATCTCAGGTGGAGTTTTTTCTTCCTAGATGGGATCTCTTTGTTCTTCTTCAAGTTTTGCCACTATTTTAGAGATTGAGCATTGGGTGTTTATCCAACGTGGTAGCATCATTAGGTACCTCCTTCTCATCATTATGTGAGTTCCACGCTTCATTAAACATTTCTCAAGTGGATCACTTGAGATTTATCTAGTGAAGTCTTCTCTAACCATCATGTCTACTGAATCCTATAATAAGTGGCATCAATGAATGAACATTTCATAGCAGAAGACTAATCAAAATCCAATTTCTTATTCCTTACCCCTATATTAAGAGAGAGCCTTCAGTTTTTCACATCAATGACTATACCAATGGTAGCTAAAAAAGGCCTCCCAAACATGATAGGGATTTGAGAATCAACACTAATAAAATCAATTGGTATATAAAACATACTAAGCTAGATAGGTAGATCCTTTGATATATCTACTAGGCATTTGACCATTGCTTTGGAGATGGTAGTATGCTTTAATTCTCATCTACATCTTGTTACATATAAATAAAGACATTAAGGCTTTATTTGATTCTAATAAAATTTTGAGGAAAGAAAATTAAAATCAAAGTATTTTCTTTCAAACTTTCCTCAAAGAAAATCAAATAACTAATGTTTAACAATTTTATTCATCACTCTTTTTCTATCTCATTAATTTATGTAAACCAAACACAAAATATTATTTTCCTCCTCATTTTCTTTCTTTTCCTTAAAATTTTCCTAAAACCAAATAGGGTATAAATTAACACTAGAACTGAGATCATAGAGAGCATGATTAATAGAAATATCATCAATCACACAAGGAATAGAGAATGACAAAGGTCCTTAAGCTTAGGAGGTAACTTGTTTTGAATAATGTTACTAAACTCCTAAGTTAGGACTATAGTCTCATTCTCCTATTTTTTCTTGTTAGAACTTATGTTAATGAGCAATTTTTTCTAGATCCCTAAAGACTTTCCAAATTGTTTTTATCTTAGTTTTAACTAGCCTTTGGGGAAAGGTCACTAGAGACTTATAAGGCATTAAGGCAATATATGTTTCAATTTTCTTTTCAAGTTAATAGGAGTAAGTGATGCAGATTGATTTGAGAACTAAAATCTTATCATATTGGCATCAGGGTCAGATGTTATAATGATAAGAACTACCTTTCCTACATAAGAGGTTCCCTCTGGTATCACCCTTCATGTTGTCATTGCCCTACCTCTATCTTCCCACCATTGCAATAACCCCTTCAACAAAGCCAACAACTACCACCCCAAAATATGTCCACACCCTTTCACCTATAACATCCAAGTACCCCCACATCATTGGAAAGCCTTCTTCAATGCCGCCTACCACGTCAAGCCTCCAAATTCCCTTGCCACCCTGGCCATGCCACCTCCTTTGCTATCCCCTCATCATCATCTCCTCTTAACCCTAGAAATCATGCTGCTAAATAACATCCCTACTAGCGGTAGTTGACCTATCAATAACCTCCCTCCTTATTATTTTCTGACTTCTTATTGTCCCTATTACACTCCACACAAACCAAAGTCGCCTAACCCTCCTCCTCACTAATTGTCACTCTAGCATAGGGAATATGCCTTAGTGAAGGATCTGGCCATTTTGCTGGGCTCTTTGCCGCCCTACACAGTCACTTGCTAACATCCCACCAACCTACTTTAGCTGCTAGCAATCCTAAAACCGATAAACCCTAATGCTAAAACATTATCCACTAACCTACCACCTCGTGCCACCATACTCCTACTTGTTGACCCATCAAAAAACCTCACCAGCCTCCAATGAGCCACCCCAAGGGTTTAGTAGTCTTAAACCACCAGGCGTGCCTTCCACAACCCACTCCTTTAGTCTCTACTATAGTGATTGGTTTTGATATCTTTGCCGATGGAGAGGGTTAATACTAATTGGTTGGCACCATGTCCCTCACGGACCACTTGAATCTCTTACAATCACAATTGTGCTCTATGGTCTTTGTATAGCCTAAGGTACCATGACAACCCTCTATTACATCCTTGTCATCCTTGTTGTTTGTAGGGAAGCCTCCCTAGCCACCCAAATGCTTCCAGTCACAACTCTACAAGAGTCTTAACTAGGTAGTTGCTGCACACAAACAACTTTCAATAGCTTTAACTGAACCTTGGAACTGCCCATCACAAGCTACCACTACTTTATCCATCCAAGTTTCACCTATCTTGCTAAAAAGGAAGCTTCAAACTTAATTAGAGGCCATCCCCATAGAGGCATCCATTAAGTCATATGAAAGGGAACTCAAGACGATTGTTCATTGATAGATGCGCTTCACACATGTTCTTGGATCCTCTCACGGAAGACTTATGGGTCAACAAACTAATCCACTACATAATTTGAGCTTGACACATCATGAAGCCTTGTCCAAGACTTTGTACCACCAGATGTTCGTTATCAGCTCTGTGCTTGCTTGGTTGCTCAACACTTGAAATTTTGGTCAAGTGGAATGGATAGCCTTCAAATCAAGCTATTGTCGTAACTTTTTTTGGTTGATCCTTTCCTTATTGCGAGTTTGAGGACAAGCTTGGTTTCTAGGATGGGAGTAATGGTAGTATTGTTGATTCTAGCAACCTTTTCTGGGAAAGTTTTGTGTTTAATTTAGGCGAATATGTCTTGGATATTTCTTCAGCAACAAGTTAGAATATTTTTTCAGTCTTTTTTAATTATGAAACTAATATTATTTTTAATTAGAGGATTATTATGTGAAGATTTTATTAGATTCCAAGGAGACATTATTGGTTATTTTAATTAGCTTAAAGGGCTTAGCCCATGATATATAACATATATCAATACGAGGCATAGACCTCATTATTATCATAAGCTAGGAGAATTAGTAAAAGCTTATTCCTTGACTCTCTTCTCTCCATTGCCTCCCTCTCTCTACTTTTGAGCTCCCACAAACCCTTATTCTCATCTCTCATATGCTTAATTTATTCAATCACTTTCATTCAATTAAATTATAATATCTGTTATTCATCTAAATCCATGGGAAATATTGTCCGTCTAAATCTTGGAATACGGGTCCTATAAAATTCATCATGTCATGTGGTATATTGAAGTATCTACATGGCCTTACAGTTTCTTCTACTTTGGCATAGTTGTTTGCAAAGTAGTCCTCATTTTTCTTTAGTTCACCTCCCTTGTCATTTATTTTGGTGATCTTGAAAGGTCATTGGGATTAGCTTTCAGCATTAATAGTCCAACCCTTTGATGTAGTACATGGGTAATTTTCGTTGAAGAGCAGGATATTTGAGTTCATATGTTGTGACTCTCCATGCAAAAAAATATAGAATTCCTCTAATACTAATTTTTATTTTTGCTTGTTGCACTCAAGAAGGGGGAGATTTAGGTGTGTACACATTTTCAAACTTTTGCAAAATATCAAATCTGTAATGCTCTTTCAATCCTGGATATTGAAGCATGTTCAGTATCACTGTATGAGATTCTGATTCTATATTGTGTAACCTAGTAGTTGAGTTGTTGTATGTTTCAAAACCCAACATTTATGTAGTTCAACTAACTCTGGTTTACGTCCATAGCTATCTGGGCTTCACTATTACTCTGATGTCTAGTGCTACAAGACCAACACCTAACTTAATCAAGTACAACCCTCAAAGTATCCTTATACCCCAAAATGTGCTTAACTCTAAGCACTTCTCATCAAGTGAATACAATATATTATGTTGAACTTTTTCTCTTAAAGGATAAATGTTCTTTTTCTTTTGATTACAAGAACTACTCTCACCAAAGATTCTATGCTTATGCTTGAATACTCTTAGACTCTTTTGGGTCTCTTTTGCTTTGAAAATGCTCAAGTGTATGGTCTTCCTTTTCTCATTTAACTTACATGCTTAAGGTAGTTCTTGAAAAGGAAGGTTCTCTTAAGAATAATTTCTATTAAAACTCTTTCAAACATTATCCAAAATATGGTCATCCTTGAGTTCCTAATCATATCTTGCAAATACATTTTAAAAAATTTTCTTAATACTATTCAAAATTCCTCCCTTGAAAAGCTACCTCAATCTGTATAATATCCATGAGAGCTTTAGATACGGAATTATTTTCCTCATGAGATCTTCCATTACCAACAATATCAAATATAACATCACATGCTGAATCTTTCTACTTTTTCTTAGTTTGCATTGAACCTTTGTCTAAACACTTTGTATAGCTTCTTGAGAAATTGTTTTTGCTTTGATACTAGAAGGATTTGAGGATTATTTCTATGCAATTTTGGTCTTAATGTATTTGTTTTTTATGGTTTGTTGTTCCTTGAGCTACATATTGCTTTTAATATACTGTGCCATAGATTATTCATTTGTCAATTTGACCTATAATCTCGAACTATCAAAACCTTGGGACCTAAAAATGAGCCTTTATAATCCAAGGACAAAAAGTAAAAGCAACCTCAACACTAAAGCTTGAGTAGAACCAAATCAAAGATGTACTCTCAAAATTCATATTAATCTATACGTTGGATAAAACCAAATCTGCCTCAGGTATTTCATCACATGGTATAATTCATAACCATAGAGACATATTTCAACACAATACTACGCAATCCCAGCCATTTTTTGACAATGAGAGGGTTTGGGACTTTTTGTACCCTAGCTAATGTGCAATAGGTGTTGAGGTGTGTGCCTTGCTAAGAACCAGCTACTTTTATGTTTTAGTTTCATTCAAAAAATCTTGCAATCAATTGGGAAGGAAAGGGAGGAGAGTAAGAAGATTATAGGAAGACCAATAAACATAATTTTGAATGGGAAAAGGTTGAAATGCATTTAGTTTAGAGAAATAAATTCTAATTAGCTATATTTTTTGGCTTAATTTTCATAAATGCAATAACTAAATCTCATGTTGGGAAAGAAAGAAAGAGGAAAAAGTGTCGTGGGAAGCCCATTAAATATGATTTTGAAAGAGAATATTATATATTTTAGGAAGATTAAAAGTAGTATTAGATTGGCAATATGCCTAGGCTTTTGGATCCTTATTCACACATGATTTCTAATTTCTCCCAACAATTTCACAAAAAAATCTCATATACTTACCTATATGAGGGGAACAAGGTTGCTGGGAAGTATATCATACCATGAACTTACTGAAATTACTAAAATTATTATGATATTTTTTAGTTGTTATTAGGTAAGGTTCTCTAATGCTCAAACTTATCAAAAAAGAGCCTCTTATGCAAAAGGTTACCTAACAAGGGATAAAAGGGAAAGTTGATCTAAAGTCAAACTTGGCCCATGAACCCATCACACTTGTTTTGGAAGCCCTTTTTTTTTCCCCATTTGTTCACAAGTTAGAATCTGTTACATGCCTTACTTGGGCATTTGATTAAAGCCTTATTCATCAAAGACCAAGCAAGTAGAAGCCCAAAGAGTGCCGTGGTTATTTTGGTCTTGTTTAGTTTTATTTTCGTGTTTTTTTATTATAATAAATAATGTAGCAGATAGTGTGTGTGTGGGCTGCTTAAAACCATTGAAAGGAGTAGATTAAGGGGAGTGTTATTAGCTCTTTCAAATAGGTATTTAATTCTATTAAGAAGAGAGGCAAAAGGGGCGCCAGGTTAGGGAATTGTTGTTGTTTCATTTCTATTCATTAAGGAGCATTTAATGCCTTAATGAGGGGAGGTAAAAGGGGGCATCTCTTTGATTCTTAGGTGTTATAGCTGAACGGTTTTGGGGCTATTATTCAGCCAAACCGTTGGCTTTCTTCTGCTGTATGATATTGCCTATAAATACAAGTTTGAAGAGAGGAATAATGATTCCTGATTATTCACAATATACCTTATAGTTTTCACTTTGCTTTGAGTTTGTCTCAGGTTAAAGATTATTTCCTCATAGCTTTGAGTTTGTCTTGAGTTATCAGATTAGGGTGAGTTTTGAGTTTGTCTCGAGTTCTTACCTAAGATCCCAGAACTTTGAGTGTGTTCTTGAGTTTTGGTTCATTTTCGTTATTTCATTGCTAATTATGTTTCTGTCTAAATTTGAGAATTAAAATTAACTTCGTGATCTAAGAGGGTGTTTTGAGAATTACATCAAAAGCTGCTATAAAGTAGATTGTTATGACACATGGGTTTAAGGTATAGGAATTGAGTCCCATATTGATAGTATGAGATGATAATGTGGGTTTATACGACGCAATATGTCACTCCCATCTCAACCTAGCTTTTGGATTTGAGTTCGAGTTCTTTGATCCATTTTTAAGGTATGGAACTTGAGTCCTACATTGGTAGGATGTGATGCTACTGTGGGATTTATATAGCTTAAGGTCCCCTTTCCCTCTAAAGCTAGATTTTTTGGGTGATCTCTAGCAATAAAATTGTGGTTGAGGTTGAGGTGTCGCGGTGTATTTTGTTCACAACAAATATTAGCAAAATAAATAAATGTGGGAAAACATAAAAAAATAATGATAAAATATCAAAAAATATCAATTGATAACTAATATATCACCGATAAATTTATGAAATTCTAAAACTGTCACGTATTGCCAGTTTTGTGTATCAGCTGGCCTAAAATCTACTAAATGTCGGCTAATATTGAGTATTGGGGCAGATATTTAATTGTATGGTTCTTCTACCAATGGTCATAACATCTTCCTACTCAAATAACCTCCACGGACAGTTAACTCAGCACCTTCTATAAGTGAATTATAGCTAACATTCAAACTACTAGTTGTTTTAGCATGACCGTAAAGATATGAAGAAATAGAATCCTCCAAGAAAATTTATGTGATATCATTGCAGAGTAATTCCTTTGTATCATTCTTATATTGCCATCATTCTTTTTGTCATTCCCTTTGTACTTTTCTACATTATTCACTGAATAATACTCGCTCTGTTCATAAATGAACTAGTGTTATTTTACATTTACGAGATAAATTGTAAATGATTTTTCTTACTCTACCCTTCAACCTTTAATTATTTTTAATACTTACATTAATTACTATTGCCATCTTCAATGACTTTTAAAGAAGTGATAATTTAGTAAATTGAATTAATTTCTTAATTTTTGTGCCAAAAGTTAAAACGGCACTTATTTATGAATAGAGGTAGTATTTGTATATAAACAACTTGTCTATATTGCCGTTGCTTTGTATAAAAAAATTGCAACTAATTCATGGAGTAAATTGACTATTCCTTGTTTTCTCTCAATATTTTGACTTTTCAGCAGTGAGAAGTGATAAGTAATTAAGCTGATCCAAAGTCAAACTTGGCCCATGAACTTGTGTCACTTGTTTTCGAAGCCCTTGGGTTTTTCCCATTTGCTCACAAGTCAGAATCTGTTACATGCCTTACTTGGGCATGTGATTAAAGCCTTATTCAGCAAAGACCAAGCAAGTAGAAGCCCAAGGAGATCAGTGGTTCTTTTAGTATTTTTATATTTTTATTTTCGTGTTTTTATTATTATAATAAATAATGTAGCTCTTTCAAATGGGTAATTAGTCCCATTAAGAAAAGAGGCAAAAGGTGCGCTAGATTAAGGAATTACTTCTATTCATTAAGTAGCATCTAATGCCTTAATGAGGGGAGTTAAAAGTGGGGCATATCTTTAATTCTTAGCTGTTATAGCTGAACAGTTTTGGGGCTATTATTCAGCTAAACTGTTGGCTTTCTTTTACTGTATGATAATGCCTATAAATATAAGTTTGAAGAGAGGAATACTAATTCATGATTATTCACAATATACCTTATGGTTTTCTCTTTGCTTTGAGTTTGTCTCGAGTTAAAGATTATTTTCTTATAGCTTTGAGATTGTCTTGAGTTATAAGATTAGGGTGAGCTTTGAGTTTGTCTTGAGTTCTTGCCTAAGATCCCAGAACTTTGAGTGTGTTCTTGAGTTTTGGTTTATTTTCGTTATTTTATTGCTAATTACTTTATGTCCAAATTTGAGTATTCTTTCTTGAGACTAAAATTAACTTTGTGATCTAAGAGGGTGTTTTGAGAATTACATCATAAGCACTAAGAATCAGGTCTAGTGTGTTAATGACACATTCCATCTCTGATATATGCAGCTATGTTCACCAGGCGCAACTTGAGCGGACAGAACAGTATTGGAGAGGCTGGTATGTAGTTATCTTGCTTATTATTTCTTCCTATGTCTCATGGTGTGCCTAGAAGGCATCCTTATTCCTTAGGACTTTAGTGTACTTTAATAAGTAATAACTAAAAAAGTAAAAGGGTAGAAAGATAAAATAAAGTTGCATGTTTGGATCAATGACCAAACAAGCACTTCAAGTGACGCATTGTAGCTCCCCAATTTAAAGGTTAGATCAACCAAAAGTCACTATTATAAGAGCCAAAATTGCTTAAATTTTCCTGAATTTTGACAATCTCAAGGCCATTTTTATTTTCGTTTAGTTTCGCCTGAATATCTATTGTACTTGTAATAACCTAGCAAAATAGTGAAAAGTCATGGCTGGTGGTGAGGAATTTGCTAAGATGTTACTGGTTATCGCTCAAAAACTAGAGAAGATGGAGAAAAAAATCATAGGAGGATTGGGTGAGCCAAAATACTAGAATGGATGCAATAGTCGAAATGGTTTTGAAAACCACTAGGAAACTGAACGAGTTGGAGAATGAGGAAGAAAGTAGCGGTAGCAATTTTAGACAATTTGATGAAGATAGGGGATTAAAGATTGACCTACCGGAATTTGATGGGGGGCATGATAGTGAGGCTTTTCTAGATTGGGTAAGACAAATAGAAACCATGTTTGAGTATAAGGGGTTTGATGACAGGAAGAAGTTCAAACTGGCTATCCTCAAACTCACTAAACTCGCTACCCTATAGTATGAAAACCTCAAGGTGAATGGGAGGAGAGAGGGAAAAGAAAGAATAAACTCATGGGATAAGTTGAAAAAAAGATGAGGGATAAATGGGTGAATAAGGAGTACGAACAGGAGCAATACCTAAAATTGACCCATCTTTCCCAAGAAAATATGAGCGTGGAAGATTACATTAAAGAATTTGAGAAGTTGTGTTTGGTTTGTGATTTGCAAGAAAAGGAGACCTTCAAAATTGCTCATTTTGTTAAGGGTCTTTCTAAGGGGATTAACCAAAAGGTGGAGGTAACTCACTACACCACTTTTAGTGATGTTTGTAAACCGGCTATTAGATATGAGTCTCATTTGAAAGAGGAGAAGCCCAAAATACTTCTTTCAAAAGTCCCATGAAATTTACTCCATCTTACTCTAAGGGGGGTATGTTTCAAAACAATTCAGGAGGCACTTTTCAAAACAAATCTTTCTCTTCTAGTTCAAAATTTGATAAAGGGAAGGACAAGGCTGTAATTTCACCTAGTGAACTTGCTACTAGGAGAAAGTGTTTTAAATGTCATGGTAGAGGACATATGGTGTCGGAGTGTCCTAGCAAAAATTTGATGACAACCGCTCAATATGCCATGTTTGATGAGGAAGAAAAGCTTTATAATTTCATTACTCTAGAAGAAGATAACGAAGAAGAAGAGCTTGATGAGATCCCACCAGAAAGCGAGCTTAATATGATGGTGGTTCGCAAAATTTTGTTTAGTGAACCAAAAAATGATGAAAGGCAAAGAAACAATCTATTCCATACTAGGTGCAAGATTGGTGAGAAAACTTGCAATGTGATTGTTGATGGTGGAGCACAAACTGATGTGATTTCTAATGAAGCCGTGAGTAAGTTGAAACTTACTACTAGGGATCACGATGAGCCTTACAAGCTGAATTGGTTGAATGATGGTGTGGGAGTAAAGAGTGAAGAAGCAAGCTTTGGTTTCTTATTCCATTGGAGGGTTTGAAGATGAAAGGTGGTGTGACATACTGCCTATGGATGCGTGTCACTTGCTGCTTGGAAGACCATGGCAATTTGATCATGACTCGGAGCATAAAGGTAGATCTAATGTTTATATTGTAACAACAAAAGAAGGTAGAAGAGTTAGATTATTGCCTTTACCGCCCAAAGTTGCTAAGAAAGAAAAAGAGAAAAGCAACTATCTTGTAACTTGTAATGAGTTTAAAAGAATAGTGGAAGAAAATGGGGAAGGATGTGCTTTGGTTGTGAGAACCAAAGATGATAATAGTACTACTTGTAATAACTCATACCTACTAAATGAGTTATTAGAAGAGCACAAAGATGTGTTCCCCAATGACTTGCCCAAAGGCCTACCTCCAATTAGAGGCATTGAGCACGTCATCGACTTGATTCCAGGAGCACCTTTGCCCAATAAGGTTGCCTATAGGTGTAACCTGAAAGAGAGTAAGGAACTTGAGAGGCAAGTGAATGAGTTGATCAAAAGAGGCTATGTGAGGGAGAGCCTTAGTCCTTGCACCATTCCTGCACTCTTAGTACCTAAGAAAGATGGTACTTGGAGGATGTGTGCTAATAGTCGTTCCATTAACAATATAACGGTCAAATATAGTTTCCCTATGCTTCGTTTGCAAGATATGTTAGATGAGTTGAGTGGTGCCTTAGTCTTTTCCAAAATAGAGTTAAGGAGTGGCTACCATCAAATGAGAATTCGAGAGGGGGATGAATGGAAAACGGCTTTCAAAACAAAGCAAGGGCTGTATGAGTGGTTGGTGATGCCATTTGGGCTTTGCAACGCACCAAGCACCTTCATGAGATTGATGAATGAAGTCCTCCGTCTTTTTTTGAACGATTTTCTTGTTGTTTACTTAGATGACATTCTTGTGTATAGTAAAAACAATGAAGATCATATAATTCATTAAAGGAGGTTGTTTGAAAAATTGAGGGAGGTGAAGTTGTATGGTAAGCTTGAGAAATGTGTATTCATGACTCCTAGTGATGTACTTTTAGGATACATTGTAACGAGAGAGGGGGTTCATGTAGATCTAGAAAAGGTGAAGGCGGTTCAATCATGGTTGGCTCCAACCAATGTGCACGAAGTTAGAAGTTTTCATGGACTAGCCTCCTTCTATAGGCGGTTCATTAAGAACTTCTCAACCATCATGGCTCCAATCACAGAATTAAAGAAGAAAGGTAGTTCTGAGTGGACTGAAGCGGCACAAAAGGCCTTTGAGAAGGTCAAATCTCTTCTTTGCAATGCTCCTATACTTGTGCTTCCAGATTTCAACAAAGTGTTTGAGGTGGAGTGTGATGCGAGTGGGATAGGGATAGGTGTTGTTTTGATACAAGAAAAGAAGCCTATGAGTTACTTTAGTGAGAATTTGAATGGGGAAAAGATGAACTATTCCACTTATGACCGTGAGTTTTATCCCATAGTTAGAGCGCTTGATCATTGGTCTCACTACCTTAGACCAAAACCATTCGTACTTTGTTCTGATCATGAGGCTCTAAAATTCATATATGGGCAGCAAAAGCTCAACAAGAAGCATGCTAAATGGGTGGAGTTTCTCCAATCATTTACTTTCAGTTCCAAGTACAAAGATGGCAAGAGTAATGTTAGGCTGACACATTGTCTGGTCAAAACTACTTGCTTTCCATGGTGGATACAAAGATCTTGGGTTTTGAACAACTCAAGGAGTGCTACAAAGATGATCCCAACTTTGCTAGTGAGATGGGAAGTCCTACTAAGGAGTTTGTATGGCAAGATGGTTACCTATTTAAGGGTAACAAGTTGTGTGTTCCGAAGAGTGGAGTAAGGGAGTTGTTGGCGAGAGAAGTCCATAGTGGGGGATTGGCCGAACATTTTGGGATCCAAAAGACCCTTGATATTTTAAGCGAGCACTTCTATTGGCCTAGAATGATCACTTGTTTTGGAAGCCCTTGGGTTTTCCCCATTTTCTCACAAGTCAGAATCTGTTACATGCCTTATTTGGACGTGTGATTAAAGCCTTATTCAGCAAATACCAAGCAAGTAGAAGCCCAAGGAGATCAGTGGTTATTTTAGTCTTGTTTATTTTTATTTTTGTATTTTTTATTATTATAATAAATAATGTAGCTCTTTCAAATGGGTATTTAATCCCATTAAGAAGAGAGGCAAAAGGTGCGCTAGATTAAGGAATTGCTGCTGTTTCATTTCTATTCATTAAGTAGCATCTAATGCCTTAATGAGGGGAGTTAAAAAGGGGGCATATCTTTAATTCTTAGCTGTTATATTTGAACGGTTTTGGGGCTATTATTCAGCTAAACCGTTGGCTTTCTTTTGCTGTATGATATTGCCTATAAATATAAGTTTGAAGAGAGGAATAATAATTCCTGATTATTCACAATATACCTTATGGTTTTCTCTTTGCTTTGAGTTTGTCTTGAGTTAAAGATTATTTTCTTATAGCTTTGAGTTTGTCTTGAGTTATAAGATTAGGGTGAACTTTGAGTTTGTCTTGAGTTCTTGCCTAAGATCCTAGAACTTTGAGTGTGTTCTTGAGTTTTGGTTCATTTTCGTTATTTTATTGCTAATCACTTTCTGTCTAAATTTGAGTATTCCTTCTTGAGACTAAAATTAACTTTGTGATCTAATAGGGTGTTTTGAGAATTACATCATAAGCACTAAGAATCAGGTCTAGTGTGTTAATGACACATTCCATCTCTGATTTTTTGTTAGTTAAATGTTGTTCTGAAAGAAGTAACTATGGATGATGATATATGCAGCTATGTTCACCAGGCGCAACTTGAGCGGACAGAACAGTATTGGAGAGGCTGGTATGTAGTTATCTTGCTTATTATTTCTTCCTATGTCTCATGGTGTGCCTAGCAGGCATCCTTATTCCTTAGGACTTTAGTGTACTTTAATAAGTAATAACTAAAAAAGTAAAAGGGTAGAAAGATAAAATAAAGTTGCATGTTTGGATCAATGACCAAACAAGCACTTAGAACGACGCATTGTAGCTCCCCAATTTAAAGGTTAGATCAACCAAAAGTCACTATTATAAGAGCAACAGTTATGTATGTAACATAAGACTTTAAGTCAATAGTTTCAGTTTATTCCAACTAAGAGATTTCATGATTTTGTAGAGTGAAGGACTAGGGGATGCCATGCTTCATGTGGCATCATGTCACTGTAAGATCCAATCATGTTTGGTCTGATCATGGCATCACACCGTATTGATATGAACCCTATCAACAACTGTGATGAAACCTAATAGCAACGATGGTTTAGAACCCCAAGATCGTGAAGACAAGATTGCTTGAGCCTTGAACCAACACCAAACAAGATGAAAACCAAGACTACGAATGATTGAAACACCACACCTAGAAAATTTGAGAATCTCTTAACAATGAGGGTGATAAGTTTGGTTGTTTGAATGCCACAAGATTAACTTGATAAGTTCTACGAGTTCTTTTAAGAACGAAGAGAAACACAAAACTTCTCAAATATGATAATTTCTGAAATTTTTTTATATATTCTTATTCATCTCCAAATACCCATATATATACTTGGAACAACCCTCCAAGAATTGGAAAAGTCACAAATAAAACTTTAAAACACCCTCCTAGAATAGGAAAAGTCATAATTAAAGCTTTAAAACTACACAAACAACAAAATAAATAAGTTCCCATGTTTTTTTAGGCCTTTTGGACTTCTAAAGGCAACCATAAATAGCTAAATGACTAATTTTAATGTATTTAACATAACTAGAGCTGGCAAAAGTTGACCCGACCCGACCCGTCCAACCCAACCCGCCCCGAACGAAACCCGACCCGTTACGACCTGAAAAATTTAGCAACCCGACCCGCCCCGACATTGACCCGACCCGACAATCACCCGATCTGACCCAACATTAACCTGATCAGACATCATAATATATTAAAATACTAATAATAAATTACATATATTTTTATTTATTAATGATATCCTAATAAGATATATTATTAACAAATAAAAAACCAAAATAAAAAAGACAAACATCTAGTTATAAGCTTATAATATAATTTTCAAAACGTGTTTCATTACATCTACTAATCCACATATTTGAAGAAACTCTTAATAGAAGAGCATAATAGTGTCATTTATTAGTTATCAGTTTATCACTTATCATCCACAAAATCCAACAAATAATGATTATACCCCGTATCAAGAGTATCTCACATTACAACCCTAAATTTAAAGTTTTAGTTATATTTTTTCTTTTAATATTATTAATTTACTTTAAATATAATTTAGTATTCTACGTTCATCAATTTTAAATTTACAATATCCAATTATTTTTATTAATTATAATATTAATTATTTATATTTTACATAATTTAATTTTTAATTTATATGAATCTATATGTAATAATTAATAATTAATGAAAATATATAAAATTATTATTTAATTTAAATTATGTTTAAAATAACTTATTATAGTTTTTTTTACTATAATAATAGTAATTAATAAAAATATTACAATAACAATATAAATATAATAACGTTAATAAAATAAATACAACTAGAGAAATTAATAAGATAAATTATATAGAGAAATGAATATGAAAAAAAAGATATTAGATTATTGTATGAAATGACCCCACTCATCAACTTAACTCGAAACAACCCGGACATAACTAACCCGTCATATTAGATTATTACATGAAAATATGAAATGACCTGAACTGGCCGAAGCCACCTACTCACGTGAATTATAAAATGATCCGAAACCAACCCAACCCTACTAGTCAAGTTAACCCGAAATTATCCGAATCCGAGTTTTCTTAACCCGAACAGGCATACCCAACCTGACCCGACAAATTAATTAACCCAAAATGACCCGGAACCAAAATGACCCGACCCGAAACAGACCCGGCCCGTTAACGACCCGACCCGCACCCGACCCGAAAATTGAATGACCCAAAATGACCCGACCCGTAGTGACCCGACCCGACCCACACCCGACCCGCAACAGTCAAATGACCCGAAATGACACGACCCGAACCCGACCCGCCCGACCCGATTGCCACCTCTAAACATAACCATTCAAGACCATATTTTAATCCCCTATTTAATATCTTGAAACTCATCAAATTCATGCCTTTTGATGGTTAGATCATGTTGGAAACGTTTTTGCATAAATATTAGTCTCTTCAACTTCTTTGATTATTATTTAAGCCCATCTTGGTCTATTTAGAATCAGCCCAAATCTCTTGGATTAGCCCATTTAGTGCTTCCTTGAAATGTTTGGCTCTAAGTCTTGTAATTGGACCACTTGAAAGCGACAAAGGGTCTTGTGAAGAATTTGCATTATCCCTAAGTTTACGATTAACAAGTCCAGGTCCTTGGTTTGCATCACGTATGACCCTGTTTCATTTTCTAATGTGCTCAAATATGCTAATTTTGTATTAGTAGCCTTGTTGAATCACCAACTAAACTTCTAATTCTTTTCTTTCCAATAGTACTATGCTCTTTCCATAAGTTTAAGTAATGTCTATTGGCTATATCCTAAATCTAAATGACATGAGCATGAGCTCCTATTCATTTGTGTAAATAGTTTTGTTTATTTATTTACGCTTTCACTCCAAAACAGGAGGTGGAAGTTTTAAAACTGACAATTATCCTACTAAATATTCTTCTAAGGAAATATTTGATTGCCAATTTCACTAATTTAAGTCACATGTGAATGTCAATGTAGCATCTATGATCCGATAGATTGTCTACTAGGTCTTGTTTCATCCATCATAAAAAAGTTTGCTACTGCAAACATACTGGACCTTGCATCTATGAAAGTGGAATCATTATGGTATTACTCACGATATATTGTGTTTATCTCTCCTTGTTTATAATGACTACTTGTTTATAATGGTAAGAGGGGCTTTCAGAGAAATTTTTATCTTGTCTAGAGGCTGAGTTGCTGCTATTGGCTGGAGCTGACACACTAGGGAGGTTCATCCATTGTCCCTATATCTATCAATATCTGTCTCGCTAACTTATATCTTCTCATACAAGCTCTTCTTGTTAGAACAGAGTATAAAAGAATCTTCTGATTGAATGCTTCATTTTGCCAATAGAACATGCTTATCTTATGATGGCATTTGGGAATAGTTTTATTTTTTTCAAGAGCTAAGGCACACCCCACTGTGCCAACTCCTCTCACCAGCTTAAACTAAAGGAGCCAATGAAGATACACAATTCTGTCCTAACGTGGCCTGAGATTTTTTGTCAGTATTTGGTAGTTGTCTGCCAAATGCATACAGGTTAAATGCATACAACAGAACTTTGTTACCTTCAAACTATTCCAAATACATGCTTAAAAACCATAACAATCAAACTAGAGTACATGAAATAAAATAATATGATAATTGATAAAGGATAGAGCTGAAAGCATCTTCGCTTGGGAAAAATATACTTTTGTATGCCAAATGCATACAGGTAACAAAATCTAAAATAGAGAAGCTACAAAAATCTTTCGGACGTATCCTTGCTCAAATCCCCAAACATACAATCAAGTACGATAATAGCCTGTGTGTTGTGTCCCCTATCGGGAACCATTGAAAAATGAAGCATAATAACAGTGTGGGTCGGGTACCAAGTAAACCACAAACCTCTTATAACACACACACACACAATAATATAACATCACAGGTAACAAATGTTTGTAAATAACCATTTCGATTCCAATTGATAATTCTATACCCCTTTACCATTTCCCATACTAGTGATCACATATCACATAATTCAATTTATTTATTGTGGTTTTAAGTGGATCCATGATGTTGTTACTAGGATCTATGGAAGGAATTAATTCATATCCAATCTCATCATGGTAAAACCATGGGGCTATACCATTGGTCGTCACACCCTCTAAAAGGTCACATGGAGCCTAGCCTAATGCTTGCCAATATCCAAAATACATACATATATACGTACATACACACACACACACACACATAAGGAAAGTTGACCGTGTATACCGAAATAGCCACAAGCTAACCCAACGCCTAGGCAATGGCCCCAGGGTATGTTGTAGGTGCTCAATAGTGTTTTGCTTTATCTTTGAATATGCTATTTAAGGTTATCACATAAATATTACAAATATTACAAATGTTTCAAAATTTCCTATTAACCTTAGTAGGTTAACTTATGTCAATATGCTCACCCTGTGGACAAAATCATAATCATAAAATCTCATAATATTTCATTTTTCCCATTATCTGTAACTAAACATGCCTATTTAATAATGAAATCCTATTTTAAAAATAGATCAAAGTAATATTAGTGGAGAAATATTGAAAAACCACCATTATAGTCTACTACACATAGTAAACACCTAAATAAACCATAACCATTGGGTTCCATGCTTTAGACTTATTTAAAAATAATTATTTCTATGTTTCAAGAGTCAAGACCTCCATATGCTCATTGGTTCATTGATGGATGGCCGCAGCTAACAAATACGATAAATTTCCAAGTTTCTGGGAGCCCTAACAATTGTTGATTTAGAGGCAGATGATCAAAACCCCTAGAAACCCAAATTTGCAAGTTTGACAACTTTTGGTAAAATGACCATAACTCAATCTATACAACTACCATTTAACTTCTATAAATTTTTGGATAAAACTAGACTTCTTGAGATTAATTTTGATATCAATTTTTAGGCCAAGACTCCTAGTAAATAATAGCAGTTTATTCTTACTGGTTACATCTCAATCACATCTCAATCCAGCAACTTCCATCGAGAAAGGATTTTGACATTATTGGGGAAAATGCTTATAACTTTGTTACTTCAACTTCAAATTGAATCAAACCTATTTTGATTGAAAATAGACTCAATAAGCTTTCATTTGCCCCAAGTCTCAAGCCTAAATTCCAAATAGGCAAACCTCACAGATTTTCGAAGTGTACAAACATAATGTAAATTCACTTGAGGTCTATTTGAATAATTTAGCTAAAAGAATTTCTTACAAGCTAAAAGAATTTCTTAATACGGCTTTGATACCATATACGCCAAGGATATCGGGATTCAGACGGGTAACCTGAGGAACATAAACAAGAAAAATAGGGAGGATAGATAGATAGTTAGAAACACGGCAGAATAAAATAGAAAAGAAAGGGAAATGGATAGAAGTTTGAAGTTTGAAATTTTTATTTGATAATAAAGTTTGGGTATAGAGGAATTTTCTATGGGTCGTTTTGCCTCTCCAAATACAGACCCCTAAGAATGAAGTCCTAAGACCCCTTTTATAGAAGAGGGGGTCAGAGTACGACAAAATTTAAAAAGTGGATTCGGGAATCCACCGAAAAGTACACAGTAAAAAGTAAACAGTAAAAGCCTACAGTAAAAATGTACCCTAAAGTTTGAATAGTGAGAGGTAAAAAGTACAAATAGTAAAAGTAGCAGACAGAAAATACAACACTAATCCGCGTGATTGTCCTTTGCCGCAGATTCCTTTGTCATTTTCTTCTTTTGCCATTCGGTTGCTTTTACCCGTGCTTTCACCTTGGTCAAAAGTGCCTGTCACCGAAAGTAGATTCCTTTCGCCTTTTGTTGACTGACGCTTTTGCTTTTGTCACGACTATTTGAGCAGGCAGGATATTCCCTTTGTCTGCCATCGGTTTGGTGCATATTATCGCGTATGCTTACGCCTTGGATACCTGTAATTTGTACTGTCTACCGAATAGGAGGTAGTATCCCGTAACAGTCATCTTCATTCTCGTCACCAAAGTCTAACTCTGGAGTAACAGACGAGGCTGCACACTCTCCTTGTGTTGTTTGCGAAAGTACTTCGCCCAGAATGGCTAAGTATTCATCCTCATTCTTTGCGGCTGCGAGCTTGGCGGCCGTAACTAATTTTTGGGCCAGAAATTTTGAATCCTCCGGTCTGACCGTAATGGGTTTTGCTGAAGAAGAGGTCGGTTTGATGTCGATGATAAGTTTGCGGATGGCCTGTTCTGAGAGCTTTTCGAAAGCTTGAAACTTTGACCACCATTTGACTTTGAAGCGGCGGACCAAAGTGGGGATACCTTCAATCTCGTGAATCTCTGCTGTCTATGCAAATACCCAGGGGCAGAATAGTTTGAGCAGAAGGCAAAGATAGGGGCAAAACCCTATCATCTTTTGTGGGTTTGTAAAGGCTTTTGAACATGTCAAGGCATTTTGTTACCTGTTCAGGTAGGACGTTTGGGATGGCGCCGAAGTCTCTCCAACATCGGATGAACCAGATAGGATAGTGTGTTTGGGTAAAGTTTTTGAAGAAAATCAACCATGAGTGAGATTTCCTAGAGTTTTCAGTGAAGAAAGTATTCCACCAGGCCTGTTGATAATCCCAATAGTTGAAATTCAATTTTGCGTTTGGGCTAAATTTGTATGAATCGGGAAGTCTGCGAGGCAATTTGAGACTTTGACCCCAATCCATGGGAAGAATAACCCTGTGTAGTTGACAGGTTGAGTAAGCGGTCTCGTTCTTGGTTTGGGATAGTTTGAAGGTTCTGAACGAGACTGAGCCTGTATACTCTAAGATTGACTTATAATACGCATGGGGGGCAATCACATCCCATGGTTTGAAATCCCAACCAGAAAACATTTTCCGAAGGGCAACGAAGGGATCCTGATGATGGAATCTATCTTCGAGGTTTGAAATAATTTGAAAATTCTATTTGGTGAAATACTCAGCTTTCTTTTGAAAAGCTGGTTTGATATCTAAAACATTTTCGAGCCTTGAAATTCTACTCCTCAAGACTGGAAAGTTTGAAACCTGTTTGTCAGAAGAAATTTTTGAAATTGCTTTTGAAGGAGCGAGAGGTAATAAATTTCCTCCTTCGATTTTGTAAACAGAGTTTGAGGAACACGTACCTTTGCATTCAGGTTGAGAACTCTGAACATGTTCCGTTATTTGCTAAAGTACCTTGAAAACTTCAGGGGAATGGGTAAGATTATCTACCCACTTTTGAACATCAGATTTGCTGTCTTGTTTTGGAGGAGACGAAGCTGCTGCTTCATATTCGACAGTGGCTTCATACCAGGACTTAATCTTTGGTTTTGAGGCCAAGAGTTCTTGGACCTTTTCCTTTCCTTTCTTTCTCAGGCATACTGCTTTGAGTGTCCTTGCAGAAATTCTCTCGTGAGGAAGTCAGGTAAATAATTTTCTTCACCTTTTATGTGCTCGATCTCGAAGTCAAAGATTGACAGAAGAGCTTGCCACCTGGCGAATATTTGTTTGTTGCACGTCTTTTTTGAGGATGTGTTTGGCAGATTTGTAATCGACCTGTAACAGGAACTTTTGGTTAAGTAGGTCAGACTGAAATTTTGAAAAGGACTGAACTATTGCGAATATTTCTTTCTTAACAGTCGAATAATTCTGTTGGGTTTGGGACCAGTGACCGGATGCGTATTGGATCACTGTTTCAATTTTGGGTTGAGACTGTTTGGTTTGGGCCAAATACTGTTCAAGTGTTTGGGCTTGGGACTGTTTAAGAATACCACCTTCGGAGGCATCTGTTTCAACAATTTTAAACAGGTTTGGGTTTGCGATGGCCAGACATGGGATGGACTGGACTTGGGTTTTGATGTGTTTGACGACGTTGGTATGGGCTTGGGTCCAAGGTTTTGGATTCTTTTTAAGCCTTTCGTGTAAGGGTTTGGCACTTTGGTTTGTGTTTGGGCAGAAGTCTAGAACATAGTTAAGACTTCCTAAAAACCTTTGAAGTTGGGTTTTATCTAAGATTTGATCCGGGAACCTAGACATAATTCTATGGACCGCTCGATGGGCACAATAGTACCCTACTCAATATAGTGGTCTAAGAATCTAACTTTGGTCTGGGCTAAGGATATCTTGGGCTTAGATACTACCAACCCGTTACGTTTGGCAACACTAAGGAAAATCCTAAGGTGTCGAAAATGTTGGTCTAAACTATTTGAGTATACTAGTACATCGTCTATGTATACTAAACAAAAGTTTGAGTATGGATTAAAAATCTCGTTCATAATTCTTTGAAATTCAGACGGGGCATTTTTTAATCCAAAAGGCATTACATTCCATTCAAACTGTCCAAAAGGAACATTAAAAGCAGTTTTGTATCGATCTTCTGGTTTAATTTGAATTTGCCAAAAGCCTGATTTTAAATCGAATTTCGAAAAGATTAATGCGGAATAAAGTCTTTGCAATAAATCTTTTTTGTTTGGAATAGGGTATCTAATCCATTTGAGATCATCATTTAAAGGTTTGTAATTAATTACTAACCTAGGTGATCCTCTTTCAATTTCAAAATTTTTATTGACATAAAATGCCGCACATGACCAGGGTATTCTAGACTTAGAAATTAATCATTTTGATTCTAAATCTTTTATCTCCTATTTGCAATGTTCAATCAATTCTGAATTCATTTGAATCGGTCTAGCTTTTGTCGGTATATGCCTCTCATTAAAAGTGTCTTCATATGAGAGATCTACCATGTGATTTTTTCTAGACCAGAAGGCGTTTGGAAGGTCAGAGCAAATCTCTTTTTCAATCTGATTTCTAATTTGGTCAATTTTGTCCTTTATCAGTTTAGTTCCTAACTGATTTTGGATTCGGGATAAATTAACATTTTGTTTTAAGAAATCAAGATCATTTTGTTTTCCTTTGATTAATAGATTAATTTGATCTTCATAAATTAAGTTTGCCTTTAACAAGTTTAGGTTTCTAGTCCAAGGGATTTCTAAAAAGGATAAAGTGTTTTTTATTCCTTTTGTTTTAAAAGAAATTCCTGACAAACCTACTTTATAAGGTGTGATCAAATTTATGAAAGGCGTCCCTAAATAACCGATTGGCTGATATCTGAGGTTATTAAATAGGTTGATTTTATTTGTAGGTTGTTACAAATTAAATCCGCCTCACACTTGTAGTTGATTTTGAGTTTGGAGCTGTTTGCTGCAGACACTTTTTCTTTGGTTTTTGAGAGGAATCTTTTAGGTATAATTCCTTCTTTGATGCAATTTAAGTCAGTACCGGTATCAAATAGTGCGACGATATTGATTTGGGAGCCATCATCTAACCTAAGAGTTATATGGATGATGTATTTGCATGAAGTAATTTCTTTTAACATATGAAAAAATTCTCCTGAAACTAATTTGCTTATGCTCTGTTCGTCCTCAGATTTTTCATGTTCACTAGATTCTGGGGAAAAATTTTGAATTTGGTTAGATAGAATCATTTGTATGGTTTGACTGTCTCCTTTTTTAGTTTTAACAATTTTAATTCCTTTTTTACTTCCTTGATTTCCTGTTGTAATTCTGAAGTAGTTGGAATTATATTCTTCTCTTTTTGTTGTCGTTTGAGGATCTTTGTTAGGTCATAATTGGTTGTCGGTTTCTTTGGAAGGATTGACCTTACAGTGTTTGATGGTTCTTCTGGTTCAATTGTTTCCATTAATCTTTCTAGATATTCTTTTTGTTTTAATGGATCCGGTATTAATTGAACTATGTCTAAAACCATTTTTTGTTCTTTGGTCAACATGTTTATTTGGTTTTCAACAATCTCTTCTTTTGGGTCAGAAGAGTGGTATGAAGAAGAAGAAGATGATTCTGGGTTTTCGTTTTCATCCTCAAAGGATACTAGGAGATTTGAATTTTCTCTATAGTGTCATCATCTAATTCTAACTCAAGAATTTGTTGGTATGTTTTGCAAAACTTTTTAGTATGTCCTTTTTTCCCGCATTTGTAACGTTTGTAATTTTTGAATATATTATTTGAAGAAGAAATTATTTGTCTTTTCCCTTTAGTTTTTGATTTTTGATAATAGGGAATTTGTTTCTGTTGTTTGGGAGCAGGTGCATATTTTTGTTTGGACTTTTTGTGGTAACTGGTTTTACAATTTCCAGGGCATTTGTTTGATTTATTCGAAGTGCCTAGAATATCGTATTGTTTGCAAAATGATCACAGTTCCTGTTTTGTTTTGTTTAATTCCCATTTGAGTTGTTTTTGAAGTTTTAAGTCTTAACAGATTCTTAAACCTTCCTTTTGGGTAAAACTAATAAGTTCACCATGCGTACATTTGTTATAGGGAATTTGGTTGCCATGGGCATCTTTGATTTTATTCCTAACCTTTTCTCCTAAAATGGGAGGTAAACCAACTAAGAATTTTTCTTTCCAAAATGGTTGGTTTGAGTCTTCCCTAAGCATTACTCTGGTCAGGAAAGTGTTTTTATACCATTGGAAATCGCTAAGTCTTTTGCACCTAAGGTTTGACAGGAGTTCTGCATTTTTGTCCTTAAGGTGTGAAGGGTCTCCTACAAAATGTAAAGAGATTGCTAGTATAAGAGATGCGACAGCATCAGACATTGGTTCTCCATTATCTAAGATGATTTCGTCGTTTTTATCTATTTTAATGGCTTCCATTATGTCTATTTGTTCGTTGGAGGTTAAATGAAAATCCCACCATCCTTTTAATTGTCTTGAGAACCCTGCTATTAGGAGTTTTTCTATGGTTTTGTCAAAGGTGTTCATTTGGGCTTTATATGCGTTTGCAGCCATAGTCATTTGTTGTAATAGGCCTAAGATTTAATATTCTGACAGTCCATCAATATTTCATTCATATAAAGAATTGGCCTTGTAATTGGGCTGGACTAGTTTGTTGGGCCTAGTTTCAAGACTAAGGTCTGGCGCTGTTTTTCTTTGTACAATTAATTTGGGTTGTTTGGTCAGGTTTATCAGGGACTTGATTATGGCTAGATGAGGTCGAAGGAGCAATTAGATTTAATTTTTCCTTAATTGCGGTTACGAATTCATCCTTTTGTATTTGAATTTCCTTTTGACTGGATTTTTATAATTCAAAGGGTTTGATCACAGGCATTCTTTTTTGTTCAGTTTGTTTATTTTTTGAAACAGTTTGAATTGCCATGAGTATTGTTTTTTGAATTTGTTTATCTAGTTTTACTAATTGTGTGCCAATTGTGTTTAGATGAACGTTTGTGTAGTTGTTCTGTAACACTATGTTTTTAGTGTTTTCTACTTCATCTTCTTTTTGGCAATCTTAGGGGTTTTAATTCAAGGGTGTTTTCCCCTGCAGGCATTTGAATGTTTTGAAGAGGCGGATGTTCTGTTTCCACTATTCCTCTTTCAGTTTTCCAGGTTTTTGGTTTTGTTCTTGTGGTTATTGGTTTTACAGAATTGAATGGTGAATTTTTTAATCTTTTTGGTTCAGTACCATTGTTTCTTAAATCCATTTCTAACCAATCAAAGAACATGATTTTACATTTATTGTCAGTTATGAATTTGTAGAAATATTCCTGGAGACTACGACTTTCTTTTGCCAGATGTTTGATAAACCAATTTTGTTTGTTGGTATTCTTTTTTGAATAAAATTTGCCTCTAAAGAATTCTTTGTCTATAACAAATTCCTTTCAAGGATGTTTAGCTGATTGTCAGTTATGTCAGAAATACTAGGAGAATAAGGAGGTGATTCGATTTCGTCATCACTAGTTTGCTCTATTTCCTTTTCTTCCTGTTTTTTATAGTTTGCTTTAGGAATTCTAGTTTGGTAATTTGCGGTCCAAAACGAATGTCTAGGAGTTTCGTCTACAGAATTTCTTTTCTTTTGAGTTTTTGGAAGTTTTCAAGTATCTATAGATCCTTCAAAGTTTTTAAATTCATACTCCTCAGTTCGTCTGTTTGAGTCTCTAGGTCCTATGTCATATCTAGAACCAGAACTAGAAGAATTAGAATATCGAGAAAATAAATGCATGTCTCTATCCTATTTGTATGTAAACGGATTTCACCCACCTAAAACATAGCAATGATCTGCCTTGCCTAACCTTGGGACTTACCGGCTGAACCTAGGTGCTTACCTCACGGCCAACATACAAAATTAGAAAGATAGTACACTTACCCCTCTCACAAGCTAATCCAGCTAGGCTCTGATACCATATACCGTATATGGGATGATTTTTTTGCGTGAAGTAATTTCTTTTAACATATGAAGAAATTTTCCTGAAACTAATTTGCTTATGCTCTGTTCGTCCTTAGATTTTTCATGTTCACTAGATTCTGGGTAAGAATTTTGAATTTGGTTAGACAGAATCATTTGTATGGTTTGATTGTCCGAGTCTTGTTTTTGTTTTAATAATTTTAATTCCTTTTTGAATTATTTGATTTCCTGTTGTAATTCTGAAGTAGTTGTAATTAAAGTTTTCTCTTTTTGTTGTCTTTTGAGAATTTTTGTTAAGTCATAATTGTTTGTTGGTTTCTTTGGAAGGTTTGACCTTACAGTGTTTGATGGTTCTTCTGGTTCAATTGTTTCCATTAATCTTTCTAGATATTCTTTTTGTTTTAATGGATCCGGTATTAATTGAACTATGTCTAAAACCATTTTTTGTTCTTTGGTCAACACGTTTATTTGGTTTTCAACAATCTCTTCTTTTGGGTCAGAAGAGTGGTATGAAGAAGAAGAAGATGACTATGTTACGAGTTCATCTAATTATGGGTTTTCGTTTTCATCCTCAGAGGATACTAGAAGGTTTTGAATTTTCTCTCTAGCTTCATCATCTAAGTCTAACTCACAAATTTGTTGGTATGTTTTGCAAAATTTTTTAGTATGTCCTTTTTTCCCACATTTGTAGCAAGTATAGCTTTTGAACCTATTATTTGAAGAAGAAACTATTTGTTTTTTCCCTTTAGGTTTCAATTTTTGATAATAGGGAATTTGTTTCTGTTGTTTTGGAGCAGGTGCATATTTTTGTTTGGATTTCTTGTGGTAACTGGTTTTACAATTTCCAGGGCATTTGTTTGATTTATTTGAAGTGCCTAGGATGTCGAATTGTTTACAGAATGATCCCAGTTCCTGCTTTGTTTTGTTTAATTCCCATTTGAGTTGTTTATGAAGTTTTAAGTCTTGACAGATTCTTAAACCTTCCTTTTGGGTAAAACTAAAAAGTTCACCGTAAGTAAATTAGTTATAGGGAATTTGGTTGCCATGGGCATCTTTGATTTTATTCCTAACTTTTTCACCTAAAATGGGAGGTAAGCTAGCTAAGAATTTTTCTTTCCAAAATGGTTGGTTTGAGTCTTGCCTAAGCATTACTCTGGTCAGGAAAGTGTTTTTATACCATTGGAAATCGCTAAGTCTTTTGCACCTAAGGTTTGACAGGAGTTCTGCATTTTTGTCCTTAAGGTGTGAAGGGTCTCCTACAAAATGTAAAGAGATTGCTAGTATAAGAGATGCGACAACATCAGACATTGGTTCTCCATTATCTAAGATGATTTCGTCGTTTTCATCTATTTTAATGGCTTCCATTATGTCTATTTGTTTGTTGGAGGTTAAATGAAAATTCCACCATCCTTTTAATTGTCCTGAGAACCCTCCTATTAGGAGTTCTGCTATGGTTTTGTCAGAGGTGTTTATTTGGGCTTTATAGGCCTTTGCAGCCATAGTCATTTGTTGTAATAGGCCTAAGATTTGATATTCTGACAGTCCATCAATATTCCATTCATATAAAGAATTGGCTTTATAGTTGGGCTGAACTAATTTGTTGGGCCTAGTTTCAAGACTAAGGTCTGGCGCAGTTTGCCTTGGTATATCTAAACGTGCTAGAACAGGTTCTTCTTTTTGTTCTTGGGCTTCGTCAGATTCAGTTTGGTCATTTTCATTGATCATATTAATTTGGACTATTTTTTCAGGTGTATCAGGGATTTGATGAGGTCGAAGGAGCAAGTAGATTTAATTTTTCCTTATTTGCGGTTACAAATTCATCCTTTTGTATTTGAATTTCCTTTTGACTGGATTTTTATAATTCAAAGGGTTTGAATACAAGCATTCTTTTTTGTTCAGTTTGTTTTTTTTTCTGAAACAGTTTGAATTGCCGGGAGTATTGTTTTTTGACTTTGTTTATCCAGTTTTACTAATTGTGTGCCAATTGTGTTTAGATGAACGTTTGTGTAGTTGTTCTGTAACACTATGTTTTTAGTGTTTTCTACTTCATCTTCTTTTTGGCAATCTTAGGGGTTTTAATTCAAGGGTGTTTTCCCCTACAGGCATTTGAATGTTTTGAAGATGCAGATGTTCTGTTTCCACTATTCCTCTTTCAGTTTTCCAGGTTTTTGGTTTTGTTCTTGTGGTTATTGGTTTTACAGATTTGAATGGCGAATTTTTTAATCTTTTTGGTTCAATACCATTGTTTCTTAAATCCACTTCTAACCAATCAAAGAACATGATTTTGCATTTATTGTCAGCTATGAATTTGTAGAAATATTCTTGGAGACTACGACTTTCTTTTGCCAGATGTTTGATAAACCAATTTCGTTTGTTGGTATTCTTTTTTGAATAAAATTCGCCTATAAAGAATTCTTTGTCTATAACAAATTTCTTTCAAGGATGTTTAGCTGATTGTCAGTTATGTCAGAAATACCAGGAGAATGAGGAGGTGATTCGATTTCGTCATCACTAGTTTGCTCTATTTCCTTTTCTTCCTGTTTTTTATAGTTTGCTTTAGGAATTCTAGTTTGGTAATTTGCGGTCCAAAACGAATGTCTAGGAGTTTCGTCTACAGAATTCCTTTTCTTTTGAATTTTTGGAAGTTTCCAAGTATCTATAGATCATTCAAAGTTTTCAAATTCATACTCCTCAGTTTGTCTGTTTGAGTCTCTAGGTCCTATGTCATATCTAGAACCAGAACTAGAAGAACTAGAATATCGAGAAAATAAATGCATGTCTCTATCCTATTTGTATGTAAACAGCTTTCACCCACCTAAAACACAACAATGATCTACCTTGCCTAACCTCGGGACTTACCGGCTGAACCTAGGTGCTTACCTCACGACCTACATACAAAATCAGAAAGATAGTACACTTACCCCTCTCACAAGCTAATCCCGCTAGGTTCTGATACCATGGACGCCAAGGATCTTGGAATTTAGACGGGTAACCTGATGAACATAAACAAGAAAAATAGGGAGGCTAGATAGATAGTTAGAAACACGGCGGAATAAAATAGAAAAGAAAGGGAAATGGATAGAAGTTTGAAGTTTTAAATTTTTATTTGATAATAAAGTTTGGGTACAGAGGAATTTTCTATGGGTCGTTCTGCCTCTCCAAATACCAACCCCTAACAATGAAGTCATAAATCCCCTTATATAGATGAGGGGGTCAGAATAATACAAAATTTGAAAAGTGGATTCAGGAATCCACCGAAAAGTATACAGTAAAAAGTGTACCGCCTACAGAAAAAATGTACCCTAAAGTTTGAACAGTGAAAAGGTAAAAAGTACAAATAGTAAAAAGTAACCGACAGGAAATACAACAGTAATCCGCGTGAATAACTTTTGCCACAGATTCCTTTGTCGTCTTCTCTTTTGCTTTTACGGTTGTTTTTACCCGTGCTTTTTCCTTGGTCAAAAGTGTTCGTCACCGAAAGTAGATTCCTTTCGCTTTTTTTGATTGACGCTTTTGCATTTGACACGATTTTTTGTGCTGGCAGAATATTTTCTGTCTGCCACAATCTTTTGACGTAAGTGGTTGCGTAGTCCTCCTTGAAGGTACCTGTATTTGTACTGTCTACTTGATAGGAGGGAGCATCCCGTAATAGTCGTCTTCATTCTCGTCACCAAAGTCTAATTCTGGTGTAACAGACGAGGCTGCAGACTCTCATTGTTTGGTTTACGAAAGCACTTCGCCCAGAATGGCTAAGTACTCCTCTTCGTCTTTTGCGGCTACGAGCTTGGCGGCCGTAATTGATTTTTGAGCTAGAAATTTTGAATCCTCCGGTCTGGCTATAATGGGCTTTGTTGAAGAAGAGGCCGGCTGGATGTAGACGATCAGTTTGCGAACAGCCTGTTCCGAGAGCTTCTCAAAAGTTTGAGTATAGATTAAAAATCTCGTTCATAATTTTTTTAAATTCGGATGGGGCATTTTTTAATCCAAAAGGCATTACATTCCATTCAAACTGTCCAAAAGGAACAGTAAAAACAGTTTTGTATCAGTCTTCTAGTTTAATTAGAATTTGCCAAAAGCCTGATTTTAAATTGAACTTCGAAAAGATTAATGCTGAATAAAGTCTTTGCAATAAATCTTTTTTTGTTTGGAATAGGGTATCTAATCCATTTGAGAGCATCATTTAAAGGTTTGTAATTAATTACTAACTTAGGTGATCCTCTTTCAATTTCAGAATTTTTATTGACATAAAAGGCCGCACATGACCAGAGTGATCTAGACTTAGAAATTAATCCTTTTGATTCTAAATCTTTTATCTCCTGTTTGTAGTGTTCAATCAATTCTGAATTCATTTGAATCAGTCTGGCTTTTGTCGGTTTATGTCTCTCATTAAAAGTGTCTTCATATGGGAGATCTACCATGTGATTTTTTCTAGACCAGAAGGCGTTTGGAAGGTCAGAGCAAATCTCTTTTTCAATATGATTTCTAATTTGGTCAATTTTATCCTTTATCAGTTGAGTTCCTAACTGGTTTTGGATTCGGGATAAATTAACATTTTGTTTTAAGAAATCAAGATCATTTTGTTTTCCTTTGATTAAGAGATTAATTTGATCTTCATAAATTAAGTTTGCCTTTAACAAGTTTAGGTTTCTAGTCCTAGAGATTTCTAAAAAGGATAAAGTGTTTTTTATTCCTTTTGTTTTAAAAGAAATTCCTGACAAACCTACTTTGTAAGGTGTGATCAAATTTATGAAAGGCGTCCCTAAAATAACCGATTGGCTGATATCCAGGGTTATTAAATAGGTTGATTTTATTTGTAGGTTATTACAAATTAAATATGCCTCACACTTGTATTTGATTTTGAGTCTGGAGCTGTTTGCTGCAGACAATTTTTCTTTGGTTTTTGAGAGGAATCTTTTAGGTATAATTCATTCTTTGATGCAATTTAAGTTAGCACCAGTATCAAATAGTGCGACAGTGTTAATTTGGGAGCCATCATCTAACCTAAGGGTTATACAGATGATGTAATTTCTTTTAACATATGAAGAAATTCTCCTAAAACTAATTTGGTTATGCTGTGTTCGTCCTCAGGTTTTTCATGTTCACTAGATTATGGGGAAGAATTTTGAATTTGGTTAGACAGAATCATTTGTATGGTTTGACTGTCCGAGTCTTGTTTTTGTTTTAATAATTTTAATTCCTTTTTGACTTCTTTGATTTCCTGTTGTAATTCTGAAGTAGTTGGAATTAAAGTTTTCTCTTTTTGTTGTCTTTTGAGAATTTTTGTTAAGTCATAATTGTTTGTTGGTTTCTTTGGAAGGTTTGACCTTACAGTGTTTGATGGTTCTTCTGGTTCAATTGTTTCCATTAATCTTTCTAGATATTCTTTTTGTTTTAATGGATCCGGTATTAATTGAACTATGTCTAAAAGTATTTTTTGTTCTTTGGTCAACACATTTATTTGGTTTTCAACAATCTCTTCATTTGGGTCAGAAGAGTGGTATGAAGAAGAAGAAGATGATTATGTTACGAGTTCATCTAATTCTGGGTTTTCGTTTTTATCCTCAGAGGATACTAGGAGGTTTTGAATTTTCTCTCTAGTTTCATCATCTAAGTCTAACTCACGAATTTGTTGGTATGTTTTGCAAAAAATTTTAGTATGTCATTTTTTCCCGCATTTGTAGCATGTATAGCTTTTGAACCTATTATTTGAAGAAGAAACTGTTTGTTTTTTCCCTTTAGGTTTCGATTTTTGATAATAGGGAATTTGTTTTGGTTGTTTTGGAGCAGGTGCATATTTTTGTTTGGATTTCTTGTGGTAACTGGTTTTACAACTTCCAGGGCATTTGTTTGATTTATTTGAAGTGCCTAGGATGTTGAATTGTTTACAGAATGATCCAAGTTCCTACTTTGTTTTGTTTAATTCCCATTTGAGTTGTTTTTGAAGTTTTAAGTCTTGATAGATTCTTAACCCTTTTTTTTGAGTAAAACTAATAATTTCACCGTAAGTAAATTTGTTATAGGGAATTTGGTTGCCATGGACATCTTTGATTTTATTCCTAACTTTTTCACCTAAAATGGGAGGTAAGCCAGCTAAGAATTTTTCTTTCCAAAATGGTTGGTTTGAGTCTTCCCTAAGCATTACTCTAGTCAGGAAAGTATTTTTATACCATTGGAAATCGCTAAGTCTTTTGCACCTAATGTTTGACAGAAGCTCTGCATTTTTGTCCTTAAGGTGTGAAGGATCTCCTACAAAGTGTAAAGAGATTGCTAGTATAAGAGATGCGACAGCATCAGACATTGGTTCTCCATTATCTAAGATGATTTCTTCATTTTCATCTATTTTAATGGCTTCCATTATGTCTATTTGTTCGTTTGAGGTTAGATGAAAATCCCACCATCCTTTTAATTGTCCTCAGAACCCTGCTATCAGGAGTTTTGCTATGGTTTTGTTAGAGGTGTTCATTTGGGCTTTATAGGCGTTTGCAGCCATAGTCCTTTGTTGTAATAGGCCTAAAATTTGGTACTCTGACAGTCCATCTATATTCCATTCGTATAAAGAGTTGGCTTTATAGTTGGGCTGAACTAATTTGTTGGGCCTAGTTTCAAGACTAAGGTCTAGCGCTGTTTGCCTTGGTACAATGGTTCTAGAAAATGACGGTATATCTAAACGGGCTAGAACAGGTTCTTCTTTTTGTTCTTAGGCTTCGTCAGATTCAATTTGGTCATTTTCATTGATCATATTAATTTGGGTTGTTTGGTCAGGTGTATCAAGGACCTGATTATGGCTAGATGAGGTCGAAGGAGCAATTAGATTTAATTTTTCCTTAATTGCAGTTACGAATTCATCCTTTTGTATTTGAATTTCCTTTTGACTGGATTTTGATAATTCAAGGTTTTGAATACAGACATTCTTTTTTGTTCAGTTTATTTATTTTTTGAAACAGTTTGAATTGCCGGGAGTATTGTTTTTTGAATTTGTTTATCCATTTTTACTAATTGTGTGCCAATTGTGTTAAGATGAATATTTGCGTAATTGTTTTGTAACACTATGTTTTTAGTGTTTTCTAATTCATCTTCTTTTGGCATCCTAAGGGGTTTTAACTCTAAGGTGTTTTCCTCTTTAGTCATTTGAACTTTTTGAAGAGGCGGATGTTCTGTTTCAACTATTCCTCTTTCAGTTTTCCATTGTTTTGGTTTTGTTCTAGTGGTGATTGGTTTTGCAGATTTGAATGGTGAATTTTTTAACCTCTTCAGGTCAATACCATTGTTTTTTAGTTCAATTTCTAACCAATCAAAGAACATAATTTTGCATTTGTTTTCAGCTATGAATTTGTAAAAATCTTTCTGGAGATTACGACTTTCTTTTGCCAGATTTTTGATAAACCATTCTCGTTTGTTGGTGTTCTTCTATGAATAAAAGTCAGCTCTAAATAATTCTTTGTCTATTACAAATTCCTTTTCAAGGAAGTTTAATTGGTTATCTGTTATATCAGAAATGCCAGGAGAATGAGGAGGTGATTCAATTTCTTCATCACTAGTTTGTTCTGTTTCTTTTTCTTCCTGTTTTTTGTAGTTTGTTTTGGGAATTCTAGTTTGGTAATTTGCGGTCCTAAACGAATGTCTAGGAGTTTCGTCTACAGAATTCCTTTTCTTTTGAGTTTTGTCTTCCAAATTTATATCTTTAGGAAGGTTCGAAACATTTCCTAAGCTAATAGTGGAAGAGGTCGAGGCATCATCCTTAATTCTAAGGCTTGGATTCCTCCTAAAGCTAAGTTTGACCGATCCGTCATCGAATTGGGTTATCCGATTCAAATTGGTGTTTGGTTTTGGAATTTCAGGTTTTGTTTTTTCTTCTTGGGGAGGTTGAGCTTTTTCAAGGGTCCATTCCTCAGGGAGTTCTATTTCATTCCATTTTATTGTTTTGGGAATGACAGTGTTTGATCTGGTTTCATTAGTTTGTAAATCTAGAGTTTCACCGTTTTCAATTTTCCTAATTGCTTTAGTGCTAAAAGTAGTTTTTGCTACCTTATAGTGAATCATATATATTACAGCTACAGTTACAGATCCTTCTAACATTTGATATCCTTGTGTTTTAAATTGAAGAGTCAAAGCATGCAATATATTAGGATCAGTGAGCGAAGGAGCAAAATTTGGAAAGCAATTAAAAACTATTGGACTAGAACAAAGACTTGATTCTATAGTTTCTATCAGTGAATCCGTAAAGTCTATCATCCTAGCGTCTCTAAGTATAGCTAAGATAGATGTGTTCAGGCCTTCTCTAGTCAATGATTTGAATCCAACTTGAACTAATCCTAAGTGGATGTAATTAAATCCTTTTTTGATATGTTTGGTTAAGGTTTTCTTTGACAGTCGTTGAATTGTCTCTAAAGGTTTGCTAATTTGAAGGTCACGTTCTTCCATTTTGATTACATAGTTTGTCGGGAGAATATGCCAATTTGAGGTCCTATAAATCATTTCCTTTTGAATTTTTGGAAGTTTCCAAGTATCTATGGATCCTTCAAAGTTTTCAAATTCATACTCCTCAGTTTGTCTGTTTGAGTCTCTAGGTCCTATGTCATATCTAGAACCAGAACTAGAAGAACTAAAAGATCGAGAAAATAAATGCATTTCTCTATCCTATTTGAAATGTAAGCGGCTTTCACCCTCCTAAAACTTAGCAATGATCTGCCTTGCCTACTCCGGGACTTACAGGACTTACCGGCTAACAGGAAATAGGAGCTTACCTCACGGCCTACATACAAAGTCAGAGAGATAGTACACTTACCCCTCTCATAAGCTAATCCCGCTAGGCTCTGATACCATGTATGCTTGGCGTCCATAAACGCCTAAAACTTAGCAATGATACCATGAACGCCAAGGATCTCGGGATTCAGACGGGTAACCTGAGGAACATAAACAAGAAAAATAGGGAGGATAGATAGATAGTTAGAAACACGGCGGAATAAAATAGAAAAGAAAGGGAAATGGATAGAAGTTTGAAGTTTGAAGTTTGAAATTTTTATTTGATAATAAAGTTTGGGTACAGAGGAATTTTCTATGGGTCGTTTTGCCTCTCCAAATACCGACCCCTAAGAATGAAGTCCTAAGACCCCTTTTATAGAAGAAGGGGTCAGACTATGACAAAATTTGAAAAGTGGATTCGGGAATCCACGAAAAAGTACACAGTAAAAAGTAAACAGTAAAAAATGTACTGCCTACGGTAAAAGTGTACCCTAATGTTTGAATAGTGAGAGGTAAAAAGTACAAATAGTAAAAGTAGCCGACATAATATACAACAGTAATTTGCGTGATTGTCCTTCGCCGCAGATTCCTTGCCTTCTGCTCCAAACTGTTCGGCCCCTGGGTATTTGCATGGACAACAGAAATCCACGAGATTGAAGGTATCCCCACTTTGGTCCGCCGCTTCAAAGTCAAATGGTGGTCAAAGTTTCAAGCTTTCGAAAAGCTCTCGGAACAGGCCGTCTGCAAACTTATCATCGACATCAAACCGGCCTCTTCTTTAGCAAAACCCATTACGGTCAGACCGGAGGATTCAAAATTTCCGGCCCAAAAATCAGTTACGGCCGCCAAGCTCACAGCCAAAAAAATGAGGACGAATACTTAGCCATTTTGGGCGAAGTACTTTCGCAAACAACATTAGGAGAGTCTGCAGCCTCGTATATTACTCCAAAGTTAGACTTTGGTGACGAGAATGAAGACGACTGTTACGGGATACTACCTCCTATCCGGTAGACAGTACAAATTACAAGTATCCGAGGCGTAGACATACGCGATAACATGCACCAAACCGATGGCAGACAAAGGGAATATCCTGCCTGCTCAAATAAACGTGACAAAAGCAAAAGCGTCAGTCAATAAAAGGCGAAAGTAATCTACTTTCGGTGACAAACACTTTTGACCAAGGTGAAAGCACGGGTAAAAGCAACCGAAAGGCAAAAGAAGAAAATGACAAAGGAATTTACGGCAAAGGACAATCACGCGGATTACTATTGTATTTTCTGTCAGCTACTTTTACTATTTGTACTTTTTACCTCTCACTGTTCAAACTTTAGGGTACACTTTTACTGTAGGCAGTACACTTTTTACTATGTACTTTTCAGTGGATTCCCGAATCCACTTTTCAAATTTTATCGTAGTCTGACCCCCTCTTCTATAAAATGTGTCTTAGGACTTCATTCATAGGGGTCGGTATTTGGAGAGGCAGAACGACCCATAGAAAATTCCTCTGTACCCAAACTCTATTGTCAAATAAAATTTCAAACTTCTATCTTCTATCCATTTCCCTTTCTTTTCTATTTTTTTATTCCGCCGTGTTTCTAACTATCTATCTATCCTCCCTATTTTTCTTGTTTATGTTCCTCAGGTTACCCGTCTGAATCCCGAGATCCTTGGCGTATATGGTATCAAAGCCTAGCGGGATTAGCTTGTGAGAGGGGTAAGTGTACTATCTTTCTGATTTTGTATGTAGGCCGTGAGGTAAGTACCTAGGTTAGCCGGTTATTCCTGGTAAGTTCCGAGGTTAGGCAAGGCAGATCATTGCTGTGTTTTAGGTGGGTGAAAGCCGTTTACATACAAATAGGATAGAGACATGCATTTATTTTCTCGATCTTCTAGTTCTTCTAGTTCTTGTTCTAGATATGACATAGGACCTAGAGACTCAAACAGACAAACTGAGGAGGACGAATTTGAAAACTTTGAAGGATCCATAGATACGTGGAAACTTCCAAAAACTCAAAAGAAAAGGAATTATGTAGACGAAACTCCTAGACATTCGTTTAGGACCGCAAATTACCAAACTAGAATTCCCAAAGCAAACTACAAAAAACAGGAAGAAAAAGAAACAGAACAAACTAGTGATGAAGAAATTGAATCACCTCCTCATTCTCCTGACATTTCTGATATAACAGATAACCAATTAAACGTCCTTGAAAAGGAATTTGTAAAAGACAAAGAATTCTTTAAAGCCGACTTTTATTCAGAGAAGAACGCCAACAAACGAGAATGGTTTATCAAACATCTGGCAAAAGAAAGTCGTAGTCTCCAGGAAGATTTCTACAAATTCATAGCTGATAACAAATGCAAAATCATGTTCTTTGATTGGTTAGAAATGGATTTAAGAAACAATGGTATTGAACCAAAAAGATTAAATAATTCGCCATTCAAATTTGTAAAACCAATAACCACAAGAACAAAACCAAAAACCTGGAAAACTGAAAGAGGAATAGTGGAAACAAAATATCCGCCCCTTCAAAACATTCAAATGCCTGCAGGGAAAAAACACCCTTGAATTAAAACCTCTAAGATTGCCAAAAGAAGATGAAGTAGAAAACACTAAAAACATTGTGTTACAAAACAACTACACAAACGTTCATCTAAACACAATTGGCACCCAATTAGTAAAACTGGATAAGCAAATTCAAAAAACAATACTCCCGGCAATTCAAACTGTTTTAGAAAATAAACAAACTGAACAAAAAAGAATGCCTGTATTCAAACCCTTTGAATTATCAAAATCCAGTCAAAAGGAAATTCAAATACAAAAGGATGAATTCGTAATCGCAATTAAGGAAAAATTAAATCTAATTGCTCCTTCGACCTCGTCTAGCCAAAATCAGGTCCCTAATACACCTGACCAAACAACCCAAATTAATATGATCAATGTAAATGACCAAATTGAATCTGACGAAGCCCAAGAACAAAAAGAAGAACCTGTTCTAGCCCGTTTAGATATACCGTCATTTTCTAGAACCATTGTACCAAGGCAAACAGCGCCAGACCTTAGTCTTGAAACTAGGCCCAACAAATTAGTTCACCCCAACTATAAAGCCAATTCTTTATATGAATGGAATATTGATGGACTGTCAGTAGGGCTGTTCATGTTATCTGATATATGCTTATTTGATCCGATATCCGAAGTGATCCGATCCGAAAAAACAAATAACCGATCCGATTTTTTTCAAATCAAATATCCGATCCGGTCAACGAAAAGTCAAACAAACCAAATATCCGATCCGACAAATACAAATGATATCCGATCCGAAGAAAAATATTTATACATTTTTTTATAATTTTTTTATATATAATTGAATATAAATAAATTTACATGTGTCTGTGTATAATTTTTACTTACTTTATTTATTATTTGAGGAAAAATATAATTTAATTGAAATTATATTTTTAATACAATCCCTTTTTAGATATTTATAAAAATAAAAATACTCTACATACCGATAGACTCCATTCACTCCTTTCTTATTTTAGTTTTAACATTGGATATTTGTTAAGTCGGATATTTGCTAAGCGAATCGGATATTTGCTCAGTATTCGCTCAACAAATCGGATAATATGAAATATATTTGTCATTTAGTAATTTTTTATATTTGAAATTGTATTCGGCTAATATCGGTTATATTTGATATCCGATCCAAAAATTCAAATATCCGATCTTCCGGATATCCGAAGTTTCAAATCAAATATCAAATATCATTTTTAGATATCTGAAATTTTAAATATCCGAAATTTCGAATATTTGAACCGTGAACAGCCCTAACTGTCATAATATCAAATCTTAGGCCTATTACAACAAATGACTATGGCTGCAAACGCCTATAAAGCCCAAATGAACACTTCTGACAAAACCATAGCAGAACTCCTAATAGTAGGGTTCTCAAGACAATTAAAAGGATGGTGGAATTTTCATTTAACCTCAAACGAACAAATAGACATAATGGAAGCCATTAAAATAGATGAAAACGACGAAATCATCTTAGATAATGGAGAACCAATGTCCGATGCTGTCGCATCTCTTATACTAGCAATCTCTTTACATTTTGTAGGAGACCCTTCACACCTTAAGGACAAAAATGCATAGCTCCTGTCAAACCTTAGGTGCAAAAGACTAAGCGATTTCCAATGGTATAAAACACTTTCCTGACAAGAGTAATGCTTAGGGAAGACTCAAACCAACCATTTTGGAAATAAAAATTCTTTGCTGGTTTTCCTCCCATTTTAGGTGAAAAAGTTAGGAATAAAATCAAAGATGCTCATGGCAACCAAATTCCCTATAACAAATTTACTTACGGTGAACTTATTAGTTTTACTCAAAAAGAAGGTTTAAGAATCTGTCAAGACTTAAAACTTCAAAAGCAACTCAAATGGGAATTAAACAAAACAAAGCAGGAACTGGGATCATTTTGTAAACAATTCGACATCCTAGGCACTTCAAATAAATCAAACAAATGTCCTGGAAATTGTAAAACCAGTTACCACAAGAAATCCAAACAAAAATATGCACCTGCTCCAAAACAACAAAAACAAATTCCCTATTATCAAAAATCGAAACCTAAAGGGAAAAAACAAATAGTTTCTTCTTCAGATAATAGGTTCAAAAATTACAAATGTTACAAATGCGGAAAAATGGGACACACTCAAATATTCTGCAAAATAAATACTCAAATTTGTGAGTTAGACTTAGATGATGAAACTAGAGACAAAATTCAAAACCTCCTAGTATCCTCTGAGGATGATAACGAAAACCTAGAATTAGATGAACTCATAACTGAATCTTCTTCTTCTTCTTCATACCACCCTTCTGACCCAAAAGAATAGATTGTTGAAAACCAAATAAACGTGTTGACCAAAGAACAAAAAATGGTTTTAGACATAGTTCAACTAATACCAGATCCATTAAAACAAAAAGAATATCTAGAAAGATTAATGGAAACAATTGAACCAGAAGAACCATCAAACACTGTAAGGTCAATCCTTCCAAAGAAACCGACAAACAATTATCACCTAACAAAGATCCTCAAACGACAACGAAAAGAGAAGAATTTAATTCCAACTACTTCAGAATTACAACAGGAAATCAAGTAAAAAAGGAATTAAAACTGTTAAAACAAAAACAAGACTCGGACAGTCAAACCATACAAATGATTATGTCTAACCAAATTCAAAATCCACCTTCAGAATCTAGTGAACAAGAAAAATCTGAAGATGAACAAAGCATAAGCAAACTTTTTTCAGGAGAATTTCTTAGTATGCTAAAAGAAATTACTTCACGAAAATACATCATCCGTATAACCCTTAGGTTAGATGATGGCTCCCAAATTAACACAGTCGCACTATTTGATACCGGTGCTGACTTAAATTGCATAAAAAAAGGAATTATACCTAAAAGATTCCTCTCAAAAACCAAAGAAAAATTGTCTACAACAAACAACTCCAGACTCAAAATTAAATACAAATGGGAGGCAGATTTAATTTGTAACAACCTACAAATAAAATCAACCTATTTAATAACCCCGGATATCAGCCAATCGGTTTTTTTAGGGACGCCTTTCATAAATTTGATCACACCTTACAAAGTGGGTTTGTCAGGAACTTCTTTTAAAACAAAAGGAATAAAAAACACTTTATCCTTTTTAGAAATCCCTAGGACTAGAAACCTAAACTTGTTAAAGGCAAACTTAATTTATGAGGATCAAATTAATCTCTTAATCAAAGGAAAACAAAATGACCTTGATTTCTTAAAACAAAATGTCAATTTATCCCGTATTCAGAACCAATTAGAAACTAAACTGATTGAGGAAAAAATTGGCCAAATAAGAAATCAAATTGAAAATGAGATTTGCTCTGACCTTCCAAATGCCTTCTGGTCTAGAAAAAACCACATGGTAGATCTCTCATATGAAGACACTTTTAATGAGAGACATATACCGACCAAAGCTAGACCTATACAAATGAATTCAGAATTGATTGAACACTGCAAATAGGAAATAAAAGATTTAGAATCAAAAGGATTAATTTCTAAATCTAGATCACCCTGGTCGTGTGCGGCGTTTTATGTCAACAAAAATTCTGAAATTGAAAGAGGATCACCTAGGCTAGTAATTAATTACAAACCCTTAAATGATACTCTCAAATGGATATGATACCCTATTCCAAACAAAAGATATTTATTGCAAAGACTTTATTCAGCATTAATCTTTTCAAAGTTCGATTTAAAATCAGGCTTTTGGCAAATTCAAATTAAACCAGAAGACCGATACAAAACTGCTTTTACTGTTCCTTTTGGATAGTTTGAATGGAATGTAATGCCTTTTGGATTAAAAAATGCCCCGTCCGAATTTCAAAGAATTATGAATGAGATTTTTAATCCATACTCAAACTTCTGTTTAGTATACTCAAATAGACGATGTACTAGTATACTCAAATAGTTTAGACCAGCATTTTCGACACCTTAGGATTTTCCTTAGTGTTGCCAAACGTAATGGGTTGGTAGTATCTAAGCCCAAGATATTCTTAGCCCAGACCAAAGTTAGATTCTTAGGGCACTATATTGAGTTGGGTACTGTTGTGCCCATCGAGCGGTCCATAGAATTTGCGTCTAAGTTCCCGGATCAAATCTTAGAAAAAAACTCAACTTCAAAGGTTTTTAGGAAGCCTAAACTATGTTCTAGACTTCTGCCCGAACATAAACCAAATTGCCAAACCCTTACACGACAGGCTTAAAAAGTATCCAAAACTATGGACCCAAGCCCATACCAACGTCGTTAAAAACTTCAAAACCCAAGTCCAGTCCATCCCATGTCTGGCCCTAGCAAACCCAAACCTGTTTAAAATTGTTGAGACAGATGCCTCCGAAGGTGGTATTCTTAAACAGTCCCAAGCCCAAACACTTGAACAGTATTTGGCCCAAACCATTCTCAACCCAAAACTGAAACAGTGATCCAATACGCATCCGGTCACTAGTGCCAAACCCAACAGAACTATTCGACTGTTAAGAAAGAAATATTCGCAATAGTTCAGTCTATTTCAAAATTTCAGTCTGACCTACTTAACCAAAAGTTCCTGTTACGGGTCGATTGCAAATCTGCCAAACACATCATCAAAAAAGACGTGCAAAACATTGCCAACAAACAAATATTCGCCAGGTGGCAAGCTTTTCTGTCGGTCTTCGACTTCGAGATCGAGCACATAAAAGGCGAAGAAAATTCTTTACTTAACTTCCTCACGAGAGAATTTCTGCAAGGACACTCAAAGCAGTATGCCTCCGAGAAAGAAAGGAAAGGAAAAGGTCCAAGAACTCTTGGCCTCAAAACCAAAGATTAAGTCCTGGTATGAAGCCACTGTCGGAGATGAAGCAGCAGCTTCATCTCCCCCAAAAGAAGACAGCAAATCAGATGTTCAAAAGTGGGTAGATAATCTTACCCATTCCCCTGAAGTTTTCAAGGCACTTCAGCAAATAACGGAACATGTTCAGAGTTCTCAACCTGAACGCAAAGGTACGTGTTCCTCAATCTCTGTTTACAAAATTGAAGGAGGAAATTTAATACCTCTCGCTCCTTCAAAAGCAATTTCAAAAATTTCTTCTGACAAACAGGTTTCAAACTTTCCAATCTTGAGGAGTAGAATTTCAAGGCTTGAAAATATTTTAGATATCAAACCAGCTTTTCAAAAGAAAGCTGAGTATTTCACCAAACAAAATTTTCAAATCATTTCAAACCTCAAAGATGGATTCCATCATCAGGATCCCTTCGTTGCCCTTCGAAAAATATTTTCTGGTTGGGATTTCAAACCATGGGACGTGACTGCCCCACATGCGTATTATAACTCAATCTTAGAGTATACAGGCTCAGTCTCGTTCAGAACCTTCAAACTACCCCAAACCAAGAACGAGGCCGCTTACTCAACCTGTCAACTACACAGGGTTATTCTTCCCATGGATTGGGGTCAAAGTCTCGAATTGCCTCGCAGACTTCCTGATTCATACAAATTTAGTCCAAACGCAAAATTGATTTCAACTATTGAGATTATCAACAGGCCTGGTGGAATACTTTCTTCACTGAAAACTCTAGGAAATCTCACTCGTGTTTGATCTTCTTCAAAAACTTTACCCAAACACACTGCCCTGTCTGGTTCATCTGATGGTGGAGAGATTTCGGTGTCATCCCAGACATCCTACCTGAACAGGTATCAAAGTCCCTTAACCTGTTCAAAAGCCTATACAAACCCACAAAAGACGATAGGGTTTTGCCCCCTATCTTTGCCTTTTGCTCCAAATTATTCTGCCCCTGGGTATTTGCCTGGTCAGCAGAGATCCATAAGATTGAAGGAGTCCCCACTTTGGTCCGCCGCTTCAAAGTCAAATGGTGGTCAAAGTATCAAACTTTTGAGAAGCTCTCAGACCAGGCTATTCGCAAACTGATCGTCGACATCCAGCCGGCCTCTTCTTCAATAAAGCCCGTTATAGCCAGACCGGAGGATTCAAAATTTCTGGCTCAAAAATCTATTACGGCCGCCAAGCTCGCAGCCGCAAAAGACGAAGAGGAGTACTTAGCCATTCTGGGCGAAGTACTTTCACAAACCAAATAAGGAGAGTCTGAAGCCTCGTCTGTTACACTAGAATTAGACTTTGGTGACGAGAATGAAGACGACTGTTACGGGATACTCCCTCCTATCCAGTAGACAGTACAAATACAGGTACCTTCAAGAAGGACTACACAACCACTTGTGTCAAAAGATTGTGGCAGACAGAAAATATTCTGCCAGCACAAAAAATCGTGTCAAATGCAAAAGCGTCAGACAACAAAAGCGAAAGGAATCTACTTTTGGTGACGAACACTTTTAACCAAGGAAAAAGCACTGGTAAAAACGACCGTAAAAGCAAAAGAGAAGACGACAAAGGAATCTGTGGCAAAAGTTATTCACGCGGATTACTGTTGTATTTCCTTTCAGTTACTTTTTACTGTTTGTACTTTTTACCTTTTTCACTGTTCAAACTTTAGGGTACACTTTTAATGTAGGCAGTACACTTTTTACTGTTTACTTTTTACTGTGTACTTTTCGGTGGATTCCCGAATCCACTTTTCAAATTTTGTATTAGTCTGATCCCCTCATCTATATAAGGGGCTTTAGGACTTCATTGTTAGGGGTCGGTATTTGGAGAGGCAGAACGACCCATAGAAAATTCCTGTGTACCCAAACTTTATTATCAAATAAAAATTTCAAACTTCAAATTTCTATCCATTTCCCTTTCTTTTCTATTTTATTCCACCGTGTTTCTAACTATCTATCTATCCTCCCTATTTTTCTTGTTTATGTTCATCAGGTTACCCGTCTGAATCCCGAGATCCTTGCCTAACATGTCTTTCTTTAAAATCTAGTGTTTTCAAGGTTGTCACATAAATATCATTAATATTCATATATTCCAGATTAATCTTAAAAGGTTAATTTATGTCGATATACTCACATTGAGCTAACCAAAGAAGGATTATTCAACTAAATCATAATCACAAATATGTCATAATATTTCATTTTTTCCATCATCCATATTAAAACATATATATATATATATATATATATATATATATATCTATATAGTCATCTTCGTTTTTGTCACCATAGTCCAATTCTGGAGTAACTGACGAGGAGGAAGACTTCTCCTGTTTGGTTTGTGAAAGTACTTCACCCAGAATGGCTAAGTACTCATCTTTTGTTTTGGCAGCTACAAGCTTGGCAGTCGTGGCAGATTTCTAGGCCAAGAATTTGGTTTGATCTGGGTTGGCCTGAATTTGTTTTGTTGAAGACAAAGCAGATTGTTTATCTTTGACCATTTGATGAACAACTTGTTTAGACACCCTTTTGAACACTTGATATTTGGACCACCATTTGACCTTGAATCTTCGGACCAAGGTAGGGACTCCATCAATTTCCTGTATCTCAGATGTCCATGCGAACACCCAAGGGCGAAATAGTCTAGAGTAAAAGGTAAAGATAGGGGCAAAACCCTATCGCTTTTTGTGGGTTTGTAAAGGGATTTGAACAAGTCGAGAGATTTTGAGACTTGTTCCGGCAGGATTTCAGGGATGGAACCGAAATCTTTCCATCACCGTATGAACCAGAGGGGATATTATGTCTGGTTGAAGTTATGAAAGAATAATAACCATGAATGGGATTTTTTGGAGTTCTCGATGAAGAAAGCGTTCCACCAAGCCTGTTGGTAATCCCAATAGTTAAAATTTAGTTTTATGTTTGTGGCTGATTTGTATGAATCAGGGAGCCTTCGAGGCAGTTCGAGGCTGCGACCCCAATCCATGGGAAGTATGACTCTGTGTATCTTACAGGTTGAGTAAGCGGCATCGTTCTGGGTTTGGGGTAGTTTGAAGGTTTTGAACGAGACTGAGCCTGTATACTCAAGAATTGACACATGGGGTGCAGTCACGTCCCATGGTTTGAAAAACCATCCAAAAAATAATTTTTTCAAGGCAACGAAGGGATCCTGATTGTAGAATCCGTCTTCGAAGTTTGAAATAATCTAAAAATGAAGTTTTGTAAAATACTCAGCTTTCTTTTGGAAAGCTGGTTTGATTCCAACAATATTTTTAAGTCTTGAGATATATTTTCTCAAGGCCGGAAGTTTGCAAATATCTTTCTCCGAAGAGACTTTCAAAATCGGTTTTGAAGGAGTTTGAGAGTTTGAAATACCTCCTTCGATTTGCAAAATAGGGTTTGTGGGATTCATACCTGAGCGTCCAGGTTACAAACTCTGGACCTGTTTGGTTACCTGTTGAAGTGCCTTAAAAACTTCAGGTGAGTGGGCGAGGCTTTCTACCCACTTTTGAACTTCAGATTTGTTGTCCTCCAAAATATATATAATAATTAATATCTCGTTCTAAAAATTGGAAAACTATATACTCCCTCCGTATCAAAAAGTAAGTCATTCTAATAATTTGCGCACTTTTTAAGAAAGTAATACAAGTAGTCCTAAAATTACAATTACACCCTTCATTGAAAAATAATAAATAATTTAATACATATATAATCAACAAAAGTGAGGGTAAAAATTAAAAAAAAAATAGCTTTAACTTGCCTAAAATGACTTTTCTATACAAAAATTTAATGATAGAACTACTTCCTTTTTAATATAGAGTGAGTAATAATTACCATAATAGTCTACTATACATACCCAAATAGCCTAGATTTCTGACAAATAACTTATGGTAAAATGACCATAACACAACCTATGCAACTCTAATTTAACTTCTCTAAATTTTGGGTGAAACTATAATTCATAGACTTCATTTTATACCAATAAAAACCAAGAGTCCAGGTACATAATAACAATTTGTTCTTACTACTCTACCAATTTTGACTACATCAAGAGCCAATTTTGACACTTTTGGGGAAAATGCTTATAACTCTACCACTACCATTCAAATTAAATCAAATCAAATTAATTTTTTAAACTAGACTTGTTAATATTTTATCTGCAACAAGTTTAACTTCCAAATTCTACATACACAAATCACAACATTTTTTCAAAAGTACACAAACATATTGTAAACTTTACTCCACGTCGGTTTGAATAGTTTAGCCAAAAAAAATAAATATTCTCAATTCAGATTCAAATTTGGTTTTGTAAAATTTTCAAATTCCTAACATTGATTTGATATATATTCCATGTCAAAATTTTAAGTATACATTCTATACTAATTTGATATATATTTCTTGTCAAAGTGTCAAGATATTATTGACAATGGTGAATATACTCGGAGAAAGATGGTTAACCAAATGAGGCCTTAAGAGCAATTAGGAAAAATGGTTAACTTCTTCTTAATGGTTTGATAAACCTTTGAATCTAGATGGAATGAAGAGGAAATGAGTGTCTGCTTGTTTTTCGTTCACACAAAAAGGATGAAAGGAAGAAGACATAAACCTTTATTCAGCAAATAATTACTTATGAACATGTTTTCAAAATAATTCCAACATATTCAATGATTTTTCCCAACCAATATAATTTCCAACTAACGTATATACGCACTCAACAAAAGTTTGATTCAACCAAAATGTTTAATAATTAACACATTTCTTTGGAAATAATTTTGTACAATGTTTAAGAAGGAGTGTCCTAAATGATGCGCATGTAACATCGAGAGTCCACAATAAGAATAATTTGCCTCTTAGAGTACTTTTAAGTATTATTAACATGAATATAAATTTATTAACCCTCATATAATAACAACCTAATTCCTAATTTTTTCCAATTTGGGATGTGTGAACTTTGGTTTCAAGTGTTATTTTTTCTTTTCTTCAAATACTATAAAACTTAACTCACGTAATTGTTGTAATATTCTTGACAATACCAAGCTATAAAACCGTGCTTATATGTCATAGTGGTCGTAGTGTAATTTATTAAGTCTTTTACATAATAAATATTGGCAAATATAGGTAAAATATCGGCCGATATCCGAAATTCCACCTAAATCGTAGCGATAAATATGTGTTCTAAAATGGACGCATATTCGAAATTTTGTGTCATGGCTGACCCAAAAACCGCAAAATTGCGGTCGATATGTAATTGCAATACTGATATTTCATTGTATGGATAATACCTCACTTTTTATAATCCAAGGTTTAAAATCCACAAATGAGGTCAAACCAACCAACAACCATAATCATCATGCATTATATCCAATGTGCATGCTTAAACAAATAAACTTCCAAGTGGCATACATCAACAAAATATTCATGTACCACCCAAAACATTTCTATTTTTTATGCATACTAACCCAAAAACTTAACCACCAACTATATATATCAATGTAAGATAGGAAAACCACTATAACTTGACATATTCCATCATCTAGACCATGAATGTTCTACCACAATTTATACAAACTTTTTGTAACTTAATCATGATATTATCTTAATGAACATAATTAGAAGTTCATAAAATCAACATGCAAAAACTTTTTAAGGTATAAGGAGGATTGTTAAAAAAAAAAGGTATGGAAACTTGCCTTAGAGGTGAATTACTTCTACTAGTAACCTCTTTTACCCCGTTCTTCTTCTCTAGTCTCCCCAACTACATTTGATCTAGTTCTTGAATTCTTTTAGCCTTTAATTTCCTTATAATGGTATTCAAGCCTCAAATTCTGTTTGCCTTCCTTCTTTCTCTTAGCTCCTTCACTTCCCCATTATTTACTTTCTCTCTTGGTTCCCTTGGTTTCTCTAGATTCTTTCGACTTTGTTGGCTTCTTGCATCACCTTTCTTTATGCATCATTAAGTTACTTCAAAGCCTTATTGTAATCAGTAGGGTTAGTGAGAGCTTGTGAGAAGCTAAAACTAGCATAAAAGAAATATCAAACAACGACTTGGAGTGGAGATATAATGGAAAATTGGAAGAGTAAAGATGAGATGAGGAAAGTTAGAGATGGTGATTTGGTGAGGGGGAGACAAGGAGATAGGTTATTGTTTATGCAAGGGAGTGAAGATGTGATGGTTAATAGGTTGGATTAGGAATAATTCCTTTAGTGAATTATAAATATCTAGCCAAAAGATACAAGAATAAAAAAGGAACCAACCCGCACTCAAGTTATGCATATTTGTAAATGAAACACAAGGAAATTATTTCCTCACTAACAAAAAAAACGTCCAATTAAATTTTAAGTATAAAAAGTATTTGGAGAGAGCAACATAAATATCATTCGAATAGAACAAGTGAATCACAAATGAGTAAGGAATTGTGAAGTTCAAGCAACATAAAGGATACTACACTTAATTTTACAATTGTTGAAATGCCCTGAAAATCCTAATTTTAAGAATTAAAGTTAAATAAGAATTTATTATGAATATTAATTAATTAAAGTTTTTTTATTAAAATAAAAGAGAATTAGTTAGGGCAGATCAAGAAGAAACTTATAAATATTTTAATTAGGGATAAATTTGGGTATTTTAGCTAATTAAGGATTTTATTTTGAAAATTAATAAATAAATTATTTTATTTAAATAAGAGGGAATAAATAGGGCCAAATTAATAGGAATATTATAAATAATTTAATTTAAGAAAATTAGAGTGATTTGCTAATTAAAATGGAATTTATGAAAAACCTTTCAAAAACCCTAAATTAAACTAAAAAGGAATTTTAATATTATTTTATTTAATTATTGTTATTTTTAAATATCCAAAATATTCAAATTAATATAAATACCCAACCTGCCTATTTTTCTCTTTTCCTTTTTTCCTTTTCCTTTTTCTTTCTTTTCTTCCTTTTTCCTTTTCTTTTCCTCTTCTTTCCGACTTGGGCTTGGCGTTTCCCGTGCCCATTCTTTCTTTTCTCCTTCCCGCGGCCCGCCTCTCCTTTTGTCATGGCCAATTTCTTTCTTTTTCTCCTTCGGTGGCCCAAGATCCAAAACGCCACATTTTGGCACCTTTATTTTCTTCCGCCGGCCCGGATCGCCTTCTTTTCCTTCTTTTCTTTTTTCCCGGCCGACAGGTCCTCGCACCCCCCCTTCTTCTTTTTCCCTAGCCTGTCACAGCTTACAATTTCTTCCCCGAATAGCTCCTCCATTTCCACCAATCGGCCAGGTCTTCCCCTCTCTTCCCCGCCGATCAGCCTATCATTTCAACCCAATCAACTCCCTTTATTCTTGCGCAATTTTCTCTCCTCCTTGCCCAATCAAGCCCCTGCCACAAATTGAATTTTGCTGGCCAAATGACACCGCCAGCAAACCCTAACCCTACCTTCCTTATTCCCTGTCGTCCCACAGACCTTACCCTCTCATTTAAGCCCTATAAATACCCCCTCCCCAGCCTGGGATCGAACCTTTCTTCAAAACCCAGAAAAATCTCCTTCGTGCAATGCCGCTGCTTTAGACGGTCATTCTGCCACCGTCGGCCAATGCCGCCGCCCACTCCTCCCACCTAAGCAATCCCTGCACCACCCTCTAACTAACTAAACCACCTATATCTGTCGATTTTCCCTGCACTTGCAATCCTGACTGTGCAAAGTATGCTTCTCAATCAGCCCTTCCTTCCACCTCCGCCGCCCTTCGCACTACCCTTAGCCACCACTTATGCTGCAACTGCTTCCCCTTACACCTCCCAACCTGTTATGCAGATCCTCCTCTATCTCCCCCTACCTTTCTTTTCCTCTTCCTCCCTCTCCTCTCTTTTTCTTCTTCGTCCCCATTCAGCCACCATCGCCGCTGCCATGCGCCGCCACCCTCATTCTATTCCTCTCCTTCTAGACAACTTATAACCACCCTTACTTACACCCTCGTTCTCCCTATCTTTTTTCCTAGCCCTCAACTTTTTTCCTTTCTTTCTCTTTTTTCGGTCAACGCCATGCACCATCGTCAGTGCCACCTATCTCCGCCAGCCTAAGGTGGAACCCTAAACCCTCTCAACCCTTCTCCCTTATTTATTTAAGCTTATTTTATTTTATTTCAATTTTTAACCTATTATTCGATTATTATTATTATTATTATTATTATTAGGTTCAATATTACTGTTATTATTTCTTATTAGGGCCGAGACCCTATTTGTCTTATTAGATTATTAGTATTAGTATTATTATGAGTTTTATTTTATTTATTATTTTATTATTATTATTATCATTATCACTAATATATTATTATTATTATTATTATTATTATTATTATTATTATTATTATTTATCAAGAGGGCCGAAGCCCTACTTCATTTGTTTAATTCGAATACCATTATTATTATTATTATTTTTATTGTTATCATTATTATCATTATAAGTATTATTATTATTATTACTACTACTACTACTGCTGCTGCTACTACTAACATTAGTCTTACTATTTCGAAGTAGGGTCGAAAACCCTATTTTATTTTACTCTAGGTTTATATTATTATTATTATTATGTAATTTATATTATTATGTAATTTTTATTGTTATTACTATTTTTATTAATAATGTTCTAAAGTTATTATTAGCATTATTTTGGTGAAGGGTCGAAGCCCTTATCCCACCATTTATTTCAAATCATATTATGATTATTATTATTTTTTAGTATGATTATTGTTACTATTATTATTATTATTATTATTATTATTATTATTATTATTATTATTATTATTATTATTATTATTATTATTCATATTATCATTGTTAATATTTTTAGTATCATCATCATCATCATTATTAATATTATTATTATTATTATTAGGGTAAAGTCTTCAACCTTATATTATCAATTTTTATAATATTACTATTATTTCCTATATCTTTAACAAATTTAGTAATTAGTTAATGTCACTTTTATTAATATGTTATTATTTTATCAAAAAACATAGTCAAAGAATAAGTTAGTCATTGATATTATTTTTAGTAGGAGGAAATCTAATTTTAGCTTTTCCCTCGTATAGGTGAGACCAGTCAAAGCCTTAAGGAGGCATAGGAACGTGCTCTAAGACCGGTGTCGCTTTAGGTAAGGGTGTAACTAAGGCCTCATGTGTGTTATATGTATTACATGCCTTTGATGCTTTGTATAATGTCGTGTTGTGTATCATGTGCTACTAGTTGACTATTTTATGTATGGAGCAGCTTAGAATTAAGGTATGCTTATGTGCCTTCTTATTTGATGTGTTGATGTGTATATGTGGTGAAATGATGTGGAATGTGATGTAATGTGGTTTTACCTTTTAGAAATGCATGTGAGGATGTTTAATGTGATATTGTGTGGGGGAAAGGATGAAAAAGGAGAATGGGGGAAAGAAGTTTACCAAGGGAAGTAAGTTGACCAAAAGGGAAAGAGGTTGACTAAGGGGAGTAAGTTGACAAAAGAGGAATAAGTTGACCAAGGGATGTGAGTTGACCTAAGTATTTTAATGATCCATGAGTGGAAGAATAAAATGGGGAATTTTAGGGTTTCGTGTGGGAGAATCCAATCTATGGTGTTACATGGGAGAATCTAATCTATGGATTTATGTGGGAGAATCTAATCTATGATGTTATATGGAGAATCTAATCTATGGTTTTGTATGGGAGAATCTAATTTATGATGTAACATGGGAGAATTTAATCTATGATTTTGTATGGGAGAATTTAATCTATATATGGTGTTGCATGGGATAATCGAATTTATGATTTCATATGGGAGAATCTAGGGTAGAATCTAGGGTTTTACATGGCAACATCTATGATCTTGTATGGGAGAATCTATGGTCGTGCATGGGAGAATTTAGGATTTTGTAGGGAGGAATCTAGAGTTTTGTATGGATGAATCTAGGGTTTTGCATGGAGGAATCTAAGGTTTGCATGAAGGAATCTAGGGTTTTGTATGCAAGAATCTAGGGTTTTATATGGATGGATCTAATGTTTGCATGGGAGTCTAGGGTTTGCATGAGAAAGTTCAAAGGTTTGCATGAGAAGGTTAGTGCCTACATAGGAGTAACGTTTATGAAAAACTAACTTGAGATGTAAGGAAGGCAATAGAAGAGTTATTTGAGTGTTTAGAAGTTTTGGGTGAAAAATAGTACGTAGGACAGTACAAAGGTACAGAGGCGGCTGAGCTAGGGTTTGGGGTAAAAACCCTAATTTGAGGAGGTGATAAAAAGAAGAAATAAATGAAGGTGAGTGGAGTACGAGATAATGAAGAAAATGATCAAGTAAGGATGAGCATGATTGGCATGGAAAAATAATAAGTGGAATATGAGGAATGGAAGGATGACACGTGGACACGAGGAAGCTAGGGTTTAGTGTGGCCAGTTAGGGTTTGGTGTGATTATCTAGGGTTTTGTGACCACACGTGTGCTTGAGGAGTAAGGTGTAATGATGAGAGTTGAATCTAAAGGGTGATGTATGGAGTGTAAAATGATTTTGGTTGCATAAAGTGGAGTAGGATGGGCCACATAGGCCTAAATTAGGGTTTCGTGATAAAACCCTGGAGTGAGATATGGAGTGGCTTTAACCCATATACTTAAGAGTTGAACTTCTATTGTGATATAGGATATGGAGGAAAGGATGTTGGGGCAAGTTTAGGAAGTACAGGGTTCTCATGATATGGTACGGGTCATTTGGAGGATAAGGACAGATGGAGTGAGTCATACATGTCTAAGGTGAAATTTGTGAATAAGACACTTAAGACATTAATCATATAAAGTGGAAGATTATTAAGCCGGGTCCCACTTATCCACCAGTTAGAAATAGTAGTTAGGACACTTCGTCCTATGCGTGTCCGATCCACCAACCATAATAGTAGTTAGGTTATGTTACCCTTTGCGTGTTCTATCCAACAGCTATAATAGTGGCGGATTCCAAGCTCAATAAACCAAACCCTAAAGTTTGCTAAGATACATAAAAGACATTAAGTACTTACAGTGGAATACCATGCGAGTCGGGGCCAACCAATCCATTGGTAAGAAATAGTAGTTAGGGCAATGCGCCTTATAAGTGACTAATCCACCAGCTAATAATAGTGGACAGGTGCATTGTGCCCTGTTCATCTCTACTCCACCGGCTATAATAGTGAGGGCTTCCGTACTCGCATGAAATTGATAAAGAGCATGGTATGGAATGAGTATCTATAAGAGATTAATTAAGTAATTAATCCGGACGATAAATATACCTTTATGTATCTACCTAGATGGTTGTACGATATTATGTTATAATGATAGACTATATGCTCTTTTTAATATTTCTGCATGGTTTATGTAATTTTATGTGTTGGCTTTAGTGCATCGGTTACCTTACTCAGTACGTAGCTTACTAATCACCCCTTTCATGGGTGTTGCTCATTCCCATGAGTAGTAGGCCCTTCTGACTTGTGCAGGTGGACAAGGCATCAGGCGAGGCTGAGTGTTGAGCTTGTGGTTGGCTTAAAGTTCGAGAGTGTCGTGGCCAAATTCACTCCTCATGTGAATTTATTTCATTGTGTTATTTATCATTTTTGATCTATTACCTTATATTGAGTATTTTAAATGAACATTTTATCGATTGTAAGATTAATCCCTGCGAGGAATTTGATTTCGCACTTTGATTTCTATGTTATGATATTTCTAATTCTTTTTAAGAACTCTTGGTTTAAGTTTAAAAATAATCCTTTTTAGCCTTAGCACTTGATATTGGAATGGTCGGAGTGAACCGGTCTGGTATGTGGCCGTAACATTCCCAGAATTCACGGATTTTAATTTAATTGCTTTCATTTAAAAAAATAGTGAATTTTGGGGTGTTACAGTTGCATATATGCAACCAAGCAACATCAAATATAGTCAACAATTGAGAAGTATTACAAAAGGTGACGGGGTAACAAATATGAGAATTAACAATAATAATTTTTTGCAAAGATAATGACTCTATGGAGATGGAATTATGATGCACACAAGTAAAATTGTATAGGCCATATGACTATGTTTTCCATGTTCGCTCCTTGCCAAGTATTGTTGTATGATAACTTCTCATTATTTCCATATTTTCACATATTTTTGGCCTTTTTAATAATAAACAGTGTAAGGAAATTATAGTGGCACCCTAAGATAAGAGCATAAACCTTCAAATGGTGCCCAACTAGAGTGATACGTGAAATTACTTATCAAATAGTATGAAATTTTCAAATAAGGACATGCATGCAACTAGCACAAGTGTCATTCCATTGACATTTGAAAATGTTCAAATGTCCACATTTAGGAATACAAAAGATTCAAATAGAATAAGATTCAAAGAGAGCAAAGACAATATGACCTATATACCACCCATTTTACACAATCTTAATGAGTGAAACAAAGTTCAAGCATTCTCAAAATGCAAGAATTTTAAGATTAAATATGAATTTTTGGATTAAATATATTATGATGAAAATGAAGTATTGGAAATCTTATTTGTTAACCTAATGTTGGTTGCAAACAAAATAATGAATATTATTGATTTGGTTCATTGAATATAAATGAATTTAAATTTTGTATTCCTTGGTAATGATGCAGGAACATCCACTTTCATTTTTAATTTTTGTTATCAAAATTATGATGATTTGGTATTTGTCCTAATCTAAAATCAAGTGTTTTTTTCAAGCTCAAATTCGTAAAAGGAGGACTACATTATGAAGAATGTGTCATCATCAAGGAGGGTTCTTATGCATAAAAAAATACTCCAAGGAAACCACCAAAAAAGCATAAAAAAGCCCCACGTTTGGCTGCAATAGTATCAACTAATTTTGGTTTAAAGGTTCATATTTATGGTTGATAAGTTTCAAGTCAAACACGCTCAATTGAGGAGTTATTTAATGATAAGTTTTCTAAAAAGAATTTATATAGTGTTGATGCGGATGCTCTTATTAATTATTTCAAGCCTTCACTATCCATTACTAATTTGAGATATTGTAACGTTTAACTCACTGTTGAGTGTCCTTCCAATATTCCTTCATGTCTACTCATATTTTCTTATCATGTAAGCTCTTTGAGAGTATTTGATCTACTAATAATTGTAAGGGTTACTAATTCAAATTCCTTCTTAGTTTTAAGAAAACTCAAGCAACAAGCTCCTTGTGAAGTAACCACAAAACAATTAATTTGTAGAATTGCTTTAGTTTTGACTTTTTGTGGCAAGTTCTTTGAATAGTTCCTTGTATGACTTTTTATGATGATAGAATAAATAAATAAATAAATATAACACCAAATATTATACAGTTTTTCTATTCATGAAATACTCCTTTTATGAATAACATGCATCCATATTCCTCATATGATATGAAATAGATAGTACACTATGTGTTTGAACTCACAAACTAACACTTCAACTCGGCTTTGAATTGAAAAAAACTTCTAACTATAAAAGCCTAAATAAATTTCATGTTACTTAAGGTGCACACATGCATAACCTCTTAAGACTAGCAGTTGATTTCTATTTTGTGATCAATAAATTTAACTAGAAGTTTGACAACATGATACTCAAGGAATAAATTAGCAGCAATAGTACTATTTCTAATGAAAACTAGTTTCCTCATTTACAAATATATCGTGAAAAGAATACACAAAAGCTCTTAAACGCTCAATATATTTTGTAAAAAAATATAAACTCTTGTAGAGAAATATTTCCCAAATTTTGTTAAATATTTTTTTAATAAGTTAATAAGTGTGGACTTGATCAATATAGTAACAAGTGTACACTATGAAAATTCCAAGCCAAAAAATATCTTTTATTAGTGAAAATTTACTCTAAATATAAGGTTATGAATCTAGATATGTTTTTGCAAAGTAATTTTTAGAAAACCTGTTTGAGATAAATAAGATATTAACTATCATGATAATACCTTTTCAAAAAAAATTATATAGAAGAATATCTGTTATTTTATGCTAAAAATGTTGTGATAAATATATCCCATAATACACAAAAATTAAAGATAATTACTTCAAAGATATGATAAAATATTTTCTAGATCAAATAATTTACTTGTTTAAAACACTTTCCTAGTTTTTCAGAATACACCTCTGATGATGGAACTCAACATAAAACTCAACCCAAGTTTCATCCAAAAATTAGCTTCTAAATAATTTTGGAAAATATCTAGCTTATGTAGCATGAGTAACACCTATAACATTGAAATTACCTTAATGTAATATCCCATTTAAAATAAAAAATAAAAAGATTATAATTATGATATACTAAAGAGAAATGCATTATTTTATGTGTTATTTCATACAGTTTTAAGTTGGTTGATAGCTTTAATTATTTTTATTAAGTAATAATATGGGAAAATTTCTATTTTATTATTTTAAAAATATCTATGTATGTTATAGGTTTTGTTAATTGAGGGGTTCTTAGAAAATGGAACTAAGAGTTAATAATGAGAGAATACTAAGATTAAAATACTGAGAAGAGACGAGAGAGAAAAAGTAAGAGAGTTATGCTATAATTTTAGATGTCCCAAAATGGATATAAGAATACAAAACTCTTATACAAATTAATGTACAAAATTACATCCTAAAAGACTAATGGACATGCTTGTGCATCAATGTGTTAATGGGATATATATATATATATATATATATACATAAGTAAGGACAGATAAAGTTATATATAAATGATTGTTGGACAATTCACTAACAAAAAAAACAAATGAATTTATAGAAAATACTATCAACCAATCAATACATGAAAAATCTACTCTGATTATACAAAAGAAACACCAAATAAGTACTTGTGCTCAAGGTATTTTGTGCACTGTTGTGGCGATTGATGATAGTATTTGTTTTGTTGTGGGGTTTATTTATGCTTTTAATTCTAGTGTGCCAGAAAATCCCTTTAGAGTTGGTTGGTGTAGAACAACAAACCTAATTTTCCTATGGTTCTTAAAGGGGATTTTAATGTGATTTGACAGCCTAATGATAAAATGGGAGGGGATGATGTAGTGGCCTGCAAACTTGATAGGGCTTTGGTGAATATACCTTAGCTTAAAAAGTTCACTAACTCTTTTGTTGAGTTCCTTCCACTATTTATTTCAGGTCACTACAGTAATACCACCACAAATCACAATTGAAAATTTTCTTTTAATTAAAACAAACACAAGCACGAGGGTGCTATCGTCGTGATTAGTATAAGCTAGCCCCCAGTTAGTCTTGTACCAACTTCAAGGCTAAGGATAATTTCGCAAATCATTAAACACATTTAAGACAGAGATATATACAAAACTAAAATATTCATAACGAGAAAATCAGAGTGCATGATTAAAAGTCATTACAACTAGAAAAGGGTTACATAGTCAAAGTCCCCAGGGGGATAAAAAGTATAACACAATAAAATAAAATTGGAAATAGGAAGAGTTCGGTCTACATCGCTTTTGATCCCCCATGGAAAGTCCCAAAAGGTTAACTCTCGGTCCCGCCCGATGCCTCATAAGTGTCATAGGCATCAAAACAGTGTCTCCTATCTACACAAACTCAGCACGAGCCTCTACTCTTGAGAATGAGTACCACCCATAAAATGGGTGGTCAGTATGCTAAAGCCATACATAAAAGACATATAACACAAGCAGGTAACTATGCAAATAAGCCATACAGGAAAAATAGATAGTATATAGGCTTTGATTCAGTCCAGTTAAACTTAATCATTAGATCTTTGGTCAATATTCCCATTTTACACCATTCTCATTATCAACCCATGCGAGTACAGAAACCCCACTATTATAGCCAATGGACCGGAAAACACTCAGGGCAGACTACACCTGGCTACTATTATTCACCGGTAGAATTGTCTCTATGGCACAAGACACCTAGCCACTATTATTTGTCCTTCAACCAGTCTGGCCCTTACTCTCATGGTGTTTCACTGTAAGTAGATAGTATATTTTCATGGATTATCATCATTAGGTTTGGTTTATTGAGCTCAGGATTCCCCACTATTGTAGCCAGTGAACCGAAAAAACACCCAAAGCATAAGGCACCTGTCCACTATAATTCGTCGGTGGAACAGTCTCCAGGGTATAAGGTACCAAGCCATTATTATTCTCCTGTAGATTGGTCTGGGTCCGACTCAAAAATATTTCACTCTAAATGGTTAGTCCTTTGGACTAACCATTCGATAAGTATTTCCACCCTAGACATGCATGTCCTTTGGACTACCCGCTCACACAACCCATCTACTCCTATCCTCCTGAAAGGGGCCTATCTCATATCTTGGGACCTCTACACCTCATAGTACATCCAGACATTATTTTTCCCTTTTTCTCACTTACCATGAATACCCAACTCCTATGTGTGTGGGTCAAGGCCCACTTTCCCATACCTTTGAGTCAACATACTATCGCCCCTAACTCATTGCCTCACTCAATTCATCCCCAAGCATCCCACTTTACTTCCCATTTTACACATGTGACCGTGAAACCTTATTTAGTCACCCTAAACCCTAGCACCTCTCTTTACTCATATGTTATTCCCCTCCATGTGACATCCTTCCACTCTTACCCTATATTCCAATCCTCTCTATTATTTCTCCCTTCCACAATCTCCTCTACTTAGGTTTTTTCTCCCAAACCCTAGTCATGTTCCCCATGCCTCCTTATACCAACTTATGAACTATTTTTCACCCATGGATTACAATCACCCAAACAACTCTTTCCTTACCTTACTTAAACCTCAAGTCAACTTTTCCCACGTAAAGATCATCTCTATGTAAAGACCAACCATCCCGTGCAAATCCTAGACTCCCCGTGCAAGATTCACTTTACTTTCTTATTTTATCCATATTATCCTTTTATTTGTCTACTCATAAGTCATGAGACCCATAGGTCATTCTTACTTCCCTCTAGTCAATTCATTTCTTTTTATCCCTTTCATTCTTTCACCCCCACACCCTATCTTTTACAACCCCCTAGCATGCATGTCTTAAATGGCCACATTACATAAGCATCACAAAAGCACAAGATACATATCATTTTACACGTTATAAAAGAATACAAACACTTACCTTAGCTCCGTATTGTGCTACAAGTAAGCAATCATAATCACATAAGTTGTACAAACATATCATCACACATAACATATAAAGCACATAATACATATTTTAGGCTTAACTATATCCTTATCTAAAACAACATCGGGCTTGGAGTACGCTCCTACGCCTCCTTAGGGTTTGGACTTAGTTCATATATAAGAGGAAAATATTAGGGTTAACTTTCCTTTTACCAACATTATCATTATTTCCTATTTACCATTATCATAACCTAGTATTAGGGATATTAATAACAATAGTAGCTTTATTAGTAAAAATAAGGATATTATCCTTAAAATTGTTAATCATGCTATTATTAGCCAAAATAGGTTTGGGTAGTAATATTAGTCAATGACAATATATTATTAACAATAGTATCAATAATAATGATAATAACTCTAATAATGATGATGATGATGATGATAATACTAGTAACATCAACGTTAATAATAACAACAACAATAATGATGATAATAACAAGAAGAATGATAATGATTATGATGATGATGATGATGATAATAACACTAATAATAATAAAATAATAGTTACACTAATTATACTTAAGGGCTAGGAAGTTTAGGTTACAACCTAGTGAAGGTGGCAGCAAGGTGGCGACGCACGGCAGTGGCAGGAGAGGAAATAGAGGGGTTGGAGATGTGGCCTTTTAGGGATAAAAGAGAGAGTGAAAGGGTGGTGGTGGACTCTCTGGGTTGAGAGAATTGGAGTGGTGGTGGTGGCACGGCAAAGGCGGCGACACAAGTGGTGGTGGTTGTGGTGGCCGAGGGTGGTGGGGAAGGGCATGGATAAAGAAGAGGGAGAAAGGGAGAAAGAAAGGTAGGGGAGGTAGGGGAGTCTCTGTTGATTGGATTGGGTGGTAGGGGAGGCAATGATTGAGGCGGAGAAGGTGGCGCACAATGGCGAGAGGGGCAGCGATGGGTGTAAAGTGACAGGTCGAGCAGCCAACTTTGCACGATTAAGGTGGCTCATGTAGGGGAAATAGGGGTGGTGAGTGGTATAGATTGGTGGAGGGTAATGCAAGGAAGAGTTTGGGCGATGTTTTGGGTAGCAATGTTGCGCGACGATGACTAGGGCGGTGTCTAAAGCGGCAATGGCTCATGTATGATGTATTTTTCTAGGCAGAGTAAACATGGAAAATGGGATCGAAAGGGGGTATTTATAGGCTATTGGAGGGAGGATAAGACAAAGGGGGAAGAGGAAAAGGGGCAGGCGAGGTAGGGCTCACCGGCTGGTGGTGGCATGCCGATACCAGCCTACAATTTTGCAGGTGTAGATTCGATGGAGGAGGAGAAAAGGGGAAGAGGAAAAGGGGCAGGCGAGGTAGGGCTCACCGGCTGGTGGTGGCATGCCGATACCAGCCTACAATTTTGCAGGTGTAGATTCGATGGAGGAGGAGAAAAGGAAAGGAAGGGGGCATGCGTGGGAGGGGTACAGGTAGGCGAAAGCTAGAAAGGGAAAGGAAAAGGATGGGGAGAAATAGGGGAGGTGCAGGCTGAAAGAAGGAAGGATGATGGCAAAGTTGCCGGTCGACCTGCAACTCGGGGATGGGGCGAAGGGAGGAAGAAGAAGAAGATAGGTCAACCGGCCTATCTAGGGGAAAAAGAAAAGAAAGAAAAAGAAGGGGGAGAACTGGGAGGGCGAGGGGGAGAAAAAGAACAGCAGGCTGGGCCACGTAGGGGAGAGAAGAGAGGGAGGGGAAGTTGGGCCAAACCCAATCCAGAGAAGAAGGGGGGAAAGAAAAGGAGAAAAAGAGGAAAGAAGAAGGAAAAAGAAAAAAAAGGTTAATTGGGGTGTTTAGAATATTTTGGTATTTTTGAATATTTAAAAATAATAATTAAATTCCTTTTTATATTAATTTTAGGATATTTTGGAAAAAAATTCCTAAATTGTATTTTTAATTAGCAAAATACTCTAATCTTCCCCAATTAAATTCTTTATTATTTTCCTCTTGTTTTTGTCTAAAATTCTCCCCTTATTTTAATAAAATAATATATTTAATGAATTTGCCTAATAAATTCCTATTTTCTCCTAATCTCCTCCTAAATTAGGGTTTTTGGGATATTTCAACTACCTTGTTTAGGTTCATACTAGTTCTCAATTTAATAGAAACTAACTTCTCATGTTTAATAACTTATGGAATGAGGATGATAATTTCATGGAAGTTATCCAAAGGCACTAGGGAAGTTATTCCCAAAGATTAGGAACAACTATGGAGGTGGCTAGGAAGCCCGTGTTAACTTAATAGGAATAAATATGGTTCATTGGAACAACTATGGAGGTGGCCAAGAAGGATCTAACTCAATCCCAAAATAATCCAACGAATGACAAATGTAATCAAGAGCTTAGGGATTAGATGCATGCTTGTGAAATAGAGTTTAACAAAATCTCCCTTTGTCATGAAAGCTTTATGAAACTTAAGCCAATATTCAAATCATAAATTCTTTTTTTCTCAAATGAAAGGTAATCAAAATATGAACTCCGTTTAGAAAATTATGATTGCTACTTATGGCACTACTTTAGACCTTGAACAAATCATTGTTTCTTTTCTCAATTTTTATAAACACCTATTAGGTTCTAAGGATTCTTACTTGGGTTTTGTTGATCTAGAAGTCATTACATAGAACCCTACACTCTATGAATCCTACACACCTTCTTCTTACTCCAATTACTTATGATGAAGTGAAGAAGGTTGTTGTTTTTTTCTATTGGAGATAATAAATCCCTTAGATTTGATGGCTTCATAACTTTATTTTTTTTAAAATATTAGGAATCCACCAAAATAACTCAACATTCCCTCCTTAATACTCATTCCCAAAAAAGAAAATGCCACCAAGGTTAGTGAATATAGGCTAATTTCCTATTGTGGAATTATTTATATAATCGTTTCAAAAAGTATAATTCCTAGATAATAAGGGATCATACTCATTTTATTTAAATAAATTTTCAAGCTAATATTTTACTAAAATTATCCTTTTTAAAACCATTATATTACATTATAATAAATTAAATTATTAAATTAATTTATCTATCAAAAATATTAAATTCTATTATTCCATAAATTATTTTATCTTATTTCTCCCTATTTTTCTTTTTTCATTTTTCTTTCTCCTTTTTCTTCCTTTTCTTTTCTTTTTTTTTCCTTTTCTTTTTTCTCCTTTGGGCTGCCAGGTCTGTGGCCTCTCCCCACGCTCTGGACCACTGGCTCACTCCTTCCTTCCCTTCTTTTCTTTTTCTTCCTTTACCCCCGACTGGGCCAGCCCATCTCCCTTTTTTTTCTCGCCTCTCCCTTGTGCACGGACCAACCCGTTCTCTCTTTTCTCCCCGCCCGACTGGTTTCCTTCTTTCCTTCCTTCCTTCCTTCTTCTTCTTCTCTTCTTCTTCCTCCTTCCCCGAGCATCGAGCACACCATGCCTCTGCATATCCTCCCTGCCACCACCTACCTCCTTGCAACTCTGCCCTCTCTCCCTATCTCCCCATCATTTTCTTCCCATTGTTTGACCAACTCAACCCTTGCAAATCCTCCCTGCATTCCTATTTTTTATCTTCTTTCCCTTCCCTCTCCCTATAACCTCAACACCCCTACCACCTGCAACCTACCCCCACCAGCCACATCAACCTCCCCTCTTCTCCCTCTCCTTTTTCTTCTCCTCACCTACTTCATTTCTCCCACGGTCGACCGTATTTTCTCTCTATCTCCTGACCTCTTCTTCTCCCTTCTCTTTTCATTTCCCTTACCTGGTTTTGCTTCATCACCTCGTTCCACTGTTGCCATTGCCTGCACCACCAAACCTCCCCCTCAAGCCCCCTGCATCCCTCTCCTTCCTCTTCTCTTATTTTTTTTCCTTCTTGGCCCCCACCCCGTTCCTCCTCCATCCATCGCCGTTTCGACGCTTCCGCTGCCTTTTAAGCCACCAACCTAATCTTTGCAACCTCCTCTACCACCCCTTACCTCCTTTAGCTGAAACCCATCCTTATAGCCTCTCCTTTTCCTCCTCCCTTTCCCTTCCTTCTTCTCCTCTGCCACTCCTACTACCCACTTCACAGCTTTGCGGCCACTGTCCCCGCCGCCCTTGGCCACCAATCATAACCACCACCTACACCCCCACTCCACCCCTTTACCTCTCCCTTGCCCTATCTCCTCTCCACCTGCCCTCTTCTTGGTCCCTAAGTGTAAAACCCCAAAAATTTACTACTGAAAAATTTTATTTTATCAAAATAAGTAGCCGAAGCGGAATAATAAAATTATGAATTATAAGGATATTACCACCACACTTAGTACTAGATCGGATCACTCCTACCATTTCAGTACCAAATACAAAGGCTAAAAGAGAAAAAATATGACTTACAAGAAACTCAAAAATATTTAAATCAGAGTAGTAAACCATTTACAGGAATAAAAATCCACTAGCGGTGGTTACAACCCTAGGACTTTCCGGATAGTTCCTTACGTTCTTTCCCAAGATCCCACTTGAATAACACATAAAAAAGGACCTACAAAGGACACTGCCCATTGAATAGGCAGGGGCCCCACGAATGGAACCTTTCAGTACTATGGTACCGAGTAACACTTTAAAACACACTTAATAGTAGACCCGCAATGCAACACATGATACAACACTACATACATACATAATGAAAGGTAGATACTTAATATTCACATTCGTGCATTCACGTACTTAACAAATCAATCAGATATTAATAGGTCATAATGAACAATCGATACTTTTGGGTCTTAATCCATTAGTCCATCGTTATTTAGTCATCTCAAATTATAAATATCCACGTGAGTGAGGAAACCCCACTATTATTATTCGTGGACAGAAATACATACAGGGTAGAACGCTCCTGACCACTATTATTGCCAGTGGATTGGTCTTCAAGGCAGAACACTCCTAGCCACTATTATTCGCCTATGGACCGGTCTGGCACCTTAATTTCATTCTCATTATTTACCTATAAGTCATAAGATAATTAGGCAATCATTATCATTCTCTAGTCAACTCACTTTCCTCCTTCTTTCCCATTTTTCTCGTAACCACATCATACTACTTAAGACCTCCTATCATGCATGTCATGAGGGGCATTATTACATAAGCACAATTCAAGTACAAGTAATAACATCACATTACACATATCATAAACACACGCAGCTTACCTTAGCCCCATACTTAGCAAGCTGCCACAAGAACATAACACATTCTTACATATAAAAAGGCCTTAACCATATCCTTACCTAATACGACACAGGGCTTGGATCACGCTCTTATGCCTCCTCAGGGTTTTGACTTGATTCACCTATAAGAGGGAAATACTATGGGCTAATCCCTTTCTTACCAAAGATTGCCATTATTACTACCCTACCCTTATCATAATTTACTATTAGGGCTAGTAGTGATAATAGTAGTTTTATAATTAAAGTAGAGTTATTATTCTTTAAAATAATTAATCGTGCCATTACTAACCAAAATAAGTCTTAGTAGCCATCATGGTTTATGTTAAAGTAGTCATAGTGATATTTATAGTATTAAGGTGGTGTTTCCAATATCATTAATAATATTATTATTAGTTTTAGTGATAATACTAATATCGACCCAATCCCTAGTAGTAATAATAATAATAGCCATATAAGTAATTTAGAAGTAGTGACCATGATGATTTTTATATTAACAATGCTAGTAGTGATAATAGGTTAGTGATTATAAACATTGGAAAAATACAAGTTAACAATAATAATATTTATAGTAGTATTAAATAATAATAATAATAATAATAATAATAATAATAACAATAATAATAATGTTGATAATATTAATAATGGTTCTCATGTTAAGAATAATACTAATGAAGGTCCTAGAAATCATATTAGTAGTATCCTTAGTGATAATATGGTCAAATATAACAGAATAATGATAATTATAATGATAGAAAGGATAATAGTAGTAGTAGTAGTAGTAGTAGTAGTAGTAGTAGTAGTAGTAGTAGTAATGATAATAATAAAGTTAAACATAATAAGGATAATACTCAAAAAGGGTAATGGTAATATAAGAGTCCCAACATTTACACCAATAATAACAGTGATAAAGGCCAAGTTAGTATTAGTAAGAATATAATAATAATAATAATAATAATAATAATAATAATAATAATAATAATAATAATAATAATGGTGATGATGATGATGATGATGATGATGATGATGATGATAACAGTAGTAGTAGTAGTAGTAATAAAGATAACTATGTCAATATTAAAGTTGTAACCCTTTTAAATAATAATACCACAGTTATAAATATTTGTGAAGTTAGGTTAGGTAATAAGGGTGATATATAATAATAATATTAATAATGGTAATAATACTACTAATGATAACACAACACTAATAATAATAAGAATAATAATAGTAATATTAAGGATAATACTATTAATATACTAAAAATTATTAACACCCACAGAAAATAGTTCAAGGGCTAGAAAAATTAAAATACCACCTAGGATTGGTAGCGGAACCGGCGGCGGCGGTGGCGGAACCAACATCGGCAGCGGCGACGATGGAGGAGGAAGAGAGGTGGAGAGATGGGGTTATAGGCTAAAGGAGAGGGAATGATGGGGTGTTTGAGGTGGTGGAAGGTGTATCAGGTGGAGAGGGTTGGAATGGAGGTGGTGGTGCAGTCGAAGGTGACGTCGCACGGCGGTCGGAGGGGTGGCCGAAGTGGTGGAAGGTGGAGAAGGTAGAAGGAGGGGGAGGCAGGGAGAGATGGGGGTATAGGAAGGTAGGGTGAAGTCCCTTGGTTGTTTTGGAGGGTGGAGGAGGTGCTGGTTGAGGCGGAATTGGCGGCGAATGGCGGCGCAAGGCTAGTGAGGGTTGATCGGGATGGCAATTTTGCACAACCGGGGCGGCTCGTGCAGGACAAGATAAGGGAGGAGGGTGGTTCAGTTCTGTAGAGGGTGGTGCGGGGAAGGTTTTGGTGGGTGGCGCTTGTAGCGGCTATCGTCGACGATGGCGGAATAAAGAGCAAATCGGGCGGTGGTGCAAGGTAGGGATTTTCTGGGTTGCCAAAACAAAAGCTCGACCCATGATGCTAATGGGGTATTTATAGGCTAATTAGGGGGGATGACGGAGGAAGAGGACAAGCGGGGCAGGTGAGGTAGGACAACCGGCCGACAGTGGCAAGAGGTGTAGTCCTGCCATGGCAGGTTAGGTCGGGTCGGGGAGAGAAGGGATAGGAGGGGGCACGCATGAAGGGGAGATGTGGGGTTGGTCGGGATCGAAAAAGGAAAGAAAACGACGAGGAGGGAGAAGGGAAGGACAGTCAGACGGAGCTGGTGGCTTCCGACGGAATCGAAGCTGTAGGGCTCGAGGTTGCAGGTCGTGTGGGCTGGGGAAGGAGGAGTTGGACCGGTGGTCCAAGGGAAGGAAAAGAAAAGAAAATGAGGCTGTTCGGCTGAGCGGTTGGTCAGGGGAGTGACGCGGGCTTTGGGCTGCACGAAGGGAGAAGGGGGGAGAAGGGCCTGTGTAATCCCCCAAAATTAAAAAAACCAAAAATTTAATAAATAGCTTTTATTTGGAATAAATTGGCTTTTAAAATTATTTAATTTAATTATTTTATGAATTTTTGAGTACATAAATTTGGATAGGAATATTTAATAAATTAAAATAAATATATTTTTTTATTTTATCATACACTTTTTATTTAAATAAATTTTCAAACCAATATTTTACTACAATTATCCTTTTTAAAACCAATATATTAAATTATATTAAATTAAATTGCTAAATTAAATAATTTATTAAAAATATTGCATCCTATTATTTTATAAATTAAATTATTATGACTTTCCCTATTTTTCCTTTTCCTTTTTCACTTTTTTTCTTTCTCTTTATCTCCTTTTTCCTCCTTTCTTTCTTTTTCTTTTTTTTCTTGGCTTCGGGCCCCAGGCTAGCCTTTCCCCCCACCTAGGTGTCTGGGCCTCAGGCCCGTTCTTCCTTCTCGGCGCAACAACCCAACCCAGCTCGTCTTTCATTTCTTTCCTTCCTTTCCCCCTTCCCTAGACGACCCAGTTCCATTTTTTTCCACGATCGGCCTGCTACTCTTCCCTCTTCCTTTCTTTCTTCTTCTACACCTGACCACTGCCCTCTGCCATGCTCAAGCATGCCCGACCACCGCCTGTAGCTGCCATCCTGACCACCCCTGCCTCTCCCTCTCTCCCTCTCTCTCTCCCCCGTCCTTTTCTTTCCTATTTCGAACCAAACTAACCCTTACACCCTCCATCCACGCCTAACTTCTTTCCTCTTCTTCCCTTCCCTCTCCCTGTCACCCAACCACCACCTGCCACCCTACAACCTACCCCGGCCGGCCACCTACTCCCCTCTGCCCCATCTTCTTTTTCTTCTTCCCTCCTTACCTCATCCTACCCCATAACGTCGAGCCTTACTTTCCCTTTCCCGATTCTTTTCTCTCATTTTCTCCTCCTCCCCATTTTTCCTCGGTTTTTGCACCACAGCACCCTCCGCCGCTTACACCACCGCATTGACCCCCTGCGCCACCTTCTGCCACCACCTATTACTACCTTGCACCATCACACCACCCCCTCGAGCCACCCTACAATCCCCTTCTTCCTCCCTTCCTCCTTTTCCCTTCTTTTCCCTCCCTTCTCGATAGCCACCCTGCACCGCCTCCTTCCGCTGCTGTCATACCGCCTATTCCGCCACCCAAGCCACCAAGCCACTCCCTGTAACCTCCTCTACCAGCCCCACACCCCCTCTGGCTGAAACAAGCCCCCTCACCCCTTCATTTTCCTTCTCCCTTTTCCTTCCTTCTCAGCCACGCCCACCTCAACAGTCCCCTTCGCCGCCTCTCCGCCACCCTTGGTTGCTAACAATCCATCCCCAGCCTCCATCTACACCCCCTCTTCACTCCTGCACCCTTCCCTTGCCTCCAATCCTCCCCCATCTACCTTCTTTCCTAGCCTTAAGACCCCAACCCAAACCATCTCCCCCTCCCTTCTACCTCACCACCCTTGACCCTCTTCTCCCCTTGCAACCTGCATGTGACTCACGTTGCTCATGCAGCGTGAGATCCATATTATTTTGGGATTTTCCTTGTTTAATTTTTGAGGTATATTAATTGTTAAGTAAAGTGTAGTATTAAATAAGTTTTTATAAAGTTTTATCCTTTTAATTTCCTACGTCTAATATAATAATTATTGACATTATTTTTGAGGTGTTGATTTTGCTATTTAAAGTGTGAATCTTTAACCGGGATACCGGTCAGATTCGATTTTTGCAGGAATTAAGGTAATCGTTAAATCCCACTTAAACGTAAGGATAAAAGTATGTTTGCACATTAGGATTTTTAATATGTTATTATGTTTGATATATGGTTGTTAGTATAATTTATATGTTTGCTTGTATTGTTTAATAAAAAGGAAAGTATGCTCTTTTATGTGCTTTGTGTGGAAATGTTGTCTAAGGGAAGAATTTGATTATTAATTAAAGTGTTAAGTACTTATCCATGTCATATTATGTTATTGTGACCAGTTATGCTTGAATAATATTATTGTGAGCCCTAGAGGCATTTTAGTAATATTTCTTGTGTAAAAATGTGGCCTAATATGTGTGGGTGCTAATAAGTATTATATTAAAAGTTGGTGGAGTTGGATATTGTTAAGGGAGTATTAATATTATTATTCCATGTAATAATTTTAATCTAATAAAAGTGGTGTGTAATAAGGGGACAAGATGGTAATTTTGGAAGAAGAGGGTAAAATGATAATTTTCTAAGCAAAAGGGTAAAATAGTAATTTTATAAGCAAAAGGGTAAAATGGTAATTTTATAAGTAAAGGGCAATATGGTAATTTTATAAGTAAAGGGCAATATGACAATTTTATAAGTAAAGGGCAATATGGTAATTTTATAAGCAAATGGCAAAATGTTAATTTTATAAGTAAATGGAAAAATCTTCATTTTATGAGTAAAGGGCATTATGGTAATTTTGGGAATAAAGGGTAATATGGACATAGTTAGTAAATAAATCCTAATTTCCAAACACGTAGTATATAGCAAGAAGGAGTCGCATTCACAAGGAATGGTATATAATCAATAATTCTGTAATCGATGTTAAAACCCCCGTTATACAATAACATATACTTCTATCATCAAAATCTAAACTATGGATAAATAATAAAACACCGTACTCACTAATTAATGAATAAGGATAGGAAGTATTGATTATCGAATTAGGATATCAAATAATCATGGAGAATAGAATGATTCTAAATTATTTAACGTTAACCTGTAGAAACTCATAATAATTCATCTCTTTGCTTTCTCTCAATGCTACTAAATTGAATAAGCTCTCAATTTATCACCTAACCAATTAATAACCTAGGTTAAAAACACTAGATTCAATTAATGACAGCATTACGAATGGAAAGCAGTCAACTACGACCATAATCACATAAGTTCGGATCAAGCAATCGTACGAATTAAAGGACAAGATTAACAATTAATATTTTGCTACTCTGGAAACATTAATTAACAATTACGTATTAATTTCGTTATCCTAGCGTAGATTAAGATCTAAACTAGATAGGTGATTAGTCTAATTATTTTAAATTGTTAATCTATGATGCGAGATCTTTCAATTCCGTCCATCAATTCAATTAAATTTCATTTAGAATCATGAATTCAAATTATGTTGTCATATCCAAAACCCTAATTCTGTCATCAAATCCTCCTACCTTATACTATCTGCATAATTGCAATAACACACAATTAAATGCAATAATATATAATTAACATCAATGCTTACAAATAAATTAACAATGAAACACCAAACATAAGAAAAATAATAATGCAATAAGGAGAATTTATTTGCATTCAATCAAAAATCAAAACTTGCAATTAAGAGAGGAATGGAGAAGAACCTATCGACTTGAATTGCAAAGTGTTGATTGTTCAATTGAATACAATGGAGAGAAAGAGAATTGGAATTACAAATTACATGTGGTATCTAGAGAATATAGAGAAAAAGAGAGAATCCCATTCTTGAACTCCCCAGATCCACACTTTCAAATGTTTAAACTTTAGAAATATATTGGGAAAAAGTTGCGCGAACGGTTACAGAATTTAAGAAAAACATGGTCCATGTTAGAAAACACAGGACCCCCATATTTTTCCTTGAATTTTCTGCCAAATGTTGAGTTTTAAAAGCTGAAATTTTGTATGCTGACAGAAAAACACCGGTCGTGTTTATGAAACATGGGGGGGTTGTGCTTCTTGTTCCTTCATTATTTCTTTATGAAATTTCAACACAAGCTTCCCTTTGATATATATTCTTCATTTCTGGTCTTTTCTTCCATTGATTCCATATCTTTTGATGTGTTCTTTGCTTCATTTTCTCTTTCCATCGATTTCTCCTTTGAATTTATTTATTTTTATCTTTTCCTGCAAAATCTATCCAAAAGAGAAAAAACTCAAGAAAAGATTAAATCTTATAAAAATAATGACATTTTTACTTAAGAAAATAACATATAAATTCCATATATCAGCAATCTAGTAATTATAACAAAGGAGAAGGGCAATTCGGTAATTTAACCAACTAATTGGGATTTATGATAAGTATAACAATTATGAAGGGTGATTGGTGACCTAATAAGTGTGAGAGATGACTTGGTAACCCAAACCGAGTAGGGATGTGGCTAAGAACAACAATGTGTGTATTATATGCCTCATATGCCATATGTTATGCCATATTTTGTACTTTATGCTTAATGATTAACCACTTGTAGTACAACTTCGAGTGATGTATGCTTGTGTGACTTCATTATGGCATGTGGATGATTATTATATATGTTATGCGTATGATGTTATCTGATGTGACCCTCTAGGACATGCATGCTAAGGTGTTTAATAATATGATATAGGGTGAAAGGATAAAAAGGAATAAATGGGAAGTGAGTTGACTAAGGGGACACGATATTGACCTTAATATCTCATAATCCATGGGAGAAAATAAAAGGAGATTATGATCAAAACAAATGAGTGATGCAACTCTTGCATGGGAGATTTCTAGGGTTTGCATGAGATAATCCTTACGTAAGAAAGGTGTTAGGGTTTGAGCAGCCAACTAGGGTTTTACCTCACATGTATGATTGGTGATTAGAGTGATGGTATTTGGGTTGAAACTAAATGAGATGAGGTGTTGGACGATAAAAGAAAGGTTGGGCCACATAGGTCTGATTAGGGTTTCAAGGGAAAACCCAAGAGATCGGTAGTGAGATAATTTGAATGTCGTAAGGTGATGGGCCTTGACCCACACCCTTAGGAGTTGGGTTCTCGTTATGGGTAGATGTAACTGGATGTCAGGGTATGATAAGAGGCGCAAAGGTCTCAAGATATGGGACGTGCCCTCTCGGAAGGATAGAAGTAGAGGTCAGCGACATGCATGTCAAGGGTGTAATACTTTCAAATAAGATATGAATAAGACACTAATCACTTACAGTGGAAGATTATTGAGCCGGACCTAGATCAATCCACCAGCATAATAGTGGCCAGGTGCCGGGGTGCCCTGGAGACCGATCCACCGGCATATAATAGTGGTTAGGTGTGTTATGCCCTATAAGTGACTGATCCACTGGCTATAATAGTGGGGGATCCCGAGCTCAATAAACTGAACGTAATAACGATAAGATATGGGGAAGACACAAAGTAATTATAGTGGAATACCATGAGAGTCGGGGCCAAACCGATCCACCGGCATAATAGTGGCCAAGAGCGTTTTGCTCTGGAGACTGATCCACCGGCTATAATAGTGGGGTTCCCGCACTCACATGGATATAAAATATGAGAGTTGATTGAATAATGATGGACTAAGGGCTTAAGGCCCGAAAGTATTGATTCTTCACTATGACATGGCTTAAGGCCGAAAGTATTGATTGTACATTACGACCTATTAATATCTGACGTGAATGTTAATTATGTGAATGTTATATATACACATCTTGTTATGTATGTATATAGCTTTGTATCATGTGTTACATTGTGGGCTACTTTTACGTGTGTTTTAAAGGGTTACTCAGTACTATAGTACTGAAGGGTTCCATTTGTGGGGGCCCTGCCTATTTAATGGGCAGTGTCCCTCGCAGGTCTTTTTCAGGTGTTACTCAAGTGGGCAACGGGAAAGAGCGTAAAGATTATCCAGACTTCTAGGGTTCTCCCTTTGCTTTTACTTTCTAGTTTGAATGTATTCCTTGTCCTTGTAACCACCACTAGTGGATTCTAATCTTGTAAAATGTTTACTTGCACTACTCTGATTAAAAAAAATGGTTTGAATTTCTAGCAATGGATATTTTATTCTTTAGCTTTAGCACTTGGTACTGGAATGGTATGAGTGAACCGGTCTGGTACTAAGTGTGGTGGTAATACCCCCATAATTCAAAGTCTTATTATTTTGCTTTCGCTATTTCTTTTAAATAAAAATAAAATTTTTCAGTAGTGAATTTTGGGGGATTACAGCTTGGGCTGCGCGGGCCGACCTAGTCGGGAAGGATAAGGAAAGAAAGAAGAAGGAGAAAGGGAGAAAGAAAGAAAAAGGTTGAAAGGAAAAAAAGGAAAAAGGAGAAAATGGATGGGTTGGGGTATTTGGTATTTTATTATATATATATGATGAAATCCCAAATACTCTCAGCACCCTTACCAAGCACAACATCAATAATCCTCTAAAAATAATTGATTATCTTTATATTCTTATTTTGCAGGATAATCAAGCAAAATTAACCAAGAAAGCGGGGAAGAAGATCCAAGACTGTTGCTATCAAGAAACGGGATTCTGTTGCTGAGAAGAAATATTCAAGTTCTAAATTATTAACAAAAATAAGGGCATTATCACCCAATTAGCAAAATTCTACTATTATTATTATTGTTGTTTTGTTTATTTAGTTTTATCTTGTAATAAGGGTATTAAGCAGCTAGTTAAGTGGGATTTGCCTAATCCATCATTAAACTACCTTCAAATCCCCCACATCAACCTTAATCCTACCACACCCAAGCCCACCATTTCTCAACCTAAAAAAAAGCCCAAACCAAAACTCACACATACGTCCCCCCCGTCTCCCCAGTCCACAACCTTAAACCCTGCCTTCTTTATCAATCTCGTTCGGTCAAAAACGCCCTTCACTTCCATTCGGTCAAAATGCCTTCACTTCTCGACCAAATGCAGCACTTCCCTGGTCGTCCCCTTCCTCTAATCCCACCTTCTTCGTCGACCACCATCAATGGGGATTATCCACAATTAATCCAATCTGCCCGCTCCACCTTCTCGACCGTTACCCAACGTTCGACTCCCATCAACCCTGGCTAGTTGCTGCCCTATATAAAGCTTCTATCATGCTGTAAAAGGGAAGAACTTTCTCGACTCGATTTCAGTATATGAAATAAAGCTATCTGCTTAATTCTTACGATTTTACATCGTTTATTGTCGGTTTTCGGCAGCCTTGTTATTCTCGGCTTCGAGGATTTAGATCGAGCAGTCCCGATCACCCTATCCATTTTCCTATTCGGCTATTTTTGCGATTATTGTGTAATTTTTATTAAACTTCATTTGGGGTTCGTTTCAATATATATATATATATATATATATATATATATATATATATATATATATATTAAATTTAATAATTTTTTATAATAATAATAATAATTAAATTCCTTTTTTAGATTAATTTGGCTATTTTGGGTGGATTTTCCTAACTCCCATATTAATTCGTAGAATATCCAAATTTTGCCTAAATAATTTATTTATTATTTTCTCCTTATTTTGCCTTATTTAATCCCTCCTTTATTTTAATAAAATAATTTATTTACTTAAATTTTCTAATAAATCATTATTTTGCCATAATTCCCAAGTTAGGGTTTTGGGGTATTTTATCATCATACTCTAACAATTGAACGTATGCATGAAAAAAGGTCAAGACAATACCTCAAGTAGCAGGGACACCTCTTCTTATTTGGCATTCCATCCACCATCTACGAGCTCATCCATAGAGGTATAACACTACAACCTCTTATTTCTCATTAGGATAGTCGTAAGAAACAAAGGTTTTCTCCATAGCATGGATCAAATTCTCCATGATGTCCAGGTTTGCTTAGCCTTTGAAGATTGGTGGGTGGTGGTGACTAACCCTGCATAGCTAGTCTATAGAGGAAATGGAGGTAGAGATGGTACATTTTGAGAAAGCCTACAATACTATGTTCCCAATAAAGGAGAACTATATTATAAACTACACCAAGGCCACATATCTAAACAACATGGGAACAAATTAAAAAGCCAACACCCCACCATCCCCAAACTCTCTCATAGTAGTTAGACTAAAATCAACACCTAAGTTTAAAAAGTCATTTTCATAATTCATTTTTCCAAGTTCGAAACTAAATATCTCTAATACCAACTTGTAACACTCTCAATTTTGGAACCATTTTTTTTTCAAAGAGTAGCATAGGAGCAAACTTTATAGTCGAGGGTGAAACAACCACATAAAATAGTGAAAATGTGTGATTATCACCTAGCTAATGTCACGTGGTAGGCTATGGTTGGAATGATAAAAACAAAACATCACAACTACTAAACCGGATTCAAGAACACACACGCGTGTGCACACACATAATCATGATCAGATTATAAGACTCATGCCAAGTGGTTGCAACCAATCTTAACCAATTAACAACTAAACTAGCTGTTAGGAAACCAACCTATACAGTGGCATAACAAACTAGTTTTTTGTGGCTTAGTTAGTTCTAACTACTTGAGATAGTTCCAACTAATCCCACATGCAGTAATTGGACGAGTGAAATTCGAATGAGGTGATAACCGAGTATGGTCAGTGACATTTGGAGTTGGGATGCGGTGGGACAAGTGAAATTTGAATGGTAGATGGGGATGAATCTCCAAGGATTGAAGGCATAGGATGATGATGAATCGAATATAATAAGAGTTGAATAATGGATGATAGTGAGATGTAATATGGTTTGAATACGATGGTGATATTCAAATATGTTGAATAGAAATGGGTGGAATCTTGCTTGAATATGCTAGAAATTTAAATGGAGAAATGAAGAGCGATTCGAATATGGCGGTTTATATTTGAAATTTGTTAGGAAAGAGGAGAGGATAATAGGTTCTTGAATGAGTTTGTTGGACGGTTGAAGATAGGGAGAAGGTGGTCTAATAGTTGGGATGATAAAATTCAATGATGATGGGTTAAAGTATAGAATATCTTCAGACTTTGAATTTGAAGATTCAAAGGGAGGATGAAGATATGCTAAAGGTAGGCTGAATAACTACTACCAAACACTATGAATATTACCTACAATTCACATTGAAGATCAACGTGCATGGGTGAATGTAACGCAAACTGATGTAATTCTCAAAACAGCCTCTTAGATCACAACTTTAATTTTATTCTCAAGAAGGAATACTCAAATTTGGACAGAAAGTAATTAGCAATAAAATAACGAAAATGAACCAAAACTCAAGAACACACTCAAAGTTCTGGGATCTTAGGCAAGAACTCAAGACAAACTCAAAGCTCACCCTAATCTTATAACTTAAGACAAACTCAAAGCTATAAGGAAATAATCTTTAACTTGAGACAAACTCAAAGCAAAGAGAAAACCATAAGGTATATTGTGAATAATCAGGAATTATTATTCCTCTCTTCAAACTTGTATTTATAGGAAATATCATACAGCAAAAGAAAGCCAACGGTTTGGCTGAATAATAACCCCAAAACCGTTCAGCTATAACATCTAAGAATTAAAGATATGCCCCCCCTTTTAACTCCCCTCATTAAGGCATCAAATGCTTCTTAATGAATAGAAATGAAACAACAGCAATTCCTTAATCTAGCGCACCTTTTGCCTCCCTTCTTAATGGGATTAAATACCCATTTGAAAGAGCTACATTATTTATTATAATAATAAAAACATGAAAATAAAAATAAATAAGACTAAAACAACCACGGATCTCCTTGGGCTTCTACGTGCTTGGTCTTTTACTGAATAAGGCTTTAATCACACGCCCAAGTAAGGCATGTAACAGATTCTGACTTGTGAGCAAATGGGGAAAACCCAAGGGCTTCCAAAACAAGTGCCACAGGTTCATGGGCCAAGTTTGACTTTGGATCATTCCCCCTTTCTTCAAAAGAGTTTTCCCTCAAACTCAAATCATCGAAATAAGGAGATAAGTCACCCACATTGAAAGTGGCACTAACTCCCATCAAATCATCTGGAAGTTCAATCTTATATGCACTATCATTGATCCTCTCAAGGACTTTGTAAGGGCCATCAGAACGAGGCATAAGTTTGTTCTTGCGGAGCTTAGGAAACCTCTCATTCCTCAAATGCAACCATACCAAGTCCCCCGGTTGAAAAATAGGTTGTTTGCGGTTTTTATTGGCTCGCTCTTGGTATTTCTTATTCATCTCCTGAATTCTTTTCTTCACTTGCTCACAGGTTTTTTGAAAGGTTTCAACCCTCTTTTTGGCATCCTTTTCCATCATTTCCCCCTTAGCCAAAGGAATGAGATCAATAGGAACAAAAGGATTCACTCCATAAACTACTTCAAAAGGAGAGCGAGAAGTAGTCAATGAATGAGCCCTATTGTAAGCAAATTCCGCATGGGCTAATTTCATGTCCCAATCCTTTTGCGTTTTGCTTACAAGTCCACGCAACAAAGTACCCAAAGTCCTATTAGTAACCTCGGTTTGCCCATCAGTTTGGGGATGATGAGAGGTACTAAATAGCAACTTGGTACCCAAAAGCTTCCATAGGGTCCTCCAAAAGTGACTAAGGAATTTGGAGTCCCTATCAGATACTATACTTCGAGGAATGCCATGAAGTTTGACAATTTCCTTGAAGTATAGTTCGCCCACTTTCAAGGCATCATCAGTTTTATTACAAGCTACAAAGTGTGCCATTTTAGAGAATCTATCTACCACTACCATGATGCTATCTTTTCCCCTTTGCGTCTTTGGCAAGCCCACAATAAAATCCATACTGACACTTTCCCATGGAGCATCCGGAACTGGTAATGGAGTGTAGAGACCCTTAGTGAAGTGTCCCTTAGCCTTTTGACAAGTAGCACATCTCTGAACAACATGAGTAACATCCTTGATCATTCTAGGCCAATAGAAGTGCTCGCTTAAAATATCAAGGGTCTTTTGGATCCCAAAATGTCCGGCCAATCCCCCACTATGGACTTCTCTCACCAACAACTCCCTTACTCCACTCTTCGGAACACACAACTTGTTACCCTTAAAGAGGTAACCATCTTGCCATACAAACTCCTTAGTAGGACTTCCCATCTCACTAGCAAAGTCGAGATCATCTTTATAACACTCCTTGAGTTGTTCAAAACCCAAGATCTTTGTATCCACCATGGAAAGCAAGTAGTTTCGACGGGACAATGCGTCAGCCACAACATTACTCTTATCATCTTTGTACTTGGAACTGAAAGTAAATGATTGGAGAAACTCCACCCATTTAGCATGCCTCTTGTTGAGCTTTTGCTGCCCATGTATGAATTTTAGAGCCTCATGATCAGAATGAAGTACGAATGGTTTTGGTCTAAGGTAGTGAAACCAATGATCAAGCGCTCTAACTATGGCATAAAACTCACGATCATAAGTGGAATAATTCATCTTTGCCCCATTCAACTTCTCACTAAAGTAACTCACAGGCTTCTTTTCTTGTATCAAAATAGCACCTATCCCTATCCCACTTGCATCACACTCCACCTCAAACACTTTGTTGAAATCTGGAAGCACAAGTATAGGAGCATTGCAAAGAAGAGATTTGACCTTCTCAAAGGCCTTTTGTGCTGCTTCAGTCCACTCAAAACTACCTTTCTTCATTAATTCTGTGATTGGAGCCATGATGGTTGAGAAGTTCTCGCCTATAGAAGGAGGCTAGTCCATGAAAACTTCTAACTTCATGCACATTGGTTGGAGCCAACCATGATTGAACCGCCTTCACCTTTTCTGGATCTACATGAACCCCCTCTCCCATTACAATGTATCCTAAAAATACAACACTAGGAGTCATGAATACACATTTCTCAAGCTTACCATTCAACTTCACCTCCCTCAATTTTTCAAACAACCTCCTTAAATGAATTACATGATCTTCATTGTTTTTACTATACACAAGAATATCATCTAAGTAAACAACAATAAAATCATTCAAAAAAGGACGGAGGACTTCATTCATCAATCTCATGAAGGAGCTTGGTGCGTTGCAAAGCCCAAATGGCATCACCAACCACTCATACAACCCTTGCTTTGTTTTGAAAGCCGTTTTCCATTCATCCCCCTCTCGAATTCTCATTTGATGGTAGCCACTCCTTAAGTCTATTTTGGAAAAGACTAAGGCACCACTCAACTCATCTAACATATCTTGCAAACGAGGCATAGGGAAACGGTATTTGACCGTTATATTGTTAATGGACCGACTATCAACACACATCCTCCAAGTACCATCTTTCTTAGGTACTAAGAGTGCAGGAACGGCGCAAGGACTAAGGCTCTCCCTCACATAGCCTCTTTTGATCAACTCATTCACTTGCCTCTCCAGTTCCTTACTCTCTTCCGGGTTACACCTATAGGCAGCCTTATTGGGCAAAGGTGCTCCTGGAATCAAGTCAATGGCGTGCTCAATGCCTCTAATTGGAGGTAGGCCTTTGGGCAAGTCATTGGGGAACACATCTTTGTACTCTTCTAATAACTCATTTAGTAGCGATGAGTTATTACAAGTAGTACTATTATCATCTTTGGTTCTCACAACCAAATCATACCCTCCCCCATTTTCTTCCACTATTCTTTTAAACTCATTACAAGTTACAAGATAGTTGCTTTTCTCTTTTTCTTTCTTAGCAACTTTGGGCGGTAAAGGCAATAATCTAACTCTTCTACCTTCTTTAGTTATTACAATATAAACATTAGATCTACCTTTATGCTCTGAGTCATGATCAAATTGCCATGGTCTTCCAAGCAGCAAGTGACATGCATCCATAGGTAGTATGTCACACCACCTTTCATCTTCAAACCCTCCAATGGAATAAGAAACCAAAGCTTGCTTCATCACTCTTACTCCCACACCATCATTCAACCAATTCAGCTTGTAAGGCTCATCGTGATCCCTAGTAGTAAGTTTCAACTTACTCACAGCTTCATTAGAGATCACGTCAGTTTGTACTCCACCATCAACAATCACATTACAAGTTTTCTCACCAATCTTGCACCTAGTATGGAATAGATTATTTCTTTGCCTTTCATCATTTTCTGGTTCACTAAACAAAATTTTGCGAACCACCATCATATTAAGCTCGCTTTCTGGTGGGATCTCATCAAGCTCTTCTTCTTCGTTATCTTCTTCTAGAGTAATGAAATTATAAAGCTTTTCTTCCTCATCAAACATGGCATATTGAGCGGCTGTCATCAGATTTTTGCTAGGACACTCCGACGCCATATGTCCTCTACCATGACATTTAAAACACTTTCTCCTAGCAGCAAGTTCACTAGGTGAAATTACAGCCTTGTCCTTCCCTTTATCAAATTTTGAACTAGAAGAGAAAGATTTGTTTTGAAAAGTACCTCCTGACTTGTTTTGAAACGTACCCCCCTTAGAGTAAGATGGAGTAAATTTCATGGAACTTTTGAAAGAAGTAATTCTGGGCTTCTCCTCTTTCAATTGAGACTCATATCTAATGGCCAATTTACAAACATCACTAAAAGTGGTGTAGTGAGTTACCTCCACCTTTTGGTTAATCCCCTTAGAAAGTCCCTTAACAAAACGAGCAATTTTGAAGGTCTCCTTTTCTTGCAAATCACAAACCAAACACAACTTCTCAAATTCTTTAATGTAATCTTCCACGCTCATATTTTCTTGGCAAAGATGGGTCAATTTTAGGTATTGCTCATGTTCGTACTCCTTATTCACCCATTTATCCCTCATCTTTTTTTTCAACTTATCCCATGAGTTTACTCTTTCTTTCCCCTCTCTCCTCCTATTCGCCTTGAGGTTTTCATACCATAGGGCAGCGAGTTTAGTGAGTTTGAGGATAGCCAGTTTGAATTTCTTCCCGTCATCAAACCCCTTATACTCAAACACAGTTTCTATTTGTCTTCCCCAATCTAGAAAAGCCTCACTATCATGCCCCCCATCAAATTCAGGTAGGTCAATCTTTAGTCCCCTATCTTCATCAAATTGTCTAAAATTGCTACCGCTACTTTCTTCCTCATTCTCCAACTCGTTCAGTTTCCTAGTGGTTTTCAAAACCATTTCGGCTATTGCATCCATTCTAGTATTTTGGCTCACCCTATCCTCCTCTGATTTTTTCTCCATTTTTTCTAATTTTTGAGCGATAACCTGTAACATCTTAGCAAACTCCTCACCACCAGCCATGACTTTTCACTATTTTGCTAGGTTATTACAAGTACAATAGATATTCAGCCGAAACTAAACGAAAAAGAAAAAGAAAATGGCCTTGATACTCTCAAAGGATTACACATTGTCAAAATTCAGCAAAATTTAAGCAATTTCAAAAAAAGAAACTCCTTAAAAGCTATCCGGATGAAGGAGAAATCTTCAGTTGAAATTTGATGCGCTGGATTTGCTTCGTGTTTGTGCAGTTCACGGAAAACTGCCCAGTTTAATAGCAAAACGTTTCCAAAAATTCTAAAATTAAATATGAGTATTCTAAACAGAAAAATACCCAGATTCAAAAAAGAATCGCTTGATTTGGATTTTTGAGGGCTGAGATATCGCTCTTCAAAGTTGACTGAAAAACCGGATGAATTCCAGCGGTTTTCTTTCTTAACAAAAACACTATCTTCCTTGAACCTCCATGCCAAAGCTCTGATACCAAATGATGTAATTCTCAAAACACCCTCTTAGATCATAACTTTAATTTTATTCTCAAGAAGGAATACTCAAATTTGGACAGAAAGTAATTAGCAATAAAATAACGAAAATGAACCAAAACTTAAGAACACACTCAAAGTTCTGGGATCTTAAGCAAGAACTCAAGACAAACTCAAAGCTCACCCTAATCTTATAACTTAAGACAAACTCAAAGCTATAAGGAAATAATCTTTAACTTGAGACAAACTCAAAGCAAAGAGAAAACCATAAGGTATATTGTGAATAATCAGGAATTATTATTCCTCTCTTCAAACTTGTATTTATAGGAAATATCATACAGCAAAAGAAAGCCAACGGTTTGGCTGAATAATAACCCCAAAACCGTTCAGCTATAACATCTAAGAATTAAAGATATGCCCCCCCCCTTTTAACTCCCCTCATTAAGGCATCAAATGCTTCTTAATGAATAGAAATGAAACAACAGCAATTCCTTAATCTAGCGCACCTTTTGCCTCCCTTCTTAATGGGATTAAATACCCATTTGAAAGAGCTACATTATTTATTATAATAATAAAAACATGAAAATAAAAATAAATAAGACTAAAATAACCACGGATCTCCTTGGGCTTCTACGTGCTTGGTCTTTTACTGAATAAGGCTTTAATCACACGCCCAAGTAAGGCATGTAACAGATTCTGACTTGTGAGCAAATGGGGAAAACCCAAGGGCTTCCAAAACAAGTGCCACAGGTTCATGGGCCAAGTTTGACTTTGGATCACAAACATTGCTAATAAGATGAAGGGAAAGGTTGGCAATATGAATGAATTGAAGAACCAACCTAACTTTGATACCAAAAATGATGGTGATAAACCTGGAAGCCATGAAATCAAATTGGATTAACGATCTTCAAAAATTGGAAGGATTGAAAATGGGGCTGGTTCGGTTTGAAGGTATGGAAGAAAATGGAGGGTGTGAATCTTCAACCAATATTCACACAAGAAAGGGTTAAACTTTAAATGTTTCTTTAGGAACACATTTAGAGGGTTTAGAGATAGGAAATACTCTGGGCAATTTCTAAGAAGAAGACACTATCTCACACAAGAGAGAAACTTAGCCAAAATTGCTTCATTATCATTCAATTCCTTAACTATCGTGTACAATGGATGATTATGATTATATATAATACTCATAGCAAGTTGTTACAGCAACTTACTAACTACTTAACAACTAAACTAACCGTTACTTAACAAATATATACATTGGTAATAACCCTAAAATTGCGAGCCTTATTTTGTTAGCAACTAAATAGATTTAGTTGTAAATGACCTAACCCATGGTTTTGTTTAGGTGTATAACTAATTAGAAATATTTATGACACCCTGGCAAACGTAAACTATTCCATTTAATGAAATGAAATTAATTACAACATTACAACTATTAAACCAACTAATAGGTATACATGAAATAATAAGCTATGAAACCCTAAATTATATATGATGATAACTTAGGGTTTACAAAAAGTTCTATACAATTATGAGGTATTTGCATGAACTTGTTGATTTGTCCTCCATGTTTGCTATAACTTTAATATTTGAATGTCTTGTACACGAAAATATCTTAATTGTTATCCTCTTGAAAATATGTAATATACATGCTAGAACATTTTAAGGTATCTTTATTAGCCATGGTAGAAATATTCTAAAAATATATAAGATGATTGGTTTTATTATTAATCATATCAATTCCTCATTATTAAGAAGATCACTAGATGCTCTTGCATCAGCCTTCTTATTTATACTATATGTTATAAATTTTTATCTTTTTTTAATACTATTGGCATAGGTTATTGGTTGATGGTTTTAGTTTGCCTCTCATTATCCTTTTGGATGATTGGGTTATTATTTCTTTCTTAGTCTTTCTTTTGTTTTTAGTATTCTCTATTATTTTTCTTTTTATTTTGTGCCTATTGAAGTATTGGCTTTTGCTCCTCCATTTCTAGGGCTAAAATCTAGTCACACCTTAAACTAGATTTATGAACTTAATTGACATGCTTATGGACTTGATTATTATAAGAGATGGTCATTTTTTTCCTCCTTAATTTATATTCAAATAAGGGGATGGGATAGAAATTTCTCTACCATTCCACATAGGATTATGGTTTAGGAAGCATTTGATCTTTAATTTTTAAATATTTGGCCCACCTATGCAAAATAGGTAATATATGCATTAATTATATCATATTGTTATGTATTTATTATGAGCATTGATGTTAATTTGTGCAACTTTTTTTTTAAAATCTATCTATATTTTTAATTTTTTTTACTATATATGTATTTAAATTGGGGGGGGGGGCTAATGTAGTGTTAGCATTTTTTTCTTTTAGAAAATCAATAATTTATTCATCTGCGGAACCTTTTCTTGACCAACGTTTTTCACCACTATCTATTTTAATTTTCCTTTGTCTCTATTTATTTTGTGCACTGGTTTGTTATCTTATATTATTATTTAGAGGCCTACCGTTATAAATAAGATTTTAGTTTATTGATCACTTTTGTTTATTGTTTTGGTATGTTTGGGTTGCTAATTTTTTCAATATTAAAGAACTACATTGCTTTGTTGTTGTTGTTGTTGTTGTTCTTCTTCTTCTTCTTCTTTTACCAGGTGTTATGAAGATCTTTAGCCTATGAAAATACCATTTATATTCTCTAGTATAATCTCTGACTAAATGAGCCAAACCTAGTCAAGTGTTTCACCCCCGTGTTTATACCTGACTCATTTAACTAAAAGAACAAAATGAAACAAGCTTTTAATGAGTCAAACTTTGAAGGAGTCGAGTTTACGAGCCTAAATTATAAATGAGCCGGGTTAATTTTTTTTGGACTTAGACTCAATTCATTTAATATATGAGCCTAAAAATAAGGTACAAACTTGACTCATTTAATTAAAATGAACTAGTTGAATTGAAGTTTTAATGAGCATAGTCATGAATCTTAAGTTGGTTTTACTTATTTACACCTACTAACATAACCGGTCGTATTAATAATATGACGTCTGATATCATCAAACCAATGAAAAATGATGCCGACTGAAGTATCTATATAATCAATAAATAATTATAAATTATTTAATTCAAAATACATGCATAGACTAAAAGTAAATAACAAAAAAAATGACTCTGATTAAAATTAAAATTAGATTAGCATTTATAGATAATGTAACAAAAAAAATTTAGTGTCAGGGGTCCAATACATTTGATTGAATTTGATGCATATTTGATTAATTTTTATTTGGAGCGAAAATTGACCCTAATAGTCAAAAGATCATAACCTAATTATTGAGACGGTGGATATTATATTTCTTGGAGCTCTAATTTCAATTATTTCAGTATTCATACATTTTTTGGTGATGGTGACATCTATATTGTACTTTTAGCTATCATATATTCTTATCAAATATTTATATTTAGTATAGATTTGACTTAGGTCTATGACATTTGATATAATTTTATTCGGATACCATCTGTTTTAAATATTTTTTTAGGTATTCTATGATTTAGTTTTTTTCCCCTTCATCTTATGTTATTTGCTATAACCATATTAATGTTATTAGTTTTAGATAAATAAAATAAGATAAGTTTTAATATTGACTTTTTTTTTCAAATATGAATTAAAAAAACTAAATATTTTAATTTATTTTTTAAAATAAAAACTCTTAGACCTTTTTTTTTTATTTTTAATATTTTCATGTTAAATATTTTTAAAAGTGTTAACAAATTTTAAAAAATAAAATTATATTTAAAATAATTTGGTAACTCTAGGTTAAGCTAAATAATATTTAATATTAAAAATATATTATTGTCGTCATCTAAGGCTATACTAAAGGAAAATAAATAAAAAATTAAAAAACATAATATCACAATAAAAATATTTAAAATATGCTGTGTTTAAAAAAAAGTAAAATGTTATGATATTTCAGGTCAATTTATTCTAACCTATATGATTAGATGATAAAAATATATTGGCACAACTATAATCTAAGATTTATGGATATGCTATCAAACGATTGGTAGATAATGATAATAGTAATAATGATAATAGGTTAAAGAGTGTAGAACAAAAATAAGGGATTGTGGCGGTAGAATACATTATTATTATTATTATTATTATTATTATTATTATTATTATTATTATTATTATTATTATTATTTATTCACATAATAATGGGAGGTGGTTGAAGTGAACAAAAAATTTATCATATAAATGCAATAGGTCCAGTTATCATACAAGGGCAAACTAAACAAACCTAATTACAATTATCGGGATCCAATTTGGTAATGAACGACACAAATTATGTGATATGATACCATTGAAATATCATGATCCGGGTTTAATTAAAATATCTTTGTGGAAACTTTCTCTGCTCTATTTTAGTGGTCAAATAGTAGTTTCTATATGTACTTGCAACCTATATTATGCTTAATGCACTCACGTGCTCGAAGGTGACAGTTTCTGCTAGCGTTAAGGCCATTACCCTTGATTAAATTTTTATACAGAAAAATAAATAAAAATGGGAAGTTGAAGCTCTGTTTTTTGATAAATAAACATATTTTAGCATCAAAAAAAGAAAACAAAAATACTCACACTCATACACATGCCGCCCTATTATATTTCTTTCTCATTTACTAATGGCTCTTCAGAAGCCTTACCCTATAACATACTTTAACGTTGTTTCCGATTCCACCGTGTTTTGGGAAAGCTCAAGCGTTCGGACACCCTCTCTAAACCCTCGCTCCCTCTATTGTGATCGATGTCGCTGCTTCCGTCACACGCTTCGCCTCTCATCCCCGCCGATCTTCCTTTCTTCCTCTTCCTATGTTGCTCCTTAATACAAGTTCGTCACGTTGTAGTCCCGCCGTCGCCATCGAAAAGAAAGAAATAGAAAGGGGAGAGTGAGTGAGTGAGAGACGACGGAGAAGTAGAAACTGGTCTTGGTTTGCTCGATTTTAGTTTTGTAGAGTTACTCTGCTGCTCTAGGTTTCAGTGTGGAAGGCAAGAAAATAGGTAAGAGGTTCGATGATTTATTTTCAAGGATGTTATAGTGATAATTACCAAAATTACTTGAATTCTAGTACTTTGATTGATAATTCATGAACTTTCTTGCATTCTTAGATTCCAATTGCATGGTAACGGTGATGCTGGTTTTATTCAAACAGAATTTTCTTCTTCTTTGCAGCCAGGGTTCTTGAATGTAGATTTATCCTAATATTATTTCTAACAAACATAATTTTATTCTTACTCTTACTTTTGTAGCCTTCTCTCTCGAAGTGGCGTTGCAACAGAGAGGCGTCGCAACATATTTAACATTAAGTAATAATTTTAATATATTAATTTTATTTTAATGTTCAACAATTTTCTATTTTATTAATTACTCATATATATTTTTAATTAGGTTTATCCTAATATTATTAATTATTTATGTTAGACTTCGACAACTAGGGCAATAATTATTTATATTGTACATTAAACCACTACTATAACTGGTTGTAATGTTAATATGTCAAATTAAAAAGATCCTATTTGATATGTTCAAATTATTAAAATTGAATGATACAATAATAAATATTCAGGAGCAATACCCGTTCCACTTCAAAAAAAAAATATTGCTCTAACTACTATGATGGTTACTATAATTTTAGCTTTTCTTGCATCTACTTGGGAAGTTCAAGGTTTTTTCAATTTTAAAGTGTCAACTTCATAAATATTATTTCCAATGGGAGTTGGCTGGCGTTGAAATATCTTGGAAATCTACATTCACAAAACATCAGTGATCCTATATTCTTCTTTGCAGCCAAGGATCCCGTATAGAGATGAGGTAGAATGTGGCACAATGTCTTTGGGTGGATATGCAGGAGAGGTATGACAGACACAATGAGTTGAACCTATTAAGTAACAAGTATTGATTCTGATAGCAAGAAATTTGTGAGTGGCAAAGGTCAGTGTAGCAAAACTCTTTGTTTTTCTTATCTTTTCCTATTTATGACACTCTTGTTTGTTCTTACAAGTGTCTTGAAAAAGTGCTGCTGGTAGAAGAATTAATGAATAGTGAGCTTCCAAACCTTGAGAATGTAAATATTGAATATCACTTATGATCTAATATTCTAAAAATTTATGAAGTTTGACAAGGATTTTTTTTTATGATGTTTTGCTTTGGAATGGCAGTTTTTGGTATATTTTTTGATTAGTGTATTGATTTCTCAAACTATTTACATTTTTTTTGTTATTACAAGAAAACCTCTTGAATTGTTGGGTTTCCAAGCTTTGTTTATGTGCTCTATTTATAATTTTTTGCTACAATTTGATTTAACTTCTATGCATGATTTGTTATGAACTATTATTTTTCATAAGCTATTTTTTTTTAAATTGAGGTCCAACCAACTAGCTGATATCTCACAAAACCCTTAAGTAGAGACAAATTTGAGAAGATTAGACTAGAACCAAGCATGATTAAGATAGTGTAATTCATATATCTTTACCTCCCATGGTCAATTGGAGTAGGTGGCGACTAGAGGACAATTTTGGAAGGGCATCTCATTAGCCTGCTTGATTTATACGAATGCCTGTTAATGCTTTCAGATATTTTGTTAATCATTGAAAACTCCTAAGCTATCAAAGGGAACAGTAATAAGATCATATTTGAGCACGCAACCCCTTGCCGTCCTTCACAAACACCAGTACGAGATTCGGTACAGGATTAGATATGAGAACAACTTTAACTTGTGAGTTTTTGAGCCTCTAAATTTAAATTTCTCTTCTTGTGTAATATCATTTGTGGATATTGAATTCTAGAACTTGATTTGATTCTCTTTGAAGCTATTTACATGCATTGCTTGATCATAAAGATGATAGAGGCAACTTTCATTTTATATTAATGAGTACCACAAGCCAAAAGTAGCCTACCAATGTCATTATTTCCTTTGTCAACCAGTTTGAGCCTAATAAGCCATTTTTATTTTCCTGCACCCATTTATTAACCTAATTCCTGTCATGATCCCTACACCAAAAGGACTAGTGGAGGATTATTTATCTATCATCATAAAGTGGACGTATGGAAGGAAATTTTATGGAAAAAAATGGGTGTCCATGGCAGGTGTTGTGCCTGAAAAAAAAGGAGAAAGAAAAGGTGTGAAAATCATTGCAAAATAAAATAATGAAAAATGAAAGGAGGAGAAAAAGAAAAAATCCTAAAGGGAAAAAAAAGAAAAAAGAAAGTCAATATCAAGGGGTGAAAGGAAGCAAGGTGAAGGTAGAAAAAGGAAAAAAAATCCAAAAGGATAGAAAAGAAAAATCAAAATCAAGAGGTGAAAGGAAGTAAGGTGAAAGGGGAAAAATTATGACAGTGAAAATATTATGTTGTGATGGAAAATGATTTGGCGTGAGGAGATTGTGTCGATGTTTATTTAAATAAAATCACTCTACTAGGTTCCAAGAATTTTATTCGCACCACAATCCTAAAGTTATTTCGTACCTTAAAGCCTAGCCCCATTGCAACCTAATAAGACCTCTTTGATTTATGGCATGCATGTAGTTGTATAAGTGGTGCAGAATGAGAATCACCTCAAGGTTATGGTAAATCGTGTTCACAGGAATGATTTGAGTGAAAAACGACCCATATTAAACACATGAGAGTCAAATGTTCATTTGTGTGAAAATCATCTAAGTTGCACTCAAAGCTGATGCTGGAACATTCATAGTATTGATCCCATCCTTCCTAAAACTGGCACTATTTATCCAACACTCTCAAACATGTGCCTATTTTTTGGATACTTCGATATCCCAATACTTTTCACTCAACCTCTACATTACTTTCTTGATTACCCCTACCTATTTGATAATTTTGTCATTATCTTTATTTTTGTTGGCTTCCTATCTGATCTTAAAACTTATTACCTTATGATGAACCTGGATATTCAATGCTTAGCTTAATACCTGCTTGCTTTCAACTACGCGTTTGTTAGATCTTTGCTAAGACATGGATGTCTTCTCCATATTTGGTCTCTTAATTTGCCTTTCCGAGGGTGCCAAAAGGGGGCAGGGGTGTGTGTCTCTATGTAGTTATGCTTGGATCTAGGTTAGTTTTCTTGAATAAGTCTCAAAATAGGATTTTGTGATTAGATCAGTAGGCAGGACACTTGTAGCATAAACATTTGCAAAGCTTTTTGGAGTGATTGCTTTTTAATTGATGAAGAAGTCTCTCGAGATAAATTTGTTAAAGTAGGATTGTTTATTTGTTTATTATTTGCTTCTGCAATTTGTTTAAAAATTTGAGCAGTTGTTTATATCAAGTCTGGTGAGGAAGAAGTGCCTCCAAAATTGGAAGGGCTAATGGGTTAAAAGAGTTTTTCCCCCCTGACCCAATTGAGAGAGAAAAAGAATAAAAGATTAGAGCATTGGTAGTTCAAATTAACATTCAATGAACTTTTAATTTCAAGATTTTGTGCATCTTTGATGTGCTCCCTTCATTCATGTCACAAACAATTGAATATAAATATAATATATTATATCAAATTTAGTATTCAATACTTTACCAAGTAAGGCATGTTTAATGAAATAGTTTTAAATATTATCGTTAGTTATCCTAGATAATAACTACAATCATTCAAACTGTATACTCATTGTTTCTCATGCATTTTCTTCTTCAACTTGTCCTTGACCCCATTTATATCCTTCTTTTCTCTCCAATTCAATTTCTTTCACAACCTTATATCAATGTTTGATTCATAGCGACTCTTTTGATCATGTAAACTATTTTTTATTAGCTTATTTGATAATATTTTATTTAAAAGAGTAATTAACATATTGGTATTATTAGAGTTTGTTCCTTCAAATGAGTCACATTTTATGAAATTAGTTAATGACTGTGAGCTAGCTCTTAATTTTCCTCGCACCTCTATATTATTTTTCTTTGTGTCTTGTATTGTTTGATTCATATTGACTTTTTTATTCATATAATTTATTATTATTACTTAATTTGGTATTAATTATGTTAAACTTGTAATAAAAAAATCAAGGGCAGTACTGGATTTACTTCGAAAAGCATAGAGTCACGTCATTTGAAATGAATTAATAATATAAAAATAAATTGGCTTCTATAATACTGGATACTTTTGAAATAAAGTACTTGTTTATTATTTCATTGATTATTTATTTTAATTTCTATTTATTATTTCATCTACATTTCTCTTCCATTTTTGTGAAACATTGGTTATGTTACATATGATATCTACTATGTGTAGGCCTCCAGTTATTGAGAAAGTTTAGTATGCTTCCTAAATATGGCAAATTTATATAGAATTTTATTGTCCTTCATTTATAAATTAATATTAATAAAATCAATATTTAAATCCCAGTATTTTGTGTGCTGCATTCCATAACCTTAGATGGATTCAACTGCAATGGTTGTTGGTTTTGGACCTTGATTTTCTTATTCATCATGCTGGATCGTTTCTTTGTTTATTGCATAAATTTGTTGGGCTACTATTGAAGGAAGTGGATGAAATGGAGGAGCTAAAGGTGTGTGAGATGAACTTTTATATATGGGTTTCTGACTTTTGGGTAATGTTGTGCTGGCATTTGGGGATTTGTTTGATTTGTTTCCCAATAGGAGATAGTGGTGCTAGGCTGGTTGGTTGTGGTCTGCAGCGGTGTTTTGTTCTCTATTTATGGAGGTATGTATAGGCAAGGGGTTGGCAGGTAGCATCTGCTATACCTCCCTTGATAATGTTATGATACATGCCTAAAATAGTGCATCAGGGTGTTGAGAGTTTATTTCCAAAAATCTTAATTTTAGTTATTAATGTTCTTAGTTAAAAAGCATATGAATTTAGTCTGTATCTGATTTTTTGAATGGATATTTTGGTTGATGATTTTCTGCTGTCCAATATTTAAATTTTATTCCCATATTTTTCTAAGCTTAGATTAACACTTTTGGGCAAGCATTGAGATTAGTTTTAATTTTGTTTCTGTTTGATTTATTTATCTTTTCTTATTTCATGTTATTAGATCAGAGATCTTACTTGCCTTTAATTCGAAGGTGAGCATCTATAATATATATATATATATATATATATATATATATATAATGTAGTTTTCTTGCTCTACTAGTATTTGGGAACACCAATTTTCTTTTCAGCATGACATATCCAATGAATATGCTAGAATTGAAGCTGCGGGTGGGAAAGTGATAAAATGGAACGACAGTCGTATTTTGGGTGTCCTTTATGCTTCATGATCCATAGGTATGTTCCTTAACACCAGCTCTACACACTCACTCATTCCAATTAATATGCTAGAATTGAAGCCAATGCTGATTTTGACTTCCCATGGTGGCCGCTTTGACTTCTTAGCTTCTGATGGAATCTGATGCTGCTCCAGTAAGAAAGGAAGGGGCAGAAGAAAAGTTGTTGAGTGCTTGAGCAAGAAAGCATGTATGGTAATGGGATTATATGTATCATCACAGAACTTAGCTTGAGTTTGATAACTAGTGGTCACCATCTACTACTATGTCACCATCAACTACTATGATAATCAGTGGTCACCATCTACTACTATGTCAAACTGTTGATATTTTGAACCTTCTCTATGGAAGTTTGCTCTTTGATGAGTTGAGCTATTACTTTTTGAACAAAGTACCTTTTTTATCATGTTTTTATGCTTGCTCTTTTTAGGGCGAGGTTACGGGAGAGGAATTCGCAGTTATTTGTGGGCTAACTTATTGAAATTTATTTGAGAGCTAATTTATTAAATTTTACTTTTGTGTTTGAATTAGTGTCCCTCTTTTCCATGTTGATACATTTCGTCATTTTTTTCAGGCTAAGGTACTTGAGCTCATGAGTTCCTGGAGCTAGATGGTAATAAATTATTTTAATATCAAATTTTGCTTATGAAATAGTTGGTTATTTTGTATGTATTGCAATTTATGCATCAAATATCTTGCTTTTGTGCAGCCAAAGCTCTACTACTTAACTTTGTAGTTTCATATATTGTCCTGCTGCCCAGTTCTTACAGTTCCTCTACCTGATCATGACTTAGGCGGATCAAATTACTCAATGCTGGTGGGAAGTGGCTGAAGATTACTGGTGAGAGCTTTCACTATGCAATAAGTTCCTTTTTCCTGTATAACTCAACCCCTTCATGTGGTGTTGCATTTGTTTCTTTTTGAATTTTTTTTACTATATTGTACATAGAATCCGTTGTTGTTCTGCTTTTCCTCTACCAAACGCATTCCATTTTTATGCACTGTGGTTACTTCTAGCAAATTTCCTATTCATTTTTCTTTATCTGTGGAAGGTATTCACATTGTGTTGATGATATGCTTTACAGCTGATATTAACACATTGATATTTATTTGTTGTCAGTCTGTGAACTGTTTGGGTGTATCTCTTATTATTATTATTATTATTATTATTATTTAATGTATGTCCATTTAGTATTAATCTTTTGTTTGCTAATAATCAAATTGTATTTGAAGAGGGTGTGAATGACCAGCCTTTTAAATGTTTGGTAAATTTTGGGTTGTTGCACTTTCACCTAGCCATGCTTATGCTATCCATTTTTTTTCTTTTCATTTTGGTCTTTGTATTTGGTTTTTCATTCTAGTGTAGATGAATATTGATGTTGTTGGTGCAGCTAGTCGACAAGTCCCTATTAGAGAGGTACTCAAGGGATCATACTTGGTATGCACGCTTGTTAATAATAATTGTTTGAAGTATCTGTTCAGAAACTTAGATGCCACTCTAATATTTGTTTAGTATTGTCTTTCCTTGTTAATAACCAATTATAAATGGAAAAGCTGATGTGACATTTTAAAATATAGAAAAAATAATAACCGATTTATTAGATTTCTTTTTACGTGAATGCAAGAAGAACTTATGTTTACTGAATCCTAGCCGTTATAATTCTAAGATGGTGTCCATGTCCCAAAAGTTATCTTGAATGTATTTATGCATTGAACATTGGTTCACAGGGAGGAATCATTATCTTTTCAAATTACCAGTGCAACTTTATCGGGAAAGTGTGAGGTCTTTATAGGAGTCATCAATTGAGAATTGACCTCCAAGAGGGCCAACATTGTACTTGCTTCAGCAATTGTATTCAATTCAATACGTGCCCTCTAATTAAGATCTTTTCATGCAGATCTTCATAGAGTTTGATCTTGTTCCAGTGGCAAGTGAAAAAGTTGCTGTGAAGGTTACAACTATTGCACTGCTAGAGATTCCTATGCAAAATTTGAGGGCTTTTCATCAAATATAGGTTTTGTAGGAGCCTACTGTTGGGTGCTTCTTTGGAGATTTCCTTTACATGATAAGTTTGCTTAGCATCCAGGTGCAGCACACACAGGTGGGATACTGGGGCTGCGCATATTGCAACAGTTGGATTCATTGTGAATACCTTGCATCAGTTCATTCCTGGTTTCAATTACATGTAGTCCTGTGTATTTGGTCCTCAGTGCATTGCATGTTCTTCGTGTTTGAAGTCCAAGAAAAGAAGTGTCCTTTTCTTATGTTTGAGGATGTTTATGCTACTTGTCTGTTGCAAAAGTAGCATGATTAAGAGTTGATATATTTTTTTTCCTAGTCTACAGTCTACAGAGATGGGCCTAACCAATGAGAATCACATACTTGTACCCAAGGTATGCTGCTTAGATATATGTAAGCACTGGTACACTTTCTTTCTTTTCTTAATGACTCTCGAGGTTAAAATGACCCTTAAATGATGTGTTCATAGACAGTGACTATGTATTATTTTATCTGATTATATAGTTGCTTTATCCATTCATTTCTGTTTTCATGCTTGTGCTTCTGTGGCAATTCTAGCATGAAACTGAAGTTTGTAATTTTGTAATGCGTGGATTAAGCTTGAATATGTAGCGCTCATCATATTTGCTTGATATATTCTTATCTATTGAATTGATCTGTCCACAGTAGCTAGATAATAGAAATTTCTTCTCGTAATGTATCACAAACTACTAGGAGTTGGTCATGTCAGCATCTGTTTACTGTTTCACACACACACACACAAAGTATACCACCAAATCTGATGTACCTTCACTAAGTTCTCAAAAGCAATCTAGGGTGTCTAATACCTTGTGGAAATGTGAGAAGATCAACTATGAAGAATTTAGTTCCGTGTAGTGATGGAAAGTTTGGACCAGTTGGTAGATTTTTTGCTTTAGTATAATTTCTATTTCTATTGTTTTACTTTTACCTAATTCAATATGTTTTACAATTGTCCTACCATTTGTCATTATGTTCTGTTTCAACTTGTGTAAGTATTTTTATTTATTTATTTATTTATTTTTGGTCTTCAACTACTTTTACATGAAAAAGGAAAAAAGGAAGAAATGTTTTGATTTCCCCCTTCCTGTGAGGGATCCTGTGAACTTTTGTTCTATTTCTTCATTATGCCGTGCTTTTTGTTATGTGAGCCTTAGGATGCAAAATAGAAAGGGGTTAGGTGCATGAAATTTAAGGGAGACATTACATTTGTAGTTGATTGGTGGAACCAATTTAATCAAATATATTACTGGATGTATTACTTTGTTCAGTCTAACTTATCCTATTTGTCAAATCTGACATGTTTGATGCTTGGGATTATATTTATCGTGCTGCAAGATTCCTATTTAACATTTGTAAAGAAATATGATATGTGCCAGACTTGATGTTGCTATTAGGGACTATATTTCATGGTTGAGGAAAAGAATAGCAAAAAAATTTCGAAGGCAATCCCCTCATTTAGCATAGAGTGTGTATGCCCCTCGGGTTTGGAGTTTCGATGCCTCAAGATTGTTGACCATGGAAATCATCAAGGCTTCTCAAGTAAGTGACAATTAGATGTTCATATATACCAACTTGATTTGTAAAAAAATAGAATAAAATAAATAAATATGGGGTAGTTGATCCTTATGTAAAATTAGTAGTCTCAAGTAATCAAATATGTAGTTTTTCGATCCTTTTATCTTGGATTGTTTATTTATGCTTTAATTGCTCTTATATTTGAACTTGGTTGTGTGAATTTGGCTTAGCTTGTTTGGTATATTATGAAATTTGTGGAGTGAAATGGGGTGAGGTTTTACAGGGGACGTGGTGGGATGGATGGATGGTTGGAATTCGTGTTGTTTGTCCTCTCAAATTGTACACATTTGGATATTGACGATAGAACATTCAACGAATCTCGGAACTGTACAATACAGCCTATATTAATATTAATTAATGACGCAGCTATAAGGTGAACTTTAAATTTTTAAAGATTTACCTAAGTTGAATAATTAACAAACTTTTTTTGAATAATATTAACTAATTCAGGTGAATGTAGGGTAATGAAAGGACATGTTTGATTTACAGTTTTGAAGGTAATTAGACCAGTGTCCGTAATCTTTTACGTACTTATAGGCACGGTCGGAAACTCCTTTTACTACGGAGTTGTTATACAAGAACATGGATGATAAGGTATTTATTTGTTTGGATAAAATTTTGATTAACTCTTTTTTGGCTTCGACCACTCATTTTAAATATTATTTTTTAGCTAGGTATTTCTATCAATTTACTTGTAATATTTTAATGTCGTAAGATGAATTGGTTAAGACTTTAGTGCTCATGAATACTTCGACGAATTTATTATTATTATTTCTAGTGTTTTAAATAAATTAATTGATTATTACACTTCATTTAATCTTGTAAAAAAGGTTTAATTTTTTTTTTTGAAAATTCAACGGGGCTTAGTTTATAAACGAATTTTCTTATGTTTGTCCACATATTTAATTTTTCTTTTGTCTTAGTTTCTTCATTATTGATATGCATTTTTTCATTATTTAATTTAATTATTGGTAAAATCTATAGACAATATAAGTTAACTTATGGTCGATTGCTCACTTTTGTTTTTTTTTTTTGTAATTGGCTTGCTATTTTTTTCATTATAAAGAAATTCATTGTCTTTGCTAAAAATCCAAAGTTGGTTTTTATGCTATTTACCAGTTTGATTTAGTTTTTTTATATATATTTGTGAAAGATTTTGGCTAGTTTCTTGCCCATTTTTTTAAAAAAAAAACTATAAATTTTTTTTAAAGTTTCTACATTCTTTAATTAAGTACTTTTAATGTGAGAAACTAGTTTTTTTCTTTAATAATGTTATTGGTATGTATTTTTTATCAATATATATTTATTGATATGATTTGCATATTATCCTTCATGTACATGGATTTGCTAATATTCTTTGGCTATGTTTTTCTTTTGTTTTATTTTTTATTATTAGACAAGCACCTTTTATATGGCAATGATAACTTGTGGTTTTAATTATTGTAAGTGTACATTGATTTATAGTAGATAGTTTTATTATTAGGATGAATCATGCAGTTAGGGATATTTAGGGATATAAATATCTTGTGGTTTCAATTATTGCATGTGTACATTAATTTAATGTTTATGGTTATATTTTAAAAAGGAGGCCTTTTTAATATTAGAATAAAATATGCTCTATGGGGTGTAACTTTCTATATTGTTTCACATGGTAACTTGGTTTCGATCGGCTATTATTATTGTTGTTGTTGTTATCTACCAATGATAATGATGGAAACTGTAAGGGTTAAAAATTTTACGGATCGAAGTATAATCGAGCGCGGGGTTCGATTCGCCGAGATCAGCCTAAGGATTTTTCCAAAGGAAGATCCAAGAACTCAGAGCGCAGTTATTACAACGGCTGCTGAAGTTGAGAAGTAAGAAAGATCAAGAATAAATGGAAGAGAAGAATCATAAGAATGCGAATGAGAAGATCGCAAGAGAGAGTCGAGAGAGAGAGAGCATAACGGAGAAACTTCCAGACTAAGATTTCATTCGACCAAAAAAAATGTTGGTGAATACAGTATAGGCCATATTTATATGGCGTACAAATACATCAAGGAAACGTACAAATACATATCACAAGCCTATCAAATACATACACAACTCAGCCCAATATTCCAGCCCAACAATCAGCCGAAACAACACAAGGAGTCGACGGCTGGTTCAATCAAAACAACCCAAAAAAAATACAAGTTTATATGCCTTAAAAATACAAGGAAAGAATGATACAATTAATTCCCATAAGCTAAAATAATTTAGCTAATCATGGTTACTAAGGGATGAATAACCCACAGTCCAACTAACCCAGTTAATTATGGGTCAGGTGGCGGGTCATACAGCCAACTTAATCCCCATTAGCCAATTTTGCCGGCGAATGCATCACATGGAATTTCCTAAACTTAAAATAAATTTCTGCAACAAATCCTCAGCAGCTACAACAATCTTTAAGTCCATTCTCCATGTGCTGCATTAATTTCCCTAATCAAGCACATAATAAGAAAAACAAGTATAAGCACAAAATGATTTATAACAATTAGCAGAATTAATTAAATATAAATTTTGGAGATTCATATCATTCTTCTCTTCTTGGAAATGTTTCGCCTCTGAAACCTGAATAATACCAATAAATGGACTAAGATCAGCAACATTAAAAGAATCACTAACATTCCCAAATTTAGCAGGTAAATCAATTTTATAAGCATTATCATTAATTCTCTCTAACACAGTAAAATGTCCATCTCCCCTAGGGTCTAATTTTGATTTTCTAAGGTTTGAAAATCTTTCCTTCCTACCCAAACTAAATCCCCAGGTTTAAAAACCATTTTTCTTCTCCTTTTATTAGCATTCTCGGTCATTTGTTGCACTTTCTTAGTAATTTGTTGACTTACAGATTCAAGCAATTTCTTAATATTATTAGCACGAGATTCAGCATCAAAAATTTATAATTCAGCATTAGGCAAATGACTTAGATCTAAAGGAGTCAAAGGATTAAAACCATACACAATTTCTAATGGAGTCTTTTTAGTTGTAGAATGCAAGGTCCTGTTATAAGCAAATTCTACCTGAGGTAAAACATATTCCCATTGCTTAAGATTCTTTTCAAGGACAGTTCTTAACATATTACCTAAGGTTCTATTTACTACCTCTGTTTTCCCATCTGTTTAAGGGTGACATATTGTGGAAAATAATAATTTAGTCCCTAATTTTCCCCACAAAACTTTCCAAAAATGACTCGGGAATTTAACATCTGCATCTAAAACTATTGTCTTAGGTATGCGATGTAATTTAACTATATGAGAAAAGAATAATTCAGCCACATTCACAACATCATTGGTCTTATTACAAGGTATAAAATGATCCATTTTACTAAACCTATCTACTACAACCATTATTGAATCCTCTATTAGTTCTAGGTAAGCCTAAAATAAAAGCTAAAGAAACATCAGTCCAAGGTTGATTAGGTACATGCAATGGAGTATATAACCCAAAAGGTTTTGATGTAGATTTAGCCTGTCTACAAGCCACACAATTAACACAATATTTCAACACATCCTTTTTTATATGAGGCCAATAAAAATGATCAGTTAATATGTCTAAGGTCTTTTGAAATCCTAAATGTGCCATCAGTCCACCATTATGAGCTTCTTGAATTAATAATCCTCTATATGAACACTCAGGAATACATAACCTATTTTCTCTAAACAAATAACCCTCATATATATATATATATATATATATAATATTTTCCCCGTGTAGCAATTTCACATTTCTTATAAATTTTCTTAAAATCAAGATCTTCCAGATATAAAAGCTTAATACAAGAAAAATCCAGCAAAGTAGTATCCACAACATTTAACAAAGCATGTCTCCTAGATAAAGCATCTGCAACTACATTATCACCTTCTTTTTTATACTTAATTATGTAAGGAAAGCTTTCAATAAATTCAATCCATCTACCCCTGTCTTCTATTTAATTTTGATAGACTCTTTAAATATTTAATAGCCTCTTAATCAATATTTATCACAAACTCTCTAGGCCATAAGTAATGTTGCCAAACTTCTAAGGCTCTTACTAAAGTAAACAATTCTTTTTCATAAGTAGAGTAATTTAAAGTACTACCATTTAATTTCTCACTAAAATAAGCTATTGGTTTTCCCTCTTGGAAAAGTACAACCCCTATTCCTGACCCTGAAGCATCACAATCTAATTCAAACATCTTTTCAAAGTCAGGAAGGCTTAACACAGGTGCTTGGGTTAATTTATTTTTAAGAGTTTCAAAAGATTTTTGCTGTTTTAAACCCCACTTAAATCCATTTTCCTTTTTTTATGGTAGTCAAAGGAGCAGCTATTGTACTAAAATTCCTAACAAATCTACTATAAAAGGAACAAAAACCATGGAAACTTCTTACTTCAGTTACACTCTTAGGTACAGGCCACTCTTGAATAGCTTTAATTTTGTCTTTATCTACAGATATACCATCTTTACCTACAACAAATCCTAAGAATACCACATTTTCCAGACAAAACCTAGATTTAGCTAAGCTAGCATACAATTGTTTTATCTTAAACACATCCAAAATAATCCTTAAATGTTTCAAATGTTCTTCTAAAGATCTACTATATATAAGTATTTCATCAAAATAAACAACCACAAATTTTCCAATAAAATTTCTTAGGACATGGTTCATAAGTCTCATAAAGGTATTGGGTACATTGGATAATCCAAAAGGCATTACTAACCATTCATATAATCCAAAGTTAGTTTTAAAAGCTGTTTTCCATTCATCTCCTGGTTTCATCCTAATTTGATGATATCCACTTTTTAAATCTATTTTTGAAAAAATTACAGCACCATGTAAAAAATCTAACATTTCATCAAGCCTAGGTATAGGGTATCTATACTTAATAATTATTTTATTTACTTCCCTACTATCTATGCACATTCTCCAACTACCATCCTTCTTAGGCACTAATAATACTGGAACTGCACATGGACTCATTGATTACTTAATATATCCTTTACTTAATAATTCAGAAACCTGCCTCTTTGATTCCTTAACCTCTTCAGGATTAGCCCTATAAAAAGGTTTGTTTGGTATAACAGCTCCTGGAACAAAATCTATTTGATGTTCTATTCCCCTTAATAGAGGTAATCCACTAGGTATGTCCTCAGAAAACAACTCACTATACTCTTCCAATAATTGTCTCACAGCAACAGGCACTTCCTCACTTAATCCTAATTGACATTTATAACATTCTTTATAAACCATCAAGTACACACTTGCCTGTCTTTTAATAGCCTTACCCACATCTTTACTCTTAGCATAAAATCTAGATGTCCCCTTAACTTCTTTTGAACTAACCTCAGTCTCTAAACTCTACTTAGATAGTTCCTTATAATCAGACTTAATTTTTATTTGATCATCAAAAATCTCTTTTGGAGTCATAGGTGCTAAAACAATCTTCCTATCATCCTTATGTAAAGTATATCTGTTCTTATAACCATCATGTGTCACTCTCCTATCATATTACCAAGGTCTACCTAACAATAAATGAGCAACATGCATTGGAACTATGTCACACAAAATAGAATCATCATATTTTCCTAATTTTAAATTCACTAAAACTTGTTGACTAACCTTAATATCTCCTAACTCATTAAGCCACTGTAGTCTATATGGTTTTGGGTGCTTAGTGGTTGGTAATCCTAGCTTAGATACTAATAAAGTACTAGCAGCATTGATACAACTACCACTATCTATAGCTATATTAAAACATTTATCATCAATCAAACATCTAGTATGAAATATATTTTCTCTTTGTATTGCATTAGAATCGGGTAGTTTGTTACTGTTTAAAGCCCTACGTACTACAAAAATGTCTCTACTTATTAGCAGTTCTAATTCTTATTTTGACTCACTAGTATCCTCTCTAACCAAACTAGTCTCCAAGTCTTCCTCCTCAGATTCAGATTCTATGTCTCCAGATTTTCTAATTAAAATATTCCTCTTGTTTGGACACTCAAAAGCTATATGTCCTAATCCTCCACATTTAAAACATTTGATATCCCTAGTTCTGTTTGGACCACCAACTGGATTAGTTGTTACATTTCTACCCTTTTCAATCTTATTTCCTACCTTGATCTCATTGTTTCTACCTCTAGGTTTAAATCTCCCATTATTCTTCCAGTTTCCAGAAGTAGTTCCCCTAAAATTCCTTCTTACTGTACTCTTAATCCCAATCCTAGGGGGTTTATACTATCTCGTCTTCTTTATCCGACTCTCTATTTTAGTAGCTATGTTCACCATCTCACTTAAAGTCCCACAAAGATATAATTCTACTTTATCAGCTATTTCAGAATTTAACCCAATTAAGAATCTAGCCATGGTAGCATCATCATCCTCAACAATTCATGTTTTAATTATCAAAACTTCTAATTCCTTAAAATATTCATCCACTGTCCTAATTCCTTGACTTAATATTTGTAACATCTTATGTAATTCCCTATAATAATAACTTGGAACAAATCTTTTCCTCATCAAAATTTTAAATTCATCCCATGTTTGTATGGGTGGTTCTCCACATCTACGTCTAGTTTAAACAAGGTTATGATACCAAGACGAAGCATACTCAGTAAACTCCACTACTGCTACCTTAATTTTCTTCTCATCCGAGTAATTATGACATTCAAATACTAATTCTATCTTCCTTTCCCAGTCAAAATAATAATAAGGATCATTTCTGCCATTGAATCCAGGTATGCTAAACTTAAGATTACTTAGGTTCCTATCAACTAAGTCTAAATCCCTTTCTTGTCTATTATTCTGTCTAGGTCTCCTATCACTATTGTTGGATACTTGGTCCTCTAATTCTTCTAAATTAGCTACAGGTGAGATTCTAGTCCTAAGGTCCATAGGAGCCCTTCCTAATACTCCTGCATGTTGAGTTTCTACCCTAATATGTTGCAATTCATTAATCCTTACTTCTTGTTCTTCTATTCTTTGTTCTAAGTTAGCATATAACACAACAAGTTGAGTAGTCATTTGTTCTTGAAAAGTCCTAAGGGTTTCTAATAAATCATTACTAGAAATTGAAACAGATTGATTAACAGATTGCCCGTTGTTAGACATTATTAGATTTATCTTCTAATATTCAAATAAGCACAATTAACATACAGTCAAAAATCAATTTACCTTAATAAGAAATCAAACAGACATCAATTAATCAATCTAATTATAAAGATATCACAGTACCAGATACTATTAAATATATATCAGCAAATACAGATTACACACTAATTCCATGTAAGTATTAAATCGAAAGCAACAGAGAGCTTAAGAAAGAAATAATATTACCGCGAACAATTTAAGCAATTAATCCAATTACTAAATAGGGACCCCTCTTCTTGGAGTCCTTACTCCTTTCTAAAACCAAAAGGTTCACCGGTCAATCCTCCTGTGCACTTATTAATTGTGAACAGAATGATATCTCGTAAAATTTGCAAATTGATTATCACAAATTGCAGTAAGTAACAAGATAAGGTTCGAATTTACTAATTGAGGAGTATTCCTCGAGAATTGTCAAGATTCAAGAATCTTGACCAAACCCTAGCCGAAAAATTGCCAAAGCTACTTAGGGTTTCCAAGTAGTTTCGAAGTAGAAGACGCAACCCTCTTGGTCGCCGGCTTAGCTACGACAGAATCCTTCGATTTCCTTCGTCAATCGCAAACCCTAGTTTTCGCGCTTCAGAAATATGAGTTAGCGAAATCGACAAAGTAATTAAACCAAGAAAACTTAGTAACAAACAATTAAACCACGATCGAATAATCGAGGCTCTGATACCAAATGATGGAAACTTGTAAGGGTTTCTCAAAAATTTTACGGATCGAAGTATAATCGAGCGCGGGGTTCGATTCGCCGAGATCAGCCTAAGGATTTCTCCAAAGGAAGATCCAAGAACTCAGAGCGCAGTTATTACAACGGCTGCTGAAGTTGAGAAGTAAGAAAGATCAAGAACAGATCGAAGAGAAGAATCAGAAGAATGCGAACGAGAAGATCGCAAGAGAGAGCGAGAGAGAGTCGAGAGAGAGAGAGCAGAACGGAGAAACTTCCAGACTAAGATTTCATTCGACCAAAAACAAATGTCGGTGAATACAGTATAGGCCATATTTATATGGCGTACAAATACAGCAAGGGAACGTACAAATACATATCGCAGGCCCATCAAATACATACACAACTCAGCCCAATATTCCAGCCCAACAATCAACCAGAACAGCATAAGGAGTCGACGGCTGGTTCTATCAAACAACCCAAAAAAAAATACAAGTTTATATGCCTTAAAAATACAAGGAAAGAATGATACAATTAATTCCCATCAAATAAAAATAATTTAGCTAATCATGGTTACTAAGGGATGAATAACCCACAGTCCAACTAACCTAGTTAATTATGGGTCGGGTGGCGGGTCATACAACTAACTTAATCCCCATTAGCTAATTTTGCCAGTGAATGCATCACATGGGATTTCCTAAACTTAAAATAAATTTCAGCAACAAATCCTCATCAGCTACAACAAACTTTAAGTCCATTCTCCATGTGCTGCATTAATTTCCCTAATCAAGCAGATAATAAGAAAAAAAATTATAAGCACAAAATGATTTATAACAATTAGCAGAATTAATTAAATATAAATTTTGGAGATTCATATCAGATAACTTATGGTTTTGATTATTAGCAAGCTTAGCTACACCCTTTGATTATTATTATTATTATTATTATTATTATTATTATTATTATTATTATTATTATTATTATTATTATTATTATTATTATCTGCCTAAAATAGGAGTTGAATAATGGATGATGGTGAGATGTAATATGGTTTGAATCTAAGGGTGATATTCAAATATGTTGAATAGAAATGGGTGGAATCTTGCTTGAAGAATATATAAATTTAAATGGAGAAATGAAGAAAGGTTCAAATATGGCGGGTCATATTCGAAATTGGTTAGGAAATAAGGGAGGATAATAGGTTCTTGAATGAGTTTGGCGGACGGTTGAAGATAGGGAAAGGTGGTCGAATATTTGGGATGATAAAATTCGATGATGATGGGCAACGATTCAAAGGGAGGATGAAGATATACTAAAGGTAGGTTGAAGATCTACTACCAAACACTTTGAAGATAAGCTATAATTCAAGTGGAAGATCAATGTGCATGGATGGTGCATGGGTGAATACAACAAAAACGTGGCTAACAAAATAAAGGGAAGGGTTGGCAATTCAAATGAATTGAAGAGCCAACCTATCTTTGATACCAAAAATGATGTGGATCAACTTGAAAATCATGAAATTGGATTGGATGGGATTTGATGATCTTAGAAAAGGTTGGAAGGATTGAAGATGGGTTTTGTTTGGTTTTAAGGTATGGATGAAAATGGAGGATGTGAATCTTCAACTAATATTCACAAAAGAAAGGGTTAAACTTTGAATGTGTTCTTCATAACACATTCAAAGGGTTTCTAGACAAGAAATACTCTTGGAAATTTCTAAGAAGGTTGTTGAGATACATTAGATAGAAAATATAAAAATATTAGACAATGTGCAACAAGTAGGTTGTTGAGATAGAGCATAAATCATTTTAGGGCTGTATAAACAGTGTAATTTGGATTATGTGTTAGGTGGAAAAGAATTGGATAGGATGTGCTAGTAATGATAATGTTTAACCCCACCAAAATGGACATTGTTTTGAGATACATTTTTTGATATGTATATATCTATGTTTGATTGTGGCTTGGTTCCTTTTTTGGAGTTCTACTTTTACCATAAGAAAAATGTGTTTCATGTTTCTATTTGGTTTCACTTATAGTTGTACAGAAATATTAGGATCTTTGATCCCTTATTTTTCTTTTCCTTGTGATTGATACTTAATATATTTTGACAAAAAAATTTCAAAATTTTAACTAATGTGATTGTTTGCCTATATGCCAAGTTTCAAACCAAGTGGTGTGGCATTACTACTACTACTACCACTACCAGCACCACTACTACTACCATAAATATAATATATTATTAGTATGGTAATTTGATTGATAATATATAATCATAAATTATTTATTTTATAATGATGATTAATGTTAATATTATAAATTGTGTATTTATCAGTAAAAGTAACATTATCTACATTGTTTTTACATAAAATTTGCTTATACTGAAATTTCTAACTCCTCTACTGGAGTAGGTTTAAGATGCTAGATAATTCGATTGGCAAGGAGGCTGCATATCATATCATAAACAATGAGCTGTTGTTTGATAGAAATCCAAGGTTGAGCCTTGCATCCTTTGTCACTACATGGATGGAGCCCGAATGTGACAAGCTTATGAAGGCTGCTATTTACAAGACCTAAGTTGACATGGACTGTGAGCCATTCAAAATTAAGTGGCAGGAGAATCCAAAAGCAGAAGGAAAACCTTACGACAATTCACTGGAGCAAATGTTCAGGTCAATTTGACTTTTCTCTTTTTTCGATGCTCAAACAGTTGGAAAAGGTTGGGGTATATCTATGTTGGTAAGTCTTTCTTTCTTTTGTGTTGAGCTTCCCTCTATTTGCAAGCCAAAGGACAAATCCCTGCATCTTTACGTGGAGTTAAATATTGTTTTAGTAGTTATTTTTTCTATTTTGATCGTTGAAAAAAAAATATTTTATTATCTATATTTCATTATAATTCAAAATTTGAAACTTACTTTATTTTGGTCCCTCATTGAGGGACTTATTCTAATGAAAAATTAAATCTAGGATTAAAATAAATATTTTTTATTCAGGGAGCAAAATATAAAAAGTTGCATTTTTCTAGAACTAAAACAGTATTTAATTTTGTCTGTATGTGTGTCCATGTCGGATAATGGAGTTATGCTTCATTTTCTTACCCTTCAACTTATCTCTGATTTTACAAATGGAATTCATCTTAGAGGAGGAGGTTTCATGTCCAAGGACAAAATATCTGATGTCACAATGGTGCATATAGATCTGATTTATGCATCTAGTCCATAGGGAGCCCTTCTTGCCTGTAATGTGCCACAATTACTTAGAAGTGCACAATTTTATGTCTCCATATGGTTAATCCCACAATCCCCTTCTATTTTTGGAGGACTCGTGTCATTCCAAGCTACCAATGGTGGCTCTTGATCACTATTATAGGTATTTCATAATTTCCATGCAAAAGATAGGTTCTTTTTGTGTTTTATTTTTCTTTTTGGCTTGATTCTTTTCATGCTTATTAGGTTGATCGAACCATTGTAGTTTTCAAGCTTTTCTTAGGTAGATTCATATGATCTAGTTTGCATTATTTTTTAATGCATGTTTGTAATGGTTAGTAAAATAAATCTTTGCCTTGATGAGTTAAATTCATTTAAATTAATTGCCGATGTTTATTTGTTAATTATTACTAAATATTATTATTTTATATCTATTTTTAATAAAGTTTAATTATTAATTTGTATATAATTTTAATCTAATAATATCAATTTTATTTATTTTTATCATTATTAGAAATAATAATTTATATATATTTTATTGATTAATTATTTTATTTATAATTATTTTGTTTCTTATTTACATTATTTTATCTTGGTAAAATTAATAATTAAGCACTTGTAATAATTATTCGCATTTATTATTATTCTAATTATTATTAGTATATTATATTTATAACAATATATTATCTTATCATATAGACTAGTATTTATTATTAATGTATTTTTTTTCATTATTTAGTTAAGAATAATTATTTATGCTTCGTAAAAAAATCTAAATTTATATATTTTTATTAATTATTAATTATTATAGTTTATTTTTATTATTATTGTCAATTTTATAATTATGATTAGTATATTATTAAGTTTTTCTTATTATCATTATTATTCACAATAAATTATTATTTATTATTACAAAAAAATTTATAATTCATTTAATACTAATTTATTATTAATGACGATTAATATTATCATACATAATCTATAAATGATAAATTGTTAATATTATTATACATAACCAAAATGATGGTCTTGTTCTATTCAGTTTCGCTTATAGTTGTATTGAGATATTAAGATGTTTTTTTATCACTTTATTATTTTCACTATGATTGATAATTAATAAATTTGGCTAAGAAAAATGACTCTGTAGGGTTAACTAAGAAAAATTTTGGTAAACCATATTTTGATTGTTAGTTATTTATATTTTTGGAGTTAATTCAAGATTTCAAGTTGGAACAAAGTAGTATGGCGTAGGTGTCTTGGTATATTATGTGTGTAAAGTACAATATTATTATTAGTTATTAGTTATTGATTAAGCACAAGGCTTTTTGTTATTTGTATAAATATAGGTTACTCTTTTTAAAAATTTAACTTAAGCATGGTTACAATAGTCAAGTTTTGGCATTTGCAGATGATGGATTCTCCTTTAATAAAATTATTTAATTGAGGTGTTATTGTTATTAGTAATAGATTTAAGTTGAAGGCTTGTTGTTATTTGTATAATTATAGTGTTTGTGATGTTTTAATTTAAACATGATTGCTTTTCTCCATTTTTTGCTTTAAGTGGAAATTAATAAAGGGAAATAGTCATCATTTATTATATAAAATGTAACAAATAGCAACAAGGTTAGCTTTTATGTAGAAATGGAGGATTTGCCTTGACTAAAATTATTTAATTAAGGTGTTATTGTTATTGGTAATAGATTTAAGTTGAAGGATTTTTGTTATTTAACAAGCTAAATTAGTTATTGAAGTTCAAACACACTATTCTAGTTGTCATAATTTCCTTGAGTTCTATTATAAAGTGATATCGGCATAAGGTCACATCTTGAGCTACTCAAGTTTGACATTTGTCGAGGGCATAAATAAAAAGCTTCCACTGACAACGCCTTAATGACTATCTCGTCATATATATCCATTGTATCTATAGTTGTAAAAGAATTGTGTGGAAATAACTTATGATAGTAGTTCGAATAAAAAAATATAATAAAAACAATTGTGAATAAAGTAATTTAATAGTTTCATTGGAAGTTTAGAGTAGTTTCATTAGAAAATTATTGTAGTTTAATATTCTAAAATAAACATTTTTATTAGAAATTATAGCTTCATGTAATGAAATGAGTAATTTTATTAGAAATTTATATTAGTTTCATATAATGAAACAAGTAGTTTTATTAGAAATTAAGAATTGTTTTTAAAATAAAAGGAGTAGTTTCATTATAACTAAAATTGAATAGTTTCATATGATGGAGGTGGCTTAGTCATGCAAAACAGGGCATGACTGTATAAGAGGAGGAGAAGAAGAAGAAGAAAGGAAAAGGAGCTCGTGTAGGTTGTTTTGGACATAGTGTGGCAAGAAATGATACAAATAAAAGAGGGAGAGCATGTGTGCGATTGGTGTGTGTGGGGTGTGCGATCAGAATCAAATTATAGCTTCAGTATATGGGGTGTGCGATCGGTGTGTGTGTATGGGGTAGTGTGTGTATGTATAGGGTGTGCGATCGGTGGAAAGGAAAATGAAGAGCATGCAAGGGAGGTAGTCGAGGGAGATGGCAGAAGCACTGGGGCACGAGGGGGTGGATTGTTGGATGAGAAAGGTAGGCCCTGTAGCAGAGATGATGATGGTGTGTGTGTGCATGCTGCGTGGAAATGAAAAAAAAGAATGAAAGCACCGGATGGATGGTGTGTAGATTGGCAACTTGCGGAGAAGAAGAGGGTGATGGATGATGGATGATGGTGGCTGGGAGATGGTGCAAGTAGGAGGAGGCAACATACATGCAAGAAGCAAGGCAAGTTGCGAGTTGCAAAAACCAAAGTCAAGCTTTACGACAAAGCTGACGGGAGAAAGAAGAAAAAAAAGAAAAGGAAAAAGAGAAAAGGTTTGGGGATTAGCTTAGATGATTTTGGATGAACCAAAATAGATAGGATTAGTGGTAATTTTAGCGGATTTGATATTGGGTTACAAAATATGATTTATCCGGTTTATAGATTTCAGATTCGGTTAAAGTTTTGGGATTAAAAAATTTGGTTAAGGCTAATAATAATATTTTCTTGAGATCAGAATCAAATTAAGGTATTAATGATATGAGATTACGCTAAGCAGAATTTTGGGGTATACTTTAGGTGGTTCTTGCAAGTATTGATTCAAGGGGTTACCATGAATCAATTTTTATCCTCTCAAATCCTCCCCATTTCTTTTCATGTATTTTTGGTTGTTCTAAGGTTTTAGAACACCAACACCTAGCAAGACTTTATTTTTCTCCCCGTCAAGTTTGCTATTTTATTTTCCATCACTCTATGAATCACCTCAATTATTTAATAAAAAATTTTAACTTTAAATCCTTAATTTATAAATTAATTAATAAACCTTAGCACAATGATTAATGTAATTTTTGTTAACCTTTTTATTTAGTTTTTTATTAATTTTTATTGTACATAAATTTTATAAGTTATTTAGTATTTAATGTAGCCTCTAAACTTACCATATATTTTTTTTCTTTTTATCTATTTCTCTACTATTTTTGTGCATCTTTAACATTATTTTATGTAAAAACTTTATTTTTTGTGTAAGACAATAGTTTGATGAACAATTTTGTTTATTTTTGTGTTTAGTTTGTCATTTATTCTTTATTAACTATTTGTGTGCTTTTATGATAGTAATATTTAATATAATAATTTATTAAAATTATAAATATAATTGTTATTATACAATATAAATATAATAATAACTATTGGTGTGCTTTTTTGTAAGTGAGATGCAATTAAGTTTGCTATTTTAATTTATTTTATTTGTCATATGTGTTATTTATTTTATAGATATTGAAATATGTAATCGAATTTAGAATTAATTATTAAACTATCATTTTTTAACCGTTTTATTTTGTATTTTTATTATTTTTTATTGTACCTATATTTTATAATTTATTTACTATTTAATGTCATAAATGGAGTATAACTCCCAACAAACTTCTCTACCACTGTCGTCTCTTGATTTATTTTTATTTTTCTCTATTTATTAATTATTTTTCTTTTTTTTCTATTTTATTTGTTTATTGAAAATCTTAAATTTTTGTGTTAGAAAATAAAAGTTAGGTTTAATTTCTTGATCACTTTTGTTTATTCTTTTTGTGTGTTTGGTTTGCCACTTATTTCATTATTTACAATTGTTGTTAGCTAATATGTTAGCTATGTCACATGTGTAATAGGTTAGGTCTAGTTTCAAATTTGGTTAGGAGACAAAATAGACAAATTTAATTAGTATTGACTTTTTTAATTCAGTTGATGTTTATTTAATTGATAAAGTATAATTATTATTTTCATATTTAAAAATAAATTAATGTTAAAAATTAACAAAAGCCAATAATTACATAATTATTATTACTATCATTATGATTATTTTAATCTTATTAATTATATTTATGGTAGGAATATTTATTTTAGTAAGTAATTTCAATTATAATATTATCTATTAGGGTGCTTATATGTGGGTGAGATGTACATGAAGTTTGCTATTTTAGTTTCTCTCACTTTATCATACTTGTCATTTATTTTATAACTTTTTTCAACATCTAATCATTAATTTATGAGTAGATTAATTATTGAAATAGTAACGCAATGATTGGTGTCATTTCTATTACTTTTTTTATTAAGCATTTTATTATTTTTTATTTTTCATACAATTTTTATTTTATTTAGTATTTAATATCATCATCGCAGCACAACTTGTGATAGACTTCTTGAACCCCTTTCCTCATCCAATTTATTTTTCTCTTTCTCAATTTCTCTTCTATTTATTGCCTTTTATTTCAATTATTGAAAAACTTTATTTTCTATGTTAGACAATATAAGGTAGGTTTAGTCTTTTGATCACTTTTGTTCGATTAGAAAACGAGTCAAGTTTTAAATTTGATTAGAAAACGAAATAGACAAAATTAATTAGTATTCACTTTTTAATTTAGTTGAGATTTGTTTAATTGACAAAATATTATTATTATTTTCATATTTAAAAACATATTGATGTTAAAAATTAATAATGATCAATATTTTTGTAATTGTTGTTATCATTATGATAATCTTAATCTTATTAGTTATATTTATGATAGGAATACTTATTACGATAATCGATTTCAATTATACAAATAACTGTTATTATATGATTTTAATATAATAAGAACTATTGGAGTGCTTATATATAGGTGAGATTTACATTAAGTTTGTTATTTTAATTTCTCTCACTTTCTCGTACGTGTCCTTTATTTTATAAATTTTTTAAACCTCTTATAATTAATTTATGTATAAAATAATTATTGAAACTTTAACACGGCAATTGATGCCATTACTATTCACCTTTTTATTAAGCATTTTTTATATATTTTTTTTATCATTCGTGCCTTTTTTTAAGTAATTTAGTATTTAATGTCATTGGGAGCACAACTTCTGACACACTTTTCCAACCCCTATCCTCATTCAATTTATTTTTCTTTTTCTCAATTTCTTTTCTATATTTTGCATTATGTTTTTGGTCATTTTATCAAATTATTGAAAAACTTTATTTTATATGTTAGATAGTATAATATAGGTTTAGTCTTTAGATAATTTGTATATATTGTGTTCATGTATTTCATTTCTTATTTATTTCATTATTAGCTAAAGTTGTTAATTGATTTGTTATTTATGCAACATTCATAATCGATTACTTGTTGACTTAAATATATCATGTTTAAAATTTGACTAGGAGATAAAATAGACAAATGTAATTATTTTTAACTTTCTAATTTAGTTGAGGTTTATTGAATTGAGAAAATTTAATTATCATTTTGATATGCATTAGTATATAAATATTAATAATTGATAATAACCGATAGTTTTTCAATTATTATTGTCATGATGATAATCTTAATCATAATAATTATATGTATGATAGTAATAGATTCTATAATAATTGATTATAATTATACATATAGTTGTAATTATAGAATAATAACAACAACAACACAACAAAATTAGGGGTGATTGTTTAAGGGTGAGATGTACATTATATTTGATATTTTAATTTCTTTCACTTTGTCATTCAATTTAATATAATAAATTAATTATTGAAACCTACCATCATTGATGCTATTTCTATTAACCTTTTTATTTAGTATATTTTTTATTTTATTTTGAAAACAATTTATATGTTATTCAATATTATCAAGGGAACATAAATTTCAACAAACTTCTCCATACCATGTCCTCACTGAATCTATTTTTCTTTTTCTCCATTTCTGTACTATTTTTTACCATATTTTTGTGATTTTACCCAATTATTGTTTGACAATATGAGTTAGGTTTAGTCGGTTGATCCCTTTTATTTATTTTACCCAATTTATATGGTTCTTTTCAGCCCATGAGTTGCTAGAGCTAGATGGTGATGCATTATTTTAATATCTTACTGTGATAATCAAATAGTTGGTTCTTTTGTATCTATTGTGATTTATGCATCAAGTATGTTTTCGAGCCATATCCCTGCGGAATAGAATGCAATGTAGCTTATTACCCTGATAGTTCCGAAGAATAATATGCTGATCTCGGTATCATATTTGATATAGATGTTGGTAGGTAACTGTTTATTCTTATCAGACCTTGGATCTGCAAACTTGCTGATTATATTTTTATATCTAGATATGCTGCCATGGACACATTAGATTATGAGTTGAATAGCAATCCTCTCGTAGCCTTGATTAAATAAACTATGCCTCCTCTATGTTTGATTTACTCTATGGATATTTAATTTTTTGGATGGTACTTAGATGGTGAGGGTAATATTATTAATTAATTATTTTAATATATATATGTTTGACCAGTGATTCGTTACTTTGGGCATAAATAAATGAACTTCTCATATGTTATTGATAAATTATTTTCTATGATAAATATCACTGGTATCCTAATTGTTGGTTCGATATTTTATAGGTAGAGATTTGGGTCATCATCGACAAATGATTGTTGTTGTACTTATTTGTTAGCAAAAGGAAAAGCAAAAGTAGAGATTTAGGTTGTAGTAGAAATGACATGTAGAGATTTGTAAGCAAAAGAGAAGCATAAAGATATAGTTACTTTTCTAGTTTGTGTTGCCAACATAGTAGTATCTTTGTGTTCCTAAACTTATTTGGTCTGTTATAACATGAGTGTCAGGTATTATAGCTGGTGTGTCTTATGTTCCAATCAACTTGTGAGACTAAAGAGGGAGAATTAATTTTGTTCTTTGGATAGATTAAAGAGACTAGCAAATAATTTCCGAGTTTCCGTGTTTGGGATGACAATAGTCTGGTCTATTGCCGTTCATGTTGCATCAACCACTTATTTGCCGATCTAACACACGCCAACTACTCTTGATTGTTCATTCTCAAAGTCTGGCTAGTCTCTCTCTTCTTGATTTTCAATCCTACACTAGTTATTGAACTCTGATGTGTTGTATCATATATTTTTTATTTTTATTTTGCTTTAGATTTAAAATATCGAACTACTTGTTGCCCTTTCTTTGAATGCTTTAGGTATTTGATTTTACTATCTTTTGCACTAAACTTTGACCAAGTGCACTATTGCTAGACACGATTGTTGCTAACCACCAATATTTCATTTGATTCATACTTTGAAATCCGATAATTGCATGTATTGATATCTTGTAGGTTCATGAACATGTTTAGTATATAAATTCGACCTAAATTAATAGTGAAGAATTTTTTCTGGATTTTTATAAATTACAGCAACTTGAAATGCATGTGCTAACTTATGAAAATATGTTAGGATATAAATTTGTGGAATCATAAAAATTAATTTAAATGTATGTGTCTGTGCAAAGTTGTTTGTACTGATTTTTATTTAATTTTGCATGTAATTCCCTTGTGACTATTTGTTTTTTTATAAAAATATATATCAATCTACCTATAGTTTTATGTCAATATTTGTCTATTTTCAAGGTTTTTTTTTTAAGTTTGGCCTCCCTGCAAACGTAATCCACACAAGAAGCTTTTTATAATTACTATTTATCTTAAAGTTTTTTTCCTATGTTTTGATGTACATGCGCTTGGTATTGGGACATATAAGACTATTGGTTTTTTACTAGAATCTTGATCCAAAAAATTAAATAAATTATAGATAATAATAATTGGGATGATTTGTGTAGAAATATAGAATGAGTAAAACTAGTACTTTGCTTTTATACTTTATTTTTCTTGATTTATGATTATCTATTATTTATAACTATTCTCATATTATAACTTGAAATTTCTATATATGTTCCTCAAGGTGAAAACTAGAATTGCGCATCATCTTTCAGTGCCCAACTAGTTTGCCCAACGATTTCTTTCCCTTGTTTTAAATAAGCGGTATAATCATACACTATAAAAATAGGTGTGAATGATTTTATTTTTATCTAATAATATCACTTTTTATTTATTTTTCACATTATTAGAAATAATATATATATATATATATATATATATATATATATATATATATATCAATTAATTATTTTATTTATAATTTTTTTTCTTATTAACATTATTTTATCTTGATAAAATTAATAATCTTGTAATAATTATTCGCATATTTAAATTATTATTAGTATATTATATTTATAATAATATATTATCTTATCATATAGACTATTACAAGTTATTAGTATTTATTATTAGTGATGATTAATTTATTCTTATCAATGTATTTTTTTCATTATTTAATTAAGAATAACTATTGATGCTCTGTAAAAAATAGGAATATCTGTATTTTAATCATTATTATTTGTCTATTTTATTTTTATTGAGTTGTTATTTATTAATTTTATTATTAATTCTAGCATAATATTGTTATATAGTTAATAGTATTAGCTCTATAATATAGTATTATTAAAAAATATAGTCGTCTAATTTATTTTTCTTTTTCTCAATTTCTATTTTGTTTATTGTTGTTTTTAAAATTTTAAAATATTTATTTTATATGTTAGACAATATAAGGTAGGTTTAGTCTTTTGATCACTTTTGTTTATTGTGGTTTGTGCATTTGATTTGTCATTTATTTCATTATTAACTAGAGTTGTTAACATATATATTAGATATGAAATATTAGTAATAGGTTAACTTAAGGACTAAAATTGGTCAAATTTATAATTTAATTAAGTAACAACGTAGACAAGTTTAATTATTTTTGACTTTCTAATTTAATCGAGGTCTTGAATCAACAAAAAATAATTTTATTTTTATATTTTTTTAATATATTAATATTAATAATAAAAAATAAGCATTTTCATAATAATTATTATCATTGTGGTGATCTTAATCTTAATAACTGTATTTATGATATTTAACAATATAATTGTAATTATACAATCTTGATATAATAATAATAGCTATTGAGGTGTTTGTATGTAGGTGAGATGTACATTAAAGTTGTTATTCCATTTTCTCATTTTATCATGTATGTCAATTATTTAATAAATATTTTCATCCACTAATCTTTAATTTATCAATTAATTAATGTAACCTTAACATAATGATTAATGCCATTTATGTTAACCTTTTTATTTAGTATTTTATTACCTTTTATGTACGTACATATTTTATGTTATTACTATTTAATGTGATCATGGGAGCATAATTCTAACCTTTTTTATTTAAAACTTTATTATTATTATAATTATAAATACATTTTATAAGTTATTTACTATTTAATGTATTTAAGGGAGAAAAATTTTTGTTAGACTTCTACTATTTGTTTTTCATTTTTTGTTACTTTTTCTATCTATTGAAATACTTTATTTTATGTGTTAGAAAATATAAGTTAGGTTTAGTCTCTTGATCACTTTTGTTTATTATTTTTGTGTGTTTGGTTTATCATTTATTTCATTATTTACTGAAGTTGTTAAATTATTTATTTGCTATGCCATACGCGTAATACATTACTTTATGCTAAATAAAAAAATTTAATTAATATTGACTTTCTAATTTAGTTGAAGTTTATTTAATAGATAAATTATAATTATTATTTTAATATTTATAAATATATTAATGTTACGAATTAATAATAATCAATATAATTGTAATTGTTGTTATCATTGTGATAATCTTAATCTTATTAATAATATTTATGATGGGAATATTTATTACAATAATTGATTTCAATTATACATATAATTGTTATTAAATTTTTTAATAAAATAATAATTATTAGATTGTTTATACGTAGATGAGATGTACATTAAGTTAGCTATTTTAATTTCTTTTACTTCCTTTATTTTATAATTTTTTTCAACCTCTCATAATTATTTTATAAATTAATATAAAATAATTATTGAAACCTTAACATAAGGATTGATGTAATTACTAGTTACCTTTTTATTAAATACTTTTTTTTATCATACATGTATGTTTTAAGTACTTTAGTATTTAATGTCATTGGGAGCACAACTTCTGTCATATTTTTCAGACTCCTATTGTCATTCAATTTAATCTTCTATATTTTGCATTTTTTTGTCATATTATCAAATTATTAAAAAATATTATTTTATATGTTAGACAATATAATAGAGGTTTAGTCTATAGATCACTTGTATTTATTGGATTTGTGTGTTTCATTTGTCATTTATTTCATTATTAACTAAAGTTGTTAATTGACATGTTTTCTCTGCAACATGCATAATAGATTAGTTGTGGACTGAAATATGTCAAGAGTTTAAATTTTAATTAGGAGACAAAATAGATAAATCCAATTAGTTTTGAATTTCTAATTTAGTTGACGTTTGTTGATTTTATAAAAATAAATGATTGTTTTGATATGCATTATTATATTAATTTTAATAATTGATAATAACCTATTATTTTCCAATTATTATTGTCATTATGATAATCAAAAACTTAATAATTATATTTATGAGTAATATTTATTTTAATAATTGATTACAATTATAAATATAGTTGTGATTATACAATCTAAATATAATAATATTATTTATACGAGTGCTTGTTTATGGGTGATATGTACATTATATTTGATATTTTAATTTCTCTCACGTTGTTATGCATATTATTTAATATAATAAATTAATTATTGAAACATACCATAATTAATGTCATATCTTTTAAACTTTTTATTTATTTTTATTTATTTATTTTGCAAATAATTTATATGTTATTTAATATTTAATTTCGTCATGTTAACACAAATTTCAATGGACTTTTCCAAACCTAGTTTATAGTATTTAATGTTGGTAAGATGTACATTAAGTTTGCTTGTTTATTTTCACTTATTTTATCATACTTGTCATTTATTTTGTAAATAGTTTTAACCTCTAATCCTTAATTTATAAATTAATGTAATTTAATTATTGAAATCTTAAGATGATGATTCTTGTCATTTTTGTTAGCCTTTTTATTTAGTATTTTATTATTATTTTATTGTACATATCATTTATAAGTTGTATATTATTTAACATTATCAAGGGAGCATAACTCATGATAGACTTTTCTAATCCTTAACTTCACCCGGTTTATCTTATTCTTTTTTTTTCATTTCTCTTGTTATGTTTGTGTGTGTTTATTATTATTTTATCCAATTATTGGAAAACATTGTTTTATACGTTAGATAATATATGTTAGGTTTAGTTTGTTGATCACTTTTGTTTATTATTTTTGTGTGTTTGGTTTGTTATTTTTTTCATTATTAACTAAAGTTGTAACTGATATGTTATATTATGTAATATGTGTAATAGGTTACCTAGGGACTAAAATAGGTCAAGTTTGAAATTTGATTTGGAAATAAAATAGACAAATTAAAACTTGGAGTGGTTTGATAGGTTTAGATGAGTAGTTTCATTACAAATTTTGAGTAGTTTTATATACTAAAATAAGTTGTTTCTTTAAAATTTAATAGAGTTATATTAATAAAATAGTTAGTTTTATGAATTTGTAATGTGGTATGGACTCCATTCTTCAATTATGCCTTGAAATTGTTAGAAGAAGCAATCAATTACAGTAGTGATGCATAACATAAAAATTATGACACCAATTTTTCATTTGCAATACTAGCTCATATTTTTAACAATTTTACTGTTTTTGAGTATTATGATTAATAAAAAAACTTTACAATATATAACTACCATGTAATAACTCTAATTTTCATGTGTAATGATTTAATACAACATCAATACTACATCATATTATTTGATAACAAGCTAAATTAGTTATTGAAGTTCGAACAAGCTATTCTTGTTGGCATAAGGTCACATCATCAACAACTCAAGATCGATATTTATTAACAACATAAATAAAAAGCTTCCACTAGTAGTTGCCAAAGAATTGTGTGAAAATAACTTATGATAGTAGTTCGAATAAATAATATAATAAAAAACAATTGTGAATAAAGTAATTTTACGCCCATTGCATAACTTACATATCAATCAACAACTTTAGTTAATAATGAAATAAATGACAAATCAAGTGTAGAAAAACAATAAATAAAAGTGATCAACCAACTAAACTTAAATCATATTGTCAAACATATATAATAAAGTTTATAAATAATTGGATTAAATAATAAAAATATGGGAAACAATAGCAAATAAATGGAGAAAAGAAAAATAAATTAGGTAAGGATAAGGTTTGGAGATGTCAATCCAATAGTTAGGATATCCAGTGACATTTATCAATAACAAATGAGAGGTTTATTTATTTATGCCAAAAGTAAGAATCAGTGGTCAAACATATATATATTCAAATAAATTAATTAATAATATTACCATCACCATATAATTACCATGCAAAAAATTAAGTAGCAATAGAGTAAATCAAACATAGCGAAGGTATATTTTATTTAATCAGGGCTATGAGAGGATTCCCATTCAACTCACAACCCAATGAGTCCATGGCAGTATATCTAGATATAAAAATATCAGCAAGTTTGCAAATCCAATGTCAGATAAGAATAAATAGTTACCTGCCAACATCTATACCAAATATGATACCGAAATTAGCATATTATTCTTTAAAACTATCAGGGTACTGACCTACATTGCATTCTTTTTTGTGGGGATATGGTTTGAAAACATACTTGATGCATAAATCACAATAGATACAAAAGAACTAACTATTTTATAAGCATGGTAAAATATCTTATCATCTAGATCCAGCAACTCATAGGCTGAAAAGAACCATATCAATAGGGTAAAATAAATAAAAATGACCAATCGACTAAACCTAACTCATATTGTCAAACAATAATTTGGTAAAATAATAAAAATATGGTAAACAATAGCATAGAAATGGAGAAAAAGAAAAATAAATTCAATGAGGACATGGTATGGAGAAGTTTGTTGAAATTTATGTTCCCTTGATGATATTAAATATTGAATAACATATAAATTATTTTCAAAATAAAAAATAAACTAAATAAAAAGGTTAATAGAAATGGCATCAATCATGTTATGTTTCAATAATTAATTTTTTATATTAAATTAAATGATAAAGTGAAAGAAATTAAAATATCAAATATAATGTATATCTCACCCATAGAAAATCACCCATAATGTTATTGTTGTTATTGTTGTTGTTGTTATTATTATCTTAAGATTGTATAATTATATTTATATGTATAATCATAATCAATGATTAATTACAAAAATTTAATAACAGAATAACATTTTTTTATATACAAAGGAAATAGTAAATAACTTATACAATGTAATCATAGTAAAAAAATAAAAAAAATACTAAATTAAAAGATTAACTAACTTATTAATTAAGGATTAGAAAAAATTTATTAAATAATCAACAAATATGATAAAATGGGAGAAAATGAAATAAGAAACGTAATGTACATCTCACCTACATACAAGTACCTCAATAGTTATTATTATAGTAAAATTGTATAATTACAATTATATTATTAATTACAATCAATTATTAGAATAAATATTAATATCATAAATATAGTTATTAAGTGTAAGGTTATTGTAATGATAATAATAATGACAAAAATATTGATTATTTTTTATATTAATACTAACATATTCAAAAATATAAAAATAAAATTATACTTTTATCAATTTAATAAACCTCAACTAAATTATAAATTAAAAAATAATTAAACTTATCGGCCTTGCTTCTTAATCAAAATTTAAGAATGACCCATTTTAGTCCTTAAGTAACCTATTATGCATGTTTCATGACTAAATATATATGTTGACAACTTTAGATAATAATGAAAAAAATGACAAATCAAACTCACAAATTACAATAAACAAAAGTAATTAAAAGACTAAACCTAGCATATATTTTCTAACATATAAAATAAATTTTTTCAATAATTGAAAAAAAAAGCAATAAATAGAAGAGAAATTGAGAAAAAGAAAGAGGATAGGGGATCGAGAAATTTGTATCAAGTTGTGCTACCATGAAGATTTTACATACTAAACAACATAAAAAATGTATGAAAAATAAAAAAAATAATAAAATGCTTAATAAAAAGAGTAATAGTAATGACATCAATCATTGTGTTAATATTTCAATAATTAATCTAATCATAATTAATGATTAGATGTTGAAAAAAGTTATAAAATAAATGATAAATATGAAAAAATGAGAGAAACTAAAATAACAAACTTAATGTACATCTCACCCACATATAAGCACCCCAATAGATATTATTATAATTGAAATTACTTACTAAAATAAACATTCCTATCATAAATATAATTAATAAGATTAAGATAATCATAACGATAGTAATAATAATTACATAATAATTGGCTTTTGTTAATTTTTAACATTAATGTATTTTTAAGTATGAAAATAATAACTATACTTTGTCAATTGAAAAAAGTTATTTAAATTAGAAAGTCAATACTAATTAAATTTATATATTTTGTTTCCTAAACAAATTTAAAACTAGACCTATCTTAAGCTTAAAGTAACCTATTACACATATGACATAGTTAACATATTAGCTAACAACAATAGTAAATAATGAAATTAAGGAAAAACCAAACATACAAAAAGAATAAACAAAAGTAATCAAGAAATTAAACATAAATTTTTATTTTCTAACACAAAAAATTAAGATTTTCAATAGACAAATAAAATAACCAAAAAAATTGATACATAGAGAAAAATAAAAATAAATAAGTTATTTCCATACAATTCTTTTACAACTATGGATACTATGAATATATACAGCTACATAGTCATTATAGCTTTATCAACGGTGGAAATTATTTATTTATACTATTGAAAAATGTCAAACTTAAGTCACTCATGATGTGACCTTATGACGATATCACTTTTTCATAAAACTCGTGGAAATTATGACAACTAGAATAGCTTGTTCGAACTTAATAACTAATTTAGCTTGTTATAAAAAAATATGATGTAGTATTGATGTTGTATTAAATCATTACACATGAAAATTAGGATTATTATAAGGTAGTTATATATTATAATGTTTCTCATTAATCATAATACTCAAAAATAGTATAATTTTTAAAAATATGAGCTAATATTACAAATGGAAAATTGGTGTCATAATTTTTGTGTTGTGCATCCCTGTCGTAATTAATTGTTCCTTCTAACAATTTTAAGGCATCAGTAAAGAATGAAGTCCAGACCACATTCCAAATTCATGAAATTGATTATTTTAATCTATAAAACTCAAATAAACTAGTAACGAAACACCTTATCTAAACCTATATTTTATATCAAACAACTTATCTATTAAATTAATCTATAAAACTCTATTTTATATGAAACTACTCAGATTTTGTAATTAAACTACTCATCTGAACCTATCAAACCACTCTAAGTTTCAATTTGTCTATTTTGTTTCCAAATCAAATTTCAAACTTGACCTATTTTAGTCCCTAAGTAACCTATTACACATATTACATATATAACATATCAGTTACAACTTTAGTTAATAATGAAAAAAAAAGATTAACCAAACACACAGAAATAATAAACAAAAGTAATCAACAAATTGAACCTAACATACATTATCTAACATGATGGAAACCTGTTAGGGTTTCTCGAAAGGATCGAAAGATTAATCGAGCGCAAAGTTCGATTCGCCGGTTCAGCCTAAGGAACAACTCCGAAGGAAGACCAAAGATTCAGAGGCACAGTTTGTACAACGGCAACTGAAATTTGAAAGTGAATGATCAAGATCGATCAAAGTGAGAGAGAGCAGATTCAGAGAAGATGAGCGAGCGAGAGAATCGCCGAGAGAGAGAAGAAGAAGTCACGAGAAGATTCAAGAATCAGCCCAAATATTATTCTGTCAAAAAAAGTATCGTGTATTACATGTACACAGGCTATATATATGTACATGACAGACCGTATACGTCGACAAATACAATACAGACCAACGAATACAAGGCCCTGAAAGAACGAATGGCCTTAATACTTTGGGCCACATAATTAGTCGACCAGCCCAAATGATCCCAACATAAAAATGTCCCAAATACAATTAAGTTTAAGACTTAATTTCCCATCAGCTAAAAAAATACTTTAGCTAATCATGGCTATTAAAGATTGATTAATCCACAATCCATCTAGTCCAATATTAAGGATCGGGTGGCGGATTATACAACCGACTTAATTTCCATTAGCCAATTTCGACCGGCGAATGCATCATATGGGATTACGAGTTATTAACAAAAATTTACATAATCTGCACACTTCAAATACATAATCTGCACTTCCCAGCAACTGCATCCAAAGTTCCACAGAATCCATATGCTGCATTACACTCCTATTTATTCACCAAATAAGACAAACAATTATAAGTAAATAATTCACAGCAATTTTCGAAATTAATTAGATATAAATTCTTAAGATTCACATCATTCCCCTCTTCTTGGAAAGGTTTCGCCTCTAAAACCTGAATAAGTCCCAGAAATGGATTAAGATCAGCCACATTGAAAGAATTACTCACATTCCCAAATTTAACAGGTAAATCAATTTTATAAGCATTATCATTAATTTTCTCTAATACAGTAAATGGTCCATCTCCTCTAGGGTCCAACTTTGACTTTCTAAAATTTGGAAACCTTTCTTTCCTAAGGTGAACCCAGACTAAATCTCCAGGTTTAAAAATCATTTTTCTCCTTCTTTTATTAGCATGTTCACCCATCTGTTGTACCTTTTTGTTAATCTGTTGGCTTACAGTCTCATGTAATCTTTTTATATTATCAGCTCTAGATTCAGCATCAAAATTTTACAATTCAGCATGAGGTAAAGGATTCAAATCTAATGGAGTTAATGGATTAAAACCATACACAATCTCAAATGGAGTTTTATTAGTTGTAGAATGTAAAGTCCTACTATAAGCAAATTCCACTTGAGGTAAAACATATTCCCATTGTTTAAGATTCTTTCCAAGGACAGCTCTTAACATGTTTCCTAATGTTCTATTAACTACCTCAATTTGACCATCAGTTTGAGGGTGACAAGTTGTAGAAAACAATAACTTAGTTCCTAATTTTCCCCACAAAACCTTCCAAAAATGACTTAAAAACTTAACATCTCTGTCTGAAACTATAGTCTTAGGAATTCCATGTAATTTAACCACATTAGAAAAAAATAATTCAGCCACTGCTACAACATCATTTGTTTTATTACAAGGTATAAAATGAGTCATCTTACTGAACCTATCTACTACAACCATTATTGAATCTTTAGCTCTATTAGTCCTAGGTAATACTAAAACAAAATCCAAAGATACATCAACCCAAGGATGGTTAGAGACAGGTAAGGGAGTATATAAACCAAAAGGTTTTGAAGTAGTTTTTGCCTGCCTACAATTAATACAATTGACACAATGTTTTAAAACATCCTTTTTCATGTGTGGCCAGTAAAAATGTTCAATTAAAACATCTAAAGTTTTCTGAGATCCTAGATGTGCCATTAACCCACCACTATGGGCTTCTTGAATTAATAACCCTCTATAAGAGCATGCAGGAATACACAACATATTTTCCCTAAACAAGTATCCTTCATTAATAAAATACTTTCCCTGTGAAGAAACTTCACACCTTTTATAGATTTCTTTAAAATCAGTATCTTCTAAGTATAATAGTTTAATACTGGAAAAACCTAATAAAGTAGTATCAACAGCATTTAATAAAGCATATCTCCTAGATAAAGCATCTGCAACTATATTATCACTACCTTTCTTATATTTAATTATGTAAGGAAAACTCTCAATGAATTCTATCCATCTACCTTGTCTCCTATTTAACTTTGATTGACTTTTTAAATACTTAATAGCTTCCTGATCAGTATTAATTACAAATTCTCTATGCCACAAATAATGTTGCCACACTTCCAAAGCCCTTACTAAAGCATGCAACTCTTTTTCATAAGTAGAATAATTCAATGTACTACCATTTAATTTCTCACTAAAATAAGCTATTGGTTTTCCTTCTTGAGAAAGTACAACCCCTATTCCTAACCCTGAAGCATCACAATCTAATTCAAACATCTTTTCAAAGTCAGGAAGACTCAACACAGGTGCTTGGGTTAATTTAGTCTTAAGTGTCTCAAAAGATTGTTGTTGTTCTAATCCCCAAGTAAACACATTATCCTTCTTTGTTATGGCAGTCAAGGGAGAAGCTATAGTACTAAAGTTTCTCACAAATCTCCTGTAAAAAGAACACAGTCCATGAAAACTTCTTACTTCAGTTACACTCTTTGGCACAGGCCATTCCTGAATAGCTCTAACCTTTTCTTCATCTACAGATACACCCTCTTTTCCTACCACAAATCCTAAGAAAACTACACTCTCCAAACAAAATCTAGACTTAGCTAAATTAGCATAAAGCTGTTCTGTTTTAAACATATTTAAAATAATCCTTAAGTGTTTCAGGTGTTCCTCTAAGGATTTACTATATATAAGTATATCATCAAAATAAACAACCACAAATTTTCCAATAAATTCCCTTAACACATAGTGCATAAGTCTCATAAAAGTACTAGGAGCATTTGACAACCCAAAAGGCATTACTAACCATTCATATAATCCAAAATTATTCTTAAAAGCTGTCTTTCACTCATCTCCTGGTTTCATTCTAATTTGATGATACCCACTTTTTAAATTTATTTTAGAAAATATAACACCACCATGCAATTGATCCAATATTTCATCAAGCCTAGGAATTGGATATCTATACTTAATAGTTATCTTATTTACTGCCCTGCTATCCACACACATTCTCCAACTACCATCCTTTTTAGGTACTAATAACAGTGGTACTGCACAAGGACTCATAGACTCCTTAATATATCCTTTACTTAACAGTTCAGAAACCTGTATTTTTAATTCCTTAACCTCTTTAGGATTGGCTCTATAAGCAGGTATGTTTGGTATAACAGCTCCTGAAATAAAATCTATTTGATGTTCTATTCCCCTTAATGGAGGTAATCCACTAGGTATGTCCTTAGGAAACAACTCACTATATTCTTCTAATAACAGTTTCACTGTACTAGGTACTTTTTCAATTATTCCTCTCTGACATTCATAACAGTCCTTAAAAATCATCAAGTACACATTGACATTTCTTTTTATTGCCTTTCCTACATCCTTACCTTTAGCATAAAATCCAAAAGTTCCTTTCATGTCCTTTGTACTAAGATCATTCTCCAAATTAGGCTTAGATAACTCCTTATAATCATATTTAATTTTTGTTTGATCCTCAAATATTTCTTTTGGAGTCATAGGTGCTAAGACAATCTTCTTATCATCCTTCTGTACTGTATACCTATTTTTATAGCCATCATGTATTACCCTCCTATCATATTGCCAAGGCCTACCTAACAACAAGTGAGCAGCATGCATAGGAACTATGTCACATAAAATAAAATCTTCATATTTTCCTAACTTTAAATTCACTAAAACTTGTTGACTAACTTTAACATCTCCCAATTCATTAAGCCATTGCAATCTATATGGTTTTGGATGTTTAGTAGTGGTTAATCCTAACTTAGACCCCAACAGGGTACTAGCAGCATTAATACAACTACCACTATCTATGGCCATGTTAAAGCACTTATCATCAATTAAACATCGAGTATGGAATATATTTTCTCTCTGTATAGCATTAGAATCAGGTAATTTATTACTATTTAAAGCCCTTCGAACCACAAAAAGATCCCTACTCACCGGTAATTCTACTTCATCTTCTAGGTCACTATCATCCTTTCCAACTATATTGACCTCTTCCTCTTCTTCTTCAGATTCAGATTCTATATCTCCAGACTCTCTAATCAAAATGTTTCTCTTGTTTGGACATTCAGAAGCTATATGTCCTAAGCCTCCACACCTAAAACATTTAATATCCCTAGTCCTGTTTGATCCATTTACAGGATTTGTCATCATATTCTTACCCTTTTCAAACTTCTGTCCTGCCTTAGCTTCATTGTTTCTTCCCTTAAATTCAACCTTACTATTATTCTTCCAGTTTCCAGAAGTATTTCCCCCAAAATTTCTCCTTACAGTAGTCTTAAACCCAATCCCAGGGGGTTTATATTGCCTAGATTTCCTTAATTGAATCTCTATCTTAGTAGCTATATTCACCATTTCATTCAAGGTTCCACAAGGATACAGTTCTACTTTATCAGCTATCTCTGAATTTCATCCACTCAGAAACCTAGCCATGGTAGCATCATCATCCTCAATAACTCCTGTCTTAATAATCAAAACTTCTAATTCTTTATAATAGTCATCCACTGTCCTCACTCCTTGACTAATAGTTTGCAACCTCTTATGCAACTCCCTATAATAGTAACTTGGCACAAATCTCTTTCTCATTAAGGTTTTAATCTCTACCCAAGTCTGTATAGGTGGTTCCCCACACCTTCGTCTAGTTAACACCAAATTATGATACCAAGAGGACGCATACTCAATAAATTCTACTACAGGCACCTTAATTTTCTTTTCTTCAGAGTAATTATGACACTCAAATACTAGTTCTATTTTCCTTTCCCATTCAAAATAATAATCAAGGTCATTCCTACCATTAAACCCTGGTATACTAAGCTTAAGATTATTCAAATTCCTATCAATAAACTCTAATTCCCTATCCTGTCTATTGTTCTGTCTAGGTATCCTATCACTATTGTGAGATACTTGGTCTTCCAACTCCTCTAAATTAGCTATGGGTGGAATTCTAATCCTAGGATCCATTGGAGCCCATCCTAAAACTCCTGCCTGATTAGTTTCAACTCTGTTATGTTGCAACTCATTGATTCTTACTTCCTGTTCCCCTAATCTTTGTTCTAGGTTAGCAGATAAAACAACAAAGTGTGCAGTCATTTGTTCTTGAAAAGTTCTAAGGGTTTATAAAAGATCATTACTAGACACAGATTGATTCACTGATTGACCATTGTTAGACATAATGAAATTTTTAGATTTAAACAACTAACTCAGCAGCAATTTAATTAACAGAAACACTTATTCAAGAATTTCAGACAACATAACACACAGTATAGTCTCAAGAAGTATCACAGTATCAAATATTAACAGTAATAGCAACAGTAAAGCTTACTCAGATTTATTCAATGTCTATAATAATTCAACAATAATGATTAAGTAAGAGAGAACGATATTACCGCGTCTGCTTAAGTAATTAATTCACTTATCTAGGGTACCCCTCTTCTTGGAGGTCTATCCCTTTTCTTGAAACCAAAATGGTTCGCCGGTTATGTTATTAACCTGTATACTTATTAACAAACAAGTAATGTGCGAAGAAATTGGAAATTAAGTATAGCAGATAGTAGTATTAAACAAGAAAATTTACGAATCGAGTTACCAACAACAATTTGTCGCACTGTCAGTCAAGATTCAAGTTCTTGACCAAACCCTAGGTTGATTAGGGTTTCTCTTCAGACTTTCAAAACTGCAGACCAAAACACTTTAATCGCCGGTTTTAGAACGACGAGAATCGAAACAGTCTTCGTCGCTGTAAACCCTAAAATTTTACACCTCAAGATAGGGTTAGCGAAATACAGAAATCGACTCAAAAATGGAAGAAAACTTAATCAGTAACAAAGAAACTATGAGCACTCTAATAATCGAGGCTCTGATACCAAATGATGGAAACCTGTTAGGGTTTCTTGAAAGGATCGAAAGATTAATCGAGCGCAAAGTTTGATTCGCCGGTTCAGCCTAAGGAACAACTCCGAAGGAAGACCAAAGATTCAGAGGCACAGTTTGTACAACGACAACTGAAATTTGAAAGTGAATGATCAAGATCGATCAAAGTGAGAGAGAGAGCAGATTTAGAGAAGACGAGCGAGCGAGAGAATCGCCGAGAGAGAGAAGAAGAAGTCGCGAGAAGATTCAAGAATCAACCCAAATATTATTCTGTCAAAAAAAGTATCGCGTATATATATGTACATGACAGACCGTATACGTCGACAAATACAATACAGACCAACGAATACAAGGCCCTGAAAGAACGAATGGCCTTAATACTTTGGGCCACATAATTAGTCGACCAGCCCAAATGACCCCAACATAAAAATGTCCCAAATACAATTAAGTTTAAGACTTAATTTCCCATCAGCTAAAAAAATACTTTAGCTAATCATGGCTATTAAGGATTGATTAATCCACAATCCATCTAGTCCAATATTAAGGAGCGGGTGGCGGATTATACAACCGACCTAATTTCCATTAGCCAATTTCGACCGGCGAATGCATCATATGGGATTACAAGTTATTAACAAAAATTTACATAATCTGCATACTTCAAATACATAATCTGCACTTCCCAGCAACTGCATCCAAAGTTCCACAGAATCCATATGCTGCATTACACTCCTATTTATTCACCAAATAAGACAAACAATTATAAGTAACTAATTCACAGCAATTTTCGAAATTAATTAGATATAAATTCTTAAGATTCACATCATAACATATAAAACAATGTCTTTCAATAATTTGATAAAATAATAATAAAGAAACACAAACATAATAAGAGAAATGAAAAAAATGAAGATAAGATAAACTAGGTGAAGATAGGGATTAGAAAAGTCTATCATGAGTTATACTCCCTTGGTAATGTTAAATACTATACAACTTATAAATGGTATGTACAATAAAAAAATAATAAAATACTAAATAAAAAGGTTAAAAAAAATGAGATCAATCATTGTCTTAAGATTTCAATAATTATATTATGTTCATTTATAAATTAAGGATTAGAAGTTAAAAATATTTACAAAATAAATGATAAGTATGATAAAATAAGAGAAAATAAACAAGCAAACTTAATGTATATCTCACCAACATTAAATACTAGGTTTGGGGAAGTCCATCGAAATTTATGTTACCTTGACGATACTAAATATTAAATAACATATAAATTGTTTGCAAAATAAATAAACAAAACTAAATAGAAAGTTTAATAGAAATGACATTAATTATGATAGGTTTCAATAATTAATTTATTATATTCAATAATATATATATCAACATGAGAGAAATTAAAATATCAAATATAATATACATCTCACCCATAAACAAGCACCCCTATAATTAATATTATTATATTTAGATCGTATAATCATAAATATATTTATAATTGTAATGAATTATTAAAATAAATATTACTCAAAAATAAAATTTATCTATTTTTTCTCCTAATCAAAATTTAAACTCAACATATTTTGGTCCACAAGTAATCTATTATGCGCGGTGCATAAAAAAACATGCCAATTAACAACTTTAATTAATAATGAAATAAATGACAACTGAAATACACAAATCTAAGAAATACACGTGATCCTAATAAATGACTAAACTTAATATTATATTATCTAACATATAAAATAATATTTTTCAATAATTTGATAAAATGGCAAAAAAAATGCAAAATATAGAAGAAGAATTGAGAAAAAGAAAATTAAATTGAATGAGGATAGGAGTTTGAAAAATATATCAGAAGTTGTGCTCCCAATGACATTAAATACTAAATTATTAAAAAATGCATGTATGATTAAAAAAAATACTTAATAAAAATGTAAATAGTAATTACATCAATCACAATGTTAGAATTTCAATAATTATTTTATATTAATTTATAAATAAATTATGAGAGGGTGAAAAAAGTTATAAAATAAAGGAAGTGAAAGAAATTAAATACATCTCATGTACATAATACATATAACCAATCCAAAAATTATTATTATATTATAATTGTATAATAAAAGTTATGTGTATAATTAAAATCAATTATTGTAATAAATATTCCTATCATAAATATTACTAATAAGATTAAGATTATCAAAATGATAACAACAATTACAAATATATTGATTATTATTAATTTTTAACCTTAATATATTTTTAAATATTAAAATAATAATTATACTTTATCTATTAAATAAACCTCATCTAAACTAGAAAGTCAATATTAATTAAATTTGTTAATTTATTTTCCTACTAAATTTGAAACTTGACCCATTTTAGGAATAAAGTAACGTATTACACATGGCATAGCAAACAAATAATTTAACAACCTTGGTAAATAATGAAATAAATGATAAACCAAATGCACAAAAACAATAAACAAAACTAATCAAGATACTAAACCTAACTTATATTTTCTAACACATAAAATAAAGTATTTCAAGAGATAGAAAAACTAACAAAAAATACAAAAAAATAGTAAGTATGCCGGAAGTTGTACTCCCTTAAAGACATTAAATAGTAAATAACTTATAAAATATATTTACAATAAAAACACTAATAAAATTTTAAATAAAAAGGTTAGAGTTTTGCTTCCATTATCACATAAAATAGTTAATAACATAAAATATGTATGTACATAAGAGGTAATAAAATACTAAATAGAAAGGTTACCATTTATAACTTATAAAATATATTTACAATAAAAACACTAATAAAATTTTAAATAAATAGGTTAGAGTTCTACTTCCATGATTATATTGACATAAAATATGTATGTACATAAGAGGTAATAAAATACTAAATAGAAAGGTTAACATAAATGACATTAATCATTGTATTAAGGTTACATTAATTAATTTATAAATTAAATATTAGAGGTTGAATATATTTATTAAATAATTGACACATATGATGAAGTGAGAAAATGGAATAACAAATTTAATGTACAGTTCACCTATATACAAACACCTCAATAGCTATTATTAATATACTAAGATTGTATAATTACAATTATATTGTTAAATATCATAAATATATTTATTAAGATTATGATTACTATAATGATAATAATTATTACAAAAATAATTATTTTTTATTATTAATATTAATATATTAAAAAATATAAAAATAAGATTATTCTTTGTCAATTCAATAGACATCAATTTAATTAGAAAGTAAAAAATAATTAAACTTATCTACGTTGTTTCTTAATTAAAATTTAAATTTGAACAATTCTAGTCCTTAAATAACCTATTACTAATATTACATAACTAATATAGACGTTAACAACTTCAGTTAATAATGAAATAAATGACAAATCAAATGCACAAAACACGATAAAAAAAAGTAATCAAAAGACTAAACCTACCTTATATTGTACATATAAAATAAAATATTTTAATAATTTGAAAGTACAACAATAAATAGAAGAGAAATTGAGAAAAAGAAAAATAAATTAGATGGCCCTTGCAAATGAATATTAAAAAATATTGCAAATTACATCTTACAAATTTAACTAATAAAGTATCAAAATTCATTTTGCTAACCATTGCAAATAAACATTAGCAAGTAATACAAACTACATCACACAAATCTAACTAAGAAAGTGAACATGTGATTGGATTCAAATATATTAAGACATGTACACCCTCAAAAGCCAACCTAGTTGCTAGTTGTTGCATTTTATGTAACAAATTATGACTATTTTCCATTATTAATTTCCATTGATACCAAAAAAATGGAGAAAAAAATCATGTTTAAATTTAAACTTTACAAACAACATAATTATATAAATAATAAAAAGCCTTCAACTTAAATCTATTTCTACTAATAATAACACCTCAAGTAAAAAATTTTAGTGAAGGAGAATCCTCTAGTTCTACATACATTATCGAAAGCTAACTTGGTTGCTAGTTGTCACATTTTATATAACATATGATGGCTATTTCCCATTATTAATTTATTAAGTACCAATCACAATAAAAATAATAAAGTGATAAAAAAATATCTTAATATTTCAATACAACTATAAGCCAAACTGAATAAAACAAGACTATCATTTTGGTTAAATATAATAATACCAACAATTTATAAAATATGTATGATAATATTAATCGTCAATAATAATAAATTAGTAGTAAATAAATAATACTTTTTTGTACTAATAAATAATAATTTATTATGAATAATAATCATAATAAGAAAAACTTATAATTATTCTAATCATAAATATAAAATTGATAGTAATAAAAATAATAAAAACAACAATAAGTAATCATTAATAATAATATATAAATTTTAGATAATACTATATTATAGAGATAATACTATTAATTATAGAAAAATATTATGTAATAATTAATAATAAAATTAATAAATAAAAACTAAACAAAAATAAAATAGACAAATAATAATGATAAACAAAAATAGATATTCCTTTTTTTTACAAAGCATAAATAATTATTGTTACTTAAATAATGATATTAATACTTTAATAAGAATAAATTAATCATCATTAATAATAAATACTGATAACTTGTAATAGTCTATATGATAAGATAATATATTATTATAAATATAATATACTAATAATAATTAGAATATTAAATAATTATTACAAGTGCTTAATTATTAATTTTATCAAGATAAAATAATGTTAATAAGAAATACAATAATTATAAATAAAATAATATATATATATATATATATATATATATATATTATTTCTAATAATGTGAAAATAAATAAAAAGTGATAGTATTAGGTAAAAATAAAACTCATTCACACCTATTTTTATAGTGTATGATTATACCACTTATTTCAAACAAGGGGACGAACTCGTTGGGCGAACTTGTTGGGCATTGAAATATGATGCACAATTCTAGATTTCACCTTGAGGAACATCTGAGAGTTTCATAACACAAAAAGGCCAGAATATTAGCACAAAAATCAACGGTGTATCATGTTCGGCAAGTTAGGAATTTTGCAAATTTTAAAGTGGAGTGGCTAATGATATTTGATGCAATGGTTGAAACTATAAAAGAAAAGATCAAGGCCCCATTACCTTCTATGTTTGTTTGATGGTTGGGTATCAGGGTCAACTGATTTCTTCTTATTTTTTCTTTGGTTTCCTTTTTTGATAGCCGAGTATACGGCTAGAATAATACCCTCATTTATAGGAACTCTAAGCTCATGGTTTTGTATATATACTAATGTAATTATATTTGTTAGATATTATATTATATTATAAATATCTTTGATCAAAAAATAAGATGTAAATTTATCAAATTTTAAATTAGATATTGTAAGAAAATAAAAATAGGACATAACCCATAATTTAGAAGCTGTCCATAAAGTAACTTACAACATAAATTTATTTTAAGTGGTCAAATAGGCTAAAAGACAACTTATTTTGTTTAGTAATGACAAAAAAGTTCTTTAATAATGGAAAAATTAACAAACCAAACACACAAAATAATAAGCAAAAGTGATCAATAATATACAAGCTAAGCTATATTATATACCCTAAGTTCTATAAAACAACAAACGGATATACGAAATTAATAGAGAAATCAAGATGAATAACAAATGACAAATGAAATGGGTGAGGATTGGGAATCAGAATGCCAATATATTTAGAGACAGAACATTAGAAAAAATGTAGATTTGTGTAATAAGATTAAATTCGGATAAGTGGTTGAATTTATTTATTTTTATATAAAAATGACATGTTTGTTAAAGTAATATATCTCACCTAATTCCAAGCACTCCAACAAAACCAAATAGAAAAACTGGAGTGACCACATAACTCCATACAACATCAATATATAAATAAAGCAACTCACTACAAAACATCCCACAACTTATAGCTCTCTCAAGCACACATTAAGATTTTGACTAAAATAGAAAAAATGCTTGTCTTAATATAGACAGGAAAAAAAGAGATGACAAATTTTAATCCAAGGCGGACAATTATACATTTATACATAAAGAGAGAATGATATTGCCACTTAACGGCATGAATCCAAAAGAGGCGTCTCCATCCTATACAGAGCCAATGATGAAGGCAAAAGATAAACAGTCAATCACTGGCGAGAAATAAAATAAAAAAAATATCATCTTCAATTAAGTAACTAGCCAAATAGATCAATATATCCAAACTACACGGTTCATGCTATAGAAATTGTATATATTTAATTTACAATCAAGCATATATTACTTACATGTAAAGAGGATGAAAGAGTATAGTTTAAGAGAATTAGCCACATTTTTCTTTATAGTAACTCATATTCTTGGCAGGTAGTCCAAGCATATCAATAAACTAAGCCCTAAAATATAACTGAAATTCCTAAACTTAGGACTTCAAGCCTCCAGTGCTGCATGAAAAAAAATTACCCCAAACACAAATAAAGGTTCAATGATATTAAAACAATTGGGTAGTTTATAGTTGCTAGAGTACTTACAGATGCTTTGATGTCCTCTTTACAATACAATCATCAGCTATCGAGCACGAAAAATCTTCTTCAACAGTCATCTCTCAAATTTGAGGAATATTAGAGATTTTCCTATCAAATTTATTTGATCCTGAAAAAAAAAAAAGAAAGCGGGCAACTACAGCTGAGAAAGAAAAACCCACAACAAGTATGGACTTTCACCATCGGACAACCTACCATGATTATCCCAGCTTCCCTCCAAAAAGATTTCCAATTTAATCACGACATTTAACTTACTATTACTTTTCACCATCTTTCACACAATCCAAATATTAAAACTACTCCACAAGCTAAATGCCTCAAGGAAATCAAGGAATTCAAACCTCTTTTTTGCTTTAATGTTTGAAAGAGCAGCTTGTAGATCTGATGCTTAAATCCTTGGCTAACCCACCATGAATATTTGGGGAATTATTAATAACCAACAAGTCTTTTCTTTTGTGTCTGAAGTTGGAATTCCTTTTATCTTGATTTCCTATTAGATGTTATTGTAAAGGATAAAGCTGATTAGTGAAATATTCCACCCCTTGGCATTTAGGGGGGGGGGAAGTTAAACAAAACTAAATTTTAAGAAATAACTCATGAAGAAGCAACAAAACACTATCTATAGGTCTCGTACGTGCCAAGACCCAACAGTGATATAGATCATAAATGTAGAAACCTTTTCCATGTGGCTTGTCACTCCGATAATGATGAATCTCTCCTAAAAACGTTCATTCAAAGAGCCTAAGTCAAAAATATCTTGCAGATTGACATATAAAATTGAAACAAATATTTCAGGACCAAGAACAAATTAATACATGTTATTGTAGAAAAGCAAACACAAACAGATAAATAGTTTGACCAAAAGAAAAATTCCTTATTCATAAGCAATAGCTTAGAAGATTAGGGAAAAGGAAACGATTATATATTAAAATATATAGAAATTTCAAGTTATAATATGAGAATAAATCTTTATAATAAACAATAAAAAATCAAGTAAAATAAAGTATAAAAGCAAAGTACTAGTTCTACTCATTCTATATTTCTACACAAATCATCCCAATTATTATTATCTATAATTTATTTAATTTTTTGGATCAAGATTCTAGTAAAAAACCAAAAGTCTTATATGCCCCAATACCAAGCACATGTACATCAAAACATAGAAACAAAAAAAAACTTTAAGATAAATAGTAATTATAAAAAGCTTTTTGCGTGGATGATCTCTCCTGAAAACATTTGCAAAGAGGCCAAACTTCATAAAAAAAAACCCTTGAAGATAGACAAATATTGAGATAAAACTATAGGCAGATTGATATATATTTTTTTAAAAATAGTCACAAGGGAATTACATACAAAATTAAATAAAAATCAGTACAAAGAAATTTGCACAGACACATTTAAACTAATGTTTATGATTCCAAAAATTTACATCCTAAAATATTTTTAGAAATTAGCACATGCATTTCAATTTGCTGTAATTTTTAAAAATCCAGCAATAATTCTTAACTATTAATTTAGGTCGAATTTATACACAAAACATGTCTGTGAACCTACAAGATATCAATACATGCAATTATAGGATTTCAAAATATGAATTAAATGAAATGTTGGTGTTCAGCAGCAATCATGTCTAGCAATAGTGTGCTTGGTCAGAGTTTGGTGCAAAAGATAGTAAAATCAAATACCTAAAGCATTCAAAGAAAGGGCAACAAGAAGTCCGATATTTTAAATCTCAAGCAAAATAAAAATAAAAATATATGATACAACAAATTAGAGTTCAATGACTAGTTTAGGATTGAGAATCGAGAAGAGAGACACTAGCCATACTTTGAGAATGAACAGGTAAGAGTAGTTGGTGTGTGTTAGATTGGCAAATGAAGTGGCTGATGCAACATGAATGGCAATAGACCGGACTTCGCTCATCCCAAACATGGAAACTCAAAAGTTATTTGCTAGTCTCTTTAATCTACCCAAAGAAAAAAATTTATTCTCCCTCTTTAGTCTCACAAGTTGATTGGAACAGATGACACACCAGCCAGAATACCTGACATTTCATGTTATAGCAGACCAAATAAGTTTAGGAACACAAAGATACTACTTTTGCTTTTCCTTTTGTAAACAAATAAGTACAACAACAATCATTTGTCGATGATGACCCAAATCTCTACCTATAAAATATCAAACCAACAGTTAGGATACCCGATGACATTTATCATAGAAAATAATTTATCAATAATAGATGAGAAAATAATACCCTCACCATCTAATTACCATCCAAAAAATTAAATAGCCATAGAGTAAATCAAGCATAGTGGAGGTATAGTTTATTTAATCAGGGCTATGAGAGGATTGCCATTCAACTCACAACTCGCTGAGTCCATGGCAACAGATCTAGATATAAAAATATAATCAGCAAGTCTATAGATCCAAGGTCGGAAAAGAATAAATAGTTACCTACCAATATTTGTACCAAATATGATACCGAGATCAGCATATTATTCTTCAGAACTATCAGGGTAATGACCTACATTGCATTCTTTTCCGCGTGGATATGGCTCGAAAACATACTTGATGCATAAATCACCGTAGATACAAAAGAACCAACTATTTCATAAGCACAGTAAGATATTAAAATAATACATTACCATCTGGCTCCAACAACTCATGGGCTGAAAAGAACCATATAAATTGGGTAAAATAAACTGAAGGGATCAACCGACTAAACCTAACTCATATTGTCAAACAATAATTGGGTAAAATAACAAAAATATGGTAAACAATAGTATAGAAATGGATAAAAAGAAAAATAAATTCAGTGATGACATGGTATGGAGAAGTTTGTTGAAATTTGTGTTCCCTTGATGATATTAAATATTGAATAACATATAAATTGTTTGTAAAATAAAAAAAAAATATACTAAATAAAAAGGTTAATGTGAATAGCATCAATCATGGAGGGTTTCAATAATTAATTAATTATATTAAATTGAATGATAAAGTGAAAGAAATTAAAATATCAAATATAATGTACATCTCACCCATAAACAAGCACCCCTAATGTTGTTGTCATCGTCGTTGTTGTTGTTATATTAAGATTGTATAATTACAACTATGTGTATAATTATAATCAATTATTATAACATCTATTACTGTCATACATATAATTATTATGATTAAGATTATCATAATGACAATAATAATTGAAAAACTATCGGTTATTATCAATTATTAATATTTATATATTAATGCATATCAAAATAATAATTATATTTTCTCAATTCAATAAACCTCAACTAAATGAGAAAGTTAAAACTAATTAAATTTCTCTATTTTATCTCCTAGTCAAATTTTAAACTTGATATAAGTCAACAAGTAATCGATTATGCATGATGCATAATATATCAATCAACAACTTTAGCTAATAGTGAAATAAATAAGAAATGAAATGCATGAAAACAATATATACAAGTGATCTAAAGACTAAACCTATATTATATTATCTAACATATAAAATAAAGTTTTTCAATAATTTGATAAAATGACCAAAAAAATAATGCAAAATATAGAAGAAAAATTGAGAAAAAGAAAAATAAATGGAATGAGGATAGGGGTTAGAGATGTATGTTTGTGCTCCCAATGACATTAAATACTAAATTACTTAAAAAGGCATGAATGATAATATATATATAACTACTTAATAAAAAGATGAATAGTAATGGCATTAATTGCCTTGTTAAAGTTTCAATAATTAATTTATATTAATTCATAAATTAATTATGAGAGGTTGAAAAAATTTATAAAATAAAGGGCACATATGAGAAAGTAAGAGAAATTAAAATAAGAAACTTAATGTAAATTTCACGTACATATAAGCACTCCAATAATTATTATATTAAAATCGTATATAACAGTTATTTGTATAATTGAAATCACTTATTGTAATAAATATTCCTATCATAAATATAATTAATAAGATTAAGATTATCATAATGATAACAATGATTACAAAAATATTGATCATTATTAATTTTTAACATCAATATGTTTTTAAATATGAAAATAATAATTATATTTTATCAATTAAACAAATCTCATTTAAATTAAAAAGTTAATACTAATTAATTTGTCTATCTCGTTTTCTAATCAAATTTAAAACTTGACTCATTTTAGGCATAAAGTAACCTATTACGCATATGGCATAGCTAACAAATAGTTTAACAACTTTAGCAAATGATGAAATAAATGACAAGCCAAACACACAAAAACAATAACCAAAAGTAATCAAGAGACTAAACCTAAATAAAAGAAAATGTTTTAATAGACAGAAAAAATAACAAACAAATGCAGAAAAATAATAGTAGATAAATAGAGTAAAAGAAAAATAAACTAGTGACGATAAAGGCTGGAGAAGTCTATCTGAAATTCTGCTCCCTTTAAAACATTAAACAACAAATAACTTATAAGATGTATGCACAATAAAAAAAATAACGTTCTAAATAAAAAGATTGGAGTTGTGCTCCCATAATCACATTATATACTTCTTCTGTATCAAAAAGAAAATTATTCTAAAAATACACACTTTTTAAGAAGGTAATAAAAATAGTTTTAAAATTACATTTACACCCTTTATTAAATAAATAACCAAGCACTTAATGCATATACAATTAAAAACAATGTGTATACAGATAAAATTAAGCTTTGACTTTTCTAAAATAAATTTTGTAATACAAAAATTTAATAATAGAATAACATTTTTTTGATACAGAGGAAATAGAAAATAACTTATACAATGTATGTATAGTAAAAAAATAATAAAATACTAAATAAAAAGATTAATAGAAATGGCATTAATTATTACATTAAGGTTACATTAACTAATTTATAAATTAAGGATTAGAAAAAATTTATTAAATAATCAACAAATATGATAAAATGGGAGAGAATGAAATAGGAAATGTAATGTACACCTCACCTACATACAAGTACCTCAATAGTTATTATTATATTAAAATTTTATAATTACAATTATATTATTAATTACAATCAATTATTAGAATAAATATTACTATCATAAATATAGTTATTAAGATTAAGATTATCGTAATGATAATAATAATTACAAAATTACTAATTATTTTTTTAATATTAATATATTCAAAAATATGAAAATAAATTATACTTTGTCAATTCAATCAAATTTTAAACATGAACCATTTTAGTCCTTAAGTAACCTATTATGCATGTTATATAACTAATATGTATGTTAACAACTTTAGTTAATAATGAAATAAATCACAAATCAAACTCACAAAATACAATAAACAAAAGCGATCAAAAGACTAAACCTACCTTATATTGTCTAACATATAAAATAATTTTTTTCAATAATTGAAATAAATGGCAATAAATAGAAGAGAAATTGAGAAAGATAAAAAATAAATTGGATGAGGAAAGGGATTCAAGATATCTATCACAACTTGTGCTGCCATGAAGATATTAAATACTAAATAACATAAAAAATTGTATAAAAAATAAAAAATAATAAAATGCTTAATAAAAAAAATTAATAGAAATGACATCAATCATTGTGTTACTATTTCAATAATTAATCTACTCATAAACTAATCATTAGATGTCGAAAAAAGTTATAAAATAAATGACAAGTATGATAAAGTGAGAGAAACTAAAATAGCAAACTTAATATCTATCTCACCCGCATATAAGCACCCTAATAGATAATATTATAATTGAAATTACTTACTAAAATAAATATTCCTACCATAAATATAATTAATAAGATTAAGATAATCATAATGATAGTAATAATAATTACGTAATTATTAGCTTTTGTAATTTTTAACATTAATTTATTTTTAAATATGAAAATAATATTTATACTTTGTTAATTAAAATAAACCTCAACTAAATTAGAAAGTCAATAGTAATTAAATTTGTCTATTTTGTTTCCTAACCAAATTTGAAACTAGACCTAACCTATTACACATGTGACATAGCTAACATATTAGCTAACAACAGTTGTAAATAATGAAATAAAGGGCAAACCAAACACACAAAAAGAATAAACAAAAGTGATCAAGAAATTAAACCTAACTTTTATTTTCTAACACAAAAATTTAAGATTTTTAATAGACGAATAAAATAACCAAAAAAAGAAAAATAATTAACAAATATAGAAAAATAAAAATAAATCAAGAGATGATAGTGGTAGAGAAGTTTGTCGGGAGTTATACTCCATTTATGACATTAAATGGTAAATAACTTATAAAATATAGGTATAATAAAAAATAATAAAATATAAAATAAAACGGTTAACAAAAATGACATAGTTTAATAATTAATTTAAATTAGATTACATATTTCAATATCTATAAAATAAATAACACATATAATAAATGAAATAAATTAAAATAGCAAACTTAATTGCATCTCACTTATAAAAAAGCACACCAATAGTTATTATTATATTTATATTGTATAATAACAATTATATTTATAATTGTAATAAATTATTATATTAAATGTTACTATCCAATAGTTAATAACGAAATAAATGACAAACAAAACACATAAAAAAACAAACAAAAGTGTTCATCAAACTATTGTTTGACATGAAAAATAAAGTTTTTACATAAAATAATGTTAAAGATGCACAAAAATCGTAGAGAAATAGATAAAAGAAAAAAAAATATGGTAAGGTTAGAGGCTACATTAAATACTAAATAACTTATAAAATATATGACAATAAAAATTAATAAAACACTAAATAAAAAGGTTAACAAAAATGACATTAATCACTGTGTTAAGGTTTAATTAATTAATTTATAAATTAAGGATTTGAGGTTGGAAATTTTTATTAAATAATTGAGGTGCATCGTAGAGTGATGGAAAATAAAATAGCAAACTTGACAGGGAGAAAAATAAAGTCTTGCTAGGTGTTGGTGTTCTAAAACCTTAGAACAACCAAAAATACATGAAAGAAATGGGGAGGATTTGAGAGGATAAAAATTGATTCTTGGTAACCCCTTGAATCAATACTTACAATAACCACCTAAGGTATACCTTGCTTAGCCTAATCTCATATCATTAATACCTTAATTTGATTCTAATCTCAAGAAAATATTATTATTAGCTTTAACCAATTTTTTTAATCCCAAAACATTAACAAAATCTAAAATCTATGATCCCGGATAAATGATATTTTGTAATCCAATCTCAAATCCGCTGAAATTATCACTAATCCTATCTATTTTGGTTCATCCGAAATCATCTAAGCTAACCCCCAACCTTTTCTCTTTTTCCTTTTTTTTTCTTTCTCTTGTCAGCTTTGTTGTAAAGCTTGACTTTGGTTTTTGCAACTCGCAACTGGCCTTGCTTTTTGCATGCATGCTTCCTCCTCCTACTTGCACTATCTCCCATCACCTCTACTGCAGCCACCATCATCCATCACCCTCTATTTCTCAAGTTGCCAATCTGCACACCACCCATCCAGTGCTTTCATTCTTTTTTTTTTTCATTTCCACGCAGCATGCACACACACACCATCATCATCTCTGCTACAGAACCTACCTTTCTCATCCAACAACCCACCCCTCGTGCCCCAATGCTGCTGCCATCTCCCTTGACTACCTCCCTTGCATGCTCTTCATTTTCCTTCCCACCGATCGCACACCCCAACCCCCCACACACATAAATATATATACTCTTCACTCTCCCTCTTTTATTTGTGTCATTTCTTGGCCCCACTCCGTCCAAAACAGCTTACACGAGCTCATTTTCCTTTCTTCTTCTTCCTCCTCCAATGCAGTCATGCCCTGTTTTGCATGACCGAGCCACCTCCATCACATGAAACTACTTAATTTTAGTTATAATGAAACTGCTCCTTTTATTTTAAAAACTATTCTAAATTTCTAATAAAACTACTTGTTTCATTATATGAAACTAATAAAAATTTCTAATAAAAGTACTCATGAAGCTATAATTCCTAACAAAAATGTATATTTCATAATATTAAACTATGATTGTCTAATGAAACTATTAAATTACTTTATTCACAATTGTTTTTTATTATATTATTTATTCGAGCTACTATGGATATAAGTTATTACTTTATTATAAGTTATTTCCACACAATTCTTTTACAACTATAGATACTATGGATATATATGGCAACATAGTCATTATGGTTTTATCAGTAGTGAAAGCCTTTTATTTATGCCCTTAAAAAATGTCAGACTTGAGTCGCTCATGATGTAACCTCATGCCAATATCACTTTATCATAAAACTCATGGAAATTATGACAACTACAATAGCTTGTTCGAATTTCAATAACTAATTTAGCTTGTTATCAAATAATTTGATGCAGGATTGATGTTGTATTAAATCATTACACATGAAAACTTGGATTATTACAAGGTAGTTATATATTGTAATGTTTCTCATTAATCATAATACTCAAAAATAGTACAAGTTTTAAACATATGAGCCAGTATTGCAAATGGAAAGTAGGTGTCATAATTTTTGTGTTGTGCATCATTGCTATAATTAATTACTCCTCCTAATGATTTCAAGACATCATTAAAAGGTCCAAACCACATTCCAATTTCATAAAGCTGATTATTTTAATCTATAAAACTCTATTAAATTTATAAAGAAACTTATTTTAGTATATGAAACTACTCAAAATTTGTAATGAAACTACTCATTTGAACTTATGAAAACACTCATAAGTTTCAATTTGTCTGTTTTATTTCTAAATCAAATTTCAAACTTGACCTATTTTAGTCCCTAGGTAACCTATTACACATTGCATATTCAACATATAAGTTACAATTTTAGTTAATAATAAAATAAATGACAAACCAAACACACAAAAATAATAAACAAAAAAGTGATCAACAAACTAAACCTAACATATAAAATAAATTTTTTCAATAACTGGATAAAATAATAATAAAGAAACACTAACTTAACAAGAGAAATGAAAAGAGAGAGAGAGAGAGAGAGAGGAAGAAAGATAAACTAGGTGAGGATAGAAATTAGAAAAGTCTATAATGAGTTATGCTTCCTTCATGACATTAAATACTATATAACTTATAAATGGTATGTACATTAATTGTGGTAGGTTTCAATAATTAATTTATAATGTACATCTCACCCATAAACAAGCACCCCTGTAATTAATATTATTATATTTATATTACATAATTGCAATTATATTTATAATTGTAATCAATTATTAAAATAAATATTACTCATAAATATAATTATTAAGATTATGATTATCATAATGACAATAATTATTGGAAACAATAGGCTATTATCAATTATTAAAATTAATATAGTAATGCACATCAAAATAATACCAAACTTATCAATTCAATAAACCTCAACTAAATTAGAAAGTCAAAACTAATTATATTTGTCTACTTTATCTCTTTATCAAAATTTAAACTCAACATATTTAAGCCCACGAGGAATATATTATGCATGTTGCATAGATAACACATCAATTGACAACTTTAATTAATAATAAAATAAATAAAAACGAAACACACAAAATTGATAAATACAAGTGACCTATAGACTAAACTTATATTATATTGTCTAACATATAAAATAATGTTTTTCAATAATTTCACAAAATGAAAAAAAAATGCAAAGTATAGAAGAGAAATTGAGAAAAAGAAAATTAAATTGAATGAGAATAGGGGTCCGAGAAATAAGTCAGAAGTTGTGCTCCCAATGACATTAAATACGAAATTACTTAAAAAATGCATGTACAATTTAAAAAATTACTTAATAAAAAGGTGAATAGTAATTACATCAATCCTCATGTTAAGGTATCAATAATTAATTTATATTAATTCACAAATTAATTATGAGAGGTTGAGAAAAGTTATAAAATAAAGGAAGTGAAAGAAATTAAAATAGCAAACTAAATGTAGATCTCACCTACAAACAAGCACTCCAATAATAATAAATATTATTATATTAAAATTATATAATAGCATTTTTATATATAATTGAAATCAATTATTGTAATAAATATTCCTATAATAAATATAAATTAATAAGATTAATATTACCAGAATGATAAAAATAATTACAAAAATATTGATTATTATTAATTTTTAACATTAAAAGAAAAATAAACTAGGTGATATTAAAAGCTATAGAAGTCTGTCAGGAGTTGTACTCCCTTAAAGGCTTAAATACATTAAATAATACAAAACTAACAAAATTCTAAATAAAAAGGTTGGAATTGTCATTCCATGATCATATTAAATAGTAAATAACATAAAACGTGTATGTGCATAAAAGATAATAAAATACTAAATAGAAATGTTAACATAAATGGCAATAATCATTGTGTTAAGGTTACATTAAGTAATTGATAAATGAAAGAGTAGAGGTCGAAAATATTTATTAAACAATTGACACACATGATAAAGTGAGAAAATGAAATAGAAAACTTAATGTACATTTCACCTACATACAAACACCTCAATAGTTATTATTATTATTATTATATAAAGATTTTATAATTAAAATCATATTATTAAATATGATAAATATAGTTATAGAGATTAAGATTACCATAATGATAATAATTATTACAAAAATACTGTTTTTTTATATTATTAACGATAATATATTCAAAAATATAAAAATAAAAGTATTGTCTATCTATTCAATATACCTCAATTAAATTAGAAAGTAAAAAATAATTAAACCTATCTACGTTGTTATTTAATTTAAAATTTAACCAATTTTAGTCCTTAAGTAACCTATTACTAATGTTTCATAACTAATATATATGTTAACAACTTTAGTTAATAATAAAATAAATGACAAATCAAATGCACAAAATACAATAAACAAAAGTGATCAAAAGACTAAACCTACCTTATATTGTCTAACATATAAAATAAAGTTTTTCAATAATTGAAAAAACAGCAATAAATAGAAGAGAAATTGACAAAAAGAAAAATAAATTAGATGGCCCTTACAAATGAATATTAACAAATAATGCAAATTGCATCATACAAATGTAACTAATAAAGTGTAAAGTTTCATTTTGCTGACCATTGCAAATAAACATTAGCTAGTAATACAAACTACATCACACAAATCTAACTAAGAAATTAAACATGTGACCGGATTCAAATATATTAAGACATGTACATCCTCAAAAGCTAACCTAATTGCTAGGTGTTACATTTTGTGTCGCAAATGATGACTATTTTCCATTATTAATTTCCATCTAAACCAAAAAATTAGAAAAACAACCATGTTTAAATTTAAACTTCACAAACACTATAATTCTATAAATAACAAAAAACCTTCAACTTAAATCTATTACTAATAACAATAACACCTCAATTGAATAATTTTAGTGAAGGAGAATCCTCCATTTCTACATACATCTGCTAGTTGTTACATTTTATATAATAAATGATGACTATTTCCCATTAATAATTTTGACTTAAAGCAAAAAATGGAGAAAAGCAACCACGTTTAAATTTAAACTTCACAAACACTATAATTATACAAATAAAAAAAAGTCTTCAACTTAAGTTTATTACTAATAACAATAACACCTCTATTAAATAATTTTAGTAAAGGAGAATCCTTCATTTCTATTTTCTACAAATGCCAAAACTTAACTATTGTAACCATGCTTAAGTTAAACCTTTAAAAAGAGTAACCTATTTTATACAAATAACACAAATCCTTGTGCTTAATCAATAACTAGTAACTAATAATAATATTGCACATTACACACATAATATACCAAGACACCTATGCCATACTACTTTGTTCCAACTTGAAATCTTGAATTAACTCCAAAAATCTAAATAACTAACAATTAGATATATGGTTTACCAAGATTTTTCTTAGTTAACCCTACAGAGTCATTTTTCTTAGCCAAATCTATTAAGTATCAATCATAGCGAAAATAATAAAGTGATAAAAAAATATCTTAATATCTTAATACAACTATAAGCCAAACTGAATAGAACAAGACCATCATTTTGGTTATATATAATAATGCTAACAATTTATGATTTATAGATTATGTATGATAATATTAATCGTCGTTAATAATAAATTGGTAGTAAATGAATTATAATTTTTTTGTAATAATAAATAATAATTTATTGTGAATAATAATCATAATAAGAAAAACTTAATAATTATACTAATCATAAATATAAAATTGACAATAATAAAAATAATAACAACTATAATAATTAATAATTAATAAAAATATATAAATTTTTTTACGGAGGATAAATATTTATTCTTAAATAAATAATGAAAAAATACATTAATAAGAATAAATTAATAAATACTAGTCTATATGATAAGATAATATATTGTTATAAATATAATATACTAATACTAATTAGAATAATAATAAATGCGAATAATTATTACAAGTGCTTAATTATTAATTTTATTAAGATAAGATAATGTTAATAAGAAAAAAAATAATTATAAATAAAATAGTTAATCAATAAAAATAAATATAAATTATTATTTCTAATAATGATAAAAATAAATAAAAATTGATATTATTAGATTAAAATTATATATAAAATAATAATTAATATTTATTAAAAATAGATATAAAGTAATAATATTTAGTAATAATTAACAAATAAACATCGGCAAGTAATCTAACTTGCACCATATAAATTTAACTCATCAGGGCAAAGATTTATTTTACTAACCATTACAAATAAGCTTTAAAAAAGTAATGCAAACTAGAGCATATGAAGCTACCTAAGAAAAGCTTGAAGGCTACAATGGTTGGATCAACCTCATGAAAAGAATCAAGCCAAAAAGAAAAATAAAACACAAAAAACCTATCTTTTGCAAGGAAATTTTGAAATACCTAGAATAGTGATCAAGAGCCTGGGTGAGAGACAACAACTGGTAGCTTGGAATCACATGAGTCTTCCAAAAATAGAAGGGGATTGTGGGATTAACCATATGGAGACATGAAATTATGCACTTCTAAGTAATTGTGGCACCTTAAAAGCAAGAAGGGTTCCCTATGGACTAAATGCATAAATCAGATCTATATGCACCATTGTGACATCAGATGTTTTGTCCCTGGACATGAAACCTTCTCCTTTAAGATGAAGTCCATTTGTAAAATCAGAGATAAGTTGAAGGGTAAGAAAATGAAGCATAACTCCATTATCTGACATGGACCACACATATAGACAGAATTGAATATTGTTTTAATTCTAGTAAAATACTACTTTTTATATTTTGCTCCCTCAACAAAAAATATTTATTTTAGCCCTAGATTTAATTTTTTACTAGAATAAGTCCCTCAATGAGGGACCAAAATAGAGTAAGTTTCATTTTTTGAATCATAATGAAATATAGATAAGAAAATAAATTTTCATTTTTTAAAGGATCAAAATAGAAAAAATTACGACTAGAACAATATTTAACTCCATGTAAAGATGCAGGGATTTGTCCTTTGGCTTGAAAATAGAGGGAAGCTCAACTCAAATGAAAGACAGACTTACCTACCTAGATATTCCCCAACCTTTTCCAACCGTGTGAGCTAGAAAATGAAACTTATTTGTGAAGATCGAAAAAAGAGAAAAGTCAAAACTAACCTGTACATTAGCTCCAGTGACTTGTCATAATGTTTGCCTTCTACTTTTCGCTTCTTCTGCCACTTACTTTTGAATGCTTGCAACTGTAATAGCCTATCATGAGCCCAGAGTCTATGTCAACATAGGTCTTGTTAATAGCAACCTTCATAAGCTTGTCACATTCGAGCTCCATCCATGTACTGACAAAGGATGCAAGTCTTAACCTTGGATTTCTATCCAACAAAAGCTCATCGTTTATGATATGATATGCAGCCTCCTTGGGAATCAAATTCTCCGACATCTTAAACCTACTCCATTAGACGGAATTAGAAATTTCAGTATAAGCAAATTTTATGTAAAAACAATACAGATAATATTACTTTTACTGATAAATACAAAGTTCATAATATTATCATTAATCATCATTATAAAATAAATAATTTATAATTATATATTATCAATAAAATAACCATACTAATAATATATTATATTTATGGTAGTAGTAGTGGTGCTGGTAATGGTAGTAGTAGTAGTAATGCCACACCACTTGGTTTCCAACTTGGCATATAGGAAAACAATCACATTAGTTAAACTTTAAAATTATTTCGTCAAAATATATTAAGCATCAATCACAAGGAAAAGAAAAATAAGGTATCAAAGATCCTAATATTTCTGTACAACTACGCGTGAAACCAAATAAAAACATGATACCCATTTTTCTTATGGTAAAATTAGAACTCCAAAAAAGAAACCAAGTCACAATCAAACATAGATGTATACATATCAAAAAAATGTATCTCAACATAATGTCCATTTTGATGGGGTTGACCATCATCATTACCAACACATCCTATCCAATTATTTTCCACCTAACACATAATCCAAATTACACAGCCCTAAAATGATTTATCTTTATCTCAAACATAGATGTATACTTCCTGCACATTGTCTAATATTTTTATATTTTCTATCCAATGTATCTTAACAACCTTCTTAGAAATTACCTGGAGTATTTCTTATCTAGAAACCCTTCTGAATGCGTTCTTGAGGAAACATTCAAAGTTTAACCCATTCTTGTGTGAATATTAGTTGAAGATTCACATCTTCCATTTTCATCCATACCTTCAAACCAAACCAAACCCATCTTCAATCCTTCCAACCTTTTATAAGATCATCAAATCCCATCCAATCCAACTTCATGATTTCCAAGTTGATCCGCATCATTTTTGGTATCAAAGATAGGTTGACCCTTCAATTCATTTGAATTTCCAACCCTTCACTTTATTTTGTTAGCCACGTTTTTCCCGCATTCACCCATGCACCATCCATGCACATTGATCTTCCACTTGAATTATAGCTAATCTTTAAAGTGTTTGGTAGTAGATCTTCAACCTACCTTTAGTATATCTTCATCCTCCCTTTGAATCGCCGCCCATCATCATCGAATTTTATCATCCCAAATATTCGACCACCTTCTCCCTATTTTCAACCATCCACCAAACTAATTCAAGAACCTATTATCGTCCCTTCTTTCCTAACCAATTTCGAATATGACCCGCCATATTTGAACCTTCTTCATTTCTCCATTTAAATTTATATCATCTTCAAGCAAGATTCCACCCATTTCTATTCAACATATTTGAATATCACCCTTAGATTCAAACCATATCAGATCTCACCATCATCCATTATTCAACTCCTATTTTAGGCAGATAATAGTAATAATAATAATCAAAGGGTGTAGCTAAGCTTGCTAACAATCAAAACCATAAGTTATCATTGGCAGATAATAATAATAATAATAATAATAATAATAATAATAATAATAATAATAATAATAATAATAATAATAATAATAATAATAATCAAAACTACAAATTATCAACAACAACAACAATAATAATAGCCGATCGAAACCAATTTGCCATATGAAACAATATAGAAAGTTACACCCCATAGAGCATGATTTTATTCTAATATTAAAAAGGCCTCCTTTTTGAAATATAACCACAAACATTATATTAATGTACCCATGCAATAATTAAAACCACCAGATATTTATATCCCTAAATATCCCTAATTTCATGATTCATCCTAATAATAAAACTATCTACTATAAATCAATGTACACTTAATAATTAAAACCACAAGTTATCATTGTCATATAAAAGGTGCTTGTCTAATAATAAAAAATAAAACAAAAGAAAAACATAGCCAAAGAATATTAACAAATCCATGTGCATGAAGGATAATATGCAAATCATATCAATAAATATATATTGATAAAAATGCATACCAATAATATTATTAAAGAAAAAAACTAGTTTTTTATATTAAAATTACTTAATTAAAGAATGTAGAAACTTTAAAAAAAACTTTGTAATTTTTTTTAAAAAAATGGGCAAGAAACTGGCCAAAATCTAAAAGTCACAAATATATATATATAAAAACTAATTCAAACTGGTAAATAGGATAAAAACCAACTTCGGATTTTTAGCAAAGACATTGAATTTCTTGATAATGAAAAAAATAGCAAGCTAATTACAAAAACAATAAACAAAAGTGAGCAATCCACCATAAGCTAACTTATATTGTCTATAGAGTTTACCAATAATTAAATAAAATAATGAACAAATGCATATCAATAATGAAGAAACTAAGAAAAAAGAAAATTTAAATGTGTGGACAAACATAAGAAAATTCGTTTCTAAACTAAGCCCCGTTGAATTTTCCAAAAAAAAAATTAAACCTTTTTTACAAGATTAAATGAAGTGTAATAATTGATTAATTTATTTAAAATACTAGAAGTAATAATAATAAATTTGTCGAAGTATTCATGAGCACTAAAGTCTTAATCAATTCATCTTACGACATTAAAGTATTACAAGTAAATTAATAGAAATACCTAGCTAAAAAATAATAATTAAAATGAGTGGTCGAAGCCAAAAAATAGTTAATCAAAATTTTATCCAACCAAATAAATACCTCATCATCCATGGCCTCGAATAACACCTCCATGTTAAAAGGAGTTTCTGACCGTGCCTATAAGTACGTAAAAGATTACGGACACTAGTCTAATTACCTTCAAAACTGTAAATCTAACATGTCCTTTCATTACCCTACATTCACCCGGATTAGTTAATATTATTCAAAAAAAATTGTTAATTATTCAACTTAGGTAAATCTTTAAATTTTTAATGTTCACCTTACAGCTAGGTCATTAATTAATACTAATATAGGCTCTATTGTACAGTTCCAAGATTCTTTGAATGTCCTATCATCAATATCCAAATGAGTACAATTTGAGAGGACAAACAACGCGAATTCCAACCATCCATCCATCCCGCCACGTCCCCCGTAAAACGTCACCCCACTTCACTCCACAAATTTCAAAATATACCAAACAAGCTAAGCCAAATTCACACAACTAAGTTCAAATATAAGAGCAATTAAAGCATAAATAGATAAACAAGCCTAGATAAAAGGATCAAAAAACTACATATTTGATTTGATGGAAACCTGTAAGGGTTTCTCAAAAATTTTACGGATCAAAGTATAATCGAGAGTAGGGTTGGATTCGCCGAGATCAGCCTAAGGATTTCTCCAAAGGAAGATCCAAGAACTCAGAGCGCAGTATTACAATGGCTGCTGAAGTTGAGAAGTAAGAAAGATCAAGAACAGATCGAAGAGAAGAATTAGAAGAATACAAACGAGAAGATCGCAAGAGAGAGCGAGAGAGAGTCCAGAGAGAGAGAGCAGAACGGAGAAAATTCCAGACTAAAATTTCATTCGACCAAAAGTGTCGGTGAATACAGTATAGGCCATATTTATATGGCATAAAAATACAGCAAGGGAACGTACAAATACATATTGCAGGCCTATCAAATACATACACAACTCAGCCCAATATTCCAGCCCAAACAATCAGGCAAAACAAAACAAGGAGTTGACGGCTGGATGGAGCAAAACAGCTCAAAAAATTACAAGTTACATGCCTTAAAATACAAGGAAAGAAATACAATTAATTCCCATAAGCTAAAATAATTTAGCTAATCATGGTTACTAAGGGATGATTAACCCACAGTCCAACTAGCCTAGTTAATTATGGGTCGGGTGGGGAATCATACAGCCTACTTAATCCCCATTAGCCAATTTTGCCGGCGAATGCATCACATGGGATTTCCTAACTTAAAATAAATTTCTGCAACAAATCCTCAGCAGCTATAGCAAACTTTAAGTCCATCCTCTATGTGCTGCATTAATTTCCCTAATTAAGCACACAATAAGAAAAACAATTATAAGCACAAAATGATTTATAACAATTAGCAGAATTAATTAAATATTAATTTTGGAGATTCATATCATTCCCCTCTTTTTGGAAAGGTTTCGCCTATGAAACCTAAGTAATACCAATAAATGGACTAAGATCAGCAACATTAAAAGAATCACTAACATTCCCAAACTTAGCAAGTAAATCAATTTTATAAGCATTATCATTAATTCTCTCTAACACAGTAAAATGTCCATCTCCCCTAGGGTCTAATTTTGATTTTCTTAGGTTTGGAAATCTTTCCTTCCTAAGAGTACCCAAACTAAATCCCCAGGTTTAAAAACAATTTTTCTTCTCCTTTTATTAGCATTCTCAGCCATTTGTTGCACTTTCTTAGTAATTTGTTGACTTACAGATTCATGCAATTTCTTTATATTATTAGCACGAGATTCAGCATCAAAATTTTGCAATTCAGCATTAGACAAATTACTTAGATCTAAAGGAGTCAAAGGATTAAAACCATACACAATTTCAAATGGAGTCTTTTTAGTTGTAGAATGCAAAGTGTCCTGTTATAAGCAAATTCTATCTGAGGTAAAACTCCCACCGTTTAAGATTCTTTCCAAGGACAACTCTTAACATATTACCTAAGGTTCTATTTACCATCTCTGTTTTCCCAACTATTTGAGGGTGACAAGTTGTGGAAAATAATAATTTAGTCCCTAATTTCCCCAACAAAACTTTCCAAAAATGACTCAGGAATTTAACATCTCTATCTGAAACTATTGTCTTAGGTATGCCATGTAATTTAACTATATGAGAAAAGAATAATTCAGCATCATTGGTCTTATTACAAGGTATAAAATGAGCCATTTTACTAAACCTATCTATTACAACCATTATTGAATCCTTAGCTCTATTAGTTCTAGGTAAGCTTAAAATAAAATCTAAAGAAACATCAGTCCAAGGTTGATTAGGTGCAGGCAATGGAGTATATAACCCAAAGTTAGTTTTAAAAGCTGTTTTCCATTCATCTCCTGGTTTCATCCTAATTTGATGATATCCACCTTTTAAATCTATTTTTGAAAACATTACAGCACCATGTAGAAAATCTAACATTTCATCAAGCCTAGATATAGGGTATCTATACTTAATAGTTATTTTATTTACTGCCCTACTATCTATGCACATTCTCCAACTACCATCCTTCTTAATGTATCCTTTACTTAATAATTCAGAAACCTGCATCTTTTATTCCTTCATGTTGTCTAGTCTTCTTTATCTGACTCTCTATTTTAGTAGCTATGTTGACCATCTCACTTAAAGTCCCACAAGGATATAATTCTACTTTATCAGCTATTTCAGAATTTAACCCACTTAAGAATCTAGCCATGGTAGCATCATCATCCTCAACAATCCCTGTTTTAATTATCAAAACTTCTAATTCCTTAAAATATTCATCCACTGTTCTAATTCCTTGACTTAATGTTTGTAACCTCTTATGTAATTCCCTATAATAATAACTTGGAACAAATATTTAGAGTAGCATCTAAGTTTCTGAACAGATACTTCAGACAATTATTATTAACAGGGACTTGTCGACTAGCCCCACCAACAACATCAATATTCATCTACACTAGAATGAAAAACCAAATACAAAGACCAAAATGAAAAGAAAAAAAAGGATAGCATAAGCATGGCTAGGTGAAAGTGCAACAACCCAAAATTTACCAAACATTTAAAAGGCTGGTCATTCACACCCTCTTCAAATACAATTTGATTATTAACAAACAAAAGATTAATACTAACTGGACATACATTAATAATAATAATAATAATAATTAGAGATGTACCCAAACAGTTCACAGACTGACAACAAATAAATATCAATGTGTTAATATCAGCTGTAAAGCATATCATCAACACAATGTGAATACCTTCCACAGATAAAGAAAAATGAATAGGAAATTTGCTAGAAGTAACCACAGTGCATAAAAATGGAATGTGTTTGGTAGAGGAAAAGCAGAACAACAACGAATTCTATGTACAATATAGTAAAAAATATTCAAAAAAGAAACAGATGCAACACCACATGAAGGGGTTGAGTTATACAGGAAAAAGGAACTTATTGCATAGTGAAAGCTCTCACCAGTAAGCTTCAGCCACTTCCCACTAGCATTGAGTAATTTGATCCGCCTAAGTCATGATCAGGTAGAGGAACTGTAAGAACTGGGCAGCAGGACAATATATGAAACTACGAAGTTAACAGAGCTTTGGCTGCACAAAAGCAAGATACTTAATGCATAAATCTCAATACATACAAAAGAACCAACTATTTCATAAGCAAAATTAGATATTAAAATAATTTATTACCATCTAGCTCCAGGAACTCATGAGCTCAAGTACCTTAGCCTGAAAAAAATGCTGAAATGTATCAACATGGAAAAGAGAGACACTAATTCAAACACAAAATTAAAATTCAATAAATTAGCTCTCAAATAAAATTCAATAAGTTAGCCCACAAACAACTCTGAATTCCTCTCTCGTAACCTCACCCTAAAAAGAGCAAGCATAAAAACCTGATAAAAAAGGTACTTCAAAAAGTAATAGCTAGGCTCATCAAAGAGCAAAATTCCATAGAGAAGGTTCAAAATATCAACAGTTTGACATAGTAGTAGATGGTGACCACCGATTATCATAGTAGTTGATGGTGACATAGTAGTAGATGGTGACCATTAGTTATCAAACTCAAGCTAAGTTCTGTGATGATACACATAATCCCATTACCATACATGCTTTCTTGCTCAAGCACTCAACAACTTTTCTCCTGCCCCTTCCTTTCTTACTGGAGCAGCATCAGATTCCACCGGAAGCTAAGAAGTCAAAGAGGCCACCATGGGAAGTCAAAGTCAGCATCAGCTTCAATTCTAGCATATTAATTGGAATGAGTGAGTGTTTAGAGCTGGTGTTAAGGAACATACCTATGGATCGTGAAGCATAAAGGACACCCAAAATACGACTGTCGTTCCAGTTTATCACTTTCCCACCCACAGCTTCAATTCTAGCATATTCATTGGATCTGTCGTGCTGAAAAGAAAATTGGTGTTCCCAAATACCAGTAGAGCAAGAAAACAGCATTTTATATATATTTATTATAGATGCTCACCTTCGAATTAAAGGCAAGTAAGATCTCTAATCTAATAACATGAAATAAGAAAAGATAAATAAATCAAACATAAACAAAATTAAAACTAATCTCAATGCTTGCCCAAAAGTGATAATCTAAGCTTAGAAAAATCTGGGAATAAAATTTAAATATTGGGCAGCAGAAAATCATCAACCAAAATATCCATTCAAAAAAATCAGATACAGACTAAATTCATATGCTTTTTAACTAAGAACATTAATAACTAAAATTAAGATTTTTGGAAACAAACTCTCAACACCCCGATGCACTATTTTAGGCTTGTATCAGAACATTATCAAAGGAGGTATAGCAGATGCAACTTTCCAACCCCTTGCGCATACATACCTCCATAAATAGATAATAAAACACCGCTGCAGACCACAACCAACCAGCCTAGCACTACTATCTCCTATTGGGAAACAAATCAAACAAATCCCCAAATGCCAGCACAACATTACCCAAAAGTCAGAAGCCCATATATAAAATTTCATCTCACACAGCTTTAGTTCCTCCATTTCATCCACTTCCTTCAATAGTAGCCCAACAAATTTTTGCAATAAATGATGAAACGATCCAGCATGATGAATAAGAAAATCAAGGTCCAAAACCAACAATCGTTGCAGTTGAATCCATCTGAGGTTATGGAATGCAGCACACAAAATACTGGGATTTAAATATTAATTTTATTAATATTAATTTATAAATGAAGGACGATAAAATTCTATATAAATTTGCCATATTTAGGAAGCATACTAAATTTTCTCAATAACTAGAGGCTTACAGATACTAGATATCATATATAACATAACCAATGCTTCACAAAAATGGAAGAGAAATGTAGATGAAATAATAAATAGAAATTAAAATAAATAATCGATGAAATAATAAAGAAGTACTTTATTTCAAAAGTATCCAGTATTATAAAAGCCAATTTATTTTTATATTATTAATTCTTTCAAATGACGTGACTCAATGCTTTTCGAAGTAAATCCAGTACTGCCCTTGATTTTTTATTACAAATTTAACATAATTAATACCAAATTAAGTAATAATAATAAATTACATGAATAAAAAAGTCAATATGAATCAAACAATACAAGACGCAGGGAAAAATAGTATAGAGGTGCGAGGACAATTAAGAGCTAGCTCGCAGTCATTAACTAATTTCATGAAATGTGACTCATTTGAAGGAACAAACTCTAATAATACCAATATATTAATCACTCTTTTAAATAAAATATTATCAAATAAGCTAATAAAAAATAGATTACATGATCAAAAGATTTGCTATGAATCAAACAGTGATATAAGGTTGTGAAAGAAATTGAATTGGAGAGAAAAGAAGGATATGGATGGGGTCAAGGACAACAAGTTGAAGAAGAAAATGCATGAGAAACAATGAGTATACATTTTGAATGATTGTAGTTATTATCTAGGATAACTAACGATAAGATTTAAAACCATTTTATTAAACATGCCTTACTTGGTAAAGTATTGAATACTAAATTAGATATAATATATTATATTTATATTCAATTTTTTGTGGCCCATGACCTGAATGAAGGGAGCACATCAAAGATGCACAAAATCTTGAAATTAGAAGTTCATTGAATGTTAATTTGAACTGCCAGTGCTCTAATATTTTATTCTTTTTCTCTCTCAATTGGGTCAGGGGGAAAACACTCTTTTGACCCATTAGCCCTTCCAATTTTGAAGGCACTTCTTCCTCACTAGACTTGATACAAAAAACTACTCAAATGTTTAAACAAATTGCAGAAGCAAATAATAAACAAATAAACAATCCTACTTTAACTAATTTATCTCGAGAGACTTCTTCATCAATTAAAAAGCAGTCACTCCAAAAAGCTTTACAAATGTTTATGCCACAAGTGTCCTGCCTACTGATCTAATCACAAAATCCTATTTTGAGACTTATTCAAGAAAACTAACCTAGATCCAAGCATAACTACATAGAGACACACACCCCTGCGCCCTTTTGGCACCCTCGGAAAGGCAAATTAAGAGACCAAATATGGAGAAGACATCCATGTCTTAGCAAAGATCTAACAAAGGCGTAGTTGAAAGCAAGCAGATATTAAGCTAAGCATTGAATATCCAGGTTCATCATAAGGTAATAAGTTTTAAGATCAGATAGGAAGCCAACAAAAATAAAGATGATGACAGAATTATCAAATAGGTAGGGGTAATCAAGAAAGTAATGTAGAGGTTGAGTGAAAAGTATTGGGATATCGAAGTATCCAAAAAATAGGCACATGTTTGAGAGTGTCGGATAAATAGTGCCAGTTTTAGGAAGGATGGGATCAATACTAAGACTGTGCCAGCATCAGCTTTGAGAGCAACATAGATGATTTTCACACAAATGAACATTTGACTCTCATATGTTTAATATGGGCCGTGTTTCGCTCGAATCATTCATGTGAACATGATTTACCAAAAGCTTGAGGTGATTCTCATTTTGCACCACTTATACAACTACATGCATCTCATAAATCAAAGAGGTCTTATTAGGTTGCAATGGGGCTAGGCTTTAAGGTACGGAATAACTTTAGGATTGTGGTGCGAATAAAATTCTTGGAACCTAGTGGAGTGATTTTCTTTAAATAAACATCGACACAATCTCCTCACGCCAAATCATTTTCCATCACAACATAATATTTTCACTGTCATACTTTTTTCCCCTTTCACCTTACTTCCTTTCACCTCTTGATTTTGATTTTTCTTTTCTATCCTTTTGGAATTTTTTTCTTTTCTACCTTCACCTTGCTTCCTTTCGCCCCTTTATATTGACTTTCTTTTTTTCTTTATTTTTTCCCTTTAGGATTTTTTCTTTTTCTCCTCCTTTCATTTTCCATTATTTTATTTTTCAATGATTTTCACACCTTTTCTTTCTCCTTTTTTTCAGGCACAACACCTGCCATGGACACCCATTTTTTTCCATAAAATTTCCTTCCATACATCCACTTTATGATGATAGATAAATAATTCTCTACTAGTCCTTTTGGTGCATGGATCATGACAGGGATTAGGTTAATAAATGGGTGCAGGAAAATAAAAATGGCTTATAAGGCTCAAACTGGTTGACAAAGGAAATAATGACATTGGTAGGCTACTTTTGGCTTGTGGTACTCATTAATATAAAATGAAAGTTGCCTCTATCATCTTTATGATCAAGCAATGCATGCAAGCAGCTTTAAAGAGAATCAAATAAATTTTTAGAGTTCAATATCCACAAATGATATCACATAAGAAGAGAAATTTAAATTTAGAGGCTCAAAAATTCACAGGTTAAAGTTGTTCTCATATCTAATCCTATACCGAATCTCGTACCAGTGTTTGTGAAGGACGGTAAGGGGTTGCGTACTCAAATATGATCTTATTACTGTTCCCTTCGATATCTTAGGAGTTTTCAATGATTAACAAAATATCCGAAAGCATTAACATGCATTCGTATAAATCAAGCAATTTAATGAGATGCCCTTCCAAAATCGTCCTCTAGTCGCCACCTACTCCAATTGACCATGGGAGGTAAAGATATATGAATTACACTATCTTAATCATGCTTGGTTCTAGTCTAATCTTCTCAAATTTGTCTCTACTCAAGGGTTTTGTGAGATATCTGCTAGTTGATTGGACCTCAATTTAAAAAAAATAGTTTATGAAAAATAATAGTTCATAACAAATCATGCATAGAAGTTAAATCAAATTGTAGCAAAAAATTATAAATAGAGCACATAAACAAAGCTTGGAAACCCAACAATTAAAGAGGTTTTCTCCTAATAACAAAAAAATGTAAATAGTTTGAGAAATCATAAAACTACCATTCCGAAGCAAAACATCATAAAAAATAAAAATAAAAATAAATCCTTGTCAAACTTCATAAATTTTTAGAATATTAGATCAGAAGTGATATTCAATATTTAGTTTCTCAAGGTTTGGAAGCTCACTATACATTAATTCTTCTACCAGCAGCACTTTTTCAAGACACTTGTAAGAACAAACAAGAGTGTCATCAATAGGAAAAGATAAGAAAAACAAAGAGTTTTGCTACACTGACTTTTGCCACTCACAAATTTCTTGCTATCAGAATCAATACCTGTTACTTAATAGGTTCAACTCATTGTGTCTATCATACCTCTCCCGCATATCCACCCAAAGACATTGTGCCACATTGTACCTCATCTCTATACAAGATCCTTGGCTACAAAGAAGAATATAGGATCATTAATGTTTTGTGAATGTAGATTTCCAAGATATTTCTATGCCAATCAGCTCCCATTGGAAATAGTATTTATGAAGTTGACATTTTAAAATTGAAACAACCTCAAACTTCCCAAGTAGTTGCAAGAAAAGCTAAAATTATCGTAACCATCATAGTAGTTAGAGTAGTATTTTTTTAAGTGGAACGGGTATTGCTCCTGAATATTTATTATTGTATCTTTCAATTTTAATAATTTGAACATTTCAACTAGGATCTTTTTAATTTGACATATTAACATTAGAGCCAGTTATAGTAGTTGTTTAAAGTATAATATAAATAATTATTGTCCCCGTTGTCCAAATCTAATATAAATAATTATTAATAATATTAGTATAAACCTAATTAAAAATATATATGAGTAATTAAAAATATATATGAGTAATTAATAAAATAGAAAAATATATTAAAATTATTACTTAATGTTAAATATGTTGCAACGCCACTTCGAGAGAGAAGGATATAAAAGTAAGAGTAAGAATAAAATTCTGTTTGTTGGAAATAATATTAGGATAAATCTACATTCAAGAACCCTGGCTGCAAAGAAGAAAAAAATTCTGTTTGAATAAAACCAGCATCACCGTTACCATGCAATTGGAATGTAAGAATGTAAGAAAGTTCATGAATTATCAATCAAAGTACTAGAATTCAAGTGAGTTCGGTAATTATCACTATAACATCCTTGAAAATAAATCATTAAACCTCTTACCTATTTTCTTGCCTTCCGTAGTGAAACCCAGAGCAACATAGTAACTCTACAAAACTACAATTGAGCAAACCAAGACCAGTTTCTACTTCTCCGTCGTCTCTCACTCACTCACTCACTCACTCTCTCCTTTCTATTTCTTCCTGTTCGATGGCGACGACGGGACTACAATGTGACAAACTTGTATTAAGGAGCAGTGACATCAATCATAATAGAGGGAGCGAGGGTTTATAGAGGGAGTCCAAACGCCTGAGCTTTCCCAAAACACGGTGGAGTCGGAAACAACGATAAAGTATGTTATAGGCTAAGGCTTTTGAAGAGCCATTCGTAAATGAGAAAGAAATATAATTGGGCGGCATGTGTATGAGTGTGAGTATTTTTTTCTTTTTTTGATGAAAAAATATGTTTATTTATCAAAAAAAAAACAAAACTTCAACTTCCCATTTTTATTTATTTTTCTGTACAAAAATTTACTCAAGGGTAATGGCCTTTAACGCCATGATAGCAGAAACTGTCACCTTCAAGCATGCCATGATTGTCAATATTAAAACTTATCTTATTTTATTTATCTAAAACTAATAACATTAATATGGTTATAGCAAATAACATAATATGAAGGGAAAAAAACTAAAACATAGAATACCTAAAAAATATTTAAAATAGATGGTACCCGAATAAAATTAAATCAAATGTCATAGACCTGAGTTAAATCTATACTAAATATAAATATGTGATAAGAATGTATGATAGCAAAAATTACAATATAGATGTCACCAACACAAAAAAAATGTATGAATACCGAAATGATTGAAATTAGAACTCCAAGAAATATAATATTCATCGCCTCAATCATTGTAGGCAGTCGGGTCACATACAACCGTGCCCAAGTTTTGTTCCGAATAAAACTTAATCAAATATGCGTCAAACTCAATCAAATGTATTGGACCCTTGACACTAATTTTTTTTGTTACATTATCTATAAATGATAATCTAATTTTAATTTTAATCAGAGTCATTTTTTTGTTATTTACTTTTAGTCTATGCATGTATTTTGAATTAAATAATTTATAATTGTTTATTGATTATATAGATACTTCAGTCATATTATTAATACGACTGGTTATGTTAGTAGGTTGTAAATAAGCAAAATTACCTTAGGAGTCATGACTAGGCTCATTAAAACTTCAATTCGACTAGTTCGTTTTAATTAAATGATTCAAGTTTGTACCTTATTTTTAGGCTCATATATTAAATGAGTTGAGTCTAAGTCCAAAAAAAATAACCCATCTCATTTACAATTTAGGCTCGTAAACTCGACTCCTTCAAAGTTTGGCTGGTTAAAAGCTTGTTTCATTTTGTTCTTTTAGTTAAATGAGTCGGGTATAAACACGGGGGTGAAACACTTGACTCAGTTTGGCTCATTTAGTCAGAGATTATACTAGAGAATATAAAGGGTATTTTCATAGGCTAAAGATCTTCATAACACTTTTAGCATGAACAAATTGCCAAACAATTACCAAATAAAACTAATTTCTCTACATATACCATATTCAACAAAGTAACTTATATCTATCTATGCGGATCAAACTACCCAATATCATAAACCATGAACATAATATCATAAACACCTAGTAAAAGGAATAAGAAGAAGAAGAAGAAGAAGAAGAAGAAGAAGAACAACAACAACAACAACAACAACAAAGCAATGTAGTTCTTTAATATTGAAAAAATTAGCAACCCAAACATACCAAAACAATAAAAAAAAGTGACTAATAAACTAAAATCTTATTTATAATGGTAGGCCTCTAAATAATTATATAAGATAACAAACCAATGCACAAAATAAATAGAGACAAAGGAAAATTAAAAAGGATAGTGGTGAAAAACGTTGGTTAGGAAAAGGTTCCGCAGATGAATAAATTATTGATTTTCCAAAAGAAAAAATGCTAATGCTACATTAGCCCCCCCAAAATTTAAATACATATATAGTAAAAAAAATTAAAAATAAAGATAGATTTTTTAAAAAAAAAAGGTTGCACAAATGAACATCAATGCTCATAATAAATACAAAACAATATGATATAATTAACGCATATATTACCTACAATAGCATCCAAACTACTCAATGCTGTTATCAAAAGTTTTCATCCTCATTTAGGACTCTGCCCTTCTTGAGTATTATCCTTTTTCACTTACTAAGCATTAACCTATTTTTCATAGGCGGGCCAAATATTTCAAAATTAAAGATCAAATGCTTCCTAAACCATAATCCTATGTGGAATGGTAGAGAAATTTCTATCCCATCCCCCTTATTTGAATGTAAATTGAGGAGGAAAAAATGAGTATCTCTTATAATAATAAAGTCCATAAGCATGTCAATTAAGTTCATAAATCTAATGCAAGGTGTGATTAGATTTTAGCATTACAAACATTATGAAAAACTAATAAATGCCCTAGAAATGGAGGAGCAAAAGCTAATACTTCAAGAGGAACAAAATAAAAGGAAAAATAATAGAGAATACTAAAAACAATAGAAAGACTAAGAAAGAAATAGTAACCCAATCATCCAAAAGGATCGCTGGTGTGAAATAATGCCAAGATAAATTTAAGAGGCAAACTAAAACCATCAACCAATGATCGATGCCAATAGTATTAAAAAAAAGATAAAAATTTATAATCTATAGTATAAATAAGATAATAAGGTTGATGCAGGAGCATCTATTGATCTTCTTGATAATAAGGAATTGATATGCTTAATAATAAAAACCAATCATCTTATATATTTTTTTTAGAATATTTCTACCATAGCTAATGAAGATACCTTAAAATGTTCTTGCATGTATATTACATATTTTCAAGAGGATGACACTTAAGATATTTTCGTGTACAAGACATTCAAATATTAAAGTTATAGCAAACATGGAGGACAAATAAGCAAGTTCATGCAAATACCTCATAATTGTATAGAGCTTATTGTAAACCCAAGGTTACCATCATATATAATTTAGGGTTTCATAGCTTATTATTTCATGTATACCTATTAGTTGGTTTAATAGTTATTGTAACACCCCCAAAATTCACTACTGAAAAATTTCGTTTTATTTAAAACAAATAGCAGAAGCAAAATATAAAACGGTGAATTTTGGGGATATTACCGCCACACTTAGTACCAGACCGGTTCACTCATACCGTTCCAATACCAAGTGCTAAGGCTAAAGGAATGAGATACACTTTGCTAGATTTCCAAAACATGTTTAAATCAGAGTAGCGCAATACACTTTACAAATTAGAATCCACCTGTGGTGGTTACTAGAATAAGAAATACATTTAAACTAGAAGGTAAAAGCAAAGGGAGAACCCTAACAGTCCGGATAATCCTTACTCTCTTTCCCGTTGCCTGTTTGAGTAGCACTTGAAATTGAACCTGCAAGGGACACTGCCCATTGAATAGGCAGGGGCCCCATGAATGGAACCCTTCAGTACTATGGTACTGAGTAACCTTTTAAAGTCACATACTTAAGGCAGGCTCGCAATGTAACACATGATACAAAGCTATATATATATATATATAACAAGATATGTTCATATAACATTCACATAATTAACAATCACATCAGATATCAATAGATCGTTATGAACAATCGATACTTTCGGCCCTTAAGCCATGTTATAGTGCAAAATCAATACATTCTGGCTTTAAGCCATTAGTCCATCATTATTCAATCAATCTCATGTTTTATATCCATGTGAGTGTGAGAACCCCACTATTATAGCCGGTGGATCGGTCACGTATAGGGTAGAACACACCTAACCACTATTATATGCCGGTGGATCGGTCTCCAAGGAAAAACGCTCCTGGCCACTATTATTCGCTGGTAGACCAGTCTGGCCCCGAATCATATGGTGTTCCACTATAAGTGATTAGTATTTTTTCATAACTTTATTCATATACATCACTGGTTTTATTGAGCTCAGGACCCCCCACTATTATTGCCAGTGGATCGGAATACATATCAACATCATCTAGGGTAACACGCTCCTCCGCCACTATTATATCCGGTGGATCGGTACTCATAATCACTTGCCAAGGCAACACGCTCCTGGACCACTATTATATCCGGTGGATTGGTACTCATAATCACTTGCCAGGACAATATGCTCCTGGGCCACTATTATAACCGGTGGATTGGTAATCAATATCATAATTCAGCTGAGCCCGGCTCATAATCTTTCACTTTCATGATTAGTATTTTCCTTACTTTAATCAGTACCTCGGATGGGAGATCAAGAACCCGGGACACAAAGGTACACCGGTCGTATCGGTGCATACAAGCTACTCAGTACCCTTCAACCACGAACCCAAGAACGCAAAGGTACCCTGGTCGTATTGGTGCATAAAGCTACCCAGTACCCTACCGACAAGGACACCTAATCCATAAGTATGCATACCCCCTAACTAGGTCTCTAGAGCTAGATAGAGTAAGATATAGGGCCTGGCTAGGGCACAAAGGCACACCAGCAAATACCAGAATAATCGTGGACTAAACCACGTCTTTAGGGTAGCGACCCCTAAAGAGTCACCATTCCCGATCTCGAGATCTTTCACTTTAAGTATTAGTGTCTTAATTAAAGTGATCACGAAAAGCACAATACTCAGATACTTATTCACTTTCAATCGTTCTGATATCATTAATCGTTTCTTATTCAGGCGGTTATCTAAGATAACACAGAGAAATAATTAAGGCCATCATAATCTCATATAATTCCGAGTTAAGATTCGTTCTCATAATACTTACTAATTATCAAATATTCTTACCTCGCTAATCAGCGTTATTTGAGTCATATTATAAAATTCAGCAATCACAACGATATGTTAGGTACAATTACTCATTTACCCCTTACTTATATAATTGCTAAGTCATCCCTTTCTTATTTGATAATTTACCATATTACCCTTAAAGTTGCATAATTATCAAATTACCCATTACTCGGGTTATGTTACTAGGTTGTCTCCTACGCTTTTTAGATCATCACTCACCCTTCATAATTGTTAACCTTAACATATTTCCCCTTTTGGTTGGTTAGATTACCAAATTGCCCTTAAGTTGGATAAATTACCAAATTACCCTCCTTCATTATCATGATTACCATTTTGCCCCTTTAGTTGGTTAAATAATTATTAATTTACCCTTTAGTCAGCTAAATTACCAAATTGCCCCTTTAGTTGGATAAATTACCAAATTGCCCTCCTTCTTGATCATAATTACCCCTCTCAATTATAATAATTGCTATTTTACCCTTTTTAATTATTATAAATCCCAAATTACCCTTCTTCATAATTACAATTATTAATTACCCTTCTTCATAATTATAATTACTAATTTACCCTTCTCCATATTTATAATTATTAATTTACCCTTCTCCATTCTTATAATTACTATATTGCCATTCTCCATTATTAAAATTACCATAATGCCCTTAATTGGTTAATTTACCAAATTACCCTTATCTAATATTATAATTATCCAAGTGCCCTTCTATAATCATAATTTAATTACCAAATTATCTTTCGTCGTTATCATAATTGCCAAGTTACCCCTTACTCCCAAGTTTACCATAATATCCTTTTATTTACAAAATTACTCTTCTACCCCTTACTTCCAAATTACCATAATATCCTTTTATTTACAAAATTACCACAATACCCTTTTACTTATAAATTACCATAACACTCCTTTTACTTTACAAATTACTATTTTACCCTTTTACATCCAAAATTACCATTTTTATCTTTCCTTACAAAATTATCATTTTTCCCTTCTTTTCCAAAATTACTATATTACCATTTACTTATGAAATTACTATTTTGCCCCTCTACCTCCAAAATTACCATAATGCCCCTTTACTTGAAAAATTACCATATTTTCCTTTACTCATAAAATTACCATAATACCCCTAACTTCCATAATTACCACAATACCCCTTTTTACTTGTAAAATTGCCATATTGCCCTTTTACTTGAAAAATTACCATCTTTTCCTTTACTCATAAAATTACCATAATACCCCTAACTTCCATAATTACCACAATACCCCTTTTTACTTGTAAAATTGCCATATTGCCCTTTTTCCTTCAAAATTGCCACTTTACCCCCTTTATTACCCCACTTTTATTAAATTAACATTTCCACATGAAATAATAATACTAACGCTCCATTAACAATATCCAACTCCACCAACTATTATATTTTAATATAATACATATTAGCACCCCCACATATTAGGCCATAATCTAACACAAGGAATATTACAAAAATGCCCCTAGGGCTCACAATAATATTATTCATGCATAAATGGTCACAATAACATAAAATAACATAGATAAGTAATTAACAATTTAATTAATAATCAAATTCTTCCCTTAGACCACATTTCCACACATATCACATAAAAGAGCATACTTTCCTTTTTATTAAAGAATACAAGCAAACATATAACTTATATTAACAACCATATATCAACCATAATAACATATTAAAATTCCTAATGTGTAAACATATGTTTATCATGTGTTTAAGTGGGGTTTAACGATTACCTTAATTCCCGCAAAAATCGAATCTTACCGGTATCCCGGTTAAAGATTCAAGCTTTGATTAGAAAAACCAATACCTAAAAATAATATCAATATTTATTAGAAATAAGAAAATCAAGATATAAGACTTTATAAATTTTGCTTAAGGAAATAATTAATTTAAATATTATCATACCTTAAAGTTTTTAATAAAAATGGCCAATAAATGCAGGAACTCATGCTGCATATGCAACATGAGCTGCATGCAAAAAATAAAAGGAGGAAAGGCTCGAAGAGGGGGTGATGGAAGGTAAAATGGTTATTTTCGGGTTGGGGTCTTTAGGCTAGAAAAGAAGATAGATGGGGGAGGTTTCAAGGCAAGGGAATGGTGTAAAAGTGAAGACGGGGTGTAGGTGGATGCTGGGGATGGGTTGTTGGCGGCCAAGGGCAGCGGTGATGGCGGCGGCGAGGTGGCGAAGGTGGCTGCTGAAGTGGGTTGAGGTGGAAGGGTTGAGAAGGAAGGAAAAGAGGAAAAGTGCAAGGGCTGTTTTTGACCAACTAAGGCATGGTGGTGGTAGAGGAGGTTGCAGGGAGGAGATTGGTGGTCTGGGTATCGGTAGAGGTGGCCGGACGGTGGCGTAAGGAGGGGTTGCAGGCGGGCTGTCGAGAAGGGTGGAAAACAAGGAGAAAAAGAAGAGAGGAGGAAGAGGGCTGCGGGATGGCTTGAGAGGGATATTGGGGTGGTGCAAGGCTGAGGTGGAGGGTGGCAGGGAGCGGTGTAGGGCGTTAGTGAGGCGGCTGGAGCTGCAGAGGGCGGTGGTGATGCAAAAACAGGGGTGGAAATGGGAGAGGAAGAAAATGAGAGAGGAGAGGAGCTCGGGGGTAAGGGCTCGAGAATATGGGGCAGAAAAAATGGATGAAGGGGAGAAGAAAAAGAAGAGGAAGGGTAAGGGGATAGATGGCAGTCGGTGGCAGTGTTTAGGGTGGCAGGGAGGTGGTAGGGTGGCAGGGAGAGGAAGGGGAAGAAGGGGAAGGATGGCCATGCGGGATGGGTATGCATGGCCTGCCAGCTTTTAAAATAATGAAAGAAAAAGAGGTACAGAGGAGAGAGAGGGAGAGAAAGAGAGAGAGTGTGTGTGTTGCAGGCGGTGGCAGTGCTTGCAGGGGCGGTGGCCGACGTGCCCGAGGTGGCAGCATTGGCCGAAGAAGACAAGTCGGGGAGTACGTTGGATGGGGTGTTGCTGGGTCGAGGTAGGAGAAAGAAATAAGGTGCCGGCCGGCGCAGAAAAAAAAATGAGCGGTTGGCCCGGCTTGGGAAAAAAAAGAAAGGGAGGGGGTCTGGGCTGGCCGAGCCATGCGTGTGGGGTGGGAGAATGGGCCGCTGGCCCAAGCGCAAGGAGGGGAGCAAGCCTGGCAGCCCAAGCCAGGGAAAGAAAAAAGAAAAAGAAAGGAAGGAGGAAAAGGAGAAAAGGAGAAGGAAACGAAAAAAGAAAGAGAAGGAAAAAGGGAAATAGGGAGAAATAATTTAATTTAATTTAGAGCATAATAAAATATAATATTTTTGATAAATTATTTAATTTAATAATTTAATTCAATATAAATTAATATATTGGTTCAAAAATGCTAATTTTAGTAAAATATTAGTTTGAAAAATTATTTAAATGAAAATAATATGATAAAATAATAAAATATTTATTTTTAATTTATTAATTACTTCTATCCACATTTATATACTCAAAAGTCCATATAATAATTAAAATAAATAATTTTAAAAGCTAATTTATTTCAAATAAACTATTTATTAAATTATAAATTTTCTAAAATTTTGGGGGATTACAGTTGTAAAGTTGTAATTAATTTCATTTCATTAAATGGCATAGTTTACATTTGCCAGTGTGTCATAAATATTTCTAATTAGTTATACACCTAAGAAAAACCATGGGTTAGGTCATTTACAACTAAATCTATTTAGTTGCTAACAAACTAAGGCTCACAATTTTAAGGTTATTACCAATGTATATATTTGTTACGTAACAGTTAGTTTAGTTGTTAAGTAGTTAGTAATTTGCTGTAACAACTTGCTATGAGTATTATATATAATCATAATCATCCATCATACATGATAGTTAAGGAATTTAATGATAATCAAGCAATTTTGGCTAAGGTTTTCTCTTGTGTGAAATAGTGTCTTCTTCTTAGAAATTGCCTAGAGTATTTCCTATCTCTAAACTCTTTGAATGTGTTCCTGAAGAAACATTCAAAGTTTAACCCTTTCTTGTGTGAATATTGGTTGAAGATTCACACCATTCCTTGTGTGAATATTGATTGAAGATTCACACCCTCCATTTTCATCCATACCTTTGAACCGAACCAACCCCATTTTCAATCCTTCCAATTTTTGAAGATTGTTAATCTAATTTGATTTCATGGCTTCCTGGTTGATCACCATTATTTTTGGTATCAAAGTTAGGTTGGTTCTTCAATTCATTCATATTGCCAAGCCTTCCCTTCATCTTGTTAGCAATGTTTGTGTTACATTCACCCATGCACGTTGATCTTCAATGTGAATTGTAGGTAATATTCATAGTGTTTCGTAGTAGTTATTTAGCCTACCTTTAGCATATCTTCATCCTCCCTTTGAATCTTCGAATTCAAAGTTTGAAGATATTCTATACTTTAACCCATCATCATTGAATTTTATCATCCCAACTATTCGACCGCCTTCTCCCTATCTTCAACCGTCCACCAAACTCATTCAAGAACCTATTATCCTCCCCTCTTTCCTAACCAATTTCAAATATAAACCGTCATATTCGAATCGCTCTTCATTTCTCCATTTAAATTTCTAGCATCTTCAAGCAAGATTCCACCCATTTCTATTCAACATATTTGAATATCACCATCGTATTCAAACCATATTACATCTCACTATCATCCATTATTCAACTCTTATTATATTCGATTCATCATCATCCTATGCCTTCAATCCTTGAATATTCATCCCCATCTACCATTCAAATTTCACTTGTCCCACCGCATCCCAACTCCAAATGTCACTGACCATACTCCAAATGGTGGGGGAGTATAACCTAATGGGTAAAAACAACCCAACTATACTTATGATATGTTTATGATTGTTATAACTACCATGACTATTGACCACAATTAGTGGGATATGTCTTTTCCAGTGGAGTGAGATTGTACATGAGCTAATGTGTTATATCATTTGACTTATGCTTGTTGTATTTTGATATGTTAAGCATGTATGTTGTTTTATGAGTTAAGCCTACCTTATCTAAGATAATAAACATGTTCTATATAACCATGCTAATGCACTCGTGGTGCCATGATGATCCTAACTCATCTAGGGGAGCTGATGATGTTAATATTTTAGACTTATGCTAATGCACTCGTGGTGCATATTGAGGTTAAAGATATTGTGGTCCTCTAAACGACCTATGCTTAGGTTGCCCTTACAGAGTGTTAGGCTAATCAGTGTCTACTTATTTTTCCTAGTGTGGGATTATTTAAGTATGCTGAGTATGCTGATGATTTAAACTGTTGATTTAAATCATTATTATGAATAAGTGTTGTTGTATATTTGATACATCAATGTTGTGTGTATTTCTACCTCTCCTATGGAGAATACTTATATGCTTATTATTGAATGGTTCTAATTCTATACCTCTTTATCATTACTTCTGGTAAAAGTTAAGTGATGATCACACCTCTCTCTATGTTGAGTGTGGTAGTTCACCCTTATTTTTGGTTTTTGGTTTTTGCTTTTGCATTACTCTTCAAAATGAAAATTTGAAGTTGTGAAAAATAAGGGTATTATCGGTAACAGGTTCCCTATGAGGAGCATAATCTCTACCATGTGTTAGAGAAGTTTTGCTTTAATAGTACTTGGTGTACTTAATTTAACCTACATTATTGGGCCACTGTGATGTTTTCTTCTTTGATCTTGGATGGCAAATTACGATTTGTAAGTGTATGATTCTGAATTGGAATATGATGATCATGTTGTCAGCCACTAGCTGGTCAATGATTGGGGAGAGATTGTTGGCCTAAGAGTTAAGCTAATAGTGTGGATATTTTTTTCTATGTGCTATTAGAACCTTTTATACCCTATTAGCTTTTTAAACTCCTAGCTTACTCCCCTATATTTTGTTGTTATGTATTATTTTTTGTGTAAACCATAAGACTTTTTTATTTTTGAATATCTATCTTATGAGTTATTTTTATTTGTTGAGTTGATTTCATTAAATGTTTTAGTCTTGTGTTGAACATAAATTAGGCCAATGATCAAGCCTATCTTAATATTTGATGTGGTGATAACATTTCCTATTTTAAATTTGTATTATTCCACATTATCTTTTAAACAAAATTTTCTAGTAGTAAAAAGTTGTGGTGTTGCAATTCTCTTGTGGTAGACTTGATTGATGAGGAAAAGCATGGAGAAGAGCGAAGTGTGTTAGGGTATGCAAAATAGAAGAATTTTCATGCACTTTATGGTTCACAAATTAGTTGAATGAAGGTAAGAACAAGAAGAGGAGGTGAGGATGGATTAGAGGGCTCGATCTAGAGTGTGGTGTGCCGAACAAATCCTTAAGGGCAACCCAAAATAAATTTACAAGTTTTATTGAAGAGAATTTTAATTCAATATATATTTAAAAAATAAAAGAAAAATAACTATAAATTTTAGGAAAACCCTAAAAATAATATTCCTAACCCAAAAATAAAAAATGAGGTGTCAACATATATGAAAATGAATTAAAATAAAGCCAAAATAGAACATATGATACCCTACAGACTAATAGAGATGAAGAAGAGATCCAAAGACAAGATGACCATTGGAATATCAGAGGTGAAGAGGATTTAACAAGTAAAATGATAGATCAAAAGGTGTAAGAAGCATTAGAAGCTATAAAAGAGAATAAGAATAATAACGGTAGTTTAAATGGTAGACACCTTTCACAAAGGACATATCACAAAACACCAGCACCAATAATAAGAATTCTGAAATTTGAATAATTTGATGGCTCTACCAAGCTAGATTATCATTTGAATGTGTTTAGAAATTCTATGTTGCAAACTGGGGCTTAAGAAGAGGAGGCAACATTGAGATGCTTTAGGAAACTATGAGTGGAATAAAAAAAATTCCTTTTCGTAGCTCACGATGGTAAATAGGCCAAATAGCAAGGGAGAATTGCATTAACAATAAAGGATAATAATTAATTGTAATACTATATCATAAAATCATTCAAAATGTGTTTAAAATTATGTTGATATAATATAAATTAGTTTAAAAGGGCTTGAAATGATAATAAAAGTGTGAAGTTCAGGTGTACTAATAGACTGGTTTGCCTAATCAAGCGATCGGGATGCTAAAAAATGGACAATATTATTCTCAACAAACTAATTAATTAGTTTGCTCAAATTGATCAATTAGTTATCATGCGATTTTAAATCATTTTCTTATTTTGATTCAAATGTCTTTCTAATATTTATAAAAAAAAATATGATTAGAATGTATTTGTTCTAATAGGCATTTAAGCCAATTTTAAGGCTCCTACCGTTCTAGTACCAAGTTTTAAGGCTAAAAGAATAAAAGACACTTGGCTTGAAACTTACACCATATTTAAGTCAAAGTAGCGCAAACAATTTCATTACAAGAATAGAATGCACTAATAGCGGTTGCAAGAACAAAGATTGCATTTAACCCAAGAATTAAAAAGGTGAAAAAGTGAGACCCTAAAGGCTCCCAAACAATGCTTACACACTTTCCCGAGTCATCTTAAATAGTACCTGCAATGGACTTACAAGGGACACTGCCCATTGAATAGGCAGGGGCCTACGAATGGAATCCTTTACTATTATGGTATTAAGTAACCCTTTAAACCACACTGAAAGACAGGCCCGCATGCAACACATCATACATAAATAGTATACACATATAATAAGAAATATATAATACAGCATCCACATACTTAGTAAGTCCATCACATGCCCAAGTAGGGACAAGGACTGAAGCCAGCTCATGTTATGTCAATAGCTCATGACGTGAAATCAATGCTTTTGGATCTTAAGCCATTAATAAATTATTATTCAATCATCATCTCTCGAATTATATTCATGTTAGTCTGGGAGCCCCACTATTACAGTCGATGGACAGGAAACATACATGGCAGATCGCTCTTAACTACTATTATTTACTCGTGGATCGGTCTCAAGGGTAGAAGGCTCCTGGCCACTATTATCGCTGGTGGGTCGATTTGGCCCCAACTCATATGGTGTTCTACTGTAAGTGATTAGTATTTTTCCAAGATTTATTCATATCCTTCACTTAAAAATTACCATTTTGCCCCATTTACTTACAAAATTACCATTTTTACTAAAATACCCTCACTATATAAAATATCAATAATAATTCTCCATATCCATCTTTCAAACTCCACCAAATATTTTTAATTAGCATAATACTCATTAGCACCTACAATTATTTAGGCACACAATTATATAAGAAATGTTACTAAAATGCCCCTAGGGCTCATAGTAACAATATTTGTGCATCAATGGCCACATTAACATGACATATTATGGATAAGCACTTAACATTTTTATTAACAACAAAGCTCCTTTCTTAAGCATTATTTCTACATATTACATATAAATTAGCATGCTTTCTTTTTTATCAATCAATACAAGCAACTAAATACATTTTAATTAACAACATATATCATGCATATAAACACATTAAAAACCCTACTATGCTAGCATACGTATATCCATACATTTAAGTAAGGTTTAACAGTTACTTTATTTCCTACAAAAATCAAACCTTACCAGTACCTCGGTTAAAGATTCAATATTTGATTGGCAAAATCAATACCTAAAAATAATACCTGTAATTATCATATTAGAAGTAGGAAAAACCAAAAAGGATAAAACTTATAAAAACTTAATTAATAATACACTTCACTTAACCATTAATATACCTCAAAAATTAACTCAAATAAGTTCTAAAATATTGTGGAACTCACACTACACGAGCAGCATGAGCCACATGCAGATTAGAAGGCAGAAAGGGTTAAAGGAAGGGAGGTGGAGAGAAAATGGGGGGTTGGTTTGGTTAAGGTCTTAGGGACCTAGAGCAAGGCAGGTGGAGGGGAGTTACGACAAGGGAAGGGTGCAGGGGTGGAGCGGGGGTGTAGGTGGTGGTCAGGATTGTGTGATTGGTGGCCAAGGGCAGCAAAGGCGGTGGCTGCAAAGCTGTGAAGTGGGTAGCAGGAGTGGCACAGGTTATTGGGAAAAGGAGGAGGAAAATGAGAGGTTATAGGGATGGGTTTCGGCCAAAGGAGGTAAGGGAGTAGTAGAGGAGGTTGCAGAGAGTGGGTTGGTGGCTTAGAATGCAGCGAAAGTTGCGAAACAATGATGGATGGAGGAGGAATAGGGTAAACACCAAGAAGGGAAAAAAATAAGAGAAGAGGAAGGAGGGGATGCAGGGGCTCGAGGGGTGGGTTTGGTGGTGCAGGGTGGTAGGAGGCAATGCAAGCGGTTGGTAGGGCAGTGGCAACAGTGGAACAGGGTGACAAAGCAAAGTCGGGTAAAGGAAATGAAAATAGATGGAAGGTAGGAGAAGAGTCAAGAGATGGAGAAAAAAAAGGGTCAAATGAGGTAGAAATAAAGTAGGTGAGGAGAAGGAAAAGGAGAGGGAGAAGAGGGGAGGTAGGAGCAACTGGTTGTGGTAGGTTTTAGGTGGTAGGGGTGTCAAGGTTGTAGGGAGAGGAAAGGGAAAGAAGATAAAAAATAGGCATGTGGGGAGGATTTGAAAGGGTTGTGTTGGTCAGAAAATGGGAAGAAAAGGATGGGGGATAGAGGGAGAGAGGGCAGGGTTGCAGGGAGGTAGGTGGTGGCAGGGAGGAGCTGTAGGGTGGTAGGCATGGTGTGCTTGATGGCCGGGGAAGGAGGAAGAAGAAGAGAAGAAGAAGAAAGAAGCAAGGAAAGAAGGAAGCCGACCAAGTGGGGAGAAAAGAGAGAACGAGTCGGCCCGTGCATAAAGGAGAGGCGAGAAAAAAAAGAAGGGAGCTGGGCTAACCCAATTGAGGGTGAAGGAAGAAAAATAAAAGAAGGAGAGGGAAATGGGCTAGGGCGGATGCATAGGATAAGGAGAAGGGAATGAAGGAGTGGGCCAACGGTCCAGAGCATGTGGAGAGGCCACAGACCTAGCAGCCCAAAGGAGAAAGAAGAAAAGGAAAAAGAAAAGAAAAGGAAGAAAAAGGAGAAAGAAAAAGGGAAAAAGGAAAAATAGGGAGAAATAAGATAAAATAATTTATGAAATAATAGAATTTAATATTTTTGATAGATAAATTATTAATAATTTAATTGATTATAATTTAATATATTCTTTTAAAGAGGATAGTTTTAGTAAAATATTGGTTTGGAAAATTATTTAAATAAAATGAGTATGATCCCTTATAATCTAGGAATTATAATTTTTGAAACGATTATATAAATAATTCCACAATAGGAAATTAGCCTATATTCACTGACCTTGGTGGCATTTTCTTTTTTGGGAATGAGTGTTAAGTTGTGAAGCCATCAAATCTAGGGGATTTATTATCTCCAATAGAAAAAAAAACAACCTTCTTCACTTCATCATAAGTAACTGGAGTAAGGAGAAGGTGAGTGTGGGATTCATAGGGTCTAGGGCCCTATGTAATGACTTCTAGATCAACAAAACTCAAGTAAGAATCCTTGGAACCTAATAGGTCTTTATAAAAATTGAGAAAAGAAACAATGATTTGTTCAAGGTCTAAAGTAGTGCCATAAGTATCAAGCTCAATTTTCTAAAGGGAGTTTAGATTTTGATTACCTTTCATCCGAGAAAAAAAGAATTTATGATTTGAATCACCTATGTTAAGCCAATAAATATTAGCTTACGTTTCAGAAATATTTCATGACAAAGGGAGATTTTGTTAAACTCTACTTCACAAGCGTGCATCTAATCCCTAAGCTCTTGATTACATTTGTCATTCATTGGATTATTTTGGGATTGAGTTAGAGCCTTCTTTGCCACCTCCATAGTTATTCCAACTAACCATATTTATTCCTATTAAGTTTGTTAACATGAGCTTCCTAGCCACCTCCATAGTTGTTACTAATCTTTGGGAATAACTTACCTAGTGCCTTTGGATAATTTCCATGAAATTATCATCCTCATTCCATAAGTTATTAAACATGAGAAGTTAGTTTCTATTAAATTGAGAACAAGTATGAACCTAAACAAGGTAGTTGAAATACCTCAAAAATCCTAATTTATGAGATTAGGATAAAATAGGGATTCATTAGGAAAATTAATTAAACATATTATTTTATTAAAATAAGGGGATAATTTTAGACAAAAACAAGAGGAAAATAATAAAGAATTTAATTGGGGAAGATTAGAGTACTTTGCTAGTTAAAAACATAATTTAGAATTTTTTTTCCAAAATATCCTAAAATTAATATAAAAAGGAATTTAATTATTATTTTACTAATTGTTATTATTTTTAAATATTTAAAAACACCAAAATATTTTCAATACCCCAACTATCTTTTTTTGTTTTTCCTTCCTTCTCCCTTTTTCTTTCCTCTTTTTCTCATTTTCTTTCCCCTTTCTTCTCTGGATTAGATGTAATACCCCGTATTTTTGAAATCTAATTTTATTAAGCCTAATGATTTTATTAGCGTAATTTGATGAAAATATTTCATTATTTTAATCTTGATTCGTTTTATAGAGTTATCGACGATTTCAAATTCATATTTGAATTTAATTAATCGTTGTCGTTGCGAACCATTCGAGATCAATTCGTTCACGACCATAATTTTATTATATTCTTATGATTTTGATTTTCGGTTAAAAATATGTATTCCCATTCTTTCTCTTGTTTTGATTTTTAATATTTTAGATTTGTTTTCGATTACAACTTCGTCGTGTGATTACGACTTTATTTTGGAGTTATGTTTCGTTAATGAAATATATTATTTAAATTATGGAATTTATGTTTAAATAGTTAAATTTATTTTAATAATTTTATCTGTAGAAAAGATTTCCAACTTCAAATTTATTCGTTTTCGATAATCGTTAATATTTTTGGGAAGTTATAAATTAAAAAGGTTTTTCAGAAATTATTTATAAATTTCTTTCCAAAATTAATTTTCTCCTGCTTTACGCTTTTTGATTTACAGAAAACTGATTTCAGAAATTATTTAAATTAGTCTCGGTTTATTTGAATTTGACTTAAATATTTTATTCTATACTTTTAAATAATTTTTTGAGGTCTTATAATGTATTTTTGTAAATAATATAAATTTTACTTTCGTTGGTAAATTCTTCCGAAATTCTTTATATAGCTTTTTATTAATTTTAAGCCTTCGGATCGTTTCGAAATAAATTTTCGTTAAATAAAATTTAGATAAAATCTTCCAATAACAATTTTAAATATTTAGTATTTTATTTTTACTTGTATTTGTAAATAAATAAAAAAACCCACCCTGTCGGTACCGACCCCCCTCTTCTTTTCCTTTTCTCTCTTCTCTTTCCCTACTCCCGACCTTTGCTCCCTGTTCCCATCTCGAGCCAATAGCAGCCCAAACCCCAGCTCCTCCTTCTCCCCAACTGCCTCCTCCTTGCTTTGCCCCGCTGGCCGGCCTCCAACCTGATTGGGTATTTCTTTTATTGGTTTTGAGCAATTGATTATATGATATGTTATAAAATATGTCTAATTGTAGTTCTAAACATTCAATTTAATTAAATTAATAGAATTCAACTGAATTGTATTTTCGGGCCTAAAACCCTAGATTTCAAGTGAGATTATGAAATTGGTTATTTGTATAGTTGTTTTTTCTAAAATTAAATTTATAGAAGTAGTTGAAATGATCCTAATTGTATTATAATACCTTTAATTGGAATTAATTGATTTGAATTACCTGAGTTTGTGTCGTTGGCTTTAAAACCCTAATTTTAAAAACGGATCGTCTTGAATTGGTTAATCGGAATATTTTTTTGTTGAAATTGATTATCTAGATTTATCTAAAATTAGTGTGATTTTTTTTAAAACTATCAATTTGAGGTAATCGAAGTGATTTGGTCGATTTGTAGTTTAGGCATTAAAAACCCTAATATTCGGGGATGGTTTTATAAAATTGATTGTGCAATGTGTCTTTTATCTAATTGATTTCTGTCTTTGGGTTTTAAATCATTTGATTTATATTTTAATCTTAAATATTAATAGAGCTATGCTCTTGAGTCCTAAGTTTTGGACACATTTTCCAAGAAAGATCGTTTGTATTCATTTGCATTTATTTAATTATAATATGTGAATTATTCATTGATAAGATAGTTTCTAACCTAGTTCCGATTTCTATCGATGATCTAGGAAAACTTTCTCATGGATTGTCGAGCTTTCGATAGCTCTCCCTCTTTCTCAATTTGCTTAGCTAGCTTCAGATTTAGGTAAGTCATTACTTACCTTTACTTATGATGGAATCTGGATGTATGTTTGTTCGGAGTAGAAGGTGATAAGTATGCCTATCTATTATTTAATCAAGTCAAGCGTATGCCGTGTTCTGTGTGGTAATTTTATGCATGTATGAATTCATAGCCTCAATGCCAATGCATGTTAGTATGACATTGAATATGATATGTATTTGAGTGTGTGAAGGGTGGAGTATGGATTTGAAACTATTTGATACATTATGATGTATTCTTATGTCATGGAATTATTCATGTGGGCTTGATTTACGGTCGGTTAATATCCTTGAATAAGATACTAATAACTTAAAGTGAAAGATCACATGAGTTGGACTGAGGTGTAGGGTCCGTTCCACCGGACGATAATAGTGGCTCAGGTGTCCTATCCCTGAGAGGTGACTCAAGCCGTTCCACCGGTTCAGAATAGTGGCTCACGAGTGTTTTGTCCTGGGAGGTGTAGAATCCGTTCCACCGGATGATAATAGTGGCTCGGGTGTGTTGTCCCCGATAGGTGATTCAGTCCGTTCCACCGGATTAAGAATAGTGAGGCCCTATACTCAACGTGAATAAAAGTATGATATGATTTAAGTAATGAATAAGACACTAATTATTTAAAGTGGAAGATTACATGAGTCAGGACCAGGTGTAGGGTCCGTTCCACCGGATGATAATAGTGGCTCGGGTGTGTTGTCCCCAAGAGGTGCTTCAGATCGTTCCACCGGTTTAAGAATAGTGGCTCAGGAGCGTTTTTCCCAAAGAGGTGTAGGATCCGTTCCACCGGATGATAATAGTGGCTCGAGTGTGTTGTCCCCGAGAGGTGCTTCAGACCGTTCCATCGGTTTAAGAATAGTGGGGTCCCTGAACTCATCGTAAATAAATAAAATTGGATTTAATAATGATTATTATCAGATTGTTGGATTGGTGTTACTTAGCATACGATCGTGATTTCTTATACGCTTGTATCTTATGTGCCGTCATGTCTAGTAATGTACTCATGAGTATGAATCCGTGATCCTATGTTTTGTTGTATGTAATACTTGTATAATTGAGCATGAGAATTGTAAGCTAGAGTCTTTCATATCTTATGTGTTTAATGCTTCCTTCCATGAGTTTAGTAGTATTGATTTACTCAGTACCGGACCCGTACTGATGCTACCTTGGTTGAATAGGTCCTGTGATGATCCACTGATGTTGGGGAGCAGACCTCTTGTGCAGGTTTAAGATCAAATACCGTTTTGGGGTGGAAGGCTTGACTTGAGAGAGTAGGCAATTCAGAAATTTAATCAGTCGGGTTTTATCTTGTTTACTGTATTCATCTTTGGAAGTTACAAGTGTTGTATTTAAAATTTCAAGGGTATTGTAATTGGATTTTAATTTCTCGTACTCTGATAAGCTTTTAAATTTTGGATTTATTTCACAAGTTCCGCTGATTCATTCAGCGATGATTTTATTTAGTGAATTTATTCACTTGCCATCTGCCTGTGGATATATGCTTGTGGGAGTTTATCCTCACGACATAGATGTTTGAAATTTTGTTTGACAGGTTTTAGCCTTGCATCTAGCATGAGATAGATGTGGTGGTAACATTCCCCAAATTGTCTTCTTGCTTCCGCTTTATTCATTTAATTTTTTTGTTTAGGAGTGAATTTTAAGGGTGTTACATTAGGTATGACCCAACTTCCCCTCCCTCTCTTCTCTCCCCCGCGCGGCCCAACTTGTCGTTCTTTTTCTCTCCCTCGCTCGCCCTGTTCTCCCCCTTCTTTTCTTCTCCCCTATCCCTGAGTTGTAGGTCGGCTTGCAACTCTGCCATTGTCCTTCCTTCTTTCGGCCTACACCTCCCTTATTTCTCCCCGTCCTTTTCCTTTCCCTTTCTAGCTTTGGCCTACCTGTACCCCCTCCCACGCATGCCCCCCTCCTTTTCTTTTCTCTTCCTCAATCAAACCTACGCCTTCAAAATTATAGGCTCGTATTGGCCTGCCACCACTGGTCGGTGATCCCTACCTCACCCGCCCCCTTGTCATCTTCCCCCTTTGTCTTATCCTCCCTTCAATAGCCTATAAATACCCCCTTTTGATCCCATTTGTCATCTTTACTCTGCCTAGAAAAATCCATCATACATGCATCACCGCCACTTCAGACACCCCCTAGTTGCCGTCACGCAACACTGTAGCCCAAAACATTGCCCAAACTCTTCCCTGCATTACCCTCCACCAACCCATACCACTCACCACCCCTGGTTTCCCTACACGAGCCACCTCAACTATGCAAAGTTGGCCGCTCGACCTGTCACTTTACACCCATTGCTTCCCCTCTCATCGTTGTGCGCCACCTCCTCCGCCTCAATCATTGCCTCCCCTGCCACCTAATCCACTCAACAGAGCCTCCCCTACCTCTCCCTACCTTTTTTCTCCCTTTCTCCTTTTCCTACATCCCCATTCTTCTCAACCACCCTCGGCCACCACAACCAACTCCACATGCATCGCCGCCTTTGTTGTGCCACTACCACCACTTGAACCCTCTCAATCTAGAGAGTCCACCACCACCACCCTCTCACTCTCTCTTTTATCCCTAAAAGGCCACCTCTCCAACCCACCCACTTCCTCTGCCGCCACTATCGTGCGTCACCACTTAGCTGCCACCTTCACAAGGTTGTACCCTAATCTTCCTAGCCCTTAAGTATAATTAGTGTAACTATTATTTTATTATTATTAGTGTTATCATATCATCATCGTCATCATTATTATTATTATTACTGTTATTATTATCATTAATGTTGTTGTTATTATTAACATTGACGTTGCTAGTATTATTATTATGATCATCATCATCATCATTATTATTAGAGTTATTATATTTATTATTGGTAATATTGTTAATAATATCTTGTCATTGACTAATATAACTATCTAAACCTATTTTGGCTAATAATAGCATGCTTAATAATTTTAAGGATAATATCCTTATTTTTACTAATAAAGCTACTACTATTATTAATATCCCTAATACTAGGTTATGATAAAGGTAAATAGGAAATAATGATAATGTTGGTAAAAAGGAAAGTTAACCCTAGTATTTTCCTCTTATAGATAAACTAAATCCAAACCCTAAGGAGGCATAGGATCGTGCTTCAAGCCTGATGTTGTTTTAGATAAGGATATAGTTAAGCCTAATATGTGTATTATGTGCTTTATATGTTATGTGTGATGATATGTTTGTGCACCTTATATGATTATGACTACTTACTTGTAGCACAATACGAAGCTAAGGTAAGTGTTTGCATTCTTTCATAATATATGTAAAATGATATGTATCTTGTGCTTTGTGATTCTTATGCGATGTGGCCCTTTAGGACATGCATGTTTTATTGCACGGAAATTAATAAAATCAAGAGAGAAGAATTTATACCGGTAGAATTTATTTCAGATAAAATAAACTTTTTTCTGAATAAATTCTTGATCTTTTATTTAAAATTAATTCTGGTTATTTATTTCTCTATTTTTAATTTATATTTTAGATACATATTTCTGTGTAATTAATTCTATAATTGTGGCTGGCTGATTATTTATTGTTAGGGAATAAATTGAAACCCTAGATTAGGGTTTGAATTATAATTTTATTTTCTTTGTTTCGTGAGATTGTTTCTTGACTCTATTTTAATTGCTATTGTTAATATATATAATTCTGTCAAGTATAATTTATTTGGTGCATGTCTTGTTCTGGTTTCCTCATAAGTGACAGTATGTAGGAATATTTGCCTGCTAGGTGACCATCTAAATATACTAGAACTTATATGTATAAATTGCAGCTAGCTTAGATAACAATTAACCTAATAGTTTTGTGATTCTAACCAAAGTAGTAAAACATTTTGATACGTGTGGGTCAAGGAAAGGAAATATAGCTAGACATGCATTGTGTACTAGTCTGGGTACTTAGATTGATAGCCTTCCAATTACACTTAATGCATTAAATCTAGTTAAATATAGGAGCTGCTTGTTGCTACTATACTGCTAGTATTTAATAGGGTTAATATTGGCACATTGTCGTATTAATTAATTAAGGGAAGTAATATAAGGTGTATGGACCTAATTTTGGTGTACAACTTGGTTGATCTCATTCTCATGATTAAAAGATGACTTAGAAATAAATATTATATTTCAACCTAATGTAGTGGTGGATTTTGAATTCCCTAGCATATTTATCATATATGCGGGTTTCCTATTATTTTTATTATCATTAGTTTATTTTATTTTATTTATTCCTTTTATTATTTTTATTTTTATAATCCCCCATTAGTATTTTTCTTATTTATTTATTGTTATTTAGTGTTTTTATTTTTATTGTTATTCTTAAGCTAATTAAATAAAATTGAGCCCTCTCAATCTCCGGCCTAGAATGATACCCTTATTTACCAGTACTACAATCGACAACAAGAGGGTTTAAATTGCGTGTCGGCTACGGCTACACCAATTTTTGGCGCCATTGCCGGGGATTGGTAACTTCACCTTTATTTTGCTAGTTTTTTCGTGTGTTTTTATTTTTAGTGTTTGTGTTTTTTCTTTTAGTTATGTTTTCGGTTTATTTAGAATTTTTAGTGCGTTTTTATTTTTCTCTTAACCTTTTCCTTTGAAGTGTTAGTGTTTTCAGGTGGCTATGAGAGGATCCTTGGGTTATGGGAAAATTTACATGAATCTTAATGCAAGAGTAAATGAGGTAATTTCAAGCAATCTTGATGATAAACTTAACCAACTCATTGCTCTTGTTTTGCAGGTAGCTACAACTACTGGAGTTATTAATACAAGTGGAGTGTGTCATACGCAAGGAAATCCATATGCTTACCATGAACAAGCTATGAGAGGAAGAGGATGGACACAATTCGGAGCTCAATCTTTTAATGGTTTTCAAGGAGATGATCCCTATACACATACTATTCTAGAATTAGGCATCAACCCAACTTTGGATCGGAGATGAATGATCATTATTCAGTTCCATATCAAGACCCTTACATACGCGAATATGAAGCTTCAAAATATTATCAATATCCTCAACAAGAATCTTCTCCAGTTTTAGAGCCCTTAAGCTTAGAAAAAATGGATAAGCTTTATGAAGCATTGACAAACGGGTAAAATCAACTAATGCAAAGTCAGATTATGCAAAATGAATGGATGTCACTGTTAGAGGAACAAATGGGTTATATGGTTGATATGATCAATCAATTACAAGCACAAAAAGAGCTCTCTAGTACTTCAGTTCAAAATTCAAGCGAGAGTTATGAGGGTGATGATGCAATATCCGAATGTAAGGATGAGCTAGTTGAGGAGGTTCCCATGGAGAACATTGAAAAGAAAGATCAGGTGGAAGAAGAGCTTATAAAAGTAGAAGAAGAATCTCATCGAAATGAGAATCAAATGAACAAATAGAAGTTTATGGATGACAAGAATATCACTTTCATCTACCATAGACCATCTTTGAACATTTATTCCCCAATTTTTCTTGGAGATGACCATGAGACACAAGGTAAGCCTTTGAACCACTTTGATTTTATTTATGCTAACCACACTCCTTATTTTTCCTCTTTTAGCAGGATGTATGGATCCAAAAGTGAAGAGTGTAATCAAATCACCTTGGATATAGTTAATAAGAAGCGTAATGCTCTAAAGGAGAGGTTATGTTGGAAGGATGTGTTTAAAGATTTTGAGATGAAAAAATATGTTCCTTCGATAGAGAGATCACGACACATGGACATGGGACAAAATATTATCTCTTTACACACATGTTTAAATCCCATGCTAGGTAAGTTATGTTCTTGCTGGATCAAATCTTTCATTAAACCTAATATTTTGTCTTTTTCTTCCTTACAAGATAAAGATGATCATCGCGAGGAAGGATTTGGTGAAGCAGCTCTGAAGTGGACGTACCCACCTTGAACGAGTAAATCAAGATTATGTCAGGCTGAAGACATAAAAATAAGCGCTACTTGGGAGGCAACCCAAATGTCATAAGGGAGTTTTCCACCCTCTAGTTATTTATTTATTTAGTTTTTATCTCCATACTTTAAATTACATGTTTCCCTACTTGTTTACACATTGAGGACAATGTGTGATTTAAGTGTGGGGGTGTGTGTGTTTTATGTTTTTGCAAAAAAAAAAGAGATAAAAAAATTGTTTAGAGTTTTTAGAGTGTTTAGTATTTTTAGAATCGTAAGAGCCCTTAATTAGTCAATGAAGAATATATCTTTGAAATCTAATGAAAAGATGATCATAAAATTGAGATAAAGCTAGTGAAGATTTTTTGTGTTAATTTTTATATAGGGAACACATATCTACGTGTCTAAATGTGAATGGAAAAAGAATATGTATGATTGTCTAATCACCGACATGGCATGTTGAGATTCATCACATTCCTCAGTGAGCTTTTGAACCATATGTACCTTCTTTTTCTGAGTGAATTTACACAAAATCATCTATTTTTTTTCTTGGCTTCAAAATTTATTTGTAAACCTCATATATGTTCAATTGCTTTGATCAAATTATTTTCCATAGATCTTGTAATGGACTATAGAGATTACTAGAACTTACTCTTGTGCTAGTTGAAGCTTATACTCAAAACATGCTTTGATTAAGAAAATAATAAAGGCAGCTTAGGAATTTTCCATCACATGACCAAATAGCTTAACCTAATTTGTGTATCTATGATATACATCCTATAGAAACCCTTTGAGCCTGTACATGGATTATATATTTTTCTTCATTACCCACATTGAATAACCTTCGGGCCTTAATGTCCTTACCTTTTCTTAAAGCTAGTGGAAGGAAATCAAATTGTTATGGATATAAAAAATGGTTGTGTATGTGAAAGAAATATATGTATTTATGCTAAGAAAGGGGAATGGTTATGTTTGGTGGAGAAAAAAATAAACAAATTGAATGAAAAGAAAAATAATAATAAAAGAAAAGAAAAATAATGTTAGGATATAAGGAAGAGAGGGAATTATGGAGAACATGTTGAGAAAGTTCTATTCATGTTACATTTTATTGTGAAGGTGTAGAGGTGTATCATTAATATTTGATGTGGAGTTATGCTTATATTTCATCTAATTATTAAATTCCACTAGCTCTTGATTTTTTTAGCACCACACTCTTTGAGGTGTATCATTTTATGCATTTGTTCATTATTTAATTTAATTATTGGTAAACTCCATAGAAAATATAAGTTAACTTATGGTCGATTGCTCACTTTTTTTTATTGTTTTTTATAATTGGCTTGCTATTTTTTTCATTATAAAGAAATTCACCGTCTTTGCTAAAAATATAAAGTTCCTTTTTATGCTATTGACTACTTTGAATTTGTTTTTTTCTATTTGTGACTTTTAGATTTTGGCCAGTTTCCTACCCTTTTTTAAAAAAAAAATTACGAAGTTTTTTTTTTAAATTTTCTACATTCTTTAATTATGTAATTTTAATATGAACAACTAGTTTTTTTAATAATATTATTGGTATGTATTTTTATCAATATATTTATATTGATATGATTTGCATATGATAAATCTTTGCACATGGATTTGTTAATATTGTTTGGCTATGTTTTTCTTTTGTTTTATTTTTATTAATAGACAAGCATGATAACTTGTGGTTTTAATTATTGTTTCTTTTCGTGCTTATTAGGTTGATCCAACCATTGTAGCCTTCAAGCTTTTCTTAGGTAGATTCATATGCTCTAGTTTGCATTACTTTTTAATGCTTCTTTGTAATGGTTAGTAAAATAAATCTTTGCCCTGATGAGTTAAATTCATATGGTGCAATTTTGATTACTTGTCGATGTTTATTTGTTAATTATTACTAAATATTATTATTTTATATCTATTTTTAATAAATATTAATTATTATTTTGTATATAATTTTAATCTAATAATATCAATTTTTATTTATTTTTATCATTATTAGAAATAGTAATTTATATATTTTTTTATTGATTAACTATTTTATTTATAATTATTGTTTTTCTTATTAACATTATCTTATCTTGATAAAATTAATAATTAAGCACTTATAATAATTATTCACATTTATTATTATTCTAATTAGTATTAGTATATTATATTTATAACAATATATTATCTTGTCATATAGACTAGTATTTACTAATTTATTCTTATTAATGTATTTTTTCATTATTTAATTAAGAATAATTATTTATACTCCATAAAAAAATCTAAATTTATATATTTTTATTAATTATTAATTATTATAATTATTATTATTTTTATTATTGTCAATTTTATATTTATGATTAGTATAATTATTAAGTTTTTCTTATTATGATTATTATTCACAATAAATTATTATTTATTATTACAAAAAAATATAATTCATTTACTACCAATTTATTATTAACAACGATTAATATTATCATACATAATCTATAAATTATATATTGTTAGCATTATTATATATAACCAAAATGATGGTCTTGTTCTATTCGGTTTGGCTTATAGTTGTATTGAGATATTAAGATATTTTTTTTTATCACTTTATTATTTTAACTATGATTGATACTTAATAAATTTGGCTAAGAAAAATGACTCTGTAGGGTGAACTAAGAAAAATCTTGGTAAACCATATATCTGATTGTTAGTTATTTATATTTTTGGAGTTAATTCAAGATTTCAAGTTGGAACAAAGTAGTATGGCATAGGTGTCTTGGTATATTATGTGTGTAATGTGCAATATTATTATTAGTTATTAGTTATTGATTAAGCACAAGGATTTTTGTTATTTGTATAAATATAGGTTACTCTTTTTAAAGATTTAACTTAAACATGGTTACAATAATCAAGTTTTGGCATTTGCAGAAAATAGAAATGAAGGATTCTCCTTTACTAAAATTATTTAATCAAGGTGTTATTGTTATTAGTAATAGACTTAAGTTGAAGGCTTTTTGTTATTTGTATAATTATAGTGTTTGTGAAGTTTAAATTTAAACGTGGTTGCTTTTCTCCGTTTTTTGCTTTAAGTCGAAATTATTAATGGGAAATAGTCATCATTTATTATATAAAATGTAACAACTAGCAACGAGGTTAGCTTTCGAGGATGTATGTAGACATGGAGGATTCTCCTTCACTAAAATTATTTAATTGAGGTGTTATTGTTATTAGTAATAGATTTAAGTTGAAGGCTTTTTGTTATTTATAGAATTATAGTGTTTGTGAAGTTTAAATTTAAACATGGTTGTTTTTCTCATTTTTTTGGTTTAGATGGAAATTAATAATGGAAAATAGTCATCATTTGTGACATAAAATGTAACACCTAGCAATTAGGTTAGCTTTCGAGGATGTACATGTCTTAATATATTTGAATTCGATCACATGTTTACTTTCTTAGTTAGATTTGTATGATGTAGTTTTTATTACTAGCTAATGTTTATTTGCAATGGTTAGCAAAATGAAACTTTACACTTTATTAGTTAAATTTGTATGATGCAATTTGCATTATTTGTTAATATTCATTTGTAAGGGCCATATAATTTATTTTTCTTTTTGTCAATTTCTCTTCTATTTATTGCTGTTTTTTCAATTATTGAAAAAATTTATTTTATATGTTAGACAATATAAGGTAGGTTTAGTCTTTTGATCACTTTTGTTTATTGTATTTTGTGCATTTGATTTTTCATTTATTTTATTATTAACTAAAGTTGTTAACATGTATATTAGTTATGAAACATTAGTAATAGGTTACTTAAGGACTAAAATTGGTTAAATTTTAAATTAAATAACAACATAGATAGGTTTAATTATTTTTTACTTTCTAATTTAATTGAGGTCTATTGAATAGACAAACAATACTTTTATTTTTATATTTTTGAATATATTATCATTAATAATAAAAAAATCAGTATTTTTGTAATAATTATTATCATTATGGTAATCTTAATCTCTATAACTATATTTATCATATTTGATAATATAATTTTAATTATACAATCTTTATAATAATAATAATAATAATAATAATAATAATAATAATAATAACTATTGAGGTGTTTGTATGTAGGTGAAATATACATTAAGTTTTCTATTTCATTTTCTCACTTTATCATGTGTGTCAATTGTTTAATAAATATTTTCGACCTCTAATCTTTCATTTATCAATTAATTAATGTAACCTTAACGCAATGATTATTGCCATTTATGTTAACCTTTTTATTTAGTATTTTATTATCTTTTATGCACATACATATTTTATTTTATTTACTATTTAATGTGATCATGGAAGGACAATTCCAACCTTTTTATTTAGATTTTTGTTAGCTTTTTTAATTGTAGATACATTTTATAAGTTATTTACTATTTAATGTATTTAAGCCTTTAAGGGAGTACAACTCCCGACAGACTTCTATAGCTTTTAATATCACCTAGTTTATTTTTCTTTTACTGTATTTATCTTCTATTTTTTGCATATTTTTTTTGGTTTTTCTATCTAGTGAAATACTTTATTTTATGCATTAGAAAATATAAGTTAGGTTTAGTCTCTTGATCACTTTTGGTTATTGTTTTTGTGTGTTTGGTTTGTCATTTATTTCATGATTTACTAAAGTTGTTAAATTATTTGTTTGCTCTACCATATGCATATTAGGTTACTTGATGCCTAAAATGGGTCAAGTTTAAAATTTGATTAGGAAACTAAATAAACAAATTTAATTAGTATTGAATTCCTAGTTTAGTTGAGGTTTATTTAATAGATAAAGTATAATTATTATTTTAATATTTGTAAATATATTAATGTTAAATATTAATAATAATCAATATTTTTGTAATTGTTGTTATCATTCTGGTAATCTTAATCTTATTAATTTATATTTATGATAGGAATATTTATTACAATAATTGATTTCAATTATATATAAAACTGCTATTATAAAATTTTAATATAATAATAATAATAATAATAATAATAATAATAATAATAATAATAATAATTGGAGTGCTTGTTTGTAAGTGAGTTTTACATTTAGTTTTCTATTTTAATTTCTTTCACTTCCTTTATTTTATAACTTTTTCAACCTCTCATAATTAATTTATGAATTAATATAAATTAATTATTGATACCTTAACATGAGGATTGATGTAATTACTATTCACCTTTTTATTAAGTATTTTTTTAATCATACATGCATTTTTTAAGTAATTTAGTATTTAATGTCATTGGGAGCACAACTTCTGACATATTTCTCGGACCCCTATTCTCATTCAATCTAATTTTCTTTTTCTCAATTTCTCTTCTATACTTTGCATTTTTTTTTCATTTTGTGAAATTATTGAAAAACATTATTTTATATATTGGACAATATAATATAAGTTTAGTCTATAGGTCACTTGTATTTATTGGTTTTGTGTGTTTCGTTTTTATTTATTTTATTATTAATTAAAGTTGTCAATTGATGAGTTATCTATGCAACATGCACAATATATTCCTTGTGGGCTTAAATATGTTGAGTTTAAATTTTGATAAAGAGATAAAGTAGACAAATTTAATTAGTTTTGACTTTCTAATTTAGTTGAGGTTTATTGAATTGATAAAAATAAATTATTATTTTGATGTGCTTTACTATATTAATTTTAATAATTGATAATAGCTTATTGTTTTCCAATTATTATTGTCATTATGATAATCATAATCTTAATAATCATATTTATGAGTAATATTTATTTTAATAATTGATTACAATTATAAATATAATTGCAATTATATAATATAAATATAATAATATTAATTACAGGGGTGCTTGTTTATGGGTGAGATGTACATTATATTTGATATTTTAATTTTTCCCACATTCTTATGCATATTATTTAATATAATAAATTAATTATTGAAACCTACCACAATTAATGTCATTTCTATTAACCTTTTTATTTAGTTTTATTTATTTATTTTGCAAACAATTTATATGCTATTTAATATTCAATATCTTCAACGTAACGTAAATTTTAATGGACTTCACCAAACCTATTTTATAGTATTTAATGTTGGTGAGATGTATACATTAAGTTTGCTTGTTTATTTTCTCTCATTTCATCATACTGATTTGTTTTGTAAATATTTTCAACCTCTAATCCTTAATTTCTAAATAAATATAATCTAATTATTACAAATTTTGAGTAGTTTCATATACTAAAATAAGTTTCTTTATAAATTTAATAGAGTTTTATAGATTAAAATAATCAGTTTTATGAAATTGGAATGTGGTTTGGACTTTTTAATGATGCCTTAAAATCATTAGGAGCAGTGGCGGAGCCAGGGCTTCCGCATGGTGTCTCAGGACACCACGGAGCCCTAGCTGGAATATAAAAAGTTTGCTTGATTTTTAAGTATTATATATAAATAATGTTTGTAGGACACCATACAAACAAATAAATTGGATGAGTGGTAAGGCTGGTGGGGTTTCCGTGTATTTCCCTCCAGATGTCACAGGTTCAAGTCCCGTGGTCCGTTTGTTTTGAAAATTTTTTGTAACATCAAAACGACGTCGTTTTGATGATTTCCCCCCCCCAAACCCTTTCCCTCCTGCCCTAGACTTCTTCTCTTCGAGTTCAACTGTTAACTTGCTGCCGCGCCACTAGCTAGCTTCGACTTCTCCAGCTCCTCTCGACTCTCGACCGACGGCGATGACTTGAGCTCACTTCTTTTGTTCTGAGTTTTCTACTTTCAGTTATTAATCCCCTTCTTTCATTCTTTCATTTCCTCTTCATGATTTGAGATTTTGATCCACCCCACGTAAAATTTGCTCTCCAAAATACAAGTTAATTACCAACTATTTCTATCTTGTTCTTCTTCTTTTTTCTATTTTTTCCCCTAACGATGAGACTTCAATGAAGAACAACTTGATGCCACCCAATTTTATGTCCAACTTACAATAGGCGCTTACGAGGAGAAAAGACGCTGATGAATCAGCTGAACCCATGTCATCCACTTTCCCAACAAAAGCCGAGGAATGGAATGAGGATGATAATGATGGGATACCGATTATCTTGGTCTGTTAGTCACAAATGGTGAAGGGATTGAGTCGCCGGGGCTCACTTATTTAGTTGACGCTCTTGTTAAAGAAGGGAATTATAATGTCAATGTCTGCGCTCCTCAATCGTGGGTTCTTTTTTTTTCCTGTAAATTCTCATTCTTTTGATGGTTTTATATTTGATTTTCGTTCTTCTCTGTAAATTATCTATCTTTTGATTGTTTTTGTCGCAGTCTGATCGGTTCATGCCTGGTTTCTGGGTTGATAGCGTTGATTAGGACTTTTTTTTTGTTTACGATATTGGTTTTCCTCGACTTTCTGATTTTTTCTTTGTCGTGTGTCAATACAGGGATAAATCGGCCTCTGGCCATTCGATAACTATCCACGACACAGTTGGTGTTAGCTCTACAAAAGTTAGTGATGCTACGACATATCAAGTCTCAAGTAATATGGAGTTTGCTCATCTTTTGTTTTTTCTCTTTTTATGTGAGGCAGACATTTCTCTATTAGGACACCGGAAAAGAGAGCTGTTTCTAATGATTGCATTTTATAACTCATCACTTAGATTCCATTTCTTTTGTCCGAGAGATTATGGGGAGCCTAATGGTTGCATCTTGGCTCTAGTAGCTTTCTGAGGTAGGCATTAGTAGCTTTAGCTTTGGACAAATTAGCCCCGACCTTAAAAACATTAAAGTATATTCAATCTAGCTGATGATGATTATTATAGTTAATGTAAACTATGAATTGTCATTGGTTTAATGATTTGCGTCCCAGTAGCTGGTTAATGCACCCATTGGTTTTTGGTATAAGTCTTGGGTTCAATACCCCAACATTGCAATTTCAATTTATTGGTAGTGGTTGCACCCTTTTCTTTTACCAACAGTACTTGTCTTTGCTTCTTCTTCTTCTTTTTTATTTTACCTTTTCAATGTATCATTTCTTTTTTATAGGTAGTACATCTATATTTTTTTCCTTTGGTTTTGTTTATTTTTTGTTTGTGTGAAAATAAATTTATATTTGCTATAGTTAGGTATTTGTTATATAATTTTTCTAATAGGTTTTACACTTATTTCTTAATTGTTTTTAAAGGTTTACAATTATAAATATTTTTTTATCAGCATTGAAAATGAAATGCTATCAAAATCAATAAATATTTATTTAAGTACTTAAAAATATTATTTTATTTTAATATCTACTTTAGTATATTATTTACCGAACTAATATAGTAGTGACACCATGTACCCAAAACTCTGGCTCCGCCACTGGTTAGGAGGAGTAATTAATTATGGCAATGATGCACAACACAAAATTATGACACCTATTTTCCATTTGCAATACTGGCTCATATGTTTAATACAACATCAATCCTGCATCAAATTATTTGATAAAAAGCTAAATTAGTTATTGAAATTCGAATAAGCAATTGTAGTTGTCATAATTTCCATGAGTTTTATGATAAGTGATATTGGCATGAGGTTACATCATGAGTGACTCAAGTCTGACATTTTTTAAGGGCATAATTAAAAGGCTTTCACTATTGACAAAACCATAATGACTATATTGCCGTATATATCCATAGTATCTATAGTCGTAAAAGAATTGTGTGGAAATAACTTATGATAGTAGCTCGGATAAATAATATAATAAAAACAATTGTGAATAAAGTAATTTAATAGTTTCATTAGACGATCGTAGTTTAATATTCTAAAATATACATTTTTATTTGGAATTATAGCTTCATGAGTAATTTCATTAGAAATTTATATTAGTTTCATATAATGAAACAAGTAGTTTTATTAGAAATTTAGAATAGTTTTTAAAATAAAAGGTGCAGTTTCATTATAACTAAAATTAAGTAGTTTCATGTGATGGAGGTGGCTCGGTCATGCAAAATAGGGCATCACTGCATTGGAGGAGGAAGAAGAAGAAAGGAAAAGGAGCTCGTGTAGGCTGTTTTGGACAGAGTGGGGGAAAGAAATGACACAAATAAAAGAGGGAGAGTGAAGTGTATATATATTTATGTGTGTGTTGGGGGGGGAGTTGGGGTGTGCGATCGGTGGAAAGGAAAATGAAGAGCATGCAAGGGAGGCAGTCAAGGGAGATGGAAGCAGCATTGGGGCACGAGGGGTGGATTGTTGGATGAGAAAGGTAGGTTCTGTAGCAGAGATGATGATGGTGTGTGTGTGCATGCTGCGTGGAAATGAAAAAATAAAAAGAATGAAAGCACTAGATGGGTGGTGTGTAGATTGACAACTTGAGAAACAGAGGGTGATGGATGATGGATGGTGGTGGCTGCAGTAGAGGTGATGAGAGATGGTGCAAGTAGGAGGAGGTAGCATTCATGCAAGAAGCAAGGCAAGTTGCGAGTTGCAAAAACCAAAGTCAAGCTTTACAACAAAGATGACGGGAGAAAGAAAAAAATGAAAAAGAGAAAAGGTCGGGGATTAGCTTAGATGATTTCGGATTAACCAAAATAGATAGGATCAGTGATAATTTTAGCGAATTTAAGATTGGATTACAAAATATGATTTATCCGGGTCATAGATTTTAGATTCTGTTAAAGTTTTGGGATTAAAAAGTTTGGTTAAGGCTAATAATAATATTTTATTGAGATATTGAAATATGTAATCTAATTTAAATTAATTATTAAACTATGTCATTTTTGTTAACCATTTTATTTTGTATTTTATAATTTTTTTTAATTTTACCTATATTTTATAATTTATCTACTATTTAATGTCATAAATTGTGTATAACTCCCGACAAACTTCTCTACCACTATCGTCTCTTGATATATTTTTATTTTTCTCTATTTGTTAATTATTTTTCTTTTTTTTTTGGTTTTTTTTATTTGTATATTAAAAATCTTAATTTTTTGTGTTAGAAAATAAAAGTTAGGTTTAATTTCTTGATCACTTTTGTTTATTCTTTTTGTGTGTTTGGTTTGCCCTTTATTTCATTATTTACAATTGTTGTTAGCTAATATGTTGGCTATCTCACATGTGTAATAGGTTAGGTCTAGTTTCAAATTTGGCTAGGAAACAAAATAGACAAATTTAATTACTATTAACTTTCTAATTTAGTTAACGTTTATTTTAATTGACAAAGTATAAATATTATTTTCATATTTAAAAATAAATTAATGTGAAAAATTAACAAAAGCTAATAATTATGTAATTATTATTACTATCATAATGATTAGCTTAATATAATTAATTATATTTATGGTAGGAATATTTATTTTAGTAAGTAATTTCAATTATAATATTATCTATTGGGGTGCTTATATGCGGGTGAGATGTATATTAAGTTTGCTATTTTAGTTTCTCTCACTTTATCATACTTGTCATTTATTTTATTACTTTTTTCAACATCTAATCATTAATTTATGAGTAGATTAATAATTGAAACAGTAACGCAATGATTGATATCATTTCTATTAATTTTTTATTAAGCATTTTATTATTTTTTATTTTTTATACAATTTTTTTATGTTATTTAGTATTTAATATCATCATGGCAACACAAGTTGTGATAGACCTCTCGAATCCCTTTCCCCATCCAATTTATTTTTCTCTTTCTCAATTTCTCTTCTATTTATTGTCATTTATTTCAATTATTGAAAAACTTTATATTATATGTTAGACAATATAAGGTAGGTTTAGTCTTTTGATCGCTTTTGTTTATTGTATTTTGTGAGTTTGATTTGTCATTTATTTCATTATTAACTAAAGCTGTTAACATATATATTAGTTATATAACATGCATAATAGGTTACTTAAGGACTAAAATGGTTCATGTTTAAAATTTGATTGAATTGACAAAGTATAATTTATTTTCATATTTTTGAATATATTAATATTAAAAAAATAATTAGTATTTTTGTAATCATTATTATCATTACGATAATCTTAATCTTAATAACTATATTTATGATAGTAATATTTATTCTAATAATTGATTATGATTAATAATATAATTGTAACTATACAATTTTAATATAATAATAACTATTGAGGTACTTGTATGTAGGTGAGATGTACATTACGTTTCCTATTTCATTTTCTCCCATTTTATCATATTTGTTGATTATTTAATAAATTTTTTCTAATACTTAATTTATAAATTAGTTAATGTAACCTTAACATAATAATTAATGCCATTTCTATTAATCTTTTTATTTAGTATTTTTTTTTACTATACATACATTGTATAAGTTATTTGTTGTTTAATGTTTTAAAGGGAGTAGAACTTCCTATAGATTTCTCCAGCCTTTATCGTCAATAATTTATTTTTCTTTTACTCTATTTATCTACTATTATTTTTCTGCATTTATTTGTTATTTTTTCTGTCTATTAAAACATTTTCTTTTATTTGTTAGAAAATATAAGTTAGGTTTAGTCTCTTGATTACTTTTGGTTATTGTTTTTGTGTGTTTGGTTTGTCATTTATTTCATTATTTGCTAAAGTTGTTAAACTATTTGTTAGCTATGCCACATGCGTAATAGGTTACTTTATGCCTAAAACGAGTCAAGTTTTATATTTGATTAGAAAACAAGATAGAAAAAATTAATTAGTGTTGACTTTTTAATTTAATTGAGATTTGTTTAATTGATAATATATAATTATTATTTTCATATTTAAAAACATATTGATGTTAAAATTTAATAATGATCAATATTTTTGTAATCATTGTTATCATTATGATAATCTTAATCTTATTAATTATATTTATGATAGGAATATTTATTACAATAAGTGATTTCAATTATGCAAATAACTGTTATTATACGATTTAAATATAAGAATTATTGGAGTGCTTATATGTAGGTGAAATTTACATTAAGTTTGTTATTTTAATTTCTCTCACTTTCTCATACGTGCCCTTTATTTTATAAATTTTTTCAACCTCCCATAATTAATTTATGAATTAATATAAATTAATTATTGAAACTTTAACACGGCAATTGATGCCATTACTACTCACCTTTTATTAAGTATATATATATATATATATATATATATATATATATATATATATATATATATATATATATATATATATATATTATCATTCATATCTTTTAAAGTAATTTAGTATTTAATGTCATTGGGAGCACAAACATACATCTCCAACCCCATATCCTCCTTCCATTTATGTTTCTTTTTCTCAAATTTTCTTCTATATTTTGCATTATTTTTTTGGTCATTTTATCAAATTATTGAAATACTTTATTTTATATGTTAGATAATATAATATAGGTTTAGTCTTTAGATCACTTGTATATTTTTTTTTTCATGCATTTCATTTCTTATTTATTTCACTATTAGCCAAAGTTGTTAATTGATATATTATGCAACATGCATAATTGATTACTTGTTGACTTAAATATATCAAGTTTAAAATTTGACTAGGAGATAAAATAGACAAATTTAATTAGTTTTAACTTTCTCATTTAGTTGAGGTTTATTGAATTGAGAAAATATAATAATTATTTTGATATGCATTAATATAGAAATATTAATAATTGATAATAACCGATAGTTTTCAATTATTATTGTCATTATGATAATCTTAATCATAATAATTATATGTATGATAGTAATAGATGTTATAATAATTGATTATAATTATACATATAGTTGTAATTATACAATCTTAATATAAAAACAACAACGACAACATTAGGGGTGCTTGTTTATGGGTGAGATGTACATTATATTTGATATTTTAATTTCTTTCACTTTAAAATTCAATTTAATATAATTAATTAATTATTGAAACCTATCATGATTGATGCTATTTCTATTAACCTTTTTATTTAGTTTATTTTTTATATATTTTATTTTGCAAACAATTTATATGTTTTTCAATATTTAATATCATCAAGGGAACACAAATTTCAACAAACTTCTCCATACCATGTCCTCACTGAATTTATTTTTCTTTTTCTCCATTTCTATACTATTGTTTACCATATTTTTGTTATTTTACCAATTTATTGTTTGACAATATGAGTTAGGTTTAGTCGGTTGATCCTTTTTGTTTATTTTACCCAATTTATATGGTTCTTTTCAGCCCATGAGTTGTTGGAGCCAGATGGTAATGTATTATTTTAATATCTTACTGTGCTTATGAAATAGTTGGTTCTTTTGTATCTATGGTGATTTATGCATCAAGTATGTTTTCGAGCCATATCCCCGCGGAAAATAATGCAATGTAGGTCATTACTCTGATAGTTCTAAAGAATAATATGTTGATCTCGGTATCATATTTGGTACAAATGTTGGTAGGTAACTATTTATTCTTTTCCGACCTTGGATCTGTAGACTTGCTGATTATATTTTTATATCTAGATCTGCTGCCATGGACTCGGCGAGTTGTGAGTTGAACGGCAATCCTCTCATAGCCCTGATTAAATAAACTATACCTCTGCTATGCTTGATTTACTCTATGGCTATTTAATTTTTTGGATGGTAATTAGATGGTGAGGGTATTATTATTAATTAATTTATCATCTATTATTGATAAATTATTTTCTATGATAAATGTCACCGGGTATCCTAACTGTTGGTTTGATATTTTATAAGTAGAGATTTGGGTCATCATCGACAAATGATTACTGTTGTACTTATTTGTTAGCAAAGGGAAAAGAAAAAGTAGTATCTTTGTGTTCCTAAACTTATTTGGTCTGTTATAACATGAAATGTCAGGTATTCTGGTTGGTGAAGTGTTCCAATCAACCTGTGAGACTAAAGAGGGAGAATTAATTTTGTTCTTTGGGTAGATTAAAGAGACTAGCAAATAATTTCTGAGTTTCCGTGTTTGGGATGACAGGAGTCCGGTCTATTGCCATTCATGTTGCATCAGCCACTTCATTTGCCGATCTAACACACACCAACTACTCTTGACTGTTCATTCTCAAAGTATGGCTAGTCTCTCTCCATCCGACTAGTTCCGGGTTCGAGTCTCGGGCAACCCATTTTTATTTTCATATTGAAATCGTATGTGTATAAATCTGATTATCTTTTTATAATTCACTTCCTTTATTCACAAAACCCTTTGTATGGATTTATATTGAAATTGGTTGACATGGGCATATAAGTCATGTTATACTGTTTAATAACAAGCCTTCAATTATCTATTTTTCTTATAGAGAATTCGTGTGCTTGGGAGTCCCTGATGATTCAATTAAATAAACCAAGATTTTACCATGACTGCAATTTTAGAGAGACGCGAAAGCGAAAGCCTATGGGGTCGCTTCTCGATTCTTAGTCCTACACTAGTTATTGAACTCTGATTTGTTGTGTCATATATTTTTATTTTTATTTTGCTTCAGATTTAAAATATTGGACTTCTTGTTTCCCTTTCTTTAAATGCTTTAGGTATTTGATTTTACTATCTTTTGCACCAAACTCTGACCAAGCGCACTATTGCTAGACATGATTGCTGCTGACCACCAACATTTCATTTGATTCATATTTTGAAATCCTATATATGCATGTATTGATATCTTGTAGGTTCACGGACATGCTTAGTATATAAATTCGACCTAAATTAATAGTTAAGAAATTTTGCTGGATTTTTAAAAAATTACAACAACTTGAAATGCATGTGCTAATTTATGAAAATATGTTAGGATGTAAATTTTTGGAATCATAAACATTAATTTAAATGTGTCTGTGCAAAGTTCTTTGTACTGATTTTTATTTAATTTTGCATGTAATTCCCTTGTGACTATTTGTTTTTTTTTTTTTAAATATATATCAATCTACCTATAGTTTTATCTCAATATTTGTCTATCTTCAAAGGTTTTTTTATGAAGTTTGGCCTCTTTGCAAATGTTTTCAGGAGAGATACTATTTATCTTAATTTTTTTTGTTTCTATGTTTTGATGTACATGTGCTTGGTATTGGGGTATATAAGACTTTTGGTTTTTTACTAGAATCTTGATCCAAAAAATTAAATAAATTATAGATAATAATAATTGGGATGATTTGTGTAGAAATATAGAATGAGTAGAACTAGTACTTTGCTTTTATACTTTATTTTACTCGATTTTTGATTATTTATTATTTATATTTATTCTCATATTATAACTTGAAATTTCTATATATTGTAATATATAATTGTTTCCTTTTCCCTAATCTTCTAAGCTATTGCTTATGAATTGGGAATTTTTCTTTTGGTCAATTTATTTACCTTTTTGTGTTTGCTTTTCTACAATAATATGTATTAATTTGTTCTTGGTCCTGAAATTATTGCTTCAATTTTATATGTCAATCTGCAAGATATTTTTGACTTAGGCTCTTTGAAGGAGCATTGTTAGGGGAGATTCATCATTATCAGAGTGACAAGCCATGTAAAAAAGATTTCTACAGTTATGATCTAGCTCACTGTTGGGTCTTGGCATGTATGAGACCTATCGATAGTGTTTCGTTGCTTCTTCATGAGTTATTTCTTAAAATTTAGTTTTGTTTAACTTCCCCCCACCCATGCCCCCAAATGCCAAAGGGTGGAATATTTCACTAATCAGCTTTATCCTTTACAATAACATCTTATAGGAAATCAGGATAAAAGGAATTCCAACTTCAGACAAAAAAGAAAAGTCTTGTTGGTTATCAATAATTCCCCAAATCTTCATGGTGGGTTAGCCAAGGATTTAAGCATCAGATCTACAAGTGAAGTCTTCTCTTTCAAACACTGAAGCAAAAAAAGAGGTTTGAATTCCTTGATTTCCTTGAGGCATTTAGCTTGTGGAGTAGTTTTAATATTTGGATTGTGTGAAATATGGTGAAAAGTAATAGTAAGTTAAATGTCCCGATTAAATTGGAAATATTTTTGGAGGGAAGCTGGGATAATCATGGTAGGTTGTCCGATGGTGAAAGTCCATACTTGTTGTGGGTTTTTCTTTCTTAGCTGTTGTTGCCCGCTTTATTTTTTATTTCAGGTTCAAATAAATTTGATAGGGAAATCTCTAATATTCCTCAAATTTAAGAGATGACTGGTGAAGAAGAATTTTCATGCTCGATAGCCGAGGATTGTATTGTAAAGAGGACATCAAAGCATCTGTAATTACTCTAGCAACAATAAACTACCCAATTATTTTAATATAATTGTACCTTTATTTGTGTTTGGGGTAATTTTTTTTTTCATGCAGCATTGGAGGGTTGAAGTCCTAAGTTTAGGAATTTTAGTTATATTTCAGGGCTTAGTTTATTGATATGCTTGGACTACCTGCCAAGAATGTGAGTTACTATAAAGAAAAATGTGGCTAATTCTCTTAAACTATACTCTTTCATCCTCTTTACATTTAAGTAATATATGTTTGATTGTAAATTAAATATATACAATTTCTGTAGCATGAACCATGCAGTTTCGATACATTGATCTATTTGGCTAGTTACTTAATTGAAGATGATATTCGTTTTTTTTTTCTCACTGGTGATTGATTGTTTCTCTTTTGCCTTCATCATTGGCTCTGTATAGGACGGAGGCGCCTCTTCTGGATTTATGCCGTTAAGTGGCAATATCATTCTCTCTTTATGTATAATTGTCCACCCTGGATTAAAATGCTAGTTTTTTCTTAATTAAAATTCTGTCTATGGAGGGTATGTGCAGGCAAGGGGTTGGTAGGTAGCCTACGCAGACCTGTTTTAATAATGTTGTTTTGAATAATGCACCAAAGAGTTGAGAGTTCATTTTCTCATGTGGTTAGATTAAGAAAAAACATATGAATGGTATTTTTTATATTTATGATAATAATGTTGATAATTTCCTGCTACCCAATATATAAATTTGTATTCCTAGATTTGTTTAAGATAATGATTATCACTTCTGGACAAGTATGGAGATTAGTTTTGATTTAATTTCTGATTGATTGTTTGATTTATTTATGACTTATTATTTGGTGTTATTAGATCATGTAAGTGCTTTTGGGCAAACATGGAGATTTTCTATGTTGATCATGGTTTTTTCTTTCCTTTTGCTTAGAAATGATTAAGTACTTCGTACCGTAGTAATTTGCCTAATAAGAATGATAATGAGATGTTTCATTACTTCGTACTAAACCTCAATATTTTAGACTTCCGTAGCACTACTGGATTTGGAGGCAGATGCCTCTAATTTTCTAATTCCACTTCATTGCTTTGTCAAAATATAAAACCTCGGTATCTTACATTAAGGTCACCTTTGTAGGGTGAATTTTTATTAGTTTTTGCCCTTGATTTCCTTTTTGAATGTGTAGTTGTGATAGAGTAGAAATTTTAGTCCCTGATTTCCTTTTTGAATATGATGTTGCCTTATCTATAATCAGGGGCACACGGCCAAACAGGGCCTAGGACTTAGGTGGGCCTCAATTTTTCAAATAGTATATGTATATATACATAGGAAACCTGTTAGGGTTTCTCGAAAGGATCGAAAGATTAATCGAGCGCAACGTTCGATTCGCCGATTCAACCTAAGGAACAACTCCAAAGGAAGACCAAAAGATTCAGAGGCATAGTTTGTACAACGGTAACTGAAATTTGAAGAGTGAATGATCTAGATCGATCAAAGGTAAGAGAGCAGATTCAGAAGAACGAGCAAACGAGAGAATCGCCGAGAGAGAGAGAGAGACAAGTCGCGAGAGAAGAATCGAGAAAAACTCATCCAAAATATTCAGTCAAAAGTATCGTCCTGTTACACATTGACCCAGCTATTTATAGGTGTAGTACAGACCATATGTCGACATACAAAATACACAATACAGACCTTCGAATACACGCTATATCTACAACGGAAAGGCCGAACGACCTGATTGCTTTGGGCCAAATAACTAGTCGATCAGCCCAATCAAACCCCAAAATAAAAATGTCCCAAATACAATTAAGTTTAGGACTTAATTCCCATCGGCTAAAAATAACACTTTAGCTAATCATGGCTATTAAGGATTAATTAATCCACAATCCATCTAGTCCAAATTAAGGACCGGGTGGCGGATTATACAACCGACCTAATTTCCATTAGCCAATTTCAACCGGTGAATGCATCATATGGGACTACAATTTATTAACAAAAAATTACATAATCTGCACACTTCAGATACATAATCTGCACATTCCAGCAACTGCATCCAAAGATCCACAGAGTCCATATGCTGCATTACACTCCTATTTATTCACCATATAAGATAAAAAATTATAAGTAAATAATTCACAGCAATTTTCAAATTTAATTAAATATAAATTCTTAAGATTCACATCATTCCCCTCTTCTTGGAAAGGTTTCGCCTCTGAAACCTGAATAAGTCCCAGAAATGGACTAAGATCAGCCACATTAAAAGAATTACTCACATTCCCAAATTTAACAGGTAAATCAATTTTATAAGCATTATTATTAATTTTCTCTAATACAGTAAATGGTCCATCTCCTCTAGAGTCCAACTTTGACTTTCTAAAATTTGGAAACCTTTCTTTCCTAAGGTGAACCCAGACTAAATCTCCAGGTTTAAAAATCATTTTTCTCCTTCTTTTATTAGCATGTTCAGCCATCTGTTGCACCTTTTTGTTAATCTGTTGGCTTACTGTCTCATGTAACCTTTTCATATTATTAGCTCTAGATTCAGCATCAAAATTTTGCAATTCAGCATGAGGCAAAGGACTCAAATCTAAAGGAGTTAATGGATTAAAACCATACACAATATCAAATGGAGTTTTATTAGTTGTAGAATGTAAAGTCCTATTATAGGCAAATTCCACTTGAGGTAAAACATATTCCCATTGTTTAAGATTCTTTCCAAGGACAACTCTTAACATGTTTCCTAAAGTTCTATTTACTACCTCAGTTTGTCCATCAGTTTGAGGGTGACAAGTTGTAGAAAACAATAACTTAGTCCCTAATTTTCCCCACAAAACCTTCGAAAAATGACTTAAAAACTTAACATCTCTGTCTGAAACTATAGTCTTAGGAATACCATGTAATTTAACCACATTAGAAAAAAATAATTCAGCCACCGCTACAGCATCATTTGTTTTATTACAAGGTATAAAATGAGCCATTTTACTGAACCTATCTACTACAACCATTATTGAATCCTTAGCTCTATTAGTCCTAGGTAATCCTAAAACAAAATCCAAAGATACATCAACCCAAGGATGGTTAGAGACAGGTAAGGGAGTATATAAACCAAAAGGTTTTGAAGTAGTTTTTGCCTGCCTACAAGTAATACAATTGACACAATGTTTTAAAACATCCTTTTTCATGTGTGTCTAGTAAAAATGTTCAATTAAAACATCTAAAGTTTTCTGAGATCCTAGATGTGCCATTAACCCACCACTATGGGCTTCTTGAATTAATAAACCTCTGTAAGAGCATGCAGGAATACACAACCTATTTTCCGTAAACAAATATCCTTCATTAATGAAATACTTTCCTTGTGAGGAAACTTCACACCTTTTATAGATTTCTTTAAAATCAATATCTTCTAAGTATAATAGTTTAATACTGGAAAAACCTAATAAAGTAGTATCAGCAGCATTTAGTAAAGCATATCTCCTAGATAAAGCATCTGCAACTATATTATCACTACCTTTCTTATATTTAATTATGTAAGGAAAACTCTCAATGAATTCTATCCATCTACCTTGTCTTCTATTTAACTTTGATTGACTTTTTAAATACTTAATAGCTTCCTGATCAGTATTAATTACAAATTCTCTATGTCACAAATAATGTTGCCACACTTCCAAAGCCCTTACTAAAGCATATAGTTCTTTTTCATAAGTAGAATAATTCAAAGTAATACCATTTAATTTCTCACTAAAATAAGCTATTGGTTTTCCCTCTTGAGAAAGTACACCCCCTATTCCTAACCCTGAAGCATCACAATCTAATTCAAACATCTTTTCAAAGTCAGGAAGACTCAACACAGGTGCTTGGGTTAATTTAGTCTTAAGTGTCTCAAAAGATTGCTGTTTTTCTAATCTCCAAGTGAACCCATTATCCTTCTTTGTTATGGCAGTCAAGGGAGCAGCTATAGTACTAAAGTTTCTCACAAATCTCCTGTAAAAAGAACACAATCCATGAAAACTTCTTACTTCAGTCACACTCTTTGGCACAGGCCATTCCTGAATAGCTCTAACCTTTTCTTCATCTACAGATACACCCTCTTTTCCTACCACAAATCCTAAGAAAACCACACTTTCCAAACAAAATCTAAACTTAGCTAAATTAGCATAAAGCTGTTTTGTTTTAAACACATTCAAAATAATCCTTAAGTGTTTCAGGTGTTCCTCTAAAGATTTACTATATATAAGTATATCATCAAAATAAACAACCATAAATTTTCCAATAAATTCCCTCAACACATAGTTCATAAGTCTCATAAAAGTACTAGGAGCATTTGACAACCCAAAAGGCATCACTAACCATTCATATAATCCAAAATTAGTCTTAAAAGCTGTCTTCCACTCATCTCCTGGTTTCATTCTAATTTGATGATACCTACTTTTTAAATCTATTTTGGAAAATATAATAGCACCATGCAATTGATCCAACATTTCATCAAGCCTAGGAATTGGATATCTATACTTGATAGTTATTTTATTTACTGCCCTACTATCCACACACATCCTCCAACTACCATCCTTTTTAGGTACTAATAACACTGGTACTGCACAAGGACTCATAGACTCCTTAATATATCATTTACTTAACAGTTCAGAGACCTGTCTTTTTAATTCCTTAACCTCTTCAAGATTGACTCTATAAGCAGGTCTGTTTGGTATAACAGCTCTTGGAATAAAATCTATTTGATGTTCTATTCCCCTTAATGGAGGTAATCCACTAGAATTGTCCTCAGGAAACAACTCACTATATTCTTCCAATAACTGTTTCACTGTACTAGGTATTTCTTCAATTATTCCTCTCTGACACTCATAACAGTCCTTAAAAATCATCAAGTATACATTAGCATTTCTTTTCATTGCCTTTCCTACATCCTTACCTTTAGCATAAAATCCAGAAGTCCCTTTCATGTCCTTTGAACTAAGATCATTCTCCAAATTAGGCTTAGATAACTCCTTAGAATCAGATTTAATTTTAGTTTGATCATCAAATATTTCTTTTGGAGTCATAGGTGCTAAGACAATCTTCTTATCATCCTTCTGTACTGTATACCTATTTTTATAGCCATCATGTATTACCTTCCTATCATATTGCCAAGGTCTACCTAACAACAGGTGAGCAGCATGCATAGGAACTATGTCACATAAAACAGAATCTTCATATTTTCCTAGTTTTAAATTCACTAAAACTTGTTGACTAACTTTAACGTCTCCCAATTCATTAAGCCACTGCAATCTATATGGTTTTGGATGTTTAGTAGTGGTTAATCCTAACTTAGACACCAACAGGGTACACTACAAGAAAACCCATTTTTAACAACGACCGTTTTCGTTGCTAAAGATAGTTTGTCGTTGCAAAAAATATATATCGCAACGATAATTTTTGTTGCGTGGTTGTTGCGCGTCATGGCGTTGCAAAAAAATAAAGCAACGACAGTGGTCGTTGCAAAAAAGTAATTAAACGCAACAAAAATTATCGTTGCTAAATATATGTCGTTGCAATACATCACTTGAACTCACTATGTATATTTATATATTGCAACGACTTTTGTCGTTGCGAAATACTAATCCTAATTCGGCAACATGTTATGTCGTTGCAAAAACCTATAATTAGCAACGACTTTTGTCGTTGAAAAAAATTAGTCGTACTTCGGTAACAAATTACGTCGCTACAAAAACCTATAATTAGCAACGACTTTTGTCGTTGAAAAAAATTGGTCATAATTCGGCAACAAATTACGTCATTGTAAAAACCTATAATTAGCAACGACTTTTATCATTGCAACAACGACAAATTTATTGCCAAAAATTGAACTTAAAACTTCAATAACCATATACGTCGTTGCGAAAACATTCAACTGCAACGACACAATAATCCATAAATTATACCATATACACATGCCCTGCTTAAATCCATACAACCAAAATATATAACAAAAATTCTTGACATATATATCTTAAAATAATTTCAACAAGGAACCAATCACCAATTTCTAATCCCCAAATACACACATATTCAATCTGAATAAAGATTATATCGTTCATGAATAACCATCTTGCATATTAATCTTCAAAATAACAATTAGAACCATTGTTCCCAATGCCAACCACAGGTCCAATCTTCCATATTGGCGATCACGCATCCTGCATAGAAAAAATATATAGAAAAGTAAATAATGACATAAAAAAGTAATAAAAATGATATATATCCAACTACTTTATACCTTCTCCGTTTGCTAATGCTACCTAATAGCATTTGCTTTAATGAAATTCTATAGATTTCTATCGGTATGAATAATACAAGAAAACAAAAATAAGAACAAAACACGTTTTCTTATTTTGGTGATCAGGTGGGTGTTGGGTATTTTCTATTTGATTCATTGCTGAAAACTGGTTTGGGCCCCTGGGTTGTTTTAAATGTCAAAGGTTGTTCAGGATTGATCTTCTGTTCCTAGTATTTTTTTTAGGGGGGTATCTCCTTCCACATGGTAGAGTTGGGGTTTTTATTTTTTACTCCCTCCATATTAAAAAGCAAGTTATTCTATATCCAAAATTTTGTATAAAAAGGAAAGTCATTTAGAAGAGTGGAAAACCTATTTTTCACTTTTATTCTCACCTTTTTTCTTTCATTATCAATACGTTAAATACTTTGCTATATTTCAATGAAGGGTGTAAGTAGAATTTTAAGACTACATTTATTTATTCCTAAAACAGAGTGTAACTTGTTAATATGTCCTCCTTCTTTATACGAATAGAGTATTTTTACTATTTTTTATTTTTTTTATCTCTTTTATAGTTGTTTAGTTGTCCTCATAAGAAGTTTTCATGTTTTGATGAGAAATTTTAAAACTTGTGGATAAGCACTGGGATTAAACCCAAGTTACATACTCTTTTGTTCATTTATTATATGATTGTGACTTTTCTTATGTTGCTTATGGTGAGTTGCAGTCATTTTAATTAGTGCAGCTAGTTGGTCTCTGGATTGGCCGAGGATTTAAGGTTTAAATCATGTAAATGACTCTGGTGCTATGAAAATTAGGGAGCATACATTTAATGGTTCGGTGACTAACATTGTGGGTCAAACACTAACCCGCTCATCAAGGAAATGAGTAAGTTGTGAAGTGTATGTTTTATTAAGCTATGAGGGTTTTTCCCTTCCTTTGTGAAGAATTTAGTCTCTAAAGCATCACTTAATGTCTTTTAATAGCTTTTTTTTATATTTCTGGACTTTGAGCTGAGAGATCTTCTCTAGAAATAATTTTGACGAAGTTTGTGACATCATTAGATAGGAGGTTTAGCTGAAATATTACCTGGTTGTGTAAAAATAGTGTTATTGTAGTTCCAATGTTGTGACTTTATCGTAAGCTGTCTAGAATGCTTAGTTGTTTCTTGAGATTGCTACTTGCTAATAGTAGGTAGCCTCTTCTTGAAAATTTTACAATTTGATGAATGCTAGTTATAAATTTGTACAGTTTGATTGTTGGGCAGATGTATTGCTATGAGTGTTTGCTTCAACGAGATATTCTACTGGTTGTATTATGAATATGAGGATTAGGTCAATTTTCTGTGTGATTAGTATCATTTGCTTGATCCTTCGAACAAGTTATTTGTTGGCTATTCTGGATGATCTTCAAGTCACTTTGCTGTTGAAATTTTAGTTAATCTGATTATTCACACAAGTTTAGCTACCTGTGATACAGTTGGTTGTGCAAATTCGATCTTGTGATCTTTATTGAGGATTTAGGAATTTAGTTATTAATCATAATTTAACCCAGATTAATTTACTGTCATTTTTTGAAAATTGTCTCTTACATGTTGCTTGCTCTTTAAAGGAATCAAACTCTAGTTTTCAGGAAGTCTGTAAGATATTATTATCATTATTTTCATTATCGTATAGATATACATGTCACTACTCCCGTCTTGGGTTTGCCATTGAAATGTTTCAAGTTTATATCTATTATTAATAAGATTCCAAGCCTAACTATAGATATTGTGCTAATATCTTTAAGAAATATGTCATAAATCCAAAGGTAAAAGGGTTTTATCGCTTTCTTCCTATTGTTATATTTGAAACAAAAACCAATGCCATATAAGTCCAGTGTTGGAATGTTTTTGTAATTTGTTCTATTTAGTTTATCACCATATTCCTAAATTGATGAAACTGAGTATCATACAGTTCCAATCTAGTGCAGTTGATATTTAATACTTAAGAATTTATCACCATATTTAGATTCGTTGCTGCATTTTAATACTCTAATTTGATCACCACCTCTAGTACAATGAATACATGATTTACAACAAGACTTTTAACAAAACAAAACTCTATAATGATATTCACATTTCAATAACTAAGGTATCCAAATTCCATATTAAAGGTAGAAGAAGAGAGATTTTTGTAAGAAGACTTTACCTCCACTAAAGAGAAGGGACATTTCTCAAATTAGCAAATTGCTCCAACATCATTTGTTTAAAATCTTCCATTTCACGTTGTTGCTGCTCTTTATAGCTATCAAATTGCTTTTGTTGGTTTTCTTGGCTTTCCTCTATTGCTTTCTCCAACTCCTTGATTCTTTGATCTTGTTGCTTAATTTTCTCTTGTTGCATGTCCATGATTTGTTGTTGGTGTATTTGTTGTCTTCCTTTAGTAAAAGGACGTATTGTAGTCCCTTTTCCACGGAAATATCCAGATCTAGCAGGTAACACCTCCAAAAGTATCTCCTCTTGTGACTTGGTGTCACTCGATGTAGCAACTACATCCTTTAATTTTTCCTATACATAAAATATGAAAATAAATCAACCATTTATATACTAACTAGATAAATACAATCATATATAATTAAATAATTTTGTATCATACATGTATCTCCTTTGATTGGTTATCTGCCCACTCAAGCACCCCAACTTGATTCTTATGTGTATGTTGGGCAAGCCAAATTATATCAGCTGAAGGCTTCACATTATTTTTTTCTTTTGTCTAAAACAATCAAGAATATCATGATTAATATGTAATTCAAAATACTACCTAATATGAACTTAATGAGTCAACCCTTACCAATATATCTTTTGATTCTGCAAATGACAAGTTACCGGTTGTGTGTGTAGACCTCTTATTAGATTTACGATTTTTTGAATTTCTTTTGCTCATTTTCTGCATGTTATAAAAGTTCAATGTTAACATATTGAATCAAGCTAAAAGCTAATTATGTACTTTAAATAAAGATACTACCTTAACTTCAACAGAACCAAACCGTTTTACACAAAACTCCCATTGATCTGGTAGTAAATCAGGAGGTGGATTCTTCAAGCGTTCTTCATCGGTTTGGCCACATTTATCACTCTTGTAATAGTAGTGCAAACGAGCTTTCCACAATCTATATAAACGCTGCATAGTATCGACAACAAAAGCTTGCAACTTCAAATAACTCCCACCTTCCTGGATGTCAAATTTATCCTTCATATAACACAATTAATTTATCATGAGAACTAGACTTACATAGCGATCATTTATAAAAATTGAAATATATATCTTCTTACCTGTATCTCTTTCCACATACTATCACCAGCCACCATGAATGCTGCCTGCCAGTTGTTAATATTTAATGGAGCCTTTGTTCTCACTATATGACCACACTCATTTACCAAATGTCGAGCATTCTCTCCAATTGCCCGATCAATTTCATTAGGAATGTAAATGTTCAACTTCGATTGTTTTCCTTTAATCTTCATGTCAACCACATAGGATTTATATTTTCCTCTTTGACCTTTAGTTTTCTTGCTTGTAGCTAATGCCAAATGAATGAAAATAAGAAACAAACAATTAATTAAATATTTGAAATATAATTACATTAATTTGAGTAGGAATATTATTAAAAATACATACCTTCACCATTTTCAGTAGTTGCATTAATTGCGGAGTGTACTGAAATATGGCCACTTCCCCTTCTTTGTTTGACATGAAGAAAAGAAAAACAACTTAAGACTAAATAAAATAAGTGATTCATCATTCTGAATCATCGGAATGTAGCTCGTCTTCTTCACTTGAACCCTTAAAAACTTCAATTTCATCATCATCATCTAAGTTCCTTTGTCTCTTCTTCTTTGAAATCGTAACCAACTTCACAGAGCTTGCTTCGCCTTCCACAACAAAAGCATCTGTAGCTAATGAATTGACAAAAAGAATACCAACTTCACCTTCACCTACAATATGTGATTGAACATTCACCTCCTCTTGCTGATATGCATCTATATCCATACTTTCTCCATGACTCTCTTCGTTGGGCATATCATGAATATCTCTAGGCTGGGTCTTTATAACATATTTCCAGTCAGGATATTTTGGATCTTGTATATAGAATACTTGCTCCACTTGTGACTCCAAAACAAATAACTCATCTGTTTTCAATGATCTTGTCTTATTTACACTAATCATCCCATATTCATCTATCTTGTAGCCTCTACCATGATTCACATCAAACCAATGACATTTAAAAACGTACACATGATTTCTACCAGGATATTGCAACTGAAATACATCTTTTAACACGCCATAATATTCCTTATCAGAACTCTGATCATCTCCCTTCACCATAACTCCACTATTTTGAGTTTTTCTATTATCACATCGATCATCTGTATGAAATCGAAAACCATTTAATATATGCCCAGAGTAATGCCTTGCAAGTCTAGATGGATAACAAACTAAATTATATACATCATCATCAATTTGTCCTTTTTATGCAGTTTGCGCACCTATATATATATATATCAAATTGCATCACTAAGAGATATCAATATTGAAAATAAAAAGAAAGTTAAGGTAATCATTTTTATCAAATCGCATCACATACATGATGATGTATCCATTTTGAAAATTGTGACTTATGCATTTGCTCCACTTGTCAAGGGTTTTCTCTTTCTAGCTCCATCTTATGCTCCCTTTTTAAAGAAATAACATAAGATATGCAAGTAATCTAAGCAAATATTCAATAAATTGGGAGAAAGTTAGAGCGTACTTTATGAACTCTACAAGCTCATCACAATTCTGAAGAACATATAAATGCACTTGTTCACATTCCTCGAAAGTCAAATGGTGTGGCACACCTTGTCCTATCGGCCGACCAAGTGGTGAAAATATCTCAAGTTTACTTCTTATATACCCCTCATTATCATCATCATTATGGTCTTTGCGATTGAATTTTGTGGCAATGTCATCCATATATCTTGAGTAGAAAGTTAAACATTCATCTGCAAGGTAACCTTCAACAATGCAACCTTCGGGGTGTGCTCTATTGCGAATATACTTCTTCAAGGTACGCAAGTACCTGATAACAAGTAATTCTCACCATAAATAATTTCAATTACATGCCAAATGAAATAAATAAAAATTATTAAATTTTTATGTGTACCTTTCAATGGGATACGTCCATCGATATCTAACTGGTCTTGCAATTTTTGCCTCTGCTGCTAAATGTACTACTAGATGGACCATGACATCAAAGAATGCTGGAGGGAAAACCATTTCAAGCTTACATAATGTGTAGGGGATATGCCTTTCTAAGATATCAAGCTCTTCTAAGCATATACTTTTAGAACAAAGGTTCCGAAAGAATAGGCTAAGCTCAATTAAAGGTTCACATACATGTCTTGGTAAGAAACTATGAATTGCAATCGGAAGAAGCTGCTCAATAAACACATGATGGTCATGGCTCTTCATGCATGAAATCTTTCTCCCATTATCTTTAACACATCTGGAAATGTTGGACAAGTATCCATCTGGAGATTTCAAGCGAGCAAACATCTCACAAACTGCAGCTTTAACATTAGCATTCAAAGTATAGCATGCTATTGGAACATGTACTTTATCACCATCTAAGATAGGGTGTAACTCATCCCTAATACCCATGTTCACCAAATCAATTCAAGCCTTTATGGTGTCCTTTGTTCTATCTTTAATGTTCATTATAGTACCCAAAATATTATCAGAGACATTTTTTTCAATATGCATAACATCTAAGTTATGTCGAATCTTTAACTTTGTCCAATAAGGCAACTCAAAAAATATACTTTTCTTTTGCCAACCATACAAACTATTAAAGGAGTCAAATTTTCTTTTTCTTCCACCACATAGCTTGCCAAACATTTCATGCTGGAATCGGTTGTAGTGAGCAAGTACATCATCACCAGTCAAAGGAGTAGGTGCACTCCCTTTTTCTTTTGTCTTATCAAAAGAATTAGCATCCTTTCTCCATCTATGATTATGTGGTAACCAACGACGATGTCCCATGTAACCACCCTTATTCATTAGTGAAGTGCGTCTTGTTTCTTTATGGCAACAAGGACAAGCAAAGTGGCCTTTTGTTGACCAACCAGACAAATCAGCATATGCTGGAAAGTCATTGATGGTCCACAATACAGCTGCACGCATCACAAAATTTGTCTTAGAGTGGGCATCATATGTTTCAATACCTATCTCCCAAAGTTCCTTCAATTCTTCAATAAGTGGCTGAAGATACACATCTATATCTCTTCCGGGAGAAGAAGGTCCTGGTATGAGTAGAGTCAGAATAAACGAATAAGCTTTCATACATATCCAAGGAGGAAGATTGTAAGGAATAAGAACAACGGGGCAAATACTATATTGTGAGTCTTTAAAAGGTTGAAATCCATCACAAGCTAATCCAAGTCTAACATTTCGTGCATCATCACTAAAGGAACTGTACTCATCATCGAATGATTTCCAAGCAAATGAATCAGCAGGATGCCTCATTATTCCATCATCTACCCTCTTTTCTTTGTGCCACCGCATATCTTTAGTCGTCTTTCTCGACATATATAGCCTTTGTAACCTAGACTTTAATGGAAAATATTGAAGAACTTTGTGGGGTACTTTTTTCCCTTTATAAGAGCCTTTGTCATCTGTCTTCCACCTACATAGACCACAGGTGGGGCACTCAGTTAAATGCTTATTCTCTCTCCAGTAAAGGATACAATCATTGTTACACGCATCAATCTTAACACACTCAAGGCCCAAGTCTGCAATGAGTTTCTTAGCCTCATAATATGAATCAGGAAGTGATGTTCCCCAAGCTTGAGCATGTAACTTAAGTAGGCTATCAAAAGAAGAATCACTCCAATTATTAAGAGCCTTTAAGTGCAACAACTTCACAATATATGATAACTTCGACATTGTCACGCCATTTGTTGTCAATGGCTCTTGATATTCTTTTAAGAGCCGATAGAATTTTGCTGCTTCACCAATAGGTTCTTCAGACATGTCATTCCCAATATAAATGTGAGTATCATCCCCCAAATTGAAGTCAGCAACACCACAAGCATCTTCTAACATGTTTTCTTCACTATCAACATTATTTTCTTCACCATCTAAATTGTTTTCTTCACCATCAAAATATTCTATTGTTTCACCATGAAACTCCCAAACAGTATAGTTCTCATACATTCCCCGCTTAAGCAAATCAAATCTCACTTCACATCGTTGCTTAAATATTATATTGCGACAACTATCACAAGGACATCGAATTGTGATAGTATCTTTATCCTCATTTCTAATGTTACGTAGAGCTAAATTCAAAAAACCATTAACACCATCTACATATTCACGACATGAACGATTCTTTATTTTCATCCATTCCTTGTTCAAATCCATTACCTATTTTGAAATAGCAATATAGTTAATAAAATTGTCTAACAATCATAATAGGGGATAATCCACAAAATCATAATTGTATTATCAAATATCATAGAAATTGAAATAGATAATATTTGATAAATAAAATAAAAAAAGAATACTTTTTTATGCGTACCTGATAGCTACAAAAAAGATAACACTTCCTCTATCTTGGATGGCCAAAACTCAATATTTCAACCAATAAACCTGTGGAAAATAAACAAGGTAAAAAAAAGCACTGCAGAGATGGTTTTAAATTTATTATGGCTTAAAATATTAAAAAAAAGAAGAAGCTTTCTCTACTAAAGCAGAATCCATATATAATTGATATAATGAGACATAGGCACTCGTTTGCTCTACCAAAAAAATATATTTATAGAACCATAAAATAAATTCCTATATGTAATTGTTTCTATATGTCACATACATAGCGACACTTCAAAGGGAAATTAGTTATTGTAGGATTTCCTTCTACTTACACAAGTACCATAATTTTGTAAAAAATAAAAATAAAAAACATAAGTTCAAAACAAGATTAAGGTTTAGCTTAGCTGGCTCTCTCACTTAGATGCAACTTCATTGAAGTGAAGTATGAATCTGTTATGGGTTTTAGCTTAGCTAATCTTCAGACTCATGAAAGTTCTGTTGTTCAAGTAAACTTATGCCTAGTGATAATTATCTGATTGATTAAACTTTAACGTTCTTTTTTACTCAATACATGCATACTCTGTATGTAATCTATTTTGTCATGGTCATGAATTTAATTTGGTTTATGGGAACAAAAAGGCTCTGGAAGTCAACTTACCAGAGAGCTCTAGGAAGTTTATAACCTGCATCAGGAAGTATCTGTTATTTTATTTGCAGCTTCTGGAAGAGACTGGGGATATTAATCAAAGCTTGCAAGTTCACCTACTGTTTTATCTTTCCCAAATATCAAAGTCCTGTTTGAGGAGAGAGTTTGAAACTAAGTGCTGCAGTTGGTTTATTTATTGAGGAGGAGTTTGAAACTACTCATGAAAGAATCTGCTCAAGATTATTTGTCAAGGATTTCAAGTGTAGTGCAGCAGATGAAGGCATATGGTTGGTAAGGTCAAAGCTTGATGAGAAATTTGTCAAGTGTGTATTTATTGGCTATGCTACTCAGTCCAAGGCATACAGGTTGTATAATCAGCATAAATGTGATATTTGCTGAGAATGAGGTCTGGGATTGGTCACAACAGGCCAACAATCAAAGAATATTCACATTTGAGTTTGAGAATGACTCACAGGAGAATAATGATCAAGCTGTGCAGAATGATACTCCACCAGCAACTCCTATAGGAAGACAAGACACATCAGTTTGAGAATGACCAAGAAAAATGAAATCACTGGAGGAAATATATGCAACCTATGGATTTGCTCTTGTTACCGTAGAGCCAATTCATTTTGCTGAAGCTGCAAAGCAAGCTGAGTGGCAGCTTGCCATGGAAGAAGAAATCAAGTCTATCCAAAAGAATAGAGCTTGGGAAATGGGTTATCAGGATCAAATTCAACACAGATGGGAATATACAAAAGTATATATGGCAAGATTTGAGGCAGTTAGGGTAATCCTGGCTTTGGCAATGTGGAACAACCATTGGTGAGAATGGCTTTGACAAAAGTGAGAATGAGCCCACTCTGTATATCAAAAAAGCATCTAATGCTGAATATCTGGTGGTATGTGTGTATGTGCATTCGGAAAATCTATGATGAAAGAATTTGAAATGATTGATCTAGGAAAGCTGCAATACTTTCTTGGATTAGAAGTGAGTCAAAGTGAAGAAGTTCATAATGGAGGATTGTGATATTGCAATTACCCCAATGAATACTAATGAGAAGTTTCAGAGAAATGATGGTACAGAGAAATGATGAAAAATTGTACAAGGCCAGACATTGCATATAGTGTGAGGGTGTGTTGTTCCTTGTTTTCTAGCATTTCCTTAGACGTGCAACATGGAGTTTGTTGCCTTATTTAACCATGTAAGTTTCATTGAATTAAGAAAGTGAATTTCTCCCTTCTTTTCATTTCATTATTTGGCTCAAATAAAAAAAAACTTCACAAAATACAGTGTAAAAAATAAGGTGGCATAATTATAGTAAGAACTAAGAAGTCTTTAAATTTGAATATGTTACACTATCCTACCTCAATATCTTAGTAACCATGAAAACAAAAGAAAGTAATATCCCCATTAGAAATACTATTACAACCCTCACCAGCTAAGACATGGTAAGATACCCAATGAGGCTAAATAGATGGATGGCTGGATAAAAAGATAAACAATTCTGATAAAAGTAAAAACTAAAATAACTGAAAACAAAACCAAGAGTTTCCTTCTCCTTTCCCTATTAAAATGATGTATTATACACAATAATATAAGGGGGTAGATATATAATGGTTGTTTCTAGAATAAATTCTATATAAAAAATACAATTTGTAACAAAATATGAAAAATAACAAAAAAAAACCTCAATTTAGAGGCCAAAATGACCTTTTTGGGCTCCCAGATTGCCCAAACCGGCTATGCCGTAGATCTCAAAAAAATACCCAAAATAGCCTCCTAGATCACCTAAATCCGAGGTCCCATGAAAAAGTTATGACCCTCCAAAGTTTACGGTAATAATGTCTTCTCTTTTTTTTAATACTTACTAATTGAACCTACCAAATACCATAGCATAAAAACGGATTGTTGTCAACTGCTATCATATAATATTGTATAGACCAAATTATCACCCATTCCTTACTAAGTATGACATCAACTCAGCAAAATGGCTATATTCCATAAACTCTGATTAAGTATGACAGGAAAAAAAGTATTCCTCACAGATATAATCCAATGTATTGACAATGGCTATATTCCATAAACACATGCACACAGTAACAACTCACATATATAATCCAATGTATTGCAGATATGCATAGATATGCATAGATACACACACATGGAATATCTGAACAACTCACCTTATTTATGCAGAGATATTCACAGATATACACAGATATACACACATGGAATATCTGAACAACTCACCGTATTTATGCAGAATATCCTAACATCCTAAAAAATCTAAATAACCAGAACAACCAGAACAAACAGAAACAGAAACAAAGACAAAGACAAAGACAACCTAAACAACCTAAAGGCAATGTGAAAATAATTAGAGATAAAATCTTATGTTATGTTACATATATTATGTTATATATATTCTGTTGTTATATATATTCTGTTGTTATATATGTTCTATTCTCTTCTCTTATCTTCTATTCTATTCTATTCTATTCTCCCTACAACAGAAATTTAATGAAGAATTTAAAAACAGACAGCCAACAAACAGACAGCCAACAAGAATAATAGAAACAGAAACAAAGACAAAAACATCAACAATACCTGACAAAAACGCATATACAGCAATGGCAGGTACTTCTTACTCATATCTGAACAAGGTGAAAAATTAATTAGAGATAAAATCCTATGAATTGAAGATTGATTCATTGAGTTGCAAGATAATTACCCACAAACAAGATAAAATCCTATTAATTAGGGCTTACAGTTCTACAGCAGGGCAGGGCACGAAGGGAGCACACAAACAAACAGAGATCTTGCGGGGGGTCTGGTTTGTGCTTGCTTTCTTCTTCTTCTATGGTTGGTGATGGCAGGGCAGGGCACGAAGGGAGGGAGAAGGGAGGGAGCCTGATGTAGAATACACTAATACATGAAGGGAGGGAGAAGGGAGGGAAAAATTTGGATTGGCGCCTGATATAGAATACGCTTATAGGCTGATGTAAAATTTGTGCCTGGGATCTGCAACGACAAAATATAGTCGTTGCAAATAATTCATTAGGTTAATTATACATACGCAGCACACACACACACATATATATATATAGGTTAATGTAACGAGATTTGTCGTTGCAAAAAATTTTCGTCCATTTTTAGCAACACCAACAAATTGTCGTTGCCAAAAATTGTTTTGTGCAACGAGAATATATTATCGTTGCAAAAAAACTATTGCTTAAAATTGTTTATATTGATTTTTTCTTTTATTTTTACTTATTGCAACAACAAGTCGTTGCAGTAGAATATGTTATATTTTGCTACGACAATATATCGTTGCAAATAATTCGTTAAATATTGCAACAAAAAAATATCGTTGCAAAAATTAAGTTGTGTATATTGCAACGAGATTTGTCGTTGCAAAACATTTTTGTCAATTTATACGCAACACATATATAGGTTAATTATTTTATGCAACAACTTTTAGCAACGCCAATAAATTGTCGTTGCCATCAATTATTTTTTGCAACGAGAATATATTGTCGTTGCAAAAAATTTGTTGCGAAAAATAAGTTTTCTTGTAGTGGTACTAGCAGCATTAATACAACTACCACTATCTATGGCCATGTTAAAACACTTATCATCAATTAAACTTTTCTCTCTGTATAGCATTAGAATCAGGTAATTTATTACTATTTAAAGCCCTTCGAACCACAAAAAGATCCCTACTCACTGGTAATTCTACTTCCTCTTCTAGGTCACTATTATCCTCTCCAACTATATTAACCTCTTCCTCTTCTTCTTCTTCAGATTCAGATTCTATATCTCCAGACTCTCTAATTAAAATGTTTCTCTTGTTTGGACATTCAGAAGCTATATGTCCTAATCCTCCACATCTAAAACATTTAATATCCCTAGTCCTGTTTGATCCATTTACAGGGTTTGTCATCACATTCTTACCCTTTTCAAACTTCTGTCCTACCTTAACTTCATTTTTTCTACCTTTAAATTCAACCTTACTATTATTCTTCCAGTTTCTAGAAGTATTTCCCCCAAAATTTCTCCTTACTGTAGTCTTAAACCCAATCCCAGGGGGTTTATATTATCTAGATTTCCTTAATTGAATCTCTATCTTAGTAGCTATATTCACCATTTCATTCAAAGTTCCACAAGGATACAGTTCTACTTTATCAGCTATCTCTGAATTTAATCCACTCAGAAACCTAGCCATGGTAGCATCATCATCCTCAATAACTCCTGTCTTAATAATCAAAACTTCTAGTTACTTATAATAGTCATCCACTGTCCTCACTCCTTGACTAATAGTTTGCAACCTCTTATGCAATTCCCTATAATAGTAACTTGGCACAAACCTCTTTCTCATTAAGGTTTTAAATCCTGCCCAAGTCTGTATAGGTGGTTCCCCACACCTTCGTCTAGTTAACACCAACTTATGATACCAAGAGGACGCATACTGAGTAAATTCTACTACAACCACCTTAATTTTCTTTTCTTCAGAGTAATTATGACACTCAAATACTAGTTCTATTTTCCTTTCCCATTCAAAATAATAATCAGGGTCATTCCTGCCATTAAACCCTGGTATACTAATCTTAAGATTATTCAAATTCCTATCAATGAACTCTAATTCCCTATCTTGCCTATTGTTCTGTCTAGGTATCCTATCACTATTGTGAGATACTTGGTCTTCCAACTCCTCTAGATTAGCTATGGGTGGAATTCTAATCCTAGGATCCATTGGAGCCCTCCTAAAACTCCTGCTTGATTAGTTTCAACTTTTTTATGTTGCAACTCATTGATTCTTACTTCCTGTTCCCCTAGTCTTTGTTCTAGGTTAGCAGATAAAACAGTAAATTGTGCAATCATTTGTTCTTGAAAAGTTCTAAGGGTTTCTAGAAGATCATTACTAGACACAGATTGATTAACAAACTGACGATTGTTAGACATAATGAAATTTTTAGATTTAAACAACTAACACAGCAGCAATCAATTAACAGAAACAACTTATTCAAGAATTTCAGACAAATAGAACACACAGTATAGTCTCAAGAAGTATCACAGTATCAAAGATTAACAGAAATAGCAATAGTAAAGCTTACTCAGACTTATTCAATGTCTATAATAATTCTACAATAATGACTAAGTAAAAGGGAACGATATTACCGCGTCTGCTTAAGCAATTAATTCACTTATCTAGGGTATCCCTCTTCTTGGAGGTCTATCCCTTTTTCTCGAAACTAAATGGTTCGCCGGTTATATTACCTATATACTTATTAACAAACAAGTAATTTGCAAAGAAATTGGAAATTAAGTATAGTAGATAGTAGTATTAAACAAGAAAAATTACGAATCGAGGTTACCAACAACAATTTGTCGCACTGTCAGTCAAGATTCAAGTTCTTGACCAAACCCTAGGTCGATTAGGGTTTCTCTTCGGACTTTCAAAACAGCGGACCAAAACACTTTAATCGCCGGTTTTTAGAACGAGGAAAATCGAAACAGTCCTCGTCGCTGTAAACCCTAAAATTTCACACCTCAAGATAGGGTTAGCGAAATACAAAAATCGACTCAAAAATGGAGGAAAACTTAATCAGTAACAAAGAAACTACGAGCACTCTAATAATCGAGGCTCTGATACCAAATGATGGAAACCTGTTAGGGTTTCTCGAAAGGATCGAAAGATTAATCGAGTGCAACGTTCGATTTGCCGGTTCAGCCTAAGGAACAACTCCAAAGGAAGACCAAAAGATTCAGAGGCACAGTTTGTACAACGACAACTGAAATTTGAAGAGTGAATGATCTAGATCGATCAAAGGTAAGAGAGCAGATTCAGAAGAACGAGCGAACGAGAGAATCGCCGAGAGAGAGAGAGACAAGTCGCGAGAGAAGAATCGAGAAAAACTCAGCCAAAATATTCAGTCAAAAGTATCGTCCTGTTACACATTGACCCAGCTATTTATAGGCGTAGTACAGACCGTATGTCGATGTACAAAATACACAATACAGACCTTCGAACACACGCTATATCTACAATGGAAAGGTCGAACGGCCTGATTGCTTTGGGCCAAATAACTAGTCGATCAGCCCAATCAAACCCCAAAATAAAAATGTCCCAAATACAATTAAGTTTAGGACTTAATTCCCATAAGCTAAAAATAACACTTTAGCTAATCATGGCTATTAAGGATTGATTAATCCACAATCCATCTAGTCCAAATTAAGGACCGGGTGGCGGATTATATAACTGACCTAACTTCCATTAGCCAATTTCGACCGGCGAATGCATCATATGGGACTACAATTTATTAACAAAAAATTACATAATCTGCACACTTCAGATACATAATCTGCACATTCCAGCAACTGCATCCAAAGATCCACAGAGTCTATATGCTGCATTACACTCCTATTTATTCACCAAATAAGACAAAAAATTATAATTAAATAATTCACATCAATTTTCAAAATTAATTAAATATAAATTCTTAAGATTCACATCACAATGTGTAGCAAGTAGGTTGCTGAGATAGAGCATAAATCATTTTGTGGCTGTATAAATAGTATAATTTGTATTATGTGTTAGCTGGAAAAAAATTGGATAGGATGTGCTGGCAATGATGATGGTCAACTCTACCAAAATGGACATTGTTTTGAGATAAATTTTTTGATATGTATATATCTATGTTTGATTGTGACTTGGTTTCTTTTTTGGAGTTCAACTTTTACCATAAGAAAAATGTGTATCATGCTTCTATTTGGTTTGAGTAATAATTGTACAGAAATATTAGGATCTGTGATCCCTTATTTTTCTTTTCCTTGTGATCGATACTAAATATATTTTGACTAAATAATTTCAAAGTTTAACTAATGTTTTTTTCCTCATGTTCTTAAATATAATTTTAGAAATATGCCTATATGCCAAGTTTGAAACCAAGTGGTGTGGCATTACTACTTCTACTACTGCCACTATCACCACCACTACTACGACCATAAATATGATAAATTATTAGTATGGTTATTTTATTAATAATAGATAATCATAATTTATTTATTTTATAATGATGATTAATGTTAATCTTATGAACTGTTTATTTATTAGTAAAAGTTGCATTGTTTTTACATAAAATTTGCTTATACTGAAATTTCTAACTCCGTCTAATGGAGCAGGTTTAAGATGCCAGAGAATTTGATTCCTAATAAGGATGCATATCAGATCATGAAGTATGTGCTTTTGTTGGATGGAAATCCAAGGTTGAGCCTTGCATCCTTTGTCACTACATGGATGGAGCCCGAATGTGACAAGCTTATGGTGGCTGCAATTAACAAGACCTATGTTGATATGGATGATTACCCTATTACCACTGAACTTCAGGTAGCTAATTAACCTCAACTAATTACAATGGCTACTTCCTGCATGAGATGAACTTCACTACCCCGATGAACTTCATATGCTATTTAGTTTCCTCTTAATGGCTCTCTCAAATTGTATGTATTGACATGCTTTCTGCTATATATATATTTGCATCCATCCATGTATAGGTTGGTTGGGAGAAATTTGCAAGTACTATGAGGTGGAGCTGAAGGAAGTGAAATTGCTTGATGGATCTAGACAAAGTTGTGGAACTTGTAGATGAGAATACCATGTGTGTTGCAGCAATGCTAGGTTCCACTTGAACAAGTGAGATTGAAGATGTCAAACATCTTAACGACCTACTCGTGAAGGAGGAAATTGGATATGGCACACCAATTCATGTTGATGATGTTAGTGGCAGATTCATTCCTCCATTCCTTTACCCCCAAGATTGAAAGTGATTTTTGCTTGCCGTTAAGAGCAGTAATGTTGTCATCTTGTATATGCTGGTGTTGGTTGGCTTTTGTGGAGGAACAAAGATGATCTGCCTGATGAACTTGTCTCTCACATCAGTTATTTGGGATCTGATCTGCCCACCTCCATGCTCAACTTCTCTAAAGGTATATGATTATCTTTACAATATTATATGCTTTTAGTTGCACATAAACAAAAGAAATGATACTAGAATGTTTTATTCCGATGAGTTGAGTGGAAATCTTAGCTTTGCTATTTTTATCCTCCGTTGTCTTATTTATCCTATTTTCGTATGTCTATTTACCGTGTAGGTGCAAATTAGATAATTGTGAAATACTATCATTTCATACGGCTTGGCTTTAAGATATGTCTTGTTGCTAGCTTGTTTTTTGGCTATTTATGACCGATGTTGCACTGATATCCTTCATCATCTAGACACCAAAGAAACTATGTAAGATTATTAATAAACTATTTATTTGTTAATAGAAATTATTAATTAGTAAATTTAATATAATTAAATTTGTCATCTCTTTTTTTTCTATCTATATTAAGACAAGCATTTTTTCTATTTTAATCAAAATCTTAATGTGTGCTTGAGAGAGCTCTAAGTTGCGGGATGTTTTTAGCGAGTTGCTTTATTTATAGATTGATGTTGTATGGAGTTATGTGGTCACTCTAGTTTTTCTATTTGGCTTTGTTGGAGTGCTTGGAATTAGGTGAGATATATTACTTTAACAAACATGTCATTTTTTATAATAAAAAAAAATCAACCACTTATATGAATTTAATCTTATTACACAGACCTACATTTTTTCTAATGTTCCGTCTCTAAATATATTGGCATTCTGATTCCCAATCCTCACCCATTTCATTTGTCATTTGTTATTCGTTTTGATTTCTCTATTAATTTCATATATCCATTTGTTGTTTTATAGAACTTAGGGTATATAATATAGCTTAGCTTTTATATTATTGATCACTTTTGTTTATTATTTTGTGTGTTTGGTTTGTTAATTTTTCCATTATTAAAGAACTTTTTTTTGTCATTACTAAACAAAATAAGTTGGCTTTTATCCTATTTGACCACTTTAAATAAATTTATGTTGTATGTTACTTTATGAGCAGCTTCTAAATTATGGGTTATGTCCTATTTTTATTGTCTTACAATATCTAATTTAAAATTTGATAAATTTACGTCTTATTTTTTGATCAAAGATATTTATAATGTAATATTATATCTAACAAATATAATTACATTAGGATATATACAAAACCATGAGCTTAGAGCTCCTATAAATGAGGGTATTATTCTAGTCGTATACTCGGCTATCAAAAAGGAAACCAAAGAAAAAATAAGAAGAAATCAGTTGACCGTCAAACAAACTTAGAAGGTAATGGGGCCTTGATTTTTTCTTTTATAGTTTCCACCATTGCATCAAATATCATTAGCCACTCCACTTTAAAATTTGCAAAATTCCTAACTTGCCGAACATGATACACTGTTGATTTTTGTGCTAATATTTTGGCCTTTTTGTGTTATGAAACTCTCAGATGTTCCTCAAGGTGAAATCTAGAATTGTGCATCATCTTTCAATGCCCAACTAGTTCGTCCAACGAGTTCTTTCCCTTGTTTCAAATAAGCGGTATAGTCATACACTATAAAAATAGGTGTGAATGAGTTTTATTTTTACCTAATAATATCACTTTTTATTTATTTTTCACATTATTAGGCATAATATTAATATATATATATATATTAATGAATTATTTTATTTATAATTATTGTTTTTCTTATTAACATTATTTTATCTTAATAAAATTAATAATTAAGCACTTGTAATAATTATTCAATATTCGAATTATTATTAGTATATTATATTTATAATAATATATTATCTTATCATATATACTATTACAAGTTATAAGTATTTACTAATAGTGATGATTAATTTATTCATTTATAATGATGATTAATTTATTCTTATTAATGTATTTTTTTCATTATTTAATAAGAATAATTATTTATGATCTGTAAAAAAAAGGAATATCTAGTTTTGTTTATCATTATTATTTATCTATTTTATTTTTGTTTAGTTTTTATTTATTATTTTTATTATTAATTATTGCATAATATTTTTATATAATTAATAGTATTAGCTCTATAATATAGTGTTATCTAAAGTTTATATATTATTATTAATTATTACTTATTGTAGTTTTTATTATTTTTATTGTTGTCAATTTTATATTTATGATTAGTATAATTATAAGTTTTTTCTTATTATGATTATTATTCAAAATAAATTATTATTTATTACTACAATTAAATTTTATTTATTTACTACTAATTTATTATTATTGACGATTAATATTATCATACATATTTTATAAATTGTTAGTATTATTATATTTAACCAAAATGATAGTCTTGTTCTATTTAATTTCGCTTATAGTTGTATTGAAATATTAAGATATTTTCTTATCACTTTATTAATTTTATTGTGATTGGTACTTAATAAATTAATAATGGGAAATAGCCATCATTCGTTATATAAATATGACAATATTTTTGTATCACTTTATTATTTTTGTTGTGATTGGTACTTAATAAATTAATAACAGGAAATAGCCATCATGTTTTATATAAAATGTGACAACTAGGTTAGCTTTCGATAATGTATGTAGAAATAGAGGATTCTCCTTCACTAAAATTATTTAATTGAGGTGTTATTATTAGTAGCAATAGATTTAAGTTGAAGGCTTTTTATTATTTATATAATTATGTTGTTTGTAAAGTTTAAATTTAAACATGATTTTTTTTCCATTTTTTTGGTATCGGTGGAAATTAATAATGGAAAATAGTCATCATTTGTTTATCGTGTTTTGTGCATTTGATTTGTCATTTATTTCATTATTAACTAAAGTTGTGAACATATATATTAGTTATGAAATATTAGTAATAGGTTATTTAAGGACTAGAATCGGTCAAATTTAAAATTTAATTAAGAAAAAATGTAGACAAGTTTAATTATTTTTGACTTTCTTATTAAATTGAGGTCTATTGAATCGACAAAGAGTAATATTATTTTTATATTTTTTAATATATTAATATTAATAATAATAAATAATTATTTTTGTAATAAATATTATCATTACAGTAATCTTAATCTTAATAAATATATTTATGATATTTAACAATATAATTGTAATTATACAATCTTAGTATGATAATAATAGCTATTGAAGTGTTTGTATATAGGTGAAGTGTACATTAAATTTGTTATTCCATTTTCTCACTTCATCATGTGTGTCAATTATTTAATAAATATTTTCAACCTCTAATCTTTAATTTATAAATTAATTAATGTAACCTTAATACAATGATTAATGCCATTTATGTTAACCTTTCTATTTAGTATTTTATTACCTCTTATGTACATACATATTTTATGTTATTAACTATTTAATATGATCATGGAAGTAGAACTCTAACCTATTTATTTAAAATTTTATTAGTGTTTTTATTGTAAATATATTTTATAAGTTATAAATGGTAACCTTTCTATTTAGTATTTTATTAACTGTTTAATGTGATCATGGAAGCAAAACTCTAACCTTTTTATTTAAAATTTTATTAGTGGTTTTATTGTAAATATATTTTATAAATTATTTACTATTTAATGTCTTTAAGGGAGTACAACTTCCGACTGACTTTTACTATTTTTTTGCATTTTTTGTTAGTTTTTCTATCTCTTATAATACTTTATTTTATGTGTTAGAAAATATAAGTTAGGTTTAATCTCTTAATCAGTTTTGTTTATTGTTTTTGTGCATTTGGTTTATTATTTACTAACGGTGGTAAATTATTTGTTTGCTATTCCATGTGTAATACATTACTTTATGCCTAAAATGGGTCAAGTTCCAAATTTAGGTAGGAAACTAAATTAACAAATTTAGTTAATATTGACTTTCTAGTTTAGATGAGGTTTATTTAATAAATAAAGTATAATTATTATTTTAATATTTAAAAATATATTAATGTTACAAATTAATAATAATCAATATATTTGTAATTGTTTTTGTCATTTTGATAATCTTAATCTTATTAGTAATATTTATGATAGGAATATTTATTTCAATAATTGATTTTATTTATACATATAACTTTTATTATAATATTTTAATATAATAATAATTTTTGGATTGGTTATATGTACATGAGATGTATTTAATTTCTTTCATTTCCTTTATTTTGTAACTTTTTTCACCCTCTCATAATTTATTTATAAATTAATATAAAATAATTATTGAAAATTTTGCACTATGATTGATGTAATTACTATTTACATTTTTATTAATTATTTTTTTTCATACATGAATTTTTTAATAATTTAGTATTTAATGTCATTGGGAGCACAACTTCTGATATATTTTTCAGACTCCTATCCTCATTCAATTTAATTTTCTTTTTCTCAATTCTTCTTCTATATTTTGCAATTTTTTTGTTATTTTATCAAATTATTGAAAAATATTATTTTATATGTTAGATAATATAATATAAGATTAGTCATTTATTAGGATCACGTGTATTTCTTGGATTTGTGTATTTAAGTTGTCATTTATTTCATTATTAATTAAAGTTGTTAATTGACATGTTTTTTATGCAACACACATAATAGATTACTTGTGGACTGAAATATGTTGAGTTTAAATTTTGATTAGGAGACAAAATAGATAAATTTTATTTGTGAGTAATATTTATTTTAATAATTCATTACAATTATAAATATATTTATGATTATACAATCTAAATATAATAATATTAATTATAGGGGTGCTTGTTTATGGGTGAGATGTACATTATATTTGATATTTTAATTTCTCTCATGTTGATATATATATATATTATTTAATATAATAAATTAATTATTGAAACCTATATAATTAATGTCATTTCTATTAAACTTTCTATTTAGTTTTGTTTATTTATTTTGCAAACAATTTATATGTTATTTAATATTTAGTATCGTCAAGGTAACACAAATTTTGATGGACTTCTCCAAACCTAGTATTTAATGTTGGTGAGATGTACATTAAGTTTGCTTGTTTATTTTCTCTTATTTTATCATACTTGTCATTTATTTTTTAAATATTTTTAACTTCTAATCCTTAATTTATAAATGAACATAATTTAATTATTGAAATCTTAAGACAATGATTGATCTCATTTTTGTTTACCTTTTTATTTAATAGTTTATTATTTTTTATTGTACATACAATTTATAAGTTGTATAGTATTTAACATTATCAAGGGAGTATAACTAATGATCGACTTTTCTAATTCCTATATTCACCTAGTTTATATTATCTTATTTTTTTTCATTTCTCTTATTATGTTTGTGTTTCTTTATTATTATTTTATCAAATTATTGAAAAACATTGTTTTATATGTTAGATAATGTATGTTAGGTTCAATTTGTTGATTACTTTTGTTTATTATTTTTGTGTGTTTGGTTTGTCTTTTTTTTTTCATTATTAACTAAAGTTGTAACTGATATGTTATAAATGTAATATGTGTAATAGGTTACTTAGGGACTAAAATAGGTCAAGTTTGAAATTTGATTTGGAAGAAAAATAGACAAATTGAAACTTAGAGTGGTTTGATAGGTTTAGATGAGTAGTTTAATTACAAAATTTGAGTAGTTTCATATAAAATAGAGTTTATAGATTAATTTAATAGATAAGTTGTTTCATATAAAATATAGGTTCAAATAAGTTGTTTCTTTACTAGTTTATTTGAGTTTTATAGATTAAAATAATCAATTTCATGAATTTGGAATGTGGTATGGACTTCATTCTTTAATGATGCCTTAAAATTGTTAGAAGGATTAATTACGACAGGGATGCACAACACAAAAATTATGACACCAATTTTCCATTTGTAATATTAGCTCATATTTTTAAAAATTATACTATTTTTGAGTATTATGATTAATGAGAAACTTTATAATATATAACTACCATATAATAATCCTAATTTTCACGTGTAATGATTTAATACAACATCAATACTACATCATATTTTTTTATAACAAGCTAAATTAGTTATTAAGTTCAAACAAGCTATTCTAGTTGTCATAATTTCCACGAGTTCTATGAAAAAGTGATATCAGCATAAGGTCACATCATGAGTGACTTAATTTTGACATTTGTCAAGAGTATAAATAAAAAGTTTCCACCGTTGATAAAGCTATAATGACTATGTTTCCGTGTATATTCATAGTATCCATAGTTGTAAAAGAATTGTATGGAAATAACTTATTTATTGTTATTTTTCTCTATGCATCAATTTTTTTTGGTTATTTTATTTGTCTATTGAAAATCTTAATTTTTTGTGTTAGAAAATAAAATTTAGGTTTAATTTCTTGATTACTTTTGTTTATTCTTTTTGTATGTTTGGTTTTTCCTTTATTTCATTATTTACTATTGTTGTTAGCTAATATGTTAATTATGTCATATGTGTAATAGGTTACTTTAAGCTTAAGATAGGTATAGTTTTAAATTTGGTTAGGAAACAAAATATATAAATTTAATTAGTATTGACTTTCTAATTTAAATGATGTTTATTCAATTGACAAAGTATAGTTATTATTTTCATATTTAAAAATACATTAATGTTAAAAATTAACAAAAGCCAATAATTATGTAATCATTATTACTAGCGTTATGATTATCTTGATTTTATTAATTATATTTATGATAGGAATATTTATTTTAGTAATTAATTTCAATTATAATAATATCTATTGGGGTGCTTATATGTGGGTGAGATGTACATTAAGTTTGTTATTTTAGTTTTTCTCATTTTTTCATACTTATCATTTATTTTATAACTTTTTTCAACATCTAATCATTAATTATGATTAGATTAATTATTGAAATATTAACACAATGATTAATGTCATTACTATTACTCTTTTTATTAAGCATTTTATTGTTTTTTATTTTTCATACATTTTTTATGTTATTTAGTATGTAAAATCATCATGGTAGCACAAATTGATACAAATTTCTCGATCCCCTATCCTCTTTCTTTTTCTCAATTTCTCTTCTATTTATTGCTGTTTTTTTCCGATTATTGTCTAATATGTGGTAGGTTTCTTTTGATTACTTTTGTTTATTTTAATTTGTGAGTTTGATTTGTCTTTTTTTCATTATTATCTAAAGTTGTTAACATATATATTAGTTATGAAACATGCATAATAGGTTACTTAAGGACTAAAATGGGTCATTCTTAAAATTTGATTAAGAAGCTAGGCCGATAAGTTTAATTATTTTTGAATTTATAATTTAGTTGAGATTTATTAAATTGACAAAGTATAATTTTATTTTTATATTTTTGAATATGTTAATATTAATATAAAAAAATAATCAATATTTTTGTAATTATTATTATCATTACAATAACCCTACACTTAATAACTATATTTATGATAGTAATATTTATTCTAATAATTGATTGTAATTAATAATATAATTGTAATTATACAATTTACTATAATAATAACTATTGAGGTACTTGTATGTAGGTGAGGTGTACATAACGTTTCCTATTTCATTTTCTCCCATTTTATCATATTTCTTGATTATTTAATAAAATTTTCAAATCCTTAATTTATATATTAGTTAATATTTTAATTTAGTATTTTATTATTTTTTTACTATGCATACATTGTATAAGTTATTTACTATTTCCTTTGTATATAAAAAAATGTTATTCTATTATTACATTTTTGCAATTAATAATTTATTATGATTATACATATAATTATAATTATACAATCTTAAGATAATAATAACAACAACAACATTAGGGGTGATTTTCTATGGGTGGGATGTACATTATATTTGATATTTTAATTTCTTTCACTTTATCATTTAATTTAATATAGAAAATTAATTATTGAAACATACCATGATTGATGCCATTTCTATTAACCTTTTTATTTAGTTTATTTTTTTTATTTTGCAAATAATTTATATGTTATTCAATATTTAATATCATCAAGGGAACATAAATTTCAACAAACTTCTCCATACCATGTCCTCATTGAATTCATTTTTCTTTTTCTCCATTTCTATGCTATTGTTTCCCATATTTTTATTATTATACCAAATTATTGTTTGACAATATGAGTTAGGTTTAGTCGATTGGTCATTTTTATTTATTTTATCCAATTGATATGGTTCTTTTCAGCCCATGAGTTGCTGGAGCTAGATGATAAGATACTTTACCGTGCTTATAAAATAGTTAGTTCTTTTGTATCTATTATGATTTATGCATCAAGTATGTTTTCGAAACATATCCCCACAGAAAATAATGCAATGCAGGTCATTACCCTGATAGTTTTAAAGAATAGTATGCTAATCTCGGTATTATATTTGGTATAGATGTTGGCAGGTAACTATTTATTCTTATCCAACATTGGATTTGCAAACTTACTGATTATATTTTTATATCTAGATATACTGCCATGGACTCAATGGGTTGTGAGTTGAATGGGAATCCTCTCATAGCCCTGATAAATAAAATATACCTTCGCTATGTTTGATTCACTCTATTGCTACTTAATTTTTTGCATGGTAATTAGATGGTGAGGGTAATATTATTAATTAATTTCTTCTAATATATATATGTTTGACCATTGATTCTTACTTTTGGCATAAATAAATGAACCACTCATTTGTTATTGATAAATTATTTTCTATTATAAATGTCATTGGATATCTTAACTATTGGTTTGATATTTTATAGGTAGAGATTTGGGTCATCATCGACGAATGATTGCTACTGTACTTATTTGTTAGCGAAAGGAAAAACAAAAGTAGAGATTTAGATTGTAGTAGAAATGATATGCATGCTTTGTATGTAAAAGAAAAGCATAAAGATATAGTTACTTTTCTAGTTTGTGAAACGAACCCGACTAGCTGGATCGTACTCGATCCGTTAAACGGGGGTCGGGAACGTACTCGTTTCCCCCTTAACCGAAGTAATCTCCGAGCCAGACGTTGATACTTCAACGAATTTGTGCGCGAGTTTAACAAGAAAACTCAAGAAATTTCATTCCAAAAATCTCCAACCCTTACAAGAAAACCCCGCCCGTTATATATGACGGGAATCGAACACCGACAGAAAGGGAGAGAGGGCAAGGGTGAGAAAACGGTTGACCTAAGGCCTCAGATTTGGTGTCAGGGACAAGATCCGGGGCAGGCAAAGGTAGACGTGCATCGATGGTGACCAGCAACGGTCGACGACAGGGCTGAACAGAGAAAAGGGGTCGAGCCACCAGGAGAGGAACAAAAGGAAAAAGGTGATCGACACTCCCCGAGGAGGAAGAAAGCTTAAATAGGTGGGTAACTAGGGCACGAGGAGTCACCGGCCGACTGGGCCGAAACTTGGTCTTGGGCTCAAGTTTTGGTTTAGTCCAACTTAGCTTAAAAGGAGGTTAACACAATTCTCCTATTTTCATTAGATTCAAGAGGAGATTATAACGGGATAATACCGATCCTGAATCTAATGCAAATAGGGAAGCAAGGACTAAGTTACCCATACTCATTTAGGCTCGGGGGCGGCCATTGACAACCAACTTCGCCTAACCCGAGACTATCAATGGGATTTCCAAAAATTAGGGTAAAATCATCATCAGCCACTACACACACACACACCCTACAAAAATATTAATGTTCATGATTACACATGTTACATATTCAAGGTTAATTAATTACAAAAACACAGTTCAAAAGTGCTTCCGCCCACGCTTGTTGCCTCCACTCCTCAATCTGGCTTCGGATCCCAACTTACCCTGAAGATGGAAAACGTGGAATTATATGAGTGAGGAGACAACATGATACGATTACCAAAAAGTAAAAGGAGAGGAGTAGTTGATGAAGTGTGGTCCGTATCATCCCCCCTTCTTTAGAGGGTTTCGTCCCTGAAACCTGCGCTAAGTGATCAAAAGGAGACAGGTCAGAAACATTAAAAGTTGGGCTAATAGCGCCATACTTATCAGGAAGGTCTATTTTATAGGCATTGTCATTGATCTTTTCCAAGACAGTAAATGGGCCATCCCCCTTGCATCCAGCTTACCCTTGCGATGGGTAGGGAAGCGATCCTTACGTAAGTGTATCCAAACTAGGTCCCCGGGCTGGAAGACGACCTTTTTTCTATGGTGATTAACTCTGGACGCCACGGCCTCATTTCGTATGTTAATCTGTTTAGCCACAGATTCATGTAGTTCTTTAATCATTTTGGCTCGTTTGTCAGCTCCCAAAGACACATATTGAGATGGGGGAAGGGGAGAAAGGTCGAGGGGAGTTAAAGGATTGATTCCGTAAACAACTTCAAAAGGAGATTTACTAGTGGTGGAGTGGGAAGTCCGGTTGTAAGCAAATTCAATATGTGGCAGCGCTGACTCCCACTGCCGTGAGTTATTGTCAAGAAAAGCCCGAAGCATGTTGCCAAGTGTGCAGTTAACAACCTCTGTTTGCCCATTGGTTTGAGGATGGCATGAGGTCGAGAAAAGAAGTTTGGTGCCTAGTTTCCCCCAAAGGACACGCCAAAAGTGGGACACAAATTTGACATCACGATCTGAAACAATGGTCCTGGGAACCCCATGTAGTCTGACAATATTTGAGAAGAAGTAGTCAGCAATTAGGGAGGCATCATTCGTTTTGTTACATGGAACGAAGTGGGCCATTTTTGAAAACCTATCGACAACTACCATAACCGAATATTTGTTCTTGTTAGATCTAGGAAGGCCAAGAACAAAGTCCATTGACACATCTGTCCAAGGTTGGCTAGGGACGAGGAGGGGTGTGTAAAGGCCATACGGATGTGTTGTTGATTTGGCTCGTTTGCACGTCACACAATTGGAGCAGAAACGTTGCACATCTCTTTTCATGTGTGGCCAATAAAAGTGTTCCTTTAAGACGTCTAAGGTTTTGGCATACCCAAAATGTCCCATTAAGCCGCCACCATGAGATTCAGATACGAGGAGTTCTCGGAAGGAACATCGAGGGACACATAAGCGACTTTCTCGAAAGAGGTAGCCGTCATGGATGTAAAATTTATCAAGGGCAGTATTTTGACATTTAGAGAATAAATCTCCAAAATCCTCGTCACCGGAGTAGAGCAGTTTTAAATGGGAGAATCCTAAGAGACTAGCATCCACAGTGGCCACAAGGGTGTGCCTTCGACTTAAAGCATCAGCTACCTTATTATCTCCCCCTTCTTATATTTGACAATATAGGGGAAAGACTCAATAAACTCACTCCATTTGGCTTGGCGACGATTCAGCTTGTTTTGGGTTTTTAGATATCCTAAGGCTTGATGGTCAGTGTGAATAATAAACTCTTTTGGCCATAAGTAATGTTGCCAAGTCTCTAAAGATCTGACAAGGGCGTACAACTCCTTCTCATAGATAGAGTAGTTGAGACAGGCATCTTTCAATTTTTCGCTAAAGTAAGCAATGGGTCGCTTTTCCTGGGATAGGACAGCACCGATGCCTACTCCCGAAGCGTCACAATCGACCTCGAAAACCTTTTCAAAGTCAGGTAGAGCTAGAAGTGGTGCCTTAACAAGTTTTTCTTTTAATTGATCAAACGCCTTTTGCTGGGCTATGCCCCACTTAAACTCTACGGATTTTTTGACAAGATCATTGAGAGGGGCAGCGATGGTACTGAAGTGGGGAACAAACCTACGATAAAACCCGCACAACCCGTGAAAGCTCCGGACTTGCGACACATTTTGTGGTGTGGGCCAACCTTTAATGGCACTAACCTTTTCCTCATCCACCCTAACACCATCCTTACTAACCACAAAGCCTAAGAATATAATCTTTTCAAGGCAAAAAACGCTCTTGGAGGGATTAGCAAACAAACACTCCTCCCGAAGCACACATAACACACTCCTCAAGTGCGATATATGCTCATGATAATTCTTGCTATATATGAGGATGTCATCGAAGTAGACGACAACAAACTTACCAATGAAATTGTGCAACACATGGTTCATTAATCGCATGAAGGTGCTGGGGGTGTTGGATATTCCAAACGGCATAACAAGCCACTCATACAACCCAAAGTTAGTTTTGAAGGTTGTTTTCCACTCGTCGCCGGGCTTCATTCGAATTTGGTGGTAACCACTTTTGAGATCGATTTTAGAAAAAAATGATACTCCCGTTTAATTGGTCAAGCATTTCATCTAGGCGAGGGATGGGATAACGATATTTGACAGTGATTTTGTTGACCGCACGTGAATCCACACACATGCGCCAACTCCCGTCCTTTTTGGGGACTAAAAAAATAGGTACCGCACAAGGGCTCATGCTTTCCCTAACATGACCCTTTTCAAGTAATTCAGTGACCTGCTTTTTTTTAGTTCTTTAACCTCTTCTGGGTTGGCCCTATAAGCGGGGCGGTTGGGGATGCTGACTCCCTGAATGAAATCGATTTGATGTTCAATGCCTCTAAGAGGCGGGAGGCCTTTCGGAACTTCTTCCGGAAATAAGTCTGAGAACTCAGAGAGAAGATTTTGGACTTCAAGGGGGAGAGAACATGAAGGGCCAGTGGAGGACTCGAGGCAATGTTTGTAGATTAAGATGTAGACAGGCATGTTTAGAGAGAAGGCCTGCCCAACATCCCTTTTTTGAGCAAAAAGGTTAGTATGCGGTCTGTTGTCCGACCCGAGGGGGTTATCAACACTAGTGGTGGAAGGCGTTTTTCTACGATCAAACTCATCCTTCAACTTGAGTTGGTCTTCCTTAACCTGAGAAGGCGAAAGAGGTGCTAGGGTGTACTTCCTATCATCCTTATAGACAGTGTATCGATTTTTGAATCCATCATGTACGACTTTTCTGTCGAATTGCCAAGGACGTCTTAGGAGAGCATGGCTAGCATGCATATGTACAACATCACACAAGACCTCATCCTCATATCTTCCAATTTGGATACTTAAAAGGACTTTTTTGTTAACCTTAACTTCCCCAAGCTCACTTAGCCACTGTAGTTTATAAGGACAAGGATGTTTAATGATTGGGAGGCCTAGTTTGTGGACCAACTCGGTACTGGCCACATTAACGCAACTCCCACTATCGATGATTAGGCTACCTTTAGTCCCATTAATATAGCAACGGGTGTGGAATAAGTTCTCTCGCTGATCGTAGGAGGGATCGGCCCTAACATTGGAGGTAAGGGACCTATGAATGACTAGAGACTCAGAAAGGGGTAGCTCCATGTCCTCATCGCTTTCATTTCCAAGTTCCCCAAGCGTATTCTCTCTTTCTTCCTTAGAATCAGAGACTAGTTCTCCGTCCCTCATCATCATGACCCTTCGGTTAGGGCATTGTGAGGCAATATGTCCATGGCCCAGGCATTTGAAGAATTGGACATTTCCGGAGGAGTTTGGTCTACTTGGGTTGGCTACGGCCTTTCCTTTCTCACTTGGTAGAGGGAGGGAAGAATTTGGAGTTTTATTGTCAGATCTCAGATATGGGGGAGACTTCCAATGGGACGGTTCAGTATTCCTAGTGAAGGATCTAGGTTGAGCTTGAGTTCAGGGTTTAACCCTAGGATTCTTTATTTGTTTCTCAAGTTTTTCAGCTAAGTTCAGAAGTTCATCTATTTCTACATAGAAATAGAGTTCTACAAGGTCGGCAATTTCGAGATTTAAACCTCTAAGGAACCTTGCCATTGTGGCTTCTCGGTCCTCATCAATGTTTAATTTGGCTAGACACATCTCCATTTCCTTATAGTATTCATCTACCGTTTTTGTTCCTTGTCTAAGGAATTGTAGGCGTTGATGCAAATCCCGATGGTAGTGGGAAGGAATAAAACGTCGGCGCATTAGGGATTTAAACTCAGGCCACGAGGAAATAGGGGGCTCACCGTAACGTTCTCTTTCCCTAGTAAGCCTACCCCACCAAGAACTTGCGTAGTCTGTGAATTCAACAATGGCTAGTTTGATTTTTTTATCGTCAGGATAATCATGGCAATCAAAAACTAACTCAATTTTTCTTTCCCAATCAAGATAGGCATCAGGGTCATTTTTACCATTGAAATGTGGGATTTTTAATTTGATACTTCCTAGGCCCCGGTCATGCCCATAATAATTTTGCCTATAGGTGCGATTAGGGTGGGGAGAGTGTGCATAACCTACCGACTCAAGATCGTTTTCTACTTGCTGATTATTATTTCCAGGTTGGTTGATGGTCCTCTCGTTGTTCTGATTATTAGCCATTTCAGCCCTAAGTCCACGGACCGTAGCATCCATGGTATTAAGTCGTTCAAGCATTGTCCTAACCATTTCAGCAATAGATTCACCCTCATCCATTATACCCTATAGTCTAGGTGGAGGCCAAAAGATTGTCCAGTTTTAAGTCCAATTTCCCCTTCTTTTTTTTTCAAGCAGGCAGCAAGAAGAAAGAAAGAAAAAAAGAACGTCAAGTCATGCTTTCAACGAGAATGAACAGGAGTAATGCACAGAAAGCAACCAGGCAGATACAAAACCAGGCAAGACGGAAGGAAAGCAGCAAACACCCAAGCAAGATATGAACGAAATGGGGAAGGGATTAGGGCTTACAGACCAGGAATAAAATTTACAAGGCTTCCCTAATTAAATACAACCATACTAAAATGAAAGACAGAGAGGGGAAAAGAAATTAAAAAAAATGTATTACAGCGAGGCCTCCGCCAAACGCACTCTGGCTCGGGCGTTGAGTCAACTCGCTGGGTCGAACGAGTTCCCAGCCGAGTTAGCATGGCCCAGTGAGTTCCGGGCGGGTTGAACCAATTCCGAAGAAGTCCGGCCGAGTTGGCTCCGATTCACGCGTACCAAAGTAATTCCACACAGAACGAACCACAAGGTTCGTTTTCGACAGCAAAAATTCCCACACAAAACAAGACAAAACGGGACAAAGAGAGAAAGTAACATTCACGACAAGGAAAACAACCGGGGAAGGCATACAAACGGCACACATAGATCATAGTAGTGAGGACACATCATCGGACGGGTTTTGACTCCGTCCTCAGAGCTAAACCAAGTCAACATAACTTATCAGTCTTAGAGATACGAGTTCTGAAATGAGTTTACCCGAGTAGTCGACCTAGATGGGGGGAACAACCGAGACTGGCTGCGGCTTCGCGCGGTGGCTGCGCTGTAGCGCCGCCTAAAGCCGCCGTTGGGCCACCAACCCGGAGTCGTTCTGGCTTCGATCAAGGCGCACCAGTGTCCCTACCATAGAGAAACCCAAGGGTAAGTGTAGATCGAAGAACATATGAGAGAAACCAAAATTATCGAAAAAAATTCAGACTGAAGTACACCATTTGCGAACGCTGATCGAGCAACTTAAGCTTTGATACCAGATGAAACGAACCCCGACTAGCCGGATCGTACTCGATCCGTTAAACGGGGTTCGGGAACATACTCGTTTCCCCCTGAACCGAAGTAATCTCCGAGCCAGACGTTGATACTTCAACGGATTTGTGCGCGAGTTTAACAAGAAAACCCAAGAAATTTCATTCCAAAAACCTCCAACCCTTACAAGCAAACCCCGCCCGTTATATATGACGGGAATCGAACACCGACAGAAAGGGAGAGAGGGCAAGGGTGAGAAAACGGTTGACCTAAGGCCTCAAATTTGGTGTCAGGGACAAGATCCGGGGCAGGCAAAGGTGGACGTGCGTCGATGGTGACCAGCAACGGTCGATGACAGGGCTGAACAGAGAAAAGGGGTCGAGCCACCAGGAGAGGAACAAAAGGAAAAAGGTGATCGACACTCCCCGAGGAGGAAGAGAGCTTAAATAGGTGGGTAACTAGGGCACGAGGAGTCACCCGCCGACTGGGCCGAAACTTGGGCCTGGGCTCAAGTTTTGGTTCAGTCCAACTTAGCTTAAAAGGAGGTTAACACAATTCTCCTATTTTCATTAGATTCAAGAGGAGATTATAACGGGATAATACTGATCCTGAATCCAATGCAAATAGGGAAACAAGGACTAAGTTACCCATGCTCATTTAGGCTCGGGGGCGGCCATTGACAACCAACTCCGCCTAACCCGAGACTATCAATGGGATTTCCAAAAATTAGGGTAAAATCATCATCGGCCACTACACACACACACCCTACAAAAATATTAATGTTCATGATTACACATGTTACATATTCAAGCTTAATTAATTACAAAAACACAGTTCAAAAGTGCTTCCGCCCACGCTTGTTGCCTCCACTCCTCAATCTGGCTTCGGATCCCAACTTACTGAAGATGGAAAACATGGAATTATATGAGTGAGGATACAACAGGATACGATTACCAAAAAGTAAAAGGAGAGGAGTAGTTGATGAAGTGCGGTCCGTATCAGTTTGTGTTGTCAACCTAGTAGTATCTTTATGGTCCTAAACTTATTTGGTCAATTATAACATAAATGTCAAGTTATTTCATATTTAATATCATCAAGGTAACATAAATTTCAATTGACATCTCCAAACCTTATCCTTATCTAATTTATTTTTCTTTTCTCCATTTCTTTGCTATTGTTTCCCATATTTTTGTTATTTAATCCAATTATTTATAAACTTTATTATATATGTTTGACAATATGAGTTAAGTTTAGTTGGTTGATCACTTTTATTTATTGTTTATCTACACTTGATTTGTCATTTATTTCATTATTAACTAAAGTTGTTCATTGATATGTAAGTTATGTAATGGGTGTAAAATTACTTTATTCACAATTGTTTTTTATTATATTATTTATCCGAGCTACTATTATAAGTTATTTCCACACAATTCTTTGGCAACTACAAGTGGAAGCTTTTTTATTTATGTTGTTAATGAATATCAAACTTGAGTTGTAGATGATGTGACCTTATGCCAACTAGAATAGCTTGTTCGAACTTCAATAACTAATTTAGCTTGTTATCAAATAATATAATGTGGTATTGATGTTGTATTAAATCATTACACATGAAAATGAGAGTTATTACATGGTAGTTATATATTGTAAAGTTTCTTATTAATCATAATACTCAAAAACAATATAATTTTTAAAAATATGAGCTAGTATTGCAAATGAAAAATTGGTGTCATAATTTTTATGTTATGCATCACTATCGTAATTGATTGCTTCTTCTAACAATTTCAAAGCATAATTGAATAATGGAGTCCAGACCACAATACAAATTCATAAAACTAACTATTTTAGTAATATAACTCTATAAAATTTATAAAGAAACAACTTATTTAAGTATATAAAACTACTCAAAATTTGTAATGAAACTACTCATTTAAACCTATCAAACCACTCAAAGTTTTAATTTGTCTATTTTATTTCCAAATCAAATTTCAAACTTGACCTATTTTAGTCCCTAGGTAACCTATTACACATATTACATATATAACATATCAGTTACAACTTTAGTTAATAATGAAAAAAATAACAAACCAAACACACAAAAATAATAAACAAAAGTGATCAACAAACTGAACCTAACATATATTATCTAACATATAAAACAATGTTTTTCAATAATTGGATAAAATAATAATAAACACACACAAACATAATTTAAAATGAAAAAAAAAAGAAGATAAACTAGGTGAAGTTAAGGATTAGAAAAGTCTATCATTAGTTATGCTCCATTGATAATGTTAATAATATACAACTTATAAATGATATATACAATAAAAGAAAATAAAATACTACATAAAAAGGCTAACAAAAATGACAAGAATCATCATCTTTAGATGTCAATAATTAAATTATATTAATTTATAAATTAAGGATTAGAGGTTAAAAATATTTACAAAATAAATGACAAGTATGATAAAATAAGAGAAAATAAACAAGCAAACTTAATGTACATCTTACCAACATTAAATACTATAAACTAGGCTTGGAAAAGTCCATTGAAAATTGTGTTACCATGAAGAAATTAAATATTAAATAACATAGAGATTATTTGCAAAATAAATAAATAAAACTAAATAAAAAGTTTAAAAGATATAACATTAATTATGGTATGTTTCAATAATTAATTTATTATATTAAATAATATGCATAACAATGTGAGAGAAATTAAAATATCAAATATAATGTACATATCACCCATAAACAAGCACCCCTATAATAAATATTATTATATTTAGATTGTATAATCAAAACAATATTTATAATTGTATTATTAAAATAAATATTACTCATAAATATAATTATTAATTTTTTATTATCATAATGAAAATAATAATTGGAAAATAATAGGCTATTATCAATTTTTAAAATTAATATAATAATGCATATCAAAATAATCATTTATTTTTATCAAATCAATAAACCTCAACTAAATTAGAAATTCAAAACTAATTGGATTTATGTATTTTTTCTCCTAATTAAAATTTAAACACTTGACATACTTCAGTCCAAAACTAATATATTATGCATGTTGCATAGGAAACATGTCTTTTAATAACTTTAGTTAATAATGAAATAAATGATAAATGAAACACATAAATCCAATAAATACAAGTGATCTATAGACTAAACCTCTAATATATTGTCTAACATATAAAATAATATTTTTCAACAATTTGATAATATGACAAAAAAATGCAAAATATAGAAGATTAAATTGAATGAAAATAGGAGTCTGAAACATATGCCACAAGTTGTGCTCCCAATGACATTAAATACTCCCTCCGTTCATTAATGAGAGATAGTTTAATTAGATTTCTTAATTCTCGTGAAAATACATAAAATGACTTATATAAAAGAATGGAGGGAGTACTAAATTACTTAAAAATTACATGTATGATAAAAAAAAATATTTAATAAAAAGGTAAATAGTAATTACATCAATCCTTATGTTAAGGTTTCAATAATTATTTTATATTAATTTATAAAATAATTATAAGAGGTTGAAAAAAGTTATAAAATAAAGGAAGTAAAAGAAATTAAAATAGCTAACTTAATGTACATCTCATCTACATATAAACAATCCAATAATTATTATTTTATTAAAATTGTATAATAACAGTTATATGTATAATTGAAATCAATTATTGTAATAAATATTCCTATCATAAATACTATTAATAAGATTAAGATTATCACAATGATAGCAACAATTACAAATATATTGATTATTATTAATTTATAACATTAATATATTTATAAATATTAAAATAATAATTATACTTTATCTATTAAATAAACTTCAACTAAATTAGAAAGTCAATATCAATTAAATTTGTTTATTTAGCATAAAGTAATGTATTACGCGTATGGCATAACAAATAAACAATTTAACAACTTTAGTAAATAATGAAATAAATGATAAACCAAACACACAAAAATAATAAACAAAAGTGATCAAGAGACTAAACCTAACTTATATTTTCTAACACATAAAATAAAGTATTTCAATAGATAGAAAAGGTAACAAAAAAATGTAAAACAAATAAAATAGTAGAAGTCTAACGAAAATTTTGCTCCCTTAAATACATTAAATAGTAAATAACTTATAAAATGTATTTACAATTAAAAAAACTAATAAAATTTTAAATAAAAAGGTTAGAATCATGCTCCCATGATCACATTAAATAGTAAATAACATAAAATATGTACATACATAAAAGATTAACACAAATGGCATTAATCATTGTGTTAAGGTTACATTAATTAATTAATAAATTAAAGATTACTGGATGAAAATATTTATTAAATAATTGACACACATGATAAAGTGAGAAAATGGAATAACAAATTTAATGTACATCTCACCTACATACAAACACCTCAATAGCTATTATTATTATATCAAGATTGTATAATTACAATTATATTGTTAAATATCATAAATATAGTTATTAAGATTAAGATTACCATAATGATAATAATTATTACAAAAATACTTATTTTTTAATATTAATATTAATATATTAAAAAATATAAAAATAAAATTATTCTTTGTCGATTCAAGACCTCTATTAAATTAGAAAGTCAAAAATAATGAAACTTGTTTACGTTGTTACTTAATTAAAATTTAAATTTGACCAATTTTAGTCCTTAAGTAACCTATTACTAATATTTCATATCTAATATGTATGTTAACAACTTTAGTTAATAATGAAATAGATGACAAATCAAATGCACAAACCACAATAAACAAAAGTGATCAAAAGACTAAACCTACATTATATTGTCTAACATATAAAATAAAATATTTTAATAATTTAAAAACAACAATAAATAGAAGAGAAATTGAGAAAAAGAAAAATAAATTAGAAGACCCTTACAAATGAATATTAATAAATAATGCAAATTGCATCATACAAATTTAACTAATAAACTATGAAGATTCATTTTGCTAACTATTGCAAATAATCATTAGCAAGTAATATAAACTACATCATACAAATCTAACTAAGAAAGTAAGCATGTGATTAGATTCAAATATATTAAGACACATCCTCGAAAGCTAACCTAGTTGCTAGTTGTTACATTTTATGTAACAAACGATGACTATGTTCCATAATTAATTTCCACCTGAACCAAAAAATGGAGAAAAAAAATGATGTTTAAATTTAAGCTTTACAAACAATATAACTATATAAATAACAAAAATCCTTCAACTTAAATATATTACTACTGACAATAACACCTCAATTAAATAATTTTAGTAAAGGAGAATCCTCCAATTCTACATACATTATCAAAAGCTAGCCTAGTTGTTAGTTGTCACATTTTATATAACAAATGATGGCTATTTCCCATTATTAATTTATTAAGTACCAATCACAATAAAAATAATAAAGTGATAAAAAATATCTTAATATTTCAATACAATTATAAGCCAAACTGAATAGAACAAGACTATCATTTTGGTTAAATATAATAATACTAACAATTTATAAAATATGTATGATAATATTAATCGTCAATAATAATAAATTAGTAGTAAATAAACAATATTTTTTTGTAGTAATAAATAATAATTTATTTTTAATAATAATCATAATAAGAAAAACTTATAATTATACTAATCATAAATATAAAATTGACAGAAATAAAAATAATAAAAACTACAATAAGTAATAATTAATAATAATATATAAATTTTATATAACACTATATTATAGAGCTAATACTATTAATTATATAAAAATATTATGAAATAATTATTAATAAAATTAATAAATAAAAACTAAACAAAAATAAAATAGACAAATAATAATGATAAACAAAAATAGATATTCCTTTTTTCTACGGAGCATAAATAATTATTCTTAATTAAATAATGAAAAAAATACATTAATAAGAATAAATTAATCATCATTATAAATGAATAAATTAATCATCACTAATAATAAATACTGATAACTTGTAATAGTCTATATGATAATATATTATTATAAATATAATATACTAATAATAATTAGAATATTGAATAATTATTACAAGTGCTTAATTATTAATTTTATTAAGATAAAATAATGTTAATAAGAAAAACAATAATTATAAATAAAATAATTAATATATATATTATTTCTAATAATGTGAAAAATAAAGAAAAGTGATATTAATAGGTAAAAATAAAACTCATTCACACCTATTTTTATAGTGTATGATTATACCGCATATTTGAAACAAGGGAAAGAACTCGTTGGATGAACTAGTTGGGCATTGAAAGATGATGCACAATTCTAGATTTCACCTCGAGGAACATCTGAGAGTTTCATAACACAAAAAGGCTAGAATATTAGCACAAAAATCAACAGTGTATCATGTTCAGCAAGTTAGGAATTTTGCAAATTTTAAAGTGGAGTGGCTAATGATATTTGATGCAATGATGGAAACTATAAAAGAAAAAAGCAAGGCCCCATTACCTTCTAAGTTTGTTTGATGGTTGGGTATTAGGGTCAACTGATTTCTTCTTATTTTTTTCTTTGGTTTCCTTTTTTGACAGCTGAGTATACAGCTAGAATAATACCCTCATTTATAGGAACTCTAAGCTCATGGTTTTGTATATATCCTAATGTAATTATATTTGTTAGATATTATATTACATTATAAATACCTTTGATAAAAAATAAGACGTAAATTTATCAAATTTTAAATTAGATATTGTAATACAATAAAAATAGGACATAACCCATAATTTAGAAGTTGCCCATAAAGTAACATACACCATAAATTTATTTTAAGTGGTCAAATAGGCTAAAAGACAACTTATTTTGTTTAGTAATGACAAAAAAATTTCTTTAATAATAGAAAAATTAACAAACAAAACACACAAAATAATAAACAAAAGTGATCAATAATATAAAAGCTAAGCTATATTATATACCCTAAGTTCTATAAAACAACAAATGGATATATGAAATTAATAGAGAAATCAAAACAAATAACAAATGACAAATGAAATGGGCGAGGATTGGGAATCAGAATGCCAATATATTTAGAGACGAAACATTAGAAAAAATGTAGGTTTGTGTAATAAGATTAAATTCGGATAAGTGTTGATTTTTTTTTTATATAAAAAATGACATGCTTGTTAAAGTAATATATCTCACCTAATTCCAAGCACTCCAACAAAACCAAGTAGAAAAACTGGAGTGATGACATAACTCCATACAACATCAATCCATAATAAAGCAACTCACTACAAAACATCACGCAACTTAAAGCTCTCTCAATCACACATTAAGATTTTTGACTAAAATAGAAAAAAGTCTTGTCTTAATATAGATAGAAAAAAAGAGATGACAAATTTAATTATATTAAATTTACTAATTAATAATTTCTATTAACAAATAAATAGTTTATTAATAATATTACATAGTTTCTTCGGTGTCTGGATGATGAAGGATATCAGTGCAACACCAGTCATAAATAGCCAAAAAACAAGCTAGCAACAAGACATACCTTAAAGCCAAGCCGTATGAAATGATAGTATTTCACAATTATCTAATTTGCATCTACACAGTAAACAGACGTACAAAAATAGGATAAATAAGACAACAAAGGATAAAAATAGCAAAGCTGAGATTTCCACTCAACTCATCGGAAAAAACTATCTAGTATCATTTCTTTTGTTTATGTGCAACTGAAAGCAAATAATATTGTAAAGATAATCATATACCTTTAGAGAAGTTGAGCATGGAGGTGGGTTGATCAGATTCCAAATAACTGATGTGAATGACAAGTTCATTAGGCAGATCATCTTTGTTCCTCCACAAAAGCCAACCAACACCAGCATATACAAGATGACAACATTACTACTCTTAACGGTAAGCAAAAATTACATTCAAGATTGGGGGGTAAAGGAATGGAGCAATGAATCTGCCACTAACATCATCAACATGAGTTGGTGTGTCATATCCAATTTCCTCCTTCGTGAGTAGGTCGTTAAGATGTTTGACATCTTCAATCTCACTTGTTCAGGTTGAACCTAGCATTGCTGCAACACACACGGAATTTCACTTCCTTCAGCTCCACCTCATAATACCTTGCAAATTTCTCCCAACCAACCTATACATGGATGGATGCAAATATATATATATATATATATACATAGCAGAAAGCATGTCAATACATACAATTTGAGAGAGCCTTTAAGAGGAAATTAAATAGCATCTAAAGTTCATCGGGGTAGTGAAGTTCATCTCATGTAGGAAGTAGCCGTTGTAATTAGTTGAGGTTAATTAGCTACCTAAAGTTCAGTGGTAATAGGGTAATCATACATATCAACATAGTTCTTATTAATCGCAGCCACCATAAGCTTATCACGTTCGGGCTCCATCCATGTAGTGACAAAGGATGCAAGACTCAACCTTGGATTTCCATCCAACAAAAGCACATAGATCATGATCTGATATATAGCCTCCTTAGGAATCAAATTCTCATGCATCTTAAACCTGCTCCCTTAGACGGAGTTAGAAATTTTAGTATAAGCAAAATTTATGTAAAAACAATGCAACTTTTACTAATAAATAAACAGTTCATAAGATTAACATTAAACATCATTATAAAATAAATAAATTATGATTATCTATTATTAATAAAATAACCATACTAATATTTTATTTTATTTATGGTAGTAGTGGTGGTGATAGTGGCGGTAGTAGAAGTAGTAATGCCACACCACTTGGTTTCAAACTTGGCATATAGGCATATTTCTAAAATTATATTTAAGAACATGAGGAAAAAAACATTAGTTAAACTTTGAAATTATTTAGTCAAAATATATTAAGTATCGATCACAAGGAAAAGAAAAATAAGGGATCACATATCCTAATATTTCTGTACAATTATTACTCAAACCAAATAGAAACATGATACACATTTTTCTTATGGTAAAAGTTGAACTCCAAAAAAGAAACCAAGTCACAATCAAACATAGATATATACATATCAAAAAATTTATCTCAAAACAATGTCCATTTTGGTAGAGTTGACCATCATCATTGCCAGCACATCCTATCCAAATTTTTTTCCAGCTAACACATAATACTGATTATACTATTTATACAGCCACAAAATGATTTATGCTCTATCTCACCAACCTACTTGCTGCACATTGTCTAATATTTTTATATCTTCTATCCTATGTATACATACATATACTATTTGAAAAATTGAGGCCCACCAAATTCCTAGGCCCTATTTGGCCGTGTGCCCCTGATTATAGATAAGGCAACATCATATTCAAAAAGGAAATCAAGGACTAAAATTTCTACTCTATCACAACTACATATTCAAAAAGGAAATCAGGGACTAAAACTAATAAAAAATACCATTCATATGTTTATTTTTAATCTAACCACATAAGAAAATAAACTCTCAACTCCCTTGAGCGTTATTCAAAACAGCATTATTAAAACAGGTCTGCATAGGCTACCTACCACCCCTTGCCTGCACATACCCTCCACAGACAGAGATAATTTTAATTAAGAAAAAACTAGCATTTTAATCCAGGGTGGACAATTATACATTTATACATAAAGAGAGAATGATATTGCCACTTAACAGCGTGAATCCAAAAGAGGCGCCTCCATCCTATACAGAGCCAATGATGAAGGCAGAAGAGAAACAATCAATCACTGGCGAGAAATAAAATAAAAAAGAATATCATCTTCAATTAAGTAACTAGCCAAATAGATCAATGTATCCAAACTACACTGTTCATGCTACAGAAATTGTATATATTTAATTTACAATCAAGCATATATTACTAAAATGTAAAGAGTATGAAAGAGTATAGTTTAAGAGAATTAGCCACATTTTTCTTTATAGTAACTCATATGCTTGGCAGGTAGTCCAAGCATATCAATAAACTAAGCCCTGAAATATAACTGAAATTCCTAAACATAGGACTTCAAGTGCATTAAAAAAAAATTACCCTAAACACAAATAAAGGTACAATGATATTAAAACAATTGGGTAGTTTATTGTTGCTAGAGTACTTACAAATGCTTTGATGTCCTCTTTACAATACAATCCTCAGCTATCGAGCACGGAAAATCTTCTTCACCAGTCATCTCTCAAATTTGAGGAATATTAGAGATTTCCCTATCAAATTAATTTGAACCTGAAATAAAAGAAGAAAGTGAGCAACTACAGCTGAGAAAGAAAAACCCACAACAAGTATGGACTTTCACCATCAGGCAACCTACCATGATTATCCCAGCTTCCCTCCAAAAAATATTTCTAATTTAATCAGGACATTTAACTTACTATTACTTTTCACCATCTTTCACACAATCCCAATATAAAAACTACTCCACAAGCTAAATGCCTCAAGGAAATCAAGGAATTCAAACCTCTTTTTTGCTTCAATGTTTGAAAGAGCAGACTTCACTTTTAGATCTGATGCTTAAATCCTTGGCTAACCCACCATGAAGATTTGGGGAATTATTGATAACCAACAAGAATTTTCTTTTGTGTCTGAAGTTGGAATTCCTTTTATCCCGATTTCTTATCAGATGTTATTGTAAAGGATAAAGCGGATTAGTGAAATATTCCACCCCTTGGCGTTTGGGGGGTTGGGGGAAGTTAAACAAAACTAAATTTTAAGAAATAACTCATGAAGAAGCAACAAAACACTATCTATAGGTCTCGTACGTGCTAAGACCCAACAATGAGATAGATCATAACTATAGAAACCTTTTCCACGTGGCTTGTCGCTCCGATAATGATGAATCTCTCCTAAAAACGTTCCTTCAAAGAGCCTAAGTCAAAAATATCTTGCAGATTGACATATAAAATTGAAACAATAATTTCAGGACCAAGAACAAATTAATACATATTATTGTAGAAAAGTAAACACAAAAAGGTAAATAGTTGGACAAAAAGAAAAATTCCTAATTCATAAGCAATAGCTTAGAAGATTAGGGAAAAGGAAACGATTATATATTACAATATATAGAAATTTCAAGTTATAATATGAGAATAAATATAAATAATAAATAATCAAAAATCGAGTCAAATAAAGTATAAAAGCAAAGTACTAGTTCTACTCATTCTATATTTCTACACAAATCATCCCAATTATTATTATTATCTATAATTTATTTAATTTTTTGGATCAAGATTCTAGTAAAAAACCAAAAGTCTTATATGCCCCAATACCAATCACATGTACATCAAAACATAGAAACAATTTTTTTAAAGATAAATAGTAATTATAAAAAGCTTTTTGCGTGGATGATCTCTCCTGAAAACATTTGCAAAGAGGCAAAACTTCATAAAAAACCCTTGAAGATAGACAAATATTGAGATAAACTATAGGCAGATTGATATATATTTTTTAAAAAAACTAGTCACAAGGGAATTACATGCAAAATTAAATAAAAATCACTACAAAGAACTTTGCACAGACACATTTAGATTAATGTTTATGATTCCAAAAATTTACATCCTAACATATTTTCAGAAATTAGCACATGCATTTCAAGTTGCTGTAATTTTTAAAAATTAAGCAAAAATTCTTAACTATTAATTTAGGTCGAATTTATATACTAAACATGTCTGTGAACCTACAAGATATCAATACATGCCATTATCGGATTTCAAAATATGAATCAAATGAAATGTTGGTGGTCAGCAGCAATCATGTCTAGTAATAGTGCGCTTGGTTAGAGTTTGGTGCAAAAGATAGTAAAATCAAATACCTAAAGCATTCAAAGAAAGGGCAACAAGAAGTCCGATATTTTAAATCTGAAGCTAAATAAAAATAAAAATATATGATACAATAAATCAGAGTTCAATAACTAGTGTAGGATTGAGAATCGAGAAGAGAGAGACTAGCCATACTTTGAGAATGAACAGTTAAGAGTAGTTGGTGTGTGTTAGATCGGAAAATGAAGTGGTTGATGCAACATGAATGGCAATAGACCGGACTCCTGTCATCCCAAACACAGAAACTCAGAAATTATATGCTAATCTCTTTAATCTACCCAAAGAACAAAATTAATTCTCCCTCTTTAGTCTCATAGGTTGATTGGAACAGAAGACACACCTGCCAAAATACCTGACATTTCATGTTATAACAGACCAAATAAGTTTAGGAACGCAAAGATACTACTTTTGTTGTTCCTTTTGCTAACAAATAAGTACAACAACAATCATTTGTCGATGATGACCCAAATCTCTACCTATAAATGTCGATGACATTTATCATAGAAAATAATTTATCAATAATACATGAGAAATTAATTAATAATATTAGCCTCACCATCTAATTACCATCCAAAAAATTAAATAGCCATAGAGTAAATCAAGCATAGCGAAGGTATAGTTTATTTAATCAGGGCTATGAGAGGATTGCATAGTTTATTCAACTCACAACTCGCTGAGTCCATGGCAGCAGATCTAGATATAAAAATATAATCAGCAAGTCTACAGATCCAAGGTTGGATAAGAATAAATAGTTACCTAACAACATTTGTACCAAATATGATACCTAGATCAGCATATTATTCTTCAGAACTATCAGGGTAATGACCTACATTGCATTCTTTTCTACGGGGATATGGCTCGAAAACATACTTGATGCATAAATCATCGTAGATACAAAAGAACCAACTATTTCATAAGCACAGTAAGATATTAAAATAATACATTACCATCTGGCTCCAACAACTTATGGGCTGAAAAGAACCATATAAATTGGGTAAAATAAACAGAAGGGATCAACCGACTAAACCTAACTCATATTGTCAAACAATAATTGGGTAAAATAACAAAAATATGGTAAACAATAGTATAGAAATGGAGAAAAAGAAAAATAAATTCAGTGAGGACATGGTATGGAGAAGTTTGTTAAAATTTGTGTTCCCTTGATGATATTAAATATTGAATAACATATAAATTGTTTGCAAAATAAAATATAAAAAAATAAACTAAATAAAAAGGTTAATAGAAATAGCATCAATCATGGTAGGTTTCAATAATTAATTAATTATATTAAATTGAATTTTAAAGTGAAAGAAATTAAAATATCAAATATAATGTACATCTCACCCATAAACAAGCACCCCTAATGTTGTCGTTGTTTTTGTTGTTGTTATATTAAGATTGTATAATTACAACTATATGTATAATTATAATCAATTATTATAACATCTATTACTATCATACATATAATTATTATGATTAAGATTATCATAATGAAAATAATAATTGAAAACTATTGGTTATTATCAATTATTAATATTTATATATTAATGCATATAAAAATAATAATTATATTTTCTCAATTCAATAAACCTCAACTAAATGAGAAATTTAAAACTAATTAAATTTGTCTATTTTATCTCCTAGTCAAATTTTAAACTTGATATATTTATGTCAACAAGTAATCGATTATGCACGTTGCATAATATATCAATTAACAACTTTGGCTAATAGTGAAATAAATAAGAAATGAAATGCATGAAAACAATATATACAAGTGATCTAAAGACTAAACCTATATTATATTATCTAATATATAAAATAAAGTTTTTCAATAATTTGATAAAATGACCAAATAAATAATGCAAAATATAGAAGAAAATTTGAGAAAAAGAAATATAAATGGAGTGAGGATAAGGGTTGGAGATGTATGTTTGTGCTCCCAATGACATTAAATACTAAATTTTTTAAAAAGGTATGAATGATATATATATATATATATATATATATATATATATATATAAATACTTAATAAAAAGGTGAATAGTAATGGCATAAATTTCCATGTTAAAGTTTCAATAATTAATTTATATTAATTCATAAATTAATTATGAGAGGTTGAAAACATTTATAAAATAAAGGGCACGTATGAAAAAGTGAGAGAAATTAAAATAACAAACTTAATGTAAATTTCACCTACATATAAGCAATCCAATAATTATTATATTTAAATCATATAATAATAGTTATTTGTATAATTGAAATCATTTATTGTCATAAATATTCCTATCATAAATATAACTAATAAGATTAAGATTATCATAATGATAACAATGATTACAAAAATATTGATCATTATTAAATTTTAACATCAATATGTTTTTAAATATGAAAATAATAATTATATTTTATCAATTATACAAATCTCAATTAAATAAAATTCTATACTAATTAATTTTTTCTATCTCATTTTCTAATCAAATTTAAAACTTGACTCATTTTAGGCATAAAGTAACCTATTACGCATGTGGCATAGCTAACAAATAGTTTAACAACTTTAGCAAATAATGAAATAAATGACAAGCCAAACACACAAAAACAATAACCAAAAGTAATCAAGAGACTAAACCTAACTTATATTTTCTAACAAATAAGAGAAAAGTTTTTAATAGACAGAAAAAATAACAAACAAATGCAGAAAAATAATAGTAGATAAGTAGAGTAAAAGAAAAATAAACTAGTGACGATAAAGGCTGGAGAAGTCTATCGGAAGTTCTACTCCCTTTAAAACATTAAACAACAAATAACTTATAAGATGCATGTACAATAAAAAATAATAACATTCTAAATAAAAAGATTGGAGTTGTGCTCCCATAATCACATTATATACTTCTTTTGTATCAAAAAGAAAATTATTCTAAAAATACACACTTTTTAAGAAGGTAATAAAAATAGTTTTAAAATTACATTTACACCCTTTATTGAATAAATAATTAAGCATTTAATACATATATAATTAAAGAAAATGTGGATAAAAATAAAATTAAGCTTTGACTTTTTTAAAATAACTTTTGTAATAAAAAAATTTAATAATAGAATAACATTATTTTTATGCAGAGGAAATAGCAAATAACTTATACAATGTATGTATAGTAAAAAAAATAATAAAATACTAAATAAAAAGATTAATAGAAATGGCATTAATTATTACGTTAAGGTTACATTAACTAATTTATAAATTAAGGATTAGAAAACACTTATTAAATAATCAACAAATATGATAAAATGGGAGAAAATGAAATAGGAAACTTAATGTACATCTCACCTACAAACAAGTACCTCAATAGTTATTATTATATTAAAGTTTTATAATTACAATTATATTATTAATTACAATCAATTATTAGAATAAATATTACTATCATAAATATAGTTATTAAGATTAAGATTATTGTAATGATAATAATAATAATAATAACAAAAATACTAATTATTTTTTTAATATTTATATATTCAAAATATGAAAATAAATTATACTTTGTCAATTCAATCAAATTTTAAACATGAACCATTTTAGTCCTTAAGTAACCTATTATGCATGTTATATAACTAATATATATGTTAACAACTTTAGTTAATAATAAAATAAATGACAAATCAAACTCACAAAATACAATAAACAAAAGCGATCAAAAGACTAAACCTAACTTATATTGTCTAACATATAAAATAAAGTTTTTCAATAATTGAAATAAATGGCAATAAATAGGAGAGAAATTGAGAAAGAGAAAAATAAATTGGATGAGGAAAGGGATTCGAGAGGTCTATCACAACTTGTGCTGCCATGATGATATTAAATACTAAATAACTTTAATATTTGTATAAAAAATAAAAAATAATAAAATTCTTAATAAAAAATTAATAGAAATGACATCAATCATTGCGTTACTATTTCAATAATTAATCTACTCATAAATTAATGATTATATGTTGAAAAAAGTTATAAAATAAATGACAAGTATGATAAAGTGAGAGAAACTAAAATAGCAAACTTAATATACATCTCACCCGCATATAAGCACCCGAATAGATAATATTATAATTGAAATTACTTCCTAAAATAAATATTCCTACCATAAATATAATTAATAATATTAAGCTAATCATAATGATAGTAATAATAATTACATAATTATTAGCTTTTGTTAATTTTTAACATTAATTTATTTTTAAATATGAAAATAATATTTATACTTAGTCAATTAAAATAAACATCAACTAAATTAGAAAGTCAATAGTAATTAAATTTGTCTATTTTGTTTCCTAACCAAATTTGAAACTAGACCTAACCTATTACACATGTGATGTAGCTAACATATTAGCTAACAACAATTGTAAATAATGAAATAAAGGGCAAACCAAACACACAAAAAGAATAAACAAAAGTGATCAAGAAATTAAACCTAACTTTCATTTTCTAACACAAAAAATTAAGATTTTTAATAGATAAATAAAATAACCAAAAAAAGAAAAATAATTAACAAATAGAGAAAAATAAAAATAAATCAAGGGACGATAGTGGTAGAGAAGTTTGTCGGGAGTTATACTCCATTTATGACATTAAATGGTAAATAAATTATAAAATATAGGTACAATAAAAAATTTAAAAATTTAAAATAAAACGGTTAACAAAAATGACATAGTTTAATAATTAATTTAAATTAGATTACATATTTCAATATCTATAAAATAAATAACACATATGATAAATAAAATAAATTAAAATATCAAAACTTAATTGCATCTCACTTATAAAAAAGCACACCAACAATTATTATTATATTTATAATTGTAATAAATTATTATATTAAATGTTACTATCAAAAAAGCACACCAATAGTTAATAAAGAAATAAATGACAAACTAAACACATAAAAAAACAAACAAAAGTGTTCATCAAACTATTGTCTGACATGAAAAATAAAGTTTTTACATAAAATAATGGTAAAGATGCACAAAAATCGTAGAGAAATAGATAAAAAGAAAAACATATATGGTAAGGTTAGAGGCTACATTAAATACTAAATAACTTATAAAATATATGTACAATAAAAATTAATAAAACACTAAATAAAAAGGTTAAAAAATGACATTAATCACTGTGTTAAGGTTTACTTAATTAATTTATAAATTAAGGATTTAAGGTTGAAAATTTTTATTAAATAACTGAGGTGCTTTGTAGAGAGATGGAAAATAAAATAGAAAACTTGATGGGGAGAAAAATAAAGTCTTTCTAGGTGTTGGTGTTCTAAAACCTTAGAATAACCAAAAATACATGAAAGAAATGGGGAGGATTTGAGAGGATAAAAATTGATTATTGGTAACCCCTTGAATCAATACTTACAATAACCACCTAAGTTATACCCCAAAATTTTTCTTAGCCTAATCTCGTATCATTAATACCTTAATTTGATTATAATCTCAAGAAAATATTATTATTAGCCTTAACTAAATTTTTTAATCCCAAAACATTAATAGAATCTAAAATCTATGACCCGGATAAATGATATTTTGTAATCCAATCTCAAATCCGCTGAAATTATCACTAATCCTATCTATTTTGGTTAATCCAAAATCATCTAAGCTAACCCCCAACCTTTTCTCTTTTTCCTTTTTTTTTTCTCCTGTCAGCTTTGTTGTAAAGCTTGACTTTGGTTTTTGCAACTTGCAACTTGCCTTGCTTCTTGCATGCATGCTACCTCCCCCTACTGTAGCTACCATCATCCATCATCCACCACCCTCTGTTTCTCAAGTTGCCAATCTACACACCACCCATCCAGCGCTTTCATTCATTCTTTTTTTTCATTTCCACGCAGCATGCAAACACACCCCATCATCATCTCTGCTACAGAGCCTACCTTTCTCATCCATCCATGTAGTGACAAAGGATACAAATCTTAACCTTGGATTTCTATCCAACAAAACCTCATCGTTTACGATATGATATGCAGCCTCCTTGCGAATCGAATTATCCGGCATCTTAAAGCTACTCCATTAGACGGAGTTATAAATTTCAGTATAAGCAAATTTTATGTAAAAACAATGCAGATAATATCACTTTTACTGATAAATACACAGTTTATAATTTTAACATTAATCATAATTATAAAATAAATAATTTATGATTATATATTATCAATAAAATAACCATACTAATAATATATTATATTTATGGTAGTAGTAGTGGTGCTGGTAGTGGTAGTAGTAGTAGTAATGCCGCACCACTTGGTTTCAAACTTGGCATATAGGCAAACAATCACATTAGTTAAACTTTGAAATTATTTTGTCAAAATATATTGAGTATCAATCACAAGGAAAAGAAAAATAAGGTATCAAAGATCCTAATATTTCTGTACAACTATAAGTGAAACGAAATAGAAACATGAACCACAATTTTCTTATGGTAAAAGTAGAACTCCAAAGAAGGAACCAAGCCACAATCAAACATAGATATATACATATCAAAAAATGTATCTCAACATAATGTCCATTTACTAGCACATCCTATCCAGTTCTTTCCAAGATAACACATAATCCAAATTACACTGTTTATACAGCCCTAAAATGATTTATTCTCTATCTCCACAACCTACTTGCTACACATTGTCTAATATTTTTATATTTTCTATCCAATTTATCTCAACAACCTTCTTAGAAATTACCAAGAGTATTTTCTGTCTAGAAACCCTTTGAATGTGTTCTTGAAGAAACATTCAAAGTATAACCCTTTCTTGTGTGAATATTAGTTGAAGATTCACATCCTCCATTTTCATCCATACCTTCAAACCAACCAAACCCATCTTCAATCCTTCCAACCTTTTCTAAGATAATCAAATCCCATCCAATCCAATTTCATGATTTCCAAGTTGATCCGCATCATTTTTGGTATCAAAGATAGGTTGGCCCTTCAATTCATTTGAATTGCCAACCCTTCACTTTATTTTGTTAGCCACGTTTTTTCCCACATTCACCCATGCACCATCCATGCACATTGATCTTCTACTAGAATTATAGCTAATCTTCAAAGTGTTTGGTAGTAGATCTTCAACCTACCTATAGTATATCTTCATCCTCCCTTTGAATCGCCACCCATCATCATCGAATTTTATCATCCCAAATATTCGACCACCTTCTCCCTATTTTCAACCGTCCACCAAACTAATTCAAGAGCCTATTATCCTCCCTTCTTTTCTAACCAATTTCGAATATGACCCACCATATTTGAACCCTTCTTCATTTCTCCATTTAAATTTATATAATCTTCAAGCAAGATTCCATCCATTTCTATTCAACATAATTGAATATCACCCTTAGATTCAAACCATATCACATCTCACCATCATCCATTATTCAACTCCTATTTTAGGCAGATAATAATAATAATAATCAAAGGGTGTAGCTAAGCTTGCTAACAATCAAAACCATAAGTTATCATTGGCACATAATATTAACAATAATAATAATAATAATAATAATAATAATAATAATAATAATAATAATAATAATAATCAAAACTAAAAATTATCAACAACAACAACAATAATAATAGCCGATCGAAACCAAGTTGCCATGTGAAACAATATAGAAAGTTACACCCTATAGAGCATGATTTTATTCTAATATTAAAAAGGCCTCCTTTTTGAAATATAACCATAAAAATTATATTAATGTACCCATGCAATAATTAAAAACCACAAGATATTTATATCCCTAAATATCCCTAACTGCATGATTCATCCTAATAATAAAACTATCTGCTATAAATCAATGTACACTTAATAATTAAAACCACAAGTTATCATTGCCATATAAAAGGTGCTTGTCTAATAATAAAAAATAAAAAAAATAAAAACATAGCCAAAGAATATTAACAAATCCATGTGCATGAAGGATAATATGCAAATTATATCAATAAATATACATTGATAAAAATACATACCAATAATATAATTAAAGAAAAAAACTAGTTTTTCATATTAAAAGAACTTAATTGAAACTTAAAAAAAACTTTGTAATTTCTTTTTAAAAAATGGGCAAGAAACTGGCCAAAATCTAAAAGTCACAAATAGAAAAAAAAAACTAATTCAAACTAGTAAATAGCATAAAAACCAACTTTGGATTTTTAGCAAAGAGAGTGAATTTCTTGATAATGAAAAAAATAGCAAGCCAATTACAAAAACAATAAACAAAAGTGAGCAATCCACCATAAGCTAACTTATATTATCTATAGAGTTTACCAATAATTAAATTAAATAATGAACATATGCATATCAATAATAAAGAAACTACGAAAAAAGAAAAAATTAAATGTGTGGACAAACATAAGAAAATTCGTTTCTAAACTAAGCCCCGTTGAATTTTCAAAAAACATTAAACATTTTTTACAAGATTAAATGAAGTGTAATAATCGATTAATTTATTTAAAATATTAGAAATAATAATAATAAATTTGCCGATGTATTCATGAGCACTAAAGTCTTAATCAATTCATCTTACGACATTAAAGTATTACAAGTAAATTAATAGAAATACCTAGCTAAAAAATAATAATTAAAATGAGTGGTTGAAGCTAAAAAAGAGTTAATCAAAAGTTTATCCAAACAAATAAATACCTTATCATCCATGGCCTTAGATAACACCTCCATGGTAAAAGGAGTTTCCGACCATGCCTATAAGTACGTAAAAGATTACGGACACTGGTCTAATTACCCTCAAAACTGTAAATCAAACTTGTCCTTTCATTACCCTACATTCACCCACATTAGTTAATATTATTCAAAAAAACATTGTTAATTATTCAACTTAGGTAAATATTTAAATTTTTAATGTTCACCTTACAGTTGCGTCATTATTTAATATTAATATAGGCTCTATTGGTTCGTTGGATGTCCCATCATCAATATCCAAATGTGTACAATTTGAGATGACTAACAACACCGACCCCAACCATCCATCCATCCTGCCACGTCCCCCGTAAAACCTCACCCCACTTCAATCCACAAATTTCAGAATATACCAAACAAGCTAAGCCAAATTCACACAACTAAGTTCAAATATAAGAGCAATTAAAGCATAAATAGATAAACAAGCCAAGATAAAAGGATCAAAAAATTACATATTTGATTACTTGAGACTACTAATTTTACATAAGGATTGGCTACCCCATTTTTATTTATTTTATTCTATTTTGTTACAAATCAAGTTGGTATATATGAACATCTAATGGTCACTTACTTGAGGATCCTGGATGATTTCCATGGTCAACAATCTTGAGTCATCGAAACTCTAATAAACCGGAGGGGCATAACACACTATGCTAAAGGAGGGGATTACCTTCCAAAAGTTTTTTCTATTCTTTGCCTCGACCATGAAATACAGTCCCTAATAGGAACATCAAGACTGGCATAGATCATATTTCTTTACAAATGTTAAAAAGGAATCTTGCTGCACGATAAATATAATCCCAAGCATCAAACATGTCAGATTTGACAAATAAGATAAGTTAGATTGAACAAAGTAATACATCCAGTAATATATTTGATTAAATTGGTTCCACTAGTCAACTACAAACGTAATGTCTCCCTTAAATTTCATGCACCTAAAACCTTTTGGTTTTGCATCCTAAGGCTCACATAACAAAAAGCACATCATAATGAAGAAATAGAACAAAAGTTCACAGGATCCCTCGTAGGGAGGGGAAATCAAAACATTTCTTCCTTTTTTCCTTTTTCGTGTAAAAGTAGCTGAAGACAATAAATAAATAAATAAAAATAGTTACACAAGTTGAAACAGAACATAGTGACAAATAGTAGGACAATTGTAAAACATGTTGAATAAGGTAAAAGTAAAACAATAGAATTAGAAATTATACTTATGCAAAAAATCTACCAATTGGTCCAAATTTTCCATCACTGCATATACCTAAATTCTTCATAGCTGATCTTCTCACATTTCCATAAGGTATTAGACACCCTAGATTGCTTTTGAGAACTTGGTGATATACTTTATGTGTGTGTGTGAGACAGTATACAGAGGATGACATGATCAACTCCTAGTAGTTTGCGATACATTCCGAGAAGAAATTCCTCTTATCTAGCTATTGTGGAAAGATCAATTCAATAGATAAGAATATATCAAGCAAATATGATCAACGCTGCATATTCAAGCTTAATCCACGCATTACAAAATTGCAAACTTCAGTTTCATGCTAGAATTTCCACACAAGCACAAGCATGAAAACAAAAATGAGGGGACAAAGAAACTATACAATCAGATAAAATAATACATAGTCACTATCTATGAACACATCATTTAAGGGTCATTTTAACCTTGAGAGTCATTAAGAAAAGAAAGAAAGTGTACCAGTGCTTCCATATATCTAAGCAGCATACCTTGGGTACAAGCATAGTAGTAAAAACCGGACCGAACCGGCCGGTTGAACCAGTAAACCCGCGAACCAGTGATAAAACCGGTTGAAAAGGTAGGCTAAACCAGTTTTACAAAAAAACCGGGTGATATGGCAAAAACCGGCCGGTTTTTACAAAAATCGGGAACCGGCGGTTTTTTAAGGAACCGGTGTGGTTTTGTTTTTCACCAAAAATTACCCTTTCGCCCTCAAATTAATTATTTAGTGTGCTGTGTCTTAAGGGGTAAATATGTCTTTTGACCAAATAAAATCCTAACCCTAAACCGAACCAAACAGAGCATTGCTGCTGCTGCCGTGCTGCGACCTGCGAGCCTGCTGCTGCCGTGCTGCGAGCCTGCTGCTGCGTTCCTCCTCAGTTCGTCTTCAGTCTTCACAGTTCGAAGTTCTTCGAAATTCAATTCATCTTCAACCTTGGAAATTAGCTTCGCACGACTGCCATTACTCATCTTCACTGTTCCGTCGATTCAATACAAACCGGGCACTACTGCTTCGAGCCTGCTGCTGCGTTTGTCTTCACTGTTCGAACTTCGAACTTTAATTCATCTTCAAACTTGGAACTTTAATTACTCATCTTGTTCGTCTGCCATTTCTACTTTGCCATCTTCATCTTGTTCCGTCGATTCAATACAAACCGGTGCCAATTTTCTTGACGCTGCTAATTGCAATTCGCAGCAGAATTCATTTTGCAGGTTATTATCTCGATTCTCCCATCATAATATGCTTAATTACTTGTTATTTTTTATTTCAATTTTAATTTTGTGGCTTCTGTTGTTTAGCTGAAATAATTTCGTTTTGAACTTCTACAGACTCTGCCTGTTTGTTGAGGATCGATTGCCTGCTATCAATCGGTAAGGGGTAGGCAATTTTTCTGGTAAATATTTGATCTAGTGAATATTGTATTGACTATTGAGCATGTTATTTTTCTGCTGAATTCATTTTTCTGCTGTGAATGTGGTTCATAATGTATAAGCTGCTGCTGAATATTTGATCTGGAAGATGAGTTGGTGTGAATGTGGTTCATAATTTGCAGTCCAAGTAATTAAGAATGAAGTTGCAGGTTGCTACAAGTTACAATGTATAAGCATGTTATTATACTTTTCTGTAGTTCAGAACTTTCTGCTGCAGCAGCTATCCAATTATGACAAGTTACAATGTATAAGCATGTTATTATACAATGTATAAGCATGTTATTATACTTTTCTGTAGCTTAATTCTTATACCATATTTTATGACAAGTTCTTTTTTATTGTTCTGAAATAAAATTGCTAACTTGGATGATTAATTAGTAACTTCTAATTTCTTCTTTGTCCCTTAAAGATGTCTGCGGAGGCTAGTAATACCGGCTCTACGCCAAATTCTTCTCAAAGTACTTCTAGAGGAAAGAAGGATCCAGCATGGGGTCATTGTAGAGAAGTTGAGGATGCTAATAAGAGAAAAAAGTTACAATGCTTATATTGTTCTAAGCTGCTTTCTGGGGGTGGAATCCAGCGTGTCAAACAACACTTAGCTGGTGTTAAAGGTCAAGTAGAGAGGTGTAAAAAAGTTCCTCCTGAAGTTGGTTTTGAAATGAACGAAAGTATTGAAGAGTTTGCTAGAAAAAAAAGAAAGACACAAGAGCTTTTAGCCGAAGATAACCCATATTGTTCGATGGACTTTCCTTCACACCAAGAGCCATGTTTGATACCTTCTCATATGGTAACTAGTAGTTTCAAATCAGGTGAGAAATTAAGGATTTTAGACAAGGGAAAACAAAAGACTATAGGGCATCATTTCATGCCAAGAACAACTCCAGGGGCACAACCAACACTAAAAAGTGTGTTACAAAGCAAAGATGCTGTTGAGAAAGTTGATGTTCTCATTTCTAAGTGGATGATTGATTCATGTATCCCATTTAATGCTGCAAATTCTAATTATTATCAATCTGTTATTGATGGTATAGCTCACATTGGTCCTGGTTATAAGGGACCAAATGTTCATGCTCTTCGCGGTTATTTGTTAATGAAAAATGTTGAAGAGGTGAATAATTATGTTGAGACTTTTCGTTCTCATTGGAAAGAATGTGGTTGTACTATTATGGCAGATGGGTGGACAGACCAACATAATAGAACTTTAATTAACTTCTTAGTTTATTGTCCAAAGGGTACTGTGTTTTTAAAGTCTGTTGATGCTTCTGATGCTTCAAAAACTGCTGAACTATTGCATAAGTTATTTAGAGATATTGTTCTCTATGTTGGTGCTGAAAATGTTGTGCATATGGTGACTGATAATGCTGCGAATTATGTTGCTGCTGGAAGGTTGTTAGAGCATGAGTTTAAGTCACTTTATTGGTCTCCTTGTGCTGCACATTGTCTTAATTTGATGCTTAAAGATATGGGTAAGTTGGATGAGGTGGAAGACATTGTCAAGCATGCCTCAAAAATAACCAAGTATATCTATAATCATTGTTATGCATTGCATTTGATGAGAAAGTTCACGGAAGGAAGAGAGATTATTCGTCCAGCTCCTACTCGGTTTGCTACTAATTTTATTGCTTTGCAAAGCATTTTGACACATAAGAATGCTCTTAGGACGATGGTTATGTCTAGGGAGTGGACCTCTTGTGCTTATGCTAAGGATAGGGAGGGTAAGAAGTTTGTGGAGAATGTGTTGGATACCACATTTTGGAAGGAGTGTGCTATAATTGTGCAACTTACCGAACCTCTTATACGTGTTTTGCGATTGGTGGATAGTGGAGATAAACCATGTATGGGTTATTTGTATCAAGCATTTCACAAGGCTAAAGATGATATGGTTGCTAGATTTCATAGGAGAAAGAAAAGAGTAGAGCCTTATCTTCAAATTATTTCTTCTCGTTGGGATAATCAACTCTCAAGGAACTTACATGCAGCTGGTTATTGGTTTAATCCTCGTTTCCAGTACTCATCTGAATTTTCTCAACATCAAAATACCGTGTCTTCTGTTATTGATGTCATTGAGAGATATGCAAATGGAAATTTCACATTGAGGTCAAAATTAACGAGGGAGATGAATTCTTTTAGAAAAGCAGAAGGTGATTTTGGAAGATGGTATGCTGTACAAGATCGTTGTGTTTTTGCTCCAGGTATGATTTTGTTACTTATTTCAAGGTATTATCAAAATTTTATATCTATTTACATTTTTTTAGTTTGTTTGGTAAATTATTATAATGATTTTGTAGATGAATGGTGGGCATTATATGGATGTGGTGCTCCAAATCTACAAAAGCTTGCCATTTGTGTTTTAAGCCAGACTTGTAGTGCTTCTGGTTGTGAAAGAAATTGGAGCATATTTGAGCATATCCATTCGAAGAAAAGGAATAGACTTGAGCACCAAAGACTCAATGATTTAGTTTTTGTGCACTCTAACTTGAGATTGCAACAAAGGTGTGAATTTAATTTATTGTTATCTTACTATTGTAAATCATGTGTAAAGTTATTTATTTTATATGATAATATTACTAAGCTTGTCTAATTTTGTTTTCTTTTGTGTAGAAATCGATTTAAGACAAGTTATGATCCAATTAATTTTGAAGAGTTTGATGCAATAGGCTCTTGGATTCTTATGGATGAGCCATCTAATTTGAATAACGAAGAGCTTGAGTTGCTTAGAAATGAATTAGCTTCTGTCACTATTCAAGACAATCCTGGTGAAGGTACGAGGCTCATACCTTTTATAGCTTATATAAGTTGATATAATAATTTAAGTAATTATTCTTATTCCATTTTTGTAGACGTATTGGATGAAATTGACGGAAATGAAGATGATGAACTTGAAGGGGAGAGTGGAGATGATGATGATGAAGATAATCGCATGCATGAAAATGTCATTCCTATATTTTCTAATGTTGGAGATGATATAGATAATCTATAGGATTGTATGTAATCGAATTGTAACTTCTAAACTAATATGTTTTATTTTAAGTTATTTATGAATATGTAAGTGACTTGATGTTGAATTATGTTATTTTGTAATTGTATTTGATATGTAGGAGACTTTTAATATGGAATTATGTTACTTTATGATCTTATATGAATATGTAATGATCACTTTAATTGACTTTAATTATGTTATTTTGTAATATTAAGTATTAAATACTTAAACTATATTTTTAAACAAATACGGATAGATTTGACTTTAATTGAGTGAACCAGTTGAACCACTGGTCCGACCAGTTCGAACCACTGGTCCGACCACTAAACCAGTGAACCAGTAATCCGACCGGTTCGATGACCGGTTCGGTTTTTAAAACTATGGGTACAAGTATGTGATACTCGATGGTTAGGCCCATCTCTATAGATTGTAGAACAGGAAAAAAATATATCAACTCCTAATCATGCTACTTTTGCAACAGACAAGTAGCATAAACAACCTCAAACATAAGAAAAGGACACTTCTTTTCTTGGACTTCAAACACGAAGAAGCTACAATTCACTGAGGACCAAATACACAGTGTACATGTAATTGAAACCGGGAATGAACTAATGCAAGGTATTCACAATGAATCCAACTGTTGCAATATCTGCAGTCGCAGTATCCCACCTGTGTGTGCTGCACCTGGATGTTAAGGAAACTTATCATGTAAAGGAAATCTCGAAAGAAGCACCCAACAGTAGGCTCCTACAAAACCCATATTTGATGAAAAGCCCTCAAATTTTGTGAAGGAATCTTTAGCAATGCAATAGTTGTAACCTTCACAACAACTTTTTCACTTGCCACTAGAACAGGATCAAACTCTACGAAGATCTACATGAAAAGATCTTAATTAGAGGGCACATATTGAACTGCATACAATTGCTGAAGCAAGTACAATGTTGGCCCTCTTGGAGGTCGATTTTCAATTGATGACTCCAACAAAGACCTCACACTTTCCCGATAAAGTTGCACTGGTAAACAAATATTTAGAGCAACATCTACGTTTCTGAACAGATACATCAAACAATTATTATTAACAAGCGGGCATACCAAGTATGATCCCTTGAGTACCTCTGTAGTAGGGACTTGTCGACTAGCCACACCAACAACATCAATATTCATCTACACTAGAATGAAAAACCAAATACAAAGACTAAAATGAAAAAGAAAAAAAAAGGATAGCATAAGCATGGCTAGGTGAAAGTGCAACAACCCAAAATTTACCATACATTTAAAAGGTTGGTCATTCACACCCTCTTCAAATACAATTTGATTATTAGCAAACAAAAGAATAATACTAAATGGACATACATTAATAATAATAATAATAATAACAATAATAATAATAATAATTAGAGATATACTCAAATAGTTCACAGACTGACAACAAATAAATATCAATGTGTTAATATCAGTTGTAAAGCATATCATCAGCACAATGTGAGTACCTTCCACAAATAAAGAAAAATGAACACGAAATTTGCTAGAAGTAACCACAGTGCACAAAAATGGAATGCGTTTGGTAGAGGAAAAGCAGAACAACAACGGATTCTATGTACAATATAGTAAAAAAAATATTCAAAAAGAAACAGATGCAACACCACATAAAGGGGTTGAGTTATACAGAATAAAGGAACTTATTCCATAGTGAAAGCTCTCACCAGTAAGCTTCAGCCACTTCCCACTAGCATTGAGTAATTTGATCTGCCTAAGTCATGATCAGGTAGAGGAACTATAAGAACTGGGCAGTAGGACAATATATGAAACTATGAAGTTAAGTAGCAAAGCTTTAGCTGCATAAAAATCAAGATACTTGATGCATAAATCACAATACATACAAAAGAACCGACTATTTCTTAAGAAAAATTAGATATTAAAATAATTTATTACCATCTAGCTCTAGGAACTCATGAGCTCAAGTACCTTAGCCTGAAAAAAATGCTGAAATGTATCAACATGGAAAAAGAGAGACACTAATTCAAACACAAAAGTAAAATTCAATAAATTATCTCTCGAATAAAATTCAATAAGTTAGCCCACAAATCACTCCGAATTCCTCCCCCGTAACCTCGCCCTAAAAAGAGCAAGCATAAAACCCGATAAAAAAGGTACTTTGTTCAAAAATTAATAGCTGAGCTCATCAAAGAGAAAAATTCCATAGAGAAGGTTCAAAATATCAACAGTTTGACATAGTAGTAGATGGTGACCACTGATTATCATAGTAGTTGATGGTGACATAGTAGTAGATGGTGACCACTAGTTATCAAACTCAAGCTGAGTTCTGTGATGATACACATAATCCCATTCCCATACATGCTTTCTTGCTCAAGCACTCAACAACTTTTCTCCTGCCCCTTCCTTTCTTGCTAGAGCAACATCAGATTCCACCGGAAGCTAAAAAGTCAAAGAGGCCACCATGGGAAGTCAAAGTCAGCATCAACTTCAATTCTAGCATATTAATTGGAATGAGTGAGTGAGTAGAGCTAGTGTTAAGGAACATACCCATGGATCGTGAAGCATAAAGGACACCCAAAATACGACTGTTGTTCTATTTTATCACTTCCCTACCTGCAGCTTCAATTCTAGCATATTCATTGGATCTCTCGTACTAAAAAGAAAATTGGTGCTCCCAAATACTAGTCAAGCAAGAAAATAGCATTTTATTTATATTTATTATAGATGCTCACCTTCAAATTAAAGGCAAGTAAGATCTCTGATCTAATAACATGAAATAAGAAATGATAAATAAATCAAACAGAAACAAAATTAAAACAAATCTCAATGCTTGCCCAAAAGTGATAATCTAAGCTTAGAAAAATCTGGGAATAAAATTTAAATATTGGGCAGCAAAAAATCATCAACCAAAATATCCATTCAAAAAATTAGATACGGACTAAATTCATATGCTTTTTAACTAAGAACATTAATAATTAAAATTAAGATTTTTGGAAATAAACTCTCAACACCCCGATGCACTATTTTAGGCCTATATCAGAACATTATCAAAGGAGGTATAGCAGATGCTACCTGCCAACCCCTTGCCTATAAAGAGAGAACAAAACACCGCTGCAGACCACAACCAACCAGCCTAGCACCACTATCTCCTATTGGGAAACAAATCAAACAAATCCCCAAATGCCAGCACAACATTACCTAAAAGTCAGAAACACATATATAAAAGTTCATCTCACACACCTTTAGTTCCTCCATTTCATCCACTTCCTTCAATAGTAGCCCAACAAATTTTTTCAATAAACGAAGAAATGAACCAGCATGATGAATAAGAAAATCAACGTCCAAAACCAACAACCGTTGCAGTTGAATCCATCTGAGGTTATGGAATGCAGCACAAAAAATACTGGGATTTAAATATTGGTTTTATTAATATTAATTTATAAATGAAGGATGATAAAAATCTATATAAATTTTCCATATTTAGGAAGCATACTAAATTTTCTCAATAACTAGAGGCTTACACATATTAGATATCATATATAACATAACTAATGTTTCACAAAAATAGAAGAGAAATGTAGATGAAATAATAAATAAAAATAAAAATAAATAATCGATGAAATAATAAACAAGTAATTTATTTCAAAAGTATCCAGTATTATAGAAGCCAATTTATTTTTATATTATTAATTCATTTCAAATGATGTGACTCAATGCTTTTCGAAGTAAATCTAGTATTGCCCTTGATTTTTTTATTACAAATTTAACATAATTAATACCAAATTAAGTAATAATAATAAATTATATGAATAAAAAAGTCAATATGAATCAAACAATACAAGACACAGAGAAAAATAATATAGAGGTAAGAGCTAGCTCACAGTCATTAACTAATTTCATTTAAAGGAACAAACTCTAATAATACCAATATATTAATTACTCTTTTAATTAAAATATTATCAAATAAGCTAATAAAAAATAGATTACATGATCAAAAGAGTCGCTATGAATCAAACAGTGATATAAGGTTGTGAAAGAAATTGAATTGGAGAGAAAAGAATGAGAAACAATGAGTATACAATTTGATTGATTGTAGTTATTATCTAGGATAACTAACGATAAGATTTAAAACTATTTTATTAAACATGCCTTACTTGGTAAAGTATTGAATACTAAATTAGATATAATATATTATATTTATATTCAATTGTTAGTGCCCTATGACATGAATGAAGGGAGCACGTCAAAGATGCACAAAATCTTGAAATTAAAAGTTCATTGAATGTTAATTTGAACTGCCAATACTCTAATCTTTTAATCTGTTTCTCTCTCAATTGGGTCAGGGGGAAAAAACTCTTTTGACCCAATTGCCCTTCCAATTTTGGAGGCACTTCTTCTTCATCAGACTTGATACAAACAACTGGTCAAATTTTTAAACAAATTACAGAAGCAAATAATAAACAAATAAACAATCCTACTTTAACAAATTTATCTCGAGAGACTTCTTCATCAATTAAAAAGCAATCACTCCAAAAAGCTTTGCAAATGTTTATGCTACAAGTGTCCTGCCTATTGATCTAATAAAAAAAATCCTATTTTGAGACTTATTCAAGAAAACTAACCTAGATCCAAGAATAACTACATAGAGACACACACCCCTTCTCCCTTTTGGCACCCTCGGAAAGGCAAATTAAGATACCAAATATGGAGAAGACATCCATGTCTTAGCAAAGATCTAACAAACGCGTAGTTGAAAGAAAGCAGATATTAAGCTAAGCATTGAATATCCGGGTTCATCATAAGGTAATAATTTTTAAGATCAGATAGGAAGCCAACAAAAATAAAGATGATGACAAAATTATCAAATAGGTAGGGGTAATCAAGAAAGTAATGTAGAGGTTGAGTGAAAATTATTGGGATATCAAAGTATCCAAAAAATAGGCACATGTTTGAGAGTGTTGGATAAATAGTGCCAGTTTTAGGAAGGATGGGATAAATACTAGAACTGTTCCAGCATAAGCTTTGAGAGCAACATAGATGATTTTCACACAAATGAACATTTGACTCTCATGTGTTTAATATGGGTCGTGTTTTGCTCAAATCATTCCTATGAACATGATTTACCATAAGCTTGAGGGGATTCTCATTCTGCACCACTTATACAACTACATGCATCTCATAAATCAAAGAGGTCTTATTAGGTTGCAATGGGGCTAGGCTTTAAGGTACGGAATAACTTTAGGATTGTGGTGCGAATAAAATTCTTGGAACCTAGTGGAGTGATTTTCTTTAAATAAACATCGACACAATCTCCTCACACCAAATCATTTTCCATCACAATATAATATTTTCACTGTCATAATTTTTTCCCCTTTCACCTTACTTCCTTTCACCCCTTGATTTTGATTTTTCTTTTCTATCCTTTTGGATTTTTTTTCTTTTTCTACCTTCACCTTGTTTCCTTTCGCCCCTTGGTATTGACTTTCTTTTTTTCTTTTTTTTTTCCCTTTAGGATTTTTTCTTTTTCTCCTCCTTTCATTTTCCATTATTTTATTTTGCAATGATTTTTACACCTTTTCTTTCTCCTTTTTTTCAGGCACAACACCTGCCATGGACACCCATTTTTTTCCATAAAATTTCCTTCCATACATCCACTTTATGATGATAGATAAATAATCCTTCACTTGTCTTTTTGGTGTAGGGATCATGACAGGAATTAGGTTAATAAATGGGTGTAGGAAAATAGAAATGGCTTATAAGGCTCAAACTGGTTGACAAAGGAAATAATGACATTGGTAGGATACTTTTGGCTTGTGGTACTCATTAATATAAAATGAAAGTTGACTCTATCATCTTTATGATCAAGCAATGCATGTAAGTAGATTCAAAGAGAATCAAATCAAGTTCTAGAATTCAATATCCACAAATGATATCACACAAGAAGAGAAATTTAAATTTAGAGGCTCAAAAACTCACAAGTTAAAGTTGTTCTCATATCTAATCCTGTACCGAACCTCGTACCAGTGTTTGTGAAGGACGGTAAGGGGTTGCGTGCTCAAATATGATCTTATTATTGTTCCCTTCGATAGCTTAGGAGTTTTCAATGATTTACAAAATATTCGAAAGCATTAACAGGCATTCGTATAAATCAAGCAAGTTAATGAGATGCCCTTCCTAAATTGTCCTCTAGTCACCACCTACTCCAATTGACCATGGGAGGTAAAGATATATGAATTACACTATCTTAAGCATGCTTGGTTCTAGTCTAATCTTCTCAAATTTGTCTCTACTCAAGGGTTTTGTGAGATATCAGCTCGTTGGTTGGACCTCAATTTAAAAAAAAATAGTTTATGAAAAATAATAGTTCATAACAAATCATGCATAGAAGTTAAATAAAATTGTAGCAAAAAATTATAAATAGAGCACATAAACAAATCTTGGAAACCCAACAATTCAAGAGGTTTTCTCCCAATAACGTAGTTTGAGAAATCAATACACTAATCAAAAAATATACCAAAATCTGCCACCAAAAATTGCCATTCCAAAGAAAAACATCATAAAAAATAAAAATAAAAATAAATCCTTGTCAAACTTCATAAATTTTTAGAATATTAGATCAGAAGTGATATTCAATATTTAGATTCTCAAGGTTTGGAAGCTCACTATTCATTAATTCTTCTACCAGCAGCACTTTTTCAAGACACTTGTAAGAACAAATAAGAGTGTCATCAATAGGAAAAGATAAGAAAAACAAAGAGTTTTTCTACACTGACCTTTGCCACTCACAAATTTCTTGCTATCAAAATCAATACCTGTTACTTAATAGGTTCAACTCATTGTGTTTGTCATACCTCTCCTACATATCCACCCAAAGACATTGTTCCACATTGTACCTCATCTCTATACAAGATCCTTGGCTGCAAAGAAGAATATAGGATCACTGATGTTTTGTGAATGTAGATTTCCAAGATATTTCAATGCCAGCCAGCTCCCATTGGAAATAATATTTATGAAGTTGACATTTTAAAATTGAAACAACCTTGAACTTCCCAAGTAGATGCAAGAAAAGCTAAAATTATAGTAACCATCATAGTAGTTAGAGCAGTGTTTTTTTTAAGTGGAACGGGTATTGCTCCTGAATATTAATTATTGTATCTTTCAATTTTAATAATTTGAACATATCAACTAGGATCTTGTTAATTTGACATATTAACATTAGAGCCAGTTATAGTAGTGGTTTAAAGTATAATATAAATAAATATTGCCCCAGTTGTCGAAGTCTAACATAAATAGTTATTAATAATATTAGGATAAACCTAATTAAAAATATATATGAGTAATTAATAAAATAGAAAATTGTTAAACTTTAAAATAAAATTAATATATTAAAATTATTACTTAAAGTTAAATATGTTGCAAGGCCACTTTGAGAGAGAAGGATACAAAAGTAAGAGTAAGAATAAAATTCTATTTGTTAGAAATAATATTAGGATAAATCTACATTCAAGAACCCTGGCTGCAAAGAAGAAAAAAATTCTGTTTGAATAAAACCAGCATCATCGTTACCATGCAATTGGAATCTAAGAATGCAAGAAAGTTCCTGAATTATCAATCAAAGTACTAGAATTCAAGTAAGTTAGGTAATTATCACTATAACATCCTTGAAAATAAATCATTGAACCTTTTACCTATTTTCTTGCCTTCCGCAACGAAAACCAGAGCAGCAGAGTAACTCTACAAAACTACAATCGAGCAAACCAAGACCAGTTTCTACTTCTCCGTCGTCTCTCCCACACTCACTCACTCTCCCCTTTCTATTTCTTTCTGCTTAATGGTGACGACAGGACTACAATGTGACGAACTTATATTAAGGAGCAACATAGGAAGAGGAAGAAAGGAAGATCAGTGGGGATGAGAGGTGAAGCGTGCGATGGAAGTAGCGACATCGATCACAAGAGAGGGAGTGAGGGTTTAGGGAGGGCGTATGAAAGCCTGAGCTTTCCCAAAACATGGTGGAGTCGGAAATAATGATAAAGTATGTTATAGGCTAAGGCTTCTGAAGAGCCATTCGTAAATGAGAAAGAAATATAATAGGGCAGCTTGTGTATGAGCATGAGTATTTTTGTTTTCTTTTTTTGATGCAAAAAAATGTTTATTTATCAAAAAAATAGAACTTCAACTTCTCATTTTTATTTATCTTTCTGTACAAAAATTTACTCAAGGGTAATGGCCCTTAACGCCATGATAGCAGAAACAGTCACCTTCAAGAACGCAATGATTGTCAATATTAAAACTTATCTTATTTTATTTATCTAAAACTAATAACATTAATATGGTTATATCAAATAACATAAGATGAAGGACAAAAAAAACTAAAACATAGAATACCTAAATAATATTTAAAATAGATGGTATCCGAATAAAATTAAATCAAATGTCATAGACCTAAGTTAAATCTATACTAAATATAAATATTTGATAAGAATATATGATAGCAAAAATTACAATATAGATGTCACCATCACAAAAAAAATATATGAATACCGAAATGATTGAAATTAGAACTCCAAGAAATATAATATCCATCTTCTCAATCATTGTAGGCAGTCGGGTCACAAACAACCGTGCCAAATTTTTGTTCCGAATAAAACTTAATCAAATATGCGTCAAACTCAATCACATGTATTGGACCCCTGACACTATTTTTTTTGTTACATTATCTATAAATGCTAATCTAATTTTAATTTTAATTAGAGTCATTTTTTTGTTATTTACTTTTAGTCTATGCATGTATTTTGAATTAAATAATTTATAATTGTTTATTGGTTATATAGATACTTCAGTCGGCATAATTTTTCATCGGTTTGATGATATCAGAAGTCATTATTAATACGACCAGTTATGTTAGTAGTTTGTAAATAAGCAAAACCACCTTAGGAGTCATGACTAGGCTCATTAAAACTTCAATTCGACTAGTTCGTTTTAATTAAATGAGTCAAGTTTAGGCTCATATATTAAATGAATTGAGTCTAAGTCCAATAACAATTAGCCCAGCTCATTTACAATTTAGGCTCATAAACTCGACTCCTTCAAAGTTTGGCTCGTTAAAAGCTTGTTTCATTTTGTTCTTTTAGTTAAATGAGTCAGGTATAAACACGAGGGTGAAACACTTGACTCGGTTTGGCTCATTCAGTCAGAGATTATACTAGAGAATATAAAGGGTATTTTCATAGGCTAAAGATCTTCATAACACTTTTAGCATGAACAAATTGTCAAACAATTACAAAAATAAAACTAATTTCTCTACATATACCATATTCAACAAAGTAGCGTATATCTATCTATGCAGATCAAACTACCCAATATCATAAACCATGAACATAATATCATAAAAACCTAGTAAAAAGAAGAAGAAGAACAACAACAACAACAAAGCAATATAGTTCTTTAATATTGAAAAAATTAGCAACCCAAACATACTAAAACAATAAACAAAAGTGATTAATAAACTAAAATCTTATTTATAATGGTAGTTCTCTAAATAATTATATAAGATAACAAACCAACGCACAAAATAAATAGAGAAAAAGGAAAATTAAAAAGGATAGTGGTGAAAAACGTTGGCTAGGAAAAGGTTCCGCACATAAATAAATTATTGATTTTCCAAAAGAAAAAAAATGCTAATGCTACATTAGCCCCCCCAAAATTTAAATACATATATAGTAAAAAAAATTAAAAGATAGATAGATTTTTTTAAAAAAAAAGTTGCACAAATTAACATCAATGCTCAAAATAAATACAAAACAATATGATATAATTAATGCATATATTACCTACAATAGCATCCAAACTACTCAATGTTGTTACCAAAAGTTTTCATCCTCATTTAGGACTCTGCCCTTCTTGAGTGTTATCCTTTATTACTTACTAAGCATTAACCTATTTTGCATAGGCGGGCCAAATATTTCGAAATTAAAGATCAAATGCTTCCTAAACCATAATCCTATGTGGAATAGTATAGAAATTTCTATCCCATCCCCCTTATTTGAATATAATTTGAGAAGGAAAAAAATGAGCATCTCTTATAATAATCAAGTCCATAAGCATGCCAATTAAGTTCATAAATCTAGTGCAAGGTGTGATTATATTTTAGCATAACAAACATTATGAAAAACTAATAAATGCCCTGGAAATGGAGGAGCAAAAGCCATTTAAGAGGGATCGCTGGTGTGAAATAATGCCAAGATAAATTTAAGAGGGAAACTAAAACCATCAACCAATGACCAATGCCAATAGTATTAAAAAAAGATAAAAATTTATAATCTATAGTATAAGTAAGATAATAAGGCTAATGCAGGAGCATCTCGTGATCTTCTTGATAATGAGGAATTGATATGCTTAATAATAAAAACCAATAATCTTATATATTTTTTAGAATATTTCTACCATGGATAATGAAGATACCTTAAAATGTTCTTGCATGTATATTACATATTTTCAAGAGGATGACGCTTAAGATATTTTAGTGTACAAGACATTCAAATATTAAAGTTATAGCAAACATAGAGGACAAATCAACAAGTTCATGCAAATACCTCATAGTTGTATAGATCTTGTTGTAAACCCAAGGTTACCATCATATATAATTTAGGGTTTCATAGCTTATTATTTCATGTATACCTATTAGTTGGTTTAATAGTTGTAAAGTTGTAATTAATTTCATTTCATTAAATGACATATTTTACGTTTTCCAGGGTGTCATAAATATTTCTATTAGTTATAAACCTAAACAAAACCATGGGTTAGGTCATTTACAACTAAATCTATTTAGTTGCTAACAAACTAAGGCTCGCAATTTTAAGGTTATTACCAATGTATATATTTGTTAAGTAACAGTTAGTTTAGTTGTTAAGTAGTTAGTAATTTGCTGTAACAACTTGCTATGAGTATTATATATAATCATAATCGTCCATCGTACACGATAGTTAAGGAATTGAATGATAATCAAGCAATTTTGGCTAAGTTTCTCTCTTGTGTGAAATAGCGTCTTCTTCTTAGAAATTTCCTAGAGTATTTCCTATCTCTAAACCCTTTGAATGTGTTCCTGAAGAAACATTCAAAGTTTAACCCTTTCTTGTGTGAATATTGGTTGAAGATTCACACCATTTCTTGTGTGAATATTGTTTGAAGATTCACACCCTCCATTTTCATCCATACCTTTGAACCGAACCAACCCCATTTTCAATCCTTCCAATTTTTGAAGATGGTTAATCTAATTTGATTTCATGGCTTCCAAGTTGATCACCATCATTTTTGGTATCAAATTTAGGTTGGTTCTTCAATTCATTCATATTGCCAACCCTTCCCTTCATCTTGTAAGCAATGTTTGTGTTACATTCACCCATTCATGTTGATCTTCAATGTGAATTGTAGGTAATATTAATGGTGTTTGGTAGTAGTTATTTAGCCTACCTTTAGCATATCTTCATCCTCCCTTTGAATCTTCGAATTCAAAGTTTGAAGATGTTCTATACTTTAACCCATCATCATTGAATTTTATCATCCCAACTATTCGACCGCCTTCTCCCTATCTTCAACCATCCACCAAACTCATTCAAGAACCTATTATCCTCCCCTCTTTCCTAACCAATTTCAAATATAAACTGCCATATTCGAATCTCTCTTCATTTCTCCATTTAAATTTCTAGCATCTTCAAGCAAGATTCCACCCATTTCTATTCAACATATTTGAATATCACCATTGTATTCAAACCATATTACATCTCACTATCATCCATTATTCAACTCTTATTATATTCGATTCATCATCATCCTATGCCTTCAATCCTTGAAGATTCATCCCCATCTACCATTCAAATTTCACTTGTCCCACTACATCCCAACTCCAAATGTCACCGACCATACTCGGTTATCACCTCATTCGACTTTCACTCGTCTAATTACTGTATGTGGGATTAGTTGGAACTATCTCAAGTAGTTAGAACTAACTAAGACACAAACAACTAGTTTGTTATGCCACCGTATAGGTTGGTTTCCTAACATCTAGTTTAGTTGTTAATTGGTTAAGATTGGTTGCAACGACTTGGCATGAGTCTTATAATTTGATCATGGTTATGTGTGTGCACATGTGTGTGTGTGTGTGTGTTCTTGAATCTAGTTTAGTAGTTATGATGTTTTTTTTTTATCATTCCAACCTTAGCCTACCACATGACATCGGCTAGGTGATAATCATACCTTTTCACTATTTTATGTGGTTGTTTCACCCTCGACTATAAAGTTTGCTCCTATTCTACTCTTTAAAAAAATGGTTCCAAAATTGAGAGTGTTACAAGTTGGTATTAGAGATTTTTAGTTTCAATCTTGGAAAAATGAATTATGAAAATGACTTTTTAAACTTAGGTGTTGATTTTAGTCTAACTACTGTGAGAGAGATTGGGGATGGTGGGGTGTTGGCTTTTTAATTTGTTCTCATGTTGTTTGGATATGTGGCCTTGTTGTAGTTTATAATATAGTTCTCCTTTATTGGGAACATAGTGTTGTAGGCTTTCTCAAAATGTACCATCTCTACCTCCATTTTCTCCGTAGACTAGCTATGTAGGGCTATTCACCACCACCTACCAATCTTCAAAGGCTAAGCAAACCTGAACATCATGGAGAATTTGATCCATGATATGGAGAAAACATTTGTTTCTCACGACTATCCTAATGAAAAATAAGAGGTTGTGGTGTTATACCTCTATGGATGAGCTCATAGATGGTGGATGGAATGCCAAATAAGGTGTCCCTCCTACTTGGGGTCTTTTATTGAACTTTTTTCATCCATACGTTCAATTGTTAGAGTACGATGAGTTCCATTCCTGACGATAGGGTTAGATGTTAGGAGAAGGCTAATACATGAGGTTTTTGTATCTAGTTTGGTTTGCACCCAAGATAGAGGCATATGAAGAGGTGAAGGTGCACCAATTCCTTTTAGGGTTGGGAATCTTGTATCAATAATTACTTGTAGGAGCTCTTACTCTTGAATTAGAGTTGATTTATGAGAGATACACAGAGGCTACCAAGGTTATACAGACTCCTAATGCTATAATTATAGGGAAGAGGAGACTTGATGGTGGGCAACTCCTTAGGGGCTCCAAGCGATTCCAAATTGGGGTATCTAATAGACAGAGACTATACCTCAACATAGAGGACAATTTGATTAATGTTATACGGAGAGATATTTTTGCTGTAGATGTTGGCGCCTTACTACACACTCAATCAGATGTACCCCTTCTCTAACAATTCCTCTAATTAAGTGTGTAACTTGACCATATGTGTTGGTGCCATGCAATAAGGTGCCTTCGACACAGGTTGTGTCCCTATTAGAATATATATCATGAAGTTCTCACGCACTAGAGGCATGCCCAATATCCCATCGGGAAACACATATGAAAATTGTTATGCCAGTAGAATGTCCGTAGTTGATAGCTAAACAACCTCAGAGTTCCTAACACCCATGTATGATTGGCTCTCAATTTATATATGAGTGATGTTTTTCCTCTCAGCTAGGACCTTGAGTGGTGGGGGAGTATAACCTAATGGGTAAAAACAACCCAACTATACTTATGATATGTTTATGATTGTTATAACTACCATGACTATTGACCACAAGTAGTGGGATGTGTGTTTTCCATTGGAGTGAGATTGTACATGAGCTAATGTGTTATATCATTTGACTTATGCTTGTTGCATTTTGATATCTTAACCATGTATGTTGTTTTATGAGTTAAGCCTACCTTATCTAAGATAATAAACATGTTCTATATAACCTATGTGTATGTTTAGTAGTTAGATATTACATGTAGTTCGTCATGCTTATGCACTTGTGGCGCCATGATGATCCTAACTCATCTAGGGGAGCTGATGATGTTAATATTGATGATTTTTAGGGGTATGGCTCTTAGACTTAGCATACCAAGGTTGAAGATGTTGTGGTCCTCTAAATGACCTATGCTTAGGTAGCCCTTACAGAGTGTTAGGCTAATCAGTGTCTACTTATTTTTCCTTGTGTGGGATTATTTAAGTTTGCCGATGATTTAAATTGTTGATTTAAATCATTATTATGAATAAGTTTTGTTGTATATTTGATACATCAACGTTATGTGTATTTCTAGAGTGTGGTGTGCCGAACAAATCCTTAAGGGCAACCCAAAATAAATTTACAAGTTTTATTGAAGAGAATTTTAATTCGATATATATTTAAAAAATAAAAGAAAAATAACTATAAATATTAGGAAAACCCTAAAAATAATATTCCTAACCCAAAAATAAAAAAATAAGCCGAAAAAATCTATGCAGATGGTTCGATTAACCACCAACCTTGGACCAAGAATATTTCCATTGTTTGTTGACCGATTGATTTCTAGTTTAAATATTTGTATATATAAATTAGAAGAATAACAATAATGATATGGGGTTTTCGTGAACTAGGACTATAAGGCCTTAGAATACTGAACCAAAGAATAAGAATCGATCCAAACAGCTTTTAAGAGTGCTTGCCTTAGTCTCGAGCCTATCTTGAAATAGTAGCCGACACATCTTCCTTGCTAGGTTTGCTCAATACATAGGATAGAGCAACTTATTATCTTTAACAACACAGTATTTTCTTCCCTCCTCCTCCCTTATTTAATTTTACTATTATATATATAAGGTCTTACATCTACTTTGGCACATCCAAAATCATAATATAAATCTCTTATTATTTATCTCTCCTCTCTCCTCTTTATTTTACCTTATGTATTCTCACACTATTAACTCTTTGTTATATTTCCTAATAATCCCTCAATTCATAAAACACCTACAACAATAAGCACCATCTTTGAGGATCTCTTACAAAAAGCTTTGTCTCCCACTCAACCTCGCGATCGACATGATCTAAGTATTGGCGATCCTTCTAGGGAAGAACATCTATTTACTATCACTCAACTCAAAATTGATTATGCTCGGCTTCAAGCATCTATTCAAGGAATGGTCGTGTACATGTTGACTCATCTTACACACACCCTTGGGGAAACTACCTTATCTTATGAATCATCATTGTCATGTTACACCCTAGTAGCCTACCCCTCAAGAAATTTGGGTTGAAGCTTTGGATCTTCCACAAAGGGGCCGAAGAACTAGGCTTCGTAGCACCATCTTCTAAGAAGAAGAGGCAGAGTATATGGAAGGTGTTTAAGGCAAAAATATTAGAAGTAATAGACAATAAGATTTCCTTAGCCCTTTGAGGTGGAGTAGACAAGAAAGGAGTTAGAGTCCAATCAATGAGGTGTCAACATATATGAAAATGAATTAAAATAAAGCCAAAATAGAACATATGATACCCTACAGACTAATAGAGATGAAGAAGAGATCCAAAGACAAGATGACCATTGGAATATCAGAGGTGAAGAGGATTTAACAAGTAAAATGATAGATCAAAAGGTGTAAGAAGCATTAGAAGCTATAAAAGAGAATAAGAATAATAACGGTAGTTTAAATGGTAGTCACCTTTCACAAAGGACATATCACAAAACACCGGCACCAATAATAAGAATTCTGAAATTTGAATAATTTGATGGCTCTACCAAGCTAGAGTATCATTTGAATGTGTTTAGAAATTCTATGTTGCAAACTGGGGCTTAAGAAGAGGAGGCAACATTGAGATGCTTTAGAAAACTATGAGTGGAATAAAAAAATTCCTTTTTGTAGCTCACGATGGTAAATAAGTCAAATAGCAAGGGAGAATTTCATAAACAATAAAGGATAATAATTAATTGTAATACTATATCATAAAATCATTCAAAATGTGTTTAAAATTATGTTGATATAATATAAATTAGTTTTAAAGGGCTTGAAATGATAATAAAAGTGTGAATTTCAAGTGTACTAATAGACTAGTTTGCCTAATCAAGCGGTCGGGATGCTCAAAAATTGACAATTAATTAGTTTGCTCAAATATCATGCGATTTTAAATCATTTTATTATTTTGATTCAAATGTCTTTATAATATTTATAAAAAATATATGATTTGAATGTATTTGTTCTCATAAGCATATATTGGTGCTTTGGGATAATTTTTATATTATTTAGATCATTCTATAATTTTATTTATTTAAATTTTTTCAAAAAGTATTGTTGAGGCACACCCACATTCTCTCTCTTGTCCCTCACCTTCCTCTCTCTCTCTCTCTCTCTTCTGGCAGCTAGGATGCATGTTTGACTTCATACACCCCTTCCATAATTCACCGAAATTTTTCCATGGCTCTTCCTAACTACACTTAATATCTATCACACCATTATGTTTGCCCTTACCCCTTGGTTTTATGCTCTCAACCATAATAGTCTTGTCTTTCTCTCTCCTATGGATTTCAAAAAACCCTCAATTATATACCCTCATTTCATTTATTACACGTGTTCTTGCTCTCTTCTTCCATTTCCATATTGAAAGTTTGCAAAGTGCTAAGTAGTCTCTATTTTTCTTCCTTTTTCCCCGCTACTTAGAAAAAAATAGATACTTGCTCTTATCTTCTTCCCTTCCTTGGTTGAACTCTTTCCCCTTCTTTCTTCTTCTAATCTTGGATCTAGCTCTCCCTTTTTTCTCTTAAGCAAGGAAGGATTAAGCTTTGAGAAAGGTTGAAGATTCTAGCTTCATTTTTTTAAAATTGCTTTTCTAAAAAAGGTTAAGTTATGTTTTTGTTCTTCTTCTTGTTGTTGTTCTGATTATCTTTAATTTTAATGGAGTTTTGAAAAGGAGGTTTTGGCTTTTGATTCTCTTAGTAATTGAGGTTCTACTAGATAGCCATCAAGTAGGAGTTTTGTACTAGAAGAATTTTTCTAATGTAAGGTATCCTTATATCTAATATGAATAAGGTATTGTGTTGTTCATTATAGTTTGGAGTGCTTGGTTTGTTTTGTGATGTTTATGTAATATTTTGAGTTCTTAATTTTGAGCATGTTGCCATATCATCTGCAAAATATAGATTAATAAACTTCAAACCTTTACATCTTAGGTTTCCACTAAAGTTTTTAACTTTTCACAAACATTTGAGTGACATGGCTAAATGTTAAGACACCAAAACACACAAGGAGATAAAGGATCCCCTTGTTGAAGTCCCTTATAACCTTTGAGGGGTGAGTGAGCTCCCCATTCAGTAATAAGGAATAAGATACAGAAGTAACTTAGGTTATGATCCACCTAACCCCTTGAAATGGGAAACCATAAGCATGTAGAATTTGCTGCAAAAAACCCCAATGTACTAAATCATAAGCTTTCTTGATGTCTAAGTTCATCATACATCTAGGAGAAACATGTCTCTAAGTGTATTTTATCACTAGCTCAGCTACTATGAGAACTATAACACCCCTAAAATTCACTAGTAAAAATTTTCATTTTATTTAAAAAAAAATAGCGGAAGCAAAGAAAATAAAACTGTGAATCCCAGGGATATTACCGGCACACTTAGTACGAGACTGGTTTACTCCTACCGTTCTAGTACCAAGTTTTAATGCTAGAAGAATAAAATACACTTTGCTTGAAACTTACATCATATTTAAGTTAAAGTAACACAAACAATTTCATTACAGGAATAGAATGCACTAATAGCGGTTGCAAGAACAAAGATTACATTTAAGCCAAGAATTAAAAAGGTGAAAGAGCGAGACCCTAAAGGCTCCTAGACAATGCTTACACACTTTCCCGAGTCATCTTAAATAGTACCTGTAAAGGACATGTAAGGGACACTGCCCATTGAATAGGTAGGGGCCCACGAATGGAATTATTTACTATTATGGTACTGAGTAACCCTTTAAACCACACTGAAAGGCATGCCAGCATGCAATACATAAAACATAAATAGTATACACATATAATAAGAAATACATAACACAACATCCACATACTTAGTAAGTCCATCACATGCCCAAGTAGGGACAAGGACTGAAGCTAGCTCATGTTATGTCAATAGCTCATGACGCGAAATCAATGCTTTTGGATCTTAAGCCATTAATCAATCATTATTCAATCATCATCTCTCGAATTATATCCATGTTAGTCTGGGAGCCCCACTATTACAGTTGATGGATAGGAAACATACAGGGCAGATCACTCTTAACTACTATTATTTACCCGTGGATCGATCTCAAAGGTAGAAAGCTCCTGGCCACTATTATCGCTGGTGGGTCGATTTGGTCCCAACTCATATGGTGTTCTACTGTACGTGATTAGTATTTTTTTCAAGATTTATTCATATCCTTCACTTAAAAAATTATCATTTTTCCCCATTTACTTACTAAATTACCATTTTTACTAAAATACCCTCACTATATAAAATATCAATAATAATTCTCCATATCCATCTTTCAAACTCCACCAAATATTATTAATTAGCATAATACTCATTAGCACCTATAATTATTTAGGCACACAATTATATAAGAAATGTTACTAAAATGCCCCTAGGGCTTATAGTAACAATATTTGTGCATCAATGGCCACATTAACATGACATATTATGGATAAGCACTTAACATTTTTATTAACAACAAAGCTCCTTTCTTAAGCATTATTTCTACATATTACACATAAATTAGCATGCTTTCTTTTTTATCAATCAATATAAGCAACTAAATACATTTTACTTAACAACATATATCATGCATATAAACACATTAAAAACCCTATTTTACTAGCATACGTATATCCATACATTTAAGTAAGGTTTAACAGTTACTTTATTTCCTGTAAAAATCAAACCTTACCAATACCTCGGTTAAAGATTCAATATTTGATTGGAAAAATCAATACCTAAAAATAATACCTGTAATTATCATATTAGAAGTAGGAAAAACCAAAAAGGATAAAACTTATAAAAACTTAATTAATAACACACTTCACTTAACCATTAATATACCTCAAAAATTAACTCAAATAAGTTCTAAAATATTGTGGAACTCACGCTACACGAGCAGCATAAGCCACATGCAGATTAGAAGGCAGAAAGGGTTAAAGGAAGGGAGGTGGAGAGAAAATGGGGGGTTGGTTTGGTTAAGGTCTTAGGGACCTAGAGGAGGGCAGGTGGAGGGGAGTTAAGACAAGGGAAGGGTGTAGGGGTGGAGCGGGGGTGTATGTGGTGGTCAGGATTGTGTGATTGGTGGCCAAGGGCAGCAAAGGCGTTGGCTGTAAAGCTGTGAAGTGGGTAGCAGGAGTGGCAGAGGAGGAGAAGGAAAGGAAAAGGAGAGGCTATAGGGATGGGTTTCGGCCAAAGGAGGTAAGGGAGTAGTAGAGGAGGTTGTAGAGAGTGGGTTGGTGGATTAGAAGGCAGCGAGAGCGGCGAAACAATGATGGATGGAGGAGGAATAGGGTAAAGGCCAAGAAAGGAAAAAAATAAGAGAAGAGGAAGGAGGGGATGAAGGGGCTCAAGGGGGTGGTTTGGTGGTGCAGGGTGGTAGTAGGAGGTGGTAGGAGGCAGTGTAGGCGGTTGGTAGGGTAGTGGCAACAGTGGAACGGGGTGACAAAGCAAAACCGGGTAAAGGAAATGAAAATACAAGGAAGGTAGAAGAAGAGTCAGGAGATGGAGAAAAAAAAGGGTCGAATGAGGTAGAAATGAAGCAGGTGAGGAGAAGAAAAAGGAGAGGGAGAAGAGGGGAGGTAGGAGCAACTAGTTGGGGTAGGTTTTAGTTGGTAGGGGTGTCAAGGTTGTAGGGAGAGGAAAGGGAAAGAAGATAAAAAATAGGCATGCGGGGAGGATTTGAAAGGGTTGTGTTGGTCAAAAAATGGGAAGAAAAGGATGGGGGAGAGAGGGAGAGAGGGCAGGGTTGCAGGGAGGTAGGTGGTGGTAGGGAGGAGCTGTAGGGTGGTAGGCATGGTGTGCTTATGACCGGGGAAGGAGGAAGAAGAAGAGAAGAAGAAGAAAGAAGCAAGGAAAGAAGGAAGCCAATCAAGTGGGGAAACAAGAGAGAACGAGTCAGACTGTGCATAAGGGAGAGGCGAGAAAAAAAGAAGGGAGCTGGGCTAACCCAATTGAGGGTGAAGGATGAAAAAGAAAAGAAGGAGAGGGAAATGGGCTGGGGCGGATGCACAGGATAAGGAGAAGGGAGGGAAGGAGTGGGCCAACGGTCCAGAGCGTGGGGAGAGGCCACAGACCTAGCAGCCCAAAGGAGAAAGAAGAAACGGAAAAAACAAAAGAAAATGAAGAAAAAGGAGAAAGAAAAAGGAAAAAAAGGAAAAATAGGGAGAAATAAGATAAAATAATTTATGAAATAATAGAATTTAATATTTTTGATATATAAATTATTAATAATTTAATTTATTATAATTTAATATATTCTTTTTAAAAGGATAATTTTAGTAAAATATTGGTTTGGAAAATTATTTAAATAAAATGAGTATGATCTAGGAATTATAATTTTTGAAAAGATTATATAAATAATTCCATAATAGGAAATTAGCCTATATTCACTAACCTTGGTGGCATTTTCTTTTTTGGGAATGAGTGTTAAGGAGGGAATGTTGAGTTATTTTGGTAGATTCCTAATATTTTTTAAAAATAAAGTTGTGAAGCCATCAAATCTAGGGGATTTATTATCTCCAATAGAAAAAAAAACAACCTTCTTCACTTCATCATAAGTAACTGGAGTAAGGAGAAGGTGAGTGTGGGATTCATAGGGTCTAGGGCCCTATGTAATGACTTCTAGATCAACAAAACCCAAGTAAGAATCCTTGGAACCTAATAGGTCTTTATAAAAATTGAGAAAAAAACAATGATCTGTTCAAGGTCTAAAGTAGTGCCATAAGTAGCAAGCTCAATTTTCTAAATGGAGTTTAGATTTTGATTACCTTTCATCCGAGAAAAAAAGAATTTATGATTTGAATCACCTATGTTAAGCTAGTAAATATTAGCTTACGTTTTAGAAATCTTTCATGACAAAGGGAGATTTTGTTAAACTCTACTTCACAAGCGTGCATCTAATCCCTAAGCTCTTGATTACATTTTTCATTCATTGGATTATTTTGGGATTGAGTTAGAGCCTTCTTGGCCACCTCCATAGTTATTCCAACAAACCATATTTATTCCTATTAAGTTTGTTAACATGAGCTTCCTAGCAACCTCCATAGTTGTTCCTAATCTTTGGGAATAACTTCCCTAGTGCCTTTGGATAATTTCCATGAAATTATCATCCTCATTCCATAAGTTATTAAACATGAGAAGTTAGTTTCTATTAAATTGAGAACTAGTAAGAACCTAAGCAAGGTAGTTGAAATACCCCAAAAATCCTAATTTATGAGATTATGATAAAATAGGGATTTATTAGGAAAATTAATTAAACATATTATTTTATTAAAATAAGGGGATAATTTTAGACAAAAACAAGAGGAAAATAATAAAGAATTTAATTGGGGAAGATTAGAGTACTTTGCTAGTTAAAAACATAATTTCAAATTTTTTTTCCAAAATATCCTAAAATTAATATAAAAAGGAATTTAATTATTATTTTACTAATTGATATTATTTTTAAATATTCAAAAACACAAAAAAATTTTAAATACCCCAACTGACTTTTTTTTCTTTTTCCTTCCTTATCCCTTTTTCTTTCCCTCTTTTTCTCCTTTTCTTTCCCTTTTCTTCTCTGGATTAGGTATGGCCCAACTTCCCCTCCCTCTCTTCTCTCCCTCGCGCGGCTTAGCCTGCCATTCTTTTTCTCTCCCTCGCTCGCCTGGTTCTCCCCCTTCTTTTCTTTATTTTCTTCTCCCCTATCCCCGAGTTGCAGGTCGACTTACAACTCTACCATCGTCCTTCCTTCTTTCGGCCTACACCTCCCTTATTTCTCCCCATTCTTTTCCTTTCCCTTTCTAGCTTTAGCCTACCTGTACCCCCTCCCACGCATGCCCCTTCCTTTTCTTTTCTCTTCCTCAATCAAACCTACATCTACAAAATTATAGGCTCGTATCGGCCTGCCACCACCGGTCGGTGATCCCTGCCTCACCCGCCCCCTTGTCATCTTCCCCCTTTGTCTTATCCTCCCTTCAATAGCCTATAAATACCCCCCCTTCGATCCCATTTGTCATCTTTACTCTGCCTAGAAAAATCCATCATACATGCATCACCGCCACTTCAGACACCGCCCTAGTTGCCGTCACGCAACACCGCAGCCCAAAACATCGCATAAACTCTTCCCTGCATTACCCTCCACCAACCCATACCACTCACCACCCCTGGTTTCCCTACACGAGCCACCTCAACTATGCAAAGTTGGATGCTCGACTTGTCACTTTACACCCATTGCTTCCCCTCTCGTCGCTGTGCGCCACCTCCTCCGCCTCAATCATTGCCTCCCCTGCCACCTAATCCACTCAACATAGCCTCCCCTACCTCTCCCTACCTTTTTTCTCCCTTTCTCCCTTTCCTTCATCCCCATTCTTCTCCACCACCCTCGGCCACCACAACCAACTCCACCTGCATCGCCACCTTTGTTGTGCCACTACCACCACTACCACCACTCCAACCCTCTCAACCTAGAGAGTCCACCACCACCACCCTCTCACTATCTCTTTTATCCCTAAAAGGCCACCTCTCCAACCCACCCACTTCCTCTGCCGCCACTGCCGTGCGTCACCGCCTAGCTGCCACCTTCACAAGGTTGTACCCTAATCTTCCTAGACCTTAAGTATAATTAGTGTAACTAGTATTTTATTATTATTAGTGTTATCATATCATCATCATCATCATCATTATTATTATTACTGTTATTATTATCATTAATTTTGTTGTTATTATTAACATTGACGTTGCTAGTATTATTATTATGATCGTCATCATCATCATTACTATTAGAGTTATTATCATTATTATTGGTAATATTGTTAATAATATCTTGTCATTGACTAATATAACTATCTAAACCTATTTTGGCTAATAATAGCATGATTAATAATTTTAAGGATAATATCCTTATTTTTACTAATAAAGCTACTACTATTATTAATATCCCTAATACTAGGTTATGATAAAGGTAAATAGGAAATAATGATAATGTTGGTAAAAAGGAAAGTTAACCCTAATATTTTTCCTCTTATAGATAATCTAAGTCCAAACCCTAAGGAGGCATAAGAGCGTGCTTCAAGCCTGATGTTGTTTTAGATAAGGATATAGTTAAGCCTAATATGTGTATTATGTGATTTATATGTTATGTGTGATGATATGTTAGTGCACCTTATGTGATTATGACTACTTACTTGTAGCACAATACGGAGCTAAGGTAAGTGTTTGCAATCTTTCATAATATATGTAAAATGATATGTATCTTGTGCTTTATGATAATTATGTGATGTGGCCCTTTAGGACATGCATGTTTTATTGCACAAAAATTAATACAATTAAGAGAGAAGAATTTATACCGGTAGAATTTATTTAAGATAAAATTAATTTTTATCTGAATAAATTCTTGATCTTTTATTTAAAATTAATTCTGGTTATTTATTTCTCTATTTTTAATTTATATTTTAGATACATATTTCTGTGTAATTAATTCTATAATTATGGCTGACTGATTATTTATTGTTAGGGAATAAATTGAAACCTTGGATTAGGGTTTGAATTAAAATTTTATTTTATTTGTTTCGTGAGATTGTTTCTTGACTCTATTTTAATTGCTATCGTCTCTATATATAATCTGTGTTACTCCAATTTGATTTATTTACCTAATGTTTTTATATATTTGGGTTCCTAAGTTCATTCCATACTTTTTCCTTAAATTTTCATCATTTTTGAGATTTATTTGATATTTTTCCATTAAATACCTTAATATTGGCCTTTTCACCTACACTATTTGACCTTTTAGCATTATTCTGTCAAGTATAATTTATTTGGTGCATGCCTTGTTCTGGTTTCCTCATAAGTGACAGTATATAGGATTATTTGCCTGCTAGGTAGCCATCTAAATATACTAAAATTTATATGTATAAATTACGGCTAGGTTAGATAACAATTCACCTAATAGTTTTGTGATTCTAACCGAAGTAGTAAAACGTTTCGATATGTGTGGGTCAAGGAAAGGAAATACAGCTAGACATGCATTGTGTACTAGTTTGGGTACTTAGATTGACAACCTTCCAATTACACTTAATGCATTAAATCTAGTTAAATATAGGAGTCGCTTGTTGCTGCTATACTGCTAGTATTTAATAGGGTTAATATTGACACGTTGTTGTATTACTTAATTAAGGGAAGTAATATAAGGTGTATGGACCTACTTTTGGTGTACAACTTGGTCGATCTCATTCTCATGATTAAAAGATGACTTAGAAATAAATATTATATTTCAACCTAATCTAGTGGTGGATTTTGAATTGCCTAACATATTTATCATATCTGTGGGTTTCCTATTATTTTTATTATTATTAGTTTATTTTATTTATTCTTTTTATTTTTATAAACCCCCATTACCATTTTCCTTATTTATTTATTTATTGTTATTTAGTGTTTTTATTTTTATTGTTATTCTTAAGCTAATTAAATAGAAGCGAGTCCTTTCAATCCCCTGCCTAGAACGATATCCTTATTTACCAGTGCTACAATTGACAACAAGAGGGTTTACATGGCGTGCCGGTTAAAGCCACACCAATTTTTGGCACCGTTGCCGGGGATTGGTAACTTCACCTTTATTTTGCTAGTTTTTTAGTGTGTTTTAATTTTTAGTGTTTGTGTTTTTTCTTTTAGTTTTGTTTTAGGATTATTTAGAATTTTTAGTGTGTTTTTTTTTCTCTTAACCTTTTCCTTTGAAGTGTTAGTGTTTTCAGGTGGCTATGAGAGAATCCTTGGGTTATGGACAAATTTGCATGAATCTTAATGCAAGAGTAAATGAGGTAAGTTCAAGCAATCTTGATGATAAACTTAACCAACTCACTGCTCTTGTTTTGCAGGTAGCTACACCTACTGGAGTTATTAATACAAGTGGAGTGTGTCATAAGCAAGGAAATCCATATGCTTACCATGAAAAAACTATGAGAGGAAGATGATGAACACAATTTGGTGCTCAATCTTTTAATGGTTTTCAAGGAGATGATCCCTATACACATACTATTCTGGAATTAGGCATCAACCCAACTTTGGATCGGAGATGAATGATCATTATTCAGTTCCATATCAAGACCCTTACATACGCGAATATGAAGCTTCAAAATATTATCAATATCCTCAACAAGAATCATCTCCAATTTCAGAGCCCTCAAGTTCAGAAAAAATGGATAAGCTTTTTGAAGCATTGACAAACGGGTAAATTCAACTATTGCAAAGTCAGATTATGCAAAATGAAAGGATGTCAGTGTTAGAGGAACAAATGGGTTATATAGTTGATATGATCAATCAATTACAAGCACAAAAAGAGCTCTTTAGTAATTCTGTTCAAAATTCAAGTGAGAGTTATGAGGGTGATGATGCCATATCCGAATGTAAGGATGAGCTAGTTGAGGAGGTTCCCATGGAGGACATTGAAAAGAAAGATCAGGTGGAAGAAGAGCTTATAAAAGTAGAAGAAGAATCTCATCAAAATGAGAATAAAATGAATAAAGAGAAGTTTATGGATGACAAGACTATCACTTTCATCTACCATAGACCATCTTTGAACATTTATTCCCCAATTTTGCTTGGAGATGACCATGAGACACAAGGTAAGCCTTTGAACCACTTTGATTTTATTTATGCTACCCACACTCCTTGTTTTCCCTCTTTTAGCAGAATGTATGGATCCAAGAGTGAAGAGTGTAATCAAATCACCTTGGATACAGTTAATAAGAAGTGTAATGCTCTAAAGGAGAGGTTATGTTGAAGGATGTGTTTAAAGATTTTGAGATGGAAAAATATGTTCCTTCGATAGAGATATCACGACACATGGACATGGGACAAAATATTATCTCTTTACACACATGTTTAAATCCCATGCTAGGTAATTTATGTTCTTGCTGGATCAAATCTTTCATTAAACCTAATATTTTGTCTTTTTCTTCCTTACAAGATAAAGATGATCATCGCGAGGAAGGATTTGACGAAGCAGCTCTGAAGTGGACGTACCCACCTTGAACGAGTAAATCAAGATTATGTCAAGCTGAAGACATAAAAATAAGCGCTACTTGGGAGGCAACCCAATGTCATAAGGGAGTTTTCCACCCTCTAGTTATTTATTTAGTTTTTATCTCCATACTTTAAATTTCATGTTTCCCTACTTGTTTACACATTGAGGACAATGTGTGATTTAAGTGTGTGGGTGTGTGTGTTTTATGTTTTTGCAAAAAAAAAGAGATAATTTTTTTTAGAGTTTTTAGAGTGCTTAGTATTTTTAGAGTCATAGGAACCCTTAATTAGTCAATGAGGAATATATCTTTGAAATCTAATGAAAAGATGATCATAAAATTGAGATAAAGCTAGTGGAGATTTTTTGTGTTAATTTTGATATAGGGAACACATATATACGTGTTTAAATGTGAATGGAGAAAGAATATGTATGATTTTCTAATCACCGACATGGCATGTTGAGATTCATCACATTCCTTGGTGAACTTTTGAACCATATGTACCTTCTTTTTCTGAGTGAATTTACACAAAATCATCTATTTTTTTTCTTGGCTTCAAAATTTATTTGTAAACCTCATATATGTTCAATTGCTTTGATCAAATTATTTTCCATAGATCTTGTAATGGACTATAGAGATTACTAGAACTTACTCTTGTGCTAGTTGAAGCTTATAGTCAAAACATGCTCTGATTGAGAAAATAATAAAGGCAGCTTAGGAATTTTCCATCACATGACCAAATAGCTTAACCTAATTTGTGTATCCATGATATAAATCCTATAGAAACCCTTTAAGCCTATACATGAATTATATATTTTTCTTCATTACCCACATTGAATAACCTTCGGGCCTTAATGTCCTTACCTTTGCTTAAAGCTAGTGGAAGGAAATCAAATTGTTATGGATATAAAAAATGGTTGTGTATGTGAAAGAAATATATGTATTTATGCTAAGAAAGGGGATTGGTTATGTTTGGTGGAGAAAAAAATAAAAAAAAATTGAATGAAAAGAAAAATAATAAAAAAAGAAAAGAAAAAAAATGTTAGGATATAAGGAAGAGAGGGAATTATGGAGAACATGTTGAGAAAGTTCTATTCATGTTACATTTTATTGTGAAGGTGTAGAGGTGTATCATTAATATTTGATGTGGAGTTATGCTTATATTTCATCTAATTATTAGATTCCACTAGCTCTTGATTTTTTTAGCACCACACTCCTAAAATACTCCATACCCTTCTTTACCTTAAACCCCGCTACAACCAATAAGTAAGTCCTATTTGATTCTCAAGATGAGTAGCCTTTGATCTGATGGAGATTAGTTACAAGAGTTCAGCATATGGTTCGGTCCATTTGGCAAGTATTTGATATCTTTCATGAGGTTTTATCCACAAGAACATGAGCCTTCTTTATTTATATATGTGAGTCGTTTGTTATCTTTATCATCTTATCTCACATACATGAGTGTTTCTATACATTTGTAGCCATGAATCTAAGAGAGAAAAAAATAGAGGGTATCCATAGTGATGATGAATCTTGATGTGACTAAGGCGTGGTAGATATTTATCTATAATATTGATTTGTTCATACCTGTCATGTTTATGTGTGAACCATATATTGAAATTGATTCTTTAAATCTCCGAATGCTGAATCTTAATTGATTGCTAATCTTAATGTATGAAAGTAAAAGATTCTGAGACAAAAATGGTTAAGGGTATTAGGTGTGATTTTATTTTATTTTATTTGTGTGTGATTTTGTGGGTATATCATCTACGAAACCCTCACGAGACCTTACCCGTCCTCGATGGGTGACCTAGGGGTTTAAAGGGCTTGTTGCACATGCTAAGTGCAATCGTGAGACCTACGAAAGTGGCTAGTTAATTTAATTATAGTTTTTTAAAGTAATAACTTGCTTGATGACAAGCAAGAATCCAAGTGTGGGGGGTGTGATAAGTTCATATTTTGACACATTTTATACCCTTATAATCTTAGTTTTTAGTATTTTATTTAACTAATATAGGTGAATAATTATGGTTTTATGCTTAAATGGTAATAATTGCATAAATATTATTATTTAAGCTAAAATGATATAAATTAAGTAAATTTAGAATAAAATATTATTTATTAATATTTATTTAATTTATTTTGCAGGTATTGCTTTTAAATAAAAGAAAATAAATAAATAAATAAATTTGACCTTTGGACCAACAGCCAAAGGCCGAAGGCCCAAAGGCCAGGGAATAACGAGTAAAGCCAAACGAAGCAAAACAGAGGTCGACGCAAGATCAAGAAACAAAAAGAAAATAGAGGAAAGGCGGGCAAAATACGGAATAGGGCTAAGGTGGAAAGAAGGCAGCAAACTTAAATTATAAAAAGAAAAGAAGCCGCACAGTGGCAGTAAGAGAAGCGGGAGCCTTCAGAGGCTACACGCTGAGGAGGAACAGAGAAGGAAGGCAAAGCACGGAAAACGGCGCACAAGAGGACAATGAAGAACGAGCAGCTGCATGGACGTTGAGGCTGAGTAGCAGCCATCAGCGTGGCAGCACATCATCAATTTTTGAGGCAGAGGTCAGCGTTGGGAAAAGAAAAAAAAAAGGAAAGAGAAGAATATTGCACGAAAATTAATACAATCAAGAGAGAATAATTTATACCAGTAGAATTTATATCAGATAAAATTAATTTTTATCTGAATAAATTCTTGATCTTTTATTTAAAATTAATTCCGGTTATTTATTTCTCTATTTTGAATTTATATGTTAGATACATATTTCTATGTAATTAATTCTATAATTATGGCTGGATGATTATTTATTGCTAGGGAATAAATTGAAACCCTGGATTAGGGTTTGAATTATAATTTTATTTTCTTTGTTTCGTGAGATTGTTTCTTGACTCTATTTTAATTGCGATCGTTTATATATATAATTCTGTCAAGTATAATTTATTTAGTGCATGCCTTGTTCTGGTTTCCTCATAAGTGATAGTATGTAGGATTATTTGCCTACTAGGTGGCCATCTAAATATACTAGAATTTATATGTATAAATTGTAGCTAGGTTAGATAACAATTCACCTAATAATTTTGTGATTCTAACCGAAGTAGTAAAACATTTTGATACGTGTGGGTCAATGAAAGGAAATACAGCTAGACATGCTTTGTATACTAGTTTGGGTACTTAGATTGACAGCCTTCCAATTACACTTAATGCATTAAATCTAGTTAAATATAGGATCCGCTTGTTGCTACTATACTGCTAGTATTTAATAGGGTTAATATTGGCACGTTATCGTATTAATTAATTAAGGGAAGTAATATAAGGTGCATGGACCTAATTTTGGTTTACAACTTGGTTGATCTCATTCTCATGATTAAAAGATGACTTAGAAATAAATATTATGTTTCGACCTAATGTAGTGGTGGATTTTGAATTCCCTAGCATATTTATCATACATGCGGGTTTCCTATTATTTTTATTATCATTAGTTTATTTATTTTATTTATTCCTTTTATTATTTTTATTTTTATAAACCCCCATTAGTATTTTTCATATTTATTTATTTATTTATTTTTATTTAGTGTTTTTATTTTTATTGTTATTCTTAAGCTAATTAAATAGAAGTGAGCCCTCTTAATCCCCGGCCTAGAACGATACCCTTATTTACCAGTGCTACAATTGACAACAAGAGGGTTTAAATTGTGTGCCGGCTACAGCCACACCATTAGGGGGTTGTAAAAGATAGGGTGTGGGGATGAAGGGATGAAAGGGGAAAAGGGAAATGAATTGACTAGAAAGAAGTAAGAATGACCTATGGGTCTCATGACTTATGAGTAGACACAAAAGGATAATATGGATAAAATAAGAAAGTAAGAATCTTTCATGGGGAGTCTAGGGTTTGCATGAGATGATTAGTCTTTGTATAGAGATGATCCTTACATGGAAAAAGTTGACTTGAGGTTTAATTAAGATAAGGAAAGAGGTGTTGGAGTGATTGGAATCCATGGGTGCAAAATAGTACGTAGGTTGGTATAAGGGTGCATGGGGAACCTGGCTAGGGTTTAAGAGGAAAACCCTAAGTAGAGGAGATTATGGAAGGGAGAAATAATGGAGAGGATTGGAATATAGGGTAAGAGTGGAAGGATGTCACATGGAGAGTGAGTATGTGTCATGTGGAAGAGGGGATAGTAAGAGAGTGATGGGAGAATAACATATGAGTAAAGAGAGGTGCTAGGGTTTGGGGTGACCAAGTAGGATTTTGCGATCACATGTGTACAATGGGAAGTAAAGTGGGATGCTTGGGGATGAATTGATTGAGGTGATGAGTTGGGGGCGATAGTAAGTTGACTCAAAGGTATGGAAAAGTGGGCCTCGACCCACACACATAGGAGTTGGATATTCATGGTAAGTGAGGAGAAGGGAAAAATGATGTTCGGATGTCTTAGGAGGCATAGAGGTCCCAAGATATGGGGCATGCCCTTTTCAGGAGGATAGGAGTAGACAAGTTGTGTGAGTAGGTAGTTCAAAGGACATGCATGTTTAGGGCGGAAATATTTATCGAATAAGACATGAATAAGATACTAACCATTTAAAGTGAAAGATTGTTGAGCCGGGCCTAGACCAATCTACTAGAGAATAATAGTGGCTAGGTGCCTTGTACCCTAGAGACTGTTCCATCGGCGAATAATATTGGCCAGGTGCCTTATGCCTTAGGTGTTTTTTCGGTCCATCGGCTACAATAATGGGGGATCCCGCTCTCAATAAACCAAACCTAATAATGATAATCCATGGAAAGATACTATCTACTTATAGTGAAACAACATGTGAGTAGGGGCCAGACCAGCCCACGAGTAAATAATAGTGGCTAGGTGTCTTGTGCCTTGGAGACTGTTCCACCAACGAATAAAAGTAGATAGGTGTGTTCCGCCTTGGGTTTTTTTTGGTTCATTGGCTATAATAGTGGGGTTCTTGTACTCGCATAGATTGATAATGATTATGGTGTGAAATGGGAATATTGACCGGAGATTTAACGATTAAGTTTAACTGGACTGAATCACAACTTATACTATCTATTTTTCCTGTATGGCTTATCTGCATAGTTACCTGCTTGTCTTATATGTCTTGTGTATGGATTTAGCTGCATGGTTACCTTACTCAGTACGTAGCATACTGACCACCCATTTTATAGGTGCTACTCATTCCTAAGAGTAGAGGCCCCTACTAAGTTTGTGTAGTTAGGAGACATTATTTTTTGATGCCTATGGCACTTATGAGGCATCAGACGGGACTGAGAGTTAACCTTTTGGGACTTGGCATGAGGGCCCAAAAGTGATGTAGTCCGAACTCTTCGTATTTTTGTTTTTTTTTTATTGTGTTATACCTTTTATCCCCTTAGGGACTTTCAGTATGTAACTCTTTTTTTGTTGCGATGATTTTTAATCACACACTCTAATTTTCTCGTTATGAATATTTTAGTTTTCTATATATATTTGTCTTAAATGTGTTTAATGATTTGCAAAATTATTCTTAGCCTTGAGGTTGGTGCAAGACTAGTTGGGGGACGAGCTTGTACTAATCACGATGGTAGCACCCCCGTGCTTGTGTTTGTTTTACTTAAAAGAAAATTTTCAATTATGATTAGTTGTGGTATTATAGTAGTGACTTGAAATAAATAGTGGAAGGAACTCAACAAAAGATTTAGTGAACTTTTTAAGCTAAGGTATATTCACCAAAGCCCTATCAAGTATGCAGGCCACTGCATCATCCCCACTTCTTTTATTTAACCAGGTAAGAAAACACCCATAACCTTTTAGATCCGTTAGGCCGACATTTTTGATGTATTGAGAAAAATCATGCATGTATCGTATAGCAAATGCATCCCCTCCCATTTTCTCATTAAGCTGTCAAATCACATTAAAATCCCCTTTAAGAACCATAGAAAAATTAGGTTTGTTGTTCTACATCAACCAACTCTAAAGGGATTTTCTGGCACACAAGAATTAAAAGCATAAATAAACCCCACAACAAAACAAATACTATCATCAATAGCCACAACATTGCACAAAATACCTCAAGCACAAGTACTTATTTGGTGTTTCTTTTGTATAATCAGAGTAGACGTTTCATGTATTGATTGGTCGATAGTCTTTTCTGTAAATTCATTTGTTTCTTTTTCTTGTTGTTGTTGTCAATGAAGTGCCCAACGATCATTTTTATATAAATTTATATATCCTCACTTATATATGTATATCCCACTAACACATTGATGCACAAGCATGTCTATCAGTCTTTTAGGATGTAATTTTTGTATATTAATTTGTATAATAGTTTTGTTTATATAGTCTTATATCCATTTTGGGACATCTAAAATTATAGTAAGGCTCTCTTACTTTTTCTATCTTGTCTCTTCTCAGTATTTTAATCTTAGTATTCTCTCATTGTTAACTCTTAGTTCCACTTTCTAAGAACCCCTCAATTAACAAAACCTATAACATACATAGATATTTTTAAAATAATAAAATAGAAAATTTCCCATATTATTACTTAATAAAAATAATTAAAGCTATCAACCAACTTAAAAATGCATGAAATAACACATAAAATAATGCATTTCTCTTTAATATATCATAATTATAATTTATTTATTTTAAATGGGATATTACAATTAGGTAATTTCAATGTTATAAGTGTTTCTCATGCTACATAAGCTAGATATTTTCCAAAATTATTTAGAAGCTAATTTTTTGATGAAACTTACGTTGAGTTTTATGTTGAGTTCCATCATAAGAGGTGTATTATGAAAAATTAGGAAAGTGTTTTTAAACAAGTAAATTATTTGATCTAGAAAATATTTTATCATATCTTTGAAGTAAGTATCTTTAATTTTTGTGTATTATGGGACATATTTTATCAGAGAATTTTTAGCATAAAATAACATATATTCTTCCATATAATTTTTTTTTGAAAAGGTATTATCATGAAAGTTAATACCTTATTTATCTCGAACAAGTTTTCTAAAAATTACTTCGCAAAAACATATCTAGATTCATAACATTATATTTAGAGTAAATTTTCACTAATAAAAGATATTGTTTGGCTTGGAATTTTCATAGTGTACACTTATTACTATATTGATCAAGTCCACACTTATTAACTTATTAAACATAATAATAATCATATTTAACAAAATTTGGAAAAATACTTCTCTACGAGAGTTTATTATTTTTTACAAAATATATTGAGTGTTTAAGAGCTTTTGTGTATTCCTTTCACGATATATTTGTAAATGAGGAAGCTAGTTTTCATTAGAAATAGTACTATTGCTGCTAATTTATTCCTTGAGTATCATGTTATCAAACTTCTAGTTAAATTTATTGATCACAAAATAGAAGTCACTTGCTAGTCTTAAGAGGTTATGCATGTGTGCTCCTTAAGTAACATGAAATTTAGTTAGGATTTTATAGTTAGAAGTTTGTTCCAGTTCAAAGCTGAGTTGAAGTGTAGTTTGTGAGCTCAAACACATAGTGTACTATCTATTTTATATCATGTGAGGACTATGGATGCATGTTATTCATAAACCGGAGTATTTCATGAATAGAAAAATTGCGTAATATTTGGTGTTATATTTATTTATTTATTTTGTTTGTCACCACCAGAAGTTATATAAGGAACTATTCAAAGAACTTGCCATAAAAAGTCAAAACTAAAGCAATTATGCAAACTAATTGTTTTGTGGTTACTTCACAAGGAGCTTGTTGCTTGAGTTTTCTTATAACTAAGAAGGAATTTGAATTAGTAACTTCAAATTTTAATTAATTTGGAGAAAAAATAGTTTCAACAATCAATTCACCCCCACTTCTTGAGTATTTTTCCCACTCTTATGTTGCACTAACCCTTACACTTAGTAGTAGATCAAATACTGCGACCTTGGATTATAAAAAGTGAGGTATTATCCATACAATGAAATATCGGTATCGCAATTGCATATGGACTGCAAATTTTTGGTTTTTGGGTCAGCCAAGACACAAAATTCCAAACATGCATGTATTTTAGAAAATCACATATTTATCGCTACGATTTAGGTGGAATTTCGGATATCGGATGATATTTTACCGATATTTGCCAACATTTATTGTGTAAAAGAATTAAGAAATTACACTGCGACCACTATGACATATAAAATATCACTTGCAACACCCTGATACCGTGACACCGTGAGTTAAGATTTATAGTATTTGAAGAAAAGAAAAAAACAACACTTGAAACCAAAGTTCACACATTCCAAATTTGGAAAAAATTAGGAATTGGGTTGTTATTATATGAGGGTTAATAATTTTATATTCATGTTAATAATACTTAAAAGTACTCTAAGAGGCAAATTCTTCTTTTTGTGGACTCTCGATGTTACATGTGCATCATTTAAGACACTTCTTCTTAAACATTGTACAAAATGATTTCCAAAGAAATGTGTTAATAATTAAACATTTTGGTTGAATCAAACTTTTGTTGAGTGTGTATATTCATTAATTGGAAATTATATCGGTTGGGAAAAATCTATGAATATGTTGGAATTATTTTAAAAATGTGTTCATAAGTAACTCTTTGCTGAATAAAGGTTTATGTATTTCTTCCTTCCATCCTTTTTGTGTGAATGAAAAACAAGCAGTTCTTCCATACACTCATTTCCTCTTCATTCCATCAAGAAACACTCACAAATAGATTCAAAGGTTTATAAAACCATTAAGAAGAAGTAAACCATTTTTCCTAACTCTTCTTAAGGCCTCATTTGGTTAATCATCTTTCTCAAGTAAATATTTTCAAGCATGAATATCATTGTCAATTATATCTTGACACCTTGACATGAAATATATATCAAATTAGTATAGAATGTATACTTAACATTTTTAAATGTAATATATATCAAATCAATGCTTAGGAAATTGAAAAATTTATAAAACCAAATTTGAAGCCGAATTGAGAATATTTATTTTTTTTGGAAAAACTATTCAAACAGACGTGGAGTAAAGTTTACATTCTGTTTTTGTAATTTTGAAAAAATGTTGTGATTTGTGTATGTAGAATTTGGAAGTGAAACTTGTTGCAGATGAAAGATTAATAGTAGTGGCAGAGTTATAAGCATTTTCCCCCAAAAGTGTCAAAACTAGCTCTTGATGAAGTTGGTGGATTGAGTAGGAAGAAAAAAATGTTATCATGTACTTGGAATCTTAGTTTTTATTGGTATAAAATGAAGTTTATGAATTCTAGTTTCACCCAAAATTTACAAAAGTTAAATTAGAGTTGCATAGGTTGTGTTATGGTCATTTTACCATAAGTTGTAGACTATTATGGTACTTATTACTCACTCTATATTAAAAAGGAAGTAGTTCTATCATTAAATTTTTGTATAAAAAAAGTCATTTTAGGCAAGTCAAAGTACCATCGTAACTTTATTTATGTGTGTGTCTGATGCGCATACTTTTCTTCTTTGTTAGCCTGCTTAATGTATAATCGTAAATTTTGGAAAGGTAATAGAAGCTTAGCTTATCTACCTCATGAAAGTGGTTCATGCAGTGTACCATTGGTAATGTAATAGAAGCTTAGCTTGTCTACCCCAATGAATAGATGACATTATGGATGAAATTTTAAGAGAGTGATGATATGAGTTTTTTCTCAACTAATATTATTTAGCCTTTTAATGCTAGCCCAGATAATGAAAGCTGGCCCAAAAAGCTTCTAGGTGAAATAATCTTTGTCTCAGATCAATCCTCTACAAAAGACAAGATTATTTGTTATTCTCAACTGCACAGTATTTTTCCTTCTTCTTTCTCCCTTATTCCATCCTTATATATTTGGGTCTTGTATTCATTTTGGGGGATTTTAATTCATAATACAACTTTTCACTTTTATTCTCTCCTCTCTCCTCTGAAATTTCTCCTTAGTGCTCTCTCTTTGCTTAGTACAGTTCTAATTTCCTAAGAAGTCATCAAATTTAATTTTTGGGTTCAATAGATATTATTGGTCATATATATGCCATCAAATTTAATTTCTCTTCTTCCACCGTACCCTAACTTTTGCCAAAAAAAATATCTCCACCATTCATTTGTTATAAGGATGGATTACATACTTCCTTCTCCCCTTCTCCATTCTGATGATACCTCACCCTTTCTTCCGTGATATTTTTCGCCAAAATTACTAACCTGCCTTTCTCGGCATTTACACTTGTCATGATATTTTCTTTCTTACTTTTTTTCCTTTTTATCCCTTATTTTCACCCACCATCTATTTCTACTTCCTTTCTCATATTTTTTCATGAGATTATTCTAAGCGTTAATGGGTTTTGAAGGATTTATCTAGGATCATGCTATTTTTTTTTATAGTTAATTAAGGTGAGAATTATTGTTGCATTTCATATAAGTGTGATTTAGTGTGTTTTGGAGTAAATTGTACCATATTTGGGATGTGGGTATTTCGACAACTCGGGTCTTTTTAATTCCTTGATTTTTTTATTAAATTGATGATATCATGTTAATCCTAAAAATTTATATGAGAATTTGATATATATCATGTTATCTTTTGATAATCCTAAGTGCGATTTAGTGTGTTGGGAGTAAATTGTAACATGTTTAGGATGTGGCTATTTTGACCACTTTATATCTTTTGAATTCCCTAATTGTTTCATTAAATTGATAACATCATGTTAATCCTAAAAAACTTATAGATGAACTTTAATATGTATCATGTTATATTTTGCTGATCCTAAGCATGACCTATCATTGATTTAAGTTTGTCTTGATTTAGGGTTTTTTTGTAACTATAGTTATTTTGTAAAATTTATCATACCTTATTATACAATAAGTGATTTCAATTATGCAAATAACTATTATTATATGATTTAAATATAATAATTATTGGAGTGCTTATATGTAGTTGAAATTTACATTAAGTTTGTTATTTTAATTTCTCTCACTTTCTCATACGTGCCCTTTATTTTATAAATTTTTTCAACCTCTCATAATTAATTTATGAATTAATATAAATTAATTATTGAAACTTTAACAAGGCAATTGATCCCATTACTATTCACCTTTTTATTAAGTATATATATATATATATATATATATTATCATTCATGCCTTTTTAAGTAATTTAGTATTTAATGTCATTGGGAGCATAAACATACATCTCCAACCCCTATCCTCATTCCATTTATATTTCTTTTTCTCAAATTTTCTTCTATATTTTGCATTATTTTTTTGGTCATTTTATCAAATTATTGAAAAACTTTATTTTATATGTTAGATAATATAATATAGGTTTAGTCTTTAGATCACTTGTATATATTGTTTTCATACATTTCATTTCTTATTTATTTCACTATTAGCTAAAGTTATTAATTGATATATTATGCAACATGCATAATCGATTACTTGCTGACTTAAATATATCAAGTTTAAAATTTGACTAGGAGATAAAATAGACAAATTTAATTAGTTTTAACTTTCTCATTTAGTTGAGGTTTATTGAATTGCGAAAATATAATTATTATTTTGATATGCATTAATATATAAATATTAATAATTGATAATAACTGATAGTTTTCAATTATTATTGTCATTATGATAATCTTAATCATAATAATTATATGTATGATAGTAATAGATGTTTTAATAATTGATTATATTTATACATATAGTTGTAATTATACAATCTTAATATAACAACAACAACAATGACAACGACAACATTAGGGGTGCTTGTTTATGGGTGAGATGTACATTATATTTGATATTTTAATTTCTTTCACTTTAAAATTCAATTTAATATAATTAATTAATTATTGAAACCTACCATGATTGATGCTATTTCTATTAACCTTTTTATTTAGTATATTTTTTTATATTTTATTTTGCAAACAATTTATATGTTATTCAATATTTAATATCATCAAGGGAACACAAATTTCAACAAACTTCTCCATACCATGTTATCACTGAATTAATTTTTCTTTTTCTCCATTTCTATACTATTGTTTACCATATTTTTGTTATTTTCCCCAATCATTGTTTGATAATATGAGTTAGGTTTAGTCGGTTGATCCCTTTTGTTTATTTTACCCAATTTATATGGTTCTTTTTAGCCCATGAGTTGTTGGAGCCGGATGGTAATGTATTATTTTAATATCTTACTGTGCTTATGAAATAGTTAGTTCTTTTGTATCTACGGTGATTTATGCATCAAGTATGTTTTCGAGCCATATCCCCGTGGAAAAGAATGCAATGTAGGTCATTACCTTGATAGTTCTGAAGAATAATATGTTGATCTCGGTATTGTATTTGGTACAAATGTTGGTAGGTAACTATTTATTCTTTTCCGACCTTGGATCTGTAGACTTGCTGATTAAATTTTTATATCTAGATCTGCTACCATGGACTCGGCGAGTTGTGAGTTGAATGGCAATCCTCTCATAGCCCTGATTAAATAAACTATACCTCCGCTATGCTTGATTTACTCTATGGCTATTTAATTTTTTGGATGGTAATTAGATGGTGAGGGCATTATTATTAATTAATTTCTCATCTATTATTGATAAATTATTTTCTATGATAAATGTCACTGGGTATCCTAAATGTTGGTTTGATATTTTATAGGTAGAGATTTGGGTCATCATCGACAAATGATTGCTGTTGTACTTATTTGTTAGCAAAAAGAAAAGCAAAAGTAGTATCTTTGTGTTCCTAAACTTTTGGGTCAACCTGTGAGACTAAAGAGGGAGAATTAATTTTGTTCTTTGGGTAGATTAAAGAGACTAGCAAATAATTTCTGAGTTTCCGTGTTTGGGATGACAGGAGTCTGGTCTATTGCCATTCATGTTGCATCAACCACTTCATTTGCCAATCTAACAAACACCAACTACTCTTGACTGTTCATTCTCAAAGTATAGCTAGTCTCTCTCTTCTCGATTCGCAGTCCTACACTAGTTATTGAACTTTGATTTGTTGTGTCATATATTTTTATTTTTATTTTGCTTCAGATTTAAAATATTGGACTTCTTGTTGCCCTTTCTTTAAATGCTTTAGGTATTTGATTTTACTATCTTTTGTACCAAACTCTGACCAGGCGCACTATTGCTAGACATGATTGTTGCTGACCACCAACATTTCATTTGATTCATATTTTGAAATCCTATAATTGCATGTATTGATATCTTGTAGGTTCACGGACATGTTTAGTATATAAATTTGACCTAAATTAATAGTTAAGAATTTTTGCTGGATTTTTAAAAATTACAACAACTTGAAATGCATGTGCTAATTTCTGAAAATATGTTAGGATGTAAATTTTTGGAATCATAAACATTAATTTAAATGTGTCTGTGTAAAGTTCTTTCTACTGATTTTTATTGAATTTTGCATGTAATTCCCTTGTGACTATTTGTTTTTTTTTATAAATATATATCAATCTACCTATAGTTTTATCTCAATATTTTTCTATCTTTAGGAGAGATCATCCACGCAAAAATCTTTTTATAATTACTATTTATCTTAAAAAAATTATGTTTCTATGTTTTGATGTACATGTGCTTGGTATTGGGGCATATAAGACTTTTGGTTTTTTACTAGAATCTTGATCCAAAAAATTAAATAAATTATGATTTGTGTAGAAATATAGAATGAGTAAAACTAGTACTTTACTTTTATACTTTATTTTACTCAATTTTTGATTATTTATTATTTATATTTATTATCATATTATAACTTGAAATTTCTATATATTGTAATATATAATCGTTTCCTTTTCCCTAATCTTCTAAGCTATTGCTTATGAATTAGGAATTTTTCTTTTGGTCAAACTATTTACATTTTTGTGTTTGCTTTTCTACAATAATATGTATTAATTTGTTCTTGGTCCTGAAATTATTGTTTCAATTTTATATGTCAATCTGTACGATATTTTTGACTTAGGCTCTTTGAAGGAACGTTGTTAGGAGAGATTCATCATTATCGGAGTGACAAGCCACATGGAAAAGGTTTCTACAGTTATGATCTATCTCACTATTGGGTCTTGGCATGTACGAGACCTATCGATAGTGTTTCGTGCTTCTTCATGAGTTATTTCTTAAATTTTGGTTTTGTTTAACTTCCCCCACCCCCCAAATGCCAAGGGGTGGAATATTTCACTAATCAGCTTTATCCTTTACAATAACATCTTATAGGAAATCAGGATAAAAGGAATTCCAACTTTAGACACAAAAGAAAAGACTTGTTGGTTATCAATAATTCCCCAAATCTTCATGGTGGGTTAGCCAAGGATTTAAGCATCAGATCTACAAGTGAAGTCTACTCTTTCAAACACTGAAGCAAAAAAGAGGTTTGAATTCCTTGATTTCCTTGAGGCATTTAGTGATGTGATTTTTATCAAAGTAACGGAAGGTTGGATCAAAATTTGTATTAGAAGCTGTCACCCACGATCTAATGTAAAAAGAATGAAGTGATTTGGTGGATTATAGATGAAGAAATTGATGTTACAAGATGAAGGTGTTTCAGCAGATTTGAAGGTGTTCAAATGTGTCGTGTGAAGATAGATTTGAGGAAGGATTAATCCCGGATTTTCCTCGCTCAATACAGACCCAAAAGGGAGGATTAGACTTTAGCTCTCTTCCTCAAAGTTTTATCAAAATTCTTATTATTCATTCTCTTCAATTCTGCATACAAATGTTGTGCACAAAAGGTATATATAGGAGAAGGGAGACTCGGTGGTGAGCTAGCTTAAACCAGCCGAGTTTTCCTTCTTAATTCAGCCCATTAATCATGGTTCAATTAAGCCCATATTAACCTTAATCCAAAGCATAATATCATTGGTTAAATGATACTAAGGATTAATATTACAAAGCTATACAATAGACTAAGATACATACATGAAATTATAACCATACCCTAACTTACATAAAATATACCTAGGGTTAGGGTTTACAAAAAGTTTATAAAAATAATGAATATCATCACTCTATCTCTTTTTGTAATGTATCATCCCATGTATGTCATAGTCTTGCATGCCTTGGAATACTTGTACACATCAATGTGTATGAACATCATCTTCTTACAAATATGTAATATACCTACAAGAATAACTTGAATGTTTTTCAATGTCAAGCATATTAGAATTATCAAGAATGTTTAACATGATAGGCTCCAATATTATGAAAGCTAAATCATCTTCCTTAACTTGAGGATTAGAATGAATATGACAATCATTATGTTTAATGGATGCTCTTGCATCATTTAGCTTGTGGAGTAGTTTTAATATTTGGATTGTGTGAAAGATGGTGAAAAGTAATATAGTAAGTTAAATGTCCTGATTAAATTGGAAATATTTTTGGAGGGAAGCTGGGATAATCATGGTAGGTTGTCCAATGGTGAAAGTCCATACTTGTTGTGGGTTTTTCTTTCTCGGCTGTTGTTGCCCGCTTTCTTTTTTTATTTCAGGTTCAAATAAATTTGATAGGGAAATCTCTAATATTCCTCAAATTTGAGAGATGACTAGTGAAGAAGATTTTTTGTGCTCGATAGCTGAGGATTGTATTGTAATGAGGACATCAAAGCATCTGTAAGTACTCTAGCAACAATAAACTACCCAATTTTTTTAATATAATTGTACCTTTATTTGTGTTTGGGGTAAAAAAAATTTTTCATGCAGCACTGGAGGGTTGAAGTCCTAAGTTTAGGAATTTCAGTTATATTTCAGGGCTTAGTTTATTGATATGCTTGGACTACCTGCCAAGAATATGAGTTACTATAAAGAAAAATGTGGTTCTCTTAAACTATACTCTTTCATCCTCTTTACATTTAAGTAATATATGCTCGATTGTAAATTAAATATATACAATTTCTATAGCGTGAACCGTGTAGTTTGGATACATCGATCTATTTGGCTAGTTACTTAATTGAAGATGATATTCTTTTTTATTTTATTTCTCGTCGGTGATTGATTGTTTCTCTTTTGTCTTCATCATTGGCTCTGTATAGGATGGAGGCACCTCTTTTGGATTCATGTCGTTAAGTGGCAATATCATTCTCTCTTTATGTATAAATGTATAATTGTCCACCTGGATTAAAATGCTAGTTTTTTCTTAATTAAAATTCTCTCTGTCTGTAGAGGGTATGTGCAGGCAAGGGGTTGGTAGGTAGCCTATGCAAACCTGTTTTAATAATGTTGTTTTGAACAATGCACCAGGGAGTTGAGAGTTTATTTTCTCATGTGGTTAGATTAAAAAAAACATATGAATGGTATTTTTAATATTTATGATAATAATGTTGATAATTTCCTGCTACCTAATATATAAATTTATATTCCCATATTTGTTTAAGATAATGATTATCACTTCTGGACAAGTATGGAGATTAGTTTTGATTTAATTTCTGATTGATTGTTTGCTTTATTTATGATTTATGATTTGGTGTTATTAGATCAGGTAAGTGCTTTTGGGCAAACATGGAGATTTGCTATGTTGATCATGGTTTTTTCTTTCCTTTTGCTTAGAAATGATTAATTACTTCATACCATAGTAATTTGCCTTATAAGAATGATAATTTCTATTTATTTTGTTTAGTAATTTTTGAAATATTTTTTTTTTTAGTTTCAAATGTCTTAATATTTTTTAGATGACTTTATATGTATGATTGATTATATAGATAATGAGATGTTTCATTGCTTTGTATTGAACCTCAATATTTTAGACTTCCGTAGCACTACTGGATTTGGAGGCATATGCCTCTAATTTTCTAATTCCACTTCATTGCTTTGTCAAAATATAAAACCTCGGTATCTTACTTTAAGGTCACCTTTGTTGGGTGAATTTTTATTAGTTTTACCCCCTAATTTCCTTTTTGAATGTGTAGTTGTGATAGAGTAGAAATTTTAGTCCCTGATTTCCTTTTTGAATATGATGTTTCCTTATCTATAATCAGGGGCACACGCCCAAACAGGGCCTAGGACTTAGGTGAGCCTCAATTTTTCAAATAGTATATGTATATATACATAGGATAGAATATATATAAAATATTAGACAATGTGCAGCAAGTAGGTTACTGAGATAGAGCATAAATCATTTTGTGGTTGTATAAATAGTATAATTTGTATTATGTGTTTGTTGGAAAAAAATTAGATAGGATGTGCTGGCAATGATGATGGTCAACTCTACCAAAATGGACATTGTTTTGAGATACATTTTTTGATATGTATATATCTATGTTTGATTGTGACTTGGCTTCTTTTTTGGAGTTCAACTTTTACCATAAGAAAAATGTGTATCATGTTTCTATTTGGTTTGAGTAATAATTTGACTAAATAATTTCAAAGTTTAACTAATGTTTTTTTTCCTCATGTTCTTAAATATAATTTTAGAAATATGCCTATATGCCAAGTTTGAAACCAAGTGGTGTGGCATTACTACTTCTACTACTGTCACTATCACCACCACTACTACTACCATAAATATAATAAATTATTAGTATGGTTATTTTATTAATAATAGATAATCATAATTTATTATTTTATAATGATGATTAATGTTAATCTTATGAACTGTTTATTTATTAGTAAAAGTTGCATTGTTTTTACATAAAATTTGCTTATACTGAAATTTCTAACTCCGTCTAATGGAGTAGGTTTAAGATGCCAGAGAATTTGATTCCTAAGGAGGCTGCATATCAGATCATGAACTATGTGCTTTTATTGGATGGAAATCCAAGGTTGAGCCTTACATCCTTTGTCACTACATGGATGGAGCCCGAACGTGACAAGCTTATGGTGGCTGCGATTAACAAGACCTATGTTGATATGGATGATTACCCTATTACCACTGAACTTTAGGTAGCTATTTAACCTCAACTAATTACAACGGCTACTTCCTGTATGAGATGAACTTCACTACCCCGATGAACTTCATATGCTATTTAATTTCCTCTTAATGGCTCTCTCAAATTGTATGTATTGACATGCTTTCTGATATATATATATATATATATATATATATATATATATTTGCATCCATCCATGTATAGGTTGGTTGGGAGAAATTTGCAAGGCACTATTAGAATACCATATGTGTTGCAGCAATGCTAGGTTCAACTTGAACAAGTGAGATTGAAGATGTCAAACATCTTAACACCTACTCATGAAGGAGGAAATTGGATATGACACACCAATTCATGTTGATGATGTTAGTGGCAGATTCATTGCTCCATTCCTTTACCCCCCGAGATTGAATGTGATTTTTGCTTGCCGTTAAGAGCAGTAATGTTGTCATCTTGTATATGCTGGTGTTGGTTGGCTTTTGTGGAGGAACAAAGACGATCTGCCTGATGAACTTGTCTTTCACATCAGTTATTTGGGATTTTCTCAGCCCACCTCCATGCTCAACTTCTCTAAAGGTATATGATTATCTTTACAATATTATATGCTTTTAGTTGCACATAAACAAAAGAAATGATACTAGAATGTTTTATTCCGATGAGTTCAGTGGAATTCTTAGCTTTGCTATTTTTATCCTCCGTTGTCTTATTTATCCTATTTTTGTATGTCTGTTTACTGTGTAGGTGCAAATTAGATAATTGTGAAATACTATCATTTCATACGGCTTGGCTTTAAGGTATGTCTTGTTGCTAGCTTGTTTTTTTGGCTATTTATGACTGGTGTTGCACTGATATCCTTCATCATCTAGACACCAAAGAAACTATGTAAGATTATTAATAAACTATTTATTTGTTAATAGAAAATATTAATTAGTAAATTTAATATAATTAAATTTGTCATCTCTTTTTTTGTCTATATTAAGACAAGCATTTTTTCTATTTTAATCAAAATCTTAATGTGTGCTTGAGAGAGCTCTAAGTTGTGGGATGTTCTGTAGTGAGTTGCTTTATTTATGGATTGATGTTTTATGGAGTTATGTGGTCACTCTAGTTTTTCTGTTTGGTTTTGTTGGAGTGCTTGGAATTAGGTGAGATATATTAATTTAACAAACATGTCATTTTTTATAATAAAAAAAATAAACCACTTATCCGAATTTAATCTTATTACACAGACCTACATTTTTTCTAATGTTCCGTCTCTAAATATATTGGCATCCCAATCCTCACCCATTTCATTTGTCATTTGTTATTCGTTTTGATTTCTTTATTAATTTCATATGTCCGTTTGTTGTTTTATAGAACTTAGGGTATATAATATAGCTTAGCTTTTATATTATTGATCACTTTTGTTTATTATTTTGTGTGTTTGGTTTGTTAATTTTTCCATTATTAAAGAACTTTTTTGTCATTACTAAACGAAATAAGTTTTCTTTTAGCCTATTTGACCACTTAAAATAAATTTATGTTGTATGTTACTTTATGGGTAGCTTCTAAATTATGGGTTATGTCCTATTTGTATTGTCTTACAATATCTAATTTAAAATTTGATAAATTTACATCTTATTTTTTTATCAAAGATATTTATAATGTAATATAATATCTAACAAATATAATTACATTAGGATATATACAAAACCATGAGCTTAGAGTTCCTATAAATGAGGGTATTATTCTAGCCGTATACTCGACTATCAGAATAGGAAACCAAAGAAACAATAAGAAGAAATCAATTGACCGTCAAACAAACTTAGAAGGTAATGGGGCCTTGATTTTTTCTTTTATAGTTTCCACCATTGCATCAAATATCATTAGCCACTCCACTTTAAAATTTGCAAAATTCCTAACTTGCCGAAAATAATACACTCTTGATTTTTGTGCTAATATTTTGGCCTTTTTATGTTGTGAAACTCTCAGATGTTCCTCAAGGTGAAATCTAGAATTGTGCATCATTTTTCAATGCCCAACTAGTTTGTTCAAAGAGTTATTTCCCTTGTTTCAAATAAGCGGTATAATCATACACTATAAAAATAGGTGTGAATGAGTTTTATTTTTACCTAATAATATCACTTTTTATTTATATTTCACATTATTAGACATAATATATATATATATATATATATATTAACTAATTATTTTATTTATAAATATTATTTTTCTTATTAACATTATTTTATCTTAATAAAATTAATAATTAAGCACTTGTAATAATTATTCAGTATTCTAATTATTATTAGTATATTATATTTATGATTAGTATAATTATAAGTTTTTCTTACTATGATTATTATTCAAAATAAATTATTATTTATTACTACAAAAATATTGTTTATTTACTACTAATTTATTATTATTGACGATTAATATTATCATACATATTTTATAAATTGTTAGTATTATTGTATTTAACCAAAATGATAGTCTTGTTCTATTCAGTTTGGCTTATAGTTGTATTGAAATATTAAGATATTTTCTTATCACTTTATTATTTTTATTATGATTGGTACTTAATAAATTAATAATGGGAAATATCCATCATTTTTTATATAAAATATGACAACATTTTTGTATCACTTTCTTATTTTTGTTGTGATTGTTACTTAATAAATTAATAACAGTAAATAGCCATCATTTTTTATATAAAATGTGACAACTAGGTTAGCTTTCGATAATGTATGTAGAAATAGAGGATTCTCCTTCACTAAAATTATTTAATTGAGGTGTTATTGTTAGTAGCAATAGATTTAAGTTGAAGGCTTTTTATTATTTATATAATTATGTTGTTTGTAAAGTTAAAATTTAAACATGATTTTTTTCCATTTTTTTGGTATCGGTGGAAATTAATAATGGAAAATAGTCATCATTTGTTTATCGTGTTTTGTGCATTTGATTTGTCATTTATTTCATTATTAACTAAAGTTGTTAACATATATATTAGTTATGAAATATTAGTAATAGGTTATTTAAGGACTAGAATTGGTCAAATTTAAATTTTAATTAAGAAACAATGTAGACAAGTTTAATTATTTTTGACTTTCTTATTAAATTGAGGTCTATTGAATCGACAAAGAATAATCTTGTTTTTATATTTTTTAATATATTAATATTAATAATAATAAATAATTATTTTTGTAATAATTATTATCATTACAGTAATCTTAATCTTAATAAATATATTTATGATATTTAACAATATAATTGTAATTATACAATCTTAGTATGATAATAATAGCTATTGAAGTGTTTGTATATAGGTGAAATGTACATTACACTTGTTATTCCATTTTCTCACTTCATCATGTATGACAATTATTTAATAAATATTTTCAACCTCTAATCTTTAATTTATAAATTAATTTATGTAACCTTAATACAATGATTAATGCCATTTATGTTAACCTTTCTATTTAGTATTTTATTACCTCTTATGTGCATACATATTTTATGTTATTAACTATTTAATATGATCATGGAAGTAGAACTCTAACCTATTTATTTAAAATTTTATTAGTGTTTTTATTGTAAATATATTTTATAAGTTATAAATGGTAACCTTTCTATTTAGTATTTTATTACCTCTTATGTACATACATATTTTATGTTATTAACTATTTAATGTGATCATGGAAGAAAAACTCTAACCTTTTTATTTAAAATTTTATTAGTGGTTTTATTGTAAATATATTTTATAAGTTATTTACTATTTAAAGTCTTTAAGGGAGTACAACTATCGACAGACTTTTACTATTTTTTTTTTGCATTTTTTGTTAGTTTTTCTATCTCTTGAAATACTTTATTTTATGTGTTAGAAAATATAAGTTAGGTTTAGTCTCTTGACCAGTTTTATTTATTGTTTTTGTGTATTTGGTTTATCATTTATTTTATTATTTACAAAGGTTGTTAAATTATTTGTTTGATATGCAATGTGTAATACGTTACTTTATGCCTAAAATGGGTCAAGTTCCAAATTTAGGTAGGAAACTAAATTAACAAATTTAATTAATATTGACTTTCTAGTTTAGATGATGTTTATTTAATAAATAAAGTATAATTATTATTTTAATATTTAAAAATATGTTGATGTTACAAATTAATAATAATAAATATATTTGTAATTGTTGCTGTCATTTTGATAATCTTAATCTTATTAGTAATATTTATGATATGAATATTTATTTCAATAATTGATTTTAGTTGTACATATAAATTTTATTATACAATTTTAATATAATAATAATTTTTTGGATTGGTTATATGTACATGAGATGTATTTAATTTCTTTCACCTCCTTTATTTTGTAACTTTTTTCACCCTCTCATAATTTATTTATAAATTAATATAAAATAATTATTGAAATTTTTACACTATGATTGATGTTATTAATATTTACATTTTTATTAATTTTTTTTCATACATGCATTTTTTAATAATTTAGTATTTAATGTCATTTGGAGCACAACTTCTGATATATTTTTCAGACTCCTATCCTCATTCAATTTAATTTTTGTTTACTCAATTCTTCTTCTATATTTTGCATTTTTTTGTCATTTTATCAAATTATTGAAAAATACTATTTTATATGTTAGATGATATAATATAAGATAAGTCATTTATTAGGATCACATGTATTTCTTGGATTTGTGTATTTCAGTTGTCATTTATTTCATTATTAATTAAAGTTATTAATTGACATGTTTTTTATGCAACACACATAATAGATTACTTGTGGACTGAAATATGTTAAGTTTAAATTTTGATTAGGAGACAAAATAGATAAATTTTATTTGTGAGTAATATTTATTTTAATAATTCATTACAATTATAAATATATTTATGATTATACAATCTAAATATAATAATATTAATTATAGGGGTGCTTGTTTATGGGTGAGATGTACATTATATTTGATATTTTAATTTCTCTCATGTTGATATATATAATATTTAATATAATAAATTAATTATTGAAACCTATCATAATTATTTTCATTTCTATTAAACTTTCTATTTAGTTTTTTTATTTATTTTGCAAACAATTTATATGTTATTTAATATTTAGTATCGTCAAGGTAACACAAATTTTGATGGACTTCTCCAAACCTAGTATTTAATGTTGGTGAGATGTACATTAAGTTTTCTTGTTTATATTCTCTTATTTTATCATACTTGTCATTTATTTTGTAAATATTTTTAACTTCTAATCCTTAATTTATAAATGAACATAATTTAATTATTGAAATCTTAAGACAATGATTGGTCTCATTTTTGTTAACCTTTTTATTTATTATTTTTTTTATTGTACATACAATTTATAAGTTGTATAGTATTTAACATTATCAAGGGAGTATAACTCATGATAGACTTTTCTAATTCCTATCTTCACCTAGTTTATCTTATCTTATTTTTTTCATTTCTCTTATTATGTTTGTGTTTCTTTATTATTATTTTATCAAATTATTGAAAAACATTGTTTTATATGTTAGATAATGTATGTTAGGTTCAATTTGTTGATTACTTTTGTTTATTATTTTTGTGTGTTTGGTTTGTCTCTTTTTTTTCATTATTAACTAAAGTTGTAACCGATATGTTATATATGTAATATGTGTAATAGGTTACTTAGGGACTAAAATAGGTCAAGTTTGAAATTTGATTTGGAAATAAAATTGACAAATTGAAAATTAGAGTGGTTTGATAGGTTCAGATGAGTAGTTTAATTACAAAATTTGAGTAGTTTCATATAAAATAGAGTTCATAGATTAATTTAATAGATAAGTTGTTTCATATAAAATATAGGTTCAGATAAGTTGTTTCTTTACTAGTTTATTTGAGTTTTATAGATTAAAATAATCAATTGCATGAATTTGGAATGTGGTTTGGACTTCATTCTTTAATGATGCCTTAAAATTGTTAGAAGGAACAATTAATTACAACAGGGATGCACAACACAAAAATTATGACACCAATTTTCCATTTGTAATATTAGCTCTTATTTTTAAAAATTATACTATTTTTTAGTATTATGATTAATGAGAAACTTTATAATATATAACTACCATATAATAATCCTAATTTTCATGTGTAATGATTTAATACAACATCAATACTACATCATATTTTTTTATAACAAGCTAAATTAGTTATTAAGTTCGAACAAACTATTCTAGTTGTCATAATTTCTACGAGTTCTATGAAAGTGATATAGGCATAAGGTCACATCATGAGTGACTTAAGTTTGACATTTGTCAAGAGTATAAATAAAAATTTTCCACCATTAATAAAGCTATAATGACTATGTAGCCGTATATATTCATAGTATCCATAGTTGTAAAAGAATTGTATGGAAATAACTTATTTATTGTTATTTTTCTCTATGTATCAATTTTTTTGGTTATTTTATTTGTCTATTGAAAATCTTAATTTTTTGTGTTAGAAAATAAAATTTAGGTTTAATTTCTTGATTACTTTTGTTTATTCTTTTTGTATGTTTGGTTTTTCCTTTATTTCATTATTTACTATTGTTGTTAGCTAATATGTTAACTATGTCATATGTGTAATAAGGTTACATTAAGCTTAAGATAGGTATAGTTTTAAATTTGGTTAGGAAACAAAAATATATAAATTTAACTAATATTGACTTTCTAATTTAAATTATGTTTATTCAATTGACAAAGTATAGTTATTATTTTCATATTTAAAAATACATTAATGTTAAAAATTAACAAAAGCCAATAATTATGTAATTATTATTACTATCGTTATGATTATCTTAATCTTATTAATTATATTTATAATAGGAATATTTATTTTAGTAAGTAATTTCAATTATAATAATATTTTTTGGGGTGCTTATATGTGGGCGAGATGTACAATAAGTTTGTTATTTTAGTTTCTCTCATTTTTTCATACTTATCATTTATTTTATAACTTTTTTCAACATCTAATCATTAATTATGATTGGATTAATTATTGAAATATTAACACAATGATTGATGTCATTACTATTACTCTTTTTTTAAGCATTTTATTATTTTTTATTTTTCATACATTTTTTTATGTTATTTAGTATGTAAAATCATCATGGTAGCACAACTTGATACAAATTTCTCGATCCCCTATCCTCTTTCTTTTTCTCAATTTCTCTTCTATTTATTGCTTTTTTTTCAATTATTGAAAAACTTTATTTTATATGTTAGAAAATATGTGGTAGGTTTAGTCTTTTGATTACTTTTGTTTATTGTAATTTGTGATTTTGATTTGTCATTTTTTTCATTATTATCTAAAGTTGTTAACATATATATTAGTTATGAAACATGCATAATAGGTTACTTAAGGACTAAAATGGGTCATTCTTAAAATTTGATTAAGAAGCAAGGCCGATAAGTTTAATTATTTTTGAATTTATAATTTAGTTGAGGTTTATTAAATTGACAAAGTATAATTTTATTTTTATATTTTTGAATATGTTAATATTAATATAAAAAATAATCAATATTTTTTTAATGATTATTATTATTATTATTACAATAACCTTACACTTAATAACTATATTTATGATAGTAATATTTATTCTAATAATTGATTTTAATTAATAATATAATTGTAATCATACAATTTTACTATAATAATAACTATTGAGGTACTTGTACGAAGGTGAGGTGTACATTATGTTTCCTATTTCATTTTCTCCCATTTTATCATATTTGTTGATTATTTAATAAATTTTTCTAATCCTTAATTTATAAATTAATTAATCTTTTAATTTAGTGTTTTATTATTTTTTTTACTATGCATACATTGTATAAGTTATTTACTATTTCCTTTGTATATAAAAAAATGTTATTCTATTATTAAATTTCTGTAATTAATAATTGATTATGATTATACATATAATTATAATTATACAATCTTAAGATAATAATAACAACAACATTAGGGGTGATTTTTTATGGGTGAGATGTACATTATATTTGATATTTTAATTTCTTTCACTTTATCATTTAATTTAATATAGAAAATTAATTATTGAAACATACCATGATTGATGCCATTTCTATTAACCTTTTTATTTAGTTTAATTTTTTTATTTTGCAAATAACTTATATGTTATTCAATATTTAATATCATCAAGGGAACATAAATTTCAAGAACTTCTCCATACCATGTCCTCATTGAATTTATTTTTCTTTTTCTCCATTTCTGTGCTATTGTTTACCATATTTTTATTATTTTACCAAATTATTGTTTGAAAATATGAGTTAGGTTTAGTCGATTGGTCATTTTTATTTATTTTACCCAATTGATATGGTTCTTTTCAGCCCATGAATTGCTGGAGCTAGATGATAAGATATTTTACCGTGCTTATAAAATAGTTAGTTCTTTTGTATCTATTGTGATTTATGTATCAAGTATGTTTTCGAACCATATCCCCACAGAAAATAATGCAATGTAGGTCATTACCCCGATAGTTTTTAAGAATAATATGCTAATCTTAATATCATATTTGGTATAGATGTTGCCAGGTAACTATTTATTCTTATCCAACAATGGATTTGCAAACTTGCTGATTATATTTTTATATCTAGATATACTGTCATGGACTCAGTGGGTTGTGAGTTGAATGGGAATCCTCTCATAGCCCTGATTAAATAAAATATACCTTCGCTATGTTTGATTCACTCTATTGCCACTTAATTTTTTGCATGGTAATTAGATGGTGAGGGTAATATTATTAATTAATTTCTTTTAATATATATATGTTTGACCATTGATTCTTACTTTTGGCATAAATAAATGAACCTCTCATTTGTTATTGATAAATTATTTTCTATGATAAATGTCACTGGATATCCTAACTATTAGTTTGATATTTTATAGGTAGATATTTGGGTCATCATCGACAAATGATTGCTACTGTACTTATTTGTTAGTGAAAGGAAAAAAAAGTAGAGATTTAGATTGTAGTAGAAATGACATGCATGCTTTGTAAGTAAAAGAAAAGCATAAAGATATAGTTACTTTTCTAGTTTGTGTTGTCAACCTAGTAGTATCTTTATGGTCCTAAACTTATTTGGTCAATTATAACATAAATGTAAAGTTATTTCATATTTAATATCATCAAGGTAACATAAATTTCAATTGACATCTCCAAACCTTATCCTTATCTAATTTATTTTTCTTTTCTCCATTTCTTTGCTATTGTTTCCCATATTTTTGTTATTTAATCCAATTATTTATAAAATTTATTATATATGTTTGACGATATGAGTTAAGTTTAGTTGGTTGATCACTTTTATTTATTGTTTTTCTACACTTGATTTGTCATTTATTTCATTATTAACTAAAGTTGTTCATTGATATGTAAGTTATGCAATGGGTGTAAAATTACTTTATTCACAATTTTTTTTATTATGTTATTTATCCGAGCTACTATTATAAGTTATTTCCACACAATTCTTTGGCAACTACATGTGGAAGCTTTTTATTTATGTTGTCAATAAATATCAAACTTGAGTTGTTGATGATGTGACCTTATGCCAACTAGAATAGCTTGTTCGAACTTCAATAACTAATTTAGCTTTTTATCAAATGATATGATGTGGTATTGATGTTGTATTAAATCATTACACATAAAAATGAGAGTTATTACATGGTAGTTATATATTGTAAAGTTTTTTTTATTAATCATAATACTCAAAAACAGTATATTTTTAAAAATATGAGCTAGTATTACAAATGAAAATTTAGCGTCATAATTTTTATGTTATGCATCACTATCGTAATTGATTGCTTCTTCTAACAATTTCAAGGCATAATTGAAGAATGGAGTCCAGAACATTACAAATTCATAAAACTAACTATTTTAGTAATACAACTCTATTAAATTTATAAAGAAACAACTTATTTTAGTATATAAAACTACTCATCTAAACCTATCAAACCACTCCAAGTTTTAATTTGTCTATTTTATTTCCAAATCAAATTTGAAACTTGACCTATTTTATTCCCTAGGTAACCTATTACACATATTACATATATAACATATAAGTTAAACTTTAGTTAATAATGAAAAAAACAAACCAAACACACAAAAATAATAAACAAAAGTGATCAACAAACTGAACCTAACATATATTATCTAACATATAAAATAATTTTTTTCAATAATTGGATAAAATAATAATAAACACACACAAACATAACAAGATAAATGAAAAAAAGAAGAAGATAAACTAGATGAAGTTAAGGATTAGAAAAGTCCATCATTAGTTATGCTCCATTGATAATGTTAAATAATATACAACTTATAAATGATATGTACAATAAAAAAAATACTAAATTAAAAGGCTAACAAAAATGACAAGAATCATCATCTTAAGATTTCAATAATTAAATTATATTAATTTATAAATTAAGGATTAGAGGTTAAAAATATTTACAAAATAAATGACAAGTATGATAAAATAAGAGAAAATAAACAAGGAAACTTAATGTACATCTTGCCAACATTAAATACTATAAACTAGGCTTGGAAAAGTCCATTGAAATTTGTGTTACCATGACGAAATTAAATATTAAATAACATATAGATTATTTGCAAAATAAATAAATAAAACTAAATAAAAAGTTTAAAATATATAACATTAATTATGGTATGTTTCAATAATTAATTTATTATATTAAATAATATGCATAAAAATGTGAGAGAAATTAAAATATCAAATATGATGTACATATCACCCATAAACAAGAACCCCTATAATTAATATTATTATATTTAGATTGTATAATCAAAACTATATTTATAATTGTATTATTAAAATAAATATTACTCATAAATATAATTATTAAGTTTTTTATTATCATAATGACAATAATAATTGGAAAATAATAGGCTATTATCAATTATTAAAATTAATATAATAATGCATATCAAAATAATCATTTATTTTTATCAAATCAATAAACCTCAACTAAATTAGAAATTCAAAACTAATTGGATTTATCTATTTTGTCTCCTAATTAAAATTTAAACACTTGACATATTTCAGTCCACAACTAATATATTATGCATGTTTCATAGGAAACATGTCAATTAATAACTTTAGTTAATAATGAAATAAATGACAAATGAAACACACAAATCCAATAAATACAAGTGATCTATAGACTAAACCTCTATTATATTGTCTAATATATAAAATAATATTTTTCAATAATTTGATAATATGACAAAAAAGATGCAAAATAGAGAAGATTAAATTGAATGACAATAGGAGTCTAAAAAATATGCCAGAAGTTGTGCTCCCAATGACATTAAATACTAAATTACTTAAAAATTACATGTATGATAAAAAAATTATTTAATAAAAAGGTAAATTGTAATTACATCAATCCTTATGTTAATGTTTCAATAATTATTTTATATTAATTTATAAAATAATTATAAGAGGTTGAAAAAAGTTATAAAATAAAGGAGGTAAAAGAAATTAAAATAGCTAACTTAATGTACATCTCATCTACATATAAACAATCCAATAATTATTATTTTATTAAAATTGTATAATAACAGTTATATGTATAATTGAAATCAATTATTGTAATAAATATTCCTATCATAAATACTATTAATAAGATTAAGATAATCACAAAGATAGCATAAATTACAACTTTATTGATTATTATTAATTTATTACATTGATATATTTATAAATATTAAAATAATAATTATACTTTATCTATTAAATAAACTTCAACTAAATTAGAAAGTCAATATTAATTAAATTTGTTTATTTAGCATAAAGTGATGTATTACGCGTATGGCATAGCAAATAAATAATTTAACAATTTAGTAAATAATGAAATAAATGATAAACCAAACACACAAAAATAATAAACAAAAGTGATCAAGAGACTAAACCTAAATTATATTTTCTAACACATAAAATAAAGGAATTCAATAGATAGAAAAGGTAACAAAAAAAATGAAAAAAACAAATATTAGAAGTCTAACGAAAATTTTGCTCCCTTAAATACATTAAATAGTAAATAACTTATAAAATGTATTTACAATTAAAAAAATAATAAAATTTTAAATAAAAAGGTTAGAATTATGCTCCCATGATCACATTAAATAGTAAATAACATAAAATATGTACGTACATAAAAGGGAATAAAATACTAAATAAAAAGGTTAACACAAATGGCATTAATCATTGTGTTAAGGTTACATTAATTAATTAATAAATTAAAGATTAGTAGATGAAAATATTTATTAAATAATTGACACACATGATAAAGTGAGAAAATGGAATAACAAATTTAATGTACATCTCACCTACATACAAACACCTTAATAGCTATTATTATTATATCAAGATTGTATAATTACAATTATATTGTTAAATATCATAAATATAGTTATTAAGATTAAGATTACCACAATGATAATAATTATTACAAAAATACTTATTTTTTTATTATTAATATTAATATATTAAAAAATATAAAAATAAAACTATTCTTTGTCGATTCAAGACCTCTATTAAATTAGAAAGTCAAAAATAATTAAACTTGTCTACGTTGTTACTTAAATAAATTTTAAATTTGACCAATTTTAGTCCTTAAGTAACCTATTACTAATACTTCATATCTAATATATATGTTAACAACTTTAGTTAATAATGAAATAAATGACAAATCAAATGCACAAACCACAATAAACAAAAGTGATCAAAAGACTAAACCTACATTATATTGTCTAACATATAAAATAAAATATTTTAATAATTTAAAAACAAAAATAAATAGAAGAGAAATTGAGAAAAAGAAAAATAAATTAGAAGACCATTACAAACGAATATTAATAAATAATGCAAATTGCATTATACAAATTTAACTAATAAACTATGAAGATTCATTTTGCTAACTATTGCAAAAAATCATTAGCAAGTAATATAAACTACATCGTACAAATCTAACTAAGAAAGTAAGCATGTGATCGGATTCAAATATATTAAGACACATCCTCGAAAGCTAACCTAGTTGCTAGTTGTTACATTTTATGTAACAAACGATGACTATTTTCCATAATTAATTTCCACTTCAACCAAAAAATGGAGAAAAAAAACGATGTTTAAATTTAAGCTTTACAAACAATATAACTATATAAATAACAAAAATCCTTCAACTTAAATATATTACTACCGACAATAACACCTCAATTAAATAATTTTAGTAAAGGATAATCCTCCATTTCTACATACATTATCAAAAGCTAGCCTAGTTGTTAGTTGTCACATATTATATAACAAATGATGGTTATTTCCCATTATTAATTTATTAAGTACCAATCATAATAAAGATAATAAAGTGATAAAAAAACATCTTAATATTTCAATACAACTATAAGCTAAAGTGAATAGAACAAGACTATCATTTTGGTTAAATATAATAATACTAACAATTTATAAAATATGTATGATAATATTAATCGTCAATAATAATAAATTAGTAGTAAATAAATAATATTTTTTTGTAGTAATAAATAATAATTTATTTTGAATAATAATAATAATAATAAGAAAAAATTATAATTATACTAATCATAAATATAAAATTGATAGCAATAAAAATAATAAAAACTATAATAAGTAATAATTAATAATAATATATAAATATTAGATAACACTATATTATAGAGCTAATACTATTGATTATATAAAAATATTATGTAATAATTAATAATAAAATTAATAAATAAAAACTAAACAAAAATAAAATAGACAAATAATAATGATAAACAAAAATAGATATTCCTCTTTTTTTTTATGAAGCATAAATAATTATTCTTAATCAAATAATGAAAAAAACATAAATAAGAATAAATTAATCATCATTATAAATGAATAAATTAATCATCACTAATAATAAATACTGATAACTATATGATAAGATAATATATTATTATAAATATAATATACTAATAATAATTAGAATATTGAATAATTATGACAAGTGCTTAATTATTAATTTTATCAAGATAAAATAATGTTAATAAGAAAAACAATAATTATAAATAAAATAATATATATATATATATGTATATATATATATATATTATTTCTAATAATGTGAAAAGTAAATAAAAGTGATATTATTAGGTAAAAATAAAACTCATTCACACCTAATTTTATAGTGTATGATTATACTGCATATTTGAAACAAGGGAAATAACTCATTGGATGAACTAGTTCGGCATTGAAAGATGATGCACAATTCTAGATTTCACCTTGAGGAACATCTGAGAGTTTCATAATACAAAAGGCCAGAATATTAGCACAAAAATCAATAGTGTATCATGTTCGGCAAGTTAGGAATTTTGCAAATTTTAAAGTGGAGTGGCTAATGCAAGTTAGGAATTTTGCAAATTTTAAAGTGGAGTGGCTAATGATATTTGATGCAATGATGGAAACTATAAAAGAAAAAAGAAAGGCCCCATTACCTTCTAAGTTTGTTTGATGGTTGGGTATTATGATCAACTAATTTCTTCTTATTTTTTCTTTGGTTTCCTTTTTTGATAGTTGAGTATACTGCTAGAATAATACCCTCATTTATAGGAACTCTAAGCTCATGGTTTTGTATATATCTTAACGTAATTATATTTGTTAGATATTATATTACATTATAAATATCTTTGATCAAAAAATAAGACGTAAATTTATCAAATTTTAAATTAGATATTGTAATACAATAAAAATAGAACATAACCCACAATTTAGAAGCTTCCCATAAAGTATCATACAACATAAATTTATTTTAAGTGGTTAAATATGCTAAAAGACAACTTATTTTGTTTAGTAATGACAAAAAAAGTTCTTTAATAATGGAAAAATTAACAAACCGAACACACAAAATAATAAACAAAAGTGATCAATAATATAAAAGCTAAACTATATTATATACCCTAAGTTCTATAAAACAACAAATGGATATATGAAATTAATAGAGAAATCAAAAAAAATAACAAATGACAAATGAAATGGGCAAGGATTGGGAATCAGAATGCCAATATATTTAGAGATGAAACATTAGAAAAAATGTAGGTTTGTGTAATAAGATTAAATTTGGATAAGTGGTTGATTTTTTTTTATTTTTATTTATAAAAAATGACATGTTTGTTAAAGTAATATATCTCACCTAATTCAAAGCACTCCAACAAAACCAAATAGAAAAACTGGAGTGACCACGTAACTCCATACAACATCAATCCATAATAAAGCAACTCACTACAAAACATCTCGCAACATAGAGCTCTCTCAATCACACATTAAGATTTGGACTAAAATAGGAAAAATGCTTGTCTTAATATAGACAGAAAAAAAAAAGAGATGACAAATTTAATTATATTAAATTTACTAATTAATAATTTCTATTAACAAATAAATAATTTATTAACAATATTACATAGTTTCTTTGGTGTCTGGATGATGAAGGATATCAGTGCAACACCGGTCATAAATAGCCAAAAAACAAGCTAGCAACAAGACATACCTTAAAGCCAAGCCGTATGAAATGATAGTATTTCACAATTATCTAATTTGCACCTACACATTAAAAAGACATACGAAAATAGGATAAATAAGACAACGGATAAAAATAGCAAAGCTGAGATTTCCACTCAACTCATCGGAAAAAAACAATCTAGTATCATTTCTTTTGTTTATGTGCAACTAAAAGCATATAATATTGTAAAGATAATCATATACCTTTAGAGAAGTTGAGCATGGAGGTGGGCTGATCAGATCCCAAATAATCGATGTGAAAGACAAATTCATCAGGCTGATCATCTTTGTTCCTCCACAAAAGCCAACCAACACCAGCATATAGAAGATAAAAACATTACTACTCTTAACGGTAAGAAAAAATCACATTCAAGCTTGGGGGGTAAAGGAATGGAGCAATGAATCTGCCACTAACATCATCAACATGAATTGGTGTGTCATATCTAATTTCCTCCTTCGTGAGTAGGTCGTTAAGATGTTTGACATCTTCAATCTCACTTGTTCAGGTTGAACCTAGCATTGCTGCAACACACATGGTATTCTCATCTACAAGTTCCACAACTTTGTCTAGATCCATCAAGCAATTTCACTTCCTTCAGCTCCACCTCATAGTACCTTGCAAATTTCTCCCAACCAACCTATACATGGATGGATGCAAATACACACACACACACACACACACACACACACACAGCAGAAAGCATGTTAATACTTACAATTTGAGAGAGCTATTAAGAGGAAATTAAATAGCATTTGAAGTTCATCGGGGTAGTGAAGTTCGTCTCATGCAGGAAGTAGCCGTTGTAATTAGTTGAGGTTAATTAGCTACCTGAAGTTCAGTGGTAATAGGGTAATCATCCATATCAACATAGGTCTTGTTAATCACAACCACCATAAGCTTGTCACGTTCGGGCTCCATCCATGTAGTGACAAAGGATGCAAGGCTCAACCTTGGATTTCCATCCAACAAAAGCACATAGTTCATGATCTAATATATAGCCTCCTTAGGAATCAAATTCTCTGGCATCATAAACTTGCTTCATTATATGGAGTTAGAAATTTTAGTATAAGCAAATTTTATGTAAAAACAATGCAACTTTTACTAATAAATAAACAGTTCATAAGATTAACATTAAACATCATTATAAAATAAATAAATTATGATTATCTATTATTAATAAAATAACCATACTAATAATTTATTATATTTATGGTAGTAGTAGTGGTGGTGATAGTGGCAGTAGTAGAAGTAGTAATGCCACACCACTTGGTTTCAAACATGGCATATAGGCATATTTCTAAAATTATATTTAAGAACATGAGGAAAAAAAACATTAGTTAAACTTTGAAATTATTTAGTAAAATTATTACTCAAACCAAATAGAAACATGATACACATTTTTCTTATGGTAAAAGTTGAACTCCAAAAAAGAAACCAAGTCACAATCAAACATAGATATATACATATCAAAAAATGTATCTCACAACAATGTCCATTTTGGTAGAGTTGACCATCATCATTGCGAGCACATCCTATCCAATTTTTTTTCCAGCTAACACATAATATAGATTATACTGTTTATACAGCCACAAAATTATTTATGCTCTATCTCAACAACCTACTTGCTGCACATTGTCTAATATTTTTATATCTTCTATCCTATGTATACATATATATACTATTTGAAAAATTGAGGCCCACCTAAGTCCTAGGCCCTATTTGGCCATGTGCCCCTGATTATAGATAAGGCAACATCATATTCAAAAAGGAAATCAGGGACTAAAATTTCTACTCTATCACAACTACATATTCAAAAAGGAAATCAGGGACTAAAACTAATAAAATTCACCTAACAAAGGTGACCTTAAAGTAAGATACTGAGGTTTTATATTTTGACAAAGCAATGAAGTGGAATTAGAAAATTAGAGGCATATGCCTCCAAATCCAGTAGTGCTACGGAAGTCTAAAATATTGAGGTTTAGTACAAAGCAATGAAACATCTCTTTATCTATATAAGCAATCATACATATAAAGTCATCCAATAAATATTAAGACATTTGAAACTTAAAAAAGAAAATATTTCAAAAATTACTAAACAAAATAAATAGAAATTGTCATTCTTATGAGGCAAATTACTACGGTATGAAGTACTTAATCATTCCTAAGCAAAAGGAAAGAAAAAACCATGATCAACATAGAAAATCTCCATGTTTGCCCAAAAGCACTTACCTGATCTAATAACACCAAATAATAAATCATAAATAAAGTAATCAATCAATCAGAAATTAAATCAAAACTAATCTCCATACTTGTTCGGAAGTGATAATCATTATCTTAAACAAATCTGGGAATATAAATTTATATATTGGGTAGTAGGAAATTATCAACATTATTATCATAAATATAAAAAATACCATTCATATGTTTTTTTTAATCTAACCACATGAGAGAATAAACTCTCAAATCCCTGGAGCATTATTCAAAACAACATTATTAAAACAGGTCTGCATAGGCTACCTAACAACCCTATACAGAGCCAATGATGAAGGTAGAAGAGAAACAGTCAATCACTGGCGAGAAATAAAATAAAAAATAATATCATCTTCAATTAAGTAACTAGCCAAATAGATCAATGTATCCAAACTGCACGGTTCACGCTATAGAAATTGTGTATATTTAATTTACAATCAAGCATATATTACTAAAATGTAAAGAGGATGAAAGAGTATAGTTTAAGAGAATTAGCCACATTTTTCTTTATAGTAACTCATATGTTTGGCAGGTAGTCCAAGCATATCAATAAACTAAGCCCTGAAATATAACTGAAATTCCTAAACTTAGGACTTCAACCCTCCAGTGCTGCACGAAAAAAAAATTTACCACAAACACAAATAAAGTTACAATGATATTAAAACATTTGGGTAGTTTATTGTTGCTAGAGTACTTACAGATGCTTTGATGTCCTCTTTACAATACAATCCTCAGCTATCGAGCACGGAAAATCTTCTTCACCAGTCATCTCTCAAATTTGAGGAATATTAGAGATTTCCCTATCAAATTTCTTTGAACCTGAAATAAAAAAATGTTACTACTTTTGTTGTTCCTTTTGCTAACAAATAAGTACAACATCAATCATTTGTCGATGATGACCCAAATCTCTACCTATAAAATATCAAACCAACAGTTAGGATACCTGGTGACATTTATCATAGAAATAATTTATCAATAATAGATGATAAATTAATTAATAATATTACCCTCACCATCTAATTACCATCCAAAAAATTAAATAGCCATAGAGTAAATCAAGCATAGCGGAGGTATAGTTTATTTAATCAGGGCTATGAGAGGATTGCCATTCAACTCACAACTTGCCGAGTCCATGGCAACAGATCTAGATATAAAAATATAATCAGCAAGTCTACAGATCCAAGGTCGGATAAGAATAAATAGTTACCTACCAACATTTGTACCAAATATGATACCGAGGTCATCATATTATTCTTCAGAACTATCAGAGTAATGACCTACATTGCATTTTTTATGCGGGGATATGGCTCGAAAACATACTTGATGCATAAATCATCGTAGATACAAAAGAACCAACTATTTCATAAGCACAGTAAGATATTAAAATAATACATTACCATCTGGCTCCAACAACTCATAGGCTGAAAAGAACCATATAAATTGGGTAAAATAAACAGAAGGGATAGACTGACTAAACCTAAGTCATATTGTCAAACAATAATTGGGTAAAATAACAAAAATATGGTAAGCAATAGTATAGAAATGGAGAAAAAGAAAAATAAATTCAGTGAGGACATGGTATAGAGAAGTTTGTTGAAATTTGTGTTCCCTTGATGATATTAAATATTGAATAAACTATAAATTGTTTGCAAAATAAAATAAAATAAATATACTAAATAAAAAGGTTAATAGAAATAGCGACAATCATGGTAGGTTTCAATAATTAATTAATTATATTAAATTGAATGATAAAGTGAAAGAAATTAAAATATCAAATATAATGTACATCTCACCCATAAACAAGCACCCCTAATGTTGTTGATGTTGTTGTTGTTGTTATATTAAGATTGTATAATTACAACTATATGTTTAATTATAATCAATTATTAAAACATCTATTACTATCATACATATAATTATTATGATTAAGATTATCATAATGACAAGAATAATTGAAAACTATCGGTTATTATCAATTATTAATATTTATATATTAATGCATATCAAAATAATAATTATATTTTCTCAATTCAATAAACCTACACTAAATGAGAAAGTTAAAACTAATTAAATTTGTCTATTTTATCTCCTAGTCAAATGTTAAACTTGATATATTTAAGTCAACAAGTAATCGATTATGCATGTTGCATAATAAATCAATTAACAACTTTGGCTAATAGTGAAATAAATAAGAAATGAAATGCATGAAAACAATATATACAAGTGATCTAAAGACTAAACCTATATTATATTATCTAACATATAAAATAAAAATTTCAATAATTTGATAAAATGACCAAAAAAATAACGCAAAATATAGAAGAAAATTTGAGAAAAAGAAATATAAATGGAATGAGGATAGGGGTTGGAGATGTATGTTTGTGCTCCCAATGACATTAAATACTAAATTACTTAAAAAGGTATGAATGATAAAATATATATATATATATAAATACTTAATAAAAAGGTGAATAGTAATGGCATCAATTGCCGTGTTAAAGTTTCAACAATTAATTTATATTAATTCATAAATTAATTATGAGAGGTTGAAAACATTTATAAAATAAAGGGCACATATGAGAAAGTGAGAGAAATTAAAATAACAAACTTAATGTAAATTTCACCTACATATAAGCACTCCAATAATTATTATATTTAAATCGTAGAATAACAGTTATTTGTATAATTGAAATCACTTATTGTGATAAATATTACTATCATAAATATAATTAATAAGATTAAGATTATCATAATGATAACAATGATTACATAAATATTGATAATTATTAAATATTAGCATCAATATGTTTTTAAATATGAAAATAATAATTATATTTTATCAATTATACAAATCTCAATTAAATTAAAAAGTCAATACTAATTAATTTTGTTTATCTCATTTTCTAATCAAATTTAAAACTTGACTTGTTTTAGGCATAAAGTAATCTATTACGCATGTGGTATAACTAACAAATAGTTTAAAAACTTTAGCAAATAATGAAATAAATGACAAGCCAAACACACAAAAACAATAACCAAAAGTAATCAAGAGACTAAACCTAACTTATATTTTCTAACAAATAAAAGAAAATGTTTTAATAGACAGAAAAAATAAAAAACAAATGCAAAAAAATAATAGTAGAGAAATAGAGTAAAAGAAAAATAAACAGGCGACGATAAAGGCTGGAGAAGTCTATCGGAAGTTCTGCTCCCTTTAAAACATTAAACAACAAATAACTTATAAGATGCATGTACAATAAAAAAATAATAACATTCTAAATAAAAAGATTGGAGTTGTGCTCCCATAATCACATTATATACTTCTTCTGTATCAAAAATAAATTATTCTAAAAATACACACTTTTTAAGAAGGTAATAAAAATAGTTTTAAAATTACATTTACACCCTTTATTGAATAAATAACAAAGCATTTAATGCATATATAATTAAAAAAATGTGGATAAAAATAAAATTAAGCTTTGACTTTTCTAAAATAACTTTTGTAATCCAATAATTTAATAATAGAATAACATTTTTTTGATACAGAGGAAATAGCAAATAACTTATACAATGTATATATAGTAAAAAAATTAATAAAATACTAAATAAAAAAGATTAATAGAAATGGCATTAATTATTATGTTAAGGTTACATTAACTAATTTTTAAATTAAGGATTAGAAAAAATTTATTAAATAATAAAAAAATTTGATAAAATGGGAGAAAATGAAATAGGAAACGTAATGTACATCTCACCTACATACAAGTACCTCAATAGTTATTATTATATTAAAATTTAATAATTATAATTATATTATTAATTACAATCAATTATTAGAATAAATGTTACTTTCATAAATATAGTTATTAAGATTAAGATTATCGTAATGATAATAATAATAATAATAATAAATACTAATTATTTTTTTAATATTAATATATTCAAAAATATGAAAATAAATTATACTTTGTGAATTCAATCAAATTTTAAACATGAACCATTTTAGTCCTTAAGTAACCTATTATGCATGTTATATAACTAATATATATGTTAACAGCTTTAGTTAATAATGAAATAAATGAAAAATCAAACTCACAAAATATAATAAACAAAAGCGATCAAAAGACTAAACCTAACTTATATTGTCTAACATATAAAATAAAGTTTTTCAATAATTGAAATAAATGGCAATAAATAGAAGAGAAATTGAGAAAGAGAAAAATAAATTGGATGAGGAAAGGGATTCGAGAGGTCAATCACAACTTGTGATGCCATGATGATATTAAATAATAAATAACATAAAAAATAATAAAATGCTTAATAAAAAAATTAATAGAAATGATCATTGTGTTACTGTTTCAATAATTAATCTACTCATAAATTAATGATTAGATGTTGAAAAAAGCTATAAAATAAATGACAAGTATGATAAAGTGAGAAACTAAAATAGCAAACTTAATATACATCTCATCCGCATATAAGCACCCCAATAGATAATATTATAATTGAAATTACTTACTAAAATAAATATTGCTACCATAAATATAATTAATAAGATTAAGATAATCATAATGATAGTAATAATGCTTACTAAAAAAATATTAGCTTTGGTTAATTTTTAACATTAATTTATTTTTAAATATGAAAATAATATTTATACTTTGTCAATTAAAATAAATGTCAACTAAATTAGAAAGTCAATAGTAATTAAATTTGTCTATTTTGTTTCCTAACCAAATTTGAAACTAGACCTAACCTATTACACATGTGATATAGCTAACATATTAGCTAACAACAATTGTAAGTAATGAAATAAAGGGCAAACCAAACACACAGAAAGAATAAACAAAAGTGATCAAGAAATTAAACCTAAATTTTATTTTCTAACACAAAAAATTAAGATTTTTAATAGACAAATAAAATAACTAAAAAAAGAAAAATAATTAACAAATAGAGAAAAATTAAAATAAATCAAGGGACGATAGTGGTAGAGAAGTTTGTCAGGAGTTATACTCCATTTATGACATTAAATGGTAAATAAATTATAAAATATAGGTAGAATAAAAAAATAAAAAAATATAAAATAAAATGGTTAAAAAAATGACATAGTTTAATAATTAATTTAAATTAGATTACATATTTTAATATCTATAAAATAAATAACACATGATAAATAAAATAAATTAAATAGCAAACTTAATTGCATCTCACTTATAAAAAAGCACACTAATAGTTATTGTTATATTTATATTGTATAATAAAAATTATATTTATAATTGTAATAAATTATTATATTAAATGTTACTATCAAAAAAGCACACCAATAGTTAATAAAGAAATAAATGACATACTAAACACATAAAAAAAACAAACAAAAGTGTTCAACAAACTATTGTCTGACATGAAAAATAAAGTTTTTACATAAAATAATGGTAAAGATGCACAAAAATCGTAGAGAAATAGATAAAAAGAAAACAAATATGGTAAGGTTAGAGGCTACATTAAATACTAAATAACTTATAAAATATATGTACAATAAAAATTAATAAAATACTAAATAAAAAGGTTAACAAAATTTTATAAATTAATCACTATGTTAAGGTTTAATTAGTTAATTTATAAATTAAGGAATTGAGGTTGAAAATTTTTATTAAATAATTGAGGTGCTTTGTAGAGAGATGGAAAATAAAATAGCAAACTTGATGGGGAGATAAATAAATTCTTGCTAGGTGTTGGTGTTCTAAAACCTTAGAACAACCAAAAATACATGAAAGAAATGGGGAGGATTTGAGAGGATAAAAATTGATTCTTGGTAACCCCTTGAATCAATACTTACAATAACCACCTAAGGTATACCCCAAAATTTAACTTAGCCTAATCTCGTATCATTAATACCTTAAATTGATTCTAATCTCAAGAAAATATTATTATTAGCCTTAATTAAATTTTTTTAATCCCAAAACATTAATATAATCTAAAATCTATGACTCGGATAAATGATATTTTGTAATCCAATTTCAAATCCCTAAAATTATCACTAATCCTATATATTTTGGTTGATTCGAAATCATCTAAGCTAACCCCCAACCTTTTCTCTTTTTCCTTTTTTTTCTTTCTCCTATCAGCTTTGTTGTAAAGCTTGACTTTGGTTTCTGCAACTCGCAACTTGCCTTGCTTCTTGCATGCATGCTGCCTCCTCCTACTACAGCTATCATCATCCATCATCCATCATCCATCATCCATCACCCTCTATTTCTCAAGTTTCCAATATGCACACCACCCATCCAGTGCTTTCATTCTTCTTCTTTTTTTCATTTCCACGCAGCATGCACACACACACCATCATCATCTCTGCTACAGAACCTACCTTTCTCATCCATCCATGTAGTGACAAAGGATGCAACTCTTAACCTTGGATATCTATCCAAAAAAAGCTCATCGTTTATGATATGATATGCAGCCTCCTTGGGAATCGAATTCTCCAGCATCTTAAACCTACTCCATTAGACGGAGTTAGAAATTTCAGTATAAGCAAATTTTATGTAAAAACAATGCAGATAATATTACTTTTACTCATAAATACACAGTTTATAATATTAACATTAATCATCATTATAAAACAAATAATTTATGATTATATACTATCATTAAAATAACCATACTAATAATATATTATATTTATGGTAGTAGTAGTGGTGCTGGTAGTGGTAGTAGTAGTAGTAATGCCACACCACTTGGTTTCAAACTTGGCATATAGGCAAACAATCACATTAGTTAAACTTTGAAATTATTTCCTCAAAATATATTAAGCATCAATCACAAGGAAAAGAAAAATAAGGTATCAAAGATCCTAATATTTTTGTATAACTATGCAAGAAACCAAATAAAAACATGATACCCATTTTTCTTATGGTAAAAGTAGAACTCCAAAAAAAGAAACCAAGTCACAATCAAACATAGATGTATACATATCAAAAAAATGTGTCTCAACATAATGTCCATTTTGGTGGGGTTGACCATCATCATTACTAGGACATCCTATCCAATTCTTTTCTAGCTAACACATAATCCAAATTGCACAGCTCTAAAATGATATATCTCTATCTCAACAACCTACTTCCTGCACATTTTCTAATATTTTTATATTTTCTATCTAATGTATCTCAACAACCTTCTTAGAAATTACCTGGAGTATTTCTTATCTAGAAACCCTTCTGAATGTGTTCTTGAGGAAACATTCAAAGTTTAACCCATTCTTGTGTGAATATTAGTTGAAGATTCACATCCTCCATTTTCATCCATACCTTCAAATCGAACCAAACCCATCTTCAATCCTTCCAATGTCATGATTTCCAAGTTGATCCGCATCATTGTTGGTATCAAAGATATGTTGGCTCTTCAAATCATTAGAATTGCCAACCCTTCCCTTTATCTTGTTAGCCACGTTTTTTCTACATTCACCCATGCACCATCCATGCACATTGATCTTCCACTTGAATTATAGGTAATCTTCAAAGTGTTTGGTAGTAGATCTTCAACCTACCTTTAGTATATCTTCATCCTCCCTTTGAATCTTCAACTTCAAAGTTTGAAGAATATAATATCCTCCCTTTAGTATATCTTCATCCTCCCTTTGAAACTTCACCCATCATCATCGAATTTTATCATTGCAAATATTCGGCCACCTTCTACCTATACTCAACCGTCTACCAAACTCATTCAAGAACCTATTATCCTCCCTTCTTTCCAAACCAATTTGGAATATGGCCCGCCACATCTGAACCCTTCTTCATTTCTCCATTTAAATTTATATCATCTTTCAAGCAAGATTCCACCCATTTCTATTCAACATATTTGAATATCACCCTCATATTCAAACCATATTACATCTCACCATGATCCATTATTCAACTCCTATTTTAGGCAGATAATAATAATAATGAAAGGATGTAGTTAGGCTTGCTAATAATCAAAACCATAAGTTACCATTGGCAGATAATAATAATAATAATAATAATAATAATAATAATAATAATAATAATAATGATAATAATAATAATAATCAAAACCACAAGTTATCAGCAACAAAAATAATAAAATCAAAACCAAGTTGCCATGTGAAACAATATAGAAATTCACACCCCATAGAGCATGATTTTATTCTAATATTTAAAATACCTCCTTTTTAAAATATAACCATAAACATTAACTTAATATGCACATGCAATAATTAAAACCACAAGATATTTATAACCCTAAATATCCCTAAATGCATGAATCATCCTAATAATAAAACTATTGATTCATCTTATTAATAAAACTATCTCCCTTAGACTATAAACCAATGTACACTTACAATAATTAAAACCACAAGTTATCATGCTTCTCTATTAATAAAAAATAAAACAAAAGAAAAACATAGCCAGAACATATTAACAAATCCATGTGCATGAAGGATAATATGAAAATCATATCAAGATAAATATATTGATAAAAATACATACAATTAATATTATTAAAAAAAAACTAGTTGTTCATATTAAAAGTACATAATTAAAGAATGTAGAAACTTTAAAAAAAGGGTAGGAAACTGGCCAAAATCTAAAAGTCACAAATAGAAAAAAACTAATTCAAAGTAGTCAATAGCATAAAAAGCAACTTCAGAATTTTAGCAAAGACAATGAATTTCTTGATAATGAAAAAAATAGCAAGCCAATTGCAAAAACAATAAACAAAAGTGAGCAATCCACCATAAGCTAACTTATATTGTCTATAGAGTTTACTATTACTAATAATTAAATTAAATAATGAACATATGCATATCAATAATAAAGAAACTAAGAAAAAAGAAAAATGAAATATGTGGACAAACATAAGAAAAGTCGTTTATAAACTAAGCCTCGTTGAATTTTCGAAAAAAATAAACCTTTTTTACAAGAGTAAATGAAGTGTAATAATCGATTAATTGATTTAAAATACTAGAAATAATAATAATAAATTCACCGAAGTATTCATGAGCACTAAAGTCTTAATCAATTCATCTTACGACATTAAAGTATTACAAGTAAATTAATAGAAATACATAGATAAAAATAATAATAATCAAAATGAGTGGTCGAAGCCAAAAAAGAGTTAATCAAAATTTTATCCAAACAAATAAGCACCTTATCATCCATGATCTTGGATAACGTCTCCATAGTAAAAGGAGTTTCCACCGTGCCTATAGGTACGTAAAAGATTGTGGACACTGGTCTAATTACCTTCAAAATTGTAAATCAAACTTGTCCTTCCATTACCCTACATTCACCCGGATTAGTTAATATTATTCAAAAAAACATTGTTAATTATTCAACTTAAGCAACTCTTTAAATTTTTAATGTTCACCTTACAGCTGAATCATTAATTAATATTAATATAAGCTCTATTGTACGGTTCCAAGGTTTGTTGGATGTCCCATCATCAATATCCAAATGTGTACAATTTGAGACGACTAACAACACCGACCCCAACCATCCATCTGTCCTGCCACATCCCCATAAAACCTCATCCCTCTTCACTCCGCAAATTTTAGAATATAACAAACAAGCTAAGAAAAATTCACACAACCAAGTTCAAATATAAGAGCAATTAAAGCATAAATAAATAAACAAGCCAAGATAAAAGGATAAAAAAACTACATATTTGATTACTTGAGACTACTAATTTTACATATGAACATCTAATGGTCACTTACTTGAGGAGCCTGGATGATTTCCATGGTCAAAAATCTTGAGGCATCGAAACTCCAATAAACCAAAGGGGCATACACACTCTATTACTACTAACAATAACACCTTAAACAATTTTAGTGAAGGAGAATCCTCCATTCACTACCACGGAAAGGGGTTTTAATAACGGTTATTTTATAGTTTTAATAACGGTTTTCAACCGTTATTGAATCGCCTGTTATTAAATCTTTAATAACGGTTCATAACCGTCATGAAAAATACACAAAAACCCGCGAATATGTGCGTAAACTTCATATTTAATAACGGTTTTTACTTAAAAACTGTTATTAAAACTCCACTTTTTTTTTGCAGTTTTGTTCCTGCCCACATACACAGTTACCAAATCTGTATGTTAAAACAATTACCAAATCTGCAATGTAAAACAACATCAATTCATACCAAATCTGCAATCACACCATAATTTCAATCAATCTATAATTGGTATGCATGTCTCAATACACCAACTATACTTGCAATAAAATTAGTGGGCATACCACAACTTGGTAGCTCTACACCCCAAAGTAAAGAGTTCACAGATCTAGGCTGGTAGACGAAATACAAACCTAAAAATGCATGTAGAATATATAGATCGCTACCGAATGAATGAGTGCACGTGCTTGGCCTCTAACTTCATCAATTTCATCAACATTATATTGCTGGCCTCGTGCATAGTCATCGGTGAAAAACTACAACACCCATGTTTCAATTAATATACAGTTAGCCATTAGGTATGTCATGATTCATTAATAGAAAAATATGGAAAAGCAAACATACATGGCTTGGATCTATGTTGACCAATCTATTCTAGACTATAAGATCCATTGCTCGTCTTCTTCACTTGAACCCTTAAAAACTTCAATTTCATCATCATCATCTAAGTTCCTTTGTCTCAAAGATCTTCAATTTTGGAGGTACCTAAAGCTCTTATCTCATCTATAATTACAATAAAGAGATAAACAATAGAGGAAAAACAATTCTGATAAAAGTAAAAACTAAAATAAATGAAAACATGTATTACCCTACATACAAAATAATACAAAGGTAGGCAACATATGTTACCACTATAATCAAGAGGTTATATAACACCATAATACCCTAAATTAAAGGTTCAATTTGTAAAAAAAGGCCCTAAAAAGGTTGTATCACAAAAAACCTCAATTTAGAGGCCAAAACGACCTTTTTTGGGCTCTAAATAACAGTGGTAAAAATACCCAAAATAGCCTCCTAGATCACCTGAATCCGAGGTCGCATGAAAACGTTATGACCCTTCAAAGTTTACAGTTGAATCTAGCTCTAAATAACCTCAATAATGTCTTCTCTTTTGTTTATTATGGTTGTAGCTCTAAATAATGTTGAATCTATATTCTCCATACAAACAAATACAACAATAATATGTAAAGGTCTCGGCCAAATTCAACACATTTTCAGCCAAATTCAACAACAAACAGCAAAATTTTCAGCCAACACATTTTCGAACGAAACCCTGGCGACATGCATTTATATAAGTAGATAAAAAGTAACGAGAGGAAGAACAAACACATACATAAAGTGAGCTAGCTACAAACACGATGGTGAGAATGTTGAGAGAGGCAAGGGCTTCAAACACGACGGAGGATGAAGGTGCAAGTGCCAGCTAGCTTCGGAACAATGGCAGAGGCGTGGTGGAGAGTTGGTGGTGCGAGGGTTTCCTTTACTTGAGAGGAGCCTGGTGGTGCACGGTGTGGCGGTGCGAGGGTTTGCAAGGAGAAGGAAGGAGAGCAAGAGAACGAAAGTGCAAAGAGTCTGAAAATTTTGGCACGAAATAGAACCGAGCGAAATAAAAGTTTGATTTTGGGGTTTTAATAACGGTTCCTGAGAGAACCGTTATTAAAACATCTTTTAATAACGGTTCCTGAGAGAATCGTTATTAAAACATCTTTTAATAACGGTTCCTGGAAGAACCGTCATTAAAAGCTTCTGACTTTTGATAACGGTTCTAATATGAATCGTTATTAAATCCTCTTTTAATAACGGTTTATATAAAACCGTTATTAAAACATCCGTCCAAATTTTAACGTTGCCCTTTTAATAACGGTTTTTAACTAGAACCGTTATCAAAACTTCCCGCCGATTAATTTTCACGCGTTTGACAACGATTTTCGAACTACCGTTATTAATGTCCCGTTATTATTTCCCGTGTTTGTAGTAGTGATTTCTGCATACATCCTCGAAAGCAAACCTCATTGCTAGGTGTTACATTTTATATAACAAATGATGACTATTTCCCATTATTAATTTCAACTTACAGCAAAAAATGGAGAAAAGCAACCATGTTTAAATTTAAACTTCACAAAACACTATAATTATACAAATAACAAAAAGCCTTCAACTTAAGTCTATTACTAATAACAATAACACCTCAATTAAATAATTTTAGTAATGGAGAATCCTTCATTTCTATTTTCTGCACATGCAAAAATTGAATAGAACAAGACCATCATTTTGGTTATGTATAATAATACTAACAATTTATAATTTATAGATTATATATGATAATACTAACAATTTATAATTTATAATTGTGAATAATAATGATAATAAGAAAAACTTAATAATTATACTGATCATAAATAAAAAATTGACAATAATAAAAATAAAAACAAACTATAATAATTAAAAATTAATAATATATATATATATATATATATATATATTTAGATTTTTTTATGAAGCATAAATAATTATTCTTAATTAAATAATGAAAAAAATACATTAATAAGAACAAATTAATCATCATTAACAATAAATACTAGTCTATATGATAAGATAATATATTGTTATAAATATAATATACTAATAATAATTAGAATAATAATAAATGCGCATAATTATTACAAGTGCTTAATTATTATTTTACCAAGATAAAATAATGTCAATAAGAAAAAAATAATTGTAAATAAAAAATATGTAAATTATTATTTCTAATAATGATAAAAATAAATAAAAATTGATATTATTAGATTATAATTATATACAAATTAATAATTAATATTTATTAAAAATAGATATAAAATAATAATATTTAGTAATGATTAACAAATAAACATCGGCAAGCAATTTAAACGAATTTAACTCATCAAGGCAAAGATTTATTTTACTAACCATTACAAACATGCATCAAAAAGTAATGCAAACTAGATCATATGAATCTACCTAATAAAAGCTTGAAAACTACAATGGTTGGATCAACCTAATAAGCATGAAAATAATCAAGCCAAAAAGAAAAATAAAACACAAAAGAACCTATCTTTTGCATGGAAATTATGAAATACCTAGAATAGTGATCAAGAGCCACCATTGGTAGCTTGGAATGACATGAGCCCTCCAAAAATAGAAGGGGACTGTGGGATTAACCATACGGAGACACGAAATTGTGCACTTCTAAGTAGTTGTGGCACATTAAAAGCAAGAAGGGCTCCCTATGGACAAGATGCATAAATCAGATCTATATGCACCATTGTGACATCAGATGTTTTTTCCCTGGACATGAAACCTCCTCCTCTAAGATGAAGTTCATTTGTAAAATCAGAGATAAGTTGAAGGGTAAGAAAATGAAGCATAACTCCATTATCTGACAAGGACACACATACAGGCAGAATTGAATACTATTTTAGTTCCAGAAAATGCAACTTTTTATATTTTGCTCCCTGAATAAAATAATTAAGTCCCTCAATGAGGGACCAAAATAAATTAAGTTTCAATTTTTGAATTATAATGATATATAGATAATAAAATAATTTTTTTTCCAAAGATCAAAATAGAAAAAATAACGACTAAAACAATATTTAACTCCACATAAAGATGCAAGGATGCGTCCTTTGACTTGAAAATAAAGGGAGGCTCAACACAAAAGAAAGAAAGACTTACCTACATAGATATACCCCAACCTTTTCCAACTGCGTGAGCACCGAAAAAGAGAAAAGTCAAAATAACCTGTACATTTGCTCTAGTGAATTCTCATAAGGTTTGCCTTCTACTTTTCGCTTCTGCTGCCACTTACTTTTGAATGGCCCACAGTCCATGTCAACTTAGGTCTTATGAATAGTAGCCTTCATAAGCTTGTCACATTCGGGCTCCATCCATGTAGTGACAAAGGATGCAAGGCTCAACCTTGGATTTCTATCAAACAAAAGCTCATTGTTTACGATATGATATGCAACCTCCTTATGAATCGAATTATCCTACATCTTAAACCTACTCCATTAGACAGAGTTAGAAATTTCAGTATAAGAAAATTTTATGTAAAAACAATGCATATAATATTACTTTTACTAATAAATACACAGTTTATAATATTAACATTAATCATCATTATAAAATAAATAATTTATGATTATATATTATCAATAAAATAACATACTAATAATATATTATATTTATGGTAGTAGTAGTGGTGCTGGTAGTGGTAGTAGTAGTAGTAACGCCACACCACTTGGTTTCAAACTTGGCATATAGGCAAACAATCACATCAGTTAAACTTTGAAATTATTTCGTCAAAATATATTGAGTATCAATCACAAGGAAAAGAAAAATAAGGGATCAAAGATCCTAACATTTCTGTACAACTATAAGTGAAATCAAATAGAAACATGAAACACATTTTTCTTATGGTAAAAGTATAACTCCAAAAAAAAAAAAACCAAGCCACAATTAAACATAGATATATACATATCAAAAAATGTACCTCAAAACAATGTCCATTTTGGTGGGGTTAAACATTATCATTACCAGCACATCCTATCCAATTCTTTTCTAGCTAACATATAATCCAAATTACACTGTTTATACACCCCTAAAATGATTTATGCTCTATCTCAACAACCTACTACACATTGTCTAATATTTTTATATTTTCCTGTCTAGAAACCCTTTGAATGTGTTATTGAAGAAACATTCAAAGTTTAACCCTTTCTTGTGTGAATATTAGTTGAAGATTCACATCCTCCATTTTCATCCATACCTTCAAACCAAACCAAACCAAACCCATCTTCAATCCTTCCAACCTTTTCTAAGATCATCAAATCCCATCCAATCCAATTTCATGATTTCCAAGATGATCCGCATCATTTGTGGTATCAAAGATAGGTTGGCCCTTCAATTCATTTGAATTGCCAACCCTTCCCTTTATTTTGTTAGCCACGTTTTTGTTACATTCACCCATGCACCATCCATGCACATTGATCTTCCACTTGAATTATAGCAAATGTCCAAAGTGTTTGGTAGTAGATGTTTAACCTACCTTTAGTATATCTTCAACCTCCCTTTGAATCGCCGCCCATCATCATCGAATTTTATCATCCCAAATATCCGACCACCTTCTCCCTATTTTCAATCATCCACCAAACTAATTCAAGAATCTATTATCCTCCCTTATTTCCAAACCAATTTCGAATATGACCCGCCATATTTGAACCCAGCTTCATTCCTCCATTTAAATTTATATGATCTTCAAGCAAGATTCCACCCATTTATATTCAACATATTTGAATATCACCCTTAGATTCAAACCATATCACATCTCACCATCATCCATTATTCAACTCCTATTTTAGGTAGATAATAATAATAATAATAATAATAATAATAATAATAATAATAATAATAATAATAATAATAATAATCAACGGGTGTAGCTAAGCTTGCTAACAATCAAAACCATAAGTTCTCATTGGCAGATAATAACAACAACAACAATAATAATCAAAACAACAAATTATCAACAACAACAACAGTAATAATAGCCGATTGAAACCAAGTTGCCATGTGAAACAATATAGAAAGTTACACCCCATAGAGCATGATTTTATTCTAATATTAAAAAGGCCTCCTTTTTGAAATATAACCATAAACATTATATTAACGTACCCATGCAATAATTAAAACCACAAGATATTTATATCCCTAAATATCCCTAACTGCATGATTCATCCTAATAATAAAACTATCTACTATAAATGAATGTACACTTAATAATTAAAACCACAAGTTATCATTGCCATATAAAAGGGGCTTGTCTAATAATAAAAAATAAAACAAAAGAAAAACGTAGCCAAAGAATATTAACAAATCCATGTGCATGAAGGATAATATGCAAATCATATCAATATAAATATATTGATAAAAATACATACCAAGAATATTATTAAAAAAAAACTAGTTTTTCATATTAAAAGTACATAAATAAAGAATGTAGAAACTTTACAAAAAAACTTCTTAATTTTTTTTAAAAAACGGTAGGAAACTGGCCAAAATCTAAAAGTCACAAATAGAAAAAAACTAATTCAAAGTAGTCAATAGCATAAAAAGCAACTTTAGATTTTTAGTAAAGACAATGAATTTCTTGATAATGAAAAAATAGCAAGCCAATTACAAAAACAATAAACAAAAGCGAGGAATCCACCATAAGCTAACTTATATTGTCTATAGAGTTTACTAATAATTAAATTAAATAATGAACATATGCATATCAATAATAAAGAAACTAAGAAAAAAGAAAAATTAAATCTGTGGACAAACATAAGAAAAGTCGTTTCTAAACTAAGCCTCGTTGAATTTTCAAAAAAAATTAAACCTTTTTTACAAGATTAAATGAAGTGTAGTAATCGATTAATTTATTTAAAATACTAGAAATAATAATAATAAATTCTTCGAAGTATTCATGGGCACTAAAGTCTTAAAATGACATTAAAGTATTACAAGTAAATTAATAGAAATACCTAACTAAAAAATAATAATTAAAATGAGTGGTCGAAGCCAAAAAAGAGTTAACCAAAATTTTATCCAAACAAATAAATATATTATCATCCATGGTCTCGGATAACACCCCTATAGTAAAAGGAGTTTCCGACCATGCCTATAAGTACGTAAAATATTGTACACACTGGTCTAATTACCTTCAAAACTGTAAATCAAACATGTCCTTTCATTACCCTACAATCACCTGAATTAGTTAATATTATTCAAAAAAACATCGTTAATTATTCAACTTCGGTAAATCTTTAAATATTTATTGTTCACCTTTCAACTACGTCATTAATTAGTTAATATAGGCTCTATTGTACAATTCCGAGATTTGTTGAATGTCCTATCATCAATATCCAAATGTGTACAATTTGAGAGGAAAAACAACACGAATTCCAACCATCCATCCATCCCGCCACGTCCCCCGTAAAACCTCACCCCACTTCACTCCACAAATTTCAGAATATACCAAACAAGCTAAGCCAAATTCACATAACTAAGTTCAAATATAAGAGCAACTAAAGCATAAATAGATAACACAAGCCAAGATAAAAGGATCGAAAAACTCCATTTTTATTTATTTTATTCTATTTTGTTACAAATCAAGTTGGTATATATGAATATCTAATGGTCACTTACTTGAGGAGCCTGCATAATTTCCATGGTCAATAATCTTTAGGCATTGAAACTCCAATAAAATGGCGGGGAAAACACACTCTATGCTAAATGAGGGGATGGCCTTCCAAAAGTTTTTTCTATTCGTTGCCTCAACCATGAAATACAGTCCCTAATAGCAACATCAAGACTGGCACATATCATATTTCCTTACAAATGTTAAAAAGGAATCTTGCAGCATGATAAATATAATCCCAAGCATCAAACATGTCAGATTTGACAAATAAGATAAGTTAGACTGAACAAAGTAATGCATCCAGTAATATATTTAATGTCTCCCTTAAATTTCATGCACCTAACACCTTTCGGTTTTGCATCCTAAGGCTCACATAACAAAAAGCACAACATAATGAAGAAATAGAACAAAAGTTCACAGGATCCATCGTAGGGAGGGGGAAAATCAAAACATTTCTTCTTTTTTTTCCCTTTTTCATGTAAAAGTAGTTGAAGACCAAAAATAAATAAATAAATAAATAAATAAATAAAATTAGTTACACAAGTTGAAACAAAACATAGTGACAAATAGTAGGACAATTGTAAAACATGTTGAATCAGGTAAAAGTAAAACAATAGAAATAGAAATTATCCTAATGCAAAAAATCTACCAACAGGTCCAAATTTTCCATCACTGCATAGACCTAAATTCTTCATAAGTAATAACTGATCTTCTCACATTTCCACAAGGTATTAGACATCCTAGACTACTTTTTAGAACTTAGTGAAGGTGCATTAGACTTGGTGATATACTTTATTTGTGTGTGTGTGAAACAGTATACAAATGCTGACATGACCAACTCCTAGTAGTCTGCGATACATTATGAGAAGAAATTTCTATTATCTAGCTACTGTGGACAGATCAATTCAATAGATAAGAATATATCAAGAAAATATGATGAGCGCTACATATTCAAGCTTAATCCACGCATTACAAAATTGCAGACTTTAGTTGCATGCTAGAATTGCCATAGAAGCACAAACATGAAAACAGAAACGAAGGGATAAAGCAACTATACAATCAGATAAAATAATACATAGTCACTGTCTATGAACACATCATTTAAGGGTCATTTTAACCTCGAGAGTCATTAAGAAAAGAAAGAAAGTGTACCAGTGCTTCCATATATCTAAGCAGCATACCTTTGGTATAAGTATGTGATTCTCGTTGGTTAGGCCCATCTCTGCAGACTGTAGACAAGGAAAAGAAATATATCAACTCCTAATCATGCTACTTTTGCAACAGACAAGTAGCATAAACAACCTCAAACACAAGAAAAGGACACTTCTTTTCTTCGACTTCAAACACGAAGAACATGCAATGCACTGAGGACCAAATACACAGGACTACATGTAATTGAAACAAGGAATGAACTGATGCAAGGTATTCACAATGAATCCAACTGTTGCAATATCTGCAGTCGCAGTATCCCACCTGTGTGTGCTGCACCTGGATGTTAATGAAACTTATCATGTAAAGGAAATCTCGAAAGAAGCATCCAACAGTAGGCTCCTACAAAACCCATATTTGATGAAAAGCCCTCAAATTCTGCAAAGGAATCTCTAGTAGTGCAATAGTTGTAACCTTTGCAACAACTTTTTCACTTGCCACTAGAATAGGATCAAACTCTACGAAGATCTGCATGAAAAGATCTTAATTAGAGGGCCTGTATTGAACTGAATACAATTGTTGAAGCAAGTACAATGTTGGCCCTCTTGGAGGTCGATTTTCAATTGATGACTCCTACAAAGACCTCACACTTTCTAGATAAAGCTGCACTGGTAATTTGAAAAGATAATGATTCCTCCCTGTGAACCGATGTTCAATGCACAAATACATTCAAGATAACTTTTGGGACATGGACACCATCTTATAATGGCTAGTATTCAGTAAACATAAGTTCTTCTTGCATTCGCGTAAAAAGAAATCTGATAAATTGGTTATTATTTTTTCTATATTTTAAAATGTCACATTAGCTTTTCCATTTATAATTGGTTATTAATAAGGGAAGACGATACTAAAAAAATATTTAGAGCAGCATCTAAGTTTCTGAACAGACACTTCAAACAATTATTATTAACAAGCGTGCATACCTAAGTATGAATGTATGATCCATTGAGTACCTCTGTAGTAGGGACTTGTCGACTTCCCGAACCTCTCCATTCTAGCCACACCAATAACATATATATTCAAGTGCACTAGAATGAAAAACCAAATATAATGACCAAAAAGAAAAGAGAAAATATTGATAGCATAAGCATGGTTAGGTGAAATTACAACAACTCAAAATTTACCCAACATTTAAAAGACTAGTCATTCACACCCTCTTCAAATATAATTTGATTATTAGCAAACAAAAGGTTAATACTAAATGGATATACATTAATAATAATAATAATAATTAGAGATACACCCAAGCAGTTCACAGACTAACAAAAAATAAATATGAATGTGTTAATACCAGCTGTAAAGCATATCATTATCACAACGTGAATACCTTCCATAGATAAAGAAAAATGAACAGGAAATTTGCTAGAAGTAACCACACTGCATCAGAAAATGGAATGTGTTTGGTAGAGGAAAATCAGAACAATGGATTCTATGTACAATATAGTAAAAAAATATTCAAAAAGAAAAAGATGCAACACCACATGACGGAGTTGAGTTATACAGGAAAAAGGAACTTATTGTAGTGAAAGCTCTCACCAGTATCCCATATTGTAAGCTTCAGCCACTTCCCACCAGCATTGAGTAATTTGATCCACCTAAGTAATGATTAGGTAGAGGAACTGTAAGAACTGGGTAGCAGGACAATATATGAAACTACAAAGTTAAGTAGTAGAGCTTTGGCTGCACAAAAGCAAGATACTTGATCCATAAATCGCAATACATACAAAAGAACCAACTATTTCATAAGAAAAATTAGATATTAAAATAATTTATTTCCATCTAGCTCTAGGAACTCATGAGCTCAAGTACCTTAGCCTGAAGAAAATGCTGAAATGTATCAACATGGACAAGAGAGACACTAATTCAAACACAAAAGTAAAATTCAATAAATTAGATCTCAAATAAAATTCAATAAGTTGGCCCACAAATAACTCCTAATTCCTCTCCTGTAACCTTGCCCTAAAAAGAGAAAGCATAAAAACCCAATAAAAAGGTACTTTGTTAAAAAAGTAATAGCTGAGCTCATCAAAGAGAAAAATTCCACAGAGAAGGTTTAAAATATCAACAGTTTGACATAGTAGTAGATGGTGACCACTGATTATCAAAGTAGTAGATGGTGATATAGTAGTAGATGGTGACCACTAGTTATCGAACTCAAGTTGAGTTCTGTGATGATACACATAATCCCATTACCATACATGCTTTCATGCTCAAGCACTAAACGACTTTTCTCTTGCCCCTTCTTTTCTTGCTGGAGTAGTATCAAATTCCATTGGAAGCTAAGAAGTCAAAGAGGCCACCATGGGAAGTCAAAGTCAGCATCGAATTCTATTCTAGCATATTAATTGGAGTGAGTGAGTAGAGCTGGTGTTAAGGAACGTACCTATGGATCGTGAAGCATAAATTGTTTGCAAAATAAATAAATAAAACTAAATAAAAAGGTTAATAGAAATGACATTAATTATGGTAGATTTCAATAATTAATTTATTATATTAAACAATATGTATAACAACGAGGGAGAAATTAAAATATCAAATATAATGTACATCTCACCCATAAACAAACACCCCTATAATTAATATTATTATATTTAGATTGTATAATTGCAATTATATTTATAATTACAATCAATTATTAAAATAAATATTACTCATAAATATAATTATTAAGTTTATGATTATCATAATGAAAATAATAATTGAAAAAAAATAGGCTATTATCAGTTATTAAAATTAATATATTAATGCACATCAAAATAATAATTTATTTTTATTAATTTAATAAACCTCAACTAAATTAGAAAGTCAAAACTAATTAAATTTGTCTACTTTATCTCTTTAACAAAATTTAAACTCGACATATTTAATCCCACAAGGAATATATTATGCATGTTGCATAGATAACACATCAAGTGACAACTTTAATTAATAATAAAATAATCAAAACGAAACACACAAAACCAATAAATACAAGTGACCTATAAACTAAACTTATATTATATTGTCTAACATATAAAATAATGTTTTTCAATAATTTCACAAAATGAAAAACAAAATGCAAAGTATAGAAGAGAAATTGAGAAAAAGAAAGTTAAATTGAATGAGAATAGGGGTCCGAGAAATATGTCAGAAGTTGTGCTCCCACTGACATTAAATGCTAAATTACGTAAACAATGCATGTATGATTAAAAAAATACTTAATAAAAAGGTGAATAGTAATTACATCAATCCTCATGTTAAGCTATCAATAATTAATTTATATTAATTCATAAATTAATTATGAGAGGTTGAAAAAAGTTATAAAACAAAGGAAGTGAAAGAAATTAAAATAGCAAACTAAATGTACATCTCACCTACAAACAAGCACTCCAATAATAATAATAATAATTATATTAAAATTGTATAATAGCAGTTTTATATATAATTAAAATCAATTATTGTAATAAATATTCCTATCATAAATATAATTAATAAGATTAAGATTACTAGAATGATAACAACAATTACAAAAAATATCGATTATTATTAATTTTTAACATTAATATATTTACAAATATTAAAATAATATTTATACTTTATCTATTAAATAAACCTCAACTAAACTAGAAAGTCAATACTAATTAAGTTTTTTTATTTAGTTTCCTAATCAAATTTGAAACTTAACCCATTTTGGGCATCAAGTAACCTACTACGCATATATGGCAGAGCAAACAAATAATTTAACAACTTTAGTAAATCATGAATTAAATGACAAACCAAATGCACAAAAACAATAGCCAAAAGTGATCAAGAGACTAAACCTAACTTATATTTTCTAATGCATAAAATAAAGTATTTCAATAGATAGAAAAACTAACAAAAAGATTAAAAAAAATAGTAGATAAATACAGTAAAAGAAAAATAAACTAGGTGATATTAAAAGCTATAGAAGTCTCTCAGGAGTTGTACTCCCTTAAAGGCTTAAATACATTAAATAGTAAATAACTTATAAAATGTATCTGTAGTTAAAAAACTAACAAAGTTCTAAATAAAAAGGTTGGAATTGTCCTTCCATGATCACATTAAATAGTAAATAACATAAAATATGTATGTGCGTAAAAGATAATAAAATACTAAATAGAAAGGTTTATATAAATGGCAATAATCATTGTGTTAAGGTTACATTAATTAATTGATAAATTAAAGATTAGAGGTTGAAAATATTTATTAAATAATTAACACACATGATAAAGTGAGAAAATGGAATAGAAAACTTAATGTACATTTTATCTACATACAAACACCTCAATAGTTATTATTATTATTATTATTATATAAAGATTGTATAATTAAAATTATATTATTAAATATGATAAATATAGTTATAGAGATTAAGATTACCATAATGATAATAATTATTACAAAAATACTGTTTTTTATTATTAATGATAATATATTCAAAAATTTAAAAATAAAATTATTGTCTGTCAATTCAATAGACCTCAATTAAATTAGAAAATAAAAAAATAATTAAACCTATCTACGTTGTTATTTAATTTAAAATTTAACCAATTTTAGTCCTTCAGTAACCTATTACTGATGTTTCATAACTAATATATATGTTAACAACTTTAGTTAATAATAAAATAAATGAAAAATCAAATGCACAAAATACAATAAACAAAAGTGATCAAAAGACTAAACCAACCTTATATTGTCTAACATATAAAATAAAGTTTTTCAATAATTGAAAAAACATCAATAAATAGAAGAGAAATTGAAAAAAGGAAAAATAAATTAGATGGCCCTTACAAATGATTATTAACAAATAATGCAAATTGCATCATACAATTTTAACTAATGAAGTGTAAAGTTTCATTTTGCTAACCATTGTAAATAAACATTAGCTAGTAATACAAACTACATCATACAAATCTAACTAAGAAAGTAATATATTAAGACACGTACATCCTCGAAAGCTAACCTAATTGCTAGGTGTTACATTTTCTCTCACAAATTATGTCACAAATGATGACTATTTCTCATTATTAATTCCCATCTAAACAAAAAAATGGAGAAAAACAACCATGTTCAAATTTAAACTTCACAAACACTATAATTGTATAAATAACAAAAAACCTTCAAACTTAAATCTATTACTGATAAAAATAAAACCTTTATTAAATAATTTTAGTGAAGGAGAATCCTCCATTTCTACATACATCCTCGAAAGCTAACCTCGTTGCTAGTTGTTACATTTTATATAACAAATGATGACTATTTCCCATTATTAATTTCAACTTACAGCAAAAAATGGAGAAAAGCAACCATGTTTAAATTTAAACTTCACAAACACTATAATTATACCAAATAACAAAAAGCCTTCAACTTAAGTCTATTACCAATAACAATAACACCTCAATTAAATAATTTTAGTAACGGAGAATCCTTCATTTCTATTTTCTGCAAATGCTAAAACTGAATAGAATAAGACCATCATTTTGGTTATGTATAATAATACTAACAATTTATAATTTATAGATTATGTATGATAATATTAATCATCATTAATAATAAATTAGTATTAAATAAATTATAATTGTTTTGTAAAAATAAATAATAATTTATTGTGAATAATATTGATAATAAGAAAAACTTAATAATTATACTAATCATAAATATAAAATTGAGAATAATAAAAACAAAAAAACTATAATAATTAATTATTAATAAAAATATATAAATTTAGATTTTTTTACAAAGCATAAATAATTATTCTTAATTAAATAATGAAAAAAAATACATTAATAAGAACAAATTAATCATCATTAATAATAAATACTAGTCTATACGATAAGATAATATATTGTTATAAATATAATATACTAATAATAATTAGAATAATAATAAATGTGAATAATTATTAAAAGTGCTTAATTATTAATTTTACCAAGATAAAATAATGTCAATAAGAAAAAAATAATTATAAATAAAATAATTAATCAATAAAATGTATATAAATTATTATTTCTAATAATGATAAAAATAAATAAAAATTGATATTATTAGATTAAAATTATATACTAATTAATAATTAATCTTTATTAAAAATAGATATAAAATAATAATATTTAGTAATGATTAACAAATAAACATCGGCAAGTAGTTTATATGAATTTAACTCATCAAGGCAAAGATTTATTTTACTAACCATTACAAACATGCATTAAAAAGTAATGCAAACTAGATCATATGAATCTACCTAAGAAAAGATTGAAAACTACAATGGTTGGATCAACCTAATAAGCATCATGAAAAGAATCAAGCCAAAAAGAAAAATAAAACACAAAAATAACCTATCTTTTGCATGGAAATTATGAAATACCTAGAATAGTGATCAAGAGCCACCATTGGTAGCTTGGAATGACAAGAGTCCTCCAAAAATAGAAGGGGACTTTGGGATTAACCATATGGAGACATGAAATTGTGCACTTCTAAGTAATTGTGGCACATTAAAAGCAAGAAGGGCTCCCCATGGACTAGATGCAAAAATCAGATCTATATGCACCATTGTGACATCAGATGTTTTGTCCCTGGACATGAAACCTCCTTTTCTAAGATGAAGTCCATTTGTAAAATCAGAGATAATTTGAAGGGTAAGAAAATGAAGCATAACTCCATTATCTGACATGGACACACATACAGACATAATTGAATACTGTTTTAGTTCTAGAAAAATGAAACTTTTTATATTTTGCTCCCTGAATAAAAAATATTTATTTTAGTCCTAGATTTAAATTTTCATTAGAATAAGTCCCTCAATGAGGGACCAAAATAAATTATGTTTCAATTTTTGAATTATAATGAAATATAGATAATAAAATAAATTTTTTTCCAAGGATCAAAATAGAAAAAATAACGACTAAAACAATATTTAACTCCACGTAAAGATGCAGGGATTTGTCCTTTGGCTTGCAAAGAAAGGGAGGCTCAACACAAAAGAAAGAAAGACTTACCTACATAGATATATCCCAACCTTTTCCAACAGCGTGAGCATCGGAAAAAGAGAAAAGTCAAACTGAACTATACATTTGCTTTAGTGAATTCTTATAAGGTTTGCCTTCTGCTTTTCGGTTCTGCTACCACTTACTTTTGAAAGGCCCATAGTCCACGTTAACTTAGGTCTTGTAAATAGCAGCCTTCACAAGCATGTCACATTCAGGCTCCATCCATGCAGTGACAAAGGATGCAAAGGGTGAACCTTGGATTTCTATCAAACAAAAGCTCATTGTTTACGATATGATATGCAGCCTCCTTGCGAATCGAATTATCTGGCATCTTAAACCTACTCCATTAGACGGAGTTCTAAATTTCAGTATAAGCAAATTTTATTTAAAAACAATTTCTTTTACTAATAAATACACAGTTTATAATATTAACATTAATCATCATTATAAAATAAATAATTTATGATTATATATTATCAATAAAATAACCATACTAATAATATATTATATTTATGGTAGTAGTAGTGGTGCTGGTAGTGGTAGTAGTAGTAACGCCACACCACTTGGTTTCAAACTTGGCATATAGGCAAACAATCACATTAGTTAAACTTTGAAATTATTTCATCAAAATATATTGAGTATCAATCACAAGGAAAAGAAAAATAAGGTATCAAAGATCCTAATATTTCTGTACAACTATAAGTGAAATCACATAGAAACATTAAACACATTTTTCTTATGGTAAAAGTAGAACTCCAAAAAAGGAACCAAGACACAATAAAACATAGATATATACATATCAAAAAATGTATCTCAAAACAATGTCCATTTTGGTGGGGTTAAACATTATCATTACCAGCACATCCTATCCAATTCTTTTCCAGGTAACACATAATCCAAATTACACTGTTTATACAGCCCTAAAATAATTTATGCTCTATCTCAACAACCTACTTGGTACACATTGTCTAATATTTTTATATTTTCTATCCTATGTATCTCAACAACCTTCTTAGAAATTGCCAAGAGTATTTCCTGTCTAGAAACCCTTTGAATGTCTTCTTGAAGAAACATTCAAAGTTTAACCCTTTCTTGTGTTAATATTAGTTGAAGAATCACATCCTCCATTTTCATCCATACCTTCAAACCAAACCAAACCCATCTTCAATCCTTCCAACCTTTTCTAAGATCATCAAATCCCATCCAATCCAACTTCATGATTTCCAAGTTGATTCGCATCATTTTTGGTATCAAAGATAGGTTGGCCCTTCAATTCATTTGAATTGCTAACCCTTCACTTTATTTTGTTAGCCACGTTTTTCCCACATTAACCCATGCACCATCCATGCACATTTTTCTTCCACTTGAATTATAGCTAATCTTCAAAGTGTTTGGCAGTAGATCTTCAACCTACCTTTAGTATATCTTCATCCTCCCTTTGAATCGCCGCCCATCATCATCGAATTTTATCATCCCAAATATTCGACCACCTTCTCCCTATTTTCAACCGTCCACTAAACTAATTCAAGAACCTATCATCCTCCCTTCTTTCCTAACCAATTTCGAATATGACCCGCCATATTTGAACCCTTCTTCATTTCTCCATTTAAATTTATATCATCTTCAAGCAAAATTCTACCCATTTCTATTCAACATATTTGAATATCACCCTTAGATTCAAACCATATCACATCTCACCATCATCCATTATTCAACTCCTATTTTAGGTAGATAATAATAATAATAATAATAATAATAATAATAATAATAATAATAATAATAATCAAAGGCCTCCTATTTATTGCCAAATAATAATAATATCACAACTCCTAAGCTTGCTAACAATCAAAACCATAAGTTATCATTGCCAGATAATAATAACAATAACAATAATAATCAAAACAACAAATTATCAAAAACAACAACAATAATAATAACCGATCGAAACCAAGTTGCCATGTGAAACAATATAGAAAGTTACACCCCATAGAGCATGATTTTATTCTAATATTAAAAAGGCCTCCTTTTTGAAATATAACCATAAAAATTATATTAATCTACCCATGCAATAATTAAAACCACAAGATATTTATATCCCTAAATATCCCTAACTGCATGATTCATCCTAATAATAAAACTATCTACTATAAATCAGTGTACACTTAAAAATTAAAACCACATGTTATCTTTACCATATAAAAGGTGCTTGTCTAATAATAAAAAATAAAACAAAAGAAAAACATAGCCAAAGAATATTAACAAATCCATGTGCAAGAAGGATAATATGCAAATCATATCAATAAATATATATTGATAAAAATACACACCAATAATATTATTAAAGAAAAAAACTAGTTTTGATATTAAAAGTACTTAATTGAAACTTTAAAAAAAAACTTTGTAATTTTTTTTTAAAAAAAATGGGCAAGAAACTGGCCAAAATCTAAAAGTCACAAATAGAAAAAAAAACTAATTCAAACTGGTAAATAACATAAAAAACAACTTCGGATTTTTAGCAAAGACAGTGAATTTCTTGATAATGAAAAAAATAGCAGGCCAATTACAAAAACAATAAACAAAAGTGAGGAATCCACCATAAGCTAACTTATATTGTCTATAGAGTTTACCAATAATTAAATTAAATAATGAACATATTTATTAAATATCAATAATAAAGAAACTAAGAAAAAGAAAAATTAAATGTGTGGACAAACATAAGAAAAGTCATTTCTAAACTAAGCCCCGTTGAATTTTCAAAAAAAATTAAACCTTTTTTACAAGTTTAAATGAAGTTTAATAATCGATTAATTTATTTAAAATACTAGAAATAATAATAATAAATTCGCCAAAGTATTCATGAGCACTAAAGTCTTAATCAATTCATCTTACGACATTAAAGTATTACTAGTAAATTAATAGAACTACCTAGCTAAAAAATAATAATTAAAATGACTGGTCGAAGCCAAAAAAGAGTTAATCAAATTTTATCCAAACAAATAAATACCTTATCATCCATGGCCTTGGATAACACCTCCATGGAAAAAGGAGTTTCCGACCGTGCCTATAAGTACGTAAAAGATTACGGGCACTGGTCTAATTACCTTAAAAAATGTAAATCAAACTTGTCCTTTCATTACCCTACATTCACCCTCATTAGTTAATATTATTCAAAAAAACATTGTTAATTATTCAACTTAGGTAAATCTTTAAATTTTTAATGTTCACCTTACAGCTACGTCATTAATTAATATTAATATAGGCTCTATTGTACGGTTCCAAGGTTCGTTGGATGTCCCATCATCAATATCCAAATGTGTACAATTTGAGACGACTAACAACACCGACCCCAACCATCCATCCATCCCACCACGTCCCCCGTAAAACCTCACCCCACTTCAATCCACAAATTTCAGAATATACCAAACAAGCTAAGCCAAATTCACACAACTAAGTTCAAATATAAGAGCAATTAAAGCATAAATAGATAAACAAACCAAGATAAAAGGATCATCTTTGATTACTTGAGACTACTAATTTTACATAAGGATCGGCTACCCCATATTTATTTATTTTATTCTATTTTGTTACAAATCAAGTTGGTATATATGAACATCTAATGGTCACTTTTTTGAGGAGCCTGGATGATTTCAATGGTCAACAATCTTGAGTCATCAAAACTCCAATAAACCGGAGGGGCATACACACTCTATGCTAAAGGAGGGGATTACCTTCCAAAAGTTTTTGCTATTCTTTGCCTCGACCATGAAATATAGTCCCTAATAGCAACATCAAGACTGGCATATATCATATTTCTTTACAAATGTTAAAAAGGAATCTTACAGCACGATAAATATAATCCCAAGCATCAAACATGTCAGATTTGACAAATAAGATAGGTTAGACTGAACAAAGTAATACATCTAGTAATATATTTGATTAAATTGGTTCCACCAGTCAAATACAAACGTAATGTCTCTCTTAAATTTCTTGCAACTAAAACCTTTTTGTTTTGCATCCTAAGGCTCACATAACAAAAAGCACAACATAATGAAGAAATAGAACAAAAGTTCACAGGATCCCTCGCAGGGAGGGGGGAAATCAAAACATTTCTTCCTTTTTTCCTTCTTCATTAAAAGTAGCCGAAGACCAAAAATAAATAAATCAATAAATAAAAATAGTTACACAAGTTGAAATAGAACTTAGTGACAAATAGTAGGACAATTGTAAAACATGTTGAATCAGGTACAAGTAAAACAATAAAAATAGAAATTATACTAATGCAAAAAATCTACCAACTAGTCCAAAATTTCCATCACCGCACAGACCTAAATTCTTCATAGCTGATCTTCTCACATTTCCACAAGGTATTAGACACCATAGATTGCTTTTGAGAACTTAGTGACAGTACATCAGATTTGGTGATATACTTTATGTGTGTGTGAAACAGTATACAGAGGATGACATGATCAACTCCCCGTAGTTTGCAATACATTCCGAGAAGAAATTTCTCTTATCTAGCTACTGTGGAAAGATCAATTCAATAGATAAGAATATATCAAGCAAATATGATCAATGCTGCATATTCAAGCTTAATCCACACATTACAAAATTGTAAACTTCAGTTTCATGCTAGAATTTCCACACAAGCACAAGCATGAAAACAGAAACGAAGGGACAAAGAAACTATACAATCAGATAAAATAATACATAGTCACTATCTATGAACACATCATTTAAGGGTCATTTTAACCTTGAGAGTCATTAAAAGAAAGAAAGAAAGTGTACCAGTGCTTCCATATATCTAAGAAGCATACCTTGGGTACAAGTATGTGATACTCGGTGGTTAGGCCCATCTCTGTAGACTGTAGAACAGGAAAAAAAATATCAACTCCTAATGATGCTACTTTTGCAACAGACAAGTAGCATAAACAACCTCAAACATAAGAAAAGGACACTTCTTTTCTTGGACATCAAACACAAAGAACATGCAATGCATTGAGGACCAAATACACAGGACTACATGTAATTGAAATCGGGAATGAACTGATGCAAGATATTCACTGCAGCCACAGTATCCCACCTGTGTGTGCTGCACCTGGATGTTATGTAAAGGAAATCTTGAAAGAAGCACCCAATAGTAAGCTCCTACAAAACCCATATTTGATGAAAAGCCCTCAAATTTTGCAAAGGAATCTCTAGTAGTGCAATAGTTGTAACCTTCACAGCAAATTTTTCACTTGCCACTGGAATAAGATCAAACTCTACAAAGATCTGCATGAAAAGATCTTAATTAGAGAACACGTATTGAACTGAATACAATTGCTGAAGCAAGTACAATGTTGGCCCTCTTGGAGGTCAATTTTCAATTGATGACTCCAACAAAGACCTCACACTTTCCCAATAAAGTTGCACTGGTAAACAAATATTTAGAGCAACAATTACATTTCTGAATAGATACTTCAGATAATTATTATTAACAAGCGTGCATACCAAGTATGATCCCTTGAGTACCTCTGTAGTAGGGACTTGTCGACTAGCCACACCACCAACATCAATATTCATCTACTTTAGAATAAAAAACCAAATACAAAGACCAAAATGAAAAAGAAAAAAAAGGGATAGTATAAGCATGGCTAGGTGAAAGTGTAACAACCCAAAATTTACCAAACATTTAAAAGGTTGGTCATTCACACCCTCTTCAAATACAATTTGATTATTATAAAATAAAAGATTAATACTAAATGGCCATACATTAATAATAATAATAATAATAATAATTATAGATATACCCAAACAGTTCACAGACTAACAAGAAATAAATATCAATGTGTTAATATCAATTGTAAAGCATATCATCAGCACAATGTGAGTACCTTCCATAGATAAAGAAAAATGAACAGGAAATTTGCTAGAAGTAACCACAGTGAACAAAAATGGAATGTGTTTGGTAGAGGAAAAGCAGAACAACAACGGATTCTATGTACAATATAGTAAAAAAATATTCAAAAAGAAACAGATGCAACACCACATGAAGGGGTTGAGTTATATAGGAAAAAGGAACTTATTACATAGTGAAAAGCTCTCACCAGTAAACTTCATCCACTTCCCACCAGCATTGAGTAATTTGATCCGCCTAAGTCATGATCAGGTAGAGGAACTGTAAGAATTGGGCAGCAGGACAATATATGAAACTACGAATTTAGGTAGCAGAGCTTTGGCTGCATAAAAATCAAGATACTTGATTCATAAATCACAAAACATACAAAAGAACCAACTATTTCTTAAGAAAAATTAGATATTAAAATAATTTATTACCAGATTAGCTCTAGGAACTCATGAGCTCAAGTACCTTAGCCTGAGAAAAATGCTGAAATGTATCAACATGGAAAAGAGAGACACCAATTCAAACACAAAAGTAAAATTCAATAAATTAGCTCTCAAATAAAATTCAATAAGTTAACCCACAAATAACTCCGAATTCCTCGCCCTAAAAAGAGCAAGCATAAAAACCCGATAAAAAAGGTACTTTGTTCAAAAAGTAATAGCTGAGCTCATCAAAGAGCAAAATTCCATAGAGAAGGTTCAAAATATCAACAATTTGACATAATAGTAGATGGTGACCACTGATTATCATAGTAGTTGATGGTGACTTAGTTGTAGATGGTGACCACTAGTTATCAAACTCAATCTGAGTTCTATGATGATACACATAATCCCATTCCCATACATGCTTTCTTGCTCAAGCACTCAACAAATTTTCTCCTACCCCTTCCTTTCTTGCTAGAGCAGCATCAGATTCCACCGGAAGCTAAAAAGTCAAAGAGGCCACCATGGGAAGTCAAAGTCAGCATCAACTTTAATTCTAGCATATTAATTAGAATGAGTGAGTGAGTAGAGCTGGTGTTAAGGAACATACCTATGGATCGTGAAGCATAAAGGACACCCAAAATACGACTATCGTTCTAGTTTATCACTTTCCCACCCGTAGCTTCAATTCTAGCATATTCATTGGATCTGTCATGCTGAAAAGAAAATTAGTGTTCCCAAATACCAGTCGAGCAAGAAAACAACATTTTCTTTATAATTATTATAGATGCTCACCTTCGAATTAAAGGCAAGTAAGATCTCTGATCTAATAACATGAAATAAGAAATGATAAATAAATCAAACATAAACAAAATTAAAACTAATCTCAATGCTTGCCCAAAAGTGATAATCTAAGCTTAGAAAAATTTGGGAATAAAATTTAAATATTGGGCAGCAGAAAATCATCAACCAAAATATGCATTCAAAAAATCAGATACGGACTAAATTCATATGCTTTTTAACTAAGAACATTAATAACTAAAATTAAGATTTTTGAAAATAAACTCTCAACACCCCGATGCACTATTTTAGGCCTGTATCAGAACATTATCAAAGGAGGTATAGCAAATGCTACCTTCCAACCCCTTGCCTATACATACCTCCATAAATAGAGAATAAAACACCGCTGCAGACCACAACTAACCAGCCTAGCACCATTATCTCCTATTGGGAAACAAATCAAACAAATCCCCAAATGCCAGCACAACATTACCTAAAAGTTAGAAACCCATATATAAAAGTTCATCTCACACACCTTTAGTTCCTCCATTTCATCCACTTCCTTCAATAGTAGCCCAACAAATTTTTGCAATAAATGAAGAAACGAACCAGCATGATGAATAAGAACATCAAAGTCCAAAACCAACAACCGTTGCAGTTGAATCCATCTGAGGTTATGGGATTTAAATATTGATTTTATTAATATTAATTTATAAATGAAGGACGATAAAATTCTATATAAATTTGCCATATTTAGGAAGCATACTAAATTTTTTCAATAATTGGAGGCTTACACATATTAGATATCATATATAACATAATCAATGTTTAACAAAAATGGAAGAGAAATGTAGATGAAATAATAAATAGAAATTAAAATAAATAATTGATGAAATAATAAACAAGTAATTTATTTCAAAAGTATCCAGTATTATAAAAGCCAATTTATTTTTTTATTATTAATTCATTTCAAATGACGTGACTCAATGCTTTTCAAAGTAAATCCGGTACTGCCCTTGATTTTTTATTACAAATTTAACATAATTAATAACAAATTAAGTAATAATAATAAGTTACAGGAATAAAAAAGTCAATATGAATCAAACAATACAAGACATAGAGAAAAAATAATATAGAGGTGTGCGGACAATGAAGAGCTAGCTCACAATCATTAACCAATTTCATGAAATGTGACTCATTTGAAGGAACAAACTCTAATAATACCAATATATTAATTATTCTTTTAAATAAAATATTATCAAATAAGCTAATCTAAAATTGATTACATGATCAGAAGATTCGCTATGAATCAAATAGTGATATAAGGTTGTGAAAGAAATTGAATTGGAGAGAAAAGAAGGATATAAATGGGGTCAAGGAAAACAAGTTGAAGAAGAAAATTCATGAGAAACAATGAGTATACAGTTTGAATGATTGTAGTTATTATCTAGGATAACTAACGATAAGATTTAAAACTATTTTCTTAAACATGCCTTACTTGGTAAAGTATTGAACACTAAATTAGATATAATATATTATATTTATATTCAATTGTTAGTGGCCCATGACATGAATTAAGGGACCACATAAAAGATGCACAAAATCTTGAAATTAAAAGTTCATTGAATGTTAATTTGAACTGCCAATGCTCTAATCTTTTATTCTTTTTCTCTCTCAATTGGGTCAGGGGGGAAAAAACTCTTTTGACCCATTAGCCCTTCCAATTTTGGAGGCACTTCTTCCTCACCACACTTGATACAAACAATTGCTCAAATTTTTAAACAAATTGCAGAAGCAAATAATAAACAAATAAACAATCCTACTTTAACAAATTTATCTCGAGAGACTTCTTCATCAATTAAAAAGCAGTCACTCCAAAAAGATTTGCAAATGTTTATGCTACAAGTGTCCTGCCTACTAATCTAATCACAAAATCCTATTTTGAGACTTATTCAAGAAAACTAACCTAGATCCAAGAATAACTACATAGAGACACACACCCCTTCCCCCTTTTGGCACCCTCGGAAAGGCAAATTAAGATACCAAATATGGAGAAGACATCCATGTCTTAGAAAATATCTAACAAACGTGTAGTTGAAAGAAAACAAATATTAAGCTAAGCATTGAATATCCAGGTTCATCATAAGGTAATAAGTTTTAAGATCAGATAGGAAGCCAACAAAAATAAAGATGATGACAGAATTATCAAATAGGTAGAGTAATCAAGAAAGTAATGTAGAGGTTGAGTGAAAAGTATTGGCATATTGAAGTATCCAAAAAATAGGCACATGTTTGAGAGTTTCGGATAAATAGTGCTAGTTTTAGGAAGGATGGGATAAATACTAGGACTGTTCCAACATCAGCTTTGAGAGCAACATAGATGATTTTCACAAAAATGAACATTTGACTCTCATGTGTTTAATATGGGTCGTGTTTTGCTCAAATCATTCCTGTGAACATGATTTACCATAAGTTTGAGGTGATTCTCATTCTGTACCACTTATACAACTACATGCATATCATAAATCAAAGAGTTCTTATTAGGTTGCAATGGGGCTAGGCTTTAAGGTATGAAATAACTTTAGGATTGTGGTGTGAATAAAATTCTTGGAACCTAGTGGAGTGATTTTCTTTAAATAAACATCAACACAATCTCCTCACGCCAAATCATTTCCCATAACGACATAATATCTTCACTGTCATAATTTTTTCCCCTTTCACCTTACTTCCTTTCACCTCTTGATTTTGATTTTTCTTTTCTATCCTTTTAGATTTTTTTTCTTTTTCTACCTTCACCTTGATTCCTTTTTCCCCTTGATATTGACTTTCTTTTTTTCTTTTTCCCCTTTAGGATTTTTTTCTTTTTCTCCTCATTTCATTTTCCATTATTTTATTTTGCAATGATTTTCACACGTTTTCTTTCTCCTTTTTTTCAGGCACAACACCTGCCATGGACACCCATTTTTTCCATAAAATTTCCTTCCATACATCCAATTTATGATGATAGATAAATAATCCTTCACTTGTCCTTTTGGTGTAGGGATCATGACAGGAATTAGGTTAATAAATGGGTGCAGGAAAATAAAAATGGCTTATAAGGCTCAAATTGGTCGACAAAGGAAATAATGACATTGGTAGGATACTTTTGGCTTGTGGTACTCATTAATATAAAATGAAAGTTGCCTCTATCATCTTTATGATCAAGCAATGCATGTAAGTAGCTTCAAAGAGAATCAAATCAAGTTCTAGAATTCAATATCCACAAATGATATCACACAAGAAGAGAAATTTAAATTTAGAGGCTCAAAAACTCACAGGTTAAAGTTGTTCTCATATCTAATCCTCTACCGAATCTCGTACCAGTGTTTGTGAAGGATGGTAAGGGGTTGCGTGCTCAAAAATGATCTTATTACTGTTCCCTTCGATAGCTTAGGAGTTTTCAATGATTAACAAAATATTTGAAAGCATTAACAGGCATTCGTATAAATCAAGCAGGTTAATGAGATGCCCTTCCAAAATTGCCCTCTAGTCACCACCTACTCCAATTGACCATGGGAGGTAAAGATATATAAATTACACTATCTTAATCATGCTTGGTTCTAGTCTAATCTTCTCAAATTTTTCTATACTCAAGGGTTTTGTGAGATATCAGCTAGTTGGTTGGACCTCAATTTAAAAAAAAATGTTTATGAAAAATAATAGTTCATAACAAATCATGCATAGAAGTTAAATCAAATTGTAGCAAAAAATTATAAATAGAGCACATAAACAAAGCTTGGAAACCCAACAATTCAAGAGGTTTTCTCCTAATAACAAAAAAAATGTAAATAGTTTGAGAAATCAATACACTAATTAAAAAATATACCAAAAGCTGCCATTCCAAAAGCAAAACATCATAAAAAATAAAAATAAAAATAAATCCTTGTCAAACTTCATAAATTCTTAGAATATTATATCAGAAGTGATATTCAATATTTAGATTCTCAAGGTTTGGAAGCTCACTATTCATTAATTCTTCTACCAGTAGCACTTTTTCAAGACACTTGCAAGAACAAACAAGAGTGTCATCAATAGGAAAAGATCAGAAAAACAAAGAGTTTTGCTACACTAACCTTTGCCACTCACAAATTTCTTGCTATCAGAATCAATACCTGTTACCTCTCCTGCATATCCACCCAAAGAAATTGTGCCACATTGTACCTCATCTCCATACAAGATCCTTGGCTGCAAAGAAGAATATAGGATCACAGATGTTTTGTGAATGTAGATTTCCAAGATATTTCAATGCCAGCCAGCTCCCATTGGAAATAATATTTATGAAGTTGACATTTTAAAATTGAAACAACCTTGAACTTCCCAAGTAGATGCAAGAAAAGCTAAAATTATAGTAACCATTATAGTAGTTAGAGCAGTATTTTTTTAAGTGGAACAGGTATTACTCCTGCATATTTATTATTGTATCTTTCAATTTTAATAATTTGAACATATCAACTAGGATCTTTTTAATTTGACATATTAACATTAGAGCCAATTATAGTAGTGGTTTAAAGTATAATATAAATAATTATTGCCCTAGTTGTCGAAGTCTAACATAAATAATTATTAATAATATTAGGATAAACCTAATTAAAAATATATACGAGTAATTAATAAAATAGAAAATTATTGAACTTTAAAATAAAATTAATATATTAATATTATTACTTAATGTTAAATATGTTGCAATGCCACTTTGAGAGAGAAGGATACAAAAGTAAGAGTAAGAATAAAATTTTGTTTGTTAGAAATAATATTAGGATAAATCTACATTCAAGAACCCTGGCTGCAAAGAAGAAAAAAATTCTGTTTGAATAAAACTAGCATCACCGTTACCATGCAATTGGAATCTAAGAATGCAAGAAAGTTCATGATTATCAATCAAAGTACTAGAATTCAAGTAAGTTAGGTAATTATCACTATGACATCCTTGAAAATAAATCATTAAACCTCTTACCTATTTTCTTGCCTTCTGTAGTGAAAACCAGAGCAGCAGAGTAACTCTACAAAACTACAATCGAGCAAACCAATACCAGTTTCTACTTCTCCATTGTCTCTCACTCACTCTCCCCTTTCTATTTCTTTCTGTTCGATGGTGACGGTGGGACTACAACGTGACAAACTTGTATTAAGGAGCAACATAGGAAGAGGAAGAAAGGAAGATCAGCGTGGATGAGAGGTGAAGCGTGCAACGGAAGCAGCGACATCGATCACAATAGAGGGAGCGAGGGTTTAGAGAGGGAATTTGAAAGCCTGAGTTTTCCTAAAACACAGTGGAGTCAGAAACAACGACAAAGTATATTATAGGCTAAGGTTTCTAAAGAGCCATTAGTAAATGAGAAAGAAATATAATAAGCGGCTTGTGTATGAGCGTGAGTAATTTTGTTTTCTTTTTTTGATGAAAAAATATGTTTATTTATCCAAAAAATAGAACTTCAACTTCCCATTTTTATTTATCTTTCTGTACAAAAATTTACTCAAGGGTAATGGCCCTTATCGCCATGATAGCAGAAACTGTCACCTTCAAGAACACCATGATTATCAATATTAAAAATTATCTTATTTTATTTATCTAAAACTAATAAAATTAATATGGTTATATCAAATAACATAAGATGAAGGAAAAAAACTAAAACATAGAATACCTAAAAAATATTTAAAACAGATGGTATCCGAATAAAATTAAATCAAATGTCATAGACCTAAGTTAAATCTATACTAAATATAAATATTTGATAAGAATATATGATAGAAAAAATTACAATATAGATTTCACCATCACAAAAAAAAATATATGAATAACGAAATGATTGAAATTAGAACTCCAAGAAATATAATATCCATCGTTGCAATCATTGTAGGCAGTCGGGTCACAAAAAACCGTGCCCAATTTTTGTTCTGAATAAAACTGAATCAAATATGCATCAAACTCAATCAAATGTATTGGACCCCTGACACTAATTTTTTTTGTTGCATTATCTATAAATGCTAATCTAATTTTAATTTTAATCAGAGTCATTTTTTTGTTATTTACTTTTAGTCTATGCATGTATTTTGAATTAAATAATTTATAATTGTTTATTGATTATATAGATACTTCAGTCGGCATCAATTTTCATCGGTTTGATGATATCAGAAGTCATATTATTAATATGACCATTTATGTTAGTAGGTTGTAAATAAGCAAAACCACCTTAGGAGTCATGACTAAGCTCATTAAAACTTCAATTCGACTAGTTCGTTTTAATTAAATGAGTCAAGTTTGTACCTTATTTTTAGGCTCATATATTAAATGAATTGAGTCTAAGTCTAAAAAAATTAACCCAGCTCATTTACAATTTAGGCTCATAAACTCGACTCCTTCAAAGTTTGGCTCATTAAAAGCTTGTTTCATTTTGTTCTTTTAGTTAAATGAGTCAGGTATAAAGACGAGGGTGAAACACTTGACTCGGTTTGGCTCATTTAGTCAGAGATTATACTAGAGAATATAAAGGGTATTTTCATAGGCTAAAGATCTTCATAACACTTTTAGCATGAACAAATTGCCAAACAATTACAAAAAAGAAACTAATTTCTCTACATATACCATATTCAACAAAGTAACGTATATCTATCTATGTGGATCAAACTACCCAATATCATAAACCATGAACATAATATCATAAACACCTAGTAAAAAGAAGAAGAAGAAGAAGAACAACAACAACAACAAAAACAACAACAAAGCAATGTAGTTCTTTAACATTGAAAAAATTAGCAACCCAAACATACCAAAACAATAAACAAAAGTAATTAATAAACTAAAATCTTATTTATAATGGTAGGCCTCTAAATAATTATATAAGATAACAAACCAATGCACAAAATAAATAGAAATAAAGGAAAATTAAAAAGGATAGTGGTGAAAAACGTTGGTTAGGAAAAGGTTCCGCAGATGAATAAATTATTGATTTTCCAAAAGAAAAAAAATGCTAATGCTACATTAGCCCCCCAAAACTTAAATACATATATAGTAAAAGAAAAAATTAAAAAGACAGATAGATTTTTAAAAAAAATGTTGCACAAATTAACATCAATGCTCATAATAAATACAAAAAAATATGATATAATTAATGCATATATTACCTACAATAGCATCCAAACTACTCAATGTTGTTACCAAAAGTTTTCATCCTCATTTAGGACTCCGCCCTTCTTGAGTATTATCCTTTTTTACTTACTAAGCATTAACCTATTTTGCATAGGCGGGCCAAATATTTCAAAATTAAAGATCAAATGCTTCCTAAACCATAATCCTATGTGGAATGGTAGAGAAATTTCTATCCGATCCCCCTTATTTGAATATAAATTGAGGAGGAAAAAAATGAGCATCTCTTATAATAATCAAGTCCATAAGCATCTCAATTAAGTTCATAAATCTAGTGCAAGGTGTTATTAGATTTTAGCATTACGAACATTATGAAAAACTAATAAATGCCCTAGAAATGGAGGAGCAAAATCCAATACTTCAAGACGCACAAAATAAAAAGAAAAATAATAGAGAATACTAAAAACAATAGAAATACTAAGAAAGAAATAATAACCCAATCATCCAAAAGGATCGCTGGTGTGAAATAATGCCAAGATAAATTCAAGAGGCAAACTAAAACCATCAACCAATGACCGATGCCAATAGTATTAAAAAAAGATAAAAATTTATAATCTATAGTATAAATAAGATAATAAGGCTGATGCAGGAGCATCTCGTGATCTTCTTTATAATGAGGAATTGATATGCTTAATAATAAAAACCAATCATCTTATATATTTTTTAGAATATTTCTACCATGGCTAATGAAGATACCTTAAAATGTTCTTGCATGTATATTACATATTTTCAAGAGGATGACACTTAAGATATTTTCATGTACAATACATTCAAGTATTAAAGTTATAGCAAAAATAGAGGAAAAATCAACATGTTCATGCAAATACCTCATAATTGTATAGAGCTTGTTGTAAACCCTAGGTTACCATCATATATAATTTAGGGTTTCATAGCTTATTATTTCATGTATACCTATTAGTTGGTTTAATAGTTGTAAAGTTGTAATTCATTTCATTTCATTTCATTAAATGGCATAGTTTACATTTGCTAGGGTGTCATAAATATTTCTAATTAGTTATACACCTAAACAAAACCATGGGTTAGGTAATTTACAACTAAATCTATTTAGTTGCTAACAAACTAAGGCTCGCAATTTTAAGGTTATTACCAATGTATATATTTGTTTAGTAACAGTTAGTTTAGTTTTTAAGTAGTTAGTAATTTGCTATAACAACTTGCTATGAGTATTATATATAATCATAATCGTCCATCGTACACGATAGTTAAGGAATTGAATGATAATCAAGCAATTTTGGCTAAGGTTCTCTCTTGTGTGAAATAGTGTCTTCTTCTTAGAAATTGCCTAGAGTATTTCCTATCTCTAAACCCTTTGAATGTGTTCCTGAAGAAACATTCAAAATTTAGCCCTTTCTTGTGTGAATATTGGTTGAAGATTCACACCCTCCATTTTCATCCATACCTTTTAACCGAACCAACCCCATTTTCAATCCTTCCAATTTTTGAAGATCGTTAATCTAATTTGATTTCATGGCTTCCAAGTTGATCACCATCATTTTTGGTATCAAAGTTAGGTTGGTTCTTCAATTCATTCATATTGCCAACCCTTCCCTTCATCTTATTAGCAATTTTTGTGTAACATTCACCCATGCACGTTGATCTTCAATGTGAATTGTAGGTAATATTCATAATGTTTGGTAGCAATTATTCAGCCTACCTTTAGCATATGTTCATCCTCCCTTTGAATCTTCGAATTCAAAGTTTGAAGATATTCTATACTTTAACCCATCATCATTGAATTTTATCATCCCAACTATTCGACCGCCTTCTCCCTATCTTCAACCGTCCACCAAAATCATTCAAGAACCTATTATCATCCCCTCTTTCCTAACCAATTTCAAATATAAACCGCCATATTCAAATCACTCTTCATTTCTCCATTTAAGTTTCTAGCATCTTCAAGAAAGATTCCACCCATTTCTATTCAACATATTTGAATATCACCATTTTATTCAAACCATGTTACATCTCACTATCGTCATTTTCCTATGCCTTCAATCCTTGAAGATTCATCCCCATCTACCATTCAACTTTCACTTGTCCCACTGCATCCCAACTCCAAATGTCACCGACCACAGTTATCACCTCATTCGAATTTCAGTCGTCTAATTACTGCATGTGGGATTAGTTGGAACTATCTCAAGTAGTTAAAACTAACTAAGACACAAACAACTAGTTTGTTATGCCACCGTATAGGTTGGTTTCCTAACATCTAGTTTAGTTGTTAATTGGTTAAGATTGGCTGCAACGACTTGGCATGAGTCTTATAATTTGATCATGGTTATGTGTGTGCACACGTGTGTGTGTGTGTGTGTTTTCTTGAATCTAGTTTAGTATTTGTGATGTTTTGTTTTTATCATTCCAACCTTAGCATACCACATGACATCGGCTAGGTGATAATCATACCTTTTCACTATTTTATTTGGTTGTTTCACCCTCGACTATAAATTTTGCTACTATTCTACTCTTTAACAAAATGGTTCCAAAATTGAGAGTGTTACAAGTTGGTATTAGAGATTTTTAGTTTCGAACTTAATGCACTCGTGGTGCCATGATGATCCTAACTCATCTAGGGGAGCTGATGAAGTTAATATTTATGATTTGTAGGGGTATGGCTCTTAGACTTAGCATACCGAGATTGAAGATGGTGTGGTCCTCTAAATGACCTATGCTTAGGTAGCCCTTATAGAGTGTTAGGCTAATCAGTGTCTACTTATTTTTCCTTGTGTGGGATTATTTAAGTTTGCCAATTATTTAAATTGTTGATTTAAATCATTATTATGAATAAGTCTTGTTGTATATTTGATACATCAACGTTATGTGTATTTCTAGAGTGTGGTGTGCTGAACAAATCCTTAAGGGCAACCAAAAATAAATTTACAAGTTTTATTAAAGAGAATTTTAATTCGATTTATATTTAAAAAATAAAAGAAAAATAACTATAAATTTTAGGAAAACCCTAAGAATAATATTCCTAGCCCAAAAATAAAAAAAGCCCAAAAAATCTATGCAGATGGTTCGATTGATCACCAACCTTGGACCAAGAATATTTCCATTGTTCGTTGACCTATTTATTTCTAGTTTAAATATTTTTATATATAAATTAGAAGAATAACAATAATGATATGGGGTTTTCCTCAACTAAGACTATAAGGCCTTAAAATACTGAACCAAAGAATAAGAATATGTCGAAAAAGCTTCTAAGAGTGTTTGCCTTAGTCTCGAGCCTATCTTGAAATAGTAGGCGACACATCTTCCTTGCTAGGCCTGCTCAATACATAGGATATAGCAACTTATTATCTTTAACAACACAATATTTTCTTCCCTCCTCCTCCCTTATTTTACTCTTATATATATAAGGTCTTACATCTACTTTGGCACATCCGAAATCATAAAATAAATCTTTTATTATTACTCTCTCCTCTCTCCTCTTTATTGTACCTTATGTATTCTCACACTATTAACTCTTTGTTATATTTCCTAATAATCCATCAATTCAAAAAACACCTACAATAATAAACACCATCTTTGAGGATCTCTTACAAAAAGCTTTGTCTCCCACTCAACCTCACGATTGACATGATCTAAGTATTGGCGATACTTCTAGGGAAGAACATCTATTTACTATCACTCAACTCAAAATTGATTATGCTCGGCTTCAGGCATCTATTCAAGGAATGGTCGTGTACATGTTGACTCATCTTACACACACCCTTGGGGCAACTGCCTTATCTTATGAATCAACATCATCATGTTACACCCCAGTAGCCTACTCCTCAAGAAATTTGGGTTGAAGCTTTAGATCTTCCACAAAGGGGCCGAAGAACTAGGCTCCGTAGCACCATCTTCTAAAAAGAAGAGGCAGAGTATATGGAAGGTGTTTAAGGCAAAAAGATTAGAAGTAATAGACAACAAGATTTCCTTAGCCCTTTGAGGTGGAGTAGACAAGAAAGGAGTTAGAGTCCATCAATAAGGTGTCAACAGATATGAAAATGAATTACACTAAAGCCAAAATAGAACATATGATACCCTACAGACTAATAGAGATGAAGAAGAGATCCAAATACAAGATGACCATTGGAATATCAGAGGTGAAGAGGATTTAACAAGTAAAATGATAGATCAAAAGGTGTAAGAAGCATTAGGAGCTATAAAAGAGAATAAGAATAATAACGATAGTTTAAATGGTAGACACCTTTCACAAAGGACGTATCACAAAACACTAGCACCAATAATAAGAATTCTGAAATTTGAATAATTTGATGGCTCTACCAATCTAGAGTATCATTTGAATGTGTTTATAAATTATATGTTGCAAACTGGGGCTTAAGAAGAGGAGGCAACATTGAGATGCTTTAGGAAACTATGAGTGGAATTAAAAAATTCCTTTTCGTAGCTCACAATAGTAAATAGGTCAAATAGCAAGGGAGAATTACATAAACAATAAAGGATAATAATTAATTGTAATACTATATCATAAAATCATTCAAAATGTGTTTAAAATTATGTTGATATAATATAAATTAGTTTAAAAGGGCTTGAAATGATAATAAAAGTGTGAATTTCAGGTGTACTAATAGACTAGTTTGCCTAATCAAGTGATCGGGATGCTCAAAAATTGACAATTTTATTCTCAAAAAACTAATTAATTACTTTCCTCAAATTGATCAGTTGGTTATCATGTGATTTTAAATCATTTTCTTATTTTTATTCAAATGTCTTTATAATATTTATAAAAAAAAATATATGATTAGAATGTATTTGTTCTAATAGGAATATTTTGGTGCTTTGGGATTATTTTTACATTATTTAGATCATTCTATAATTTTATTTACTTAATTTTTTTCAAAAAGTATTATTGAGGCATACCCACCTTCTCTCTCTCGTTCCTCACCTTCCTCTCTCTCTCTTCTGGCAGATAGGATGCATGTTTGAATTCATACACCCCTTCCATAACTCACCAAAATTTTTCCATGGCTCTTCCTAACTACACTTTATGTCTATCAAACCATCATGTTTGCCCTTACCCCTTGGTTTTATGCTCTCAAATATAAAAGTCTTGTCTTTCTCTCTCCTATGGATGTAAAAAAAACCCTCAATTATATACCCTCATTTCATTTATTCCATGTGTTCTTGCTCTCTTCTTCCATTTCCATATTGAAAGTTTGCAAAGTGCTAAGCAGTCTCTATTTTTCCTCCTTTCTCCCCGCTACTTAGAAAAAATAGAGACTTGCTCTTATCTTCTTCCCTTCCTTGGTTGAACTCTTGCCCCTTATTTCTTCTTCTAATCTTGGATCTATCTCTCCCTTTTTTCTCTTAAGCAAGGAAGGATTAAGCTTTGAGAAAGGTTGAAGATTCTAGCTTCATTTTTTTTTAAATTGCTTTTCTGAAAAAAGGTTAAGTTATGTTTTTGTTCTTCTTCTTGTTGTTTTTCTGATTATCTTTAATTTTAATGGAGTTTTGAAAAGGAGGTTTTGGCTTTTGATTCTCTTAGGAATTGAGGTTCTACTAGATAGCCATCAAGTAGGAGTTTTGTACTAGAAGAATTTTTCTAATGTAAGGTATTCTTATATCTAATATGAATAAGGTATTGTGTTGTTCATTATAGTTTGGAGTGCTTGGTTTGTTTTGTGATGTTTATGTAATATTTGAGTTCTTAATTTTGAGCATGTTGCCATATCATCTGCAAAATATAGATTAATAAACTTCAAACCTTTACATCTTGGGTTTCCACTAAAGTTTTTAACTTTTCACAAACATTTGAGTGACATGGCTAAATGTTAAGACACCAAAACACACAAGGAGATAAAGAATACCCTTGTTGAAGTCCCTTATAACCTTTGAAGGGGTGAGTGAGCTCCCCATTTAGTAATAAGGAATAAGGTACAGAAGTAACTCAAGACATGATCCACCTAATCCCTTGAAATGGGAATTCATAAGCATGTAGAATTTGGTGTAAAAAACCCCCAATGTACTAAATCTTAAGCTTTCTTGATGTCCAATTTCATCATACATCTAGGAGAAACATGTCTCTAAGTGTATTTTATCACTAGCTCAGCTACTATAAGAACTATAACACCCCCCAAATTCACTAGTAAAAATTTTCATTTTATTTAAAAAAAATAGCGGAAGCAAAAAATAAAACTGTGAATCTCAGGGATATTACCGGCACACTTAGTACGAGACCGGTTTACTCCTACCGTTCTAGTACCAAGTTTTAATGCTATAAGAATACAATACACTTTTCTTGAAACTTACATCATATTTAAGTCAAAGTAGTACAAGCAATTTTGTTACAGGAATAGAATGCACTAATAGCAGTTGCAAGAACAAAGATTACATTTAAGTTAGGAATTAAAAAGGTGAAAGAGTGAGACCCTAAAGGCTCCTAGACAATGCTTACACACTTTCCCGAGTCATCTTAAATAGTTCCTGCAATGGACTTGCAAGGGACACTTCCCATTGAATAGGTAGGGGCCCACGAATGGAATCATTTACTATTATGGTACTGAGTAACCCTTCAAACCACACTAAAAGGCATGCCAGCATGCAACACATCATACATAAATAGTATACACATATAATAAGAAATACATAACATAGCATCAACATACTTAGTAAGTCCATCACATGCCCAAGCAGGGACAAGGACTGAAGCCAGCTCATGTTATGTCAATAGCTCATGACGCGAAATCAATGATTTTGGATCTTAAGCCATTAATCAATCATTATTCAATCATCATCTCTCGAATTATTTCCATGTTAGTCCGGGAGCCCCACTATTACAGTCGATGAATAGGAAACATATAGGGCATATCGCTCTTTACTACTATTATTTACCCGTGGATCGATCTCAAGGGTAGAAGGCTCTTGGCCACTATTATCGCTGGTGGGTCGATTTGGTCCTACCTCATATGGTGTTCTACTGTACGTGATTAGTATTTTTTAAAGATTTATTCATATCCTTCACTTAAAAAATTATCATTTTGCCCCATTTACTTACAAAATTACCATTTTTACTAAAATACCCTCACTATATAAAATATCAATAATAATTCTCCATATCCATCTTTCAAACTCCACCAAATATTATTAATTAGCATAATACTCATTAGCACATGTAATTATTTAGGCACACAATTATATAAGAAATGTTACTAAAATGCCCCTAGGGCTTATAGTAACAATATTTGTGCATCAATGGCCACATTAACATGACATATTATGGATAAGCACTTAACATTTTTATTAACAACAAAGCTCCTTTAAGCATTATTTCTGCATATTACACATAAATTAGCATGCTTTCTTTTTTATCAATCAATACAAGCAACTAAATACATTTTACTTAACAACATATATCATGCATATAAACACATTAAAAACCCTAATGTGCTAGCATACGTATATCCATACATTTAAGTAAGGTTCAACCGTTACTTTATTTCTTGCAAAAATCAAACCTTACCAATACCTCGGTTAAAGATTCAATATTTGATTGGCAAAATCAATACCTAAAAATAATACCCATAATTATTATATCAGAAGTAGGAAAAACCAAAAAGGATAAAACTTATAAAAACTTAATTAATAACACACTTCACTTAACCATTAATGTACCTAAAAAATTAACTCAAATAAGTTCTAAAATATTGTGGAACTCACGATACACGAGTAGCATGAGCCACATGCAGATTAGAAGGCATAAAGGGTTAAAGGAAGGGAGGTGGAGAGAAAATGGGGGGTTGGTTTGGTTAAGGTCTTAGGGACCCAAAGGAGGGCAAGTGGAGGGGAGTTATGACAAGGAAGGGTGCAGGGGTGGAGCAGGGGTGTAGGTGGTGGTCAGAAATGTGTGATTGGTGGCCAAGGGTAGCAAAGGCGGTGGTTGCAAAGCTGTGAAGTGGGTAGCAGGAGTGGTAGAGGAGGAGAAGGAAGGGAAAAGGATAGGTTATAGGGATGGGTTTCGGCCAAATGAGGTAAGGGAGTAGTAGAGGAGGTTGCAGAGAGTGGGTTGGTGGCTTAGAAGGCAGCGAAAGTGGCGAAACAATGATGGATGGAGGAGGAATAGGGTAAAGGCTAAGAAGGGAAAAAAATAAGAGAACAGGAAGGAGGGGATGCAGGGGATCGAGGGGGTGGTTTGGTGGTGTAGGGTGGTAGTAGGAGGTGGTAGGAGGAAGTGCAAGCGGTTGGTAGGGCAGTGGCAATAGTGGAATGGGGTGACAAAGCAAAACCGGGTAAAGGAAATGAAAATAGAAGGAAGGTAGAAGAAGAGTCAGGAGATGGAGAAAAAAAAGGGTCGAATGAGGTAGAAATGAAGCAGGTGAGGAGAAGAAAAAGGAGAGGGAGAAGAGGGGAGGTAGGAGCAACTGGTTGGGGTAGGTTTTAGGTGGTAGGGGTGTCAAGGTTGTAGGGAGAGGAAAGGGAAAGAAGATAAAAAATAGGCATGCGGGGAGGATTTGAAAGGGTTGTGTTGGTCAGAAAATGGGAAGAAAAAGGATGGGGGATAGAGGGAGAGAGGGTAGGGTTGCGGGGAGGTAGGTGGTGGCAGGGAGGAGTTGTAGGGTGGTAGGCATGGTGTGCTTGATGGCCGGGGAAGGAGGAAGAAGAAGAGAAGAAGAGAAGAAGAAGAAGAAGAAAGAAGCAAGGAAAGAAGGAAGCCGACCAAGTGGGGAGAAAGGAGAGAATGAGTCGGCCTGTGCATAAAGGAGAGGCGAGAAAAAAAAAGAAGGGAGCTGGGCTAACCCAATTGAGGGTGAAGGAAGAAAAAGAAAAGAAGGAGAGGGAAATAGGCTGGGGCGGATGCACAGGATAAGGAGAAGGGAGGGAAGGAGTGGGCCAACGGTCCAGAGCGTGGGGAGAGGCCACAGACCTAGCAGCCCAAAGGAGAAAGAAGAAAAGGAAAAAGAAAAGAAAAGGAAGAAAAAGGAGAAAGAAAAAGGAAAAAAGGAAAAATAGGGAGAAATAAGATAAAATAATTTTTGAAATAATAGAATTCAATATTTTTGATAGATAAATTATTAATAATTTAATTTATTATAATTTAATATATTCTTTTAAAAATAATAATTTTAGTAAAATATTGGTTTGGAAAATTATTTAAATAAAATGAGTATGATCCCTTATAATCTAGGAATTATAATTTTTGAAACGATTATATAAATAATTCCACAATAGGAAATTAGCCTATATTCACTAACCTTGGTGGAATTTTCTTTTTTGGGAATGAGTGTTAAGGAGGGAATGTTGAGTTATTTTGGTAGATTCCTAATATTTTTAAAAAATAAAGTTGTGAAGCCATCAAATCTAGGGGATGTATTATCTCCAATAGAAAAAAAAAACAACCTTCTTCACTTCATCATAAGTAATTGGAGTAAGGAGAAGGTGAGTGTGGGATTCATAGGGTCTAGGGCCCTATTTAATGACTTCTAGATCAACAAAAACCAAGTAAGAATCCTTAGAACCTAATAGGTCTTTATAAAAATTGAGAAAAGAAACAATGATATGTTCAAGGTCTAAAGTAGTTCCATAAGTAGCAAGCTCAATTTTCTAAATGGAGTTTAGATTTTGATTACCTTTCATCCGAGAAAAAAAAATTATGATTTGAATCACCTATGTTAAGCCAATAAATATTAGCTTACGTTTCAGAAATCTTTCATGACAAAGGGAGATTTCGTTAAACTCTACTTCACAAGCATGCATCTAATCCCTAAGCTCTTGATTACATTTGTCATTCATTGGATTATTTTGGGATTGAGTTAGAGCCTTCTTGGCCACCTCCATAATTATTCCAACTAACCATATTTATTAGTATTAAGTACAAACATGAGCTTCCTAGCCACCTCCATAGTTGTTCCTAATGTTTGGGAATAACTTCCATAGTGCCTTTGGATAATTTCCATGAAATTATCATCCTCATTCCATAAGTTATTAAACATGAGAAGTTAGTTTCTATTAAATTGAGAACTAGTATGAACCTAAACAAGGTAGTTGAAATACCCCAAAAATCCAATTTATGAGATTAGGATAAAATAGGGATTTATTAGAAAAATTAATTAAACATATTATTTTATTAAAATAAGGGGATAATTTTAGACAAAAACAAGAGGAAAATAATAAATAATTTAATTGGGGAAGATTAGAGTACTTTGCTAGTTAAAAAAATAATTTAGAAATTTTTTCCAAAATATCCTAAAATTAATATAAAAAGGAATTTAATTATTATTTTACTAATTGTTATTATTTTTAAATATTCAAAAACACCAAAATATTTTAAATACTCTAACTAACTTTTTTTCTTTTTCCTTCCTTCTCCCTTTTTCTTTCCTCTTTTTCTCCTTTTCTTTCCCCTTTCTTCTCTGGATTAGGTATGGCCCAACTTCCCCTCCCTCTTTTCTCTCCCCCGCGCAGCCCAGCCTGCCGTTCTTTTTTTCTCCCTCGCTCGCCCAGTTCTCCCCCTTCTTTTCTTTCTTTTCTTCTCCCCCATCCCCGAGTTGCAGGTCAGCTTGCAACTCTGCCATCGTCCTTCCTTCTTTCGGCCTGCACCTCCCTTATTTCTCCCCGTCCTTTTCCTTTCCCTTTCTAGCTTTGGCCTACCTATACCCCCTCCCATGCATGCCCCCTTCCTTTTCTTTTATCTTCCTCAATAAAACCTACACCTACAAAATTATAGGCTTGTATCAGCCTGCCACCACCGGTTGGTGATCCCTACCTCACCCACCCCCTTGTCATCTTGCCCCTTTGTCTTATACTCCCTTCAATAGCCTATAAATACCCCCTTTTCGATCCCATTTGTCATCTTTACTCTACCTAGAAAAATCCATCATACATGCATCACCGCCACTTCAGACACCACCCTAGTTGCCGTCATGCAACACCACAGCCCAAAACATCGCCCAAACTCTTCCCTGCATTACCCTCCACCAACCCATACCACTCACCATCCCTGGTTTCCCTATACAAGCCACCTCAACTATGCAAAGTTGGCTGCTCGACCTGTCACTTTACACCCATTGCTGCCTCTCTCGTCGTTGTGTGCCACCTCCTCCGCCTCAATCATTGCCTCCCCTGCCACCTAATCCACTCAACAAAGCCTCCCCTACCTCTCCCTACCTTTTTCTCCCTTTCTCCCTTTCCTTCATCCCCATTCTTCTCCACCACCCTCGGCCACCACAACCAACTCCACCTACATCTCCGCCTTTGTTGTGCCACTACCATCACTCCAACCCTCTCAACCTAGAGAGTCCACCACCACCACCCTCTCACTCTCTCTTTTATCCCTAAAAGGCCACCTCTACAACCCACCCACTTCCTCTACCGCCACTACCATGCATCACCGCCTAGCTGCCACCTTTACAAGGTTGTACCCTAATTTTCCTAGCCCTTAAGTATAATTAGTGTAACTATTATTTTATTATTATTAGTGTTATCATATCATCATCGTCGTCGTCTTCGCCGTCATTATTATTATTATTACTGTTATGTTATTATTATCATTAATGTTGTTGTTATTATTAACATTGACGTTGCTAGTATTATTATTATCATAATCATCATCATCATTATTATTAGAGTTATTATCATTATTATTGTTAATATTGTTAATAATATCTTTTCATTGATAAATATAACTATCTAAACCTATTTTGGCTAATAATATCATGATTAATAATTTTAAGGATAATATCCTTATTTTTACTAATAAAGCTACTACTATTATTAATATCCCTAATACTAGGTTATGGTAAAGGTAAATAGGAAATAATGATAATGTTGGTAAAAAGGAAATTTAACCCTAGTATTTTCCTCTTATAGATAAACTAAGTCCAAACCCTACGGAGGAATAGGAGCGTGCTTCAAGTTCGATGTTGTTTTAGATAAGGATATAGTTAAGCCTAATATGTGTATTATGTGCTTTATATGTTATGTGTGATGATATGTTTGTGCACCTTATGTGATTATGACTACTTACTTGTAGCATAATATGGAGCTAAGGTAAGTGTTTGCATTCTTTCATAATATATGTAAAATGATACGTATCTTGTGCTTTGTGATGCTTATGTGATGTGGCCCTTTAGGACATGCATGTTTTATTGCACGGAAATTAATACAATCAAGAGAGAAGAATTTATACAGGTAGAATTTATTTTAGATAAAATTAATTTTTATTTGAATAAATTCTTGATCTTTTATTTAAAATTAATTCTGGTTATTTATTTCTCTATTTTGAATTTATATTTTAGATACATATTTTTTTGTAGTTAATTCTATAATTATGGCTGGCTGATTATTTATTGTTAGGAAATAAATTAAAACCCTGGATTAGGGTTTGAATTATAATTTTATTTTCTTTGTTTCGTGAGATTGTTTCTTGACTTTATTTTAATTGCTATCGTTTATATATATAATTCTGTCAAATATAATTTATTTGGTGCATGCCTTGTTCTGGTTTCCTCAAAAGCGATAGTATGTAGGATTATTTTCCTACTAGGTGGCCATCTAAATATACTAGAATTTATATGTATAAATTGCAGCTAGGTTAGATAAAAATTCACCTAATAGTTTTGTGATTCTAACTGAAGTAGTAAAATGTTTCGATACGTGTGGGTCAAGGAAAGGAAATACAGCTAGACATGCTTTGTAACAGCCCCAAAATTCACTATTGAAAAATTTCCTTTTAAAGAAAAGAATTAATGGAAGCGAAATAAGAAACTATGAATTATGGGGATATTACCGCCACACTCAGTACCAGACCGGTTCACTCCTACCGTTCCGGTACCGAGTGCTAAGGCTAAAACGGATTACCATCAAACAAAAGCTAATACTCCAAAACAAGGATTCATAAGGAAGTTAAATAGTGCACAATATAAAATTCAGAGTACGCATAAAAAGGTTTACAAGCCAAAGGGGTACATAGACAAGGTTCTCAAGGAACATAAAGTATCGTACGACAGAACAAGATTAAAATAAAACGATACAGGGTAAAACAAAATGAAAAGGAGAGTCCGGCCATTTTGCTCTCGGTCCCCAGGCCAAGTCTAGGCTCAACTCTCAACCCCGCCCGATGCCTCGTAAGAGTCGTAGGCATCGAAGATATCATCTCCTACATGCACAAACTCAAGGCGGTCCTCTACTCGTGGGAATGAGCAGCACCCATGAAACGGGTGGTCATTACGCTACGTACTAAGTAAGGTAACAAATGCACTAAGGCCAGCATACAACACACAACACAGTATACATGACATAATCACATGAGTAACATGTAGTAAAATAGATGATAAAGGCTAGCTACAGTCCAGATAGACTTATTCTTTAAATCTCTAGTAAATATAGAGTCGATTTACATCATAGTCTTTATCAATTCAGGTGAGTGCGGAAACCCCACTATTATAGTCGGTGGACCGGTCATGCAGGGCAAAACGCGCCTGGCCACTATTATGGCCGGTGGACCGGTCATGCAGAGCAAAACGCTCCGGGCCACTATTATTTGAATAACAATAATAATAATACTAATAATAATAACATTAAGAATAATACTAACACTTGAATAACAAGGGTTTAGGGGTTGGGGAGTTTAGGGGACCACCTAAGGATGGTGGTGGCACAGGCGACGGCACATGGTGGCAGCGGCGTAGCAGCAGCGATGGGGGAAAGAGAGGTGGAGAAATGGTGGTGGAGGGAGGAGAAGGAAAAGGAGAGGGTGGTAAGGAAAAATGAAGGTATGGGGAGGTAGAGGGAGCTCCGCTGGTCGTTTTGGAGGGAAAAGGGGGTGTTGGAAGTGGCGGGACAGGCGGAGGGCGGTGGTGCGAAGGGCGGCGAGGCTCGATGAAGGCTAATCAGGGAAGGGACTTTGCACAGCTGGGGCAGCATGTGTAGGGCGAGGCAAGGGGCGGTGGTGGTCTGGTTTCATGGAGGAGGGTGTAGGGATGGTCTCGATGGGCGACGTTTGTTGCTGCGGTCACCGGTGGCAGCGGAAAGCTCGACTGTTTGAGCGGCGGCGAGGGTAGGGTTTCTGGGCTTTGCGAAAAGAGAAGACCGGCTATGGCTGCTAACGGGGGTATTTATAGGCTAATTGGAGGGGGGAATGACGAAGGAGGGAGAGGGCACGTGGGGCAGGTGTGGTAGGTCGCCGACCGGCGGTGGTAGCCGGCGCAGGGCCTGCGAATCGTAGGGTGCGTTTGGCTTGGTGCGGGGAAAAGGAAAGGAGACAACATGCGTGAGGGGTAGGACGGGTAGGCTGGGTCAAAATTGGAAAGTAAAACAACAGGAATGGCAGGGTAGGATAGTCGGGCGGAACAGGTGGCTGTTGGCAGGCACAAGCTGCGGTCAGGGGTTGCAGGCTCACGTGAGGAAGAAGAAGAAGAAGACAAGCGCGGGGTGGACCGGGCGGTCTAAGGAAGAAAAGAAAAAGGAGAGGGAGGTGTTCGGCCGGTCGGTTCGGGCAAAGCGGGAGGCTGGGCGGCCTGACGTGCTCGGGACGGGGGAGAGAAACTGATCTGGGCCGGTGGGCTGGCCCAGTCGGGGAAAATGGGGGAAAGAAGGGAGAAAGGAGAGGGAGGAGAGGGAGGAGAGAGAAAAAAAGAGAAAAGGGAAAAATAAGGAAATGGGAAAATGGGAAAATAGGGGAGAAAAATAAATAAAATAACTTAGGGGAAATAGGTTGTAGTATTTTTGGTAGATAAATAATTTTTAATAATTTAACTTAATATATTTTATTATATTAGTTTAAAAGGTAACTTTTAGAAAATATTGGTTTGAAACCTTATTTAAATAAAATGAGTATGATAAAATAGCAATTTATTTATTTCTATTTATTAAATATTCACATCTAATTTTGTATACTTAAAATCCACAAAATAATTAAGTTAAAGAAATTTAAAGGCAAAACCCTCAACATAATTAAATTGAATAAGTTTAAGAGCTAACTTATCCCTAATAAAAGTGATATATTATGCTTTTAAAATTTTTGGGGGATTACATCACTACCCCCTTAAGGAATGACTTTGTCCTCGAAGTCTCTAGCATTTCCCTAGGGTTAAGGCCCACTACGATCTAGGTAGTTAAGGCAACAAAAATACCATGAGTGACTATGCAACTACCCCCTTAAAGAAAAAAAACTCACTCGTGACGGCCGTACCTGCAGCAAAGAGTTCTGGATACGCCTCGCGCATGTCCTTCTCATCTTCCCAGGTGGATTCTTTGGCTCCGTGCTGACTCCATATGACCTTGACAAGAGGGACTGCACTCGAGCGAGTCTTCCACAGCTTGGTATCGAGGATCCACACTGGTCGTTCCTCGTAGGTTAAGGAATCATCCAACTCTATCTCATCTGGGCGGATCACGTAGGAAGGATCAGCAACGTACTTTCGCAACTGCGAGATGTGGAGCACATTGTGAACTCGTGCCAACTCTGGAGGGAGAGCCAAACGATAGGCAACTTCGCCTACACGCTCCAAGATCTCAAAGGGGCTGATGTACCTCGGGCTTAGCTTACCCTTTCTACCAAACCTCTGAATGCCTTTTATGGGGGAGACCCTCAACAATACATTTTCTCCAGGCTTAAGGTCACTATCCCGACGTTTTTGATCCGCGTAACTCTTTTGTCTGCTCTGGGCTGCTCTCATCTGGTCCTGAATTTGACAGACCTGCCTAGTCATCCCCTTGAACATCTCGGGCCCCAACACGACCATCTCGCTGATATCACTCTAGCACAAGGGAGTCCAACATTTCCGCCCGTACAAAGCTTCAAAGGGGGCCATCCTAATATTGGTGTGGTAGCTATTGTTGAACGAAAGCTCTATCAAATGCAAACGATCCTCCCAAAAACCATGAAAATCCAGCACACAAGCCCTTAACATATCCTCTAGGGTTTGTATGGTTCGCTCTATCCGCCCATCCGTGGAAGGGTGGAAAGTTGTGCTCATCTTCAACCTCGTCCCTAGGACCTCTTGTAGCTTCCCCCAGAAATGAGAGATAAACCTCGAATCCCTATCTGACACGATGACCGCTGGAACCCTGTGACGACTGACCACAAACTTCATATAGGCACCCGCTAGCTGATCCATACTCCAGGTGGACCTCATCGGATTAAGCACAACCGACTTAGTCAATCTGTCCATGATGACCCAAATGGTGTCACAACATTTCCGAGTCCTTGGTAATCCACTGACAAAATCCATGGAGATGGAGTCCCACTTCCATCTTGGTACCTCTAAGGGCTGAAGTAGTCCCGCGGGCCTCTGGTGTTTGATCTTAACCTTTTGACACACCAAACATCGGAACACAAACTCGGCCACTTCCCACTTCATGCGGGGCCACTAGTAGACCTTCTTTAGGTCCTTGTACAACTTATCTCCTCCAGGATGGACTGAATAAGGGGTCTGATGCCCTTCCTCCATAATACGGCGCTTCAATTCCAGACATTTCTGCGGTACACACCAGCGACCCTTGAACCTAAGGCTTCCATCCTCGTGAATGTTGAATCCTTCTGCTCGGCTTTCTTACATCTTTTGTCGGATCCTCTCAAGCTTGACATCTCTCATATGTCCGGCTCGAATCTCCTCAAATATAGTGGGAGTGAGCGTTAGGGCGCTCATGCAGGCCTCGAGGTCCCCTTACTGAATCAACTCAACTCCCAAGCCTGAAAACTCACCTATCACCTTATCAACGACCACACGGCAAGATGCAGAATGTGAGGTCTTCCTGCTCAGGGCATTTGCAACTACATTGGCCTTACCCTCGTGGTAGGTCAACTCGATGTCGTAGTCTTTAACAAGTTCTAACCACCTCCTCTGCCTCATATTGAGTTCCCTCTGGGTGAAGATGTACTTGAGGCTCTTATGGTCCGTAAAGAACCTACACTTCGTTCTGTACAGGTAGTGCCTCCAAATATTTAGGGAAAACACCACGACAGCTAAATCCAGGTCATGGGTGGGGTAATTTTGTTCATGTTGTTTCAATTGTCGCGAGGCATAGGCGACCACCTTGCCCTTTTGCATCAACACACACCCAAGTCCGTACTTGGATGCATCACTAAAAACTTCAAACCCCTCTGTACTCTCTGGCAAGGTTAACACAAGTGCAGTGGTCAACCACCTTTTTAACTCTTGGAAGGCCCCCTCACAAGTTTCGTCCCATTATAAATTTGTAGTTTTCTTCAAGAGGCTGGTTAACGGTCGGGCAAGCTTGGAGAAGTTCTGCACAAATCTTCTATAGTACCCGGCTAAACCTAGGAAGCTTTGAACCTCTGTTATAGTTGTAGGAGGCTTCCACTTTGTGATGGCCATAATCATGGATGGGTCCACAGCCACTTCCCTTGCTGATACAATGTGTCCTAGGAAGGTCACTTCTTGAAGCTAGAATCCGTACTTTGACAGTTTTGCGTATAAGCAATGCTCTCTTAGCAGACTCAGAATAGTGAGGAGGTGCTTCTTGTGCTCCTCGTTCCCTCGGGAGTACACTAGAATGTCATCAATGAATACCACAACGAATTTGTCGAGGAATGGCCTGAATATCCTCGTCATAAGATCCATGAAAACCACGGGCGCATTTGTGAGCCCAAATGGCATCACTGTAAACTCATAGTGTCCATACCGGGTCCGAAAAGCAGTCTTCATAATATCGGCATCAGCGATCCTCAATTGGTGGTACCCCGACCTCAGATCAATCTTGGAGAACACCGTAGCACCCTTCCACTGGTCAAACATGTAACACCCCCAAAATTCAGTCCTGAAAAAAAAATTGAAAGAATAAAGCGGAAGCTAAAATAGAATTTGGGGAATATTACCGCCACATCTAACATGAGATAAATGTCCACCCTCTATCTCATGCTAGATGCAAGGCTAAAACCTGTCAAATAAAATTTCAAGCAACATCTATGCCGTGAGGATATACTCCCACAATGAGATATCCACAGGCAGATGGCAAGTGAATAAATTCACTAAATAAAATCAACTGATTGAATCAGTGGAACCTGTGAAATAAATCCGAACTTTAAAAACTTATCAGAGTACAAGAAATTGAAATTTAATTACAATACCCTTGAAATTTTAAATACTACACTTGTAACTTCCAAAGATAAATACAGTTAAATAAGATAAAACCCGACGGATCAAATTCCGGATTGCCTACTCTCTCAAGTCGAGCCTTCCATCCCAAAATAGTATCCGATCTTAAACCTGCACAAGAGATCTGCTCCCCACCATCAGTGGATCATCACAGGACCCATTCAACCAAGGTAGTATCAGTACGGGTCCAATACTGAGTAAATCCCACTACCCTATCTTATGGGAGAGACGTAAACTATAACATCAAGTGCATATTGAATCATGGTGCATTACATTGATACAGTATTATGCATACTCGATACCCACATCATAAGTCCTATCATACACATATAATAACATGAGAAACATATGTAACATCTTAAACCGATAAGAGATTCAGATAAACCAACCAGACATTTATGGATAATGTTAAACTAACCAACCGGGCATTTAGCCCCACAGAAATTACATAGGGACATGTCCAACCCCGATCCGAGTAGACTCATACTTTAGATCTCTGGTAAATATAGTCGATTCACATCATAGTCTTTATCAATTCATGTGAGTGCGGGAACCCCACGATTATAGCCGGTGGAACGGTCACGAGGGCCATGCCCTGCCACTATTTTAGCCGGTGGACCGGTCACGAGGGTAACATACCCTGCCACTATTATTTGCCGGTGGACCGGTTTGGCCCCGACTCACATGATGTTTCACTATAATTACTTTGTGTCTTTCCTATGTCTTATCGTTATTACGTTCGGTTTGTTGAGCACGGAATCCCCCACTATTATAGCCGGTGGAACGGTCACGAGGGCACATGCCCTACCACTATTATAGCCGGTGGACCGGTCACGAGGGTAACATACCCTGCTACTATTATTTGCCGGTGGACCAGTCTGGGTCCGGCTCAACATCTTCCCCTTTAAGTGATTAGTGTCTTAATGTGTCTTATTCGAAATAATTTTAAAAGGCCACACGACATCCATTATAACTTGCAGCATACTCATATTAGCACATACCAGACAAGAGTACGAGAACATACCTCGGTTCCATGCTACGCTACACAATAAAATAGATAACATATAGAATACAACATATAAACTGGACAAGGCATCCAAGACAAGTAAAACACGTAACACATAGGTAGCCTTAGTTACGTCCTTATTAAACTCCCATAAGTGGAGGTAAGTAGAGACTTACCTAAGTCCAAAGCTAGCTAAGCGAGATAAGAGGGAGAGAGAAGATTACTAGCTCGAGGATCCACAATAAAGCTTTCCTAGATCGCCGATAGAAATCAAAACTAGGTTAGAAACTATCTTATCAATTAATAATTCACATATTATAATTAAAAAAATGCAAACAAATACAACGATCTTTCTTGGAAAACGTGTCCAAAATTTAGGACTCAAGAGCATAGCTCTAGTAAGATTTAAGATTAAATATAAATCAAAACAGATTAATACAAATACCACTTGGGACATTTCAAATTAATTAGGAAAGCCCGAGAAAGAAAAATTGATTATAAGTTAATTTATCGAAAATGACTTATTCATTAGGTTTTACAACTAAATAGGTAAACCAACTATTTACATAGAACCGAATCCAAATCGATTTGATTAAAGCATAATTTAAATGATTTAAAACCCAAAGACAGAAATCGATTAGATAAAAGACGCATAGCAAAATCAATTTTATAAAACAACCCCCGAAGATTAGGGTTTTTAATCCCTAAACTACGAATCAACCAAATTGCTTCGATTACCTCAAATTGATAGTTTTAAAACACAATTAAACTAATTTTAGATAAATCTATAAAATTAATTTCATCAAAACAATCTTCCTAGTAGCCCATTTAAGACTATCCATTTTCAAAATTAGGGTTTTTAAGCCCAAAACACAAACTCGGGTAATTCAAATCAATTAATTCCAATTAAAGGTATTAGAATAAAATTAGGATCATTTCAACTACTTCTATAAATTTAATTTTTAGAAAAACAACTATACAAATAACCAATTTCATAATCTCACTTGAATTCTAGAGTTTTAGGCCCGAAAATACAATTCAGTTGAATTCTATTAATTTAATCAAGTTGAATGTTTAGAATTGCAATTAGACACATTTTATAACATATCAAACAATCAATTGATCAAAACCAATAAAAGAAATACCCAATTTAGCACAATTAGGGTTTTTGAGCCCGGAATGCAAATCCGATCAATTCTTGCCAAAACATATAAATTGACGGTTCGGAAATATAATTAAATATATTCTAATGTAATTTATATATTTAATTGAATAAAATAACTCGATTACACAATCCAATTTAGACCCGCGAGAGTTTTGGCCTAAAAATCCAATTCCGGTCAATTACGCACAATTTTCCCAAATCAACACTTCCAATATAAAATTAAATACATTTTAAACGATATTATAAAATTAATTGAGTGGAACGACTCAATTATACGACCCGATTTTATCACACACGAATTTTGACCTAGAAATCAAATTCCGATAAATTCTGCATAAATTTCTTAAATTGACAGTTCCAACATGAAATTAGATACATTTTAAAACATATTGTATATAATCAATTTATCAAAAATAGCTAAATCGGACGAATCCGAAAAATTCGGGCATAACCCGACCAAAAATTCAATTTTCCAGAAATCCAACCTAAACCATACAATTAACTTATCCAAAACAATCTCACAGCACATATATACATTATCCAACAATTAATTTAGCTTATCACAAGCTAAATCATACTCAATTAATCAAATCTATATTAGGGTTTTTGGAAATTTATACCAAATGAAACCAACACAAATCGGGACAAGAAAATGGTAAAGAAGCTTCGTCGGAGGCTGGGGGTGGCTTGCCGGTGGTCAGCAATGCATATCATGGCCGGACGGCGGCGCGAGCTGCGCTCCCTGACACTACACGCGGCTGCTTGCTGCGCGTGGCTGCAGCGGCTTCTTCGGCTACTGTGTGCGGCTTTGGCTGCTGTTACTGCATCGGTTGCAGGTTGTGGCCGGCGGTGGCTTGCAACAGTCGACAAAGGAGAAGGGAGGAGCTGGGGAGAGGTGGCAGCTGGCTAGGGTTGCGAAACAGGGGCAAGGAGTCGGGGAACAGGGAGCCGGGAAAGGGAAAGATAAGGGAAATGAGAGAAAAGGGAAAAGGAAAAGAAGAGGGGGCTCCGACGGTTGGGTTAGGCTTCCATTTTTTTTTTACAAATAGACTTAAAATAAAATACTAAAAGTTTAAAAATTATTATTAGAAGATTTTTTTCTAAAATTTATTAAACGAAAAATTATTTTGAAACGATCCGAACGCTTAAAATTAATAAAAAAAGCTATATAAAGAATTTTAGAAACATTTTCGGAAGAATTTACCAACGAACTTAAAAATTTATATTATTTACGGAAATACATTATAAGACCCCAAAATAATATTTAAAAACATATAATAGAATATTTAAGTCAAATTCTAATAAACCGAGACTAATTTTAATAATTTCCGAAATCAGTTTTCTGCAAACTAAAAAGCGTCGAACGGAAGAAAATTAATTTCAAAAAGAAATTCTTAAATAAGCTCCGAAAATATTTTTAATTTAAACTTCCTGAAAGTATTAACGATTTCTGGAATCAAATAAATTTAAAGTCGGAAACATTTCCTATAGATAAAATCATTGAAATAACTTTAACTATTTAAAAAGAAATTTTATAATTTAAATAATATATTTCGTTAATGAAATATCACTACAAAATTTATGACTTGTGCCAACAGAAATTTAGTCACAGATTTTTTTTTCTGTTGGCAAAAGTTACTAATACCAACAGATTTTTTTTGTGGGCAATGAAGAAAGTTTTCCCTAGAGAAAATTTTTATCTGTTGGTAATAGTATGTTATACCAACAGATCTTTTGCCTACTTTTATATCTGTGGATATTAGTAACATTGTACCAACAAAACTAATACCCACTTATATATCTGTTGGTATTAGTAACGTTGTGGATTATTATAGAAAAATTCATTCATAATTATGACTTTTATGAAATTCATATGATCTTCATTTTTATTTAAAAATATATTTTCATTTACGAAAATTATTTAAATTTTTTACAATTCCTTAGAATTTGATTTATATATTTTCCAATTTCTTTTAATTATTATTTTTATATTTTATTTCTTTTTTCCACAAGCTACATGATTTTTATTTAAAATATATTTCTATTTTTATTGTGTGTTTTTATTTTAATATTTTAAATTTGTTTCCTATTATAATTTCGTTGTATGATTACGACTTTGTTATAGAATTATATTTCATTAGCAAAAATAAATTATTTTTTATTATAAAATCTCTTTAAATTAGTAACATCATTTATTGTGACTAATATAATTTTTGATCGTTAATGATTAATTTATTAGTCGCTAAAAATGTTTAAATTCTATATATACATATATATATGTTTTATAATAAAAATTTTTCAAATCTCTAAAATCCCAAAATATAAAATATAATAAAAAATACTTAAACACCTCAATTTCTTGAAATTTCAAAAAAAAAACAAAAATTCAATCCCGCGCGCTGCTACCCCTGCCCTTACATGTTTCTAATTTTCAGCCCCTTACCCTCGTCCCCCGTTTCCCGTCCCTCGACCCCTGACCCCCGACCCCCGACCCCGACCCCTCCTGCTCTGCACCTTGAACCCAGGCCGCACCGCCATACCAGCCACCCCCGCTCGAGCACACCACTACACTGGCTGTAGCTCGTCGTTGTCGTCCTCCAGCAGAGCAGCAGCGAGCAGCAGTAGCAGCCGTCAGCATCGCACGAGGGCAGCCGCAGTGTGCCACCGCCCGTCCGCCTCTAGCGCCGCTCGTCACCGGCGAGTGGTCCTTGACCACCGGCGACGCTCCAGCACCCCTCACTCCCACCAATTTCACAGCAATTCGTTTGGTATAAATACTCAAACCCTAACATCTGTTTTGATTAATTTTAAATAAATTAGCTTATCATAAGATAATTTAGTTGTTTAAGTATATATATATGTGTTGTATGAGTGATTTGGAATGGTTAATTGTATTGGTTATGGTTGATTTGTGAAAATTGGATTTGTGATCCGGTTATATAGGGATTTGTCAGTTTTATCCGATTAAGCTATTTTAGATAAATTGAATTTACATTATGCTTTAAAATGTATCTAATTTCATGTTAGAAGTATCAATTTGAAAACTTTGTGCGAAATTAATCGGAATTGGATTATTAGAAATAATTTATTTTGGTTACACCGATCTATGTTGTTATTGAAAATGTATCGAACAATGATTTTGTGTAGAATGGAATTTAATATAAATGAGTAGTTGAGGATGGAGTATGGGATAAGTTTATCAAGGTGTGTATTAGAATTTGTCTACTATAATGATTACATTGCTTCAAATCTATTTATCAATTTTGGTTCATTTAGTTAGTTTTGTTTAATATTATTCAAATTAATTTATTTTGGTTTGAGGTTCATCCCATAGTTGTTGATTGGAGAAACAAGTCCATTATCTTGTATCCAAAAAATGATTGAGCCTTATGTGAAAGATAGAGCATTAAGACATGATGCTTAAATAGTGGTAAAAAATCAAGCAAGGAGAAGGTGTGATGCATAACATCATTGAAATTTAGGTAGCTCAAAGGATTAATTAATGACATACATTAGATGATTTTTAAATCAAAGTTGAAAATAAAGGGTTTACTTCATTTGACATCGACAACAATTCTCATCCTATTCTTAATTTTTCAACTTTAAATTTATATAATGTCACTTCAAGCAATGTAAATGTTTAGGTGAGAAAAAGAAACAAGTGTAACAGAACATTTGATACATATGCATTCTTTGAGAAATGCTATGACGTATTAGATGCTAGTATTGAGAGGTGAGGTAATCAAATTGCAAACTCTAGAAAAAAGAATCTTCGTATTCACCATTAAATATTTTGGCACCAACTCAAAGGTATCAAACTCCAAGAAGTACCCTAAAATATTTAGGATTCCTTGTAAGAATGGCATTTTGATACAACTTAATTTTATCTTACAAGGAATCCTGAAGATTTGAGGGTGCTTCTTGGAGTATCAATGGAAGGTCATAAATGTATAGTGTGTGGAACATATAATATAGCATTAACCTTTTGGATTGTTGAATATTTCAACTAAAATTTTTGTGTTAGGTCTGAAATTGTATATGGTTAAATATTTTTTCTAAAATTTTTGATGGTTGAATATTTGTGTTGCTTGTTCTTTGTTGTTTGGTACTCCTCATGTAGCTCTAGTAATGCATTGAGGTGTTAGTTTTTTCCTTGGCTTTTAGTGATCTTCACTACATTTTTCTTTTAATTTTATCATTGAGTTGCCTTGTGCATTTAGCCCTTTTGTATGCCTTATTATTGGACTTTAGATGTCTTTTGTCAGCATTAATAATAAACTGTTAGTACTTGTTGGAGTTTTCCTAACTACCCAATTACTTGTGGTTCTATGCATGACAACAATTATCATGCATATTTGTACTCAAAATAACTGATGATAACAAAGTCATGCAAGTAGAGTTTGAATATCATACTTCTTTAAATTTTGTATGTTTTAATTTTAATCTTGAGATTACATATATATATATATATACATATAACTAAATAGGATGGAAGATCTCTCTGTATGACAACAATTATCATGCATATTTGTACTCCAAATAATTGATGATAATAAAGTAATGCAAGTAGAGTTTGAATATCATACTTCTTTAAATTTGGCTTGTTTTAATTTTAATCTTTAGAATATATATATATATATATATATATATATATATATATATATATATATTATATGATGAATGAAATATTTAGTTCTCAGCCATTAGATTAAGATCCAACAACCGACATTTATAATAGGGAAAAAAAATATAAGCTATGCATTTTCTTTTCAACCTAGCTACCCTTTCTCAACAAGTAGCATCCACCACCGCTTCTGTCAACATCTGTCACAGGCCATTATTGGATATCGTCAGCATTCTAGCACCACCATAAATCCACCTCCGAATAATTTTGACACTATATATTCTTTGTATCCAACAATTTTGATCAGCTGGGATAATTGAACCAAATCCAAACAAAAGTGTGAGTGAAAGATGGATGAACAAAAAAATCATCGGTAGTTGTTTGATGATCAATTGTGGAAGATAAATTCGTTGAAAAGAATGGAGGTAAGATGTAAAAAGTTTCTACTCATAAGATAGTCAAACAAATCAAGGAAAATATTGACCAAATTGAGTGGAATTCGAAACAAAAATTGTGCTAGAACAAACAAATCCATACTCTTTTCTCAATGAGTATCTTTTCTTTTGCTAGCATTTCTCAATATGTATCACTACTTTGATTCTCATTTAGCGTATAATTTGACTCATTTCCAAGCTTGAAAGCCTTTGTTGACTCATCAACATGCAAGTCATGTTTTGATAATAAAATTTATTTATGTCATATATTTTGCTTACATAATGCATAACCAGATAAGAGGAGGCATATTCCAAACAAAAATTTCATAGCAACCAACTTGGTCTTCTATGTCACAAAACATATTCACATAAATCCTCGCTTGTTTTTTTTATTTAATTTTTGGACAGGATAATCAAATTTACTAGTGGTTTAAATTGATTCATCAAGACTCGTAGTGTATATTTGGGATTTATTTGATAATAAATAAATAGTTGATCTTTTATAGCATATTGTTACAGTGATTTCCTATTAGTGATTTGTACTGAATTATTTGACCAATAGATTTTATTAGTTGTTTGTATAAAGGTATTTGACAATATTAGATTAGAGTAAAATGATGTTAGTAGAGAAAGTCATTAGAATATCCATTCTCTCAAACTCTAATTACCATACATAACTCGACTAGTAACAATTCTCCTAGAAACATACATACATATATATATATATATATATATATTCAATTATAAAATCTCATTCTATTCATGTTAATTTTAATTATTTAGTCGACCATTTCTCTTTTATGAGAAAAACATACTTTATTGCATTTACTTTGATTCTTATGTTTTTACTCTTTTCAACCAAATCAAAATTTGTGAATAGATCTTAACTTTTTTTAAGACCATTGTCTAAACTTGGTTGTATAGGAGGCATAGTAGATTTGGTTTAGATCAAGTAGCAACAAAGCTAAAAAGTTTGAAAGTCTTTAAAGGAATTAAATAAAGCAAAATTTGGAAGAATTGATGATTGTGTGAAATGTAATAGAGCTGCACTAGCTAAAATTTAGGAGTCACTTACTCAATCTCCCTTAGACCCGATACTCATTCAATTCGAGATATTTGCCTCCCTTCATGTCCATTATCTCCTCACTTGTCTAGAAAGCTTCTAAGAAAGATTCAAAAGTGTATTAGCTGAGAGCTTGGGATATATATTCTCAATCTTTTGTAATGCTATTCCTACCATATTAATGCCATCTGTGACCAGGGATGGGCATGTTCTTTATAATCATGCAAGCATATATGCTACACTATCTCACTTTTACACTGACTTGTTAAATACTCCCCACAAGTGACAAGGATGGCATTAGCACATTATCCTACATTTTAAACACTACTTTAATTTATAAATTTATAATGAAAAAGTCAAAACATAATAATTAAATTACGTAACATGCAAATAAATTATCAAACATGCTAAATATTAAATAAATTATGCAATCCAAACCTAGAAGATAGTTTTCGTACCAATCTTATGCAAAAACCCAAACAAAAAAACTTTGGATATGTATATACTCAATTAAAGAGTACGAACTCTCATCATCTAGCTTTTTGATATGAATTTAGATTAATATGATTAAGTTAATTGTATATATATTTTTAGGGAAAATATGTTGACGATTATTATCAAATGGAGGATGATGAGAATGAAAAGGATGACACTGAAGAGGAGAATGAAGAAGATGATGTTTCATGCGTTTTTATAAAAACGCTTTTGTGAGTCGGCTTATGAAGACGGTTGATGCTTTTGTTTGTTAGCTTACGAATATGATCAATATTTTTGTATATCAAATTATGAAGATGCCCGATGTTTATGTATATATGTTAGCTAATGAAGATGCTCGGTGCTTTTGCTCGTAAGCTTATGAAGATGGTCGATGATTTTGTATATTAGTATATGAAGATGTTTTTGTATAATAGACGATGATTTTGTATATCAATGTATGAATATGTTTTTGTATAATAGCTTATGCTATAATTCGTCTATATAGTATTGTACTTAAAGGACTTTTATGCCTTTGGGAGCTAAGCAACTAATTATTTTGTACTACACAATGATAATTATATATGGTGTAGTTAATTATATATATATATATATATATATATATATATATATAAGCATAAATTGTTACTACAGGTGGATATTGGATATTTGATATTTTGTATGTTTTGGCCGGTACAGGTTTTAACAATATATATATATATATGCATACACACACACACACACACACACACACATACAGGGTTAATATGTATATCCAACAATATATATATGTTGGTAATAAGTTTTAGTAATAGATATAATATTGTGTTTAATACTTTTACACACAGATATGATTGTGTGGTTATTTCTTTTTATCACAGATATAATTTTGTGCCTAATACTGCTAGTCACAGATATTATTTTGTGGGTAATAGTTTTAGTTACAGATATTGTTTTGTGGGTAATACTTTTAGTCACAGATATTATTTTGTGGTTAATACTTTTACTCACAGATATAAGTGTGGGCATAAGTTTTACTAACAGATAAATATCTGTGGGCATTATCAATTATTCCCAACAGATGATACATATCTGTGGGTAAAACTTTTAAGCACAGAGTTTTTACCCACAGTTTTGTCACAAAAAAATATCTGTTGGTAAAAGCTTTTGCTAACAGAAAAATAGCTTTTACCAAAAGATAAGGCTATGTTGGCACAAATCATTTATTTTGTAGTGTATAACTTCAAAATAATGTCGTAATCACACGACAAAGTTATAATCGAAAACAAATCTAAAATATTAAAAATAAAAATACAAGAAAGAACGGGAATACATATTTTTAATCGAAAATCAAATTCATAAGAATATAATAAAATCATTGTCGCAAACGAATTTATCTAGAATGGTTTGCAACGACGACGATTAATTAAATTAAAATATGAATTCGAATCATCGATAAATCCATAAAACGAATCGAAATTAAAATAATTAATTGTTTACATCAAATTACGCTAATCAAATCATTAAACTTAATAAATCTAAATTTTAAAAATACGGGGTATTACAAAACAGATCATCAATTCTCGGAAGTGGATACCGATTCTTCACGGTTAGCTGGTTCAATCCTTGGTAGTCAATGTAGAGACGAAGACCTTCTTCTTCACGAACAAGACCGGTGCTCCCTAGGGTGACACACTCGATTGAATGTATCTGTGCTCCAACAACTCTTTTAGTTGGGCCTTTAACTCTTTCAACTCAATCGGCGCCATCCGATAGGGTGCCTTCATGACAGGCCCAGCTCCTGGCACCAACTCAATCTTAAAATTAATTTCTCAAACTAGAGGCATACCCGGTATCTCTTTCGGAAACACATCTGGGAATTCTCTGGCTATCGGGATGTTGTCTAGGGTTGTGAAGTCCTTGTTCATCTCTTTACACTACATAAGTATAGGGGGTACCCCTTCTGGACTAGAGAGTGTAGTATCATTGCTGATACCACCTTGGTAGCCGGCTTAGGCTGGGTCCTTCTATATGAAACCCTAGTCCCCTTCAGGCCTCGCAAAATCACGCGCTCCTGAGCGTAGTCAATGACAGTCTTATATCTCCCCAGCATGTCCATACCCAGAATCACGTCGAAATCCTTCAAGTCCATCCCGATTAGGTCTACTAGGAAGTCTACCCCGCTTATAACTAAGGCCACATCAGAAAACAACTGACTACACTCCACTTCATCACCAGATGGAAGCACCACAGACAATTCTATTATAGCAGCAGGTGGCAGTTCAACCTTAGAAGTAAAAGCAGACGACACAAAGGACATGGTAGCACCCAAATCAAATAGGACATGTACCGGCAGAGAGCGGATGGTGAACATACCAGTAATGACGTCGATCTAGCGGTCAGCCTCCGTCTGGCTAATCACATTCAGGCGTCCGCCTGCCTGAATTCCCCTCTGAGGAAAAGATTTGGGTCCCTGAGGCCTTCCCCTAACCTCTCGAGCTGGGGCACCGGTTGGGATAGGTGCTCGCTGGTAGTACTACGGGGGTGTGGTCTAGAGATGCTGTTGGTAAGCTTGTTGTTGGGGTACCAAGGTTCCCCCTTGCGGTGCCTGTTGGGGCTGGTACTACTAGGCACGCGGCGATCCTCGACACTTGAACAATCTATGGCCCCGTTTGCCACAGTTCAAGCACACTATAAGTCTGCCTCCACAATCCCGGTCGGAGTGATTACGACCGCAACGTCTGCATGAAAATCCTCCCTAGGGGCCTAAGCCTCTGCTATAGTCTGTTGATGGGGGTCTCGTTGGTCCTTCTAACCACGGCTGGGTCCTGATTCTAGAACTATGTCCTTTGGGTTTCCTCTTCTCGAGAATGGTGGTCTGCTCTTGGATTAGGGTGGCGGCAAGGCAGGCACGCTCATACAGTGTATCAAGATCAGAAAAGGGCATTGTGGACTCACTGGCGGTGATCCCTGGGGCAAAACGCAGCAGCTCGGTGAAGCGGGCATGATACTGACGAACTGTCATCGACCCTTGGGAGAGTTGCATAAACTCCCGGAGCTTGTCCCTCTTTAGGCTCTCGGGGTAGAATCTAGAGTCGAGGACGGTCTTGAATGCCTCCCAACTTTCCGGGGGACCGACCCGGGTACGGTGCTCTACCCACCAGGCGTTTGCTATGCCTCTCAAGAAAAATGCCGCTATGTTGGGCTACCGAGCTAGAGGGCAGTCCACTACCTCAAAATTGCGATTCATATCTCAGATCCACCCCTCGAGGATCATTGGATCCTCGTCACCTGAAAACGTCAGAGGATGGTGCCCGGTGACCCTCGGGAGCCAATCTTCACCGGCACCCTCTAGGTGCGGAGCCTGATGCTAAACGAATTCTGTGAAAGCCTCGAAGGCGTCCTCTAAACACGCGACTTGACCGTTTGCCGCCATTCGAAACTACAACAGAAAAGATGAGGTTAGAAGCTACTCCATTGGTTCGTAGTAATCATATCACATTGTTTCCCCTTTTTGGGAAAAAGATCCCTAATCTACTCTTTCGTTTCCTCACAGTGGCCCGGACTCAAGAAATTAAAAAAAAAAATAGGAGTGTTTTGTCATTGTGTGAAAACACTTCGAAATTTGGTGAAAACTTTGTAAATCAAATTTTGTTTGAAAATAAGGGGTGATTCCAATGATCAATGCTATGATACCAACTTATAACACCCCCAAAATTCACTACTAAAAAATTTTTTTTAAAGGAAAGAATTAATGGAAGCGAAATAAGAAACGGTGAATAATGGGGATATTACCGCCACACTCAGTACCAGACCAGTTCACTCCTACCGTTCCGGTACCGAGTGCTAAGGCTAAAATGGATTACCATCAAACAAAAGCTAATAATCCAAAACAAGGATTCATAAGGAAGTTAAATAGTGCACAATATAAAATTCAGAGTACGCATAAAAAGGTTTACAAGCCAAAGGGGTACATAGACAAGGTTCTCAAGGAACATAAAGTATCGTACGACAGAACAAGATTAAAATAAAACAATACAGGGTAAAAAAAATGAAAAGGAGAGTCCGGCCATGTCGCTCTCGGTCCCCATTCCAAGTCTAGGCTCAACTCTCAGCCCCGCCCGATGCCTCGTAAGAGTCGTAGGCATCGAAGATATCATCTCCTACATGCACAAACTCAGGTGGGTCCTCTACTCGTGGGAATGACAACACCCATGAAATGGGTGGTCAGTACGCTACGTACTGAGTAAGGTAACAGATGCGCTAAGGTCACCATACAACACATAACATAGTATACATGACATAATCACGTGAGCAACATGTAGTAAAATAGATGGTAAAGTCTAGCTATAGTCCGGATAGACTTATTCTTTAGATCTCTGGTAAATATAGATTCGATTCACATCATAGTCTTTATCAATTCAGGTGAGTGCAGAAACCCCACTATTATACCCGGTGGACCGATCATGCAGGGCAAAACGCTCCTGGCCACTATTATTCGCCGGTGGACCGGTCTGGCCCCGACTCACATGATGTTTCGCTGTAATTACTTTATGTCTTTCCCATGTCTTATCATTATTACATTCGGTTTGTTGAGCATGGAATCCCCCACTATTATAGCCGGTGGACCGGTCATGTAGGGCACCCCGGCCCTAGCCACTGTTATAGCCGATGGACCGGTCATGTAGGGCACCCCGGCCCTAGCCACTATTATTCGCCGATGGACTGGTCTGGGTCCGGCTCAACATCTTCCTCTTTAAGTGATTAGTGTCTTAACATATATTATTTGAAAGTATCTATCCTTGACATGCATGGCTAACTATATCCACACTTATCCTCCTAGGAGGGCCCGTCCCATATCTTGGGACTCTTGCACCCCTTATCACACCTCTTTTTCCTTTCCCCTTACACTAACACATAATGACAACCAACTCTTAAGGGTGTGGGTTAAGGCCCAACACCTTGTGACATCAAACTCCACCCACTATCACTCTCTAAGGTTTCCCTTGAAACCCTAATTGGACCTATGTGGCCCAATTTCCTCTTACCTTACTACCATTAATTCATTTATCATCCAACACCTCATCTCATTTAAATTCAACCCCAAATCATATCACTCTACTCATTAATTTCGCAGGTGATCGAAAAACCCTAGCTGGCCACTCCAAACCCTAGCACATTTCTTCCCCCGCAAGTAATCTCTCTACTTTCCACCTAACGTTACTTAGTTCCCATGGCACCCATACTCATCCCTCATGTATTAAATTTCCACTCTTAAGCCATTACTCCACTCTTCCTTAATTGTTCTTACTTCCACATTTTCCCCATATTAGGGTTTCTTCCCCAACCCTAATCAAAGTCCCCTATACACCTTACACCAACCTACGTACTATTTTTCATCCAAAGTTTCCAATCATCCCACAATTCTCCTCTTAGTTCATTTACACCCTAATACAACTTTTCTCACGTAAAGATCTTCCCCGTGCAAGATTTATCCACTCCGTGCAAACTCCCAAAGTCCCCATGCAAATTTTAAGCCTCCCATGCATGGTTCCCATCTCTCAATCATTTTGGGCCATTCCTCCCTCTTTAATTTCCTCTCACGGATCATGAGGTATTTTGGTCAACCTCATATCCCCCTTAGTCAACTCACCTTGCATTTCCCCTTTTTATCCTTTCACCTCACATCATATTATTAATATCCTAGCATGTATGTCCTAGAGGGTTATGTCATAAAATATCATAAACACAACAGAACAATCATTACACACATGTCATAAGAAATTCATATAAGCATACCTCAACATGGCATAACACATGGTACATAAGGCACATAACACACACATAGTTGATCTTAGCCACATCCTTACCTAATACGACACCGGTCTTGGAGCACGTTCCTACGCCTCCTCCGGGTTTTGACTTGATTCGCCTATAAGAGGGGAAACTATGGATTAACTTCCCTCTAATAAAAAATTACTATTCTTCCTACCTTACCCTTATCACAACTTACTATTAGGGCTAAAATAACAATATTACTTTTATAAGTAAAAGTAGGGTTATTATTCCTAAGGTAGCTAATCATGCTACTACTAATCAAAAGTAGGTCTTAATAGCTACCATAATTTAAAGTAATTATAATAATGTTTACATTATTAACGGTAATAGTTTCAATGTTACTAATCATGATAATAGTAGTAGTGATAGTAAGGTTAGTGATATATATGAAATATTAATAATAGTGACAAGGTAATAAAAAATAATAATAATAGCAATAATAACAATAATAATAATAACAATAATAATAATAATAATAACGATAATGATGTTAAAACAACAATACTAAAGTTATAGGTCATTAATAATAATAGTCATAACAATTATTAATATTTCAAAGTTAGGTTAAATAATAATAATAATAATAACATTAAGAATAATACTAATACTACTAAAAATAACTAACACTTGAATAACAAGGGTTTAGGGGTTGGGGAGTTTAGGGGACCACCTAAGGATGGTGGTGGCACAGGCGGCAGCGCACGGTGGCGGTGGTGGCGGCGATGGGGGAAAGAGAGGTGGAGAAATGGTGGTGGAGGGAGGAGAAGGAAGAGGAGAGGGTGGCAAGGAAAAATGAAGGTATGGGGAGGTAGAGGGAGCTCCCCTGGTCGTTTTGGAGGGCAAAGGGGGTGTTGGAAGTGGCGGGATAGGCGGAGGGCGGCGAGGCTCGATGAAGGCTGATCGAGGAAGGGACTTTGCACGGCTGGGGCAGTACGTGCAGGGCGAGGCAAGTGGCGGTGGTGGTCTCGATGGGTGGCGTTTGTTGCGGCGCTCACTGGCGGCGGTGGAAAGCTCGACTGTTTGAGCGGCGGCGAGGGCAGGGTTTTTGGGCTTTGCTAAAAGAGAAGACCAGCTATGGCTGCTAACGGGGGGTATTTATAGGCTAATTGGAGGGGGAAAACGATGAAGGAGGGAGAGGGCACGCGGGGCAGGTGCAGCAGGTCGCCGACCGACGGTGGTAGCTGGTGCAGGGCCTACGAATCGTAGGGTGCGTTTGGCTTGGTGCGGGGAAAAAGAAAGGAGACAGCATGTGTGAGGGGTAGGACAGGTAGGCTGGGTCGAAATTGAAAAGGAAAGCGACAGGAATGGCAGGGGAGGACAATCGGGCGGAGCAGGTGGTCGTTGGCAGGCGCAGGCTGCGGTTAGGGGTTGCAGGCTCGCGTGAGGAAGAAGAAGAAGACAAGCGCGGGGTGGACCGGGCGGTCCAGGGAAGAAAAGAAAAAGGAGAGGGAGGCGTTCGGCCGATCGGTTCGGGCGAAGGGGGAGGCTGGGCGGCCTGACGTGCTCGGGATGGGGGAGAGAAACTGATCTGGGCCGGTGGACTGGCCCAGTCGGGGAAAATGGGGGAATGAAGGGAGAAAGGAGAGGGAGGAGAGAGAAAAAAAAGAGAAAAGGGAAAAATAAGGAAATGGGAAAATAGGGGAGAAAAATAAATAAAATAACTTAGGGGAAATAGGTTGTAGTATTTTTGGTAGATAAACAATTTTTAATAATTTAACTTAATATATTTTATTATATTAGTTTAAAAGGTAAATTTTAGAAAATATTGGTTTGAAACCTTATTTAAATAAAATGAGTATGATAAAATAGCAATTTATTTATTTTAATTTATTAAATATTCACATCTAATTTTGTAAACTTAAAATCCAAAAAATAATTAAGTTAAATAAATTTAAAGGCAAAACCCTCAACATAATTAAATTGAATAAGTTTAAGAGCTAACTTATCCCTAATAAAAGTGATTTATTAAATTATATGCTTTTATAATTTTAGGGGATTACATGCTTTGTGTACTATTTTGGGTACTTAGATTGACAGCCTTCCAATTACACTTAATGCATTAAATCTAGTTAAATATAGGAGCCGCTTATTGCTGCTATACTGCTAGTATTTAATTGGGTTAATATTGGCATGTTGTCGTATTAATTAATTAAGGGAAGTAATATAAGGTATATGGACCTACTTTTGTGTACAACTTGGTCGATCTCATTCTCATGACTAAAATATGACTTAGAAATAAATATTAAATTTCTACCTAATCTAGTGGTGGATTTTGAATTCCCTAGCATATTTATCATATCTACGGGTTTTCTATTATTTTTATTATTATTAGTTTATTTTATTTATTCCTTTATTATTTTTATTTTTATAAACCCCCATTAGTATTTTTATTATTTATTTATTTATTGTTATTTAGTGTTTTTATTTTTATTGTTATTCTTAAGCTAATTAAATAGAAGTGAGCCCTCTCAATCCCCGGCCTAGAATGATACCCTTATTTACCAGTGCTACAATTGACAACAAGAGGGTTTACAATGCATGCCGGCTAGGGCCACACCAATTTTTGGCGTTGTTGCCGAGGATTGGTAACTTCACCTTTATTTTGCTAGTTTTTTAGTGCGTTTTTATTTTTAGTGTTTGTGTTTTTCTTTTAGTTTTTTTTAGGTTTATTTAGAATTTTTAGTGTGTTTTTATTTTTCTCTTAACCTTTTCCTTTGAATTGTTAGTGTTTTTAGGTGGCTATGATAGGATCCTTGGGTTATGGACAAATTTGCATGAATATTAATGCAAGAGTAAATGAGGTAAGTTCAAGCAATCTTGATGATAAACTTAACCAACTCACTGCTCTTGTTTTGCATGTAGCTATAGGTACTAGAGTTTTTAATACAAGTGGAGTGTGTCATACGCAAGGAAATCCATATGCTTACCATGAACAAGCTATGAGAGGAAGAGGATGGACACAATTCGGTGCTCAATCTTTTAATGGTTTTCAAGGAGATGATCCCTATACACATACTATTATGGAATTAGGCATCAACCCAACTTTGGATCGGAGATGAATGATCATTATTCAATTCCATATCAAGACCCTTACACATGCGAATATGAAGCTTCAAAATATTATCAATATCCTCAACAAGAATCTTCTCTAGTTTCAGAGCCCTCAAGTTCAGAAAAAATGGATAAGTTTTTTGAAGCATTGACAAACGGGTAAAATCAACTGATGCAAAGTCAAATTATGCAAAATGAAAGGATGTCAGTGTTAGAGGAACAAATGGGTTATATGGTTGATATGATCAATCAATTACAAGCACAAAAAGAGCTCTTTAGTACTTCAGTTCAAAATTCAAGCGAGAGTTATGAGGGTGATGATGCCATATCCGAATGTAAGGATGAGCTAGTTGAGGAGGTTCCCATGGAGAACATTGAAAAGACATATCAGGTGGAAGAAGCGCTTATAAAAGTAGAAGAAGAATCTCATCAAAATGAGAATCAAATGAACAATAGAAGTTTATGGATGACAAGACTATCACTTTCATCTACCATAGACCATCTTTGAACATTTATTCCCTCATTTTGCTTGGAGATGACCATGAGACACAAGGTAAGCCTTTGAACCACTTTGATTTTATTTATGCTAACCACACACCTTGTTTTCCCTCTTTTAGCAGGATGTATGGATCCAAGAGTGAAAAGTGTAATAAAATCACCTTGGATACAGTTAATAAGAAGCGTAATGCTCTAAAGGAGAGGTTATGTTGGAAGGATGTGTTTAAAGATTTTGAGATAGAAAAATATGTTCCTTTGATAGAGAGATCATGACACATGGACATGGGACAAAATATTATCTCTTTACACACATGTTTAAATCCCATGCTAGGTAAGCTATGTTCTTGCTGAATTAAATCTTTCATTAAACCTAATATTTTGTCCTTTTCTTCCTTACAAGATAAAGATGATCATCGCGAGGAAGGATTTGGTGAAGCAGCTCTGAAGTGGACGTACCCACCTTGAATGAGTAAATCAAGATTATGTCAGGCTGAAGACATAAAAATAAGCGCTACTTGGGAGGCAACCCAATGTCATAAGGGAGTTTTCCACCCTCTAGTTATTTATTTAGTTTTTATCTCCATACTTTAAATTACATGTTTCCCTACTTGTTTACACATTGAGGACAATGTGTGATTTAAGTGTGGGGGTGTGTGTGTTTTATGTTTTTGCAAAAGAAACAGAGATAAAAAAAATTATTAAGAGTTTTTAGAGTGTTTAGTATTTTTAGAGTCGTAAGAACCCTTAATTAGTCAATGAGGAATATATCTTTGAAATCTAATGAAAAGATTATCATAAAATTGAGATAAAGCTAGTGGATATTTTTTTTTGTTAATTTCGATATAGGGAACACATATCTACGTGTCTAAATGTGAATGGAGAAAGAATATGTATGATTGTCTAATCACCGACATGGCATATTGAGATTCATCACATTCCTCGGTGAGATTTTGAACCATATGTACCTTCTTTTTCTAAGTGAATTTACACAAAATAATCTATTTTTTTTCTTGGCTTCAAAATTTATTTGTAAACCTCATATATGTTCAATTGCTTTGATCAAATTATTTTCCATAGGTCTTGTAATGGACTATAGAGATTACTAGAACTTACTCTTGTGCTAGTTGAAGCTTATAGTCAAAACATGCTCTGATTGAGAAAATAATAAAGGTAGCTTAGGAATTTTCCATCACATGACCAAATAGCTTAACCTAATTTGCGTATCCATGATATACATCCCATAGAAACCCTTTAAGCCCATACATGAATTATATATTTTTCTTCATTACCCACATTGAATAACCTTCAGGCCTTAATGTCCTTACCTTTGCTTAAAGCTAGTGGAAGGAAATCAAATTGTTATGGATATAAAAAGTGGTTGTGTATGTGAGTGTATGTGAAAGAATTATATGTATTTATGCTAAGAAAGGGGATTGGTTATGTTTGGTGGAGAAAAAAAATAAAAAAATTGAATGAAAAGAAAAATAATAAAAAAAAGAAAAGAAAAAAAGTTAGGATATAAGGAAGAGAGGGAATTATGGAGAAGATGTTGAGAAAGTTCAATTCATGTTACATTTTATTGTGAAGGTGGAGAGGTGTATCATTAATATTTGATGTGGAGTTATGCTTATATTTCATCTAATTATTAGATTCCACTAGCTCTTGATTTTTTTAGCACCACACTCCTAAAATACTCCATACCCTTCTTTACCTTAAACCCTACTACAACCAATAAGTAAGTCCTATTTTATTCTAAAGATGAGAAGCCTTTGATTTGATGGAGATTAGTTACAAGAGTTCAGCATATGGTTCGGTCCATTTGGCAAGTATTTGATATCTTTCATGAGATTTTATCCACAAGAACATGAGCATTCTTTATTTATATATGTGAGTCGTTTGTTATCTTTATCATCTTATCTCACATACATGAGTGTTTCTATACATTTGTAAGCATGAATCTAAGAGAGAAAAAAATAGAGGGTATCCATAGTGATGATGAATCTTGATGTGACTAAGGCGTGGTAGATATTCATCCATAATATTGATTTGTTCATACCTGTAATGTTTATGTGTGAACCATATATTGAAATTGATTCTTTAAATCTCCCAATGCTAAATCTTAATTGATTGCTAATCTTAACGTATGAAAGTAAAAGATTCTAAGACAAAAATGGTTAAGGGTATTAGGTGTGATTTTATTTATTTTATTTGTGTGTGATTTTGTGGGTATATCATCTGCGAAACCATCACGAGACCTTACGCGTCATCGATGGATGACCTAGGGGTTTAAAGGGCTTGTTGCACATGCTAAGTGCAATCGTGAGACCTACGAAAGTGGCTAGTTAATTTAATTTTAATTATTTAGAGTAATAATTTGCTTGAGGACGAGCAAGAATCCAAGTGTAGGGATGTGATAAGTTCATATTTTGACACATTTTATACCCTTATAATCTTAGTTTTTAATATTTTATTTAACTAATATAGGTGAATAATTATGATTTTATGCTTAAGTGGTAATAATTGTATAAATATTATTATTTAAGCTAAAATGATATAAATTAAATAAATTTAGAATAAAATATTATTTATTAATATTTATTTAATTTATTTTGCATGTATTAGTTTTAAATGAAAGAAAATAAAAATAAATAAATAAATAAATTCGACCTTTGGACCAACAGCCGAAGGCCGAAGGCCCAAAGGCCAGGGAACAACGAGTAAAGCCAAACAAAGCAAAATAGAGGTCTGCGCAAGATCAAGAAACAAAAAGAAAATAGAGGAAGGGCGGGCAAAATACGGAATAGGGCTAAGGTGGAAAGAAGGCAGCAGACTTAAATTATAAAAAGAAAAGAAGCCGCTCAGCTGCAGTAAAAGAAGCGAGAGCCTTTAGAGGCTACACGCTGAGGAGGAACAGCGAAGTAAGGTAGAGCACGGAAAGCGGCGCACAGGAGGACGACGAAGGACAAGCAGCTACACGGACTTTGAGGCTGAGCAGCAGCTGTCAGCGTGGCAGCACAACATCAATTTTTGAGGCAGAGGTCAGCGTCGGGAAAAGAAAAAAAAAAGGAAAGAGAAGAATATTGCACCAAAATTAATACAATCAAGAGAGAAGAATTTATACCGGTAGAATTTATTTCAGATAAAATTAATTTTTATCTAAATAAATTCTTGATCTTTTATTTAAAATTAATTCCGGTTTTTTATTTCTATATTTTTAATTTATATTTTAGATATATATTTCTCTGTAATTAATTCTATAATTATGGCTGGCTGATTATTTATTGTTAGGGAATAAATTAAAACCTTGGATTAGGGTTTGAATTATAATTTTAGTTTCTTTATTTCGTGAGATTGTTTCTTGACTCTATTTTAATTGCTATCGTTTATATATATAATTCTGTCAAGTATAATTTATTTGGTGCATGCCTTGTTCTGGTTTCCTCATAAGTGACAGTATGTGAGATTATTTACCTGCTAGGTGGCCATCTAAATATACTAGAATTTATATGTATAAATTGTAGCTAGGTTAGATAACAATTCACCTAATAGTTTTGTGATTCTAACCGAAGTAGTAAAACGTTTTGATATGTGTAGATCAAGGAAAGAAAATACAGCTAGACATGCTTTGTGTACTAGTTTGGGTACTTAGATTGACAGCCTTCCAATTACACTTAATGCATTAAATCTAGTTAAATATGGGAGCCACTTGTTGCTACTATACTGCTAGTACTTAATAGGGTTAATATTGGCACGTTGTCGTATTAATTAATTAAGGAAAGTAATATAAGGTGTATGGACCTAATTTTGGTGTACAACTTGGTCGATCTCATTCTCATGATTAAAAGATGACTTAGAAATAAATATTATATTTCGACCTAATGTAGTGGTAGATTTTGAATTCCCTAGCATATTTATCATATATGTGGGTTTCCTATTATTTTTATTATCATTAGTTTATTTTATTTTATTTATTCCTTTTATTATTTTTATTTTTATAAACCCCCATTAGTATTTTTCTTATTTATTTATTTATTGTTATTTAGTATTTTTATTTTTATTCTTATTCTTAAGCTAATTAAATAGAAGTGAGCCCTCTCAATCTCCGGCCTAGAACGATACCCTTATTTACCAGTGCTACAATTGACAATAAGAGGGTTTAAATTGCGTGCCGGCTACGGCCACACCATTAGGGGGTTGTAAAAGATAGGGTGTGGGGGTGAAGGGATGAAAGGGGAAAAAGGAAATGAATTGACTAGAAGGAAGTAAGAATGACCTATGGGTCTCATGACTTATGAGTAGACACATAAAAGGATAATATGGATAAAAAAAGAAAGTAAAGTTAATCTTGCATGGGGAGTCTATGGTTTGCATGAGATGATTAGTCTTTGTGAAGCGAACCCCAAGTGGAGTTCAGTAAAAATTACACAGAAAACGCAAGAACAACCGAATAGGAACAGGGATAGGGAGATCGGGACTGCCCGATCTAAATCCTCGCAACCGAGAATAACAAAGAAATGTCAGACACCGACAATAAACGACGTAAATCGTAAGAATTAAGCTAAAAGCTTTATTTCATATGCTGAAATCGATTCGAACTAAGTTGTTCTTCTTACATAAAGATCGACGCTATTTATAGAGCAGCAGCTAGCTATGGTAGATGGAAGTCGAACGTTGAGCAACGGTCGAAAAGGTGGAGCGGGTAGAGTGAATTAAAGGTGGGTAACTCCCATTCATGGTGGTCGACGAAGAATGCGAGATTAGAGGAAGGAGACGACTCGGGCAGGCTGCGTGAGGAGTGAATGTCGTTTTGACCGAACGGGAGTGAGGTGTTGGGACGAACGGGTTGATAAGGAAGGCAGGCGTAAAGGGCTGTTGGTGCGGGCAGGGCGTCGATGTCCAATTTATTTGGGCTGAGGGTATGGTAATTTGTTTGGGCTGAGTTTATGGTAGGATTAAGGTTGATGTAGGGGGTTTGAAGAGGGTTTAATGATGGGTTAGGCAAATCCTATTTAACTAGCTGCTTACTACCCTTATTACAAGATAAAACTAAATAAACAAAACAATGATAATAATAATAGTAGAATTTCGCTAATTGGCGATAATGCCATTATTCTTGCTAATAATTTAAAACTTGAGTATGTCTTCTCAGCAACAGGGTCCCGTTTTTGATAGCACCGTCTTGAATCCTTTTCCCCGCTTGCTTGGCTTTGATTGTCAATTTTCTTGATTATCCTGCAAGACAATAATACAAATATAATTAATTATTTTTAAAGGATAATTGGTGATTTTCTTAGTAAGGGTACTAAGGATATTTGGGCTTTCATCATCCTCCCCTTCTTGAAAAGGTTTCGTCACCGAAACCGAACCTGCATCATAAAATGGGGATAGGTCAGAAACATTAAAAGTATCACTGATATTGCCATATTTTCCTGGAAGATCGATCTTGTAAGCGTTATCGTTAATGCGTTCCAAGATGGTAAAGGGACCATCGCCTCTTTGTGCGAGCTTGGATTTCCTTTGGGTAGGAAACCTTTCTTTTCGTAAATGGACCCACACAAGATCTCCTGGGGCGAATATAATCTTCTTGCGGTGTTTGTTTGCTGTGCTTGCTATCTGATGATTGCGTAGGTTTATCTGTTTCTCGACTGACTCATGTAATGATTTTATGGATTGCGCCCTTTTTTCTGCATCAAAGTTAGCATAATCGGTTATGGGTAAAGGAATAAGATCAAGGGGTGAAAGAGGATTAAACCCGTAGACAATTTCAAAGGGAGTCTTTTTGGTGGTGGAGTGGATGGTCCGATTGTATGCGAACTCCACATGTGGTAGGTGGGATTCCCAATGCTTAATGTTATTATCCAGGATAGCTCGAAGCATGTTACCAAGAGTGCGATTTACTACTTCGGTTTGGCCGTCAGTCTGGGGATGGCATGTAGTAGAAAATAGTAACTTTGTTCCTAATTTTCCCCATAAGACCCGCCAAAAGTGGCTGAGAAATTTGACATCCCTGTCGGATACAATGGTACGTGGTACACCATGTAAGCGCACAATATTTTGGAAGAAATAATCAGCTATTGTGGTAGCATCATTGGTACGGTGGCAAGCAACAAAATGTGCCATTTTAGAGAATCGGTCGACAACTACCATGATGCTATCTTTCCCTCTGTTAGACCTGGGTAGTCCAAGTACAAAATCCATGGAAATGTCAACCCAAGGTTGCTTAGGGACGGGAAGAGGTGTGTATAACCCATGTGGCTTAGAAGTGGATTTAGCATGTTTACAAGTCACGCACTGATCACAAAATCTTTGCACATCTCGTTTGAGGTGGGGCCAATAGAAATGCTCTTTGATGATACTTAAAGTTTTGAGATGGCCGAAGTGGCCCATCAGACCTCCACTATGGGCTTCTTGTATAAGCAAGGCACGCATAGAGCATCTAGGTATGCATAATCTATTGTCACGAAAAAGTAAGCCCTCATGACGATAGTATTTTCCGATGGTGGTATTTTCGCATGCTTTGAATAATTCGGAAAAGTCATCATCAGCTGCATATAGATTTTTAATATAGGTAAACCCTAATAAATGAGCATCCAAGGTAGCAATCAATGTATATCTCCTGCTTAGGGCATCAGCAACAATATTATCACCACCTTTTTTGTACTTAATCATATATGGGAAGGATTCAAGGAATTCAATCCACTTGGCTTGTCTCCGATTTAGCTTATGCTGAGATTTTAGGTATTTGAGTGCTTGGTGGTCTGAATGAATGATGAATTCCTTGTACCATAGGTAGTGTTGCCAAGTTTCCAAAGCCCTAATTAGGGCAAATAATTCTTTCTCATAGGTGGAGTAATTAAGGGTAGCACCGCTCAATTTTTCACTGAAGTAGGCAATAGGTTTTCTTTCTTGAGATAGGACAGCTCCAATACCTATTCCTGATGCGTCACAGTCAATTTCAAAAGCCTTATCGAAATCAGGTAGCGATAATATGGGGGCATTAGTCAACTTTTCTTTTAATAAGTCAAAGGCATTCTGCTGTTCTTTCTCCCATTTAAACCCGACTTCCTTTTTTATAACTGAGGTGAGGGGAGCGGCTATAGTACTGAAGTTACGCACAAATCTCCGGTAGAAGCTACATAAGCCATGGAAGCTTCTTACTTCTGTAATAGACTGGGGTACGGGCCAGTCTCGTATGGCCTTCACCTTTTCATCGTCAACGGATATTCCATCCTTGCCTATTACAAATCCCAGAAACACAACACTTTCTAAACAGAATCTGCTCTTGGAGAGGTTGGCATATAATTTCTCGCTTTTAAACACCTCAAGGACAGATCGTAGATGATCAAAGTGTTCCTCGTAAGATTTGCTATATATAAGGATGTCGTCAAAGTATACGACGACGAATTTACCAATAAAGTGTCTGAGCACATAATTCATTAGTCGCATGAAAGTACTAGGTGCATTAGACAGGCCGAAGGGCATCACCAGCCACTCATAGAGTCCAAAGTTGGTTTTAAAGGCCGTTTTCCATTCATCGCCAGCCTTCATGCGAATCTGATGGTATCCACTTTTTAAATCAATTTTTGAAAATATAATAGACCCATGCAATTGGTCAAGCATTTCATCTAACCGAGGGATGGGGTATCGGTATTTGACGGTAATTTTATTAACAGCTCTACTGTCAATACACATGCGCCAACTTCCATCCTTCTTTGGAACTAGTAACACCGGAACAGCACAAGGACTCATGGACTCTCGAATGTGCCCCTTTTCAAGTAATTCAGTTACCTGCTTCTTTAGTTCTTTTACTTCCTCAGGGTTAGCTCGATATGCAGGTCTATTGGGAATGGAAGCTCCAGGTATGAAATCAATCTGATGTTCGATTCCTCTAGTTGGAGGTAGCCCTTGTGGAATTTCTTCAGGAAAGAGCTCAGAGTATTCATTGAGTAAGGTGCGTATGTCCTCAGGAACAGAATCAAGTAGAGAAAAATCACTATGATAACATTCTTTATGCAAGAGCATATAGATGGGTAACTTAGTAGAGAAAGCATAAGAGATGTCTCTTTTTCGGGCGAAAAAGTTACGTAGTGGTTTATTCTGGCCTTCCATGTTGGATTTTGAGGTCTTACTTATCTCCTCCCTCATGCTCTTGAATTCGGCTTGAAGCTTGAGTTGATCATCATGGACTTGCTGGGGTGATAGCGGCATTAGAGTGATCTTTTTGTCATCCTTGATAAGGGAGTAGCTATTTTTATACCCGTCATGGGTCACTTTCCTATCAAACTGCCATGGTCTCCCAAGTAGAACGTGACTAGCGTGCATAGGAATGACATCACATAATACTTCATCCGTATATTTCCCAATTTGGATGGCAAGTAATACTTGTTTGTAGACCTTGACCTCACCCGTGTCGTTGAGCCATTGTAGTTTATAGGGTCGAGGGTGCTTCGTGGCTATCAACCCTAATTTGGTAATTAGGCTAGCACTTGCGGCGTTAACACAGCTACCGCTATCAATGATCAAACTACACAACTTGTCACTGATTCGACATCTGGTATGGAAGATATTTTCACGTTGTATTCGCTCGTCATCAACTTTTGCATGTACGTTCAGGGCACGTCGTACGACGAGTAGTTCTCCCTCGGAAGCATATACCTCATCATGGCCAGGGTCACTATCATAGGGGTCAATAGGAGTAGGGGAGTGGTCAACACAATCATCATCCTCGGACTCAACCTCTCCTGTGGGTCGAACCACCATCACCTTCCTATTGGGACATTCGGACGCGATATGACCATGCCCCAAGCATTTGAAGCATTTGATGTTTCTTGAACGTCCATTGCTAGAATTACCACTTAGATGTTCCTTACCCTTTTCCTTAAGAGGGCTTGCCCGATTGTCGAACTGGACTCTTGACCTTTCTTCACTTCTAGGAGGCTGCTTCCAGTTATGATTTTTTGAATGGCCGGATTGGAAGTTGGGTTGGGGTTTAAAGGTCCTGACCCTTTTGATCTGTTTTTCAATCTTGATGGCTAAGCTAACCATTTCCTCGATATCCACATAGTGTTGGAGTTCAAGTTTATCAGCTATTTCCTTGTTAAGTCCACTAAGGAATCTAGCCATGGTCGCCTCTCTATCTTCGATTATGTTGGCCCGAATCATTGCGATCTCCATTTCCTTATAATATTCATCAACACTTCTAGGACCTTGAACGAGGTTTTGAAGTTTCTGGTAGAGTTCTCGATAGTAATAGCTAGGTACAAACCTGTGTCGTAATAATCCTTTGAACTCGTTCCAATCTCTTACCGGTCTCTCGTGGTTTCGGCGCCGGTTAGTAATAAGCTGATCCCACCAATTGATGGCATAATCGGTGAACTCAACAATGGCGAGTTTAATCTTTTTTTCATCTGAGTAATTGTAGCAATCAAAGACCAACTCTATTTTTCTTTCCCAGTCCAAATATGCGTCAGGATCATTTTTTCCACTAAATGCTGGGATCGTTAATTTGATATTATTTAGGTTCCGGCCCTCCTGATCGTACCGTCTTGGATGTCGGCGAGGTCGATGTCCCATCCTGGCATGTTCTTGGGCTGATGGGCCGTCGGATGAGAAAATATCTGGTTCGGGGTGAAAGTTTCTTGGATGTCTGTTTGGCTGGGGTGACTGGATAGGTTCAGTTGTATTATTAATTGTTTGTTCAATCCGATCCAGTCTTTCTATTAAGATACGTAGTTGTGCGGAAATAGGGTTTGAGTTACTATCGGATCCTTCCGACACGTGTCCTGACATTGCATGTCCGGTTCGGGAATTCATTTCAATCCGTTTATCTGTATTAAATTGTCACACGATCGATTGATATTACTTACGTAATAGGTGACTAGAATGTTGGGCTTTTAGCCCGTGACTGTTCGATAGGACGGGTTTTTCGAGCTGGTGGCTTAAACGATATGGAATATCGAATCGCCGCCTAATACCCGATATCCTGCCCCATATCTGGATACCAAATTAATTTTGGTATCAAGTTCGGATCACTAGGTGATATCTAAAAATTTATTTATTTATTTTTATTTTTTTTTAAATCAGATGACCCAAAAAAATAAAAAAAATTAACACGGTAGAATTAAACAAGGGTCGACACCAGACAATCCAAACAGGGTGCTGTTTGGGACAGTGAAAAAAAAATTAAAATAAAATAGAAAACACCAATCTGTCGAAATCGACACAGCAGGGAATTGCAAATCGACTCAAAACAGGAATAGAATCGAAACACAGAAATTGCGACTAGAAATCAAGACACGAATTTGATGCTGCAACGACAAAATTTCAAACAAAAAAATCGATGCTAAACATACCCAGATCCGAACGATTTTTGAACATAAAACAGAAGAAAAAAAAACATTAATTCAGAGATGAGCGAAGCAGATCGACGCTCTGATACCAGCTGAAGCGAACCCCAAGTGGAGTTCAGTAAAAATTACACAGAAAACGCAAGAACAACCGAATAGGAACAGGGATAGGGAGATCGGGACTGCCCGATCTAAATCCTCGCAACCGAGAATAACAAAGAAATTTCGGACACCGACAATAAACGACGTAAATCGTAAGAATTAAGCTAAAAGCTTTATTTCATATGCTGAAATCGATTCGAACTAAGTTGTTCTTCTTACATAAAGATCGACGCTATTTATAGAGCAGCAGCTAGCTATGGTAGATGGAAGTCGAACGTTGAGCAACGGTCGAAAAGGTGGAGCGGGTAGAGTGAATTAAAGGTGGGTAACTCCCATTCATGGTGGTCGACGAAGAATGCGAGATTAGAGGAAGGAGACGACTCGGGCAGGCTGCGTGAGGAGTGAATGTCGTTTTGACCGAACGGGAGTGAGGTGTTGGGACGAACGGGTTGATAAGGAAGGCAGGCGTAAAGGGCTGTTGGTGCGGGCAGGGCGTCGATGTCCAATTTATTTGGGCTGAGGGTATGGTAATTTGTTTGGGCTGAGTTTATGGTAGGATTAAGGTTGATGTAGGGGGTTTGAAGAGGGTTTAATGATGGGTTAGGCAAATCCTATTTAACTAGCTGCTTACTACCCTTATTACAAGATAAAACTAAATAAACAAAACAATGATAATAATAATAGTAGAATTTCGCTAATTGGCGATAATGCCATTATTCTTGCTAATAATTTAAAACTTGAGTATGTCTTCTCAGCAACAGGGTCCCGTTTTTGATAGCACCGTCTTGAATCCTTTTCCCCGCTTGCTTGGCTTTGATTGTCAATTTTCTTGATTATCCTGCAAGACAATAATACAAATATAATTAATTATTTTTAAAGGATAATTGGTGATTTTCTTAGTAAGGGTACTAAGGGTATTTGGGCTTTCATCACTTTTTATAGAGATGATCCTTACGTGGAAAAAGTTGACTTGAGGTTTAAGTAAGGTAAGGAAAGAGTTGTTGGAGTGATTGGAATCCATGGGTGAAAAATAGTACGTAGGTTGGTATAAGGGTGCATGGGGAACCTGACTAAGGTTTGAGAGGAAAACCCTAAGTAGAGGAGATTGTGGAAGGGAGAAATAATGGAGAGGATTGGAATATAGGGTAAGAGTGGAAGGATGTCACATGGAGAGTGAGTATGTGTCATGTGGAAGAGGGGATAGTAAGAGAGTGATGGGAGAATAACATATGCGTAAAGAGAGGTGCTAGGGTTTGGGGTGACCAAGTATGATTTTTGCAATCACATGTGTAAAATGGGAAGTAAAGTGGGATGCTTGGGGATGAATTGATTGAGGTAATGAGTTGGGGGTGATAGTAAGTTGACTCAAAGGTATGGAAAAGTGGGTCTCGACCCACACACATAGGAGTTGGATATTCATGGTAAGTGAGGAGAAGGGAAAAATGATGTCCATATGTCTTAGGAGGCATAGAGGTCCCAAGATATAGGACAGGCCCCTTTTAGGAGGATAGGAGTAGACAAGTTGTGTGAGCAGGTAGTTCAAAGGACATGCATGTTTAGGGCGGAAATATTTATCGAATAAGACATGAATAAGATACTAACCATTTAAAGTGAAAGATTATTCAGCCAGGCCCAGACCAATCTACTAGAGAATAATAGTGGCTAGGTGCCTTGTACCTTAGAGACTGTTCCATCGGCAAATTATATTGGCTAGGTGCCTTATGCCTTAGGTGTTTTTTTGGTCCACTGGCTACAATAATGGGGGATTCCGCGCTCAATAAACCAAACCTAATAATGATAATCTATGGAAAGATAATATCTACTTATAGTGAAATAGCATGCGAGTAGGGGCCAGACCGGTCCACGAGTAAACAATAGTGGCTAGGTGTCTTGTGCCCTAGAGATTGTTCCACCAGCGAATAATAGTAGACAGGTGTGTTTCGCCTTGGGTGTTTTTCGGTTCATTGGCTATAATAGTAGTAGGGTTCTCATACTCGCATAGATTGATAATGATTATGGTGTGAAATGGGAATATTGACCGGAGATCTAACGATTAAGTTTAACTGGACTGAATCACAACTTATACTATCTATTTTTCCTGTATGGCTTATCTGCATAGTTACCTGCTTGTCTTATATGTCTTTTGTGTATGGCTTTAGCTTCATGGTTACCTTACTCAGTACGTAGCGTACTGACCACCCATTTTATGGGTGCTACTCATTCCTAAGAGTAGATGCCCCTACTGAGTTTGTGTAGATAGGAGACATTATTTTTTTATGCCTATGACACTTATGAGGCATCAGACGGGACTGAGAGTTGACCTTTTGGGACTTGGCATGAGGGCCCAAAAGTGATGTAGACCGGACTCTTCGTATTTTTGTTTTCGTTTTATTGTGTTATACCTTTTATCCCCTTAGGGACTTTGACTATGTAACTCTTTTTTGGTTGTGATGATTTTTAATCACACTCTGATTTTATCGTTATGAATATTTTAGTTTTCTATATATATTTGTCTTAAATGTGTTTAATGATTTGAAAAATTATCCTTAGCCTTGAGGTTGGTGCAAGACTAGTTGGGGGATGGGCTTGTACTAATCACGATGGTAGCACCACCGTGCTTGTGTTTGTTTTAATTAAAAGAAAATTTTCAATTGTGATTTGTTATGGTATTATAGTAGCGACCTGAAATAAATAGTGGAATGAACTCAAAAAAAGATTTAGTGAACTTTTTAAGCTAAGGTATATTCACCAAAGCCCTATCAAGTATGTAGGCCACTGCATCATCCCCACTTCTTTTATTTAACCGGGTAAGAAAACACCCATAACCTTTTAGATCTGTTAGGCCGACATTTTTGATGCATTGAGAAAAATCATGCATGTATTGTATAGCAGATGCACACCCTCCCTTTTTCTCATTAAGCTGTCAAATTGCATTAAAATTCCCTTTAAGAACCATAGAAAAATTAGGTTTGTTGTTCTACATCAACCAACTCTAAAGGGATATTCTGGCACACAAGAATTAAAAGCATAAATAAACCCCACAACAAAACAAATACTATCATCAATAGCCACAACATTGCACAAAATACCTCAAGCACAAGTACTTATTTGGTGTTTCTTTTGTATAATCAGAGTAGATGTTTCATGTATTGGTTGGTCGATAGTCTTTTATGTAAATTCATTTGTTTCTTTTTTTTGTTGTTGTTGTCAATGAAGTGCCCAATGATCATTTTTATATAAATATATATGTCCTCACTTATATATGTATATTCCACTAACACATTGACACACAAGCATGTCTATCAGTCTTTTAGGATGTAATTTTTGTATATTAATTTGTATAAGAGTTTTGTATGTATAGTCTTATATCCATTTTGGGACATCTAAAATTATAGTAAAACTCTCTTACTTTTTCTATCTTGTCTCTTCTCAGTATTTTAATCTTAGTATTCTCTCATTGTTAACTCTTAGTTCCATTTTCTAAGAACCCCTCAATTAACAAAACCTATAACATACATAGATATTTTTAAAATAATAAAATAGAAAATTTCCCATATTATTACTTAATCAAAATAATTAAAGCTATCAACCAACTTAAAACTACATGAAATAACACATAAAATAATGCATTTCTCTTTAATATATCATAATTATAATTTATTTATTTTAAATGGGATATTACAATTAGGTAATTTTAATGTTATAAGTGTTTGTCATGCTACATAAGCTAGATATTTTCCAAAATTATTTAGAAGCTAATTTTTTAATGAAACTTACATTGAGTTTTATGTTGAGTTCCATCATAAGCGGTGTAATACCCCGTATTTTTAAAATCCAGATTTATTAAGGTTAATGATTTTATTAGCGTAATTTGATGTAAACACTTACTTATTTTAATTTCGATGCGTTTTATAGATTTATCGACGGTTTCGAATTCATAATTGAATGTAATTAATCATTGTCGTTGCGAACCATTCTAGACAAATTCGTTTACGACAATGATTCTATTATATTCTTATGAATTTGATTCTCGGTTAAAAATATGTATTTCCGTTGTTTCTCATATTTTTATTTTTAATATTTTTAGATTTGTTTTCGATTATAACTTCGTCATGTGTTAACGGTGTATTTTGAGGTTATATTTCGTTGACGAAATATATTATTTAAATTATATAATTTCTACTTAAATAGTTAAATTTATTTTAATAATTTTATCCGTAGAAAATAATTCCGACTTTAAATTTATTCGTTTTCGGTAATCGTTAATATTTTCGGAAAGTTTTAAATTAAAAAGATTTTCAGAGTTTATTTATAAAATTCTTTCTGGAGTTAATTCTCTTTCGTTTTATGCTTTTTGGTTTACGGAAAACCGATTTCAGAAATTATTTAAATTAGTCTTGGTTTATTCGAATTTGACTTAAATATTTTATTATATGTTTTTAAATATTATTTCAGGGTCTTATAATGTATTCCCGTAAGTAATATAAATGTTTTACGTTCGTTGGTAAATTCTTTAAAAAAATATTTCCGAAATTCTTTATATAACTATTTTATTAATTTTAAGTCTTATGATCCGTTCGAAATAAATTTTTGTTTAATAAATTTTAGATAAACTCTTTCAAATAATATTTTTAATATTTAGTATTTATTTCATATGTGCATTTAAATAAAAAAAAACACACACACAGCACTTGTCGGTGAAAAAAAAAAAAACCCCTTCCTTTTCTTTTCCCTCTTCTCTCCCTTCCCTTCGGTTTTCCCTATTCCCCGACCCCCTGCGCCTTGCCCTGTCCCGCAACCCTAGCTTGCCACCACCGCCTCCTCCGCTCCGCTCCGGCCAACCTCGCCAGCCACCACGGGCGACGCAACCGCCGGCGACGCAGCAACAGCCAGCTCGACCGCAGCAGTGGCAGCGACCACCAGCAGCAACGCGAGAGAAGCAGCAGCAGCGCGGGAGCAGTCGCAGCAGCGGCGAGCCACCGTCCGGTCACCGGCGAGCTCGGGCGATCATCGGCGAGCAATCCTTGGCCTCCGACGAAGCTTCCCCGGCCTTCCTTTGCCCCGATTTATCGGTTTTTCGTTTGGTATAATTTCCGAAAAACCCTAACCCTTGTTTTGATTAATTGGGTATGAATTAGCTTATAAAAAGCTAAATTGATTGTTTGATTATGTATATATGTGTTGTAAGATTAATTTGGATAGGTTAATTGCGTGGTTGTGTTGGAATTTTGGAAAAATTGGATTTTTGGCCGGGTTATACCCGAATTTTTCGGATCTGTCCGTTTTTGCGATTTCGGACAAATTGATTATACAATATGTTTTAAAATGTATCCAATTTCATTTTGGAACCGTCAATTTGAGAAATTTATGCATGTTTTATCGGAATTTGATTCCTAGGTCAAATTTTGGGTGTAATGAAATCGGGTTGTATAATTGAGCCGTTCCGCTCAATTGATTTTATAATATCGTTTAAAATGTATTTAATTTTATATTGGAAGTGTTGATTTGGAAAAATTGTGAGTAATTTATCGGAATTGAATTTTTAGGTCAAACCTCCCGCGGGTTTAAATTGGATTTTGTAATTGGGTTATTTTATTCAATTGACTATATAAATTATATTAGAATATGTTTAATTACATTTTCGAACCGTTAATTGGTATGTTTTGGCAATAATTGATCGGGTTTGCGTTCCGGACTCAAAAACCCTAATTGTGCTAAATTGGATATTTCTGTTATCGGTTTTGATCAATTGATTAATTCATATGTTATAAAATGTTTTTAATTGTATTTCTAAACATTCAATTTGATTAAATTTATAGAATTTTACTGAATCGTATTTTCGGGCTTAAAACCTTAGATTTTAAGTGAAATTATGAAATTGGTTATTTGTGTAGTTGTTTTGCTAAAATTAAATTTATAAAAGTAGTTGAAATGATCATAATTGTATTTTAATGCCTTTAATTGGAATCAATTGATTTGAATTGACGGAGTTTGTGTTGTAGACTTTAAAACCCTAATTTTAAAAATGGATGGTCTGGAATTGGTTAATCGGAAGATTGTTTTGTTGAAATCGATTATCTGGATTTATCTAAAATTAGTTTAATCGTGTTTTAAAACTATCAATTTGGGGTAATCAAAGTGATTTGGTCGATTCATAGTTAGGCATTTAAGACCCTAATCTTCGGGGATGATTTTGTAGAATTGATTTTGCTATATGTATTTTATCTAATCGGTTTCTATCTTGGGGTTTAAATAATTTAAATTATGTTTTAACCTAATCGATTTGGATTTGATTCTAAGTAAATTGGTTGGGTTACTTATTCAATTATAAAACCTAATAAATAAGTCATTTTTGATAAATTAACTTATGATCGATTATTCTGTCTCAGGCTTTCCAAATTAATTTGAAATTTCCTAAGTGTATTTGTATTAATCTGTTTGATATATATTTAATCTTAAAACTTAATAGAACTATGATTTTAAGTCCTAAGTTTTGGACACGTTTTCTAAGAAAAAATAGTTTGTGTTTCTTTGTATCGAGTAAATTATAATAATTGAAATTATTGATTGATAGGATAGTTTCTAATTTAGTTTTCGATTCCATCGGATCTAGGAAAGTATTATCGTGGATCCACGAGTTAGTGATCTCTCTCACCCTCTTATGTCGCTTAGCTAGCTTCGGATTCAGGTAAGTTCTCTACTTACCTCTACTTATGGGTATTTTGTAAGGATGTGGCTAAGGTCCTTGCGTGTTATGTGACTTGTATACCTTGGATGTTTTGTATAGATATCATGTCTTGTTGTACATCACATGTTTGACCTTAACGTGTTTTATGCGTAGTGAGTTTGGAGTTAAGGTATGTGGTATGTGTTTTCTTACGATATGAATGTGATACCTATATGTGGTGATTATGATGTGCTGTGATATGATGTAACCCTTTAGGGCATGCATGCTAGGGTGATTATTATTATTATTATTATTATTATTATTATGGCATGGAGATAAAAGGAAAAATTAAATAAATGGGAAGTGAGTTGCAAAAGGGAGTATAAGGGATCCGATTAGGGTTTTGAGAAGAATTAGTAATATGGAAAAGGCGGAAGTAAAAATGATTAATGGTGAGTGAGGTGCGGGTTGAGAGTGAGAGTTTATGTTATGAGGAATGATTATGGGTGCTTTGGGAGAGAAGAAGTATTGGGTGAAAAGGGGACGTTACTTGTGGGAAAAGAAAGGTACTAGGGTTGAAGTAGCCAATTAGGTTTTCAGAGTCACAGGTGGAATCGATGGGTAGAGCGATGTGATTTGGGGTTGGAATTAAATGAGGTGAGGTGTTGATGATAGATGAATTAATGGTAGTGAAATAAGAGGAAGTTGGGCCACATAGGTCCAATTGGGGTTTCAAGGGAAACCCTAGAGGCTAATGACGGGTGGAGTTGGTCTTTATTATGTGTAAGTATAGAAGGGAAATGGATATCGAGGTGTGTAAGGGGTGCACGAGTTCCAAGATATGGGATGTGCCCTCCTGGGAGGATAAGTGTGGATATAGTTAGCCATACATGTCAAGGATAAAACACTTTCAAATAAGATACGTTAAAATACTAATTACTTAAAGAGAAAGATGCTGAGTCGGGGCCCAGACCGGTCCACCAGCGAATAATAGTGGCCAGGAGCCGGGGTGCCCTGGAGACCGTGCCACCGGCAAACAATAGTGGTTAGGAGCGTTTTGCCCTGTATGATTTCCGGTCCACCGGCTATAATAGTGGGGGTTACCGTGCTCAGCAAACCAAACGTAAAATCGATAAGACATGGGAAAAATACTAATCACTTACAGTGGAACACCATGTGAGTCGGAGCTAGACCGGTCCACCAGCAAATAATAGTGGCCAGGAGCGTTCTGCCCTGGAGACCGAGCCACCGGCAAATAATAGTGGCCAGGAGCGTTCTGCCCTGTACATATCTTCGGTCCACCGGCTATAATAGTGGGGTTCCCGCACTCACATGGACTATTAAAGAATATGTGTGGAATGAATATATTATTGATAAGAATAAAGAATGAGTCACAAGCACTTATAGTGAAACACCATATGAGTCGGGGCCAGACCGGTCCACCGGCAAATAATAGTGGCCAGGAGCGTTCTGCCCTGGAGACCGGTCCACCGGCAAATAATAGTGGTCAGGAGCGTTCTGCCCTGAGTTTATATATTCCGGTCCACCGGCTATAATAGTGCGGTTCCCGCACTCACGTGGATTAATACTGTGGTGTGAAATGACTACTTTTAATAAAGACTCAAAGGAAATAAGTTTAATTGGACTATGGTCAGCTTTTATTATCTGTATTACTACATGCTGCTTTCGTGAGTATGTCACGCGTCGAGTATCCAATAATATGGATTATTCCTACTTGAGGCGCATGAGTCACTTTATATTTCGGTTATACTACGCCTATATGTTTAAATGGGATGTTATATATGTTTCATATGTTACTGTAGGTGTATGGCAAGATTCCTGCTGTGGTTGTGAGTATATATGATATTGTATCAACGTATTGTATCATAATTTAATATGTATTTGATGTTATCGTTTATGTCTCTCTCATAAGATAGAGTAGTGAGACTTACTCAGTATTGGACCCGTACTGATACTACACTGATTGAATGGGTCCTGTGATGATCTACCGATGGTGGGGAGCAGACCTTTGATGCAGGTTTTGATCGGTTACTAAGTTGGGGGTGGAAGGCTTGGCTTGAGTGAGTAGGCGATCCGGATATTTATTCCCCGGGATTTGTTTGTTTAATTGTTTCCATCTTTCGAAATTACAAGGGTTGTATTTAAATTTTCAAGGATTGTGTAATTGACTTTTAAATTTCTCACAACATTATTGTGCTTTTAGAATTCGGATTTAATGGTTGACAGGTTTTAGCCTTGCATCTAACATGAGATAGATGGTGGACATTTATCTTGTGTTAGATGTGGCGGTAACACTTCCTAAATTCGCTCCTAGCTTCCGCTCTATTCTTTCAAATTTTTTTTTCAGGAGTGAAATTTGGGGGTGTTACAAGCGGTGTATTATGAAAAATTAGGAAAGTGTTTTTAAACAAGTAAATTATTTGATCTAGAAAATATTTTATCATATCTTTGATGTAAGTATCTTTAATTTTTGTGTATTATGGGATATATTTTGTCACAGCATTTTTAGCATAAAATAACATATATTCTTCCATATAATTTTTTTAAAAGGTATTATCATGAAAGTTAACGCCTTATTTATCTCAAACAGGTTTTCTAAAAATTACTTCACAAAAACATATCTAGATTCATAACATTATATTTAGAGTAAATTTTCACTAATAAAAGATATTGTTTGGCTTGTAATTTTCATAGGGTACACTTGTTACTATATTGATCAAGTCCACACTTATTAACTTATTAAACCAAATAATAATCATATTTAAAAAAATTTGGAAAAATACTTCTCTATGAGAGTTTATATTTTTTTACAAAATATATTGAGTGTTTAAGAGCTTTTGTGTATTCCTTTCACGATATATTTGTAAATGAGGAATCTAGTTTTCATTAGAAATAGTACTATTGATGCTAATTTATTCCTTGAGTATCATGTTGTCAAACTTCTAGTTAAATTTATTGATCGCAAAATAGAAATCATCTGCTAGTCTTAAGAGGTTATGCATGTGTGCTCCTTAAGTAACATGAAATTTAGTTAGGCTTTTATAGTTAGAAGTTTGTTCCAATTCAAAGCTGAGTTGAAGTGTAGTTTGCGAGTTCAAACACATAGTGTACTATCTATTTTATATCATGTGAGGACTATGGATGCATGTTATTCATAAAAAGGAGAATTTCATGAATGGAAAAATTGCGTAATATTTGGTGTTATATTTATTTTGTTTGTCATCACCAGAAGTTATACAAGGAACTATTCAAAGAACTTGCCATAAAAATTCAAAACTAAAGCAATTATGCAAACTAATTGTTTTTGTGGTTACTTCACAAGGAGCTTGTTGTTTGAGTTTTCTTAAAACTAAGAAGGAATTTGAATTAGTAACTTCAAATTTTAATTAATTTGGAGAAAAAATAGTTTCAACAATCAATTCACCCCCACTTCTTGCGTACTTTTCCCACTCTTATGTTGCACTAACCCTTACACTTAGTAGTAGATCAAATACTGCGACCTTGGATTATAAAAAGTGAGGTATTATCCATACAATGAAATATTGGTATCGCAATTGCATATCGACCGCAATTTGGTGATTTTTGGGTCATCCAAGACACAAAATTCCAAATATGCATCTATTTTAGAAAATCACATATTTATCGCTACGATCTAGGTGGAGTTTTGGATATCAGATGATATTTTACCAATATTTGCCAACATTTATTGTGTAAAAGAATTAAGAAATTACACTGCGACCACTATGACATATAAAATATCACTCACAGCACCCCGATACCGAGACACCGTGACCCCAACAGCAATCGCAACTATAAGCACGATTTTATTGCTTGGTATTGTCAAGAATATTACAATAATTACGTGAGTTAATGTTTATAGTATTTGAAGAAAAGAAAAAAATAACACTTGAAACCAAAGTTTACATATCCCAATTTTGGAAAAAATTAGGAATTGGGTTGTTATTAAATGAGGGTTAATAATTTTATATTCATGTTAATAATACTTAAAAGTACTCTAAGAGGCAAATTATTCTTATTGTGGACTCTCGATGTTACATGTGCATCATTTTAGACACTTCTTCTTTAAAATTGTACAAAATGATTGTAATACCCCATATTTTTTAAATCCAAATTTATTAAGCTAAAAGATTTTATTAGCATAATTTGATGTAAAAATTTAATTATTTTAATTTTGATTTGTTTTATGGATTTATCAACGATTTCGAATTCATATTTGAATTTAATTAATCGTTGTCGCTGCAAACCATTCTAGATAAATTCGTTAACGACAATGATTTTATTATATTCTTATGAGTTCGAGTCTCGGTTAAAAATATATATTCCCGTTCTTTCTCGTATTTTGATTTTTAATATTTTAAATTCGTTTTCGATTATAACTTCGTCATGTGATTACGGCTTTGTTTTGGAGTTATATTTCGTTAACGAAATATATTATTTAAGTTATAGAATTTTTGTTTAAATAGTTAAATTTATTTTAATGATTTTATCCGTAGAAAATATTTATGACTCTAAATTTATTCGCTTTCAAAAATCGTTAATGTTTTTGAGAAGTTTTAAATTTAAAAGATTTATTTAAGAATTTCTTTCCGAAATTAGTTTTCTTCTGTATTACGCCTTTTGATTTACGGAAAACTAATTTTGTAAATTATTTAAATTATTCTCGGTTATTCGAATTTGACTTAAATATTTTATTACATACTTTTAAATAAATTTTTGAGGTCTTATAATATATTTCCGTAAATAATATAAATTTTTACGTTCGTTGCTAAATTCTTCGAAAAATGTTTCCGAAATTATTTATATAGCTTTTTATTAATTTTAAGCCTTCGAATCCGTTCGAAATGAATTTTTTGTTAAAAAAATATTTAGATAAAATATTCCAATAATATTTTGATATTTTTAGTGTTTTATTTTATGTGTGTTTTTTTAAAAAAAAAACGCACCCGGTTGAACCGACCCCCCTCTCCCTTTTCCTTTTTCTCTTCTCTTCTCTTCTCTTCCCTCTGCTGCCCCGACCCCTGTCCCTGTTCGCAGCCCCAAACCCTAGCCGCCTCTTCTCCCCAGCTCCTGCCTCCTCCTTGCTTTGCCCCATCGGTCGACCTCCAACCACCGTCCACCACTGTCTACGCAACAACAGCAGTCGAAGCTGCACACCAGCAGCCGCAGCAACAACCGCTGCAGCAGCGGCCGAAGCAGCCACACACAGCAGCAGCAGCGGCGGCAAGCTGCCGTCCGACCATGGCGAGCTCAGGCGATGACCGGCGAGCCACCCTCGTTCCCCGACGAAGCTTCTCCGGCATTTTCTTGTCCCGATTGTGTTGATTTAATTCGGTATAAATTTCTGAAAACCCTAATATATATATTTGATTAATTGAGTATGATTTAGCTTATGAAAAGCTAAATTGGTTGTTTGTTTATGTATATATGTGCTGTAAGATTGATTTGGATAGGTTAATTGTGTGGTTGTGTTGGAATTTTGGAAAATTTGGATTTTTGGCCGTGTTATGCCCGAATTTTTCGGATTCGTCCGATTTAGCTATTTTTGATAAATCGATTATACAATATGTTTTAAAATGTATCCAATTTCATTTTGGAACCGTCAATTTGAGAAATTTATGCAGGTTTTATCGGAATTTGATTCCTAGGTCAAATTTTGGGTGTAATGAAATTGGGTCGTATAATTGAGTCGTTCCGCTCAATTGATTTTATAGTATCATTCAAAATGTATTTAATTTTATATTGGAAGTGTTGATTTGGGAAAATTGTGCGTAATTGACCAGAATTGGATTTTTAGGTCAAAACTCCCGCGGGTTTAAATTGAATTGTGTAATCAGATTATTTTATTCAATTGAATATATAAATTACATTAGAATATATTTAATTACATTTCCGAGCCGTCAATTTATATGTTGTGGCAAGAATTGATCGGATTTGCGTTCCGGGCCCCAAAACCTTAATTGTGCTAAATTGGGTATTTCTTTTATTGATTTTGATCAATTGATTATTTGATACGTTATAAAATGTGTTTAATTGCATTTCTAAACATTCAATCTGATTAAATTTATAGAATTTTACCGAATTGCATTTTCGGGCCTAAAACCCTAGATTTTAAGTGAGATTATGAAATTAGTTATTGGTATAGTTGTTTTGCTAAAATTAAATTTATAAAAGTAGTTGAAATGATCCTAATTGTATTCTAATACCTTTAATTAGAATCAATTGATTTGAATTACTTGAGTTTATATCGTGGGCTTTAAAACCCTAATCTTGAAAATTGATCATCTGGAATTGATTAATCGGAAGATTGTTTTGTTGAAATTGATTGTCTAGATTTTTCTAAAATTGATTGAATTGTATCTTAAAATTATCAATTTGAGGTAATCAAAGTGATTTGGCCGATTCGTGGTTTAGGTATTAAAAACCCTAATCTTCGGGGATTGTTTTATAAAATCGATTTTGCTATGCGTCTTTTATCTAATCGATTTCTATCTTTGGGTTTTAAGTCATTTAAGTTATGTTTAAACTAATCGGCTTGGATTTGGTTCTATGCAAATGGTTGGTTTACCTATTTAGTTGTAAGACTTAATGAACAAGTTATCTTTGATAAATTATCTTATGATCGATTATCTTCCTCGGGCTTTCCAAACTAGTTTGAAATGTCATAAGTGTAATTGTATTAATTCGTTTTGATTGATATTTAATCTTAAATCTTAATAGAGCTATGCTTTTAAGTCCTAAGTTTTGGACACGTTTTCCAAGAAAAATAGTTTGTGTCTCTTGTATCGATTAAATTATAATAGTTGAAATTATTGATCGATAGGATAGTTTCTAACTTAGTTTCGATGTAATCTAGGAAAGCTTTATCGTGGATCCTCGAACTAGTGATCTCTCTCCCTCTTATCTCGCTTAGCTAGCTTCGGATCCAGGTAAGTTTCTACTTACCTCCACTTATGGGTTTTTCGTAAGAATGTGACTAAGAACAACTATGCGTGTGTGTTATGTGCCTTGTGTACCATGTTTTATGCCATGCGGTGTACCTTATGTTTTAAATGACTAATTACTTGTAGCGCAGCTTGGAGCCGAGGTATGCTTATATGTATTCCTTACGACATGTGTGTAATGATTGTTCTAGTGTGTTTGTGATATTTTATGACGTGACCCTCTAGGACATGCATGTTAGGATATTAATAATATGATGTGTGATGAAAGGATGAAATGGGGGAGAATGTGGAAGTAAGAACAATTACGGAAGAGTAGAGTGATGGGTTAAGAGTGGAAATTTAATACACGAAGGACGAGTATGGGCGCCATGGGAAGTAAGTAATGTTAGATGAAAAGTAGAGAGATTACTTGTGGGGGAAGAAATGTGCTAGGGTTTGGAGTGGCTAACTAGGGTTTTCGATCACCTACGAAATCAATGAGTAAAGTGATATGATTTGGGATTGAACCTAAATGAGATGAGGTGTTTGACAATAAACGAATTAATAGTAGTGAAGTAAGAGGAAGTTAGGTCATAGGTTTAATTAAGGTTTCAAGGGAAACCCTAGAGGCTAATACCGGGTGGAGTTTGATGTCACGAGGTGTTGGGCCTTAACCCACACCCTAAGGAATTGGGTTTCATTTTGAGTAAGCGTAAAAGGGAATGGATATCGAGGTGTGATAAGGGGCGCAAGAGTTCCAAGATATGGGACGGGCTTTCCTGCGAGGATAAGTGTGGATGTGCATGTCAAGGGTAAAATACTTTCAAATAAGATATGATAAGACACTAATTACTTAAAGAGGAAGATGTTGAGCCGGACCCAGACCGATCCACTGGCGAATAATAGTGGTTAGGGCCGGGGTGCCCTACATGACCGGTCCACCGGCTATAATAGTGGCCAGGCGTGTTTTGCCTTGCATGATTTCCGGTCCACCGGCTATAATAGTGGGGGATTCCGTGCTCAACAAACCGAACGTAATAACGATAAGACATGGGAAAGACACAAAGTAATTACAGTGAAACATCATGTGAGTCGGGGCCAGACCGGTCCACCGGCGAATAATAGTGGCCAGGAGCGTTCTGCCCTGCATGACCGGTCCACCGGCTATAATAGTGGCCAGGTGCGTTTTTCCCTGCATGATTTCCGGTCCACCGGCTATAATAGTGGGGTTCCCGCACTCACATGAATCGATAAAGACTATGGTGTGAATCGATTATATTTACCAAATATCTAAAGAATGAGTCTACCCGAACCATAGCCAGCTTTTTTTTATCTGTATGACTACATGCTGCTCGTTTCCACGAGCAGAGGACTTGATTGGGCTTGGTTTGGTTTGGCGTTGTCCGAAAATGCCCGATTGGTTGGTTTAATATTGTCCATGAATGCTCGGTTAGTTTATCTGAATGTCTTATTGGATTAAGATGTTTGCTGCCACACTTACATGTTTAAATAAATGTTATATATGTTTCGCATGTTATTATATATGTATGGTAGGACTTATGATGTGGGTTTTGAGTATGCATAATATTATATCAACGTAAATGTACCATGATTCAATATGCACTTGATGTTATATTTTACGTCTCTCCCATAAGATAGGGTAGTGTGATTTACTCAGTATTGGACCCGTACTGATACTACCTTGGTTGAATGGGTCGTGTGATGATCCACTGATGGTGGGGAGCAGACCTCTTGTGCATGTTTAAGATTGGATACTGTTTTGGGGCGGAAGGCCTGAATTGAGTGAGTAGGCAATCCGGATATTGATCCTTCGGGATTTGTTTTGTTCAACTGTATTCGTCTTTGGAAGTTACAAGTGTTGTATTTAAATTTCCAATGGCTTTGTAATTGACTTTTAATTTCTCATACGCTGATAAGTTTTTAAAATTCGGATTTAATTGTTTGACAGGTTTTAGCCTTGCATCTAACATGAGATAGATGGTTGACATTTATCTTGTGTTAGATGTGGCGGTAACATTTCTCAAATTCTCTCCTAGCTTCCGCTTTATTCTTTCAATTTTTTTTCAGGAGTGAAATTTGGGGGTGTTACAATGATTACCAAAGAAATATGTTAATAATTAAACATTTTGGTTGAATCAAAATTTTGTTGAGTGCGTATATGCGTTAATTGGAAATTATATCGGTTGGGAAAAATCTATGAATATGTTGGAATTATTTTAAAAACGTGTTCATAAGTAACTCTTTGCTGAATAAAGGTTTATGTATTTCTTCCTTCCATCCTTTTTGTGTGAATGAAAAACAAGTAGTTCTTCCATACACTCATTTCCTCTTCATGCCATCAAGAATCACTCACAAATAGATTCAAAGGTTTATAAAACCATTAAGAAGAAGTAAACCATTTTTCCTAACTCTTCTTAAGGCCTCATTTGGTTAATCATCTTTCTCGAGTAAATATTTTCAAGCATGAATTTCATTGTCATTTATATCTTGACACTTTGACATGAAATATATATCAAATTAGTATAGAATGTATACTTAACATTTTTACATGGAATATATATCAAATCAATGCTTAGGAAATTGAAAAATTTATAAAACCAAATTTGAAGCCGAATTGAGAATATTTTTTTTGGCTAAACTATTCAAACAGACTTGGAGTAAAGTTTACATTCTGTTTTTGTACTTTTGAAAAAATGTTGTGATTTGTGTATGTAGAATTTGGAAGTGAAACTTGTTGCAGATGAAAGATTAATAAGTCTAGTTTCAAAAAACTTGATTTGATTTGATTTGAATGGTAGTGGCAGAGTTATAAGCATTTTCCCAAAAGTGTTAAAACTGGCTCTTGATGAAGTTGGTGGATTGATTAGGAAGAACAAAATGTTATTATGTACTTGGGATCTTGGTTTTTATTGGTATAAAATGAAGTTTATGAATTCTAGTTTCACCCAAAATTTACAAAAGTTAAATTAGAGTTGCATAGGTTGTGTTATGGTCATTTTACCATAAGTTGTTTGCTAGAAATTTAGGTTGTTTGGGTATGAGTAGTAGACTATTATGGTAATTATTACGCATTCTATATTTAAAAGGAAGTAGTTCTATCATTAAATTTTTGTATAAAAAAAGTCATTTTAGGAAAGTCAAAGTACCATTGTAACTTTATTTATGTGTGTGTCTGATGTGCATACTTTTCTTCTTTGTTAGCCTACTTAATCTATAATCGTAAATTTTAGAAAGGTAATAGAAGATTAGCTTATCTACCTCATGAAAGTGGTTCATGCAGTGTACCGTTGGTAATGTAATAGAATTTTAGCTTGTCTACCCCAATGAAGTAGATGACATTCTGGATGAAATTTTAAGAGAATGATGATATGGGTTTTTTCTCAACTAATATTATTTAGCCTTTTAATGCTAGCCTAGAGAATGAGAGCTGGCCAAAAAAGCTTCTAGGTGAAATAATCTTTGTCTCAGATCAATCCTCTACAAAAGACAAGATTATTTGTTGTTCTCAACTACACAGTATTTTTCCTTCTTCTTTCTCCCTTATTCTATCCTTATATATTTGGGTCTTGTATTCATTTTAGGGCATTTTAATTCATAATACAACTTTTCACTTTTATTCTCTCCTCTCTCCTCTGAATTTTCTCCTTAGTGCTCTCTCTTTGCTTAGTACAATTCTAATTTCCTAAGAAGTCATCAAATTTAATTTCTGGGTTCAATAGATATTATTGGTCATATATATGCCATCAAATTTAATTTCTCTTCTTCCACCGTATCCTAACTTTTGCCAAAAAATTATCTCCACCATTCATTTGTTATAAGATGGATTACATACTTCCTTCTCCCCTTCTCCATTCTGATGATACCTCACCCTTTCTTCCGTGATATTTTTTACCAAAATTACTAACCTGCCTTTCTCGGCATTTACACTTGTCATGATATTTTCTTTCTTACTTTTTTTTCCTTTTTATCCCTTATTTTCACCCACCATCTATTTCTACTTCCTTTCTCATATTTTTTCATGAGATTATTCTAAGCGTTAATGGGTTTTGAAGGATTTATCTAGGATCATGATATTTTTTTATTTATAGTTAATTAAGGTGAGAATTATTGTTGCATTTCATATAAGTGTGATTTAGTGTGTTTTGGAGTAAATTGTACCATATTTGGGATGTGGGTATTTCGACAACTCGGGTCTTTTTAATTCCTTGATTGTTTTATTAAATTGATGATATCATGTTAATCCTAAAAATTTATAGGAAAATTTGATATATATCATGTTATCTTTTGATAATCATAAGTGCGATTTAGTGTGTTGGGAGTAAATTGTAACATGTTTAAGATGTGGCTATTTTGACCACTTTATATCTTTCTAATTCCCTAATTGTTTCATTAAATTGATAACATTATGTTAATCCTAAAAAACTTATAGATGAACTTTAATATGTATCATGTTATATTTTGCTGATCCTAAGCATGACCTATAATTGATTTAAGTTTGTCTTGATTTAGGTTTTTTTTGTAACTATAGTTATTTTGTAAAATTTATCATACTTTATTATACATCTAATGTTATAGGTGATCCTTGATGTTAAATTTGTTTAAATCTAAGCATGTTTGGTATGATTTCTAGTTTAATAAAATTCTCAATGATTTAGGGTTTTTTATTCATGTATTGGTTTTATAAAATTAATTGTGCCATATTATAGGTTCCAATCTATAGATAATCTTTCATATATAACTTGTTGTGATCTGAGCATGATTTGGTGCTTAAATTTGTTAAAGTTTTCAATAACTATAGAACAAGCTTTGCGCATTCTTCATGTTTTGGGTTTTATTCAAACTATTCATGGCTAATGTGCCCTTAATTATTATAAGTAGAGTTTTATCCTACAATAATCTTGATTCTGAGATAAGTAACATGAATATGAGTAAAATAACCCTGAAAGGCCTTTAGTGTAATTCTAAGCCAGATGTCACCCTCAGCATCAACTAATGTCCATTTTACCCTCATGAAGAGTAAATGGGCATAAATGGTGAATATAGATAAATAGTAATTTTCTATAATAAAATATTTATTTTGGTTTTTGATTTAAGCTTCTATATATAAAATAATATTTTTCAATTGATTGAGGAATAGTGATTTTCATAAATATTAAATTTTACAAATTTGGTGTATAACCCTTTTTTATGATGACTAAGCCTATCTTATCTGAGTATTTTTCCCATTTGTCTTTTTCATATTTTCCAACTAAAATAGGTATTTTGAGATTAGAAAAATTGTTATTTCTATGATTTTGCACTAAATTTTGTGTTATCATTAATCATTTGTGTGATATGTGAAGATATGCTCTCTAAGTTTCCTTTTGTGGAATGCACTTTATGTTCGCACTATAAAAACACAACCCCTTTAACCTTCATTTTATGTTTTTCATTAGATAGAAAGGGTACCTAGTTATATAGTAGCTTGGTTCATTTTCAACTCTATGCAATCCTTTGAACTGTAAAGGGGTATGTATGTGTAATGCTTAAGATACCTTTATTGGGACTACCTTAGCCATATTTTATTTATAGTGGATAAAATGTCCAATCTGTGGTGGAATTCATGTTTTTGGGCTAGGTGAACTTTAAAGTCCTCGTACAATCCCTCCAGCGTTATTATGCTGCAATTGTAGGTAGCAGAATGCTCTTTTGGTTTTGGTGCCTTATGGCTTTTATCCATTTGTGGTAGGACATGCGTCCTTATATATTTGATTTTGGCTTTCATACCTTATTATTATGTGCATGCCATGATTTCTAATTGTTGTGTTCATAGTTGTTTTCATACTATGGGTTTATATTTGTTATAAAATTATTCTTCTAGGTTGTCTATAGGGTGATAGCATGCCCATACTTATGTGTGATAATAAGTTCTTACTCTGAACTGGCATACTAATGCTACCACTTTTGGTCCCTATCCATTCAATGAATAAGTGATATATTTGTGTAGTGTGATAAGGCCCTATTTGATGATGGTTATGATAGCCAGCTGTCTCATGATGGTCAATGAATGCCTGATTAAAAGTGATGATGTATGCAGCTAGCCCAGCGGGAGAGAGTTGTTTCCCATGTTTGGGGCTCTTTTGTTTTTGTTAGGTGTTTGGTTCTTTTATCACTATTAAACATATTTTATGTTTCTAATTGTTTCTATAACCTTATCATGGTTATGTGTGCACACGTGTGTGTGTGTGTGTGCGCGCGCGTGTTTCTATAGCCTACCACATGACATTAGCTAGGTGATAATCACACCTTTTCACTATTTTATGTGGTTGCTTCACCGTCAACTATAAATTTTGCTCTTATGCTACTCTTTAAAAAAAAGTGATTTCAAAAATTGAGAGTGTTACAAGTTGGTATTATAGATTTTTAGTTTTGAACTTAGAAAATTGAATTATGAAAATGACTTTTTAAACTTAGGTATTGATTGTAATCTAACTACTATGAGAGATTTTGGGGATGGTGGAGTGTTGGCCTTTTAATTTGTTCTCATGTTGTTTGGATATGTGGCCTTTTTGTAGTTTATAATATAGTTATCCTTTATTGGGAACTTAGTATTATTGGCTTTCTCAACATGTACCATCGCTACCTCCATTTATTCTGTAGACTAGTTGTGTAAGGCTGGTTAACACCGCCCACCAATCTTCAAAGGCTAAGCAAACCTGGACATCATGGAGAATTTGATCCATGATGTGGAGAATACCTTTGTTTCGTATGACTATCTAATGATAAAATGGTTGAGGTTGTGGTGTTATACCTCTACGGATGAGCTTGTATTTGGTGGAGGGAATGCCAAATAAGAGGAGGTGTCCTTACTACTTGAGGTATTTTCTTGACCTTGTTCTTGACCTTGTTGCCTACACATGTTCAATTGCTAGAGTATGTTGAGTTCCATTCCTCACGATAGGGTTAGATGTTAGCATAGGTCTAATACACGAGGTTTTTGTATCTAGTTCGGTTTACACCTAAGGTAGAGGCACATGAAGAGGTGATGGTGCACCAACTCCCTTTAGGGTTGGGAATCTTGTATCAATAATGCCTAGTAGGAGCTTTTGCTATTGAATTAGAATTGATTTATGAGAGATCCATGGAGGCTACCAAGTTTATACAAAATCATGATGTTCTAATTATAGGGAAGAGGAGGCTTGATGGTGAGCAACTCCGAAGGGGCTCCAAGCAATTCCAAATTGGTGGTATTACTTTAACAAACATGTCATTTTTTATAAAAAAAAAAGAAATTCAACCACTTATCCAAATTTAATCTTATTACACAAACCTACATTTTTTCTAATGTTCCATCTCTAAATATATTGGCATTCTGATTCCCAATCCTTGCCCATTTCATTTGTCATTTGTTATTCATCTTGATTTATCTATTAATTTCATATATCCGTTTGTTTTTTTATAGAACTTAGGGTATATAATATAGCTTAGCTTTTATATTATTGATCACTTTTGTTTATTTTTTTGTATGTTTGGTTTGTTACTTTTTCCATTATTAAAGAACTTTTTTTGTCATTACTAAACAAAATAAGTTGGCTTTTAGCCTATTTGACCACTTAAAATAAATTTATGTTGTATGTTACTTTATAGGTAGCTTCTAAATTATAGGTTATGTCCTATTTTTATTGTCTAAGTTTTCTGAATAGATATAATGTAATATGATATAATATCTAATTTAAAATTTGATAAATTTACATCTTATTTTTTGATCAAAGATATTTATAATGTAATATAATATCTAACAAATATAATTACATTAGAATATATACAAAACCACTCGGCTATCAAAAAAGGAAACCAAAGAAAAAATAAGAAGAAATTAGTTGACCCTGATACCCAACCGTCAAACAAACTTAGAAAGTAATGGGGCCTTGATTTTTTTCTTTTATAGTTTCAACCATTGCATCAAATATCATTGGCCACTCCACTTTAAAATTTGCAAAATTCCTAACTTGCCGACTATGATACATTGTTGATTTTTGTGCTAATATCCTGGTCTTTTTCTGTTATGAAACTCTCAGATGTTCCTCAAGGTGAAATCTAGAATTGTGTATCATCTTTCATTGCCCAACTAGTTCTTTCCCTTGTTTCAAATAAGCGGTATAATCATACACTATATAATTAGGTGTGAATGAGTTTTATTTTTACCTAATAATATCACTTTTTATTTATTTTTCACATTATTAGAAATAATATGTATATATATATATACATATATTATTAATTAATTATTTTATTTATAATTATTGTTTTTCTTATTAACATTATTTTATCTTGATAAAATTAATAATTAAGCACTTGTAATAATTATTCGCATATTTTAATTATTATTAGTATATTATATTTATAATAATATATTATCTTATCATATAGACTGTTAAAGGTTATTATTATTTATTATTAGTGATGATTAATTTATTATTATTAATGTTTTTTTATCATTATTTAATTAAGAATAATTATTAATGTTCAGTAAAAATAGGAATATCTATATTTTTTATCATTATTATTTGTCTATTTTATTTTTATTTAGTTGTTATTTATTAATTTTATTATTAATTATTGCATAATATTTTTATATAGTTAATAGTATTAGCTCTATAATATAGTATTTATTCACTACTACTTTATTATTAATGACGATTAATATTATCATACATATTTTATAAATTATAAATTGTTAGTATTATTATATATAACCAAAATGAAGGTCTTGTTCTATTCAGTTTGGCTTATAGTTGTATTGAAATATTAGGATACTTTTTTACTACTTTATTATTTTTACTGTGATTGGTACTTAATAAATTAATAATGGGAAATTGCCATCATTTGTTATATAAAATGTGACAACTAACAACTAGGCTAGCTTTTGATAATGTGTGTAGAAATGGAGGATTCTCCTTTACTAAAATTATTTAATTGAGTGTTATTGTTAATATTAATAGATTTAAGTTGAAGGCTTTTTGTTATTTATATAATTATATTGTTTGTAAAGCTTAAATTTAAACATCATTTTTTTCTCCATTTTTTGGTTCAGGTGGAAATTAATTATGGAAAATAGTCATCGTTTGTTACATAAAATGTAACAACTAGCAACTAGGTTAGCTTTGGATGATGTATCTTAATATATTTGAATCCAATCACATGCTTACTTTCTTAGTTAGATTTGTATGATGTAGTTCGTATTACTTGCTAATGATTATTTGCAATAGTTAGCAAAATGAATCTTCATAGTTTATTAGTTAAATTTGTATGATGCAATTTGCATTATTTATTAATATTCGTTTGTAAGGGTCTTCTAATTTATTTTTCTTTTTCTCAATTTCTCTTCTGCTTATTGTTGTTTTTAAATTATTAAAATATTTTATTTTATATGTTAGACAATAGAAGGTAGGTTTAGTCTTTTGATCACTTTTGTTTATTGTGGTTTATGCATTTGATTTATCATTTATTTTATTCATAACTAAAGTTGTTAACATATATATTAGATATGAAATATTAGTAATAGGTTACTTAAGGACTAAAATTAGTCAAATTTAAAATTTAATTAAGTAAAAACATAGACAAGTTTAATTATTTTTGACTTTCTAATTTAATTGAGGTCTTGAATCGACAAAGAGTAATTTTATTTTTATTTTTTTTAACATATTAATATTAATAATAAAAAATAAGTATTTTTTAATAATTATTATCATTGTGGTAATATTAATCTTAATAACTATATTTATGATATTTAACAATATTATTGTAATTATACAATCTTGATATAATAATAATAATAGCGATTGAGGTGTTTGTATGTAGGCGAGATGTACATTAAATTTGTTATTCCATTTTCTCACTTTATCATGTGTGTCAATTATTTAATAAATATTTTCATCCACTAATCTTTAATTTATTAATTAATTAATGTAACCTTAACACAATGATTAATGCCATTTATGTTAACCTTTTTATTTAGTATTTTATTACGTTTTATGTACGTACATATTTTATGTTATTTACTATTTAATGTGATCATGGGGGCATAATTATAACCTTTTTATTTATTAGTTTTTTTAATTTTAAATACATTTTACAATTTATTTACTATTTAATGTATTTAAGGGAGCATAATTTTCGTTAGACTTCTACTATTTTTTTTTACTTTTTTTAACTATTGAAATACTTTTTTTATGTGTTAGAAAATATAAGTTAGGTTTAGTCTCTTGATCACTTTTGTTTATTATTTTTGTGTGTTTGGTTTATCATTTATTTCATTATTTACTGAAGTTGTTAAATTATTTATTTCTTATGCCATACCCGTAATACATTACTTTATGCTAAATAAACAAATTTAATTAATATTGACTTTCTAATTTAGTTGAAGTTTATTTAATAGATAAAGTATAATTATTATTTTAATATTTATAAATATATTAATGTTTCAAATTAATAATAATCAATATATTTGTAATTTTTGCAATCATTGTGATAATCTTAATCTTATTAATAATATTTATGATAGGAATATTTATTACAATAATTGATTTCATTTATACTTATAACTGTTATTATACAATTTTAATAAGGTAATAATTATTGGATTGTTTATATGTAGATGAGATGTACATTAATTTAGCTATTTTAATTTCTTTTATTTCCTTTATTTTATAAATTTTTTTAACCTCTCATAATTATTTTATAAATTAATATAAAATAATTATTGAAACCTTAACATAAGGATTGATGTAATTACTATTTTACTTTTTATTAAATAATTTTTTTTATCATGCATGTATTTTTTAAGTAACTTAGTATTTAATGTCATTGGGAGCACAACTTCTAGCATATTTTTCAGACTCCTATTGTCATTCAATTTAATCTTCTATATTTTGCATTTTTTTTTTCATATTATCAAATTATTAAAAAATATTATTTTATATGTTAGACAATATAATAGAGGTTTAGTCTATAGATTACTTGTATTTATTGGATTTGTGTGTTTCATTTGTCATTTATTTCATTATTAACTAAAGTTGTTAATTGACATGTTTCCTATGCAACATGCATAATATATTAGTTGTGGACTGAAATATGTCAAGAGTTTAAATTTTAATACAAAATAGATAAATCCAATTAGTTTTGAATTTATAATTTAGTTGAGGTTTATTAATTTGATAAAAATAAATGATTATTTTGATATGCATTATTATATTAATTTTAATAATTGATAATATCCTATTATTTTCCAATTATTATTGTCATTATGATAATAAAAAAACTTAATAATTATATTAATGAGTAATATTTATTTTAATAATTGATTAAAATTATAAATATAGTTGTGATTATACAATCTAAATATAATAATATTAATTACAAGGGTGCTTGTTTATGGGTGATATGTACATTATATTTGATATTTTAATTTCTCTCATGTTGTTATGCATATTATTTAATATAATAAATTAATTATTGAAACATACCATAATTAATGTCATATCTTTTAAACTTTTTATTTAGTTTAATTTAATTATTTTGCAAATAATTTATATGTTATTTAATATTTAATTTCATCATGGTAACATAAATTTCAATGGACTTTTCCAATCCTAGTTTATAGTATTTAATGTTGGTAAGATGTACATTAAGTTTGCTTGTTTATTTTCTCTTATTTTATCATACTTGTCATTTATTTTGTAAATATTTTTAACCTATAATCCTTAATTTATAAATTAATATAATTTAATTATTGAAATCTTAAGATGATGATTCTTGTCATTTTTGTTAGCCTTTTTATTTAGTATTTTATTATTTTTTATTATACATATCATTTATAAATTGTATATTATTTAACATTATCAATGGAGCATAACTAATAGACTTTTCTAATCCTTAACTTCACCTAGTTTATCGTCTTCTTTTTTTCATTTCTCTTGTTATGTTTGTGTGTGTTTATTATTATTTTATCCAATTATTGAAAAACATTGTTTTATACGTTAGAAAATATATGTTAGGTTCAGTTTGTTGATCACTTTTGTTTATTATTTTTGTGTGTTTGTGTAACACCCCCAAATTTACTACTAAAAAATTTTGTTTAATTTAAAGGGTTTAACGGAAATGAAAAGATAAAAATGTAAACTCGGGGGCATTACTGCCACACTTAGTACTAGGTCGGTTCACTCCTACTGTCCCGATACTAAGTGCTAAGGCTAAACAAGATCAATCATTAAATATGAGCCGTTATTCGTTAATAAAAAACCATTCATTAGTAAAACACAAGTTATATAGAATCAGAGTGCGGAAATCAAAAGTTAAAATCCAAGAGTACAGTTTTAAAGTTCCAAATGTCTAAAACATCATACACCAGAAATAAACTAAATATAAAGACATAGGAAGGATAAGGTGGACGGTAGTCTCCAGCCACGTCACTCTCAACCCCCAAGCTAGGTCTGGGATCAACTCTCAGTCCCGCCCGATGCCTCGTAAGCGTTGTAGGCATCGAAGATAGAATCACCAACCTGCACTAAATCAAAGGGGCCTTCTACTCGTGGGAATGAGCAGCACCCATAAAACGGGTGGTCAGTACGTTACGTAATGAGTAAGGTAACTGTATAACTAAGGCCAACACGTAAGAACACATAACATAATCACAATCACATGATAGTACACACTTTCTCAGGTAAATAAAGGTCCACATTGTTTATTTATTCTCTGTATAATACTCGTTTCACACCATAATTCTTATCAATCTATGCGAGTATGGGAACCCCACTATTGTAGCCGGTGGATCGATCACTTACAGGGAAAAACACACCTGACCACTATTATATGCCGGTGGATCGGTCTCTAGGGCAAAACGCTCCTGGCCACTATTATGCTGGTGGATCGGTCTGGCCCCGACTCTCATGGTTTTCCACTGTAAGTACTTAGTATCTTTTACGTGAATTAAAAAATTAAGGTTCGGTTTACTGAGCCCAGGATCCCCCACTATTATTGCCGGTGGGCCGGTCACTTGCGGGACAATGTCCACACCACTATTATTCGCCGGTGGATCGGTCACTTATTGGGTGAAAACCCTAACTACTATTCCTAGCTGGTGGATCGGCTGGACCCGGCTCAATAATCTTCCACTTTACATGATTAGTATTTTACCGTGTCTTATTCAACACATTCTGCCCTAGACATGCATGGCTAACTTTAGCTATACTTATCCCCCTAAGAGGGCCCGTCCCATGTCTTGAGACCTCTGTGCCTCCTAACTCGCCCTGACATCCATCCCTTAATCCACTTACTCACACCGGGAACCCGACTCTTAAGTGTGTGGGTCAAGGCCCACCACCTTATACCCCAAAGTCCACTCTCCGCCTTCCCCTAGGGTTTTCTCCAAAAACCCTAACCTGGGCCTATGTGGCCCATCCCTTTCGACCTCGTACAACCGAGACTATTTTATCACCCCTACACATCACAACCCTTTGGTTTCACCCTCACTTCATGCCCCAGTCATTCTCACTTATTTTTATTATTTTCCTTTCCTTCTTCTCCCTACTCAAATTAGGGTTTCCGTTTAAACTCTAGCCTAGTCTCCTACGCACCCTCATTTTGTCCCATGTACTATTTCTCACCCGAAGCCCCCAAACACCCAAACGATACTTCTATTACCTTCCTCATGCCCCGAGGCAACTTTTCATACTTAAAGTTTTCCTCCATGCAGACTCTAACCATCCCATGCAAACCCTAGTTCCTCTTATACCTCCATTAGCCAACTTACTTCCCCTTGGTTATCTTTCTTTCCCATTTTTCTTTTTCATGCCCCAACCCACATCACCACATCAAATACCCTAGCATGCATGTTCTAAGGGCCACATCATATCACATCACAACTTGTAGCATATCCACATTAATACATAATATAAGAGATCTCATGGACATACCTCGGTTCCAAGCCGCGCTACACATAAAACAGGTAAGATAATCACATATAAAACATGACATATAATTATACAGGACAACCAAGTCAAGGCAAGTAAGACATGTAACACATAGGCGGCCTTAGCTACACCCTTACCTAAATCGTCGCTGGGCTTGGAGCACGCTCGTACGCCTCCTAGGGATTTTGACTCGATTCACCTATAAGAGGGAAATACTATGGGTTAATCTCCCCCTACTGGAATTACCATAATTTCCTATCTTACCCCTATCATGGCCTAATACTAAGGCTAATATTAATAATAGTAGTTTATAATTAAAATGTAGGGTTATTATTATTCTCAAGATAGTTAATCAAACCACCACTAATCAAAGTTAGTCTTAGTAATATTCATAGTATTAAAGTAAGGGTTCCAATATTACTACTAATATTAATATTAATAATACTAATAATAAGAAGAATACTAATAATAATAATAGTAATAATGATAATAATGATGATAATAATAATCAAAATCATAGTAGTAGTAGTAGTAGTAATAATAATAATAATAATAATAATAATAATAATAATAATAATAATAATAATAACAACAACAACAACAACAACAACAACAACAACAACAACAACAACAACAACAACAACAACAACAATAATGATGATGACAATAATAATAATAATAATAATAATAATAATAATAATAATAATAGTAGTAGTAGTAGTAGTAGTAGTAGTAGTACTACTACTACTACTACTACTAATACTAATAATGATAATAATAATAATAATAATAATAATAATAACACAATAAGGTTTTAGTCTTAATTAATTAGAAATTCTTCGGAATAAATGTTATGACATAATAATAATAATAGTAGTAGTAGTAGTAGTAGCAGTAGTAGTAGTAATAGTAATAATAATAATAATGATAATAATAATCATAATAACACTAATAATAATAGTTAATAATATTAAAATCATTAACACTTTTATATATAGGGTTTAGGGGTTAAGGAGTTGGGAGACAACCTAGGCTGGGTGGTGGAGCCGGCGGCGGCGGCGGCGGTGGAGGAAGGAGGGAGTGGAGAGATGGATGTGGAGGATAGGGAAGAGGGAAGTAGGGTAAATGGAGGTGTGGGGAGGTAGGGCAAGGTCTCTTGGTTGTTTTTGGGGGTAGAGGTGGCGCTACAGGTGTCAAAACCGGCAGCACGAAGGGTGGCACGGGGTCGAATGGGGTTGTTTGGGAAGGTAATTTTGCAGGGCTGGGGTGGTTCGTGCAGGGCAAGGCAAAGAAGGGTGGCGGCTCGGTTGTGTAGAGGGCAGTGCAGGGAGCATTTTGGTTGTCAGAGTGGGCGGCGAAGACAGCCGGCGGCGGAGGAACAAAGGGCTGAACAGGCGGTGTTTGCTGGGTCGGTTTTTTGGGCTGCCAAAATCCAAACTCGATTATGGCAGCTTTTGGGGCTATCTATAGGCCGATTGGAAGGGGAAAACGACAAGGAGGAGTGGTAGAGTAGAGGGGTAGGTGATGGAAACCTGTTAGGGTTTCTCAAAAAAATTTCAGATCGAAGTATAATCAAGCGCGGGGTTCGATTCGCCGATATCAGCCTAAGGAATTTTCCAAAGGAAGATCTAAGAACTCAAAGCACAGTATTAAAACGGCTACTGAATTTGAGAAGTGAGAACGATCAAGAATAGATTGAAGAGAAGAAGAAGAATAATGCGAGCGAGAAGATCGCAAGAGAGAGCGAGAGAGAAACTCGGGAGAGAGAGAACGAACGGAAGAAAATTCCAGAATCAACTTTTCATTCGACCAAAAAGTGTCGGTGAGCACCGTATGACGCCATATTTATATGGCGTACAAATACAGCAAGGATCGTACAAATACACATCGCAGGCCATACACACGCAGCCCAACAATTAGCCCAAACAACAGCCGAAAAAAAACAAAGGGGTCGACGGTTGGATCAAGCAAACAGCTCAAGAATTACAAGCTTACATGCCCTAAAAATACAAAGAAAGAATAATGCAATTAATTCCCATTAGCTAAAAATAATTTAACTAATTATGGTTACTAAGGGATGATTAACCCACAGTCCAGCTAACCCAGTTAATTATGGGTCGGGTGGCGGGTCATACAGCCAACTTAATCCCCATTAGCTAATTTTTCTAGCGAATGCATCACATGGGATTTCCTACTTAAAATAAATTTCTGCAACAAAAGCCTCAGCAGCTACAACAACTTTAAGTCCATTCTCCATGTGATGCATTAATTCCCCTAATCAAGCACACAATAAGAAAAACAATTATAAGAACAAAATGATTTATAACAATTATCAGAATTAATTAAATATAAATTTTGGAGATTCATATCATTCCCCTCTTCTTGGAAAGGTTTTGCCTCTGAAACCTGAGTAATACCAATAAATGAAATAAGATCAGCAACATTAAAAGAATCACTAACATTCCCAAACTTAGCAGGTAAATCAATCTTATAAGTATTATCATTAATTTTCTCTAACACGGTAAAAGGTCCATCTCCCCTAGGGTCTAATTTTGATTTTCTAAGGTTTGGAAATCTTTCCTTCCTAAGATGTACCCAAACTAAATCCCCAGGTTTAAAAACCATTTTTCTTCTCCTTTTCTTAGCATTCTCGGCCATTTGTTGCACCTTTTAAGTAATTTGTTGACTTACAGATTCATGCAACTTCTTTATATTATTAGCACGAGATTCAGCATCAAAATTTTGCAATTCAGCATTAGGCAAAGGACTTAGATCTAAAGGAGTCAAAGGATTAAAACCATACACAATTTCAAATGGAGTCTTTTTAGTTGTAGAATGCAAAGTTCTATTATAAGCAATTTCTACCTGAGGTAAAACATATTCCCACTGTTTAAGATTCTTTCCAAGTACAACTCTTAACATATTACCTAAGGTTCTATTTACGACCTCTGTTTGTCCATCTGTTTAAGGGTGACAAGTTGTGGAAAATAACAATTTAGTCCCTAATTTTCCCCATAAAACCTTCCAAAAATGACTCAGGAATTTAACATCTCTGTCTAAAACTATGGTCTTAGGTATGCCATGTAATTTAACTATATGAGAAAAAAATAATTCAGCCATAGTCACAACATCATTGGTCTTATTACAAGGTATAAAATGAGCCATTTTACTAAACTTATCTACTACAACCATTATTGAATCCTTAGCTCTATTAGTTCTAGGTAAGCCTAAAATAAAATCTAAAGAAACATCAGTCCAAGGTTGATTAGGTACAGGCAATGGAGTATATAACCCAAAAGGTTTTGATGTAGATTTAGCCTGTCTACAAGCCACACAATTAACACAATATTTCAACACATCCTTTTTCATGTCAGGCTAACAAAAATGATCAATTAATATGTCTAAGGTCTTTTGAAATCCTAAATGTGCCATTAGTCCACCATTATGAGCTTCTTGAATTAGTAATCCTCTATATGAACACTCAGGAATACAAAACCTATTTTATCTAAACAAATAACATTCAGATATATAATATTTTCCCTGGGTAGCAATTTCACACTTCTTATAAATTTCCTTAAAATCAAGATCTTCCAGATATAAAAGCTTAATACAAGAAAAACCCAGCAAAGTAGTATCTACAGCATTTAATAAAGCATGTCTCCTAGATAAAGCATTTGCATCTACATTATCACCTCCTTTTTTATACTTAATTATGTAAGGAAAGCTTTCAATAAACTCAATCCATCTACTCTGTCTCCTATTTAACTTTGATTGACTCTTTAAATATTTAATAGCCTTTTGATCAGTATTTATCACAAATTTTCTAGGCCATAGGCAATGTTGTGAAACTTCTAAAGCTCTTACTAAAGCAAACAATTCTTTTTCATAAGTAGAGTAATTTAAAGTACTACCATTTAGTTTCTCACTAAAATAAGCTATTGGTTCATAAGTCTCTTAATAGCCTTACCTACATATTTACTCTTAGCATAAAATCCAGATGTTCCTTTAATTTCTTTTGAACTAACCTCAGTCTCTAAACTCTGCTTAGATAGTTCCTTATAGTCAGACTTAATTTTTATTTGATCATAAAAAATATCCTTGGTAGTCATAGGTGCTAAAACAATCTTCCTATCATCCTTGTTTAAAGTATATCTGTTCTTACAACCATCATGTGTCACTCTCCTATCATATTTCCAAGGTCTACCTAACAATAAATGAGCAGCATGCATTGGAACTATATCACACAAAATAGAATCCTCATAGTTTCCTAATTTTAAATTTAATAAAACTTGTTGACTAACCTTTACATCTCCTAACTCATTAAGCCATTGTAGTCTATATGGTTTTGGGTGTTTAGTGGTCGGTAATCCTAGCTTAGATACTAACAAGGTACTAGCAGCATTGATACAAATACCACTATCTATAGCCATATTAAAACATTTATCATCAATCAAACATCTAGTATGAAATATATTTCCTCTCTGTATGCATTAGAATCAGGTAGTTTGTTACTGTTTAAAGCCCTACGTACTACAAAAAGGTCTCAACTTATTAGCAGTTCTAATTCTTCTTCTGACTCACTAGTATCCTCCCTAACCAAACTAGTCTTCAAGACTTCCTCCTCAGATTCAGATTCTATGTCTCCAGATTCTCTAATTAAAATATTTCTCTTGTTTGGACACTCAGAAGCTATATGTCCCAATCATCTACACTTAAAACATTTAATATCCCTAGTTCTATTTGGACCACTAGCAGGATTAGTTGTTACATTTCTACCCTTTTCAATCTTATTTCCTACCTTTGCCTCATTGTTCCTACCTCTAGACTCAAATCTCACATTATTCCTCCAATTTCCAGAAGTAGTTCTCTCAAAATTCCTTCTCACCGTACTCTTAATCCCAATCCCAGGGGGTTTATACTGTCTAGTCTTCTTTATCTGACTCTCTATCTTAGTAGCTATGCTCACCATCTCACTTAAAGTCCCACAAGGATATAATTCTACTTTATCAGCTATTTCATAATTTAACCCACTTAAGAATCTAGCCATGGTAGCATCATCATCCTCAACAATTCCTGTTTTAATTATCGAAACTTCTAGTTCCTTAAAATATTCATCCACTAACCTAATTCCTTGACTTATTATTTGTAACCTCTTATGTAATTCCCTATAATAATAACTTGGAACAAATATTTTCCTCATCAAAAATTTAAATTCATCCCATGTTTGTATGGGTGGTTCTTCACACCTACGTCTAGTTAAAACAAGGTTATGATACCAAGAGGAAGCATACTCAGTAAACTCCACTACTGCTACCTTAATTTTCTTCTCATCCGAGTAATTATGACATTCAAATACTAATTCTATCTTCCTTTCCCACTCAAAATAATAATCAGGATCATTTTTTTCATTGAATCCAGGTATACTAAACTTAAGATTACTTAGGTTCCTATCAACTAAGTCTAAATCCCTTTCTTGTCTATTATTCAAAGAAGAAATCGATTCAAAGAAGAAATCGATGGAAAGAGAAAAGATCACAAATAACACATCAAGAGATATGGAATCAATGGAAGAAAATACTAGAAATAAAGAATATATATCAAAGGGAAGATTGTGTTGAAATTTCATGAAGAAATAATGAAGAAACAAGAAACACGACCCCTCGTGTTTCCTAAACACGGCCCGTGTTTTTCTATCAGCACAAAAAATTTCAGCATTTAAAATTCAGCATTTGGCCGAGAGTTCAAGGAAAAACACGGGGGTCCCGTGTTTTCTAACACGGACCGTGTTTTTCTCAAATTTTGTAACTGTTCGCGCAACGTTTCCCCGATATATTTCAAAAGTTTGAACATTCGAAAGGGTGGTTCGGGGGAGTTTGAGAATGGGATTTTCTCTTTCTCTCTATACTCTCTAGATACCACATGTAATTTGTAGTTCCAATTCTCTTTCTCTCCATTGTATTCAATTGAACAATCAACACTCTGCAATTCAATTCGATAAGTTCTTCTCCATTCCTCTTTTAATTGCAAGTTTTTATTTTTGATTGAATGCAATTCAATTATCTTTGTTGCATTATTATTTTTCTTATGTTTGGTGTTTCATTGTTAATTTATTTATAAGTATTGATGTTAATTATTGATTATTGCATTTAATTGTGTGTTATTGCAATTATGTAGATAGTATAATGTAGGAGGATTTGATGACGGAATTAGGGTTTCGGATATGATAATGTAATTTGAATTCATGACTCTAAATGAAATTTAATTGAATTAATGGATGGAATTGAATGATCTCGCATCATAGATTAAGAATTTAAATTAATTAGACTGATCACCTATCTAGTTTAGATCTTAATCTACGCTAGGATAACGGAATTAACACGTAATTGTTAATTAACATTTCCAAAGTAGCAAAAGATTAATTATTAATCTTGTCCATTAATTCGTTCGATTGCATGATCCGAGCTTATGTGATTATAGTCATAGTTGACTGCTTTCCATTCGTAATGCTGCCATTAATTAAATCTAGTGTTCTTAACCTAGGTTATTAATTGGTTAGGTGATAAATTGAGAGCTTATTCAATTTATTAGAATTGAGAGAAAGCAAAGAAATGAATTATTATGAGTTTCTACAGGTCAACGTTAAATCATTTAGAATCATTCTTTTCTCCGTAATTATTTGATATCCTAATTCCATAATCAATACCTTCCTATGCTTATTCATTAATTAGTGAGTACAATGTTTTATTATTTATCCATGGTTTAGATATTGATGATAGAATTATATGTTATTTCATAACCAGGGTTTTAACATCGATTACAGAATTATTGATTATACACCATTCCTTGTGGGTTCGACTCCTTCTTGCCATTTACTACGTATTTGGTAGTTAGGATTTATTTATTAAATTTGTTGTACATACGACAGTGCATCAGTCTCCTATCACTATTGTTGGATACTTGGTCCTCTAATTCTTCTAAATTAGCTACAGGTGGAATTCTAGTCCTAGGGTCCATAGGAGCCCTTCCTAATACCCATGCATGTTGAGTTTCTACTCTAATATATTGTAATTCATTAATCCTTACTTCTTGTTATCCTATTCTTTGTTCTAAGTTAGCGGATAACACAACAAGTTGAGTAGTCATTTGTTCTTGATAAGTCCTAAGGGTTTCTAATAAATCATTACTAGAAATGGAAACAGATTGATTAACAGATTGCCCGTTGTTAGACATTATTAGATTTATCTTATGATAGTCAATTAAGCACAATTATAGACAGTCAACAAAAATCAGTTGGCCTTAATAAGAAATCAAACAGACAGCAATTAATCGATCTAATTATAAGAATATCATAGTATCAAATAATATCAAAGATATATCAGCAACACAGATTACATAGTAATTCCAGGTAAGTATTAAATCGAATGCAACAAAGAGCTTAAGAAGAAATGATATTACCGTGAGCAATTAAAGCAATTAATCCAATTACTAAATAGGGACCCTTCTTCTTGGAGTCCTTACTCCTTTCTAAAACCAAAAGGTTTGCCGATCAATCCTCCTGTACATTTATTAATTGTGAATAGAGTGATATCTCAAAAAATTAGCGAATTAGTTACCACAGATTGCAGTAAGTAAGAAGATAAGGTTCAAATTTACCAATCGAGGAGTATTCCTCAAGAATCATCAAGATTCAAGTTTCAAGATTCTTGACCAAACCCTAGCCAACAAATCGCCCAAGCTACTTAGGGTTTCCGAGAAATTTTCAAAACAAAAGACGCAACCCTCTGGTCGCCGGCTTAAATGCGATGGAATCCTTCGAATTCCTTCGTCAATCGTAAACCCTAATTTTTGCACTTCAGAAATATGGGTTAGTGAAATCAACAAAGTAATAAACCAAGAAAACTTAGTGAAAAACAATTAAACCACGAGCACTCGAATAATCAAGGCTATGATACCAAATGATGGAAACCTGTTAGGGTTTCTCAAAAAAATTTCGGATCGAAGTATAATCGAGTGCGGGGTTCGATTCGCCGATATCAGCCTAAGGAATTTACCAAAGGAAGATCCAAGAACTCAGAGCGCAGTATTAAAACGACTACTAAATTTGAGAAGTGAGAACGATCAAGAACAGATCTAAGAGAAGAAGTAGAAGAATGCGAGTGAGAAGATCGCAAGAGAGAAACTCGGGAGAGAGAGAACGAACGGAAGAAAATTCCAGAATCAACTTTTCATTCGACCAAAAAGTGTCGGTGAGCACCGTATGAGGCCATATTTATATGGCATACAAATACAGCAAGGATCGTACAAATACACATCGCAAGCCATACATACACAGCTAGAGCTGGCAATCGGGCGGGTCGGGTCACTATCGGATCGGGTAACATAATAATCGGGTCATATCGGTTTCGGATAATTTCGGATCATTTTGTCGGGTCGGGCTAGGTCGGGTTTGATTCGGATCAACTCAGTATCAGATAATCTCGGGTCATTCTAAGCTCTCGGGTCGGGTCTGGTTGAGATCGGATGGACTCGGATTCGGGTAAATTTGGGTTGTTCTAATTTCGGTTCGGGTTCGGATCGGGCTTGGTTGAGTTTCAATTATTATATTTTTGGGTCGAATTTAGATTGAATTTAGGTCATTTCATATTTGAGCCATGCTTGTGTCATTTTCTTTCTTTCTTTTTATTCCAAGATATTATTAAAAGCTAATTATTTTGAGATCATTTATTTCAATTTATCTTATTCAATTAAAAGTGGATTATTATATTAATTTTTTTGGAGCCTCAGAATTTTTTATCATTATTTTATCTTTGGAGATGTATCTGACGTTTCAAATTTAAAAGTTTTCAAATCGTATCACTTTTCTTTTTATGTTAAGGTATTAACTTGGTCATATTGAGTTCTAGTATTATTTTAAATTTATATTATATTTATATCTTATACGCTCCTTACATGATATTAACTTATAATAGTCATTGATAATTGATAACAAATGAAGACTTCTAAGGTTGTACTTCTCATATTATTTTTAAAAGAGATTGATCACATCATATCAACATAATTTTAATAAATATAATAATAATAATAATAATAATAATTATAATAATAATAATAATAATAATAATAATAATAATAATAATAATAATAATAATAATAAGAACAACAAAAAAAAAACAACAATAACAATAACAATAATAATAATAATAATAACAACAAGAACAATAACAACAATAACAACAAAAACAATAACAAGAATAACAATAACAATAACAATAACAATGACAATAAGAATAACAACAATAACAATAATAATTAGAATAATAATAATAATAACAATAACAAGAATAATAACAATAACAATAACAATAACAATAACAATCATAATCATAATCATAATCATAATCATAATCATAATCATAACAATAACAATAACAATAACAATAACAATCACAATCACAATCATAATCACAATCACAATCACAATAATAATTATAATAATAATAATAATCATCATCATCATCATGATTAATCATAATCATGATGATGATGATGATGATGATGATTATGATGATGACGATGATAAGATAAAAATTAAATAAAGTAAGTAATAATGACTATTATTGACAAAAGACCAACTAATATTGACTTCTTACTATTTAACACTGTTGATGTAATAAAAAATATTAATCTTCAATTTTTATAATGAATAACTAACATTCTCACTCTAGATTTTTCCTACTTTTCCTATGATGTTGTAGGTGCTATATTGCAAAGTATGGCCGTATAGATACTAACATATAGTGTTCAAAGTTGCACTGTTATTATCTTATGGTACTAGATGGAATAATGGAAGTGAACTAATATTTAAATGGCATAGTAGTGTAATTCTTTTTTTTCTCTACTTTTATTTCTATTGGTATCAATTGATATTGTATTTGTATATACATAAGTGATATAAATTTTATGAAAGTATATTGTTTCTAGATTTTGATGTAAGTGCTAGTATGGATTAGTTGCACATCTATATTATTTCATGTTTTATGAAGTTTTAAAAATTTTGAGTTATGGGTTAATGTTAATTTTTGGGCAGTACCAAGTTGAATCTTTATAAATTTATAATTTTTCAAATAATATCATATTTCAGATAAATAATGGATCGGGTCGGGTCATTTTGGATTTATAGTTTTTCGGGTTATATCGGGTTTCGGGTGAATAGCGGGTCGGGTCGGGTTTATTTTGGGCTTATGATTTCTCAGGTTATATTGAATATCGGATATGTACCGGATCGGGTCGGATAGGTTTCAGGCTTTTAATTACTCGAATAAAATCGGATCGGATTTCGGGCGGATTGAGTCGGTATTCGTCGGATTTTTCGGGTCGGGTCAACTTTTGCCGGCTCTATACACAGCCCAACAATCAGCCCAAACAATAACAAAAAAAAACAAAGGGGTCGACGGTTGGATCAAGCAAAACAACCCAAGAATTACAAGCTTACATGCCCCAAAAATACAAAGAAAGAATAATATAATTAATTCCCATCAGCTAAAACTAATTTAACTAATTATGGTTACTAAGGGATGATTAACCCACAGTTCAGCTAACCCAGTTAATTATGGGTCCGGTGGCGGGTCATACAGCCAACTTAATCCCCATTAGCCAATTTTGCCAGCGAATGCATCACATGGGATTTCCTACTTAAAATAAATTTCTGCAACAAAAGCCTCAGTAGCTACAACAACTTTAAGTCCATTCTCCATGTGCTGCATTAATTCCCCTAATCAAGCACACAATAAGAAAAGCAATTATAAGCACAAAATGATTTATAAAAATTATCAGAATTAATTAAATATAAATTTTGGAGATTCATATCGGTAGGGGTTATGGGTCACCGGCAGGGAGAGAATGGGCTGGCGCAGGTCTACGTGTGTAGGCCATAACTTGTCGGGGCAAGAGGAATGGGGCGCAGGAGAGGGGAGGGATGGACGTATCGAAATGGCAGGTCAGTCAACAGGGAAGAGAGGGGAGGAATGACCGAAGTGGGCATGTGGTTGGTGGTAGGATTTCCGGTGCTGAATCGGGAGTTGTAGGTGCGCCAGTGGTTGAAGATGAAGTGGGAGAGGCTGGACCGGTGGTCCAAGGGAAAAGAAGAAAGAAAGAAAATAGGAAGGACCGAACCGGCCGGAAGAGGGGAAGTTACGCGGGGAGGGGCTGGGCTGCGTAGGGGGAGGGGAGAAGTTGGGCCAACGGGCCGGTCCAGGTCGGGGAAAAGAAGGAGAAAAAAAAGGAAGAGAAGGAAAGGAAAGAAAAGGAAAAAGAGGGGGAAAAAAGAGAAAAGAAAAAGGAAAAAGAAAGGAAAATGTGGTTGGCTTAATTAATATAATTTGGGTAATTTGGGATGTTTAATAAAATATAAATATTAAAATAATAATTAAATTCTCTTTTTAGGTTAATTTATGGATTTTGAAAGAATTTTCTTAAATTATATTTTAATTAGCAAATTACTCAACTTTTTCCTATTTAAATTATTTATTAATTTCTCCTAGATTTACCTTAATTAATTCCCTCTTATTTTAATAAAATAGTTTACTTAATTAATCTTTCTAATAATTTCTTATTTGGCCATGATTCCCGAAATTAGGGTTTTGGGGTATTGCAGTTTGGTTTGTTATTTTTTTTCATTATTAACTAAAGTTGCAACTGATATGTTATATATGTAATAGGTTACCTAGGGACTAAAATAGGTCAAGTTTAAAATTTGATTTGGAAATAAAATAGACAAATTAAAACTTGGAGTGGTTTGATAGGTTTAGATGAGTAGTTTCATTACAAATTTTGAGTAGTTTTATATATTAAATATATATTGAATTAAAATTCTCTTCAATAAAACTTGTAAATTTATTTTGGGGTGCCTTAAAGGAATTTTTTGGCACACCACACTCTAGATCTAGCCCTCTAATCCATCCTCACCTCCTCTTCTTGTTCTTACCTTCATTAAACTAATTTGTGAACCATAAAGTGCATGAAAATTCTTCTATTTTGCATACCTTTACACGCTTCACTCTTCTCCCTGCTTTTCCTCATCAATCAAGTCTACCAGAAGAGAATTGCAACACCCCAACTTTTTACTACTAGAAAATTTTGTTTAAAGGATAATGTGGATTAATAAAAATTTAAAATAGGAAATGTGACCACCACATCAAACATTAAGATATGCTTGATCATTGGCCTAATTTATGTTCAACACAAGGCTAAAACATTTAATGAAATCAACTCAAAAAATAAAAATAACTCATAAGATACATATTCAAAAATAAAAATTCTTATGATTTACACAAAAAATAATATATAACAACAAAATATAGAGGAGTAAGCTAGGAGTTTAAAAAGATAATAAGGTATAAAAGGTTCTAATAGTGCATAGAAAAAAATATCCACACTATTTAACTTAACTCTTAGGCCAACAATATCTCCCCAATCATTAACCAGCTAGTGGCTGACAACATGATCATCATATTCCAATTCATAATCATACCCTTACAAATCGTAATTTGCTATCCTAGATCAAAGAAGAAAACATCACAGTGGCCCAATAATTTAGGTTAAATTATTACACCAAGTACTATTAAAGCAAACCATCTCTAACACATGGTAGAGATTATGCTCCTCATAGGGAACCTGTTATCTATAACACCCTTATTTTTCACAACTTCAAATTTTCATTTTGAAGAGTAATGCAGAACCAAAAACCAAAAATAAGGGTGAACTACCACAATCAACATAGAGAGAGGCATGATCATCACTTAACTTTTTCCAGAAGTAATGATAAAGAGGTATAGAATTATAACCATTCAATAATAAACATATAAGTATTCTCCATAGGAGAGGTAGAAATACACATAACGTTGATGTATCAAATATATAACAATGCTTATTCATAGTAATGATTTAAATCAACAGTTTAAATTGTCGGCAGACTTAAATAATCCCACACAAGGAAAAATAAGTAGACACTGATTAGCCTAACACTCTGTAAGGGCTACCTAAGCATATGTCATTTAGAGGACCACAAAATCTTCAACCTCGGTATGCTAAGTCTAAGAGCCATACACATAGGTTATATAGAACATGTTTATTATCTTAGACAAGGTAGGCTTAACTTATAAAACAACATACATGGTTAAAATATCAAAATACAACAAGCATAAGTCAAATGATATAACATATTAGCTCATTTACAATCTCACTCCAATGGAAAACATACATCCCACTACTTATGGTCAATAGTCATGGTAGTTCTAACAATCATAAACATATCATAAGTATAGTTAGGTTATTTTTACCCATTAGGTTATACTCCCCCACCACTCAAGGTCCTAGCTGAGAGGAAAAACATTACTCATATATAAATTGAGAGCCAATCATACATGGGTGTTAGGAACTCGAAGGTTGTTTAGCTATCAACTACGGACATTCTACTAGCATAACAATTTTCATATGTGTTTCCCGATGGGATATTGGGCATGCCTCTAGTGCATGAGAACTTCATGATATATATTATAATAGGGACACAACCTGTGTCGAAGGCACCTTATTGCATGGCACCAACACATATGGTCAAGTTACACACTTAATTAGAGTTTTTAGAGAAGGGGTACATCTGATTGACTGTGTAGTAAGGTGCCAACATCTACAGAAAAAATATCTCTCCATATAACATTAATCAAATTGTCCTCCATGTTGAGGTATAGTCTCTGTCTATTGGATACCCCAATTTTGAATCGCTTGGAGCCCCTAAGGAGTTGCCCACCATCAAGTCTCCTCTTCCCTATAATTATAACATTATGAGTTTGTATAACCTTGGTATCCTCCATGGATCTCTCATAAATCAACTCTAATTCAAGAGTAAGAGCTCCTATAAGTAATTATTGATACAAGATTCCCAACCCTAAAAGGAATTGGTGCACCATCACCTCTTCATGTGCCTCTATCTTGGTTGCAAACCAAACTAGATACAAAAACCTCGTGTATTAGCCTTCTCCTAACATCTAACCCTGTTGTCAGGAATGGAACTCATCATACTCTAACAATTGAACGTATGCATGAAAAAAGGTCAAGAAAAGACCTTGAGTAGTAGGGACACCTCCCTTATTTGGCATTCCATCCACCATCTATGAGCTCATCCATAGAGGTATAACACTACAACCTCTTATTTGTCATTAGGATAGTCGTAAGGAACAAAGGTTTTCTCCATATCATGGATCAAATTCTCCATGATGTCTAGGTTTTCTTAGCCTTTGAAGATTGGTAGGTGGTGGTGAATAGCCCTACATAGCTAGTCTATGGAGAAAATGGAGGTAGAGATGGAACATTTTGAGAAAGCCTACAATACTATGTTCGCAATAAAGGAGAACTATATTATAAAATACAACAAGGCCACATATCCAAACAACATAAGAACAAATTAAAAAGCCAACACCCCACCACCCCTAAACTCTCTCACAGTAGTTAGACTAAAATCAACACCTAAGTTTAAAAATTCATTTTCATAATTCATTTTTCCAAGTTTGAAACTAAAAATTTCTAATACCAACTTGTACCACTCTCAATTTTGGAACCATTTTTTTAAAGAGTAGAATAGGAGCAAACTTTATAGTCGAGGGTGAAACAACCACATAAAATAGTGAAAAGGTGTGATTATCACCCAGCCGATGTCATGTGGTAGGATAAGGTTGGAATGATAAAAAAAAACATCATAACTACTAAACTAGATTCAAGAACACACACACACATACACACACATAACCATGATCAGATTATAAGACTCATGCCAAGTCATTGCAACCAATCTTAACCAATTAACAACTAAACTAGATGTTAGGAAACCGACCTATACGATGGCATAACAAACTAGTTGTTTGTGGCTTAGTTAGTTCTAACTACTTGAGATAGTTCCAACTAATCCCACATGCAGTAATTAGATGAGTGAAATTTGAATGAGATGATAACCGAGTATGGTTGGTGACATTTGGAGTTGGGATGTAGTGGGACAAGTGAAATTTGAATGGTAGATGGGGATGAATCTTCAAGGATTGAAGGCATAAGATGATGATGAATCGAATATAATAAGAGTTGAATAATGGATGATAGTGAGATGTAATATGGTTTGAATACGATGGTGATATTCAAATATGTTGAATAGAAATGGGTGGAATCTTGCTTGAAGATGCTAGAAATTTAAATGTAGAAATGAAGAGCGATTTGAATATGGCGGTTTATATTTGAAATTTGTTAGGAAAGAGGGGAGGATAATAGGTTCTTGAATGAGCTTGGTGGACGGTTGAAGATAGGGAGAAGGTGGTCGAATAGTTGGGATGATAAAATTCAATGATGATGGGTTAAAGTATAGAATATCTTCAAACTTTGAATTCTAAGATTAAAAGGGAGGATGAAGATATGCTAAAGGTAGGCTGAATAACTACTACCAAACACTATGAATATTACCGACAATTCACATTGAAGATCAACATGCATGGGTGAATGTAACACAAACATTGCTAACAAGATGAAGGGAAGGGTTGGAAATATGAATGAATTGAAGAACCAACCTAACTTTGATACCAAAAATGATGGTGATCAACCTAGAAGCCATGAATATAAATGGGGTTGGTTCGGTTTGAAGGTATGGATGAAAATGGAGGGTGTGAATCTTCAACCAATATTCACACAAGAAAGGGTGTGAATCTTCAACTGGTATTCACACAAGAAAGGGTTAAACTTTGAATGTTTCTTCAGGAACACATTCAAAGGGTCTAGAGATAGGAAATACTCTAGGCAATTTCTAAGAAGAAGACACTATCTCACACAAGAGAGAACCTTAGCCAAAATTGCTTGATTATCATTCAATTCCTTAACTATCGTGTACAATGGATGATTATGATTATATATAATACTCATAGTAAGTTGTTGCAGCAAAGTACTAACTACTTAACAACTAAACTGATTGTTACTTAAGAAATATATACATTGGTAATAACCTTAAAATTACGAGCCTTAGTTTGTTAGCAACTAAATATATTTAGTTGTAAATGACCTAACCCATGGTTTTGTTTAGGTTTATAACTAATTAGAAATATGTATGACACCCTGGCAAATGTAAACTATGCCATTTAATGAAATGAAATTAATTACAACATTACAACTATTAAACCAACTAATAGGTATACATAATAAGCTATGAAACCCTAAATTATATATGATGGTAACCTAGGGTTTATAACAAGCTCTATACAATTATGAGGTATTTGCATGAACTTGTTGATTTGTCCTCCATGTTTGCTATAACTTTAATATTTGAATGTCTTGTACACGAAAATATCTTTAGTGTCATCCTCTTGAAAATATGTAATATACATGCAAGAACATTTTAAGGTATCTTCATTAGCCATGGTAGAAATATTCTAAAAAAAATATATAAGATGATTATTTTTTATTATTAAGCATGTCAATTCCTTATTATCAAGAACATCTCGAGATGCTCCTACATCAGCCTTATTATCTTATTTATACTATAGGTTATAAATTTTTATCTTTTTTTGATACTATTGGCATCGGTCATTGGTTGATGGTTTTAGTTTGCCTCTTAAATTTATCTTGGCATTATTTCACACTAGCGATCCTTTTGGATGATTGGGTTATTATTTCTTTCTTAGTCTTTCTTTTGTTTTTAGTATTCTCTATTATTTTTTTTTATTTTGTGCCTCTTGAAGTATTGGCTTTTTCTCCTCCATTTCTAGGGCATTTATTAGTTTTTCATAATGTTTGTAATGTTAAAATATAATCACACCTTGCACTAGATTTATGAACTTAATTGACATGCTTATGGACTTGATTATTATAAGAGATGCTCATTTTTTTCCTCCTCAATTTATATTCAAATAAGGGGGATGGGATGGAAATTTCTCTACCATTCCACATAGGATTATGGTTTATGAAGCATTTGATCTTTAATTTTGAAATATTTGGCCTGCCTATGCAAAATAGGTTAATGCTTAGTAAGTAAAAAAGGATAATACTCAAGAAGGGCGGAGTCCTAAGCGAGGATGAAATTTTTTGGTAACAACATTGAGTAGTTTGGATGCTATTGTAGGTAATATATGCATTAATTATATCATATTGTTCTATATTTATTATGAGCATTGATGTTAATTTGTGCAACTTTGTTTTTTAAAAATCTATCTGTGTTTTTAATTTTTTTTACTATATATGTATTTATATTTGGGGGGGCTAATGTAGTGTTAGCATTTTTTTCTTTTGGAAAATCAATAATTTATTCATCTGTGGAACCTTTTCCTAACCAACGTTTTTCACCACTATCCATTTTAATTTTCCTTTGTCTCTATTTGTTTTGTGCATTGGTTTGTTATCTTATATAATTATTTAGAGGCCTACCATTATAAATAAGATTTTAGTTTATTGATCACTTTTTTTTATTGTTTTGGTATGTTTGGGTTGCTAATTTTTTTAATATTAAAGAACTACATTGCTTTGTTGTTGTTGTTGTTCTTCTTCTTCTTCATCATCATCATCATCATCATCATCATCTTCTTCTTCTTCTTCTTCTTCTTCTTCTTCTTCTTCTTCTTCTTCTTCTTCTACTAGGTGTTTATAATATTATGTTCATGGTTTATGATATTGGGTAGTTTGATCCGCATAGATAGATATAAGTTACTTTGTTGATTATGGTATATGTAGAGAAATTAGTTTTTTTTGTAATTGTTTGGCAATTTGTTCATGCTAAAAGTGTTATGAAGATCTTTAGCCAATGAAAATACCCTTTATATTCTCTAGTATAATCTCTGACTAAATGAGCCAAACCGAGTCAAGTGTTTCACCCTCGTGTTTATACCTAACTCATTTAACCAAAAGAACAAAATGAAACAAGCTTTTAACGAGCCAAACTTTGAAGGAGTCGAGTTTATGAGCCTAAATTATAAATGAGTCGGTTTAATTTTTTTTGGACTTAGAATCAATTCATTTAATATATGAGCCTAAAAATAAGGTACGAACTTGAGTCATTTAATTAAAATGAACTAGTCAAATTGAAGTTTTAATGAGCCTAGTCATGACTCCTAAGGTGGTTTTGCTTATTTACAACCTACTAACATAACTGGTCCTATTAATAATATGACTTCTGATATCATCAAACCGATGAAAAATGATGTCGACTGAAGTATCTATACAATCAATAAACAATTATAAATTATTTAATTCAAAATACATGCATAGACTAAAAGTAAATAACAAAACAAATGACTCTGATTAAAATTAAAATTAGATTAGCATTTATAGATAATGTAACAAAAAAAAATAGTGTCAGGGGTCTGATACATTTGATTGAGTTTGACGCATATTTGATTAAGTTTTATTTGGAGCAAAAATTGGGCATGGTGGTTTGTGACCCGGCTACCTACCGTAAACCCTAATAGTCAAAAGATCATAACCTAATGATTGAGATGATAGATATTATATTTCTTGGAGTTCTAATTTCAATCATTTTCGTATTTATACATTTTTTTGGTGATGGTGACATCTATATTGTACTTTTAGCTATCATATATTCTTATCAAATATTTATATTAAGTATAGATTTAACTTAGGCCTATGCCATTTGATCTAATTTTATTCGGATACCATCTATTTTAAATATTTTTAAGGTACTTTGTGTTTTGGTTTTTTTTCCTTCATCTTATGTTATTTGCTATAAACATATTAATGTTATTAGTTTTAGATAAATAAAATAAGATAATTTTTAATATTGACTATCATGGCGTGCTCGAAGGTGACAGTTTCTGCTATCACGGCGTTAAGGGCCATTACCCTTGAGCAAATTTTTGTACAAAAAAATAAATAAAAATGGGAATTTGAAGCTCTATTTTTTTTATAAATAAACATATTTTTGCACCAAAAAAAGAAAACAAAAATACTCACACTCATACACATGCCGCCCTATTATATTTCTTTCTCATTTACAAATGGCTCTTCAGAAGCCTTACCCTATAACATACTTTAACGTTGTTTCCGACTCCGCCGTGTTTTGGGAAAGCTCAAGCGTTCGGACGCCCTCTCTAAACCCTCACTCCCTCTATTGTGATCGATGTCGCTGCTTCTGTCGCACCCTTTGCCTCTCATCCCCGCCGATCTTCCTTTCTTCCTCTTCCTATGTTGCTCCTTAATACAAGTTTGTCACGTTGTAGTCCTGCCATTGCCATCAAACAAAAAGAAATAGAAAGGGGAGAGTGAGTGAGTGAGAGACGACGGAGAAGTAGAAACTGGTATTGGTTTGCTCGATTGTATTTTTGTAGAGTTACTCTCTGATGCTCTGGGTTTTGCTACGGATGGCAAGAAAATAGGTAAGAGGTTCAATGATTTATTTTCAAGGATGTTATAGTGATAATTACCAAAATTACTTGAATTCTAGTACTTTGATTGATAATTCATGAACTTTCTTGCATTCTTAGATTCCAATTGCATAGTAACAGTTATGCTGGTTTTATTCAAACAAAAAAAAATTTCTTCTTTGCAGCCAAGGTTCTTGAATGTAGATTTATCCTAATATTATTTCTAACAAACAGAATTTTATTCTTACTCTTACTTTTGTAGCCTTCTCTCTCGAAGTGGCGTTGCTACATATTTAACATTATGTAATAATTTTAATATATTAATTTTTATTTTAATGTTCAACAATTTTCTATTTTATTAATTACTCATATATATTTTTAATTAGGTTTATCCTAATATTATTAATAATTATTTATGTTAGACTTTGAAAACTAGGGCAATAATTATTTATATTATACTTTAAACCACTACTGTAACTGGCTGTAATGTTAATATGTCAAATTAAAAAGATCCTAGTTGATATGTTCAAATTATTAAAATTGAATGATACAATAATAAATATTCAGGAGCAATACCCGTTCCACTTAAGAAAATACTGCTCTAACTACTATGATGGTTACTATAATTTTATCTTTTCTTGCATCTACTTGGGGAAGTTCAAGGTTGTTTCAATTTTAAAATGTCAACTTCATAAATATTATTTCTAATGGGAGCTGGCCAGCATTGAAATATCTTGGAAATCTACATTCACAAAACGTCAGTGATCCTATATTCTTCTTTGCAGCCAAAGATCTTGTACAGAGATGAGGTACAATGTGGCACAATGTCTTTAGGTGGATATGCAAGAGAGGTATGACAGACACAATGAGTTGAACCTATTAAGTAACAGGTATTGATTCTGATAGCAAGAAATTTGTGAGTGGCAAAGGTCAGTGTAGCAAAACTCTTTGTTTTTCTTATCTTTTCCTATTGATGACACTCTTGTTTGTTCTTGCAAGTGTCTTGAAAAAGTGTTGCTGGTAGAAGAATTAATGAATAGTGAGCTTCCAAACCTTGAGAATCTAAATATTGAATATCACTTTTGATCTAATATTCTAAAAATTTATGAAGTTTGACAAGGATTTATTTTTATTTTTATTTTTTATGATGTTTTGCTTTGGAATGGCAGTTTTTGGTATATTTTTTTTATTAGTGTATTGATTTCTCAAACTATTTAATTTTTTTTGTTATTAGGAGAAGACCTCTTGAATTGTTGGGTTTCCAAGCTTTGTTTATGTTCTCTATTTATAATATTTTGCTATAATTTGATTTAACTTCTATGCATGATTTGTTATGAACTATTATTTTTCATAAAATATTTTTTTATAATTAAGGTCCAACCAACTAGCTGATATCTCACAAAACCCTTGAGTAGAGACAAATTTGAGAAGATTAGACTAGAACCAAGCATGATTAAGATAGTGTAATTCATATATCTTTACCTCCCATGGTCAATTGGAGTAGGTGGTGACTAGAGGACAATTTTGGAAGGGCATCTCATTAACCTGCTTGATTTATATGAATGCCTATTAATGCTTTTGGATATTTTGTTAATCATTGAAAACTCCTAAGCTATCGAAGGGAACAGTAATAAGATCAGATTTGAGCACGCAACCCCTTACCGTCCTTCACAAACACTGGTATGAGATTCGGTACAGGATTAGATATGAGAACAATTTTAACCTGTGAGTTTTTAAGCCTCTAAATTTAAATTTCTCTTCTTGTGTGATATCATTTGTGGATATTGAATTCTAGAACTTGATTTGACTCTTTTTGAAGCTACTTACATGCATTGCTTGATCATAAAGATGACAGAGGCAACTTTAATTTTATATTAATGAGTACCACAAGCCAAAAGTAGCCTACCAATGTCATTATTTCCTTTTTCAACCAGTTTGAGCCTTATAAGCCATTTTTATTTTCCTGCACCCATTTATTAACCTAATCCCTATTATGATCCCTACATCAAAAGGACTAGTGGAGGATTATTTATCTATCATCATAAAGTGGATATATGGAAGGAAATTTTATGGAAAAAAATGGGTGTCCATGGTAGGTGTTGTGCCTGAAAAAAAGGAGAAAGAAAAGGTGTGAAAATCATTGCAAAATAAAATAATGGAAAATGAAAGGAGGAGAAAAAGAAAAAATCCTAAAGGGAAAAAAAGAAAAAAAAGAAAGTCAATATCAAGGGGCGAAAGGAAGCAAGGTGAAGGTAGAAAAGAAAAAAAGAATCTAAAAGGATAGAAAAGAAAAATCAAAATCAAGAGGTGAAAGGACGTAAGGTAAAAGGGGAAAAATTATGACAGTGAAAATATTATGTTGTGATGGAAAATGATTTGGAGTGAGGAGATTGTGTCGATGTTTATTTAAAGAAAATCACTCCACTAGGTTCCAAGAATTTTATTCGCACCACAATCCTAAAGTTATTCCGTACCTTAAAGCCTAGCCCCATTGCAACCTAATAAGACCTGTTTGATTTATGAGATGCATGTAGTTGTATAAGTGGTGAAAAATGAAATTCACCTCAAGCTTATGGTAAATCATGTTCACAGGAATGATTTGAGCGAAACAGGGCCCATATTAAACACATGAGAGTCAAATGTTCATTTGTGTGAAAATCATCTATGTTGCTCTTAAAGCTGATGCTGGAACAGTCCTAGTATTGATCCCATCCTTCCAAAAACTGGCACTATTTATCCGATACTCTCAAACATGTGCCTATTTTTTGGATACTTCGATATCCTAATACTTTTCACTCAACCTCTACATTACTTTCTTGATTACCCCTACCTATTTGATAATTCTGTCATCATCTTTATTTTTGTTGGCTTCCTATCTAATCTTAAAACTTATTACCTTATGATGAACCTGGATATTCAATGCTTAGCTTAATATCTGCTTGCTTTCAACTACGCGTTTGTTAGATCTTTGCTAAGACATGGATGTCTTCTCCATATTTGGTCTCTTAATTTTCCTTTTCGAGGGTGCCAAAAAGGGGTAGGGGTGTGTGTCTCTATGTAGTTATGCTTGGATCTAGGTTAGTTTTCTTAAATAAGTCTCAAAATAGGATTTTGTGATTAGATCAGTAGGCTTTTTGGAGTGACTACTTTTTAATTGATGAAGAAGTCTATCGAGATAAATTTGTTAAAGTAGGATTGTTTATTTGTTTATTATTTGCTTCTGCAATTTGTTTAAAAATTTGAGCAGTTGTTTGTATCAAGTCTGGTGAGGAAGAAGTACCTCCAAAATTGGAAGGGCTAATGGGTCAAAAGAGTTTTTTCCCCTAACCCAATTGAGAGAGAAAAAGAATAAAAGATTAGAGCATTGGCAATTCAAATTAACATTCAATGAACTTTTAATTTCAAGATTTTGTGCATCTTTGATGTGCTCCCTTCATTCATGTCATGGGCCACAAACAATTGAATATAAATATAATATATTATATCTAATTTAGTATTCAATACTTTACCAAGTAAGGCATGTTTAATAAAATAGTTTTAAATCTTATCGTTAGTTATCCTAGATAATAACTACAATCATTCAAACTGTATACTCATTGTTTCTCATGCATTTTCTTCTTCAACTTGTTGTCCTTGACCCCATTTATATCCTTCTTTTCTCTCCAATTCAATTTCTTTCACAACCTTATATCACTATTTGATTCATAGCGACTCTTTTGATCATGTAATCTATTTTTTATTAGCTTATTTGATGATATTTTATTTAAAAGAGTAATTAATATATTGGTATTATTAGAGTTTGTTCCTTCAAATGAGTCACATTTCATGAAATTAGTTAATGACTGTGAGCTAGCTCTTAATTGTCCTCGCACCTCTATATTATGTTTCTTTGTGTCTTGTATTTTTTGACTCATATTGACTTTTTTATTCATGTAATTTATTATTATTACTTAATTTGGTATTAATTATGTTAAATTTGTAATAAAAAATCAAGGGCAGTACTAGATTTACTTCGAAAATCATTGAGTCACATGATTTGAAATGAATTAATAATATAAAAATAAATTGGCTTCTATAATACTGGATACTTTTGAAATAAATTACTTGTTTATTATTTCATCAATTATTTATTTTAATTTCTTTTTATTATTTCATCTACATTTCTCTTCCATTTTTGTGAAACATTGGTTATGTTATATATGATATCTAATATGTGTAGGCCTCCTGTTATTGAGAAAATTTAGTATGCTTCCTAAATATGGAAAATTTATATAGAATTTTATCGTCCTTCATGTATAAATTAATATTAATAAAATCAATATTTAAGTCCCGATATTTTGTGTGCTACTATTGAAGAAAGTGGATGAAATGGAGGAACTAAAGGTGTGTGAGACGAACTTTTATATATGGGTTTCTGACTTTTGGGTAATGTTGTGCTGGCATTTGGGGATTTGTTTGATTTGTTTCCCAATAGGAGATAATGGTGCTAGGCTGGTTGGTTGTGGTCAGCAGCAGTGTTTTGTTCTCTATTTATGGAGGTATGTATAGGCAAGGGGATTTGTTTGATTTGTTTCCCAATACTCATTGTTTCTCATGCATTTTTCTTCTTCAACTTGTTGTCCTTGACCCCATTTATATCCTTCTTTTCTCTCTAATTCAATTTCTTTCACAACCTTATATCACTGTTTGATTCATAGCAACTCTTTTGATCATGTAATCTATTTTTTATTAGCTTATTTGATAAAATTTTATTTAAAAGAGTAATTAATATATTGGTATTATTAGAGTTTGTTCCTTCAAATGAGTCACATTTCATGAAATTAGTTGATGACTGTGAGCTAGCTCTTAATTGTCCTCGCACCTCTATGTTATTTTTCTCTGTGTCTTGTATTTTTTGATTCATATTGACTTTTTTATTCATGTAATTTATTATTATTACTTAATTTGGTATTAATTATGTTAAATTTGTAATAAAAAAATCAAGGGCGGTACTGGATTTACTTCGAAAAGCATTGAGTCACGTCATTTGAAATGAATTAATAATATAAAAATAAATTGGCTTCTATAATACTGGATACTTTTGAAATAAAGTACTTGTTTATTATTTCATCGATTATTTATTTTAATTTCTATTTATTATTTCATCTACATTTCTCTTCCATTTTTGTGGAACATTGGTTATGTTATATATGATATCTAATATGTGTAGGCCTCCAATTATTGAGAAAATTTAGTATGCTTCCTAAATATGGCAAATTTATATAGAATTTTATCGTCCTTCATTTATAAATTAATATTAATAAAATCAATACTTAAATACCAGTATTTTGTGTGCTGCATTCCATAACCTCAGATGGATTCAACTACAACGATTGTTGGATTTGGACCTTGATTTTCTTATTCATCATGCTGGATCGTTTCTTCATTTATTGCAAAAATTTTTTGGGCTACTATTGAAGAAAGTGGATGAAATGGAGGAACTAAAGGTGTGTGAGATGAACTTTTATATAATGGGGTTTCTGACTTTTGGGTAATGTTGTGCTAGCATTTAGGGATTTTTTTGATTTGTTTCCCAATAGGAGATAGTGGTGCTAGGCTGGTTGGTTATGGTCTGCAGCAGTGTTTTGTTCTCTATTTATGGAGGTATGTATAGGCAAAGGGTTGGCAGGTAGCATCTGCTATACCTCCTTTGATAATGTTCTGATACAGCCTAAAATAGTGCATCGGGGTGTTGAGAGTTTATTTCCAAAAATCTTAATTTTAGTTATTAATGTTCTTAGTTAAAAAGCATATGAATTTAGTCCGTATCTGATTTTTTGAATGGATATTTTTGTTGATGATTTTCTGCTGCCTAATATTTAAATTTTATTCCCAGATTTTTCTAAGCTTAGATTATCACTTTTGGGAAAGCATTGAGATTAGTTTTAATTTTGTTTCTGTTTGATTTATTTATCTTTTCTTATTTCATGTTATTAGATTAGAGGTCTTACTTGCCTTTAATTCGAAGGTGAGCATCTATAATACATATATATAAAATGCTGTTTTCTTACTGTACTTATATTTGGGAACACCAATTTTCGTTTCAACACGAAAAATCCAATGAATATGCTAGAATTAAAGTTGTGGGTGGGAAAGTGATAAACTGGAATGATAGTCGTATTTTGGGTGTCCTTTATGCTTCACAATCCATAGGTATGTTCCTTAACACAAACTCTACTCACTCACTCATTCCAATTAATATGCTAGAATTGAAGCTGATGCTGACTTTAACTTCCCATGGTGGCCTCTTTGACTTCTTAGCTTTTGGTGGAATCTGATCTTGCTCTAGCAAGAAAGGAAGGGGCAGGAGAAAATTTGTTGAGTGCTTGAGCAAGAAAGCATGTATGGGAATGGGATTATGTGTATCATCATAGAACTCAGCTTGAGTTTGATAACTAGTGGTCACCATCTACTACTATGTCACCATCAACTACTATGATAATCAGTGGTCACCATCTACTACTATGTCAAACTGTTGATATTTTGAACCTTCTCTATGGAATTTTGCTCACTTTTACAAGGGATGGATGGATGGTTGGAATTCGCGTTGTTTGTCCTCTCAAATTCTACACATTTAGATATTGATGATAGGACATTCAACGAATCTCGGAATTGTACAATAGAGCCTATATTAATATTAATTAATGACGTAGCTGTAAGGTGAACATTAAAAATTTAAAGATCTACCTAAGCTGAATAATTAACAATATTTTTTTGAATAATATTAACTAATCCGGGTGAATGTAGGGCAATGAAAGGTCATGTTTGATTTACAGTTTTGAAGGTAATTAGACCAGTGTCCGTAATCTTTTACGTACTTATAGGCATGGTCGGAAACTCCTTTTACCATGGAGGTGTTATCCGAGGCCATGGAGGATAAGGTATTTATTTGTTTGGATAAAATTTTGATTAACTCTTTTTTGGCTTCGACCACTCATTTTAATTGTTATTTTTTAGCTAGGTATTTCTATTAATTTACTTGTAATACTTTCATGTTGTAAGATGAATTGATTAAGACTTTAGCGCTCATGAATACTTCGGCTAATTTATTATTATTATTATTATTTCTAGTATTTTAAATAAATTAATCAATTTTTACACTTCATTTAATCTTGTAAAAAAGGTTTAATTTTTTTTTGAAAATTTAACGGGGCTTAGTTTAGAAATGACTTTTCTTATGTTTGTCCACACATTTAATTTTTCTTTTTTCTTAGTTTCTTTATTATTGATATGCATTTGTTCATTATTTAACTTAATTATTGGTAAACTATATAGACAATATAAGTTAGCTTATGGTGGATTGCTCACTTTTGTTTATTGTTTTTGTAATTGGCTTGCTATTTTTTTCATTGTAAAGAAATTTATTGTCTTTGCTAAAAATCCTAAGTCGTTTTTTATGCTATTTACCAGTTTGAATTAGTTTTTTTCTATTTGTGACTTTTAGATTTTAACCAGTTTCTTGCCCATTTTTTAAAAAAAAATTAAAGTTTTTTTTCTTTTAAAGTTTCTATATTCTTTAATTAAGTACTTTTAATATGAAAAACTAGTTTTTTTCTTTAATAATATTATTGGTATGTATTTTTATCAATATATATTTATTGATATGATTTGCATATTATCCTTCATGCACATGGATTTGTTAATATTCTTTGGCTATGTTTTTCTTTTGTTTTATTTTTTATTTTTTATTTTTTATTATTAGACAAGTAGCTTTTATATGGCAATGATAACTTGTGGTTTTAATTATTAAGTGTACATTGATTTATAGTAGATAGTTTTATTATTAGGATGAATCATCCAGTTAGGGATATTTAGGGATATAAATATCTTGTGGTTTTAATGATTGCATGGGTACATTAATATAATGTTTATGGTTATATTTCAAAAAGGAGGCCTTTTTAATATTAGAATAAAATCATGCTCTATGGGGTGTAACTTTCTATATTATTTCACATGGCAACTTGGTTTTGATCGGCTATTATTATTGTGGTTGTTGTTGATAATTTGTAGTTTTGATTATTATTATTATTATTATTATTATTATTATTATTATCTGCCAATGATAACTTATGGTTTTGATTGTTAGCAAGCTTAGCTACACCCTTCGATTATTATTATTATTATTATTGTTATTATTATTATTATTATTATTATTATTATTATTATTATTATTATCTACCTAAAATAGGAGTTGAATAATGGATGATGGTGAGATGTGATATGGTTTGAATATAAGGGTGATATTCAAATATGTTGAATAGAAATGGGGTGGAATCTTGCTTGAAGATGATATAAATTTAAATGGAGAAATGAAGAAGGGTTCAAATATGGCGGGTCATATTCGAAATTGGTTAGGAAAGAAGGGAGGATAATAGGTTCTTGAATTAGTTTGGTGGACGGTTGAAAATAGGGAGAAGGTGGTCGAATATTTGGGATGATAAAATTCGATGATGATGGGCGGCGATTCAAAGGGAGGATGAAGATATACTAAAGGTAGGTTGAAGATCTACTACCAAACACTTTGAAGATTAGTTATAATTCAAGTGGAAGATCAATGTGCATGGATGGTGCATGGGTGAATGTGGGAAAAACGTGGCTAACAAAATAAAGTGAAGGGTTGGCAATTCAAATGAATTGAAGGGACAACCTATCTTTGATACCACAAATGATGCCGATCAACTTGGAAATCATGAAATTGGATTGGATGGGATTTAATGATCTTAGAAAAGGTTGGAAGGATTGAAGATGGGTTTGGTTTGGTTTGAAGGTATGGATGAAAATGGAGGATGTGAATCTTCAATTAATATTCACACAAGAAAGGGTTAAACTTTAAATGTTTCTTCAAGAACACATTTAAAGGGTTTATAGATAGGAAATACTCTTGGCAATTTCTAAGAAGGTTGTTGAGATACATTGGATAGAAAATATAAAAATATTAGACAATGTACAGTAGGTTGTTGAGATAGAGCATAAATCATTTTAGGGATGTATAAACAGTGTAATTTGGATTATGTGTTAGCTGGAAAAGAATTGGATAGGATGTGCTGGTAATGATAATGTTTAACCCCACCAAAATGGACATTGTTTTGAGATACATTTTTTGATATGTATATATCTCTGTTTGATTGTGGCTTGGTTCCTTTTTTGGAGTTCTACTTTTACCATGAGAAAAATGTGTTTCATGTTTCTATTTGGTGATACGGACTGCACTTCATCAACTACTCCTCTCCTTTTACTTTTTGGTAATTGTATCCTGTTGTCTCCTCACTCATATAATTCCATGTTTTCCATCTTCAGGGTAAGTTGGGATCCAAAGCCAGATTGAGGAGTGGAGGCAACAAGCGTGCGCGGAAGCACTTTTGAACTGTGTTTTTGTAATTAGTTAAGCTTGAATGTGTAACATGTGTAATCATGGTTGGAACATTAATATTTTTGTAGGGTGTGTGTGTTTAGTGGCCGATGATGATTTTACCCTAATTTTTGGAAATCCCATTGATAGTCTCGGGTTAGGCGGAGTTGGTTATCAATGGCCGCCCCTGAGCCTAAATGAGTATGGGTAACTTAGTCCTTGTTTCCCTATTTGCATTGGATTCAGGATCAGTATTATCCCGTTATAATCGCCTCTTGAATCTAATGAAAATAGGAGAATTGCGTTAACCTCCTTTTAAGCTAAGTTGGATTGAACCAAAACTTGAGCCCAGGCCCAAGTTTTGGCCCAGTCGGCGGGTGACTCCTCGTGCCCAAGTTACCCACCTATTTAAGCTCTCTTCCTCCTCGGGGAGCGCCGATCACCTTTTTCCTTTTGTTCCTCTCCTGGTGGCTCGACCCCTTTTCTCTATTCAGCCCTGTCGTCGACCGTTGCTGGTCACCATCGACGCACGTCCACCTTTGCCTGCCTTGGATCTTGTCATTTATTTTATTATTAACTAAAGTTGTTAACATATATATTAGTTATATAATATGCATAATAGGTTACTTAAGGACTAAAATGGTTCATGTTTAAAATTTGATTGAATTGACAAAGTATAATTTATTTTCATATTTTTGAATATATTAATATTAAAAAAATAATTAGTATTTTTGTAATCATTATCATCATTACGATAATCTTAATCTTAATAACTATATTTATGATACTAATATTTATTCTAATAATTGATTGTAATTAATAATATAATTGTAATTATACAATTTTATATAATAATAATTATTGAGGTACTTGTATGTAGGTGAGATGTACATTACGTTTCCTATTTCATTTTCTCCCATTTTATCATATTTATTGATTATTTAATAAATTTTTTCTAATCCTTAATTTATAAATTAGTTAATGTAACCTTAACATAATAATTAATGCCATTTCTATTAATCTTTTTATTTAGTATTTTATTATTTTTTTACTATACATACATTGTATAAGTTATTTGCTATTTCCTCTGTATAAAAAAAATGTTATTATGTTATTAAATTTTTTTATTAAAAAAGTTATTTTAGAAAAGTCAAAGCTTAATTTTATTTTTATCCACATTTGTTTTAATTATATATGCAATAAATGCTTTGTTATTTATTCAATAAAGGGTGCAAATGTAATTTTAAAAATATTTTTATTTCCTTCTTAAAAAGTGAGTATTTTTAGAATAATTTCCTTTTTGATACAGAAGAAGTATATAATGTGATTATGGGAGCACAACTCCAATCTTTTTATTTATAATGTTATAAATTTTTTTTTATTGTATATACATCTTATAAGTTATTTGTTGTTTAATGTTTTAAAGGGAGCAGAACTTCCGATAGACTTCTCCAGCCTTTATCGTCACCAGTTTATTATTCTTTTACTCTATTTATCTACTATTATTTTTCTACATTTGTTTGTTATTTTACCTATCTATTAAAACATTTTCTTTTATTTGTTAGAAAATATAAGTTAGGTTTAGTCTCTTGATTACTTTTGGTTATTGTTTTTGTGTGTTTGGTTTGTCATTTATTTCATAATTTGCTAAAGTTGTTAAACTATTTGTTAGCTATGCCACATGTGTAATAGGTTACTTTATGCCTAAAACGAGTCAAGTTTCAAATTTGATTAGAAAATGAGATAGACAAAATTAATTAGTATTGACTTTTTAATTTAATTGAGATTTGTTTAATTGATAATATATAATTATTATTTTCATATTTAAAAACATATTGATGTGAAAAATTAATAATGATCAATATTTTTGTAATCATTGTTATCATTATGATAATCTTAATCTTATTAATTATATTTATGATAGGAATATTTATTACAATAAGCGATTTCAATTATGCAAATAACTGTTAATATACGATTTAAATATAATAATTATTGGAGTGCTTCTATGTAGGTGAAATTTACATTAAGTTTGTTATTTTAATTTCTCTCACTTTCTCATACATGCCCTTTATTTTATAAATTTTTTCAACCTCTCATAATTAATTTATGAATTAATATTAATTAATTATTGAAACTTTAACACGGCAATTGATGCCATTACTATTCACCTTTTGATTTGGTATTTATATATATATATATATATATATATATATATATATATATATATATATATATTATCATTCATGCCTTTTTAAGTAATTTAGTATTTAATGTCATTGGGAGCACAAACATACATCTCCAACCCCTATCCTAATTCCATTTATATTTCTTTTTCTCAATTTTTCTTCTATATTTTGCATTATTTTTTTGGTCATTTTATCAAATTATTGAAAAACTTTATTTTATATGTTAGATAATATAATATAGGTTTAGTCTTTAGATCACTTGTATATATTGTTTTCATGCATTTCATTTCTTATTTATTTCACTATTAGCTAAAGTTGTTAATTGATATATTATGCAACATGCGTAATCGATTACTTGTTGACTTAAATATATCAAGTTTAAAATTTGAATAGGAGATAAAATAGACAAATTTAATTAGTTTTAACTTTCTCATTTAGTTGAGGTTTATTGAATTGAGAAAATATAATTATTATTTTGATATGCATTAATATATAAATATTAATAATTGATAATAACCGATAGTTTTCAATTATTATTGTCATTATGATAATCTTAATCATAATAATTATATGTATGATAGTAATAGATGCTATAATAATTGAATATAATTATACATATAGTTGTAATTATACAATCTTAATATAACAACAAAAACAACGACGACAACATTAGGGGTTCTTGTTTATGGGTGAGATGTACATTATATTTGATATTTTAATTTCTTTCACTTTAAAATTCAATTTAATATAATTAATTAATTATTGAAACCTACCATGATTGATGCTATTTCTATTAACCTTTTGATTTAGTATATTTTTTTATATTTTATTTTGCAAACAATTTATATGTTATTCAATATTTAATATCAAGGGAACACAAATTTCAACAAACTTCTCCATACCATGTCCTCGCTGAATTTATTTTTCTTTTTCTCCATTTCTATACTGTTGTTTACCATATTTTTGTTATTTTACCCAATTATTGTTTGACAATATGAGTTAGGTTTAGTCAGTTGATCCCTTTTGTTTATTTTACCCAATTTATATGGTTCTTTTCAGCCCATGAGTTTTTGGAGCCATATGGTAATGTATTATTTTAATATCTTACTGTGCTTATGAAATAGTTAGTTCTTTTGTATCTACGGTGATTTATGTATCAAGTATGTTTTCGAGCCATATCCCCGCGGAAAATAATGCAATGTAGGTCATTACCCTGATAGTTCTGAAGAATAATATGCTGATCTCGGTATCATATTTGGTACAAATGTTGGTAGGTAACTATTTATTCTTTTTCGACCTTGGATCTGTAGACTTACTTATTATATTTTTATATCTAGATCTGCTGCCATTAACTCGGTGAGTTGTGAGTTGTGAGTTGAATGGCAATCCTCTCATAGCCCTGATTAAATAAACTATACCTCTGCTATGCTTGATTTACTCTATGGCTATTTAATTTTTTGGATGGCAATTATATGGTGAGGGTATTATTAATAATTAATTTCTCATCTATTATTGATAAATTATTTTCTATGATAAGTGTCACCAGGTATCCTAACTGTTGGTTTGATATTTTATAGGTAGAGATTTGGTTCATCATCGACAAATGATTGTTGTTACACTTATTTGTTAGCAAAAGGAAAAGCAAAAGTAGTATCCTTGTGTTCCTAAACTTATTTGGTCTGTTATAACATAAAATGTCAGGTATTCTGGCTGGTGTGTCTTCTGTTCCAATTAACCTGTGAGACTAAAGAGGGAGAATTAATTTTGTTCTTTGGATAGATTAAAGAGACTAGCAAATAATTTCTGAGTTTCTGTGTTTGGGATGACAAGAGTTCGGTCTATTGCCATTCATGTTGCATCAGCCACTTCATTTGCCGATCTAACACACACCAACTACTCTTGGCTGTTCATTCTCAAAGTATGGCTAGTCTCTCTCTTCTCGACTCTCAGTCCTACACTAGTTATTGAACTCTGATTTGTTGTGTCATATATTTTTATTTTTATTTTGCTTCAGATTTAAAATATTGGACTTCTTGTTGCCCTTTCTTTAAATGCTTTAGGTATTTGATTTTACTATCTTTTGCACCAAACTCTGACCAAGGGCACTATTGCTAAACATGATTGCTGCTGACCACCAACATTTCATTTGATTCATATTTTGAAATCCTATAATTGCATGTATTGATATCTTGTAGGTTCACAGACATGTTTAGTATATAAATTTGACCTAAATTAATAGTTAAGAATTTTTGCTAGATTTTTAAAAATTACAACAACTTGAAATGCATGTGCTAATTTCTGAAAATATGTTAGGATGTAAATTTTTGGAATCATAAACATTAATTTAAATGTGTCCGTGCAAAGTTCTTTGTACTGATTTTTATTTAATTTTGCATGTAATTCCCTTGTGACAATTAATTTTTTTTTTAAATATATATCAATCTACCTATAGTTTTATCTCAATATTTTTCTATCTTCAAGGGTTTTTTATGAAGTTTGGTCTCTTTGCAAATGTTTTCAGGAGAGATCATCCACATAAAAAGCTTTTTATAATTACTATTTATCTTAATTTTTTTTTGTTTCTATGTTTTTATGTACATGTGCTTGGTATTAGGGCATATAAGACTTTTGGTTTTTTACTAGATTCTTGATCCAAAAAATTAAATAAATTATAGATAATAATAATTGGGATGATTTGTGTAGAAATATAGAATGAGTAGAACTAGTACTTTGCTTTTATACTTTATTTTACTCAATTTTTGATTATTTATTATTTATATTTATTCTCATATTATAACTTGAAATTTATGTATATTGTAATATATAATTGTTTCCTTTTCCCTAATCTTCTAAGCTATTGCTTATGAATTAGGAATTTTTCTTTTGGTTAAACTATTTACCTTTTGTGTTGGCTTTTCTACAATAATATGTATTAATTTGTTCTTGGTCCTAAAATTATTGTTTCAATTTTATATGTCAATATGCAAGATATTTTTGACTTAGGCTCTTTGAAGGAATGTTGTTAGGAGAGATTCATCATTATCGGAGTGATAAGCCACGTGGAAAAGATTTCTACAGTTATGATCTATCTCACTGTTAGGTCTTGGCATGTACGAGACCTATCGATAGTGTTTCATTGCTTCTTCATGAGTTATTTCTTAAAATTTAGTTTTGTTTAACTTCTCCACCCCCCCAAATGCCAAGGGGTGGAATATTTCACTAATCAGCTTTATCCTTTACAATAACATCTTATAGGAAATCAGGATAAAAGGAATTCCAACTTCAGACACAAAAGAAAAGTCTTGTTGGTTATCAATAATTCCCCAAATCTTCATGGTGGGTTAGCCAAGGATTTAAGCATCAGATCTACAAGTGAAGTCTGCTCTTTCAAACACTAAAGCAAAATAGAGGTTTTGAATTCCTTGATTTCCTTGAGGCATTTAGCTTGTGGAGTAGTTTTAATATTTGGATTGTGTGAAAGATGGTGAAAAGTAATAGTAAGTTAAATGTCCTGATTAAATTGGAAATCTTTTTGGAGGGAAGCTAGGATAATCATGGTAGGTTGTCCGATGGTGAAAGTCCATACTTGTTGTGGGTTTTTCTTTCTCAGCTGTTGTTGCCCGCTTTCTTTTTTATTTCAGGTTCAAATAAATTTGATAGGGAAATCTCTAATATTCCTCAAATTTGAGAGATGACTAGTGTAGAAGAATTTTTGTGCTCGATAGCTGAGGATTGTATTGTAAAGAGGACATCAAAGCATATGTAAGTACTCTAGCAACAATAAACTACCCAATTGTTTTAATATAATTGTACCTTTATTTGTGTTTGGGGTAAAAAAAAATTCATGCAGCACTGGAGGGTTGAAGTCCTAAGTTTAGGAATTTCAGTTATATTTCAGGGCTTAGTTTATTGATATGCTTGGACTACCTGCCAAGAATATGAGTTACTATAAAGAAAAATGTGGCTAATTCTCTTAAACTATACTCTTTCATCCTCTTTACATTTAAGTATTATATGCTTGATTGTAAATTAAATATATACAATTTTTGTTGTGTGAGCCATGCAGTTTGGATACATTGATCTATTTGGCTAGTTACTTAATTGAAGATGAAATTCTTTTTTATTTTATTTCTCACCAGTGATTGATTGTTTCTCTTCTGCCTTCATCATTGGCTCTGTATAGGATGGAGGCGCCTCTTCTAGATTTATGCCGTTAAGTGGCAATATCATTCTATCTTTATGTATAAATGTATAATTATCCACCCTGGATTAAAATGCTAGTTTTTTCTTAATAAAAAATCTGTCTATGGAGGGTATGTGCAGGCAAGGGGTTGGTAGGTAGCCTACGCAGACCTGTTTTAATAATGTTGTTTTGAATAATGCACTAGGGAGTTGAGAGTTTATTTTCTCATGTGGTTAGATTAAAAAAAACATATGAATGGTATTTTTTATATTTATGATAATAATGTTGATAATTTCCTACTGCCCAATATATAAATTTATATTCCCAGATTTGTTTAAGATAATGATTATCACTTCTGGACAAGTATGGAGATTAGTTTTGATTTAATTTCTGATTGATTGTTAGCTTTATTTATGATTTATTATTTGGTGTTATTAGATCAAGTAAGTGCTTTTGGGCAAACATGGAGATTTTCTATGTTGATCATGGTTTTTTCTTTCCTTTTGCTTAGAAATGATTAAGTACTTCATACCGTAGTAATTTGCCTTATAAGAATGACAATTTCTATTTATTTTGTTTAGTAATTTTTGAAATATTTTATTTTGTTAGTTTCAAATTTCTTAATATTTATTGGATGACTTTATATGTATGATTGCTTATATAGATAATGAGATGTTTGATTGCTTTGTACTAAACCTCAATATTTTAGACTTCCGTAGCACTACTGGATTTGGAGGCATATGCCTCTAATTTTCTAATTCCACTTCATTGCTTTGTTAAAATATAAAACCTCGGTATCTTACTTCAAGGTTACCTTTGTTGGGTGAATTTTTATTAGTTTTAACCCCTGATTTCCTTTTTGAATGTGTAGTTGTGATAGAGTAGAAATTTTAGTCCCTGATTTCCTTTTTGAATACGATGTTGCCTTATCTATAATTAGGGGCACACGGCCAAACAGGGCCTAGGACTTAGGTGGGCCTCAAATTTTCAAATAGTATATGTATATATACATAGGATAGAATATATAAAAATATTAGATAATGTGCAGCAAGTAGGTTGTTGAGATAGAGCATAAATCATTTTGTGGCTGTATAAACAGTATAATTTGTATTATGTGTTAGCTGGAAAAAAAATTGGATAGGATGTGTCGGCAATGATGATGGTCAATGGACATTGAGATAAATTTTTTGATATGTATATATCTATGTTTGATTGTGACTTGGTTTCTTTTTTGGAGTTCAACTTTAACCATAAGAAAAATGTGTATCATGTTCCTATTTGGTTTGAGTAATAATTGTACAGAAATATTAGGATCTGTGATCCCTTATTTTTCTCTTCCTTGTGATCGATACTTAATATATTTTGACTAAATAATTTCAAAGTTTAACTAATGTTTTTTTTCCTCATGTTCTTAAATATAATTTTAGAAATATGCCTATATGCCAAGTTTGAAACCAAGTGGTGTGGCATTACTGCTTCTACTACTGCCACTATCACCACCACTACTACTACCATAAATATAATAAATTATTAGTATGGTTATTTTATTAATAATAGATACTCATAATTTATTTATTTTATAATGATGATTAATGTTAATCTTATGAACTGTTTATTTATTAGTAAAATTTGCATTTTTTTTACATAAAATTAGTTTATACTAAAATTTCTAACTCCATCTAATGGAGCAGGTTTAAGATGCTGGAGAATTTGATTCCTAAGGAGGCTGCAAATCAGATCATGAACTATGTGCTTTTGTTGGATGAAAATCCAAGGTTGAGCCTTGCATCCTTTGTCACTACATGGATGGAGCCCGAACGTGACAAGCTTATAGTGGCTGCGATTAACAAGACCTATGTTGATATGGATGATTACCATATTACCACTAAACTTTAGGTAGCTAATTAACCTCAACTAATTACAACGGCTACTTCCTGCATGAGATGAACTTCACTACCCTGATGAACTTCATATGCTATTTAATTTCCTCTTAATGGCTCTCTCAAATTGTATGTATTGACATGCTTTCTAATATATATATATATATACATATATATTTGCATCCATCCATGTATATGTTGGTTGGGAGAAATTTGCAAGGTACTATGAGGTGGAGCTGAAGGAAGTGAAATTACTTGATGGATCTAGACAAAGTTGTGGAACTTGTAGATGAGAAAAACATGTGTGTTGTAGCAATGCTAGGTTCAACCTGAACAAGTGATATTGAAGATGTCAAACATCTTAACGACCTACTCATGAAGGAGGAAATTGGATATGACACACCAATTCGTGTTGATGATGTTAGTGGCAGATTCATTGCTCCATTCCTTTACCCCCCGAGATTGAATGTGATTTTTGCTTGCCGTTAAGAGCAGTAATGTTGTCATCTTGTATATGCTGGTGTTGGTTGGCTTTTGTGGAGGAACAAAAATGATCTGCCTGATGAGCTTGTCTTTCACATCAATTATTTGGGATCTGATCAGCCCACCTCCATGATCAACTTTTCTAAAGGTATATGATTATCTTTACAATATTATATGCTTTTAGTTGCACATAAACAAAAGAAATGATACTAGAATGTTTTATTCCGATGAGTTGAGTGGAAATCTTAGCTTTGCTATTTTTATCATCCGTTGTCTTATTTATCCTATTTTCGTATGTCTGTTTACTATGTAGATGCAAATTAGATAATTGTGAAATACAATCATTTCATACGGCTTGGCTTTAAGGTATGCCTTGTTGCTAGCTTGTTTTTTGGCTATTTATGACCGGTGTTGCACTGATATCCTTCATCATCCATACACCAAAGAAACTATGTAAGATTATTAGTAAACTATTTATTTGTTAATAGAAATTATTAATTAGTAAATTTAATATAATTAAATTTGTCATCTCTTTTTTTTCTGTCTATATTAAGACAAGAATTTTTTCTATTTTAATCAAAATCTTAATGTGTGCTTGAGAGAGCTCTAAGTTGCGGGATGTTTTGTAGTGAGTTGCTTTATTTATGGATTGATGTTGTATGGAGTTATGTGGTCACTCTAGTTTTTCTATTTGGTTTTGTTGGAGTGCTTGGAATTAGGTGAGATATATTACTTTAACAAACATGTCATTTTTTATAATAAAAAAAATCAACCACTTATCCGAATTTAATCTTATTACACAGACCTACATTTTTTCTAATGTTCCATCTCTAAATATATTGGCATTCTGATTCCCAATCCTCGTCCATTTCATTTGTCATTTGTTATTTTTTTTGATTTCTCTATTAATTTCATATATCTGTTTTTTGTTTTATAGAACTTAGGGTATATAATATAGCTTAGCTTTTATATTATTGATCACTTTTGTTTATTATTTTGTGTGTTTGGTTTGTTAATTTTTCCATTATTAAAGAATTTTTTTGTCATTACTAAACAAAATAAGTTGGCTTTTAGCCTATTTGACCACTTAAAATAAATTTATATTGTATGTTACTTTATGGGCAGCTTCTAAATTATGGGTTATGTCCTATTTTTATTGTCTTACAATATCTAATTTAAAATTTGATAAATTTACATCTTATTTTTTGATCAAAGATATTTATAATGTAATATAATATCTAACAAATATAATTACATTAAGATATATACAAAACCATGAGCTTAGAGTTCCTATAAATGAGGGTATTATTCTAGCCGTATACTCGACTATCAAAAAAGGAAACCAAAGAAAAAATAAGAAGAAATCAGTTGACCGTCAAACAGACTTAGAAGGTATTGGGGCCTTGATGTTTTATTTTATAGTTTCCACTATTGCATCAAATATCATTATCCACTCCACTTTAAAATTTGCAAAATTTCTAACTTGCCGAACATGATACACTGTTGATTTTTGTGTTATGAAACTCTCAGATGTTCCTCAAGGTGAAATCTAGAATTGTGCATCATCTTTCAATGCCCAACTAGTTTGTCCAATGAGTTCTTTCCCTTGTTTCAAATATGCGGTATAATCATACACTATAAAAATAGGTGTGAATGAGTTTTATTTTTACCTAATAATATCACTTTTTATTTATTTTTCACATTATTAGACATAATATATATATATATATGATTTTATTTATAATTATTTTTTTTATTATTAACATTATTTTATCTTAATAAAATTAATAATTAAGCACTTGTAATAATTATTCAATATTCTAATTATTACTAGTATATTACTAGTATATTACATTATTAGACTATTTATGCTCCGTAAAAAAAGGAATATCTATTTTTGTTTATCATTATTATTTGTCTATTTTATTTTTGTTTAGTTTTTATTTATTAATTTTATTATTAATTATTGAATAATATTTTTATATAATTAATAGTATTAGCTCTATAATATAGTGCTATCTAAAATTTATATATTATTATTAATTATTACTCATTGTAGTTTTTATTATTTTTATTGCTATCAATTGTATATTTATGATTAGTATGATTATAAGTTTTTCTTATTATGATTATTATTCAAAATAAATTATTATTTATTACTACAAAAAATATTATTTATTTACTACTAATTTATTATTATTAATGATTAATATTATCATACATATTTTATAAATTGTTAGTATTATTATATTTAACCAAAATGATAGTCTTGTTCTATTTAGTTTGGATTATAGTTGTATTGAAATATTAAGATATTTTCTTATCACTTTATTATTTTTATTGTGATTGGTACTGAATAAATTAATAATGGGAAATAGCCATCATTTGTTATATAAAATATGACAATATTTTTGTATCACTTTATTATTTTTGTTGTGATTGGTACTTAATAAATTAATAACGGGAAATAGCCATCATTTTTTATATAAAATGTGACGACTAGGTTAGCTTTCGATAATGTATGTAGAAATAGAGGATTCTCCTTCACTAAAATTATTTAATTGAGGTGTTATGGTTAGTAGCAATAGATTTAGTTGAAACCTTTTTATTATTTATATAATTGTGTTGTTTGTAAAGTTTAAATTTAAACATGATTTTTTTTCCATTTTTTTGGTATCGGTGGAAATTAATAATGGAAAATAGTCATCATTTGTTTATCGTGTTTTGTGCATTTGATCTGTCATTTATTTCATTATTAACTAGAGTTGTTAACATTTATATTAGTTATGAAATATTATTAATAGGTTATTTAAGGACTAGAATTGGTCAAATTTAAAATTTAATTAAGAAATAATGTAGACAAGTTTAATTATTTTTTACTTTCTTATTAAATTAAGGTCTATTGAATCGAAAAAGAATAATCTTATTTTTATATCTTTTAATATATTAATATTAATAATAAATAAATAAATAATTATTTTTGTAATAATTATTATCATTACAGTAATCTTAATCTTAATAAATATATTTATGATATTTAACAATATAATTGTAATTATACAATCTTAGTATGATAATAATAGCTATTGAAGTGTTTGTATATAGGTGAAATGTACATTAAATTTGTTATTCCATTTTCTCACTTCATCGTGTGTGTCAATTATTTAATAAATATTTTCAACCTCTAATCTTTAATTTATAAATTACTTAATGTAACCTTAATACAATGATTAATGCCATTTATGTTAACCTTTCTATTTAGTATTTTATTACCTCTTATGTACATACATATTTTATGTTATTAACTATTTAATATGATCATGAAAGTAGAACTCTAACCTATTTATTTAAAATTATATTAGTGTTTTTATTGTAAATATATTTTATAAGTTATAAATGGTAACCTTTCTATTTAGTATTTTATTACCTCTTATGTACATACATATTTTATGTTATTAACTATTTAACATGATCATGGAAGCAAAACTCTAACCTTTTTATTTAAAAGTTTATTAGCGGTTTTATTGTAAATATATTTTATAAGTTATTTACTATTTAATGTCTTTAAGGGAGTACAACTTCCGACAGACTTTTACTATTTTTTTGCATTTTTTGTTAGTTTTTATATCTCTTGAAATATTTTATTTTATGTGTTAGAAAATATAAGTTAGGTTTAGTCTCTTGATCAGTTTTGTTTATTGTTTATGTGCATTTGGTTTATCATTTATTTCATTATTTACTAAGATTGTTAAATTATTTGTTTGCTATGCCATGTGTAATACGTTACTTTATGCCTAAAATGGGTCAAGTTCCAAATTTAGGTAGGAAACTAAATTAACAAATTTAATTAATATTGACTTTCTAGTTTAGATGAGGTTTATATAATAAATAAAGTATAATTATTATTTTAATATTTAAAAATATATTAATGTTACAAATTAATAATAATAAATATATTTTTAATTGTTGTTGTCATTTTGATAATCTTAATCTTATTAGTAATATTTATGATAGGAATATTTATTTCAATAATTGATTTTAGTTATACATATAACTTTTATTATACAATTTTAATATAATAATAATTTTTGGATTGGTTATATGTACATGAGATGTATTTAATTTCTTTCACCTCCTTTATTTTGTAACTTTTTTCACCCTCTCATAATTTATTTATAAATTAATATAAAATAATTATTGAAATTTTTACACTATGATTGTTGTAATTACTATTTACATTTTTATTAATCATTTTTTTTCATACATGCATTTTTTAATAATTTAGTATTTAATGTCATTGGGAGCACAACTTCTAATATATTTTTCAGACACCTATCTTCATTCAATTTAATTTCCTTTTTCTCAATTCTTCTTATATTTTGCATTTTTTTGTCATTTTATCAAATTATTAAAAAATATTATTTTATATGTTAAATAATATAATATAAGATTAGTCATTTATTAGGATCACGTGTATTTCTTGGATTTGTGCATTTCAGTTGTCATTTATTTCATTATTAATTAAAGTTGTTAATTAACGTGTTTTTTATGCAACACACATAATAGACTACTTGTGGACTGAAATATGTTGAGTTTAAATTTTGATTAGGAGACAAAATAGATAAATTTTATTTGTGAGTAATATTTATTTTAATAATTCATTACAATTATAAATATATTTATGATTATACAATCTAAATATAATAATATTAATTATAGGGGTGCTTGTTTAAGGGTGAGATGTACATTATATTTGATATTTTAATTTCTCTCATGTTGATATATATATTATTTAATATAATAAATTAATTATTGAAACCTATCATAATTAATGTCATTTCTATTAAAATTTCTATTTAGTTTTGTTTATTCATTTTGCAAACAATTTATATGTTATTTAATATTTAGTATCGTCAAGGTAACATAAATTTTGATGGACTTCTCCAAACCTCGTATTTAATGTTGGTGAGATGTACATTAAGTTTGCTTGTTTATTTTCTCTTATTTTATCATACTTGTCATTTATTTTGTAAATATTTTTAACTTCTAATCCTTAATTTATAAATGAACATAATTTAATTATTGAAATCTTAAGACAATGATTGATCTCATTTTCGTTAACCTTTTTATTTAGTATTTTATTATTTTTTATTGTACATACAATTTATAAGTTGTATAGTATTTAACATTATCAAGGGAGAATAACTCATGATAGACTTTTCTAATTCCTATCTTCACCTAGTTTATCTTATCTTTTTTTTTCATTTCTCTTATTATGTTTGTGTTTCTTTATTATTATTTTATCAAATTATTGAAAAACATTGTTTTATATGTTAAATAATATATGTTAGGTTTAATTTGTTGATTACTTTTGTTTATTATTTTTGTGTGTTTGGTTTGTCTTTTTTTTCATTATTAACTAAAGTTGTAACTGATATGTTATATATGTAATATGTGTAATAGATTACTTAGGGACTAAAATAGGTCAAGTTTGAAATTTGATTTGGAAATAAAATAGACAAATTGAAAATTAGAGTGGTTTTATAGGTTCAAATGAGTAGTTTAATTACAAAATTTGAGTAGTTTCATATAAAATAGAGTTTATAGATTAATTTAATAGATAAGTTGTTTCATATAAAATATAGGTTCAGATAAGTTGTTTCTTTACTAGTTTATTTGAGTTTTATAGATTAAAATAATCAATTTCATGAATTTGGAATGTGGTCTGGACTTCATTCTTTAATGATGCCTTAAAATTGTTAGAAGGAACAATTAATTACGACCGGGATGCGCAACACAAAAATTATGACACCAATTTTCCATTTGTAATATTAGCTCATATTTTTAAAAATTATACTATTTTTGAGTATTATGATTAATGAGAAACTTTATAATATATAACTACCATATAATAATCCTAATTTTCATGTGTAATGATTTAATACAACATCAATACTACATCATATATTTTTTTTTATAACAAGCTAAATTAGTTATTAAGTTCGAACAAGCTATTCTAGTTGTCATAATTTCCAGGAGTTCTATGAAAAAGTGATATCGGCATAAGGTCACATCATGAGTGACTTAAGTTTGACATTTGTCAAGAGTATCAATAAAAAAGTTTCCACCGTTGATAAAGCAATAATGACTATGTAGCTGTATATATTCATAGTATCCATAATTGTAAAAGAATTGTATGGAAATAATTTATTTATTGTTATTTTTCTCTATGTATCAATTTTTTTTGTTATTTTATTTGTCTATTGAAAATCTTAATTTTTTGTGTTAGAAAATAAAATTTAGGTTTAATTTCTTGATTACTTTTGTTTATTCTTTTTGTATGTTTGGTTTTTACTTTATTTCATTATTTACTATTGTTGTTAGCTAATATGTTAACTATGTCATATGTGTAATAGGTTACTTTAAGCTTAAGATAGGCCTAGTTTTAAATTTGGTTAGGAAACAAAATATATAAATTTAATTAGTATTGACTTTCTAATTTAAATGATTTTTATTAAATTGACAAAGTATAGTTATTATTTTCATATTTAAAAATACATTAATGTTAAAAATTAACAAAAGCCAATATTTATGTAATTATTATTACTATCGTTATGATTATCTTAATCTTATTAATTATATTTATGATAGGAATATTTATTTTAGTAAGTAATTTCAATTATAATAATATCTATTAGGGTGCTTATATGTGGGTGAGATGTACATTAAGTTTGTTATTTTAGTTTCTCTCATTTTTCATACTTATCATTTATTTTATAACTTTTTTCAACATCTAATCATTACTATTATTTTTTTAAGCATTTTTTTTATTTTATTTTTCATGCATTTTTTTATGTTATTTAGTATGTAAAATCATCATGGTAGCAGAACTTGATACAAATTTCTCGATCCCCTATCCTCTTTCTTTTTCTCAATTTCTCTTCTATTTATTGCTTTTTTTTTCAATTATTGAAAAACTTTATTTTATATGTTAGAAAATATGTGGTAGGTTTAGTCTTTTGATTACTTTTGTTTATTGTAATTTGTGAGTTTGATTTGTCATTTTTTTTATTATTATCTAAAGTTGTTAACATATATATTAGTTATGAAACATGCATAATAGGTTACTTAAGGACTAAAATGGGTCATTATTAAAATTTGATTAAGAAGCCAGGCCGATAAGCTTAACTATTTTTGAATTTATAATTTAGTTGAGGTTTATTAAATTGACAAATTATAATTTTATTTTTATATTTTTGAATATGTTTATATTAATATAAAAAAATAATCAATATTTTTGTAATTATTATTATCATTACAATAACCTTACACTTAATAACTATATTTATGATAGTAATATTTATTGTAATAATTGATTTTAATTAATAATATAATTGTAATTATACAATTTTACTATAATAATAACTATTGAGGTACTTGTATGTAGGTGAGGTGTATATTACGTTTCCTATTTCATTTTCTCCCATTCTATCATATTTGTTGATTATTTAATAAATTTTTCTAATCCTTAATTTATAAATTAGTTAATCTTTTAATTTAGTATTTTATTATTTTTTTACTATGCATACATTGTATAAGTTATTTACTATTTCCTTTGTATATAAAAAATGTTATTCTATTATTAAATTTTTGTAATTAATAATTAATTATGATGATACATATAATTATATGATGGAAACCTATTAGGGTTTCACGGAGGATCGAAAGATTAATCGAGCGTAAAGTTTGATTTCGCCGGCACAGCCTAAGGAATAATTCCAAAGGAAGACCAAAGATTCAGAAGCACAATTTGTACAACGACAACTGAAATTTGAAGATGAATGATCAAGATTGATCAAGGAGAGAGCGAGAGCAGAATCAGAGAAGACAAGCGAACGAGAGAATCGCCAAGAGAGAGAGAAAAGAAGTCGCGAGAAAGCTCAAGAAATCAGCCAGTATATTTCTGTCAAAAGTTCTCCGTATTACATGTACTCTGTCTATTTATATGTACACAATAGTATGTATATGTCGACACATAAAATACGGAACAGATACAAGCCTGAAATAGAACGGGTATTGAAACTTTGGGCCACAATAAATCAAATAGCCCACTTCAACCAACATAAAAAAATGTCCCAAATACAATTAAGCTTAAGGCTTAATTTCCCATAAGCTATAATAACTTTAGCTAATCATGGTTATTAAGGATTGATTAATCCGCAATCCATCTAGTCCCAATTAAGGACCGGGTGGCGGATTATACAACCGTCCTAATTTCCATTAGCCCATTTCGACCGGTGAATGCATCATATGGGATTACAAGTTATTAACAAAAATTACAAAATCTGTACAACTCCAATACATATTCTGCACTTCCCAGCAATTGTATCCAAATTTCCATAGAATCCATATGCTGCATTACACTCCTATTAATTCATCAAATAAGACAAACAATTATAAGTAATTAATTCATAGCAATTTTCAAAATTAATTAAATATAAATTCATAAGATTCACATCATTATAATTATATAGTCTTAAGATAATAATAACAACAACAACATTAGGGGTGATTTTCTATGGGTGAGATGTACATTATATTTGATATTTTAATTTCTTTCACTTTACCATTTAATTTAATATAGAAAATTAGTTTTTGAAACATACCATGATTGATGCCATTTCTATTAACCTTTTTATTTAGTTTATTTTTTTATTTTGCAAATAATTTATATGTTATTCAATATTTAATATCATCAAGGGAACATAAATTTCAACAAACTTCTCCATACCATGTCCTCATTGAATTTATTTTTCTTTTTCTCCATTTCTATGCTATTGTTTCCCATATTTTTATTATTATACCAAATTATTGTTTGACAATATGAGTTAGGTTTAGTCGATTGGTCATTTTTATTTATTTTACCCAATTGATATGGTTCTTTTCAGCCCATGAGTTGCTGGAGCTAAATGATAAGATACTTTACCATGCTTATAAAATAGTTAGTTCTTTTGTATCTATTGTGATTTATGCATCAAGTATGTTTTCGAACCATATCCCCATAGAAAATAATGCAATGCAGGTCATTAACCTGATAGTTTTAAAGATTTATATGCTAATCTCGGTATCATATTTGGTATAGATGTTGCCAGGTAACTATTTATTCTTATCCAACATTGGATTTGCAAACTTGCTGATTATATTTTTATATCTAGATATACTGCCATGGACTCAGTGGGTTGTGAGTTGAATGGGAATCCTCTCATAGCCCTGATTAAATAAAATATACCTTCACTATGTTTGATTCACTCTATTGCTACTTAATTTTTTGCATGGTAATTAGATGGTGAGGGTAATATTATTAATTAATTTCTTTTAATATATATATGTTTGACCATTGATTCTTACTTTTGGCATAAATAAATGAACCTCTCATTTGTTATTGATAAATTATTTTCTATGATAAATGTCACTGGATATCCTAACTATTAGTTTGATATTTTATAGGTAGAGATTTGGGTCATCATCGACAAATGATTGCTACTGTACTTATTTGTTAGCAAAAGGGAAAACAAAAGTAGAGATTTAGATTGTAGTAGAAATGACATGCATGCTTTATAAGTAAAAGAAAAGCATAAAGATATAGTTACTTTTCTAGTTTGTGTTGTCAACCTAGTAGTATCTTTATGGTCCTAAACTTATTTGGTCAATTATAACATAAATGTCAAGTTATTTCATATTTAATATCATCAAGGTAACATAAATTTCAATTGACATCTCCAAACCTTATCCTTATCTAATTTATTTTTCTTTTCTCCATTTCTTTGCTATTGTTTCCCATATTTTTGTTATTTAATATAATTATTTATAAACTTTATTATATATGTTTGACAATATGAGTTAAGTTTAGTTGGTTGATCACTTTTATTTATTGTTTTTCTACACTTGATTTGTCATTTATTTCATTATTAACTGAAGTTGTTCATTGATATGTAAGTTATGCAACGGGTGTAAAATTACTTTATTCACAATTGTTTTTTATTATGTTATTTATCCAAGCTACTATTATAAGTTATTTCCACACAATTATTTGGCAACTACAAATGGAAGCTTTTTATTTATGTTACTAAATATCAAACTTGAGTTGCTGATGATGTGACCTTATGTCAACTAGAATAGCTTGTTCAAACTTCAATAACTAATTTAGCTTGTTATCAAATAATATTATGGGGTATTGATGTTGTATTAATCATTACACATAAAAATGAGAGTTATTACATGGTAGTTATATATTGTAAAGTTTTTTATTAATCATAATACTCAAAAACAGTATAATTTTTAAAAATATGAGCTAGTATTGCAAATGAAAAATTAGTGTCATAAATTCTATGTTATGCATCACTATCGTAATTGATTGCTTCTTCTAACAATTTGAAGGCATAATTGAAGAATGGAGTCCAGACCACATTAAAAATTCATAAAACTAACTATTTTAGTAATATGACTCTATTAAATTTATAAAGAAACAACTTATTTTAGTATATAAAACTACTCAAAATTTGTAATGAAACTACTCATCTAAACCTATCAAACCACTCCAAGTTTTAATTTATCTATTTTATTTCCAAATCAAATTTCAAACTTGACCTATTTTAGTCCCTAAGTAACCTATTACACATATTACATATGTAACATATCAGTTACAACTTTAGTTAATAATGAAAAAAATAAAAAACCCAACACACAAAAATAATAAACAAAAGTGATCAACAAACAAAATCTAACATATATTATCTAACATATAAAACAATGTTTTTCAATAATTGGATAAAATAATAATAAACACACACAAACATAACAAGATAAATGAAAAAAACAAGAAGATAAAATAGGTGAAGTTAAGGATTAGAAAAGTCTATCATTAGTTATGCTCCATTGATAATGTTAAATAAAATACAACTTATAAATGATATGTACAATAAAAAAATAATAAAATACTAAATAAAAAGGCTAACAAAAATGACAAGAATCATCATCTTAAGATTTCAATAATTAAATTATATTAATTTATAAATTAAGGATTAGAGGTTAAAAATATTTACAAAATAAATGACAAGTATGATAAAATAAGAGAAAATAAACAAGAATACATAATGGACATCTTACCAACATTAAATACTATAAACTAGGCTTGGAAAAGTCCATTGAAATTTGTGTTACCATGACGAAATTAAATATTAAATAATATATAGATTATTTGCAAAATAAATAAATAAAACTAAATAAAAAGTTTAAAAGATATAACATTAATTATGGTATGTTTCAATAATTAATTTATTATATTAAATAATATGCATAACAATGTGAGAGAAATTAAAATATCAAATATAATGTACATATCACCCATAAACAAGCACCCTTATAATTAATATTATTATATTTAGATTGTATAATCAAAACTATATTTATAATTGTATTATTAAAATAAATATTACTCATAAATATAATTATTAAGTTTTTTATTATCATAATGAAAACAATAATTGGAAAATAATAGGCTATTATAAATTATTAAAATTAATATAATAATGCATATCAAAATAATCATTTATTTTTATCAAATCAATAAACCTCAACTAAATTAGAAATTAAAAACTAATTGGATTTATCTATTTTGTCTCCTAATTAAAATTTATACACTTGACATATTTCAGTCCACAACTAATATATTATGCATGTTGCATAGGAAACATGTCAATTAATAACTTTAGTTAATAATGAAATAAATGATAAATGAAACACACAAATCCAATAAATACAAGTGATCTATAGACTAAACCTCTATTATATTGTCTAGCATATAAAATAATATTTTCAATAATTTGATATTATGACAAAAAAATGCAAAATAGAGAAGATTAAATTGAATGACAATAGGAGTCTGTATATGCCAGAAGTTGTGCTCCCAATGACATTAAATACTAAATTACTTAAAAATTACATGTATGATAAAAAAAATTATTTAATAAAAAGGTAAATAGTAATTACATCAATCCTTATGTTTAGGTTTCAATAATTATTTTATATTAATTTATAAAATAATTATAAGAGGTTGAAAAAAGTTATAAAATAAAGGAAGTAAAAGAAATTAAAATAGCTAACTTAATGTACATCTCATCTACATATAAACAATCAAATAATTATTATTTTATTAAAATTGTATAATAACAGTTATATGTATAATTGAAATCAATTATTGTAATAAATATTCCTATCATAAATACTATTAATAAGATTAAGATTATCATGATGATAGCAACAATTGCAAATATATTGAATATTATTAATTTATAACATTAATATATTTATAAATATTAAAATAATAATTATACTTTATCTATTAAATAAACTTCAACTAAATTATAAAGTCAATATTAATTAAATTTGTTTATTTAGCATAAAGTAATGTATTACGCGTATGGCATAGCAAATAAATAATTTAACAACTTCAGTAAATAATGAAATAAATGATAAACCAAACAAACAAAAATAATAAACAAAAGTGATTAAGAGACTAAACCTAACTTATATTTTCTAACACATAAAATAAAGTATTTCAATAGATAGAAAAGGTAACAAAAAAATGAAAAAAAAAATAGTAGAAGTCTAACGAAAATTTTGCTCCCTTAAATACATTAAATAGTAAATAACTTATAAAATGTATTTACAATTAAAAAAACTAATAAAATTTTAAATAAAAAGGTTAGAATTATGCTCCCATGATCACATTAAATAGTAAATAACATAAAATATGTACGTACATAAAAGGTAATAAAATACTAAATAAAAAGGTTAACACAAATGGCATTAATCATTGTGTTAAGGTTACATTAATTAATTAATAATTAAAGATTAGTGGATGAAAATATTTATTAAATAATTGACACACATGATAAAGTGAGAAAATGGAATAAAAAATTTAATGTACATCTCACCTACATACAAACACCTCAATAGCTATTATTATTATATCAAGATTATGTAATTACAATTATATTGTTAAATATCATAAATATAGTTATTAAGATTAAGATTACCACAATGATAATAATTATTACAAAAATACTTATTTTTTATTATTAATATTAATATATTAAAATATATATAAATAAAATTATTCTTTGTCGATTCAATACCTCTTTTAACTTAGAAAGTCAAAAATAATTAAACTTGTCTACGTTGTTACTTAATTAAATTTTAAATTTGACCAATTTTAGTCCTTAAGTAACCTATTGCTAATATTTCATATCTATTATATATGTTAACAACTTTAGTTAATAATGAAATAAATGACAAATCAAATGCACAAACCACAATAAACAAAGTGATCAAAAGTGATTTAAAAACAACAATAAATAAAAGATAAATTGAGAAAAAGAAAACTAAATTAGAAGACCATTACAAACAAATATTAATAAATAATGATAATTGCATATTACAAATTTAACTAATAAACTATGAAGATTCATTTTGTTAACTATTGCAAAAAATCATTATCAAGTAATATAAACTACATCATACAAATCTAACTAAGAAAGTAAGCATGTGATTGGATTTAAATATATTAAGAAACATTCTCGAAAGCTAACCTAGTTGCTAGTTGTTACATTTTATGTAACAAACGATGACTATTTTCCATAATTATTTCCACCTAAACCAAGAAATGGAGAAAAAAAATGATGTTTAAATTTAAGCTTTACAAACAATATAACTATATAAATAACAAAAATCCTTCAACTTAAATATATTACTACTGACAATAACACCTCAATTAAATAATTTTAGTAAAGGAGAATCCTCCATTTCTACATACATTATCAAAAGCTAGCCTAGTTGTTAGTTGTCACATTTTATATAACAAATGATGGCTATTTCCCATTATTAATTTATTAAGTACCAATCACAATAAAAATAATAAAGTGATAAGAAAATATCTTAATATTTCAATACAACTATCAGCCAAACTGAATAGAACAAGACTATCATTTTGGTTAAATATAATAATACTTACAATTTATAAAATATGTATGATAATATTAATCGTCAATAATAATAAATTAGTAGTAAATAAATAATATTTTTTTGTAGTAATAAATAATAATTTATTTTGAATAATAATCATAATAAGAAAACTTATAATTATACTAATCATAAATCTAAAATTGACAGCAATAAAAATGATAAAAACTACAATAACTAATAATTAATAATAACATATAAATTTTAGATAACACTATATTATAGAGCTAATACTATTAATTATATAAAAATATTATGCAATAATTAGTAATAAAATTAATAAATAAAAACTAAACAAAAATAAAATAGACAAATAATATTGATAAACAAAAATAGATATTCCTTTTTTTTACGGAGCATAAATAATTATTCTTAATTAAATAATGAAAAAATACATTAATAAGAATAAATTAATCATCATTATAAATGAATAAATTAATCATCACTAATAATAAATACTGATAACATGTAATAGTCTATATGATAAGATAATATATAATATACAAATCACCATTAGAATATTAAATAATATTACAAGTGCTTAATTATTAATTTTATGAAGATAAAATAATGTTAATAAGAAAAACAATAATTATAAATAAAATAATTAATATATATATATATATATTATTTCTAATAATGTGAAAAAAAAACTAAAAGTGATATTATTAGGTAAAAATAAAACTCATTCACACCTATTTTTATAGTGTATGATTATACCGCATATTTGAAACAAGGGAAAGAACTCGTTGGATGAACTAGTTGGGCATTGAAAGATAATGCACAATTCTAGATTTCACCCTGAGGAACATCTAAGAGTTTCATAACACAAAAAGGCCAGAATATTAGCACAAAATCAAAAGTTAGGAATTTTGCAAATTTTAAAGTGGAGTGGCTAATGAAATTTGATGCAATGGTGGAAACTATAAAAGAAAAAAGAAAGGCCCCATTACCTTCTAAGTTTGTTTGACGGTTGGGTATTAGGGTCAATTGATTTCTTCTTATTTTTTTCTTTGGTGTCCTTTTTTGATAGCCGAGTTTACTGCTAGAATAATACCTTCGTTTATAGGAACTCTAAGCTCATGGTTTTGTATATATCCTAATGTAATTATATTTGTTAGATATTATATTACATTATAAATATCTTTGATCAAAAAATAAGACGTAAATTTATCAAATTTTAAATTAGATATTGTAATACAATAAAAATAGGACATAACCCATAATTTAGAAGTTGCCCATAAAGTAACATACAACATAAATTTATTTTAAGTGGTCAAATAGGCTAAAAGACAACTTGTTTTGTTTAGTAATGACAAAAAAAAGTTCTTTAATAATGGAAAAATTAACAAACCAAACACACAAAATAATAAACAAAAGTGATCAATAATATAAAAGCTAAGCTATATTATATACCCTAAGTTCTATAAAACAACAAATGGATATATGAAATTAACTGAGAAATCAAAAAAAATAACAAATGACAAATGAAATGGACGAGGATTGGGAATCAGAATGCCAATATATTTAGAGACAAAACATTAGAAAAAATGTAGGTTTGTGTAATAAGATTAATTCGGATAATTGGTTGATATTTTTTATTTTTATTTTTATTTTTATAAAAAATGACATGTTTGTTAAAGTAATATATCTCACATAATTCCAAGCACTCCAAAAAAACCAAATAGAAAAACTGGAGTGACCACATAACTCCAGACAACATCAATCCATAATAAAGCAACTCACTACAAAACATCCCGCAACTTAGATCTCTCTCAATCACACATTAAGATTTTGACTAAAATAGGAAAAATGCTTGTCTTAATATAGACATAAAAAAAAGAGATGAAAAATTTAATTAAATTAATATTAACAAAGAAATAGTTTATTAATAATATTACATAGTTTCTTCCGTGCCTGGATGATGAAGGATATCAGTGCAACACCGGTCATAAATAGCCAAAAAACAAGCTAGCAACAAGACATACCTTAAAGCCAAGCCGTATGAAATGATAGTATTTCACAATTATCTAATTTGCACCTACACAGTAAATAGACATACGAAAATAGGATAAATAAGACAACGGAGGATAAAAATAGCAAAGTTGAGATTTCCACTCAACTCATCGAAAAAAAACAATCTAGTATCATTTCTTTTGTTTATGTGCAACTAAAAGCATATAATATTGTAAAGATAATCATATACCTTTAGAGAAGTTGAGCATGGAGGTGGGCTGATCAGATCCCAAATAACTGATGTGAAAGACAAGTTCATCAAGTAGATCATCTTTGTTCCTCCACAAAAGCCAACCAACACTAGCATATACAAGATGACAACATTACTGCTCTTAACGGTAAGCAAAAATCACATTTAAGCTTGGGGGGGGGGGTAAAGGAATGGAGCAATGAATCTGCCACTAACATCATCAACATGAATTGGTGTGTCATATCCAATTTCCTCCTCCGTGAGTAGGTTGTTAAGATCTTTGACATCTTCAATCTCACTTGTTCAGGTTGAACCTAGCATTGCTGCAACACACATGGTATTCTCATCTACAAGTTCCACAACTTTGTCTAGATCCATCAAGCAATTTCACTTCCTTCAGCTCCACCTCATAGTACCTTGCAAATTTCTCCCAACCAACCTATACATGGATGGATGCAAATATATATATATATATATATATATATATATACACATACATAGCAGAAAGCATGTCAATACATACAATTTGAGAGAGCCATTAAGAGGAAATTAAATAGCATCTGAAGTTCATCGGGGTAGTGAAGTTCATCTCATGCAGGAAGTAGCCGTTGTAATTAGTTGAGGTTAATTAGCTATCTGAAGTTCAGTGGTAATAGTGTAATCATCCATACCAACATAGGTCTTGTTAATCATAGCCACCATAAGCTTGTCACGTTCAGGCTCCATCCATGTAGTGACAAAGGATGCAAGGCTCAACCTTGGATTTCCATCCAACAAAAGCACATAGTTCATGATCTGATATACATCCTCCTTAGGAATCAAATTATCTAGCATCTTAAACCTGCTCCATTAGATGGAGTTAGAAATTTCAGTAAGCAAATTTTATGTAAAAACAATGCAACTTTTACTAATAAATAAATAGTTCATAAGATTAACATTAAACATCATTATAAAATAAATAAATTATGATTATCTATTATTAATAAAATAACCATACTAATAATTTATTATATTTATGGTAGTAGTGGTGGCGGTGATAGTGGCAGTAGTAGAAGTAGTAATGCCACACCACTTGGTTTCAAACTTGGCATATAGGCATATTTCTAAAATTATATTTAAGAACATGAGGAAAAAAAACATTAGTTAAACTTTGAAATTATTTAGTCAAAATATATTAAGTATTGATCACAAGGAAAAGAAAAATAAGGGATCACAGATCCTAATATTTCTGTACAATTATTATTCAAACCAAATAGAAACATGATACACATTTTTCTTATGGTAAAAGTTGAACTCCAAAAAAGAAACCAAGTCACAATCAAACATAGATATATACATATCAAAAAATTTATCTCAAAACAATGTCCATTTTGGTAGAGTTGACCATCATCATTGCCAGCAGCACATCCTATCCAATTTTTTTCCAACTAACACATAATACAAATTATATTGTTTATACAGCCACAAAACGATTTATGCTCTATCTCAACAACCTACTTGCTGCACATTGTCTAATATTTTTTATATATTCTATCCTATGTATATATAAATATACTATTTGAAAAATTGAGGCCCACCTAAGTCCTAGGCCTTGTTTCGCCGTGTGCCCCTGATTATAGATAAGGCAACATCATATTCAAAAAGGAAATCAGGGGCTAAAACTAATAAAAATTCACCCAACAAAGGTGACCTTAAAGTAAGATACCGAGGTTTTATATTTTGACAAAGCAATGAAGTGGAATTAGAAATTTAGAGGCATATGCCTCCAAATCCAGTAGTGCTACGGAAGTCTAAAATATTGAGGTTTAGTACAAAGCAATAAAACATCTCATTATCTATATAAGCAATCATACATATAATGTCATCCAATAAATATTAAGACATTTGAAACTAAAAAAAATAAAATATTTCAAAAATTACTAAAAAAATAAATAGAAATTGTCATTCTTATAAGGCAAATTACTACAGTATAAAGTACTTAATCATTTCTAAGTAAAAGGAAAGAAAAAAACCATGATCAACATAGCAAATCTCCATGTGTTTCCCAAAAGCACTTATCTAATAACACCAACTAATAAATCATAAATAAAGCAAACAATCAATCAGAAATTAAATCAAAACTAATCTCCATACTTGTTCGGAAGTGATAATCATTATCTTAAACAAATCTGGGAATATAAATTTATATATTGGGCAATAGGAAATTATCAACATTATTATCATAAATATAAAAAATTACCATTCATATGTTTTTTTTTATCTAACCACATGAGAAAATAAACTCTCAACTCCCTGGAGCATTATACAAAACAACATTATTAAAACAGGTCTGCATAGGCTACCTACCAACCCCTTGCCTGCACATACCCTCCACAGACAGAGAGAATTTTAATTAAGAAAAAACTAGCATTTTAATCTAGGGTGGACAATTATACATTTATACATAAAAAGAGAATGATATTGCCACTTAACGGCATGAATCCAAAAGAGGCGCCTCCATCCTATACAGAGCCAATGATGAAGGCAGAAGAGAAACAGTCAATCACTGGCGAGAAATAAAATAAAAAAGAATATCATCTTCAATTAAGTAACTAGCCACATAGATCAATGTATCCAAACTGCACGGTTCACGCTATAGAAATTGTATATATTTAATTTACAATCAAGCATATATTACTAAAATGTAAAGAGGATGAAAGAGTATAGTTTAAGAGAATTAGCCGCATTTTTCTTTATAGTAACTCATATGCTGGGCAGGTGGTCCAAGCATATCAATAAACTAAGCCCTGAAATATAACTGAAATTCCTAAACTTAGGACTTCAACCCTCCAGTGCTGCATGAAAAAAATTACCCCAAACACAAATAGAGGTACAATGATATTAAAACAATTGGGTAGTTTATTGTTGCTAGAGTACTTACAGATGCTTTGATGTCCTCTTTACAATACAATCCTCAGCTATCGAGCACAGAAAATCTTCTCCACCAATCATCTCTCAAATTTGAGGAATATTAGAGATTTCCCTATCAAATTTATTTGAACCTGAAATTAAAAAAAAAAAAAAGCGGGCAACTACAGCTGAGAAAGCAAAACCCACAACAAGTATGGACTTTCACCATTGGACAACCTACCATGATTATCCCAGCTTCCCTCCAAAAAGATTTCCAATTTAATCAGGACATTTAACTTACTATTACTTTTCACCATCTTTCACACAATCCAAATATAAAAACTACTCCACAAGCTAAATGCCTCAAGGAAATCAAGGAATTCAAACCTCTTTTTTGCTTCAAAGTTTGAAAGAGCAGACTTCACTTTTAGATCTGATGCTTAAATCCTTGGCTAACCCACCATGAAGATTTGGGGAATTATTGATAACCAACAAGACTTTTCTTTTGTGTTTGAAGTTGGAATTCCTTTTATCCCGATTTCCTATCAGATGTTATTGTAAAGGATAAAGTTGATTAGTGAAATATTCCACCCCTTGGCATTTGGGGGGGGGGTGGGGGGAAGTTAAACAAAACTAAATTTTAAGAAATAACTCATGAAGAAGTAACAAAACACTATCTATAGGTCTCGTACATGCTAAGACCCAACAGTGAGATAGATCATAACTGTAGAAACCTTTTCCACGTGGCTTGTCACTTTGATAATGATGAATCTCTCCTAAAAACATTCCTTCAAAGAGCCTAAGTCAAAAATATCTTGCATATTGACATATAAAATTGAAACAATAATTTCAGGACCAAGAACAAATTAATACATATTATTGTAGAAAAGCAAACACAAAAAGGTAAATAGTTTGACCAAAAGAAAAATTCCTAATTCATAAGCAATAGCTTAGAAGTGATGTGATTTTTATCAAAGTAACGGAAGGTTGGATCAAAATTTGTATTAGAAGCTGTCACCCATGATCTAATGCAAAAAGAATGAATTGATTTGGTAGATTATAGATGAAGAACTTGATGTTACAAGATGAAGGTGTTTCAGCAGATTTGAAGGTGTTCAAATGTGTCGACTTAAAGATAGTATTGAGGAAGGATTAATCCCGGATTTTCCTTGCTCAATGTAGACCCAAAAGGGAGGATTAGACTTTAGCTCTCTTGCTCAAAGTTTTATTAAAATTCTCATTCAATAATCTGCCCACAAAGCTGTGCACAACATGGTTTATATAGGAGAAGGAATAAGCTCGGTGGTGACTAGCTTAAACCAGCCGAGTTTAGTCCCTTAATTTAGCCCATTAATCATGGTTGAATTAAGCCCATATTAACCTTAATCCAAAGCATAATATCATTGGTTAAATGATACTAAGGATTAATATTACAAAGCTATAAAATAGACTAAGATACATACATAAAATTATAGCCATACCCTAACTTACATAAAATATACTCAGGGTTAGGGTTTACAACAAGTTTATACAAATAATGAATATCATCACTTTATCTCTTATTGTAAGGTATCATCCCATGTATGTCATAGCCTTGCATGCCTTGGAATACTTGTACACATCAATGTGTATGGGCATCATCTTCTTGCAAATATGTAACATACCTACAAGAATGACTTGAATGGCTTTCAATGTCAAGTATATTAGAATTATCAAGAATATTTAACATGATAGGCTGCAACATTAAGAAAGCTAAATCATATTCCTTACCTTGAGGATTAGAATGAATATGAGAATCATTATGTTCAATGTATGCTCCTGCATCAAGAAGATTAGGGAAAAGGAAACGATTATATATTACAATATATAGAAATTTCAAGTTATAATATGAGAATAAATATAAATAATAAAAAATAAAAAATAGAGTAAAATAAAGTAAAATAAAGTATAAAAGCAAAGTACTAGTTCTACTCATTCTATATTTCTACACAAATCATCCCAATTATTATTATCTATAATTTATTTAATTTTTTGGATCAAGATTCTAGTAAAAAACCAAAAGTCTTATATGCCCCAATACCAAGCACATGTACATCAAACATAGAAACAAATTTTTTTAAAGATAAATAGTAATTATAAAAAGCTTTTTGCGTGGATGATCTCTCCTGAAAACAGTTGCAAAGAGGCAAAACTTCATAAAAAACCCTTGAAGATAGGCAAATATTGAGATAAAACTATAGGCAGATTGATATATATTTAAAAAAAACAAATAGTCACAAGGGAATTGCATGCAAAATTAAATAAAAATCAGTACAAAGAACTTTGCACAGACATATTTAAATTAATGTTTATGATTCCAAAAATTTACATCCTAACATATTTTCAGAAATTAGCACATGCATTTCAAGTTGCTGTAATTTTTAAAAATCCAGCAAAAATTCTTAACTATTAATTTAGGTTGAATTTATATACTAAACATGTCCGTGAACCTACAAGAGATCAATACATGCAATTATAGGATTTCAAAATATGAATCAAATGAAATATTGGTGGTCAGCAGCAATCATGTCTAGCAATAGTGCGCTTGGTTAGAGTTTGGTGCAAAAGATAGTAAAATCAAATACCTAAAGCATTCAAAGAAAGGGCAACAAGAAGTCCGATATTTTAAATCTGAAGCAAAATAAAAATAAAAATATATGATACAACAAATCAGAGTTTAATAACTAGTGTAGGATTGAGAATCGAGAAGAGAGAGACTGGCCATACTTTGAGAGTGAACAGTCAAGAGTAGTTGGTGTGTGTTAGATCAGAAAATGAAGTGGTTGATGCAACATGAATGGCAATAGACTGGACTCCTGTCATCCCAAACATGGAAACTCAGAAATTATTTGTTGGTCTCCTTAATCTACCCAAAGAACAAAATTAATTCTCCCTCTTTATTCTCGCAGGTTGATTGGAACAGAAGACACACCAGCCAGAATACCTGACATTTCATGTTATAACAGACCAAATAAGTTTAGGAGCACAAAGATACTACTTTTGTTGTTCCTTTTGCTAACAAATAAGTACAACAGCAATCATTTGTCAATGATGACCCAAATCTCTACCTATAAAATATCAAACCAACAGTTAGGATACCCGGTGACATTTATCATAGAAAATAATTTATCAATAATAGATGAGAAATTAATTAATAATATTACCCTCACCATCTAACTAGCATCCAAAAAATTAAATGGCCATAGAGTAAATCAAGCATAGTGGAGGTATAGTTTATTTAATCAGGGCTATGAGAGGATTTCCATTCAACTCACAACTCGTCGAGTCCATGGCAGCAGATCTAGATATAAAAATATAATCAACAAGTCTACAGATCCAAGGTCAGATAAGAATATATAGTTACCTACCAACATTTGTACCAAATATGATACCAATATCAACATATTATTCTTTAGAACTATTAGGGTAATGACCTACATTGCATTCTTTTCTACGGGGATATGGCTCGAAAACATACTCGATGCATAAATCCCCGTAGATACAAAAGAACCAACTATTTCATAAGCACAATAAGATATTAAAATAATACATTACCATCTGGCTCCAACAACTCATGGGCTGAAAAGAACCATATAAATTGGGTAAAATAAATAGAAGGGATCAACCGACTAAACCTAACTCATATTGTCAAACAATAATTGGGTAAAATAACAAAAATATGGTATACAATAGAATAGAAATGGAGAAAAAGAAAAATAAATTCAGCGAGGACATGGTATGGAGAAGTTTGTTGAAATTTGTGTTCCCTTGATGATATTAAATATTGAATAACCTATAAACTGTTTGCAAAATAAAATAAAATAAATATACTAAATAAAAAGGTTAATAGAAATAGCATCAATCATGGTAGGTTTCAATAATTAATTAATTATATTAAATTGAATGATAAAGTGAAAGAAATTAAAATATCAAATATAATGTACATCTCACCCATAAACAAGTACCCCTAATGTTGTTGTTGTTGTTGTTGTTCTTATACTAATATTGTATAATTACAACTATATGTTTAATTATAATCAATTATTAAAACATCTATTACTATCATACATATAATTATTATGATTAAGATGATCATAATGACAATAATAATTGAAAACTATTGGTTATTATCAATTATTAATATTTATATATTAATGCATATCAAAATAATAATTATATTTTCTCAATTCAATAAACCTCAACTAAATGAGAAAGTTAAAACTAATTAAATTTGTCTATTTTATCCCCTAGTTAAATTTTAAACTTGATATATTTAAGTCAACAAGTAATCGATTATGCATGTTGCATAATATATCAATTAACAACTTTGGCTAATAGTGAAATAAATAAGAAATGAAATGCATGAAAACAATATATACAAGTGATCTAAAGACTAAACCTATATTATATTATCTAACATATAAAATAAAGTTTTTCAATAATTTGATAAAATGGCCAAAAAAATAATGCAAAATATAGAAGAAAATTTGAGAAAAAGAAATATAAATGGAATGAGGATAGGGGTTGGAGATGTATGTTTGTGCTCCCAATGACATTAAATACTAAATTACTTAAAAAGGTATGAATGATAAAATATATATATATATATAAATCCTTAATAAAAAGGTGAATAGTAATGGAATCAATTGCCATGTTAAAGTTTCAATAATTAATTTATATTAATTCATAAATTAATTATGAGAGGTTGAAAAAATTTATAAAATAAAGGGCACGTATGAGAAAGTGAGAGAAATTAAAATAAAAAACTTAATGTAAATTTCACCTATATATAAGCACTCCAATAATTATTATATTTAAATCGTATCATAACAGTTATTTGTATAATTGAAATCACTTATTGTAATAAATATTCCTATCATAAATATAATTAATAAGATTAAGATTATCATAATGATAATAATGATAAAAAAAATATTGATCATTATTAAATTTTAACATCAATATGTTTTTAAATATGAAAATAATAATTATATTTTATCAATTATACAAATCTCAATTAAATTAAAAAGTCAATACAAATTAATTTTGTCTATCTCATTTTCTAATCAAATTTAAAACTTGACTCGTTTTAGGCATAAAGTAACCTATTACGCATGTGGCATAGCTAACAAATAGTTTAACAACTTTAGCAAATAATGAAATAAATGATAATCAAAAAACACAAAATAATAACCAAAAGTAATAAAGAGACTAAACCTAACTTATATTTTCTAACAAATAAAAGAAAATGTTTTAATAGACGGAAAAAATAACAAACAAATGCAAAAAAATAATAGTAGATAAATAGAGTAAAAGAAAAATAAACTGGCGACGATAAAGGCCGGAGAAGTCTATCGGAAGTTCTGTTCCCTTTAAAACATTAAACAACAAATAACTTATAAGATGCATGTACAATAAAAAAAATAATAACATTCTAAATGAAAAGATTGGAGTTGTGCTCCCATAATCACATTATATACTTCTTTTGTATCAAAAAGAAAATTATTCTAAAAATACACACTTTTTAAGAAGGTAATAAAAATAGTTTTAAAATTACATTTACACCCTTTATTGAATAAATAACCAAGCATTTAATCCATATATAATTAAAAAAATGTGGATACAAATAAAATTAAGCTTTGAATTTTCTAAAATAAATTTTGTAATACAAAAATTTAATAATAGAATAACATTTTTTTTATACAGAGGAAATAGCAAATAACTTATACAATGTATGTATAGGAAAAAAAATAATAAAATACTAAATAAAAAGATTAATAGAAATGGCATTAATTATTACGTTAAGGTTACATGAACTAATTTAGAAATTAAGGATTAGAAAAAAACTTATTAAATAATCAACAAATATGATAAAATGGGAGAAAATGAAATAGGAAACGTAATGTACATCTCACCTACATACAAGTACTTCAATAGTTATTATTATATTAAAATTTTATAATTACAATTATATTATTAATTACAATCAATTATTAGAATAAATATTACTATCATAAATATAGTTATTAAGATTAAGATTATCGTAATGATAATAATAATAACAAAAATATTAATTATTTTTTTAATATTAATGTATTCAAAAATATGAAAATAAATTATACTTTGTCAATTCAATCAAATTTTAAACATGAGCCATTTTAGTCCTTAAGTAACCTATTATGCATGTTATATAACTAATATATATGTTAACAGCTTTAGTTAATAATGAAATAAATGACAAATCAAACTCACAAAATACAATAAACAAAAGTGATCAAAAGACTAAACCTAACTTATATTTTCTAACATATAAAATAAAGTTTTTCAATAATTGAAATAAATGGCAATAAATAGAAGAGAAATTGAGAAAGAGAAAAATAAATTGGATGAGGAAAAGGATTTGAGAGGTCTATCACAACTTGTGCTGCCATGATGATATTAAATACTAAATAACATAAAAAATTGTATAAAAAATAAAAAATAATAAAATGCTTAATAAAAAATTAATTGAAATGACATCAATCATTGCATTACTGTTTCAATAATTAATCTACTCATAAATTAATGATTAGATGTTGAAAAAAGTTATAAAATAAATGACAAGTATGATAAAGTGAGAGAAACTAAAATAGCAAACTTAATATACATCTCACCCGCATATAAGCACCCCAATATATAATATTATAATTGAAATTACTTACTAAAATAAATATTCCTACCATAAATATAATTAATAAGATTAAGATAATCATAATGATAGTAATAATACTTACTAAAAAGTTATTAGCTTTTGTTAATTTTTAACATTAATTTATTTTTAAATATGAAAATAATATTTATACTTTGTCAATTAAAATACACGTCAACTAAATTAGAAAGTCAATAGTAAGTAAATTTGTCTATTTTGTTTCCTAACCAAATTTGAAACTAGACCTAACCTATTACACATGTGATATAGCTAACATATTAGCTAACAACAATTGTAAAAAATGAAATGAAGGGCAAACCAAACACACAAAAAGAATAAACAAAAGTGATCAAGAAATTAAACCTAACTTTTATTTTCTAACATAAAAAATTAAGATTTTTCATAGAAAATAAAATAACCAAAAAATAAAGAAAAATAATTAACAAATAGAGAAAAATAAAAATAAATCAAGGGATGATAGTGGTAGAGAAGTTTGTCGGGAGTTATACTCCATTTATGACATTAAATGGTAAATAAATTATAAAATATAGGTACAATAAAAAAATAAAAAAATATATAAAATAAAACGGTTAACAAAAATGACATAATTTAATAATTAATTTAAATTAGATTACATATTTCAATATCTATAAAATAAATAACATATATGATAAATAAAATAAATTAAAATAGCAAACTTAATTTCATCTCACTTATAAAAAAGCACACCAATAGTTATTGTTATATTTATATTGTATAATAACAATTATATTTATAATTGTAATAAATTATTATATTAAATGTTACTATCAAGAAAGCACACCAATAGTTAATAAAGAAATAAATGACAAACTAAACACATAAAAAAACAAAAAAAAGTTTTCATCAAACTATTGTCTGACATGAAAAATAAAGTTTTTACATAAAATAATCGTAAAGATGCACACAAATCGTAGAGAAATAGATAAAAAGAAAAAAAATATGGTAAGGTTAGAGGCTACATTAAATACTAAATAACTTATAAAATATATGTATAATAAAAATTAATAAAACACTAAATAAAAAGGTTAACAAAAATGACATTAATCACTGTGTTAAGGTTTGATTAATTAATTTATAAATTAAGAATTTGAGGTTGAATATTTTTATTAAATAATTGAGGTGCTTTGTAGAGAGATGTAAAATAAAATACCAAACTTGATGGGGAGAAAAATAAATTCTTGCTAGGTGTTGGTGTTCTAAAACCTTAGAACAACCAAAAATACATGAAAGAAATGGGGAGGATTTGAGAGGATAAAAATTGATTCTTGGTAACCCCTTGAATCAATACTTACAATAACCACCTAAGGTATACCCCAAAATTTTGCTTAGCCTAATCTCATATCATTAATACCTTAATTTGATTCTAATCTCAAGAAAATATTATTATTAGCCTTAGCTAAATTTTTTAATCCCAAAACATTAACAGAATCTAAAATCTATGACCCGGATAAATGATATTTTGTAATCCAATCTCAAATCCGATGAAATTATCACTAATCCTATCTATTTTGGTTAATCTGAAATCATCTAAGCTAACCCCCAACCTTTTCTATTTTTCCTTTTTTTTTCTTTCTCCTGTCAGCTTGGTTGTAAAGCTTGACTTTGGTTTTTGCAACTCACAACTTGCCTTGCTTCTTGCATGCATGCTGCCTCCTCCTACTGCAGCTACCATCATCCATCATCCATCACCCTCTATTTATCAAGTTGCCAATCTGCACACCACCCATCCAGTGCTTTCATTCTTTTTTTTTTCATTTCCACACAACACACACACACACACCATCTTCATCTCTGCTACAGAACCTACCTTTCTCATCCATCCATGTAGTGACAAAGGATGCAAGTCTTAACCTTGGATTTCTATCTAACAAAAACTCATCATTTATGATATGATATGCAACCTCCTTGGGAATCAAATTCTCCGGCATCTGTAACCTACTTCGTTAGACGGAGTTAGAAATTTTAGTATAAGCAAATTTTATGTAAAAACAATGCAGATAATATTACTTTTACTAATAAATACACAGTTTATAATATTAACATTAATCATCATTATAAAATAAATAATTTATGATTATATATTATCAATAAAATAACCATACTAATAATATATTATATTTATGGTAGTAGTAGTAGTGGTGCTGGTAGTGGTAGTAGTAGTAATGCCACACCACTTGGTTTCAAACTTGGCATATAGGCAAACAATCACATTAGTTAAAATTTGAAATTATTTCATCAAAATATATTAAGCATCAATCACAAGGAAAAGAAAAATAAGGTATCAAAGATCCTAATATTTTTGTACAACTATGCATGAAACAAAATAAAAACATGATACCCATTTTTCTTATGGTAAAAGTAGAACTCCAAAAAAGGAACCAAGCCACAATCAAATATAGATATATACATATCAAAAAATGTATCTCAAAACAATGTCCATTTTGGTGGGGTTAAACATTATCATTACCAGCACATCCTATCCAATTCTTTTACAGCTAACACATATCCAAATTACACTGTTTATACAGCCCTAAAATGATTTATGCTCTATCTCAACAACCTACTACACATTATCTAATATTTTTATATTTTCTATCCAATGTATCTCAACAACCTTATTAGAAATTGCCAAGAGTATTTCCTGTCTAGAAACACTTCGAATGTGTTCTTGAAGAAACATTCAAAGTTTAACCCTTTCTTGTGTGAATATTAGTTGAAGATTCACATCCTCCATTTTCATCCATACCTTAAAACCAAACCAAACCAAACCCATCTTCAATCCTTTAAACCTTTTCTAAGATCATCAAATCCCATCCAATCTAATTTCATGATTTCCAAGTTGATCCGCATCATTTGTGGTATCAAAGATAGGTTGGCCCTTCAATTCATTTAAATTTCTAACCCTTCCCTTTATTTTGTTAGCCACGTTTGTGCTACATTCACCCATGCACCATCATTGCAAATTGATCTTCCACTTGAATTATAGCTAATCTTCAAAGTGTTTGGTAGTAGATATTCAACCTACCTTTAGTATATCTTCAACCTCCCTTTGAATCGCCGCCCATCATCATCGAATTTTATCATCCCAAATATCTGACCACCTTCTCCCTATTTTCAATCATCCACCAAACTAATTCAAGAACCTAATATCCTCCCTTCTTTCCTAACCAATTTCGAATATGACCCACAATATTTGAACCCCTCTTTATTCCTCCATTTAAATTGATATCATCTTCAAGCAAGATTCCACCCATTTCTATCAACATATTTGAATATCACCCTTAGATTCAAACCATATCACATCTCACCATCATCCATTATTCAACTCCTATTTTAGGCAGATAATAATAATAATAATAATAATAATAATAATCAAAGGGTGTAGCTCAGCTTGCTAACAATCAAAACCATAAGTTATCATTGGAAGATAATAATAACAATAATAATAATAATAATAATAATAATAATAATAATAATAATAATCAAAGGGTGTAGCTAAGCTTGCTAATAATCAAAACCATAAGTTATCAAAACCATAAGCTTGCTAATATAACTGACACTCATAACACTCCTTATAAACCATCAAATACACATTGGCCTGTCTCTTAATAGCCTTTCCTACATCCTTACTCTTAGCATAAAACCTATATGTTCCCTTAATTTCTTTTAAACAAATTTCAGTCTCCAAACTCGGTTTAGATAATTCCTTATAATCAGACTTAATTTTAATTTGATCTTCAAAAATCTCTTTCGGATTCATAGGTGCTAAAATAATCTTCCTATCATCCTTCTATAATGTATATCTGTTCTTATGACCATCATGTATTACCCTTCTATCATATTGCCAAGGCCTACCTAATAACAAGTGAGCAGCATGCATTAGAACTATATCACACAAAATAGAATCCTCATATTTTCCTAATTTTAAGTTTACTAAAACTTGCTGGCTAACTTTTACATCTGCTAACTCATTAAGCCACTGCAATCTATACGGTTTTGGATGTTTAGTAGTTGGTAATCCTAACTTAGACACTAACAAGGTACTAGCAGCATTAATACAACTACCACTATCTTTAGCCATGTTAAAGCATTTATCATCAATCAAACATCTAGTATGAAATATATTTTCTCTCTGTATAGCATTAGAATCAGGTAGTTTGTTACTGTTTAAAGCCCTGCGTACTACAAAAAGGTCTCTACTTACTGGTAGTTCTATTTCTTCTTCTGAATCACTATCATCTTCTCTAACCAAACTAGTCTCCAAATCTTCCTCTTCAGATTCAGATTCTATGTCTCTAAACTCTCTAATTAAAATTTTTCTCTTGTTTGGACACTCATAAGCTATATGTCCCAATCCTCCACATCTAAAACATTTAATATCTCTAGTTCTGTTTGAACCATTCACAGGGTTTGTTATAACATTCTTACCCTTTTCAAACTTATTTCCTGCCTTAGCCTCATTGTTTCTACCTCTAGACTCAAATTTATTAGTATTCCTCCAATTTCCAGAAGTAGTTCCCCCAAAATTTCTCCTCACTGTATTCTTAATCCCAATCCCAGGGGGCTTATATTGTCTAGACTTCTTTAATTGAATATCTATCTTAGTAGCTATGTTTACGATTTCACCTAAAGTTCCACAAGGATATAATTCTACTTTATCAACTATCTCAGAGTTTAATCCACTCAAAAACCTAGCGATGGTAGCATCATCATCCTCAATAATTCATGTTTTAATGATCAAGACCTCTAATTCCTTAAAGTAGTCATCCACTGTCCTCATTCCTTGACTAATTGTTTGTAATCTTTTATGTAACTCCCTATAATAGTAACTTGGTATAAACCTTTTTCTCATCAAAATTTTAAACTCATCCCATGTCTGTATGGGTGGTTCCCCACATCTGCGTCTAGTTAACACAAGATTATGATACCAAGAGGAGGCATACTCAGTAAATTCTACTACAGCTACCTTAATTTTCTTATCATCCTAATAGTTATGACATTCGAACACTAGCTCTATCTTCCTTTCCCATTCAAAATAATAATCAGGGTCATTTCTGCCATTGAACCCAGGTATACTAAGCTTAATATTATTTAGATTCCTATCAACTAATTCTAAATCCCTTTCTTGTCTATTGTTCTACCTATGTCTCCTATCACTATTGCTGGATACTTGGTCTTCCAATTCTTCTAGGTTAGCTATGGGTGGAATTGTGATCCTAGGGTCCATAGGAACCCTTCCTAATACCCCTGCTTGGTTAGTTTCAACTCTATTATGTTGTAATTCATTAGTTCTTATCTCTTGTTCTCCTATTCTTTGTTCTAAGTTAGCAGACAACACATCAAATTGAGGAGTCATTTGTTCTTGAAAAGTTCTAAGAGTTTCTAATAGATCATTACTGGAAACAGATTGATTAATAGATTGCCCGTTGTTAGACATTATGAGATTTCCTTAATATAATCAATTAAACACAATCACAAACAGTTAAACAAGATCAATTTATTTTAATAGAACTCTGACACACAGTAATCACACAATCTAGTTATAAGAATATTACAGTATCAATGAATATCAGATATATCAACAACACAGACTATACAAAATTTCCAGGTAAATATTAGATCAAAAAATGATAGATAAGTGAGAAAGAGCGATATTACCGCGAGCACTTAAACAATTAATCCAATTAATAAGGGACCCCTCTTCTTGGAGGTCTTACTCCTTTTTCCGAAACCAAAAGGGTTCGCCGGTTACTTAACCTGTACACTTATCAATCGGGACAAAATAATATTTCGAACGAAATTGGTAAATTAATTATCACAGATAGTAGTATATAACAATATACGGTCCGAGTTTACCAATCAGAAAGTACGTCTCAAGAATAGTCAAGATCCAAATTCTTGACCGAACCCTAATCAACAAATCACTAACGATTTAGGGTTTTCTTCCAAGAAACTTTGCAATAGCAGACAAAACACTTCGATCGCCGGCTTAAGTGCGATGGAAATCGTCAAACCCTTCGTTGTTTGCAAACCCTAGATTTCGCACTTCAGAAGTAGGGTTAGCGAAAACGACAAATAATGAACCAGAAGTAAAAAAGAGCTTAGTAGCAACAATTAAACCATGAGCACTCGAATAGTCGAGGCTCTGATACTAAATGATGGAAACTTGTTAGGGTTTCTCAAAAAGGATCGAAGAAAATAATCGAGCGCGAGGTTCGATTAGCCGGAATCAGCCTAAGGAACTTCCAAAGGAAGATTCAAGAACTCAGAGGCACAGTTTAACAACGGCAACTGAATTTGAGAAGCATGAATGATCAAGAATCGATCGAAGACAGAGAGCAGAAGTAGAAGAAAATGCGAGTGAGAGATTTGCCGAGAGAGAGAGAGAACGCGAGAGAGAGAGCTCGAGAAAAGTAAGAGTCAAATTCGTATTCAGCCAAAACTGTCGTCCAACATGCCGTATATGCCATATTTATATGGCGTACAAACCGTATAAAAATACACAAGGCAGCCATACAATCAGCCCAACCAACACTCGCCGATACAACCCAAACAAACAGCCCATATACACAAAAGAGGGAAGGGTCGATGCTGACTAGCCCAAAAATACAACACCAAACCCCCCCCCCCCCCCGCCCAAAATACAAGGAAATATTTATACATCAATTCCCATCAGCTAATATTAATTCTAGCTAATCATAGTTATTAAGGGTTGATTAACCCACAATCCAACTAATCCATTATCCATGGACCGGGTGGCGGGTTATACAACCAACCTAATTCCCATTAGCCAATTTCTGCCAGTGAATGCATCACATGGGATTACATAATAAAAAAAACATTTTTGCAACAACTTCAGCAGCTACAACAATTTAAATCCATCCTCCATGTGCTGCATTAATATTTCCTAATCAATCACACAATAAGACAAACAATTATAAGTATAAAATGATTTACAACAATTATCAAAATTAATTAAATACAAATCTTGAAGATTCATATCAGTAGTAGATGGTGACCACTGATTATCAAAGTAGTAGATGGTGATATAGTAGTAGATGGTGACCACTAGTTATCAAACTGAAGTTGAGTTATGTGATGATATGCTTCACATAATCCCACTACCATACATGCTTTCGTGCTCAAGCACTAAACGACTTTTCTCTTGCCACTTCCTTTCTTGCTGGAGCAGTATCAAATTCCACTGGAAGCTAAGAAGTCAAAGAGGTCACCATGGGAAGTCAAAGTCAGCATCAGCTTCTATTCTAGCATATTAATTGGAGTGAGTGAGTAGAGCTGGTGTTAAGGAACGTACCTATGGATCGTGAAGCATAAATTGTTAGTAAAATAAAAAAATAAAACTAAATAAAAGGTTAATAGAAATGACATCAATTATGGTAGATTTCAATAATTAATTTATTATATTAAATAATATGTATAACAATGAGGGAGAAATTAAAATATCAAATATAATGTACATCTCACCCATAAACAAACACCCCTATAATTAATATTATTATATTTACATTGTATAATTGCAATTATATTTATAATTGCAATCAATTATTAAAATAAATATTACTCATAAATATAATTATTAAGTTTATGATTATCATAATGACAATAATAATTGAAAAACAACAGGCTATTATCAATTATTAAAATTAATATACTAATGCACATCAAAATAATAATTTATTTTTATCAATTCAATAAACCTCAACTAAATTAGAAAGTCAAAACTAATTAAATTTGTCTACTTTATCTCTTTAACAAAATTTAAACTCAACATATTTAATCCCACAAGGAATATATTATGCATGTTGCATAGATAACACATCAAGTGACAACATTAATTAATAATAAAATAAATCAAAACGAAACACACAAAACCAATAAATACAAGTGACCTATAGACTAAACTTATATTATATTGTCTAACATATAAAATAATGTTTTTCAATAATTTCACAAAATGAAAAACAAAATGCAAAGTATAGAAGAGAAATTGAGAAAAAGAAAATTAAATTGAATGAGAATAGGGGTCCGACAAATATGTCAGAAGTTGTGCTTCCACTGACATTAAATGCTAAATTACGTAAACAATGCATGTATGATTAAAAAAAGTACTTAATAAAAAGGTGAATAGTAATTACATCAATCCTTATGTTAAGCTATCAATAATTAATTTATATTAATTCATAAATTAATTATGAGAGGTTGAAAAAAGTTATAAAATAAAGGAAGTGAAAGAAATTAAAATAGTAAACTAAATATACATCTCACCTACAAACAAGCACTCCAATAATAATTATTATTATTATATTAAAATTGTATAATAGTAGTTTTATATATAATTGAAATCAATTATTGTAATAAATATTCCTATCATAAATAAAATTAATAAGATTAAGATTACTGGAATGATAACAACAATTACAAAAATATTGATTATTATTAATTTTTTAACATTAATATATTTACAAATATTAAAATCATAATTATACTTTATCTATTAAATAAACCTCAACTAAACAAGAAAGTCAATACTAATTAAATTTGTTTATTTAGTTTCCTAATCAAATTTGAAACTTGACCCATTTTAGGAATCAAGTAACCTACTACGCATATATGGCAGAGCAAACAAATAATTTAACAACTTTAGTAAATCATGAACTAAATGACAAACCAAGCGCACAAAAACAATAGCCAAACGTGATCAAGAGACTAAACCTAACTTATATTTTCTTACGCATAAAATAAAGTATTTCAATAGATAGAAAAACTAACAAAAAGATGCAAAAAATAGTAGAAAAATACAGTAAAAGAAAAATAAACTAGGTGATATTAAAAGCTATAGAAGTCTCTCGGGAGTTGTACTCCCTTAAAGGCTTAAATACATTAAATAGTAAATAACTTATAAAATGTATCTACAGTTAAAAAAACTAACAAAGTTCTAAATAAAAAGGTTGGAATTGTCCTTCCATGATCACATTAAATAGTAAATAACATAAAATATGTATGTGCGTAAAAGATAATAAAATACTAAATAGAAAGGTTTATATAAATGGCAATACTCATTATGTTAAGGTTACATTAATTAATTGATAAATTAAAGATTAGAGGTTGAAAATATTTATTAAACATGATAAAGTGAGAAAATGGAATAGAAAACTTAATGTACATTTCACCTACATACAAACACCTCAATAGTTATTATTATTATTATTATTATTATTATTATTATTATTATTATTATTATTATATAAAGATTGTAAAATTAAAATTATATTATTAAATATGATAAATAAAGTTATAGAGATTAAGATTACCATAATGATAATAATTATAACAAAAATACAGATTTTTTTATTATTAATGATAATATATTCAAAAATATAAAAATAAAATTATTGTCTGTCTATTCAATAGACCTCAATTAAATTAGAAAGTAAAAAATAATTAAACCTATATACTTTGTTATTTAATTTAAAATTTAACCAATTTTAGTCCTTAAGTAACCTATTACTAATGTTTCATAACTAATATATATGTTAACAACTTGAGTTAATAATAAAATAAATGAAAAAACAAATGTACAAAAGTAGTAGATCTTCAACCTACCTTTAGTATATCTTCATCCTCCCTTTGAATCGCCACCCATCATGATCGAATTTTATCATCCCAAATATTCGACCACCTTCTCCCTATTTTCAACCATCCACCAAACTAATTCAAGAACCTATTATCCTCCCTTCTTTCCTAACCAATTTCGAATATGACCCGCCATATTTGAACCCTTCTTCATTTCGATCTCCATTTAAATTTATATCATCTTCAAGCAAGATTCCACCCATTTCTATTCAACATATTTAAATATCACCCTTAGATTCAAACCATATCACATCTCACCATCATCCATTATTCAACTCCTATTTGAGGCAGATAATAATAATAATAATAATAATAATCAAAGGGTGTAGCTAAGCTTGCTAATAATCAAAACCATAAGTTATCATTGGCAGATAATAATAACAATAATAATAATAATCAAAACTACAAATTATCAACAACAACAATAATAATAATAGCCGATCAAAACCAAGTTGCCATGTGAAACAATATAGAAAGTTACACCCCATAGAGCATGATTTTATTCTAATATTAAAAAGGCCTCCTTTTTGAAATATAACCATAAACATTATATTAATGTACCCATGCAATAATTAAAACCACAAGATATTTATATCCCTAAATATCCCTAACCGCATGATTCATCCTAATAATAAAACTATCTACTATAAATCAATGTACACTTAATAATTAAAACCACAAGTTATCATTGCCATATAAAAGGTGCTTGTCTAATAATAATAATAAAAAACATAGCCAAAGAATATTGACAAATCCATGTGCATGAAGGATAATATGCAAATCTTATCAATCAAATATATATTGATAAAAATACATACCAATAATAGTATTAAAGAAAAAAACTAGTTTTTCATATTAAAAGTACTTAATTGAAACTTTAAAAAAAAACATTGTAATTTTTTCAATAAATTAGGTAAGAAACCGGCCAAAATCTAAAAGTCACAAATAGAAAAAAAAAACTAATTCAAACTGGTAAATAGCATAAAAACCAACTTCGAATTTTTAGCAAAGATAGTGAATTTCTTGATAATGAAAAAAAATAGCAAGCCAATTACAAAAACAATAAACAAAAGTTAGTAATCCACCATAAGCTAACTTATATTGTCTATATAGTTTACCAATAATTAAATTAAATAATGAACATATGCATACCAATAATAAAGAAACTAAGAAAAAAGAAAAATTAAATGTGTGGACAAACATAGGAAAAATCGTTTCTAAACTAAGCCCCGTTGAATTTTCAAAAAAAAAATAAATTTTTTTACAAGATTAAATGAAGTGTAATAATCGATTAATTTATTTAAAATACTAGAAATAATAATAATAAATTCGCCGAAGTATTCATGAGCACTAAAGTCTTAATTAATTCATCTTACGACATTAAAGTATTACAAGTAAATTAATAGAAATACCTAGCTAAAAATAATAATTAAAATGAGTGGTTGAAGCCAAAAAAGAGTTAATAAAAATTTTATCCAAACAAATAAATACCTTATCATCCATGGCCTCGGATAACACCTCCATGGTAAAAGGAGTTTTCGACAATGCCTATAAGTACGTAAAAGATTACGGACACTGGTCTAATTACCTTCAAAACTGTAAATCAAACTTGTCCTTTCATTACCCTACATTCACCCACATTAGTTAATATTATTCAAAAAAACATTGTTAATTATTCAACTTAGGTAAATCTTTAAATTTTTAATGTTCACCTTACAGCTGCATCATTAATTAATATTAATATAGGCTCTATTGTACGGTTCTGAGGTTCTTTGGATGTCCTAACATCAATATCCAAATGTGTACAATTTGAGACGACTAACAACACCGACCCCAACCATCCATCCATCCTACCACGTCCCCTGTAAAACCTCACCCCACTTCAATCCACAACTTTCAGAATATACCAAACAAGCTAAGCCAAATTCACACAACTAAGTTCAAATATAAGAGTAATTAAAGCATAAATAGATTAACATGCCAAGATAAAAGGATCAAAAAACTACATATTTGATTACTTGAGACTACTAATTTTACATAAGGATCAGCTACCACATTTTTATTTATTTTATTCTATTTTGTTACAAATCAAGTTGTTATATATGAACATCTAATGGTCACTTACTTGAGGAGCCTGGATGATTTCCATGGTCAACAATCTTGAGTCATTGAAACTCCAATAAACCGGAAGGGCATACACACTCTATGATAAAAGGAGGAGATTGCCTTCCAAAAATTTTTCTATTCTTTGCCTCGACCATGAAATACAGTCCCTAATAGCAACATCAAGACTGGCATAGATCATATTTCTTTACAAATGTTAAAAAGGAATCTTGCAGCACGATAAATATAATCCCAAGCATCAAACATGTCAGATTTGACAAATAAGATAGGTTAGATTGAACAAAGTAATACATCCAGTAATATATTTGATTCAATTGGTTCCACCAGTCAACTACAAACTTAATGTCTCCCTTAAATTTCATGCACCTAAAACCTTTTGGTTTTGCATCCTAAGGCTCGCATAGAAAAAAGCATAGCATAATGAAGAAATAGAACAAAAGTTCACATGATCCCTTGCAGGGAGGGGGGAAATAAAAACATTTCTTCCTTTTTTCCTTTTTTGTGTAAAAGTAGATGAAGACCAAAAATAAATAAATCAATAAATAAAAATAGTTACACAAGTTGAAACAAAACATAGTGACAAATAGTAGGACAATTGTAAAGCATGTTGAATCAGGTAAAAGTAAAACAATAGTAATAGAAATTATACTAATGCAAAAAATCTACCAACTGGTCCAAATTTTCCATCACTACACAGACTTAAATTCTTCATAGCTGATTTTCTCACATTTCCATAGGGTATTAGACACCCTAGACTGCTTTTGAGAACTTAGTGACGGTACATTAGATTTGGTGATATACTTTATATGTGTGTGTGAAATAGTATACAGAGGATGACATGATCAACTCCCAATAGTTTGCGATACATTTCGAGAAGAAATTTCTCTTGTCTAGCTACTATAGAAAGATCAATTCAATAGATAAGAATATATCAAGAAAATATGATCAACGCTGCATATTCAAGCTTAATCTACACATTACAAAATTGAAAAATTCAGTTTCATGCTAGAATTTCCACATAAGCACAAGCATGAAAGCAGAAACGAAGGGACAAAAAAACTATAGAGTCAGATAAAATAATACATAGTCACTATCTATGTACACATCATTTAAGGGTCATTTTAAGCTCGAGAGTCATTAAGAAAAGAAAGAAAGTGTACCAGTGTTTCCATATATCTAAGTAGCATACCTTGGGTACAAGTATGTGATTCTTGTTGGTTAGGCCCATCTCTGTAGACTATAGACCAGGAAAAATTATATCAACTCCTAATGATGCTACTTTTGCAATAGACAAGTAGCATAAATAGCCTCAAACATAAGAAAATGACACTTCTTTTCTTGGACTTCAAACACGAAGAACATGCAATGCACTGAGGACCAAATACACAGGACTACATGTAATTGAAACCGGGAATGAACTGATGCAAGGTATTCACAATGAATCCAACTGTTGCAATATCTGCAGCCGCAGTATCCCACCTATGTGTACTGCACCTGGATGTTAAGGAAACTTATCATGTAAAGGAAATCTCGAAAGAAGCACCCAACAGTAGGCTCCTACAAAACCCATATTTGATGGAAAGCCCTCAAATTTTGCAAAGGAATCTCTAGCAGTGCAATAGTTGTAACCTTCACAACAACTTTTTCACTTACCACTGGAACAGGATCAAACTCTACGAAGATCTACATGAAAAGATCTTAATTAGAGGGCACGTATTGAACTGAATACAATTGCTGAAGCAAGTACAATGTTGGCCCTCTTGGAGGTCGATTTTCAATTGATGACTCCAACAAAGACCTCACACTTTCTCGATAAAGTTGCACTTGTAAACAAATATTTAGAGCAACATCTGTGTTTCTGAATAGATACTTCAGACAATTATTATTAACAAGCGTGCATACCATGTATGATCCCTTGAGTACCTCTGTAGTAGGGACTTGTTGACTGGATACACCATCAACCGTTGTAGTTGAATCCATTTGAGGTTATGGAATGCAACACACAAAATACTGGGATTGAAATATTGATTTTATTAATATTAATTTATAAATGAAGGACAATAAAATTCTATATAAATTTGCCATATTTAGGAAGCATACTAAATTTTCTCAATAACTGGAGGCTTACACATATTAGATATCATATATAACATAACCAATGTTTCACAAAAATGGAAGAGAAATGTAGATGAAATAATAAATAGAAATTAAAATAAATAATTGATGAAATAATAAGCAAGTACTTTATTTCAAAAGTATCCGGTATTATAAAAGCCAATTTATTTTTATATTATTAATTCATTTCAAATGACATGACTCAATGCTTTTCGAAGTAAATCCAGTACTGCCCTTGATTTTTTATTACAAATTTAACATAATTAATACCAAATTAAGTAATCATAATAATTTACATGAATAAAAAAGTCAATATGAATCAAACAATACAAGATACAGAGAAAAAATAATATAGAGGTGCGAGGACAATTAAGAGCTAGCTCACAGTCATTAACTAATTTTGTGAAATGTGACTCATTTGAAGGAAAAAACTCGAATAATACCAATATATTAATTACTCTTTTAAATAAAATTTTATCAAATAAGCTAATAAAAAATAGATTACATGATCAAAAGAGTTGCTATGAATCAAACAGTGATATAAGGTTGTGAAAGAAATTGAATTAGAGAGAAAAGAAGGATATAAATGGGGTCAAGGACAACAAGTTGAAGAAGAAAAATGCATGAGAAACAATGAGTATTGGGAAACAAATCAAACAAATCCCCTTGCCTATACATACCTCCATAAATAGAGAACAAAACACTGCTGCTGACCACAACCAACCAGCCTAGCACCATTATCTCCTATTGGGAAACAAATCAAACAAATCCCCAAATGCCAGCACAACATTACCCAAAAGTCAGAAACCCATATATAAAAGTTCGTCTCACACACCTTTAGTTCCTCCATTTCATCCACTTTCTTCAATAGTAGCACACAAAATATCGGGACTTAAATATTGATTTTATTAATATTAATTTATACATGAAGGACGATAAAATTCTATATAAATTTTCCATATTTAGGAAGCATACTAAATTTTCTCAATAACAGGAGGCCTACACATTTTAGATATCATATATAACATAACCAATGTTTCACAAAAATGGAAGAGAAATGTAGATGAAATAATAAAAAGAAATTAAAATAAATAATTGATGAAATAATAAACAAGTATCCAGTATTATAGAAGCCAATTTATTTTTATATTATTAATTCATTTCAAATCATGTGACTCAATGATTTTCGAAGTAAATCTAGTATTGCCCTTGATTTTTTATTACAAATTTAACATAATTAATACCAAATTAAGTAATAATAATAAATTACATGAATAAAAAAGTCAATATGAGTCAAAAAATACAAGACACAAAGAAACATAATATAGAGGTGGGAGGACAATTAAGAGCTAGCTCACAGTCATTAACTAATTTCATGAAATGTGACTCATTTGAAGGAACAAACTCTAATAATACCAATATATTAATTACTCTTTTAAATAAAATATCATCAAATAAGCTAATAAAAAATAGATTACATGATCAAAAGAGTCGCTATGAATCAAATAGTGATATAAGGTTGTGAAAGAAATTGAATTGGAGAGAAAAGAAGGATATAAATGGGGTCAAGGACAACAAGTTGAAGAAGAAAATGCATGAGAAACAATGAGTATACAGTTTGAATGATTGTAGTTATTATCTAGGATAACTAATGATAATATTTAAAACTATTTTATTAAACATGCCTTACTTGGTAAAGTATTGAATACTAAATTAGATATAATATATTATATTTATATTCAATTGTTAGTGGCTCATGACATGAATGAAGGGAGCACATCAAAGATGCACAAAATCTTGAAATTAAAAGTTCATTGAATGTTAATTTGAACGGCCAATGCTCTAATCTTTTATTCTTTTTCTCTCTCAATTGGGTCAGGGGGGACAAAAACTCTTTTGACCCATTAGCCCTTCCAATTTTGGAGGCACTTCTTCCTCACCAGACTTGATACAAACAATTGCTCAAATTTTTAAACAAATTGTAGAAGCAAATAATAAACAAATAAACAATCCTACTTTAACAAATTTATCTCGAGAGACTTCTTCATCAATTAAAAAGTAGTCATTCCAAAAAGCTTTGTAAATTTTTATGTTACAAGTGTCTTGCATACTGATCTAATCACAAAATCCTATTTCGAGACTTATTCAAGAAAACTAACCTAGATCCAAGAATAACAACATAGAGACACACACCCCTGCCCCCTTTTGGCACCCTCGGAAAGGCTAATTAAGATACCAAATATGGAGAAGACATCCATGTCTTAGCAAAGATCTAACAAACGCGTAGTTGAAAGAAAGTAGATATTAAGCTAAGCATTGAATATCCAGGTTCATCATAAGGTAATAAGTTTTAAGATCATATAAGAAGCTAACAAAAATAAAGATGATGACAGAATTATCAAATAGGTAGGGGTAATCAAGAAAGTAATGTAGAGGTTGAGTGAAAAGTATTGGGATATCGAAGTATCCAAAAAATAGGCACATGTTTGAGAGTGTCGGATAAATAGTGCCAGTTTTAGGAAGGATGGGATAAATACTAGGACTGTTCCAGCATCAGCTTTAAGAGCAACATAGATGATTTTCACACAAATGAACATTTGACTCTCATGTGTTTAATATGGGTTGTGTTTCACTTAAATCATTCCTGTGAACATGATTTACCATAAGCTTGAGGTGATTCTCATTCTGCACCACTTATACAACTACATGCATCTCATAAATCAAAGAGGTCTTATTAGGTTGCAATGGGGCTAGGCTTTAAGGTACGGAATAACTTTAGGATTATGGTGCGAATAAAATTCTTGGAACCTAGTGGAGTGATTTTCTTTAAATAAACATTGACACAATCTCCTCACGCCAAATCATTTTCCATCACAACATAATATTTTCACTGTCATAATTTTTTCCCCTTTCGCCTTACTTCCTTTCACCTCTTGATTTTGATTTTTCTTTTCTATCCTTTTGGATTTTTTCCTTTTTCTACCTTCACCTTGCTTCCTTTTGCCCCTTAATATTGACTTTCTTTTTTTCTTTTTTTTTCCCTTTAGGATTTTTCTTCTTTTTCTCCTCCTTTCATTTTCCATTATTTTATTTTGCGATAATTTTCACACCTTTTCTTTCTCCTTTTTTTTCAGGCACAACACCTGCCACATACACCCATTTTTGTCCATAAAATGTCCTTCCATACATCCACTTTATGATGATAGATAAATAATCCTTCACTTATCCTTTTGGTGTAGGGATCATGACAGGAATTAGGTTAATAAATGGGTGCAGGAAAATAAAAATGGCTTATAAGGCTCAAACTGGCTGACAAAGGAAATAATGACATTGGTAGGATACTTTTGGCTTGTGGTACTCATTAATATAAAATGAAAGTTGTCTCTATCATCTTTATGATCAAGCAATGCATGTATGTAGCTTCAAAGAGAATCAAATCAAGTTTTAGTATTCAATATCCACAAATGATATCACACAAGAAGAGAAATTTAAATTTAGAGGCTCAAAAACTCATAGGTTAAAGTTGTTCTCATATCTAATCCTGTACCGAATCTCGTACCAGTGTTTGTGAAGGATGGTAAGGGGTTGTGTGCTCAAATATGATCTTATTACTGTTCCCTTCGATAGCTTAGGAGTTTTCAATGATTAACAAAATATTCAAAAGCATTAACAGGCATTCGTATAAATCAAGTAGGTTAATGAGATGCCCTTTTAAAATTGTCCTCTAGTCACCACCTACTCCAATTGACCATGGGAGGTAAAGATATATGAATTACACTATCTTAATCATGCTTGGTTCTAGTCTAATATTCTCAAATTTGTCTCTACTCAAGGGTTTTGTGAGATATCAGCTAGTTGGTTGGACCTCAATTTTTTTAAAAAAAAAATAGTTCATAACAAATCATGCATAGAAGTTAAATCAAATTGTAGCAAAAAATTATAAATAAAGCACATAAACAAAGCTTGGAAACCCAACAATTCAAGAGGTTTTCTCCTAATAACAAAAAAAATGTAAATAGTTTGAGAAATCAATACACTAATCAAAAATATACAAAAAACTACCACAAAAAACTGCCATTCCAAAGAAAAACATCATAAAAAATAAAAATAAAAATAAATCCTTGTCAAACTTCATAAATTTTTAGAATATTAGATCAGAAGTGATATTCATCATTTAGATTCTCAAGGTTTGGAAGCTCACTATTCATTAATTCTCCTACCAGAAACACTTTTTCAAGACACTTGCAAGAACAAACAAGAGGGTCGTTAATAAAAAAAAGATAAGAAAAACAAAGAGTTTTGCTACACTGACCTTTGCCACTCACAAATTTCTTGCTATCAGAATCAATACATGTTACTTAATAGGTTCAACTCATTGTGTTTGTCATACCTCTCCTGCATATCCACCCAAGGACATTGTGCCACATTTTACCTCATCTCTATACCAGATCCTTGGCTGCAAAGAAGAATATAGGATCACTGATGTTTTGTGAATGTAGATTTCCAAGATATTTCAATGCCAGCCAGCTCCCATTGGAAATAATATTTATGAAGTTGAAATTTTAAAATTGAAACAACCTTGAACTTCCCAAGTAGATGTAAGAAAAGCTAAAATTATAGTAACCATCATAGTAGTTAGAGTAGTATTTTTTTTAAGTTGAATGGGTATTGCTCCTGAATATTTATTATTGTATCTTTCAATTTTAATAATTTGAACATATCAACTAGGATCTTTTTAATTTGGCATATTAACATTAGAGCTAGTTATAGTAGTGGTTTAAAGTATAATATAAATAATTATTGCCCCAGTTGTCGAAGTCTAACATAAATAATTATTAATAATATTAGGATAAACCTAATTAAAAATATATATGAGTAATGAATAAAATAGAAACTTATTGAATTTAAAAAAAAATTAATATATTAAAATTATTATTTAATGTTAAATATGTTGCAACGCCACCTCGAGAGAGAAGGATACAAAAGTAAGAGTAAGAATAAAATTATATTTGTTAGAAATAATATTAGGATAAATCTACATTCTAGAACCCTGGCTGCAAAGAAGAAAAAAATTCTGTTTGAATAAAACCAGCATCACCGTTACCATGCAATTGGAATCTAAGAATGTAAGAAAGTTCATGAATTATCAATCAAAGTACTAGAATTCAAGTAAGTTAGGTAATTATCACTATAACATCCTTTAAAATAAATCATTGAACCTCTTACCTATTTTCTTGCCTTCCGCAGCGAAAACTAGAGCAACAGAGTAACTCTACAAAACTACAATCGAGAAAACCAAGACTAGTTTCTACTTCTCCGTCGTCTCTCACTCACTCACTCTCCCCTTTCTATTTCTTTCTGTTCGATGGTGACGGCGTGACTACAACATGACGAACTTGTATTAAGGAGCAACATAAGAAGAGGAAGAAAGGAAGATCAGCGGGGATGAGAGCCGAAGCATGCGATGGAAGCAGCGACATCGATCACAATAGAGGGAGTGAGGGTTTAGAGAGGGCATCCGAAAGACTGAGCTTTCCCCAAAACACGGTGGAGTTGGAAACAACGATAAAGTATGTAATAGGCTAAGGCTTCCGAAGAGCCATTCGTAAATGAGAAAGAAATATAATAGGGCGGCTTGTGTATGAGCGTGAGTATTTTTTTTTCTTTTTTTGATGCAAAAATATGTTTATTTATCAAAAAAATAGAACTTCAAATTCCCATTTTTATTTATCTTTCTGTACAAAAATTTACTCAAGGGTAATGGCCCTTAACACCATGATAGCAGAAACTGTCACCTTTAAGAACGCCATGATTGTCAATATTAAAACTTATCTTATTTTATTTATCTAAAACTAATAACATTAATATGGTAATATCAAATAACATAAGATGAAGGAAAAAAAACTAAAACATAGAATACCTAAAAAATATTTAAAACAGATGGTATCCGAATAAAAATAAATCAAATGTCATAGACCTAAGTTAAATCTATACTAAATATAAATATTTGATAAGAATATATGATAGCAAAAATTACAATATATATTTCACCATCACAAAAAAAAAAATATGAATACCGAAATGATTGAAATTAGAACTCTAAGAAATATAATATCCATCGTCTCAATCATTATAGGCAGTCGGGTCACAAACAACCGTGCCCAATTTTTGTTCCGAATAAAAATTAATCAAATATGCGTCAAACTCAATCAAATGTATTGGACCCCTGACACTAATTTTTTTTGTTACATTATCTATAAATGCTAATCTAATTTTAATTTTAATCAGAGTCATTTTTTTGTTATTTACTTTTAGTCTATGCATGCATTTTGAATTAAATAATTTATAATTTTTTATTGATTATATAGATACTTCAGTTGACATCATTTTTCATCGGTTTGATGATATCAGAAGTCATATTATTAATACAACCGGTTATGTTAGTAGGTTGTAAATAAGCAAAACCACCTTAAGAGTCATGACTAGGCTCATTAAAACTTCAATTCTACTAGTTCATTTAATTAAATGAGTCAAGTTTGTAACTTATTTTTAGGCTCATATATTAAATGAATTAGTCTAAGTCAAAAAAAAAATTAACCCAGTTCATTTACAATTTAGGCTCATAACTCGACTCCTTCAAAGTTCAGCTTGTTAAAAGCTTGTTTCATTTTGTTCTTTTAGTTAAATGAGTCAGGTATAAACACGAGGGTGAAACACTTAACTCGGTTTGGCTCATTTAGTCAGAGATTATACTAGAGAACATAAAGGGTATTTTCATAGGCTAAAGATCTTCATAACACTTTTAGCATTAACAAATTGCCAAACAATTACCAAAAAAAAAACTAATTTCTCTACATATACCATATTCAACAAATTAATGTATATCTATCTATGCGGATCAAACTACCCAATATCATAAACCATGAACATAATATCATAAACACCTAGTAAAAAGAAGAAGAAGAAGAAGAAGAAGAACAACAACAACAACAAAGCAATGTAGTTCTTTAATATTGAAAAAATTAGCAACCCAAACATACCAAAACAATAAACAAAAGTGATTAATAAACTAAAATCTTATTTATAATGGTAGGCCTCTAAATAATTATATAAGATAACAAACCAATGCACAAAATAAATAGAGACAAAGGAAATTTAAAAAGGATAGTGGTGAAAAACGTTGGTTAGGAAAAGGTTTCGCAGATGAATAAATTATTGATTTTCCAAAAGAAAAAAAATGCTAATGCTACATTAGCCCCCCTAAATTTAAATACATATATAGTAAAAAAATTAAAAAGACAAATAGATTTTTTTAAAAAAAAGTTGCACAAATTAACATCAATGCTCATAACAAATACAAAACAACATGATATAATGAATGCATATATTACCTACAATAACATCCAAACTACTCAATGTTGTTACCAAAAGTTTTCATCCTCATTTAGGACTCTGCCCTTCTTGAGTATTATCCTTTTTTACTTACTAAGTAGGAGCATCTCGTGATCTTCTTTATAATTACTACTTAATAAGGCTGATGCAGGAGCATCTCGTGATCTTCTTTATAATGAGGAATTGATATGATTAATAATAAAAACCAATCATCTTATATATTTTTTAGAATATTTCTTCCATGGCTAATGAAGATACCTTAAAATGTTCTTGCATGTATATTACATATTTTCAAGAGGATGACACTTAAGATATTTTCATGTACAAGACATTCAAATATTAAAGTTATAGCAAACATGGAGGAAAAATCAACATGTTCATGCAAATACCTCATAATTGTATAGAGCTTGTTGTAAACCCTAGGTTACCATCATATATAATTTAGGGTTTCATAGCTTATTATTTCATTTATACCTATTAGTTGGTTTAATAGTTTTAAAGTTGTAATTAATTTCATTTCATTAAATGGCATAGTTTACATTTTCCAGGGTGTCATAAATATTTCTAATTAGTTATACACCTAAACAAAACCATGGGTTAGGTCATTTACAACTAAATCTATTTAGTTGCTAACAAACTAAGGCTCACATTTTTAAGTTTATTACCAATCTATATATTTGTTAAGTAACAATTAGTTTAGTTGTTAAGTAGTTAGTAATTTGCTATAACAACTTGCTATGAGTATTATATATAATCATAATCGTCCATCGTACACGATAGTTAAGGAATTGAATGATAATCAAGCAATTTTGGCTAAGGTTCTCTCTTGTGTGAAATAGTGTCTTCTTCTTAGAAATTTCCTAGAGTATTTCCTATCTCTAAACCCTTTGAATGTGTTCCTGAAGAAACATTCAAAGTTTAACCCTTTCTTGTGTGAATATTGGTTGAAGATTCACACCATTTCTTGTGTGAATATTGGTTGAAGATTCACACCCTCCATTTTCATCCATACCTTCGAACCGAACCAACCCCATTTTCAATCCTTCCAATTTTTGAAGATGGTTAATCTAATTTGATTTCATGGCTTCCAGGTTGATCACCATCATTTTTGGTATCAAGGTTAGGTTGGTTCTTCAATTCATTCATATTTCCAACCCTTCCCTTCATCTTGTTAGCAATGTTTGTGTTACATTCACCCATGCACGTTGATCTTCAATGTGAATTGTAGGTAATATTCATAGTGTTTGGTAGTATTTATTCAGCATACCTTTAGCATATCTTCATCCTCCCTTTGAATCTTCGAATTCAAAGTTTGAAGATATTCTATACTTCAACCCATCATCATTGAATTTTATCATCCCAACTATTCAACTGCCTTCTCCCTATCTTCAATCGTCCACCAAACTCATTCAAGAACCTATTATCCTCCCCTCTTTCCTAACCAATTTCAAATATAAACCACCATATTCGAATCGCTCTTCATTTCTCCATTTAAATTTCTATCATCTTCAAGAAAGATTCCCCCCGTTTCTATTCAACATATTTGAATAGCACCATCGTATTCAAACCATATTACATCTCACTATCATCCATTATTCAACTCTTATTATATTCGATTCATCATCATCCTATGCCTTCAATCCTTGAAGATTCATCCCCATCTACCATTGAAATTTCACTTGTCCCACTGCATCCCAACTCCAAATGTCACCGACCATACTCGGTTATCACCTCATTCAAATTTCACTCATCTAATTACTGCATGTGAGATTAGTTGGAACTATCTCAAGTAGTTAGAACTAACTAAGCCACAAACTACTAGTTTGTTATGCCACTGTATAGGTTGGTTTCCTAACATCTAGTTTAGTTGTTAATTGGTTAAGATTGGTTGCAACGACTTGGCATGAGTCTTATAATCTGATCATGGTTATCTGTGTGCACACGTGTGTGTGTATGTGTGTGTTCTTGAATTTGGTTTAGTAGTTGTGATGTTTTTTTATCATTCCAACCTTAGCCTACCACATGACATCAGCTAGGTGATAATCATACCTTTTCACTATTTTATGTGGTTGTTTCACCCTCGACTATAAAGTTTACTCCTATTCTACTCTTTAAAAAAGTGGTTCCAAAATTGAGAGTGTTACAAGTTGGTATTAGAGATTGTTAGTTTCAAACTTGGAAAAATGAATTATGAAAATGACTTTTTAAACTTAGGTGTTGATTTTAGTCTAACTACTATAAGAGAGATTGGGGATGGTGGAGTGTTGGCTTTTTAATTTGTTCTCATGTTGTTTGGATATGTGGCCTTGTTGTAGTTTATAATATAGTTCTCCTTTATTTGGAACATAGTATTGTAGGCTTTCCCAAAATGTACCATCTCTACCTCCATTTTCTCCATAGACTAGCTATGTAGGGCTATTCACCACCACCTACCAATCTTCAAAGGCTAAGCAAACCTGGACATCATGGAGAATTTGATCCATGATATGGAGAAACATTTGTTTCTCACGACTATCCTAGTGAAAAATAAGAGGTTGTAGTGTTATACCTCTACGGATGAGCTCATAGATGGTGGATGGAATGCCAAATAAGAAGAGGTGTCCCTGATACTTGAGGTCTTTTCTTGACCTTTTTTCATGCATACATTCAATTGTTAGAGTACAATGAGTTCCTTTCCTGATGATAGGGTTAGATGTTAGGAGAAGGCTAATACACGAGGTTTTTGTATCTAGTTTGGTTTGCACCCAAGATAGAGGCACATGAAGAGGTGAAGGTGCACCAATTCCTTTTAGGGTTAGGAATCTTATATCAATAATTACTTGTAGGAGATCTTTCTCTTGAATTAGAGTTGATTTATGAGAGATCCACAGAGGCTACCAAGGTTATACAAACTCCTAATGCTATAATTATAGGGAAGAGGAGACTTGATGGTGGGAAACTCCTCAGGGGCTCCAAGCGATTCGAAATTGGGGTATTCAATAGACAGAGACTATTCCTCAACATAGATGACAATTTGATTAATGTTATATGGAGATATATTTTTTCTCTAGATGTTGGCGTCTTACTACTCACTCAATCAGATGTACCCCTTCTTTGACAACTCCTCTAATTAAGTGTGTAACTTGACCATATGTGTTGGTGCCATGCAATAAGGTGCCTTCAACACGGGTTGTGTCCCTATTAGAATATATATCATGAAGTTCTCATGCACTAGAGGCATGCCCAATATCCCATCGGGAAACACACATGAAAACTGTTATGCCAATAGAATATCCATAGTTGATAGCTAAACAACCTCCGAGTTCCTAACACCCATGTATGATTGGCTCTCAATTTATATATGAGTAATGTTTTTCCTCTTGGCTAGGACCTTGAGTGGTGGGGGAGTATAACCTAATGGGTAAAAATAACCCAACTATACTTATGATATGTTTATGATTGTTATAACTACCATGACTATTGACCACAAGTAGTGGAATGTGTGTTTTCCATTGGAGTGAGATTGTACATGAGCTAATGTGTTATATCATTTGACTTATGCTTTTTGTATTTTGATATGTTAACCATGTATGTTTTTTTATGAGTTAATCCTACCTTATCTAAGATAATAAACATGTTCTATATAACCTATGTGTATGTTTAGTAGTTAGATATTACATATAGTTCGTCATGCATGCACTCGTGGCGCCATGATGATCCTAACTCATCTAGGGGAGCTGATGATGTTAATATTGATGATTTGTAGGGGTATGGATCTTAGACTTAGCATACCGAGGTTGAAGATTTTGTGGTCATATAAATGACCTATGCTTAGGTAGCCCTTACAGAGTGTTAGGCTAATCAATGTCTACTTATTTTTCCTTGTGTGGGATGATTTAATTTTGCCGATGATTTAAATTGTTGATTTAAATCATTATTATGAATAAGTCTTGTTGTATATTTGATACATCAACGTTATGTGTATTTCTAGAGTGTGGTGTGCCGAACAAATCCTTAAGGGCAACCTAAAATAAATTTACAAGTTTTATTGAAGAGAATTTTAATTAGATATATATTTTAAAAATAAAACAAAAACAACTATAATTTTAGGAAATCCCTAAAAATAATATTCCTAACCAAAAAATAAAAAAATACGCCCAAAAAATCTATGCAGATGGTTCGATTGACCACCAACCTTGGACCAAGAATATTTCCATTGTTCGTTGACCGATTGATTTCTAGTTTAAATATTTATATATATAAATTAGAAGAATAACAATAATGATATGGGGTTTTCCTCAACTAAGACTATAAGGCCTTAGAATACTGAACCAAAGAATAAGAATCGATCCAAACAACTTCTAAGAGTGTTTTCCTTAATCTCGAGCTTATACTGAAATAGTAGCTGACACATCTTCCTTGCTAGGCATGCTCAATACATAGGATAGAGCAACTTATTATCTTTAACAACATAGTATTTTCTTCCCTCCTCCTCCCTTATTTTACTCTTATATATATAAGGTCTTACATCTACTTTGGCACATTCAAAATCATAATATAAATCTCTTATTATTGCTCTCTCCTCTCTCCTCTTTATTTTACCTTATGTATTCTCACACTATTAACTCTTTTTTATATTTCCTAATAATCCCTCAATTCAAAAAACACCTACAACAATAAGCACCATCTTTGAGGATCTCTTACAAAAAGCTTTGTCTCCCACTCAACCTCGCGATTGACATGATCTAAGTATTGGCGATCCTTCTAGGGAAGAACATCCATTTACTATCACTCAACTCAAAATTGATTATGCTTAGCTTCAGGCATCTATTCAAGGAATGGTCGTGTACATGTTGACTCATCTTACACACACCCTTGGGAAAATTGCCTTATCGTATGAATCAACATTGTCATGTTACACCCTAGTAGCCTACTCCTCAAGAAATTTGGGTTGAAGCTTTAGATCTTCCACAAAGGGGCCGAAGAACTAGGATCCGTAGCACCATCTTCTAAGAAGAAGAGGCAGAGTATATGGAAGGTGTTTAAGGCAAAAAGATTAGAAGTAATAGACAACAAGATTTCCTTAGCCCTTTGAGGTGGAGTAGACAAGAAAGGTGTAATATCCCAAAATCATAATTTCCGAAATTATGGCCAAATAAGGAATTATTAGGAAAATTAATTATATAAACTCATTTATTAAGATTTAGAGAGTTAATTAAGGTATATTAAGAGGAAAATAATAAAGAATTTAATTGGAAGAAAATTTGGGTATTTCTTTAATTAGCATGGAGGTTAAGGAAATTTATCCAAAATAGCCTAACTAATTTAAAAATGGATTTAATTATTATAATTAAAATAATTATTATTAAAATTATATATATAAATTAATTATATAAATAAATAGATACCCAAATACCTCCAACCCAACCATTTTACCATTTCTCCATTTTTCCATTTTTCCATTTTCCTTTTTTTTCCTTTTTCTCCTTTCTTTTCTTTTTCTTTCTTCCTCCTTTATTTTTCTTTCTTTTCTTCTTCCTTCCTCGGTTTGGGCTAGCCGTCAGCCCAAACCTCCTTTCTTCCCCCGTCTCGCGCGCCTGGCCTGCGCAGCCCAGGCCCCCGCCTCTCCTTCCTTCTTCTCGCCCGCGGCCCAGCGCCGTGCGACGCGACCCCCGTGCGCCCGTGCGTTGTGTTTTGGCCTTAGTACCGTCGAAACGCCGCGTCACGCTAAATGACCTTATGACCGTTGCCCACCTTCGACGCGACGCTGCGTTTTACTCACACAACCTCCAGTACGCCGCGTTTTACTTACGGATTAAATAACCGCCGCCGAACTGGCCGGTTCCCCTTCTTTTCTTTTCCCCCGGACCACCGGTCCACCCTGCCTGTCTTCTTCCTCCCCCGACCTGCGCCCCGACCTGCAATTCGACGCTGCAGCTCGAATCCCACCGGCAGCCACCAGCCCAGCACTGACCGTCCTTCCCTACCCCTCTCCCGTCATTTTCTTCCTCTTTTCGACCCCGACAGAGTCCCTCTGTCCCTTTCCCGCGTGCCCTTCTCTTTCCCTTTCTTCTCCCCCTTCCCCGACCCAGCCTGCCATGGCAGAACCTGCACCACCTGCCACCGGCCGGCCACCTGCACACCTGCCCCGCGTGCCACCTCCCTTCCTCTCGTCGTTTTTCCCCCATGGCCTATAAATACCCCCCATTAGCAGCCCCGATCAGCCCTTTTCGTTTGTTTTGCCCCGAAACCTTGCCTCTCCGCCGCCTCAAACAGACGGGCTTTTCGCCGTCACCGGAGACAGCCGCCGCCACCTCTGGCCACCGTTACCATCCTTACACCTCCCTCGACAAAACCGAGCCACCACCACCCTCCGCCTTGCCCTGCACGTGCCGCCTTCGTCGTGCAAAGTTCCTACCCCGAAAACCACCACTTCCAGCCCGTCGCCGCCTTGCGCCGCCTTATGCCGCCTCCTCCGCCGCTACCACCCACCCTTCCACCCTCCAAAATGCTCAGTAGACCTCCCTCTACCTTTCCCTGCCTTCAACTTTCCCTGCCTCCCTCTCCTCCTTCCTCCCTCATCTCCCACCTCTCTCCACCACCCTCGGTCGTCGCCGTCGCCGCCGCGCGCCGCCGCCCCTTGCCACGCCACCACCCTCACTCCACTCCCCTCCACCTGCTCTTTCTTTCCCCACCTCAAACTCCTCCTTTTTCCCTCCCATCTAACTGCCACCTCCATCTTTCCTCCTCTTCTCCTCCTCCACCGCCGCCGCCGGACCACCACCGACCCTAGGTGGTTCTCCACCCATCCAAACCCTAACCCCCTTTTTATATAGCTGCTACTATTTTCTACTAATATTAACACTAATATACTTATTATTATTATTATTATTATTATTATTATTATGATTATTATTATTATTATTATTATCATCATCATCATCATCATTATTACCATTATTATTGTCTTCATTATTAATGTTCTTATCTTCCTACTAATACTAACATCCCTTTTAAACCCTAACTTGTATTATACTTAACTTTGGTCTTATTTTTATAATTATTGGTATTAACATTATTAATAATATTACTATTATTACTTCTATTATCCTTACTACGGTTATTGTTGTGGTTGCTAAACCTTACTTGGTTGTATTATTGTTATTATCATTACTACTAGGAGTATTATTATTATTATTATCGTTATTACTAGTTTTATTATTATTATTATCACTATTTTTCTATAGTTAGCATGAACATTATTATTATAAGAATAGAGCTAACGGGTCTAATAATATAAGTGTAACAATAGGTATTAAAAATAAACATATTTTGACTACTAATATCTAGTGTACTAATTCTAAGGTAAAAACCCTAGTTTTTGTATAAAACCCTTTTTAGTAATAAAAACCCTAACCTTAAACTAGAATGAGGATTGATAGTAATTATAAGGGAAACTAATACTTAGCATTTTCCCCTTTTATAGGTAACCCCGACCAAAGCCCTAAGGAGTTAGAGGAGCGTGCTCCAAGCGCGGCGTCGCCTTAGGTAAGGACGAAGCTAATGGCCTTGTGCTATGTGTGACGTGGATGTGTTGAATGTTGTGTATGTCATGCTATGCCATGTATTATATGATTTGTGTATAAATTGTCTTATGTGTAGCGCAGCTTGGAGATTGAGGTATGTTGTATGTGCTTCCATGATATGAGCATGACATGTATAGGTATGATGTTTATGATGTAATATGTTATGGCCCACTAGGACGTGCATGTTAGGGTAAATGGTAATATGAGTTGGGAATCATCATGGGAGTCTTGAAGTTTGTATGGTGGGATTAGGGTTTGTATGGTGGCATAATTGTTCGTATGGTGGTACCAATGATTTCGTAGTGGTATTAATGGCTTATGGTGGTATTGTGATTTTATGGAGGCATTAATGTGGTATGGTGGTATTTGTGTTTTTATGGAGGTATTAATGTTGTATGGTGGTATTTGTGATTTACGGAGGTATTAACGTTGTATGGTGGTATTAGGGTTTGTATGGTGGTATTAGGGTTTGCATGGCGGTAATAGGGTTTGTATGGTAGCATAAATGTGCGCATGGTGGTGTTAGGGTTTGTATGATGGTATTTGTGATTTTATTGTGGTATTAATGTTGTATGGTGGTATTATGGTTGTAACGGTGGTATTAGGGTTCGCATGGTGGTGTTAGGGTTTGTATGATGGTATTTGTGATTTTATGGTGGTATTAATGTTGTATGGTTGTATTAATGGTTGCATGGTGGTATTCATGACTGCACGATGGTATTAGGGTTGCACGGTGGTATTAGGGTTTGTATAGTGGTATTATGGTTGGTATGGTGGTATTATGATTCGCATGGTGGTATTAGGGTTGTATGGTGGTATTAATGATTGCATGGTGGTATAAAGGATGAGTATGGGTTTTCTAAAGAAGGGAGGTTACTTGGAGAGGAAGTAAAGTGCTAGGGTTGGTATGGCCAACTAGGGTTTGGCGGTCACATGCGGAGTTGGGGAACAAAGAGATATAATTTGGGAATTTCTTAGTAGAGACGGGATGCGAGACAAGGAACAAGGTGAAGATAGGATGAGTAAGAAAGAGTTGGGCCATATAGGCCCAAATTAGGATTTTCCAAGGAGGAGCCCTAGAGGGATGAAGACATACGGAGTCGATATCTTATGTGTTGGGGTAGCCTATGTTCTTGGAGATCGCGCCTTACTATATACCACTATACCTAAGTCTACGAGGGATGGCTGTCGGGTGTGAGAAAAGGGTAAGTGTCTCAACATATGAGACGGGCCCGCTTGAGAGGCAGTGGTAGTATGTCGTTGGCATGCATGTTAAGGGTGGAATGCGATTCAATAAGACACGGATAAGACACTAATCATGTAAAGTGAAAGATTGTTGAGCCGAGCCCAGACCGGTCCACCGACAAATAATAGTGGCCAAGAGCCGGGGTGCCCTGGAGACCGGTCCACCGACAAATAATAGTGGTCAGGAGCGTTTTGCCCTGAGTGTATACTTCCGGTCCACCGGCTATAATAGTGGGGGATTTTGTGCTCGACAAACCGAAGTAAGTAAGTTAAACCATGGGAAATACACTAAGTACTTACAACGAAACACCATGTGATTCGGGGCCAGACCGGTCCACCGGCAAATAATAGTGGCCAGGAGCATTTTGCCCTGGAGACCGGTCCACCGGCAAATAATAGTGGTCAGGAGCGTTCTGCCCTGAGTATATACCTTCCGGTCCACCGGCTATAATAGTGGGGTTCCCGCATTCACATGAACTATTAAAGAATATGTGTGGATTGAACATGCTGTTAATGAAAATAAAGAAAATACACTAAGTACTTACAGTGTAACACCATGTGAGTCGGGGCCAGACCGGTCCACCGGCAAATAATAGTGGCCAGGAGCGTTCTGCCCTGGAGACCGGTCCACCGGCAAATAATAGTGGTCAGGAGCGTTCTGCCCTGAGGGTATATTTTCCGGTCCACCGGCTATAATAGTGGGGTTCCCGCACTCACATGGACCTCTAAAGAATATGCGTGAAATGGACATATTATTAATGAGGAAAGAATGAATCATCGGAACGTACTCAGGCCTTATCTTGTGTGTTATCGCACGTTGCTTATGTGATTGTGCTATGTATGCTATGTGGTATGAATGTATGCTTGGCCTTAGCGCACCTGCGCCCTTACTCAGTATTGGACCCATACTGATACTACCTTGATTGAATGGGTCCTGTGATGATCCACCAATGGTGGGGAGCAGACCTCCTATGCAGGTTTGATCGATTACCAATTTGGGGTGGAAAGCTTGACTTGAGTGAGTAGGCGGTCCGCATATTGGTCCCTTGGGATCTGTTTTATTTAGCTATATTTTGTACTACGCTTCTTGTTTTGATACCGTACTTTGAAGCTGTAATCTCAAACGATATTTTAACTGTTGTTGACTCGTGGTTTTCGTGAATGATCTATGTTAACTATGTACCCATGTTTTGATGATTCTTACTTAATGATTGTTTAGTTTAGCCTTAGCACTTAGTATCGGAACGGTAGGAGTAAACCGGTCTGGTACTAAGTGTGGCGGTAATACTCCCAAGTTTACGGTTTTAATCCTTTCGCTTCCGCTAAACCTTTGGATTTAAACGAAATTTTTCAGTAGTAAATTTGGGGGTGTTACAAAAGGAGTTAGAGTCCAATCAATGAGTTGTCAACAGATATGAAAATGAATTAAACTAAAGCAACATATGATACCCTACAGACTAATAGAGATGAAGAAGAGATCCAAAGACAAGATGACCAATGGAATATCAGAGCTGAAGAGGCTTTAACAAGTAAAATGATAGATCAAAAGGTGTAAGAAGCATTAGAAGCTATAAAAGAGAATAAGAATAATAATGGTAGTTTAAATGGTATACACCTTTCACAAAGGACATATCACAAAACACTAGCACCAATAATAAGAATTCTGAAATTTGAATAATTTGATGGCTCTACCAATCTAGAGTATCATTAGAATGTGTTTAGAAATTCTATGTTGCAAACTGGGGCTTAAGAAGAGGAGGAAACATTGAGATGCTTTAGGAAACTATGAGTGGAATCAAAAAATTCCTTTTCGTAGCTCACGATGGTAAATAGGTCAAATAGCAAGGGAGAATTGCATAAACATTAAAGGATAATAATTAATTGTAATACTATATCATAAAATCATTCACAATGTGTTTAAAATTATGTTGATATAATATAAATTAGTTTAAAAGGGCTTGAAATGATAATAAAAGTGTGGATTTTAGGTGTAGTAATAGACTGGTTTGCCTAATCAAGCGATCGGGATGCTCAAAAATTGACAATTTTATTCTCAACAAACTAATTAATTAGTTTGCTCAAATTGATTGATTGGTTATCATGCTATTTTAAATCATTTTATTATTTTGATTCAAATGTCTTTATAATATTTATAAAAAAAATATATGATTAAAATGTATTTGTTCTAATAGGCATATTTTAGTGCTTTGGGATTATTTTTACATTATTTAGATGATTCTATAATTTTATTTACTTAATTTTTTTCAAAAAGTATTGTTGAGTCATACCCACCTTCTCTCTCTTGTCCCTCACCTTCCTCTCTCTCTCTTCTGGCAGCTAGGATGCATGTTTGACTTTATACACCCCTTCCATAACTCACCAACATTTTCCATGGCTCTTCCTAACTACACTTAATATCTATCACACCATCATGTTTTCCCTTACCCCTTGGTTTTATGCTCTCAACCATAATAGTATTGTCTTTCTCTCTCCTATGGATTTCAAAAAACCCTAAATTATATACCCTCATTTCATTTATTACACGTGTTCTTTCTCTCTTCTTTCATTTCCATACTGAAAGTTTGCAAAGTGCTAAGTAGTCTCTATTTTTCTTCCTTTTTCCCCGCTACTTAGGAAAAATAGAGACTTGCTCTTATCTTCTTCCCTTCATTTGTTGAACTCTTTCCCCTTCTTTCTTCTTCTAATCTTGGATCTATCTCTCCCTTTTTCTCTTAAGCAAGGAAGGATTAAGCTTTGAGAAAGGTTGAAGATTCTAGCTTCATTTTTTTAAAATTGCTTTTATAAAAAAAGGTTAAGTTATGTTTTTGTTCTTCTTCTTGTTGTTGTTCTAATTATCTTTAATTTTAATGGAGTTTTGAAAAGGAGGTTTTGGCTTTTGATTCTCTTAGGAATTGAGGTTCTATTAGATAGCCATCAAGTAGGAGTTTTGTACTAGAAGAATTTTTCTAATGTAAGGTATTTTTATATCTAATATGAATAAGGTATTATGTTGTTCATTACAGTTTGGAGTGCTTGGTTTGTTTTGTGATGTTTATGTAATATTTTGAGTTCTTAATGTTGAGCATGTTGCCATATCATCTGCAAAGTATAGATTAATAAACTTCAAACCCTCACATCTTGGGTTTCCACTAAAGTTTTTAACTTTTCACAAACATTTGAGTGACATGGCTAAATGTTAAGACACCAAAACACACAAGGAGATAAAGGATCCCCTTGTTGAAGTCCCTTATAACCTTTGAAGGGGTGAGTGAGCTCCCCATTCAGTAATAAGGAATAAGATACAGAAGTAACTCAGGACATGATCCACCTAACCCCTTGAAATAGGAAAGCATAAGCATGTAGAATTTGCTACAAAAAACCCCAATGTACTAAATTATAAGCTTTCTTGATGTCCAATTTCAGCATACATCTAGGAGAAACATGTCTCTAAGTGTATTTTATCACTAGCTCAACTACTATGAAAACTATAACACCCCTAAAATTCACTAGTAAAAATTTTCATTTTATTTAAAAAAAATAGCGGAAGCAAAGAAAATAAAATTGTGAATCTCAGGAATATTACCACCACACTTAGTACGAGACTGGTTTACTCCTACCGTTCTAGTCCCAAGTTTTAATGCTAGAAGAATAAAATACCCTTTGCTTGAAACTTACATCATATTTAAGTCAAAGTAGCACAAAAAATTTTGTTACAAGAATAGAATGCACTAATAGTGGCTGTAAGAACAAAGATTACATTTAAGCGAGGAATTAAAAAGGTGAAAGAGTGAGACCCTAAAGGCTCCTAGACAATGCTTACACACTTTCTTGAGTCATCTTAAATAGTACCTACAATGGACTTGCAAAGGACACTGCCCATTGAATAAGTAGGGGCCCATAAATGGAATAATTTACTATTATGGTACTGAGTAACCCTTTAAACCACACTGAAAGGCATGCTAGCATGCAACACATCATACATAAATAGTATACACATATAATAAGAAATACATAACGCAACATCCACATACTTAGTAAGTCCATCACATGCCCAAGAAGGGACAAGGACTGAAGCCAGCTCATGTTATGTCAATAGCTCATGACGCGAAATAATGCTTTTGGATCTTAAGCCATTATTCAATCATCATCACTAGAATTATATCCATGTTAGTCCGGGAGCTCCACTATTACAGTCGATGGATAGGAAATATACAGGGCATATCGCTCTTAACTATTATTATTTACCCGTGGATCGATCTCAAGGGTAGAAGGCTCCTGACCACTATTATCGCTGGTGGGTCGATTTGGTCCTGACTCATATGGTGTTCTACTGTACATGATTAGTATTTTTTTCAAGATTTATTCATATCCTTCACTTAAAAAATTACCATTTTGCCCCATTTACTTACAAAATTACCATTTTTACTAAAATACCCTCACTATATAAAATATCAATAATAATTCTCCATATCCATCTTTCAAACTCCACCAAATATTATAAATTAGCATAATACTCATTAGCACCTGCAATTATTTAGGCACAAAATTATACAAGAAATGTTACTAAAATGCCCCTAGGGCTCATAGTAACAATATTTGTGCATTAATGGCCACATTAACATGACATATTATGGATAAGCACTTAACATTTTTATTAACAACAAAGATCCTTTCTTAAGCATTATTTCTACATATTACACATAAATTAGCATGCTTTCTTTTTTATCAATCAATACAAGCAACTAAATACAATTTTACTTAACAACATATATCATGCATATAAACACATTAAAAACCCTAATATGCTAGCATACGTATATCCATACATTTAAGTAAGGTTTAACATGCAAAAATCAAACCTTACCAATACCTCGGTTAAAGATTCATTATATATTTTTTAGAAAGATAGTAGAAAAAAGGAGAAGAGGACGACGTAAGAGACTGAGGAGTAGCTGCACGAATTCACGGACCTAGGAGAGCAGCGAAGAGCACAGAAACCGAGGAATAACAGCCTCCGGTGCCAGGCAGCAAGACACATCGGCGTCGAAAAAAAAAGAAAATAAATTAGTTGCACGGAAATTTACGGCCACCGAGAGAAGAAGAAATAGGGAAGAATTTACCTGAGCCTGGAGAACGCGCCTTTAGGGTTCCACACTTGTTTCCATGGCTCAAAACAAGAAAAGATTGATTACTGCTGGGCGGTCGCCATCTTCGAAGAAGGAGGGGCACGGGGTTTTGGTCTCAACAGGGCTGGAAGGTTCGGCCATCGAGGGATTTTCTCTGGAGCATGGTTTAGTGGTCGTGGAGAAGGGCTGCATCTTTAATGGAATGACTTCGTCCCCTCATCTTCCGGCCAACGAGGGTTTGTAGTCGATCGTGAAACCTCGTGCGATGCTTGGTTCTGGTTCTGGGGATCAAGGAGATTCACAGGTGGTCTTGAAGCTTCGTGAGTTGCGTGGTTCTGGTCTTGGAGATCAGGGTGATTCACAGACGATCGTGAAATCTCGTGCAATGTTTGATCCTGGGTCTAGGGTTCAGGTTGATTCGCAGGTGGTCTTGAATCAGTGTGTGATGTTTGGTTCAAGTTCTGGGGATCAAGGGGATAGTGTAGGGGTGGTGGAAGTGGAGGGTCTTCCTGCAATGGAGGGTGGGACTCCGACCCTTCCATTTCCTACCCCGACGGTTATGCAGGAGGTTAGGAAAATTGCTACGCTGCATGGTTGTGGTCCTGTTCCTCCTATTTCCAATGCAAAGGGAGTGGATGAGGAGAGTATCTCTTGGAGGGACTGTGTGGCCATGAATAGAAATCCCGATCAATGCATGGCACTGTCGTACATTCCACCATGCATTGAGGAGGAGCAGGTGGTTGTTTCTTTGGAAAAAGAGGACGTGGAACGGGAATCGGCTGAATAGAAGTTTGCGTTAATCGGTTATGTCTATGGGTTTTCTCCTTCCTATTCATAGATATTGGGTTTTATTAAATCACAGTGGTGTGGTATTACTACGCCTAGTTTGATATGTCATGAAGATTATGATTTTATTTTTAAGTTTGATTCTGCAGGAGATCGTGATTATATCATGCAGAAACACTGGATTTTCTTCGGCCGGCCTTTAATACTTAAGAGATGGCAGCATCATATGAACATGTCAAGGGAAGAGCTGCATTTCATGCCGCTTTGGATCAAATTGTCGGGCCTTCCTTTGGAGTATTGGTCCCCGAAGTTGCTGAGCATGATTGTTAGCTCTGTTGGCACCCCCATTTTCTTGGACGCCATTACTCTCAGGAAAGACAGAACTGGTTTTCCGCGTGTGCTGGTGGAGGTAGACACAAAGAATTCGTTGTGTGAGAGGGTGGTTATTCGCGATCCTGATGGTTCTTCCCTATCTCAGCCGGTGGTGTTTGAGTGGAAACCTTCATTTTGTCCAGTCTATGCGGTACCTTCCCATGATGCGAGTGCATGTCCGAAGCGTCTCCCTAAACATGTAGTAGTTTCACGGCAAAATCAAGAATGGAAGGTAGTGAGGGATAGAAGGTAGGTAGGAGGGTGGGTTACATCGGGAGAATCGGTTCCGAACCAGGTGCCCAATCCAAATGTCATTCGTAGGGAAGAGCAGCAGGTGCACACTCTAATTGTCAATTACTAGGAAGAGGATCAGGGTACAAAACTTGTAGCACCAGCTAGAGCACCGCATGGCTTACAGTCTGCTTCATTGCAAAAGACTGTGTCGCCAGGGAACAGTTTCACATTCTTCAAAGGGGTAATGAGGAGGAGATCATGGGGAATGTTGGAGGTGTGGGTAATGTCACTTTGCTGGATCCAGGTCCCTCATGTTAGCTTGTTGGAATGTACGAGGAATAAATGATCCATTTAAGTAGAAAGAAGTGCGAGAATGGATAAAGAAGTGTAGGTGTTCAATTGTTGGTCTTGTTGAGACCAGGGTTAAGGAGGGTAAATCTAAGGTGGTGGCGTCTCATTTGGTGAGGAATTGGTCATGTGTTAATTATCAATCTCATAGTAATGGGAGAATTTGGGTCCTTTGGGATTCGAAAGTGTGGTCTATGTCTCTCTTGGGGGTAACCGACCAATGTATTTTGTGTAAGGTTGTTGGAGTTAGTGGGGGCGTGGCTTTTCTGTCTAGTTTTGTTTATGCCTTTAATACGGGAGCTGCAAGGAAATCCCTTTGGCATTGGCTTTGTAATCAATCAAGACCAAAAATTCCATGGGTTTTGTTGGGAGATTTTAATGTGGTATTAAAACCGGAGGAAAAAGTTGGGGGTGGTCCTTCTTATGTGCAGGATTCATTAGAGTTTTTGAAGTGTGTGCATGAGTTAGGGCTTGTGGATATTAAGGGATATAGTAATTTTCTTACTTGGTTTAATAAGAGGAGGGGGGAAGATGCAGTGGCATGGAAGCTTGATCGTGGGTTAGTCAATTCTCCATGGTTGTCGTCTTTTACACATTCTTATGTGGTGTTTAATGCTCCAGGTATTTCTGATCATTTCCCTACCTTTGTTCACTTACGGCCTTATAGTTCTGTTAGAAAGCCTTTTAGATTTAATATTTTTTGGCCGGAGGATGAGGAGTTTATTGATATTTTTGCTCGGCATTGGAGATGTTTGCCTTCGGGGAATCCTCTCATTGATGTTCACCGGAAGTTACAAAACCCAAATTCTGCGTTGAAAGACCTTAACAAGGCCAAATATGGTTCTATTAGTTTGAAGGTGGCAGAGGCACGTAATGCTTTGCATGATGCTCAGAATGATTTACTCAAAGATCCAGGAAGTGATGTTATGAGGTAGGCCTTACGGGGTTGTGAAGCTGAGTTTGTGAGGTTGGCTCATTTTGAAGAGATGTTTCCGAAGCAAAAAGCTAAGGTAAAGTGGATCAAGGTGGGGGACTCTAACCATAAATACTTTTTCACTCATGTTAAAGGAAATCAAAACAGGAATGTCATCTCGAGGATTGAGCTTGATGATGGATTAGTTATTGCAGAACCTTTGCAGATAAAAGATGAGTTCGGGAGGTTCTTTGAAGAATCTTCTTGGTACTACAGGACATGCTTCGGGTGCTATTGAGCAGGAGGTGGTGGATCATGGGAATACGCTTTTAGATGCACATAGGAGGCAGCTCTTGGTTTCGGTTTCATATGCTGAAGTGAAAACTACAGTTTTTTCTATAGGTGATAATAAGGCTTCTAGGGTGGATGGTTTCTCCTCAGTGTTTTTCAAGAAAGCTTGGGGCATGATTGGGGAGGATATTTTTGAAGCCGTAGCTTACTCTTTTTCTTCTAGGGTGGTGCCCCAGCTTATTAATGTTACTGCTCTAACGCTTATTATGAAAAAAGTGAATGCGTCAAAAGTTAGTGAGTATCGTATAATATCGTGTTGTGGGGTGCTTTACAAAATAATATCCAAAATACTCACAACACGACTCAGACCTCTTATGCTGTTGCTTATTGATCAAGCTCAGTCGGGTTTTGTAAAAGGTAGGTGTATAGGAGATAACATTCTGCTTGCTTCTGAGATGGTTCGGAAATATACCCACAAGCATATCTCCCCGAGGTGTATGTTAAAGCTTGATATGCGGAAGGCCTATGATTCTGTTAATTGGTTATTTCTACAAAAGGTCCTTCATGCCTATGGTTTTCCCCTTCAAGTGGTAAAGCTTATTCTTGCATGTGTTACCTCTGCCTCTTACTCTTTATCGATAAATGGGGAGTTGACTCCGCCTTTTCAGGGTAAGAGAGGTCTTAGACAAGGTGATCTGCTCTCTCCTTTATTATTTGTGCTTGTGGTTGATTATTTGTCGAGAATGTTTAAGCAGTTATGGAGTGACCTAGAGTTTCGGGGTCACCCTAAATGTAAGAGGTCGCACATTATAAATCTTGCATTTGTGGATGATTTACTTCTCTTTTGTCGAGGGGATATAATTTCAGTTTCAAAGCTTATGGAGGTAATGGATGATTTTTCGGCAAGGTCAGGTCTCGTCATTAACCAGCAAAAATGTTGTATTTATTTTCTGGGTGTGGATGCCAGGACTAAGGCCTAGATTCTTCAAGAGCTTCAATTTTCTGAAGGCGGTTTTCCTTTCTCTTACCTGGGGGTCCCTCTCTCATCTGCTCGTTTAACTAAAGCTCAAATGCAGGATTTGATTCATAAGGTTGCGAGAAGGCTTTCTGCTTGGCATTCTCATCTGCTTTCCTATGCTGGTCGGGCACAACTCCTTTGGTCTATGATTTTTAATATGCAGATGTATTGGTGTCAGGTGTTTATTCTTCCTTCAAAGGTGATTCATCAGCTGGAGAGCATGTGTAGAAAATTCTTATGGACTGGCAAGGTGGATACCTCTAGGAAAGCCTTAATAGCATGGCGGGTGGTGTGCACCCCGAAAAAAGGAGGTTTGGGGCTTATTGATCTTACCATATGAAATCAAGCGGCCGGGGGGAAAGTGCTTTGGAATATATGTAACAAGAAAGACTCCTTGTGGGTTAAATGGGTGCATGACATCTATATTCGGACTGGAAGTGTGTGGAGCTTTTCTATGGACCATTTATGTTCCTGGCCTCTTACACAGGTTCTTAGTCTGCGCTCTACTTTTGCTCCTTATTTTCTGCATGGGCCTCAATCAATGATGGATAATGAGGATTCTTATAGCATTAGCAAGACTTATAATGTGTTGCGTTATCGCCGTGAAAGGGTTTGGTGGTACCCTTTAGTGTGGTTTTCTATTGCTCCTCCTAAGCATAAATTTATTATGTGGCTTGCTATTCATGAGAGATTGCTCACCAAGGTGAGGTTACAGAATTTGGGGTTTTTAGATGACTCAACTTGTGTTCTTTGTCATGAAAATAAAGAAGAATCTATCCAACACCTGTTCATGGAATGTGCGTTTAGTTCAAGGATATGGAGTAAGGTAAGAAGGGTGTTTCATCGGTGGGATGCTATCCACTCTTAGGAGGAAGAGATTATAGTTTTGGCACAATCTACGAGACAACCAAAGGAGAAGAAGGCTATATTACGTGTTATTTTTGTCATCTTTTTCACTTTAATTTGGTATGAATGTAATTCTAGAGTTTTTCGTAATGCAGGTCACACTCCTAGCAGTTTGCTAAGAGAAATGAGTTTTATTATAGCTAGTAGATGTTTGCATTTGGGATGTAAGCGCAACGTTCAACAATGGCAGCATTGTATTGATAGGATGGTCATGTAATGAGTTGGTTGTAACTTTAGCCTTTTGGTTGTTCTATTTATAAATTTTTTCTTTACTTATCAAAAAAAAAGATTCAATATTTGATTGGCAAAATCAATACCTAAAAATAATACCCTAATTATCATATTAGAAGTAGGAATAACCAAAAAGGATAAAACTTATAAAAACTTAATTAATAACACACTTCACTTAACCATTAATATACCTCAAAAATTAACTCAAACAAGTTCTAAAATATTGTGGAACTCATGCTACATGAGCAGCATGAGCCACATGCAGATTAGAAGGCAGAAAGGGTTAAAGGAAGGGAGGTGGAGAAAAAATGGGGGTTGGTTTGGCTAAGGTCTTAGGGACCCAGAGGAGGGTAGGTGGAGGGGAGTTACGACAAGGGAAGGGTGCAGGGGTGGAGCGGGGGTGTAGGTGGTGGTCAGGAATGTGTGATTGGTGGCCAAGGGCAGCTAAGGCGGTGGCTGCAAAGCTATGAAGTGGGTAGTAGGAGTGGCAGAGGATAAGAAGGAAGGGAAAAGCAGAGGTTATAGGGATGGGTTTCAGCCAAAGGAGGTAAGGGAGTAGTAGAGAAGGTTGCAAAGAGTGGGTTGGTGGCTTAGAAAGCAGCGAAAGCAGCAAAAAAAATGATGGATGGAGGAGGAATAGGGTAAAGGCCAAGAAGGGAAAAAAATAAGAGAAGAGGAAGGAGGGGATGCAGGGGCTCGAGGGGGTGGTTTGGTGGTGCAGGGTGGTAGTAGGAGGTGGTAGGAGGCAATGCAGGCGGTTGGTAAGGCAGTGGCAACAGTGGAACGGGGTGACAAATTAAAAATGGGTAAAGGAAATGAAAATAGAAGGAAGGTAGAAGAAGATTCAGGAGATGGAGAAAAAAAAGGGTTGAACAAGGTAGAAATGAAGCAGGTGAGGAGAAGAAAAAGGAGAAGGAGAAGAGGGGAGGTAGGAGCAACTAGTTGGGGTAGGTTTTCGGTGGTAGGGGTGTCAAGGTTGTAGGGAGAGGAAAGGGAAAGAAGATAAAAAATAGGCATGCGGGGAGGATTTGAAAGGGTTGTGTTGGTAAGAAAATGGGAAGAAAAGGATGGGGGATAGAGGGAGAGAGGGCAGGGTTGTGGGGAGGTAGGTGGTGGTAGGGAGGAGCTGTAGGGTGGTAGGCATGGTGTGCTGGCCGGGGAAGGAGGAAGAAGAAGAGAAGATGAAGAAAGAAGCAAGGAAAGAAGGAAGCCGACCAAGTGGGGAGAAAAGAGAGAACGAGTCGACCCATGCATAAAGGAGAGGCAAGAAAAAAAGAAGGGAGCTAGGCTAACCCAATTGAGGGTGAAGGAAGAAAAAGGAAAGAAGGAGAGGGAAATAGGCTAGGGCGGATGCACAGGATAAGAAGAAGGGAGGGAATGAGTGGGCCAATGGTTCAGAGCGTGGGGAGAGGCCACAGACCTAGCAGCCTAAACGAGAAAGAAGAAAAGGAAAAAGAAAAAGAAAGGAAGAAAAAGGAGAAAGAAAAAGGAAAAAAGGAAAAATAGGGAGAAATAAGATAAAATAATAGAATTTAATATTTTTGATAGATAAATTATTAATAATTTAATTTATTATAATTTAATATATTCTTTTAAAAAGGCTAATTTTAGTAAAACATTGGTTTGGAAAATTATTTAAATAAAATGAGTATGATCCCTTATAATCTAGGAATTATAATTTTTGAAACGAATATATAAATAATTCCACAATAGGAAGTTAGCCTATATTCACTAACATTGGTGGCATTTTCTTTTTTGGGAATGAGTGTTAAGGAGGGAATTTTGAGTTATTTTGGTAGATTCCTAATATTTTTAAAAAATAAAGTTGTGAAGCCATCAAATCTAGGGGATTTATTATCTCCAATAGAAAAAAAAACCTTCTTCACTTCATCATAAGTAACTGGAGTAAGGAGAAGGTGAGTGTGGGATTCATAGGGTCTAAGGCCCTATGTAATGACTTCTAGATCAACAAAACCTAAGTAAGAATCCTTGGAACCTAATAGGTCTTTATAAAAATTGAGAAAAGAAACAATGATCTGTTCAAGGTTTAAAGTAGTGCCATAAGTAGCAAGCTCAATTTTCTAAATGGATTTTAGATTTTGATTACCTTTCATCCGAGAAAAGAAGAATTTATGATTTGAATCGCCTATGTTAAGCCAATAAATATTAGCTTACGTTTCAGAAATCTTTCATGACAAAGGGAGATTTTGTTAAACTCTACTTCACAAGCGTGCATCTAATCCCTAAGCTCTTGATTACATTTGTCATTCATTGGATTATTTTGGGATTGAGTTAGAGCCTTCTTGGCCACCTCCTTAGTTATTCCAACTAACCATATTTATTCCTATTAATTTTGTTAACATGAGCTTCCTAGCCACCTCCATAGTTGTTCCTAATCTTTGGGAATAACTTCCCTAGTGCCTTTGGATAATTTCCATGAAATTATCATCCTCATTCCATAAGTTATTAAACATGAGAAGTTAGTTTCTATTAAATTGAGAACTAGTATGAACCTAAACAAGGTATTTGAAATATCCCAAAAATTCTAATTTATGAGATTATGATAAAATAGGGATTTATTAGGAAAATTAATTAAAAATATTATTTTATTAAAATAAGGGGATAATTTTAGACAAAAACAAGAGGAAAATAATAAAGAATTTAATTGGGGAAGATTAGAGTACTTTGCTAGTTAAAAACATAATTTAGAATTTTTTTTCCAAAATATTCTAAAATTAATATAAAAAGGAATTTAATTATTATTTTACTAATCGTTATTATTTTTAAATATTCAAAAACACCAAAATATTTTAAATACCCCAACTAACTTTTTTTTCTTTTTCCTTCCTTCTCCCTTTTTCTTTCCTCTTTTTCTCCTTTTCTTTTGCCTTTCTTCTCTGGGTTAGGTATGACCCAACTTCCCCTCCCTCTCTTCTCTCCCCCGCGCGGCCCAGCTTGCCGTTCTTTTTCTCTCCCTTGCTCACCCGGTTCCCCCCTTCTTTTCTTTCTTTTCTTCTCCCCCATCCCCAAGTTGCAGGTCGGCTTGCAACTCTACCATCGTCCTTCCTTCTTTCGGCCTGCACCTCCCTTATTTCTCCTCGTCCTGTTCCTTTCCCTTTCTAGATTTGGCCTACCTGTACCCCATCCCATGCATGCCCCCCTTCCTTTTCTTTTCTCTTCCTCAATCAAACCTACGCCTACAAAATTATAGGCTCGTATCAGCCTGCCACCACCGGTTGGTGATCCCTACCTCACCCGCCCCCTTGTTATCTTCCCCCTTTGTCTTATCCTCCCTTCAATAGCCTATAAATACCCCCCTTTCGATCCCATTTGTCATCTTTACTCTACCTAGAAAAATCCATCATACATGCATCACCGCCACTTTAGACATCGCCCTAGTTGCCGTTACGCAACACCGCAGCCCAAAACATCGCCCAAACTCTTCCTTGCATTACCCTCCACCAACCCATACCACTCACCACCCTTGGTTTCCCTACACGAGCCACCTCAACTATGCAAAGTTGGCTGCTCAACCTGTCACTTTACACCCATTGCTACCCCTCTCGTCACTGTGTGCCACCTCCTCCGCCTTAATCATTGCCTCCCCTACTACCTAATCCACTCAACAGAGCCTCCCATACCTCTCCCTACCTTTTTTCTCCCTTTCTCCCTTTCCTTCATCCCCATTCTTCTCCACCACAACCAACTCCACCTGCATCGCGCCTTTGTTGTGCCACTACCACCACTGCAACCCTCTCAACCTAGAAAGTCCACCACCACCACCCTCTCACTCTCTCTTTTATCCCTAAAAGGCCACCTCTCCAACCCACCCACTTCCTCTACCACCACTGCCATATGTCACCGCCTAGCTGCCACCTTCACAAGGTTGTACCCTAATCTTCCTAGCCCTTAAGTATAATTAGTGTAACTAATATTTTATTATTATTAGTGTTATCATATCATCATCGTCGTCGTCGTCATTATTATTATTATTACTGTTATTATTATCATTAATGTTGTTGTTATTATTAACATTGACGTTGCTATTATTATTATTATGATCATAATCATCATCATTATTATTAGAGTTATTATCATTATTATTGGTAATATTGTTAATAATATCTTGTCATTGACTAATATAACTATCTAAACCTATTTTGGATAATAATAGCATGATTAATAATTTTAAGGATAATATCCTTATTTTTACTAATAAAGCTACTACTATTATTAATATCCCTAATACTAGGTTATGATAAAGGTAAATAGGAAATAATGATAATGTTGGTAAAAAGGAAAGTTAACCTTAGTATTTTCCTCTTATAGATAAACTAAGTCCAAACCCTAAGGAGGCATAGGAGCATGCTTCAAGTCCGATGTTGTTTTAGATATGGATATAGTTAAGCCTAATATGTGTATTATCTGCTTTATATGTTATGTTTGATGATATGTTTGTGCACCTTATGTGATTATGACTGCTTACTTGTATCACAATATGGAGCTAAGGTAAGTGTTTGCATTCTTTCATAATATATGTAAAATGATATGTATCTTGTGCTTTGTGATGCTTATGTGATGTGGCCCTTTAGGACATTCATGTTTTATTGTACAGAAATTAATACAATCAAGAGAGAAAAATTTATACCGATAGAATTTATTTCAGATAAAATTAATTTTTATTTGAATAAATTCTTGATCTTTTATTTAAAATTAATTCCGATTATTTATTTCTCTATTTTAATTTATATTTTAGATACATATTTCTGTGTAATTAATTCTATAATTATGGCTAGCTGATTATTTATTGCTAGGGAATAAATTGAAACCCAGGATTAGGGTTTGAATTATAAATTTATTTTCTTTGTTTCCTGAGATTGTTTCTTGACTCTATTTTAATTGCTATCATTTATATACATAATTCTGTCAAGTATAATTTATTTGGTGCATGCCTTGTTCTGGGTTCCTCATAAGTGACAGTATGTAGGATTATTTGCCTGCTAGGTAGCCATCTAAATATACTAGAATTTATATGTATAAATTACAGCTAGGTTAGATAACAATTCACCTAATAGTTTTGTAATTCTAACCGAAGTAGTAAAACGTTTCGATACGTGTGGGTCAAGGAAATGAAATACAGCTAGATATGGTTTGTGTACTAGTTTGGGTACTTAGATTGACAGCCTTCCAATTACACTTAATGCATTAAATCTAGTTAAATATAGGAGCCGCTTGTTACTACTATACTTCTAGTATTTAATAGGGTTAATATTGGCACGTTGTCGTATTAATTAATTAAGGAAAGTAATATAAGGTGTATGGACCTACTTTTGGTGTACAACTTGGTCGATCTCATTCTCATGATTAAAAGATGACTTAGAATAAATATTATATTTCGACCTAATCTAGTGGTGGATTTTGAATTGCCTAGCATATTTATCATATCTGTGGGTTTCCTATTATTTTTATTATTATTAGTTTATTTTATTTATTCCTTTTATTATTTTTATTGTTATAAACCCCCATTAGTATTTTTCTTATTTTTTTTTTGTTATTTAGTGTTTTTGTTTTTATTGTTATTCTTAAGCTAATTAAATAGAAGTGAGCCCTCTCAATCCCCGGCCTAGAACGATACCCTTATTTACCAGTGCTACAATTGACAACAAGAGGGTTTACATGGCATACCGGCTACGGCCACACCAATTTTTAGCGTTATTGCCGGGGATTGGTAACTTCACCTTTATTTTGCTAGTTTTTTAGTGTGTTTTTATTTTTAGTGTTTGTGTTTTTTCTTTTAGTTTTGTTTTAGGTTTATGTAGAATTTTTAGTGTGTTTTTGTTTTTCTCTTAACCTTTTCCTTTGAAGTGTTAGTGTGTTCAGGTGGCTATGAGAGGATCCTTGGGTTATGGACAAATTTGCATGAATCTTAATGTAAGAGTAAATGAGGTAAGTTCAAGCAATGTTGATGATAAACTTAACCAACTCACTGCTCTTGTTTTGTAGGTAGCTACAGCTACTGGAGTTATTAATACAAGTGGAGTGTGTCATACGCAAGGAAATCCATATGCTTACCATGAACAAGCTATGAGAGGAAGAGGATGGACACAATTCGGTGCTCAATCTTTTAATGGTTTTCAAAGAGATGATCCCTATACACATACTATTCTGGAATTAGGCATCAACCCAACTTTGGATCGGAGATGAATGATCATTATTCAGTTCCATATCAAGATCCTTACATACGTGAATATGAAGCTTCAAAATATTATCAATATCCTCAACAAGAATCTTCTCCAGTTGCAGAGCCCTCAAGTTCAGAAAAAATGGATAAGCTTTTTGAAGCATTGACAAATGGGTAAAATCAACTGATGCAAAGTCAGATTATGCAAAATGAAAGGATGTCAGTGTTAGAGGAACAAATGGGTTATATGGTTGATATGATCAATCAATTACAAGCACAAAAAGAGCTCTTTAGTACTTCAATTCAAAATTCAAGCGAGAGTTATGAGGGTGATGATGCCATATCCGAATGTAATGATGAGCTAGTTGAGGAGGTTCCCATGGAGAACATTGAAAAGAAAGATTAGGTGGAAGAAGAGATTATAAAAGTAGAAGAAAAATCTCATCAAAATTAGAATTAAATGAACAAATAGAAGTTTATGGATGACAAGACTATCACTTTCATCTACCATAGACCATCTTTGAACATTTATTCCCCAATTTTGCTTGGAGATGACCATGAGACATAAGGTAAGCCTTTGAACCACTTTAATTTTATTTATGCTAACCACACTCCTTGTTTTCCCTCTTTTAGCAAGATGTATGGATCCAAGAGTGAAGAGTGTAATCAAATCACCTTGGATACAGTTAATAAGAAGCGTAATGCTCTAAAGGAGAGGTTATGTTGGAAGGATGTGTTTAAAGATTTTGAGATGGAAAAATATGTTCCTTCGATAGAGAGATCATGACACATGGACATGGGACAAAATATTATCTCTTTGCACACATGTTTAAATCCCGTGCTAGGTAAGTTATGTTCTTGCTGGATCAAATATTTCATTAAACCTAATATTTTGTCTTTTTCTTCCTTATAAGATAAAGATGATCATCGTGAGGAAGGATTTGATGAAGCAGCTCTGAAGTGGACGTACCCACCTTGAACGAGTAAATCAAGATTATGTCAGGCTGAAGACATAAAAATAAGCGCTACTTGGGAGGCAACCCAATGTCATAAAGGAGTTTTCCACCCTCTAGTTATTTATTTAGTTTTTATCTCCATACTTCAAATTACATGTTTCCCTACTTGTTTACACATTGAGGACAATGTGTGATTTAAGTGTGGGTGTGTGTGTGTTTTATGTTTTTGCAAAAAAAAAATGATAAATTTTTTTTTTAGAGTTTTTAGAGTGTTTAGTAATTATAGAGTCGTAGGAACCCTTAATTAGTCAATGAGGAATATATCTTTGAAATCTAATGAAAAGATGATTATAAAATTGAGATAAAGCTAGTGGAGATTTTTTGTATTAATTTCGATATAGGGAACACATATCTACGTGTCTAAATGTGAATGGAGAAAGAATATGTATGATTGTCTAATCACCGACATGGCATGTTGAGATTCATCACATTCCTCAATGAGCTTTTGAACCATATGTACCTTCTTTTTCTGAGTGAATTTACACAAAATAATCTTTTTTTCTTGTCTTTAAAATTTATTTGTAAACCTCATATATGTTCAATTGCTTTGATCAAATTATTTTCCATAGATCTTGTAATGGACTATAGAGATTAACTAGAACTTACTCTTGTGCTAGTTGAAGCTTATAGTCATAACATGCTCTGATTGAGAAAATAATAAAGGCAGCTTAGGAATTTTCCATCACATGACCAAATAGCTTAACCTAATTTGTGTATCCATGATATACATCCCATAGAAACCCTTTGAGCCTATACATGGATTATATATTTTTCTTCATTACCCACATTGAATAACCTTCGGGCCTTAATGTCCTTGCCTTTGCTTAAAGCTAGTGGAAGGAAATCAAATTGTTATGGATATAAAAAGTGGTTGTGTATGCGAGTGTATGTGAAAGAAATCTATGTATTTATGCTAAGAAAGGGGATTGGTTATGTTTGGTGGAGAAAAAAAAATAAAAAAATTGAATGAAAAGAAAAATAATAAAAAAAGAAAAGAAAAAAAATGTTAGGATATAAGGAAGAGAGGGAATTATGGAGAAGATGTTGAGAAAGTTCTATTCATGTTACATTTTATTGTGAAGGTGGAGAGGTGTATCATTAATATTTGATGTGGAGTTATGCTTATATTTCATCTAATTATTAGATTCCACTAGCTCTTGATTTTTTTAGCACCACACTCTTAAAATACTCCATACCCTTCTTTACCTTAAACCCCGCTACAACTAATAAGTAAGTCCTATTTGATTCTCCAGATGAGCAGCCTTTGATATGATGAAGATTAGTTACAAGAGTTCAGCATATGGTTTGGTCCATTTGGCAAGTATTTGATATCTTTCATGAGGGTTTATCCACAAGAACATGAGCCTTCTTTATTTATATATGTGAGTCGTTTGTTATCTTTATCATCTTATCTCACATACATGAGTGTTTCTATACATTTGTAGCCATGAATCTAAGAGAGAAAAAAATAGAGGGTATCCATAGTGATGATGAATCTTGATGTGACTAAGGCGTGGTAGATATTCATCCATAATATTGATTTGTTCATACCTGTCATGTTTACGTGTGAACCATATATTGAAATTGATTCTTTAAATCTCCTAATGCTGAATCTTAATTGATTTCTAATCTTAATGTATGAAAGTAAAAGATTTTGAGACAAAAATGGTCAAGGGTATTAGGTGTGATTTTATTTTATTTTATTTGTGTGTGATTTTGGGGGTATATCATATGCGAAACCCTCACGAGACCTTACTCGTCCTCGATGGGTGACCTATGGGTTTAAAGGGCTTGTTGCACATGATAAGTGCAATCGTAAGACCTATGAAAGTGGCTAATTAATTTAATTTTAATTATTTAGAGTAATACCTTGCTTGAGGACAAGCAAGAATCCAAGTTTGGGGGTGTGATAAGTTCATATTTTGATACATTTTATACCCTTATAATCTTAGTTTTTAGTATTTTATTTAATTAATATAGGTGAATAATTATGGTTTATGCTTAAGTGGTAATAATTGCATAAATATTATTATTTAAGCTAAAATGATATAAATTAAGTAAATTTAGAATAAAATATTATTTATTAATATTTATTTAATTTATTTTGCAGGTATTGCTTTTAAATGAAAGAAAATAAAAATAAATAAATAAATAAATTTGACCTTTGGACCAACAACCAAAGGCCAGGGAACAACGAGGAAAGCCAAACGAAGCAAAACAGAGGTCGGTGGAAGATCAAGAAACAAAAAGATAATAGAGGAAAGGCAAGCAAAATACGGAATAGGGCTAGGGTGGAAAGAAGGCAGCAAACTTAAATTATAAAAAGAAAAGAAGCCGCACAACGGTAGTAAGAGAAGCGAGAGCCTTTAGAGGCTACATGTTGAGGAGGAACGGCGAAGGAAGGCAGAGCACGGAAAGCAGCTCACAGGAGGATGACAAAGGACGAGCAGCTGCACGGACTTTGAGGCGGAGCAGCAACCGTTAGCGTGGCAGCATAGCATCAATTATTGAGGCAGAGGTAAGCGTCGGGAAAAGAAAAAATAGGAAAGAGAAGAATATTGCACGGAAATTAATACAATCAAGAGAGAAGAATTTATACCGGTAGAATTTATTTCAAATAAAATTAATTTTTGTCTGAATAAATTCTTGATCTTTTATTTAAAATTAGTTTCGGTTATTTATTTCTCTATTTCTCCGTTGTTGTTCTGCTCTTCCTCTACCAAACACATTCCATTTTTATGCATTGTGGTTACTTCTAGCAAATATCTTGTTCATTTTTCTTTATCAGTGGAAGGTATTCACATTGTGCTGATGATATGCTTTACAACTGATATTAACACATTGATATTTATTTGTTGTCAATCTGTGAACTGTATGGGTATATCTCTAATTATTATTATTTTTATTTTTAATGTATGTCCATTTTGTATTAATCTTTTGTTTGCTAAAATCAAATTGTATTTGAAGAGGGTGTGAATGACTAGCCTTTTAAATGTTTGGTAAATTTTGGGTTGTTGCACTTTCACCTAGCCATGCTTATGCTATCCTTTTCTCTTCTTTTTCATTTTGGTCTTTGTATTTGGTTTTTCATTCTAGTGTAGATGAATATTGATGTTGTTGGTGCGGCTAGTCGACAAGTCCCTACTAGAGAGGTACTTAAGGGATCATACTTGGTATGCACACTTGTTAATAATAATTTTCAGAAGTATCTATTTAGAAACTTAGATGCTACTCTAAATATTTGTTTAGTATTATCTTTCCTTATTAATAACCAATTATAAATGGAGAAGCTGATGTGATATTTTAAAATATAGAAAAAATAATAACCAATTTATCAGATTTCTTTTTATATGAATGCAAGAAGAACTTATGTTTATTGAATCCTAGCCGTTATAATTCTAAGATGGTGTCCATGTCCCAAAAGTTATCTTGAATGTATTTGTGCATTGAACATTGGTTCACAGGGAGGAATCGTTATCTTTTCAAATTACTAGTGCAACTTTATCGGGAAAGTGTGAGGTCTTTGTAGGAGTCATCAATTGAAAATCGACCTCCAAGAGGGCCAACATTGTACTTGCTTCAACAATTGTATTCAGTTCAATACATGCCCTCTAATTAAGATCTTTTCATGTAGATCTTTGTAGAGTTTGATCCTATTCCAGTGGTAAGTGAAAAAGTTGTTGTGAAGGTTACAATTATTGCATTGCTAGAGATTCCTTTGCAAAATTTGAGGGATTTTCATCAAATATGGGTTTTGTAGGAGCCTACTGTTGGGTACTTCTTTCAAGATTTCCTTTACATGATAAGTTTCCTTAACATCCAGGTGCAGCACACACAGATGGGATACTGTGGCTACAGATATTGTAACAGTCGGATTCATTGTGAATACCTTGCATCAGTTCATTCCCGGTTTCAATTACATGTAGTCCTGTGTATTTGGTCCTCAATGCATCGCATGTTCTTTGTGTTTGAAGTTCAAGAAAAGAAGTGTCATTTTCTTGTGTTTGAGGCTGTTTATGCTACTTGTCTATTGCAAAAGTAGCAACATTAGGGGTTGATATATTTTTTTCCCTGGTTTACTATCTATAGAGATGGGCCTAACCACCGAGTATCACATACTTGTACCCAAGGTATGCTACTTAGATATATGGAAGCACCGGTATACTTTCTTTCTTTTCTTAATGACTCTCAAGTTTAAAATGACCCTTAACTGATGTGTTCATAGACAGTGACTATGTATTATTTTATCTTATTGTATAGTTGCTTTGTCCCTTCGTTTCTGTTTTCATGCTTGTGCTTATGTGGCAATTCTAGCATGAAACTGAAGTTTGCAATTTTATAATGCGTGGATTAAGCTTGAATATGCAGCGTTGATCATATTTGCTTGATATATTCTTATCTATTGAATTGATCTTTCCATAGTAGCTAGATAATAGAAATTTCTTCTCGGAATGTATCGCAAACTATTAGGAGTTGATCATGTCATCATCTGTATACTGTTTCACACACACACACATAAAGTATATCACCAAATATAATGTGCCTTCACTAAGTTCTCAAAAGCAATCTAGGGTGTCTAATACCTTGTGGAAATGTGAGAAGATCAGCTATGAAGAATTTAGGTCTGTGCAGTGATGGAAAATTTGGACCAGTTGGTAGATTTTTTGCATTAGTATAATTTCTATTTCTATTGTTTTACTTTTACCTGATTCAACATGTTTTACAATTGTCCTACTATTTGTCACTATGTTCTGTTTCAACATGTGTAACTATTTTTATTTACTAATTTTTTATTTTTGGTCTTCAACTACTTTTACATGAAAAAGGAAAAAAGGAAGAAATGTTTTGATTTCCCTCTCTCTGCGAGGGATCCTGTGAACTTTTGTTCTATTTCTTCATTATGTTGTGCTTTTTTTTATGTGAGCCTTAGGATGCAAAACCAAAAGGTGTTAGGTGCATGAAATTTAAGGGAGACATTACGTTTGTAGTTGACTGGTGGAGAACCAATTTAATCAAATATATTACTGGATGTATTACTTTGTTTAGTCTAACTTATCTTATTTGTCAAATCTGACATGTTTGATGCTTGGGATTATATTTATCGTGCTGCAAGATTCCTTTTTAACATTTGTAAAGAAATATGATCTGTGCCAGTCTTGATGTTGCTATTAGGGACTGTATTTCCTGGTCGAGGCAAAGAATAGCAAAATGTTTTTTGAAGGCAATCCCCTCATTTAGCATACAGTGTGTATGCCCCTCGGGTTTATTGGAGTTTTGATGCCTCAAGATTATTAACCATAGGAATCATCCAGGCTCCTCAAGTAAGTGACCATTAGATGTTTATATATACCAACTTGATTTGTAACAAAATAGAATAAAATAAATAAATATGGAGTTTTTTTATCCTTTTATCTTGGCTTGTTTATCTATTTATGCTTTAATTGCTCTTATATTTGAACTTAGTTGTGTGAATTTGGCTTAGCTTGTTTGGTATATTCTAAAATTTGTGGAGTGAAGTGGGGTGAGGTTTTACGGGGGACGTGGCAGGATGGATGGATGGTTGGAATTCGCATTGTTTGTCCTCTCAAATTATACACATTTGGATATTGATGATAGGACATTCAATGAATCTCAGAACTGTACAATAGAGCCTATATTAGTATTAATTAATGACGCAGCTGTAAGGTGAACATTAAAAATTTAAAGATCTACCTAAGTTGAATAATTAACAATATGTTTTGAATAATATTAACTAATCCGGGTGAATGTAGGGTAATGAAAGGTCATGTTTGATTTACAGTTTTGAAGATAATTAGACCGGTGTTCGTAATCTTTTACGTACTTATAGGCATGGTGGGAAACTCTTTTTACCATGGAGGTGTTATCCGAGGCCATGGATGATAAGGTATCTATTTGTTTGGATAAAATTTTGATTAACTCTTTTTTGGCTTCGACCACTCATTTTAATTATTATTTTTTAGCTAGGTATTTCTATTAATTTACTTGTAATACTTTAATGTTGTAAGATGAATTGATTAAGACTTTGGTGCTCATGAATACTTTGGCGAATTTATTATTATTATTTCTAGTATTTTAAATAAATTAATCAATTTTTACACTTCATTTAATCTTGTAAAAAAGGTTTAATTTTTTTTTTGAAAATTCAACAAGGCTTAGTTTAGAAACAACTTTTCTTATGTTTATCCACACATTTAATTTTGCTTTTCTCTTAGTTTCTTCATTATTGATATGCATTTGTTCATTATTTAATTTAATTATTGGTAAACTCTATAGACAATATACATTAGCTTATGGTGGATTACTCACTTTTGTTTTTTTTTTGTAATTGGCTTGCTATTTTTTTCATTATAAAGAAATTCACTGTCTTTGCTAAAACTCCTAAGTTGGTTTTTATGCTATTTACCAGTTTGAATTAGTTTTTTTTTCTATTTGTGACTTTTAGATTTTGGCCAGTTTCTTGCCCTTTTTTTAAAAAAAAAACCAAGTTTTTTTTTAAGTTTCTACATTCTTTAATTAAGTACTTTTAATATGAAAAACTAGTTTTTTCTTTAATAATATTATTGGTATGTATTTTTATCAATATATATTTATTGATATGATTTGCATATTATCCTTCATGCACATGGATTTGTTAATATTCTTTGGCTATGTTTTTCTTTTGTTTTATTTTTTATTATTAGACAAGCACCTGTTATATGGCAATGATAACTTGTGGTTTTAATTATTAAGTGTACATTGATTTATAGTAGATAGTTTTATTATTAGGATGAATCATGCAGTTAGGGATATTTAGGGATATAAATATCTTGTGGTTTTAATTATTGCATGGGTACATTAATATAATGTTTATGGTTATATTTCAAAAAGGAGGCCTTTTTAATATTAGAATAAAATCATGCTCTATGGGGTGTAACTTTCTATATTGTTTCACATGGCAACTTGGTTTTGATCGGCTATTATTATTGTTGTTGTTGTTGATAATTTGTAGTTATTATTATTATTATTATTATTATTATTATTATTATCTGCCAATGATAACTTATGGTTTTGATTGTTAGCAAGCTTAGCTACACTCTTCGATTATTATTATTATTATTATCTACCTAAAATAGGAGTTGAATAATGGATGATGGTGAGATGTGATATGGTTTGAATCTAAGGGTGATATTCAAATATGTTGAATAGAAATGGGTGGAATCTTGCTTGAAGATGATATAAATTTAAATGGAGAAATGAAGAAGGGTTCAAATATGGCGGGTCATATTCAAAATTGGTTAGGAAAGAAGGGAGGATAATAGGTTCTTGAATTAGTTTGGTGGACGGTTGAAAATAGGGAGAAGATGGTCGAATATTTGGGATGATAAAATTCGATGATGATGGGCGGCGATTCAAAGGGAGGATGAAGATATACTAAAGGTAGGTTGAAGATCTACTACCAAACACTTTGAATATTAGCTATAATTCAAGTGGAAGATCAATGTGCATAAATGGTGCATGGGTGATTGTTGGAAAAATGTGGCTAACAAAATAAAGTGAAGGGTTGGCAATTCAAATGAATTGAAGGGCCAACCTATCTTTGATACCACAAATGATGCGAATCAACTTGGAAATCATGAAATTGGATTGGATGGGATTTGATGATCTTAAAAAAGGTTGGAAGGATTAAAGATGGGTTTGGTTTGGTTTGAAGGTATGGATGAAAATGGAGGATGTGAATCTTCAACTAATATTCACACAAGAAAGGGTTAAACTTTGAATGTTTCTTCAAGAACACATTCAAAGGGTTTCTAGACAGGAAATACTCTTGGCAATTTCTAAGAAGTTTGTTGAGATGCATTGGATAGAAAATATAAAAATATTAGATAATGTGCAGTAGGTTGTTGAGATAGAGCATAAATCATTTTAGAGCTGTATAAACAGTGTAATTTGGATTATGTGTTAGCTGGAAAAGAATTGGATAAGATGTGCTGGTAATGATAATGTTTAACCCCACCAAACTAGACATTGTTTTGAGATACATTTTTTGATATGTATATATCTATGTTTGATTGTGGCTTGGTTCCTTTTTTGGAGTTCTACTTTTACCATAAGAAAAATATGTTTCATTTTTCTATTTGGTTTCACTTATAGTTGTACAGAAATATTAGGATCTTTGATCCCTTATTTTTCTTTTCCTTGTGATTGATACTCAATATATTTTGACGAAATAATTTCAAAGTTTAACTAATGTGATTGTTTGCCTATATGCCAAGTTTGAAACCAAGTGGTGTGGCATTACTACTACTTCTACCACTACCAGCACCACTACTACTACCATAAATATAATATATTATTAGTATGGTTATTTTATTGATAATATATAATCATAAATTATTTATTTTATAATGATTATTAATGTTAATATTATAAATTGTGTATTTATCAGTAAAAGTAATATTATCTGCATTGTTTTTACATAAAATTTACTGAAACTGAAATTTCTAACTTTGTCTAATGGAGTAGGTTTAAGATGCCAGATAATTCGATTCGCAAGGAGGTTGCATATCATATCGTAAACAATGAGCTTTTGTTTGATAGAAAGCCAAGGTTGAGCCTTGCATCCTTTGTCACTACATGGATGGAGCTCAAATGTGACAAGCTTATGATGGCTGCTATTTACAAGACCTAAGTTGACATGGATTGTGGGCCATTCAAAAGTAAGTGGCAGCAGAAGCAAAAAGCATAAGGCAAACCTTATGAGAATTCACTAGAGCAAATGTACAGGTCAATTTGACTTTTCTCTTTTTTCGGTGCTCTCGCAGTTGGAAAAGGTTGGGGTATATCTATGTAGGTAAGTCTTTCTTTCTTTTGTGTTGAGTCTCCCTCTATTTGCAAGTCAAAGGACAAATCCCTGCATCTTTACGTGGAGTTAAATATTGTTTTAGTCATTATTTTTTCTATTTTGATCCTTAGAAAAAAAAATTATTTTATTATCTATATTTCATTATAATTAAAAATTTGAAACTTACTTTATTTTGGTCCCTCACTGAGGTTCTTATTCTAATGAAAAATTAAATCTAGGACTAAAATAAATATTTTATATTCAGGGAGCAAAATATAAAAAGTTGCATTTTTTTGGAACTAAAACAGTATTCAATTATGTATGTATGTGTGCCCATGTTAGATAATGGAGTTATGCTTCATTTTCTTACCCTTCAACTTATCTCTGATTTTACAAATGGATTTCATCTTAGAGGAGGAGGTTTCATGTCCATGGACAAAACATCTGATGTCACAATGGTGCATATAGATCTGATTTATGCATCTAGTCCATAGGGAGCCCTTCTTGCTTTTAATGTGCCACAATTACTTAGAATTGCACAATTTCATGTCTCTATATGGTTAATCCCACAGACCCCTTCTATTTTTGGAGGACTCATGTCATTCCAAGCTACCAATGGTGGCTCTTGATCACTATTCTAGGTATTTCATAATTTCCATGCAAAAGATAGGTTCTTTTATGTTTTATTTTACTTTTTGGCTTGATTATTTTCATGCTTATTAGGTTGATCCAACCATTGTAATTTTCAAGCTCTTCTGAGGTAGATTCATATGATCTAGTTTGCATTACTTTTTGATGCATGCTTGTAATGGTTAGTAAAATAAATCTTTGCCTTGATGAGTTAAATTCATTTAAATTACTTGCTGATGTTTATTTGTTAATCATTACTAAATATTATTATTTTATATCTATTTTTAATAAAGATTAATTATTAATTTGTATATAACTTTAATCTTATAATATCAATTTTTATTTATTTTTATCATTATTAGAAATAATAATCTATATATATTTTATTTATAATTATTGTTTTTCTTATTGACATTATTTTATCTTGGTAAAGTTAATAATTAAGCACTTATAATAATTATGCACATTTATTACTATTCTAATTATTATTAGTATATTATATTTATAACAATATATTATATTTATAACAATGTATTTTTTTCATTATTTAATTAAGAATAATTATTTATGCTTCATAAAAAATTCTAAATATATATATTTTTATTAATTTTTAATTATTATAGTTTATTTTTTATTTTTATTATTGTCAATTTTTTATTTATGATTAGTATAATTATTAAGTTTTTCTTATTATCATTATTATTCACCATAATTTATTATTTATTATTACAAAAAAATTATAATTCATTTAATACTAATTTATTATTAATGACGATTAATATTATCCTACATAATCTATAAATTATAAATTGTTAGTATTATTATACATAACCAAAATGATGGTCTTGTTCTATTCAGTTTTGGCATTTGTAGAAAATAGAAATGAAGGATTCTCCGTTACTAAAATTATTTAATTGAGGTGTTATTGTTATTAGTAATAGACTTAAGTTGAAGGCTTTTTGTTATTTGTATAGTTATAGTGTTTTGTGAAGTTTAAATTTAAACATGGTTGCTTTTCTTTTTAAATTTAAACACGGTTGCTTTTCTCCATTTTTTGCTGTAAGTTGAAATTAATAATGGGAAATAGTCATCATTTGTTATATAAAATTTAACAACTAGCAACGAGGTTAGCTTTCGAGGATGCATGCAGAAATGGAGGATTTTCCTTCACTAAAATTATTTAAGGTGTTATTGTTAGTAGTAATAGAGTGTGTATGCCCCTCTGGTTTATTGGAGTTTCGATGCCTCAAGGTTGTTGACCATGGAAATCATCCAGGCTCCTCAAGTAAGTGACCATTAGATGTTCATATATACCAACTTGATTTGTAACAAAATAGAATAAAATAAATAAATATGGGGTAGCTGATCCTTATGTAAAATTAGTAGTCTCAAGTAATCAAATATGTAGTTTTTCGATCCTTTTATCTTGGCTTGTTTATTTATTTATGCTTTAATTGCTCTTATATTTGAACTTGGTTCTGTGAATTTTGCTTAGCTTGTTTAGTATATTCTGAAATTTGCGGAGTGAAGAGGGGTGAGGTTTTATGGGGATGTGGCGGGACAGATGGATGGTTGGGGTCGATGTTGTTAGTCGTCTCAAATTGTACACATTTGGATATTGATGATGGGACATCCAGCGAATCTCGAAACCGTAAAATAGAGCTTATATTAATATTAGTTAATGATTCAGCTGTAAGGTGAACATTAAAAATTTAAAGAGTTACTTAAGTTGAATAGTTAACAATGTTTTTTTGAATAATATTAACTAATACGGGTGAATGTAGGGTAATGGAAGGTCATGTTTGATTTACAGTTTTGAAGGTAATTAGACCAATGTCCGTAATCTTTTACGTACCTATAGGCACAGTGGAAACTCCTTTTACTATGGAGGTGTTATCCGAGATCATGGATGATAAGGTGTTTATTTGTTTGGATAAAATTTTGATTAACTCTTTTTTGGCTTCGACCACTCATTTTGATTATTATTTTTTTATCTATGTATTTCTATTAATTTACTTGTAATACTTTAATGTCATAAGATGAATTGATTAAGACTTTAGTGCTCATGAATACTTCGACCAATTTATTATTATTATTTCAAGTATTTTAAATAAATTAATCGATGATTACACTTCATTTAAACTTGTAAAAAAGGTTTAATTTTTTTTTGAAAATTCAATTGGGCTTAGTTTAGAAACAACTTTTCTTATGTTTGTCCACACATTTAATTTATCTTTTTTCTGATATGCATTTGTTCATTATTTAATTTAATTATTGGTAAACTCCATAGAAAATATAAGTTAGCTTATGGTCGATTGCTCACTTTTGTTTATTGTTTTTTTTGTAATTAGCTTGCTATTTTTTTCATTATAAAGAAATTCACTGTCTTTGCTAAAAATTTGAAGTTGCTTTTTATGCTATTAACTACTTTGAATTAGTTTTTTTCTATTTGTGACTTTTAGATTTTGGCCAGTTTCCTACCCTTTTTTTAAAAAAGAATTACGAAGTTTTTTTAAAAAAAGTTTCTACATTCTTTAATTATGTACTTTTAATATGAACAACTAGTTTTTCTTTTTAATAATATTAACAATATATTTATATTGATATGATTTGCATATTATCCCTCATGCACATAGATTTGTTAATATTGTTTGGCTATGTTTTTCTTTTGTTTTATTTTTTATTAATAGACAAGCATGATAACTTGTGGTTTTAATTATTGTTTCTTTTCATGCTTATTAGGTTGATCCAACCATTGTAGCCTTCAAGCTTTTCTTAGGTAGATTCATATGCTCTAGTTTGCATTACTTTTTAATGCTTGTTTGTAATGGTTAGTAAAATAAATCTTTGTCCTGATGAGTTAAATTCATATGGTGCAATTTAGATTCATATGTTTATTTGTTAATTATTACTAAATAGTATTATTTTATATCTATTTTTAATAAATATTAAATATTATTTTGTATATAATTTTAATCTAATAATATCAATTTTTATTCTTATTAACATTATCTTATCTTGATAAAATTAATAATTAAGCACTTGTAATAATTATTCGCATTTATTTATAACAATATATTATCTTGTCATATAGACTATTATTTATTAATTTATTCTTATTAATGTATTTTTTTCATTATTTAATTAAGAATAATTATTTATGCTCTGTAAAAAAAATCTAAATTTATATATTTTTATTAATTATTATAGTTTTTATTATTTTTATTATTTTCAATTTTATATTTATGATTATAATTATTAAGTTTTTCTTATTATCATTATTATTCACAATAAATTATTATTTATTATTACAAAAAAATTATAATTTATTTACTACCAATTTATTATTAACGACGATTAATATTATCATACATAATCTATAAATTATAAATTGTTAGCATTATTATATATTACCAAAATGATGGTCTTGTTCTATTCAGTTTGGCATATAGTTATATTGAGATATTAAGATATTTTTTTATCACTTTATTATTTTCACTATGATTGATACTTAATAAATTTGGCTAAGAAAGCTGACTCTGTAGGGTTAACTAAGAAAATTCTTGGTAAACCATATATATAATTGTTAGTTATTTATATTTTTTGAGTTAATTCAAGATTTCAAGTTGGAACAAAGTAGTATGGCATAGGTGTCTTGGTATATTATGTGTGTAATGTGCAATATTATTATTAGTTATTAGTTATTGATTAAGCACAAGGATTTTTGTTATTTGTATAAATATAGGTTACTCTTTTTAAAGATTTAACTTAAACATGGTTACAATAGTCAAGTTTTGGCATTTGCAGAAAATAGAAATGAAGGATTCTCCTTTACTAAAATTATTTAATCGAGGTGTTATTGTTATTAGTAATAGACTTAAGTTGAAGGCTTTTTGTTATTTGTATAATTATAGTGTTTGTGAAGTTTAAATTTAAACGTGGTTGCTTTTCTCCATTTTTTGCTTTAAGTAGAAATTATTAATGGGAAATAATCATCATTTATTATATAAAATGTAACAACTAGCAATGAGGTTAGCTTTTGAGGATGTATGTAGAAATGGAGGATTCTCCTTCACTAAAATTATTTAATTGAGGTGTTATTGTTATTAGTAATAGATTTAAGTTGAAGGCTTTTTGTTATTTATATAATTATAGTGTTTGTGAAGTTTAAATTTAAACATGGTTTTTTTTCTCATTTTTTGGTTTAGATGGAAATTAATAATGGAAAATAGTCATCATTTGTGACATAAAATGTAACACCTAGCAATTAGGTTAGCTTTCGAGGATGTACATGTCTTAATATATTTGAATCCGATCACATGTTTACTTTCTTAGTTAGATTTGTATGATGTAGTTTGTATTACTAGCTAATGTTTATTTGCAATGGTTAGCAAAATGAAACTTTACACTTTAGTAGTTAAATTTGTATGATGCAATTTGCATTATTTGATAATATTCATTTGTAAGGGCCATCTAATTTATTTTTCTTTTTGTCAATTTCTCTTCTATTTATTGTTGTTTTTTCAATTATTGGAAAACTTTATTTTATAAGTTAGACAATATAAGATAGGTTTAGTCTTTTGATCACTTTTGTTTATTGTATTTTGTGCATTTGATTTGTCATTTATTTTATTATTAACTAAAGTTGTTAACATATATATTAGTTATGAAACATTAGTAATAGGTTACTTAAGGACTAAAATTGGTTAAATTTTAAATTAAATAACAACATAGATAGGTTTAATTATTTTTTACTTTCCAATTTAATTGAGGTCTATTGAATAGACAGACAATACTTTTATTTTTATATTTTTGAATATATTATCGTTAATAATAATAAAAATCAGTATTTTTGTAATAATTATTATCATTATGGTAATCTTAATATCTATAACTATATTTATCATATTCAATAATATAATTTTAATTATACAACCTTTATATAATAATAATAATAATAATAACTATTGAGGTGTTTGTATGTAGGTGAAATGTACATTAAGTTTTCTATTTCATTTTCTCACTTTATCATGTGTGTCAATTGTTTAATAAATATTTTCAACCTCTAATCTTTCATTTATCAATTAATTAATGTAACCTTAACAAAATGATTATTGCCATTTATGTTAACCTTTCTATTTATTATTTTATTATCTTTTATGCACATAAATATTTTATGTTATTTACTATTTAATGTGATCATGGAAGGACAATTCCAACCTTTTTATTTAGAGTTTTGTTAGTTTTTTTTAACTGTAGATACATTTTATAAGTTATTTACTATTTAGTGTATTTAAGCCTTTAAGGGAGTACAACTCCTGACAGACTTCTATAGCTTTTAATATCACCTAGTTTACTTTTCTTTTACTGTATTTATCTTCTAGTTTTTTGCATATTTTTGTTAGTTTTTCTATCTATTGAAATACTTTTTTTTTATGCATTAGAAAATATAAGTTAGGTTTATTCTCTTGATCACTTTTGGCTATTGTTTTTGTGCCTTTGGTTTGTCATTTAATTCATGATTTACTAAAGTTGTTAAATTATTTGTTTGCTCTGCCATATATGCGTAGTAGGTTACTTGATGCCTAAAATGGGTCAAGTTTCAAATTTGATTAGGAAACTAAATAAACAAATTTAATTAGTATTAACTTTCTAGTTTAGTTGAGGTTTATTTAATAGATAAAGTATAATTATTATTTTAATATTTGTAAATATATTAATGTTAAAAATTAATAATAATCAATATTTTTGTAATTGTTGTTATCATTTCGGTAATCTTAATCTTATTAATTATATTTATGATAGGAATATTTATTACAATAATTGATTTCAATTATATATAAAACTGCTATTATACAATTTTAATATAATAATAATTATTATTATTGGAGTGCTTGTTTGTAGGTGAGATGTACATTTAGTTTGCTATTTTAATTTATTTCACTTCCTTTATTTTATAACTTTTTTCAACCTCTCATAATTAATTTATGAATTAATATAAATTAATTATTGATAGCTTAACATGAGGATTGATGTAATTACTATTCACCTTTTTATTAAGTAATTTTTTTTAATCATACATGCATTGTTTACGTAATTTAGCATTTAATGTCAGTGGGAGCACAACTTCTAACATATTTCTTGGACCCCTATTCTCATTCAATTTAATTTTCTTTTTCCCAATTTCTCTTCTATACTTTGCATTTTTTTTTTCATTTTGTGAAATTATTGAAAAACATTATTTTATATGTTAGACAATATAATATAAGTTTAGTCTATAGGTCACTTGTATTTATTGGATTTGTGTGTTTCGTTTTTATTTATTTTATTATTAATTAAAGTTGTCAATTGATGAGTTATCTATGCAACATGCATAATATATTCCTTGTGGGCTTAAATATGTTGAGTTTAAATTTTGATAAAGAGATAAAGTAGACAAATATAATTAGTTTTGAATTTGTAATTTAGTTGAGGTTTATTAAATTGATAAAAATAAAGTATTATTTTGATGTGCTTTACTATATTAATTTTAATAATTGATAATAGCTTATTGTTTTCCAATTATTATTGTCATTATGATAATCATAATCTTAATAATTATATTTATGAGTAATATTTATTTTAATAATTGATTGCAATTATAAATATAATTGCAATTATATAATATAAATATAATAATGTTAATTACAGGGGTGCTTGTTTATGGGTGAGATGTACATTATATTTGATATTTTAATTTTTCCCACATTGTTATGCATATTATTTAATATAATAAATTAATTATTGAAACCTACCACAATTAATGTCATTTCTATTAACCTTTTTATTTAGTTTTATTTATTTATTTTGCAAACAATTTATATGTTATTTAATATTTCATATCTTCAACGTAACATAAATTTTAATGGACTTCACCAAACCTAGTTTATAGTATTTAATGTTGGTGAGATGTATACATTAAGTTTGCTTGTTTATTTTCTCTCATTTTATCATACTAATTTGTTTTGTAAATATTTTCAACCTCTAATCCTTAATTTCTAAATAAATATAATCAAATTATTAAAATCTTATGACTATGATTGATGTAATTTTTGTTAACCTTTTTATCTAGTATTTTTTCTTTTTCTATTGTCATGCAGGAGCATCCATTGAACATAATGATTGCCATATTCATTCTAATCCTCAAGGTAAGGAAGATGATTTAGCTTTCATAATATTGGAACCTATCATGTTAAATATTCTTGGTAATTCTAATATGCTTGACATTGAAAAACATTCAAGTTATTCATGTAGGTATGTTACATATTTGCAAGAAGATGATGTTCATACACATTGATGTGTACAAGTATTACAAGGCATGCAAGACTATGACATACATGGGATGATACATTACAACAAGAGATAGAGTGATGATATTCATTATTTTTATAAACTTGTTGTAAACCCTAACCCTAAGTATATTTTATGTAAGTTAGGGTATGGCTATAATTTCATGTATGTATCTTAGTCTATTGTATAGCTTTGTAATATTAATCCTTAGTATCATTTAACCAATGATATTTTGCTTTGGATTAAGGTTAATATGGACTTAATTCAACCATGATTAATGGGCTGAATTAAGAAGGAAAACTTGGCTGGTTTAAGCTAGCTCACCACCGAGTCCCCCTTCTCCTATATATACTTTTTGTGCACAACATTTGTATGCAGAATGAATAATAAGAATTTTGATAAAACTTTGAGCAAGAGAGCTAAAGTCTAATCCTCCCTTTTGGGTCTACATTGAGCAAGGAAGATCTGGGATAATCCTTCCTCAATACTATCTTCAAGTCGACACATTTGAACACCTTCAAATCTGCTGAAACACCTTCATCTTGTAACATCAATTTCTTCATCTATAATCCACCAAATCACTTCATTCTTTTTGCATTAGATAGTGGGTGATAGCTTCTAATACAAATTTTGATCCAACCTTCCGTTACTTTGATAAAAACCACATCATATTGTACAAACCATTTATAAGTTATATAGAATTTAATGTCATGAAGGAAGCATAACTCATGATAGACTTTTCTAATCGCTATCCTCACCTAGTTTATCTTTCTTCCTCTCTCTCTCTCTTCTTTTTTTTCATTTCTCTTGTTAATTTTGTGTTTCTTTATTATTATTTTATCCAATTATTGAAAAATTTGTTTTATATGTTATATAATGTATGTTAGGTTTATTTTGTTGATCACTTTTGTTTATTATTTTTGTGTGTTTGGTTTGTCATTTATTTTATTATTAACTAAAGGTGTAACTTATATGTTGAATATGTGATATGTAATAGGTTACTTAGGGACTAAAATAGGTCAAGTTTGAAATTTGATTTATAAAAAAAATAGACATATTTAAACTTATGAGTGTTTTAAAAAGTTTAGATGAGTAGTTTCATTACAAATTTTGAGTAGTTTCATATACTAAAATAAGTTTCTTTATAAATTTAATAGAGTTTTATAGATTAAAATAATCAGTTTTATGAAATTGGAATGTGGTCTGGACTTTTTAATGATGCCTTGAAATCGTTAGGAGGAGTAATTAATTATGGCAATGATGCACAACACAAAATTGTGACACCTATTTTCCATTTGCAATACTGGCTCATATGTTTAATACAACATCAATCCTGCATCAAATTATTTGATAACAAGCTAAATTAGTTATTAAAATTCGAACAAGCAATTGTAGTTATCATAATTTACATGAGTTTTATGATAAAGTGATATTGGAATGAGGTTGCATCATGAGTGACTCAAGTCTGACATTTTTTAAGGGCATAATTAAAAGGCTTTCACTACTGACGACACCATAATGGCTATATTGCCGTATATATCCATAGTATCTATAGTCGTAAAAGAATTGTGTGGAAATAACTTATGATAGTAGCTCGGATAAATAATATAATAAAAAACAATTGTGAATAAAGTAATTTAATAGTTTCATTAGACAATCGTAGTTTAATATTCTGAAATATACATTTTTATTCGGAATTATAGCTTCATGAGTAATTTTATTAGAAATTTATATTAGTTTCATATAATGAAACAAGTATTTTTATTAGAAATTTAGAATAGTTTTTAAAATAAAAGGTGCAGTTTCATTATAACTAAAATTAAGTAGTTTCATGTGATGGAGGTGGCTCGGTCATGCAAAACAGGGCATTACTGCATTGGAGGAGGAGGAAGAAGAAAGGAAAAGGAGATTGTGTAGGTTGTTTTGGATAGAGTGGGGGAAACAAATGACACAAATAAAAGAGGGAGAGTGAAGTGTATATATATATTTATGTGTGTGTGGAGGGGGGTTGGGGTGTGTGATCGGTGGAAAGGAAAATGAAGAGCATGCAAGGGAGGCAGTCAAGGAAGATGGCAACAGCATTGGGGCACGAGGGGGTGGATTGTTGGATGAGAAAGGTAGGTTCTGTAGCAAAGATGATGATGGTGTGTGTGTGTATGCTACGTGGAAATGAAAAAATAAAAAGAATGAAAGCACTAGATGGGTGGTGTGCAGATTGGCAACTTGAGAAACAGAGGGTGACGGATGATGGATGGTGGTGGCTGCAGTAGAGGTGATGGGAGATGGTGCAAGTACGAGGAGGCATCATTCATGGAAGAAGCAAGGTAAGTTGCAAGTTGCAAAAACCAAAGTCAAGCTTTACAACAAAGCTGAACGAGAGAAAGAAAAAAAAAGGAAAAAGAGAAAAGGTCGGGGATTAGCTTAGATGATTTCGGATTAACCAAAATAGATAGGATTAGTGATAATTTCAGCGATTTTGAGATTGGATTACAAAATATGATTTATCTGGGTCATAGATTTTAGATTCTGTTAAAGTTTTGGGATTAAAAAATTTGGTTAAAGCTAATAATAATATTTTATTGAGATATTGAAATATGTAATCTAATTTAAATTAATTATTAAACTATGTCATTTTTGTTAACCATTTTATTTTGTATTTTGTTATTTTTTATCATACTTATATTTTATAATTTATCTACTATTTAATGTCATAAATTGTGTATAACTCCCGATAAACTTCTCTACCACTATCGTCTCTTGATATATTTTTATTTTTTTCTGTTTGTTAATTATTTTTCTTTGTTTTTTGGTTATTTTATTTGTATATTAAAAATCTTAAATTTTTGTGTTAGAAAATAAAAGTTAGGTTTAATTTCTTGATCACTTTTGTTTATTCTTTTTGTGTGTTTGGTTTGCCCTTTATTTCATTATTTACAATTGTTGTTAGCTAATATGTTAGATATGTAACATGTGTAATAGGTTAGGTCTTGTTTCAAATTTGGTTAGGAAACAAAATAGACAAATTTAATTACTATTGACTTTCTAATTTAGTTGAAGTTTATTTTAATTGACAAAGTATAAATATTATTTTCATATTTAAAAATAAATTAATGTTAAAAATTAACAAAACTAACAATTATGTAATTATTATTACTATCACTATGATTATCTTAATATTATTAATTATATTTATGGTAGGAATATTTATTTTAGTAAGTAATTTCAATTGTAATATTATCTATTGTGGTGCTTATATGCGGGTGAGATGTATATTAAGTTTGTTATTTTAGTTTCTCTCACTTTATCATACTTGTCATTTATTTTATAACTTTCTTCAACATCTAATCATTAATTTATGAGTAGATTAATAATTGAAACAGTAACGCAATGATTGATATCATTTCTATTAATATTTTTATTAAGCATTTTATTATTTTTTTATACAATTTTTTATGTTATTTAGTATTTAATATCATCATGGCAGCACAAGTTGTGATAGACCTCTCGAATCCCTTTCCTCATCCAATTTATTTTTCTCTTTCTCAATTTCTCTTCTATTTATTGCCATTTATTTCAATTATTGAAAAACTTTATATTATATGTTAGACAATATAAGGTAGGTTTAGTCTTTTTATCGATTTTGTTTATTGTATTTTGTGAGTTTGATTTGTCATTTATTTCATTATTAACTAAAGCTGTTAACATATATATTAGTTATATAACATGCATAATAGGTTACTTAAGGACTAAAATGGTTCATGTTTAAAATTTGATTGAATTGACAAAGTATAATTTATTTTCATATTTTTGAATATATTAATATTAAAAAAATAATTAGTATTTTTATAATCATTATTATCATTACGATAATCGTAATCTTAATAACTATATTTATGATAGTAATATTTATTCTAATAATTGATTGTCATTAATAATATAATTGTAATTATACAATTTTAATATAATAATAACTATTAAGGTACTTGTATGTAGGTGAGATGTACATTACGTTTCCTATTTCATTTTCTCCCATTTTATCATATTTGTTGGTTATTTAATAAAATTTTCTAATCCTTAATTTATAAATTTGTTAATGTAACCTTAATGTAATAATTAATGCCATTTCTATTAATCTTTTTATTTAGTATTTTTTTTACTATACATACATTGTATAAGTTATTTACTATTTCCTGTGTATAAAAAATGTTATTCTGTTCTTAAATTTTTGTATTACAAAAGTTATTTTTAGAAAAGTCAAAGCTTAATTTTATTTTTATCCACATTTTTTTAATTATATATGCATTAAATGCTTTGTTATTTATTCAATAAATGGTGTAAATGTAATTTTAAAACTATTTTTATTTCCTTCTTAAAAAGTGTGTATTTTTAGAATAATTTTCTTTTTGATACAGAAGAAGTATATAATGTGATTATGGGAGCACAACTCCAATCTTTTTATTTAGAATGTTATTATTTTTTTATTGTACATACATCTTATAAGTTATTTGTTGTTTAATGTTTTAAAGGGAGTAGAACTTCGATAGACTTCTCCAACCTTTATCGTCACCAGTTTATTTTTCTTTTACTCTATTTATCTACTATTATATTTCTATATTTGTTTGTTATTTTTCCTATCTATTAAAACATTTTCTTTTATTTGTTAGAAAATATAAGTTAGGCTTAGTCTCTTGATTACTTTTGGTTATTGTTTTTGTGTGTTTGGTTTGTCATTTATTTCATTATTTGCTAAAGTTGTTAAACTATTTGTTAGCTATACCACATGCATAATAAGTTACTTTATGCCTAAAACGAGTCAAGTTTTAAATTTGATTAGAAAATGAGATAAACAAAATTAATTAGTATTGACTTTTTAATTTATTTGAGATTTGTTTAATTGATAATATATAATTATTATTTTCATATTTAAAAACATATTGATGTTAAAAATTAATAATGATCAATATTTTTTTAATCATTTTTATCATTATGATAATATTAATCTTATGAATTATATTTATGATAGGAATATTTATTATAATAAGTGATTTCAATTATGCAAATAATTGTTATTATACGATTTAAATAAAATAATTATTGGAGTGCTTATATGTAGGTGAAATTTACATTAAGTTTGTTATTTTAATTTCTCTCACTTTCTCATATGTGCCCTTTATTTTATAAATTTTTTCAACCTCTCATAATTAATTTATGAATTAATATAAATTAATTAATGAAACTTTAACACGGCAATTGATGCCATTACTATTCACCTTTTTATTAAGTATATATATATATATATATATATATATATATATATATATATATATATATATATATTATCATTCATGCCTTTTTAAGTAATTTAGTATTTAATGTCATTGGGAGCACAAACATACATCTCCAACCCCTATCCTCATTCCATTTATATTTCTTTTTCTCAATTTTTCTTCTATATTTTGCATTATTTTTTTGGTCATTTTATCAAATTATTGAAAAACTTTATTTTATATGTTAGATAATATAATATAGGTTTAGTCTTTAGATCACTTGTATATATTGTTTTCATGCATTTCATTTCTTATTTATTTCTCTATTAGCTAAAGTTGTTAATTGATATATTATGCAACATGCATAATCGATTACTTGTTGACTTAAATATATCAAGTTTAAAATTTGACTAGGAGATAAAATAGACAAATTTAATTAGTTTTAACTTTCTCATTTAGTTGAGGTTTATTGAATTGAGAAAATAAAATTATTATTTTGATATGCATTAATATATAAATATTAATAATTGATAATAACCAATAGTTTTTAATTATTATTGTCATTATGATAATCTTAATCATAATAATTATATGTATGATAGTAATAGATGTTATAGTAATTGAATATAATTATACATATAGTTGTAACTATACAATCTTAATATCACAACAACAACGACGACAACAACATTAAGGGTGCTTGTTTATGGGTGAGATGTACATTATATTTGATATTTTAATTTCTTTCACTTTAAAATTCAATTTAATATAATTATTTAATTATTGAAACCTACCATGATTGATGCTATTTATATTAACCTTTTTATTTAGTATATTTTTTATATTTTATTTTGCAAACAATTTATATATTATTCAATATTTAATATCATCAAGGGAACACAAATTTCAACAAACTTCTCCATACCATGTCCTCATTGAATTTATTTTTCTTTTTCTCCATTTCTATACTATTGTTTACCATATTTTTGTTATTTTACCCAATTATTGTTTGACAATATGAGTTAGGTTTATTTGGTTGATCCCTTTTGTTTATTTTACCCAATTTATATGGTTCTTTTCAGCCCATGAGTTGTTGGAGCCAGATGGTAATGTATTATTTTAATATCTTACTGTGCTTATTAAATAGTTGGTTCTTTTGTATCTACGGTGATTTATGCATCAAGTATGTTTTCGAGCCATATCCCCACAAAAAAGAATGCAATGTAGGCCATTACCTTGAGAGTTCTAAAGAATAATATGCTGATCTTGGTATCATATTTGGTACAAATGTTGGTAGGTAACTATTTATTCTTTTCCGACCTTAGATCTGTAGACTTGCTTATTATATTTTTATATCTAGATCTGCTGCCATGGACTCAGCGAGTTGTGAATTGAATGGCAATCCTCTCATAGCCCTGATTAAATAAACTATACCACCGCTATGCTTGATTTACTCTATGGATATTTAATTTTTTGGATGGTAATTAGATGGTGAGGGTATTATTATTAATTAATTTCTCATCTATTATTGATAAATTATTTTCTATGATAAATGTCACCGGGTATCCTAACTATTGGTTTGATATTTTATAGGTAGAGATTTGGGTCATCATTGACTAATGATTGCTGTTGTACTTATTTGTTAGCAAAAGGAAAAACAAAAGTAGTATCTTTGTGTTCCTAAACTTATTTGGTCTGTTATAACATGAAATGTCAGGTATTCTGGCTGGTGTGTCTTCTATTCCAATCAACCTATGAGACTAAAGAAGGAGAATTAATTTTGTTCTTTGGGTAGATTAAAGAGACTAGCAAATAATTTCTGAGTTTCCGTGTTTGGTATGACAGGAGTCCTATCTATTGCCATTCATGTTGCATCAACCACTTCATTTGCCGATCTAACACACACCAACTACTCTTGACTGTCATTCTCAAAGTATGGCTAGTCTCTCTCTTCTCGATTATTAGTTCTACACTAGTTATTGTACTCTGATTTGTTGTGTCATATATTTTTATTTTTATTTTGCTTCAGATTTAAAATATCGGACTTCTTGTTGCCCTTTCTTTAAATGCTTCAAGTATTTGATTTTACTATCTTTTACACCAAACTCTGACCAAGCGCACTATTGCTAGACATGATTGCTACTGACCACCAACATTTCATTTGATTCATATTTTGAAATCCTATAATTGTATGTATTGATATCTTGTAGGTTCACGGACATGTTTAGTATATAAATTTGACCTAAATTAATAGTTAAGAATTTTTTTCTGGATTTTTAAAAATTACAACAACTTGAAATGCATGTGCTAATTTCAGAAAAATATGTTAGGATGTAAATTTTTGGAATCATAAACATTAATTTAAATGTGTCCGTGCAAAGTTCTTTGTACTGATTTTTATTTAATTTTGCATGTAATTCCCTTGTGACAATTTGTTTTTTTTTTAACATATATATCAATCTACCTATAGTTTTATCTCAATATTTGTCTATCTTCAAGGGTTTTTTATGAAGTTTGGTCTCTTTGCAAATGTTTTCAGGAGAGATCATCCACGCAAAAAGTTTTTTATAATTACTATTTATCTTAATTTTTTTTTGTTTCTATGTTTTTATGTACATGTGCTTGATATTAGGGCATATAAGACTTTTGGTTTTTTACTAGAATCTTGATCCAAAAAATTAAATAAATTATAGATAATAATAATTGGGATGATTTGTGTAGAAATATAGAATGAGTAGAACTAGTACTTTGCTTTTATACTTTATTTTACTTGATTTTTGATTATTTATTATTTATATTTATTCTCATATTATAACTTGAAATTTCTATATATTGTAATATATAATCATTTCCTTTTCCCTAATCTTCTAAGCTATTGCTTAAGAACTAGGAATTTTTCTTTTGGTCAAACTATTTACCTTTTGGTGTTTGCTTTTCTACAATAATATGTATTAATTTGTTCTTGGTCCTGAAATTATTGTTTCAATTTTATATGTCAATCTGCAAGATATTTTTGATTTAGGCTATTTGAAGGAACGTTGTTAGGAGAGATTCATCATTATCGAAGTGACAAGCCACGTGGAAAAGGTTTCTACAGTTATGATGATGCAGGAGCATCCATTGAACATAATGATTATCATATTCATTCTAATCCTCAAGGTAAGGAAGATGATTTAGCTTTCATAATATTGGAGCCTATCATGTTGAATATTCTTGATAATTCTAATATGCTTGACATTGAAAAACATTCAAGTTATTCTTGTAGGTATGTTACATATTTGCAAAAAGATGATGTTCATACACATTGATGTGTACAAGTATTACAAGGCATGCAAGACTATGAAATACATGGGATGATACATTAAAACAAGAGATAGAGTGATGATATTCATTATTTTTATAAAATTGTTGTAAACCCTAACCCTAAGTATATTTTATGTAAGTTAGGGTATGGCTATAATTTCATGTATGTATGTTAGTCTATTGTATAGCTTTGTAATATTAATCCTTAGTATCATTTAACCAATGATATTATGCTTTGGATTAAGTTTAATATGGGCTTAATTCAACCATGATTAATGGGCTGAATTAAGAAGGAAAACTTGGCTGGTTTAAGCTAGCTCACCACCGAGTCTCCCTTCTCCTATATATACCTTTTGTGCACAACATTTGTATGCAGAATTGAATAGAATGAATAATAAGAATTTGATAAAACTTTGAGTAAGAGAGCTAAAGTCTAATCCTCCCTTTTGGGTCTGTATTGAGCAAGGAAAATCCGGGATTAATCCTTCCTCAAATCTATCTTCACACGACACATTTGACACCTTCATCTTGTAACATCAATTTCTTTGTCTATAATCCACTAAATCACTTCATTCTTTTTGCATTAGATCGTGGGTCATAGCTTCTAATACAAATTTTGATCCAACCTTCCGTTACTTTGATAAAAACCACATCATATGATCTATCTCACTGTTGGGTCTTGGCATGTACGAGACCTATCAATAGTGTTTTATTGCTTCTTCATGAGTTATTTCTTAAATTTTAGTTTTGTTTAACTTCCCCCCACCCCCCAAATGCCAAGGGGTGGAATATTTCACTAATCATCTTTATCCTTTACAATAACATCTTATAGGAAATCAGGATAAAAGGAATTCCAACTTCAGACACAAAAGAAAAGTCTTGTTGGTTATCAATAATTCCCCAAATCTTCATGGTGGGTTAGCCAAGGATTTAAGCATCAAATCTACAAGTGAAGTCTGCTCTTTCAAACACTGAAGCAAAAAAGAGGTTTGAATTCCTTGATTTCCTTGAGGCATTTAGCTTGTGGAGTAGTTTTAATATTTGGATTGTGTGAAAGATGGTGAAAAGTAATAGTAAGTTAAATGTCCTGATTAAATTGGAAATCTTTTTGGAGGGAAGCTTGGATAATCATGGTAGGTTGTCCGATGGTGAAAGTCCATACTTGTTGTGGGTTTTGCTTTCTCAGCTGTTGTTGCCCGCTTTCTTTTTTATTTCAGGTTCAAATAAATTTGATAGGGAAATCTCTAATATTCCTCAAATTTGAGAGATGACTGGTGAAGAAGATTTTTCGTGCTCGATAGCTGAGGATTGTATTGTAAAGAGGACATCAAAGCATCTGTAAGTACTCTAGCAACAATAAACTACCCAATTGTTTTAATATAATTGTACCTTTATTTATGTTTGGGGTAAAAAAAATTTTCATGCAGCACTGGAGGGTTGAAGTCCTAAGTTTAGGAATTTCAATTATATTTCAAGGCTTAGTTTATTGATATACTTGGACTACCTGCCAAGAATATGAGTTACTATAAAGAAAAATGTGGCTAATTCTCTTAAACTATACTCTTTCATCCTCTTTACATTTAAGTAATATATGCTTGATTGTAAATTAAATATATACAATTTCTGTAGCATGAACCGTGCAGTTTGGATACATTGATCTATTTGGCTAGTTACTTAATTAAAGATGATATTCTTTTTTTTTTATTTTATTTCTCGCCAGTCGTTGACTATTTCTCTTCTGCCTTCATCATTAGCTCTGTATAGGATGGAGGTGTCGTTAAGTGGCAATATCATTCTCTCTTTATGTATAAATAAATAATTGTCCACCCTAGATTAAAATGATAGTTTTTTCTTAATTAAAATTCTGTCTATGGAGGGTATGTGCAGGCAAGGGGTTGGTAGGTAGCCTATGCAGACCTGTTTTAATAATGTTGTTTTGAATAATGCACCAAGGAGTTGAGAGTTTATTTTCTCATGTGGTTTGATTAAAAAAAACATATGAATGGTATTTTTTATATTTATGATAATAATGTTGATAATTTCCTGCTGCCATATATATAAATTTATATTCCCATATTTGTTTAAGATAATGATTATCACTTCTGGACAAGTATGGAGATTAGTTTTGATTTAATTTCTGATTGATTGTTTGCTTTATTTATGATTTATTATTTGGTGTTATTAGATCAGGTTAGTGCTTTTGGGAAAACATGGGATTTGCTATGTTGATCATGGTTTTTTCTTTCCTTTTGCTTTGAAATGATTAAGTACTTCATACCGTAGTAATTTACCTTATAAGAATGACAATTTCTATTTATTTTGTTAAGTAATTTTTGAAATATTTTTTTTTTAGTTTCAAATGTCTTAATATTTATTGGATGACTTTATATGTATGATTGCTTATATAGATAATGAGATAATTCATTGCTTTGTACTAAACCACAATATTTTAGACTTTCATAGCACTACTGGATTTGGAGGCATATGCCTCTAATTTTCTAATTCCACTTCATTGCTTTGTCAAAATATAAAACCTCGGTATCTTACTTTAAGGTCACCTTTGTTCGGTGAATTTTTATTAGTTTTAGCCCCTGATTTCCTTTTTGAATGTGTAGTTGTGATAGAGTAGAAATTTTAGTCCCTGATTTCCTTTTTGAATATGATGTTGCCTTATCTATAATCAGGGGCACGCGGCCAAATAGGACCTAGGACTTAGGTGGGCCTCAAATTTTCAAATAGTATATGTATATATACATAGGATAGAATATATAAAAATATTAGGTAATGTGCAGCAAGTAGGTTGCTGAGATAGAGCATAAATCATTTTGTGGCTGTATAAACAGTATAATTTGTATTATGTGTTAGCTGGAAAAAAATTGGATAGGATGTGCTGGCAATGATGATGGTCAACTCTACCAAAATGGACATTGTTTTGAGATAAATTTTTTGATATGTATATATCTATGTTTGATTGTGACTTGGTTTCTTTTTTGGAGTTCAACTTTTACCATAAGAAAAATGTGTATCATGTTTCTATTTGGTTTGAGTAATAATTGTACAGAAATATTAGGATCTGTGATCCCTTATTTTTCTTTTCCTTGTGATCGATACTTAATATATTTTGACTAAATAATTTCAAAGTTTAACTAATGTTTTTTTTCCTTATGTTCTTAAATATAATTTTAGAAATATGCCTATATGCCAAGTTTGAAACCAAGTGGTGTGGCATTACTACTTCTACTACTGCCACTATCACCACCACTACTACTACCATAAGTATAATAAATTATTAGTATGGTTATTTTATTAATAATAGCTAATCATAATTTATTTATTTTATAATGATGATTAATGTTAATCTTATGAATTGTTTATTTATTAGTAAAAGTTGCATTGTTTTTACATAAAATTCGCTTATACTGAAATTTCTAACTCCGTCTAATGGAGCTGGTTTAAGATGCTGGAGAATTTGATTCCTAAGGAGGCTACATATCAGATCATGAACTATGTGCTTTTGTTGGATGGAAATTCAAGGATGAGCCTTGCATCCTTTATCACTACATGGATGGAGCCCGAACGTGACAAGCTTATGGTGGCTGCGATTAACAAGACCTATGTTGATATGGATGATTACCCTATTACCACTGAACTTCAGGTAGCTAATTAACCTCAACTAATTACAACGGCTGCTTCCTGCATGAGATGAACTTCACTACCCCGATGAACTTCAGATGCTATTTAATTTCCTTAATGGCTCTCTCAAATTGTATGTATTGACATGCTTTCTGCTATATATATATATTTGCATCCATCCATGTATAGGTTGGTTGTTAGAAATTTGCAAGGTACTATGAGGTGGAGCTGAAGGAAGTGAAATTGCTTGATGGATCTAGACAAAGTTGTGGAACTTGTAGATGAGAATACCATGTGTGTTGCAGCAATGATAGGTTCAACCTGAACAAGTGAGATTGAAGATGTCAAACATCTTAACGACCTACTCATGAAGGAGGAAATTGGATGTGACACACCAATTCATGTTGATGATGTTAGTGGTAGATTCATTTCTCCATTCCTTTACCCCCTGAGATTAAATGTGATTTTTGCTTGCCGTTAAGAGCAGTAATGTTGTCATCTTGTATATGCTGGTGTTGGTTGGCTTTTGTTGAGGAACAAAGATGATCTACCTGATGAACTTGTCTTTTACATCATTATTTGGGATCTGATCAGCCCACCTCCATGCTCAACTTCTCTAAAGGTATATGATTATCTATACAATATTATATGCTTATAGTTGCACATAAACAAAAGAAATGATACTAGAATCTTTTATTCCGATGAGTTGAGTGGAAATCTTAGCTTTGCTATTTTTATCCTCCGTTGTCTTATTTATCCTATTTTCGTATGTCTATTTACTGTGTAGGTGCAAATTAGATAATTGTGAAATACTATCATTTCATACGGCTTGGCTTTAAGGTATGTCTTGTTGCTAGCTTGTTTTTTGGCTATTTATGAACGGGGTTGCACTGATATCCTTCATCATCTAGACACCAAAGAAACTATGTAAGATTATTAATAAACTGTTTATTTGTTAATAGAAATAATTAATTAGTAAATTTAATATAATTAAATTTGTCATCTCTTTTTTTTGTCTATATTAAGACAAGCAGTTTTTCTATTTTAATCAAAATCTTAAAGTGTGCTTGAGAGAGCTCTAATTTGTGGGATGTTTTGTAGTCAGTTGCTTTATTTATGGATTGATGTTGTATGGAGTTATGTGGTCACTCTAGTTTTTCTCTTTGGTTTTGTTGGAGTGCTTGGAATTAGGTGAGATATATTACTTTAACAAACATGTCATTTTTTATAATAAAAAAAAATCACCCACTTATTCGATTTAATCTTATTACACAGACCTACATTTTTTCTAATGTTCTGTCTCTAAATATATTGGCATTCAGATTCCCAATCCTCACCCATTTCATATGTTATTTGTTATTCATTTTGATTTCTCTATTAATTTCATATATCCGTTTGTTGTTTTATAGAACTTAGGGTATATAATATAGATTAGCTTTTATATTATTGATCACTTTTGTTTATTATTTTGTGTGTTTGCTTTGTTAATTTTTCCATTATTAAAGAACTTTTCTTTCTAGACGTATACTTGGCTATGTTGATTTTTGTGCTAATATTTTGGCCTTTTTGTGTTATGAAACTCTCAGATGTTCCTCAAGGTGAAATCTAGAATTGTACATCATCTTTCAATGCCCAACTAGTTCGTCCAACGAGTTCTTTCCCTTGTTTCAAATAAGTGGAATAATCATACACTATAAAAATAGGTGTAAATGAGTTTTATTTTTACCTAATAATATCACCTTTTATTTATTTTTCACATTATTAGACATAATATTAATATATATATATATATATATATATATATATAAATTAATTTTTTTATTTATAATTATTCTTTTTCTTATTAACATTATTTTATCTTAATAAAATTAATAATTAAGCACTTGTAATAATTATTCAATATTCTAATTATTATTAGTATATTATATTTATAATAATATATTATCTTATCATATAGACTATTACAAGTTATCAGTATTTATTATTAGTGATAATTAATTTATTCATTTATAATAATGATTAATTTATTCTTATTAATATATTTTTTCATTATTTAATTAAGAATAATTATTTATGCTCCATAAAAAAAGGAATATCTATTTTTGTTTATCATTATTATTTGTCTATTTTATTTTTTTTAGTTTTTATTTATTAATTTAAATATTAATTATTGCATAATATTTTTATATAATTAATAGTATTAGCTCTATAATATAGTATTATCTAAAATTTATATATTATTATTAATTATTACTTATTGCCGTTTTTATTATTTTTATTGTTGCCAATTTTATATTTATGATTAGAATAATTATAAGTTTTTCTTATTATGATTATTATTCAAGATAAATTATTATTTATTACTACAAAAATATTATTTATTTACTACTAATTTATTATTATTGACGATTAATATTATCATACATATTTTATAAATTGTTAGTATTATTATATTTAACCAAAATGATAGTCTTGTTCTATTCAGTTTGGCTTATAGTTGTATTGAAATATTAAGATATTTTCTTATCACTTTATAATTTTATTGTGATTGGTACTTAATAAATTAATAATGGGAAATAGCCATCATTTGTTATATAAAATATGACAATATTTTTGTATCACTTTATTATTTTTGTTGTGATTGGTACTTCATAAATTAATAACTAGAAATAGCCATCATTTGTTATATAAAATGTGACAACTAGTTTAGCTTTCGATAATGTATGTAGAAGTAGAGGATTCTCCTTCACTAAAATTATTTAATTGAGGTGTTATTGTTAGTAGAAATAGATTTAAGTTGAAGGCTTTTTATTATTTATATAATTATGTTGTTTGTAAATTTTAAATTTAAACATGATTTTTTTCCCATTTTTTTGGTATCGGTGGAAATTAATAATGGAAAATAGTCATCATTTGTTTATCATGTGTTTGTGCATTTGATTTTTCATTCATTTCATTATTAACTAAAGTTGTTAACATATATATTAGTTATGAAATATTAGGTTATTTAAGGACTAGAATTGGTCAAATTTAAAATTTAATTAAGAAACAATGTAGACAAGTTTAATTATTTTTTACTTTCTTATTAAATTGAGGTCTATTGAATCGACAAAGAATAATCTTATTTTTATATTTTTTAATATATTAATATTAATAATAATAAATAAATTATTTTTTAATAATTATTATCATTATAGTGATCTTAATCTTAATAAATATATTTCTGATATTTAACAATATAATTGTAATTATACAATCTTAGTATGATAATAATAGCTATTAAAGTGTTTGTATATAGGTGAAATGTACATTAAATTTGTTATTCCATTTTCTCAATTCATCATGTGTGTCAATTATTTAATAAATATTTTCATCCTCTAATCTTTAATTTATAAATTAATTAATGTAACCTTAATACAATGATTAATGCCATTTATGTTAACTTTTCTATTTAGTATTTTATTACCTCTTATGTACATACATATTTTATGTTATTAACTATTTAATATGATCATGGAAGTAGAACTCTAACCCATATATTTAAAATTTTAGTAGTGTTTTTATTGTAAATATATTTTATAAGTTATAAATGGTAGCCTTTCTATTTAGTATTTTATTACCTCTTATGTACATACATATTTTATGTTATTAACTATTTAATGTGATCATGGAATCAAAACTCTAACCTTTTTATTTAAAATTTTATTAGTGGTTTTATTGTAAATATATTTTATAAGTTATTTACTATTTAATGTCTTTAAGGGAGTACAACTTCCAACAGACTTTTACTATTTTTTTGCATTTTTTGTTTTTTTTTTCTATCTCTTGAAATACTTTATTTTATGTGTTAGAAAATATAAGTTAGGTTTAGTCTCTTGATCAGTTTTGTTTATTGTTTTTGTGCATTTGGTTTATCATTTATTTTATTATTTACTAAAGTTGTTAAATTATTTGTTTGCTATGCCATGTGTAATATGTTGCTTTATGCCTAAAATGGGTCAAGTTCAAAATTTACGTAGGAAACTAAATTAACAAATTTAATTAATATTGACTTTCTAGTTTAGATGAGGTTTATTTAATAAATAAAGTATAATTATTATTTTAATATTTAAAAATATATTAATGTTACAAATTAATAATAATCAATATATTTGTAATTGTTGTTGTCATTTTGATAATCTTAATCTTATAAGTAATATTTATGATAGGAATATTTATTTCAATAATTTATTTTAGTTATACATATAACTTGTATTATATAATTTTAATATAATAATAATTTTTGGATTGGTTATATGTGCATGAAATGTATTTAATTTCTTTCACTTCCCTTATTTTGTAACTTTTTTCACCCTCTCATAATTTATTTATAAATTGATATAAAATAATTATTGAAATTTTTACACTATGATTGATGTAATTACTATTTACATTTTTATTAATTTTTTTCCATACATGCATTTTTTAATAATTTATTATTTAATGTCATTGGGAGCACAACTTTTGATATATTTTTCAGACTTCTATCCTCATTCAATTTAATTTTCTTTTTCTCAATTCTTCTTCTATATTTTGCATTTTTTTGTCATTTTATCAAATTATTAAAAAATATTATTTTATATGTTAGATAATATAATATAAGATTAGTCATTTATTAGGATCACGTATATTTCTTAGATTTGTGTATTTCAGTCGTCATTTATTTCATTATTAATTAAAGTTGTTAATTGACATGTTTTTTTTATGCAACACACATAATAGATTACTTGTGGACTGAAATATGTTGAGTTTAAATTTTGATTAGGAGACAAAATAGATAAAATTTATTTGTGAGTAATATTTATTTTAATAATTCATTACAATTATAAATATATTTATGATTATACAATCTAAATATAATAATATTAATTATAGGGGTGAGATGTACATTATATTTGATATTTTAATTTCTCTCATGTTGATATATATATTATTTAATAAAATATATTAATGATTGAAACCTATCATAATTAATGTCATTTCTATTAAACTTTCTATTTAGTTTTGTTTATTTATTTTGCAAACAATTTATATGTTATTTAATATTTAGTATCGTCAAGGTAACACAAATTTTGATGGACTTCTCCAAACCTAGTACTTAATGTTGGTGAGATGTACATTAAGTTTGCTTGTTTATTTTCTCTTATTTTATCATACTTGTCATTTATTTTGTAAATATTTTTAACTTCTAATCCTTAATTTATAAATGAACATAATTTAATTATTGAAATCTTAAGATAATGATTGATCTCATTTTTGTTAACCTTTTTATTTAGTATTTTTTTTTATTTTTTATTGTACATACAATTTATAACTTGTATAGTATTTAACATTAACAAGGGAGTATAACTCATGATAGACTTTTCTAATTCCTATCTTCACCTAGTTTATCTTATCTTATTTTTTTTCATTTCTCTTATTATCTTTGTGTTTCTTTATTAATATTTTATCAAATTATTGAAAAACATTGTTTTATATGTTAGATAATGTATGTTAGGTTAAATTTGTTGATTACTTTTGTTTATTATTTTTGTGCGTTTGGTTTGTCTTTTTTTTTCATTATTAACTAAAGTTGTAATTGATATGTTATATATGTAATATGTGTAATAGGTTAATTAGGGACTAAAATAGGTCAAGTTTGAAATTTGATTTGGAAATAAAATAGACAAATTGAAACTTAGAGTGGTTTGATAGGTTCAGATGAGTAGTTTAATTACAAAATTTCAGTAGTTTCATATAAAATAGAGTTTATAGATTAATTTAATAGATAATTTGTTTCATATAAAATATAGGTTCAGATAAGTTGTTTCTTTACTAGTTTATTTGAGTTTCATAGATTAAAATAAAATTTCATGAATTTGGAATGTGGTATGGACTTCATTCTTTAATGATGCCTTAAAATTGTTAGAAGGAACAATTAATTACGACAGGGATGCACAACACAAAAATTATGACACCAATTTTCCATTTGTAATATTAGCTCATATTTTTAAAAATTATACTATTTTTGAGTATTATGATTAATGAGAAACTTTATAATATATAACTACCATATAATAATCCTAATTTTCATGTGTAATGATTTAATACAACATCAATACTACATCATGTTTTTTTATAACAAGCTAAATTAGTTATTAAGTTCGAACAAGCTATTCTAGTTGTCATAATTTCCATGAGTTCTATGAAAAAGTGATATCAGCATAAGGTCACATCATGAGTGACTTAAGTCTAACATTTGTCAAGAGTATAAATGAAAAGTTTCCACCGTTGATAAAGCTATAATGACTATGTAGCCATATATATTCATAGTATCCATAGTTGTAAAAGAATTGTATGGAACTAACTTATTTGTTGTTATTTTTCTCTATGTATCAATTTTTTTGGTTATTTTATTTGTCTATTGAAAATATTAATTTTTTGTGTTAGAAAATAAAATTTAGGTTTAATTTCTTGATTACTTTTGTTTATTCTTTTTGTATGTTTGGTTTTTCCTTTATTTCATTATTTACTATTGTTGTTAGCTAATATGTTAACTATGTCATATGTGTAATAGGTTACTTTAAGCTTAAGATAGATCTAGTTTTAAATTTGGTTAGGAAACAAAATATATAAATTTAATTAGTATTGACTTTCTAATTTAAATGATGTTTATTCAATTGACAAAGTATAGTTATTATTTTCATATTTAAAAATACATTAATGTTAAAAATTAACAAAAGCCAATAATTATGTAATTATTATTACTATTGTTATGATTATCTTAATCTTTTTAATTATATTTATAATAGGAATATTTATTTTAGTAAGTAATTTCAATTATAATAATATCTATTGGGGTGCTTATATGTGGGTGAGATGTACATTAAGTTTGTTATTTTAGTTTCTCTCAGTTTTTTCATACTTATCATTTATTTTATAACTTTTTTCAACATCTAATAATTAATTATTGAAATATTAACACAATGATTGATGTCAATACTATTACTCTTTTTTTTAAGCATTTTATTATTTTTTATTTTTCATACATTTTTTATGTTATTTAGTATGTAAAATCATCATGGTAGCACAACTTGATACAAATTTCTTGATCCCCTATCCTCTTTCTTTTTCTCAATTTCTCTTCTATTTATTGCTTTTTTCAATTATTGAAAAACTTTATTTTATATGTTAGAAAATATGTGGTAGGTTTAGTCTTTTGATTACTTTTGTTTATTGCAATTTATGAGTTTGATTTGTCATTTTTTTCATTATTATCTAAAGTTTTTAACATATATATTAGTTATGAAACATGCATAATAGGTTACTTAAGGACTAAAATGGGTCATCATTAAAATTTGATTAAGAAGCAAGGCCGATAAGTTTAATTATTTTTGAATTTATAATTTAGTTGAGGTTTATTAAATTGACAAAGTATAATTTTATTTTTATATTTTTGAATATGTTAATATTAATATAAAAAAATAATCAATATTTTTGTAAATATTATTATCATTACAATAACCTTACACTTAATAACTATATTTATGATAGTAATATTTTTTCTAATAATTGATTGTAATTAATAATATAATTGTAATTATACAATTTTACTATAACAATAACTATTGAGGTACTTGTATGTAGGTGAGGTGTGCATTATGTTTCCTATTATATTTTCTCCCATTTTATCATATTTGTTGATTATTTAATAAATTTTTCTAGTCCTTAATTTATAAATTAGTTAATCTTTTAATTCAGTATTTTATTATTTTTTTACTATGCATACATTGTATAAGTTATTTACTATTTCCTTTGTTTATAAAAAAATGTTATTCTATTATTAAATTTTTGTAATTAATAATTGATTATGATTATACATATAATTATATTTATACAATCTTAAGATAAGTATAACAACAACAACAACATTAGGGGTGATTTTCTATGGGTGAGATGTACATTATATTTGATATTTTAATTTCTTTCACTTTATCATTTAATTTAATATAGAAAATTAATTATTGAAACATACCATGATTGCTGCCATTTCTATTAACCTTTTTATTTACTTTATTTTTTATTTTGCAAATAATTTATATGTTATTCAATATTTAATATCGTCAAGGGAACATAAATTTCAGCAAACTTCTCCATACCATGTCCTCATTGAATTTCTTTTTCTTTTTCTCCATTTCTATGCTATTGTTTACCATATTTTTATTATTTTACCAAATTACTGTTTGACAATATGAGTTAGGGTTAGTCGATTGGTCATTTTTATTTATTTTACCCAATTTATATGGTTCTTTTCAGCCCATGAGTTGTTGGAGCTAGATGATAAGATATTTTACCGTGCTTATGAAATAGTTAGTTCTTTTGTATCTATTGTGATTTGTGCATCAAGTATGTTTTCGAACCATATCCCCATAGAAAAGAATGCAATGTAGGTCATTACCCTAATAGTTTTAAAGAATAATATGATACTCCCGGTATCATATTTGGTATAGATGTTGGCAGGTAACTATTTATTCTTATCCAACATTGGATTTGCAAACTTGCTGATTATATTTTTATTCACTCTATTGCTACTTAATTTTTTGCATGGTAATTAGATGGTGAGGGTAATATTATTAATTAATTTCTTTTAATATATATATGTTTGACCATTGATTCTTACTTTTGGCATAAATAAATGAACCTCTCATTTGTTATTGATAAATTATTTCTATGATAAATGTCACTGGATATCTTAACTATTGGTTTGATATTTTATAGGTACAGATTTGGGTCATCATCGACAAATGATTGCTACTATACTTATTTGTTAGCAAAAGGAAAAACAAAAGTAGAGATTTAGATATATCTAGAAATGACATGCATGCTTTGTAAGTAAAAGAAAAGAATAAAGATATAGTTACTTTTCTAGTTTATGTTGTCAACCTAGTAGTATCTTTATGGTCCTAAACTTATTTGGTCAATTATAACATAAATGTCAAATTATTTCATATTTAATTTCATCAAGGTAACATAAATTTCAATTGACATCTCTAAACCTTATCCTTATCTAATTTATTTTTCTTTTCTCCATTTCTTTGCTATTGTTTCCCATATTTTTGTTATTTGATCCAATTATTTATAAACTTTGTTATATATGTTTGACAATATGAGTTAAGTTTAGTTGGTTGATCACTTTTATTTATTGTTTTTCTACACTTGATTTGTCATTTATTTCATTATTAACTAAAGTTGTTCATTGATATGTAAGTTATGCAATGGGCGTAAAATTACTTTATTCACAATTTTTTAATATATTATTTATCTGAGCTACTATTATAAGTTATATCCACACAATTCTTTGGCAACTTCAAGTGGAAGCTTTTATTTATGTTGTTACTAAATATCAAATTTGAGTTGCTGATGATGTGACCTTATGCCAACTAGAATAGCTTGTTCGAACTTCAATAACTAATTTAGCTTGTTATCAAATAATATGATGTGGTATTGATGTTGTATTAAATCATTACACATGAAAATGAGAGTTATTACATGGTAGTTATATATTGTAAAGTTTTTATTAATCATAATACTCAAAAATAGTATAATTTTTAAAAATATGAGCTAGTATTGCAAATGAAAAATTGGTGTCATAATTTTTATGTTACGCATCACTATCGTAATTGATTTCTTCTTCTAACAATTTGAAGGCATAATTGAAGAATGGAGTCCATACCACATTAAAAATTCATAAAACTAACTATTTTAGTAATATAACTCTATTAAATTTATAAAGAAACAACTTATTTTAGTAGATAAAACTACTCAAAATTTGTATTGAAACTACTCATCTAAACCTATCAAACCACTCCAAGTTTTAATTTATCTATTTTATTTCCAAATCAAATTTGAAACTTGACCTATTTTAGTCCCTAAGTAACCTATTACACATATTACATATGTAACATATCAGTTACAACTTTAGTGAATAATGAAAAAAATAACAAACCAAACACACAAAAATAATAAACAAAAGTGATCAACAAACTGAACCTAACATATATTATCTAACATATAAAAAAATGTTTTTCAATAATTGGATAAAATAATAATAAACACACACAAACATAACAAGAGAAATGAAAAGAAGAAGAAGATAAACTAGGTGAAGTTAAGGATTAGAAAAGTCTATCATTAGTTATGCTCCATTGATAATGTTAAATAATATACAACTTATAAATGCTATGTACAATAAAAAAAATACTAAATAAAAAGGCTAACAAAAATGACAAGAATCATCATCTTAAGATTTCAATAATTAAATTATATTAATTTATAAATTAATGATTAGAGGTTAAAAATATTTACAAAATAAATGACAAGTATGATAAAATAAGAGAAAATAAACAAGCAAACTTAATGTACATCTTACCAACATTAAATACTATAAACTAGGCTTGGAAAAGTCCATTGAAATTTGTGTTACCATGACAAAATTAAATATTAAATAACATATAGATTATTTGCAAAATAAATAAATAAAACTAAATAAAAAGTTTAAAAGATATACATTAATTATGGTATGTTTCAATAATTAATTTATTATATTAAATAATATGCATAACAATGTGAGAGAAATTGAAATATCAAATATAATGTACGTATCACCCATAAACAATAATCCCTCTAATTAATATTATTATATTTAGATTGTATAATCAAAACTATATTTATAATTGTATTATTAAAATAAATATTACTCATCAATATAATTATTAAGTTTTTTATTATCATAATGACAATAATAATTGGAAAATAATAGGCTATTATCAATTATTAAAATTAATATAATAATGCATATCAAAATAATCATTTATTATTATCAAATCAATAAAACTCAACTAAATTAGAAATTCAAAACTAATTGGATTTATCTATTTTGTCTCCTAATTAAAATTTAAACACTTGACATATTTCAGTCCACAACTAATATATTATGCATGTTGCATAGGAAACATGTCAATTAATAACTTTAGTTAATAATGAAATAAATGAAAAATGAAACATACAAATCCAATAAATACAAGCGATCTATAGACTAAACCTCTATTATATTGTCTAACATATAAAATAATATTTTTCAACAATTTGATAATATGACAAAAAAATGAAAAATATAGAAGATTAAATTGAATGACAATAGGAGTCTGAAAAATATGCCAGAAGTTGTGCTCCCAATGACATTAAATACTAAATTACTTAAAAATTATATGTATGATAAAACAAATTATTTAATAAAAAGGTAAATTGTAATTACATCAATCCTTATGTTAAGGTTTCAATAATTATTTTATATTAATTTATAAAATAATTATAAGAGGTTGAAAAAAGTTATAAAATAAAGGAAGTAAAAGAAATTAAAATATCTAACTTAATGTACATCTCATCTACATATAAACAATCCAATAATTATTATTTTATTAAAATTGTATAATCACAGTTATATGTATAATTGAAATCAATTATTGTAATAAATATTCATATCATATATACTATTAATAAGATTAAGATTATCACAGTGATAGCAACAATTACAAATATATTGATTATTATTAATTTATAACATTAATATATTTATAAATATTAAAATAATAATTATACTTTATCTATTAAATAAACTTCAACTAAATTAGAAAGTCAATATTAATTAAATTTGTTTATTTAGCATAAAGTAATGTATTACACGTATGGCATAGCAAATAAATACTTTAACAACTTCAGTAAATAATGAAATAATTGATAAACCAAACACAAAAAAAAAAATGTGATCAAGAGACTAAACCTAACTTATATTTTCTAACACATAAAATAAAGTATTTCAATAGATAGAAAAGGTAACAAAAAATGCAAAAATAAAATAAAATAGTAGAAGTCTAATGAAAATTTTGCTCCCTTAAATACATTAAATAGTAAATAACTTTTAAAATTATTTACAATTAAAAAAACTAATAAAATTTTAAATAAAAAGATTATAATTATGCTCCGATGATCACATTAAATAGTAAATAACATAAAATATGTACGTACATAAAAGGTAATAAAATACTAAATAAAATGGTTAACACAAATGGCATTAATCATTGTGTTAAGGTTACATTAATTAATTAATAAATTAAAGATTAGTGGATGAAAATATTTATTAAATAATTGACACACATGATAGAGTGAGAAAATGGAATAACAAATTTAATGTACATCTCACCTGCATACAAACACCTCAATAGCTATTATTATTATATCAGGATTGTATAATTACAATTATATTGTTAAATATCATAAATATAGTTATTAAGATTAAGATTAACACAATGATAATAATTATTACAAAAATACTTATTTTTTATTATTAATATTAATATATTAAAAAATATAAAAATAAATTTATTCTTTGTAGATTCAAGACCTCTATTAAATTAGAAAGTCAAAAATAATTAAACTTGTCTACGTTGTTACTTAATTAAATTTTAAATTTGACCAATTTTAATCCTTAAGTAACCTATTACTAATATTTCATATCTAATATATATGTTAACAACTTTAGTTAATAATGAAATAAATGACAAATCAAATGCACAAACCACAATAAACAAAAGTGATCAAAAGACTAAACCTACATTATATTGTCTAACATATAAAATAAAATATTTTAATAATTTAAAAACAACAATAAATAGAAGAGAAATTGAGAAAAAGAAAAATAAATTAGAAGACCCTTACAAAAGAATATTAACAAATAATGCAAATTGCATCATACAAATTTAACTAATAAACTATGAAGATTCATTTTGCTAACTATTGCAAATAATCATTAGCAAGTAATATAAACTACATCATACAAATCAAAATAAGAAAGTAAGCATGTGATTGGATTCAAATATATTAAGACACATCCTCAAAAGCTAACCTAGTTGCTAGTTGTTACATTTTATGTAACAAACGATGACTATTTTCCATAATTAATTTCCACCTGAACCAAAAACTGGAGAAAAAAAAACGATGTTTAAATTTAAGCATTACAAACAATATAACTATATAAATAACAAAAATCCTTCAACTTAAATATATTACTACTGACAATAACACCTCAATTAAATAATTTTAGTAAAGGAGAATCCTCCATTTCTACATACATTATCAAAAGCTAGCCTAGTTGTTAGTTGTCACATTTTATATAACGAATGATGACTATTTCCCATTATTAATTTATTAAGCACCAATCACAATAAAAATTATAAAGTGATAAAAAAAATATCTTAATATTTCAATACAACTATAAGCCAAACTGAATAGAACAAGACTATCATTTTGGTTAAATATAATAATACTAACAATTTATAAAATATGTATGATAATATTAATCGTTAATAATAATAAATTAGTAGTAAATAAATAATATTTTTTTATAGTAATAAATAATAATTTATTTTGAATAATAATCATAATAAGAAAAACTTATAATTATACTAATCATAAATATAAAATTGATAGCAATAAAAATAATAAAAACTATAATAAGTAATAATTAATAATAATATATAAGTTTTAGATAACACAATATTATAGAGCTGATACTATTAATTATATAAAAATATTATGCAATAATTAATAATAAAATTAATAAATAAAAACTAAACAAAAATAAAATACAAAAATAATTATGATAAACAAAAATAGATATTCCTTTTTTTACGGAGCATAAATAATTATTCTTAATTAAATAATGAAAAAAATACATTAATAAGAATAAATTAATCATCATTATAAATGAATAAATTAATCATCACTAATAATAAATACTAATAACTTGTAATAGTCTATATGATAAGATCATATATTATTATAAATATAAAATAATAACTAGAATATTGAATAATTATTACAACTGCTTAATTATTATTTTTATCAAGATAAAATAATGTTAATAAGAAAAAAAAAATTATAAATAAAATAATTAATATATATATATATATATATATATATATATATTATTTCTAATAATGTGAAAAATAAATAAAAGTGATATTATTAGGTAAAAATAAAACTCATTCACACCTATTTTTATAGTGTATGATTATACCGCATATTTGAAACAAGGGAAAGAACTCATTGGATGAACTAGTTGGGCATTGAGAGATGATGCACAATTGTAGATTTCACCTTGAGAAACATCTGAGAGTTTCATAACACAAAAAGGCTAGAATATTAGCACAAAAATCAATAATGTATCATGTTCGGCAAGTTAGGAATTTTGCAAATTTTAAAGTGGAGTGGCTAATGATATTTGATGCAATGATGGAAACTATAAAAGAAAAAAGCAAGGCCCCATTACCTTCTAAGTTTGTTTGACGGTTGGGTATTAGGGTCAACTGATTTCTTCTTATTTTTTCTTTGGTTTCCTTTTTTGATAGTCGAGTATACTGCTAGAATAATACCCTCATTTATAGGAATCCTAAGCTCATGGTTTTGCATATATCCTAATGTAATTATAATTTTTAGATATTATATTACATTATAAATATCTTTGATAAAAAAATAAGGCGTAAATTTATCAAATTTTAAATTAGATATTGTAATATAATAAAAATAGGACATTACCCATAATTTAGAAGCTGCCTATAAAGTAACATACAACATAAATTTATTATAAGTGGTCAAATAGGCTAAAAGCCAACTTATTTTGTTTAGTAATGACAAAAAAAGTAATTTAATAATGGAAAAATTAACAAACCAAACACACAAAATAATAAACAAAAGTGATCAATAATATAAAAACTAAGCTATATTATATACCCTAAGTTCTATAAAACAACAAATGGATATATGAAGTTAATAGAGAAATCAAAACAAATAACAAATGAAAAATGAAATGGGCGAGGATTGGGAATTAGAATGCCAATATATTTAGAGACGAAATATTAGAAAAAATGTAGGTTTGTGTAATAAGATTAAATTTGGATAAGTGGTTGATTTTTTTTTATTTATAAAAAATGACATGTTTGTCAGAGTAATATATCTCACCTAATTCCAAGCACTCCAACAAAACCAAAATAGAAAAACTAGAGTGACCACATAACTCCATACAACATCAATCCATAAATAAAGCAACTCACTACAAAACATCCCGCAACTTAGAGCTCTCTCAATCACACATTACGATTTTGACTAAAATAGAAAAAATTATTGTCTTAATATAGACAGAAAAAAAAAGAGATGACAAATTTAATTATATTAAACTAATTAATAATTTCTATTAACAAATAAATAGTTTATTAATAATATTACATAGCTTCTTCGGTGTCTGGATGATGAAGGATATCAGTGCAACATCGGTCATAAATAGCCAAAAAACAAGCTAGCAACAAGACATACCTTAAAGCCAAGCTGTATGAAATGATAGTATTACACACTTATCTAAGTTGCACCTACACAGTAAATAGACATATGAAAATAGGATAAATAAGACAACGAAGGATAAAAATAGCAAAGCTGAGATTTCCACTCAACTCATCGGGAAAAAAAACAATCTAGTATCATTTCTTTTGTTTATGTGCAACTAAAAGCATATAATATTGTAAAGATAATCATATACCTTTAGAGAAGTTGAGAATGGAGGTAGGATGATCAGATCCTAAATAACTGATGTGAAAGACAATTTCATCAGGCACATCATCTTTTTCCCCCCACAAAAGCCAACCAACACGAGCATATACAAGATGACAACATTACTGCTCTTAACGGTAAGCAAAAATCACATTCAAGCTTGGGGGGTAAAGGAATGGAGAAATGAATCTGCCACTAACATCATCAACATGAATTGGTGTGTCATATCCAATTTCATCCTTCGTGAGTAGGTCATTAAGATGTTTGACATCTTCAATCTCACTTGTTCGGGCTAGCATTGCTGCAACACACATGGTATTCTCATCTACAAGTTCCACAACTTTGTCTTGATCCATCAAGCAATTTCACTTCCTTAGCTCCACCTCATAGTACCTTGCAAATTTCTCCCAACCAACCTATACATGGATGGATGCAAATATATATATATACACATAGCAGAAAGCATGTCAATACATACAATTTGAGAGAGCCATTAAGAGGAAATTAAATAACATCTGAAGTTCATTGGGGTAGTGAAGTTCATCTCATGCAGGAAGTAGCCGTTGTAATTAGTTGAGGTTAATTAGCTACCTGAAGTTCAGTGGTAATAGGGTAATCATCCATATCAATATAGGTCTTGTTAATCGCATCCACCATAAGCTTGTCACGTTCGGGCTCCATCCATGTAGTGATAAAGGATGCAAGGCTCATCCTTGAATTTCCATCCAACAAAAGCACATTATTCATGATCTAATATACAGCTTCCTTAGGAGTCAAATTCTCCGGCATCTTAAACCTACTCCATTAGACGGAGTTAGAAATTTCATTATAAGCAAATTTTATATAAAAACAATGCAACTTTTACTAATAAATAAACAGTTCATAAGATTAACATTAATCATCATTATAAAATAAATAAATTATGATTATCTATTATTAATAAAATAACCATACTAATAATTTATTATATTTATGGTAGTAGTAGTGGTGGTGATAGTGGCAGTAGTAGAAGTAGTAATGCCACACCACTTGGTTTCAAACTTGGCATATAGGCATATTTCTAAAATTATATTTAAGAACATGAGGAAAAAAACATTAGTTAAACTTTGAAATTATTTAGTTAAAATATATTAAGTATCGATCACAAGGAAAAGAAAATAAGGGATCACAGATCCTAATATTTCTATACAATTATTATTCAAACCAAATAGAAACATGATACACATTTTTCTTATGCTAAAAGTTGAACTCCAAAAAAGAAACCAAGTCACAATCAAACATAAATATATACATATCAAAAAACATATCTCAAAACAATGTCCATTTTGGTAGAGTTGACCATCATCATTGCCAGCACATCCTATCCAATTTTTTTCCAGCTAACACATAATACAGATTATACTGTTTATACAACCACAAAATGATTTATGCTCTATCTCAACAACCTACTTGCTGCACATTGTCTAATATTTTTATATCTTCTATCCTATGTATACATACATATACTATTTGAAAAATTGAGGCCCACCTAAGTCCTAGGCCCTGTTTGGCCGTGTGCCCCTGATTATAGATAAGGCAACATCATATTCAAAAAGGAAATCAGGGACTAAAATTTCTACTCTATCACAACTACATATTCAAAAAGGCAATCAGGGACTAAAACTAATAAAAATTCACCCAACAAAGGTGACCTTAAAGTAAGATACTAAGGTTTTATATTTTGACAAAGCAATGAAGTGGAATTAGAAAATTAGAGGCATATGCCTCCAAATCCAGTAGTGTTACGGAAGTCTAAAATATTGAGGTTTAGTACAAAGCAATGAAACATCTCATTTTCTATATAAGCAATCATACATATAAAGTCATCTAATAAATATTAAGACATTTGAAACTTAAAAAAGAAAATATTTCAAAAATTACTAAACAAAATAAATAGAAATTGTCATTCTTATGAGGCAAATTACTACGGCATGAAGTACTTAATCATTCCTAAGCAAAAGGAAAGAAAAAACCATGATCAACATAGCAAATCTCCATGTTTGCCCAAAAGCACTTACCTTATCTAATAACACCAAATAATAAATCATAAATAAAGCAAACAATCAATCAGAAATTAAATCAAACTAATCTCTATACTTGTCCGAAAGTGATATATCTTAAACAAATATAGGAATATAAATTTATATATTGGGCAACAGGAAATTATCAACATTATTATCATAAATATAAAAAATACCATTCATATGTTTTTTTTAATCTAACCACATGAGAAAATAAACTCTCAACTCCCTAGAGCATTATTCATAACAACATTATTAAAACAGGTCCCCATAGGCTATCTACCAACCCCTTGCCTGCACATACCCTCCACTGACAGAGAGAATTTTAATTAAGAAAAAACTAGCATTTTAATCCAGGGTGGACAATTATACATTTATACATAAAGAGAGAATGATATTGCCACTTAACGGCATGAATCCAAAAGAGGCGCCTCCATCCTATATAAAGCCAATGATGAAGGCAGAAGAGAAACAATCAATCACTAGCGAGAAATAAAATAAAAAAGAATATCATCTTCAATTAAGTAACTAGCCAAATAGATCAATGTATCCAAACTGCACGGTTTACTCTACAGAAATTGTATATATTTAATTTACAATCAAGCATATATTACTAAAATGTAAAGAGGATGAAAGAGTATAGTTTAAGAGAATTAGCCACATTTTTCTTTATAGTAACTCATATGCTTAGCAGGTAGTCCAAGCATATCAATAAACTAAGCCCTGAAATATAACTGAAATTCCTAAGCTTAGGACTTCAACCCTCCAGTGCTGCATGAAAAAAAAATTACCCTAAACACAAATAAAGGTACAATGATATTAAAACAATTGGGTAGTTTATTGTTGCTAGAGTACTTACAGATGCTTTGATGTCCTCTTTACAATACAATCCTCAGCTATCGAGCACGAAAAATCTTCTTCACCAGTCATCTCTTAAATTTGAGGAATATTAGAGATTTCCCTATCAAATTTATTTGAACCTGAAAAAAAAAAAAGAAAGCGAGCAACTACAGCTGAGAAAGCAAAACCCACAACAAGTATGGACTTTCACCATCGGACAGCCTACCATGATTATCCCAGCTTCCCTCCAAAAAGATTTCTAATTTAATTAGGACATTTAACTTCCTATTACTTTTCACCATCTTTCACACAATCCAAATATAAAACTACTCCACAAGCTAAATGCCTCAAGGAAATCAAGGAATTCAAACCTCTCTTTTACTTCAATGTTTGAAAGAGTAGACTTCACTTTTAGATCTGATGCTTAAATCCTTGGATAACCCACCATGAAGATTTGGGGAATTATTGTATTTGAAGTTGGAATTCCTTTTATCCCGATTTCCTATCAAATGTTATTGTAAAGGATAAAGCTAATTAGTTGGAATTCCACCCCTTGGCATTTGGGGGGCGGTGGGGGGAAGTTAAACAAAACTAAATTTTAAGAAATAACTCATGAAGAAGCAACAAAACACTATATATAGGTCTCATACGTGCTAAGACCCGCCAGTGAGATAGATCATAACTGTAGAAACCTTTTCCACGTGGCTTGTCACTCCGATAATGATGAATCTCTCCTAAAAATGTTCCTTCAAAGAGCCTAAGTCAAAAATATCTTGTAGATTGACATATAAAATTGAAACAATAATTTTAGGACCAAGAACAGATTAATACATATTATTGTAGAAAAGCAAACACAAAAAGGTAAATAGTTTGACCAAAAGAAAAATTCCTAATTCATAAGCAATAGCTTAGAAGATTAGGGAAAAGGAAATGATTATATATTAAAATATATAGAAATTTCAAGTTATAATTGTAACACCCCAAAATTCACTACTTTTTTTTTAACGGAAGTAATTAAAATAGAAATACTTAAAACGTGTGAATTCTGGGGATGTTACCGCCACACTTAGTACCAGACCGGTTTACTCCTACAGTTTCAATACTAAGTGCTAAGGCTAAGAAAACAACTCATAAAATTAATAATAGTTCAAATTCATAAATACGAAAATTAGACACACACAAGTCCTTATTCAATTCAAACTACGAGAGTTAGTTTTTCAGGGAAGAGAGATAACTCCGAACATAAAATTATTTGAAGTGCTTAACATAAATTATTGAAAATAGGAAGAAAAATCTCAATGGAAGTCCGGCCACGCCACTCTAAAACGGATTCGGCCCAATCATCACTCGACCCCACCTGATGTCCCATAGATATCAATCGCATCAAAGTAAACATCTCCTACCTGCACCAAGTCAGATGGGCCTTCTACTCGTGGGAATGAGCAACACCCATGAAACGGGTGATCAGTACGCTATGTACTGAGTAAGGTAACCGAGCACTAAGGCCAACACATAAGCATATAATCCATGCAGAATAATAAAAGGGAATAATCCAACATAACAACATAAAGGAATATGAACAATTTAGGTAAAAGTACAAAGGCCCATTTATACTCCAAATTAATTAGTTAATTAATCTCTGATCGGAAATCGATTCACACCATGCTTTTATCAAAACCATGTGAGTACGGAAGCCCCCACTATTATAGCCGGTGGATCGGAGGCGCATAGGGTATTATACCCTAACCACTATTATAGCCGGTGGATTGGAGACACATAGGACTACGCGTCCTAACCACTATTCCTAACCGGTGGATCGGTTGGCCCCGTATCACATGGTATTCCGCTGTAAGTAATTAATGTCTTTTAGGTATTTTAACAAAACTTTGGTTTATTTTTGTTGAGCTCGGGAACCCCCACTATTGTAACCGGTGGATCGGTTTACGCATAGAGCATCTTGCTCTAACCACTATTATAACCGGTGGATCGTTCACGCATAGGGTAAAAACCCTAACCACTATTCCGAACCGGTGGATCGGTTGGTCCCGTCTCAACCATCTTCCACTTTATGTAATTAATATCTTAAGTATCTTATTCACAATCGTAGCTTCAGACACGCATTACTAACTCCATGCAAACCCTAGCTCTTATGCAAACCCTAGCTCCCATGCAAACCCTAGCTCTTATGCAAACCCTGACTCCCATGCAAACCCTAGCTCCTATGCAAACCCTAGCACCACGTAAACCATGCAATCCTAACTCCCATGCAACATACCCCACTTCCATGAGAACCCTAGCTCCATGTAGACCACCCTTCCACGTAAACTCTAACTCTTATGCAACTTACCATTCTCCCATGCAACCCTAATATTACCATGCAACGTACCACATTTCCATGCAAACCCTAATTTCCATGCAACGTACCATACATCCACGCAACCCTAATACTACCATGCAACATACCACACTCCCACGAAATCCTAATATTGCCATGCAACATTAACAACATCATGTGAAACCCTAACACCATGCAATATTAATAACATCACGTGAAACCCTAACACCATGGAATATTAATAACATCGTGCGAACCCTAACATGCATGTCTCAAGGCCAAATCACATATTATCACATATAAATAAAACACATGTCATATAACACCCCAAGATCATACGTGGACTCCACACCATATCATATATATAACATAAATAATAATGATAGACATATGATACATATCATGCGAATCACATAATGCATATAAGCACACAAAAGGCCTTAGCACCCCTTACCTAACACGACACCGGTCTTGGTGTACACTCCTATTCCACTTGAGGGGTTTGAATAGGTTCACCTATTAAATAAAATTATACTAGAATTAGGCTCCCTTATAAAATTTTATTATCCTCTAACTTATTCCAAGATTTGGTTTTTAATTAACATATTACTACTTAATAATTTAACTATAGAAATTATTACTTAAAAATACAAATGAATTATTATTTTCATTAGAAGAGGGTGGTGATCTAAGGGTTTCTACCCTTCACCAAAATATAATGATAGTATAATAATGATAATAATAACAACAACAACAACAACAACAACAACAACAACAACAACAACAACAACAACAACAATAATAATAATAATAATAATAAGGTATAATATTATTAATGATACTTTTATTAGTAGAATATTCATATTATTAATACCAAAATTCTTAAAATTAAAAGGTGGATTTCGAACCACCCTAATTTAATAATAATAATACCATTAGAAATTGTAATAATGATATTAGCATTATATATACTTATAATATAAAGTTAATAAAGATAATAATAATAATATAATTAGAAATAATGTTAAAAATGTTAATAATATTAATGAAAAGTAAAAGTGTGAGACCTAATTAAAATTTTAGGTCTCTTCCCCTCCTGAAATAATTACAATATCAATCCAATAATTACACTAATAATAATAATATTAATATTATTATTAATAATAACATTAAACATGTAAAAATTTAATTAAATAAATAAAGGCCGAGATGAATAATATATCTTACTAAATAATACTCCCAAACCTGTCAACAAAATTTATAAATTAGAATACAGTCGATATCAATAATAATAATAATAATAATAATAATAATAATAATAATAATTAAAGTTGAATTAACACTAAAATTTAGGCTAAAAATAGAATAATTATCAATAATTGAAAACTAAGTGTTTAAAAGGTCTAGGGTTTCACCTTGAGTCGAAGGATGTAGGTGGAACCGGCGGTGGTTCCCGGAGGTGGCCGGAAAATGGATCTAAGAGAGGTAAAAATGAAGAAAAAAAGGGAAGGGGAAAGGAGAAAAATAAAATGAGCTTATGGTTTGGTGGAGGATACTTAGCAGGAGATTTTGGGTGGTTTATAGGGTGGCAGAAGCGGCGTATGTGGTGGCGGACGGTGGTTTAAGGTTTCGGGGTAAAAATTTTGGCGAGATGAGAAGAAAACTTTGCACGGTTATGGAGGCCCGTATAAGAAGAATCGAAGGTTGAAAATGGTTTAGTTAGCTAGATGGAATTACAACGAAGAATTTGGAATGTGGTGGTGGCACTAAGGTTGGCTATCGGCGTCAGAAGATGCGTCTGAAGTCACGGTGGCGGGCGGTTCTCACTTAGGGTTTCGAGAAGGAAGAAGCTTCAAAAACATCCACAACCAGGCTATATATAGAGTTTAGATGGGTTATTAGGGTTTTGGGGGTCGCCTGGATGGTATTTAATGCTAGGGTTTTGGTGGCCGGTGGCACAAATTGGCCAGCGATTGTTTGGGTCGGGGTCGAAGCTTCTAGAAGAAAAATAGAGGGAACGAGTGAGAGTTGAGGATAATCGATCATTCCAAGTCAATGTGAGAGTCAAGAGGGAGAAAAAGAGGGGTGAATCAGCCGGTCAAATTCCTCGTGGTCGGCGCCGCCATTTTCGGGGGTGGAAGTTGCAGGCTGCGTCAACGGAGGAGAAGGGAGGAAGAAGGAAGGAGGGAGGGGGTGAACCGGTCGGCTGGGAAAGAAAGGAAAAGGGAGAGAACCGGGCCGGTCGCGCCGGTTAGATTGGCCATTAAATGAGACGCAACGTCTCATATGGAAATGAGTCAAAATGTGGCGTTGAAATGTTGCATGAAGGAGGCACGACGCTAGGCCGCGGAGAAAGGAGAAGAAGAAGTGTGTTGGGCCGCGCCAAGCCCAACCGGCGGGAGAGAAAAAAAAAAGAAAGAAAGAAAAGAAAGAAAGAAAGAAAGAAAAAGAAAAAAAAAGGAAAAAAAAAGGAAAAGGAAGATTTAAGGTTTTGGATTTAATAAACTAATTTGAATAATTTAGGTATCTAAAATAAAATATTTATTTAAAATAATATTAAATTTTCTTTTTAGGCTAATTTAGGGTTTTTAAAAATATTTCTCCTAAATTCCTTTTTAATTAACAAAAAGTCCAATTTTTCCTCAAAACAAGTATTTATAAATTCCTATTAATTTTCCCTAAATAAATCCCTCTTATTCCAAATAAAGTAATAAAATAAATTAATTTCTTAATAAATCCTTATTTAGTAGTATAAAAGTAGTGAATTTTGGGGTGTTACAATAATATGAGAATAAATATAAATAATAAATAATTAATAATCAAAAATCGAGTAAAATAAAGTATAAAAGTAAAGTACTATTTCTACTCATTCTATATTTCTACACAAATCATCCCAATTATTATTATCTATAATCTATTTAATTTTTTGGATCAAGATTCTAGTAAAAAACCAAAAGTCTTATATGCCCCAATACCAAGCACATGTACATCAAAACATAGAAACAAAAAAAACTTTAAGATAAATAGTAATTATAAAAAGCTTTTTGTGCGGATGATCTCTCCTAAAAACATTTGCAAAGAGGCAAAACTTCATAAAAAACACTTGAAGATAGACAAATATTGAGATAAAACTATAGGCAAATTGATATATATTTTTAAAAAAATAAATAGTCACAAGGGAATTACATGCAAAATTAAATAAAAATCAGTACAAAGAACTTTGCACAGACACATTTAAATTAATGTTTATGATTCCAAAAATTTGCATCCTAACATATTTTCAGAAATTAGCACATGCATTTCAAGCTGCTGTAATTTTTAAAAATCCAGCAAAAATTCTTAACTATTAATCTAGGTTGAATTTATATACTAAACATGTCTGTGAACCTACAAGATATGAATACATGCAATTATAGGATTTCAAAATATGAATAAAATGAAATGTTGGTGGTCAACATCAATCATGTCTAGCAATAATGCGCTTGGTTAGAGTTTGGTGCAAAAGATAGTAAAATCAAATACCTAAAGCATTCAAAGAAAGGGAAATAAGAAGTCTGATATTTTTAATCTGAAGCAAAATAAAAATAAAAATATATGATACAACAAATCAGAGTTCAATAACTAGTGTAGGATTGAGAATTGGGAAGACAGAGACTAGCCATACTTTGAGAATGAATAGTCGAGAGTAGTTGGTGTGTGTTAGATCGAAAAATGAAGTGGCTGATGCAACATGAATGGCAATAGACCGGAATCCTGTCATCCCAAACACGGAAACTTAGAAATTATTTGCTAGTCTCTTTAATCTACCCAAAGAAAAAAATTAATTCTCCCTCTTTAGTCTCACAGGTTGATTGGAACAGAAGACACACCAGCCAGAATACCTGACATTTCATGTTATAACAGACCAAATAAGTTTAGGAACACAAAGATACTACTTTTGCTTTTCCTTTTGCTAAAAAATAAGTACAACATCAATCATTTGTCGATGATGACCCAAATCTCTACCTATAAAATATCAAACCAACAGTTAGGATACCCGGTGACATTTATCATAGAAAATAATTTATCAATAATAGATGAGAAATTAATTAATAATATTACCCTCACCATTTAATTACCATCCAAAAAATTAAATAGCCATAGAGTAAATCAAGCATAGCGGAAGTATAGTTTATTTAATCAGGGCTATGAGAGGATTGTCATTCAACTCACAACTCGTCGAGTCCATGGCAACAGATCTAGATATAAAAATATAATCAGCAAGTCTACAAATCCAAGGTCGGATAAGAATAAATAGTTACCTACCAACATTTGTACCAAATATGATATTGAGATCGGCATATTATTCTTTAGAACTATCAGGGTAATAACCTACATTGCATTCTTTTCTGCGGGGATATGACTCGAAAAAATAGTTGATGCATAAATCACCGTAGATACAAAAGAACCAACTATTTCATAAGCACAGTAAGATATTAAAATAATACATTACCATCCAGCTCCAACAACTCATGGGCTGAAAAGAACCATATAAATTGGGTAAAATAAATAGAAGGGATCAACCGACTAAACCTAACTCATATTGTCAAACAATAATTGGGTAAAATAACAAAAATATTGTAAACAATAGTATAGAAATGGAGAAAAAGAAAAATAAATTCAATGAGGACATGGTATGGAGAAGTTTGTTGAAATTTGTGTTCCTTTGATGATATAAATATTGAATAAACTATAAATTATTTGCAAAATAAAATAAAATAAATATACTAAATAAAAAGGTTAATAGAAATAGCATCAATCATGGTAGGTTTCAATAATTAATTAATTATATTAAATTGAATGATAAAGTGAAAGAAATTACAGAATCAAATATAATGTACATCTCACCCATAAACAAGCACCCCTAATGTTGTTGTTGTTGTTGTTGTTGTTGTTGTTGTTGTTGTTATATTAAGATTGTATAATTACAACTATATGTTTAATTATAATCAATTATTAAAACATCTATTACTAGCATACATATAATTATTATGATTAAGGTTATCATAATGACAATAATAATTGAAAACTATCGGTTATTATCAATTATTAATATTTATATATTAATGCATATCAAAATAATAATTATACTTTCTCAATTCAATAAACCTCAACTAAATGAGAAAGTTAAAACTAATTAAATTTGTCTATTTTATCTCCTAGTCAAATTTTAAACTTGATATATTTAAGTCAACAAGTAATCGATTATGCAACATGCATAATATATCAATTAAAAACTTTAGCTAATAGTGAAATAAATAAGAAATGAAATGCATGAAAACAATATATACAAGTGATCTAAAGACTAAACCTATATTATATTATTTAACATATAAAATAAAGTTTTTCAATAATTTGATAAAATGACCAAAAAAATAATGCAAAATATAGAAGAAAATTTGAGAAAAAGAAACATAAATGGAATGAGGATAGAGATTGGAGATGTATGTTTGTGCTCCCAATGATATTAAATACTAAATTACTTAAAAAGGAGGTAGTTTTAATATTAGAATAAAATCATGCTCTATGGGGTGTGAATTTCTATGTTGTTTCACATGGCAACTTGGTTTTGATCTTAATATTGTTGTTGTTGATAATTTGTGGTTTTGATTATTATTATTATTATTATTATCTGCCAATGGTAACTTATGGTTTTGATTATTAGCAAGACTAGCTACATCCTTTGATTATTATTATTATTATCTGCCTAAAATAGGAGTTGAATAATGGATGATGGTGAGATGTAATATGGTTTGAATATGAGGGTGATATTCAAATATGTTGAATAGAAATGGGTGGAATCTTGCTTGAAGATTATATAAATTTAAATGGAGAAATGAAGAAGGGTTTAAATGTGGCGGGTCATATTCCAAATTGGTTAGGAAAGAAGGGAGGATAATAGGTTCTTGATTGAGCTTGGTAGACGGTTGAGTATAGGGAGAAGGTGGACAAATATTTGCGATGATAAAACTCGATGATGATGGGTGAAGTTTCAAAGGGAGGATGAAGATATACTAAAGGGAGGATATTCTATTCTTCAAACTTTGAAGTTGAAGATTCAAAGGGAGGATGAAGATATACTAAAGGTAGGTTGAAGATCTACTACCAAACACTTTGAAGATTACCTATAATTCAAGTGGAAGATCAATGTGCATGGATGGTGCATAGGTGAATGTAGCAAAAACATGGCTAACAAGATAAAGGGAAGGGTTGGAAATTCTAATGATTTGAAGAACCAACATATCTTTGATACCAAAAATGATGTGGATCAACTTGGAAATCATGAAATTGGAAGGATTGAAGATGGGTTTGGTTCGGTTTGAAGGTATGGATGAAAATGGAGGATGTGAATCTTCAACTAATATTCACACAAGAATGGGTTAAACTTTGAATGTTTCCTCAAGAACACATTCAGAAGGGTTTCTAGATAAGAAATGCTCTAGGTAATTTCTAAGAAGGTTGTTGAGATACATTGGATAGAAAATATAAAAATATTAGACAATGTGCAGGAAGTAGGTTGTTGAGATAGAGATAAATCATTTTAGGGCTGTGTAATTTGGATTATGTGTTAGCTAGAAAAGAATTGGATAGGATGTGTTGGTAATGATGATGGTCAACCCCCACCAAAATGGAAATTATTTTGAGATACAAATTTTTAATATGTATACATCTATGTTTAATTGTGACTTGTTTTTTTTTTTTGAGTTCTACTTTTACCATAAGAAAAATGGGTATCATGTTTTTAATTGGTTTCACGCATAGTTGTACATAAATATTAGGATCTTTGATACCTTATTTTTCTTTTCCTTGTGATTGATGCTTAATATATTTTGACAATATAATTTCAAATTTTAACTAATGTGATTGTTTTCCTATATGCCAAGTTTGAAACCAAGTGGTGTGGCATTACTACTACTACTACCACTACCAGCACCACTACTACTACCACTACCATCACCACTACTACTACCATAAATATAATATATTATTAGTATGGTTATTTTATTGATAATATATAATCATAAATTATTTATTTTATAATGATGATTAATGTTAATATTATAAATTGTGTATTTATCAGTAAAAGTAATATTATCTGCATTGTTTTTACATAAACTTTACTTATACTGAAATTTCTAACTCCGTCTAATGAAGTAGGTTTAAGATGCCGGAGAATTCGATTCCCAAGGAGGCTGCATATCATATCATAAATGATGAGCTTTTGTTGGATAGAAATCCAAGGTTAAGACTTGCATCCTTTGTCACTACATGGATAGATGAGAAAGGTAGGTTCAGTAGCAGAGATGATGATGGTGTGTGTGCATGCTGCGTGGAAATGAAAAAAAAAAGAATAAAAGCATTGGATGGGTGGTGTGCAGATTGGCAACTTGAGAAATAGATGGTGATGGATGATGGATGATGGTAGCTGTAGTAAGAGGAGGCAACATGCATGGAAGAAGCAAGGCAAGTTGCGAGTTGCAAAAACCAAAGTCAAGCTTTACAACAAAGCTGATAGGAGAAAGAAAAAAAAAGGAAAAAGAGAAAAGGTTGGGGGTTAGCTTAGATGATTTTGGATTAACCAAAATAGATAGGATTAGTGATAATTTCAGCAGATTTGAGATTGGATTACAAAATATCATTTATCTGGGTCATATATTTTAGATTCTGTTAATGTTTTGGGATTAAAAATTTTAGTTAAGGCTAATAATAATATTTTCTTGAGATTAGAATCAAATTAAGGTATTAATGATACGAGATTAGGCTAAGCAAAATTTTGGGGTATACCTTAGGTGGTTATTGTAAGTATTGATTCAAGGGGTTACCAAGAATCAATTTTTATCCTCTCAAATCCTCCCCATTTCTTTCATGTATTTTTGGTTGTTCTAAGGTTTTAGAACACCAACACCTAGTAAGACTTTATTTTTCTCCCCATCAAGTTTGCTATTTTATTTTTCCATTTCTCTACAAAGCACCTCAATTATTTAATAAAAATTTTCAACCTCAAATCCTTAATTTATAAATTAATTAATTAAACCTTAACACAATGATTAATGTCATTTTTGTTAACCTTTTTATTTAGTGTTTTATTAATTTTTATTGCACATATATTTTATAAGTTATTTATTATTTAATGTAGCCTCTAACCTTACCATATATTTTTTTCTTTTTATCTATTTCTCTACAATTTTTGTGCATCTTTACCATTATTTTATGTAAAAACTTTATTTTTCATGTCAGACAATAGTTTAATGAACACTTTTGTTTGTTTTTTATGTGTTTAGTTTGTCATTTATTTCTTTATTAACTACTGGTGTGCTTTTTTGATAGTAACATTTAATATAATAATTTATTAAAATTATAAATATAATTTTTATTATACAATATAAATATAACAATAACTATTGGTGTGCTTTTTTATAAGTGAGATGCAATTAAGTTTGCTATTTTAATTTATTTTATCTATCATATGTGTTATTTATTTTATAGATATTGAAATATGTAATCTAATTTAAATTAATTATTAAACTATGTCATTTTTGTTAACCGTTTAATTTTATATTTTATTATTTTTTATTGTACCTATATTTTATAATTTATTTACCATTTAATGTCATAAATGGAGTATAACTCCCGACAAACTTCTCTACCACTATCGTCCCTTGATTTATTTTTATTTTTCTCTATTTGTTAATTATTTTTCTTTTTTTGGTTATTTTATTTGTCTATGAAAAATCTTAATTTTTGTGTTAGAAAATAAAAGTTAGGTTTAATTTCTTGATCACTTTTGTTTATTCTTTTTGTGTGTTTGGTTTGCCCTTTATTTCATTATTTACAATTGTTGTTAGCTTATATGTTAGCTATATCACATGTGTAATAGGTTAGGTCTAGTTTCAAATTTGGTTAGGAAACAAAATAGACAAATTTAATTACTATTGACTTTCTAATTTAGTTGACGTTTATTTTAATTGACAAAGTATAAATATTATTTTCATATTTTAAAATAAATTAATGTTAAAAATGAAGGGAAAAAGCAACTATACAATAAGATAAAATAATACATAGTCACTGTCTATGAACACATCATTTAAGGGTCATTTTAACCTTGAGAGTCATTAAAAAAAGAAAGAAAGTGTACCTGTGCTTCCATATATCTAAGAGCATACCTTGGGTACAAGTATGTGATACTCGGTGGTTAGGCCAATCTCTATAGACTGTAGACCAGGAAAAAAAAATATCAACTCCTAATGATGCTACTTTTGCAACAGACAAGTAGCATAAACAACCTCAAACATAAGAAAAGTACACTTCTTTTCTTGGACTTCAAACACGAAGAACATGCACTGCACTAAGGACCAAATACATAGGACTACATGTAATTGAAACCGGGAATGAACTGATGCAAGGTATTCACAATGAATCCAATTGTTGCAATATTTGCAGCCGCAATATCCCACTTGTGTGTGCTGCACCTGGATGTTAAGGAAACTTATCATGTAAAGGAAATCTCGAAAGAAGCACCCAATAGTAAGCTCCTACAAAACCCATATTTGATGAAAAACCCTCAAATTTTGCAAAGGAATCTCTAATAGTGCAATAGTTGTAACCTTCACAACAACTTTTTCACTTACCACCGGAACAGGATCAAACTCTACAAAGATCTGCATGAAAAGATCTTAATTAGAGGGCACGTATTGAACTAAATACAATTGCTAAAGCAAGTACAATGTTGCCCCTCTTGGAGGTTGATTTTCAATTGATGACTCCTACAAAGACCTCACACTTTCCGGATAAAGCTGCACTGGTAATTTGAAAAGATAATGATTCCTCCCTATGAATCGATGTTCAATGCACAAATACATTCAAGATAACTTTTGGGACATGGACACCATCTTAGAATTATAATGGCTAGTATTCAGTAAACATAAGTTCTTCTTGCATTCACCTAAAAAGAAATATGATAAATTGGTTATTATTTTTTCTATATTTTAAAATGTCACATCAGCTTTTCCATTTATAATTGGTTATTAATAAGGAAAGATGACACTAAACAAATATTTAGAGCAGCATCTAAGTTTCTGAATAGACACTTCAGACAATTATTATTAACAAGCATGCATACCTAAGTATGAATGTATGATCCCTTGAGTACCTCTGTAGTAGGGACTTGTCGACTTCCCAAACCTCTCCTTTCTAGCCACACCAACAACATCAATATTCAAGTACATTAGAATGAAAAACCAAATATAATGACCAAAAAGAAAAGAGAAAAAAATGATAGCATAAGCATGGCTAGGTGAAATTACAACAACCCAAAATTTACCCAACATTTAAAAGACTAGTCATTCACACCCTCTTCAAACACAATTTGATTATTAGTAAACAAAAGATTAATACTAAATGGACATACATTAAAAATAATAATAATAATTAGAGATACACCCAAGCAGTTCACAGATTGACAACAAATAAATATGAATATGTTAATACCAGCTGTAAAGCATATCATCATCACAATGTGAATACCTTCCACAGATAAAGAAAAATGAACAGGAAATTTGCTAGAAGTAACCATAGTGCATCAGAAAATGGAATGTGTTTGGTATAGGAAAAGCAAAAAAATGGATTCTATGTACAACATAATAAAAAAATATTCAAAAAGAAAAATATGCAACACCACATGACGGGGTTGAGTTATATAGGAAAAAGGAACTTATTACATAGTGAAAGCTCTCACCAGTATCCCATATTGTTAGCTTCAGCCACTTCCCACCAACATTGAGTAATTTGATCCACCTAAGTAATGATCAGGTAGAGGAACTGTAAGAAGTGGGCAGCAGGACAATATATGAAACTACGAAGTTAAGTAGCAGAGCTTTGGCTGCACAAAAGCAAGATACTTGATCCATAAATCACAATACAAGCAAACGAACCAACTATTTCATAAGCAAAATTAGATATTAAAATAATTTATTACCATCTAGCTCTAGGAACTCATGAGCTCAAGTACCTTAGCCTGAAAAAAATGCTGAAATGTATCACCATGGAAAAAAGAGACACTAATTCAAACACAAAAGTAAAATTCAATAAATTAGCTCTCAAATGAAATTCAATAAGTTAGCCCACAAATAACTCCAAATTCCTCTCCCGTAACCACACCCTAAAAAGAGCAAGCATAAAAACCCGATAAAAAAGGTACTTTGTTCAAAAAGTAATAGCTGAGCTCATCAAAGAGCAAAATTCCACAGAGAAGGTTCAAAATATCAACAATTTGACATAGTAGTAGATGGTGACCACTGATTATCAAAGTAGTAGATGGTGATATAGTAGTAGATGGTGACCACTAGTTATCAAACTCAAGCTGAGGTATGTGATGATACACATAATCCCATTACCATACATGCTTTCGTGCTCAAGCACTAAACAACTTTTCTCTTGCCCCTTCCTTTCTTGCTGGAGCAGTATCAAATTCCACTGGAAGCTAAGAAGTCAAAGAGGCCACCATGGGAAGTCAAAGTCAGCATCGGCTTCTATTCTAGCATATTAATTGGAGTGAGTGAGTAGAGCTGGTGTTAAGGAATGTACCTATGGATCGTGAAGCATAAATTGTTTGCAAAATAAATAAATAAAACTAAATAAAAAGGTTAATATAAATGACATTAATTATGGTAGATTTCAATAATTAATTTATTATATTAAATAATATGTATAACAACGAGGGAGAAATTAAAATATCAAATATAATGTACATCTCACCCATAAACAAACACCCCTATAATTAATATTATTATATTTAGATTGTATAATTGCAATTATATTTATAATTGCAATCAATTATTAAAATAACTATTAATTATAAATATAATTATTAAGTTTATGATTATCATAATGAAAATAATAATTGAAAAACAACAGGCTATTATCAATTATTAAAATTAATATATTAATATCAAAATAATAATTTATTTTTATCAATTCTATAAAACTCAACTAAATTAGAAAGTCAAAACTAATTAAATTTGTCTACTTTATCTCTTTAACAAAATTTAAACTCAACATATTTAATCCCACAAGGAATATATTATGCATGTTGCATAGATAACACATCAAGTGACAACTTTAATTAATAATAAAATAAATCAAAATGAAACACACAAAACCAATAAATACAAGTGACCTATAGAATAAACTTATATTATATTGTCTAACATATAAAATAATGTTTTTAATAATTTCACAAAATGAAAAACAAAATGCAAAGTATAGAAGAGAAATTGAGAAAAAGAAAATTAAGTTGAATGAGAATAGGGGTCCGAGAAATATGTGAGAAGTTGTGCTCCCACTGACATTAAATGCTAAATTACGTAAACAATGCATGTATGATTAAAAACAATTACTTAATAAAAAGGTGAGTAGTAATTACATCAATCCTCATGTTAAGCTATCAATAACTAATTTATATTAATTCATAAATTAATTATGAGAGGTTGAAAAAAGTTATAAAATAAAGGAAGTGAAAGAAATTAAAATAGCAAACTAAATGTACATCTCACCTACAAACAAGCACTCCAATAATAATAGTTATTATTATATTAAAATTGTATAATAGCAATTTTATATATAATTGAAATCAATTATTGTAATAAATATTCCTATCATAAATATAATTAATAAGATTAAGATTACCGAAATGATAACAACAATTACGAAAATATTGATTATTATTAATTTTTAACATTAATATATTTACAAATATTAAAATAATAATTATACTTTATCTATTAAATAAACCTCAACTAAACTAGAAAGTCAATACTAATTAATTTTTTTTATTTAGTTTCCTAATCAAATTTGAAACTTGACCCATTTTAGGCATCAAGTAACCTACTATGCATATATGGCATAGCAAACAAATAATTTAACAACTTTAGTAAATCATGAATTAAATGACAAACCAAACGCACAAAAACAATAGCCAAAAGTGATCAAGAGACTAAACCTAACTTATATTTTCTAATGCATAAAATAAAGTATTTCAATAGATAGAAAAACTAACAAAAAGATGCAAAAAAATAGTAGATAAATACAGTAAAAGAAAAATAAACTAGGTGATATTAAAAGCTATCGAAGTCTCTCGGGAGTTGTACTCCCTTAAAGGCTTAAATACATTAAATAGTAAATAACTTATAAAATGTATCTACAGTTAAAAAAATTAACAAAGTTCTAAATAAAAAGGTTGGAATTGTCCTTCTATGATCACATTAAATAGTAAATAACATAAAATATGTATGTGCATAAAAGATAATAAAATACTAAATAGAAAAGGTTTATATAAATGGCAACAATCATTGTGTTAAGGTTACATTAATTAATTGATAAATTAAAGATTAGAGGTTGAAAATATTTATTAAATAATTGACACACATGATAAAGTGAGAAAATGGAATAGAAAACTTAATGTACATTTCACCTACATACAAATACCTCAAAAGTTATTATTATTATTATTATTATATAAAGATTGTATAATTAAAATTATATTATTAAATATGATAAATATAGTTATAGAGGTTAAGATTACCATAATGATAATAATTATTACAAAAATACTGATTTTTTATTATTAACGATAATATATTCAAAAATATAAAAATAAAATTATTGTTTGTTTATTCAATAGACCTCAATTAAATTAGAAAGTAAAAAATAATTAAACATCTCTACGTTGTTATTTAATTTAAAATTTAACCAATTTTAGTCCTTAAGTAACCTATTACTAATGTTTTATAACTAATATATATGTTAACAACATTAGTTAATAATAAGATAAATGAAAAATCAAATGCACAAAAGTAGTAGATATTCAACCTAGCTTTAGTATATCTTCATCCTCCCTTTGAATCGCCGCCCATCATCATCGAATTTTATCATCCCAAATATTCGACCAACTTCTCCCTATTTTCAACCATCCACCAAACTAATTCAAGAACCTATTATCCTCCCTTATTTTCTAACCAATTTCGAATATGACCCTCCATATTTGAACCCTTCTTCATTTCTCCATTTAAATTTATATCATCTTCAAGCAAGATTCCACCCATTTCTATTCAACATATTTGAATATCACCCTTATATTCAAACCATATCACATCTCACCATCATCCATTATTCAACTCCAATTTTAGGCAGATAATAATAATAATAATAATCAAAAAATTACATAATCTGCACACTCCGGCAGCTGTAACCAAAGATCCACATAAACCATATGCTGCATCACACTCCTATTTGTCCACCAAATAAGACAAACAATTGTAAGTAAATAATTCATAGCAATTATCAAAATTAATTAAGTATAAATTTTTAAGGTTCATATCATTCCCCTCTTCTTGAAAAGGTTTCGCCTCTGAAACTTGAATAAGTCCCAAAAATGGACTAAGATCAGCCACATTAAAAGAATTGCTCACATTCCCAAATTTAGCAAGTAAATCAATCTTATAAGCACTATCATTAATTTTCTCTAACACAGTAAATGGTCCATCTCCTCTGGAATCTAATTTTGACTTCCTAAAATTTGGAAATCTTTCCTTCCTAAGGTGTACCCAAACTAAGTGATGTGGTTTTTATCAAAGTAACGAAAGGTTGGATCAAAATTTGTATTAGAAGCTGTCACCCACGATCTAATGCAAAAAGAATGAAGTGATTTGGTGGATTATAGACGAAGAAATTGATGTTACAAGATGAAGGTGTTTCAGCAGATTTGAAGGTGTTCAAATGTGTCGTGTGAAGATAGATTTGAGGAAGGATTAATCCCGGATTTTCCTTGCTCAATACAGACCCAAAGGGAGGATTAGACTTTAGCTCTCTTGCTCAAAAATTTATCAAAATTCTTATTATTCATTCTATTCAATTCTCTATCAAATGTTGTGCACAAAAGGTATATATAAGAAATAATAAGCTTGGTGGTGAGCTTCCTTAACCAGCCAAGTTTACCCACCTAATCCAGCCCATTAATCATGGTTGAATTAAGCCCATATTAACCATAATTCACAGAATAATATCATTGGTTAAATGATACTAAGGTTTAATATTACAAAGCTATACAATAGACTAAGATATATACATGAAATTATAGCCATACCCTAACTTACATAAAATATACTTAGGGTTAGGGTTTACAACAAGTTTATAAAAATAATGAATATCATCACTCTATCTCTTTTTGTAATGTATCATCCCATGTATGTCATAGTCTTGCATGCCTTGGAATACTTGTACACATCAATGTGTATGAACATCATCTTCTTGCAAATATGTAACATACCTACAAGAATAACTTGAATGGTTTTTAATGTCAAGCATATTAGAATTATCAAGAATATTTAACATGATAGGCTCCAATATTATAAAAGCTAAATCATCTTCCTTACCTTGAGGATTAGAATGAATAGGACAATCATTATGTTCAATGGATGCTCCTGCATCATGCTCCCCAAGTTGAGAAGAATTTGCCCTCAAATTTTCATCAGAATAATAAGGAGACAAATCACCAACATTAAAATTTCTTGAAATTCTACCATAAGAATTTGGAAGTTCAAGTTCATAATCATTATCTCCAAACTTCCTAAGTATTTTAAATGGACCATCGGCTCTTGGCATTAGCTTGTTTTTACGTAAATTAGGAAATCTCTCTTTACGTAAATGTAACCAAACTAAGTCACCAGGAGAATACACATAAGAGTTTCTATGCTTATTCGCTTGAGCTTTATACTTGGCATTAGATTTTTCAATATGATTTTTGATTTTATCATGAAGTTGTTGAAAAAATTTTATTCTCTTTTTAGCCTCATAGTTTTGCAATTCACCTTTTTTCAATGGAATCATGTTAATAGGCATGTTAGGATTGACACCATACACACTAAGCATATTCCATAAAGTTTTCCAAAAGTAAGTCATAAACTTGACATAAGTAGTATTTGAAAGGATTATACAAAAACTCATATTTTCTTTCACAAATCCTTTATCCATAAGTTCTTGTATTTGTTTTTGTAATTCCTTAGCTTCTTCCGGGTTACATCTATAAGTCGGTTTATTAGGGATAGGCATACTAGGAACAAGATCAATAGCATGTTCTATACCTCTTTTAGGTGGTAATCCAGGAGGTAAGTCATCAGGAAATACATCATTATACTCATCAAGCAACTTAATCAAATTAGGATCTTTAAGTTGTTGTTTTTCAGGTTTAGAATCTTCAGAAACTAGAGCATAACAAATTCCTTCTTCTTTTATACATTTGTCCATAGCCTTTTCATGTAAAAATAATTTCTTTTTATCATCACTCAAGGCCATATGATCATATAAAGAAGGTTTGAGCCTATACAATTGTTTTTCCTTTTTCACCAAATATTCATTAGTTACCCCATCATGAGTTGCTTTTCTATCAAATTGCCATGGTCTACCCAAAAGTAATCCACAAGCATCCATAGGTAAAACATCACATAGAACTTCATCATGATAGTCTCTAATAGAAAATGTGATTAAAGCTCTTTTGTTTACTTTAGCTCCTTTATCCTTGTTTAACCATTGTAAAGAATAGGGTTTAGGATGATTAGTAGTTTCCAAACCAATTTTCTTAACCATTGCCTCACTAGCAACATTAGTACATGAACCACTATCAATTATAAGTCTACAAACTGTATCACCTATTTTACACTTAGTTTTAAAAATCTTTTCTCTTTGAGTAGGTGTAATACTAGGTTGTATTTGCAAGACTCTTTGAATTACAAAGTAGGGGTCTCCTTCTTCTTCTTCCATAGTTAATATTTCATTAGGAGATTCAACTTCTAATTCATCATCATCACTACATGGTTCTATGTTTTCTATGTCATGTAAGGTTAAGGCTCTTTGGTTAGGACAATCTCTAGCAAAATGTCCATATCCTTTACATTTGAAACATTGTTTATTAGCCATTTCAACCACCTTATTTTTACCTTTATCATCTTTTTTATTCTTTCTATCATATGAAAATGTCGATTTAGGTGTAAAGGTGTTAGAATAGGGTTTAGTCAAAGTAGAGGCATTGGACTTAACATAGGCTTTTGTTGTCTTGGTTTGTCTTTCAATCTTCATAGCCAATTTTATCAAGTCATCAAGAGAGTCATAAGAGTACATATCAACTTTTTCTCTTATTAAGTTATTCAAGCCACCTAAGTATCTAGCACATCTTTGTTCCTTTCTTTCATGAACATCACAAATAAGGGCTAGTCTTTCAAACTCTCTAGTGTATTCTTCTACACTAAATAAGCCTTGCGTTAGAGTAGTCATCTTAATATACATATCTTGTTCATAGTCTCTAGGCACAAATTTCTTTCTTAAGTGCTTTTTAAGTTTTTCCCAAGATTTGATTTTAGACTTCTCTTGTCTTTCTCCAGTTCGCTTTAAGTTATCATACCAAATTCGAGCAAACTTTTTGAACTTTAGAGTAGCTAATTTGCACTTTCTATCATCATCATATTCTCTAAACTCAAAAATAGCTTCAATCTCATGAAACCACTCAAAAAATGACTCCACATTCAAATCACCATAAAATTCAGGAAGTTCAAGTTTAATAATTTGATCTTCATGGTGTGGATTTCTTACATGGAATGTAGGTGCTCTTCTTTGGTTGCTTGAGCCAAAAGAATTTGCCTCCTCTTCTCCATCTTCATGATGAGAAAAATTTATGGGTCCACGTCCATTCTTGGCATGGTATAGCGTCTTCATTCTCCCTTCCACACTATCATGTGTGGTTTCCATTCGAGGTTGCCATGGTTTACACTTCTCTTGGTTGGCCAACTTTGCTTCTACACTTTGGAGTTGATGTTGTAGTGTGTTTTGTGTCTGTAGTTGGGCATCCATGCATGTGGTGAGGCTTTTGATGGACTCAACCAGGGCACGCACCTCTTCACTAGCCATGGTGAAGGTTGACACACAACCTTTCTTGATGCACACAATATATCTTCCACAAATGTAGGTGCTGGATTCGTTTTGCCTCCAACCAAACAAAGCACGCACCGATTTCTAATTCTAAAGCAAATATCAAACACTACCTGCAATATTTATTTAGGCACAAAGGAGATCTTTAAGCCCCAAGAATAGCCACTGCACGCAGGTACACACAAACAATGAAAGATTAGTAATAATAGGTGTGAAAATGATTCACATAAAATCATAGAACATGTTTCTGTGTTGTCAATAAAATCGTGTCTTCCAGTGGACGTTTCGTGTTGAAGTCTTCATAGAAAATGTAGAGGAGATCTAGAGATAGATGATGGACTATTTTCTTGAGAGAAATTGATGAGAGATGTGTCGAATACACGGCCTGCAAGTTCCAGGTCAGTTTCGGGCTTCACATAAAATCATAGAACATGTTTCTGTATTTTCAACAAAAACTTGTCTTCCAGTGGGAGATTCGTGTTAAAGTCCTCATAGGAAATGTATAGGACATCCAGAGGTAGAAGATGGACTAATTTCATGAGAGAAATTGATGAAAAATGAATCTAATACACGGCCTGCAAGTTCCAGGTCTGTTTCGGGCGATTGAGAACTGTCCAGGGATGTCGAACACTTTGAAGCTTTTCTTCTTACTTGCACGAAGAGAAATTGAATGGGGTTGTCATAAACTTGATCAAAAACTAATAGAGAGTAGAATACAATAGAAATAAAGTGTTGAAGAGGCACACACGATTATTGCAACCAGACCAACCAAACTGGTGCTGCTGAAATTCGAACTCTGTTGGTATTTTATGTGAAAAGTTGAGGGAAAATGCAACAAGATCGTTGCAAGATTGCAAGAAATTCAAGAACGAACTTCAAGAAAACTTAAAGAAGTTCATCAAGAATCAAGAGTTGCAAGAAATGGTGGAGTATCCGTGGAATTCTTGGTGAAAGAACACACCACGATTTCAGGTCGACAGAAATCAGCTTCGAACAAATGAAGCTTTGATACCAAAAATGATGTGGTTTTTATCAAAGTAACGGAAGGTTGGATCAAAATTTGTATTAGAATCTGTCACCCAAGTTCTAATGCAAAAAGAATTAAGTGATTTGGTGGATTATAGACGAAGAAATTGATGTTACAAGATGAAGGTGTTTCAGCAGATTTGAAGGTGTTCAAATGTGTCGTGTGAAGATAGATTTGAGGAAGGATTAATCCCGGATTTTCCTTGCTCAATACAGACCCAAAAGGGAGGATTAGACTTTAGCTCTCTTGCTCAAAGTTTTATCAAAATTCTTATTATTCATTCTATTCAATTCTCTATCAAATGTTGTGCACAAAAGGTATATATAGGAAAGAATAAGCTTGGTGGTGAGCTTCCTTAACCAACCAAGTTTACCCACCTAATCCAGCCCATTAATCATGGTTGAATTAAGCCCATATTAACCTTAATCCACAGAATAATATCATTGGTTAAATGATAATAAGGATTAATATTACAAAGCTATACAATAGACTAAGATACATACATGAAATTATAGCCATACCCTAACTTACATAAAATATACTTAGGGTTAGGGTTTACAACAAGTTTATAAAAATAATGAATATCATCACTCTATCTCTTGTTGTAATGTATCATCCCATGTATGTCATAGTCTTGCATGCCTTGGAATACTTGTACACATCAATGTGTATGAACATCATCTTCTTGCAAATATGTAACATACCTACAAGAATAACTTGAATGGTTTTTAATGTCAAGCATATTAGAATTATCAAGAATATTTAACATGATAGGCTCCAATATTATAAAAGCTAAATCATCTTCCTTACCTTGAGGATTAGAATGAATAGGACAATCATTATGTTCAATGGATGCTCCTGCATCACTAAGTCCCTAGGTTTAAAAACCATTCTTCTCCTTCTTTTATTAGCATGTCCAGCCATCTGTTGCACTCTTTTGTTGATTTGTTGACTTACAGATTCATGTAACTTTTTCATATTATCAGCTCTAGATTCAGCATCAAAATTTTTCAATTCAGCATGAGGTAAAGGACTTAAGTCTAAAGGAGTTAAAGGATTAAAACCATACACAATTTCAAATGGAGTTTTATTAGTTGTAGAATGCAAAGTCCTATTATAAGCAAACTCTACCTGAGGTAAGACATACTCCCATTGTTTAAGATTCTTTCCAAGGATGGCCCTTAATATGTTTCCTAATGTTCTATTTACTACCTCAGTTTGTCCATCAGTTTGAGGGTGACAAGTTGTAGAAAAAAATAAGTTAGTCCCTAATTGTCCCCATAAAACTTTCCATAAATGACTTAAAAACTTAACATCTCTATCTGAAACTATAGTCTTAGGAATTCCATGCAATTTAACTACATTAGAAAAAAATAATTTAGCCACAGCCACAACATCATTTGTTTTATTACAAGGTATAAAATGAGCCATTTTACTGAACCTATCTACTACAACCATTATTGAATCCTTAGCTCTATTAGTCCTAGGTAACCCTAAAATAAAATCCAAAGAAACATCAACCCAAGGGTGGTTAGAGACAGGTAAGGGAGTATATAAACCAAATGGTTTTGAAGCAGTTTTTGCCTGCCTACAAGCAATACAATTGACACAATATTTTAAAACATCTTTTTTCATGTGTGGCTAGTAAAAATGATCAGTTAAAACATCTAAAGTTTTCTGAGATCCTAGATGTGCCATTAACCCACCACTATGAGCTTCTTGAATTAATAAACCTCTGTAAGAACATTCAGGAATACATAACCTATTTTCTCTAAACAAATAACCTTCATTAATAAAGTACTTTCCTTGTGTAGAAACTTCACACCTTTAATAAATTTCTCTAAAATCAAGATCTTCTAAGTATAACAGTTTAATACTGGAAAAACCTAACAAAGTAGTATCAGCAGCATTTAATAAAGCATATCTCCTAGATAAAGCATCTGCAACTATATTATCACTTCCTTTCTTATACTTAATCATGTAAGGAAAACTCTCAATAAATTCTATCCATCTACCTTGTCTTCTATTTAACTTTGATTGACTTTTTAAATACTTAATAGCTTCCTGATCAGTATTAATTACAAATTCTCTATGCCACAAGTAATGTTGCCAAACATCCAAAGCCCTTACTAAAGCATACAGTTCCTTTTCATAAGTAGAATAATTCAAAGTACTACCATTCAACTTCTCACTAAAATAAGCGATTGGTTTACCCTCTTTAGATAGTACAACCCCTATTCCTAACCCTGAAGCATCACAATCTAATTCAAACATCTTTTCAAAGTCAGGAAGGCTCAACACAGATGCTTGGGTTAATTTAGTCTTAAGTATTTCAAAAGATTTTTTCTTTTCTAAACCCCGCTTAAACCCATTATCCTTCTTTGTTATGGCAATCAAGGGAGCAGCTATAGTACTGAAATTCCTAACAAATCTCCTGTAGAAAGAACACAACCCATGAAAACTTCTTACTTCAGCCACACTCTTTGGCACAGGCCATTCTTGAATAGCTCTAATCTTATCTTCATCTACAGATATACCATCTTTTCCTACCACAAATCCTAAGAAAACCACACTTTCCAGAAAAAATATAGACTTAGTTAAATTAGCATAAAGCTGTTCTGTCTTAAACACATTCAAAATAATCCTTAAGTGTTTCAAGTGTTCCTATAAAGACTTACTATATATAAGTATGTCATCAAAATAAAAAACCACAAATTTTTTAATAAACTCCCTCAAAACATAGTTCATAAGCCTCAAAAAAGTACTAGGAGCATTTGACAACCAAAAAGGCATTACCTACCATTCATATAATCCAAAATTAGTATTAAAAGCTGTCTTCCACTCATCTCCTGGTTTCATCCTAATTTGATGGTACCCACTTTTTAAATCTATTTTTGAAAATATAACAGCACCATGCAATTGGTCCAACATTTCATCAAGCTTAGGGATAGGATATCTATACTTTATAGTTATCTTATTTACTGCCCTGCTATCCACACACATCCTCCAACTACCATCCTTTTTAGGAACTAATAGCACTGGTACTGCACAAGGACTCATAGATTCCTTAATGTATCCCTTACTTAACAATTCAGAGACCTGTCTTTTTAGTTCCTTAACCTCCTCAGGATTAGCCCTATAAGCAGGTCTATTTGGTATAATAGCTCCTGGAATAAAATCTATTTGATGTTCTATTCCCCTTAATGGAGCTAATCCACTAGGAATGTCCTAAAGAAACAATTCACTATATTCTTCCAATAATTTTTTTACTGTACTAGGTATTTCTCCACTTATTCCTATCTGACACTCATAACAGTCCTTATAAACTATTAAATACACATTGGCATTTCTTTTCATTGCCTCCCCTACATCCTTACTTTTAGCATAAAACCCAGAAGTTCCTTTCATGTCCTTTGAACTAACATCATTCTCCAAACTAGGTTTAGATAACTCTTTATAATCAGACTTAATTTTAATTTGATCCTCAAATATTTCTTCTGGAGTCATAGGTGCTAAGATAATCTTCCTATCATCCTTTTGTACTGTATATCTATTTTTATATCCATCATGTATTACCCTCCTATCATATTGCCAAGGTCTACCTAGCAACAAATGAGCAGCATGCATAGGAACTATATCACATAAAATAGAATCTTCATATTTTCCTAATTTTAAATTTACTAAAACTTGTTGAATAAATTTGACATCTCCCAACTCATTAAGCCATTGCAATCTATATGGTTTGGGATTTTTAGTAGTGGTCAAACCTAATTTAGACACTAATAGAGTACTAGCAGCATTAATACAACTACCACTATCTATGGCCATGTTAAAGCATTTATCATCAATTAAAAACCTGGTATGAAATATATTTTCTCTCTGTATAGCATTAGAATCAGGTAATTTATTACTGTTTAAAGCTCTACGTACTATAAAAAGATCCCTACTCACTGGTAATTCTACTTCTTCCTCTAGATCACTATCATCTTCTCTGACTACATTAACCTCTTCAGATTCAGATTCTATGTCTCCAGATTCTCTAATTAAAATGTTTCTCTTGTTTGGACACTCAGAAGCTATATGTCCCAATCCTCCACATCTAAAACATTTAATATCCCTAGTTCTGTTTGGTCCATTCACAGGGTTTGTCATCACATTCTTACCCTTTTCAAACTTATGTCCTACCTTAACTTCATTATTCCTACCTTTAGATTCAACCTTACTAGTATTCTTCCAGTTTCCAGAAGTAGTTCCCCCAAAGTTTCTTCTTACTGTATTCTTAAACCCAATCCCAGGGGGTTTATATTGCCTAGACTTCCTTAATTGAATCTCTATCTTAGTAGCTATATTTACCATCTCATTCAAAGTCCCACAAGGATATAGTTCTACTTTATCAGCCATCTCTGAATTTAATCCACTCAGAAACCTAGCCATGGTAGCATCGTCATCCTCAATAACTACTGTCTTAATAATCAAAACCTCTAATTCATTATAATAATCATCCACTGTCCTAACTCCTTGACTAATTGTTTGTAATCTCTTATGTAATTCCCTATAATAGTAACTTGGCACAAACCTTTTTCAAATTAAAGTTTTAAATTCTTCCCAAGTCTGTATAGGTGGTTCCCCACACCTACGTCTAGTTAAAACCAAATTATGATACCAAGAGGAAGCAGACTTAGTAAACTCTACTACAGCTACCTTAATTTTCTTTTCCTTAGAATAATTATGACATTCAAACACTAGTTCTATTTTCCTTTCCCACTTAAAATAATAATCAGGGACATTCCTGCCATTGAACCCAAGTATACTAAGCTTATGATTATTTAAATTCCTATCAATGAACTCTAATTCCCTATCTTACCTATTGTTCTGCCTAGGCATCCTATCACTATTGTTAGATACTTGATCTTCCAGCTCTTCTAGATTAGCTATGGGTGGAATTCTAATCCTAGGGTCCATAGGAGCCTGATGCAGGAGCATCCATTGAACATAATGATTGTCATATTCATTCTAATCCTCAAGGTAAGGAAGATGATTTAGCTTTCATAATATTGGAGCCTATCATGTTAAATATTCTTGATAATTCTAATATGCTCGACATTAAAAACCATTCAAGTTATTCTTGTAGGTATGTTACATATTTGCAAGAAGATGATGTTCATACACATTGATGTGTACAAGTATTCCAAGGCATGCAAGACTATGACATACATGAGATGATACATTACAACAAGAGATAGAGTGATGATATTCATTATTTTTATAAACTTGTTGTAAACCCTAACCCTAAGTATATTTTACGTAAGTTAGGATATGGCTATAATTTCATGTATGTATCTTAGTCTATTGTATAGCTTTGTAATACTAATCCTTTGTATCATTTAACCAATGATATTATTCTGTGAATTAAGGTTAATATGGGCTTAATTCAACCATGATTAATGGGCTGAATTAAGGGACTAAACTCGGATGGTTTAAGCTAGTCACCACCAAGCTTATTCCTTCTCCTATATAAACCATGTTGTGCACAACTTTGTGGGGAGAATTGAATAGAATGAATAATAAGAATTTTGATAGAACTTTGAGAAAGAGAGCTAAAGTCTAATCCTCCCTTTTGGGTCTGTATTGAGCAAGGAAAATCCGGGATTAATCCTTCCTCAAATCTATCTTCACACGACACATTTGAACACCTTCAAAAATGCTGAAACACCTTCATCTTGTAACATCAATTTATTCGTCTATAATCCACCAAATCACTTAATTCTTTTTGCATTAGATCGTGGGTGAAAGCTTCTAATACAAATTTTGATCCAACCTTCCATTACTTTGATAAAAACCACATCATTTTTGGTATCAAAGCTTCATTTGTTCGAAGCTGATTTCTGCCGACCTGAAATCGTGGTGTGTTCTTTCACCAAGAACTCCACGGATACTCCACCATTTCTTGCAATTCTTGATTCTTTATGAACTTCTTTAAGTTTTCTTGAAGTTCTTGCTTTAATTTCTTTCAATATTGCAACGATCTTGTTGCATTTTCCCTCAACTTTTCACATAAAATACCAACAGAGTTCGAATTTTAGCAGCACCAGTTTGGTTCGTCTGGTTGCAACGATCGTGTGTAACTCTTCAGCACTTTATTTCTATTTTATTCTACTCTATATTAGTGTGTGATCAAGTTTATGACAACCCCCTTCAAGTTATCTTCGTGAAAGTAAGAAGAAAAGCTTCAAAGTGTTCAACATCCCTGGACAGTCCTCAATCGCCCGAAACAGACCTGGAACTTGCAGGCCGTGTATTTGATTCATTTCTAATCAATTTCTCTCAAGAAATGAGTACATATTATACCTCTGGATGTCCTCTACATTTTCTATGAAGACGTCAACACGAATCTCCCACTGGAAGACAAGTTTTTGTTGAAAATACAGAAACATGTTCTATGATTTTATGTAAAGCCCGAAACTGACTTGGAACTTGCAGGCCGTGTATTCGACTCATCTCTCATCAATTTCTCTCAATAAAATAGTCCATCATCTACCTCTGGATCTTCTATACATTTTCTATGAAGACTTCAACACGAAAATCCCACCGGAAGACACGATTTTATTGATAACACAGAAACATGTTCTATGATTTTATGTGAATCATTTTCACACCTATTATTACTAATCTTTCATTGTTTGTGTGTACCTGCGTGCAGTGGCTATTCTTGGGGCTTAAAGATCTCCTTTGTGCCTAGATAAAGATTGTTGGTAGTGTTTGATATTTTCTTTAGAATTAGAAATTGGTTTGTGCTTTGTTTGGTTGTAGGCAAAACAAATCCAGCACCTACATTTGTGGAAGATATATTGTGTGCATCAAGAAAGGTTGTGTGTCAACCTTCACCATGGCTAGTGAAGAGGTGCGTGCTCTGGTTGAGTCCATCAAAGGCCTCACCACATGCATGGATGCCCAACTACAGACTCAAAACACACTACAACATCAACTCCAATGTGTAGAAGCAAAGTTGGCCGACCAAGAGAAGTATAAGCCATGGCAACCTCGAATGGAAACCACACATGATAGTGTGGAAGGGAGAATGAAGCCAATTTACCATGCCAAGAATGGAATTGGACCTTTCAATATTTATCATCATGAAGATGGAGAAGAGAAGGCAAATTCTTTTGGCTCAAGCAACCACAGAAGAGCACGTACATTCCATGTAAGAAATCCACACCATGAAGATCAAGGTATTAAACTTGAACTTCTTGAATTTTATGGTGATTTGATTGTGGAGTCATATTTTGAGTGGTTGCATGAGATTGAAGCTATTTTTGAGTTTCAAGAATATGATGATGATAGAAAGTGCAAATTAGCTACTCTAAAGTTCAAAAAGTTTGCTCGAATTTAGTATGATAACTTAAAGCGAACTAGAGAAAGACAAGAGAAGTCTAAAATCAAATCTTGGGAAAAACTTAAAAAGCACTTAAGAAAGAAATTTTTGCCTAGAGACTATGAACAAGATATGTATGTTAAGATGACTACTCTAAGACAAGACTTATTTAGTGTAGAATAATACACTAGAGAGTTTGAAAGACTAGCCCTTATTTGTGATGTTCATGAAAGAAAGGAACAAAGATGTGCTAGATACTTAGGTGGCTTGAATAACTTAATAAGAGACAAGGTTGATATGTACTTTTATGACTCTCTTGATGACTTGATAAAATTGGCTATGAAGATTGAAAGACAAACCAAGACAACAAAAGCCTATGTTAAGTCTAATGCCTCTACTTCGACTAAACCCTATTCTAACACCTTTATACCTAAATCAACATTTTCATATGATAAAAAGAATAACAAAGATGATAAAGGTAAAAATAAGGTGGTTGAAATGGCTAATAAACAACATTTTAAATGTAAAGGATATGGACATTTTGCTAGAGATTGTCCTAACCAAAGAGCCTTAATCTTACATGAAATAGAAAACATGGAACCATGTAGTGATGATGAATTAGAAGTTGAATCTCCTAATGAAATATTAACTATGGAAGAAGAAGAAGGAGACCCCTGCTTTGTAATTTAAAGAGTCTTGCAAATACAACCTAGTATTACACCTATTCAAAGAGAAAAGATTTTTAAAACTAAGTGTAAAATAGGTGATACAGTTTGTAGACTTATAATTGATAGTGGTTCATGTACTAATGTTTCTAGTGAGGCAATGGTTAAGAAAATTGGTTTGGAAACTACTAATCATCCTAAACCCTATTCTTTACAATGGTTAAACAAGGATAAAGAAGCTAAAGTAAACAAAAGAGCTTTAATCACATTTTCTATTAGAGACTATCATGATGAAGTTCTATGTGATGTTTTACCTATGGATGCTTGTGGATTACTTTTGGGTAGACCATGGAAATTTGATAGAAAAGCAACTCATGATGGGGTAGCTAATGAATATATGATGAAAAAGGAAAAACATTTGTATAGGCTCAAACCTTCATTATATGATCATATGCCCTTGAGTGATGATAAAAAGAAATTATTTTTACATGAAAAGGCTATGGAAAAATGTATAAAAGAAGAAGGAATTTTTTATGCTCTAGTTTCTAAAGATTCTAAACCTGAAAAACAACAACTTAAAGATCCTAATTTGATTAAGTTGCTTGATGAGTATAATGATGTATTTCCTGATGACTTACCTTCTGGATTACCACCTAAAAGAGGTGTAGAACATACTATTGATCTTGTTCCTAGTGTGCCTATCCCTAATAAACTGACTTATAGATGTAACCCAAAAGAAGCTAAGGAATTACAAAAACAAATACAAGAACTTATGGATAAAGGATTTGTGAAAGAAAATATGAGTTTTTGTATAATTCTTTCAAATACTGCTTATGTCAAGTTTATGACTTATTTTTGGAAGACATTATTGAATATGCTTAGTGTGTATGGTGTGAATCCTAACATGCCTATTAACATGATTCCGTTTAAAAAAGGTGAATTCCAAAACTATGAGGCTAAAGAGAGAATAAAAGTTTTTCAACAACTTCAAGAAAAAATCAAAAATCATATTGAAAAATCTAATGCCAAGTATAAAGCTCAAGTGAATAAGCATAGAAACTCTTATGTGTTTTCTCCTGGTGACTTAGTTTGGTTACATTTACGTAAAGAGAGATTTCCTAATTTACGTAAAAACAAGCTAATGCCAAGAGCTGATGGTCCATTTAAAATACTTAGGAAGTTTGGAGATAATGCTTATGAACTTGAACTTCCAGATTCTTATGGTGGAATTTCAAGAAATTTTAATGTTGGTGATTTGTCTCCTTATTATTCTGATGAAAATTTGATGGCAAATCTTTCTCAACTTGGGGAATATGATGCAGGAGCATCCATTGAACATAATGATTGTCATATTCATTCTAATCCTCAAGGTAAGGAAGATGATTTAGCTTTCATCATATTGGAGCCTATCATGTTAAATATTCTTGATAATTCTAATATGCTTGACATTAAAAACCATTCAAGTTATTCTTGTAGGTATGTTACATATTTGCAAGAAGATGATGTTCATACACATTGATGTGTACAAGTATTCTTGTAGGTATGCTTGACATTGATGTGATGATATTCATTATTTTTATAAACTTGTTGTAAACCCTAACCCTAAGTATATTTTATGTAAGTTAGGGTATGGCTATAATTTCATGTATGTATCTTAGTCTATTGTATAGCTTTGTAATACTAATCCTTTGTATCATTTAACCAAGGATATTATGCTTTGGATTATGGTTAATATGGGCTTAATTCAACCATGATTAATGGGCTGAATTAAGGGACTAAACTCGGATGGTTTAAGTTAGTCACCACCAAGCTTATTCCTTCTCCTATATAAACCATGTTGTGCACAACTTTGTGGGGAGAATTGAATAGAATGAATAATAAGAATTTTGATAAAACTTTGAGCAAGAGAGCTAAAGTCTAATCCTCCCTTTTGGGTCTGTATTGAGCAAGGAAAATATAGGATTATTCCTTCCTCAAATCTATCTTCACACGACACATTTGAACACCTTCAAAAATGCTGAAACACCTTCATCTTGTAACATCAATTTATTCGTCTATAATCCACCAAATCACTTCATTCTTTTTGCATTAGATCGTGGGTGACAGCTTCTAATACAAATTTTGATCCAACCTTCCGTTACTTTGATAAAAACCACATCAGAGCCCTTCCTAATACTCCTACTTGGTTAGTTTCAACTCTGTTATGTTGTAATTCATTAATTCTTATTTCCTGTTCTCCTAGTCTTTGTTCTAGATTAGCAGATAATACAGCAAATTGAGCAGTTGTTTGTTCTTGAAAAGTCCTAAGAGTTTCTAATAGATCATTACTGGAAACAAATTGATTAATAGATTGTCCATTGTTAGACATAATGAAATTCTTTGACTTAAACAACTAACATAACAACAATTAATTAACAGAATCAATTTATTTAATAACTTCAGACAAACAGAACACACAGACTAATTACAAAAAGTGTCACAGTATCAATGATTAATAGATATAGCAATATTATAGCTTACTCAGACTTATCCAAGCCAATAATAATTCGACAAAAATGAATAAGTGAAAGGGAATGATATTACTGCGACTGCTGAAGCAAATAATCCACTTGTTTAGGGGACACCTCTTCTTGGAGGCCTTACCCTTTTCTCGAAACCAACGGTTCACTGGTTACTTCACCTGAATACTTATCACGAACAAGTAATATCGCGAAGAAATTGGAAATTAATTATAGTAGACAGTTGTATTTAGCAAGAAAATTTACGAATCAAGGTTACCAACAACAATTTGTCGCAAAGTCAGTCAAGATTCAAATTCTTGACCAAACCCTAGGTCAATTAGGGTTTCTTTTGGGAACTTTGAAACAGCGGAAAAAATTACTTCAATCGCCGGTTCAAGAACGACGGAAATCGATACGGTCTTCGTTGTTGCAAACCCTAAAATTTCACACCTCAAAGTAGGGTTAGCGAAAAAAACAGATATCGAACCAAAACTTGACAAAGAACTTAGTAGTAACAATTAAGCTACGAGAACTCGAATGTTTGAGGCTCTGATACCAAATGATGGAAACCTATTAGGGTTTCACGAAAGGATCGAGAAACTAATTGAGCGCAAGGTTCGATTTGCCGGATTCAGCCTAAGGAAAACTCCCAAAGGAAGATCCAAAGATTCAGAGGCACGGTTTTACAACGGCAACTGAAATCGAAGAAAGAATGATCAAGATCGATCAAAGTAAGAGAGCAGACACAGAGAAGAAGAGCGAGTGAGAGGTTCGCCGAGAGAGAGACAAGTCACGAGAGAGATCGAGAGAAAAATCAAGAATTGTGTTATGTTCCAATTATCTACGTATTACAACGTTATATGGCCTATTTATACCAGCTTATAGATCGTATAAAATACACACGTACAACCCAGATGAGACACAACCCAGCGAAACGGGAAGGGTCGACAATCTTGGGCCGCAGATATAGGTTCGACCAGCCCAAGAATGTAACAATGGAAATTCCCCAAATACAAGGTAAGTTTGAGACATAATTCCCATCAACTAACTAACGCTAATCATGGCTATTAAGGATTGATTAATCCACAATCCAACTAGTCCATAATTAAGGACCGGGTGGCGGATTATACAACCGACCTAATTTCCATTAGCCAATTCGATCGGCGAATGCATCATATGGGATTACAAGTAATTAACAAAAAAAATACATAATCTGCACACTCCAGATACATAATCTGCACACTCCAGCAGCTGCAACCGAAGATCCACGGAATCCATATGCTGCATCACACTCCTATTTATCCACCAAATAAGACAAACAATTGTAAGTAAATAATTCACAGCAATTATCAAAATTAATTAAGTATAAATTTTTAAGGTTCATATCAGTTACCTTACTCAGTACGTAGCGTACTGACCACCCATTTTACGGGTGCTACTCATTCCTAAGAGTAGAGGCCCCTACTGAGTTTGTGTAGATAGGAGACATTATTTTTTGATGCCTATGACACTTATGAGGTGTCGGACGAGACTAAGAGTTGACCTTTTGGGACTTTTCATGGGGGCCCAAAAGTGATGTAGACCAGACTCTTCCTATTTTTGTTTTCGTTTTATTGCGTTATACCTTTTATCCCCTTGGGGACTTTGACTATGTAACTCTTTTTTGGTTGTGATGATTTTTAATCACACACTCTGATTTTCTCGTTATGAATATTTTAGTTTTCTATATATATTTATCTTAAATGTGTTTAATGATTGGAAAAATTATCCTTAGCCTTAAGGTTGGTGCAAGACTAGTTAGGGGACGAGCTTGTACTAATCACGACGGTAGCACCCCCGTGCTTGTGTTTGTTTTAATTAAAAGAAAATTTTCAATTGTGATTTGTGGTGCTATTATAGTAGTGACCTGAAATAAATAGTGGAAGGATCTCAACAAAAGAATTAGTGTACTTTTTAAGCTAAGATATATTCACCAAAGCCCTATCAAGTATGTAGGCCACTATTGTAATCCCCTAAAATTTTAAAAGCCTATAATTTAATAAATCACTTTTATTTGGAATAACTTAGCTTTAAACTTATTTAATTTAATTATTTTGAGGATTTTGAGTATATTAAATTAGATGTGAATATTTGATAAATTAAAATAAATAAATTTCTATTCTATCATACTCATTTTATTTAAATAAGGTTTTAAACCAATATTTTCTAAAAGTTACCTTTTAAACTTATATAATAAAATATATTAAGTTAAATTATTAAAATTTTGTTTATCTACAAAAAATACTACAACCTATTCCCCATAAGTTATTTTATTTATTTTTCTCCCCTATTTTCCCATTTTTCCTTTTTCTTATTTTCCCTTTTCTTTTTTCTCTCCCTCATTCTCCTTTCTTCCTTCTTTCCCCCATTTTCCCCCGACTGGGCCAGCCCACCAGCCCAGATCATTTTCTGCTCCCCGTCCCGCGCATGCCAGGCTCGCCCTAGCCTCCTCCTTTGCCTGAACCGACCAACCGAACACCTCCCTCTCTTTTTCTTTTCTCCCCCTGGACCACCCGGTCCTCCTTCTTTCCCTTTCCCTTCTTCCCCGAGCCCCACTGCAACTCGCAACCCCCCTTCTGCACCGACCAACCACCTACGCCGCCTGCCCACCTTCTCATTCTCTCCCTGGTCGTTCGTCTGTCCCTCCTCGACCGATCGACCTTCCTCTCACCTCACGCATGCTTACTCCCGCCCCCTTTCTTCTCCCTCACCGAACGTAGACCTGCCATAGCAAACCTGCATCAGCCTGCCACCGCCGGTCGGCGTGCTGTCTACGCCTGCCCCTACCTTCCTTTGTCCCCTCTCTTGGTTCTCCCCCATTTTCAGCCTATAAATACCACCAAGGAATCCAGCGATGAACCCTTTTGGAATCGCAGCCCAGAAAACCCGCCTTGCACCACCCCTAGTTTAGACAACCACCCCATCGCAGCCACCCATCTCCGCCGCCCGATCCACCCACGAAACCCTTCCCTGCATCACCCTCTACCAACCTAAGCCTCCCTCCTCCCTCGGTTTACTCTACACGAGCCACCCCGGCCGTGTACAATTCCTTCCCCGATCAGCCCTTCATCGAGCCTCGCTGCCCTTCGCACCACCACCCTCCGCCAATCTCACCGCTTCCAACACCCCCTCTACCCTCCAAAACGACCAGGGGAGCTCCCTCTACCTCCCCATACCTTCATTTTTCCCTGCCACCCTCTCCTCTTCCTTCTCCTCCCTCCACCACCATTTCTCCACCTCTCTTCTCCCCCATCGCCGCCGTCGTCGTGTGTCGCCTCCTGTGCCACCACCATCCCTAGGTGTTCCCCTAAACTCCCCAACCCCTAAACCCTTGTTATACAAGTGTTAGCTATTTTTAGTAGTATGATTAGTATTATTCTTAATGTTATTATTATTATTATTATTATTACCTTTATCATTAGTATTCTTTAACCTAACTTTGAAATATTTATAACTGTTATTATTATTATTATTAATGGCCTATAACTTTAGTATTATTATTTTAACATCATCATTATTATTATTATTTTTTTTTATTACCTTATCATTATTATTAATATTTCATATATCATTAACCTTACTATCACTACTGCTATTATCATTATTAGTAACATTGAAACTATTACCATTAATAATATAAATATTATTATAATTACTTTAAATTATTATAGCTATTAAGACCTATTTTTGATTAGCAGTAGCATGATTAGCTACCTTAGAAATAATAACTCTACTTTTACTTATAAAGGTAATATTATTATTTTTAGCCCTAATAGTAAGTTGTGATAAAGGTAAAGTAGGAAGAATAATAATTTTGGTTAGAGGGAAGTTAATCCATAGTTTTCCCTCTTATAGGCGAATCAAGTCAAAACCCTGAGGAGGCGTAGGAACGTGCTCCAACACCGGTGTCGTATTAGGTAAGGATGTGGCTAAGAACAATTATGTGTATGTTATGTGCCTTGTGTGCCATGTGTTATGCCATGATGTATACTATATGTTTTTAATGATTAATTACTTGTAGCGCATGTTGGAGTTGAGGTATGCTTATATGAATTCCTTATGGCATGTGTATAATGATTGTTTTGTTGTGTTTATGATATTTTATGACATGACCCTCTAGGACATGCATGGTAGGATGTTAATAATATGATGTGGGGGACATGAATGTGAAAGGATAAAAAAAGGGAGAAAATGTAAAGTGAGTTGACTAAAAGGGGGGACATGAGATTGACCTAATTATCTCATGATCCATGAGGGAAAATTAAAAGGAGATTATGATTAAATAAATGAGGGATGTGGACTTTGCATGGGAAATTTCTAGGATTTGCATGGGGTGGATGGAGTTTGCATGGGAATGATCTTTGCATAAGAAAAGTTGTTTTAAGGTGTAAGTAAGGTAAGGGGAGAGTTGTGGAATGATCGGAAACTTTGGATGAAAAATAGTACGTAGGTTGGTGTAAGGGTATATAGGGGACTCGATTAGGGTTTGGGAAGAAACCCTAATATGGAGAAAAATGTGGAAGTAAGAACAATTAAGGAAGAGTGGAGTAATGGGGTAAGAGTGGAAATTTAATATATGAGGAATGAGTATGGGTGCCATGGGAAGTAAGTAATGTTAGGTGAAAAGTAGAGAGATTACTTGTGGGGGAAGAAATATGCTAGGGTTTGGAGTGGCCAACTAGGGTTTTTCGATCACCTGCGAAATCAATAAGTAAAGTGATATGATTTGGGGGTTGAATCTAAATGAGATGAGGTGTTGGACGATAAATGAATTAATGGTAGTAAGGTAAGAGGAAGTTGGGCCACATAGGTCCAATTAGGGTTTCAAGGAAAACCCTAGAGGGTGATAGTGGGTGGAGTTTGATGTCACGAGGTGTTGGGCCTTAACCCACCCCCTTAGGAGTTATTTTTCATTATGTGTAAGTGTAAAGGGGAATGGATATCGGGGTGTGATAAGGGGCACAAGAGTCCCAAGATATGGGACGGGCCCTCTCGGGAGGATAGAAGTAGAGGGTTGGTGACATGAATGGCAAGGGTCAATTGCTTACCGAATAAGACATGAATAAAATACTGATCATTTAAAGAGAAAGATAGTTGAGCCGATACCAGATCGGTTCACCGGCAAATAATAGTGGCAAGGCGCATTTTGCCCTGCATGACCGTTCCACCGGCTATAATAGTGAGGATTTCTATGCTCAATAAACCAAACATAATGATGATAAGACATGGTAAAGATACAAATTAATTACAGTGAAACATCATGTGAGTCAGGGCCAGATCGGTCCATCGACGAATAATAGTGGCCAGGAGCATTTTACCCTACATGACAGGTCCACCGGCTATAATAGTGGCTAGGCGCGTTTTGCCATGCATGATCGGTCCACCGGCTATAATAGTGGGGTTCCCGCACTCACATGAATTGATAAAGACTATGATGTGAATCGACTCTATATTTACCAGAGATCTAAAGAATAAGTCTATCCGAACTGTAGCTAACCTTTATCATCTGTTTTACTACATGTTGCTCATGTGATTATGCCATATATACTGTGTTGTGTGTTTTGTATGCTGGCCTTAGCACATCTGTTACCTTACTCAGTACGTAGCATACTGATCACCCGTTTCATGGGTGCTGCTTATTCCCACGAGCAAAAGACCCGTCTGAGCTTGTGCAGGTAGGGGATGATGTCTTCGATGCCTACGACACTTATGAGGCATTGGGTGGGGCTGAGAGTTGAGCCTAGACTTGGCCTGGGGACTGAGAGTGACATGGTCGAACTCTCCTTTTCATTTTGTTTTACCATGTATCATTTTATTTTAGTTATGTTCTATCGTACGATACTTTATGTTCCTTGAGAACTTTGTCTGTGTACCCCTTTAGCTTGTAAATCTTTTTATGCGTACTCTGAATTTTATATTGTGAACGATTTAACTTCCTTATGAATTCTTGTTTTAAGTATTAGCTCTTGTTTGATGATAATTTGTTTTAGCCTTAGCACTTGGTACTGGAACAATAGGAGTGCACCGGTCTGGTACTGAGTGTGGCGGTAATATCCCCATAATTCATAGTTTTGTTATTTCGTTTCCGTTAATTCTTTCATTTAAAACAAAAATTTTTAGTAGTGAATTTTGGGGGTGATATGAATCTTAAGAATTTATATTTAATTAATTTTGAAAATTGCTGTGAATTAATTACTTATAATTGTTTGTCTTATTTGGTGAATAAATAGGAGTGTAATGCAGCATATAGACTCTGTGGAACTTTGGATGCAGTTGTTGGAATGTGCAGATTATGTATTTGAAGTGTGCAGATTATGTAATTTTTGTTAATAAATTGTAATCCCATATGATGCATTCGCCGGTCGAAATTGGCTAATGGAAATTAGGTCAGTTGTATAATCCGCCACCGGGTCCTTAATTTGGACTAGATGGATTGTGGATTAATCAATCCTTAATATCCATGATTAACTAAAGTGTTATTTTAGCTTATGGGAATTAAGTCCTAAACTTAATTGTATTTGGGACATTTTTATTGTGGGGTTTGATTGGGCTGATCGACTATTTTGTGGCCCAAAACAATCAGGCCGCTCAACCCTTTCCGTTGCAGTTATAGCATGTATTAGAAGGTCTGTATTGTGTATTTTTTACATCGACATACGGTCTGTAATACGCCTATATATAGCTGGGTCAAATGTGTAACAGGGACGACAATTATTTTTGATTGAATTTCTGGCTGAGTTCTCGATTCTTCTCTCGCGACTTCTCTCTCTCTCTCGACGATTCTCTCGCTCGCTCGTTCTTCTGAATATGCTTTCTCTTACCTTTGATCGATCTAGATCATTCTCTCTTCAAATTTCAGTTGCCGTTGTACAAACTATGCCTCTGAATCTTTTGGTATTCCTTTGGAATTGTTCCTTAAGCTGAACCGGCGAATCGAACGTTGCGCTCAATTAATCTTTCGATCCTTTCGAGAAACCCTAACAGGTTTCCATCATTTGGTATCAGAGCCTCGATTATTAGAGTGCTCGTAGTTTCTTTGTTACTGATTAAGTTTTCCTCCATTTTTGAGTCTATTTCTGTATTTCGCTAACCCTATATTGAGGTGTGAAATTTTAGGGTTTACAGCGACGAAGATAGTTTCGATTTTCGTCTTTCTAAAATCGGCGAATAAAGTGTTTTGGTTCGCTGTTTCGAAAGTCCGAAGAGAAACCCTAATCGACCTAGGGTTTGGTCAAGAACGTGAATCTTGACTGACAGTGCAACAAATTGTTGTTGGTAACCTCGATTCGTATTTTTTCTTGTTTAATACTACTATCTGCTATACTTAATTTCCAATTTCTTCGCAAATTACTTGTTTGTTAATGAGTATACAGGTAACATAACCGGCGAACCGTTTGGTTTCAAGAAAAAGGGATAGTCCTCCAAGAAGAGGGGTACCCTAGATAAGTGAATTAATTCCTTAAGCAGACATGGTAATATCGTTCCCTTTTTACTTAGTCATTATTTTCGAATTATTATAGACATTGAATAAGACTGAGTAAGCTTTACTATTGCTATTTCTGTTAATCTTTGATACTGTGATACTTCTTGAGACTATACTGTGTGTTCTGTTTGTCTGAACTTCTTGAATAAATTGTTTTTGTTAATTAATTGTTGTTGTGTTAGTTGTTTAAATCTAAAAATTTCATTATGTCTAACAATGGTCAGTCTGTTAATCAATCTGTGTCTAGTAATGATCTTTTAGCAAACCCTTAGAACTTTTCAAGAACAAATGACTGCACAATTTGCTGTTTTATCTGCTAACCTAGAACAAAGACTAGGGGAACAGGAAGTAAGAATCAATGAGTTGCAACATAACAGAGTTGAAACTAATCAAGCAGGAGTTTTAGGAAGGGCTCCAATGGATCCTAGGATTAGAATTCCACCCATAGCTAATCTAGAGGAGTTGGAAGACCAAGTATCTCACAATAGTGATAGGATGCCTAGACAGAACAATAGGCAAGATAGGGAATTAGAGTTCATTGATAGGAATTTGAATAATCTTAAGCTTAGTATACCAGGGTTTAATGGCAGGAATGACCCTGATTATTATTTTGAATGGGAAAGGAAAATAGAACTAGTATTTGAGTGTCATAATTACTCTGAAGAAAAGAAAATTAAGGTGGCTGTAGTAGAATAATTTACTGAGTATGCGTCCTCTTGGTATCATAATTTGGTGTTAACTAGACGAAGGTGTGGGGAACCACCTATAAAGACTTGGGCAGAATTTAAAACCTTAATGAGAAAGAGATTTGTGCCAAGTTACTATTATAGGGAATTGCATAAGAGGTTGCAAACTATTAGTCAAGGAGTGAGGACAGTGGATGACTATTATAAGGAACTAGAAGTTTTGATTATTAAGACAGGAGTTATTGAGGATGATGATGCTACCATGGCTAGGTTTATGAATGGATTAAATTTAGAGATAGATGATAAAGTAGAACTGCATCCTTGTGGAACATTGAATGAAATGGTGAATATAGCTACTAAGATAGAGACTCAATTAAGGAAATCTAGGCAATATAAACCCCCTGGGATTGGGTTTAAGACTACAATAAGGATAAATTTTGGGGGAAATACTTCTGGAAACTGGAAGAATAATAGTAAGGTTAAATTTAAGGGAAGAAACAATGAAGCTAAGGTAGGACAGAAATTTGAAAAGGGTAAGAATGTGATGACAAACCCTGTAAATGGATCAAATAGGACTAGGGATATTAAATGTTTTAGATGTGGAGGATTAGGACATATAGCATCTGAATGTCCAAACAAGAGAAACATTTTAATTAGAGAGTCTGGAGATATAGAATCTGAATCAGAAGGAGAAGAGGAAGAGGTCAATATAGTGGGAGAGGATAATAGTGACCTAGAAGAGGAAGTAGAACTACCAGTGAGTAGGGATCTTTTTGTGGTTCGAAGGGCTTTAAATAGTAATAAATTACCTGATTCTAATGCTATATAGAGAGAAAATATATTCCATACCAGATGTTTAATTGATGATAAGTGCTTTAACATGGCCATAGATAGTGGTAGTTGTATTAATGCTGCTAGTACCCTGTTAGTGTCTAAGTTAGGATTAACTACTACTAAACATCCAAAACCATATAGATTGCAATGGCTTAATGAATTAGGAGACGTTAAAGTTAGTCAACAAGTTTTAGTGAACTTAAAACTAGGAAAATATGAAGATTCTGTTTTATGTGACATAGTTCCTATGCATGCTGCTCACCTGTTGTTAGGTAGACCTTGGCAATATGATAGGAAGTTAATACATGATGGCTATAAAAATAGGTATACAATACAGAAGGATGATAGGAAGATTTTCTTGGCACCTATGACTCCAAAAGAAATATTTGAGGATCAAACTAAAATTAAATCTAATTATAAGGAGTTATCTAAGCTTAATTTGGAGAATGATCTTAGTTCAAAGGACATGAAAGGAACTTTTGGATTTTATGCTAAAGGTAAGGATGTAGGAAAGGCAATGAAAAGAAATGCTAATGTGTACTTGATGATTTATAAGGACTGTTATGAGTGTCAGAGAGGAATAATGGAAGAAATACCTAGTACAGTGAAACAGTTATTGGAAGAATATAGTGAGTTGTTTCCTGAGGACATTCCTAGTGGATTACCTCCATTGAGGGGAATAGAACATCAAATAGATTTTATTCCAGGAGCTGTTATACCAAACAGACCTGCTTATAGAGCCAATCCTGAAGAGGTTAAGGAATTAAAAAGACAGGTCTCCGAACTGTTAAGTAAAGGATATATTAAGGAGTCTATGAGTCCTTGTGCAGTACCAGTGTTATTAGTACCTAAGAAGGATGGTAGTTGGAGGATGTGTGTGGATAGCAGGGCAGTAAATAAAATAACTATCAAGTATAGATATCCAATTCCTAGGCTTGATGAAATGTTGGATCAATTGCATGGTGCTGTTATATTTTCCAAAATAGATTTAAAAAGTGGGTATCATCAAATTAGAATGAAATCAGGAGATGAGTGAAAGACATCTTTTAAGACTAATTTTGGATTATATGAATGGTTAGTGATGCCTTTTGGGTTTTCAAATGCTCCTAGCACTTTTATGAGACTTATGAACTATGTGTTGAGGGAATTTATTGGGAAATTTGTGGTTGTTTATTTTGATGACATACTTATATATAGTAAATCTTTAAAGGAACACCTGAAACACTTGAGGATTATTTTGAATGTGTTTAAAACAGAACAGCTTTATGCTAATTTAGCTAAGTCTAGATTTTTTTTGGAAAGTGTGGTTTTCTTAGGATTTGTGGTAGGAAAAGAGGGTGTATCTGTAGATGAAGAAAAGGTTAGAGCTATTCAGGAATGGCATGTGCCAAAAAGTGTGACTGAAGTAAGAAGTTTTCATGGATTGTGTTCTTTTTACACTAGATTTGTGAGAAAAGTTAGTACTATAGCTGCTCCCTTGACTGCCATAACAAAGAAGGATAATGGGTTCACTTGGGGATTAGAACAACAACAATCTTTTGAGACACTTAAGACTAAATTAACCCAAACACCTGTGTTGAGTCTTCCTGACTTTGAAAATATGTTTGAATTCGATTGTGATGCTTCAGGGTTAGGAATTAAATGGTAGTACTTTGAATTATTCTACTTATGAAAAAGAACTGTATGCTTTAGTAAGGGCTTTGGAAGTGTGGCAACATTATTTGTGGTATAGGGAATTTGTAATTAATACTGACCAGGAAGCTATTAAGTATTTAAAAAGTCAATCAAAGTTAAATAGAAGACAAGGTAGATGGATAGAATTCATTGAGAGTTTTCCTTACATAATTAAATATAAGAAAGGTAGTGATAATATAGTTGCAGATGCTTTATCTAGGAGATATGCTTTGTTAAATGCTGCTGATACTACTTTATTAGGTTTTTCCAGTATTAAACTATTATACTTAGAAGATATTGATTTTAAAGAAATCTATAAAAGGTGTGAAGTTTCCTCACAAGGAAAGTATTTCATTAATGAAGGATATTTGTTTAGGGAAAATAGGTTGTGTATTCCTGCATGCTCTTACAGAGGGTTATTAATTCAAGAAGCTCATAGTGGTGGGTTAATGGCACATCTAGGATCTCAGAAAACTTTAAATGTTTTAATTGATCATTTTTATTGGCCACACATGAAAAAGGATGTTTTAAATTATTGTGTCAGTTGTATTAATTGTAGGCAGGCAAAAACTGCTTCAAAACCTTTTGGTCTATATACTCCCTTACCTGTCTCTAACCATCCTTGGGTTGATGTATCTTTGGATTTTGTTTTAGGATTACCTAGGACTAATAGAGCTAAGGATTAAATAATGGTTGTAGTAGATAGGTTCAGTAAAATGGCTCATTTTATACCTTGTAATAAAACAAATGATGCTGTAGCAGTGGCTGAATTATTTTTTTCTAATGTGGTTAAATTACATGGAATTCCTAAGACTATAGTTTCAGACAGAGATGTTAAGTTTTTAAGTCATTTTTGGAAGGTTTTGTGGGGAAATTTAGGGACTAAGTTATTGTTTTCCACAACTTGTCACCCTCAAACTAATGGACAAACTGAGGTAGTCAATAGAACTTTGGGAAACATCTTAAGAGCTGTCCTTGGAAAGAATCTTAAACAATGGGAATATGTTTTACCTCAAGTGGAATTTGCTTATAATAGGACCTTACATTCTACAACTAATAAAACTCCATTTGAGATTGTGTATGGTTTTAATCCATTAACTCCTTTAGATTTGAATCCTTTGCCTCATGCTGAATTGCAAAATTTTGATGCTGAATCTAGAGCTGATAATATGAAGAGGTTACATGAGACTGTAAGCCAACAGATTAACAAAAAAGTGCAACAGATGGCTGAACATGCTAATAAAATAAGAAGAAAAATGATTTTTAAACCTAGAGACTTAGTCTAGGTTCACCTTAGGAAAGAAAGGTTTCCAAATTTTAGAAAGTCAAAGTTGGATTCTAGAGGAGATGGTCCATTTACTGTATTAGAGAAAATTAATGATAATGCTTATAAAATTGATTTACCTGTTAAATTTGGGAATGTGAGTAATTCTTTTAATGTGGCTGATCTTAGTCCATTTCTGGGACTTATTCAGGTTTCAGAGGCGAAACCTTTCCAAGAAGAGGGGAATGATGTGAATCCTAAGAATTTATATTTAATTAATTTTGAAAATTGCTGTGAATTAATTACTTATAATTGTTTGTCTTATTTGGTGAATAAATAGGAGTGTAATGCAGCATATAGACTCTGTGGAACTTTGGATGCAGTTGCTGGAATGTGCAGATTATGTATTTGAAGTGTGCAGATTATGTAATTTTTGTTAATAAATTGTAATCCCATATGATGCATTCGCCGGTCGAAATTGGCTAATGAAAATTAGGTCGATTGTATAATCCGCCACCCGGTCCTTAATTTGGACTAGATGGATTGTGGATTAATCAATCCTTAATATCCATGATTAACTAAAGTGTTATTTTAGCTGATGGGAATTAAGTCCTAAACTTAATTGTATTTGGGACATTTTTATTGTGGGGTTTGATTGGGCTGATCGACTATTTTGTGGCCCAAAACAATCAGGTCGCTTGGCCCTTTCCGTTGTAGTTATAGCATGTATTAGAAGGTCTGTATTGTGTATTTTGTACGTCGACATACGGTCTGTAATACGCCTATATATAGCTGGGTCAAATGTGTAACAGGGACGACGATTATTTTTTATTGAATTTCTGGCTGAGTTCTCGATTCTTCTCTCGCGACTTCTCTCTCTCTCTCTCGGTGATTCTCTCGCTCGCTCGTTCTTCTGAATATGCTTTCTCTTACCTTTGATCGATCTAGATCATTCTCTCTTCAAATTTCTGTTGTCGTTGTACAAACTGTGCCTCTGAATCTTTTGGTCTTCCTTTGGAATTGTTCCTTAGGCTGAACCGGCGAATCGAACGTTGCGCTCGATTAATCTTTCGATCCTTTCGAGAAACCCTAACAGGTTTCCATCAGGGGGTGTTACAACTGCATCATCCCCACTTCTTTTATTTAACTAGGTAAGAAAATACCCATAACCTTTTAGATCCGTTAGGCCGACATTTTTGATGCATTGAGAAAAATCATGCATGTATCGTATAGCAGATGCATCCCCTCTCGTTTTCTCATTAAGCTGTCATATCACATTAAAATCCCCTTTAAGAGCCATAGAAAAATTAGGTTTTTTGTTCTACATCAACCAACTCTAAAGGGATTTTCTGGCACACAAGAATTAAAAGCATAAATAAACCCCACAACAAAACAAATACTATCAACAATAGCAACAACATTGCATAAATACCTTGAGCACAAGTACTTATTTGGTGTTTCTTTTGTATAATTAGAGTAGATGTTTCAAGTATTGATTGGTCGATATTCTTTTCTGTGAATTCATTTGTTTCTTTTTTTTTCAATGAAGTGCCCAATGATCATTTTTATATAAATTTATATGTCCTCACTTATATATGTATATCCCACTAATACATTGATGCACAAGCATGTCTATCAGTCTTTTAGGATGTAATTTTTGTATATTAATTTGTATAAGAGTTTTGTATATATATTCTTATATCCATTTTGGGACATCTAAAATTATAGTATAGCTCTCTTACTTTTTCTATCTTGTCTCTTCTCAGTATTTTAATCTTATTATTCTCTCATTGTTAACTCTTAGTTCCATTTTCTAAGAACCCCTCAATTAACAAAACCTATAACATACATAGATATTTTTAAAATAATAAAATAGAAAATTTCCCATATTATTACTTAATAAAAATAATTAAAGCTATCAACCAACTTAAAACTGCATGAAATAACACATAAAATAATGCATTTCTCTTTAATATATCATAATTATAATTTATTTATTTATTTATTTTAAATGGGATATTACATTAAGGTAATTTCAATGTTATAAGTGTTTCTCATGCTACATAAGCTAGATATTTTCCAAAATTATTTAGAATCTAATTTTTGGATGAAACTTAGGTTGAGTTTTATGTTGAGTTCCATCATAAGAGGTGTATTATGAAAAATTAGGAAAGTGTTTTTAAACAAGTAAATTATTTGATCTAGAAAATAATTTATCATATCTTTGAAGTAATATCTTTAATTTTTGTGTATTATGGGGTATATTTTATCACAACATTTTTAGCATAAAATAACATATATTCTTCCAAATAATTTTTTTTTGAAAAGGTATTATCATGAAAGTTAATACCTTATTTATCTTAAATAGGTTTTCTAAAAATTATTTCGCAAAAGCATATCTAGATTCATAAAATTATATTTAGAGTAAATTTTCACTAATAAAAGATATTGTTTGGCTTGGAATTTTCATAGTGTACACTTGTTACTATATTGATCAAGTCCACACTTAGTAACTTATTAAACATAATAATAATCATATTTAACAAAATTTGGAAAACTACTTCTCTATGAGAGTTTATATTTTTTTACAAAATATATTGAGTGTTTAAGAGCTTTTGTGTATTCCTTTCATGATATATTTGCAAATGAGGAAACTAGTTTTCATTAGAAATAGTACTATTGCTGCTAATTTATTCCTTGAGTATCATGTTGTCAAACTTCTAGTTAAATTTATTGATCGCAAAATAGAAATCAACTGCTACTCTTAAGAGGTTATGCATGTGTGATCCTTAAGTAACATGAAATTTAGTTAGGCTTTTATAGTTAGAAGCTTGTTCCAATTCAAAGCTGAGTTGAAGTGTAGTTTGCGAGTTCAAACACATAGTGTACTATCTATTTCATATCATGTGAGGACTATGGATGCATGTTATTCATAAAAAGGAGTATTTCATGAATAGAAAAATTGCGTAATATTTGGTGTTATATTTATTTATTTATTTTGTTTGTCATCACCAGAAGTTACACAAGGAACTATTCAAAGAAATTTCCATAAAAAGTCAAAACTAAAGCAATTATGCAAACTAATTGTTTTGTGGTTACTTCACAAGGAGCTTGTTGCTTGAGTTTTCTTAAAACTAAGAAGGAATTTGAATTAGTAACTTCAAATTTTAATTAATTTGGAGAAAAAATAGTTTCAACAATCAATTCACCCCCACTTCTTGAGTACTTTTCCCACTCTTATGTTGCACTAACCCTTACAATTAGTAGTAGATCAAATACTCTCAAAGAGCTTACAAGATAAGAAAATATGAGCAGACATGAACGAATATTGGAAGGACACTCAACAGTGAGTTAAACGTTATAATATCTTAAATTAGTAATGGATAGTGAAGGCTTAAAGTAATTAATAAGATTATCCACATCAATAATGTATAAATTCATTTTAGAAAACTTATCATTAAATAACTCCTCAATTGAGCGTGTTTGACTTGAAACTTATCAACCATAAATATGAACTTTTAAACCAAAATTGGCTGATACTATTGTAGCCAAATGTGGGATTTTTATGCTTTTTTGATGGTTGCCTTGGAGTATTTTTATGCGTAAGAACACTCCTTGACGTAAGGATGACACATTCTTCATAATGTAGTCCTCCTTGAACGAATTTGAGCTTGAAAAAACACTTGATTTGAGATTAGGACAAAGACCAAATCATCATAATTTTGATAACAAAAATTAAAAATGGAAGTGGATGTTCATGCATCATTACCAAGCAATACAAAATTTGATTTCATTTACATTCAATGAACCAAATCAATAATTTCCATTATTTTGTTTGCAACCAAAATTAGGTTAACAAACAAGATTTCCAATACATCATTTTGATCATAATATATTTAATCCAAAAATTCATATTTTACCTTAAAATTCTTGCATTTTGAGAATGCTTGAACTTTGTTGCACTTATTAAGATAGCATAAAATGGGGTTATATAGGTCATACTTTCTTTGCTATCTTTGAATCTTAATCTATTTGAATCTTTTGTATTTGGAAATGTGGAAATTTGAACTTTTTTCAAATGTCAATGGAATGAAACTTGTGATAGTTGAATGCATGTACTTATTTGAAAATTTCACACCGTTTGATAAGTATTTTCACATATCACTCTAGTTGTGCACCATTTGAAAGTTTATGCTCTTTACACAAACTTATCTTAGGGTGCCACTATAATTTCCTTATATTTTTTATTATTAAAAAGGCCAAAAATATGAGAAAATATGGAAATAATGAGAGGTTATCATACAAAAATACTTAGCAAGGAGTGAACATGGAAAAAATAGTCATATGACTTATATAATCTTACTAGTGTGCATCATTATTTCATCTCCATAGAATCATTATCTTTGCAAATCCTTGCTACAACATCATCTTTTATAATACTTCTCAATTGTTAACTATCATTGATGTTGCTCGGTTGCATATATGCAAATATAAGATTAATTGTAGTATCCTTTATGTTGCTTGAACTTCACAATTCATTACTCATTTGTGATTCACTTGTTATATTCAAATGATATTTCTGTTGCTCTCTAGAAATACTTTTTATACTTAAAATTTAATTGAATTTTTTTGTTAGTCAAGAAATTTCCTCGTGTTTCATTTACAAATATGCATAACTTGAGGGCGGGTTGGCTCCTTATTTATTCTTGTATCTTTTGATCAGATATTTATAATTCACTAAAGTCATGTTGATGACAAAGTGGTAAGAAAAGTAGAAAAGATGCTAATATGCCTAATGTATAGTTACATTTCTTTGCCAATATAGTTATGTTCATGGGTTTCATTGCAAAATGGCACTCATAAGATTCAAAATGTGTTGATTTACACTCACATATTATCTAACATATTCTTTTTTAAAGTTATTATCTTTTTGTTTATCATCATAAAAAAGGGGAGGTTGATGATCAATTGACATTGCTTTAATGAAAACAAACATGTATACTTCACGTGTAAGCATAAACTTACATATTTAGAATACACAAAATATACAGGAAATAAAAAACAAGTGTGTTATAAGTTAAAGCCAAGACTCAGGCTTCATGGTATGGTGTAGTCTTAGGTTTAATATATATAGTGAGAGTGTGTGTATGTGTACATATTGTGCACTTTGGGAAAATGGTTGGTTTGATCTTTTGAAACAAATTTAAAATAATTTTCAAATATCCTACACTTTTATTTAAAACAAATCCAACTGAAAAAAGTTTGAAAGTTTTTTCAAAGAGTACTTAGTTTTTCAAATTAATTGATGTTTTTTCCAAGCTTAAAAAATGTTTCATCATGATTTCAAATTATTTTTAAATATCACCCTAATTTACTAAATTTTCTTATTAAAATAATGAATTATTAAAGTACACATCCTAAAATGTCAATATACATAAATTTGTTTCATTTTCATTTTACCTTTTAATTTGCCAAGCAAAGCCTTAATGTTCCTAAGTAGATCCAAGAATTAGTTTCAAGTGATCCTACGGATCCTAATAAGTCCCAAGTTTCTGCCATTTTGTGCCTGGACAAACACCACATAGAAGTTATAGTTGACACACACACACACAACAACAACAACAACAACAAGTGCATGTTATCAGCCTTAGTTCAATAAAAAGAACAACCTGGAGTTATATATTAATAGCCTAACAAGATGAATATACTTTGATGAATATAGATCTTGGATATGGATATGCAAAAGAATCGGTATCCAATCTATTATTTGAGAAATAAAAACCAAAATTTTGGATTTGTGATATGATTTTCTACTATTATTCAATAACCGATACTGAAGAAAGAAAAAGTTTACTTACCACACTATTAGACCTAGCCCACTACACAATACAACTTATTTTTACTCATTTGTTAGCCAGACTTATTTTTACTTACTACCTAAGGAATACTTGTACACATCAAACTAGTTGTTTGTGGCTTAGTTAGTTCTAACTACATGAGATAGTTCCAACTAATCCCACATGCAGTAATTAGACGAGTGAAATTTGAATGAGGTGATAACCGAGTATCGTCGGTGACATTTGGAGTTGGGATGCAGTGGGACAAGTGAAATTTAAATGGTAGATGGGGATGAATCTTCAAGGATTTAAGGCATAAGATGATGATGAATCGAATATAATAAGAGTTGAATAATGGATGATAGTGAGATGTAATATGGTTTGAATACGATGGTGATATTCAAATATGTTGAATATAAATGGATGGAATCTTGCTTGAAGATGCTAGAAATTTAAATAAAGAAATGAAGAGCGATTTGAATATGGAAGTTTATATTTGAAATTTTTTAGGAAAAAGGGGAGGATAATAGGTTCTTGAATGAGTTTGGTGGACGGTTGAAGATAGGGAGAAGGTGGTCGAATAGTTGGGATGATAAAATTCAATGATGATGGGTTAAAGTATAGAATATCTTCAAACTTTGAATTCGAAGATTCAAAGGGAGGATGAAGATATGATAAAGGTAGGCTGAATAACTACTACCAAACACTATGAATATTACCTACAATTCACATTGAAGATCAACGTGCATGGGTGAATGTAACACAAACATTGCTAAAAATATGAAGGGAAGGGTTTGCAATATGAATGAATTAAAGAACCAACCTAACTTTGATATCAAAAATGATGGTGATCAACCTAGAAGCCATGAATACAAATTAGATTAATGATCTTCAAAAATTGGAAGGATTGAAAATGGGGTTGGTTCGGTTCAAAGGTACAGATGAAAATAGAGGGTGTGAATCTTCAACCAATATTCACACAAGAAAGGGTTTGAATCTTCAACCAGTATTCACAAAAGAAAGGGTTACACTTTGAATGTTTCTTTAGGGATACATTCAAAGGGTTTAGAGATAGGAAATACTCTAGGCAATTTTTAAGAAGAAGACATTATATCACACAGGAGAGAACCTTAGCCAAAATTGCTTGAATATCATTCAATTCCTTAACTATTGTGTACAATGGATGATTATGATTATATATAATACTCATAGAAAGTTGTTACAGAAAATTACTAACTACTTAAAAACTAAACTAACTGTTACTTAACAAATATATACATTGGTAATAACCTTAAAATTTTGAGCCTTAGTTTGTTAGCAACTAAATAGATTTAGTTGTAAATGACCTAACCCATGGTTTTGTTTAGGTGTATAACTAATTAGAAATATTTATGACACCCTGGCAAAAGTAAACTATGCAATTTAATGAAATGAAATTAATTACAACATTACAATTATTAAACCGACTAATAGGTATACATGAAATAATAAGCTATGAAACCATAAATTATATATGATGGTAACCTAGGGCTTACAACAAGCTCTATACGATTATGAAGTATTTGCATGAACTTGTTGATTTGTCCTCCATGTTTGCTATAACTTTAATATTTGAATGTCTTGTACATGAAAATATATTAATTGTCATCCTCTTGAAAATATGTAATATACATGCAAGAACATTTTAAGGTATCTTCATTAGTCATGGTAGAAATATTCTAAAGACTATATAAGATGATTGGTTTTTATTATTAAGCATATCAATTCCTCATTATCAAGAAGATGAAATATGCTCCCGCATCAACCTTATTATCTTATTTATACTATAGATTATAAATTTTTATCTTTTTTTAATACTATTGGCATCGATCATTGGTTGATGGTTTTAGTTTGTCTCTTAAATTTATCTTGGCATTATTTCACACTAGCGATCCTTTTGGATGATTGGGTTATTATTTCTTTCTTAGTCTTTCTTTTGTTTTTAGTATTCTCTATTATTTTTCTTTTTATTTTGTGTCTCTTGAAGTATTCGCTTTTGCTCCTCGATTTCTAGGGCATTTATTAGTTTTTCATAATGTTTGTAATGCTAAAATCTAACACACCTTGCACTAGATTTATGAACTTAATTGACATGCTTATGGACTTGATTATTATGAGAGATGCTCATTTTTTTTCCTCCTCAATTTATATTCAAATAAGGGGGATGGGATAGAAATTTCTCTACCATTCCACATAGGATTATGGTTTAGGAAGCATTTGATCTTTAATTTTGAAATATTTGGCCCGCCTATGCAAAATAGGTTAATGCTTAGTAAGTAAAAAAGGATAATACTCAAGGATGGCGGAGTCCTAAATGAGGATGAAAACTTTTGGTAACAACATTGAGTAGTTTGGATGCTATTGTAGGTAATATACGCATTAATTATATCATATTGTTATGTATTTATTATGAGCATTGATGTTAATTTGTGCAAATTTTTTTTTTAAATCTATTTGTCTTTTTAATTTTTTTTACTATATATGTATTTAATTTGGGGGGGCTAATGTAGTGTTAGCATTTTTTTCTTTTGGAAAATCAATAATTTATTCATCTGTAGAACATTTTCCTAACCAACGTTTTTCACTGCTATCCATTTTAATTTTCCTTTGTCTCTATTTATTTTGTGCATTGGTTTGTTATCTTATATAATTATTTAGAGGTATTATAAATAAGATTTTAGTTTATTGATCACTTTTGTTTATTGTTCTAGTATGTTTGGGTTGCTAATTTTTTCAATATTAAAGAACTACATTGCTTTGTTGTTGTTGTTGTTGTTGTTGTTCTTCTTCTTCTTCTTCTTCTTCTTCTTCTTCTTCTTCTTCTTCTTCTTCTTCTTCTTCTTCATCTTCTTCTTCTTCTTTTTACTAGGTGTTTATGATATTATGTTCATGGTTTATGATATTGGGTAGTTTGATCCGCATAGATAGATCTAAGTTACTTTGTTAAATATGGTATATGTAGAGAATTTAGCTTTTTTTTGTCATTATTTGGCAATTTGTTCATGCTAAAAGTGTTATGAAGATCTTTAGCCTATGAAAATACCCTTTATATTCTCTAGTATAATCTCTTCCTAAATGAGCCAAACCAAGTCAAGTGCTTCACCCCCGTGTTTATACCTAACTCATTTAACCAAAAGAACAAAATGAAACAAGCTTTTAACGAGCCAAACTTTGAAGGAGTCGAGTTTACGAGCCTAAATTGTAAATGAGCCAGGTTAATTTTTTTTGGACTTAGACTCAATTCATTTAATATATGAGCCTAAAAATAAGGTACAAACTTGACTCATTTAATTAAAACGAACTAGTTGAATTGAAGTTTTAATGAGCCTAGTCATGACTTCTAAGGTGGTTTTGCTTATTTACAACCTACTAACATAACTAGTCGTATTAATAATATGACTTCTGATATCATCAAAACGATGAAAAACGATGTTGACTAAAGTATCTATATAATCAATAAAAAATTATAAATTATTTAATTTAAAATACATGCATAGACTAAAAGTAAATAAAAAAAAATGACTCTGATTAAAATTAATATTAGATTAGCATTTATAGATAATGTAACAAAAAATATTGTGTCAGGGGTCCGATACATTTGATTGAGTTTGATGCATATTTGATTAAGTTTTATTCAGAGCAAAAATTGGGTATGGTGGCTTGTGACCCGACTACCTACCGTAAACCCTAATAGTCAAAAGATCATAACCTAATGATTGAGACGATGGGTATTATATTTCTTGGAGTTCTAATTTCAATCATTTTGGTATTTATACATTTTTTTGGTGATGGTGACATCTATATTGTACTTTTAGCTATCATATATTCTTATCAAATATTTATATTCAGTATAGATTTAACTTAGGTCTATGAAATTTGATCTAATTTTATTTGGATACCATCTGTTTTAAATATTTTTTAGGTACTCTATGTTTTAGTTTTTTTTCCTTTATCTTATGTTATTTGCTACAACCATATTAATGTTATTAGTTTTAGATAAATAAAATAAGATAAGTTTTAATATTGACTTTCATGGCATGCTCAAAGGTGACAGTTTATGCTATCATGGCGTTAAGGGCCATTACGCTTGAGTAAATTTTTGTATAGAAAAATAAATAAAAATAGGAAGTTGAAGCTCTGTTTTTTTTTTGATAAATAAAAATATTTTTGCATCAAAAAAAGAAAACAAAAATACTCACACTCATACTCATGCCGCCCTATTATATTTCTTTCTCATTTACCAGTGGCTCTTCAGAAGCCTTACCCTACAACATACTTTAATGTTGTTTTCGACTCCACCGTGTTTTGGGAAAGCTAAGGTGTTCGAATGCCCTCTCTAAACCCTCACTCCTTTTATTGTGATCGATGTCGCTGCTTCTGTCGCATGGTTCGCCCCTCATCCCTGCCGATCTTCCTTTCTTCTCTTCCTATGTTGCTCCTTAATACAAGTTCATCACATTGTAGTCCCGCCGTCACCATCGAACAGAAAGAAATAGAAAGGGGAGAGTGAGTGAGTGAGAGACGACGGAGAAGTAGAAACTGGTCTTGGTTTGCTCGATTGTAGTTTTGTAGAGTTACTCTCTGCTGCTCTGGGTTTCGCTGTAAATGGTAAGAAAATAGGTAAAAGGTTCAATGATTTATTTTCAAGGATGTTATAGTGATAATTATCGAACTTACTTGAATTGTAGTACTTTGATTGATAATTCATGAACTTTCTTGCATTCTTAGATTCCAATTGCATGGTAACTGTGATGCTGGTTTTATTCAAACAGAATTTTTTTCTTCTTTGCAGCCAGGGTTCTTGAATGTAGATTTATCCTAATATTATTTCTAACAAACAAAAATTTATTCTTACTCTTACTTTTGTAGCCTTCTCTCTCGAAGTGGCATTGCAAATATTTAACATTAAGTGATAATTTTAATATATTCATTTTATTTTAATGTTCAACAATTTTCTATTATTTAATTACTCATATATATTTTTAATTAGGTTTATCCTAATATTATTAATAATTATTTATGTTAGACTTCAAAAACTGGGGCAATAATTATTTATATTATACTTTAAACCACTACTATAACTGGCTGTAATATTAATATGTCAAATTAAAAAGATCCTAGTTGATATGTTCAAATTATTAAAATTGAATGATACAATAATAAATATTCAGGAGCAATACCCGTTCCACTTAAAAAAATACTGCTCTAACTACTATGATGGTTACTATAATTTTAGCTTTTCTTGCATCTACTTGGGAAGTTCAAGGTTGTTTTAATTTTAAAATGTCAACTTCATAATTATTATTTCCAATGGGAGCTGCTGGCATTGAAATATCTTGGAAATATACATTCACAACACATCAATGATCGTATATTCTTCTTTGCATCCAAGGATCTTGTATAGAGATGAGGTACAATGTGGCACAATGTCTTTGGGTGGATATGCAGGAGAGGTATAACAGACACAATGATTTGAACCTATTAAATAACAGGTATTGATTTTGATAGCAAGAAATTTGTGAGTGGCAAAGGTTAGTGTAGCAAAAGTCTTTGTTTTTCTTATCTTTTCCTATTGATGACACTCTTATTTGTTCTTGCAAGTGTCTTGAAAAAGTGCTGCTGGTAGAAGAATTAATGAATAGTGAGCTTCCAAACCTTGAGAATCTAAATATTAAATATCACTTCTGATCTAATATTCTAAAAATTTATGAAGTTTGACAAGGATTTATTTTATTTTTATTTTTTATGATGTTTTACTTTGGAATGAAAGTTTTTTGTGGCAGTTTTTGGTATATTTTTTTATTAGTGTATTGATTTTTCAAACTATTTGCATTTTGTTTTGTTATTAGGAGAAAACCTCTTGAATTGTTGGGTTTCCAAGCTTTGTTTAAGTGATCTATTTATAATTTTTTTGCTACAATTTGATTTAACTTCTATGCATAATTTGTTATGAACTATTATTTTTCATAAACTATTTTTTTTATTAAATTGAGGTCCAACCAACTAGCTGATATCTCACAAAACCCTTGAGTAGAGACAAATTTGAGAAGATTAGACTAGAACCAAGCATGATTAAGATAGTGTAATTAGTATATCTTTACCTCCCATGGTTAATTGGAGTAGGTGGTGACTTGAGGACAATTTTGGAAGGGCATCTCATTAACCTGCTTGATTTATACGAATGCCTTTTAATGCTTTTGGATATTTTGTTAATCATTGAAAACTCCTAAGCTATCGAAGGGAACAGTAATAAGATCAGATTTGAGCACGTAACCCCTTACCGTCCATCACAAACACTGGTACGAGATTAGGTACAGGATTAGATATGAGAACAACCTTAACCTGTGAGTTTTTGAGCCTCTAAATTTAAATTTCTCTTCTTGTGTGATATTATTTGTGGATATTTATTTCTAGAACTTGATTTGATTCTCTTTGAAGCTATGGCAGTTTAAGCCTACCAATGTCATTATTTCCTTTGTCAATCAATTTGAGCCTTATAAGCCATTTTTATTTTCCTGCACCCATTTATTAACCTAATTCCTGTCATGATCCCTACACCAAAAGGAATAGTGGAGGATTATTTATCTATCATCATAAAGTGGATGTATGGAAGGAAATTTTATGGAAAAAAAATGGGTGTCTATGGCAGGTTTGTGCCTAAAAAAAAGGAGAAAGAAAAGGTGTGAAAATCATTGCAACATAAAATAATGGAAAATGAAAGGAGGAGAAAAAGAAAAAAATCCTAAAGGGAAAAAATAAAAAAAATAAAGTCAATATCAAGGGGCGAAAGGAAGCAAGGATCCAAAAGGATAGAAAAGAAAAATCAAAATCAAGAGGTGAAAGGGGAAAAATTATGACAGTGAAAATATTATGTTGTGATAGAAAATGATTTGTTGTGAGGAGATTGTGTCAATGTTTATTTTAAGAAAATCACTCCACTTGGTTCCGAGAATTTTATTCGCACCAAAATCCTAAAGTTATTCTGTACCTTAAAGCCTAGCCCCATTTCAACCTAATAAGACCTCTTTGATTTATGACATGTATGTAGTTGTATAAGTGGTGCAGAATGAGAATCACCTCAAGCTTATGGTAAATCATGTTCACATGAATGATTTGAGTGAAACACGACCCATATTAAACACATGAGAGTCAAATTTTCATTTGTGTGAAAATCATCTATGTTGCTCTCAAAGCTTATGCTAGAACAGTCCTAGTATTGATCCCATCCTTCCTAAAACTGGCACTATTTATCCGACACTCTCAAACATGTGCCTATTTTTTGGATACTTCGATATCTAAATATTTTTCACTCAACCTCTACATTATGTTCTTGATTACTCCTACCTATTTGATAATTTTTTCATCATCTTTATTTTTGTTGGCTTCCTATCTGATCTTAAAACTTATTGCCTTATGATGAACCTGGACATTCAATGCTTAGCTTAATATCTGCTTGCTTTCAACTATACGTTTGTTAGATCTTTGCTAAGACATGGATGTCTTCTCCATATTTGGTCTCCTAATTTGCCTTTCCGAGGGTGCCAAAAGGGGGCAGGGGTGTGTGTCTCTATGTAGTTATGCTTGGATCTAGGTTAGTTTTCTTGAATAAGTCTCAAAATAGGATTTTGTGATTAGATCAGTAGGCAGGAAACTTGTAGCATAAACATTTGCAAAGCTTTTTGGAGTGACTACTTTTTAATTGATGATAAAGTCTCTCGAGATAAATTTGTTAAAGTAGGATTGTTTATTTGTTTATTGTATGCTTCTGCATTTTGCTTAAAAATTTGAGCAGTTGTTTGTATCAAGTCTGGTGAGGAAGAAGTGCCTCCAAAATTTGAAGGGCTAATGGGTCAAAAGATTTTTTTTCCCCTAACCCAATTGAGAGAGAAAAAGAATAAAAGATTAGAGCATTGGCAGTTCAAATTAACATTCAATGAACTTTTAATTTCAAGATTTTGTGCATCTTTGATGTGCTCCCTTCATTCATGTCATGGGCTACAAACAATTGAATATAAATATAATATATTATATCTAATTTAGTATTCAATACTTTACCAAGTAAGGCATGTTTAATAAAATAGTTTTAAATCTTATCGTTAGTTATCCTAGATAATAACTACAATCATTCAAACCGTATACTCATTGTTTCTCATGCATTTTCTTCTTCAACTTGTTTTCCTTGACCCCATTTATATCCTTCTTTTTCTCTCCAATTCAATTTCTTTCACAACCTTATACCACTATTTGATTCATAGAGACTCTTTTGATCATGTTATCTATTTTTAATTAGCTTATTTGATAATATTTTATTTAAAAGAGTAATTAATATATTGGTATTAGTAGGGTTTGTTCCTTCAAATGAGTCACATTTCATGAAATTAGTTAATGACTGTGAGCTAGCTCTTAATTGTCCTCACACCTCTATATTATTGTTTGATTGTATTGTTTGATTCATATTGACTTTTTTATTCATTTAATTTATTATTATTACTTAATTTGGTATTAATTATGTTAAACTTATAATAAAAAAATCAAGGGCAATATTGGATTTACTTCGAAAAGCATTGAGTCACGTCATTTGAAATGATTTAATAATATAAAAATAAATTGGCTTTTATAATACTGGATACTTTTGAAATAAAGTACTTGTTTATTATTTCATCGATTATTTATTTTAATTTCTATTTATTATTTCATCTACATTTCTCTTCCATTTTTGTGAAACATTGGTTATGTTATATATGATATCTAATATGTGTAAGCCTCCAGTTATTGAAAAAATTTAGTATGCTTCCTAAATATGGAAAATTTATATAGAATTTTATCGTCCTTCATTTATAAATTAATATTAATAAAATCAATATTTAAATCCCAGTATTTTGTGTGCTGCATTCAATAACCTCAGATGGATTCAACTGCAACAGTTGTTGGTTTTGGAAGTTGATTTTCTTATTCATCATGTTGGTTCGTTTCTTCGTTTAATGCAAAAAAATTTGGGCTACTATTGAAGGAAGTGCATGAAATGGAGGAACTAAAGGTGTGTGAGATGAACTTTTATATATGGGTTTCTGACTTTTGGGTAATGCTGTGCTGGCATTTGGGGATTTGTTTGATTTGTTTCCCAATAGGAGATAATGGTGCTAGGTTGTGAAACGAACCCGACTAGCCGGATCGTACTCGATCCGTTAAACGGGGGTCGGGAACGTACTCGTTTCCCCTGAACCGAAGTAATCTCCGAGCCAGACGTTGATACTTCAACGGATTTGTGTGTGAGTTTAACAAGAAAACCCAAGAAATTTCATTCCAAAAACCTTCAACCCTTACAAGCAAACCCCGCCCGTTATATATGACGGGAATCAAACACCGAAAAAAAGGGAGAGAGGGCAAGGGTGAGAAAACGGTTGACCTAAGACCTCAGATTTGGTGTCAGGGACAAGATCCGGGGCAGGCAAAGGTGGACATGCGTCGATGGTGACCAGCAACGGTCGACGACAGGGCTGAACAGAGAAAAGGGGTCGAGCCACCAGGAGAGGAACAAAAGGAAAAAGGTGATCGGAGCTCCCCGAGGAGGAAGAGAGCTTAAATAGGTGGGTAACTAGGGCATGAGGACTCACCCGCCGACTGGGCCGAAACTTGGGCCTGGGCTCAAGTTTTGGTTCAGTCCAACTTAGCTTAAAAGGAGGTTAACATAATTCTCCTATTTTCATTAGATTCAAGAGGAGATTATAACGGGATAATACCGATCCTGAATCCAATGCAAATAGGGAAACAAGGACTAAGTTACCCATACTCATTTAGGCTCGGGGGCGGCCATTGACAACCAGCTCCGCCTAACCCGAGACTATCAATGGGATTTCCAAAAATTAGGGTAAATCATCATCGGCCACTACACACACACACCCTACAAAAATATTAATGTTCATGATTACACATGTTACATATTCAAGCTTAATTTATTACAAAAACACAGTTCAAAAGTGCTTCCGCCCATGCTTGTTGCATCCACTCTCAATTTGGCTTCAGATCCCAACTTACCCTGAAGATGGAAAACGTGGAATTATATGAGTGAGGAGACAACAGGATACGATTACCAAAAATTAAAAGGAGAGGAGTAGTTGATGAAGTGTGGTCCGTATTAGGTTGGTTGGTTGTGGTCTACAGTGGTGTTTTGTTCTCTATTTATGGATGTATGTATAGGAAAGGGGTTGGCAGGTAGCATCTGCTATACCTCCTTTGATAATGTTCTGATACAGGCCTAAAATAGTGCATCGGGGTGTTGAGAGTTTATTTCCAAAAAACTTAATTTTAGTTATTAATTTAGTCCGTATCTGATTTTTTGAATGGATATTTTGGTTGATGATTTTCTGCTGCCCAATATTTAAATTTTATTCCCATATTTTTCTAAGCTTAGATTATCACTTTTGGGCAAGCATTGAGATTAGTTTTAATTTTGTTTCTATTTGATTTATTTATCTTTTCTTATTTTATGTTATTAGATCAGAGATCTTACTTGCCTTTAATTCAAAGGTATCATCTATAATAAATATCTCTAAAATGTTGTTTTCTTGCTCGATTGGTATTTGGGAACACTAACTTTCTTTTCAACATGACATATCCAATGAATATGCTAGAATTGAAGCTGCGGGTGGGAAAGTGATAAACTAGAATGACAGTCGTATTTTGGGCGTCCTTTATGCTTCACGATCCATAGGTATGTTCCTTAACACCAGCTCTACTCACTCACTCATTCCAATTAATAAGCTAGAATTGAAGCTGATGTTGACTTTGACTTCCCATGGTGGCCTCTTTGACTTCTTAGCTTCCAGTGGAATCTGATGCTGCTCCAGCAACAAAAGGAAGGGGCAGGAGAAAAGTTGTTGAGTGCTTGAGCAAGAAAGCATGTATGGTAATGGGATTATGTGTATCATCACAGAACTCAGCTTGAGTTTGATAAGTAGTGGTCACCATCTACTACTATGTCACCATTAACTACTATGATAATCAGCGATCACCATCTACTACTATGTCAAACTGTTGGTATTTTGAACCTTCTCTATGGAATTTTTCTCTTTGATGAGCTCAGCTTTTACTTTTTGAACAAAGTACCTTTTTTATCAGGTTTTTATGCTTGCTCTTTTTAGGGCGAGGTTACAAGAGAGGAATTCGGAGTTATTTGTGGGCTAACTTATTGAATTTTATTTGAGAGCTAATTTATTGAATTTTACTTTTGTGTTTGAATCAGTGTCTCTCTTTTCCATGTTGATACATTTCAGCATTTTTTTTAGGCTAAGGTACTTGAGCTCATGAGTTCCTGGAGCTAGATGGTAATAAATTATTTTAATATCTAATTTTGCTTATGAAATAGTTGGTTCTTTTGCATGTATTGCGATTTATGCATCAAGTATCTTGCTTTTGTGCAGCCAAAGCTCTGCTACCTAACTTCGTAGTTTCATATATTACCCTGCTGCCCAGTTCTTACAGTTCCTCTACCTGATCATGACTTAGGCAGATCAAATTACTCAATGCTGGTGGGAAGTGGCTGAAGCTTACTGGTGAGAGATTTCACTATGTAATAAGTTCCTTTTTCATGTATAACTCAACCCCTTCATGTGGTGTTGCATATATTTCTTTTTGAATATTTTTTAGTATATTGTACATAGAATCCGTTGTTGTTCTACTTTTCCTCTACCAAACACATTCCATTTTTATGCACTGTGGTTACTTCTAGCAAATATCATGTTCATTTGTCTTTATCTATGGAAGGTATTCACATTGTGTTGATTAAATGCTTTACAGCTGATATTAACATATTGATATTTATTTTTTGTTAGTCTGTGAACTGTTTGGGTATATCTTTTATTATTATTATTTTTAATGTATGTCCATTTAGTATTAATCTTTTGTTTGCTAATAATCAAATTGTTTTTGAAGAGGGTGTGAATGACCAGCCTTTTAAATGTTTGGTAAATTTTGGGTTGTTGTACTTTCACCTAGCCATGCTTATGCTATCCTTTTTTTTCTTTTTCATTTTAGTCTTTGTATTTGGTTTTTCATTCTAGTGTAGATGAATATTGATATTGTTGGTGTGGCTAGTCGATAAGTCCATACTATAGAGGTACTCAAAGGATCATACTTGGTATGCATGCTTGTTAATAATAATTGTCTGAAGTATCTATTCAGAAACTTAGATGTTGCTATAAATATTTGTTTAGTATTGTCTTTCCTTATTAATAACCAATTATAAATGGAAAAGCTGATGTGACATTTTAAAATATAGAAAAAATAATAACCAATTTATCATATTTCTTTTTACGTGAATGCAGGAAGAACTTATGTTTATTGAATCCTAACCATTATAATTCTAAGATGGTGTCCATGTCCCAAAAGTTATCTTCAATGTATTTGTGCATTGAACATTGGTTCATAGGGAGGAATCATTATCTTTTCAAATTACCGGTGCAACTTTATCGGGAAAGTGTGAGGTCTTTGTAGGAGTCATCAATTGAAAATTGACCTCCAAGAGGGCCAACATTGTACTTGCTTCAGCAATTGTATTCAGTTCAATACGTGCCCTCTAATTAAGATCTTTTCATGCAGATCTTCTTAGAGTTTGATCTTGTTCCAGTGGTAGGTGAAAAAGTTGCTGTGAAGGTTACAACTATTGCACTGCTAGAGATTCCTTTGCAAAATTTGAGGGCTTTTCATCAAATATGGGTTTTGTAGGAGCCTACTATTGGGTGCTTCTTTCAAGATTTCCTTTACATGATAAGTTTCCTTAGCATCCAGGTGCAGCACACACAGGTGGGATACCGTAGCTACAGATATTGCAACAGTTGGATTCATTTTTAATACCTAGCATCAATTCATTCCCGGTTTCAATTACATGTAGTAATGTGTATTTGGTCCTCAGTGCATTGCATGTTCTTCATGTTTGAAGTCCAAGAAAAGAAGTGTCCTTTTCTTATGTTTGAGGCTATTTATGCTACTTGTCTGTTGCAAAAGTAGCATCATTAGGAGTTGATATATTTTTTTTCCCTGGTCTACAGTCTACAGAGATGGGCCTAACCACCGAGTATCACATACTTATACCCAAGGTATGCTGCTTAGATATATGGAAGCACAGGTACACTTTCTTTCTTTTCTTAATGACTCTCAAGGTTCAAATGACCCTTAAATGATGTGTTCATAGACAGTGACTATGTATTATTTTATCTTATTGTATAGTTGCTTTGTCCCTTCATTTCTGTTTTCATGCTTGTGCTTCTGTGGCAATTCTAGCATGAAATTGAAGTTTGCAATTTTGTAATGTGTGGATTAAGCTTGAATATGCAGCGTTGATCATATTTTCTTGATATATTCTTATCTATTGAATTGATCTTTCCATAGTAGCTAGATAAGATAAATTTCTTCTCGGAATGTATCACAAACTACTGGGAGTTGATCATGTCATCCTCTGTATACTGTTTCACACACACACATAAAGTATATCACTAAATCTGATGTACCTTTAGTAAGTTATCAAAAGCAATCTAGGGTGTCTAATACCTTGTGGAAATGTGAGAAGATCAACTATGAAGAATTTAGGTCTGTGTAGTGATGGAAAATTTGGACTAGTTGATAGATTTTTTGCATTAGTATAATTTCTATTTCTATTGTTTTACTTTTACCTAATTCAACATGTTTTACAATTATCCTACTATTTGTCACTATGTTCTGTTTCAACTTGTGTAACTATTTTTATATATTGATTTATTTATTTTTAGTCTTCGGCTACTTTTACATGAAAAAGGAAAAAAGGAAGAAATGTTTTGATTTCCCCCCTCCCTACGAGGGATCCTGTGAACTTTTGTTCTATTTCTTCATTATGCTGTGCTTTTTGTTATGTGAGCCTTAGGATGCAAAACCAAAAGGTGTTAGGTGCATGAAATTTAAGGGAGACATTACGTTTGTAGTTGATTGGTGGAACCAATTTAATCAAATATATTATTGGATGTATTACTTTGTTCAGTCTAACTTATCTTATTTGTCAAATCTTACATGTTTGATGCTTGGGATTATATTTATCGTGGTGCAAGATCCCTTTTACATTTGTAAAGAAATATGATATGTGTCAGTCTTGATGTTGCTATTAGGGACTGTATTTCATGGTTGAGGCAAAGAATAGCAAAATTTTTTTGAAGGCAATCCCCTCATTTAGCATACAGTGTGTATGCCCCTCGAGTTTATTGGAGTTTCGATGCCTCAAGATTGTTGATCATGAGAATCATCCAGGCTCCTCAAGTAAGTGACCATTAGATGTTCATATATACCAACTTGATTTGTAACAAAATAGAATAAAATAAATAAAAATGGTGTTTTTCGATCCTTTTATCTTAGCTTGTTTATCTATTTATGCTTTAATTGCTCTTATATTTGAACTTAGTTGTGTGAATTTGGCTTAGCTTGTTTGGTATATTCTGAAATTTGTGGAGTGAAGTGGGGTATGGTTTTACGGGGGACGTGGCAGGATGGATGGATGGTTGGAATTTGCGTTGTTTGTCCTCTCAAATTGTACACATTTCAATATTGATGATAGGACATTCAACGAATCTCAGAACTGTACAATAGAGCCTATATTAGTATTAATTAATGACGCAGCTGTAAGGTGAACATTAAAAATTTAAATATTTACCTAAGGTGAATAATTAACAATATTTTTTTGAATAATATTAACTAATCCGGGTGAATGTAGGGTAATGAGAGGTCATGTTTGATTTATATTTTTGAAGGTAATTAGACCAATGTCCGTAATCTTTTATGTACTTATAGGCACGGTCGGAAACTTCTTTTACCATGGAGGTGTTATCCGAGGCCATGGATGATAAGGTATTTATTTGTTTGGATAAAATTTTGATTAACTCTTTTTTGGCTTCGACCACTCATTTTAATTATTATTTTTTAGCTAGGTATTTCTATTAATTTACTTGTAATACTTTAATGTCGTAAGATGAATTGATTAAGACTTTAGTGCTCATGAATACTTCGGCGATTTTATTATTATTATTTCTTGTATTTTAAATAAATTAATCATTTTTTACACTTCATTGAATCTTGAAAAAAAGGTTTAATTTTTTTTTTGAAAATTCAACGGGCTTAGTTTAGAAATGACTTTTCTTATGTTTGCCCACACATTTAATTTTTCTTAGTTTCTTCAATATTGGTATGCATTTGTTCATTATTTAATTTAATTATTGGTAAACTTTATAGACAATATAAGTTAGCTTATGGTGGACTGCTCACTTTTGTTTATTGTTTTTGTAATTGGCTTGCTATTTTTTTCATTATCAAGAAATTCACTATCTTTGCTAAAAATCCGAAGTCGTTTTTTATGCTATTTACTAGTTTGAATTGGTTTTTTTCTATTTGTGACTTTTAGATTTTAACCAATTTCTTGCCCATTTTTTTATAAAAAAAAATTAAAGTTTTTTTTTCTTTTAAAGTTTCTATATTCTTTAATTAAGTACTTTTAATATGAAGAACTAGTGTTTTTCTTTAATAATATTATTGGTATGTATTTTTATCAATATATATTTATTGATATGATTTGCATATTATCCTTCATGCACATGGATTTGTTAATATTCTTTGGCTATGTTTTTCTTTTGTTTTATTTTTTATTATTAGACAAGCACCTTTTATATGGAAATGATAACTTGTGGTTTTAATTACTGTAAGTGTACATTGATTTATAGTAGATAGTTTTATTAGTAGGATGAATCATGCAGTTAGGGATATTTAGGGATATAAATATCTTGTGGTTTTAATTATTGCATGGGTACATTAATATAATGTTTATGGTTATATTTTAAAAAGGAGGCCTTTTTAATATTAGAATAAAATCATGCTCTAAGGGGTGTAACTTTCTATATTGTTTCACATGGCAACGTGGTTTCGATCGGCTATTATTATTGTTGTTGTTGTTGATAATTTTTATTTTTTGATTATTATTATTATTATTATTATTATTATTATTATTATTATTATTATCTGCCAATGATAACTTATGGTTTTGATTGTTAGTAAGCTTAGATACACCCTTTTATTATTATTATTATTATTATTATTATTATTATTATTATTATTATTATTATTATTATTATTATTATTATTATTATTATTATTATTATCTGCCTAAAATAGGAGTTGAATAATAGATGATGGTGAGATGTGATATGGTTTGAATCTAAGGGTGATATTCAAATATGTTGAATAGAAATGGGTGGAATCTTGCTTGAAGATGATATAAATTTAAATGAAGAAATGAAGAAAGGTTCAAATATGGTGGGTCATATTCAAAATTGGTTAGGAACGAAGGGAGGATAATAGGTTCTTGAATTAGTTTGGTGGACGATTGAAACTAGGGAGAAGGTGGTTGAATATTTGGAATGATAAAATTCAATGATGATGGGCGGCGATTCAAAGGGTGGATGAACATATACTAAAGGTAGGTTGAAGATCTACTACCAAACACTTTGAAGATTAGCTATAATTCAGGTGGAAGATCAATGTGCATGGATGGTGCATGGGTGAATGTAGCAAAAATGTGGCTAAGAAAATAAAGGGAAGGGTTGGAAATTCAAATGAATTGAAGGGCCAACCTATCTTTGATACCACAAATGATGCAGATCAACTTGGAAATCATGAAATTGGATTGGATGGGATTTGATGATCTTAGAAAAGGTTGGAAGGATTGAAGATGGGTTTGGTTTGGTTTGAAGGTATGGATGAAAATGGAGGATGTGAATCTTCAACTAATATTCACACAAGAAAGGGTTAAACTTTGATAGTTTCTTCAAGAACACATTCAAAGGGTTTCTAGACAGGAAATACTCTTGACAATTTCTAAGAAGGTTGTTGAGATACATTGGATAGAAAATATAAAAATATTAGACAATGTGCAGCATGTAGGTTGTTGAGATAGAGCATAAATCATTTAGGGCTGTATAAACAGTGTAATTTGGATTATGTGTTAGCTGGAAAAGAATTGGATAGGATGTGCTGGTAATGATAATGTTTAACTCAACCAAAATGGACATTTTTTTGAGATACATTTTTTGATTTGTATATATCTATGTTTGAATGTGGCTTGGTTCCTTTTTTGGAGTTCTACTTTTACCATAAGAAAAATGTGTTTCATGTTTCTATTTGCTTTCACTTATAGTTGTACAGAAATATTAGGGTCTTTGATACCTTATTTATCTTTTCCTTATGATTGATACTTAATATATTTTGACGAAATAATTTCAAAGTTTAACTAATTTGATTGTTAGCCTATATGCCAAGTTTGAAACCAAGTGGTGTGGCATTACTACTACTACTACTACTACCACTACCAACACCACTACTACTACCATAAATATAATATATTATTGGTATGGTTATTTTATTAATAATATATAATCATAAATTATTTATTTTATAATGATGATTAATGTTAATATTATAAACTGTGTATTTATCAGTAAAAGTAATATTATCTGCATTGTTTTTACATAAAATTTGCTTATACTGAAATTTCTAACTCCATCTAATGGAGTAGGTTTAAGATGCCAGATAATTCGATTCGCAAGGAGGCTGCATATCATATCGTAAACAATGAGCTTTTGTTTGATAGAAATCCAAGGTTGAGCCTTGCATCCTTTGTCACTATATGGATGGAGCCCGAATGTGACAAGCTTATGAAGGTTGCTATTTACAAGACCTAAGTTGATGTGGACTGTGGGCCATTCAAAAGTAAGTGGCAACCGAAGCGAAAAGCAGAAGGCAAACCTTATGAGAATTCACTGGAGCAAATGTACAGGTCGATTTGACTTTTCTCTTTTTTCGGTGCTCACACAGTTGGAAAAGGTTGGGGTATATCTATGTAGGTAAGTCTTTCTTTCTTTTGTGTTGAGCCTCCCTCTATTTGTAAGCCAAGGGGCAAATCCCTACATCTTTACGTGGAGTTAAATATTGTTTTAGTTGTTATTTTTTCTATTTTGATCCTTGGAAAAAAAATTATTTTATTATCTATATTTCATTATAATTCAAAAATTGAAATTTACTTTATTTTGGTCCCTCGTTGAGGGACTTATTCTAATGAAAAATTAAATCTAGGACTAAAATAAATATTTTTTATTCAGGGAGAAAATATAAAAAGTTGCATTTTTCTGGAAATAAAACAGTATTCAATTATGTCTGTATGTGTGTCAATGTCAGATAATGGAGTTATGCTTCATTTTCTTACCCTTCAACTTATCTCTGATTTTACAAATGGACTTCATCTTAGAGGAGGAGGTTTCATGTCCAGGGACAAAACATCTGATGTCACAATGGTGCATATAGATTTGATTTATGCATCTAGTCCATAGGGATCCCTTCTTTCTTTTAATGTGCCACAATAACTTAGAAGTGCACAATTTCATGTCTCCATATGGTTAATCCCACAGTCCCCTTCTATTTTTGGAGTACTCATGTCATTCCAAGCTACCAATGGTGGCTCTTGATCACTATTCTAGGTATTTCATAATTTCCATGCAAAAGATAGGTTCTTTTGTGTTTTATTTTTCTTTTTGGCTTGATTATTTTCATGCTTATTAGGTTGATCCAACCATTGTAGTTTTAAAGCTTTTCTTAGGTAGATTCATATGATCTAGTTTGCATTACTTTTTGATGCATGTTTGTAATGGTTAGTAAAATAAATCTTTGCCTTGATGAGTTAAATTCATTTAAATTACTTGCCGATGTTTATTTGTTAATCATTACTAAATATTATTATTTTATATCTATTTTTAATAAAGATTAATTATTAATGTGTATATAATTTTAATCTAATAATATCAATTTGTATTTATTTTTATCAATATTAGAAATAATAATTTATATATATATTATTAATAATTATTGTTTTTCTTATTGACATTATTTTATCTTGGTAAAATTAATAATTAAGCACTTGTAATAATTATGCGCATTTATTATTATTCTAATTATTATTAGTATATTATATTTATAACAACATATTATCTTATCATATAGACTAGTATTTATTGTTAATGATGACTAATTTGTTCTTATTAATGTATTTTTTCATTATTTAATTAAGAATAATTATTTATGCTTTGTAAAAAAATCTAAATATATATATTTTTATTAATTTTTAATTATTATAGTTTATTTTTATTTTTATTATTGTCAATTTTTTATTTATGATTAGTAAAATTATTAAGTTTTTCTTATTATCATTATTATTTACAATAATTTATTATTTATTATTACAAAAAAATTATAATTCATTTAATACTAATTTATTATTAATGACGATTAATATTATCATACATAATCTATAAATTATAAATTGTTAGTAATATTATACATAACCAAAATGATGGTATTGTTCTATTCAGTTTTGGCATTTGCAGAAAATAGAAATGAAGGATTCTCCATTACTAAAATTATTTTATTGAGGTGTTTTTGTTATTAGTAATAGACTTAAGTTGAAGGTTTTTTGTTATTTGTATAATTATAGTGTTTTGTGAAGTTTAAATTTAATCATGGTTGCTTTTCTTTTTAAATTTAAACACGGTTGCTTTTCTCCATTTTTTGCTGTAAGTTGAAATTAATAATGGGAAATAGTCATCAATTGTTATATAAAATGTAACAACTAGCAATGAGGTTAGCTTTCGAGGATGTATGCAGAAATGGAGGATTCTCCTTCACTAAAATTATTTAAGGTGTTATTGTTAGTAGTAATAGAGTGTGTATGCCCCTTTGGTTTATTGGAGTTTCGACGCCTCAAGATTGTTGACCATGGAAATCATCCAGTCTCCTCAAGTAAGTGACCATTAGATGTTCATATATACCAACTTGATTTGTAACACAATAGAATAAAATAAATAAATATGGGGTAGCCGATCCTTATGTAAAATTAGTAGTCTCAAGTAATCAAATATGTAGTTTTTCGATCCTTTTATCTTGGCTTCTTTATTTATTTATGCTTTAATTGCTCTTATATTTGAACTTGGTTTGTGTGAATTTTGCTTAGCTTGTTTGGTATATTATGAAATTTGCGGAGTGAAGAGGGGTGAGGTTGTATGGGGATGTGGCGGGACAGATGGATGGTTGGGGTCGGTGTTGTTAGTCGTCTCAAATTGTACACATTTGGATATTGATGATGGGACATCCAACGAACCTCAGAACCGTACAATAGAGCTTATATTTATATTAATTAATGATTTACAGTTTTGAAGATAATTAGACTAGTGTCCATAATCTTTTACGTACCTATAGGCATGGTGGAAACTCCTTTTACTATGGAGGTGTTATCCGAGATCATGGATGATAAGGTGCTTATTTGTTTGGATAAAGTTTTGATTAACTCTTTTTTGGCTTCGACCACTCATTTTGATTATTATTTTTTATCTATGTATTTCTATTAATTTACTTGTAATACTTTAATGCTGTAAGATGAATTGATTAAGACTTTAGTGCTCATGAATACTTCGACCAATTTATTATTATCATTTCAAGTATTTTAAATAAAATAATCGATTATTACACTTCATTTAAACTTGTAAAAAAGGTTTAATGTTTTTTTGAAAATTCAACGGGGATTACTTTAGAAACGACTTTTCTTATGTCTGTCCACACATTTAAATTTTCTATTTTCTGATATGCATTTGTTCATTATTTCATTTAATTATTGGTAAACTCCATAGAAAATATAAGTTAGCTTATGGTCGATTTCTCACTTTTGTTTATTGTTTTTTGGTAATTGGCTTGCTATTTTTTTCTTTATAAAGAAATTCACCATCTTTGCTAAAAATCTGAAGTTGCTTTTTATGCTATTGACTACTTTGATTTAGTTTTTTTTTCCTATTTGTGACTTTTAGATTTTGGCCAGTTTCTTACCCTTTTTTGTAAAAAAAAATTACGAAGTTTTTTTTATAAAAGTTTCTACATTCTTTAATTATGTACTTTTAATATGAACGACTAGTTTTTTCTTTAATAATATTATTGGTATGTATTTTTATCAATATATTTAAATTGATATGATTTGCATATTATCGTTCATGCACATGGATTTGTTAATATTGTTTGGCTATGTTTTTCTTTTGTTTTATTTTTTATTAATAGACAAGCATGATAACTTGTGGTTTTAATTATTGTAAGTGTACATTATAGTCTAAGGGAGATAGTTTTATTATTAAGATGAATCAATATTTGTATTATTAGGATGAATCATGCAGTTACGGATATTTAGGGTTATAAATATCTTGTGGTTTTAATTATTGCATGTGCATATTAAGTTAATGTTTATGCTTATATTTTAAAAAGGAGGTATTTTTAATATTAGAATAAAATCATGCTCTATGGGGTGTGAATTTCTATGTTGTTTCACATGGCAACTTTGTTTTGATCTTATTATTGTTGTTGTTGATAATTTGTGGTTTTGATTATTATTATTATTATTATTATTATTATTATTATTATTATTATTATTATTATTATTATTATTATTATTATTATTATTATTATTATTATTATCTGCCAATGGTAACTTATGGTTTTGATTATTAGCAAGCCTAGCTACATCCTTTGATTATTATTATTATTATTAGCCTAAAATAGGAGTTGAATAATGGATCATGGTGAGATGTAATATGGTTTGAATATGAGGGTGATATTCAAATATGTTGAATAGAAATGGGTGGAATCTTGCTTGAAGATGATATAAATTTAAATGAAGAAATGAAGAAGGGTTCAAATGTGGCGGGTCATATTCGAAATTGGTTAGGAAAGAAGGGAGGATAATAGGTTCTTGAATGAGTTTGGTAGACGGTTGAGTATAGGGAGAAGGTGGCTGAATATTTGTGATGATAAAATTTGATGATGATGGGTGAAGTTTCAAAGGGAGGATGAAGATATACTAAAGGGAGGATATTCTATTCTTCAAACTTTGAAGTTGAAGATTCAAAGGGAGGATGAAGATAGACTAAAGGTAGGTTGAAGATCTACTACCAAACACTTCAGAGATTACCTATAATTCAAGTGGAAGATGAATGTGCATGGATGGTGCATGGGTGAATGTAGCAAAAACGTGGCTAAAAAGATAAAGGGAAGGGTTGGCAATTCTAATGATTTGAAGAGCCAACATATCTTTGATACCAAAAATGATGCGAATCAACTTGGAAATCATGAAATTGGAAGGATTAAAGATGGGTTTGGTTCGGTTTGAAGGTATGGATGAAAATGGAGGATGTGAATGTTCAACTAATATTCACATAAGAATGGGTTAAACTTTGAATGTTTCCTCAAGAACAAATTCAGAAGGGTTTCTAGATAAGAAATACTCCAGGTAATTTCTAAGAAGGTTGTTGAGATACATTGGATAGAAAATATAAAAATATTAGACAATGTGCGGGAAGTAGGTTGTTGAGATAGAGATAAATCATTTTAGGGCTATGTAATTTGGATTATGTGATAGCTGGAAAAGAATTGGATAGGATGTGCTGGTAATGATGATGGTCAACCCCACCAAAATGAACATTATGTTGAGATACATTTTGATGATATGTATATATCTATGTTTGATTGTGACTTGGTTTCTTTTTTGGAGTTCTACTTTTACCATAAGAAAAATGGGTATCGTGTTTTTATTTGGTTTCACGCATAGATGTATAGAAATATTAGGATCTTTGATACCTTATTTTTATTTTCCTTGTGATTGATGCTTAATATATTTTGACGAATAATTTTAAAGTTTAACTAATGTGATTGTTTGCCTATAGGCCAAGTTTGAAACCTTGTTGTGTGGCATTACTACTACTACTACCACTACCAGCACCACTACTACTACCATAAATATAATATATTATTATTATGGTTATTTTATTGATAATATATAATCATAAATTATTTATTTTATAATGATGATTAATGGTAATATTATAAACTGTGTATTTATCAGTAAAAGTAATATTATTTGCATTGTTTTTACATAAAATTTGCTTATACTGAAATTTCTAACTCCATCTAATGGAGTAGGTTTAGGATGCCGGAGAATTCGATTCCCAAGGATGCTACATATCATATCATAAAAGATGAGCTTTTGTTGGATAGAAATCCAAGGTTAAGACTTGCATCCTTTGTCACTACATGGATGGAGCCCGAATGTGACAAGCTTATGAAGGCTGCTATTAACAAGACCTATGTTGACATAGACTCTCGGCTCATGAGAGACTATTACACTTTCTAGCATTCGAAAGTAAGTGGCAGCAGAAGCGAAAAGCAGAAGGCAAACCTTATGACAAGTCACTGGAGCTAATGTACAAGTCAGTTTTGACTTTTCTCTTTTTTGATCTTCACGAATAAGTTTCATTTTCTAGCTCACACTGTTGGAAAAGGTTGGGGAATATCTAGGTAGGTAAGTCTGTCTTTCATTTGTGTTGAGCCTCCCTCTATTTGCAAGCCAAAGGACACATCCCTAAATCTTTACATGGAGTTAAATATTGTTCTAGTCGTAATTTTTTCTATTTTGATCCTTTAAAAATTGAAAATTTATTTTATTATCTATATTTCATTATGATTCAAAAAATGAAACTTACTATATTTTGGTCCCTCATTGAGGGACTTATTCTAGTAAAAAAATTAAATCTAGGGCTAAAATAAATAATTTTTTGTTGAGGGAGCATAATATAAAAAGTCGTATTTTACTAGAATTAAAACAATATTCAATTATGTCTATATGTGTGGTCCATGTCATATAATGGATTTATGCTTCATTTTCTTACCCATAAACTTATCTTTGATTTTACAAATGGACTTCATCTTAAAGGAGGAGGTTTCATGTCCAGGGACAAAGCATCTGATGTCACAATGGTGCATATAGATCTAATTTATGCATTTAGTCCATAGGGAGCCCCTCTTGCTTTTAAGGTGCCACAAGTACATAGAAGTGCACAATTTCATGTCTCCATATGGATAATCCCACAATCCCCTTCTATTTTTTGGAAGATGCATGTCATTCCAAGCTACTAGTTGTTGTCTCTCACCCAGGCTCTTGATCACTATTCTAGGTATTTCAAAATTTCCTTGCAAAAGATAGGTTTTTTTTTGTTTTTTTTTTTCTTTTTGGCTTGATTCTTTTCATACTTATTAGGTTGATTCAACCATTGTAGCCTTCAAGCTTTTCTTAGGTAGATTCATATGCTCTAGTTTGCATTACTTTTTAATGCTTGTTTGTAATGGTTAGTAAAATAAATCTTTGCCCTGATGATTTAAATTCATATGGTGCAATTTAGATTAGTTACTAATGTTTATTTGTTAATTATTACTAAATATTATTATTTTATATCTATTTGTAATAAATATTAATGATTATTTTGTATATAATTTTAATCTAATAATATCAATTTTTATTTATTTTTATCATTATTAGAAATAATAATTTATATATACTTTTATTGATTAAATATTTTATTTATAATTATTTTTTTTCTTATTAACATTATCTTATCTTGATAAAATTAAAAATTAAGCACTTGTAATAATTATTTGCATTTATTATTATTCTAATTAGTATTAGTATATTATATTTATAACAATATATTATCTTGTCATATAGACTAGTATTTATTAATTTATTCTTATTAATGTATTTTTTTATTATTTAATTAAGAATAATTATTTATGCTCCGTAAAAAATCTATATTTATATATTTTTATTAATTATTAATTATTATAGTTTTTATTATTTTTATTATTTTTAATTTTATATTTATGATTAGTATAATTATTAAGTTTTTCTTATTATGATTATTATTCACAATAAATTATTATTTATTATTACAAAAAAATTATAATTCATTTACTACCAATTTATTATTAACGATGATTAATATTATCATACATAATCTATAAATTATAAATTGTTAGCATTATTATATATAACCAAAATGATGGTCTTATTCTATTCAGTTTGGCTTATAATTGTATTGAGATATTACGATATTTTTTTTATCACTTTATTATTTTCACTATGATTGATACTTAATAAATTTGGCTAAGAAAAATGACTCTATAGGGTTAACTAAGAAAAATCTTGGTAAACCATATATCTGATTGTTAGTTATTTACATTTTTGGAGTTAATTCAAGATTTCAAGTTGGAACAAAGTAGTATGGCATAGGTGTCTTGGTATTATATTATGTGTGTAATGAGCAATATTCTTATTAGTTATTAGTTATTGATTAAGCACAAGGATTTTTTTTATTTGTATAAATATAGGTTACTCTTTTTAAAGATTTAACTTAAACATGGCTACAATAGTCAAGTTTTGGCATTTTTAGAAAATAGAAATGAAGGATTCTCCTTTACTAAAATTATTTAATCGAGGTGTCATTGTTATTAGTAATAGACTTAAGTTGAAGGCTTTTTGTTATTTGTATAATTATAGTGTTTGTGAAGTCTAAATTTAAACATGGTTGCTTTTCTCCATTTTTTTTTCTTTAAGTTGAAATTATTAATGGGAAATAGTCATCATTTATTATATAAAATGTAACAACTAGAAATTAGGTTAGCTTTTGTGGATGTATGTAGAAATGGAGGATTCTCCTTCACTAAAATTATTTAATTGAGGTGTTATTGTTATTAGTAATAGATTTGAGTTGGAGGCTTTTTGTTATTTATAGAATTATAGTGTTTGTGAAGTTTAAATTTAAACATGGTTGTTTTTCTCATTTTTTGGTTTAGATGGAAATTATTAATAATGGAAAATAGTCATCATTTGCGACATAAAATATAACACCTAGCAATTAGGTTAGCTTTCAGGGATGTACATGTCTTAATATATTTGAATCCGATCACATGTTTACTTTCGTAGTTAGATTTGTATGATGTAGTTTGTATTACTAGCTAATGTTTATTTGAAATGGTTAGCAAAATGAAACTTTACACTTTATTAGTTAAATTTGTATGGTGCAATTTGCATTATTTGTTAATATTCATTTGTAAGGGCCATCTAATTTATTTTTCTTTTTGTCAATTTCTCTTCTATTTATTATTGGTTTTTCAATTATTGAAAAACTTTATTTTATATTTTAGACAATATAAGGTAGGTTTAGTCTTTTGATCACTTTTTTTTATTGTATTTTATGCATTTGATTTGTCATTTATTTTATTATTAACTAAAGTTGTTAACATATATATTAGTTATGAAACATAAGTAATAGGTTACTTAAGGAATAAAATTGGTTAAATTTTAAATTAAATAACAACATAGATAGGTTTAATTATTTTTCACTTTCTAATTTAATTGAGGTCTATTGAATAGATAGACAATACTTTTATTTTTATATTTTTGAATATATTATCATTAATAATAAAAAAACCAGTATTTTTGTAATAATTATTATCATTATGGTAATCTTAATCTCTACAACTATATTTATCATATTTAATAATATAATTTTAATTATACAATCTTTATATAATAATAATAATAATAATAATAATAATAATAATAATAATAATAATAATAATAACTATTGAGGTATTTGTATGTAGGTGAAATGTACATTAAGTTTTCTATTTCATTTTCTCACTTTATCATGTGTGTCAATTGTTTAATAAATATTTTCGACCTCTAATCTTTCATTTATCAATTAATCAATGTAACCTTAATACAATGATTATTGCCATTTATGTTAACCTTTCTATTTAGTATTTTATTATCTTTTATGCACATACATATTTTATGTTATTTACTATTTAATGTGATCATGGAAGGACGATTGCAACCTTTTTATTTAGAATTTTGTTAGTTTTTTTTAACTATAGATACATTTTATAAGTCATTTACTATTTAATGTATGTAAGCCTTTAAGGGCGTACAACTCCCGACAGACTTCTATAGCTTTTAATATCACCTAGTTTATTTTTCTTTTACTGTATTTATCTTCTATTTTTTGAATCTTTTTGTTAGTTTTTCTATCTATTTAAATACTTTAGTTTATACATTAGAAAATATAAGTTAGGTTTAGTCTCTTGATCACTTTTGGTTATTGTTTTTGTGCGTTTGGTTTGTCATTTTTTTCATGATTTACTAAAGTTGTTAAATTATTTGTTTGCTCTGCCATATGTGTAGTAGGTTACTTGATGTGTAAAATGGGTCAAGTTTCAAATTTGATTGGGAAACTAAACAAACAAATTTAATTAGTATTGAATTCTTAGTTTAGTTGAGGTTTATTTAATAGATAAAGTATAATTATTATTTTCATATTTGTAAATATATTAATGCTAAATATTAATAATAATCAATATTTTTGTAATTGTTGTTATCATTATGGTAATCTTAATCTTATTAATTTATATTTATGATAGGAATATTTATTACAATAATTTATTTCAATTATATATAAAAATGATATTATACAATTTTAATATAATAATAATTATAATAATTATAATAATTATAATAATAATAATAATTATTATTATTATTATTACTATTATTATTATTATTGGAGTGCTTGTTTGTAGGTGAGATGTACATTTAGTTTTCTATTTTAATTTCTTTTACTTTTTTTATTTTATAACTTTTTTCAACCTCTCATAATTAATTTATGAATTAATATAAATTAAATATTGATACCTTAACATGAGGATTGATGTAATTACTATTCACCTTCTTATTAAGTAATTTTTTTTAATCATACATGCATTTTTTAAGTAATTTAGTACTTAATGTCATTGGGAGACAACTTCTGACATATTTCTCGAACCCCTATTCTCATTTAATTTAATTTTCTTTTTCTCAATTTCTCTTCTATACTTTGCATTTTTTTTCATTTTGTGAAATTATTGAAAAACATTATTTTATATGTTAGACAATATAATATAAGTTTATTCTATAGGTCACTTGTATTTATTGGTTTTGTGTGTTTCGTTTTTATTTATTTTATTATTAATTAAAGTTGTCAATTGATGTGTTATCTATGCAACATGCATAATATATTCCTTGTGGGCTTAAATATGTTGAGTTTAAAATTTGATAAAGAGATAAAGTAGACAACTTTAATTAGTTTTGACTTTCTATTTAGTTGAGGTTTATTGAATTGATAAAAATAAATTATTATTTTGATGTGCATTACTATATTAATTTTAATAATTGATAATAGCCTATTGTTTTCCAATTATTATTGTCATTATGATAATCATAATGTTAATAATTATATTTATGAGTAATATTTATTTTAATAATTGATTACAATTATAAATATAATTGCAATTATATAATATAAATATAATAATATTAATTACAGGGGTGCTTGTTTATGGGTGAGATGTACATTATATTTGATATTTTAATTTTTCCCACATCGTTATGAATATTATTTAATATAATAAATTAATTATTGAAACCTACCACAATTAATGTCATTTCTATTAACCTTTTTATATAGTTTTATTTATTTATTTTGCATACAATTTATGGGTTATTTAATAACACGGCAATTGATGCCATTACTATTCACCTTTTTATTAAGTATTTTAATATATATATTTATCATTCATGCCTTTTTAAGTAATTTAGTATTTAATGTCATTGGGAGCACAAACATACATCTCCAACCCCTATCCTCATTCCATTTATATTTCTTTTTCTCAATTTTTCTTCTATATTTTGCATTATTTTTTGGTCATTTTATCAAATTATTGAAAAACTTTATTTATATGTTAGATAATATAATATCGGTTTAGTCTTTAGATCACTTGTATATATTGTTTTCATGCATTTCATTTCTAATTTATTTCACTATTAACTAAAGTTGTTAATTGATATATTATGCAACATGCATAATCGATTACTTGTTGACTTAAATATATCAAGTTTAACATTTGACTAGGACATAAAATAGAAAATTTTAATTAGTTTTAACTTTCTCATTTAGTTAAGGTTTATTGAATTGAGAAAATATAATTATTATTTTAATATGCATTAATATATAAATATTAATAATTGATAATAACCGATAGTTTTCAATTATTATTGTCATTATGATAATCTTAATCATAATAAATATATGTATGATAGTAATAGACATTATAATAATTGATTATAATTATACATATAGTTGTAATTATACAATCTTAATATAATAACAACAACAACAACAACGAAAACATTAGGGGTGCTTGTTTATGGATGAGATGTACATTATATTTGATATTTTAATTTATTTCACTTTATCATTCAATTTAATATATTTAATTAATTATTGAAACCTACCATGATTGATGCTATTTCTATTAACCTTTTTATTTAGTATTTTTTTTATTTTATTTTGCAAACAATTTATATGTTATTAATATTTAATATCATCAAGGGAACACAAATTTCAACAAACTTCTCCATACCATGTCCTCACTAAATTTATTTTTCTTTTTCTCCATTTTTATACTATTGTTTACCATATTTTTGTTATTTTACCCAATTATTGTTTGACAATATGAGTTAGGTTTAGTCGGTTGATCCCTTTTTGTTTATTTTACCCAATTTATATGGTTATTTTCAACCCATGAGTTATTGGAGCCAGATGGTAATGTATTATTTTAATATCTTACTGTGCTTATAAAATAGTTGGTTCTTTTGTATCTACGGTGATTTATGCATCAAGTATGTTTTCGAGCCATATCCCCGTAGAAAAGAATGCAATATAGGTCATTACCCTGATAGTTTTGAAGAATAATATGCTGATCTCGGTATCATATTTGGTACACATGTTGGTAGGTAACTATTTATTCTTTTCTGACCTTGGATCTATAGACTTGCTTATTATATTTTTATATCTAGATCTGCTGCCATGGACTCGGCGAGTTGTGAGTTGAATGACAATCCTCTCATAGCCTTGATTAAATAAACTATACCTTCGCTATGCTTGATTTACTCTATGGCTATTTAATTTTTTGGATGGTAATTAGATGGTGAGGGTATTATTATTAATTAATTTCTCATCTATTATTGATAAATTATTTTCTATGATAAATGTCACCGGGTATCCTAACTGTTGGTTTGATATTTTATAGGTAGCGATTTGGGTCATCATCGACAAATGATTGTTTTTATACTTATTTGTTAGCAAAAGGAAAAGCAAAAGTAGTATCTTTGTGTTCCTAAAATTATTTGGTCTGTTATAACATGAAATGTCAGGTATTCTGGCTGGTGTGTCTTCTGTTCCAATCAACCTGTGAGACTAAAGAAGGAGAATTAATTTTGTTCTTTGGGTAGATTAAAGAGACTAGCAAATAATTTATGAGTTTCCGTGTTTGGGATGATAGGAGTCCGGTCTATTGCCATTCATGTTGCATCAGCCACTTCATTTGCCGATCTAACACACACCAACTACTCTTGACTGTTTATTCTCAACGTATGGCTAGTCTCTCTCTTCTCAATTCTCAGTCCTACACTAGTTATTGAACTTTGATTTGTTGTATCATATAATTTTGTTTTGATCTGCTTTAGATTTAAAATATCATACTTCTTGTTGCCCTTTCTTTGAATGCTTTAGGTATTTGATTTTACTATCTTTTGCACCAAACTCTGACCAAGCCCACTATTGCTAGACATGATTGTTGCTGACCACCAACATTTCATTTGATTCATATTTTGAAATCCTATAATTGCATGTATTGATATCTTATAGGTTCACGGACATGTTTAGTATATAAATTCGACCTAAATTAATAGTTAAGAATTTTTTCTGGATTTTTAAAAATTACAGCAACTTGAAATGCATGTGCTAATTTCTGAAAATATGTTAAGATGTAAATTTTTGGAATCATAAACATTAATTTAAATGTGTCTGTGCAAAGTTCTTTGTACTGATTTTTATTTAATTTTGCATGTAATTCCCTTGTGACTATTTTTTTTTATAAATATATATCAATCTGCCTACAGTTTTATCTCAATATTTGTCTATCTTCAAGGGTTTTTTTTATGAAGTTTGGCCTCTTTGCAAATGTTTTCAGGAGAGATCATCCACGCAAAAAGCGTTTTATAATTACTATTTATCTTAAAGTTTTTTTTTGTTTCTATGTTTTGATGTACATGTGCTTGGTATTGGGGCTTATAAGACTTTTGGTTTTTTACTAGAATCTTGATCCAAAAAATTAAATAAATTATAGATAATAATAATTGGGATGATTTGTGTAGAAATATAGAATGAGTAGAACTAGTACTTTGCTTTTATACTTTATTTTAATCGATTTTTGATGATCTATTATTTATATTTATTCTCATATTATAACTTGGAATTTCTATATATTGCAATATATAATTGTTTCATTTTCCCTAATATTATAAGCTATTGCTTATGAATTAGGAATTTTTATTTTGGTCAAACTATTTACCATTTTGTGTTTGCTTTTCTACAATAATATGTATTAATTTGTTCTTGGTCCTGAAATTATTGTTTCAATTTTATATGTTAATCTGCAAGATATTTTTGACTTCCCCCTCCCCCTTGAAATGCTAAGGGGTGGAATATTTCACTAATCAGCTTTAGCCTTTACAATAACATTTGATAGGAAATTATGATAAAAGGAATTCCAACTTCATACACAAAAGAAAAGTCTTGTTGGTTATTAATAATTCCCCAAATCTTCATGGTGGATTAGCTAGGGATTTAAGCATCAGATCTACAAGTGAAGTTTGTTCTTTCAAACATTGAAGCAAAAAAGAGGTTTGAATTCCTTGATTTCCTTAAGGCATTTTGCTTGTGGAGTAGTTTTAATATTTGGATTGTGTGAAAGATGGTGAAAAGTAATAGTAAGTTAAATGTCCTGATTAAATTGGAAATATTTTTGGAGGGAAGCTGGGATAATCATGGTAGTTTGTCCGATGGTGAAAGTCCATACTTGTTGTGGGTTTTGCTTTCTCAGTTGTAGTTTCCCGCTTTCTTTTTTTATTTTAGGTTCAAATAAATTTGATAGGGAAATCTCTAATATTCCTCAAATTTGAGAGCTGACTGGTGAAGAAGATTTTGCGTGCTCGATAGCTGAGGATTTTATTATAAAGAGGACATCAAAGCATCTGTAAGTACTCTAGCAACAATAAACTACCCAACTGTTTTAATATCATTGTACCTTTATTTGTGTTTGGGGTAAAAAAAAATTTCATGCAGCACTAGAGGGTTGAAGTCCTAAGTTTAGGAATTTTAATTATATTTCAGGGCTTAGTTTATTGATATGCTTGGACTACCTGCCAAGAATATGAGTTACTATAAAGAAAAATGTGGCTAATTCTCTTAAACTATACATTTAAGTAATATATACTTGATTGTAAATAAAATATATACAATTTCTGTAGCGTGAACCGTGCAATTTGGATACATAGATCTATTTGGGTAGTTACTTAATTGAAGATGATACTCTTTTTTATTTTATTTCTCGCCAGTGATTGACTGTTTCTCTTCTGCCTTCATCATTGGATCTGTATAGGATGTAGGCGCCTCTTCTGGATTTATACCGTTAAGTGGCAATATCATTCTCTCTTTATGTATAAATGCATAATTGTCCACCCTGGATTAAAATGCTAGTTTTTCTTAATTAAAATTCTCTTTCTGTGGAGGGTATGTGCAGGCAAGGGGTTGGTAGGTCACCTCTGCGGACCTTTTTTAATAATGTTGTTTTGAATAATGCACCAGGGAGTTGAGAGTTTATTTTCTCATGTGGTTAGATTTAAAAAAACATATGAATGGTATTTTTTATATTTATGATAATAATGTTGATAATGTCCTGCTACCCAATATATAAATTTATATTCCCATATTTGTTTAAGATAATGATTATCACTTCCAGACAAGTATGGAGATTAGTTTTGATTTAATTTCTGATTGATTGTTTTCTTTATTTATGATTTATTATTTGGTGTTATTAGATTAGGTAAGTGCTTTTGGGAAAACATGGAGATTTGCTATGTTGATCATGGTTTTTTCTTTCCTTTTGCTTAGGAATGATTAAGTACTTCATACCATAGTAATTTGCCTCATAAGAATGACAATTTCTATTTATTTTGCTTAGTAATTTTTGAAATATTTTATTTTTTTAGTTTCAAATGTCTTAATATTTATTATATGACTTTATATGTATGATTGCTTATATAAATGATGAGATGTTTCATTGCTTTGTACTAAACCTCAATATTTTAGACTTCCGTAGCACTACTAGATTTGGAGGCATATGCCTCTAATTTTCTAATTCCACTTCATTGCTTTGTCAAAATATAAAACCTCAGTATCTTACTTTAAGGTCACCTTTGTTGGGTGAATTTTTATTAGTTTTAGTCCCTAGTTTCCTTTTTGAATGTGTAGTTGTGATAGAGTAGAAATTTTAGTCCCTGATTTCCTTTTTGAATATGGCGTTGCCTTATCTATAATCAGGGGCACACGGCCAAATAGGGCCTAGGACTTAGGTGGGCTCCAATTTTTCAAATAGTATATGTATATATACATAGGATAGAAGATATAAAAATATTAGACAATGTGCAGCAAGTAGGTTGTTGAGATAGTGATGTGGTTTTTATCAAAGTAACGGAAGGTTGGATCGAAATTTTTATTAGAAGCTATCACCCATGATCAAAAGCAAAAAGAATGAAGTGATTTGGTGGATTATAGACGAAGAAATTGATGTTAAAAGATGAAGGTGTTTCAGCAGATTTGAAGGTGTTCAAATGTGTCATGTGAAGATAGATTTGAGGAAGGATTAATCCCAGATTTTCCTTGCTCAATACAGACTCAAAAGGGAGGATTAGACTTTATCTCTCTTGCTCAAAGTTTTATCAAAATTATTATTATTCATTCTGCATACAAATGTTGTGCACAAAAGGTATATATAGGAGAAGGGAGACTCGGTGGTGAGCTAGCTTAAACCAGCCGAGTTTTCCTTCTTAATTCAGCCCATTAATCATGGTTGAAGTAAGCCCATATTAACCTTAATACAAAGAATAATATCATTGGTTAAATGATACTAAGGATTAATATTACAAAGCTATACAATAGACTAAGATACATACATGAAAATATAGCTATACCCTAACTTACATAAAATATACTTAGGGTTAGGGTTTACAGCAAGTTTATAAAAATAAAGAATATCATCACTCTATCTCTTGTTGTAATGTATCATCCCATGTATGTCATAGTCTTTCATGCCTTGGAATAATTGTACACATCAATGTGTATGAACATCATATTCTTGCAAATATGTAAGATACCTACAAGAATAACTTGAATGTTTTTCAATGTCAAGCAAATTAGAATTATCAAGAATATTTAACATGATAGGCTCCAATATTATGAAAGCTAAATCATCTTCCTTACCTTGAGGATTAGAATGAATATGACAATCATTATGTTCAATGGATTCTCCTGCATCATACTCCCCAGGTTGAGAAGAATTTGCCCTCAAATTTTCATCAGAATAATAAGGAGACAAATCACCAACATTAAAATTTCTTGAAATTCCACCATAAGAATCTAGAAGTTCAAGTTCATAAGCATTATCTCCAAACTTCCTAAGTATTTTAAATGGGCCATCGGCTCTTGGCATTAGATTGTTTTTACGTAAATTAGGAAATCTCTCTTTACGTAAATGTAACCAAACTAAGTCACCAAGAGAAAACACATAAGAGTTTCTATGCTTATTCACTTGAGCTTTATACTTGGCATTAGATTTTTCAATATGATTTTTTATTTTCTCATGAAGTTGTTGAAAAAATTTTATTCTCTCTTTAGCCTCATAGTTTTTCAATTCACCTTTTTTCAATGGAATCATGTTAATAGGAATGTTAGGATTGACACCATACACACTAAGCATATTCCATAAAGTTTTCCAAAAATAAGTCATAAACTTGACATAAGTAGTATTTGAAAGGATTATACAAAAACTCATATTTTCTTTCACAAATCCTTTATCCATAAGTTCTTTATTTGTTTTTGTAATTCCTTAGCTTCTTCTAGTTTACATCTATAAGCCAGTTTATTAGGGATAGGCATACCAGGAACAAGATCAATGGCATATTCTATACCTCTTTTAGGTGGTAATCCAGGAGGTAAGTCATCAGGAAATACATCATTATACTCATCAAGCAACTTAATCAAATTAGGATCTTTAAGTTGTTGTTTTTCAGGTTTAGAATCTTTAGAAACTAGAGCATAACAAATTCCTTCTTCTTCTATACATTTATCCATAGACTTTTCATGTAAAAATAATCTCTCTTTATCATCACTCAAGGGAATATGATCATATAAAGAAGGTTTGAGCCTATATAATTGTTTTTCCTTTTTCACCACATATTCATTAGTTACCCCATCATGAGTTTATTTTCTATCAAATTGCCATGGTCTACCCAAAAGTAATCCACAAGCATCCATAGGTAAAACATCACATAGAACTTCATCATGATAGTCTCTAATAGAAAATGTGATTAAAGCTCTTTTGTTTGCTTTAGCTCCTTTATCCTTGTTTAACCATTGTAAAGAATAGGGTTTAGGATGATTAGTAGTTTCCAAACTAAGTTTCTTAACCATTGCCTCACTAGAAACATTAGTACATGAACTACTATCAATTATAAGTCTACAAACTGTATCACCTATGTTACACTTAGTTTTAAAAATCTTTTCTCTTTGAGTAGGTGTAATACTAGGTTGTATTTGCAAGACTCTTTGAATTACAAAGCAGGGGTCTCATTCTTCTTCTTCCATAGTTAATATTTCATTAGGAGATTCAACTTCTAATTCATCATCACTACATGGTTCCATGTTTTCTATTTCATGTAAGGTTAAGGCTCTTTGGTTAGGACAATCTCTAGCAAAATTTCCATATCCTCTACATTTGAAACATTGTTTATTAGCCATTTCAACCACCTTATTTTTACCTTTATCATCTTTTTTATTCTTTTTATCATATGAAAATGTTGATTTAGGTGTAAAGGTGTTAGAATAGGGTTTAGTCGAAGTAGAAGCATTAGACTTAACATAGGCTTTAGTTGTCTTGGTTTATCTTTCAATCTTCATAGCCAATTTTATCAAGTCATCAAGAGAGTCATAAGATTACATATCAACCTTGTCTCTTTTTAAGTTATTCAATCCACCTAAGTATCTAGCACATATTTGTTCCTTTCTTTCATGAACATCACAAATAAGGGCTAGTCATTCAAGCTCTCTAGTGTATTCTTCTACACTAAATAAGCCTTGCCTTAGAGTAGTCATCTTAACATACATATCTTGTTCATAGTCTCTAGGAACAAATTTCTTTCTTAAGTGTTTTTTAAGTTTTTCCCCAGATTTGATTTTAGACTTCTCTTATCTTTCCCTAATTTGCTTTAAGTTATCATACCAAATTCGAGCAAACTTTTTGAACTTTAGAGTAGCTAATTTGCACTTTCTATAATCATCATATTCTCTAAACTCAAAAATAGCTTCAATCTCATGCAACCATTCAAAAAATGACTCCACATTCAAATCACCATAAAATTCAGGAAGTTCAAGTTTAATACCTTGATCTTCATGATGTGGATTTCTTACATGGAATGTAGGTGCTCTTCTTTGGTTGCTTGAGCCAAAAGAATTTGCCTCCTCTTCTCCATCTTCATGATGAGAAATATTGAAAGGACCACGTCCATTCTTGGCATGGTAAATTGGCTTCATTCTCCCTTCCAAACTATCATGTGTGGTTTCCATTCGAGGTTGCCATGGTTTATACTTCTCTTGGTCGGCCAACTTTGCTTCTACACTTTGGAGTTGATGTTGTAGTGTGTTTTGAGTCTGTAGTTGGGCATCCATGCGTGTGGTGAGGCTTTTGATGGACTCAACCAGGGCACGCACCTCTTCACTAGCCATGGTGAAGGTTGACACACAACCTTTCTTGATGCACACAATATATCTTCCACAAATGTAGGTGCTGGATTTGTTTTGCTTACAACCAAACAAAGCACAAACCAATTTCTAATTCTAAAGCAAATATCAAACACTACCTGAAATCTTTATCTAGGCACAAAGGAGATCTTTAAGCCCCAAGAATAGCCACTGCACGCAGGTACACACAAACAATGAAAGATTAGTAATAATAGGTGTGAAATTGATTCACATAAAATCATAGAACATGTTTCTGTGTTATCAATAAAATCGTGTCTTCCAGTGGGATTTTTATTTTTAAGTATTCATAGAAAATGTATATAAGATCCAGAGGTAGATGATGGATTATTTTCTTGAGACAAATTGATGAGAGATGAGTCGAATACACGGCCTGCAAGTTCCAGGTCAGTTTCGGGCTTCATATAAAATCATAGAACATGTTTCTGTATTTTCAACAAAAACTTGTCTTCCAGTGGGAGATTCGTGTTGAAGTCTTCATAGGAAATTTAGAAGACATCATAGGTAGAAGATGGACTAATTTATTGAGAGAAATTGATGAGAAATGAATCGAATACACGGCATGTAAATTCCAGGTCTATTTCGGGCGATTGAGAATTGTCCAGGGATGTCGAACACTTTGAAGCTTTTCTTCTTTCTTGAACGAAGAGAACTTGAAGGGGGTTGTCATAACTTGATTACACACTAATATAGATTAGAATACAATAGAAATCAAATGCTGAAGAGGCACAGACGATCGTTGCAACCAGACGAACCAAACTGGTGCTGCTGAAATTCGAACTCTGTTGGTATTTTATGTGAAAAGTTGAGGGAAAATGCAATAAGATCGTTGCAAGATTGCAAGAAATTCAAGAAATAAATTCAAGAAAACTTAAAGAACTTCATCAAGAATCAATAATTGCAAGAAATGGTGGAGTATCCGTGGAGTTCTTGGTGAAAGAACACACCACGATTTCAGGTCGACAAAAATCAGCTTCAAACAAATGAAGCTTTAATACCAAAAATGATGTGGTTTTTATCAAATTAACAGAAGGTTGGATCAAAATTTGTATTAAAAGTTATCACCCACGATCTAATGCAAAAAGAATGACGTGATTTGGTGGATTATAGACGAAGAAATTGATGTTACAAGATGAAGGTGTTTCAGCAGATTTGAAGGTGTTCAAATGTGTCGTGTGAAGATAGATTTGAGGAAGGATTAATCCTGGATTTTCCTTGCTCAATACAGACCCAAAAGGGAGGATTAGACTTTATCTCTCTTTCTCAAAGTTTTATCAAAATTCTTATTATTCATTCTGCATACAAATGTTGTGCACAAAAGGTATATATAGGAGAAGGGAGACTCGGTGGTGAGCTAGCTTAAACCAGCCGAGTTTTCCTTCTTAATTCAGCCCATTAATCATGGTTGAATTAAGCCCGTATTAACCTTAATCCAAATCATAATATCATTGGTTAAATGATACTAAGGATTAATATTACCAAGCTATACAATAGACTAAGATACATACATGAAAATATAGCTATACCCTAACTTACATAAAATATACTTAGGGTTAGGGTTTACAACAAGTTTATAAAAATAATGAATATCATCACTCTATCTCTTGTTGTAATGTATCATCCCATGTATGTCATAGTCTTGCATGTCTTGGAATACTTGTACACATCAATGTGTATGAACATCATCTTCTTGCAAATATGTAACATACCTACAAGAATAACTTGAATGTTTTTCAATGTCAAGCATATTAGAATTATCAAGAATATTTAACATGATAGGCTCCAATATTATGAAAGCTAAATCATCTTCCTTACCTTAAGGATTAGAATGAATATGGAAATCATTATGTTCAATGGATGCTCCTGCATCAGATAGAGCATAAATCATATTGTGGTTGTATAACCAGTATAATTTGTATTATGTGTTAGCTAGAAAAAAATTGGATAGGATGTGCTAGCAATGATGATGGTCAACTCTACCAAAATGGACATTGTTTTGAGATAAATTTTTTGATATGTATATATTTATGTTTGATTGTGACTTGGTTTCTTTTTTAGAGTTCAACTTTTACCATAAGAAAAATGTGTATCATGTTTCTATTTGGTTTGAGTAATAATTGTACAGAAATATTAGGATCTGTAATCCCTTATTTTTCTTTTCCTTATGATCGATACTTAATATATTTTGACTAAATAATTTCAAATTTTAACTAATGTTTTTTTCCTCATGTTCTTAAATATAATTTTAGAAATATGCCTATATGCCAAGTTTGAAACCAAGTGGTGTGGCATTACTACTTCAACTGCTGCCACTATCACCAGCACTACTACTACCATAAATATAATAAATTATTAGTATGGTTATTTTATTAATAATATATAATCATAATTTATTTATTTTATAATGATGATTAATGTTAATCTTTTGAAATGTTTATTTATTAGTAAAAGTTGCATTGTTTTTACATAAAATTTGCTTATACTGAAATTTCTAACTCCATCTAATGGAGCAGGTTTAAGATGCCGGAGAATTTGATTCCTAAGGAGGCTGCATATCAGATCATGAACTATGTGCTTTTGTTGGATGGAAATCCAAGGTTGAGCCTTGCATCCTTTGTCACTACATGGATGGAGCCTGAATGTGACAAGCTTATGGTTGCAGCGATTAACAAGACCTATGTTGATATGGATGATTACCCTATTACCACTGAACTTCAGGTAGCTAATTAACCCTAACTAATTACAACAGCTACTTCCTGCATGAGACGAACTTCACTACCCCGATGAACTTCAGATGCTATTTAATTTCCTCTTAATGGCTCTCTTAAATTGTATGTATTGACATGCTTTCTGCTATATATATATATATATATATATATATATATATATTTGCATCTATCCATGTATAGGTTGGTTATGAGAAATTTTCAAGGTAGGTGGAGCTAAAGGAAGTGAAATTGCTTGATGGATCTAGACAAAGTTGTGAAACTTGTAGATGAGAATACCATGTGTGTTGCAGCAGTGCTAGGTTCAACCTGAACAAGTGAGATTGAAGATGCCAAACATCTTAACGACCTACTCATGAAGGAGGAATTGGATATGACACACCAATTCATGTTGATGATGTTAGTGGCAGATTCATTGCTCCATTCCTTTACCACCCGAGCTTGAATGTGATTTTTGATTGTCGTTAAGAGCAGTAATGTTGTCATCTTGTATATGCTAGTGTTGGTTGGCTTTTGTGGAGGAACAAAGATGATCTGCCTGATGAACTTGTCTTTCACATCAGTTATTTGGGATCTGATCATCCCACCTTCATGCTCAACTTCTCTAAAGGTATATGATTATCTTTACAATATTATATGCTTTTAGTTGCACATAAACAAAAGAAATGATACTAGGATGTTTTTTTCCGATGAGTTGAGTGGAAATCTCAACTTTGCTATTTTTATCCTCCATTGTCTTATTTATCCTATTTTCATATGTCTATTTACTGTGTAGGTGCAAATTAGATAATTGTGAAATACTATCATTTCATACGGCTTGGCTTTAAGGTATGTCTTGTTGCTAGCTTGTTTTTTGGCTATTTATGACCGGTGTTGCACTGATATCCTTCATCATACAGACACCGACGAAACTATGTAATATTATTAATAAAATATTTATTTGTTTATAGAAATTATTATAACTAAATTTAATATAACTAAATTTATCATCTCTTTTTTTTTGTCTATATTAAGACAAGCATTTTTCTATTTTTGTCAAAATCTTAATGTGTGATTGAGAGAGCTCTAAGTTGCGGGATGTTTTGTAGTGAGTTGCTTTATTTATGGATTGATGTTGTATGGAGTTATGTGGTTACTCTAGTTTTTCTATTTGGTTTTGTTGGAGTGCTTGGAATTAGGTGAGATATATTACTTTAACAAACATGCCATTTTTTATAAATAAAAAAAAATCAACCACTTATCCGAATTTAATCTTATTACACAAACCTACATTTTTTCTAATGTTCCGTCTCTCAAATATATTGGCATTCTTATTTCCAATCCTCACCCATTTCATTTGTCATTTAATATTTGTTTTGATTTCTCTATTAATTTCATATATCCGTTTGTTGTTTTATAGAACTTAGGGTATATAATATAGCTTAGCTTTTATATTATTGATCACTTTTGTTTATTATTTTGTGTGTTTGGTTTGTTAATTTTTTCATTATTAAACAACTTTTTTTGTCATTACTAAAAAAAATAATTTGGCTTTTAGCCTATTTGACCACTTAAAATAAATTTATGTTGTATGTTACTTTATGGGCAGCTTCTAAATTATGGGTTATGTCCTATTTCTATTGTTTTACAATATCTAATTTAAATTTTGATAAATTTACGTCTTATTTTTTTATCAAAGATATTTATAATGTAATATAATATCTAACAAATATAATTATATTAGGATATATACAAAACCATGAGCTTAGAGTTCCTATAAATGAGGGTATTATTCTAGTCGTATACTCAGCTATCAAAAAAGGAAACCAAAGAAAAAATAAGAAGAAATTAGTTGACCCTGATACCCAATCATCAAACAAACTTAAAAGGTAATGGGGCCTTGCTTTTTTCTTTTATAGTTTCCAACATTGCATCAAATATCATTAGCCACTCCACTTTAAAATTTGCAAAATTCCTAACTTGCCGAACATGATACACTGTTGATTTTTGTGCTAATATTCTGGCTTTTTTGTGTTATGAAACTCTCAAATGTTCCTCAAGGTGAAATCTAGAATTGTGCATCATCTTTCAATGCCCAACTAGTTCGTCCAACGAGTTCTTTCCCTTGTTTCAAATAAGCCGTATAATCATACACTATAAAAATAGGTGTGAATGAGTTTTATTTTTACCTAATAATATCACTTTTTATGTATTTTTCACATTATTAGAAATAATATATATATAATAATTATTTTGTTTATAATTATTGTTTTTCTTATTAACATTATTTTATCTTGATAAAATTAATAATTAAGCACTTGTAATAATTATTCAATATTCTAATTATTATTAGTATATTATATTTATAATAATATATTATCTTATCATATAGACAATTACAAGTTATCAGTATTTATTATTAGTGATGATTAATTTATTCATATATAATGATGATTAATTTAATCTTCTTAAAGTATTTTTTCATTATTTAATTAAGAATAATTATTTATGCTCCGTAAAAAAAAGGAATATCTATTTTTGTTTATCATTATTATTTGCCTATTTTATTTTTGTTTAGTTTTATTTATTAATTTTATTATTAATTATTGCATAATATTTTTATATAATTAATAGTATTGGCCCTATAATATAGTGTTATCTAAAATTTATATATTATTATTAATTATTACTTATTGTAGTTTTTATTATTTTTATTGCTGCCAATTTTATATTTATGATTAGTATAATTATAAATTTTTCTTATTATGATTATTATTCAAAATAAATTATTATTTATTACTACAAAAAATATTATTTATTTACTACTAATTTATTATTATTGATGATTAATATTATCATACATATTTTATAAATTGTTAGTATTATTATATTTAACCAAAATGATATTCTTGTTCTATTCAATTTGGCTTATATTTGTATTGAAATATTAAGATATTTTTTATCACTCTATTATTTTTATTGTGATTGGTACTTAATAAATTAATAATGGGAAATAGCCATCATTTTTTATATAAAATGTGACAACTAACAACTAGGCTAGCTTTTCATAATGTATGTAGAAATGGAGGATTCTCCTTTACTAAAAATATTTAATTGAGGTGTTATTGTTAGTAGTAATATATCTAAGTTGAAGGCTTTTTGTTATTTATATAATTATATTGTTTGTAAAGCTTATATTTAAACATCATCTTTTTTCTCCATTTTTTGGTTCAGGTGGAAATTAATTATGGAAAATGTCATCGTTTGTTACATAAAATGTAACAACTAGCAACTAGGTTAGCTTTTGAGGATGTGTCTTAATATATTTGAATCCAATCACATGCTTACTTTCTTAGTTAGATTTGTACGATGTAGTTTGTATTCCTTGCTAATGACTATTTGCAATAATTAGCAAAATGAATATTCATAGTTTATTAGTTAAATTTGTATGATGCAATTTGCATTATTTATTAATATTTGTTTGTAAGGGTCTTATAATTTATTTTTCTTTTTCTCAATTTCTCTTCTATTTATTGTTGTTTTTAAATTATTAAAATATTTTATTTTATATGTTAGACAATATAACGTAGGTTTAGTCTTTTGATCACTTTTGTTTATTGTGGTTTGTGCATTTGATTTGTCATTTATTTCATTATTAACTAAAGTTGTTAACATATATATTAGATATGAAATATTAGTAATAGGTTACTTAAGGACTAAAATTGGTCAAATTTAAAATTTAATTAAGTAACAACATAGACAAGTTTAATTATTTTTGAGTTTCTAATTTAATTGAGGTATTGAATCGACAAAGAATAATTTTATTTTTATATTTTTTAATATATTAATATTAATAAAAAAAATAAGTATTTTTGTAATAATTATTATCATTATGGTAATCTTAATCTTAATAACTATATTTATGATATTTAACAATATAATTGTAATTATACAATCTTGATATAAAAATAATAGCTATTGAGGTTTTTGTATGTAGGTGAGATGTACATTAAATTTGTTATTCCATTTTCTCACTTTATCATCTATGTCAATTATTTAATAAATATTTTCATCCACTAATATTTAGTTTATTAATTAATTAATGTAACCTTAACACAATGATTAATGCCATTTATGTTAACCTTTTTATTTAGTATTTTATTACCTTTTATGTACGTACATATTTTATGTTATTTACTATTTAATGTGATCATAGGAGCATAATTCTAATGTTTTTATTTAAAATTTTATTAGTTTTTTTAATTGTAAATACATTTTATAAGTTATTTACTATTTAATGTATTTAAGGGAGAAAAATTTTGGTTAGACTTCTACTATTATTATTTTTTTGCATTTTTTTGTTACCTTTTCTATCTATTGAAATACTTTATTTTATGTGTTAGAAAATATAAGTTAGGTTTAGTATCTTGATCACTTTTGTTTATTATTTTTGTGTGTTTGGTTTATCATTTATTTCATTATTTACTGAAGTTGTTAAATTATTTATTTGCTATGCCATACGCGTAATACATTACTTTATGCTAAATAAACAAATTTAATTAATATTGAATTTCTAATTTAGTTGAATTTTATTTAATAGATAAAGTATAATTATTATTTTAATATTTACAAATATATTAATGTTATAAATTAATAATAATCAATATATTTGTTATTGTTGCTATCATTGTGATAATCTTAATCTTATTAATAATATTTATGATAGGAATATTTATTACAATAATTTATTTTAATTATACATATAGCTGTTATTATACAATTTTAATAAAATAATAATTATTGGATTGTTTATATGTATATGAGATGTACATTAAGTTAGCTATTTCTATTTCTTTTACTTCCTTTATTTTATAACTTTTTTCAACCTCTTATAATTATTTTATAAATTAATATAAAATAATTATTGAAACCTTAACATAAGGATTGATGTAATTACTATTTACCTTTTTATTAAATAATTTTTTTAATCATACATGTAATTTTAAAGTAATTTAGTATTTAATGTCATTGGGAGCACAACTTCTGGCATATTTTTCAGACTCCTATTGTCATTCAATTTAATCTTCTATATTTTGCATTTTTTGTCATATTATCAAATTATTGAAAAAAATTATTTTATATGTTAGACAATATAATAGAGGTTTAGTCTATAGATCACTTGTATTTATTGGATTTGTGTGTTTCATTTGTCATTTATTTCATTATTAAGTAAAGTTATTAATTGACATGTTTCCTATGCAACATGCATAATATATTAGTTGTGGACTGAAATATGTCAAGTGTTTAAATTTTAAATAGGAGACAAAATAGATAAATCCAATTAGGTTTGAATTTCTAATTTAGTTGAGGTTTATTGATTTGATAAAAATAAATGATTATTTTGATATGCATTATTATATTAATTTTTATAATTGATAATAGCCTATTGTTTTCCAATTATTATTGTCATTATGATAATAAAAAACTTAATGATTATATTTATGAGTAATATTTATTTTAATAATACAATTATAAATATAGTTTTGATTATACAATCTAAATATAATAATATTAATTATATGGGTGCTTGTTTATGGGTGATATGTACATTATATTTGATATTTAATTTCTTTCACATTGTTATGCATATTATTTAATATAATAAATTAATTATTGGAACATACCATAATTAATGTTATATCTTTTAAACTTTTTATTTAGTTTTATTTATTTATTTTGCAAATAATTTACATGTTATTTAATATTTAATTTCGTCATGGTAACACAAATTTCAATGGACTTTTCTAAGCCTAGTTAAAGTTTCAATAATTAATTTATATTAATTCATAAATTAATTATGAGAGGTTGAAAAAATTTATAAAATAAAGGTCACGTATGAGAAAGTGAGAGAAATTAAAATAACAAACTTAATGTAAATTTTACCTATATATAAGCACTCCAATAATTATTATACTAAAATCATATAATAACAGTTATTTGCATAATTGAAATCACTTATTGTAATAAATATTCTTATCATAAATATATTTAATAAGATTAAGATTATCATAATGATAACAATGATTACAAAAATATTGATCATTATTAATTTTTAACATCAATATGTTTTTAAATATGAAAATAATAATTATATTTTATCAATTAAACATATCTCATTTAAATTGAAAAGTCAATACTAATTAATTTTGTCTATCTCGTTTTCTAATCAAATTTAAAACTTGACTCATTTTAGGTATAAAGTAACCTATTACACATGTGGCATAGCTAACAAATAGTTTAACAACTTTAGCAAATAATGAAATAAATGACAAGCCAAACACACAAAAACAATAACCAAAAGTAATCAAGAGACTAAACCTAACTTATATTTTGTAACAAATAAAAGAAAATGTTTTAATAGACATAAAAAATAACACACAAATGCAGAAAAATAATAGTACATAAATAGAGTAAAAGAAAAATAAACTGGTGACAATAAAGGCTGGAGAAGTCTATCCAAAGTTCTACTCCCTTTAAAACACTAAACAACAAATAACTTATAAGATGTATGTACAATAAAAAAATAATAACATTCTAAATAAAAAGATTGGAGTTGTGCTCCTATAATCACATTATATACTTCTTCTGTATCAAAAAGAAAATTATTCTAAAAATACACACTTTTTAAGAAGGTAATAAAAATAGTTTTAAAATGACATATACACCCTTTATTGAATAAATAACAAAGCATTTAATGCATATATAATTAAAAAATGTGGATAAAAATAAAATTAAGCTTTGACTTTTCTAAAATAACTTTTGTAATACAAAAATTTAATAACAGAATAACATTTTTTTTGATACAGAGGAAATAGAAAATAACTTATATAATGTATGTATAGTAAAAAAATAATAAAATATTAAATAAAAAGATTAATAGAAATGGCCTTAATTATTACGTTAAGTTTACATTAACTAATTTATAAATTAAGGATTAGAAAAAATGTATTAAATAATCAACAAATATGATAAAATAGGAGAAAATGAAATAGGAAACGTAATGTACACCTCACCTACATACAAGTACCTCAATAGTTATTATTATAGTAAAATTGTATAATTACAATTATATTATTATTTACAATCAATTATTAGAATAAATATTACTATCATAAATATAGTTATTAAGTGTAAGGTTATTGTAATGATAATAATAATTACAAAAATACTGATTATTTTTTATATTAATATTAACATATTCAAAAATATAAAAATAAAATTATACTTTGTCAATTTAATAAACCTTAACTAAATTATAAATTCAAAAATAATTAAACTTATCGGCCTTGCTTCTTAATCAAAGTTTAAGAATGACCCATTTTAGTCCTTAAATAACCTATTATGCTTACAATAAAACTTATCGGCCTATTATACTTTAGAAAATAATGAAAAAATGACAAATCAAACTCACAAATTACAATAAACAAAAGTAATCAAAAGACTAAACCTACCATATATTTTCTAACATATAAAATAAAGTATTTCAATAATTGAAAAAAAGCAATAAATAGAAGAGAAATTGAGAAAAAGAAAGAGGATAGGGGATAGAGAAATTTGTATCAAGTTGTGCTACCATGATGATTTTACATACTAAATAACATAAAAAAAATGTATGAAAAATAAAAAATAATAAAATGCTTAATAAAAAGAGTAATAGTAATGACATCAATCATTGTGTTAATATTTCAATAATTAATCTAATCATAATTAATTATTAGATGTTGAAAAAAATTATAAAATAAATGATAAGTATGAAAAAATGAATGAAACTAAAATAACAAACTTAATGTACATCTCACCCACATATAAGCAACCCAATGGATATTATTATAATGGAAATTACTTACTAAAATAAACATTCCTATCATAAATATAATTAATAAGATTAAGATAATGATAATGATAATGATAGTAATAATAAATACATAATTATTGGCTTTTCCTAATTTTTAACATTAATGTATTTTTAAATTTGAAAATAATAACTATACTTTGTCAATTGAATAAACATCATTTAAATTAGAAAGTCAATACTAATTAAATTTATATATTTTGTTTCCTAACCAAATTTAAAACTAGACATATCTTAAGCTTAAAGTAACCTATTATACATATGACATAGTTAACATATTAGCTAACAACAATATTAAATAATGAAATAAAGGAAAAACCAAACATACAAAAAGAATAAACAAAAGTAGTCAAGAAATTAAACCTAAATTTTATTTTCTAACACAAAAAATTAAGATTTTCAATAGACAAATAAAATAACCAAAAAAATTGATACATATAGAAAAATAAAAATAAATAAGTCATTTTCATACAATTCTTTTACAACTATGGATACTGTGAATATATACGGCAACATAGTCATTATAGCTTTATCAACGGTGGAAACTTTTTATTTATACTCTTGACAAATGTCAAACTTAAGTCACTCATAATGTGACCTTATGCCGATGTCACTTTTTCATAGAACTCATGGAAATTATGACAACTAGAATAGCTTGTTCAAATTAATAACTAATTTAGCTTGTTATACAAAAATATGATGTATTATTGATGTTGTATTAAATCATTACACATGAAAATTAGGATTATTATATGGTAGTTATATATTATAAAGTTTCTCATTAATCATAATACTCAAAAATAGTATACTTTTTAAAAATATGAGCTAATATTACAAATGGAAAATTAGTGTCATAATTATTGTGTTGTGCATCCCTGTCGTAATTAATTGTTCCTTCTAACAATTTTAAGGCTACATTAAAGAATGAAGTCCAGACCACATTCCAAATTCATGAAATTGATTATTTTAATCTATAAAACTCAAATAAACTAGTAAAGAAACAACTTATCTTAACCTATATTTTATATGAAACAACATATCTATTAAATTAATCTATAAACTCTATTTTATATGAAACTACGGAAATTTTGTAATTAAACTACTCATCTGAACCTATCAAACCACTCTAAGTTTCAATTTGTCTATTTTATTTCCAAATCAAATTTCAAACTTGACCTATTTTAGTCCCTAAGTAACCTATTACACATATTACATATATAACATATCAGTTACAACTTTAGTTAATAATGAAAAAAAAAAGACAAACCAAACACACAAAAATAATAAACAAAAGTAATCAACAAATTGAACCTAACATACATTATCTAACATATAAAACAATGTTTTTCAATAATTTGATAAATTAATAATAAAGAAACACAAACATAATAACAGAAATGAAAAAAAAAAACTAGATAAGATAAACTAGGTGAAGATAGGAATTAGAAAAGTTTCATGAGTTATACTCCCTTGATAATGTTAAATACTATACAACTTATAAATGGTATGTACAATAAAAAATAATAAAATACTAAATAAAAAGGTTAACAAAAATGAGATCAATCATTTTCTTAAGATTTCAATAATTAAATTATGTTCATTTATAAATTAATGATTAGAAGTTAAAAATATTTACAAAATAAATGACAAGTATGATAAAATAAGAGAAAATAAAAAAGCAAACTTAATGTACATCTCACCAACATTAAATACTAGGTTTGGAGAAGTCCATCAAAATTTGTGTTACCTTGATGATACTAAATATTAAATATTATATAAATTGTTTGCAAAATAAATAAACAAAACTAAATAGAAAGTTTAATAGAAATGAAATTAATTATGATAGGTTTCAATAATTAATTTATTATATTAAATAATATATATATCAACATGGGAGAAATTAAAATATCAAATATTACGTACATCCCACCCATAAACAAGCACCCCTATAATTAATATTATTATATTTAGATTGTATAATCGTAAATATATTTATAATTGTAATGAATTATTAAATTAAATATTACTCACAAATAAAAATTATCTATTTTGTCTCTTAATCAAAATTTAAACTCAACATATTTCAGTCCACAAGTAATCTATTATGTGTGTTGTAAAAAAAACATGTCAATTAACAACTTTAATAATAATGAAATAAATGACAACTGAAATACACAAATCCAAGAAATATACATGATCCCAATAAATGACTAAACTTATATTATATTATCTAACATATAAAATAATATTTTTCAATAATTTGATAAAATGACAAAAAAATGCAAAATATAGAAGAAGAATTGAGAAAATGAAAATTAAATTGAATGAGGATATGAGTCTGAAAAATATATCAGAAGTTGTGCTCCCAATGACATTAAATACTAAATTAATAAAAATGGATGTATGAAAAAAAAATTAATAAAAATGTAAATAGTAATTAAATCAATCATAGTGTTAAAATTTCAATAATTATTTTATATTAATTTATAAATAAATCATGAGAGGGTGAAAAAAGTTACAAAATAAAGGAAGTGAAAGAAATTAAATACATCTCATGTACATATAACCAATATAAAAATTATTATTATATTAAAATTGTATAATAAAAGTTATATGTATAACTAAAATCAATTATAGAAATAAATATTCCTATCATAAATATTACTAATAAGATTAAGATTATCAAAATGATAACAAAAATTACAAATATATTTATTATTATTAATTTGTAACATTAATATATTTTTAAATATTAAAATAGTAATTATACTTTATTTATTAAATAAACCTCATCTAAACCAGAAAGTCAATATTAATTAAACTTGTTAATTTAGTTTCCTACCTAAATTTGAAACTTGACCCATTTTAGGAATAAAGTAACGTATTACACATGGCATAGCAAACAAATAATTTAACAACCTTAGTAAATAATGAAATAAATGATAAACCAAATGCACAAAAACAATAAACAAAACTAATCAAGAGACTAAATCTAACTTATATTTTCTAACACATAAAATAAAGTATTTCAAGAGATAGAAAAATTAACAAAAAATGCAAAAAAAAAATAGTAAAAGTCTGTCGGAAGTTGTACTCCCTTAAAGAAATTAAATAGTAAATAACTTATAAAATATATTTACAATAACACCGCTAATAAATTTTTAAATAAAAAGGTTAGAGTTTTGCTTCCATGATCACATTAAATAGTTAATAACATAAAATATGTATGTACATTAGAGGTAATAAAATACTAAATAGAAAGGTTACCATTTATAACTTATAAAATATATTTACAATAAAAACACTAATAAAATTTTAAATAAATAGGTTAGAGTTCTACTTCCATGATCATATTAAATAGTTAATAACATAAAATATGTATGTACGTAAGAGGTAATAAAATACTAAAAAGAAAAATTAATATAAATGGCATTAATCATTGTATTAAGGTTACATTAATTAATTTATAAATTAAAGATTAGAGGTTGAAAATATTTATTAAATAATTGACACACATGATGCAGTGAGAAAATGGAATAACAAATTTAATGTACATTTCACCTATATACAAACACTTCAATAGCTATTATTATCATACTAAGATTGTATAATTACAATTATAATGTTAAATATCATAAATATATTTATTAAGATTATTATTACTGTAATGATAATAATTATTACAAAAAAACTTATTTATTATTATTAATATTAATATATTAAGAAATATAAAAATAAGATTATTCTTTGTCGATTCAATAGACCTCAATTTAATAAGAAAGTCAAAAATAATTAAACTTGTCTATGTTCTTTCTTAATTAAATTTTAAATTTGACCAATTCTAGTCCTTAAATAACCTATTACTAATATTTCATAACTAATATATATGTTAACAACTTTATTTAATAATGAAATAAATGACAAATCAAATGCACAAAACACAATAAACATATTATGACTATTTTCCATTATTAATTTCCACCAATACCAAAAAAATGGAAAAAAAAATCATGTTAAAATTTAAACTTTACAAACAACATAATTATATAAATAATAAAAAGCCTTCAACTTAAATCTATTGCTACTAACAATAACACCTCAATTAAATAATTTTAGTGAAGGAGAATCCTCTATTTCTACATACATTATCGAAAGCTAACCTAGTTGTCACATTTTATACAACAAATGATGGCTATTTCCCATTATTAATTTATTAAGTACCAATCACAACAAAAATAATAAAGTGAAAAAAAATATTTTCACATTTTATATAACAAATGATGGCTATTCCCCATTATTAATTTATTAAGTACCAATCACAATAAAAATAATAAAGCGATAATAAAATATCTTATTATTTCAATACAACCATAAGCCAAACTGAATAGAACAAGACTATCATTTTGGTTTAATATAATAATACTAACAATTTATAAAATATGTATGATAATATTAATCATCAATAATAATAAATTAGTAGTAAATAAATAATATTTTTTGTAGTAACAAATAATAATTTATTTTGAATAATAATCATAATAAGAAAAACTTATAATTATACTAATCATAAATATAAAATTGACAGTAATAAAAATAATAAAAACTACAATAAGTAATAATTAATAATAATATATAAATTTTAGATAACAATATATTATAGAGCTAATACTATTAATTATATAAAAATATTATGCAATAATTAATAATAAAATTAATAAATAAAAACTAAACAAAAATAAAATAGACAAATAATAATGATAAAGAAAAAAGGATATACCTTTTTTTACGAAGCATAAATAATTATTCTTAATTAAATAATGAAAAAACACATTAATAAGAATAAATTAATCATCATTATAAATGAATAAATTAATCATCACTAATAATAAATACTGATAACTTATAATAGTCTATATGATAAGATAATATATTATTATAAATATAATATACTAATAATAATTAGAATATTGAATAATTATTAGAAGTACTTAATTATGAATTTTATCAAGATAAAATAATTTTAATAAGAAAAAAAATAATTATAAATAAAATAATTTATATATATATATATATATATATATATATATATATATATATATATATATATATATATATATTAATATTATGTCTAATAATGTGAAAAATAAATAAAAAGTGAAATTATTAGGTAAAAATAAAACTCATTCACACCTATTTTTATAGTGTATGATTATACCCCTTATTTGAAACAAGGGAAAAAAGTTGTTGGACGAACTAGTTGGGCATTGAAAGATGATGCACAATTCTAGATTTCACCTTGAGGAACATCTGAGTTTCATAACACAAAAAGGCCAAAATATTAGCACAAAAATCAACGGTGTATCATGTTCAGCAAGTTAGGAATTTTGCAAATTTTAAAGTGGAGTGGCTAATGATATTTGATGTAATGGTGGAAACTATAAAAGAAAACATCAAGGCCCTATTACTTCTAAGTTTGTTTGACGGTTAGGTATTAGGGTCAACTGATTTCTTCTTATTTTTTCTTTCGTTTCCTTTTTTGATCTCCGAGTATACGGCTAGAATAATACCCTCATTTATAGGAACTCTAAGCTCATGATTTTGTATATATCCTAATGTAATTATATTTGTTAGATATTATATTACATTATAAATATCTTTGATCAAAAAATAAGACGTAAATTTATCAAATTTTAAATTAGATATTGTAATACAATAAAAATAGGACATAACCCATAATTTAGAAGCTACCCATAAAGTAACATACAACATCAATTTATTTTAAGCGGTCAAATAGGCTAAAAGCCAACTTATTTTGTTTAGTAATGATAAAAAAAAGTTCTTTAATAATGGAAAATTTAACAAACCAAACACACAAAATAATAAACAAAAGTGATCAATAATGTAAATGCTAAGCTATATTATATACCCTAAGTTTTATAAAACAACAAACGGATATATGAAACTAATAGAGAAATCAAAACGAATAACAAATGACAAATGAAATGGGTGAGGATTGGGAATCAGAATGCCAATATATTTAGAGACGAAACATTAGAAAAAATGTAGGTTTGTGTAATAAGATTAAATTTTGATAAGTGGTTGATTTTTTTTTTAAAATGACATGTTTGTTAAAGTAATATATCTCACCTAATTCCAAGCACTCCAACAAAACCAAATAGAAAACTGGAGTGTCCACATAACTCCATACAACATCAATCCATAAATAAAGCAACTCACTACAAAAACATCCCGCAACTTAGAGCTCTCTCAAGCACACATTAAGATTTTGACAAAATAGAAAAAATGCTTGTCTTAATATAGACAGAAAAAAAAAGAGATGACAAATTTAATTATATTAAATTTACTAATTAATAATTTCTATTAACAAATAAATAGTTTATTAATAATATTACATAGTTTCTTTGGTGTCTGGATGATGAAGGATATCAGTGCAACACCATTCATAAATAACCAAAAACAAGCTAGCAATAAGACATACCTTAAAGCCAAGCCGTATGAAATGATAGTATTTCACAATTATCTAATTTGCACCTACACAGTAAACAGACATACGAAAATAGGATAAATAAGACAACAGAGGATAAAAATAGCAAAGCTAAGATTTCCACTCAACTCATCGGAAAAAAACCTTCTAGTATCATTTCTTTTGTTTATGTGCAACTAAAAGCATATAATAATGTAAAGATAATCATATACCTTTAGAGAAGTTGAGCATGGAGATGGGCTGATCAGATCCCAAATAACTGATGTGAAAGACAAGTTCATCAGGCAGATCATCTTTGTTCCTCCACAAAAGCTAACCAACACTAGCATATATAATATGACAACATTACTGCTCTTAATGGCAAGAAAAAATCACATTCAAGCTCGAGGGGTAAAGGAATGGAGCAATGAATCTGTCACTAACATCATCAACATGAATTGGTGTGTCATATCCAATTTCCTCCTTCGTGAGTAGGTCGTTAAGATATTTGACATCTTCAATCTCACTTGTTCAAGTTGAACCTAGCATTGCTACAACACACATGGTATTCTCATCTACAAGTTCCACAACTTTGTCTAGATCCATCAAGAAATTTCACTTCCTTCAGCTCCACCAACCTTGCAAATTTCTCCCAACCAACTTATACATGGATGGATGCAAAATATATATATATATATATATATATATATATAGGGTAAAGGTCCCATACAAACCCTTCCTAATATACATATATAGGAACCAATATTAATCATTAGATTGGTATTTGATCAATGGTCAAGATTTAGTAAATAACTAACCTAAATTTATTTTAATCTCGGCCCTTAAATTTTTTAGATCTAATGGTAATTAAAAGTTCCTATGTTTGTATTTTAAATAATGGTTTGTATAAGATCCTAAATCTCTCTCTCTCTCTCTCTATATATATATATATATATATATATAGCAGAACATACAATTTGAGAGAGCCATTAAGAGGAAATTAAATAGCATCTGAAGTTCATCGGGGTAGTGAAGTTCATCTCATGCAGGAAGTAGCTGTTGTAATTAGTTGAGGTTAATTAGCTACCTAAAGTTCAGTGGTAATAGGGTAATCATCCATATCAACATAGGTCGTGTTAATCACGACCACCATAAGCTTGTCATGTTTGGGCTCCTTCCATGTAGTGAAAAAGGATGTAAGGCTCAACCTTGGATTTCCATCAAACAAAAGCACATAGTTCATGATCTGATATGCAACCTCCTTAGGAATCAAATTCCCCGGCATCTTAAACCTGCTCCATTAGACGGAGTTAGAAATTTTAGTATAAGCAAATTTTATGTAAAAACAATGCAACTTTTACTAATAAATAAATAGTTCATAAGATTAAGATTAATCATCATTATAAAATAAATAAATTATGATTATCTATTATTAATAAAATAACCATACAAATAATTTATTATATTTATGGTAGTAGTAGTGGTGGTGATAGTGGCAGTAGTAGAAGTAGCAATGCCACACCACTTGGTTTCAAACTTGGCATATAGGCATATTTCTAAAATTATATTTAAGAACATGAGGAAAAAAGCATTAGTTAAACTTTGAAATTATTTAGTCAAAATATATTAAGTATCAATCACAAGGAAAAGAAAAATAAGGGATCACAGATCCTAATATTTCTGTACAATTATTACTCAAACCAAATAGAAACATGATACACATTTTTCTTATGGTAAAAGTTGAACTCCAAAAAAGAAACTAAGCCACAATCAAACATAGATATATACATATCAAAAAATTTATCACAAAAAAATGTCCATTTTGGTAGAGTTGACCATCATCATTGCCAGCACATCCTATCTAATTTTTTTTCCAGCTAACACATAATACAAATTATACTGTTTATATAGCCACAAAATGATTTATGCTCTATCTCAACAACCTACTTGCTGCACATTATCTAATATTTTTATATCTTCTATCCTATGTATACATACATATGCTATTTGAAAATTTGAGGCCCACCTAAGTCCTAGGCCCTGTTTGGTCGTGTGCCCTTGATTATAGATAAGGCAACATCATATTCAAGAAGGAAATTAGGGACTAAAATTTCTACTCTATCACAACTACATATTCAAAACGGAAATCAGGGACTCAAACTAAGAAAAATTCACCCAACAAAGGTGACCTTAAAGTAAGATACAGAGGTTTTATATTTTGACAAAGCAATGAAGTGGAATTAGAAAATTAGAGGCATATGCCTCCAAATCCAGTAATGCTACGGAAGTCTAAAATATTGAGGTTTAGTACAAAGCAATGAAACATCTCATTATCTATATAAGCAATCATACATATAAAGTCATCTAATAAATATTTAGACGTTTGAAACTTAAAAAGAAAATATTTCAAAAATTACTAAACAAAATAAATAGAAATTGTCATTCTTATGAGGCAAATTACTACGGTATGAAGTACTTAATCATTCCTAAGCAAAAGGAAAGAAAAAACCATGATCAACATAGCAAATCTCCATGTTTGCACAAAAGCACTTACCTGATCTAATAACACCAAATAATAAATCATAAATAAAGCAAACAATCAATCAGAAATTAAATCAAAACTAATCTCCATACTTGTTCGGAAATGATAATCATTATCTTAAACAAATCTGGGAATATAAATTTATATATTGGGCAGCAGGAAATTATCAACATTATTATCATAAATATAAAAAATACCATTCATATGTTTTTTTTAATCTAACCACGTGAGAAAATAAACTCTCAACTCCCTGGAGCATTATTCAAAATAGAATTATTAAAACAAGTCACATAGGCTACGTACCAACCCCTTTCCTACACATACCCTCCACAGACAGAGAGAATTTTAATTAAGAAAAAACTAGCATTTTAATCCAGGGTGGACAATTATACATTTATACATAAAGAGAGAATGATATTGCCACTTAACGGCATGAATCCAGAAGAGGCGCCTCCATCCTATAAAGAGCCAATGATGAAGGCAGAAGAGAAACAATGTCAATCACTGGCGAGAAATAAAATAAAAAAAGAATATCATCTTCAATTAAGTAACTAGCCAAATAGATCAATGTATCAAAACTGCATGGTTCACGCTACAGAAATTGTATATATTTAATTTACAATCAAGCATATATTACTAAAATGTAAAGAGGATGAAAGAGTATAGTTTAAGAGAATTAGCCACATTTTTCTTTATAGTAACTCATATGCTTGGAAGGTAGTCCAAGCATATCAATAAACTAAGCCCTGAAATATAACTGAAATTCCTAAACTTAGGACTTCAACCCTCCAGTGCTGCATGAAAAAAAAAATTACCCCAAACACAAATAAAGGTACAATGATATTAAAACAATTGGGTAGTTTATTGTTGCTAGAGTACTTACAAATGCTTTGATGTCCTCTTTACAATACAATCCTCAGCTATCGAGCACGAAAAATCTTCTTCACCAGTCATCTCTCGAATTTGAGGAATATTAGAGATTTCCTTATCAAATTTATTTGAACCTGAAATAAAAAAAGAAAGCGGGCAACTACAGCTGAGAAAGCAAAACCCACAACAAGTATGGACTTTCACCATCGGAAAACCTACCATGATTATCCCCGCTTCCCTCCAAAAATATTTCCTATTTAATCAGGACATTTAACTTACTATTACTTTTCACCATCTTTCACACAATCCAAATATTAAAACTACTCCACAAGCTAAATGCCTTAAGGAAATCCAGGAATTCAAACCTCTTTTTTGCTTCAAAAAGAGCAGACTTCACTTGTAGATCTGATGCTTAAATGCTTGGCTAATCCACCATGAAGATTTGGGGAATTATTGATAACCAACAAGACTTTTCTTTTGTGTCTGAAGTTGGAATTCCTTTTATCTTGATTTCCTATCAGATGTTATTGTAAAGGATAAAGTTGATTAGTGAAATATTCCACCCCTTGGCATTTAGAGGGGGAGCGGCAGGGGGAGTTAAACAAAACTAAATTTTAAGAAATAACTCATGAAGAAGCAAAAAAACACTATCGATAGGTCTCATACTTGCTAAGACCCAACAGTGAGATAGATTATAACTGTAGAAACCTTTTCCACGTGGCTTGTCACTCCGATAATGATGAATCTCTCCTAAAAATGTTCCTTCAAAGAGCCTAAGTCAAAAATATCTTTTAGATTGACATATAAAATTGAAATAATAATTTCAGGACCAAGAAAAAATTAATACATATTATTGTAGAAAAGCAAGCACAAAACGGTAAATAGTTTGACCAAAAGAAAAATTCTTAATTCATAAGCAATGGCATAGAAGATTAGGGAACAAGAAACGATTATATATTACAATATATAGAAATTTCAAGTTATAATATGAGAATAAATATAAATAATAGAGAATCAAAAATCGAGTAAAATAAAGTATAAAAGCAAAGTACTAGTTTTACTCATTCTATATTTCTACACAAATCATCCCACTTATTATTATCTATAATTTATTTAATTTTTTGGATAAAGATTCTATTAAAAAACCAATGTCTTATATGCCTCAATACCAAGCACATGTACATCAAAACATATAAGAAAAAAAAACTTTAAGATAAATGGTAATTATAAAAAGCTTTTTGTGTGGATGATCTCTCCTGAAAACATTTACAAAGAGGCCAAACTTCATAAAAAAAACCCTTGAAGATAGAAAAATATTGAGATAAACTTTAGGAAGATTGATATATATTTTTTTACAAAAAAAAAAACAAATTTTCACAAGGGAATTACATGAAAAATTAAATAAAAATCAATACAAAGAACTTTGCATAGACACATTTAAATTAATGTTTATGATTCCAAAAATTTACATCCTAACATATTTTCAGAAACTAGCACATGCATTTCATGTTGCTGTAATTTTTAAAAATCCAGTGAAAATTCTTATCTATTAATTTAGGTCGAATTTATATACTAAACATGTCCGTGAACCTACAGATATCAATACATGCAATTATAGGATTTCAAAATATGAATAAAATGAAATGTTGGTGGTCAGCAGCAATCATGTCTAGCAATAGTGTGCTTGGTCAGAGTTCGGTGCAATAGATAGTAAAACCAAATACCTAAAGCATTCAAAGAAAGGGTAACAAGAAGTTTGATATTTTAAATCTTAATGTAAATTTTGCCTACATATAAGCACTCCAATAATTATTATATTTAAATCGTATAATAACAGTTATTTACATAATTGAAATCACTTATTGTAATAAATATTCCTATCATAAATATAATTAATAAGATTAAGATTATCATAATAATAACAATGATTACAAAAATATTGATCATCATTAATTTTTAACATCAATATATTTTTTAAATATGAAAATAATAATTATATTTTTTCAATTAAACAAATCTCATTTAAATTAAAAAATCAATACTAATTAATTTTGTCTATCTCGTTTTCTAATCAAATTTAAAACTTGACTCGTTTTAGGCATAAAGTAACCTATTACGCACGTGGCATAGCTAACAAATAGTTTAACAACTTTAGTAAATAATGAAATAAATGACAAGCCAAACACACAAAAACAATAACCAAAAGTAATCAAGAGACTAAACCTAACTTACATTTTCTAACAAATAAAAGAAAATGTTTTAATAGACATAAAAAATAACAAACAAATGTAGAAAAATAACAGTAGATAAATAGTGTAAAAGAAAAATAAACTGGTGACGATAAAGGCTGGAGAAGTCTATTCGAAGTTCTGCTCCCTTTAAAACATTAAACAACAAATAACTTATAAGATGTATATACAATAAAAAAAAATTACATTCTAAATAATAAGGTGATAAAAATAGTTTTAAAATTACATTTACACCATTTATTGAATAAATAACCAAGAATTTAATGCATATATAATTTAAAAAATGTGGATAAAAATAAAATTAAGCTTTGACTTTTCTAAAATAACTTTTGTAATACAAAAATTTAATAATAGAATAACATTTTTTTTGATACACAGGAAATAGGAAATAACTTATACAATGTATGTATAGTAAATAATAATTATAAAATACTAAATAAAAAGATTAACAGAAATGACATTAATTATTACGTTAAGGTTACATTAACTAATTTATAAATTAAGGATTAGGAAAAATTTATTAAATAATCAACAAATATGATAAAATGGTAGAAAATGAAATAGGAAACGTAATTTACATCTCACCTACATACAAGTACCGCAATAGTTATTATTATATTAAAATTTTATAATTACAATTATATTATTAATTACAATCAATTATTAGAATAAATATTACTATCATAAATATAGTTATTAAGTGTAAGATTATCGTAATGATAATAATAATTACAAAAATACTAAATATTTTTTGAATATTAATATATTCAAAAATATGAAAATACATTAAACTTTGTCAATTCAATCAAATTTTAAACACGAACCATTTTAGTCCTTAAGTAACCTATTATGCATGTTATATAACTAATGTATATGTTAACAACTTTAGTTAATAATGAAATAAATGACAAATCAAACTCACAAAATATACTAAACAAAAGTGATCAAAAGACTAAACCTACCTTATATTGTCTAACATATAAAATAAAGTTTTTCAATAATTGAAATAAATGGCATTAAATAGAAGAGAAATTGAGAAAGAGAAAAATAAATTGGATGAGGAAAGGGATTCGAGAGGTCTATCACAACTTTTGCTACCATGATGATATTAAATACTAAATAACATAAAACATTGTATAAAAAAGAAAAAATAATAAAATGCTTAATAAAAAATTAATAGAAATGACATCAATCATTGCATTACTATTTCAATAATTAATCTACTCATAAATTAATTATTAGATGTTGAAAAAAGTTATAAAATAAATGACAAGTATGATAAAGTGAGAGAAACTAAAATAGCAAACTTAATATACATCTCCCCCGCATATAAGCACCCCAATAGATAATATTATAATTGAAATTACTTACTAAAATAAATATTCCTACCATAAATATAATTAATAAGACTAAGATAATCATAATGATAGTAATAATAATTATGTAATTATTAGATTTTGTTAATTTTTAACATTAATTTATTTTTAAATATGAAAATAATATTTATACTTTGTCAATTAAAATAAACGTCAACTAAATTAGAAAGTCAATAGTAATTAAATTTGTCTATTTTGTTTCCTAACCAAATTTGAAACTAGACTTAACATATTACACATGTGTCATAGCTAAGATATTAGCTAACAACAATTGTAAATAATGAAATAAAGGGCAAACCAAACACACAAAAAGAATAAACAAAAGTGATCAAGAAATTAAACCTAACTTTTATTTTCTAACACAAAAAAATTAAGATTTTTAATAGAAAAATAAAATAACCAAAAAAAAGAAAAATAATTAACAAATAGAGAAAAATAAAAATAAATCAAGAGACGATAGTGGTAGAGAAGTTTGTCAGGAGTTATACTCCATTTATAACAGTAAATGGTAAATAAATTATAAAATATAGGTACAATAAAAAAATTTAAAAATATAAAATAAAACGGTTAACAAAAATGACATAGTTTAATAAATAATTTAAATTAGATTACATATTTCAATATCTATAAAATAAATAACACATATGATAAATAAAATAAATTAAAATAGCAAACTTAATTGCATCTCACTTATTAAAAAGCACACCAATCTTTATTTATTATATTTATATTTTATAATAACAATTATATTTATAATTGTAATAAATTATTATTATATTAAATGTTACTATCAAAAAAGCACACCAATAGTTAATAAAGAAATAAATGACAAACTAAACACATAAAAAAACAAAAGTGTTCATCAAACTATTGTCTGACATGAAAAATAAAGTTTTTACATAAAATAATGTTAAAGATGCACAAAAATCGTAGAGAAATAGATAAAAAGAAAAAAAATAATATGGTAAGGTTAGAGGCTACATTAAATACTAAATAACTTATAAAATATATGACAATAAAAATTAATAAAACAATAAATAAAAAGGTTAACAAAAATGACATTAATCATTGTGTTAAAGTTTAATTAATTTATTTATAAATTAAGGATTTGAGGTTGAAAATTTTTAGTAAATAATTGAGGTGCTTCGTAGAGTGATGGAAAATAAAATAGCAAATTTTATGGGGAGAAAAATAAAGTATTGCTAGGTGTTGGTGTTTAAAACCTTAGAACAACAAAAAATACATGAAAGAAATGGGGAGGATTTGAGAGGATAAAAATTGATTCTTGGTAACCCCTTGAATCAATACTTACAATAACCACCTAAGGTATACCCCAAAATTTTGTTTAGCCTAATCTCGTATCATTAATACCTTAATTTGATTCTAATCTGAAGAAAATATTATTATTAGCCTTAACCAAATTTTTTAATCCCAAAACATTAACAGAATCTAAAATCTATGGCCCGGATAAATGATATTTTGTAATCCAATCTCAAATCCGCTGAAATTATCACTAATCCTATCTATTTTGGTTAATCCGAAATCATCTAAGCTACCCCCAACCTTTTCTCGTTTTCCTTTTTTTTCTTTCTCCTGTCAGCTATGTTGTAAAGCTTGACTTTGATTTTTGCAACTCACAACTTGCTTGCATGCATGCTTCCTCCTCCTACTTGCACAATCTCCCATCACCTCTACTGCAGCCACCATCATCCATCATCCATCACCCTCTGTTTCTCAAGTTTCCAATCTGCACACCACCCATCCAGTGCTTTCATTCTTTTTTTTTTCATTTCCACATAGGATGCACACACGCACCATCATCATCTCTGCTACAAAACCTACCTTTCTCATCCAACAATCCACCCCCTCGTGCCCAAATGCTACTGCCATCTCCCTTGACTGCCTCCCTTGCATGCTCTTCATTTTCCTTTCCACTAATCGCACACCCCAACCCCCCCACACACACATAAATATATATACACTTCACTCTCCCTCTTTTATTTGTGTCATTTCTTGCCCCCACTCTGTCCAAAACATCCTACACGAGCTCCTTTTCCTTTCTTCTTCTTCCTCCTCCAATGCAGTCATGCCCTGTTTTGCATGACCGAGCCACCTCCATCACATGAAACTAATTAATTTTAGTTATAATGAAACTGCTCCTTTTATTTTAAAAACTATTCTAAATTTATAATTAAACTACTTGTTTCATTATATGAAACTAATATAAATTTCTAATAAAATTACTCATGAAGCTATAATTCCTAATAAAAATGTATATTTCAGAATATTAAACTACGATCGTCTAATGAAACTATTAAATTACTTTATTCACTATTGTTTTTTATTATATTATTTATTCGAGCTACTATCATAAGTTATTTCCACACAATTATTTTACAACTATAGATACTATGGATATATACGGCAACATAGTCATTATGGTTTTATCAGTAGTGAAAGCCTTTTATTTATGCCCTTAAAAAATGTCAGACTTGAGTCGCTCATGATGTAACCTCATGCCAATATCACTTTATCATAAAACTCATGGAAATTATGACAACTACAATAGCTTGTTCGAGTTTCAATAACTAATTTAGCTTGTTTTCAAATAATTTGATGCAGGATTGATGTTGTATTAAATCATTACACATGAAAACTTGGATTATTACAAGGTAGTTATATATTTTAATGTTTCTCATTAATCATAATACTCAAAAATAGTATAAGTTTTAAACATATGAGCCAGTATTGCAAATGGAAAATAGGTGTCATAATTTTTGTGTTGTGCATCGTTGCCATAATTAATTACTCCTCCTAACGATTTCAAGGCATCATTAAAAAGTCCTGACCACATTCCAATTTCATAAAACTGATTATTTTAATCTATAAAACTCTATTAAATTTATAAAGAAACTTATTTTAGTATATGAAAATACTCAAAATTTGTAATGAAACTACTCATCTGAACTCATGAAAACACTCATAAGTTTCAATTTGTCTGTTTTGTTTCTAAATCAAATTTCAAACTTGACCTATTTTAGTCCCTAAGTAACCTATTACACATTGCATATTCAACACACAAAAATAATAAACAAAAAAGTGATCAACAAACTAAACCTAAAATACATTATCTAACATATAAAACAATTTTTTTCGCTAACTGGATAAAATAATAATAAAGAAACACAAACTTAACAAGAGAAATGAAAGAGAGAGAGAGAGAGGAAGAAAGATAAACTAGGTGAGGATAGCGATTAGAAAAGTCTATCATGAGTTATGCTTCCTTCACGACATTAAATACTATATAACTTATAAATGGTATGTACAATAAAAAAAATAAAAAATACTAGATAAAAAGGTTAACAAAAATGACATCAATCATAGTCTTAAGATTTTAATAATTAGATTATATATATTTAGAAATTAAGGATTAGAGGTTGAAAATATTTACAAAACAAATCAGTATGATAAAATGAGAGAAAATAAACAAACAAACTTAATGTATACAACTCACCAACATTAAATACTACAAACTAGGTTTGGTGAAGTCCATTAAAATTTGTGTTACATTGAAGATATTAAATATTAAATAACCCATAAATTGTTTGCAAAATAAATAAATAAAAAGGTTAATAGAAATGACATTAATTATGGTAGGTTTCAATAATTAATTTATAATTTACATCTCACCCATACACAAGCACCCTTGTAATTAATATTATTATATTTATATTACATAATTGCAATTATATTTATAATTGTAATTAATTATTAAAATAAATATTACTCATAAAGATAATTATTAAGATTATGATTATCATAATGACAATAATATTTGGAAAACAATAGGCTATTATCAATTATTCAAGATTCGATTGAAGAGACGGAACAGAAGAAGCGGAAGAACGCTAGTGAGAGATTCGCCAGAGAGAGAGAGAACGCGAGAGAGAGAGTTCGAGAGAAAGTCGAAATCAAATTCTTATTCAGCCAAAAGTAAGTGTCGAATAATCCGTACACACCTATTTATATGGCGTACAGACTCGTACAAAAATACACAACGCAGGCTGGACAATACTCAGCTACAATAGCCCAATCAATCATCCCAATTACATAAAAAAAAGAAGGGGAAGGTCGACCCTGAAACAAGCAAACCAACCCAAAATAATTACAACTCCAAACCCCAAATTAAAAGGAAATATTTACACAATCAATTCCCATCATCTAAGAATAATTTTAGTTAATTATGGTTACTAAGGGATGATTAACCCACAATCCAACTAATCCACAAACCATGGATCAGGTGGCGGGTTTTACAGCCACTTAATCCCCATTAGCTAATTTTTGCCGGCGAATGCATCACATGGGATTACATATCTTAAAAATACATTTCTGCAACAAACTTCAGTAGCTATAGCATTTTAATTCCATCCTCCATGTGCTGCATTAATTTCCCCTATTCAAGCATACAATAAGACAAAAAATTATAAGTATAAAATGATTTACAGCAATTATCAGAATTAATTAAATACAACTTTTGGAGATTCATATCATTCCCCTCTTCTTGAAAAGGTTTCGCCTCTGAAACCTGAGTAATACCCATAAATGGACTAAGATCAGCAACATTAAAAGAATTACTAACATTCCCAAACTTAGCAGGTAAATCAATCTTATAAGCATTATCATTAATTTTCTCTAACACAGTAAATGGTCCATCTCCCCTAGAATCTAATTTTTATTTTCTAAGCTTTGGAAATCTTTCCTTCCTAAGATACACCCAAACTAGATCCCCAGGTTTAAAAACCATTTTTCTTCTTCTTTTATTAGCATTCTCAGCCATTTGTTGCACCTTATTAGTGATTTGTTGACTTACAGATTCATGTAACTTATTTATAGTATTAGCATGAGATTCAGCATCAAAATTTTGTAATTCAGCATTAGGTAAAGGACTTAAATCTAAAGGAGTCAAAGGATTAAAACCATACACAATTTCAAAAGGAGTCTTTTTAGTTGTAGAATGCAAAGTTCTATTATAAGCAAACTCTACCTGAGGTAAAACATATTCCCACTATCTAAGATTCTTCCCAAGGATAGCTCTTAACATATTACCTAATGTTCTATTTACTACCTCAGTTTGTCCATCAATTTGAGGGTGACAAGTTGTGGAAAACAATAATTTAGTTCCTAATTTACCCCATAAAACCTTCCAAAAATGACTCAGGAATTTAACATCTTTGTCTGAAACTATGGTCTTAGGTATTCCATGTAATTTAACTATATGAGAAAAAAATAATTCAGCCACAGCCGTAGCATCATTGGTCTTATTACAAGGTATAAAATGATTCATTTTACTAAACCTATCTACTACAACCATTATTGAATCCTTAGCCCTATTAGTTCTAGGTAAGCCTAAAATAAAATCCAAAGAAACATCAACCCAAGGTTGATTAGGTACAGGCAATGGAGTATATAACCCAAATGGGTTTGATGTAGTTTTAGCCTGTCTACAAGCCACACCATTAACACAATATTTTAACACATCCTTTTTCATGTGAGGCCAATAAAAATGATCAGTTAATATGTCTAAAGTCTTTTGAAATCCTAAATGTGCCATTAATCCACCATTATGAGCTTCTTGAATTAATAATCCCTTATATGAACACTCAGGAATACATAACCTATTTTCCCTAAAAAAATAACCTTTAGTTATAAAATATTTTCCCTGTGTAGAGATTTCACACTTCTTATAAATTTCCTTAAAATCAAGATCTTCCAAATATAAAGGTTTAATACTAGAAAAACCCAACAAAGTAGTATCTGCGGCATTTAATCAAGCATATCTCCTAGATAGAGCATCTGCAACTACATTATCACTTCCTTTTTTATACTTAATCATGTAAGGAAAGATTTCAATAAACTCAATCCATCTACCCTGCCTTCTATTTAATTTAGATTGAATTTTTAAATACTTAATAGCCTCTTGATCAGTATTAATTGCAAATTCTCTATGCCATAGGTAATGTTGCCAAACTTCTAAAGGTCTTACTAAAGCAAACAATTCTTTTTCATGAGTAGAGTAATTCAGAGTACTACCATTTAATTTCTCACTAAAATAAGCTATTGGTTTGCCCTCTTGAGGAAGTACAACCCCTATTCCTAACCTTGAAGCATCACAATCTAATTCAAACATCTTTTCAAAGTCAGGAAGGCTTAACACAGGTGCCTAGGTTAATTTATTTTTAAGTGTTTCAAAAGATTTTTGTTGTTCTAAACCCCACTTTAATCCATTCTCTTTTTTTTGTTATGGCAGTCAAAGGAGCAGCTATAGTACTAAAATTCCTAACAAATCTCCTATAGAAAGAACACAACCCATGAAAACTTCTTACTTCAGTTACACTCTTTGGCATAGGCCATTCTTGAATAGCTTTAATTTTGTCTTTATCCACAGATATGCCATCTTTTCCTACCACAAATCCTAAGAAAACCACATTTTCCAGACAAAACCTAGATTTACTTAAGTTAGCATACAATTGCTCTGTCTTAAACACATCCAAAATAATCCTTAAGTGTTTCAAATGTTCTTCTAAAGATCTACTATATATAAGTATGTCATTAAAATAAACAACCACAAATTTTCCAATAAAATTCCTCAAAACATGGTTCATAAGTCTCATAAAGGTACTGGGTGCATTGGATAATCCAAAAGGCATCACTAACCATTCATATAATCCAAAATTAGTTTTAAAAGCTATCTTCCATTCATCTGCTGGTTTCATCCTAATTTGATGATATCCACTTTTTAAATCTATTTTCAAAAAAATAACAGCACCATGTAAAAGATCCAACATCTCATCAAGTCTAGGTATAGGATATCAATACTTTATAGTTATCTTATTCACTACCCTACTATCTATACACATTCTCCAACTACCATCCTTCTTAAGTACTAGTAAAACTGGAACTGCACATGGACTCATTGATTCCTTAATGTATCCTTTACTTAGTAATTTAGAAACCTTCCTTTTTAATTCCTTAACCTCTTCAAGATTAGCCCTATAAGCAGATCTGTTTGGTATAATATCTCTTGGAACAAAATCTATTTGATGTTCTATTCCCCTTAATAGAGGTAATCCACTAGGAATGTCCTTAGGAAACAACTCACTATAGCCTTCCAATAATTGTTTCACAGCAACAGGTACTTCCTCACTTAGTCCTAACTGACACTCATAACACTCTTTATAAACCATCAAATATACATTGGCCTATCTCTTAATAGCCTTTCCTACATCTTTACTCTTAGCATAAAATCCAGATGTTCCTTTAATTTCTTTTGAACTAACCTCAGTCTCCAAATTCAGCTTAGATAATTCCTTATAGTCAGACTTAATTTTAATTTGGTCTTCAAAAATCTCCTTTGGAGTCATTGGTGCTAATACAGTCTTCCTATCATCCTTATGTAAAGTATATATATTTTTATAACCATCATGTATTACCCTCCTATCATAATACCAAGGTCTACCTAATAATAAGTGAGCAGCATACATTGGAACTATGTCACACAAAATAGAATCCTCATATTTTCCCAATTTTAAGTTTACTAAAACCTGTTGGCTAACTTTTACATCTCCTAACTCATTAAGCCACTGTAATCTATATGGTTTTGGGTGTTTAGTGGTTGTTAATCCTAACTTAGACACTAACAAAGTACTAGCAGCATTAATACAACTACCACTATCTATAGCCATGTTAAAACATTTATCATCGATCAAACATCTAGTATGAAATATATTTTCTCTCTGTATTGCATTAGAATTAGGTAACTTATTACTGTTTAAAGCCCTACACACTACAAAAAGATCTCTACTTACTGGTAGTTCTATCTCTTCTTCTGACTCACTAGTATATTCTCCAACCAAACTAGTCTCCAAATCTTCCTCCTCATATTCAGATTCTATGTTTCCAGATTCTCTAATTAAAATATTCCTCTTGTTTGGACACTCAGAAGCTATATGTCCCAATCCTCCACATCTAAAACATTTAATATCTCTAGTTCTGTTTGAACCACTCACAGAGTTTGTTATTACATTCTTACCCTTGTCAATCTTATTTCCTACCTTTGCCTCATTGTTTCTACCTCTAGACTCAAATCTATTAATATTCCTCCAATTTCCATAAGTACTTCCCCCAAAATTCCTTCTCATTGTACTCTTAATTCCAATCCCAGGGGGCTTATATTGTCTGGTCTTTCTTAATTGAATCTCTATCTTAGTAGCTATATTCACCATTTCACTTAAAGTCCCACAAGGATATAATTCTACTTTGTCAGCTATCTCAGAGTTTAATCCACTCAAGAACCTAGCCATGGTAGCATCATCATCCTCTATAATTCCTGTTTTAATGATCAGCACCTCTAGTTTCTTAAAATATTCATCCACTGTTCTCATTCCTTGACTTATTGTTTGTAGTCTTTTATGTAACTCCCTATAATAATAACTTGGTACAAACCTTTTCCTCATCAAAATTTTAAACTCATCCCATGTCTGTATGGGTGGTTCTCCACACCTACGTCTAGTCAAAATGAGATTATAATACCAAGAGGAAGCATACTCAGTAAACTCTACTACGACTACCTTAATTTTCTTATCATCCGAATAGTTATGACATTCAAAAACTAGCTCTATCTTCCTTTCCCATTCAAAATAATAATCAGGGTCATTTCTGCCATTGAACCCAGGTATACTAAGCTTAAGATTATTTAGATTCCTATCAACGAATTCTAAATCCCTTTCTTATCTATTGTTCTGCCTAGGTCTCCTATCACTATTGTTGGATACTTGGTCCTCTAACTCTTCTAGATTAGTTATGGGTGGAATTCTGATCCTAGGGTCCATAAGAGCCCTTCCTAATACCCCTGTCTGGTGGGTTTCGACTCTATTATGTTGTAATTCATTAATTCTTACCTCTTGTTCTCCTATTCTTTGTTCTAAGTTAGCAGATAGCACAGCAAATTGAGCAATCATTTGTTCTTGAAAAGTCCTAAGGGTCTCTAATAAATCATTACTGGAAGCAGATTGATTAACAGATTGCCCGTTGTTAGAAATTATTAAATTTCTTTAATATTATCAATTAAACACAATCACAGACAGTCAAACAATATCAATTTACTTTAATAGAAATTAGACAGACAGTAATTAAGCAATCTAATTATAAAATATCATAGTATCAATTAATATCAAAAATATATCAGCAACACAGACTTATACAAAAATTCCAGGTAAGTATTGAATCAAAAATAATAGATAGCTTGAGAAAGAAACGATATTACCTCGAGCGCTTAAAACAAGTAATCTAATTACTAAAAGGATCCCTCTTCTTGGAGGTCTTACTCCTTTCCCGAAACCAAAAGGTTCGCCGGTTATTTACCCCGTACACTTATCAAGCGGAACAGAATAATATCTCAAAAGAATTTGTAAATTAGTTATCACAGATAGTAGTATGTAACAAAATAAGGTTCGAGTTTACCAATCATAAGTATGTCTCAAGAATAGTCAAGATTCAAATTCTTGACCAAACCCTAATCGCCAAATCGTCCAAACGATTTGGGGTTTTTCCAAGAAACTTTGAATTAGTAGATACAATACTCCGATCGCCGACTTAAGTGCGACGGAAATCTTCAAAACCCTTCGTTAATTGCAAACCCTAAATTTCGCACTTCAGAAATAGGGTTAGCAAAAACGACAAATAATGAACCAGAAGTAAAAAGAACTTAGTAACAAACAATTAAACTACGAGCACTCAAATAATCGAGGCTCTGATACCAAATGATGGAAACCTGTTAGGGTTTCTCAAAAAGGATCGAAGAATAATCAAGCGCGGGGTTCGATTCACCAGAATCAGCCTAAGGAACTTTCCAAAGGAAGATTTAATGAACTCAGAGCACAGTATTAGAACGGCTACTGAATTTGAGAAGTAAGAACGATCAAGAATCGATCGAAGAGACGGAACAGAAGAAGCGGAAGAACGCGAGTGAGAGATTCGCCAGAGAGAGAGAACGCGAGAGAGAGAGAGTTCGAGAGAAAGTCATAATCAAATTCTTATTTATCCAAAAGTAAATGTCGAACAATCCGTATACGCCTATTTATATGGCGTACAAACTCATACAAAAATACACAACGTAGGCTGGACAATACTCAGCCACAACAGCCCAATCAATCATCCCAATTACACAAAAAAAAAAAAAAAGGGAAGGTCGACGCTGAAACAAGCGAACCAACCCAAAATAATTACAACTCCAAACCCCAAATTACAAGGAAATATTTACACAATCAATTCCCATCAGCTAAGAATAATTTTAGCTAATTATGATTACTAAGGGATGATTAACCCACAATCCAACTAATCCACAAACCATGGATCGGGTGGCGGGTTATAAAACCACTTAATCCCCATTAGCTAATTTTTGCCAGCGAATGCATCACATAGGATTACATATCTTAAAAATACATTTCTGCAACAAACTTTAGAAGCTACAGCATTTTAGTTCCATCCTTCATGTGCTACATTAATTCCCCCTTATTCAAGCATACAATAAGACAAAAAATTATAAGTATAAAATGATTTACAGCAATTATTAGAATTAATTAAATATAAATTTTGGAGATTCATATCATAATTTCTCTACATATACCATATTCAACAAAGTAACTTATATCTATCTATGCGGATCAAACTACCCAATATCATAAACCATGAACATAATATCATAAACACCTAGTAAAAAAGAAGAAGAAGAAGAAGAAGAAGAAGAAGAAGAAGAACGACAACAACAACAAAGCAATATAGTTCTTTAATATTGAAAAAATTAGCAACCTAAACATACCAAAACAATAAACAAAAGTGATCAATAAACTAAAATCTTATTTATAATGGTAGGCCTCTAAATAATTATATAAGATAACAAACCAATGCACAAAATAAATAAAGACAAAGGAAAATTAAAATGGATAGTGGTGAAAAACATTGGTTAGGAAAAGGTTCCGCAGATGAATAAATTATTGATTTTCCAAAAGAAGAAAAAAGCTAACACTACATTAGCCCCCCCAAATTTAAATACATATATAGTAGAAAAAATTAAAAAGACAAATAGATTTAAAAAAATTTGCACAAATTAACATCAATGCTCATAATAAATACAGAATAATATGATATAAATAATGCATATATTACCTACAATAGCATCCAAACTACTCAATAGTGTTACCAAAAGTTTTCATCCTCATATAGGAATCTTCCCTTCTTGAGTATTATCCTTTTTTACTAAATCATTAACCTATTTTGCATAGGCGAGCCAAATGTTTCAAAATTAAAGATCAAATGCTTCCTAAACCATAATCCTATGTGGAATGGTAGAGAAATTTCTATCCCATCCCCCTTATTTGAATATAAATTGAGGAGGAAAAAAATGAGCATCTCTTATAATAATCAAGTCCATAAGCATGTCAATTAAGTTCATAAATCTAGTGCAAGGTGTGATTATATTTTATCATTACAAACATTATGAAAACTAATAAATTCCCTAGAAATGGAGGAGCAAAAGTCAATACTTCAAGAGGCACAAAATCAAAAGAAAAATAATAAAGAAAGACTAAGAAAGAAATAATAACCCAATCATCCAAAAGGATCACTGCTGTGAAATAATGCGAAGATATATTTAAGAGGAAAACTAAAACCATCAACCAATGACCAATGCCAATAGTATTAAAAAAAGATAAAAATTTATAATCTATAGTATAAATAAGATAATAAGGCTGATGTAGGAGTATCTCGTGATCTTTTTGATAATGAGGAATTGATATGCTTAATAATAAAAACCAATCATCTTATATATATTTTTAGAATATGTCTACCATGGATAATGAAGATACCATAAAATGTTCTTGCATGTATATTACATATTTTCAAGAGGATGACACTTAAGATATTTTCGTGTACAAGACATTCAAATATTAAAGTTATAGCAAACATGGAGGAAAAATCAACAAGTTCATGCAAATACCTCATAATTGTATAGAGCTTGTTGTAAACCCTAGGTTACCATCATATATAATTTAGGGTTTCATAGCTTATTATTTCATGTATACCTATTAGTTGGTTTAATAGTTGTAAAGTTGTAATTAATTTCATTTCATTAAATGGCATAGTTTACATTTGCCAGGGTGTCATAAATATTTCTAATTAGTTATACACCTAAACAAAACCATGGGTTAGGTCATTTACAACTAAATCTATTTAGTTGCTAACAAACTAAGGCTCGCAATTTTAAGGTTATTACCAATGTATATATTTGTTAAGTAATAGTTAGTTTAGTTGTTAAGTAGTTAGTAATTTGTAGTAACAACTTTCTATGAGTATTATATATAATCATAATCGTCCATTGTACACGATAGTTAAGGAATTGGATGATAATCCAGCAATTTTGGCTAAGGTTCTCTCTTGTGTGAGATAGTGTCTTCTTCTTAGAAATTTCCTAGAGTATTTCCTATCTCTAAAAAATTTGAATGCATTCCTGAAGACACATTCAAAGTTTAACCCTTTCTTGTGTGAATATTGGTTGAAGATTCACACCCTCCATTTTCATCCATACCTTCGAACCAAACCAACCCCATTTTCAATCCTTCCAATTTTTGAAGATCGTTAATCTAATTTGATTTCATGGCTTCTAAGTTGATCACCATCATTTTTGGTATCAAAGTTAGGTTGGTTCTTCAATTCATTCATATTGCCAAACCTTCCCTTCATCTTGTTAGCAATGTTTGTGTTACATTCACCCATGCACGTTGATCTTCAATGTGAATTGTAGGTAATATTCATAGTGTTTCGTAGTAGTTATTCAGCCTACCTTTAGCATATCTTCATCCTCCCTTTGAATCTTCGAATTCAAAGTTTGAAGATATTCTATACTTTAACCCATCATCATTGAATTTTATCATCCCAACTATTTGACCACCTTCTCCCTATCTTCAGCCATCCACCAAAATCATTCAAGAACCTATTATCCTCCCCTCTTTCCTAAAAAAATTCAAATATAAACCGCCATATTTGAATCGCTCTTCATTTCTCCATTTAAATTTCTAACATCTTCAAGCAAGATTCCACCTATTTCTATTCAACATATTTGAATATCACCATCGTATTCAAACCATATTACATCTCACTATCATCCATTATTCAACTCTTATTATATTCGATTCATCATCATCCTATGCCTTCAATCCTTGAAGATTCATCCCCATCTACCATTCAAATTTCACTTGTCCTACTGCATCCCAACTCCAAATGTCACCAACCATAATTGGTTATCACCTCATTTGAATTTCACTCGTCCAATTACTGCATGTGGGATTAGTTGGAACTATCTTAAGTAGTTAGAACTAACTAAGCCACAAACAACTAGTTTGTTATGCCACCATATAGGTTGGTTTCCTAACATCTAGTTTGGTTGTTAATTGGTTCAGATTGGTTGCAATGACTTGGCATGAGTCTTATAATCTGATCATGGTTATGTGTGTGCACACGTGTGTGTGTGTGTGTGTGTGTGTGTGTGTGTGTTCTTGAATCTGTTTTAGTAGTTGTGATGTTTTGCTTTTATCATTCCAACCTTAGCCTACCACATGACATCGGCTAGGTGATAATCACACATTTTCACTATTTTATGTGGTTGTTTCACCCTTGACTATAAAGTTTGCTCCTATTCTACTCTTTAAAAAAATGGTTCCAAAATCGAGAGTGTTACAAGTTGGTATTAGAGATTTTTAGTTTCGATCTTGGAAAAATGAATTATGAAAATGACTTTTTAAACTTAGGTGTTGATTTTAGTCTAACTACTATGAGAGAGTTTGGGGATGGTGGGGTGTTGGCTTGTTAATTTGTTCTCATGTTATTTGGATATGTGGCCTTATTGTAGTTTATAATATAGTTCTCCTTTATTGGGAACATAGTATTGTAGGCTTTCTCAAAATGTAACATCTCTACCTCCATTTTCTTCGTAGACTAGCTATGTAGGGCTGTTCACCACCACCTACCAATCTTCAAAGGCTAAGCAAACCTGGACATCATGGAGAATTTGATCCATGATATAGAGAAAACCTTTGTTTCTTACGACTATCATAATGACAAATAAGAGGTTGTAGTGTTATACCTCTATGGATGAGCTCATAGATGGTGGATGGAATGCCAAATAAGAGGAGGTGTCCCTGCTACTTGAGGTCTTTTCTTAACCTTTTTTCATGCATACGTTCAATTGTTATAGTACAATGAGTTCCATTCCTAACGATAGGGTTAGATGTTAGGAGAAGGCTAATACACGAGGTTTTTGTATCTAGTTTGGTTTGCACCCAAGATAGAGGCACATGAAAAGGTGAAGGTGCACCAATTCCTTTTAGGGTTGGGAATCTTGTATCAATAATTACTTTTAGGAGCTCTTACTCTTGAATTAGAGTTGATTTATGAGATATCCATGGAGGCTACCAAGGTTATACAAACACATAATGCTATAATTGTAGGGAAGAGGAGACTTGATGGTGGGAAACTCCTCAGGGGCTCCACGAAATTCCAAATTGGGGGTATCCAATAGACAGAGACTATACCTCAACATGGAGGACAATTTGATTAATGTTATACGGAGAGATATTTTTGCTGTAGATGTTGGCGCCTTACTACACACTCAATCAAATGTACCCCTTCTCTAACAACTCCTCTAATTAAGTGTGTAACTTGACCATATGAGTTGGTGCCATGAAATAAGGTGCCTTCGACATGGGCTATGTCCCTATTAGAATATATATCATGAAGTTCTCACGCACTAGAGGCATGACCAATATCCCATCGGGAAACGCATATGAAAATTGTTATGCCAATAGAATGTCCTTAGTTGATAGCTAAACAACCTCCGAGTTCCTAACACCCATGTATGATTAGCTCTCAATTTATATATGAGTAATGTTTTTCCTCTCTTCTAGGACCTTGAGTGGTGGGGGAGTATAACATAATGGGAAAAACAACCCAACTATACTTATGATATGTTTATAATTGTTAGAACTACCCTGACTATTGACCACACGTAGTGGGATGTGTGTTTTCCATTGGAGTGAGATTGTACATGAGCTAATGTGTTATATCATTTGACTTATGCTTGTTGTGTTTTGATATGTTAACCACGTATGTTGTTTTATTAGTTAAGCCTACCTTATCCAAGATAATAAACATGTTCTATATAACCTATGTGTATGTTTAATAGTTAGATATTACATGTAGTTTGTCATGCTAATGAACTCGTGGCGCCATGATGATCCTAACTCATCTAGGGGAGCTGATGATGTTAATATTGATGATTTGTAGGGGTATGGCTCTTAGACTTAGCATACCGAGGTTGAAGATGTTGTGGTCCTCTAAATGACCTATGCTTAGGTATCCCTTACAGAGTGTTAGGCTAATCAGTGTCTACTTATTTTTCCTTGTGTGGGATTATTTAAGTTTGCCGATGATTTAAACTATTGATTTAAATCATTATTATGAATAAGTCTTGTTGTATATTTGATACATCAACGTTATGTGTATTTCTACCTCTCCTATGGAGAATACTTATATGCTTATTATTGAATGGTTCTAATTCTATACCTCTTTATCATTACTTCTGGTAAAAGTTAAGTGATGATCATGCCTCTCTCTATGTTGAGTGTGGTAGTTCACCCTTATTTTTGGTTTTTGCTTCTGCATTACTCTTCAAAATGAAAATTTGAAGTTGCAAAAAATAAGGGTATTATAGATAACAAGTTCCCTATGAGGAGCATAATCTCTACCGTGTGTTAGAGAAGTTTTGATTTAATAGTACTTGGTGTACTAATTTAACCTAAATTATTTGGCCACTGTGATGTTTTCTTCTTTGATCTAGGATAGCAAATTACGATTTGTAAGGGTATGATTCTGAATTGGAATATGATGATCATGTTGTTAGCCAATAGCTGGTCAATGATTGGGGAGAGATTGTTGGCCTAAGAGTTAAGCTAAATAGTGTGGATATTTTTTCTATGTGCTATTAGAACCTTTTATACCTTATTAGCTTTTTAAAATCCTAGGTTACTCCCCTATATTTTGTTTTTATGTATTATTTTTTGTGTAAACCATAAGACTTTTTTGTTTTGAATATCTATCGTAGGAGTTATTTTTATTTGTTGAGTTGATTTCATTAAATGGTTTAGCCTTGTGTTGAACATAAATTAGGCCAATGATCAAGCATCTCTTAATGTTTGATGTGGTGGTAACATTTTCTATTTTAAATTATTATTATTCCACATTATCCTTTAAAAAAAATTTCTAGTAGTAAAAAGTTGTGGTGTTGCAATTCTCTTGTGGTAGACTTGATTGATGAGGAAAATCATGGAGAAGAGTGAAGTGTATAAGGGTATGCAAAATAAAAGAATTTTCATGCACTTTATGGTTCACAAATTATTTTAATGAAGGTAAGAACAAGAAGAGGAGGTGAGGATGGATTAGAGGGCTAGATCTAGAGTGTGGTGTGCCGAACAAATCCTTAAGGGCATCCTAAAATAAATTTACAAGTTTTATTGAAGATAATTTTAATTCAATATATATTTAAAAAATAAAAGAAAATTAACTATAAATTCTAGGAAAACCCTAAAAATAATATTCCTAACCCAAAAATAAAAAATAAGCCCAAAAAATCTACGCAAATGGTTCGATCGAGCACCAACCTTGGACCAAGAATATTTCCATTGTTCGTTGACTGATTGATTTCTAGTTTAAATATTTATATATATAAATTAGAAGAATAACGATAATGATATGGGGTTTTCCTCAACTAGGACTATAAGGCCTTAGAATAATGAACCAAAGAATAAGAATCGATCCAAACAGCTTCTAAGAGTGTTTTCCTTAGTCTCGAGCTTATCCTGAAATAGTAGCTGACACATCTTCCTTGCTAGGCCTGCTCAATACATAGGATAGAGCAACTTATTATCTTTAACAACACAGTATTTTCTTCCCTCCTCCTCCCTTATTTTACTCTTATATATATATATATATATATATATATATATATATATATATATATATATATATATATATATATATAAGGTCTTACATCTACTTTGGCACATTCGAAATCATAATATAAATCTCTTATTATTGCTCTCTCCTCTCTCCTCTTTATTTTACCTTATGTATTCTCACACTATTAACTCTTTGTTATATTTCCTAATAATCCCTCAATTCAAAAAACACCTACAACAATAAGCACCATCTTTGAGGATCTCTTACAAAAAGCTTTGTCTCCCACTCAACCTCGATATTGACATGATCTAAGTATTGGTGATCCTTCTAGGGAAGAACATCTATTTTCTATCACTCAACTCAGAATTGATTATGCTTAGCTTCAGGCATCTATTCAAGGAATGGTCGTGTACATGTTGACTCATCTTACACACACCCTTGGGAAAACTGCCTTATCGTATGAATCAACATTGTCATGTTACACCCTAGTAGCCTACTCCTCAAGAAATTTGGGTTGAAGCTTTAGATCTTCCACAAAGGGGCCGAAGAACTAGGATCCGTAGCACCATCTTCTAAGAAGAAGAGGCAGAGTATATGGAAGGTGTTTAAGGCAAAAAGATTAGAAGTAATAGACAACAAGATTTCCTTAGCCCTTTGAGGTGGAGTAGACAAGAAAGGAGTTAGAGTCCAATCAATGAGTTGTCAACAGATATGAAAATGAATTAAACTAAAGCCAAAATAGAACACATGATACCCTACAGACTAACAGAGATGAAGAAGAGATCCAAATACAAGATGACCATTGGAATATCAGAGGTGAAGAGGATTTAACAAGTAAAATGATAGATCAAAAGGTGTAAGAAGCATTAGAAGCACTAAAAGAGAATAAGAATAGTACTGGTAGTTTAAATGGTAGAAACCTTTCACAAAGGACATATCACAAAACACCGGCACCAATAATAAGAATTCTGAAATTTGAATCATTTGATGGCTCTACCAATCTAGAGTATCATTTGAATGTTTTTAGAAATTCTATGTTGCAAACTGGGGCTTAATAATAGGAGGTAACATTGAGATGCTTTAGCAAACTATGAGTGGAATCAAAAAATTCCTTTTTGTAGCTCACAATGGTAAATAGGTCAAATAGCAAGGGAGAATTGCATAAACAATAAATGATAATAATAAATTGTAATACTATATCATAAAATCCTTCAAAATGTGTTTGAAATTATGTTGATATAATATAAATTATTTTAAAAGGGCTTGAAATGATAATAAAAGTGTGAATTTCAAGTGTATTAATAGACTGGTTTGCCTCATCAAGCGATCGGGATGATAAAAAATTGACATTTTATTCTCAACAAACTAATTAATTAGTTTGCTCAAAGTGATTGATTGGTTATCATGCGATTTTAAATCATTTTCTTATTTTGATTCAAATGTCTTTCCAATATTTATAAAAAAAAATATATGATTAGAATGTATTTGTTCTAATAGGCATATTTTGGTGCTTTGGAATTATTTTTACATTATTTAGATCATTCTATAATTTTATTTACTTAAATATTTTCAAAAAGTATTGTTAAGGCATACCCCACCTTCTCTCTATTGTCCCTCACCTTCCTCTCTCTCTTATGGTAGTTGGGATGCATGTTTGACTTCATACACCCCTTCCATAACTCACCGACATTTTTCCATGGCTCTTCCTAACTACACTTAATATCCATCACACCATCATGTTTGCCCTTACCCCTTGGTTTTCTGCACTCAACCATACTAGTCTTATCTTTCTCTCTCCTATGGATTTCAAAAAACCCTCAATTATATACCCTCTATTCATCATTCATTTCATTTATTATATGTGTTCTTGCTCTCTTCTTCCATTTCCATATTGAAAGTTTGCAAAGTGCTAATTAGTCTCTATTTTTCTTCCTTTTTCCCCGCTACTTAGAAAAAATAAAGACTTGCTCTTATCTTCTTCCCTTCCTTGGTTGAATTCTTGCCCCTTCTTTCTTCTTCTAATCCTGGATCTATCTCTCCCTTTTTCTCTTAAGCAAGGAAGGATTAAGCTTTGAGAAAGGTTGAAGATTCTAGCTTCTTCTTTTTTTAAATTACTTTTCTAAAAAACGGTTAAGTTATGTTTTTGTTCTTCTTCTTGTTGTTGTTCCGATTATCTTTAATTTTAATGGATTTTTGAAAAGGAGGTTTTGGATTTTGATTCTCTTAGGAATTGAGGTTCTACTAGATAGCCATCAAGTAGGGGTTTTGTACTAGAAGAATTGTTCTAATGTAAGGTATTCTTATATCTATTATGAATAAGGTATTGTGTTGTTCATTGTTTTTTGGAGTGCTTGGTTTGTTCAGTGATGTTTACACAATATTTTGAGTTCTTAATTTTGAGCATGTTGCCATATCATCTACAAAATATAGATTAATAAACTTCAAACCTTTACATCTTGGGTTTCCACTAAAGTTTTTAACTTTTCACAAACATTTGAGTGACATGGCTAAATGTTAAGACACCAAAACACACAAGGAGATAAAGGATCCCCTTGTTGAAGTCCTTTATAACCTTTGAAGGGGTGAGTGAGCTCCCCATTCAATAATAAGGAATAAGATACAGAAGTAACTCAGGTCATGATCCACCTAACCCCTTGAAATGGGAAACCATAAGCATGTAGAATTTGCTGCAAAAAAACCCCAATGTACTAAATCATAAGCTTTCTTGATGTCCAATTTCATGATACATCTAGGAGAAACATGTCTCTAAGTGTATTTTATCACTAGCTTAGCTACTATGAGAACTATAACACCTCTAAAATTTACTAGTAAAAATTTTCATTTTATTTAAAAGAAATAGCGGAAGCAAAGAAAATAAAATTGTGAATATCGGGGATATTACCGCCACACTTAGTACAAGACCGGATTACTCCTACCGTTCTAGTACCAAGTTTTAAGGCTAAAAGAATAAAATACACTTTGCTTGAAACTTACACCATATTTAAGTCAAAGTAGCGCAAACAATTTCGTTATAATAATAGAATCCACTAATAGTGGTTGCAAGAACAAAGATTATATTTAAGCCGGGAATTAAAAAGGTGAAAGAGTGATACCCTAAAGGCTCCCAGACAATGCTTACACGCTTTCTCGAGTCATCTTAAATAGTACCTGCAATGGACTTGCAAGGGACACTGCACATTGAATAGGTAGGGGCCCATGAATGGAACCCTTTACTATTATGGCACTGAGTAACCCTTTAAACCACACTAAAAGGAAGACCCACATGAAACACATCATACATAAATAGTATACACATATAATAAGAAATACATAACACAAAATCCATATACCTAGTAAGTCCATCACATGCCCAAGCAAGGACAAGGACTGAAGCCAGCTCATGTTATATTAGTTGCTCATGACGCGAAATCAATGCTTTTGGATCTTAAGCCATTAATCAATCATTATTCAATCATCATCTCTCGAATTATATCTATGTTAGTCCGGGAGCCCCACTATTATAGTCGATGGACAAGAAACATAAAGGGCATATCGCTCTTAACTACTATTATTTACCCATGGATCGATCTCAAGGGTAGAAGGCTCTTGGCCACTATTATCACTGGTAGGTCAGTTTGGCCTCGACTCATATGGTGTTCTATTGTAAGTGATTAGTATTTTTCCAAGATTTATTCATATCCTTCACTTAAAAAATTACCATTTTGCCCCATTTACTTACAAAATTACCATTTTTACTAAAATACCCTCACTATATAAAATATCAATCATAATTCTCCATATACATCTTTCAAACTCCACCAAATATTATTAATTATCATAATACTCATTAGCACCTGCAATTATTTAGGCACACACTTATATAATAAATGTTATTAAAATGCCCTTAGGACTCATAGTAACAATATTTGTGCATCAATGGCCACATTAACACGACATATTATGGATAAGCACTTAACATTTTTATTAACAACAAAGCTTCTTTCTTAAGCATTATTTCTTTTTTATCAATCAATACAAGAAACTAAATACATTTTACTTAATAGCATATATCATGCATATAAACACATTAAAAACCCTAATGTGCTAGCTTACGTATATCCATACATTTAAGTAAGGTTTAACAGTTACTTTATGTCCTACAAAAATCAAACATTACCAGTACCTCGGTTAAAGATTCAATATTTGATTAGAAAAATCAATACCTAAAAATAATACCCATAATTATCATATTAGAAGTTGGAAAAACCAAAAAGGATAAAACTTATAAAAACTTAATTAATAACACACTTCACTTAACCATTAATATACCTCAAAAATTAACTCAAATAAGTTCTAAAATATTGTGGAACTCACGCTACATGAGCAGCGTGAGCCACATGCAGATTAGAAGGCAGAAAGGGTTAAAGGAAGGGAGGTGGAGAGAAAATGGGGGGTTGGTTTGGTTAGGGTCTTAGGGACCTAGAGGAGGGTAGGTGGAGGGGAGTTACGACAAGGGAAGGGTGCAGGGGTGGAGTGGGGGTGTAGGTGGTGGTCAGGAATATGTGATTGGTGGCCAAGGGCAGCGAAGGCGGTGGCTGTAAAGCTGCGAAGTGGGTAGCAGGAGTGGTAGAGGAGAAGAAGGAAGGAAAAAGGAGGAGGAAAAGGAGAGGTTATAGGGATGGGTTTTGACCAAAGGAGGTAAGGGAGTAGTAGAGGAGGTTGTAGAGAGTGGGTTGGTGGCTCAGAAGGCAGAAAAAGTGGCAAAACGATTATGAATGGAGGAGGAACAGGGTAAAGGCCAAGAAGGGAAAAAAACAAGAGAAGAGGAAGGAGGGGATGTAGGGGCTCGAGGGGGGTGGTTTGGTGGTGTAGGGTGGTAGTAGGAGGTGGTAGGAGGCAGTGGAGGCAGTTGGTAGGGTAGTGGAAACAGTGGAACGGGGTGACGAAGAAAAAACGAGTAAAGGAAATGAAAAGAGAAGGAAGGGAGAAGAAGAGTCAGGAGATGGAGAAAAAAAAGGGTGGAATGGGGTAGAATGAAGCAGGTGAGGAGAAGAAAAAGGAGAGGGAGAAGAGGGGAGGTAGGAGCAGCCGGTTGAGTTAGGTTGTAGGTGGTAGGGGTGTCAAGGTTGTAGGGAGAGGAAAGAGAAAGAAGAGAAAAAAAAATAGGCATGCGGGGATGATTTGAAAGGGTTGGGTTGGTCTATTAAATAGGAAGAAAAAGACGGTGGATAGAGGGAGAGAGGGTAGGGTTGCGAGGAGGTAGGTGGTGGCAGGGAGGAGCTGCAGGGTGGTAGGCATGGTGTGCTTGATGGCCAGGGAAGGAGGAAGAAGAAGAGAAGAAGAAGAATGAAGGAAGGAAAGAAGGAAGCCGACTAGGTAGGGACAAAAGAGAGAATGGTTCGCCCTATGCATAAGGGAGAGGCGAGAAAAAAAAAGAAGGGAGCTGAGCTAGCCCAATTGGGGGTGAAGGAAGAAAAAGAAAAGAAGGAGAGGGAAATGGGCTGGGGCGGATGCACAGGATAAGGAGAAGGGAGGGAATGAGTGGGCCAACGGTCCAGAGCGTGGAGAGAGGCCACAGACCTAGCAGCCCAAACGAGAAAGAAGAAAGGGAAAAGGAAGAAAAGGAAGAAAAAGGAGAAAGAAAAAGGAAAAAAGGAAAAATAGGGAGAAATAAGATAAAATAATTTATAAAATAATAGAATTTAATATTTTTGATAGATAAATTATTAATAATTTAATTTATTATAATTTAATATATTGATTTAAAAAGGATAATTTTAGTAAAATATTGGTTTAGAAAATTATTTAAATAAAATGAGTATGATCCCTTATAATCTAGGGATTACAATTTTTGAAATGATTATATAAATAATTCCACAATAGGAAATTAGCCTATATTCACTAACCTTGGTGGCATTTTCTTTTTTGGGAATGAGTGTTAAGGAGGGAATGTTGAGTTATTTTGGTAGATTCCTAATTTTTTTTTAAAATAAAGTTGTGAAGCTATCAAATCTAGGGGGTTTATTATCTCCAAAAGAAAGAAAAATGCAACCTTCTTCACTTCATCATAAGTAACTGGAGTAAGGAGAAGGTGAGTGTGGGATTCATAGGGTGTAGGGCCCTATGTAAAGACTTCTAGATCAACAAAACCCAAGTAAGAATCCTTGGAACCTAATAGGTCTTTATAAAAATTGAGAAAAGAAACAATGATTTGTTCAAGGTCTAAAGTAGTGCCATAAGTAGCAAGCTCAATTTCCTAAATGGAGTTTAGATTTTGATTACCTTTCATATGAGAAAAAAAAATTATGATTTGAATCACCTATGTTAAGCCAATAAATATTAGCTTACGTTTTAGAAATATTTCATGACAAAGGGAGATTTTGTTAAACTCTACTTCACAAGCGTGCATCTAATCCCTAAGCTCTTGATTACATTTGTCATTCATTGGATTACTTTGGGATTGAGTTAGATCTTTCTTGGCCACCTCCATAGTTATTCCAACTAACCATATTTATTCCTATTAAGTTTGTTAACATAAGCTTCCTAGTCACCTCCATAGCTGTTCCTAATCTTTGGGAATAACTTCCCTAGTGCCTTTGGATAATTTCCATGAAATTATCATCCTCATTCCATAAGTTATTAAACATGAGACGTTAGTTTCTATTAAATTAAGAACTAGTATGAACCTAAACGAGGTAGTTTTAATACCCCAAAAACCCTAATTTAGGAGATTATGATAAAATAGGGATTTATTAGGAAAATTAATTAAACATAGTAATAAAGAATTTAATTGGGGAAGATTAGAATATTTTGCTAGTTAAAAACATAATTTAGGAAAAAAATTCAAAATATCCTAAAACTAATATAAAAAGGAATTTAATTATTATTTTATTAATTGTTATTATTTTTAAATATTCAAAAACACCAAAATATTTTAAATACCCCAACTAACTTTTTTTTTTCTTTTCCCTTCCTTTTTCCCTTTTCTTTCCTCATTTTCTCCTTTTCTCCTTTTCTTTCCCCTTTCTTCTCTAGATTGGGTATGACCCAACTTCCCCTCCCTCTTTTCTCTCCCCCGCGCGGCCCAGCCTGCTATTCTTTTTCTCTCCCTCGCTTGCCCGGTTCTCCCCCTTCTTTTTTCTTTCTTTTCTTTTCCCCCAGACAGGTTGGTCGACCTGTCTTCTTCTTCCTTCCTTCTCCCTCATCCCCGAGTTGCGGGTCGACTTGCAACTCTGCCATTGTCCTTCCTTCTTTCGGCCTACACCTCCCTTATTTCTCCCTGTCCTTTTCCTTTCCTTTTCTAGCTTTGACCTACCTGTACCCCCTCCCACGCATGCCCCCTTCCTTTTCTTTTCTCTTCCTCAATCAAACCTACACTTGAAAAATTATAGGCTCGTATCGGCCTGCCACCACCGGTCAGTGATCCCTACCTCACCTGCCCCATTGTTATCTTCCTTCTTTATCTTATCCTCTCTTCAATAGCTTATAAATACCCCCCTTTCAATCTCATTTGTCATATGTACTCTGCCTAGAAAAATCCATCATACATGCATCACTGCCACTTCAGACGCCGCCCTAGTTGCTGTCACGCAACACCACCGCCCAAAACATCGCCCAAACTCTTCCATACATTACCCTCCACCAACCCATACCACTCACCACCCCTGGTTTCCCTACACGAGCCACCTCAACTATACAAAGTTGGTTGCTCGACCTGTTACTTTACACCCATTGCTGCCCCTCTCATCGTTGTGCGCCACCTCCTCCGCCTTAATCATTGCCTCCCCTGCCACCTAATCCACTCAACAGAGCCTCCCCTACCTCTCCCTACCTTTTTTTCCTCTCTTTCTTCCTCTCCTTCATCCCCATTCTTCTCCACCACTTGCATCGCCGCCTTTGCTATGCCACCACCACCACTCCAACCCTCTCAACCTAGAGAGTCCACCACCACCCTCTCACTCTCTCTTTTATCCCTAAAAGGCCATCTCTCCAACCCACCCACTTCCTCTGCCGCCACTGCCGTGCATCACCGCCTAGCTACCACCTTCTCTAGGTTATACCCTAATCTTCCTAGCCCTTAAGTATAATTAGTGTAACTATTATTTTATTATTATTAGTGTTATCATCATCATCATCATCATCATCATTAGCATCATCATCATCATCATCATCTTCATCATCATCATCATTATCATCATCATCATCATCATTATTATTATTATTATTATTATTATTATTATTATTATTATTATTATTATTATTATTACTGTTATTATTATCATTAATGTTGTTGTTATTATTAACATTGACGTTGCTAGTATTATTATTATGAGCATCATCATTATTATTATTATTAGAGTTATTATCATTATTATTGTTAATATTGTTAATATTGTTAATAATATCTTGTCATTGACTAATATAACTATCTAAACCTATTTTGGCTAATAATAGCATGATTAATAATTTTAAGGATAATATCCTTATTTTTACTAATAAAGCTACTACTATTATTAATATCCCTAATACTAGGTTATGATAAAGGTAAATAGGAAATAATGATAATGTTGGTAAAAAGAAAAGTTAACCCTAGTATTTTCCTCTTATAGATGAACTAAGTCCAAACCCTAAGGAGGTGTAGGAGCGTGCTTCAAGCCCAATGTTGTTTTAGATAAGGATATATTTAAGCCTAATATGTGTATTATGTTCTTTATATGTTATGTGTGATGATATGTTTGTGCACCTTATGTGATTATGACTACTTACTTGTAGCGCAATACGGGCTAAGGTAAGTGTTTGTATGCTTTCATAATATATGTAAAATGATATGCATTTTGTGCTTTGTGATACTTATGTGATGTGGCCCTTTAGGATATGCATGTTAGGGGGTTGTAAAAGATAGGGTGTAAGGGTGAAAGGATGAAAGGGGGAAAAGGAAATAAATTGACTAGAAGGAAGTAAGAATGACCTATGGGTCTTATGACTTATGAATAGACACATAAAAGGATAATATGGATAAAATAAGAAAGTAAAGTGAATCTTGCATGGGGAGTCTAGGATTTGCATGAGATGGTTAGTCTTTGCATAGAGATGATCCTTACGTGGAAAATGTTGCCTTGAGGTTTAAGTAAGGTAAGGAAAGAGTTGTTGGAGTGATTGGAATCCATGGGTGAAAAATAGTACATAGGTTGGTATAAGGGTGCATGGGGAAATTGGCTAGGGTTTGAGAGGAAAACCCTAAGTAGAGGAGATTGTGGAAGGGAGATATAATGGAGAGGATTGGAATATAGGGTAAGAGTGGATGGATGTCACATGGAGAGTGAGTATGTGTCATGTGGAAGAGGGGATAGTAAGAGAGTGATGGGAGAATAACATATGAGTAAAGAGAGGTGCTAGGGTTTGGGGTGACCAAGTAGGATTTTGCAATCACATGTGTAAAATGGGAAGTAAAGTGAGATGCTTGGGGATGAATTGATTGAGGTGATGATTTGGGGGTGATAGTAAGTTAACTCAAAGGTATGGGAAAGTGGGCCTCAACCCACACACATAGGAGTTGGATATCCGTGGTAAGTGAGGAGAATAGAAAAATGATGTCCGAATGTCTTAGAAGGCATAGAGGTCCCAAGAAATGGGACAGGCCCCTTTTAGGAGGATAGTATAGACAAGTTGTGTGAGCGGGTAGTTCAAAGGACATGCATGTTTAGGGAGGAAATATTTATCGAATAAGACATGAATAAGATACTAACCATTTAAAGTGAAAGATTATTGAGCCGGACCCATACCAATCTACTAGAAAATAATAGTGGCTAGGTTCCTTGTACCCTAGAGATTGTTCCATTGGCGAATAATAGTGGCCAGGTGCCTTATGCCTTAGGTGTTTTTTTGGTCCACCGGCTACAATAGTGGGGGATCCTGCGCTCAATAAACCAAACCTAATAATGATAATCCATGGAAATATACTATCTACTTACAGTGAAATAGCATGCGAGTAGGGGCCAGACTGGTCCACGGGTAAATAATAGTGGCTAGGTGTCTTGTGCCCTAGAGACTATTCCACCAACAAATAATAGTAGCAAGGTTGTTCCGCCTTGGGTGTTTTCCGATGCATTGGCTATAATAGTGGGGTTTTCGTACTCGCATGGATTGATAATGATAATGGTGTGAAATGGGAATATTGACCAAAGATCTAACGATTAAGTTTAACTAGACTGAATCATAACCTATACTATCTATTTTTCCTGTATGGCTTATCTGCGTAGTTACCTACTTGTCTTATACGTCTTTTGTGTATGGATTTAGCTGTATGGTTACCTTACTCAGTACGTAGTGTACTGACCACCCATTTTATGGGTGCTACTCATTCCTAAGAGCATAGGCCCCTACTGAGTTTGTGTAGATAGGTGACATTATTTTTTAATGCGTATGACACTTATGAGGCGTCGGACAGGACTGAGAGTTGACCTTTTGGGTATTGGCATGGGGGCCTAAAATTGATGTAGACCAGACTCTTCCTATTTTCATTTTCTTTTTATTGTGTTATACCTTTTATCCCCTTGGGGACTTTGACTATGTAACTCTTTTTTTGTTGTGATGACTTTTAACCTTACGCTCTAATTTTCTCATTATGAATATTTTAGTTTTCTATATATATTTGTCTTAAATGTCTTAAATGATTTGTAAAATTATCCTTAGCCTTGAGGTTGGTGCAAGACTAGTTGGGGGACGAGCTTGTACTAATCACAATGGTAGCACCCCCATGCTTGTGTTTGTTTTAATTAAAATAAAATATTCAATTGTGATTTGTGGTGGTATTATAGTAGTGACCTGAAATAAATAGTGGAAGGAACTCAACAAAAGATTGAGTGAACTTTTTAAGCTAAGGTATATTCACCAAAGCCCTATCAAGTATGCAATCCACTGCATCATCTCCACTTCTTTTATTTAACTAGGAAAGAAAACACCCATAACCTTTTCGATCCATTAGGCCGACATTTTTTATACATTGAGAAAAATCATGCATGTATCGTATAGCAAATGCATCCCCTCCCATTTTCACATTAGGCTGTCAAATCACATTAAAATCCCCCTTAAGAACCGTAGAAAAATTAGGTTTTTTGTTCTACGCCAACCAACTCTAAAGGGATTTTCTGGCACACTATAATTAAAAACATAAATAAACCCCACAACAAAACAAATACTATCATCAATAGCCACAACATTGCACAAAATACCTTGAGTACAAGTACTTATTTGGTGTTTCTTTTGTATAATCAGAGTAGATGTTTCATGTATTGATTGGTCAATAGTCTTTTCTATAAATTCATTTGTTTCTTTTTTTTTTTGTCAATGAAGTGTCCAACAATCATTTATATATAAATTTATATTTCCTCACTTATATATGTATATCCCACTAACACATTGATGCACAAGCATGTCAATCAGTCTTTTAGGATGTAATTTTTGTATATTAATTTGTATAAGAGTTTTGCATATATAGTCTTATATCCATTTAGGGACATCTAAAATTATAGTATAGCTCTCTTACTTTTTCTATCTTGTCTCTTCTCAGTATTTTAATCTTAGTATTCTATCATTGTTAACTCTTAGTTCCATTTTATAAGAACCCCTCAATTAACAAAACCTATAACATACATAGATATTTTTAAAATAATAAAATATAAAATTTCCCATATTATTACTTAATAAAAATAATTAAAGCTATCAACCAACTTAAAATTGCATGAAATAACACATAAAATAATGCATTTCTCTTTAATATATCATAATTATAATTTATCTATTTATTTACTTTAAATGGGATATTACATTAAGGTAATTTCAATGTTATAAGTGTTTCTTATGCTACATAAGCTAGATATTTTCCAAAATTATTTAGAAGCTAATTTTTGGATGAAACTTGGGTTGAGTTTTATATTGAGTTCCATCATAAGAGGTGTATTCTGAAAAATTAGGAAAGTGTTTTTAAACAAGTAAATTATTTGATCTAGAAAATATTTTATCATATCTTTGAAATAATTATCTTTAATTTTTGTGTATTATGGGATAGATTTTATCACAACATTTTTAGCATAAAATAACATATTTTCTTCCATATAATTTTTTTGAAAAGGTATGATCATGAAAGTTAATACCTTATTTATATCAAACATGTTTTCTAAAAATTACTTCGCAAAAAGATATCTAGTTTCATAACATTATATTTAGAGTAAATTTTCACTAATAAAAGATATTGTTTCGCTTGGAATATTCATAGTGTACACTTGTTACTATATTGATCAAGTCCACACTTATTAACTTATTAAACATAATAATAATCATATTTAACAAAATTTGGAAAAATACTTCTCTACGAGAGTTTATATTTTTTTACAAAATATATTCAGTGTTTAAGAGCTTTTGTGTATTCCTTTCACGATATATTCGTAAATGAGGAAACTAGTTTTCATTAGAAATAGTACTATTGCTGCTAATTTATTCCTTGAGTATCATGTTGTCAAAGTTCTAGTTAAATTTATTGATCGCAAAATAGATATCAACTGCTAGTCTTAAGAGGTTATGCATGTGTGCTCCTTAAGTAACATGAAATTTAGTTAGGCTTTTATAGTTAGAAGTTTGTTCCAATTCAAAGCTGAGTTGAAGTGTAGTTTGCGAGTTGAAACACATAGTGTACTATCTATTTTATATCATGTGAGGAATAAGGATGCATGTTATTCATAAAAAGGAGTATTTCATGAATAGAAAAGCTGTGTAATATTTGATGTTTTATTTATTTATTTATTTTGTTTATCATCACAAGAAGTTATACAAGGTACTATTTAAAGAACTTGCCATAAAAATTCAAAACTAAAGCAATTATGCAAACTAATTATTTTGTGGTTACTTCACAAGAAGCTTGTTGCTTGAGTTTTCTTAAAACTAAGAAGGAATTTGATTTAGTAACTTCAAATTTTAATTAATTTGGAGAAAAAATAGTTTCAACAATCAATTCACCCCCACTTCTTGAGTACTTTTCCCACTCTCATGTTGCACTAACCCTTACACTTAATAGTTGATCAAATACTCTCAAAGAGCTTAGAAGATAAGAAAATATGAGCAGACATGAACGAATATTGGAAGGACACTCAACAGTGAGTTAAACGTTATAATATCTCAAATTAGTAATGGATAGTGAAGGCTTAAAATAATTAATAAGAATATCCACATCAATGATGTATAAATTCTTTTTAGAAAAATTATCATTAAATAACTTCTCAATTGAGCATGTTTGACTTGAAACTTATCAACCATGGATATGAACTTTTAAACCAAAATTGGTTGAAACTGCTGCAGCCAAACATGGGATTATTTTTATGCGTAAGAACTCTCCTTGACGTAAGGATGACACATTCTTCATAATGTAGTCCTCCTTGAACGAATTTGAGCTTGAAAAAACACTTGATTTGAGATTAGGACAAGGACCAAATCATCATAATTTTAATAACAAAAATCAAAAATGAAAGTGGATGTTCCTGCATCATTACCAAGCAATAAAAAATTTGAATTCATTTACATTCAATGAACCAAATCAATAATGTTCATTATTTTTTTGCAACCAACCTTAGGTTAAGAAACAAGATTTCCAATACATCATTTTGATCATAATATATTTAATCCAAAAATTCATATTTTACCTTAAAATTCTTGCATTTTGAGAATGCTTGAACTTTGTTGCACTTATTAATATTGCGTAAAATGGGTGGTATATAGGTCATATTATCTTTGCTCTCTTTAAATCTTACTCTATTTGAATCTTTTGTATTCGTAAATGTGGAAATTTGAACATTTCCAAATGTCAATGGAATGACACTTGTGATAGTTGCATGCATGTACTTATTTGAAAATTTCATACTGTTTGATAAGTATGTTCACATATCACTCTAGTTGTGCACCATTTGAAAGTTTATGCTCTTTACACAAACTTATCTTAGGGTGCCACTATAATTTCCTTATATTGTTTATTATTAAAAAGGCCAAAACTATGAGAAAATATGGAAATAATGAGAAGTTATCATACAACAATACTTAGCAAGGAGCGAACATGGAAAAAATAGTCATATGGCTGATACAATCTTACTTGTATGCATCATAATTTCATCTCCATAGAATCATTATCTTTGCAAAAAATTCTTATTGTTAATTCTCATCCTTGCTACAACATCATCTTTTATAATACTTCTCAATTGTTAACTATCATTGATGTTGCTTGGTTGCATATATGCAACTATAAGATTAATTGTAGTATCCTTTATGTTGCTTGAACTTCACAATTCATTACTCATTTGTGATTCACTTGTTATATTCAAACGATATTTCTATTACTATCAAGAAATACTTTTTATACTTAAAATTTAATCGAATTTTTTTTGTTAGTCAGGAAATTTCCTCATGTTTCATTTACAAATATGCATAACTTGAGGGCGGGTTGGCTCCTTATTTACTCTTGTATCTTTTAACCAGATATTTATAATTCACTAAAGTCATGTTGATGACAAAGTGGTAAGAAATGTAGAAAAGATGCTAATATGCCTAATGTATAGTTACATTTCCTTGCCAATATGTTCATGGGTTTCATTGTAAAATGGCACTCATAAGATTCAAAATTTGTTGATTTACACTCACATATTACCTAATATATTCTTTTTTAAAGGTGTTATCTTTTTGTTTATCATCATAAAAAAGGGGAGGTTGATGATCAATCAACATTGCTTTAATGAAAAAAAAACATTTATACTTCATGTGTAAGCATAAACTTACATATTTGGAATGCACAAAATATACAGGAAATAAAAAACAAGTGTGCTATAAGTTTAAGCCAAGACTCAGGCTTCATGGTATGGTGCAGTCTTAGGTTTAATATATATAGTGAGAGTGTGTGTATGTGTACATATTGAGCACTTTGGGAAAATGGTTGGTTTGGTCTTTTGAAACAAATTTAAAATAATTTTCAAATATCCTACACTTTTATTTCAAAAAAATCCAATTGAAAAAAGTTTGAAAGTTTTTTCAAAGAGTACTTAGTTTTTCAAATTCATTGGTGTTTTTGCCAAGCTTAAAAAATGTTTCATCATGATTTCAAATTAGTTTTAAATATCACCCAAATTTACTATAATTTTATTATTAAAATAATGAATTATTAAAGTACATATCCTAAAATGTCAATATACATAAATTTGTTTCATTTTCATTTTAGCTTTTAATTTACCAAGCAAAGCCGTAATGTTCCTAAGTAGATCCAAGAATTAGTTTCAAGTGATCCTACGGATCCTAATAAGTCCCAATTTTTTGCCATTTTGTGTCCGGACAAACACCACATGGAAGTTATAGTTGACACACACACACACACACAACAACAAGAAGAAGAAGAAGTGCATGTTATCACCCTTAGTTCAATAAAAAGAACAACCCGGAGTTATATATTAATAGCCTAACAAGATGAATTCAACTTCTCGAAGATGAATATACTTTTACGAATATGGATCTCAGATATGGATATGCAAAATAATTGGTATCCAATCTATTATTTGAGAAATAAAAACCAAAATTTAGGATTTGCGATATGATTTTCTACTATTATTCAATAACCGATACTAAAGAAAGAAAAAGTTTACCAGCTACACTATTAGGCCTAGCCCACTGCACAATACAACTTGTTTTTAATCATTTGTTAGCCAGACTTATATTTACTTACTACCTAAGGCATTATTCCTAATCCAACCCATTAACCATCTCATCTTCACTCCCTTGCATAAACAATAACCTACCTCCTTGTCTCCCCCACACCAAATCACCATTTCTAACTTTCCTCATCTCTCATCTTTACTCTTCCAATTTTCCATTATATTTCCACTCCAAGCCATTGTTCAATATTTATTTTATGCTAGTTTTAGCTTCTCACAAGCTCTCCCTAACCCTACTGATTACAATAAGGCTTTGAAGAAACTTAATGATGCATAAATAAAGGTGATGCAAGAAGCCAACAAAGTGGAAAAAAGCTAGAGAAACCAAGGGAACCAAGAGAGAAAGTAAAGAATGGGGAAGTGAAGGAGCTAAGTGAAAGAAGGAAGGCGAAGAGAATTTGAGGCTTGGATACCATTTTAAGGAAATTAAAGGCTAAAAGAATTCAAGAACTAGATCAAATGTATTTGGGGATAATAGAGAAGAAGAACGGGGTAAAAGAGGTTATTGGTAGAAGTAATTCACCTCTAAGGCAAGTTTCCATACCTTTCTTTTTAACAATCCTCCTTGCACCTTAAAAGGTCTTTGCATGTTGATTTTATGAAATTTTAAGAATGTTCATTAAGATAATATCGTGATTAAGTTACAGAAAGTTTGTATAAATTGTGGTCGAACATTCATGGTCTAGATGATGGAATATGTCAAGTTATAGTGGCTTTCCTATCTTACAATGATATATATAGTTGGTTGTTAAGTTTTTCGGTTAATATGCATAAAAAATAGAAATGTTTGAGGTGGTACATGAATATTTTATTGATGTATGCCACTTGGGAATTTTATTTGTTTAAGTATGCACATTATTATTAAACATTGGATATAATGCATGATGATTATGGTTGTTGGCTGGTTTGACCTCATTTGTGGATTTTAAAACTTGGATTATAAAAAGTGAGGTATTATCCATACAATGAAATATCAGTATCGCAATTGCATATTGACTGCAATTTTGTAGTTTTTGGGTTAGCCAAGACACGAAATTCCAAATATGGATCTATTTTAGAAAATCACATATTTATTGCCATGATTTAGGTAGAATTTCGGATATTGGATGATATTTTACCAATATTTGCCAACATTTATTGTGTAAAAGAATTAATAAATTACACTATGACCACTATGACATATAAAATATCACTCGCAACTCCTCGATACTGAGACACCGTGACCCCAACAGTAATCGCAACTATAAGCACAGTTTTATTGCTTTCTATTGTCAAGAATATTACAATAATTATGTGAGTTAAGGTTTATAGTATTTGAAGAAAAGAAAAAAAAAACACTTGAAACCAAAGTTCACACATCCCAAATTTGGAAAAAATTAGGAATTGGGTTGTTATTATACGAGGGCTACTAATTTTATATTCATGTTAATAATACTTAAAAGTACTCTAATAGACAAATTATTCTTATGGTGGACTCTCGATGTTACATGCGCATCATTTAAGACACTTCTTCTTAAACATTGTACAAAATGATTTCCAAAGAAATGTGTTAATAATTAAACATTTTGGTTGAATCGAACTTTTGTTGTGTGTGTATATGCATTAATTGGAAATTATATCGGTTGGGAAAAATCTATAAATATGTTGGAATTATTTTAAAAATGTGTTCATAAGTAACTCTTTGCTGAATAAAGGTTTATGCATTTCTTCCTTCCATCCTTTTTGTGTGAATGAAAAACAAGCAGTTCTTCCATACACTCATTTCCTCTTCATTCCATCAAGAAACACTCACAAATAGATTCAAAGGTTTATAAAACCATTAAGAAGTAAACCATTTTTCCTAACTGTTCTTAAGGCCTCATTTGGTTAATCATCTTTCTCGAGTATATTCAATATTTTCAAGCGTGAATATCATTGTCAATTATATCTTGACACTTTGACATAAAATATATATCAAATTAGTATAGAATGTATACTTAAAAATTTTACATGGAATATATATTAAATCAATGCTTAGGAATTTGAAAATTTTACACAAGAAAACTTGAAGCCGAATTGAGAATATTGATTTTTTTGGTTAAACTATTCAAACAGACGTGGAGTAAAGTTTAAGTTCTGTTTTTGTACTTTTTAAAAAATGTTGTGATTTGTGTATGTAGAATTTGGAAGTGAAACTTGTTGCAGATGAAATATTAATAATTCTAGTTTCAAAAAAAATTATTTGATTTGATTTGATTTGATTTAATTTGAATGGTAGTGGGAGAGTTATAAGCATTTTCCCCGAAAGTGTCAAAACTGGCTCTTGATGAAGTTGGTGGATTGAGTAGGAAGAACAAAATGTTATTATGTACTTGGACTCTTGGTTTTTATTGGTATAAAATGAATTTTAAGAATTCTAGTTTCACCCAAAATTTACAAAAGTTAAATTAGAGTTGCATAGGTTGTGTTTTGTTCATTTTACCATAAGTTGTTTGCTAGAAATTTAGGCCGTTTGGGTATGTGTAGTAGACTATTATGATAATTATTACTCACTCTATATTAAAAAGGAAGTGGTTTTATCATTAAATTTTTCTATAAAAAAAGTCATTTTAGTCAAGTCAAAGTACCATCGTAACTTTATTTATGTGTGTGTCTGATGCACATACTTTTCTTCTTTGTTAGCATGCTTAATGTATAATCATAAATTTTGGAAAATTAATAGAATATTAGCCTATCTACCTCATGAAAGTGGTTCATGCAGTGTACCATCGGTAATGTAATAGAAGTTTAGCTTGTCTGCCCTAATGAAGTAGATGACATTATGGATGAAATTTTAAAGAGAGTGATGATATGGGTTTTTACTCAACTAATATTATTTAGCCTTTTAATGCTGGCCTAGAGAATGAGAGTTGGCCCAAAAAGCTTCTAGGTGCAATCATCTTTCTCTCGGATCAATCCTCTACATAAGAGAAGATTATTTGTTGTTCTCAACTATATAATATTTTTCCTTCTTTTTCTCCCTTATTCTATCCTTATATATTTGGGTCTTGTATTCATTTTGGGGGATTTTAATTCATAATACAACTTTTCACTTTTGCTCTCTCCTTTCTCCTCTGAATTTTCTCCTTAGTGCTCTCTCTTTGATTAGTACATTCCTAATTTCCTAAGAGGTCGTCAAATTTAATATTTGGGTTCAATAGATATTATTGGGCATATATATGTCATCAAATTTAATTTCTCTTCTTCCATTGTACCCTAAATTTTTCCAAAAAGAAAAATATCACCACCACTCATTTGTTATAAGGATGGATTACATACTTCCTTCTCCCCTTCTCCATTCTGATGATACCTCACCCTTTCTTCCGTAATATTTTTCACAAAATATCTTATATAGGTAATAACTAGGTTTCCACCAAAATTACTAATCTACCTTTCTTGACATTTACACTTGTCATGATATTTTCTTTTTTACTTTTTTCCTTTTTATCCCTTATTTTCACCCACCATCTATTTCTACTTCCATTCTCATATTTTTTCATGACATTATTCTAAGCGTTAATGGGTTTTGGTAGGTTTTGAAGGATTTATCTAGAATCATGCAATTTTTTTATTTTTTAATTTATAGTTAATTAAGGTGAAAATTATTGTTACATTTCATATAAGTGTGATTTAGTGTGTTTTGGAGTAAATTGTACCATATTTGGGATGTGGGTATTTCGACATCTCAGGTCTTTTTAATTCCTTGATTGTTTTATTAAATTGATGATATCATGTTAATCCTAAAAATAGAATAATTTGATATATATCATGTTATCTTTTGATAATCCTAAGTGCGATTTAGTGTGTTGGGAGTAAATTGTAACATGTTTGGGATGTGGCTATTTTGACCACTTTATATCTTTTTAATTACCTAGCTGTTTCATTAAATTGATAACATCATGTTAATCCTAAAAAACTTATAGATGAACTTTAATATGTATCATGTTATATTTTGATGATCCTAAGCATGATCTATAATTGATTTAAGTTTGTCTTGATTTAGGGTTTTTTTGTAACTATGGTTATTTTGTAATATTTATCATACCTTATTATACATCTAATGTTATAGGTGATCCTTGATGTTAAACTTGTTTAAATCTAAGCATGTTTGGTATGATTTCTAATTTAATGAAATTCTCAATGATTTAGGTTTTTTATTCATGTATTGGTTTTATAAAATTAATTATGCCATATTATAGGTTCCAATCTGTAGATAATCTTTCATATATAACTTGTTGTGATCTGAGCATGCTTTGGTGCTTAAATTTGTTAAAGTTTTCAATAACTATAGAACAAGCTTTGCGCATTCTTCATGTTTTGGGTTTTATTCAAAGTGTTCATGCCTAATGTGCCCTTAATTATTATAAGTAGAGTTTTATCCTACAATAATCTTGATTTTGAGATAAGTAACAAGAATATGAGTAAAATAACCCTGAAAGGCCTTTAGTGTAATTCTAAGCCAGATGTCACCCTCAGCATCAACTAATGTCCATTTTACCCTCATGAAGAGTAAATGGACATAAATGGTGAATATAGATAAATAGTAATTTTTGATAATAAAATATTTATTTTGGTGTTTGATTTAAGCTTCTATATATAAGATAATATTTTCCATTGATTGATGAATAGTGATTTTCATAAATATTAAAATTTTCAAATTTGGTGTATAATCCTATTTTATGATGACTAAGCCTATCTTATCTGAGTATATTTCCCATTTTTCTTTTTCAGATTTTCCAACTAAAATAGGTATTTTTAGATTAAAAAAATTGTTATTTCTATGTTTTTGCACTAAATTTTGTGTTATCATTAATCATTTGTGTGATATGTGAAGATATGCTCTCTAAGTTTCCTTTTGTGGAATGCACTTTATGTTCGCACTATAAAAACACAATCCCTTTAATCTTCTTTTTATGTTTTTCATTAGATAGAAAGTGTACCTAGTTATATAGTATCTTGGTTCATTTTCAACTCTATGCAATCCTTTGAACTCTATAGGGGTATGCATGCGTAATGCTTAAGATACCTTTATTAGGACTACCTTAGCCATATTTCATTTATAGTGGATAAAATGTCCAATCTGTGGTGGCATTCATGATTTTGGGCTAGGTGAACTCTAAAGTCCTTGTACAATCCCTCCATCGTTATTATGTTGCATTTGTAGGTAGCAGAATGCTCATTTGGTTTTGGTGCCTTATGGATTTTATTCATTTGTGGTAGGACATGTGTCCTTATATAATTGATTTTGGCTTCCATACCTTATTATCATGTGTATGCCATGATTTCTAATTGTTGTGTTCATAGTTGTTTTCATACTATGGGTTTATATTTGTTATAAAATTATTCTTCTAGGTTGTCTATAGGGTGATAGCATGTCCATACTTATGTGTGATAATTAGTTCTTAATCTGTACTCGCATACTAATGCTACCACTTTTGGTCCCTATCCATTCAATGAATAAGTGATATACTTGTGTAGTGTGATAAGGCCCTATTTGATGATGGTTATGATAGCCAGCTGTCTCATGATGATCAATGAATGGTTGATTAAAAGTGATGATGTATGCAGCTAGCCCAGCCGGAGAGAGTTGTTTCCCATGTTTGGGGCTCTTTTGTTTTTGTTAGATGTTTGGTTCTTTTATCACTATTAAACATATTTTATGTTTCTAACTGTTTATATAACCTTATCATGGTTATGTGTGCACACATGTGTGTGTGTTCTTGAATCTGGTTTAGTAGTTGTGATGTTTTGTTTTTATCATTCCAACCTTAGCCTACCACATGGCATTAGCTAGGTGATAATCACACCTTTTGACTATTTTATGTGGTTGCTTCACCGTCAACTATAAATTTTGCTCCTATGCTACTCTTTAAAAAAAAGTGATTTCAAAAATTGAGAGTATTACAAGTTGGTATTATAGATTTTTAGTTTCAAACTTGGAATATTGAATGATGAAAATGACTTCTTAAAGTTAGGTATTGATTGCAATATAACTACTATGAGAGAGTTTGGGGATGGTGGGGTGTTGGCCTTTTGATTTGTTCTCATGTTGTTTGGATATGTGGCCTTTTTGTAGTTTATAATATAGTTATCCTTTATTGGGAACTTAGTATTGTTGGCTTTCTCAACATGTACCATCACTACCTCCATTTCTTCTGTAGACTAGTTGTGTAGGGCTAGTCACCACCGCCCACCAATCTTCAAAGGCTAAGCAAACCCGAACATCATTGAGAATTTGCTCCATGATGTGGAGAAAACCCTTGTTTCATACAACTATCCTAATGACAAAAGGGTTGAGGTTGTGGTGTTATACCTCTATGGATGAGATTGTAGTTGGTGGAGGGAATGCCAAATAAGAGGAGGTGTCCTTACTACTTGAGGTCTTTTCTTGACCTTGTTGCATGCACATGTTCAATTGTTAGAGTATGTTGAGTTCCATTCCTTACGATAGGGTTAGATGTTAGCATAGGTCTAATACATGAGGTTTTTGTATCTAGTTCAGTTTACACCCAAGATAGAGGCACGTGAAGAGGTGATGGTGCACCAATTCCCTTTAGAGTTGGAAATCTTGTATCAACAATACCTTGTAGGAGCTTTTGCTCTTGAATTAGAGTTGATTTATGAGAGATCCATGGAGGCTACCAAGTTTATACAAAATCATGATGCTCTAATTATAGGGAAGAGGAGGCTTGATGGTAAGCAACTCCTCAGGGGCTCCAAGCAATTCCAAATTGGTGGTATCCAACAAATAGAGACTATACTTCAACATGGAGGACAATTTGATCAATGTCATATAGAGAAACATTTTTGATGTGGATGTTGGGCCTTACAATACACTCAATTAGATGTACCCCTTCTCTAACAACTCCTTTAACTGAGTGTGTAACTTGACCATATGTGTTGGTGCCATGCAATAATGTGTCTTCAACACGGGTTGTGTCCCTTTTAGAATGTATATCATGAAGTTCTCACGCACTAGAGGCATGCCCAATATCCCATCGGGAAACACATATGAAAATTATTGTGCCAGTAGAATGCCCATAATTGATAGCTAAACAACCTCCAATTTCCTAACACCCATGTATGATTGGCTCTCAATGTATATATGAGTAATATTTTTCCTCTAGGCTAGGACCTTGAGTGGTGGAGGAGTATAACCCAATGGGTAAAAACAACCAAACTATACTGATGATATGTTTATGATTGTTAGAACTACCATGACTACTAACCACAGGTAGTAGGATGTTTGTTTTCCATTAGAGTGAGATTGTACATAAGCCAATGTGTTATATCATGTGACTTATGCTTGTTGTATTTTGATATGTTAACCATGTATGTTGTTTTATGAGTTAAGTCTACCTTATCTAAGATAAGAAACATGTTCTATGTAACCTATGTGTATGTTTAGTAGTTAGATATTACATGTAGTTCATCATACTAATGCACTCATGGTGCCATGATGATCCTAACTCATATGAGGGAGCTAATGATGTAAATATTGATGATTTGTAGGGGTATGGCTCTTAGACTTAGCATACCAAGGTTGAAGATGTTGCGGTCCTCTAAATAACCTATGCTTAGGTAGACCTTATGGAGTGTTAGGCAATCAGTGTCTGCTTATTTTTCCTTATGTGGGATTATTTAAGTTTGCTGATTATTTAAACTATCGATTTAAATCATTATTATGAATAAGTGTTGTTAAATATTTGATACATTAGCATTATATGCATTTCTATCTCTCCTTTTGAGAATACTTATATGCTTATTATTAAATGATTCTAATTCTATACCTCTTTATCATTACTTCTAGTAAAAGTTAAGTGATGATCACGCCTCTCTCTATGTTTAGTGTGGTAGTTCACCCTTATTTTTGGTTTTTGCTTCTGTATAACTCTTCAAAATGAAAATTTAAAGTTGCGAAAAATGAGGATATTGTACATAACCAGTTCCCTATGAGGAGCATGATCTCTATCATGTGTTAGAGAAGTTTTTCTTTAATAGTACTTTTTGTACAAATTTAACCTAAACTATTGGGCCATTGTGATGATTTCTTATTTGATCTTGGATAGCAAATTATGATTTGTAGGGGTATGATTCCAAATTGGAATATGATAATCATGTTGTCAACCACTAGCTGGTAAATGATTGGGGAGAGATTGTTGCCTGAGAGCTAAGCTAAATAGTGTGGATATTTTTATCTACATGCTCTTAGAACCTTATACCTTATTAGTTTTTGAACTCCCAGCTTACTCCCCTATATTTTGTTGTTAGGTATTGTGTTTTGTGTAAACCATGAGACTTGTTATTTTTGAATATCTATCTTATGAGTTCTCTTTATTTGTTGAGTTAATTTCATTAAATATTATAGCGTTGTGTTGAACATAAATTAGGTTAATGATTAAGCCTCTCTTAATGTTTGATGTGGTTGTAATATTTCCTATTTTTTATTTTTATTATTCCACGTTGTCCTTTAAACATAAATTTTCTAGTAGTAAAAATTTGGGGTGTTGCAATTCTCTTGTGGTAGACTTGATTGATTAAGGAAAGCATGGAGAAGAGTGGAGTGTGTAAGGGTGTGCGTAAAAGAAGCATGTTCATGTACTTTACAGTTCAAAATTTAGTTGAATGAAGGTAAGAACAAGAAGAGGAGGTGAGGACAGTTTAGAGGGCTAGATCTAGAGTGTGGTGTACCCAACAAAGCCTTAAGGGCAACCCAAAATAAAATTACAAATTTTATCGAAGAGAAATTTAATTTAATATTTATTTAAAAAATAAAAGAAAATAACAATAAAATTTAATAAAACCCTCAAAATAATATCTCTAACCCAAAAATAAAAAAATAGGCCCAAAAAATATACACATATGGTTCGATTAACCACCGACCTTGAACCAAAAACATTTCCCTTGTCTATTAACCGATTGATTTCTAGTTTAGAACGTTATATATATAAATTAGAAGAATAATGATAATGATATGGGTTTTCCCTCAACTAGGACCATAAGGCCTTGGAATACTGAACCAAAGAATAAGAATCTGCCTAAATAGCTTCTAAGCGTGTTTGCCTTAGTCTCGAGCCTATCTCAAAATAGTGGCCTATACATCTTCCTTACTACGCCTGCTCAATACATAGGATAGAGCAACTTACTATCTTCACAACATAGTATTTTCCCTCCTCCTCCTCCTTCCTTGTTTTACTCTTATATATATATAAGAATCCCAATTTTTGAATCATTTGATGGGTCTACCAATCTAGAGCACCATTTAAACGTGTTCAGAAATTCTATGTTGCAAACTAGGGCTTGAGAAGAGGGGGAAACATTGAGATGCTTTAGGAAACTATGAGTTGAATCAAAAAAATTCCTTTAAATTAGTTTAGATTTTTAAAAGGGCCTGAAATGATAATAAAAATGTAAATTTCAAGTGTACTAATTGATTGGTTTGCTTAATTGATCGACCGGTATGCTCAAAAATTGACAATTTTATTCTCAACAAATCAATCAATTAGTTTACTCAAACTGATCGATTGGTTATCATGTAATTTTAGATCATTTTCTTATTTTGATTCGAATGTCTTTATAATATTTATAATAAAAAATGTATAATTAGAATCTATTTATTCTAGTAAGCATATTTTAGTGCTTTAGGATTATTTTTACATTATTTAGATCATTCTATGGTTTTATTTAGTTAAAGTTTTCCAAAAAGTATTTTTGAGGCATGCCCCACCTTCTCTCTCTTGTCCCTCACATTCCTCTCTCTTTTCTGGCAACTGGGATGCATGTTTGACTTCATACACCCCTTTTATAACTCACCAACCTTTTTCCATGTCTCTTCCTAACTACACTTAATATCTATCACACTATCATGTTTGCCCTTAACCTTTGGTTTTCCGCACTCAACCATACTAGTCTTATCTTTCTCTCTCCTATAGATTTCAACCAACCCTCACTTATATACCCTCTATTCCAAATTCATTTCATTAATTACTTGTGTTCTTGCTCTCTTTTTCCATTCCCATATTGAAAATTTGCAAAGTGCTAAGTAGTATCTATTTTTCTTCCTTTTTTTCCCCGCTACTTGGAAAAAATAGAGACTTGCTCTTATTTTATTCCCTTCCTTCGTTGAACTCTTTCCCCTTCTTTCTTATTCTAATCTTGGCTCTATCTATCCATTTTTTATCTTAAGTAGGGAAGGATTAAGCTTTGAGAAAGGTTGAAGATTCTAGCTTTATTTTTCTTGGAATTATTTTTCTAAAAAAAAGTTGAGTTATGTTTTTGTTCTTCTTCTTGTTGTTGTTCTAATTATCTTTAACTTTAATGGATTTTTGAAAAGGAGGTTTTGGATTTTTTATTTTGTTAGGAATCGTGGTTCTACCAGATAGCCATCAAGTAGGACTTTTGTGCTAGAATATTTTTTTCTAATGTAAGGTATTCTTATATCTAATATGAACAAGGTATTGTGTTGTTTGTTGTAGTTTTGAGTGCTTGGATTGTTCTATGATGTTTATGTAATATTTTGAGTTCTTAGTTTCGAGCATGTTGCCATATTTTTATTTATGAAGGTTTAGAGCATGTTTGAGTATTTTTAATAGTATGCATGAAACCCTCTCCAACCCTCCTTTTCCACCACCCTCTGCCACCACAACCACCACCACCTACACCACCGTCCTTATTGTGCCACCACCACCACTCCAACCCTCTCAACCTAAAGAGTCCACCACCACCACAACCACCCTCTTACATTCTCTCTTTTAACCCTAAAAGACTACCTCTCCAACCACCCCACTTCCTCTACTGTCACCGCCTAGTTGCCACCTCCACTAGGTTGTGCCCTAACCTTCCTAGCCCTTAAGTATAATTAGTGTAACTATTATTTTATTATTATTAGTATTGTTGCTGTTATTATCATTATCATTCTTATTATTATTATCATTATTACTATTATTATTGTTGTTGTTGTTGTTGTTGTTAACATTGACGCTGCTATTACTACTACTACTACTACTACTACTACTAGAGTTATTATCATTATTATTCCTAATATTGTGTTGTTTGTTATTATTATCATTTTCAATGTTAGTATTATTATTCTATATAGGGTTGAAACCCTATTATGCCTATTTTGAATTTTAGTAGTAATAATATAAATATCATGTCTTATTATTATTAATATTTTTATTATCATTAGTATTTATTATTATTATGAGTATTAGTATTGTTAATTTTATTCGTTTTATTATTATTCAATGTAGGGTCAAAACCCTACTTTATTTTATCTTCGATTATTATCATTACTATTATTACCATTATGATTATTTTGCAATATTATTATGGTTTTTATCATTATTATTATTACTATTTCTATTATTATTATTTTTCGTATTATCATTATTTCAAAATAGGGTCGAAACCCTACTTTATCTTACTCTCGGTTTATGATATTATTATTATTAGTAGTAGTAGTAGTAGTAGTAGTAGTAGTAGTACTACTACTACTACTACTACTACTATTTTTATTATTAATGTTAATAATAATAATAATAATATTATTATTATTATTATTATTATTATTAATGTTACTAATATTATTATTAGTATCATTTTGGTGAAGGGTTGAAGCCCTTATTTCACCATCGTTTTTGAATCATATTATTATTATTATTATTATTATTATTATTAGTATTATTCTTATCGTTATTATTAATATGGTATAATTTTATTAAAAACTTAGTCTTAGAATAAGTTGGTAATTAATAGTATTTTGGTATGAGGGAATCTAATTTTAGTTTTCCCTCGTATAGGTGGGATCAGTCAAAACCCTAAGGAGGTGTAAGAGCGTGCTCCAAGACTGGTGTCGTTTTAGGTAAGGGTGTAACTGAGGCCTTATTTGTGATGTGTGTATTATATGCTTGGATTACCTTGTATAATGTCGTGTTGTGTATCATGTGCTATTAGTTGACTATTTTATGTATGTAGCAGCTTGGAATTAAGGTATGATTAAGTACCTTCTTATTTTATATGTTGATGTGTATATGTGGTGAAATATTGTGGAATATGATGTAATGTGTTGTGACCTTTTAAGACATGCATGTGAGGATGTTTAATGTGGTATTGTGTGGGGGAAAGGATGAAAAAGGAGAATGGGGAAAGAAGTTGACCAAAAGGGAAAGAGGTTAACTAATGGAAGTAAGTTGACAAAAGGGGAATATGTTGACCAAGGTGAGTAAGTTGACCAAAGGGGAATAAGTTGACCAAGGAATGGAAGTTGACCTAAGTATTTTAATGATCTATGAGTGGAAAAATAAAATAGGGATTTTAAATAAAATAAAAGAGTGGAGAATCTATGGTTGTGCATGGGAGAGTCTATGGCTTTGTATGGAAGAATCTAGGGTTTCGTGTGGGAGAATCTATGATTTTGCATGGGAGAATCTAGGGTTTCGTATGGGAGGATATAATATATGGTGTTGCATGAGAGAATCTAATATATGATTTTGTATGGGGGAATCGAATCTATGATTTTATATGGATTGAATCTAAGGTTTGGTATGGATGAATTTTGGGTTTTGCATGGAAGAATCTTGGGTTTTGTATGGAGGAATCTAGGGTTTTGCTTGGAGGAAACTAGGGTTCGCATGAAGGAATCTAGGGTTTGCATAGAGGAATCTAGGATTTGCATGGATGGATCTAGGGTTTGCATGGGTGATTCTAGGGTTTAGCGTGGAAGTTTTAGGGTTTGCATGAAAAAGTTTGAAGGTTTGCATGGGGAGGTTAGCGTTTGCATAGGAGTAAAGTGTACATATGAAAAGTTGATTTGTGATGTAAGGAAGATGATGGAAGTGTTGTTTGCGTGTTTAGAGGCTAGGGGGAAAATAGTACGTAGGACAGTAAAATGGTACATAGGAGATTGAGCTAGGGTTTGGGAGAAAAACCCTAATTTGAGGAGGTGGTAAAAATGAGAAATAAATAAGGGTAAGTGGAGTACAAGAGGATGATGAAAATGATCAAGTAAGGATGAGTATGATTGGCATGGAAAAATAATAAGCGAAATGTGGGAAATGGAAGGGTGGCATGTGGACATGAGGAAGATAGGGTTTGTTATGGCCAGTTAGGGTTTGATGTGGTTACCTAGGGTTTTGTGACCACACGTGTGCTTGAGGAGCAAGGTGTAATGATGAGAGTAGAATTTATGGGTTGTGATGTGTAGAGTGTTAGAATAATTTAGGCTATGTGAGGTGGAGTAGGATGGGCCACATAGGCCTAAATTAGGGTTTCATGATAAAACTCTGGAGTGAGATGTGGAGTGGACCTAGAAGTGTAAGGTAATGGGCCTTGACCCATATACATCGGAGTTAAACTTCTAGTGTGGTATAGGATTTTGAGGAAAGGATGTTGGGGCAAGTTAGGAGGTGTAGGGTTCTCATGATATGGTATAGGTCAGTTGGAGGACAAGCACAGAGGGAGTTATTCATGCATGTCTAGGGTGAAAAGTTTTGAATAAGACACTTAAGACATTAATTATGTAAAGTGAAAGAGTATTGAGTCGGGACCAAACCGATCCACTGGCATAATAGTGGCCAGATACCGAGGTATCCTGGAGATCGATCCGCCGGCATATAATAGTGGTAGAGCATGTAGCCCTAGGTATATCTGATCCACCGACTATAATAGTGGGGGATCCCGACCTCAATAAACCAAACCCTATAGTTTGCTAAGACATGTAAAAGACACTAATACTTACAGTGGAACACCATGCGAGCAGGGGTCAGACCGATCCACCGGCATAAAATAGTGGTAGGTATGTTACCTTAAGTGACCGATCTACCGACTAGAATAGTGGTCAGGCGCCGAAGTGCCTTGGAGACCGATCCACTGGCTAAAATAGTGGGGTTCCTATACTTGTGTGGACTTGATAAAGAGCATGGTGTGAAAAGAATTCCGATAAAAGATTAATTAAGTAATTAATCTGGGCTATATTTGGACCTTTGTATATTCACATCTGAACATTCATATGCTTTTATGTTATGATGATTGGACTTTATGATCTTTTTCTTATTTTGCATCATTTATGTGACTTTGTGTGTTGGCCTTAGTGCACGGTTACCTTACTCAATACGTAGCGTACTGATCACATTTTTCATGGGTGCTACTCATTTTCACGAGTAGTAGGCCCTTCTAACTTGTGCAGGTAGGCAAGACATCAAGTGGGGCTAAGTGTTGAGCATATTTTTGACTCCAAGTTTGAGAGTAGTGTGGTCGGATTCACTCTTCTTGTTATTTTATCTCCTTTTATTTCTTTTGTACTAGATTTACCCTTTTATAATTTATTAATTTGTATCGAATATTCTAGATGAACCTTTTATCGGTTGTAAGCTTGTTTCTCTTTTAGATATAAATTACAATTCTTTACGCGTACTCTAATTTATGTTTTACAACCGCTTAATGCTCATTTGAAGTTTAGATTGTTTTGATTTATAATTGATTATTAATTTTCTTCTAGCCTTAGCACTTGGTACTGGAACGGTCGGAGTGAACCGATCTAGTACTAAGTGTGGCGGTAACATCCCTAGAATTCACAGGTTTTTAATTTAATTAATTTTGTTTTAAAAAATAGTAAATTTTGGGGTGTTACAATATGATAAAATACAAAATATTTATTTTAGTTTATTAAATATTCATATCCACTTTTATAAACTCAAAAATCCATAAAATAATTAAATTAAATAAATTTAAAAGTTAATTTATCCCAAAGAAATACTATTTATTAAATTATTAGATTTTAAAGTTTTGGGATACTACAAAAACAGTTTCCCTAATTTATCTACCGTCAACAACCCCTAATTAGGTTTGATCAATGAGCATGGGCATGATCCCTTGTAATCTAGAAATTATGATTTTTGAAACGATCATATAAATAATTCCACAATAGGAAATTGGCCTATATTCACTAACTTTGGTTGCGTTTCCTTTTGGGAATGTTGAGTTATTTTGGTAGATACCTAATATTTTCTAAAAAAATAAAGGTATGAAGCCATCAAATCTAGGGGATTTATTATCTCCAATATAAAAAAAAAAAAAAAAGCTTCTTCACTTCATCATAAGTAACTAGAGTAAGGAGAAGGTGAGTGTGGGATTCATAGAGTGTAGGGCCCTATGTAATGACTTTTAGATCAACAAAACCCGAGTAAGAATCCTTAGAACCTAAAAGGTCTTTATAAAAATTGAGAAAAGAATCAATGATTTGTTCAAGGTCTAAAGTAGTACAATAAGTAGCAAGCTCAATTTTCTAAACGGAGTTCATATTTTCATTACCTTTCATTTGAGAAAAAAAGAATTTATGATTTGAATCACATATGTTAAGCCAATGAATCTTAGCTTATGTTTCCAAAAGCTTTCATGACAAAGGGAGAGTTTGTTAAACTCTATTTCACAAGCGTACATCTAATCCCTAAGCTCTTGATTATATTTGTCATTTGTTTGATTATTTTGGGATTGAGTTAGAGCCTTCCTGACCACCTCCATAGTTGTTCCAATGAACCATATTTATTCCTATTAAGTTTGTTAACATAGGCTTCCTGGCCACCTTCATAGTTGTTCCTAATATTTGCGAATAATGTCCCTAGTACTTTGGATAATTTCCATGAAATTATCATCCCCATTCCATAAGTAATTAAACATGAAAATTGGTTTATATTAAATTGAGAACTAGTATGAACCTAAACAAGCCAGTTGAAAAACCCCAAAAGCCCCAATTTAGGAGATTAAGATAAAATAGGGATTTATTAGGAAATTAATTGAATATATTATTTTATTAAAATAAAGGGAGAATTTAAGATAAAAGAAAGAGGAAAATAATAAAGAATTTAATTAGGGAAGATTATAGTATTTTGCTAGTTATAAATAGAATTTAGGAAAAAATTTCCAAAATATCCTAAAATTAATATAAAAAAGAATTTATTTATTAGTTTACTATTTTTTTTATTATTTTTATATGTTCAAAAATACCAAAATATTCAAAATACCCCCAACAAACCTATTTTTCCTCTTTCCATCCTTTTTTTCTTTTTCTTTCCCCATTTTTCTCCTTCATCCTTTTTCCCCCCTTCTTCCCTGGATTGGGCCTGCCTTCCTTGTGGCCCAAATTCCCTTCCCTCTCTTCTTTCCCCCGCGCGGCCCAACCTGCTGCTCTTTTTATCCGCTTTACCCACCCGGTTCTTCCCTATCTTTTTCTTTCTTTTCTTTTCCCTTAGACTGGCTGGCCATCCTCTCTTCTTCTTCCTCCCTTTTCCCTCATCCCTGAGTTGCAGGTCAGCTTGCAACTTTGCCATAGTCCTTCCTCCTGCCAGCCTGCACCTCCCCTCTTTCTCCCTGTCCTTTTCCTTTCCCTTTCCAGCCTCGGCCTGCCTGTACCCCCTCCCACGTGTGCCCCATTCCTTTCCTTTTCTCCTCCTTGATCGAACCCGCACCTACAAAAGTGTAGGCTCGTACCGGCCTACCACCGCCGGCCGGAGAGACCTACCTCACTTGCCCCTTGTCCCCTTCCCCCTTTTCTTATCCTCCCTCCTGTAGCTTATAAATACCACATTCTGTACCATTTGGCATCTTTACTCTGCTTAGAAAAATCCAGTATACTTGTGTCACCGCTGCTTCCGCCGCTCTAGTCACCATTGCTCAACACCGCCGCCTAAAACACCACCCAAACTCTACATTACCCTCCACTAACCCATACCACTCACCACCCCTGGTTCCCCCTTCACAAGCCACTCCAACTATGCCAAGTTGGTTGCTCGACCTGTTACTTTGCACCCATCGCCGCCCCTCTTGCCGTAATCATCGCCTCCCCTGCCACCTAATCCTCTTAGCAGAGCCTCCCCTACCTTCCTTTCTCCCTTTCTCCCTCTCCTTCATCCTCCCTCCTTCTCCACCACCCTCTGCCACCACAACCACCACCACCTATACCACCGTCCTTGTTGTGCCACCACCACCACTCCAACCCTCTCAACCTAAAGAGTCCGCCACCACCACAACCACCCTCTCACACTCTCTCTTTTAACCCTAAAAGACCACCTCTCCAACCACCCCACTTCCTCTACTGTCACTGCTTAGTTGCCACCTCCACTAGGTTGTGCCTTAACCTTCCTAGCCCTTAAGTATAATTAGTGTAACTATTATTTTATTATTATTAGTGTTGTTGCTGTTATTATCATTATCATTCTTATTATTATTATCATTATTACTATTGTTGTTGTTGTTGTTAACATTGACGCTGCTATTACTACTACTACTACTACTACTAGTAGAGTTATTATCATTATTATTCCTAATATTGTTAATAATATATTGTCATTGACTAGTATAACTACTTAAACCCATTTTAGCTAATAATAGCATGATTAATAATTTTAAGGACAATATCCTTATTGTTAATAATTTTAAGGAATGGAATAGTCACAAGAAGGCTCTAGATATTTGAAAAACATATCCATTCATCATATCATAAAGGATTAGCCCTACAAGACTAAGTTGACAAATTTTGAGAATATAGCTAACATGTCCACAATATATCAAGAATTTGGAACCGCTTCATACTTCAATAAAATGGAAATGGTAATATTTCCATCCACAATCATATAAATAGACTTTGCTAAAAGTTCAAAGATATTTCAATTCTATTATGTGCATATTCTTGTCATTTATTGATCGTAAGTCAAATAAAATTCTAGAAAATACCAAATTGTTAGCCAAGTCTAAAACTATCGTAATGAAAATGAAATGATGATATTGAACCCATAAATCAAATTTTCTAATGGAGTAATCATCAATTTACCTATTGAGCATATATTTCTAAAAGGCTAATGGTTACATATTAATACTCCATGGTGCAATAATATACCAAAGCCCTACATCATTTGACAATCCAAATTTGAATTAGAACATGTTATTACAATAATTAGAAATCCACATCCTTTCTCTATCTTTCCACACTCTTTGGACAGTGATACTTAGATTGTGAACCTATTCTCTGAACGTAATCAGTAATACTCTTTCATGTAGAATAAGGGAGGCAAAAATTGGATAAAAGAATAAAATTGCCGGTTGTGGAAAGATTTACATCATATGGCAACTACAAACTCAAAAGCCTTCATTCATATTGATGACTATACGATAACCCTAGTGAAGAGAATGAGGAAGAAAATAAAGGAGAGAAGGAAACATTAGTGGTAAAAGTTTGAAAATGGTAGAGAATACAAGACACCTTACAACAAAAATATTATAGAAAACTTGTAAAGGTTCCCAAAATAGTAGTTATTTTGTATAAAAAAAAAACTACAAACTTTGAACAAATCTCCTCGATGATCAGTAAAATCAACGAATATGCAACTCTCTAGACTTAAGAACTTAAATCAATACTAGATTTGATTGCAAACCACTGGCTATAAGTCTTTTAAGGATCCATAATGAAGAACTTCCATGATATACTACAAATAATATTCATATGTTTGTGATGGAAGAAAGGTAGAGAGAAGCATATTCTACCGTGAGAACAAGAATAATAAAGAAAGAAGTCTCCAATGTTGAATACACTTATTACTACTTCAATTTATTCACAAACACCATCCCACAACACGCACATTATAATATGAAAGAGAATAGGGTCTGAAATACCACACTAAAAACTATTAATTATAAGGTTGTTACACCTCACATTCTAGCATGTCCCTTAGCTTCATTTGCCAACATTTATGTTCTTCAATATCTTTAACTTAAATTTAAGGTTGTTTCGGACTTTGAAGACCTGGTATCTGCAAGAAATTCAAAAGAATGGTGAAAGAGCTCAACCATTTGTGAACTATTTCTTATGCAATGACAAATTCAAATTATAGATCCAAAAAGTATTAAGTAGTCAAAACGAGTAGATACATCATTGGCTAGACTCAAGCCATATGCCTAGTTTATATCAAATATTGTTTAACCAAAAAGCAGAAACAACCGTTGATTTTAAGGCTAACACAGAGACACAATCCATCAGAATATAAAATAAATAAATAATGCAAATTAAGACCAAATGAACACATTCAAAAAAAATGGTCCAAGGCTAAGTACACCTATTGCATGCTAGTGTGGGTACTTATTCAAATCATCAGTTTTAAGGCATGTCATGACACAAGATGAGGCGTCAACTATTCTCCAAACCCAAACCTTACCTATGACTTTTATTAAGCTATGTACTAAACCCAAACCTAACCTAGTTTCCCTCATGTTGGATTCATGTTAGCCAACCCAAGCATCGATTAAATTGTCCATCTTTTTCTACACCTATTTTGTTAGCATGACTACAGGGTTACAATAAGAAAGTCAAATACATGTCCTAATAGACTCATCCTAACAACATACTTATTTATGTAGAACCACAATGATCCAGGGGCATACAACCCAAATAATTAACTCAGTAAGCTACGGAGTCCTACATAAATCAACAAGCAAATTAGATTCTAAATCTGATAGAATATTATTTTGACAATATCAAAACAAATAACAAAAAACTTGTAAAAGTAGGTTGGTTGTGGGTTGACCCCGAACCCACCTATGTTCAATTTGTTAATTGTCATATCCAACCTAAGATCACATTGCAAACAATAGGTCTCATGTTCGATTTCGCAAACCCTACATGCTAGTTGTCTTGTGTGTACTGGCTAATGGAAAAATAAAGTAGTTAATTTATATAAACTATTCAAAACTCCTAAACATTTCAGTTGACTTATTGCAACATAATAATGAATATATTATTGATGTTTTAATGTGGCATAAGTTGAATTCATGTAAGAAAGCATGGTTTTCCGGCTCAGAATATCATCATAAATGATCTTCCCAACAAGATGCAAACAAAAAAAATTAAATAAGCTTAGCTAAAATTCAAGACAACTACCTCAATACCATGGGAGCCTATTCTGTTACGTGAAATGAAATTTAGTATAAGATTTGCAAACTCATCAGGTACATCCTCCTGCCAAATCCCGTAATAAGATCTTTAGAAGTTTGCCCATAATCATCCAATTTTAAATGCAAAAGCATAAAATAGAAGTTTGTCATATGGAATAATTCTCAAAAAACCTGTATGGCATGTCCTGTGTTTCTAACAACAACCATTTGAAACTTTCCTTGCATTTGACCGATAGTAAGAGATCTGGAACAAAGGTAAGAAAAAAAATGTATCAGACTACATTTTCATCCAACAATAAGCATTGAATTTTGGAGGATATCAATCACAAATACAATTAATCCACAAATTGATATTTCATGGTAATGTGAGAAAGCCTTCCAAAAGCACACCCAGTGATGTAATCTACACTATATCTCACCATAAGGATCATAATATTAGATAAAATTGTTTGCAGAACCCAACCCCATGTTCATGTGGATATACCTCCTCTTATAGGTCCCATAGGCCCAGGAGGGTTAGGTTATTAGAATAAGACACATCTTTATTTATTATATCGTTTTATCAGTTATCATTTACAAATTGTTTTGAGTTGTTTATAATTAGGCACCTAGGTACTCAACGATGAAATCAACGTAGCAATTGTTATTACAATGGTAACTGTGATATCAACTTTCAAGGCATGATCTTTCATAGTAAATATTGATCTACAATGGATGAAAATAGGTAAATATCTGTGTATCAGGGGCGTTGTGATTGACTATTGGTTAATGGTGATATCACATATCGGTCGATATTTCATTCCATGTATGTATTCCAATACTTGTAGGTACATCAGTAGACTTGACAAAAAGTGACTTGAACCAAAGCTAAATGACTTGAACTCATACTATGGAAAAAATATCATCTGATAAGCCAAAAAATCCTAATAGTTATCTTTGATACCTAAAATGTTCGACATGTGATGCCTAAATGAAATCATGTGTATTGAATGATATGATATGTTTCAATCAATATCAATATTTACCCATAATTTATTCATATTTGTCAATATTTATAGATATATATAGATATATGTTGCTATTTACTATGAGAGGGAGAGGGGGGTAAGAATCACGTGTGATATATAAAATATCATTTGCAACACCCCAATACTATGAAATTAAGACCGCAAAAGAAATCGCAACCATAACTATAGTTTCATTGCCCGACTCATACCCTATTTTAATTTTAAAATATAAAAAATCATTATTCATCTTAAACCTAAAATAATCTAACTCGAACAAAAACGAACTGAAGTTAATAATGACCCATATCCAAACTAACTTGAACCGAAGTAATTGAAATTGAAAATAACCCAAATCCTAAGTATAAACAAATCCGTACTCAAACTTAGTTTAATAAATGAAATTATTACTAGCTCTAATATATTAACAATATTATTAATAAATGCAAATATTGGTTTAAAATAATATTACATGAAATGTATTGTTTTAAATAGAAGCATAACAAATATAGCAATATCATTACAAATTCATATTGTCAATTTTGCAAATTCAAGTACATATTTAGCAAAGTTTAAACAATGACAAAACATAATATAATAAGTAACCTAAATCATCATGCATATTTTTTAAGAGATTCAAAATATAGAAAAATTACTTAATCTAACCAAGCAAGCTCTCAATGAACAAGATAAAAATGCAAACTAGGTTGTTGTGGTTGTTTGTTGATTTTCAAACCTCGTGACTAGCTTGCAAGCCATTTGATGAGCCACCTAGAATTGTCAAAAGGTAGTGGTTGGGGTGTGGCTTTCATGGTTTGCTTAAATTAGTCAAATTAGCTTGTCTAAATAAGGAGGATTTGTTTAATGGCCTCCAAATTTAGAAAATCAATCAAGCTAATGTGTGTTTTACAAGTAAATAAGTTAATCTAAGATAAGGCTAAAATGTAATCTTCTGACATATATGCACCCCATATCAAGCCTTGATCAAAGGCTAAAAATAAGGCCACTAAACTCCAAAATGCTACTACCTTAATCTTCAAATGTTTCTGCCAATGTTAGTCCTACAATCAACCATAAATATGAACTTTTAAACCAAAATTGGTTGACACTGCTGTAGCCAATTATGTGACTGTTGATGCTATTTTGGTGGTTGCCTTGGAGTATTTTTATGCCTAAGAACCCTCCTTGATGCAAGGACGACACATTCTTCATAACGTAGTCCTCCTTGAACGAATTTAAGCTTGGAAAAAAAAGCCTTGATTTGAGATTAGGACAAAGACCAAATCATCATAATTTTCATAACAAAAATAAAAAATGAAAGTGGATGTTCCCGCATCATTATGAAGCAATAAAAAATTTTAATTCATTTACATTCAGTACTTCATTTTGACCATAATATATTTTATGCAAAAATTCATATTTTACCTTAAAATTCTCGCATTTTGAGAATGCTTGAACTTGGTTACACTTATTAAGATTGCATAAAATGGGTGGTATATAGGTCATATTGTCTTTGCTCTCTTTGAATCTTATTCTATTTGAATCTTTCGCATTCCTAAATGTGGAAATTTGAACATTATCAAATGTCAATGGAATGACACTTGTGATAGTTTCATGCTTGTACTTATTTGAAATTTTCACACTGTTTGATAAGTACTTTCACGTATCAATCTAGTTGTGCACCATTTGAAAGTTTATGCTCTTTACACAAACTTATCTTAGGGTGCCACTATAATTTCCTTATATTGTTTATAATTAAAAAGGCCAAAAATATGAGAAAATATGGAAATAATGAGAAGTTATCGTACTGTAACACTTAGCAAGGAGTGAACATGGAAAAAATAGTCACATGGCTTATACAATTTTACTTGTGTGCATCATAATTTCATCTCCATAGAATCACTATCTTTGCAAAAACTTCTTATGGGTAATTCTCATCCTTGCTACCAAATCACCTTTTGTAATACATTTCAACTATTAACTATCATTGATGTTGCTTGGTTGCATATATGCAACTGTAAGATTAATTGTAGTATCCTTTATGTTGCTTGAACTTCACAACTCATGAATCATTTGTGATTCACTTGTTATATTCAAACAATATTTCTATTGCTTTCTCGAAATACTTTTTATACTTAAAATTTAATTGGAAGTTAGTTTTTTTTGTTAATAAGGAAATAATTTCCTTGTGTTTCATTTACAAATATGCATAACTTGAGGGCCGGTTGGCTCCTTATTTCTTCTTATATCTTTTGACCAGAGATTTATAATTTACTAAAGTCATGTTGATGACAAAGTGGTAAAAAAAAGTAGAAAAGATGCTAATATGCTTAATGTATAATTACATTTCTTTGCCAATATAGTTATGTTCATGGGTTTCATTGCAAAATGGCACTCATAAGATTCAAAATATGTTGATTTTACACTCACATATTATCTAATATATTCTTCTTTAAAATTGTTATCTTTAAAATTGCTAATATGCTTAATGTATAATTACATTTCTTTGCCAATATAGTTATGTTCATGGGTTTCATTGCAAAATGGCACTCATAAGATTCAAAATGTGTTGATTTTACACTCACATATTATCTAATATATTCTTCTTTAAAATTGTTATCTTTTTTTATCATCATAAAAAGGGGAGGTTGATGATCAATCGACATTGCTTTAATGAAAACAAACATGTATACTTCATTTGTAAGCATAAACTTACATATCTGGAATACACAAAATATGCAGGGGGGAAAACAAGTGTGCTAGAAGTTAAAGCCAAGACTCAGGCTTCATGGTATGGTGTAGTCTTAGGTTTTATATATATAGTGAGAGTGTGTGTATATACAAACTGAGCACGTAAGGAAAATGGTTGGTTTGGTCTTTTGAAACAAATTTAAAATAATTTTCAAATATCCTGCACTTTTATTTCAAACAAATCCAATTGATAAAAGTTTGAAAGTTATTTCAAAGAGTACTTAGTTTTTCAAATTCATTGATGTTTTTGCCAAGCTTCAAAAATGTTTCTTAATGATTTCAAATCAGTTTTAAATATCGCCCTAATTTACTACAAATTTCTTATTAAAAGAATGAATTATTAAAGAACATATCCTAAAATGTCAATATACATAAATCTGTTTCATTTTCATTTTAGCTCTTAATTTACCAAGCAAAGCCTTAATGTTCCTACAGATCCTATGGATCCTAATAAGTGCCCAAGATTCCACTATTATATGTCCGGTCAAACACCACATTGAAGTTATAGTTGACACACACACACAAAAAAAATAAGTGCATGTTATCAGCCTTAGTTCAATAAAAAGAACAACCCGGCATTATATATTAATAGCCTAACAAGATGAAGTCAATTGCTCGAAGATGAATATACTTCGACATATATGGATCTCGGATATGGATATGCAAAAGAATTGGTAGCTAATCTAATATTTGAGAAATCAAAACCAAAATTTAGGATTTGCGATATGATTTTCTACTATTATTTAATAACTGATACTAAAAAAAGAAAAATTTCACCAGCCACTCTATTAGGCCTAGCCTACTGCACAATATAACTTGTTTTTAATCATTTTTTAGCTAGACTTATATTTACTTACTACCCATGGCATTATTCCTAATCCAATCCATTAACCATCACATCTTCACTCCCTTGTATAGACAAAAACCTACCTTCTTGTCTCCCCCTCACACAATCTCTAGCTTTCCTCATCTCTCATCTTTACTCTTCTAATTTTCCATTGTATCTCCACTCCAAGCTGTTGTTCGATATTTCTTTTATGCTAATTTTAGCTTCTCACAAGCTCTCCCTAACCCTACTAATTACAATAAGGCTTTGAAGCAACTTAATGATGCATAGAGAAAGGTGATGCAAGAAGCCAACAAAGTGGAAAGAAGCTAGAGAAACCAAAGGAACCAAGAGAGAAAGTAAAGAATGGGGAAGTGAAGGAGCTAAGAGAATGAAAGAAGGCGAAGAGAATTTGAGGCTTGAAGACCATTTTAAGGAAATTAAAGGCTAAAAGAATTCAAGAACTAGATCAAATGAAGTTGGGGAGACTAGAGAAGAAGAGAGGGGTAAAAGAGGTTACTGGTAGAAGTAATTCACCTCTAAGGCAAGTTTCCATACCTTTCTTTTTAACAATCCTCCTTGTACCTTAAAAACTTTTTACATGTTGATTTTATGAACTTCTAAGTATGTCCATTAAGATAATATCATGATTAAGTTACAAAAAGTTTGTATAAATTGTGGTAGAACATTCATGGTCTAGATGATGGAATATGTCAAGTTATAGTGGTTTTCCTATCTTACAATGATATATATAGTTGGTAGTTAAGTTTTTGAGTTAATATGCATAAGAAATAGAAATGTTTGGGGTGGTACATGATTATTTTGTTGATGTATGCCACTTGGAAGTTTATTTGTGTAAGCATGCACATTATTGTTAAACATTGGATATAATGCATGATGATTATGGTTGTTGGTTGGTTTGGCCTCATTTGTGGACTTTAAACCTTGGATTATGAAAAGTTAGGTATTATCTATACAATGAAATATCGGTATCTCAATTGCATATCGATTGTATTTCACGATTTTTGGGTCACCCACGACGCAAAATTCCAAATACGCGTCCGTTTTAGAAAATCAATATTTATTGCCACGATATTTATGAAATTTCAAATATTGGCCGACATTTTACTGATATTTGCCAACATTTATTGTGTAAAATAATTATAAAATTACACCGCGACAACCACTACATATAAAATATCATTCGTACCTTGATATCGAGAAACCATCACCGCAACAACAATCGCGAGAATAACCACAGTTTTATTGCTTGGTATTGCAAGAATATTACAACAATTACGTGAGTTAAGGTTTATAGTATTTAAAGGAAAGAAAAACTAACGCTTGAAACCAAAGTTCACACATCCTAAATTTGGACAAAATTAAGAATTGGGTTGTTATTATGTGAGGGTTAATAATTTTACATTCATGTTAATAATACTTAAAAGTACTCCAAGAGGCAAAATATTCTCATGGTGGACTCTCTCGATGTTACATGCACATCTTTTAAGACACTTCTTCTTAAATGGTGTACAAAATGGCAGAAGTTTTGTTAGTTGGAAAAAAAAATTCTTTGTAGATGATTCAAAAGAAATGTGTCAATAATTAAACATTTTGGTTGAATCAAAATTTTGTTGAGTGTGTATATACGTTAGTTGGAAATTATATTGGTTGAAAAAAATCATTGAATATGTTGGAATTATTTTGAAAATGTGTTTGCTAAGTAATTTTTTGCTGAATAAAGGTTTATGTATTTCTTCCTTTCATCATTTTTGTGTGAAGGAAAAACAAGCAGGTCTTCCATCCACTCATTTCCTCTTCATTCCATCAAGAAACACTCACAAATAGATTTGAATGTTTATAAAACCATTAAGAAGAATTAAACCATTTTTCCTAACTGTTCTTAAGGCCTCATTTGGTTAACCATCTTTCCCCAAGTATATTCAATATTTTCAAGCATGAATATCACTGTCAATAATATCTTGACACTTTGACATGAAATATATACCAAATTAGTATAAAATGTATACTTAACATTTTGACATGAAATATATAAAATCAATGCTTAGGAATTTGAAAAATTTACAAAACTCAATTTGAAGCATAATTGAGATTATTTATTTATTTATTTTGGCTAAACTATTCAAACAGACGTGGAGTAAAGTTTACATTCTGTTTGGGTACTTTTGAAAAAATGATGTGATTTGTGTATGTAGAATTTGGAAGTGAAACTTGTTGCAGATGAAAGATTAATGAGTCTAGTTTCAAAAACAATTGATTTGATTTGATTTAATTTGAAGTTGTAGTGGCAGAGTTATAAGCATTTTTCCCAAAAGTGTCAATCCTGTCTCTTGATGAAGTTGGTGGATTGAGTACCAAGAATAAATTGTTATTATGTTCTTGGACTCTTGATTTTTATTGGTGTAAAATGAAGCCTAAGGATTCTAGTTTCACCCAAAATTTACAAAAGTTAAATTAGAGTTGCATAGGTTGTATTATGGTCATTTTACCATAAGTTGTTTGCCAGAAATTTAGGCTATTTGGGTATGTGTAGTAGTCTATTATGGTAATTATTACTCACTCTATATTAAAAAGAAAGTCGTTCTATTATTAAATTTTTGTATAAAAAAAAGTCATTTTAGACAAGTCAAAGCCAATTTTCTATTTTTACCCTCACTTTTGTTCATTACATATGTATTAAATGCTTTATTATTTTTCAATAAAGGGTGTAAGTGTAATTTTAAGACCAACTTTATTACTTTCTTAAAAAGTGCACAAATTATTAGAATGACTTACTTTTTGATATGGAGGGAGTGTATATTTTTCCAATTTTATCCAATTTTTAGAACGGGGTTTTAATTATTATATAGATATGTTTTGTTATGGATGATGGAAAAAAAAAAGAAATATTATGACATATTTGTGATTATGATTTAGACCATCAGGTTGTAGGGAATAAGCCTTCTTTGGTTAGCTAAATGTGAGTATATTGACATAAATTAACCTATTAAGATTAATAAGGAATATAGGAACATTAACGATATTTATGTGATAACCTTGAAACTACTCGATTTTAAAGAAAAACATTGCCTAGTGCATAGCAACCTAGTGTAGGATGGAGCTTCTCATATTGCCTCTATATTAAGTACACACTCTGGTCATAGAGTGCTCCTTAGGTCCTTTAGCTACCAGTACAGATGGTAGGAGATCAAGCCAACTAGACTTTGTTTAATCGAGTTCTTCTAAGCTCCTTGTTTACAAGTCTAGGAGGATGGTAAAAGCCCAGATTTCTTTGTAGTTATCTGCTGCGCTGAGGAGGTGCCTTGTATGGTATCATATTCAGGTTCTAGCCACTACCATTCTTTGCCTTCTATATCTACTGTACCTTGACGGTAAGGCATTTCTGATTGTTTTGTTGATATATGTTTTTAGTGATAGTGTCTGAACAAGCCTCATAAGCAAAAAGAAGTTAAGAAGTGTGATGCTACTAGCAAAGCTTCTCTTGTAGGTTTGTTGGAAACTAGAGTTCAAGAAACTAAAGAAGGTAGTATTGTATCAAAGTTGTTCCCCAAGTGATCTTATATCCATAATTTTTCTCATCATCTAAACGATAGGGTGTGGTGTTGTTGGGATCCAAGCTTATTGGGCTCTCTTCGTAATGTCGATGCTTAAGGGATTACGATCCTTGCTCACAATCTCCTACATAACTAGCCTTTTTATGTTACTTTTGCGCATGCTAATAATGCTAGTATAGACTGCTAGAGACTATGGCATTGGTTGGCTAAGTGTAACCCTGCTCCTACCCCATGGCTCCTTTTAGGCAATTCTGATATGATTCTACAGCTTGGAGAAAAGATCCCTCAAGAGAGGTGTATTACTCAGGATATGGAGAAGATTTAGGACTGTGTACAGTCACTCATGCTGTCAAGTGCAACATCAATCACAAGTTAAAGATTAACAAGAAGTCAAATAAGAATTCAAGTAAATGTATATGAAGATGCTATCAATGATTTATGCTTTTATTCCTCTTTCAAAATCATTTTGAAAGGTTTCAAAATGATTTAAAATATCAAGTGTTTACGCAAAGGGATGCTCAAAATCTAATTTCTTTTAGACTATATTGCATATGAGTTGACTTTGAAATTTTGACATTACCATAGGGTGAATAATACTTCTTTAGAAAGCTTCAGGCAAAAAAAAAGAGTGGATTCAATTTTGAGCTCTATAGACCATAGCTCAAAATATTCTTTTTTGACAAGCTGAAAATCAACCAAATAAGTTGAATGATTGGCACAATACATTGATGGGACTATGATTTTTAAGTGTTTTTGATGGGACAAAATGATGGTCAACTGATTTTTCGATTTGATGGGACTATGATTTTTAAGTGTTTTTGATGGGACAAAATGATGGTCAACTGATTTTTCGATTGATGGGTTCCAAGATGAAAACTAAGATTGCTCTTGGCTTTTTGTGGCATTGACTGATCATGCATATCACTCAAATGATATGTCGTATTGGTTGATTGTACATTAGTTTTAAAAATAAAGAAATGACTGTTAAACTAATTGTTCCTTGGCTTATTCAAAAATCTTGAGAAAATATTTGTGTTCAACGAGCTACTTATCTATCCCCTCTTCTTCATAAAGGATCCAAATCCAATGGCCTATTAAGACACTAAGAAACTTGAGTACAAATATTCCTACTCCATCCATCTATTTTCTCAAGATCAAAGCCTTTTCACTTGCACTTCAATTCTTTGAGAAAATCGAGTATGCTCATTTGATCCCCCATATCTAGCTAGAAATTTATACACTTGTAACTTTTATTTCTCAAACTAGATTATACACTAGCAAATCAATTCATAGTAAAGATTCATGTTGCAATCACTCAAACAATCCATCTCAAACAAAAGTTGATTGAGGTGCGTCCAGCATTATTGAGAGAGATTCAAATGTCTTTTGCGTGTAGAGAGTATAATTAGGCTCAACGTTAGAGTAGGTTTAGTCATTAGTTGTCTTTATGTGATGATTATATGCTTAAATGACGCATAACATGTAGCATTTAGCTTGTGATTATTGTCTTTGGCATGATATCTAAGAGTCCATAAGAGATTTTGATATGGATTTAATGAACTTAAAGGACAAAGATGGGATAGTGATGTCATATCCAATATTCATAAAACCTAGATTGTATGAGATATTATTACCAAAGAAATTTGACTTATATCATAATATTATTTTCAAGATCAACGTAACATTAAGTTTAAAATTATTTTATAGGGTATTTGTATCCTAGACTTATATGATATTACCTACCTTATAATTTTATATGCCTAAGTAAAATTAAATAAAGTAAACTAAATTGTAAAGTATGTTTCTATTAATTAGTTTATATTATCCTTAACCATTGGCTTCCTTAAAATTATTTCATTATCAATCCTTCTCATTTTTTTACTAACCTAATATAAGTATGATTATTCAAAATTTAAAATAAAAAATGCTACTCCTATGATCAATAAAAGTGTTTACCCACCCTCCTAAGCTACCTAGGCTTGGTCAACCATTGTTCTAATTCAATTTTGTTGGACCAAAATAAAACAACTTAACGCCGCCTCCTTTCTACAACATAATCCCAGACTTACTCCCCAAAAACATCCTTAGAGAAAATAAAATAAAATAAAATAAATGAAAGCAGCCAACTTATTTCATTTGTGCTTACGTCCTTCTTGTGCAAACCAAAAACAGCTCTTTCATCCTCTCATTTCCTCCTCATTCCATCAATACACACTTGCAAATAGATCGGGATCTTTGTTAAACCATAAGAAGAAGAAAGATGAAAAATAAAAACAAAGAAAAAGGAAGAGAATATGTTTAGGAAGAAGTATAACATGGTTTCTTACTGTTCTTGAAACCAAATTTGGTAAACCATATACCACTAAGTATATTAATCATTTTCAAGCATGAATATCATTTATCATAATATCATGAAAGTAGGTTTGAATATGATGTGTACATTTGTATATGACCCTTTTTTGTGCCTAGCAGCATGCAATCTGAAAATCAGCATAAATTGTACACTTAACATTTTGACATGAAATTTATATCAAATCAGAATTTAGGAAACCTAGCTTTATGAAAAATTTACAAAATGCAATTTATAGCTGAATTGAGGAAGTTTTAATTTTTCTAGCTAAATTATTCAAACAGACCTCAAGTGAAGTTTACATTATGTTTGTACACTTCGAAAATCTGTGTGGTTTGCCTATTAGGAATTTAGGTGTGAGACTTGGGGCAAATGAAAGCTTACTGTGTCTAGTTTCAAACAAAATAGGTTTGATTCAATTTGAAGTTGAAGTAGCAAAGTTATAAGCATTTTCCCAATAATGTCAAAATTCTTTCTTGATGGAAGTTGCTGGATTGAGATGTAACCAGTAAGAATAAACTGCTATTATTTACCAGGAGTCTTGGCCTGAAAGTTGATATCAAAATTAAGCTCAAGAAGTCTAGTTTCATCCAAAATTTACAGAAGTTAAATTGTAGTTGTATAGGTTGAGTTATGGTCATTTTACCAAAATTTATCAAACCTGGAACTTTGGGTTTCTAGGGGTTTCGATCATCTGCCCCTGAACCAGCCATCGTCAGGGCTCCCAACAACTTGGAAATTTATTGTATTTGTTAGCTGTGGTCATCCATCAATGAACCAGTGAGCATCTGGAGGTCTTGACTCTTGAAACATAGAAATAATTGTTTTTAAATAAGTCTAAAGCATGGTACCCAATGGTTATGGTTTATTTAGGTAGACTATAATGGTGATTTTTCAATATTTCTCAACTAATATTACTTTGATCTAGTTTTGAAATAGGATTTCATTATTAAATAGACATGTTTGGTTACGGATAATGGGAAAAATGAAATATTATGAGATTTTGTGATTATGATTTGAACCACAAGGGGAGCATATTGACATAAGTTAACCTACTAAGGTTAATATGAAGATTTGAAATATTTGTAATATCCGTAATATTTATGTGATAACCTTAAATGGCATACTCAAAGATAAAGCAAAACACTATTGAGCACCTACAGCATACCTTGGGCCATTGCCTAGGCATTGGGTTAGCATGTGGCTATTTCGGTATACATAGTCAACTTTCCTGATGTGTATATATATGTGTGTGTGTGTGTGTGTGTGTGTGTGTGTGTGTGTGTCTGTGTGTGTGTATGTATGTATTTTGGAGATTGGCAAGCATTAGGCTAGGCTCCATGTGACCTTTTAGAGGGTGTGAAGGCCAATGGCATAACCCCATGGTTTAACCATGATGAGATTGGACATGAATTAATTCGTTCCATGGATCCTAGTAACAACACCATGGATCCATTTAACTCCACAATAAATAAATTGAATTATGTGATATGTGATCGCTAGTACCGTTAAGGGGGTATGGAATTATCAATTGGAATCAAAATGGTTATTTACAAACATTTGTTACCTGTGACGTTATATGATTGTGTGTGTGTGTGTGTGTGTGTGTGTGTGTGTTATAAGAGGCTTGTGGTTTACTTGGTACCCGACCCATGCTGGTATTATGCTTGGTTTTTCAATGGGTCCTGATCCTTTAAGGGAGCAGGGGACACAGCAGAGGCTGCGATCGTACTTGATTGTATGTTTGGGGATTTGAGCAAGGATACGTTCGAAAAACTTTTGTAGCATCTCTACTTTAGATTTTGTTACCTATATGTACTTGGTATACATAAGTATGTATTTTCCCAGGCAAAGATGCTTTCAGCTCTATACTTTATCAATTATCATATTATTTTATTTCATGTACTCTAGTTTGATTGTTATGGTTTTTAGCCATGTATTTAGAATATTTTGAAGGTAGGTGCAGACACTACCAAATACTGACAAAAAAAAAATTCTGCTTGTCAAAAATATGTTGGAGATTAAGCTGCATAAAATTTATTGGCTCATACAGATGAATTTGGTCACTTGAGGAAGAATGTGATTTATGGACCTAAGGGTAATTAGACCAAAAATTCTTAAGTTTGGACACAAGAACTGTCACTAATCTATTAATACTTGTGCATAACATATTGGTTATTTCAGATATCCCTTCTGGATTGGTTAGCCTTAAGGACCAAAGGGAGCCGTAGCATAACAACTTCAGTTATGTTGTTATTATGTTAGGTTTCAGGCCACGTTAGGACAGAATTGTGTATCTTCATTGGCTCCTTCAGTCTGAGCAGGTGAGAAGAGTTGGCACAGTGGGGTGTGCCTTAGCTCTTGAAAGCCCATGTATCAAATAAGGAAAATGAAAACTATTCCCAAATGCCATCATAAGAGAATCATGTTCTGCTCGCAAAAAAAAAGCATTTAATCAGAAGATTCTTTTATACTCTGTTCTAACAAGAAGAGCTTGTAAGTTGTGCATGAGAAGATATAAGCACAGCAAGATAGATATTGATAGATATAGGAACAATGGATGAACCTGTCTAGTCTGTCGGTTCCAGCCAATAGCAGCAACTTAGCCACTGGACAAGATAAAAATTTCTCTGAAAGCCCCTCATACCTGGAACGTAAGAATTGAAGAATATAATGAATATGACCCCAGTAGTCCTTATAGACAAGGAGAGATAAACACAATATCTTGAGTAGTACCATAATGATTCCACTTTCATAAATAGTTGGTCCAGTATATTTGCAGTAGCAAAAAAATTTGTGATGGATGAAACAAGACCAGGCAGAGAGGCTATCAGATCATAGATGCTCCATTGACATTCACATGTGACTTAAGTTAGTGAAATTGGCAATCAAATTTTCCTTAGAATATTTAGTGGGACAGTTGTCAGTTTTAAGCCTTACACGTCCTGTTTTGGAGTAAATGCGTAAATAAATAAGCAAAACTATTTACACAAATGAATAGGAGCTCATGCTCATGTCATTCAGATTTAGGATATGGCCAATAGACATTACTTAAACTTATGGAAAGAGCACAGTACTACTGGAAAGAAAAGAAACAGATATTTAGTTGGTGATTCAACAAGGCTACTAATCCCAAAATGAGCATATTTGAGCACATTAGTAAATGAAACAGGGTAATATGGTGTAACGCCATGATCAGACTAAACATGATTGGATCTTACAGTTACATGATGCCACATGAAGCATGGCATCCCCTAGTCCCTCGCTCTGCAGAATCATGAAATCTCTTAGTTGGAATAAACTGAAGCTATTGACTTAATGGTGCTGAGATCCCGAGCATCAGTCAAGTCTTAAGTTACATACAGAACTGTTGCTCTTATAATAGTAACTTTTAGTTGATCTAACCTTTAAATTGGGGACCTGCAATGCGTTGCTTGAATTGCTTGTTTGGTCAGTGATCCAAACATGCAACTTTATTTTATCTTTCTACCCTTTTGCTTTTTCAGTTATTACTTATTAAAGCACACTAAAGTCCTAAGGAATAAGGATGCCTGCTGGGCACACCATGAGACACAGGAAGTAATAAGCAAGATAACTGCATACCAGCCTCTCCAGAACTGTTCTGTCCGCTCAAGTTGCGCCCGGTGAACATAGCTGCATATATCATCATCCATAGTTACTTCTTTCAGAACAACAATTAACTAACAAAAAATCAGAGATCGAATGTGTCATTAACACACTAGACCTGATTCTTAGTGCTTAATCGCTACTCCAATAATTACTTTTCACTTCTCACTGCTGAAAAGTCAAAATACTGAGGGAAAACAAGTAATAGCCACTTTACTCCATGAATCAGTAGCATTTTTTTTTATACAAAACAATGGCAATATAGAAAAGTTGTTCATATACAAATACTACCTCTATTCATAAATAAGTGTCGTTTTAACTTTTGGCACAAAAATTAAGAAATTAATTCAATTTACTAAATTATCACTACTTTAAAAGTCATTGAAGATGGCAATAGTAAATAATGTAAATATAAAAAATAATTAAAGGTTGAAGGGTAAAGTAAGAAAAATCATTTACAATTTACCTTGTATATGTAAAATGACACTTGTTCATAAACAAAATTAACCTGCTAAAATGACACTCATTTATGAATGGAGCAAGTATTATTTAGTGAACAATGAAGAAAAGTACAAGGGGAATGACAGAAAAAGAATAATGGCAATATAAGAATGATGCAAAGGAATTCCTCTGCAATGATACTACATAAATTTTTGTGGAGGATTCTATTTCTTCATATCTTTACATTCATGCTAAAACAACTAGTAGTTTGAATGTTAGCCATAATTCACTCATAGAAGATGTTGAGTTAACTATCTGTGGCGGTTATTTGAGTAGGAAGATGTTATGACCATTGGTAGAAGAACTATACAATTAAATATCGGTCCCGATATGCAATATTAGCCGATATTTAGCAAATTTTAGGTTAGCTGATTCACAAAATTGGCGATACATGACGGTTTTAGAATTTTACATATTTATTAGCGATATATCAGTTATCAACCAATATTTGTCGATATTTTACCATTATTTACCGACGTTTGCCGACACTTATTGATTTTTGCTAATATTTGTTGTTTGGGGGGGGGGGAATACACTGCGACACCTCAACCTCAACCATATTTTTATTGCTAGAGAAGAATTCACACACAAAATCTAGCTTTAAAGGGAAAGGAGACCTTAGGCTATATATAAATCCCACAGTAGCATCACATCCTACCAATGTAGGACTCAAGTTCCATACCTTCACAAGGGAGTCATGAGAACACATCCCCCTTAACTGCAACATCCAAGGCATATGGCAGTTTTCACTCTACCACTTTGTAGGTAACCTTTTCCAGAGGTTGCTCCTCCTTTCACACTTGTCGTGTTAGCTGCTCTCTCTAAGGTGATTTCCAATATACCAAGTTAGCTCTTTCCATCGGTTACTCCTTTCTAGTCTACTGTCATCTTAGGATCAAAGAACTCGAACTCAACCCCAAAAGCTAGGTTAAGATGGGAGTGACTTATTGGGCCGTATAAACCCACATTATCATATCATATTACCAATATAGGACTCAACTCCTATACGTTAAACCCATGTGTCATAAAAATCCATCCCCCTACCAACATCCACAACACTAGTTGTCCACTCTATAGCAACTTTCCCTTTTATCCCTAGTTAGGTACCCCTTTGCATAGGAGGCTCCTTTTTGATAAGTCCGAGCATTGAAGAACCTTACCTAATAACAACTAAAAAATATCATAATAATTTTAGTAATTTCAGTAAGTTCATGGTATGATATAGTTCCCTACAACCTTGTTCCCCTCATATAGGTAAGTATATAAGATTTTTTTGTGAAATTGTTGGGAGAAATTAGAAATCATGTGCCAATAGGGGTCCAAAAGCCTAGGCACACCTAGATGAAGTGAGGCACTAATATTGCCAATCTAATACTACTTTTAATCTTCCTAGAATATATAATATTCTCTTTCCAAATCGTATTTATTAGGCTTCCCACTACCCTTTTTCCTCCTCCTTTCCTTCCCAACATGAGGTTTTGTTATTGCATTTATGAAAATATATCTAATTAGAATTTATTTCTCTAAACTAAATGCATTTCAACCTTTACCCATTCAAAATTACGTCTATTGGTCTTCCTATGATCTTTTTTACTCTCCTCCCTTTCCTTCCCAATTGATTACAAACTTTTTTGAATGAAATTTAAACATAAAAGTAGCTAGTTCTTAGCAAGGCACACACCTCAACACCTATTGCACATTAGCTAGGGTACAACAAGTCCCAAACCCTCTCGCCTTTTCAAACAATGGTTGGGATTGCGTAGTATTTTGTTGAAATGTGTCTCTATGGTTATGAATTGTACCATGTGATGAAATACCTGAGGCAGATTTGGTTTTATCAAACGTAGAGATTAATACAGATTTTGAGAATGATAGAATGTTACATTCATGTTATCATATCAGTACATCTTTGATTTGGTTCTACTCAAGCTTTAGTGTTGAGTTTGCTTGTATTTTTTATCCTTGGAGTATGAAGGCTTATTTTTAGGTCCCTAAGGTTTGGACGGTTCGAAATTATAGGTGCAATTGAAAAATGAATAATCTAATGCATAGTATATTAAAAACAATATGTAGCTCGGGGAACAACAAACCATGAAGGACATGATACAATATTAGGAACATATTAAGGAAGCTCAAGACCAAATAAATAAAAGTAAGTACATTAAGACCAAAATCGCATAGAAAGAATCCTCAAAGCCTTCTAGTATCAAAGCAAGAACAATTTCTCAAGAAGCTATACAAAGTGCTTGGATAAAGGTTCAACGCAAACTAAGATAGAGTAGAACAAGATTCAGCATGTGATGTTATATTTGATATTGTTGGTAACAGAAGATCTCATGAGGAAAATATTTCCATATCTAAAGCTCTCATGGATATTATACGAATTGAGGTAGCTTTTCAAGGGAGGTCTTTTGAATACTATTAAGAAAATTTTCAGAAATGTATTTGCAAGATATGATTAGGAACTCAAGGATGATCATATTTTGGATAATGTTTGAAAGAGTTTTAATAGAAAATATTTTTAAGAGAAACTTCCTTTTCAAGAACTACCTTAAGCATGTAAGTCAAATGAGAAAGGGAAGACCATACACCAATATGCATTTTCTAAGAAAAAGAGAGCCAAAAGAGTTTAAGAGCATTCGAGCATAAGCATAGAATCTTTGGTGAGCGCAGCTCTTATAATCAAAAGAAAAAGAACATTCAGCCTTTCAGCGCAAATTTCAACATAATATATTGTATTCACTTGATGAGAAGTGCTCAAAGTTAAGCACATTTTGGGGTACAAGGATACTTTGAGGGTTGTACTTGATAAAGCTCAACTAGAGTTGGTTAAGCATGCTTAAGTTAGGTGTTGGTCTTGTAGCACTAGACATCAGAGTATATTAATAGTGAAGCTACGCTAGCTATGGACGTAAACCAGAGTTAGTTGAACTACATAAATGTTGGGTTTTGAAATATACACCAACTCAACTACCAGGTTACACGATATAGAATCAGAATACCATACAGTATTTGATACTGAACTTGCTTCAATATCCAAGTTTGAAAGAGCATTACAAATTTGATATTCTACAAAAGTTTTGAAATTTGTACACACCCAATTCTCCCCCTTCTTGAGTGCAACCAGGCAAACTAAAAATTAGTATTAAAGCAGGTTAGAAGAAATCTAGGATATGAACTCAAATATCATGCTCTTCAACGAAAATTACCCACATACTATATCAAAGGGTTGGACTATTTATGCCGGAATCTAATTCCAATGACCTTTCAAGATCACCAAAATAAATGACAAGGGAAGTGAACCGAAGAAAGATGAGAAGGACTACGTTGCAAACAACTACACCAAAGTAGAAAAAACTATAAGGCCATGTAGATACTTCAGTATACCATAAGACATGATGAATTTGATAGCACCCTTGCTCCCAAATTTAGCCGAACAATATTTCCCATGGATTTAGATGAATTACAGATATTATAATTTAATTGAATGGAAGTGATTGAATAAATTAAGCATGTGAGAGATGAGAATGAGGGTTTGTGGGAGCTTGAAAGTAGAGAGAGGGAGGCAATGGAGAGAAGAGAGTCAAGGAATAAGCTTTTACTAATTCTCCCAGCTTATGATAATAATGAGGTTTAGGCCTCGTATTTATATACGTTATATATCATGGGCTAAGCCCTTTAAGCTAATTAAAATAAGCAATAGTATCTCCTGGGAATCTAATAAAATCTTCAAATAATAATCCTCTAATTAAAAATACTCGTAGTTTCCTAATTAAAAAAGACTGACAAAATATTCTAACTTATTGCTGAAGAAATACACAAGATATAATCGCCTAAATTAAGCACAAAACTTGCCCAGAAAAGGTTGCTAGGATTAACAATCCTACCATTACTCCCCTCCTAGAAACCAAGCTTGTCCTCAAACTCATAATAAGGAAAGGATTAACCAAAAAAAGTCACGACAATAGCTTGATCCGAAGGCAATCCATTCCACTTGACCAAAATTTCAAGTGGTGAGCAACCAAGCAAGCCAAGAGTTGATAACGAACATCTAGTGGTATAAGGCATCATGATGTGTCAAGCTCAAATTATGCAGCCTAGTAGGAGGGGTTGTGAGGGACTAAGAAGGCAAAGCAGTGGATTAGTTTGTTGATGCATAAGTCTGCTGTGAGAGGATCCAAGAACATGTGTGATGCACATCTATCAATGAACAATCGTCTTGAGTTCCCTTTCATATGACTCAATGGATGGCTCTATGGGGATGGCCTCTAATTAAGTTTGAAGCTTCCTTTTGGGCAAGATAGGTGAAACTTGGATGGATGGAGTAGTGGTAGCTTGTGATGGGTGGTTACAAGGTTCGGTTAAAGTTGTAGAAAGTTGTTTGTGCACAACAACAACCTAGTTAAGACTCTTATAGAGTTGTGACTGCAAGCATTTGGGTGGCTAGGGAGGCTTCCCTACAATCAACGAGGATGATAGGGATGCAATAGAGGGTTGTCATGGTACCTGACGCTACACCAAGGACTCGCCATAGAGCACAATTGTGATGGTAAAAGATTCAAGTGGTGTTGGAGGGACATGGTGCCAACTAGTTAGTATTAACCCTCTCCATTGGCAAAGATATTAAAACCAATCCCTATAGCAGAGATTAAAGGAGTGGGTTGCGGAAGGGACGCCTGGTGGTTTAAGACTACAACATACTTAGGGGTGGCTCACTGGAGGCCGAAGAGGGTTTTTGATGGGTTGACAAGTAGGGGTAAGGTGGCACGAGGTGGTGTAGGTGCCAGTTAGTGGATAAGGTTTAAGCATTAGAGTTTATTGGTTTTAGGGTTGCTGGCAGGGAAAGCGGGTTGGTGGGAGGTTAGCAAGTGACTGTGTAGGGTGGCAAAGAGCCTAGCAAAGTGGCCAGAGCCTTCACCAAGGCCTATACCCTATGCTAGAGTGACAAGAAGCGAGGAGGAGGGTTAGACAACTGTGGTTGGTGTGGAGTGCAATAGGGACAATAAGAAGCTGGAAAGTAATAAGGGAGGTTGTTGATAGGTCAACTACTGCCAATAGGGATGTGATGGAGCCCACCAAGGCTGTGGGGATGGATTTTGTGGTATTTAGCAGCATGATTTCTAGGGTTAAGAGGAGGTGGTGCATAGATGATGAGGGGCTAGCAAAGGCTTGGGGTGGCATGGCTAGGGTGGCAAGGGAATTTGGAGGCTTGACGTGGTGGGCGGTATTGAAGAAGGCTTCCTAGTGACGTGGGGGTACTTGGATGCTATAGGTGAAAAGGTGTGGACATATTTTGGGGTGGTAGTTCTAGGCTTTGTCAAAGGGGTTACTGCAATGGTGGGTAAATGGAGGTAGGGCAGTGATGGCATGAAGGCTGATATCAGAGGGAACTTCTTTCAATTGTGCCATTACCTTCTCCATCTTTTCCATCCCTTGCGCCTACCATGTCTTGGAAAAGTAGTTCGCATCATTATAACATCTGATCCTGATGCCAATCTGATAAGATTCTAGTTCCCGGATCTATCTACAACACTTACTCCTATTAACTTAAGTAGAACATAGAGAAGATGAGAGATTGGAGGCAAGCGAGAGAAGAGGGAGAGGGAGAGAAGAAGAAAAGGGAAGAGCGACAGGATAGAGGAAAGGAAGTCAAAATCAAAGGGTGCTTGTGAGAAGCCTAATATACTTAATAGCCATAATCATTCATTCAAAGATCTGAAAATTAATCTATACAAAAGGGTACATACATAAGCTAAAGCACTATAAGAGAAACATAAGATAAATATAATCTAAACCAAAGATAATAATCTTATTTCTAGATAGCTAATAAACTAATTAATATTTAACCCAAAAGACATAATTATTCAAACTAAAATCTAAATAATATCTAAATCTACTAAATAATACCTAAAATGCCTAGCAAATATAATAAAAGATACAACATCTCAAATGAAGCATATGGAAAACAATTGGGTCAAGCAAAGGGAGGTGGTGAATTTAGGGTGATTACCACCATATAGAAAAAGGAAAGAGATGAGGGAAATGGATTGTTATTTGAACTATGAGCACCTCTCAATATCAAATACTCACTATCACCGTCAAAGGTTTGAACTCTTGGAATAAAGAAAGCAAGATTTTGTGGGTTTAAAACATAATTCTTAACTTAAATTCTAAGTGGGGATTGTCAACCCTTTACAAGCTAAATTACTAGCTTACGAAACTGCTTTAGTTGATATCAAACTATAAAGTTATCTAATAGGTAGAAAACTAACTAGTTTGATTCTAAATTAAAGTAAATTAGTCCATAAAGCCTACTAAGTTGACTTTTATTAAAAAACGCAGGCCTAAAGACACTCCCCATGCTTGCAAATCTGACTTGGGGGTGTTTTACATGAAAAGATAAGCTAAAAAAGGCTAAAAATAGCAAAAAACAACTTTTTTGAGCGCAAACCTAAGTACAATTACGGCCTATTAGCCTTACTTTTCTGCCATGACAGTTGTTGTTGCATCAGTCTTTTCCCTGACTCCTATACCTCGATTTGTGTGCCCAAAAGTACACAAAAGTATGGCTAAGACTGTTGCTAATCTGCTGCTACTGCTACAACAGATATATGCCTGATACTGGAATTTAATTCATTAATTTTATCCAAACTAGAAGGATTTGTGGGTCTTCTTTCTTGGAAAAATTAATAAGTTATGTCCATTTGTAGTGGATGCTCCTACATCATCTAATAATTTGGTCTGCACAATTTACATGAATTCGAAGGAGTATAGTTTAATTGAATGGAAGTGATTGAATTAATTGGGCATGTAAGAGATCAGAATTAGGGTTTTTGAGAACTATAGAGCAAAGAGAGGGAGGAAGGTGATGGAGAGAGGAGAGCTAGGGAATTAGCTTTTGCTAATTTTCCCAACTTATGTTATTAATGAGGTCCAGGCCTCTTATTTATATGCATTACATCCCATTGGCGAAGCCCTTTTAGCTAATTAAACTAGGCAATAATAGCTCCTGGGAATCTAATAAAATATTCTCCTAATAATTCTCTATTTAACGATACTCATAGCTTCCTTATTAAAAAGGATTAATGAAAAATTCTAACTTATGCTTACAGAAATTAATAAATAAATAAATTAAGATCAAAACTTGCCCTAAAAGGGTTGCTAGGATTAGAGTACTCCTAATAGAATTTGATAATGTGGCTACAAGTGAAGATGCTAAAGAAATAAAATTATGATGTGTGTCGAAGCTAGCTCATGAAGGGGCAAGTGAGGTAAAGAGATCTTATATGGACTTTTGTGCATAATTATAAATATGAGTTGTTTCTTATGCAAAGGATGAGTCTGTCAAAGATATGTTCACAAGATTCACTCATATAACCAATTAACTCAAGTCACTCGGGAAAAGCTTCTGAGTGTGGATCTTGTGACAAAGATGCAAAGGAGTCTATTTGAAAATTGACTCCTAAAGTTGAAAACTATTCTAAAGGCTAAAGAATTATCTAAGGTCCACCTTGGCTAGTTGATCACTTAGACACCTAATGACTCTTGAGATGGTGTCGGAATCAAAGGCTCCAAAAGTACCTAACAAGGAAAAAAGCATAGTCCAGAATGTCAATACAATTGATCTAATGACGATGTTGACGAAGAAGATACACAGAATGGTGATAAATGGGAAAAATATGCATATATAACAATATCATTGTTCTTGATTTGCATGCATCTCTACAACTTTTAGGGCTACAACTAGTATTTTGGTCTTAGATACTGCTTTGCTCTTGGTATTTCTTATAGATACGTGATTTAAACTAAGAGTCGATCAAAAGCAAAGCAAAATTAGAGTACAAAGCAAGCTTGAAATAATGTTTAACATGCAATATGACTAGGCCATGCCTTTAGACACAGCTAAGGAGAATTTTGAGCAGAGAAAAAAGCAAAATATAAAGATTTGCCTTAACCATGGGTGGGATGGGGTGTCATGCTCCGTTCATGTTTTCACAATTTGAAATTTCCTCTATGTGCCAACCACATCTAACTTGTGCCCCACACCACAACCATATTTCATCGATTCTTTCCCTTTTCACAAGCAGTAACTGGCATATAGTACATATTAAGCAATAGTTTCAAATAACTTTAGGATAGATCTTTTACACTTGTTCCTTATGGTATCAACCATTGGTTATGCACAAATACTCGCTTTGATTTTATTCTAATTTCTACTTTGAATTATCAAGTTCTCTTGCAATTATCCATAGTAGATGGAATAAGTCTTGAAGAACTTGGTTCAATCTTCTCATCTTTTAATTTTGATTCAAATCGCTCATGTTATTTACTTCTCATATCAATTATCAATTATCAATTATCAATATCAATATCAATATCATGATCATGATCATTATCATTATGATCATTATCATTATCATTATTATCATTATGATCATTATTATCATTATCATTATTATCATTATCATTATCATTATTATCATTATTATTATGATTATTATGATCATCATCATCATCATCATCATCATCATCATCATCATCATCATCATCATTATTATTATTATTATTATTATTATTGAGTAAGCTTCTGTACTAACATTAGATTTAGCCTAAATTATAAATAAACAATGAATTAGTTTAATTTCCATTTTGATTGTTTGAATTTGTTAATTTGATTGTAAGTTCTTTAAATTATGGTTAAGCTGTTTGATGACCGACTTGAATAGATGTAGGAGTTTAATTGAAGAACTTAAATATGAAGATTAATAATCGAAATTCTAACTAAATCAGAGAATTAAACCACAAAATAAGGCTAGAATTTATAGGGATTTTAATTGATTTATCATGGAACGTATTGGATTTAATATGATTTAATACTATGAAAACAGGTTATTAAATTGAATTATAAACAATTTTTAGACCTTAAAGAGTAGTTAATAGAGGCTAATTCACCTTCTTATAGTTAAGTAGTCATTTTGTGATTAAATTATTTATTTGTTAATTATTGATTTATGACCAAAAAAAAATAACAATCTTAGACTTTATAATTAATTGTTATTCCCAATAACAGTACACTTGATTTATTTCGTATTCATTTTTTACAACCTCAATTTGATTAGCGAGAGTCGTATTTAATGAAAATTCAGCAATTAACAACAAATCCTTCGAAACAACCTTAACGTGCTATAACGACAACTGTGTGCTTGAGGATTAGGCATACCAAGTTTTTGGCATCGTTGTGGGGACTTTGGCTTGTTAATCTATAATTTTTTCAATGATTAATATTTACAATCATCAATGTCTCCTCCCATTCTTTACACTCCTATGGGTGTCTATCTATTCTCCCTAAAACATTCCTATGCATGTGCCTTCTTACTAATACTCAATCTGCAAAAAACAAGTTTGATGATACTCTTGCACAAGTTTTGTGGCTGTAAATCTATCTTGAAAAATAGCAAAACTTTTGTCTCTTGAAAAATCACTTGGTGGTGGTGGTCATCCAATGTAACACTGTTGTCCGTGTCTCAAAATTCCTGCTGCGCATAACCATGTCAAAAGTATGTCCCAGCATTTTTGAGCTGCTATACATTCCACCATGATGTGGGATAAATGTTCCTCTGCTTCTGCACATACACCACATCTATCTTTTCCTTGTTAATATTAAATATTTTCATTATTTGACAAAACTTGGTTTTTTCTTTTATTTCTATTTTCTACATTTGACTTATTCTTTTGCTCTCGTGTCAATGCACTTGTATGCCAAGACCCCTACGTACAACTTGGAAAGTTGTGATCCCGATATCAGAAAGACTTCAAGTTGGACAAGAGATACAAAGGCGAATTTGAATAAAGAGATCACCATAGCAAACTAAGAAAGTCAAGACCGGTCATTAAAGGAGTTTGCATCACCAAACACTCATGGCACACATTCTAACATCTTTGAGTTAAAACCTTCACTCCTTTCTATGGTCCAACGGAACCAATTTGGGTACACTCCAATTTACACATCTCAATCTTTCTCGATTATTGCGATACATTGAAGATGAACATGGTATCAAAAATGCTATCAAGTTAAGGTTCTTTCACTTCTCACTAAGGGACAAAGTAAGAGCTTGGTACACAGTCCCTACCACTCAGATCTATTACCACATGGGACCAACTCTCAAAGGCCTTCCTTGCAAAGTACTTTCCTCCAAGAAAAATAGCTCAATTGAGGAATCAAATTACGAGCTTCAATCAAAAGAAAGGAGAATCTTTGAATGATGCTTGGGAGAGGTGTAAGGATCTCCTATGGATGTGTCCACATCATGGGTTAGAAAATTGTTTCCATACATTCGATAACAATCTCTTATATTGTTTCCATACATTTGATAACAATCTCTAATACAATACAAATGATCATAGATTCTGCACGAGGAGCATTAATCAATAAGGGTGTGCACGATGTCCATCAACTCATAGAGGCCAAGGCATAGAGCCACTTCTAATAAAGAGACGGAGATATGATGTAGATACACCAAATCATAGAGCTTCTAAGGTATGTGCACTTTTTCAGAAATTTGATGAAAATGAGAATAAATGCATTCACATAAGGTTCTAGTAGCTCTGAAAATTGTGTAGTGGGACATTCTGCAATAAAATGACAAAGTTGGAAACAACCCATCCCCTAATGCTTCTTTAACCGATTAGGTTAACTATATTGATAGTTTCAATTAGAAAGGGGGTCCATTTGTGGATAAATCATCCTAATTCCTATCACGAGACTCTATCTCAAAACCCTGTGCCTCAATCTAATTTTAGACCACCTTCTTTCAAGCCCTTAGACTTTCTTACCCCACTCCAGAAAATTTTAACTTGGTGACTTTGATAGAGAAAATTGTGACATTACTTAAAAAACAAATGAGGAGTTTTAGAATCGGAATAGGACAATGCGTAATGCCATTAAAAATCCAGCTTCTAAGGTAAACTTTTTAGCTAGTCATATCAAGATGCTACAAAACCAGATCACTCAAGTGGCCCAACAAGCAAGCTTTTCATCTAGGTCTTTAGGATGTTTCTAAGGCAAACCGCCCCTAACCCCAAGGGTTCAATTAATGCTATCGTACTTAGAAGTGGAAAATAATTTGATGGATTGGTGGTGAGGAATGATGCAAAGGATGTGAGTAAGAAGAATGAGGATGTTGTGACGAATGAAAAGGAACACATTGTTGATAAAGAAAAGAAAATTGAAACATATATTGCCTTAATGCCTTATAAGCCTCTAGTGCCCTTTCCCCAAAGGCTAGTTAAAACTAAGTTAGAAACAATTTGGAAAGATTTTAGGGATCGAGAAAAAATTGCACATTAACACAAGTTCTAACAAGAAAAAATAGGAGTATGAAACTATAGTACTAACTTTGGAGTTTAGCAACATCATTCAAAACAAGTTACCTCCTAAGCTTAAGGGCCTTGGTTCATTCTCTATTCTTTGTGTGATTGATGATATTTCTATTAATTGTGTTCTCTATGATCTCGGTTCTAGTGTTAATTTAATGTCTTTATTTATATGTAACAAGATGTAGATGAGAATTGAAGCCTACTACCATCTCCAAAGTAATGTTTAAATGACTAGTAGATATATCAAAGGATGTACCTATCTAGCTTAGTAAGTTTTATATACCAATTGATTTTGTTATCCTTGATTCTCAAATCCCTATCATATTTGGGAGTCCTTTTTTAGCTACCATTGGCATAGTCATTGATGTGAAAAATTGAAAGCTCTCTCTTAATATAGGGGTAAGGAATAAGAAACTGGATTTTGATTAGTCTTCTACTATGAAATGTTCATTGATTGATGACACTTATTGTAGGATTCAGTAGACATGATGGTTAGAGAAGACTTCACTAGATAAATCTCAAGTGATCCACTTGAGAAATGTTTAATGAAGTATGGAACTCACATGATGATGACAAGGAGGTACCTACTGATGCCACCATGCTGGATAAAAACCCAACGCCCAATCTCTGAAATAGTGGCAAAACTTGAAGAAGAACAAAGTGATCCCATCTAGGAAGAAGAAGCTCCACTTAAGATAAGACTTAAACCACTTCCTTTCTCACTTTAGGTATGAATTCATCAACTCTAATGATAAATATCTTCTCATAGTCAATGCTAATTTAAGTCGCAAGAAAGTTGAAAAATTGTTTAAGATCCTTAGGTTGCATAAGGAAACTATAGGGTATTCCACAGATTACATCACATGCAATAATGCCTCCATTTACATGCATTTCATTTTGTTAGAAGAAGGGTATAAAACCTATGTAGAATATCAAAGGAGGTTGATCAATCTTATGTAGATGCTTTTTAACTTTGACAGCCACTACAATTATTAGATGTGTGACCCAAGTGATTATGTAATAGGGGAAATTCTCAGACAACAGAAGGATGGGAAGGTTTGTGCCATATAGTAATACTATGCACAATGCCAATAAGACATTGGATGACACAAATGAATTATGCTACAACCGAAAAGGAACTTCTTTGGTAATGCTAGCATAAGAGAAATGTCTTTCCAAAGGGTTATGCTACATGGTGATGTTGTTATAAATATAGGAGCTTTTACGACTAATCCCATGTTAAAAGTTAGTAATGCTACAAGTGGATAGATTGTGGTACGATGCTTGATTATAGCCCTTACTAAAAGTGTGGGATTTAATGTAGAGATTTCAAGATAGAGGCATTTCAACAACAACTCTAACATTAATTAGCGTGTTGCTTACATTTTCCTTAGAGATTCCAGGTATTTGTTTCACAATAAAGGTCGTGATATTTGTCTTTCCGTGTCCTAAGTGCACTTTAATAATAAAAATAAATAAGTCTAATTGGGCTTATGATATCGAGAGGATTGGTGATGCTAGTTCTAATAAATATGAGCATGAGCATGGTTCTAGTGAGGAAGAAGTATCAACTTCCCATCACTGGAAGCATGAGGGTTCTTTCAGTGCCCTAACTGATTCTACAGATGTTATGGCATTCTATCCATTCACCATTCACTCAGCCCCTTGGGTGGTAGGGTGCAAAGAATGGAAATCAAGCAACACAAGCAACGAGCTATTTTGAATTCAATGCAAAACAAAGTTCAACAACTCTATGATCAATAGCTTAGTCAACAAAACCCTCCTCAACCACTTGACCAACATTGATATAGCAAGCTTTACTCTTTTCCCCGGTTCTATTTTTTATGCTACATTGTGGGCAATGTAGGATTTCAACATGGGAGAGGGAGCCTAGCTTACTTGTGCTTATGTTGATTGTCTTTAGTTTGTTCAGGCTTTTATTCATTTTGTTTAGTTAGTTAGCTTTGCAAGCAATTTGAATATTAGTAATATTTATCTCTTTTCAAAATCCTAGTACCACATGCATATTTCAATTCACTTGCCCTATAATTAAACCTTAAATCTTTGTTATATGTTTAGTTGCTTATGATGTTATATGTAAGAGTTTTTATACTAATCCAGTTAACTAGTACCTAAACTCCTATAGTAACTCAGACTATTCAGAGGTTGAAGAATAACTTAACCTTCCCCAAAAAAAAAATTGTACAAAAAAAAGGCATAATAAAAGTAAGGTCCTCAAGTGTGTCACACTGAGTACCTAGCATTGCACCACAATTGTCGCGTTGATAGGAGTTACACATGATAGGACCCTTGCATGTTGCTTTTCTCTCAACAAATAATATATATATATATATACAAGGAAATCAAGTACTCCTTTGAAACTTTGTGTAAGAGGATTATAATCCATGTGAAATATGTGTCTTTTATGCGGGGAGTTCTAAGTGTTTAACTAAAACGAGATTATTTGTCATACCTTTATCCCAACATTGATGGATCAAATCACTAGCATTGATGCACATGAACACTTACAAATACGTTAACTCCAATCTAAGGCATACGATGAGATTTCTACATTCAATTTCAAGTAAGTCAAACATTGATGCATGTGGACTTGGGAACACTTATACATATATTTCATCTTCATTATCCTCTCTTTTGCATTTAGGTCTCCTCTCTGTGTATGCTTATTGTTTTATCTTTGCTTGGAGACAAACAATAGTTTAAGCATGAGGGAGTTGATACATGGGGAAAAAATGCATATATTCTATTATCATCGTCCTCAGTTTGCATGCATTTCTACTACTTTTGGGGGTTCAATTAGCATTTTGGTCTTCAATACTGCTTTGTTCGTGGTATTTCTTGTATGTAAATGATTTGTAGGTGTGGATCAAAAGCAAAGCAAAACTCAAGTCCAAAGCGAGCTTGAAATGGCATTTAACATGTAATACAACTAGGTTATGACTTGGGACATAACAATGGAGTATTTAGGGCAAAGAAAGAAGTAAATTATGAAGATTTGCCTTAACTATGGGTGTTTCCACAATTTTTAATTTCCTCCTTGTGCACAAACCACACCCAACCCATGCCCCACACATGTATTTTTCTCCTTTTCACAAGCAATGACCTACATAAATTATATGTTAAGGAGCAATTTTGGGACAACTTTGAGGCAGATCTTTTTAGACCCTTTTCCTTAAGTTTTCAACCCTAAGTTTTGAACAAATACTTTCTTTGATTTCATTCCAATTTCTAGTTTGATATTATCAAATTCCCTTGCAATTGATCAAACCAAATGGATTGATTCTTGAAGATATTCATCTTGTAGGGTAAATATGTCTTCTCATAAATTGAAGCTTTCTTCTTTCAAACGTGAGAATAAGCTAATCTTCATAGGATTAAAATGCTCATGCATCACTTCTTTTAATTTTAATTTTAATTACTCATGCTATTTACTTCTTCGTGTCAATAATTATAATGATTATGCTTGAGTAGATTTATGTAATAGGATTAGATGCAGTCTAAATTGTTAACTAACAACAAATTGGCTTAATTGCCATTTTGATTGCTCAAATTCATTAATTCAATTTTTAGCTCTTTAAATTATGGTTAAGTTGTTTTGATGACCTGAATAGACATAGGTATTCAATCGAAGAACTTAAGGGTATCTTATCAATTGATATGCATGTGATTTTATTTCTAAGTTGCATATCACATTGTGCGTATCAACAGGCTAAAAAATCGATATATAACTCAGGGATATATAATATATAGGTGTTTCCGTGCCTTGTTGTAGGTTGTTCCATTCCTAATTTCCTCTTTGTTATTATTTTTCATTTAAATTACTAAAACAGAGCTGACTAAAAAAAAATTGTTATTTTATTATTCAATTATGTTTGTTTTTTGTAGGTTAATATGGTGACCTTCAGTATAACCAAATCATAGATGTAGTCCAAGACACAATTGAGGTTATATTGTATGAGCTACCCACTACTCATGGGAATTGTCTAGTCCTCAAGATATATCCACTACAATGAGTGCACCAAGTCACCTCCCCTTAGCGCCTACTTTAGATCCTAATGTGAAACGTATTTCTAGTTTGCCTAAAGTTCCTATTGACAAGTTCTAGCTAGGCAATAAAATCACAGTTTGGTGTCGCTATATCAAAGTATCACGAACAATAAATTATGTATCATGATCGTCACGACGCAAATTTTTATTTTTATTTCACCATATACTCTAATTATTATTTATTGATCATTTGAATATAAATATTCAATAAACTAGTGTTTTATCTTATATTAGAAGTGTTTAAGTGTGTCATTTTATGCTAAATTTTCCGCATAACCCTAAATTCGCTTTAAAATGGGGAAAAAAAGACATGTTATATAGGGATATGTGTGAAGGTAATAAATAGCAATACTTTATTATAATTCAATGGTTTAGGAATTATCAATACATCACTGATTTTTCAGCAATTTATCCAAATTTATCGATACTATTTTTCGGTTCATCGGTGATACCGATTTATTAGCAATTTATTAGCTGATAAAGTGTGAAATTTTAAAATCATAGCAAATCAGTAATTTCGCATCATAACTGACCCCAAAACTGCTATATAGCAGCCGCTACACTATAGCGGCACTGCTGTTTAATTATATGGTTCCAGCCTAGAAGTCCAACTCAAGATAATGTCTTTCCAAGAGGCTTGTGGTAAATCAAAGCCAAAGTTTGGTCAATCTATGCCAAGTGTTTTCACTATAACAAGGCTTGTGAAACTTGATAAAGAATCCATATGTCATCATAGTGTATCCACACCATCTCCCCCAGTGCGTAAACCAAATCCTAATGTGAAACTTGTCTCTAGATCACCTTGTGTCACCACTGGTAGGTTCAAGCCCAAGAAGTCCAACTCAAGGTGAATGCCCTTCCAAGATGTTTGTAGTAAACCAAAGAAGCCAAAGTTTGGTCCATCCATGCCAAAGAGTTATCAATGTATGTAACTAGATTTGTCATGTTCGATGTGCCTAGCCCAAGCAAGTATGTCTAAAGTTCAAGGTCAAGCATTTCTCAAATAGGGTTGTAGCCCTAGATCATTGCCAAAGTATTGGAAAGAAGGTCCAAGCCCAAATGAATATACATCTTTTCCATAAGTCAAGGCTTAGGATATCTAATAGTTTTTATATATTATTATATCTATTTATTTCCTAGGATTTCCATACTACTCCCCTTGTATTAAAAAGGAAGTAGTTTTGACAATCTGCACACATATTAAGAACTAATAAAATTAGTCTTAAAATTTTACTTACACCTTCATTAAAAATAAGCAAAACATTTAATGCATGAATGCATAGATAATGAAAAAAAAAGGTGGGGAGTAGAAGTAGAAAGTAGGTTTTGAAATTTACTAAAGTGACTTTCTTTTTCATTTAAAACCTTAGTACTAGAATGACTTATTTTTTGATACAAATGGGGTAATATGTTAGGATGTTGATATCATTTTTCCATAATTTAATTCTATATTTTATTAGATTTAGAATATTTATGTTAACTCGTATCCTCGCAAGAATGAACCTAATATATTCATTAATAAGTGGTCAAGACTCAAGACCGAAGAGTTAAATCATTAAGAAAATTGAGACATTTGGGTCCATGGAAAGGATGCCTCATGAGATGTTGTCAACTAAGAGAGGCATGCTAAAGATTCCAAATAAACAGCGAATAGGCCTGTCTCCTCCCCCCTCTCTCCTAGGGTTTCTAAGTGGGGCATGCCATGGCCAGGAAGAAGAAGTCTCCTTTGTCCATGTCAGGTAAGCAGGTCACGAAGGCACCAGCCCCTGCAACTGAGACGACGACCCAACAGCAGTCTTCATAGGGCTCAATGGCTCCAAATCTCCCTACTATTCACGCAGATCTGTTTTCAGAGAACTTGGAGAATGGACTGTTCGACATTGATATTGCCTCTGCTAAAATGGAGGACCCTCTGCCGAGAAACCCAAACCCAAACACTGCCTCCCCTACCCATGAGCCAGTGGCGACTCCATCTGCAGGGCACGAGGGGGGTTCAAACCAAGCAAATCTTAGCAGAGGAAGGGGTGCGCATACTGAAAACCCTAAAATTCCGCCTGCTGCCATGAATGACAGGAAATCTGTTTGGGATCGGCTGGAAGAGATCTCCCCTTCCCCTACTCCTTCCTGGAGGGATATTTTGGCAGGGAATCGAAACCCTAACCAGGGAGAAAAGCTCTCCTATATTCCACCTGCCATGGAAAATGATTCACTCAGGGTTAAACTGGACAAGAAGGAGGTGGATTCTAAAGCTGAATTATGGGCAAACACCCTGGTTGGTTATGTTTTTGGTGATCAAGTAAAATAAATGTAGTAGGGTATTTAATAAAGTAAGGAGTGGTTGGAATCTCATCCATAATTATTCCCAACACCAAAATGGGAGGATTTGGGTCACTTGGGACCCTTGTGTGTGGAAGGTCATAGCCATTAGTATGTGTGATCAAGCCATACTTTGTGAAGTCAATCACTTGATGGGGAATTATTCCTTCCATGTGGGATTCGTTTATGCTCTGAATAGTGGTATTGAAAGGAGGAGGCTATGGAATTAGTTAAAACTGCACAAAATTCTTGGCTCCCCTTGGATTCTTATGGGGGACTTCAATGTGGTCCTTTCTTACAATGAGAAGTTTCAAGGCGACCTGTTGAATTCCACCGATATGAAAGATTTCCAGGAATGTTGTTTAGAGTTGGGATTATCTGACTTGCAAGGGCAAGGAACGTTCTATACTTGGTCCAGTAAACGAGGGGGTGCTGAGGAAGTCGTGTGCAAATTAGATAGGGCTCTGGTTAACATGGAATGGCGGGCATCTTTCCCCTCTTCTGTGGTGGAGTTCCTCAGTCCCCTGGTATCTGATCATAGCCTGGTAGTGGTTAATCTTCGGGTCTCTACCTTTCAAGATAAGAAGCTATTTCGGTTTTTCCAATTCTGGACAGAAGATGAGGCCTTTGTACCCCTAGTGCACTCTGCTTGGCATCAACCTTTGCAAGGGAATCCCCTGCTCAGAGTGTGCTCTCCATATGCTCAAGATGGACCTCAAACAGTTGAATAAGGTAAAATATGGTTGTATCTCTCAGAAGGTTGCTGTGGTGCGTGAGGAGGTGTCTATTCTTCAAAAGAAACTTCTCTATAACCCTCCCGTCCCCCATCTCAGAGACCAGCTGAACAACCTTGAGAGCAGGTATGCTCATCTGCTTCACTATGAGGAGATGTTCCTCAGACAAAAAGCTTGTATTCAATGGCTCCACTGTGGGGATTCAAATCACAAATTCTTCTATGCAAGGGTGAAGGAGAGACAAAAGCGAAAAACTATTGCTTTTCTTATAGGAGAGAATGGCAGGGAGATAAGGGGTGCTCAGGAGATTTAGAAGGCCTTCAGTGACTACTATAAGTAGCTTTTAGGCATAGATACTCCTTCTTTCGGAGTTCTTGACCCATCTATTGTGGATTGCTCTTTATCTTATGAGCAGCAGTTGGCTCTAAATGCTCCTATTTCCAAAGAGGAGGTCCGAGCAGCTGTTTTCTCTGTTGGTGACACTAAGGCTCCAGGTGTAGATGGTTACTCAACGGGTTTCTTCAAAAAGAGTTGGGATATTATTAGAGATGAGTTATTCATGGCTATTAGAGAATTCTTCACTACTGGCTTCCTGCCGAGGAATGTAAATATTACATCTCTTACCCTGGTCCCAAAAAAGCCTAACCCGCAAAAGGTCACTAATTTTAGACCTATTGCTTGTTGCACCATGCTTTATAAGATCATATCGAAGATTCTTACGCAAAGACTTCCAGGTATCTTGCCCTCAATCATCAATCTTGCTCAATCTGCTTTCTTGAAGGAGAGAAGTATCGGGGAAAATGTGTTATTGGCTTATGAGTTGGTGAGGAAATATGCTCGAAAAGGAGTCTCCCCTAGATGCATGTTAAAGTTGGACCTCCAAAAAGCTTATGACAAGGTCAACTGGAGCTTTGTGAGGAATCTTCTGCTTCTGTATGGCTTTCCTTATCAGTTTGTAAAGCTGGTTACCGCTTGCTTGGATACTGTGGCCTTCTCCCTATACTTAAATGGCGTGCTATCTCCGCCTTTTCAAGCGAAAAGAGGTTTGAGGCAGGGAGATCCCCTCTCCCCCTACTTATTTGTCCTTGTCATGGATTACCTCACCAGATGTCTTAAACAGTTATGGACAAATGATTCTTTCAAAGGCCATCCTAGATGCAGAGCTTTGAAGATAACCAATCTGAGTTTCGCGGATGATATCCTTTTATTCTGCCATGGTGATTTACTTAGTGTCAAGTGCCTTAAGGATGTCCTTAATCATTTCTATAGGATCTCGGGGTTGATCCTAAACCCTCAGAAATGTACTGTCTATTTTGGTGGCGTGTCGTCTGATGTTAAAAGAGCAATTATCGATCTTTTGGGGTTCCAGGAAGGTACTCTTTCAATTACCTACCTTGGCCTTCCTCTAACCTCTTCGAGAATCTCGGCTAGTCTACTCCAGCCTATGTTGGAAAAGGCTAAAGCTCAGCTTAGACACTGGAGTACTATCTATATATCTTATGCGGGGAGACTACAGCTTATCAAGTCTGTTTTATTTAGTATACAACTATACTTCAGCCAGGTGATCCTCCTACCAAAAAAGATCCTCTATCAGTTCGTGAGTCTCTGTCGAAACTTTCTTTGGTCAGGAAAGATACATGTTAGAAGACGAGCCCTGGTTTCATGGGAACAGATTTGTACCCCCAAGGCCGAGGGTGGGCTTGGTTTCCTCAACCTGGAAATTCGGAATCAATGTGCCTTGGGTAAGCTTCTTTGGAATATCGCCACTAAGAAGGATTCGCTATGGGTGAAGTGGATTCATGCTATTTACCTTAAGAATATAAATGTGTGGGAGTATAATCCCACTACTTATACTTCTTGGCTGTTTCAGAGAATCCTGCTTGTACGCTCTCAGCTACAAAGTTTTCTCCATTTGCGGTGGTCAAATGGTTATACTGATTATAGCATCAAAGTTGCTTATGATGTTGTGCGTCCCAGGCAGGAAAACCAAAAGTGGCCCCAGCTGGTGTGGAACTCCCTTAACTTGCCAAGGTACAGTTTCCTTCTTTAATTGGCTTTCAGAGATAGATTGATGACTAAAGCTAAACTTCAGGAGATTGGTATGGATGTATCGGAGCAGTGTGTGTTCTGCCAACAGGGTCTAGAAACCCGGGACCATTTGTTTGTCCACTGCTCTATTACAACGGCTATATGGAGGAAAATTCGAAGATGTGCTAACAGAAGGGACCCTATTCAAGGGTGGCAACAGGAAGTGCAGTCCTTGTTGAAAAGATCTAGACAAAATAGACAGAAAAAACAGATCCTAGGAGCTCTTTTGTCATCTTATATTGCAAATGTATGGTATGAGAGAAACTTGAGGGTTTTTGAAAACCGAAGTAGGGATGTTGATAGTATCAGTCAAGCTATTGTCTTAGTTGTAGCTAGATGTTTAATGCACCCACACTATAAGGTTAAATTCCAAAAGTAGGTTAGTCTTGTTGACTGTATAGTAGGTTGATATCTGGATTGTAATCTTTTTCCTTTTCGTAAGTAATAAAATTTCTTACTTATCGAAAAAAAAAAAAGAGAGAGAGAGGCATGCTTTCATAGTAGGAAATTAGGGAGAGTAGCAATTTCCCCATACCCTTGTATGAGCTTAAAATACTATCCTACAAACCCTTTGAAACTGCATAATGATTGGGGTTCTAGCAAATCCGATCTCCGGTCGATAAAAATCAACCCTTCGGTCTACCAACGCAATATTCCCAATAAGTAATTAACTTTAATTGGATTAATTTAACAAGATACTACAGCTTAGCATTTTTATTTTTTTTAGTGAATACACTTTATGTATATATATACTTTGGTTTTTCACACACTAGACCATATATCATCAATCTATAAAAGCTAGGCCGTAGCACAAGAATAAAATCCTCAAAACCCTATAGCCTTTAAAATAATATATAAAGCATTGTCAATCACTCTCAGCAGCTCCCTTCCCACACCAACTCCATCATTGATTCAAATTCCCCCCATCCCTATCGATCTAACTCTCAGCATTACTATCCCTCACCAGCCATGGTGAATATTGGCAAATGCCAAGGCGGAGCCGTGGAGGCTGGAGAATGACAAAGAAAGTACAAAATAAATAAATAAATAACCATAAAGTTGAATTTGGTTAATCTATTTCTTAACTTTTGAGCAAAATCAGGGTTTCCACTAGCGTTAAACATTTGGGGAATGCAAAGCAGCACCCTAAGGCAATTTGAAAGCTTCATAGACCTTGAATGTCAAGATAGACAATGTTTTCACAGCAACACAAATGCACTTACGAGGCTCTTGGGAGACAAAGAAGTTAATGCTCACAAGAGGAAGTACATACCAATTCTTTGATTCATCAAACTTCAATGTACCAGGGATAGATACACGGGCAGAATCCATATTTCTTAAGGAGCCAGATTTAACACTCCATTCAACCTAAAGAAATAATAAAGTTAACAAAAGATCAGATCCCAAGCAAGAATGCGAATATATATATATATATATATAGGCCCATTCCGTAATAGTTGAATGTCTTTATCAACATCAACAGTTAGACAACAATGAATTAAAAAAGAACATTTGTCTCAAAATATAAAGAAGGAAATAAGAAAAAATAATAATAATACAAGAAAGTAACAACTTGAGAATTAGAAACTATATTAGTGAAGACAGAATCAACATAGGATATAATTTACGTGGGAAAAATCCATATATTTAACAATTTAGCTTCAATAGTAGCTCTTTAGTTGTGGAGTGTAATTAAGTCAGATATAGGTGATGTTTGTGTGAAGAAAACCAAGGCAAAAGACAGCAGCCCCATACCAGCTATTTTGTGCAATTTTGGGCACAAAATGAGATGATGAAAGCAGCCCCTAATCAAGTACAGCTGCAGCAGATTGGTAGGTGAAAGATCAAGTACAAATCAGTACAATCATTGTACCTAATCCTGTCCTTACAGCAGCTACTTAGGCCTAGGATTACTTTTGCAAAGTTAAATGATATCTTAGCTAGTTTTTAGCCCTTTAACTTGTAAGGACCCTCGAGACCAAATGTAAGGGGCATGGAGGGCTAGTTTGCGCAATGCCTGATTTATTTTTTGGTTAAAATTAAACCAGCTAAGTTAGTTTGTCAAACTACTAGTTTGATCATAACCAAATCAGTCCTTTTAACTTTCAATTTAGTTAAATTGAAACGAAACAGAACCTAACACACTCCTACAGATATTGGGATCATTCATGAATGAAAAAGAATTGATTTGGCTCCCATTTTCTATCAAAGCATGAAAATGACCTTCAAACTTGAGTGAAGAGTTTGATTGAATTTATCCTCAAATCTTACCTTCTTTATTCCAAGTATTGAAGTGATTGTGAGTATATGATCATGGAAAGTGATTTTGTATCATATTTTTACTCTTTTTCCTCCTATTTTCTTATTATAAATTTTGGGGGAAATTGATCCTAAAACACCATCACATAGCATGACCCAATTTGTATTTCATATACATCCATCATGCATGATGATATTTAAATAATAATAATAATCTAATCCAATTAAAATTCAAGAAAAGTTATTAAAATAGTCAAATTTCCAGGAAAAAAATCTACTATTGAAGCATTTGGATATTACACATTCAACGATGCTCCATGTTTATCATCAGTTTGAAACCAATATTTTTAACATTCCTGATGAAACATAAATGCTTTAGTTACGTCAACTCATGACCTCAATCCATAAAGGTTTTCTTTCTTACTTTTGGTTAAGTTTAGGTTGGGGAAGGGTTTAGTTTTCGGGTACATCCATTCAGTATTGGTCACTTGATCAGCTTGCAGACTTGTTTCAAACTATACAGGACCTGGGGAAACAAATAGATAGTACTAAGGATGATTATCAGACTGCTAACGCAATTTTCAGCCCTATTGACTGAACTTTTTGACGGAAGACTCACTTTTATTTCTTCTCTCCTAAGTTCTACTATCCTACAATAAAAGCAAAAATTATTTAACAACAGTGTTTAAGGCTTACAGGAGTTAAGCAAAGTGATGAGCTTGATGAAGCACCACAATAAAATGTTTTTGAAATACAGGTGTCCAGCAAAATGTATACAGAAGCAAAGTCAGGATGAATTATTTACTCACTGCTTTCTCTAAAGTTGGAAAATGCTGCACTCTGCTGGAGAGTATTTTCTGCATGTGAATCAATGAAGGCAATGCAGTTCCCTGAAATAGACATAGAGCATAAGGAATATGATGCTGTGTAAGCACACATCACTCATAGGTGACTGAAGAAGAATCGGTACAAAGTCGAAACCTCCACAACATCCACAACTACCATCCCAGCCAACGTATTTAATGTTCTCTTGCCAGCAACATGCACAGCAACAGAGCCACCCATGCTGAGAGAGACATCAGATATTGGAAATGTATTAATGAAGGTAGAAGAATCCTCTTGGATATTGGATGACTGAACCAATTTAGACATTAGCTGACTGGTCAGCCAATAAAATTGTAAAGGCTCTACAGCTTTTTTACGAGTTCATTTCTTTCCAAGAATTCCAATATATTTGTCTTTTTTTCTTTTTCTATTGAAAGATGCATAAGTCTGCTCTATAAGTGTACCATTAATGAGTCATGGTATTCGAGTGTTCTCTGTCAAGACTTGTACAACAGACTGAAGAAAGTGGATCCATAGCTTCTTGAATAGACAAAATGGAGAACCCCACCCCCTCCAAAAAGGAAGAAAAACAACCAAACAAGCCTATTTAACATGGAGCATATTATTTAATATACTAATGCCAATGGATGTTGTAGTCAATAAGAACTACAACAGCATCAAGATTCAAGACAATTCCATTTACATATGTATACATATCAATCATAAACATCCTAGCTTAAACCTGCAAATGGAAGGGATGAGTAAAGAGTAAAAATCCAATACATCTGGTGAATCAGGAGCATTAGCTAGCCTTTTGCCCTCTTTTGTTCTTGTCCCTATCCAAATCCTTTTTGGAATTTGTGTGCTTTAAAGTGAGTTGGCATTTAATTTTAATATAGGAAGAATTGAAAACTGAGTAATTGGTCAAGAGTTAACCTGTGGCCAACAAGCACAATAGCGGGAGTCGAATCTCCATACATTGTCTTTAGAACAGCCAACACATCATTGCATAAAGCCTGCTAAAATATTGAGTTATTCAAATAATGTCAACGAATTTGTACAGAAAAGTATATTCATTTGATTGATTCCCAACATTCTACTAATGTAGTAAATGCAAAAACATATTTCACCTCAACAGATAGGTCTAGATCATTAGCTGTTGTGGTTTTACCATGCCCTCTCAAGTCCATGGCTACAACTCTAGCTTTCTCCTTTATTTTACTTGCTGACAGAGCAAATGAGAGCCTGGACAAATGAAGATGATGCATCGGATTTATCGAGTTATGTGAACAAACTAGTTTGTCATTATGACTACATTACAGAATTTGCTACCCCTGCAAGCCTGAACTGAAAAGATTCATCACAGATATATCTCTGCAAAAAGCTTTGCTGCTCTGTGTACATTTCATTAATGAAAAGCAAGCTTCCTTTGCACAAGTTATCATTCTGTAAGTTTCACATAATGGAAAATACCAGTGATTCCTGGAGAACAGCACCTACCATATTGATAAAAGATAAACATAAAACATTAAGAATAATAATAACTGCTGATTATGAAGCATAACTGGTGAAGGTAATCTTGTAACTCGTCAGAAATGACAAGACACACACTAAAGGAATGCCATATTTTTGTAGTGATGCAAGGTCAATGGAAATGCTAACAGAATAACCCATTCATAGTAAGCAATTTATGCTCCCCAATCCAAAAGTATAATATCTGCCCACTGGTCATACATAAATCATCATCAATAGTCTCATTACAAGAAGCATGTAATGGCTTGTTTGGAAAACCACATTAAAGACATCCCAGTATGTAAGCCCAACAATGACAAGATAGGGGGTATGTTGCAAGCAGCCTCACCTCCACTAGCTATGGGCTTATGGCCACCTAATTCTAAAGCTAACCAAAGAAACAATTTGTAGAGGAAAAAAACAGCAGGAGGTAAAAGTTGTGTAAAAATAGATGTTCGACATAACATTAGTAGTACAGTAGTACTAGTCATAACAGCAGTTAGCACAGCTATACAAAAAGTAATAAAGAAGTAGATACATGCATAAAATACAAAGCATACCTATAAGGAAATAATGACAGAGATAATAATACTAAATAGATAGCACAAGAAACTAAACAACTAGCTAATAGATAAATGAGGGGGAAAAAAAGAGCAACTCGGTAAAAACCAAAGAACTAGGCACCTCTACATACCAAATATATGAAATGCACTACACTTAAATTCCTAGGCTAGAAAGATATACAGGTTTTTTAACAGACCCTAAATATTAAACCTCCTCCAAAGGTTTTAGCTGACTCAATTACTTAACAGACCTGAATATTAAACTCCAAACGTTTTTGTTGACTCAATTAAGCCCAAAACAAAAACAGTGAGAATTGCTTTCCTTTAGTGTTGAAGTTGGCTAAAAAAGAATATAGCTGACATTTGAAGCAAATAATCAAAAAATGTATCTAAAGTTTGAAATCCGCTGTAAACATTATGAGGCAGGCTGAACAAAGATTTATTAACCTTTTCTTTCTTCAATTTTCTATTTCAATGTAGCCAGGTTGATATCAATCTATGTTACCATTCCTCAAGCCTGTTTCAAAAAAGAAAAGAAAGTAAAAAAGGAAAGATGATATAAAGTAGTTGCCGAGTGCAATTACTAATAGTTCTACTATCCGTTTTGAAGCCACCTTTTTAAGTAGTCAAGCTATTCACAGAGAAAGAAAAAAGATGACATAAAGAAGCAATAGACTGCAACTACTTGGATTTCTACTACTGGTTTCAACTTGCGGACCACAATAGTGATTCAATATACCAAAAAGACACAAAAACTCCATGAAGCTGAGTATAGCAACAAAACAAACAAATAAATAAAATCACATGACCAATATAAATGCATTTTATATCAGTTTAAGCAAGAGTTTCTAAAATGCCAATAGTAACAAAGTTGCATTGCCCAAAAGCAATTAAAATTGAACAATCCAAGACAAAAAACGTAAAAGACAGATCTGCCAATACTCGACTTTCCACTTGTGAGCATGGATGGGAGATGACAGAAAAGAGAGACCTGGTTAGAAGTAGCTGTAGCTACTTCTTTATCAATGTGATTTCATTAAATAGACAAGAATATAAAAAAGGTATACGCCTAGTCGGGTGCCCATACACTCATCACGATAAAAGCCCTAACACCAAGCAAGGGAAACCAAAGGCAAGATTTAGAGGCATAAGAAGATACATTACCCAGAATATCCCCCTCCATGCAGACAAAAGACAACTGGTCCTTCCGATCCTGCTTTATAAATATGAAAAACCTAAAATAGAAATATGGAAAAACAATGGTAGATTATTCAAAGGCAAATTCAGCATCATCAAAAGTAATAAACAAGGACTAGGGATTTTCGGAAAACATGTTGTATTTTAGGGTTCCTATTTTATCCTTTTATGTTCCTTCCTTCCTCTTAATCATTTCTGTAGTTCCTCTGTCACTTTCTTCACTCGCCTCCTTCTATCCTTCTTACTCCCTAATTTCCGCTAATCAATCCAACTTTAGATAAGCTAAGCAGTAGTACTACTTCAGACAAAATTACTACCACAGATAAAATTCCACGCTGCATTTGGTGTCATATTATGATAGTAAAAGGTTTCAACTTTTTCTCTACACGTTAATTTGAGCAATGGAGATATGCACGCAAATCGCATAGGGTTCCTCACGTATGCACATTTCATGTGCAATCCTCGACCAATAACTGCACAAGACATCCCATACCAGATGCACACACTCTGCACTTATCTTCCTGTTACACCTACAATTCTAATAGTCATGATTAATATATGCTAATCTGGATAGCTTAGCTTCGCTTAGGCCTGCCCATAGTCAATTCATGGAGAACATGAAGGTGCAATCTATGCTTATGAATGTGTGAAGCTGTTGCAAGAGTGGAATAATATTTATTAAAAATTAAGATAGGTAACTAATCTCTAGAACAAACGGAGTGAACAAATAGAGTTGAAGTTGGAAGGATAAAAATGGTAAAAATATTGACTAAAACTGTCCTATACATAAATTTAGACAAGCCATATAGAAAGCAGGTAAACAAAAGAGAAGGGCAAAACACGAAAAATGGAAAACGAATATACTTCATCAGAATCCGGAATTGGGATATCTTCCTCCTCGTCAAAGTAGCCCAACCAGTCTATAGGCGCGTACTTGTGAGAGAAAGTCCTGCATTTCACAAACTACCATCAGTTTGCTATATACCACATTAGGAACAAAAACACAGAAACGACAACGCGTTTAATCAATAGCTAGACACACGATGCGCGATACACACACACACACACATACTTGAATGTCTAAGGATAAATAAATACCGAAGAGGAGGACGAGGAGGAGCATCGGAAAAAGCGGAAAAGACTGGTTGAACAGGTGGCAATGATTGTTGCTCTTCGCCGCTGTTCTCCTCCGGGAACGAACTCAGGCATGATGAATATTCCATGATCGCCACCCAGCTGATTCCTGCGCCTGCACTTGGTTTTGAGCTTCACGGTTTCTGGGGTTTAAAAGTTCGCGTTCGTGACATAGGCACTATCACGTTTGTCCCTTTGTATTTCCAATTATCCTAGGTCGGTCCGACACTATACTTTTTCTTAGTTACTCATCGAACTTTAAAATTGGGGAAACTAATCGACACAATCAACTTGGTGTTTGGAGCATGGTTTTTTTATAAAAAATAATCAACTTAGTATTTAGAGTAGTGTTAAATGAAGCAAAATAATTTATGTATAAAGTAAAAAATACAACTATATTTCTAAAATATTCATATTTTTATTACATGTATAAAGTATTATCTCTTTATTCTCTAAAATAATTGAAAAATCATAACCTTGTTATGGTAGATCATCGAAAAGATATTATTTAAAGAAAGGGATTTTATTGTTTGTATATAAAAAATATTATATCCACACAAACAAAAATAATCTATAAAATAAATGTACATATCATACTTAGACATTCTATGGCAATATAAGCACGTACAAGCTACACTAGCGTCATTTTTAACAATTATTTTTCAATTACAAGCCTCATTATTAAAGATCATGCTATTTATTACCTTTCATATCTCGTATATGGAGGTAATGAAAAGTCATTTGAAGATGTGCATTCTGTATATTGATTATTCCTACATATGGTTGAATGTCCTCATCAATGTATGTCAAGGTATTGTCGTTATCTTTGTCTTCATGGTGTGAGTGAATGTGTGGAATACTTTACTCGTGAATGAGCATTGCACGAACAACTGGAATATGGACTCCTAGTTTTGACAAAATGCATAATTCCGATCTAACTAGGGGTTGTACCTATTAAGCCTGTCTTTAGTAGCCAAATGCCCCATGCAGGTAGCTAAATAATAAATTGTTGACTAGGGGTGCAGAGTTTTGCCATACGGTTTTCCACCATTCTACATTTGGACTTATATGCCTTAAGTAATCATAATCTCACTTGATAATATAAGATGCTTCATTTGGGAGATTGGAGAAACAAGGCAAGAGTTTGGTTCTTAGACTTAAAATGCACCTTAAGAGCCACAATGCAACTGCTAGCATTTCCACATCCTATACCGAGCCACTCTTTATGAATTGACCATGGATCCATTTGATCCATAGCATGTCCTTCTTACTAGCCAAATTCCATAGATGTTTGCTAAGTGTTACCTCATGTCATATACCAATGTCTATGATGCTAAGTCATCCCTAATTCTTTGGTAAGTATCATATAGTTCAAGAAACTGGGATTTTTTATGCTTTGTGTTATGTTTCATGTCCAAAGAAAGGTGCGACAAGCAAAGATGAGTTAGGATAAAACCTTTTTAGGCAGTAGAAATATATTTGGATGCCAATAATAACTAATTTCAAGAGATGTTATCTCCCTGCATATGTAAGAAGTTTGACAGCCCAATGAAGCATTCGATGTAGTACCTTATCAATAAGAATAGCCATGTGATGGGCATTCAATCATGTGTTAGCAACCGATACCCCTAGGTACTTAAAGGGAGAATGCCTTGTGAAAAATTTAGGTAATGAAGAATCTCATATCATACTAATGGACACACTCCTCCAAAATATATAGAGTTTTTCTATGAACTTATCGTGAACCCTGATGGTTCAGTAAGTGGTGAAATTTTTCCTTGAGGAGCTAAATCAAGTTGAAATCTCCATGGCAAAATAACTGCATGTCATTCACAAAAGACAAATTCATAATTTTCAGCATTTTACATTAAGGATGCCCCTTGAATCGTGGTTCTTACCATATAATCTTCATTATGCGATTAAAATATTACATGACAATCACGAATAAGGAGAGAGGGAGTCCCTTTTCCTTAGTCCCCTTTTCCCTTTAGTGAGATCTAATAGGGTGTCATTTAGTATGATATATTACTACACACCAAAAACTTACATCATGATTACATTTACCAAATGAAGGGGGAAGTGAAATGCCAACATAACCTTCTTAAGGAAATCCCAATGGACTGAATTATATGCCTTGCACAGGTCTACTCTTATCATTTATCTAGGTGAAGTATTCTTTTGTCCTTGAATTTTCAACATATCATAAGCCAAAAGAATATCCTCCCTTCATTTAATAAAATAGATTGTGAGTGATCAATTAAATCTAGCATGATACGTTGGAGTCTAGACATAATGATCTTGGTAAATGCCTTATATAAGAAGCAATAGAGAAAAAATCAGCCACATTCTCAACACTTACTATCTTTGGGATAAGAACAAACATTATTGAAGTGATAAAATGTGGTAGCCTAGCTATAAGAAATGAATTGTTCAATAACCTCCATGTTTCATCTCCCACTACCCCCCAAGTTGATTTGAAAAAAAAAACATGAGGAAATCCATATAATCCAGACGCTTTAGTGTCACCAATGGCAAATATGGCTTCCTTGCATTCAGATTTGGTGAAGGTACTTGTCAATAGGTGTTGTTGTTCTGTGGATAAAAGAGGTCCTTAATCAAGTATATGTTGCGCCAATTCCACTATATGTGTGGTATGCTACCCTAATATATGTATAGTATTCTCTAAATTGTTGCAAGATTAAAGTCTTAGATCCAAGGGATCTTGATAATACTAATACTAGTAACAATAATAACAATGTACTATTTATTTCTATTATGAATGTAAAATTGCATTCCATAATGAGGTAATTTCCACATTTACCATATGCATGATGTATATCGATGCATTCACACATATATACTTGTGCACAAATACACCAAACATTACTTGCGCATGCTTACATATGGTTGCACACAAGATGAATTAGAATGGTTGCATCACATGGGCATGCGCATACACAATATGGGAAACATTGCCCTTATGCACATCCTTACACAAACATATGCCATAAACTTGTCATCATACAACACACATTACACCACATCGATATGAACACACATATACACTTGCACATAATATATATATATATATATATATATATGATATATGCAAGTGATGATTGACGGAGGGAGAACTCACATCCATGCACACATACACTATACACACACAGACTCTAACCTCACACACACACCATGGCCTTACATAGATGCAAGGCCTACACTATTAATCACATAACACATATATAACACCATGTTCTGATTCTTAGAATAGTGTTTATTGTTTAGTATGTATTTGGGTGATATTATTGTAAATGTATGATATTTGGTATATTTTTTATTTTATAATGATATTTTTTAGAATTTATTTTGTTAATATTATTATATTATATAGCTATCTGCATGTTATGTATATTGGTATTTATCTAGATATTAATATATTATTTTTTACCATAAGATATATAAAGTATGGGATAGATGTTTTTTTGTAAGTAATGTGTGGATTTTATATATTATACCAAAAAGGTAGAATTGAGTACATCAAAATGGTTCTCAAGACATCAATACGAATTCATGTTATCAATCAAGGCTAAAATATGTTGGTATGATTTACATGCATTGAAACCAACTGCACGAGTGGCCAAATCCTTCAAAATGAGCTTCTTGAGGTGTGTCTAGGGGAGATTAGTGCGCTGGAAATTTTGTCTATTATGTTCTCCCCAAGTGTGGTAAACTACTGTAGCAAATAAGGTTCGTAAGAAATTTGTGCGAACTCTCAGTCCTCTACCATTCTTGCTTAGCCAGTGGGTGATTTCGTGCCAACTAGTGGACTTCTGGAGGCAAAGGCAATCGGTAGCTATGATTAGATTATACCATAAAGCTTGGGAATATGGGCAAGTAAAGAATAAGTGTTCAAGAGTTTCAACTTCAGCATTGCAGAAGACACATGTTGTGTTTATATGTGGATCTATCCAGATCATACGATTCTTGGTGAATAATCTGTCTTGAATCGCAAACCAAAGAATAAATTGAGTCTTGGGATGGAGCATTTATTCCAGACCAGGTCATGCCAGGGCACCTTACTATGATGAGGTCTTATTAGGTGATACACACGAGATATGCAGTATTTGTTGTGATATGTGCATTGTGCCTTTCCTTGCTCAGTAGTAAAGAGATTGAAAAAATATGATCTAAGAGATAAAATCTTCTTAAAGATCCAAGAAGTTGTGGTATATGTATGCATAGACCAACAGTCTTGGTTTTTAATATAATAAGAATGAATCCACCGAATCCATAAGACTTCTTTGTGTTTAATAATGTTCTAGAGATGTTTACCTATTGCTGCATTGTTCCACTAGAATAGATTCAACAGTCCAAGCCCCCATTTTTGCTTTGGATTGCATACTGTGTCCCAAGCAACTAGATTTTGCCTGAAGTTTCTGATCCTGACCAAAGGAAGGATCTGCATCTAGCATTAATCTCCTGTAAGACTTGATGTGGCAGAATGAATAGAAGGCTTTAGTAAGCTTGTGTTCCAAAAAGCACAGAGTTAATCAATTGTAGATGCCCTACATAGCTGAGTAGACAATTCTGCCAATGTTTCAGTCTGTTTGTGATTTTTTCGAGTAAAGGTAAGTAATGTTGTTTTCTCAAGGTTGTACCAAAAAGAGGGACACCAAGGTATCTGATTGGTAGCTGTCCTTCTGGGATGTGATGGGTAGAATGCAGAGAGTCTATGATGTGTCTGCCAACCTTGCCACCAAAGAAAATATTGCTCTTGAGATTTTTGATAATGCCAAAGATGATTTGGATTATTTTAATACAACTCAAGTTTTTCCAAATCATGAACTTTTAGATTGGATGAGAGGAATTGGTAGAATATTGAGAATGGTCATTCTTATTAGGTGTTCATTCAAAGCTAATGGTAGTAGAGTAGATTGGGTTTGGCTAAAATGTGAAAGGAGCAATGAGTATAAACGTATTACGCTAGTGAATATTAAGGATCCTCAATTTACCAGTTCCAAAAAGAATCATATCCTTTTAAAATTATTAGAACTGAAGATACTGAATATGGATGGTCTTTACATGTTTGCTAGAAGTGACACAATCATGAATTGGTGAAGCATAAAGAATGGCATTCATTTTTGGATAGGTTGACTAAAGATGAAATGGAGATAAGTAAACAATTAAGAAAAAGTCATATGAAGCCAACAATTATCAAGACATAAATAATAATACAATGATTAAAAGACAGTTCTATAATGCATAACATAAGTTAAGGGTGAAGGAAATGGAAGGTTAAATGGTTTTGTAAATACTTATAGAACATATTGTGAATACTGATTTAGCACACCCATTTTTTACTACTAAAAAAATTCATTTAAAATAATGCGGAAGCTAAAAATACAATTAAGAAAGATGGGGTGCTAACACCATACCTAACACAAGATAAATATTCACTGCCTTTCTTATATCAGATATAACTCTAAGAACAACCTATTAATTTAAAATAGGGTGCGTAAATATAAATAAAATAAACTTTGAAAATACCGTTTACATCAAGGACCTCATCGGTCCCCGACCAAATTAATACAGCAAGAAAAGTTTATTAAGAAGATGGGAAATATTAAAACAATGTTAGGTCGTGACCCCCAAAACTATGATCCATCACAGACCGCACAAAAACCTATTGATGTCCGCGCTCTCATACCTCGAACTGAAGCTAAGGTAGGCTTACTAGTAACCATCCCTAAAAACATGCACATGGCCCTCTGCTTGTAGGATTGAGTAGTAGACTTATAGGCACACCAATACGCTACGTACTAAGTTAAGTTTCTTCCTTAATAGAAACACAAATATGAAACACAAAATATATCATAACATAGATATCATATATAACATGCATCATGTTAATGTAATGTATGTGAAGGTAATAGTGCATCAGAGTAAACTATCATGCATAACTCAATCAACACAAAATGTATCTGATGAGTTCATATTTTGACACATTTTATACCCTTGTAATCTTAGTTTTTGGTAGTTTATTTAACTAATATAGGGGAATAATTGTTGTTTTATGCTTAAGTAGTAAAATTTGCATAAATTTTATTAGTTGAGCTAAAATGATATAAATTAAGTATATTTAGAATAAACAAATTATTTATTAATATTTATTAAATTTTATTTTGTAGGTATTATTATTTTTAAATTAAAAAAAAAAAAGTCGACGTTTGGACCAACGGCCAAAGGCCGAAGGCCCAAACGCCACTAAAACGAAACCAAACGAGCCACACGGAGCACAGCTACACAGGAAAAAGAAGAGTCAGCCGCAAGGGCTGACGTGGCAAAAGGCACAAAAAAGTTAATAAATAAAAGGTGCGGCGCAGAGAGAAGGGAGGCTCGACAGAGAAGAAAGGTGCGGCAGAGCAGAGAGAGAAAAGGAGGGCGCGTCACGAGGCGGCAGACGCAGGGCCTCCTCAGGCTCGGTAGAGAAAAGAAGGACGTGCGGGAACGCGGCAAAGGACGAAGTGCACAGGGCCAACGCACGGAAAGCGAGGCAGCACAGGTCGTCAGCCCTGTCAGCCGGCAGCGGGAAAAAGAAAAAAAAGAAAAGAATTACGCACAGAAATCAAGGCACCCAAAGAAGAGAAATAAGAAGAAAATTATACCGGTAGAATTTATTTCAGATAAAATTAATTTTTATCTGAATAAATTCTTGATCTTTAATTCAAAATTAATTCCGGTTATTTCTTTCTCTTATTTTTAATTTATATTTCAGATATATATTTCTATGTAATTAATTCTTTAATTATGGTTGGCTGATTATTTATTGTTAGGGAATAATTTGAAACCCTAGATTATGATTTGAATTATAATTTTATTTTCTTTGTTTCGTGAGATTGTTTCTTGACTCTATATTAATTGCTATCGTTTATATGTGTGATTCTGTCCAGTATAGTTTATTTGGTGCATGCCTTGTTCTGGTACCTCATAAGTGACAGTATGCAGGATTAATTGCTTGCTAGGTGGCCATCTAAATATACTAGAATTTATATGTATAAATTGCAGCTAGGATAGATAGCAATTCACCTAATCGTTTTGTGATTCTAACCGAAGTGGTAAAACGTTTCGATACGTGTGGGTCAAGAAAAGGAAATACAGCTAGACATGCTTTTTGTACTAGTCTGGGTACTTAGATTGACAGCCTTCCACTTACACTTAATGCATTAAATCTAGTTAAATATAGGAGCCGCTTGTTGCTGCTATACTGCTAGTATTTAATAGGGTTAATATTGGCGCTTTGTCGTATTAATTTAATTAAGGGAAGTAATATAAGGTGTATAGACCTGCTTTTGGTGTGCAACTTGGTCGATCTCTTTCTCACGATTAAAAGATGACTTAGAAATAAATATTATACTTTCAACCTAATCTAGTGGTGGATTTTTATTTCCCTAACATATTTCTCCTATCTGCTAGTTTCCCATTATTTTCGTTATTAGTTTACTTTATTCCATTTATTTTATTTTATTACTTTTATTATTATTTTGATAAACCCCCATCAGTATTTTTCTTATTTATTTATTTTGTGTTACTTAGGATTTTTATTTTTAGTTTCAGTTTAAGCTAGTTAATTAGAGGTGAGCCCTCTCAATCCCCGGTTTAGAACGATACCCTTATTTACCAGTGCTACATTTGACAACAAGAGGGTTTAAATTGTGTGCCGGCTACGGTCGCACCAATTTTTGGCGCCGTTGCCGGGGATTGGTAACATTACCTATATTATACTAGCAAGATTTTCTTAGTTTGTTTTTATATTTATTTTTATTCTTTATTTTTAGTACGGTTTACTCGGTTAAAGTGTTTTTCTTATTTCAGGAATCCACTGGTTGATGCACACGAGACGAAAAGCACAAGGAGAGTTGATACCAGTGAATCTTGAGATAGAAAAATTCATTCGAGAAATTAGAAAGTCGAGAGTTTCTGGTTCTCCATCATCATCAACCGGTTCTGTTTATTTCACCCAAATGGAAGGTAATAAAAGTTTACGGGAGCTAGCAGCCCATAACATAGCTGAAGCTGTACCTACATGCATAGGATATCCTGAGCCAGCTGAAGGGAAAGAAAAGGATTTTGAATTAAAATCCAGCCTACTTCATCGTCTTCCAACATTCCATGGTCTCCCAAGTGAAGATCCAAATAAATTCCTAAAGGAATTTCAATTTGTGTGTGTCTCCATGTGCCCAAAAGAGGCAGATCTTCAAATCTTGAAGCTCAAGGCATTTCCATTTGCCTTGATGGATGGTGCAAAAGACTGGCTTTATGAGTTATCAATAGGACGTACATACTCATGGGATAATTTAGCAAGTGCTTTCTTAGACAAATATTTTCCAGCATCACGTGTCACGGTACTCAGAAAGAGGATCACCGGGATCCAGCAAGAGCCTGACGAGTCATTTCATGCATACTACAATAGGTATAAGGTTTTGCTTTCACAATGCCCACAACACGGGATGAGGGAAGAGAATTTATTGCAATATTTCTATGAGGGTCTCACTCCACTAGAAAGGAATATGTTGGATGCAACAAGTGGTGGTTCGTTTATGGACAAAGATCTTATTTCAGCACAAGCGCTATTGAAAAATCGAGCCTCCATTGCACAACAATATGATGGTCTTTCTATTCGTGAAAGAGTAAATGAGGTGAGTGTGAATAAATTTGATGATAAATTTCACCAACTCTCCACTCTTGTTTCGCAGATTGCAACAGCTACTGGAATTGTTACAACATGCGGAGTGTGTTCAGCAATAGGACATCCGAGTGAGAAATGTCCACAGATAATAGGAGGAGAAAACCATGCACAAGCTAATGCCATCGGATTTTCAAATACTTACCATCCAGGTATGCGTAACCATCCAAACTTTCGTTGGAAAGATAATAATAATGTTCTAAATCCTCCAGGTTTCAACCAAGTAGCACCAGGTTTTTATCAAAAATCACAAGGAGGATCTTTTCAGCCTCAAACTCCAGCTACTGATAAATACGATAAGATGTTTGAGTTGTTATCTAATGGACTGAATCAGCTGCATCAAAGTCAACTCAACATGGAAAAGAGAGTGATGAATATTGAGAGGCAAATTGGAGAATTGGTTACTAGTTTAAATCAATCGCATGATCCGGGAAAATTGCCAAGTAGCACTATACCAAATCCAAAGGGTAACTTTGAATCAGCAAATGCAGTGATAACCAGAAGTGGTAAATCAAGTGAAGATAATTCTAATAAAGTCAAGGAGAATATTGAGCAATTGGAAGAAGATCCCGCTACAAAAGAAGGGGAGAGCATGAAGAAACAAGAGAATAAAAGCGGAAACCGACAAACGAGTGATGGAAAAGCCAATGAACTGAAATTTGAAAGTTATAGGAATGGTAAATCCTCTACTATTCCTAATAACGTTATAACTAATCCTATTTCTGCAGCTCCTTTTCCTAGCAGGTTATCCAAATCAAAGAAAGATGAGAGTGATCAAGCAATTTTGGATACATTTAAGAAGGTGCAAGTTAATATTCCACTCCTAGAGGCTATCAAACAAGTGCCTAAATATGCAAAATTCTTAAAGGAATTGTGCACCACAAGGAAAAGACTACGGGAAAAGGAAGTGGTGAAGATGAGTGAGCAATTGTCTGCGGTGATACAAAGGAAGCTACCTCCAAAATGCAAGGATCCTGGAAGTTTCACAGTTCCATGCGTAATTGGTAACAATAAGTTTGAAAATGCTATGCTAGACCTAGGTGCATCTATTAATGTTATGCCATATTCTATTTATGCATCTTTAGGTTTAGGAGAGCTTAAGAAAGATAATGTGATCATTCAACTTGCTGATCGTTCTAACGCATTCCCTAAGGGACTTGTAGAAGACGTTCTTGTGCAGGTTGATACACTTATTTTCCCAGCAGACTTTTATGTGCTGGATATGGACGATAGCATCTCAAGTCCAATGCCATTGCTATTGGGCAGACCTTTCATGAGAATTGCTCGCACAAAAATAGATGTTCATACTGGTTCTCTTACCATGGAATTTGATGGGGAAGTCATAAGCTTCAATATTTTTAACACTATGAGATACCCCATGGATGATCATTCTTGTTTTACTATTGACACTATTGATTTGTTAGTACAGGATTATTTTGAGGAGAACAAGGAGGACCATTTAGATACCACTCTTGTGAAAAGTTTAGGATTGGATAAAAAGGGGGAAATGATTCCATTGGAGGAAATAGAAGCAATACTTGCACCACATCTTGTGCATATGGTATCACACATGGAGGCAAACCCTCCATATCGGTATGGATTCCCTCCTCTTTCAATTCCTTTATCTACTAACAAACCCATAACTTCTGTGATTCAAGCCCCCATATTGGAACTCAAACCATTACCGGATCACTTGAAGTATACTTACTTAGGAGATGATGAAACCCTTCCGGTGATTATATCTTCAAAGTTAACAGATGAAGAAGAGAGGAAGCTCTTAGGAGTTCTCAAGAATCACAAGACTGCTATTGGATGGACGCTAGCAGACATCAAGGGAATAAGCCCTACTATGTGTGTTCATCACATACTTTTTGAGGATGGAGCAAAGCCAACTAGAGAAGCTCAACGTAGGCTTAATCCTCCTATGATGGAAGTAGTGAAGAAAGAGATCATCAAGTTATTGGATTGTGGAGTTATCTACCCTATCTCAGATTCTAAATGGGTGGCACCTATACATGTGGTTCCTAAGAAGTCAGGGGTTACAGTGGTAAAGAACGAGGAGAATGAACTTGTCCCTCAAAGGACAGTGACGGGTTACCGAGTATGCATTGACTACAGGAAGCTGAATGCCACGACAAGAAAAGACCACTTCCCACTACCATTCATTGATCAAATGCTCGAGAGATTGGCTGGTCATTCCTATTATTGCTTTCTTGATGGCTACTCCGGTTATAACCAAATTCACATAGCGGAGGAGGATCAAGAGAAGACAACTTTCACATGTCCATTTGGCACATTTGCCTACCGACGCATGCCCTTCGGGCTATGCAATGCCCCTGGTACTTTCCAAAGATGTATGGTTAGTATTTTCTCTGACTACATTGAGAAAATTATTGAGGTTTTCATGGATGACTTTAGTGTTTTTGGCGACACTTTTGAATCTTGTCTTGAAAATCTGAATTTAATTTTGAAACGATGTGAAAAAACTAACCTTGTGCTTAATTGGGAAAAGTGTCATTTCATAGTGACACAAGGAATTGTACTCGGTCATGTTGTGTCATCTAGAGGGCTAGAGGTTGATAAGGCTAAAGTAGATACTGTGCGTTACTTACCCTCTCCCACTTGCGTGAGAGAGGTGCGTTCTTTTCTTGGACATGCAGGTTTCTACCGTAGGTTTATAAAAGACTTCTCTAGCATTGCACGACCATTGACACGCCTCTTACAGAAGGAGGTGATATTTGAATGGAGCAAAGAATGCCAACAAGCATTTGACGAGCTAAAAAGGCTTTTGACTACTGCTCCAGTGATATTACCGCCAGATTGGTCCCTGCCATTTGAAATCATGTGTGATGCCTCTGACTATGCAATTGGGGCAGTTTTGGGACAACGAAAGGATAAAAAGCCATACGCCATCTACTACGCTTCAAGGACTCTAAATGATGCTCAGTTGAATTACTCAACTACCGAGAAAGAACTATTGGCTGTGGTATTTGCTCTTGAGAAATTTAGGTCATATTTGCTTCAAACGAAAGTTACCATATTTACTGACCATGCAGCTTTGAAGTATCTGTTGTCTAAGAAAGACGCAAAGCCACGATTGATACGATGGGTACTCTTATTACAAGAATTTGATGTGGAAATTAAGGACAAGAGAGGTAGTGCGAACGTAGTGGCAGATCATCTGAGCCGAATGATTCAAGATGGTGAACCCATACCATTAATTGAAAATTTCCCAGATGAGCAGCTCTTTGGGATACAGGTAAGTACACCATGGTTTGCTGATATAGTGAATTATTTAGTAACAAACAAGTTTCCTAATGACATGCCACGATCTGTAAGAACTAAAATTAGAAAAGAGGCATCCCAATATGTTTGGGATGATCCCTATTTGTGGAAATTCGGTAATGATGGTATAATTAGGAGATGTGTCCCTGATTCAGAATTCGAGCATATTCTAGCACATTGTCATACATTGCATTGTGGGGGACATTTTGGTGCTAAAAAGACCGCCTTCAAGGTCCTTGAAGCAGGTTTTTATTGGCCAACAATATTTAGCGATGCCAATGATTACTGTAGGCGATGCGATAGATGTCAGAGATCAGGTAATATTGGTCCCAAAGACCAAATGCCCTTAACTTCTATTATAGCTGTAGAAATTTTCGACGTTTGGGGCATTGACTTTATGGGACCCTTTCCATCTTCTAAAGGTTTCCTCTATATTCTTCTTGCAGTAGACTATGTATCAAAATGGGTGGAAGCAATTGCCACCCGGACTAACGATTCTCGTGTAGTTGCAGGGTTCCTTCAATCTCACATTTTCTCTAGGTTTGGTATGCCTAGAGTAATCATTAGTGATGGAGGATCACATTTTTGCAATAGGACAATTGACGCCTTGCTACGTAAGTATGGGGTGACACATAAAGTCTCTACACCCTACCATCCTCAAACTAGCGGGCAAGCCGAAGTTTCCAACCGAGAAATAAAGAAGATCCTAGAGAGAACTGTGAGCCCAAATCGAAAGGACTGGAGCCAAAGGCTAAATGATGCTTTATGGGCTTATAGGACAGCCTATAAAACGCCTATAGGTATGTCTCCCTTTCGACTCGTTTATGGAAAGGCATGCCATCTACCGGTGGAGCTGGAATACAAGGCATGGTGGGCTGTTAAGAATTTGAACATGAGTATCGACTCAGTTGGAACGCATAGGAAGCTACAACTTCATGAATTAGAAGAAATAAGGGATGACGCTTTTGAAAGTGCTATGGTATACAAGGAGAAGACAAAAGCTTTTCATAATAAGATGATTCGTGGAAAGTCATTTGTTGTGGGACAAAAAGTGCTACTCTATCATTCGCGTCTTCGCTTATTTCCAGGTAAGTTGCATTCTAGATGGGTTGGTCCTTTTATCGTTACTAATGTTTTCCCTTATGGAGCAATACAGATCAAAAGCGAGAAGACGGGGAATGAGTTCAAGGTAAACGGTCACAGGCTTAAGCCCTATTATGAGTCATTCATGGAGCATAACGTTGAAGAAGTGCACCTACAAGATGGACCCACACCGAATGAGTAGACCACTACAATGTCAGGCTGAAGACATAAAAACAAGCGCTGCTTGGGAGGCAACCCAATGTCATAAGGGAGTTTTCTATCCTTTATTTATTTATTTATTTATTTTAGTTTGTTTTCTCCATACTTAAAATTACATGTTTCTTTAGTTGTTTACACATTGAGGACAATGTGTGATTTAAGTGTGGGGGTGTATGTGTTTTATTATTTTCAAAAAAAAAATTTATTGTTTTAAAAAAAAAATTTTTTTAGAGTTTTAGAGTGTTTAATATTTTTTTTTAGAATTTTTAGAGTGTTTAGTATTTTTAGAGTCGTAGGAACCCTTAACTAATCAATGAGGAATATATCTTTGAAATCGAACGAAAAGAGGATCATGAAATTGAGATAAAGTAAGTGGAGATTTTTTGTGTTGATTTCGATATAGGGAACACATATCTACGTGCCTAAGTTTGAATGGAGAAAGAATATGTATGATTGTCTAATCACCGACATGGCATGTTGAGATTCATCACATTCCTCAGTGAGCTCTTGAACCATATATACCTTCTTTTTCTGAGCGAATTTACACAAAATCATCTACGTTTCTTGGCTTCAAAAGTTTCTTTGTAAACCTCATATACGTTTAATTGCTTTGATCAAATTATTTGCCATAGATCTTGTAATGGACTATAGAAATTACTAGAACTAACTCTTGTGCTAGTCAAAGCTTATAGTCAAAACATGCTCTGATTGAGAAAATGATAAAGGCAGCTTAGGAATTTTCCATCACATGACCAAATAGCTTAACCTGATTTGTGTACACTTGATGTACACCCTATAAAAATCCTTTTTAGCCTATACATGGAGCATACATTTTTTTTACCCACATTAAATAACCTTCGGGCCTTAATGTCCTTACCTTTGCTTAAAGCTAGTGGAAGGAAATCAAATCGTTATGGATATAAAGAGTGGTTTTTTATGTGTGTATGTGAAAGAAATATATATATTTATGCTAAGAAAGGGGATTGGTTATGTTTGGTGGAGAAAAAAATGTCGAAAAAAAAAATGAATAAAAAAAAATTGAAAAAAAAATGTTAGGATATAAGGAAGAGAGGGAGTTATGGAGATGATGTTGAGAATGTTCTATTCATGTTCTATTTTGGTGTTAAGTTGGAGATATGTGTCATTAATCATTGATGTGGAGATATGCTTATATTTCATCTAATTATTAGATTCCACTAGCTCTTGATCTTTTTAGCACCACACTCCTAAAATACTCCATACCCTTCTTTACCTTAAACCCCGTTACAACCAATAAGTAAGTCCTATTTGATTTTCAAGATGAGCAGCCTTTGATCTGTTGGAGATTAGTCACAAGAGTTAAGCATATGGTTCGGTTCATTTGGCAAATATTTGGTATCTTTCATGAGGTTTTATCCACAAAATATGAGCCTTCTTTGTTTATATATGTGAGTCGTTTGTTATTTTCATCATCTTATCTCACATACATGAGTGTTTTTATACATTTGTAGCCATGAATCTAAGAGAAAAAAATAGAGGGTATCCATAGTGAAGATGGATCTTGATGTGACTAAGGCGTGGTAGATTTTTATCCATAATATTGATCTGTTCATACCTGTCATGTTTATGTGTGAACCATATGTTGAAATTGATTCTTTAAATCTCCCAATGCTGAATTTTGATTGATTGCTAATCTTGACATTTGAAAGTAAAAGATTCTGAGACAAATATGGTTAAGGGTGTTAGGTATATAGTTTTAGTTTTAGTTTTTATTTATTTCTATTTATGTGTGATTTTTCATTTTAATTGTGTGTGATTTTGTGGGTATATCATCTGCGAAACCCTCACGAGACCTTACTCGTCCTCGATGGGTGACCTAGGGGTTTAAAGGGCTTGTTACACATGCTAAGTGTAATCATGAGACCTACGAAAGTGGCTAGTTAATTTAATTTTATCTATTTAGAGTAATAACTTGCTTGAGGACAAGCAAGAAGCTAAGTGTGGGGGTGTGATGAGTTCATATTTTGACACATTTTATACCCTTGTAATCTTAGTTTTTGGTAGTTTATTTAACTAATATAGGGGAATAATTGTTGTTTTATGCTTAAGTAGTAAAATTTGCATAAATTTTATTAGTTGAGCTAAAATGATATAAATTAAGTATATTTAGAATAAACAAATTATTTATTAATATTTATTAAATTTTATTTTGCAAGTATTATTATTTTTAAATTAAAAAAAAAAAAAGTCGACGTTTGGACCAACGGCCAAAGGCCGAAGGCCCAAACGCCACTAAAACGAAACCAAACGAGCCACACGGAGCACAGCTACACAGGAAAAAGAAGAGTCAGCCGCAAGGGCTGACGTGGCAAAAGGCACAAAAAAGTTAATAAATAAAAGGTGCGGCGCAGAGAGAAGGGAGGCTCGACAGAGAAGAAAGGTGCGGCAGAGCAGAGAGAGAAAAGGAGGGCGCGTCACGAGGCGGCAGACGCAGGGCCTCCTCAGGCTCGGTAGAGAAAAGAAGGACGTGCGGGAACGCGGCAAAGGACGAAGTGCACAGGGCCAACGCACGGAAAGCGAGGCAGCACAGGTCGTCAGCCCTGTCAGCCGGCAGCGGGAAAAAGAAAAAAAAGAAAAGAATTACGCACAGAAATCAAGGCACCCAAAGAAGAGAAATAAGAAGAAAATTATACCGGTAGAATTTATTTCAGATAAAATTAATTTTTATCTGAATAAATTCTTGATCTTTAATTCAAAATTAATTCCGGTTATTTCTTTCTCTTATTTTTAATTTATATTTCAGATATATATTTCTATGTAATTAATTCTTTAATTATGGTTGGCTGATTATTTATTGTTAGGGAATAATTTGAAACCCTAGATTATGATTTGAATTATAATTTTATTTTCTTTGTTTCGTGAGATTGTTTCTTGACTCTATATTAATTGCTATCGTTTATATGTGTGATTCTGTCCAGTATAGTTTATTTGGTGCATGCCTTGTTCTGGTACCTCATAAGTGACAGTATGCAGGATTAATTGCTTGCTAGGTGGCCATCTAAATATACTAGAATTTATATGTATAAATTGCAGCTAGGATAGATAGCAATTCACCTAATCGTTTTGTGATTCTAACCGAAGTGGTAAAACGTTTCGATACGTGTGGGTCAAGAAAAGGAAATACAGCTAGACATGCTTTTTGTACTAGTCTGGGTACTTAGATTGACAGCCTTCCACTTACACTTAATTCATTAAATCTAGTTAAATATAGGAGCCGCTTGTTGCTGCTATACTGCTAGTATTTAATAGGGTTAATATTGGCGCTTTGTCGTATTAATTTAATTAAGGGAAGTAATATAAGGTGTATAGACCTGCTTTTGGTGTGCAACTTGGTCGATCTCTTTCTCACGATTAAAAGATGACTTAGAAATAAATATTATACTTTCAACCTAATCTAGTGGTGGATTTTTATTTCCCTAACATATTTCTCCTATCTGCTAGTTTCCCATTATTTTCGTTATTAGTTTACTTTATTCCATTTATTTTATTTTATTACTTTTATTATTATTTTGATAAACCCCCATCAGTATTTTTCTTATTTATTTATTTTGTGTTACTTAGGATTTTTATTTTTAGTTTCAGTTTAAGCTAGTTAATTAGAGGTGAGCCCTCTCAATCCCCGGTTTAGAACGATACCCTTATTTACCAGTGCTACATTTGACAACAAGAGGGTTTAAATTGTGTGCCGGCTACGGTCGCACCAGTATCATACTTATCTTCATATTATAATCACACATGTAGTCACACATGTACTAGATAGATTATCTTCAGACAACCAATATGGCTTATTTTCCATTCAAACTTTCCAATTATTAACCAATTGTCCATTTAAGCCATTATCAAAGTGTACCTATAAGCTTTTATCCTTTTTGGTCATTCATACCATTATTCCTATCATTATTCAATTATTAATCATTCAATTAATAGGCACCCATATTTTATCATCCAATTAGTTATCATCCTAATTTTTATTATCGAGCGATGGAATGTGTGTCACCTCATGTTCTCACATACCATGGAAGTCGATCCAATAAAGGGACATAAAGTCCAAGCCGAAGCTAATCACCAAAGAGGATATAAGTTTGGCCCGAAGCCAATCACCAGAATTGATATAAGTCTAGGCCAAAGCCAATCACCCAAGTAAAAAGATCCTTTAGTATTGATACCTCTTAGTACATCATTAGCATCTGGAGTAGGTAAGTGTAACACCCCAAAATCACGACTTGAAAATTTTGTTTTGCGGAAGCAAAAATTATAAAACAATGGGTGTTACCGCCACACTCAACATAAGTCCGGTCTCCTCACCATCCTTATGTCAAGTGCTAAGGCTTAAAACAAGTCAGACCAAACAAAATGCGAGAGAAGTACAATACATAAATCAAGGGTTTTACAAAAGAAAGATTATCCATACAATAGGACCATTTAGATAATTAAGTAACTAATAATTTTCGAAAAATAAATAAGATGGGGCACACGAAGGTGCAACAGTGGTTTGCCTTAAACTCATCCGGTCCATGAAATATTACAAGGAAAAGGAAATAGGGACAGGGTCCACTCACTCCCTTAGCCTAACTAGTCATCTGGATGATGCTCCTCAAAATCCTTCAACCACTGCATGCAACGGATTTACTCCTCTGAAAGGTGATAGTATCAGTACGACTTCCTCGTACTGAGTAAATCACAACGCCTCCGGAGAGGTAGCATACCCACATATACAATTATCATACAAATAAGGAATTCAAGTAAAACATACAATCACATGCAAAGCCACGATTTTACGAAAAAATTCCACATCACAATTAATGATACTAGTTAGATCAAAATCCCTAGCAAAGGCATTGAAAACATGCTTATAAATTTCATCACCATTTTAACTTACCAACAACCGCACTTTATAGCATAATAGGAAGAAGTGGTGACATTCCAAACAATCTAACCAAGTTCAAGTCACGCCTAATCCAATTATTACAGATGTATTATGGTGGGTGTCTAATATGGTTATATCGTTTATATATCAATTTTCGAGTGGAATACAATCCCATATCCAAGACAATGATCACCAAGGAGGTGGTACCAAATCAATTCACTCAATTCCAAGGCAAAGCTTGCCAAGGAAGCCACACGACATATCAATCGCCCATAATGAACCTCTGAACTCAAATCCTTAAGTACGCGTACCCCCTATAGGGTGTATGTAATACCTATAGAGCAAAAGTGAGCCCCTTGACTTGAAGGCCCAAACTATGCACTCGGGGGCCAAATCCAAGGCATGAGATTCCTTTCCAAACTCAAGTCTTCCTCTTTAAGTGATTAGTGTCTTATGAAATTTCAGTTTATTAATTTAAGAATAACAAGGTTCATAATATTATAACTTAGCCATCAATCAATCAACCAAGAGACCATGAGGGTCACAACAATCAACCATCCAATGTCAAATCCAAAAGACCACGAGGGTCGCAACACTTCCAAGCCAACATGACCTAGGGTTAGGCATCATGCCATAGCCCGAATAGTTATCCGATTAAGTTATTCAATCCATTTGTCCAATTATTTCCAAAATTATTCTGAGGCCAATACTTAATTCAACTAGTCTAATTATTCACTTTGAATCACATTTTGCCTTAATGACCAAAATACCCTTCCACCTATAACTACCACATTTTCCTTCACTTTATTATAAGTTTTACCTCCATAGGATATTTGTCATGAAAAAAAGCTATCATAAAATAGCTAACGATAATTTAACATTCAATAATTTCTTAGGTACGAAAAAAGACCATATTACCCCTAAGCATTCATCATACATTGTACACGTATACACTCCTAGCATGCATTTCAAGTATCTCATAAAATTCATACAATTTCCACAAATAACTTTCAAACATGAACCATGGTATATAAAATTTACATTTTTACCTCTAGAACATGCAACACATAATAATCACCATTTATACTCTAAGTTAACATGCTATATGTTCAAAATTATCTAAAATATCCAAGGGACACATTTAATTCATTTTATAGGTCTACCATGAAATGTGACAAATTTTCGGTTGGACTCTAACCATAAACATGCACATTTCTCTTTTAGCGTAAATCCATATATGTTGTCATAAGCATATACTCTCAAATTTTAGAGTACTACCTAGGTATATAAATATTAGCATGGTAACATATATTAGTCTACACATCATAATATTCACATAAAATGAACTACGACATGCTTCCATTTCCCACAAAATATAATTCATTTGATATCCTCAACCTAACATGATTTTTATCCTAGAAAACTAACCTATCATTTTTCACACAAGATTCTACCATCTACGGTTTAGTTGGATTTACCTTTGAGCTAAGAAAAATAATACCACGAAGAGCTTCTTCCAAGGATACCTTAAGGGAGGTTAATATTACCTAAAAATAAATAACACCATTATGCATGCATTAGTATCTATGCTAAATAAAATAATAAAATGACAACCTATGAGAACTAATGCCCAAAATAAGACTAGGAAATTAACTAAGGCTGCTGGTGTATGGAACTACTACATACCACACACACCGGAGGGTAGAATACTTACGCCGGAATTAGTTGCTTCTTGGAGAGGCAAAACACGAGGGGGGAGAGAAGCTTGGCAAGGCTACAGGTTAGGTGATATTTGGGTAGGGGTTTGGTGGTGAAAGGGAGCAGGTCGGGGTTGCGAACAAGAATATCTAGTGCTGGAAGTAGGGGATAAGGAGAGGATTTGTAGGGAGAAAAAGAGAGGACCGAAAGGGAGAGGGAAGGAGGGATTTTTTCTGTAGGTTGGGACTAAAGAAGGGAAGGGAAAAATAGGGGAAGATGGGGTTGTTGCAAAGGTTGGTTGGGTTGGATGCTGCAGGTTGGTTGAGTGGAAGATGGGTGTTGAATGCATGGGAGAAGGAAAAGAGGCATGTAAGAGGCAAGTTGTTGCATGGGGAATGAAGGAAATGGATGGGTAGCTACCTGGGAAGGTTGAGTAGGTGCGTAGGCTGGGAGGAGAAGGGGATGGGGGCTGCTGATTGGTTGGGGGTTGGGATGGCATGAGGGAGGAGAGTAGCAAGGAGGGTGATGGGATGTGTTTGGGGAAGAAGAAAGGTTGTATGGTTAGTGGCTAGGATAAGTATGAGTGTAGGGTGGAGAGGTGATGCACATGCATGGAAGAAAGGTGGCAGCTGGCTGCATAGGGGAAGGATGCTCGATAGGCTGGGGGGAATATTAGGCTGAGATTAGAGTGGGGAAAATGATGGGGATTGGGTTAGAATTTAGTTGGCAAAAATACCCAATAGTATTAGGCTTTTAAGAGTATAGATATTAAGGAAAAATCCTACCTATTCAATGTTTGATTTTCACCATTATTCTGACTATTATTATCATGATCAATATTATTATTATTAGTGTTATCACTACCACTCTTTATTATCATAATTATTTCTAACATTATTATTCTCAAAATTATTGTTATCATCATTATTTTTAAGAGTGTTACTTATCATAAGGCTATTTTGATTACTATCTACACTCTTCTTTTTATCGTTGTTATTACCGTCATTAATTTTTTTATCTTCCTCTACTTATATATACACTAGTCTGGGTTATTATCATAATTTAATAACTAAAGACTTACTCATAACAACGAGGCGTTCATTCTAAAAATAATCATATGATTTATTACGCCTGCTAATCCAATTTTAAGTCTTGGATATTTAAATTAAGGATTTATTAAAATGGGGTATTACAGTAAGACATCGGGACGTCTAAGGATCCCGCCTAAAGGCAACAATAAACACCTGAAGGCAAACTAATCCTCAATAGCTAATAGAGGATCGGGTAACCCAGACCCACATACACTTTGATTATATTTTGCTTTACGTGATTAGTGCATTATTCATGAGGATAAGTTATCACATAAGGCCCATACAAAGAACAAGCAAGGTATCAACATATTCCTTCCATATTAATCCTTTCCATTTTATTCAATCCAATGCATCGCTTCATTACTCTTTTCTCAAAACCATCATATGTCATGAGTGATATAACCATTTAACCTTTACAATGCTCATAGAATAGGTCATACATTGTGATTCATTTAATCCTTTCATTGGGTTATTAATTCATGATAAAATATTTATTTTATCCTCTTAATAATCATAGAATAGTCCGATGCATATCCTCAAAGCATAACAAAATTAAAATAAAACAAATCACACAAACTAGTTGATCGGTTGGGTATAACCAGTCGATCAGTTGCACTAACTAGTTGATCGGCTTGACTAGATCAGACGACCAGTTTAACTCAACCAAGCCCTAATTTTCCTTAAACTGGTCAATCAGTTGGGGTAAACTAGTTGACTGTTCATTGACCAATTGAGTAGTTTTTTTTCTTTCAATAAATAAGAAGACTTATTACTTTCGAAAGAGAAATTACAATGTAGCATAACATTCAATACAATCAAGAAGCGATAACCACCTAGCATACTTAGCATGAAGACTATGGTGAACTATCCTCTTAGAAACATTCATAATGATGATTCTTAAGATCATAGAATTATGTCTAACCCTATTATGAAACAACCTAAGGTTCCTTTCATGCCAAATAGTAGCAAGGTAAGAAACAAACAAAGCTCCTAAAATGTGATTTTTCTTTTAAGGCTGTCGAGATCTTGTAGTTAATTCCTTGATTTCATGGTCCAAATCAATAATCAGGTCACTTCTACCACCAACCTTCCTGATATGCTGCCAAAAAATGAAAGTATTAAGACAAAACAGAAACAAGTGTTCTTTGGTCTCCACATGTTGCTGACAAAAACACAATTTTGTTCCAAATCCATACCGAGATCCCTCATTCTGGCTTTAGTTAACAATCTATTCCTACATGCAAGTCATGCAATAAATCTTAATCTTGGAGCTGTTAAAGGTCTCCATACTAGGTTTGCTTGTTTTGTTTAGCTCGAATGGAATGATAAAGTGTTTGAATGCTAAACTCAATAAAATTCATTGTCTCACAACTCTATATATATTCCTGTAATCAATTTGTCAATTGATCAGTTTTACCCAACCAATTGATGGGTTTAAGTAGAGAGCAAGACCAAGGTCTTTACATGCTTACAAGTTGATGGGTTAGATTAACCAATAAATTGTTCTAGGAATCAATCAATTGATTTGACCTAATCAATCGATTGGTTTGTTCAATAATAGTAGCAAACAATCATTTTCATGTAGATCATGCTTATAAATCATCATTAAACCACATTAGAAAATACTTTAACATTATATAACACATTATTAGCCAAATTAACTTGCAAATCTCAACATTTAATCATCACCACTCATTTTTATCAAGTTTCATGCTTTTTACTCAAAATTTGCAATCTATCCATCCAAATCAATTATCCGAGCTATATACATTCATGCTAACATATAAGATCAACTTAAAGAAACTCATATTATGCAGGAATACTCAAAATCTATTTTAGAAGCAAGAATCACTTACTTGATGCAAGAAAAACTCCCTTATACAAGAAATCCCAATCTATGATAATATCAACTTTTAAAACCTTACAACAACAACCTCAAACTTAAAAATTCGTACAAAACCTTAGAAAGGAAAGAAAGAGCATACCACACTTAAGGTAAAATACAAGGAATTCCTAGTTGAATCATTCAATCCTTTTTTCCAAATCTAACCCTTCCTTCCTTAATAATTAAAACAAGAGAAAGCTAGAGAAAGGATCATAAGAGTGAAAAATTCAACTACAAGGTCCTAAGTGCACAAATGAGAGAGGTGAATACAAAGAGTTAGGGATTTTTTATGGCTGAAAGAAAAGTAATGATTGGGGCTATTTATAGCCAACCAATTGAGAAGAATCATAGAGGGTTCAAGAATAATTCAAAAATCCTAATACTTACCATTTGAATTTGAGCTAATTGGATGGATTTTATCTAAGACATGTTGTCCTATTCTCTAGAGCTCAAATGGTATTCCTGAAGAATGTAGGGTAATTAGGCTAGAATTAAAATTCATAAGAGGAGAAATGGAAGGTTAGCATGAAAGGAATCTTTTCGTTAATTAGAATCATTCATGAGATCGAAGAATTGATCTCAGAAATGTGTAGAGGAGAGAGGTGGAAGAAGATAAGGGTGATGTTATCTCTTTCCCCTTAATTGTCCTAATCAACCTCTAAATTAATCTAAGGCGGTATTTCTGGCTCAATGCATCATGAAAAAAGCTAATAATATCTTAGGGACAATTTTTCCTAGGTTAACAAGTTTCCATTTCAGTATAAGAAAATTTTCCAAAGTATTGAGTTTAAAAAATATGCTTAGCTCGATAAACTAGTTGATCGGTTTGTTATACCGTCGACTATAGAGTCGATTGCTTTAGTCAAATAAAAACTATTTTGCTGAAATGACGAACTAATCGATCAATTTGATTGAAAAACTCAATAAATTTCATTTACCAACCTTGTTTCAAATCAAAATTTGCCTCAAACCAATTCATAATATCAATTCACAATCAACACATTCAAAATTGATATAATTCTCATTCTATATTTTGCAAAAATATGGGGTATTACAACACTACCCCCGTAAAGAGTATGTGTCCCTAAAGAATACAAACATTCCAATCATATTACTTATCACATAATAAAACACACATAAGTTTTACATTCAAGAAAAAGGGTTAATACCCGTTACAGAAAAGGATTACACTAAGGTAACTAACTAAGAAAATAACTTTGGGTACTTGTCTCGAATTTCCTTCTTGGCTTCCCACGTAGCCTCCTATATACCATTCCATAACCAAAGAACGTTTACTAATAGGACGGTATTAATACACATCTCTCTCATCTTTGTATCTAGGATGCTCACTGTTTGATCTTCATAAGTCAAAGATTCATCGAGATCTAGTGACTCAAATTGGATAATGTGTGAAGGATCTACTGCATACTTGCTTAGCTAAGATATGTGGAAGACATTGTGCACACATGACAATTCCATTAGTAGGGCTAAGCAATAATCGACTTCACCAACATGATCCGAATTCTCGTATAGTCCGATGTACCTTGGACTGAGCTTACCCTTCCTACTAAACCTCATGACTCTTTTGGTGGGAGAGACCCTTAAAAGGACTATGTCACCCACTTCATAACCATCAGCCCATATTCTCATATCTACATAGCTCTTTTATCGGGCTTGTACTACCCTCATCTGGTCCTGAATTAAACTGATGTGCCTAATCATCTCCTCGATCATTTTGGGTCCCAATAAGAGCATCTCGCTGATGTGGTTCCAACACGAGGGAGTATGACATTTTCTCTCGTATAAGGCTTCAAAAGTTTCCATCTTGATGCTAGTGTGGTAATTGTTGTTATAGGAAAATCAATCAAGTCTAGACGATCTTCCTAATTTCCCCTAGAAGCATATCTTCCAAAGTCTAAATGGTCCTCTCTGTTTGACCATCTATAATTGGATGAAAAGTAGTATTCATCTTCAGCTAATTGCTATAGGCGGCTTGCAACTTCTGCCAAAAATATGACAAGAACCTATAGTCTTTATCATACACTTTATCCTTAGGGACTCCATGCAGTCTCACCACGTGATTCTTATAGGCGTTGGCTAGTTGCTCCATTATCCATGTCACCTTCATTGGTATGAACATGATCGACATAGTCAGACGGTACATAATAACCTAATGGAATCAAATCCACTAATAATATTCAAAATACCAACCACAAAGTCCATAGATATTTTTTCCACTTCCACTCAGGAACTTCAAGTGGTTTCACTGACCCTACCGGTCTCTTGTGCTTGATCTTAACCTTTTGATAGGTCAAACATTAGGCAACAATTTTGCCACTTCTTACTTCATATGGGGCCACCAATATACCTTCTTTAGATCATTGTATAGCTTATCCCTTCAAAGGTGGACAAAATAAGGAGTATAATGTCCTTCCTTAAGGATTCTTCTTTTAAGCTTAATGCATCCTTGTGGTACACACCACCTACCGCAATTTTTGATATTACCATCCTCGTGGATCTAGAGTCCTCTAGCTCTGTCTGCTACAATACTAGCCTACATTCTCTTGAGCTTAACATCACTAAGTTGATTAGCTAGGATCTCCTTGAAGATTGAAAGTGTAATGGTGAGTATACTCATTCTTACCTCTAGACTACCAACTATGATTAGTTCGATCTCCAACTTTCTAATCTCTTGGCATAGATGATCTGATAGCACGATTGTGCCCACAAAATGTGATGTCTTTTGGCTAAGTGCATCTGCCACTACATTGACTTTACTCTTATGGTAGGTTAATTCCAAGTCATAATCCTTGACCAACTTCAACTATTAGCATTGTCTCAGATTCAACTCCTGTTAGGTGAAGATGTACTTGAGGCTCTTATGGTTAGTGTAGAGCTTACACTAAACTCCATAGAGGTAATGCCTCCATATCTTAAGGGTGAACACTACCATAACAGGTTTTAAGTCATGTGTCGGGTAGTTCTGTTCATATAACTTCAGTTATTGAGAAGCATAAGCCACTACTCTTCTATGTTGCATCATCACGCAATCTAAACCATGCTTGGAAGCATCATTGTACACCTCAAAACCATCAGACCCACTCAATAATATGAGCACTGGAGCTTAATTTAAATGCCTCTTCGGCTCCTCAAAGGCTTCACTACACTTCATCCCATTGGAAACATGTAGCCTTCTTCAACAAGTGATTCAATGATCTTGCTATCTTGGAGAAATCTGCCACAAACCGATGGTATTAACTAGTTAAACCCATAAAGTTATGTACCTCCATGATAGAAGTGGGTGCTGACCATTAAAAAATGACTTGAATCTTAGCAGGATCTACTATTACTCCCTCTTTAGAGATTACATTTTAAGGAAATCCACTTGGTTTAAACATTATTCCCTCTTTGAGAGTTTGGCGTTTAGCTAGTGTGATCTTATTAAGGCAAAAGTCTGTCTGAAATGATTCTCATGCATCTCTTGGTCGTTAGAGTAGATGAGGATGTTTTCGATGAACACTACAATGAACTGGTCTAAGAATGGATAAAATATCTAGTTTATAAGGGACATGAAAGTTGTTGGTGCATTAGTGAGTCCGAAAGGCATTATTGTGAACACATAATGGTCATACCTTGTTCGTAAAGTAGTTTAAGGTATATCTTGTTATGCTATCCTCAATTTATGGTAGCCTAATCAAATATCAATATTGGAGAACACCTTGGCTCCCTTATGTTTATCAAACAAGTCATTGATCCATGGTAATGGATAACAGTTCTTTACTATCACCTGGTTTAAACTTCGTAATTGATAAAAAACCTCAAGCTCCCATCCTTCTTTCTCACAAATAGAACTGGATCTCTCCACAATGATATGCTTGGTTGGATGTAATACTTCTCCAAAAGCCCTTCTAACTGAGCCTTGAGTTCTTTTATCTCCACAAGTGTCATACAATATAGGGCCTTAGATACGGCTCTATCCTTAGCAACATGTATACGGCGAAATCAACTTTTCTAATGGGTGGCATTCCCAAAATCTCCTTAAGGATTAGATCAGGATACTTGTGAACCCCTGTTATCTACTCCAAAGGCATCTCAATTGCTTCAGTGTCTTGGACGCTACACTAGCAAAGCAGATATCCTTTATGAATAAGGTTTCCCAACACAATTACCAACATGATCCTTGTGGAGGGATTAGGTTCACACTTTTAATATGAAACCCTAATACACTTTAGTCCTCAAAAAACCATGTGTTTTTGTGCACAATCGATCAATGCCCAATACTTCTTTGACATATCCATCTTGAAGATCACATCGAAATCACGTAACTTATGTTCTATGAGGTCTAATGGAAATTGATAGAACCTATAACATGTAATCCCATCCATAAAAGGCAACACAATAGAAGTATAAATACTATTGGAAGAAAAGTAGAGATAGTAATCATACTAGTCTCCACACTGGCCTAATGTTCTGCCTCTACTTGACTCATCACAATCCTGACAGAACTCCCGTGGCACTAACAGGTCCTTTCCCTTGTTAGAAATCGTGATGCCTCTGACCTCTAGGCTGACTATCTCGACTAGCAACACTAGTTAGCAACAAAGGAACTCTTTGAGTTCACGATTGTGGTTGTTGGATATGTCTGTTACTCTAAGCTCTAGATTGGCTCCTCTAGGTGTTGCCACCCCAACTTGTTATTCATAGGCTCTATACCCCACTATACCACATTCATGACATGTCACCTCATTACCTTTGTAGTCCACCCTTGGTTGATCCATTCCACACCGCTTGTAGTAGCAGTGCCTTTCCTTAGCACGATCCCCAGACAAACCTCCAAATCAGGGTACCGACCCATGCTCCTACTATAATACTCTAAAACCTTAATTTAGGAATCTAAAATAAAATAGGGGTTAGTATGTGAGATCAACTAAATATAACATTTTTAATAAAATAATATTAATATATTGGGAGTAATTAAGACAAAAAAAGAGGGAGATAATATGTGATGAAATTAGGAGAAATTAGGATAATTTGTTAACTAAAATGGAATTCAGGAAGATTTAACCAAAAAATATAAATTAGTATCAAAGGAATTTAATTATTTATTTTACTAATTTTATTAATTTCAAAAAAATTCAAAAGCAAAAAAGACCCCAAATACACCAACTACCACATTTTCCTTTTTTTTCCTCTTTTCTTCCTTTTTTTCCTTCTTTATCCTCTCCTTTTCTGGCCGATTTGGGCCTCACCTATGTGGCCTAGCCCTTGCTCCCTTTCTCTCTTTCTTTTCTCCTCCATGCATCTCAGCCCCCTTCCCCCTCCTTTTCTTTTCTTCCTTCTTTCCCTTGGTTAGGCTAGCCCAACTGCCCCCTTCTTTCTTCCTTTCTTTTCTTCTTCGCGTGTGTAGGCTGACCCAATTTTATTTTCTTCCTACCCAACTGGCCTACCCCCTTCTTCTTCTTCATCCTCTTCTCCATCCTTTATGTTGTAGATCGTGCCTACCCTACCATCTGCTACCCTCCACTGCACCGACACAGCCCCAACCTACTCTCCCTCTCTCTCCCCCATCCATTTCCTTTCCATTTTGAGCCAAACCTTCCCCTATACCACCCCTCTCATGTGTCCCTTCCTCTTCCCTTTCTATCCCCTGCACCCTGCGACCTTGCAACCCGTAGGCTTGTACTAGCCTGCCGCCAGCGAGCCTCTGCCCCTCCTACTCCCTTGTCCTCATCCTCCCTTGTCATCTTCTCCTCCCCACTCTTATAAATACCCCAGCCTCACCTTCATTCTTCTCCTTTTGCTTTGCTCAGAAATATTCTAAAACTCCCCACCGCCACACCTTTAGATGCCGCCCCAACTGCTGTTGTGTATTGTCGCTGTCCAAATCACCACCTTGCCTCTTCCTTACATCATCCTCCACCAAACCAAACCACTTACCATCCCTAACCCCCCTACACAGCTCACCCTACCAGTGCAAAGTGGGAAGCTCGAGCTGGCCTTTGCACCCCATTGCCGCCCCTCTCGCCTCCCTGCGCTGCCTCCTCCGCCACGACCACCACCCCTACTGCCTCCCTCTCAACCTAGTATAACTTCCTCTACCTCTCCATACCTTTCATTTCCCCTTTCTCCCTCTCCTTCCTCCTCTTTCCTTCTCCACCACCTTCAGCCACCATAGCCACCACCACTAATGCCGCCATCCTGCCATGCCACCACCACCACTGCAACCCAACTAGTCCAGGGAACTTACACCTCCCAAACACCACCTCCATTTCTCCCTTCCAACCCCAAATATTAACTTTTCCAAACAACCACGACTTTTTCTGCCGCCACTGCCGTAGCCACCTCCACTTCTATTTGCACCCTAACCCTTGCCATCATTTAATAATAGATTATTTTGTGTATAATTGTTATTTTAGCCTTACTACTACTACTACTATTCTGGCATTATTATTATTATCATCATTACTACTATTAACCTTATTATGGTTAATACCACCACTAATATTATTATTGACCACTTTAATAATACTAACCTTATTAATACTACCAAGACTATTATTATTATTATCATTACAAATGTTAGTTTCTTACTAAAAATCAATTAAGGGATAATAAAAGGAATAAGAGGGAAGTTAAGACTAGTGTTCCACTCTTACGGGTGAACCAAATCCTTCCCCTAAGGAGTCGTAGGACTCAAGCTCCAAGCCCGGTGTCATTCTAGGTAAGGATTTGGTTAAGGCCTAACTTGAGTATTATGTGTTTATGTGTGTTGGTTATATGCATGTATTTATGTCATTATGGATTATGCACTTGTAGTGGAACTTGCTAAGCATGTAGTTAAGGTAAGTTGTATATGTTCTATGGCATGTGTAATATAGCAATGTGACTTATACTTATGTTGTGCTTACGTATTGTTGCCCTATATGACATGCCTGCTTGGAGTCCCTAAGTATTAAGTTGAGGTTGTGGGAAGATAAAAGAAGTAGAGAGAGTGGAGTGGTAAGAGGGAAGTGATAAAGGCCTAAGTATCCTATGACTTATGGGTGGACAAATAAAAGGATAATATGAATAACATAAGAGGATGGAATAAATATTACATGGGGTGGTTAGTCATTATATAGGGATAATTTTTATGTGGGAAAAGGTAACTTAAGTGTTAAGGAAGGTGAGGGAAGAGTAGTTGGGGTGATTGGAGTCCATATGTGAAAAATAGTACGTAAGTTGGTATAAGGGTGCATGGGGGACTTGACTAGGGTTTGTGAGAAAAACCCTAAGTAGGGGAAGTGTGTGGAAGGGAGAGTTAATAGAAGTGGTTGGAGTGTGGGCTGAGAGTGGAAGGGTGGCACATGGAGGGGGAAAAGTGTGTCAAGTGAAAAGGGAAATGGTGTGAGGGTGATGAGGGGATGACATATAAGAAAAGAGAAGTGCTAGGGTTTTGGGTGGCCAACTAGGGTTTTCATGGCCACACGTGCATAATTCGAAGTAAAGTTGTGATGTTGGGTGTGGATTGAGTGGGTTGATGAGTTGGAAGCAAAGGGAGCATGGGTAGTGTATGATAGGGACAGGTTAGGCTACATAGGCCATATTATGGTTTCTGAGGGGAGAACCCTAGAGGGCGATTGTAACACCCTCAAATTTACTACAGAAAAATTTCATTTTAAGCGGAAGTGTATAATCAAATATTTGGGTGTTACACCGTAATTGACATAAGTCTAGCTTACCTCACCATCCTTACGTCAATAACAAGGAAAAACGATTAGAAAATTAAAACATGATTAGAAAAAGATGAGACAACTTTCAATAATATCAAATAAATGTTTGGAGATCAAATCTGATTACAATATCAAAATATAACAAAAAGGGATTCCATATAACTAAGAGTCCAAAAAGGTATTTGGGTAAAACTATTATTCGGAGAACATGACTCTACGCCCAAACCCTAATATGAATGAATCACTCCTCCACATATATAGCATCAAAAGCTACGAAATCATCGACTTGGTCCTTATCGACTTGCACATAAATATCTGTGTTGTCTACTCATTGGATTGAGCAACACCCATGAAACAGATGATTAGTACGCTACGTATTGAGTAAGGTGATGGTACAGTCACGCAGGTTTACACATAATACAAGAATTCTTATAAGTAATTCATACATGCGCAAATGGAAGAAAGCTAGACAACTACTAATTCCAAGTCTTTCATTAGATATGTCATATTCTAATCTTTTATTTACGTTGAGTTTAGAGACCCCATTATTCTTAAACCGGTGGAATGGTCTGAAACACCTTTTGGAGATGAGACACTCGAGCCACTATTATTAACCGGTGGAACGGAGCCAACACCTCTCAAAGTAAAAAAATACTTTTGAGCCACTATTTATTAAGTCAGTGGAATGGTCTGAAGTACCTCTCGGAGACAACACACCCAAGCCACTATTATTATCTAGTGGAACGAACTCAACACCTCGGTTCTGACTCACATAGTCTTTCGCTTTAAATAATTAGTATATTTCTATTTATACTTTAGAATAATTAGTATCTTTCTATTTATACTTTAACTCTTAACTGTATTTTCATTCATATTGTGTATGGGCCCCCTATTCTTAATCTGGTGGAATAGACTAAATCACCTCTTGAGGAAAACATATCCGAGCCACTATTATTATCTAGTGGAACGGATCCATATAAACACCTCAGCCCGACTCAAGTGATCTTTCACTTTACATGATTAATATCTTACTCAAAGTTGATTGTCTATTATCATGCCAAATTCCAGATGTACAATTAAACACATAAGTATGACCATAATACCCTCAGGGTAATCAAGACAATTGTATTCTCCCAAAGCCTTTATAAAACCCCAAACATATACATTTTAAATCATTATCCGAAGTGCATATCCTTAATTCCCCATAGATATGTTGTAGCTAAAATTATATCCAAACATATACTTACATAATTACATTATTCTCAAGATTATCATTCCATAGCATTTCCATAATTAAAATATTCAATATAGCATACTCAACACAAAAGCACATACAAAGATACATGTATCACATAAATTCCTAGCTACGACATGTATCCTTACCGACAAGGACACCTGGCTCTATGCACATAAATCCTATACCTCCTCCAAGATCATCGAAAAATCACCTAATAAAATAAGATAAAATATGATTAGGATAGGAGGTTAAAAATTAAGAGGGAGATTATGGTAAAGAAGGGTAAAAATGGAAGTCAAATTGAAACTTGAATTATATGGGAGTGTAGAAGAGTGTGTGGTGGAGCTATGGTTAAATTTTGGTAGTGTTTGAACAAGATTAAGGGTGAAAATAAGGTTGCACGACTAAAATGGGAAGTTGCATAGCCAGGCGGGGTAAGAGTTGCACGGCCGTCCAGTAACAGTGCACAATAGGTTGAAGGAAGAAAAGACGCAAGGCTAGGGGGTGCAAGAATTACACAGCTGTGCTGCACTGATAGAGATGAAATAAAATGCACGGCTATATGGTGTAAGGGTTGCACGATTGTGCAATAGGGTATTTCAGTGTTTGAACAACGATGTAACAGGTCGTGCAATATGAAACTCTACAACAAACAAAGGGGAAAGAGAAAGGAAAATAGAGGGTGGTTGGAAACGATGAGGAAGGTTGGGACAATCTTAGTGGTTGGTCCATCAACCAAAGGGCGGCTAGTGCTGGCTTGGGTGGTGCTCATTGATGGATTGGGTGGTGCAGATGCTGAAAATAGGGAAGAAGAAGGAAGAAGAAGGAGAAAGGCAAAGGAAGAAGAGGAGAAGGTCAGGGAGCTAATGGATAATAATAAAATGGAGAATTGGAGGGGTATTGATACCAGTAAGGTGGCGTGATTTAGAGGGAAAAAGGCAGGGGTGGCAACGACGACGACGATTATTCTACCGAGAAGAAAAAGAAAGAAGAAAGAAAGGGATAGGGGGATGGTGATGGTTGAGATGGATGGGAGTTAGACAGAGGCATGATGGGGTGATTATGGGGAAGAAAACGTGTACGGGAGGAGAAGGTAGGGAGAAGAAGGAAGAAGAAGGTGGCAGACTAGTAGGGCTGTGAAAAACAGGGTGACAACAGGAAGAAGAAGAAGAAGAAGAAGAAGAAGAAGAAGAAGAAGAAGAAGAAGAAGAAGAAGAAGAAGAGTGGCTCAAGGGATGGTAGGGCTGGTAGGTGGTGATGAGAGGAGCATGAGGAAGGCAAGTGGAGGGTGCATGTGTCGGGGAAGCAAATCTCCTCACACCATAAAATTGGCGTAGAGAAGAAGAGAGAAGAAAAGAAAATAAAAAGGAAGAAAAGGGAAGAAAAGAAAAGGAGAAAGAAAAGGAGAAAGAGAAAAATGTTAGGGAAATAGGATTATATTAGAAATTTTGGGATTAGCCAAATAATTTAGATTAGCATAAATTTTAGCAGGTTTCGGTTCAGGTTTACGAATTTCAGTTTATCCAAATCAAAGTTTTAGTTTTCTGTTAAAGTTTTGGGATTAAGAAATTTGGCTAAGGCTAACAATAATATTTCTTGAGATTAGAGTCAAATTAGGGCTTATGATACGGGATTAGGTTAAGAAAATTTTTTGGGTATTACAACGATGGTGAGTTAAACCGAAGATATAATAAAGTGGGCCTTGACCCACATACATATTTGTTAGGGATTTTATGGTGAGTAAGGAAAAGAGGGGAAGATGTCTGGGAGTTCTAGGATGTGTAGGAGTCTCAAGATATAGGACACGATTTTTCAAGAGAGGAGGTGTGAAAGGGGCATGAATGGGAGGTCCAATGGGCATGCATGTCTAGTTTGAAAGTACATATTGAATAAGACATGAATAAGACTTTAACCATTTAATATGAAAGATTATTGATCTGGGCCCAGACCGATCTACCGACGAATAATAGTGGCCCAGTGCGTGTTGCCCTGGATTTTTTCTTATCCACCAAATATAATAGCAGGGATCCTAAGATCAATAAGTTAAACCTTAATTGATAATAAGCTATGGAAAAGATACTAATTACTTATAATGGAACACCATAAGAGTCGGGGCGAGACCGATCAACTGATATAATAGCAATCGGGAGCACCTTACCCTGGAGACTAATCCGCCAACGAATAATAGTGCCAGGAGCATTCTATTCTAGATATTTTTGATCCATCGACTATAATAGCGGGGTTCCCATACTTGCATGAACTTAAATTGAGAATTGTGTAAAAATGGAAATAATGTCCAAAAACCTAATGATTATGTTTAACCAGATTAATTCACTATTTATATTATCTGTCTTTTATATTTGGCCTTAGTTGCACGATTATCTTACTTAGTATATAGTGTATTAATCGTTCGTTTCATGGGTGTTGCTCATTTCTACGAGCAGTAGCCCCTTCTTAGTTAGTACATATAGGAGATGCTACATTTGATGACTTTGATGCGTTTGGCGGGGCTAAGTGATGGCATGTTAGACCTGGCATAGGGCCCAAGAGAGGGTGTTGTCCGGAATTATCTTTTCCTATTTTTACCATATGTTGTTGATCATACTATTTTTCCCACAAGAGCTTTGACATTGTACTAGTTTTCTGTTTTTGTAATAACTTTTTAATTGCACACTTTAATTTTCTTTTAATTATGAATTATTTAAATCCTTATGGTTTTATACCCTAATTGAGTTTATGTCTTGTGAATTTTCCAGCCTTGTGATTGGTACGTGACTAGTCGGGGGTGAGACTTGTGCCGATTATGGCGGTATCACCCCTTATCTTAGTATATGGTTTTAGTCTAAACAAAAATTTTCAACTATGAAGTTTGGGGGTGTTATATCTTTCTTATCTAAACAGTCGTCCTCTTGTTGGGATGCTGGCGACCCTTAAACTTCCTCTTAATTGCTAATTGAGCACTTCGGGAATGGATTTATCGAGATGCCTCCAAAGCCTACTCATACATCCCTACCATGTCCTATGGAGTCAATACCACTAAGAGCTCTTGATATTGGATTCCTAGACCAATCTTGAAGCGATGGACTTGCATCACCTCGCTACCCTCCACTTCTTGGCCGAACTAGACCACGGTTATGAATTAGGTGTAGTATTCCTCAATGGACATGTCTCCTTGCCAAAGAGCCATAAACTCATCCTACTTTTTTATGCAGAGGTAAGTAGGGTAGAAATGGGAACATAGCATCTCCATGAGCGATCCCCATCCCATAGGTTCTCCACACCTATGTTGGACGCTCTTCCACCTTGTGTCTACCCTTCCTCTCAAGTAATACACTACCAACCTTCCTATCTCTAGGGCATCCATGAACAACAAAGGTCTTTTCTATGCCCTAAACCCATCTCTCCATGATTTCAAGATCCTCTTAGCCCTCGAAGATCTGTAGATCATGATGTCCATCCCTCCTGAGACAATCCTCAGGAATAAGTGTAGCTATTGGCACTGGTGGTGGTTGGAGTGCTCGAATCTGGCCCTTTATGTATGCTCCGACATCTCCATAAATGCCACGATGTGCTCGTAGCAATAATTAGTGACCATCGATTCCTAAATACTAGAATTAAATTAGGGGATGAGTTCAATCTATTGAGTACTAATACTCGCACAACAAGTTATCACAAAGACTATCTATGACACATTCAAAACCCCACTCTCACTCACAGACATTCTAGGTTTAGAAATACCCAAACTTGCTAGAATAATAAAAGGGAAAAAATATTTCAAATCAAGGTTGATACCATCCTATGGTATTAACTTAAAAATTATTAAAAACAACACAATTTTAAGAAAATTCTTTAACAAAACTTGTAGTATCAGCTAAACTATTTTCAAAAGCATTGTGTTTTTAAGAAAAAACTCTGAACTTGTAATTTTTTTGTACTAAAAAAATTCATTTAAAATAATGTGGAAGCTAAAAATACAATTAGGAAAAATGGGGTGCTAACACAGGATAGACGTCTACCGCCTAACCCATATTAGATACAAGGCTAAGACCAACAAACTAATTTAAAATAAAGTGCAAAAACATAAATTACATAAATTTTTAATTGGTTGTTTACATCAAGTATCTCGTCGGTCTCTAACCAAATCAATACAATAAGAAAAATGAATTAAGAAGATAGGCTATATTAAAACAACATTATGGTGTTGCCTTTAAAACTATAGTCTATCACGAACCACACAAAAACCTTTAGATGTCCATGCTTTCATGCCTCAAACACAAGCTAAGGTAGGCCCATCACTGGACATCCCTAAAAACAAGCACATAACTCTCTAGTCATGGGATTGAGCAGGTGACTGAGCAAGCGAGCGCATGAGTACGTTATGTACTGAGTAAGCTAAGTTTCTTCCATTAATGGAAACACAAATATACAACGCAAAATTTATCATAACATGGACATCATATTTAACATGTGCCATGTTAATGTAATGTATATGAAGGTAATAGTGCAATAGAGTATACTATCATGCATAACTCAAGCAACATAGAATGTATCATGCTTATCTTCATATTTTAATCAACCAGGTAGTCACAAATGTTATCTTCAAACAACCACTAGGGTTTTTTTTTCCAACTTGCTTAACATATTAGATTACAATGTTTCCTTATCCATATATTGATATAGGTCAAGAACCATTCAAAATTTTCAATTATTAACCAATATGCCATTTAAGCCATTATCCAAGTGTACCTACAAACTTTTATCCTTTTTGGTCATTCATACCATTATCCCCATCATTATTCAACTGTTGATCATTCACTTAATCATCATCTATATTTTATCATCCGATTTTTATTATCAAGCAATGGATTGTGTACCACCCTATGGGCTCACATACCATGGAAGTTTTTCCAATAAAGGGACATAAAGTCTAAGCTGAAACCAATTACTAAAGCGGATATAAACCCAAGGTGAAGCCAATCACCAAAATGGACATAATTTTAGGTCAAAGCCAATCACTAGAATGGACATAAGTCTACGTCAAAACCAACCATCTAAGTAACCAGATCCTTTATTATCAATACCCCTTAGTACATCATCAATTTTTAGAATATGTAAGGCACCGTGATTAGTACATTATTCATGAGCATAAGTAATCACACAAGGCCCATAGAATGAACATGCAAGGTATCAACATATTTCTTCTATATTAATCCTTTCCATTTTCCAACATGTGAGTTTTTTTATCCTTGTCCAATGTTAATCATGCCCATCATGTGATTTTGTTGAATCCCACATTATGCTTCATTACTCTTTTCTCAAAACCATCACATGTCATAAGTAGTATACCCATTTAGCCTTTACAATACTCATAGAATAGGTCATACATTGTGATCCATTTAATCCTTTCATTGGGTCATTAAGCTATGATAAAATTTATATTTTATCTTCTTAATAATCATAGAACAGTCCCATGCATAGCCTCAAAGCATCATCAAACTAAAAGGAAACAAATCACATAATCCCGTTTAACTAGTTAATTGGTTTGGCCTAACCAGTTGATTAGTTGTACTAACCAGTCGATCGGCTTGAGTTAGCTAGTCGATTAGTATGACTCAACCTTACCTTGATTTTTCTTAAAATGATCGATTAGTTTGGTATTATTTATAAACCAATCAATTAGTTTTTCCCAATCAGTTAATCAGTTTGAGTAGAGAGAAACACCAAGGTCTTTGCAGGATTCCTAGTCAATGAGTTGGGTTAACAATTCAGTTGTTGTAGGAGCCAGTTGATTGATTTGACCTAATCAGTCGATCTATTTACCTTATAACAACACCAAACAATCATTTTTATACAGATCATGCTTATAAATCATCATTAAACCATATTAGAACATGATTTAGCATAGTATAACACATGATTATCCATATTCACTTGCATATCTCAATATTTAATCATCACCGCTCATTTTTATTAAGTTTTATGCTTTTTACTCAAAATGTGTAATCTACCCATCAAAATCAATTCTGCAAGCTATGTTCATTCATGCCAACATATAAGAGCAACTTAAAGAAACTCATATCATGTAGGAATACTCAAAATTCATTTTAGAAGCAAGAATCACTTACTTAATGTAGGAAAAACTCCCTTATACAAGAAATATCAATCTGTGATAATATCAGCTTTTAAAACCTTACAACAACAATCTCAAACTCAAAAATTTATATAAAACCTTAATAAAATTGAACTTGAAACAGAAAGGAAAGAAGGAGGATACTACACTTAAGGTAAAAATAGGGAATGCTGAGTTGAACCATTCAATCCTTTTTCCAAATCTAACCCTTCCTTACTTAATAATTAAAACAAGAGAGAGCTAGTGAAAGGACTAGAAGATTGAAAGGAATTTGACTACAAGTTCAAAGTGCCAAATGGAGAATGGTGAAAATAGAGAGTTAGGGACTTTCGGTGGCTGAAAGAAACTAAACAAAACGGTTGGTTGAGGTTATTTATAGCTAATTAATTGAGAATAATCATAGAAGGTTTAGGAACAATTGAATTCATGTTAAACGGATATATTTCATCCATGATATGTTGACCTATTTTCTAGAACTCAAATATTATTTCTAGAGAATACAAGTTAATTACGTCAGAATTGAAATTCACAAGAGGGAAAATGGAAGGTGAGCATGGATATAGTTGTTTGATTAATCTTTATGATGCCTCTAGTGAGGTCCTATGCACTAAATCTTATTCTAAAAATGTGAATCACATCATTACAGTCAACCTAATAATGATGACTACTTCTTTCTTCTTCTTCTTCTTTTTGCCTCAAATACTTCTTTTTGTTTTTATTCGTTGGGGGGGGGGGAGGGAGGGAAGCCTCTAAATCTTTTACATATGTGTCGCATTAAAGAAAGAACTAGAACTTGCAATGAAAGCAAGGCAGTAACCAATTTCTTTATGCCACTTGAATATTGACTTTGATATTTGATTGTTCATGAAAATAATTTATTATGTATTAACAAAGTCTAATGCTTAGTTAAAAGGCACCCGAATAGATATATACATATATATCTACTTCTACATATATATGTAAGTCATTGGTTTAAATATGATAAAGGGCTTTTTACTTGTTTCATTAGAGTCGTAGTATTCATATGTGTGTGTGTGTGTGTGTGTATACATATGAATACTACGACTATGATAACAAGTAAAAAGCCCCTTATCGGATGAAATGATGACTTACATATGTAGATAGATAGATAGATATATAGATAGATAGATAGATAGATAGATAGATAGATAGATAGATAGATAGATAGATAGATAGATGTAATATCCAAGTTGTAAGAGTAATGAGAAAATTATATCTCTATTTAGATGAACATTGAATCTTGCAAATGATCTCTCATCATTAATAGAATAATAAAGGTTAAAAAATTGGTATTACTCCAATATCCTTATCGATGTGTGAGAAGATAAAGTTTTACTGATCATGTGATTGTATCCAGGTTTGTGTAAATATATATATAAATATATATGTATATATAATATCAAAGTTGTAAGAGTAAAAAGAAAATGGGAATATGTAAGTATATTTGTAGGATATATATGTATACGTGTGTGTGTGTGTGTGTGTAGACATATGTATATAATATTGAAGTTGTAAGATTAACTAGAAAAATGATTCTCTATTAAAATGAAAGTTGCGTCTTGTAAATGATCTCTTATCATCGATAGTATGTAAGTATATTTTTTGGATCAATAGCATCTTCATCAGATACTGCACATTGGACAGAATCAAGGCATCAAACCTTTGTTCAATTATGTGTTGAGGAGGTTAAGAAAGGCAATATGCCTAGTTTAAGTTTTAACAAGAATGTATGGTTTAATATTGTTGATGGTATTAATAGGATTGAGAATGTGCGATACTAAAAAATTCAAGTGAAAATTATTTTATCTTAATAAAAAAAAGATTACTTAGTATGGGTGAAACTTGAAAGTGAAACTACATTTGGGAGAGACCCAATAACAAGTGCAGTAACTCGTGGGGAGGATAGATGGAAGATATTTATTCAAGTAAATTATAACTATTATTTATTTTGACATATATATTTTTTAATTATGATCTATAGTGTGTAATAATTTTAATTTTTGTATTCTACCAAAACCCAAGTTGTAAGAACTTTTGTAACAAGCCAATTGTTAATTTAGCTAAGCTTTGGTTAATCTTTGGTGGTACTTATGCTACCGAAGAATATTCATGGGCTCCATCACAAATGACTCTTTCAAGTTTTGATAAGGATGATGAAAAGCTAAGAACAAGTAATACAAGTATTTCTAAATGCCAAAAATTTATTGAGATTGAAGGTTGTGATTCTAGTGATTCAGATTGTTGGACATGTAACACCCCAAAATTCACTACATTTTTTTTGAAACGGATGCAATTAAAATATAAATACTTAAAGCTTGTGAATTCTGGGGATGTTACCGCCACACTTAGTACCAATCCGGTTCTCTCCAACCGTTTCAGTACCAAGTGCTAAGGCTAAAAAGATTAACATAAAAATTAAACCAAGATTTCATAAAATGAATTAAAGAGATAATAACATAGAAATCAGAGTACGCATAAAAGAATCATAAATTAGAGTACATGGTCAAAATTCCATAAAAAGAAGAAATAACACTTTCATAAGGTAAAGGGATAGGAGGAATAATTGATAGTAATTATGAAATATTGAATTATATTTTGTGCTGTTAATAATTGATAGTAATTATGAAATATTGAATTATATTTTGTGTTGTTATAATTATGAATATGTTAGAATAAATTTGTAAAGGATAGGAGGAATTAATGACATGATTAAGGTTTTAGATATGTAATGCAATTTTGGAATATGATTCTAAGTGATATATAATTAAGTTGATTAGATGCAATTGAATGACTTTGTATCGTATATTATGAGTTTACACCAATTATATTGATAACCTCATTAGTCTAAACTTTAATCAAAGCTAGGACGATAGAATTAATATGTATTTGTTAGTTATCATCTCTAGAGTAGAAAAAGGTTAATCGTTAATATTATATATTAATTCATACAACTACATGATCCGAGTTTATGTGATAATAGTTGTAGTTGATCACTCTTTTTTCGTAATCCTACCGTTAATTGAATATAGTGTTCTTAACCTAGGTTATTAATTGGTTAGATGATATATTGAAAGCTTATTCACTTTATTTGAATTGAAGAAAAACAAGAAAATGAATTGTTATGAGTTTCCATAGGTCAACATTAAAGCAATTAGAATACATATCTTCTAGATAATTATTCGATACCTTAAATCCATAATTGATTATTTTCCATCATTATTCGTTCACTATTGAGTATTACATTTTATTACTTATCAATATTATATAACTTAGTGATAGAAATCGATGCTATTAAACAATTAGGGTTTTGACATTAATCATATAATTCTTGATTATAAACCAATCCTTATGGGTTTGACTCCTCTTACTATTTATGGCATATTTGGGATTAGGATTTAATTATTAAATTTGTTATACGTATGATAGTACATCAAATTTTTTGCATCGATGCTGGGGAATGGCGATTATAATATTTAAGTATGTTTTTTTATGTTTTTTTTAATTTTTTTTAATAATCTCTTCTAGTGTACTTATATTCATTTATTTTATGTTATTCTGAAGTACTCTCATTTGAGGTCGTTTGCGGTTTACCATAAAGAACAAGTCATTATGCCAATAGACCTAAATTCTTCTTCTCCTATTACAAATCATACAAGAAGGAGATTGGAACCATTACCTTTTGAAGGGAGTTCTACTTATTTGAAGGAAGATCATATAGAGGGGTTGTGCAATTTAACTTGTCATATAGATCCACACATGGTGTATCATCGAGCTCTTAAGGAGCTAGCAACTACTATTTTCGACCTTAACCTTCTATGTATTAATTATCTTAGAGAGTATGATACTTGTGAGAGCAAACCCATTTTCACAGGGTTCATGGACAACAACTTACTAGGTATCAGGTGCTTCACCGATTGTAACATGTTTCTTAAAGAATTTCGTATTGTATGTTTCGATATGAAACCGTCAAGAGTAAATGTAAAACAACTTAAAATTAAAGTTTTTACTTTTTCTTTGGATAATGTAGCTAAATAATGGTTCCATGACTTACCTATAGGTTTAGTGGACACTTGGGATAATATGCAAAAGGTTTTTCTCAAAAAATACTTTCTCTCATCTACAGCAACTAACATAAGAGAAGAATTTAATTGTGTTAGGCAAGATGGAGGGCAGTCATTTCATGAGTATTGGGAACATTTTAAAAAGTTATGTGGTAGTTTCCCTAATCACCAAATTAGAGAGAATTTTTGATACAATACTTTTATGAAGGATTATCTCCTATGGATCAAAACATGATAGATGCTCCTAGTGGAGGTGCATTGGTTGAGAAAACTCTTGCTAAAGCTAAAATATTGATTGATAATGTGGAATATAACTCTCAATATAATAGCATGGGGAGTACTTATATGTCTTAACATGTGAAAGAGGCCAGAATCGCTGAGCTGCAAGCACAAGTATCAAACCTAATATCTCTAGAGTAAGGTATGTAAACTTTGTTCATTTAGCAAAAATCCTACTAATATATGTCCTACTTTGCAGGAAGAACTACAATTGAATGCCATTGGAGGACAAAAAGGACCAAGGGGGAATTATTCTTATGCTCCAACATACAATCCAAGTTAGAAGGATCATCCTAACCTAAGGTACGGGTATAATCAACAAAGAGGTAGTTCATATTTTAGGTATCCACCCCTAGATTCTTTCAAGTTCCACCAAATCAACCAAGACTAATATTTCAATTATTACCTCAACAACAAGTTCAACAACTAGAAGGAGGAATATTGTTGGAAGGCTTGGTGAAATCTTTGGATACCAACACATTGCAATTTCAACAAGAAACTCAAAATTGTACCATGAACTTGAAGAATCAAGTGATTTAATTGGCAGATTATCAATGAAAATTATAAACACAGAGGTTCTAAAATTCCCAAGTTAAATAGAGAAGAACCCTAGAGAAAATGATAGTGCGCTCACAACTCGGAGTGGTAAATAGTTGGTAAGTCCAAGATAAGTGTGGGAAGAACAAGAAACAAGTAAATTGGATGAGATAGGTTTTGAGAAATAAGAAATTGAAAATCCTCCATGAGTAGATAAAAATGATTCACACATTCCTGTTCAAACCACTACTTCTTTTCCTAGCAGGTTGATAAGAAACAAGAAGCATACTTGAGATAAGGAGATGCTTGACATGTTTATAAAAATGGAGGTGAACATTCCTCTAATTCATGAAAATAAAAAAGTTTCAAGGTTCGAAAAATTCCTTAAGGCTTTGTATATTAACAAAAGGAAGTTGAAGGGAGATGAGAAAGTAAGTGTGGGAGAGAATGTTTCACCAATTTTACGAAGGAAACTCTTGCTAAAGTGCAAGGATCCAGATATTTTTACCGTCCCTTGCAAGATTAGAAACACATGGTGTGAGAAATGTATGCTTGAATTAGGTGCTTCAATTAATGTGATGCCTATATCTATATTTAATGTACTAAGTCTTGGCCCTAAAAAAAAAGCTCTAGTTTTTATTCAGTTATCTAATAAATATAATATGTACCTTGAACGAGTAATTGAAGATGTATTGGTGCAAGCAATTGAGTTAGTATTTCCTACTAATTTTTATTTGTTAGAATGTAGGATAAAGGTTCATCTAACTCTTCTCCTATATTATTAGGTTGACAATTTCTAAAAGCTTCAAAAATAAAAATTGATATACATGATGGAGTTTTGATTATGGATTTTGATGGTGAAGTTATTAGGTTTAACATAGATGACTTCATGTGATATCTTTTAGATTGTGAATAGGTTTCTATGGTCGATGTGATTGAAGATTTGACTAAGTAGTTTTATGAATTATCCTCTTAAGATCCCTTAGAGGTGACATTAACTCAAAGCATAGAAGCTAAGTTTTTGGAAGAGTTGAATGATAAATTTGAAGTAAATGAGAAAATCAAGGAAATGGGGTTTGCTTTTGGAGCATGCCTTGGTAGAATTAATATATTTGTGGATTTACCTTTAACATTAGATATATGTTTCCCTTTGGTAGACAAGCACTAGAAGAGGCATTAAAACCTTTGCTTGGATATCTTAAGTGTACATTTTTGGGAGATAAAGATACCCTTCCTGTCATCATATCTAGTAACCTAACCACCAAGCAAGAAGAAAATATTGTTAATGTTTTTAAGAAGAATAATATGACTTTGGGATGGATGGTTGTGGATATTAATGGTATTAGTCCTTCAATGTGTATGCATCGGATTTTAATGGAGGATGATTTTAAGCCTAGTAGACAATGACAACATAGACTAGATCTGATTAAGATGGAAGTAGTAAAGAAAGAGGTGTTGAAGTTATTATCTACAGGAGTCATTTTTCCAATATATAATAGTGTTGGGTTAGTCCTCTATAAGTAGTACCCAAGAAAATATGAATCACTGTTGTAAAGAATGAAAAGGGAGAGATGGTTCCTACTAGAGTTCAAAATGGTTGGAGGGTATGCATATCAATGCCTAGATAATTTAACTCTCATCTTTAAAAGATGTCTTGAAACTAATCTTGTGCTCAACTCTGAAAAATGTCCTTTTATGGTTTAATAAGGGATAGTATTAGGACACATCCTTTCTACTAAAGGAATTGAAGTAGACTAGGCAAAGATTAATCTTGTCGCTTCTTTGCCTTACTGCTATACTATTAAAGAAGTATGCTCATTTCTAGGTCATGCTGGATTTTATTGCATATTCATTAAAGATTTATCAAAGATAACTCAACCTTTATAAAAATTTCTTCAAAAAGAAACTGAATTCAACTTTTTTGATGCATGTAAAAAAGCATTTGACCATTTAAAGGATAAATTTATTAGCGCTTCTATACTTTGATCACATGATTGGAATTTCCATTTTCAATTAATGTGCGATGCTATTGGTGCAGTTAAGTCAAACAATTGGGAAAAATCCACATATGATATACTATGCTTCACACACTTTGAATAAGGCTCAGATTAATTACATGAACATTGAGAAGGAGCTTCTTACTATTGTCTTTCCTTCTGTTTCGTTCTTATCTTCTAGGTATTGTTGAAGTATCTATTAGTAAAGAAAGAAGAAAAAACAAGATTAATTAGATGGATACTCTTGCTTCGAGTGTTTAATATTCACATTAACGATAATAAAAGAAATGGAAAATGGAGTAGCATATAATCTAAGTAGGTTGATCAAGGCATCTAAAGTAGAATCACAAATTAATGAATCATTTCTAGACAAACAACTTCATGTAGTTGCAAATGAAATACCATGGTATGGTGACATGGTGATTTATTTGGTTACAAAGGTATTTCCTTCACATTTTAATAAGGCATAAAAGGACAAAATGAAGAGTCAAGAAAATGATTTTGTGTGGGATGATCACTATTTATGGAAACAATGTGCTAATCAAATTATTAAAAGGTGCATTCCTAATAATGATATAGTTTCCATTTTAACATTTTACCATAACTATGTTTGTGGGGGTCATTTTGGTCCAAAACGAACATCACATAAAACTTTGGGAAGTGTATTTTATTAGCCCACCTTATGGAACAATGTGCTTATGAGTTTTGCAAAACTTATGAAATATGTCAAAAAACTAGAGGATTAGGTCGTAGAAATCAAATGCCACAAAACTCTAGTATTGCATGTGAAATTTTTAATGAAAATTTCCCCATTTTTTGGTTTCAAATACATTCTTGTTGCTATAGATTATGTGTCAAAATGGGTGGAAGCAAAAGCCACCCAAACTAATGATGCTAAAGTTGTTGATTTTTTATCTAACATTTTGTAAGGTCTGGTTTGCGAAAAGCTATAATCAACGACAAAGGCTCTCACTTCTATAATAAGAAAGTGGAAGTATTGCTAAGAAAGTATCATTCTACACATCATGTCTCCACAGTATATCATCCACAAATGAACAACCAACACTAAAAAATTTATGGCTTGTGCCAATAGAAATTTAGTCACATATTTTTTCTTGTGTTGGTAAAAGTTACTAATACCAAAAAATATTTTTTTTGTGAGCAATGAAGAAATTTTTCCCTAGAGAAAATTTTTATCTGTTGGTAATAGTATATTATGCCAATAGATCTTTTGCCTACTTTTATATCTGTGGGTATTAGTAACATTATACGAATAAAACTAATACCCATTCATATATTTGTTGGTATTTGTATATAAGGAAGACAAATGTTTCAACTATTGTTATATCTCATGGTATAACAGATTCATTCCTTTTACACATGAGATACTTTTCTTATTATGATATTGCTAATTTTTATATGAAATACTAATAATATAATATATAACCATATTTATAATTATCATTATAATTATTGTTAATATTATTATAACATAACTATGATAACTAAAATAATAATAATTATTCTTAAAATAATAAAATTTATCATTATTATAATAATACATAATAATTATAGTAACTCTCATTATTATATGAATTATAATAATAAATATTATAATAAATGTAATAATCAGTCAAGTCAGACTTCGAATGACCTATATGATGGGGGTCTCACTAATTGATCAATGTGATGAGGGTCTAGGCGGCATTGTACCCGTGGTTGTTAGATCTTCTTCAGTGCAATATTATTATAGTTATTTATATAATTATTATGATACCTCATATTTTTGAAATTTCAATTCCCTTAAACTTAGTGACTTTATTAATGAAATTTGATGAAAATGTATAATTTTTTTATTTTTGATTGGTTTTATAGTTTTATTGACGATTTCAAATTCATATTAGAATTTATTTAATTATTTATCATTGTGAATTATTCTAGAAAAATTCATTCACACTTATGACTTTTATTAAATTCATATGATATCCATTTCTATTTAAAAATATGTTTCCATTTATGGAAATTATTTAAATTCTTTATAGTTCCTTAGAATTTGATTTATATATTTTCCAATTTTTATTAATTATTAATTTGATATTTTATTTCTTTTTCCACAAGCTATATGATTTTTATTTAAAATATTTTTCCATTTTCATTGTGTGTTTTTATTTTGATATTTTAAGTTTATTTGCAATTATAACTTCATTGTGTGATTACAATTTTGTTATGGATTTATATTTCATTAGTAAAAATAAATGATTTTTTATTATAAAATCTCTTTAAAGTAGTAAAATCATTTTAATGATTTATTTGTAACAAATATTTCCTTCTTTAAATTTATTTATTTTATGAAATTGATAAGATTTTTTGAAAATTTAAAATTAAATGTTTTTGCAACTTAATTATTATTTTATTTTCAAAATTATATTTCTTCCATTTTTCTTCCATTTTGTTTAACGATTGATGTTTTCAAAATTATGTTGAATTATTTATAATTGCTCAACTTTTATAAAATTAATTTTCTGATGTATTTTTAGTTTTATTTTGAAATTGTATTCTACTTTAATAAGTGTTACAATTTATTTTAAATTATATAATTTAATTGGATAAATTTTGTATTTCTTTGAAAAGCTAATATTCAATTTTTATGAGAGTATTTCAGTTAAAATTTGACTTAATTAAAAATTTCTTTTATTTATCTTATTTTTAGATATTTATTTTATTTTACTTGTTTTATATATGTATTTAAAAAAAAAACGTTTGAACCCCCCATATTTCCTTTCCCTCTTCTCTTTCTTTTCCCTTTCCTTCTGTCCCGTTCGACCTTTGGCACCTTGCATCTTGACCCCTTGCACCCTTGGCTTCGACCTCCATCTTGCTGCTTTAACCATACCACATTGCCACCATCGAGCCACTACCTCCGGCGCCTCTATCTAGCTATGAGCGGCAACGGACGCACCAACCGACAATGGAACAGTAGCTAATGACTAGGAGGCGAATGCTTGACCCTTACCTGCTCGCTCTTCGCCTTCTCTCCATCTTCCACTATATTTTCCACCACTAGAGCATCGGCAACGAACCACCACCATAACACCGAGCCCCCAAACACAGGCAGGAATCACCAACGATTGTAGTAAGGCAGCGTGCGGTAACAATGAACCTTCATCGAGACACCACATCAGCACACCGCCACTCCTGAAGCTCCAGTTTGATTGCTTGAGCACCATCGTTGCTCCTCACTAAAGCTCCAGTTTGACTACTTGAGCACCATCGTTGCTCCTCCATGTCTTGGTCGACAGTGAACCACCACCACAACGCCGAGCCACCGACCGTAGGCAGGAAGCACCATTGATTGCAGCAAGGCAGCGTGTGGTAACAATGAACTTGCATCAAGCCACCATAGCAGCACACCGCCACTACCGAAGCTCTAATATGACCACCTAAGCACCATCATTGCTCCTCCATGTCTTGGTCGAGCTCCTTTTGGCTTGTAATGGAAGATTTTGCTTAGTATAATCTTTAAACCCTAACTTTGATTTTTTTTATTGATTTTTTGTGAATTAGCTTATGATAAGCTAAATTGGTTGTTAGATTATGTATATATAAGTTAGATGATTGATTTGGATGGGTTTATTGTGCTGTACATGGTTGATTTATGAAATTTGGATTTATAACCAGGATTTATCGATATAGCTCTGCTGGTCTTCATGTTTTTTGTTTGTTGCCAAGAATATAACCTTAGAGAGTCCTTGATCATACAAATTATTTATTGAAACCATATATGCACGAACTCTACACAATGTGAAACCTTAACTACAAGGAGCCTTCAAAGTTGGAAGCCAATTCACTATCTTTGAGGAGGTAGAGCTATTTTTTATCCTTCATCTTGTTAGCCAAGCTGGATGTGGCTGCAATTGAGCTTAACAAATTAGAAAAGGATTACGAGAAAAAAGTTGGGGGAAGCATGGATGGAATATTGGTTATGGCATTTGCATGAATTGGGTTCTTTATTTACTCATGAGGTACTCCCACAAAGGTGCAATGCTTGTGGTTCTGAAACCTTCATTTGTTATTATTTCCTTGTAATATGGACTCATAGTTTTCTTAGTTATTGGCCCCATATATGGATGCTAGATGAAGTTTGAATTAGTGGTTAAGATTTTGAGGTTTGATTCCCCTTTCTCCCTCTTTCAATATTGTAACACTTTTATGGCTCTTGTAGTCACCTATATGGTGCTTTGTATTCATCTTCATGAGCTCCCAATTGATAAGTAAAAGCCCTATTTATGGATGTGGAGGTTTTAGTGGAGTTTCTCTTTGAGATAGAATTTTGTCAAATTCTTTTGTTAAAATCCTGTCTTTGGCACTCTAGAAGAGTATTTGAATGTGTGAAGTGCTCCTTTAGAGAGTTGTAAATTAACCTATCAGGTGGAATATAAAACTAGAACATTCTATAAGTTTGTAAGATGCTCCTTTCAGAGCATTTGTAAATTTACATATTAGGTGGAATCATAACATTCACTTGTGAAAAGTTTGAGTTGGGACTTTAATGGTCGATAATTAGGGGATGGAAGATTTTGATGAAGGGATATCAGTACAGAGAAATTGACTCCAATTGGTTTCTTACCTCAAACTCTCTCGTAGTTGCTACATGATTAACCTCATTTTGATATAATCAACTTCTGTTATATGACGCCACGATATTACTAGACCACCATCGGTGACTCACCTATAAGTTTGACACCAAAAAAAAAACTAGCCTTATTAAAAAAAAGATATTTTACACTCCAAATATGAGATTGTTAAAATTATGAACTTTAAGAGTGCTTCACTTTATAAAGGCCTCCATCTCTAAAATTTCTTGTTTTACAAATTTTCCTCACTTACAAAACTTTACTCTAAACAATTTTTATTTTCGCTATTGCTTTCTTTCATAAGAAATTGTTGAACCAAATTTCTTATTGTTGCATTTTTTATGAGATTTGTAGGATATGTGGCTGTACTTGGGAAGCCAAATGCAGAGAAGAGCACTCTTTCTAACCAAATGATTGGATAGAAGCTATCAATTGTCACAAATAAACCTCAAACTACAAGGCATCGAATCATTAGTATTTGTTCTGGTCTAGGCTACCAAGTTAAACTCTTACCATATATATTTGCCCAATGCTTGAGTACCTTTCTTGCCTCATACATTTCATATGTTTAAGTGGAAATTTTCTACAATTGAGTATATTTCATATTTTTAGGTTACTGTGACAATTATTCCTCAGAACTAATTACGAACCAATGTATTTAGAATTCATTATATGTTTTGCTTAAGGATAGTTTGGATCATTGCTGAACATTAGGGTTATTTGAATCTAAAGAATGTTTACAAACTCACCGTTTCAATCTATGATAAAATGTATTTCAAATTTTAAGTAACTTGCTCTGATAACATAAATTATTCCATGTTCCTTTTTTCTTTTGCCTTATGTATATAGTTACTGGTAAGATATTCTTTAGTAGTAATGAACACATTTCTCTGTTAATAATCATCTTCTACCTATGATCTATGAAAGGATCTCTTTCTGCCACATAAAATTTTTCATTCAAATACGTGGATAGATTGCATATCATTCTTTACAATACACCTGGTTTTATGGAGAAGAAAATGCACAAGTTGGATACAATGATGATGAAGAATGTTCGTGGTGCTACAATCAATGTTGCTTGAGTATTTGTTGTGGTTGATGCCTGTACAATGCCTGAGAATGTATGCAACTTTCCACATCTTCTCCTTTAAAAAGTATTTATTGTTCCCTACTTTATTTCCATGCTTCAGATAGATGAATTTCTAGAGGAAGACATCAGAAGCGTGAAAGATAAGCTACCCATTTTGTTACTGTTGAATAAGAAGGATCTTATAAAACCTGGTGAAATTGCAAAAAGGCTCCAGGTTAGAACTATTTGTTTGAGTAAATAAGCTTCTATTTAAGTATTCTTTCTAGGTTGCTTGTCTTGTAGATAGTGTCAAAAATAGAATAGATGTAAAGTTTCAAATGCATGTCAAATAGGTGGTATTGACATGTTCTGATGATGCTCTCTTTGAACCGAGGCAAGATTTGCTTCCCTAGTTTACTTACAATTAAGACTGAGAATATAATGTACTGTATTTTGTTTCTTCAATCTACTTATTCTCTTCCTTGTGTGATTCCTAATGCTATTTTAAGACTCTAAAATTTTAGCATTACTAGGCTATGTTAATTCTTTGGCATTCTTGACTGCTCTTAAGAAACTAGAGTTTGTCACAATTAAGATATAAACATAAAGATGTACCGAGGTAGATTGTATTGTTCTGGACTACTAGTGGGCATGCAAAGAAAATTTTGGTGGCAAATAGAATGCATTATCTTTGTTTGAATAAGGGTTGCATCAAGAAATCTCTTAAATGGTTTCAGGCTTTAAAAAGTAGAATAATGTCATATCTTAGAAGAGAGAGAGGCGTCAAGGTATGTGGTGCCTCAAAAAAATGCTTTGCAGTCACTCATGTTCCTTCTATATTGTCATTAGATGTTGCAGCATGCTAGGCAGTACCTAGCCAAGTCACCTTGCCTTTACCTAGCTAAGCTTCCAAGACCGTGTCTTGCTTTGCCTGAACACATTGGTAAGTACCTAACTCATTGATGAGAAAGACAACATTCTGCACTATGAGAGGTCTCTCTAATGGTGATGGAACCCTCAATATCCTTAATGCTACAAACATTAGTTGCAAAAGTGAGCTTCCTTGGTTTATACCAATACCCTTTTGTGTTTTCTAGAGTAAGTGTTGCATCTACTAGAGCAACCACCCTATTTTAATTAATGTATATTTTCTTCTGCATTTTCTCGTTATACTATCAATGTTTTGTGTTTCTTTTATATCCAAGTAGTATTTGTACGAACATAGCTACTGTCCTAATTTAATTGTCGTCCTTGATTTCTACCAATTATTTAATGAATTTTATTAATTTATTCATGATCCCCCTCTTTTTTATGGTTTACTGGGCACTTTTATGTTTCCAAAAGGCTGTGACTCTAATTGCCATCTTATCCTTTTAAGGAGAGATCTAACGAAGTTCTAAGTTATCATGGTGATTGTTATATCAACAGTGTATCTTATGTTTATTATAAAGCAACAAATGTGTTGATCAAATTCTTATATGCTTGGTTCTCCTATTTGTTTAATGGATCAATGCTCACAGCTAGACCAAAAGACTGTTTAGATCGCATAAAATTTCTTGCTGGCAGTGGTATGAAAAGTTCATTGATGTTGATGAGGTCATACCTGTCAGCATCAAATATGGTCATGGTGTTGATGATGTGAAGGATTGGATATTATGAAAGCTTCATACTGGCCTTGCATTCTATGCTAAAGTACGTACCTTTGTTTGTGCTTCCAACTCTTGGTGAATTAATGTTGTTGGTCTATTATGCTCTTATTACCACAACACATTCATTGTATTTTTTTTGGCAACCAAGTTGGTGATTGATATTAGCAATTACGCTTCATTTGATATTCCAATACTCAAAAATTGTTAGTACATTGCAAGTGAGCACCGTGATAGGTTTTTTGTGGTTGAAATCATTAGAGAAAAGATATTTATGCAATACCGTAATGAAGTTCCATAAGCGTGTCAAGTATATTTGTTTATTATACACACTTCTACATGCAGATATCTTATATCTTTTGTTGTGACTTCCTTTCTCTAGTTTTTATATTTAGGAGCAGTGTTACAGAAATGATTTTCATGAATTTTTGAATTTATAGGTAAATGTAGTAAACATCAAATCTAGGCCACAAGCAAAATACTTCATACAAGTTGAAATTGTTACTGAACAGAACTCTCAAAAGATAATTCTTATTGGAAAGGCGAGTTATATAATGTTTATAGTAAAGGTCTAAAATGTGTTTATATATGTGTGTGATATGTTTTTTTGGAGGGGGGGGTGCTTTGATATATACACTGCCCAATAAATTTTTTCCTATCAATCTTTCTTTCACTGCCACATGTATTAAACTATAGCATTTGGTATGATACATAATAGCATGATTTATATCTCATTTATTTTAGTTTTTTTACCAACTGCTCTCTGTTCAATGGAGGAGAAGTGTTTTGAGTCATTTGACCTTTTTCACCATGATACATATTCTTTTGTTCACCTTCTCCCCAATAATTTAGTTTTCCATCTCATTTTTAAGATATGAAAGACAACATTTCCATGTTTGCTTTGGTCTCCATGTCCATGCATCCAATCTTTATAGCGTAGGCATTTTCTTAAGAGCATTGCATTATGAAATAATTTTGTAAATATATATACAAAGTGATATTCTGTTTGAACTTGATTATTTGACTGATATTGCTTTCATTAATGGTACTCTTGAATCATTTATGTACCAACTAAAAATTTTCATGAAGATTACTTGTGCATTATGTTATTGTGAGATGATAAATTATGTACATTATTTTCTTAGGGATCACATGTTGATGATTATCAAATAGAATGTTAAAGGCGTTGAAGTCGTTGAAAGTGGTGAACAGGATGAGAATGAAGAGGATGGTATTTGATGTTTTAATGAAGATGTCTTGTATGTCAGCGTATGTTACAACTTGTATTTATAGTATTGCACCTACAAGACTATATTATCATAGAAACCCTTAGTCACAATAACTTGAAGAATTACTAAATGAAGCTTTTGAAAAAAAATTGAGATATAATGATCGAAAGAAGGTAGTTCATGATAAGTTAATTCTTAGGAAGAATTTTAAAATTCATCAAAAAGTATTATTTTAACATTCTAGGCTAAAACCTTTCCCAAGGAAATTAAGGTCGTTTGGCCCATTTATTGTGCCAAATGTGTTTCCTCTTGGTGTAATGGAAATTAAGAGTGAAAAAAAGGAAAAAGGGGCGGAAAGTGAATGGAAACCATCTCAAACCATTTACGAGGGACATTGTGTGAAAAACTTGGAAGTTGTAGACCTTACTGCTCTAGTTATGCATGAAAATAGTATCGAAAGAAACCTAATTAGGATATATCCTAAGTGTTATAGCTAAGTACTCTTGTATTTTTTTATCTATTATATTAATTATATATTTTAGTGTGGTTGGTTACTATTTCTTTGTGTGTGGGTATAGTTAGTCTAGTTGTGTGCTATTTGTATATATATATATATAGTGACAAAGTCAACATGGGGATGTCGTATTTTCAAACACACCTCATGTTTCATTTTAGAATTTTCTTGCAAAAAGTCAAACACAATAATGTTAAGACGGGGCTACCATGTTTAAAAACATAGGTTGTATTTCATCTAAAATAAAAAGTTTTAGAATATGGAGTTACCGTGTTGCATAACATGGTTCGTTTTTCTATTAAAAAATAATTTCTGCTGGCATAACGAGAGAAATAAATTTAAAATGGGTGTACGATGTTTCATAACACGGTACGTGTTTATTTGAATTACTTCTGAGACCTTTTGTTTTTCTCAATAAATCAACATTCAACATTCTTTCTACTCTCATATGCAAACTTCCTCTGCACCCTTTCCTCTCCATTTCCTTCATTTCTCCCTATTACTTTACTTCCACTTTGTTAATTATCCTTTAAACTACCAAATTGCGTGATTCAACAACCAATCTGTCACCTCCTTCTTGTCACCTATAAAAAAACTAACATTTTATTTTCAAAAACCTTAACTTCTTTAGTGTCAATTTTTGTTCAAATTACACTTAATCAGTTTAGGGTTCTTCTTTCCTTCCATTTTTAAGCATCCTCTAAGTATATTTTATAAGACAATTTGGTTTCAAGTTACCGGTAAGTGCGATTTCATCTGCTATGTTCCAATTGCTGATATGCTCATACTTGTGCAATTATCTATTTGAGAGTTTGTGCTTCAATTGTGAAATTATTTTGGACAAATGAAAGGAATCAATGCATAAGTAAAGATAATCCCTGATGTGGGAGCAGAGTTTTATGACACGACACCGACTAAGATGGTTACGTTACTCCACGCAGATACATGAACATGGAGGTGCATGCATGGGCTACATGCAATGTTCTCTAGTTAGCGTAACACTTATTATTAAGTCATTTATTATTATTATTTTTATTTCGAGTCAAATAAGGTTGTTAGTAACTAGATCATTTAATATCTTCTAGCTAGTCTTAAGTCATTTATTATTATTTTTATTTTGAGTCAAATAAGGTTGTTAGTACTAGATCAATTAATATCTTCTAGCTAGTCTTAAGTCATTTATTATTATTTTTATTTCGAGTCAAATAAGGTTGTTAGTAGCTAGATCATTTAATATCTTTTTGCTAGTCTTAGGGAATTCAATGTTTCTAGGAAAGATTAGTGGCAAGATTATTATAATCTTTGAAGGGAGGCTCTGAAACGAACCCGACTAGCCGGATCGTACTTGATCCGTTAAACGGGGGTCGGGAACGTACTCGTTTCCCCTGAACTGGAGTAATCTCCGAGCCAGACGTTGATACTTCAATGGATTTGTGCGCGAGTGAACAATAAAACCCAAGAAATTTCATTCCAAAAACCTTCAACCTTTACAAGCAAACCCCGCCCGTTATATATGACGGGAATCGAACACCAACAAAAAGGGAGTGGGGGCAAGGGTGAGAAAACGGTTGACCTAGGGCCTCAGATTTGGTGTCAGGGACAAGATCCGGGGCAGGCAAAGGTGGACGTGCGTCGATGGTGACCAGCAACGGTCATCGACAGGGCCGAACAGAGAAACGGGGTCGAGCCACCAAGAGAGGAACAAAAGAAAAGGTGATCGGCGCTACCCGAGGAGGAAGAGGGCTTAAATAGGTGGGTAACTAGGGCACGAGGGGTCACCCGCCGATTGGGCCAAAACTTGGGCCTGGGCTCAAGTTTTGGTTCAACCCAACTTAGCTTAAAAGGAGGTTAACGCTATTCTCCTATTTTCATTAGATTCAAGAGGCGATTATAACGGGATAATACCGATCCTGAATCCAATGCAAATAGGGAAACAAGGACTAAGTTACCCATACTCATTTAGGCTCGGGGGCGGCCATTGATAACCAACTCCGCCTAACCCGAGACTATCAATGGGATTTCCAAAAATTAGGGTAAAATCATCATCGGCCACTAAACACAGTTCAAAAGTGCTTCCGCCCTCGCTCGTTGCCTCCACTCCTCAATCTGGCTTCGGATCCCAACTTACCCTGAAGATGGAAAACGTGGAATTATATGAGTGAGGAGAGAACAGGGTGTGATTACCAAAAAGTAAAAGGAGAGGAGTAGTTGATGAAGTGCGGTCCGTATCAGGCTCGACAACTTTTGGCTATTTAAAGCCATAGAAACCAAGAGAAAGAACACAATTTGAATGAGAAGAAAAACCTTAAGCTTGCTTTACCCGAATTCTATGTGGATTCATCTTGTAACAAGTCGAATCCATGTGAAAGATTTGTTTCGAAAAACTTTAATCTTTATTTCTGTGTTTCTTAAAGATTAATTTATCCTTCTATTTTTTTCTTTTACTTCTCTACCCCTATCTTTTCCACCAAAAACCCTACTCCAAACCGGCACTCCATTCGTCCATCCAAACCCTTTTCACCACCGTTCTATCTTTCCATCAACCCTAAACCGCCTTCCACCTTTCCTAACCCTAAACCACCGTTTATCTTACACCCAAGCCTGAGACTCTAACCGTACATGCATCAATTTGGTATCAAAGCCTCATGATTCATCCTTCCTTAAGGTAATTCACTTTCCTAGGCTTTGAATTCCATTCATTAAGAATCACTTCTACTATCAAGATTTCATTCAAGATCCTACATTCATAAGTCCTTAGCATATCTTCATCCTTTGTTTGAAGATATTCATCCTTTATAGTACATCTTCAACCAAGAACTTCATCAAGATCTTGATGAACATCATCAAGATTCAATTAAAGTTGAAGATTACCATTTCTCTTATTTTTCTTCTTCCATACACCACACATATACATTGATACTTTCCATTATTTTGAGTGTTGTGAGATTACACACACATAAAAACATTTCTCCTTGAGTGATATACTCGACCCTAGCATACAATACTCCTTTTCATTCATTGGTTTTCTCTGAATTTACAAAAATTCATTCGATCACCTTGAGTTAAACCCTAGCGTGTGCAACAATGGAAAATTCAGAATTTATGAAGTCCATCCTTGATGCCATCAACATTCAATTTGAAAAGCTTGAAGTAAAAATGGAGAATAGGATGGAAGAACAAAATGATAGGGTTGAAGGCATGGTGAGGCAAACCATTGAATCAAGAGGAGGTCATTTGAATAAAAAACTTGAATATGTTGAAGAAGACTCAATTCCATCTTCAAGCACGCATAGTCAAACAAGAATAAGGCAAGAGCATGGTGAAGATAAGGGTTTGAAGGTTGATTTTCCAGAATTTCATGGAGAGTTAGATGCGGAGACATTCATAGATTGGATGCACACTATGGAATCCATCTTTGAATTTAAAGAATATTAAGTTGGATACTCTTAAACTTAAAAAATTTGCAAGAATTTGGTTTGATAATCTCAAGAGATCAAGGGAAAGAGATAGCAAGCCAAAGATCAAGTCATGGGAGAAACTGAAAAAGCACATGAAGAGAAAATTCATCCCATGAGAATTTGAGCAAGACAACTTCATCAAAATGATGACATTGAAGCAAGGGAATTCAATTGTGGAAGAATATACAAGGAACTTTGAAAAGTTATCCTTGATATGTGATGTACAAGAGAGGAAAGAACAAACTTGTGCAAGATATCTTGGAGAACAAACTTGTGCAAGATATCTTGGAGGATTGAATTTCAACATTAGAGATGTTGTGAATATTTGTCAAGGCTTAAGAGGCATTGGAGGATTTTCAAAGATAAATTTAGTGTGAAGGAGATATTCAAAGAATACAAGGACAAGTATCACGTTGAAGAATATGTCCTTTGGTGTTTGTTATTCCTCATCAAAGTTGTGAATTTGAGGACAAATTCACACCAACCCAGGGAGAATAATGCGGGAGTAGAGTTGTATGACACGACACCGACTAAGATGGTTACGCTACTCCACGCAGATACATGAACATGGAGGTGCATGCATGGGCTGCATGCAACGTTCTCTAGTTAGCGTAACATTTATTATTAAGTCATTTATTATTATTTTTTATTTCGAGTCAAATAAGGTTGTTAGTAGCTAGATCATTTAATATCTTCTAGCTAGTCTTAAGTCATTTATTATTATTATTATTATTATTATTTCGAGTCAAATAAGGTTGTTAGTTAATATCTTCTAGCTAGTCTTAAGTCATTTATTATTATTTTTATTTCGAATCAAATAAGTTTGTTAGTAGCTTGATCATTTGATATCTTCTTGCTAGTTTTAGGGAATTCAATGTTTCTAGGAAAGATTAGTGGGAAGATTATTATATTCTTTGAAGGGATGCTCAACAACTTTTGGCTATTTAAAGCCATAGAAATCGAGAGAAAGAACACAATTTGAATGAGAAGAAAAACCATGAGCTTGCTTAAACCCGAATTCTGTGTGGACTTTTACACCCTCATGTGATCTCTACCATGCTTGATTCCTAGCCATGAAAGCCATGCAACAAGCCTATCTAAGCCGCCACCTTTTTTCAAATTTAGGAAGCTTAATGAGATAAGTTTTGGTTCATAATCAGGCAGTAATTTGAAATATCAAATAACACACAAGCCACACAACAACATCCTCAAAACACCAGCTTTTGAGCTGATTTGGCATGAAAATGGAGGCCAAAAACCTACAAAATGCACAACAACATGGACAGAAGTATGATAAATAGAAGGATATTTAGTCTAGCTCTACTTTTGTTAAATAATGATGCCTAGCTACTGGTTTTAACTTGTTTAGTTGCTACACTTTTGGAAATTATACCAATTCTGGTCTACTCATGATACATCATATTTCATGAGAAGTTTGAGTGTAATCACCAAGACCTTAATTACACTCGTGGGTTCTTAAGGCTGGGTAAAAAATCTCATGATCTTTTGGTGGGAATAAATTTTCCTCCTAATTGGCTTATGAATACGTGAGGCCCAAGGCTACTGTATGGAGACCTTCCCCCATGGTGTGGAAATTCTACAAGACAAGTCGTTATTCATTCCTCCTATGGTTATCTCTCCATAAGAGAATTTACACTTGTGATAGGTTGACTTTTGTCTAGGGAACTAAAGATTGTTCCTTTTGTCAATATACTCTCGAAACATATGAGCACTTATTCTTTTCATGGCCCGTTCTTCTCTTAATTTGGGATCATATCCGCAAGTGGATGGGTATAGTGTGGGGGTTCACAAATCTATATAGTGCCATGATAATTTTATGAAGAGGGAAAAATTGAAGAATTAAGTTTCCTAAAACGTGATCCCTAGCTATAGTTACTCTGGTTTATTTAATATGTAGGGTACGCAACGCGATGACTTTTGATTTCTAGGATCTTAATCAGGACAGGATCATAGTACAAATGGAGCACTATGTTTACCCTTCTCCATACCTTGAGGATATTTAGGTATAATTCTTATTCATAAACTTTGTTGGTGGGAGTGAGCTACCAACCTTTGGTAGGCCCCGCACCTCAACCTTTTACTTATTTGTTGTATGTTTTGTAATGTGTTTGTACATTGTTTTTAATGATCATATTTACCATTTTTACTAGGAGAAGAGTTATTGCATGAAATTTTATCCATAAAAATCACTCATGTACTAATTTTTATGGTTAGGTTTAGTTAGAATTAGTTTACTTAAATTGGATAACTATTTTTTATTATAACAAGATCAACATAATGTAACTAAATTAATGAGGGCCTAGCTAATTTTATCCCTTTAACTTGTAAGACACCATGGGAGGATGTTTTAATTAGGCCTTGGATGAAATTGTAGCCATAAGACACCATCAAGGCCTTACACCCTAACACAAGACACTACTAGGCCTAGTTTTTGCTTTTTACCAACCAATGATGGGTTAAACTCCTTTTTGAGCATGCTTGCTTGTAAGGAAGCTCCCAAATTAGATGCAAGGGTATGGGGGCTGTTTTAGGTTGAGTTGACAAGCCACAAATTCATTGGATGGTTTTTGTTTAGTTAGATTTAACCTAGCTTAGTCTTTCCTCTTAGATAACTAGCTAGTTTGTTTTGTAACCAAATCAATCCGTTTGACTTTTATTCAGTTAGTTTGTAACTATATGATACCAACACACTCTATATGTTTATCTCACACATGAATAGAATTAGATTTGGTTGCCTCATGTTTTCCTTCTTTTTGTTGAGATGAACCTTCAAACTTGAATGAAGGGTTTGATTGAATTTATCTTCATAATCTTACCATCTTTATTCCAAGAGTCGAATACCTTGGATGGTGATTTTGAATATATGAATTTATGGGTTACTTAAGTTCATATTTTCCTTTTTTTTCAACCTCCATTATTGTTTTTAATTTTGGTGGTAATTATCCTAATCCACCATCTTCCCTAGTATAATCCAATTTTTATTTCATATGCATTACCCTTTTGCCCTTAAAAATTATACCAGGTTATTACAATGGTGTTCAAAATGCTACTATTAACTGGGCTTGAATTTTTCAAACAATATGTGGTTTAGCAATTTGTCTAAGTTAGGAGTGTTTTTTAGTCTTATAACTTAGGGGAAATTAATTAGTGAAATTTCATTAGAAGAAGATGCTTCTACATGATCTTCATTATCCTATTATGGTTCATCATGTAAACAGGGAAGTAGATCTCCCACATTAAGGCTTTGTTTGGTTCTACTTATAAAAAGTAGTTTATTATAAAAGTAAGTATGAAAAGTAATTTTAGATTAATTATTAATGTTTGGTTTTACTTATTAAAAACTATTATAGAAAAGTAATTATTAAAAAATACTTTTTAAAAGTTATTAATAAGAAGTAAGTAAATATTACTTATAAAACCTACTTTTATAAAATGGTACGGTAGATTTAAAAAAAATCACTTAAAAGGTATCATTCATATTGGAAGCAACTCTTTTGTAGAAACAGGAGTCTGCTTCTCCATTTGCAAAAGAATCTTTAAGCTATTCCCTCCTCTCTGTAGATTTGCAGAGCTTCTCCCTCCTATTTGTAGATTTGTAGAAGCAACTTCTAGCATCTCGGGCATCGATTTCAGTTGTTCTATCACTAGAAATCAACAAGCAAAGACGATTGAGGTATACAATCTCCCTATTCTAATCTTATCATGAAAATAGGGACGTAAATCTCCCACATTCAATGTGTTTGATATATTCCCCATTTCTGATGGAAGCTCTAGCCTATATTTGTTGTAACCAATCTTTTCAAGCTCTTTGAATGGTCCAACACTCTTTGACATTGGTTTGTTCTTCCTCCTAGAAGGGAATATCTTTTTTCTAAGGTAAATCCAAACTAAATCTCCTGACTCAAACACTTGTTCTTTTTGGTACTTGTTGGCTTTCTTTTTATTCACCTCATTAACTCTCTCAATTTTGGACCTTACTTGCTCATGTAACTTCTTGAATTCTTTGGCCCAGTCTTTTGCTTCAAAACTGATTTGTGCTTTAATGGGAAGAGGAATGAGATTAATGGGAGTGGCGGGGTTCACTCTATACACCACTTCAAAAGGAGAACAAACGATTGCATGAGTAATAGACTGGTTGTAAGCAAACTCCGCATGACAAGTTTGGTGTCCTAATCCCTTAAGGATTTGTGAACCAAACTCCTCAAAAGCATAGTGATAACACATTTAGTGACTTTTGTTTAACCATATCTTTGTGGATGATATACTATACTAAAAATAATCTTAGTACCAACCAACCTCTACAACGTTTTCTAGAAGTACCTAAGAAAATTGGTATCTCGATTAGAAATAATTGATTTAGGAATATCATGTAACCCAACTATATCCTTAAACTATAGATCAACAATATAAGAGGCATCATCTTTCTTATGACAAGGGGAAAATGTGCCATCTTATAAAATTGATCTACCACTACCATAATAGCATCACTTTACCTTTATGTTCTAAGCAATGTAACTATGAAGTCTATACTCACATGATACCAAGGATGATGTGGGATAGGAAATAGAGTATATAGTCCTTGGTGGAAGTTAATCTTGAACTTTTAGCAAGTAGAGAACCTTACCACTATTAATTGTACATCCCCTACCATCTTAGGCTAATAAAAATGTTCTTGGAGTATATCACAAGTTTTGTTAATTTTAAAATGCCCTACTAGTCCTCCTCCATGAACTTCTTGAATCAACAACCCTCTAATAGAACATATGGGGGTGCATAACTTGTTGCCCATGAAAAGGAAGCCCTTTTGAATCAGGTAGGGATTTTGAACCTTATTATGATATCCAAAGAAGCTTACAAAGTCTTCATCATTCTTGTAGAGTTCTTATAAGCATCCAAATACTAACACTCTTGCTTCTAGAAATGACAACATACAATACCTTCTAGAGAGGACATCTGCTACAACATTAGTTTTGCTAGTTTTATGCTTAGCTACAAATGAGAAGGATTGTAAATAATCTACCAATCTAGCATGCCTAAGGTTGATCATATGTTACCTATTTATGTATTTTGGGACTCATGATTAGTATACAATGCAAATTGTGATGATCTAAGGTAGTGAGACTAATTATCTAAAGCTCTAACAATAGCATAGGATTTTTGGTCATAGGTGCTATAATTGGATCTTGATCCAGTAGGATTTTCACTAAAGAAGGATATTAATTTCCCTTTTTATAGTAAAACCACTCTAATTTCTATTCTGCTTGCACCACCCTTGACTTCAAACACCTTGTCAAAGTTAGGAAACCTTAATACTAGGGCTTCACTCAACTTAACTTCAATCACCTCAAAGGCTTCTTATACAGACTTGTTCCATTTGAACTCTCCCTTTTTGAGGTATTATGTGATGGGTGCTAGAAGAGTGCTAAACCCTCTTATTAATTGACTACAGAATGAGGTAAGCTCATGAAAGAATCTAACATCTATGATGGATGCAGGTGTAAGCCATGTTTTTATTGCCTTCACCTTTGACTCATCCATGGAAATGCCATCTCTAAAAACAATAAACCCTAGAAATGTGACTTTTGGCACATATAGTCACATATTTCAAGTTTACTATACATTTTTTTTTGTTCATAAGGGCTAAGAATATAGGCTTTAAGTATCCTACATGATCATCACTACCAGAGGAGTATACAAGAATATCATTAAAGTACACAAGTACAAACTTAGAAATGAAGGGTCTAAGGACTTCATCTATAAGCCTCATAAAGGTGCTTAGTGCGTTGGACAATCCAAATGGCATGACCATCTACTCGTATAAGCCTCCTTTGTTCTTAAATGTGGTCTTCCATTCATCTCCTTCATTCATTCTAATTTGATAATAGCTACTCCTTAAGTCAATCTTAAGAAATACACTTGCTCCACATAAGCAATCTAACATGTCATCAAGCTTAGGTATATGGTACCAATACTTGATAGTAATATTGTTGGTAGCTATAATATCAACACACATTGTCATTGATCCATATTTCTTTGGTACCAAAAGAGCCAGTACCACATATAGGCTAAGTGATTCCCTAATGAAACTCTTTTGCAACATCTCTTCAACTTGTCTTTGTAACTCCATGGTATGTTTAGGATTACACCTATAGGTTAGCTTATGATGGAGTATAGCATTGGGAATAAAATAAATTTAGTGCTCTTCCCCTTATAGGAGGCAACTTGCTAGACAACTCATTTAGAAAACATCCCAAAACTCACCTAGCAAGGTCTTAACCCTTGGGTCAAGTGGACTACCATTATCATTATTTTTAAGTATCAATAAGAAATATATGGTTTTCCCCTTTCCTATGGTCTTCTCTAACCTCTTCCCATCTATGAAAAACTTTGTCATAATTTTGATTCTCCCTAACAAGTGATTATAGAATGCTAAGGGGTGTGAGTACAATATTTTTGTTGGCATATTTCAAGCTATAAGTATTCTTTCTCCCATCATGCTTGATGCGCCTATTATATTGACAAGGCCTACCTGGTAATAAATAACACGTGTCCACAAGAACTACATCACAAATAACTCTATCTTGATAAGTTTTCCTATAGAAAATGGAATAAAAAAATTACTTCATGACTTCAACCATAGAACCATCATTAAGCTATTGAAGATTATATAGTCTAGTATGTGTAGTAGTTGGCAAATTAAGATTATCTATAAGAGTACAAGAAGCCACATTTTCCCAACTACATTCATCAACAATAAGGAAACATATTTTTATAAAGTATTGTACACTTTGTATGAAATATGTTTTTCCTTTGGAACTCCTCATCTAAGAACTTCTTTGCATGTAACACCTTCCTCACCAATAAGGCTTCTACAACATCTGGTGGGGCCTCCTAAAATTTGGCCTCCCCCTCCATGGCCAAATGATCATCTCCCTCTTCCTCATATAATGCCCCCTCCTCTAGTTCAAGTAAAGTCATCGTCCTTTTTTTAGACAATCGTTTTGATAATGCCCAATTTCTTGACACTTAAATCACCTCACTCCTTTACTTATACTAGTCTCACCCATTTCTTACCTTCCTTTACCTTTAACATCAAATGTCTTAGGTGTAGGAGGTGGCTTAGGTGACTCCCTATGTGTGCCTTGGTTCTATTATAATGGCGTAAATTTTGAACCTCTTTTTCTTTTTTATGCTTCTCCACCTTAATGACTAGAGGAAACCTTTCATTTAGGGTGTAGTATTTGTAAAGCTCCACCTTTCTAGCAATGTTACATCTTAAACCTCCTAATAATCTTAACATTTTTTACTCATCCACTTCCTCTAAGCCAAGTATCATAATGAGCTTTTCAAACTCCCTAATATAATCTTCTTCACTCATAGAACCTTATCTTAAAGAAGACATTTTATTTTAAAGGTCTTGAGTATAGGAAGATGGTAAGAAACTCTCGCTTATCAACTTCTTCATTTTTGTCCAACTCATCACCTTGGACTTTCCTTTCCTTTTCCTTTTATGCCTATAAAGAAGCATGCCCTTTTAACTTAAGGATAACAACCTTTAAAGACTTCTTATCATCATAGAATTTTGCTTCAAGCATTCGATTATACCTCAACTCTCATTCTAAAAAGTCTTTTAGATTGAGTGATCCATCAAATTCTAGAATTTATATTTTGATATCATGATATGACTATTTTCTAACATGCCTCCTCCTTACTTGAATCATATGAGACTCACTAAAAGAAGAGCTAAAATCATTAGCTTCTTCCTTTAGGTTCAGCTCCTCCCACTCTTCATGGGGTGATTGATTTCGTCTTGGTGGTGGAATGTTAGCATTTGGTGTAAGAGATTCCAAAGTGCCTAACACTCTCCTCATGTCTTCTTGTAAGGCTTCAATAGCACTATCCCTTCTTATGTTTTGTGCTTCTTTAAGACTCAAACCTCTTGGAACTTGTAGATTTCCCATAATGGTTTGATGTTGAAGATGTGAAACAAGAAAGCACAACAAGGTTTATGATCAAATAGTGGGGAAATTTTTTTTGGTGTTGTTCAAATAGGAGGTGGTGGGTGAGTAATGGTCGAATGGTTGTAAGGTGGTCAAATAGTGGCTAAATGGTGGAAAACATTTTTGTGGTGTTTGATGGTTGGTAAAATGGTGGAATTTTTTTTGTACTATTTAATGGTGATTCGAATGGTGGTAGGGTGGTCCGATGGTGGTGGTATGGTAGTGTTTGAATGTAGGGCTGGAGGTGATGAATGAGTCTGAAAATTTTGAGAAAAAGATCCAATTTATCAACCTTGAGCTTTGATATCAATTTGATGCATAATTGCTAAACAAATTGGGCCATGCTAAGTGTTAATGATGTTATTTGGGCTGAATTTCAAAAAGAGAGAAAAATAGAATAGAAAAGAGGATAGAAGAATGAATTTGATCTATAAGTAACCTTGAGATCAAATACTTACAATCACTACTTAAGGTATTAACACTCGAGATAAAAAAATGTAAGATTTTTAGGGATAAAACAATGCTATGCACTAAGCTTTGAGTTGGGGGGTTTGACAAGCCAAAAAATTTCCAAAGGGGTTGATGTTATTCATTCCATTTAGCTCTTGACTCATATAAAGATTGTAAGAGGTTGAGAAAAAATTATAAAGACACAAAGAACTATGAGGTAACCATATAGGTTATATAATTTACCAAACATGACTCTAATATAAGCTAACTATAATAGGGAAGAGACTAACCCAAATCCATTAGCTTAAGGGCTAATTTTCAAACCATTAAAACCCTTCCCATTGCATAATATCTGGTATAATTAGCTTACAAAGTAGTATTAGGGCTTAGGAAATATAAAATACAAGAAGGAAAATTCTAGTACACTACTTTAGTTTATGTTTAACCAAATGAAGAAAATAACTCTTCTGCATGCTCCATTCTTGGCCGGCTACTATATCTGGGAAATAAGCCATCTTGATTTCATAATTTATCCTAATTAAGGTCTTGGAAATTATAAAATTTATGCCCCAAATTTTGCTACAAAAATTAGACCTCCTTACTCCTTTTTCCTTATTAATTTTTGAATATTAAGATAAAAAATAAGGCAGATGTATGCTAGTGGGTTTCGAGCTTCCTATGGCTGATTCTAAGCCATAAGCTATATTGAATCCAAGAAAAAGTAGTAAGTTGATGGGTTTTATTTGGTGTTGCGTGACTTCTAATAATCTTTCTCATATATTAGTGCAAGAAAGGAGAGTTTTAAATTCTCCCAACTTAGAAAATTTAATGAATAGATTATTATTATCATATGTGGGGGATTCTCCTACATCAATAAGAAAACTAATATTTGTGGTGTCCTATCTTGGGGAGAGACATTTGTCCTTGTGTAGGGTACCACATTTCTTTTCCTCCTTTATTTCCTTCCATCTTTTTTTTTTATGATTTTAATGAAGTTCTTAACATTTGAAGCTTCTCTATATTTACTTTAAAGTATTTCACTTAAAGATTTTTTTAGCATTTTGATTCATTGTTAAGCAAGTCTTATATTAGTCTTAGATCATGTGAAAACCATACCTCATTTCTTGGGGCATAAGAGTCATTTTAGCCTTGTATGCGACATGGATAATGTATTGATTGTACCTTGTTTATGTTGGATGTGGCGGTAGTACCCCCATTTTCATTACACCTTTTACAAACTATTTCAAAAAGCAACAAAATTTTCTAGTTGTGAAATTGGGGGTTTGGCAAAATGGTATCATAGCTTTGTTTTATAGTTCATCACTTAACATTGATCTTCCAGTAATACTACAAGTTAGTATAAGAGGTTTTATGTTTTGAAAGTTCTAAAGTTTTTATTTTTTTCCAGTTTTTGCCTTCAAAATTATTGAATTACCTTATGTTTTGAGATGGTACCACAAAGTGGTATGTGATATTTGTTTTAATTTTCCTTGCTTTGAATAGGAAATGGGTTGCGAAGAATGTTTTCAAATAGTATTTCAAGAGATAAATAATAAAATGATTTTAAGTATTTGAGTATATTTTCTCTAATGAATGAGTATTTTTTAGGGGTTGGGCATTGGCTTTTCTTATTATAATATGCATGACTTCTTGTCTTATTGGTGTGTCCTAAGCTTCTTTCTCAGCATTGCTATTGTTATTGAGTTGTTGTGGCTTATCCTATGATTATTTAACCCTTAGTATGGCTAACTTGGAGTTATGGAGATCTTTGGGAGGATTGGTTTAATTCTTTAAAGTTATTTTAGTATACCTAAAATTTATTAAGTGAATTCTAAGGTATGGTGACTGGAGAATGAAATGTATTTGAGAATGGAAAGTGTCATTACAAGCCAATATTGAGATTTTAGTGGTTATGACTAGGATGAACCTTTGAGGATGCTACAATTTTTTTTAATGATTTCCCTGATGAAGACATTATTTATGGTTACGATGGAGGAAAATGCGTAAAACACTTTAGGATATGTAAAGAGATTGTGGGCCTTTGGTAAGTATAATTGTTTGGGGTTACACATACATCAAGCTTGCTATTGCATGAAGACCTTTCCATCTATGGCAGGTGATATTGTAACACCCCCACATTTTAGAATTGAAAAATTGTATTCTAAAGAGTTAATTATAGAAGCTAAAAAATAAAACATAGGGTTGTTACACAACATCTAACATAAAAGAGGCACTTCCTATACCTAGTCTATGTTGGGTACAAGAAAAAAGTAACCTCGTTCCTAGAAATTAGGAGTAACACCCAAAAATTTACACATATTTATTTTTAAAACAAGACCTTTAAATTTAAAATCCATAAATTCTGGGGATGCTACCTCCACACTTAGTACCAGACCGGTTCACTCCTACCGTTCCAGTTCCAAGTGCTAAGGCTAAGAAAAACATTTCCATCATCACACATTAATACATAAATTAAAGTTCACAAATCAATAATCAGAGTACGCATAAATTTTACATAATCTAAAATACGAGAGATAGTTCTTTAGAGAAGAAAATGGCTACAATATTAAAATTGTTTCTGAAGTTTTAAACATAGTTAAAAGAGAATGGGAATAATAATCTCATAAATGGAAAAATGACCACGCCACTCCAGGACTCGATCCAGCCCAAATCATCACTCAGCCCCACCTGATGTCCCATAGACATTAATGGCATCAAAGAAGGCATCACCTACCCGCAACACATCAGATGTGCCTTCTGCTCGTAGGAAAGAGCAACACCCATAAAAAGGGTGATCAGTACGCTACGTACTAAGCAAGGTAATTGAGCACTAAGACTGACACATAAGCACATAAAATCATGCAGGATAATATTCAACTTACACTTTCAAATCCACACATTTAATACATAAAATCATGTAGTGTATTATACATCTTATAATGATCAAGCCCACACATAAAGGCCCAAAAATTCTAGATTAATTATTTAATTAATTTTTTATCGGAAGTTGATTTACACCATGCCTTTTATTAAATCCGTGTAAGTACATGAACACCCCACTAACTTGTGGGACAATAGCATACACAACTATTGTTCGTCGGTGGATCGGTCTTTTGCGGGATAATAGTCCACACCACTATATCTAACCGATGGATCAGTTTGGTTCCTACTCACATAGTGTTCTACTGTAAGTAATTAGTATCTTTTAAGTGTCTTAGCAAACTCTGGTTAGTGTTTATTGAGCTCGGGATCTCCCAATATTATTGCCGGTGGGCCGGTCACTTGCGGGACAATAGTCCACACCACTATTATTCGCTGGTGGATCGGTCACTTGCGGGACATCAGGTCCACACCACTATTTCTAACCAGTGGATCGGTTTGGACCCGGCTCAATATTCTTTCACTTTAAATGATTAGTGTCTTAAGTATTTTATTCAGAATCTTTCGCCCAGACATGCATAACTGACTTCTACTATTCTTATCCTCCAACTCTAGTTAACCACTCCAACCCTAGTTAACCGCCACCACCAAAGTTAACCATAGCATAACCCAACACCCATGCAAACCCTAACTCCATGCAACCCTAACTCCCATGCAAACCCTAACTCAATACAAATCCTACTTCCATACAAACCCTAATGTCCATGCAAACCCTAACTCCCATGCAAACTCTAACGTCCATGCAAACCCGAACACCATACAAACCATAATTACAAGCAAACCCTAACACCATGCAAACCCTAACACTATGCAAACATTAACTCCATGCAAACATTAACTCCACATTATGAAACTCCTCATCATTATTTTACAAAAATCTATCATGCATGTTTTATGGGCCACACCATACTACAATAGTAACAAAACCCATACACATAATACTCATGCCACAATTTAATGCACGATCTTACCTTAACTCCATATCATGGTGCATATATGATAGTTATATAAATACACATAAAATACATTATAGTTCACATCACATGGCATGCATGGCATATAAAACACATAATACACAAACGACCTTAGTACTCCCTTACCTAAAACATCACCAATCTTGGAGCATGCTCTAATACCTCTTTAGGGCTTTAACTGGTCTCACCTATTATGATGGAAAAACTAGAATTAAAAATACTATTATTTACTAACTTACCCTAAGACTAGGTTTTTAAATAAAATAATACTATACGAAATAATACTAAAAATACTAATAATAATATTAATGTAATTCAAACAGATGGTGATATAAGGTTTTCTACCCTCCACCAAAATAATACTAATAATGATAATGATAATGATAATAATAATAATAATAATAATAATAATAATATTATTATTATTATTATTATTATTATTATTATTAACTTAAGCCTAAATAATACAAGGTAAGGTTTTCGACCCTACCTCCAAATAGTGAAGGTACCATTTAATAATAATAATAATATTATTAATAACATATATTACTTATAATAATAAAGATAATAATAATAGTAGTAGAAATAGTAATATTAATAATAAAAATAGGAGTATGCACTCCATTAAAATAAAATAGGGCTTCAGTCCTCTTTAGACAGATAATAATAACAATAAATTAATAATACTAATAATAATATTATTAATAATGATAATAAAACTTATAATAATACTATTAATAACGATAATTCGAAACTAACAACTTAATTAATTTATTCCTAGTCTCGACCTTGCCAAGAAAATATAACATTAATATTAAACCCAATAATAATAATAATAATAATAATAATAATAATAATAATAATAATAATAATTGAATAAATTTTTAAAATTAAAATAAAATAGAATAAACTTAAATAGATAGGGGAGAAGGGCTGAGAGGGTCTAGGGTTTCACCTTGAGTCGACGGAGATGGGTGGCACCGGCGGTGCTGCACAGCGGTGGCCGTAAAATAGGTTAGAAAAGGAAAAAGTTGAGGTTTGAAAAGAAAAGGTGGAGAATGAGGGTGGAGGTTGAGGTTTTGGTGGTAGCCTAGACTGAGAGGAGTAAAGTGAGGGTGGTGGCGCAGCAAGTGGCGGCGGCGCACGACGGTAGAGGTGGCGGCCGAAATGAAGAGAAGGAGAAAGAGAGGGGAGGAGAAGGAGAAATGAGAAAAGAAGGGTATGGCTAGGTGTAGGAAGATTAGTAGCAGCTTTTGGGTGGTGTAAGAGGTAGTGATAGCGGCGGATGTGGTGGTAGACGGTGGCGTGAAGGGTTGTAGGTATAAAATTTTAGATGGTAGAGCAAGGAACTTTGCACGGCTATGTTGGCTTATGCAAGAAGAATCGAGGGAGATGGGTGGCTTAGTTAGTTAGAGGGCGGTGCGGGAAAGACTTAGGTAGGTTGAGGTGGCGGCGTAGTTTGTTGACGGTTGAGGAAAGGTCATCTGAATTCACGGTGGTGTACAGGGTAGGTTTCTTAGGGTTTCGGGGAAAAAGTTTCGAAATCAACCAAGCAACAGGTATTTATAGAGTTTGGAGGGGAAGGTAGGGTTTTGGGGGTCGGCAGGAGGATAATGTAGGTACGATTTGGGGGTAGTCGGCGGCGTTAATTGGTTGGCACAAATTTAGGTTGGGGTCAAATTTTCGGGTAGGAAAAGGAGAATTTTGTGCGAGGAAAAAGGAAAGTGGGTTAGGCTGGGTCGAACGACGATTCAAGGGGAGGAGAAAGAGGAGGGAAATGGCCGGTCAAGTCAATCGTGGCCGGTGGCACCATTTTTGGAGGTTCAAAGCTGCAGGTCGACGGCGGAGGAGGAAGGAGGAAGAAGGAGGTGAACCGGGTGGCTGGGGAAAAAGAAAGAAAAGAAAAGAAGAAGAACTGGGCTGGTCGGCAACGATTATAAAGGTTTAAATAGAACGCGGTGTTCCATGGGGAAAAGGCATAATACGCAGCACTTCGGCAGTTGAAGGAAGAAAAGAAAGAATAGTGGATGGGCCGCGAGAGAGAAAAGGAAGAAAGGGGAGATTGGGCCGCGATAGGCCCAATTGGCTGGAAGAAGGAAAAAGAAAGAAAAGAAAAGAAAAAGAAAGAAAAGCAAGAAAAAGGAAGAAGGAAAAAGAAAAAAGAAAAAAGGAAAAGAAAAATTTAAGTAGGTTGGGATCGATTAAATTAATTAGAATATTTTGGATATTTAAAATAAAAATATTTAAATAAAATAATACCAAATTTCCTTTTTAGGCTAATTTAGGGTTTTTAAAAGATTTTTCCTAAATTCCTTTTTAATTAGCAAAATGCCCAAATGTTTCCTTATAAAAATATATGTAAATTCTTCTTAATTTGTTCTAAATAATTTCTTCCTATTTCAACTAAAAATAATTAATTATATTAATTCCCTAATAAATCCTTATTTAATTACATTTCTTAAAATAAATATTTTTTGGACATTTCATCTGGTGTGTGAAGCATTTAATTCAACCATGATATAGGATATAAAATAAGGAGATGTAAATATGTAATGTAAAATCAGAGGACTAATAGTCTATAGAGAGATGGATATATATGGGTAACCATACCGTATACCAAATTGATTAGTGCTCACCAAATGCATGTATATTTAAAGTAGACAAAAGAAATCACCAGCAAAATATGGTGGATTTTCTCGTGGGAATTAGCATCACCTATGAAAATGATGATTATTATGCTATGTAATGAGGTAACAATTCAATTGAGAAAAGGTACAAAGAATTACATAAATTCACATAACAGAATTTATGTACATGTGTGTTACATAAAATTATGTAAGGTAAATTACTGATTTCATCCGTCATTATCAAATATAACATAATTCATTCTTTTATTTATATTGATTTCAAGAACCTCACAATTCTTAATTCAGTTAAATGGACCGCAACACCTCTATTGTGGAAATAGCATGGATTTAGAAGATCCATAGCAAATCGAGGTTTAAAATATTATGAAAAATTGAGAATTCATACAAAAAATAGAATAATTGAGGAAAAAGTAGAGATCTTTGTTCATGCTCTTGTGTAATTACAACATGATTAAACCAATCAATCACTCAATTCCATAAATCTATTATTCTTTTTGAAGGGAGAATTCTATTGATAACAAGAAGAAGTTGGGATGCACAACTCTTGACGGATAGGGTGTCAACATATCTCCTTTTATACAAGAAAAAACATTGTGGGGCTTAATAAAATCTTTTGGAATATACCAAAAACATGGTCTATATTTTGGAAACACATGACCCTCGTGTTTATTTTGTGACTTTAAACTTTGTCCAAAATGTATCAAGAATTCCTATAGGAAACATGGTCCATGTTTAATAACATCCCCACGCGTTTCTCACACAAAGCTCCAAATTACAAAAAAAACTTTTGTTGTATGCACGAACTAATACAATGTTATGATATGCTCAAATACCTAGTTAAAGCCCACAATTCTGCACCTTGACACAGTATTTGTGATGCATAATATGTAAAGACCTCTAAAAAACTTTGGCCCAAAAAAGGACATCATGGCCTATACCATGGTGAGTGGCTTCATTATCATACTAGCTGGATTATCTAAATTACCCACTTTCTCAAAAATAACTTTGCCTATAGTAATAGTGCATTAGATAAAGTGAAACCTATTGTCAATCTACTTTGTTCGAAGATGGAAAGAATTTTGATTCTTTATACTAAATAGATAGTACTCTGGCTATCACCATGAATAACTGGAGCACCATGGCCAAACTCGAACTCTCGTACTAAACCACCAACCCAAAAGGCTTCTTGAAAAGCCTCTATCATAGCCAAACACAAAACCTTAGAACCTCGAAGGTCAAGCACTAACAAACTAGTGTACCTCTGATATTCAGAACCACAACCAAGATCAAAGTAATTTGTGAATAAAATAGTCGATGACACATACTCAATACAAGCCGATACTATACACACCAAGTACCTTAGAATCTGCACCACACCTAACTAAAGTGTATTCAAGAGAATCACCACACACATGCTCACCATACGAGCAATACAGTAGTTGGTACTAATCACATTGTATATCAAGCGTCTTACACTTGTAGAGTATGTACCAGTGACTAAGCAAGCCACTACAACTGCTTTGGATTTGGGCACATCCAAAGTTTTTAGCTTTCTCCTCAAAAATTTCTTTTACTATAAAAAAACATAAACACATAATGAAAGAATAACCAGTGAAACATCACATACCCATGTCTTTCCACCACATATACCATATCTCCTTAGCAATACCAACAAAACACCACAAGGCAAAATCAACACCCACAATAACCTCTAAGTCTAATACTAGCTCCTACACACTAATACTACTCTCAATATAAAGTGCATAACCAAATCTACCTAAAGCAATTCCCTCTTGCTCCACATGATTCCCATATTTTTCCTCACTGGAAGAATATATACCATCTAGATTAACAACAACCTCCACCTTGTCTGAAGCATCCAATAGATTCTCCTACTCCACCTTCTTCTTAAGAAGGAATTAAGACTCACAAAAGATAATAGATATAGATGTAATTGGGTCATAACATAAGGACCCTTGAGTCATGCCAATGACACTATAGTGTCTTAATCGCATTAGATTAAGGCCATCAACATCTAAGTCACACACTCTCAGCGTTGCTCTAACTACATCATCAATAGTTGTGCTAACAAACTTATACAATGTCTTGACCCACTTTCCAATAATCGCCACCACAACCCCTTTATCAACCTTCGATGTGTCATTCTTAATGGTACAACTATAACCTTTGATATCTCTTGGTCATATTAGGAACATGAAGAACACTAGATAGTGTCTTGACCACACCATCATACATCCTCACCCTGACGTTTCTAATCCTAATAACTCTACATAAAGCACCATTTCCCAAGGTAATAACTCCATTTCAAATAGTATCATATGTCTATAACCAGCCTCTATTAGAACATACATGGTAGGAGCACCCTGAATCCAAAATTCACCTATAAACAAAGCTAGTATGTCTATCTATGGAAGTTAATATATCACGATCATCATCACCCCCAACTATGGGAGCATCACACTCATTAGATATACCATTAGTACTATCTATAGATTTTCTATTGGGACAATATCTCCTGATATGGCCTTTCATGTCACAATCATGGTATGTCACATTCTTATTGCAAATCTTCAAATTAGATATGGACATCTTCTTGTTACCAGAATCCTACTCCTTTGGCCTCTCTCTAGCTACTAATTCCTAACTATATAAGTCCCTACAAGTACTACTTCTAGTCAACTGGCTATCAATCAACTCCCAGTACAGTAGGGTGAATTTCACATCCTCAAAGACTAACTCATCCTTCCCATTCAAAACAATATCACAAAAAATGCTTAAAGATAGTAGGTAAAGAAAATAACAACATAGTAGCCAAATCTTCATCTTCTAATTTAACACTTTATTATGCAAATCCATAAAAATATAGTGAAATTCATCTATATAACTTTTAATCGTATCCAATTTAATATTGAACGTGTCATCCTCTGGCCACTATTATTAAGCCGATAGAATGGACTTTGCACCTTATACTGCAAAACCTAAGTTATAATACTATATAGCACACTAGTTCACTTAGGGCTTACAACATAACAAGCATTACAACAACCTCGTATAAGAGCTTGTTTCTTCATTCTTACTTACTTTCCAACATATAATACCACATTAACACACCATAATATTAAAAACATGAAATTAATACCATAATAATAACATCAAAATACACACCATCATACATAACATTTAGCAAAAAACCTATAACTACGACTTGTATCCATACCGGAAAGGGTATCGGTCTCTAAGCATGTATATCCTATCCCACTTCCTCTAAAAACTCCAAACAATACCCTAAGAAACAATGATAAAACATAATTATAACTTATGGACATAAACAATGAAAGTCTAAGGTAATGGAGAGTGAAAGAATGGAGCAAAAACCAATTCGCAAGGCTTGAAGGACTGACAATAAGTGTTGAAGCCAAAGAGGGTTGAAGGGGATAAGTGATAATTAGTTGAAATGACCAAAGGGTTGTGTGTGGATTTAGTAGTGGATGCCAAAGCAAATGAGGAGGTTTTGATGGTTATGACTAGTGCAAATGGGGGAAGAATAACAAGGGAAACCTCTGCAAGAGAGGAAGGATTTGAGGATGGTGGAATTGTTGTTTTTTTATGGCATTTGTAGTGACGATGAGGAGGAGGAAGGGAAGAAAGAAAATATCTATATTTACTACTACCCTTCTATAGAAATAAAGGGAAGAAAGGTGGTTGTTGGTGCATTAAATGTTTTTGTGTCTATTATGGGATGTGTGTGATATGAACTCCATCAACAACTGTGATGAAACCCAATATCAATAATGGTTTAAAACCCCAAGATCATGAAGACAAGATTGCTTGAGCCTTGAGCCAACACCTAACGAGATGAAAACCAAGACTACGAAGGATTGAAATGCCACATCTAGAAAACTTGAGAATCTCTCAACAATCAAGGTGATAAGTTCGGTTGTTTGAACGCCACAAGATTAACTTGATAAGTTCTACAAGTTCTTTTAAGAACGAAGAGGAACAAAAAACTCATAAATATGATAATTTTTGAAAACGTTATATATCCTTATTCATCTCAAAATACCTATATATATACTTGGAACAACCCTCCAAGAATAGGAAAAGTCACAACTAAAGCTTTAAAATACCCTCCTAGAATAGGAAAAGTCATAAATAAAGCTAGAATATGAAAAGTCATAAATAAATCTAGAATATGAAAAATAATAACTAAAGCTTTTAAAAAATCCTCCTAGAATAGGAAAAGTCATATTTAAAGCTTTAAAACAGCACAAACAATAAAATAAACAAGTTCCCACGTTTTTTCGGCCTCTTAGACTTATTAAGGCCATTCAAGTCCATTCAGGACCATGTTTTAATGTATTTAACATAACCATTCAAGACCATGTTTTAATCCTCTATTTAATATCTTGAAACTAATGAAATTCATGCCTTTTGATGGTAGATCATGTTGGAAACGTTTTTGCATAAATATTAGTCTCTTCAACTTCTTTGATGATGTTGACTAAGTCTTGATTATTATTTGAGCCCATCTTGGTCTGTTTAGAATAAGCCCAAATCTCTTGGATTAGCCAATTTAGTGGTTCCTTGAAATTTTTGGCTTTAATTCTTGTAATTGGACCACTTGGAAGCAATAAAGGGTCTTGTGAAGGTTTTGCATCATCCCCAAGTGTATGATTAACAAGTTCAGCTCCTTGGTTTGCATCAGTGTGTGTGTATAAATACATACATATATTACATACATGGTGAATAATGGAAGAGGGAAGCAAGGGGAGTGAGGCATATTATGGGGTAAAATTTTCAACAAATCATATCAACACTAAAGGTGGGAGGTGATGGTGTGATGCTGATGGTATAAGAGTTAAGCTATAATAGCATGCTAGAAGGGATTTGGTTGAAGGAGTGACTAATGTAGGAAGAAGAGGGAGGAGAAGGAAAAAGGAAACCGAGAATGAGGAAAGAATAAGAAAAAGTAAAAATGAAAAGGAGAAAGGGAAAATTAGGTTTGGGGTTAGGGAAAAATAATTTAGAATAAGGTATTAGAATAAACTTAATGATCAACATCTGATTTAGGTTTTAGGTTAAAAAATATTAATTACTCAAGTTTAGAATTATGTACTTAAGATAAAGATCACAATTAGGATAAGATTTAGAATTATGTACTTAAGATAAAGTAGATTTATAAATTTTTTAAGATTAGAATTAGGTTAAGATTTTAATTACTCAAGTTTAACATTAGATAATACTTTAGGTATTACATCACTACCAACTTAAAAGAGACTTGGTCTTCGAAGTCAATAATTTAAGTTTGGAGAAGAAGAGAAAGAGGATGTAAGGGAATGATATCTTAGCATTTAACTCTACCAAAGTTAACACAACAATAGTAGGTACTACCCCCTTAAAACAGGAAGAACCCTTAAACCTATCACACCTATGCTAAAACGTTCGGGATGATACTCATGTATATCCTTGTCTATTTCTTAAATCTTATCCACTATTCCATGGAGAATCCAAAGAATCTTTATGAGTGGAATTGAGCTCATATGGATCTAGTGCACCTTGGTGTTAAGAATTTATAAAGGCCTCTCCTTATAGGATAATAAATCGTTGAGCTAGATCTCATTGGATATGATCATGCAAAAATGGAAATACAACATGTTCGTTCAAAGATTCAAAGAGCTATAGAGTGAAGGGGTTATAAAGATTAAAGAAGTTATCAATGATGTAAAGGTCGACTAGGGTAAAGATGGAGTGAGAAAAGTAAGAGGTAGTATCTAAGGTTACAAGGCAAACACTATAAGGGATCAAGGTCAAAACATTAGGGCATTACCCTATTAAAAGAGTTATTTTATATTACCCAAATTTTTTAGGTCTATAATGCATACTAATCTATCTATTTGATGGTGATTTGAGTATTTTTGATATTTTTTTAGAGGTTTATAATGTTGGAAGATAATTAGTTTTATTAAAAAACTATTTGACTAGTTAGAGGTATAAATCGACGTGTTTGTTCATAAATTTGAGTTTTGAAACTCAATAAATTGATCGATTGGTTTGGGGTACATTCAACTAGTTCAACTAAATTGGTTGTTCTTCCAACTCAATTTTTACTATGAAAATTTTCCCAAAACTTTTCCAGCATCATGATTATATTTGGAACATTTTTTTACAATTTTTATGAGGCTTTATGTCATGCCTAACTTGTTTTTATCAATTTTAAATGTATTCACAAGTCATTTTCATTACCATAACTCATTTATCTTATTCTTCCTTACTTTCTCTCTCTTACATGAGATTCCTAAGTGGATTGCTGGCTTTAGCAACCTATGTAGATTACTAAACTTTGATTCCCTTCCCTTGGTGTCATTATTCCTTTATTGTGCTTGAAATTTCTAAGGCACATTACCTAGAACACTGTAGTATCACCAATTGAGCTCAAAGGTAGAAATGCCAACTTTTAGCCTTCAAAACCAGCACCTAGAAGCTGATATTGTAGACAGGGTTTAGGTCTCGATTTATACACTCCCTCATCATTCTTCTTTATATAAACCCTTAATAATTTGAACCTAAATGCTTTATTTTCTTTTTTCTACCCTAACTTTTGAATTACCCATTTTTCTTTACGCTTGGTCATCCATATTTCCTCTCCTTGAATTTTATTTATGAACTTTCTTTCCTCTAATAATCATTTCTCTATATCCTTCTTATTTTGATCCTAAGCAAGGCGGGTTTAGATTTGGGACAAGAGTGAAATTTTAACTTTCATCTATGGTGTTCTCTATTTTCTTCTTTGGAAGGAGGGTTTTCTTTGATTTCCTCTCTCTAATTTTACTAAATCTTCTTTGCATGATTTCAATTTTTTTTACTGATTTTTAATATATGTTTATTGAAAGGTGTTCTAGTGTGAGAAGGGGTGTGGATTTTAGAGACTTTTTATCTTTTTTGTTTGTTTCTCAACTCTTTTAAGTCAAGCCATTATCTTCCCTGTTTTATGGAAAATGGTATGTGTAAGTAAAGTTATATTCTATGTTTTAGTTGGAAATATAGGCTCTAATGATAAGAATGTTTTGAGTAAGAAGATTTTGAAATAATGGATGAGTTGGTAGCAAAATTAACTTGTAGTCTTGTATCCATAAGCCTCATAAATATGGTTTAGGATTCATAATGTCTATGGTATTCTAAACATCTCGGTAATGTAGCACGTGTAATAAGATGCATAGATTGCTTTCATGAATTCCTAGCAATAAGTGAATATGACAAGTTTTTGTTTCTAGTTCTTATTAAGTATATAAAGTGTAAGCATGATGTTATTGAGATTCTAAGCATGATTTTGGTATTTCTAATGTTGATCAATGAATAATACTTGTTACAAACCTTGAATGAATTGATATTGATGATTATATTAATTAACCAAAGATTATATAATTTCATTGTGTATGTGCATTTGTTGGGGCTATTTTTGCCCCAACTGATCGAATGGTCTCCATGACCCATCGACTACTCCTCAAAACTAATGGACTTGTCAAGTAGAGCCATCAACTAGTCGGTCTATGACTTTAATGGTCTTGGTCTTATGTTAAACCCATCATTTGGTTTGACCAAATCCATTAACTAGTTCCTAGAACAATTGACTAGTTAGGTCAACTGATCGACTGGGTTGTCTTTGACCCTTGTAGTCTTATTTTTAGGTTAGACACACCAAATGGTTCAACCAAACTAAATGAATGGTTCTCAAAACACTAAACTGGTGTGGTTGACCAATCAAATGCTTCACCACAACTGGAAAGGTTGGAAGTGCCCTGACTGATCTAATGGTACAGGAAATCGATTAATTTGTTAGCTTGACCCATCTACTGGTTTTGGAAACCCATCAACTGGTCAAGACCAGCTTTTCAATTCATGACTATTTCATCCTGAATGTGACGAAGTGAGTTTTATTATGCTTAGATAATGACTAATATGCTATTAGCTATTAATATACCTAGATTAATGAAGTTTAAATAAGAAATTAAAGTTAGTGAAGAGAAATTGTATCCTAGTTGGCCAATGTTGACCTTAATTTAGCAATAAATCATTTTTCTTTTTCATAACTTGAGTAGATGATTAGATGATAAAAGTGGACTCGTCATATGGTTAGTATTTATGCAATTAATCAAAATGATGAAAAATAAACTTCTAATGACCTACACCATGGCCATAAAATTTGAAACCTCGTAAATTACATTACTTAGCAAGAATAGAAGAAAATAATGTGGACATTTATGGTGGCCTTAAGTTGACCTTATCTACAAATAGTGACTTGCACTTAGCTATTGAAATAAATGGATAAATAATTATGAGTCAAGATTGAACTATAGTTAACCTCTAATTAGACCTTCATCTTTGGCCTTAGGGATTAAATTAGAACATCCTTTAATGGAAATTAAATACTGATATGGATATTTATGGATGATACTAACACTATAATTCCACCTGTTTATATAATTGATCATGTAATGGGATGAGCACCTGAAATACCCCAAATGGGAACACTTAATGATGTAGAAACCTTATATGGGTGCATTGAATTAAAAAGGCTTATCATTTGGTGTGATATTGTTTGCGGACCTTTATAAGATATGAAATCCCAATCTAATAATATATTAATCACTTAAAGTGGAGCGAGCACCATGATATGTCTGGATTATTCGATCCTCAATTACCGGGGGTTAGTCTACCTTTGGACATTTACCTTTTGGAGTCTTCGGGTGGGATCCTTGTTGATCCTATTGCCTTTTCTACTATAGAAACTTATGATGTAATAAAGGATATTGATACTAAAGGGTATGGTCACCACATGATGGTTATTTGGTATGAGCCTAGACTTATGTCCACCATGTTACTTTAGCATGAGTATGGACTTTATGTTCACTTATTTGGTTTGACTTCCTTAGTATAAAGATACCATGGGAATAATCTCACCTACTACATAATAACTTGGGATAAACAATTCTATGAACACCTATTGCTCAATAACTTGAGGTAAATAATTCTATGATCGCATATTGCTCAATAACTTAGGGTAAATAATTATATCACCACCAATTCTTCAATAACATAGGGTAAATAATTTTATGATCATCTATTGCTCAATAACCTAGGTTAAATAACTCTATGATCACCTATTGCTCAATAGTTTTATAAAAGAGTTATATATCCACCTACCATAAAATAATAACTGGAATGAAACCTAAGAAGTATTAATTGGCCTTATTTTATTTATGTTTGATCTTAGTATGCTTATTTTGCTAATATGAGACTTTTTTTGCCCTATAAGTACTTAAATAGATCACAGCTCACTTAAGGATGAATATATTATGTAACTTACATGTACCTTCGTCAAGTTAGATGCCAATCATATGTTTCCCTTGAATGCCCCATTGTGATGCAATTTTTTGTTTCCCGTATATTTCCATGAATTATCGCATGATCTATTACTATCATAATCATTATCCACCTATCGTAAAATCCATGATTGGAAAGTCATATATGTAATTCTAATTTTATATTGAAATATAGTTTATACTGTAAACATAATTATTTTAATACTTTAAGTAATCCATATTCCATAAGAAGGTGGTATATATATTATAATCTATATACCCTAGTATGATTATGATTAAGAATTTTTGAGTGGATCCAAATATGTCTTGTATGACTTGTGTGATTGTACATGAATAACGTAGTAGGGAAATCATAGGTACATTTTGTTAGGTCATACTGTGAGCATGTGTTGTGGGTCATGATTATACTATGATCTGCATGATAGTGGCATATTTATTTGCTTAGTATTTATGCATACTGATGGAGTTGTTATTACAATTCCCTGCTCAATCCCACTAATAGGAGGTTCATTGTAGGTTCCCTGAGGATGACTAGTGAGTGGTCCTTCCTACTTTTAGCATAGTTTGGTTGTTGAATAAAGGCATTCTTGAAGACTTTTCTCTTTAATCCTTATGTTAAGTATGATGTTAGCACCCTATTTTTTTTTATAGGTTGTGCTTGTATTTTTGCTTTTGCAATGTTTTAAGATAAAAGTTTTTAATAGTAAAAAATGGGGATGTTACATCTTTAATGAGGTAGAAACTTTACAAAAACCATGAAGGAGATGTTAAAAGCTACAAAAGTGGATAACACATGGACCCAAATTAGAAATGATAAAAATAAAACCTCAAACTAGAAATCCTAGTCTAAAGTGTGTCCAATCCAAAGATCATAAGGGGTAGCTAACAAGACCACAAGCAACACATAAGAAAAAAGAAAATGGGGATGGTTAAAGAATTCCTTGCTCGATGCGTCATGATCTGAAGACCATCAAAGGGACACCTTTTTCTCCTTGAAAATCTTATCCTTTTATAGTTGACAACTTATATGCTTACCCTCTATAACTAAATTTTTGGGCTCATAGTCAAACGAATGGTATTGTGTGTGAATCTATAGTGGGGAATCCTAGAAGCAAACTTATTGATTCTTAATGTCTTCGTGAATCTGAAGGATAGAATCATCTCCAAGTAGTCACATATTCGAATGACCCACTGAAATTACATAATTGCATTGTCAGTGCTCCTAAAGATAAAGCTAAAGCTCATAAGGGTTATACTATGATCATAAGCAATCATCTTTGTGAAAAAAACTTGTTGTCTTCTTCGACTCAAAAAATATAGGTGAAGAGCGGAGCATGCTCAACTACATAGCTATAGTTTCCATAAAACTCCTCTTAGAGATGTGAAGGGGTTCTAAATCCCAAATGGAACCATGTTGGTAGGCATACCGACTCACCACTATTCATGTTATTCATACATACAAATGTGTCTTCTTGAACAATAACACCAAAACCATGTTAGGAAAAACCCTTTATTACTAAGCACATAAGATCAAATCATAAATAATAAGACAACTTAAGCTACTATTTTCTCAATTCCTCAAATGGTTAATCTAGATTTTAAAACAAATTGTATTTTTTTAACACATTTAGGATTGTAAAATCAAGTCTCTAACTAGAACATGATTCTTAATAATCAAAAGCTCTTAAAGGTGATGGTGTGATGATGATGGTAAGGGAGGAAGGTTATGGCAACATGGTAAAAGGGATTTTGTTGGGGGAGTGATTCATGCAAGAAGAAGAGGGAGGAGAAGGTAAAAGGGATCTAGGTACTAGGAAAGAAAAGGAGAAGGAAAAAAAGAAACAACAAAGGAGAAAGGGAATAATAGGTTTGGGGTTAAGGTTACAATTAGGTTAAAATAATTTTGATTAGGGTATTAGGATAAAATTAATTATCATCATCTAGTTCAGATTTAAGTTAAAAAAAGATTCAATGATCCTAAATAATGATTAAGGATTAGAGAATTAGGATAAGGTAGAATTATCAATTTTTTGAAATTATAATTAAGTTAAGATTTTACTTACTTAGAATTAAGATTAGGTAAAATTTTGGGGTATCATATGGTTACGATGATTTTCCTGATAAGTTGTGATAAAGAGAGAATATGGACAAATTTGAGTAAGTGATAAAAACATATTGCTTCTTAGAGAAAAAGAGTTTGAGGGATATAACAAAGTGTTCAAGCAATAATGTTAAGTATAGGCTAATAGGTTTAATGAGATTGAACTGTGAGGTCTTATTTATTAGAGATATGATATAATCAAAGGTTAGCGGCAAATGTTGAGTGTAATTACATGTGAGTACTAACAGGGGTGGTAGGATTGTTATGTGACTATGATTGAGCATAATTAGAGGTATTAGGGTTTCTCCAAGTTCCTTACTATGGGAGTAATTACCACCATGTTTGAAATGTGAGAATTTAGAGGAATATGAGATAAGTTGTAAATTATATAGATTCTATAGAAGTTGGAGTATAAGAAAGTTTTGCAATAAAGTAATAGTGTGGGTGTGGTAATTTTATTTATTGAAAGAAGCTAGTGTTATATTTAGTTCTTATGTTCAGTTATATCTGTAAGCTGCTAGAATCCCCAGAGCTTACCCATGTTAAGGTTTGTTGATGTTTGGGAAGATAAATTAAGGGGTAGAGCTGAGCATTTTAGGTTTTCCTTTGTTGAGGTTGTGGCTAAGTTAGTCTTGTAGAGAAAAGATAAGGATAAACATGAGTTTGTTATTGATGGTTATTGTGATGATGATGATAGGGCTTATAAGGTAACCTATGGAATGTTAGATCTCAAAGGAGGTGCATGGTTGATATGTGTTGTGCTATAGAGGTGGGACACAAACGTCATGTATTTAGTTTTGCACTTGGGAGTTGTTGGAAAGATAGGAAATTCTCCTTGAAGTAACTCAGGGAAGAGCAATAACAAGACTATTCGATATTTTTGTATTTCTTAGGAGAGACAAAGTTATGACTCAACCTCAAAAATAAGGAGTGATTAAGACGTCTTTAGTTGCACTTGGAAGTGGGTAAGGTAAAGAAGTGATACTCGATCAACTGATTATAGACTAGTCTCACACTTAATTCTTCTTTAAAGGATGCACTATGCCTATCTAGGGATTTTCTCTTGTTTAGTGAAGTGAAGAAGGGCAATCTTTAACTACCATAGTTGAAGGAAGGAGAGTATAAAATCTAGCAACAAATCCTTCTCACTTTCTTAATATGAAGAATAGCCACTTAGTTTTTTAGTAAAGGGATTAGACTTTACTTCTTTCCCAGGCACCATAAGCGCTAATTCTACTTTTACATCTTGATGCTAGGATGGTTAAATATAGTATATGTGTGTAGCGATAGCCTTCTTTTTTTTTTGATGATGTTTCACTATCCTAGAATATAGCCCGCACCTTATGATTTGCTTTCATTTTCAACTTTAGCTTGCATCTAGGCTGAGTTCTTAGCCATTAATTTTGTTTAAGACATCATTGAGGAGGGTGCTATCTAACTTGATGGAAATTCTACCCAACTCTCAACATCTTCTATTGCTCTATCGAACCCGAATCCTAACATGGTTTATGAACCAACTTGCTAACCATGTTAAGAGAAAGGGAAAGGCTACCATGGAGAGACATACTCAAGCATGCCAAAACAACAAAAAGCTAGTGTTAATCACACTTCTCATCCTTATATTGTAGTGCCACCTTGTTGTAGAAACTTTGACAAGTAGTCTATGGAACCTAAACAAACAACCTCTAGTGAGGATTCCTCCTCCTAGTCATTGGGTCCATTCATGGAATTTATAGCTTCTTAAGGTAACTAATGAGAGATCCTAGTTCCAACTACCTCTTCAATTTGTGTAGTCCTAGATTTGAGAGTTCATTTCCTTAAATAGTGCCCAAAGCGCATGCTAACAATAGTTGGTCCCCTATTAATAAATCTTTTCAGAACTTTATTTTTTCCCCCATCTCCCACAATCTACTTAGCTCCTTTCTTCAAAAACTATTGACCCGTGAGAATGCTCATCTATGAATATATAGAGTCATACCTTACATTTTGACTTTCATTCTTTGGATACTTTCCTTTTAGCACTTCAACCGATAATGAGTCTGGTTCAGAGATGATTTTTTGTCCCATATGTGACATTGAGGCAGTGTTAACCTTTCTCGTGCTCTTTATCCTTATGCTTGGGCCCCCTTTCTTTTTTGCTGTAAGCACCTTATCCCAAGCCACTCAATGTTTCCTCTTTTTGTTATCCTTGTTCCCCTACCCACACAAATCTGCAGTTCCTCCTATCTATTTCCTGGTTTATGGATTTTAGAATATGCGTTGTTTGCATGGTGTATACAGGTATAACAGAGGTTACAGACTAAACCAGCAATGTTCTTCTAGCCATAGACAACTGACTTTCCTTCCATCCAACCAACCTATCTTGCACTTTTTTTAGTGTGTGGTAGTAAGTTGTTTTAGAGCCCCTCTTATGTAAAAGAGGGTACTCCTAGGTACTTTCCTAGGTCTATAGTGAGAGGAATTTGACATTTAGCACTAATCTTTTGAGTTTTAAGCTTGCAGAAGTTGGGTAAAACAAAGAGTTTTTCTTTGACATGGCTAATCACTTGTCCTGAGATGGCACAAAAGTCATTGAAACACTCTATAATAACAAGAACATCAATTTGGCTCTTAGAGGCTTTGGAAAATAAAATGAGGTTGTCTTTAAAAAAAAAATGAGATATATGGGGACCCCTAGAAGAAATAACTAGAAAATCCCCTCCATTCAACCCTTTTAGATATAAATATAGAGAGTTTCTCCATACATAGCATAAAAAAGATAAGTAGATAAGGATGAACTTATTCAATGTCCAAGGAAAATTTCTAAGAGATTTAACTAATGAAAGAAAAAAACCAACTTAATACGCATAGAAGGTAATGAAATAGATAATCACAACCAACACTCACTCTGCTTATAGCATTTCACGGCCATTGGGAGAGGGATTCCTTCGCTAGGAAATCATATTATTCTAGTACTCTTGATTGATTGGACTAGAGTGAATTCCCTAGGTTAGGTGAGCTCTTTAGTAAATCGGTTAGTGTTAGTAGTTTGCTTCTTTATTTGACTAACGTCATGGATTTTCCCTTCCTTCTAATTCCTCCTTCTACCATTCAATTAAGTATAAGTAAGGGTGGGCTTCTTTCCTAGATCTCACCGAAAGACTGAAATTACTACTTGATTCCTTGATGGCTGAAGGAAAGATTCATTGGCTACTTGATGCTATTCCTTGGACTACCTTTACTATAAGGCATGCACCTAATTGAATTATTGGCAGTGGAACTCATTCCCTCTATCCTTTTTTACCTGTTCTGCTTGCGTCTTTAGCTCATAAATGCCTTTATGCTCTAAAAAGCTTTCATGTTTTTGGCCTTTCATGGTAGGCTTCAACAGATTAGGAGTATCCAATTGATGAAAAGGTACCTCAATAGATAGGGGTATTGAATGAGTCCTATAGCTATCTTACTCACAAGAAGCACAAGAGTAACACTTTGAAGCCCCACTAAAGGGAATCAAACCACTCCTTTCATTCTTAGGGGTATGTTCTTTTTTTTTTTAATCAAGGTATTTATAAGGTAATATTCTTTCTTTCTTGTTTTCTTTTTCTACTTCCTTTTTGTAATTAAGGCCTTTTGGGTTTTTTTTCTCTTTCAATGCTTTGAATGAAGGGACCAAAGAAAAAGAGAAGGCTTACACCTTGCTCAAGTAAGTATCCCAATAGTCATCCCAATGAATTGCCAAACACTCACATGTGTCGCTCCTTTTATTCTTGGGGATATATTAGACTATTGATCTTACTCTCATGGTCAATTGCATTGAAGGAAGTGGAATATGTGATGGAAAATGTAAAATGAATTAACGTGGTGTCTCAGTTGAAAATTTTGACATGGTAAAGTAAAAGGTTCTACTGAAGTAGGGAAGCTTTAGGGTTCTACTAACTAGTGTGAAGTTGAGTTCTATGTTTCTATAGTAATAAGATGGAACTCTATGGGTGATCTTAGATTCCTCTAATAGTGTAGTATACTATTAGTGATACAGTGGTGATGGAAACCTCGACCCGATGGATATCCTTAATATTGTAGGTATAATATATGTGTATCAACTATTTAATTACATGATTGATGTATGTATAATGTGTTAGTCTATGTGTTTTATTTTTTCATTACTTTATTTCCTCTATGTTTACTTTAAAACCTCATTCCATTTTGGTTTTAATTCAAGGGTTTTGTTTTTTAAACTTTAGGGAAAATTTTCATTATTGAAGGGGTTGTTATGTAACACTCCTAATTTTGAAAACCATGATTATTTTAAGATATTTGTGTTTTTAAGATAAATTTATTATGTTTACAAGTTTTATGACATCCTTTAAAGATTTGAGAAACCTAGTTACATTTTAAAAATATCTCTTTTCTCATCTTCTTAACTTTTCTTATGGTTTTGACTTCCATAAGACTTTAAGCCACTTATGGTTGTCCTACATCTTTAAATCCTCCTAATATATCCATATTTGAATTATTTGTATTTTTTTTAGTCTTATAGTCATGTTCAAAATGATAAAAAGAGAATAAGATGAAAAGGTATTTACACTTTATTTTACTATTGTTAGCATTTAAGTCCCATTTTGGCCCTTTTGCTCATAAAAAAACTATTAGACCTTGGGGGTTAATATATTTTATAAGTTAAAATTATATTAAAAAAAGGTTACCTTTATTCTTATTATATTTACATAAATTACCACTTTTTTGGTGAAATATTCTACTAAAACTTTATTACTGTACTTAGATCTTATCCTCATATTCCAAGATTAAATCTTAACCCTCCATACCAATAAAAAAGTATTAATATCATTGTAATATAATCTAAGCATTAATCCCCCTCCACATGGCCTAAACACATGCACAAGTCTAAATTAATATTCATAATCATTTCAAAATATCCTCCTCATTATTAACTTATCTCCTCCCAACCAATCATCACCTTACATGTGTGATTCTTTTCCCCTTAACCCACCACTCTATGCATATCACCTTTAGCATTTTCTTATCTCCATGTAAGTACCTAAACTCTCACAAATTAAACTCCCCAAATTCATTCTCATCAACCACAAACAGTACCAAATATTTCCATCAGCATTACATATATTCTCCTTTCACCGGCCAACATCCAACGCCTCACAAGTTCATCTCCTTCTCTTGAAAATTACCATGCCATCTACATCCCCCCTTGGATGTCTCTTTCTTCCCACACACCCACCTTTATTACACACCTCCTAGCCCCAAAATATTTTCCCCATTATTGCAAATATTCTACCTTATTACCTCTCTACTAATCACCACTCCACACCTTACATACACCACCCTCATTCTAATACTCCAAACTTTAGTGAACCCTAATCTTGAGAAATTAATATCTTCACCGAATTCTAATCTCAATAAATTCATAATTATACCTTACCCTTATTCCTTAATCCTAAATTCAAACCTAGTTCTAATCTTTATTCTAATTCATTAATAGTTTAACCTAAACCTAATCCTAGATGATTACCATTTTGATTTTTCCCTAATTATCTAACCTAATTATATTCCTAACCATCAAAACTATTTTCTTTTTCTCATTTTCCTTTTTCTCCTTCCCAACTTCCTTCTTATTCTTCCTTCTTACCCTACATGATTCCCTTTACTCATGACCAAAATACTTTTGCTATGCCTATACCCTAAACCTACGTATCCTTCCTTCATCACCACCACCATCCTCTTCCCAACCTATGGGAATTGTCATTGAAAAGATTGCTCAAAACCAACCTTTACCTATGCCTGTACACCTCCTTTCTCTATCAATTTTCACCATTTGCACAAAATCTTTATATATACCACATCTATCTCTTTCTCTCTCTCTCTCCCTCTCTCTCTTGCTCCTTCTTTATTTAATTTCCTCACCTATATCCTTTTCTTTGTCCATTACCGTAAAGTAACCCCACCCAAGCAACACTCTCTTATTCTCCTTCCTTACTAACCTATTCGTCGATGCTAGACCCCACCCAACCCTCACCAACACTAACCACCAAGCACCACCATTTCCCATAGCAACCAAACACCTTAACCAACCATCAACCCCTCATCATTTGTGTCATAAACCCACACCAAACACCCTTCCATCTTGCATTGCACAACCACCAATCGCCCAACCTTCTTGCGACTTTAAACCACCACCGTCACTAACCTCTATTCCACCCCTCTTAGATACCAAACAAAGTGTTTTTGTTCCCCTTATCTTTAGCATAAGTGTTGTTCCCTTCCCCTTTGTTACATCGAGAACTACTGTTGCACTTTCAAGCCTTATGTTATTCAATTTTGCTATATTTTCACCCTCTTTTGCCTTAGTGTTTAATTGGTTGTAATCTTAAGCTCTAATTGTATTTTATCCTTATTTCTTAGGTAATTTTCTATAGGTCTCTGAGGAGGTGAGTTAGGCTTATACATGCTTAGACATTGATGTCCATTTTGGTAAAGATATATATCATAGTTAGGAACTTTTGGCATGTTATGTGTACCTTGAGTGAAATCACGTCTTTGGTTTTACTATATTGATGATTTCAGTTTATTAATGTTATGATGTGATGATGTGGTATCATATGATGGAAATTTAGAAAGATAAGAAAATATGCACTTATAAGATATTATTGCTATAATTCTTATGGTGTAAACCCTAAGTGAATTAGTAAAATATATAGTGTTGTAATTTGGTTTTGATAAATGATGGTGATTTAAAAATGAATATATTTAAGATTTATGGTAATTTAATTGAAATGTCCCAAAAATCCTAATTTTAAGAATTATAGTTAAATAAGGTATTATTATGAAAATTAATTAAATAAATTATTTTTGTTAAAATAAAAAGAAATTAATTAGGGTATATCAAGAAGAAATTTATAAATATTTTAATTAGGAAGAAATTTGAGCATTTTAGCTAATTAAGGATTTTATTTTAGAAATTAATTAAATAAATTATTTTATTTAAATAAGAGGGAACAAATAGGGCCAAATTAATAGGAATTTTATAAATAATTTAATTGGGAAAAAATTAGAGTGATTTAATAATTAAAATGAAAATTTAGAGAAATCTTTCAAAAATCTTAAATTAACTTAAAAAGGGAATTAAATATTATTATTTTTAAATATCCTAAATATCCTAATTAATTTAATTAAACTAACCCACTATTTTTTTTCCTTTTTTTCCCTTTTTCCTTTAATTTCTTCCTTTTTCTTTCTTTTTCTTATTCTTCTTTTCCTTTCTTCCTTACCCCCTGATCAGGGCCAGCCCAGCGACCTGTCTTCCTTCCCTCTTTTCTTCTTTGGTACAGCCCAGCCCGTGCGGCCGAACCTTCTCCTTTCCCGCGACCCGTCATCTTTTCTTTATTTTCTCCTTCGGCGTGGCCCAAGCCAAAATGCCACATTTTGATTATTTCTCCCCTCGTTTCCGGTTCGGTCTTTCTTTTTCTTCTTTTCTTTTCCCCAGCCGGCCGGTCCAACCCCTACCTCTTTTTTCTTCTTCCTTCCTCCCTTCCCTCCATCAACCTACAACTCCTTCCCCAAACGACCGAAAATTTCACTACCAATCTCGCCATTTGACCAGCCATTTTCCCTCTCCTCTCCCTTGTTGATTCGTGACCACTTCGACCCAACCACCCCTCCCCTCTGTTATCGCACGATTTCCTTCCTTCCCTGGTAAATTGTAGGCTGGCCATTTTTAATTTCGCAGGCCAATCGCCGCCGGCCAATGCCATCTCCCCACTGCCCTATTTTCCCAGCACTCCTCTGACCTCATCCCTCTCTAATTAGCAGCCAAAACCGAAACCTTTCTTGAAGCCTAGAAAAATTTTACCCGAATGCTGCAACACAATTAGACGGCTATTCTGCAGCCGTCGGCCAATGCCACCGCCCACTCCTCCTACCTAAGTACTCCCTATACTTCCCTCTAACTAACTACGCTATCCGTCTCCCTCGATTTTCCCTACACAAGCCACCTCGGTTGTGCAAAATTTCCTCCCTAATCAGCTTTCCTTTCACCTCTGCAACCCTTCACGCCGTCATCCACCACCACTACCTCTTTCACCTTCTAAAAGCCTCTACAAACCCTCCTCCATCTTCCCCTACCTTTCTTTTTCTCTTTCTCCCCCTCCTCCTCTCCTTTTCTCCTTCTTTCATTTTTAGCCACCAGCGCCATCATCGTGCGCCACCACCTTTGGTTGCGTCGCTACCCTCATTCTGTTCCTCTCCTTCTAGACAACCATAACCACCCCTACTCCTACCTTCATTCTCCCTCTCCTTTTCTCGGCCCTAAACTTTTCCCCTTTTCTTCCTTTGTTTGGCCACCGCCTTGCACCACCACCGATGTCGCCTATCACCACCAGCTCAAGGTGGAACCGTAAACCCTCTTAACCCTTTTTCACTATTTATACTAGCCTTAATTTTTTTATTTCATTTTATTTCACTTATTCCGATTATATTATTACTTTCATTACTATTATTATTATTATTATTATTATTATTATTATTACTACTACTACTACTACTACTACTACTACTACTACTACTACTACTACTACTACTACTACTACTATTCATATTGAGGGCTGAAGCCCTATGCTATTTTATTCGAATAATAATAATAATAATATTATTATTATTATTATTATTTTATTACTTCATAATAATAATTATTATTATTTCATTATTATTATTATTATAACTATTTTATTATTAATGTTACTAATATTATTATTAGTATTATTTTGATGAAGGAACAAACCCTTATTCCACCATTTATTTTGAATAATATTTATTATTATTATTAGTATTTTTAGTATTATTATTGTTATTACTACTACTACTACTACTACTACTACTACTAATACTATTATCATCATCATCATCATTATTATTATTATTAGGGTAAACCTATACTATCAATTTTTATAATATTACTATTATTTCTTATATCTTTAGTAAACATAGTAATTAGTTAATGTCATTATTATTAATATGTTATTATTTTATCAAACACCTAGTCTTAGAATAAATTAGTAAATAATAGTATTTTTAATAGGAGGGAATCTAATCTTTAGTTTTTTCTGCATATATAGGTGAGACCAGTCAAAACCCTAAGGAGGCGTATGAGTGTGTTCCAAGATCGATGTCGTTTTGGGTAAGGGTGTAACTGAGGCCTTATGAGTGTTTATGTGCCTTATATGCTTTGGATGCCTTATATAATGTTGTGTTGAGTATCATGTGTTATTATTTGACCATTTTATGTTGACTATTCTATGTATGGAGCAGCTTGGAGTTGAGGTATGATTGTGCGCTTTCTTATTGTATATATTGATATGTATATGTGGTGACAAGTTGTGGAATGTGATGTAATGTGTTATGACCCTTTAGACATGCATGTGAGGATTTTAAATGTGGTATTGTAGGGAAATGATGAAAAAGGAAAATGGGGAAAGAAGTTGACCAAAAGGGAAAGAGGTTGACCAAGGGGAGTAAGATGACAAAAGGGGAATAAGTTGACCAAGCAATGTGAGTTGACCTAAATATTTTAATGATACATGAATGGATGAATAAAAAGGGGATTGTAAATAAAATAAAAGAGTGGGAGAATCTATGGTTGTGCATGGGAGAGTCTATGGCTTTGCATGGGAGAATCTAGGGCTTCATATGGGAGAATCTATGATTCTACATGGGAGAATCTAATCTATAGTGTTGCATGGGAGAATCTAATCTATGTTGCATGGGAGAATCTAATCTAAGCTTTTGTATGGGGGAATCGAATCTTGGGTTTTGTATGGATTGAATCTAGGGTTTTGCATGGAGGAATCTAGGCTTTTGTATGGATGTAGCTAGGTTTTTGTATGGATGGATCTAAGGTTTTGCATGGAGGAATCTAAGGTTTGTATGGAGGAATCTAGGGTTTACATGGTTGAATTTAGGGTTTCACATGGGAGTTTTAGGATTTTGCATGAAAAGTTTAAAAGGTTGCATGGGACGCGTAAAGTCTACATAGGAGTGAAAGTTACATAGGGAAAGTTGATTTGGGGTGTGAAGAAAGTAATGAAAGTGTTGTTTGGGGGTGTGAACACTTTGGGTAAAAATAGTACATGGAACATTATAAGGGTATATAGGAGACTGAGCTAGGATTTGGTGTGGACAGTTATGGTTTAGTGTAGCTACTTAGGGTTTTCATGGTACCATGTATACTTGGTGATTAAAGTTTGATGGTGAGGGTGGAATTTATGGGTTGTGATGTGTGGAGTGTTAAAGTGATTTGGATTGTGTAAGGTGAAGTAGGATAAGCCACTTAGGCCTAAATTAGGGTTTCAGGATAAAAACCTAGAGCGAGGTGTTGAGTGGACTTGGAAGTGTAAGGTAGTGGGCTTTGACTCATATACTTAAGAGTTGGACTTCTAGCGTGAGATAGGATATGGAGGAAAGGATGTTGGGGCAAGTTGGGAGGTGTATGAGCCTAATGATATGGAACGAGTTTGCTGGAGGATAAGTGTAGAGGGAGGGAGTCATGCATGTCTAGGGTAAAGTTTCTAAATAAGACACTATAAGACTTAATCATTTAAAGTGGAAGATTGTTGAGCCGAACCCAGACCGGTCCACCAACGAATGATAGTAGTTAGGGCGTCTTGCCCTATATGTGATCGATCTACCGGCGAATAATAGTGGTCAAGCATTGTACATATGTGTCTCCTGTCCACCAGCTATAATAGTGGGGGATTCCGTGCTCAACTAATCGAACATAATTGTGCTAATACATGTGAAAGACACTAAGTACTTATAATGAAACACCATGAAAGTCGGAGCCAGACCGGTCCACCGGCAAATAATAGTGGTCAGGAGCTTTATGTCCTATGTGTTTTCATTCCACCAGCAATAATAGTAGTCAAAAGCTTTGGGCCTTGTATGTATATGGTCCACCGGCTATAATAGTGGGGCTCCCGTACTCGCATAAATTTGATAAAGAGTATGGTGTAAAATGAGTTCTGATAAGAGATTAATTAATTAATTAATCTGGGCTATAAATGGGCCTTTATGTATTTACCCGAAGGATTGTACGGTATTATGTTATCATGATGGACTATATGCTCTTTTTATTTTTCTGTGTGGTTTATGTGATTTTATCTGTTGGCCTTACTACACCGGTCACCTTGCTCAGTACGTAGCGTACTGATCACCCTTTTCATGGATGCTTCTCATTCCCACGAGTAGTAGGCCCTTATGACTTTGTGCAGGTGGGCGATGCATATTTTAATGCCTTTGATGTCCATAAGGCATCAAGCGGGGGCTGAGTGTTGATTTCGGGCTTGGTTAGATGATTGGAGTGACGTGGCTGAATCTTCTCTTATGTCATTCTATTTGTTTGTGATATTTCTTTCCTGTATTGGATTTTCCTGAATTAAGTATTAATGTTTGTAGACATTATTCCCTCCGAGGAATTTTGATTTCGCACTCCGATTTCTATCTTATGATTGATTATAAGCTTTTATGCATACTATGATTTCAATATTGTGATCTTTCTAGTTCTTTTATGAACTCTCGATTTAAGTTTGAAAATAATCCTTTTTAGCCTTAACACTTGGTACAGGAATGGTCGGAGTGAATCGGTCTGGTACTAAGTGTGGCAGTAACATCCCCAGAATTCACGGGTTTTAAATTAAGTGCTTCTATTTAAAAAAAATAGTGAATTTTGGAGTGTTACATTAATAATTGAAGGATTGTAAATAATGATATCAGGCACATATGGTTTTGTGTAATTTGGGTATTTTGGCATCATTAAGGGGTATTTTGGTCATTATGGGTTAAATTTAGATTCTTCATTATTTTAATGTGTTAAATGGTTTTAAAGGAAATAAGTATTTCATTTCAAATGTTTGGAGTAATTATGCATGACCTAAGTCCCATAAAATGAGAAAATGGATTAAATTGGGAATTATAACCCTATAAGCAGTGTTACTATCGTATATGTAAGATGATGGAGTTAGATCATCATTTTTAGATATGTTTTTAATATTGGAATTTAAGAAATCTATATTAAATTTGGTGATTATATGAGTATTATGGGAAACGTTATGCCTAAATTGTGAAATTAGGGTTTTGTAAGTGTTGTGAATGGTAACTCTAGATATATGGTTGTTATTACATGTGTAACATGTTAGAGTTATAACTTATTTTTGGATATTTTTATAATTATAATACTTAAGGAAGGTATGATAATATTGGTAGACAAATGAGTAGCATAGAAGGGGTTATGTTTATAATGTGTAATTAGGATTTTTTAGGGAAATTGTGACCTTTTTTCTTAGCAAATGCCCCCATAACTATGTGGTTGTGCCTTAAGTATTTTCAATTATGTGTTATTTATATGTACATATGTATTTCATTATTACATTGATATAAAAAAATAATAATACATTAATCACTTAAAATAAAATATCATGTGAGTTGGGTTGATGTATTGGGTATTTGTTTTACAGAGCGATAATAGTGGCTTAAGAGTATTCTATCCTGAGAGGTACATCAATCTGTTCCACTATATTCATAATAGGGGGATCCTAAACACAGTGTGAATGACAATATGGTTATGAGATAACTAACTAATGAATAAAAAGTTAATCACTTGAAGTGGAAGATTACATAAGTTAAGACTGAAGCATTGTGTCTATTCTACCAGACAATAATAGTGGCTTAGGTGTGTTCTACCCTAAGTGGTGATTTAGACTATTCTACTAATTTAAAATTAGTGTTCAGGAGTGTGTTGCCCTAGTATATGTTAGATTCATTTCATCAAATAATGATAATGGATTAAGTGTATTTTTTTCCTAAGAGGTTCTTTAGTCAGTTCCATTGGATTAAGAATAGTGGAGTCCTCAAAATTAAGTAGATAAAATTATGGATATTGTTTACATCTAATAATGTGTTATGGAATCAATGTTTACCTCACATCGCTCTTTATGATAGCACACATGTGAGCTTAGTCTCTAATGTTAACTTATGTAAATCCTTGTAATCATTACTTTAACTATATGGTTACCTTACTCAGTACGTAACTTACTTATCATCCTTCTCATGTGTACTACTCCTTCTCATGAGTAGATCTACCTTATTTTGTAGGTTATTATTGATTACTACTATTAATGTTTTTGCCTTTGGTGAGCGCTAATCAAATTATTATAGGGTATGGTTATCTAGATATCTTTATCTCTCTATGGACTCTTATTCCTACATTTTTAGTGTGTATATTCCCTTTTCTCTATATTTTATCATGATAGAATCAAGTACTTCCATACTTAATTCTTGAGTAAAAGGTAAATTTTTCTTTGCATTTGACATATACTAAGTATAGGGAGTCTCTTTTCTATGTTGGATGTAGCGTAACACCCATATATTTTATGTTTTAGCATTTACATTTTACTCTTTAAAAAATTTAAGGTTCAAAATTTTGGGGTGTTACACTTATCCTCTTTTCTTAGCCAAGAAATTCATCCCCCTTAATCCCCAAAATTTCATACATAAATTCACATACATGAACCCCAGTAATTATGCTTAGATGAATCACCATAATAATCATACCATTAGTGCAACAATCATCTACACATTTATTATGTGTGAATGTATGTTTGAGTTTTTATGCCTTCAACTAACATTGTCTTTTCTCTCTTTCGTTGTGGGCAATCTTCATCTACCTCCTCTACTTGTTATTCATATATTCAGGCTATTCCTCCATTTATTTCACATCATCAAAGCCATAGAAACTCACACACAACCTTCGTTTAACTCTTTTGTGCTTTTCATTGAGAAAAGGAGAGTTAGGCTTTGGAGTCATTGAGATTAATCCCATCATATGATATCCGTATTCAATATTTTTAGAGCCTTCTAAATCCTATGGTAACCCTATCTTTTCATTTATTTTTTATTCCTTTTCATTTAATATATATGCTAACATGATTATTATTAAGCTTTATTTGGTTTTTGTGGGATTTTCACGAAGTTTTGGCATCCTCATGTTAGTGTGAGCCTTACACCTATTTAAGGTAATTTTGAACTTCTAATATAATTTAAAATCTAGTTTTCTTGCGCTAAAACACAATTTTTACTATTTTCACATGTGTTGTAGTGAATCTTGGTATTTTATGCTTATTTGGTTAATGAAATATTTGATACATAAATGATTAAGAATATGAAATTTAGCAAGTTTAGTACTAAAAAAGGTTACCTTAAGATGTAAAAATTTACTAAGTTGGTGAATGAATTTGTGCAAAGAAGGTGATTTATTAAATATATGTGTTTAGGTTCCAATAAACTTTAGTTTTAAGGTTGAGAGTGGTATGTAAAAGGTTAATGAACAAAACACTGCAAGTGTGCAACTTTTTGAAAATATGATATGTTTAAATTAGGATCCTATGTGGTCTTATTTTTTAGGATAAAGTTGGATTTTGAGAAAAATTATGATTCCATGTTGTTATTGTCATATTTGGAATATATGTTATATATAATATATTGTCATTTGGATTCACCTAACTTATGTTAGGGTTGAGAGAATTTTGATCAAGTTAAGTTGAATATGTTTATGAGTCTCCATGAACATATTCAATATGTTCTTCACTAGTCACTGAGTATACTTATTGTTGTTCTTGTTTTTTTTATATACCATCAAGTTTTTCATCCCTAATAATGTTTTAATGACCCTTAATGGCATAAGTAAGGTTAGTAGAAGATTAATTATGATTAGACATCAAATGACCAAACTAGCCTTAAAATGGTAATATAGAATATTTAAACAGTGAACACCAAACTTTAGTCGTTGAACATGTTCTTGATCTTTGACCTTGAGTTTAACATATGATACAACAGCATCCAATGAACATAATGAATGTCATGTTCATTCTAATCCTCAAGGTAAGGAAGTTGATTTAGCTTTCTTAATGTTAGAGCCTATCATGTTAAATATTTTTTATAACTCTTATATGCTTGACATTGAAAAACATTCAAGTTATTCTTGTAGGTATGTTACATATTTGCAAGAAGAAGATGTTCATACACTTTGATGTGTACAAGTATTCCAAAGCATGTAAGACTATGACATACATGAGATGATACATTACAACAAGAAGATAAAGTGATGATATTCATTATTTGTATTAACTTATTGTAAACCCTAACCCTAAGTATATTTTATGTAAGTTAGGGTATTGCTATAATTTAATGTATGTATCTTAGTCAATTGTATAGCTTTGTAATATTAATACATAGTATTATTTAACCAATGATATTATACTTTGGATTATGGTTAATATGGGGCTAGATTAAGTATGAATAATTGGCTGGATAGGTTAGCTCACCATCGACTCTTCCTTCTCCTATATATACCTCCTTTGTGCGCATCTTTGTATATAACATTGAATAAGAATTTTTTATCAAACTTTGAGCAAAGTTAGCTAAATTATAATCCTCCCTTTTGGATCGACATTGAGCAAGGAAAATCTGGGATTTAGCCTTCCTCAAACTATCTTCAACCACGACATATTTGACAGCCATACAAGTCTGTCGAAACACTTCAACTTGTATCATCAAGTTCTTCATCTATAATCCATCAATTTACTTCTTTTCTTTTGCATTATATTGTGGGTGAAAGCTTCTAATACAAATTTCTATCCAACCTTCCGTTACTTTGATAAAAACCACATCAATATATTTTGTTGATTTTCACTTGTACTTTAACTTTTCTTCATTTTTTCAATGATTATAGAATTTTTTTGGAAAACGTTATACAACCTTACTTTGAGACTCCGAACTCAAATAAACCTACCAATTTGTTCCTCTTACTGCCAAAATGGTCTTTTTGAGTTATAAAATGATTTTTTTGGGATGATTTAATTAGGGAAATTATAAGATAAGTTTGATGTAACGTATAAAAACATAAGTGCCAATCTAATGTAAGCTAAAACACTTAAGTGTACGTTCAAGCTACTCTAAGAGTGTCTATTATGTGGTATATGATCTATTAAGGTTTAGTGTATGGAAAAACACCTATGTGTAGGTTAAAGTAAACTATAAAACCATGGTATTTGGGATTGTCATTGTGTGATTTTATACATATTATAGTTATATCATCTTCATGTGATATCATACAAGTAACAGTTATATAGACTTTATGACATTATATATGTAATGAATTTATTATCTTTGTCTGACATTATCCATGTGATGGTTATATCATCTTCATGTGACATTATATATGTAATGGACACACTTTATAACATTGTTTTCTAACCAATATGGCATATGTATTTGTGATTTCCTATCCGAAATGGAAACACCTATGAAAGTTATTTCCTAGCCAACAAAATCATGCAGTAATGCTTTGATTTATAGCTGAGAAGGATGGGGTTGAACATTTTCTAAATGCTTGGTTAGGGCTAAACATTTCCTCTATGATGTTGCTCTGTGTTTTATGTGATGCCTTGGTAAAAGTATGAGTATGTGAATGGATTTATTACCATCATTTGATGAATATAAGGCCTTTTGTGAATGCATACTTTTAAAAATGTTTTTTTTTATGCACGTAAAAAATCTATGATTGATCTCTAAGGAGATTTCATGTTATTATTAGTAGGCTGCTCAAAAATGCTAGTGTGTGTGAATATGACATATGGTGCCATATGATTTCCTAAATTGTGTTTTAAGTGCTCTTAAGAAATAGATTTCGCTAAGCATATTAATGTGAATTTTATTATTAACATTATGATAAGTTGGTTCTTAAATGAGTTGATACATATATGATTGAGGAGATCATGAAATTTTGTGGTTTGAGAGCTACAAATCTCACTTGATTTTCATGTCATATTTCTCTAAATTGGCTAAGATTTAGAGGGCCTATTTAGAAACAAATTATATCTCTATGTGTCTACTTTCCAACCAAAAATTTGAATCTTAAAAATGTTTAGTATTGAAGGAGTTTTAATTGTTATTCCCCAAGTGCGTAAATTTATCTTTACCTTTTCAAGAAACAAAGCCTTGTGTTTGGGGTCTATTTTTACAATATAGTTTTGTTTAGGTTAATCTAATAATTCTATGATGTTGATTGACATTTTTAGGATACATTTCATATATTAAAATATGTCATTTAGATTTATATAGCCTATTTTATGATTGATACAGCTTAGTTCAATGTTTTCATGTGTGTACTTGAACATGCTCAACTTGTTCATCAATATTCATTACAAATACTCATGGTCATTCTTGTGACCTTCAACTTGTTTATCTCTAATCACATTTTAAATACCCCTTTAATGATATTTGTAAGGCTAAAGAATGATTAATCATTATTAGAATTAAAATTACAACATTTAGAATGGTAAAATGTTGAACATATGAATTGTGAATGTCAAAACCTTAGCATTAATTATGACGTTGAACCAAAATGTAACTTTCCATCTTTTTCTTGGTAAATAGTCTTTTTCAAAAGTGGCAAGCAGCTTTACTTTGTGATTCCAAACTCAAATACACCTGATGTTTGGCTCGTTTTTCCATAAAATGGACTTTTAGAGTTGTAAAAGTGATGTAGGAGTATCTCTAGAACACTCTTAATCTTATTTTTATAATGGGTACATACATATATAAACCCTTTATACTTATTGATTTCAACATAATACATAATATGAAAGTTCATTGAGAATTCAAGAAAGAGAGTGTCATGAGATAAATTGAGTTCTTCTTCTTCTCCTTCTCCTTCTCTCCTTCTTCAATTTATAGTATTAAGGAGTAACAAGAAGGTTTTATTGAAAAATAGAAGATTTCTCATTAAAAGGTATTATATATTGGTTTAGATCTAATCTACACTATCAAAGTATTCAAGAATCCTTGGAATCAAGTGAAGAGTTGATCGGTTGGTGCACTTGTAACTTTATAATCCCTCAAAAACAGTTCCTAGTCTGTAGAAGATTGTTTGAAGAAAATATTCCATATTAAAAGTGGTATCTAAACACGTTTTGAACTTGTCATTGAATGGGCACAAAAACCTTCCAATTTTGACAACCGCAAACCACCATCTTTGAAGTTTAAGTAAGGTTCTTGATTCATCTTGATAGGCTTCATTTAATGTTGATAAGTTTTTATTGAATATTTATGCAAACTTGCATATTAAAATTGAATCTTGCATGGGTTAGCAGGATCTTAAATGAATCTTGAGGGATGTTATATGTTAGATTCGACATCAAAGTATGAAAGTTTTGTTGAATTTGTATACAGAATATTATGCGTGTAATATGGATGACTTTTAACATGTGAAATTTTAAAACTTATGCATGAGAGCATGAATGATTAGGAATTTTTTTCTACTGGTTGGTTACAAGTGATGATCATATATAGGATTTACGATACCTAAGTGTACATGGCATGAAGACTTTCCTGGTTTAGGTTAGTAGCCGAGTAGTGTGCATATGTTTTTGTTTGTGTAAGTTATGTGTTTTGGTGAAAGTGTGTTCGACTATTGTGATTCATTATCAAGTAGAATTAGTGCAGTTTGAATTATTGCTTTCCCTGCATGAAAGTTTTTCTTAACTCATTCAAATGCATGTATAAATGTGGTAGGTCTTTCAAATAGAGGTTTTTCAAAAAAAACAAACTTGCATGATTCTATAATAAAATTTTAGAAAGATTGGTTTTAGTGTTTATTTTTGTGTTGTCATTTGTATTTTTTTTATTGTGTCTTTGTTTCATTAAACTAAAATTATTACACAAGAATTGAATAAGAACCCTATAGTGGGGGTGAGGTGATTTAGTTTTAATCAATACAAACCTAAAGTGAAACCTGAGTGGTATGGTGTTGGGGTAATCAATCGTGGAGGGGGAAAATTTTCTAAGAAATGTTTGAATCTAGTTTTTGAATAGATCCAATAATTTGGATGCCACTAATGCACAACATAGAATTTGGAATAACTATGTTGTCATGGTTGATTTGGTATATTATTGTAATATCCTCAAATTTTAAAACCTAAAATTTAATAATTAATCCTCATTTGGGATAATTTATTTTTTAAATTAATTGATTCAATTATTTTATGGATCTTTTGGTGTATAAAAATGGATATGATTATGTAATAAATTAAAATAAATATTTTGTTACTTTATTATACTCATTTTGCTTAAATAATTTTCTAAACCCATATTTTACTAAAACATTTCCTCTTAAATTAATATCTTAAATTTTAAATAAATAAATAAATTTATTAAATTAATTTATCCATCTGAATAATTAAATACCCTTATTCAAAAATTATTTTATTTTTATTTTTCCCCTTTTCCTTTTCCTTTTTTTTCTTTTTTTTTCTCTTTTTTCTTTTTCCTTCCTTTTCTGTTTCCTCCTTTTTTTTCCTTTTCTTCTTTTCTCCTTCCTCTGAGTTACCAGCTTACCTTTTTTTCCTCCCCCATTGGGCTGCTAGCCCCTTCCATTCCTTTCTCGCCCCTTCTCCCTATGCCCGTCCAGCCCAACACCCTCTTCCTTGCTTTTCTTCTTCTTCCTTCCCTAGTTGGGCCAGCCCAACAACCCCTCCTTTCTCATTTCTCCCTTGCAAGCATGGGCTGGCCCATCTTCTTTCTTTCTCCCCCGCTAGGCCAACTTGCCTCCTTTCTTTTCTTCTTCTTCTTCCTTCCTCCTTCCTTCTTCGACATTCAAAGCTTACACCTACCTACAACCCTCGCCCTCCTCTACATCTGCCATAACAACTAGTTTACCCAACTCTCTCCCTCTCTCCCCTGTCTCTTTCCCTCTATATTTGGCCATGCACACCTTTATGCCAGCCCATTTTATTTCCCTTTCTTTTCCCTTTTCTCCCTTCCTTCTTCCTACCACTTTACATCAGACCCCCTACAGCCTACAACCACCTAACCCGACTATACCAACCCTTTTTTCCTTCTTCTTTTTCTTCTCCTTATTTCCTCCCTCTCTGCCCATTTTCTATCCCCCTCGAGCTCCCCCTTCCCCTCCTTGTAGAGCTCTTTTCTCCCTTATTCACCACTTCTTCTCCTCCCCTGTTTTGCTTCATCACCTCTAACCATCGCCTATGTTTCCTAACCAACCATCAAAGCAACACCCTGGAACCCTTTGATACCTCTCTACACCATCTAGCAACCACCTCTCACCTCCTGCAACCAACCTTCCCTTCCTTTCTCTTTTCTTTTTCCTTCTCAGCCTCCACCTTGCATCACCACCTTGCATTGCCCATTCTCCTCTTCTGGTGCCACCACAACACCCATCAACCCCCTGGCACCTCCTCTACCACACCTTCCTCCCCTTGGTGAAAATTTTCCTCTAGCCCCTTCCCTTCTTCTCCTATCTTCCCTTCCTTCTTCTTCTTATCCCTTCCTTACACCCATCTTCCTAGCCCTACAGCTGCCATCCCTACCACCCTGAGCCACCAACCTTTGACCCCCAACCACCACCTACACCCCTACTCCCTCCTTGCATCCAGCCACCACCCTCACTCCCCTCCGTAAGCCCTCAACCTAACCCACAAAATCCTTAACCAAATCAACCCTCTCCTTTGTCCCAACTCCCCTTCTTTGACCCTTAATTCCCTTTAACCTGTGCATGTTGCGTGAGTGGGCAATTATGGCTAATTTTTAAGGTATAACAATAGTTAGTATTAGTATGTATTAATTAAGCTTTTGATAAAAATTTATTATTTTGATTTTCTACTTTTAATATGCTAATTTTTTATATTATTCTTATCTATTAACTTTTACTAATCACAGCTCAAACCTTTAACCAAGGGACCAGTAAGATTTAATTATTGCTGGAAATAAGATAACCATTATACCCTAGTAAAATGTGTGGATATACGTATGCTAGCACATTAGGATTTTAAAAAATTTTATGTGCATGTTGTATAATGTTAAGTATATTATGATTTGTAGCATATGTTGGTAGTCGAAATAAAAAGCATGTCAATTTATGTGGAATATGTAGAAATGATAATTAAGGAAGGAGCCTTATTGATAATAATAATGTTAAATGCATGTATATGACATGATAAGCTAATGTGGCCATTTATAGCATAGATAATGTTAATATAAGCTCTAGGGGCATTTTAGTAACTTTTCTTGTACAAAAGGTGTGGCTTAAATAAGTATATATATGGTAGGTGCTAATGAGTGTTAGTAGTAAATAAGAATAGTTGGTGGTGTTATATGATGTATATGGACCATGGGTATTAATATTTTATGTGGTAAGGATATTTTAGTAAATTTGGCATAAAGGAAGGATACCTTGGTAATTTTTTGAACAAAATGGATGAAAAGGTAAATTAATAAGTAAGAAGGGTGTTTTCATCATTTGGCATTAAGGAAGGATAACTTGGTAATTTTGTGAGTAAATGGGGTAAAATGGTAAAATAATAAGTAAGAAGATTATTTTGGTAATTTGACATAAATGAAGGGTAACTTCATAATTTTGTGAGTAAAAGGTTTAAAATGATAATTTTAATATGTATAAAGGGTTATTTGGTAATTTAGCTAAAAAAAGGGGCACTTTGGTAATTTTAATAAGTATGGAGGGTAAATTGGTAATTTAATTAAACAAAAGGATAATTTTGTAATTTAATAAACCTAAGGAGAAATTTGGTAATTTTAACAAGTATAAAAGGGGAAAATTGGTAAATTAACAAACTAGAATGGTAATTTGGTAACTTAATAGGTATGACTGATAAAGTTGGTAATTTAATAAATATGGAGGGTAAATTGGTAGTTTAACAAATACAAAGGGTGTTTTGGTAATTATATGAGCATGAAGGGTAATATGGTAAATTGACATATAAAAAGGGTAACTTGGTTACGTTATAAATAGGAGGTGTATTCCAATAGTTTTGTGAGTATAAAGGGGTAAATTGGTAAATTGGTAAATTGTATATAATATATCAAAGGATCAAATAAGCCTCTATAATAAAAGATAAGTAATATTAAATAAGAAGATAAGGGTATTTTGGTAAATCGGTGAATATCATAAGGATATGGTATGACATAGGGTTGAATGGATAGTTAAGGGTGTGATATGATGTTGTGTGTTGATCATTAATTATACATGGAAATGTGTGTTGGATATGATAGAAGTATATGTTAGGGTTTAAGTGTTCCATGATCCTTCTATGTAGACTACTAGATTTTATGACCGTATTATGATTATGATATGATAACCCTTTATGACATATGAATAAATAGAAAAGAATTCTGAAATAGAAATGGATGATAAAAGGATGGCCTTAGTGGTTATTTAAGTTAACATGGATAACCATATGAATAAGGATTTGTAACACCCTAATTTTTACTATTGAAAATTTTCATTTGTAGTGGAAATAACCAAGTAAAAATAGTGAGGGTTACTGCCATGATTGACATAATTCTAGTTTATGCAACCGTCCTCACATCAATCACAAGGCTAAAAGTTTGAAAGTGATACGGCGAAATTAAAAAGAAAAGTGCATTTATAATTCAAATACTGAGTTTGGAGTATTACTTCAAGTTTACAATACCAAAATACAAAAGGGAGATACCATGAATCAAGAGTCTAAAAGAGGTATCCTGTTTAATATATAACCCGGATAACATATACTCTTCACTCTACCCTGATATTAATGGAGTCACTCATCCCCACATAAGGTGTCATAGAATGCAAAATCATCTACCTGATGCTCTGAAACCTACACAAAAAGATTCAGGGCCTTCTGCTCGTGGGAATGAGCAGCACCCATAAAACAGTGGTTAATATGCTACGTATTGAGTAAGCGAACAATACTATCAAAAATAGGAATACAAGTAGCACATGCTTACACATCAAATGATAAAGGAAATACAACCAAGTAAATGATTATCTTATAAGGCATAATATGGTTAAGATCATTTTATTAAGTCAAATCCATTTTCATTCTTTTATGTGCATGAGTGCAGGACCCCACTATTCTTAAACCGGTGGAATGGTCAAAAACTTCTCAGGGATAACACACCTGAGCTACTATTCTTTCCAATGGAATGGAGGAGATAACATATTGTCGAGGCAAAATGCTCCTGAGACAATATTCTACCCGATGGAACAGGAATAAATAATCTCCTCGGGGTAGAACGCTCTCGAGCCACTATTTTACCCGGTGAAACGAGAATAAATCACTATGGTCCTGACCCACACATTCTTCCACTTTAAATCATTAGTATATTTTCCCATAGGTTGTAAATGTATGTTTTATTTCATAAGGAGTAGGCTCCCCACTATTGTCAACCAGTGGAACGGTTTGAAACTTCTCGAGGACAACACACCCGAGCCGCTATTCTTTCTAGTGGAACAGAGATTAAAAACATCATCTCGGGATAAAATACTCCCAAGATACGATTCTACCCAATGGAATGGGAATATATATATATAAGAAAAAAAAACTTAATATAGCATCTTTCATTTTAAGTGATTAATATCTTATTTAAGATTGATTCTCACGCATAGGATATATTCAAAACATATAGACATATAGCATAGATACAAAACCTCAAGTCTTATCAAACTCTAATTACACTTCCTTTAGTGTTCATTCTCCCATGTATGTTTTATTTCCACATGTATTTCTACAAGGGCAATATTATCATCATTCAACCAAAAATATATTTCCACATGTATGATATTAACATCACTCAACCCATATTTTATGCTATAAGATGCATTCTCACAAATAAGATGTTATTAGCACCATCATTAATATAATGGAATCTCTTACAACCCTTATTTACTTTCATCATAACATGCATAACATTACAAATTATCAATATTAACATACATCACAAATTATAGCGGCAATATCATGTAAGACACATTTATTCGAACAAGAAAATATCATCAAAAGTCTTAAGCATCAAATATTATCCTTACCAACTAGGACACTAGACTCTAAGCATGCAAAATCCTAGACTTCCTCCTTCAAAGATACTAGAAAACCACCTACAAAAAATAGCAAAATTATGGTTAGGCTTGAAGAGTTAAACCGAAAGAAAAAATCAAGGTAAAAAGGTTAGAAGTAGGTATAACCATAGTCAAATGAGAGATTAAGATGTGTGGTTGAGTAGAGAAAAATGTGGTGGAGCTATGGTAGAATATTGGTGGTGTTTGGTTGAGGTTTGGAGGTGAAAATAGTGGTGCATTCCAAGAAAGAAGTTGCACTGGCAGGTGGTGCAAAAGTTGCACGGCTATGCAGCACCAAAACATAAGAAGTCGAGAGAAAAGAAAACGTAAGGCCAAGTGGTTCAGAAGTTGAACGACTATGCAAAATCAAGCCAAGAGGAAAAATTTTGCACACTGAGACCATGCAAGGATTGCATGGCTGTGCAACAACTGTTTTAAGTGTTGCACAACTGTGCAATAGGCCATGCACACTACGATGCTGCAACAAATACGAGGGAGATGGATGGAAAAGAGGCGGCAGTCGATGGCGATGGCCAGCAATGGTGAAGGGAAAAGTTAGGGTGTCCGTGGTTTTTGGTCCACCAGCCAAATGGTGGTGCATGGTGGTGGGAGATGGTGGTGCAGAAGCTAAATGAAGGAAAGGAAGGGGAAGAAGAAGAAGAAAGGGAGAAGACGGGATGGAAAAGCATAAGGGAACTTTGATAATAGTTCTTTGGCACAAAATATCAACAGAGTGAGGCAAAACCAAATAGAAGTATGGAGAGTATGAGGTGTATATATATATGCGTATGTCTGTTGTGCATGTGGTGTTTCGGGGGAAAGAAAAGAAAAAGGGGTAGTGTGCGATGGGGGAATGCTCCCGAGCCACTATTCCCATGGTCCTACTTGCATGCTCTTTCACTTTAAGTGATTAGTATCTTATTTAAGATTGATTATTACGCATAGGATATAGTCAAAACATATATACATATAGCATAGATCCAAAACCTCGAGTCTTATCAAACCCTAATTACACTTCCTTTAGTATTCATTCTCCCATGTTGGTTGTTCCATACACATTATATTATGACATCTACAAAATCCCATCATTAGTATCATGCCTAAAAATCACAACCTAATTCCCATGAGTTTGATTTAGTAATCTCATCCCAATATATATATTAAACACTGAAGCATCCAAGTCTAAATCCCATAAAATTATCATAACACATCATATAACATATTCATTATTTCTAACTCCCAATCGTTATTCTCTAATCCATGAAGAGGGAATAATAATATTAACATCTCAAAATGACTTATTCTAAATTTACTATTAAGCATTTATGAACCCAAATTAACGATAATATCCCTATGAATTACTCAAGTTATTATTATCATAATTTTAAGCCTCCTAGCACATGAGTTACCAAAACTTCATTAATATCCCATAATGACCAAGTTACCCTTTTAGCATAATTAATGCCTTTATTTCATAAAATATTATTCCTTCTATACATATTTTTTTTCTCCAAGTCCTCATACATTGTAACACCATTAAAATTCACTACTAAAAAATTTTGTTTTATTAAAAGAGTTAGTGAAAGTGAAATAATAAAACTGTAAATTTCGGGGATATTACCTCCACATTTAGTACAAGACCGGTCTACTCCTACCATTCCAGTACCAAATGCTAAGGCTAAAAGAGTAAAATACAATTTATGAGGAACTCAAACCATATTTAAATTAGAATAGTGTAAATAACAATTTACAAGAATATAACCCACTAATGGTGGTTACAAAAACAATGATTACATTGAAACCCGAAATTAAAAGGAAAATAATGAAACCCTAATAGTTCCGGAAAATCCTTACGCTCTTTTCCGATGCTCACTTTAATAGCACCTAAAAAGGACCTAGAACTGACACTATCCATTGAACAGGCAAGGGCCCTACGAATAGAATCCTTCAATACTATAGTACTGAGTAATCCTTTAAAACACACTAAAAAGTAGGCATGCAATGCCACACATGATACAAAACTATATACATATATAATGAGATGTGCGTTCATAACATTTACATACTTAACAAGTCCATCAAATATTAATAGGTCAAAATGTACAATTGATACTTATGGGCCTTAAGCCATTAGTCCATAATTATTCAATCATCTTTCAAATTTTATATATCTATGTGAGTGCGGGAACCCCACTCTTATAGTTAGTGAACTAGAATACATACAGGACAGAACGCTCCTGACTACTATTATTGCTAGTGGATTAGTCTCCAGGGTAGAACGCTCCTGGCCACTATTATTCGCTAGTGGACCGGTCTGGTCCCAACTCACATGGTGTTCCACTATAAGTGATTAGTATTTTCCATGATTTATTCACATCCATGATTGGTTTTATTGAGCTCGGGATCACCCATTGTTATCTCCGGTGGACCGGAATATATATAAACATCATCCAAGGATGGGCCGATACTCATAATCATGTTCCAGGGCAACACGCTCTTGGGCCGCTATTATATCCGGTAGACCAATACTCATAATATAATCCACCTTGGACCGACTCATTTATCTTTCACCTTTATGATTAGTTTTTTTCCTTTTTAATCAGCATAACAATTCCATTTATTTTCCTCAATAGGGAGATAAAGATCCCAGGACACAACGGTACACTGGTTGCACTGGTACATATAAGCTACTCAGTACCCTACCGATAAGGACACCTAATCCATAAGTATGCATACACCCATAATAGGTCCGTAGAGCTAGATAGAGTAAGATTTAGGGTCTGGTCGAGGCACAAAGGCACACCACCAAATGCTAGAATAATCGTGGGTTAAACCACGTCTTTAGGGTAGCAACCCTAAAGAGCCACTATTCCAAATCTCGAGGTCTTTCACTTCAATTATTAGTGTCTTAATTAAGGTAATAACGAAAAGCAAAACAAATAGATACTTATTCACTTTCAATCGTTATAATTTCATTGAGTACTTCTTATTCATACGATTATCCGAGAAAACATAGAGGAATCATTAAGGCCATCATAATCTCATCCGATTATGATTTAGGATTCATTATTGTGATTCGTATTAATTGTCAAATACCCTTATCTAGCTATTCAATGTTACTTGAATCTTATTATAAAACTTCATTATCCCCTCAACATATTAGATACGAATTACTTATTTACCCCTTTCATTTCTACAAAATTACTGAATTACCCCTTACTTGAATAATTATTAAGTCATCCCTTCTTTACTTGCCAACTTACCATATTACCTTCCATGTTACATAATTACTAAATTACCCCTTGCCCAATTTATGTTACCAAGTTATCTCCCACACTTATTAGGTCACCAATCACCCTTCATAATTGTTACCCTTATCATATTTCCATTTGGTTGGTTAGATTACCAAATTGCCTTTCTCCTTTGTCATATTTACTAAATTGCCCTTTAGTTGGTCAAATTATCAAATTACCCTTCTCCATTCTCATAATTACCAAAATATCCTTCTCCATTATCATAATTACCAAATTACCCTTTATTTGGTTAAATTACGAAATTGTCCTTCTCCATTATCATAATTACCAAATTACCCTTCTCCATTATCATAATTACCAAACTACCCTTAGGTTGGATAAATTACCAAATTGCCCTTCTCCATTATCATAATTACCATTTTATCCTTCTCCATTATTATAATTACCATTTTATCATTCTACATTATTATAATAACCATTTTACCCTTCTCCATTATCATAATTACCAAACTACCCTTTAGTTGGTTAAATTACCAAGTTGCCCTTCTCCATTATCATAATTACCAAATTGCCCTTATGTTATTATAGTTACCAATTTACCCTTTAGTTACAAAATTATCATTTTATCCTTTTACCTACAAAATTACCATTTTTTCCTTTACTTCAAAAATTACCGTAATACCCTTTTACTTATAAAATTAACATTTTGCCATTCTCTTCCAAAATTACCATTTTACCTCTTACTTCCAAAATTATCATAATACCCTTTCACTTATAAAATTACCATTTTGCCCCTTATTACACCACTTTTATTAATTTACCATCATTACATAAAATACTAATATTTATGCTCCATTCTCATCATCCAACTCCACCACTATTATTATTCAACATGATGCTCATTAGCATCCACACTTATTAGGCCACACTCTTGCATAAGACATATTACTAAAATGCTCCTTGGGCTCACAATAATATTATTCATGCATCAATGGTCACAATAACATAATATAACATGGATAAGTACATAAAATTTTCATTAATAACCGAACTTCTTCCTTAAGCATTATTTCTACATATGGCATATAAAATAGTACAATTTCCTTTCTATCAATCAATAAAAGCAAATATATATATTATATTAAAAAACATGTACCATGTAAAACAACATAGTAAAACTCTAAAGTGTTAGCATATGTTTATCTATGCGTTTAAGTAGAGTTTAATGATTACCTTAATTCTTGTAAAAATCGATCGGTATCTCAGTTAAAGATTCAAGCTTTGATTAGTAAAAACTAACACCTAAAAATAATGTCAATGCTTATCATATTAGAAATGAGAAAAAACAAAGCATAAAACTTTATCAAAACTTAATTAATGATATACTTTATTTAATCCTTAATGTACCTTAAGATTAAGTAAAGATTAGGGTAAAAAATTAAGTAAGACTCACGCTGCTCATGCAGCGTGAGTTGCATGCAGAATAAGGAAGGAAGGTGTCAAAGGAGGATGGAAGAGAAGGAATGGCCATTTTTGGGTTAGGGTTTTGGGGCTAGAAAAGAGGGAAGGTGGGGGAGTATTTAGGGCAAGGGAAGGGGTGCAGGGGTGTAAAAGGAGTGTAGGTGATGGTTGGGGATAGGTTATTGGCAGCCAAGGGTGGTGGCGACGGCAACAGCGAGGCTATGAAGGTGGTTGCCGACGTGATGCAGAAGCATCCATTAAACATAATGATTGTCATATTCATTCTAATACTCAAGCTAAGGAAGATGATTTAGCTTTCTTAACGTTGGATCCTATCATGTTAAATATTCTTGATAATTCTTTTATGCTTGACATTGAAAACCATTCAACTTATTCCAGTAGGTATGTTACATATTTGCAAGAAGATGGTGTTCATACACATTGATGTGTAAAAATATTCCAAGGCATGCAAGGCTATGACATACATGGGATGAAACATTACAACAAGAGATAAAGTGATGATATTCATTATTTGTATAAACTTGTTGTAAACCCTAACCCTAAGTATATTTTATGTAAGTTAGGGTATGGCTATAATTTCATGTATGTATCTTAGCCAATTGTATAGCTTTGTAATATTAATCCTTAGTATCATTTAACCAATGATATTATGCTTTGGATTAAGGTTAATATGGGCTTAATTCAACCATGTATAATGGGCTTAATTCAACCATGAATAATGGGCTGAATTAAGGAAGAAAACTCGGTTGGTTTAAGCTAGTCACCACATAGCTTCCTTCTCCTATATATACCCTTTTGTGCGCAATATTTGAATGCAGATATTGAATGAGAATTTAAATCAAACTTTGAGAAAGATAGCTAAATTCTAATCCTCCCTTTTGGGTCTACATTGATCCAGGAAAATCTGGGATAATCCTTCCTCAAATCTATCCTTCATTCGACACCTTTAAAGTTCTTCAAATCTACCGAATACACCTTCAGCTTGTATCTTCAATTTCTTCGACTATAATCCACCAATTCACTTCATTTCTTTTGAATTAGATCGTGGGTTAAAGCTTCTAATACAAATTTCGATCCAACCTTCAGTTACTTTGATAAAAACCACATCATTTTTGATATCAAAGCTTCATTTGTTCGAAGCTGATACAACCAGTGATTTTTATTGACCTGAAATTGTGTTATGTTCTTTCACCAAGAACCCCACAGCTACTCCACCATTTATTTTAATTCTTGATTCTTGATGAACTTCTTTAATTGTTCTTGAATTTATTTCTCTAAGTTCTTGCAATCTTGCAATGATCTTGTTGCATTTTCCCTCAACTTTTCACATAAAATACCAATAGAGTTCGAAATGTCAGCAGCACTAGTTTGGCTCCCTCTATTTACAACGATCGTGTGTGCCACTTCAGCACTTGATTTCTATTGTATTCTACTCTCTATTAGTGTTTGATCAAGTGCATGACAACCCCTTTCAAGTGCTCTTTGTGCAAACAAGCAGAGAAGCACCAAAGTGTTTGACACCTTGGATAGCTCCTAATCTCCCGAGATTGACCTGGAACTTGCAGGCCCTATATTCGATTCATCTCTCATCAATTTATCAGCCCACCAACACAATCAGGAAATGGGTTGAGATAGAGGTCGAAAATGGACACTCGACCAGCCTAAAAAAATACATCAAAATCTCCCCCAAATTACAAGATAATATTTAGACATTAATTCCCATCAGCTAAATTAATTCTAGCTAATCATGGCTATTAAGGATTGATTAATTCACAATCCAACTAATCCATTATTATGGACCAGGTGGCGGATTATACAACCAACCTAATTTCCATTAGCCAATTCGAAGAAATTAGTCCATAATCTACCTATAGATCTCCTATAAATTTTCTATGAAGACTTCAACGTGAATCTCCCACTGGAAGATAAGCTATTGTTGAAAACACAAAAACATGTTCTATGATTTTATGTGAAGCAATTTCACACCTATTATTACTAATCTTTCATTATTTGTGTGTACCTGTGTGCAGTGCCTATTCTTGAGGCTAAAATATCTCCTTTATGCCTAGGTAAATACTTCAGGTAGTGTTTGATATTTGTTTTAGAATTAGCAATTGGTTTGTGCTTTGTTTGGTTATAGGCAAAACAAATCCAGCACCTACACTTATGTAAGATATATTGTGTGCAACTAGTAGGGTTGTATGTCAACCTTCACCATGGCTAGTTAAGAGGTGTGTGCCCTGTTAGAGTCCATTAAAAGCCACACCACACGCATGGATTCCCAACTATAGACTCAAAACACACTGCAAAATCAACTCCAAAGTGTAGAAGCAAAGTTGGCCGACCAAGAGAAGTATAAACTATGGCAACCTCGAATGGAAACCGCACATGATAGTGTGGAAGGGAGAATGAAGCCTATGTACCATGCCAATAATGGATGTGGACCTTTCAATATTTCTCATCATGAAGATGGAGAAGATGAGGCAAATTCTTTTGGCTCAAGCAACCAAAGAAGAGCACCTACATTCCATGTAATAAATCCACACCATGAAGATCAAGGTATTAAACTTGACCTTCCTGAATTTTATGGCGATTTGAATGTGGAGTCATTTTTTGAATGTTTGCATGAGATTGAGGATATTTTTGAGTTTAGAGAATATGATGATGATAGAAAGTGCAAATTAGCTACTCTAAAGTTCAAAAAGTTTGCCCGAATGTGGTATGATAACTTAAAACGAACTAGAGAAAGATAAGAGAAATCTAAAATCAAATATTGGGAAAAACTTAAAAAACACTTAAGAAAGAAATTTGTACCTAGAGAGTATGAACAAGATATGTATGTTAAAATGACTACTCTAAGGCAAGGCTTATTTAGTGTAGAAGAATATACTAGAGAGTTTGAAAGACTAGCCCTTATTTGTGATGGTCATGAAAGAAAGGAACAAAAATGTGCTAGATACTTAGGTGGCTTGAATAATTTAATAAGAGAAAAGTTTGATATGTACTCTTATGACTCTCTTGATGACTTGATAAAATTGGCTATGAAAATTGAAAGGCAAACCAAAACTACAAAAGCCTATGTTAAGTCTAATGCTTCTACTTCAACTAAACCCTATTCTAACACCTTTACACCTAAATCAACATTTTCATATGATAAAAAGAATAACAAAGATGATAAAGGTAAAAAAAATGTGGTTGAAATGGCTAATAAACAATGTTTCAAATGTAAAGGATATGGACATTTTTCTAGAGATTGTCCTAACCAAAGAGCCTTAACCTTACATGAAAAAGAAAATATGGAACCATGTAGTGATGATGAATTAGAAGTTGAATCTTCTAATGAAATATTAACTATGGAACAAGAAGAAGGAGACCCCTACTTTATAATTCAAAGAGTCTTGCAAATACAACCTAGTATTACACCTACTCAAAGAGAAAATATTTTTAAAACTAAGTGTAAAATAGGTGATATGGTTTGTAGACTTATAATTGATAGTGGTTCATGTACTAATGTTGCAAGTGAGGTAATGGTTAAGAAGCTTGGTTTGGAAACTACTAATCATCCTAAACCCTATTCTTTACGATGGTTAAACAAGGATAAAGGAGATAAAGTAAACAAAAGAGCTATAGTCACATTTTCTATTAGAGACTATCATGATGAAGTTCTATGTGATGTTTTACCTATGAATGCTTGTGGATTACTTTTCGGTAGACCATGGCAATTTGATAGAAAAGCAACTCATGATGGGCTAACTAATGAATATGTGGTGAAAACGAAAAAATAATTATATAGGCTCATTGTAATACCCCGTATTTTTTAAATCCAAATTTATTAAGTTTCATGATTTTATTAGCGTAATTTGATGTAAACATTTAATTATTTTAATTTTGATTCGTTTTATGGATTTATCGATGATTTGGACTTCATATTTGAATTTAATTAATCATTGTCGTTGCGGATAAATTCGTTCACGACCATGATTTTATTATATCCATATGATTTCAAGTTTCGGTTCAAAATATGTATTCCCGTTCTTTCCTGTCTTTTGATTTTTATATTTTGGATTCATTTTCAATTATAACTTCATAGTGTGATTATGACTTTATTTTGGAGTTATATTTCGTTAACGAAATATATTATTAAAATTATAGAATTTTTGTTTAAATAGTTAAATTTATTTTAATGATTTTATCCGTAGAAAATATTTCCGACTTTAAATTTATTCGTTTCTTGAAATTGTTAATATTTTTGGGAAGTTTTAAATTAAAAGATTTTTAGAACTTATTTATGAATTTCTTTTTGAAATTAATTTTCTTCTGTTTTTCGCTTTTTAGTTTGCGGAAAATAGATTTCGCAAATTATTAAAATTAGTCTTGGTTTATTAGAATGTTTTCTCATATGTTTTTAAATATTATTTTGGGGTCTTATATTTTTTTCCGTAAATAATATAGATATTTACGTTCGTTGATAAATTCTTTCAAAAATGTTTCTGAATTTCTTTATATAGCTTTTTTTATCAATCTCAAGCTTTCGGATTCTTACGAAATGATTTTTGTTGAATAAATTTTAGATAAAATCTTACAATAACAATTTTAAATATTTAGTATTTTATTTTATACTTATAATTGAAAAAAAAAAAACTCAGCTTGTGCCCCTAACCCCTCCTCTTCTTTTCCTTTTCTCTCTTCTCTCCCTTCTCTTCTCTTTCCCTTCCCGACCCCCTACTCCCATCCCGAGCCAACCGCAGCCCAAACCCCAGCCTACCTCCTTCTCCCCAGCTCCTCCCTGCACCATCCGCCCCGCCAGTCAACCGCCACCGGAGATGCCGCCGCAACAGCCGAAGCAGTAGTAGCAACCAGCAACAGCAGCGCCGCAGCAGCAGTAGGAGTAGTGAGTAGTAGCGCAAGTCACACCGCCACCGCACGGTCACCGCCGATGTCTCCCGACTGCCGGCAAGCAGCCCTTGCCCTCCGGCGTATCTTCTCCGGCCTTCCCTTGCTCTGATTTGTTGATTTTTGTTTGGTATAAATTTCTAAAAAACCCTAACATTTATTTGATGAATTGAGTATGAATTAGCTTATGAAAAGCTAAATTTATTGTTTTGATATGTATATATATATATGTTGTATGATTGATTTAGAGTGGTTGATTGTAGTGTATTTGAATGATTTGTGAAAATTAGATTTTTGGCCGTGTTATGCCCGAATTTTTCGATTTCACCCGATTTGGCAATTTTGGACAAATTGATTATATAATATGTTTTAAAATGTATCTAATTTTATGTCGGAACCGTCAATTTGAGAAATTTATGTAGAATTAATAGGAAATTTGATTCCTACGCCAAAATTTGTGTGTAATGAAATTGGGTCATATAATTGAGTCGTTTCGCTCAATTGATTTTATAATATCATTTGAAATATATTTAATTTCATATTAGAAGTGTTGATTTGGAAAAATTGTGCGTAATTGATCGGAATTAGATTTTTAGGTCAAAACTCTTGCGGGTCTAAATTGGATTGTGTAATTGGGTCGTTTTCTTCAATCGACTATATAATTTATATTAGAATATATTTAATTACATTTCCGAACCATCAACTTATATATTTTAGCAAGAATTGATCGGATTTGTATTCCGGACTCAAAAACCCTAATTATGCTAAATTGGGTATTTCTATTATTGGTTTTGATCAATTGATTTTATGATATGGTATAAAATATGTATAATTGCATTTCTAAACATTTAATTTAAATAAATTAATAGAATTCAACTGAATTGCATTTTCGGGCTTAAAACCCTAGATTTCAAGTGAAATTATGAAATTGATCATATGTATAATTGTTTTTCTAAAATTAAATTTATAGAAATAGTTGAAATGATCATAATTGCATTCTAATAATTTTAATTGGAATTAATTGATTTAAATTACCTGAGTTTGTGTCGTGGGCTTTAAAACCCTAATTTTGAAAACGGATAGTCTTAAATTGGCTACGAGGAAGATTATTTTTGTTAAAATTAATTATCTTGATTAATTTAAAATCAGTTTAATCATACTCTTAAGCTATCAATTTGAGATAATAAAAGTTAATTAGTCGGTTCGTAGCTCGAGCATTAAAAACCCTGATTTGCCAGATATGGTTTTATAAAATTGATTGTGCTATGTGTCTTTAATCTAATCGATTTCTGTCCTTGGGTTTTAAATCATTTGAAATATGTTTTAATTTAATCAGTTTGGATTTGGTTCTATGCAAATGGTTGGTTTACCTATTTAGTTATAAAACCTAATGAATAAGTCATTTTCGATAAATTAACTTATAATCAATTATTCTTTCTTGGGCTTTCCAAATTAATTTGAAATGTACCAAGTGATATGTGTGTTAATCCGATTTAATTTATATTTAATCTTAAATCTTAATAGAGCTATGCTCTTGAGTCCTAAGTTTTGAACACGTTTTTCAAGAAAGATCGTGTGTGTCCATTTGCATTTATTTAATTAGAATATGTGAATTATTAATTGATGAGATAGTTTCTAACCTAGTTTCGATTTATATCGGCAATCGAGGAAAACTTTCTCATGGATTGTCGAGCTTTCGATAGCTCTCCCTCTTTCTCAATTTGCTTAGCTAGCTTCGGATTTAGGTAAGTCATTACTTACCTTTGGTTATGGCGGAATTTGGATGTATGTTTGCTTGAAGTGGAAGGTGATAAGTATGTCTATCGATTATTTAATCATGTCAATCGTATGTTGTGTTCTGTGTGGTAATTGCATATATGTACGAATTTATAGCCTCAATACAAATGTGTGTTAATATGACACTTGAATATGGTATGCATTTGAATATGTGAAGGGTTGTGTATGGGTTAAAATTATATGCTATGCTGTATATTTATGTCATAGGATTATTCATGTGGGCCTGATTTATGGTCGGTTAAAATCCTTAAATAAGATACTAATAATTTAAAGTGGAAGATCACGTCAGTTGGGCCGAGTGCAGGGTCCATTCCACCGGACGATAATAGTGACTCAGGTGTTCTGTCCCTAAGAGGTGATTCAAGCCGTTCCACCGGTTAAGAATAGTGGCTCAGGAGCGTTTTGCCCTGAGAGGTGTAGAGTCTGTTCCACCGAACGATAATAGTGGCTCAGGTGTCTTGTCCCTGAGATGTGCTTCAGTTCATTCCATCAAATTAAGAATAGTGGGGCCCTATACTCAACGTGAATAAAAGTATGATATGAGTTAAGCAATGAATAAGACACTAATTATTTAAAGTGGAAGATTACGTGAGTCAGGACTAGGTGTAGGGTCCATTCCACCGGACGATAATAGTGGCTCAGGTGTCCTGTCCCTGAGAGGTGATTCAAACCATTCCACCGGATGATAATAGTGGCTTGGGTGTGTTGTCCCCGAGAGGTGCTTCAGACTATTCCACCGGTTTAAGAATAGTGGGGTCCCTGAACTCATCGTAAATAAATAAAATTGGATGTAGTAATGATTATTATTGGATTGTTGGATTAGTGTTACTTAGCATGCGATCGTGATTTCTTGTACGCTTGTATCTTATGTGTCGTCATGTCTAGTAATGTACTTATAAGTATGAATCTGTGACCCTATGTTTTATTGTATGCAATACATGTATAATTGAGCATGACAATTGTAGGCTAGAGTCTTTCATATCTTATGTGTTTTATTTTTCCCTCCATGAGTTGGGTAGTCTTGATTTACTCAGTACCGGACCCGTATTGATGCTACCTTAGTTGAATGGGTCCTGTGATGATCCACTGACGGTGGGGAGCAGACCTCTTGTACAGGTTTGAGATCGGTATTGTATTTGGGTGGAAGGCTTGGCTTGAAAGAGTAGGCAATCCGGAATTTGATCCATCGAAAATTGTCTTGATTAATTGTATTTATTTTTGGAAGTTTTCAAATATTGTATTTAGAATTTCAAGGGTGTTGTAATTGGCTTTTAATTCGGCATACTCTGATAAGCTTTTAAAATTCGGATTTATTTCATAGGTTCTGCTGATTCATTCAGCGATGATTTTATTTAGTGAATTTATTCACTTGTCATCTGCCTGTGGATATCTCCTTGTGGGAGATTATCATCACAGCATAGATGTTTGAAATTATGTTTGACAGGTTTTAGTCTTACATCTAGCATGAGATAGATGGTGGACATTTATCTTGTGTTAGATGTGGCGGTAATATTCCCCAAATTCTATTTTAGCTTCCGCTTTACTCTTCTATTCTTTCAAAAAAAAATCAGGAGTGAATTTTGGGGGTTTTACACTCACACCTTTTTTATATGATCATATGCCCTTGAGTGATAATAAAAATAGATTATTTTTACATGAAAAGGCTATGGAAAAATGTATAAAAGAAGAAAGAGTTTGTTATGCTTTAGTTTCTAAAGATTCTAAACCTAAAAAATAACAAATTGAAAATCCAAATTTGATTAAGTTGCTTGATGAGTATAATGATGTATTTCCTGATGACTTACCTCCTGGATTACCACCTAAAAGAGGTATAGAACATGCTATTGATCTTGTTCCTGGTATTCCTATTCCTAATAAACTGGCTTATAGATGTAATCCAGAAGAAGCTAAGGAATTATAGAAACAAATTCAAGAACTTATGGAGAAAGGATTTGTTAGAGAAAGTATGAGTCCTTGTAGTGTTCCTGCTTTACTAGTTCCTAAAAAGGATGATACTTGCCATATGTGCATAGATTCTAGGGCTGTGAATAATATTACCATCAAATATATATTTCCTATGCCTAGATTAGATGATATGCTTGATAAACTTTGTGGAGCACAAGTATTTTCCAAAATTGATTTGAGAAGTAGATATCATCAATTAAGGATTAGAGATGGAGATGAATAGAAAACTCATTTTAAACAAAATATGGTCTCTATGAGTGGATGTATGCCTTTTGGGTTATGTAATGCCCCTAGCTCATTTATGAGACTTATGAATGAAGTTCTCCAACCTTTTCTTGGTGATTTTATTGTTGTATATTTGGATGATATTCTTGTGTATAGCAAAAATAGTTATGATCATCTAGTGCATTTGAAGAACTTATTTGATGAGCTAAGGAAAACTAAACTATATGGAAAACTTGAGAAAAGTAATTTTATGCTTCCAAGTGTAGTTTTCCTGGGCTATATTATTAGTGGAGAAGGCATTAAAGTAGATCATAATAAGATTAAGGCTATAAAAGAATGGCATATCCCTAAGAATGTTCATGAAGTGAGAAGTTTTCATGGATTAGCTAGCTTTTATAGAAGAATCATTAAGGATTTTTCTACCATAGCTACACCTATTACTCAACTCATGAAAAAGGGTGAATTTTATTGGGGACAAGAAGCTACTCAAGCCTTTGAAAATTTTAAAGATAAACTTTGTCATGCCCCTATTCTATCCTTACCCAACTTTAACCTTTTTTTTGAAGTGACTTGTGATGCTAGTGGAGTTGGAATAGTAGGAGTGTTTTCTCAAGAAAAGAAACCTATAGCATTCTTCTCTAAAAAGTTGAATGGAGCCAAGCTTAACATTTCGACTTATGATAAGGAAATTTTTTCCATTATACGGAGTCTTGAGACATGGATTCATTATTTCAGACAAAAACCATTTGTGTTACATTCGGATCATGAAAGTTTAAAATACTTACGTAGTCAAAAGAAAGTTAATCCGAGACATGAAAAATGGGTAAATTTCTTACAATCCTTCGTGTTCTCTATCAAAAATTTAGATGGTAAAGAAAATGTAGTCGTTGATGCTCTTTCTCGTAGGTCTACATTACTTGTTATGATGGATGCGAAAATCTTAGGTTTTGAAATGATTAAAGAATTATATTCTAATGATGAAGATTTTAAGGACATGTTTAGTGCATGTAAAGACAATGGATACCATGGAAATTATGTCATAAAATATGGATTTTTGTTTTGACTAAATAAACTTTATATTCCTAGATCTAGTATTAGATACTTGCTTATCAAGGAAATACATGAAGGTATCATAGCGGGACATTTTGGTACACATAAAACTATGGAATTATTACAAGAAAATTTCTATTGGCCAAGAATGGTTAAACATGTGCAAGCCATGATAAGTAGATGTTCTACATGTCAAAAAAGTAAAAGTTACTTTCATAAAGGCTTATACACACATTTACCCGTTCCTGATAAACCATGGGAAGGAGTTAGTATGGACTTTATCCTAGGGTTACCAAGAACGCAACGTGGTAAAGATTCTATTCTTGTGGTAGTAGACCGTTTTTCTAAAATGACTCATTTTATTCCTTGTAATAAAACTGATGATGCCACGCATGTTGTTGACTTGTATTTTAGAGAAATTGTTAAACTTCATGGAATACCTAAAAGCATAGTTTATGATTGGGATGTCAATTTTATGAGTTATTTTTGGAAAACTTTATGGCATATGCTTGGTACTAAATTGTTATTTAGCACTTCACATCATCCCCAAACTGATGGTCAAACTGAGGTAACTAATAGAAATCTTGGTACATTATTAAGAGGTTTAGTTAATAAAATTACAAAAGATTGGGATGTTAAGTTAGCTCATGCAGAGTTTGCTTATAATCGTAGTCCTTCTAGTACTACTCAAACTAGTCTGTTTGAGGTGGTGTATGGTGTGAATCCTAACATGCCTATTCACATGATTCCGTTGAAAAAATGTGAATTTCAAAACTATGAGGCTAAAGAGAGAATAAATTTTTTCAACATATTCATGAGAAAATTAAAAATAATATCGAAAAATCTAATGCCAAGTATAAAACTCAAGCGAATAAGCATAGAAACTCTTATGTGTTTTCTCCTAGTGACTTAATTTGGTTACATTTAGGTAAAGAGAGATTTCCTAATTTATGTAAAAACAAGATAATGCCAAGAGTCGATGGTCCATTTAAAATACTTAGAAAGTTTGGAGATAATGCTTATGAACTTGAACTTCCATATTCTTATGGAGGAATTTCAAGAAATTTTCATGTTTGTGATTTGTCTCCTTATTATTCTGATGAAAATTTGAGGACAAATTCTTTTCAACTTAGGGAGTATGATGCAGGAGCATCCATTGAACATAATGATTGTCATATTCATTCTAATCCTCAAGGTAAGGAAGATGATTTAGCTTTCTTAATGTTGGATCCTATCATATTAAATATTCTTGATAATTCTTATATGCTTGACATTGAAAATCATTCAAGTTATTCTTGTAGATATGTTACATATTTACAAGAAGATGATGTTGATACACTTTGATGTGTAAAAATATTCCAAGGCATGCAAGGCTATGACATACATGGGATGATAAATTACAACAAGAGATAAAGTGATGATACTCATTATTTGTATAAACTTGTTGTAAACCCTAACCCTAAATATATTTTATGTAAGTTAGGGTATGGCTATATTTTCATGTATGTATCTTAATCAATTATATAGCTTTGTAATATTAATCCTTAGTATCATTTAACCAATTATATTATACTTTGGATTAAGGTTAATATGGGCTTAATTCAAGCATGATTAATGGGCTGAATTAAGGAAGAAAACTCGGCTGGTTTAAGCTAGTCACCACCGAGCTTCCTTCTCCTATATATACCCATTTGTGTGCAAGATTTAAATGCAGATATTGAATGAGAATTTAAATCAAACTTTGAGCAAGATAGTTAAATTCTAATCCTCCCTTTTGATTCTACATTGAGCAAGGAAAATCTGGGATAATCCTTCCTCAAATCTATCATTCATTCGACACCTTTAAAGTTCTTCAAATCTGTCGAATACACCTTCAACTTGTATCCAAATTTTGATCCAACCTTTTGTTACTTTGATAAAAATCACATCACGAGGTGGAGGGGGATGAGAAGGAAGGAAAACGAGGAGGAAAATGAGGGGATGCAAGTGTTGGCTTTGGCTAAAGAAGGTGTAGGGGTGGTAGAGGAGGTTGTAGGGATTGGTTTGGTGGCTCAGGTGGTGACATAGGCGATGGGACGGCGGCGGAATTAGGGGATGCAGGGAGGTTGCCGAGAAGGGAGAAAAAGAAGAGAAAAAGAAGAGGGGAAGAAGAGGGGAAGAAGAAGAAGAAGAAACTGTAGGGGGCTCGAGGGGGTGGCTTAGTGGTGCAGGGTGGTAGGAAGTGGTGGAAGAATGTGGTGCAGGTGGTTGTTAGGGTGATAGCAGTGGTGGAATGGGGCTACAAAGCAAAAATAGGGTGAGGGAAATGAAAGAAGAAGGAAGGGAGAAGAAGGGATCAAGAAAAGGAGAAGGCTTAAAAAATGGGGCAGGAAAAGGAATGTTGAAGAGAAGAAAAAGAAGAGGGAGAGAAAGGGGGTAGGGGGTCGTCGGGACGGTAATAGGGTGCAGGGGTGGTCAGGTTGCAAGGAGAAGGGAAGGAAGAAAAGGGGAAAAGCAGGGCACGAAGGGAGGGTTTGTAGGGGCTAGTTTGGTTCGAAAATGGGAAGAAAAGGACTAGGGAGAGAGAGAGGGAGGGAGAGTTACATGGGAGTAGGTGGTGGCAAGCTACGGCGTTGCAGGGTAGTGGCCGGGTGTGCTCAGGGTGGTCGGGCATGGACAACGAAGGGAGAAGAGACGGTAGGCTGCGTGTGGGAAAGGGAGCAAGGTTGGGCCGGCCCAAACGGGGGGAAAAGGGAGAAAAGAAAAGAAGGCGGTCGGGCTGGGCATGTGTACGCGGGAGATGGAGGGGAAAGGAAGAGATGGGCTAGTGGCCCAATGCGCAAGGTGCAAGGGAGCAAGCCAGCCTAGTGGCCCGAAGAGAAGGAAAAAGGAAGAAAGGAGAAAAAGGAGAAAGAAAAGGAAAAGGGGAAAAAGGAAATAGAAAAAATAGGGAAAATAAAATAGCTTAATTTATAAAGTAATATAATATAATATTTTTGGAAAATAAATTTATTTAATGATTTAAATTAATATAATTTAATGAATGGGCTTAAAAAGGTTAATTTAAAGAAAAATATTGGTTTGAGAATTAATTCAAAAAAAATAATTATAATAAAATAATAAAATATTTATTCTAATTTATTAAATATTCCTATCCAATTTTATATGCTCCAAAATTCATAAAATAATTAAATTAAATAAATTTAAAAGAAAATTTATCCCAAATAAAAATTATTTATTATATTATAGGTTTTTAAAATTTCGAGGGATCACATCATCATCATACCTCACGAGAGACCTTAAGCCCATTTCCCACAACTCAATCAACTCACATGTTATATCATAAGACACAATTTCACAGTCATGTCATTCTCATCATTCAACCCATATTTCATACTATAGGTATAATTTCACAATTTTGACATTATCATCCTTCAACCCATATTTCATGCCTTAAGTTATAATTTTTATAAATATGACATTCTCATCTTTCAACCCATATTTCATACCTCAAAATATAATTTACAAATATGACATTATCATCATTCAACCCATATTTCAATACCATGAACATACTTCCACAAGGGCGATATTATCATCATTCAACCATAGATATATTTCCAAATGTATTATATTGGGGTCACTCAACCCATATTTTTTACTATAAGATGCATTCTAACAAATAAGTTGTTATTGCCACAATCATAATAGAATGGTATCTCTTACAACCCTTATATCTTTTCATCATAACATGCATAACATCATAAATTATCAATATTAATATACATCACAAATTATAGCAGCAATATCATGTAAGACACATTTATTCGAACAAGAAAATATCATCAAATTTCCTAAGCATCGAATAGTAACCTTACCAACTACAAAACTAGGCTCTAAGCACGCAAAATCCTAGACTTCCTCCTCTAAATCTACTAGAAAACCACCTATGAAAAATAGTAAAATTACGGTTAGGCTCGAAGAGTTAACCAAAGGGGAAAATCATGGTAAAGAGGGTAGATGTGTGGATGTATAGAGGAATATGTGTTGGAGCTATGGTAGAAGTTTGGTTGAGGTTTGGAGGTGAAAATAGGGGTACATGGCCAAAAAAGAAGTTGCACTGGCAGGCGATGCAAAAGTTGCACAGCTGTGCAGCTCCAAAACACAACAGGTTGAGAGAAAAGAAAACACATGGCTGGTCATTGCTGAAGTTACATGGTTGTGTAGAATCAAGCTGAGAGGAAATTTTTTGCATGGTTAGACCGTGCAGGGATTGCACAGCTATGCAGCAAGTGTTTTAAGTGGTTCACGGCCATGCAGTAGGCTATGCATATTGCGACGTTGCAACAAACACAAGGGAGAAGGAGGGAAAATAGGCGGTGGTCAGCGGTGATAGCCGGCGACCATGAAGGGGAAAGTATGGGGGACCTTGATTGTTGGTCTGCCAGCTAAATGGCGGCAAGTGGTGGCCGAGGTGGTGTACGGTGTTGGGAGATGGTGGTGTGGAAGCTAAAACAAGGAAAGGAAGGGGAAGAAGAAGAAGAAGAAGAAGAAGAAGAAGAAGAAGAAGAAGAAGAAGAAGAAGAAGAAGAAGAAGAAGAAGAAGAAGAAGAAGAAGAAGAAGAAGAAGAAGAAGAAGAAGAAGAAGAATGGAAGAAGAAGGGTGAGGGAACTTTGATAATGGCTCTTTGGCACAAAATATTAGCAGAGTGAGGCAAAATCAAAGAGAAGTAGGGAGAGTGTGAGGTATATATATATATTTATATATATGTGCATGTGTGTTGTGCGTGTTGTGTTTTGGTGGAAATAAAAGAAAAAGAGGTAGTGTGCGATGGAGGAATGTTGATGGTGCAAATGCAAGTGGATGATGGTTGTAGAGGATGGCTAAGGTAGGGTGGTAGCTACAGGGTGAGGGTGGTGATGGTGGATGGAATTGTTACCTAAGAGTGGAAAGAATAAGGAGGTTGCAAGGAGATGGGGTGTGTGACGAAAAAGGATAAAGGGATAAGGGTGCGGAAGGAGAAGAAGAAAAAGAAGAAAAGGGGAGGTGAGGTGAGGTTGATGGATGATGGAAGTGATCAGGGGACAAGATGGGAGATGGTGCAAGTGGTGGTACAAGTTGCAAATGCAACTTGCATAATCGCAGCAAAGGGCTAATGGGAGAAGGATGAGAAGGAAAGAAAAGAAAAGAAAAAATGAAAATAAAAGGAAAAGGGAAAAGGTTAAGGGAATTAGTTTAGGGTGATTTAGATTAGTTAAGTGTAATTAGGACTAGCAGAATTTTTAGCAAATTTAATTTCGGTTTACGAATAACAGTTTATCAGAATTAAGGTTTTCATAATCGATTAATGTTTTAGGATTAAGGATAGGTTAAGGCTAATAAAGGATTTATTAATATTAGAATCGAATTAGGTGCTAATGATGCGGGATTAACTTAAGCAAATTTTGGGGGTATTACATCACTACCCCTTTAAAAGAGACTTCGTCCCCAAAGTCAACAATATTGGGTTAGGGAAGAAGAGGAAAGAATGAAAGGGAGCAATTTTGGCGATTAAATCCATCAAAGTGCTACTATACTACAAAGTACTACCCCCTTAAAAGAAAGGAGAACCCAAATTCTAACACACCTGAGCTACAGAGCTTGGGGTACACCTCATGCATATCCTTCTCAGTCTCCCAATTCGCTTCCTCTATCCCATGACGGCTCTAAAAAATCTTCACAAGTAGAACCGAGCTTGTTTAGGTGCGTCAAATCTTGGTATCGAGACTCCTCAAAGGCCTCTCCCCATAGGACAATGAATCATCGAGCTCGATCTCATCTGGTCTGATCACGTGCGATGGGTCTGCGACGTACTTCCTAAGCTGAGAAATGTGAAAGGCATTGTGAACTCGGGCTAACTCTGGTGGGAGCACTAGGCAGTATGTAACTTCACCAACTCTATCAAGAATCTCATAAGGACTGATATACCTTAGGCTTAGGTTACCCTTCCGAACAAATCTCTACACTCCCATAGTAGGTTAAATCCTCAACAAAACTCTATCCCCAGCTCAAAACCATCACTACAACATCTTTGATTTGCGTAGCTCTTCTGGCAACTCTGAGCTGCTCTCATCCTATCCTGGATCAAACTAACCTACCAAATTGTCTCCTCAATCATCTTCGGTCCAAGTACAATGATCTTACTGATGTCACTCCAACACAAGGGCGTCCTATACTTACGTCCATACAATGCCTCAAAGGGTGCCATCCCTATGCTAGCATGATAACTATTGTTGTATGAGAACTTAACCAAATGCAAATGATCTTCCCAACTGCCTTAAAAATCCAGAACGCAGCCACAATGCATATAGTCTAGAGTCTGAATCATCCTCTCTATTTTTTCATCTGTAGCTAGATGAAAGGCTCCTCAATCTCATTCCCATATCCTCCTGCAACTTCCCCTAGAAGTGCAAAAGAAATCTCAAATCCAAATCGGAGACTATGTCGATAAGGCTACCATGCCTACTCACCATAAACCTCAAATATGCATATGCTAATTGATCCATACTCCATGTTGATTTCATTGGCACAAATACTGCAGACTTAGTTAGCCTATCGACGATAACCCAAAGCATATCACAACCACTAAGAGTCCTTGGTAGCCCACTCACAAAATTCATTAAGATAGAGTCCCACTTCCACCCATCTAAAAGGTTGAACTAACCCTGTAGGTCTCTAATGCTCAGTCTTGACCTTCTAGCAAGTCAAACATCCTTATACAAACTCTGATATCTCTCACTTCATATGAGGCCACTTGTAGATCCTCTTGAGGTCCTTATACAACTTACCTCCTCCTCGATGGATAGAATATGGAGTACAGTGATTTTCCTCCAAAATCTGGCGTTTTAGATCAGTGTAACTAGCCGGGATACACCAACAATCTCTATAGTGAATGCTACCATCCTTATAAATTTGGAAGCCCTCAACTCCACCATCCTGAATCTTCTGCTGAATCTTCTCAAGTGTAACATCCCTAGACTATCCTGCTCGAATCTCAACAAAGATCGTGTGTGTAATCATCAATGCACTCATTCAAACCTCTAGTTCACCAAGCCAGATTATCTGTATCCCCATCTCACCAAACACCTCCAGTAATCGACTAGTAACCACAATAGAACTCAAAGAGTGTGACGTTTTCCAACTCAAGGCATCTACGACAACATTGGCCTTACCCTCATGGTAGGTCAACTTAATACCTTAGCCCTTTACCAATTTGAGCCATCTTCTCTGCCTCATATTTAGCTCCTTCTGGGTGAATATATACTTGAGGCTCTTATGGTCGGTGTAGAATTTGCACTCCATCCTAGACAGATAATGCCTCCAAATATTCAATGCAAAGACGGATGCAGCCAACTCTATGTCATGCGTCGGATAATTCTGCTCATGTTGTTTTAGTTGGAGAGAAGCATAAGCCACAACCTTACCATGCTGCATTAGAACACAACCAATTCCATGCTTTGATATGTCATTATAGAAATTGAATCCGTATGATCTTGAAGTTAAGCTCAAAACTAGTGTTATAGTCAACCGCTACTTCAACTCTAGAAATGCTCTCACAAGCGTCATCCCACTAAAACTTAGCCATCTTCTTCAGAAGGTTCTTTCTTGTGGAATGAAGATTAAAAAAATCATCTCGGGGAAAAATGCTCCTAAGCCACTATTCTATCCGGTGGAATGAGAATACATATATATATAGATTTAAGAAAAAAATTACTACTATGGCCCTACTCACGTGCTCTTTCACTTTAAGTGATTAGTATCTTATTTAAGATTGATTCTCATGCATAGGATACAGTCAAAACATGTATAAATATAACATAGATCCAAAACCTCGAGTCTTATCAAACCCTAATTACACTTCCTTTAGTGATCATTTTCCCATGTTGGTTGTTCCATCCACATTATATTACGACATCTCCCAAATCCCATCATTACTATTATGCCCAAAAATCACAACCTAATTCCCATGAGTTTGATTTAGTAATCTCATCCCGATATATATATTAAATACTGAAGCGTCCAAGTCTAAATCCCATAAAATTATCATAACACATCATATAAGATATTTATCATTTCTAACTCCCAATAGTTATTCTCTAATGCATGAAGAGGGAATTATAATATTAACATCTCAAGATGAATTATTCCAAATTTACTAGTAAGCATTTATGAACCCCAAATTAACGTTAATATCCCCATGAATTACTCAAGTTATTGTTATTAAAATTTTAATCCCCCTAGCACATGAGTTACCAAAACCTCATTAATATCCCATAATGACCAAGTTATCCTTTTAGCACAATTAACACCTTTCTTTCATAAAATATTATACCTTCCATACATATTTTTTTTCTCCAAGTCCTCATTCATCATCATACCTCATCAGAGACCTTAAGCCCATTTACCACAACTCAATCAACTCATATTTTATATCATAAGACACAATTTTAAAGTTATGACATTCTCATCATTCAACCCATATTTCATACTATAGGCATAATTTCACAATTTTGACATTATCATTCTTCAACCCATATTTCATGCCTTAAGTTATAATTTTTATAAATATGACATTCTCATCTTTCAACCCATATTTCATACCTCAAAATATAATTTCACAAATATGACATTATCATCATTCAACCCATATTTCATACCATGAACATATTTCTACAAGGGGGATATTATCATCATTCAACAATAGATATATTTCCATATGTATGATATTGACATCACTCAACCCATATTTTATGCTATAAGATGCATTCTCACAAATAAGATGTTATTGGCATGATCATAATATAATGGTATCTCTTATAACCCTTATATCCTTTCATCATAACATGCATAACATCAAAAATAATCAATATTAACATACATCACAAATTATAGCAGTAATATCATATAAGAAACATTTATTCGAACAAGAAAATATCATCAAAAGTCCTAAGCATCGAATAGTAACCTTACCAACTATGACACTAGGATCTAAGCACGCAAAATCATAGACTTCCTCCTCCGAAGCTACTAGAAAACCACCTACGAAAAATAGTAAAATTATGGTTAGGCTCCAAGAGTTAAACCGAAGGGGAAAATCAAGGTAAAGAGGGTAGAAGTAGGTATAACCATAGTCGAATGAGAGCTTGAGATGTGTGGATGTGTAGAGGAATATGTGGTGGAGCTATGGTAGAATTTTAGTGGTGTTTGGTTGAGGTTTGGAGGTGAAAATAGGAGTACATGGCCAAGAAAGAAGTTGCACTGGTAGGCGGTGCAAAAATTACACGACTGTGTAGCACCAAAACACAGCAGGTCAAGAGAAAAGAAAACACATGGCCAGGCGATGTAGAAGTTGCATGGTCGTGCAGAATCAAGCCGAGAGGAAAAATTTTGCATGGTCAGACCATGCAAGGATTGCATGATTGTGCAACAAGCATTTTAAGTGTTGCGCGGCCATGCATTAGGTCGTGCACACTGTGATGCTACAACAAACGCAAGGGAGAAGGAGGGAAAAGAGGTGGCGGTCGGTGGCGATGGCTAGCGACTATAAAAGGGAAAGTTAGGGTACCCTTTGTGATTGATCCACCGGCTAAACGGCGGCAAGTGGTTGCCGAGGTGGTGGGAGATTGTAACACCCCAAAATTCACTATTTTTGTTAAAGCAGAAATAATTAAAACACTTAATTTAAGACCCGTGAATTCTAAGGATGTTACCACCACACTTAGTACCAGACCAGTTCACTTCTACCGTTCCGGTACCAAGTGCTAAGGCTAAGAAAACACTATCAGTAATACCATACAAATTCAAATTTATAAAAATGAAAATCAGAGTATGCGCAAGTCTTACATAATTCGAAATACCAACTATTGTTTTTCAAATAATAATTAAACAACATTAATAAAGTTGTTTCTGCAACTTAAACATAATAAAAATAACATGAGTCATAAATTAAAAGGAAACGGCAACGTCTCTCTAGAAATTGATCTAGCCCAGCTATCACTCTGCCCCTCCTGATGCCCCATAGACATCGATAGCATCAAAGTAACTATCTTCTACCTGCAACAGATCAGACGGGCCTTCTGCTCATGGGAATGAGCAGCACCCATAAAGCGGGTGATCAGGACGCTACGTACTGAGTAAAGTAACCGAGTACTAAGGCCAGCATACATGTTTCACATAACCAATAATATAAAAATAAAGACATAAAAACTCAATCATATTAGTACACATAAATGTTTAGGTGAGATTCTAGGACTCAATACAGATTAAATTATTTAATTCATCAAGCCTTTATCGAATCCATTTCCACACCATGCTCTTTATCAAATCCACACGAGTACGGGAACCCCACTATTTTTGCCGGTGGATCGGTCTCCAGGGCACTTTGTCTCCTGGCCACTATTATAGCCGGTGGATTGGTCGCTTAGGGTACATGCCCTACCACTATTATATGCCGGTGGATCGTTCTGGCCCCTTCTCGCACGGTGTTCCACTGTAAGTAATTAGTATCTTCACCATATATAAGGTTTGGTTTGTTGAGCTCGGGATCCCCCACTATTTTAGCCGGTGGATCAGTCACTAGGGTAACAAACCCTACCACTATTAAGCTGGTGGATTGGTCTCCAGGCTACCACAGTACCTGGCCACTATTATGTCGATGGATCGGTCTGGGCCCGGCTCAACATCTTCCACTTTACGAATTTAATAAGTTAAGTATCTTATTCAGATGTTCATTCCAAGACATACAAATTAGGTTTCTATCATGCTTACTCCTCAGCTCAGGTTAACCACTTCAACCCTGGTTAATCATCCTATCATACTTAATCATGACATACCCTAATACCTCTACAAACTCTAGCTACCATGCAAACCCTAACTCCACGTAAGCCACACTCTCATGCAACCCTAACTCCCATGCAAACCTTAATCCACATGCAAACCCTAGCTTCACGTAGACCACACTTCTATGCAACCCCAATTCATATGCAAACCCTAGCTCCACATATACCACAATTCCATGCAAACCCTAATTCATATGCAAACCCTAGTTCCACGTATACCACACTTCGATGCAACCCCAATTTTTGTGCAAAGCCTAGCTCCACATATACCACACTTCCATGCAAACCCTAATTCATATGTAAACCCTAGTTCCACATATACCACACTTCCATGCAAACCCTAGCTCCCATGCAAACCCTAACTTCACGTAGACCACACTTCCATGCAACCCTAATTCATATGCAACCCTAACTCCACGTAGACATGCTTCCATGCAAACCCTAACATCATGTTATTTCATGCAAACCCTAACTCCATGTCATTCCATGCAAAACCCTAACACCATATTGTTACACTTCCCATCATGATTTTACAACCCTAACATGCATGTCTTAAGGCCATATCATACAATAATAACATAAACATACACTTAATGCCCATGCCACAGTTTATTCACACCAACATACTCTAACTCTATAATCATGCTACATACAAAATAATTAATAATAATAAACATAGAATACATGGCATATGAAGCACATAATGCATATAAACACACAAATGGCCTTAGTAAACCCTTACCTAAAACGACACTGGTCTTGGTGTGCGCTCCTATTCCATTTGAGGGGTTTGACTTGGTTCACCTATTATATAAAAATATACAAGAATTAGGCTCCCTTATAAAATTTTATTATTTTCTAACCTATTCTAAGATTTGGTTTTTAATTAAAACACTATTACACAATAATTAACTATACAAAATATTACTTAAAAATACAATTAATTACTATTTCCATTCGAAAAGGGTGGTGATATAAGGGTTTCTACCCTTCACCGAAATAGTATTAGTAATAGTAATGATAATAATAATAATAATTATAATAATTATAATAATAATAATAATAACAATAACAATAATAATAATAATAAAAGTAAAACATTATTAATAATACTCTTATTAGTAGAATATTAATATTAATAATACCAAAATTCTTAAATTTACAAGGTGGCTTTCAAAATCACTCCATTTAATAATAATACTATTCAAAAATGTAATAATGATATTAATATTATATATATACTTATAATATAAAAGTTAATAAAGATAATAATAATAATAATAATAATAATATAATTAGTAATAATATTAAAATGTTAATAGTAGTTTTATAAAGCAAATGTGTGAGACTTAGTTAACATTTTAGGTTTCTAACCCTCCTAAAATAATTACAATATTAGATAAATAATTACACTAATAATAATAGTATTAATAATATTATAAATAATAATAGTAAACATGTAATAATTCCATTAAATAACCAAAATTTGAGAATAATAATTTATCTAACTCAATAATACTCCCAAACCTGTCAACAAAATTTAGTAATTAGGATTCAATTGATAACAATAATAATAATTAAAATTGAATTAACATTAAAAATTAGGATAAAAGCAGAATAATTATCAATAAATTGAAATGAAGTGTTTAAAAAGTCTAGGGTTTCACCTTGAATTGGAGGGGATGGGTGGCACCGACGGCGGTGCCCGGAGGTGGCCGGAAAAGTGATCTAAGAGGGGTGAAAATCAAGAAAAAGAAGTAAGGGGGAAGGAGAAAAATAAAATAAGTGTATGGGTCGGTGGAGGAGACTTAGCAGGAGATATTGGGTGGTTTAGAGGGTGGCAGAAGTGGCGGATGTGGTGGTGGATGGTGGTTTAAGGTTTCGGGATAGAAATTTCTAGCGAGAGACCTAGCAAACTTTGCACGGTTATGGAGGCCCGTGAAAGGAGAACCGAAGTATGTGGATGGTTTAGTTAATTAGAGGGTGTTGCTGGGAAGAGTTTGGGAGGGAGAAGAGGCGGCGAGGATGGCCAACGGTGGAGAAATGGGCGTCTAAAGGGGCAGTGGCGCACAGACGGGTGCTTAGGGTTTCAGGGAAAGAAAGCTCAATTTCAAGTCATACGAGGGGTATTTATAGTAGTGGAGGGTATGCTCGAGTTGTGAAGGTTACCAGAAGATCAATTTCGGTGGGAAAATGGGTTGGTTTTGCCATTGGTCGGGTGGCACAAATTCAAAAATGGTGTCGGCTAGGAGAGGAAGAAGAAGATGGGGTATGCGAACCGGCGGTTTAGGGGAGAAAATAAGGAAAAGAAAAGAAGGGGACCGGGCGGTCGAGCGGCAACGGCTAAAAAAAAAGGTCGGCACGCCGTGTTTAGAGGGGAAACATGGTGAAACGCGGCACAGAGTTAAATGAAGGACTTCTGAGCCGCGGGAAAGGAACGGCCTATGACGAAGAAAAAAAAAGGGAATTTCGGCCAGCGCAACAGGCCCAAATCGGGGAAGGAAAATAAAAAAGAAGAAGAAGAAGAAGAAGGAAAAGAAAGAAAAAGAAAGAAAAAGGAAGAAGGAAAAAGGAAAAAGGAAATAGGAGAAGAGAAAAATAGTAAGGTTGGGTTAAATAGATTAATTAAAATATTTGGGGTATTTACAAATAATAATATTTAAATAAAAAAATATTTAAATCCCTTTTAAGGCTAAATTATGATTTTTAAAAGATTTCCAAAATTTCCATTTTAAAATTAATAAATCAATCTAATTTTATTTAATTAAATTATTTATAAAATTAACATTAATTTGAAACTATTTTTTCTTTCTTAATTTGAATAAAATAATTTATTTAAATAAATTCCCAAATTAAAGTCTTTAATTAGATAATATACCCAAATTTTCTTTACTTAACATTTTTATAAAATCTCTTATTAATTTTCCCTACTAAATTTCCATTTATTTTGGTAAAAATAATTTACTAAAGTAAATTTTCAAATACAACCTTATTTAAATATAATCTTTAAAATTAGAAAATTTCGGGGCATTTTAGAAATGGTGGTGGAGAATCTCAAAAATAGGGAAAGGAAGGGGAGGAAGAAGAAGAAGAAGAAGAAGAATAAAGGGAGAAGAAGGGAAGGAAAAGGGTGAGGGAACTTCGATAATGGTGCTTTGGCACAAAATATCAGTAGAGTGAGGCAAAATCAAAGAGAAGTAGGGAGAGTGTGACATGTGTGTGTGTGTGTGTGTGTGTGTGTGTGTGTGTGTGTTGTGGGTGTGGTGTTTTGGGGGAAAGGAAAGAAAAAGGGATGGCATGCGATGGAGGAATGGTGATGGTGTAGATGCAAGTGGATGATGGTTGCAAAGGATCGCTAGGGTAGGGTTGTGGCTGTAGGGTGAGGGTGGTGATGGTTGATAGAATTGTTATGTAAGAGTGGAAAGGATAAGGAGGTTATCAGAAGATGGGGTGTGCAACAGAAAACGATGCGAGCATAAGGGTGTAGAAGGAAAAGAAGAAAAGGGGAGGTGAGTTAAGGTTGATGGATGATGGAAGCCAGCAAGGGACAAGATGGGAGATGGTGCAAGTTGCAAGTGCAACTTGCATAATCGCAGCAAAGGGGTTGGCGGGAGAAGGAGGAGAAGGAAAGAAAAGAAAAGGAAAAAGGAAAAGGGGAAAGGTTGAGGGGATTAGTTTAGGGTGATTTAGATTAGTTAAGGGTAATTAGGATTAGTAGAAATTTTAGTGGATTTGATTTCGATTTACGAATTACGGTTTATCAGAGTTAAGGTTTTCATAATTGAATAATGTTTTGGGATTAAGGATAGTTTAATATAGGATTTATTATGATTTAATTTGGTGCTAATAATGCGGGATTAACTTAAGAAAATTTTTGGGGTACTACAGAATTACTTAATAATAACATAAACAAATGAAAATGATTAAGTATATGGTTGTTGTGTTTCCCATGGCCATCTTAATTAAGATACTAATAATTAAAGTGGAAGACCTTGAGATCAGGAATGGTGGCTCTTTAAAAGTTGCTACCCTCAAGTCGAGGTTTAGTTTATGGCTGTTCTAGTATTTATTAGTGTGCCTTAGTGCCCAGCTAAGCCCTACATCTTACTCTATCTAAATCCACGAACCTATTTAGGGGGTATGCATACTTATAGATTAGGTATCCTCATCAGTATTGTACATTGTTTCCTCATGCACATGTGTGACTAGGGCACCTTTGCGTCCTTGGATTGATGGTCAGAGGGTATTGTGTTACTTATATATACCAACATGACCGGTATATATTTACATCTCTAGGTTTGTGATCTCCCCTTTGAGTTTAAAAAAATGGACGTGTTGTGCTAATTAAATGGAAAACACTAATCATGTAAAGTGAAAGATTATTAAGCTAAACCCAGATAGATTATATCAATGCACTGGTCCACTGATTATAATAATGGCTATGAGCTTTTTGCCTTGAAGGATATATATGTGTACTAATCCACTTGTTATAATAGTGTTCAGGAGAGTATTACCCAAAAGTGTGTACCGATCCACCTATTATAATAGTGGCTAAGTGTGTATTGCCTTAGAGTGTATTCCGATCCACTGACTATAATAGTAGGGGATCCCATGCTAAATAAACGAAACCTTGAATGATAATGAAATATGAAAAAGATACTAATCACTTATAGTGGAACACCATGTGAGTCGGGGCCAGACCGATCTACCCATGAGAATAGTAGATAGGAGCCTTATACCCTAGAGACTGATCCACAGGCGAATAATAGTGTCTAGGTGTATTCTACCCTATGTGTTTCTGATCCGCAGGCTATAATAGTGGGGTTCTTGCATTCACATAGATATCATTTGAGAGATGATATTGAATAATGGTTGATTAATGGCTTAGGACCAGAAGTATCGAGTTCACCACTATAATCTATTGATATAATATAAGTGGAGCCTTAATGCCTATCACTCTTGGTAAGTGTTGGATATCCTAAGCAAATGGACTTCATGTTGTACAATTCTAATTGGTTGCTATGTGTATCAATTCTTTTGTGGTTTTGATTATTTAGATGCTCGCGTGTAATATTGTCTTTACATTTGTTTAAGTATGATGTGTTGCATGTGGGCCTTACCTTTCAGTTTGGTATAAAGGGGTTACTTAGTACCGTAGTACTGAAAGGTTCTATTTGCGGGCCCCTGCCTATTCAATGGGCAATGTCTCTTGTAGGTCAGTTGTAGGTATTATTCAAGTTGTTATCAGGCTCGAGAATATTTTTAAGGTTTCTCTTTCCACCTTTCTCATTCCTTGTTAAATGATTTTTCTCATGTAACCTGTGGGTTATTATCTTTTATAATGTATTTAACGCACTACTTTGAATTAAACAAAAGTTTAAAATTGTGCAAATTATATTCTGTTCCTTTTTTTAGCCTAAGCACTTGGTATTGGAATAGCAGGAGGAAATTGGTTTGGTACTAAGTGTGGTAATAACATCCTCTAAATTTATGATTTTTGCATCCATTAATTTTTAAATTAAAAACAATTAGTAATGAATTTTGGGGGTGTTACAGTTATATCATCCTTATTTGGAATATTTCTTATTTAATAAAACACTAGTCGCTTAAAAAGGAAGACCATGGAGCACGATATGGGTTTAGATTATTTGATACTCGATTAGCTACTGAGGGTTAGTCTGCATTCGGGTATATTTATTTGCATTTGGGTTCCTTCAAGTTGGATCTTAGTTGATCCTAATGTCTTTTTTATTATTGACAATAATGATATACTAGGGGGTATCAATACTAAAGGGACTAGTCACTTAAGTGGTTTATTTGGCTTCAGTCAAACTTTATGTCCATTGGTGGTTCTCTTAGCTTTGGCCTAACTTTATGTTCTTTAGTTATTGGTTTGACTTCCATGAGTATGGATAGACCATGGAAAAAATCCATCCCATTGTTGATAAAGGAAAAGAAACATAAGTAATTAAGTTAATGGTCAAATAATATGGTGATCTAAACGTCATGAATAGATAAGTGGAATGGATCTTAGAATGTTTCTAGTAGTTTGCACCATTGGTTTGTTACTTCACATGATCATATGTTGTTATCCATGACACATGAATTTTGTGATAAGCACGATGAACTATGAATTTCCTATACTTGATGTAAAGCATGCTATTTTGTGAATTCCATGGCTATCATTGAGAATGATATTATCTTATTCTATGTGTATGATTAGTTTACCATGATGAAAATTCCATGTTTGTAAAGCACGTAAGTTGGTATATTACTACATGAGCAAGAGAATGCACATTAACATAATCTATATGTCTTTCCATGATGTTATGCACATTTTAAACTCTCATGACTCGGTAGCTTAGCTTACTCAATATGTAGTGTATTAATGTTCCTTTTTAATATACCACTTGCTTAAATCCACAAGTAGAGGACCTTGTGTTGGTATTTGAGGATGGTGAGTAGTTAGCCCATTATGTGCTTAGGCATGGGAAACCCAAGCTAGGACTTTTGGTGGTTATCATTTTGTTGGTCCTTTAGAGACCTAAGTTGTAGAGTTTAGCACTCTTCCACAATACTCCCTCACTACGTATTTTAGTTTGTTTTGGGCCTAAACATGGGTTTATTTTGTAAATTCTGATTCTTATTATGTTTTATCTTATCTATTTTCCATAATTTTTTACTTGTATTTTTGGAAGATGGATACTCATTCTTATACCTAACATAGTATGGATGGTATAACATCTATCCAATGTTAGATGTGGTAGTAACATCTTATTTTCAGTTAGAAGCATTTCCGTATTTCTACTTTTCTAATTGTTTAAAAAACCTTAGTAGTAAAAAAACGGTAACGTCACACCAATAAAAAACCATTTGATGTTATTTAGAGGTTTAACATCCCTTGAAATCTTTTTGGAGATGAACAAACCCTTAGCCTTTTTCATTATGTATCTATTTACTTGGGTGTAATCCTTATTGGAAATATTTTAAATAACATTATCTTTTGATTTTTTGTATCAAACTCCATGAAAACTCCCTTATAAGATTGTATGTTTTTTTCACTAGGTTTCTTGAAAATGCAAGCATATGTAAAGATGATATCTGGTATCATGTGATTGCAAGAGTTGTGTTTTCAATACTCATAAGAGTAAGTTTTTACTAAGTACTTAACCATACTTGCATGTTTTATTGCGGTATGATGAACCTAACAAATGTAGGAGAGTTGTTAACTTTGTTTTGCAGGAGGTCAACACTTGTTTATTCTTATCTGGTGGAGCGATATTAGTCCTTTTGTAGGCTAACCACACTATTTTCCTCCAATTTTGTTACTATTTTTATCATTATGGTTGTAAAGGTTAACTTTGTAGCGATACTCTATTTATATTATTATCCATATCATTAATAGAATTTCTTGTGCTCTGATTATATATTTAGCAAATCTCATATAATTCTTGAGTTAGGTGTGAGCTACACCTAATTCTTGAGTTATGACGGTACTTTTAGCCATGCACCAAACATGGGGTATGCATTAGTTGCACCTTTACCATGTTAGATGCAGCAATTGTATCCTTAATTTTGTTATAACTTCCATAAAGTCTTTATAATGAAAAAAAATATATATTTATGAAAATGATGGCATTAGAAAGTTGTTTAAGAGCTTTCAATTAATTCATTATTTTTAAAAAAAATTTGGGATTTTACCTATTTCTGGTATCAAAATTCTTTAACTTTATTTTGTTATAGGATGATGTTATGAGTTAGTATCAAAGTTCTTGATTTTGAACTTAGAAACTGATTTATAAAAATAAATTTATTTGACTTGATTGAGTTGTCATCTAGTATATCTTGTGAATGAACATTATTTTTGGTTTCTTTATGGAGTTAGCCTTCATTTTTGCATATATACCTACATGTTAACTCTATATGCTTAGATGTGTAGTCCCTTTTGCCAAAATGACCTTATTAAGGTTTCAATGATAGCTAACTAACGTTTTAATTAGTGAGTGGCAATAATAGGTGCCACAAATTCAATGAGATGTGGTAGTATATCAAGTTCCACGGCAGCTCTGGTTTCTATTACCTACACTTAAAGATTCGTTACAAAGGATTGGTTATTATTTACCTCCCATTTTTTAGGACAGTCATACCCGTATGTTCTTTAGTGATTGATTCACTACATCGAGAAGACCCTCCTTAACTATGGTTAACAACAAAAGGGTTGATGTTGTAGTGTTTTACCACCGAGGATGAGCTACTAGTTTGTGGAGAAGTCGGTAGATGAGAGGAGAAGTTCTTATTGCTTATTGAAAATTTATTGAGTTGCTTCATACTTGCTTCTACTTGAAAAGAATTTATCTAGCAAAGTTTGGTAAGTTTCAATCATCGTGACAAGGTTTGGCATCCTTGGAGTGTAATTATACAAGGTTCATCAATTTGGTTTAAATTGCACCTAAGGAGGAGGCCAACAAATTTATAAAAGGTGCATCCATTATAGTTAGGCCCTAGGATATGTTTTCAAGAGTTGCAAGTGGGATTCACTACCCTTGATTTGGAGGATTTGTATAAGAAGTGTATAAGAAGGCATTAGAGGACTAAGATGTTATTCACACATAAGATACCTTAAATAGGGATAAGAGGCTTAATATTGAGCTATATAGAAGGAAAAATAAAAGGCATTAGTGTGGAGTTAACAAATATATGATGTATGCACCCCACCTTAGAAAACTTATTGCTTAAAATGACCATAGAAAACACTCTTACTACAAGTATTGCAATTTTGATCACTCGGGAAAGGATTGTGAGGGTAACATGATTCGACATCCCAGTTATAGGAGGTTTCAACATAGAATCTTTGAATGTTATGTTTGAGGTACCATTATTTAGCATAACTAAGGTGTAATTGTGACACTACTACTAGTTCTAAGAAATCCACAACCGCTTGCTATTAGGGTTAGAAGGATTATTTAAAAGGTGATAGATGAGCTTCACCTGGTCCACTAAGGACAATGGTCTAAAAGTGTTGAAGTAGGTCTTATGTTATGATACTTGAGCGTAGCATTTTAATTCATGGTAAATCATGTGAATATGATTCTCTTAGTAGTCTTCTAACCATTATGTTAGATGGTAACCATCTCTTGTGTGTTTTTTCCCAACCTATTGTTTAATTTAAGGGGGTAGTTACCATTAAGTTGAAATGTGATAGTCTTGAGGAATGTAATGGTGGTAGCGGAGAGCACTTGTAAATTTTATGGAGACTATGGAAGTTAGAATTTGATAAAGTGTGCTACTTTATTTATTAACATATGTGAGTGTTATAATTTATATATTGATAAAAAAAATAGTGTTACTCTAGTATTGAAATCTAAGTTTATGTTCATATGTGCTCCTAAAAGGAAGCTCGCCCTATTGAGGTTGAAAAGATACTTGAGAGAATGTCATAGATTGAGTTAAATGTGTTGGGGGTTTTGTTATTTATGATATGGAATAGTTGGCTCTATTAGGAGATGATGAGATTGGTTGTGGATAATGATGATGATGAGGTGGCCTTTTTAGGGCACTAGGTTATAGAGAAACGTCTTAGTGAGTATAAGATTATTGTTAAATATGATGATGGATGGATAAGAAGAATGCAATAATAGAATTCAAGGATAGGTCTTATTTGGATGGGATGAGCTAATGGTCTGGTACAGTAATAGTATATCTTTAGGATTATATATTTATTATGTTCATGTCGACCATGTAATACATGATTGTTGTAGGGATAATATGATAATTTTAATGGTAGTTGTTTGATGTTGCTCTATTTTCCATATGTTGTGTTTCGGCATTTATTTTTTGGTTGCAAAACCTCTTTTCCTTGGCGTTACCTTTCAAAAAAAATTCACTTTTATTGCAAAACTTTTGTGACAAAGTTCATTTTTTAAGATGATAGTGATATAATACTCCAAATCTCAAAAACCATATTTCCATAAGGATCTTTATGATTTTAAAATAAATTTATTATCTTTCCATGTTTTCTTACATCCTATAAATATTTGAAAACCCTTGTTAGTTTTAGTAATGTTTTGTTCTCATTTTCCTAACCTTTCTTATCATTTTGTGTCCCGTAGAAATTCTAAACCACTTTTGGCTATCCAACTTCTCCTGAATCATTATAATATATCCATATTTGAATTTCTTAACTTTTTCTTATTATTCGAGTCATGTTCAAAATGATAAATAGATATTATGATGAAAAAGTATTATTTACATCATATTTTATAACTTTCATGTTTTAAGCCCTAGATTAACCTTCTACATATTAGAAAATTACAAAATTTTATGGGTCAAAATATTTTCATGTTTATAAAATAAGAATGAATTCATCTTATTTTATCTTTATTTTTTATTATTTTTATTAATATTTGTCATTTTTAGTTTAACTAATTACCAAATCTTGCCTTTGTTAACTCCAGCCGAATTTGATAATTATGAAACATAATCTAAGCCTTTGGATCCTGTCAATATGTAATCTTAACCCTTAATCTAATCTAACAATACCCTATGAATTACAAGTGTCAAGGTTAAAATATTTTAGGGAATATTCTTTAGAATATTCCAAACTAACTTCTTATTCAACCATATCACTATGCGGCATTCTTCATCTTACGTTTAACCTTTTCTTCATCTCCCACCAATCCCATTCCATTTACTTGTCTCATTTTACCTCTTCATCTTTGCGATTCACCTTTCCCAATTCACACATCCCTTTGTTAAACTTATGCTCATAATATTCCCCATCATTTTCATGAAATATCCCTCAACCAACCACCATCTCCAACCTCCCATTCTTATATCTTTGATCCACCAAAATGCACTACCTCCACCCTTACCCGTTCCAAATCTTGTTACCCAAAAATTATTGTCTAAGAAATTCCACTTTCTTTGACTGCCCCTTCATTTATGAAAGCAAATCATCACAAACTCTATGATTAACTCCACCTTAGTTCCCTTCCTTAATAAGTCTTGGACAACATGTGAACCTAACTTCACTTCCTCCTATCCAATCTATGCCACTTATTTCTCTTCTCCTTCTCCATTTCTTGGTCCATTCAAGCCACCATTTAAGACCCTTTTGATGCTTGCAAACACATAACACAAACAAAATTTGGTTAAATCCTCCTATCTTCTCTACTTTCCTTTTTCTTTTGTTTTAATTTCTTGTATTTTAATCATATGTTTTGTCTTGATTTTATAGTTTTAGGTTTTACATAACTTTTAGGAAACACTAAAATCTAGTTTTCTTGCACTGAAACATGGTTCTTTCTATGATTTCATGTGCTTTATTGAAATGTGGTGATTTATGTTTATTTAGCATGTTAATATTATTTTTTTAATCTACGTCATATAAGATCATTTAGAGTTATCAATATTCAAATTATCATAACTTGATTCTTAAAGATTTAAAACAAAGATGATTAAGGAAATCATGAAATTTCGTAGATTGAGACCTCTGAATCTTGGCTTATTTTTGTATCCTAATTATCTCAATTAACTAATATTTAGAAGGTCTATTTCATATCACATTAAATATATATGCTTCTTCTTTTCAACTCAACTTTCAAATCTCAATAAATTTTAGTATTAAATGAGTTACGATCATTGTTGCCTAAGTGCGCAAATCTATCTTTACTATTTTGACATTCTATTTTCTTATGTATATTTGTTTTTTGGTTAATATAATTATTCCATGATATTTAGTGGCATTTTTATGAGAAATTTCATTCATGAAAGGATGCCACATAGTTTTTTATATCTTATGTTATGATTAATGGAAGTTTGTCAAGTTTCATTGAATGCGTTCATATGTGTCCATGAACATATTCATCTTAGTCATCACTAGTTATTGATGATAATCATCATTGTTCTTCTATGTTCTTGATACCTTAATATTTTTCATCACTAATCATGTATTTATTTTCACTTAATGATATAATTAGGGTTAAAGGAAGATCAATCATAATTACACTAAAATGACAAAATGTTGAATATGTCAAGAGTAAAAGTCAAACCTTCACCATTAAAAATTAACTTTGACTTTTAATTTTTCATTAACTTTGACATAAACTTTAATATTTCATCTTTTTCTTTGTGAATCATAATTTTTTCTAAAAGTTGTATATGGCTTCATTTTTGTTATTCTAAACTCAAATGAGTCTGATGGTTTAGCCCGTTTGACCATAAAATGCACCTTTTGAGTCATAAAGGTGGTTCTTTTTGAAAATTTTAATCCATATAATTATAAGCTTAGTTCCAGGGGAACTTAAAACACTTATGTGCCAGTTTAGTGCAATCTAGAAACACTTCTATAAACGTTGTGTGTAATTCATAAAAACCAATTGTGTGACATATGGTGTAAATATAATTTCATTTATAAACACTATGTATATTTGGTGTTATCATATAAAACACCTGTTATGTGTGAAATCATAAACACTTATGAACATTAGAATTAAAACTTCATTTTTGTTAGAGCTAAGCGTATTAAAACCCCAATCACATTAGAGACAAGTGTATTAAAATCTCAATCTATGGAAATTTGTATGAGAGTGCCTAATTGTGATGACCAATGTGATCAAAATGTCTTGATATTATATAGTGTAAATTAAAAAAATTATATTGTTTAGCACTAAGAATAAATACCTATTTGATATTATTTGGGGACTTAACGTCGTCTACGAGCTTGTAAAGGGATGAACAACACCTTAACCTTGTTCGACGCATTTTGGCTACCTTGGGTGTAATCCTAATTGGAATATTTTTAAATGATGTTATCTTTTTGCTGCGTGCAACAAATTCCATTAATACTCCCATAGAATATTACATGTGCTCTACACTAGGCTACTCAAAATTAAAATAATTTTTAAAAGTCATATATGGTATCATGTGATTACACAAGTTGTGTTTCAAGGGCTCATAGGAGCAATACTTAATTAAATACTTCAACATAGTGGCATCCTTTGTGGCATTTTGATGAACCTAGTAAATGCAGAGGACCAATTATCTTTGTTTTATAGGGAGTCTAATATTAGGAAGTCTTATGTGGGGGATCGACATTCATCTTGACATAGGCTAACCATATTATTTTCCTCCATTGTTTCATTGTTACAGTTTTTTTTTGCTGTAAAGGTTAAATGTTTAACACTACTCTATTATATTCTTTTTTATTTTATTAATAATGTTTCTCGTGCTTTGATTCTATCTTTATTAAATCTCATATTAGTCATAGGTTAGGTACCAACTATACCTGATCATAAAAGTATGAGGGTACTTTTAGCCTTATACCTTACATGAAGTAGGTATTAGTTTTAACTTCACCATGTTGGATGTTGCAATTTCATCTCCATTTTTCTTGTATTTTCCACAAAATCTTTCAAATATAAATTATTTGTGAAAATGGGGGTGTTACACCTAAAATCATAGATAATTTTTAGATATGATATAATCATCCACATGAAATCTTTTATGGTTGACATAGTTTAATGTTGTTCCTAGGTCAAATCTAGGGTCTGATTTAGGACTTAGTTTAAGGTTAGCTCCGAGGTCTGATCATGTACCTTTTATTATTCTTTATTTATTCAAGTAGCATATTCTTCATTCTTTTGAGCCTTTTGTATTTTTTTGGTATCCTTGAATATTTTCAACATATATCTTTGACTCTATCTTCATAACACTTATTATTATGATTGTCTTAACCTAATATCCTTTATAACTTTTTCCTAATGCTTTTGGTAGTTCTGTGCTTGGATCTATTATTACTAAAACATTCAATCATATCTTTAGAAGTTATAATATTACATAATAATATAATCACATGCTTGGAATCATCAAAAAACTTGAGAACCAAACAAAGTCCCCCTTTTTTATGACGATAAACATTACACATATATCCTTTTAACAAAAGGACTTGGAAAAAAGGATGAAAATGTGAATTTCAAAGATACTATTCAATTAGCATTACCTAAAACTAATCAAATGGTACAACTAGAGACTTTCACTTTCATATCAGGACCACCAACTAATAGAACCTCCCTAGTAATCAACTAGTCATGTTGCAATTATATGTTATTTTCTAGTTTTTGCTCGTTTATTGCTTAAATGGTTTCCTAAACTTCTAATTAGTCTCTCTTTGTGTTAATATGCATATTTTAGTGCCTCGGGATTATTTTAAAATTATTCGATTAGTATATGATTTTATTTAGTTAAAAGTCTCCCCAAAACACTTTTTAATGTATTTTTTTCACACACCCTCAATGAAATGCCCCAAAACCTTTATTTTTATTTATTATTATTAAATATGGTTTTGTTATAAAAATTAAACAAATAAATTATTTTTATTAAAAAAAAAGAATTGATTAGGGCTATTTAAGAAGAAAAAAATAATAAATAATTTTTATTGGAAAAGTTTTGGGTACTTTAGCTAATTAAGGATTTTATTTTATAAATTAATTAAATAAATTATTTTATTTAAAGTAAGAAGGATAAAATAGTCGCAAATTAATATTAATTTTATAAATAATTTAATTGAAGAAAATTATGGTGTTTTGCTAATTAAAATGAAATTTATGAAAAATCTTTTAAAAATCCTATTTTAGACTAAAAAAGGGATTTAAATATTATTATTTTTAAATATCCCAAATATCCCAATTAATTTAATTAACCTGAACCATTATTTTTCTTTTTTTCTTTTTCCATTTTTCCTTTCTTTCTTCCTTTTTCTTTCTTTTTCTTTCTTTTTCTTTCTTTTTCTTTTCTTTTTCTTTTTCGTTTCCTCCCTGATTGGGCCTAACATCCCGCTACCCAATCCTTCCTTTCCTTCCTCTTTTGGTGGCCCAGAGTTCTACGCCACGTCTCGCCTTTTTTTCCCTCAAAACGCATCATTTTGATTTTAAAAAATTTGGTCGCGCCCAGCCCGCGCAGCTGTCCTGTCCTCCCCACCTTTTCCACGCAGCGTTTTGACTACTTTTTCCCCTAGACGCCATGTTTCATTTAAACGTTCTACCCTCCTCGTGCCCAACCGGCCCGGTCCATCTTCTTTTCCTTTCTTTCTTTCCTTCCCCTAAACTGTCGGTCCATCCCACCTTTCTTCTTCCTCTTCTTCTTCCTTCGCACCTCCCCCCGGTCGTCGGAAACCTGCAACCCCCTTGCCTGACTCCTAGATTTTTCGCACGTTCGCTGCCCACTTTCTCCCCCTCTCTTCCACGATGATCTGTTGACGCACCAGTCTACCCACTTTCCCCCTTTCACATATGTATTCCCTCTCCCCTGGCCACTTGCAAACCACGATCGGGAAAGTGCGCCGGCTGTTCTCGTAGGTCAGTGCCCACTCCTGCCTACTACTTTCCCACTTTCCCTTCGACCCTAACTTCCCCTTGAGTCTATAAATACCCTCAAGTTGTGCCTTGTATCGAGTTTTAGTTACTTACCCAAAATTCCCCGACATTGCCACCACCTCCCCTTTAGACACCACTTTCGCCTCTTCTGGCCAACTACGCCGCCTGTTCTGGCCATCTGCGCCTTCCCTGCACCACCCTCTAACTAACTAGACCACCCGTACCCTTCGATTCTTCCTACACAAGCCACCCCGACCGTGCGAATTTTCCTTCTTAACCAAACCATTTTCTACCGCCGCCGCCCTTCGAACCACCCTTAGCCACCTCTTCCAACACTGCCGCTGCTCCTTTCACCTCCCAAATTGTGCTGCAGACCCTCCTCTATCTCCCCTACCTTTCTTTTCCTTTTTCTCCCTCTCTTCGTCTCTTTCTCTTCTTCTTCCCTATTCGGCCACCGTCGCCGCCGCCGTGCGCCGCCACCATTATTATGTTCCCCTCCTTCTGGGCAATCATAATCACCCTTACTTCCACCCTCCTTCTTCTTATTTTGTTACCAGCCTTTAACTTTTCCCCTTTTCTTCTCTTTTTTTGCCCGCAGCCGCCGCCGTCGTGCACCACTGCCGGTGTCGCCTATCCTCGCTAGCCTAAGGTTTAACCCTAGACCCTCTCAACCCTTTTCCCTATTTTTACAAACCTTAAATTATTTTATTTCATTTGTTCTAATATAAATCCTATTATTATTATTATTATTATTATTATTATTATTATTATTATTAATGTTAATGTTTTTTGTTATTCTTCTTTTGAGGGCCATTATATTTTTTAATTCGATTTTTATTATTATTATTATTATTATTATTATTATTATTATTATTAGCTTTATTATTAATATTAATATGTTATTATTATTATTTTTTACTATTTCGAATTACTGTAATTATTATTCCATTATTAATATTGCAACTACTTTACCCTTTATGTTGTTATTATTATTATTATTATTATTATTATTATTATTATTATTGTTACTACTAATACTACTACTACTGCTACTTTCAATGTTAATATTATTATTCTATATAGGACTGAAACCCTATTGTGCTTATTTTAAATTTTAGTAGTAGTATTATAAATATCATGTCTTATTATTATTAGGATTATTAGTATTTTTATTATAATTAGTATTTATTCTTATTAGTGTTATAATTATTCAATGTAGGGTGGAAACCCTACTTCTTTTATCTTCGATCATTACCTTTACTATTATTACCATTATGGTTATTATTATTTTGTAATATTATTGTGGCTTTTATCATTATCAATATTAGTATTTCATCATTATTATTATTACTAGATTTGGTTATTTATTTTAGTAATATTATTATTATTTTAGTAATATTATTATTATGATTATTATTATTATTATTATTATTATTATTATTATTATTTTGGTAAAGGGGTCGAAGCCCTTATTTCACTTTGTTTTGAATAATGTCCTTGTTATTATTATTGTTACTATTATTATTATTCTTATTAATATTATCATTGATATTATTTTTAGTATCTTTGCTATTATTATCTTAGTATCATTATTATTATCATTAGGGTAAAGTTTTCAACCTTATATTATCAACTTTCATAATATTTCTATTATTTCTATATCTTTAGCAAAGTTAGTAATTATTTAAGGTTATTTTATTAATATATTATTATTTATTTAAAAGCCTAGTCTTAGAATAAGTTAGTATTTAATAGTATTTTTGGTAGGAGGGAATCTCATTCTAGTTTTTCCCTCATAATAGGTGAGATCAGTCAAAGCCCTAAGAAGGCATAGAAGCGTGCTCCAAGGTCGGTGTCATTTTAGGTAAGGGGTGCTAAGGCCTTTTGTGTGCTTATATGCACTATGTGCTCCGCATACTATGTATCCTACGTTTATTATTGTAATTATTTCGTATATGGTATGACGTGGAGTTCAAGCATATTCTTGTGTTGTTATATGGCATGTGTATTATTTATATATGATGATATGTGTTGTGACCCTATTAGACATGCATGTGAGGGTGTTGATGTGGTTTGTGTGGGAAAAATGATGAAAAATGAGGATAGGGAAAGAGGTTGACCAAGGGATGTGAGTTGACCTAATTATTTTAATGATTCATGAGGGGAAGAATAAAATGGAAAATTTTAGGATTTCGTGTGGGAGAATATGATTTATGATTTTTATGGTTTTGTGTGGGAGAATATAATTTATGGTTTTATATGGGGGAAAATAATTTATGGCTTTATATGGGAGAATCCAATTTATGGTGTTATATGGAAGAATCTAATTTATGGTTTTATATGCAAGAATCTAATTTATGGTTTTGTATGGGAGAATATAATTTATGATTCTATTTGGGATAATCTAATTTATGGTTTTGTGGGGGAGAATATAATTTATGGTTTTATATGGGAGAATCTAATTTATGGTTTTGTATGAGATGATCTATTCTAGGGTTTGGTATGGATGAATCTTTGGTTTTGTGTGGATTAAATTTAGAGTTTTGTATGATGGGATCTTGGGTTTTGTACGATGGTATTAATAGTTGCATGGTGGTATTAATGGTTGCATGGTGGTATTAATGGTTGTATAGTGGTATTAGGGTTTGCATGGAGGTAATGTTGCATGGCGGTATTAGGGTTTACATGGTAGTATTAGGGTTTGTATGGTGGTATTAATGGTTTGCATGGTGGTATTAATAGTTGCATAGTGGTACTAGGGTTTTCATGGTGCTATTAGGGTTTGCATGGTGGTATTAATGGTTGCATGGTGGTATTAATGGTTGTATAGTGGTATTAGGGTTTGCATGGTGGTATTAATAGTTGCATGGTGGTATTAATGGTTGTATGATGGTATTAGGGTTTGCATGGTGGAGTTAGGATTTTGCATGGGCGTTAATGATTGCATGGGATTTAGGGTTTGTATGAAAAGTTCAAGAGGTTGAATGGGATGTGTAAAGTTTGCATGGGAGTGAAATATACGTATGAAAGGTTGATTTGGGATGTAAGGAAGGTAATGTAAGTGTTATTTGGGTGTTTGAACATTTTAGATGAAAAATAATACGTGGAGATTATATAAGGGTTCGGAGGAGACCGAACTAGGGTTTGTGTGGACAATTAGTGTTTGTTGTGGTTGCTTAGAATTTTTGTCTTATCCTGTGTATTTGGTGATTAAAGTGTAATTATGATGGTGGAATTTTATGATTTGTGATGTGTGAAGTATAAAGATAATGATTCGTGCATGTCCATGGTGAAAGCTTTTGAATAAGATACTTAAAACATTAATCATGTAAAGTGAAAGATTGTTGAGCCGGGCCTAGACCGATCCATCGGTGAATAATAGTGGTTAGGACATGATGTCCTATATGTAACCGGTCCACCGGTAATAATAGTGGTCAGGCTTTGTACCTGTGCGTTTTCGGTCCACCGGCTATAATAGTGAGGGATTTTGTGCTCAACAAAATCGAACATATTTGTGCCAAGACATGGGAAAGGCACTAATTACTTACAGTGGAACACCATGCAAGCAGGGACCAGACCTGTCCATCGGCGAATAATAGTAGCCAGGTACTACAGCATCCTGGAGACCGATCCACCGGGTATAATAGTGGTCAGGAGCTATATGCCCTGTGTATTTTTCGGTCCACCGGCTATAATAGTGGGGTTCTGTACTCACGCAGATTTGATAAAAAGCATGGGGTGAATCGACTTCTAATCAATGATTAATTAAGTAATTAATCCAGATTATATATGGGCCTTTGTACTTTTACCTAGTTGATCATATGCATTTATGATTGTGTTCCTCTATTCTTCTACATGATTTATGTGCTTTTGTGTGCGCCTTAGTGCTCGGTTACCTTACTTAGTACGTAGCGTATTGATCACCCTTTTCATGTGTGATGCTCATTCCCACGAGCAGAAGGTCCTTTCTAACTTTGTGCAGGTGGGTGGGACATCCGGTGGAGCTGATCATTGAGTATATATGTGGCCAGATTCACTCTTCTTGTCATTTTATATTCCTTCTATTATTTCCTTTGTATCGGATTTGTCCAATCGGATATATTACCTTGCATTGAGTACTGTAACTGAATCTTTTATCGGTTGTAAACTATTTCTCTTTTGAATATGAATAATAATTCTTTATGCGTACTTTGATTTCTATGTTATTATCTCTTTAATTCGTTTTATGAAATCTTAGTTTAAGTTTTATGTTAATCTTTTTAGCCTTAGCACTTGGTACTGAAACGGTCGATCAAAACCGGTTTGGTACTAAGTGTGGCGGTAACATCCCCAGAATTTACGGATTTTAATTTAAATATTTCTATTATAATTTCTTCCACTTTAAAAAAAAGCAGTGAATTTTAAGGTGTTACACTCAACTTCCTCTCACCTCTACCGATCAAACTTGATTGTATCTGTCTTCAATCCATGAGCTATTTTGAGACTAGCCAAATCATCTTCATAATCAACCTTATTTGTAATGGTTGTAAAGCCAAATCATAGTGCATATTTTGCTGTTATGCTATTTAAGTCAATTAAGACCATGTCAACTCCAATAGCTAAGTTGTTGGAGGCTCCATCAATATATAGAGTTCATTATCTATATTCTCCCAAAATTAATGATAAATTTAACTTAGCTACAAATGAGCATTTTACAAAAAAGGTCAGCTAATGCATAGCCTTTAATAGTTGATCTTGGTTGGCATTGAATGTCATATCTGCTTAGTTCTTTGACCCATACCATCATTCTCCCAAAAATTCTACAATCTATGTAAGATAGTCCTAAGAAGAATATTAGTCAAAACCACTTTAGAATGAGAATAAAAAAAGGTTTTAAATTTCTTAAAACAATAATCAAGGCATAAGCCATCTTTTTCAAGTTGGAGTACAATGTTTAACACCGGTCAACACCTTGCTAGTGTAGCAATTAGGGTTTTGTTCCCTTGACTTGATGTTTTCTCTGAAAAAAATGAAAGAAATAGCTAATGTTGATGCTACTATAAGTAGGAATGATACTTCTCCCTCTACTAAGGTTGTCAAGGTTGACAACTTGGATAAATGGATTTTTAAGTCTTCAAATACTTTTTTCCAATCTTTAGTCCACTGAAAATTATTTTTTTCTCATAAAAGTTGAATGAAAAGAAACTTTATTAGTTCCCCTAAATAAGTGTAACACTCCAAAACTTACTACTAAAAAATTTTATTTTATTATGGATCATATAATCAAAATAAGCAAGGTGTTACTACCATAGTTGACATAAGTCTAGCTTACCGTCCCATCCTTATGTCAATCACAAGGTAAAATGATTTAAAGTTCCCAACAAGTTAGAAGAAAACTAGATAAGTTTCATAAACATAAATACTAGTTTGTATATTAACTCTAGATATAATATCCAAAATACAAACAAAAGGGATATCATGGATCTAAGAGTCCAAAAGGGTATACGGGTAAAAACATCATCTCGATAACATGACTTTATGCCCAAAAGCTGTAATACATAAAGTCACTCTACTCCATACAAAGAATTGAAAGCTATAAAATTGACAGTTGGGTCTTCATCGACTTACACATAAACATCCAAGTCATCTACTCATGGGAATGAGCAACACCTATGAAAATGATAATTATTATGCTATGTACTAAGAAAGGTAATAATATAGTCGAAATAAGAAAGCACATATTTGCATGCTTTCATAGCAGAACGTAGTATATATGCTAGATATAAATAATCAATACAAGGTAAATACTGGTCCGAATTTATATTATTAGATTATAACATGATCCATTCTTTTCTTTACATTGAGTTCAGGGATCCCACTATTCTTAAACAAGCGAAACAATCTGAAGCACCTCTCAAGGATAACACACCTAAGTCATAAGTATCGTCTGATAGAATGAACCCAACACCTTTCAAGGTAAAATTCTCCTGAGTTGTTATTCTTAAATCGATGAAATGGTCTAAATTACTTCTTAGGGACAACACACCTAAGCCATAATTATCATCTAGTAGAACGGACCCAATACCTGGTCCTAACTCATGTAATCTTCTAATTTAAATAATTAATCTATTATCCTTTATTATTATCTCAAATCATGTTCTTATTCACATTGAGTATAGGTTTCTATTATTCTTAATCTAGTGGAACAGATTGAAGCACCTCTCAGGGACAACACACCTAAGTCATTATTACTGTCTGGTAGAATATACCAAACACCTCAACCCCACTCACATATTCTTTTATTTTAAATGATTAGTATCTTATTCATGATTATTTTTGTAAGTAAAAAACATAATTAAGGCAACCAAGGCATCATTATACAAAAAATAAGACCGTTCCCAAAGGTTAAGAAGCTTCTTTTTTTCGGAAACCCTAATTTCACACTTTAGGCATAAATACTTCCATATTGATTATTTGACAACCAAATTCAGTATATCTTCATCAAATATTATTATTATTAACATACTTGAAATTCAAGGCCTAACTCTTATGCATTACACATGCGAAAATAATCCTATCTTAAAAATTACTATTCCTAAAGCTCCCTAAATCCTAATTTTATCGGTAAGTCATAAATATTCTCATAAGGCTCATATGATTACCAAATTCAATATAAATCCCCAACATACAAACATAAACAACATATCCAGAATTTGTGGTCCAACTCTAATGTTTTACACATATGATAACAACATTACCATTTTAAGGTCATTATTCCCAATTTAAGTCATTTTTTATTTTGAGGAACTTATATCATTCATAATCACTCTAATAACTCCAAATGATCTTATTAGAATATTTTAATCCACCTAACATATTAAAATCATAAAATTTTCATATTAACCAAAATGCCCTTATAGATAGCCAAAAGCCCTATTTTATGAAAGTGTTATATCTTTAATGTCATTATTTCTCCATTTACCATCATACATCTTAAATACACTTATTTTGTACTTATCATATTTTATTAGGCACATGCTAATATTCCACAAGTTATACTTATTCACAAAAATATAACCTAGTATACCAACATTATATCCACACACCCTTCCTTATTCATATTCTCTTTCTATCATAAAATCAATATTATCATAAAACACCATTAAACACATGCATTTAAAAATAACATGATAATACACACTTCCATTCAATCATATAACACAAAACCTTATGAAAAAGCATCTGATCTCTATGCACGCTTATCCTATCCTGCCTCTTTTGAAACCTCTAGAATATTACCTAAGAACAATTAACAAAACATAATTATAATTAGATGATATAATTAAGGATGTATTAAGGTAATGGAATGGTGAAAGAATGGGAAAAAACAAAACTGAGGTTCAAAGGAAGTCTCAGCTTATGCAACAAAGAGAGGTTTGGTGGTGGATGCCGAAAGATGGGGATAGTATTTGATGATAGTTGTTGAAAGGGGTAAGGTTTCAGTAGAAATGGCTAAAAAGTAGGGGTGTTGTGGTAGTTTTTACAAAATATGGAGGGGTGATTTTGGTAAAAATGTCCAAAGGTGGTGGATGGATTTTTTCTGTATGATGGGTTGCATTGACAAGATCACCTCACCCTCTCTCCTCTCCCCCCTCATGCATGCTTGTATGTGTGTGTGTGTGTGCGTTTGTGTGTGTGTGTCCCTATTTATGTTATAGCTTTCTATTATTTTGTGTTTGAATACTTTGGCCTTGCGTTTCGCATAAGAAATGGAAGGGAGCCAAAGTTATATGAAATGTGGCGGTAACACCTATGCATTTGATATAACTCTCACATTAAAAAAATATTTTAAAAATTAGAGTGTTACAATAATTGGTCAAAGGCAATCAACAACATCACAATCAAGTATGCACACGCAAGACTAGGGTAGAGGAGAGAGAGGAAAGAAGGTAGGTAAGGAAAATACTTTGAAAAGTGTTTTGGGAAGAATTTTTGTCCAGATAAAATTGTATAAAGATCTAAATAAGGTGAAAATAGTCCATAGACATCCAAATATGCTTATTAGCACAAAAGGTGATAATAATAAGGTTTCGCAAACATTTGGAGAATAATCTAATAAAAACCAGAAAGCGTCAAAAAGTTTTAACAGAACCAATTGACTAGTTCTACAATAGCAATTGTTTAGTTTTAGCTAACTAACTATTGTTGCTAATCTAGCATGGATTTAGAAAGGTTCACACCAAATTAAGATTCATAAAATTATGCACAATTGATAGCTCACACAAAATAGTACAATTCACAAAAAAGTAGAGATCTTTATTTGTACTTTTATATTATTATAAGATGATTAAGCCAATCAATTAATCAATTATACAAATCTATAATTCTCTTTTAATGGAAAATTATATGGAAAAGAAAAAGAAATTGGGACACATGACTCTCAACATTTAGGATTTCAATATATCTCCACTTATATATATATAAACCCTATGGAGCAAAAGAACGTGTTTCAAAAATAAGAAAAAACACGGTACCCCATGTTTATTTTCTTAATTTTAACTTTTTTCCAAAACACATCAAAGATTACACAGAAAAACGTGGTCCATAGGATCCCTATGTTTCTCACAAAACCACCATGTTATACTAAACTTCTCCAACACTACACAAATCCACACAATGTTATATTGTACTCAAATATTCAGTCAAAACTCACAATTAACCACCTTGATGTAGTATTTTTGACACATGGCATGTAAATACCTCTATGAAAACTATTGGCCCAACAGAGGACCTCATGGCCTATAAACAACAATCAAGTATAAGAAATACTTGAACTTACCCACAGTTAGTGGCTTCGTTAGCATATCAATTGGATTATCCAAAGTACTCACTTTTTCTAATACAACTTTGTTTACAGCAATAATATTGCAGATAAAGTGATACCTGATGTCAATATGCTTCGTTTGACTATGGAAAGACTTTGCTTAGTAGATAACACTCTAGCTATCACCACAAACAACTAGACCACCATGACTAAAACCTAACTCTAGTGCCAAACCACCAAGTCACAAGGCATCCTAAAAAGATTCTATCATAGCCATATACTCTTTCTCAATAGTGGAAAAGTTCATCACATCTTGTAAGGAAGACCTCCGGTTAACAGCTAAACCACCAAGATAGAAAACATATCCAATTATTGATCTCCTTTTATCAAGGTATCCACCATAATCAGAGTCCACAAACCTAACCAACAAATCAGTTAATCTCCCATATTTGATACAAGCTTATACCATTTTATTTAAGTATCTAAGAATCCACTTCAATCGTATTAGTGTCTTAATTAAGGTGATCACAAAAAGCACAATAATCAGATACTTATTCACTTTCAATCGTTCTGGTATCATTAGGCATTTCTTATTCATATGGTTATTCAAGATAACACAGAGGAAATCATTAAGGCCATCATAATCTCATCCAATTCTGATTCAGGATTTGTTTTCGTGATACTTATTAGTCGTCAAATACTCTTACCTTGCTATTCAGTGTTACTTGAGTCTTATTATGAACCTCTAGTGTCCCATCAACATGTTAGCTATGAATTACTGATTTGCCCCTTACTTGTATAGTTATTAAGTCGTCCCTTCTTTACTTGCTAATTTACCATATCACCCTTTAGGTTGCATAATTACCAAATTGCCCCTCGCCCGGTTTAAGTTACCAAGTTATCTTCTACGCTTTTTAGATTACCATTCACCCTTAATAATTGTTACGCTTATCATATTTTTCATTTGGTTGGTTAGATTATTGAATTTCCTTTCTCCTTTGTTATAATTACTAAATTACCCTTAAGTTAGATAAATTATCAAATTACCCTTCTTCATTATCATGATTACCAATTTGCCCCTTTAGTTGGTTAAATAATTACCAATTTACCCTTTAGTCAGTTAAATTACCAAATTGCCCTTCTCCATTATCATAATTATCGAATTGCCCCTTTAGTTGGATCAATTACCCAATTACCCTTCTACAATCTCATAATTACCAGATTACCCTTGTCCATTATTATAATTACCAAATTACCCTTCTCCATTATCATAATTACCATTTTACCCTTCTCAATTATTAGAACTACCATTTTACCCTTCTCCATTATTATAATTACTAATGTACCCTTCTTCATAATTATAATTACCAATTTACCCTTCTCCATTATGATAAATACCAAATTACCCTTCTCCATTATTATAATTATTAATTTACCCTTCTCCATAATTATAATTATTAATTTACCCTTCTCTATTATTATAAATGCCAATTTACCCTCTTCCATTATTATAAATACCAATTTACCCTTCTCCATAATTGTAATTACCATATTGCCCTTATCCATTATTAAAATTACCATAATACCTTTTTGTTGGTTAAATTACAAAATTACCCTTTCTCTGTTGTCATAATTACCCAATTTCCCTTCTATAATCATTTTAATTACCAAATCATCCTTCGCCGTTATCAAAATTACCAAGTTAACCCTTACTACCAAATTTACCATAATATCCTTTTATTTACAAAATTATCATTCTACCCCTTACTTCCCCTTTACTTCCAAAGTTACCATAATGTCCTTTTATTTATAAAATTACCACAATATCCTTTTACTTATAAAAATTACCATAATAACCCTTATCTTACAATTTACTATTTTACCCTTTTACAACCAAAATTACCATTTTGCTCTTTTCTTACGAAATTACCATTTTGCCCTTCTCTTCTAAAATGACCATATTACCCCTTTACTTCCAAAATTACCACTTTATCCTTTACTCCCAAAATTACCATAATACCCCTTTACCTATAAAATTACCATTTTCCTCTTTACTTCCAAAATTACCATAATACCCTTTTACTTACAATTTACCATTTTTCCCTTCTCCTCTAAAATTACCATAATGCCCTTTTCTTACAAATTTACCATCATGCCATTTTATTATACCACTTTTATTAAGTTATCATCACTACATGAATATTAATATTAATACTCCACTCTCCTCACCCAAATTCCGCCAACTATTATATTTCACATCATACTCCTCATCACCCACACATATTCAGCAACATTCTTGCACAATATATACTACTAAAATGCCCTAGAGCTTGTAATAATATTATTCATGTATTAATGATTACAATAACATAATATAACATGAATAAGTACTCAACATTTTCATTACTAACCAAACTCTTTCCTTAAATAATATTTTCACACATAGCATATAAACTAGCATACTTTCCTTTTTATTTATCAATACAAGCAAATATATATATTATATTAAACAACATATATCAAGCATAATAACATAACAAAAGCCCTAATGTGCTAACATGCGTTTATCCATGTGTTTGAGTGGGGTTTAATGATTACCTTAATTCCTATAAAATTCAACCTTACTGGTATTTCTATTAAAGATTTGAGCTTTGATTAGCAAAAACAATACCTCTAAATAATATCAATATTTATTATATTAGAAATAAGAAAAACCAAGGCATAAGACTTTATAAAATTTACTTAATGAAATAATTAACTTAAATATTATTATACCTTAAAATTTATGAACTAAAATAACCAAGGCATGTAACAACTCATCATGCTCATGCAACATGAGCTTCATGCAAAATAAAAAGAGGAAGGCTTGAAGGGGGTGAAGGAAAAGGAATGATGGGATATTTTCGGGTTGAGGTCTTTAGGGTAGGAAAGAAGGTAGATGGGGGAGGATTTAGGATAAGGGAAGGGTGCAGGAGTGAAGAGATGGTGTAGGTGGCAGTTGGGGATGGGTTGTTGGCAGCCAAGGGTGGCGAAGGCAGCGAAGTGGACTGTAGGAGTGGATGGACTGAGAAGGAAGGAAAAGAGAGGGGGAAAATGAAGGGGTGTGGGGGCCGATTTTGGGAAAGGAAGGTGTGAGGGTGGTAGAGGAGGTTGCAGGGAGTGGATTGGTGGTTTGGGTGGCAGTAGAGGCAGTCGGACGGCGACGAACGGAGGGTTTGCAGGGAAGTTGCCGAGAAGGGAGAAAAAAGGGGAGAAAAAGAAGAGGGGAGGAAGAAGGAGCTATGGGGTGGCTTGGACGATGTTGTGGTGGTGTAGGGTAGGAGTAGAAGGGTGCATAAAGTGGCGCAAGTGGTTGGTGAGGTGGAGAAAGCGGCAGGGGGAGGCAGTGGTGCAAAACAGAGGAAATATGATGAAAGGAGAAGCAAATGGAGAGAAGGAATCAGGGAAGGATGGGGCATGAAAAATGAGGCAAACAAAAGGGCTAGTGAGGAGAAGAAAAAGAATAGGAAGGGATAGGTGGCCGGTCAGAGGCAGTGTGTAGGGTGGCAGGGAGGTGGTAAGGTAGTAGGAAGAGGGAAGGGAAGAAGGGGAAACAGAGGCCATGCGTGAGAAGGAGTGAAATGCCCCGAAAACTTCTAATTTTAAAAATTATATTTAAATGAGGTTTTTAATAGAAAAAAATATTTAAATAAATTATTTTTATTAAAATAAAAGGATATTTAATTAGTTCAAATCAAGAAGAAATTTATAAGTATTTTAACTAGGAGAAATTTGGGTATTTTAGCTAATTAAGGATATTATTTTGGAAATGAATTAAACAAATTATTTTATTTAAAATAAGAAGGAGAAAATAGTTTCAAATTAACATTAATTTTATAAATAATTTAATTGGATAAAAATTTGGATTATTTGCTAATTAAAATGGAACTTATGAAAAATCTTTTAAAAAACCTAAATTAGCCTAAAAAGGGATTTAAATATTGTTTTATTTAAATATTATTATTTTTAAATATCCTAAATATCCTAATTAATTTTATTGGCTCTAACCCATTATTTTTCCTTTTTCCCATTTCCTTTTTCCTTTTCTTTCTTCCTTTTTCTCTCTTTTTCTTTCTTCTTCTTTTCTTTTTTTTTTCCTCCCAGACCTGGGCTAGTAGTGGCCTAGTCCTTTCCCTTCTTCCTTCTTCCTTCTGTGACATGGCCCAGCCCAGCGGCCCGTCTTCCTTTTCCTTTCCCTCGGCCCATTCTCCCTTTTCTTTCTTTTCTTCTTCTTCGACATCTCGGCGCAACATTTTCCATATTTTTCCCCAAAAACGTCGTGTCTCATTTAAACACCCTCACCTCGCGCCCGACCGCCCGTCTGGTTCCTTCCTTTTTCTTTCTTTTCTTTCTTTCTTGGACCGCCGATCTAGCCCTTTCTTCCTCCTTTCTTCTTCCCCAGCCCTTCACATCATCCCCGTCGCTGACCTGCAACTCACTACCACCTCCGAGAAATCTGTCGCCGATCTCACCTCTTTGACCGGCCATTTCCCCTCTATTTTTCCTACTGATCCGTTGACCCCATCGTTCAACCATTCTCCTTTCTTCTCGAGCACGTTTTTCCTCTATCCCAGCCAACCACAACCCTTGCCCCATTTTGATTTATGCCGGCCAACCTCGCACCGAAGATCAGAACCCTACTTGCCTTACCCCGTACCCGACCCACAGAACCCTAACCTCCCTTCTAAAACCTATAAATACCCCCGGTTTGAGCCTGGTATCGAGCTTTTGATCCCCAACCCAGAAAACCTATATTCTCGCCGCCTCCCATTTAGATGCCTCGTCCGCCGCCTCCGGCTAACTTTGCCGCCATATATGGTCACCAAACTCTTCCTTGCACCTCCCTCTAACTAACCAAACATCCCATATCCCTCGATTCTTCCTACACGAGTCACCCCGGCTATGCAAAGTAGCCTTCCCGATCAACCCTATTTTCTGTCTCCGCCGCCCTTCGAACCACCTTTAACCACCTTTTCCGCTGCTTCCGCCGCTTCTTTCACCTTCCAAAATGTTCTGCAGATTACCTTCTACCTTCCCCTACCTTTCTTTTCCTCTTCCTCCCTCTCCTCCTCCCTTTCTCTTCTTCTTCCTCTCTCGGCCACCATCGCCGCCACTATGCGCCGCCACCTCCATTCTGCTCCTCTCCCTCTAGGCAGTCTTAAACACCCCAATTCCCACCTTAATTCTCCCTATCTTTTTCCTAGCATTCAACTTTTACCCTTTCTTCTCTTTTTTTGGCCACCGCTACCGCGTCCATGCACCACCGCTGGTGCCGCCCATCCCCTCCAACCTAAGGTTGAACCCTAGACCCTCTGAACACTTCTCCCTATTTTTATAAGCCTTAATTTAATTTATTTCATTTATTTGAATATAAATACTACTACTACTACTACTACTACTATTATTATTTATATTTTAAATACGTATTATTATTATTATTATTATTATTATTTATGTTGAGGGATGAAGCCCTATTGTATTTTTAATTCGATTTTATTATTATTATTCTTATTATTTCTATTATTACTATTATTAATACTAATATGTTATTATTATTATAATTATAATTATTTTATTATTACTATTTTGAATTACTATTATTATTATTATTTCATTATTAATATTACAACTACTTTACTATTACTTTTGCTATTATTATTATTATTATTATTATTATTTTGGTAAAGGGCCTGAAGCCCTTATTTTACTTTATTTTTGAATAATGTCCTTATTATTATTATTATTATTATTATTATTATTATTATTATTACTATTATTATTATTCTTATTTATATTATCGTTGATATTATTTTTAGTATCTTTGCTATTATTATTTTAGTATCATTATTATTATTAGGGTAAAGTCTTTAACCCTATATTGTCAACTTTTATAATATTTATATTATTTCTTATATCTTTAGTAAAGTTAGAAATTTGTTAATGTGATTTTTATTAATATGTTATTATTTTGTCAAAGCCCTAAGGAGGCGTAGGAGCGTGCTCCAATACCAGTGTCGTTTTAGGTAAGGGTGTTACTAAGGCCTTTGTGTGTTTATATGCATTATGAGATTTGCATGCTATGTATCCTATGTTTATCATTATTAATTATGTCGTACATGGTATGATGTGGAGTTGAAGTATGTTTTCGTGTATTTGCATGGCATGTGTATTATGTATATGTGATGAATGTTTTGTGACCCTTTAGACATGCATGTAAGGATGTTGATGTGGTTTGTGTGGGAGAAAGGATGAAAAAGGAGAATGGGGAAAGAAGTTGACCAGGGGATGTGAGTTGACCTAAGTATTTTAATGATTCATGAGTGGAAGAATAAAATGGGAAATTTAGGATTTTGTGTGAGAGAATATAATTTATGGTATTGTATGGGAGAATCTAATTTATAATGATATATGGGAGTATCTAATCTATGGTTTTTATGGGAGAATCTAATTTATGGTATTATATGGGAGAATCTAATTTATGATTTTGTATGGGAGAATCTAATTTATGGTTTTGTATGGGAGGATCTAATATAGGGTTTGGTATGGGGGAATCTTTGGTTTTATATGGTTTGAATTTAGGGTTTGGTAAGGATGAATCTTTGGTTTGATATGGTTTAAATTTAGGGTTTGATAAGGATGAATCTTTAGTTTTGTATGGTTGGAATTTAGGGTTTGGTATGGATGAATCTTTGGGTTTTATATGGTTTGAATCTAGGGTTTGGTATGGACGAATCTTTGGTTTTGTATAGATTGAATTTAGGGTTTTATATGGAGAAACCTTAGGTTTTGTGTGGATTGAATCTTGGGTTCTGTATGGTAGCATTAATGGTTGCATGGTGGTATTGGGGTTTGCATGGTTGTATTATAGTTGCATAGTGGTATTAGGGTTTGCATGTGAGTTAATGATTGCATGGTGGAGCTAGGGCTTTGGTATAGGAGTTAATGACTACATAAGAGTTAGGGTTTGCATGGAAGTAGAGTTTATGCGGAGTTAGGGTTGCATGGGATGTGTAATGTCTGCATGGACATGAAATTTACGTATGGAAAGTTGATATGGGATTTAAGGAAGGTAATGTAAGCGTTGTTTGGGTGTTTGAACACTTTAGAGGAAAAAAATAGTACGTGGAGAAATATAAGGGTACGTAGGAGACCGAGCTAGGGTTTGTGTGGATAATTAGGGTTTGTTGTGGCTGCTTAGAGTTTTTATGGTATCATGCGTGTTTGGTGATTAAAGTGTAATTATGAATATGGAATTTATGATTTGTGATGTGTGGAGTGTAAAGGGAAGGATTCATGCATGTTTTGGATCAAAGCTTGTGAATAAGATACTTAAGATATAAATTACTTAAAGTGGAAGATATTGAGACAGGACCAGCCGATCCACCGGTCAAGAATAGTGGTTAGGTTTTTACCCTATATGCGACCGATCCACCGGTTATAATAGTGGTTAGGGTTTTACCCTATATGCGATCGATTCACTGGTTATAATAGTGGTTAGGGCATGATGTCCTATATGTGACCGGCCCACCGATTATAATAGTGGGGGATCCCGATCTCAGTGAAAATAAACCAGAGTTTTGCTAAGGCAAATAAAAGACACTAATTACTTACAGTGAAACACCATACGAGCAGGAACCGAACCGGTCAATCGGTTAGGAATAGTGGTTAGGGTTTTACCTTATATGTGACCGATCCACTGGTAATAATAGTAGTTAGGGCATGATGCTCTATGTGTGACCGGCTCACTGGTTATAATAGTGGGGTGTTCCTGTACTCGCATGGAATTGATAAAAAGCATGGTGTGAATCAACTTTTGATCAGAGATTAATTAAGTAATTGAATCGAATTATATATGGGTCTTTGTACCTTTACTTGGATGGTCACATGCGTTCATGTTATCATGTTTATGCTCTTTGATTTCGTCTACATTATTTATGTGATTTTATGTGTTGGCCTTAGTGCTCGGTTATCTTGCTTAGTACGTAGCGTACTGATCACCCTTTTCATGGGTGTTGCTCATTCCCACGAGTAGTGTGCCCTTTTAACTTTGTGCATGTGGGCGAGACATCAGTCGGGGCTGTGTGTTGAGCTTGTGGTTAGCTCAAAGCTCGAGAGTGTCGTGGCCGCATTCTCTCTACTTATTATCTTATTTACTTCTACTATTTCTTCTTGTATCGGATTTATCCTGTTTGATCTATTACCTTGTATTGAGTATTTCAAATAAAGCTTTTATCAATTGTAAGATTATTCCCTTTAAGGAATTTTGATTTCGCACTCTGATTTCTATTTTATTATTGATTCATGATTCTTTACGCGCACTCTGATTTTAATGTATGATCTTTCGAGTTCTTTTATGAACTGTTGGTTTGAGTTTAATGTAAATCTTTTCTTAGCCTTAGCAATTGGTACTAGAACGGTCGGAGAGAACCGGTATGGTACTAAGTGTGGCGGTAACATCCCTAAAATTTACGGGTTTCAATTTATGAGTCTTGTTTTTAAAAAAAAGTAGTAAATTTTGGGGTGTTATAGGGAGTGCATGGCCGGTTGGGTCCAAAATGGTGAAAAAAGGACGGGGGAAAGAGAGAGAGAGAGAGAGAGATAGAGGGCGGGTTGTAGTGGTGGTAGGTGGTGGCAGCAGGGTGGTGGCCAGGGTGTCCAAGGTGGCAGACATGGCGATGAAGACAGCTCGGCCACCTTGGGTTGATCAACGGAGAGGAAGAAGAAAGAAAGAAGGGGGTGCAAGAACAACAGGCCGGTCGAGAGAATAAAAGGGGAACTGGGTCGGCCTGGGTAGGAGGGGAAAGGAAAGAAAGAAAAGAGGGGGAACTGAGCTTGGTCGTGATGTGCGGGAGAAGGAGAGAAGGGAAGAGAGTGGACCAAAGGCCCAGACGCGCAGGGGGAGGGGCTAGCCTGCCACGGGCGGCTCGAAGGAGGAAAAAGGAAAAGAAAGAAAGAAAGGAGGAAAAGGAGAAAAAGGAGAAAAAGGAGAAATAAAGGAAAAAAGGGGGAAAGGAAAAGGGAAAAGGGAAAATAGGGTAAATTAAAATAATTTAATTTATAAAATAATAGAATGTAATATTTTTGTGTAATAAATTTATTTAATAATTTAATTTAATACAATTAAATATATGGGTTTAAAAAGGATAAATTTTACTAAAATATTGGTTTGAAAAATTATTTAAATAAAAAGAGTATGATAAAATAATAAATTATTTATTTTAATTTATTAAGTATTCATATCCACTTTTATATACTCAAAAATCCATAAAATAATTAAATTAAATAATTTTAAAAGCTAATTTATTTTAAATTATAGATTTTTTAAAATTTTGGGGAATTACACTTCCCTCCCTCTCCAACACCTTCGGCCACCACACCCACCATCACATGTGCCGCCCCTTTGGCTACACCACCAGCACCATTCCAGCCTTCTCAACCTAGGGCATCATCCACTATCTCAATCACCCACTTATTCCCTCTCTTCTATCCTAAGCAACTACCCTTCCACCCTCTCTTTTCCCTCCACTGCCACCACCATGCGACACTGCCGGTGTCGTCTAGTCATCACTATCCCTAAGTGGTACCCTAACCCCCACAATCCTTAAACCCTATTTATGCAAATGTTATCTTTTTTATTAGTAGTAGTAGTAGTAGTAGTAGTAGTAGTAGTAGTAATAATAATATTATTATTATTATATTTAACTTCGAAGCATTAATACTACTATTATCATTAATGGTCAAAACCTTATTTTTATTATTATTATGATTATCATTATTATTATTATGATTATTATTATTATTATTATTATTATTATTTTTAGCAAACTATTATTATGTATATTTGGATCCTTATATTTATTATTACTATTACGATTATTATTATTGTTGTTGTTGTTACTATTATTATCATCATCATCATCATCATCATCATAATCATCATCATCATCATTATTACTATCATTATTATTAACCTTGACCTTATTATTACTAATGTTACTATTATTATGATTATTAAGACCCTTACTAGGATTATTCTTAAGATTAGAACTATTATTAATATTACTATTACTATTATTATTATTATTATTATTATTATTATTACTTTGTCATTATTATTAATATTACCTATATCACTAATATTACTATCACTACAAGTATTATTATTATTATTAGTATCGTTATTGTTACTACTTTAGTATTACTAATATCATTATTATTATTACTAAGATTTGGGTTATTATTATTATTAATAATAATAAAGCTATTATATTTAACAATATAAATATTGCTATAAATACTTTAGCATGAACCAATATATATACTAAGACCTATTTTGATTAGTAGTAACATGATTAGCTACCTTGAGAATAATAACCCTACTTTTACTTATAAAACTACTATTATCATTATTAGCCCTAATAGTAGGCTATGATAAGGATAAGGTAGGAATGATGGTAATTTTGGTAAGAGGGAAATTAATCCTTAGTATTTTCCTCTTATAGGTGAATCAAGTCAAAACCCTAAGGAGGCATAGGAGCGTACTCCAAAACCAGTGTCATATTAGGTAAAGATGTAGCTAAGACTAACTATGTGTGTGTTATGTGCCTTATATGTCATGTGCCATGTTATATTGTATACTTTATGATCATTATGACTGTTTACTTGTAGCAAAGCTTGGAGTTGAGGTATGCTTATGTAACTTTCTTATGGCATATGTATAATGATATGTATGTTGTGCTTGTGGTGTTATATGATGTGACCCTTTAGGACACGCATGCTAGGAGGTTTTAATAATGTGACATGGGGTGAAAGGATGAAAAGGGAAAAAGGGGAAGTGAGTTGACAAAAAGAGATGTGAGATTGACCTAATTATCTCATGATCCATGAGGGGGCAAATAAAAGGAAATTATGAACAAAATAAAAGAGTGGGGTGAACCTTGCATGGGGAATTTCTAGAGTTTGCATGGGATGGAAGGAGTTTGCTTCGGAGTTTCTAGGGTATACATGGGATGAAAGGAGTTTACATGGGATGGAAGGAGTTTGTATGGGAGTTTCTAAGGTTTGCATGGGATGAAAAGAGTCTGTATGGAAAATTCTAGGGTTTTCATGGAAGGGATGGAGTCTGCATGGGGATGATCCTTACATGGAAAAATTTATCTTAGAGTATAAGTAAGGTAAGGGAAAAATTGCTAGGGTGATTAAAGATCTTGGGTGAAAAATAGTATGTAGGTTGGTATAAGGGTGCATAGGGAACTTGGCTAGGATTTAGGAAGAAAACCCTAATTTGAGGTGATCGTGAAAGTAAAAATAATTGAGGGTGAGTGGAATATGGGATAAGAGTGGAAGAATAACATAAGTAAGGTGAGTATGGGTGTCATGGGAAAGAAAGGATGGTGGGTGAGTAATGGAGAGAGGACATATGGGAAAGAGAGGTGCTAGGGATTGTAGTGGCCAACTCGGGTTCCATGATCACATGTGTATTTGGGGAGTAGAGTGAAATGGTTAGGGTTGAATCTAAGTGAGATGATCTGTTGGGTGATAAAGGGACTTTGGTTGGGTGAGATAAAGGAAGGATGGACCGCATAGGTCTAGTTAAGGTTTCAGGGGAAAACCCTAGGGGAAGATAGTGAGTGGAATTAGATGGCATAAGGTAGTAGGCCTTGACCCATATACTTAGAAGTTGGGCTTCTAGTGTGAGTAAGTGGAAGAAGGAAATGATGTCAGGGTGTATTAGGAAGTGTAGGAGTCTCAAGATATGGGACGAGCCCTTTTGGGAGAATAATAGTAGAAAAATTGTGACATGCATATTAAGGGTGGAAATATTTATCAAACATGACACAAATAAGATACTAACCATTTAAAGAGAAAGATTGTTAAGCTGGGCCTAGATTGGTCCACTAGTGAATAATGGTGGTTAGGAGCCAGGGTGCCTTGGAGACCGATCTATCGGCGAATAATAGTGGCTAGGAGCATCCTACCCTACATGTTTTCAGTCCACCGGCTATAATAGTGGGGGATTCCGTGATCAATAAACCAAACATAATCATGATAAGACATGGGAAAGACACTAAATATTAACAACAAAACACCATAAGAGTCAACCCAGACCAGTCCACTGGCAAATAATAGTGGCCAGGAGCACTTTGCCTTGGAGACTGATCTACTGGCAATAATAGTGGTCAGGAGCATGTTACCCTGTAAGTTTTTGATCCACTGGCTATAATAGTGGGGTTCTCGCACTCGCATGGATTGATAATAAGAATAGTGTGAAATGAGTATTGATTACAGATTTAAAGAATCAGTTTATCTAGACCATAGCTCGACCTTCAATATCTGTATTATTTGTATGTTGTCTATATGATCATGCTTGTGTTATATGCCTTTGTGTGTTTAGCCTTAGATGCATGGTTACCTTGCCCAGTACGTAGCGTAGTGATCACCCGTTTCATAGGTGCTGCTCATTCCCACGAGTAGAGGACCCTTTTGAATTTGTGTAGGTCGGAGATATCATCTTTGATGCTTATGAGGCATCGGGCAAGGCTGAGAGTTGAGTTTAGACTTAGCCCGGGGATCGAGAGCGACTTGGCTAGATCTCCTTTTTCTATTCATTTATCTTGTATTGGTTTATTTCAGACTTATTTTATCGTCCTGTAACTTTTATCCCTTTTGGGAACTTTAATTATACACTCTCAGAATGTAAACTCTTTTATGCATACTCTAATTTCTGTATTATGAACAATTCAGTTCTTCTATGAGATCTTGTTTTAAGTTTGACTCATGATTGATGGTAATTTTTCTTTAGCCTTATGATTAGTACGAGGCTTGCCGAAGACTCGGCTTGTACTGATCATGGCAAAAATATCCTCAAAATTCACAATTTTATTTTCTTTTCTTTCATTGTATCTTTTAATAAAACAAAATTTTTTAGTAATGAATTTTTGGGGTGTTACAAGAATGCACCTGGCCACTATTATAGCTGGTGGAATGAAAATCATCCTAATTGCCCTCGACTCATGTGGTGTTTTCTTGTAAGTAATTAGTGTCTTTCCTATTATTCATTACCATACAAGGTTTAGTTTATCAAGATTGAAACCCCCACTATTATAGCCGGTGGAACGGAAACAACTACTCCAAGGCACAATGCTTATGGCTACTATTATAGCTAGTGAAATGGTTTATAGAGGTAGAATGCTCTTGGCTACTATTATAGCTGGTGGAATGAAAATCATCCTAAGTTGGCCCCAACTCAATAATTTTTTACTTTAAATAATTAGTGTTCTATTTATGTCTTATTCCATAAGTAAACCCCAGCTAGACATGCATGCCCCAAAGGACTTCCCAACTCGTTATCACACTTCCACCCCGGACTTCCTAAATGATCTGGTCCTATAACTTGAGACCTTTATAGGGTTGAGGGTGTCCTATGAAGGGTGTGAGTCAAGTGGAAAGGAGGGTGGAATTTGTGAGTTAAGGGATATTGTAGAAGAAAAGAGAAGTATTAGGGCTTCAGGTTGACCAACTAGGGTTTCTTATCACATATGAGAGTTGGAGAGTAGGGCTGTGATGTTTGGAGTGGGTTGAGTGGATTGATGGTGTTGGAATCAAAGGGCACTATGGGTTATGTATGATAAAGAGAGATTAGGGCCATATAGGCTTGATTAGAGTTTTAAAGGAGAATCCTTAGTAAGTGATGGTGAGCCTAGGTGGAGAAATGGGAATTTTGGATTCATGATGAGTAGGGTGGAATATCAAAAAGAGGTATTGAAGTCTTAGGGAGTTTAAAACTTAAACTAACTTTTCCCACGTAAACTTTTCTCCCATGAAAATATTAACTACCGTAAGACTTACACTTCCCATGCAAGATTTTACTATAATACTTCATTTTATTATTTTTCTTCCTTTATTTTATCTCCCATATGTCACAATACACTTAGGCTTTTTCCACACTTCTTCTTACTCACTCCACCCTCTTTATTTCTTTTAGATCACAACAACATCTCAAAACCGCCTACGGCATATAGGCCTGCATGTCATACCATAACAATCGTACATAAGAGCATGTCATAAATAACAAGTCATATCATCCATATTACACATATCATAAATCATACACAACATACCTTAGCTCCTTGTAAAGCAAGCACTACACATATATTTAGTCCACATTCACATAAAATTGCACAACATATATCATTACACCCATAAGCATATAAATCACAGCGAACCCAAGCCTTCATCATATCTTTACCTAATAGGACATCGGGCTTAGAGCACAAATCCTACGCCTCCTTACAGGATAGGTTTTGTTCGTAATCTATAAGAAATGGAACACTGATTATTAAACCTTCTTCCTACTCTTTTTTTTCACTTTTTCTTTTATTTTCCTAACTAAATATTAGTAGTAGTAGTAGTAATAAGGTTAATAATAGCAAAATATTTAAAATGAATTATACTAAATAAATACAATGGTTAAGGGCACAAGTAGAAAGGGAATAATAGGCAAGGGTAGCGGTAGCAGTGGTGCATGGCAGTGGTGGTGGTGATGGAAGAGAAGGGGGTTTTGGTGTTAGTAAAAAGGAGGGAAGATAGGTTTTCTTAGGTGGTAGGACTTCTAGGTTAGAGGGGGTTGTGGTGGTGTCTCACGGCGGTGGTGTAGGTAGTGGTGGTGCTGGTAGTTGAGAGGGAAAGAGAGAAAAGGAGCATGAAGGAAGGAAAGGAAAGGGGACATGTGAAATGCCCCAAAAATTCTAATTTTATTATTATTTATTAAAAATATTTTATTATGAAAATTAATTAAATAAATTATTTTTATTAAAATAAAATAAAATTAATTAGGGCAAATCAAGAGAAATCTTATAAATATTTTAATTAGGGTGAAATTTGGGTATTTTAGCTAATTAAAGATTTTATTTTAGAAACTAAATAAATAAATTATTTTATTTAAAATAAAAAGGATAAAATAGTTTCAAATTAATATGAATTTTATAAATAATTTAATTGAATAAAATTAGGGTGTTTTGCTAATTAAAATGGAAATTATAAAAAACCTCTTAAAAATCTTAAATTAGCCTAAAAAGAAATTTAAATACTATTTTATTTAAATATTATTATTTTTAAATATTATTATTTTTAAATATCCTAAATATTCTAATTAATTTAATTAACCTAATCCATTATCTTTCCTTTTTCCCTTTCCCTTTTTCTTTTTCTTTCTTCCTTTTTCTTTCTTTTTCATTCTTCTTCTTTTCTTTTTCTTTTTCCCCCTCCCGGACCTGGGCCAGCTTGTGGCCCAGTTCTCCTTTCCCTTCTTCCGTCTTCGGCACGACTTAGCCCGCATGGCTGTTGCCCTTCTTTCGTCCCTCGATGCACTACGTTTCATCCCTTGTTTCACCGAAACTTCGCGTTTCATTTAAATCCTCCCCCTCCTCGCGCCCGACTGGCCCGATCCGCCTCTTTTTTCTTTTCTTTCTTTCTTCCCCAAACAGCCCGGTTCCTTCTCCCCCACCTTCTTCTTTCTTCTTCCCCCATCGACGCATACCTGCAACTCCTTCTGATCGGTCGAAAATTTCAACGGCAACTATGCACGATCGTTGCCCACCTCCCCCTCTCTTCCATGTCGATTCATCGACCATACTTGCTTGCCCATTCCCCTCTCCTCGCACGATTTCCCTCACCCCAGTCCATCACTCTTCCTGCCACGATCTAAATTTTCGCTGGCCATGACGCCACCGGCGAACACTAACCCCACTTGCCCTATTCCCTCGTCTTTCCACTAGCCTCACTCTCTCATTTAAATCCTATAAATACCCCAGTTTGAGCCTAGTATCGAGTTTTGGTCGCTTACCTAGATTTTCCTGGCATTGCGCCGCTGCCTCTTCAGACACCGTTTTCGCCGTCTCTGGCCAACTACGTCGCCCTATCCGCCTACCAAACTCTTCCTTGAACCACCCTCTAGTTAACCAAACCACCAGTTACCCTCGATTTTTCCTGCACAAGCCACCCCGACTGTGCGAAGTAGCCTTCCCAAACAACCCTTTCTCCTACCACCGCCGCCCTTCGAACCACCATTAGACACCTCCTCTGTCGCTTCTTTCACCTCTCAAATTATTCTGCAGACCACCATCTACCTTCCCCTATCCTTCTTTTCCTCTTCATCCCTCTCCTCCTCTCTTTCTTTCCTTCTTCTCCATTCGACCACCACCACCACTGTCGTGCACCGCCACCTTTGGCTGCGCCACCACCCCTATTTTGTTCCCCTCCTTCTGTACAACCATAATCACCCTTGCTTTCACCCTTTTTTCTTTTTCTATTTTTCCCAGCCCTCAAATTTTCCCTTTTTCTTCCCTTTTTCCAGTCGTCGCCGCCCCTGCTGTGCACCACCGCTGGTGCTGCCTATCCCCACCATCCTAAGGTTGAACCCTAGACCCTCTTAACCCTTTTCCTTATTTTTACAAGCCTTAAATTATTTTATTTCATTTATTCTAATATAAATACTATTATTATTATTATTTCCATTATTAATATGTACTATCATTATTATTAGTATTAATGTTATTATTATTATTTCTGTTGAGAGCTGAAGCCCTATTGTAATTTTTAATTCGATTTTAGCACTATTACCCTTATTATTTCTATTATTACTATCATTAATATTAATATGTTATAATTATAATTATAATTATTATTTTCTATTTCAAATTTCTATTATTCTTATTCCATTATTATTAATACAACTATTTTACCATTAGTGTTGTTAATAATGTTATTATTATTATTACTATTATTATTATTATCATTATTATTATTATTTTCAAGTGTTAGTATTATTATTTTATATAGGGTTGAAACCCTATTGTGCCTATTTTGAATTATACTAGTGGTATTATAAATATCAAGTCTTATTATTATTAATATTATCATTACTTTTATCAATAGCATTTATTATTCTTATTAGTGTTGTTGTTGTTGTTGTTGTTGTTGTTGTTGTTATTATTTATTAAGTTATTATTATTCAATGTAGGGTGGAAACCCTACTTCTTTTTATCTTCGACCATTATCTTTACTATTATTACCATTATGGTTATTATTATTTTGTAATATTATTATGGTTTTCATTATTATGATTATTATTATTATTATTATTTCATCATTATTATTATTACTAAATTAGGTTATTTATTTTAGTATTATTATTTCATCATTATTATTATTATTACTAAATTAGGTTATTTATTTTAGTATTATTATTATTATTATTATTATTATTATTATTATTATTATTATTATTCTACTAGTAAAGGGGTCGAATCCCTTATTTCACTTTGTTTTGAATAATATCCTTGTATTATTATTGTTACTATTATTACTATTCTTATTTATATTATCATTGATATTATTTTTAGTATTTTTGATATTATTATTTTAGTATTATTATTATTATTAGGGCAAAGTTTTCAACCGTATATTATCAACTTTTATAATATTTCTATGATTTCTATATCTTTAGCAAAGTTAGTAATTAGTTAATGTTATTTTATAAATATAGTATTATTTATTTAAAAACCTAGTATTATAATAAGTTAATGATTAATAGTATTTTTGATAGGAGGGAGTCTAATTTTAGCTTTCCCCTCATAATAAGTTAACTCGGTCAAAGCCTTAAAGAGGTGTAGGCACGTACTCCAAGACCGGTGTCGTTTTAGGTAAGGGGTGCTAAGGTCATATGTATAATATGTGATTTTATGCTATGCATGCCATGTGATATGAATTATAGTATATTTCATGTGTATATTGTATAATTGTTATGAATGCAGCATAATATGGAGTTGAAGTATGTTGGTGTGAATAAATTGTGGTATAAGAATTATGTGTATATGTGTGTTATTATTATGGTATGATGTGGCCTTAAGACATGCATGATAGGGTTGTAAAATAATGATGGGGAGTGTAACAATGTGGTGTTAGGGTTTTGCATGGAGTTGTGGGATGCATGGTATTAGGGTTTGCATGGCGTTGGGCTTTGTATGAAGTTAACGTTGCATGGTGGTAGTAATGGTTGTATGGCGGTATTAGGGCTTGCATGGAATTGCATGGTGTTAGGGTTTGCATGGAATTGCATGGTGTTAGGGTTTTGTATGGCGGTATTAGGGTTTGCATGGTGATATTAATGGTTGTATGGTGGTATTAATGGTTGTATAGTGGTATTAGGGTTTGCATGGTGGTATTAGGGTTTGCATGGTGGTATTAATGGTTGCATTGCATGGTGATATTAATGATTTTATAGAGGTATTAGGGTTTGCATGGTGGTATTAATGGTGGTATGGTGGTATTAGGGTTTGCATGGTGGAGTTAGGGTTTTACATGGGAGTTAATGATTGCATAGGATGTAGGGTTTGTATGAAAGGTTTGAGAGGTTGTATGGGATGTGTAAAGTTTGCATGGGAGTGAAATTTACATATGAAAGGTTGATTTGGGGTATAAGGAAGGTAATGTAAGTGTTATTTGGGTGTTTGAACATTTTGGATGAAAAATAGTATGTGGAGATTATATAAGGGTCTGCAGAAGACCGAACTAGAGTTTGCGTGGACAATTAGGATTTGTTGTGGTTGCTTAGAATTTTTGTATTAGCATGTGTATTTGGTGATTAAAGTGTAATAATGATGGTGGAATTTTATGATTTGTGATGTGTGAAGTATAAAGAGAATGATGCGTGCATGTCCATGGTGAAAGCTTTTGAAGAAGATACTTAAAACATTAATTACGTAAAGTGGAAGATGTTGAGCCGGGCCCAGACCGATCCACCGGCATAATAGTGGTAGGGAATGTTTCCCTTGCGACCGATCCACCGGCTATAATAGTGGGGGATCCCGAGCTCAACAAAATCAAACCCTACAGTTGCTAAGACATGGGAAAGATACTAATTACTTACAGTGGAACACCGTACGAGAAGGAGTCAGACCAATCCACCGGCATAAAATAGTGGCAGGGTATGTTACTTTCGCGACTGATCCACCGGCTAAAATAGTGGCAGGGCATGTACCATCGCGACCGATCCACCGGCTAAAATAGTGGGGTTCCCATACTCGTATGGACTTAATAAAGAGCATGGTGTGAAAATATTTCGATAAAGGATTTATGAAGTAATTAATCTGAACTATATTGGATCTTGGCATTTTCACCTGATCGTACATTTGCCTTTATGTTATCATGATGGATTATGCTCTTTTATTTCTTCTGCATTATTTGTATGACTTTGTGTGTTGACCTTAGTGCTCGGTTACCTTACTCAATACATAGTGTACTGATCACCCTTTTCATGGGTGCTACTCATTCCCACGAGTAGTATGCCCTTCTGACTTTGTGCAGGTGGGCGAGATATTAGTCGGGGTTGAGTGTTGAGCTAGGGTGTGGGCTCGAAGTTCGAGAGTGTCGTGGCTGTTTTTACTCTTCTTGTTATTTTATTTCGCTTCTACTAATTCTCTTTGTATCGGAGTTATCTTTTGTGATTTATTACTTTGTGTTCAGTATTTGAGATGGACCTTTTAAAAGTTGTACAATTATATCTCATTGTGATTATTAATTATAATTCTTTACGCATACTGTGATTTCTAAGTTATTATCTCTTTAATTCATTTTATGAAATCTTGGTTTAAGTTTTATATTAATCTTTTTAGCCTTAGCACTTGGTATTGAAATGGTCGGAAAGAACCGGTTTGGTATTAAGTGTGGTGGTAACATCCCTAGAATTTACGGATTTTAATTTAAAATTCTTCTGCTAAAAAAAGTAGTGAATTTTGGGATGTTACAACATGATGGTGAAGGGAAGGTAGGGTGAGGTTTTATATGTAGGAAGGGAGGTAGTGGAGGTGGTGGTTGCTGCGGTAGTGGCGGCATAGAGCGGTGCAAGGGGCAGAGATGGGAGCAAAAATGCAGCACGAGCCGCCCATTTTGCATAGGTAAGGAGAGAAGAGGAAAGGAGTTTAGGGGCAGGGGAGGTCTTGTTCAGCAGAGAGTGATGGAGGGAAGAGGAAGGGTGGGTGTGGCATGGTGTGATAGCGGTGGTGATGGCGACTAAGGAGGGGGTGCGAGGAAGGCTGAGGAAGGGTTTTGAGTGGCAAAAAAGAGAGGAAATTGAGGCGGTAGAGGCAATAAATAGGGGGAGATGGTAGGAGGAAGTGGACAAGGGAAGGAAGAAGACAAGGGAAGGGGTGGTTGGCTGTTGGTCTGCAAATGGGCCGGTGTAGCTTGCGTAGCCAGGGGACATGGCATGATTTTAATAGGGCTACAAGGGGTTAGGTAGGGGGTTTTGGGGTTGTAGAAGGGAGGGGACTAGTACAGGGTAGTGCCAGTTGCACACCTTGTAGGTTAGGATAAGGAGAAGGTGAGGGGAGAGAGAGAACCAAGGCTGCGAAGTAACCGTGCTTGTTGCGCTAATCAAGGGGAAAGGTTGAAGACAAGGGTAAAAAGGGAAGAAAGAAAGAAGGAAAGGGAGAAAAAGGGAAAAGAAGGGGGTGGTCGCGGATGGGGGCTAAGCCACGTGAGGGGAAAGAAAAAAAGAAGGGGAGTGGGTCGAGGAAACGAAAGGAAAGAAGAGGAGGGGAGAGGGCTTTTGGGTCGCATTAGGCGGGGCCAAGTCTTGCGAGGAAGGGATAGAAAAGAAAGGAAAAAAGAAAAAGGAAGAAAAAGGGAAGAAACAAGAAAAAGGAAAAAAAAGAAAAAAAGGAAAGTGAGGGGGTTGGGGTGCTTTATGATTTTTTTTGAAATTTTAGGAATAATAAAATTATTAATAATAAATAATTAATTTTTTTATTAATTTAGAAATTATTTTTATAATGTACTTTAATCAAATCTTACCTAATAATTCTTATTTAATTTTTAATTCCTAAAATAGGGTTTTAGAGGTATTTCATACGATTGCTAGACCCTCGCTCTTATAGCCTCCCCTAGCTACTAATCCCTCACTATGTGAGTCCCGAGAAGTACCGCAACTAGTTCACTGACCATCAATAAACTCCCATTGTAACAAGACAAATCTCACATCCTCAAGGACTAACTCATTCTTCCCATACAAGTGTACCTCATGAAAATGCTTAAAACCTAAGGGCAAAGAACATATCAACATAATAGCTAAATTTTCATCATCTAATTTAATATTTATATTGTGTAATTCTATAACAATAGAGTCAAATTTATCTAAACGACTTTTTAAATATTGACCCTCATCTAGTTTCAGATTATGAAGCCAACTCGTCAACAATAACTAGTCTGCTACCGATTTTGTCATGTACAATGACTCCAGCTTTAACCACATGGCAGCTATCATGGATTCTTTTTCCACTTCTCGCAGTACCTCGTTTGACAAAAAAATTATATGGTAGAGAGGGCCTTTAGATCTAGTTCTTTAAATCTCTCATCCTTCATTGATTATGGCTTCTTTGAATAATCGGATAAAGCTTTTTTCAATCTATTCTGAATTAAATTCACTTGCATCTTTAATTTTCATAATCTAAAATTGATATAGTGATTAAAATTCTTAATATCAAATCTTGTATCCATTTCAATAATCGGATCTCTTCAACAATGTAGTTTTGATACTAAATTATTGCGATAATAGAATGGATTTAGAGAGATCCACACCAAATTGGGATTAACATAATTTTGCATAATTGAAAACTCAAACATAAAATAAAATAATTTAAGAAAAAAGTAGAGATCTTTATTTATGTTTTTGTGTAATTACAACATAATTAGACCAATAAATCAATTAATTATACAAATTTACAATTTCATTTGAATGTAGAATTCTACGGAGAAGATGAAGTTGGGATACACGACTCTCGACGGCTAGGGTTTCAACATGTCTCCTTTTATAGAAAAAAAAACCCTTATGGAGCAAAACAACGTGCTTTGAAAATAGGAAAAAAACATGATTCGTATTTTGGAACCATGAGACTTCCGTGTTTGTTTTCTTACTTTCGACTTTTGTCTAAAATACTTCAAAAGTTTTTCTAGGAATCATGATCCGTGTATCTTAACACGGTACTACAACACACCATACTATACCAAGCTTCTCGATTACCTGTATGAAATCACACAATGTTATTCTAGGCTCAAATAACCAATTGAAACTCACAACTACTATTTACCGAGAAGTTGGTTGCATTTTCTGGGGTAATAACTCAGGTTCCAAGATTAACCTTTCTATTGGTTTGAGTCATGACTAGTTGATCGGTAAATTTGGAATTCATGTTTTTACCTATTTTTCAAGCTATTTATGAAACCAAAATTATTTTAATTTATATCCACATAATTTTAAATATATATTAAAACCTTTTAGAATAGGGTATTGTAGATATCCATTGGTTTTGTTTTTAAAACGCTTCCATATTATCTTTAAACCAAAATTTTAAGTTAAGAAATTTAATGGTGTCATACTTTTCATCAATATTTAACGTACAAAAACATGTCATCATACCACCTAACCCTTCAAAATCATTCACAAACCTCTTAAGCACACAAATCATGCATTGAAATCAACTTAATGCAAATTAAGTCGTCATACTCGCCTACTACTATTTGTTAAATAAATAATGTTCAGAATTATTAATGTATATCCATTTATTTTAAATTAGAGAAGTTGTCAAGTATTAATATGACTGAATCAATAATTAAGTTGCTGTAATAATAATTTTTGATAGATATGTTTTATTTATATAAACAAATTGTTAAAATAATAATAATACTTTATATCTTATCAAATAAAAAATAAAGTTACCAAAAATATGTTGATACTCAAGATGCTTGCGACATCGTGCTAACAACTATAAATCAATTTTAATTTAATTGAATAATAAAATTTTAATAATTTAGGTTATATAAAATGCGGATATTACTAGGGATGATAATATGTCGGGTCTGGGTCAGGTTCGGGTCGGGTCTGGCCATACCCAGATTCGGACATGTTTATATTACCTAGATCCAACCTAGACCCGTATGATATCAAAAGTTCAGACCCAGATCCGCCGGATTTAGTGGGCAAACGGGTCCTAAATAGGTCCAGTTATTTTAAAAAATAATAATTAATAATCTATACTAATATAAATACATTTATGTTTTATATAACTTAATATGTATTTTTTGTCAAAAAAATTATCTAAATGAAAAAATAAATATATTAAAATAGTTATGTTAACATTTCAAATGGTATTTTATTCTTTTTAGAATATAATATTGTACATATCGTTTATAAAGTAAATATAGAAAAATAAAATTAAAAAAAAAGATAAGTAGCTCAAATAAAATTAATAGCTTATTTGGAGTTATTTATCAAAAGTAATTATCATAGATAATTACTTATTTTAGAAGTTTTTTAGCATAAAAAGTTTCTAAAATAAGTAATTATTATAGATAATAAATTTTGATAAATAGGTTCAAATATAAGATAAAACAATAATGATAAATATAATATTATTATATATTTATATATGTATATATATAGATACATATATATATTAAACAGATCTGAATTTTGAACGGAATCTATATCCAAATTCTTTAAGTTATATATAAACCTATATCCAAAATTCATAGAGTCAAACCACTAAAACTAAGGCGGATCTAACGACTACGGATCTAACGAGCCGTCTCTAGGTACTACACAAGCAATCCAAGGAAGAGGGAAGAAAATAGATACGTTGAAGAAAGAAGAAGAACGTTGCTTTAAGAAGGAAGAAGACTAGAAGAGGTTGCACGATATTCCGTCCCCATCCACGTCACTCTGTCACTTTCTCAGTGACGAAATGCTGTATGCATCTCTCTCTCCTCCATTGCTGGTGGCCTGCCTGTAATTTTGCAGATCGAAACAATTCTCCAAACAGCGCCCCCCACTCCTTCACCGATCACTTGTTGGTTCGCTAGAGTTCAGCAGTCAGCAGCCAAACACCCGTTACCTAACACAACTGACTCGGTTCCTTTTCCCGCGATCAATCAATCCTACCTTTGCTTAAAGCAGAATCGATGAACGTAAGCCATCCAGCGGTGCACCCGTTGGAGTCGCTGCCCCAGACAGATGGCGGCGGTGGCGATGGCGGTGTTGTTGTTCCGCCCACTGTCTGGATGAAGGATATTCAGGGCATGCCCGGTACTCCGGGTGGTGTAGCCCTTAGATTCTCACAATTTGCATTTGCTGCGGCTGCACTTTGCGTTATGGTTACGACCAGTGATTTCCCTTCTGTTTCTGCCTTCCGGTAATTTTCTTGCTTTTCATATGCTCTTTAAAACTCCATTTGTTTTTCAGTCGCGCTGTGTTAAATTGGTGATCGACCTTATCTGAGTTGCATTGAATGTTTGTCGGGTGAAAGCCTCTAATACTGATCCCCACATCATATTATGTTGCCGTCTTGATACATGATATGTCTGAAGCTCATCAGGTTTAGTTCTTGTCTTCATATCTGACATGAAATAAATGAACTGGATTTATTCTGTTCTCGAGATGGATGAACTTCTTTCGTAATACCTTATTTTATCTTTTATCCTTGTCTTTGATTGCTTCTGTTGGTTCATAAGCCATATAGAACTTGTTTGATTTTCTGTTTGGACTGTTCGATCTAGTATGAAAGTGAAGGTGCCACCCAAATACCAACATATCGGTGGATATATACACCAGTAGTTAGCTACCCGCACCTCAGTTTTTCATACACTTAAATATTTTAATGTACTCAGTTTGGAAAATAAAAAAGGAAAAGAAAAGAAAAGAATAATGGTCAGCAGATTCACTTAAAACTTTAGAATTTGTATAACTGAAATATAAGTTCTGATTCAAGTTGTTTGAACTTAAGATCAAGAGGAAATTGGAGCTTATAGACTTGCACCAACTCCTGCTTTGGTAGAGTTATTCCTGTTCTTTATTTTTTATCTTTTTATGTGGACTTTACTGTTTGGACAAGCTCAGTTTGCAACTTCGCACTGAGTGATAACCGTGAGTACTGTCAATGATGTTCTTTGCCCTTAGACTTTAGAATTTGGATAATTGAAATGTAAGTTCTGATTCAAGTTGTTTGAATTTAAGATCCAAGAGGAAATCGGAGCTTATAGACTTGCACCAACCTCTGCTTTGCTAGAGTTTTTTATGTTATTTTTGCTGTAAACTTTCTTGTTTGGACAATATTAGTTTGCAATTTTTCACTGAGCGATAGCCTTGTGGACTACCACTGATGTTCTTTGCAAAAAAATGCTTCTCATGCTTTCAAATGGTAGTTACATGGACTACTACATGTGTTGTTTTTCTATGATCACAGATTTGTCTTATTTATGATGTCTTCCGCCTGACACTCGTTTCTCAGTTTCCTTCTAGTTTGGTACCTTGTTTACTTAGTCACTTACTGCATGGACATTTCATATCCATTCTTCCTCTAATTTCTTTCCACCGATGCTCATCCTTTTTTTGTTCAAACTTCTCTTGAGACATCTTTATTTGCCTTAAATGGTATTTGTTGGGAGATGTGCATCAGTTGGCTCTTCTCTCTCTCTTAAATCATCTTTAGCTTTACAATTAGAATCTAAGATAATAGGTGGTTTAAACCGCAATCTAAGCACCCTCCTTTCCAACATTCCCTCAGAGGATGTTAGGGCCCTAGGATATATCAAGTTCTGGAGCAATCAGAGGGGATTGATTTTATGAGTGCTTCGAATTAGGGTTCTTGCACTTCGCTATTAGAATAGGAGAATTGGAGGAGGAGGAGGGGAGGAGGAATTGCCTACATGAGACTACAAAAATACATAGGTACCAATGCCATAAAACCTCTTGTATATTATCTCCTTCTCAAACCCCAAAATAACATCGTTTGGGTTGTGGTCTACTTGCATTATGCCCTCGGTATGTCAATATCGAGACTGTTATAGTCACCTATTGAAAATCAATTATAGAATCACTATGGGCCAGTAAAGCCTACAACATTGGTCGTGCATCCTTTGTCACAATCCCTTGTCGACCCATATCTAAAAAGCAAAAAAAGGCTTTTACCTTTTATTATCGTAGCTAAATCTTAAAATTAGGAGAATCTTTCTTTATTTGTTGATATCTTATTATTTAGTTTATTTAAGTTAGATATGTAGAATTGTATATATATTATTCCCTAAGAATTAGGAAGTTATTAGTTACCATCTTTAATAAGGGTCGAGCATAGGTTGTGTTAGGTATAGATAAGCATATTGTCACGATCCATGACTTGCCCCAAGCATCTAGCAAATGATCCATGCGAATATAGGTGCTCCCTGGTTGCCTAATGGTTGCTAATGTCGATATTATTTTTCAGGGACGATTTGGTGTCCATCCTATGCATCTCTTCGTTTTATTATTGTGGGATGTTGCGCATATTCGAAATGGTGCTCAACTATAGTGGACTGTGGATGTTGGCCTCTCCAGGGGTGCTAAGGTCAAAACCTTTGAGCACGTGACAAGTGGTATCAGAGCAACTCATTGCCCAAGCTGGTTGACAAGTATTTTGCTGTGTTGTGGGGTGTACCCCGAAGGAGTATGGGTAGCCCGTTGGGGGACGATTAGCTTTAAAGGAGTGAAGCCAAGGGGTCGTGAGTGTAGCACTTGTCCATTGACAAGTAGTGTTGGTGGACGTGGTTGGTGTGGGATCCAGGCCATTGAAATGAGTTGTTGAGGGTTGCGTAATGAGAGGATTTCGGGCATGCATGGATTGTCGCTACGAAGGGGTCGGATATGCTGTAACAAATATGTGGCGTACGAGATGTTGGTTAGACTACAAGCCTTGCGGGGCAATGTAGGTATTTATGCGATGTTTTTTTATTTTATTTTATTTTTATTTTTATTTTTATTTAACAGTGGGCGAGTGTCAAAAGACTGTCAGGAGGACAATACTTGAGATGCGGGGAAGTGATGTTGGGACTCCTCTGTGGTGCAAATGAGGGTGTTTGCGATTTTGGGTGGGGGAGATTGTCACGGTTCATGACTTGTCCCAAACATCTAGCAAATGAGCCATGCGAATATGGGTGCTCCCTGGTTGCTAATGTCGATATTACGTCTCAGGTACAACTTGGTGTCCCTCCTATGCATCTCTTCGTGCTATTATTGTGGGATGTTGCACATATTCGGGATGATGCTCAACTGTAGTGGATTGTGGATATTGACCTCGCTAGGGGCGGTGGGGCAGAAACATCTGAGCACGTGACAATATGCCTATGGTCTTAGTGATTGGAGAATTAACGAATTCGTCGATTCTTCATTCCTTATCTGTCTCAATAGTCATCACGCTCTCTAGGTCATCAACCTCCCTTCCCCTTCCCCTTCCCCTCTCTTTTGCTCTCAATCCTTCTTCTAATACACATTCAAATGTCTCTAATTAACTTCTTCTCTAATTTAATAAATCACCATGGGACACAAATGCACCAAGTGAAATGATAATTGTTCAAGAAGTCAATCCCGAGTTAGAGTTTTAACTTAGGATCTAGGTTCAGCCACAGATGTGAGTCATGAAGTTAATAATTAGGAAAATAACAAGTATTTGAGCGAATTAATTGAAGTTATTTGAGCAGATTGCGACCAATGACAACAATTATTGGAAGGTATATGCGCCTAAATTCAAAATTCCTAGCCTCAAGGGCATGTGTTAGAGTCAGCAACTGCATAGTGACCATCAACCCTCTCGTGCTGCCTATCGGACCACTGTAGGTCATTGGCGAAGCTATTAACAAAATTTTTGGTGCTAGCCTTTGCTGTGGTCCTTCTTCCCTTTATTCATGCCTTGCACTATTACTGATGCAGGTCGGGTTTCATCACAAAAGTCCTTCTTGGAGGCATATTTATCATTTCTTGCAGTTCGTGGAAGGTTTATACATATTTCTTGAAATTTGAAACCTTTCTGTGTTTAACACACTTTTCTTGAGATAATCTTGCAAAGCATGTGACTTCTTGCAAAGATGAACATCTGTACATGCTAATGCTAAGGCATGAGTCGAGAGATGATATTTATACATGCATAACAACCTAGGTTCAAGTTGGTTATAGTTGTTAAGTTGTCAGAGGTTGTTATGATACTCTTTGTATTATTTGTGCATGTGTCAAATTATAACAATCATAATGAGTTGGATTTCAATTATTAATTAGGAGTTAGTTGAGGTAGTTAGGGTTGTTAGAGTGAGTTAGTCTATTTTCACATGTGGGCTGATAGAGACCTACGAATTTGTAACAAAGTTTATGAGACTTGGCTGGAGTTTGTTAGGCTTTATTCCTTATATATAGGGCTTGAATTCCCCATATAAGAAACATATTGTGATTGAGTTCAAAGCTAAACAAAATCTCTTTGTGAGTATATTTTCCATCTATATGAGGTTGAATTTTTTCTTTGAAGTTTTATTTGGTGCTTTTCTTCATGGCTCCTTATTGAAGTCTACTTGGCATTTCATTCTCTAGCAATCCCTCTCAAGGAAGTCTTTATGAATCCTCGATAGGTAGTTTAGAGTTCTTCTTTGTGTTTTGCCTACATCCATATCCGTTTTCCTTTTGTATTCAAATGCGTGTATAAAGTTCCACATCATTTTTGGTATCAAAGCATGGCTGGTTCATTTCCTTTAATTAACCATGATCTTAAGCTTCTACCACATATTGTTTTCTCTTTTTCATTCGTCCATCACATATCCAACTTTCGCCCAGACACATCTTCAAACATTTGTAAAGACTTCGATCACGATTCCTTTGAATTTGAACATATACATTTCTTGTTGAGTGTTTAACCCTTGTTTTCCATTTATTTTGAGTGATACTGGTATCAGTTCAGCCAGATCGCATTCCCTGCTTACCACATTGAATTATTGATTAATAACACTTAATGGTAGATGAGAGAAGAAATTGAGGTGAGGAAAGGAATTGTGATAATATTAGAGAATAATTCTACCAGGCATTCGAGGCCTTGGCAACCTCCCCCCTTTACAATCGATTTTTTGTCCCTCTACCTGATTCTCTTTCCTCCCTTAAATAAAAGATACTCCAATGACTAAGACTCTAATAGCAGAAAAACATAAAAAAAAAAGACTCAGCAAATCTAACAGACTTCATCAACCTCCTAGCCAGCTCAAAAGACTCCCTTTTTGCAGCTTAATCACCTAGTCCTTTTATCCTTCCTAACACTGGTATATTTGATGATGGGTCTATCATTACTCCCTCCTCGAACCTTCACCTTGTCCTCAAGGTAAACTCAGGAAACTGCTAGTTGATGAGATCGAATTCCTCCCATGATGCTTCGAAACCCGGCAACTTTTTCCACCTGATCAGAACTTCCAGTATCCCCTAGGAATTGTAGCACAAATCCAGGACAACATCAGGTTCAACCTTCCATTCCATATCAAGGGTTAAAACAGGGGTAAAAGGTTGAATCTGACTTCCTTTCCCCACTACCGCCTTAAGCACTAACACATGAAAGATATGGTGAATGGAGGCATTGCCTATTAATTTAAGGTGATATGCACCTCCTTAATCGTGGCCTCCATCTGGTAGGGACCAAAATACCTCGAAGCAAGCTTTTCATTGAGGCGCTTAGCCAGGGACATGTGGCGATATGGTTTAAGCTTCATAAATACCCAACTTCCCATTGTAAAATCCTACTCTATTCTCTTCTTGTTAGCCTGTTGCTTCATTCTCAAGTGAGCTCGTTGGAAGTGGTGCTTCAATTCAGCCAGAATCACATCTCTCTCTATCATCACATGATCCACTGCGGTAATTGGTGTATTCCTAGATTCATAACGCAATAGGGAAGGGTGTCTCAACCTTATAAAGCTGTGAAGTGTGTGGATTGGATGGCCGAGTGAAAAGATGTATTGTACCAAAATTCTACCCATGGAATCCATTTTGCCTATTGCTTGGGTTTGTCACCCGCAAAACAACACAAATAGGTCTTCGAACTTCGATTGATCACCTTTGTTTAGCTATCTGTTTGAGGGTGGTATGCTGAATTGAACCGCAACTTTGTGCCTTGCAACTTAAACATTTCTTTCCAAAAATTACTCACGAACACCTTATCCCGATTAAACACTATCGACTTGGGAACACCATGTAAGTGGACTATTTCCTTCACAAAGACAACAACTGTATGTGCTATAAAAGGAGTTGTCTGTATGTGCTATAAAAGGATGTTTCAGAGGAATAAAATGGGCATACTTGGTTAAACATTCCACAGTTACCATCACATAGTCATAGCCTTCTGAACTAGGCAGCCCCTCAATGAAGTATACTGATATATGCTCCCAGACTTGTTGAGGAGCTGGCAAAGGTTGTAGCAACCTTGTTGGCTCAAGGTTTGGTATTTATTTTGCTAACATACCCCACAACGAGCAACATAGTCCTAGGCCTCCTTCTTCATACTCGACCAATACACCTCCCTTGCCAACCTGTGAAATGTTCTTAATACGCCTGAGTGGCCTCCCAACCCTCCTCCATGAAATTTGGCCAGTAACTTCCCATTCCAATTAGATTTAGCCGGTATAACTAAGCGGCCACGATACATCAAATTTCCTTATTGTAAGCTCTAATCCCTGGTGCCCTTCACACCTTACGGCGACCCCTGCACTGTGGGCCCCAATTCTAGATTAGCCGCCAATTTGGATTGAAGAGAGCTCAAATCTTTTACCCAAGCAGCCAAAAGAGTAGCAAGTTCAACAGGTGATTCAATCCTTCAGAGTGCATCGACAACCTTATTCTCGCCCCTTGGCTTGTATTTTATAGTAAAGTTGTAACACCACAATTTAGTGACTCATTTGAGGTGCTCTTTGGGTATTACTCACTACTCCAGCAAGTACTTTAGACTCTTTTGATCTGTCTTCACTATAAATTTCTGTCCCATAAGGTAGTGTCGCCACGTTGGATGGCTAGCACTACTGCCATTAGCTCCCTTTTATACATAGATTTCAAGCGTGCCCACTGGCCTGAGGCTTGGCTGAAAAAGGTGATTGGATGTTGCTTCTGCATCAAAACTGCCCTGATACCAATCCCTGAAGCATCGGTTTTTATCACAAAAGGTTCCCTAAAGTTAGGCTATCCCAAAATTGTTATGGATAACATGGCTTTCTTGAATTTATCAAAGGATTCCTGCGCTTCTCCATTCCATATGAAGCTATCTTTTCTTCAATTGAGCCGTAGGAGGGGTTGCTATGCGCCCGTAGTGCTGAACAAACTTCCAACAATATCTTGCCAACCCTAAAAATCCCCGCAGCTCCTTCAGCATTTTTAGCACCGGCCAATCCTTGATACACTTGAGTTTGGCTGGGTCAGCTATCACCCTTTTAACAGAAATTATGTGACCCAAATACTCTAGTGCCAACTGTCAAAATTCACACTTCTTCATGTTCACAGTTAGTGCATTAACACGTAATATTTCAAACACTAAGGTTAAGTGCATCTGGTGTGACTCTCCCATATCTCGACTATACACCAATATATCATCAAAAAAATACCAATACAAACTTACAGAGGAAGGGCTTAAATACGTAATTCATAAAAGCTTGAAACGTAGCTAGGGCATCTGTCAAACTAAATGGCATTACCAAGAACGCATAGTGTCCATCATGTGTACGAAAAGCAGTCTTCGACACATCCTTTGGACTCACTCTGATTTGATGGGGTCCTTATTTCAAATCCAACTTTGAAAGCACAGCTGCCCCATTCAGCTCATCAAGCAATTCATCAATCATGGAAATAGGGAATTTATCTGGGATTGTAACCTTGTTAAGGCCTTGTAATCAACACAAAATCGCCAACTACTGTCTTTCTTCTTCACTAGTAGTAGGGGACTAGAGAAGGGACTATGGTAGGGTTGAATTTCATCCACCAAGCGTTTGATCTCATCCTTCTGCACCTATGGGTACCTGTAGGGCCTCACATTCACTGGACAAGTACCCGGAATTAGCAGAATTTTGTGGCCTAACCCACGCTGAGGGGGCAGTCCTTGTGGCTCCTTGGTTACTTCAGGATACCTCCGCACTACCGCGTGCAGTTGAGAGGGTGTATCAATAGGCCCCTGTTCTACACTCAAATTGGATTCTAATGCGCTACGTTCGAGTAAGGTTCCTTGACCCCTTTGGCATACTGTTTGAATTAAGGACTTAAAGGAAACCTGAGTCTTACATAATCAACACCCCTCAGTAGAGTGACGACCATTCTATTCATTATAAATTTCATCAGTAAGTCCCTTCAGTTTATCTGCATCATCCCCCGCTTTTCCAACCATTGCATTCCTAGTATGACATTTACACTTCCCAGTTTAAGGGGTAAAAAATCTTCAATTACCTCAACTTCTTGTAGGGTTAATTGGATCCCCTTACATATTACTTGCGTTTGAATTGGATTTCCAGTACCCATGAGTACCCCGTATAAAGCCGTTCCAGATATAAGAAGCCCAAGCCTCTCCATTAGGTCAGTTGCAATGAGATTGTGAGTAGCTCACAGTCAATCAAAACCACTAGTGTCTCCCCTTAGATATGCTCTCTTAGCTTCATGGTTCTAGGCATGTTGAATCCCACGACCGAATTCATAGATAGTTCTACCTCGCCCTTGATTTCCTCCCCTATATCAATAATTTGTGTTGGCAGTTCTTCCTCTCCCTCTTCGAACTCCACTATGTCATCCACTAGCATTAATTGGAGCAAGCAATTATTACAGATATGGCTAGGCGAGTACTTCTCTTCACATTGGAAACATAATTCCTTCAACCACCGGCACAACAACTCGGCATTTGGGTGTTGCCCGAACCCCTGAGTTCTCTTGTTGGCTTAAGACTTCTCAAAGTGAGGTGCGTTGCTAGTAATTGTTGTGTACGGCTTCGGAAGTGAGGGTGCGACCACTGATTTGGTCACTCCGGTGCTAGGCGAGTTCGAATAAGAGCTCCTTGGGCTTAAATTTGCCTGTGCAGGAAAATTTGACCAAGACCCATTTCTCCGTGCTCCGCCTAACCCATATCTCCCTATTTGTATGACTCGATTTTTATCCTCCTCCGTCAGGGCCAACTCCATTATCTTTATTAGCCCATTGGGTTGCATCAACCAAACCTCTTCCCTCATTGCAGCCCATTAAAAAAAGTGCTAATGAGCACCTCTTTTGTTAATCTTCCTTTGAGAGGCGCAACAAGCAACTCAAATGCCTCCAGATATTCCTCCACCAAAGCAATCCGACTAGTAGCCAAGAATTTCTTACAAAGTGTTCCCTCATGCTTCGGTCGAAATCGAGTAAGGAAAACTTCCTTGAAGTTCCTCTAGGTTGTGAACCTTTTGCCTTCTTCCATGTATTGAAACTAGGCAAGTGCCTTGCCCTCCATAGCCACTAGTACTAATTCTAGTTGTTCTATCTCTGTAAGTCAATTCAGGTTAAAATTTTGTTCCGCGTGGAACATCCAGCCATCCGGATTCGAGCCATTGAAGATTGGAGGCTTCAACTAGCAAATAAAGCGATATTCAACTTATGGAGTCTCCTGTTCTATTGTGTGTGTTGCGATTGGTTCGGTATCTACGACCTCTTGCGCATCCTTCTCCTCCTTCCCCGAGTTGGATGGAGATTTAGTTTGGCCTCCTTGCCCAAGCAATTGATCTAACTTGCCTAGTGCCTCCGTCAGATTTCTTTCAAGTTGCAGAATCTTCCATGTGTCTCCCTTGATGCCATCAATCTCCTTTTGCCACTCATGCTGAATTACCACCAATTTCTCTTCCATAGCGCCCATTCTTTTCTCCACAACCTCTACTTTTTTCTGAGCCATCCTTCCCAATCACGACCTGCTCTATGGTAGCAGTTCACCTAGATCGCATTCCCTGCTTACCACACTGAATTATTGATTAATAGCACTTAAAGGTAAGTGAGAGAAGAAATTGAGGTGAGGAAAGGAATTGTGATAGTATTAGAGAATAATTATGCCAGACGTTCGAGGCCCTGACAACCTCCCTTCTTTACAATTGATTTTTCTCCTTCTACCCGATTCCCTTTACCCCCTTAAATAAAAGATACTCCAACGATTAAGACTCTAATAATAGAAAAATGTAAAGAACGATTAAGACTCTAATAATAGAAAAATGTAAAGAAAATGACTCAATAAATCCTAATAGATTCCAATAACCTCCTGGCCATCTCAAAAGACAAAAAAATCCCCTTCTGCAGCCCATTCACTCGTTCCTTTATCCCTTCTAACATAGTTAAATTTGATGATGGGTTTATTAGGTATACATTTGGTTGTGTTATTTTACTACAAAACACATAATGGCAAATGAAGAATTCATGAAATCTTTTCATGACACTTTACAAACTTAAATCCCACGTTGGGAAATGAAGGAGAATCAAATGGAAGCATAAGAAGATAAAATTGAAGGCACGGTGAGGAGAGCCCTTCAAATCAAAGGAGGACACGTTAATGCTCATATGGAGTATAGCGAGGATGGTTCCAAAAGTAAAGAATCACATGGGAGGTGTCTAATACATGTTCGAAGGCATGATCATGATGATGACAAAGGTATGAAATTCAAACTCTTATGGAGAACTTGATGCTAAGGTGTTCGATGAATGGATGCAATCTAGGGAAGGCATTTTCAAATGTAAAGAATATGAGGATGTTATGAAATGCAAACTTGCAATTCTAAAGTTGAAGAAATTTGCAAGAATATGGTTGACAATCTAAAGATGAGTACAAAAAGAGAAGGCAAGCCTAAAATAAGATCATGGGAGAAGTTAAAGAAACACTCGAGGAGGAAATTCATTCCAAGAGAGCATGATTATGATAATTTCATTAGGATGATAACTCTCAAACAAGGATCTTTTAATGTGGAAGAATATTCAAGAGCATTTGAGAAACTTGTTCTCATTTGTGATGTCCAAGTGAGGAAATAACAAAGATGTGCAAGATCCTATTGTTGAAGGGGGGGACTTCACACGCGAGGAGAAAGGGAAAGATAAACTTGCGGAAGGTGTACATAACCAATGTTATAAGTGGAGGTTATGGAAATTTTGCAAAATTGTCCAAATAAAAGGGTGTTGACATTAAAGGAGATTGAAAGTATGGAGAAGTGTGGAGGAGTAAAAAATAATGAAGATATTATAAGTGTAAGTGGAGAAGAAGTTCAAGCATATTTCATGATGCGAAGAGTTGATTCAATTGAAGACAAGGTGTTTCAATATTTCCAAGGGATCAAATGATGTTTTCATGGTTCAAATCTTTACATTAATTCTTTATGTTTGAAGCATTATGGTGATATTTCCATGAATTTTCCTTACCATTGGAAGTCTCATAGTGATTATTCTTGGAGTTGTCTTGTTATTCAAAGCTTGAAGATGGTCATTCCTTGAATATTAAATTTGATTATTCACTTTGGGTGGTTATATTTGATTATGTTATGTTACATTTGAGGAGACCTTTAAATATTTTCAAGAACATTAGGCATCTTGGAAGATTTATTGAAGATCAGGTGTTGTTCATGTTCAAGGGCTTAAATTTTAGGGCAAAGTCTCTCAATAAGGAGGCTACTTATCATTTTTTGTAGTTCTTGGAAGGTTTATATATACAAAGTTCATGAGTTTAAAACCTTTCTTTAAGGTGTTTAACAAGTTTAAAACACTTTCTTGAGATAATCTTGCAAAGCATGTGACATCTTGCAAAGATGAAGATTTGCTAAGGCATTAGAGGATGCATTCAATCAGATATGTGCAACTCAAAGGAGTCAAGAGCAGATATTTACATGTGCATAACAACCTAGCCTCAAGTTGGTTATAGTTGTTAAGTTGTTAGAGTTGTTATAGTTGTTAAGATACTCTTTGTATTATTTGTGCATGTTTCAAATTGTAACAACCATAATGATTTGGATTTCAATTATTAATTAGCCTTAAAGGAGTTAATTAAAGTATTTAGTGTTATTAGAGTTAGTCTTTTTTCACATGTGGGCTTATAGAAACCTACGAATTTGTAACAAACTTTGTGAGACTTGGCTTGAATTTGTCAGGTTTTATTCCCTATTTAAAGGGATTGAATTCCTCGTGTAAAATACAAATTGTGATTGGTGTTGAAAGCTAATAAAAAACTCTTTGTGAGTGTATATTCTTCCATCTATGTGAGGTTGAATTTGTTCCTTTGAAGTTCTACTTGGTGTTTTTCTTCAAAGCTCCCTATTGAAGTCTACTTGGTGTTTTCTTCTCTAGGAACCCCTCTCAAGGAAATGTTTATTAATTCATGATAGGTAGCTTGGAGGTTCTACTTTGTGTTTTGCCTTCATCCATATCCATTTTTTTTATTTGAATGGGTATATAAAGATCCACATCATCTGCTCTCCATCTGCCCCATGATCCTTGTCGCCACTATGCTGCACCACCTGACACTTCACCCTCCTCATTAGATTGTCGTGACCACCCCTCATCACCCAAATAAATCCTAGTAGCTCTAATTTTGCAAAACCAAGTTTTAACATACTCTCCTCCTAAGAACTTACCTTGACCTCAAGGTGATAACAAAATGAAAAAGGAAAACAGAAATGACGCAAATAGAAGAGAGGGAAAACAATTGGGTTATATTCAATCGATGTCGATTGAGGTGGTTCTTGGAATATTGTCAATCCCTTTAGTTGAGCTAGCCCTCACTTATTTCAGTTTGCAACATCAACTAGTAACTAGGCAGTAAAATCGCGTTTGCGTTTGTGGTGTTGTGATATCACAGCAGTGCGAATGATGAATTATGTATCATGGTTACCGTGGTGTGAATTCTTATTTTTATTTCATCATTTGCTCTTATTGATCATTTGAATATAAGTATTCAATATTATATCAGAATGCTACTTGTTATATTGATGTTAGTTTTGCTTATCATCTTTAGTTTACACCGGTAGATGGCCTTGAGCTTACATTTGATGGTGGGAGTTTTGATTTGGGTTAGGATATGATTGATTTCCCTAGAGTATGTGCGGGAGTTCCGATTTAGGTCTTGAAACCATTTTCTATGCGGATCTCTAGATCCTTCATTGGAATTAGGTTGTTGTGGTTCTAGGGCGCCCTTGGTTGGAGTCACCATGTGCCCCATTCCTATATGAGCACGTAAAAGAGCACATCTCCTCTACCTAAGTTGATCCAAGCTTATAGGGTCTTCTTGATATCGTTAGGTTGATCAAGCGCACTGAATTCAAGGAGAGGTACCCTTCAAACTTGAGGGAAAGCTTGATGATGATGAGGGAAGTAGTGGCACGACCACTATCAGCCCATACTAAAAAGCCAAAAAAGGCTTTTACCTTTTAGTATATTAGTTAAATCTTAAGATTCGGAGAACCTTTCCTTATTTGTTGGTATCTTATTATTTAGTTTCTATAATTTAGTTAGATATGCTGAATTGATTAGTTATTATTCTTTAAGATTTAGAAGTTAATTAGTTACTATCTTTAATAGGGGTCAAAGCCCACACATATTAGGTATGAATAGGCATATGCTTGCAGTCATAATTTTCAGCAATTGGAGAGTTAACAAATTTGTTAATTCTTTGGTCCTTCTCTCTCTTAATAGCTGATTCTTTCCCTCTTTCTTGGTTGTCAATCTCTTTTCTCGACCCTGAGTTTGAGTTCAACCAAGAACTCAAGACCAATTTCAGCTATGTAATCACATCAAGTTAATAAGTGAGAACATACCATCCTCAAATACATCTATCAAACTGCATCAAGTATGCATACTATCTATGATGTGTGTATGGTAACCCATAGAGTAGAGCCTACTGAAACCTTAATAGGCTAACCACACAAATATAATATCTATATCGTATATGCTAGCAAGGGATTGTAGTCCATTATAAGGCTTCTTACCCTATGACCTTAGGGGATCAACCTAGAGTACACCTAACCATCAATAATATTCCACGTTAAGCTTAGATAGATTATTCACATATACCACACAATTTTCTATATTTCTTTATTTTACCTTGAAAGGTTATATTTTATCATAAGCTCACATTTTGAGATAATAGAGTTTAAGCCCTCAGGCCCCTCACATGCCATAAATTCATGTAGCCCATAATATCTTATTTTCCCCAACTTTTCTTACATTTTATTTTTTTTCCCAACCATTTTCCTATTTAAAAATACAAAATTTATAAATAATAGATGTGTTAAAATCATGGGATATTCATAATAAATTGAGATTCTAATGATTAGTCATCCAGAATCAGCATCATGTATGAACATGCTCAGATCGTATCCGATAGTGTATAAAGGTTCTAAGAATTCTAGTCAAATGGTCCTATGGACTAGTTAACCATTTTAAGCCAATTTTCAAATTTTTTTGACAAATATTGATTAGTTAAATAGTCTCAAGAACTAATAGATTGTTCTAAACAATTTTCCTAAAGATTTTGGGTATCAAAATAAATGGGCAATTAGTCAAATGTTTGTGTCCACTGGTTGAATGTAACATACAACATGTCAATGTCTACAAGTGCTCATATTTTGGAATTTTTGGAAAACTAGACCATTCAAATGATTGATATCATTCGAATGTTCATGGTGCTAATTGATGTTATACCATTTAACCATCAAAGATACCCTTGGCAATAAAATGTACACCCCCATTTTTTACTACTGATTTTTTTTTATAGCATTTATGGTAGCGGAAACACAAAAATAATCCTATGAAAAATGGGGGTGTTATTACCAAATCTAACATAAAATAGATGTCCAACTGTTCGTCCTTTGTTAGATATAAGACTGGGTATCAAACCAGTACAAACACAAGAGAACATAGTGCACAATTTAGATGGCATAAAGGATAATAAGTGTTATGGTTTACAAACCAAAGCCATAGTCGCCCAAACCTAATACGAGAATACATGAAGAGAACGATAACTAAAGAAGACAATATAAGAGAAAATGTCAACACTCAAGGATATTAAAAGTGAAATCCATAAGAAAATCTATGCTCACGTGCCCTAAACCCAATAAAGGGAGTGCTTGGCTACTGACCATCCTTGGTAACTTGCACAAGTGATCAAATTAATGGACATGTCAACACTCGCATGTTGAGAAAGCAAAATTACCCTATCATGGAGGTTATATGATGCACATAAAGTTATATAAGGCATACATGCCATATTGTACATTTAACATGCTTATATGTTAACTTACCAATATTACACACTAGAGTTGCATGGTATTCACAACATAACACTCCTCTGCATGCATAGGAAGTTAGGGGACGACATGCTCAAATGATAGACATGAATTCATGGATAGTCATTCTATGCATGCATATGAAGGTAGGGGAAGACATGCTCAAATGGTGGACGTGGATTCATGGATAGTTACACTTATCACAAAGCTCAGGGATCATGCATAGCTGCACATGTCACTAGAACAAAAGTTATTCAACCCTAACCATGCTTGCAAAATCATTACACGTACGCTCAAAACCCTAGCCTTTAGTTGTAGCCATGAAACTGTTGCAAAATATCGAATGTTTAGTTCCTCAAAGTTAGGAGTTAGGTAGATATTTTAATTCCCATTTTTTAGGAGACAGAATATCTTTCGGTTGCTATTTTTTAGGAGGCAGAATATCTTTCAGTTGTGTAGATATATATAAATAGAACATGTACTCTCTCAGAAGATATATAGAATATTATTCTCTCAAAATTCTACATTGTATCAGAGCAGGAAAATTCTAAAAAACCCTAGTCGTCTTCTTCCTCATCGGCATCCTCATCTTTTTCCAGCATTCTCAGTTTTTTTTGGGGCAAATCTTAATTCTTTTTCTCCCTAATGGAAAATGAACAAACCAGTTCCATCTTGGAAACCTCCTCCTCTCCCTTCCATAATTCAAACTCTGGAAATTCTAGAATGTCTGAAAACGCCTCTCTTCTCATCACAAATCATAAACTCAATGGACAAAACTATCTGCAGTGGTCCCAATCTATTTGTATGTTCATTGGTGGTAGAGGAAAAGAGGATTACTTGTCGGGAGAAACCAAAATTCCTTAGGAAAATGATCCAAACTAAAAGAAGTGGAAGACTAAAAATCATCAAATCATGTCTTGGCTCATTAATTCAATGAATGTTGATATTGGTGAAAATTTTCTCCTATATGAAACGGCTCATGAAATATGGGAAGCAGTGAAAGAAAGAAACTCCAGTTCTAATAATACTTCAGTACTATTTGCAGTGGAGGCAATCCTTCATGGCCTTCATCAGGGAGAATTGAAGGTAACACAATATTCTAATGTACTAACCCGACATTGGCAGCAGTTAGATATGTTTGAGTCCCATGAATGGAAATGTCCAGATGATAGTGCATTATATCGTAAGATACTTGAGCATAAAAGAACTTTTAAGTTTTTGTTGGGTCTAGATAAAAGCTTAGATGAAGTCAGAGGCAGAATAATGGGAACAAAACCTCTTCCTAGTCTTCGAGAGGCATTTTCAGAAGTCTGCCGAGAAGAAAGCAGGAAGAAAGTAATGTTGGGCAACCCACAATCATCTTTAAACCTAGATGGATATGTTTTTGCTACTCATAGTTCATGGCCTCCAACGTCCATATACAAACATCAATCACGAAAGGGGTGGCCTTGGTGTGACCATTGCTCGACCTAGTTATACAAAGGAGACTTGTTAGAAGCTACATGTCAAACTAGTAGACTGGAAGCCAATCAAACTAGTCAAAGACAACCGTGCAAACTCAACAAGTGTTACTAAAGAACGACAAGGCACAACTGAGTCCAGTCCATTCACTAAGGAACAACTAGATATGTTAAAACTACTGCTGAATAACAATCCTTCACATCACTCTACCAATGCAGATGCGACTAGTTTGCATGCAAACTCCGGTAAACTGCCTTAAAAAAATGGATTGTTGACTCAGGGGCATCATATCATATAACAGGAGATAGGACACTTCTCTATGACTATCAATAGTGTTCCTCTAATCTCAGGGTGAAGATTGTTGATGGTTCTTTATCTAAAATGGCTGGAACTGGATCAGTTCAATTATTACTTGGAATTATTCTCAAATCTGTGTTTCATGTTCCAAATATTGATTGCACTCTAGTTTCCATCAATAGGTTGACTCGTGATAGCCATTGCTTAACAATTTTTCCCCCAAATGTGTGTGTTTTTCAGGAGTCGGGTTCGAATAGGAGGATTGGCAGTGCTGAGATGTGTTATGGACTATACTTCTTCAAGCCAATCATATCCCTAGTTGCTACTATAAGTCTCTCTACCCGTTAGTATGATACTACTCTTTTTCATTCAAATCCCAGTGTCAATAAAGATAGTGAAATTATGATGTGGCACTATCGGTTAGGACATCCAAATTTTTGATACCTCGGAAAGTTATTTCCTAATTTGTTTATTGATAAAAATCCAAGATCTTTCAATTGTGAGATATGCCAACTTGCAAAACATACTCGATCTGTCTATCCAAGGATTCCCTACCACCCATCAAAACCGTTTGCACTTGTTCATAGTAATATATAGGGCCCTTCAAGGGTTAAAAACATTAATGGAGCACAATGGTTTGCCACCTTTGTTGATGACCACACAAGACTTACGTGGGTATTCCTTATGAAAGAAAAATATGAACTTGTAAGGATATTCCAAACTTTCGACTCTATGATTCAGAATCAGTTTGGTACAAATATCAATATATTAAAGTCCGACAATGCTTGGGAATATTTTTACTCTGTCCTGGGAGACTACTTGTCTAAACAAGGGATAGTCAAAGTTAGTTCATGTGTCAATACCCCACAACAAAATGGGGTAGCAGAGAGGAAAAATAGACAACTGTTGGAAGTGGCCCGTGCCATTATGTTCTCGACCATCGTACCAAAATACCTATGAGGGGTAGCTGTTCTTACTTCGGTATATCTCATAAATCATTTACCATTTTGTGTCCTTCAGTTTAAAACACCTCGTCATGTTATTAATTTTTTCCCTCATGCTCAATTCCCATCTTCAAATCTACCTCCAAATATATTTGGATGCTTCGCATTTGTTCATGTCTATTCCCAAAATGGAAGCAAACTTGATCCACAATCCATAAAATGTGTTTTCATTAGTTACTTAGTGAACAAAAAGGGTATAAATGTTTTTGTCTCATTACTCGAAAAGTGTTTGAAACCATGGATTTCACATTCTTTGAAAATAGTCCATATTATTCCAAGCTTGAAATTCAGGGGGAGAACACGACAGACTTTCAGCCTTGGTGTTGGGATTCCATACTTGAACACAATTCTAAGTCTATTCCCAATCAGTCTATTTCTCAAAATCAACCCTTAAGTCCAGCTTGTGACTATTCCTTTTACACCCGTCAACCATCTTTACCCACATGCTCTAACCAAACAATACCTCAATCTACAACCAAAGAGCTTCTAGTTTATTCCAGAAAGAATAGGCAAACTCAAGTGGAGGTTGAACCCGATACACATCTCACACCTGTCCAAGATTCTGAAATGGATCCGATAACTGTAGAAACTCATATAGGTGGGAAGAATGATCAAGAGCAAGAGGAGATTTCAACACAAGGAAACTTACAGCTACCCATTCCTCTAAGAAAAGGTACTCGAACATGTACTCAACATCCAATTAAAGATTTTTTCTCCTATGCAAATCTGTCAGGGACCTACAAGGTATTTCTATCAAGAATGGATGAAGTTCAAACTCCAACAAACATCCAAGAGGCTCTTAGTTACCCAGGATGGAAACAAGCAGTTCAAGACGAGATTTGTGCTTTGGAGAAAAATGGTACATGGATTGTTACTGATCTTCCATCAGAAAAGAAAGCAGTAAGCTGCAAATGGATATTTACTGTGAAGTATAAGGAAAATGGAAACATTGAGAGGTTTAAGGCGCGACTAGTTGCTGGGGGCTTCACACAGTCCTATGGAATTAACTATCAAGAGACATTTGCTCCGGTTGTAAAACTCGATACTATCAGGATACTTCTATCGTTGGCTGCAAAACTAGAGTGGTCTCTTCATCAACTAGATATCAAAAATGCATTCTTAAATGGGAACCTTGAAGAAGAGGCTTACTTGGAGATTCCATTTGGAATTCAAGAGAGGTATGATAGTAGAAAGGTGTGTAAGCTATTGAAGTCTCTTTATGGACTAAAACAGTCCCCAAGAGCATGGTTTGGTCGGTTCTCAAAGTCAAGAAAAGGACACGGCTTTACCAAGTGCCAAGCTGATCACACATTTGTGAAATGATCATTATCAAATAAGTTGACAGTTGTTATTGTCTATGTGGATGATATCATTCTAACTAGAGATGATATCATGATTCCACCACTATAGGACATCATATATGGAGAGAATGAAGTATGTATAATGAAAATAGAGGACTAAGAGTCCATAGAGATAGGATATCCAGATAACCATACATAATATTTTAGTTATCCACTCTCTAAAGGCAAGCACATTAAGAAAAAAAAAATGTAGCCACCTATAAAACAAGGTTGATCTTCTCATGGGAATGAGCAATACCCATGAAAATGAGGATTGGTAAATTGGTAAAAGATAGCAAGGATCAAACAGGCCTTAGCTGAAGAATTTGAGGTAAAATATCTTGGTCCTCTTTGGCATTTCCTAGGAATGGAAGTTGCTCAATCAAGGGAAGGTGTATTTGTGTCACAACGCAAGTACATCTTAGATTTACTAAAGGAAACTGGTATGCTTGGTTGTAGACTAGCAAGTACTCCAATGGACTGCAAGAAAAAGTTTGGATGAAAAGAAGGTGGAGTTCTAGTAGAAAAGGGGAGATACCAACGTTTGGTTGGAAAACTCATTTACCTTTCTCACATTAGGCCAGACATTGGTTTTGCAGTGAGCACAGTGAGTCAGTTCATGAATAATTCGATGGAAGAACATATAGAGGCGGTATATCAAGTTCTCAGGTATCTAAAAAGGACTCTTGGAAAGGGGATACTATTTAGAAAAATTGACTGATGAGATGTAACTCTATATTCTGATGCAGACTGGGCAAAAAGTCAGATAGATAGCAGATCAACCATCGGTTATTGCTCCTTTGTATTGGAAAACTGGTAACGTGGCGAAGTAAAAAGCAGTCTGTTGTCTCTAGGAGTAGTGCTGAATTAGAATTAAGAGCACTTGCAGTTGCTATTTGTGAAGGGATATGGATTAGGCAAATAATGACTGAATTAGGTATGGATTTTGGAGAGAATGTGAAGCTTAAATGTAATAACCAAGCAGTTATCAGTATGGAAAACGATCCAGCCCATCATGATCGAACCAAACATGTGACAATTGATAGACATTTCATTGCAGAGAAGATAGAGAATTCTAAAGTACAAATGACATACACTCCCACTCGGGAGCAGTGTGCAGATATTCTCACAAAATCTCTTCAAGGACATAACTTTGAGAGATTGTGTAGCAAGTTGGGTATGTATAATATCTACAACCCAACTTGAGGGGGAGTATCGAATATTTAGTTCCTCAAAGTTAGGAGTTAGGTAGATACTTTAATTCCTATTTTTTAAGGAAGCATAATATCTTTTAGTTGTGTAGATGTATATAAATAGAACATGTACTCTCTCAAAAGATATATAGAATATTATTCTCTCAAAATTCTACACAGAAGCACAACATTATTTGAAACCCTACCTTGCCATCATCGTCCCTCAACCCTACAACCTTTTTATAGCCCTCATGATTACTCCATTTTGCAGCTCATGCCCTCACATGGATTCACTCATTGTCCACATTTTGCGGGCTAAACAAATTCAAATATGAAATTTCCAAACAATTTGTTATCTGTCTTCATTAGCTATCACCATTGCTTTTTGTATAATTTATCACTCTCCTTGTTGGCCTCCAGCAAAGCCACCTCTTGCCCTTTGAAGGCATGACTCTTAAGGTACCATAGATCTTTAGCTCAAACCAGAAATTTAAGAGTGGTGCTGCCGTTTTGATTCCCACCCAAGCTATGTTGTCTTAGTCTTGCCCTCATTTGTGTTTGTCGCTTGTAGCACCATCGTTGCCTTGAACACTATCTTTATCATTTTTTGTTGAGTTTCACGGTCATTGTCCATTGAGGTACTTCCACCATCTCAACTTCAAATCAAGGAATAAGGTTAGACATATGTTGATTTCTCATATAAGAGGAGTTTGTTAATTAAAGGAAGATAAAGACAGAAAGAATGAAAAAGTCTGATGCTAGAAAAATGACTAAGAAAAGGAAATGAAAAAAAAAATGAACACAATTCATTCTTTCTATTGTTTATGTTTTTTAGTGGTTATCTTCATTTTATTGGTCACTATGATTTGGAACATGAATTTTCTAGCACTATTGGGCATGAAATGTAGGAAGTGAAAATGTGATGTTTATGGCATGGAAGTTGTCATTCAAAGTTTGCATTTTGTTCAACTTACTTTTGATTGTAAGTGCAAGCTAGTGAAGAAGAATATCATTGGGCAAAAATCCTCCAAGAAGGTTTGTGGTTGGTGAGAGAAATTTAAGTCTTCAACCAAGGTTGGACCATCTGAGACTAGGTCTTTCTTAATACAACCAGACTGGTCATGTTTTATGGAGTCATCCCAAACATGGTGTTCCACTCTCAAGGTTGATGTGGGGGTATGTTTTACATATTCTACATCTCATTGGTTGGCTTATTTAATATTAAAGCCTATTATTTTAGCTTTGGTTGAGGAATTGGGCCAGACTAGTGTAATTGGACCTATAAAGGCGGTTATCATTGAAAAAAAATCGAACAATTGAAGTTGAAGGAATGAACTCACCATTGTAGGAGAGTGGGAAATCCAAGCTATCAAGGCTAGGAGTAAAGATGAAGGAAAATCGCTAAAGTTTTTGAGAGACCAAATTTTGTTCCGAGATATTTAGGATGCTGAGGCCTAAATCCGCGTTAGATTTGGCTACATGAGAAGTACAATGGCCGGAATCCTCTGAGGTGCAGAGTATGTAACATGAGTCTTCGTTGCGGAATGTAAGAAATCGAGGCTAGAGTCCAGCTCCAATCAAGAAGAGAAGAAACCTTTACGTTTTCAGTTAGATTTGAATTTGAAGTGCATACTTAAGGAAGTAGTAAAAACTGAGGATTGATAGTTGAAGTTGGACTCTGATTGTTTGAGATGTTTGGTCCCGGTTGTTGGAGATGAGAATCTAAGGACTTGACAGTACCATTTGGAACTATTATAGACGATGCTATGTTCATTGGCCAAGGCTCAAAATGAGGAGAGATCTTAGCTTACATTGTTGAATAGCTTCCTTTGAAAACTTGGGGGGGGGGCTTTCTTTTATGTTAGTTGGCCTAATGTTTTTTTTCGGAGAGTTTAGTTAGGCTGAGAGGGTTGGGTCAAGAAAATACATGATCTTCCCATGATGCTAATTGTTTTTGTGTGAAATCAAGTAGAGGGCTGGAATAGAGAGGGAAGTTAGAGTAGATCTATGTGTGAGCAAATGTCTAAGCATGAAAATTGTCCTCCCCCCCAATTAAGGGAGGGGGAGTTCTCTAATTATAGCGTTGGAGGGGGGGGGGGGGGAGCATTAGTGATGCTCAGGTCTTGGGCTTCTTTAGTTGTTGGGCTAAAGGATACTAGGCCTTATTAATGTTGTTTTAAGACCCGTATCATCCTTTACTTCTTTTACATCATCTGATGTCAATGGAAAGTTACAACATATATCACTTATAGAAAAGGCTTGAGGTAATTGTTATGCAATGTGAAATGATTTATAAGTACCAGGCTACACCTTAGTCTTGCTTGGTTTACCAAACAAAACCTTCTAAGGTTCACAAACCTTGAAGACACTTGATTTTATTATTCAAAACATAGTGATACATAAGACTAGAGCCATATATGTAGGCTATGAGACTATAAAAGATAAATATATTAAATCCTACTAGATAGTAAATATGACCCAGGTAAATAATAAAAACACGAATTGCCTAAATATAACTATCTGGTAACTAACTTATGCCCCTTGATCTATGGAATCTATAGAAAGTAGCGTATTTGTTTGGATCTCGTTCTTCTTTCCAATAGTTTAATAGAGATCCAGGACTAAAGCTACGGTCCATAAGATGAGGAGACACATAGATTGCATTATTCTCTCCCACTTGAGGAAAGTTTTACTTTGTACTTTGAAGTGTGGAAGATGTTCTATTGGGACTAGTCCTTTGAACGTGACTTGTAACAACTAGGTTGTGAGGTGTTAGACTTAGTAGGACACTTAGCCTTCTTAAATCGACCACAAGTATGTTGGGAGTATTTGCGGTGAGCACTAGTCTTCTTTCAAGAATTCAATTTCGTCATATGTAAAAATAAGAGCACTATCTCTCTACCGAATTTATGAAACTTTTTTCAAGCTTCTTCAAATAGCAATCCAAGTTGAATTAGTTTCTATTCAAGCTCTCAAAGAGCTATGGCCCTAAAGATCTTGGAATAATAAAACTAGAATAAAGAGATATTTTTATTTTTTCCTTTTTTCAAATTGCAAAGGCTGCAAACTTGGTGGTTTGGGCAATGCGTGATTATTATCACCTCAATGGAGCAAATAACTTTAATTGTGAGTCTTGGTGACATCACTATGGTTTTGCGTGAGGGTTGAGGATGTAAACTGACATCAACTAAGGCTGGTGATGGAGGGACATATGCACGATTGTGGTTATAGTGAAAAAACACAAACGATAAATGCTTGTTGTTGTGAGTGACTAAGGAGCTCTAGCTATCGACGAGGTGGTGGTGGTTCTCAAAGGCTGGTGGGAAGGTGTTGGTGTTGGTGGTTAGTAGAGGGATGGTTGTCCAGGTGATGATCGGCGGTCAATTGAGGATTTAGGGATTAGGATGTAGCAGTTTTGACAATTAAGGTTTTATTCCCCTCCCTCGTACTTGAATTAAAAAAAAATAATTTGGCTCTTTTTTTTTAATTAGTGGGGAAACACCAACAATGGTGGCAATAAGAGCCAAACTTGTGGTGGAGGAATCAGTTTGGACTTTGATAACAAACTAATGCAAGGCTATGGTTTAGTGTTTCAGGGTTTATTAAATAAAACCCTTAAAGATTTACAAACCTTAAAAACACTTAATTTTATAAATCGAAACGTACTAATTACATAATGCTAAGGCTCTATATTTAGGGGACTACAAAAGATAAAAATACTAAATCCTAAAAAAGTTAACAAAATATAGACTCTATCTAATAACTAATGACCCAAGACCTACAAGATTTGTGGAATGAAGCATATTTGTTTGAACTTGGGCCTTCTTTCCAATAGTTTTATGGAGAACTAGGACTATAACTTTGGAGCCTATGATGAAAATGTACATAGATTGCATCATTGAGTTTAATCCAATTAGTTAGTTTGTGCGCGAAACTAAGGCTTCATGTGGATAAGGTAGTTTTAACTTTGAGAAGGAAATTATGTTAAGGGTTTTGTGTGATAAGGTAAAGTTTTTCCATTAAGATAGATTTTCAATTGTACCTAAATGTATCTTTGATTGCATATTCTGGCTTGGTTCAGTACATCATTTTCCTTTTCTTTTGTTGCAATAGTTTCCAGAAGTTATGGAATCGGTGTTGTTGTTTTAGTTGTTACTAGTACATCTATTTGTAATTTGTTTATTTCAGAATGTGTTGATCTCTTGTATTTGATTCACCAGCTACCTTGTTGCGGCTTCTAGCCTGCAATGCTTGTGGAGCTTGTCTCTGGCAATCGTTGATGTATATGCACTTCTAGTGAGACGATGCTTGCGGAACTTCAAACTTGTCAGCTTCTTTACTGTTGGTGATGGGGTAAGAACAAAGGAGCCTTATTTATGGAAAAAATGACAATTTTTGGGATTGATTTATATTGATTTGAAGAGATCCCTATTATTTTGCTGGATTTGATAGCTAAAGGCCATATCATTCCTTTATCCCCCCTTATCTGGAAATATACCAATTTTGAATGGCTCCATTTAGTTTAATGTCACCCTTCAACCTTTTGTCCATGGTTATGTGTCATTGGCCTTTAGAATTTGTTTCCCTTTCAATAACTTATCAATGACTGTCTTGCTTTATTCCCTTGTTTGGTAACTACATCCTAGATTTTCATCCTTGAAGCAAATACTCTTTTTAGGAGGGTTCATATTTAGGTTGATTGGTATAGCTTAGCCTTTTCAGAGAACATTTATTAAATGAGGCAAGGTGGACACAATTTACACTAAGAGCATTTTTGAACATTGAACTCCTGAGAGTATGAATGAATAATCAGTTAAGATTAAAATTTCAGCCATATTCCGTCATTTTCTATTGGAGTTGTAAGAGGGGAAAGAAGATGTAATTATGTGAGTACTAGAAATGAAGATCCTTTGGGATCATATTTTTTTTACCTGAGTTTTACTATAATATTCCAAATTGTTAATTACACGGACGTGTGCTTTTGGTAATAGGTTTTTATTATCTAATAAATGAAAATTTCTCCTATCAATCAATGATGGTCCATTCCATTTCAAAAAAATAAAGATTATGTATATAAGCTATAGCAGCATGTCACTTGCACCCACTGGAGAGCTACTCTAGGCCTGGTGGGCACTATTTTATGAATAATGTAGGCAAATTAAGTTAGGAAAAAAATACGTGAAAACGTACGGAGGCTCCAAGCTATCTTTTTTCTTTCTTTCTTTTGGCCAGCTCCTGGTTGTCTTCTGATGCTTTGAGAAAATTCTATATTACGAGACAAATATGATTTTCAGCTTGTTGAGAGATGACACTTTCGTGTCTATGTTCATGTGGATGATAGGTTAATAGATAAGTCTATTTCAATTATCATTAAAGTGATTGTGGGCTAGTGTTTATGACTAAGGTTTTAGATACCTTATGTCTTACCTTTGAACTCCCTTCAAGAAGTATTCCATGGATTTTTGCAAAATAGTTTTGTCACTTGGGTTCCAATGAATTGAATTGTTGGGTGATTAAAGAAAAGGAAGAAACAAGGGAATTGATGTTGTACTTTGTTATGGCTGGTGGATGATATCATGTTGGAAAGATTTGGTGAAAGGATGGCAAAAGGTTTTTAATGCCAGAATCATTTAGGTCTCAATTACAGAGTAGCTTTTGCTCCATCTATGTATCTCCCATGAAGGTTTGCCTCTTTGCAATTGATAATAAAAATGTGTTCTACTATTGTTCATGTTAACTTGTCAACTAAACCAACCTTTGATGTGATTTACTTCAAAAATGATCTTTTCATATAAAAAAAGAAGAAGATTTTTTTTGGCAAAAATATATAATATGTATTTATTATTTATGGCATAATATCTCATAAATTCTTTCAATTACAAAAGAAAAAGTGTATCTTTTGATTTAACTTCCATGTGGAAGCAATCTTGGTCTTTGTTGTGGTTGAAATCTTGATTATTGATGAAGATGTAGTTTCGAAGTTTTTATGGTTGATGTAGTTAGGTGTCACGAGTTGAAACCTTCAGAGGCCTAAGAAAGTGTTAGCCCAGCAAACAACAGAGTAGAAAATAGTAGTAATTCGACTCGGATAAAATGGTTGAATAAGAAAAACAATTATATTAATTCAGAGACAAATGACAGAGCCAGGAGTTCGAGGACCTGGTAGCCTCCCCGCACAATAGTTTCCTCTCGATGCCTTCCCCTTTCAGCTCTCACTCCTATAAATACCAGAAAATAGACGAGGACAAAATAACTAACTCCTGCCTACGCCTATGACTCAGCATAGTCTGTCGAAAAATCCCACCTGAATTCTGTTACCCCCCGTTCCAGCTAGGTACCCCCTAATTTCCCATTTTTGCCCCTTCTAACATACGTAAATTTTATAAGAGGCCTATCAGAAAGTTTGCTCAAGCCCATTTAGTACTTCTTTATTATTTGTTTATTTACTTATTAGTTGGAAATTTGGTTCTTATTGATATCTTATTAGGTAAATTTCTTATAAATATATTTATCATGTCCTAAGATATCTTGTAAGTTAAATATCTCATTTTGTGGTGCTTAGTAATCATGCTTTTTGGTTTGCAGGGTAGTTATCTTATATGGTAGCAAATAATTTAGGCCTCAGCCCAATAGATTATAATCAACTAAAAATATAAAATATTAAACAAGCTGTGGGCAAATAACTATCAAGATGATTCCCTAGCCACTATCAAACTCTCTCCCCTTCTATCCATCTCCCCTCTTTCTCTTCTAGGCCAATCTCCACGGCCATATTTTCTCCCTCACAAAATCCATATTCTCCACCGATTTCCACTATGGATTAGAAGAGGAGATGTGGGAGTAGGGCAATCAAAAGAACCACAACTCCTAAATTGAATGCTTGCTTGACTATGGCTTGATCGCAAACCGCAATTAACCCGCACTATTTAATGAATTCTTCACCAACTATATCCAAACCTTACAAAGGATTGTAAAATTAGAAGCTCAATGACATGATGCTTTTATGGCCATTGCCATGGAATGAACATGGCAATTTAGTACTCTTTGCAATGAGATCCAATCTTTGTTCGCAGTCCTACAAAAGCTTGTCTTGGGAAAGAGATGAGTCTTGTGATATATAATATTTGATATTTAATAAAGTGGCTGAACCTGAAGCTGCATATAGTAATTGTATTAGGCAACCTTACAAGAGATTGTTGTCATATGTTGCTAGTCGTCATAAGAGACCCAAGTAATAAAATCACGGTTGTAATTGTAGTTGCAATCGCGGTGTCGTGGTATCGGATTGTCACAAATGATATCTTATATGTCGTGATAGTTGCAACATGATTTTTCCCTTAATAAATATTAGCAAATATCGGTAAATATTGGCATATATCGGTAAAATATCGACCGATAATTGATATATTGCCGATAAATATGTGAAATTCTGAATTCGTTGCGTATGGCCAATTTAGCGTATTGGTTAACCTAAAATCTGATAAATATCGGTTGATATCGCATATCGAGATCGATATTTAATTGTACGGAGGGACCATCATTGGTAATCGTTAAGTGTTCTAAGTCACTAGAACCAACAACCCTTAATGGCAATCTAGGGATCGTAAGCTCCATTCAAACATTGCTAACAATTTACACATTCTAGCAACCACAAAAGCCCCATTATGCTACTGACCCCACTAAAGCAACTTCAAGGGCCATTGACTCTTCATTGTCTGTCATGGGTTTTTTCCGCAACCCACATGAGGATCACTAGCATGCCCTAGTCACAAGTCATTTTTGTCTACCAAAGTGCCTACAGAAATCACCATGAGCTAGCGAAGTTAATCTCTATTCCTAAGTTTGGATGACAACCACCTAACAGACCACCAAAAGCCATTCTTGTTTGCTTGGAGTTGCAAGGTACCATGCCTTCTAGTAATATGCACCGTGGGTCACCAATAGTAGCCGCTAGGTCCTCACCAACTTCAATGTATTATGGAGCATTTGACCCTTACAAGTAACCAAAATCAGCAAGAGCCTCTCCTTGTGGACTACATGTGGACAGGAAAAGTTTGAAGGGGACATTGGGCCTCTCTTTGTTGTTGGGATCATCTAATGGCAGCCACCTTGTTTACAAAGCCCCAATGCACAACATGTTTCAAGAATTTGAAGAATTGATACTTTGTGAGGTCTTGTACATGTTCTGGGTAGGAAATCCTTACAAAGGCAAATGGACATTGTTAGATGCAGCAGAAGAGACATCTTCTCGTGACATAGTTAGTGTAAACTACATGCTTGAAGATTGGGTCTATACCCGTCACATCAAGTAGCTGATTGGTGGACGATCGTTTTGATAACCTGTGAGAGGCTTAGGCTTCTAAGTTGGTATCACCTACAGTAGTTGCTATACTAGCAGATGCAGAGCGAATGATAACGATACAGTTGAAAGACGTAAGTTTCAACTGACCTATGTATTAGTTACTATGACTTTCATCTTGAGGTCACCCCTTGGGAAGGTTAGTTTTTCTGGTTTGTGATGAGTGGATGGCATGTCCCATGGTATGTGAATGTGTTTGAGTTCATATGGGTGATCGTGTATGATTGGGTGGATTTCTATGTGGCTCTTTGGGATTAGTCTAGATGTTATGTGATGCAGGAACATTCTTGTTTATATATCCAAACATGTTTCTTGGATCAAGAATTGAGCATCATATGAGAATTCTTGCAAGATCTAGATCCAAACACAGCATTAAATGACATGCAATGTTTTGTGACGTGCTAAGCTTGAATATATGATAGTTTGAACGTGGAACAATCAACATGCAAATGTGGGAACACTAGCTGGACATTTGAGTACATCTATGAAGTAGTTAGGGTTGTATTTTTTTTTAGTTATGATGTTTGTTAAAACAAATCTATGACCCTAATTTGATTGTGCCATGGACATGGTGACGTGTAAATGATAGGTTGTAAGGGGCTGGAAAACTTGGCAAACCCAGCTAGATAGGTATGAATATGAGTTTTTAATAACGGCTAAGTAAGTGGAAGTTTCTATTGGTTGTTGTATAGTTAGTTAGGATTTTATTGTAACCAAGGGTGGTTATGATTTAGTTGTTAGTTGATTTTGGCGTGGATTCTATGCCTATATATAGGGCATAAAATTCGACCTTTGATATAGTAATGTAGAGATTGATGAATAAAACCTTTCTTTGTGAGAATATAAACCTTTCAATATCTTTCTGAGTTGGGAGTAGCTATTTGAAGATTCTATGTGCTCTTTTGGTTTGAATCATTTAACGATTTTTTTATGTTTTCTTCAATTGATCTGCATCAAAGGGATTTTCTTTGTGAGTTTTTCTATTAGATCGTTTTAAGTACTATCTTTGTGAGGTATTTAAGAGTTACATTGCTGCATAAAACTATCCTACCCATTCATTCCATTCGGCGGCCATATAAAAACGTTCCTCATCATTATTCTTTCGAGTTCCATGTGGGAGTGGTGCATGAGATACATATTAGTATGTTGGGGGACCCTTGAGTGACAACATGGTGTACTCCTCTTTGCTAGCTAGAAGAGATGCATATTCCTCCCTTGCCCCAAAGGGTGCTTGATCAACATGTTTGAGCTGAAGTGTTATAGCTACAAGTGGAGTGGAAGGATTTTTACTAGACTTCATTGTGTGGGAAGGCAATAACAATCCACCTTTAAGCTTGAGGTTAAGCTCAATCATCAAGACGAGTCTAATGTTAGTATGTTACAAGATTAAATCTTCAAAGGCCTTAGGAAGCCCACTTGAGCTCTGTTTATTATATTTAATTAACTATTAGTTGAAATTTACTTTTTGTTATTTAGTTAGTTACTTACTTTTAGGATCTATCTAGATCAACAAAATTTAATAATAAAAAATATAAAAATAATGATAATAAGTATAATATTGTTAGTAACGATAACAATAATAGTGATGATAATAAGAAAAATATAATTTATGATAATAATAATAGTAAAATAATAATAAATCATTGAAAATTTTAATTCGGAGAAGTTCAGATTAAAAGGTCTTTTTAGGACTAGGGATATCTCATAATGTGAAAACTAGAATATTTTATTATGTAACTAGGGATATCTTATAATTTTTATTATTTCCTTAAGAGTTAGGGATATCTTATAAAGTAAATATTTAATTAGTGATGTACGGTAGTTACCCTATATTTTGTGTGCGATAATTATCTTAATGGTAGTTGTGCAATTAACTCGCAGTCGCGATTGTAGTTGTAATGTTGTAGTATCGAAACATTACGAATTATAAATTATGTGTTGTAGTTGTCACAACTTGATTATTTATTTTTATTTTAAAAAAAATACTCTAATTCTTATTTGTTCATCAAATAAATATTATTATTTAATAAATTAGTGTTCTATATTATATTTGAAGCAATTCAATAACTCATTATATGTTAAATTGTCCTAATAACAGGTGTTCCTGTAATAGACTAGGTAATAGATAATAATAGTCTTATCAATAATAGTGTAATACTACTATACTAGTATTAACATGTGACACTGATGCCTAAATGTCTCACTTTTATGTAAGAATTTAATTATAATAAATGAAATTTCACTTATAAATAATAACACATTACCAAATGTAATTGTTAATAGACTAGATAATAAATAATAGTCTTGGTAATACTAATACGTCACGAGGAGTTATTAACTTTTACTTAAAAAATAATAAATAAAACATAAGAACTTAGCTTACTAATGACAATAAATAGTAAATAGAGTTCATTCTTTGTACCAAGTCAAAGGATACTCCTCCTGTCCTTTTTAAACATTAGCTGTTCGTTTTTTAGGCTTCTGGATTTTGACTCCCCACCCAGATTCAAGCGATGAGATATGTCATCAAGTCTTTAGCGACAAGCAACGATGGTTCAAGGCGACAACGATGACGTTAGCTTTGAGATGCATTGCTGCTAGACTACCGAATCACTCTTGTGACAATTCAGGATCTTTCATTCGCTTGCTTGGAATCGTGGATGATATGCACAATTGAAACAATGTAAATAATCTTGGAAAAATTTCACATAGATAATGATTCCAAAGGATCTTAGGTAGGTAACACACAAATTAATACCCTCTAGTAATTCTCAAACTCGCATAGATGATGGAGTAGCACTCAAAGAGATAGAAACTTGATAAATTTCGAATTATGGCCATGTGTTATGATGGACGATCATGAGGCCTATATGTAGTACTAATTACAAGTAGTTACAACTAATTTCTAAATAACTAACGACTAACCTAGATGTTACCTAACTAATAATAATGTTGGCAACAACCTACCATGTGTTGGTTTGAGTTTGTTATCAACTAAGTTGAATTAGTTGCAACCAAATCCAACGCGTGGCTAGTTAGTTGTGCAACTAATTATAATATAATTAGTTATATTAACCTTAACCGAACCATGTACTTTATATAATTCAGCATATGACAATTTTACATGACGATATAACTGAAATGTGAAGAAATAACAATGCTAACGTAAACCCTAATATACATAAAATGATTACTAGGCCATGCAGTTTTGTCTTTGAGGTACATAATTGTTCCTCTTGTCTTGCCATGGCTTGTAATAGTCAAATCTGCATGTTTAATTCCCGTTCTTGCCCTTTTTGTAAATATGTTATAATCTTGCAAGAATTATGCAAGAAAATGTTAGACTCGTTAGGGTTTTGATGAAGTCTTTCAAGAAACTCAAGAATAATTGACTTCATCACCAAGAATGCTAATTTGGACTTCTTGAGGGTTATTAGGGTTGTTAGATGCTCCTCATAGTTTCGGAAGAGGAGGACGTGAGGAAAAAGAAAAAAATTGGGGAGGGGAAGTTATAACTCACATGCGGTGGTGGTGGGGAGGAGAGAGGATGTCATGATAGAGAGTGTTGAGGGATGCTCTTTTACAAAATTTGGGGTATTTTAGGTTAGACAAGAAGAGAAAAAATGGATAAAATAATGGAGAGAATGGGTTTCATGAGATGTAAAGGTAAAATTGTCATTTTGCCTTCCTTTTTTTTTTTAAGTTAACAAAGATTTAATTGTAAAACTAGATAAAAGGTTCTTGATACTGATAGGCCTATAACTAATTATACTTACGTGAGGAGGGGTAACTGGGCTGGGTTGAGGGGTAATTCTTATAAGAGGGAGGTTAAAGTCTATTTTACTTAGTTATCCTAGCTGTGGGGTCCTAGGAGAGTCAGTAGTTTGGTAGAAGTCTGGTATCGGGAGGAATGAATATAGAAAAGAAGTAGCAGGGAGAGGGTGATCGTCTGGTTTTGGGGAGAATATCTGTGGAGGTGCCAGACCCTCAAAGTCTGGAAATTATCTGTTATTCTCTACTCATCAGTACAAAAATCACATTCTCTGAGTTCTGATCCCGATTTCCTTATTTGGCCATAACATTTTGGTATCAAAGGTAATACATTCCTAGTTGAATGACTCAAACAAAGGTGGATCAGGTAGAAGAGAAATTGTTGTCGATGCAAGAGGATTGGAAGAAGGAAAGCATTGATGTGAAGGAATGGAGAGGATTGGTGGACAAATGGATGGGGGGTGTTGAATATTTTTTATATATTGGGAAGTTCAAATTATTGATCGCATGAAGCATTTCTTAAATACATTGAGTTGAAACTGAAAAAGAGAGAAAATAGCAACTACCTAGCTAAACTTCAGCAACTAAGCTAAAATCAAGCCACTAAGACACTAACAACTAATAAATAACAAACTCCTAAAGACTTGATAAAAGAAAACAAATTGAAACGTGGGAATAATCTGAAAAAGTAATCAAGGCTACAGATGCAACATTCAAACACTCCTTGCATTAGTAGGTGCAAATTCCAAGTCTCTCTCTCAAGTCTTCAAATCTGCCATTTGCAAAAGCCTTTGTTAATATGTCTGCCAGCTAATCTTCAGTCTTGCAATACTTCATCCGAACTGCACTATCTTTCTGAACATCTCTGATAAAGAATAATTTGATGCTGAAATGCTTGGTCTTGCCTTGAAAAAATGGATTGTTTGAGATAGCTATAGCTGCTTGATTATCGACCATAACTTTGGTATTTGACTTTTGCTCCAAGTGCAGATCATTTAGAACTTTTCTTAGCCATAACGCATGATTAACAGCTACTGTTGCTGATATGAACTCTGCTTCAGCTGTTGATTGAGCCACAATTTCTTGCTTGTTTGAACTCCAAGTAGATATTCCGGATCCAAAGTTGAAATAGAAACCAGAAGTGCTTTTCATGTTATCTAAAGACCCAACCCAATCACTGTTGGAATAACCTTGCAACTCGAAACTTGGTGACTAACAAAACTTAACACCAAAGCTTAAAGTTCCCTTCACATATCAGAGAACTCTTTTTGCAGCTTTGAGATGAGACTCACGAGCACAATTCATGAATCTTGAAAGAACACTCACAGCATATATGATATCTGGCTTTGTTGCTGTGAAATACATCAGGTAACCAATAAAGCTTCTAAATATAGACTCATCTACCTTAGCTATTCCATCATCCTTGCATAGCTTCTCTTTTTGACACATAGGAGTACTCATGCTTTTACAATTATTCATGTTTCTTCATAATCTCCTTTGCATAGTTTTGTTGACAGATAGATATTTCATTCTGTCTCCTGCTTGATTTCCATTTCAAGGAAATACGACATTTCTCCAAGATCAGTCATCTCAAATATTCGCATCATATCTTCTTTGAATTGCTGAATAAGCTCAGAGTTGCTCCTAGTGACTAAAAGGTCGTCCACATATAAGGAAATCACCAGAAAACTATTTTCGTCGCCTTTAACATATATCATGGACTCACTAAGGCTTTTGATAGAGCCTAGTTTCAGCGGGTATTCATCAATTCTGTTATGCCAAGCCCTTGGAGCCTACTTCAATCCATACAATGCCTTTTTTATTAAATACGCCTTGTCTTCATCTCCCTTTGCAACAAAGCCTTCAGGTTGCTCAACATAAATTTCTTCCTCTAGAAAGCCATTTAAAAAGGCTGACTTGACAATAAGTTGGTAGATTTTCCATTACTTTTGTGCTGTAATAGCTAGTAGTATTCTGATTGTATCTAGCCTTGCAACCGGAGCAAAAGTATCAAAATAATCTTACCCCAAAAACTTGAGCATACCCTTTTACCACTAACCTTGCTTTATTTATTAAGCCATCTGCATTCTCCTCCTTTCTGAATACCCATTTCACTCCAATCACTTTCTGATGTTGACTTCTTTCAACTAGTTCCTAAGTCTGATTTTTGTTTATCATAGCGAGCTCTACCTGCATTACAACCCTCCATTTAGGATCTTTCTCTGCCTTCTGATATCCTGTTGGTTCAAGCACAGCAACGTTGCATCTTTGATAGATATCAACAAGTAATCTAGTACCACGGACATGGCATCATCAACTAGCTCGTTTGGATTCAGATCATTTGGCTGTTGATTTTCTTCATTGTTCCAACTTCACTTATCATTCTCCACGAAGCTTACATCCCTATTTATTAGAATTTTTCTTGTGTCAGGTTGAAAACCTCTATAAGGTTTAGACGTTAAGCTATATCCAATAAATATGTCGGGCTCAGCTCTTTTATCTAACTTGTCTCCCTTAATCTGTGGTACATGGGTAAAACACTAACAACCGAAAACTTTCAGATTCTTTATTTGTGATTTATAACCATACTAGGCCTCAAAAGGAGTCATGTTGTCGACTGTTTTGTCGGTAGCCTGTTCAGCAAAAATACAGCAGTATTTGCTGGCTCTACCAAATATTCTTTCGGAAGATCCTTCTCATGAAGCATGCATGTGGCCATCTCCATTATTGTTTTATTTTTTCGCTCGCTGACCCCATTCTGTTGTGGAGTGTATGAAGTTGTAAATTGATGCTCAATTCTAGCTTCCTCACATAATTTATCAAATTCATTTGAGGTATACTCCTTGCCATTATCTGACCTCAAAACTTGAATTTTACAGCTACTTTGGTTCTCGATCTAGTTCTTGAATTTGAAGAACACACCTACAACTTCTGACTTGAACTTGATAAAATATATCCAACACATCCTTGTGAAATCATCAATGAAACCAATGTAATATTTACTCCCATTGAGTGAAGGAGTTTTATGAGGTCCAGCAACGTTTGTATGAATGAGTTGTAGCTTCGCAGTAGCTCTCCAGGCTCCTTTTCGGAAAGGAAGTCTTGCTTGTTTTCTAAATTGACACACCTTGCAACTTGGTATATTGGACTCAATGTGAGGTAAGGACAAACCAACTACTTCTTTTGCATATTTATTATTGCTGCGTGATGAAAATGACCTAGCCTCTTATGTCAACTCTCTGTGTTAGTCGTAGTAGCAGTATAAGCCACTTGCTCCTCCTCCATCGGATCAAGTGAGAAACTTTTGCCTCTCATTTTAATTCTTATGACATCATTGTCATAAGCATCCTTGATCACACACTGCTTGTTTTAAAAAATGACTTTAGGCTCTGTTTAGTTTGTAGAAAGTTAAGTGGAAAGGAAAATATGGAGGAAAAAAAAACTGAAGGAAAGAAAATAAAAGAAAGTAATTTTCTTTCTTTTATTTGGTTGTTGGAGAAAATTTTGTGGAAAATTGAATTCTTAGAAAATACTTTTAGTGTTTGGTGTGTAGAAAAAAATTCTGAGAAAAGTTGAATGTTATTATTTAAATTTTTTTATATATTTATTAAAGTTAAAATGTTATATTGATACATAAAATTTTTCATAAAGTTTATAATAAAATTATAAAAATTGTATAAACTCAATACTAATTCCAAATTTTTTTAGAAAAATTCTAAAATATTACATGCATAACTAAGCATAATTTTTAAAAAAATATTTGTAAAATATCAGTAACATTCAAAACTTCCTACTAATAAAAGATAGAGTAATTAAAAATAAAATAAAATAAATCATCCTACTTTACTCACTAATGTAAGAATTTTAAAACCAACTTATATTCGACTACTTGTATGTCTTCACAATTGACTCATTGGGCGATATCTTCAACGAGGACATAGTTTTAGATTAGGATTGAGGATGATGAGAACTCAGGACCAATACATATTAGCGCATATCCATGGTATTATCATAAGACATAAATGGATAAACAAAACATAAGTCAAATCGACAATGATTGGGTCAATTCCAGAAAGTAATGACATACTAATAATAGTATTGCATCATTTGTTAAAGAATTCCAATATTTCTATCCAGTAACACCGCCAACAAGTATTGGGGTATGAAGTTCCTAGTATAATAAGGCAGTCCAAAAGATCAATCTAATCTAAATTTGAATCTATAAAGCCAATGAAGCAAATTTTACATTAGCAGGGAAAGGGAAAAGAAACAAGATCTGACCATTAATTACCCAATTTTACAGCATTAACCTCCTTTCAACTTCAACTCTTCCAAGAATAAACTAGAAGCGAAAACGCAGTTGATCCTTTCAATTCATTTTCCTCAATGCTCTCCTAATCTATCACAGACCCACAACCAGAAGACTCCGATGACAACAAACTCATACTCGGACTCTGCATCTTCACCGATAATCTCTTATTCATTTGCATCTTCTTCCTCTCGTATTAAATGCCAAAACTCGAATCGCTATAATCCTGTGACTGTATCGTGGATGATGACAACAATGCCCTACCCCTCTGCTTAGCCCCACTAGTCCAATCTATACCGCTTCCACCAATCACATCCTCAACCCTAGAAGCCGTAATAATTGCTTTGTTCTCTAATTTGAACGTATCCTTCACTATATTCTTTTTCAAAAAGCCAATTATATGCGTCCCAAGACAGTTGTATCAGTTGTCCATCAAATTAGATCCGTTCACTTCCCCTAAAATTCCACTTCAAATGCTTAATTTGTAACACCCATTTAGAATCAATCATGATCAACAATCTCGGATCGCTTGAATTCGGGCTGCATTCGATCAAGATTTCCCTCTCTTTGCTTCCAATTAGTGTCGTCGTCCAAAATAATTTATTCCCAAATATAGGGTCCCTTCTGACGATTAAAGTTTGGGGTGGTTTTTCTGGAAATTTAGCCTTGGTTTTCAAATACTGTTCTTGATATAAATCTCCGACGAAAAGGATTAACTCGTTTTAGACAGCAGCAATGTAGAACCCGGATTCAAATTCCGGACTTGGCCTGAGTTTAGATCTAGAGAAGTCATAATGGAGGAAGATGGTTTTAAGGGTTTGTGGACTAATGGAGTCAGGGAAAAAAGTGAGTTTCTTGGACCCCGATGTGTTCCAGAATAGCAAGGGTTTAATATTCAGGTGGACGGATAAGGTGGAGAGGGTGGATGGGGAGGATGAGGAGGAAGGTGACAACAAGTGGTGGTTAGGCAAAAAGTGAAGGTGGAGGGAGAGGCCGAATAGGTTGCGGGACCAAGTTAAAGAAATTAAGTCGAAGTTTGGGGCTCAAAATTGACAAATAATGAAGATTTCGAAAATCAGTCGAAGAAAGAGATTGATTGACTTGGAGAAGAGGAGGATGAGCAGGAAGACATTGAAGGAGCCTATGTAGGTAGCAAATGAGGGTCAACGGGTCAAGGAAGGACAGTTTGAAAATTTTCCTTTGCTTTCTTCGTCTTTTCCCTCCCGTTCAGTGCAAGAAAAATAGTATAGGGTAACTTTCTGTAATGTTTTTCTTCTTATTTTCTTTCCTTTAGATTTTTCTGGCACCCCAACATGGAAAATAAATTTCCATCTAACTTTTTTTCCTTTCCTTTTGGTTTTGCATAAACCAAACGAAGCCTAAATCCCATCTCAACTAGCTGCCCAATGCTCAATAAATTCTTATTAATGTCAGGTACATACAAAACATCACAATTTAATTTAGTACCTGTGCAACTATCTATGACAACAATTCCCTTTCCCTTGACAGCGGTGCAATCACCATTACCAATTTTGACTTTGGATACATGTGACCTAACCAACTCTCTAAAGAGTTCGTTGTCACTGGTCATGTGATTGGTACAACCATTGTCTACGAACCAACAATCACTTGAGCTTGAGCTACTGCTTGTAAAACAAGATGCTACAAACAGTTGCTGCTCTTCCTCTTGCTCGCGTACTACTTGGGCATCATTCTTCCGCTAAAAATTGCTTTTGCATATTTTTTCATGGTGGCCAAGTTTATTGCACTTCCCACACTTCACATCTGATGTTTTCCAACACTTGAAAGGAGGATGACATTTTTTGCCACAATGTTTGCAAGGAGGAAAATCCCTCTTCTTTTCTCCTTTGCTGCTACTAGCTGCATCACGTGGGTTGAAAGTTTTTCTTAAAACTCTTCTTGTATTTCTCTCCATGATTGATTTGTAACGTAGCCTGCAATGCTCCTTCCATAGAACCTTCACTTTTCATTAGTTTCCTTTGTTATTGAGCCTGTAAAGCACTGTTTAGTTCTGCCAAGGTTATTTTCGACAAATCTTTACTACTCTCCATGGAGGATATAGTAGCATCAGATCTTTCAGGAACAGTTACAAGTAATTTTTGAACAAGTATAGAATCAGAAAATTCAGAACCAAGCAACCTTATTATGTTAGTAATGCCAAGTAGCTTATCTGTGTACTCCTTGATTGTTTTCGACTCCTTCATTTGCTGCATCTCGAACTCATGATATTCAACTTTTGCATTCCTTTAACTTTTTCATCTCCTTCATATTCAGTTTTGAGGAAATTCCAAATTTCAAATGCTGACTTCTAATTCATGATTCTTGTAAAGATCTCTTCTGAGACAGCCACAAACAAGGTAGCATTTGCCATTGACTTCCTTGTTTTCCTGAAGTTGTGACTCTTCAGCTGAGCCATGGTTGGATTATCTGTCAAGGGAGTAACTTCATAGTCCTCCTTAACAACATCCCATAGATCATTTGCCTCTAGGTGGGCTTCCATTCTAGCTGCCTATAATTGGTAATTTTCACCCTTAAACACTGGTGGTGCTAGTGCTGTAAAAGGTGTTTCAAAATCCTTTGTGTGGATTGAATCAAGGAAGGTAAGGTATTTATGGTGGGTTTCTCTTGGCTCACTTACAGATCCCTAAAGAAAAGAGCTTTGATACCGATTTGTTGGATATTTTTTTATATATTGGGAAGTTCAAATTATTGACTGCATGAAGCATTTCTTAAATACATTGCGTTGAAACTGAAAATTAGAGAAAATAGCAACTACCGAGCTAAGCTTCAGCAACTAAGCTAAAATCAAGCCACTAAGACACTAACAGCTAGTAAATAACAAACTCCTAAAGACTTGATAAAAGAAAACAAATTTAAACGCGGGAATAATCTGAAAAATTAATCAAGCCTACTGATGCAACATTCAAACAGGGGAAAATCTCTAGGATGTTGTGGAAATCGCTCAAATCAAGGGGGGTGAGTCATCTGTTCTCAACATCAGCGAACAGTTGGAGATAGGCGATGGAGGAAACCTGAAGACACCCATCTGTAAGATAGTTGATGGTGGCAATGTAACACCTGTTGATGGGAGTCACAGTTCCTTTAAGCCCACTCAACAACTAGAGTTTCTGATCTTTGAAGGGACAGATCCCGATGGATGGCTTTTTAAGGCTGAACGATATTTCAATCTCAATAAGTTGAGTGAAAGAGAGAAGTTGGAGGCAGCAACCATGGTTATGAAGGGTTTAGCGTTGGCCTGGTTCTAATATGCTGAAGAGAGCCATTGATTCCATTTTGTTTCAGTTTCAAGGAGGCTCTACTTTCCCAATTCCGTTCTAAGAATGACGGCAATTTGTGTGAGAAATTTCTGGCTGTGGCACAGATGAATATAGTGGAAGAGTATGTCGAAGAATTTGAACTTCTAGTGTCACCGCTGCAATGACACTTATTGGTAGAGGTTGTGGGGAGTAAGTTCCTAGATGGGATGAAACATAGCATCTGGGCTGAAGCTAGAATGATGAGGACTCGTGGGCTGGATGGGTTGATAGAGGTGGCCCAAATGGTGACGGACAAGCAATGGGTCATAATGGAAAAACAGGTTGGGTTTGGGCTTGTCCAAACTTGACACAGGATGAGGCATGGATTAGGGTGTTATATGTGGCCCAGAACAACTCCTTACTGTTCGACTCACCCAAAACAAGCCTGTTGCGGTTCTTATTGATTGTGGAGCTCTGAGTTCTGATCCTGATTCCCTTATTTGGCTGCAACAGTTATTTGGTGGGAGAATCCATAAACTCATGAGTTATATTGTGAATTCTCATAAACTCAATTATATTGTACATTTTTGGGGGGGGGGGAACTAAGGGCTGTCTGGTTTACTTCCTTATTTATTTAATATCTAGACTTAAATGTGTGTTGAAATATGTAGCTTGGAAGCTTTAGTCATTGATTGAATGATAGCTTCCATCGTGGATGTAGTTTAAGAGGTTCAATTGTTGTTGAAGCATTGAGAACTAACGAGGTTTTTGTGTCTAAACTTCATTGTGTGTAGGAGTTTTCAATTTATAGAAGTCGAAGCCTCCATCCATGGCCATTGGGCCTTGCCTTCTCTGGTTGCCTTGTGGATTTAGGATTAGATACTGTTTGGCTTATATTCAGTATTCTTCTATAAATTGTACTAGAATGTACTCCCTTTGTTTTAAAAAGAAAGTTATCGTAGGATTGGATTTGTGCTCCAGAAAAAAAGTTTAAAATAGTAATACCTGATTTCTACTTTTATTCTTACTATTTCTTTCGTTATCTATACATTAATTGCTTTGTTGTTTTTATTGAAAGATACAAGTGGAATATTAAATATAAGTTTATTAGCTCCTTAAAGCGTGCGGACTGCTAAACTGTCTTTTTTTATGGAGGGAAGGGATTATTTAATTAAATTAACCCAATTTCATTTATTTTGACCCAATTCAATCAGATGCTGACATAATTTGACAAATTGAATATATTTAATTTAATTTACATGTTCTAAATAATTTTAAAAACATTGTTGACCTCATTTTGTTTGTCCATCCACCAGGCATTATTTAATTTATGTTAACACTTTATCTGTTTCGCTAATAAGTGTACCGGGTCAGAACTCAGTTTCTTTGTTTTAGCATGCAAGTTGATTGTTGCGGTAATGTTCACTTTTAATATCCATTTGGAGTGTTTATTATGCTTAATTAATCGATTTATATCTATTGCACTTGCAGATCACATCAACAGTAACATTTGCTGCAGCATGTGCATCCGCTGGTATAACAGTCCTTATCAGTAATGACCTGAACAACTGCTCAATAAATCATTGTACACAGTTTGAGACGGCTACAGCTATGGCCTTCATGAGTTGGTTTTCGGTCTCACCTTCGTTCTTTTTGAATTTTTGGTCCTTGGCATCCAATTGATCAATCAAATGCAATCAGAAGACTGACCGGATTCTTCCTCATCATTCCCGAAATTCTTTTGATAGTTGCCCGTATGTAAAGCTGGTAAAATAGCACTTGTCTCGAACAACATACGTCTGTATCATATTCACGCCCGTACTAAACAATGAAAATGTAGGAAGTGTGAAAATAGGTTCTGTCCCATCGGCTTGGTAGTTTGTGTTTCATCGCTTTGGTGCAGAAACTTTTTTGCCTTTATATAACACAAAAAATCATATAGTGAGTGCTGGATTGCGGAACTCGGCAAACTGATGCAGTTGCGACATACACATGCAGAAACAGGATCGTAAACTAATTCCTCATTCCTTCTGGTCTATGTTCCTGGGGCAGAGGCACTATTTATGTCTTATTTCAGATCCGTGAGTTCTGTATCACCTGGTACGAAATGGTTATATGACATGCACCTACTAGTTTAAATTTGGTAGAGGCTAATTTTTAAATTGCATAAGAAATAAGCGTTTTTCAGTAAAGATGTGAATAGTAATCATATGATAGTCATTCAATTAGATAAAGAACTGGAATATTAATGAGAGGAGGGTAATAGCTTATGGAATGAAGATAGTTTACTTGATCATTCATTAGAATAATTATATTATATCTACAGTTTCTTTATATTCAAAATTAGTTATTTAATAATTATTTATATTAAATTTTATGGTAGAAGTTAAAATTTGGACCGACCGACTGATGATGTCGGTAGGGTTTCATTAAGCATGATTGAACTACATCTTTCTTAGCGTCTCGTTTTTAGTGGAATACGATTGAATTTACTTCAACATATAGGCAATGAGCGAATAAAGCTAACTATAATTATCACCTTTTCAGAAGAGGGCGTGCCCTTAACAAATTTTAGATTTTTAGAAGAATTACTTGAACTCCTTTATAAAGCGTTACATAGAACCTTTTTATTATTTATTTTTTTTTATCTTAAGGTGAGGATAGACTACTACTTAAATCTCATTACAAAGGGAAGGTCTTGCGCCCTAATAGATGGGGTGGATGAGAAAAGAAACAAAGCAATTGAGAAAAAAATGTTGTTGCAATCAGCTGATAATGATATTTATGAAAATCAATAGCTAGGGAAACCTAAATTATAAAACAGTGATAGAATGTGAGTAAAAAAAAATGACAGCTGTAAGAAGTAAATCCATAGTGATTTGGTTTTGGGTAAATGGGGATAAAGTATATTCATTTACTCAATTTGAGGATGAGTTTTAAAATGCTCATTCATGTTAATTAGGATTAAAATTTTGTTCTTTATTCAACAGGATTCACTCAATTTTTACTACCTTATTTTTTTTAATTTATATATAATCGGACATAAATATTCTTACTTGTAATACCTCTATAAATCAATGAAAATGTATAGGTATTATTTTTTAAATATTTATTTACCTCACTCTAAATACAATCAAAACAACTCACCCATATTAGATTAATATTTATCTAAATAATATTTTAAAATATTTATTCTGATTTATTTTATATTTTTTTTTATCTAGATTCATTTTTAAAATTTAATTTTAGTTTTATTTAGTTCAATACAAATAAACCATTAGCGAGATCTTGATCTCATGAGAGGGAAGCTGATAGAGAAGAAATGTGGGTGTGGACGGGAGGCTATTAGAGTTGGCTGCTAGAATTAGCTAGTAATGTGTTGGAAATAAAGTGTGAGCTTATTATTTGGGCCAATTAATTTTGTCCTATAATTAGTTTAGATAATAGAAATTAGACTTTATTTTAATATTTTATTATGTTTTTTTTCATAATATATTAATTCAAATATTAAAACTTCTATAAAATTTATACTTATATTTAATAAATTAGAGCGGATCACTGGTTCAACTATTAATGAGACAAAGCTATTCGAATTGATTTAGCCTTTGAGGTAAATAGTCCTAATTTGGTGGCCTAAAGATGTTTCATTCATAATATCCAATATTTTGAAACCTTATATATTATGAGATATTATTTTACCAATAGGATTTAGCCCATATCTTAGTATTATTTTCACAAGTTATTTAATAATAAGAGTATATTCATAATGCATTAATACCATAAGTTATATTCTCATGTTCATTTTAAAATATTTGTGGAAGTAAAAATATGAAAAATACACTTAAAAAAATTAGGGCATTACTACAGCACCTGCGATTAAGTAGATACCTCACTGTCTATCTCATAACAAGACTAAGTATTGAACCAACCAAACATAAGAAATAAAGCGCACCGAATAGATAACATAAACGATGATACGAGTTAAGGTTTACAAAATCAATACCATACCAAGTCTGAAACAAAATGAAATACATAATGAGAGTGTTTATTAAAATAGGTTTTTCAAGGACCAACAAAAGGAAACCACTAGAACGTCCACATTCCCTTGCCCATGCCCAATACATAAGTTGGTTGGCTATTAGCCACACTCAATTACCAACACAAGGTTCTCTACTTGTAGGATTGATCAAGTGACCAGTTGTAACATCTCGTTCCTCAAAAACTAAAATTTTATAAATTATTAGGGTTGATTTATAAGTTTAAACCTTTAGTTTTATTTTAATTATGTTATTTAATCAAAATATGTTTCTCGTAAATATTTCTTAAAGGTTTGACTTGTTTTATGGCTTTATTGATGATTTCAAATTTCTATTGAAATTTATCTAATCATTTATTATTGTGAATTATTTTAAATAAATTCGTTCATAACCATGCTATTATTAAATTCTCATAATTCAATTTTATTTGAAAATATTTTTTCATTTCTCTTTTGTGTTTGATTTTAATATTTTAAACTCGTTTTCGGGTATAGTATTATCATGTGATTATAAATTTATTTTAGTGTTATATTTGTTAGTGAAAACAAATTATTCTAAATTATAAACATTATTTAAAGTAGTAAAATTATTTGAATAATTTTTATCCGTTTTTGAAACTATTTATTTTTATAAGGTCGATAAGATCTCTGAAATATTTAAATATAAATAGCTTCCCTAAATCATTTATAATTTTATTTTCATAACTAATTTTCTTTCATTTTGCTCATTTTGGTTTACGCATGACATTTTCAAAAATGTGTAAGTTTTTTTTAGTCATTTAAACATTTACAAAATAATTTTTTTTCTGAATTGTTATCTAATAGTTTATATTAGATAAATTTTTAGATTAAATTACCTTTATCATATTTCAGATAGTTTGCTAAAAAAAAACTCTGATCGAACCACCCTTTTTTTCCTCTTCTCTATGCCTTTTCTTTTCTCACTTGCATTTGACCCCCTAACTTGCTTCTCTTGCCTTCCTCCTTTGTCATGTGACAAAGTAAACTTTTTCTTTATTTTTACCTCTCTTTCCCTTAGCTTTGGGATTCCCTTTAATCTCTTTTACATATTTTACTATGATTTTGGTCTATTATTTGCACTACCACTTTCTTGAGCTTTGTGTTGCAGGATTTCCCACCAAACACCAATTTTGAGAAAGAATTACTTATTTTTGGAGCAAAAGACCTGGCAAGGAAAGCTTGGGAGGAGAGTACATCGACCTAATATGCTTATGGAAGTTTATTGAAGCTATGAAAGTTAAAAGATATGTCAAGATATTCCTAAGAAGACTGAAAAAGGGGCTGCACAGTCGGCTGCATACCCAGCTGCACTCCCCTGTGATTGTGGAAGAAAATAGAATCGCATGACGAGGCAATGTAAGGTTTCATGTCTCACGTGAAATTGTGAACTAAAAAGTTGAGGCTAAAAATATTGCACCGCCATGCAAAGTCAAAAATTCCAAAATGCCAAGAGCTGAGAAACTATACGGCTATGTAGCAGCAATCTTTCCCAAGATTTACATGCGCGATATGGCCAGCGTGATGGGAAATTTCATGGTATGCCTCGGGGATTTCTTAAGGAGAGATAGAGAGAGAGAGAGAGAGAGAGAGAGAGAGAGGAGATTTTAGAGTACTCTTAGACCCCTCCTTACTGAGTTTAGCTTCATGTAATTTGTTGTTCCTTTAGTTTTAATTTTTTCGGAGAGTCAATTGTGTAATTCATGTAAAATCGACTCGAAATCAACATTATACTCTTCTATATTACGGTTATTTCAATCGAATTATTCTTCTTTATATATTTGCATTGTTATTATGATTATAATGCTATTTATTTCGTTAATTTCATTTAAAAGTATGAGTAAGTTGTCTCCTTTCTAGGATCAGACTTAGGTACCATTTTAGTAACCAATATGATGAAATAAAATATTATGTCGTATGATTGATTCATTTATACTATTATATATGCTAGATCTAATTGTTATAAAGTGGATTTGACAAAATCTAACCTCTATAGATGTAATTTATAACTGAAAGGCTGAGATTATTATTTGAAATTAGCATATGTACGGGAATTTAAGCAATCATAAAAGTAGATGTTTAATTCTTAGGGATTCTATAATTGGTAACACTTAATGGATTTAATTTAATTTATGAGTCACTAAAGTAGTCGGCAAATTAGATTATATACGTTATTAGATCTTAAAAGCGGCTAATGAATATGATTTGACCAATTATCCACAGTTAGCGAATTAATCTTCAGTATAAGTGTTGTTTTATTATTGATTATTAATCCGGAGACCGAAGTTCGATCCTAGGTTTCACTCTTATTATTTAGTATCTGCAAGTTAGAAACATTTTCGTAATTATTCTCTTTATCTGAACACATAGCCCCTCTTTTTGTAGTTTTAGATAGTTAAAATAGTAAAGAAGTGTAATTAATTATGAAGTCCCTATGGGATACGACCTTGAAATGCCATAACGAATCCGTGCACTTGCGGAAATAGTATAACAAGTTTTTGGTGTCGTTGCTTGGGACTTCAGCTAATTGATATTCTATACTTTATTATTTTGTCTAGAATAAATCCTTTAATTCCCTTTTATCCCTTATCTTCGCTAATTAATTTTTTGTTGTATTCAATTTTGGGAACCTTTTATGCAATGATCTTTTCGACTTGGGCCCCCAAGAGAACTAGACCCTGAGATCAAATGAACGTTGACTGGGTTGTAGAGGTGGGTAAGTGAGATAAAAGCAAGCATGAGTTCAAAGACTATGGCTGAGATTGACGGAGACAAGGAGTAGCATCACTCTCTTAAAGAGCTTGCAAGTTTAAATGCATACTGGATGCAATCGAGCATCTGGAAGCCAAACGTAGCAACCAACAATTTTGAGCTCAAACCTATGTTGGTCAATATGGTTTAGCAAAATTAATTCAGCGGTAGTCCAACGAAGGACCCTAACTTATACATTTCTATTTTTCTCGAGTATTGCAACACCTTGAAGATGAACAAAGTGTCAGATGATGCGATCAAGCTTTGATTATTTTTGTTCTCATTGCGAGATAAAGCAAGGGCATGGTTGCAATCACTTCCCCTAGGGCCATTACCATTTGGGATCAACTTTCTCGAGCCTTCCTCAACAAATACTTTCCAACATCCAAAACAGTTCAATTGAGAAACTTGATTATGAGCTTTAGCCAAAAGGATGGTGAATCACTCTATGATACATGGGAGCACTACAAAGACATGTTGTGAATGTTCCCACATTATGGGTTAGAAGAATGGTTGCTGGTCCACACGTTTTATGATGGCTTACATTACAATACCAGGTTAACTTTGGATGCAGCAGTAGGAGGCACTCTCATGAATAAAAGTATACCGGAGGCTAAGCAATAATTGAAGATATGGCTCAGAATAATTACCAATGGTCAGGTGAGTGCTCTATAGCCAAGAAGGGTGGCATGTATGTCATTGATACTCTAGATCACCTTTCTTCATGAGTTGATGCATTATATTAAAAAATTGATGAACTAAATGTTAATGCATAACAACCTCCCCTGCTGCTTGTGAGATTAGTGGCATTACAAGACACTCGTTAGTTGAATGTTATTCAGTTACTCCTCTACCCCCAAAGCAACCCTAGCGGACCATGTTAACTATGTTAATAACTTCAAGCAAAAAGGAGATCCATTTTCCCCCACCTACAACCTTGGATGGCACAAAAATCCAAACTTATCTTACAAGAATACATCGCAGAACCCCATCCCTTAATAGAATTTTAGTCCCCTAGGTTTCCAAAACCTTAGATCCCCATTCCCATCTCCTCCCAAGTGAAGTCTTGAGTTGATGATGGAGAACTTCATAGCCTCTCACAACAAACAAACCAAGGATTTAAAGAATTTGGTCAGAAGCTTAAGCTCTAAGGTTGAATCCCTAGCCACCGACAATAAAATGTCATAAAATCAAATAATCCAAGTGGCTCAACAATTGAGATCTTCCTCTTGACCCACTAGAATGCTTCTCGGACAGTCGGAGACAAATCTTAAGAGATCCCTTAACGCTATAGCCATTTGAAGTGGAAAGAGTTAGAGGGCCTTTTTACGAAAGGAAATAGAAGAGGGAAGTAGAGGGGTGGAAGAGGAAGTGGAAACACATATAGAAGACACATAGGTTGAGAATGAGAATAACTTAGGTAAAGATAAAAAAAGGTCAAAAAGTATGTCCCTCCGCCACCATATAAACCTTCCCTACCTTTCCCTCAACGATAAGCAAAAGCGAGATAAGAAAAACGGTTTGGAAGGTTTGTAGAAATTTTAAAGAAATTGCAAATCAATATTCCATTTGTGGAGGCCATATCACAAATGCCTGCTTATGCCAAAATTTTGAAAGAAATCCTCTCTAATAAAAGACGGTTAGAAGAGTATGAGACGGTAGCACTAACGTAGGGATGTAGTGATATTATTCAAAATAGGCTTCCGCCTAAGCTTAAAGACCCCGGCTCATTCTTTATTCCCTGCACTATTTGTGACATGTCCATTAATCGTGCACTTTGTGCTCTTGGAGCTAGTGTTAGTCTAATGCCTCTTTTTGTTTGTAAGAAGCTACAGATGGGAGATTTGAAGCCTACCGCCATCTACCTACAATTAGCTAATCGGTCGGTAAAACACCCAGTAGGTATATTAGAAGATAGATCTATCTAGGTCGGTAAGTTTTACGTTCTGGTTGATTTTGTCATTTTAGAAATAGAGGAAGATGCTCAATTCCCCATCATTTTGGGAAGACCTTTCTTAGCTACTACAGGAGCAGTTATAGATGTAAAGATTGGAAAAATCTCCCTCAACATTAGGGAAGAGAAAGTAGATTTTGATTTACCTTCCACAGTAAAATTCCCATTAATTGATGACACTTATTGCAGGATCAATACGTTGGACAAGATGATTCAAGAAGATCTTGCTGATTTGATATTAGAAGATCCATTAGAGGAATGTTTGATGAGAGGCAAAATAATCCATCAAGGTGATGAAGAAGCATCTGCTTATGATGCCATGCTCATAAAAGATCATGCTTATGCAAAATGATCAGGCATAGTAACCCCATTGAAAGAGAATTGCATGATTCATCTTATACAAAAAAAGCTGCACCTAAGGTAGAGACAAAAGCTCTCCCTTCCTATCTCAAGTATGAATTTTTGGACTCCAAGGGTGAATATCCTGTTATTGTAAATGCTAGCCTGAATAAAGAAGAAGTTGAAAAATTCTATTGAATTTTGCATATATCACATTTCTATTATAGGATATTCTATTGAAGACATAAAAGGCATAAATCCTTTATTTTGTATATATCACATTTCATTAGAAGAAGGACATAAGTCCTCCATTGAGAATCAAAGACGGTTAAACCCAAACTTGAAGGAGGTCATGAAAAATAAAGTGCTTAAGCTCTTAGATGTAGGAATCATTTACCCTATCTCAGATAGTGAGTGGGTAAGTCCAGTTCAGGTTGTGCATAAGAAAGGGGGCATGACTGTTATAAGAAATGAGAAAACTGAACTAATCCCTACAAGAACATTCACCGGGTGGTACATATGTATTGACTATAGAAAGTTAAATAAAGCCACCCAAAAGGATCATTTCCCCCTTCCTTTTATCGATGAGATGCTAAAAAGATTAGCTAGACATTCTTATTTCTGTTATCTAGATGGATAATCAGAATTCTTTCAAATCCCTATCCACCCTAGTTATGTCGATATGGTACTTTTGCTTATAGGAGAATGCCATTTGGTTTGTGTAATGCCCCAGCCACTTTTCAATGATGTATGATGTCCATATTTTTTGATTTTATTGAAAATATTATGGAAGTGTTTATGGATGATTTTTCTATTTATGGCACTACCTTTAATGATTGCCTCGATTATCTTTTTAAGGTCTTAAAACGATGTTAAGAGGTGAACCTTGTTCCTAATTGAAAAAAGTGTCATTTTATGGTACAAGAAGGCATTGTTATAGGTCACTTAATCTCCAATAGAGGGATTGAAGTTGATAGGGTAAAAATTGACATTATTGCTAAAATGCCTCACCTAACAAATGTCAAAGGTGTTCGGAGTCTTCTAAGCCATGCTAGATTCTATAGGTCGTTCATAAAATATTTCTAGAAAATTGCTAAGCCTCTAACCCATCTCTTTGTCAAGAATACCCCTTTTGCGTTTGATCAATCTTTTTTGAATGCTTTTAGCAGGTTTAAGGAAGCATTGACCATTACCCCAGTTATGATACCCCCCGATTGGAGCCTTCCTTTTGAAATAATGTTTGATTCCAATGACTATGCCATTGGGGTTGTTCTTGGACAAATGAAGGATGGGAAAGTGTATGCGATATACTATGCCAGTAGGACTCTGGATGATGCACAAATGAATTACGCTATAACCGAAAAAGAACTCCTAGCTGTGGTGCTTTCTTGGGACAAATTTAGATCTTATCTTGTTGGATTGAGAGTCATTGTGTTCACTGATCATGCAACTCTTAGACATGTCTTGGTTAAGAAAGATGAAAAACCAATATCGATTATGTGGATCCTTCTCTTGCAAGAATTTGATTTGGAGATCAAAGACAAGAAAGGTGCTAAAAATGTAGTAGCAGATCATCTTTCTAGGATGAGGCAGGAGATGAAAGAAGAAGAAAAGGATGAATTATCAATTGATGATTCATTCCTTGATGAAATTCTCTTTTCCATTAGGAGTCTCCAAGCCCATGGTTCATGGATCGTGTCGATTATATTGTTTGTGGGATGTTACCTGAAGACCTATCTTATCAACAACATAATAAATTCATTTTCGAAGTCAAACATTATTTTTGGGAAGATCCTTGTCTTTACCAGCGTTGTGAAAATAATTTTTTTGGTAATGCATTCTGGAAGATGAAATTTTAGATATCATTACCCATTGTCATTCATCACCATATGACAGTCATGGTAGCACCTCTAAGATGGATGCAAAGGTACTTCTTGTAGGATTCTATTGGCCAACCCTCTTTAAAGACGTGAGGAGTTTTGTGCTGGCATGTGATCGCTGTCAAAGAATCGAGAATATCTCGAGACGGAATGAGATGCCCCTAAATAATATTTTTGAGGTAGAACTATTTAACCTGTGGGGGATTGATTTCATGGGACCGTTTCCTTCGTCTCACAACAATAATTATATACTAGTTATAGTGGATTACATTTCAAATCCACTTCAAAATGGGTAAAGGCATTAACATCTCCAACAAACGATGTGAAGGTAGTCATCAAGCTTTTTCAAAAGTTTATTTTCCCCCGTTTTGGGGTTCCAAGGGCTATGATCAATGGTGGATGATCCCACTTCGCCAACAAGGTCTTAAGCAAGCTCTTGAGGAAATATTTCATATCTCACAAAATGGCCACTCCATATCATCCTAAAATGAGTGGTCAAGTGGAGATTACTAATAGAAAAATAAAAGGAATATGGGAAAAGACCATATCTAACTCAAGGAAATACTGGTCCTCTCGGCTAGACGACGTTCTTTGGGCCTATCGAATAGCCTATAAGACCCCTAAAGACACCACACCATTCCATTTGGTATACGGAAAATCTTGTCTTTTGCCTATTGCGGTCGAATACAAGGCATATTGGGCCATAAAAAATATTCACCTAGGTTTGAAGGAAGCAAGAAAGCTAAGAATGCATCAACTCAACAAACTCGATGAGTTGCAGTTAGACATGTATGAAAATTCCAAAATATATAAGGAAATAATAAAGAGGTGACACGACCGACGTATTCTCCAAAAATAATTTAGGGAGGGAGAGCTGGTATTCCTGTTCAACTCCCGTTTGAAGCTTTTTCCCAAAAAACTATAATCAAGGTGGTCGGGTCCATTCCAAGTGCTTAAAGTATATCCTTATGAGGCACTAGAAGTTTGGAGTGATTCTACGTGAAGAGTCAAAGTCAATAGCCAACATTTAAAACATTTTGTTACCGAGTCTCCAGTTGAGAATTTGGCTCTATCACCCTTTTTAAGGTACCATCCCTTTGAAGAACATAGAGGGTGAGCTAATGACCCTAAACAAGTGCTTGATGGGAGGTAGTTTTATGCTTTCTTTTGTTAATTTGTTTTATTTTGCTTGTTTCTTTTGTTTTATGTTCTTCCTTTTCTTTTGTTCCCTTTATTTTTCTCTATGTGTTGCAGCTTTTTGGAAAGAAAGATTGCTTATCGAAACTATCCAATGGATAATAGGAGGATACAATGCATTACATGACAAAAAGAAGTAAGGGAAATGAGTAATATAGGGTTGCATAGCCTAAGCATGGTCTTCTGCATGGCCGTGCATGACCCTGTCAATGGAAAATGGAAAAAAACTGAGAGTAGAAATTTTGCATGGTCTGGCCGTGCCAATCCATAAACTATCAAGTAGAGAGGAAATTTTTTGCACCATCTGCCTGTGCACAACCCACACGTCTGTGCACACCTATTTCCTTCTCATCACGGCCTACCAGTGCAAATGGCGCATGGTTGTGTGAACCCATTTATCCATAAATGTGCACGCTCGTGACCCCCTTTTTTTCCCTTCTCTCATCATTGCACTCCTTCTTTCTCAAACCCTAACCCTCCCCAATCTCTTCCTCCTCCTCTTTCCTCCTAGATCTACACCAACCCACCGTCATTAACATTTTTCCACCACCATCAACCACTGCACAACTTGTATCCCACTACACAGCCAGGTAGTGCAATTCCTACACACCCTATTTCCACACCTCTTCCTCAGCTGTGCAGAAGACACCCACCACACCTTTGCACACCACCCTTTCAACACTTATTTCACCTTCCACCACCATTTACCACTTAATCAACCTTATACTACCATCCCTTGTTTACCAAGCCCACCCACAACCCTTGCATATCCTACCTGTGTAGAATTTTTGTGCACCACCACACACCACTCCTCCCACTCACTGTTTTTGTGCCGATTGTGCACACAAGTCTTTTCTTAGTTTGCCTTTTCATTTCCTAGTTCCATTCTTTATGCTTTTAGTTCTTCTATAATTCTTGCTAAAAATATTCTGTATATCTTCCCATCTTAATTACGGTATGTGTTCTGCCCAAACCATTTTATAATGCTTTGTTTTTGCAGATAAAAAGAAATAATGGCCCCCAATAAACCATCGATATCAAACCAAGAGGAAGGTGAGTTCTCTCAACCATAGCCATGCCAATTGAATGGGAGAGGTAAGGCTGCAAATACAAAACCCTCAAATCCTGACCCTGATGATAAGGATATCTATGAGGGGCTGGTCAGTCGGAACATTACCCTAACTCAATTCATTGATTGGGATTATCGCAAAGCACTAGGGATAAAATAGGATGTTGTGTATTTGCTTTCTCATAGTGGTCTTTACCGTTTCTTTTCAAAAGCATTTCCTATGAGTAAAAGACTCACACTTGGGTTCCTAATTTCCTTTGTTTTTGATCGTTCTGACGAATACATCATGTTTCAACTCTTTAATAAGACTCACCAAACATCTTTTTCTAGGTTCTCATCCTTGCTTTGTCTTCCCTCTTATGGTCAGTGACTTTTTGAGGGCTCCCAAATATGCGATCCTCAAGAATTTTGGTAAGAAACTGCCTTACCAAAGAAAGGATGTCCCCCAATTCGTATAGTGGATACCACACGAAGGCCACCCTAATTTATAATCCGGCTTTACGTTATGTCCAATGGCTTATAGACGGCTCAATTATCGGCCAAGGGGAAAGTTAGGGAAATGTACATAAATTGGAGCTCTTCACTCTACATTGTATGCTATGGGATAGTGCCCTCAATGCAACATATTATCTTGCTGATCATCTTAGTACAACGAGCACCAATTTCACCAGTGATATTGTCGTAGGCGCTATCATAATGTAAATTGCCACTAAGCTCGGTTATAGTTTAGATGACATCCATGATGATTTTCCGTCGACCTACCTCGGGCTGGCAACATGCATAAATATAAAGTTAATTGTGTAGGATTGACATCAATACAGATTGTATTATAACTAGGAGGTGTGGTACCCGCTTCCTAACCCAATCTTCACCACTCTTATCGGGATCAGGCACACCAAATGGTTACCTTCTCCTCATACGTTATGCCTAGGTCAGGCAATCCACCTCCCTCGGTTGATAACCCTATCATCCTAGAAGAAGGGCATCATTTAGCGCTACTTACTCTCCCAGATTCTCCTTCTTTTGGTGCCAATTCCGACCCTTCTTCCTTAGGCACCTCTTGGGACTCCCGCTTCCAACATATCGATGACTGATTTGATATGTTGGACTCTCAATTTGCTAGTCTCAGGGAGGTTGTTGCTCCCATAAACTAAATGAACTCCATGATACATCAAATGTATCAATGGCATTTGGAGCACGGCTACCCTCCTCCACCACCGCCCTAGTGATTGAGTTTTCCCTCCCTTCATTCCTCACTTCCATATTGTAGACAATGTGGTAATCAAGCGTGGGGGAGTCATTTTTTTTCTTCCTTAGCTGCTGCCTGTTTTTGTTGTTTCTTATTTTCCTTTTCCTCCATTTTTTTCTTCCACATTGTAGACAATGTGGTACCATTTAATAATAATAATATTATTAATAACACATATTACTTATAATGATATTAATAATAATAAAGATAATAATAATATTAATAATAATATTAATAATAAAAATAGGAGTATGCGCACAATTTAAATAAAATAGGGCTTCGGCCCCCTTTAGATAGGTAATAGTAATAATAAAAATAATAATACTAATAAAATTATTATTAATAATGATAATACAACTTATAATAAAAATAATATAAATAATATAAATAATTTGAAAATAATAACTTAAATAATTTATACATACTCTCGACCCTACTAACAAATGATATCATTAACATTAAGCCCAATAATAATAATAATAATAATAATAATAATAATAGAATGAGGGTTAAAAATTGAAATAAAATAGAATAAGCTTAAATAAATAGGGGAGAGGGGCTGAGAGGGCTTAGGGTTTCACCTTTAGTCGGCGGAGATAGATGGCACCGGTGGTGGTGCATGGCGGCGGCGGCCGAAAAAGAGGATAAAAAGGAAAAAGTTGAAGTTTGAGAAGAAGAGATGGAGAATAAGGGTGGAGGTTGAGGTTTTGGTGGTAGCCTAGACTGAGAGGAGTAAAGTGAGGGTGGTGGCACAGCAAGTGGCGGCAGTGCACGACGGAAGAGGTGGCAGCCGAAATGAAGAGAAGAAGAAAGAGAGAGGAGGAGAAGGAGACAGGGGAAAAGAAAGGTAGGGCTAGATGGAGGAAGATTGGTAGCAGCTTTTGGGTGGTGTAGAAGACAGTGATAACAACGGATATGGTGGTGGACAGCAGCACGAAGGGTTGTAGGTATAAAATTTTGGATGGTCGAGCAAGGAACTTCGCACAACTATGGTGGCTCATGCAAGAAGAATTGAGAGAGATGGGTGGCTTAGTTAGTTTGAGGGTGGTGTAGGGAAGACTCAGGTAGGTAGAGCAGGTGGTGTAGTTGGATAACAGTAGAGGAAAGGTCGTTTGAATTAGTGGTAGTGGGCCGGGTAGGTTCTTAGGGTTGCGGGGGAAAAGTTTCAAAATCAACCAAATAAGGGGTGTTTATAGAGTTTGGAGGGGAAGGTAGGGTTCCGAGGGTTGGCAGGAAGATAATGCGGGTAGGGTTTGGGGTAGCCGGCGGCGTCAATTGGCCAGCACAAATTTAGGTTGTGGTCGACTTTTCGCACAAGAAAAGGAAGCTTTTGCGAGAAGGAAAAGGAAAGTGGGTTAGGTTAGGATGAACTGTAATTTAACAGGAAGAGAAAGAGAGGAGAAAAGGCTGGTCAAGTTAAGCGTAGCCGGTGGCGCCATTTTCAGAGGCGATGGAGCTGCAGGTTGATGGTGGAGGAGGAAGGAGGAAGAAGAAGGTGAACTAGGCGGCTGGGGAAAAAGAAAGAAAAGAAAAGAGGAAGGAGAACCAGGTCAGTTGGCACCCGTTATACAATTTTTAAATGGAACGTTGCATTCCAGGGGAAAAAGAAACAATACGCAGCTTTCTGGCTACCGAAGGAAGAAAAGAAAAGAAACATGAGGATGGGCCGCAGGAGAGAAAAGAAAGGAAAGAAAAGATTGGGCCACAGACAGGCCCAATCAGAAAGAAAAGAGAGAAAAAGGAAGAAAAGAAGAAAAAGAAAGAGTAAAAAGGGGAAAAGAAAAATAGGTAGGTTGGGGGTTATTTTAATTAACTAAGGTATTTAAATAAAAATATTTTAAATAATATTAAATTTTCTTTTTAGGCTAATTTATAATTTTTAAAGGATTCTTCCTAAATTCCTTTTTAATTAGCAAAATACCCAATTTTTCCTTATAAAAATATTTGTAAATTCCTTCTTAATTTGCCCTAAATAACGTCTTCCTATTCCAATAGAAATAGTTAATTAAATTAATTCCCTAATAAATCCTTTTTTAATTACACTTCTCAAAATAAATATTTTTGGGGCATTTCACACGGGATGTAGAGATATGTACTGAACAGAAGAGGACAGCATGAAGGAGAGAAAGTGTTGGGGGAGGTGGAAATGGGATATGAAAGTTCAAAAAAATCATAATAGGGTAGGGATGTTGGTTAGAATAGATGAATCGGAGAAAAATATCACGTTAGCAGAATTAGAGTTCCTTGGTAAAACAAATACATGTTAGGGTTCCAACTAGAGTTAAATATAATCATCTATACTATAAAATTTTAACCTACTTTAAAGTATATTTGAATTGTCATATTAATACATAATAACAATACATTTAGTAAATAACATCCTACAATAATTATCATAATTGGTTACATATAATTACCAATTTTAGTATCCGCTTATACTGTAATACCCCCTAAATTTACTACTAAAAATTTTCGTTTTATTTAAAATTTAGTAAAAGCAAAAAATAAAATTTGTGAATTTCGGGGATATTACTGCTAGACTTAGTATCAGACCGATTTCCTCCTACCATTCCAGTACCAAGTGATAAGGCTAAAAAGAACCACGATAGAATTCACACAAATTCATTTTCATTTAAATCAGAGTAGTACATTAAAGATGTTATAAAAGATAAAACCCACTGATGGTGGTTACAAAATTAAGGATTTAATTTAAACAAGGAAATAAGAGGTGAAAGAGCGAAACCCTAAAAGTTCCTAGATAATCCTTACGCTTGTACCCAGTTCCCTCTTGAATAGCACCTGCAATAGACCTAGAAGGGACACTTCCCATTGAATAGGCAGAGGTCCACAAATGGAACCTTTTAGTACTATGGTACTAAGTAACCCTTTAAAGCAAATTGAAAGATAGGCCCACATTCAACACACAATATAAAAATTATGTAGAATGATAACATACGGGCTAATACACGAGGAAAAATCTCATACAATAAGAAAATGCATAACAAAAAATCCATATACTTAGCAAATTCATTGCATACCCAAGCAGGGACATGAAGTAAACTCATATCATATCAATGGATTATAATGTGAAAGTATTACTTTAGATCTTAAACCATTAATTAATCATTATTCAATCATCATCTCTTGAATTTATATCCATGTGAGTGTAAGAACCCTACTATTTTAGTAGGTGGACCGAAAACATACATGGTAGAATACACCTGACCACTATTATTTGCCCATGAATCGGTCTCAAGGTTCACTACACCTAGCCACTATTATTCGTCGGTGAACTAGTATGGCTCTGACTCGCATGGTGTTCCATTGTAAGTGATTAGTGTTTTACCATAATTTATTAATATCCAACATTTGGCTTATTAAGCCCGGGATCTATAACACCCCAAAATTTGCTACTTTTAAAAAAAATAGAAACACTTAAATTAAAACCCGTGAATTCTGGGGATGTTATCGCCACACTTAATACCATACCAGTTCACTCTAACAGTTCCAGTACCAAGTGTTAAGGCTAAAAAGGATATTTTCAAACTTAAACCAAGAGTTCATAAAAAGAATTATAAAGATCATAACATAGAAATCAAAGTACGCATAAAAGTTTACAAGCAATAATAAGATAGAAATCATAATGCGAAATCAAAATTCGTCGGAGGGAATAATGTCTACAAACATTAATATTTAATTCAGGAAAATCCAATACAGAAAAGAAATTCATAAAGAAATAGAATGACATAAGTGAGAATCCGGCCACGTCACTTCAATCATCAAACCAGGCCCATAATCAATTAGCCCCGCCTAATGCCTCATGGACATTGAAGGCATCAAAATATGCATTGCCCACCTGCACAAAGTTAGAAGGGCCTACTACTTGTGGGAATGAGTAGCACCCATGAAAAGGGTGATCAGTATGCTACGTACTGAGCAAGGTAACCGGTGCACTAAGGCCAACACATAAAATCACATAAACCATGCAGAAAAATAAAAATAGCATATAGTACATCATGATAACATAATATCGTACAATCATTCGAGTAATTACATAAAGGCCAATTTTCAGTCCGAATTAATTAACTAATTAATCTCTGATCAGAACTCATTTCACACCATGCTCTTTATCAAGTATATGCCAGTATAGGGACCTTCCACTATTATAGCCGGTGGCTCGGTCACATATAGGGCATCATGCCTTAACAACTATTATAGTTGGTGGATCGGTCATGTAGAGGGTAAAATCCTAACTACTATTCCTTACTGGTGGATTGGTTTAGTTCCTGCTCACATGGTATTCCATTGTAAATAATTAGTGTCTTTTAAGTGTCTTAGCAAACCCAAGTTTTGCTTTATTGAGCTCGAGATCCCCCACTATTATAGCCGGTGGGCCTGAAACACACAGGGCATAAAGCTCCTAACCACTATTATAGCCGGTGGATGGTCACATATAGGGTAAAAACTCTAACCACTATTCCTAACTGGTAGATCAGCTGGACCCGGCTCAATAATCTTTCTCTTTAAATGATTAATGTCTTAAGTTTCTTATTTAGAAATTTCACCCTAGACATGCATGACTCACTCTCCCCACACTTATCCTCTAACGGACTTGTTCCATATTATCAGACTCATGCACCTTGCAACTTACCCCAACATCCTTTGCTCCATATCCTATCTCATATTAGAAGTCCAACTCTTAAGTATATGGGTCAAGGCCCACTATCTTACACTTCCAAGTCCACTCCACATCTCACTCTAGGGTTTTACCATGAAACCTAAGTTAGGCCTATATGGCCCATCCTACTCAACCTTATGCAACCCAAATTATTTTAACACTTCACACATCGCACCCTTTAGATTTAACTCTCATTAGTACGCCATACTCCTCAAGCACACGTGTGGTCACAAAACCCTAGGTAACCACACCAAACCCTAATTGGCCATAACAAACCCTATCTTCCCCGTGTCCACGTCTCATCCTTCCATTTTCCACATCTCACTTAATATTTTTCCATGCCAATCATACTCATCCTTACTTGATCATTTTTATCATCCTCACGTACTCCACTCACCCTTATTTATTTCTCCTTTTTACCACCTCCTCAAATTAGGTTTTTCCCCCAAACCCTAGCTCAGTCTCCTATGTACCCTTATACTATCCTATGTACTATTCTTCACCAAAAACCTCCAAACATCCAAACAACTCTTCTATTACCTTCCTTACATCCCAAGTCAACTTTTCATACATAAACTTTACTCCCATGCAGATGCTAACCTTCCCATGTAAACCTTCGAACTTTCCCATGTAGAACCCTAAAACTCCCACGTGAAACCCTAGATTCAGGTGTCATTTGTTATTACTTATTTTTAATAACTACTTTTAGATAAAAACCACTTTTATAAATATACTTTTAAAAAAGTAATTTTATAAGTAATATGTATGTTTGTTTTTTTACTTTTATTATATAAGTGATTAATGCCAAAAAAAACTACTTATTGTACCTTATTAGTGTTTGGTTTTCATTTTTCTACAAAATTACTTTTTCTTTTCCAACTTTAGTTTTTATCTTCCTATATATATATATCTTTTAGTAATAATTAGTATATAAATTATGTAATATTAAATATTAAAAAGCATATGAAACATTAACAAGTATAAAAAAAATATAAAGATATTACAAAGTATTAAAAATTATAAATTTATTTTAAAAAATTATGAACAACCACTTAACAAACTTTATAAAATTCACAAACATCTAAAACTCAAATAGTGATAATGATCAAAGTTTATATTATGCAATAAAAATTCTTAAATTTATAATAAGTATCATAAAATAAAATAGTTCAATGACGTGCATGGTAAATATCATCTACAATCCTACACCGTACTATTTCACTAGTTGATTCCTTTCTTTTACGAGAACTAGATTGTTGACTCTTAGAACGCTTGTTGCTTGAATTTTCCTTTTGGCATGTCCCACCATTTGAATCACTTGAATCACAACCCTCAATCTTAATGACTTTTTGAAATTTAGAAGGACCTACATTACTTGTTCTTAGCTCTTCATCATCCTTATCAAAGCTTAGATGAGCCCCTTGAGATGGAGCCCATGAATGTTCTCCGGTTGTATGAGTACCACCAAAGATATTATCAATAGAGATATCAATTTAAATATATTATTAACATAATTACAGTATACTTATAATTAATTGTATTATATAATTGTATTATACTTTCAGTTAGAAACATACATTGTAATTATAAATTTACAAACCTATTTTTTTTTATCAAATGACGAAGAAGAGTTCTTAAGTCATAATAGTACTTTAAGAGGTATAAGATATCATAAATTAAAGTTATCTAGGCGCCATTAATATTGCAGAAATTCTCAACCTAGCAACAATTTTCAAGAGACTGCATCACCAATAAAAAGCTCCAGTGGAACATAGAAGAAGACATAAACTAACTTGACTAGAATCTTTTCAAAAGCACACCTTCAATTACGATTTTTTTAATTGTTTCAGCAATGTCTTAAGATGCACCACACAGTAGAAAACTCCTATAGGTAGACCTCTAGTTGATTTGTTCCCCCAAAGTTAACAATCTAATATTCAAACTCCTTGCCTATATTTATGTAACAATGGAGCCTCAGCCCTAAACAAATTTCCTTCTTTCACCCCCCATTATGAAGTGAATGACATATTCGGAGAATAAATGTAGCAAATGCACCCCCAATGATATCTGGGAAAAGTCTTAATTTAACTCAACATTTAATCTCCCCCTTATTTCTCCTATTTCCAAAATGATGGAGAAAAGACTCCAAGAGATCAAGTATTTAACAATTCAAACAGTAGATACCTAGAAATTTTGAATTTATCATTTTCCCCATTCAGTATATTATAATGATGCTCTTATCTTTACCATAAATAACTCCTAGATTAGCTCCATTAGTAGGAAAATATTATCGACAAAACACAACTTAACTATGGGAAGCGGATAGCAGAACTAAACTACCTCCTCACAAAATCACATTACAAACCAAGAAATAAAAGTACTCCTGCCATACACAAAAGAGTATTGAATAAAATGCAATCTTTCAACTTGGTCCTTTATTCTCCTCCTCTCTCGACCAATACTCACCTAATGCATACATACGTGATTAAAATACAAGAACAAAACATAGGAGGATATAAATAAATCCACTTTTCGTCTCTTTCATCCCTATTTTTTCATCTTTCCTTATGAAAAAGTATCAAATATCAACACCCCTAGTTCATGATTGAGAAATCATTATCGACTCAGAATGAAGGGATTTTCTACATCAAATACTCTTCAGGATGAAGAATATGAAGCTCCATTGAATCTACCAGAGAGGAAAGCAACTTAGGGATTCTTAACTACCTCTATCCTCCTCGATTAGATTTTATTAGTAGCACCAATCTCAGATTGATAAAAATTCTAATAATAGATGATAAAAGAAAGGTATGGAAATTAAAGGCAAAAGAATTTACCACCTATTAATTGATAGTATACAGAACTAGCTATTTTGGATATATATAAGGATCATAATTAGTATTTTTTTTAATCTAATTTCAAAGAAAAGTAAAGTTCTAAGGACAGGGGCTTACTTTTCAATCTAATCACTTGTTGATATTCTGTACCAATCAAGGATAGTAAAAGAGTAATTGGTATAGACCATTGTCCTTCTCTTGCTTCAATCCTCTAATGGTCAAATGCATAATATGATCTGGTGTATGAGGCATCATACTGAAAGGAAGATGAGCTTATCAAAGATAAATGGAAGAATGAGGTTTGGTCCATCCAATAGTGTGCCTAGTACATGGGTATAAACATTCTCTACTGTAAAATACAACCAATGGGTATGTTTGTAGATTTTTGGAAATAGTTCAATATCTTCATGTGGAACTAGCAGGTTTGGTCTGATCGTCTAGATTACTAACAGAGCACTCAAATTTAATTTTGTCTCTTAAGTCCAAGCAAGAAGGTAATTTTACATATTTCTACTTTGACAATAGAGATACTGATTCTAGTCCTGATTCTTATGCCCTAGTTGTAAGGTAGAAACCAGTATAGTCATTATTGACTTCACCAAAAAATCAAAGTAGAATTTATCACATCAAAACATATTGAATACAAGATTTTAAGCAAAGAATGAATGCATGTTGAGAGACCAAGTGCATCAAACAAATTTCTGGAACCATGCATATTGACTGTTGAATAATGCAGAAAGAGAAAAATAATCTTCACACATCAACCGAAAGAGAATTACTATTTTTTTGTCCTTCTTATGAAAAGATGAAATAAAGATCTACTTTTAGTTTGTCAAGCTAGAATCCACCACTGCTCTATATTATTTCTATTGCATACCAAAGTCAAGTCAGATTACGTTGGTTGGGTACTGTGTAAATCATCAGCCGAAACAAAATGCTAGAAATTACGCACACACACATATTGGTTCATTCTGTCTGCAAAAACTTAAATTGATGTCAACTAACATCATTAATTCTCGTTTCAACTTATATATATTTTAAAACAGATTTAAGAAGACAAATATTTTGATAACTGATCAGAATGCAAAAAGCTTGACTAGACGTCCTAAGCGGCCTTTTGGTGACTGAATTTGATCACTAAAGTGTGGGATGAGGGCTGATGTAAATTTATCAGTCCAGAAGTGAAAAGAATATGGTAAGGATCGACTGCAACAGATGATCATTGTGGAAGTGTAAATCATCCAACTGATTGATTCTATAGTAGCCACATTTAAGTATTACCTACCATACTAGCAGCAACCGGGGAAAAGGGGTATTGTATCCTCTTTGGCCGGTTGGTTGTGCTGTGGTGGGGCTTTGATTGTTCAATTCCCACTCACGTAAAAACATCCAAACTTAATTGACAATTCTATTTATTCTTCTTATAATATCAGCCCCACCCACTACATTTCATATATTTTTACTCGCATCTGATATATTCTCAGGCAAACCATATCTCGATCCCTAGCCATGATTAAAATTAGCAGACCCAACAAGTAGATTTAGGGGCATATATATGGGGAGTTCTGGAATAAAGTACAATGAACGCTAACTGGAATAGAGTTCCTATCATGGCCAAACACTAACTGAACTTAAGTTAAGCTTTAAATTCACAAAGCTGAAGCCCACGACACAACAAACAATCATTATGCTTTGCATTTTTTCTATGGTTCTCTTTGCTTGATTCCTGAGAAGTAATTGAGGGGCTCAAAATTCATATTTACAAGAAAGAATCTAAGATCAAGAAAGGCTAATTTTCAGCTTTACTACCAAGCATACAGGATAGAAAGCTATACATACATTAGTACTAGATTTACGTTCGCTAGGAGAAAATGAATTTCCAGAGAACCTCAACCTTCCATAATGGAAAAAATATCACGAAGAAAAATGAATTTTATGAGTCATTTACAATTTGAACACACATTCAAACCAATCGGAAGTTCTAAAAACTTATTCATTCTTGCCATTGTCGACATGCCCTAATTCATTCTAAAATAATACTACAACACAACATCAATCGAATGGGAAAATAAAAAATGAAAGACAAATTAAAGAGGATACCTAACCTAAAAACAAGAGAGGTTGCATACCTCAAACAAATCTCACAGAACAAACTATTAAAACTCTTGTATGTTCTTTGGTTGATGCAATAGCTAACGCAGAATAGTGAGAAACTGAAGTAATGGAAGCAAAATTGACACTGAGTGGCAAAGTATGGCGATGAGAAGATTAGGCATGAAGACGATGAACGGGCGAGCAGTAGTCGTCAGGGAGAGATGAACACAAAATGGGCGACGATAATGGGCTACATAAGTGTGTTTATACATTTTTAATGACATTTTACATAATAGAACTAACGTACCAGTATAATCTAAAAGTTATTTTCAGAAGTAGGTAGAATCTACTTCTTAATTTTAACTTATAAAAAGTAATTTTAAGTAATTAATTTTAAAAACAACTTTTAAAAAGTAAATCCAAACAGTAATAATTAATCTATAATTACTTTTTATAATTAATTATATATAAAAAATACTTTTCCTAAGTAAAACCAAACAAACTCTCAACCATGCAAACCCTAGATCCATCCATACAAAACCCTAAATTCCTCCACGCAAAACCCTAGATTCCTCTGCACAAAACCCCAGATTCCTCCATGAAAACCCTAGATTCCTCCATGCAAAACCCTAGATTCATCCATACCAAACCCTACATTCAATCCATACAAAACCCAAGATTTGATTCCCCCATACAAAACCATAGATTAGATTCTCCCCTGCAACACCATAGATTAGATTCTTCTATGCAGAATCATATATTTTCCCATACGAAACCCTAGTTTCTCCCATGCAAAGCCATAGACTCTCACATGCACAACCATAGATTCTCCCATATAAAACTATAGATTTTTCCACTATTTTATTTTATTTTATTTAAAATTTCCCTTTTATTCTTCCACTCATGGATCATTAAAATACTTAGATCAACTCACATCCATTGGTCAACTTATTCTCCTTTGGTCAACTTTCTCCCCTTTTGTCAACTTACTCCCCTTGGTCAACTTCTTTCCCCATTCTCCTTTTTCATCATTTCCCCCACACAATACCACATTAAACATTCTCACATGCATGTCTTAAAGGGTCATAACACATTACATCACATTCCATAACTTTTCACCACATATACATATCAACATATACAATAAGAAGGCACACAACCATACCTTAGCTCCAAGCTGCTCCATACATAAAATAGTCAACTAATAGCACATGATACACAACACATCATTATACAAGGCATCAAAGGCATGTAATACACATAACACACATAAGGCCTTAGTTACACCCTTACCTAAAATGACACCAATCCTAGAGCACTCTCCTATGCCTCCTTAGGGCTCGCCTATATATGTAGGAAAAACTAAAGATTAGATTCCCTCCTACTAAAAATACTATTATTTACTAATTTATTCTAAGACTAGGTTTTTGAAAAAATAATAAAATAATAATCATAATAATAACATTAACTAATTACAAATTTTGCTAAAGATATAACAAATAATAGTAGAATTGTAAAAGTTGATAATATAAGGCTTGACGATTTAATTCTAATAATAATTATAATGATAATAGAAATAATAATAATAATAATAATAATAATAATAACGCTAATAATAATAATAAATACTAATGATAAAAATATTAATAATATTAATAATAATAAGACATGATATTTATAATACTACTACTAAAATTCAAAATAGACATAATAGGGTTTCAGCCCTATATAGAATAATAATACTAACATTAAAAATAATAATAATAATAATAATAATAATAATAATAATAATAATAATAATAATAATAATAATAATTAATTGAAATAAACCGAACAGGGCTTCGGCCCTTAATAACAATAATAATAGTAACATTAATAATAATAATAATAATAAATTGAAATAAACTGAATAAGGATTCGGCCCTCAATAACAATAATAGTAGTAATATTAATAATAATAATAATAATAATAATAATAATAATAATAATAATATACTCAAATTATGGGAAATAAAATAAAATAAAATAAAATAAAGCTCGTAAAAATAGGGTTAAAGGATTAAGGGGTTTAGGGTTCCGCCTTAGGCTGGTGGTGACAGGCGGCACCGAGGGTGGTGCACGGTGGTGACGGTGGTGGCGGAAAAAGAGAAGAAAAAGGGAAAAGTTGAGGGATGGGAAGAGGAGAGGGAGAATGAAGATGGAAGTAAGGGTGTCTGTGACTGCCTAGTGGGAGATGAGTAGAATGAGGGTGGTGCACGACGACGCTGGTGGTGGCTGAATGGAGAAGAAGAAAAGAAAGAGGGGAGGATAGGGAGAAAGATGAAAAGAAAGGTAGGGGAAGATAGAGGGTGGTCTGCAGAATAGATTGGTAGGTGTAGGGGTGGTGGTTATGGTAGGAGAGGTGGCTAATGGTGGTGCCAAAGGTGGCGGAGGTGGAAGAAAGGGCTGATTGGGAAGCAGACTTTGCACGCCCACCGCCGGGGTGGCTCGTGTAGGAAAAATCGAGGAAGGAGGGAGGTTTAGTTGGGTAGATGTTGGTGTAGGGAGAACTTAGGTGGGTGGAGTGGGTGTCGGCATTGGCTGAAGGCGGCGGGAATGGTGTCTGAAATGGCGGCGGCGCATAAGGGAAGATTTCCGGGTTTCGGAGAAAAAGGCTTCAATTTCAAACTAGTGAGGGGTATTTATAGAGTTTAGAGGAGACAGTAAGGTCGGTGGGACGAAGGGGAAGTAGGGCAGGTAGGGTTAGGGTCACCGGCAAAGATGGTTGGCCAATGGAATTTCAAATCATGGCAAGGTAGTGGCCGGTTAGGAGAGCGGAAAACACGTGTGAGGAGAAGGGAGAAGTGGTTGGGTGACGTGGTCAACGGATCAGCAGGGAAAGATAAAGGAAAGAATGGTCGGTCAAACGGTGAGGTCAGCGGCGATATTCTCAGAGAGTTGTAAGTTGATGGAGTTGTAGGTGCGAACGGTTGAGGAAGAAGAAGAAGAAGGGGGTGCATGGACCGGGCGGTCCGGAAGGAAAAGAAGAAAAAGAAAGGAAAGAAGAGCTGACCGGGCGGTGATGGCTACTTAAAAAAATTGATCAAAACGCATCGTTCCAGGGGTGGGTTGTGTCGAGAGAAATAGAAGAGAAGGGTTTGGGCCGACGATTGACAGGCCCAACTCAGGGGGAAAAGAAGAGGAAAAGAAAAGGAAAAAGGAAGAAAAAGAAAGAAAAGAAAGAAAAAAAGGAAAAGGAAAAGGGAAAAAAGAAAAATAGGTGGGTGGGGTTATTTAGATTATTTTGAAAATTTGGGATATTTGAAAATAATAATATTTAAATCCCTTTTTAAGCTAATTTAGGATTTTTGAAAGATTTTTCATAAATTTCATTTTAATTAGCAAATCACTCTAATTATCTCCAATTAAATTATTTATAACAGTCATATTAATTTGGCCCTATTTATTCCCTATTATTTAAATAAAATAATTTATTTAATTAATTTTTAAAATAAAATCCTTAATTAGCTAAAATACCCAAATTTTTCCTAATTAAAATACTTATAAATTTTTTCTTGATTTTCCCTAATTAATTCCCTTTTATTTTAATAAAAATAATTTATCTAATTATTTTTCCTAATAAAACCTTATTTAACTATAATTTTTAAAATTAGAATTTTCAGGGCATTTCTGGATCCTCCACTATTATAGCCGGTGGACTAGAAACATATAAGGCAGAATGCACCTGACCACTATTATTCGTCGGTAGACCGGTCTCTAAGGCATCTTGCACCTGCCTCCTATTTTATGCTGGAAGACCAATCTAAGCCCAGCTTAATAATCTTTCACTTTATATAACTAGTACTTTATTCAAGTCTTATTCAAAGATCCGTTTATTCAATTGAGGGAAGGGAAAATGTCACAAATCTAGAGACATAAAGATATAATTGCCATAAAATCAAGTATTCCATATCAAGGATCATGGCATACACAAAACCCTAACACATACTTAAAATATATCTAACACACATTTCCATGCACACTTATTAACCAGGAACCCCTTGCATAATTATGATATAACACCATATCACCCCCTTTAATTATCCATCCAACCCTAAGTCATGCCATTTTCTTGTGATACTCCCTACTTATCAAATACCCTTATATTATTATTTAATATTACTTATGTCTTATTGTAATCTCCTAAAATTTTAAAAACCTATAATTTAATAAATAACTTTGATTTGAAATAAATTAGCTTTTAAATCTATTTCAATTAATTATTTTATGGATTTTTTAGTATAAACAAATTGGATAGGGATATTTAATAAAATTAACATAAATATTTTATTATTTTATTATTTTATCATACTCATTTTATTTAAATAATTTTCCAAACTAATATTTTACTAAAATTATCTTTCTAAACCCATATATTTAATCATATTAAATTAAATTATTAAATAAATTTATTACCCAAAAATATTACACTCAATTATTTTATAAATTAAATTATTATAATTTCCCTATTTTTCCTTTTCTTTTCCTCTTCCTTTTTCTCCTTTTTTCCTCCTTTCTTTCTTTTTTTCTTTTTTGTCTCCCTTCAGGCTGCCCGCGTAGGCCTCCCTCCCCCTCCCCTATGCGATTGGGTCGTCGGCCTACTTCCTTCCCCCTCTCCTTCTCTTGCGTGCTGCCCCGTGCCCCTGCCCTTCTTCTTTTCTTCCCCCAGGATCGAGCTGGCCCAAATTTCTTTCTCACCCCCTTCACTGGCTTGCCCTCCTCTCCCTTTCTTTCTCCTTCTACCTTCTACCTCGACCTACACTTCGTTGACCACCACAATCCCTGCCCAATCAACTCCTCCATGCCCTGCAGCTACCGCCCTAGCCTGCAACGCACCTACCCCTACCTCCCTCTCTCTCCTCTACCATTTTTCCTACCCCTCCTTAACCCGACCAACACCCTCTCACCTCACGCATGCTCCCCCTTTCTTTCTCTCCTCCCTTTCCCTCTCCCTACCACCCGACCTGTCGTCTGCCACCCTACTACCGCCCTAACCGGCCACCTACTCTCCCCTTTCTCCCCCTCTTCCTTTTCTCCTCTTTAACAACCTCTCCCCTACCCCATTTTCGAACACTCTACCCTCCCTCAATCCTTTTTCTCTACTTTCATCCCTTCCCCTTGTTTTGCACCGCCACCCAACTCCGCCACTTCCACTGCTGCATCAACCCCCTGCACCACTCCCTGCCACCCCTACATCAGCCCTAAACCACCACAACACAACCTTGAGCCCCTGCAACTCCCTTCTTCCTCCCCTCTTCTTTTTCCCTTCTTTTTCTCCCTTCCCGGCAACCTCCCTGCAACCCCTCCTTTTGCCGCCTTCCCGCTGCCTTTGCCACCTCCTAAGCCACCAACCCACTCCCTATAACCTCCCTTACCACCCCCTCACCTCCTTTGGCCGAAACCAACCCTTGTAGCCCTTCATTTTTTCCCTCCCTTTTCCATCCTTCTCAGCCACCTCCACCTCGACAACCACCTTCGTAGCCTTGCCGCCGCCGCCCTTGATCACCAACAACCCATCCTTGACCACCACCTACACCCTCTCTCCACCCCTATACCTTTCCTTTTCCCTAAATCCTCCCCGATATATCCTTTTCTATAGCCCCAAAACCCTAGCCCAAAATTAGCACCCTTCTTCCTTTCATACCACCTTCGACCCCTTTTTCTTCCTTGCCTTGCATGCAGCTCATGTTGCATGAGTAGTTGATTTACTGCCTTCCTTTGGGTTATTGTAGGTAATGATTTTAAGGTATAATAATATCTTAAGTTAAGTATTTCATTAATTAATTTTTAAAAAGTCTTATGCTTTGGTTTTTCCTATTTCTAATATGATAAGTATTGACATTATTTTTAGGTATTGGTTTTGCTAATCAAAGCTCAAATCTTTAACTGGGATACCGGTAAGGTTCGATTTTGCGGGAATTAAGGTAATCATTAAACCCCACTTAAATGCATGGATAAACGCATGTTAGTACATTAGTATTTTTGATGTGTTATTATGTTTAATATATATTGTAACACCCCCAAAATTCAGTCCTGAAAAAAAAATTGAAAGAATAAAGCGGAAGCTAAAATAGAATTTCGGGAATGTTACCGCCACATCTAGTATAAGATAAATGTCTACTATCTATCTCATGCTAGATGCAAGGCTAAACCTGTCAAACAAAATTTCAAACATCTATGCCGTGAGGATAAACTCCCACAAGGAGATATCCACAGGCATATGGCAAGTGAATATTTTCATTAAATAAAAGCATCGCTGAATGAATCAACAGAACCTATGAAATAAATCTGAATTTTAAAAGCTTATCGGAGTATAAGGAATTAAAAGTTAATTACAACACCCGTCAAATTTTAAATACAACACTTGAAACTTCCGAAAATAAATACAATCAAACAAGATAATTTTCGATGGATCAAATTCCGGATTGCCTACTCTCTCAAACCAAGCCTTCCACTCAATTACCATATCCGATCTCAAACCTACACAAGAGGTCTACTCCCCACCATTAGTGGATCATCACAGGACCCATTCAACCAAGGTAGCATCAGTACAGGTCCAATACTGAGTAAATCCCACTACCCTATCTTATGGGAGAGACGTAAACTATAACATCAAGTGCATATTGAATCATGGTACATTACGTTGATACAATATTATGCATACTCAAAACCCACATCATAAGGCCTACCATACACATATAATAACATGCGAAACATATGTAACATCTTATACCATTAAGAGATTTAGATAACCCAACTGGGCATTTTTGGACAATGCCAAACGAAACCAAGCCGAATCGAGCATTTATCAAGCGGGCATTTCTGGGCAATGCCAAACCAAATCAATCGGGCATTTAGCCCCACGAGCATTACTTAGGGACATGTCCAACCCCCGTCGAGTAGACTCATACTTTAGATCTCTGGTAAATATAGTCAATTCACATCATAGTCTTTATCAATTCATGTGAGTACGGGAACCCCACTATTATAGCCGGTGGACTGGTCATGCGGGACAAAACGCACATGGCTACTATTATAGCTAGTGGACCGGTCATGCAGGGAAAAACACTCCTGGACACTATTATTCGCCGATGGACCGGTCTGGCCCCAACTCACATGATGTTTCACTATAATTACTTTGTGTCTTTTCCATGTCCTATCGTTATTACGTTCGGTTTGTTGAGCACGGAATCCCCCACTATTATAGCTGGTGGACCGAAAATCATGCAGGAAAAAACGCGCCTGGCTACTATTATAGCCGGTGGACCAGTCATGTAGGGCACCCCAGCCCTAACCACTATTATTCGACGGTGGACTGGTTTGGGTCTGGCTCAACATCTTCCGCTTTAAGTGATTAGTGTCTTAACATATCTTATTTGAAAGTATTTTACCTTTGACATGCATGGCTAACTTTATCCACACTTATCCTCCCAAGAGAGCCCATCCCATATCTTGGGACTCTTGCGCCCCTTATCACACCTCGATATCCATTCCCCTTTACACTTACACATAATGAAAACCAACTCTTAAGGGTGTGGGTTAAGGCCCAACACCTCATGACATCAAAATCCACCCACTATCACTCTCTAGGGTTTCCCTTGAAACCCTAATTGGACCTATGTGGCCCAATTTCCTCTTACCTTACTACCATTAATTCATTTATCGTCCAACACCTCATCTTATTTAATTTCAACCCCAAATCATATCACTTCACTCATTGATTTCGCAGGTGATCGAAAAACCCTAGCTGGCCACTCCAAACCCTAGCACATTTCTTCCCCCACAAGTAATCTCTCTACTTTCCACCTAACATTACTTACTTCCCATGGCACCCATACTCATCCCTCATATATTAAATTTCCACTCTTAACCCATTACTCCACTCCTCCTTAATTGTTCTTACTTCCACATTTTCCCCCATATTAGGGTTTCCTCCCAAACCCAAATCAAAGTCCCCTATACATCTTACACCAACCTACGTACTATTTTTCATCCAAAGTTTCCAATCACTCCACAATTCTCCCCTTAGTTTATTTACACCCTAATACAACTTTTCTCACGTAAAGATCTTCCCCATGTAAAATTTATCCACTCCATGCAAACTCTCAAAGTCCCTATAAAAATTTTAAGGCTCCCATGCATGGTTCCCATCTCTCATTCATTTTGGCCATTCCTCCCTCTTTAATTTCCTCTCACGGATCATGAGGTATTTTGGTCAACCTCATATCCCCCTTAGTCAACTCACTTTGCATTTCCCCTTTTTATCCTTTCACCTCACATCATATTATTAATATCCTAGCATGCATGTCCTAGAGGGTCATGTCATAAAATATCATAAACACAACAGAACAATCATTATACACATGTCATAAGGAATTCATATAAGCATACCTCAACTCCAAGCTGCGCTACAAGTAATTAGTCATTAAAATCATATAGTAGACAACATGGCATAACACATGGCACACAAGGCACATAACACACATATAATTGATCCTAACCACATCCTTACCTAATACGACACCGGTCTTGGAGCACGTTCCTACGCCTCCTCCGGGTTTTGACTTGATTCGCCTATAAGAGGGAAAATCATGGATTAACTTCCCTCTAACCAAAATTACTATTCTTCCTACCTTACCCTTATCATAACTTACTATTAGGGCTAAAAATAATAATAATACTTTTATAAGTAAAAGTAGGGTTATTATTCCTAAGGTAACAAATCATGCTACTACAAATCAAAAGTAGGTCTTAATAGCTACAATAATTTAAAGTAATTATAATAATATTTATATTATTAACAGTATTAGTTTCAATGTTACTAATAATGATAATAGTAGTAGTGATAGTAAGGTTAGTGATATATGAAATATTAATAATAGTGACAAGGTAATAAAAATAAAAATAAAAATAATAGCAATAACAACAACAACAACAACAACAATAATAATAATAATAATAATAATAATGACAATGATGTTAAAATAATAATACTAAAGTTATAGGTCATTAATAATAATAGTAATAACAGTTACAAATATTTCGAAGTTGGGTTAAATAATAATAATGATAATAATAAGAATAATAATAATAATAATAACAATAATAATAATAATAATAATAATAACAACAACAACAATAATGATGTTAAAATAATAATACTAAAGTTATAGGTCATTAATAATAATAGTCATAACAGTTATGAATATTTCGAAGTTAGGTTAAATAATAATAATAATAATAATAACAACATTAAGAATAATACTAATACTACTAAAAATAACTAACACTTGAATAACAAGGGTTTAGGGGTTGGGGAGTTTAGAGGACCACCTAGGGATGGTGGTGGCACAGGCGGATGCGCACGGTGGCGGTGGCTGCGGCGATGGGGGAAAGAGAGGTGGAAAGATCAATATATAGGCTAAAGGATATGGAGTAGAGGGGTGTTTGAGGTGGAGGAAGGTGCAGCAGGTGAAGAGGGGTAGAATGAAGGTGGTGGTGTGGTTGGGAGTGGCGGCGCACGGTGGTTGGCGTGGCGGAAAAAGGTAGTGGGAGGTGGTGGAAGATGGGGGAGATAAGAGGAGAAGGAGGCAGGGGGAGATGATGGTATGGGAAGGTAGGGGAAGGTTCCCTGGGTGTTTTGGAGGGTGGAGGAGATGCTAATGGTGGCTGGATTGGTGATGGAAGGCAGCGCGAGGGGCGGCAAAGGGTTGGTGAGGGTCGATCGAGGTGGAAACTTTGCACGGTTGGGATGGCACGTGCAGGGGAAGGCAAGGGGTGCTGGTGGTCTGGTTTCGTAGAGGAGGGCGCAGGGATGGTCTCGGTGGCCAACGTTTGTTGTGGTGGTCACCGGCGGCGGCAAAATACGCAAATGTTTGGGCAGCAGCGAGGGATAGAATTTCTGGGCTTGCAAAAGAGAGAGCTCGACTATGGCTACCCCGGGGGTGTACTTATAGGCCAATTGAGGGGGGAAACGACAAAGGGAGAAGAAGACAACCTGGGGAAGGTGAGGCAGGTCACCGACCTGCGGTGGCAGCTGGCGCATGCCCTGCGAATTGCAGGGTGTGTTTGGCTTGGTGTGGGGAATAGGAAAGGGGGCAATACGTGTGAGGGGAAGGACGAGTAGGCTGGGTCAAAATTGGCCAAGAAAGCGACGGGAATGGCAGGGGAGGACAGCCGGACAGAGCAGGTGGCCGTTGGCAGGCGCAGGCTGCGGTCAGGGGTTGCAGGCCTACGTGAGGAAGAAGAAGATAGGCGAGGGGTGGACCGGGTAGTCCAGGGAAAAAAGGAAAGGAGGGGGAGTCGGGCCGGTCTGGCAACGGTCATATTGTCATTAAACGAGACGTGCGGTCTCAGAGAATTGAGGGCCGAAACGCTGCGTCGGGGCGCCGCAATGAAGAGAGCTGAACGACGTTGGGCCGTGGAGGAAGGAGAAGGAAAAAAAAGGGGTTGGGTCGCGTCTAGGCCCAATCCGACGAGAAGAAAAAAAGAAAGAAAAGAAGAAAGAAAAAGGGGAAAATGGAATAATTTAATTGGTAAAATAATAAAATAGAATAATTGTGGGTAATAAATTGATTTAATAATTTAATTTAGGATAATTAAAATATAAGGGTTAAAAGGATAATTTTAGTGAAATAATGATTTGGAAAATTATTTGAATAAGAAGGGTATGATAAAATAACAAAAAATTTACTTTTAATTTATTAAATATTTATACCAAATTTCATACACTCAAAAATCCATAAAATAATTGAATTAAAAATATTTAAAAGCTAATTTATGAAAAATAAAATTTATTTATTAAAATATAGGGTTTTAAAAATTTTGGGGATTACATATATTGTTTAATATATTATATGTGGTTTCTTATATTGATCGATAAAAAGGAAAGTATGCTAGTTGATATGCCATGTATGGAAGAAGTGCTTAAGGAAGGAGATTTATTACTCAATAATATATTTAAGTATTATCCATGCTATATTATGTTATTGTAAACATTAATGTATGGTTAACATTATTGTGAGCGCTAGGGCATTTTAGTAATATGTCTTGGGTAAGAGTGTGGCCTAACATGTGTAGTTGTTAATGAGTACTATGTTGAAATATAGTAGTTGGTGGAATTAGATGATGATAATAGAGTATTAATATTTATATTTTAAGTAGTGGTGATAATTTGATAAAGGTGGTGTAATAAAAGGTTAGTATGGTAATTTTGAAAGAGAAGGGGAAAATGATAAATTATAAGCAATAGGGTATTATGGTAATTTTATAAGTAAAAGGGTATTATGGTAATTTTATAAGTAAAAGGGCATTATAAGAAGCAAAGTTATTCAATGGGTCATCATCGACCTACACAAAAGCATCTAGGTTGACCACTTGTAGGAATGAGTAATATCTATAAAAAAGATGATTAGTACACTACATAATGATTATGGTGATAAGATGGTCAAGTAAGGGTACAATCACATAAGATCACATAAAAGACTCATCAAACAAAAATTTGAAACATGATATGATATAAGAGAATAAGTGAGTCTGGAATTTCATTATTAGGTATAGCCACAATCCATTTATGATGTACGTTAAGTTTAAGAACCCACTATTTTTAATCTAATAGAACAGACTGAAATACCTTCTAAGACAAAATGTGCCTGACCACTCCTATCTAGTCGGTGGAGTGGACTCAACATCTCCTAGGATAACAAACTCCTAAACGCTATTCTTAAAATGGTGGAAGGGTATGAAGCATCTCCTAGGAAAAAATGTACCTAGACACTATTATTAAGCTGATGAAATGGACTCAAAAGCCTTGGTTCTAAATCATGTATCTTTCACTTTAAATGATTAATGTTTTATTCTCTGTTATTTATCTTAAGGTCATCATGCATACACATATATGGATATGAAAGTAACCTAATCTAGTTTAACATAATTATTTAAAAAAATAAGACACAACTATATGAAGATCATAACTTTTCCCCAAAGACAAAGGGCGCATTTTTTTGAATTATAGGCATAAATTTTTTCATAATACTCATTTATTTACCAATTTTAGCACACCTTTCTAAAATATCATTATTATCAACATAACCAAAAATCGAGGTCTAAATCCAATGTATTAAATATGCGATAACAACCTTATCTATTCATAACCCCTATAAAACCCTAATTTCACAAGTTAAGTATAACTTTTTTGATAAGACTCATATAATCATAAACTTTAATACACATTCCTTAAATGCCAACATTAAAAAAATATCCAAAAATAAGGGTCTAACTCTAACATCTTAGGGTTACTATTCTTAATTTAAACCATTTTCTTAATTTATTAAACCTAAGCCACTCCAAACATTCCACATAACATGCTTAGTACATTTCTAGACATTTAACACACTAAAATAGCAAATGATCCATATTTAAACCATATTGGCCAAAATACCCCTTAAGAATGCCAAAATACCCAAATTTCATAAAAATCCTATTTGTTCGATATTATTATTTTTCATTCCTCAATTTATTAAATTACCATACATCATAACTATAATCATTTCCCAATTATCATAATATATCAATTCTACATTATAATACCATATATCATTCTACCTTACTTAGGGTTTTGAAGATGGGACTTATGATAACAATATCGTATAAATGCATGTTTTCTCATCTTACTCACTTTCTATCATATGATACTACATGATCATATCATAACATTAATAACATAACATTATCAGTATAATAAGACCAAACATGAGATTTCACACAAGGTACACATAGCATGACCAAAATTTATTAACTACAACATATATCCTTACCAAAAATAGCTCCAGTTTCTAAACACGTATAAGCCTAACCCTTCTCATCCGAGGTAATACAAAAATCATGTAAAAAATAATAATGATACACAATTAGAACTTAAAAATAAATAAAAGGAAAATCTGAGGAAAAAGAGGGTGAAAAAATGATTAAAACCAAAGCAACAAGGTGTGGGACAAGGTGTGGCACCAATAGAGTTGCTACGAAAGGAAGTGGGGCACCAATGGGGAAGTGACGTGAGAAACTCATGGAGCTAGGGTGCTGAAACTTAAGGTTCTTATGTTGGGGCTTAAGGTCAGCATGAAGAGGTCACATTGGTGGGGTGGTGGTAGTGTGAGATGGTGGTGTTTTATGGGTACGTACGATGTAAGGTTAGGGTGTAGTTTGAGGTGGTGTAACATAAATTTTTGGTGTTGTAGTAGGAGAGCAACGTGAGCTTCTCATGTAGGTAATGGTGAGAAATGTTAGGTGCTCACATTATGGTTACTTTACAGCGTTAGATGAGGGGGGAAATGTAGAATTTTTCTAGGTAAAAATGGTGATAATCGATAAATGGTGCACAAGGAAGCTAAGAGAAGGGATAAGGAGTCTGGGGAGAGTTTGGTGAAGCAGTAAATGAGGTAAGAAGAGAGATATTAGGAGTATATATATAGATATATGGTTATATGAATGGTGAGAATCATTAAAGAATGGAAGGCGTACACATATGGTTAAGGATTGGTTTTGAGTAAAAAATTCAATTAAGGATCCCAAAGGTTGAGGGAGAGATGGTGGCAATGGTGAATTTAAATAGGTAAGTTGTAGGGGTTGAAGCTTAACAGGGGAGATTTGGATGATATAATAAGAAAAAAAATCATGTAAGGTAGAAGAAATAGAAGAAGGTGGGGGAAGGTGAATACGAAAAGGGAAAAAGAAAAAGAAAAAGAAAAGGAGAAAGAAAAGGGAAAAAGGAAAAAAATTAGGGTTAAGATTTGAAATATGTCAAATATATAGATTAGAGAATTAGGGTAAAATTAATTTATCAACCATTTGAGGTTAGGTTTAGGCTAAAAATATTAATGACTTAGAATAAATATTAGGATTAGGTTTAGATTAAGGATTAAGGAATTAAGGAAAGGTAAAAATATCAATTTTTTGATATTAGAATTAGGTTAAGATATTAATTAATTAGGATTATGATTATATAAAATTTTAGGTATTACAATTTATTAAAACTAATTGATCGGTTTAGTGTTGTACTTAGTTGGTCCTATGAACATATGTGAACAATACTATGGTCTAGTAAACCAATCGGTGCATCCTTCAAACTAGTCGATCGGTTCACTCAAACAAGTTGATCAATTTGGTAAAACCGATTGATGAATTTATAAAAGATAAATGGATTTCTGTAAGAGAGAAACCCATGAATTGGTTAGTTAAGCTAGTTGATTTGTTTGGCCAAACTAGTCTACGAGTTTAAACGGAGACAAATGATTTTTTGTAGGAGCAAAACCCATTGATTGGTTGGTCAAATTGGTTAATCACTTTCCAAACCAATCAATCAATTTCGCAAAACTAGTCAATAAATTTAAATAGAGATAATGGATTTCTTCAGGAGCAAAACCAATGGATTGGTTGATCAAGCCAATCAATTGGTTCCTAAATATGTTGATTTGTTTGTCTGAACTAGTTGACTAGTTTGTCATGCTAGTCGATATGTCTGAGTTTAACTCACTTAATGCTCTTGTTTTAAACCAAATTAATCAATCGATTTTGAGAACAATCGACTGATTCCAATTGGAATAAAAAACATTTTAGAATACTTTGGAAAGATTTAGAAATCAAGATTAACGTTGAATTCATATAAATTGAATTTTAAGTCAAGTATTTTAAAAACTTTAAAATTTTTTATAATCAAAATGTAATATTGCTCAACTTAACTCTTTACAAGAAAACCTAAGACTTTAGAGATATGATCCTTAAACTTTAAGCCTTAGTTATCTTCATATGATCTTCTCTTCTACTTTGAACCTTGATTGTTCTTTTATGTTTGCACTTAGAGATGATTTCATACGTGTGAATTATTCTTTTTGTTTGTTAATCATAGTTCATGCACACTTAAGTAAACTCATTAGTTCTTTTAACCTATATGTTATCATCAAAACAATGACAATAACATTATTTGACCTATGAGATCAACATTAATGATAATGGGTGATGGTGGATGGGTGCACACGAAAGCCAGCCAAACATGGTAAGGGGTGTTGGTAGGAAGAAAAGAAGACAATGACCTAGGGTGGTGATGGTTGATGGTTCGAACAGAAAAGAAGAATAAGGAGAAGGAAAGAAGACACTTAGGGAAACAAATGAATGAAAATGGAGGGAAGGAGGAGTATTATGTGCTTGGTGTTATTGATGGTGGTGATGGGGATTGTTGCTAGGTGCTTTGTTGCTGGAGAAAATGGATGGGGAATGGGTGCTCCATTAATTTGGGGAAAATGGAAGCAGGGATGGGTGTGGAAGAAATGTCGACAATAAAGGGAGTGGGAAGGAGTATTATAGGAGTTGGATTTGGGAGGAAGAGAGGGAGACATAGGGACTATTTTGTGCAAGGAAAAATGAGGCATTATGAGGGTTGCGTGAGAGAAGGAGATGGTAGGACGTAGGCTAGACTAGAAATAAGAATTATTTTATTTTAGTTTTGATTTGGTTATGTTAAAATACTCGGTTAGAAGTGAGGTTTAAGAACATAGGATACTGATAAAAAAAATTAGGATGTTTTATTTAATGATTTATTTGGATTACGGATTCAAAATTAATAAAAAATAATTAAACTAATATTTTTGGGTCAGGTTTTGAATAATATTTTTAATATCTAAAAATAAATGTTATTAAATTTTAAAATGTTATAAGAATATTTGTTTACAATGCTTTGATGTGCCGAGTCAGCCAAACTGAAAGATAGTATTATGTAGAACTTTGGATTGCCCAAAATATATGAAGCTTCTAGGATGGACCAAAGAATCATATTTGTCCATACAATATCAATATTAATTATTATTATTATTATTACTATTAATTATGATATTTATTCATTATTAATTATTATTGTCAATTGTATTAATTCTTAATAATATATTATATTATGAACCATATTATTGATAATAATGAATATTAATAATATTTATTATTATTATGATTTATAGTTATTATTAATTATTATATCTTATTAAAATTAAATCTATCAAAAAAATATTACAAAAAATATTTCTTACAATAAAAAATATCCTAAATTATATAGCAGTCGCATCAGATTTGAGAGAGCGACTGTCATCGGAACAGTATCTGCTTTGTACTCTGCGGGTTGCGGCGGACTCTGTGCACTCACTTTTCTGGAGTTCAAAGGGGTGTGTTTATCCTCGTTTTGTTCCTGCTCCTCCGTACGCTGCTGTCGGCTCTAATTGCACTCAAAGGCCTGGTGATTGTTTTCTCAAAATGGCAGGTTAAAACTCCTTGAAGTTCCATTTATTTTTTTCTTTTCCTGTATCTCTTGGTCCTTCAAAATTTTCATTTGATTCTACCGATTTACTACCGTACCGTGAAGTCCTTACTGCCTTATCTATATTTTGATGGATCGTCTATGATTAAATTATTTGAGCTAGTTTTTAATATCATCAAGAGGAAGAAACCTTGCTGTACTGATTGAATTTTATTGAATCTGTCGCGAATTAGTTGAATTTCAGGATAGAGTTCTGGTTTCATACTTCGTTTCGTAATATAGATTACAACTTCGTTTCGAAAGGATAAGTCGTCATATCCAGAAACGTGGCAATATAGATTGATTGATGTAAGAGTTACTGGTGTGGGTACATATAATAGGTGTACTCCCTATCCAATTTAAATACAACTCCATCTAGAGGTGGAATGTATTTCAAGTCTTGATGATTTTCTTCCATAGTGGCTGTGCCCTCATTTCCAAGTTACACCTTCTAAAAGCGCTTGCTTGAGAACCATGACTATATTAATAGAAATGTGTCAAAGCCAATCTGGAGCACAATATATGTAAGGGCGTGTCTGGTATCGGATAGCGGGTTGGAAATGACGTCCTTACTCTTATATAGTGTGTTTTGGTATGTATGAAAACTTTTCAGAGCATACCCATTTGAGTATGAACAAAGATATGAAAGGAATATTCTCCAAAATGGTTTTATTCCATTCAACCACAATATACAAGTGTCACAAAATACATAAATATCCTACCCAAGTCAGTTTTACACCATCTGAATGCACTTTGCAGAAGGTTTCAGTGGGATAACCTAGACCTGAGTAAGAGAAGAGCTCCCATATCATGACACGAGGTTTGTTTGCATGGTGTTGGGTTAGTTCAGCTTGAAGTCTGGAATATTGCTTGCCTAGCTAAGCATTTATGGAGGTTAATGGAATATAAGGAAAGCTGATGGGTGAAGTGGATTCATGAGAGGTTCATCAGATCTGCTGATACTCAGAATGTCACTCCTATAGCTTATTATTTCTGGATGTTCATGAGTATTTTGATGGTTAGAGAACTAGAGATGGAATTGCATCATTTCAGTCATGTTAATAAGTTCTCAATGGGAAAAGCCTATAAAGCTGTTGGAGTTAAGGCACCTCTTGTTGCATGGTATAAGTTGGTTTGTTGTCATTCTGGATTGCCAAGGAAAAAACTGACTTTGTGGATGGCTTGCCATGAAAGTATGGATGTTACATCCAAATTGAAGACTTAACATGTGGTGGACTCAGCTGTTTGCGAGGTCTGCCATTTTAGTGATGAAATACTTGACCATTTGTTTGTCATCTGTTCAGCAACTTAGGAGATTTGGAGGAAGATTTTGAAGTTGGTTCTATTACCCCATTATTTTACTACCTGGTATGTGTGTCTTAGGTGGATGATTAAAAATATTAGGACTGAAACAAGTCAGACAAGGGTGCTGAGGGCTGTCATCACTGCAACTGTGTCCAAGATTTGGTATAGCCGGAATTTAGTTGTGTTTCAGAAGAAACAGATCATACCTACTGCTTTGATCAAGCATATCATCCGATAAACATTCACTAGGCATGCTGCGAGTTAGGATGGGAAGTTGTTGCAACACTTGAGTACTTTAGATCATTAGAAGTTTTGATTTTTTCTATTGGTGCTAAGTTTTATAGGCTAAACGAGTGTTTTTCCTTTTATGCTTCTTAAATCTCGGATATACATATTTCCATTTTGGTAATGAGAAGTTAATTATTTTCCAAAATAAAATACATAAATATCTTTTCACCCAATGTCCCCAAACAACTCCTTAAAGTTTAGGCCTCGTGGTGCAATTTTTAGTTTTTAAAGTAAAAACCTTTGGAGCATGTTCTTTGAAGTGTATCATTAACTTTTTGGCTTATAAGGATAAACTATAAAACCACCGGTTAGAAGCTTTAGTTCTTGAGGTATTTAATGTAGGAGCATGTGAATTGGCTTTCTTGGTCATAGAATCATTGGTTCTTGAAGTTCTTGGTCAAGGGTTACAAGTGTCAATCATTAACTTTTTGGCTTATAAGGATAAGCTATAAAACCACTGGTTAGAAGCTGTAGTTCCTGAGGGTGTTTGATGTAGGAGCATGTGAATTGGCTCTCTTGGTCTTAGAATCATTGGTTCTTGAAGTTCTTGGTCAAGGGCTACAAGTGCCAAGATCAGTCTTTAAAGTAATCACTTGTTTACAAGGAGTAGAAGACTCTTTAAGGTCACATGTTGTACGATTTTAGCAACCTAGAAGGTTTCACTGAAGTTACTTAAGGTTGTTATATATCATGTGTAAAATGACGTACACACACCGCTTGTTATAGGTGTGCATGGTTGGAGGCCCGGGTTGTTATAACTATCTTAGAGATATTGTCATATGGTTTGTTTGTTAGAAGGTTGTTAAGGTAGTTAAAAGGGTTATTTCAGTAGTTAGGAATTTCTTATGAGTTGTAGCCTATATAAAGGCCCCTCAAAATCATGTACCATACATGTTGAGTGCTAATAAAAATCAAAACCCTCTCTTTGTGAGACAAAAGTTCTTTCATCTTTGTGAGCTTGAATTTTCCCTTTGATGTTTATTTTGTGTTCTTCATAGGAACCCTTTTAAAGGTAATCTTTGTGAGAATTTTATAAAGCTAGCTTGAAGATTACTTTATGTGTTCTTTGTTCATATCCCAATTCCCTTATTGTTGAACCTAAACCAAATTCAGCCTGTTAAGTTTCTAAACCATAAATCCTAGTATTCACCAAGGCATTAATCCTTCAATGCTTCGATTTTGATAGCGAATCAGGTTGAAATTCTTCATCAAGAATCTCATGCAAGGAAGCTTTTGGTGGTCCTAGATTATCTTGAACCAAGAATTGATACAAAATTCAACAAGAACTCATCAAGGTTCCACTTTCTTTGAAGATTTGCATTTTGTTTAAAGTGTGGTACGTGTTTTATGTAGTTTTGCATTCGATTATGGTGTTTCTCCTTTAAAACACAAAAAATGGCAAGTGAAGATATAATTAAAAACCTCATGGAGCAAATGCAATTACTAGCTTGAGATACGAAGACACAACATCAAGAGTCACAAATGTAATTCTCCCAAGTTCAATCACAAGTTGCTAGTCAAATGGAAGCCCACATAGATCAAGTATAGGTGATGTTTTGATAGGTGGTCCAAACTAGTGGAGGATATGGCAACCCTAGGATGGAGCATGAGGAAGCCGAAGGTGTTAGGAATCATGGGAGGAAGGATGTGCATCAAATAAGGCACAATGATGATGTTGATAAGAGGCTACTAGTTGATTTACTTAAATTGAGGGGAGTTTAAACCAAGCAATAAAATCGCAGTCGAGATGTCGTGGTGTAACGAACGATATTTTATATATTGTGGTTTTCGTGGCATCATTTTATTTTTTTCACAATAATTATTAACAAATATCAATAAATAACGTCAAAATTTCGGTTGATAATCGATATATCGCTGATAAATACGTGAAATTATAAAATCGTTGTGTATTGTCAATGTTGCGTATCGACTGACCTAAAATACGATAATTGCGTATCAGGACCGATATTTAATTATATGGTTTAGACCCGAAAGTTTTCCTTGAACTGTGGCAATCCATTGAGTCCATCTTTGAATTCAAGGACTCCGATGATAAAAAGAAGTGCAAACATGCCATCCTTAAATTCAAGGAGTTTGCAAGAGCATTGTGCGAGAACATCAAGAAGGCGTGTGAAGAGGAGGAAACCAATATTAGGTCTTGTTAGAAACTAAAATGACATCACAAGAAGAAGTTTGTTTTAAGAAAGTATAGGCAAGAAAACTTCATCAAAATGACAAGTAAGGCTGCATGGGAGTAGAAGAATAAGTAAGAGAATTTGAAAGATTGGCTCTCATTTGCGATGTGTAAGAGTGAGCAAAGATGTGCATGGTTTCTTGGAGCTTGAATGCAATACTAAGGGAGAAAGTAGAGGTGTGCATGTATGATACTCTTGAAGACTTGGTGAAATTGGCTTTAAAATTTGAGAAGCAAGCCAAACACATCAACGTAATGTGTCTTAACCATCAACTTCTTCCAATCCTAAATATATTTCAAATGCTGCTTCATTATTTGAGAGAAAGGAGGTGAGCCGTGAAGAAAAAGGAAAGGAAAAGGTGTGAGAGAAGGCGAACAATCAATGCTAAATATCTTGAGGGGTGCACATAGCTGGCTGCTATTGATTAGGAGTTGAGGGATTGGGATTTAGTGTTGGCTAAATTAAAGTACCACCTGGAGTGTTCCTAAAGGATCATGAAGGCTTCAGCTGAAAAAACGCGACATCATTTAGAATTTGAGGTAGGAGGTTGGGCGTATGTCAAGCTTACACCTTATCACCACAATTCTTTGGTGAAGCGCCTCAACTGGAAGTTGTCACTAAGATACTTTGGGCCATATCACATTGTTGCAAGGGTAGGGAAGGTGGCCTACCTACTGGAGTTACCTAACGATGTCCATATTCATCTAGTTTTTTACATTTCCATGCTAAAGCTAGTAGTTGGAGATCACACCCGAACCCAACCTTAAGTTGTGGCTCTCATCGAAGACTTGGAATGGAGGGTTGAACCAAGTGAAGTGCTGACCGTCCATTACAACACTAAGGGGGTCTTCCAAAATTGAGGTGTTGTGGGAGGAATTTGAGGTGTTGAATGCGGGATTCCCTGCTTTTCACCTTGACAATAAGGAGAAACTCTTAGGGGTAGGTATTGATAAGCCATTGGTTAAATATACTTATGTGCATAGAAGGGCTGCTAAGGATGGGTCTCTTGGGGTTGTATATACTGGATGATCTTATGAGCTAAGTTGTCAGGATTATGGGCTATTGCTGGTGTGAGATGGCTGTTGGTATTTTGTTGTTTTATTTCCTAGCTTGTTAGAGGATTTTGTTAGGCGATGCTGAGTTATTGAAGAGAGTTAGAAGTGTGATTGTAATAAAAATAGAGAAAGAGGTGTGGACAAATTACTGAGTTGTGGGAGGCTTCAAGGACCTCGAATCCTAGGTTTATCTTCATATTTTCTTTCAATACAATTGCCAACATTTCTCTCTCAATCTATTTTCTCTCTTTTATTTTAATTGATCTGTTGTTCCTAACTATGTTCTCCTTTTGTATTTCCAAGATTGACTCCACCACCCTTATTTCCTCCTTTGTGTGGTTGCTGGAAGAAAGGGTGGTTGCCACTAAACCTACTTTAGAATTCTTGGTGCACCTTGAACACCATGAGGTTGTCCTTTGACCTTAGGATGCCCCCCTCAGAAAATGTCTTGGCCAACAATTAAAAGCCTCTGACCACACCATCACATATCACTTGATATTTTTCACAATTCTTGTTGGGGTGATCTTTTCCACACTAGGTGCAGTGGTAGTGTGTAACCCAACCTTGCCTTACAAGTTGATCACCACCTTGATGGCTTTGCTGGAAGTGGCGGTGGTTGTTTCCATAAACCTCTTTCCTTCATTAGGTGCTGCCCACTCTTAGTCTTCCTTTTATCACCCAAAATAACACCTTTTTCTTGCAACACTTGGGGATCACTTTAGGCCTTTGCATACATTGACATTATGTTAGGAAGCGTTGCTTTTGCAAGAAGCTTGCGGAATTGATTGTTAAGACCTTGCTTGAATCATTGTGCCACCATCATTTCTAGGGTGAAGCTTGTTAGCGCCAATGAATTTCCCATAGTACTCCACTGTTATACCTCCTTGGTAAAAGAACTTGACTCATTGTAATTACCCTATTTGATATGTAGACCTATTCCCTTAACACTTCTTGAAATTGTTTTGGCCTAGCCATCAATCCACAAATCATTAGCTCTATCTCTTAAGTAATACACTATAATCCCGATCATCTTATCTGTTGGGTAATCCACTGTCGTGAATAACTTGTCAAATTCTCGCATCCAATGCTCCTGCAAGTTGAGATCCTCCCAACTTTCAAATGTAGATGGAAGGTGCAATGCTTATGTTATTGTGGTTGAGCTATCTACTTGAGTTGCTACATCATTTGCTAGAGTCACAAATTTCAGTTCAAGGTAAAAGAACTTAGATAAGTTCCTCTAAGTTCCATTCCAGGTTACACTTTAGCCAGTAGTCCTAGCATCATCCTTTGGCTTGGGACTAGTGTTGGAGGTTGAACAACTACCTCCACGTCAGGGTTTGGGAGCTCTCTTACTTTTTCGTGCAATATCAAAGGCGTTCATCTAGTGCCTTACAGAGCCTCTCATACTCCTTAGTGAATTCTCTCGCAAACTTTCAATCATTCCTTTTCCTTTCACTGTCACGAGAGAGTCCCATCACATCCTCAAGTGCATGCGTGTAATTAGTGTGTTTATTTTCTGTCAATCCCTATATCTCTCTTCACTCATCAAACTCCATGAATTCCTCGATTAGAGCCCCATAGATGTTTGTGAAAATCCCATTCTTCATATACCTAGGGTTTGGGAACCCATCAATAGATCATCATACTTTCTTTTAAGTCCCAACCAAAGTTTGAAGTTTGGTAGGCTCCTAATTAATTAGTAAGACTTATGGGCATAAGGTCCAATGCACACACCTTAATTGTGTCATCCCGATCCTTCTATGCCAACATTAAATGCATCTAAATGTTGTCCTTCAAGGGCATCCCAAAGTAGCTAGCCTATCTCCTCTCTAGCAGGTTGATCTCCTCATGCTCCAACGTGACTAGCCTCCTCTTAAAAGGCATCCTCCTATGGTCTACAAAAGAGTGGGTTAGCAAAAGTAGAATGATTCACGACACAAGCCACAAAATCATACAAGACATGCAAGAAAATTCATGCATATAAACTAGTTACACATTCTCAGCCTTTCATATTAGTTTCAAAACAAGGATTAAGGTTTTGAAAACAAATCTAGCATTTCAAACGTAGTTTTCATTTTAGAATGGAAAACCACTTTGGCACCAACATGTAATACCAATGCTTTTTTAAACGCAAATGCATAACCCAGTTACACTTCCATAGGATATTGTTGTGACTCCTAGTAAGAGTTCGTGCCCAACACATAGTTCCTACTAGATGCAGGGCTATTATGATAGGAAAATGCAACCATCATTTATAGAGATAAGAGTAAACTTCCTATATAGTACATTGTAATATTAGGGTGAAGCAAGCTCAAAGATTCGTTTAAAGCTTCAAAGAATTTATTCAAAACATACTCTAGGATGGCTGTGAGCTCACTCATGCCCACTCCCATGCTATTTTACCCCAATTGTAATATCCCCCCCCCCCCCCCCACAAAAAGAATCATTAGAGGTCCTAGCATGGGACCAATGCTAAGTAAACCCGACATGCAATGCACATAGTAATAATAATATATTGAAATCATGGAGATAATAGCAAAACCACAAGGATCAACAATCATGAAATATTAATAATTGGAAGTAACATTAAACCAAGGCTTATGCGCCCACACAAGATTAGAGCATGGTACTAGATTATATCATTATTTCTTAAATTCTTAAATGATCATACAAGTACAAAAATCTAGTTCTTTTACTTGAGCGGTAAGACCTATTGATCTCGGGAGGGTTTCTCCCAAAATGTTCCTATCATATGCCTTAAGAGGTTCTCTCTTGGCATACCACCTCCTTGACCATGCACAACCCTTAGAGGTCACATATGATCCTAATAGAGTAGAATTGGAGCCTTATTCTCCCGATGTAGGTAATTAGTCTAACCACAATGTTTAGAATAAGGAGGTTAACACCTCGTCTCTTGGGAGGCCACCCCTAGGGACTAACAAACCAATCCTTGAACTTTCGCTATAAATTTAATGTCTTATTAGGGTGATCACGTAATTGCATCTAACACGTAGAACAATGCATATTTCTTATTATCATATTATCCACTAATCCTTAAAAGACAACTATCATATCCAAGCCATCTAGGCCAACCAAATACCATATCTTTCATCACAATTTGATTGGATCTGATCACTATAATGCCAAGCATCATGCATCATATGGATTTTTACACGAAATTAAGTCTCACAACATAAAATAGATCAACTCAGAAGGATAATCATCATGTTATAAGGTAGATTAGAACATTGCAGTATATATGATATTAGATCACATATCAAAAGGCCATAATAATTGTCATGTTATACTATAGATCAAATCAAAATAGTAGACATGCTATCATAATAGGGATCTATTGGATTAGTAATTCACATATGGCGTCATAACCTTATCAAGATAGCAACCACCATATAGACTAAATCAGTAGAAAGACTAGGAATTTATAGCTTCGAAATTAAGAAGGGATAGAAGAGGGTAAGATGGTATAAATATGATGAGAAAGATAAAAGGTCGAACCAAAGATTAAAATGATCATTTTTGAAAATGAGTATGCTAGGTGTTGAATTTACCAAATTAGCATTTTGAATGTAATGGATTAAGAACCGATTACTGCTTCAAGACGAGCAACAATTCCGCACTATCCCAGGGAAAAACTTACAAGAAGAGAGCGAACAAGAAAAAAGTGCTGTGGTCTTGGAGTTTTGAGTTGTAGTTTAGAACTAGGAGTTTGGAAAGTGGGAGATAACTAGGGGATTTTGTATTTGGGAGGTTGGGGTGTAAAGGGGAGAAGGTCAAATGAGTAGGTGAGATAAGGAGGGGGCCCGGCTAGGGTAGGAAAAGAAGGGAAAAGGCAATCTTAGTAATTAGGAGTAATTGTTTTGCAAGATTTTTGGAAGGTGATTGATTTGAATTAAAAAAAATAACTAGGGGGAGAGAGAGAGGGAGATAGCGTGTGGGGATGATGAGGGAGAGAAAAGAAAAAAGAAAGAATTGCTAAGGAAGTGATTTGGTGGGATAAATGTCCAATTAGTGGAGGAGTATATTGAGGAAGATTTTGTGATTTCCATGTGTGAGTAAGATTTGAATTTTAAAAGAGATTGAGAGGGAAGGAAGAGGAGGCCCAGTTGGATCATGAAGGAAGGGGAAGGAGATCTCAAATGATTTTATTTGGGAAGAGAGCATCAAGTAATTGAATTGGTTCAATGGTTAAGGGAAGGAGTTATAAGTGAGAAGTCTAGAGATCCAAGCCAAGCAAGTGCAAGTTTATTTCATTTTTCTTTTTGGTTTTGAGAATCAATAAGGCCTATGTGGGTTCTCATTGACATAATCTAAACAAAATAGAGGTCAAAGAAGAGGGGTATTACAAAAACTAAAAACAAATATGCTGTAATAGTTAAAAATTATTATCTACTGAATGCATATTAAGTTTACGCTATTTGTTGGGTTTTAAAAAAGAAAATTGAAGTTTTACCCTATCAGCTGTAATTTTTATTCTACATTTTATGGACTTCAACATCTCTTGAATCGTGTTATGCTCATGGATGAGCACAAGACTTTCTTACTCTTACTTTTTTTTTGAGCTAGGATAAAATTAATAATATAATGCAAGGCATGAATGAAAAAGGCTCTGCAGATTCTCTGTAAATGCCACGTGGCATTTAATCGAAGATACACTGTGCTCTTATTGCATGCAAAAGTACCATTCTATCAAGATATTTCGCTTTACTCAAATATCAATGCTTGCAGTATTTAGTAAAGAAAGGTAGCATTCAGTTTTCATTTTTGCTTGAATTTGGTGTTATTAGCTTCATTCACATTCCTAGTTCTTGCTGTTTATTAGAGGGGTGAAAAAGGAAAATGGAAATCCTGTCTAATAGGATATGTGTGTTGAGAAAGATGTATGGGTTTTGTTGTTTATATGGCTCTCCAAATTATGTGTAACTGCACGGACAAATTATATGTTGGATAAGAAATGATATGATGATTCAAGAAGTCACCATTCTTGTAGATACTTGGATGATGAAGTTTCTTTAACTTTTTTAATGCAAGATTGAAATCACATATTGAGCATGTACAAGATATCATTATATATGGTATATGCTGCAGCTTCCTTTTTATAGAACTAAACTTTTGCTTAAAGATTTATCAGTGGTTTAACCCTGCCTGGTGAGAAATGAATGGGGAGTGCTTTGCGAATACGATACCATAACATTTTCAAGTATAGTCACATGTTATCAAACTTTCTGAATGTCTACATCTGATAAAAACTGAAATTTTTATGCAGCTGTATCTGGGATTTTTTTCCCAAATGTTACAATTGCACCCTGTCGACAGAATAGGCAGCTCTGTACACAATACCAACAAGATTATTGTAACCGTTATTTGCGCAATTCCCTTCCTCTACATGGATGGAAGGCAGAGTCGAATGTTAGTTTTGCCATGCAGTTGCACACCCTGTCCATCCACCAGGGTGGTTTCGTCAACCAACAAACTGTTTATTGCAATGGTCTGTTCTAGACTCTGAAACCCATGTTGATATCAATTCAACCATAATTTCAAGTGTTGTCAGTTGCTGATATTTTCTTCTTTCAGTAATCTCCTTTATTTGTCCGTTTTTATCAGCGCATTCTGTGGCTGGTGTTTCATGACTTGTATGCCATATCTCTTTCCATATTGTTTTACTCAGAAATACACTTGCCCTTTCTTAAATGTTATGCATTTATGTTTGCAGCTGCATCATCTGCTATTACCGCATTGCCATCTCTCCAAGAGGCTGATTTTCTGAAGCTTCAGAATGGCAGGTACTATATTCAATGCAGCAGACCTGCAATTGAGCCCCCTCTTCCCTTGAGAGATTATATCCTCTTATGCATGAAAATCCATTTTTGCATGTTCTTTTTTGGGTCCCTTTTCTCTTTTCAAAATTTATTTAAGGCCAGGGGGCACTGGTACTTGCTTTTTCTTCATCCATTGGCATGACCTTTATGTGCGCTGTAGAATAATTAAATCTTGAAACTTTTGGGGTATTTGGTGCGACCTGAAACTTAAAAGGAGGATGGGGGGGGGGGGTTGCAGGCCTACAGGTACAACCTTAGCATGGCATGTATAAATTGTTGACCCTGGTTCAATTTAATAAACTTTTCAATTAAGACAGCAATCTCTTTTCTAGGAAAATACCCAGAAAAATAACTTTACAAGCTATTGTAGTTGGGCCTACATGTTTTGGACCTCTATCCCAATTTATCCGTGTTAGCTACGTAGGGTTTGGTGATCTCTTTTTTATACCTCTTTTTCCGTTTACTTGTGCTTTGATGTATTAGATCTGCTGCTTGCATTATATGATGGTTAGCGCTGGGATGACATATTGCATATGGTGATTTCATTAGGCTCTGTTTGGTTTGTGTAAAGTATGGAGTAAAGGAAAATGAAAAGGAAAGAAAAAGAAAGAAATCAATTTTCTTTTCGCTGTTTGGTTTCCTGGAAAAAAAAAATTTCTAACGAAAGTTGATCATCATTATCATTATTATTTGAGTACCCTTATACATTCAATAAAAGTTCAAAAAATATTAAAAATAAAATATTATATTAGCGCATTAAAAAATTCCATGAAGTTTCTAAAAAATCATAAAAAAACTCCATAAACTCAATACTAATGCCATTTTTAAGGATTAAACTAAAAAATTACATAAAAAACTTACACTAATTTCCATTTTTAAAAAAATATACAAAATATTCCATATTCTTTTCCATTTCAAACATAACTCAGGAAACATAGAAAGAAAAACAAGAATAACTCTATAGTTGGTTACTAGTACACTCGTTTGTTTTGTAAAATATTAATAGTCTATTATTCAATCGTTGATGTGCTTGTTTGGTATAGACCTTCAAATGCCCTATTAATAAGAGAGAGAGAGAGAGAAAGTACAAATACTCGTCAAAATTCATCTCTAAAAGAAAATGTTACCATCAACTCAAAATAAAATAAAAAGACCACTTGTTTCACTCTATGCCTCTAGGTACCGATACAAAAATTCAAAGACCAAGGCTTATGCTAACCAACAAGGCCTCAAAATATCAGTATATCAAGATCCCAAAAGGAAGAAAAAAAAGGCAAAGAAAATGGACAGTTCATAGTTATTAGCAACTTATTTAATAGGTCAAAGCTATGTAATAGGATCATTGAAAATGTAAAAACCGAACTCCATATGTAACCATATAACTCTTTCCTCAAGTGGGAGACCAAGAAATGTTCGAACGAAGTTGATATTTGTTACAAGCTTGGAAAATATTTACATCAAAGCAACTTTATTTAACCCTTCAACCTTATTGAGCTTTGATTACAACTCAGCTTCAGTGAAATTAAATGGTTTCCTCTATTAAGAACTGTTGTAACTGTATCCATAAAAGGTTGGACCATTAAAAGTTAGAACATGAGTGAAAAGAAATAGACAAGACATCAAACTACACCAAATGTGAGATGAATGAAGGAGAAAGAAGCAGCAAGATGAAGAATGTCAAAGGTGAGCATGAAAGTGATGGCAAATAAAAATGTCTCAAATGTGTTAGGCAAGCACAAGTGCAGTGATCATATTTCCATTATAACACTAACAAGTACTATATCTAGTCTAACAAGAGCTCATGCACACATGTTCAGTAATATCGGTTATCCAAATAAACCAAGCAATTAATTTAAAATATGGACTATGATTATGAAGCATAATGGAGTTCTATTTGCAAATTACAAAATTCATCCTTATTAGTAATCTCTATTGACCTGCATAAGTATCCAACCACTGTCATCAACAAAAGTCGCTTCACACATTTTCCCTTGTTACCTGCGGATTAAACATTGAATAATTTAAAACATGGTAATTAGAGTTAGACTGGACCAATCTTGGCATGATCTAGAGAAAATGTAAATCAGATTGAGCAATCACCACCTTCAAACTTTGTAAACTTTTCATATATATAGCTAACAAGCAAAATGTTGTCTACAACATATTATCTTCTTCCCCCCCCCCTCAATGAGTAAGAAATTTTATTACTTTCGAAAAGAAAGATGATTACAACCATGAACATCAACACAACATACAATCAACTAAACCAGCCCACTTTTGGAATTTAGCCTTATAGTGTGGGTTCACTAAACGTCTAGCTACAGTAAGACAATAGCTTGACTGATACTAGCAACATCCCTACTACAGTTTTCAAAGACTCTCAAGTTCCTCTCATACCAAACATTAGCAATATAAGATGAAAAAAGGGCTCCTAGGATCTGCTTTTTCTGACTATTTTGCCTAGACCTTTTCAACAAAGACTGCACCTCCTGTTGCCACTCTTGGATAATATCCCTTCCGCCAACAACTTATCGAATTTTCCTCCATATATCAGTTGTAATGGGGTAGTGGATAAACAAATGGTTTCGAGTTTCTAGATCCTGCTGGCAAAACACACACTGATCCGATACATCCATACCAATCTCCCGAAACCTAGCTTTAGTCATCCATTTGTCTCTAAACGCCAGCTAGAGAAGAAAATTATATCTTGGCAAGTTGAGAGAGTGCCACACAATCTTGGACCACCTTTGGTTAGCCTGTCTGGGACGCATAACATCATAAGCAACTTTGATACTATACTTAGGGTAACCATTCAACCATCTAAACTACAAAAAACTATGTAACTGAGGTCGTACAAGAAGGATTGTCTGAAACAACTAAGAAGTATAAGCAGTGGGATTGTACTCCCACACACTTGTATTCTTGAGGTAAACCGTATGAATCCGCTTCACCCATAACAAATCCTTCTTAGCAGCGATATTCCAGAGCAGCTTTCCCAAGGCACACTGGTTCCAAATCCCTAAGATAAGTAAACCTAGACCACCCTCTGCCTTGGGGAGATAAATCTGTTCCCAAGAAACCAGAGCTCTTCTTCTAAAATGCACCTTCCGCGACCAAGGAAAATTCTGGCAGAGACTTAAGAATTGATGGAGGACTTTTCTTGGTAAAAGAATCACCTGGCTAAAATATAATTGAATGCTAAACAAAACCGACTTGATAAGCTATAACCTCCCCGCATAAGATAAATAAACAGTGCTCCAGTGCCTAAGTCGAGTCGTTGTCTTTTCTAATATAGGCTGGAGCGTACTAGCATAAACTCTGGAAGAAGTTAAAGGAAAACCAAGGTAAGTAATGGGGAAAGCACCTTCCTGGAATCCTAGAAGACCAACAATTGACCTTTTAACATCAGGCGACACACCACCAAAATAGACAGTACATTTCTGAAGGTTTAAGATCAAACCAGAGAGCCCAGAGAAATAACTAATCACATCCTTAAGACACTTCACACTTTGCAAATCTCCATGGCAGAACAAGAGGATGTCATTCGCGAAACTTATATTAATTATCTTCAAAGCTCTGCATCTAGGATGACATTTGAAAAGATCATTTGTCCATAGCTGTTTAAGACATCTTGTCAGATAGTCCATGATCAGGACAAATAAGTAGAGGGAGAGAGGGTCTCCCTGCCTCAAACCTCTATTCGCCTGAAAAGGTGGAGTCATCACACCATTAAAATAGAGAGAAAAGGCCACTAAATTCAAGCAGGCGGTGATCAACTTTACAAACCGATAAGGAAAACCATAAAGAAGCAAAAGATTCTTTACAAAGCTCCAGTTAACCATGTCATAAGCTTTTTGGAGGGCCAACTTTAACATGCATCTTAGAGAGATCCCTTTGCAAGCATACTTCCTTACCAACTCATGAGCCAACAACACATTCTCTCCAATACTTCTATCCTTTAGAAAAGCATATTGAGCAAAATCAATGATTGAGGGTGAGATACCTTGAAGCCTATGCATAAGAATCTTCGAGATGATCTTATAGAGCATGGTACAACATGCAATAGGCCTAAAATCAGTGACCTTTTGCGGATTAGGCTTTTTAGGCACGAGGGTTAGAGAAGTAATATTTACCTTCCTAGGTAAGAAACCTGTAGCAAAGAATTCTCTAACAGCTATGAATAATTCATCACCAATAATATCTTAGCTTTTCTTGAAGAACCCTGTTGTATAACCATCCACACTTGGGGCCTTAGTGTCACCAACTGAAAACACAGCTGCTTGGACCTCCTCTTTGGAAATAGGAGCATTCAGAGCTAACTGCTGATCATATGTCAAGGAGCAATCTACAACATATGGGTTAAGAACCCCAACAGAAGGAGCATCAGTGCCTAAAAGCTGTTTATAATAGTCAATGAAGGCATCCTGAATTTCCTGAGCACCCCTTATCTCCCTGCCATTCTCTCCTAGAAGAAAAGCAATGGTTTTCCGCTTTTGCCTCTCCTTCACTCTTGCATAAAAGAACTTATGATTTGAATCCCAACAATGCGGCCATTGAATACAGGCTTTTTGTTTAAGGAACATTTCCTCACAATGCAGTAAATGAGCATATCTACTCGCAAGAACCTTCAACTGATCTCTGAGATGGGAGTTGGGAGGGTCACATAATAATTTCTTCTGAAGAACAACCACCTCCTCTCACATAGCAGCAACCTTCTGGGAAATAGAGCCATATTTGACCTTATTTAACTGCTTGAGGTCTTTCTTGAGCATTTGCAACCTAGACGTAACTCTGAGCAGCAAATTGCCTTGCAAAGGCTTATGCCAAGCTGAGCGCACTGGAGGTAAAAAGGCTTCATCTTCTGTCCAGAATTGGAAAAACCGAAAGGGCTCCTTACCTGTATAGCAGAAACCTGGAGATTAACAACTACCGGACTGTAATCTGATACTAGGGGACTAAGAAACTCCACTACAGAAGAAGGAAAAGATGCCAACCATTCCAGATTAACTAGAGCTCTGCCAATTTATATATGACTTCCGCATCACCCCCTCATTTACTTGACCAAGTATAGAAGGCTCCTTGCCCCTGTAAATCAGTGAACCCCAGATCTAAACAACAATGCTGGAAATCTTTCATATTAGTGGCATTTGGCAGGTCACCTTGAAACTTCTCAATGTAGGATAGAACCACATTGAAATCCCCCATAAGAATCCAAGGAGGGCCAATAATTCTATGCCGCTTCAACCAATTCCATAGTCGCCTCCTCTCAACCCCTCAAAGCTTAGACGAAGCCAACATGAAAGGAAAAATTCCCTAGCAAGTGATTTACTTCACAAAGAATGGCTTGATCGCACATGCTAATGGTTGTGATGTTCCACACACAAGGGTCCCAGGTGACCCAAATCCTCCCATTTAGGTGCTAAGAATAGTTAGGTAAGACATCCCAACCTCTCCTAACTTTATTTAAGACCCCACTACACTTATTTTCTTTTACTCTTGTTTCCAAAAAACCAACTAAGGATAAAGCATTACTTCTACAAAAATAATTGACTTCCTTATGCTTGGAAGTCTTATTCAATCCACGGACATTCCACGAACTAATCATGCCCACCAGGATTAGTTTGTTGAGCACCTCTCCTAGCATACTGTTTCTGCATAGAACCCGAAACCTCAATTGGGCACCTTTGAGTTTCCTTAGCAGATTGATTCCTCGTGATAATTCTCACCTTAGGGGGAAGGATAGGGTCAGAAGTGGCCCTAGGATGAATTGGCGCCTGCAAATTCTACTGACTATCTCTGGTAAACCCTCCTTGAGAGCCTGGGACACTAGCCCTAGCCCTAGCAACAGAGGCAGAGGTATCAGTGGTAGTCACACAAGGCACATTAGTACCACTACTCGCCCTGCCATCATCAATAACAGGATCAATCCCCTTACCTTTTCTATGGTCCTTAACAACCACCCATTCTCCACCACTATCCTTGGGAGTCTTATTAGTGGCCCTTTGTTTTTTACAATTGGATGCATCACGGCCAAACATGTCACAAAAATGGCAATAAAATGGCTTCCAATCATACTCAACTTTTTGAACTAGTTCACCTCCCTCAGGATCAACAATAACCATAGAGTCCAGGAGCGGTTTTTTAATATCAATCTCGACAAGAACCCTAGGGAAAGACACACATTCCCTGGAACTAGTAATGGCATCAGTGCACAAAGGCTTCCCCACTGCAATTGCTATTCTGCTCGAAGAAAATTTGCCCCAATACTCAAGAGGCAAGTCAGGGAACTTAATCCAAAGAGGAACAACCTGCATCTCATTCTTGTCAATCTTCATTCTCCTATGCCAAAGCTTCAACACAAGAGGCTTATTGAAGAAAGTCCAATGTTGCCCAAGAATAAAATTTGCATCTTTCATACCTTTGAAGTTAAACAAGAAGAACCCTGAAGCATGAAGAATTACTTGAGGCAAAGTGACCTTTTTCCAATGTGCACGAACATACCCACAAATCTGGCTATAAGTTGGAGCATTACTAAAAACATAACCTACCAAAGTGTTTGCCCATAATTCAGCTTCATAATCCACCTCCTTCTTATCTAGTTTGACCCTCAACGAATCTTTATCCATGGAAGGTGGAACATAAGAAAGCTTTTCTCCCTGGTTAGGGTTCCGGTTACCTGCCAAGATATCCCTCCAGGGAGTAGGAGAAGGGGAAATATCTTCCAGCCGATCCCAAACAGATTTTCTCTCACCATTATCAGTGGTCGGCTAGTTAGGGTTTTCCTTATGCACACCCCTTCCCTTGCTCTGAATTGCTTGTTTCGGACACCCCATAAACCCTATAGGTTGATTTGACACTGGCTAGGGAGTTGAAGAACCAGTGTTAGGGTTAGATTTGATTAGTGTAGGGTCATCCACGCTAGCATAGGTAATATCCACATCAAACAGACCATTCTCCAAGTTCTTCGGCAGCAAATCAGCATGAAGATTACATTCCAATGGGCCCTGCGAAGTCTGCTGTTGAGCCACCACATCAGCCGCAGGAGCAGAAGCCTTTGAAACCCCCTGCTTACCCGAAGAGGAAGAAGGTGACTTCTTCTTCCTAGCCATGGGCGTGCCTCACTCAAAACCCTAGGAGAGACAACATATTATCTTATTATTTGGCAAAACTACTGTCGTGTAAAGAGGGGCAAATTAACCTTATTTTCCTAATAAATACGACTGATACTGATAGAAAGTAGATTTGTTTGTATAATAGATCAGCAAGGAGAATCCAACACTTGCTTCTCATTGCTAAAAGCATAACAAAAAAAATTTCCTTTGGCAAAAATAGAGATGTGCTTATAATAATTAGTCCAGTAACAACAATGGTCATAACATCTCAATTTGATAAACAAGCCCCCTTTGGGTTTCTAGTCCCTAATTCAATTGAAACACACACATATATATGGATCTGCTTATTTAGTAATGTGAAATTGATAGAAAAATGCATATGGATTCTCTATTGCACCAAATATATGATATATTGACTTCTCCGTAGCTCTCTCCATCACCTTCAACATTCCCAAAACACCAAATCTTTAGCTTCCGAAAAAAATAATAATAACAATATAAAAGATTAAACAATACTTGCAACAAATTAACAAAATTTCCAATCAATATGAAGAGCTCCCTTGTTGATTAATTGGTAAAGGTTGTAACCCAATGAATTTCTATGCCACAAAAAAGCTAAATGCCATTATTTTAAAATTTAAAGCTACAACCAACACACTAACAGACAAATAAACATATTATATAGTGAATTGCAACACAAACTAATTAAACCCAATAATAAATAGAGCTAGAGCAATCGACATTCCACTAAATCATCCAACACTCAAATCAAAGTTCCAAAATTCAAGGCCAATCCCAAATTAAGAATCAAATTTAAACAAATATCAAGCTCAAACATCCAAAATCGTATGCAATAAACCCCAAACGTGGGAAGAAAAATTAAGGTTTCAAGATTATATATGTTGCTTAGTTCAAATCAAATGATAATGGGCTATTTAAGATGCTCCTATTCGGATTGACTTGGTAGAGCTGTGCATTGTCATGATAGAGCCAATCTGCTGAAATGTAGCTTTGATTTTGAACTTTAGAAACAACCAGTGAGATGGTTGTGCTGAGATTTTGTAGTTATGTGACTAAGAATGCATAAGAAGATTAAAGGTAGGCAATGAAGATCGAAGGAGGAGTTGATAAAGAGGAATTGAAGAAGACAACGGTGGAAGGAAGAAGATGATAATAGCTGTTTGAAAAGATCATTGAGCAGTCTCAATAAAATTTTCCTTACTAGTTTTGTATTTTCCTCATGTTTGGGGGAGGAAAAATATTACTAAATCACTTTTCTTGGCTTTTTTACCTGTTATATTCTTTCCCCATAATTTTCATGTGAACCAAATAACCGAAATGTATTTTCCATTTAATTTTCTTTCCTTTCCTCACAATTTTCCTAGAACCAAAAAAACCCTTAGGTTTCAAGTGGTCCTCTATGTTCATTTTCTAGTAGCAGTTGAAAATAACTGGAAGGCATTTACTATATGTTGTGTATTGACACTATATTTCACTTACTTGGCTTTAAAAATCCTTGTTGCTCCTTATTGATAGAATTCCCTACATCTCTGTAATTATAGAGGTCATCTGTCTTGTTTAAAGGCCCTATACCTTGAGGTATCGAGTCCAAGGTTTTGGTTGAAATGGTCCCATGTAGGTATTTAAATACATCATTGTTATTAATATGCTTGTTCTTGTACTAATATATTGTTGTGTTGTTGCTTATGTTACTTGTGTTCAATTGTTGGTTGTTTGTGACTATCACTATCGCTATTACTTACTCTCTTTGTTTTTAAAAGGAAATATTTTTAGTAGGTAATAAATATATTTTAATATGAAAATTACACCCTTTATTTGAAAACAACATGACAATTAATGTACAAAGGAGAAAAGGGTTAAAAATGGTAAGTAAGACTTTCTTAAAGAACCTTTTTTTGGATATGTTTTTTTTTTTTTGAGTTAAAAGGACTTCCTTTTAGAAATAGAGGAAGTATTTACTTATTTATGGTTATTATTATGATTTGTGACTTGTATTGTTCATTTATCTATTTGTTTCTTAATTTACATTTACTAAAAGTCTTTTAGTAATATTGCTAATTTTTCTACTTTTACACTAACGTTTTTTCTTTTCCTTTTTCCCATTACATTATGACTAAATAGTTTTCATGTGTGTATCAGACAAACCGCATTACTAGCCCACACACTAGTAAATGTGAGGGTTTGTACATCTAGATTTTTTCCAAGATCATACCATTCATAATGGGCAGTAGTTGAATACTTTATGAAGCCAAAGGGGACATTTATTACTTTATTTTTTGTTTTTTTTTGGGGGGGGGTGATGTTATAAACATGTGGAACTTATGATCCATAATTGTTAGGGGACATTATAGTGTTTGAAATGAGTATCAGCTGAAATTGTCAATCTAGTACAGCTCTGGTGGCAACATTGTTAGTGCTGAAGTTTGGTCTGTGTTAAATGTACTGTTGGACTGTGTGTTGAATAGCTTAAATTTTACAGGTTTGATTTTGCCAATTTCAATTATCACTTGAATTACATTTATGTGCTGATAGACTTGTTATGCAGTGATATCCGAGGTATTGCAGTTGCTGGTGTTGAGGGGGAGCCTGTTTCCCTAACAGAACCTGTTTCAGCGGCTATTGCTGCTGCTTTTGCTGCATGGTTGTCAGACAAGAAGAAAGCCGCTGGATCTAGGCGTTTGAGGGTTTCCATTGGCCACGACTCCAGAATTTCGGCAGTGAAGCTACAGGTTCTTAAGTTCTAGTATTGTATTTTCTTTTCACTGATAATGGAAAGGGGAAAAGCATTTGATAGTTTTTGTATAGGAGCATTTTTTTTTCTTCCGATAAGTAAGAAATTTATTACTTTCGAAAATGAGGAATTACAACCAAGAACATCATCAAACCAGCCCACTTTTGGAATTTAGTATTATAATGTGGGTGCACTAACCGTCTAGCTACTGCCATGACAATAGCTCGACTAAGACTAGCAACATTCCTACTACGGTTCTCAAAAATTCTTAAGTTTCTTTCATACCAAACATTAGCAATACAAGATGCAAAAAGAGTTCCCAGTATATGCTTTTTCTGACTATTTTGCTTATACCTTTTTAACAAAGTCTGAACCTCCTGTTGCCAACCTTGGACACTATCCCTTCTTCCAGCAATTCTTCTAATTTTTCTTGATATTTCAGTTGTAATCGGGCAGTGGATAAACAAGTGGTCCCGAGTTTCATGACCTTGCTGACAGAACACACACTGATCCGACATACCCATTCTAATCTCTAGGAGCCTAGCTTTAGTCATCAACCTGTCTCTAAGAGCCAACCATAAAAGAAAACTGTATCTTGGCAAGTTGAGCGAGTGCCACACAAGCTTGGACCACCTTTGGTTAGCCTGTCTAGGTCTCCCAACATCATAAGCAGCTTTGATACTATAATCAAGGTAACCATTCAACCATCTAAATTGCAGAAAGCTTTGTAACTGAGATCTTACAAGAAGGATTCTTTGAAAGAGCTATGAAGTGTAAGCACTGGTATTGTACTCCCACACACTTGTATGCTTGAGGTAGATTGCATGAATCCATTTCATCCATAATGAATCCTTCTTAGTAGCAATATTCCATAGTATCTTTCCCAAGGCACACTGATTCCAAATCCCTAGGTTAAGCAATCCAAGACCACCCTCCGCCTTAGGGAGACAAATCTCCTCCCAAGAAACCAAGGCTCTTTGTCTAATATGCATCTTCCCAGATCAAATAAAATTCCTACAGAGACCCACAAAATAATGGAGAACCTTACTTGGCAAAAGTATCACTTGACTAAAATATAACTGAATGCTGAACAATACCGACTTGATAAGCTACAACCTCCTTGTATAAGATATATAAACAATTCTCTAGTGTCTAAGACTAGCCGTTGCCTTTTCCAACGTAGGTTGGAGCAGACCAGCAAAAACTCTGGAAGAGGTTAAAGGCAAACCAAGGTAAGTAATGGGGAAAACACCTTCCTGGAAGCCCAGCAATCAACAATTGACCTTCTCACATCAGGCGACCCATCACCAAAATAGATAGTACACTTTTGAGGGTTTAAGACCAAACCAGAGAGCGCAGAAAAATGACTCATCACATTCATAAGACATTTCACACTTTGCAAATCACCATGGCAGAATAAGAGAATGTCGTTCGCAAAACTTAGGTTGATAATCTTTAGAGCTTTGCATCTAGGGTGGCCTTTGAATAAAGCATTTGTCCATAAATGTTTGAGACATCTAGTAAAATAGTCCATGACAAGAACAGATATATAAGGGGAGAGAGGATCTCCCTGTCCCAAACCTCTCTTAGCCTGAAAAGATGGAGTCAATGCACCATTATAATAGAGAGAAAAGGTCACTGTGTTCAAGCAGCTGGTGATCAACTTGACAAACTAATAAGGAAACCCATAAAGAAGCAAAAGATTCTTTACGAAACTCCAGTTGACCATACCATAGGCTTTTTGGAGGTCCAACTTTAACATGTATCTCGGAGAGACTCATTTGCAAACATACTTCCTCACCAACTCATGAGCCAACAACACATTCTCATAAATACTTCTACCCTTTAAAAATGCAGATTGAGCAAAATCTATGATTGAGGGCATGATACCTTGAAGCCTATGAGTAATTATCTTCAAAATAATCTTATAGAGCATGGTACAACATGCAATAGGTCTAAAATCAGTGACCTTTTGTGGATTAGGCTTTATAGGCACGAGGGTTAGAGAAGTTATATTTACCTTCCTAGGCAAGAAGTCTCTAGCAAAGAATTCTTTAACAGCCATGAATAATTCATCACAAATAATATCCCAACTTTTCTTGAAGAACCCAGTTGTAAAACCATCCACACTTGGTGCGTTTGTGTCACCAACTAAAAACACAGCTGCTTTGACCTCCTCTTTGGAAATACATTTATTGAAACTTTTGGATATGGATGATTATTTTCACTTGTTCTACATATTGCTTACGTGGTCCACGCATAAGTGTCGTTTTTTTCCTAGCAAAAAATTGAGAAGGTAATCTAAATGCACAAATTGTCCCTATTTAAAGCACCATGGGGAATAATACTCATTATTGGAAAAGATATCGATAGATACATAGTACTTGATGTAAAATTATAAAATAATTAAGAATAAAAGGTAAGTTTGGGAAAATTGTTTAAATTTACTCATAAATGTAGCATGACACTTTTTGTAAACAAAATCAATTACTAAAATGACACTTATTCGTAAATGGAGGGATTAATAGAATTTTCTGTATATTTGAAGTGAGAGAACAGAATATCAATAGATTTACACTTTTTCTCCAGTCACCTTTCAATATGTATTGTTTTATTATACATAAGACCTGCCACTCCATGTATATATTTAAGCTCAATACTATGATATGGACACTGAAAACCTATCATTAACAAAGAGCTTTTAGTTTAGTGCTTAAGAATAAGGGGTCTAAGAACATGGTACCTAAAGATATTAGACACTAATCATACCTAAGACGGTATTTTTCGTGGGAAGTAATCCGCTAACAGGTCACGTCACAAGCTAGTAGAGGTGCTATGTGCATCTTAACTTTCTCACATCCTATCAAAAAATGGTTCATATTGGGGGATACCCTTGCCTTTACCTTTTATCATGTAGGTACTTTATAAAATATTTAATTGGTTTATAAATTAGTTGACATACTTCCACTATGCTTCAAGTTATGACCTTAATTTTTCTTTCTTATGTTACTTGTATCTTTGTAGGAGGAGAATATCTTACATACTCTAACAGTATAGGTCACATAAGTATTTTAAAGTTGGTTTAGAATACAAGTGACATTAATTTACGAAAACTCACAGAAACCATTTAGTGATCAAGATTTCAAAGTATATTTATGTGGGATTATGTAAGTCATTTTAGGCATCTTATTTCTTCAATTTTATCATTTCATAAACTGTGCGTCCATACAAAATGTGATCTACATTGTGAAATGGAGGGAGTAGTTTGTAAGGATCAAATTTGAGGTAAAAAGAGTGATTTAAGCTTGTGGCGAGGGCAATAAAATCTCGTTATTGGAGAATAAATTATGTCACTGTTTTCACAATGAATTTTTTTTGCCCCACAATAAATATTAATAAACACCAGCAAATATCGATTAGAACATCTTGTATTGGGGGAGACAAAGAAACAAATCAAGAATGGAAAATAAATAAATAAAATAAATCAATTTGCAAGTTAAATCCCTCAAAATCTCATCATAAACCAGATCTCTGCAACTGTTAAAGAATAAAATTTATCAGATTAAAAATTAAATTCACCAAAGTATAATCATAATCAATAATCACAAACTTATTGAGGAAAGAAAGAAATAAAACATACCACACTGCTGAGAACTGAAGTTGGCGAACAAGGAATGGAGGTAAACATACCACACTTTCTCTTTAAACCTCTTTCTGTGTCTCTGCACAATCTTCTGCATCCAAGGAACCATGGTCAATGTTGTAAGCAGGCTATAATCTTAAACTCGCCCCCTGTTTTACTGAACCAGTTTCATCTTGAAATTTTTATTTTAAACAAGAAAATGGAAAAACAAAAACTATGCTGAGCATAGCCTTAACTTTTTTGCTTCTTTGTTTCAGGGATTAGCTTATACTTATATATATGCAACTTTAGTCATAAAGTGGCAGTATGGAATCAAATTTAACACTACAGCTTGGGAATTCAATTTTGTTCGTTAGACTCCATTGACATGGATTTACATCTCGTGGCACTTTCTAGTGTATTACTTTCGTTTACCTTATATCTTACATTGTGAAAGTGGTGACACTGTTACTTTCAGGATGCTGTTTCTCAAGGACTTGTCAATGCTGGAGTAGAGGTTATTCACTATGGGTGGGTGCTTATGCTTTGATATATATATTTTATTTCATTTTGCCCTTTCTTTTATGCTTTAATATCTTCACCTCTTTAAGCATTAGAGTGGGGGACTTTGTTGGGAGTGTTTGATTGTAAGTCTACAATTAGAATTGGGCAATAAAATCAGTCACAATTGCACTATTAGAGCATTCTGGACGATAGATAATATGATAAGGTTGCTGTGATGTGATTTTTTAAGTAACTATCAATCTGCATATTGGTGAATATTGGTGTGGATTGATGCATAAATCCAATATGTTTAGGCAATTCGTCGATGTATTGATTGATAACTTATTTCATGATTGGTACAGTAATGGAGCAAACTCAATGGGATTTGACGATTTATACTGGTGTTTGATTACATCTTTGATTTAGTTGCTGATTGAAAAGATAAATAGATTCCTGCATTGTCCCTTTATTTTTGTCCGTGTCAAATGTCTCAAACTCTTTTGTGATTGTGATTAATGTTCTTCTCCTTCAAGGGTCCATGTAAACAAAGACTTACAAAACCATTTTTATTGACTTTTGGTGTGTTGTGGAATAGTGTTAGCTCCAACTGTTAGTTTGTTTCATGACAAGATACTGTTGGAGCCATAATTCAAATTCATACCCTAATGGGAAAGAACACGATGTGGGAGCATCCACCCTCATGTTGATTTATGCTAACAAAAATTGTGTTGGATTTATTTCCTTACTAAGCTCAATTTTAGCCATTACTTTTTCTAATTTTTATAAGTTTAGAGGTCATAAAACCCTCCTCAGTCCTCACTTGGGCTAATTAATTTAGCTAAGTTGTGCAAGTCATGGAAACCATGCAAACATCAGTCAAGCCTTGTTACAACTTAAGTTGTTTCATCAAATGGCTCAAGATGACTTCCCAATTCAGCCAACAGATCAGCATGCGGTGCCACTTTTTGGCCTGATTGGCATGGGAAAATCAAGGCAGAAATAGATGCCATTAGGAGCAGTAGTCCTGGCCAGCTTTAGTGTATTTTTGGGCACAAAAATGAAGGAATAAGAGACATAAAAGTAATCATTTCAGCAGCTGAAAAGGGCTGCTGGGCACAGAATTGGATGAGCAGTTGTGATGCAGGAGCATCCATTACCCATGATATTAATTTAGTTGTTAATTTCTTTAAGTTAGGGTGACATAAAAACCTTCTCACTTGGACTAAGTAGTTTAACTAAACCCATCCAATTAAATAGCGGTCCCGCTATAGCGTAGCGGCCGCTATTTAGCGGTTTTTGGGTCAGCCGCGACGCGAAATTACCGATACACTACGGTTTTAAAATTTCACATAAATCGGCCGATAAATCGCCGCTAAATCGGCCGATAAATCGGTGTCGCCGATAAATCCCGATAAATCGGAAAATATCACCGATAAATCGGGGTAAATCGCCGATAAATCGGAGATTTACTGAGAATTCTTAATTATACTGAAAAAAGTATGCATGATAATTTTTATTTATTTATTTACTATATATATCTTAGATCAAGTTACTATTAAATTATAATAAAGTATTACTATTTATTATCTTCACATTTACTATTAAATAACATGCCTTTTTTCATTCTAAGGTAAATTTAGGGTTATTAGAAAAATTTAGCATATAATGACTTACTCTAATACTTCTTATATGATATAAAATACTAGTTTATTGAATATTTATATTCAAATGATCAATAAATGATAATTAGTGTATATGGTGAAATAAAAATAAAAATTCACGCCGCGACGACCGCGACGCATAATTTATCGTTCGCGACACTCCGATACCGCGACCGCGACCGCAAACGCAACCGCGACCGCTATTTAATTGCCTGACTAAACCCCATGCCATGAAAGCCATGCAAAACTCCAATCCAGCCACTTTTTGTACCTTAGTGGCTTACTTTTTTTGGCTTAAATGGCTCACTACCAGCCAAGGATAGGCAACAGTTCAGGTCCCACAATAGCAGCTACAACTGCACTTTTCTAGGCAGATCTGGATACTAGCAGCAGCAACAGCTACAAGCATCAGAGGGGGCAGACCTTTTTTGGAAGAAAATAAACCTATACTCAGGCTATGATGGAACTTTAGGCTTGTAGCAGAAAAGTTACTTTATGCTTTATGCCTTTAATAATGTTTTTAGTTTTTAGCCTAAAAGCTATTTTTACTTTTTACTTGTAATGATGTTTTTAGCTTAGCTTAGCTTATTAACTTATAAGGAGCCTCCCAAATCAGATGTAAGACATTGGGAAGGTCCCAAACAATTCTGATTTCTCTATTTTAGCTAACACAAAGTCAACTTTAGTTTTGGTTAGGATTAAACTATATAAAGTTAAGTCTTTTTGATAACTAACTAGTTTGATTAGTTAACCAAACCTGGGAGGGAGTGGAGAGAGACAATATTTGTAAATAGTTGATGTTTTTTTTTCTTCTTAACTTTAGGCTAAAGAAGTTTTTCAAATTCTACATAATGTGTGGAATTCTAAAATCCCTCATTTAGAGGATTTCAATAATTTTGAGAAGCTTGTAATTCTTTGTTTAGAATATCCAAGCAAATGATTTAGCCTAGCAAACTTTATAAAGTCCATCCCTGTGTGGGCTGCCCTATCAAACTTTTACATCCAAACGTACTGTTAGTTTAAGTATATCTAGATGGCTAGTTGAACCAATTGATGCAATCTATAGTCCACTCCATTAGCGGGCTGCTTGAGCCCATTAGCTTCTTGTAAAGCAGGTCCACATACCCATGGATATACTTCTTTCCATTGGTTTATAGGTTTTAGTTAGTAATTAGATATTTTTTTTATCATATCTATTTAGTCTTAGTTGCTAATTATTACATATTTTTTATTATTGTTAAGCTAAGTTTATCTTTTTTGTCATTTAGCCTATGAATAGGGATCTAAGTAAAGTTGTGAGGTTTGTGAGAAACATAAAATAAGAGTAGCATTGCGTCAATTTGGTATTAGAACCCAAAGACAATAGCAATCATTAGTTTGATGTTTTTGTTCACATAAACAAACCCATAATTAACAAATTAGCAAAAAACCCTAACCTTAGTCACCAAACATCTGCCGTCGCCACCACAATTGCACCGGCACTGTTGCTGACTAGCGTAAACCGCAAACCACCTTGCACGTTTCCACACTTCGTCAGCCACCATCAATGCTTCCAAAGACAAACTTCAATTGTGATCCCCTTTCAGCCAATAAACATCTCACGTCGATAGCAATAATGCTTTTTGACACTGCCCAACATTCGCCATTGCCCATTACCTACTTTGCATTGTGTTTGTCGCTGCAGCTTCTTGCTACGTGATTTCAAAGAATTAAATGAGTTTTTAAGTCATTCCTTATTTTTCCTCCTTTATGTTAGTTTGAGAAGGGAAACAGATTTGGTCAAATAAAATAAAATTATAGACCAAAGACAAAAAAAAAGTTAGTAGGAAAAAAAAGTTGGTATTTTATTTTATTATTGTTGTTTACCATGGCTAAGAACAAAGACTTTTAGGCTTTGCAACTTAAGGTTGAAAAATTAGTTGAGGCTTGAGATACTAATAATGCTCAACTTGACATAATGGAGATTCTAGTTACTAAGGTCATACAATTAAATAGCTGTGGTGCTATAGCATAGCAATGCTGCTATTTAGTGGTTTTTGGATTAATCGTGACGCAAAATTACTGATATGCTACGGTTTTAAAATTTCACATTTTATTGGCTGATAAATCAGTTGTAAATTGCCGATAAATCGGTATCGCCAATAAATTAGAAAATATCACCAATAAATCAGGATAAATTTTTGGTTTATTGAGAGTTCTTAAATCTCCTAAAAAAAGCATGTATGCTAAGTTTTTTCTTTTTTCATTTATTATATATATCTTGGATCAAGTTAGCATTGAATTATACTAAAGTATTGCTATTTATTACCTTCACATGTACCATTAAATAACATGTATTTTTTCATTCTAAAGCTGATTTAGGGTTGTTAGAATATAATGACTCACTTAAATACTTCTAATATAATTTTAAACACTATTTTACTGAATATATATATTTAAATAATCAACAAATATTAATTAGCATATATGGTGAAATAAAAATAAAAATTCATGCCATGAGGACTGTAATATATAATTTATCATTTGCGACACTTTGATACTGTGATCGCAAATGCGTCCAGGACTGTGATTTTATTGCGTGACTAAGATTGTTGAACTTGTTCCTAAATTGGCTGAGCAGAAAGATCCTGAAGGAATTGGTCTACTTGCCTGTCACAATTTAGATTCAGAATGTTCTAGCTCCTTTTCCAATTATACCTATTGATGAGCCACAGGTACCTACTAACTATGGTGTGAAGATTAATTTTCCCAATTTTTATGGAGAGGAAGACTTAGACAAGCTTTTCGAGTGGTTTAAGATCGAAAGGCTTAGTTTGAAGAAAAGGTGGTTCCTATAGTTGCTACTTGTGGAGCAACCTAGCAAATTCCACAAACTTGATTTAGTTGTTGATTAGAGCTAGTTACGACAACTCATGGTTTCCAAATTCAATTTTTTCAACTAAAAGTAGGATTCATATTCCAAAATTTGAAAGCTATCTATGGAGAGTTAGAGATGATGGGGCATACCCTAGAGAGTTTTAGAAGCTTGCTTCAAGATGTGCTTTTAAGAAAAATTCAGTCTAACAAGGTTATTTGATACTTAGGAGGCCTTTGTGAGGATATTCAGCTAGAGCTAAAGGGCAAGGGCTTACACTCAATTAACCATGTTGTTTCAAGAGGTCATATGGTTGACTTGCTGGTCTACCTAACTCCTCATTCAAGCCTAGTGGAATGAGATGTTATAATTTCAACAAGCTTGGTCATACATATTGATATTGCCCCACTCGTCAAGCAGCTAGTAATAAGAGTGGGATGGTTCAATTTGGGTTTTGAAGCATGGAGCACTAGCGGATAACGATTAAGAAATTGAGGATGATGCGGATTCGTGTGAGTATTTTGGTGATGATAAAGATGAAAAAGTCAACATGGGTTATTGTTGCATTTTCTTGATTTGGAGTTCGATGTCAAACTTTTCTCAAGTGGGGAAGAATGATGCAACCTTTACTCCACCCCATTGTCAGGCTTGTAACTTGGGCCCATTAGCTCATTGAAAAGCTGGCCCATGTACCTGCGAATATACTTCTTTCCATAGGTTCCGTAGGTCTAAAATCATTAGTTGGTAATTAGTTGTTTATCATTATTTTTTTAGTCTTAGTCGCTAAGTTTATCTTTTCTGTTGTTTAGTCTATAAGAAGAACTCTATGTAGTTTATAATTTTCGGAGTTGATTAATAGGAGTTGTGAGAAACCAAAGGCTAAGAGTTTCCTTGCATCACCAATGCATACATTTAACTACACTTTTAGTCTTAAAACCATTTTCCCTTTGAGTCACAAGTGCTAGAATACCTCTCCTATCCTCCCCTTCTCCTTCTTCTTCCATCTGCATAAGAGTATGTCCTGATGAGATGGACGTATAGTATTCTTGTGGAAGATGTCTTTTCTTTGTTGCCGTCTTGCTCTCTTTCTCTCCTAGGTTTCCGTTGCTAAATTGCATGTTGTTATTTCATCTTAGGCTCGCTTCCACACCAGCAATGTTTAATAGCACACTCACAAACAATGAGGAGTTTTTGTGTCCAGCAGATGGATCAATTATGATAACAGGTATTGTCAGTTTTAAATGTCACTGCATAGCTCACCATCTTTTGTGAATGCTGTGGTTAGCTGATGATGCTATCTTTTCAAGAGAAAAAACTGTGTAATCTCCATACTTTTCTGCCTAACTGTTGTCCATGAATGATATGCTGCAACAGCTAGTCATCTTCCTTACAACAGAAACGGCTTCAAATTCTTCACAAATGCTGGAGGACTTGGTAAAGCAGACATTGAACATATATTGGCTAGTGCGGCAAATATTTACACTATCTTTACAACTGAAGGTTTAGCAGAGGCTGGGAGGAAAGCTTATGCTTCTGCTAAAAGTGTAGACTACATGACTGTCTATACATCTGATTTAGTACAGGCAGTCCGCAAAGCGGCAGGAAACATAGGTAACTTCATGAACTATCCATTTTGAAATTTTATTATGTGAAGGGAAAGTAACATATTTGTTGAGCCTGACTTGCAACTGCATTTTTATTTCAGTCTTTAGATCTTCCAATTTTCTTCTTCCATTGACCAGTTTGCCTTGCAATTACCAATTTTGCAACTTCATCCAGTTGACCTTGCAACATCAGAAATGGTAAATTAGGATGAACAATATTCTCTGCCCATGATCCTAAATAATCAATTTCTTTTGCTGATATTTTTGATCTCCAACTGCTTATTAATTTATTGTCAGTCATAGTCAACAATTTGATGTTTTGTATTTGCTTGAATTGGTGGTGATTGCAAAGTTAGTATAATTAGCACAAATTGTTCTCTTAATCATAAGCTATGAAACCTGAAAATTGTGGGCCTTGGTTTTGATATGTGTGTTTGAGATTACAATTTTATTAGAACTTAGGTCATACAAACACTAAAAAAGAAAATTTTGTTACCTCTATTTCATATTCAAGACTTAGGGTTTGTCTTACTTGTATTCTTATATTAATTAATATTCTCCCTTCTTACTACATAATGTACAGATTCATGAATGAAATTTGTTTTTAATTATTTAGAGTAGATAAAGCGAGCTTTACATCCTCAAGGACAAAAGGTATAGGTTACACCGAATATGACTATAATGGTTTTGAATCAAGTTATACTTGAGATTAATTCTTTCATTTTAAAGCATATATTTCTCATATTGAATTGACTCATTTATTCTATTGCCAAAATTATGCTAAAACTACCAACAAACAATTTCGGCTCCAAAATCACACTAACAATATCTAGATCCGTATGTGATTTTCTTCATTTTGGTCGTTTTTGTGTAATTTTCAAGGGAGATAGAAAATTCTATTGTAATTTAACAAATAAGAAATTACAGTTTAATGTCATCCCAAAGTTCTTCATAGTTGTTGATTTGAAGGGGAAAGCAAATGTTTATGCCTATGATAGAAGCTTGAAAACCTTGATGTTGGTGATGGAAAAGTCGACAAGTGTCAAAGGTGGAAAAATGTTTGTGCATCTTTGTGTTGCTAGTGATTTTTATTTTTGATTACTAAATCCCATTTGATTTGCTTACGTGACAATGAACTCAAGGGAAGTTAATTTAATAACCAACATGGATAGACTAAAGTATGTTTTCCTTGGATTATTTTTGGACCCAAAATATCATGTAAAATCAAGACGAATGAATAATACTTATAAAGATTAAAATAATATTACTAGTAATGATAGTAATAACATTACTCATAATAATAATAACTAAATCTAAAAATAATGAATGATAGTAGTAATAGTAGTAGTAGTAATGATCATCAACAACAAGGACAAACATATATTGTTATCATTAATAATGATTACTACTATCACTATTATTTGTTGAATTTTTGATTATTTTTATTGTTATATTATCTTTGTTAAGGTTTATCATCTTTATTTATTGTTATTAATATTTTTGTTATGAACTTGGCCAACGATGTGTGAGATCCATGATCTACGAACTCTACCAACAATGTGTTGAAACTTGAGATCTACCATATCGCATCATTCTCCCTAGAGCAACATGTTCAAGATTGATGAATAACAACAACAAAAATAAAAATAAAAACACTATACACTTTCCTTTTTCTCTCAAAACATTTTTTTTCCCTTTCCATTTTCTAGCACAAGAAAAGAAACTAAAAAGGACTGGCAAACTCTAAACTAGAACTAGCTTTGGTACAATGCGGACTATACCAACAACATGACAAATGTTGTGATTTATGAACCCTATCAACAATGTGACAAAACTTGTGATCAATGAACCCATATTATATAAAAACAAGCCAAAACCGTTGAATTTCAGATAGAACTAAATGTTCGATAAACTCATGATTTCAAAGGTATATGATAATGATACCACAATAGGGTATATGGTTTCTTTTGCATTGCACTGGTATCTGGCACAAAATCAATTACTTATATAATATATTCCATAGTATCATTGGAGGAATTGATTATAAATTCATATTTTTGCTTTATTAGCTCTTTTATCAATTTACCTAATGTCCTCTATAACATTGATGATTTTGTGAGCTTAGGAGTGTAGACCTTTCAAGTGTTACTGGGCATATAAGTGGCCATTGACCTTTGTTGACTTTGGCTGTATGATTGAGAATTATTCACTTTTCCAAGTGTTTCTTTCTTTCTTCTCAATCCCTCTTGTTCTTTTTTCTTGGTTCTTCCCATTTCCTTTCTCCTTTTTCTCCTTGCTCCATTTTGTCACTATCTAGCGTTAGCCTTGGAGTTTATCATTTTCCCCCACAATTATCCGAGTTTTCTTTCCTTTTGAAAGCCCTTAGAGGTACCCTAAAGGAGTGAATAGGGTGTATGGAAGATTTATTAAAAAATAAAAATTGTGAATTAGGGAAATACATACAACCAACGCAAAAATTATCGTGGTTCACTCTACATCCACTCCTACAAGGCTGCTTCTTTTGTGGATTTTGAACAAGGTTGTATGTTGGTGTGGGGCTCCATCTCAAAAGTTGAAGAGCGAGTTTCATCTAACTTCTCTCAATTAACCCTCACATCCAAAAGAGTGAAGACCCCTTTTCTTGAGTTAAAGAGTTATGCCTCTCCTAAATTTTCAAGATGATCTTCTACTCATGTTTTCCTAAATCTCTTAAGTCAAAGGGTGAGTTTCTTCTAACTGTTGTCAACTAGAAAGCAATTACAGCCCTCTTAATATGTTTGTAAATAAATGAAGATGTGGTTGTTATTATGATACAATAATAATAGGAAATTTCTGTTGATGGATAAAGAACATATAATTTGAATGAAAAATGTAACTAGCTAGAGCGAATATACTAGTGTTGATACAATTGTAGCTAGTTTGAAGAACAATTGAGCTCTAAGAGAATGTATTTTTGGATAGCAAGTGTTAAGAACAATATGTCTTGCGGAAGTGTTTGATTCAACCAAGCTTTTGAAATATTTGAATGTATAGAATGAAGCTCATCGAGTTGTTTTCTCAGCCACCCATTAATAATTGGTAAAAAGCTAGCCAAAAGAATCATTAGAAACAAAGGCTCCAACACTAAAGCTCAACAGGCTGGTTTACTCCCCATGGGATATCCACTCAAGACCATCGATCTTCCTCCAATGCTCCAGTTGTCCAATCAAGACCATTATTCTTCCAATGCTCCTGCTGAAAAATAACTTTTTCTACAGGAATGATTGGTTGTGTGAAGATGGGCTCTTAGGTGCTTATTCTATCAGACATCCGATCATGACCATCATATGTTCACTCTTCTTGACAGATCCATGACAACAGGCATAAGCTACTGTTCTTAGAATTGAGTTTCTTTTATCTTGCCAAAAAACTGATATCATTTTCCAGAAACATGTTTTTCACCAAGTATAATGTCTTCCTTCAGAATGTGTTGGAAAGCTTACAGCCTTTTTAAAGTCTTTTACAAATGTCTGATGGGTTTGAGACAATATGTTTCAAAATCAAATTTTAACCTCTCATTCTAAACAGAGTCCATAAGTGATCAATGTGTAAATCACTTTTGCACACAAAATCTAAGACTACTAGATATGTTGTTTAAGCTTAAGTCTTGGGCTTTGATCATGAACAAACTTGTTTGATCTTTTCATACATTAGTTGGTCCAATATGAAAGTGTTAAGCTTACACATGAAGTACAAAAGTAAGGCAAGAAAACATGTTTGTTATCATCAAAACAAGATTGATTAACCTGTATAGTCAATACCTTTGGTTAAGCTTCACATATGCATGTATGCTTGCAGTATGCATTTATTTATTATTCCACCTTTTGTTTTTCCCCGGCAGATAAGCCATTGGAGGGATTTCATATAGTTGTTGATGCTGGTAATGGAGCAGGGGGGTTCTTTCCTGTAAGTATTGTGTCATTGTTTTTAATAAATTGATTCATTCTTGGTGGTACCGGTTCTAACATTCACTCTAGTGCATTAATTTCTATCTCAAACCAACAGATTGGTAATTCAACTAATCATATCCTTTTACAAACACTATTATCCATGCATTTACCCGTACTTGAATATTCAATCTAAATTATCATGACCTGCCAGTCAAAGATGCACTTTGCTATCAGCTGATATTAACCGGCCTTGCAAGTCTGAGGTTATCTGGAGTTAGATTTGCCTTACTGGGATGAGAAGGGCACTTGGTAGGTTGTAGGGGCGACTTATGTCTTTGTATGATTGTTATACTTGAGTCTCAATACTGTAGGAAATCAAACGAGTCCTACAGGGTATTATTTCAGTCTTTTTAGTTTCTTAATTTAAGGAACAGACTCTGTAGTATATCTAATTCCTTGATTTAAGGAACAGATTGCTGTAGTTTAGGCATAAATCTTTCTTATTTTTAGTGCTGCCTTTTTTTTACTTCCCTAATATAGATAAAATCATTTCTTAGAATCGAGGATTCTACGGTGTGTATTCTTAGGTTATCTGTTTATATGTATGCTTTGTGCCTAATAAAGATTATGTCAAAGAGCTGTACACTTACATTTTTGTCAATCTCCAGTTCAAATTTAGTCCCCTTGTCTGCTCTAAGTCACACCCACCATGGCCAAATTTGAGCAGACTTCCAGGGACTTATCTTCATTAATTGTCCTTCCCTTTGTTGAGATCTCTCCAATCTCCATGGACCAGTCAAGTCTGGTTGTCTCTGGCGTGACTGTCAAACCTAGTCCCATGATCCAAAATTATAGCCTAAAGGCCTGAAAACAATCACGTCATGTCATGGTTGATTAGTTCTATGGCATTTGAGATTAGCGAGAACTTTCTGCTCTACACTGCAATCAAAGATATATGGGATGCAGCCTGTGACACGTTCTCCATCAGTGATATTATTGCCGAACTCTTCCATTTGGAGAGTGTTTTTCATTATTTGAGGCAAGGAGAAAATTCTATCACTACGTACTTCACTACCCTTACTTGGTACTTTCAGCCACTAGACCTCTTTGAATCACATGATTGGAAGTTTCTAGATGACAGTGTACTCTTCAAGAAAATAGTTGAAAATAAATACATCTTTAAATTCTTGAGGGGTCTTGATAAGTCCCTAGATGAGGTGTGGGGTTGGGTGCTTGGAACGAAACCACTGTCAAATACGTGTGAAGTATTTTGTGAAGTATTTTCAGAAGTTGGTCATGAGGAAAGCAAGATGCGAGTGATGATGGGACAACCTACCACACATGCAGCCACTAACCATTCAGCCATTGCTGCTTCCTCTCGTGGCATGTCTCAAAATACTAGAGCATAGACCACGAAGAGTATACCCTTGGTGTGATCAATGTTAGAAATCAGGCCATGTAAAAGAAACATGCTGTGATTTGTATGGAAAACCACCAGACCGCCCAGGTGCTCCAGTAGAGGATGAGAAAGTCGGGCAAATACAACCACTGCTCAAGAAATGAAGCCTGAAAACCAGGTTCCTTTTACAAAAGACCTGCTGGAACTTCTTCAGCACGTGATCATCAAAGAAAATCTATCAACCAACCCATTACTTTTTGGGATAGGCAGAGAATCATCCAGAATATTGGAAATTTGGCTCCCCATGGGGCTAAGTCATCTTCCCCATTTTGGATAGTAGATTCTGGAGCATCTGATCACATGACAGGTGATAGATCTTTTTTTTTTTCCTACTTTTACGGCTTGTCTAGATAGCCAAATTGAGTGCATAGCCAATGGTTCACGCTCCAAGGTGGCTAGAAAAGAACCATATGTATCTCAAGCACGTTTATTCTCTACTCAGTCTTATTTGTTCCTAATCTAGATTGTGATCTTCTCTCTGAGTAGATTAAATAGAGATCAATTAAATTTTATTCTAAATTTTTTGTTTTTTAGGACTTGAGCTCGCGGAAGATGATTGGCAATGCTGAATATTGTGCAGGCATACACCTCAAAACAGATATGTCTCCGGTCCTTACCATCAATAATACGTCTAGTGTTAGCCCTTAATGCTGGTCAGTTAACTGTCATAATCCATTAATCAGTCCAGTTAGGATAGTGCAATCATGATGGGCCACTATCACATAGGCCATCCAAATTTCTTGTACTTAAAACAATTATTTTAGTCATTATTTTTAAATAAAAATGTAAATTTATTTCACTGTGATGTTTTCCAACTTTCTAATAATACTCGAAGCATATATTCCTCTCGACCATGCTAACCAATTCAGCCATTCTGTCTTATCCATGGTGACATCTTAGGGCCCAACCAAACTACATAGCATCTCTAGAGCTAAATGATATCTCCGCTTGGTTAATGATCATACTTGATTTAGCTGGTTCTTTCTCATGAAAGAAAAATCAGAAACTATTCAGTTGTTCAGAAACTTTCATAGTATGATTAAGACCCAATTTCATGCCAATATTCAGGTTTTCAAAACTGAAAATGCTTGAGATTTTTTCAATTCCTCACTTGTTATCTATTGCCAATCAAATAGGATTATCTATCAAAGTTCCTGTGTTGACAGACTTGGTTGAATGCAAAAATCCCAATGTTCTTGAATTGCCCACTCTTATCCTGCCCAATATTCCTGAAAGATTTTGGGAGAAGGTTATTTATTTATTTATTTTTTTGTGTTAAGTAATGTAAATTTTATTACTTCCAAATAGAATGTTTGGGATACAAAGCAAAAACAACCTATCAATCAAAATAAGCTAAGCTAAAGCATCTATACATCCCATAAGCTTATTGTATGAATTGGAATGCTGAAATCTTGATATTCTCCCAGCTAAGTCAGAAAGTATTTGGTGCTGTATATGTACTGGATCTTTATATTCATTTGCTAAATTTATTCGATTTCTTTCCCACCATATGTGATATATGGTAGCACCAACCAGCGCTTGAGTGACTTATTTTCTGGTTTTAGGGCCTCGCCCCCCCTCCCCACTGCTGCCTAGTGAATCACAGTAGCCATTTCATTTATACTGTGTATACATCCCAGTTTGTGTAAGAGAGGAAGCCAAACACTTCTAGTATAGGTGCAGCCAAAGAACAAGTGGTGGTGAGTTTCATCGTGGTCATTGCACAGTACACACGTAGGTTCGAGTTGTAGACCATAGGAAATCAATCTATCCTTGGTTTGCAGTCTCCCAAGTACTACAAGCCAGCAGAAAAAGGAGTGACATTTGATATATAATTTAGACCACATCATAGGGCACCAAGGCAATCTATTATTATGAGGTCTTATTAGATCATATACACAGCTAATGGAGAATTTGCCTTGCTGCAGTATCTTGGATATATGGGGAGGTTGTATTACACTTTTGAAGATATCTTGAAGATTCAGTAGCTTTTTGATGATCCAGGAGGCTAAAGGTTTAATTCAAATGTGCCATTTATTTTGGGAGTTGTTCTCACTGCTATTTATTTAATAAATAGAATGCCCTCACGTATGCTCAAATATAAATCTCCAGTACAAACACTCCTTGAATACTGTCCTAATTCCCATATGCTATCACATGTTCCTATTAGAATTATTGAATCCATTGCATTCATTCATATCTGTCCTCACATTAGGGGAAAGCTTGATGAACTCACACTCAAGTTATATTCATAGGGTAAACAAGAAAGGGTAAAAATGTTTTTCTCTTGATACCAACACACACCATCACACCATGGATATCACTTTCTTTGAAAATCAGTTGTTCTTCTCTAATTCTGCAATCCAGGGGAGACTAACACATGAATTGCAGAATGAGTGGAATTCTCTTATTGATCCTGTCCTTACATGTCCCTCTAGCTCAAGGTTATTTAGACGTATAAGTCTCCCACCAAGGAATCCTAGCACGTATGAGCCACAAAACACTCCCATCTCAGCCAGTGAACCATCAAATTCCTCAACCTTATCACCAATCTTATACCTAGATCACTTCCACCTTCCCAATGAGTTTATAAAAGTCTGCACTAGGGAAAAACAACCCCAACAGCGTGCTCAACATCAGCAAAACCAGGAGTCTGCTCCAGGTTCAGCTTACCTTGAAAGTGCACATGGTGAGGTAGAAACTAATTCAATATCTGATATTGATAAGGTGACATACCATTATCCAGATTCAAACCTTTCTATTGTTCAAAGGAAAGGAGCCCGCTCATTTACTCTATGTCCCCTACACAACTGCATGTCTTATTCAAATCACTGACAGATCTTGATAAAATCCAGATCTCTAACACAGTGTATGATGCTCTAAAGGTTCTTGAATGGAGATCTGCTACCCTAGAAAAAATACAGGCTCTTGAAAAGAATGAAACTTGGGTCCTCAATACTTTACCACCTGGAAATACACGATAGGGTGCAAGTGGATATTTTCAGTAAAACTGAAAGCTTATATTAATGTTGAGTGTCTCAAAGCCAGGTTGGTGGCAAAGAGATATACAGAGTCATATGGGATTGACTACCAAGAAACTTTTGCTCTTGTAGCAAAGCTCAATAAAATACATGTCTTGTTATCCATTACCGTGAATCAAGATTGCCATTGTTCCAACTTGACATGAAAAATGCATTCCTAAATGGAGGCTTAGTGGAGATATTACACTTGGATTCATAACTAATTACACGAGATAAAGTGTGTAGATTACGCAAGGCTCTATACAGACTCGAACAATCACCCCATGCCTGGTTTGGCATATTCACAAAGGTACTAAAGAGAGGTGGCGACTTGCTTTCTCACGCCGATCACACGCTCTTTACCAAACACTTTATTGATGGCATAGTTACAATATTGATAGTGTATGTGTTTGACATAATCTTCAAAGAAAATTGTCAAGAAGAAATGAGAAGGCTCAAGCTTCAGCCATTGAAAGATTTTGAAATCAAAGACATCGGACACCTAAGTAACTTTTTGGGAATGGAGGTAACTAGATCAAAGAAAGGAATCTCAGTTTCCCAGCAAAAATATGTTTTACACCTTAGAGAAACCAATAAGAGTGGATGTAGGTCTGTAGACACTCTCATGAACCCTAACATAAAGTTGAAGGCTTGAAATGAAGAAATGGTTGCAGATAAAGGAAAATACCTGTGCTTAATAGTTAAACTGATCAACTTAACTCATACTTTCTCAGATGTAAGATTTGCTGTGAGCATTGTGAGTCAGTTTCTAAGCAATCCTTCAAATGCTCGCTTGGAGGCGATGTATCTTATACTTAGATACCTTAAAGGAGTTCCTAGAGAGGGACTAATGTTCAAGAAAACCTTGAATCACTTGATGGAAGTTTACAAAAATGCAGATTGGGTTGGGTCACCCATTTACAGAAGATCAAGCTCAGGCTATTGTTCATATATATGGGGGAAATTGGTGGCATGGCACAGTAAAAAGCAGCCAATGGTGACCTGTAGAACTAGCAGTGCTGAGGTCGAGTCTCGAGCCTTGGCACAGGGAATTTGTGAAGGAATCTGGTTGAGAAGGCTACTTAATGAATGAGTAAAGATATTGGGTGACAACCACTCAGCTATAGCTATTGTGAATAACCTTGTTCGCCATGATAGGACAAAACATGTTAAAATTGACCAACATTTGATTAGTGAGAAGATAGAAGACAGTGTTATATCTCTGCAGCATGTTCCATAGTAGTTTCAAGTGGCAGATATCCACAAAGGCTCTTTTTTCACCCTAACTTAGCTAAGTTCTAGACTTGGCTTGATGAGCATATATCGACTAGTTTGAGACTTTGAGGGGGCTTGTAGAAAGTCAACCTAGTCCTACAGGTTTTGTAATATATTTAATTCCTTGATTTAAGGAAAAGGTTCAGTAGTATATCTAGTTCCTTAATTTAAGGAACAGATTGCTGTAATTTAGGCTTAAATATTTCTTATTTTTACTGCTGCCTTTATTTACTTAGGAAACGATATTTACTTCCCTCACATAGATAAAATCTGTTCCTAGAATCTAGGATTCTACCGTGTGTATTGTCAACTCTTCTGTATATATATATTTATGCTTCATGCCTAATTGATTACTTCAACTTATATTAAGAGTTGGCTTTTGTTACTTGGTGATCTATCTTTAGTTCTTGTCATGTTTAACCAGAAGGCTCTAAATTTGAATCGCATGGTTTCTTGTTGTTTAAATTGCAGCAGGTCACATACTTTTCCCAGCTGGGAGAATTTAAATGTCAGAACTTTTGTAAAGAACTTTTTTTGCGTAATTGTGTAATGAGAAGTGTCAGAAGTATATAGCCATATAGTTGATCTAATTTCTATATAGCAGTATAGTACATCATTACACTTGGAATTAAAATAATAAAGCTGCCTGTTCCTTGTGGCCTTTTATGAATAAATACTGCCAAATTACCAATACGACCTTCTCTGCTTCTTCAATAGACTGTTATGGAAATTAGTACAGCAGAAAATGTTTTTGCTGCTAGTGCCAGTCTTCTCATCTATATGAATTCTATAACTTATCATAGCCTTCTCTTGTTCAGATTGAATATACGTTTTGAGATTGATTAAAATTTCATGGACTCAATCAACGATTTAAATTTCCGATAGACCCATCAAATAACACCTATATTGAGAGGGGGGGGGGGGAAGGATTAGGTAACTGGGCTAGAGCTAAATTCTGAGTTGGTCGATCTTTGTGGGCTTTTTGGAAGGGTTTTTCTGTCCATTAACAAGTCAGGTGGTTAATAGAGTTTGTTATGACTGCTCAGTCCTATATGTGCTGTTTAATTGAGTTTTGTCCTTAATAAGGATCCTGTCTTTATTAAAGAGAAGGAAGGGGGAATTGGGGATGGAGGAACGTGGGATGTAATGGGGAGGGGGGCAGGGCCTTGAATGCCTGGCAACACTGGCATTTCCATTCCTAATACCATCATCAATCCCTTCCTTATCTCTCTCATCTCATCCATTTTTTAGTTTGATTACTGTTTATCTGATTGCGGTGAATATTAGCTCTGTTTATTAGCTGTCTCCTACCAATTTCCATCAAGCTTGAGAATCTTCTGAAATGATGGCAATTAATTGGATTATCAAGTGTCATGGATATTAGGGACATTTTCTTTTGTCCAAATTTTAATCTCCCTGCTTTTTCTTTGCTGTGCAACCCCCTCAGTGTGCTACAGTGTAATTCACCACATGAGCCATTCATTCTTTATGGGCAAATTATGTCCGCTTCCTACTACATAAAAGCCACTTGTCTTTGAATTAAAGTTTCTATTCTCCTTGTTGATACATTTCTGTATTTTTTTCCAGTCTAAGGTGCTTGAGCCCCTCGGAGCTATCACTAATGGAAGTCAGTTCTTGGAGCCAGATGGTAATACATTATTCTAGTATCTAATTGTACTTATGAAATTGTTGGTTCTTTTGTATGCATTGTGATTTATATGGCAGGTATGTTTCCAAATCATATCCCCAACCCTGAGGACAAGAATGCAATGAAGGCCATTACCCAAGCAGTTTTGGAGAATAATGCTGATCTTGGTATCATCTTTGATACAGATGTTGACAGGTAATTTCAATATTTGTCTATTCTCGTTTGGCCTTGGATTTGTAGACAGGTAATTTCAATGTTTATCTATTCTCGTTCAGCTTTGGATTTGTAGACTTGCTGATTATATTTTTATTGCTAGATCTGCTGCTGTGGACTCAACTGGTCGTGAGTTCAATAGGAATCGTCTCATAGCCCTAATGTCAGCCATTGTGTTGGAAGAAGTAAGTAGTTGCTCTTTCTACTGGCTATTTTTATTTTATACTATATATATATATATATGTTTGATATTTGTCCTTGTGCTTCTGTATCAGCATCCAGGGACAACTGTTGTTACGGACAGTGTAACTTCTGATGGCTTAACTGAATTTATTGAGAAGAAACTTAGTAGGATGCAAACCTTTGACTGTGTTTCTTTTGGATTAATATTGAGCATATCTTATTATGATAGGAATTTCATGTCTTGTGATGGACCTTTAATGAACTTCACATTTATCTTTCTGTAAATAGGTGGAAAACACCACAGATTTAAAAGAGGCTACAAAAATGTCATTGATGAAGCGATTCATCTGGTAAGAATAATCTGCTTATCGTCTTCCTTGAATGGTTCAAATGCTGTTGTTAGAAGATCAATGGCAGCGTGTACTCGTAATCTGAACGCTCATGAAAGTTTCAGTGATATGTCCCTTCTGTCTTGTTATTGATGACTACTTGAGTAATTCTTGATTGCCTAGATTTTATTTATTTATATTTATAATTACCACCGAGTCATGGAAGTTTTTTGAACTTGGTTGTCCAATTATTTATTTATTTATTTATTTTTGTCTCTGGTTCATTGCACATATTCTTAACCACCAGCTTCTAAATCTTTTATAGCACTGTTTACTCTTTGCTTTCAATTATTGGTTGATGTGGTTCTGTTTCAAACGTAAAATTATGATAGCACTCTGCACAGTTTGCAACTATAGCTGCCTTGAGTCTTGATGCCTTGATCGTGGTGTATGTGAAAAATACATGGATCATGTCCCGGCCATCTATTGGTCTGTCAGGTTGTCAGTGATACTTCTTATTTTTTTTTTTATTTTTTTTACGTGGTCGCACAACCCTTGCACTATCCTTATCTTGTCATCGAGTTGGTTTTGTAGTCAATGTAGAAAGCATCTTGTCGAACACCACTCTTGTTTCTTCCTTTTGATTGTTTTTCTTAAAAAAGTTTTTTTAACTCTTTAAATGTTGCCTACTTGAATTGGAAACTTTGGTAGAACTCTTTAGGTGAAGATGCACATTTGGCTATCGAGACTAGTGGTCATGGAGCTTTGAAAGAGAACTACTGGCTTGACGATGGTGCATATCTCATGGTAAGGCTTTCAATCATTTTTGTCAAAGTCATTCTGCCCATTTCTGATACTTGCACAATACACTTTTCTCTCGCTTTGTTTTATACCCCTTCTGTCACATGTTTGGGATATATAGATTTCTTCACAGACTCTTAATTTTGCTATAAAATTATTGGCAGGTCAAGCTTTTGAATAAGCTTGCTTCAGCTAGGGCATCAGGCATTGGTGTTGGCAGCAAAGTATTGACCGATATGGTTGAAGGCCTGCAAGAAGCAGTTGTTGCTGTGGAGTTGAGACTAAAGATTGATCTAAGTCACTCTGATCTAAGAGGACGGTATGCTACTGTCTTTTCTTACTAGGTGCTTAAGTGTCTCTCCTAGTTGTGGAGCTAATAATTGAACCATTGATTTCAGATCATTCTGTGAATATGGTGATGCAATAATTAAACACTTGGAGAATGTTGTTGAATCAGATTCCACACTTAAAAAGTCCCCTGTTAATTACGAAGGGGTGAGTTCTTATATTTGTGCTCCAAATCCCCTCATGTGTCTTATATTATTGTTTATTGATTGGTTTCATCTTACAAATTGTAAGTTAGTTTTTTTTCGTTCGTCTCTTCCATGATTGGAGATTTTTATTATTTACCTTTATGATATATATATATTTTATGTTCAAAATGGGTACTTCGTTTGGATGGTGTACTGAAGATGGGGTTTCAACTTGATCGGGGGATCTGAGAAATGTTTCATCTAGAGTCGGGTGTTTGGGAACGATCGAGTTTAAAGTGATCCACTTTTTGAAATCCTATTATTTTTCGAAAACCTCTTAATTTTACTCCATCAATAGAACCGACATCTACTATTTCCTTTCATGGAATGGCCTTGCTTTTATATTTGATTTTGTGCTTTGCCTCGCTGAACAGGTGCGGGTTTCTGGCTTTGGTGGGTGGTTACTTCTAAGGGTTTCACTTCACGACCCCGTTCTTCCTCTTAATATTGAGGTAAGGAACATTGAACCCTAGTACACAAAAACTTGAAGAACTCAATTCTTGTGATGTCGTTTGAACTTGGAGAAATTACTTTTTGTAGGCACCAAGCAATGAGGATGCTATGAAGCTAGGACTTTTTGTCTTTAGCTCTGTTAAGGAGTTCCAAGCCTTGGATATTTCTACATTGGACAGGTTTGTGCGAGCATCATAGGCTGTAACTACTCTCAGAGGAAGTTACCTAATGAGCCAATCCAACACCACTACTAGTATAACACCATTTGTCGTGGTTGCATCCATGTCTTCATGATCGGAAAAGCTTTCGGATGGCGAGGCGGTCGTTTTCTGAATGTCTTGTAATCAAATTTTAGTTTCATAAAAACAAAAGAGGCACGTTAACTACTAAAAGTCACCTCAGTTTTAGACTAAATTCACTTGAATTTTAGTGTTGGTTGAGGCATATTCATTTGGTCGTTTACTTTTTGTTGTGTTTGCATATGCCTAAAATAAATAAATGCAAATGACTAATTATTTTATGGCTCGTTTGAATTAGGTACTTCTAGGAGAGATTTTATTCTAAGAAGAAATTTTTGAAAAACAAATTAGCTTAGAAGTTTATAAATTTCTTCTTAAAGTGAAATTCTTTCTAGAATAACCAATTCAAACAAAGATTTAATGTTACAGTAATGATATGTATACTAATATAGTCTTTTGACATGGTAATTTTCTATGTATTTTTCTCTGTTTTGGGGTGGGGATTGGGTGGCCTTTATACTTAACCATGGGCAACCTCTGCATGAATCGAGGAAGAGGGTTTGCGACAACATTGGATTTAGAAAAGATTAGTAAATGTAGCCGTTACTAGATATTAGGATAATAAAGTTTCAGTTAGTTCGACTTAATAAGGGGCAAGATATTAGAAGTTGTTACAGCCTATTTCCTAGGATTTGTTATTTCCTATTTATTAGTATTTTTAGGAGTTTGTTACATTTTACTCTTTTCTTATTTACTACCTATATATATAGGTGTATCCGTGTATACTATTAAGAATAGGAGAGAAAAAGTATCGGTTCTTACTCTATAACTTACATGATATCAGAGCTATAGAAAAAAAAATCAGGCTGAGAAAGATGGTGTCATTAGAAGAAACCAATAGCAATGACATTATTGATGCTCCCTCATCCTTTCAGATCATAATTTATAGATTGAATGAAAAAAACTATTTATAATGGACACAATCTGTCAAATTAGCCATTGACGGAAGTGGAAAGCTTGGGTATCTCATTGGCGAGGAGAGAAAACCAGATAAGAATGACTCCAAATTTAAAACCCGGAGGTTTGAAATTTCCTTAATGAGTGCGTGGCTATTTAATTTAATGGAAGGGTCTATTGTAAAACTACATATATTGATGCAAACTGCAAAGGAAATCTGGGACTCCATTTGTGTCACATATTCAGATGTAGAAAACTAATCTTAGATATTTGAGTTAAAATCTAGACCTTAGCGTTCAAAGCAAGGAGACAAAGATATAATCACCTACTATAATGAGATGGTAACTTGGTGGTAGGAATTAGAATAATTTTATGATAAGTGGGAGAATTCGAAGGACTGTACTCGATTTATGAATCGTGGAGAGAATAATCGGGTTTATATGTTATTGGCTGGGGTCAGCCATAATTAGGGATGGCAACGGGGCGGATAATATCCGAAACCCGACGGATTTTATCCGACGGATATCGAAATGGATAATGATAAACGGATATGGATACGGATATGGGTAAGGGTGAAAAATACCCGACGGATTCGGGTACGGATACGGGTACGGGGTATCCATATCCGTATCCGACGGATATCCGTTACCCATATCCGTACCCGTTTATCCGTTATATATTTACCATTTTATCCTTAACTTTTTATATAAGAATAAGTTATAGTTAGAAATTAAATTGTCATTTTACATTTAACCCTACTAAGTTGATGAATTATTGGATTTTTTATATATATTTTTTAATTTTTAATATCAAAAAATAATTTTGTAGGTAAATTATATATATTATGACAGGTAAATGGGTACAAAAACGGATAAACGGGTAATTTTAATCCGTCGGATAACGGGTTTGATGTACCCGACGGGTATCCGTCGGGTAACGATATCCGTCGGGTAACGGATTATCCGTCGGATACGGATATGGGTACAGTAACGGATATCCATGCGGGTACGGGTACGGATATGGTTATCAAATTTCTTATCGGGTTCGGGTATGGATAAGGGGTACCCGATCCGTACCCGCCCCGTTGCCATCCCTAGCCATAATTTGGATGAAGTAAGAGCAAGAATCTTAGGAAGAAAGTTGCTGCTAGGCATTAGGGAAGTATTTTTAGAGTTAAGGCAAGAGGAGGCTCGAAAGAAGGTTATGCTGCACGCTTAACAACTAACTACTGGTCCAAAATTGGAGAGCTCTGCTTTGGTTACACATGGGTCTAGTACAGATGGTGAAAGGAGGAAGAAACCATGGTGTGATCATTATAGAAAGCCATGACATACTAGAGGAAAGTGCTAGAAACTATATCCGCACTTGAAACCACCTAACTCAAAGAGAAATTCTAACAGTGATGCAATGTAAACGACCACAGATAAAACTTAAGAACAAGAAGTTAATTTAGGGGAGTCTCTATTCACTCAAGAACAAGTAGAGCATCTTCTGAAAATTCTTCAATTCTCACTGTTCCCTATTAGTTCTTGTTCTCTAGCTCATCAAGGTAATATAAGCTATTTCATCTCCTATAATGTCACGTCTACATTTTTCTGGATAATTGATTTTAGAGCAATAGATCATATGACAAACTGCTCTCGATTATTTTGATCCTACCGTTCTTGTGTTGGAAATAACAAAATCAGGGTTGTAGACGGATCATTCTCTATTGTTGCTAGCATGGGACCTATCTAACTCACTCCTTTACTATCTCTTGATAATGTTCTTCATGTTCCTAAATTATCCTGCAGCCTACTCTCTATTAATAAGTTGACTAGTGACCATAAATGTTGAGCTAATTTTTATTCTACACACTGAATTTTAGGATCTAGTTTCGGGGAGGATGATTGGCAATACTAAGAAGATTGATCGACTCTATCAGTTTGAAAGTGATTCAAAATCTGGGCCCTTTGCTCATAATTCATGTTTTAAGTTTACTTCTGGTTCTTATGATCATGAAATAATGTTGTGGCATTTTCGATTAGGACATCCCAGTTTTCAATATCTAAAACAATTGTTTCCACAACTATTTATTAATAAAGATCCCTCCATTTATCAATGTGAAATATGCACGTTGGCTAAATATCATCGATCTATCTATCCTACCCAACCCTATAAATCCATTGCACCGTTCACTCTCATACAGAGTGATGTTTGCAGACCCTCATGGATCCCAACCACTTTAGGAAAAAGATGGTTTTTTACCTTCATTGATGATCACACTAGAATGGGTTGAGTATTTTTTATGAAAGAAAAATCAGAAGTAACAAATATATTTAGGAATTTTTATACTATGGTTCAAATCCAGTTTAACACAACCATTAAAATCTTTAAAAGTGACGATGGACGAGAATTCTTCAATGCAACACTAGGAAATTTCTTCTTAAACAATGTAATGATACACCAAAACAAAATGGGGTATCTGAGTGTAAACATAGACATATCCTAGAGGGCTCTTGTACCATTAGATTTGCCACTCATATCCTAACATATTTATGGGGGGATTCATTTTTAAAACTATTTACTTGATTAATCGTATTCCATCTAAGGTCCTAAATTTTAAAATCCTTAGATACTTTCAATCATCACCTTCCTAATAATCGATCGTCTAGTACTTTACCTATAAAATTTTTTGGTTGTACAACCTTTATTCTTGACAACAAGGGTGATAAACATAATGCTAGGGCCAAACAATATGTCTTTCTAGGATACCGAGCTACTAAAAAGGGCTATATATTTTATGACCCAGTCTCCTAGGAAACCTTTATCACTGCAGATGTCAAATTCTTTGAAACACAACCATATTTTAAACCTCATCTGCATGTTATTAGGGGGAATTTAGGAGAGGATTTGTTTTTAGGGGGAGTTTTGTGTGACTTGGATCTAGAATTCACCACCAGTAGCACTAGTAACAAAACTTTTTTCAAACACAGCCACATGTTATTTTTGACTAGCATGATCAGTAGGAACATAGGGAGAATAGGGTGGAGCTGGTGGATGAATTAAGTAATGGGAACAACCCATGTTTACATTCTAATTCTGAAAAAACATCTCCCTTCATATCAAGAGCATGAAAACTAATCTTCTAGTCCTCATGATCAATAAGGAAGAGATTCCCCCATTATTCCTTCATCTGATCAATTTGTTGAAATAGTAGTTAGCTCTAAGACTAACAAATACTTTGGGCAGATATACTCCAGGAGAACTCCTCATAAAGAGAAGGATTTCACATGCCTTTTGCATTGCCATGAATCTGCACTAGGGCTAGTTCCTACCTCTGTAAGTATCTCCCCTTCTCCTTCAAATCAATTATCTCAAGATAACACCTTTATTTTAGATTTGAACCTTCCTATTGCTACTAGAAAAGGAATATCTTATACTAGTCATCCTTTATATCCACTATCAAAATTTATTTGTTTTAAACATCTCTCACCCTCCTTCTCTTTATTTGGAGATTTCTAAGAATGTTCAGGATGTTCTAATAGTTCTAGAGTGGAAGAAGGAAATCCTTAAAGAAATGAGTGCTCTTGAGAAAAATAAGATATGGAAAGTTGTCAATCTACCAAGAGGAAAGTCTCTTGTTGGATGTAAGTGGGTATTCACTTTGAAATACAAGGCTGATGGTATTCTTGAGAGATATAAGGCACGGTTGGTGGCAAAGGGCTTTACATGAACCTATAGAATTGACTACACTGAAACATTTGCTCCTCTGGCCAAACTAAATACCATTTGAGTTCTTCTATCTATTGGCCCTTGTACTAGTTGGATGTAAAAAATGCATTGCTAAATGGCAACATAAGAGAAGAGGTATTCATGGCATCACCACCGGGCTTTTAGCAGAAGTTTGGCTCGAAGGTGTGTAGGTTGAAAAAGACACTTTATGGTTTAAAGAAGTCTCTTTGGGCTTGGTTTGAAAAATTTACCAGATCTGTGAAGAGATAAGGATATGCTCAAGCCTAAGGTAACCATACAACAAGGCATTCAAGAGATGAAAAAATATCGGTGTTGATTGTGTGTATGGATGATATCATTGTTACAAGTAATTATATGAGAGAGATGGATCGCTTAAAGGCTGGATTAGCTAGAGAATTCGAGATCAGAGACTTGGGAGCTCTGAAATATTTTCTAGGAATGAAAGTAGATAGATCAAGAAAAGGTATTATGGTGACTCAACACAAGTTTGTGGTGGATATTCTTCACGAAACTTGTTTGAGTGGTTGTAAACTAGTTGATAAACCAATAAATGCTAATATAAAATTAAGGACATTTAAAGAAAGCTTACCTGTTGATGCAACCAAGTATCAAAGGCTAATTGGAAAACTAATTTATCTTTCCTATATTTGTCCTGATATTGCCTTTACCATTAGTTTGGTTAGTCAGTTTATGCATTCCCCACGTATAGAACACCTGAATTTTATATATAGAATTGTGAGTTACTTGAAAGGGTCACCTGGGCAAGGCTTTTTCTTTAGGAAAAATGAGCAAAGGGGAATTGAAGATTTTACTGATGCAGACTTGGCAGGATCAATTGAAGATAGGAAGTCCACTATTGGTTATTGTACATATATATGGGGGAACTTAGTTACTTGGAGGAACAAGAAGCAGGGTGTGGTAGCAAGGAGCAGTGTTGAAGCTGAATTTGGAGCCATGGCTCAGGAGATTTGTGAGCTAATATGGCTCAGGCGGATTATTAGAGAATTACATCTACCTGTAAACAAGCCCATGAAGTTGTACTATGACAACAAGGCTGCCATAAGCATTGCACATAACCTAGTTCGACTTGATCAAACGAAACATATTGAGATTGATAGACATTATATAAAAGAGAAACTTGAGGAAGGAGTGATTTGTCTACCATTTTTACTCACTGCTCAACATATATCATATATTCTTACAAAGGATTTATTCAAGTCTAAATTTGAGTTTTTTGTTGGCAGGTTAGGCATGATTGATATTTATGCACCAACTTGAGAGGGAGTGTAGAAAAGATCAGAAAATATAGCCATTAATTTACTAGATATTAAAAGAATAAAGTCTCAGTTAGTTTGACTGGATAAGGGGAAGTATATTAGAAGTTGTTGCTGCCTATTTCCTAGGATATGTTATTTCCTATTTATTAGGATTTTTAGGAGTTTGTTACATTGTACTCTTTTCTTATCTTCTGCCTATATATATAGGTGTATCTGTGTATAATATTAAGAATAGGAGAGAAAAAGTATCGGTTCTTACTTTCTATAACTTACATTGGGCTTTTACATTTAGTGTGCACTTGCTTTAGAACTACGCTAGAAGTTCACTTTCTTCTTAGTGAAGATAGTCTTTGACAATAATAACTTTAATATAAAATGTAACATATAAATATATAATGTAATCCTTAAATTTTGTTTAGTGTGCACCATAAACTATGAATTTTTATCATTATGCACTCCAACCTTGTTTTTCATTTCTACTATTGATTATTTTGATAATTTTATAAAAATTTAAAAAAAAATTAGTTTATGAAATGATGGTTATACTTATAACCTTATTTCCATCACATCCTATTCTCATTGATTTTTCAAGCATTTTTTCTCTTCTTTGATGATATAAAATATCTAACAAGCTCCTAATTGTTTTCATGCAAATATTTCACATATTTCTCTATTCATTTGAAAATGAATTATTTTAAAATGGCTTCAAATAATTAATAAAATATAAAAAAATGTCACTTCTTTTAGAATAACATATTGCAATTCACCCCTATTTTCCTCCACATAAATTAACCGTTATCCCTCTTCTTACCCCTTTGATCTACCCTCTCTCTGATGATTTATTATATTTCTTCCCTCTCACCTAAAGTAACTATTATCCTTCTCTCTCCCCACTTTCACATTGTTTTTTTCTCTCTCCTCTACCCACCTATTTTTATTTTATTTTATTATCATCTTTTTCTCTATTATGGCACCATTTCCCCCAAACATTTTACTACATACTTTCTCTGGCATTCTTTTTAATTTTCTTATCATTATTTTGTTGATGCTCTTTAGCTTTCTTCTCCAATTTCATTTTCTCAAGTTGAATGATCCCCCTTATAAAAATCAAACAAAAATATTTAGCAAGTCAATCTAAAATGATAGTAAAAAAAACTTATAAAATGTCACAAAAAGTTAAAAGAAAGTTTGAAAAATTCATTGAAACATGATGTCTTTGTCATCAATTTCAAATTATCAATAATAAAATAATAATTTGCTTAATTTATTCCATGTAATAATATATATGAAAACACGACTTAAAATAATAGTCTTATGTCAAGATATAGGGAGAATGTATTATTAGTATCTGACTTAGAATCCCCGCCCCCACCAATAAACAACACCACAACATGCAAAACCAAAAATTATAGCAACAATATCAAGAGGTATATTTAGTCATGAACTAACTTAACATACATGACAAGTGATTGGAATGATGTCGATGATACAATAAAAAAATTCAATAAAGATGTTGCGATAGTAAATCAAGAGTTGAAGGAACTAATAAGATGTATGAGTTGGGAAATTAGCATTGGTGTAATTGTAGTACTTTCCATTTTCAAACATATAAAATGATGATTTGTATGGCATAATATGTTCTAGTAACCATTAGTTAACGAGTTTTTCAAATTAAAGGAAAAAATTGTACTATATGACCCTAAATTTTTAGGCAATAGTTTAACATTAAACACATTTGAAACACACCGTACTATAATAAATCCTAAACTCATCAAATCTCAGATTGTAATACCCCGTTTCTATAAAACCCTAATCATAAATTGATAATTGTATAATTAGTTATAATAATTATTGTAGGAAATTTGTACTAAAAATATTTTTAATATGTGTATTATTATGAAGTATTAGATATAAATTTAATTAGGTTAAAATTTAATATATTTTAGGTTATTAATTTTAATTTAGTTCATAACTAGTATACATTTCATCAAATAAATCTAGTCTGATAACCTTAAATTCTATCGTATATTTTTACCCTAAATATTTACCTAAATATTTTACCCTAACCTATCCCATAATTTGTGCAATAATCCCCTGACCATGACCCTACTCTCCCCTACCCAACATCTCACTCTTTCACACCATCACACTATTTACAACATACCTCTCCTCTCCTCTTTGTTTTTCTCTCCTGGTTTTCTTCCTCATTTCATTACATGCCACTGTCCATTTAACTCCCTCACTCCTTTCATTTTTGTGTCGTAAATTAACCCCAAGCAGCCTACGCATTTTCTCTCTTTCCCTGAGCTCCCTTAAGCAAGGAAAAGATTTGTTGTTTGCGATTGTTCTTCACCATCTTTACACCATCAACAACTTCCTCTGCGCACCAAATCCATGTTGCACCTTCCATCGCTGAAGTCCCTACCCTAGTTGTAGAAAAAATTGTAGCTCCCCTCCAACCTATAGAAAAACACCCCAAAACAACCTCCTTACTACACGTAAAATCACCGCAACACCTCCCCCCTCTTCGGATAATTGTGCCAATCCCTTCCCCTTTGCTTCAATGAAAGTTTTTCAAGCTACCCACCTTGCTCCACCTTTATTCTTCGTAGCCCTTTCTTGGCTTCAACAATTTTGGTTGTTCCTATCCCCTAGTTTCGGCCTACTCCATTGTTGCTCCTTCGCTCTTCTTATCAACTTCCATCGATTCCTCATCCTTTGTTGCGTGAGTTTTTTTAGCTTCCTTGTTGTTATTATTCAATTGATTAGTAATCCTTAAGTTATTTTAATTAATTTTAGGTTATTGTTATGATATATGAAATGCTAATACATGTATTATTGGGTGTTAGCTTCTTAGGTAATCTTTGAAGATCTCGGAGAAGGCGCTTGTTCGTATTTTTGTATAAGTATGGATTTAGGTCAATCTAATCACTCATAGGATGGTAGAAATTATGTATGAGCATGTTAGGAACTTTTAGACCTATAATCATACTAGGGTTTACATTTTTGAATATTTTATCATGTATAATATAATGATAATATGTTAATAATATGTTAAAGGGATGATGGGTATGATTATCGATAATTAAGTTGTATGCACGAAATATGTCAAAGGTTTTACATCCGCATATCTCATATTTTGTTATGGTCTCCATTTTTATCATGTTATGATTCACATCCCATGGTATATGCCTAATGAATGCTCATGCATGGAAGTAGGGTTATAATAATGCACATGGACATGTATATACATGATTAGGGTTTGTGTGTGGGAATATAGAATTATCAATTATGTAAAACCAATGCTCGATTATGTTGGAATTAAGAAGAAGGTTCAAAAGTGGTGAATTAAAGAAGAAGATTTTCGAGTAGGGTGGAATAAGTATGATGATGATTCGATGATGGTGTTGATGAGATGATGATGACGATGATGATTCAACAATGATGAGATGATGATGATTTGAAAATTAGGGTTTGAGAGTAGATGGTTTTGTGTGTTAGGGTTAGGGTTAGGGATTAGTTTTTAAAATTAGGGTTAGGGTTTTGAATGTGCTAAATTAGGATGATAATTATGGCTAATAATGGTACGAACTATGGAGATTAGAAAGATAGTACTTAATCCCTAATTCAACAGATGAAGAGATTAAGGATTTCAAGATTAATCATTCACATATATTTGATTAAACTTGAGATGAACTCACACCAAATTCAATAGCAATATTTGCATTTTGCATTCAAATTAAATTCAATCTATAATAATTCAATCGTGGGTTCTAGGACGTATATGGCTAAGACTACCGATTATAAGATACTAGCTAAAAGGTATAATTCTTCAAAAGATACCTAGCTAAAAGATATTCTTCAAAAAGGTAGACTTATGAGACTTTATTCTCTATCTAATCTCTTACTCTATTACTTAATTAATTAATCAATTAACTAAATCAACTAATATGCACATCCAAGATGCATTCCATTCCTCTTATGTACGTGGCCCTACACATGCATGTGTACTCTTAGTAGCTTATATGGTACATTTTATTTATAACTAGCAATGTAACCATCTATTTGTCTTCAATTTTGTGGGATATCCTTTCTATATGAAAAAAAAATTGGTTCTACAATGATGAATGTCAATTCTTGAGTGTTTGCTCTTACATTATTATCCCTTTGTTGGCTTGAATTTGCCGTCAAATTTGCATCGCCATAATAAGGGCTAATGTCTCCAACATTGGATGTCCTTGATACCCCACCAAATGGATCTGGCAAATCTAACTTGTAAGTACTTTTTCCAAACTTTTAAAGTACTTTGAAAGGACCATTCACCCTTGGTATAAGATTGTTCTTCCTTAGATTAGGAGATCTCTCCTTCCTCAAGTTCAACCATATCAAATCTCCTGGTCGAAAATATGTTGAATCTTATGCTTGTTTGTATAGTCTTGTATACTTCATTCTCATTCTCAATATTGTGCTTAATTTGTTGATGAAGTTTTCGAAAGAACTTCACTCTATTGTACATCATAATGCTTCAATTCACCTTTATTCAATGGTACTATATCAATTGACATATATGGATTAATACCATATACTATCTCAAATGGACTAGAGCTTGTAGTAGTAGAAGGACTTTAGTTGTAAGCAAACTCCGCATGTGCTAACCTAACATCTTAATCCTTAGTACTCTTACTCACTAATCCCCTTAGCAAAGTGCCTAAAGTTCTATTAGTAACTTTGGCTTGTCCATCCATTTGAGGATAATGTGATGTGCTAAATAGAAGCTTCATTCCTAGCATGTGCCATAATATCTTCCAAAAATAGCTTAGGAAATTTTTATCTCTATCCGAAACTATGCTCCTTGGAATCCCATACAATCTCACAATCTCCTTAATATACAAGTCCGCAGCATAAGTAGCATCATCAGTCTTGAGACATGGAATAAAATGAGCCATCTTGGAAAATCGATCCACCACAACCATAATAGAATCCTTGCCTCTATGTGTCAGAGAAAATTCTAAAATAAAATCTATACTAATACCTTTCCATGGTTGAGTAGGCATAAGTAAAGACACATATAATCCTTTGTGGAAGAAACTCTTGCTTCTTTGGCACATAATACACCTAGCAACCATGGCTTCTACTCCCCTTTTTATTCTCAGCCAATATAAATGTTCTTCCAATAACTCTAAAGTTTTGTGAACTCTAAAGTGTCTTGAAATTCCTCCTTCATGCACCTCTTTGATTAGTAAGTTTGGAATTGAGGTCTTGGGTACACAACTTATTATGTTTGAATAATAATCCATCTTGAAGAACATAAGCTCCATTACTTCCTTATTTCTTGCAATCTTTGAAGATCATAGGAAAATCATCATCCATGGAATATTGACTCTTCAATATCTCAAATCCCAAAAGCTTTGTGTCCATCATGGTAAGTACCATGGTCTTGCTAGATAATGCGCCACAACATTCTCTTTTTCATTCACATGTCTTGTAGAAAACACAAATGTTTGCAATAAGTTTATCTACTTAGCATATCTTGGACTTAAATTCTTTTGATTATGTAGATACTTCAAACTCTCATGATCTGAGTGAAGTACAAAAGGTGTGGGTCTCAAGTAATGACTCTATGTCTCTAAACAACACACAATAGAATATAACTCTTTATGATAGGTTGAATAGTTGATTCTTGTACCATTCAACTTTTCACTAAAAAAGGTAACTGGTTTTCTTTCTTGTAAGAGCACACCTCCAATGCCTTCACCACTAACATCACATGTTACTTCAAATAATTTATCAAAACAAGGAAAATATAATACCGGTGCATTTGAGAGCTTTGTCTTCAAATCTTCAAAAGCCTATACCGCTTGATCATTCTAATGGAACTCTCCTTTCTTTATCAATTGTGAGATAGGTGCTGCCATGGGGGAGAAGTCTTTGATGAACCGCTAATAGAATGAGGCCAACCTATAGAAACTTCAAACTTCATGGACATTAGTAGGAATAAGCCACGTTTGGATAGCTTCTACATTTGATGGATCAACTCTAATACCATTTCCACTCACAAAACAACCAAGGAAAATCACCCTCTCCATCATAAAATCACATTTCTCCAACATACCATAGTTTTACCTCTCTAAGCTTGTCAAATATCCTCTTTAAGTGTTGTATGTGCTTAAACTCACTCTTGCTATATACCAAGATATCATCAAGGTAAACAATAACAAAGACTCCAAGGAAGGGTCTAAGTACCTCACTCATCAATCTTATGAAGAAAATTGGTGTATTACATAACCCTAATGGCATCATCAACCACTCATATAACCTATATTTAATCTTGAAGGTTGTCTTCTACTCATCCCCCTCTCTTATTCTCATTTGTTGATAGTCGTAACTCATATAACATGTCATCCAATCTGAACATCAAAAATATGTACTTGATTGTGATATTTTTGATTGCTCTCGAATCAATACACATCCTCCACATATCGTCCTTCTTAGGCACCAAAAAAGCTGGAACACCACATAGATTCATACTCTTCCAAATATAGCCTCCATCCAACAACTCTTGCACTCGTCTCTGTAGTTCCTTACCTTGATCCTATATGTTGGATTTTTTGGTAACGAGACTTCTAGCATAATATCAATAGTATGCTCAATCCCTCTCAAAGGAGGCCGCCCAATTGGCAACTCATCTAGAAAAACATCGACATACTCTTTCAACACTTGTTGTGATTTTGGATCCATATTAGCATTCTCCCCTTGTTGGGCTTCCTTTACTACTAATGCATAGCATATCTTATCATATTTGATATCTTCAACCATTTCATACTCCTTAAGGATCAATAACTCCATACTAATCTTCTTTCTTTCCCTCCTACACTTGACATCTTCCTTCTTTTTTTTTTCTTCTTTTTTTTTTGCAGCATGCTCTCAGTTTCTTCCCCCTTTTCGTTCCTCAAAACTGAATCCTCCCCATCTATATTAGGTTTTAGCCTAAACTTATTTTAGCCATTGAACAACACATAATCATTAAGGACTCTATCATGCATAACCTTCCTGTCAAATTGCCATAGCCTCCCCCACAAAATATGATAAGCATCTATAGGTAAAATATTGCATAAAACATTATCAAAATAATTTCTAATATTAAAATAGATAAGAGTTTGTGTAGTTATCCCTACGCTTTTGTCTTTGTTGAGACATTAGAGTAAATATGGTTTTGAATGACCCATGGTCTCCAAACCAAGCTTGTTCACCATCTTCTCACTAGCAACATTAGTGCATAAGCTACTATCAATGATGAATTCACATACTCTATCACCAACTCTACACATGGCCTTGAAAATTTTCTCCCTTTAAGTAAGTAGAGGTTGTTGTTGTGCTTGGAACACCCTTTGCAAAATATAGCAATCCATTTGGCCCTCTTCCAAAGCATCCTCTGGGTTAACACTTTCTTCTTTAAGGTCTCCATAAAGATATTCATTCTCATCACAAGCCTCCATACTTACTATCTACTTCAAAGTCAATGTCCTTTGGTTAGGAAAATCCCGAGAAAAGTGGCCATAACCTCTACACTTGAAGCATTGCTTGTTCATCTTATCAACCGCTTAATCCTTTCCCTTTTCTTCATGAGTGAAATTTCTAACATTTTCTTGATCTATAGCTTGAGAGATTGGTAGCTTCAACACCCCCTTGAAATTTGAACCATATGGATCATTGGTTGACTTATTCAATGACTTTGTTCTCTTCAACTATTTCTCAAACTTGATTGCTAACTTGGCTAGGTCTTCAAACACTTGATAGGGATACACATCCACAATTTCTCTAAGATTCATATTTAACCCTTCAATGAATTGTGCACACCTTTGCTCTTCTCTTTCTTGGACATCGCAAATAAGAGCTAATCTTTCAAACTCGCTAATGTATTCTTTAAATCCAAGAAACCTTTGGCTCAAAGCAATCATATTTATGAAATTCTCTTGCCCATATTCTCGAGGAACAAATATCTTCTTCAAGTGTTTTTTTAAATTTTTCCCATGACCTAATTCTCAATTTTCCTTCTCTCTCCCTTCTCTTTTTCAATTTATCATAACATACTCTAGAAAATTTCTTAAACTTTAATATTGCTATTTGACACCTCTTCTCATCATCAATATCTTTATACTCAAAAATAGATTCAACAATTTACAACCATTCGAGAAAAGATTTCGGATCGAGATTACCTTTAAAGTTGGGTAAATAAAATTGGATTCCCTTCCCCACATCATTTAAGTTCTTCTTGAGGTGTCATGTGGTCTTCCATAATTTTCCACACTCTCTTCTCCTTTCTCCATTCGAGTTTGTGCCCTTCTCACGTGGTATTCTTCTACTTGTTCCTTTTGGTTTTGTGGCTGCACATGTGACCCTTGAGATTGGGAAGCTTCTATTCTCCCCACATATAGCCTTACCTCCTTGATTTCGTCCATCAAGACCTTGATAACATCTATCAAGTCCTCCTCTTAGTTTTCCATCTCCTCCCTTCACCGAGTGGTGCTTATCCAAATACGGCTCCAAGTGCTTGGATTTTGGTGTTTTCTTGATGAATCTTAGGAGAATATTGAAGAAGAGATACGTTCTTTGAAGAATCTTGAAGTAAAGACACGTTCCTGCAAGAATCTTGAGGAAAGATTGGATCTTTATCACAATATATCAAAACCTAAGGCTTTGATACCAAAATTGATGTGCGTGGAAATATGAAAGTATCAATTATGTAAAACCAATGCTCAATTATGTTGGAATTAAGAAGAAGAAGGTTCAAAAGAGGCGAATTCAAGAAGAATATATTCGAATAGGGTGTAATAAGTATGATGATGATTCGATGATGGTGTTGATGATTCAATGGTGATGAGATGATGATGATGATTCGACAATGATTAGATGGTGATGATGATTCGACAATGATAAGATGGTGATGATGATTATTAAACAGTTAGGGTTTGAAAGTATAGGGTTTTGTGTGTTAGGGTTAGGGTTAGGGTTTGGGTTTAGTTTTAAAAATTAGGGTTAGGGTTAGGATTAGGGTTTGGTCTAAAAATTAGGATTAGGGTTTCAAATGGTAAATTAGGGTTTAGGGTTTTAAATGTGATGAATATGGATGATAATTATGGCTAATAATGGAATGGGTTATGGAGTTTAGAAAGATAATACTTAACCCCTAATTCACACATATAAAGAGAATAAAGACTTCAAGATTAATTATTCACATATATTCGATTAAACTTGAGATGAACGCACACAGAATTCAATAGAAATATTTGTAATTTGCATTCAAATTCAATTCAATCTCAATCATGGTTCTATGTCTTATATTGTCAGGCTACTGATTATAAAATATTACCTAAAAGGTATAATTCTTCAAAAGATACCTAGCTAAAAGATATTGGAATATAGAATATTCTTTAAAAATGTAGATTTATGCTACTTTATTATCTAGATAATCTCTAACTCTACTACTCAATTAATTAAATAATTAACTAAATCATCTAATATGCACATCCAAGTTGCATTTTATTCCTCCCATGCACGTAGCCATGCACTTCATGTATGCCATACATATGCACGTATATGCTTAGTAGCTTGTGTGATATGTTTTTATCTATAACTAGTAACGTAACCATCTATTTGTACTCAAATTTGTGGAAGGTTATTTCTAAATGAAGAACAATTTGTTCCATAATGATGAATTCCAATTCTTGAGTGTTTGCTTCTACATCAGGGTTAGCTTATGATATATTCTATTTTGCATGGCCTAGGGTTAGAGATATGCTTCTATATATACTTTAATGATAATATATCTATTTAAATTATGTCTCATGATTTAAATGTGCATGCATATGCTACATGAAAAATGTGGTATGTGGTAGTTGCATGATTAGGGTTTTTGTAGGCGCAGCCCACTAAATACATAAAAAGTAAAAAACATATAGCTAATTGCTAAAATACAAATATTACATACATGCTAAAATAATGTGACATAATAACTTATTTATGGCACATGAAAAATATCTCATAATGATAATGTTTGATACAAAAAATAAATAAAATATGGAGACTAGTGTTCTTAAGGGTATTTTGATTATTTTGACCTAATTTTTTCATTTATAAATAAACGAATGCAAAGATAGCCTTATCCTTTTGATAGGTTGACCTTAGCTTTAACTTGGATTGACATAGACCTATGACATTAGTGTTTACCCAAATAATTAAAAATAAGAGTAGAAAATTGGTAAGTACGAGAAACGGGAATTTATGTAAATTATATGACTTATGTGATCGCTTCATAAGATATTAATACTTATAGTAAAAACCCTTAAATTGGGAATGGTTTCTCTCTAGGGGTCATTACCTTAGAGTTGGGGTGTTAGACTTCATTTTTGGTTCACTGGTGTACCATTGTGTCTTAGTTTTGAAGGACTTACTCTAATTTATAGGTGACTTGCAGGCCTTATAAGGGATATTGATACTTAAGGACTAGGCAATTGAGGTTGGGAGGATACTTTGTTGCTTTTGGGTACCAGCATGACTGGGCATACTATTGTGTCCTTGGATTCGAGTTTAGAGTGTTGTGTTGCTTTTAGATGCTGATATGACCAAGTGTTTCCCTATATTCCTGTGTTGATTTATGTCCCTCTTGAGTTAGAAAGTAAAATGGAAATGATTATTTATTGGTTCGATATATACCTTAATGCCCTATCTTGGCATTGTGATGTATTGTTGGTTTGATATTTACCTTATTTTCCTACCTAAATTTATGTTGGATTTGTTAGTTTGGTAGATGCCTTAGTATCCTATCCTAGTATTATTTTGGATTTTTGTTTTGGTATTTTCTTTAGTGCTAATATAACTTTACACTTTGAAATTATGAGAAATGGTTTAGTATGCTTTACTATTGACTTAAGACTTGGACTATGGTATATGTTTCTCCATGAGTATTATTCATAAGGTTTATGCCTTGTGCTTATGTATGTTATTTGGCTTTTGTGTGGCTATGTGAAAATGTGGGTAAGCTATCTCCCATAAGGTATTGTGATTTACTCAATACGAGGAACTCGTATTGATACTACTTTTATAGATGCTTATGTGAGGGAAATGGAATGGCATGAAGGTTATAAGCATGGGAAGAACAAGTGGAGTCCTTGGAAAGGAGTTCCATTTTCAAAATAGGAATTTGGATTTAAGAGTTAGGGAAAATCAGAGTTGTACCTTCAGGTGCTGGTTTTGGTTGCTACTGGTTTTCCTTTAAACTCTTAAGTCACGTACTGTACTTTTGTTATACTATTATACTACGATATTTATTTGTAACTCTATTATGTATTATTTATATCCTTGCTGAATTATTTGGTTGAGTTTTGTTTTAGCCTTAGCACTTAATGTAAGAAAGACGAGGATTTGGATTTATGCTAAGTATGGTAGTAATACTCGGTAATTTAATAATTAAAACTTCTGCAAAAAATAAAAATTTTCAGCTGGTAAAATTGAGGTGTTACACAAATGACCCCACATTTTAAAAGCAATATTTTCAACATTAAACACATTTGTATGACATAATAAACTGATGAAGGTGATCATTTTTTTAATGCAGGCTCTAAAAATTTAGCCCAATGAGCCATATAATAGGCTATACAAAAGGTGATCACTACTTAGTAAAAAATTAAATGCAACTAATGAGTCATGTAGTAGGATATACAAAATGTAGGTTATACAAATAGTGATCACTATCTATTCAAAGATTAATACAACCTGATGAGCCATATAGTAAGATATGTAAATGATGATCACTATCAATGCATGTTTACACCATGTTCACCTATGTTTCTTAATTCCCTAACAAAAAAAAAACATTAGAATATCTACTAACTAATATTCCTTGTCCTTAATTGTCTTATGAGAGAAAAAGTAGTTGTGGTAGAGCTTTTCTCTTCCTTCCTCTTTTGGCTCTTGCAATTGTAGTAGATGTATGTCATTTCCATAGGGCTTTAATATTTTTATAGGCATTTTCATATGAATTCATACTATATGTTATGATTTATATATCTTTTTGTTCTAATTTATGATTCTTGGCCAAGTGTTATAGGGTTTGAATAATTTGAGTTCATTTGAATATAATAAAATCCAACAAGAAGATGATTTAGATGGAAGGGATTGAAGCTGGTTCATAATCTTATTATCAAATGTAATAAAGAGAAACTAATTGACCTAAAAAAAACTAAATATGACCTAAATATATAACATGGTGTAGCATATTATCACAACATTGTGAGCGAAACACACCACACACCCCAAAGGACACAATGCTAAGAGAGAACACGAGAGGTTGGGTTGAAAAACATAGGCCCCGCTTTCCTAAACTTTCAATATTTCTAAGCTCTTGCATAACTTTTTCGGCTTACTTAAATATATGTTAGTGGTCTATATAAGGCTTTTTAATACACCATATCAAATATCTATCTAAATTTTATAAATTATATGTTTATTATGTATATTTGTTTTAGTTTTTGTGAGGATTAGATGTTGCATGAAAATGAGGTTCCCTTAGGAACCAGTTGAATGTTTAGTGCAAAAACTAGTCAACTAGTTCATTATAACACCCCAACACACCAGCCACATGTAGTTACCTTATAACACTTTTAAGATTGATAATTAACCTAAAAAATTAACACGATTATTTTTTTAGTGTAAATTTTATCAATTCACACACAACTTGGGACAATTTTTGAGAGGTCACCAATCTTTAGATTACACCAAGTTAGATATGCTTAATTATGAAGTTCTTTAAGGATAAGTTTCTCGAAAAGAAGATATATCTTGTTGATATAGGGAGTCTTATCAATCCTTTTAAGTTTCCTCTATTCACCACTAATAGGGGTCATTACATATAACCCCACTACAAAACACAATTTCCTCATTATTCCTCGACCACCAGCTGTCTCATTATAGTCTATCCCAACAATCGTCCCACTAGATAACTAAGATAACTAACTAACTCATCCAAGTTTGGCTCATTGTTACGGTTTTTCTCTAATATCATTCATAACCTCCAACAAATCAACCACTCATAGTTACTCAGAGCACTTTCATGATTAATGATTGGCATCACAATTAAAAAAAAGGTCTTCTTCGAGCATGTTTTTATCAACTCACACACATTCCAAGAAATTTATTAAGATTTTACCCATATTTAAATTGCTCCAAGTCTTAACAAGAGCTTGATGACCATGGTGGATTTAGAGGAGGTCAACCGAGAGGAAGAAAGTGAGAAAGATGAGGATGATTTGGCCCTTAATGGAGAGAAAGAGTATGCACCACAGGATGTGGGAGAATCCTTGATGATTATGAGGATGTGGGAGAAAGAGTATGCACCATACTTAGGAGAATATATTCTATTATTGTGGATGGAGGCATTTGTGCCAATGTTGCTTCTTACACTTTGGTATAGAAGCTTGACCTCACTACTACCAAATGAGACAAACCATATAAGCTATAGTGACTTAATGATAGTAACATAATGGAGGTGAAAAAGCAAGTGAAGGTGCCATTTTCCATTGGGAAGATCTATCAAGATGAAATGGTGTGTGATGTAGTGCTAATAGATATTTTCCATTTGTTTTTGGGGAAGCCATGGAAATTTGATAGGAGTGTCCTACATGATTGAAGGAAGCCAAAAAGAAGATTATACTCACCCCTTTAGTAACTAGGCCTAATTATGTTCATATAAGTTGTAAAAAGTCCCTACTCATAGGTGAAAATTGTATAAACAAGGATATTGTAAAAGGGAAGGTAATCTACTTATTATTATTAGAGGATAAGGAGGGGAAGGCTTGTATTTAATTGAGGGTTATGGCATTGTTAGAGGGGTTAGTGAAATATTCTCTAATGACCTACCCCATGTATTACCCCCACTTAGAGGCATAAAGAATCAAATTGACTTTTTACCCTGTGCTATACTCACTGATAAGGTTGCCTATATGTATCACCCCTAAAAATCATAGTAAATTTTTTTATTTGTTTAAAAAACAATTCATATAGTAAAAAGGAGGTTCTACCGCCATGATTAGTATAAGTCTGGCTCCTAGCTAGCCTCATACCAATCAAAAGGCTAAAACATAAACACAAATATGAAACCGTAATAGAAAATAAGTAAAACATGAAGGAGTATAACATTAAAACATAGAAAAATGCAAGAACAAGTGAGAGTCAAACATCAGTACAATAGAGAAGAGAAATACAAAGTAGGATCCCACTATGGGGGAATAAAAATATAAGTTACAAATGGAAAATAGTTCTGATTAAATTCTCTCTTGCCCTGACCCCGGGACACCAAGGCATCACTCTGCCCTGACCAACTCATCATAATTAGAAAAGTTCTCTAACACCTCATCGCCTAACTGTATTGACTTAGGAGGGTTCATTACTCGTGGGAATGAGAAACATCTATAATAAGGGTGATCAGCATGCTACGTACTGAGTGAGATAACAATATAGTCAAACTTGGGCACAAAAAGCATATAATAGGTTTTGTTAGATCATTTACCCCTATCGAAGTTTATGCCATCAGTACCATATTTACACATTTCTTAAATTATATCCATATAGGTATGGGGAACCTACTATTATGACCGGTGGACTGGGAATAACTACCATACTATTATAATTGATGGACCAGTGAACATATAAAACTTTAGGACAGAATATACCTGACCACTATTATGATTAGTGGATAGGTTAATATCCTATATTTGGTCCCAACCCACTTACTGTTCCACTGTAAGTGATTCGTGTCTTTTATATATATTATTTTCATCTAAGGGTTTTACTTATTGAGCTCAGAACCTTCGTATTTATAACAAGTGGTCTGAGAATAACTCCCTAAGGAAAAACACACCTAGCTACTATTATAAACGGTCAACCAATAATTATATACAATCCTAGGGCAAAACACACATGGCCACGATTATAACTTATAGACTAGTAATCATCATACATCTGGGCTTGGCTCAATGATTTTCCACTTAAAATGATTTATATTTTTATTCTTATCTTATTTGCTAGGTAACACACATCCATCAATGCACAATCCAATGGATACTCTCGACTTACAACCACTCGACCAACCCAAACTTCATGAAAAACCTATTCCCTTAACCTAAAACATTCACACCCTCCAAATACTTTTAGGACCCCCAAAAATTTTTCCACTAAACTCATAGCGAACCTAGAGACCTCATATTCATGGGTCAATGACCACTCTCCTTTTTCTCCTCTGATGCTCACCATCACCCACTAGGATTTCCCCTTGAAATTCTTGAAATCCTAATCTGGCATATGTGGCTCTTGCCTATCCTCTCCTTACTTAGCCCACATATCCCCTAATTCAAGCCCCACACCCTACTCACTCCAATTCCAAATCTCACGGCTCAGCTGATCAACTCACACATATGATAATGATATCCTAGTTGGTCACTCCAAAAACCCTAATATTCCCCCCTTTTCTTTTATATCCCCTTCCCTTACACAACTCTACCCTCAATTTTGCTTTACCCACACCTTAAATGTGGTACACCCCTCATCACAACACCAATGTTCAACTAACTTCCTTAACCTTTCCCCACAATAAACATTATCATTAGGGCTGATCCCCTAAAACCCTAGGTTATGCTCTCATGCATCTTCATATCATCCTACATACCAAAAATCCCCCAAGTACACTTACCACTAAAAACAAAATTTCCTTCCCATGGTCAACCTCCAAATAATACTTCCCCATATATATATTTCCCCCATGCACAGTATACCCCCTAGCAAGGCTCACACTCCCCATGCAAGTTTTTACCCTAACCCCTCATATTATCATTTTTCATCTTAGTTACTCCATATTTTATGAGATAACTAGGAAATTTTCCATATATCACTTCATTCGCTCCACCCTCTTTATTTTCTTTAATTTCCTTTAGCCACCTAAGTCCCACCTACGATATCTAGACATCAGTATATGTTATTATTCAACCATGCATAAGAATATATCCACTTATAGTGAGATTAAGCCATACATATAACAAACAATGAGAAATATGCATACCATTGGCTTAGCTCCTTGCAAGCCAAAGTGCACTATACATTTAGTTCAATACACATACATTCACATATAACACACAAATGCACCCATTTCAAAAATAAGACTCATAACATAACCCAAAATCTCAACTATATCTTTACCTAGTTGGCTTCGAGCTTGAAGAAAGAAATCCTATGCCTCCTCATGGAAAAATATTTGTTTAATACCTATAATGAGAGCATAAACTAGGTCATTTTAATTTCTTCCTACCTCTTTATCCTTTTTTCCTATTTTCTTAACTAAAATACTAATACTAATACTACTACTACTACTAATAATGTTAATAATAATAACTTATTAAAATAAAATACACTAAACAAGTAAGAGATAAGAAGGCATAACCATAAGGGACTAGGCAAGTAAGGGTGACGGCATTAGTGGTGTGGCCATAGTGGTGATGGTGATGTTGATGTGGTTTTTATCAGAGTAACGGAAGGTTGGATTGAAATTTGTATTAGAAGCTGTCACCCACGATCTAATGCAAAAATAATGAAGTGATTTGGTGGATTATACACGAAGAAATTGATGTTACAACATGAAGGTGTTTCAGCAGATTTGAAGGTGTTCAAATGTGTCGTATGAAGATAGATTTGAGGAAGGATTAATCCCGGATTTTCCTTGCTCAATACAGACCCCAAAAAGGAGGATTAGACTTTAGCTTTCTTGCTCAAAGTTTTATCAAAATTCTTATTATTCATTCTATTCAATTCTCTATACAAATGTTGTGCACAAAAGGTATATATAGGAGAAGGAATAAGCTTGGTGGTGACTAGCTTAAACCATCCGAGTTTAGTCCCTTAATTCAGCCCATTAATCATGGTTGAATTAAGCCCATATTAACCTTAATCCAAAGAATAATATCATTGGTTAAATGATACAAAGGATTAATATTACAAAGCTATACAATAGACTAAGATACATACATGAAATTATAGCCATACCCTAACTTATATAAAATATACTTAGGGTTAGGGTTTACAACAAGTTTATAAAAATAATGAATATCATCACTCTATCTCTTTTTGTAATGTATCATCCCATGTATGTCATAGTCTTGCATTCCTTGGAATACTTGTACACATCAATGTGTATGAACATCATCTTCTTGCAAATATGTAACATACCTACAAGAATAACTTGAATGGTTTTTAATGTCAAGCATATTAGAATTATCAAGAACATTTAACATGATAGGCTCCAATATTATGAAAGCTAAATCATATTACTTACCTTGAGGATTAGAATGAATATGACAATCATTATGTTCAATGGATGCTCCTCCATCATACTCCCCAAGTTGAGAAGAATTTGCCCTCAAATTTTCATCAGAATAATAAGGAGACAAATCACCAACATTAAAATTTCTTGAAATTCCTCCATAAGAATCTGGAAGTTCAAGTTCATAATAATTATCCCCAAACTTCCTAAGTATTTTAAATGGACCATCGACTCTTGGCATTAGCTTGTTTTTACGTAAATTAGGAAATCTCTCTTTACGTAAATGTAACCAAACTAAGTCACCAGGAGAAAACACATAAGAGTTTCTATGCTTATTCGCTTGAGCTTTATACTTGGCATTAGATTTTTCAATATGATTTTTGATTTTCTCATGAAGTTGTTGAAAAAATTTTATTCTCTCTTTAGCCTCATAGTTTTGCAATTCACCTTTTTTCAATGGTATCATGTTAATAGGCGTGTTAGGATTCACACCATACACACTAAGCATATTGCATAAAGTTTTCCAAAAATAAGTCATAAACTTGACATAAGCAGTGTTTGGATGAATTATACAAAAACTCATATTTTCTTTCACACATCCTTTATCTATAAGCTCTTGTATTTGTCTTTGCAATTCCTTAACTTCTTCTGGGTTACATCTATAAGCCTGTTTATTAGGGATAGGCATACTAGGAACAAGATCAATAGCATGTTCTATACCTTTTTTAAGTGGTAGTCTAGGAGGTAAGTCATCAGGAAATACATCATTATACTCATCAAGCAACTTAATCAAATTAGGATATGCAAGTTGTTGTTTTTCAAGTTTAGAATCTTTAGAAACTAAAGCATAACAGATTCCTTCTTCTTTTATACATTTTCCTATAGCCTTTTCATGTAAAAATAATTTCTTTTTATCATCACTCAAGGGCATATGATCATATAAAGAAGTTTTGAGCCTATACAAATGTTTTTCCTTTTTCACCACATATTCATTAGTTACCCCATCATGAATTGATTTTCTATCAAATTGCCATGGTCTACCCAAAAGTAATCCAGAAGCATCCATAGGTAAAACATCACATAGAACTTCATCATGATAGTCTCTAATAGAAAATGTGATTAAAGCTCTTTTGTTTAATTTAGCTCCTTTATCCTTGTTTAACCATTGTAAAGAATAGGGTTTAGGATGATTAGTAGTTTCCAAACCAAGTTTCTTAACCATTAACTCACTAGTAACATTAGTACATGAACCACTATCAATTATAAGTCTACAAACTGTATCACCTATTTTACACTTAGTTTTAAAAATCTTTTCTCTTTGAGTAGGTGTAATACTAGGTTGTATTTGCAAGACTCTTTGAATTACAAAGCAGGGGTCTCCTTCTTCTTCTTCCATAGTTAATATTTCATTAGGAGATTCAACTTCTAATTCATCATCACTACATGGTTCCATGTTTTCTATTTCATGTAGGGTTAAGGTTCTTTGGTTAGGACAATCTCTAGCAAAATGTCCATATCCTTTACATTTAAAAAATTGTTTATTAGCCATTTGAACCACCTTATTTTTACCTTTATCATCTTTGTTATTATTTTTATCATATGAAAATGTCGATTTAGGTGTAAAGGTGTTAGAATAGGGTTTAGTCGAAGTAGAAGCATTAGGCTTAACATAGGCTTTAGTTGTCTTGGTTTGTCTTTCAATATTCATAGCCAATTTTATCAAGTCATCAAGAGAGTCATAAAAGTACATATCAACCTTGTCTCTTATTAAGTTATTCAAGCCACCTAAGTATCTAGCACATCTTTGTTCCTTTCTTTCATGAACATCACAAATAAGGGCTAGCCTTTCAAACTCTCTAGTGTATTCTTCTACACTAAATAAGCCTTGCCTTAGAGTAGTCATCTTAACATACATATCTTGTTCATAGTCTCTAGGCACAAATTTATTTCTTAAGTGCTTTTTAAGTTTTTCCCAAGATTTGATTTTAGACTTCTCTTGTCTTTCTCTAGTTCGCTTTGAGTTATCATACCAAATTTGAGCAAACTTTTTGAACTTTAGAGTAGCTAATTTGCACTTTCTATCATCATCATATTCTCTAAACTCAAAAATAGCTTCAATATCATGCAACCATTCAAAAAATGACTCCACATTCAAATCACCATAAAATTCAGGAAGTTCAAGTTTAATACCTTGATCTTCATGGTGTGGATTTCTTACATGGAATGTAGGTGCTCTTCTTTCGTTGCTTGACCCAAAAGAATTTGTCTCCTCTTCTCCATCTTCATGATGAGAAATATTGAAATGTCCACGTCCATTCTTGGCATGGTAAATTGGCTTCATTTTCCCTTCCACACTATCATGTGTGGTTTCCAGTCGAGGTTGCCATGGTTTATACTTCTCTTTGTCGGGCAACTTTGCTTCTACACTTTGGAGTTGATGTTGTAGTGTGTTTTGAGTCTGTAGTTGGGCATCCATGCATGTGGTGAGGCCTTTGATGGACTCAAACAGGGCACACACCTCTTCACTAGCCATGGTGAAGGTTGACACACAACCTTTCTTGATGCACACAATATATCTTCCACAAATGTAGGTGCTGGATTCGTTTTGCCTACAACCAAACAAAGCACAAAGCAAATTCTAATTCTAAAGAAAATATCAAACACTACCTGAAATCTTTATCTAGGCACAAAGTAGATCTTTAAGCCCCAAGAATAGCCACTGCACGCAGGTACACACAAACAATGAAAGATTAGCAATAATAGGTGTGAAAATGATTCACATAAAATCATAGAGCATGTTTCTGTGTTATCAATAAAATCGTGTCTTCCAGTGGGAGTTTTGTGTTGCAGTATTCATAGAAAATTTATAGAAGATCCAGAGGTAGATGATGGAATATTTTCTTGAGAGAAATTGATGATAGATGAGTCAAATACATGGCCCGCAAGTTCCAGGTCAGTTTTGGGCTTCATATAAAATCATAGAACATGTTTCTGTATTTTCAACAAAAACTTGTCTTCTAGTGGGAGATTCGTGTTGACGTCTGCATAGAAAATGTAGAGGACATCCAGAGGTAGAATATGGACTAATGTATTGAGAGAAATTGATGAGAAATGAATCGAATACATGGCCTGTAAGTTCCAGGTCTGTTTCGGGTGATTGAGAACTGTCCAGGGATGTTGATCACTTTGAAGCTTTTCTTCTTGCTTGCACGAATAGAACTTGAAGGGGGTTGTCATAAACTTGATCAAAAACTAATAGAGAGTAGAATACAATAGAAATCAAGTGCTGAAGAGGCACACATGATCGTTGCAACCAGACGAACCAAACTGGTGCTGCTGAAATTCGAACTCTGTTGGTATTTTATGTGAAAAGTTGAGGGAAAATGCAACAAGATCGTTGCAAGATTGCAATAAATTCAAGCAAGAAATTCAAGAAAACTTAAAGAAGTTCATCAAGAATCAAAAATTGTGAGAAATGGTGGTGTATCCGTGGAGTTCTTGGTGAAAGAACACACCACGATTTCAGGTCGGCAGAAATCAGCTTCGAACAAATGAAGCTTTGATACCAAAAATGATGTTGTTTTTATCAAAGTAACGGAAGGTTGGATCAAAATTTGTATTAGAAGCTATCACCCAAGATCTAATGCAAAAATATTGAAGTGAGTTGGTGGATTATACATGAAGAAATTGATATTACAAGATGAAGGGTTTTCAGCAGATTTGAAGGTGTTCAAATGTGTCGTATGAAGATAGATTTGAGGAAGGATTAATCCTGGATTTTCCTTGCTCAATACAGAACCCAAAAGGGAGGATTAGACTTTAGCTCTCTTGCTCAAAGTTTTATCAAAATTCTTATTATTCATTCTATTCAATTCTCTATACAAATGTTGTGCACAAAAGGTATATATAGGAGAAGGAATAAGCTTGGTGGTGACTAGCTTAAACCATCCGAGTTTAGTCCCTAAATTCATCCCATTAATCATGGTTGAATTAAGCCCATATTAACCTTAATCCAAAGAATAATATCATTGGTTAAATGATACAAAGGATTAATATTACAAAGCTATACAATAGACTAAGATACATACATGAAATTATAGCCATACCCTAACTTACATAAAATATACTTAGGGTTAGGGTTTACAACAAGTTTATAAAAATAATGAATATCATCACTCTATCTCTTGTTGTAATGTATCATCCCATGTATGTCATAGTCTTGCATGCCTTGGAATACTTGTACACATCAATGTGTATGAACATCATCTTCTTGCAAATATGTAACATACCTATAAGAATAACTTGAATGGTTTTTAATGTCAAGCATATTAGAATTATCAAGAACATTTAACATGATAGGTTTCAATATTATGAAAGCTAAATCATCTTCCTTACCTTGAGGATTAGAATGAATATGACAATCATTATGTTCAATGGATGCTCCTGCATCAGATGTGAAGGATGGATTTTTAAGGTTAGAAGGAGGAGGGAAGGTAGGGTTTCTTGGGTTGGTGTAGTTACATGACTCAAGCGGCCAGTGGTAGGGGTGATGGTCTCGCAGTGCAGTAGTGGAGCCCAAGAGGAAGAGAAGGAAGAAAGGACAGTGGAGAAATGGAGGTGGAGTTGTTGGTGTGGCTAGTGGGTCTTCTTGTGTAGAGAAGGAGGCATGGAGGGTGGTGTGATCGGCGGTGGTGGTCGTGTAGGGTGTAAAAGGGAAGCTCGAGCTACCCACTTTGCAAGAATGGGGAGAGAAAAGGAAGGGGAAGGAAGGGAAGGGTCTCTATGGACACAGGGTAATGCAGGGAAGAGGATGGGAGGGAGTGGAGATAGCAACACAGCCTAATGGTGGCGATGATGATGTTTGAATGGGCCACAAGAGTATGGGAGGTAGGGAAAATTAGGTAGAAGAAAGGAGAGGGAAGAAGAGAGAGGGTTTTATAGGCGTAGGGGAGGGAGGAAGTGGACAAGGGAGAGTTAGTAGCTACCAACCGGTGTGCAGGCCAATACTACTTTGTAGGGGAAGGACAATGGTAAGGGTAGGTTCACAAGGGGTAAGGAAGTAAGTGAGGGAGAGGGAGCTCATAAGGGATAGGGGACTGTGTAGGGAATGTACCAATTGCATTCCCTGCATGGTCGAAAGAGGAAAGAAGGTGGTAGAGAGGGGAGGGGGAGCTACGATGTTGTAGCGTTGTGCAGGTGCAGCGTACGTTGGGGGTAAGGGATGAGGGCAGAAAAGGAAAGGAAGGAAAGAGAGAGAGAGAAAATAAAAAGTGGGGGGCATGTGAGTTGGGTCACTGCCCGAGGGAGAGAAAAAAGAAGGGGGATTTAGCTAGTTGGGAGGAAAGGAAGGAAGAGAAGGATAGGGGGAAGAAAAGGGGTTGGGAAACTGTTGGGTTTGGCCTAGCTGTTCGGGGAAGGAGGAAAGAAAAATAAAGGATGAAAGGGAAGAAAGAAAAGAAAGAAAAAAAGGAAAGAAAAAGAAAAAAAGGGGTTGGTAGTGTGTTTAGGGTTTTCTGGAGTTTTAGGGATAACAACAACAACAACAACAACAACAACAACAACAACAACAACAGCAACAACAACAACAACAACAATAATAATAGTAATAGTAATAGTAATAATTATAATATTTATTACTTTATAAATTCTTATAATTTATTTTATGTTATTTAATTAAAATAGTTTCCAGTAACTATGTCCTTGTATCATTTTTATTGTCATCATCATTATTATTATTGTTATTTTATTCAAAAGAGTACATATAGTTAAAATTTTAATCAATAATTCATTATTTTATTCTTTAATCCTAAAATAAAAGGCTTGGGATATTACTATAGGTATATTCTTAAGGAGGCCTTGGAGTTATAAAGGCAAGTAGATGAGTTATAAAGGCCATAGAGTTATAAGTGAGTCCCTTATCCCTTGTGCCATGCTCACCTTACTTGTATCGAAGAAAGATGATATCATGATAATGTGTGTGAATAGTAAATATATCAACAACATTACTATCAAGTATAGGTATCATATGCCTACACTTGATTATATGTTTGATTGTATAAATGGTACATGCTTATTTTCCAAAATTAACTTAATGAGTGGATACTACCAAATAAGAATGAAAGATGGTGATGAGTGGAATACTACATTCAAAACCAAGGGAGGATTGTATGAGTGGATGGTTAGGCCTTTTGTTTTTTCAAATGCCCCTAGTACGTTCATGAGGTTCATGAATGAGGTACTTAGTCTATTCATTAGAAAGTTTTTAGTAGTCTACTTTAATGATATCCTTGTGTATAGATTTAGTGAAGAAGAGCATTTAAAGCATCTCAAACTTGTATTTATGGCACTTAGAGGTTATAAGTTTTATGCTTAGCTAGAAAAGAATGATTTCTTTGTACCTTGGGTTACATTTCTAGGTTTTTTGGTGTTCAAGGATGGCATATCCATGGATGAATTTAAAGTGGAAGCAATCAAGATGTGGCGCACACCTACAAGCCTTACACAAGTGAGATATTTTTATGGTTTGTCTTCATTATATAGGAGGTTTATTAGGGATTTCAAAACCCTACTATCCCCTCTAACTAAATTCATGTAGAAGGGTGAATTCAAGTGGACCAAGGCCGCACAAGATGCCTTTGAAGATGTCAAGGGGAAATCAAGTAAAACACCTATCCTAACATTACCTACCTTCAACAAATCATTTGAGGTTGAGTGTGATGCTAGTGGAGTGCTTGTTGGAGCTATTTTACTACAAGAAGGGAAACCAACTACTTTCTTTATTGAAAAGCTCAATAGCTCTAGGGTGAATTACATCACATATGATAAGGAGTTCTACACTTTAGTAAAAACTCTAGATCATTGGTCCCACTACTTGCGACCCTAACATTTTTTGTTACACACAGATCATAAGTCATTGAAGTACATCAATGGTCAACACAAGCTTAAACCATAACATGTAAGATGGGTATAATTCTTACAATATTTTTCCTTTATATCCAAACATAAAAGTGGGAAAATGAATTTAGTAGAAAATTCACTTTCTAGGAGATATTGTATACTCTATTAAAAGTAGACTACTGGGGTTTAGGTGCGTTTGGGAGCTCTACAAGACTTTGGAAGCTATTTCAAGGATCAAGACAAAAAGAAAGGCTCTTTAGTCATCTAAAAGGGATATTTTTCAAGAACAACAAGCTCTACATTCCTAAATATTTCATCAGAGAATTACTTGTAAGGGAAGTACATGGAGGAGCACTATCTAGACACTTCGACATCAAGGTTGTGGACATACTTAGTGAGCATTTTTATTATCCCAAACTTGTGGAAGATGTACAAAGTGTAATAGCTAGATGTGTCACTTGTCAAAAGTTTAAGATTCACTTCCACCAATGGCTCTATACTCCTTTACCTATCCCACACTAACTATAGGATCATGTGAGCATAGACTTTATTATAGCATTGCCTAAGATATAGAGGTAAACTGATTCTATAATGATGGTGATGGATCGGTTCTCTTAGATAGCTCATTTCATTACCTACCATAAGATAGATAACTCCTCTTACATAATTCATCTATTCTTCAAGGAAATAGTTAGGTTGCATGGTATTCCAAAATCTATTGTCTTAGATAGGATACCAAGTTCCATAGCTATTTTTGGAAGAATTTATGGAGGCTAGTATGTAGCTAAATCCTCTTCAGTACTTCCTACCATTTGCAAACCAATGGTAAAACTAAGGTCATCAATAGGACCCTCACCATTCTCCTTAGAAGTATTCACAAATACTTAGAGGATTAAGACACCAAACTATCTCATGTTGAGTTTTCCTACAATTGATCACTAACCTATACTACAAGTTGCTCTCCTTCTTAAGTAGTATATAGGATGAACCCTACTACTCCCATCGATCTTTTATCTATTCCCATCAAAGCCCAAACTAACTTTGAGGCACAAGAAAGGGATAGGGTAATAAAGAAGCTTCATGGCTAGATGAGAAAAAAATCGAGAGGGTTGTTGAAATGTACAAGAATAAAGCCAACAAACACCAGATGCAACACTTATATGAGCTTAGATTTACCTTATGAAGGAGCGATTTCCTTATAAATGGAAGAAAAAACTCATGCTTAGAAGTGATGGCCCATACAAATACATTGAAAATATTAGTGAAAACACATATAAATTGGAGCTACAGGAGGAAATGAGAGATATATCAAACGCATTTAATGTGGGAGATCTACATTCTTACATTTAGGATGAACCCATTAAAGATAATGAGACTGCTTTTAAAGAGGGAGAAGATGATGTAGGAGCATTGTCATTTGATGACAACAATCTTTCCCTTAAATTTTCCAAGTTTGAGAGTCACAAAACTCTCCTCACTTGGAAAAAATAATCACTCCTAAAAAAACCTAGCCATGCAAACTTTTTCAACCTTTACTACCCCCACAAAATAACACCCCACATTTTAGCCATGTTTTCCCCTACTTTTACCACCTTTTTTTATCTTATTTTATTTTATATCCAAAAATGAAACGAAATTGCTTCCCATTATACACCCAAAATAGCGACAAGTCTCTCTCAAGTTGCATGAAAAGTCATTTTTAGCACTTATGAAGAACAATGTTGGTTTTTAGAAAGGACAAGAAATGTTAGAAGACATTCCTTACTAACTTTTGTCTCTAACAAGATTAAAATCATTTTTGTCTCTTTTCTTTGTGAATCAAGTAGCAGCTACATGAGTTATATATATTTTAGGAGGCTAATCATATTCAAAATCTACATACATATACTCAACCATGACCAAAACACATGGTTAGTATATAAGATGTTTTTATTCATTTATTTGAGCTCAAATCATATGTATTAGTTGGCTAAATTGTAACCTTTAATGCTGCACTCCATCTATAACTGCCAAGGAGAGAATGAAATAAAAGACAAGTTGTTTTTAGCTGCATCTTTCTCTCTACAAACCAAGATCCCCTTCAATTCAACTCAAGTCTAGGAGTTTGAAATTTTATAAAAATATTTAAATATTTATTCTAATATTTTATATTTTAGGTGGTTCTTTTGAGTTTTGATTCAAAGAGTTTCCAAGAATCAATTTTTATTTCCTCAAATCTTTCCTCATTCTACTCTTGTTTTTTAGTTGTTCTAAGCTTAATTAGACGCAACTTCTTAGCATGAACCAAGTTGGATCTCATAGGCATTAACTTGGTATCAAAGCTTTTATGTTGCAGAAATTTAGGTTTTTATTTTTATTTTTATTATATATATATATCTTCCACCAAAAATTTCAAAACCAAAACCCACTAAAAAAATTTAATTCTAAACCAAACACCACTTTATATTCTAGCCCCAACCCAATTTCCCCACTGTGAGCCTAAGTCAACTTCTTTCTTTTACCTTCTAAAACTTTTTTTTTTGTATTCAATGGAAGAACTCCCTTTACCAATAGGGTTGAGCCTTGTGGATAAAATAATCTATGGAGGGATTTAGACATTGAGTCTCTACAAAATGATATTAGAAGAGTGCTTGATATCTTGGAGATCAAACTTCCTAATGTGACCTGAGACACATAACAATAAAATCCTAATTCGAGATCCTTATGGGGTTGGTGAGCATGTTGGAAGCGAAGATGGAGAAGATTCATCCTCTAGTGATTCTTATCTATATCTAAAGAGGAGGAACAAAAAAAGAGGAAATAGTTGTCATGATGTTAGAGCCGCGATCCCAGAATTTGAAGTCAATCATTATCCTAAAGAATTTTTGGAGTGGGAGTTGAGGTGTAGTAGATTGTTTGAGGCTAAGGGCTATTTCACCACCAATTCATTTAAGGTGGCAGTTCTTAAGCTCAAAGGACATCCAAATATGATTGATGAGTTCATATTTTGACACATTTTATACCCTTATAATCTTAGTTTTTGGTAGTTTATTTAGCTAATATAGGGGAATAATTATTGTTTTATGCTTAAGTGGTAAAAATTACATAAATTTTATTATTTAAGATAAAATGATATAATTTAAGTAAATTTAGAGCAAAATAATATTTATTAATTTTTATTAATTTTATTTTGTAGGTTTTTAAGTAAAATAAAAATTAAAAAAAAAACAAAAAATAAGACCTTTGGACCAACGGCCGAAGGCCGAAGGCCCAAAGGCCTGGAAAAAGCAAACCAAACGGAGGCATCACGAGGCTGCGAAACGAGGGCTGACGTGGAAAGCAGCCTCGACGCACGGTCAGCAAAAGAGAAAAGTCAAAGAAAAATTATAAAAAGAGGGGAGCGTGTGGCAGAAAAAAAAGAAGATGATCTTCAGTGCAGAGCACAGAGAAGAGGTGGGCGAGCATGAGCGAGAGCCTTCAAAGTCTCGTGCAAGTGTGGCAGACAACAAACGTAGGCTACCTCAGCCAGTAGGCTCTGACGCTACACGCTAAGGGGTAGCCACCGTGCAGACCGGGCAACGAGTTGGGCACACCAAACAGAGCCGCACGGACGACGAAGGACGACGCACGGAAGGAGAGGCCTGACAGCCGCCAGCCGGGAAAAAGAAGAAAAAGAAAAAGCATATTACACTAAAATCAAGGCACCGAAGGAAGAAAAATTAGAGGAAGAATTTAATATCCGGTAGAATTTATTTCAGATATAATTATTTTTTTTCATCTGAATAAATTCTTGATCTTTAATTCAAAATTAATTCAGGTTATTTCTTTCTCTTATTTTTAATTTATATTTTAGATATATATTTCTGTGTAATTAATTCTTTAATTATGAGTGGATGATTATTTATTGTTAGGGAATGAATTGAAACCCTAGACTATGGTTTGACTTATAATTTTATTTTCTTTGTTTCGTGAGATTGTTTCTTGACTCTATATTAATTGCTATCGTTTATATTCATAATTCTGTCAAGTATAGTTTATTTGGTGCATGCCTTGTTCTGGTACCTCATCAGTGACATTATGTAGGATTAATTACCTGCTAGGTGGCCATCTAAATATATTAGAATTTATATGTATAAATTGCAGCTAGGTTAGATAACAATTCACCTAATCGTTTTGTGATTCTAACCGAAGTGGTAAAACGTTTCGATACGTGTGGGTCAAGGAAAGGAAATATAGCTAGACATGCTTTTTGTACTAGTTTGGATACTTAGATTGACAGCCTTCCACTTACACTTAATGCATTAAATCTAGTTAAATATAGGAGCCGCTTTTTGCTGCTATACTGCTAGTATTTAATAGGGTTAATATTGGCGCTTTGTCGTATTAATTTAATTAAGGGAAGTAATATAAGGTGTATAGACCTGCTTTTGGTGTGCAACTTGGTCGATCTCTTTCTCACGATTAAAAGATGACTTAGAAATAAATATTATATTTTCAACCTAATCTAGTGGTGGATTTTTATTTCCCTAACATATTTCTCATATCTGCGGTTTCCCATTATTTTCCATTATTTTCATTATTAGTTTACTTTATTCTATTTAATCCTTTTATTATTTTATTATTATTTTGATAAACCCCCATTAGTATTTTTCTTATTTATTTATTATAGGTTATTTAGTGTTTTTCTTTTATTTATAGTTTAAGCTAGTTAAATAGAGGTGAGCCCTCTCAATCCCCGGTTTAGAACGATACCCTTATTTACCAGTGCTACATTTGACAACAAGAGGGTTTAAATTGCGTGCCGGCTACGGTCGCACCAATTTTTGGCGCCGTTGCCGGGGATTGGTAACTTTGCCTATATTATACTAGCAAGTTTTTTTAGTTTGTTTTTATTTATTTATTTATTTTTATTTCTTTTTAGTACGGTGTACTCGGTTAAAGTGTTTTTCTTATTTCAGGTATCCACTGGTGAATGCACACGAGAAGAAAAGCACAAGGAGAGTTGATACCAGTGAATCTTGAGATAGAAAAGTTCATTCGAGAGATTAGAAAGTCAAGAGTTTCTGGTTCTCCATCATCATCAACCGGTTCTGTTTATTTCACTCAAATGGAAACTAATAGAAGTTTACGGGAGCTAGCAGCCCATAACATAGCTGAAGCTGTACCTACATGCATAGGCTATCCTGAGCCAGCTGAAGGGAAAGAAAAGGATTTCGAATTAAAGTCAAGCCTACTTCATCGTCTTCCAACATTCCATGGTCTCCCAAGTGAAGATCCAAATAAATTCCTAAAGGAATTTCAATTTGTGTGTGTCTCCATGTGCCCCAAAGAGGCAGATCTTCAAATCTTGAAGCTCAAGGCATTTCCATTTGCCTTGATGGATGGTGCGAAAGACTGGCTTTATGAGTTATCAATAGGACATACATACTCATGGGACAACTTAGCAAGTGCTTTCTTAGACAAATATTTTCCAGCATCACGTGTCACGGTACTCAGAAAAAGGATCACCGGGATCCAGCAAGAGCCTGACGAGTCATTTCATGCATACTACAGTAGGTATAAGGTTTTGCTTTCACAGTGCCCATAACACGGGATGAGGGAAGAGAATTTATTGCAATATTTCTATGAGGGTCTCACTCCACTTGAAAGGAATATGTTAGATGCAGCAAGTGGTGGTTCGTTTATGGACAAAGATCTTATTTCAGCACAAGCGCTATTGAAAAATCGAGCCTCCACTGCACAACAATATGATGGTCTTTCTATTCGTGAAAGAGTAAATGAGGTAAGAGTAAATCAATTTGATGATAGACTTCACCAACTCACCAATCTTGTTTCACAGATTGCATCAGCTACTGGAATTGTTACCACATGCGGAGTGTGTTCGGCAATAGGACATCCAAGTGAGAAATGTCCACAGATAAGAGGAGGAGAGGACAATGAACAAGCTAATGCCATTGGGTTTTCAAATACTTACCATCCAGGTATGCGTAATCATCCAAATTTTCGTTGGAAAGATAATAATAATGTTCTTAATCCTCCAGGTTTCAACCAAGTAGCACCAGGTTTTTATCAAAAACCGCAAGGAGGATCCTCTCAGACTAATGACAAATATGATAAGATGCTTGAAGCATTGACAAATAGTCAAAAACAGCTGGCAGACGGACAAAATCAACTTATACAAAGCCAATTGTCCATGAATAAGAGAGTGTCAGATATAGAGCGTCAAATGGGAGAAGTAGTAACCAAGCTCAACCAATTACATGATCCTGGGAAACTACCAAGCAGTACCATACCAAATCCAAAGGGTAGCCTTGAATCGGCTAATGCGGTAGTAACCAGAAGTGGTAAGATATGTGAGAATGCTCCAAATAAGTCTAAAAAGGTCTTAAAGCAATTGGAAGAAGATCCCGCTACAAAAGAGGCGGAGAGCATGAAGAAACAAGAAAATAAAAGCGGAAACCGACAAACGAGTGATGGAACAGCTAATGAACTGAAATTTGAAAGTTTTAGGAATAGTAAATCCTCTACCATTCCTAATAATGTTATAACTAATCCTATTTCTGCAGCTCCTTTTCCTAGCAGGTTATCCAAATCAAAGAAAGATGAAAGTGATCAAGCAATTTTGGATACATTTAAGAAGGTGCAAATAAACATTCCACTCCTAGAGGCTATCAAACAAGTACCTAAATATGCAAAATTCTTAAAGGAGTTGTGCACCACAAGGAAAATACTACGGGAGAAGGAAGTAGTGAGGATGAGTAAACAATTGTCTGCGGTGATACAAAGGAAGCTACCTCAAAAATGCAAGGATCCTGGAAGTTTCACAGTTCCATGCGTAATTGGTAACAATAAGTTTGAAAATGCCATGCTAGACCTAGGAGCATCTATCAATGTTATGTCATATTCTATTTATGCATCTTTAGGTTTAGGAGAGCTTAAGAAAGATAATGTGATCATTCAACTTGCTGATCGTTCTAACGCATTCCCTAAGGGGCTTCTAGAAGATGTCCTCGTGCAGGTTGATACACTTATTTTCCCAGCAGACTTTTATGTGTTGGATATGGATGATAGCATCTCAAGTCCAATGCCATTGTTATTGGGAAGACCTTTCATGAGAACTGCTCGTACAAAAAAGATGTTCATACTGGTTCTCTTACCATGGAATTTGATGGGGAAGTCATAAGTTTCAACATTTTCAATACTATGAGATACCCGATGGATGATCATTCTTGTTTTACTATTGACACTATCGATTTTTTTTGTACAGGATTATTTTGAGGAGGTCAAGGAGGACCCATTAGATATCACTCTTGTGAAAAGTTTAGGATTGGATAAAAAGGGGAAAATGATTCCATTGGAGGAAATAGAAGCAATACTTTCACCACATCTTGTGAATATTGTAGCTCACATGGAGGCAAACCCTCCATATCGGTATGGATTCCCTCCTTTTTCAATTCCCTTATCAAGTGACAAGCCCATACCTTCGGTGATTCAGGCCCCCATTTTAGAACTCAAGCCATTACCGGATCACTTGAAGTATGCTTACTTAGGAGATAATGATACCCTTCCTGTGATCATATCTTCAAAGTTAACAGAGGAAGAAGAGAGGAAGCTTTTAGGAGTTCTCAAGATTCACAAGACCGCTATTGGATGGACGCTAGCAGACATCAAGGGAATAAGCCCTACTATGTGTGTTCATCACATACTTCTTGAGGATGGAGCAAAGCCAACTAGAGAAGCTCAACGTAGGCTTAATCCTCCTATGATGGAAGTAGTGAAGAAAGAGATCATCAAGTTATTGGATTGTGGAGTTATCTACCCTATCTCAGATTCTAAATGGGTGGCACCTATACATGTGGTACCTAAGAAGTCAGGGGTTACAGTGGTGAAGAATGAGGAGAATGAACTTGTCCCTCAAAGGATAGTGACGGGATACCGAGTCTGCATTGACTACAGGAAGCTAAATGCCACGACAAGGAAAGACCACTTCCCACTACCATTCATTGATCAAATGCTCGAGAGATTGGCCGGTCATTCTTACTATTGCTTTCTTGATGGGTACTCCGGTTACAACCAAATTCACATAGCGGAGGAGGATCAAGAGAAGACGACTTTCACATGTCCATTTGGTACTTTTGCCTATCGACGCATGCCCTTCGGGCTATGCAATGGCCCTGGTACATTCCAAAGATGTATGGTTAGTATTTACTCTGACTACATTGAGAAAATTATTGAGGTTTTCATGGACGATTTTAGTGTCTTTGGTGATACTTTTGAATCTTGTCTCGAAAATCTAACTTTAATTTTAAAAAGATGTGAAGAAACTAACCTTGTGCTTAATTGGGAAAAGTGTCATTTCATGGTGACACAAGGAATTGTACTTGGTCATGTTGTATCATCTAGGGGGTTAGAGGTTGATAAGGCTAAAATAGATACTGTGCGTTACTTACCCTCTCCCACTTGCGTGAGAGAGGTGCGTTCTTTTCTTGGACATGCAGGTTTCTATCGCAGGTTTATAAAAGATTTCTCCAGCATTGGACGACCATTGACACGCCTTTTACAAAAGGAGGTGATATTTGAGTGGAATAAAGAATGCCAACAAGCATTTGACGAGCTAAAAAGGCTTTTGACTACTACTCCAGTGATATTACCTCCAGATTGGTCCCTACCATTTGAAATCATGTGTGATGCCTCTGACTATGCAATTGGGGCAGTTTTGGGACAACGAAAGGATAAAAAGCCATACGCCATCTACTATGCTTCAAGAACTCTAAATGATGCTCAGTTGAATTACTCAACTACCGAGAAAGAACTATTGGCTGTGGTATTTGCTCTTGAGAAATTTAGGTCATATTTGCTTCAAACTAAAGTTACCATATTTACTGACCATGCAGCTTTGAAGTATCTGTTGTCTAAGAAAGACGCAAAGCCACGATTGATACGACGGGTACTCTTGTTACAAGAATTTGATGTGGAAATTAAGGACAAGAGAGGTAGTGCGAACGTAGTGGCAGATCATCTGAGCCGAATGATTCAAGATGGTGAACCTATACCATTGATCGAGAACTTTCCAGACGAGCAGCTCTTCGGGATACAGGTAAGTACACCATGGTTTGCTGATATTGTAAATTATTTAGTAACAAACAAGTTGCCTAATGACATGCCACGATCTATAAGAACTAAAATTAGAAAAGAGGCATCCCAATATGTTTGGGATGATCCCTATTTGTGGAAATTCGGTAATGATGGTATAATTAGGAGATGTGTCCCTGATTCAGAATTCGAGCATATTCTAGCACATTGTCATACATTGCATTGTGGGGGACATTTTGGTGCTAAAAATACTGCCTTCAAGGTACTTGAAGCAGGTTTTTATTGGCCAACACTATTCAGCGATGCCAATGATTACTGTAGGCGATGTGATAGATGTCAGAGATCAGGTAATATTGGTCCTAGAGACCAAATGCCCTTAACTTCTATTATAGCTGTAGAAATTTTCGACGTATGGGGCATTGACTTTATGGGACCCTTTCCATCTTCTAAAGGTTTCCTCTATATTCTTCTTGCAGTAGACTATGTATCAAAATGGGTGGAAGCAATTGCCACCCGAACTAACGATTCTCGTGTAGTTGCAGGGTTCCTTCAATCTCACATTTTCTCTAGGTTTGGTATTCCTAGAGTAATCATTAGTGATGGAGGATCACATTTTTGCAATAGGACAATTGAAGCCTTGCTACGTAAGTATGGGGTGACACATAAAGTCTCTACACCTTACCATCCTCAAACTAGCGGGCAAGCCGAAGTTTCCAACCGAGAAATAAAGAAGATACTAGAGAGAACTGTGAGTCCAAATCGAAAGGACTGGAGCCAAAGGCTAAATGATGCTTTATGGGCTTATAGGACAGCCTATAAAACGCCCATAGGCATGTCTCCCTTTCGACTCGTTTATGGAAAGGCATGCCATCTACCGGTGGAGCTTGAATACAAGGCATGGTGGGCTGTTAAGAATTTGAACATGAGTATTGACTCAGCTGGAACGCATAGGAAGCTACAACTTCATGAATTAGAAGAAATAAGGGATGATGCTTTTGAAAGTGCTATGGTATACAAGGAGAAGACAAAAGCTTTTCATAATAAGATGATTCGTGGAAAGTCATTTGTTGTGGGATAAAAAGTGCTACTCTACCATTCGCGTCTTCGCTTATTTCCAGGTAAGTTGCATTCTAGATGGGTTGGTCCTTTTATTGTTACTAATGTTTTCCCTTATGGAGCAATACAGATCAAAAGCGAGAAGACGGGGAATGAGTTCAAGGTAAACGGTCACAGGCTTAAGCCCTATCATGAGTCATTTGTGGAGCATAACGTTGAAGAAGTGCACCTACAATATGGACCCACACCAAATGAGTAGACCAATACAACGTCAGGCTGAAGACGTAAAAACAAGCGCTACTTGGGAGGCAACCCAAAGTCATAAGGGAGTTTTCTATCCTTTAGTTATTTATTTATTTAGTTTATTTTCTCTATACATGAAATTTCATGTTTCCTTAGTTGTTTACACATTGAGGACAATGTGTGATTTAAGTGTGGGGGTGCGTGTGTTTTATGTATGAAAAGAAAAAAAAGAAAAAAAAATTGTTTTGATTTTTTTTAGAGTGTTTAATTTTTTTTTAGAGTGTCTAGTGTTTTTAGAGTCGTAGAACCCTTAACTAGTTAATGAGGAATATATCTTTGAAATTTAACGAAAAGAGGATCATGAAATTGAGATAAAGTAAGTGGAGATTTTTTTGTGTTGATTTCGATATAGGGAACACATATCTATGTGCCTAAATGTGAATGGAGAAAGAACATGTATGATTTTCTAATCAACGACATGGCATGTTGAGATTCATCACATTCCTGAGTGAGTTTTTGAACCATATGTACCTTCTTTTTCTGAGCGAATCTACACAAAATCATCTACTATTTCTTGGCTTCAAAGTTTTTTGTAAACCTCATACATGTTTAATTGTTTTGATCAAATTATTTGCCATAGATCTTGTAATGGACTATAGAGATTACTAGAACTAACTCTTGTGTAAGTCGAAGCTTATAGTCAAAACATGCTCTGATTGAGAAAATGATAAAGGCAGCTTAGGAATTTTCCATCACATGACCAAATAGCTTAACCTGATTTGTGTATACATGGTGTACACCCTATAGAAACCCTTTGAGCCATACATGGACCATATACTTTTCTTCATTACCTACATTGAATAACCATTGGGCCTTAAATGTCCTTACCTTTGCTTAAAGCTAGTGGAAGGAAATCAAGTCATTATGGATATAAAGAGTGGTTGTATATGTGTGTATGTGAAAGAAATATATATATTTATGCTAAGAAGGGGGATTGGTTATGTTTGGTGGAGAAAAAAAAAAGAAAAAAAAAACAATGAGAAAAAAATGTTAGGATATAAGGAAGAGAGGGAGTTATGGATATTATGTTGAAAAAGTTCTATTCATGTTACATTTTATTGAGAAGTTGGAGGAGTGTATCTTTAATCATTGATGTGGAGTTATGCTTATATTTTATCTAATTATTAGATTCCACTAGCGCTTGATCTTTTTAATACCACACTTCTAAAATACTCCATACCCTTCTTTACCTTAAACCCCGCTACAACCAATAAGTAAGTCCTATTTGATTCTCAAGATGAGCAGCCTTTGATCTGATGGAGATTAGTCACAAGATTTAAGCATATGGTTCGGTCCATTTGGCAAGCATTTGATATCTTTCATGAGGTTTTATCCACAAAAACACGAGCCTTATTTTTTTTATATATGTGAGTCGTTTGTTATCTTCATCATCTTATCTCACATACATGAGTGTCTTTATACATTTGTAGCCATGAATCTAAGAGAAAAAAATAGAGGGTATCCATAGTGAGGATGGATCTTGATGTGACTAAGGCGTGGTAGATTTTCATCCATAATATTGATTTTTTCATACCTGTCATGTTTATGTGTGAACCATATGTTGAAATTGATTCTTTAAATCTCCCAATACTGAATCTTGGTTGATTGCTAATCTCGACTTTGAAAGTAAAAGATTCTGAGACAAAAATAGTTAAGGGTGTTAGGTATGTTTTTATTTTATTTTATTTGTGTGTGATTTTGTGGGTATATCATTTGCGAAACCCTCACGAGACCTTACTCGTCCTCGATGGGTGACCTAGGGGTTTAAAGGGCTTGTTACACATGCTAAGTGTAATCGTGAGACCTACGAAAGTGGCTAGTTAATTTAATTTTAATTGTTTAGAATAATAACTTGCTTGAGGACAAGCAAGAAGCTAAGTGTGGGGGTGTGATGAGTTCATATTTTGACACATTTTATACCCTTATAATCTTAGTTTTTGGTAGTTTATTTAGCTAATATAGGGGAATAATTATTGTTTTATGCTTAAGTGGTAAAAATTACATAAATTTTATTATTTAAGCTAAAATGATATAATTTAAGTAAATTTAGAGCAAAATAATATTTATTAATTTTTATTAATTTTATTTTGCAGGTTTTTAAGTAAAAGAAAAAAAATAAAATAAAAATAAGACCTTTGGACCAACGGCCGAAGGCCGAAGGCCCAAAGGCCTGGAAAAAGCAAATTAAACGGAGGCATCACGAGGCTGCGAAACGAGGGCTGACGTGGAAAGCAGCCTCGACGCACGGTCAGCAAAAGAGAAAAGTCAAAGAAAAATTATAAAAAGAGGGGAGCGTGCGGCAGAAAAAAAAGACGATCTTCAGTGTAGAGCACAGAGAAGAGGTGGGCGAGCATGAGCGAGAGCCTTCAAAGTCTCGTGCAAGTGCGGCAGACAGCAAATGTAGGCTACCTCAGCCAGTAGGCTCTGACGCTACACGCTGAGGGGTAGCCGCCGTGCAGACCGGACAACGAGTTGGGCACACCAAACAGAGCCGCACAGACGACGAAGGACGACGCACGGAAGGAGAGGCCTGACAGCCGCCAGCCGGGAAAAAGAAGAAAAAGAAAAAGCATATTGCACTGAAATCAAGGCACCGAAGGAGGAAAAATTAGAGGAAGAATTTAATATCCAGTAGAATTTATTTCAGATAAATTTTTTTTTATCTGAATAAATTCTTGATCTTTAATTCAAAATTAATTCAGGTTATTTCTTTCTCTTATTTTTAATTTATATTTTAGATATATATTTCTGTGTAATTAATTCTTTAATTATGAGTGGATGATTATTTATTGTTAGGGAATGAATTGAAACCCTAGACTATGGTTTGACTTATAATTTTATTTTCTTTTTTTCATGAGATTGTTTCTTGACTCTATATTAATTGCTATCATTTATATGTATAATTCTGTCAAGTATAGTTTATTTGGTGCATGCCTTGTTCTGGTACCTCATCAGTGACAGTATGTAGGATTAATTTCCTGCTAGGTGGCCATCTAAATATACTAGAATTTATATGTATAAATTGCAGCTAGGTTAGATAACAATTCACCTAATCGTTTTGTGATTCTAACCGAAGTGGTAAAACGTTTCGATACGTGTGGGTCAAGGAAAGGAAATACAGCTAGACATGCTTTTTGTACTAGTTTGGGTACTTAGATTGACAGCCTTCCACTTACACTTAATGCATTAAATCTAGTTAAATATAGGAGCCGCTTGTTGCTGCTATACTGCTAGTATTTAATAGGGTTAATATTGGCGCTTTGGCGTATTAATTTAATTAAGGGAAGTAATATAAGGTGTATAGACCTGCTTTTGGTGTGCAACTTGGTCGATCTCTTTCTCACGATTAAAAGATGACTTAGAAATAAATATTATATTTTCAACCTAATCTAGTGGTGGATTTTTATTTCCCTAACATATTTCTCATATCTGCGGTTTCCCATTATTTCCCATTATTTTCATTATTAGTTTACTTTATTCTATTTAATCCTTTTATTATTTTATTATTATTTTGATAAACCCCCATTAGTATTTTTCTTATTTATTTATTATAGGTTATTTAGTGTTTTTCTTTTATTTATAGTTTAAGCTAGTTAAATAGAGGTGAGCCCTCTCAATCCCCGGTTTAGAACGATACCCTTATTTACCAGTGCTACATTTGACAACAAGAGGGTTTAAATTGCGTGCCGGCTACGGTCATTTAAGGTGGCAGTTCTTAAGCTTAAAGGACATCCAAATATGATCCTTAAGGTAATGATTTGGCATACTAAATTTTGGAGCCAATTACATTATTTTTCTTTAATGATAATGCTTTGACTATACTTAATGATATTGTTTGAATTCATTCTTGTAGGTATGTAACATATTTTTAAGAAGATAGTAAATAACAAAACATCCTATTTTGATGTATTTAGATATTGTGCTGGGAGTTAACCTCAAAACTTTTATCTAAATTTATGAAGATTATGTAGTTCACTATTTGTTATGTTTTAAGACTTAACTTATTTACCTTGTAATTGATGTGAAGATGGTATGGTAAGCCAAAATTATGTTAGTTATAGTGGTAACACCCATTTATATTGATAGAAAACTTTAACTAAAATAAAAAAAATTTAATAGTAAATTTTAGAGTGTTGCAAGTTCACATCAAATATTTAGTTTTGATTACCTTGTTTTGTTTTAAAAATAATTAGTTTGAAAATAATCCATTATTGAATTTTATTAGTTTATTTCATATTCTTTTAAAAAAAATTCTTCAAAAATCTATATTAACTTGTGAAGAATCAAGAACGAGTAGCCTAGGGGGCATTTGAATGTGCTTATGTGTAATATATGTTAGTAAGCTATGAACACTTATCCTAACAAGTTTTTTGTCTTGTAGTAGCTTGCCATGACACTTAACAGTCACATTAGCCATTTAGAGGAGACTTTTGAGACTTTTATCAAGTTTCTTAAGCATTGACCATCAACAGCTCAGCCTTTGCTATCACCACCATCTCCATATTACCTTATAAAAGGGTATAGGAGAGGATGTGATTTAGAGGTTTATTGGACATCATTCACTAGTCTATGCTAGTGATGAGGATGTAGTAATCCTAGATGGATGAATTTAAGACATGGACATGACTTATGAGGCTATTGATTGTCCATCTACTCAAAAGGCTTGCATAACAATCTTATTTCTTTGGGAGGTTGTAGAAACTTGGTGGGTAGGTGATCGTGCATAGGGAGGAACATCGATGTTCTAGAAGGAATTTAAGACACCAATCCACACTATTTTTTTTTTATCTTGATAGCCTTAAGAAGGATAAGATTAAGAATTTTATACTATTAGCCTAGGGAAGTATGACAATGAGGTAACATGCGAGTTGACCATGGTTCATCAGTTCAAGTGGGTGCTCCATTTTAACATCTAGAGGATGATGGATGCCATAGATTTCTAATACTTATCCATGTTATATGAATGGGAATGTGTTTCCACTATGATAGTTCAGGAGTAGGCTTTTATTCTAGGCAAGAGGAAGCTAGAGATACAAGGTTCAGGAGGTTAGATTCACTTTCAAGGAGGTGAAAATTTGAGTTATTAGAACCAGGGTCAAATAGGTGGATAAAGTAGAGTTACAAGACAATTGGGATGCTTTAAATGTTTTTCAGTTTATAACTTGCCATCATCTAGGATGAGATTGTCGAGGCATTTTTGTTTGGTTTATAACTTGTGGTCAGTTGGACTACTGATCATTTGAGTGCTAACATTAGTAGAAGAGTTTAGTTCTAGTCATAAGATAATTAGTGCCAGTAGCAGAGACCACTGGTACCTTAGCAATAGGCCTATTAGCAGTTAACCTATTAGCCACAGCTGTAGTAGTAGTAGGTGTATAATCTAGAGAACCTAAGGGAAGATTGGAGGGACCTAGACCATTTCCTTAGGCAGAGGACATAACCAGTTTTCTAGAGTTTATTGTGAAGGATATGAGGAGGATAGTCAGGTGGCCAGGTGGGCTCCTGAATGTCATTAGCTGGACAAAGGCTAATCAACAACTAGATATGTTTATTGGTACATTTTCCATCTTCTTGTTACTAGTTTATGTGTTATTTGATTTATAATCATATCTTTCATTTGTATCTTCTACTTTTATTAATAGAGTTTCTTTGATCTCCATTTGCTAGTGTCTCTATATATGTGGTGTTTTCTTTTGAGGATAGATTGGGTTATACTAAACTCCATTTAGGCGTGGCCTTAGAGATAAACAGAGTAGACTTCCTCTTAGATTTAGTCGAGATACACCTTTAGAATTTTGATATAATCCTTGAGATTGATAGGTTAGGAAGGTATTGAGCCATGATAGAATTTTCTTAAGAGTAGGTTGTGTTGCAGGGACCTTAGGGTGCTAAGGTTTTTATAGAAGATGTAAGCCTAGGCTTATGATAAATGTCGTATATGCCCGTACATTGTTTTCATTGGTGCAAAGAGGTTACCCAATGTAACTATATGGTGTAAAGGAGTTGAACAAGGATGAGGGTATTCCTGTTGCTTTTTCTTGATGTGTTTTCGAAGGAGTTGAACAAGGAGGAGGGTATGATGCCGATGTAGAAGATAACCTTCACCATTGAGCTAGTACTGAGGGCTAAGCTAGTTTTGAAGGACCCTAATGGATGGCACAGTTAGAGTTGTGGGAATTGAAGTCACTACTAGAGAAGTTAGTACCTCATAGGTACATCCACCCGAGTGTGTTTCCATGGAGAGCACCAATTCTCTTTGTGAAGGAGGATGAGAGCCTTCATTTTTGTATCAATCATCAAGCTTGAACCAGTTGACTGTGAAGAACCAACATAATCTTTCAAGGATTGGTGATTTATTTGATTAGATTAGGGGTGATTCAATCTTCTCGAATATTAACTTGAGGTTAGGATATCATTAGCTATGCATCAATAAATTAGACATCATGAAGGTTATCTTTAGTAAATGGTATGGGAAATATGAGTTCATGGTAATGCCTTTTACCAATGTGCTTGTCATATTTATAGATTTTATGACAAGGAATATCCGATCGTTCCTTGATCAGTTTGTGGTGGTCTTCATAGATGATATTTTAGTATACTCTCAGAGTGGAGAGGAGTATGAGTAACATCTTCACACTATATTATCACTCCTTAGAGAGCATAGATTTTATGTTAAACTCTCTAAGTGTGAGTTTTGATTTCAGGAGGTTACATTTTTTGGGTTATTTAGTTTCAACAAGAGGAGTCACTATAGATCTTATGAATATTTTGGCAGTCACCTAGTGGAATGCACCCATTAGTGTTCTTAAGGTTCATAGTTTCCTAGGTTTGGTCAAGTATCTAGTCCCTTGATGAAAATTTTGAAGAAGACTACTATATTTTAGTAGGATGATAAATAAGATGGTACACTTTAGAACTTGAATTGGCATTTGAATTTCTAGGATTGAGGTCTACAATGATGCGTTAAAGCATGGATGGGATTGTGTATTGATGCATCTTGGTATTATAGTGGCTTATGCTTGTTACTTGAAGAAACCTGAGTAGAAATAGGTCAAATTTTTCTTCATGTTGAAGATTTAGAAGTACTATCTGTATGAGACTCACTATAGATTCTATGCAGACTATAATAACTTCAAGTATATATTCACTTAAAAAGAGCTCAATATTAGACAGAGGAGATGAAAAAAGTTGGTGAAGGACTATGAAATCGAGTTGACCCACCATGAGAGTCAGTTCAATATTGTAGTAGATGCCATGAGTAGGAATACGTCACACTCAAGTTTTTATCTAGTGGATGATTTGTTATTTGAGGAGCACAGTGCTATGGGGATATAGTTTATCCAAAAAAGGGGATTTAGAGGTTCAGATGAGTGCTTTAATGATTATGCCAATTAGGTTTGATGAGATCAGAGTGGGACAACCTTTGGATGTTAAGCTCAAGAGGATTTAGAAAAAGATACAAGATGCTTCTACTAAGGGATTTTAGATTCATGAGGATGGTATCATTTGCTATAGGGGTTATTGGTGTGTATTTAAGAGTTTTGCTGATTTGAAGTATCGAATTTTAGAGGTGGGTAACTAGACTCCATATTCATTCCACCTAAAAAGATTAAGATGTACAAATACCTGAAGCTGATCTACTAGTGGCCTTGTATGAATTGAGAGGTAGAGGATTTTATGCCAATGTGTCTGACCTATTAGAAGGTTAAGATCTAGCACCACAAACCTACAGGATTGGTCCACAATTACAAGATGGAAGTGAGGTTCCATCTTGATGTATTTTATGAGTGGACTACCAAGGACTTATAGCGGGTGCGATACGATCTACATCATTGTCAACTATTTGACTAAGTCCATAGTTTTTAAGCTGATAAAGTCGACTTGGAGTATGGGTAAGTTAGTCGATGCTTACATGAGGTTTATCGTAATGAGACATGCTGCACCTACCGATGTAGTCTCTAATAGGGATTTGAGATTATTTTCACACTTTTAGGGAAAGTTGTAATTGGCTATGGGTACAAAGTTGAGGATAAGTACCGTCTTTCACCCAGCTACAAACTGGTAGACCAAGAGGATGATTAAGACACTCAAAGATATGCTACAGGCTTATGTTTTGAAATTTCTAGCTAGTTGGGAGAATCATTGTAACATCCTCAAAATACTTAAATTTCATTTTGCCGAAGTGTTACTTATAAAAATAATGGGTGTTATCGCCACACTTAACATAAGTTTTATTCCCTCACCTTTCTTTTGCCAAGTACTATAGTTCAAAACAAGTTATATAAAAAATAATGGAAATAAGAGACAATAATATAGAGAAAATTTATGGGTAAATAAATTTTCGTACAAAAATATTAATCAAAATACAATAAAGGACATAAGAGTCCAAAGAAAAACCAATTATAACAAAAAATAATAAGTCATGGTACAACACTAGATTTCCTTAAGTTTCAATAGACCCTATAAGGCCTATAGGTTACCTATAAATTAGAATAGGGCCTTACTAGGGTATACAGGCACACAAGAAAACTAACTCAACAAAGGCTACACCTCATCTCTAGGGTAGCTAATCATAGAGAGCAACCATATTCCCAAACTCAAGGTCTTCCACTTTAAGTATTAATATTTTATGAGGTGATCACAAATATTATACATTGCATAACAACTCCCTGTTCCATACTTATTTTCTTTTTTTTTTCCAATTATTAAGGTAAAAAATAAGGTCATCAGTCTATGTAAAAGCCAAATTGAATACTAAGGTCAACCTACCAAAGTCTAAGGTCATTCTATGTTCAATTATTCACATTAGGTATACTAGGTCAAAAATAATCAAAATGCTCTTGAAACCCTAATTTCATCATTATTATCCAAATTTTGTACCAATGATTTTTATTATGGGAATTTTTCACGAAAAGACTAAAATTCATTATTCACAATATTTTTATACATAAGTAATCCTTGTCATATAGTGATCTTTTCCACTTTTCATGCATTTAGTAAGTTACATGCATTAACCCTAATCATGTAGTTTTATCATGTCATATATTCTAGGTAGCATGTATTTACCTACTTACAGCATAATATGCCATTTATTTGGGTAATTTACATCATGGTTTTATAGGGAAACATTTCTCACACTAGAACATGGTTAACAATTATAGTATTCTAATCCTAATCATGCATGCATGTTTTTATGCTATTTATAACAACCCTAGATACCATGTAATTATAATCATGGCATTTACATCATAATTTTATAGAGTTAAAAACCCCAATGATACCCTAGACATGCATATGTTAACCATTTAACTTATTACATATGCATATAGCTTAATAACAAATCATATGTACTATGTATTTATCATGTTATTATCTTATCATGCATGTCATAAATATTCGAATGAAATAAAAATCTAGAATTAGTAAACAACCCTAACATGCTTGCACATAATGTATACTATCTAGTGAGTTATTGGATTTGCCTAAATTCAAGCTACACAAAAATTACAAAAGGCCATCTTCTCCTTGATCCTTAATGATTGCATTAGAAATTAACACCCAATGACACATATTAGCATTTAATATAACACAAAAATAACCCAAAATTTATGAAATCAACTCAAAAAAGAACTAACCGAAAAAAAGACAGCAAGGAACAACAACCCTAGTTTTAAAATAATGAAAAGAGAAACAGAGGAAGGGGTATCAACAAAAGAGTGTGCAATAGAAATTTTGGCCATTTCTAGAGATTATTGGGTGCTTTTTGCTAAAGCTAAGGAGGGAGGGGTGGTGAGGTTGGGTAAAGAGAGGGGGTGATGCTCGATACAAATGGTTAAAGTGAGGTGGAGCTTTAATAGATTAATGTGTAGCTGAGATGGTTGTTTTGGGATGGCCAAGGGATAAGGATCACCATCTGTTGGCATTGCAAGGGGGAGGGAGCCGATGGTAATTGACTTTGCTAGAGGAGAAGGAGTAGTGGTGGCATGCATTGATAAATAAAAATGGTAAATGGTGAAGGGGTCTTTTTCACCTTTTAGAGAACGATTCTTTCTTTTGTGGGGTAATCCATGAAACAAAAATGAGAAGATAAATGACTTAAATGGTAAATGTTGTGAAGGTCGTATGACATGGATAAAATTACGTCAGGGTATAGGAAGCAGGGTAAGGTAAAAAATATAGTATATAGGATAGGAGATGATGATTTAGGAAGATTAAGGTTTTGAGAAAGGTTGAGGATCTTAGTTTTTGGTGTTTGGTTTTATTTCTAAGAAAAGGTTGTGTATTCCCATGTTTCTTTCCTTTTTTCATATGATTTTATTTTTATTTAAGATTTGAAAAGGAGTTTTTAATGGTTTTGATGATTGATTATCTTAGGAATCATGGTCCTTTTAGAAATCCATCAAATTAAGAGTATTTTGTGCTAGAATAATTATTTGAAGGTAAGACATTCTTATCTTTAATATGAATAAGGCCTTTTGTATTCTGTTGGGACTCCATGTCCTTTGTATGTTTATGAGTTAAGAACGATTTCATTTTCTTCTAGGAATTTAGCATGTGGTAGAGCTATTTTCATGGAATTTAAGCATGTTTTGGGTTTCTCTAATATGATGCTTGATTTTGGTAGTTTTGAGCATGATTTCATTTAATGCCAATTTTACCATGTATTCTTGTGGCTCTCTATATGAAATATGTTTATGTATATGTTTTATGGCATAGAAGCATCCTAGGATTAATATGTTATAATTAGATGGAATGTTGGTTGGTGGATTGCACGTTTGAGTGCTATTTTACCCAGACTAGTCAATCGCTTTGTTAGACTAATCAACTAGCCGTGTGAACAGTCACTTAGTTGGGGAATTTTGATTAATCATTTGCGGGATCAATCGAATTTTTCCCTTGAGAAGTCTATCGATTTACTAAACCTATTGATTGGTGGCCTTGTGATTGGAGTGTTTTGGTCTTTACTTAGACCCATCGACTAGTTTGGTCAGATCCATCAACTAGTTTCCCATGAATAGTTGATCAGTAGGACCAAAATGTCAACTGGTTCTTTGGTTTTATTTTTTGCTTAGGTTTGGTATGACCAAACCAATAGACTGATCCATCTACATTTCCTCATGTTTGTTTGTTAATTATTGTTCTTGCTTTGGGCATTCTATATTAATTTTCCATGTAATTAACACATTCTAATCATGATTTCAAGCATGCTTAACCTAAACTTAATACGCATTAAAATATGATAGTTGGGTCTTCAATTGGTTAAGTTTGTCATATTCAAACACCTAGTTAGTGGCTTATATGCCTTGTGATATGTTTGGTGTTAACACTTGAAAACACCCAATTGATTATTAATGGATATAATTTTGATCTTTGATATCACCAGGTAATTAATAACTAATAGATAAAGATTTCGTTCAAGCCTTATTCTTTAACTCTCGGGGTAGTTGTGAGTTAGTGGACAGGTCGCCTTGTGTTTTATATTTTCACTTAGTACCTATTTTTTCCTCGACCAGGTTGTGGTCAATATGGGTATGCATATATCTTTGAGGTATAAGATTATATTCTAGTAGTCTCACATGACATTGGTGTCTAGTACAGGTGGGTGAGGTATCCTAATACAAGTCCCCAAACACTTCATATCGTCCATTGGGTAGGTGGGTTTGGTATCCCAAATTTTATCCCTTGTCGTAGATGCACTCATGGTGTGATGGGTGAGATATCCTAGTACAAGTTCCCTTGATGTATTTTGACCCTGTGTGGTGGGTGTGGCATCTCATCATGTGTTAGCCCAGGTGTGGTATCGATGGAGAAAATCCCCTTCAATATATCCTGACCCCATATGGTGGGTTTGGTATCCCCTTATGTATGTATGCTACCATGACTTTTATTTATGGTAAATAAATAGGTGTGGTCAAATGGATTATCTTAAAAACTAGAAATTATGTGATCACTAAAGGAATATTATAATATGGTTTATGTTATGTAGCTCTAATGGACAATCTGCATTATTATTCTACCATTATTTCCATGCAAGTATGCCTTAGTATTGATATCATGAGCCTGAGTGTTGTATTATAGTAGTGTGTTTATCACCATGCTATAATGTAACTTTACCATGTTTTAGATAGTTAGTTTTACTAGTACTTCACCACATATAACTACATTTATGTGGTCACTATCTTGATCCAACTTTTGGTTTGGTGATCAGAGGATGATTTATAGGATTATGACTTCCATCGAGAATATGCTAAGGATGAATTTGTGGTACCAGTAACCGGTTAGATGTATTTTTCCCACTACGTTAGAATATTTTTGGTTATTCCCAGTTATTTAAACTCTTAGCTTTAGCTATTGTATTTGGATTTTTTAAACTCTCTCTTCCATTTATATTATCATTCTCATCATTGTTATCTTTAGTCCTATTGTAATATCATTTTGAGGATTCATTCTTTCATTTCTTATTTATTTCACCTTAAATTAGGCATAAGTTAGGTGATGATCACACCTCTTTTATGGTTGATGTGATGATAAAATTCCCTAATTTTGCTTATAAATCTCTTATGCAATGTCTTTAAAAGGAAATTTTCTAGTTTACAATTTGGGAGGGGTGTTACAACTTCTCTACGAGTAGGGACATGGAGTGTGTTCCTTGCCCTTAGTACCTACACTCTAGATACTTCTAGCTAGCATTTGTGGTACTAGGGAAGCCTGCTGCTGATAGGTAGTCCCGCCACCAGACAGTACATGATTCTGTTGAACTCCCACTCAAGAAGAGTAACACTTAAAGCCTCTATGGCCTATCTTGCCACAATTCCAACACTCTATTATCCTACCCTTGCACTCTTTGCTTGAGCGGTTCTCTTTACAAATCTTGCAATGATAGTGCCTTAGGGGTCAGTTACAAATCTAGACCCATAATAATGCTCATTCTACTTTAATTGATTAATATCTTATTGGATAAAAATGTTATAACTTATAGAGATAGATAAACACTATCATATCAAGTAAAAATCATTTAAATTAAAAACAACCATATAATATTCTAACATCATCCAATGTTCTGAGTAAGGGCATGTAACACCCCCAAATTTCACTCCTGAAAATTTTTTTTTTTAAAAGATTAAAGCGGAAGCTAGGAACGAATTTGGGAAATGTTACCGCCACATCTAACACAAGATAATGTCAACCATCTATCTCATGTTAGATGCAAGGCTAAAACCTGTCAAACAATTAAATCTGAATTGTAAACACTTATCAGAATACGAGAAATTTAAAGTCAATTACAAAACCCTTAGAAATCTGAGAACAATACTTGCAACTTCCAAAGGTGAATACAATTAAACAAAATAAATCTCGAAGGATAAATATCCGGATCGCCTACTCAATCAGGTCAAGCCTTCCACCCCAAACCAGTATCCGATCTTAACCTGCACAAGAGGTCTGCTCCCCACCATCGGTGGATCATCACAGGACCCATTCAACCAGTGTAGTATCAGTACGGGTCCAATACTGAGTAAGTCTCGCTACCCTACCTTATAGGAGAGATATCATCAGGTGCATATTAAATTATAGTACAATACGTTAATACAATATCCTACATACTCACAACCCACGACATGAATCTTGCCATACACTCATAGTAACATACAAAACATATGCAGCATCTCACTTAACATATAAGCGTGGTATAACCGAAATAATAAGTGACTCATTATGCACGTAAACAGCATGCAGTAATATATATAATAGAAGCTGGTCATGGTCCAATTAGACTTATTCTTTCTTCTCAATAATAATATGTTCATTTCACACATATTCTTTAATAATCCATATAAGCGCGGGGACCCCACTATTATAGCCGGTGGACCGGAAATCAACACTCAGGGCAGAACGCCTCTGACCACTATTATAGCCGGTGGACCGGAATCAACACCCAGGGCATAACGCCTCTGGCCACTATTCTAACTGGTGGACCGGACTGGCCCCGAAACTTACATGGTGTTTCGCTGTAAGTACTTAGTATTTTCCCATGGATTACTTCATTCAGATTCATTCAACACATTCTTTATTAGACCATGTGAGCGCGGGAGCCCCACTATTATAGCCGGTGGACCGGAAATAAACACACAGAGCAGAACGCCTCTGACCACTATTATAGCCGGTGGACCGGAATCAACACCCAGGGCGGGACGCCTCTGGCCACTATTCTAACTGGTGGACCGGACTGGCCCCGACTCACATGGTGTTCCACTGTAAGTATTTAGTATTTTCCCTGTGAATTAACTTATTCGTTTGGGTCTGTCGAGCCCGAATCCCCCACTATTATAGCCGGTGGACCGGAAATACACACCCAGGGCAGAACGCCTCTGGCCACTATTATAGCCGGTGGACCGGAAATCATCACCCAGGGCAAAACGCCTCTCGCCACTATTCTAACCGGTGGACCGGACTGGGTCGGGCTCATCAGTCTTTCGCTTTACGTAGTTAATGTCTTATTTATGTCTTATTAGGTCACACCACGCCCTTGACATGCATGCCGGCAATGGGCTACCACTCCCCTCCAGAAAGACCGTCCCATATGTTGGGACCCATGTCTCCCCTTTTTACTCGACAATGGACCCATACCTCCCCTTACACTCGACGCCCATCCCCGAGGCTATAGACCCTCTCAGCACATATGGCATTAACTCCGTACGGCCTTGTCTCTCTAGGGTTCTCCCCCCCGGGGAACCCTAATCGGCCTAGGTGGCCCGACCGAAACCCTAGCACGTTACTTCCTCAACAAGTAACCCCCCCTCTTCATCCCCGAACTTCCTCCCTCACTTAGAAAGCCCATACTGGTCCTATATGTAGGTGTATTCGTACTCTCACCACCCTTGCTCCATCCTCCCTCGATTACTTTCACCCTGGTACTCTTCAAGCCACCCACTCCCGTTCAGACCTAATCAGGCTCTTGGGCGCCCTTACCCTGGCCCATGTAATATTTACCTCCAAGTTTCCACCCATCCCTTGGACTCTCCCAATCCTCACTTAACTCCCTCATCCCCCTTTTTCAACGTAAGGGACACACCCATACAAGCTCTAAATCCCCCCATGCAAACTTCCCCTAGGGTCCAATCTCCGCATTCTCTCTTAATTGTTCCACGCTACTAACCCCAGCATGCATGTCCTAGAGGGCCATGCCAAGTCACGTTATCAACATCAAGGATAATCATGGAACATGGCATACACATAAAAATATAAGACACACGCAACATACCTCGTGATCCGTGCTGCGCTACATCAAACAAGTTATTCGTAACACATGCATGATATGTATCAACATGGCATACTCAACACTAAGACAAGTTATTCGTAACACTTGCATGATATGTATCAACATGGCATACTCAACACTAAGACAAGTTATTCGTAACACTTGCATGATATGTATCAACATGGCATACTCAACACTCACCCACACATTATATCACACATTGAAACAGGGCCATAGTTTTGTCCTTACGAAATACCCATAAGTAGAGGTAAGTAGAGAACTTACCTGGATCCGAAGCTAGCTAAGCGACGTAAGAGGGAGAGAGATCACTAGATCGTGGATCCACGAGAAGGCTTTCCTAGATCCGATAGAAATCGAAAACTAAATTAGAAACTATTCTATCAATCAATAATCCACATATTCTAATTAAATAAACACAAACGACACAAATGATCTTTCTTAGAAAACGTGTCCAAAACTTAGAACTTAAAAGCATAGCTTTATTAAGATTTAAGGTTAAAACTAAATCAAAACGGATTAATACAAATATCACTCGGGACATTTCAACTTAATCTGGAAAGCCCGATAAAGAATAATCGACCATAAGTTAATTTATCGAAGATAACTTATTTATTAGGTTTTACAACTAAATAGGTAACCCAACCATTTACATTGAACCAAATCCAAACCGATTAGGTTAAAACAAAATTTAAATGGTTTAAAACCCAAGGATAGAATTCTTTTAGATAAAATACACATAGCAAAATCAATTTTATAAAATCATCCCCGAAAATTAGGGTCTTAAATGCCTAACTATGAATCGACCAAATCACTTTGATTACCCCAAATTGATAGTTTTAAAACACGATTAAACTAATTTTAGATAAATCCAGATAATCGATTTCAACAAAACAATCTTCCGATTAACCAATTCCAGACCATCCATTTTTAAAATTAGGGTTTTAAAATCTACAACACAAACTCCGTCAATTCAAATCAATTGATTCCAATTAAAGGCATTAAAATACAATTATGATCATTTCAACTACTTTTATAAATTTAATTTTAGCAAAACAACTACACAAATAACCAATTTCATAATTTCACTTAAAATCTAAGGTTTTAAGCCCGAAAATACGATTCAGTAAAATTCTATAAATTTAATCAAATTGAATGTTTAGAAATACAATTAAAAACATTTTATAACATATGAATTAATCAATTGATCAAAACCGATAATAGAAATATCCAATTTAGCACAATTAGGGTTTTTTTGGAGTCCGGAACGCAAACCCGATCAATTATTGCCAAAACATACCAATTGACGGTTCGAAAATGTAATTAAACATATTCTAATATAATTTATATAGTCAATTGAATAAAATAACCCAATTACAAAATTCAATTTAAACCCGCGAGAGGTTTGACCTAAAAATTCAATTCCGATAAATTACGCATAATTTTTACAAATCACCACTTCCAATATAAAATTAAATACATTTTAAACGATATTATAAAATCAATTGAGCGGAACGGCTCAATTATACAACCCGATTTCATTACACCCAAAATTTGACCTAAGAATCAAATTCCGATAAAACCTGCATAAATTTCTCAAATTGACGGTTCCAAAATGAAATTGAATACATTTTAAAACATATTGTATAATCAATTTGTTCGAAATCGCAAAAACGGATAGATCCGAAAAATTCGGGCATAACCCGGCCAAAAATCCAATTTTTCCAAAATTTCAACACAACCACACAATTAACTCGTCCAAATCATTCTTACAGCATATATATACATAATCAAACAACTAATTTAGCTTTTTATAAGCTAATTCATACCCAATTAACCAAAACAAGGGTTAGGGTTTTTCGGAAATTATACCAAACAAAAACCGATAAATCGGGTTTTGTAGGGCCGGGGAAGCTTCGCTGGAGGTCGAACAGTGCTCGCCGGTGGTCAGCGTGGCTCGCCGGTGGCCGGACGGTGGCGGCGTAGCCTGGGTTGCCGCTCGTCGCTGCTGCTGCTGCTCCCGCGGCTGCTATGGTCGAGCTGGCTGGTGTTGCGGCTGTAGCTTGCTGCAGCGTGTCGGTCGCGTCGCCCGTCGCAGCTCGTTGGTAGGCGGCGGCTGGCAAGGGAGCAGGGAGGAGGAGAGAGGTGAGGGAGGTCGGGGCTGGGGTTTTTCCGGGCGCAGAGAATAGAGAGGAGCAAGGGGGTCGGGAAAGATAAGCAGGGAAAAGGAAAAGGAAGAGAGGGGGTCGGGGGCACGAGCTGGGTTTGGATGCTGCGTTTTTTTTTTTTTTTTTTTTTTTTTTTTTTTTTTTACCAATACAAGCACAATATAAAATAATGAATATTTAAAATTTATTATTGGAAGAATTTTATCTAAAATTTATTTAACGGAAATTATTTCGAACGGATCCGAAGGCTTAAAATTAATAAAAAGCTATATAGAGAATTTTGGAAACATTCTCGAAAGAATTTACCAACGAACATAGAAATTTATATTATTTACGAAAATGTATTATAAGGCCTCGAAAAATTATTTAAAAGCATATAACAAAATATTTAAGTCAAATTCTAATAAATCGAGATTAATTTAAATAATTTCCGAAATCGGTTTTCCGTAAACCAAAAAGCATAAAACGAAAGGGAATTAATTCCAGAAAGAATTTCATAAATAAACTCCGAAATCTTTTTAAATTAAACTTTCCGAAAATATTAACGATTACCGAAACGAATAAATTTAAAGTTGAAAATATTTTCTACGGATAAAATCATTAAAATAAATTTAACTATTTAAACGAAAATTCTATAATTAGATAATATATTTCATCAACGAAATATAACTCCAGAGTAAAGTCAAAATTACGCGACAAAGTTATAATCGAAAACAAATCTAAAATATTAAAAATAAAAATATGAGAAACAACGGAAATACATATTTTTAACCGAGAATCAAATTCATAAGAATATAATAAAATCATTGTCGTGAACAAATTTGTCTAGAATGGTTCGCAACGACAATGATTAATTACATTCAATTATGAATTCGAAAACATCGATAAATCCGTAAAACGAATCGAAATTAAAATAATTAATTGTTTACATCAAATTACGCTAATAAAATCATTAAGCTTAATAAATTTGGATTCTAAAAATACGGGGTATTACAGGGCATCTTAAAATGATCATCCCCTTACATGAGAAATTTTACAAAAAGGTTAAATTATTTAATGTTAAGGGTTCATCTACAAAAATTAGGCAAATACTAGTTAATTGGCTTCTAGGGATAAGTTGATCTATTGTACAGTTAATATTTCCCATGGCCTAGTTGACCGCTCTAGCCAATGCCAAAATTTCATGGTGTTGGTGACCAACCATCCAGTCAACCTTATTATTTGACTGTTCTAAAAAGCTACCAACTTGTTTGGTCAAATTGGTCTATGTGTCAAAATAGAGGCTAATACTACTAGGGTCATAGACCAACTAGTTGATTTGTTAAATCAACGAGTCAAATGAACTATAAACAAGTTGATAGGTTTATTCAAACTATTTGTCGTGTTTTACCTAAGAAAAAGACTACTAAAGTTATAAGATAACATGGCTATAGGTCTATAAGACCAGTTGATCATTCTCGAGGATTGATCAATGGTTATAAAATGATAGTCAATTTGCCGGGAAAAAATAACCCTTAAAAAATACACCTACACACATTTCCATATAATAATATTTACCTAATAGATCCTAACACCTACCATAACTCACTTAAGGTCCTTACCAAGTAGTAATCACACTACTACAAACACGGGAAATAATAACGGGACATTAATAACGGTAGTTCAAAAACCGTTGTCAAACGCGTGAAAATTAATCGGTGGGAAGTTTTGATAACGGTTCTAGTTAAAAACCGTTATTAAAAGGGCAACGTTAAAATTTGGATGGATGTTTTAATAACGGTTTTATATAAACCGTTTTTAAAAGAGGATTTAATAACGGTTCATATTAGAACCGTTGTCAAAAGTCAGAAGCTTTTAATGAAGGTTCTTCCAGGAACCGTTATTAAAACCCCAAAATCAAACTTTTATTTCGTTCGGTTCAGTTTCGTGCCAAAATTTTCAGACTCTCTGCACTTTCGTTCTCTTGCTCTCCTTCCTTCTCCTTGCAAACCCTCACACCGCCAACTCGCACCACCAGGCTCCTCTCAAGTAAAGGAAACCCTCGCACCGCCACACCTCTGCCATTGTTCCGAAGCTAGCTGGCACTTGCACCTTCATCCTCCGTCGTGTTTGAAGCCCTTGCCTCTGTCAACATTCTGACCGTCGTGTTTGTAGCTAGATCACTTTATGTATGTGTTTTTTCTTCCTCTCGTAACTTTTTATCTACTTATATAAATGCATGTCGCCAGGGTTTCGCTCGAAAATGTGTTGTTGAATGTGTTGGCTGAAAATTTTGCTATTTGTTGTTGAATTTGTTGCGTTACTGTTATATATTAACAAATACATGTGTTGGCCGAGAGCTTTACATATTATTGTTGTATTTGTTTGTATGGAGAATATAGATTCAACATTATTTAGAGCTACAACCATAATAAACAAAAGAGAAGACATTATTGAGGTTATTTAGAGCTAGATTCAACTGTAAACTTTGGAGGGTCATAACTTTTTCATGCGACCTCGGATTTAGGTGATCTAGGAGAATATTTTGGGTATTTTTTCGAGATCTACCACGTGGCAAAGCGGCAAAGCCGGTTTGGGCAATATCAAAGCCCAAAAAAGGCCGTTTTGGCCTCTAAATTTAGGTTTTTTTGTGATACAACCTTTTTAGGGCCTTTTTTACAAATTGAACCTTTAATTTAGGGTATGATGGTGTTATATAACCTCTTGATTATAGTGGTAACATATGTTGCCTACCTTTGTATTATTTTTTATGTACGGTAATACATGTTTTCATTTATTTTAGTTTTTACTTTTATCAGAATTGTTTTTCCTCTATTGTTTATCTCTTTATTGTAATTATGTATGAAATAAGAGCTTCAGGTACCTCCAAAATTGAAGATCTTCGAGACAAAGGAACTTAGATGATGATGATGAAATTGAAGTTTTTAAGGGTTCAAGTGAAGAAGACGAGCAATGGATCTTATAGTCTAGAATAGATTGGTCAACATAGATCCAAAGCCATGTATGTTTGCTTTTCCATATTTTTCTATTAATGAATCATGACATACCTAATGGCTAACTGTATATTAATTGAAACATGAGTGTTGTAGTTTTTCACTGATGACTATGCACGAGGCCAGCAATATAATGTTGATGAAATTGATGAAGTTAGAGGCCAAGCACGTGCACTCATTCATTCGGTAGCGATCTATATATTCTACATGCATTTTTAGGTTTGTATTAGATATGTGAACTCTTTACTTTGGGGTGTAGAGCTACCAAGTTGTGGTATGCCCACTAATTTTATTGCAAGTATAGTTGGTGTATTGAGACATGCATACCAATTATAGATTGATTGAAATTATGGTGTGATTGCAGATTTGGTATGAATTGATGTTGTTTTACATTGCAGATTTGGTAATTGTTTTAACATACATATTTGGTAACTGTGTATGTGGGCAGGAACAAAACTGCAAAAAAAAAGTGGAGTTTTAATAACGATTCTTATAAAAACCGTTATTAAAACCTTGTTTTAATAACGGTTCTGATGGAAACCGTTATTAAAACTCCAGTTTTTAATAACGGTTTTCATAAGAACCGTTACTAAAACGTAGAATAACGGTTTTCATCAGAACCATTATTAAAAACTGGAGTTTTAATAACGGTTTTTAAGTAAAAACCGTTATTAAATATGAAGTTTACGCACATATTCGCGGGTTTTTGTGTATTTTTCATGACGGTTATGAACCGTTATTAAAGATTTAATAACGGGCGATTCAATAACGATTGAAAACCGTTATTAAAACTATAAAATAACCGTTATTAAAATCCCTTTCCGTGGTAGTGTCATAGATTAAAATACAATATACCAATAATTTTGGGAATCTTAATGGCATACAAAAATCATGCTTGCACCTTATGGATTAATGAAAGCCTAAACAATTATATATCATATTCTCCATGGTATGCCACCATGTAAAGAAATTCATGCATCATATTACATATGATAATGTAAATTAAATTCTCAAAATATCAACATTAGACATAAAGTCTTAATCACACCTATGAGGCTTGGGTAAACAAAATCTTAAGTTAGATTATTTTCTAAGAATCTTCCATATATATTCAATATTAACTTGTCCAAGCATGATTTCATCTCAGATATTCATGCTTCAACATAAATACAAAACATACACTCCACTTGCTCATATCAGTTTCAACAAAAATAGTAAAGACAATGGTTTACCTTAAGAAAATATAACAAAGACACAAAAAAAGTCTTTGAAAACCTAAACCCTTTTAACACTTGAAACTATTTTAAAAACATGATATTAAAAGTTATTAAAAAATTAAAATGCATTAAAAAAATATAATAACATTAGGGGTTTAGATGGGGAGGCTAAAGAAAAATCAACCTTTCATGAAAATAGAAATCCTAAGAAAAAAAAAGTTAATTCCTCACTCTTTTCCCACATCTAGATTATCTTTCTTAACATCAACATAAGACGAAGGTATAGGATTAATTAGAAGAGGAAAGGAAGATGAAAACCAAAGGCTAAAGAAAGAAAATATGGGCAAAGCAAGTACGATGAAAAGTAGTATCATTTAGGGGTACATAAGGAAGGGTTAAAGTTAAGGATTTAAGTCTGAATTATTCAAGGTTTATATGGAAAAATAAGGGTATGGTAAAAGTAAAAATCTAAAAACCATATCCTTAATCCAAGATTTCATCTGAAAAATTTTGGGGGTTCAAAGTTGATAATTTCCATTAAGCTAAAATGGTGAAACTAAAATGTTTAGGCTAATATACATATGAAATTTTAAATCACAACAATAAACTATGAACAACAAGGAGAGGAAAATGAAGTAAAAAATCTTCATAGGTTGTAGGGAAAAAACTCCCTCTCAAGAATCGAGTAGATAAGAGAGAAATGGAAGAAGTAGAGGATGACTAATTAGCTAAAGTCATGAAAGTAACTTATGAGAAATTACCTCTATGTGAATCAACTACAAATTTGTAAAATAGGTCAAGCATGATCAATTTTTTTGTGAAAGTGTTAAAGAAACTGCTCAAAACATAATCATGGTGATACAAAATTTATGGGGAAAGATTTAGAGTGAAACTCGAGGTCAAAGAATAACTAGCTCAATCAAAGTAGTGCAGTGTTACCTAAAACTAGTGGATTGATTTGTTGGGTTTTAAAACTCATATTTAAGGAAAAAATTATTTAATTAGTACCTCCAAAAAAGGTGAAAGGTTTTTTTAATAAAACTAATTATCTTTCAAAATCTAAACGAAGCTCAGCAAACCATACTAACCTTAACACCACCTCTAAACCAAATGGAAAAATATACTTAGATCACAATCAAATGTATAGATCAACACACATTGATGGACATAATATATGGGGTAATATAGGACTACTAAAAGAGGCTTTGTCCTTGAAGCACAAAAATAAACATTAATAGTTTATAAACATCCATAACAATAATCTAGCAATGGTAGGGGTCACTGCTCCCTTAAAAGAGTAAGTATTATAAGCTTGCATTAAGCAATAAATATAAATCAAGTATAGTAGTGATAAGGTGAGATTTTGAATGAATAAAAGGTTCAAGATTATTTGAGATTGGTCGTTAGAAGGGAAGGATCACACATATCAATAAATGGGCATAATTGCTAACTTTTTATGGTCTTCAATGTGCCTTAATCTGTGCATTGGATTTTGATATAAGTGTGTTTGATCATTGTGTGGAGGCGTGTTCAAGATTTCTATGTTTTTGGTTGAGTTAGGTTTTGATTTTGTAGGAAAATTGGTTTTACCAGAATATTGTTCGACAAGTTTGAAGGATACAATCAACTACTTTGTTCCTTGAATTTGTATTTTAAAACCTAAAAAATCGATCAACTAGTTTGATCATAGCGGTAGATAGGTTTAATAGTACTTTTTTGTAGCTCTATTTTCACTACAAATGTTTCCATAAAATATTTTACGACATCATGATTATATCTTAATAGTTTGTTTTTTTTTACAAAGCATTTGAGCATGAATTACCTCTTTTATTGATTTCCAATGGATTGAAAAGGGGGTAAATATAAGAAGTCACTTTCATGACATCCACACCTTTATCTTCTTATTCCTTCTTTTCTCTCTCTTCTATAAGATTCCTAAGCAAATAATTTTCTCCCACGATGTTTTTAGATTTTTTAACTTTTATTTCCTTCCTTGTTGTCATTATTTATTTGTTATGTTAGAAATTTTGAGGATCATTATCCAGAACATTAAAGTTTCATGAATTACTCTCATAAGTTAGGATGCAAGCTTTGAACCTTCAAAACCTTAACTTTGAAGCTTTGATTTAGGCTAAGGTTTTGGCATCCTAAAGGCTTCATTTTCTCTCTTATTTCTAACCTCTTAGCTGCCCTACTTTTTGTGCATACTTTCTTTCTCTTATTTATTATTCTTTTAATACTTTCCCTAGATCCTTCTTATTTTGACCTTATGTAAAATGTGGTTAGATTTAGGAAAAGAGTGAGTGATTAACTTTCATCTTTTCTATTATCTAATTTTTTCTCAAGATAGGTGGGTTTTATCTAGTTTCTTCTCATAGGTCTCCTATTTTGCTAGATCTTCCTTGCACGATTTCAATGGGTTTTCTATTTTTCATTTTTTTCCTTAAAAGGTTAAAAAAATTTTTGCTCTCTTTAATGTGTTGCTCAATTTTTTTTGAAGTAAACTATTTAATTTACTATTTTTCTAGAAAATGGCATTACTATGTAATTTTTATGTTCTATTTTTATGAGAATATGGGTAAAAATGAAAAAATGTGTAGAGTAGGTAGATTTTTAATGAATGAAATAATTTCAAGAAGCATAACTTCAAGTCTTGTTTGCATAAGTCCCATAAGTACAATTCTAGATTCATATTTACCTTTTATATTCTAAGTGTCTTACGTGTTAATATTATAGGTGATATGATGGATCGATTGGCTCATGATGGCCAAGAATGTAGAGAATGTGATGTATGTTTTCCTAGTACTTATTATGTTGTTAAAGTGAAAGCATGACTTTATTAATATTCTCAGCATGATTTTTTTATTTCGTATGTTTCCTGAATATTTCTTGTCAAGAACTTGAATGACCTAAGGTTTATGTTTGAATTGATTAAATAAATATTGAGGAAGTTAATTGTGCTATATTAGGCTACTTTTGCCCTAATCAATTGACTTATCTGTTGAGGCATCAACTAGTTAGCCTAGGACTTTAGTGGTCTTGATATTAGGTTAAAATTATCAATCTTTTGAACAAACCAATTGAAGATTCCTTAAAATATACTACTGGTTGGGTCAATCAATTAATTGGTCAGCTTTTGAGCCCAACAATCTTAGCCTCAAGTTAGATACATCGACTAGTTTAACCAAACCAATCATTTGGCCCCATGAATAATTAACTAGTATAATTTACTAATAGATTGGTTCACCACCTCTTAGATTATTAGTAGTTCCCTAAACAATTAAGTGATCGATGGTATCGTTCAACTTGTTAGCGAGACCTATTGACTAGTCTTGGTTGGGTTTGCCTTTCGTGTTTATTTCTTCCTTACTGTGATATTTTTTTTCTGATCCTTTGATATTGACCTATGATGCTAGTATCTATAACTTTAATTTTATTAATTGTGTTTAACTAATGGATTTAATTTAGTAAAGAGAGGAAGTTATCCTACTTTGACTAAGTTGACCTCAAAATCACATTTAAGCTTTTCTCTTTTCCATGGAATGAGTAAATGATTTGATGGTTAAAACTGGAATCTTCTTATGGCATGTATCTATGTAATGAATCATAATGATGGCTAATAGAATTCTAACAATGTTTGTCATGATCATAAAATGTGAAATGTTGTCAGTTCAAATGACATAGTAGGTATAGAAGAAAAATTACATGGACATATATGATGACCTTAAGTTAACCTTATCTTGATCTAACTTTCACCTTATCTATGAAAAAAAAATCCCACATTAACATTATATATTGGAATTGTGCATGATCTAACCTTATAAGACATTAGTAATTTAATGAACTATGATTTGAATTGTGCAAAAGATAAATAAATGGAAATCAAATATTGGAATAGAATTTTATGGTTGATATTAACATTATATAATCCCACATTCTAGCATAATTGACCATGTAATGGGATAATCACTCAAGATATTGTTAATAGGAACACTAGATGATATGACATCCTTATATGGTTGCTACTGTATTTAAATGATTATTATTTGGTATGATATCTTCAATGAGCCTTGGTGTGTTATGAGATATTGATTAAATAAGATATTAATCACTTGGAGTGGAATGAGTATTAAGGGTATGGATTATTCGATCCTTAATTAGAAACTAGGGATTAGTCTGTCTTTGGGTGTTTTAACTTTAGGTGCCTTTGGGTGGGATCCTAGTTGGTCTCGATGCCTTTCATACTCTAGAAAATATTGATGCACTAGGAAGTATTGATACTAAAGTTTCTCGTTACCACATGAGAGTTACTATGGCATGAGCCAATACTAGATGTCCACCGGGTTACTTTTACATGAGCCAAGGCTTTTATGTCCACATGATTACTTTTGCTTGAGATAGGAATTTATCTCCATTTATTTTATTTGACTTCCATGGTATTGATAGACCATGGGTAATGATCTAAAATGTTTTTCAATAATTTTGTAAAGGATTTATGTGATCACCTAACATAAGATAATATGTAGAATGAAACCTAAAATGGTATGAAATTAGCCTTGTCTTATCCAATACTCAATCATGATACACCTATTTCACTAAATGGATACTTCGCTTTACCTCATTAGTATTTAAGAATTCACACATTATATATGAGTTAGTGTACAATCATTTTCATTTCTTAGTAAGTTGAGTTTATAAGAATGAGACTATCAGTTGAACCAAAGATGGCAGCTGGTTATTTCTAAATAAAGTATGTAACCTATGTTCATTAAATGTTATACCAATCATGTTTTATTATGAATGTATAATGTGGCATACCTATAATTATATATATATATATATATATATATATCCATGTATATAGCATGTTTCATTATATGAATTGAGGCATGTTTTCATTATTCAAACATATTTCCATGAATCATAACATGTTTTATGCTAAGAATAACCGTGATCTATATATGATAAGAACCTATGGTTGAAGTTTTGTATATATATGTTGATATTTGTATATGATTAACATCAAGTGTGTGTTGGTTGATCAAAGCACTTCCTGTATAACCTAGTGTGATAGTATATGGATGACATAGTAGGAGTCTTGCATGTATATTCTATTATGTGATACAGTAAGTACGTCATGTGGGCCTTGATGTTACCTTTATCCACATTAGTGGCTGATTGGTTTGCTTAGTTTTTGTGCATACTAATCGTGTTGTTACTGCAATACTCTAATAAATCCCATGAGTTAGACGTCTTGTGTAGATTTCTAAGGACACCGAGTGAGTACTGCATCTTCTTCTTTATTAAAGTTGGGTTCATTGAGCATAGATATTCTTGGAGATATTCTTTTTTTTTCCTTGAGTAACTAAGGCATCGTCCATTGAAATTGGTCTACTTTAATTAATTATTTTCTTCTAGTTTACTTTTAGTACTAGTTTTAGGCTTATATAGCCTTCATTTGAAAACTTTAACTTCCATATCTTTAAGAGTTTTATTGCAAACTATAGTTTTCATTTATGTATGATTATGTGGATACTTAACCTTGTTTCTATTATGATCTAGGCATTAAATTACTTATCTAGTGTTAGATGTAGATTTCGCACTTCATTTTCTATAAGAGTTTAAAGTATTTCCAGTTCGACAATATATTTACATGAAATTTTTTTGTAGTGAAAAATTAGGGAGTTGTAAAGGGTCACTACCATTCAATAAGATGATATAATTATTTGAATATGGAATTTAGAAAGATAAGGAATGGCATATTCACAAAAGAGATTCATAAATGAACTTCAATCCTAGTAACATTCCAATACTAAGGAACATCGAATGTCTTTAGTGAAACATTTCCAAGGAATCCAACAATGAAAAGCATAGAGAATTGAAAGGATGACAAGATATTTAGGGAATTTAAATAACTGTTCTAAAGCAAGTAATAACAAGGGTTGATATAAGATGCAACAATGTTAAACAAGAAGTGTTTCTATACAATGACAATAATGAGGTTTAATGAAATGAAATATTTAGATGAAGTTACAGTAAAAAATATTAGAGGAAATGGGAAGTGTTGTAGTTATGAGAGAGGGATAATGATGATAAGTATTTTGAAGGAAGGAATTTTACTAACAACAGTAATCCTTCCAGGATTCTCCTTGCATATGGAAAAATAAGGAAGGATAAACTAAGAACATATAATAACAACAGAGGCCATCAGGAATACCAAAAAGGATAGTGGTACTACCCCCTAAAAAGAAATTCAATCTAATCTATTGTCAGGTCACATTCGACATTGGTAGGTAAAAACCCAACGTCCTCAATAAAAACATATAAGTGTAAGAATAAAATACACCAAAACCCTAATTTAGATAATTATGAAAAAATAAGGATTTATTAGGAAAAAAAATTAAATAAATTATTTTATTAAAATAAGAAGAATTAATTAAGGTAAAGTCAATAGGAAAATAATAAATAATTTAATTAAAAAATTAGGGTGTTTTGCCAATTAAAATGAAATTATGGAAAAATCTTTTAAAAATCCTAAATTAACCTAAAAAGATAATTTAATTATTATTTTATTAAAATATAAGTATTTTAAATATTCTAAAAATACCAAAATATTTTAAATACCCTAACCCACCTATTTTTCCTTTCTACCCTTTTCCTTTTTCTCCTTTTTCCCCTCTTTTTTTTTTCTTTCCTTCCTCTACTTCCCCTATTCTTTCTTCCCATCTTTCCCTGATCTGGGCCAGCACACCCCCGCACCCTGAACCCTCTCCTTCCTTCCTTCCTTTAACATGGCCCAAGCCCACTGCCCTATTGTTTTTTCCCTCGCAAGCCACCCTGTTCGACCCCCTTTTTCTTTCTTTCTTTTCCCTTGGACTGACCGGTTTGCACCCCTCTTCTTCCTTTCTTCCCCTGAACTTCCCTCTTCCTCGATGCTTCAACTTCCCCACTTCCTAGTGCTGGCACACAACCTCTACACCGTCGTACGCCGGCCTGCCACCCCTACTCTCTTCCCCGTCGATCCCTCTCCCTTCTCCACCCTATCATGCTCTCTCTCTCTCCCCTCATACTTACCTCTCTCTCTTCCTTTCTCCTTCCCTGAGTTGGCAGGCTTGTAACTTTGCAAGCCTGCACTAGCCGTGCGCTACCAGCTAATGACCTGCCATGTGTGACGTCATCTTGCCCTCGTCCCCCTCTATTTTCCCCCATCAATGGCCTATAAATACTCTTTGACCTCCCCATTCAACCCTTTGTCTTAGCTCAGAAATTTGCTCCCTTTTATGCAATGCTGCCAATTTAGCCACTTACTCCATCATCGCCGTCTAGCGCTGCAGCCCAAACAACCTCCCAAAATACTCCCTACACCATCCTCCACGAAACTACTCTACTCGTAACCCTCAATCCTCCCTGCACGAGCCACCTTGGTTATGCAAAGTTGGTTATTTGATTAATTTCAACTCACCCACCACCACCCTTCACGCTGTTGTCTGCCACCATTCCCATCGCAACCACCACTCCCTCTACCTTCCAAAACCACCAGTAGACCCTCCTCTACTTCTCCCTACTTTCGTTTTCCCCTAACTCCCTCTCCTCATCCCTTCCTCCTTCTCCACCACCTTCAACCACCACATCGTTTCCACCTACGTCACCCCTTTTGACTGCACCACCATCACCATTCCAGCCCTATCAACTTAGGGCATCTACCACCACCTCAAATACCCCTCTCATTCCCCCTCTCCTATCTTAAACAACCTACTTTCCACCCTTCTTTTCTCTTCCCCGCCACCACCGCCTCCACCGTGAGTTGTTGCTGTTGCCGCCTAGTCACCACCAACCCTAGGTGGTACCCCAACCCTTATGATATGCTTATCTCTTTTATTATATTTATTTTATTATCCTTATTATTAATAATAATAATATTATTATTATTATCATTATGATATTGTTACTATTATCTTTATCATTTTTATTACTAAATATAGCCTTGGGATATTATCCCATTATTATTTAAAGAATTCAAAACCCTATTTTAATTATTATTATGATTATGCTTATTTTTATTACCATTAATTTCATTATTACTTTTATTATTATTATTATTATTATTAGTAGTAGTAGTAGTAGTAGTAGTAGTGCTAACCTTAGTATACTATTACTATTATTATTCTTGTAAATATTTGAACCCTTACCTTATCATTATTTCGATTATTATTATTATTAATCTTAAACTTAACAATATTTTTATTATTTTTATTATTACCACTATTATATTATCATTTTTATTACTAACACTATTATTAACCTTAACCTTATTATCACTAGGGTTTCTATTATTATGATTATTAAGACCCCTTTTAAATATTATTCTTAAGAATAGAACTAGTACTATTATTATTATTATTATTATTTTATTTTGCTACAACTATTATTATTACTATTATTAATAGTGTTAAAAATATTATCTTTAATAATATAAATATGGCTATAAGTACTTAACATGAACCTATTTTGCAAGTAATAACCTAGTTAGCTAACTTAAAAATAAAATTCCTATTTTTATTTGTAAAGCTTCTCTCATTATTAGTAACCCTAATATTAGGGTAAAGTAGGAAATAATAGTAATTTTGGTAGGAGGAAAATTAACCCTTAGTTTTTTCCTCTTATATGTGAACCAAATCAAAACCCTAAGGAGGCATAGGAGCATGCTTCAAGATCCGTGTCGCATTAGGTAAGGATGTAGTGAAGGCCCTTTATGTGTGTGTTATGTGCCTTGTATGCCATGTACTATGTTATGTGTGTATCTTTTGATTATTATAACTATTTTATGGGTAGCATAGCTTAGATTTGAGGTATGCTTATATGGCTCTCTTATGGCATGTGTATAATATGTGTATGTTGTGCTTATGTTATTATGTGATGTAGCCTTTTAGGACATGCATACTAGGATATTTTAAAATAGTGATATGGGGTGAAAGGATGAAAAAAGAAAAAAGGAAAGTAAGTTGAATAAAGGGATATGGGATTGACCTAATTACCTCATCATCCATGAGGGCAAATAAAAGGTGTTTATGAAAAAAATAAAAGAGTGGGGTGAACTTTGCAAGGGACTTTCTAGGGTTTGCATGAAAACTTTACGGGTTTGGATGGGGAGGATGGATTCTGCATGTGGATGATTTTTACGTATGAAAAGTTGTGTTGGGGTGTAAGTAAGATAAGGGAAAAGTTATTGAGGGTAATTAGAGACTTTGGGTGAAAAATAGTACGTGGGTTAGTATGAGGGTGCATGGGAGACCTGTCTAGGGTTTGGGAGGAAAATCCTAATTTGAGGTGGTTGTAAAAGTAAAAATAATTGAGGGTGAGTGGAATGTGGGATGAGGGTGGAAGAATGTCATACGTAGGGTGAGTATGGATGTTATGGGAAAGAAAGGACGACACATGAGAAATGGAGGGGTGACATGTGGAAAAGAAGGGTGCTAGGGTTTGGTGTAGCCAACTAGGGTTTCATGGTCACACATGTACTTGGGAGAATAAAGTGAAATGGTGGGGGTTGAATATAAGGAAGGTGATGTGTTAGATCAGCTTTAGTTGTGTGAGGTAGAGAAGTATAGGCCACATAGACGCAAATTAGGGTTTTAGAAGAAAACCCTAGAATAAGGTAGTGAGTGGATTTGGAGGATGTAAAGTAGTGGACCTTCATCCACATACTTAGGAGTTGGGCCTCTAATGTGAGTAAATAGAAAAAGGAAAGGATGTTGGGGTATGTTAGGCGGTGCAAAAGTCTCAAGATATGGAACGAGCCCTCTTGGGAGGATAAGAGTAAATATATTGTGACATGTATATCTAGGGCGAAACTTGTTGAATAAGACATAGTAAGATACTAATCATTTAAAGTGGAAGATTATTGAGTGTGGCTCAAATCGATCCACCAGCATAATAGTTATTGAGGTGCCCTAGAGACTGATCCACGGGCATATAATAGTGGGGGATCCCAAGCTCATTAAACGAAACTCTAAGTTTGTTAATACATGTAAAAGTCACTAAGTACTTATAGTGGAATACCATGAGAGTCGAGGTTAGACCGATCCACAGGCATAATAGTGGCCAGGAGCATCTTGCCTTAGAGACCGATCCAACGGCATATAATAGTAGTCAGGTGCACTCTATCATGTATATTTTTGATCCACCGGCTATAATAGTGGGATTTTCGTACTCACATGGATTGATAATAATCATAGTGTAAAATGAGTATTGATTAGAGATTAAAGACTATGATTATCTGAACTATAGCTTGGCCTTTATTATTTGTATTGTTATATGTTGCTTATGTGATCATGCTTGTGTTATATGCCTTTATGTGTTGGCATTAGATGCATGGGTACTTTACTCAGTACATAGTGTATTGACCACCCGTTTCATGGGCGCTACTCATTCCCACGAGTAGAAGGCCCCTTTGAGTTTGTGCAGGTAGGTGATGCTATTTTCGATGCCTTTGATGCTTACCAGGCATCGAACGACGCTGAGAGTTGAGCTTGGACTTGGAATGGGGACCGAGAGCGACATGGCTAGATTTCCCTTTTTTATGTTCCTTTATTTTGTATCGGTTCATTCTGACTTGTTTTATTGTACTGTAACTTTTATCCCTTTTATGGAATTTTAATTATGTACTCTTGGATTGTAAACTCTTTTCCTCATACTCTGATTTCGGTCTTCTAAAAGTTTTTATGCTTTTATGAATTCGTGACCTATGTTTGATCATTGATGGATAGCAATCTTTCTTTATCCTTGTGGTGATTACGAGACTGGATGGGGGCCGAGATTGTACTGATCACTGCGGTAATGTCCTTGAAATTCATAAAATTTGATTTATTTTCTTCCTTTGAATCTTCTAATAAAATGAAAATTTTCAGTAGTGAATTTTGGGGGTATTATAAAGAAGATATCAAGGAAAATGAAAAGTACAATAGTTTGGAGCTTCCAAAGATCGGCCTTAAACACTCGTTCTTGGACACTATCGTTGGTGTGGCAACATACAATTCCTTATGCCCCTATGTACCATAACCAAAACACCAAAGTTTGTTGTACTTAAATCCATTTCTAGTTGGTCATTCTTGTACCAATTATGGAAGTAGTGCCACCTTATATGGCTCTAGTAACATCCTAATGTGGATCTTTTCTCCTTATTAGCATAAGTTTGAATCTTATTATTGTTTCTTAGATGCTGATTCTACTCTCATTCTTAATTGTTTCCTACTAACATGCCTTAGAACTAAATCTCCCATGCTCCCTTGAGTGTTCTATCATACATGGAAATGATATTAGGTGATGTGGATCCCATTAGTAGCTCTTGTATCATAGTCTCAACACCTACACATAAACTATGAATCTTCAAATCTACACTTGACTCCACCTTGAGTGTCAAATAGGTCAAGTTATGAAACTTATTGTAGTACTCCTATACAGACAAGTTATCCTAGAGAAGCACCATTAACTCTTCTTATCCCACAAGGTGTGGATGTGTAGGGTTAAAGAAATGTCTTAAGGCTCCCATGAATTAGGTGATTCATCACTTAGCTGTAACACATAACACCCATAATCTACCATGTCTTACAAGTAAGAAGTTGTAATGTCCACTTTTTTTCTTCTCCGACAACCATACGTGATGAAAACATGATCTTAGGTGTGTATGCATTCTTGTAAGGATTTTGGATCCTCCTAGCCATAAGATTTTAGAATGATGATGACACAATATATTCCTCTGTCAATCCTCTAAGGTATGTGACATGATTATAGTCGATGGTGGTCCTGCCTCCTCTTGTTGTACTTTCCTTTCCATGTAAGCCCTAATGTTTTCCAAGCATTACTTCATATAGTCAAGACAATAGTTATTACCCTCCATCAGTCACTTATGGTAAGGCTAATTCAAGATAGAAACCACATTATCAAGGCACAAGGCCTACACCATAAATCCATACTATCATATAGGAAATGATTACGTCCAACACACACTCACTAACATGAAATTATAGGGTGTTTCAAAATAAGCCAAACCTAAAATTTTATAGTTTTGAGTTAAGAAATAAGATTTTTAAACAAAGCCTAGTTTCTAAACCAAAGAGCTCGGACATGACTCTATGGTTTCAACTTAAAACATTTAAAACATTAATGAGTTTTAGGATAACACTCTCATACCAACTTGTAACACCCCTATTTTTCACTACAAAAAAAATTCATTAATAACATTATAAAAGTAGAAACATAAAATAAACTCATGAAAAATGGGGTGCTGCTACTATGCATATTACAAGATAGATACCTCACTACCTACCTAAAATCAAAATAAGGCTACATACCTAAGAAACAAAACATAATAGAAAGCTAAAGTGGGCATGGAAAAACATAAATGTATGAAAATCAAGGCACACAACCTAGGGTTATGTAAGCCAAACATCTGTGCAAAAGATACCCCAAAATAAAACATTGACTAGAGTAAAGAAGGATGCTTTGGTCACTTATGGACCACAAAGGAAAGTCTCTAAAAACGTATACACTCAAATAACCCAAATATGCTAAAGAAGAATATTGTCTAATCACAAGTGATCCCCAGAAACCTATACAAGACCTCCTATTCATGGTATTAAGTAGGGGATTGGAACAGTAGGTCCATCACTATGCATACATACCAAGAAAACTAGTTTAAGTCTATTATGTAGGTCATAGTGAAAGCAAGGCCACAAAACATACTCATGATATGGCATACTAAAATTTCTATGGAATACTCTTACTATATCATTAATAAACTATAGAATATTATCATACTAGACATACAAGGATCTATAAAAAACATTTGATAATAATCATACCAACATATAAGGATGAAAAAATTTATATCATACCTAATGTATTTTAAAAAAGACATGGATCACTGATCTTATCCATATCGTACGATGTAGAGTGTCTCTCATAGAGTAATAGGCATATAAACATACATATAGGACTATCAAACCATGGATTATTATAAAAGGTGGAACATGATTATACTTAAAATAGATCATATAATAAATCATGGAAATATGCTTCAATAATAGAATCATTCTACAATGGGGCATTTAAGGGAAAAATACAGCAACACATGTTGCGTACACTTATTTATATACATATAAAATACATACATACATACATACATACATACATATATATATATACAAATGATGATTTTTATGCCACATTACACATTCATTGGAACACATGATTGATAGAAATTTTTAAATAATGTAAACATTGGTTACATAATATACATATCAATAATTAGTTGATATCATCGAGTAAAGTGATAATATATTTCCTTTATACCATTTTACTGAGTAATTACCATGATTATGCAATAACTCATAAATTAATTATGGTGTGAGCTTTTCTATTCTTTTGAAGCAAGATTAAGTATTATGTTAGCATCATAATGACCTCAAGATTGACCATATAATAAGACAAGGCTAATTAATACATCTTTAAGTTTCATTCTAGTTATTATTTTGCATTAGGTGTGCATTGAACTCCTTTACAAAATTATTAAACAATAGGTGTGGTTATTTTCCAAGATCTCTCAATACCCATGGAATTCTAACATAATAAATAAACATAACATTTAGCTGAAGAAAAGAAATTGGTGTTCATAAGTCCTCAGTCATGCTAAAGTAACTTGGTAAACATATATCCTAGCATAGGCAAAATTAAATATCATGTGGTGATAAGAATTCCTATTATTGATACCCTCCAGTACATCATCAATGCTTAAGTAGAAAGGCATCAAGATCAATGAGGAACCAAGGATCAACTAAGTGTTGGAAATATGGGCTAAAACCATTCATAGTTGATGATTTGTATTCACATATTTATTGATTGTACTTATTAATAAAAGACCATTTAATGTTATTTATCCAAGTGTTGTATCCCTTTTAGTAATTTTTTTTTGTTCGATAATAGAGTATATGACTACATTGTGGAACACTACTAAATAATATAAATATTATTATTGAATGACTATCCTTAGTTGTAATCCCTTGAAATTTTAAAAAACTTATAATTTAATAAATATCTTTAGTTAGGATAAATTAGCTTTTAAAATTATTTACTTTGATTAATTTATGGATTTTTGAGTATAGAAATTTTGATTGGAATATTTAATAAACTAAAATAAATATTTTGTTATTTTATCATACTTATTTTATTTAAATAATTTTTCAAACCAATATGTTACTACAAATTATCATTTTTAAACTAATATATTATATTATATTATATTAAACTATTAAATTAAATTTTCTATAAAAAAGATTACATTTTTTTTATTTTATAAATTAAATTAAATTATTTTAATTTCCCCAAAATTTCCTTTTCCTTTTTTCCCTTTTTCCTTTTCTTTCTCCTTTTTTCTCCTTTCTTCCTTTTTTCCTCTTTCCTTCTCTTTAGGCCGCCAGGCCAGGTTGTTCCCTTGCCTCCCCTATGCATTGGGCTGCCGACCCATCTCTTCCTTTCCCCTCTGTCTCTCGCACACGCATGTCAAGCCTGACCTCCCTCTTTTCTTTTCTCCCTTTTCCCATGGCTAGGCCGACCTAACCTTTTCTCCCTTTCCCATGCCTGACCTGCCTTTTCTTCTCCCCTCTTCTTCTTCTTCCTTCTTCATTGATCACCTCAAGAATCCTGACACCTTGAGCACCTTGCCCAGCCACCGCACCCTGTAACCATCTACAAGCCTCCCTATCTCCCTCTCTCTCTCTCTCTCTCCTGTCCTATTCTTCCCTATTTCGGACCCAAATAACCCTACACCCCCAACCACACTTACCTCTTCTTTCCTCTTCTTCCCTTCTGATGAAACCTTGTTAGGTTTCAAAAATGCCGGACCAAATTATTTACCATGATATGATCGAGAAACTCGATCTTGATCAGCCTATAGATGAATACCAAAGGAAGATCGACAAAATCAGGGCACGATTGAAAATCAACAACAAACTGAGAAAATTTAATAGAAAAGAATGAATATTTAGCAAGAGTTCAGGAGGAAAAAGATTTGAGAGTCGAGAGAGAGAGAGTGTGTAGTCAGCTAGAGAGAGAGAAAATATTAGGTATGTCTTATTGCAAAAAAGTTTCCAAAATTTTGTATTTGTATATCCCCCCATATGCATATACATATACATATATGCAATATTGGGCCGCCTATATTAGGCTTTGAGCTACCAAGCCCAATTCCCTTACAAATGATACAATATAACAAATATTGTGTGGTGTTGAATTATCTAATCAGCCCACTTACAAACAACTATAATTATTCCAAAGTATTTAGGAGATTATATCTATTCTCCCATTATCTATTTTATTTAGCTAACTGTAGGAATTAAGGGTTGCATAGGCAGCAATCCTTCTAACCTAATTACAGGCCGGGTGGCTGCCTATGTCGCATACTTAATTCTACTAGCTACAGTTGCCGGCGATTGTATCATATAGGATTACAATAATTTTTCCTAATTATATCAACACAATTGGATTCAACTTATCCAGAAAATTTGCAATAATATACTCCACACAACAATAGCAGTAATTAGCAACAATCAACACAGCAACAGCAGCAGCACATACAATCACAACAACCAGCAACATGTCAATTTCCAACACTTGTATTCTTATCTCCTTTCCTAATTAATCACAAAATAACAAAAATATTTATATGTACAATTTAAATTATAAAAATTAACAAAAATATCTAGATAAAAATTAAAATCATTTAGATACACATCATTCCCCTATTCTTGGTGGGGTTTCGTCTCTAAAACCTTCATGATTCCAGCAAAAGGACATAAATCAGATACATTAAAAGAATTACTTACATTACCAAATTTAGTAGGTAGATAAATTTTATATGCATTGTCATCAATCCTTTCTAACACAATAAAAGTTTCATCTCCTCTAGGATCCAATTTAGATTTCCTAAGGGTTAGAAAACGTTCTTTTCTAAGATATAACCAAACCAAGTCCCCAGGTTGAAAACCAATTTTCTTTCTCTTTTTATTAGCAACCTCAGCTATTTTTTGAACTCTTATATTAATTTTTTCACTTACATATTCATGTAATTTCTTCATTTTTTCTGCACGAGATTCAGCATCCAAATTATGTAAATGAAAAATAGGTAAAGGAACCAAATCCTATGGAGTTAATGGATTGAAACCATACATAACCTCAAAAGTTTTCTTAGTTGTGGAATGTATAGTCCTATTATAGTAAAATTCTAACTGTGGTAATATAGCTTCCTATTGTTAAAGATTTTTCCCAAGTATAGCTCTTAACATGTTACCTAAAGTCCTATTTACTACTTCTGTTTGTCCATCAGTTTGAGGATGACAAGTAGTGAAAAATAATAGCTTCGTACCTAATTTACCCCACAATACATTCCGGAAATGACTTAAAAATTTAACATCCCTATCAGATACTATGATCTTAGGTACCCTATGTAATTTAACTACATGTATAAAAAATAAATCTGCCATAGCCACAACATCATTAGTCTTATTACAAGGTATGAAATGTTCCATTTTACTAAATCTATCTACAACAACCATGATATAATCCTTAGCCCTATTAGTCCTAGGTAATCCCAAAATAAAGTCTAAATAAACATCAGCCCATGGTTGGGTTGGAACTGGTAAAGGTGTATATAACCCAAATGGTTGAGAAGTAAACTTATCATGTTTACAAGCCACACAATTACCTTACCACATTCCTTTTCATAAAAGGCTAATAAAAATGATCAGTTAACACATCTAAAGTCTTTTGAAAACCCAAATGGTTGTCCCTAAATAAATATCTATAAAAAAGATAATATTTTCCTTGTGTAGTGGTATCACAATTCTTATATAATTCGTTAAAAACATTATCCTTAGCATATAAAGTCTTAATATGAGAAAACCCTAATAAGTTTGCATCCACTGTATTTAACAAAGCATATCTCCTAGATAATGCATTAACAACTATATTATCACCTCCTTTCTTATACTTAATCACATAAGGAAAACTCTCAATAAATTCTATCCATCTACCCTACCTTAGATTCAACTTTGATTGAATCTTCAAATATTTAATAGCTTCTTGATCAGTATTAATAACAAATTCTCTAGGCCACAAATAATGTTGCCATACTTCCAAAGCCCTTACTAAAGAAGATTATTCATTTTCATAAGTAGAATAGTTCAAAGCACTGCCAATTAACTTCTCATTAAAATAGGCTATGGGTCTACCCTCTTGAGAAAGAACAACCCCAATTCCTAAACTTGAAGCATCATAATCTAACTCAAACATTTCTGAAAGTCTAGAAGAACTAATACAGGAGCTTGAGTTAATTTTTCCTTAAGAGATTCAAAAGCTCTCTCTTGTTCTAAACCCAACTTAGATCCATTCTTCCTTTTTTTGTAACTATAGTTAAAGGTGCAGCCAAAGTACTAAAATTCTTAACAAATCTACAATAAACAGAACATAATCTATGGAAACTTCGAACTTCAGTCATTGATTTTGGTATAAGCCATTCTTGCATTGCCTTAATCTTATCCTTATCAATAGATATCCCATCCTTACTAATTACAAAACCCAAAAGACTACACTTTCTAAGAAAAATTTTGAATTAGATAAGTTAGCATATAATTTCTCTTCCTTTTACACATCCAAAATAGTCCTCAAATGTTTCAAATGTTCATCCATATATTTACTATAAATCAGTATATCATTAAAATATATAACTACAAACTTCCCAATGAAATTCCTAAGGTCATGGTTCATAAGTCACATAAAAGTAATTGGAGCATTAGATAACCCAAATGGTATAACTAACCACTCATATAACCCAAAATTTGTCTTAAAAGTTGTTTTCCATTCATCTCCTGGTTTCATCATAATTTGATGATATCCACTCTTCAAGTTTATTTTAGAAAACACTATAGCTCCATGTAAAAGATCTAAAATTTCATCTACCCTTGGTATAGGGTACCTATACTTAATTGTTATTTTATTTGTAGCCTTAATATCTATACGCATCTTCAACTTCCATCTTTCTTAGGAACTAAAAGAACTGGTATAGCACAAGGACTCATTGATTCCCTAATATAACCTTTACTTAAAAAATCATAAACCTATTTTTTAACTCCTTTACTTCCTATGAATTAGCCCTATAAGTAGGTCTATTAGGTATGACAACCCCTGGTATAAAATCTATTTGATGTTATATGCCCCTTAATGGAGGTAATCTATGGGGATTTTCTTTAGGAAACAAGTCAGTATATTCTTCTAATAAACCCTTAACATTATCAGGTACATACTTAATTAAATCTGAATGACACTTATGACACTCCTTATACACCATTAGATACATATTTACACTTTGATCAATAGCTCATTCAACCTCAACTTTCTTAGCATAAAAGCCAGATGATTTATTAAGTTCATTTGAACAAGACCCAATATCCACATTCTGCTTAGTCAACTCTTTATAATTAGATTTTATTTTGACTTGGTCATCATAAATTTCCTTTGGGGTCATAGGTGATAAAATAATTTTCCTATCATCCTTATATACCGTATACTTATTTTTATAACCATCATGTGTTACTTCCCTACCATACTGGCATGGTCTTCCTGACAAAATATGAGCAGCATGCATGGGTACTATATCACACAAAACAGAATCCTCATGTTTTTCTAACTTTAAATTTACTAAAACCTGCTAACTTACTTTAACATCTCCCAATTCATTTAACCACTGAAGCCTATATGGTTTTCGATGTTTAGTAGTTGGTAACCCTAATTTAGATACTAAAAGAATACTAGCAACTTCCACTATCAATTTCCATATTAAAACATTTATCATTAATGAAACACCTTGTATGAAAAATATTTTCTCTTTGTATTGTGTTTGGATCTGGTAATTTATTACTATTTAAAGCCCTACATACCACAAACAGATCTCTAGTTACTAGAAGTTCTACCTCTTCTTCAGATTCACTAGTATCATTTATCATTGTGTTAATCTCCAATTCTTCACTTTCAGATTCTGAATCTATGTCCCCAGATTCACTAATTAGAATATTTTTCCTATTAGGACATTTAGAAGCTATATGTCCAATTCCCCCACATTTAAAACACTTAATGTCTCTAGCCCTAGTTTGACCACTAGTAGGATTAGCCCCATTAGTTTTACCCTTATCAATTTTGTTTCCAACTCTAGCATCACTACCTTTGCCTTTAAACTCAAATTTCCCACTATTCTTCCAATTTCTACAACTATTGCCACCAAAATTCCATTTAGCATTACTTTTAAACCCAAATCTAGGTGGTTTATTCTGTCTAGTTCTCCTCATTTGACCCTCTATTTTAGCTGCTATATTGATCATCTCTTCTAGGGATCCATATGGATACAATTCTACCCTATCAGCTATTTCAAAATTTAATCCACTCAAAAACCTAGCCATAGTGGCATCCTCATCCTCAACAATTCCTGCTTTAATCAATAACATTTCTAATTCCTTAAAATACTCATCAACAATCCTATTACCTTGAATTAAGGACTGCAACTTCTTATATAATTCCCTATAATAATAATTTCAAACAAATATTTTCCTCATTAAAGTCTTAAACTCATCCCAAGTTTGAATATGTGGTTCTCCACTCCTAACTCTAGTTAGCATAAGATTGTAGTACCATGAAGAAGCATAATCTGTAAACTCAACAATTGCCACCTTAACTTTCTATTCACCTGAATAGTTATAAAACTCAAAAACCAACTCTATTTTTTTCCCATTCAAAATAATAATCAAGATCACTCCTTCCATTAAACCTAGGTATGTTAAAATTAAGATTACCAAAATTCCTATCAACTCGATCGAAATCTCTCTTATGCCTATTAAATTGTCTAGGATGCCTATCACTATTATTAGATACTTGATTCTCTAACTTTTTAGATTATTCAAGGGAGGGATCCTATTCCTAGATTCAATAGGAGCTCTACCTAACACCGCATCATGTTGTTGATTTACCCTATTATTCTATAAATTATTAAGTCTAATATCTTGTTCCCCTAATTTTTGTTCTAAATTAGCAGATAATACAGCAAATTGAGTAGTCATTTGTTCCTGAAAAGTCCTACGTGTCTCTAGCAGATCATTACCAGTCACAAAAATAGATTGATTTATAGATTGGCTGTTATTAGACATATTTATTCTTTATAATTTATTTAATATATGTGACTTATTATTAGATACAGAAAATGCTATTAATTCACAATCAACATCACTCAGAATTGAACAAAATAACAATTCTAGTAGTCAACTTGTCAACAATATATAGAATAATAATAACAACACAATCAAATTTATAAAGATAATCGAATTTCAGAGATGCAAGAAAATAAGAGGAAACAACAGAAAATAACAGAAAGGAATAAGTGTATCGTGCCAACAATTGTGGGCAGTTAAAGCCGACAAGAAAATAAGATTTTCCCCTCTTCTTGGAGCAATTTACCCCTTTTTGTATAATCACTGGTATTGAGATTATACCATCACACTCAGTCAACTTCTTAGTGTAACATTATTCAGTAATACAAGATTACCGAATCTTAACCACTAAACAGATGAAATTGATAGAGACAAATACATGGAGAAATACTACCAAGTGTAGGAAGCAGTAACAATTGTCGCAAGGATCCATGGTTGAATCCACAGTATTTGACCAAACCCTAACAGGAGATAGAAGTCAGGGAAGCAGTAACAATTGTCCCTTCAGGGTGCTAAAAATCACGCCAAAATAAAGAAATCACCGGTCTCAAGAATCATCACAAGAATCGTTCAATTCTTGTCAGACACAAACCTTAATCAACCAACTTACCAAATTGAGAGTCAAATGAAACCAAGATTTAGGAAAAACAAAAATAGCACCAAAAAATTAACCCTAAAACATAAAAAATCGATTAACCGAGGCTCTGATACCAAATGATGAAACCTCATTAGGTTCTGAAAATGCTTGACCAAATTATTTACCACGATATGATCGAGAAACACGATCTTGATCAGCTTAAGGATGAATACCAAAGGAATATTGATAAAATCAAGGCAAGAATGAAAATCAATGACAAAATGAGCGAATTTAACAAAGAAAAATGAAGATTTAACAAGAATTTAGGAGGAAGAGGATTTGAGAGTCGAGAGAGAGAGAATGTGTGCAGTCAGCCAGAGAGAGAAAAAATATTAGGTATGTCTTATTACTAAAAAGGTTCCAAAATTTAGTGTCTGTACATCCCCCTATATACATATACATATATGCAATATTGGGCTGCCTGTATGAGGCTTCGAGCTATCAAGACTAATTCCCTTATAATTGATACAATATAACAAATATTGGGTGGTGCTGAATTATCAAATGAACCCACTTACAAATAATTACAATTATTCCAAATTATTTAGCATATTATATCTATTCTCCCATTAGTTATTTATTTATCTAACTATGGGAATTAAGGGTTGAATAGGCAGCAATCCTTCTAACCCAATTATGGGCCGAGTGGCTACCTATGTGGCCTACTTAATTCTACCAGCTATAGTTACCGGCGATTACATTATATGGGATTACAATAGTTTTTCCTAATTATATCAACAAAATTAAATTTAACTTATCCAGCAAATTCACAAAAATATAATCCACACAGAAACAACAGCAATCAGAAAAAATCAACAAAGCAACAACAACAGCACAAGTAATCACAACAGCCAGCAACATGTTTATTTCTAGCACCTGTATTCTTATCTCCTTTCCTAATTAATCACAGAATAATAAAAATAGTTATATGTACAATTTAAATTACAACAATAAAAAAATATCCAGATAAAAATTAAAATCATTTAGATACACATCACCTTCCCTCTCCCTACCACCTGACCACCTATTGCCACCTTACCATCCTAGTGCCACCCTATTAAGCCACCTACCCCCTCCTTTCTCTCCCTATAATTTTTATTCTCATCACCATCCATTCATGTCCTATATTTTCGAGCCTTCCTTCCCCTCTCCAACTTATTTCTCTTATTTTCTTCTCCTTCCATTACCATCCCTGTTTTTGCACCACTGTCTCCTTCACTGCTTCCTCTACCTCACCAACACCTGCACCACCTTTTTCCACCACCTACCACTGCCCTAAACTACCACACTGTCCCTCGATCCACCCTTTATCCCCTTTATTTTTCCCCTCTCCTTTTTCTCTTCTTTTTTTTCCTTCTCGGTAGCCTTCCTACACCTCCTCCTTCCACCGCCTCTACCACCACTTACACAACTGAACCACTCCTTGCAACCTCCCCTACCATTCCCTCACCTCTTTTGGCTGAAACAAACCCTTATAAACCCTTACAACCCCTCATTTTCCTCCTCCCTTTTCCTTCCTTCTCATCCCCCTCTACCTTAGCAGCCACCTTTGCAGCCTCTCTGGCGCTGTCCCGTCACCCTTAGCCGCTAACAACCCATCCCCGACCACCACCTACACCCCTCTCCACACCTCCACCCTTCTCATGCCCTAAATCCTCCCCCACCTGCCCTATTACCTATCCCCAGAACCTTACCCTGAAAACACCACTTCCTCCTTTTCTTTCACCCACCTTCTAGCCTTTTCTCCTTTTATTTTGCATACAGCTCATGCTGTATGAGTAGGATGAGGTGCCATATGTATTGGTTATTTTATAAAGTCTTATGCTTCGGTTTTCTCATTTATAATACGATGTATTGATATTATTTTTAGGTATTAGTTTTTCTAATCAAAGCTTGAATATTTAACTGGGATACCAGTAAGGTTTGATTTTTACGGGAATTAAGGTAATCATTTAACCCCACTTAAACACATGGATAAATGTATGCTAGCACATTGGGGTTTTAATATGTTATTTTGCATGATATATATATTGTTCAATATATTATTTTTAGTTGCGTATATTGATTGATAAAAAGGGAAGCATGTTAGTTTATATGTTATGTGTGGAAATATTGCTTAAGGGAAGAGTTTGGTGTTTAATGAAAATTTTCAGTACTTATCCATGTTACATTAGGGTATTGTGACCATTGATGCATGAAAAATATTATTGTGAGCCCTACGGACATTTTAATAAAATGTCTTATATAAGAATGTGGCCTAATATATGTGGGTGCTAATGAGTATCATATTGAATCATAATAGTGGTGGAGTAGGATGATGAGAATGGAGTATAAATATTAGTATTTTATGTAATGAAGGTAAATTAATAAAAGTGGTGTAACAAAGGGCAGAGTAGTAATTTTATAAGTAAAAGGGGTATTATGGTAATTTTAAGAGTAAAGGGAAAAATGGTAATTTTATAAGTAAAAGGGTATTTTGGTAATTTTAAAAGTAAGGGGTAAAATTGTAAATTTGGAAGTAAAGGGTAAAATGGTAATTTTGGAAGTAAAGGGGTAAAACGGTAATTTTGGAAGTAAAGGGGTAAAATGGTAATTTTTGGAAGTAAAGGGAGAAATGTTAATTTGAAAATGAAGGGCAAGATAGTAATTTGAAAGTAAAAGGGGTAAAGTAGTAATTATAATAATGGAGAATGGTAATTTGGTAATTATAATAACGATGAAGGGTAATTTGGTAATTATGATGATAGAGAAGGGTAATTTGGTAATTATGATAATGGAGAAGGTTAATGTAGTAAATTAACCAACTAAAGGGTAAAATGGTAATTATGATAATGGAAAAGGGCAATTTGGTAATTATGATAATGAATAAAGTTAATTTGGTAATTTAACAAGCTAAAGGGCAATTCGGTAATTATAACAAAGGAGAAGGACAATTATGAAGGGTGATGACCTAGTAAGTGTGGGAGATAACGTGGTAATCTAAACCAAGTAAAGGGTAATTTAGTAATTATATAACATAGAAGGTAATATGGTAATTTGGCAAGTAAAGAATGGATGTCTTAATAATTATTCAAGTAAGGGATAATTCAGTAATTTTGTAGAAATAAAAGGGTATATCAGTAATTTATATCTAATATGTAGTTGTGATAACAGAATTCGTAAAATGACTCAAGTAACACTGAATATTAAAAAAATGGTTTGACAAATAGTAAATATCAAGAGAATGAATCCTAAATTGGAATTAGATGAGATTATGATGGCCTTAATGATTCCTCTATGTTACCTTGGATAATCGTATGAATAGCATATACCTAATAATATCAGAACGATTGGAAGTGAATAAGTATTTGATTGTTGTGCTTTTCATGATCACCTTAATTAAGACACTGATAGTTAAAGTGGAAGACCCCAAGATCGGGAATGGCAGCTCTTTAAGGGTTGCTACCCTAAAGACATGGTTTAGCCCATGATTATTCTGGTATTTGCTAGTGTACCTTTGTGCCTCAGCCAGGCTCTAGATCCTACTCTATCTATCTCTACGGACCTATTTAGGGGGTATACATACTTATAGATTAGGTGTACTTGTCGGTAGGGTACTGAGTAGCTATATGCACTAGTACGAAGAGGGTACCTTTGTGTCCTTGGGTTGATGGTTGAAGGGTACCGAGTATCTTGCATGCACTAGTGCGACTGGTGTACATTTGTGTCTCAAGATCTTGATCTCCCTATTGAGGGAAATAAATGGAATTGTTGTGATGATTAAAAGGGAAAAAACTAATCATAAAAGTGAAAGATTAATGAGTCGGGCCTAGATGAATTATTATGAGTACCGGTCCTTCGAATATAGTAGTGGCCCAAGAGTGTGTTGCCTTGGAAGATGTTTATGAGTACTTGTCCACCGAATATAATAGTGGCCAAAGAGCGTGTTGTCCTGGATGATGTTTATATGTATTCTTGTCCAGTGGTAATAGTAATGGGGGATCCTAAGCTCAATGAAACCAATTATGGAAAATACTAATCACTTATAGAGGAACACCATGTGAGTCTAGGCCAGACTAGTTCACCAGCGAATAATAGTGGCCAGGAGTGTTCTACCCTAGAGACTGATCCACTGGCAATAATAGTAGTTAGGAGTGATCTGTCCTGTATTCCAGTTCACTGGCTCTAATAGTGGGGTTCTCACACTCACATGGATATATAAAATTAGATAGATTATTAAATAATGATTGACTAATGGCTTAAGGCCCATAAGTTATTATTGTATGTTTTGACCCATTTATATTTGATGGATCTATTAAGTGTGTGAATGTATGCATGTGCATATTATGTAGGCACCTCTCATTATATGTGTACATAGTTTTGTATAATGTGTTGCAATGCGTGCCTACTTTTAAGTTGCTTTAAAGGGTTCCATTCATGGGGCCCTTGCCTATTCAATGAGCAGTGTCACTTGTAGGTCCATTTTCAGGTGCTATTCAAGTAGGAAATGGGAAAGAGCGTAAGGATTATCTGAACTTTTAGGGTTATACTCTTTTTCTTTTACTTTTTGGTTTAAATGTATTCCTTGTTCTTGTAACTATCACTGGTGTATTTTAATCTTGTAAAGTGTATTACGCTACTCTAACTTTTAATACAGTTTGCAATTCTAGTATATTGTATTTCATTCTTTTAGCCTTAGCATTTGGTATTGGAACGGTAGGAGTGATCCGGTCTGGTACTAAGTATGGCGCTAATATCCTCGAAATTCACTATTTATTTTATTTTCTTCTGCTGTTTCTTTTAATAAAATAAAAATTTTCAATTATAAATTTTGGGAGTGTTACATTAGTGTACTGTCATCTATTTGAAGGATATCAGTGATAATAAGACTAGTATATTGATTACTTGACGATCATGTTCCACTAATCATTGATATGAGATATCAAACTAATAACATAGACACATATTATGGATCATGGTATTGGACTGACATTATAAGAGGATAATATATTGCATATTAGGTGAGGTGTCATTACTATTCTACAAATAGTATATTTTCCTCTAACGTACGATCTTCCCATATGTTAGTATGATGATTATCATATTTTAACTCTACCAAGCATTAGGGGTTATCATAAAGGTAATGATTAAACATAGTATGAATCATATAAAGGTGAATATATGATTAATTTTATTCTTATTTTGGCTTAAAAGAAATATCTTTGGGCCCTTAGACAAGTATGACTAATGTTAGCATGGCCATATGAAAAAGAGGTGTAATTTGTTTAAGGTTAGTCTGACATGGTAACCAAGGAAGATTATGATTGAACAAAGAAATGATGGAATGATTAATGACTTCTTTTTAATCTAAATATTGTGTGATAAAAGGGATAAGTATACATGTAAAAATATGTTGTTTTGAGTTCATGACATTTATGTAATTTGGGTGGTCATAACATCTTGCTAGCGTCTGTTTTTTTCTTATATGAACCAAAAAGATGTTTTGAACCACTACCAACATCAAGTGAACATATAGGGTCACACACAAATAAAAATGGATTAAGAATGGACTATAAATTAGGTAAGATGATGTCTTAATATCGTTAATATTTCTTTAAACCTAAGTTTCCTTTAGTTTGATTAAAAGCCTAAGTTTGATGTAACTAAGGTGAGGTAGGGTTTTCATATAAAAGCAAGCTAGGTTTTTATTATAAATATTCCTTAGCCTTTCTTTTGTGTGTAGATAAACCATAAATTGTGAGTGATTTCCTAGCAGCTCTAGCACACATCCTTATTCATTAGGTTTTGCTATGTGTAGATATTAATGAAGGTGTAGCATAATTCTTACTACTTCCCTAAACAAGATTGAAGTCCAAGGATTATAGTAATCATAAATTGGAACAAAAAGCTAATAAAATCTTCTCACCTTAAATTCAAATAAATTATTTAACCTTTTTGGGTGATAAATAGTTTCAATCTTAATTTAGCATGCGTTCTTGCATATTTAGCTATTAATTTTATTTTATTGTATTTTTTTTGTAATGATTGTTGATGTTAATCTTATGTAAATAGGATAAGATTAATCTCACTAATCTTGTATTGCTTATTTAATGGGATTAGATTAATTTCATTAATCTTGTAACACCTATTTAATGTGGCTATATCAATATGTCTAATCTTGCAATGCCTATTTCATGGGATTATATTAATTTGACTAATCTTGTAATGCATGTTTAATGAGATTAGATTAATTTGACTAATCATATAATGCATATTAAATGGGGTTAGATTAATATGAGTAATTTGCAAAGTATATTTTATGTGGTGAAACGAATTTGATTAATTGTATAACAACTATTAAGAGGGGTTAGATTAATGTGATTAATTTAATTAGGGATAATTAAAAGGAATTTAATTGGTGTGGTTAAGTAAAATAGAGATCAAATGGTTTTAAGATTGATTGGATCAATCCTTTACATTTTTCTCATTAAAAATAATAAATGTGATTAATTAGTTGCATTTAGTCTAATAAATTAATGTGCTTAATTTAACAAGGGTTGTCTGGGGCGCTGCCCAATACCTTATAGGGGCATTTCTACTTGACCTTGGTTATCTTGTCTTTACGCATTCTTGTATGTTATTTTTTATGATAAATGTATAAGTATAGGTATAAATAAGTTGTTTATAGTGATATAGCATGGCCGTGCAATTATGAACTACATATTTTTATGTATTTTTGTAATAGTTTAACGACCGACAAGTTAGTAAGTATTTTTGTAAATATTTCATTTCTTCAATAAATCACTTGTAATTTAAGATATCATTTAGATGTACCCTCAGTGTTTGAACACGGTCATTTTGAAGTAGCGTACATCCTATGTTATTGGAGTCCAATAATTAAAGCAAATGGGTTGACTAGAAGATTTCAAAATTGGCCATGCTAAAAGATCAAAAGTGGTAAATTTTTGCTAGTTTATTTTCATCTAGGGGTCATGCTATATCACACATATTATTTTGTTTATTTATTTTATATTTCTTGTATGGATATCATTAGTGAATTTTTATTGAATACATAGTCCTTATAATATTTATCTTAAATGCGTTCCTAATACCCAGGACTATCTTCACTAGTATCATCATTGAATGGGTCTGCTAAAGTAGGACATTTATGATTTGTTTTAGTGAAAGAATTTTAGATGATTGTCATCTAATAAAGGTATTAGTTAGACATCACAAGTTAATCAAAATGGGTTCTCCTTTGAGTCATAAGGTTTTGTTGTTATTATTAGCCATATAAATCCACAACAAAAGATATGCAAAAACTTAAAAATATGTTTATCAAATAATTAGATTCTATATACCCGCAAAAGTAAAAGAATATCCCACTTCATTTCATTGTCATCGAGGAATAACTTCATCGAATGGCATAAAATTTAAGAGTATTTCTCATCGAGGAAAGGAAATGCTATTTCCTTAAATAGTTACTCCTTGAGGAATTGGCAATTGATGCTTCTCGTGTCAAGCTAGCAGCTTATTATAAGAATAAGGATGATTATTAGATGTATGTTATCTAATATTATCTTGCATGAACTCAAAACTCTAGAAATATATTAATCCTATGGATGATGCTTATGATCTCATCACTGAACTCAAGAACTTGTTTCAAAAACAAGTTCGAGTCAAAAGGTTTTAGACTACAAAAGCAGTGTTTTCATGTAAGTTACAGAAGGGAACCTAATAAATCCTCATGTTCTCAAGATTATTAGTCATGTCGATTATCTTTAGAGATTAGGTGTTCTTGTTAACCAAGAGTTCTCTATAGACTTGATCATGTAATCATTTCTTGAGTCATATGATTAGTTTATGAACTAATATAACACTCCCAAAAATTACAGTTGAAAATTTTCATTTAACTAAAACAAATACAAGCACAGGAGTGCTATTGCTGTGATCCGTACAAGCCTAGCCCCAGCCAGTCTTATACTAACCACAAGGCTTAAGAAAAGCTTTATGAAGCATTAGAAAAACTTTAACATAGATTCATAGAAATTGAAGTATTTATAACATGAAATTCAGAGTGCGTGGTAAAATTTGTTACAAATGAAAACGAGTTACATAGTCAAGTTCCCAAAAGTGATAAAAGGTACAATGCCATAAAGAAAAATTGAAATAAAACAAGAACCATTAGGAAATAGGAGTAAAGAGAGTCTGACCAACATCCACTCTTGGCCACAAGTAGGTCCAATATTCAGCACAAAACACGGTCCCACCTACCTGCACAATCTCAATAGGGCATCTACTCGTGGGAATGAGCAACATCCTTGAAATGGGTGGTCAGTATGCTACATATTGAGAAAGTTAACCATGTCGATAAATCCATACATAGAAAGCATATAATACGAGCATGATCATACAAATAAACATACAAGCAATGTAGATTATAGAGGTCGTGTTGTAGTCCAGTTATGCTTATTCTTAAGATTTATGGTCAGTATACTAATTTCACACCGTACTTATTGTCAATCCATGTGAGTATGGGAACCCTGTTGTTATAGCTGGTGGACCAAAAAAATATGAAGGGCAGAACCTGATGCATGTACGGTTAGAGTTTCAGACTTGGATGGAGTTTATAGGGTTATTCGATGAGGATGGAGTATGGAGTTTATAGTGAGAGATGATTTGGAGGAGGATTTTTGGTGGAAGGTGGTGGGAAAAGATAAAGGGGAAATGGAAGGATAAATTAATCTTTAAACTACAGAGAAATAAAGATTAAGGTTTTGAGAACAAAACCGTTCACATAGATTCAGTTTTTTTTCAAGACGAATCCACACAGAATTCGGGTTTTAAGCAATGCTTAAGGTTGTTCTTCTTATTCAAGTTGTGTGTTTCTACTCAGTTTCCTATGGTTTATATAGCCAAGTAACTGAGCATCTCTTAAAATATTACAAGCATATTCCCTCCCAAAAGCATTAATTCCCTTAAGACTAGCTAGTTAATATTTAGTTTCTAACCGACTAAAAGTAATTAACAATAACTAGTATTTAAAAATAAACGTTACGCTAGCTAACAAACTTTGACTAAAAGTAAATAACAATAACTAGTACTTAAAAATAAGCGTTATGCTAGCTAACAAATGTTGCATGAAAGTAAATAACAATAACTAGTACTTACAACCATCCTGCAAGAACCTTGGCCAAAACCTTGTAGACCACATTGCAACAAGCAATAGGTCAAAATTCAGCTAACTTAATAGCATTTACATATTTGGGAATGAGTACCAATTTAGACAGACCCATGTTTTACCTTCCATTATTCATCCTTCACAATCAGGGTTTGTCAAGGGCAGAAGAATTGGAGATAATGTTTTTCTGGCTCATGAGTTGTTGCATTTGTATAATAGGAAGAACATTTCACCAAGATTTATGCTGAAGATAGACATGAGGAAAGCATATGATTCTATGGATTGGCTTTTCTTGGAAAAGGTCTTGTTAGGCCTTCACTTCCCTCTGCATTTTGTTAAGATTATTATGGCTTGTGTTTCTTTACTTCTTTTTCATTGTCCATTAACAATAGGTTGCAGTCCCCTTTTAAAGGAATGAAAGGGCTTAGACAAAGAGATCCCTTGTCCTCTTTTCTATTTGTTATTATTATGGGGTATCTGAATAGGGCTTTCCAATCCCTATGGAGTAGAAATGAGTTTCAGGGGCATCCTAACTGTAAGAAGCTAAAAATCATTAATTTGAGTTTTTCTGATGATTTGCTAGTTTTCTGGAAAGCTGATATGAGTTCAGTGAAAGCCATTAAGGTTGTTTTGGATAACTTCTCTTCTTGCTCAGGCCTCCATATTAGTCCTGCCAAGAGTGTGGTATTCCTTGGTGGAGCTTCTCAACATTTAAAGTAGGAGATCAAATTTGTTCTCCCTTTTCAAGATGGGTCTTTTCCTTTCAAATATTTGGGGGTCCCTATTGATGCTTTCAGGCTTAAGGCAGCAGACATGATGGAATTGGTTGCTAACATTTATGGTTGTATGCAACATTGGGCCAATAGACTTCTATCCTATGCTAGACGACTACAAATTTTTCAATCTGTCATCTCTGGTATTACTAATTATTAGAGTCAAATTTTTATTCTCCCCAGGAAGATTATTCAAAAAGTGGTGGCCATTTGCAGAGTTTTCCTCTGGGCTGGTAAGATTTCTTATAATAAAAGAGCTCTAGTGGCATGGAGAGTGGTTTGTTTACCAAAGAAAGAAGGGGGTTTAGGCCTATTGGAGTTGTCTTCATGGAATATAGCAGCTGTGGGGAAGTTGCTGTGGCATTTATATCAGGATAAGGGTGCTCTTTGGTTTAAATGAGTGCATGCTTATTATATTAAAAGGCATGATTTGCTCTCCTGAAATCTACCATGCACAGCTTCAATGTTAATGCAATTTTTTTTTTCTTTCAGACCTGTCCTCCTTCCTGTTTTCCGGCAATGGCAGAGTGATAAATTGTATTCTATTGCTGAGGTCTATGATTCTATAAGATTTTCTGCACCTATGGTGGCTTAGAGAAGTTTTGTATGGTCCAGTATTGTAGCTCCCAAACATAAATTTACTTTATGATTAGGTGCCCAGCCTAAGCTCCCGACTAAGGATTATATAAGCACCTTCCTACCTTCCATCACTCATAGGTGTTGTTTTTGTCCCGAAAATGAATTTGTGCTGTATCTTTTATGTCAGTGTGCTGAATTGAAGAAAGTCTGGTCTGCTATAGGCAAGACAGGTGGGTTCAGAATTAGATATGGCTCTATTGAGAGGGTCTTTACTTCAATGGCAAGAGGTAGACACAGAAAGGCTGGAGTTTCCCAATTCTATTCATGTTTTTATGCTGTGGCTCTTTATAAAATTTCGAAAGCTAGAAATAATTGTATTTTCTCTAATAGAAATTGGGACTTGAGAGGGGTAGGTTATAAGATTGCATTGACTATGTCATCTCTTTGCCTTCATTCTAGTAGAAAGGAAAAGTTTGTTAGTTTGATAGGAAGGGTAGATCACTTCTACAATCTCATCTGTACTTTATGATTTTGATATAATATTCATGTTCGTATAAAAAAAAACTAGTACTTAAAAATAAACATTACACTAGCTAACAAACATTGCATGAAGCCATGCATACCCCATATTCATGCACCCGCTCTGAGTAGGGTAACCGTCTTCCTCGGTGTTATGTTCTGTGACACTGCTCCCGCATCATTCTACCTGGGTTGGTTTGAATTTGTCCTCAAATTTGAGTCGTCATGATAGGGGCTGATGTCTCCAATGTTGAACATTCTCGATACTCCTCCGTAAGAGTTAGGTAGCTCTAGCTCGTAGGCACTCTCTCCGAATCTATGAAGGACCTTGAAGGGAACGTCCGCTCGAGGCATGAGCTTATTTTTCCTTAAGTTGGGAAACCTTTCCTTCCGAAGGCGTAACCATACAAGGTCTCCTGGCTGAAAATCTGGTCAAGTGTGGTGTTTGTTTACCTTGGCCTTATATCTCTCATTGGACTTTTCGATATTGACCTTAACCTGGTTGTGTAGCTTCTGGAATAATTCTACCCTTTCTTCTGCATCATAGTTCTACATTTACCCTTTCTTCAATGCTACCATGTCGATGGGAATATATGGGTTAACGCCATATATGATCTCAAAAGGACTACACTTTGTGGTTGTAGAAGGACATCGGTTGTAAGCAAATTTAGCACGGGCAAGCTTGATATCCCAGTACTTGGTACTTTACTAACCAACCCTCTTAGTAGAGTTCCCAATGTTTGGTTCGTGACTTCTGTCTGCCCATCGGTCTGGGGGTGGTGTGAAGTACGGAATAGAAGTTTTGTGCCCTCCATATGCCACAAAGTCTTCCAAAAATAACTAAGGAACTTGACGTCCCTATCCGAGACTATCGTCCTTGGGACCTCATGTAGTTTCACAACCTCGTGAAAATACAGATCTGCTACATAGGTTGCGTCGTCGATTTTATGACACGGTATAAAATGTGCCATCTTGGAGAACCAATCTACGACTACCATGATAGAATCTTTAACGTGTTGGGTTCGGGGCAGCCCTAGTATAAAATCCATACTCCTTCCCATGGTTGGGTAGGTATGGGCCGTGGCACATAGACTCCCTTGCGAAAGAAACGTTTCTCTTCTAACACGTGGAACATCTAGTGACCGTGTCTAGGAATCCCTTTTTCATCCTTGGCCAGTAGAAGTGTTCTTGCAGTAGTTCTAGAGTCTTGTTGATCCCAAAATGCCCAGCTATCCCCCCTTCATGTACCTCCTTGATGAGTAATTCTCGAACTGATGTTTTGGGGACACACAATTTGTTGTTCTTGAATAAGAACCCATCTTGAAGAGAATAGGCCTTGTGAACCCCCTATTTCTCACACTCCTCGACTATCACGGAGAAATCCTCATCCATGGAGTACTGTCTTTTGAGCATCTCGAATCCTAGTAGCTTAGCTTCCATCACGGTGAGCACTATACTCTACCGGGATAGGGCATCTACTACCACATTATCTTTTCCATCCACATAACGGGTAAAGAAGATAAAAGTCTAAAGTAGGTTGGTCCACTTGGCATGCCTCGCGCTTATCTTCTTTTAGCCATGTAAATACCTCAAACTCTCATGATCAGAGTGAAGTACGAAAGGTTTTGGTCTCAAATAGTGGCTCCATGTCTCCAAGCTTCGCACAATAGCATAGAACTCCTTGTCGTACATCAAGTAGTTGAGTTTGGCCGCATTTAACGTCTCACTAAAGAATGCTACTGGCCTCTTCTCCTAAGAAAGCACTCCCCCAATACCCACACCGCTTGCATCACAAGTTAATTCAAACAACTTGTTAAAACACGAAGGGTTAGCACCGGTGCATTGGAGAGTCTCTTCTTCAATTCTTCAAATGCCTTTGTTTCTCGGTCATTCTAGTGGAATTCCCCCTTTTTCATTAGTTGTGTTATGGGTGAGGCAATAGTGGAGAAATCCTTGATGAACCTTAGATAGAAGGACGCCAGTTCATGAAAACTTCGAACTTCATGTACATTAGTAGGGGTTGGCCATGTCTGGATTGATTCCACCTTAAACGAATCTACTCGGATACCATCTCCGCTTACTATCTAACTGAGAAAGATTATACTTGCTATCATGAAGTCACATTTTTTCCTTTTGTCGTAGAGTTTCACCTCTTTGAGCTTATCAAACAATTGCCTTAGATGCTGTCGATGTTTGACCTCCGTCTAGCTATACACCAGGATATCATCCAGATATACAACACAAATACTCCAAGAAAGGGTCGTAGCACCTCGGTCATCAACCGCATAAAAGAGCTCGGTGCGTTGCATAATGTGAAGGGCATTACCAACCACTCGTATAGCCCATAATTGGTTTTAAAAGTGGTCTTCCACTCGTCTCCCTCTCGAATCCTCATCTGATGATAGCCACTTCTGAGATCGAGCTTCGACAAGACTTTAGCTTCGTGCAACTCATCTAGCATGTTATCCAACCTCGGCATCAGAAATCTGTACTTGATCATGTTGTTGTTGACTGCTCTGGAGTCGATGCACATCCTCCATGTGCCATCTTTCTTTGGCACCAATAAGGCTGGAACCCCGCATGGACTCATGTTGTCTCGTATAAAACCTTGATCCAGCAACTCTTGTACCTATCTTTGCAACTCCTTACCTTCTTCTGGGTTGCATCTATAAGCTGGGTGATTGGGCATGTAACACCCCAAAATTCACTACAGTTTTTTTTAAAGCGGAAGCAATTATAATAGAAATACTTAAAACCTGTGAATTTTGGATATGTTACCGCCACACTTAGTACTAGACCGGTTCTCTCCGACCGTTCCAGTACCAAGTGCTAAGGCTAAAGAAAAGCTTTACATTAAATTCAAATCAACAGTTCATAAAAGAACTCGAAAGATCATACCTTAAAATATGAGTACGCATAAGCGTTTATAAACGTAATAAAATAGAAATCAGAGTGCGAAATCAAAGAGGATAATTACTTCAATACAAAGAAATAACAACAGGAAATTAAATTACATAAAGACTGAAATACGGCCACAACTCTCTCGAACTTGAACCAAACATGCTCAACACTCAGCCCAGACTGATGTCTCGCCCACCTGCACAAACTAGAAGGGCATACTACTCGTGGGAATGAGCAGCACCCATGAAAAGGGTGATCAGTACGCTACGTACTGAGTAAGGTAACCGAGCACTAAGGCCAACATGTAAGCACATAAACCATGCATAAGAATAAAAGAGCATAATCGTGATAACATAACTCATGTGATCATCCAAGTAAAAGTATAAAAGCCCATATATATAATCCGATTCAATTACTTAGTTTATCTCTTATCAGGAATCATGTCACACCATACTTTTATTCAAGTCCATACGATTACGGGAACCCCACTATTTTTGCCGGTGGATCGGTCGCGAGGGAAACGTTCCCTGCCACTATTTTAGCCGGTGGATCGGTCGCGAAGGTAACATACCCTGCCACTATTATAGCCGGTGGATCGGTCTGGCCCCTTCTCGTACGGTGTTCCACTATAAGTGATTAGTGTCTTCCCATATCTTTCAACACATAACGTTTTGTTTTATTGAGCTCGGGATCCCTCACTATTATAGCCAGTGGATCGGTCGCGAGGGTACATGCCCTGACCCTATTTTAGCCGGTGGATCGGTCGCGAGGGAAATATTCCCTGCCACTATTATGCCGGTGGATCGGTCTGGGCCCATCTCAACATCTTCCACTTTACGTGATTAATGTCTTAAGTATCTTATTCAAAGGCTTTCACCATGCACAAGCACGAATCATAAATCATAAATTCCATATTCATCATCATACTTTATTCACCAATTACACAAGTGCTACCACCAAACCCTAGACATGCATGGATCGCTCCCTTTACACTTATCCTCCAATTCTACTTCACATCTCACTCTAGGGTTTTATCCCGAAACCCTAATTTAGGCCTTAACATCCCCTCTTACTCCACCTCACATCACCCAAATCATTTTAACACTCCACACATCACAAATCATCGATTCCATTGTCATAATTACACCTTAATCACCAAAAACACATGCTACAACAAAAACCTTAAGCAGCCACATCAAACCCTAATCAACCACCACAAACCATAATTAACCACTCCAAACCTTATTTAACCATAACAACCATAATTAGCCATTCCAAACCTTAATTAACCACAATAAACCACAATTAATCATTTCAAACCTTAATTCAATCTCCTCCGTACCCTTAATTTGCTCCACGTGCTATTTTTTGTCCCAAGTGCTCAAACACCCAAACAACACTTACATTACCTTCCTTACATCCCAAATTAACTTTCCACACGTAAATTTCATACCCATGCTGACATTAATCTCCCCATACAAACCTTCGAACCTTTTTCATGCAAACCCTAAAATTCCATGTGAAACCCTAATTTCAACCATGCAAACATTAACCATTATGTAAAACCCAAAATCTCATCATACAAAACCCTAAATTCAATCCACATAACCCAAAGATTCATTCATACCAAACCCTAGATTCAAATCATATACATCCCAAAGATTCATTCACACAAAACCCTAAATTCAATCCATACCAACACAAGGATTCAAATCATATAAAACCCAAAGATTTTTCCACATAATACCATTGATTAGATTCTCCCCTTTCATAACCACAAATTATATTCTCCCATACGAGACTATAAGTTAGATTCTCCCACATAAAATCATAAATTAGAATCTCCCAAGCAAAACCATAATTTGGATTAATTGGATTCCCCCAAACAAATCATAAATTAGATTCTCCCAATCAAATAATAAATTAGGTTCTCCCATATAATGTCATAAATTACATTCTCCCCAAATAACGTCTTAAATTAGATTCTCCCTAACAAACCGTAAATTCAATTCTCCCATATAACATCATAAATTATATTGTCTCCCACAAAACCATACAAAACCATTAATTAAACTTCCCCATATAAAACCATAAATTATATTCTCCATACAAAACCTCAAAAATCATAAATCAGATTCTCACACACAAAACCCTAAAATTCTCCATTTTATTCCTTTACTCATGAATCAATGGAATACTTAGGTCAACTCACATCCCTTAATCAACTTCTTTCTCCATCCTCCTTTTTCATCCTTTCTCCCACATAAAATCATATCAACATCCTCACATGCATGTCTTACAGGGTCATACACAAATATTACACATGCCATACGAAAACATACTTCAATTCCACGTCATATCATATACGTCATAATTAATAATCATAAACATAGAATGCATAACATACGAGGCACACAATGCACATTAGCACATAAAAGGCCTTAGCACCCCTTACCTTAAACGACACCGGTCTTGGAGCAAGTTCCTACGCCTCCTTAGGGCTTTGACCAAATAAAATCATACTAATAAAATAACCTTAACGAAATTCTAACTTTGCTAAAGACATAAAAATAATAGAGATATTATAGCCCTTGATAATATAGGGTTAAAAATTTTACCCTAATAATAATAATGATACTAATATAATAATATCAAAATTAATAAAACTACTATCAATGAGAATATAAATAATAATAACAATAATAATAATAATAATAACAATAACAATAACAATAACATATAAGTTTTCAAATAACTAGTTACTTACCATTTATTTAATATTAATAATAAAATTAATAACATATATAATAATATTAAAATAATAAAGATAATGATACTATTGTTATTAATGGTTATAAGAACAGTAGAAATAATAATACTCAAATAAATAAGTGCAAATGTTAATACAAAATTAGGGCCTAAGATTTTCCAGAATAAATAATAAAATGATAATAACACTTATTCTAATAATTATAATATTAATAATAATAAGAAGAAGAATGGTAAAAATCCCATAATAATTCAATTAATAACTTAAACTTCGAAACTAATAATAAAATTATTTTATCACCACTCTCCATCCTACAAGTACAATTCAGTATAAATTTTACATCAAATAATAATAAAACATATTAAGAATATAAATATTAAGAATAATATTAATGGCATTTATATGAAAATAATTGAAATAAATTAAATCAAGGCTTATAATAAAATGGAAAATGGTTGAGAGGGTCTAGGGTTCAACCTTAAGCTGGTGGGGGTAGGCGGCGGCGGCGGCCGGAAAAATAGAAGAACAAAGAGAAAGATGGATGTTGACAAAAAGATAGGGAGAATTGAGGTGATATAAGAGGTGTTTATTGTTTCCCAGGAGGATAGGGACAAAATGATGGTGGTGGTGCAGCCAAAGGTGGCGGCGCATGGCGGTTTAAGGCTTCGGGGTCAAAATTCCGGAGAGAACGAGTAGCCAACTTGGCACGGCTATGGAGGCCCATGCAAGAAGAATCGAGAGGTGAAAATGGTTTTGTTAGCTAGAGAAAATTTCAGGGAAGAGAATGGAATGTTTTGGTGTCGCTGAGGTTGGCTGAAGGCGGCGGAAGAGGTGTTTGAAGTTGGGGTGGCGGCAGCTCGGGCCGAGGGTTTCGGGGAAGAACAAACTCCAAAAACTCATACAATCCAGCTATTTATAGATTGTAGATAGTATAGTAGGGTTTTGGGTGTCTTCAGGAAGTTATGGGGTGCGAGAATTTGGGCAGCCGGTGGCGGAAAACGGTCGGCTAACGTTTGAGTTATTTCAAAATTTCGCGAGGCTGGGGAGAGGAAACGGGAGAGATTTAACGTCCAATAATTAAGCAAATTTATTCGTGGATTTAAGAGGAAGACAATGAGGCAAGAAACGGCCGGTATTAATCACCGTAGCCGGAGATGCCATTGATGGCGGCCAACGTTGCAGCGTCATCGACGGATGAGGGAGGAGGAAGAAGAAGACGGCTGGCCGGGCGGTTCACGAAGGAAAAAGAAAGAAAGAAAAGGAGGAAGAACCAAGCGGTTCGGGCGCGGTCGAGGGTGTGACTAAATGGAACGCTACATTCCCACGAAATAACGAACGGAACGCCGCGCAGAGAGGGGCGGAAGAAGGGCGACAGCGCGAGGGGTAACGGATTAGATGAAACGGTGAGTTTTGGTGGAAACGGAAGAAAAACGTGGCGTGGCGACGTCAGACGAAGGATGCCGCGTGGGCTGGGCCGAAGAAGGAAGAAGAGAAAAAAAGAAGAACTGGGTTGCGCCAGGCCTAGTCGGGGAAAAGAAGAGGAAAAAGAAAAAGAAGAAAAAGAAAGAAAAAGGTAAGGAAAAAGGAAGAAAGAAAAAGAAAAAGGGAAAAAGGAAAGGAGAAAAATAATTAGGTTAGGGTCAATTAAATTAATCTGAATATTTAGAATATTTAAAAATAATAATATTTAAATAAAATAATATTTAAATCCCTTTTTAGGCTAAATTAGGATTTTTAAAAGATTTTCCATATATTCCATTTTAATTAGCAAAACACCCTAATTTTCTTCCATTAAATTATTTATAAAAATTAATATTAATTTAAAACTGTTTTCTCATTCTTATTTTAAATAAAATCATTTATTTAATTAATTCCCAAATTAAAATCTTTAATTAGCTAAAATACCCCAAATTCCTCCTAATTAAAATACTTATAAATTTATTTTTGATTTTCCCTAATTAATTTTCTTTTTATTTTAATTAAAATAATTAATTTAATTAATCTTTATGATAAAACCTCATTTAAATATAATATTTAGAATTAGGAATTTTCGGGGCATTTCAGGGTAGTGGGGCTCCTGGCATGAGATCTATAGCATGCTCAATTCCTCTCAAAGGAGGCAACCCGGTTAGTAGCTCATCTGGGAATACATCTGCATATTCTTTTAATATTTGTTGCAACTTTGGATCTTGGTTGGCGACCTCCTTTTTTGAGATCTCCCTTGCTACTAGGGCGTAGCACCTTTCTTCCCCCTTTAGAGCTTCCAACATTTCATGCTCTTTCAAAATCAGCAATTCTTTACCCTTCCAGCTTGAATTCTCATATTTCTCTCTAACCAAACTCTCCTCATCCTCGTTCAGTTTCAATTTGTACTTCATCTAATCCTTACACATGATGTTTTCATTAAGGACCCCATCATGTGTAACCTTTCTATCATACTGCCACGATCTCTACAACAGAATATGACAAGCATCCATAGCTAGGACATTGCATAGAATAGTATCTACGTAATTACCAACTTTGAACGAGATAAGAGATTGTTTTGTTACCCGTATGCCCTTGTCGCGGTTGAGCCATTGCAATGAGTATGGCCTGGGGTGACTCGTTGTTTCCAATCAGAGCTTGTTGACCATCTTCTCACTGGCTACGTTGTTGCATGAGCTGTTATCAATGATGATCTCACATAATCGATCTCCCACTCGGCACTTGGCCTTAAAAAGTCTTTCCTGCTGAGTAGGTAGAGGTCTGGTTTGGACTTGGAGAACTCGTCTTAGCACATAACAGTCTATGGTTCCTTCTTCCAAGGCGTCCTACGGCTCTTCGGTGTCATCCTCCTCATGGTCTTCACTTTCCTCACATGTCTCCATGTTGGCGGTTTCCTTCAGGGATAACACTTGTTGGTTTGAGCAATCCCGAGCGAAGTGACTATATCCCCGGCACTTGAAGCATTGGCTACAGACCTTCTCCTCTGCTTGCTCCTTGCCTTTTTCCTCCCGAGTGAATCTTCTAACTGCATTGATGTTAGTGGATTGCACCATTGGTGGCGTGGATCCTCCTTTAAAGTTTGACCCGTACGGAACACTGGCAGGTTTACTTGGGGCCTTGCCCCGCTTCAAATGCTTCTCAAATTTGATGGCTAACTTAGCCAAATCTTCAAAAACTTCGTAAGGGTACATTTCTACCATTTCCTAGAGATTTATACTCAAACCTCCAATAAACCGTGCACACCTTTGCTCTTCATGCTCTTGTATGTCACACACAAGAATCAATATTTCGAACTCTTGGATATACTCTTCAACTCCGAGTAGGCCTTGCCTTAGCGTGGTCATCTTGATGAAGTTCTCCTGTTCGTACTCTCTTGGAACGAACTTCTTCCTCAAGTGCTTCTTCAAATTTTCCCATGATCATATTCTCGATTTCCCTTCTCGTTCTCTTCTTCGCTTTAGATTGTCGTACCAAACCCTAGCAACCATCTTCAGCTTCAAGATTGCTATATGACATCTCTTCTCATCATTTATCTCTTTGTACTCAAGATCAACTCGACGTTTTGCAGCCATTCAAGGAACGACTCCGGGTCGAGATTACCCTCAAAGTCGGGTAAGTCGAAATGGATCCCCTTTTCCACATCATCATACGTCCTCCTAGAGGACTCATGTGCCCTTCCGTAGTCTCCTACGCTTTCTTCGTCATCCAACCAATTGGACGTTCTCCTTACATGCTCCACTTCGATTGGTTCTCTTCAATAGGGTTATTGCACATGGTACCTTTGTGCTTGGGAAGCCTTGATTCTTCCCATATAGATCTTAACTTCTTTAAGATCTTCCACCAACGTCTTGAGGATATCCGTTAAATCTTCCTCTTGACTTACCATGGAAAATTTTGAAGATCTTGATTACTCTAACCCTAACAAGGCTTTGATACCAAATTGATGCGTGTACGGTTAGAGTTTCGGACTTGGATGGAGTTTATAGGGTGTATTCCATGAGGATGGAGTATGGAGTTTGTAGTGAGAGATAATTTGGAGGAGGTTTTTTGGTGGAAGGAGGTGGGAAAATATAAAGTGGAAATAGAAGGATAAATTAATCTTTAAACCACACTAAAATAAAGATTAAGGTTTTGAGAACAAAACTGTTCACATAGAATTTGGGTTTTAAGCAATTCTTAAGGTTGTTCTTCTTATTCAAGTTGTGTGTTTCTACTCAGTTTCCTATGGTTTATATAGCTAAGGAACCAAGCATCTTCTCAAATAATTACAAGCATATTCCCTCCCAAAAGCATTAATTCCCTTAAGACTAGCTAGTTAATATTTAGTTACTAACTGACTAAAAGTAAATAAAAATAACTAGTATTTAAAAATAAATGTTACGCTTGCTAACAAACGTTGACTAAAAGTAAATAACAATAACTAGTACTTAAAAATAAATGTTACGCTAGCTAACAAACGTTGCATGAAAGAAAATAACAATAACTAGTACTTAAAAAAAAACATTACACTAGCTAACAAACATTGCATGAAGCCATGCATACCCCATATTCATGCACCCGCTCTGAGTAGCGTAACCGTCTTCTTCGGTGTTATATTCTATTACTCTGCTCCTGCATCATAATGCTCTTGCTACTATTATTTGTCGATGGATCGGACTCTAGAGCATAAGGCTCGTGGCCACTATTATTCACCGGTGGACCATTTGGCCCCAACTCTCATGGTGTTTCACTGCAAGTAGATAGTGTCTTTCTATATTTTAACATCATTAGGTTTGGTTTGTTGAGCATGGAATCCCCCACTATTATAGCCGGTGGACCAAAAACATGTAGGACCAAATACTTTTGGCCATTATTATTTGCTAGTGGATTGGTCTCTAAGGCACCCTGGCTCCTGGCCACTATTATTTGCTGGTGGACCAGTATGGACCCGACTCAATAATCTTTCTATTTAAATGGTTAGTATATTATTCATATTTTATTTGATAAATATTTCCACCCTTGACATGTATGTCACAATCCGTCGACTCCTATCCCCCTAAGAGGGTTCGTCCCATACCTTGGGACCTCTGCACCTCCCAATATATCAAGACATCCTTTTCCCCCTTTTCCTTATTTACCATAAATACCTAACTCCTAAGTGTGTGAATAGAGGCCCACTTCCTTATACCATCTAAGGACAACTCATTATTACCCTCTAGGTTTTTCCCCGAAACCCTAATTTGGCCTATGTAGCCCATCCTTTCTCTTACCCACACAACTCATGCTCCTTTATCCCCAACTCATCTTCTCATTAGGATCAACCCCAAACATTTCACCTTACTTCCCATTTTACGCATATTACTATAAAACCCTAGTTGGCCACCCCAAACCCTAACCAAGTTTCCTATATATGAAATACCCCAAAAATCCTAATTTAGGAATTATGGCAAAATAATGATTTATTAGGAAAATTAAGAAAATAAATTATTTCATTAAATAAAGAGGAAATTAATTGAGGACAATAAAGAGAAAATAATAAATAAATTACTTAGAACATTTTGGACATTTTATAATTAAAATGGAAGTTAAGGAAAATTTATCCGAAATAGCCTAATTAATCTAAAAATGAATTTAAAAATTATACTTAAAATAATTATTATTAAATTTAAATATCTAAATTAAATATATAAATAAATAAAGACCAAATAACCCAACCCAACCATTTTATCCTTTATCCTTTTTTCCTTTTTCGCTTTTCTTTCTTTCTCCTTTCCTTAATTTTCCTTCTCCCCTAGTTTGGGCTAGCCTGAAGCCCAAACTCTCCAACCTAGCTCGTCTCGTGCGGCCCAAGCCGCGAGCTCTACCCCTGCGCCCAACCGCCTGGCTGGTTCTCTCCTTTGTTTTTCTTTCCCTCCTAGACCGCCGGTCCACCTCTTCCCTTTCCTTCTTCTTCCACGCCACCTGCACTCCCGACCTGCAAATTCGACTTTGCAACTCTGCCATCGACAGCCACCAACACCGTTCGGCCTCCCTTCTCTCTGCTCTCCCCATCGTTTACTTCCTTTTTTCGACCCCAACAATCCCCATCACTCCCCTCCCCGCGTGGCCATCTCATTTCCTCTTTCTCCCCGACCCGACCTAACCTGCCATGGTAGGACTACACCACCTACCACCACCGGCCAGTGGTCCTGCCTCACCTACCCGGATTGTCTTCTTTTTCCCTTGTCATTTTCCCCCTAATTATCCTATAAATACCCTCCATCATCAGCCTGGGTGGAGCTTCCTTTTAACAGTCCATAAACCCCACCCGTTCGCCGCTACCCAAACAACCCCTTTTTCCGTCGTCGTCGACGACCTCCGTCGCAAACTCTGCCCACCAAAACCTTCCCTGGAACTCTCTCTACAAAAATAAACCACCCTCCTCCCCTACCTTGCCCTCCATGTGCCGCCCCGGCCGTGCAAACTCTCCAACTTGAGCAGCCCACTCCAGCCCCTCGCCGCCCCTTGCGCCGCTACCCCCACCATAACCAATACCTCCTCCACCCTCCAAAACACCCAAGGAACCTTCCCCTACCTTTATATCCCTCTTCCTCCCTCTCCTTCTACTTTCTCCATCTTCCACCACCTTCCACCACCTTCAGTCACCGCACGAACCACCGTGCGCTGCATTCTTGGCTGCACCACACCTCCATTCCACCCTCTCCACTTGCTACACCTTCCACCACCTCAAACACCCCTCCACTTCCTCTCTCTTAGCCTACTTATCCATCTTTCGACCTCTCTCTCTCCTCCACCACCGTCGCCACGTGTCGCCGCCGGTTCCACCACCAACCTTAGGTGGTACTCCAACTTCCTCAGCCCCTAAACTATTTTCTATAAGTGTTAATAATTTTTAGTATTATTAATAGTATTATCCTTAATATTACTATTATTATTATTATTATTCTTATTATTATTAGTGTTGTATTATCATTATTATTATTATTATTATTACTATTATTAGTATTATTATTACCATTATTAATTTTATTATTATGTATCACCCTTATTACCTAACCTAATTTTAGAAATATTTATAACTAGGGTATGCTATTTAAAAGGCTACCACTTTAGAATTAAAATAGTTATCCATATTATTATTGTTATAATTATTTCTATTACTACTACTAATACTATTATCATTATTATTATTACTAACAACTTTATTATTAATATAGTTATCTCTATTATTATTATAATAATAATTATTATTATTACTTAACCTAACTCTATGATTTTCCTAACCAATAATAATAATATCATTAATAATGGCCTACAAATTTAGTGTTATTATGATTAAGACTTTTCCTCGTTTACTACTATTACTATTACTAACCTCACTAGTATTCCTACTATTATTACTAATGCTAGCTATGGCTTATTATCATTATCTTTACTATTATGGTAAATATTTGAACCCTTATATTACCATTTTTACTATCATTGGCATAGTATTATTCTTAATTATTAATGCCATTATTATTATTATTATTATTACTACTTAACCCAACTTTATTTTTATTATTATTGTTATTATTACTATTATTATTACCATTACCATTATCATTATTTCCTTGCTAATATTGTTAATAATACCTTTTTCCATTATCACTTCTATGTATTAATATAAATATTTGAACCCTTATATTACTATTATCATTTGAGTTACTATTATTATTGTTATTGTTATTATTATTATACTTAACATTTTTATCGTTACTATTATTATTATTATTATTATTATTATTATTATGACTACTTTTATTATTATTAATGTTATTTAAACCAAAGTTAGCATATTCTCGTTTTGTCATTAAAGAAGAAGAATACTTAAGCCTTAGTATTTTACTATTTAATATTAGAATATCGTTAATATTATTCCTAATGCCTTTATCACTAACATTATTATTATGGTATTGTTATTAGTTATTACTATTATTATTGTTATTATTTTGTTACTATTATTGTGACAAAAAAATTTTAACCCTTATATTATTATTATTCAAAATATAACTTTTATCACTATTATCTTTAGGGATATTTTTACTTTGTTGGTATTACAATTATTATATTATAATTTTAACCCTAACACTACTGTTAGCCTTAACCTTAAAAATGCTAGGGTTTCTATCACTATAAGCATTAGCATTATTATTATTATTATTGTTATTATTATTATTATTATTATTATTATTATTATTATCATCATCATTATTTTGCTACAATTAGTATTAGTACTATTATTATGAGAATAAAGCTATTAGGTTTAATAATATAAGTATAGCATTAAATATTTAAAATAAGCATATTTTGGCTAGTAATATATAGTAGGCTAACTTGAAGATAAAAACCCTAGTTTTCACTTGTAAAGCTCCCTTTAATATTAATAATCCTAATCTTAGACTAAAATAAGGAGTAATGTTACTTTTAGTAGGAGGGAAACTAATCCTTAGTACTTTTCCTCTTATAGGTGAATTGAGCCAAAATCCTAAGGAGTTTTAGGAGTGTGCTCCAAGCCCGGCGTCGTTTTAGGTAAGGATGTAGCTAAGGCCTATGTGTGTTACATGACTTGTATGCCTGTGATGCTATATATATCATGTTATGTTGTGTATCATATGATTGTCCTTAACTTGGCTTATGTGTAGCATAGCTTGGAGTTGAGGTATGTTTGTATGTGTTTCTTATGACATGAGTTTGATATGTATATATGGTGATTATGGTGTGATACGATATGGACGTTTAGGACATTCATGCTAGGATAATTGATAATATGATATGGGAATGAAAGGACCAAAAGAAAGAAATGGGAAATGAGTTCACTAAGGGGGATATGAGGTTGACCAAAATACCTCATGATCCATGAGAGGAAATTAAGGAGGAAGGAATGAAAAAAATTAATGAGAGATGGGAACCATGCATGGGAATCCTAAAATTTGCATGGGGACTTTGGGTGTTTGCATGGGATGGATAAAAATTGTATGGGGGTGATCTTTACGTGAGAAAAGTTGATTTAGGGTGTAAATAAGCTAAGGGGAGAGTTGTGGAGTGATTTGAGACTTGGGATGAAAAATAGTATGTAGGTTGGTGTAAGGGTGTATAAGAAACCCGATTAGGGTTTTGGGAGGAAGCGGTAATCTAGAAAATGTGGAAGAACAAAAAATGATTAAGGGAGAGTGGAGTACGGGTTAAGAGTGGGAATTTATTACACAAGGGGCGAGTATGAGTTCCATGGGAGAGAAGAGATTTTGGGCGAAGGGAGAGAGGTTACTTGTGGGAGAAGAAAGGTATGAGGGTTGGAGTGGCCAATTAGGGTGTTTCGATCACATATGGAATTGAGGGGTAAAGCAATACGATTTGGGATTGGATCTAAATGAGATAAGGTATTGGGTGATAAATGAAGTGATGGTAGTGTAAATGAGAGAAAGTTGGGCCATATAGGTCCAATTAGGGTTTTCAAGGTAGAACCCTAGAGGGTGATAGTAAGTGGGGTTGATGTGATGAGGTGTTGGGCCTTAACCCACACCCTTAGGAGTTGGGTTTCATTATGTGTAAACGTAAGGGGGAATGGATGTCGGGACGTGATAAGGGGCGCAGGAGTCTCAAGATATGGGAAGGGTCCCCTTGAGAGGATAGAAGTAGAACGTTGATGACATGCATGTCAAAGATGTAGTGTTTATCAAATAAGACACAAATAAAATACTATCCACTTAAACCAAAAGATTGTTGAACCGGGCCCAGACCGGTCCACCGGCGAATAATAGTGGCCAGGAGCCGGGGTGTCTTGGAGACCGTTCCATCGGCGAATAATAGTGGCCAAGAGTGTTTTGTCGTGCATGATTTTCGGTCCATCGGCTATAATAGTGGGGGATTCCGTGCTCAACAAACCAAAGTAATGAAGCTAAGCCATGGAAAATAGACTAAGCACTTACAGCGAAACACCATGTGAGTCGGGGCTAGACCGGTCCACCGGCGAAAAATAGTGGCCAGGAGCGTTTTGCCCTAAAGACCGGTCCATTGGCGAATAATAGTGGCCAGGAGCATTTTGCTATGTATGTATTCCGGTCCACCGGCTATAATAGTGGGGTTCCACACTCACATGGACTATTAAAGAGTATGTGTGGAATGAACATATTGTTAAGGGGACTAAAAAATAAGTTACCTGAAAAGTAACCTAGCCTTATTACATGTATCATTATATGTTGCCTATATGATCATTCTTATGTTATATGCTCTATGTGTCGTCCTTAGCACATCTGTTACCTTATTTAGTACATAGAGTATTGCTCACCCGTTTCATGGGTGTTGCTCATTCCCATGAGCATAAGACCCATCTGAGCTTGTGCAGGTAGGGGATGACATCTTCGATGCCTACAACACTTATGAGGCATCAGGTGGGGCTGAGCGTTGAGCCTAGATCTGACTTGGGGATCAAGAGCAACTCGGCCAGACTCTGTTTCTTTATTGGACCATGTATTATTTTATTTTAGTTATGTGGTGTCAAACAATCCTTTTTGTTTTGAAAAAATCTAGTTATGTACTCTTTGGATTATAATCCTTAATCACACTCTGATTTCTGATTGACTTGTGTTTTATTAATGACTTGTATTAGATGTTAATCTTGTTTAGCCTTAGCACTTAGTACTAGAACGGTAGGAGTGAACCGATATAGTACTAAGTGTGGTGGTAATGCCCCTATGTTTACGGTTTTATCTTTTCGCTTCCATTAAACCCTTTTGATTAAATGAAATTTTTTAGTAGTATATTTGGGGGTGTTACAATACACCCTTATATGAACCTACGTATTATTTCCTCACAAGGACTCCAATCACCCAAAAAACTCTTCCTTCACCTTACTTACACCCTAAGATAACTTGTCACATGTAAGGATCATCCCCATGCAAACACCATCTATCCAATGCAAACCCTAGACTTCCCTATACAAGATTCACTCCACTCTCTTATTTTGTCCATATCTCCCCTCATGGGTTATGAGATAATTAGGTCATTCTCATTCTCATTTAGTCAAATCATTTCCCCTTTTCCCCTTTTTATCCTTTCACCCAATACTAGCTCATTAAACCATCCTAGCATGCATATCCTAGAGGGTCACATCACATAATACCACAAGCCCAATATACACATCATTTTACACATGCCATAAGGAAGTCATATAAGAATATCTTAGCTCTGCACTACACTAAAAGTAAGCATTGATAATAATATAAGGTACACAATATAACATATGGCATACAAGGCACATAAGACACACAAGCGGCCTTAACTACATCCTTACCTAAAAGGATGTCAGGCTTGGAACACGCTCTTACGCCTCCTTTGGGTTTTAAACTTGGTTTACTTACAAGAGGAAAACACTAGGGTTAACTTCCCCTCTTACAACCATTATCATTATTTCCTACCTATTTTTATCATAGCCTAATATTAGGGTTAATAATAATAGTAGTAGTTTTATAAGTAAAAGTAGGGTATTATTTTTAAAGTAGCCAAAATAGGTCTTGGTAGTTATATTAGTCCTTGTTAAAGTATTATTAGTAATATTTATATTACTAAATATAATAAATTTAACATTAACAACAACAATAATGATGATAATAGTGATAATACTAATAATAACCCAAATAAAAAAAATAGTATTAGTATTACTAAAATAGTGACAATAATGATACTAATAATAATAATACTACTTGTAGTAATAGCAATATTAGTGATATAGGTAACAATAATGATAATAATAATAATAGTAATAGTAGTAATAATTCAAATCTTAACAATGATAGTAATAATAATAATAATAATTATAATAATAACAATAATAATAATAATAATAATAAGGGTTATAATAATCATAATAATAGTAATCATTAGTAATAATAGGGCCAAAGTTAATAATAATAATAATCATAATAACAATAATAATAATGATGATGATGGTGATGATGATGATGATGATCATAATAATAATAATAATAATAATAATAATAATAATAATAATAATAATAATAATAGTAATAATGATGATGATAATGATAAAATGATAATAGTAGTTTAAATTTTAGTAATAATTATGATAGGGTTTTGAATAATTATGTTAATATTAGAGTTATTAATAATAGTTTCAAATTTAATAATAATAATAATTATAATAACAATAATAAGGGTTTGAATCTTAATAATAATAATACTAACAATAAAAAAAATTAATAAGAATGATGATGATGATATTAGTACTAAAAAATAATTAAAAATGACATTGATAATATTTAAGGGTTGGGGAGGCTAGAGCACAACTCAGAGGTGGTGGTGACTAGGCAGCGGTGGTGGAGGAGTGTGAGAAAGTGGAGAAGTGATTTTCTAGGCTAGGAAATGGGGAGTGAGAGGGTGGTTGTGGTGGTGGTGGATGCTTTGGGTTGAGAGGGTTGGAATGGTGGTGGTGAAAAATCCAATAGGGCGATGGAAGCGGCAATTGGTGTGGTAGCTAAAGGTGATAGAGGGGGACGAAGGGTGAAGGAGAGGGAGGTATGGGGAAAGGAAAGGCGGGGGTTGTAGAGGAGGCTTTGGTGGATGTTTTGGGAGGTAGGGGGAGTGGTGGCTACTATGGGGATGGCGGTGCATGGAGTTATGAGGGTTGCAGATGGGGGAGAATTGGAAAATTGGGGAGCTAACTTTGCACGACTACGGTGGCTCATGCAGGGAGAATTAAATGAAAAAGGAAGAATAGGTGGGTTAGGCCATTTAGAATGTTTTGGTATTTTTTTAGTATTTAAAATAATAAATTTTAGTAAAATAATAATTTAATTCCCTATTTATATTAAATTAGGATATTTTGGATAATTTCTCCTAAATTCTATTTTAATTAGCAAAACACCCTAATTTTTTCTAATTAAATTATTTATTATTTTTCTCTTGATTTTGAATTTAATATTACCTCTTATCTTAATAAAATAATTTATTTATTAATTTCCCTAATAAATTCCTATTTTGACATAATTTACTAAATTAGGGTTTTAGGGTATTTTAACTATGTTATGCATGATCATCATAAATCATTGACAAAGGTGCAAGGGATACTTAAGATGATAAAATCGAACATTAAGAAACCCAATAATGTTGTCATTGTTCAAAAGGGTAAGGGTTTCAAGAGATTTAGCAAACAAAAGGGAAAGGTTGATCCCAAGATGAAGGGAAAAACTCAAGTTAGAAACTAGAACAAACAAAATAAGACCAATACCATGCATGGACGAAAAAATTGATCAACAATGTTTCTATTGCAAGAATTCTAGTCACTTGAAGAGAAACTGCAGGTAATGCTTGGATTATAAGAAGAATTTCTTTCTTGAAGCTAGAGCTTCTACTTTTTGTGTTATAGAAGTAAATTTTACTACTTTTACTTCTTCTTAGGTGTTAGATACCTACTGTTGATCTCATATTTGCAAAAATGTGCTAGGTATCAAGGAGAGTAGATGAACAACAAAAGAAAAATTAGACCTACACTTTAGGAAAGCTACAACATTTGCTGCTCAAGGTATCAAAAATTTTGATTTAGCTCTACCATCAAGATTGATTAAAGAACTAAATAATGGTTATTATATACTTAATATAAGTAGGAACATCAATTTTCTTTCTTATTTGGATAAGGAATATTTCATTTCATCATTTAGTATAATAGTTGTTCCTTTTACTTGAGTGAAGTGTTTAATTGTTATACCTCGATGAATAATGTGCTTTATGTTCTAGATCTTGATATGCCTATTTATAACATAAATGCTAAGAGAAGAAAATCCAACAAGTTGATCCCTACATACCTCTTTCGTTTTCTTTTAGGACATATAAATGATAACTACATTATAAAGCTCCATTAATATGTACTTCTACCCTTCATGGATTTTTAAATAATTTAAAATATATGAGTCTTGTTTAACAAGAAAAAATGGCAAAGTCCTCATTTTTTTTTCATATAGTCAAAGGATGAATGAATTATTGGACCTTATATATATATGTGTTTGCTTACCGATTAGTTCAAATGCTAGAGGAGGGTTTCAATACTTCATCACATTTACTAATGATATTAGCATATATGGCTTTCTTTATCATATGAAAAATAATCTTGAATCCATTAAAAATTTCAAAGAATTGATAAATGAAGTATAGAACCAACTCTTTGAAATGATTAAGGCTCTTCAATTGTATTGAGGAGATTAATATTTAAGCCAAACTTTTCATAACCATCTAAAAAGATGTGGAATAATTTCAAAACATAATCCACCACATACTCCATAGTTGAATGGTGCACCTAAAAGGTGGGATCAAACTTTATTAGATATATTTCGATCAATGATTATTCAAAAAAATCTTCCAATCTATTTCTAGGAACATCCTCTTAAAGCCACAACATTCACACTAAAAATAGCTCCATTAAATGTAATAAAAAAGACTCTAATAAGATAAGTATTGCAAAGGTTCCAAGTTTGACTTTTCTCAATATTTAGGGTGGTGAAGCATATTTAAAATGTTTTAACTCAATAAAGTATAAAAATAAATAAGACAAATGCTTCTTTGTTGGATATTCTAAAGAAACTAAAGGATAATATTTAGAACCGTACTGAGAACAAAGTGTTTGTTTCTTAGAATATCATATTTCTAGAGGGAGAATCTATTTCTTTAGGAGCTAGTGTAAGTTATGTACATAATGAAGAAATTTAAAACTAAAGAATAATTATCCTAATATTGCAAAGCCTAAGTAACCTATACAATTTATTATAGGACCTATTAAAGTGGAAAACAATCCATAAAGGTCTACAAGGCTATGTCACGAGCAAAAGAGATACACATTTCTCATGATAGAGCATCATGATGTGGTATTGTTAAACAATGATTAACCCTTAACATATGAATGAGAAATGATGAGATCTAATAGTGATAAATAGCTTGATGCCATGAAATCCGAGATGGAATCCATGGATAAATACAAAGTATGGACATTGGTTGATCCACCTAATGGTTCCTTAAATATTATATGCTATTAGGTATTTCAGAAGAAACTTCATAAGAATGGAAACATGGATATATTTAAGGCACATCTAGTGGTGAAAGGTTATAAAAAAAAATTATTGTATTAACTATGATGAAACCATTTCACATGTTTCTATTCTTCAATTCATACATAGTCTTTTACCTATTACTCCATTTCATGAATATGATATATAACAAATGGATATCTAAACAGAATTCCGTAATAGCTATTTGCAAGATTATATGTATTTAACACATATATACAATGCTAGAAAGGTATGTAAGCTTAAGAGATCAATTTATGGCCTTATACATGCATCTAGGAGTCAGAATCTTCAATTTGATGAATTTGTCAAATATTTTGGCATCATTAGATGCAACGAAGAGTCTTGTGCTCACAAGAAACTTAGTGGGAGCCCAATCAATTTCCTTTTCCATTTTCTAGATGAAATAATTCTTATTTAAATTGATACTCCTATGCTAAAGTATATGAAGATATAGCTAGGAAGTTCATTTTCAATGAAGGATCTTGGTAAGAAAACCTATATTTTGGGGATGACGATCCATAGTTATAGATCAAGAAATTTTATTAGATTTAGTTAGAGTACTTATATCCATAATATCTACCATAGGTACAATATACAAGACTATAAGAAAGGTTTCTTAGCTATATAATATGATATAAATCATAGCAAGACTTAGTATTATCAAACATAGGATGAGTGAGATTATATTCGTAGAACGCCATGTGGAATGTTATGCACTCGATCGGATATCTCATATACCATTAGAGTGATTAGAAAATTACTATGTGACCATGGTGATAATAACTAGATAGCAGTGAAGAACATTCTAAAATAATTCAGATAGATAAGAGAATTGTTGTCGATATATGGAGGATACCAAGATCATTTTGTAAGTGTTTACATAGATGCAAATATCACCGATTCATTAACAAAGCCTCTTCCACAACCTATGTATGAACGTCATACTAGTTTATGAGGCATTAGGTTTGTGTATGATAGGTATTTGTGCAAGCGAGAGACTATTAGATATATGCACTCGAACCAATGAAAGTTGAGGATTTGTATTTTCATATTTTCTAATAGTGCATATTAATAAAATATTATTTGATGTTACTTATTCAAATATATATTATAATCCCTTTGAGTAATTATTCTTTATGTAGATAATCTAGTCTATGTCTAGATTGTGTAACTCTACTATATAATAGAAATATTAATATTCACCTCCTTTCCCTAATCTAGTATTATCTAATTAAGGGATATTAGTGATCGTGTTTTGATAATGATGATTAGTTTATGAATATGTTCCACTAGTCATTGATATGAAGTATTAAAATAATAACATAGATACATATTATGGAACATGGTATTAGACCCACCTAATAGGAGGGCACTACATTGAATATTGCATAAATTGTCATCATAGTTCCCTATATAGTATATTGTCATCTAACCTAAGATCTTTTTATATGTTGGTATAATATTCATCATGTTTTGAATTTACCAAACATTACCTATATTAGGGGAGACAATAACGATAATCATCAGACATGGTGTGGATCATATTGAGGACTATAGATGATCAAGATAGATTTGGCCCTTCCATGGCATGAGAGACTTACCTTTTGGTCCCTCGAAAAGTAAGACCGATGTTAGAATGACCATGCACAAACAAGTTTTAATTTGTTGAAGGTCAGTCTCACTTGGTGGAAAAGAAAGAGTGTGACTGAAGAAGGTAAGGATGACAAGATCAATGCCTTTTTTTCAATAAAACTAGCATATGAAAAAAAGAGAAATATACGTACAATAATAGGTCATGCCAAGCTTATGACATTTATGAAATTTAGCGGTTATAAAATATTTCTAGGGACCTTGAGGTTTTGGTCAAAAACATTTTGAGCCTTCCAGCATTAACATTATGTGAAGCTACAAGTTCACAAACCAATTGAGCTTTATTAGAGTTGGATTGTAAACTACGTAGATTGAGGTCATAAAACAGTAAATATCTCTTTAATACTAAGTTTTTACTAAGGTATATTTAATTTGATTAAAATCCTAAGTCCAATGTAATGAAGGAGGGATAGTGTTTTAATATAAAATTGAGCTAGGATTTTATTATAAATACCCCTTTTTATCCCTTTATTGAATGATAAACTTTCTTGGTATCATGCTTTGTTCCTTTCAAAATTGAGAGTGACTTCCTAGTGGCACTAGCATCCATCCCTAGTGATCCAGTTACATTATATGCACATACTAGTAGAGGTTCCACATAATTCTTACTCTCTTGATTGAACATGATTGAAGGTCAATGATTAGAGTAGTCATGAATTTGTATAACAATCTAATGAAAACATTCTCACCCTTAATTTATATTATTTCTTTAACCTAATCAAGGAGACTAATATGTTATATCTTAATCAAGCAAGCATTATTAGGTATTTTAGCCTTTGATTTTATCCTATTGTATTGTTTTTGTTAGGCTAAGATCCATCACAAGGATCTTGCCTAAAGGCACTCAAAGGAAAATTTCACAAAAGCAGACTAACCCTTTGTAACTAATCAATGATTCATTAATCCAAACCAATAATAATTTAGTTCCATTATAAGTGGTTAATATCTTGTTAAATAAATATATCATAACACACTAAGGTCCAAAACCAATATCAAACAAAGTAACAATCATTTAAATCCAAAAGCTACCATATAAGGTTCTAACATCATCCTTTGTTCCTAATAAGGGTATCTTAAAGTGATCATCTCATTACTTGATAAAATATGCCAAAAGGAAAAATTATTTAATGTTAATATATTCCATAAATGTCCAAACCAAAATTTCATTTCCAATTAATTCACTTAATTCATAATGAAATCAAGGTTAAAGCCTAGGAATAAGGTTAAAGCTATAGTTCATTACTTAACCAATGTCTTACCATTGATCCAGGTTAATCCTTCAAGACAAAGATGCAGATCTAATTGGAGGTCAACTAGAGTCCAATCCTCTTTCATTTTATTTATCCATTTATCTCAATTATTAGGTGAAGGTCATTGATAATAGTTAACTCCAAAGTGAGGTTAATATAAAGTCCTCTTAATGCTATCATATATATCCAATTTATTTTCTCTGATTCATGATAAGTCATTTAAAGTTATAAGGTTCCACTTATTAAGGCCATGATATAAGTCATTATAAGTTTGTTAGCTACAATTATGATTCATTACATAGAAACTAGCCATAGGAAAATTCTTTTTTTCCATCTAATCATCTACTTTTCTCATAGTCAAGAGAAAGGCCAAATTTCTAGGTTATGGTCAACAGTAGTAAACTATAATCAATTTTCTCTTTCTTAACTTTAACCCTTAAATTAACATCAATTAATACAATAAAATTATTGCTACCAACATCTTAGGTTATGATCCAAGTGTGAAAAACTCAAGCCATCACATTATGAAGGAAGTAGATAAGAAACAAAAATCTAGCTAAGACTAGTAGTTGGGTTTATAACAAGTACATTGATCTGATGAAATATTCAATTTGCCTAGGCATTGGAAAACCTTCACAGTGGTGGTGAAATACCCAATTGGTCAATTTTTCTAACAATAAGTAGATTGGTTTGGTTAAATAACTTGAAGCGTTTAAGGAGAGACTAAGACTCCTAGGGTGATAGATTAGCAAGTCAATTTGTTGACACAACCAGTATACTATTCTATGAAAAATTTTATGGCTTTAGTCAAACCTATCAAGAGGTTTAACATGACAATAAGATGACTAAAGATAAAGGATAAATATTCTATGGGTTTACCAAAATAGTCTATCAATCATGGTGTAATGCTCTAAATTTTTACAAACCCTAATTCTAAGTAATTAATATTGTAACCTAACTCTAATCATAGAAAAATTTATATTTTACCTAAACCTCATCTATATTCAAATTATTAATACTTTAACATAAACCTAAAATCTAGAAATTATCAATTAAATCATCTTAAAACCCCAACCTAAATTATGCTAACCTTTTTAAAATTAAAAACCCAAAGTTTATTCGTTTCTTCCTTCCCACCCTTTTACCTTTTTGGCCTTCTTTTTTTTTCTTTTTGTCTTTTACTCTTTGATGAGTGCTAATACACAAGCATACACCTTCGTTCTATCATGTTAAGGTCATATCTCAAAGGGACCTAAACTATGATAACTCTCATAACTCATGTCAACAAATCTTCCAAAAATGAAGGCAAAGTAAGGTAAAAATATGGAAACTATTTAGTTTTTCATCTTGCCCATAATTAATATTTTCTTGCCCTCAAGAAAAATCCAAATATCATATTGAAAAATTATATATAAGGGAATGGGATCAAATCCTTAGATGATAGAATAAACTATGCAAGAAATACATGTAATCACTAGACCGACATATATTGTGAGCATTAATAGTAAGAAAACTAACATAAAGTTGCCAACACCCCTTAGCTCTGACTCCTAAATCAGTTATAGTAATGCACTCTATAATGGTTTATGTTCATGTATATGCTCATACTTATGAGGCAATGGTATAATAAGTAAGTATTATTCATTAGTTTAGGAAATTGAAAACGCTCTATGCTCATGTTTGTTTTTTTTTGCTCAAAATTCTCTACAATGATTATGATCAACTATATGCTTTCAATTATCCTGAGTATCCTCCAATCAAAGACATTATATAAATAGAAAATCATAAGTTCATATTAAAGGTGTATAGGTATTTGGGTAAAGGGTATGACAAGTCTAGGATTCTAGTTAAAGGCCTGAAAACAAGTGTAACGATAGCAACAAGAATATTTCCTAGAAAAATAGATTAGCAATGTACTAACATACTCAAAATTATACTAACCAAGGCCTTTTTCATTAATTCATATCTACCCACCAAAATCATATTATTTTTTCCCCACATCTCAAGTTCAAAAATTTTATTCTTCTTTTTCTATTCTTTTCTCTCTCTATTCTTTTATAATTAAGAAAGAGAGAATATGTTTATAAAGATGATAAAGCTACATTAAGATTTTTTTCTCAACTCAAAATCTACCAAACACTTCTTTATTACTCCCCAATGCTTATCCTTAGCATTCCTACATTCAAATACATTCAAGAGCTATTGCTCCATTGTTTTTTGACAAGGTTAAGGGAATAACTCGGAATCATTGCTATCAATGTTGGTTTATGATTAAAGAAATAGGTCATAAGCTCAAAGAGGTTTGAGATTAGAAAATAAATTTCATTTGGTGTAATTTGGCTAATGTAGCTATGAGAAGAAAACATGTGCCTCAATCATCTTAATGCAAGCATATGTCATTTGTGACCTTAAAGAGAAGTCATGAAACTTCTATTTTCACACATGGTGAGCAACACAACAATTAGGAAACATTAAGACTATATAAAATATAAATAGTTGATAAGGCTCAATATCTCACTGGTTCTATTGCTACTAACTCTATTTCCTATGTCTTGGTCAATATAGGCAAATCAATGAAGATGAACCTTGATAGTGTTATAGTAATAAGTGTTTTAAGAGTCTATAGATCAAATATTTCACACTTAAAAAAATTTCAAAAACTTTTTCATTACTAGCAAATTATAGGTCTACCTAGTGTATGATCAAGTTGTATAGAGAATTATATATAATTTTCATCATTAGCCTATGATATCCCAAATTTCTTATTTATTTTCAATTAAAGGAAAATTAATCATAAGTAAAAACATTAAAATAAAATAAAATAAAACAACACACTAAAATGAATATGCTAAAGAAAGGAAAGAACACTAAAAATAGGAAATGGACATAGTAAAAACAAAAAAATAAATAAATAAAGAAAGAAAAAGAAATGCACACCACACTAGACAAAAATAAGGTAGATAAAGATAATAGAAATGACAAAAATAACACCTTGCGATGGAATTCTTAAAGTTTGAAACACCACTGTCATCAAAACACTTCAAGCATTGGACATTCACATAAAAGAGGTTAAAACAAAATGTATACAATAAATCCCACATAACACTCTTGTACATGAACGAATATGTTACTCCACTCTTTATAGACATTTGAATTTTCGTAAAAGTGCAACCTTAACCTATCAAATTGATAACAATATTTGTACCCTATAACTTGTTGATGTAATATAAATTTTGTGAGTAATGTACTTAGTTCAGATCCATTGAGATTGACACTCATAATAATAATAAATGTAGAGTTAGGTGCATGAAACTCACACTTGAGAATTGTATAAGGAGTCTCACATTCTACCTATTTAGACTTTGATTCCTGAAAAAAGAAGGTCTCAATATCGTACTTCAACTTCTCTTTTTTTTTTTTAGGTTTAGTTGAGAAAATTCTTACTCTATATGGTTCTCTCATATAATGAATTAGAGGCTCTTCCTTCTCTTTGATGGGTTTTGAATCTTTGTTCAACACTTCAATTATTTATTTTTGTTTTTGCAAGAGGAGGGTGCCCTTAATGCCTTTATTATTTCCAAGATAACATATTCATTTCTCCCATCGAGGTCTCCATGCACTAAGATTTTCTTGATTGAATCATTTGAAAATAGCCTACGTAGTTCTTTTTATACAACCAGCTCGATTATGTCCATGTTATAGCATTCATCATCAAATTTAGGATATTTCATAGTTTTAGATAAATCAAACTCAACCTATTCTTCTCTATCATTCAAGGATAGTCTTTCATTTTTCATATCAATAATAACACATGTAGTTGCTAGGAATGGTCTTCCTAAGATGATAGGGATTTGAGAATCTTCCTCCATCTCTAAGATGGAAAAATCAATAGGAATGAAAACATTACCAACCTTTATGGGGACATCCTCATAAGCACCCCCTAGATACTTCAGCGATTGATCTGCGAACTAAAGAGATATCGTAGTTCTCTTCCATTCACCTATTTCAATTTTCTTACAAATGGAAAAAAATTTTAAGCTTGCACTTGCACCTATGTTACATAAAGCAAAATTAATGACCAACTTTTCAACAAAATAATTTATAGGTAATGAATAGAGATCCTTAAGTTTAGGTAATAATTTGTTTTGAATTAGATTATTGCACTCTTCTATGAAGGCTATTCTAACTTACTCTTTTTAGATATAATCTCTTTGAGTTATTTTTCATATGTTAATATTTTTGTTCTAACTTTAATAAATGGGATATTTATGTGGAATTTCTTCAACATGTCCAAGAATTTTCCAAATTATTTTCCTAACTTAGCCTTCATTAACCTTTTAGCTTAGGGAATAGAAGGCTTGTATGGTGGTGGGGTGGCATACTTCTACACTTCATTATCCTTTCCTAGGGTGGTCTCTTTCTCATTTCTTATAGGCTCATCATTCTATTTTGTAACATCCTCAACCTTCTCATCTAAAACCTCAATTTCCTTTCTCAAAATAGGATCTTCTAGTTCCTTTCCACTTCTAAGGGCTTTAGCATCGATGGTTCCCTTTGGATTTGTTTCTAGTTTCCCTATAAGTGTTCTAGAGGGCCTAGAATAAGATCCATTTAGCTAGGCTATCCAAATAATTTGGTTTTCCAACATTTAATAGTGGGTGGCTAGGAATTCAACCATAGAATTAATGTTCATAAATAAGTTCCTCAAATGCTAAGCTTTCTCATTTTGAGAGGTCATAAAATTCTCGAAAATTAGCTCAAGATTAGACTTTGGAGGGTTAGGTAATAGAAGTATATGGTTTTGAAAATGTAGAGGCCTAATGTTTTATTAAGGAATTGAGTTAAGTTTTGGGTTATTGTAGGAGGGATTTGGTTGATTTTTCCGTCTCTAGTTGTAGGTTGGAGAAAACAAGTCTCCAATTTTTTTGAAGTTTTTCACATAATTTATATAGTCGATAATAGTTTCTTCTAGGTGCAAAGGAGCAATAGATTGATATTTAAACAATGATTCCCTTTTGATACCAAAATTATCACAAGCAAGATAAGGCATCTTCCATTTTGCTTCCATAAATTTTAATTTTCTCCACCATATTAAGGAGGGAAGGCTTAAACTCAAAATTTTTGGTGGTAAAATTTGGCTCTCTAATGCTAGATTGCATTCCATGTGCTTTAAGAGATGAAAACTCCTTATGAGGGCAACTTTGCTCTTTTCTTAGTTTTTAGCCATAATTTTAGAGCTCTTGCTAGTTTTTATCTCACGTACCTAATTTCTGTCCATTTGAGAATTCAATGTTGTTGAAGTTCCTAAATGGAGCAATCATTGCATATAAGGCATCTTAAGATAGAAAACAACAAACTATCAAGGAGCAAACAAAAACAAAATAGAAGAAAAAATAAAAAAAAATTAAGAAAATAAATATCTAGTCTATATTAATAATAAAAGAATTAATATTATTTGGTTGAAGTCCTCGGCAAAGGAGCTAAAAACTTAACAAGTGCTACTTCATTGTAGCATGTCAAGGTCATATCCCACAAGGATATTGCAATTGATTACTGATTTTTATCATTTTAGCTTTCTATATTATTATGGAATGAGAATTTAGAAGTATATAATGAATAAAAATGCAATGACTAACTAATTATAGATTATGAAAGGATGGATATAGAGCTTAGGATTGAATTTTGGTTTTCTCTTTAGCATTCAATAATGAATTAATAATATGTTGTAGTCACAAAAGAACATATTTAAAATAATTCATTGACTACTTTTGTGACTAAAAAATTAGATTAAATCTAATAAATACCATTGATTTAATAGTCTCTAAGATTTAAACATCCACTTTTATGATCATTCGCAATCCTATTTGTATATTAATTTCTAACATACGTTAAATTTTGTCAAATCTAACTCATAAAAATGATTCCTATAATAAAAATATTACATATGAACCATACATATGATATATCCATTAAATCATTATATTCATATTGAATCGAGCCTAATTCAATCCTAGAAAAACTAGTTACTCACTCATTGTTGGAAAGAAATGTAGAGAATAAAAATAAGAACCATAGATAATGGAGATACAATAAATAAGAAAATAGAGAGTAGATAGATCAAACCATAAATTGAAGATAAAATAAGTTGACCGTAGAGTTGTGATAAATAATTGTCTACTCTTAATTTGGAAAATAATATTGCATGAACTAAAAATAAATTACATGGGGTTCTTTACTTGGAAAGATTGGATAAAAAGAAAATAATAAATATTCTTTCTAGAAGTCATTTTTGTCAAAGGAATTCCAAGTTGAAGTATAAAAAGAAGTGGAAAAAGAAGTAAGAAGAGAAGTACATGCATAATGGTTACTGCACACTACAAGTTTGTGCAATACTACATAGGCTAGCAATTCAATGTTTCTACTTTTAAACCTCTCAACTTCTGTATTGTTGTGCCGGTGGGGTGTGTTGAGATTATGCAAAAAAAAATTCCCATGGTTTCTAGGATCAATGGTTGTATGGTTGTGCTACAGCCATGCAACAAAATTGTTAGCACTTTGGATCGTTAAAGGATGCAAAACTGTATAGCTAGTTGTGCTATAGCCGTGTAACATGATTCCTTTGCTCTTCTTGATTCCTTTCCTCCTATTTTTTGATCGTTAAATTTCTTAACTTCTCTAAAATCTTATGGGGATGATGATCTTACTTCAATTTCTTTCATATTTGTTTTTTCCTTCAATTCCATGCACCACTTCATTGGATTTGTGCATTTATGTTTAATTTTATTAAAAATAATTACAAAGAGTATAGTAAAATAAGTAAGAGACTTGATCTATGGTAATTCTCATAATTCATGTTAAACAAAGTTACAAAAATGAAGGTAAAGCACGGTAAAAATATGGAAAATATTTAGTTGATAACTTCTGCCCAGTTTCCTTTTCCTTTTTCCTACTTCCTTTTCTTCTTTCTCACCATTGCTATTCTGAGTAATCCCCCTTTTGTGCGTCTGTTTCATGACTTGCTCGCCACTTTTATTATCACCCATCAACTCCCATCCTATGTCTTAGTGGGTTGTGTAAAAATCCAACCTGATTATAATACCTTTGCATCTCGCTCTCTATGTGCACTTAACAATGCATACCTATATACCTCTAAACTTCACATTTAATTCCTCAAAATACCTCCTTCCTTCATCTAAATTTTCCTATGGAAGTGAACATCACCAACACTACCTTCATTTCCTATTTCTCTCCTCATATTCATTGTAAAATGTCCCACCAATGCCTCAATATACATCCTCATCCAACTCTTGATTTGTGAAAATCCACCAAAACGCATCCTCTGCAACAAGAAGTTTACATCGAAGCTTCCTTTCTTCCTTCCAACAAACATACCACAACTCTCCCTTTTTCTCCTTCCCATTTAGCTATAGAAAAATCCACCATTTCAACCCACTACTAATAGAAAAGACCATAGTTCCTACCTCCTTTCTTTAGGAAAAGGCACTACAATAAATGCTCCACGAATAGCCATTTTCAGCATATCCCTTCATTTCCATTTGGTTGAACTTGCTGAAACCCACAGCCCTTCTTTTGGGCTTTCATTCTGGTGTAACTCCCTTAGCAATGGAAAAGCTATTGTTGCTCCACCCATCACCTTATTACATCCCACCGATCTCTCCCTTATTGTACATATCTCCACCAAAAATCACCTTATTTTTGTTTGATTTTACTCCATTATTTTCCTCTCTATTACCTTATAATTTTTTAATTATATGCTAATGGTTTTTAATATTTGTTTGTTTACGTGATTTACACAAATTTATAGAGGAAATAAAAAGGGAATTATGTGTATAGAGACTAGAGACATTCTCTTTGAGGATACTAGTCGTAATTTATGCTTTTCATGCTAATTATTATATTTAACTATAGGTATTATTATCTTATTATTTTTATGGTGATATTTAGATGTTTTTAATGCTATGATTTGAGAATATGATAACATATGATGATAAATTAATGAGTTGGAAGAATATGATAATATTTTAGGAAAAAAATACCTAAGTGGATCGATGTGATACATGGTTGCAAGATGAGATTTAAAGAGAATGATAAGTGAGAAAATATTATTTAAGATATAAGGTGATAAATACAGGATTTGGATATAATGATAAGGAAACATATGTGGTTTTTTTGAAATAATGGCATTTAATTATTTATTATGGCATTTTAGTCAATAGGGGATTTAATGTGAAAATTCTTATATTTACATGTGTTAGATTATTTGAAATATTCTAATAGGATCATATGATATATTTGGGGTAGTCATGAATTGTATAAGTCCCACGAAATGAGAAAAAGGTATAATTTAGGAATAATAACCCTAAAACGGTGATGTTATTATTACATATATGAATCATTTATGTTTGATAATGAATTTTTGATATGTTGTCAATTTTGGTTTTTAAGGAGTTTATATTGAATGTGTTAGTCTTATAAGCCTTGAACATAATAATTTTTGAGATACTGATATTATCATAGGTGTAAGACATTAGGTCAATGCCTTTAATTTTAGATATGTTCTTAATACTAACATCTGAAGAAAAAATAGTAAACTTTATGGAAAAAAGAGTAACAAAGAAGATCTTATGCTTCAAATATGAAATTAGGGTTTCTTAGAAAACCTATGGACCTAATCTTCAAGAACGACCTAGATATCTATGTGGTTTTTTTTTTGTTTCAATTATGTTTATACATGTCAAATTAATTATGGATTATATTCTAATAATTTAAAGTGAAATGTTATACAAGTTAGGACAGGTTATACCTCTCCAATCCATCAAATGAGAATAGTGGCTTGGAGCATTTTTCCTTAAGGTTTTATATTCTTAATAACTATTCCACAAGTAGAGAATAGTGGTAACGTGTGTTTTGCCTAACGGATATATATTATTGATACCATTCCACTAGTTAGGAATAGTGGGGTCCTTGAAATCAATTTAGAATAAATCATAATGATGATCCCTACCTTTGATAAGATATTAAACACTTAAAGTGAAAGACTACGTGGGTGAGGACATGTTGCACCTGACCATTCAACCTATAGAGAATTATGCCTACAGGTTTTGTGCTTCAGGGTTATATATTATTGATAACTTTTCCATTAGTAGAGAATAGTGGCTAGGACTTTTGGCCTTAGTGTTATATATTATTGATATCTGTTCCACTAGTTGAGAATGTTGGGTCCTAAATGAAGGGATTATGTCATATATTATAATGAGACATGGAAGAGAAATAAATTTATATCAATTTTTATGTATCTCATATGTGTGCTTAATTTTTACTGTGAATGCATATAATTATTTATATCCCTTCCTTGACTGTATTTTCACCTTGTTGAGTATGTAAAGTACTGATCATCATTTTCATTGGTGTTGCTCATTCTAAAGAGCAAATGTCTTATATGTATATGTGTCGGATTTTGAGGACTCACTGGATAATTTTGCATCCTATGGTACTTTGCATGGGGTGAAGTGATTTCTTATCCAGGGTTTTTAGGCATAGAGTCCTAATACCTCTTGGTCTCTTTGATCCATTGTATCTCTTTTGTATCTATTCATGGATATTGTATTTAGAATTAATCTCAACCTATATTTATATTCTAAAGTGTCTCTTATTTTCTAATTATCAAGTTTACACTCTAATTATTTTTTCCTTTTGATTGATATAAAGATGGTATGGTATCTTAGAATTATGTTAATTATAGTGGTAAAGCCCAGTTATTTTGATATTATTCTTCCACTAAAAATGAATTTTTTGATAGTATATTTTAGGGTGTTAAAAGTTGGTATTAGAGTTTGGGTTTTATTGTTGTGTCTTGTTTCTAAAATTTAGTTTTAAAACAACCCCTTAATTAATTTTATCTATCTATTTCACATTTTCAAAAATTATGATTCTTCAAAAACCCAGATTAAACCGTTACGAACCTGGACAAAGTAGCCTAGGTTTCCCTGTTAATGTTGTTATGTGCATTTTGTGCTAGTAAGCTAGGAATGATTATTCTAACACATTTTCTTTCTTGTAGCTATCTCACCTATACCATTAATGGTTGTGTTGGTCGTTTAGAGTAGGATTTTGACACCTTCATAAAGTTTGTCGAACTTCCACCACCACTACTTTAGCCTCAAATTCCACCACTACCTCTTTATTACCCATAATAGGGTTTTAGAGAAGACTTACCATAACACCCTAATTTTTACTACTAAAAAAGTTTATTTTGTCATGGAAGTATATAATTAAAATATTAGGGGTTACCACTATGAGTGACATCAGTTTGGTTTCTTTAACCATCCTTACATCAATCATAAGGCTAAAATCATTTAATAACACGAGGAAATTTCAAACGAAAGAAATATGTATAATACAATGAGTTTGGAGTTTAACTCAAAGTTACAATACACAAAATAAGAATTAAAGGATACCATAGATCAAGAGTCTAAGATAGTGTTTGGCTAAATACAACTATTGGACAATGTTACTCTTCAACCAAGCACCTTGTACTATAAGGTAACTCATCCCCATATAGTGCATCATAGGTAGCATAATCATCTATAGGATCTTCGATAACCTACACATAAGAGCTTGGGTCTCCTACTCATAGGAATGAACAACACCCATAAAATGTGTTGTAAGTACGACACTTATTGAGAAAGGGGAACAATAATATAAGAATAAGGATACATATAGAACTTGCATTCACAATAGGTAATAGGTATAAGTCAAATAAATAAAACATCTCTTATAATAGATAATGATCTAGATCTCTTTATTAGGTATAATCCAATGTCATTCTTTTATATACACAAAGTGTAGGAACCCAACTATTCTTAAACTAGTGGAACAGTTTGAAGCATCTTCAAAGGGACAATACACATGTTCTAGTATTATTATCCGTTTAAATAGATATTAAAACATCACCTTCTCGAGGTACAACACTTATGAGCAACTATTCTCTCTGGTGGAATGGAATATATATAAACACAAAACCTTTGCATAGACTTATATACTATTCTACTTTAAATCATTAATATCTTTTCCATAAGTTATACTCTTATATTTTCATTTCACAATGATTAGGGGTACCACTAATCTTAATCCAATGGAATAGACTTAAACACTTTCTCATGGTAGAATGTAGAATGATCTTGAGCCACTATTATTTCCAATGGAATGGATATTAAAAACAAACATCATCTTCTAGAGTTAGAATGCCTCGGAGCCACTTTCTCTATGGTGGAGCAGAATATAAAAATATTACCTTAGCTATACTCACGTGCACTTTCACTTTAAGTGGTTAGTATCTTATTCATAATTAATTCTAAGGTATTGAACAAATTGGTTTAAAGTCCTTAAATATATTCAAACCCTAATTACCCACTCCTTATGATTCATTCTCCTCTATTGAATATTCTACCACAAATTATATTATATCATCCTTGAATCTCATCAATATTATCATACCTGTAATGCATGGTCTAACACCGATATCATACACACACATTAATAATCTTATCCAAGGTAATATTATTACTAAAAGCCTTAGTTTTATAAGTAGTCATAATTCCTCCCATAAGACTCACATGATTATTAAGTCCAATAAAGAACCTCATAAGACCAATCGTTAGCAACATTTCTAGAACCTGAACAACCTCTAGGTTTTTACACAGAGACTAATGATATTATCATTTTAAGTTATTAAACCCTAATTTAACCATTATTTCATTTGAGGAACCCAAAAAAAAAATAACACTTCAAAACACTTCTTAGGACATCATTACCATATTATAATCAACCTAACTGATAAAATACAAAAATTTCTTTATTATCCCACAATGACCGAAATATCGTTAAGTACAAACAATAACCTTTGTTTTTATAAAATTTGTACCTTCCACACACATTATTTTCCAAATCCACCAATCATCATTATACCTCACAGAATATGCTTATGTCCATCTATTATAGCTTATTTAGCCTATATTGTGGGAAAATATATTCCCACAATTACATTATTATCATAACAAAATCATAACTATACCTCTTACCCATTCTTAATTTCTTTCAAACATAATATCCGTATCATGACAAAATAGATGATCAACATATATTAAATCATATAGAAATAATATCATGAAAAAACACGAAACCATATAAGAAAGTGACACAACACCCTAATATCAATTAGTATATGTACCAACTAGGACACCAACTCTAAGATTGCAAATCTAAGAATTCCTCCTCCAAATTGGAATACTACCTACGAAAAAAACAAACTCCTTAGTTAGCCGCAAAAAGTATATTCATGGGAGATATTAAGATAAAGACGGTAAAAGTGGAAATAGCCATAGTCAAATGAAAGCTTGAGATGTGTGGATGCATAGTAGAATATGTGGTATAGCTATGGTAAAAATTTAGTCATTTTTGGATAAGTTTTAGAGGTAAAAATAGGGGTGCACGACTGAAAATGGGGGCTATATAGGCATGCTGTAAGTAGTGCACAACATAGTTGAGATTTAGGATCATGCACAGTTAAGTAATGTAAAATGGCATGGTTGTGCTCAATCTTTGGTAAATAGGTTGCAAGAGGAATAGATGTGCATGGGCATGCATCTATGCAATTTATAGGCATGCTAGGTTGCATATGCAGACTATGTTGGGTTGCACATGCATGTGATAAGAAATTTTAGTATTGTAGGGTAATGCTTGAGGTTGTGCAAAGGTCGTGCTTTTCCTAAAAACATGATAGGTAAGAGAAGGAATAAAGAAAAAGAGGTGGTGGTTGGCACAATGGCCAACACTTGTGTTGGGGAAGGCTTGGGTGACCTTGTGTGGTCAGCCTACTGGCTTTGGGAGGTATGTGGTGGTGCTAAGTGGTGTTGGTGGAGAAAGTAGCTATGTAGTTGACAAAATAGGATAGGGAATAGCGAAAAAGAAGAAGAAGAAGAGGGGAATCTTGGGTACTATTTCCTTGACACAAAAATGGTATAGTAGAGGTTAAACAAGGAGGAATAAAGGAGAGTGTGGTGTATACATACATACATACATACATACATACATATATACATACATACATATCTGTGTGTGGTGCAAATGCGGAAAGGAAAAAAGAGGGGGAGTCATGCCTACAAAGGTGTAGGGGGTGGTGTAGGTGAAGAGGGGTGGTAGTGGAGATGATGCTTGTGTGTTGTGGTGAAAATGCAGGTGTTGGTGATGTTGAGTGTGTATGTTGTGTAAGGATGGGGTAGAAAAAGAAAGAAGGTAGGGAGTGGGGTGGTGTGGACATATATAGGTCTAGTAATAGAGATAAAGAAAGAAGAAGAGTGATGGATGATAGATGGCTACAAAGGAGATTATGGGAGATGGTGGGTAATAGAGTTAAGGAAAGAAGAAGAGTGGTGGATGATGGATAGTTATAGAGGAGATGATGGAAGGTGGTGTAAGTGGGGAGGGATGTAAGTTGCAAGTGCAAGATGTAAGAGAAATCAAATGTTACAGCTTAAGTTGATGGGAGATAGGAAGAAAGAAAAGAAAAGGGGAAGGAAAAGGGAAAAGAGAAAAAGATTGATGATTAGTTTAGAAAATTTTAGATTAGCCAAAATAGTAAGGATTAGTGGTAACTTTAGCGGGTTTGAGATTATGTTAGAAAATATGGTTTATCTTGGTCAAAGATTTGACTTCGGTTAAAGTTTTGAGATTAAGAAACTGATTTAAGGCTAAATAATATTTTGTCAAGATTATAATCAAATTATTGTGTTAATGGTATAGTGTTAGGTAAAGAAAATTTTCTTAGGATTACACCTACTTATATAGGTCATAGGACAAAACCCCTATCTACACTTGTGATGAGGAATAAATTATCCTAGAGGAATGGATTTGGGATATGGATAAGACATACAAGGTGTTTGATTGTCATCCTACTTAAAAGGTAAGTATTATAGCCTTTCTTTCAGGAATCATCAACACCTAGTTAGTAGGTCATCATGTGTATGGTGGACCATAATTGACATGGGAGGACTTCAAGATGGTGATCCATAAGAAGTTCTATTGGGAGAGCCTTAAGAAGGATAATTTGAAGGTGTTCATGCTATTTACTTAGGAATATATTATAGTGAGGTAGTACCACACCTCATTCATACAGATACTAATGTTCATATAAGGTATAGAAGCAAGTGACTCAATGGTTGTGTGTTAGTTTGAGTAGGGGCCCTAATTAATCTTTTGGAGGATGATGAGTGATGTGGATCTCAAAGAATTAGCCACATTATATGATAGGGAGTATGTTGGTGCCATTATTTTATAGGAGCAAGTCTCTATTCTTGGGAAGAGGAAGTAAGAGAGATAGAGTTGTAGATGTATGATCAAGTTTTAGGGACCCAAACTATTAGGGTTTCAAGAAAGTAATTAGTCGAGTGGGCATATAAGATGTTAGGATATGACAAGACATTTCATCCATCTATGATGTGGTGGATATCATCAAAGCCATTATTATGAGGGAAAACCTTTTCATTGACACATTTGAAGCTAGACAAAACATCAAACTTTTTTGTGACAGGAGCAAAGGGGCCAACTCTAGTCATAGGTTAGTTAGTATAAGTAGAGGGGATTGTTGGTACCATTAAAATAGGCCTAATATTCATAGCAATAGTAATAATTGTAGTAGAGGGCACTTTCCCCAGTAAGTGGATAGCTTATAGAGGCTAAGGGGAGACCACAAGGGCCTTGCTCACATCCTCACAAAGGAGGATAGAGTTAGGCAGCTAGAGGGTGTCATGAAGGATACTAATGAGAGATTTAAGTGGGAGCCTAAATGTCATCATTCAAGAAATGGGTAATCGATAGGTGGATGTGGTTACTGGTACATTTTTTGTCCACTCTTTACTAGGATATGTATTTTTTGAATCTGGAGTATCTATGTTGTTTCTATCTACAACATTTTTTACTAGAGCTACTTTGTCTCCATCTGTTAGTGTGTCTACTTCAATGGTGTTTCCTTCTATGGATTGATTAGATTGCACTAGTCTCTACATGTACTTAGCCTTATAGATATAATGGGCACATTTCCTAGTGGATTTGGTTAAACTAGGCCTATAGGTTAATATTTTTATCTTAGGGATGGATATGTTATAGAGACATCAAGCTATGATAAATTATGCATTAGACCAAGTTGTGTTATAGGAACCTTGGGATGCTACGTTTAGATGAATGTTTAAGCCTACAAAAAAGGTCCTATATATCCATTTGGTACACTTTTTTCATGGAGAGAGGCTACCCTATATATTTTTTCCAAGTTCAGTACATAAATAAAGATGTTTTAGCACTGGAAGATATTTTATTTTCTTAGGATTTTCCTAATGTGTTCCCATAGGAGATACTAGGTATACTTAAGTTTTTTGAGATAGACTTCATTGATAGAGTTAAGGGAGTTGAAGACTCGGCTGGAGAAGCTAGTAGAGCACTAGTATAGATTTTATTTTGCCATTCCTAAATTAGTTTGTGATTTTGTTCATCGATGACATTTTACTATTCTCTCAGAGTAGATAAGAGAATAATTAACATCAACATACAACTTTTGTAGAAGGAGCTAGGTGAGATAGAGATAGAGATGATCCAGTATGGTGATTTAGAATTCTTGATGAGTGACTTGATGATTAGGATGATATTTTTTCTTGAGCTTCAAGGGGGAAATATGGGTATATTAAGCTCTAGAAGATCTAGTAGAAGATTTAGGAGTGTCAAGTTGAGGACTTCCCCTCTCATGAAGATGGTAGAGTTTTCTACAAGGGGTGTTCCTGTGTACCTCAGAGTTGTGCAGATCTAAAGCAATAGACTATAGAGGAGGGTCACGGTAATATGTATTCTATCTACCAATGAGGGGATAAGTTGCATATGTGCCTCAAGAGTATATACTTAAGACATTGCATCAATCGAGAGGTAGTTGAGTTCATGTCGGGATTTTTAACATGTTAAAAGGTAATATTTGAAAACTAAATGTTTGCATTGTTATTCTAGTCTTCAAATGTTTCAAGGTTGAAGTCTGACTCCATCTTATTGAATTTTGTGAGTGGGCTAAGAAGGAATCACAGTGGATGCAATAAGATATATTATCATTGATAGGTTTACTATGTTATTAGTGTTTGTGATGATATAGTCAACTTTGGGTATGCACTAGCTAGCTGATGTTAAATTAGGTTTGTGGGATTAGGCACAATACACCTACTGACATAGATTCTAATTGAGGTTTAATATTCCTTTCTCATTTCTAGGGGAAGTTAAAGGAGGCTCTACTTAAACCCATTAATAGTTTGGGAAAAGTGATTGACTGGTCTATGAATAGTCTACTTGTTTACTCAAACATATTAACTAGATTGAAGAAATCATGATTTAGTTGAGTTAAACTAATTGACTTGTCAGCCCAAACTAATCGACTTATTCATGCAACAAATCAACTTGTCAAGCTTAGTAGATTAACTAATTTGGGTGGTTTGCATAACTTGTTTCGTTATGCTTCAATTATGCTTAGGGTTTATGTTTGGGGTTATACCATGATGATTGATGGGATGAAATATAGATATTAGTGTGGAATTTTAGCCTAAGTAAGGGATTAAAATGCATCATATCTTATGGCATATATAAACTATAATTAATACAAAGGCTGAAGGTGTACTTCAATTATCATAGGAGATAATATAGAAATAAAAATGATGGGAATTGATAAGGGCATGAATTAAACCATATCATGATGTAAATACATTTGGCTAAGGGCAATTAGATAACCCACATAATTGGGAAAGATGGAAATAAAAGGATTAATATGATTTAATATGGAAAACTAAACCTTCGTTGGTTGTATGGGCCTTATATGATCACCTATCCATATGAATACAATACTAATCACTTATAAGGAAGGAAATTTGAGTTGACAATGGGTCTGGATTAGAAAATCTTTGATAAACTACCGAGGATTAGTCTACCTTTAGGCATTCTTTGTGCCTTTAGGCTTGATCCTAAGAGGTCCCGATGCCTTAAGTACTCTAGACATTGATGATGTACTAGGGGGTATCAATACTAAAGGTTTTAGTTACATAGGTGATTGGATTAGGCCTGGACTTATGTCCATAATAGTTGGATTTGGCTTGGACTTATGTCCATTATGGTGTTTGGCTTTGGCCTAGAATTATGTCCATTTGGTGATTGACTTTGACCTAGATTTCATATTAGGCTGCCTTGGTATCTGAGACCATGGGGTGGTGCACAGTCTATTGTTTGATGATTATAAAATAAGGTTGGTAATTATTGGTTAATAATTATGAATGATAATCAAATAAACGGTTGATAAGTGGCTATATAATGGATGTAATAATATGGCTAACCAAATGGTTAAAGTCGGCTTATGCACTTGATTAACCGATTATGGTATAGAACATTGATTATAGAGATTGGCCTATTCTTACATGGATAAATGGGTGGTATATCTTCATGAAATTGGATAAATGGAAATAACCCTAGGGGCTGTTGGGAAATTGTATGCTATTGCTCATACAAGTGATTATGGAAAATGTGCTATGGTATCGAAAGTATGTTGTTTATAATGTGATGATGTTGAATATGATGGCATACGTTATGCATTCTTACTTATATGCACAAAGTCCTACCATGATGCATGTTGTACATTATGTTCATGAATGATGAATTAGCATGCTTTTTTACATTGAGGGAACAATTTATCTTACTCAATACATAGCTTACTGGTGCACCCATTGTTTCATCACTTGCTTATTCCCACAAGTTGAGGACCATGTGCAGGTCATTGGAGATGGCTAGTAAAGAACCTTCCTCGGTTAGGTCAAGCATGTGAGTGAGGACATGTGGAAGGTTTTAGTGGGGTTTGTGGAGGACCATGGTATTGTTTTAGGCCCCATACCCCAACCATGTTTTATAATTCCGTACCTTCAGTATGTATTCTGTAACGATTTGATCAAAACCTATTCAGGTCACTTATTTTAAACATTTTTGAATCGTTTCAATTACATTTTTATTCACACACTCTATAATTTTAGTGTTTTATTTTTTTAGCCTCATATCAAATATGGGATAGGCAGCTAACGCCTAACCTATGTCAGGTACAACGTTAAAGTTTTCTCCTTCCACAACATGTTTTAACAAAAACAAAATTGTAGTAAATAATGAGGTGTTACATTTTACAATTAGAGATTTTTTAAAGGCATACCACTTTCAATAATAACTAAGAAAATATAATAGGTTGGTGTCCTAATGGTTTACTTAAGATTTCCTACTTTTAGGAATTTTCAAACTAATATAATAAGATTTTTACGATGGCATATTTTTACACTACAAATAATTTTGAGATGATACCATATGAAGGTATCAATTTGGAACATAAATTATTTTCTTGATTTTTTGATAACTTTAGTTATTTCAAACATGGATGTTTTTGAGTGAGAGTTGGGTTGGGAAAGTGTTGTAATTAGGTTATATTTGTTTATACAAGTCAAAGTACTCAATGGCCTGAAATATTACCCTAACTTCTTTTAGCTTTTAGGATATGATGGCCACTAATTGCGGCTACGAACACATCAAAGCCTTCATGGAGACTATTAAAGCATACATGGAAGGCAAGATCCAAGCACCTCAACCTCCACCACTACCTATAACTACATTAACTCTAAAGGATTGGCTCATGAGGCCTAGGCATCATCACCAACCGATCTTCGAAGGTTAGTTGGAACCAATATCATGGATCGGTGTGTCTAAGACATGGAGCAAACCTTTACCGCCTATAGTTTTCTAAGGGAGAGAAGGGTATATGTGGTTGTTTACTATCTAAGGGGAAGGGTAAACACATGGTGGTAGAGTATCCAGTACAGAGGTGGAGAACATGTGAGATGTAGGCCAATCTTGGAAGTGTTATGAGTCCGATTCTACCTGACACAACTACGAATAAGGAAGTATGACATGTTCATGGTGCTTCGGTAGAGGGTCATGTCAATCAAGGATTACTATACTCGATTCATTGACAAGGTTTAGTTTTCCTTTTAGGTAGAAGGTAACAAGGTGATGCAACTTTATAGCTTCAAGATCAGATTGGGATCCAATACCAAGAGTTTAATATGGGAGTCACCTAATCAAACATAGTTGGGATGTATGAGAAATCCCTATAGGTGTCTTAACTTATTCAGGCTCAAAGTGCTCAGTTGAGGAAAAAGAGGAAGTTTGAGGGTCACCAACATTCCAGTGACTAAAAGAAGGCTTTCTTTAATAGTATCTTACCACCGAGGTTTGGTCAGAGCATAGGGTTAGTACCATGATTGGAAGGATGTTTTGAATGTCATGTTGAGAAAAGGCACTACAACTATAAGAGGTGTGGTTAGATCACCTAGGGGCTAACAAAGGTAATAAGGTGAAGTACCATACATATGCCATAGTCTAATACTGAGAGTTTGAAATTTGGGTCCGCAGTAGCAGTATTCAAAGGAGTCAGACCTAAGCTTAAACACATTATCTATTCAGTAGCTACAACCTTAGAAACCTAAAGTTCCTCCATTGCTTATTAGTGCCACTAGCCAAGCATGTCATCTTGGAGGTTTGAGGAATCATCCTTTTTTATCAAGGGCATGCATCAGCTAGCACACTAGAAGTTTTGTTAACAGGGCATCTGAATGTGATGAGTCAGTTAGAGGTAGAATGCTAGGCCAATGCGATAACTAGTATGCTCATTATCATTTCCCTTTCTATTTGTGTACTGTTTGATTTTGGTGATTTGTATTATTTTGTGGCATCTACTTTTATAACTAGATCTGCTTTATCTCCTTTAGGTAGCATTTCTACTTTTTCCATTTTACCTTTAGAGGATAGAATTGTATACTCTAGGGTGTATCAAGGGGTTGTAATAGTAGTAGAAAGGAATGAGTTTCCATTGGACCTTATAGAGTTAGAATTGTAGAATTTTAATGTGACTTCATAATGGATATAATAGGAAGGTACTGAGTACTAATAGAATGTGCACAAGGATGTGTAGTGCCACAAGGACCAAAGGGTATCAGGGCTTCATACCAAAAGTGTGAACCCAATCCCTATACAAAGGTCGTGTCAAGGATCACATTGAGTAATCTTGCATGCAAGGGGTATCCCCTCTACTTCTGTACTGTCAAAGACACCAAAGAAGCTGAAACCCCACTAGAACAGATGGCGGTAGCTCATAAGTTTCTTATCTCTTTCCTTGAGGAGATCTTGGGCATGTTGCTAGTTTGAGATGTTTAATTCATCATATATGTATTGCGGAGAACAGAGCTAGTGCCTAAGGCTATGTATTCGATGGCACTTGTAGAGATGAAAGAGCTCAAGGCTTAGTTGGAATACCTCTTGGAGAAAGGCTATATCTATCAAATTATATTATCTTGTGGAGGGCTAGTGCTATTCGTGAAGAAGAAGGATGCTAGCCTGAGAGTGTGCATCAACTATCATAGTTTGAACCAGGTGATAATGATGAACCATTATCCTCTGCCAAGGATCGATGACCTATTTAATCAACTAAAGGGACCCAAGCTATTCTTCAAGATCAACCTTTGATCAAATTATCATCATTTGAGGATGGTAAGATAGGATATTCCTACATATTTTATGTCCTTCATGAACAAGATCTTTCATCCCTTGTTTGACTAGATCATCATGGTGCTCATTGATGACACTCTCATCTACTCTAGCAACCAAGATATGTAAGGGTAGCACCAGAGGCAGTATTTGGCCTTGCTTAGATTATCTTACCCCTATGCCAAGATCTTGAAGTGTGTTTTCTAGTTAGATAAAGTGGCATTCCTTGGTTAAGTGATCTCTAAATATGGAGTGACAATGGATTCTTCCAAGATTTAAGCTATTTTTGAGAGGCTAACACCCATTTCTGTGAAGGAGGTGTGTAGTTTTTAAGGTTAGTCGGTTATTACTGTCATTTTGTGGCAAACTTTTCGAATATTGCTCGACTATTTTGACCACTTACACAAAACACCCCATCTTCCCCTCACCCTCCACCACAAAAGCACACCCCCCCATTTTCATCTTCCTCCATTGTTCCACCCCCTTATTCATCGGCCAAAGCTTTCAATCACTACCAATCACTTTTACTTATTTCCATCATTGCTCCCCAATCTTAGCACCAACAACTAAATCACACATGCTACCTTCGGAAAAACTCATGAAAACTTCTACCTATCTTTGGCTTACTCAATCGTAGCAACCCCAGCACTATCAACTCCTACCTACCTTTGGCCTACTAAATCATAGCAACTCCAACCCCTTTGCCATTTATTATCATTATACAATCCCAAGGAATGACAGTAATTGCCGTTACTACCCACCTATTTGACAACTAAAACCACTCTCCGTGTTGCAAACAATTATGGGGGAAACTCCTTCTATATTTGTTTTGTGATTTTTTGGATATTTCAAAGGAGTTGGGATAGGATATACATGCTCAGAGAGCTTATAGAATTTTTCATTGAGGACAGCCTTGCTATCCATGTGTTCATGATTTACTTACCTTAGTTATTGTTTTTAACTATAAAATGAAATATGAATAAGATATTACCAATTTAAAGTAAAAGATCATATAGGTTAGGCCAAAATGTTGGGTTCGTTCCACGATATAAAGATTAGTGGAGCCCTAAACTCAATATAAATGAGAGTATGTTTTAACATAAGTAACTAACGAATAAGGCATTAATTATTTAAAGTGAAAGATTATGAAATGTCCCAAAAATTCTAATTTTAAAAATTATAGTTAAATAAGGTTTTATTAGAAAATTTAATTTAATAAATTATTTTTATTAAAATAAAAAAGGGAATTAATTAGAGCAAATCAAGAAGAAATTTATAAGTATTTGAATTACAAGAAATTTAGGTATTTTAGCTAATTAAGGATTTTATTTTAGAAATTAATTAAATAAATTATATTATTTAAAATAAGAAGGAGAAAATAGTTCCAAATTAATATGAACTTTATAAATAATTTAATTGAAGAAAATTAGGGTGTTTTTCTAATTAAAATGAAATTTATGAAAAACCTCTTAAAAATCCTAAATCAACCTAAAAGGGATTTAAATATTATTTTATTTAAATATTATTATTTTTAAACATCCCAAATATTCTTATTAATTTAATTAACCCAACCCACTATTTTACTTTTTCTATTTTTCCTTTTTTCCTTTTCTTTCTTCCTTTTTCCATTTTCTTTCTTTTTCTTTCTTCTTCTTTTCCTTTTTTCTCCTCCCCAACACGGGTCAGACCGCAGCTTAGTCCTCCTTTCCCCTCCTTCCTTTCCTTGCTGCAGTCCAGACTTTCTTCTTTCCCTTCTTCCTTTGGCAGCCTAGAATGTCGTGCTGCGCCTTGCCTCTTTTTCCCCTAAAAGGCAGCGTTTGATTTAAAACACACCCTCACCTCGTCACCTGGCCAGTTTTCTTTCTTTCCTTTCTTTTCTTTTTTCTTAGCCGACCTGTCCGGCCCCTAACCTTCTTCTTCCCTAGCCCTTCACACCTGCCATTTCTGATGACTTGCACCACCGCCCTGTCCGAGAAATACGCCGTCGATCTCGTCGTTTGACCGACTATTTCCCTCCTATTTTTCCTTGTTGATCCATCGATCCCGTCACCCAACCTACTTCTCCCATTTCTTGCACAGTTTCCCCTTTTTCTTGTGCATGCCCCTCCCCAAAATTTAACTACCACTAGTGACTGAAAACCTGCCTGCCGTATTCCCACGTCGACCCAAAGAACCCTAACCTCTCATCTAAGATCTATAAATACCCATCATTAGCTCAATCTCAAGACTTTTTCCCGCAACCTAGCAAAATCCCCCTTGTCACCGCCGCCACTTCAGACGGCCTTTCCTCCATCATCGGCCAACTTCGCCGCCTTATCTGCCCACCAAACTAATCCTTGCACCGCCCTTTAACTAAGTAAGCCTCCCTTCTCCCTCGATTCTCTCTACACAAGCCAACCTGGCTGTGCAAAGTATCCTTCCCAAATATCCCTCTCTTCCACCTCCGCTGCCCTTCATACCACCTTTAGCTACCACTTCCACCACTATCGTCGCTCCCTTCACCTCCTAACCTGTTCTGCATACCACCCTCTACCTTCCCCTACATTTCTTTTCCTCTCCCTCCCTCTCCTCCCCTCTTTCCCTTCTTCTTCCCCATTCAACCATCACCGTTGTCGCTGTGCACCGCCGCCTTTGGTTGCACCACCACCCTTATTTTGTTCCCGTCCTCCTGGGCAACACTAAACACCTCAGCTCCCATCTTCATTCTACCTCTCCCTTTCCCAGTATTTAACTTTTCCCCTTTTCTTCTCTTTTTTTAGCCACCGCCGCCGCTACAGTTTACGACCACCGGTGTTGCCTGTTACCACTAGCCTAAGGTTCAACCCTAAAACCCCTCAACTATTTTTCACTATTTATACAAGCCTTAATCTATTTTATTTCATTTATTCAAAATATATTACTATTATTATAATAATTATTAATATTACTATTATTAATGTTATTATTTTTATTTTTATTATTAATGTTTTTATTATTATTTCTATTGAGGGCCGAAGCCCTCTTATATTTTTATTTCAATTTTACTATTATTATTCTTATTGTTTCTATTATTACTATTATTATTATTATTTTATTTTTTTCATTATTAGTATTGAGGGTATAGGAGCGTACTTCAAGACTGGTGTCGTTTAGGGTAAGGATGTTAATAAGGCCTTATGTGTGTTGATGTGCATTATATGCTTTGTATGTTATGCATCCTATGTTTATCATTGTAATTATTTCGTCTATGGTATGGCGTGGAGCTAAAGTATATTTCTGTGTTATTATATGGCATGTCTACTATGTGTATGTGAGGAAATATTGTGGTATGTGATGATTGGTTTGTGACCCTCTAGACATGTATGTGAGGATGTTAATGTGGTTTTTGTGGGAGAAAGGATGAAAAAGGAGAATGATAAAAGAGGTTGACCAAAGGGAGTAAGTTGACTAAGGCATTTGAGTTGACCTAAGTATTTTAATGATCCATGAGTGGAGAAATAAAATGGGGATTTTAAATTAAATACAAGAGTGGGATAATCTATGGCTTTGTATGGGAGAAAGAATCTAATTTATTGTTTTGTATGGGAGAATCTAATTTATAGTTTTGTATGGGAGAATCTAATCTATGGTTTTGTATAAGAGAATCTAATTTATGGTTTTATATGGGAGAATCTAATTTAAGGTTTTGTATGGGAAGGAATCTAATCTATGGTTTTGTATGAGAGAATCTAATCTATGGTATTATATGGGAGAATCTAATCTATGGTTTTGTATTGGAGGATCTAATCTATGGTATTATATGGGAGAGTATAATCTATGATTTTGTGTGGGAGGATCTAATCTATGTTTAGTATAGGAGAACCAGATCTATGTGTTACATGGGGGAATCAAAACTAGGGTTTTATATGGATTGACTTAGGGTTTTGCATGGTAGATTCTATGGTGTTACATAGAAGGATCTAATCTAGGGTTTTAGTATGGATTGAATATAAGGTTTTGTATGGAGGAATTTAGGATTTTATATGGAAGAATCTAGGGTTTGCATGGTTGAATTTAGGGTTTCACGTGGGAGTTTTAGGGTTCCACATGAAAAATTAGAATGGTTGCGTGGGATGTGTAAAGTCTGCATAGGTATGAAATTTACGTATGGAAAGTTGATTTGGGATGTAAGGAAGGTAATGTAAGTGTTGTTTGGGTGTTTGAATACTTTGGATGAAAAATAGTACGTGGAGTAATATAAGGGTAAGTAGGAGACCGAGCTAGGGTCTTTGTGGACGATTAGGGTTTGGTGTGGCCGCTTATGGTCTTTGTGGTATCATGTGTATTTGATGATTAAAGTGTAACTATGAGGGTGGAATTTATAATTTGGGATGTGTGGAATGTTAGAATGATTTGGGTTGTATGAAGTAGAGTAAGATGGACCACAAAGGACACAATTAGGGTTTTGGGATAACACCCTAAAGTGAGATATGGAGTGGACTTGGCAGAGTAAAGTAGTGGGTCTTGACCCATATATATACTTAAGAGTTGGACTTCTAATTTGATATAGGATTTAGAAGAGAGGATGTTGGGGCAAGTTGGAGGTACATGATTTTGATGATGTGGAAAGAGTCTGTTGGAGGATAGGTGTGGGGAAAGTGATTCATGCATGTCTAGGGTGAAAGATTCTGAATAAGATACTTAAAACATTAATCATGTAAAGTGGAAGAGTATTGAGCCAGGCCTAGACCGATCCACCGGCATAATAGTGGCTAGGTACTACAGTATCCTAGAGACCAATCTACTGGCGTATAATAGTTGTAAGGTATGTTACCCTAGTGACCAATCCACCGAAAATAATAGTGGGGGATCCCGAGCTCAATAAATCAAACCCTACAGTTTACTAAGACATGGGAAAGATACTAAGTAGTTACAGTGGAACACCGTGCGAGAAGGGGCTAGACCGATCCACCGGCATAAAATAGTTGTAAGGTATGTTACCTTAGTAATCGATCCACTAGCTAAAATAGTGGCCAGGCACTGGAGTGCCCTAGAGACCGATCCGTCGGCTAAAATAGTGGGGTTCTCATACTCATATGAACTTCATAAAGAACATGGTGTGAAAATAATTTTGATAAGATATTAATTAAGTAATTAATCTAGATTATAAATGGGCCTTATGCATCTACCCGAATGATTGTATGATATTTTGTTATCATGATGGTTTATATGGTCTTTTTATTATTTTGCATGATTTATGTGACCTTGTGTGCTGGCCTTAGTGCATCTGTTACCTTACTTAGTATGTAGCGTACTGATCACCCTTTTTATAGGTGCTGCTCATTCCCACGAGTAGTAGGCCCTTTTGACTTTATGTAGGTGGGCGAGACATCATGCAAGGATGAGGGTTGAGCTTGTGGTTGGCTCAAAGTTTGAGAGTTTCGTGGTCGTATTCATTCTTCATGTCATTCTGTTTCTCTATGACATTTCTTTTCCATATTGGATTTTTCAAAATTAAATATTAATGTTTGTAGATATTATTGCCTCAAAGGAATTTTGATTTCGCACTCTCATTTCTATCTCATTATTGATTATAAAATTTTATGCATACTCTGATTTCTATTTTATGATCTTTTTAATTCATTTTATGAACTCTTGGTTTAAGTTTGAAAATAATCTTTTTAGCCTTAGCCCTTGGTACTGGAATGGTTGGAGTGAACCAATCTAGTACTAAGTATGGCGGTAACATCCCTAGAATTCACAAGTTTTAATTTAAGTGCTTCTGTTATAATAAAAAAAAAAAGTGAATTTTGGGATATTATAGATTATGTGAGTAGATAATGAGGTGATGGGGCTATTCCATCATATTTATATGCCTATTATATGATGTGAACTTATGAAATTATTTATATCCTTTACATGACCATCTAGTTACCTTACAGAGTAGGTAGTGTATTAACCATGCTTTTTATGGGTCCTTGCCTTAGGTTAGTGCTAATTGAATTTGTTCATGTTATGGTTATCTCTCTCTCTCTTTAGACTTGTATCCCTATGTTTTCACTATTTATTCCCCTCTCTCTATTTTCTATGCTCTATCATGGTTTAATCAACTACTTCCCATGCCTAATTCCTAATCATAAAATCATTTTTGTTTTGCGCCCAACATAAACTAAGCATAGGGAGTGCCTCTTCTATGTTGGATGTAGCATGACATTCCTAAGTTGTGTGTTTTGGCTTCCCCTATTAACTCTTAAAATGAAAATTTTATGTTCATTAAAATGGGAGTATTACAGATGGTATCAAAAATTTTGGTAGTTGAGATTTTTGCTTCAATTAAAGAATCGGTTTTCGTAATCTTAAATATTTTTACATTTTCTAGCCTGCATTAAAAATTTTTGCTAACCGTGACAAGAGTTGGAAAAATGGTAACTTAACTTTTTCTTATTTTGTGTGATTTGATCTTATATGATTTTTAAGCTAAGGTTTTTTATAACATGGTTTCGCTATTGTAACTTATGATTATGGGTTTGTGTGTATCCTCCATCATGAATTATGGGGAGACAATCCACCTACTAACATTGATGCAGGTGGAAATATGTATATACATCTAAATATGATTCTTGTATATGTTTAGGATGTTTCTTAACATTCTCATAAGTAATTTTTAAGTTAAATACAATTTCTTGAAAATATGGTTTTATATTGAAGAATATTACAAATATGAGATTTTTTTGTTAACCAGTCAAAGGTGACAAAATAGCAGCTAGAATAATTCAACTACAACTATGCTATATAGATAATAATAACTAATGAGTCGATTGTTATAAACTAAGGTTTTAGTTATAGTTATGATTTTATGTATCAATTTTGTAACTAAACCATAACCTTAACATATAATGTGGCTGGTTCGATTTATATATGGGGCATAATTTCTAATCCTTGATGGGTAGTTACGATGTTAAATGAAGTTGAGTTGAATAATAAAAATCTATTTGGGAGTTTTTTTCTTTCTCTTTGTGAGATTATTTTAATCATGGAAAAATTACAATGTGTAGTTTCTTTTATTGTCTTTGTTGAGTGATTCTTTGTGTGTTTTATGTTGTTAGTGTTTTGTGCCATGCATGAATATTTCGTACAACCATTTGAAACACAATGTTGATGAATAAAGAAGATCCATTTGATTACTTTGAGTGATTTTGACCAATATAAAAACAAAAATTGGTAAGAGCTCATCACAATCTTTCTCTTAAGGTATTCTTGAACTTTGTTTGGGGTATTTTCTTGTGTAGTTGCATTTATTGTGGGTGGATGGTTTGGAATTCATTTCTTCTTTTTTGTTATTTCCTTCCAATTTTGTCCTTTTCTTCCTAAATAACCTATCAAGATTCATTGTTAGGAAGTTTAATAAGTCTTTAAAGTATGCTAGTTGAAGATATTCATTAGAGTTAGTTTATATTCAACCTAAGCAAGATGCAATTATAACTACAACACATGGAAATCAAAGGCAAGCTGATAGTGACAGGTATAAAGGCTTGCTATCATGGGCTTTGCAAAGTAAAGGTAGGAAAGTTAATGAAAGGATGGAGTACATTAAAGAATTTTCTAATTCAACACATTCAAGCTAAAATGAAGGAGGTTCCATTAAAAGGCTTGAAGATCATGAAAAAAGGTATAGGAAGGTTGATAATCAATATTTCTATGGTGAATTCTATGCTGAAATTTTTATAAACTAGATGCAAAGACTAGAAGCTTTTTTGTTTTTTTTTCAACTTGAAAGCCTATTCAATTTTTCAACATTTTAAAAGTTCTAAGATGTATTTTCAAACATTCAAATACATATTCTCAATTACTTTAAAGATAAACATCATCTTGGAAGATAATTTCTTGTTTGTTGATAGTTCTTATTTGAAGATTCAAATTCGTGGCCAAATTTCTTTCAAGACAGAGGGCAAGATGGAATCATTCAGGTGAAAATATGCTTATACATCTAAACATGATTCTTGGACATGTTTAGGATTTTTTTTGAGGTTCTTTGAAGTGTTTTCTAAGTTAGAGACACTTTCTTAAAAAAATGGTTTTAGATTGAAGAATCATGCAAGTAGTATATTTTTGTAAAACCAAATGTAGCCTTAGTGAGTTGATTAATTGGTCGACTAGTCAAAGGTGACAAAATGCTAGCTAGAATAAGTCAACTACATCCAAGCCATGTGGATAATGGCAACTAAGGAGTCAATTGCAATAAACATAGGTTTTATTGATAGTTATAATTTTGTGTCTCAATTTCGTAACTAAACCCTAAACCCAATGTGTCGCATGGCTAGTTGGGTGGGTATTTTTGTGGGTTACACCATTATATATATGAAATAATGTCAACCCTTAGAGGATAACTTAAGATGTTAAGTTAATTTGAGGTCTAACATTAAAAATCACTTTGTGCATTTTTTCTTATTCTGTTTGTGAGACAGCTTTGATCATAGGAAAATTATTAAGTAGTTTCTTTTGATTATCTATATTGAGTGATTTTTCGTGACTTCTCATTAGAAACCCTTTGATTACTATCCTTGTGAATTTTAAATTTCCTATCTTATTAGTGTTATGTGCCATTCAAATGCATGAATATTGCTTATAACTTCTTGAAAGCCATAGTGGAGAAATAAAAAAGATCCAGTCGATTACTTTGGGTTCTTTTAACCCCCATCCACATCAAACATGGCCCCTATTCGGGTTTGGGAACCCCATCTTATCACTAAAAAGAGTCTTTTGGGAGTTATGGGTATGTAGTTGATGATGTACCAATCTCCAGCTAGCTATTGTTGGTTTACTAATATAGTGAGTCATTTCATGAAGGTGATAGCTGATAATCATAGAAGAGTCCTTATGATAATGTGTTTCAGAATCATTGAGGATGCAACGCTGAAATTTCATTGAGTCATTTGAAGATGTGGCTTCTTAGGGAGAATTCTATCGTTAGTGTCATGAAGATTTTAATATAATACCTTCAAAATTCACTACTAAAAAATGTATATTGTTAAAATTTGAGCAGAAACAAATATAGTAAATTTCACTAATGCTACTAATACACTTAGTACTAGACTAGTTTCCTTCCACTGTTATGGTATCAAATGCTAAGACTTAAAGAAAAGAACCAACTTACACAAATATAAATTTCAAAACTAAATTAGAGTAGCATATTTAATACAATACAAGAATAAAATTTTCTATTAATGGTTATAGAATAAAGCTCATTAAACGAGGGAATATAAAAGTTTAAAAGAAAACCCTAAAAGCTTCCTTAACATTCCTACGCTCTTAACCCAAAAGGAAAGCTTGAATAACACCGACGGGCTAACCTATATAGAACACTACCTATTGAATAGGTAAGGGCCCACAAAAGGAAGCCTTTAGTACTATAGTACTGAGTAATCATTTATATAGAACTAAAAGGTAGGGCTCTCATGCAACACATCAATTCAAACATAAGAATAGTAGATTACACAATGCATAGATAGAAATATAATAAACATTTTGATGGACTCATACTTTAAGAATCATATGTCACAATGTAAATTCACTTAGCATTACCATCACTCACCAAGTGATCATCCATGTAAAGCTCTTTATAGTACAATCAAGAGTCCAATATCATACTCAATTGATACATACCATCACTGAATTAAAGGCAGGCACCCATGGCCCACTATGGGCGCTATCATATCACAACAATTTATAATGGTATAATTAACATTTTTTGGACTCAAGCCATTAATTAGATATTATTCATAATCATCCCTCGAATTATGTCTATGCGAGTATGGAGGCCCAACTATTAGGGTTAGTGGAGCAAAAATAACTAATCTAGGGTAGAATACACCTGGCCACTATTACAACTGTTGGAACAACAATCATCCTAATTATGGCCCCAACCCACGTGGTGCTCCACTAGAAGTAATTAATATCTTTTTCATAGATTATTATCATCCAAGGTCTAACTTATTCAGCTTGGAATCCCAACTATTATTATTGATGAAATAGAAATACTACTCTAGGGCCAAACATGCCTGGCCACTTATATAATCGGTGGAACAAGAGTAACCATCCTAAGTTTGGGCCTAGCTCAATGAACTTCCACGTTAAATGATTAGTGTTTTATTCATATCTCATTCAATAAGTAACCCAAATCTAGACAAACACACCCAGCGGGCACTCCCAACTCATTACCACTCTACCAACCTAGACTAACTGAAATACCCTATCCCCTTCCTGGGACCCCTACATCAGCCAAGATTCTAGGACCTCCGTTCACCTTCCACCATACTCATAAAAAATTTAGAACCCCCACATATATGGGTTAAGGCCTACTTTCCCATTTCTCCACCTATGCTCACCATCGCTTACTAGGATTTTCCCTTAACACTCTAATCTAGCCTATGTAGCCTTAGCCTCTCCTCTTCTTAATCAGCCCACAATCTCCTTATATTCCCATACCATCACCATACTCAACCCACTCCAAATAACCTTTTTTGTTATAAAACTACCAGATTACACTTCTTACTAGTAATAATACCAAATTACCCTTTTTAGTTGTAAATTTACCAAATTACCCTTCTTACTTATAAAATTACCAAAATACTCTTCTTACTCATAAAGTTACCAAATTACCATTCTTACTTATAAAATTATAAGAATACCCTCCTTAGTTATAAAACTACCCTTCTTACTTATAAAATTACCAAATTACCAAACTACCCTTCTTACTTATTAAATTACCAAATTACCTCTTTCTCATGAAAAAAATACTAAAATACCCCTAACACATAAAATATTAGTATCAATGGATGACAAGCATCATTTAACACAATAAAAACTTTATTATTATTATTCATAACACCCACTATCACCTTCCATTCACATTTATTTAGGTCACTCCCTATATACAAATAAAATTACCAAAATGTCCCTATGGCTTATATAGCAATATTTCCACTACATGTGCGCATATTTAGTTATCATAGTATGCCTACGCACATAATATAATTGTTAACATCAATCCGCTTTCTTAACCACCATTCCCACACAAGTCCTATTGCATACAAGATAGCATACTTTTCTTCTATCTTTCAATATGACAATAAAAATTATAAGATGCTTAACAACACATAATATACACATTAATAATACCAAAACACTAATGTGCTAACATACGTAAATCCATATATTTTAGTAGGGTATAACAATTATGTTATTTCCAGCAACCACCAAAATTTACCGCTACCAAAGTTTAAATGCTTAAGCTTTAATTACTAAAAATTATACCTAAAAAATATAACAATTAAAAAGATAGTAGTAAATAATTAAATATATATTGTTACCTACTATATTATACCTCAAAAATTAGTGAATAAATGTTAAAATGATGCAAAAACACTCACATTGCATGGACAACATGGGTTACATGCATGAAGTTAGGGAAAGAAAGGGTAGAAGGAAGGTTTGAGTGAAGGGAAGAATGAGCCTCAAGTAAGGGCTTATGGATGGGAGTTGGGTTAGTTTTTTGGGGTAGGAGAAGTGATAGGGTGTAGGTGGTGGCTAGGGGCTGGAGATAGTAGAATGTTTGCTATAAGGTAGGTGCAAATATGGGAGAAGGAGAAGACGAAAGGAAAAAGAAGGGGAGAAAGAAAGGGGTTTTAAGGGGATTTTAAGCAAGGTGAGATAGAGAGGTGGTAGAGGGGTAGCTTTAGTAGTTGCGAAAGAGAGGGAATGGGTAGTGCAAGGTGGTATGCAGGGAGGATTGAAAAAATGGAGTGCACTATAGATGGAGATCTTAAGGTACTAGGGGTGGTGTAGGAGGAAGTAGGGGAGGTAGGGGAATTGGTGTGCTGGTCAATTGGGTTGCAAAGATGGTGTCTAGGGGAGGTAAAGCAAAAATAGGGGAGAAAAGGGAGAAGGAAAGTAGGGGGATTAGCAAGGAAAGAAAGGGCTTAAGGGAGAAATATGGGATAGAGGAGGAGAAGAGAAGGAGAAGAAAAAGAAGAAGAGAAGAAAGGAGACAAGATCGGTTATATAAGGTAGGTGGTTTACAAGTTGGCATATAGGGTGGCATGAATAAGGAAGTAAAGCAGGGAAGGGAAAGGGATAGATATGAATGGGTTATAGGGGGTGTGTATGGCTAAAAATGGAAGGGAAAGCAATGAGAGAGAAAGGGTAGGTGGCTTGTTGGCCCACAAAGGAAGAAAATAAAGAGAGAAAAAGGAAAATGGAAGGAAAAAGGAAAAGGAAAAAATTATTTTTAGAGAAGGCAAATCATGAATTAAATCTTAGGAAAAAATTAAGAAACATCTAAGAATAAAATTCAATTCTAAAAGATATGAACAATATAATTACATAAATTACTACTCTTGGGTAGGGACTACTAAGTGTTGAGGATTATGTTAGGGAATTCGAAAGGTTGGCACTAGTATGTGACATCCATGAAAGGAAGGAACAAACTTGTTCTAGATTCTTGGGAGGCATTAACAAGATGATTCAAGACAAGGGATAAACTTGTCTTTATTATTCCTTAGATGAAATGATTTAACTTTCCCTAAGATTTGAAAAACAAGTTATGTCGACTAAGCCTCATACAAAGTAAAATAATCCATCCACTAAATACTACTCAAATAACCAAACAACCAATTTGGAGCGAGTACTTCATCTTCTACCAATGTTGAGAAGAAGCCCAGAATTATAAGAGAGGAGAAAGGCAAATATAAAGTAAATGATGTCCCTACTAGACAAATATAAAGTAAATGATGCCAAGGGTATAGACATTTCACTCATGATTGTTCTAATCAAATGGTCTTATCAATCCACAGAGACACATGAGGAAAAATCCAAAATTGAGCCTTTCAAGGAAGCTTCTAGTGAATCTAATGAAGAATAAACTACCTGTCATGCCTTAGAAAGAGCATTTCAAGTTATTGAGCAACCTACTCGAAGGGAGAATATATTTAAAACAAAACGAAGAGTAGGGGATATGGTTTGTTGTATTATCATTGATAGTTGCTCTTTTATAAATGTAGCCAATGAAAATATGGTTAAGTATTTGGGGTTGAAGACCATATCACATCTACAACCGTATTTTCTTCTATGGTTGAATAAAGATAAGGGATTAAAGGTGATAAACAAACACTATTATCATTAAAAATTAGTAACTACTATGACGAGGTCATATGTGATGCTTTACTTATGGATGCATGTGGAATCTTATTAGGTAGACTATAGTAGTATGACAGAAATGATATTCATAATAGTATTACTGATGAGTATCTAGTTGAAGAGGATAAAAAGAAGCATAAGATTAAACATTCTAAGAATGTTAATTAGAGCATAGTCGAGAATAATGAAAAGGATATGGTCAAATATATGCAAGAAGGGGGTTGTTATGACATAGTCATGAAAGAATCTCTACAAGAAGAGAGAGATAATAACAATCCTCGATTAGGTAAACTCATTGAAGATCATAACGATGTCTTTCCTAATGAGTTACCACATAGATTGCCACCTAAGATAAGGATAGAACATGTCATTGATATAATTTCTAGTATGTCTTTGACTAATAGACCCACATATAGATGTATTTGAAGGAGGATAAGGAGTTACAAAAAAATATCTAAGAGCTCGTAAAGAAAGGCTATGTGAGGGAATGTGTGAGTCCATATTGTGTGCCTACATTACTAGTCCCTAAAAAGGAAGGTACATGGCTCATGTACATCGACTAAAGAGACGTTTACAATATACTATTAAATATCAATTTCTAATTCCAAGGCTATATGATATGCTGGATGAGTTATGTGGGGAATGAGTATTTTCTAAGATTGATATGAGAATCAAATATCAATAGATGAGTATTAGAGAAGAGGATTTGTGGAAAACAGCATTCAAGACTAAGTATAGTCTTTATAAGTGGTTAGTGATGCCTTTTGGCTTATGTAATCCACCAAGACCATTCATGAGACTAATGAATGAAGTACTTAGACCTTTTCTTAGAGTTTTCATCAGAAAGTATTTAGATGATATGCTCATGTACAACCTCCTAGGTCATCATGCTAAGTACTTATACATCATATCATACATGCTAATGTTGCTAAGATGCTCACAATACCATGGTTAGCTACTTGATCCAAATTATACCCATGAAGCATTTGCATACAAATTCTCAAGTTAGACTTTCTATAACTTATTTCATTTATTCAATATTAACAATGTCAAGTGAACTTTCATCTTTAATACTCGTGCTTCCACATAAATATAAATATAGAAGGTACACTACACTTACACACCCTATTTTCCATAAAATAGAGAAGATAATAGTTTACAGTTAAAAAAAATTTGCAAATGCCCAAAAGGAGAAAAAGTCTTGAAAGTCCTAAACATTTTCAATAAATGAACAACATTAAGGGAAGCAAGTTTAAAACTTATTAAAATTTTAAAATCATACAAAAAATTGAATAAAATTAGAGATCAAAGATAAAAATCAATGAGAAGTCATCTCCTCAAGAAGAAAATTGATACCCCAAAGATGCGAGCTAATTTCTCACTCTTTTCCTAATCTAACTCTATCTTGTTTGGGAAAAACAAGAAAATGTTAGATGGAGTATTAGAAGAGGATATAAAGCTGAAAATCAAAGGCCAAAGAAGAATTTTGGGTTGAGAAAATATGAATAATAGTAGGTAAGTTCATAGGATAAAGAAGGAGGCCAAAAGTTGAAGGCTTTTAATAGAATTTATTAAGGGTTTCTAGTGGAAAAGAAGGGTAATGGGGTTTATAAATTGAGACACCAAACCATAACCCAAATCCAAGCTTTCAAATGAGAATTTTAGAGGTTCAAGGTTTTAGTTTCTATCTTTTAGCTATAACAATGAAAATAAAAATGTTACAGGGTAATAGGCCTCAGAATTCTGAATACGAGAAGGAAATAAGAAAACAAGGGTAGGAAATCAAAATCAATAATATTCATAGGTCTTATGGACCAATTATTTGCTTGGAAATATAACATAAGAGAGAGAAAAATAAGAAAAAGTTAAAGGAGATAAATTCATAAAAGTAACTAATAAGAAACCACTCTTCCATTAAATAAAAAAGGTTATGCCTTCTCGAAAGCTTAGTAAAATTCATAAATAACAACTCAAAAATAATCATAACACTGCAAAAAAATTGTGGAAAGATTTTCATTGAAAATGTAGCACAAAAAACAACTAGCTTAGTTAAAAAAGTCAACTTATACCTCAAAGTACTCAATCAATTTATTGCATTTCAAAACTCAAAGTTAAGGAACAAATTATCCGATCAGTACCTCCAAACTAGTTAACTAGTTTTATAATAAAACCCTTTATCTTCCAAAATCCAAACGAGGCTCAACTAAAACAATACCAATGTTAAATATAAATCTAAGCCAAGATGAAACACACTTAGATCGTAATCAAATGAATAGATTAACACTATAAAGACCTAAAAAGTTGGGTACTATTAAGCGTTATTATTATATTTGAGCATGCTAAATTTTAAAGCAATCTAGTGTAAGCTAAGGGATTATAAGGAAAAATCTAGTATATATCCCATAATGTTTTACTTGGTAAATTTGGTAAATATATATATAAGAAGAATGTACAAAACACAGGGCATCCCCTGGAGTTACAAGATAGTGTGAATGGGTTCTTTTAGATTTAGGAACCCAGACTCACTATCATACAAAAGTAATGGGGGATCAAGTTGAACAAAAAAAAGGGGGAGTTCTACTACAACAGCTAAGCCTACATACATAGAGCTCTGTAAACGTATTTCTGAACTTGTACAATGATACTCTTAGGATTAAAAGTTTAACATTCAAAAACTATGGCATTTCTGCTTTTTCATATAAGGTATACTAGTGATGCCATCGCAAGAGCTCGAGCCTTCCAAGCTTGATGTCTTCTATTGTGGTTCTTGTAGATGATTCTTATAGCACTGAATAGGTTAGTAGCTCCCCTGTTGATTCCCAACCAAGTCCAAAGAGGATGCCAAATTTTTTGGATAACTAGACAAGCAAAAAAGAGGTGATCATGTGTCTCGTTACATACTTGACAAAAACTACATTCCTTTGGCCCATAAATCTCTAGTATATAATCTATGGTGGAGTGCGAACTAGAGCAAGAATGAGTATCTTTTTGTTTTGACATGCTGCCATACAACTCTATGAGGTTTCCACTTCAATCCTTTGTCGCACAAGAAGTTGTAGGCTGCCAATGTGGAGAAGCCCGAGGGGAGGACCCAAGATTTCAAGAGATTCTTGGCTTGATTTGTTGATCCTATTTTCTGGATCAGGTACAAATTTAAATGGCTCAACTTCCTCATAAAATGTGAGGTATCATGCTTTGGCGTAAACTGATTCAGTTCCTATGATTGCAGGTAATGAGTATGGATCCATTTCGTCCAAAGTGTTACTTTTTCATCTTGTAGGAACCACACATATTTGAAGAGAAAGGCTACATTCTAGGCCAACAAATTTTTGAGGCCCAGTCCACCTTCTTTTCTAGAGAGGTAGAGGGTATTCCAAGTGATCGGTGGGGGTCTGCCTTGCCAGAGAAAACTTTAGTAGAACCTAATAATGCAGTTCATAACCACTTTTGGGATAGCAAAAATTGAAAACTAGAATCATAGGGTGCCTTGGATCATGGACTTGATAATTTTCATCCTGCCCGCAAAAGATAGAGAGTTTGCCCTCCACACTTTAAGATGATCACAAAATTTGTTTATGAGAAACTCATAATCAATAGCTCTAAGTTTGCATGGGTTGAGAGGCACCCCTAGTTACCGAAAAGGGAAAGATCCCAGTGGCATATTGGTGAGTCTGAGGAGTTCCGGCTAGACATGAGCCTTGATCCCTGCAAGAAACAACTGAGATTTTACTAGATTAGCCTCCAGTCTTGAACAATTTCTGAACCTTTCCAGTGCTTGCATCAAGATATTAGCACAAGGATTATGCCCTCTACAGAAAAGGATAAGGTCATCTGCAAAAGCAAGATGGATAAGACTCATAGGCTTGCATTTTGAATGGAAGGAGAAATCCCTCTTTAGGGAGAGCTGCTTGATAAGTCTACTGAAGTATTCCATGCTGAGCACAAAAAGATAGGGGGATAATGGGTCACCCTACCTGAGCCCCCTTGCACCTTTGAAGAACCCAAACATGTTCCCATTTAGCTTAGAGAGAAGCTAGTAATGGTAACACATTCCATCACAAGCTCGATGAACGGTAGAAGGAAATTGTAAGCCTGCAGGACATCTCTGAGAAAATTCCATAATAACATGTCATAGGCCTTGCAAAGATTAACTTTTATCATACATTTTGGTGATGTTCGTTTGCCGGAGTAATCTTTCAATAACTTTTGAATCAGGAAGATATTTTCAATCATTAAGAAATTTTTAACAAAAGCCCCCTGTTCAGGGCTTATAATACTTTCCAAAATATCAGCAATGCGATTGGCTATAATTTTTGCAATTACCTTGTACGTTGTTGTGCAGCATGCTATTGGGCGAAATTTAGTGACTGAGGTTGCTTGACTAGTCTTGGGGATTAGCACTAGTGCTGCATGGTTGATACGTTTGAGCAACCTCCTATTCCTGAAAAATTCTTGAATGGCCTCACAAAAATCTTTACCAATAATCTCCCATGAATCTTTGAAGAATTTAGTCGAGTAGCCGTCCGGGCCTGGGGCTTTGTGATTGTCCAAAGAGAAAAGACATGCTTTGATTTCAGTATTAGTCACAGGTTTCATCAAAGATCTCTGCAAAGTCTGAACTGAGAAGTACCATTAGTCGAATATCTCCATGCTTTGTGGACCAGGCTAATAAATTTTGGATGTTGGCTCCACATATTATAATATTGAAAATGTTTCTTCCTTGGAAGATATTTACCAAGCATAATTAAACAAGGTGAATGATCAGAGACACTATCAGGAGGCAAGAAGGTTGCAGAGACTTTAAATTTGGCAGCAAATCCCTCAATATTCAGTAAGACCCGATCAAGTTTACTCTTAGCTGTAGGTCCTATAAAGGTATAGAAGCACCCTATTGTAGGAACATCAGAGATTTGGGAGACTAAGCAGCAAGATCTGAAATTAGCAGTCTCATAGTCTGTAATAGGTCTCAAGCTACATCTATCAATAGAGTTTAAGGGGCAGTTGAAGTCTCCTCCCACAATCCAAGGGCCCTTCATGGTTCTGGACAGGTCCATGAGGGTCTCCCATAAAACTTTCATGTCTCTAATACTATAGAGGCCATATACCATAGTTAGAGCAATAGATATACCCGTTTTCTTATCTTTTATCTTACTTGTAATAGTCTGAGGAGTTATCTCAAGGAGCTGGTAGTGAATGCTGTTAGGATTCCACATAAGCATAATTCTGCCATTGGGATGGTTGAGGAAGTTTTCATGATGTTGCCAGCCCCTAAAATAATTATCCTTCAAACGTTGCACTGTTTAAGCTTCTATTTTTTATTCCAATATTCCCAGTAATGAATAAGAATTATTATTACATAAATGACTTAGGGCTTTTTTTTTTCAGGGGAGAGCCCATTCCCCTTATGTTCTAGAGGATTAGATTCATGGGACTTTATCCTGCCTTGATACCCTTCTCGGCTACGAGCTTTTTCTGAGTTGCTTGATGTTTATAGCTTTCTTTTTCCTTTTTGCAGCTTTGGAAACAACCTCCTGCTAGCCATCAACAGCCACTTGATTCAGAGGGTCAGCAGAACCAGGGATAACAGTCTTGGTTGATTTCTTTGATAGATAAGGGAGAGCACTCGGAGGTAAGGATGGATCCATGTCAGACTGGGGTTCCTTCCCTCTTTTCCTTGAAATATCATCTTGTGAATCTGGGATAATCCCCTCAAACGTGTCTAAGCTCAACTATCCCATCTCTAAGCTGTCCCTGGTGTTTTTCTCTACAAGAACTATCTTCTCAGGGTCTGCAGTCTTCATGTTCTCTCTGGGCCTTTTGATTTGTTCAGATTGATCATTTGCATCCTCAATAGGAATTGAGGTTGCTGGAGCAGCATTTTGGGGAGGTGCCTGCCTACTTTTTGAGACATGATTAACAATGTTTTCTCTTTTCTTGGTCGGGTTAAGCAAGCAGTTGAAAGCCAAATGAGAAAGAGATCCACAGCTATCACATACTAAAGGGAGGTCCTCATATTCAATCAGTTGGATATATTCATCCTCCTCACTTTTGACAGTTATAGCAGCTGGTAGTTTCCCTTTAATATCGATTTCAACCAGCACTCTACTATATTAGATTTTTTATTTTTCTAGAGTGAATTCATCAATCATAATTGGTTTACCAATAAATGAGGCAATCTCACTGATTGCACCACAGTTCCACATTTCCATGGGTAGATTAACTAATCTAACCCATATAGGAATTTTAGTAATTTCTTCTTTGCCGAATGAAAACAATTTTGGGATATCTTTAAGCACAAATGCTTTACCCCTAATAATGTAAGGTCCTCCATCCAAAGCTCTGTTTCTATCAAATTCATCTTCAAATTTCAGAATAACCCACCCAGAGCTGTGCATGCTATATTTAAAAGGTTGTCTAATAGTATGCTTAGCCACCCCTATGTGGTATCTGTTAGCTTTCAAACCAAACAAAACATCCAAGCAAACAAGCACCCGAAGACTCATCTACCGATTGAATGTTTTTCCTAGAAATGCATACAACATCTCCCTTTGGGGGTACATATTCACATCTTTTTGATGCAATATCAGGGAATAATCCAACAAAAGTTTTTGGCTTGGAGGTAGGTACTTGAGATTCGCCATTTATGTTGTGTGTTGGCTCAAATTCAGTAAATTGGGGATTCACCTGCATTTCTTTTGGACTTTGATCCTCCCCTTCCATTGCATCCCTAGAATCAGACAGAAGGGAGGGTATTGAGGACGTAGGATTCTGTGCTTTCGAATTGTTCATGGGCTCTTTCAAGCTCGAGTTCCTCTGCAGCAATTGGGTCTTCTCTCTTACAGGTTTCCATTGGGGGGTTCAAAATTGGGCAATTTTCAACATTTTCATGAACTAGGGAGGATTGCTTTTCCACATTAGACACTTGAATCAGATCTAAAGATGAATTAAATTCCCCACTCAGGGAGCCCACATCCCTGTCATGAAAATTTTGGGGCACAATTTTTCCTCTTTGAAATCACATCGTTGGGACAATCCTTCAAAGAAATACTAGAATTTGATGAGTTCGAGATATCTGGAGATGATTCACTGGAGCTTGCAACTTTTTTTGGACTTGGGAGAGCACTGATTGAGGTTTTCCCCATCATTCGACTTCGGGTGTTTCTCTTATTGTTCCCCATTGCACCATAATCAGCTGCACTTAAAGGGAAATTGAGTTGGACAGTTGAGGCTGAGGGAATAGGATCACAGAAATGGACTGGAGCTTAAGGATTATGTTCAAAAGATTAATGGAGCCTTCAATCATGCGCAAGTTCCATGGGGGGGGGGGGGAGCTCGGGCATAGAGAGAGGGATTGTCCGAACACTATTTTTCTCAAATAATGTTTTATTGATTATGAGGAACAATATCAGTAGGATGAGGTTATTTATTGTGCTAACCTCTGATATCTACAAGTGTTTTGTATGGTTTCACAAAATAATAAACAATGTTAACACCATTTCTTATTTTCAAACCAAGCACAAAACCTTGATCATATAGTGCATAGGAAGTAATGAATTATTTGAGGTAATAAAGTAATCATTTTAATTCCAAAATATCACTTAGGGCTTATTAAAGCGAAAACATAACATAGGTTTGAGTTTAAATTCAAAAAAAAGGGTTTATTTCATTTTTTTTAAATCCACTATTCATTAAGAAAAATATGAAGTGTCAAAGCCTTGGTCAAATTTAACAAAAAAGTATAATTCAATTCTAATGGTAATGGTTTGACTTTCATCATTCACATATTTAGCATTTTACTTTTTTAAGGCTAATTTGGTCATTTTATATCAAATTCTAGATTAATCCACAATAAACCATAATTAAATCTATTAATATACATAAGCATGCTAAAGTCTGAAGTAACCCTAATCATGGTGATTAGTGGACAATTACTAAAAAACATTTTGAATATTCATAAAAAGATGAAGTCCATTCAAACTCATTTTACTAAAATTTCTCCAACTTTACCCAATCATGACATAAATTTTACTAATCTAAATGGTAACATATTATATATCAAATCTATTTCAACAATAGCAATAAAAAACTTGAAATTTCTATAACATGAAAAAATCAACTCTAACATAAAGATAAAACCCATTACTCAATTATAGTGCTCATGAGCTATGTTTTAGCTTGCCTTGCACACTTTTAGAATTTTTGATCATAACATTTAACATAAAACTCAAAATCATAAACCAAAGTTTATTTTGGAAAATAAATCAAAGATACTTAAGTTGATACCAATTAAACCTTCTAATTACTAGACATCTTGCGTATATTCAACTCATAAGTAAAACAAATTTCGTGGTTGTGACATCAACCGATTTCATACTCCCTCTAATCTTTCTTATATCAAATCTTAAAATAATCAACCCATAATAATTTTAAAAGGAAAATTAACCTTTAGAAATGATGTGCACAAGTTTCAAACCATAAATAAGTTCATATAATCCATGTCATAAAAATAATAATAAAGTTTCTCTAGATGAACCAAAAATACTAGTTTTCATTACCTTACCTACAAATCTAAAAAAAGAAGTTGTGCTTTAAGCACAAGTAAAATAAGTTTGATCATTCCTTAAATATTAATAAAAAGTCCCTAATAATATGTGAAGCTGTAACAAGGATTTGATAATTCAAATGACCTTAGAAATAATAAAAAAAATGTATAAGAAATTCATATGAGAACTTATTAAACTATGATAGTTTGCAAATAAAAAAGGAATATGAACGGATTAACCATACCCTTATATCTTAATACTGATTGAAAAAAAAATTAAAAGATGTTAATTAATGTCAACAGATCAATAGCCTCAATCTTCTTTTTTCTAGTAAGATATAAGAGCATAAAAATCTTGATTTTGAAGAAGTTATTTAAGCTTTGTATACTGATGTTTTTAATACCCCATTTTGTGTAAACCCTAATTAAGAACCTAATATATTATGTATATCTAATCATAGAAATTAATATGGTTTTTTCTCCTCAAATATGAATATCAAACCCTTGAATGGTGGCTTATTAAAATCTTTAGGGTTCCCTCACCTTAGCCTCAGACTTTTCCTAGAGTAGTAACCTATACAAATCCATTTTTTGGGTCGACTCTCTACATATGACAAAGTTTCCTTATGTTTTTGACCAAATCATATTGTTTTATTACCTTCCTCCTTCAATTTAATCTTCTATCTATAGGTGAACTTGCCATAATTTTGAGGAAATGAAATTATAATACAACTCTTTTACTTTTCCTCTCTACTATCTCCTCACTATTTCACCCTCGATATTCCCTCATCATTGAATATTAGTTGCATTCTTAAAGAACCCCTCAATTCATAAAACATATACACCAAGAGGTGTTGTCAGTGGGGATCTTTAACTGAAAGTTATGCCTCCTGTTCAACATTTTGATTGACTTGATTCTAGTACTAATGATATGTCTAGGGAAGAACATCTATTTATTATCTCTTAGCTCCAAGATGATAATGCTAAGATTTAAGCATGCAATCAATAAACTGTTTTGGAAATGTTGGCTCCTCTTACACATACCCTTAGATAGCTACTTCATCTTATGGATCAACATCATAACATTACACCTTAATAGCCTCTTCCTCAATAAAATTTGGTGGAAGCTCTAGATATTATATATAAGCAGCCAAGGACTATGTTCTGTAGCACATTCTTCTAAGAACAGAAGGTGAAGTAAATGGAATATGACTAAGGTAAATGGATCCCTCAAGAAAGGCATAAGAGACCAAGGAATGAGGCTGACAAACATGTAGAAAATGTATGTCAACATGAAAATAAAAGACACGATATTTATCAAACAAATAAAGATAAAAATATATTTAAAGATAAGATATCCGATAAATTATCAAAGCCAAAGAGGATATGGTCACTGAAATAATAGATCAAAGGGTGTAGGAGGCCCTCAAATATATGAAAAAGAAGGATAATATAAGTAGTTTTAACTGGCAGACTCCTTTCAAGAAAGACATATCTAAAACATTAGCACAAAAGTAAGAATTTTATTTTTTAATAATTTGATGGCTCCACAGGTTAAGTGGACCATTTAAATGTATTATGGAATGCTATGTTCCTTATTAGGGCATGGGTAGAGGTATTATGCAAAGCATTTACAGGCACTTTTAAAGGAGAAATATTGAGATGGTTTTTGAAATTTAGAGTTGAATCAATAAGTTCATTCTTGTAGCTCGCAGTGGCTTTTGCTAAGTAGTTTGATACATACCTCCAACCTAAAAATTATTCTTATTCCTTGATGGAGTTTTATCAAGGACCATTAGAGTATATTTTCTTTTTTATTATCTTTGATAAAAAAAATTCTAACAAATTGATGAGTTAGAAATGTTATCATTTGATCTTCCCTCCTTAGAGGACTAAACGATAAAGAATTAGCGGAGAATTTATATCTGTCCAAACATAAATCTTATAATTATTTTACAAAACATGTGTAGCAAATGATAGATGCCAAGGAGACGAGTAAGCTAATGTGGCCCATTGGAGTATGCTTGCTAACTTTCACAAATAAACTCCAATGGTGGCTAGCATCTCATATGTATTAAATGCCAAAAATTTTAGTAGAAGTTTCTGATGCCCTTTCCTTTATGGACTTACATGAAACACAAAAACCTTGATAATTGTGTGCCTATCATAATGAATTTTGGCATGCTATAGAGGAGTGTCGATCATCATAGAAATGCTGTTGGGTAAGTGTCATTTGAAAATTTTTTGCACAAAAATCCTCGGCCTAACAAGACAGTTGTTTCTGGATAGTTTCCTCCACCTTCACAATATAAAGAACTATAAAAGATCATTAATATTATCAAATGGAGAGATTATTTTGTGGATGCAAGTAATGCAACCCTAAAAGGTATATATTAGGAAACCCAAATTCCATGAATTAAACAGGAGGGCTAGAATGGGTGAAAAGGAAGTTGATTTCACAAAAAAATAAGGGTTTGAGTATGAAACTGCATCATGGTTCCCCTTTAGTTATTGAACTGCAAATTGCAAATTGTATCATAGATAGTTATGTTCATATTATCTTTAAGGAATCTTATAAGCGATTAGATAAGATTCCACCCCTAATATGATTCACTAGTAATATTATAAAGTCAAAGTGAATGGTAGATCTCACTTTAACGTTTGATCAGCCAAGGGTTTGGAGTAGTAATAAAACTAAATTGTATTTTTTTCTTACCCATCAAAATATAACCTAATATGAGATGACCATCACTTAGTAAATTCTAATTAGGAATTTTTATAGATACGTTATTAATGAGGTTCCTAGTTAATTGATAATAGGGATAAGTAAAGAGTGATAAGAGAGTTGTGTAAGAGTGTTACATAATAAAAATAAAGGGGTCTCAAGAAAACATGATATTAAGAAGTGGTAAGAGAGTTTTGTTTGGGACATTTAAATGCTTCTCGATAAATCATCTACGTTGATGTGGAGATAAAAGAGAAATAGTTTGGGGATATGGGGCACAAGATGATGATAGGTAAGGATATCAATGAAGCTGACAAATAGGAGTATATATCTTTTGAGAGATGTGAAATATATTAACTTCGTAGCTAATCTAGTCCTAGTAAAGAAGTGTAATGGAAAAAGGAGAATATGTGTTGACTTATGTAGTTAAAGGAATAAAAGTTTATATATATCACAATATCACAATGCTTAAGCTCATATATGTAATTTGTCAAAAACTGAGATCATTAGCAAAAATCTATACATAAGTCCTCATACAAATGGGTAGTTAAGATCAAATAAGTATGACTTCAAACAGGTAGGTCATTGAAAAAGATGTATACATAAGTCCTTATACAAATGGGCAGTTAAACTCAAATATATAATCCCTCAAATAATGAGGCCTTTAGCAAGTTATTCTTAAAGATGATTCATTTCAATTATATTGATCATCTCCTTCTTAGTAACCTCTAAGCCTAGTTGTTTGTCTCGATCTATTTTTATTATAAAGCTTTTTCCATCTTCACGTACTTTGCATCATACCTAACCATTATGTGCTTGAGGGTATTAATTTTAGCTATTAGAGTACGTTCAAACCTTCTCAATATCTGCAAGTTACTTTTTCTTTTAGGAAGGTAATTGATTAGTTTCGTCTATTTCATTTTGAAGATGTTCATCTAGACAGATGGCATCAGCCTTCAAGAACATTATTTCAACCCTAGATTACTATTTTTCAATTTAAAGATAATTTTCTAAGCTAGAAAATTAGGCTATTAAAATTTCTACGTTGTCTAAGGTTGACTTAAATATGTTATTCTCGATTTCCTACTTAGGTGCTTTAGTCTCAAGTGATTCCTTTTTAGCTTTCTAAGTTGAGTGGTCACCTCTAAGATGTTTACATTCATGCTCTATTCGTTAGAAGGGATTCGAAATTAGAGAAAATTGATCAAAAATCTTCTTTCGCATAAATAATTGTTGAATATGACATATAAAAAGGTATGGAAGTGGTCACATTAAAGCTATCATATGTACATTAGAGCTATCTTATGTGTATAAAATTATGATTTAGGATATACTTATAATACGCTAAAAATTTACTTAGTATAATCTAGCATCATTAATTCCCTGATATGGTTTTGATCCCAAGAGAAAAATATTTTACCCTTAACCAAAATTCTTAATCCCAAAAACTTTAATTGAATTCCAATCTTTCACCCGAATAAAGCATATTTTTTATAATACAATCTCAAACCTGCTAAAATTACCACTAATCCTAACTAATTTAGCTCATCCAAAATTTACCTAAACTAATCCCAAATATTTTTATCTTTTCCCTTTTTCCTTCTCTTTTTATTTTCTTTCTTATTCTTCTCCCATCAACATATCTATAATGTTTCATTTTGTTGCAACTTGCATTGTAGCTTGTATCACCCCTCCACTTGCACCATCTCCCATCATCTCCTTTGCAGCCATCCATCATCCATCACCAATCTTCTTCTTCATTACCTCTTATCTTTGCCCAACCTATAAACATGCACACTACCCCACTCCCTACATTATTTCTTTTACTTCCTCATCTTTACGCAACATAAACACTCACCATCACCTCACCTACATTTTTCACCACAACACACAACAATCACCTCTACTGCCACACCTCCTATCCTATAACACCACCCTACACTATTATTTGCACCACACACTCACTTTTGTGTGTGTATATGTATGTATATATATACCCCACTCTCCTTTGTTCCTCTTCCTCTTTTTTTGGCTCTACTCTACCATTTTTATGTCGAAATGCCACTACCTAAGCCCCTATCTTTTTCCTTCTTTTTCTTTCTTTTTTATTCTTCTCCTTCCTCCTATTTCATGCACTATTCATCCAATGCACCTCCATTTCCACTACCCACACCACTTTGCAACACAACATGCAGCCCAATGATGGTGGGCTAACCACCCAAGGTCACCCCAACAGCATCATCGTCGGTTATCACTACTGACCATCACCTTGTTTCCTTCATCTTTATTTAGCTTGTTGTATTTTTAAAAAACATACAGCCTATGCATCACCTCAAGCACAACCATGAAACATGAAATTTTCCTATCACACATCCTTACAACTCTACATTACTTACCTATGCACCCTTACACAACTGTACATGGCCCAAATGTATAACTGTGCACGCTAATTTGACTTGTTACCTGTTTACCAATGATCAATCATGGTCGTTTCACTTTCTACTATCTATCTATGAGCAATCCTACCTCCATACTAGGGATCCATTACCTACAGCACTCTTGTGTAGCCCCCATTTTTGATCGTGTAACCCTATTTTCATATCCAAAGCTTATCTAAACACTACCAATTTTAACCATAGCTCCACCACACATTCCACTACACATCCACACATCTTAAGCTTCTACTTAACTTTAGTTATTTTCATTTTTACCCTCTATACCTTAATTTCTCCCTTAATTTTACTCTGTAAGCCTAACCATGGATTTTGTTGTTTTTGTAGGTAGTATTCTAGTAATCTCGAAAGAGGAAGACTAGGATTCGTCTTCTTAGAGCCTGATGTCCTATTTGGTAAGGATACTAATTGATTTTTAGGGGTTTTTGGTCATTTTTTGTATGATTATGTGTGTTTTTTATGCTATATGATTTAATATATCCTAGTTATGATATTTTGTGATGATATGAATATTATGTTTGAAAGAAAGAAATAATGGATAAGAATTAAATTTATGATTTTGTTGTGATAATTACATAATTGTGGAAATATATCGTATGACATAAAATATGGGCAAAATAAGCTAAAACAAATGGATAAAAGCATTTTTATGAGGTGTGATGATGATTGATGGATTTAGAAAATAATTTGTGTGGAGGGTACAAGAATTTAGAAAATAAGGGCTATTATTTTTTACAAGGATATTTGATGATTATGGGATAATAAGGGAATTTTGGTATTTTATGTGTGAGGTGGATTAATACCATGAACTAGATTATTAATAAATTTTTATGATGTGGTTGTTAGACCATACATTATAGGTATGATAGTAATGATGTGACTTGAGGATGATATAATAAAATATGTGGTGGAATAATCAACATGGGAAAATGAATACTAGGGGTGTGTAATTAGGGTTTGAAAAGATTCAAGGATTTTGACCTATGTTATGTGTCTGTCTTCTTTAATGTATTTATTAATTCAAAATTAATCATGAATAAGATACTAATCACTAAAAATGAATGATCCTGTGAGTATGGCCAAGGTGATGTTTTTATATATATTATGTTCAACAGAAGAGAATAGTGGCTCAAGAAGGTTATGCCCTAAGAAGATAATGTTTTTAATCTCCGTTCCACTTGAAAGAATAGTGGCTTGGGAGAGTTTTTCCTTAAGAAAGGGTTTCAATCTGTTCCACTAAATTAAGAATGATGGGACTCCTGTTCATTGTGAAATAAAAATATACCATTATAACCTATGGAAAAAGTCACTATTGATTTAAAGTGGAAGAATAAGTGAGTTAGGACAAATGTGATATTTTTATATACATTCTGTACCATAGGATAAATAATGGCTCAAGAGCGTTCTGTATCGAGAAGCTAATTTTTGTAGATATGCTCCATTGGATGATAATAGTGGCTCAAGTATGTTTGTGACCGTTCCAATGGTTTAAGAATAGTGGGGTTCCTGCACTCAACGTATATAAGAGATTGAAAATAGATTATACCTAATAAAGAGACCTAAATCATTATCTCTCTTATAAGATTTCATTTATTTGCTCGTATACTTATCATCTATTGTGAATGCATGTATTCTTTGTATCCTTCTTTAGATGAAATTTTTCCCTTACTCAGTATATAGCATACTGACTACCCATTTTATTGGTGCTACTCATTCACATAAGCAGCAGATCTTGACTCTTATGTGTAGTTCTTATAAGATCCTCTATATCATTATGCTACCTATGATGCATTACGTAGGGATTAGTGACTTTATCTTAAATAGGTGGTTGGGTGAAGAGAAATGTTATCTAGTATTTGCATTTTCCAAGATACCTTTTTGGACTCTTGATACATGGTATCCCTTATTTTATATTTTATGTATTGTAACTCAAAGTTAAACTCCAAACTCATTATTATATTATAAATTCTTCTTTCATTTCTAATTTTCTTGTGTTATTATACATGTTTTAGCCTTATGACTGATGTAAAGATGGCTGAATAAATAAGACTTATGTCAATTATAATGGTAACCCCAAATATTTTACTAATATACTTCCATTGTAAAACAGAACGTTTTAGTAGTGAAAATTGAGGTGTTACAATACTTGATATGAAAGGTTGAAATAAGATCTCATGAGGGATGCTATTTTGAGACATTTTACTATCTTCTAATCTTGGCCTCATATTCTAGCCTAGGTTAATTTAAGACCAACATTGTTATCCTTATGGAACTTGAAGAAGGAGCAATCATTTGCCATGGTTAAGGTAGCTTCATCATCTTCAATGTAAAATATAGATTCACTCTTATAAATAATTTTCTCATAATGAAATCTGCTAATTTGGGTACCTTAAAATTGGTGCCTTCTAGCATTACAACTACTCTTATTGAGCCATCAATAACACTTGTCCAAAGGATGTTTTTAAAGGGTCACTGCCACTTGTGAAAGACTTTTCATTTAGAGAAGGAATAGGGTAATTTTCCATGTGAATATTTTCTCTCCTTTTTTTTACCTCTAAATGATTAATCCCATCTTCTTCTACAAGTATTATTATCTCTCTCGATGAGGTCAAGACTAGAGTCTCTTTACCATTTGGTAAGGTAGAAATTTAGGTTCTTTCAAGTAAGGGTCTAATAGTTCTTTGCCTTTTCTTTTAATTGGTCTCTAAAGTGACTTAATAAGATTTTTTTTCTTTATTTTTGATCGCTTAAGGGTAATAGAGGATTTGGTGCCTTATATTTTTCTAGAACCTTAGAGTTTTCCTTAGGTTGGGATTCATCTTAGAAAGGTAAATAAAATTGAGAAGAATTAGTGATCATATAAGCCAAGGAAGGATCAAGTATGATAAAATCATAAAACTCATTACTCAAGGATATGTTCACAACATGAACCAATAGATCATGAACTGCTTTATCATAGGAGGTGATCGACATAAAACATGTTTACAATAGGAATAGACAAGACTCAAGGACATGTTTATAACATGAGCCTGTGGAAATATAATGAGTATTAGAAACGTTATTTATTTTTTCCTTTTGTGCTTCACTTTTTAGGGTCAGGTATGTAATCCCTATTATATCTTAAATGCATGACATTGAATAATTATTATTATAACTAATTAAATAACTAGGACAATGATATATTATTAGAAAATATACCTTCTATTTGGTGGCGTTAGTGGTAGATATCCCACATGGAGGATGGATGGTGGAATTTTTCATTCCTTTTTAACTTGTTGAAGGTGATAACCTATTATCAAGCCTTTCAAGCATTACACTCTGTAGGGAAAATAAGAAAATTTTGTAAGCTAAAAAACTAGTTAAATAAATGAATTAATTAAAATGACACATGGGCTCAAGTTACTAGCTTCATAAATTAACCCTATCTTCTTGAGGCTAAAATGGTTGTACAAAATTATGAAACATGTTAATGTAGGCTTCTAAATCAAGGGAGAAGGGTATATACTCTCTGATTTTAGGATTCATATAACCCTATTTAGGTACATTCCACTAGGTATCCTCTAAAATAAAGAAGAATTAGGAGTTTTGTCTCTTTACAAAAGGTCGGGGCAAATTTATGAATTAATGGTTGCCTCTTATTTTTATGGATTAGAAACCTAACACAGAGGGAGGGCTTAAATTTTCTTTTTATCTTAGGGGGTTGGTTTAATTATTGGAAGATTAAAAAAAAATATCTAATGTGAAATTGATCAAGTTGGGATTTAGCAATTTTTCTTAGAAGAAAGGTATTAAAGTTCTGAGAAGAGAGTTGAGATATGTTAGCAGAAATAGGAAGTTTGCAAATGGATACAAATGGCAGACTTGTATGTTAGAGTTATAAAAGAAGAAAAAGTTGAGTGTGTGATAGAGGAATTTAAATATGGAGAAGTAGATGAGTTATAAGAATGACTAAGAACCTTGAGAAGCGATCTTCTAGAATTATTTGAGGTTTACCTAGAATTTTAAAAGAAGTTATAGTTCATGTAGTAACAATGCAAATAAAGCATGTTCAATTACCATTACACTACTATGGAAACATGAAATAAAAACGGAACATTAATAACGGTGGTTCGAAAACCGTCGTCAAATCCGTGAAAATTAATGCGCGGGAAGTTTTAATAACGGCTTCACGTAATAAGCATTATTACAAGTGCAAGGTAAAAATTTTCACGGGAATTTTAATAACGGTTGACGTAAAACCGTTATTAAAACATGATTGAATAACGGTTCAAACAAGAACCGTTGTGAAAATTGGCAAGGTTTTAATAACGGTTCTTACAGGAATCGTTATTAAAATCTCCTTTTATTTCATTCTCTTCTATTTCGTGCCAAAAAATTCAGACTCTGCCACTTCCCTCTCATACTCTCTTTCTCTTGCGAACCCTTGCACCACCGCTCCACTCCTCTAAATTAAGGGAAACCGTCGCACCACCATCTCTCGACCACCCCTCTGCCATTCTTGCGAACGTAGCCTGCATTTGTACCTTCGTCGTTGCCGTTCTCAACTTGTACGCCGTCGCTCCCTTTACGTATGTGTTGTTCTTCCTTCACTGCTTAATTTGTCTCTACTGATATGTATATATATATATAAATGCATGCATGTTGCACCGAAGAGGTTGTGTTTGATGTGTTGGTGAAAAATTTTGCTGTGGCCTTTTTTGATTGTGGCCGACCGAGACCTTAATATATATGTATATATATATAAATATATATAAATGTGTTTATAATCTATTTTATAAAAATATGTATTATTATTTTAAGAGAATCCACAAGCCTAAAATATATATTATTATCATAAGATATGTACGTTCTAAGTATAAAATTAAGGTGTATATATTTTTTTAGCACTCACATTATTATATATGCAGATGATCATGTGTATTTATATGCTTTTTTTAATATATATTTTGTAAGACGTGTATTTATATTCCGTAAAATGTGTGTTTATATGTGTTCTATTATATGTATATATATTTATAATATAATTATATATAAGATGTGTATATATAATCTTAAATATTTGTGGTTAGGGTTAGGGTTGGGGTTAGGGGGAGGGTTAGTGTTAGGGTTAGGGTTAGGGTTAGGGTTAGGGTTAGCTATAGGTTTAGGATCATTATCTTATGAGGTTTAGTGTTATTTTTTATCATAATTTATTAGGGTTAATTATTGTTAGGGTTAAGGGGAGGGTTAGGGTTAGGGGGAGGGGAGGGGGAGGGGGAGGGTTAGGGTTAGGGTTAGGGTTTATCGTTTATTATACTAAATATAGACTAGGGCTATAAGGAAAAATCCTAAGGATAAGGGTATTGTGCATGGGGAAAAGTTGAGGAGGTTGGTTGGGCATCGGTGTTGTGATCGATAAAAAATAAATAGAGATGAATAATTGTGTATAATAATAATAATAATAATAATAATAATAATCATATAGGATTTATTAGATTGTACTATATATATATATATATATATATATATATATTATCTTATTAATATCTACTTGATTTTACTATGCGTAGCTTGAATGATTTGATGATAGTTTGATGTTTAGCTAGTTTGTTAAATATATAACTAAATATTATGTCCTTATTTTAAATAGTTTGATGTTGTTAGGTTTACATAGTTGGTTATGATCTGGTAGAATATATTTATGATTTGTCTAGCTAGTTGAAGATCAGTTTACATATTCTGTAATTTAGATCCTTTTAATTTCGAGAACAACCTTGATGATAAGATTTAGTGGTTCTCATTTGTAGGTAGTGAGATGACATACCCTCCACTACATTTTCATATGGCGCCACATAGAGATGTACGGACTCATGTGATATGGTTATATGATGAGCTATGTCATTTGTACGCGAGTGGCTCATCCTATCACCCCTTCCATTTCAAATTTTATCACCTTCTGTTGATCCTACCTCAGATAGAGCCATGGGCATCGGCTACGTCTACTTTTTTGCAGTGGTTTGTCTACCACACTGATGCACAACACCTGAGATTTATTGAGGGTGAGATTTTTGCTAGAGAGTATGATAGGATATCGAGAGAACTGATGGTCATCGATGATGAGTGGAGGTATCATCATAGCTTGCCTTGGAGTATCCACCTCGGTTACCCTAGAGTATCCGTGAGTCAACTCTCTTGCGATCATGTCAGGGATCAAATGATATATCGTGATGAGTGGACTTTTAGAGTTATAGTTTTTAGTCGGGCTCAACGAGGCTATCGGGGGATTTAGTTTTAGAGATGAGTTTTTGTTTTTTAGGTATTTGAGTTGTAGCAACATTTTGATGTATATAGTGCTGATATTGCTTAAATCTTGTAGTATGCATATCTTTTAAAATTAAACTATTAATTGTATAATATTTTGCTACGTTTGTATGCATATATATAATGAACTCTTTGTAAGTATGAGGACTTTCATTGATAAGCATTAATATAATTTTGGAAACTTGTTAGCATGATTCGTATATATATATATATAGAGAGAGAGAATAGCATGATACATTTGAGATTATTTCTTTCTAAGCAAGAGTGATTTGAAAATTATTATACTTATAATTCAATTGATTTTTAATAATTACTTTCATGTGGGATATATCTAGATTCAAATAATATGGATCAGAAATGGTTGTCTGCAAATCGTCTGTCTAGAGAATATAACGAAGGAGTGGAGTTTTTCATCAAGTTTGCAGTTGAACATGCTCGGGACTCTAGTAGAATAGCCTGTCCTTGTTTGAAGTGTGCTTATATTCAGCGTGTCAACGCTAATGATTTGAGAGATCATTTTTTTGTGTATGGAATTGATACAAGTTACACTTGTTGGATATGGCATAGGGAAACAGAGTCTAAATATGAAAATGACGATGTTGGGAGGGATATTAGTGGATCATCATTTGATAACTATGAGGGACATTCGTTAGAGGAGATGACTTAAAAGGTTGAGGAAAGTGTTCGGGATTATCCAAAAATGTTTGAGAAGTTATTGAATGACTCGGAGAAACCTTTGTACGGTGATTGTAAGACGTTTACGCGATTATCCCCTACTTTAAGGTTGTACAACTTAAAGGCATGTAACGGATGGAGTGATAAGAGTTTCACATAATTATTGTCACTTGTGAAGGATATGCTTCTTGATGATAACATTCTACCCAATCGTACGTATGAAGCGAAGAAGATTCTATCCTCTATGGGCATGAGTTATGAGAAGATACATGCATGCCCTAATGATTGTATTTTATATCGCAATGACAATGCATCTTTGGATATTTGTCGTAATCTTGAATGCAAAGCACCACGATACAAGAAGAACAAGGTGCCCGCTAAGGTGTTATGGTATTTTCCTATAATACCAAGATTAAGGCGGATGTTTAATGATATTGAAGATGCCAAGAACCTAAGATGGCATGCTGATGACAAGATAGATGACGGGCTTCTTAGACATCCATCTGACTCTCCACAATGGATGACGATTGATGGGTTGTTTCCTGAATTTGGTAAAGAAGCAAGAAATGTGCGCCTTGCGCTTTCTGCAGATGGAATGAATCTGCACAATCAAGGCAGCTACAATTTATGGCCAGTGATTTTGGTTATATACAATTTACCTCTGTGGCTCTATATGAAACGCAAGTATATGATGTTGTCTTTACTCATTTCCGGGCCAAACCAACCTGGGAATGATATTGATGTTTATTTGGCACCTTTGATTGATGATTTGAAGTTTTTATGGGACATGGGCGTGGAAGTATTTGACGCATATGGTCAAGAAAATTTCACTTTGAGAAAATTGTTATTCTGTACTATAAATGACTTTCAAGCGTATGGCAACTTGTCAGGTTATAGTGTGAAAGGCCATTATGCATGTCCGATATGTGAGGAGAATACTTCATTTGTTCAGCTAACACATGGCTGAAAGACTGTGTTCCTTGGGCATCGTAGGTTTTTACTGAAGAATCATCATTATCGTAGGCAAAGAAAAGCGTTCAAAGGATTCCGAGAAGAAGGGCAGGCACCAATCCGGTTGACGAGTCGACAAGTGTGGCTGAAGATGAAACATTTGAGTGTCAAGTTTGGGAAGAAGAATAAAGATAAGCCTCCATCAGTTGGGTGGAAGAAGATGTCAATATTCTTCAACCTTCCTTATTGGGAATCTTTCTACATGAGACATGCCCTTGATGTGATTCATATTGAGAAAAATATATGTGACAGCCTTGTTGGCATATTATTTAATGTTCCATGCAAGACTAAAGATGGGATAAATGCTCGAATTGATATGGAAGAAATGGGTATTAGATGGGAAATGACGCCGCGAGACAACGGAAGAAGAACATATTTACTGTCGGCGTGTCATACTCTTTCCAGAAAAGAGAAAAATTTATTTTGTGAATTCTTGCACGGTGTCAAGGTTCCGGAAGGGTATTCTTCAAATTTCAGAAGGCTCGTGTCGATGAAAGAGTTGAAATTAATTAACATTAAGTCTCATGATTGTCATATCTTGATGCAGCACTTGTTGCCAATAGCTATACGTGGAATTTTTCCAAAACATGTTCGAATTACTATCACGTGGCTTTGTTTGTTTTTTAAAGCCGTTTGCTCTAAAGTTATACATCCTGATAGTTTGGACGCCTTGCAAAAAGGGATTGTGATTATTTTGCGCCAACTTGAAATGTATTTTCCACCGTCATTCTTTGACATTATGGTACATCTAACTGTTCATTTAGTTTATGAGATAAAGATGTTAGGACCTGTTCATGGGCATTGGATGTACCCCTTTGAACGGTTTATGAAGTTGATAAAAGGTTATGTGAAGAATCGATATCAGCCAGAAGGATGTATTGTTGAGAGTTACCTGGTGGAAGAGGCAATTGAGTTTTGCACAAAGTACTTGTCAAATGCTGAAGCTCTTGGTATTCCTAAGTCTCGACATGCGGGAAAATTTGAAGGACAGGGTATTAGAGGCAAACAGTTTGGGCGTGTAGACCCTAACATGTTCCATGCAGCACATCTATATGTATTACACAATAGTGATGATGTTGAGTCGTAAATTGAAGAGCATATGACTTCTTTACGGATTGAAAATATATCCAAGACTGAGAAATGGATTATCAATAAACATAATATTTCCTTTATTTATTGGATAAGAGATCGCATCATTCCACTCATCGGTCATTCACCAACTTTAATTTCAAAAACCTTGCATTGGTTGTCTCAGAAACCTCGTTATGAAGTTTTTCAATATACCAGTTATGTGATCAACGGTTGCACTTTTTATACAAAAGAACAAGATGGGAAGAGTACAATGCAGAACAGTGGGGTGACTTTAGTGGCTGAGGCAATACATGTTGCTAGTGCGAAAGACAAGAATCCAACTTATGCAGATATAAATTATTATGGTGTGATTGAACATATATGGGAGTTAGATTACACTGCATTTAAAATCCCTGTATTCGGTTGCAGATGGGTTGATAATGGCAGTGGGGTTAGATATAAAGATGGATTCACATTAGTAGATCTTAATAGGGCAAGGCATAAACAAGACCCATTCATCTTATCATCACAAGCGACACAAGTATTCTATGTCACTGACCCTGCTGATAACAGATGGTTTGTAGTACTATCTACAAAAATAAGAAATGCTAATGAATGTGATGATGAAAATGATGCCAATTGGAATACCGAGTGTGTCTCAGCTGTGCAAGTAACTCAATTATTGAACGATGATAACAATACAATTAATGAGGAGGAAATATATGTCAGGGTTGATCATCGTGAAGTAATATATGTATCAGATCCTGAATCTAATCCAAAAACAAGAGGGAAAAAAAGAAGGAAAAGAAGGCAATGAGGGTAATAATATTTTAACATATAATATCTATGTTGGTTTTTTTCAACTCAATTATGCTCAATACATAACATTCTAACATAATTTATATATTGATTTCTTTTAGAGATATGACCAATAAGAATATTGATAGGGACAACAGTGATGAAGAAGGGAAAAGAGGGCCGACAATTATGAGAATCATCACAGATATGAGGAATAAAGGAGAACTGGTCGATTTGGGATGGAATACTTACAATCTTCCCATTGGCCCTTATGCAGACATGTTCTTGACTTATATTTCACTTGTGACACATAACCGTGATCCTATCTCTTATAATAATTGGAAGCAGGTTCCAACGGGTCATAAGGAGCATACTTGGCAGGAAATCACGGTAAATATACTATTTTATGTAATCATTTATGTATGTAAAATGTTATTAATTTTAGTACATTAATATCGGTATACATTTGTATGTCTTACAATGCAGAGAGTATTTAATGTGCCAGAGAGTAGGAAGAAATGACTTCTTAGGCATTGTGGGGAGCGTCTAAGAACATTTAGGTCATTTTTAGCTCGTAGGAAAATGTATAGAAAGAGTGATGGTTCTCTACGGCAGAATCCACCCCAACGATACGGTTTCATCGATCAAAAAAGTTGGAACCAATTTATTGCATATCGTCTTACGGGTGATTTTAAGGTATTTGTTAGATAACAATTAAATTTTTTTTATCGATCCTAGTATTGTGCATAATATTGAAATAACTATGTCACTATGTTTTGGCTTGTGACATAGGAAAAAAGTGCCAAAAATAAAGAGATTGCGAAGTAGAATAAATACCGGCATAATATGGCTCGCACAAGTTATGCAGGCCTTGAAGAGGAGTTAGCATGTATTTTGTGATTTATCTATTTATAGCTTACTGACGAATTTTATAATATTGGTACATTATAAGAATATTTTTTTATTTATAGTTCATAGCCCAAGACTTAGACCCATGTACCTCGTCCATTAATATTGGTATATTATAGAAGAAGGCTAGAGCAACAAAAGATGGATATATTAATGAAGATGTAGATGTTGCAGCGACAAAAATTGTAAGTTTGTATATATTTGGAACCCTGCTCACTTTTCTTTTAGAAAACTATTATATTATACTTATTCATGTAAGCTAATTTTACATATATTATATACATTACAGGACGAACTTCAAGCGTCAGATGGTGAGGAGGGGGTAGACCAATATAACATTGTATCATGGGCTATAGGAATTGTAGAACACCCTAGAAGACACAGGGGTCTTGGATTAGGTGTTACGAAAACGAGCGTACGTGGTCGATCTCGTAGTTCTCGTAACGGTTTTAATAACGGTATTAGGTAGCGATCTATTTATTCTACATGCATTTTCAGGTTTATATTTCGTCTACATCTTTCGGTCTTCCAGCCTAGATTTGTGAACTCTTTACTTTGGGGTGTAGAGCTACCAAGTTGTGGTATGCCCACTAATTTTTATTCCTAAGTATAGTTGGTGTATGAATTGATGTTGTTCTACATTGTAGATTTGGTAATTGTTTGAACATACAACTGTGTATGTGGGCAGGAACAAAAGAGAAAAATTAAAAAAAAAACATATAGTTTTGATAATGGTTCTATGAAAACCGTTATTAAAGCATAGGTTTTAATAACGGTTTCCCATAGAACCGTTATTAAAAACTGAGGCTTTAACAACGGTTTTGTCATAGAACCGTTATTAAAAATTCTGGTTTTAACAACGGTTTCTCATAGAACCGTTATTAAAAACTGAGGTTTTAATAACGGTTTTGTTTAAGAACCGTTATGAAAAGCTCCTTTTTAATAACGGTTTTTACTTAAAAACCGTTATTAAATATGAAATTTACGCACATATGCACGGGTTTTTGTGTATTTTTCATGATGGTTATGAACCGTTATTAAAGATTTAATAACGGGCGATTCAATAACGGTTCAAAACCGTTATTAAAACTATAAAATAACCGTTATTAAAACCCCTTTCCGTGGTAGTGAGGGTGAAAGGTTGGGATGTTAGGCTTAGGGCCAATGGTTAAAGGAGTATATGGTGGCTGAAGTAGATTGGATATCGGTCTAAGAATAGCATTATCTTTGGGTGGGCCCTCACCCTGAAAATTGAAAATAGATGATAAGGAGTGGTTGTAGAAGAAAGAATAATGGGCACTTAATATGTTTTACAAGATATCTTAGAGATCCATGATAGAATTAATGCCTTTATAGAATAGCAAAAAAAAACTAACCTTAATTAATTTTTATTTCTTTCTTTTAAGATTGTGCTTAGTAGCTATTTCACTTTTTTGATAGTATGACACCTTGTGAGGGTTATTAGAGAAATATTATACCATATTATGGTGATGAAAAATTAGGGGAAAAAACACCTTTTGTTTAGACATCTCAGTGATTAAGGTTTAACTAAGAGGGTGGGTGGTGAGTTTCTCTATGCCCTTAGACAACTTGAGGGTTCCCTTTGGGAACTAGGGGAAATGGTTAGTTTGTTGGCTTTACAATCATAACATTCTATAGAATTATTAAGAAGATTTACATATGCCAACAACTTATGAGATCATTAAGTGAATAAAAATATGGACATAAAAATATAATACTTACCAACATCGGAGATTAGTCCTATGTCATTAAGATTGATAGGATTGCTAACAAAATCATTATTAATTACAAAATTCCCCTCACCTATGAATTTATCAAATTTTTCCAGACTGGTTTCTAATACTGAAGAATGAGGCAAAAAATCATGAGCATTAGAACTAATTTGACTCTATTTGGGTAATTTTGATTCGGAGTCACTTAGAACAATCTTTCTTTACGCAAATATAACCAAATAGCTGGCTACTATAACCATCATCAACTAGTGCCTCCACACTCACAAATATATCATTTATCCATTGAATAGCCAGGGACCACAAGTGGTGGCATAAGTATGCGAGTACAAAGTGAGAACTAATTATCACACATAAGCACGAGCATACTATTACACACTGCCCTACATCAATGAAACATGCCATAAAATATATAATCTCATGTCATACATAAAATGTATACAATAACATGGTAATTTACTAAGAATACATCACATGTAATACCTAAATCTAGGGAAGGAAAATCTTTAAAGCATCTCTAGCAACTTAACTGTAACACCCCCAAATTTACTACCGAAAAATTTCGTTTAATCGAAAGGTTTAGCGGAAGCAAAGGAGAAAACCGTAAACTCGGGGGCATTACCGCCACACTTAGTACCAGACCGGTTCACTCTTACCGTTCCAGTACTAAGTGCTAAGCCTAAATCCGATCAACCTTTAGTACGAAGTATCAAAAAACGCAAGACAACATTTAAAATACATCCTTAATAAGTGGTAAGTCAAATAGAAGTTAGAATACGATTTAGGATTACAACCCCAGAATATGTTTCTCAAAACAGGAATGTAATACAAAATACAGCTAAACAAAAACAAATCCCGAAGGATCAATATCCAGATTGCCTACTCACTCAAGTCAGGCCTTCCACCCCAACACAGTATCAACCTGCACAAGAGGTCTGCTCCCCACCATCGGTGGATCATCACAAGACCCATTCAACCAAGGTAGTATCAGTACGGGTCCAATACTGAGTAAGTCCCGCTACCCTATCTTATAGGAGAGATATCATCAAGTGCATATTAAACTCGGGTACAACACGTTGATACAATATCATGCATATACACAACCCACAACACGCATCTTACCATACACCTAGAGTAACACATTAAAACATATGTAACATCCTATTAAACATATAAGCGTGGTATAACCGAAATGTAAAGTGGCTCATACGCCTCAGGTAGGAATAATCCATATTATTAAAACTCAATACGTGGCATACTCAAGCATGCAGCATGTAGTTATACAGGTAATAAAAGCCGGACATGGTCCAATTAGACTTATTCTTTACCCTCATTAATGATATGTTCATTCCACACATTTTCTTCAATAGTCCATGTGAGTGCGAGAGCCCCACTATTATAGCCGGTGGACCGGAAGATATACGCACAGGGCAGAATGCCTCTGATCCACTATTATAGCCGGTGGACCGGAAAATAAACGCACAGGGCAGAACGCCTCTGATCCACTATTATAGCCGGTGGACCGGATCACGGGCTCGGCTCAACATCTTTCGCTTTACGTAATTAATGTCTTATCCGTGTCTTATTGAATCACATCACACCCTTGACATGCATGCGGTTGATACTCTACTTCTTTCCCCTCTAGAGGGACCGTCCCATATTTTGAGACTTGTATCTCTTCTCACACCCGACATCCATCCTCCGTAGACTTAGGCATAGTGGCACATAGTAAGGCATAATCTCCAAGAATATAGGACATCCCAACACATATGATATCAACTCCACATGTCCTCATCCCTCTAGGGTTCCTTCTCGGAGACCCTAATCAGGCCTATGTGGCCAACCTCTTTCTTACTTACCCAAACGTTACTTTGCTCTCTATCTCGCACCTCGTTTTTATTAGGAAATTCCCCAAATGTGTTACTTTATCTCCCAAGTTCGCGTGTGACCGACAAGACCCTAGTTGGCCGCGCCAAACCCTAGCGCTTTACTTCCTCAACAAGTAACCTTCCTCTTTCACCCCAAAATCTCTTCTCTCATTTAGAACCCCATACTCATCCTTTATATAAGTGAGTCCTCGCTCTCAACCCTATACTCCATCCTTGATCAATTTTTTTTTCCTTTTACTTGAAACTTTCCAAAAACATACCGAAATGAGCCTATAGTAAACTTTTGGAAACTGAACGGTGCGTGGAATCTCTGCCTTGCATTTGTGATCACAGGCACTTCCAGAAAAATTCGTTAAGAACCATTGCAAGGGTCTCCCCACTCATGCATACCTCAACGTCCCGAACGGAGAAAAATGGCCAGTACAACTAGTTAAGGAAGAAGGCAGAGTCTGGTTTCAAAACGGATGGGAAGATTTCGTCGCACACAATTCCATCGCCATCGGGCACTTCCTCGTATTCAGATATGAATCCGCGGATTCCGACTTGAACTCTCCATTAGTTCCGCCTTTTCGAGACCGATGGTGAATGAAATGTGGCATTTGTATAATATTGGTACATTATGGAAGAAGGCTAGAGCAACAAAAGATGGATATATTAATGAAGATGTAGATGTTGCAGCGACAAAAATTGTAAGTTTGTAGATATTTGAAACCCTGCTTACTTTTCTTTTAGAAAACTATTATATTATGCTTATTCATGTAAGCTAATTTTACATATATTATATACATTACAGGACAAACTTCAAGCGTCAGATGATGAGGAGGGGGTAGACCAATATAACATTGTATCACAGGCTATAGGAATTGTAGAACACCCTGGAAGACACAGGGGTCTTGGATTAGGTGTTACGAAAACAAGCGTACGTGGTCGATCTCGTGGTTCTTGTAACACTAATGAGCAAGTCGCCATCCTTACACAGAAATTGAATGTGGCATTTGAACAGATGGCAACAATGGAGCAAGAGTTTTCATTTATTAAATCTCAAGGGTATAAGCCATCCGATTTAGTCGACCATGATCAGCTTCATATACCTAATGTAAATAGTGTCAGAGATAGTTGTGAAGCTGATGCACGTCTTTCTTCTCTTTCCGAGGTAAGCATTACATAACTTTGAATTGTTATTAAATGTATTCGATAATGTGTAATTTTTTCGTTTAGGGTTTGCATAAATGTGACTTGTTAGCGAATGATCTTTCAACTCTTTTGGCGAAAGGAAGGGTCTGCATCAGTCACAGTACCCAAACGCAAACTGTCCACGGGTACAACTTAGCCCTACTTACAAGGCCGGTGAGTATTGACACTCCAATCATTGGTAGTGCGCTCTTGCCTTGTTATAAAGAGGGCGATGAGGTAGCCACAGTGCTAGAAGCTCATGGAAGCTTCGTGCCTTGGCCTGTGGATTAGATACGTCTCACTACTGAAGAAGTATTGACATTCAATATCTTCATTAGACCTAGTTTAGTAGTTACATTGTTTATACCTTTTTCATATATATATGCTCAATACATATTTTGTTCAAGGAATCAAAGAAGAAGACTGCTCCTGCTAGTAAAACGAAGAGAGGTACTAGTAGAACGAGCAACACAAAAGAGGGCGCTGCCAAAGGAAAGAGAGCTAAATCTGAAAAATTAGTTGCCCCACAAAAGATTCCTTCTTCGGAAATACGCCAACCTCCACTAGCATTAGCTTTATTGTATTTCTATGCCCAAAACTACCTCGAGAATAATTATATTTCCATTGATTGTCGTCCTGAGTATGTTAGAAGGGACGATGCTACTTACATGGTATTGAGAGTTGACATGAGCGACATTTATAATCAGGAATGGATGTCAACCACGAGTGTCGTCGTTTATGTCACGTAAGCATTATTTCATATTTCAGATTTTAGTACTCTTGGAGAAATAGAATTTTTACGACCTCTTAAGCTTATATGAGTTATTAGTTATTTATAAATATCCATTATTATTGTCGTCTATATGTAGGTTGGTAGCTAGTTGTGCTGCGTTGGAAGGAATGATGTCCTCTATTGTTTTTGTGTGCCCATACTACATAGCTGACAGTAGTACAATAATAGAGGGTAGGCACATAAACTATTTAGCGGATCGCATTTTGATTGAGGGACACAACAAGCTCTATCTCATTCCTCACCTCGTAACTGAACATTGGGTTTTGTACGCCGTCCGACCTGATCTTAATAAAGTTTATGTGTTTGATTCCCTTCGAACCTATGACGTGCCTTTTGAGGTCGCTCGTCCTAGTGGGAAGGAATTTATAGACATGTTAGTATACTTTTCACTTCTTACTTCATTAGCTTATTTATACATATATATATATTCTACTTTCATTATTTGAGGTATATATACTTACAATATTATGTATCCAACTCTATTTATTAGGGCACTATGGACGACATATCAAAGGAGAGGTGGGAATGGTGTCCCAAACCCAAAGAATCTTCAATATGAGCCTATCATGGTAAGTAGGAAGACAACTATTTTGTATTTTGTTTTAATTCAAATTAATATATAATAGTTAGAGAGCTAACTAAATTCATTTGACAGTGTCCACAACAGCAAAACGGAGATGATTGTGGATACTATGTATGTAGAGAAATGGATCTTATAGTCCAAAATAAATCGGTCAACATAGATCCAAGCCATGTATATTTGCTTTTCCATATTTTTCTATTAATGAATCATGACATATATATTTTTGACCTAATGGCTAACTGTATATTAATTGACATGGGTGTTGTAGTTTTTCACCGATAACTATGCACAAGGCCAGCAATATAATGTTGATGAAATTGATGAAGTTAGAGACCAATGGGCCAAGCACGTGCACTCATTCATTCGGTATTAGGTAGCGATCTATATATTCTACATGCATTTTCAGGTTTGTATTTTTTCTACATCTTTTGGTCTTCCAGCCTAGATCTGTGAACTCTTTACTTTGGGATGTAGAGCTACCAAGTTGTGGTATGCCCACTAATTTTTATTCCTAAGTATAGTTGGTGTATTAATACATGCATACCAATTATAGATTGATTGATATTATGGTATGATACCCTGCTGGTATGAATTGATATTGTTTTACATTGTAGATTTGGTAATTGTTTGAACATACAACTGTGTATGTGGGTAGGAACAAAACAGAAAAATGCTAAAAAAAAACATATACTTTTAATAACGGTTCTATGAAAACCGTTATTAAAACCTATGCTTTAATAAAGGTTTTAAATAAAACCGTTATTAAAAACTTAGGTTTTAATAACGGTTTTTCATAGAACCGTTATTAAAAACTGAGGTTTTAATAACGGTTTCCCATAGAACCATTATTAAAGCATAGGTTTTAATAATGGTTTTGTTTACGAACCGTTATTAAAACTCCTTATAATCTGATATTTATGCACATTTAATACGTATTAGAGGGTTTAATAAACGCATAATCAATGATCGACACGGTAATTCGATGATGTTTTAACAACGGTTTTTGTATTAACCGTTGTTAATTCATGGTTTTCAACAACGGTTTTTTCTTATAAGCCATTATGAAAACCTTATTTTTAACAACGGTTTACTGCAAAACCATTATTAAAAGCTCCTTTTTAACAACGGTTTTTAAGTAAAAACCGTTATTAAATATGAAGTTTACGCATATATTCGTGGGTTTTTGTGTATTTTTCATGACAGTTATGAACTGTTATTAAAGATATAATAACGGGTGATTCAATAACGGTTGAAAACCATTATTAAAACTATAAAATAACCTTTATTAAAAGCCCTTTCCGTGGTAGTGTTAGTTAGTTCATTTAATTGTATTCCTCCACTTATGGCAAAGACAGAAGGAGTTGCACAAATGTCTATTGATTAAGATAGTAATGGTGTGATTAGCTCCCTGACAAAAGAACCAAAGATGGAGATTTGTATATTTCAAATAAACAAATAAAGGTTTGAAAAAACAATTTTGATGAATAAAGAGAGCATTAGAGTTAAGGAATACAAAGATTTGTAAATTAAATAGTAGGCAAAGAAATTAAGTTGAGGGAGTAGATATATATTGATATAAGATGGTTAAAAATACCTAATTTTTGATTTGGAAGAAAAAGAATTTTCTAGGTTTTGTGTGTATTCATTACTAACATTATCCTCTTGGTAACCTCTTACAATTACAATGAACGGTTTTTTGGTGGGAAAAACCATTGGAGAAGATAGAGCATCAAAATAGAACCTTGATTCTTACCTTTTCTTATGCAACACAGCAGTGTTTTAGCATATGACCTTCACTATCCTAAGAAATTATTCCTTTTATAGCAACTATATTTAGGATTATGTGAACCTTATTATTTAATAGCTCACTCTCTAATATAAAATGGTGGGAGTAAATAAAATAAAGCTTACTCAAGAAACCATCTTTTTGGTACTATCTTATTTTTATTTAAGTTCAAATTTTAAATTTTAAGAAAACAAAGAAAATTTTTGTATTTATGTTTTCCTCTCCCCAAGATGGGCATTTTTCATGCATTGATTGATGAGGGATGTTATAAGATTAAGTTCATATGTTGCCACTATATATTATGTATGTGGCGTCTTGCATTCTTTTATATAAAATAATTTGTTTTTGATCATTTTTCTTTAAGAAGTGTCTAATGGTCATTTATGTGTAACTTTAATCATTGTTATCAGTATATGTGTGTCCGACAAATGCATTGATGTGAAACTTGTTTGTCTACCTTTTAGAATGTAATTTTTGCATATAAATTTGTATTAGGTTCTACTTGTTTAAGATGGTTAGTGTATAGTTATAACCATCAACCATGTAATAAAAGCTTGGCTTATCTATCCCATGAAAGTGGGTGACGATCTAACACCCCCAAATTTTCAACAAGTAATTTTCATTTTTGAGATATTATAGAGGCATATTAAAAAAAATCCTAGAGTTACCACTACATCAACCATGGGAGAGGTGTGATCAACACCTAATATATGTTTAATGCAAGGCAAAGAGGAATAAAGAACAAAGGAATTAATGCTCAACACAACAACAATAGTAATAATGATGAGAATAATGTAAATATGTATGAGATTTAAAATCTTAATACGATAACCAAAGCCAAGAATTTAAATAACTAGAAAGAGGAAAAACAACCCAAACTAGTGGGAAAAATACATCTAAGTCGATTAGCCTAACTCTTTATAATATTTAAATGTAACTATCAATTCCTAAGCAATGGCCACCTATTAAAACACTACATCATCATCAACATACTCAAGCTAAGAGTTATAACCTCACATGTTGTCCTCTACTCACAAGAATAGAATTTAGATCATCAAAGTGATCACACAAATGTGGTATCAGTCTGGTAAAGTACTAATGGAACAAACTACATAAAACATTGTTAGGGCTTAGGTTGCACATTAAATTCACATGATAGCATGGTATACAACATGCTTAGGAAAAATAACACATAAGATCTTAGGAAACATATATGACATGATAACAATTAGGGCTTACATATCCATACATTCATGAGTTTCTAAAATAATATAGAATAAGGTAGAACAATATAATGTCAATATTCCATGAGAGGACAAGTGTACGACTGCAATCACCCCCCCCCCACAAACCAATACACACTAGTGCCAAGGGTCTTTTCTCAAGGAGATTCCATATCCACCACACTTAGTCTCCTAGAAAATGGGGCATATGCTAAATTTTGAGTCACCTCAACTAAAATACTTACATAAATAACTAATTTATATATTCTAAAACTAAGATGAATATAGGACTGAAACTCACATCACGAATACACACTAGTTCTAAGAGACATTACTCATAGATCTTCAACATCCAACATACTTTATCTCGATAATGGAGCATATATTAAATTTTGGAAAGCTTCACCCACCACACTAACACTAGTGGCAAGGGGCCTTTTTTAGGGATCTTCCACATCCACCATTAAAATACCTTGTATTTTTCGAATTTAAATTTTTTAAATATCATGATTTTTTTAGCTAACTTAATAAAAAATTAACTTTTTAGTTTTATAGTTATTGAAAAGTTGAATTCATATTAGAATTTAGTTGATCACTGTTACTACAAATCATTCTAGATAAATAACTTCACTACCATGATTTTATTATATTCATATGATTTTTATTTCATTTTAAAAGTATATATTTTTTATTATTATATTTATTTTAATATTTTAAATTCATGTTAGATTATGAATTATTCATATGCTTACAACTTTGTTTCGAAGTTATATTTCATTAACAAAATAAGTGTTTAAATTATGAAATCCCCTTTAAATTACTAATATAATTTTAATGATTTATATCCATAGAAAATATTATCATTTGGATCTTCTATTCCAATTTCCAAAAACATGAAACTTATAACCCACTCTCATATATCCACTAAAATTAATCAAGTTATGATGGAATTAATGGCGAAAGTATCGAATGAAACGGAAGTGGATGATGATAAATCCTGAATTATAACTTCTAGGAACCTCACAAAGATAACCCCTACAAGGATCTTCAAAGAGACTCCAATAGAAAAACCCTTGAATAAAATGTAGTGAAGAACAAACAAATAATCACTTTAAGATCCCTTACAACTTCACAAAGTAATAGAAATATTTATTTCAACACTTATAAGTGTTGAATGAATGCCAGATATACAAGCATACACCTAGGAAAATAACCATCCCATCAGTCCTATAATGCACATTGAGATAGAGGGAATTAGTTTAAAACAAATATTTATTAACCAATAAACCCTATGAAATAATTATCAGCTCCTAGTTGACTTGGTCAGCATGTTACATGGATAAATTTCCACATGCAAACCCTTTAATTTTTCATCTTAATATGGTCCAACTCCTTACATGATATTTGAGATTGTGTTTAGAATATTATCTTGCATAAAATCTTATTTATCATTCATTCATCAAGAAAGTGTTGTATGACTTCAAAATACCTTTAGGATTGCTAAAAACCTAAAATGCCCCGAAAATTTCTAATTTTATAAATTATATTTAAATGCGATTTTATTAGAAAAATTATTTAAATAAATTATTTTTAATAAAATAAAAGGATATTTAACTAGGGAAATTCAAGAAGAGATTTCTAAGTATTTTAAGTAGGAGGAATTTGGGTATTTAAACTAATTAAGGATTTTATTTGGAAATTAATTAAATAAATTATTTTATTTAAAATAAGAAGGAGAAAATAGTTTCAAATTAATATTAATTTTATAAATAATCTAATTAGAGGAAATTAGGATGTTTTGTTAATTAAAATAGAATTTATGAAAAATCTTTTAAAAATCATTATTTAGCCTAAAAAGGGATTTAAATATTATCTTATTTAAATATTATTATATTTAAATATCCCAAATATTTTAATTAACTTAAATACCAAAACTAATTATTTTTCCCCTTTTTCCTTTTCCTTTCTTTCTTTCTTTTTCTTTCTTTTTCTTTCTTTTTCTTTCTTTTTCTTTTTCCTCTCCTTCCCATTTGGGCCTGCCCCTCTCACAGCCCAGTTTTTCCCGCCCTCCTTCCTTCGGCCCGGCCCAGCCCAGCCTGCGCCGCGCACATTTCTTCTACCATCCCCCTCTACATCACGTTTTGACTCTTTTAACACTGAAACCCGTCGTTTCATTAAACCTCCTCCTCCGTCGCGCCCAGACCGGCCTGGTCTTCCCTCTCTTCTTTTCTCTTCTTTCCTCCGTGAACCGCCGGGTCCGGCCCTTTCTTCTTCTTCCTCCTTCGTGCCTGCCAGCCCGTCGACTAACACCTGCACCGCCGCTCACCCTTGGTTTTTCGCCGCCGGTTACGGTCGTTTTGACCGGCGATTTTTATTCCTATCTCTTTCCCCTGAATCGCCGACCCTCTTGACCCAACCAAATCTCCCTCTTCTCGCGCCATCCTCTCTTTCTCTCTCCTGCGCACACCCATGCCCGTTTTGCTACCGCCGGCTGACCAACGCCACCGGCGACCGGAACCCTACCTTCCTTATCTACAAGCCGATCCAAAGAACCCTATCCTCCCTTCTAAGACTATAAATACCCTCGTAAGCAGCTCTGTATCGAGCTGTTGATCCCCCAAACCCAGAATCCCGACCTTGCCACCGTCGCCACTTCAGACGCTTCGTTCTCCGCCTACGGCCAACTTCATCGCCCTTTCTGGCCACCCGTGTCATTCTTGCACCGCCCTCTATCTAACCAAATCTATCTCGCCCTTCGATTCTTCCTGCAAAAGCCACCCCAGCTGTGCGAAGTTCTCTTCCCGATCCACCCTGTTTTCTGCCTCTGCCACCTTGGCGCCGGCATTAGCCACCTCCTCCGCCGCTAAGGCCGCTTCTTTCACCTCCCTAACTGTGCTACAGACCCTGCCCTACCTTCCCATACCTCTAGTTTCCTTTTTCTCGTTCTCCTCCCCTCTCTTTCTTCATCTCCTCCATTCGGCCACCACCGCCGCCGCCTTGCGCCGCCACCTTTGGCTGCGCCACCACCTTCATTCCATTCCTCTCTTTATGGGCGACGCAAAACAGCCCAACTTCCACCACCGTTCTCTCTATTTTATTCCCAGCTTGCAACTTTTCCCTCTTTCTTCTCTTTTTCCGGCCACCGCCGCCACCTCCGGGAACCATCGCCGGTGCCACCTTCATCCTCCAACTCAAGGTGAAACCCTAGACCTTTTAAACACTTACTTTCGATTTATTGATAATTATTATGCTTTTATCCTAATTTTTAATGTTAATTCGATTCTAATTATTATTATTATAATTATCATTATTATTTTTATCAACTGTAATCTAATGGTTAAATCTTCTTTACAGGTTTGGGAGTATTCTTGAGTTAGAAAAACTATTATTCTCGAATTTTAGTTATTTAATAGAATTAGTACATGTTTACTATTATTATTAATAATATAATTAATATTATTATTATTAGTGTAATTAATTATTTAATAGTGTAATTATTTCAGGAGGCGTAGAAACCTAAATTTTTAATTAAGCCTCGCAGCTTTTTCCTTTTATTACTATTATTAGCATTTTAACATTATTACTAATATATTATCGTTTTTAGCACTATTTCCTTTTATATTATAAGTATATATATATATATATATATATATTGTTATTACTACTACTACTACTACTAAATTTGTTATTATTATTATTATTACTACTACTAAATTTGATTATTTATTTTATTATTAGTATTATCTTGGAAAAGGGGCCGAAGCATTTATTTCACCTTATTTTTGAATAATGTCCTTTTTATTGTTATTATTATTGGTACTATTATTATTCTTATTTATATTCTCATTGATATTATTTTAGTATCATTATTATCATTAGGGTAAAGTATTTAACCCTTTATTATCAACCTTTATAATATTTCTGTTATTTCTATATCTTTAGCAAAGTTAGAATTTTATTAATGTTATTTGTATTAGTAAGTTGTTATTTGTTCAAAACCCTAAGGAGGCGTAGGAGCGTGTTCCAAGACCAGTGTCGTTTTAGGTAAGGAGTGCTAAGGCCTTTTATGTTCTTATGTATATTATGTGTTTCGCATGTTATGTATCTATTGTTTATTATTATTAAATATTTTATATGTGGTATGACTTGGAGTTGAAGAATGTTGTGCGTGGTATGTGTATTAATTATGTATGATGATATGTGTTGTGTATGTGAGGAAGTCGATGTGGTTTGTGTGAGAGGAAGGATGAAAAAGGAGGATGGGGAAAGAATTTGATTAAGGGAAGTGAGTTAACCTAATTTTATGGTTTTATAAGGAATAATCTAATGTATGATTTTATGTGTGAAAGAGAAGAATTTATGGTTCGTTTGGGAGAATGTAATTTATAATATTATATGGGAGAATTTAAGTTACGATTTGATTGAGAGAGTTAATTTATAATTTGTTTAGGAGAATTTATTTTATGATGTTATTTGGGAGAATGTAATTTATAATATTATATGGGAGAATTTATGTTATGATTTGATTGGGAGAGTTAATTTATAATTTGTTTGGGAGAATCTAATTCATGATGTTATTTGGGAAAATGTAATTTATGATATTATATGGGGGAATCTAATTTATGATTTGCTTGGGGGAATTCAATTTATGGTTTTCCTTGGGAGATTCTAAATTATGATTTTATGTGGAAGAATCTTTATGGTTTGAATTTAGGGTTTGGCATGGAAGAATCTTTATGGTTTGAATTTAGGGTTGGTATGGACAAATCTTTGGGTCTTATATGGTTTGAATTTAGGGTTTTGTATAACAGAATCTAGGGTTTACCTGGTGGTATTAATGGATGTATGTTGGTATTAGGGTTTGTATGATGATATTAAGGTTTGTATGGTGGTAATTATAGTTGTATGGTGGTATTAGGATTTACATATGGTGATATTGATGGTTGTATGGTGGTATTAGGGTTTGCATGGTTGTGTGTAGGGCTTCATGTGGAATTTTAGGGTTTACATGAAAAAGGTTTGAAGGTTTGCTTGGAAAGATTAGTGTTTGCATGGAAGTGAAATTACGTGTGAAAAGTTGATTTGGGATGTAAGAGAGGAAATAGAAGATTTATTTGGGTGTTTGAATGTTTTGGGTGAAAAAAAATATGTAAGACATTATAAGGGTATGGAGGTTTGATCAGAGACTGTTTTGGGGTGGCAGGCTTGACTTGAGTGAGTAGGAAATCCGGAATTTGATCCATCGGGTTTTATCTTGTTTAAATGTATTTCTATTTGGAAGTTACAAGTCTTATTTGAAACTTCAAGGGTATTGTAATTAACTCTTAATTTCTCGTACTCTGATTTTGTTGTATGATCTTTCGAATCCTTTTATGAATTGTTAATTTGAATTTAACGTAAATCTTTTCTTTAGCCTTAGCACTTGGTACTGGAACGGTTGGAGAGAATCGGTCTGGTACTAAGTGTGGCGGTAACATTCCCAGAATTCACAGGTTTTAAGTGTTTCTATCTTAATTGCTTCCGTTTTAAAAAAAAAATTTAGTGAATTTTGGGGTGTTACAAAACCATTCAAACATATTGAAGAAATATGTTTAGATGCAAAAAACGAGGAAGCACCCACATCATTCTCCCACTCTTGAATAATTTGACCTCAAACTCAAGCAAAGGAGAATAAATAGTAAAGAAAAACGAATGTACTCATCAAGGTGATTTTTTTTATTGAATATATTCCAATATCTTCTAAAGAACACCATGAGATCATAAAAAATAGTAATCCAAGCAAAGAGCTGAATATATGATCGTCAAACACTACATATGACTTGGAATCAAACTTTAACTCTATGGATTCCTTACATATTGATTTTGAACCATGCTGAATTTTTTTACAAGCTTGAAATCATTAATGGAACTCATGGAATAATGACCATGAAACTTTGAATCATACAATGGCTAAATAATCAAATTAGAACCATATAAACGTAAAGAAGCCCTAGGATAATAATGCAAATTATCCTTGACTACTTCAATCTTTCACGTCATAAAGGAAGGTTCTCTTTCTTCTTCTCCATCTTCACTTTCATACAAACTTGTATCATACATATGACCTTGATACTTTTCATCTCTAACCTCCTTTGCCTTTTTATACTTCATTATCTCTTCAATTTCTTATAGTGTTAGGATTCTCTTTATATGGAATTCCCTAGAAATATAACTAAAACCCTATACATTTACAAAATTGTTGCTTAGTATTTTCATTCAACTTCTTTTATTTTTCAATTTGAATAACAATAACATTATCTTTCAACTTTGAATACAAAATAGGATTTGAAATATGAGGATGATCACTTAAACGAGAGGAAAATGGTTTGGATAATACCTTTTATTTCTTAAGTTGGAATTTAAAATTGAGTTCTAGATATATCATGCGGTTAAGTTCATCATATAAAGAAAATTCTAATTTTTCATAAAAGATGAAATTCAAGCTACCAAGGAACCTTGTAAAGGTTTTCTACGTTCTTCTTGATTATCAAAAATCAAGGAAAGTTTATCGAATTATCTTTTGTATGCCTCAACAATCAATTTCACTTGCCTCAAGGAGATCATCTTGATGAAGTTGCCTTACTTAAGTTCTTTTAGGATGAGCCTCCTCTCCATATGATTCTTTAATTTTTCCCAAGACTTGATCTTTGTTTTTCCTTCTCTTTCTCTTGATCATTTGAGTGTCAAACCAAATTATTGTAAAATTTTTTATTTTGAGAATTGTAAGCTTACATCTCATAGCATCATTATAATCCTTGAAGTTAAAATTATCCACCATTTTTTACAACCACTCAACAAAACCCTTAGCATCAAGCTCCCTAAAAAAGTATGGAAATTCAATCTTGAATCCTATGTCTTCATCATACTGTTACACATTTTATTTTTAACATGTGCTACCACTTTATGTGCTTTTATCATCTTCAATGTACTCAAGTTTATCATTAATTTAACCACCATTTATTTTCACCATACACCTTACCATTCCTTTAACTTTTTTGTTTTGATCCTCCAACCTATTCTCCATCTTTGTCTCAAGATGTTAGAATTGACTGTTTATAGTCACAAGAAGAAACTGCACAAACTCTTCACTAGCTATGATGAAAATCTAATGGGTTATACTTAAGGGAAAATGGTTTAAATAAAGAATAATGGAACAAAATCAAAGAAAGAAAGGATATTGATGTGAGTTATCAAGATCTTGATGAAGATCTTGGTGTAATATACATAGAAAAGATTGAAGGGCAACCAATGCATGGGTTAATACAATCTTACTAGATTTTAGAATGAGAAAGAAAGCATAATGAAATCAGATCTTGATTAGTTTCTTCAAAGGATATGTACTAGGAAGATGAATATATGCTAATGAATTATTTCTAGGTAAAATTTAATATAAAAAAATACTAAATGGAAAGAAAATTTGCGTAGGTTTTGTGTAGAAATATGAAATATAAATCACCAAAATGAGTGGAACAAAATTCCTATCAAAGTGAATACCTTTAAAAAGGACAAATTATAAGGCTTTGATACCAAAATCATGTGGAATTCTAAAAATACACAAAGAATTCTCTCAAGATCACTCTCAACTTCAAAATATAATTGAAAGATTGAATTGCTCACAAAGAGACTGTACTTCTTTATTTAATATTGCACCACTTACAAGTGTTAAATGAATTCCATATATATATGCATACACCCATGAAAATAACAGACATATCAGCCCTATATTACATGTTGGGATATGATAAATTCTTTAAAAATAAATCTTAACTTACTTTGTATGTGAAAAGCCTTCAATTTTTTAACATGAAATGGTGTAACTCCTTGCATGACATCTGAGGTTGTGTTTGGAACATTATATTGCAAAAACTCTTATTTATGGCTTAATCTCCAAGAAATTGTTGTAAGACTTCAAAACACCTTCAAAATTGCTAAGAACCATTCCAAACATATTCAAGAAACATGTTTAGATGCAAAAACAAGGATGCACCTAAAAAATGTTTCCTTCATTAAAGTTATTTTGTTTTATGAGGTTGATAAGAGCTTAAGAAAATTATAAATTACAAAGATATCCTAAACCATTTGATGATTTTTTTTCTTCTGAAATTAATTTCTTCTATATTACCCTAATTGTCGTACATATGACCTTTTATAGAAATCATTAAAATTAATCTCTCCCACTTATAATATAATTTAAATATTTTCTATATAGTTTACAATATTTTTTTGTAAATAATACAAATCCTTATGTATGTTCGTATTTTATTCCAAAATATTTTCAATAGCTTTCGTATTGATTTTATATCTTTGATTATAAAATGATTTATATTAAGTTTTTTTTAGATAAAATAATCTTATAATATTTTTTTAGATATTTTTTACCCTCTTATATTTATATGTTTGTTTATTAGTAAAAAAAAACTCGATTGGTCCCCTGTATTTTTTATTCTCTCAAGATATTTTTTTTCTCTTTTCTCTCTTGCTTTATAGTTATTTTTTCTCTGTGAACCCAACCTTAACCCTTAACTTATGCTACTTCCTCTTCTATGATTCATTTCTCCTTTGTTTACCATCACACCACCTTACAAGAACTGCCACTCAACCACACCACCACACATCCTTGCCACTCCATCATTGATGCTAGCTCCTCCTCTAGCAACATCGACAATAGCTAGCAGTAAGAGCAACGGTAAGCACCAATAGCGATAGGGTTTCATATGTCATTGCCCCAACTACAGCCTTTGTTAGTGTTGCCTAGCCGCCGACTAGAATTGGTTGACCTTCAACAAAACTTCTCTTCTCTTCATCTACTATGATTCACAATTTTTCATTTACTATAAATTTTTGGAAGCCCTAAGTTTGTTTTTTATTGATTTTTTATAAATTGGTTTTAATTAAGTTACATTAGTTGTTTAATTAGGTATATATGTATTGTATGAATAAATTATATGAGTTAATTGTGCAATATGTGATTGAATGCTGGAATTTGGGAATTTGTCCTAATTATGTTGGATTCCTCTAATTCCCCCAACTAAGGTTTTTTTGGATAAATTGATTATGCATTATGCTTTAAAATGTATATAGTTTCCATGTTGGAACCATATATTTGAGAAATTTGTGTAAGATTAATTCGAATTAGATGTATAGGTCAAAATCCTTATATATTGAAATGGAATTGCATAATTAAGTTGTTTCATTCAATTAACTTCATATTATACTTTGAAATACATTTAATTTCATGTTGGAAGTGTCAATATAGGAAAGTCATGTGAAATCAATCTAGAATGGATTTTTAGGTGAAAATTATTTATGATTTTAAATTAGATTATGTAATAGAGTTATCTTATTAATTGATTATATAATTTTAATTAGAATATGTTTAATATCATTCTAAACAATTAATATATATATATATATATATATATATATATATATAGATATATAGATTATAGGAATTTTTGATGAGGTTTGTATTTTGGGCTCAAAAACCTTAATTTTGATAAATTAGGTTTTTCCTTTATTGTTTATTATTAACTGATAATATATATATATATATTAGATCTATCTACATTTCTTAACCTCCAATTCAGAAAAATTAATAAAATTCAACTAAATTTTATTTTTAGGCTTTAAACCCTAGCTTTCAAATAAACTTCTAAAATAGGTCAATTTTATTATTTTTCCTTTTGAAATTTATTTTATAGAAATATGTGGAATGACTTTAAATTGTATTTTTAGGTTTAAAACCCTATCTTTTAATTGGATTAACTTAATTATATTGTCTGAATTTATATATTTGTCTTTAAAACATTACATTTTTGGAATAGTTTTCTAAAAATTAGTTGTATTTGATTCTTTCATGTACTAATCAATTAGATTTTATTTATAATAAATTAAAGTGAATTCCTAAATTATCATTTGGATCAATTCTCTAAGTTGATTGATTTGACTTTTGGGTTGTAAACCTTAATTGTTTTAGTGAATGTTTATAAAAATTACTTGTTTTGTAATGTTCTATGTTTTAATTAGTTTTCTAACCTCGTCTTATGATTTCTATCAGTGATCTAGGAATACATACTTGTGTATCCTTGATCTAATGATCTCCCTCTTCTTTTTATTTCACATTGGTAGTTTGTAATCTAGGGAAGTCTGTACTTACCTCTACTCATGATTGTTTTGTGAGGATAGATCATTTTGCATGTGTTTAATACATGACATTTGTGTGACTCACATGGGTTTCTAGGTTAAATATGTAAAATAATGCTTTCTATTGATCATGAGGTTGAGTTTGCTAGGGTAAAAATATTCATGATAGGGCTATATGACTCTTTTGTGAAGGCCGAATGATAAGCATGTTACAAGAATGATAATCTTGTTATCTTTATGTATGGATAAGTAAGATAAATATTAAGATCATAATAAATATATATCTTGATTAAGTAACTGGAAAACATCTTAATGTGTGGCATGAAACGTTTTGCAAGTTTTGGAGCACACTTTACGGTTTTCTATCTGCATGGTGCATTATAAAATGAAATGAATGAATGTTGATAATTTAACGCATCTCTCATCAAAATAAAGTGTTAAATGTGTTTGAAATATGGCTTGGGGTGAAGCATATCCCTAAGTAATTCTTGAGGTTAGACATGGCCCTGAGTAATGTTTAGGGAAGAGCATGTTCCTAATTAATGTTCTAGGTTAGGCATGTCCTTAAGTAATGTTTAGGGTTGAGCATGTATCTAAGTAATTTTTGGGGCTAAGCATGTCCCTATGTAATTCTTGGCGTTAGCCATGTCTCTACGTAATGTCCAAGGAGCTTAATGCCTAATTATTTTGGTTTGGCATTGTCAATAAATGCTGAATTGATCTTGTTTAGTCAAGTTTAGTGTTGTCTATAAATTCCCAAGTGCTTTGTTTTAGCATTGTCCATATATGCTCGATTGCTTTATTTGACTCAGCTTTGGTGTAAGATGGTCATGTTATGAGTTATTAATAATATGGGTTATCCCTATCCAAGGCACATGAGCTACTTTATATTTCCATCATATCTTGCTTACATTTTTATGTAGCCTGTTACATATGTTTCGCATGTTATTATATATGTATGGCATGATTTATAATGTAGATATTGTGTATGCATAATGTTGTATCAATTCAATGCACTCTAATTCTAAATGTGTTTGATTTTGTAGTTCATGTCTCTTCCATAACATAAGGTCATAAGAGTTAATCAATATTGGACTCATATTGATACTACCTTGTTGAATGGGTCCTACTATGATCTACTAATGATGGGGAGAAGAAATGCTAATTTTATCAGCAATTATTTTGTTCAATGAAACTATTTATATTCCGTCTACCATTAGATAAATCCTTCTACAATTTTATTCCTCAGTATTTATGATTTTTAAATTTTAGTTGAATAGGTTTTAGCTATATATTTAGCATGAGATAGATGATGGGTGTTTGTCTTATACTCGGTGGGGCAATAACATGCCTCATTTTCTACTTTGGCTTTCACTTTATGCTTTAAAATGAAACTTTTTAGGAGTGAAATTTAGGGGTATTACAATCATGTTTGGTCTCCTAACTTAAAGAGCACCAACAAGATAACCAAACCCTAAGTATGCATATGGGGAAGGCCTCTAAGATTCCTTTATTCAATTCTAGCTATCAATGAAAATTGGATGTTTTACATGTTGACACCAAATGCTAACTAAGTGATACAAGCTACCAAACAGGTGTTTCAGATAACACCAAACTCAACAACATAAGGCACCATAATATTATCATTTTAATATCCTTTAAATTATTCTTGAACATGGTTGAAATCGTGGTTAAAGTGCTGTAATTATTTGGAAAATTTAGGATAGAAGTCATAAAGAAAGACCATTAAACAACAAATAAACATATTAAACTCAAAAGGAACTAGCCGATCGGTTGCTAGGACCATTAACTAGTCTCATTACACCAGATCAGAAAAAAATAACACATAGTGAAACTAATCAACTACTTGGTCTAACTAATCGACTATTCATAGAAATAGGCATATCAATTTGGCCAGCCAAGTCGACGTGTCTAAGTTGAGGATAAAAGACTCTGGTCACAAAACAACCAATGGATTAGTTTGGAAAAGTGACTTACTATTTATAATAACTAGCGGACTGGTTTATCCATCTAATTAACTTTTAATATAACTAGTCAGATATGATCTCCAAAGTGGGTGACAATACACACAACTAGTCGATTAGTCTAACAAACTAATTGACTAGCCCAGGTGAAAGAGCACCTAGACACTCAATCCACACTTAGCAGAAAATCATCAAACTTTTCCAATTTAATCCTACCATTACTCTATGTCATAAACACATAAAAATAAGTACTCTAAACGTAGAATCATATGGGAACATGGTAGAAATTAATACTCAACTAGATATCACTAAAATTTCACCCAAATCATATATAATATCAAAATACTTAAAACATGCTCTAAAATCTCAAAGATTAAAACATTTCCATATTCTTTAATCTAGTAACTCAAAACAATTCATACTCATCATAAAAACATAATAAGAACTTGATATTACATCAAATCACACAAGACCTTATTCATATTAGAAATAAGGATTTCTCATCTCATAGCAAATCTTATTGACCAAAATAATCATAATGTGATGGTCTCTAACAAGATCTTGATTTCATAGAAGAATAAAAAGTCAAAAAATTTATAATTCCTATTCAAAACTTAATGAAAAAATAAAACCAAGAGAAGAAGAAGAAAAATGGCATAACACAACCTTGCACTCATCATAAAAGAATGATCTTCAACCTTTCTCACAATCTTGATCCTTCCTTGATTGAGAGAAACAAAGATAATATAAGGATAAGATTTAGGGAAGAAAGAAAAGAAAAAGATTAGACTAATAGATGAGAAGAAAAGAGGCAAGCCTCTGTTTTTCCTAGTAGACAAGAAAAGGGAGAAATGTAAGGCCCTTCCCAAGACTTAAGTGTTTTTTTTGTGACAAGATAAAAACGAGAGAAAATTGGGATCGTACCACTTTTCATGATTAGGAAATTGATTGTTGAATCTTTAGTAATAGATCTATGGAAAATATCTTTACTAGCTAAAACTCATCCCATAAGTGCCTTCTTGTGAGTGTTAGTCAGCTACCATCCTTGATATAGGTTATTCTCCTATGCTCCTGTCAAAGGTCCTTCCTATACCTAATGCATAGTTGATCTTATCCTATACGTCCCGAGAAGTCTAATCATGCTATATGAGCATCTGACCTAGCCTGTCGACTATTGCCTTCGCTTGGAACTAGCTTACTACACTAGTTTGCGAGCGAGTGAAGTTATTCGCCCTTACTATAAAAACAAGGTGTTCGCATCCCCTAGTCCCTTCAAGTTTCAAAGTGAAAAGCTTTCCATGAAAATGCTTTAGTGCCTCACTACTTGAAAGAAGAAACTGTTGATCAACACTAGCTACTAGAAGAAAACCTTATCCACTTACTTTAATAGTAGATGAGTTCTCTAAGCCCTATAACTACTCTATATTAACCCTTATAAACCAAAAGATATAAAGGTCTTAAAAGTTAAAAAACCCTATTGAATTTGCTTTGTGGGAGAGGGCGAGAAATACCTCAAAAGTACTTTTTGGGAATTTGAAGCTAAATAAATTCATAAAATGGTCTAAATAATGCAAAAGTGATCCCAAAGCATCAATATATTCTTATTAATGCAAATAAATTCTAATTAGAAGTTCTCATGAATATGAGAAATAGATTCAAAGCCAAAAAAAGGAACGGATCTAAAATTATAAGACAACCAATCAATATGTTTAGGCAAACCAATTGATAGTTTTATCATGAAATAAAAGTGTGACTTTCTGAACATATCAGTTGAGTGATTAAGCTAACCTATTGACTCATATGCGTGAAGTTCATATTTTGGTAAATATTTTTAACCTTTTGAAAAACAACTAATTTATTTTATATTGACTTAATTTTAAATACCTTTGGAATAATTTAAGGACTGGGTATTACTATAATACCCTTTGAAAGAGATTTTTTCCATGAAGTTCACAAGAGAAAACATCTTTATAAGCTTAAAATATGCCAAAACTGTAAGAAATCAAGAAAAAAACTATCACTTAAGAGTTAGTACATGAGAGAAGGTACTAGCCCCTTAAAATAGGTGGTCCCATGAATTATGTCAATACAAGAACATCTTGATACTTAATCTTGATCACATTATCATATACTTAGGTAGTCTCCTTCGCTTCATAGCATAACCAAATGATCTTCACTAATGGGACAACCTTTGAACACATCTCCTAAGTCTTAGTATCACGGATCCTCAGCAATCACTGCTCGTATGTCAATGTGCCATCAAGATCAATCATCTTTTTTTTTATTGATGTGTAATGTTTATGCTAATGTTTTCATCAATTGAGAGATTGGAAATACGTTATGCACAGTTAAGAGCTTGAATAGGAAGGTGAATATGTAATAAACTTCTCCTACCCCATCCAAAATCTTATAGAGCCTAATGTACTTTGAGCTAAGCTTGTTCCTCTAATCGAAACACATCACACATTAGTTGGTGAGACCTTCAGAAGGACTTGATCACCCCCTCATACCTATTTTTCCTCCTTTGTACATCTAAATAACTCTTCTTCATATCTTGGGTAGCCTAATTTTTCCTAGCAATGTCTCCTCTATTATATTTGGTCCTAGCATAACTATCCTCCTGAAGTCGCTCCAACGTGCCTCAAAAGGTTCCAACCATATGATTGCATAATAAATGTTATTCTAATAGAACTCAATGAAGTCTAGATAATCATCCTAACTAGCATGAAACTCAAGTACACACACCGGAATAATATCCTCCAAGATATTAATAGTGCACTTAGTCTGACCATTTGTAGATGAATGGAAAGCAATGCTCATATTTAGTTATGTCTCAAAAGTTTCTTACAACTTCTCTTAGAAGTTAATAACAATCTTCAATCTCTATCAAACATGATGTCTTTAGGCAACCCTATAGTACCATGCCATATGCTTCTTGTAAGCATTAGTTAACTACTCCAAACTCTAAGCTAACTTCTTGGTATAAATAATGCTAACTTGGTTAACTGATCAACAACCTAGATAAAATCCAAACAACTATGGAATCTTGGTAAACTCTCCATGAAATCCATGGACTTGTTATCCCATTTCCATGAAAGAACCCCTAATGGCTAAACTAGCTTTATTAGACATGTGTGCTTGATCCTGATCATCTGATAAGTCAAGCACCAAGCCATGAATTCTACAGCCTTATGCTTTATACGGGTTAAACAATAGATCTATTTTAGGTAATTATACAAAAAAATCCCATTCAAGATGGATGGAATAAGGTCCACAATAACCCTCCTCCATAAACATTAGATTAAATCCCCCTAGCTCTAAGGAATGCACGACTAACCTCAAAACAATATTATTTCATCCTCATAAATATAAAGCCCTATAACTCTTCTTTCTCATATAACTCATTTGATCTTCTCCAATATCACATCTCTTGGCTGACTACCTGGAGTTTCCTTAAAAATTGTTAACGTGATCATGAGAGAACCTGTCCTCATCTCAAGATCTCCGAATCTAATTCTCAGTATGCCCATAACCTAAAGATCCCCTAATATGTAGTCTAAAACAGCCAAAGAACCTAAAGATGGTGTAGTCTTTCTACTGGGAGCACATGCTACGACATTAGCCTTACACTCATTATAGGTTAACTCATAATCGTATTCCTTAACCAACTCTAGCTATCTTTTCTATCTCATGTTCAACTCTAGCTAAATGAAGATGTACTAAAGGCTCATATGGTTCATGAACAACTTACACTACACTCCATATAGGTAATGCCCCAAGTCTTCAAGGAAAAAACCACTACAGTAAGCTCACAATCATGAGTCAAATAGATTTACTCATGATCGTTGAGCTAGAAAAAGCAAATGTTATTACCCTCGCATGATAAATCAACACACATACTAAACCATGCTTTGATGTGTCATTATACACCTCAAACCCCTCTGTACCTGACGCCAAGTTGAGCACTAGTGCTAAATGTATCTTTTCTTTACATCTTTAAAGGATGGAATGCATTATCATCATAATGGAAATGTCTCATCTTCTTCAAAAAGGTCATCAAGAGATGAACGGTCATAGAAAAGTCCTAAACGAAACATATGTACTGCTAAATGTAGAAAACTATGTATCTTCCTAACATTTTTTTGTGTTAACAACTCTGATATTACTTGACTCTTTAGTGGATTTACTGACACACTATCCTTTAATATTGATTTTCCAAGGAGGCAACTTAATCTAACAAAAATACACACTTTAAGAATTTGGCATAAAACTAATGCGTCCGAAGTAGTGTTAATGTCTACCTCAAATATTATACATGCTCCTTAAAAGTCCTAGAATAAATCAAGATGTCATCAATGAAGAAGAAAATGAACTAATTGAGGTGCTACTAGAAAATATTGTTCATGAGAGCCATAGACACCTCTACTACATTTATGAGTCCAAAGGATATCAAAGTGAACACAAAATGGCCATACCTCATCCTAAATGTTGTCTTTTTATATGTCCCTCTTATTAATCCTCAACTGATGGTATCCAAAGAGGAAGTGTATCTATGAGAACACTATATCCCAAGTTAGCTCATCAAAAAGGTCATTAATCTGAGTAAATGATAATAGTTCTTAATCTTGTCCTAGTTTAATCCTCTATAACTAATGTAGAGCCTCAACCTACCATCCTTCTTCCTAACAAAAAGGATTGGTGATCCCTAGTATAATACACTCAGTTGAATGTACCCCTTCTCTATTAAATCCTCTAACTAAGCACACAGTTTTCCCATCTTAGTCAACACCATACAATAGGGTACATCTGACACAAACTCTATCCCTATTATAAGATCTATCATGAAGTATACTTCACACACTAGATATAACACCGAAAATTTAGTACTTGAATTTTTTTTGTGGAATAAATAATAACAAATGAATGGGTGTTACAACCACAATTAACATAAGTTTAGTTTCCTCACATTCCATATGCTAAGCATTAAGACTCAAAACAAGTCAAATCAAAACAAATAGTAGTAGGAAAAGATAATATATTAATAAAGGTTTACGGATAAGACATTCTTCATAAAATATAAGTATCTAACATACATTAGGGACATAAGAATATAAAGAAAAATCTATCACAGAAGAACACACAAAAGCATGACATCAGTTTGCCCTTAATCTCATCCCTTATACAAAAATATTACAAATAAAGGTTATGGGATGAGGGACTTTCAACCATTTAGTCTAGCTAAATGTTTGGGTGATGCTACTCAAAATTATTTAGCCGCTACAAGTAATGCATGTACTCATCTAAAAAGTAATAGTATCAATATGACTTCCTTATACTGAGTAAATCACAATGCCTCTGTATACGTAGTATGCCCATATTACGCATAACATATAAATAATAAGAGTTACCCAAAAGAATCCAATAATATGCAATAATAACGTCTAAATAATAGGATACCACATTTCAATAATGATATAAATCCAATCAAACTCCATAAAGGGGACAAGAAAGATATGCTCCAAATTTTACACCAATTATAAGATATCGACAAATTCTATTCTATATGAAAAATGGTATTGTTTGACATCACCACACAATCAATCCTTTATCAAACAATACCTAATCAAAATATTACATAGGTTTATGGTGTATGACTAATCAAATTCTATCAATCAAATCAAATTTGATTAGAATAGAATCCCATACAGAAAACTATGATTGTCAAGGAGGTGTTACCAAATCAAATCATATAGTTCTTAGGGAAATCTTGCCAAGGTGGGTATATCGCATATCAATCATATAGTTCTAAGGGGAAGCTTGCCAATGAGGGTATATCACATATCAGTTGCCTATAGTAAACCTCAGTATCTAAGTCCTTAAGTACAAGTACCCTGTATCGTGTGTATTGAATACCTATATATTAGAAACATTCCCTTTGACTCAAAGATCTAACTATACACTCAAGGCCTTAATCCATGGTATAAGATCCCTTTCCAACTCAAGTATTCCTCTTTAAGTGATTAACATATTTAATTTAATGTTATTATCTTAAGGATTTTAAAGTTAATAATAATAATAATTTAGTTATCTATCAATAAAATTAAAGGACCATGAGGGTCTCCACTATAAATCAATTAAACAATTCTATATCTAAAGGACCACAAGAGTCACAACATCACCAAGACAACATGATCTAAGGTTAGGCATCATACCAGAGACTAAATAACTCTCTAACTCCAAACAATTCAATCCATTTATACAATTATTTCCAAACATTTTCTAAGGCGAACACTTAAGTCAACTAGTCCAATCATTCACATTAAGAAATATTTTTGTTATTATGAACAAAATGCTCTCCAAATTCTAATCATTACATTTTTATTCACTTTATTACCTGATTCATTTATATAGGATATTTATCATAAAAAGTTTAAAATATCATAATTCAAAATAGTTTAACATATAATAAAATTCCATATTATTACAAAAGACAATATTTCCTCTAATCATGGACGTAACATAAAATACATATATAACCTTAGTATGAAATTCTAACATATCATAATATTCACACTAATTCAAAGTAATAATTTAAGATACAAATCATGGTACATAAAAATTTATATTACTACCCGTAGAATATGTGATACAAAATAGTCACAATTTAATCCTATTTATGCTCAACAACCAGCATGTTATGTGCATAAATATATTTAAAAATATATAAGGAATATTTTAAACTCATTTGTATGCCCAATATATGGTAAGAAGTTTTTTTATTAAATCCTAACCCTAGACATGACTATTATTTGTAGCAATAATTTTTATATTGATTCGGGCTAATATCCTAACTTTAAAAATACTAAGAGGAATAAATGAATTGTGAATTATTAACATAGGAGCTTATATTATTTCATATGTCACAAGAACTTGATATTATAGATGCGGGCAATTCTATTCAAAACAGATTAGAAAAGGGGTTATTCGATTATTTGAATAAGCTAGATTTGATGATATATAGGTGTTTTAAATAAGTAGATTTGAAGGCCCTCTCAACTATATAACTATGATTATCGAATGAGGTATTATAGAAACTGAGAAGGGAATCAATTGTGGTTGTCTCGTTGTTGAAGCTTGAGTCATTATACATGAAAAAGTTAGTAGCAAATCAACTATTATTGAAAAGTTGGCTTTATAACTTAAAATTTAGTGACTTTTAGTCCTTGAATTATCACCTTGATGAATTTGATTATGTGGTTATGGATTTGCATAATAAAGAAGTTAAATTAGATGATGAAGATTTAGTTATTATGTTATTATATTTTTTACCTAAAAGTATTAAGAAATTTTGGGGGATTATATTGTATAGGAAGGACAAGTCAGTCCATAAGCATATGAAAGCTGCCTTGCTACAATGGAAGTTGATTGATAGACAGTTACCTAGCATTGGTACTTTTGGGGACTCACACATTGAGGGATTAGTAACCAGCGGAGGACATATAACTAGGGGTCCAGTGACTATAAGAAATCTATATCTAAGTTAAACAGTTGGCATAACAATGTGACATGCAATGGGTGTCAAAATAAGAGGCATGTTAAGAAGTTTTTTCCTAATAGGAATCTTGGTGCTCAGTGTCATGAGTCATCTAGTTTTAAGGATGATGTTTTTGTATCTTATGATAACAATGATGAAGATATGTTGTCAACCACTGATAGATAGGCAGGGATCAGTGATAGATGGAATTTTAAATTATGGGTGTTATTACCATATTTGTCCTAAATAGAGTTGGTTTTAGAAGTTCAAGGTTAGTCAAGGTGGACTTACCTTAATGGGGAATGATGCTTCTTGCAAAGTTATTAAGATTGAGATGAAGAAGGTGAGGGTGCTTAAGGTGTTGTCAAGGCTCTATCTAATGAGTGGCATATCCCTTGGATGAATAAGAACCTCATATTTTTAAGTTCCTTGGATTATAATAGGCATTTGTGTCTTATTGAATTTGGTACCCTAATATTAACAGAAGGGGGTCTAACAGCTATGAAGTAGAAGTGAGTTAGGATAATATATGAGTTGGAGGGTTCCATAGTTGTGGGGAGAACTATTATGACATCACTAAAGTTTTTTAAACAATTTTTATGAGTTTTTGGCACATGAGTGTCAAGGGTCTAACTAAGCTCTCTAAAAGGGGGCTCCTTGATGGAGAGTGTATAGGTACTATGAAATTCTATGATAACTATATGTTTAGTAAGAAAAAGAAGGTTAGCTTTTCAACAACTAATCATAGTACGAGAGCACATCTTAACTTTGTCCATTCATGTTTATGGAGTCTAGCGAGGGTAGTTTTCAAAAGGGGTTTATAGGAATTGCTCACATTTATTAATGAATTCTTTAGAAAGGTATGGGCTTATTTATTAAAGAATAAGAATGAGGTTTCTGGTGTTTTCAAACACCATAATGCCTTGTTAGAGAATTAGACTAGGAAACAAGTTAAGTGTCTCAAGATTAATAATGATGTGGAGTTTGTTGAGCATAGTTTCACTAATTTATGCCTAAACTATGAGATCATGAGACATTACACTTATTTTGTGAGAAATAACCCTATTAGAGAAGGATCTTTGTATTTTATCATAGTGGGAGATAGGTGGAGAGTTTTGGGCTAAAGCAATTCTCATGGCAGTATACTTAGGGTACTGCTCAACAAATCATTCTATTGAGTTGAAGAAACATGAGGATTTGAGGTCTAGTGAGTCAACAGATTACTCTAATTTACATGTCTTTTGCTTCCCTTTGTATGCTTATGTGAGTGATAGTAAGTTTGAGTCTAGAGCCAACAATTCTACCTTTCTTGGCTTTACGTCTGGAGTGAAGGGGTAAAGGTTGTGGGACCTAGCTATGTCTAAGTTCTTGACTATCAGATATGTTACCTTCAATGAGTTCATGTTCCCTAAGAATACTAGGTCTTATGGTGTTGTATATAAGGTGGTGGAGTATGATAGTACTTTAGTCCAAGTGGAGGTTGATTTAGGTGATAGAGACTCTTTTAATAGACCAATTAATTCTGAAATGGATGGATTTAAGTAGTAGGTGGAGAAAAGAGTCAATTCTCTTGGTAGAGCATGGAGGATTGTTAAGCTTTTGATCATATATTCTTTTTAAGAATAGATTGGCTATGTATTTTTTGTTGATAAGTAAAGAAAAAATTTATAAATAGAAAATCCGAAAGGCTAAGGGTACAACCAACTCATTACATGACTAGTCTATCAATACAATGCTGCCATTGTTGAAATTCGCTCTTACAATCCAAATGCAAACATTTACTAAAGTAAATAAAAATTTTATTATAAAATTAATTAAATAAATTATTTTTATTAAAGTAAAATAAAATTTATTTGGGCAAATTAAGAGAAATCTTATAAATATTTTAATTAGGGTGAAATTTGGGTATTTTAGCTAATTAAGGATTTATTTTGGAAATTAATAAAATCAATTATTTTATTTAAAGTAAGAAGGATAAAATATTTTCAAATTAATATTAATTTTATAAATAATTTAATTAGAGAAAAGTAGGGTGTTTTGCTAATTAAAATGGAATTTATGGAAAATCTTTTAAAAAATACTAATTTAACCTAAAAATGGATTTAAATATTATTTTATTTAAATATTATTATTTTTAAATATCCCAAATATTTGAATTAATTTAAATATACAACCTAATTATTTTTCTTTTCCTTTTTCCCTTTTTCCTTTTTCTTTCTTTTTTCTTTTTCTCCTCATCGAACTAGGCCAGCCCAGTGGCCCATACCTTTCCCTTCTTCCTTCTGCGTCGCGGCCCAGCCTAGCTGCCCGTCCTCCTTTTCTTTCCCACAGCCCATCTCCTTCTTTTTCTTTCTTTTCTTTGGCCCGACTCCAAAACGCTACACTTCATTTATTTTTCCCATCGAAACTTCGTGTTCCATTTAAACTTAAACCTTAGCCCATGTTGATTGGCCCAGTCGTTCTTTTTCTTTCTTTTCTTTTCCTGGCTGCCCGGTCTAACTCCCCTCCATCTTCTTCTTCTTTCTTCAGCCCTGCCGACCACCGACCTACAACTCGCCACCATTGCTGTAATATCCCAAATGAAATATTTCTCTCTCCTCTTCCCCCTCATTTTCCCCTTTTTCTTCTTTTTCTTTTACCTCCTCGACGGTTGGGCCTCTCCCACGCGGCCCAGCCTTCTCTTCCTTTCCCTTCTCCCTCCCCCGCAGCCCAGCGTCGTTCGCTGGCCGAAGCATGCGTGCAACGCAGCGTTTTGCCCGTCAAACCGCCAAAGCGCCGCTTCGCGATTATGGAACCTTAGGACCGTTGCCAGCCAACGCCACGACGACGCGTTTCGATCGTATAATTAATGAAACGACGCGTCGAGGGTATAAACATTATAACCGTTGCCGACCGGCCGGTTTCCTCCCCTTTTTCTTTTCTCTCCCTAGACCGCCGGTCCGCCCACGCCCCGTCTTCTTCCTCGCGCAGGCCTGCAACTCGCAGCCTGCCGCCGCTGACAACCCTGCCGTCCGGCCGTCCTTCCTCTGCCATTCCCGTCCCTTTCGTTCCCAAATTGACCCAGCAAAATCGTCCTGGCCCTCACGCGTCTTGATTTTCTTTCCTTTTTCCCGCACATCGCCAAACAGGTCTGCCAAGCCACAGACCTGCGACCGGCTGCCACCATCGGACGGCGGCCTACCTCGCCTGCCCCCACATGCCATCCCTCTCCCCTTCGTCGTTTTCCCCCCCTTAATTGCCTATAAATACCCCTCCCCAAACGGCCAAGGCAAGTCCTCCCCTCTCGACCTTGCCGAAACCCTACCTCGCCGCCGCCGGATCAGACGCCTTGTTCGCCGCCTATAGCAACCGCCGCGACCACCACCACGCACCAAAACCTTCCTCGCACCACCCTCCACGCAACCAAACCGTCTCAGCCCCCATTCCTACCCCGCACGTGCCGCCACAGCCGTGCGAAATCTATTGCCCAAAAATCGTCGCCGCCACCTCGCGCCACCTTCTGCCTCCACCCCCGCCACGATCAACCTCCTCTCCACCTCCCAAAGTGACCAGCAGGTACTCCTCTACCTTCCCATACCATCCTTACCCCCTACCTCCTTCTCCACCAACCTCCACCATCTCCCACCACCTTCTTCCACCTTCGGCCGTCGCGTCCACCACCGCGCGCCGCCTCCTTTCTCACGCCACCACCCTCATTCCACTCCCCTCTCCCTGCTGTCTCCTCCCCCACACTTAACTTTCCTTTCATTTCCCCCATCTAACCTCCACCTTGATCTTTTCCCTTCTCTTCCTCCTCCACCACCGCCGCCGTCGCCGCCACGCGCCGCCGCCGGACCACCACCAACCCTAGGTGGTTCTCCACCCATCCAAACCCTAACCCCCTTTTTATATAGCTGCTACTATTTTCTACTAATATTAATACTAATATACTTATTATTATTATTATTATTATTATTATCATTATTACCATTATTATTGTCTTTATTATTATTGGTCTTATTTTTTTACTAATACTAACATCCCTTTTAAATCCTAACCCATATTATACTCAACTTTGGTCTTATTTTTATAATTATTAGTATTAACATTTTTATTACTATTATTTCTATTATCCTTACTATGGTTATTATTATTATTGCTTAACCTTACTTGGTTGTATTATTGTTATTATTATTATTATTATTATTATTATTATTATTATTATTATTACTATTATTATTATTGTTATTGTTACTATTATTATTATTGTTATTGTTATTATTATTATACTTAACACATTTGTCACCATTGTTAATAATAATACTACCTTGTCTTACCCATGTTACTTAACTCAAGCTAGAAAATATCATTTGGTTGTTAACTAAGAAGAGTACTTGAACCTTATTACCATACCATTTAACATTAACCCTAACCTCATTACTATGACACTATTATTAACTATTACTATTATTACTACTATCACTACCTTATTGTTGTAATCAAAAGCATTTGAACCCTTTTATTTTTCAAGAATATACAACTATTATCATTATCACCCTTAGGAATAGTTACTTGTAATATTGTGACCTTATAATAATATTATTTCGAATATGACACCATTAGTAGACTTAGCCTTAAAAATGCTAGGGTTTCTCTCACTATAAACATTAGTGTCACTAGTATTAGTTTTTATTATTATTATTATCACTATTTTTCTATAGTTAGCATGAACATTATGATTATAAGAATAGGGCTAACGGGTCTAATAATACAAGTGTAACAATAGGTATTAAAAATAAACATATTTTTTACTACTAATATTTAGTATACTAATTCTAAGGTAAAAACCCTAGTTTTGTATAAAACCCTTTTTAGTAATAAAAACCCTAACCTTAAACTAGAATGAGGATTGATTATCAGGGAACTAATACTTAGCATTTTCCCCTTTTATAGGTAACCCCGACCAAATCCCTAAGGAGTTAGAGGAGCGTGCTCCAAGCCCGGCGACGCCTTAGGTAAGGACGAAGCTAATGGCCTTGTGCTATGTGTGACGTGGATGTGTTTGATGTTGTGTATGACATGCTGTGCCATGTATTATATGATTTGTGTATAACTCGTCTCATGTGTAGCGCAGCTTGGAGCTTGAGGTATGTTGTATGTGCTTCCGTGATATGAGCATGACATGTATATGTATGATGTTTATAATGTATTATGTTATGGCCCACTAGGAAATTCATGTTAGGGTAAATGGTAATATGAGTTGGGAACCATCATGGGAGTCTTGACGTTTGTATGATGAGATTAGGGTTGGTATGGGGGCATAATTGTTCGTATGGTGGTACTAATGATTTCATAGTGGTATTAATGGCTTATGGGGGTATTAAGGTTTGCATGGCGGTATTAGGGTTTGTATGGTGGCATAATTGTTCGTATGGTGGTACTAATGATTTCATAGTGGAATTAGTGGCTTATGGTGGTATTAGGGTTTGCATGGCGGTATTAGGGTTTGTATGGTGGCATAATTGCTCGTATGGTGGTACTAATGATTTCATAGTGGTATTAATGGCTTATGGTGGTATTGTGATTTTATGGAGGTATTAATGTTGTATGGTGGTATTCGTGATTTTATGGAGGTATTAATGTTGTATGGTGTTATTTGTGATTTTATGGAGGTATTAATGTTCTATGGTAGTATTAGGGTTTGTATGGTGGTATTAGTGATCTTATGGAGGTATTAATCTTGTATGGGGGTACTAGGGTTTGTATGGTGGTATTTGTGATCTTATAGGGGTATTAATGTTGTATGGTGGTATTAGTGATTTTATGGTGATAATTAATATTCGTATGGCGGTGTTAACGCTTGTATAGTGGTATTAATGACTTATGGTGGTATTAGGGTTTACATGGTGGTGTTATGGGTTGTATGGTGGTATTAATGTTGGTATGGCGGTATTAGGGTTTTGCATGGGAGTTAATGATCGTATGGAATCAGGGTTTGGAGTGATTAACTCTGGGGCGTTGTGATTAAGTAGGGATGGAGTAACCAATTGTGACTGTTGAGGATAATTAAGGTTTGGGATGGCTAAGTACGGTGGTTATGGTAAAATAGGGATGAGAGTGGTTAACCACGGGTTGGTGTGGACAATTAGGGTTGGTTATGACTGCTTAGAGTTGTTTGGCGTTATTATGTGTATTATCGATTAAAGGGTAGTTATGAATGCGGAGTTTTATTGGTTGCGATGTGTAAGGCATAATGAGAATGATTTATGCGTACTTTTGGTGAAAACCTTTTGAATAAGACATGTTAAGACATTAACTACTTACAGAGAAAGATGTTGAGCCGGACCTAGACCGGTCCACCGGCAAATAATAGTGGCAGGGTATGTTACCCTCGTGACCGGTCCACCGGCAATAATAGTGGCAGGGCATGGCCCTCGTGACCATTCCACCGGCTATAATAGTGGGGGATTTCGTGCTCAACAAATTAATTAGAATAATGATAAGACATGTGAAAGATACAAACATTTACAGTGGAACACCTTGTGAGTCGGGGCCAGACCGATCCACCGGCAAATAATAGTGGCAGGGTATGTTTCCCTCGTGACCGGTCCACCGGCTATAATAGTGGCAGGGCATGGCCCTCATGACCGTTCCACCGGCTATAATAGTGGGGTTCCCGCACTTACATGGACTAATAAGAACGATGATGTGAATCAATTATAATTATCAGAGACCTGATGAAAAAGTTATCTGGTTCGTAACCTGTATTGTTATCTGTGTTATTGCATACTATCTACGTAATTATGCTATGTTGTGTATCTGGTGTGCGGCCCTTAGCTCGTTTGTTACCTTACTCAGTACGTAGCGTACTGATCATCCGTTTCATGGGTGTTGCTCATTCCCACGAGCAGAGGGCCCATCTGACCTTGTGCAGGTAGGAGACCTCGTGTTCGATGCCTACGATACCTACGAGGAATCGGGTGGGGCCGAGTGTTGAGCCCATCTTGGTTGGGGCTGAGAGCGAGTTGGCCGGACTCTTTTATGATCCTCGCTTCCATCTACCGTAGTTTTTCGTATTTATATTATGTTCGTATTTTGGAAGTGGATCCTTTAAGTTGTAATCTTAACGACATTCTGACGATGGTTGGTATCTTGTTTTTATGGATGGTTCATGATAACGATGCGTTTATGTTTTGCCGATTCTTATTTCCGATTTCCTAGTTTAGCCTTAGCACTTAGCATCGGAACGGTAGGAGTGAACCAGTCCGGTGCCAAGTGTGGCGGTAACACTCCCAAGTTTATGGTTTTAATTCTTTCGCTTCCGCTAAATCTGTTCATTTAAATGAAATTTTTTAGTAGTAAATTTGGGGGTGTTACAAGTTGGTATCAGAGCGGTTGATCCATTCGGACACGCTCTTTTGTTTTCAGAACATATCGTATTACAATGTTTTCACTTGATTTCAAAGTGTTTTCCACACCCAGATAAAACTCCTCTGTTTTAAACCTTCTGAGTCCGGCTCCAGTGAGGAATCGAGGGGTAGGTTAGTGATATTCCCATGATGAGTAGCGTAACTGTGGTGTATTTGGTTATCTCCCGGCCGTAACCTTAGTTATAGGAAAGTTGAATTCTTAGTACTACTCCCCTAAGGGGGTAGTAGCATACCCTGGTCATTGCGAAACCAATGGTCCCCTTTCTAACATTACCTCCTCCCCTTGTAGTTATCAATGACAGGGAACGGTCGAGCCGCACGTTTGGAGGATGCCATCGGGGCATTCATGGAGTTCATCCAGCGCAACCACCAGCCGGAGGGAGCGGGGGAGGATTGGCTCAGGAGAGTCACCGGACACCACCCACCCACTTACTCTGGAGAAGAGGACCCCGTGGTCCTCGAAGGATGGATCAGAGATATGGACCGTACATTCGAAGCAGTGGGTTGTCCTACCGCCCGACAGCCCAGCATAGCTGCTTACTTTCTGAGAGGCGTGACAGACGCCTGGTGGGTAGAACACCGAGCCCGGGTTGGTCCCGCGGAGGATTGGGAAGCATTCAAGGCTGCTCTCCGCACCAGATTCTATCCGGAGAGCTTGAAGAGGGATAAGCTGTGGGAGTTTATGCAGCTTACGCAAGGATCCATGACCGTGCGCCAATACCATGCTTGCTTCACTGAGCTACTACGCTTCGCCCCTGGGATTGCTGCCAACGAGTCCACAGTGGTATTTCAATTCGAGCAAGGGTTGAAATTCGGTATCCGTAGAATGATGGGTGCGGTACCATTCACTGATCTGACGACACTTTACGAGCGTGCTTGCCTCGCCGCAACCTTGGTTCAAGAGCAGACCGCTATCCTCGGAAAGAAGAAGCTTGAGGGACATGATTCGGGGAGCAGAAACCATCCACGCACAAAGGGGCCAAGAAGACCACCGCCGAGAGACCATAGTAAGAGCCAAGCACCTCGAGGAGGATTCGCATGTAGACGTTGTGGTCGTAGCCACCCAGGTCGAGATTGTGGGGGCAGGCTTATCTCATGCCCGAACTGTGGCAAATGGGGCCACAGGGCATTCGAGTGTCAAGAACCGCCGCATGCTCCGCAGTACCAGCCTCGACAAGCACCCCAGGAGGGAGATGTAGTGCCCCAACAACAGGCTTACCAACGAGCGCCTATTCTAACCGATGCTCTAGGTCGAGACGCTAGAGGATTACGTCAAGGATCTAGACCCTTCCCTCAGAACGGAAGTCAGTCGGGTGGACGCTTGAACGCGATCGATAGGATAGAGACCGACCGCCAGTTTGATGTATTTCCGGGTACGATCATCATATCTCCCCTTCCAATACCTATTTCTTGTTATTCGAATGCATCTTTATCCATTATGGGTGCTTCATGGTTGCTAAGGCTAGGCCTTCACCACATGCTGGTATAAGGACTTTTGGTAGTACTCTCTTTGGCGAATATACTCAGTTATCCTCCGATTGTGGCCTTAGTTAGAGACGGGAGAGACTTCTTAGTAAACCTCGTTCCTTAAGGGGGTAGTTTATAAGTGTTAACAATTTTTCCATTGTATCTGCTTAGAACTTCTTGGCCTTAACCCTAGGGAGATGTTAGTGACTTCGGGGGCGAAGTCTATTTTTAAGGGGGTAGTGATGTAATATCCCAAAATTCTAATTTCTGAAATTATGGCCAAATAAGGAATTATTAGGAAAACTAATTATATAAATTCATTTATTGAAATGTAGAGAGTTAATTGAGGTAGATTAAGAGAAAAATAATAAAGAATTTAACTAGGAGAAAATTTGGGTATTTTTCCTAATTAGCATGGAGGTTAATGGAATTTATCTAAAATAGCCTAAAATAAGAAAAAAGGAATTTAATTAACATTTCATAAATATTAATATTTTAAATAGCCCACCAATATTTTAAATGAATTATAAAAAAATCCAAAACCCTAAATGAAATATTTCTCTCTCCTCTTCCCCCTCATTTTCCCCTTTTTCTTCTTTTTCTTTTACCTCCTCGACGGTTGGGCCTCTCCCCCGCGACCCAGCCTTCTCTTCCTTTCCCTTCTCCCTCCCCCGCAGCCCAGCGTCGTTCGCTGGCCGACGCCTGCGTGCAACGCAGCGTTTTGCCCGTCAAACCGCCAAAGCGCCGCTTCGCGATTATGGAACCTTAGGACCGTTGCCAGCCATGACGACGCGTTTCGATCGCATAATTAACCCTCCCCGAACGGCCAAGGCAAGTCCTCCCCTCTGGACCTTGCCGAAACCCTACCTCGCCGCCGCCGCATCAGACGCCTTGTTCGCCGCCTATAGCAACCGCCGCGACCACCACCACGCACCAAAACCTTCCTCGCACCACCCTCCACGCAACCAAACCGTCTCAGCCCCCGTTCCTACCCCGCACGTGCCGCCACAGCCGTGCGAAATCTATTGCCCAAAAATCGTCGCCGCCACCTCGCGCCACCTTCTGCCTCCACCCCCGCCGCGATCAACCTCCTCTCCACCTCCCAAAGTGACCAGCAGGTACTCCTCTACCTTCCCATACCATCCTTACCCCCTACCTCCTTCTCCACCAACCTCCACCATCTCCCACCACCTTCTTCCACCTTCGGCCGTCGCGTCCACCACCGCGCGCCGCCTCCTTTCTCACGCCACCACCCTCATTCCACTCCCCTCTCCCTGCTGTCTCCTCCCCCACACTTAACTTTCCTTTCATTTCCCCCATCTAACCTCCACCTTGATCTTTTCCCTTCTCTTCCTCCTCCACCACCGCCGCCGTCGCCGCCATGCGCCGCCGCCGCCATGCGCCGCCGCCGGACCACCACCAACCCTAGGTGGTTCTCCACCCATCCAAACCCTAACCCCCTTTTTATATAGCTGCTACTATTTTCTACTAATATTAATACTAATATACTTATTATTATTATTATTATTATTATTATCATTATTACCATTATTATTGTCTTTATTATTATTGTTCTTATTTTCTTACTAATACTAACATCCCTTTTAAATCCTAACCCATATTATACTCAACTTTGGTCTTATTTTTATAATTATTAGTATTAACATTTTTATTACTATTATTTCTATTATCCTTACTATGGTTATTATTATTATTGCTTAACCTTACTTGGTTGTATTATTGTTATTATTATTATTATTATTATTATTATTATTATTATTATTATTATTACTATTATTATTATTGTTATTGTTACTATTATTATTATTGTTATTGTTATTATTATTATACTTAACACATTTGTCACCATTGTTAATAATAATACTACCTTGTCTTACCCATGTTACTTAACTCAAGCTAGAAAATATCATTTGGTTGTTAACTAAGAAGAGTACTTGAACCTTATTACCATACCATTTAACATTAACCCTAACCTCATTACTATGACACTATTATTAACTATTACTATTATTACTACTATCACTACCTTATTGTTGTAATCAAAAGCATTTGAACCCTTTTATTTTTCAAGAATATACAACTATTATCATTATCACCCTTAGGAATAGTTACTTGTAATATTGTGACCTTATAATAATATTATTTCGAATATGACACCATTAGTAGACTTAGCCTTAAAAATGCTAGGGTTTCTCTCACTATAAACATTAGTGTCACTAGTATTAGTTTTTATTATTATTATTATCACTATTTTTCTATAGTTAGCATGAACATTATGATTATAAGAATAGGGCTAACGGGTCTAATAATACAAGTGTAACAATAGGTATTAAAAATAAACATATTTTTTACTACTAATATTTAGTATACTAATTCTAAGGTAAAAACCCTAGTTTTGTATAAAACCCTTTTTAGTAATAAAAACCCTAACCTTAAACTAGAATGAGGATTGATTATCAGGGAACTAATACTTAGCATTTTCCCCTTTTATAGGTAACCCCGACCAAAGCCCTAAGGAGTTAGAGGAGCGTGCTCCAAGCCCGGCGACGCCTTAGGTAAGGACGAAGCTAATGGCCTTGTGCTATGTGTGACGTGGATGTGTTTGATGTTGTGTATGACATGCTGTGCCATGTATTATATGATTTGTGTATAACTCGTCTCATGTGTAGCGCAGCTTGGAGCTTGAGGTATGTTGTATGTGCTTCCGTGATATGAGCATGACATGTATATGTATGATGTTTATAATGTATTATGTTATGGCCCACTAGGAAATGCATGTTAGGGTAAATGGTAATATGAGTTGGGAACCATCATGGGAGTCTTGACGTTTGTATGATGAGATTAGGGTTGGTATGGGGGCATAATTGTTCGTATGGTGGTACTAATGATTTCATAGTGGTATTAATGGCTTATGGGGGTATTAAGGTTTGCATGGCGGTATTAGGGTTTGTATGGTGGAATAATTGTTCGTATGGTGGTACTAATGATTTCATAGTGGAATTAGTGGCTTATGGTGGTGTTAGGGTTTGCATGGCGGTATTAGGGTTTGTATGGTGGCATAATTGCTCGTATGGTGGTACTAATGATTTCATAGTGGTTTTAATGGCTTATGGTGGTATTGTGATTTTATGAAGGTATTAATGTTGTATGGTGGAATTCGTGATTTTATGGAGGTATTAATGTTGTATGGTGTTATTTGTGATTTTATGGAGGTATTAATGTTCTATGGTAGTATTAGGGTTTGTATGGTGGTATTAGTGATCTTATGGAGGTATTAATCTTGTATGGGGTTACTAGGGTTTGTATGGTGGTATTTGTGATCTTATAGGGGTATTAATGTTGTATGGTGGTATTAGTGATTTTATGGTGATAATTAATATTCGTATGGCGGTGTTAACGCTTGTATAGTGGTATTAATAACTTATGGTGGTATTAGGGTTTACATGGTGGTGTTATGGGTTGTATGGTGGTATTAATGTTGGTATGGCGGTATTAGGGTTTTACATGGGAGTTAATGATCGTATGGAATCAGGGTTTGGAGTGATTAACTCTGGGGCGTTGTGATTAAGAAGGGATGGAGTAACCAATTGTGACTGTTGAGTATAATTAAGGTTTGGGATGGCTAAGTACGGTGGTTATGGTAAAATATGGATGAGAGTGGTTAACCACGGGTTGGTGTGGACAATTAGGGTTGGTTATGACTGCTTAGAGTTGTTTGGCGTTATTATGTGTATTATCGATTAAAGGGTAGTTATGAATGCGGAGTTTTATTGGTTGCGATGTGTAAGGCATAATGAGAATGATTTATGCATACTTTTGGTGAAAACCTTTTGAATAAGACATGTTAAGACATTAACTACTTACAGAGAAAGATGTTGAGCCGGACCTAGACCGGTCCACCGGCAAATAATAGTGGCAGGGTATGTTACCCTCGTGACCGGTCCACCGGCAATAATAGTGGCAGGGCATGGCCCTCGTGACCGTTCCACCGGCTATAATAGTGGGGGATTTCGTGCTCAACAAATTAATTAGAATAATGATAAGACATGTGAAAGATACAAACATTTACAGTGGAACACCTTGTGAGTCGGGGCCAGACCGGTCCACCGGCAAATAATAGTGGCAGGGTATGTTTCCCTCGTGACCGGTCCACCGGCTATAATAGTGGCAGGGCATGGCCCTCGTGACCGTTCCACCGGCTATAATAGTGGGGTTCCCGCACTTACATGGACTAATAAGAACGATGATGTGAATCAATTATAATTATCAGAGACCTGATGAAAAAGTTATCTGGTTCGTAACCTGTATTGTTATCTGTGTTATTGCATACTATCTACGTAATTATGCTATGTTGTGTATCTGGTGTGCGGCCCTTAGCTCGTTTGTTACCTTACTCAGTACGTAGCGTACTGATCATCCGTTTCATGGGTGCTGCTCATTCCCACGAGCAGAGGGCCCATCTGACCTTGTGCAGGTAGGAGACCTCGTGTTCGATGCCTACGATACCTACGAGGCATCGGGTGGGGCCGAGTGTTGAGCCCATCCTGGTTGGGGCCGAGAGCGATTTGGCCGGACTCTTTTATGATCCTCGCTTCCATCTACCGTAGTTTTTCGTATTTATATTATATTCGTATTTTGGAAGTGGATCCTTTAAGTTGTAATCTTAACGACATTCTGACGATGGTTGGTATCTTGTTTTTATGGATGCTTCATGATAACGATGTGTTTATGTTTTGTCGATTCTTATTTCCGATTTCCTAGTTTAGCCTTAGCACTTAGCATCAGAACGGTATGAGTGAACCGGTCCGGTGCCAAGTGTGGCGGTAACACTCCCAAGTTTATGGTTTTAATTCTTTCGCTTCCGCTAAATCTGTTGATTTAAACGAAATTTTTCAGTAGTAAATTTGGGGTGTTACAATTGCCCTGGTTTTTCGCCGTCGTTTACCGGTCGTTTCGATCCTCTCTTTCCCTTGCTGACTCTTAAACATTTTCTCCCAACTAACTCCCCCTCTCCTCGCACATTTCTCCCTCTCCCAGCCAGTCAACCCCCATCCCCCGAAAATTGCTGCCACCGGCTAAATAACACCGCCGGAAACCCTAACCCTACTTGCTCAACTCTCTAAACAATCCATAGACCCTAACCTCTTATTTACACTCTATAAATACCCCCCATAAGAGCCTGTGTCGAGCTTTTAATTGCTACCCAGAAAAATGTCCCTTTTTGCCGCCGCCACTTTAGACGCCAGCCCAGCCGCCTTCGGCCAATGCCGCCACCTACTCTGCCTACCAAAATCTTCCTTGTACTGCCCTCTAGCTAGCCAAACATCCCATATCCCTAGATTCTTCCCGATCAACCTATTTTTCTATCTCCGCCACCTTCGAACCACCTTTTACCACCTCTTCCACCTCTGCCGCCGCTTCTTTCACCTTCTAAAATGTTCTGTAGATCACCTTCTACCTTCCCCTACCTCTCTTTTCCTCATTCTCTCTCTCCTCCTCTCTCTTTCTTCTTCCCCTTCATTCAGCCACCACCCACCGCCGTTGTGCGCCGCCACCTTTGGCTGCACCACCACCTCTATTCTGTCCCCCTCCTTTTGGGCAACCCTAAACACCCCAACTCCCACCTTAATTCTCCTTAGCTTTTTCCCAGCATGCAACTTTTCCTCTTTTCTTCTCTTTTTCCGGCCGCCGCCCTCGCCTCCGTGCACCACTGCCGGTGCCGCCTATCCTCTCTAGCCTAAGGTTGAACCCTAGACCATCTCAGCCATTTTCCCTATTTTTATAACCCTTAAATTATTTTATTTCAATTATTTGCATATAAATATTATTATTATTATTATTATTATTATTATTATTATTATTATGTATTATTATTATTATTAGTATTAATGTTTTGATTATTATTTTTGTTGAGGGCTGAAGCCCTATTGTATTTTTAATTCTATTTTATTATTATTATTCTTATTATTTCTATTATAACTATTATTAATATTAATATGTTATTATTATTAAAATTATTATTTTTATTATTACTATTTTGAATTACTGTTATTATTATTTCATTATTAATATTACAACTAGTTTACTATTATTTTTGCTATTGTTATTATTATTATTATTATTACCAAATTTGGTTGTTTATTTTACTAATATTATTTTGATAAAGGGGCCGAAGCCTTTATTCTACTTTGTTTTTGAATAATGCCATTTTATTATTATTGTTACTATCATTATTATCATTCTTATTAATATTCTGATTGATATTATTTTTAGTATCATTACTATTATTAGGGTAAGGTTTTTTAACCCTATATTATCAACTCTTATAATATTTCTATTATTTCTATATCTTTAGCAAAGTTAGAATTTTGTTAATGTTATTGCTATAAGTATGTTATTATTTGGTCAAAGCCCTATGGAGGCGTAGGAGCATGTCCCAAGACTGGTATCGTTTCAGGTAAGGGTGTTACTAAGGCCTTTTGTGTGTTTATACGAGTTATATGCTTCACATGTTATGTATCATATATCTATCATTATTATTTATATCGTACATGGTATGATGTGGAGTTGAAGTATGTTTTCGTGTATTTTCATGGTATGTGTATTATGTATATGTGATGAATAGTTTGTGACCCTGTAAGGCATACATGTGAGGGTGTTAATGTCGTTTGTGTGGGAGAAAGGATGAAAAAGAAGGATGGGGAAAGAGGTTGACCAAGGGAGGTGAGTTGACCTAAGTATTTTAATGATTCATAAGTGGAAGAATAAAATGGAGAATTTTAAGGTTTCGTGCTAGAGAATCTGATTTATGATTTTTATGATTTTGTGTGGGAGAGTTTAATTATGGTTTTGTATGGGAGAATCTAATTTATGGTTTTATATGGGAGAATACAATTTATGGTTTTGTGTGGGAGAATATAATTTATGGTTCTATTTGGGAGAATCAAATTTATGGTTTCATGTGGGAGAAAATAAATTACGGTTCCATTTGGGAGAATCTAATTTATGATTTTGTGTGGGAGAATATAATTTATGGTTTTATATGGGACAATCTAATTTATGGTTTATATGGGAGATTCTAATTTATGATTTTATGTGGAAGAATCTAACTTATGGTCTTGTATGGGAGAATTTAATTTGTGGTTATGAATGGGAGAATCTAATCAATTATATTATATGGACAAATCTTTGGGTTTTCTATGGTTTGAATCTAGGGTTTGGTATGGATGGATATTTGGTTTTGTGTGGATTGAATTTATGGTTTTGTATGATGGAATCTAGGGTTGCATGGTGGTATTAAAGGTTCTATGGTGGTGTTAATGGTTGTATCGTGGTATTAGGGTTTGTGATGTGAATCTTAAGAATTTATATTTAATTAATTTTGAAAATTGCTGTGAATTATTTACTTATAAATGTTTGTCTTATTTGGTGGACAAATAGGAGTGTAATGCAGCATATGGACTCTGTGGATCTTTGGATGCAGTTGCTGGAATGTACAGATTATGTATCTGAAGTGTGCAGATTATATAATTTTTTGTTAATAAATTGTAGTCCCATATGATGCATTCGCCGGTCGAAATTGGCTAATGGAAATTAGGTCGGTTGTATAATCCGCCACCTGGTCCTTAATTTGGACTAGATGGATTGTGGATTAATCAATCCTTAATAGCCATGATTAGCTAAAGTGTTATTTTTAGCTGATGGGAATTAAGTCCTAAACTTATTTGTCTTTGGGACATTTTTATTTTGGGGTTTGATTGGGTTGATCGACTAGTTATTTGGCCCAAAGCAATCAGGTCGTTCGGCTTTTCCGTTGTAGATATAGCGTGTATTCGAAGGTCTGTATTGTGTATTTTGTACGTCGACATACGGTTTGTACTACGCCTATAAATAGCTAGGTCAATGTGTAACAGGACGATACTTTTGACTGAATATTTTGGCTGAGTTTTTCTCGATTCTTCTCTCGCAACTTGTCTCTCTCTCTCTCCCTCTCTCGGCGATTCTCTCGTTCGCTCGTTCTTCTGAATCTGCTCTCTTACCTTTGATCGATCTAGATCATTCACTCTTCAAATTTCAGTTGCTGTTGTACAAACTGTGCCTCGGAATCTTTTGGTCTTCCTTTGGAGTTGTTCCTTAGGCTGAACCGGCGAATCGAACGTTGCGCTCGATTAATTTTCGATCCTTTCGAGAAAGCCTAACAGGTTTCCATCAGTTTGCATGGTGGTATTAGGGTTTGCATGGTGCTATTATTAGTTACATGGTGGTATTAATGGTTTTATGGTGGTATTAGGGTTTGCATGGGGGATTTAGGGTTTGTATGAAAAGTTTGAGAGGTTGCATGGGATATGTAAAGTTTGCATGGGAGCGAAATTTATGTATGGAAGGTTGATTTGGGATGTGAGAAAGATAATGTAAGTATTATTTGGGTGTTTGAACGTTTTAGATGGAAAATAGTACGTGGAGCATTATAAGGGTATGGAGGAGACTAAATTAACGTTTGGAGTGATTAACTCCGGGTTGTTGTAATTAACTAGGTTTGGAGTGATTAATGGTGAATTGTTGTGGTTAATTAAGGTTTGGAAGGGCTAATTATAGTTGTTATGGTTAAATAGGGTTTGGAGTGGCTAACTATGGTTTGTGGTGGTTGATTAGGGTTTGGTGTGGTTGTTTAGGGTTTTTCCTATATCATGTGTAATTGGTGATCAAAGTGTAATTATGATGGTAAAATTTATGATTTGTGATGTGTGATGATTCATGCATGTTCAGGGTGAAAACATTGAATAAGATACTGAAGACACTAATCATTTAAAGTGGAAGATTATTAAGCCGGGTCCAGCCGATCCACCGGTTAGGAATAGTGGTTAGGGTTTTTATCCTATAAGTGACCGATCCACTGGCCAAAAATAGTGGTGTGGACTTTGTCCTACAAGTGACCGGCCCACCGGTAATAATAGTGGGGTGACTCGAGCTCAATAAATAAAAACCAGAGTTTGCTAAGACACTGAAAAGATACTAATTACTTATAGTGGAACACCATGTGAGCGGGAACCATTCGATCCACCGGTAAGGAATAGTGGTGTGGACTATTGTCTCGCAAGTGACCGATCCACCGGAAAACAATAGTTGTGTGGACTTTGTCCCAAAAGTGACCGGCCCACCGGCAATAATAGTGGGGTGTTCCTGTACTTACATGAATTTGATAAAAGACATGGTATGTATCGATTTCTGATAAAGGATTAATTAAATATTTAATTTGGACTAATTGGGCCTTTACGTATGTACCCGAATGATTGGTCGATATTATGATATGATGATGGTCCTTATGTTCTTTTATTCTTATGCATGATTTTATGTGATTATGTGTTGGCCTTAGTGATCGGTTACCTTACTCAGTACGTACCGTACTAATCACCCTTTTCATGGGTGTTGCTCATTCCAACGAGTAGTATGCCCTTCTGACTTTGTGCAGGTGGGCGAGACATCAGTCGGGGCTGAGTGTTGAGCATGTTTTGGCTCAAGTTCGAGAGTGTCGTGGCTGTATTCATTCTTCATGCGATTTAATTTTTTTTGTTATTTCTTTGGTATAGTAATTACCATTTTATGATTCATTACTGGATTGAGTATTTTAATGAACATTTTATCGATTGTAAGTTTAATTCTCTTTTGGAAAAGAATTACAATTTTTGATGCGTACTCTGATTTTATTTTACAACCATTTAATGCTTATTTAGAATTTAGATTGTATTGATTTATAATTGATTATTTCTTTTCTTTAGCCCTAGCACTTGGTAATGGAACGGTCGGAGAGAATCGGGCGGGTACTAAGTGTGGCGGTAACATCCCCAAAATTTACTAGTTGTAATATAATTACTTCTGCTAAAAAAAATTGGTGAATTTTGGGGTGTTACACTTAGTGGCATGAACAGGTAGCACTAAAGGGTTGGTTAGATGACCAATAGTCAACCAGAGTTGATTTTTCATTTACTTTGATTCTGTTTTGATTTTATAAGCCTTTCCATTCTTCCTTGTTGTAACACCCCCATTTTTACATTTTGAATTTTTTTTTCTTTTACAATATTTTTTTGTGGAAGCTAAATAGAAACTATAGGATACTATTGTGGCATTCAACAAAAGAGAGGTTTGATCAATACCTAACCGATGTTGGGTGCAAGACTAAAACGTAAGGTTATATCTTAAGAGTTAGGTGTGATCATCACCTAACCTAATAATGATACAGATTTACAAAAACATTACAAAATATTAATACAAGATCCAAATATCTCACGAAGCTCAACACAAGCTCAAGTAATATAGGATATAGGATCATAAGAATCCAAAATAAAGTACCTTTTGAGTTTATTAGTGGCTCAACACTCTCAACCCTAAAAATAAAGACACGAGACACTTGCATAAACTAAAATGGTGTTGTACTAGTAAAACTAGAGTACTAAGTAAGATCTAGTTATCTCACATAATCATGCATCACATAAATCACATTATCACATTGTACAACATCATGATTACAATTGAATTAATCAAGTAACAAGAGCATACCTTGTTAACATCTTTAACAAATCCATTCTTACTAATAACAGTCATGCTCAGAATAAGCATAAATGATATATGCTAATAATGAAGTGTAAATGGTAAATGTTGACAATTAAGCATGCATGGTATATGCTTACACTTAACCACATAAAATCTATAAGCTAGAAATCTAGGGCATAATATTTATATATATATAGGATTTCAAAACATATAGGAATGAGGCAAAACCTATAGGTATCTCTATCATGATTTTTAGCAAGTAACACATAAGGAAATATAGTTATTGGCACAATAAAGGAAATAACATAACCTATAGGCATGATCTGAACTCTTAGGTACAAACCTTGATGTTCAGCTCTACCACCAATGGATAGAACTATTGGGGGCAAAAACAATAGCAACAAGGTATAAAAACCAAGATATATAGGGAAGATTTTCCTACCGTAATGAACAAAGATTAGGGTAGAAATAAAAATAAGGAATGAAAGCTAAATATATGAACACCTCACTCCAAGAAAAATAAGTATAACAAAGCTAAGGTTTTTTTATAGGAACTCTAATGTCCATATAGCTAAGAACTATAAATTTCATTGTAGGTTGTACACCTAGTCCTCTTTTAAAGGACTCTAGCCAATGTAGTCTCTACAATGGTGTAATAATCTTTAAGTATGCAAACAACCTATAAAGTTCAAATGGTTATAGAAAGTAGAGAAAATACCAAGCAACTATACGACTACTAGGCCCTACTATTTTACAAAATTGAAAAATAAGGGCTATAAGGATAATGTTGTTATAATGCTAACATAAATCCTAATCCACTAAGGGAAAACTCAAGCAGCATGCATAATGTATATAAGTATTTATGAACAACATGAAACCCTAGATATGATCATAGGTTAGTTAAAAACGAAAACTAACTATCCCAAATATCATTATGGATCCAAAAATTGCTCAAAACTATTAGGGAAAACCCCAAAATTAAATGTCATAAGCCAGAGAGAGAAATCCAAAATCAAAGGCTAGAAGAACAATAAAAATTTTTGGAAAGAAAAACTGTACACCTCTTACGAGGTTAGAGTCCAGAAAACTAAATAAAAGTTCAACTTAGGTCAACAAGGCCCTAAAGTACAACCAATCATATTATTCATTTATTTATTCATTCAATAACTAAAAGAAATTTAAAATATTTAAAACCTGATCCACAAGTTGAAATAACCCTAAACAAAGGAAATTTTGATACAACACACTTCTTTCTATTGGGACAAAAATTAATAAAAATAGTAGACAAAATTAGCTAAATCAAGTCAAATAAGTGTCATTTTTAATTTTGGGAAAATTCACTATTCATGAAAAACATTATTCATGGTCTGATAAAGATGTCATTTTAAACCAAAAAACTTAGCAATAAAAATATTTTTAAATATTTTATTACCTGGAATTACTTTTAACCTAGATTTACTCTTCATGATGGTAAATTGTTTCAATTCAATGGTTGAGGTCAACCTTTGACCCAAAAATTCCATCAAAGCCTTTAAAGGGTATTTTAATCATAATTCACTTAATTTTCTTCAAAAACACTATTATCAAAATATTAAACTCTAATTAGGAAAATTAGGGCATCATTAGCTAAGAAAAGTTCAAATATTGTAAAGAAAAATTTCTAAATCATCAACAATTTCAACCATAAATTAAAGCATCAAAATGTACTCCATTCTAATATTTTTATATATGAATTAATCATCTACAAATTTCAACCTACAACATTGTTTGTTCAATTTCATTAAAAACGTAATGAATTAATAGCACCTATATCATACAAATCTTCCATAAAATATAAAGTATGCTTATAACCATCTAATCATAAAACGTTATATATCAAAGTTAATTTAAAAATTGCTAATTTTAAAATGATATCATGAATTTAACAATCCAAAATCACAAAAAAAAATCTCCAAATTCACTAATCTCATGATATTCATCTAAACTTAACATAATCAAAATAAACTAAATCAAACATACTTATATGAAGTAAAAGGATATTACCAAAAAAATTTTGTTGGTAACCTCGATTCGTAATTTTTCTTGTTTAATACTACTATCTGCTATACTTAATTTCCAATTTCTTCGCAAATTACTTATTTGTTAATAAGTATACAGGTAACATAACCGGCGAACCATTTGGTTTCGAGAAAAAGGGATAGACCTCCAAGAAGAAGGGTACCCTAGATAAGTGAATTAATTGCTTAAGCAGACGCGGTAATATCATTCCCTTTTACTTAGTCATTATTGTCGAATTATTATAGACATTGAATAATGTCTGAGTAAGCTTAACTATTGCTATTTCTGTTAATCTTTGATACTGTGATACTTCTTGAGACTATACTGTGTGTTCTGTTTGTCTGAAATTCTTGAATAAGTTGTTTCTGTTAATTAATTGCTGCTGTGTTAGTTGTTTAAATCTAAAAATTTCATTATGTGTAACAATGGTCAGTCTGTTAATCAATCTGTGTCTAGTAATGATCTTCTAGAAACCCTTATAACTTTTCAAGAACAAATGACTGCACAATTTGCTGTTTTATCTACTAACCTAGAACAAAGACTAGGGGAACAGGAAGTAAGAATCAATGAGTTGCAACATAACAGAGTTGAAACTAATCAAGAAGGAGTTTTAGGAAGGGCTCCAATGGATCCTAAGATTAGAATTCCTCCCATAGCTAATCTAGACGAGTTGGAAGACCAAGTATCTCACAATAGTGATAGGATGCCTAGAGAGAACAATAGGCAAGATAGGGAATTAGAATTCATTGATAGGAATTTGAATAATCTTAAGCTTAGTATACCAGGGTTTAATGGCAGGAATGACCCTGATTATTATTTTGAATGGGAAAGGAAAATAGAACTAGTATTTGAGTGTCATAATTACTCTGAAGAAAAGAAAATTAAGGTGGTTGTAGTAGAATTTACTGAGTATGCGTCCTCTTGGTATCATAATTTGGTGTTAACTAGACGAAGGTGTGGGGAACCATCTATACAGACTTGGGCAGGATTTAAAACCTTAATGAGAAAGAGGTTTGTGCCAAGTTACTATTATAGGGAATTGCATAAGAGGTTGCAAACTATTAGTCAAGGAGTGAGGACAGTGGATGACTATTATAAGGAACTAGAAGTTTTGATTATTAAGACAGGAGTTATTGAGGATGATGATGCTACCATGGCTAGGTTTCTGAGTGGATTAAATTCAGAGATAGCTGATAAAGTAGAACTGTATCCTTGTGGAACTTTGAATGAAATGGTGAATATAGCTACTAAGATAGAGATTCAATTAAGGAAATCTAGACAATATAAACCCCCTGGGATTGGGTTTAAGACTACAATAAGGAGAAATTTTGGGGGAAATACTTCTGGAAACTGGAAGAATAATAGTAAGGTTGAATTTAAAGGTAGAAACAATGAAGTTAAGGTAGGACAGAAGTTTGAAAAGGGTAAGAATGTGATGACAAACCCTGTAAATGGATCAAACAGGACTAGGGATATTAAATGTTTTAGATGTGGAGGATTAGGACATATAGCTTCTGAATGTCCAAACAAGAGAAACATTTTAATTAGAGAGTCTGGAGATATAGAATATGAATCTGAAGAAGAAGAGGAAGAGGTCAATATAGTTGGAGAGGATAATAGTGACCTAGAAGAGGAAATAGAATTACCAGTGAGTAGGGATCTTTTTGTGGTTCGAAGGGCTTTAAATAGTAATAAATTACCTGATTCTAATGCTATACAAAGAGAAAATATATTCCATACCCGATGTTTAATTGATGATAAGTACTTTAACATGGCCATAGATAGTGGTAGTTTTATTAATGCTGCTAGTACCCTGTTGGTGTCTAAGTTAGGATTAACCACTACTAAACATCCAAAACCATATAGATTGCAGTGGCTTAATGAATTGGGAGACGTTAAAGTTATTCAACAAGTTTTAGTGAATTTAAAACTAGGAAAATATGAAGATTGTGTTTTATGTGACATAGTTCCTATGCATGCTGCTCACCTGTTGTTAGGTAGACCTCGGCAATATGATAGGAAGGTAATACATGATGGCTATAAAAATAGGTATACACTACAGAAGGATGATAAGAAAATTGTCTTAGCACCTATGACTCCAAAAGAAATATTTGAGGATCAAACTAAAATTAAATCTGATTATAAGGAGTTATCTAAGCCTAATTTGGAGAATGATCTTAGTTCAAAGGACATGAAAGGGACTTCTGGATTTTATGCTAAAGGTAAGGATGTAGGAAAGGCAATGAAAAGAAATGCTAATGTGTACTTGATGATTTTTAAGGACTGTTGTGAGTGTCAGAGAGGAATAATTGAAGAAATACCTAGTACAGTGAAATAGTTATTGGAAGAATATAGTGAGTTGTTTCCTGAAGACATTCCTAGTGGATTACCTTCATTAAGGGGAATAGAACATCAAATAGATTTTTTTCCAGGAGCTGTTATACCAAACAGACCTGCTTATAGAGCCAATCATGAAGAGGTTAAGGAATTAAAAAGACAGGTCTCTGAACTGTTAAGTAAAGGATATATTAAGGAGTCTATGAGTCCTTGCGTAGTACCAGTATTATTAGTACCTAAAAAGGATGGTAGTTGGAGGATGTGTGTGGATAGCAGGGCAGTAAATAAAATAACTATCAAGTATAGATATCCAATTCCTAGGCTTGATGAAATGTTGTATCAATTTCATGGTGTTGTTATATTTTCCAAAATAGATTAAAAAAGTGGGTATCATCAAATTAGAATGAAACCAGGAGATGAGTGGAAGACAGCTTTTAAGACTAATTTTGGATTATATGAATGGTTAGTGATGCCTTTTGGGTTGTCAAATGCTCCTAGTACTTTTATGAGACTTATGAACTATGTGTTGAGGGAATTTATTGGAAAATTTGTGGTTGTTTATTTTGATGATATACTTATATATAGTAAATCTTTAGAGGAACACCTGAAACACTTAAGGATTATTTTGAATGTTTTTAAAACAGAACAGATTTATGCTAATTTAGCTAAATCTAGATTTTGTTTGGAAAGTGTGGTTTTCTTAGGATTTGTGGTAGGAAAAGAGGGTGTATTAGTAGATGAAGAAAAGGTTAGAGCTATTCAGGAATGGCCTGTGCCAAAGAGTGTGACTGAAGTAAGAAGTTTTCATGGATTGTGTTCTTTTTACAGGAGATTTGTGAGAAACTTTAGTACTATAGTTGCTCCCTTGACTGCCATAACAAAGAAGGATAATAGGTTCACTTGGGGATTAGAACAACAACAATCTTTTGAGACACTTAAGACTAAATTAACCCAAGCACCTGTGTTGAGTCTTCCTGACTTTGAAAAGATGTTTGAAGTAGATTGTGACGCTTTAGGGTTAGGAATAGGGGATGTACTGTCTCAAGAGGGAAAACCAATAGCTTATTTTAGTGAGAAATTAAATGGTAGTACTTTGAATTATTCTACTTATGAAAAATAATTGTATGCTTTAGTAAGGGCTTTGGAAGTGTGGCAACATTATTTGTGGCATAGAGAATTTGTAATTAATACTGATCAGGAAGCTATTAAGTATTTAAAAAGTCAATCAAAGTTAAATAGAAGACAAGGTAGATGGATATAATTCATTGAGAGTTTTCCAGTATTAAACTATTAGGTTTAATATAAGAAAGGTAGTGATAATATAGTTGCAGATGCTTTATCTAGGAGATATGCTTTACTAAATGCTGCTGATACTACTTTATTAGGTTTTTCCAGTATTAAACTATTATACTTAGAAGATATTGATTTTAAAGAAATCTATAAAAGGTGTGAAGTTTCCTCACAAGGAAAGTATTTCATTAATGAAGGATATTTGTTTAGGGAAAATAGGTTGTGTATTTCTACATGCTCTTACAGAGGTTTATTAATTCAAGAAGCCCATAGTGGTGGGCTAATGGCACATCTAGGATCTCAGAAAACTTTAGATGTTTTAATTGAACATTTTTACTGGCCACACATGAAAAAGGATGTTTTAAAACATTGTGTCAATTGTATTACTTGTAGGCAGGCAAAAACTACTTCAAAACCTTTTGGTTTATATACTCCCTTACCTGTCTCTAACCATCCTTGGGTTGATGTATCTTTGGATTTTGTTTTAGGATTACCTAGGACTAATAGATCTAAGGATTCAATAATGGTTGTAGTAGATAGGTTCAGTAAAATGGCTCATTTTATACCTTGTAATAAAACAAATGATGTTGTAGCGGTGGATGAATTATTTTTTTCTAATGTGGTTAAAATACATGGTATTCCTAAGACTATAGTTTCAGACAGAGATGTTAAGTTTTTAAGTCATTTTTGGAAGGTTATGTGGGGAAAATTAGGGACTAAGTTATTGTTTTCTATAACTTGTCACCCTCAAACTCATGGACAAACTGAGGTAGTAAATAGAAATTTAGGAAACATGTTAAGAGTTGTCCTTAGAAATAATCTTAAACAATGGGAATATGTTTTACCTCAAGTGGAATTTGCTTATAATAGGACTTTACATTATACAACTAATAAAACTCCATTTGATATTGTGTATGGTTTTAATCCATTAACTCCTTTAGATTTGAGTCCTTTGCCTCATGCTGAATTGCAAAATTTTGATGTTGAATCTAGAGCTGATAATATGAAAAGGTTACATGAGACTGTAAGCCAACAAATTAACAAAAAGGTGCAACAGATGGCTGAACATGCTAATAAAATAAGGAGAAAAATGATTTTTAAACCTGGAGATTTAGTTTGGGTTCACCTTAGGAAAGAAAGGTTTCCAAATTTTAGAAAGTCAAAGTTGGACTCTAGAGGAGATGGACCATTTACTGTATTAGAGAAAATTAATGATAATGCTCATCAAATTGATTTACCAGTTAAATTTGGGAATGTGAGTAATTCTTTTAATGTGGCTGATCTTAGTCCATTTCTGGCACTTATTCAGGTTTCAGAGGCGAAACCTTTCCAAGAAGAGGGGAATGATGTGAATCTTAAGAATTTATATTTAATTAATTTTGAAAATTGCTGTGAATTATTCACTTATAATTTTTTGTCTTATTTGGTGAATAAATAGGAGTGTAATGCAGCATATGGACTCTGTGGATCTTTGGATGCAGTTGTTGGAATGTGCTGATTATGTAATTTTTTGTTAATAAATTGTAGTCCCATATGATGCATTTTCCGGTTGAAATTGGCTAATGGAAATTAGGTCGGTTGTATAATCTGCCACCCGGTCCTTAATTTGGACTAGATGGATTGTGGATTAATCAATCCTTAATAGCCATGATTAGCTAAAGTGTTATTTTTAGCTGATGGGAATTAAGTCCTAAACTTAATTGTATTTGGGACATTTTTATTTTGGGGTTTGATTGGGCTGATCGACTAGTTATTTGGCCCAAAGCAATCAGGTCGTTCGGCCTTTCCGTTGTAGATATAGCGTGTATTCGAAGGTCTGTATTGTGTATCTTGTACGTCGACATACGATCTGTACTACACCTATAAATAGCTTGGTCAATGTGTAACAGGACGATACTTTTGACTGAATATTTTGGCCGAGTTTTTCTCGATTCTTCTCTAGTGACTTGTCTCTCTCTCTCTCGGTGATTCCTCGTTCGCTCGTTCTTCTGAATCTGCTCTCTTACCTTTCATTGATCTAGATCATTCACTCTTCAAATTTCAGTTACCGTTGTAAAAACTGTGCCTCTGAATCTTTTGGTCTTCCTTTGGAGTTGTTCCTTAGGCTGAACCGGCGAATTGAACATGGCGCTCTTTTAATCTTTTAATCATTTCGAGAAAGCCTAACAGGTTTCCATCAGTTTGCATGGTGGTATTAGGGTTTGCATGGTGCTATTAATAGTTGCATGGTTGTATTAATGGTTTTATGGTGGTATTAGGGTTTGCATGGGGGATTTAGGGTTTGTATGAAAAGTTTGAGAGGTTGCATGGGATATGTAAAGTTTGCATAGGAGCAAAATTTATGTATGGAAGGTTGATTTGGGATGTGAGGAAGATAATGTAAGTATTATTTGGGTGTTACGTGGAGCATTATAAGGGCATGGAGGAGACTAAATTAAGGTTTGGAGTGATTAACTCCGGGTTGTTGTAATTAACTAGGTTTGGAGTGATTAATGGTGAATTGTTGTGGTTAATTAAGGTTTGGAAGGGCTAATTATAGTTGTTATGGTTAAATAGGGTTTGGAGTAGCTAAATATTCTTTGTGGTGGTTGATTAGGTTTTGGTGTGGTTGTTTAGGGTTTTTCCTATATCATGTGTAATTAGTGATCAAAGTGTAATTATGATGGTAAAATTTATCATTTGTGATGTGTGATGATTCATGCATGTTCAGGGTGAAAACATTGAATAAGATACTTAAGACACTAATCATTTAAAGTGGAAGATTATTAAGCCGGGTCCAACCGATCCACCGGTTAGGAAAAGTGGTTAAGGTTTTTACCCTATAAGTGACCGATCCACTGGCAAAAAATAGTGGTGTGGACTTTGTCCTGCAAGTGACCGGCCCACCGGTAATAATAGTGGGGTGACTCGAGCTCAATAAATAAAAACCAGAGTTTGCTAAGACACTGAAAAGATACTAATTACTTATAGTGGAACACCATGTGAGCGGGAACCATTCGATCCACCGGTAAGGAATAGTGGTGTGGACTATTGTCTCGCAAGTGATCGATCCACCGGCAAATAATAGTTGTGTGGAATTTGTCCCAAAAGTGACCGGCCCACCGGCAATAATAGTGGGGTGTTCCTGTACTTATATGGATTTGATAAAAGACATGGTATGTATCGATTTCTGATAAAGGATTAATTAAATATTTAATTTGGACTAATTGGGCCTTTACGTATGTACCCGAATGATTGGTCGATATTATGATATGATGATGGTCCTTATGTTCTTTTATTCTTATGCATGATTTTATGTGATTATGTGTTGGCCTTAGTGATCGGTTACCTTACTCAGTACGTACCGTACTAATCACCCTTTTCATGGGTGTTGTTCATTCCCACGAGTAGTATGCCCTTCTGACTTTGTGCAGGTGGGCGAGACATCAGTCGGGGCTGAGTGTTGAGCATGTTTTGGCTCAAGTTCGAGAGTGTCGTGGCTGTATTCATTCTTCATGCGATTTATTTTTTTTTTGTTATTTCTTTGGTATAGTAATTACCATTTTATGATTCATTACTGGATTGAGTATTTTAATGAACAATTTATTGATTGTAATTTTAATTCTCTTTTGGAAAATAATTACAATTTTTGATGTGTACTCTGATTTTATTTTACAACCATTTAATGCTTATTTAGAATTTGGATTGTATTGATTTATAATTGATTATTTCTTTTCTTTAGCCCTAGCACTTGGTAATGGAACGGTCGGAGAGAACCGGGCTGGTACTAAGTGTGGCGGTAACATCCCCAGAATTCACTAGTTTTAATTTAATTACTTTCGCTAAAAAAATTGGTGAATTTTGGGGTGTTACACTTAGTGGCATGAACAGGTAGCACTAAAGGGTTGGTTAGATGACCAATAGTCAACCAGAGTTGATTTTTCATTTACTTTGATTCTGTTGTGATTTTATAAGCCTTTCCATTCTTCCTTGTTGAAACACCCCCATTTTAACATTTTGAATTTTTTTTTCTTTTAAAATATTTTTTTGTGGAAGCTAAATAGAAACTATAGGATACTATTGTGACATTCAACAAATGAGAGGTTTGATCAGTACCTAACCGATGTTGGGTGCAAGACTAAAACGTAAGGTTATATCCTAAGAGTTAGGTGTGATCATCACCTAAACTAATTATGATACAGACTTACAAAAACATTACAAAATATTAATACAAGATCCAAATATCTCACGAAGCTCAACACAAGCTCAAGTAATATAGGATATAGGATCATAAGGATCCAAAATAAAGTACCTTTTGAGTTTATTAGTGGCTCAACACTCTCAACCGTAAAAATAAAGACACGAGACACTTGTATAAACTAAAATGGTGTTGTACTAGTAAAACTAGAGTACTAAGTAAGACCTAGTTATCTCACATAATCATGCATCACATAAATCACATTATCACATTGTACAACATCATGAATACAATTGAATTAATCAAGTAACAAGAGCATACCTTGTTAACATCTTTAACAAATCCATTCTTACTAATAATAGTCATGCTGAGAATAAGCATAAATGATATATGCTAATAATGAAGTGTAAATGGTAAATGTTGACAATTAAGCATGCATGGTATATGCTTACACTTAACCACATAAAATCTATAAGCTAGAAATCTAGGGCATAATATTTATATATATATAGGATTTCAAAACATATAGGAATGAGGCAAAACCTATAGGTATCTCTATCATGATTTTTAGCAAGTAACACATAAGAAAATATAGTTATTGGCACAATAAAGGAAATAACATAACCTATAGGCATGATCTGAACTCTTAGGTACAAACCTTGATGTTCAGCTCTACCACCAATGGATAGAACTATTGGGTGCAAAAACAATAGCAACAAGGTATAAAAACCAAGATATATAGGGAAGATTTTCCTACCGTAATGAACAAAGATTAGGGTAGAAATAATAATAAGGAATGAAAGCTAAATAAATGAACACCTCACTCCAAGAAAAATGAGTATAACAAAGCTAAGGTTTTTTTTATAGGAACTCTAATGTCCATATAGCTAAGAACTATAAATTTCATTGTAGGTTGTACACCTAGTCCTCTATTAAAGGACTCTAGCCAATGTAGTCTCTACAATGGTGTAATAATCTTTAAGTATGCAAACAACCTATAAAGTTCAAATGATTATAGAAAGTAGAGAAAATACCAAGCAACTATACGACTACTAGGCCCTACTATTTTACAAAATTGAAAAATGAGGGTTATAAGGATCATGTTGTTATAATGCTAACATAAATCCTAATCCACTAAGGGAAAACTCAAACAGCATGCATAATGTATATAAGTATTAATGAACAACATGAAACCCTTGATATGATCATAGGTTAGTTAAAAACGAAAACTAACTATCCCAAATATCATTATGGATCCAAAAATTGCTCAAAACTTTTAGGAAAAACCCAAAAATTAAATGTCATAAGCCAGAGAGAGAAATCCAAAATCAAAGGCTAGAAGAACAATAAAACTTTTTGGAAAGAAAAATTGTACATCTTTTACGAGGTTAGAGTCCAGAAAACTAAATAAAAGTTCAACTTTGGTCAATAAGGCCCTAAAGTACAACCAATCATATTATTCATTTATTTATTCATTCAATAACTAAAAGAAATTTAAAATATTTAAAACCTAATCCACAAGTTGAAATAACCCTAAAAAAAGGAATTTTTGATACAACACACTTCTTTCTATTGGGACAAAAATTAATAAAAATAGTAGACAAAATTAGCTAAATCAAGTCAAATAAGTGTCATTTTTAATTTTGGGAAAATTCACTATTCATGAAAAACATTATTCATGGTCTGATAAAGATGTCATTTTAAACCAAAAAACTTAGCAATAAAAATATTTTTAAATATTTTATTACATGGAATTACTTTTAACCTAGATTTACTCTTCATGATGGTAAATTGTTTTAATTCAAAGGTTGAGGTCAATCTTTGACCCAAAAATTCCATCAAAGCCTTTAAAGGGTATTTTAATCACAATTCACTTAATTTTCTTCAAAAACACTATTATCAAAATATTAAACTCTAATTAGGAAAATTAGGGCATTATTAGCTAAGAAAAGTTCAAATATTGTAAAGAAAAGTTTCAAAATCATCAACAATTTCAACCATAAATTAAAGCATCAAAATGTACTCCATTCTAATATTTTTATATATGAATTAATCGTCTACAAATTTCAACCTACAACATTGTTTGTTCAATTTCATTAAAAACGCAATGAATTAATAGCACCTAAATCATACAAATCTTCCATAAAATATAAAGTATGCTTATAACCATCTAATCATAAAACGTTATATATCAAAGTTAATTTAAAAATTACTAACTTTAAAATGATATCATCAATTTAACAATCCAAAATCACAAAAAAAATCTCCAAATTCACTAATCTCATGATATTCATCTAAACTTAACATAATCAAAATAAACTAAATCAAACATACTTATATGAAGTAAAAGGATATTACCAAAAAATGCACTCATAAATCATAAAAGAAAGAAATATTAAAAGACCAAATAATTCCTTCAAAAAGTCCTAAAAACTTATAAAATCTCAAGAAAAATTATCAAAAACAACATGTAAATACTAAACCCAAACACATCAAATTAAAAAGGTAAAAGAGTAGAAACTTATCCTTACGTTTTGGAATGACAATAGAACTCATCCATGGAGGAAAAATTGAGGGAAAGACACAAAATTTAGATGAGTAAAGAGATTGAAACTCCTATAAAAAGGAGACAGAAGAAGAGGAGAAAAAGAAGAGAAAAATAAGAAGAAAAATGATGAATATTGGTGGTGGCTTGGTAGCTCAAAGGTGGGGAATATGGTAGTGCCAAGGTGGTGGTTGTGACTACAAGTTTTGTCACACTTGGTAGCCTAGTTAAGATTATGAACATAAAGATGATGAAGTGGTGGATGGATATGATTGAGATAAAGAAGATATTTTAGGGAATATTTTGATAAAAATATGAAATTTATTAAGGTTATAATGGTCATTTACAAGCTTGATATTTTCTACACGTGTGGCCTAAGATTCAACAGCCATATGGCTGATCTTAACCATCCATTAGCTCAGTTTTGACACATGGAAGGTTATAATGAATTTTCATAACATGTAGCATAGGTTTGAGGAAGAAATTTTAATTTTGAAGACGTATATGCATCTAAAATATCTTAATATGAAAAATTATAAATTTAATTAAAGAGTATTTTTTTTAAATCATTTTTAAGCTCCAAACACTAAAATATAGTGTTCCCTAAAGTTTGTAAATTTTGGATAGCTAAAAGGTTTGTTTTGAGGCTTATAATGCTGAAATAAGATTAGCCAAGATATGAATAATTATTTTTCCTAGATATATCCAAATAAATACACTAAATATTGTGTTCCCCTAGAGGAATCTCTAATTACACAAGCCTGTAGTACCTTGTTGGGAGGAAAGTAAAGATATAAGGGTAGTTAGTGCTAGCATTAAGTGAAGTAGTTCCAACCCACAAGTAGTTAATAGTAAAGATCCACACCTTACTATTAAGGGTACATGAGTCAGCCCTAATGAGGCGCTTATAATACCCCATCCTAAAATCCTTCAAAATATGTTTAAAACTATGTTGATATAAAATAAATTAGTTTTAGTTTTGGAATGGGATTAAAATTCTAATAAAAATATTAATTTTAGGCATATCGATTGAATGATTAGCCTAATCGATCGACTAACGCACTGAATAATAAAAAATTTTGTTCGCAACAAACCAGTCGACTAGTTTGGCCAAGTTGATCGATTAGTTTTCTTGTGATTTCAAATATATTTTAGATTTTCATTTGAATTTCTCTATAATGCTTATGAAAACTTCTAATTAAAGTCTAAATGTGCTAAAAGTCTTATTTAGTTCTTTGGAAATATTTTCATATTATTTAGATTATTACATAATTTAAATTACCTAAATTTTTTCTCAAAAGCACTTTTCACGCAAGTCTTACCTTCTCTCTTCTCCCTCACCTATCCTTCTCTCTTCTAGCAGCTAGGATACAAGGTCAACTTTTTGCACCATCTCTAGACTTACCCAACCACTTCCATGTTCATTCATAGCTACGCGCAACCTCCATTACCCCCATCAAGTCAGCTCTTACTTCTTAGCTACCAACACTCAACTTTTCTAGTCTCATCTCCCTCTCTCCTATGAATTTGTACCCAACATTGCCTCTATACCTTTCATTTCTAATCCATTGTCATTCCTCACTTACTATTCATGTTCTCTTATCTCTTTTCTTTGTGGAAAATTTCCCTAAGTGATGAGAATCCCTACATTATTTCCCTTCAGCCTCTCTACTTAGAAAAAATAGAAAATTATGCTAATTTTCTCCCCTTTTTTTTCAAGCACTATATTCATTTTTCTTATTATAATCTTAATTTTAATTATTACCTAATTACCTTAAGTAAGGAAGAATTAAGGTTGAGGAAGGTCGAAGAGTTCAACTCTTACCTTTGACACCTTATTTTTGAGAAAAAGGTGGTGTTATGTGGGTTTCTTCTTCATCTAATTTTCCTTGATTTTAATGAAATTTTTAAATATTATTTTTAATTTCTTGACTTTATTTATCTTAGAAATTGAGAATCTACTAGATACCCATAAAGTAGGAGATTTTATACTAGAAGAGTTGTTTCAAGGTAAGGCATTCTTATCTTAAACATAAATGGGTTCCTATGGCTTACTAGGGCTCTGTCTGTTTATGTTTATGTGATCATGATCTAATTTATATTCTATAATCTAAGAATGTGGTATAATTCTTCCTAAGTTAGCATTGTTAGATTTCTCTAATTTTTATGTAAAAATTGACCATATGAGCATGATTCATTTAAGTATTTATATTACTACGTATCTATGTGATATATGTGTGTAGCATATATTTTTATGGATTTTAGGACATAAAAGCATGCTAGGATTAATCTGGTAAAGTCTGGTTTTTGTATCGCAATTATGAGGAGTGTTTTACTCTGACCAATCAATGGATTCCTCAAACCCATTAATTGGTTGTGCGAGAAACCAAATGGTTTTGAGATTTGGATTGATTGATTATGAGATTAGTTAATTCATTTGATAAACTAATCGACTAGTTTCAAAGAACATTTGATTTTTTTTCCAAACCCATCAATTGGTTTCCCTATAGTTTAAAATGGTGTAGTCTCTACTTAAACTTGTTAACATGTTAGACTAAACCAGTCAACTAATTTCTATGACTAATCAATCAGTTGGTCAAATCATCAACTAATTTCTCTATAGGCTAAAATGGGTTGGTCTCTAATTACATCCATCAACTGATTCCCGTGAATAATAAATTGGTAAGGTCCACCAGTTGATCAGCCCTTTGATGTTGTTTTAGTTTAGGTATGGCATGATGGTCTCAAGAACCGATCAACTAGTCTTAAGGACCGATCGACTGGTCCACCTAAATGCCACATGGTTTTTTTATAAACTTTGTTATTATTTTAGGCCTTTTGTGTTGATACCTCCATGTATTTACAATATTTATTTTATGATTTCAACTTTGTATACCTTCATTTAATAAGATTCATAATGCTAGTATTTGGCATTTGAATTTAGTTAAGTTTAGTGTCATCTCTAAACATCCAATTGGTGGCTTTTATGCCTTGTGATGTGTTTATTATTATCACTTAGAAACACCCAATTTGGTTAATAATTGGATTTAAGTATGTTTTGTGTTATCACTTGGAAGCACCCAATTTGATGTTATCACTTGGAAGCACCTAATTTGGTGTTATCACTTAGAAGCATCCATTTGGTTATGTGTGGATTTTATTTTTGATTTATGATATCAAATGAATATATACATTAAATAAATAAGATTTTGTTAGAGCCTTTTTCTTTTGCTATTGGGATAGCTACTAGTAATTAGTGGGTGGGTTTCCTTTGGTTATGTATATTTCACTCAGTACCTATTTTCTTCTCTACTAAGTTGCGGTTAGTATGGGGTTATGCGCATATCTATAAGGTATAAGATTATACTATGGCAGGCTAGCATGGAATTAGTTTCGAGTAAGGGTGGGTGAGGTATCCCAGTATAAGCCCCCTTATACTTTGTATTGTCCATTTCTTAGGCGAGTGTGGTATCCCAACTTTTTAGGCCTTACGGCGGAGACATTGAAGGTGTCATAGGTGACGTATCCCAATACAAACCCCCTTGGTGTAATTTAACTATGTGTGCTAAGTGTGGTATTCTAATTTGTGTGAGCCCTTGCAGTAGGTGCACTCATTGTGTGGTGGGTGTCATATCCCTAAAGAAAGCTGCTTCGATGTTTCATGAGCCTATGTAGTGGGTGTGGTATCCCATTGTGATTACTTATGATACCATATTTATGGTGGAGAGCTAGGTGCAGCCAAATGAACTATCTTATTATCTGTGATTTGTGTGGTCACTAAAGGAAGACTTCTAACATGGTTTATATTGTATGGATTGCAATATATTTTTCATATCTTTGTACTACCATGGTTTCCCTGCAAGCATGTCTTGTTGTAATACTAGTTAATATTGAATGTTGAAATTGTATCGATATAATATCAACATGATGTTATGTGACTTCAATGTGCTACATGAACCTTACCGTATTTTATGTAGTATATTTTATTAGTACTTCATTTTAATAACACTATACTTGTGTGGTCACTATGATGATCCAGCTTCTATTCTGAGGTTCAGAAGATGATTTGTAGGGTTACGACTCTTAGTTAGAGTATGTTGAGGGTGAAGACATGGGTCATTAGCAACTATTACTTAGTGTGGAAGGTTTATGTTTATGCCTTAAAGTTAGGAAAATCTTTTAGAAGTGTTTTTCCCACTTCGTTGGCAAGTTTTAATATTTTTATTATTTAAACTCTTAGCTTGATTTTCTATATTTAGCTTTGCAAGTTATTATACTCTATCTATCTATATTATTATTCTCCCTCTAGTTATCTTGTATTGTCACATTTATATTATGAGCATGCATATTTGTGTTCATTGTTCCGTTTCTCCTTACATCAGGCAAGGGTTAAGTAATGATCACACCTCTCTTATAGTTGATGTGGTAGTAACATTCCCCTATTTTTTTTCTCAAATGCTTCCACATTATCTTAAAACTAAAATTTCCTACGTCAAAAATTATGGGTCTTGCACAACTAGTTTACTAATATGGTTGTGGTATAATGACGTATAATGAGACACTATTGATTTGAGTGTCATCTTATAGAAGCTAGTGTCATGCAAGGGAAGTCATGTTTATAAGGGTTGGTGGCCTAGTCACAACTAGTTTAGAGGTCCTTACTGATAAATAGTGGGTATTATAGAATAGCTCCACATTAGAGAGTTTAAATGCCTCCTATCTTCTAGCTTGATAGGGTTTACTCCATGTTATAGGATCACCTCAAGGTAGTAGCCTGAATGTGATGAGTCAATCAGAGGTGGTAGATGGGAAAATTTCATCACGGCTTCGTTTCATGATGGATTTCTCCATACATGCTTAATTTTTTACTTATAATCTTTGCATTCTTTTGTATCCATCACTTTGATAGATAGGGTAGCTTTAACTCCTTTTGATAGGATTGAGAATTATGTTGCTCTCCTGTCTAGGGATAGATTTTCATGTACTAAGTTATATAGCAATACGACATCAATTATTAGTAGAGTTTGAATTTTGTAAATTTGATGTGATTATAGGGATGGACATGCTCTCAAAATTTTGGACAGTGATCAATTGGAGATAAGAAAACATTAATCTTAAGGGGCTAAAGGGTGCTAGGGTCACTTATAAAAATGCGAGCCCAGACCCTTAGAGAGGATGTGTCTACAATAGTGATCGTTACATTGATACAAAAGGGATATCTACTCTACTTGTACAACATTAGGGACTTGGCGGCTAGTGAGTCATCTGTTGAGGGCATTGTAATAGTGTTCAATTATTTAGATGTGTGTTCCCTATGAGTGTTTGGTCATATCTTTAGTGCATGAGATAGAATTTATGATAGATATTTTACTAGAATTGAGATTGTATCAAAGGTAGCCTATTGTACTGTTTCAATTGAGATGGAAAATTTACATACTCGATTGGAGGTGGTGTTTGGAAAGTGCTAAACAAGACTGAGTATATCACCTTAGAAAGCATTAGTCCTCTTGGTTAAGAAGAAGAATGGTGGTTTGAAGCTTTACATTAACTATCAGGTTTTGAATTAGTTTAAGGGTAAAAACCATTGTCCTCTACCTCAAATTGATTACCTCTTTGTTCAACTACATGGGGCCATAATGTCCTCAAAGATCAACCTCAGGTCTATGTACCATCACTTGAAAATTTCCGAGAGAGACATACCAAAGACAACCTTTTAGATGAGGTATGGCCATTATGAGTGTATTGTGATGTCCTTTGGGATCACTAATGCAATAATGATGTTCATGACCATAATGATCCACATCTTCAAGCACTACCTTCATCAATTTGTCATGGTATTCATTAATAATATTTTTTTTATTATGACTCATAAGGAGACAATCCTAAAGAAAACAACACAATGGAATAAAATCAAAGGCTAAAACACCTAAGAGTGCATATAAGATTAAGATTTAAAATGTTAGTCTCTCGGACTATCTTAGTCAATTGATTAGAATTGAAGATGAGAACGATTTAACCGGCTTCATATTACAACTCATGATTACTCTAATCACTAGAAATCATTCTTTTTCGAGCAAGCAAGTGAAAATTATGTCACACCTCTATTGGTCCCAAGACACAACAAAACTATACCTTTGAGGATGCATGCTAGTGCCACTAAGAACTCACTCTCAATTTCATAGAGAACAAAGTTTGATGATTGGAAAGTTCATCATGAAGAAAAGATAGATCAAGAGGTATTCATAGTAAAAAAAACTATATTTTTTATATTAAAACCCTATCTCACCTTAGTTACATTAGACATGGTATTTTACTCAAATTAAACCAACCATAAGTTTAATCAAATTAATAACACCTTAGGATTAAAGAGAAATTAACCATATTATACCTCATCTTACACGGTTTATATTCCATTTTTATCCAATTTTACTGTTGTGCAATCTTGTAGGTTCACATAATGTTGGTAGTCAAGCGAAACACCTTTTAGGCTTATAAATCATAACAGGTCTCTAGCAAGATGTCATGACAACTAAGATTATGTAAATTTCATAATCTCAACACAATCTATTATACCATGTATATTTGTCATTTTATCATATGATATTTTGATTGAAAAGAAGGTATTGATTATATCATCCTTAATATGTTCAATCAAACTCTTTCTTGATCACCAAGTATAACTAATCTTAAACAAATGACACCTCATTTGTACATGGCCTTAAATGAAACCTCATTTGCACATGGCCATGCTAACATTAGTCATACTTGTCTAGGGGCCTAAAGATATCTTTTTGGTATCATGAGAGAGACGATTCCCATCTTTGTCTTCTATACACCTCTATATGATTCACATCATGTCTGATCATTATCTTTATGTTGACCCCTAAAAAAGGTAAAATTAGTAAAGTCAAAACATGATTTATACCAAAATATAGGAAGATCTTAGATTAGAGGATAATATACTACTTAGAGAACACTAATGATAATTTATGCAATGGTCAATGCAGTTTCTTCCTAAACATGATGGTCTATATAATACCATGCACCATAAAATGTATCTATGTTATTAGTTTGCTATGTCATATGAATTATTATTGGAACATGATCATAAAATAATCAACAGACTAGTCTTATGATCATTAATATCCCTTAATTAGATAACACTAGAGATAATTATTTAATCATAACCTTTCTATTATTTAGTAAAGTTCCATAATCCACTTACATACTTGATAATCTATATAATGAAAAATTACTCTAAGGGATAAAAAAATTTGAACTAATAACATGAAATGATATTTTATTAAAAAGTACAATCAATAAATATGCAAATACAAATTATCAAATTTGATAGGTTCAAGGGCATATTTCCAATAGTATCCCACTTGCATTAGAACCAATCATGCATAAGCTTAATGCCTTGTAAACTACTATGACATTAATACTTAGGTTTTGGAAGTGGCTTTGATAATGGGTCAACAATATTTACATATTTATAAATCTCACATAAATTCACATAACCCCTATGGATAATATCACAAATAATGCCATATTTTTTGAATATGTGCTTAGTCTTCTGATCAGACATTGGCTCCTTAGCCTATGCAATATTTCTATTGATGTCATTGTATAAAAAAAAGGAATTAGGATGCTAGGAACTAATTATAGTTCAGTGATGAATTTCCTAATCCATAGTGATTCTTTTGATTCATCTAATTTAATAATATATCCAACTTCTATTATAGAATTAGTAACTATGTATTTTTTTTGAACATGTCCAACTCATAGTGACACCATTAAGACAAAACATGTAATCTAGATATGATCGGCAATCATTTATATATAAACACTTACAAACAAATTCTATTCTCCTTTATCTACTAAGAACATTTCTTGTATTATTATCATGTATTTCATAATGTTATTCACTATAATATATGACATTCATAAGGGTCGGACTGAAATCTATTCATCATGCTAATGGCATACAAGATATCCAAATCAGTGCTCAACATTGCATACATGATAAAACCAATGGCTGAAGCATATGGAATTTTACTCATACAGTCTCGTTCAACCTATTCCTAATGACACTAAGTCTTGCTAAGATTTAGACCATGTTGCATAGGTAAGAATTCTCTCTGAGTCTTTATGGTTGCTAATTTTCAAGTTCATGGCTTCATTGTATCATATCAAGGTCATATCCATAGGGAATTTGCAATTAATGATCAATTATAATTGTTTTAGCTATCTAGATTGTTAAAAATGGAAAAATGGAATTAAATAATAAAATGACTAATAAATTGTAGATTCTAAAAATATAGATGTAAAGCCAACAATTAAACTTTGGTCTTATTTTTAGTATTCAAACATGATTTAATAATATGTCATAGTATAATTCAAGATTATTGTGAACAATTGGCCAATTACAATTCATTAGCCTCTTTCAAGACCAAGGAACATACCTAATCTAATCTATTAATTACTTTCATGAATAATAAATTATAGTAAATTCACTAAAAACCATTGATTAAATATTCCTTAAGAATCAATTGTCTACTCTCATGATCAATTGAATTCCCATTTGTATATTAATTTTCTAATATTGATTTCAATCTTTAAATTATAATCAATGTATATATATATATATATATATATATATATATATATATATATATATATACATAATCTGGTTTTATCAAACCAAATTATATCAATAATTTTTTAACAAATGAAACATCCTATATGAACCATACATACATCATATAATTTAACTTAGTATATTCATACCAAATAGAGCCTAATATAATCCTATAAAAGATGATTACTCACTCATGAATTGAAAGAAATGTTGATATAAATGTAATCGGCATACATATTGTAGATATAATGCATTAACAAAAAAGAGAATGAAAATATCAAATAGTAGATTGAAGATAAGAAAAAGGATCTGCAGAGTTAGGATATATACTTTACAAATCTTGATTGAAGAACAAATATTGCATAAGAATCTAATGTAAATTAAAATTAGTTTTTCTTTTCTGCTTTACAATAATACAGAGAATTAAGCATTCTTCCTCACCAAATACTGTTGTCCCACTTTCCTTTTATACGTTGTTCAGTTTGATGCAGAAACTAATGGAAGAACATAAGAGAAAATCATATGTTTTTCTTGATAGTAGTTAGTTGTATAGCCATCCAAGGCAACACTGGCTATCCATGCAGCTTTTGAACACTTCGCAAATTACACATGCATGGTTGTGTGAGGGTGTGTTGAGGTCCCTCAAGAAAATGTTATGTGGAGTGTTGTTCTATAGTAGCGCGGTTGAAATTACACTGGCTGGCCATGCAACTTTCATAAGCTTAACATAATGATGATCCAGGGCTGCATGGTTGTCCAAGGTTGCACTATCTATCCATGAAACACCCATTTCTTCCTCCTCTTGCTCCCTTTGCTCCTCTTTTCATATCTTTTACTTCACTTCCCCAAAGACATTTGAGGTTAATTATCTTTATTCAATGTCTTCAATACTTGATTATTTTCTATGTTTCATGCATCATTTCCTTGGATCTTTGTGCTTATGCAAAATTTACTGAAAATATTTATCAAGAAAGCAATAACACAAAAAATATGCTAAATAAGGCTGCATAAGTGAAGGGAAAGTAGGATAAAAATTTAGAAAAAATTTAGTTTATCAACAACCTCATGCTTTCTCTTTGCTTTTCACCAAGAAAAACTCTAAACAACAAAAATGAAAAGAAAGATAGAAGGGAATGGAATCAAAGCTTTAGATGATAAAACATACTACAGGAGCAAGATTGAAAACATTAGATTTACCCATATTATGAGTGTTAATAGTAAGAAAATGAAGATAATGTTGTGAACACTCCTTAATCCTAACTCTCAAATTAATATTAGTATGACAGTCTAATCAGGTTTAGAATCGCGCAGATGCTCATCCTTACGAGACAATGAATAATAGAGAATTAGACTTCCTCACTTTAGGTAACTATAAGTGTTCTATGCTTATGTGTATTAGTTTCTCTCAAAATTTTCTCTGTTGATTGTGATCGACCATAGGTTTGCGTGTACTCTCATTCTCTACGACTCAAAGATGCTATGCAACAAAAAAATAATAAGTTCATATTAAAGGTGTAATGGTGCTAAAGTAAAAGGTAGGATAAGTCTAGGATTGTAGTTAAAGGCCCAAAAACTAATGGAGCAATAGCAAGAAAAATATTTTTCAAAATCAAAGATTAACAATATGTTATCTTACCCTAAAGTAAACTAACCAAGTCATTTTCCATGAATTTATCCCTTCCTATTTGAATCATAAGATTAATTTTTCCACATCTTAATGCCAACACCTTTATTCTTCTTCTTCTTTTCCCTCTGTATCTTTCTCTTATTCATCTTTCTTATTTCTCCTTTTTTTTGGAAATTAAAATAGAGGAAGATAATAAAAATAATGAGGTTACATTTCTCGTCATTTTCTCAACGCAAAAATATACCAACTCTCCTTTGTTATAACTCAGAAATAAGGTAATAAATGTAGGTTTTTGATTGAAGAATTAGGTTTTAGGCTCAAAGAGGTTAAGAAAATGGGTTAAATTCTATTTGGTAGGTCATTTAGCTAATGTAGCTAAGAAAATAAGACATGTGCCCTAATCATATTAATGTATGCATATGTTATATGTGACCTTGAAGAGAATTCATTCAAGTTATAGTTTCACATATCATGGGAGAATACACACATTCAATAATTAGTATGATCATATAAATGATGGATAGTCTATAAGGCTCAAGATCTTGCTGGTTATTTTCCTACTAACTCTAGTTCCTAGTCTTGGTCTAAATGGGTAAATCAATGACGATGAACCACTAGAGTGCTAAAGTAATAAGTGGTTTGCGAGTCTATCGATTAGAGAGTTCACACTTTAAACATTTTGAAACCTTTTGTGTCATACTTCCTCGTAGTCTAAAGGTCTCACTAGTGTATGATCAAGCTATATTGAAAGTTTTATTAAATTTTCATCATTAACTTGTCATTTCCCAAATTATTTTTCTCCTTTTTTTTGTAAAAAAGGAACACCAAACAAAAAAACAAACAAACAAAAATAAAAAGAAAAGGAAAAGAACATTAGAAAGAAAGAAAGAAAAATAAAAATACAACAAGAGAATGGGAAAAGAAAGAAAAGAAATGAAAATGGAAAGTGAAAAGCTAAAGCACCCCCTATGCTTAAACAACATATTTTCCTCAATGTGTGGGAAGGAATGGTAAAGGTAAATAATTGCACTCACTATAGGGTTGTGGGGTTAGAAACCATACATGAGATGACATTGATACATTTGTTGTATCATGGTACATTTGGTTTACTAGAGCGACAGAAACCCTAAGACTTGCAATTTAGGCTTCTAGCATATCAAAGCATGCATAAATACAATAAAATTAGGAATCATAAGATATTCCATAAGAGGAAGAAGGACCTGCATCATAAGATATTCCATAAGAGGAATAAGAGGAATCAATGGTGAAGTAGGTGCTTCACTGGTGGTGTCGGGTTGTTCTTCCTAAGGGGAGACATATTAACTAGGGCGAGGTATGGCTAAAGAAGGTAGTTAGTTGGTATCATTGTTACCAATTAAAGTGTTGAAAGCTCTATTGGGTAATGGATATGACACATCCTTATTATGTAAAGTCAATACTGCAGCTCGTCTTGCATAACAAGTTTCATGTTTATGTAAGTCATTAACCCTAGATACAATAAATTGGGACATGCTTGATGCCATACCCAACCAGTCAAGCGATATACGTTGCAATTTTTATGAAAATGATATAACCAGTAATGTTAGTGATAACATTACTAAGATGATCATCTAGATAATATCCTCCATATAGGGTAGCATCCCAGATCATACAATAGAGAGCCCATAGCTATAGCTTTCACAAATTCCCTTAGCTTTGTCCCCGTCCAAAATGTGTCTCGGCCAACGACCATTTAACATACCTTAGTGTAGGTTTGTACATTAAAGAGGCTTTAATGCAGGAGAAAACACCCAATAATTGGCTTTCATAATTATGGAACTAATTATTCTTTATTTGGAATGTGTCTCCCATAAATTTGAAGACCAATAGATGGCTACGTTGCTCAAAACATAACAAATAAGCAATTAAATGTCTACGTGTATTTGTGTGGCATACATGGCATGTAAGGAGGGAGTAACCACGTGCACAAGGAGGATTTTGGCAGTAATTTTGAGTATTATTAAGCTATTTAGCTAATTTATTAATTAAATAATAAAGTAGGAGAATAAATTTAGCATTAAGTTAGCATAAAGTAGCATACTATCTTTTAGCTTGGAATCTTTTAGAATATGCTTTAGCCATTTGTAAAAGGGTTAAATTATTCATAAATCCCGAGCACATGGGATGTATTATGATTATTGAATGAATAATTGAAGTTGAAGATCAACATTAATAGAATTCTATGTGAGTCCACGCTTGATGAAATCAAATCTATATAAATGGTTTGGCTTAAACTTTTTAATCTCTTCATCTATGTGATTTAGAGATTAATCCATATCTTTTCTACTATTCTTAATCCATATTTTTCTTCCCTAATTACCATAAAATTCCTACTCTATTTTCTAGTTAAACCAAACCCTAAATCAATATACCAAAATTGAAACCCTAAAATATTCATTTTGAAATCCTAAGCATCCATACCAACCAAACATCACCTTATTTCCTCTTTTCTGAACGAACACTAACCCTAAACCTAAACCACGATTCCAACCCACATCCAAAACCTAACATATACTCTAATCATCACCATCAATCCATAATGGAATGCATAGATTAATTAGCACACACCAATTAAACCATCATCATTAACAAACAACCATCACCAAATCACCATTATCATTCCTCAACCATAATTCAAAACACCATCATCTTATTTACATCCATTTTGAAGCATTAACCTTTCAATTCACCATCACTGAGCCTTATCATCTTATCTAACTCCATTTAAACCATTAGTTTAACATAATTGAAGATTACACCCTCCCACACACATTAGTATCAAAGCCTTAGGTTTGTGGATTGACAATCAAGATTCAATCTTTCTTTGAAGATTCTTCAAGATTCATCAAGAAAGTATATTATATTCAAGAATATCCAAGAATTAATCAAAAAAAATCACAAGAGGGCCACGTGATTAAGGTCTTGTTTGGGAGAGTAACAATCGGTTGATAAGAAAAATAATGGAGAACCAACAAAAAGACTTGAGAGATTTTCTCAAGACCTTGATGGACGAAATCAAGGGGGTAAAATTGCAAGTGGGAAGAACAAAAATCTATCAAGCCCACAAGTCCCATGTGCAACCACAAAACCAAAGGGAACAAGTATAGGAAGGGCAGGTGAGAAGAGCACCAAACTAGGTGGAAGAAGAAGAAGAGTGCGTGGGAAATTACGTAAGGGCACGTGACACTTTGAGGAGAACGTATGATGTTGTGGAAAACGTAATCTACTCTGATCTTGACCCGTAATCTTTTCTTGAAAGGTTTTAAATCATTGAGTTGATTTTTTAATATAAGAAAATTGATGACGAGAAATAGTATATGATAGTAATATTAAAGTTTAAAAAGTTTGCTAGTGTGTGGTACGATAATTTAAAAAGGAGACGGGATAGACAAGGAAAATTGAAGATTAGGTCATGGGAAAATTTAAAGAAACATTTGAAGAAAACGTTTGTGCCTTGGGAATAAGAGAAAGAAAATTTTATAAATATAACTAGGTTGAAGTAAGGGTTATTTGGAGTTGAAGAATCCATTTGAGAGTTTGAGAGGCTAACTCTTATGTGTGATGTCGAAGAATGAGAAGAACAAAGGTGTGGACGATTCATTGGGGGTTTAAATATAAATATTTGGAAGAAGGTAGAGGTCTAAATGTATGAAGTGTTTGATGACCTAGCTAAGTTAGCTATCAAGTTTGAAAAATAGTTTAAGAGAACAAAGCCACAAAGGAAGTTAACCAATGCTCCATATGGTTCAAATTTCAAGGGAGTGTCAAAGCCACAAAATTCTCAAGCCACAAACTAAGACCATGATAGGAAGTTCACTCATGAATAAAAAGGTAAAGATAAAGTGGTTTATAAGGTGAACAAGCAATTCTTCGAGTGTAGAAGTTATGGCCACTTTGCTCAGGATTGTCCTAACTAAAGGGTGTTGACTTCAAAGGAGATAGAAAATATGGAGTCTTGTGAAGAGAATGAAGGCTTTGATGAAGACCAAGAAGAGGAGAGTGATATCCTTGAGGTTGTTTTGGAAGATGGCTCAGTGGATTGCTATATGTTACAAAGGGTGCTCCAAGTGTAACCACAAGCTTTACTTACTGAATAGGAGAAGATTTTCAAGGCCAAATGACGAATTAGTTATAAAGTGTGTGAAGTGATCATTGATAGTGGATCATGCACTAATTTTGCTAGTGAGAAGATGGTGAAAAAGCTTGATCTGGAGACTAAGGGTCATCCAAGACCATATTCACTCTAGTGGCTCAACCAAAACAAAGGCGTAAAGGTAACAAAATAAACTCTTATCTCTTTTAAGATTGGAAAATATTTTGATGATGTTTTATGCAATATTTTACCTATGGATACTTGTCACATTTTTTTATGGAGGTTGTGGCAATTTAATAGGAAGGTTTTGCATAATGGGGTCCTTAATGAGTATGTGTTATGTAAGGACGAAAAGAAGTTTGAGCTCAAACCTAATCCAAATGGGGTGGATACGATTTTAAGGAATGAAAAAAAGGAGGATGTCAAGTATAGGAAGGGAAAAAAGAAGAGTGGCATGGAGATTTTGATACTTAAGGAGTGTGAGATGAATGAATCTATTAGAGATGAGAAGATATTATATACCTTAGTTGTAAAAGAGGTCCAACGAGGGGAGAATGCTAATATAGATCCGAAACTGCAACGAGTGTTGAAAGAGTATGTCAATGTGTTTCCGAAAGAATTTCCTAGTGCACTACCTCCTTTGAGAGATATTAAGCATGATATTGATCTTAGGTTAGGATTCCATTACCAAAAAAACCCACCTTATAGATGTAATCCAGAGGAGGCTAAGAAGCTATAGAAACAGGTGCAAGAGTTGTTAGACCGTGGTTATATTCGAGAAAGTATGAGTCCATGTTATTTTCCAACTTTTTTAGTGCCTAAGAAGGATGGTACGTTAAGGATGTGTATTGATTTGAGATCCATTGACAATATCACAACCAAGTACATATTTCTAATGCCAAGATTAGATGACATGTTAGATGCGTTACATGGTGTCAAGTGAGGATAAGGGGAGGGGATGAGTGGAAGACACCTTTCAAGACTAAGTATGGGTTATATGAATGGTTGTGTAACACTCCAAAATTCACTATTAAAAATTTTTATTTTATTTAAGATTTAGCGGAAGCAATTAAATCAAAATTTATGAATTTTAGAAATGCTACAGCTGTGATCAGTACAAGCTCGGCCCCCAACTTTTCCTATACTAACCACAAGGATAAAAGAAATTTAACAACAGTTATAATTTAAAATATATTCAAGGCTCAAATAAAACATTTAAATAGTTATAAGATAGAAATCATAGTGCGTGAAAAAGAGTTAAAATCAAGAGTACATATCTAAAGTTCCCTAAAAGGAATAAAGTTTATAAATGGTGAAAATTAAATCTAGGAAACCCAATACAAAATAGAAGAACATAAATAGTAAATCTCTCTATTCCACTCTCGATTCTTGGGCCAAGTCTATGCTCAACACTCGGCTCCGCCTGATGTCTCGTAAGCATCGAAGGCATTGAAAAATGTATCACCAACTAGCACAAAGTCAGAGGGGCCATCTACACATGGGAATGAGAAATAAAAAGGGTGGTCAATATGCTACGTACTAAGTAAGGTAACCATGCACTAAGGCCAATATACAAAATCACATAATCCAAGCATAATAACATAACAACATACAATCATTTTAGATAAATAAAGGCCAAATTGTAGTCTAGATAAATTAATTATTTAATCTCTAATCGGTACTCATTTCACACCATACTTTTTATCAACTCATGCGAGTACAGGAACCCCACTATTATAGTCGATGGATTAGTCACTTGCAGGGCAAAACTCAGTGGGCCACTATTATATGCTAGTGGATCGGTCTCTAGGGCAAAATGCTCATGGCCACTATTATGTCGGGGATCGATCTAGCCCAGACTCTCATAGTATTTCACTGTAAGTACTTAGTATCTTTTAAATTTCATATCATACTTAGGGTTTGGTTTATTAAGCTCAGGATCCCCCACTATTATAGTTGGTGGAGTGGTCACTTATAGCATAGAATGCGCCTAACCACTATTATATGTTGGTGGATCGGTCTCAAGGGTACCCAGCACCTAGCTATTATTATGCTGGTGGATTAGTCTGGGCCAAGCTCAATAATGTAACACTTTCTGATGTGGCCTTAGATATAGGCGTGGTAGACTTTCTAGTGGATCTTTTTGGGATGGACTTGAAAGATTTTTATATGATTGTGGGCATTGATATGCTAGGGAGGTACAAGGCAGTTATTGATCATGCCTTGGAGGGGGTGATTTTGCAAGGCCCGAACGGGACTAGGGTTTCGTACAAGAAGACTTAGCTTGAGCCGACCACTATGGTAGTGTCTACGGTCACTTTGCACACCTTGATCCAAAAAGGATATCCCTTATATTTATGCAGTGTGCAGGAGCTGTACAAGGATTTGTCTGCATTAGACAGTATTCCGGTAGTTAATGAATTTTTAGATGTGTTTCTAGAAGAAATAATGAGTATGCCTCTAGTTTGTGAAATTGACTTCAAGAGCGAGCTAGTGCCAGGAGCCGAGCCTGTCTCAAAAGCACCTTATAGAATGACACCGGTTGAGTTGAAACAGTTAAAGGCCTAGAGGAATTATTGGAGCATGGGTACATCCAACCGAGTGTATCACCATGGGGAGCACTAGTATTGTTCGTCAAAAAGAAGGATGGTAGCCTCCGTCTTTGCATCGACTACCAAGGGTTGAATTAGTTGATGGTAAAGAACTAGTATCCACTTTCGAGAATCGACGATTTATTTGATCAGCTGAAGGGTGCTATGGTGTTTACCAAGATCGATTTGAGATCTAGGTACCTTCAGTTGAGGATTGCAAATGCCGATATTATGAAGACTGCATTCCGGACCTGATATAGGCATTATGAGTTTATGGTGATGCCCTTCGGACTTACAAATGCCCCCACCGTTTTCAAGGATTTAATGATGAGATTATTCAGAACTTTCCTCGATTAGTTTATGGTGGTATTCATTGATGATATCTTAGTGTATTCCCAAGGAGACGAGGAGCACGAGCAACATTTAAGCACTATTTTGAGTACATTGTGGGAACATCACCTATATGTGAAGCTGTCAAAGTGTGGATTTTGGATTCAAGAGGTAGCATTTCTTGGTCACATTGTATCAGCTAGGGGAGTGGTTATGGACCCAACTAAGGTTGTGGCAATCACAGAATGGAATCCCCCTACGAACATATCAGAGATTCAGAGTTTTCTAGGTTTGGCTGGATACTATAGGTGATTTGTATAGAATTTTTCCATGATTGCCAAACTATTGACTAATCTTTTGAAGAAGACTAAAAAATTTTAGTGGGATGAGGCTTGTGAAGAGGCTTTCTAAGAGCTGAAGAAACGGTTGACCTTTGCACCGGTGTTGACTTTACCCAAGGGGTCTGAGGAGTTTGAGGTTTATAATAATGCATCCAAGCATAGATTAGGATGCATGTTGATGTAGAAGGGTAAGGTGGTAGCTTATGCCTCACGACAGCTGAAGAATCATGAGGAGAATTATCCCACGCATGACCTGGAGTTGGACGTTGTTGTTTTTGCCCTGAAGATTTGGGAACATTATCTGTATGGGAAAAGTGTAAATTCTTTACAGATCATACGAGTCTCAAGTATATTTTCACTTAGAAACAACTCAAATTGAGGCAAAGAAGATGGTTGGAGATTATGAAGGACTATGATATTGAGTCGACCTACCATGAGGGTAAAGCCAACATGGTTAGATGGCTTGAGTAGGAAGACTTCACATTCTATGATGTGTTATGTGGTTGCTGATCAAGTGATAAGGGAATTGTTAGATCTGGAGATCGAGATGATTCAGCAGGGAGACCTTGAATCCCGTATGAATGCCCTAACACTCATTCCTACTATATTCAAGGAGATCCGAGCTGGCCAGGTTGGAGATGTTAAGCTGGAAAGAATCAGAAAAAAAGATGCAGGATGGCCAAACAGAGGGATTCAAAATCCACGAGGATGGTAGTATTCAATTCAAGGGTCGTTGGTGTGTACCCTAGAGTTATCCAGAACTTAAGCGTCGTATTATGGAGGAAGGACATCAGACTCCCTACTCGGTTCACCCAGGAGGATCTAAGTTATATAAGAACCTCAAAAAGGTGTATTGATGGCCTCGTATGAAATAGGAGGTAGGAGAGTTCTTGTGTGCCAAAAGGTCAAGATTGAACATTGGAGACTAGTTGGGTTACTTCAGTCTTTGGAGGTGCTGAGGTGGAAATGGGACTCCATTTCTATGGACTTTGTTAGTTGTTTACCAAGGACCAAAAGCAGTTGTGATACTATTTGGATTATTATTGACAGATTGACCAAGTTATCCATGTTTATCCCTATGAAGTCCACATGGAGTATGGAATAGTTAGCGAACGCTTATATGAAGTTCGTCATTAGTCGTCATGGGGTTCTAGAGGATATTGTCTCAGACCGAGATTCAAGGTTCCTCTCTCACTTTTGGGGAAAGCTGTAGGAAGTTGTAGGAACTAAGTTGAAGATGAACACTACTTTTCACCCTGCCACAGACAGACAGACAGAATGGACTAATCAGACTTTGGAGGATATGTTGAGGGCCTGCGTGCTAGATTTTAAAGGATGTTGGGAAGAGATCTTGCATCTAGTAGAGTTCTTATACAATAACAGTTATCATGCTAGTATTAGGATGGTTCCCTTTGAGGCATTGTATAAAAGAAGTGTAGGACACCTTTGTGTTAGAGCGACATCAGTGAGACGGTAGTGTTTGGCCCAGAAATGATCGAAGATATGACCCAGCAGGTCCATCAAATCTAGTATCAAATGAAAGCAGCGTAGAGCCGATAAAAGAGTTATGTTGATCAGAGGCGTAGGGATGGAAATTTTGACTTAGGAGATAAGGTGTTGCTGAAGGTTTAACCTACTAAACGGGTGCAAAGGTTCAGTAGGAAAGGCAAGTTAAGCCCCAGGTATATTCGTCCCTATGAGATATTGGAGCGAGTGGGTGAAGTTGCTTACTGATTAGCGCTTCCTCCATAGTTGGAACGAGTGCATAACATGCTCCACATTTCCCAGATGTGAAAGTATGTTGCTGATCCATCGCATGTAATCCAGCCAGATGAGATTGAATTGGATGATTTGTTGACCTATGAGGAGAGACCAGTGTGAATTCTCAACACTAAGCTATAGAAGACTCGTACGAGTGCGGTTCTTCTTGTTAAGATCTTATGGAGTCAACACGAAACCGAGGAAGCTACTTAGGAGGCCGATAAAGATATGTAAGAAGCATATCCAGAGCATTTCACCATAGGTTAGATTCTTTTTATCTAGTTTTTCCTTAAGGGGGTAGTTGATTTAAGTATAGTTAGTAATATGTTATTCTAGATGCTTAGAATGTCCTAGCCATAACCCTAGGGAACTGTAGGAGAATTCAGGGACGAAATTTGTTTTTAAGGGGGTAGTAATGAAATGCCCCAAAATTATTTATTTTAAGAAATATATTTACATAAGGATTTATTACAGAATTAATTTAATTATTTATTTTAATTGAAATGGGAAGGATTTGTTTAGGGAAAATTATTAAGGAGTATATAAATATTTTTATAAGGGAAAATTTGGGTTTTTTACTAATTAAAAAGGAATTTAGGAAAATTCTTTTAAAAACCCTAAATTAGTCTAAAAAGGAAATTTCATTTTTATTAATTTATTTTTATTTTAAATACCCAAAACTTTATAATTAATTTAGTTGACCCCAAACTACTTAAATTTTTCTTTTCCCTTTTTCCTTCTTTCTTTTTCTTTCTTTTCTTTCTTTTTCTTTCTTTTCTTTCTTTTTCTTTTCTTTTCTTCCTTTTTCTTATTCTTTCTGATTAAGCCTGTTTCGGCCCAATCTCTCCTTTTTCTTCCTCTCTTCTACGGCCTACCCGCCGCTTCTTTTCTTTCCTTCCTTCGATAGTCGAAACGCAGTGTTGTGTGCCTTTTCCCCATGGAACACCGTGTTCCATTTAAAACCTTTATAATCGTTTCCAACCAGCCCAGTTCTTCTTCTTTTTCTTTTCTTTCTTTTTCCCCCCGCTGCCCAGTTCAACCCCTTCTTCTTCCTTCCTCCTCCGCCGTCGACCTACAACCTTTGAAGCTCTGAAAATGGCATCGTCGACCACGCTTGACTTGACCGGCCATTTCCCCTCTCTTTCTCTTCCCCTTGAATCGCAGTTCGACCCAGCCTAAGCCACTTCCCTTTTTGTTCGCGTAAAATCTTCCTTTTCTTGTGCAAAAATTTGACCCCCACCTAAATTAATGCTAGCCAATTAACACCGCCGGCTACCCCAAACCCTACCTGAATTTTCATCCTGGCAACCCTAGAACCCTACCTTCCCCTCCAAACTCTATAAATACTCTTTGTTTGTTTGATTTTGAAACTTTTTCCCCGAAACCCTAAGAGCCTACCGTGTGCACCACCATGACTTCAGACGGCCTTTTTCCGTCGTCAGCCAACTACGCTACCACCTCAACCTACCTAATTTTTTGCTCCACCGCCCTCTAACTAACTAAATAAGCCACCTATCTCCCTTGATTCTTCTTGCACGAGCCACCACAACTGTGTGAAGCTTCCTGCCCATCAAGCTAAGTTTTTACACCTGTAACCCCTCGCGCCACCATCCACAACCACATCCTCCACTATCACTGCCTCCTATACCACCCAAAAGTTGCTACTAATCTTCCTCCACCTAGCCATACCCTTCTTTTCTCCTTTCTCCTTCTCTTCCCCTCTCTTTCTTCTTCTCTTCCTTTCAGCCACCACCTCTGCCATCGTGTGCCGCAGCCACTTGATGCCCCACCACCCTCACTTTGCTCCTCTCAGCCTAGGCTACCACCAACACCTCATTCTCCACCTTTTCTATTCAAACCTCAATTTTTTTCTTTTCGAACCTCTTTTCCGGCCACTGCCGCAGCCATTTTCATACACCACCGTCGGTGCCACCCATCTCTATCGACTCAAGGTGAAACCCTAGACCCTCTTAACCATTTTCCCCTATTTTTTAAGTTTATTTAATTTTATTTCAATTTTATCATTTATTAAATTATTAATATTATTATCATCATCATCATCATCATCATCATCATCATTATTATTATTATTATTATTATTATTATTATTATTATTATTATTATTATTATTATTATTATTATTATTATTATTATTATTATTATTATTATTATTATTGGATGTAATATTAATGTTATATTTTCTTGGTAGGGTCAAGAGTAGTTATAAATTATTTAAGTTTTTAGTTTCGAATTATGGGTATTAATAGTATTATTATAATTTTTATTATCATTATTAATATTATTATTATTAGTATATTAATTTATTATTATTATTATTATTATCTATCTAAGGAGGGTCGAAGCCCTATTTTATTTTAATGGAGGGCATACTCCTATTATTATTAATAATATTACTATTTCTACCATTATTAATATTATTATTATTATTATCTTTATTATTACTAATATTATTATAAGTAAAATGTGATAGTAATATTATTATCATTATTATTAAATGGTACCTTTACTATTTTGAGGAAGGGTTGAAAACCCTACCTTATACTATTTAGGTTTAATTTACTATATTATTATTATTGTTGTTGTTGCTATTGTTGTTGTTGTCGTTGTTGTTGTTCTTTTTATTATTATCATTATTAGTTTTCTTTTGGTGGAGGGTAGAAACCCTTATATTGCCATCCATTTTGAATTACATTAATATTATTGTTAGTATTTTTAGTAGTATTTCATATAGTTATTGTTAGTATAATATGATTTTATTTAAAAACCTCGTCTTAGGATAAGTTAGTAAATAATAGTATTTTTAGGATGGAACCTAATTCTAGTTTTTCCCTCATAATAGGTTAAACCAGTTAAATCCCTAAAGAGGTATAGGAGCGTGCTCCAAGACCGGTGACATTTTTAGGTAAAGGAGTACTAAGGTTGTTTGTGTATTATGTGTTTTATATGCCATGTGATGTGAACTATAATGTATTTTATGTGTATTTATATAACTATCATATGTGCAGAATGATATGGAGTTAAGGTAAGATCGTGCATTAAATTGTGGCATGTGTAATATATGTATGGGTTGTGTTATTGTTGTGGTATGGTGTGGCCCATAAGACATGCATGATAGGGTTTGTAAAATAATGATGGGAGTGTCATAATGGTTGCATGGAGTTAATGTTTTCATGGTGATAGGGTTTACATGGATTTAGGGTTTGCATGGGGTTAATGTTTGCATGGAGTTAGGGTTTGCATGGTGTTAGGATTTTCATGGAATTGGGGTTGGAATGGAGTTAATGTTTGCATGGTATTAGGGTTTGCATGGAGTTAGGGTTTGCATGAAGTTAATGTTTGCATGGTGTTAGGGTTTGCATGGAGTTGGGGGCTGCATGGAGCTAGGGTTTGCATGGAGTAGGGTTTGCATGGAAGTAGGGTTTACATGGAAGTAGGGTTGGCATGGATGTAGGGTTTTCATGGAGTTAGGGTTTGCATGGGTGTTAGGGTATGCTATGGTTGTGGTGGTCAACTAGGGTTTGGAGGTTAAGAATAGTAGGAGTCAATCATGCATGTCTAGGCAAAAGCTTTTGAATAAAATACTCAAGACAATAATCATTTAAAGTGAAAGGCTATTGAGTCGTGTCCAAACCGATCCACCGATTAGAAATAGTGGTATGGACTTGATGTCTCGCAAGTGACCAATCCACAGGTGAATAATAGTGGTCTGGACTATTGTCCCACAAGTGACCGACCCACTAGCAATGATAATGGGAGATCTCTAGCTCAATAAACACAAACATGAGCTTGCTAAGACACTTAAAAAATAGTAATTACTTATAGTGGAACACCATGTGAGTAGAAAACAAACTGATCCACCGGTTAGAAATAGTAGTGTGGATATATTATCCCATAAGTGACCGATCCACTTGCAAAAAATAGTGATGTGGACTATTGTCCCGCAAGTGATCGACCCATCAGCTAAAATAGTGGGGAATTCCTGTACTTGCATGGATTTGATAAAAATTATGGTGTGAATCAACTTTTGATAAAAGATTAATTAAATAATTAATCTAGACTATTTGGGCTTGATCATTATAAGTTGTATAATACTCTGCATCACTTTATGCATTATATATGTGGGTTTGAAAGTGTACGTTGAATACTACCCTGCATGATTTTATGTGCTTATGTATTGGCCTTAGTGCTTGGTTACCTTGCTCAGTACGTAGTGTAATAATCACCCTTTTTATTGGTGCTGCTCATTCCCATGAGTAGAAGGCCCATCTAACGTGTTGCAGGTAGGTGATGCCTTCTTTGATGCCATTGATGTCTATGGTAAATTAGGTGGGGCCGAGTGATAATTTGGGCTAGATCGGGTCATGGAGTGGCGTGGCTTTTTTCCATTTATGAGATTATCATTCATGTTCTCTTTTAATTATGTTTGAAACTTCGGAAACAATTTTATTATTGTATCTATTTTTCTTCTCTGAAGAACTATCTCTAGTATTTTGAATTATGTAAAATTTATGCGTACTCTAATTATCGATTTGTGAACTTTAATTTATATATTAATGTGTGATGATGGAAATTGTTTTCTCAACCTTAGCACTCAGTACTGGAACGGTAGGAGTGAACCGGTCTGGTACTAAGTGTGGCTGTAGCATCCCCAGAATTTATGGGTTTTAAATTTAAAGGTCTTATTTTAAAAAAAATGTGTGTAAATTTTGGAGTATTACAAATAATCTTCAACTTTACATGATTAGTGTCTTACAATGTCTTATTCAGCATATTTCATCCTAGATATGCATGACTAACTCCATCCATGCTTATCCTCCCAAAAGGACCCATCTCAAATCTTGAGACTTCTACACCTCCTAACTTGCCCCGACATCCTTTCCTTATTCCACTTCTCACAGCTTAAGTGTGTGAGTGAAGGCTCACTAGCTTATACGCCTAAGTCCACTCACAGCTTTATCCTTGGGTTTTCTCCAGAAACCCTAAGTTGAGCCAATGTGGCCCATCCTTCCCTGCCTCACACAACCCAAACTATTTTAACACGTCACACATCACAACCCTTACATTCAACCCTCATCATCTCTCTTTACTTCCCAAGTACACGTGTGCCCACGTAACCCTGGGTAGCCACACCAAACCCTAGCTAACCTCACCAAACCTTAGCATCTTCCTTTCCACATATCACCCTCCATTTCTTACCTTCCACTCTTATTTTCCCATGATACCCATAACTCATCCCTCACCTGATAGTCTTCCATCCTCATCTCATACTCCACTCACCCTCATTTATTTTTCCTTTTTACCACCTTCTCATATTAGGGTTTTCTCCCAAACCCTAGCTCGATTTCCTATACACCCTTATACTGACTCACATACCATTTTTTTCTCAAGGCCTCCAATCACCCAAACAACTCTTCTATTACCTTCCTCATACCCCAAGTTAACTTTCCATACATAAAGTTCACCCCCATGCCGAATTTATCCATCCCATGAAAACCCTCAAAGTTTATCATGCAAACCCCAAATTATCCTATGCAAAACCCTAGATTCTCCCACTCCTTCATTTTATATAAAGTCCCCTATTATTCATCCACTCATGGATCATGGAATATTTAGGTCAATCCCACCTAAGCTAGCCAAATTAATTCCCCTCAGTCATCTTACTTTCCTTTTTTTTTCATCTTTCCATCCCACACTACCATATTAAACATCCTTGTATGCATGTCCTAAAGGGCCACATCACATCACATCATATTTCACCACATATGCATATTAAACACATACTATAAAAATGCACCTAAGCATACCTCAACTCCAAGCTACATTACACATGGAATAGTTAAACTAATAGCACAAGATACACAATATATCATTATACATGGCATCCAAGGCATATAAGACATATAGCACATATAAAGCCTTATCTACACCCTTACCTAGCACATCATCGGTCTTGGAGTACGCTCCTACGCCTCCTTAGGGTTTTGACTAGTTTCATGTACAAGAGAAAAAAAAGTAAGGATTAGTTTTCCTCCTACCAAAAACACTATTATTTCCTCTTTTGTTCTATGATAAGGGTTACTACTATTATAGGAAACATTACACGTGAAAAATATGGTTTTTAATAATATTTATAACCATATTTATATTATTAAATCTAATAGCTTTATTTCTTCTAATAGTAGTACTAACACTAATCATAACAAAATAGCGATATTAATAATAATAGTAATACTAACAAAATACTAATATTGCTAGGGGTAATGATAATAATAGTAATATTTGAAATAATGATAATATAAGGGTTTGAATATTATTACTATAATAATAATAATATTAAAACTAATAATAATAATAATAATAATAATAATAATAATAATAATAATAATAATAATACTATAGTAGTAGTAGTAGTAGTAGTAGTAGTAGTAGTAGTAGTAGTAATAATGGAAGTGTTCATAATAATATTAGTAAGACTGATATTCAAATACTAAATAATAATAATGATGATGATGATGATGATGATGATGATGATCGAAATAATAGTAAAATAGGGTTTCGACCCTTCATAGTAATAGTAATAATCATAATAATAATACTAATAATAATAATAATACATGTTAATAACAATATAATACAATAAAAATGACTAAGGCTTACATAATTACGATTTAAGGGTTGAGAGGGTTTAGGGTACCACCTAGGGTTGGTGGTGACTACGGGCACCGGCGGAGATGCACAGTAGCGACGACAGTTGGGAAAGAAGGAAAAGAGGAGGATTTTTTAGTTTTGGGAATAGGAGAGGGGGAATGAGGGTAGAAGTTGGGGTGGTTGAGGTTGCCCAAGTTGAGAGGTTTGGAATGAGGGTGGTGGTGTGGCCAAAGGTGGCGGTGTTGTGGTGGCCGATAGTGGTGAATAGGGAGGAAGGGAGGAGAAGAGTGAGGAAGGAGACAAAGAGGGTAGAGGAGGTAGAGGAAGGTCTACAGGGAATTTTGCGAGGTGTAAGAGGAGGTGGTTGCGGCGAGAGTGGTGCTACATGGTGGTGCGAAGGGAGACGGGGGCGGAAGTGTGGCTGCTCAGGAAGCTTAATTTGCACGGCCGAGATGGTTCATATAAGGAAAATATAGGGAGGAGGGTGATGTAGTTTGGTAGAGGGTGATGCAGGGAGTGGTACTGTGAGTGGCTCGAGCAACTGCGCTAGGTAATGGCGACGGCAAAGGCGTTTGATAGGGAGGAGGCGCACAAGAGGGATTTTCTAGGTTGTGAAATCGAAAGCTTGATCAAGGCTAGAAATGGGGTATTTATAGGACTAATGGAGGGGGATAAGGTCAGAAGGAAACGGGAGTATAGGGGGAAAATAGGATAACGCACACCGGCCGGCGATGGTAAGTCAGCGCAGATCTGCCATGGCTGGCTGTGATTGGCAAGGAAGAGGGAACAGCACACGAGAAGAGGGGAGGGTTGGTTGGGTCAAAAAGGCAGACGGATCGGTGGGGAAGAGAGGGGAGAGATGGCCTGTCAGCAGGCGTGGTCGGCGGTGAAAAGCACAGTGTAGGTCTGGGAGTTTACAAGTCGGGAAGGGGGAGGAAGAAGAAGAAGAAAGAAGAGGGAGGAGAGTGGATTGGGCTGTAATCCCCCAAAATTTTAGAAAAACTATAATTTAATAAATAGCTTTTATTTGAAATAAATTAGCTTTTAAAATTATTTATTTAGATATTTTATTGATTTTTAAGTATATAAATTTGGGTAAGAGTATTTAATAAATTAAAAATAAAAATTTTGTTATTTTATCATATTATTTTTATTTAAATAATTTCCCAAACTATTATTTTACTAAAATTATCCTTTTTGAACCAATATTTTAAATTATATTGAATTAAATTATTAAATTAATAAATTTATCAAAAATATTACATTTTATTATTTTATAAATTAAATTAAATTATTTTCCCATTTCCCTTTTTCCCTTTTTCCTTTTTCTTTTTCTTTCTCCCTTTTTCTCCTTTTTTCTTCCTTCTTTTCTTTTCCTTTTTTTTTCTCCTTCCTCTACGCGACTGGGCCGTTGGCCCATTCTCCCTCTCCCCTGCCCGCACCGGCTAGCCCAGCTCTCCCCCCCTCTTTTCTTTCTTTTCCTTTCTCCCCTGGATCGGACCGACCCAACTGCCTTCTTTTTTTTACCTACGCCGGCCTGCTCCCCTTCCATTCTTCCTCCTTCTTCTGCCTTGACCCAGTAGCTCTCCGGCTCGTCGCCATCACCATAACTGCCTACACCCCGAGCACGCCGTACACCGCAACCTGCAACCACTACCACCACCTGCAACTCTCTCTCTCTCCTATTTTTTTTTTGGAAACCGGCAGGCCATGCATACCCATGCCACGTGGCCACCCTTTCCCTTCTTCCCCTTCCTCTCCCTGCCACCCTAAACACTGCCACCAATCGGCCACCAATTCCCCCTACCCTCCCTCTTCTTTTTCTTCTCCCCTTCAGCCTTTTTCTTCCCCATATTTTCGATCCCTTATCCCCCCGATATCCTCTTTCTCTCATTTTCTTCCTCTCCATCTTTTTCCCCTATTTTGTGCACCACCGCCCCTCTGTCGCTTTCTGTGCCACACCCACAGCCTGCAATGCCCCCTACCACCTCATACTACCACCGTAAACGACCACAATACCCCTCGAGCTCCTACACTCCCTTCTTCCTCCCCCCTTATTTTTTTCCTCTTCTTTTCCTCCCTTCTCGGCAGCCCCCTGCAACCCCACCGTTCGTCGTCGTCTGACCGCCTCTACCACCACCCAAACCACCATTCAACTCCTTGCAACCTCCTCTACCACCCCCACACCTTCTTTTCTCGAAACCAACCCCAGCACCCCTCCATTTTTCCCCTCTCTTTTCCTTCCTTCTTAGCCACGCCTAGCCCGACAGCCATCTTTACTGCCTTGCCGTCACTGCCTCCGCCACTCTTGGCCACCAACAACCCATCCCCATCCTCCACCTATACCCCCTCTTCACTCCTGCACCCTTTTCTGGCCTCCAATCCTCCCCCAACTACCCTCTTTTCTAGCCTAACGACCCCAACCCGAAAATAGTCATTATCCCTTCTTTCACCCCATCTTCGAGCCTCCCTCTTTTTATTTTTGCATGCAGCTCATGCTGCATAAGCAAGATGAGTTGCTGTATTTATTGGCCCATTTTTATTAATAATTTTAAGGTATGATAATATTTAAATTAATTATTTCCTTAAGTAAAATTTATAAAGTCTTATGTTTTGATTTTCTTATTTCTAATATAATAAATATTGATATTATTTTTAGGTATTGGTTTTGCTAATCAAAGCTTGAATCTTTAATTGGAATACCGATAAGATTCAATTTTACGAGAATTAAGGTAATCGTTAAACCCCACTTAAACGCATGGATAAACGTATGTTAGCATAGTAGTATTTTTAATATGTTATTATGCTTGATATTTGTGGTTTAATATAATATATATATTTACTTGTATTGATTGGTAATAATAAAAGAGTATGTTAGTTTATATGCCATGTGTGGAAATGTTGCATAAGGGAAGAGTTTGATTATTAATGAAAGTGTTAAATACTTATCCATGTCATATTATGTTATTGTGACCATTTTTTCATGAATAATATTATTGTGAGCCCTAGGGGCATTTTAGTAAAATTTCTTATGCAAGAATGTGGCCTAATATGTGTGGGTGCTAATAAGTAGTATATTAAAATATAATAGTTGGTGGAGTTGGATATTATGAGTGGAGTATTAATATTAATTTCATGTAGTGATAATAATTTAATATAAGTGGTGTAATAAGGGGTAAGATGGTGATCTTGTAAGCAAAAGGGGTAAATTGGTAATTTTATAATTAAAGGGCATAATGGTAATTTTGTAATTAAAGGGTAAATTGGTAATTTTATAATTAAAGGGCATAATGGTAATTTCATAACTAAAGGGAAAAATGGTAATTTTCTACTAAAAGAGCAAAATGGTAATTTTATAATTAGAGGGTAAAATGATAATTTTGTGAATAAAGGATAGAATGGTGGTTTTATAAGTAAATAGCAAAAGGATAATTTTATAAGTAAGGGGTATTATGGTAATTTTGGGAGAAAAGGGTAATATGGTAATTTTAGAAAAGAAGGGGAAAATGGTAATTTTGTAAGAAAGGGGTAAGATGGTATTTTGGATGCAAAAGGGTATTACGGTAAATTTGGATGTAAGGGGGTAAAATGGTAATTTGAAAGTAAGGGGTAGAAGGGTAATTTTGTAAATAAAAGGATATTTATGGCAAACTTGGGAGTAAGGGATAACTTGGTAATTACGATAACGACAAAGGATAATTTGGTCTTTAAATTGTGATTATAGAAGGACAATTGGATAATTATGTTAATAGAGAAGGGTAATTTGGGGTATTATGGTAATTCTAATAATGGAGAAGGGCAATATAGTAATTATAATAATAGAGAGGGGTAAATTAATAATTATAATTATGGAGAAAGGTAAATTAATAATTATAAATATGGAGAAGGGTAATTCGGTAATTATAAATATGGAGAAGGGTAAATTGGTAATTATAATTATGGAGAAGGGTAAGTTGGTATTTATAATAAAGGAGAAGGGTAAAATGGTAATTATAATAATTGAGAAGGGTAGAATGGTAATTATGACAATGGAAAAGGGTAATTTGGTAATTTATCCAGCTAAAGGGGCAATTCGGTAATTATGATAATGGAAAAGTGTAATTTGGTAATTTAACCGACTAAAGGGTATATTGGTAATTATTTAACCAACTAAAGGGGCAAATTGGTAATCATGATAATGAAGAAGGGTAATTTGATAATTTATCCAACTTAAGGGCAATTTCATAATTATAACAAGGGAGAAAGGCAATTCGGTAATCTAACCAACCAAATAGGAAATATGATAAGTGTAGCAATTATGAAGGGTGAATGGTGATCTAAATAGCGTAGAAGATAACTTGGTAACCTAAACCGAGTAAGGGGTAATTTGGTAATTATGCAACCTGAAGGGGTAATATGGTAATTTGTCAAGTAAGAAAGTGATGACTTAGCAAGTATATAAGTAAGGGGTAAATGAGTAATTTATACCTAACATGTCATTGTGATTGTGGAATTGCATAATATGACTCAAATAATGCTGATTAGCAATGTGAGAGCATTTGATAATTAGTAAGTATCACGAGAACGAATCTTAATTCGAAATTAGATGAGATTATGATGGCCTTAATGATTTCTCTGTGTCATCTTGGATAATCGTCTGAATAAGAAATGACTAATGATATCAGAACGATTAAAAGTGAATAAGTATCTAATTATTGTGCTCTTTTGTGATCACCTTTAATTAAGACACTAATACTTAAAGTGAAAGACCTCGAGATCGAGAATGGTGGATCTTTAGGGGTCCCTACCCTAAAGACGTGGTTTAGCCCATGATTATTCTGGTATTTGCTGGTGTGTCTTTGTGCCCTAGTCAGTCCCTATATCTTACTCTATCTAGCTCTATGGACCTATTTAGGGGGTATGCATACTTATGGATTAGGTGTCCTTGTCCGTAGGGTACTGAGTAGATTTATGCACTGATACAACCAGTGTACCTTTGTGTCCCGGGTTCTTGATCACCCATCCAAGGCAAATAAATGGAATTATTATGCTAATTAAAGAAAGGAAAAATACTAATCATGAAAGTGAAAGATTAATGAGTCGGGCCCAGTTGAATTATGATACTAAGTACTGATCCACCGGTTATAATAGTGGCCTAGGAACGTGATGCCCTAGCAAGTGATTATGAGTACCAATCCACCGGATATAATAATGGCCCAAGAGAGCGTTGCCCTGGCAAGTGATTATGAGTACCGATCCACCAGATATAATAGTGGCCCAGGAGCGTGTTGCCCTGGATGATGTTAATATATATTTCGATCCACTGGCAATAATAGTGGGGGTCTCGAGCTCAATAAAATTAATCATGTATGTGAATAAAGTTATGAAAAAATACTAATCAATTATAGTGGAACACTATATGAGTCGAGGCCAGACCGGTCCACCGACGAATAATAGTGGCCAGGAGCGTTTTGCCCTACATGACCGGTCCAGCAGTGAATAATAGTGGAAAGGAGCGTTTTTCCCAACATGACCGGTCCACCAACTATAATAGTGGGGTTCCCGCACTCACATGGATATAAAATCCGAGAGATGATTGAATAATGATTGACTAATGGCTTAAGGCCAGAATGTGTTGATTTTGCACTATGACATGGCTTAAGGCCCGAAAGTATCGATTGTTCATTACGACCTATTGATATCTGATGTCAATGTTATATATACACATCTTGTTTTAAAAATCTTTGTATCACGTGTTACATTGCGGGCCTACATTTAAATGTGTTTTTAAAGGGTTACTCAGTACCATAGTACTGAAGGTTCCATTCGTGGGGCCCTTGCCTATTCAATGGACTGTTTCCCTTGCAGGTCTTTTTCATGTGCCATTCAAGTGGGCAACGGGAAAGAGAGTAAGGAATTATCTAGAGTTGTTAGGGTTTTCTTCTCTTTCTCTTTGAAATGTATGGTTCTAATGTTATTGTTGTACTTTTAACCACCATTGGTGGATTTTCTTCTTGTAAACGATTGTCATGCTACTCTGATTTAAATATGGTTTGTAAATTGTGTTTTACACTTTTAGCCTTAGCAGTTGGTACTGGAACATATAAGTGAACCGTTCTGGTACTAAGGGTCGGTAATATGCCCCAAATTCACAGTTTTGTAATTTGATTCCGCTAACTCTTTTAAATAAAACAAAATTTTTCAGTAGTGAATTTTGGGGGTGTTACATGGGCGATCCGAGAAAAAGAAAAGAAAAAAAGAAGGGGAGGAACCGACTTGCTAGGGGAAAGAAGAGGGATGCGGTGCACGGGCATGGGTCGTGCCTAAGGAGAAAAATGGAGAAGTGAAGTAGGTCGCGGGGGAGGCAAGCCCATTTCAGGGAAGAAGAAAAAGAAAAGGAGAAAGGAGAGAAAGAAAGAAAAATGAAAAGAAAGAAGAAAAAGAAAAAAAGAAAAGGGAAGAAAGAGAAAATAGATGGGTAGGGGTATTTTAGGTATTTGATTTTTTTTGAATAGTTAAAATAATAATAATAATTAAATTATTTTTTGATTAATTAGGCTATATTGAATAAATTTTCCTTAACCTCCATTTTAAGTAGCAAAATACCCTAATTTTTCATAATTAAAATATTTATTATTTTCTTCTTGCCTTGCCTTAATTAATTCTCTTTTATTTTAATTAATTAATTTATTTAATTAATTTTCCTAATAAATCCTTATGTAGCCATAATTTCTAAAATTAGGATTTCGGGGTATTTCATCACTACCACCTTAAAAGGCAAACTTCATCCCTGAATTCACTTGCAATTTCCTAGGGTTAAGGCTAGAATGTCCTAAGTGTATAGGGACACCACGCTAGCATCAAAAATTACATCAACTACCCCCTTAAAGAGAAACTTAGTAAGGATGGTCAAACCTAAAGCAAAGAGTTCCGGGTATGCTTTGTGCATGTCCTTCTCGGCTTCCCAAGTAGCTTCTTGATTCCTATACTGACTCCATAGAATCTTGACAAGAGGAATTGCACTCATGCAGGTCTTCTGTAGCTTAGTATCGAGGATTTGCACAGGTCACTCTTCATAAGTCAAAGAATTGTCTAGCTCTATTTCGTCTAATCAGATCACATAGGAGGGGTCGGCGACGTACTTCTATAATTGAGAGATATGGAGAACATTTTGGACTCGTGCCAACTCTGGAAGAAAGAGCCAACCGATAAGTAACCTCTCCCACACGCTCTAGGACCTTGTAGGGGGCTATGTACCTTGGGCTCAGCTTGCCTTTTCTACCAAACCTTTGCATGCCCTTTGTGGGTGAGAGCCTCAACAATACTTTATCTCTCGGTTCAAAAATACTATCCCGACATTTCTGATTAGTATAACTCTTCTGTCTGCTCTAGGCTACTCTTATTAGGTCCTGAATTTAGCGGACTTGCCTAGTCATTTCTTCAATCATCTTAAGACCCAATACTACTATCTCACTGATGTCATTCCAACATAAGGGAGTCCTACACTTCCACCCGTACAAAGCCTGAATGGGAGCTATCCCTATGTTAGCATGGTAGATGTTGTTGTATAAAAACTCTATCAAATGCAGTCTCCCTCCCAACAACCCTGGAAATCCAGCACATAAGCTTTCAACATCTCCTCTAGAGTCTGTATGGTCTGCTCCATCTGCCCATCCGTGGCAGGGTAGAAAGTTGTGCTCATCTTCAACTTGGTCCCCAAGACTTCTTGCAGCTTTCCCCAAAAATGAGAGAGAAACCTTGAATCCCTATCTAAAACAATGTCTTTTGGAACCCCGTGATGACTAACCACGAACTTCATGTAGTTATTTGCTAGCTGATCCATACTCCATGTGGACTTCATGGGAATAAGTACGGCTGACTTAGTCAATCTGTCTATAATAATCCAAATGGTGTCACAACCACTTTGAGTCATTGGTAAACCATTGACGAAATCCATAGAGATAGAGTCCCATTTCCACCTTGGCACTTCCAAGGGCTAAAGTTGCTCTGCTGGTCTCCAGTGTTCAATCTTGACATTTTGGCACACTAGACACAGTGATAAAAACTCTACCACTTCCCTCTTTATGCGGAACCACCAATATACCTTTCTGAGGTCTTTATATAGTTTGGATCCTTCTTGGTTCGACTGATTAAGGAGTCTAATTTTCTTCTTCCATAATACAATGCTTCAATTCTAGAAAACTCTGCGGTACACGCCAGCAACCTTTGAACTGAAGGATGCCATCCTCTTGAATTTTGAACCCTTCTGCTTGGCCTTCCTACATCTTCCGTCGAATCCTTTCCAGCTTGACATCTCAAACCTAGCCGAATCGAAACTCCTCAAAATATGTTGGGAGTGAGTGTCAGGGCGCTCATACGGGCCTCAAGGTCTCCTTGCTGAATCATTTTGATCTTTAAGCCTGATAACTCCTTTATAATTCAATTGGTGACCACACAACATAGTGTAAAATGTGAGGTATTCCTACTCAGGGCATCTACAACTACATTGGCCTTACCCTCATGTTAGGTTAACTTGATGTTATAGTTCTTAATAAGCTCTAACCACCTCTTCTTCCTCAAGATGAGTTCCTTCTGAGTAAAAATATACTTGAGACTTTTGTGGTCTGTAAAGAATCTACATTTTCCCTGTACAGATATTGCCTCCAAATCTTCAAAGCGGAATCCATGGCAGCTAACTCCAGATCATGAGTGGGATAATTATGCTCATGCTGCTTCAACTGTCGGGAGGCATATGCGACTACTCTACCCTTCTGCATCAACATATATGTAACACCCCTAAAATTCACTACTGAAATTTTTCGTTTAATTAAAATAAAATTAGCGAAAGAAAATTAATAAGTTGTGAACTTTGGAGATATTACCGCCACACTTAGTACCAGATCGGTTCACTCCTACCATTCCAGTACCAAGCGCTAAGGCTAAAAGAATAAAACATAATTTATGAGAAATTCAAACATATTTAAATCAGAGTAGCGCAAGTAAACATTGTATAAGAATATAATCCACCAATGGTGGTTCAAGACAATAGATACATAGAAACTGTGAATTTAAAGGGGATGGAGTAAAACCCTAACAGTTTCGGATAGTTTCTTACGCTCTTTCCTGATGGCCCACTTGAGTAACACCGAATACGACCTACAAGGGGTACTGCCCATTGAATAGGCAGGGGCCCCACGAATGGACCCTTCAGTACTACGGTACTGAGTAACCCTTTAAAAACACACTTAAAAACAGGTACGCAATGTAACACACGATATACCAATGCATCCATACATAACGACAGGTATAAACATAACATTCAGATCCATACATTTGCATATTCAACGAGTCAATCAGATATTAATGGTAAATATGTAACATTCACTTTCTTCCATTCACATACTTTACAAGTTAACAAAATATTAATAGGCCATAATGAAAAATCGATACTTTTAGGGCCTGAAGGCCATTAGTCCGTCATTAATCAATCATCTCGGATTATAAATGTCCATGTGAGTGTGGGAACCCCACTATTATAGCCGGTGGAACGGTCATGCAGGGAAAAATGTCCTGGCCACTATTATTCAGCGGTGGACCGGTCACGTAGGGTAAAAATCTCCTAGCCACTATTATTCGTCGGTGGACCGGTCTGGCCCCGACTCACAAGGTGTTCCACTATAAGTAATTAGTATATTTCCTATGTCTTATCGTTTTTACGTTTGGTTTGTTGAGCACGGAATCCCCCACTATTAATGCCAGTGGAACCATCATGTACGGAAAAATGCTCCTGGCCACTATTATTCACTAGCGAACAGGTCATGTAGGGCACCCCGGCCCTAGCCACTATTATTCGTCGGTGAACCGGTCTGGGTCTAGCTCAACATCTTCCTCTTTAAGTGATTAGTGTCTTAAACGTATCTTATTCGAAAGTATTTCACCCTTGACATTCATGGCTAACTATATCCACACTTATCCTCCTATGAGGGCCCATCCCATATCTTGAGACTTCTGCACCTCTTAACTCGCACCGACATCCTTCCCTTAATCCACATCCTCACACCGAAAGCCCGACTCCTAAGTATGTGGGTCAAGGCCCACACTTTATATCCTCAAAGTCCACTCACCGCCTTACCCTTGGGTTTTCACCCTAATTTGGGCCTATGTGGCCCATCCTTCTCTGTCGTACACATCCCAACTATTTCAACACCCTACACGTCGCGACCCTCAGATCCAACCCTCGCTTTCTACCCCAGTCATTCTTGTTTATTTTTTTAATATTTTCTTTTTCTTTTTCCACCTTCTCATATTAGGTTTTCCTCCTAAACCTAGATTAGTCTCCTACGCACCCTTATACTGTCCCATGTACTATTTTTTGCCCGAAGCCCCCAGATACCCAAACGACACTTTTATTACCTTCCTCACGCCCCCAGGCAACTTTCCATACGTAAAGTTTACCCCCATGCAGACTCTAACTATCCTATGCAAACCCTAGTTCCTCCTATACCTACATTAGCTAACTTACTTCCCTTTGGTTATCTTTCTCTCCCATTTCTCTTTTTCATGCCTCCATCCCACATTACCACATTAATTATCCTAGCATGCATGTCCTAAAGGGCCACATCACATCACATCATAACTTACAGCATATACGTATTATTACATACCAAAAGAGGACACATGTACACATCTTAGTTCCAAGCCATGCCACACATGAAACAGTTAAGATAATAGCATATAAAACACAACATATAATTATATAGGACATCTAAGGTATGTAGGACACATAGCACACATTCAACCTTAGCTAGACCCTTACTTGGTTTAGGTTACCGAGCTATTTTCCACATGTGTTGGGCCACTAATCACCCTTCGTAATCGTTACACTTAATATATTTCCCATTTGGTTGGTTAGGTTACTAATTTTCCCATTTCCTTTATTATAATTAACAAATTGCCCTTTAGTTGGTTGAATTACCAAATTACCCCTGTTCATTATCCTAATTACCAAATTACCACTTTATCTGGTTAAATTACCAAATTGCCCTTCACATTTATCATATTTACCATTTTACCCTTCTCCATTATTTATCATTGTACCCTTCTCTTCTATTAAATTATCATTTTACCCTTCTTAATTATTATAATTACCAAGTTACTCCTTTTCAATTTCCACTTTTATCCCTTGTATTTACAGAATTACCATTTTACCCCCTTACTTTCAAATTTACCATTTTACCCCTTAACTTCTAAAAATTGCCATAATACCCCTTCACTTATAAAATTACCATTTTATCCTTAATTACGAAATTACCATTTGACCTCTTTTAATTTCAAATTTTCCATTTTTCCCTCTAATTATGAAATTACTATTTTACCCATTTGTTACATAATTACCATTTTTCCCTTTTATCAAAAAATTACCATTTTGTCCCTTCAATTACAAAATTACCATAATACCCTTTCATTACAAAATTACCACTTTGCCCTTTAATCACCAATTTACAATTTTGCCCTTTAATCAAAAAATTACCACTTTTCCCTTTAAATACAAAATTACCATTTTTCCCCTTTAATTACAAAATTACCATTGTGCCCCTTTAATTACAAAATTACTAGTTTACCCTTTAATCATGAAATTACCAATTTATCCTTTAATTCCAAAATTACCCTTTTACCCTTTAATTATAAAATTACCATTTTACCCTTTAATTATAAAATTACCATATTACCTTTTGGTTATAAAATTACCAATTTACCCTTTTCATTATACACTTGCCATAATACCCCTTTTTAATTACACATTCCCATTTTGCCCCTTGTTACACCATTAATTTTAAATTATCACCACAACTTAAAATATTAATAATAATACCTCATCCACAACTAATATATTTAATATATACTTTTAGTACCTACACATATTAGGCCATATTCTTGTGCAAGATATATATTACTAAAATACCCCTAAGGCTCACAAAATATTAATCATGCATTAAGATCATAATAGCATAATACAACATGGATAATACTTAACATTTTCTTTTACAACCAAAATTTTACCTTAAACAATATTTCCATACTTATCATATAACCTAACATGCTTCCTTGTTATCAAACATCACAAGAAACTACATACATTCTATTAAACAACAAATATTAAACATAATAACATGTTAAAAATCCTAATGTGCTAATATACGTCAATCTATGAGTTTAAGTGGGATTTAACGGTTACCTTGATTCCTGCAAAAATAACCTTACTGGTATTCCGGTTTAAGGTTCAAACTTTGATTATCAAAACCAATACCTAAAAATATTATCAAGGTTTATTATGTTAGAAATAATAAGAATCAAAGTATAAAACTTTAAAATGCTTAATTAATCAAATACTTGAATCAAAATATTATTATACCTTAAAAAACATTACCTAAATAAATCAAGAGAGACAACAGCTCATCTGCTCATGCAACATGAGCTGCATGTAAAGAAATGAGAGGAGAGGCTCAAAAGTGGGTGAAAGGAGGGAAAATAGGCTATTTTCGGGTTGAGGTTTTGGGGCTAAAAAAAAGGCATGCGAGGGAGGATTTGGGGCAAGGTAATGGTGTAAAAGTGGAGAGGGGGTGTAAGTGGTGGTCGGGGATGGATTGAAGGTGGCTAAGGGCGGCGGAGACGACAGTAGCGAGGTTGCGAAGGTGGCGGCCGACGAGGGAGTCGAGATTAAGGGTTGAGAAGGAAGGAAAAGGAAGAGGAAAAATGAAGGCTTTTCGAGTGGTGGTTTCATGCAAAGGCTTTCGAGGGGGTTGTAGGGATTACTATAGTGGCTCAGGTGGCGGCAGAAGAGGCAGGACGGCGATGGATTGGGGCGGCATAGGGTGGTTGCTAAGAAGAGAGGTAAAGAAGAGAAAAAGAAGAGAGGAGGAAGAAGGAGGCTGCAGGGTGGCTCGAGGGGTGCTGTGATCGATTGGGGGTGAGGCAGAGGGTGGTAGGGGTGGTGCAGGTGGCTGTTGAGCTGCAGCAGTGGCAGAGCTAGGCAGTGAAGCCAAAAATAGGGTGAGAGAGGGGAGGAGAAGAAAGGAAGAAAAGAGGGTCAGGGAGCAGGGGGAGTTTGGGAAAAAAATGTAGAACGAGGCAGGGAAGGAGGAAGAGAAGGGAGGGGATAGGGAGCTTGAGGGGTGGCGGTAGGGTGGTAACGAAATGGATGTGGCAAGGAGAGGGAGAAGGGAGGTATGGTCGGGCATGGGGGAAGGGAGACAAGGATGGTGGGACTGGGATGGGGTAGAGAAAATGACAATAGGAAGAGAGAGAGAGAGAGATAAAGGGAAGCAATAGGGGAGAGGGAGTTGCAGGTGGGATGGCAGAGACTACAGGGGTCAGGATTCTCACTTGGGACAGAGGAAGAAGAAAGAAAGAAGAAGAAGAAGGAGAGGGGTTGGGCATGATGGGCGGCCGAAGGAAAAGACACGCGGGTCGGCCCAATCGGAGAAGAAAGGAAAGAAAAGGAAGGGAGGCAGGCCGGCTCGTACGGGAGGAGGAAGAAAGGAGTCGGGCTGGGGAAAGGAAAAGGAATGGAGGGAGGAGGGGAGAGATGGGTCAAAGGCCCAAGTGCAGGGGAAACGGCAGACTAGCTAGTCTATAGTCCAAAGAAAAAGGAAAAAGAGAGAAAAGAGAAAAAGAAGAAAAAGGAGAAGGGAAAAGGGGAAAAGGAAAAATGGTATTAAATAAAATAATTTAATTTATAAAATAATACAATATTATATTTTTGGGTAATAAATTGATTTAATAATTTAATTTAATATAATTAAAATATAAGGGTTAAAAGGAATAATTTTAATAAAATAAGGGTTTGAAAATTTATTTAAATAATAAGAGTGTGATAAAATAACAAAATATTTATTTTAATTTAGTAAATATTTATATCCAATTTTATATACTCAAAAATTCATAAATAATTAAACTAAATAGATTTAAAGGCTAATTTATCCCAAATAAAATTTATTTATTAAATTATACGCTTTTAAAATTTCAAGGGATTATAATATATCCCAGCTCATGCTTAGATGCACCACTATAAACCTCAAACCCTTATGTACTCTCTGGTAGGGTCAATACAGGTGCAGCGGTTATCCGCCTTTTCAGTTCTTAGAATGCTCCTTCAAATTTCTCATCCCACTGGAACTTTGTGGACTTCTTTAGGAGATTGGTTAGCAGTCGGACAATCTTAGAGAAGTTCTGCACAAATCTTCTTTAATACCCAGCCAAACCCAGAAAACTCAAAACCTCTATTACACTCGTGGGAGGTTTCCACTCTTTGATCACCACGATCTTAGCTAGGTCTACTACCACTCCTCCAGCTGATACTATATAACAAAGAAAGGCCAATTTTTGGAGCCAGAATCTGCACTTAGATAACTTCACATACAAGTGATGCTCTCTCAGTAAGCTCAGAATGGTGCGTAGGTGCCGCTCATGCTCCTCATTCCCTCAAGAGTACACAAAAATGTCATCAATAAACACACCTATGAATTGATCGAGGAATGGCCAGAATATCCTTGTCATGAGGTACGTGAAAACTATGGGGGCATTTGTAAGTCCGAATGGCATCACTGTAAATTTAAAGTGCCCATACCGGGTCCAAAAAGCGGTCTTCATGATGTTAGCATCGGTGATCCCCAACTAATAGTATCCTGACCTCAAATCAATCTTGTAAAACACTGAGGCACCCTTTAGTTGGTCAAACAAATCATCAATTTTTGAGAGTGGCTGCTGATTCTTCACAGTCAGCTGATTCAACCCTTAATAGTCAATGTAGAGATAGAGGCTACCATCCTTCCTTTCCACAAACAAGACCAGTACTCCCTATGGTGATACATTTAGTCGGATATAGACATGCTCTAACAACTCTTCTTGCTGGGCCTTTAACTCCCTCAACTCAACCGGTGCTATCTGGTAGGGTACCTTTGTGATGGGCTCGGGCCTTGGCACTAGATCAATCTTGAAATCAATTTTTCATATTGGGGGCATACCCGGTATCTCTTTTGGAAACACATCTAGAAATTCTCTGACTACTAGGGTGTTATCTAGCACAATCAAGTCCTTTTTCAAATCTTGCACACTGCAAAAGTACAGGGGGCATCCCTTCTAGATCAAAGCATGTAGAGCAATTGCTGATACTACCTTAGTGGTGGGATTAGGCTGAGTCCTCCTGTACGACACCCAGGCCCCCTTCGGGCCTCACAAGATCACGCGCTCCTAAGCGTAGTCAATAATGGTCTTATATCTCCCCAGCATGTCCATACTCAAAATCAAGTCAAAGTCTTTTAAGTCCATCCCGATCAGGTCTACTAGGAAGTCTACCCCGCTTATGACTAAGGCCACATCTGGAAACATCTGACTACACTCCATCCTATCACCAGATGGAAGCATCACAGATATTTCTATTCTAGTAGATGGTGATAATCCAGCCTCAACAATAGAAGCAGATGAAACAAAATATAGATTAGCACCCGAATCAAAGAGGGCATACAACGGCAAAGAATGGATGGTGAACATACCCGTGACAACATCTAGCTGGCGGTTAGCCTTAGCTTGACTAATCACGTTCAGGTGACCTCTTGACTGGCCTCCCTTTTGAGGAAAGGGCTTGGGTCCCTCAGGCTTTCCCTTTTCCTCTCGAACTGGGCTTCGGCTAAGGTAGGTGCTCGCTGGTAGTATTACTGGGGTGCAATCTGAAGATGCTAATAGTAAGCCTACTGTTAGGATATTAGGGCTCCTCCTTGTTGAGACGTTCAAGTCTGATTTTGCTAAGATTGTGGTGGCCTCTAACACTCCACTACTCTATGGCCCAACCTCCCACAGTTCAGGCAGGTCACCAACCTGCTTCCATAGTTCCTACCTAGGTGGTTCCGACCACACTATCTACAAGTTGATCCCCTCAGGGGTCCTTAGCCTCTGTTGTGGTCTCTCAATGGAGGTCTCCTTGGTCCTCCTGACTGGGGTTGGGTCTTGCTCCCAGAACTCTGATCCTCGGGCTTCCTCTTCCCAAGGATGGTGACCTACTCCTAGACCAAAGTGGCGGCTATATAGGCATGCTCATATAGAGAAGCCAGGTCCATAAAGGATGCTACACCCACCATCCAGCGGATATTGAAGTTCAACCCCTAATCAAACTAGAAAACCACTGTGGACTCGTTGGTGACAATCCCTAGAGCAAATCAGAGCAGCTCGGTGAAGCGAGCGTGATATTGGCTAACCGTCATTGACCTCGGAGTGAGCTGCATAAACTCTCAGAACTTATCCCTCTTCAGGCTCTTGGGGTAAAACTTGGAGCGAAGGGCGGTCTTGAGAACAACGGGAAAAAAGATAAAATAGATGTTAATATAAGGGTTTGAATATTTTTACCATAATAATAATAGTGATACTAATAAGAACAGTAGTAGTAGTAGTAGTAGTAGTAGTAGTAGTAGTAGTAGTAGTAGTAGTAATAATAATAATAATAATATAATACAATTAAAATGAATAAGGCTTGCATAATTAGGGTTTAAGGGTTTAGAGGGCTTAGGGTACATCCTCGAATAGGTGGTGACTTGTGGCACCTGCAGTGGCGCACGACGAAGGCGGGGAAAGTGGGAAAAGAGGAGGATAGTTGAGTGTTGGACTAAGAGAGGGGTAATGAGGGTGGAAGTTGGGATGGTTAAGGTTGCCTAAGTTGAGAGGGTTGGAATAAGGGTAGTGGTGTGGCCAAAGGTGGCAGTGCAGGCGGCGGTGATGTGGTGGCCAAGAGTGGTGGAAAGGGAGGAAGGGAAGAGGAGAGTGAGGAAGGGGAGAAAGAGGGTAAGGGGAGGTAAAGGAAGTTCTGCGGGGAATTTTGGGAGGTGTAAGAGGTGGTGGTTGCAGTAGGAGTGGTGGCAAACAGTGGTGCAAAGGGTGGCAAGGATGGAAGTGTGGCTACTCAGAAAAGGTACTTTACACCACCGAGGTAGCTCATGGAAGGAAAATTGAGGGCAGAGGGTGGCACAGTTTCATAGAGGGTAATGTAGGGAGTGGTGTTGTGGGTGGCTCGAGCGGCGGCACTAGACGATGGCGACGACGAGGGCGTTTGATAGGGCGGTGGCACACAAGTGGGATTTCTAGGTTGTGTTATCAAAAGCTCGATCAAGGCTACCTATAGGGTATTTATAGGAAAAATGGAGGGGGATAAGGTCAGAGGGGCACAAGAGAATAGGGGGAATTAGGATAGGGCACACCGAACGACAATGGTTGGCCAGCACATTTCTGCCATGGCAGACAGTGATTGGCAAAGGAGAAGGAATGGCACACTAGAAGAGGGGAGGATTGGTTGGGTCAAAAAGGCGGGTGGATCAACAAGGAAGAGAGGGGAGAGATGGCCTGTCAATGGGTGTGGTCAGGGGAAAGAATCACGGCAAAGATCTAAGGAGGTTGCAGGTCGCAAAGGGGGAGGACCAAGAAGAAGGAAAAGGGAAGGGATTGGACCGGGTGGTCTACGAAAAAGAAAAGAAAAGGGTGAACCGCCCAGCTAAGGGGAAAGAAGCGGGATATAGTGCATGGGCATGGGCCATGACAAAGGAGAAAAAAGGAGGAGGGAAGTGTGCCATAGGGACGGTAGGCCCAATTCGTGGAACATGAGAAAGAGAAAAAAGGAATGGAGAGAAAGAAATAAAAAGGAAAAGAAAGAAGAAAAAGAAAAAAAGTAAAATTGGAAAAAAGAGAAAATAGATGGGTTGGGGTATTTTGGGCATTTGATTATTATTTAAAATTAATAATATTTAAAATAATAATAATAATTAAATTTCTTTTTTGATTATTTTGGCTATTTTGAATAAATTTTCCTTAACTTCCATTTCAATTAGTAAAACACCCTAATTTTTCCTAATTAAAATATTTATTATTTTCTTCTTGATTTTCCTTAATTAATTCCCTTTTATTTTAATAAAATAATTCATTTAATTAATTTTCCGAGTAAATAATTATTTTGCCATAATTTCTAAAATCAAGGTTTTGAGGTATTTCAGGTTGGTGATGTCATTTGGCCTATGTAATGCACCAAGTTCCTTCATGAGGTTGATGAAAGAGGTATTTAGACCATTTACTGGGGTCTTTGTTGTTGTTTACCTCGATGATATCTTGGTATATAGAACAAGCGAGTTCGAGCGCATATAACATTTGAAGAGGATATTTGATAAGCTTTGAGTGGTGAAGCTCTATGGTATGATAGAGAAGTGTGATTTCATGATGGAATGAGTGATCTTTCTAGGTTATATTTTGAGTGGGGATGGTGTTCAAGTTGATCTGTCAAATGTAGAAGCTATATAATCATGGCATATTCTTACTAATGTCCACAAAGTTCAAAATTTCCATGGGTTGGCCTCATTCTATAGGAGGTTCATCAAAGACTTCTCCTCTATTGCATCACCTATTACACAAATAATGAATAAAGGAGAGTTATATTGGAATAATCAAGAAACCCATGCTTTTGAATATTTGAAGATAACAAGCTCTAGTCCTTTTGAGATAGTAAATGGTATTAATCCATATGTGCCAATAGATATGGTGCCATTGAAGATGGGTGAAGTGAAGAGTTATGATATATAAGAGAGAGTGAAGTTCTTTCAAAAACTACATCAACAAGTCAAGCACAATATTGAGAAGGAAAATGAAGTGAACAAGACAAGAGCAAACAAGCACAAAAGCAACATGTTTTCAACAGAGATATTTTGTATGGTTACACTTGAGGAATGAGAGATTTTATAAACTAAGGAAACACTATCTTATACCAAGGGTAGATTGAAATACCCCGAAAATTTCTAATTTTAAAGATTATATTTAAATAAGACTTTATTTGAAAATTTAATTTAGTAAATTATTTTTACTAAAATAAAAGGAAATTTAGTAGGGAAAATTAATAAGAGATTTTATAAATATGTTAAGTAAAGGAAATTTTGGTATAATATCTAATTAAGGATTTTAATTTGGGAAATTATTTAAATAAATTATTTTATTCAAATTAAGAAAGATAAAATAGTTTCAAATTTATTTTAATTTTATAATTAATTAAATTAAATAAAATTTGAGGGATTTATTAGTTTAAAATGAAAATTTTGGAAAAATACTTTAAAAATACTATTTAGCCTAAAAAGGGATTTAAAATTTATTTTATTTAAATATTATTAATTTTAAATATCCTAAATATTCAGATTTATTCAATTGGACCCAACCTAATTATTTCTCTTTTCCTTCTTCCCTTTTTCCTTTTCTTTTCTTTTCCTTTTTCTTTCCTTTTCCTTCTTTTTCTTCTTCTTCGCCGAATAGGGCCTGTTGCGCGGCCCAATTCCCATTCTTCTTTCCTTTCCTTCAGCGCGGCCCGGCCCGCGCGTCGTCGCCCTCCCCCCTCTCTCCACGCAGCGTATTACTTATTCTTCCTTTCAAACGCTGAGTTTGATTTTCATTCTTTTTACTGTTGCGCGCCAGCCCCCGGAACGCCGTTCCTTATCCTTTTTACACCCAAAACTCGTCGTTCTATTTAAAAGGCATAACCCTGGCGCCCGACCGGCCCGGTATCCTCTTCTTTTCTCCCTTCCTTTCTGCGCCGAACCGCCGGTCCAGCCTCCCCCATCTTCTTCTTCCTCCTCCCGCCCGACGCCATAACCGTCCACCTTCCTTCCTTCCCCGAAAATGGCACTGCCGGCCAAACGTGGCGTGACCGGCCTTTCTCCCACTCATTCTCTCCCTCTCGATGCAAAGTTTGATTTTAAACGCTCCAATCTCCATTTTCTTCTCCACGATTGCTCCATTCCTCTCGCGAAGGGTCGGGCAAAATTTGAAAATTTGGCCGCCCGATCGATGCCATAACCATCACGTTTCTCACCAGCTTTAACCCCTTGATAACTCCCCCAACTCGGACATAACCTCCAACATTATAAATACCTCTCTTATGGCCTGGGTTCACGATTTTTTTTCCCCGAAACCCTAAGCATCGCCTGTACGCCACCGCCTCTTTAGATGACTCTTCCTCCATCTTTGGCTAACTTCAACGCCTTCGCTTCATCCCAATATCTTCCCTGCAACACCCTCTAATTAACTAGACCATCCACGACCTTCGATTCACCTTGTACAAGCCTCCATAATCGTGTAAAGTTGGCTAGTTATCTCGCTAGAAAATTCCACCCGAGACCTTGAAACGCCAGCCACCACCACATCCACCGCTTTCACCACCTTCCAAGCCAACCAATAACTCCTTCTAAGGCTCCTCCACCGACCCATAAAATTATTTTATTTTTCTCCTCCCCTCTCACCCCTTTTTCTTCATTTTTACCCCTCTTAGATTCATTTTCCGGCCACCTTCGGGAACCACCGCCGGTTCCACCTACACCCTCCGACTCAAGGTGAAACCCTAGACATTTTAAACACTTGTTTTTGAATTATTGATAATTATTCTATTTTTAGCCTAAATTTTAGTGTTAATTCAACTTTAATTATTATTACTATTGATATCGACTGTATTCTAATTTATAAATTTTGTTGACAGGTCTGGAAGTATTATTGAGTAAGATATATTATTCATCTCGGCCTTTACTTATTTAACTAAATTTTTACATGGTTAATGTTATTAATAATAATAATATTAATATTATTATTATTAGTGTAATTATTTAGTTAATATTGTAATTATTTCAGGAGGATTATAAACCTAAAATTTTAACTAAGTCTCGCACATTTGCTTTTTACAACTATTATTAACATTTTTAACATTATTTCTAATTATATTATTATTATTATCTTTATTAACTCTATATTATAAAAATATATAATGTTAATATTATTATTAAAATTTCTAATGGTAATATTATTATTAAACTAGGGTGGCTCAAAATCCACTTTTTAATTTTAAGAATTTTGGTATTAATAATATTAATATCCTACTAATAAAAGTATCATTAATAATATTATACCTTATTATTATTATTATTATTATTATTATTATTATCATTATTATAATATCATTATATTTTGGTGAAGGGTAGAAACCCTTAGATCACCACCCTCTTCTAATGAAAATAATAATTTATTTGTATTTTTAAGTATTAGTTCCTATAGTTAATTAGTGAATAGTAAAATGTCATCCTAAAACCAAACCTCTAAATAAGTTAAAATTATATAAGAGAGTCTAATTCTAGTATGCTTTGATATAATAGGCGAACCCAATCAAATTACCCAAGTGGAATAGGAGCGTGCACCAAGACCGGTGACTTTTTAGGTAAGGGTCTACTAAGGCCATTTATGTGTTTGCATGTATTATGAATATGACATGTTATGTATTTTATGTTTGATGTTCTTATTGATTGTGCATGTGATATGGTTATGAAGTTGAAGTATGTTATTATGAATGTCATACACCATGAAAAATATGTGTATGCTTATGTCATTAATGTATGACCTGAAATGATATATGAATTAGGATTTGCATGTAAGAGGATGGTACTAGGGTTTGCATGAGATGGCATGGTGTTAGGATTTGCACGAAAGGGAATAATACTAGGGTTTGCATGGAATAGCAAGAAGTTGAAGGTGTGCATGAAATAACATAATATTAGGGTTTGCATGAATTAATGTGGAGTTAGGGTTTTGCATATGGATTAGGGTTTCATAAAAACATGCCTACATGGAATTAATGTTGCATGGGGATCTAGGTTGCATGGAAGTATGTCTACGTGGAGCTAGGGTTTGCATATGAATTAGGATTTTCATGGAAGGGTGGTATATGTGAAGTTAGGGTTTGTACATGTGTGGTACGTGGAGTTAGGGTTTACATGGGAGTTAGGTTTTTCATGGATTTAGTCACGCATGTCTGGGAAAATGTTTGTGAATGTCACATGTTTTTGAATAAAATACTTAAGACACTAATATCTTAAAGTGGAAGATATTGAGATGGGACTAGCCGATCCACCGGTTAGGAATAGTGGTTAGGGTTTTACCCAATGTGTGTCCGGCCCACCGGTTATAATAGTGGGGTGTTCCTGTCTTCGCATGGATATGATGCGAGTAGGAACCAGACCGATCCACCGGTCAGGAATAGTGGTTAGGGTTTTACCCTATGTGTGTCCGGCCCACCGGTTACAATAGTGGGGTGTTCCTGTTTTCGCATGGATTGATATAAAAGGCATGGTGTGTAATGAATCTTGATAAAAGAAAGATTAAATGATTAATCTGGATCTTTTTGGGCCTTATGTGTGGACTTGCTGATATTAAGTTATGGATTTCACTTTATGTTTCTATGTATCATATGTGTGGGCTGTAATTGTATGTGATCATTATCCTACATGAATTAATGTGTTATATGCCGGCCTTAGTATTCGGTTACCTTACTCGGTACGTAGCGTACTGATCACCCGTTTCATGGGTGCTGCGTATTCCCACGAGCAGAAGGCCCGTCTAATTTGTTGCAGGTAGGAGATACTTACTTTGATGCTATCGATGTCTACGGGACATCAGGAGGGGCAGAGTGATAGCTGGGCTGGATCAATCTTTAGAGTGACGTGGCCGTTGTCCTTTTAAATTTATGATTCAAGTTATCTTTTATTATGTTTGAATTATCGAAACAATTTTACTAAGGTTGTTTAGTTCTATCTGGAAAAAAAATAGTTGGTATTTCGAATTATGTAAGACTTACGCATATTCTGATTTCTGTTTTCATAAATTTAAACTTGTATGGTATTACTGATAATGTTTTCTTAGCCTTAGCACTTGGTACCGGAACGGTAGAAGTAAACTGGTCTGGTACTAAGTGTGGCGGTAACATCCCCAGAATTTACGGTTTTAATTTATGAGTATTGCTTTAAAAAAAATGTGTAAATTTTGGGGTGTTACATAGATAGTCCTTTCAAAGTGCTTCAAAATTATTGAGAGAGTGCTTATGAGCTTGATTTGCTAGATTCATATGACGAGGTTTCAAGGACATTCAACATTGGAGATATTAGCCCTTACAATGGAGATGCAAATTTGATGGAAAATTCTAATCAACATGGGGAGAATGATGCAGAAGCAAACACCTAAGAATGACTTTCATAATTATGGAATGAATTATTCTTCACTTGGAAAGTGTCTCCCATAAACTTGAAGACCAATGAATGGTTATAATGCTCAAAACGCAACAAGCAAGCAATTAAATGTCTACGTACGTGTGTATGGCATGCATGAAAGAGGGAGTAACCACGTGCATAAGGAGGATGATGGCATAATTTTCAAGCATTATTAAGTAATTTAGCTAATTTATTAATTAAGTAATAATGTAGGAGAATCAAGTTAGCATAAAAATAGTATAAAGTTAACATAAAAGTAGCATAATATCTTTTAGCTTGGAATCTATTAGAATATGCTTTAGCTAGTGGTACAAAGACTAAATTACTCATAAATGTCGAGCATGTGGCATTTATGATGATTATTGAAAGAATAATTAAGTTGAAGATCAACACTAAATGAATTCTATGTGAGTTTAAGCTCGAGCAAATCGAATCTGTGTGAACGGTTTGGCTTGAAAGTTTTAATATCTTTGTCTATATGAATTAAAGATTCATCCATATCTTTTCTACTATTCTTAATCCATATTTACCTGCCCTAATTATCATCAAATTACTACTCTATTTCGTGGTTAAACCAAACCCTAAATTAGTATACGAAAACCTAAACCCTAAAACATTCATTAGAAACCCTAACCATCCATGCCAACCAAACACAACCTTATTTCCTCTTTTTGAACCAAAACCTAATCTATCCCTAAACCATGATTTCAAATTGCATCCAAAACCTAAATTTTGACACTAAGCATCATCATCAGTCCATAATTGAATGCATAGATTAATTAGCATGCATCATTCGAACCATCATCATTAACAAACCACCATCACTGAATCACCATCATCATTCTTCTACCATTATTTGAACAACCATCATCTTATTTACATCAATTTCAAAGCTTTAAACTTATAGCTCACCATCACCAAGCCTTATCATCTTCTCCAACTCCATTCGAACCATTAGTTCCACATAACTAAAGATTACGCCCTCCCACACACAACAGGCTTTAGCATGATGCCCGATTTAAGTCTAAGTAGCACAAATTTTCTATGGTAAAGATATTTGGGCCCAAAAAGCCTGAGGATCCCAGAATTAGTGATCCTTAGGGAAAAGTATCAACCCTATAGTAGGAAAATGGAGTAATTTGGAGAATTATATCAATAACATAGCATTTGACTCATTAATGAGTATAACGGACATAGATTCCCCTATCTGCACAAAAGTTAATTAGCTAAGGAACTCAAGTGTTAGTCCCTTACTTTTATGATCGGCATGAGCAAAGAAGCGAGAGAGACCACCTCTAATAATCAAATGCTCAAAATCATCTTTAATTTGTAATTTCTCAAGACATGTCCAATCATTATATCGAGTGGATGTTATGTTTTGAGAATCTATAGAATTGTATTGCCCTCGGTGAATAAAATAAGCAAATATGAGTCCATAGGGATGGGACAATTGAGTATGTGATGATCTACCTCATCCTCAAGATTATCTTTGCAATTTTCATGACAATTCTCCTTCTATTCCAACTGTAGTTGTTTGAGTACACTTTTTGATGCTATTTATAAATAAAACCTATAGATCTAAAACTTGTATACCAAATTTCAAGAGTTATGCAATAAAAAGAGGTAATAAAAGTTCCATATTTGTAATTAGGAAAAAAAATAGAATTAAACCAAGTAATTAGAGGGAAAATGGGTATCAACTATAATTAACCCAAAATTATGCTTTACACGGTGGAATTATAGGGTGTGAAGTGGTGGTGCTTAAAACATGTTGTGGTGGTAGTGTAGTGCGGTTATGGTGCACGAGCGGTATTGTGTAGAGGATAGATGTGTCATGTACATGTGGTATTGTGGTCATGTAATGGTATTGAAGGTGCAGTCATGTATAAGTGGTAATGGAATGGGCTTGCTGTGGTGCATGTGTGTTGTAGTGATGTGGTTGTGCATGGTTGTTGGTCCATAGTAATGGTGTTAAAAGTGCAGTCATGCATGGGTGGTAATGGAATGGGGGTGTTGTGGTGCATGGGGGTTGTGGTGGTGATGTGGTTGTACATGGTTGATGGTGTAGAGCAATGGTGCACTGTTCAATGGAGCAAGGATCATGCATAGTGTGGAGTCATGCATTGATGGCTATGGTCATGAAGTGGATGACAGCACAATGCACTGTTGAATGGTTATGCATATGTATGGAGAGTAGTAAACAGTTAATGGTGATGTGCACAATGTAATTGGAATGGCAGTTAAATCGATGTATAGTGGTGATGTTGCAGTTGAGGGTGTAGTGGATTTGTGCTGAGAGTGACTTGATTGTGAGTTCTTAATGTTAGAAAAAAATTTGAAGAGGAGGAAATGGAGCCAAAATAGGTTCGTGCATGGCGTAAAATTGGGTGTGTGTAGTATAAATTGGGTGATTCACACAGCCACGTAGGATTGCATGGCTCGGCCGTGCAAGAAATTTTCTCTCACAATTTTTTGGGATAAAGAGGCACAGGCATGCTAGTTTATCCCATCTCGGTCATGCATTATTTCTAGTCTTCCAAATTATTGGGGGTGTAAAAGTATAGGCATGCTAGTATAGCATTGCCCGGCCATGTGCTATTTCTGGTCTAGGAGATTTTTAGGAGAATTTCAAGCAGTCTTACGATGTATTGTGCCTCGGCTATAAGATACTCTAGTTCTTGATATTCCTTTTCCTCAAGGATTCCATGATGTGGGTCAGGTCGTGCCTTGATGTGCAACCCACATTTTGGCATATTTTTTTACCTATTTTACCATGAACTTTATCTCTTTGTCCCTTATTTTCTCCTCCATAACTAGTACCATAATAGTACCTATCAAAACATTGTAAAAATGGAAAAGTAAAAGCAAAAAGTGAAAAGAGAACATTAAAAAAAAGAACAAAAAAGAATGAAAAAACGTATAAAAGCTTGGGTTGCTTCCCAAAGAGCCCTTGTTTAAAGCCTATAGCTTGACCACTTTTTACCAAAATTGAAGGTGGATCTAGAAGAGCAAGTGTTCTCATTTTTTCTACAGGAGAATAGGCAATGTAAGGCCTCAATATTTGACTAAGGACCTTTAAAATACCTGTGGACTTGCTTCCAATATCAATAGCCCTAAACGGGTACACCTTTCAAGCATAGAAGACCCCAACCACATAGAACAAAGCTTTCTAAAAAAAATCTTGAGGTGTGAGTTGAAAAGGAGCACAGAATCTCCTTTGTGAAATTTCATTCTAATAGTATTCTTATCATGCCACTTCTTGTTTCTCTCCCCGTATGTTTGTACATTATCATAAGCATCCAATCTCAACTCATCAAGCTCGATAAGTTGGAGCGTCATCATTTCTCTGGCATCTTTTAAATCACAATTGATTTCTTTTATCACCCAAAAAAGCTTGCGCTCAACTTCAACGAGCAAATGAAAATATTTTTCATATACCAACATGAAAGGTGTCATTCCAATTGGTATCTTATAAGTAGTTCGATAGGCCCATAAAGCATCATTCAGCCTTATTGCCCAATCTTTTTGTGTGTAGGCCACTATTTTCTCTAGCATCCCTTTTAACTCATGATTTGTGATTTCCACTTTTTCACTCATTTGGGGATAGTACCGCATGGCCATTTTATAAGTAACACTATATATCATTAGAAGTGTGATGAGAAGTCAATTAGTGAAATGGGAACCACCTTTACACCATTGGTGGGAGATGCCAAACCTTGGAAATATAACTTTTTCGAATAGTTGGGCCACAACCTTTGCATCATTGGTGGGAGATGCCACTACCTTTGCCCATTTGGAAACATTATCAACAATGACCAAAATAAACTTGTTGTTGTAAGAGGATGGAAAAGGTCCTATGAAGTCAATCCCCTAAACATCAAAAATCTCAACCTCAAAGATGTTATTGAGAGACATTATATTTCTTCTCAATATGTTACTAGTTCTTTGGCATTGATCACATGAAGTGACATATTTTCAAACATCTTTGAAAAGGTTAGGCCAATAGAAACCTGCTTAGAGAACCTTTGAATTTATTTTAGAAGTGTTAGCATGACCCGTATATGATGAAGCATGATAATGAGCAATCATGCTTCCAACTTCCTATTCAAGCAGACATCTAATTTAGACCTCATCGGTACATTTCTTGTAAATATAAGGATCATCCCAATAATAATACTTGATAACTAAGAGGAACCTCTTCTTTTGCTCATGGAGAAATTTGTTAGTAGTACCCTATATGCTTTATAATTAACAAAATTGATAAACTATGGGGCAGACAAGCTGGTGATGGCTAAAAGGTTATCATATGGAAATGAATCATTGAAGGGAGAATCATCATCTTCACCTCCCTTCATGTCCTTCCTTAATCTGGAGAGATGATCAACCACTAAACTCTCAATTACCTACATATCCCTAATTTTGAGATCAAACTCTTGGAGCAGAAGGATCCACCTTATCAAATACGGCTTTGCATCCTTCTTGGTTAACAAGTAGTGAAAGGCCAAATGGTCTTTGAAAATGATACTATTTAATCCCACTAAGTATGATCAAAATTTATCCAATACAAATACCATGGCCAAGAGCTCTTTCTCATTTGTAGTGTAGTTAACATAGGCATGATCAAAGGTATGACTTGTATAGTAAATCACATATACCCTTCTATCTTTTCTCTGTCCAAGGAGTGCATTCACTACATGGTCATTTGCATCACTCATTACCTCAAATGAGATGTTCTAATCAGTAGGTTGCATCACTAGGGTAGTTGCTAATTCACATTTTAACATGTTAAAAGCACCCAAACACAATTAGTTAAAATGAAAAGGCATATCATTGATGAGTAATTGAGTTAAAGATTTAGCAATTTTTTAATAAAAAAAACCTTAATTAATTACCAATAGAAACAAGTGTGTCATAATAAGCTACATATTCCTCTAAAAGAAGTTGGGGATGGCATCTTTTCAATAATGTTGAGTTTTTCCATATTTACCGTAATGCCCCGACTAGAGACTATGTGACCAAGAATAATTCCTTCTTGTACCATAAAATGGCACTTCTCCCAATTGAGCATGAGATTTAAATCCTTTCACCTCTCTAAAACCCTAACAAGATTGAACAAAAAAATTTCAAAATTAGTGCCATAGACCAAAACATCATCCATACAAACTTCCATTATATCTTCATTAAATTAAGAAAAGATAGACATCACACATTGTTCAAAGGTGGTAGGTGCATTACATAGGCCAAATAGCATCCTTTGATAAGTAAAGATGTCATAAGGACATGTAAATATATCTCCTAATCTACTTGGTGAATGGGGATTTGGAAAAATCCCGAATATCCATCTATGTAACAAAAATAAGAATGACGAGTTAACTTTTCTAACAATTTATTGATAAATGATAAGAGAAAATTATCCTTACTAGTATCCATATTTAATTTTCTATAGCCTATGGACATTTTCCAACCTATGATAGTTCTTGTTGGATTTAATTCATTTTTCTAATTTTTAAGGATCTTCATTCCTCCTTTTTTAGGTACTATCTGCTCCAGACTCACTGATTCAGTATCTGAAATAAGGTAGATGACTCTCGCATCAAGTAGCTTAAGGACATCTTTTGTAACCATTTTTTTCATATTAGGGTAAAATTCCTTTTGATGTTCAATGAGAGCCTTATACCCTTCTTCTAAATGAATACAATGCATATATATATGGAAGGATTATGCCTTTAAGATCATCTATGATATAATCAATGGCTTCTCTATGCAGCCTAACAATTTTAAGAAGTTTTTCGATTTCTAATGTACTTAGACAAGCATTCACAATGATAGGGTATTTAGAATCAAAGTCAATAACTCATACCTTAGAAAAGAGGGGAGGGGTTTTAACTCCACCTTAGGTATTACCTCCTTTTTTAGGGCAAGGATGCTTAATTCCACTTCCAAAATTTCTGTCTTTTGCTTTACTTGAAGAAAAATGGGACTTTACTCCAACATTTTGGAAAAAATAATGATTTCAAGATTTTCATTGCTAGATAATCCACTTCTCATCAAAAAACTCATTAAGAGGGTCACTTGAGAAGCTCTTAACAAGATCCTCAATTACCACCTTGTCAATCAAGTCAATCATATAACAAGTGTCATCGATTCGAGGAAATTTCATATCATTAGATAAATCAAACTCCACCTTCTCACACCTAAAATTCAAGGAAATCCTTCCATTTTTAACATCAATGATAGCTCCAGTAGTAGCTAGGAAGGGCCTACCTAGAATGATAGGACTTTGAGAATCTTCCTCAATTTCCAAGATAACAAAGTCAACTAGTATGAAAACCTTACCAACCAGGATGGGTAAATCCTCTAAAATACCTACTGGATGTCTCACCGATCAATCGGCCAACTATAGGGAGATGGTGATGGGATTTAAATCTCCCATTTACAACTTATCTCACACTAACAATGCCATTAGGCTCACACTTGCACCCAAATCACATAATACACGATTAATAGAAATATTGCCAATAATGCATGGAATTGAAAATGAACTAGGATCTTTTAACTTAGGAAAAAACTTATTTAGGATAATAGCACTACACTCCTCTGTAAGAGAGATCATTTCATATTCCTCTAAATTTCTCTTTTTGGACAAAATATTCTTTAAAAGCTTTGCATATGAGGGCATTTGAGAAATTACTTAAACAAAGAGAATGTCAATATGTGAATTTGCTAATATTTCCAAGAACTTCCCAAATTTATTTTGAAGTTTGGCCGAAGATAACCTTTGAGGGAAGGGTAGGGGAGGCTTAGAAGGTGTAAGTGGAACATATTTTTCAACCTTTTCTTTTTTAGTATTAGCTTTTTCCTCATCAATTATGGGGTCCTCAACATCATTGTCTAAACTCTCTTCACTCCCCTTTGTCTTAGATCCTTCTATATCCTTCCCTCTCCTTAATGTGATGGCATTAACTTGATTTTTAGGGTTTGTTTTGGGTTACCCTAGAAATATCCCAGGGGGTTTAGAAGATGAGCTAGCTTGTTGGGTTACTTGCGTGATTTGGTTTTCTAGCATATTATTATGTATAGCTAATGAACCAACCATAGAAGCTAGATTAGCATCACTCATTTTTTAATTCTGGTGTTTAAACTCATCTATTTGCTTCTCAAGCTCTTCATTTTGTTTTTTCTGAGTTATCACAAAATTCTCCATCAATGTTTCCAAATTAAAATTTTAGGCAAGAGGGCAGGGAGGCCTTTGATTCTCAATGTAACACCCCAATTCGACACGACCATGCTGGGGCTACCTTGAAGCATTTTTGAATTGATCGGGTGGCCTCATAAATTAACATGAGCCCTTTCACACGCTTCCCGAGAAATTTCTAAAAATTTCTGAAACTTCCCAAGAGGGTCACCCATCCTAAAATTGCTCCATGACAAGTACGCTTAACTGTGGAGTTCTTAGGACGAAATCACCAAAAGGATTGTATACCATGTTGATATAAGTAGCCAAATCAATCCTTATAACACTCCGCTCAATTTGGGGTATTACACTCAAAACCTAGAGGGACATAATTAGATTGAGGCATAGGATTATAGGGATAATTTCTATAATAAAAAAAATACTTTTTATGATTCCTCCACCTAGGGTTATAAGTGTTGGAAAAAGAATCCCCCTTTTTATTAAAATTGTTCACATAATTAGCATGCTCACTAACACTCAATTTAGGAGAAACCAATGTTCTAACCTGACACTCGATGGCAGTATGACCAATAATTCCATATAGCTCACATGATGCTTGGTTAATATGAGATGATAGGCACTAAAATTTAATTTATCAAATTGTTTGATAAAGTATTTACCTTAGATGTAAGAGGATCTAGTGCATCAACATCATAACTCCTCTTTTTAGGTAAATAGTGTTCACTTGACCATTAGAAATGATTTTGGGAAATATCTACTATGAGTTATCATGCCTCTCAATCACTTTTGTTTATTAGTGTCCGACCTACTGTAACATCAATTATCATCCTTGTATTATAGAGAAGACCGTTATATAAGGTATGTACAATTAAATAGTCTTCCAATATATGATGTGGGAACATCCTCAAGAGGTCTTTGTACCTCTCCCATGCGTCATATAATGATTCCCCTTCTTTTTGCGTAAAGGTTGTTATTTTATCTTCAATTGAGTAGTATTTCTTGGAGGGAAATACTTGGTAAGGAATGCTTGCAAGAGTTGATCCCAAGTAATAATAAAGCAGGGAGGAATTGACTGTAATCAAGCCCATGCCTTATCCCATAATGAAAAATGGAATAACCTTAGCTAGATAGCATCATCTAAAACTCCACTCATCTTCATTGTGTCATAGTAATCTAGGAATATTGAAATGTGCAAATTTGGATATTTGGTCTGAATACCACAAAATTGATCTTACTACACCATATTAAGGAATACTAGCTTCAGCTTGAAATTGTTCGTGACAAAATTTAGCTTCCTAATACTAGATTACATTCCAAAAGCATTAGGAGATGCAAACTCCCTAAGAGAGTGATTATTCTCATCTCCTTCATTTGTGTCAACGATAACTTCACAACTTATGCTTTCTTTTGTCTCACATACCCAAGTTCTGAACTCACTCAAGGTTCTCTTGATTTTAGGATTAATAGTAACTGGATGTCCTAAACAAAGCGATCATTGCATATAAGGTACCTAAAGATAAAAAACAACAAACTATCAAGGAGGGAAAGACAAGAGCGGGAGTAAAGATAATTAAGTAAAGAAAAAGTCTAGTCTATCCTAAGAGGAAAAGAATCAATATTAATTTTCTAAATTCCCCAGCAATAGCACAAAAACTTGATGGTTGCTAATCTACAAGCGCACGGCTTCATTGTATCATGTTAAGGTCATATCCATAAGAACTTTGCAATTAATTACCAATTTTTATTATTTTAACTTAAGATTGAACTTATGCCTTGTTTTTTATATTCAAAATTGAATTAATAATATGTCATAGTATAGTTTTTGATTACTGTAAATAATCAGTCAATTATAATTCACTAGGCTCTTTCAAGGTCTAGGAATGTGCCTAATATAATCCATTTACTACTTTAGTGACTAATAAATTAGATTAAATATGTTAAACACCACTGATTAAATATTCCCTATCAATTTTGAATCTTGTGATCAATCGAATTCTAGTTCATATATTAATTTTCTAACATTGATTTCAGCCTTTTAGTAGTAGTCAAAGTCTATATATACATAATTAGATTTTAGTAAACCTGACTTATATCAATAATTTCTAACATATAAAACAACATATATGAACATACATACAACATATAATTTAACTCATTATATTCATAGTGAATAGAGCCAAGTTTAATCCTAGAAAAGAAAATTACTCACTTATGAATTGAAATAAGTGTAGAAAATAAATGTAATTGCCATACATATTATAGATATAATTAATTATCGAAAAAGAGAATGAAAATATCAAACCATAGATTAAACATAAAAATAAGGATATAAATAGTTGAGATACACACTTGACAAATCTTGATTTAAGAATGAAAATTGCATAAGAATCCAAATTAAATAACAATGAGTTATTTTTTATTGAGAATAATACAGAAAATTAAGCCTTTTTTCCTTCCTAAATATTATCATCCCAGTTTCCTTTTATACCCCATTTGGTTTGATATAAAAAAAGTGGAAGAATGTTGGAGAAAATCATGCATTATGCCCAATAATTGTTAGCTACACAACTGTGTAAGGTTGTACTAGTTGAGATACACACTTGGTTGTGTAGCTTTATACTTCATGGCAGAATACACATGCAAGGGTATGCAAGGGTATGTTATGGTCGTGCAAGGAAATTTTGTGAAGTGTTTTTTTGATAGTTGCACAGTTGTGCAAGGTTGCACTTGCTAGTCATACAATACCTATTTCTTCCTCTTCTTGCTTCATTTGCCCCTCTTTTCAACTCTTTTACCCTCTTCACTTCTCCAAAGACATGTGAGGTTGATTATCTTCATTTAATGCCTTCCATATTTGATTATTTTCCTAGTTCCATACATAATTTCCTTGGATCTTTATGTTTTTGCAACATTTTTTGAAAATAATTATTATGAAAGTAGTAACACAAATAATATGCTAAACAAGACTACATAAACAAAGGGAAAGCCAAATAAAAATATGAAAGAAAAAAATCAATTTATCAAGTCTCTTGCATATTCTACCTATGGAGGATCTTGTTGGTATAAGTACTCTAACTTAATCCAATCAACTTTATTTATCTATCTCTATAGAATTTGATCCCCATAATATAGCTTTCCTAGCCAAGATCCTTCATTAAAATAAACTTCCTAGCCAAGACCTCACATACTATAGCATATGAATATCACTTCCAATAAGTAGTATGTAGTTTACATAAAGAATAAGAAAAAACATTATTCTCGCAATAATTTTATTGTAAACACAATAATCTTCATTGTATTTTATGAAACCAAAATCTTTTACTAATTCATCTAAACAAAGATTCCAACCCCATAATGCTTTATTAAGGCCATAAATTGATCTCTTAAGCTTGCATACCTTTCTAGCAATGTTGGGATGTCTAAAACCTTTAGACTATATCATATACACATCCTCTTTCAAATAACCATTAAGAAATTTAGTTTTAATATCCATTTACCATATCTCACGATCATAAAATGTAACATTTTCTAGAAGGATTCATATGAATTTAGGCATAGTAATAGGTGAATAGGCTTTATCATATGTAGTATCATGAATATTTTTTTTGTAACATTTAACTACTATATGTGTCTTAAAGGCATCTACATTATCATTCTTATCAGGTTTCTTCTTAAATACCCATTTAAATCCAATGGTTCTACAACCATCAAGCAGATAATCCAAAGTCCATACTTTGTTTTTATCCATGGATCGTCTCTCATATTTCATGGCGTCCAGCCATTTATTAGAGTCAGAGCTCATCGTTACTTCTTCATATATTAAGGGTTCATCATTGACTAACAATAACACATTACGATGCTTGGTGATAAGAAACATGTATCTCTAGTTTGTGATGCACCCTTATAAACCTTTGTTAAACAATTTCCACTCCTACAAGTCCTACAATAGATTATTGAGGCTTTTTAGGCTCTATTATATTGGAACCATTATCCTGTGGTTCTTGAGTTTCTTCAAGATGTAATTTACTCCCACAAGCACTTCTAGAAAGAAATTCTATTTATAGAAAGATGTCATTGTGAGTAACAAACACTTTGTTCTCGATGCGATTGTAAAAGTAATATCCTTTATTTTCTTTAGGATATCCCATGAAAAAGAAACTATTTAATTTGGGATTAACTTTTCTTGTTGTCAAACATTTTACATATAAATCACAACCCTAAATTTTGAGAAAAGATAAACATGGAACCTTTCTAGCCCATATCTCATATGGACTCTTTTCTAGTGCTTTAAATGGATCTCTATTTAATGTGAATGATATGATCTTAAGAGAATATCCCTAAAAAGAGATTAGAGGATATCTATGACTCATTATAGACCGAACCATATGTAAATCTTGATTCCTTTTTTCAAATACACCATTCCACTATGGAATACCAGGTGGAGTATGTTGTGAAACTATTCCACATCTGTCGAGATGATTATCAAAAGCTTAGATTAAGTATTTACCTCCTTAATTAAATTGAAGAGCCTTAATAACTTTACCAAGTTGGTTATATAATTCATTATCAAACTCTTTTAACTTTTCAAAGGATTCATGTTTATGTATTATAAGATAAACATGATTATATATACTCAAATCATTAACACACATCACAAAGTACTAAAACCATACTCTAGCAATTTAATTGATCAATCCAAAAACAATAGTATGTATGACGTCCAATAACTCATTCATCATTTGTATGTGTCCAATAAAGGTGACTTTGCCATTTTTGCTAATAAAGAAGAATCACAAGTTTAAAATGTTTCAAAATCAAAGGAGTGTAGAAGTCCATCTTTATGGAGCTTCATAATGCATTTTTCATTTATATGTCCTAAACAACAATGCTATATGTAGATAGGATATGAATCATTAGATTTGAATCTCTTTGTATTTATGTGAAAAATAAGCATATCAAGGTATAAAACATAAATCTCATTATTCATTTGGGCATAACCATAAAATACTTCATTCAAATAAAAGGAATAATTATTGTTCTTAATGATAAAATGAAAGCATTTATCCGAACAAATAGAAATGATGTTCTTGCTTATAGCAGGTGCATCATAAAAATTATTCAATTCTAGAATATATATGGTAATGGTAAAGCTAAGTTAAAAGTTTCTACAGCTTGAGTAGCAACTTTTTCTTCATTCCTAATGTGTAGGTTCAATTCTCCTTTTTCCATTCTTCCACTTTCCTTTAAAGCCTACAAATTTGTACAAATGTGAGATCCCCATTCGGTATCTAATACCCAAAAAGTAGTAGAAGTAGTAAGATTTACTTTTATAACACAAATTCTTGAAGCTCCGGCTTCAACAAATCCATTTTTCTTACTTCCAAGTATTTCTTGTATTTTCTCTTCAAACAAGAATTATTGCAATTAAAGTATTTTTGGTCAGTAGTTGGTCCTAGCTTGGGATTAGCCTTGTTTTTTTTTGTTCAAGTTCTTAACTAGAGATGTTCCCCTACCTTTGAGATCATACTTATCCTTTCCTTTACCAACTCTATTGAAACCTTTTCCCTTTTGAAACATGAGAACATTACTAGGTTTCTTAATGTTTTGTTTAGTAGTCTTAAGCATCCCATGCAACTTATTCAGTGATTTATGAAGATCGTGCATGATGCAGCTCATGAAGAACTAATAATATGACTCAGGTGATGATTATAGGATCAAATCCATATTTAACTATTAGTTAATATGAACATCTAATCTCTTAATATAATTATCATAGTCAACCATCTAGATAACATGAGGACTGACTAGGTTCCTTACGCCATCTAGCATGAAAAATAATGCTTTTGTAGTCTTAAAACTTATAACTCGAGCTTTTTTCTTAAACAAGTTCTTGAGTTCAGTGAGGAGAGTGTGGCATCAACCATGTGCTCAAACTAGTTCCCAAGGTATGAGTTCATGCAAAATAAAATTCAAAAAGATACATCCAATGACCTATCATTAGGCTTACGATAAGTAGCTAGCTCGACACAAGGAGAATTAGAGATAGCCTGTTGAAGGACATAGTGTCTCCTTTCCTAAGTGAGAGCTATTCTCAAATTTCTATGTTAATCGATGAAGTTATTTCCATATAGTTTGTCCTTCTCAAGGATCAATTACAATAAGAAGGTTTTGGTGTTATTATTTTCCATATTAATATAAGAAAAAATATGCAAAGATATAAAATATGCTTATCAAATAATTAGATTTAAAATACTTGCAAAAGTAACAGAATGTCCAACTAAATTTCATTTTTTATTTTGGAATCTAGCAGGATAGGACCCATAATTTACTTCTTAAATAAGATTTGACTTATCACTTAAGGTATTAGTAATTTAGAAAAGCAACACCTAACTAATTACGTCCTATGTAACTTTTGGTTGTTGGGTGACATCCAATTTCCCAACAATACGAACCTTATGCCTCAAGGCCCAAAGCCATTTTGATGGCCTTGTGAAGTCGAACCATTAATAGATGATAATCATTAAAAACTATTTCAAATTGAAACTAATCATGAATGCCCTTCTTTGGCATAATACAACGATGATACTTGTGAAGAAAGGCTTAAGTATTAGGAATGCATTTAACACATATTATAAGGGATAACTATATATTCAAAACATTCATGAGTGATAGCTCACAAGAAATAATAAATAAATAAATAAATAAAAATAATGTGTATGATACACCATGATCCCTAGATAGAAAAAAAATGTGGCAACCAATTGCAACTTCTAATCTTCTCACAAGACCTTTCTTGAACTCCTAAGGTCAGCTCCTTCGCTTCAAGTGCTAAACTCCAATCACATAGGATGTAAAATACTTATTAATGAACTAATTACAATCAATAAGGCTACATACAAAGAGCATCCTAAAATATAATAATCTACTAATTAAAATAAATAATCACAAAAATAGTGATTCAAAGGCCTTAAAACTATTACAAAAGTACATAACCACACACAAGTCGAAATTATAGGACGATGCTATATCACTATAAACAATTGCTCCATACCTACACTCATACATTTATCACCAAAATTAACATAGAAGCATGGGAAAAAGCAAGATAAAAAGGGGCCAAAGAGTAGTGCACTAGTGGGGTCCGGGGTAGTTCCCCAAGTGGTGGTTATTAAATTAGTTACATTAATTTATTAAACTAAACATAACTAATTGATCATATTAAATAATCACATTTATTAGTTTCAATTTGAAAATGGTAATGGATTGGTCCAATCAATTTTGAAAGTTTATAATCTCTATTATGCTTAACTGCCTCAATTAAATTTCATTTAATTATCCCTAATGAAATTAATCACATTAAAATAACCTCTTTGAATAGTTATTATAAGATTAATCAAATTTATATGACCCCGTTAAATAAGTATTACAAGGCTAATTAAATTAATCTAATCCCATTAAATAGGTGTAACGATAACAACCGTTACACAATCATGGAATTAAGAGATCTAACCATTCAAATCTCCTAAAATAGATAAATAAAACTAATCACCTAATTAAGTCCACTCAAATAGGTTAAATGAAATTAAATCAAATTGATTTGGTCCATTAAATTAGATCCAATAAATTAGTCCAATAAAAAGCCAAAAATTAGATTGAAAAGGAAAGACTAAATCAAACTAGATGTGAACAGAAATGATACAAACCTATTAGGTCAAAGGTAATCATAACAAGAGGCTCTAGTATCACTAAAGGATTTTAACCTTACAAAAACAATGTAGTAGAATAAAATCAAAGGCTAAAATATCAAAGAATACATGCTAGTCTAGGATAAAAAATGCTAGTCCCCATGACTAGGTTAATTGATTGATTTGAATTGAAGGTGAGAATGATTTTATCGGCTTCTTGTTCCAATTTGTCATTAATCTTATCGTTGGGCTTCCATCTTGTTTGAGAAAGCAAGTGTGAATTATGTCCCACCTCTACTAGTATACATAGATAATGAAATTAGATCACTAAGGATGAATGCTGGCACTACTGGGAACTCACTTTCAATTTCAGCAAAAATTTCACCATTCATAAAAGAGAGAACAATGGATTTTTGTAATAAAAATTCATTTTTGATTTATATTAAAACCCTATCCCACCATAGTTATAACTCACTTGGGCTTTTTAGTCAAATTAAAGCCACATTAGGTTTAATTATATTAATAACAACTTGGGCTTAAAGAGATATTAACCATATTAAGACCTTATCTTACTCATTTGATAATCCATTCTAATCTAGTTCGATTGGTGTGCGACCCTATTAGTTCACATAATATTGATAATGGAAAAAAAACTTTTTTTCAAGCCCAAAAATCATAATTTGTCTCTATAAAGATATTAAGACCACTCAAATTACGTAGAGGTCATAAGCTCAAAATAACCTATTGATTAAACAAAAGGCATTGATTTTTTCATCCTTCCTTTGTTAAATTTAAAATACCTTAAAACCCTAATTTAAGAAATTATGGAAAAATAAGAATTTATTAGGAAAATTAATTAAATAAATTATTTTATTAAAATAAGGGGAAGTATTTAAGAAAAAATCAAGAGAAAAATAATAAATAATTTAATTAGAAAAAATTAGGGTGTTTTCTTAATTAAAATAGAATTAAGAAAAAACTATTCAAAATATCCTAAATTAATCAAAAAAAGAATTTATTTATTATTTTACTAAATATTATTATTTTAAATATTCAAACAAAATACCAAAATATTCTAAATACCCCAACCGATCAATTTTTCCTTTTCCTTTTCCTTTTTTTCTTTTATTTTCCTTTTTCTTTCCTTTCTCTCCTTTTTTTCCTTTTTTTCCCTTTTTTCTCTAGATTGGGCCAGCCTTCGCGGGCTAGACCTCCCTCCTTCCTTCTACGTGACCCAGCCCATATCACCCTTCCTTTTCTTTTCCTTCGCCTACTCGCCAGCCGGTTTCTTTTCTTTTCTTTCTTTTTCTCTCCCATGGACTGGCTCACCAACCCACCTTTCTTCTTCCTCCCTCTCCTTCCCCAAACTTGCAGATCGAAGCCTACCACCACCCCGTATGCTGATAACTAGCTACCGCGCACCAGCCTGCCATGTTCCTTCTCTTCCCTATCGTTTTCCCTTCCTTTTTTGACCCCAACTAACCCTTTTACCTCCTAACACATGCCCTCCCTTCTTTCCTTCTCTTCTCCCCTGACAAAACAGACCCTACGACTTTGCAGGTCTGTACAGGCCTACCACTACCGGTCAGTAACCTTACCACACCTTCCCCCTCTTTTCCTCTTCCTCCTTTGTCATTTCCACCCCTCAATTACCTATAAATACCCCCAATAGATCCCTTAATTGGACTTCTTTTCCTTGCCAAAAAACTTACCCCTTTGCACCACCACATGTTCAGATGAATCCATAGCCACCCGAACCACCTACCAAACTACTCCCTACATCACCCTCCACTGAACCACACCCCCAATCACCTCTAATTCCTCCTGCACGAGCCACCATAGTCGTGTAAAGTTGGCTCCCCCATTTGCCAATTTTCCCCCATGGCTGCCCCTCGCACCGCCGTTCCTGCCATAGCCACCACCCTCCCTACCTTCCAAAACACCCACCTAAGCCTCCTCTACCTCACCTTACCTTCCTTTCTCCCTACTTCCCTTTCCTTCTCCCTTTCTTCCCCTCCACCACCTTTGGCCACCACACCAACCGTCACCTGTGTCGCCCTATAGCTGAGCCACCACCACCATTCTAACCCTGTCAACCCAAAGGATCCACCACCACCACAACCACCCTCTCACTCCCCCTCTTGTAGCCTAGAAACTCACATTTTCAACTTCTCTTCCTTCTCCACCACTATCTTTGCCACTTAGTTTCCACCACCTCTAGGTTGTATCCTAACCTCGACAATCCTTAAATATTATTAATGTAATTGTTATCATTTTATTAGTATTAATATCATGATTCTTAATATTATTATTACTACTACTACTATTATTATTATTGTTTTTGTTGTTGTTGTTTTTGTTGTTGTTAGTATTATTATAACTCTAGTATTAATATTATTATGAATATTCGAACTATTACTACTACTACTACTACTACTACTACTACTACTACTACTACTACTACTATTACTATTAGTATTATTGTTACTACTAATATTATTATAATTAACTTGGGATCTATTATTACTAATGCTAATATTAACATGATTATTCGAGCCTTATCATTACTATTACTAAGATTTGAAGTATTATTATTATTATTATTAACCTTGGCCCTATTAGTAGTAATGTTACTATTATTATGATTATTAGGACCCTTATTATTATCATTCTTAATATTCAAACTATTATTAATATTACTATTACTATTATTATCATTATTACTACTACTTTATCATTATTGTTATTATTACATATATCACTAATATTACTATCACTCCTAGCCCTATTATTATTACTATTATTATTAGTAGTAGTATCATTATTGTTACTATTTTAGTATTACTAATACTACATTATTATTACTAAGATTTGGGTTGTTATTAATATTATCATTACTACTACTACTACTACTACTACTACTACTATTATTAAATCTATTATCTTTAGTAATATAAAAATTGCGAATAATACTTTAACATGAACCAATATAACTACTAAGACCTATTTTGACTAATAGTAATATGATTATCTACTTTAAGAATAATAACCCTACTTTTACTTATAAAACTAATATTATTATTATTAATACTAATATTATGCTATGATAATGATAAGGTAGGAAATAATTGTAATAGGGAAGTTAACCCTTAGTATTTCCCTCTTATAGGTGAATCAAGTTAAAACCCTAAGGAAGTGTAAGAGTGTGCTCCAAGCCCGGTGTCATATTAGGTAAGGATGTAGTTAAGGATGATTATGTGTATTATGTGCCTCGTATGCCATGTATTATGTTACGTTGTGAACCTTATATTATTATGAATGCTTACTTGTAATGCAGTGCGGAGTTAAGGTATGCTTATATGACTTCCTTATGGCATGTGTAAAATGATTTGTATGTTATGATTGTGGTATTATGTGATATGACCCTCTAGGACACGCATGCTAGGATGGTTTAATGAGATGGTATAGGGTGAAAGGATAAAAAGGGGGAAAGGGTAAGAGAGTGGACTAAAGAGGAATGAGTATGACCTCCTTATCTCATAATCCATGAGAGTACATAAAAGGAAAATATGGATAAAATAAGAGAGTGGAGTGAATCTTATATGGGGAAGTCTAGGGTTTACATGGGATGGATGGTTTTTACATGGGAATGATCCTTACATGTGAAAAGTTGTCTTGGAGTTTAAGTAAGGTGAGGGAATAATTGCTTTTTGATTGGAGTCCTAGGGAGAAACATAGTACATAAGTTGGTATAAGGATGTATAGGAAACTTGGTTAGGGTTTGGGGTAGCCAACTAGAATTTCTTGGTAACATGTGTAAATTGGGAAGTAAGGTGAAATATTTGGGGTTGAATCTAAGTGAGAGGATGAGTTGAGGATAAAGGAGCATTATTTGTGTGGATTAGAGGAAGGATGGACTACATAGGCCAAATTAGGGTTTTCAAGGAAAATCCTAGAGGGTGATAGAGAGTTGTCCTTAGATGGCATGAGGAAGTGGACCTCGACACACACACTAAGGATTTGGGTATTCGTGATAATTAAGGAGAAGAGGGAAAGGGTGTTTGGATGTGTTGGGAGGCCTAGGAGTTCCAAGATATGGGATGGGCTCTCTCAGGGTAATACGAGTAAACAGATTGTGTGAACGGGTAGTACCAAAGAAAATGCATATCTAGGGTGAAAAACATATATTGAATAAGACACGGTTAGGATACTAATTGTTTAAAGTAAAATATTATTGATTCGGGCCTAAATTGATACACCAACATAATAGTGGCCAGGTGTCAGATGCCCTAGGGACCAATCCACCGGCATATAATAGTAGTCAAGTGCCTCCTAGCCTGTATATTTTCGTTCCACCTGCTATGATAGTTGGGGATCCAAAGCTCAATAAACCAAACCTTAAGTTATAGTAAGACATAGAAAAGACGCTAAGTACTTATAGTGAAACACCATAAGAGTCAGGGCCAGACCGATGCACTGGCATAATAGTGGCCAGAAGCATCTTGCCTTGGAGACCAATCATGGGCATATAATAGTGGTTAGGTGTGTGTTGTCCTATACATTTCCAATCCACCGGCTATAATAGTAGGGTTTCCGTACTCACATGGACTTATAAAGAGCATTGTGTGAAATGAGCATATCGACCAGAGATCTAACGAATGACTTTAATCGGACTATAATATAGCCTCTACCATTTGCATTGCTTGTATTTTTATTTGTATGATCATGCTCTTATTATATGCTTTTTGTGTATAGCCTTAGCTGCATGGTTACCTTGCTCATTACATAGTGTACTGACCACCTATTTCATGGGTACTACTCATTCCCAAGAGTAGAGGACCCTGGTGAGTTTATACAAGTAGGAGACACCATTTTCGATGCCTATGATACTTATGAGGCATTGGATGAGGCTAATATTTGATCTTTGAACTTGGCCTGGGGGTCCGAGAGTGATGTTGGCTGGATTCTCTTTTACTTTAGTTTATCTATGTATTGTTTTTTTTTTGTTCGTTTTATCGTACTGTACCTTTTATCCCCTTTGGGAATTCTAATTATGCACACTATTAGGTTGTAATAACTTTTTAATGCGCACTCTGATTTCCTTGTTATGGACATTTTAGTTTTTCTATGAATCCTTTTTTAAATTTATATAAGGTTTCGTAACAACTTTCCATAAGCCTTATGATTAATACAAGACTGGCCGAGAGTCGGGCTTGTACTGATCACGATGGTAGCACTCCCATGCTTGCGTTTTTTTATTTAAACAAAAAATTTCAACTGTAAATTTAAGGGTTTTAAAATATTACACTCTTTCTTGAACACCAAGTAATACTAACCTTAAATAAATGACACCTATTTTACACATGGCCTTATTAACATTAGTCATACTTGTCGAGGGGTCTAAAGATATCTCACTCATGTTAGGACAAGAACAAATCCCATCTTGATCATCTATACTCCTCTATATTATTCATACCATGTTTGATCATTACCTTTATGATCTCCCCTAATAAGGGTAACTTTTGGTAAAGTCAAAATGTGATGATCATCATACTTGCACCTCTATATTATTTATACCATGTTTGATCATTACCTTTATGATCTCCCCTAATAAGGGTAACTTTTGGTAAAGTCAAAATGTGATGATCATCATACTTGCATATATGACGATCTCAAGTCAAAGGATACTATACTATTTGGAAAACATTGATGACACTTCATCTAATATTCAATGTAGTATCCTCCTATTAGGTTAGTTCAATACCATATTCCATGACATGTATCTTTATAATTAGTTTGATGATAATATTTCTGTTGGTTAGTGGAGTTCCACATTCTAGTCACATACTCGATTATCTTCACAAAAAATTATTACTCAAAGGTATAAAAACATTTGAATAAATAACATCAAATTATCTTTTTTTAATAAAAACAATCACAAAATATGTAAACATAAATCATCAATTATGATTGGTTATTGGCTATATTTCCAGCACGAGTAACATGTGAGGTGGACATTATCACTATTGAAAATGCATTACTTATATGTTAAACTCTAATAGTGTTAGTTTTGGATGGATGAGATATCCTTATTTTTATATTTCATCTTAAGGGAAAGAGTGGACCCCTCGAAAATCTATATTATATTAGAATAGTTAGCACCAAAAAATATTAGGGAAGTGCACAACTTACTTGGATATGTAGGTTACTTCAAACATTTTGTCCTAGGCTTCTATACAATCACTTGTCCTTTTACTACCATATTGATGAATACAACACACTTTTAGTGGGATGACAAGTGTAATGAGGCTTTGGAAAAGTTGAAAAGGAGATTCACTTTAGCTTTAGTAATACCATAATTTACATAAACATAAGTAGGGTAACTAAAGATATGCATATTAGAATAATTATCTATCTTACTAGATCAAAAATCCTAAGGTGTATTCAAATCAATGGACCACTTTAGTTACCGATTCACTAGTTATGCTTCTATATGAACCGTCTCAACCCAAAAATCTCTACATAGCCCTCCTTGTTATAACATGCATATAACCTTCCCAAATAAGGTTATATTTATTCGCTTAGAAACCCCATTATGTCATGGTCTTCCAACACAAGTTTGAGGTCTCTGTATCCCATGGTCTTAGAAAAAATCTATAAAACTCTACTTAACAAACTCAATACCATTATCTATCCTAAGACACTTAGCTTGTTCCCTAGTATGCTTCCCTATCAAGGTCTTCCATCATTTGAAAACACAAAACACATCATTCTTATGCTTTAAGAAATAAACCCATACCTTTATAGAATTCATCAATAAATGTGAGAAAGTATGGTGAACCACCTTTAGAAACCACTTTCAATCGACCCCACAAATTTGAATGGATATACTTAACAGGCCCTCTCATACTATGCTTAGGTGTTGAAAATCTAACCCTTTTCTACTTGACAAATGCATAGTGCTCACAGAAGTGCATAGTATTTGTAGTCTATCCATCCAACAACTCTTTCATAGATAGCTCAATCAAACCCTTGACACTCATATGTCCTAGTCTCATGTGCCAAAATCTAGTAACATCTTAGTCTAACAACCTCGATGTTATCATAAGAGGTGTCCCCTAATAGTGGAACCCACCAACTCATATAGTGCCTCGACCCGCTTCCCCTTCATCACCATCATAATATCTTTTATAACTCTTAGGGTACCATCCTGTAACACCCTCAAAATTCACTACTAAAAATTTTATTTTATTTAAGATTTAGCATAAGTAATTAAATCAAAACTTGTGAATTTTTGGGGATATTACCGCCATGATCAGTACAAGTTTGGCCCTCGGATGTTCTCGTACTAACCATAAGGCTAAAGGAAGTCAACAACCATCATAATTCAAATTCAAAACAAGGTTTCATAAGAGCGTTGAAACATACATAAAACAGAAATCATAGTACACAGAAAAAGGTTTAAAATCCAAGGTACATCAGTAAAATTCCTCGAAAGGAATAGAGATTACGATACAATAAAAATCAAGTATGAGTGAAATAGTACAATGTTTAAGAACATGAAAAGTAAATCTTGCCACGACACACTCGAATCCCCAGGCTAAGTTCATGCTCAATACTCAATCCCGCCCGATGCCTCATAAACATCAAAGGTATCAAAAATAGTATCACCAACCTACAAAGAGTCAATGGGGCCTTCTGGTCGTGGCAATAAGCAGCACTTATGAAATGGGTGGTGAGTACGCTATGTACTAAGAAAGGTAACCATGTAATTAAGGCCAAAACACAAAGGCATATAATATAAGCATAATAAAATAACAACATACAATCATTTCAGATAAATAAAGACCAAACTATAGTCCGGATCAACTGGTTCTTAAATGTTTGATCAATACTCATTTCACACCATGATTATTATCATTCCATGCGAGTGTGAGAACCCCACTATTATAGTCGATGGAACACAAAACATATAGGGCATAACACTCTTGAGTGCTATTGATGACGGTGGATTGGTCTCCAAGGCAAGATGCTCTTGGCCACTATTATTCGTCGGTAAACCGGTCTGGTCCCGACTCTCATGGTGTTTCACTATATGTACTTAATGCTTTTTCCCATGTATTAATATAATTATGTTTGGTTGGTTGAGTATGGAATCCGCCACTATTATAGTCAGTGGACCAAAAAAAATAGGGCATAATGCTCCTAACCACTATTATTCATTGGTGGATCGGTCTCTAGGGAATCCTGGCTGTTGGCCACTATTATTCGTCAATGGACCAGTATGGACCCAACTCAATAGTCTTCCTCTTTAAATGATTATTGTCTTATTGTGTCTTATTCAACAAGTTTCACTATAGACATGCATGTCACACTCTCTATCTATACTTATCCTCCTAAGAGTGCCTGTCTCATATCTTGAGACTATTGAACCTCCTGACACACCCCAACATCCTTTCCTTCTTTCCCTTACTCACACTAGAGGTCCAACTCCTAAGTGTGCGGGTAAAGGCCTACTACCCTACACCTCTAAGTCCACTTACTGCCTCACCTAGGGTTTTCTCCAGAAACCTTAATTTGGGCCTATGTGGCCCATCCTTCTTTGTCTTACACAACCCAAACTATTTTAACACTCCACACATCGAAACCCTTAGATTCAACCCCCATATTCTTACTTTACTCTTCCAAATACATGTGTGACCATGAAACCCTAGGTGGTCACACCAAACCCTAGCTTACCACACCAAAATCTAGCATCCTCCTTTCCACATGTCACCCCTCTATTTCTCACATTACACTCTTGCTTTCCCATAACACCTATACTTGCCCTACACATGAGATTCCTCCAAACTCATCACATACTCCGCTCACCCTTAATTACTTTTACTTTCACCACCTTCTCAAATTAGGGTTTTCCTCCCAAACCCTAGCTTTGTCTCCTATACACCCTTATACTATCTCACGTACTATTTTTCACCCAAAGCCTCCAATCACCCAAAAAAAACTCTTCCATTACCTTCCTCACACCCCAAGGAAACTTTTCATACATAAAGTTCATCCCCATGCAAAATCCATGCACCCCATACAAACCCTCAAGGTTTTAAGCAAAACCCTATAATTCTCCCATACAAACACCAAATTCTCCCATGTAAACCCTAGATTCTCCCATGAAAATCTTATATTCTCTCCCATACAAACCTTAGATTCTCCCGTGCAAACCCTAGATTCTCCCATACAAAGTTCACCTACTCTTTTATTTTATTTATAGCCCCCTTTTATTTTTCATCTCTTGGATCATGGGATATTTAGGTCAATCCCACATTCCTTGGTTAACTTACTTTCCCATTTTCCTTTTTCATCCTTCTATCCGATATCACTACATTAATTACCCTAGATTAAATGTCCTAAAAGGCTACATCACATCACATCACAATTCATAGCATATATATATATATATTATTCACATGCTATAAGGGAACACATGAGCATACCTCAACTATAAGCCATGCTACATATAAGATAATTATAATAATAAACATGAGATACATAACATGTCATGATACATGGCATACAACGTATATAAGGCACATAGCACACATAGGGCCTTAGCTACATCCTTATCTAACATGACATCGGTCTTGGAGCACGCTCCTACGCCTCCTTAGGATTTTGACTAGTTTCACCTATAAGAGGAAAAAACAAAGGATTAGTTTTCCTCCTACAAAATATATTATTATTTCCTATTTTATTCTAATATTAGGGTTAATATTATTAAAATAAATTCTACAAGTAAAAATAGGATTTTTTTTTTATTCTCAAGTTAGCCTACTAGATTATTACTAATCAAAATAGGTTTATATTAATATTTATAGCCATATTATATTGTTAAAGCTAATAGCTTTATTTCTTCTAATAATAATAGTATGAACACTCATTATAGCAAAACTAGTAGTAGTAGTAATAATAGTAGTAGTAGTAGTAGTAGTAGTAGTAGTAGTAGTAACACTAATACTCATAGTAATAGAAACCCTAATATTTTCAATGCTAAGGCTAATAACAGAGTTAGTGATAAAAATAATATAATAATAGTAATAGTAACAAAATACTAATATTACTAAGGATATTGATAATAATAATAATAATAATAATAATAATAATAATAATGATGATGATGATTATGATGATGATGATGATGATAAAAGCATTAAGAATAATAAATAATAATATTAAAGTTTGAATATTTTTTTTATAGTAATAAAATGATAACATGGGAAAACTACTACTAATACTACTACTACTACTACTACTACTACTACTACTACTACTACTACTACTACTACTACTACTACTACTACTACTAATAATAATAATAATAATAATAATAATAATAATAATAAGAATAATAATTGAAGTAATAATAAAATAGGGTTTCGACCCGTTAATAATAATAAGATTAATATTCTTAGGCTGTAAATAATAATAATAATAATAATAATAATAATAAATAATGATAATAGTAATAATAATGATGATGATAACATAATAATAATAATATTAATAATAATATAATACAAATAAAAAGAATGAGGTTTGCATAAATAGGACTTAGGAGTTGAAAAGAGTCAGGGTATCACCTAGGGTTGGTGGTGACCAGTGACACTAGCAGTGACGGCGGAGATATGGAAAGATGGAGAAAAGGAGAAAATTGAGTGTTTAGGGTAGGAGAGGGGAATGAGGGTGGAAGTTGAGGTGGTGGTAGTTGCCTAGGTGGAGAGGGTTGGAGTGGTGGTGGTGGCGTAAGCAAAGGCGGCGGTGTTGTGGTGGCCGAGGGTGGTGAAGAGGGAGGAATGGAGGAGGAGATGGAGTAAGGGAAAAAAGAGAATAGGGGAAGGTCTACAACTGATTTTGGAGGGTATAAAGGGTGGTGGTTATGGAAGGAGTGGCGGTGGATGGCGATGCAAGGGTGGCGGTGGCTGGGGGATGGCTCGTGTAGGGAAAATCGAGGGTGGTGGAGGGTGTTGTTTGGTGGAGGGTGATGTAGGGAATGATTTGGTGGTTGGCTCGGGCGGAATCCCTAGACGACGACAAAGCAACGAGTAGCGAAACAGGCAGAGGCAATAAGAAGGGGGTAGAATTCTAGGTTGAGAAAATAATGGTGAACGAGGGTGGTAGAGGGGTATTTATAGGCTAAGGATGAGGGGGAAGGAGAGAGGGGGAGAGGAATGGTCGGTGGCAGGTGTGCAAGTTGCCGGACTATGGCTCCATGGCCGAAGAGGCCTACGAAAATTAGCAAGTCAAGCTACTCGGGAAGGGGAAAAGGAGAGGAGAGAGAGCCACATGTGAGGAGAGAAAGGGGTTGTGAATAGGTGGAGAAGAGAGAGGGAGTGCCAAGGAAGGGGATAAGGGCAGTAGGCTGGCGTGAGGCAGGAAGTGGGGTGGTTAGGCATCGGGGAAAGGAAGGGTCATGGGAGGAAGAAGGGGATGGGGCATGCGGTACACCTGGTAGTCTAGGGGAGGAAAGAAAATGAGGGGGGAGTCAAACAGGGCTGGGGGAGAAGGGGGTGTGTGGCGCAGGCCTAGGTCGCGCGGAAGGAAGGGAGAGGGGAGAGGGACTAGGCCGTAGGCTAGGCTGGCTTAGGCCGGGGGAGAGAAGGAGAAAAAAAGAAAGAAAAGAAGAAGGAAGAGGAAGAGAAGTAAAAGAAAAAAGGAAAGAAAAGAGGGGAAAAGGAAAATAGATGGGTTAGGTATTTAAAATATTTTGGTTTTTTTAGATATTTAAAAATAATAATATTTTAATAAAATAATAATTAAATTTTATTTTTAGACTAATTTAGGATTTTGGAAATATTTTTCCTAAATTCCCTTTTAATTAGCAAAACACCCTAAATTTTTCTAATTAAATTATTTATAAATTTCCTCTTGATTTTGCCTTAATTACTTCCTCTTATTTTAATAAAATAATTTATTTAATTAATTTTTCTAATAAATCCTTAATTTATCATAATTTTTGAAATTAGTGTTTTGGGGTATTTCACATCCTTAATAACACACTGGCACCCATTACAAACCAAGGAACTCAAAGAGATGAGGCTCTTGGTCATCTCTGAGACATGTCTTATGTTGGACAGTGTCCTAACCACACTGTCATGCATTCTCACCTTTCCGTCCAAATCCCAACAACTTTACAAGCAACATCGTTGCCCATCAAAACAAATCCACCTTGATTCCCCTTGAACTTCTGAAACCAACTCCAGTTGGCACATATATGGCTAGATCACCCAAAATCTAAGACACGTCTATCACTAATCTTATTTTGTCTATCAGTGGTCGATAACACATCTCCATCGCTATCACCATGGGCAACTATAACATTATCCTTTTTATCAATTGACTCACCAAACATTGCACTAGGCTTCCTATTAGGATAAAACTTCCTAACATGCCCCTTCTTGTGACACCCATAGCATGTTATGCCAACTCTTCGACTTAAATCTAGACTTCTTACTATCACCAGACCCCAACTCTTGTGGCCTCCCCCTAGCTACTAATCCCTCAATATGTGAGTCTCCGAAATTATCGATACCAGTCAACTAACTATCAATCAACTTCTATCATAGTAGGATGGATTTCACATTCTCAAGTACTAACTCATCATTCCCATATAAAATCGTCTCACAAAGATATTTAAAACTTGAGGGTAAAGAACATAACAACATAATAGCTAAATCTTCATCATCTAATTTAACATCTATATTATGTAGATACATAACTATAGAGTCAAATTCATTCAAATGAATTTTAAAAGATTGGCCCTCACCTAGTTTCATGTCATGAAGCTAACTCTTCAACAATAGCCGATTTGCTACCGATTTTGTCATGTATAATGCTCTAACTTGAACTACAAGGTAGGCACCACTAATTATTTTGCTACTTCCTGTAATACATCATTCGGCAAACATAAATGTATGATTAAAAGGGCCTTCAAATATAATTCTTTGAATCTCTCATCCATCATCGATTATGGCTTCTTTGAATGGCTAGATAAAGCTTTTCCCAATCCGTTCTAGATTAGAATAACCTACATCTTCAATTTTTATAATCCAAAATAAATGGATTGATTAAACTTCTTAATATTAAATCTTGTATCCATCTCGATAACTGGATCTCTTGAACTATATAGCTTTAATACCAAATTGCTACTGAATTAGCATGGATTTACAGAAATCCACACCAATTTGAGATTAACAAGATTATGCAAAATTGAGAATTCATTCACAAAACAAAACAATTCAAAAAAAAAGTACATATCTTTATTCGTACACGTCTAATCATAGAATGATTAAGAGCTTGTTTGGTTTTACTTAAGAAAACATTTTTTTAGATAATCAATTATAAAAAGTAATTATAAATTTTTATAAGTGTTTGGTTTTAATTTTAATAAGTAATTATAAAAAAGTGATTTGTAAAATTTTCTTTCTAAAAGTAATTATCTATAAGTAATGTATACCTACTTTTAAAATTACTTCTGCAACTTCCTCACCACGCGGTACAGTATCTTTTTTTAAAAAAAAAATCATTTATTTCCCCCACCCTCGAGTCTCTGGTAAAATTTTGTTGTCAAGAATGAGAGAGAAGGGGTTGGGGGATGGTGGTAAAACGCATATACCCATTTCTATCTTTTCTACACTGTACTCTCTTCCTCCATATCTGTCCACACATTTCTCCTCCTAGCCAGCACTTCCATGGCGCCCTTCTTCTTCCTCCCCCAAACCTTGTTTCTTTCCATCTTCATCCTCCAATCCTCTCTCTATTATGGGCAATTACCAATTACCCCGAATGGAAGTGCAAATATCAAAATAATAGACTCGAGCATATGTTGGAGCTGTTGAGAGGGAAGCGGCTTGTTTTCGTCGGCGATTCACTGAATAGGAATATGTGGGAGTCACTAGTTTGTGTCCTTAGAAATTCTAGCTATGGAAGACAAGAGCAAGGTTTATGAAGCTTACGGCATGCAACATTTCTGAACCGAAGATTCTTACTCATTTGTATTCCGAGTAAGTCTCATCGGCCATCATGTTTTTCTATATATATGTAGAGAGAGATAGATAGATAGAGAGAGAGAGAGAGAGATGTGGTTTCGATGCGATTTGTGATGGATGTTTCCCCCAGCTATGATCAAACAGGATTATAATTGTACCATAGAGTTCTTTGCATCTCCTTTCTTAGTTCGGTAGTGGGAAGTAAAGGATAAGGATGCGGGAACAAAGGAAACACTCCGACTTGATCTGATTGTCGAGACTGCCGATCAGTCTAAAGGCGTCGACATACGTTCACTCTGTCATCATCGGTGGCCAAGGCTTTGGGGCCACGATCAGAGCCATCAATGGAGGAGAATGCAATGGTAGGAACATTGCTACTGTCAACACTAGGTGATTGTGTGTGATATTTTGGCTATGTGTTGTGTTGTAAGATATTTCTAGATAAAATGGTTGTTCATAATTTTTTTAATAAGTTTATAATTTTTATTTTACAATTTTTAGTACTTTGTAATATCTTCATATTTTTTTTTATACTTTTTAATGTTTCATATGATTTTTAATATTTAATATTTAATATTACATAATTTATATAATAATTATTACCAATATATATATATATATATATATATATATATAGAAAGATAAAAATTATAGATAGAAAATGAAAAGTAAATTTATAAAAAAAAATGAAAACCAAACACTAATAAGGTACCATAACTAGTTTTTTAGTATTAATAGCTTATATAATAAAAGTAAAAACAAACATATATTTTACTTATCAAAGTACTTTTTTTAAAAGTAGATTTCTAAAAGTAATTTTAATCTAAAAGTAGTTATTACAAATAAGTAAAACCAAACAAGGGCTAAACTAATCAATCAATCAATTACATAAATGTAAAATTCTTTTTTAATGGAGAATGCTATGGAAAGAAAAAGAAGAAGTTGTGATGCTCAAATCTCGATGGATAGGGTTTCAACATGTCTTCTTTTAAAGAAAAAAAAAACCTACAGAGTAAAACAACGTCTTTCAGAAATAAATAAAAACACAATTTGTATTTAAGAAACATGGGACCTCCATGCTCATTTCCATACTTTTGACTTTTGCCCAAAACATATCAAATGTTTCTTTCAGAAACAAATATCGTGTTAATAAATATGGTACCCTTGTTTTTCTTACATAAAACTCCATACTATACCAAACTTTTCCAATGCATGTACGAACCAACACAATATTATATTATTCTCAAATATCCAGTCAAAACGTACAGTGAGAGATTGTAGTAATGATGTAGGAAGTATTTCCTAAGCTTAAGGGGTGAAATTTACATGGCATAGATAGGGTTGTGTCACATAATAACTAGAGGGAGATGGAGGATGAATGGGTGAGGTATTGAGGGAAGATTAGTTGAGAGAATATTGTAATAATTAGAAGGCAAGTTCCCACCTAAGGGAGGTGGAATTTGGAGGAGAGTCGGTGAGGAAGTTGAGCAGCAAAACCAAAGGGGAGAGGGAATGGATTAATTGTGGTATGGAGTTGGGTTATGATAGGTTAGAGAGTTACTTAGCATAAATTACAGGTGTTGACATAAGAATAAATCAATTATAGTTTATGAAGTATTTAAGGAATACTTTTCTAACTAAACATGTCTCTGTAGGGTGTTTTTAGGCTAAATCAAGAGTGAGAATTAAGTCATCATAAAAGTAAGGAGATTTAGTTAAGGTGTGCAAATGTTAAGTAAGATCAGAGTTAAGATTGATACACAGGATAAAAGTAAATGTAAAATATTTTTAATTCCTTATTCATCTCTAAAATATTAAAATATAATGATCACCAATTTTTTATAATTTGAAAGTACTTTTTAACATAATCTTTTTATTATTATTTTAAACACGACAAATAGAATATGGATAAAAATCAAGGAATTTAAATAGGGATGAATTATAATTATCCACAAGAGGTTGGATAGTTGGAGGCACCTTAAATTTCTAGCATGAATCAAACTTGTAAAATATGTTAAGGAAATAAAAATAAAATATTTGAAAATGTTGTTACAGTTTGTAAATCCTTAAAATGTAACAAAACATGCAAAAATAATAACTTTATTGTAAAATCACAAAGATTCTTAAATAATCAGAGTTTTCAAAATACAGGGTGTTATAGATGGACTCGAATACATAGCATAATGCGTCCTAATAACCAAATCGATATGCATTAAACGACAGGTAACTTATCACCTAAGGGAGTTGACTTTAATCGGTATTTTGTTACACCTTATGGAAGCACGGAAACGTAGGTGAACGACTATTTTCCGTCTGGGGGACTATAACTTCATCAGAAACGTTAAAGAATTATTGAAAATGTCTGATACCGAAAAGATTAGAAAAAATGGATGAAAAGACACCATTTAATATGGTTGAGGGTAACAAAAGGAAAGAAGAGGGAGGGAGGGAGGCAGGGAGGGAAGACGGAAGCATTGATGAAAAGAGAAATGCAGTAAAAAAAATTAATATATGACTTATTTTTGCATAAATAGTTTATTGTATTAAATTTTATATACAATTAATATATATATATATATATATATATATATATATATAACTAGTATCCATATAATTAAAATATGTAAATATATAATTATTATGAGTATAATTAATATACACACACACACACAATTTTAATAAATATTTTATTTACCATTTCTTGCCCACCTCATTTTCTAATTTTTCTAGAAATTGATGTTTTTTTTCTGCCCTGCCCTCATCCTCATCCTTGTAAATCCCCCCACGCACCTTACATAAGCCAAAGGAACATAGTAAAATGTTGTTGATTATAAAAAATAAAGATCATGATTAAGGGTTTATTTGATATTAGGCATAGTATTAAAAACCGGACCGAACCGGCCGGTTGAATCAGTAAACCCGCGAACCAGTGATAAAACCAGTTGAAAAGGTAGGCTGAACCAGTTTTACAAAAAAACCGGGTGATGTGGCAAAAATCGGTCGATTTTTACAAAAACCGGGAACCGGCGGTTTTTTTAGGAACCGGTGCGGTTTTGTTTTTCACCCAAAATTACCCTTTCGCCCTCAAATTAATTCTTTAGTGTGCTGTGTCTTAAGGGGTAAATATGTCTTTTTACCAAATCAAATCCTAACCCTAAACCAAACCAAACAGAGCACTACTGCTGCGAGCCTGCTGCTGCGTTTGTCTTCGAAGTTCAAACTTCGATTCATCTTCAACCTTGGCAATTAGCTTCGCACGACTGCTCTGCCTTTGCTAATTGCCATTACTCATCTTCAAACTTCGATTCAATACAAATCTTGTTCCGTCTGCCATTTCTACTCTGCTAATTGCTACTCAATTTTCTTGACACTGCTAATTGCAATTCACAGCAGAATTGCAATTCGATTTTAATTTTCTTCGAACGCTGACATTGCTACTCAGGTCATTATCTCAATTCTCCCATCATAATATGCTTAATTACTTGTTATTTGTTATTTCAATTTTAATTTTGTGGCTTCTGTTGTTCTGCTGAAATAATATCGTTTTAATTTTCTTTTGTAGACTTCTACTTAATTACCTGTTTGTTGAGGATCGATTGCCTGCTATCAATCGGTAAGGGGAAGGCAATTGCATACTGTAATGCACGGTGCACCTGTTCTTTATCTTTGCGTTCTTGTGTTCCCTGAAATAATACCATTTGAACAAATAATTTTTTGCTGTTAATTGCTGTTTATTTCGTCTGCCTGAATTCATTTTTCTGCTGTGTGCTTCGATTGTCTATCATATTTGATCTGGTGAATATTTTATTGAGCATTTACAAACCAAATGGCAATTTGGAATAATAAGAAGTGCGGAGCATTCATCATGGGAGTTGCCGATATTTTCTGTTCCTGTATACGTGTGGTCTGCTACAGATTCTTGTGTTTCCCTAGGCATTGTGCTGCCACTTCTAGTTGATCTTCCTGGAAGATGAGTTGGTGTGATTCATAATTTGCAGTCCAAGTAATTAAGAATGAAGTTGCTACAAGTTACAATGTACAAGCATGTTATTATGCTTTTCTGTAGTTCGGAAGTTTCTGCTGCAGCTATCCAATTATGCTGTAGCTTAATTCTTATACCATATTTTATGACAAGGTTGAGGGCCTAGGAGAGATTGCATTCTTCTGTCAATATTTCTTTGCACTGAAGTTCTTGGTGACTGAAATCATGTTCAATTACATAAGCTTGGAAAATGCCGAACTGGACATAGAATTGATGTTATCTACAAAAAATGTTTTGTTTCAGTGCCTTCTGAATCCCCTGGATGAGAGTTTATAAGTATTGTCTTCCCTGTCTTCTCAAGTTCTTTTTTATTGTTCTGAAATAAAATACCTATTCTTTGCCTTGTTCTTGTTGCAAATTGATTATGAAATTTAGATCTGAAATACCTATTCTGAATGGCCAAGTTGTATTACTTTCTGTTTTAAATTAGATCTATTTTTACCATTCCCATTGGTATGCAAATCAGAATGACTCTGAATATGATGATTATGCTAACTATGATGATTATGCTGAATATGGCAATATGCTGTCTGTCTATTATTTTTTTTGGTTTTATTGATGCTGAATTTGAGAAGTATGCTCTATTATTGGATATATAGTGTTGTTTGCCACTAAATTTGTGATGATTCTCTAAAATTGCTAACTTGGATGATTAATTAGTAACTTCTAATTTCTTCTTTGTCCCTTAAAGATGTCTGCGGAGGCTAGTAATACTGGCTCTATGCCAAATTCTTCTCAAAGTACTTCTAGAGGAAAGAAGGATCCAGCATGGGGTCATTGTAGAGAAGTTGAGGATGCTAATAAGAGAAAAAAGTTACAATGCTTATATTGTTCTAAGCTGCTTTCTGGAGGTGGAATCCATCATGTCAAACAACACTTAGCTGGTGTTAAAGGTCAAGTAGAGAGGTGTAAAAAAGTTCCTCCTAAAGTTGGTTTTGAAATGAACGAAAGTATTGAAGAGTTTGCTAGAAAAAAAAGAAAGACACAAGAGTTTTTAGCCGAAGATAACCCATATTGTTCGATGGACTTTCCTTCACACCAAGAGCCATGTTTGATACCTCCTCATATGGTAACTAGTAGTTTCAAATCAGGTGAGAAATTAAGGATTTTAGACAAGGGAAAACAAAAGACTATAGGGCATCATTTCATGCCAAGAACAACTCCAGGGGCACAACCAACACTAAAAAGTGTGTTACAAAGAAAAGATGCTGTTGAGAAAGTTGATGTTCTCATTTCTAAGTGGATGATTGATTCATGTATCCCATTTAATGCTGCAAATTCTAATTATTATCAATCTGTTATTGATGGTATAGCTCACATTGGTCCTGGTTATAAGGGACCAAATGTTCATGCTCTTCGCGGTTATTTGTTAATGAAAAATGTTGAAGAGGTGAATAATTATGTTGAGACTTTTCGTTCTCATTGGAAAGAATGTGGTTGTACTATTATGGCAGATGGGTGGACAGACCAACATAATCAAACTTTAATTAACTTCTTAGTTTATTATCTAAAGGGTACTGTGTTTTTAAAGTCTGTTGATGCTTCTGATGCTTCAAAAACTGCTGAACTATTGCATAAGTTATTTAGAGATATTGTTCTCTATGTTGGTGCTGAAAATATTGTGCATATGGTGACTGATAATGCTGCGAATTATGTTGCTGCTGGAAGGTTGTTAGAGCATGAGTTTAAGTCACTTTATTGGTCTCCTTGTGCTGCACATTGTCTTAATTTGATGCTTAAAGATATGGGTAAGTTGGATGAGGTGGAAGACATTGTCAAGCATGCCTCAAAAATAACCAAGTATATCTATAATCATTGTTATGCATTGCATTTGATGAGAAAGTTCACGGAAGGAAGAGAGATTATTCGTCCAGCTCCTACTCGGTTTGCTACTAATTTTATTGCTTTGCAAAGCATTTTGACACATAAGAATGCTCTTAGGACGATGGTTGTGTCTAGGGAGTGGACCTCTTGTGCTTATGCTAAGGATAGGGAGGGTAAGAAGTTTGTGGAGAATGTGTTGGATACCACATTTTGGAAGGAGTGTGCTATAATTGTGTAACTTACCGAACCTCTTATACGTGTTTTCCGATTGGTGGATAGTGGAGATAAACCATGTATGGGTTATTTGTATCAAGCATTTCACAAGGCTAAAGATGATATGGTTGCTAGATTTCATAGGAGAAAGAAAAGGGTAGAGCTTTATCTTCAAATTATTTCTTCTCGTTGGGATAATCAACTCTCAAGGAACTTACATGCAGCTGGTTATTGGTTTAATCCTCATTTCCAGTACTCATCTGAATTTTCTCAACATCAAAATACTATGTCTTATGTTATTGATGTCATTGAGAGATATGCAAATGGAAATTTCACATTGAGGTCAAAATTAACGAGGGAAATGAGTTCTTTTAGAAAAGCAGAAGGTGATTTTGGAAGATGGTCTGCTGTACAAGATCGTTGTGTTTTTGCTCCAAGTATGATTTTGTTACTTATTTCAAGGTATTATCAAAATTTTATATCTATTTACATTTTTTTAGTTTGTTTGGTAAATTATTATAATGATTTTGTAGATGAATGGTGGGCATTATATGGATGTGGTGCTCCAAATCTACAAAAGCTTACCATTCGTGTTTTAAGCCAGACTTGTAGTGCTTCTGGTTGTGAAAGAAATTGGAGCATATTTGAGCATATCCATTCGAAGAAAAGGAATAGACTTGAGCACCAAAGACTCAATGATTTAGTTTTTGTGCACTCTAACTTGAGATTGCAACAAATGTGTGAATTTAATTTATTGTTGTCTTACTATTGTAAATCATGTGTAAAGTTATTTATTTTATATGATAATATTACTAAGCTTGTCTAATTTTGTTTTCTTTTGTGTAGAAATCGATTTAAGACAAGTTATGATCCAATTAATTTTGAAGAGTTTGATGCAATAGGCTCTTGGATTCTTATGGATGAGCCATCTAATTTGAATAACGAAGAGCTTGAGTTGCTTAGAAATGAATTAGCTTCTGTCACTATTCAAGACAATCCTAGTGAAGGTACGAGGCTCATACCTTTTATAGCTTATATAAGTTGATATAATAATTTAAGTAATTATTCTTATTCCATTTTTGTAGACGTATTGGATGAAATTGTCGGAAATGAAGATGATGAAGTTGAAGGGGAGAGTGGAGATGATGATGATGAAGATAATCGCATGCATGAAAATGTCATTCCTATATTTTCTAATGTTGGAGATGATATAGATAATCTATAGGATTGGATGAGTAGCTCTTTGATTGAACCATTTAATTTATGTAATCGAATTGTAACTTCTAAACTAATGTGTTTTATTTTAAGTTATTTATGAATATGTAAGTGACTTGATGTTGAATTATGTTATTTTGTAATTGTATTTGATATGTAGGAGACTTTTAATATGGAATTATGTTATTTTATGATCTTATATGAATATGTAATGATCACTTTAATTGACTTTAATTATGTTATTTTGTAATATTAAGTATTAAATACTTAAACTATATTTTTAAACAAATACGGATAGATTTGACTTTAATTGAGTGAACCAGTTGAACCACTGGTTCGACCAGTTCGAACCACTGGTCCGACCACTAAGCCAGTGAACCAGTAATCCGACCGGTTCGATGACCGGTTCGGTTTTTAAAACTATGGTATTAGGTAATAGGGGTAGAAAAAATATCTTCCTACATTATGCCTTTTAGGTCAAGTATGTAGTCGTAATAATAATAATAATAATTTTAATAAAATATATTTTTTAAATTAAATTAAGATCTAAAATAAATATTTGTTCAAATAATAATATTTTATTTTAATTATATTATATGAGATGTATAAAATATAAAGGTAATTTTTTTATTTCTATTACCTCTATCGAGAACGCTAAGCCACGTTTAAAATGATAGTTGTGATCTTCTTCTCATCCAGAAGGGCACTCGGAAAGAAACAGAAAGAGGAAGGCGACCCAGGGGGCGGGAATTAACAAAGAGATGAGCCCATTAGCCCAACCATAGTTTTAAAAACCGGACCGGTCATCGAATCGGTTGGGTAACTGGTTCACTGATTTAGTGGTCAGACCAGTGATTCGAACTAGTTAAACCAGTAGTTCAACTAGTTCACTCAATTAAAGTCAACTCTATCCGTATTTGTTTAAAAATATAGTTTAAGTATTTAATACTTAATATTAGATATCATGAATTACCAAACAATATATTTCATCATAAAGTGATCATTGTATATTCATATAAGATCATAAAATAACATAATTTCATATTAAAACTCTCCTACATATCAAATACAATTACAAAATAACATAATCCAACATCAAGTCTCTTACATATTCATAAATAACTTAAAATAAAACACATTAGTTTAGAAGTTACAATTCAATTACATACAAGGAAAATCAAAGGATTGCAGAATACAAAGGATTGCTGCAAATGGGATAAATACAAGAGAAATCAAAGGATTCTCGAATACAAATTTCCAATAACATTTCTCATGCTAAATTATACATACACAGAACAATAGAATCAAGAGAATGATGTCTTCGGCCTGGATAAGAACATCAGCAAAACCAATAACAAAATCAACGAAATCAATAACAACATCAATGGAATCAATAACAAAATCGACATTATCAACATGTCCTGAGATTTCATATTATCAAAATCAATAACAAAATAAGGATAACAGCAATTACATATTCAAATATGTTTAGAAATTTCGACCGGTTAAAAGTTATATTGCATAATACAAATTTCCGATAACATCTCATACTAAATTATATATACACAGAACAACAGAATCAAGAGAATCATGTCCTCTGGCTGAATGATAAGAGATTCAAAATTATATAATAAAATTTTCCGATAATATCTCATACTAAATTATATTAGAGATTCTGAATCAATAACAGCAATGGCAGCAATTTCAGATTCATATATGTTAAGAAATTTCAGAATCAATATGTCTTGAAATCTCAAATGAAAAAATTATTACAAACTTGCAATCACAGCAACCGAAATCAGAATCAAATTCAAATATGAGTTGCAAACTTGCAATCATAGAATCGTCCTACAAATCTCAAATAAAAACAGAATCTTTGCCCCAATCAAAAAAATTGGACCCGAGTTGCAATCGCAGAAGAACAATGAAGGAAGACCGAGCTATTTCAGAGCTTCGAATATGTAAAAATTTCAGAATCAATATGTCTTGAAATCTCAAATGAAAAAATTATTGCAAACTTGCAAATTTGAAATCATAGCAACCAGAATAAAAAATTATTGCAAACTTGCAATCACAACTGGAATCAAAAACTGTTGCAAACTTGCAATCACGGTAATAAAAAAATTTCGACCTGAGAGTTGCAATCTGGCCAAGGTATGAAAATCATTCACCTGAGATTGAAGGATGACCGAGCTATGAAAATGGATGGCAAGGCTCAAGTGATTTCGTTGTGAAAATAGACGGCGTGTTCGAGCATCGAGGTTGAAGATGACGGCAAAAAGACAATGGATAATGGACGAAAATCACGAACTGCTTGCTCAAGAGTTGACCTCCTATGAGTCAAGCAACAAGGTGAAGTCGAGTTGTCTGTCGAAGAAGAAGAAGAAAAAGTGCAGAACTGGAAGTTCGGAACAGGCGAACAACAGCAATGATCGAGCTCGAGCATTCGAGGAGAGGAGTGACCGAGTGAGGCTCTGTTTGTTTTGATGTTCTTAGGGTTCACATAGGAAAATCGGTTTGAGGGTGCAAAAGACTCAATTACCCTTACCGATAATGTGAGGGTAAAAAAGTAATTGTAACTTATACTTACAAAATCGGACTGATTCACTGATTAACTGGCGGTTCTCGATTTTTTAAAAAATCGGCCGGTTTTTATAATATTGACTGGTTTTTTTATGAAATAAGTTTTAATTAATATTTGGTCCGAATTTATAACCGATTCATTGGGTTATGGGTTCAACTGGCCCATCCAGTCCGATTTTTATTACTATGAGCCCAACCCAGTCTAGTCAGTGGCACAAATGACAAAACATAGTGGTGAATTGCGTCGGCTGCTTGAAGACCGAATGCATGTCATCATAAAATATCACTCCCAGGCTATACAACAGTTGCGGATAGCTTCATTAAGTCTGTTACTTGTAACAAGAAATTTCCTCCTTTGATTAACACCCCCCCCCCCCACCCAAAGAATCGGTATTTCCCGTCTTACCAATTCTCCCTCTCCCTCTCCCTCTGAAGTCTGAACAATAGAGATCGGCAGCCGTACACTCGCTCGCCTTAGTAGCAAAGAAATAGTCTCAAACCCATTTCGTGAAGTTGTGGACTGTACTAATCAGGGTTCAGAGATACGAGTTTTTCCCGTTTTGTAAAAGCCATTCGTCAAAACTCAATTTTTATTTTGTTGTCTTTCTTCAATCAATCCATAAATGCATGCTGACCTATTATATTTCTTATCTGATAATTACCCCTGTCGTATGATTTTTGTAACCTGCAGTGGGAAGAAGACAGGAAACAGTATCAAGTGTTGTTGCAGGGTTTGCAATCGAATTATGTGATAGTAAGCAATGGCGTCTACGAAGTTGGGATGTAAATCTGATATCTTTCTCCTCGATAGCCAAACATGGTATTGTCATTCTCTCCGCTCATTATTATTGTGATTTAGTTCGAGCAATGTGGTGGTAACCGCTCATTCGCCAAACCGGTACGTTCATGAAGTAACCTGGTAATATGAGTACAAAGTGCTCGGAATCCATTTACAAAAGACCTTAGAAATCTACCAATTTGTCAGACAAGAGTTAAGGTAAAACCGAGCGCGCACTAGGAATTTCTGTGGCACTCAGGCTCTGTAATTATTCCTTAAGATTATTGATCGATAACTTGAATAATCTATGGTAGGGATGCCAAACGAAGATTCAGTCAGTGGTCATTGGAGTATTCAATGCATTTGAAAAAGCTTAATTATGGTAGCATTTCTTGATATCAATTTTGACAGAAGTAGTAGTAAAGAATCGTGTACATAGTAAAGGCCTTGATCGGTTAAAATTCTAGGATGTAGATCTAGTAATTCTATGATAAAAAACACTCGATTAAGCTACCATTTATGTGAAGATGTGTTGCACACTATCGCATTTTCTTTCTGGAAATTTTCATTAGTTGAAAAACTAATAGTACTTGTATTTTCCTGCAGTTTCTTTCTTTCTCTCTTTCTTTATTTTTATTTTTATTTTAGCTATGTAATTTCACACTCTAAACTGGCATATGAATGCTCTCTGTTAAGCTTTTTGGTGTTCTGTTCATCCCCTGTTAGTAACATAAAGTGTTTTCTCTACAGGTTATGTTCATCCAGTCTTCCAAGTGATGTCATCATCGAAGTTGGAGATATGTCCTTTCGCCTACATAAGGTTTGGCTTTATCAGATACGGATAGTGTTTGTTACGGAGAACATATATACGTGTTTCATTGTTTTGATTATCTATGTGTACTATGCACAGTTTCCGCTGCTGTCAAGGAGTGGCTTATTAGAGGTACTCATAGAAGAAATCTTTTTCGAAGAAGGAAGGATGGGCATATTGCAACTTCATGACATACCTGGAGGAGCCGAAACTTTTTTGCTAGTGGCTAAGTTCTGCTATGGTATTAGATTCGAGCTTAATTCGTTCAATATAGTTAGTCTCAGGTGTGCAGCTGATTATCTTCAGATGAATGAAGCCTATGGAGAGAATAATCTCATTTTGCAGACAGAAAATTTCCTCCACGAAGTCTTTGGAAACTGGTCAGATTCCTTTAACGCTCTTGAATGTTGTCAAGAGGTTCTACCTCATGCAGAAGAGCTTCATATTGTTTCAAGATGCATCGATTCGTTGGCAATGAAAGCTTGTTCAGATCAGAGCTTATTCAGTTGGCCTGTCTCAGAACAAATGACCGGTGCTAACTCAGGCAGCAATTTATTGTGGAATGGGATTCAATCAAGTTATGGGCCACTGCCAGTTGGTGCTGATTGGTGGTACGAAGATGCGTCTTCCCTCAAATATCCATTCTATAGAAGGTTTATTCATGCTGCTGAAGTCAGGCGTATGAAACCGGAAAGAATTGCTGGTTCCCTCATGTTCTACGCAAAGAAGTATCTGCCAATAATGGGTCGACAGTCGGGGTTTCAAGGTAGCATGCATTCTAATTCGGCATCTTCAAGTAGTTCTTCACCTTCCGAGATAGACCAGAGGTTTCTCCTTGAAGAGATAGTAGATTTATTTCCCGATCAAAAAGGAGTTGCATCAACAAAGTTTCTCCTTAGACTTCTTAGAACGTCTATGATATTGCATGCTAAACCGACATGCCGAGAAAATTTGGAGAAGAGAATTGGAGCCCAGTTAGATGAAGCTGCCTTGGAGGATCTCCTTATACCAAATATGGGATACTCTGCTGAGACACTCTATGATATTGACTGTGTTCATAGGATTCTTGATCATTTTATGCGTTCGGATAAAGATACAACTGACTTCACATCTTCTCTGGGATATGAGGAGCATATGACCGGAGTTGCACACACGCTTACCCCTGTCACAATGGTGGCCAATCTTGTTGATGGGTACCTTGCAGAGGTGGCACCTGATGTGAATTTAAAGTTGCCCAAGTTTCAATCACTTGCCACTGTTATTCCTGATTATGCAAGGCTGTTAGATGATGGGATATACCGTGCTATTGACATATACCTTAAGGTAAATAAATAAACATTTTTTTCTCAGTTGAGGTATTCTTGCGCTCCCAATGTTTGTCATATCCGAATCCATTTCTGAAGAGCTTATGTCGTAAGTTTTTCTCTCTCCAGGCACATCCAGGGCTAACAGAATCCGAGAAGGAACAAATTTGTAGGCTGATGAACTGCCAAAAGCTCTCACTAGAAGCAAGCACCCATGCAGCACAAAATGAGAGGTTACCACTTCGAGTCATTGTCCAAGTTCTGTTTTTCGAACAGCTGCGTCTTCGTACATCTATTGCTGGTTGGATCTTCGTCTCTGATAACCTGGACAACTCACAAAATTTAACTAGCAACATAGTACTTCCAAGAAATGAGTGCTTTGCCCAACTGGGCCCTGATCAAGAGCATATTGGTGCTGCTGATGAGATGAGGGAGCGTGTTTCTGACCTAGAAAAGGAGTGCTTGAACATGAAGCAGGAGGTGGAGAAGATGGTCAAGAATAAAAGTAGTTGGAACCTATTCTTGAAGAGGCTTGGCTTAAAATTGAAATCTCGGTCTGCTGATGCGAAATTATCAGAACCTTACGTAGTCAAAGCAGAAGTTACTGTTGCTGCTGAAGCTGTATCACCTTCTAGCAAAGTTAGCAATAAGGAGAGTCATGATAATGGCATTTGAAGGCTTCTGGCATCTACAAGAATTTGCTGCTGCTGATTTTTTAATTGTTTCTATGACTTCATCTCTTACAAAATTGGGAAGTAATGGTACTTTTCCGTGACTGATGTTTGTAGATACATACCTTATTGGTATTATCCTCGGACACATCTAGTATTCCACTCTCTAATAGTTGATCAAGGGTCGAGTAATGCTCCATATATAAGCACAGATGTGGAGATAAATAATGAGCTGATGGATGGATTTTGCTACTGGTTTAAAGAAGAAAAAAAATGGTAGAATTGGTAAGAATGAAGGTTTTGATAGGCTGAAGGAGATGTACCTTACCATGGGCGGGCTAAGATTGTCATCTAATGAAGAGGAGAAAGGCAAGCAAAACCCTAGTGATGATAGTAGTACATTTTTTTTATGCATGGTTTAATTTTATTTGTTAGGACAATGTTATCATAATAATAATTTTGTCTAATGTATGCTAATTTTAATTTTACATTACATAATGTAATAAACTAATATACAACACGTTACAAAATACTTAACATAATGCAATAAACCAATGCACAACACGTTACAAAACCAGGAGAATACTTTACGCACAAATCATCAACCTAAGTCTCCCTGTGGTGGACACCCATATCCATTGAGTTCCGATACAACTGAGTACGATTATGATATGGCTCGTCCCATCTAGATACGCTTGAAGTGGCATTTTTATACCATTGATTAGATATAGGTGGTAATATTACGTATTCCATCAAGGTTTTCTACAACAATATAACGTATCATAACATAAGTGTCAGACATGTATACGATATACAAAATTTTGAGTGCAATAACTTACATACTAATACGTAGTGCTATAAATTATTCACACTTAAGATGATGATGATTTGATCAGGCTGTTTGCCATTAGGTGAAGCTCTGTGCGGTAAACAAGTAACCGACCCATGCATACTCAAACAAACAAATATAATATTGTATGTTGTTCCAAAAAGGAAGCCAAAGCCAAGTTGATGCCACCATTTCTCCATTAGAGTCGATCCCTTCTAATGTACCAAGCGTTGAATATTTTCAGCAACATGATCAATAAAGGCAAGAGCATATAATTTTCATGAGTCACCAATTCCCTATAAATTACGGCTCTAACATTTAACTATTATGATTCTCTGCCAAAGAGTTGTAGTGTGAGTACTCTAAATCCATAGTATCCATCACCCAAAACATCAGACCAAGATGCAACCCATGGGAGCATGACTAGCTCAATATCATAAGACCACGAAAAATCATGGATGAGTCAACGACTCTTCCCAATACTATTCCTCCCACTACTACTTTTCCCTCGATCCAGTCAACCAAGGGAATAGAAACCTCTACTAGGAGATGCACGTTCTGAATGACCAGGAGATGAGCGACCTCTATCACATCCTCGACCTGATCGACCTCGGCCCATAGGTTATTCCAAATAAGTATGCTCTATGTACTCCCACTCTGATAATTTCTTTGTGTGTTATTATTGGGGTGTCCTTTTCTTTGTTGCGCATTCAATTCTTCCATACTTATCTGGGCGAGATCAAGCATCTCATTAATAAGATTAGAATAGGAAAGTAGATGTGATGGCGATTGGTCAAGCATCATTTGCAATTTAGACATAATGTTAGAATTAAATGGACGTACGGTTTGATCAACAATTGAATCATCAAATGAAAACATTTTTTCTTGTGGCCTAACAAAAGTGAAAATCTTATATAATTTATGCACTGCTGATACAAGAATAGGTAGATGATCATGTTTATAATGAAAAATCTTGTGTATACACGATACACCATGTTTCAACTTCAAGTAACACCCACATCCAAAGGATTTAGGATCAACCATATTGAACCTCTTACTCTCCTCTGCTATCAAATCTAATGCTTTATGACATACAATAGATATGAGCTCCTTAAACAATATGTCATTTGTAGAGTAATGTGGAATAATTACCCATGATTACTCTAGATCCTTTTTCACCTCAATAATTTGGAGTTTTATCAGTGCATCTATCTTTGGGCATAATGTGTCAAAACTCATTTATGATGATGTTATATATTTCTTTAGCTTTTCATGTTCACTTTCCACCCTACAATATGAATTTAAAAAAAAAAGTAATGGTCAATTGTTACACACTTAATAAGTTGATAGACATTGAATATTTACAACTTGTTGGTCGTATAAGTGCCATAGTGAATGATTTTGTCGATCCACACTGAAACAAATCTCTCCTTATACAGATTCAATCGAATCTCATACACATATTATAAAAGATGTGGAAATCTACCACATTTGTCACCCATCAGTAAAACCTCATTTTCATATGTCTCAATTATAGTGGCTTGTACAATCCTCCTCCAACATCCTAGGCAAATTTCTCCCGCTATTATACTTCCTAGCTTCATTATAGCATGTCACAAAAGATTCTTACTAATATGCCATCTACACAAGAAGGGCGCTGTATTAGGAAAGACTTTTGGCACAGTTCTTGTCAGTCCCAGTTCTTTATCAATGATCACCACATTTTGTTCATGGGGGCTTCATCAATCTCTTTACCTTATCAAGCACTCATTCATAATTATCTTCCTTTTCCTTCATCATAAATGCCAAGGCAATAGTAAAATTCTTATCGCTAGACACACAACTAATGACCTCTAAAAAAAGAATGTTGTACTTATTGGTTTTGTCTGTGTAATCCAAACAAATGACATATATAAATGTATGCAACAAAGTAATAGAATCTGGATGTGTAAATACAATATGGCTAATCACATCAGAGTTGGGCAAAAGATGATGTCGTGAATGATATTTCTTTATTTCCATGAAGTGCAATAACTGTTACATAACAATACATCCCATCAAACTATGAACCTTGAACTTATGTCTAGTATTGTAGATTGTTCTAAGTGTTGCGGTATTGTCATCATCACTTTATTTCAACTTGTCGATAATCTCCCTTGGTTTTACATTTATTTATGTTAGTTTAGGCACCAACCTGCTTTCTTTTAAAGATAATCGACAAGCAAATGAATGCCCCTACAAATATATACATAATCTATGATCATGCATTCTACACTTTACCACTAGTTTTCAACCACCACAAACATATTCCCTTCCACGAATTCTGAATTCACAACTACACTTTTTGGTCATGGTAGATCGAGCACTTTTCGTATTTATTGAAGGCTGCCTTCTATGAGCACATCCTCTTTCACAATGAATCTATATCCTACATTTTTTTTAATTTCTGGATACCAAAAATCATATTATGTGGCCTTCTAATTTTTTAAACCCAACCAATTAATGACTCTCAATCATTAAAAATCTTGTCCATTACAAATAATTTACTCCAATAAGTATTAATTAAATCTGTATTCTATAGATAATATTCAAAATATGATATTCTTAGTACATAAATATAAAAAAATAAAAATAATTTTCAAAAAAGTTAACGAATGACTTGCTCATTACTGAGCCTCTCTAGCGCGTAACTTGCCAGTCTAGTATTATTTTTTGCAGGTGATTTCATATCAATCATCACTTCTGACTAGTGAATTAACCATTCATAAGTCTTTGTGATGGATATGTTGTCCGTCATATGTGATATCAGACGGGTAAGTCACCCGTTAGGTGGACAAATTATGCAAAAATTGTCTACTTACCATTATTTTTTCTAATTTATCTTCACTGAAAATTCATTTGAATCATAATTTTCATCCTAATTCGTTGCATTCAATGTTATCAAATATTAATTTTGTGTAATTATTTGAGAAGAAGAGAACAAAAATAGAGAGAATATAGTTTACTAATGTGTAGTTATGAAAAGGATATTATGATGACAAATAAAAATAAAAAAAATCTACATTCTAACCCTAGTATTAAAAACCGGACCGGACCGGCCGGTCTGACCAATGAACCGGCGAACCGGTCGGGTCACCTATTAAATTTTATATGCCGGTTTTTAAGATCTCGGAACCAGTAAAAACCAGTTAAAAACCGGTCGGACCAATGAAAACCGGTGAACCGGTCAATAAACCGGTGTTATAACCGATTAAAAAACCAGTCAGGAGCCGGTCAAATTTATGTAGAGTGTAATTTTTTATATATTTCATATTTTTTGACTTAATATATACCATTGGTTCGACCACTAAACCAGTGAACCAGTTATGAGACCGGTTCGATGACCGGTCCGGTTTTTAAAACTATAATTCTAACGGATGTTAACTTAGAAGAAAGAGTGTAGATAACAACACCATATATATATATATATATATATTTCATTTTGGGTTTCTCAATTTTTTATAAAAAAAATGTCGTTTTCATTCCCGTTTCTGCGTTCCCGGGCTGGTTGGAGCTAAGCTCACTGTAGACACACACACACGAAGATGCCCTTCCTGCTCGTAGACATAAAAAAATAAATAATAAATAAATAAAGATTGTCATCGACATTTTTGGTTAATAGACCCAAGGTCTGCGGCCGCATGCGAGTTCTGCCCCTTCAAGCGTTGCTCGTTTAGCTTCGTTGGATTCCCTTGAAGGAGTTTCCTCAAAATATCCCTCAATTCTCGTTTATTATGTTACAAACTTTTGGAAGCTTTCTCTACGGGGCTTCGTCATTTGGTATTAGAGCTACGATTAGTCGTTGCTCCCGTCTCGCTCCGCCTCTCTATGTTTAATTCGATTCAATTTTGTTCTGAGTTCGATGAGATTCGAAGCCAGAACAGGACAATTATCAACCATCTATTCGAACTATTGGTAGAGAACGAGTCCATCTCTGGACTATAATTTTTCGCTTCGTCGATGCGTGGTGGTTGTCGTCCTGATCTTGCAATTTACGACCTTGATTTCCCTTTCCTGTGTCGATTTGCCTTATTGCTGTTCGATTAAGGTTTGTTGCGCTTGATTGGATGTTTCATTGAATTTTTAATGAACTTTTTCGATTCGTTGCGATGTAATGATTTCTATTCTTATTTTTATATCTTTAAATCTTTAAATCTTTTTTTTTTTTTTTTACGATTTGAATAAATTCTACACTAAATCTTCGTTGATTTCTCTCTTTACAGATTTATCGATCTTGGTTTCCATTTATAGAGTCGATTTAGTATTAAATAAAGCCAAGTTGGTCATTAGTTTCTGGCTCGTCAATCTTCAGTTGCCCTTGGAGTCTTAGTTTGGATCTCAGGCTGTGATATTCACTCTCGTGTCTGAAACTAGTTCTGAATCCATTTCCTTGTCTTACCTAAATTCGGTAAACTCAAACACTAGTATTGGGTTTCCTTTGAATTATTTTTGTGTCATTGTTTGTTTTGATTTGTGTGTGCCATTGTTTGTTGTGCGTCTAGGATTCATGTTGTTGCATCAGTTCTAAATTTGTGATTGGCTGAGTATTAATTCATTCGGTGTGTGTTCTAATGACTAAAGTGTTGATTTTTGTTGCTGTTGTAATCCTAACATTGAAGATGTCATCTTGGTAAATTTTTTTGTGGTAGTTTTATAGTTAGACTCTTAATAATCTTGTTAAGATAGATAGTGAATCTATGCAACATGAAAATGCTTTCCGCACAGGTGTTGTAATTGTTGATAGTGGGAGTTGTGCAAGTCTTGCTAGTTCTGTAATGATTAGGAAATTTAGTCTTTCTACTACAAAACACCCTCACCCTTATTGATTGATATGGATTAATGACTCAAGTGATTTTATGCATTAAGTTGGTGAGTATGAGAATGTGATCTTATGCAGTGTTGTGCCAATGCACATAACCTATGTTCTTTTGGCTAAACCTTGGATATACGTTCGTAGGTGATGTATGATGTCATAAGAATTGTTATACCATTTATAAGGATGATGAAAGGATTGTCTTAGCTCCAATTTTATCTTAAGAAGATTTTTAGGATCAATTACATATGGTAAATTAATCTAATCAGATTAAGGAGAAAACCCCATTGCATAGGTCATTTGTTACATAGTATGTCTCTTTAGTTAGTAGAATTTTGATGTTTTGAGTCTTGTTTGATATTTAGCCTTTTTGTGTTGTGTTTTTGAATGATCTTGTTATTTTTAGTTTGGAACACTAAGGTATTACTGAAATGAGCACTAGAGTTTATAGTGGGTCATTGCAGAAGATAAGTTTGCATGGATTAATGTAACTTGTTTGAGAAATTTTGTTTGAATTTCACCTTTATTAAAGGCGTTCTTGGTTTTGTATACTAAGATTAATACAACTATCCTAAGTTAGTGAGTCTCTTCTCTTATGTGTATGCTAGTATTAGTATGCGTCTGTTGTATGCTCGTAGTGTGCCTTACTTGTTTACCCTTTTTTTAGGGCTTTCTTTTGCATAATTGGTCATTATTAGTGTTTTTTGTGCATACCTTATGTTGCGATACTATTATGATGTAAGATAACTTGTGACTACTAATGCATTGTTGCACGCCTTCTTGTTGTTGCTAATTTGTGACCTTAGAGTTGTCACTTGGTGAACTTATTACTACTTGTGATGTTTTTACCTACATCTAATTTTGTGCGGCTTTTTTTTTTTGTTATTATAATAACTAATGTCTTTTTTGTTATTACAACTTATTACTAGTAGGCATGTTATTACGTCACAATAACAATGATGGTTTTACTTACATCTAATTTTTTGTGGTTATTACTAGGGTTGTAAATTTATAGAGCCGGCTCGCGAGCTTTTTGAGGTCGGCTCATTTAGGGCTTAGCTTGGCTTGTTTATTTAGTTAAACAAGCCTAAAATAAGGTTCGACCTTGGCTTGTTTGGTAAACAGGCCAAGCTTGAGCATAGAAATGTTGGGCTTGAACTCATTTATAGTACAAAAGTTCGTGAGCTCACCTTGTTTACCACAAATGCTCTTGAGCCTCATTTTTAGGCTCATTTATTAAACGAGCTTTAGCCTATTCTAGTTCGGCTTGACTCGTTTATAGCCCTACTTATTACAACATAAATGTAATATATCAACAATAGTGTTGGTTTCCATTGGAGTTTCCTTCAAATATTCCTCATCCTTGTTTGTTCTATTAGTTCTCTTCCCTTTCTATCCAATTAGTTTGTCGATATACCTTATTTCTATCCAATTAAGGCTTGTTGTGCTTGGTAAGATATGTTGTTGAGTTTCTTGAGCAAATGATTCTGATCTATTACGACTAAGTGAATTCTGCCATTATATCTTGAAATCTTTTTTCTTGTATTTTTTTGGGCTTTTTTGTGTTGTGCTTTTAGTTGATCTTGTTTGTCACTTTAGTTATATAGTGTCTCTTTAGTTAGTAAGGTTTTGATGTGCATGAGTCTTGTTTGATATTTCACTCTGTTTGTGTTGTGGTTTTGGATGATATTGTTATTATTTGTTTGGAACACTAAGTTATTGTTGAAATGACCACTAGAGTTTATATTAGGTTATTAGAGAAGGTATAATTTTATAGATTTATGCAGCTTCTTTGGGAAATTTAGTTTGAACTTCATTCTATTCAAATGTGTTTTTGGTTTTGCACGCTAACATTAATATGGCTACCCTAAGTTAGCAAGTCTTTTCTCTTGTGTGTATGCAAGTGTAAATATGTGACTTTTGTATGAGTTTGGTGTGCCTTACTTACTTAATTCATTTTTTTGGTCTTTATTTTGTATACTTGGTCAGTATTGGTGTTGTTTGTGCATATCTTATATTGTGGTACTATTATGATATGAGATAACATGTGACTATTGATGCATTGTTATATGTTTGCTAATTGGTGATGCATGTTATTTGGTTAATTTTTTATGGCACTAATGTTTTTATTAGCTAGTTATATTACTTTTTGTCGATATACTACTACTACTATGTGCTTGCATATAGATATTTTGTTCCATGTGGCAACCTACATATGCCGAGTTCTTGATTTTTATATTTCTTGTATACTTGATTTGATGTTGTTCCTTGTAATATAATTGGTTATATACTTTGATGCTACCCTTTTTAGTGTGTCGAATGTGTTCCATTTTCATGCCTATTTGTGATGCATATTGTTAAATAAATAAAATCATGCTAAGTGTTGGTGTTGAAAATGAGTTATTTTCAACAAAAGTTAAAAATGTGATGGAGAAGAAGGAATAAAATATAAAAGGATGACTTGATCTTGAGACCATCAAAATCAAGTACTTATAACAACTAATTAAGGTTTTAACTCTTATTCTAAATAGTGTAACGTTTTGGATAATTTATAAGATTACACTTTAATCTTGAGAAACGATTTTGGTTTGACAACTAGTGAGTGTTTTCAATATTCAAATTCGATCTCCCTTCTAGCCTCTCCCACTATATTTAATAGTGTTAGTCGAACTTTAGAAGTTATAAATAAAATCTACGTTATAATGGATAGATTGGTTACACCCTCAACCATAGTTGGTACAAATATAAGCCAACTAAGGTTGCAAGATTACAACGCTGATCAGTTTTTACACTACCTAGCCATTCATTCTATGATGGTTATCATTATACCTTATGATAAGGTTTATAAAACATAAACTACATATTAGAAAAGTCTAACAATATACTTTAACTAAGCTTAGCTAATAAAGGAAATAGGAAAAGAGAAGGGTCTCTTTGGTAGCTGGTTACTTGTTTGTTAAGGCTATGGAGGATTCTTCTCCTTAATTTAATCTAGCTTTGAATGTCTTGATACTCCCACAATTATCTTTCCCTTATTTTTGCACAAGAAAAGGGTTAAAAATACAGGTCATTTTCAACCAAAAATTAGTGTAGTATAGAGAGGGATAAGGTTATGGCTTGGTTGAGTTAAAACAGAGCTATATTGGAGTTGGTTAATGAGAAGATTTGTGAAGCCATATTACAACCAAAAGGGAGTCATATTTACGTGGTTTGACAGCTAGTGTTTTGTGTTTGCATGGCTGTTAGATAATCTAGTTACTTATTAACCCAAATGAGACAGGTTTTAAAGTCTTCAACTTTGGAAAAATTAATAAGTAGATTATCCTTATTTTGGGGTGCTAGGGATGCTCCTACATTATCCTCTTCCTCTTGAAAAGGAACATACTCATCTTCGTAGCATGTCATGTAGATAAGGGGGTAAGTCTCCAACATTAAGTGTATTGGACAATTTCCCTTGTCGTGTTGAAGCTGAGCTGATAGGCATTGTTGCCGATTTAGAATTTTAGAAGGTCCATTGCTTCTTGGTATGAGTTTGTTTTTTTCTTCGGGAGGGGAATCTTTCTTTTCAAAGATGTAGCTATACTAGGTTTCCTAGTTTAAAAACTTGTTCTTTTCTATTCTTGTTAGTCCTTTTTTGGCTTATGTCATTAACATTTTTTTTATATCTTGGTCCTAACTTGTTCATGTAGTTTCTTAAATTTAATGGCTCGTTGTTTTGCTTCAAAACTAGTTTGTGCCAAGATTGGCAAAGAAATAGGATCAATAGGAGTGGTGGGGTTCACCCCATACATCACTTCAAAAGTTGAGTGGTTTTTGGCATACTTAGGAGAACAATTATAGGCAAACTCTGTATGACTTAGCTTGATATCCCAATCTTTTAATGATTTGTGAACCAAATTTATGAAAAGCATTTTGCTGGTGTGGTTAGTAACTTTTGTTTAACCGTTGGTTTGTGGGTGGTAAGCTATATTAAAGAGAATTTTGGTACCGAGTAGTCTTTACAAGGTTTTCTAGAAATAGTTGAGAAACTTGATATCTTGATTAGAGACAATTGTCTTCGGGATACCATGCAACTGAACTATTTCTTTAAAATAGAGATCAACCTTATAAGAGGCTTCATCCGTCTTATGATATGGGATAAAATGATCCATCTTAGAGAACTGATCAACGACTACTATAATGGAATTATATTGCCTTTGTGTCTTAGGCAATGCTATCATGAAGTCGATGCTCATATGATCCTAAGGGTGGTATAAGATGGGTAAAGTGTGTAGAGTCCTTTGTGGAAGCAACTCTTATACCTTTGACAAGTAGAGCACTTAGACACGAGGGATTGTATATCTCCCACCATTGGAGGCTAGAAGAAATGTTCCTAGAGTGCATCACAAGTTTTGTGGATTCCAAAATGCCCTGCCAAACCTCCTCCATGCACTTCTCAAATAAGCAATTCTTGGATGGAGCACTTTAAAATCCATAGCTTATTACCCTTGAAAAGAAATCCTTCTTGCACTAGGTATGATCCTCGAGGTTTGTCTCACTCCTCCATGTAGCTAGAAAAGTCTTCATCCTACTTATATAAATCCTTTAGACACCCAACACTTAGGACCCTAGCTTCTAGTAATGATAGCATACAATACCTCCTAGTGAGTGCATCTATTATAATATTAGTCTAGCCACTCTTGTGCTTAGCTACAATTGACAAAGATTGTAAAAAATTCCATTTACCTATGCTTAGGGTTAAGTTTATGCTATCCATTTATGTATTTTATGGACTCGTGATCACTATACGATACAAATTGTGATGGTTGAAGATAATGTGACCAATGATCTAAAGTTCTAACAATAGCATAAAATTATTTGTCATAAGTGCTATAGTTGGATCTTGAATCATTAACTTTCTTACTAAAGAAGGATACAACCCTTATAGCAAGACAACACCACTGCATATTCCACTTGTGTCACACTCGGCCTTGAACACCTTGTTAGAGTTGGGTAGTCGTAAAATGGGAGTCTCACTCAACCTGCTCTTGATTAGCTTGAAGGCTTCATGTGCGGATTTGGTCCATTGAAAAAAACCCTTTTTAAGGCAATATGTGAGGGGTTCTAGGAGTGTGCTAAATAACCTCCAATAAAAAGAGGCAAGCCCCTAAAAGGATCTAACTTTGGTGATGGATATGGGGGTAGACCATGTTATTATTACATCCACCTTTGACTCATCCATGGAGATTCCATTTTTGGATACAACAAACCCTAAAAAGGTGACTCTTAGTCTTAGCACAAAAAGTCACGCTTTTATAATTTTTCTTATAATTTGTTGTTCTTAAGGGATAAAAATACAAGTGTTAAGTGCCTTACATGATTATTTCGATTAGAAGATTGTACAAGAATATCATTAAAATATACAACTACAAATTTTTAAATGAAGGGTCAAAGAACTTTATCTATGAGTTTCATGAAAGTGATTGGTTCCTTGGATAGTACAAATGGCATGACCAACCACTCATGAAGCCCTCCCTTAGTCTTGAAAGCAGTCTTCCATTATCTGCTTCCTTTATCTAGGTTTAGTAGTATATCTTGGAAAATAAATTTTCCCCATACAAGTAATCCACACACATTTGCATTGTTCTATCCTTATTGGGTACCAAGGGGGCTAGAACTGTATAATTGGTAAGGGATTTTCTTATGAGATCCTTTTGTAATAACTCCTCAACTTGTCTTTACAACTCCATGGCTTCTTTAGGATTTCACCTATAGGCCGGTTTGTTTGTAAGTGTATGACTGGGAACAAAATAGATTTAGTGCTCGATGTCCCTTGTGGGAGGCAATTCACTAGGCAACTCATTTGGGAAAACATTCCCAAACTCTCCTATCGAGTGCTTAACTCGAGGGTCAAGTACATGTATCTTCTCATTATGTTCAAGCATTAACAACATTATAAGGCCTTTCCTTTCCCTATAGCCCTTTCCAAACTATTTCCATCAACAAACAAAGCATTCTTACATATGATATCCTCCCGAACAAGTGAGGATAAAATACTAAAGGGTGTGAGTATAATGTTTTTGTTAGCATATATCAAGCTATATGTATTCTTCCTATCATCATGCTTAACTTGACATATTCCTACCTGCAAGTGCACGGGGACGGAGTAGTAGTCAAGGTCGATCCCATAGGGATTGGTGAATGACCCCTAGGACAATGATATAACTTAGCTATGTCTAGACTACGAGATGATATGAAATAATAAATTGTAAGCTAAAATAACTAAAATAATTAACTAAGCTAAAAAGAAAGGAAAATAGCACTTAAGTGACTCAAGTAAATAGAAGAGCTAAGGTTTCGGTTCATCGCCCCCGATCCTCACATGTAATCGAATATCACATCATAAAATAATTCAACAATCATAATCAATAATTCCAACAAGGATAGAAAGTGTTGTGCTTTCTCAAGCCACAACCACCCTATTAACTATCTATGGCCCTAACTATCTCTAACTTAGAGTCTAATAGAATGTAATGCATTAAAGTCCACAATGTTTCCTCCTTTATTGTTGTAGAGGTCAAATTGATCATCTCTCGACCTACAATTTAATCTCCTGTTGTGTTATTGGGTCTAATATTGGATTATCTCTCGATCTGATCGGTATTTCCCACACCAATAATCAGAATCCGACTGTGGTTCATCAATCTGTCAATCAATCAATAACACAATATATAGATCATGAATTGAATAAAAAAGGATATAATAATTCAACACGTTCGTTTTGGGGGAAATTCCCCTTCACCTTAACACAAGATCTAGCCTATCAAATTTATAGCAAGATTATTAAAAACAACAACAGATTCCATAGATAGAGAAAAGATCATTAGATAATACCCTTGATGTTCACAAATTCTTGCAAATGTTTAACTTCTTGCACCTTAGTCTCTAATTTACAAGAGAGATCTTAATGAATTGGGGAAGAGGATGGAGAAAAGAGAAGAGAGAGGGAGTGGAGGCTGATTAGAGAGAAGAGAGAGGGATTTTTTATACTACCGCCTCTCAGATCCCTAGGGTATTGATAAAGACGGGCTTCCCGTGTCAGCTTTGACAATGCTAGGTATTTTGACCATAAATTTTTCATCATAACTTTGATTGGATGCGTTAGAAAGCCATTAAAAAGATTCACAACTTTGATGTTGAAAGCTTCTCCAAATTTAGATTTTTTTTCCTATAAATTCTACTTCTTTCAGACCCATATACTTTAAATATAAATTCTTACTTTTATTTTATTCTAGAATTTACATTTTAGTTCTAAATCTCTTTCTGCTTTAACTTTTACCCCTCTTTGTTCATTTTTTCTCCTTTCTTCTCCCTTTAAGCTTATTATTTTTTCCTTCCTTCATGATTTTTTTGTTGCTTGAGGCCCTGCAAATTTTAACAACACAAAGGCAGTAACAAGAACAAAAAGGTAGAATTCCAACTGAAATTTGAGTTAAAAACTCTTATAAGCCTTAGGAATAAGATGAAAAAGTCATAGTTATCACTTAACACTCCTATCAAATCACCATGGTCTCTCTAATAACAAATGACAAGGATCTATGGAAATAACATCACAAACAACACTATCTTGATATGTCTTCTCTATGGGAAAGGGTACCACAATTTGTTTAGTGACTTCAACCATTGAGCCATTATTAAGCCATTGAATCATATAAGGCTTAGCTTGTGTCATGGTTGGCGAGTTAAGCTTCTCCACCAATGTAATACCCCCAAAATTTACTTAACCTAATCCCGCATCATTAGCTCCCTAATTTGATTTTAATATCAATGAATCCTATGTTAGCTTTAACCTAACTCCTTAATCTTGAACTTTTAACCGAATTCGAAACCTTAACTCAGATAAACCGTAATTTTTAAACTAAAATCAAAACCCTCTAAAATCTCCACTAATCCTAATTACTATGGCTAATCTAAAATCACCCTAAACAAATCCCCCAACCCTTCTATTTTTCCTTTTCTTTTCTTTCTTTCTTCTCCTCCTCCTCCTACCAACCTCAAGTTGCACTTTTGAATTGTTGCAACTTGCATTTGCAACTTATACCACCACTTGTACCATCACCCATCACCTTTTTGCACCCTCATCCATCATCCATCACCTTTCTCCTTCTTCTTCTTCTCCTTCTCCCATCTCTGCAGACCTGCACACCCCCATGAGCACCATCCTATCTGCCTACATCCTTCTTATCCTTTTCATCCTTATGCAACACCTAAATAAAACCATCACCACCCTCACCCTATAGCTATTACCCTACCCTTACCATCCTCTACAACCATTGCCATCATCATCACCTTGTAGATACATTATCACTATCATTACCATTACACACCACCCCTGCCCTTTTTCTTCTTCTCTGACTCACACCACACACACACACACACACACACACATACTTACTTCACACTCTCCTTTCTCTTTGGTTTTGCCTCATTCTTCCCATCTTTGTGTCAAGAGCCATTGATTGAGCTCCCTATTCCTTCAACCTTCCCCCTCATCATCGCTATCCATCACCACTGACCACTGCCTCTTTCCCTTCTTCTTACTCTCAGGCATCACAACATTTCATAGTGCATGGCCTGTGCACTGTCTGATGCATGGTCGTGCCACACTTAAAATTTCCTGCTACACTACTATGAAACTTTCGCACCACCTAGTCATGCGTCTTTTCTCCTCTCGAATTGTTGATACACAGATGTGTAACTTTCGCACCCCTTGGCCTTGTAATATATTTTCTCTTGACTAGGAGTTGCACTGCCTGTTGCTTAGTCATATAACTTCCTACTTTTGGCCATGCACCCTTGTTTTCACCCCCAAAACTTATCCAAACACTACTAAAATTTAACCATAGCTCCACCACACATTCTTCTAAACATCCTTACATATGAAGCTCCCATTTGACTACAGTTATATCTATTTTTAACCTCTTTACCTTTATTTCTCCTTCGATTTAACTCTTCAAGCCTAACCATGAATTTTATTATTTTTCATAGGTGGTATTCTAGTAGCTTTAGAGGAGGAAGTCTAGGATTTTCGTGCTTAGAGCCCAGTGTCTTAGTTGTTAAGGATACTATTCGATGTTTAGGATTTTTTGTGTTATTTTCTTGTATGGTTATATGTGTTTTCATGATATTATTGTTATATGATGTAACATGTGTTGATCTTGATATTTTGTGATGATGTGAATATCATGTTGGAAGAAAGTAATAATTGGTGAGAAGTACCATTATGTTATGATTTTATTATGATAATGTCATATTTATGGAATTATATCTTTTGGTATGAAATATGGGTTTAAGGATATTATGTTATTTAAAGAAAGAAAGAATGGGTAAGAGGTACCATTATGTTATGACTTTGTTGTGATAATGTCGTATTGTGGAAATGTATCTTATGGTATAAAATAAGGGCTTAAGGATATTATGTTATTGAAAGAAAGTAAGAATAGGTAAAATGTACCATTATTATTTTTGTTAAGATAATGTCATATATGTGGGAATATATATCTTATGGGTTGAAATATGGGTTAAATGAGTTTTGATAAATGGACATAAGAATTCTCACAAGGTGTGATGATTAATTGTGGACTTGAAAATTAATATGTGTGGAAGATATAAGATTCTATAAAATAAAGATTATTACTTTTGCTTAAGGGTAATTTGTTCATTATGGGATAATAAGAAAATTTTGGTATTTTATGTGTTAGGTGGATTAAAATATGATAATAATAGTATAAGAAAATTCTTGGAAGTATTATTGTTATTTGGGGTCCTTAAATGATTTAATGGATAATTTGGGGCAAACCATCCTATAATGACAATATCAATATTCCATTTATAAGATCTAGAAGTTAAATAGACTTCTGAATAAGTTGTTAATGTTTGACCTTATGAGGTTATCTATTGAAATTGATAATCATTTAAATTTCATGGGAGGCATTATGACTAATATATAAAACTTGGGTTTTGGATATTTTGCGAGTAATATATTGGGATGAGATTATTAATGTATGTGTATGAGAATTAGATCATACATTTTGGGTATGGTAATAAAGATGGGACTTGGATATGACATAAGATAACTTGTGTGGAATAATCAATATGGAAGAATGAATACTAAAGGATATGTAATTAGGGTTTGAAAGGACTTAAGGACTTGGACCTATGCTATGTATATCTATTTTAATGAGTTTTATGCCTGAAAATCAATGTTGATTAAGATACTAATCACTTAAAGTGAAAGAGCACATGAGTAGGGCTAATGTGATATATTACATATTTATGTACATATTCTCATTCCACCAGGGAGAATGGTGGCTTAGGAGCATTTTGTCCTGAGAGGATGTTTTTAATCTCTGCTCCACCTAAGAGAATAGTGGCTCAGGAGCGTTTTGCCTCGAGAAGGTGCTTCAGCCTATTCTACCTGATTAAGAATAGTAAGATCCCTACTCATCATGAAATGAAAAAATATCATTATAACTTATGTAAAAGATACTAATGATTTAAATTAAACGAGTATGTCAGTTAGGACCAAGGTGATCTATTTTTCTATATATATATATATCCCGTTCCATCGGGGAGAATCGTGGCTTGGGAGCATTTTATTCTGAGAGGATGTTTTTGATCACCGTTCTACTAGAAAGAATAGTAGCTTAGGTGTGTTGTCCTTAAGAAGTGCTTCAGACCATTCCACCGGTTTAAGAATAGTGGGGTTCCTACACTCAACATAATTAAAATAATGAAAATGGATTATACTTAATAAATGAATATGGATCATATTTTGTCTTATGAGAGGTTTCATTTATGTGGTTATTCCCTTATTATCTAATGTGAAAGCATGTGCTATTTGTATCCCTATTCGATAATATTTTTTCTTTTTTCAGTATGTAGCGTATGGATCACCCGTTTTATGGGTTCTGCTAATTCCCACGAGGAAATCTACCTCGTTTTATAGGTGATTGATGGTTATTAACTTGATGTACTTACCTTGGGTGAGTGCTAAATAATTTGGTAAAGGGTATAGTTATCCGGATATCTTTATCTCTCCTTGTACTCTTAGCCCTCTATTTTTACTATTTATTCTCTTATCTCTATTTTGAATCCTATATCGCGGTGGAATCAAGTGTTTCCCATACCTGATCCCTAGGTATAAGGTTACTTTTACCCTACACCCAACATAGATTGTGCATAGGGAGTGCCTATTCTATGTTGGATGTGACATGACACCCCTACGTTTTGTGTTTTGGATTCCGCTATTAAATCTTTGAAACAAAAATTTTAAGTTCCAAAATTTGGGGATGTTACACCAATGAGATGGAAGCTACATTTGCACAAATACCTTTATCAACAATGAGGGAGTATATTTTATCAAGTATGGTGCACTTAGTATGAAATATGTTCTCTCTTTGGGACTCCTCTTCTAGGGCCTCCCTTGTTTGCAACACCCTCCTCATCATTAATGATTCTCCTACATCTAGTGGTATCTCCTCAATCTTAGCCCCTCCCTCCATGGTCGGTTGATATTCAATAACACCTCATTCCATTTTTATTCTACTTGATCTAGCAAGGTCATTGAACTCTTATTTGGGCACTAACTTTGATAGTGCCCAATTCCTTGGCACTTAAAAGCACCACACACCCTTATTTTTACAATTCTCATCCACTTCTAGCCTTCCTTTATCCTTGACATCAAATGTCTTGGGGTAAGGGCTTGGCTTTAGGGCTTCCTTGAGTGGGTAAGCATATGATCTCAACTCCCAACCCTTAAGCTCCTCCTCCTCTTCTTCTTATGCTTTTCCACACTGATGGAAAAATGGAAAAACTCATCCAAGGTATAATATTTGTAGAGGTCCACCTTCCTAGCAATATCACCCCTCAACCCACTTATGATATGATACATGGTGTTTTCTTCAGTCTCCTTAAACCCAAGACTTATGATAAGCCTCTCAAACTCTTGAATATACTCCTCCACACTCAATGGACCTTGTCTTAAACAAGGCATTTCGCTATATACGTCTTGAGTATAGGAAGGTGGTATAAACCTCTCCTACATCAACCTCTTCATTTTCGTCCAACTACTAACCTTATAGTTTTCCTTCCTCCCTTGATGTTGCACTAAATTCTCCCAACATAATGGAGCATTTCATTTCAACCTGAGGGAAAAAACCTTACGATGTTTTTCATCATCCAAATACTTAGCCTTAAACATTCAGTTACACCTCATTTCCCACTCTAAAAACTCGTCTAAATTATAGGATCCATCAAAATCTAGACCTCTAATTTAATATCCTTAAAAGTCTCTCTTCTAACCTCCCTTATTCTTTGCAGTAACCTAGGGAAATTGCTAGAAGATGAGCTATAGGTGGTTGGCTCATCCCTTACACCATTTTCCCTTCCTCTCCTTATGGTAGAGGACTCCTTGCTCTAGGAATGTTGGCATTTGGCACCAATGACTCCAACATACCCAACACTCTCCTTATATATATTTATAATGCTTTAATGATCCTATCTCTTATTAGGTTATGGGATTAATCAAGACTAAACCCCCTTATAATATGTTTATTTTCCACGTTTTTGCTCAGCCTACATGCACAAGGCCGTTACAACCTGAGATGTGGTAAAGAAGAACAAAGGTAGGGTAAGGTATGATTTTGTGGGATAAATGGTTGAAGATTTTTTTTTATGGATGGAAAAGAAGGATAATGGTTTAGGAAGTAAGGTTATGGTACAAAGTAATACCCCAAAATTACCAACCTTGAGCTTTCATACAAATTTGATGCATATTGCTAAACAAATGGAACCATACTAAGTGTTGGTGTTGAACTTGGAATTTTTTTGCAAAAGTAAAAAATGAATGGAGAAGAAGGAAGACAAACTAAAAGGATGACTTGATCCAAAGGCCTTCAAAATCAAGTACTTACATCAACAAACTAAGGTTTTGACTCTTATAAATGGTGCAAGATTTTAGATAACTCACAATACTACACTTTAATCTTAAGAAAAGAGTTTTGGTTCGTCAACCAGGGAGTGTTTTCAATATTTAAATTTGATCTCCCTTCTAGCCTCTCCCACTCTATTTAATAGTTTCAATCGACCTTTAGGAGTTACAAACAAAATATAACCCATAATGGGTATATTGGTTACACCCTCAACCATAGTTGGTACAAACATAAGCTAAGGTTACAAGATTACAATCAGCTAGTGTTGATTAGTTTTTTTGACACTACCTAGCCATCCATAAAATGATGGCTATGATTACATGCTATAACAAGGATTAGAAAACATAAACAATATATTAGAAAATTCTAACAACATATTTTAACAAAACTTAGCTACTAAAAGAAAATAGGAAAAGAGAAGGGTGTCTTTGGTAGTTGATTGAATCTGACTTTGAGATGGATAAGGGTCTTGATATTACCACAATTTGGTTCCCTCAAACCAATCGATTAGTTTAGGTAAATAAGTCAAATATTCTACAACTAGTCAAATGGTTTTGTAAAACTAATTGATCGGTTTAAGTAGAGGGAAAACTAAGGTCACAAAAGACCTACCAGTTAATTGGTTTGGGCCAACAAATTGATTGTTCTATGGAGTAGCCAATCCATTTAACATAAATAATAAATTTAGCCTAACCATTTGACTCATTTCCCCCAATAGTATATAATAGATATTTTTTATGAAATTCCCACCACATTAAAATTAAAACATATAATAGCATCATAACAACACCTTTTCAACTCATAAACTAAAGCATGCTTCATAATTAACCGAATTGACCTAATATCCTCAAAATCATACATTTTTATCAAGATTCATAAGTTAATAAAAATTTATCAATCTGAAACCATATTCTCATGCAAACTTACAAAATCAGACCTTTAAAAAATACAACACATCACTTGATTAACTAGGTCACATTTTAGAAGAAAGAAGGACTTACTTGGCGTAAGCAAAATTTTTCCACAAATAGAAAAAATCAACCTAGAAGAATTTTTGATTTCCAAACTTAAAAAAATAGAAGTTAATGCTTCAAAAATATAAGCCATAATTTCATAACTTTGGATTAAAATTAGGCGAAAAAAACTTGCCAAACATATGAGAAAAACAAAGCAAATTTATGCTAAAATAAGGCACAATCTTTTCCAAAATCTAACCCGCCCTTGCTTGAAGAAAAAAAAGGAGATAGATAAAGGATTAGAGGAGTAGAAAGGAACCATTACTAATATCAAATTGGGGAGGAAAGAACATATGGTCAGAGAGCACAATATTTTGATTAGTGAAAGAAAAGTGAATAGAAGGGCTAATTAGGGTATTTATAAACAAAATAATTTGTCCAAGAATGAGTGTGGTTAGGCATAGATTGAAAAAAAAATTTCATTATAATTTGAACTAAATGGGAAGATTTCATCAAAGTTAGGCTAGCCTCCCTACAGGAGCTAAAATAGTAATTTTTTGGAAAATGCAAGTCAAATTTACCTAGAAAATGTCAAACTCAAGAAGGAAAATGAACAATTGGCATGGAAGGAACCTCTTAGAAAAGAAGAAGTAGGTTTGGGAATTAAAGTAATGATTCTAGAAACTCTAGAGGAGAGAGGAGGAAGAAGACAAATTTGAGGTCATCCTCTCCCTCAATTGTTGAAATCAAACCCATAAATATGTTCAAGACAGAGGCTCAAGCCCAATGCATGATCATAAAGGTAACGAACATTTTAATATTACTTTAGTTCCATTTTAATATAATATGGTTTTCCAAAAAAAATAAAGTTTTAAAAATATACTAAGTTGATAAACTAGTTGATTAGGTTGTCATACGAATATATTATTCTACTAACCAATCGATTGGTTTCCCAAGCTAATTGATTAGTTCAGTCTAGTAAAACCCTTTAGGTGAAAGATGAACATGTCGATCGGTCTATGTGAAAACTCATTTTATTCCATTTATAAAACTTATTTTAATCTAAAATTCCCTCAACTCTATTATAGTTCCAAATCAAAAAATATATATTTTTTAAATTTTAATAAATACCATATCTTTTCATTCAATAAACTTATAAAAAGATGGGGTATTACACTTACATAAGGTATGTGTTGAGTATGCATGGTATACCAACCAATATAATCTTTGATATAGATTACATTTACAGGAATTTATAGGAGAATATAGGTATGAATTTGAAGATGAGTGCCACTTTTTATCTATCTAGAAATTGGAAGACTAAGAGGTCTATTTAGACACTTTAGAATATGCTATGGACTTATGTTTTAGATTTCCGATGTAGTTGGGAGTATCATCCACACTTGGTGGTGTTTTCTTACAACATTAGTTATCACACTAATATAGGGATGACAATCTTTGAGGAATTTTATGGATAAAAGTGTTGAACCCCCTAGTGTTAGAGCTATGTTAGCAAGATGAATGTAATTCTTCAAAAAAGGATTAAGGAGATAACTCACTAGGTTTGGTTGATTATGGATAAGATGAGCACAAATTATAGTTTATAGAAGAGTTATGTTCACTAGCAGTGACATGGTGATTATTTTGAGTTAGAAGATAATGTTTTGTTGAGAGTATCATAAACCAAAGGGGTTAAAAGGTTTTGTAGGAAGAATAAGCTAAGCCTAAGGTATATTGGTCTTTATTAGACTATTGATTGGTTTGGCAAGTTAGCATATCTCTTGGAAATTTTGCTCATGTTAACCCGATTTCACAATTCCTTCCACCTGTAGTTGCTATGGAACTACGTTGTAGGTCCTTCTCACCTAATAAGACCTAATGTAATTGAGTGAGATGATTTTTTATCCTACGTGGAGGTGCCTTTGCATATACTTGAAAATAAGGTGTGATGAAACCATAGAATATCACTTCTACTTATGAATATTCTATAGAGCTACCTTGGACAAAAGCAGCCACCCTAGGAAATAAAGAGAGACATGCATGCCACACATCATGAGCTTCAACACATGTGTGTTAAGCTTCAGGATTTTCTATCTAACGAGGGGATAGTACCTAATAGCATAGTGTCTACTCCTATATAATTAACCACCAAAATTACCTTGTTTGAATCCTTTTTCCTATACTTCCCCACTATTGAAGTATTGACTTAAGAGATGAAGTATTTTTTAAGAGATTAGTAATGTAATATCCTAAATTTTAATCTAATCCTTATCTTGGGTAATTGTTATTTTAACCTAATCCTAATCCCAAGTAATTAATATTTTAACCTAATCCTAATATCAGGTAATTAATATTTTTACCTAATCCAAATCTTGGATAATTAATAGTTTAACTAAATTCTAACCCCAAATGATTGATACATTAATGATTTTCCCTAATTCATTAATCATATATTTAAACCTAATTCTAATCCTAACCTAAAATTATTTTTTCCTTTCCCCTTTTCTCCCTCCTTTTCCCTACTCTTTCTCCTTTTCTTTTTTCCTTTCCTTCTCCTAATATCCTAATTGGCCTTCTCCTTCCTCCTCAAGCCATGCCTCCTCCTTGGGCATGGATTTCCTCTTCTGGCACCTTCCCTTGGAAACTTTCCACAACTATAATGCATCACACTTTTTTCCTTTCCTTCCCTAGTCTTTATATAATTAGAAATATCAAACCATTCCCCCAACTCTTGAACCTCATCCATTCTTCATTTTTCATTCATACCCCTTCCCTTGATTAATGACTTTCCTCTCCACTCTTTATTTCACTTTGAACCTAGCATAAACACTCTCTAGATTCCCTCTTTTTTCCCTCAGCTCATTTACCCTTCATTCATTGTCATCCACCATTTTTATTCCTATAGAGTTTTTTATAGTTTATATAACCTCACATAACCAAGCCTTTACATCGTTAAAGCCTCACACAACTCTGCCTTAACTATGTTAACCTTCTATGTTGCACAACTGTAAAGTACAACATTAACCCATGTTACACCACCCTTCCAACTTCCCCTCTTCATGACACCCTAACAACTTATTTGAGGACCTCATGAATTCAGCATGTACCTAGCAACGTGAGTTTCTCATGTTTCACCCTACCATGATATAAAAAATTCTACCACAATTAGGTTATGCCCTTCTCCTATGACGTAGTTTTCTTCAATTTTGCTCCACTATCCAGTCTCCTTTGCCTTAGTTGTCTTATTTTTCTTTCTTAAGTCCTAATGTGTATTATTCTTTATTGTTAGGTGATTTTTTAGTAGACTTAGAGGAGGAGTCTTAGGATTATACAAGCTTAAAGACCAAAGACATTTTTCTGAATATACATGTCTTGACAAGGGTTTTGTATGCCATATATGTGTGTGTGTATAAAATCCCATGTTTAGTATTTTTTTGCAGATAATGACATCATGATATGTTGTATAATATGTTGTGTTTTTTTATGAAGACATGAAAAAATTATGAAAGGATGCGATTATGTCCGTTGCTAAATAAGGTGGTTTATGAGTCAAGTAGGTTGGCATGAATCAATAACTATATTGGATTAGGATTTTTGAATCATATTTATGTATTTTTTCAATAACTTTTATGAGGATAAAAGGTGAAGGATGGCAATCAATCAACTTATAACTCATAGGGTTTTTATGAAAATACGAGTGTTTTGGCATTCTTAATGATATTATAGTCGAATGGGATAAACATGGAATCTTTAGTTTTCTAATGTGTTAATTAGTTTAAAATATGCTAATTATATCATGTGGAATACTTTGGGTGATTATGAGTGGCATAAGTCTAATAAGTTAGAAAACTACATAAATTCATAACAGTAACCCTAGAGGCATGTCATTATTACATGCGTAAAATGTTAGGACTGGACCTCAAGTTTATGATAAGCTATTAATAGTTTTATTTTAGGAACGTGTAACAAATTTGGTGGTTATATGTGTATTTTTGGAAAAATTATGCCTAACTCGTGAAATTAAAGTTTTGTGGGGATTGTGATTACACTACTATAGACTAACCATTTAATAAAGACACATAAATGATGGTTTATTTGAAATCATTTATAAATGAATGAAAATTTAGGCATGGAAATTTGGAGCATCTTTTAATTATGATTATATATAGAAAAACTTAATAAACTATAAAAAAAATATTACCCAAGTTTTAATAACAATTATAAATATAATCATTATCAAAACATAAAAAGAAAATTAGCACACAATTTTAAAACCTATTATGTTTGTAAATTTTATTGAAACTCATTTTATTATTAGTTATAACCATAATTGTTATTTAAACATTGACATCAAATTTGGCAACACCATTATTTTGATCTTCTCTACTCATTAGTTCTATTTCACATTTTCTATTGTCACTATTTCTCTTACTCCTCCTCCTTCTTTTCGTAGTTGACGACCTCGTTTTCCTACCCTTGCTTATTGATGACCAACTTTATCCTCCTTTATACCATCATTATTTTCTTTCTCTTTCTTTAGTTAAGGGTTGCATAACACCATTGTCTTATGCTCCCTTTTCCCTTTGTATCCATTATTTTTTTGCTCCATCGCCAATGATAGTCTCATGTGTAGAGAAGTTGGTTCTTTCTATAGCCCCATTATCTTTATCATTTTACCATTGTGCATCTTTTTCAAATTTAGCTAGGTATTCATTATCTCTTTCTTCTTTCATTTTAAATGTTTGCACATGATGTATTTAGGTGTGTTTTACATGTGTACTTGTTTGTATGTTATGGGTTCAACTCTATAGCTACATTGTTATACTTTTTAGCCCTAGGTCGTGTCTTTCCTTCTATAAATATATCCATTCATGGTTGTATGTTCATGCCTTTGAATTTTAAAAAATACTATAAATATATGAATGCATTTTGGTATAATTAGTTGCTAAAAAATATTATGTAAATTATTTAATTTCATGATGATAAAATACTATTGCATGTATAGTGTGGATGTATGATTGATAAAATGTTGCTGGAAAATGTTAATTTCATTGCCAATATCTTCTATATGCATGTGGATATGTTTTTATCTTAACATAATTTGATAAGAGAAGATATAATATATTTACAATTAATTTGGCTTCAGAATTCATAATTTTATAATTTAGAAGAGTTAGAAAACAAATTCAATGATATGATTTAGTGGTTTTTTTCTTCAATAGGTAGTATGACGTCACACTTACCTATTATTTGAATACCTCCACCATATTTGTGCATAACACTTTATGCAGATCTTGGAGGTCATGTGATATGCTTATATTCCAAGCTATGCTAGTTGTTTGTGAGTAGATCATACTTTGATATGTTATATTTTAGATCATATCATATATTGTTAACCTACCTTAAATGGATCCATGTTTAGTGGCTTTAGCTAATTATTTGCAATTTTTTTCCCATTATACCAATTAACCACATCCATGCCTTATCAAGGGTGAAGTATTTGCATAGGATTATGTTTAGATAGCTAGAGAGTAGATTGTGATAGATGTTGAGTGGAGGTTTTATCATAGCTCAATGTTGAGTACCCAAAATTGTTACACTAGAGTATCCATTACTATACTCTATGTTGATGATGTGAGGGAGTAGATAACTAGTCAAGACAAGTGGACTTTGAATGTGATGATTACTACTTTGCCTAGGTAAGGTTACATATGGTTTTCATAGGATGGTTAGGGTTATTCTTAGTTAGATGTTTCGGTTGTAGCAAACTTTTGATGTATATGTTTCTTCCATTACCTTAGGTTTTTTCTTAGTTTTTAGGTCTTGTTTTAAACACATAGTACATATATGTTTTGAATTTAGAACACTTATATAAAGATTTGATTTGTATACACATATGAATTATTTCTTAGCATGAGTGGTTTATGTATTGGTATTAATTTGGAAACATGTTGGAATGGTATGTTCTTATTGTAATAGAATAGCATGATACAGTTTTGAAATATGAAATTTCTCCAAGAATGAATAATTTTTGAGTTATTATAATTTTAAAAACGTGTAGGAAGTGTTTACATACATAGCAACATAATAGAATGATACATATATAAATATAAATTCTTTCTAAGTATGAGTGATTTGTGAATTAATTTGTACAAGTGAATTGATTTGTAGTAAATATTTTTCATGGGATACAAATATATTGGAAAAATATGGATACAAAATAGATGTCCCCAAATCCCTTTTCTAGAGAATATGGTAAAGGAGCTGAAACTTTCATCACGTTTGCAGTAGAACATGCTCATTACCCTAGTAGAATCATCTTTCCTTGTTTAAACTATGTTAATATTTAATTTGCAATACCCCAAATTTTTATAAATTATTGAATGATGATTAGGCCAAATTTTGGGCCTTTGATTTTTATTTAATGTTATGATTTGGTTTGGGGTAAAGTTTTATTTGAAATCATGTTGAAAAATCGAGTTTATTGAGTTTTTCAAACAAACCAATTGATTAGTTTCATGAATAGATCAACTAGTTTGTCATTTAAACAAATTGGGTTTTATCAACTAAACCAATTGACTTCTTAGGGGAACTAATCAATTGGTTTGTACAATGGTAAATTGGTAGGCCCAAATTAATTGACTGATTTATCATGCTAGCCATACTTTTTTAGCTTGATTTTTCCCAAAAATCTTTTACATCGAAACAACACCTTACGAACCCATGCCATTTTTCCCTAAGAGATTCCTAACCATTTTCATGATGTATTTAGCCAAAAATATTGCCTCAAATGGATCTAGAGGCCGATTCGGTCAATTTTGGGATGAGATGTGCATGACATTATCCTCTTCATATTTTTGAGATCAATGTCTCAATATCGACCATGACTAAGAGTAATTGGAAGATTCCTTCCGCATTAACCTTCCATTACTCAATTTGTGTATGCTACTTTTGGCCTAATTGACCAGCATTCTTGAGAGACACCATTTGAGCTCTAGAGAATAGGTCAGCAAATTCTAGAAAACATTCGTCTATTTAGATCAAAATCAAACAATCAATTATAGGGTTTCTAGTTGATTCCTAAAACCTTTATGTTTTCCTCTTATTGGTTGGATACAAATAGTCCTAATCATCCCTTATATGCACCTATTCTTTAACTCACCGAATTCTCTAAGTCATGTATTCATTATCTTGTTTTTACACATTTAGCCTTGCCAATTAATTTTCTTAAATTCTTCTAATCATGCCTCTATATCTCTCCTTTTCAAATTATTTATTAAGTATGAGTTATATTTTGGGAAAAAGGTTGAGTGGTCTAGCCGAGCTCTCCCTTTTTTTCCCCTCAAGACGGTAAGCTCTCATTTCCTTTGGTTTTTAGGTTTGAAAATTTATTAAGGTCTTAGTGTAATGATTCAATTTAAGATTTTGGTTTCAAGGTTTTAAAAGTTGATAATCTCACTTTTGGAATTTCTGGATGTAAAGATAATTTTTCCTACATTAAGTAAATAATTCTTGCTTCTGAAATTTTTAGTAAGTATTCCTACATGTTATGTGCTACCATAAGTTGATTTCTGCATGTTACCATGAATGAATATAGCTTGCATAAGTGATTTGGATGGTTAGATGGCATGATTTGGGTAAAAAACATAAATTTTTGTAAAAATAAAAAGATAGGATGAATCCACATTGTGAAATGCAAGTTCATTTAGTTGAAAATATGTTAAACTATGCTAATACATCTTTTGATGTCTTTAAGGATGATTTATATTTAATAATTTGCATGAAATTTAGTGATTGTGTCTTTGATATATAACACGAATCAACTAGTTAGGGTAAACTAATTGATTGATTATAAGAACAACCGACTATTTCACCTAACCTATCGATTGGTAATCCTGTAGAGGCATTAGTCTTACTCTATGCTTAAACCCATCAACCAGTTGGGTAGAACCTATCGACTAGTCTATGAACCTTTGAATCACATGCCTAAACTGATCGATCGATTTATGAAAAAGTATGGTTAGGTTGAGTCAAACCGATCGGCTGGTTAACCCAAACTGATTTACTAGTTGGGCCAAATCAATCAACTAATTCGATTGGTTTACAAGATTTGTTTCCTTTTTGTTTGGTTATGCTTTGAGGCTATATTTAGGATTTTACCATAATTATTAATGGGATAAAATAGACATTTTTATCATGGATCATTAGCCTAATGGAAAGATTAAAATGAATCATAAATTATGATATCCTCCATGGGTAATGTAATGGCTAAATGGGTATTTAACTTTTGATAATGATGAAATTAAGAAAAGATTAATGAAAATCAAAATGGGCTTGAAGTAAAAAAATATGGTGGATACAAATAATATTGGCCAAAGATAAATGGAACCCACATTGTTGGGAAAATGGAAATAAAAATGATTAATATGGAATAAACATGGAAATTTCCTTCCTTATTTTTGTATGGACCTTGGTGATCACTCATCCTTATAAATAAAATATTAAGCACATAAAAAGAAGCACAATCGAGTTGAGTATGAGTCTGGGTTACCTAATCCTCGATTAGCTACTTGGTATTAGTTTACCTTCAAGTGTCTTATATTCCATTGAGCTTTGCCTTTGGGTATGATTCTGAGAGGTCCCATCACCTTGCCTATTCTAGATATTGATGATTTACTATAGGGTATCGATACTAAAGGGTTTGGTTACCTAGGTGGTTGGCTTAGGTATGGACTTATGTCCATATTTGTTGGCTTCAGTCTTAACTTATGTCTTTTTTGGTGATTGGCTTTAGTCTAGACTTTTTTCTTCTTAGAGATTAACTTCAACATGGATTTTATCTCTCTTATTTAGATAAGATTCCATGGTATGTAAGACCATGTGGTGGTTCATTGTGTATCGCTCGATGATAATAAAACATGGATGATAAGTAATTGGTTAATCAAATATGAAGGATCAATAATTAGATAAGGATGGAAGAGATGACCTAAATAATTAAAAAGGAATAAAAGCTTATTTATACACATGGCTAATAATCAAAATGACTAATTGGTTATGGAATGGAATATTTATTAAATAATTGACTTATCTCATATATGGATAAGTAAATGGTATAACCTAATGGATGAAGTAATTGGAAATAAGACCTAGAGGTTTCATAGATTGTCTTTTCTATTACATAGGTCAGTGCTTATGTGATGGTAAGGTGAAACATAGCATGGTATGTTGTACTTTGTTGTAATTATGCATCATAGCACATCCTTATGTAATCCTACCATTATACATATGGATTTATTGTGATGCATGTTATATTTCATATCCATATATGATAGATCGGTGTACTTATCTTCACATTGAGTGCATAGCTTTGCTTGCTAAGTATATAGCCTACTAATGTGCTAGTTTGCTCAGTCATCTACTCATTCCCATGAGTAGAGGGCCTACCTTGTTTTGGTTAGGGCTTTAGAAGAAGGAAATCCAAAGGTTTCTAATGGGGTCCATGGACAACTGAGATTTTAATTTTGTTGTTGTACCCTAACTTATTTTACAATATCCTCATACTTTATCAACATGTGTTTTGTAATGTTCTGATTAGGAATCTTTAAGGTCTTCCAATGCAAAGAACTTTTCAACTTGTTTATGTAACTAATCCATATTTGCCCACTTTATTATTTTAATTTTTTGGCTAGTCTTAGCCTTGTATCTAATATGAGGTAGGCAACAGACTTCAATCCTATGTTAGGTATAATGGTAATACCCCATTTTTTTCTAGGTGTGTTTTTCAACTTCTGTAATGTTTAAAAAAATTAATAGTAAAAAATGGGGGTATTACTTAATGTGTCAATGCTAATGATTTAAGAGATTATTTTTTCATGTATGAAATTAATACAAGTTACAATTTTTAGATATGACATGGTGAGATAGAGTTTGGATATGACAATAAGGAAGGTAGGACAAAAAGGAGTGGATCATTTGACAACTATGAGGGAGATTCGTTAGAGTACGTGAAATGGAAGGCCGAGAAAAGTGTTTAGGATTATTTAAAAATGTTCAACAAGTTATTTAGTGCTTGTGAGAAACCTTTGTATAGTGATTGCAAAAAGTTTACTAGTTTATTTACTACTTTAAGGTTGGATATCATTTGAAACTTATGAAAGATATGTCACTGATGATAATATTATGCCTGATTGTACCTATAAAGTGAAGAAGATCCTTTTATATATTGTGATGAGCTATGAGAAGATATATGGATTCCCTAATTATTTTATATTATTTTTCAATGAATGTGTCTCATTAGATAATTATCAGAAACCTAAATGCAAAGCACCAAGATACAAAAGCAAGGTGTCATCTAAAGTATTATGGTATTTTCCTATAGTACCAAGATTCATGTATATTATTAATGATGTCCAACCTCAAAAAATTTGAGAGTACATGCTAATGAGAAGATAGATGATGGACATCTAGGAAATCCATTTGACACTCCACAATAGATGATTATTGATGGCTTGTTCCCTAAATTTAGCAAACAAATAAGAAAATTAAATCTTACACTTTCAATGAATGGTATGAATCCATACAATAAAGGCATATAAAGTGTAAGGAAAGTGATTTTAGTTACATGAAATCTACTACTATGGCTCTATATGAAATAAAAGTATATGATGTTTTATTTTCTCATTTTGGAGCAAAATAAGTTAGGGAATGAAATTGATTTTTGTTTGAAACCATTCATTGGTTATTTAAAGTTCTTATGGGACATGGATGTTGAGATATTTGATTTTTGCGGTGAGGAAAATTTTACAATGAGAACAATGTTTTTTGGTACTATGAGCAATTTTCTAGCATATGGCAGTTTGTTAAGTTATAGTGCGAAAGGAAATTATGCATGCTCAATAAGTGAGAAGAATAATTTATTTACTTACCTAATGCATGGCTAAAAGAAAATTTTTCTTGGGAATCATAGATTTTATAAAAGAATCATCATTATTGTAAGCAAAGATATCCTTTCAATTACTTTCTATAAAAATATCTTGTATGAATCTAGTTGAAGGGTGGATAGGAGTATTTTAAAGTGAAATAGTTAAGGTGAAATTTGTGAAGAATAATAAAGATAAACCTCCATTAGCTAGTTGGAAGAAGATTTCCATATTCATTAACAATCCATATTGGGAATCTCTATAAAAAAGATATGCCTTCATTTTTTTACATATCAAGAAAAATATGTGATACCTTGTTGGTAATTATGGAGCTGCATTCTTATTAATACATCTAAACATGTGTTTGGTATATGTTTTAGATTTTTCTTTAAGTTATTGGAGTTGTTTTTCAATTGCAAAATCTTTAATGAAGATTTGCGCATAAATTAAAGAATATTGCAAAAATAGGTAATTTTGTCAAAACTAATGGAGCCTTGATAAGTTGGACCTTATGTTAACAATTCAAAGATGATAAGATGACATATGTGACATGGATAAACATGCATGCAACATGGGGGTTTACAACTAGTTTTTTTGACACTAATTAGCTAAGGTTTCCTAATTAGTTGAGATTTATTCTTAATTAATTCTCTATTTATCCCAACTTGTAATGTATCATGATGACTTCATATTTCATGGGTTGTGACTACATATATTGCATAACTATGGCCTTGTATGAGATCTTAAGTGTATTATTGAGTAATAGAATTCTCTTTGTGAGTTTCTTTCAATTTCATATTCTTTATGAATTGAAGTTGTGCATGTCTATTCATCTTAGTGAGTTTGGATTTGTGTCTTTGAATATATACTTTTTGAATCTCTTTAAGGTTTTTCTTACCTTTGGAATTCTACTTTATATCATCTTATGGAGGTATCTTAAGTGAGATTATCTATTTAAATCCTTAGTTAGTAGTTTGGGAGTGTTTACTTTGTAAAATCACTTTCATTCATATCCATTTCTTATACTTTTGAGTTCAGATTTCATCCATGGAATTGAAGTTCACATATGGTGGTGGCTGCATGTTGGAGATGGCATGTACATCCACATTAATTGCATTACTTAATATTCCACAAAAGACTATAGATGGCATCAATGCTTAATAGGATATGGAGGAAATGGCCATTAGGCATGAATTGGCACCACAAGATAATGGAAGAAGAACATATTTACCACAAACTTTCCATACTCTCTCAAGAAAAGTGAAAGTATTTTTTTAATTCTTTAATAATGTCAAGGTATCAAAATGATATTCTACAAATAACAAAAGGCTAGTGCTGATAAAAAGTTTGAAACTAATTAACTTGAAGTCTCATGATTTCCATATTTTGATAAAATATTCAATGCTTATAATCATATGTTGAATTATGCCGAACCATGTTTGAATTATTATCACTAGGATTTGTTTAGTCTTAAACACACTCTGTTCCAAATTCATGTAGCCTAATAGTTTGAATTCCTAACCAAAAAAGATTGTTATGACTTTATGCCAACTTGAAATGTACATTTCTCTCTCACACTCTGACATTATGATGCATCTATCAGTTCACTTAGTTTTTGAGGTAAAAAGATTAAGACTTATTCATGGGAACTAGTTGTACCCCTTTAAATTATTTATGAATTTTATAAAAGGTTATATGAAGAATCAAAATTGGATACAAATATATATTATTGATAGTTACCTAGTAGAAGCGGCAATTGAATTTTGCACAAATTATTTTTCCAATGCTAAACCTCTTTGTATTCCTAAGTCTCAGTATGTAAGAAAAATTGAAGGATGGGGTATTAGGGGCAAACAATTTAGGCATGTAGACCCTTACACATTCCATAAATCACATCTCTATGTATTACATAACAATGAAGATTTTCAACCATTTGTTGAAGAATTCATGAACTCTTAGATGATTGAAAATCCATCAAACATGAGAAAAGAATAATTAACAAAATTAATATTTCCTTCATACATTGGTTGAGAGATTCCATCATTTTTCTCATTGAATATTCCTAGATATCAATTTGTGGAACCCTACATTAGTTTTCTAAAATGCCCCAATATGAAGTGTTCTCATATAGTAGTTATGCCATCAACTGATATAATTTTTACATGACACAACAAGATGAGAGGAGCATAATGCAACACAATCTAGTGACTTTAGTAGTTGGGGCAATGCATATTGCTAGTGTAAATGACATGAATTAAACATTTAAGGATATAAATTATTATATTGTGATTGAAGAAATATGGGAGCTTGATTACACTGTGCTTTAAACTACCTATTTTTGGGTGAAAAAGAGTTGATAATAGTCATGGGGTTTTATGTAAAGGTGGATTCAATTAAATAGATCTCAATAGGGTTAGGCATAAACAAAACTAATTCATCTTGGGATCACAAGAAACAAAAGTTTTCTTTTAGACCAATCTTATTAATGAAAGATTGTATGTGGTACTATCTACAAATAAAAGAAATATTTATGATTGTGACTACGAAAATGATGCTAATTAGGACAAATAGTTTTCCAAATCTATGTAAGGAACTCACTCATTGAATGATAATAGCAATGATATTATTGAAAGGAAATCTTTTTAAGTTATGATCGTTATAATTAATATATGTATTAGATCATGAGACCAATCAAAAAACAAAGGAAAAAAAAGGAAGGAAAGGAAGGGAATGAGGGTAATAAAATTCTAACATATGATATGTGTTAACTTCTGATATTGCATTAATATATGAAACATGAATTGTGTCTTATTTCATAACATTACTACACATGATATGTTTGCTTGAAACTTTAACATCATATTTTGTATATATTTATTCATATCCTTATTTGTACTAATTTATATATTGAAATTTTGTAGAGATATGATGAAGTAAGCTGTTGATAGGAACTCTAGTGATGAAGATGGTAAAAAAGGCCCTAATATGATAAGAATCATCATTGGTATCATAAATAGTGGAAAACAAGTAAAGTTGAGATGGAACACTTATAATCTTCTTATCGGTTAGTATGCTAACATGTTTCTCACATACATTTCAATTGTCAATCTTCATTGTGTTCTAATCTCCTATAATAATTGGAAGTAAGTTCAGAAAGGTAACATGGATAATATTTGAAAAGATTTCATGGTCAATATATTGGTTTTTTGTTCAATTTTGGTTGTCACATATTATTAATTTTAATACATGAACTTTGTTATACATATTTATGTATCATTTTGAAGAGAGTGTTCATTATCCCAGAAGCAAGAAAGAAGTGACATCTTAAACATTATAGTGAGCATATAGGAATACTTTGAAAATAAATAAAAAAATTTATAGAGAGAGGGATGGTGCTTTATGCATGAAGCCTTCTAAATGTTTTGGTTTCATTGATCAAAATAGTTCGAACTAGTTTATTACATATCATCTTTCAAAGGACTTTTAGGTTTTTGCTACATAACAATTAAGCTTTTTGATTAAGAATATATTTAATTGATATTTAAATAACTCTGATTAAATATTATGGATTGCAATAAAGAATAAAAGTGATAAAAAAAATCTAAGAGAAATATTTACTACCATAATATGACTTGAAAAGGTTATGCAGGCCATGAAGAAGAGTTGGCGTGACATTTTGATTCACGTGTTTCAATGTTTATATAGAGAGTCTTATAATCAAATTGATAATTTAAGTGTATATCTTAGAATTATAGCTAGTAGTGCAGGACTTTGATCCATATACCTCATCCATCAATATTGGAATATGATGGAAAAAGGCTAGAGGGACAAAATATTCATATCTTAATTAAGATGTACAAGACGATACCAAAAAAATTATATGTTTGAAGATATCCCTATCCCTAGTTAGTTTTCTTAGAGAAAAATATTATATTATGTTTTTTTCTATACTCTAAATTACATACATTATAGAATAAATTTAAAAAATTTTATTACCTTGAGGGTGTAGATCAATATAGCATCATGTCACATGTACTAGCAGTTAAAGAACACCTCAAAGCACATACGGGTGATAGATTTATGGTTATGAGAACAAGCATGTGTAGTAAATCTTGTAGACCCTAGAACACTAATGACTAAGTAGTTCTTCTGAACCAAAAATTAAACATGCATTTGAATGAATGGCAATAAGGGAGAAAAATTTGCCATTTATCAAAGCTTAAGGGTATAATCTATCCAATTTAGATGGATATGATCTACTTTATGTGCGTAATGTAAGTGGTGTTAGAGATAGTTGTGACGCTGATGCACATTTTTCTTCTCTTTCCAAGGTAATCATATCAAACTATGAAATTCTAACACTATATCAAGTGTGAACTAAATATTTAACAATATATAAGTTTTTTACTCTAATGTTTGTATAAATGTGACTTTTTAGATAATGGTCTCTCAAATTTGTTAGAAAAAGGAAGGGTAACAACAATCATGGTACTAAAACGCAGATGATCCATGGGTTTACCATAGCCATAGATATGAGGCCTATAAGTAGTGACATTTTAATGATTTGAGATATACCTTTGCCATGTTATAAAGAAGGGGATGAGGCTGCTATAATGTTGGAAGCTCATGGAAGCTTCATGTCGTAGTCTACAGATAAGATATGTCTCACCACTAAAGAGGTATTGAAATTCTCCATTTGATATTTTTATTTCTTAAAGTAGTATTAATAGGCCTAAGGTGAGACAATGCAAAGAACAAGAATCAACCCATTAAAGCTTCGAGACATGCTCAGTCTTTCAAGTGGCTCTCCTAGTTACTTAATGGTTTGGTTCATTATGTTGAGTAAGGGTAGTTATTTATTTTCCAACTCATATTATTTTACCTTTACACTTATCCCTAATTCTACCTTTATAAATAAAAATTTATGTACTTATGTTAGAGGATCATTAAATCATCAATACAATTCATTTACTATTGGTCTCTCCTCTTAATTTTCCTCTTAACACTTATTTTCTACTTAATATTTCTAAAGTTTCCTAAGGACTCCTTGGTTCACAAAATACCAACAATAATAGGTTCCATTTGTGTGGATCTTAGAAAAAAAAAACTATGCCTCCCATTCCACCATCCAAAAGAATTAATTCGAATACTAGTGATCCTTTTAGAGAGGAAAATCTACTTACAACTTATCAACTTGAGGCTACAAAAACATAATTCTAATAAAGCATTTATGAAATGTTCTCAAACATGTTAGGTCCATTCGCACATACACTCATCCAATTGCTCAATATTTTATGTTCATAACACATCAACATGAAATGTGCTAGCAACCCACTCCACAAGAAACCTTGGTGGAGGCCCTTGACCTCCCAATTATGTTTCAATGAACTAGGTGGCATAGTGTTGTTGTCTAAAATGATGAAGCTCAATACATGGAATAAGAACAACCAAAGTGGGCTAAAAAAACAAAAAATGATTTTCTTTGAGTTTCCTAAGGTAAGAGAGAAGTAAAAGGCATTCAAGTTACAAGAAAGCTCATAATGGTCATTAGAATAATAGAAATGATGGAAAATACTTTTAGACATGGCGATTGATTGAATACTAAAGACAATGAATAATATCTTATATATGATGGCCGATAGAATTTTAGACATGAAAATTACACTCTTAGCAAGATATTAGGCCAGCAAATGAAAGAAACGTTAGAGTCTAAGAGGAAGAAGAAAGACAGTTTTGATGACTATAATTAGAAAACAACTTCTATTAGAAGTATATATAAAGCACCAACAAAGAAAATTGGAATTCTAAAGTTTTAATCATTGGCTAGATTTTCAAATCTTAATGATTAATACGATGTTTTGTACAAACAAGATTCTATTAGCTAAAGAATGGGATGTGACCCTAAGAAAATCCTTCTTAGGAACTCTCAAATGTATTAGCATTGACGTGGTTTGGGAAGCTCAAGGCTGATTCAATAAGTTCTTTTTTACAAGTTGTGCCTATGGCCTAAGAAAGATTTATCATCCTCAATAGGGTTCTCCCAAAAGATAGTAGAGTATATTCAATCATATCTAAACAGATTCAATAAGTAGGTCCGTTAGATTGATGAATTAGGTGATGACATTTATAGGTTTTCCCTACTGAAGAATCTAGCCGACAAAAACATGATCAAAAACTTGTATCTAGCCAAGAACAAATTATATACTTTTCTTTCAAGGGATCTATAAGAGGGGATAAATGCTAAGGAAATAACTTAAGAAATATGTCTGACAATAAAGAAGATGGGTACATCCTCAATGCCAAGGCATAAACATGATAAAGTTATCCATATGCCAAAACTAAACAATAAAGATGTCGGGAAAGTTACATAGCTAATGCCTAGACAATATTAGACTAGCTAGTTTATACACCATTTTTAGTTAGCCTTCTGTATATCTACCAGATAGAGAATGGTAAGAAGACATTCCCATGGCCATTCCCCATGAAGGTTGATGTAAAGAGTAGAAACAATAACAAATGGCATGCCTATCATGGAGAGCACAATCACGTAATAGAGGTGTGTGTATCATCAAAGCATGTAGTGGAAGACTTGGTGTTTAAATGGTACTTGAGAAAATAGTCATAGGCATCATTGATAATCAAGGTGCCACCTCCCTCTGCCCTAGCATGACATTTTACCGAATAAGATTATACACACCATTGTAGGGGGAAATGCTATAGTAGAAGCTATTAATGCTCCTATTAAAGCATATATTTAAAGAGATAATTCCTAATAAATTTAATAAAAAAACCCAAAATTGATGAATGAGAAAAAATCTTTACAGAAAAAAATGAAGAGTTAAGTAAAATAGAACATTCTAATGACCCTTTAGTTATTAACGTACAAATAGCCAATTGTGATTGATACAAGTAGTTTTATGGATGTCATCTTTAAGGATTCTTACAAGCAATTGGGGCTACCAAAAGGTTATTTGATAGAAAATAATTTGCTAATAGTAGGATTAACTTGGGACACTATAAAATCTTACACTAATAGTGGCTTACCCATAAACATTAAAGAGTATTGAAACAAACTTTGTTATTGTTGACGATCCTTTAGCATAAAACATGATATTAGGACAATCGTTCTTAAGTATGCTCTAGGGCATAATTTTTAGGGAAGATTCCCTATTAATGGAAAATGTGGAGAAGCCTATGGTGATAGGAGACAAGTGAAAAAATGCTATGTAATATAGAAAAAAGGGTGCATCGGAGGGACAATTAGATGGCAAGAAGTAAACATAATGATTTTGTGTCTATTAACTTTTGATAATTTAGAGTTATGAATTCTTATTTCATGATTTTCCAAATTTAATTTCACGTGACTAAAGAGAATAATGTTGCAATACTAACTATAAGACCTCTCACAAAGAGGCCATAGATAAATCTAAGACTATAAGACCTCTCACAAAGAGCCCATAAAAAATTCTAAGATTGTAAGCCCTCCCACAAAGAGGTAGATAGATAAATCTAAGACTATAAGACCTATAACAACGATATGATCGACAAAAATTTATCTGTAAGCCATCACCTAAGCTATTGAGCATTGAATATGGGCACACTTAGTGGGATAAAATTACAGTAAAAAGCTTTCACTCATTAATACCTATGCTCAATACTTAATTACTCCCAAAGGCCAATGAACAATAAAGGTAGGTACACCTAGTGAATTACACTAAGCTTAAGTTTTAATACATAAACCCTTAAAGAGGCTAGAATTGAAGACAAGTAACCATAGAGAGTTGAAAGAAATACTTGTTATCACTTACTATGCATGAGAGGTAAACTGAGTGAGAATGAAAGAGTGAAGCTCTTTTCCACTCACTAAGACAATACTATTAAGGTGCATCCTTGGTTAAGGTACTAAGTGATTAGGTATACCTGGTGACTTTTTAACTTAGTGAATGTAAGGCTCCTATGTTGTGTTCCTCAACTAAGGTGTCGAGGAATGGATGAAACCTCCTTTACCACCCCATTTCTCCTCCATTCTCCCCTATGAAAGCCTCTGCCAATTATCCCCTACCACCATTCATTCTCCTACACAGCTCCTATCCACCGCTGCCACCACCAACTCCTCCACCTTATATCCTCCCTACACAACCTGCAACCAACACCCTAGCCTCCCCTGTAGGCCTTCCTCTTTCCCCTTCTATCCCTTTCGGCACCCCAACCCTACAACCACTTTTTCTTCTATCACCTTTCCCCCTCCATTTTCTCCACCACTAAAGCTCCTTCCAACTGTCTTTCGCCAGTTACCCACCTTCTAAGCCAACATCCCACCCCACGCCACCTACACCTTCCCACCCCCTTCTCTTCCTCTTCTTATCCTTTTCTTCCTCCTCTTTCCCTTCTCTACACCACTCTCCCTACAACTTACTGCCTCTTCCACCTTCTAGCCACCTACACCACACCACCATTTACTAGCCATCTTCTCCCTTACCTCCTGCATCGAAAAACCAAATCCAACACCCCCACCAACCCTTACTTGATCCCCCTTTTCTTCCTTCCAATTTGGCTATTTTGTATGGCTCACACTCCTCGTGTAGCATGAGTTATGCTATGTAAAGTTTTTGTATATTTTGGAAAATATTAAGGTATAAAAGTGGTTTTGTAATTTTATATTTAATAAATAATTTTATAAAAAATTATTTTAATTATCAATTACTAAAATGATATTTGTGATATTATTTTTAGGTATAAAAATTTATTGAATGGAGCCTAAGTGTTTTTAGGTAATTATCTGTAAAATTTGGTTTTTGTTGGAAATTAGGTAACCTTTATACCCTACTAAAATGTTTGGATATCGTATGTTAGCACATTAAGGTTTTTACATATGATTTATGTAGATATGATGTGTTACAAATAATTCCATGTTTATTAATGTTATCTTGGAAAATGGAAAAAGGATGCATGTTATCTTAGAAAATGGAAAAAGGATGCATGTTATCTTTTGTGAGATGTTATGTGTTTGAATCAGTGATTGAGAAGATGGTCTAACATTTGGGGAAGTGATGGTTTATGTTAAGTGTATATAAAATTTTAGGTTATATATGAACACTTGTAGTAAGAATATTACTACCATGAGGTCTAGGGCCAATTTAGTCATTTAGACACATTATAATAGTTAAACCTAACTAGGATACCAATTGTGTTATCACTATTAGTAAGAATGGAGATAGGATTTTTGTGTGCCACAAATGCATGATTTGACATGGGTATCTATATTTTTGGGTCTAGGGGTATTTTGATAAATTTTAAGGTATGATGGTGATCATTCCAATAAATGTGTAAGATAAATGTTATGTGAGATTGAGTATGAAAATAGCGATTTGTGGCATCTGCAACACTAGATATGAATGTTTATATTATATGTACTAAGGGAATTTTTATAATTTTAAAGGTGCAGTGGTGGTTATTGTAACACCCCCAAAATTTACTACTGAAAAATTTCGTTAATTAAAGGAAGATTAGCGGAAGCAGGTAAATAAAACGTGAACTTTGGGAGTATTACCGCCACACTTAGTACCAGACCGGTTCACTCATACCGTTCCAGTACCAAGTGCTAAGGCTAAGAAAATGAAATACAATTCGAAAGACGTTCAACATGCATAAATCAGAGTAAATTGCAAGCTTCAACATATTTAAATCAGAGTAGCGCATCAAATCGTTTTCAGGAATAAAATCCACCAATGGTGGTTACTTGAGCAACGTTAACATTTAAAATCGAGAAATTAAATGAGAAAGAGAAAAAGCCATGATACCGAAAAATTCCTTACTCTCCTTCCCGTAACCCACTTGAGTAGCACCTGAAAATACCTACAAGGGCACTGCCCATTGAATAGGCAGGGGCCCCATAAAGGGAATCCCTTCAGTACTACGGTACTGAGTAATCCTTTAATACCACACTTAAAGATAGGCCCGCATACGACACATAATGCAAGCCACACACATATAAATAATGAGAGATGCATACATAACAATGACAAACATAATACTTTATAAGTCACGATCGATACTTTGGGCCTTAAGCCATTATTCTGTTATTAATCCATCAATATCATATTTTATATCCATGTGAGTACAAGAACCCCACTATTATAGCCGGTGGACCGGAAGTCAACACACAAGGTAGAACGCCTCTGACCACTATTATTGCCGGTGGACCGGAAGATAAACACACAAGGCAGAACGCACCTAACCACTATTATTTGCCGGTGGACCGGTCTGGCCCCGACTCACATGGTGTTCCACTATAAGTGATTAGTATTTTTCCATAATCTTATTCACATACATAACCGATTTTATTGAGCTCGGGACCCCCACTATTATTGCCGGTGGACCGGAATATATATAAAATCATCATCCAGGGCACAACGCTCCTGGCCACTATTATAACCGGTGGACCGGTACTCATAATCACACACCAGGGCAACACGCTCCTGGACCACAATTATAACCGGTGGACCGGTACGCAATATCACATACCAGGGCAACCCGCTCCTGGACCACTATTGTAACCGGTGGACCGGTACTCAATATCATAATCATCTGGGCCCGGCTCATTAATATTCCACTTTCAATAATAGTATCTTTCCTTTATTTAATCAGCACATCAATCATATTTATTTGCCTCGAATGGGAGATCAATAACCCAGGACACAAAGGTACACCGGTTGTACCGGTGCATATCAGCTACTCAGTACCCTTTAACCATGAACCCAAGGACGCAAAGGTACCCTGGTCGTACTGGTGCATAAAGCTAACTCAGTACCCTACCAACAAGGACACCTAATCCATAAGTATGCATACCCCCTAACTAGGTCCGTAGAGCTAGGAAGAGTAAGATATAGGGCCTGGCTGGGGCACAAAGGAACACCAGCAAATACCAGAATAATCGTGGACTAAACCACGTCCTTAGGGTAGCGACCCCTAAGGAGTCACCATTCCCGATCTCGAGGTCTTTCACTTTAAGTAATAGTGTCTTAATTAAGGTGATCACATAAAGCACGATAATCCGATACTTATTCACTTTCAATCGTTTCGATATCATTAATCGTTTCTTATTCAGAGGATTATCCAGGATGTCACAGAGAAACCATCAAGGCCATACTAATCATTAGATACTCTTACTTGGCTAATCAACATTATTTAATCATATTAATGTTCCACAATCTCAAGGACGTGTTAGGTATAAACTACTCATTTGCCATTTACTTATATAATTGTTAAGTATCCATTCCTTACTTGATAAATTACCACATTACCCTTAAGGTTGCATAATTACCAAATTACCCTTTGTCTAATTTAGATTACCAAATTTTCTCATACACTTTTTAGATCATCATTCACCCCTCATAATTACTATACTTATCATATTTCCCTTTTGGTTGGTTATATTACCAAATCGCCCTTCTCCTTTGTTATAATTACTAAATTACCCTTGAGTTGGATAAATTACTAAATTACCCTCCTTCATTATCATGATTACTATTTTGCCCCTTTAGTTGGTTAAACAATTATCACTTTACCCTTTTATCGGCTAAATTACCAAATTGCCCCTTCAGTTGAACAAATTACCAAATTGCCCTTCTCTTTTATCGTAATTACCATTTTACCCCTCTCAATTATTTTAATTGCCATTTACCCTTTTTAATTATCACAAATCCCAAATTACTCTTCTTCGTAATTACCAATATTAATTTACCCTTTTTCATAATCAAAATTACTATATTACCCTTCTCCATTATTAAAATTACCATAATGCCCTTTAATTGGTTAATTTACCAAATTACCCTTCTATAGTATCGTACTTATCCAATTGCCCTTCTACAATCATAATTTAATTGCTAAATTATCTTTTGTCGTTATCATAATTACCAAGTTACCCCTTACTCCCAAGTTTACCATAATATCCTTTCATTTACAAAATTACCATTTTACCCCTTACATCCAATTTTACCATAATATCCTTTTATTTATGAAAATTACCACCATACATCTTTTACTTTACAAAATACTATTTTACCCTTTTACATCCAAGATTACCATCTTTATCTTTCCTTACATAATTACCATTTTGCCCTTCTTTTCCAATTTACCATATTACCCCTTTACTTATAAATTTCCACTTCGCCATTCAATTATAAAATTTACCATATTACCCTTTACTTATGAAATTACGATTTTGCCCCTCTACCTCCAAAATTACCATAATTCCCTCCTTCATCCAAAATTACTATTTTACCCCTACTTCCAAAATTACCATTTTACCCTTCTTTCTCACAACTTACAATTTTATCCTTTACTTGTAAATTATCATTTGGCCATTTAATTATAAAATTACCATATTATTCTTTTATCTCAAAAATTACCGAAATACCCTTTTCCACTTATAAAATTTCCACTCAACCCCTTTATTCACCATTTTTATGAATTTGCTAACACTACATAAAATAATGATATTAATACTTCATTTTTATCATCTAAGTCCACCAACTTGTCATTTTTCAACATAATACTCATTAGAAACTACACACATTGATTTATATACCTCATAGCATAATTACTAAAATACCCTTAAACAATAACATCATTCATTCATTAACAACATGGTACATCATAAACAAGTATTTAACATTTCTATCCATATTCCAACTCCTTCTTCATTTAACATACCTACATATGGCACAAAAGTTATCTTGCTTTTTCTTTTTAACAAACAATATAAGAAACCATAAACATATCATGTTAAGCATACAAAACATGCATAAAATCATACTAAACCCTAAATGTGCTAGCATGCGTTTTTCATATATTTAAGGGAGGATTAACGGTTACCTTAATCCCGCAAAATATCAAATCTTACCAAGCATAATTAGCAACTCAACACCTAAAAATAATATTCATCATATTTATGTTAGAAATAAGAATCCAAGTATAAAACTTTATAAATTTTAATTAATAAAACACTTAACATAAAATACCATTATACCTTAAAAATTATCCAAACAATTTTTTAAAATGAAGGGGAGCTCATGCTGCATGAGCAGCGTGAGTTTCATGCAAAATTATGGGGAGAAAAGGGTTTGAAGGGGGTGAAGGGAGAAAAATAAACCATTTTCGGGTTAGGGTCTTTAGGCTAGGAAAGAAGGTGGTTAGGGGAGGTTCTAAGGCAAGTGAGTGGTGCAGAAGTGAAGAGGGGGTGTAGGTGGAGGCAAAGGGTGGTTTCAAGGCGGCTTAAGGCGGCGGAGACGGCGGCGGCGAGGCGGCAAAGTTGGCTGCCGAGAAGGGTCGAGGGAAAAGGCTGTGAAGGAAGGAAAAGTGGAGGGAAAAATGGAGGGGTGCAAGGGTTGGTTTTGGCCAACTAATGGATAGCGGTTGTAGAGGGGGTTGCAGGGTGTCGAAAGGTGGGTTGGGTGGCGGCAGAGGTGGCCGGACGGAGGCGGTAGAGGCGGTTGCAGGTGGCTCGACGGTAAGGGGAAAAAGTGGGAAGAAAAAGGAAGAGGAGGAGAAGGGAGGAAGTGTAGGGCTCGAAGGGGCTGCGTGGTGGTGCAGGGTGGTAGTAGGCGGTGGCAGAAGGCGGCGCAGGGGCTGGGCTTGGTGGTTCGAGCGGCGGAGGGCGGCGGAAAAAGAAGAACGGGGGGGGGGGGGCGAATGGGAGGAGGAGAAAAGAGAGAGGAGGGAGCTCGGGAAGGGGATTATGGTTCGAAAATGAGGGGAATGAAAGGCTGGGGAGATGGAGAAAAAGAAGAGGGAGAAGAGAGGTGCAGGGATGGCCGGCGATTGGTGCTGTAGGTGGCAGGTGGTGGTCGGGTGGCAGGGGAGAAAGAGGGAAGAAGAAGGAAAGGGAGAGGGTCACGCGTGAGCTGTGGTCCAGGGCCGGTTTGGCTCGAAATGGGAAAGAAAAACAACGGGGGAGAGAGAGAGAGGGAGAGGGAGCAGGTGGTGGTGGCAGGCGGCCGCAGTTGCAGGCTCGCATGGCGACGGGAGCAGGTCGGGCGTGGAAGAAGAAGAAGGGAAGAAGAAAGGGACGGGGCGGTCGGACCGGCGCAGGAAAGGAGAGCAGCCCGGCCGGTCCAAAGGAAAAATAAAGAGGAGGGCAGCTGGGCTAGAGGGACGGGCGTGCGAGGGGCAAGGGAGAAGATCGGGCCTGTGGCCCAGTGCGTAAGGAGGGGGGTAGCAGGCCGAGGGGTCTGGCGGCCCAAGTCCAGGAAGAGAGAAAAAGAAAAAAAAGAGAAGGAAAGGAAAAAGGGGAAAAGGGTAAAAAGGGAAATGGTAAAATAGGGAAAATAATTTAAATTAATTTTATAAATCATAAAATGTAATATTATTGATAATTTATTTAATTTAATAATTTAATTTATCATAATCTAATATTTTAGTTTAAAAAGGATAAAGTTGGTAAAATATTAGTTTTAGAAAATTATTTAAATAAAATAATATGATAAATAGAAAAATATTTATTTTTAATTTATTAAATAATTTTATCCAAATTTACATACTCTAAAATCCATAAAATAATTAAAATAAATAATCTAAAAGCAATTCTATTCCAAATAAAAGTAATTTATTAAAATATAGGTTTTCGAAATTTTTGGGGTATTACAGTTATTCTAATATATATGCATGTTAAGTAATAATTGGTGCTAACTATGAAAATAGGGGTTTGTTGTGTTAGTAATACATGCTTGGGCATGAATGTTGATATTATATAGCCTAAGGGAATTCTGGTAATTTTGAAGGTGTAATGGTAGTTATCCTAGGAAATATGTAGCATAAGTAAAAATTAGTGCTAAGTATGAATAAGGGTTTGATGTATTATTAACACATGATTGGGTGTGAATGTTGATACTATATGACCAAGGGGCATTTTGGTAATTTTGAACGTGCGATGGTTGTTATCCTAATAAATATGCATGGTAAGTAATAATTGGTGTTAATTATAGCATTAAGGGCTTGAGGTATTAGTAACACACCATTAGGTATGAATGTTGATATTATATCACCTAGGGGCATTTTGGTAATTTTGAAGGTTTAATGGTGGTTATCATAGTAAATATGCATGATAAGTAATAATTGGTGCTAAGTATGAAATTAGGGGTTTGAAGTAATAGTAACACATGTTTATGTATGAATGAATGTTGATATTGTATGGCCTAGGGGAAATTTGGTAACTTTGAGGGTGCAATGATGGTTATACTAATAAATACACATGATAAGTAATAATTGGTGCTAAGTATGAAATTAGGGGATTAAAATAATAGTAACACATGTTTGTGTATGAATGTTGATAGTGTATGGTCTAGGAGAATTTTGGTAATTTTGAGTGTGAAATGGTGGCTAGCCTAATAAATATGCATGAAAAAGAAATAATTGGCACTAACTCTGAAAATAGGGGTTTGTTGCATTAATAACTCATGTTTGAGCATGAATATCACATAATTTTGGTCCAGAGGCATTTTGGTATTTTTGTATGTACTATGGTGAGTAGTATATTAAACATACATGATAAGTGTTAATTAGTGTTGGATATAAGATTGCAGATTTATTATCTTAGTATCATATATTTTAACTTGGTTATCAATATTACATGGTATAGGGGCATTCTACTAATTTTGCAAGTTTTAGCGTGAATATTCTTATAAACATGCATGGGGTGAATCAATCCCAAAGGGAGCTATGACCATGGGTGAAAAGAGTAGGGGTTTGTTGCTAAAAGTGGATATGGGGGTTAATGATGACCTTTTTGTGTAGCTTTGCACAATTGGGGAGTCCATGGAGTACTAAAGGATGAAAGGTTACCTAAAGGGTGGAATTAAGGTTTCAAGAGAAGCTTGATTTGGGATGTTTTTCTCATATGTGTAAAATGGTGAAGTTATCTACAAAAATTGAGGAGATAGATAATCATAGTAATATATGATTGGTTATGGAATATTAGGGCTACACAAGTAGTAGCAAAGGGACTAAGCTAACTAGGGAAACAAGGGTTTAAGGAGTAACCATAGAGGCCAATTGTCATCATATGTGAGAAACACAAGTAACCATATAGGCAAAATTTCATCATATGTGAGAAATGGGAGGAATAGGCCATGACTCATGATAAGAGGGTTTCTAATGATAGGTTTAGGTTTGTTGGATAAATTAGGTACTCAAAGATCAGTAGGGGTTAAAGGTGTGCCTAGGCTTATAAGTTTCCAAGGGAATATGGTTGTCTCAGGGTTGTAGTAGAGCAAGATTCATACTTGAGTTGTGTATGACTATATGTGGTATTTGAAATAAATAAGATAAGAATAAGATTCTAATCTCTTAAAGTGGAAGATCACTTGAGTTGGGGTCGGTTGTAGCTTATTTACCTATCCACGTGTAAGAATAGTGGCCATGAGCGTGCTGCCCTGGGTTTGTATTATATTTACTAATCTACTAGTGAGAATAATGACTAAGATCATTGTAACACCCCAAAATTCACTACTTTGTGTTTCTTTAAAGCGGAAGAATTTCAATTTAAACCCGTGAATTCTGAGGATGTTACCGCCACACTTAGTATCGAACCGATTCTCTCCGACGGTTCCAGTACCAAGTGCTAAGGCTAAGAAAAGATTTAGATTAAACTCAAACTAACAGTTCATAAAAGAACTCGAAAGATCATACATTAAAAATCAGAGTACGCATAAATAATTGTTATTCAAATTAAAAAGAGAAATAGCTTACAACCGATAAAAGGTTTCCTTCAAATATTTAATACGAGGTAATAGATCAAATAGGATAAATCCGATACAAGAAGAAATAATAGAAATAAATAAGGTATCAAGAAGAGGGAATCCGGACACACTACTCTCAAACTTTGAGCCAAAACAAGCTCAACATACAGCCTCGACTGATGTCTCGCCCACCTGCACAAAGTCAGAATGGCATACTACTTGTGGGAATGAGTAGCACCCATGAAAAGGGTGAACAGTACGCTACGTACTGAGTAAGGTAACCGAGCACTATGGCCAACACATAAGCACATAAGCCATGCATAAGAATAGAAGAACACAATCACAATTGCATATGATCAACTAGGTAAAAGTACAAAGGCCCATGAATAATCCAATTCAATTACTTAATTAATCTCTTATCAGAAGTTGATTCACACCATACTTTTTATCAAATCCATGCAAGTACGGAAGCCCCCACTATTATAGCCGGTGGATCGGAGGCACATAGGGTATCATACCCTAACCACTATTATAGCCGGTGGATCGGAGACACATAGGATTACACGTCCTAACCACTATTCCTAACCGGTGGATCGGTTGGCTTCGACTTGCATGGTGTTCCACTGTAAGTAATTAGTATCTTTTAGGCATTTTAGCAAAACTCAGGCTTGTGTTTGTTGATCTCGGGAACCCCCACTATTATAACCGGTGGATCGGTCACACATAGGACATCATGTCCTAACCACTATTATAACCGGTGGATTGGTTGCACATAGAGTAAAAATCCTAACCACTATTCCGAATCGGTGGATCGGTTGGTCCCGTCTCAACGATCTTCCACTTTAGATAATTAATGTTTTATGTATCTTATTCAAAAGCTTTCACCGTGGACATGCATGAATCATCACACATCAAAAATCATAAATTTCACAATCATAATTACACTTTAAATCACTAAATACACATGATACACGAAAACCCTAATCAGCCAAACCCTAATTAACCACAACAAACCATAGTTAACCACTCCAAATTCTATTTAACCATAACAACCATAATTAGCCACTCCATGCCTTAGTTAATCATAACAAACCACAATTATCCACTCCAACCTTAGTTAATCACAACAACCCATAGTTAATCACTCCGAACCCTAATTCAATTTCCTCCATACCCTTATAATGTCCTATGTACTATTTTTCATCCCAAGTGTTCAAACACCCAAACAACACTTACATTACCTTCCTTATATCTCAAATCAACTTTTCATACGTAAATTTCACTCCCATGCAAACTTAACACATCCCATGCAACCTCTCGAACTTTTCATACAAATCCTAAATCCCATGCAATCATTAACTCCCATGAAAAACCCTAATGCCACCATGTAAACCCTAATACCTCCATACAACCATAAATATCCCCATGCAACTATTAATACCACAATGCAAACCCTACTACCACTATACAACCATTAATACCACCATAAAACCCTAATACCATCATGTGAACCCTAATATCACCATACAACCATTAATACCACCATGCAACCCTAATACCACCAAACAATCGTTAATACCAACATGCAAACTCTAGATTCCGTCACACAAAACCCTAAATTCAATCCACACAAAACCAAAAATCCATCCATATCAAACCCTAGATTCAAACCATAGAAAACCCAAAGATTTTTCCATATAATACAATTGATTAGATTCTCCCATTCATAACCACAAATTATCTTCTCCCATACAAGACCATAAGTTAGATTCTTCCACACAAAATCATAAATTAGAATCTCCCATATAATCCATAAATTAGATTGTCCCATATAACATCATATATTACATTCTCCCATACAAAATCATCCAAACCATAAATTAGATTCCCTCATACAAAACCATAAGTTAAACTCTCCCACACAAAATCATAAAAATCATAAATCAGATTCTCCCATACGAAACCCTAAAATTCTCCATTTTATTCTTCCACTCATAAATAATTAAGTCAACTCACCTCCCTTAGTCAACCTCTTCCCCCATCCTCCTTTTTCATCCTTTCTCCCACACAAACCAGATCAACACGCTCACATGTATGCCTTACAGGATCACAACACATATCATCATATATACGTAATACATATGACATATAAATACACAAAAATATACTTCAACTCCACATCATAACATATACAAAATAATTAATAAAGATAAACATGTGATATATAGCATGCGAAGCACATAATGCATATAAGCACACAAAGGCCTTAGCACCCCTTACCTCAAATGACACCGGTCTTGGAGCACGCTCTAACGCCTCCTTAGGGCTTTGACCAAATAATATCATACTAATAAAATAACATTAACAAAATTCTTACTTTGCTAAAGATATATAAATAATAGAAATATTATAAAAGTTGATAATTAATGCAGGGTTAAATACTTTATTCTAATAATAATAATGATACTAAAAATAATATCAATGAGAATATAAATAATAATAATAATAGTAACAATACTAATAATAATGAGGACATTATTCAAAAACAAAGTAAAATAAAGGCTTCCGCCCCATTTCCAAAATAATACTAATAATAATATTAGTAAAATAAATAACCAAATTTAGCAATAACAATAATGATGAAATAATAATAATAATAATAATAATAATAATAACAACAACAACGACAAAAAAAACAACAATAATAATAGCAAAACTAATAGTAAAGTAATTGTAATATTAATAATAAAATAATAATAATAGAAGTTTGAAATAGTAAAAATAAAAATAATTATAATTATAATAATAATAATAAATTAATATTAATAATAGTAATAATGGAAATAATAAGAATAATAATAATAAAATCGAAAATAAAATACAATAGGGCTTCCACCCTCAACAGAAATAATAATCAAAACATTAATACTAATAATAATAATACATATTAAAAATATAAATATTATTAATAATAATAATAGTATTTATATCCAAATAATTGAAATAAAATAATTTAAGGGTTATAAAATTAGGGAAAAGGGTTGAGAGGGTCTAGGGTTCACCCTTAGGCTGGTAGGGATAGGCAGCACCGGCGGTGGTGCATGGCGGCGACAGCGATGGTCGAAAAAAGGGAAGAAAAGGGTAAAAGTTAGATGCTGGGAAAAAGATAGGGAGTATTAGGGGGGGAGTTGGGGTGTTTTAAGTTGCCTAGAAGGAGAGGGACGTAATAGAGGTGGTGGAGCAGCCAAAGGTGGCGGCGCACTATAGTGGCGGTGGTGGACAAATGGAGGAGAAGAAGAGAAAGAGAGGAGGAGAGGGAGAAAGAGGAAAAGAAAGGTCGGGAAAGGTGGAGGATGCTCTACAGAACAATTTAGGCAGTGAAGGAAGCGGTGGAAGCGGTGGATAAGGGTGGCGCAAAGTGTGGCGGAGCTGGAAAATAGGTTGGTGGATGGGGTTACTTTGCACAACTGGTGTGGCTTGTGTAGGATGAATCGATGGATATGGGACGTTTGGTTAGCTAGAGGGAGGTGCAAGGAATATTTTGGTAGGCGGAATAGGTGGTGGTGTTGGCCGACGGTGGCAGGGCTGCCGTCTAAAGTGGCGGCATCGAAAAGGAATGATTTTTGGGTAAGAAATCAAAAGGCTCCATATAAGGCTATTATGGGGGGTATTTATATGGTTAGAAGGGAGTTTAGGGTTCTGTGGGTCGGCATGGGAATAGGCAAGTAGGGTTTTGGTCGCCAGAGGCGATGTTGGCCGGTGGGAGTGAGTTTCGGGTATGAATTAATGGTGTAGAAAAAAGAAGGAAATCGCGCGAGAATAGAGGAGATTTGGTTGGGTGAAAAGGTCGACGGTCAGCAGGGGAGAGAGAGGAGTGAAACGGCCGGTCAACGGCGGCGAAAAACCAGGGCACAGGTGCAGCAGTGTAGGTAGTCGACGGCGTCAACAGTAGGTGCGAAGGAAGAAGAAGATGGGGGGGGGGAGCCATGTGGTTCAGGGAAAAGAAAGGAAAAGAAAGGGAGGCAGACCAGACGGTCGGGCGCAGCTAATTTTTTATTTTAAGTAAAACGTCGCATTTTGGTGTAAAAGGAATTGAGGCGTGGAGCTTTGGAGTTGGCCGTGCTGAAGGGAAACGGAAGGAGATTTGGGCCGCGGAAAGGAAAATGCAGAAATGGGCCACGACCAGGCCCAACTTGGAGAGGAGAAAAAGAAAAAGAAAAGAAAGAAAAAAGAAAGGAAAAAGGAAGAAAGAAAAAGGAAAAGGAAAAGGGAAAAAGGAAAAATAATTAGATTAGGGCCAATTAAATTAATCTGAATATTTAAAAATAATAATATTTAAATAAATAATATTTAAATCCCTTTTTAGGCTTAATTAAGATTTTTGAAAGGTTTTTCATAAATTCCATTTTAATTAGCAAAACAACCTAATTTTCTCCAATTTAATTATTTATAAAATTAATATTAATTTGAAAATATTTTCTCCTTCTTATTTTAAATAAAATAATTTATTTAATTATAAAATAAAATCCTTAATTAGCTAAAATACCAAAACTTTTCTTAGAAAAATTATTTATTGTTTTCTTCTTAAATAGCCCTAATTAATGTCCTTTTATAAAAATAGTTTATTTAATTAATTTTTATAATAAAACCTCATTTAAATATAATATTTAAAATTATAAATTTTCGGGGCATTTCAAGTATGCTGTTATGTATTTATATTATGTTTGACAATCCACTGGTGAGAATAATGATCAGAAAGATATTACCCTTGGTTTGTATCATATTTACTAGGCCACTAGTGAGAATAGTGGCCAGAAGCATATTGCCCTAGGTTTGTATTCTATTTAGTGATCCTCCGGTAAGAATCAAGTAATAAAATCCTTAGACAATTATAAACTATGGAAAGACACTAATTACTTATAGTGGAACACCATGTGGGTTGGTACATGTTGTACCTTTTTACTTGTCCACCGATGATAATAGTGGGATGGAGCATTCTATCTTAGGGTTGTACTTTATTAACCGGTCCATTGATGAAAATAGTGTGGATTCCTAAACCTATGTGGATATAAAATTTACAAGTTAACTAAATACTACACTAATATCATAAGTCTAGATGATAATGAACTAACTAATATGATCTACTAATGTGTATGGCATTCTTGTTCTGATGTTGTTGAGGAGTTGTGGGTTGATTAGGTGAGTTACACCTCCTGCTAAAGATGACTTGGTTTTCTAATTACACTATGAAAAGCATCATTTAGATGTTCCAATAGTATGTTTCTATTATTTCTATGGGAATGAGTATGGGTAACATATGACCTTGATGCATGTAGCTATGTGAATGATTATCATATTTTAGTTAATATATGCATAATTTAATGTTCATGTGTTTGATGTGATGCATCTGATGTGTTGTATACGAGATTTGCATATTAGTCTTGTATAATGTTTTACTAAGTACCATTATACAGAAGGGTTCATTTCTTAAGCCCTAAGTTAGCTCGTAGGATTTATTCAAAGATTATTCTTCAATATTGAAGGCATAGGGATATCTAGGATTATGTTTGGTACTTGTACCAGAGGTTTCTGTATTTTTCCTTTTAATCATCTATATTTTCCTTTCCAAAGAACGGTCAATTTTTAGAAGGTGAATTAACCTCCCTAACTATTGTGCTACACTTATTTATAATTGTTTTCATGAAATTTAAGTAAAATAACATTTCAGCCTTAGTACTTTGTTTTCAAATAGAAGAGGAAACTGATTTGGTATAATGTGTAGCGATAACACCAAAAATCTACTACCTTAGCTTTCATTTGTAACTTTTAAAAATGAATTTTTTTAGCAGTAAATTTTGGAGGTGTTACATATGTAGAAATTTGTCAATAAAAAAAAATAGGAGGAGAAGTTCGATGGGCCCTTATAAGCTATATGCATCTTCATTATTACTATCAAACTCTTTTAACCCTTTATGAACTTGAATGTCCTCAAAGTTTTCACCCTAATACAACTGGACATTGGCTTCACATAATTTATCATGCTTAGCGACGATTTTACACTACGCATATGCAAAAGAGATATCCTTTAACACCTCCATTTTCCACTACCAAAAAATTTCATTAAAAAAATTGTAGAAGTAGAAAATAACTGGGGAAATAGGGCTTTTCTACTGTACTTGACATCAGATAGATGTCTGCTACTCACCCTATATCAGATACAAGCCTAAATTAGTTAAAATAACTAAAACAACATAGTTCATAGAATAATAATTTAATTAAACAACTTCAAGAGTGTTTACATCAGAAGACCCTAATGGGCTTCGACAAAATTAATTACAAAAAACAAGTAGATAAAGTATAGGGCTATAATAAAATAAATTAGGGTATGACACCTAATGTAAAATCTTAGTCTACCACAAACCCTACCAAAACCTTATGGATATCTTTGCTATCAAGATCTGACCCAACTAAGATAGACCCTTTACTAGCCATCCCTAAACACCTGTATATGGTCATCTCCGCATAAGAATGAGTACAAGGTAATCAAGAAAATGGGCATATCAATATGCTACATACTAATTACACCAAGTTTCTCCCTAAGTGTAACACAAGTATACTAATTATCATACATGAACATAAAATAAAACATATGCCATAATAAGGCAATATTTCAAGGTAGAAGTGAATAAAGACATCCTATCATGCACAATTCCAACAAAGAAAAATACTTTATTCTTAGATTCACAACCTTCTCACATATGCACTTATGCATGTAATACCAGATATCATCTAAGAAACCTCTAGGGTTTATTTTTAGTTATCCAATTCCTTAGGTTATACCTTTTACTCATCCACATATAAAATAGGTGAATTACTCAATTAATATTCCATTCCTTGACCAATTAGTCATTTCAATCATTAGCCAAGTGTATGAACTAACTTTTATTGATTTAGGTATATCATGCCATTACTTCCATCTCTTAACCAATCATTAACAATTAATTTAGCCAGAATTCCTAAATTATAAACCCATATTCACCATCCATATTCTATTATCATCAAGCAATAGGTTGTAGACTACCCCACGGTCTCATATACCATAGAAGTCTATCCAAATAAGGGACATAAAGTCCAAGTGAAAACTAATCATCAAATGGACATAAGTCCACACTGAAGCCAACAAACATGAACATAAGTCCAAGCCAAAGCCAACCACTTAGGTAACCAAACCCTTTATTATTTATACCTTCTACTAAATATTTAGTGTTTAGAGTATGTATGGCACCGAGACCTCTTAGGATCTTACCCAAAGGAAAATTTCTAAGGCACTAAAAATTCCCAAACACAGACTAACCCCTGGTAGCTAATCGAGGGTCCAATAACCGAGATGCATACTCAACTCAAATATCTTTCACTTTATGTGATTTATATTTTATTCATAAGGTTGGGTGATCATATAGGGCCTATATAAAGCAAGAAAGGTAATTTTCCAACTAAGTCCATATGAATCATTTCCTTCCCACTTCCCAACAAGGTGGGTTTTCCATTTTTCCTTGGCCAATGTTATTCATGACCACCATATTATTTAATTCATGTCCATGCTAATTTTCATTATTCTTTTCTCAATATCATCACTTATTGTAAGTGATATACACATTTAATCCTTTCACTACTCATAGAGTATACCATAAAATTTGATCCATTTGATTCTTTCATTAGGCCAATAATCCATAATCAAATCTATAATTTATCTCATTAATAATCATGGTATAGTCCCAAACATTACCTCAGCTGATGACCGAACCAAAAAGAGATAAATCATTCAAACTAGTTGATCTGTCTAGCCCAATAAGTTAATCAGCTTTGGTTAACCAATCCATCGGTTTAAATCATGTAGTTAATGCTTTCCTTAAACTAGTCGATCTGTTTGGGTAAAATAGTCAACTGCTCATAGACCTATTGATCGATTCTATTAAACTAGTTGATAGGTTTAAGTAGAGAGCAGGACCTAGGTCTCCATAGTCTTAACAGTGGAGGGTTTAGGTCAACCAATTGACTATTCTAGGGACTAGTGGATCAATTTGCCTGCCTTTACATGTCACCAAATCATGAATTTCCTGTAGATTCGTACATGTAAATCATTCTTAACCACAGTAAACCATGTATCAACATAGTCTAACATATTTCCAACAAAATTAACTTACATTTCTCAACATGGAATTATCATATCCATATTTTACCAAATTTCATGTTTTTTACTCAAATCATGACATCTAACTATCCAAACCATTTATGTAGGCTATATTTATTCATGCTAACATGCATAATCAACTTCAAGTAACACATAATATATAGGGATACTTTCTAAAGAATTTAGAAGCATGAATCACTTACTTGATGCAAGAACAATCTCCTTAAAAAAAAATTTCTAAAAGTGCAAAATATCAGAGTTGAAACCCTTAAAAACCAAAATCTAAACTCAAGATTTGCACCAAAACTTATTAAATTTTGGAACTTACAAACAGAAAGAATAAGAACATACTACTTGAGGAAAACATAGGGGAAGAGCTATATTTGACCACTCAGCCTTTTTCCCAAACACTAACTCTTCCTTGCTTAAAAACTAACATAGGAGAGAGTTAGGAGCAAGATTAGAAGAGTGTGAGAGATTGATTTGTAATACTCAAAGTGCAGAGAGAAGAGAGGGCGTAAAAGGCTTAGAATGTTTGTTAGCTAAAAGAAAGGTGCAGAGTAGGGATGATTGGTGCTATTTAGAGGTAACCAATCAAAGGAAAATGCTGAGGGTTTGGAAATAAACTAGAAACCCTACTATTAACTATTTGAATTCGACTAAAATAGACTAATTTCGTCTAGGATTTGCTGACTATTCTCCAAATCTAATATGGTTTCTCTAGGAAATGCATGTCTATTATGTTAGAATTAACATTCAAAAGTAGAGTAATTGAAGGTTAGTGTGGAAGGAATATTCTACCTACTCAATTTCGTGATTGAGATTGAAACATTCAATCTCATAATTGTGTGAGGAGAGGGGAGGAAGAAGAAAATGCTGATGTCATCTCTCCCCCTCAATTGTTTCAATTAACCTCCAAATTAATTTGAGGCAATACTGTAGGGTAAATGCATCATAAAACTGGTTAGGAATCTCATAGGGACAAATTCTCATGGGTTTGTCAGGTTTCATTTTAGTGTAAGGAATTTCTCGGAAAAATGAAGATCGGAAATGTGTCCAACACAACAAACCAATCAACGGGTTTGGGTCTCCTATTTGACTGTTCTACAACCAATTGATCGGTTTTCCCCAACTATTCTATAGATTTAGTTGAGGTACACAAATTTGATGAAACAAAAAAATAGTTAATTGGATTATGGAACCAGTTAATGGGTTTGTTAGATAAACTTAATAAACTTCATTTTTCAACATACTTTCAAATAATATTTTGTCCCAAACAAAATTATAACATTACATCAAAATCAAATGCCCAAAATTGACATAATGTCTCATTTAATCATTTTACAAAAAAATGTGGGGTATTGTTGTAACACCCCCAAAAATCATAGTTAAAAAAATTCGTTTAATTGGAACAAACACAAGCACGAGGGTGCTATTGCCGTGATCAGTACAAGCCCAACCTCTGGCCAGTCTTATACCAACCACAAGGCTAAGGATAATTTCACAAGAACAGTAAACATACTTAAAACATAAATCCATAGAAAACTAAAAATATTCATAATGAGAGAATTAGAGTGTGTGATTAAAAGGCATTACAACCGAAATAGAGTACATAGTCAAAGTCCCCAAGGGGATAAAAGTTACAATACAATAAAAGAGTCCGGTCTACATCACTTTTGGGCCCCTATGCCAAGTCCAATAAGGTCAAATCTCATCCTCGCTTGATGCCTCACAAGTGTCACAGGCATTGAAAATGGCGTCTCCTACCTGCACAAACTCAGTAGGGCCCTCTGCTCATGGGAATGAGCAGCACTGATGAAATGAGTGTTTAGTATGCTAAGTACTGAGTAAGGTCACCATGCATCTAAGGCCATACACAAAAGACATATAACACAAGTAGGACCATGTGGATAAACCATACAAGAAATGCATACAATATAGGTTGTGTTATAGTTTAGTTAACATAATCATTAGATCTCTAGTTAATAGACCCATTTCACACCATGCTCTTTAAAAGTCCTTAAAAGAACGAAAACCCCACTATTATAGTTGGTGGATAAAAAAATAGGGTAGAATGCTCCTAACCGCTATTATTTGCTGGTGGATCGGTCTCCAAGGCTAAGTGATCCTAGCCACTATTATGGTGGTGTATCAGTTTAGCCTCGACTCTTATGGTGTTCCACTATAAGTAAATAGTATTTTTTCCCATGTCTTATCATAACATAAGTTTTGGTTAATTGAGATTAAGATCTCCCATTATTATAGCCAATGGATTAGAAACATACAGGGTAGAACACTCATGACTACTATTATTTGTCTGTGGATCGATCTCTAAGGCACCTTAGCACCTAGCCACTATTATGCTAGTGGATCAGTCTAGGCACAACTTAATAATCTTTCACTTTAAATGATTATTGTCTTATTCTCTCTTATTCACTATATTTTTTCACCCTAGACATGCATGTCCTTCGGACTACCTGCTCACATAATCCGTCTACTCCTATTCTCCTGATGTCCCATATCTAGGGACTTTTATGCCTCTTAATACATCTAGCCATCCTTTCCTTGTTCTCCACACTTACCAAAAATACCCAAATTCTAAGTGTATGGGTCAATGCCCACTTTCCCCATACATTTGAGTCAATTTACTATCTCCCTCTAGGGTTTTCCTTTGAGAAACCCTAATTTAGCATATATAGCCCAACTCTATCCCACACAACTCATGATCCTTTATCCTCAACTCATCATCTCACTTGATTCATCCCTAAACATTCCACTTTACTTCCCATTCTACATATATGACCCAAAACCCTAGTTAGTTACCCCAAACCCTAGCACCTCTCTTTTCTCATATGTTATCTCTCCCTTACTCTCACTTACCATCCCCTCTTCCACATGACACACACTCACCCTCCACATGAAATCCTTCCACTCTTACCCAATATTCCAATCCTCTCCATTATTTCTCCCTTCCACAATCTCCTCCACTTAGGGTTTTCCTCCCAAATCCTAGGCAAGTTCCCCATGCACCCTTATACCAACCTATGTACTATTTTTCACCCATGTACTCCAATCACCCAAAAAAATATTCCCTTACCTTACTTAAACCTCATGTCAACTTTTCCCATGTAAGGATCATCCCTATGCAAATACTAACCATCCTATGTAAACCCTAGACTCCCCATGCAAGAATCACTTTACTCTCTTATTTTATCCATATTACCCTTTTATTTATCCGCCCATAAGTCATGAGGTAATTAGGTCATTTTCTATACCATCTTTTTAAGCAATAAAAATGTTATTTTGATTTTTGTTAGAAAATTTTGGAAGAAATCATAATTTAAAGTAAAAAAATAATGTCATTTTTAGCCCAATTTATTTTTTTCCTTTTACTTGAAACTTTCCAAAAACATACCGAAATGAGCCTATAGTAAACTTTTGGAAACTGAACGGTGCGTGGAATCTCTGCCTTGCATTTGTGATCACAGGCACTTCCAGAAAAATTCGTTAAGAACCATTGCAAGGGTCTCCCCACTCATGCATACCTCAACGTCCCGAACGGAGAAAAATGGCCAGTACAACTAGTTAAGGAAGAAGGCAGAGTCTGGTTTCAAAACGGATGGGAAGATTTCGTCGCACACAATTCCATCGCCATCGGGCACTTCCTCGTATTCAGATACAAATCCGCGGATTCCGACTTGAACTCTCCATTAGTTCCGCCTTTTCGAGACCGATGGTGAATGAAATGTGGCATTTGTATAATATTGGTACATTATGGAAGAAGGCTAGAGCAACAAAAGATGGATATATTAATGAAGATGTAGATGTTGCAGCGACAAAAATTGTAAGTTTGTAGATATTTGAAACCCTGCTTACTTTTCTTTTAGAAAACTATTATATTATGCTTATTCATGTAAGCTAATTTTACATATATTATATACATTACAGGACGAACTTCAAGCGTCAGATGGTGAGGAGGGGGTAGACCAATATAACATTGTATCATGGGCTATAGGAATTGTAGAACACCCTAGAAGACACAGGGGTCTTGGATTAGGTGTTACGAAAACGAGCGTACGTGGTCGATCTCGTAGTTCTCGTAACGGTTTTAATAACGGTATTAGGTAGCGATCTATTTATTCTACATGCATTTTCAGGTTTATATTTCGTCTACATCTTTCGGTCTTCCAGACTAGATTTGTGAACTCTTTACTTTGGGGTGTAGAGCTACCAAGTTGTGGTATGCCCACTAATTTTTATTCCTAAGTATAGTTGGTGTATGAATTGATGTTGTTCTACATTGCAGATTTGGTAATTGTTTGAACATACAACTGTGTATGTGGGCAGGAACAAAAGAGAAAAATTAAAAAAAAAACATATAGTTTTGATAATGGTTCTATGAAAACCGTTATTAAAGCATAGGTTTTAATAACGGTTTCCCATAGAACCGTTATTAAAAACTGAGGCTTTAACAACGGTTTTGTCATAGAACCGTTATTAAAAATTCTGGTTTTAACAACGGTTTCTCATAGAACCGTTATTAAAAACTGAGGTTTTAATAACGGTTTTGTTTAAGAACCGTTATGAAAAGCTCCTTTTTAATAACGGTTTTTACTTAAAAACCGTTATTAAATATGAAATTTACGCACATATGCACGGGTTTTTGTGTATTTTTCATGATGGTTATGAACCGTTATTAAAGATTTAATAACGGGCGATTCAATAACGGTTCAAAACCGTTATTAAAACTATAAAATAACCGTTATTAAAACCCCTTTCCGTGGTAGTGAGGGTGAAAGGTTGGGATGTTAGGCTTAGGGCCAATGGTTAAAGGAGTATATGGTGGCTGAAGTAGATTGGATATCGGTCTAAGAATAGCATTATCTTTGGGTGGGCCCTCACCCTGAAAATTGAAAATAGATGATAAGGAGTGGTTGTAGAAGAAAGAATAATGGGCACTTAATATGTTTTACAAGATATCTTAGAGATCCATGATAGAATTAATGCCTTTATAGAATAGCAAAAAAAAACTAACCTTAATTAATTTTTATTTCTTTCTTTTAAGATTGTGCTTAGTAGCTATTTCACTTTTTTGATAGTATGACACCTTGTGAGGGTTATTAGAGAAATATTATACCATATTATGGTGATGAAAAATTAGGGGAAAAAACACCTTTTGTTTAGACATCTCAGTGATTAAGGTTTAACTAAGAGGGTGGGTGGTGAGTTTCTCTATGCCCTTAGACAACTTGAGGGTTCCCTTTGGGAACTAGGGGAAATGGTTAGTTTGTTGGCTTTACAATCATAACATTCTATAGAATTATTAAGAAGATTTACATATGCCAACAACTTATGAGATCATTAAGTGAATAAAAATATGGACATAAAAATATAATACTTACCAACATCGGAGATTAGTCCTATGTCATTAAGATTGATAGGATTGCTAACAAAATCATTATTAATTACAAAATTCCCCTCACCTATGAATTTATCAAATTTTTCCAGACTGGTTTCTAATACTGAAGAATGAGGCAAAAAATCATGAGCATTAGAACTAATTTGACTCTATTTGGGTAATTTTGATTCGGAGTCACTTAGAACAATCTTTCTTTACGCAAATATAACCAAATAGCTGGCTACTATAACCATCATCAACTAGTGCCTCCACACTCACAAATATATCATTTATCCATTGAATAGCCAGGGACCACAAGTGGTGGCATAAGTATGCGAGTACAAAGTGAGAACTAATTATCACACATAAGCACGAGCATACTATTACACACTGCCCTACATCAATGAAACATGCCATAAAATATATAATCTCATGTCATACATAAAATGTATACAATAACATGGTAATTTACTAAGAATACATCACATGTAATACCTAAATCTAGGGAAGGAAAATCTTTAAAGCATCTCTAGCAACTTAACTGTAACACCCCCAAATTTACTACCGAAAAATTTCGTTTAATCGAAAGGTTTAGCGGAAGCAAAGGAGAAAACCGTAAACTCGGGGGCATTACCGCCACACTTAGTACCAGACCGGTTCACTCTTACCGTTCCAGTACTAAGTGCTAAGCCTAAATCCGATCAACCTTTAGTACGAAGTATCAAAAAACGCAAGACAACATTTAAAATACATCCTTAATAAGTGGTAAGTCAAATAGAAGTTAGAATACGATTTAGGATTACAACCCCAGAATATGTTTCTCAAAACAGGAATGTAATACAAAATACAGCTAAACAAAAACAAATCCCGAAGGATCAATATCCAGATTGCCTACTCACTCAAGTCAGGCCTTCCACCCCAACACAGTATCAACCTGCACATGAGGTCTGCTCCCCACCATCGGTGGATCATCACAAGACCCATTCAACCAAGGTAGTATCAGTACGGGTCCAATACTGAGTAAGTCCCGCTACCCTATCTTATAGGAGAGATATCATCAAGTGCATATTAAACTCGGGTACAACACGTTGATACAATATCATGCATATACACAACCCACAACACGCATCTTACCATACACCTAGAGTAACACATTAAAACATATGTAACATCCTATTAAACATATAAGCGTGGTATAACCGAAATGTAAAGTGGCTCATACGCCTCAGGTAGGAATAATCCATATTATTAAAACTCAATACGTGGCATACTCAAGCATGCAGCATGTAGTTATACAGGTAATAAAAGCCGGACATGGTCCAATTAGACTTATTCTTTACCCTCATTAATGATATGTTCATTCCACACATTTTCTTCAATAGTCCATGTGAGTGCGAGAGCCCCACTATTATAGCCGGTGGACCGGAAGATATACGCACAGGGCAGAATGCCTCTGATCCACTATTATAGCCGGTGGACCGAAAAATAAACGCACAGGGCAGAACGCCTCTGATCCACTATTATAGCCGGTGGACCGGATCACGGGCTCGGCTCAACATCTTTCGCTTTACGTAATTAATGTCTTATCCGTGTCTTATTGAATCACATCACACCCTTGACATGCATGCGGTTGATACTCTACTTCTTTCCCCTCTAGAGGGACCGTCCCATATTTTGAGACTTGTATCTCTTCTCACACCCGACATCCATCCTCCGTAGACTTAGGCATAGTGGCACATAGTAAGGCATAATCTCCAAGAATATAGGACATCCCAACACATATGATATCAACTCCACATGTCCTCATCCCTCTAGGGTTCCTTCTCGGAGACCCTAATCAGGCCTATGTGGCCAACCTCTTTCTTACTTACCCAAACGTTACTTTGCTCTCTATCTCGCACCTCGTTTTTATTAGGAAATTCCCCAAATGTGTTACTTTATCTCCCAAGTTCGCGTGTGACCGACAAGACCCGAGTTGGCCGCGCCAAACCCTAGCGCTTTACTTCCTCAACAAGTAACCTTCCTCTTTCACCCCAAAATCTCTTCTCTCATTTAGAACCCCATACTCATCCTTTATATAAGTGAGTCCTCGCTCTCAACCCTATACTCCATCCTTGATCAATTTTTTTTACCCTTGTACCCTTCAAATTCCTCATTTTCTCTCAAAACCCTAATTGGGTCCCTTAGACACCCTTACATCGACCCACGTAGAATTTTGCACCCAAGTCTCCAATGGACCCATAACTTTGACATTATCTTATTTAATTCCTAAATCAACTTACCTCACGTAAGATTCATCCCCATGCAGACTTTAAATACTCCATGCAGACTCCCCAACACACACTTACTCGCAAAACCCTAATCAGGTCTCTTATGCACCAACTCACGTACTATTTTCATACCAAGTCTCCAATCACTCTAAGACTCTCCGAAGCTCTTACTTACAACCCAAATCAACTTTTCCCATGTAAGGATCACACTCATGCAAGATCTAGTTCCCCCATACAAACTTCCCAAACGTCCACTTTCCGGTGTTCTTTTATTATCATTTCATGCTACCAAAACCCTAGCATGCATGTCCTAGAGGGTCATATCATGTCACAACTTGTAGCACATCCACATTAACACGTAACAAGAGCGATCACAAAGGCATACCTTGAATCCAAACTGTGCTACACCTAAAAAAGGTAAGGTAACAACATGTAAAACACGACATATAATCATACGAGGCATCCAAGGCATACAAGTCACATAACACGTAGGAGCCTTAGCCACATCCTTGCGAAATACCCATAAGTAGAGGTAAGTCGAGACTTACCTGGATCCGAAGCTAGCTAAGCGAGATAAGAAGGAGAGAGATCACTAGCTCGTGGATCCACGAGAAAGCTTTCCTAGATCCGATAGAAATCGAAAAACTAAATTAGAAACTATCCTATCAATCAATATTTCACATAATTAAATAAACACAAACAACCCAATTGATCTTTCTTATAAAATGTGACCAAAAATTAGAACTTAAAAGCATAGCTTTATTAAGATTTAAGGTTAAAACTAAATCAAAACGGATTAATACAAATATCACTTGGGACATTTCAACTTAATTTGGAAAGCCCGAGAAAGAATAATTGATCATAAGTTAATTTATCGAAAATAACTTATTTATTAGGTTTTACAACTAAATAGGTAACCTAACCATTTACATAGAACCAAATCCAAACCGATTAGGTCAAAACAGAATTTAAATGATTTAAAACCCAAAGATAGAATTTGATTAGATAAAATACACATAGCAAAATCAATTTTATAAAATCATCCCCGAATATTAGGGTTTTAAAGCCCACGACACAAACTCAAGTAATTCAATTTAATCAATTCAAATTAAAGGTATTAGAAGGCAATTAATACCATTTCAACTATTTTTATACATTCAATTTTAGAAAAACAACAATACAAGTAATCGATTTCATAATTTCACTTGAAATTTAGGGTTTTAGGCCCGAAAATATAATTCGTTAAAATTCTATAAATTTAATCAAATTGAATGTTTAGAAATGCAATTAAACACATTTTATAACATATCAAATAATCAATTGCTCAAAACCAATAAAAGAAATACGCAATTTAGCACAATTAAGGTTTTTGAGCCCGGAACACAAATCCGATCAATTCTTGCCAAAACATATCAATTGACGGTTCAAAAATGTAATTAAACATATTATAATGTAATTTATATAGTCAATTAAATAAAATAATCCGATTACCCAAACCAATTTAAATCTGCAAGAGTTTTGACCTAAAAATCCAATTCTGATAAATTACGCACAGTTTTCCCAAATCAACACTTCCAATATAAAATTAAATACATTTTAAACGATATTATAAAATCAATTGAGCGGTACGGCTCAATTATACCACCCAATTTCATTACACCCAAAATTTGACCTAGGAATCAAATTCCGATAAAACCTACAGAAATTTCTCAAATTAACGGTTCCAAAATGAAATTGGATACACTTTAAAACATATTGTATAATCAATTTGTCCAAAATCACCAAATCGGATGAATCCGAAAAATTTGGGCATAACCCGGCCAAAAATCCAATTTTTCCAAAATTCCAACACAACCACACAATTAGCCTATCCAAATCAATCTTACAACATATACATACATAAACAAACAATCAATTTAGCTTTTTATAAGCTAATTCATACCCAATTAATCAAAACAAGGGTTAAGGTTTTTCGAAAATTATACCCAACAAAAATCAACGAATCAGGGCAAGGGAAGGCTGGGGAAGCTTCGTTGGGGACCGGTGGTGGTTCAACGGTGGTCAGTAGGGCTCGCCGGTGGCCTGGCGGTGGCGCGAACTGCGTGGCCTACTGCTGCTGCTGTTGTTGCCCGTTGTTGCGCTGCTGCGTGGGCTGCTGTCGCGCGGCTTTAGCTGCTGCTGCTGCGGTGGTCGGCTGCGGCTGCTGTGCGAGTCGGTGGCTGTCGGAGCTCGGCCGGCGGGGCGAAGCAAGGAGGGGCAGCTGGGAGAAGGGGCGGCTGGCTAGGGTTAGGGTTGCGGGACAGGGAGTCGGGGGACAGGGCCACGGGGAAAACATAGAGAAGGGAGAGAAGAGAGAAAAGGAAAGAAGTGGGGGGGTTTCGATCGGTCGGGGTGCGTTTTTTTTAAACAAGTACACATAAAATAAACTACTAAAAATATCAAAATATTATTGGAAGATTTTATCTAAAATTTATTTCGAACGGATCCGAAGGATTAAAATTAATAAAAAGCTATATAAAGAATTTCAGAAACATTTTTGAAAGAATTTACTAACGAACGTAAAAATTTATATTATTTACGAAAATGTATTATAAGACCTTGAAAAATTATTTAAAAGTATATAATATAATATTTACGTCAAATTCCAATAAACCGAGACTAATTTAAACCATTTCCAAAATTGATATTTTCATAAACTGAAAAACGTAAAACATGAGAAAATTAATTCCGGAAAGAAATTCATAAGTAATTTCCTAAAAGCCTTTTTAATTTCAAACTTCTAGAAAATATTAACGATTTCCGAAAACGAATAAATTTAAAGTCGGAAATATTTTCTATGAATAAAATTATTAAAATAAATTTAGCTACTTAAACAGAAATTCCATAATTTGAATAATATATTTCGTTAACGAAATATAACTTCAAAATAAAGTCAAAATTACACGACAAAGTTATAATCGAAACCAAATCTAAAATATCAAAATAAAAATACGAGAAAGAACGGGAATACATATTTTTAACAAAAAATCGAACTCATAAGAATATAATAAAATCATTGTCGTGAACGAATTTGTCTAGAATGATTCGCAACGACAATGATTAATTACATTCAATTATGAATTCGAAAACGTCGATAAATCCATAAAACGAATCGAAATTAAAATAATTAATTGTTTACATCAAAGTATGCTAATAAAATCATTAAAATTAATAAATCTAGATTTTAAAAATACGGGGTATTACATTAATTCTTATTATTACTCTTTACATATTATGATCATATAAATCTAATTTATTATCTTTTAACACATTTTGCTAAAGTGGTTTTAAGTGTTTAGACCAAACACATCAACATTCATATATAGACATCCCATCCTATCAAAAATGGAAAAAATTCGTAGGCACAATCGTACACATAACCATCTTGGCAAGGAGTCAAATACACATGGTTATCATGACTTGGAATCAAATACATAGCCTTCATGGCTATAAATCAATAAATAAGAGTGTAGATCCACTACACATGAACATTTGTGCCAAAGGGTTGATATAACAATAACCCATCAACCTCTCATTATTCATCAACTATCATGGAAACTTGGACAACCAATGCCCACCATCGATGGTCTTATGCCATGGTGGCCACACCAAAGGTAACCTAATCCTTACCCTATATGGATCATAGGGACCTATAGAGTAGAAAAAGTATTGAACCACTAATACATCTACTGGTGGCCGCTAATGTTTTACAAAAATAGGAAACAAAAGTGCATAAGACTTATGCCGTTTTTATAGGATAATATGTAACCATTGCCAATTTTAAAGTATTACCATAACCTCTCAAATCCCAGATATACCTATTAGCATATATAGGAATTTATGGTTAACACAAAAGCACAAATAATGTTCTTAGATCATTCAAAAGTATGAGAGCCAAAGGTTCACAATAGATCATAGGATCCCTCCAAATCTATAAGGAGATGTCCCAAAATTAACGACCAGAGACCAAGAGAAATAATATTCTAAAAGTATAAATAGTGACCCTCTTACCAAAAAGGAGTCCTAAAAAGCTAACTAAAAGCATAACATAATTCAATAAGGTCTTAAAGACCAAACTATTACATTATTCATCTTTTTAATCAAAATGACTAAAGTACATTTTATATACCTAAAATCTTATCCAAAAGTTTAGATAACCCCAAATATGGGAAATAACTGTGAAAACCTTTTTTTTCTATCCATACAACATTGTCTCACAAAAATTCTTAAAGCCTGTAGGCAAAGAATATTATAACATAATGGAAAAATCTTCCTCATCTAATTTGACTTCTATGTTATGAGAATCCATTACAATAAAATAAACTTCATCAAGTTAAGATTCTATGAACTAACCCTCACCTAATTTCTGGTTATGAAGCTGACTCTTCAATATTATCTGATTTGCTACTAACTTTCTATAATGACTCAAGCTTCAACAACAAGGCATATGCCATTGATTCATTTTCCACTTACAATAATGCATCATTCAACAAGAATAGTTTTATGATAGAGAGGGACTTTAGATCTAATTCTCTAAATCTCTAATCCCTTATCGAATATGGCTTATTCGGATAACACATTTTTCACTATGTTTGGAATTTAATGTTCCCACATCATCAATATCCATAATCCTAAATTGATTGATCTATTGAACTTTTTAATATTTAATCTTGTATGCATCCTAAATACATGATCTCTTTATCAAATGCATCTCTAACGCCAACTTGATGTGGAATTACATGGATTGAATGAATCCAAAAAAAAAATGGAATTAACAAGATGATGAACAGTTGATAGAAAAATCCAAAAATAGAAAAATTAAGGGAAAATAGAGATATTTTTTCATAATCTTGTGTAATTAAAAAAAATTAAACTAGTCAATCAATTAATTATAGAAATCTCTAATTCTCTAACAATGGAGATTTCTATAGAGAAGAAGAAGATGTTTTCTCATATAAGTTGACAACTAGGGTTTTATCATATCTCTTATATATCAAATAAAATCCTACCAGGTAACATGGTATGTGTTCAGGAAACACAGGACCTCCTTATTATTTTCCTTGCTCTCACCTTTTTACCCAAAAACACATCAAAACATTCTATGAGAAAATACGATATATATTAATGAACACGGGACCCTCATGTTTCACACAAATCTCACATATTGAAACACAAATCTCACATATCAACCCCAAACATCTCCAACATCTACACGAATGAACATAATGTTATGTTATGAAAACATTATCGAGTCAAAGCTCATAATTACAACTCTATATCATCCCCAAACTATCATATGGGTAGAAGTCTCAAACCAAGAAATTTAAAGGTTATTAGAAAAAACACTATTTATGCTTGTAGGAAAGATTGGTCTTCAAAGTTAGACAATGCATTTTGAGCTTATAGAACAACTTTTAAAACCCCAATAGGAATTTCTCCCTATAAGCTTATATTTTTCAAATCTTTCCACCTTCCTATAGAATTTAATCATAAATCTTTTGGGGACACTTTTTTTCTTAACATGGATATGCAAGCTATAGGTTAAAGGAGGATCTTGCAATTAAATGAGCTTAATGAATTATTTTTAAGCCCATATGAAAATGCTCAAATATACAAGGAAAACATAAGGAGGATGCATGGTCAAAGAATAAAAAAAATTGATTTTAAAAATGGGTAAAAAATACTCCTATTTAATTCCCGCTTGTGATTACTTCTGGTAAGATACATTTATGTTGGTATAGATCATTCACAGTGACATAATTTCCCCCATCTATATTAATAAAAATAAGGTGTCTAAAAAAAGGAACATTTAAGGTAAATAGAAATCAATTATATGTCTATAAAGGGACAGAGGTTGAAAGCCTCAAAACCATCATACGCTTAAATAATCTCTAGTGAATGACACTATAGTCAAGATAATGACTATAAACAAGCAATTTTTGGGAGGCAACCCAATTGTATATTTATTTTAGATTATTTTTAAATGTTTCTTTATATTTTTTTATATACTAGGCATTTTAATTTTTATTTACAAATGTTTTATGAAGGAGTTGCAAGGCATAAGGAGATATAAAATTTTAAGGTGGGAGATAACACAAATGGAGCACTGGTGATGTAACATAGAGTGGATACGTGTTTCATAACATGGGTCATTTTGTTATAGGAGCATAAACTTCTCCCCTAGTATTTTTATGTTTTCTTAATTACTTTTCATGACAATTGTACATGTAATTTAGTTCATGTTTTAATTTTTCTTTAGAATTTTTTTTATTTACTAGGGATTTTGATATTTATTTTACAAATGCTTTGAAAGATAATATATTTATAAAGGAATTAAAAGGCATAAGGGCCTACAAATTTGTAAGGTAGGAGATTACACAATTGGAGCACTTGTGAGGTAACATAGAGTGGAGACATGTCTCACGACATGGGTCATGTTAGTTGAGAAACACAAAAACTCTCCCTTGGTATTTTTATGGATTTTTAATCACTCTTCAACGACCTTTTGTTTTCTCTCACACATACTACATTTCCTTTTCCTCAATTTTGTGGATATATTGTCCATTAAAGACAATGCTCATGATAAGTGTGGGGGATCATTTATTTATTTTTTTCTTCATTGATTTGCTAAGTTTTTATTTATTTGTTTATTATCTTTTTTATTATCTAGGATTATTTGTGTTTAGTTGAGTCTTTTTGGGTGTTTTTGTCTTATGAGCCCTTAATAAGTCATGATGAACATATCTTTGAAAATATACTAAAAAAGGACAAAAAAATTAAGATAATGGAGAATTTTAATTTTTTTTTCTTTTTGAAATTTTGATGTAAGGAATATATGTGTGTGTGTGTGTGTGTGTGTTTTTTTTTTTATTAGAAGTGAATGGTGTGAGAACAAGTATTATTTCCTAACCATAAAGATGACATGTTGATATTCATCACAACACATAGAGATCTTTTGAGCCATATATACCATCTCGTCTTAACATTTCATATAAAATTTTATTGGCTTCAATTTTCTTTATAAACCTCATATATACTAATATATATTTATCGAAGTACCTGCCTTAGATCTTATGATGGACTATAAAGATTACTAGAACATTTTATGTACTCTTCGAAGCTTTTATGTCATAACTGTCCTAATTGAAAAAATGATAAAGGCACCTTGGGATTTACCACCACATAAGCAAAGTGCCTTCTACCCTTTTTTTTTTTACTTGATTCGTACTCCCCTTAGTTAACCTCTTGGAGACTTTCATATTAACATTTAATTCTTCATCTCCCATAATTTTCTTAATCAAACATTAAACAAATTTCTTCTCTTGTTAAAAAACTCATAGAAAGTTATATGAGACTTATACATGTGAAGAAAATGTTAAATAGCATCCAAAATAATAAGTGTGGGAGATTTAAAAAAATGTTGGATATGAAAAAGGAAATTAAAAAAATATCTTATACTCTTACTTTTATTTTGATAAGAAGTTTTTAAAAAAATGATGATGCTTGACATGAAGATATTTGGCCTATATGACATTATGTGATGTAATGTGAAGATACCTTCATAAGTTTGAGTTTATAAGAAGTCACTATGTTAACATGATTCTACTAGGCTTTAGGATATATTTTTGATTTCTTATTTCTCTTTTAATCATCTAACCCTTCAACCTAGTCTTATTACAACCCTTATAAAGTTCTATTTGATCCATGAGATAGGAAACCTCAATCTATCAAACATTAAGCACAAAAGTCAAGCATATGGTTTTTTCCATTTGGTATGTATTTGATATTCCTTCATGAGGATTTTATCTACAAAATCTTATCCTTTCTTTTGATATATGTGAGTTACTTATTATTTTCATCAGCTTATCTCACATATCAGAGTGTGTTAATATATATTTTTTCATAAATATGAGAGAAGTAAAAACAAGAGGGTACACTTTTGTGAGGATGAACATTGATGTGAATAAGGCATGGTCAATCATTGTTAGTTTTATATTCATATCAATCATGTTTATTTGTGAACCATATGTTGAAATTAACCCTTTAAATTTTACGATTCTAAATCTTGGTCAAATACTAATTTTGGTGCTGTGAAATAAGAGATACTAAGACAAAATTAGTTAATGGTGTTACAAGTGTTTTTTTTTTATGTGAATTTGTTTGATTTTATCGGTATATCATATGTGAAACCCTCACAAAACCTTACTCATCCTTTAAGTGTGACATTGGGGTTTAAAGGGCTTGTTGAACAAGCAAAGTGAAATCATAAAACTTACAACAGTGACAAGTAAGTTTTATTTTCATTTAATTTATTTTTTTGTTTAGATTCACATCTTGCTTGATGATAAATATTAAAATAATGAGGGGGTGTTGATGAATGCATATTTGTAAATATTTTATACCAGTGTACTTTAAATTTTTAGTCATTTATTGAAATAATAAATGAGATTATTGATATTATTTTTAATTATGCGCTCAAATAATAGTAATAATTAGAAGTGTGCAAAATTGGATATCCATATCCGCTCGGCATTTTTTAGACCGGATATCTGGCATGCGGATATCCAAAAAATGTTGACCGGATATGGACGGGATTATGATATATCCAATATCCGTATGAAAATACTATTTAATCAATTTTAGTAAATTTTGCTAGAATATTTTTTAAAATAAAGATCGTATATCAATTAATATTAATATCTATATTCATATAAATGTCTTATTTTATCTAAAAGAATTATTAAAACATTATTATAAATATTTAAAATATAAAAATAAAATAAAATTTAAAACTTAAAACTATAAAAATACAATTATATGATATATTATTGAAATAATCAACAAAATATCGTATATTTTTTGGATTGGATAATCCAAAAAAAAATCGGATATCCTTTTGGACTAAAATCAGTTCAGATATCTGAAATGTCTGATCGGATTTTTAAATATAGGATCGAATTTTCGGATCCCGGATTTTTTGCACAATCCTAGTAATAATCTTATATATTAAATTATTTTTGAGCTTAAAGTCAAAATGTGTTGGAAAGTTAAGAGACTATCATAATTTGGTTATAACTTACATATCTAAAATTAGATTTAGACAATTCAAGTTTCTATATAAAGATAAAATTGTGTTCCACAATTCTTATATCTATCTTTTTACAACATAAAGTATTTTAACAGTTTGTAGATATGATTTAAAAAGTTAGTTACTAATTTGTTTTCCTTCTTTTATAGGTTTAAGATTAGCAGTTGTACATGGGGGCCATCAGTTGCAAAGATACAAAAAAGTTTACAACCAAAGATACATACGTAACACCCTAAAATTTTGTAACCTTTACTTTCCAGTATTTATCCTCTTATTTGAAACCTAACCCTTAAATATTGGCCTAATTATTTTATTATTAAATTTTGATCCATAACCTAGATAAAATCTTAAATATTTTTTCTAATTATTTTACCTTTTTTCTTCTTAATAAACCTATTCAAAATGAGATTTTTTTGTTTAATTTTTCTAATTGGTTTCCTAATCTAACCAAGCTAAACAAAAAATAATAATGCTAACCTAACCCTATCATTTTATCCCTTAGGTTAATCCCTATGTCGTATCATTTTTCCCTCCACCAAAGCGTGGTTTCCCTCCCCTTCTCATGCTCAACATCTGCATGCATATATACATCACCAACCCTAATTGTGTAACACCCCCATTTTACCAAATATTTTTTTTTCATGAAAGAGCTGATTAATAAATTACCAGGAGTCACTGTCACACTTAGCATAATTCTATCTCCTCACCTTTCTTACATTAAGTACTAAGGCTAAAAAAAACTCCAACAATGTAATTCAGCAGAAAAAGAAATAATACAAAATAAAGTTACAAATAAATGTCACAGCACCAAAGTATAACAAAAGTATAGTATGGGACTTAATAATCTAAAGGAAAACCAGTAACAAAAACCAACACCTGAAGATACAACTCTAGTTTGCCCTAACCTTTAGACCCAAAGGCCCATTCAGAAAATGAAACTTCTACCCAATTACTCCACTTGTCTTAGCTGCTCTTATAACCTTCATGTCATTCGATGGCCCTCACATAGTCATGTGCAAAACTAGTATCGGTACACCTTCCTTACACTGAGTAAATCATAATACCTCATAATAGGTAGCATACCTATGTGTCATATAGCCATATACAAACTAAAAGGCATACATAAGCACAAGGCAAAAACCGTACAGACAATACACATAGAGAAACATAGATCATGGTCCAAGTCTCAACCCAAAACATACCACTCCACTTCTCATCATTTCAAACTATAAAGTCATATTTGATTAGTTAAACACATTCCAAACAAAGTGGTAGGGCACTGAGGCAACTACCCAAATAATACTAGGGTAGGGCATGTAGGCAACTACTAAAACAACAATCAATCAAAATACCAAGGTAGGGTACTAAGGAAAATACCGAATCAACAATCCATTTATTTTATTTCAAAACAAACGTTTCCATTTTTCTTCCTTACTTGATATGGATACAAATCAATATAGGAACATAGCGGTAAACCTACTCATACAAAATCCAAAGGCAACACAATATCCATACTTTGAATCCAAGGATACAATGATATGCTTGGTCATACTGGCACTCAAAAGCAACAGATCATCCTCCCAATTTCGCTCACCTAGTCCTTAAGTATCAATACCTACTATAAGGCCCGTAGGTCACCTATAGAGTAGAGTAGGGATTTAAAAACTAAGGTATAGCAACACACTTGTGAATAAAAAATGAGGGCTAACACCTCACCTCCAAGGTAGATACCCCTAGAGAGAAACCATTCCCAACCCTAGATCTTTCACGTTGAGTATTAATATCTTATGAGGTGATCACATAAGTCACATATAACATATAAATTTTCATTTTCCTTAACCATTGTTGCCTTTATGTCTAATTATTTAGATAAACCTTAAGGTCAAAGCTAAGGTAAACCTATCAAAAGGCTAAGGCTAGCCTAGCATTCATGTATTTGTGAACGATACATTAGGTTAAAATTATAGAAATACCCTTCAAAACTCTAATTTCCTCATTTTATTCATTTTGTTTATATCAAACATTATCATAATGAGATATTTTTCATGTGTGGAAACAAGGAATTATTTCACATTATTTTAGCAATTAGGTAATCTTTGCATTTCGACAATTAATTGTAAGTTCTACTTTCAATGCATTTAGTGGATTGCGCCCACAAAAACCCTAATTGTGCATCTACCACATACCACACCTTTCATGTAGTATACACGTTCACATTGAAAGCATGAGAAATCATTTAAATAGGCATATTATAATATTAGTACATGTAGGAGCATATCTCTAACCCTAGGCTATGCGAAATAGAATTTGTCACAAGCTAGCCCTAATCATTTTGTTTACATGTCCATGTGCATTATCATAACTGTGTGCATTCATGAGCATTCATGAGGAATATACAATGGGATTTGAATCATAAAATAATAATACTGGATATCATAACAAAATCTGAGACATGTGCACATAAAACATTTGACATATTTCAAGCATACAACTAAATTATCGATAATCATACATATCATCCTTTTTGCATATTATCATTTTATCATGAATGCTAAAATACACAAAAAGCATAAATCCTTTCATGATTCTATACCTAAAAGTTCCTAGCATACTCACCAATAATTTTTACCATCCTATGAGTGAATGGATTTACCTAAATCCAAGCTTACAAAAAATATAAAAGTCTGCCTTATGTGAGATCGTTAAAGATTACCTAAGAAGTTAACACCCAATAACACATGTATTAGAATTGAATATATCATAAAAATAATCTCAAATTAATTAAATTATTCAAGGATTACTAACCCACTAAAAAAAGCATCAAGGAAGCCAAACAAACACATGAAATAAAGGAGGAGGAAATAGTGGATATTTCCGAGAAGAGGGAGGAAGTAACAGTGGAGTAGGCTGAAACAAGAGGGTAGGAATGGATAAAATTTTTGGAGCCAAGGTAGGGTTATAGAGAAAAAGGTGCAGCAATGGGTCTTTGGTAGCGTCTGTTAAAGCAAAGGGGGAGGGACAGACAAAACTAGTCAAAGAGGGGGTGGTGTTATGGAAATTTTGTATGCATCATGGGGGTGGCTTCAAGGAATTTTTCTGCATGTTGAAAGGGTAATATAGAAGCTCTTTCTGCAACTAGGGTATAGGCTTTGGTGGTGGAATGGGTACTAAAGAGATGATATGCGGAGTAAGTTGCTGGTGGTATAAAAGTAGTGGAAAACAATGGGAACAATGGAATTTTTTTCTTACTTGAGGGTGCTTAGGGAAAGAGAGAAAATGTGTGGGATGCTTGGGGTTAATTTATGACACAAAAATGATAGGGAATAGGATGCTGAAATGGGATTGTGTCATGTAGGAGGAGGTGGAGCAAAACGAAGGGAGGAAAACAAGCATGGCCAAATGAGGTGTGTAGTTCAGGGGTTATGCAAAATATGGTTATACAAGGGATAGAGGGAGTAGGATGAGGTAAGAAATTGTATCATAGGGTAAGGGTAAATTATTTAGGTAATGAACCAAAGTAAAATATCCAGGTAAAATTATTGGTAGAATTTGAGGTTACTAGACTAGGTTTATTTGATGAAATGGATACTGATTACCAACTAACGTTAAAATTAGTAGCCTAAAATATTATAAAATGTATCCTATTTAAATTTATATCTAATATTCTATAGTAATAAAAATATTCAAAATAGTTTTTGTACAAACAACCTATAATATTAATTATAACTATTTACATATAATTCTCAATTTTTAATTAGGGTTTCTAAAAATATGGTACCACAAACCATCCCCTTCTTCCTTCCTCTCTAACTCAACTAAACAACACTTCCTCTACATCTCCTCAAGCAAATAAACCTTACAACCCAAGTTCATCATTGACCATCAACCACAACCAAACCCCTAATTATCTCCTCCTACTCTATTTCTTGACCTTATTTGGTTTTGCACATCAACACCATTCTCCATTCACACATCGCCCAACCACCATGCATGTGCCACCTCCAACCAACATCTCCACCACTTGCCATCCACCTTCTCAATTATCCTAGAATAATGAACCCTCTACCCTTCTACTCGCATAGCTAGTGCCCCAACCAAATGTCTTACCAGTGATTTCCTCCTCATTGCCCTAACCTTCATAACCCCCAACCACCTCATCATTTTCTCTTCTCCTTCCAGCAATCTGCCTACCATCAACCCATGCCACCACTACTCTATCCTCCCCTATACCAACCCCAACCATGCCCCATGCCTAGTACAAGCCACTCCCCCCATTGCTCACCCCTTTTCTTGGTACCCTCTCCCATATCCCCATCCCAATATATACCTCCCTCTACCACAGCCCCATTCCATCCTACACCACCTTCTCTTGTAGCAACAATGCCTCCTACACCACTTTCTCTTACAGTTGCCAATGCACCACCATATCACCCATCCCATTCCCTTGCCTTACCATTGCCCCTACTTATAGTTCTTCCTACACATTTACCAATACCACCGCCACCACCACCAATCATCCTCTTCGACCATCAACCCAATACCACCAAAGCTCTACACACCATCAACGATCACCTCTAATTAAGCCAGCCACCTAGGCCCCTCGTACATGACTCACTCTACCCATATAGCATGAGGATTTTGTAAAATTTACTAATTTTTAATATTAAGGGTAATTTGATAAGTTTCCCTTTAAGAAATATTTTAATCACAAAATATTATTTATTAGTTAAATATTAATATGGATAATGTAAAATTATTTTTAGGTATAAAATTTTGATTAGAAGTGCCTAATAATTTTAGTAGATTAGGGTTTTGATGTATAAATTATAGTAAGCATCATTCATTACATTGTAATTATTTGCTTATTATAGTTAGCAAGAAAATTTGAAAAAGGGAGCATGTTATCATATATAATATATTATGAGTACGAAAGTATGTTAAAATGGTCATAATATCAAGAGAAGATTTTTCATGATATGTATGTATAAAATGATAAGTTAAGCATGCTACGGCATAATCTAGTATAATTATTATTTGTGTTCGTGTATCGTTGGGGTAATTTGGTCTTTTAAAGTATACCAGCTTATTTTTTCCAATAAATATGTGTAATGTATATTCTATATTGTCGAACATGAGAATATGTGATTTTGGATGGATTAGAAATTCATGTTAGGGTTTTACGTGCAAAATCTTATATAAGGGCAAATGGGTCATTTAGTGTATCTAATAATTTAATTACATGATTAATAATTTAGTTATAATTTTTTAGCTTTTTATGAAAAATTAATAAATAAAATAAAGGTGGTATTTAAAATGGATGATAAGCAGTAATTGTAGTCGCAAGGGTATTTTGGTCATTCTCCGCCTAATGCGCCCAAATGTGGATAAATGTGCCTAGTATGGCCTTAGTATATTTTTAATGTTGAACTTTATCATGTTTCTCTTGAATATTTAGCAATGAGTAAAACAATTGTTAAGTATAGAAATAAGATTTATGTGATTTATATGTGTGTCTCATAGTCACCTTAATAAAATACTAATATTTAAAGTGAAACACCTATTGATAATAAATAAAAATATTTTTTACTTACAAAAGTCAGAGTAAAAAATTAAAAGGCTACTCAATAAGTAAAGCTTACTTGGGTCTACTTAAGTAAGCCACCTCCTAAGAAAGTGCATATAAAATGAGTTTAGGACATAGCTTAGACTTCTACTTCCTACGAAGCAAACAAACAACCTTTTAACATGCCTTGGGAATTATTACTTCCTTTATCTACAAACTTCTAACCAAACAACCACTTGGTTTCAAATGAAAGCTATATTATAATTTATAGAAATAAATTCCAAAGTGATAGGAATAATAATGGAATATGTTTGGATAATATAAAGATTAAAAAATACATAAATTAGATGATCATTAGAACTTCAAGAGATTTAGATAGTTAGAGGTCAGGTCTTAAAATGCAGTAAAAGTTAAACTATGTATAAATAGTACTTTTTTCATGCATCGCCATATAAGATTTTGAAAAGGACTAGGAGGCTCATAAAAATATATTGAATCCAAAAATAAAGGAATTAGAATGATTTAGAAGAATTTAATTAGTCAAAAAGGGCTAAAAACATCGTATGAAAAATGAATTTATTAGAAAGGATACAATTGAATGAACAAAATGTTTTAAAAATGTAATAAGAGTTTTAAATCACCCAAGAGGTGTACTAAATCCTTGATTAACATAATTTCCTCATAAATATAGTATTAAAACTTTCTTAAAAAATTAGGATATTACATATAACTTTGATCACTAATTAAAAAAAAACCCCTACTTCAAAACAAAGAAGAATTGATAGGATAACTTAAAATAAAATAAATTTAAGTAAAAATGAGGGAAGAAACGAAAAGTAATAAAATATGTAACCAAAGAAAACCAAAAAATTTGGAGAAAAGAAACATCATATGCATATCAAATCGAAGCAGCTGCACCTAATAGAATCCTAGCCAAGCCTAGATTAGCTAGAGGGAAAATGTCAACCAAGATTCATACTAAGGGATACCATTAAACCATATTAGGAAGAAAAAAATTAGTGTTGAAAATTTAAGGTTTTAATAGAAATATACCTCCTCTACTAAAATCAAGGCTACCTTAAAATTAATTAGGGATTAAGGAGGAGAAGATGGTAGTATTATTAATAATTTATGGTTAGGGAGATGAAGATTCAAATTTAAATTTAGTGAATTTCAAAAAAAATCTCGTAAATGAAAATATCAATTTAGGACAAAGATTGCCAAACTAAATCAGAAAAAACAAAGACGATGAGGTGTGGAGTTGATGTTCAAGAAATAAAGTAGAAATCTAAATGAGATATAAAGGAAGAAAAAGAAAAAAAGAGGAAAGGAAAGGGTAGAAGAAGGTGAAGATGTCATTCATATTTTTCATTTGGAAGATGGAAGATATAGGTGATAATGAACTCAAGATGCTAGTTTGAGCTCCTTCATTTTTCTTTTTCTTTTTTTTTTCTTTTTTTATGTGTCACATTTATTTGATTTTAATTCTAACTTAATTTTATGTAAATTTATTTTAATTGGGACCATGGTTTATCTCTTAGATATATATTTTTTGGTTGATTTTGTTAATTTCATTATATATTTTTTTTTAATTTTGTAGATTCGTTATTTTAATTTGTTAATTCATGGTATATTAATCTATATGCATAAATAAATATAATGCATAGGTTATTAATACATAGTCTATTCCACTATATTAAATATAAAAATAATATCATTTCTTATTATATTCAAACAGCTTTAGTAAATTAGATGTCAGAACTTCCTTATTCCGAACAAAGACCAAAAATTTTATTCCTTAATCAAAACATAAAAAATGTTTGATATTTACATAAAACAATTTTAATTATTTTTTTTCCTAATTGATATTTTTCTCTTTCACCTAGTGAAGAAAGTTTTATCCTCCTTACGGATGAGTAAATCAAAGTATAGGAAGGTTGGATTGAAGGCTAATGTGTTGAAGATATCACCCATGAAATTAAGAAAAAGAAACGAAGGTATATTATTGATTATACTCAAATAAATGATATTGCAAATGCAGGTGAGTTTTGAAGGTTCGAATAAGCTTCATAAATGTCGAAGGTTGAGATAAATGGAGGAAGGTAATGCCCCGGGATTTTCCTTGCTCAATGATGACTCAAATTGGGAGAGATAGATGCAGCCTTGCTGTGCTGAATTTTGTATTCAAATTATATATATTTCATCTTGTTATTTCATGTGTACAATGGTGTGTATATATAGGAAAGTTCAGCTAGTTCAGCAAGCCCTTCCCAGCTGACACTTATCCTTAATTCAAGCCCATTAATCTTGGTTGAATTAAGCCCATATAACAATTAATCCTAATCATAATATCATTGGTTAAATGATACTAAGGATTAATATTACAAAGCTATACAATTAACTATGATACATACATAAAATTATATCAAACCCTAACTCACATAAAATACACTTAGGATTAGGGTTTACAACAAGTTAATACAACTAATGAGAATCATCACCATATCTTCTTGTTGTAAAGTATCATCCCATATATGCCATAGCCTTGTATGCTTTAAATACTTGTGCACATTAAAGTGTATTAACATCTTCTTCTTACAAATATGTGACATACCTACAAGAACAACTTGAACGGTTTTCAATACCAAGCATATACAAATTATCAAGAATATTTAACATGATAGGCTCCAACATTAAGAAAGCTAATTCTTCCTTACATTGAGAATTAATATTAACATGACAATCATTATATTCATTAGATGCTCCTGCATCATTCTCCCCAAGTTGAGAAGAATTTGCCCTCAAATTTTCATTAGAATAATAAGGAGACAAATCACCAACATTAAATTTTTTTGAAATTCCACCATAAGAATCTGGAAGTTCAAGTTCATAAGCATTATCTCCAAACTTTCTTAGTATTTTAAATGGACCATAAGCTCTTGGCATTATTTTATTTTTATGTAAATTAGGAAATATTTCTTTATGCAAATGTAACAAAAATAAGTAACTAGGAGAAAACACATAAGATTTTCTATGCTTATTTGCTTGAGTTTTATACTTGGCATTGGCTTTTTCAATGTTATTTTTGATTTTCTCATGAAGCTATTGAAAAAATTAACTCTATCTTTAGCTTCATAATTTTGCAATTCACCTTTTTTCAAAGGAATCATGTTAGTAGGCATGTGAGAATTCACACCATACACCACCTCAAACGGACTAGTTTGAGTAGTACTAGATGGACTACGATTATAAGCAAACTCTGCATGAGCGAACTTAATATCCCAATATTTAATACTCTTATTAACTAAACCTCATAATAATGTACCAAGAGTTCTATTAGTTACTTTAGTTTGACCGTCAGTTTGTGGATGATGCTAAGTGCTAAATAACAATTTAGTACCAAGAATATGCCATAAAGTTTTCCAAAAATAACTCATAAACTTGACATCGTGATCAAAAACTATGTTTTTAGGTATTCCATGAAGTTTAGAAACTTCTCTAAAATACAAGTCAGCAACATACATGGCATCATAGGTTTTATTACATGGAATAAAATAAGCCATTTTAGAAAATCTATCTACTACCACAAGAATAGAATCTTTACCACGTTGCATTCTTGGTAACCCTAGGATAAAGTCCATACTAACTCCTTCCCATGGTTTATCAGGAATGGGTAAAGGTGTGTATAAGCCTTTATGAAAGTAACTCTTACTTTTTTGACACGTAGAAAATCTACTTATCATAGCTTGTACATGTTTAACCATTATTGGCCAATAGAAATTTTCTTGTAATAATTCCATAATTTTATGTATACCAAAATGTCCTACAATGATACCTTCATGTATTTCCTTGATTAGAAATTTTCGAACACTAGATGTAGGAATACAAAGTTTATTTAGTTTAAACAAAAATCCATAAGGTATGACATAATTTCCATGGTATCCAGTTTCTTTACATTCACTAAACATGTCCTTAAAATCTTCATCCTTAGGATATAAGTCTATTATCATTTGAAAACCTAATATTTTTGCATTCATCATAACAAGTAATGTAGATCTACGAGAAAGAGCATCATCGATAACATTTTCTTTACCATCTAAATGTTTGACAGAGAACACAAAGGATTGTTAGAAATTTACCCATTTTGCATGTCTTGGATTAACTTTCTTTTGACTATGTAAGTATTTTAAACTTTCATGATCTGAATGTAACACAAAGGGTTTTGGTCTTAGATAATGACTCCATGTCTCTAGACTCCGTATGATGGCGAAGAATTCCTTGTCATAGGTTGAATAGTTAAGTTTAGCTCCATTCAACTGTTCAGAGAAAAATGCTATAGGTTTCTTTTCCTAGGAAAGTAATCCTCCTATTCCAACTCTACTAGCATCACAAGTCACTTCAAAAAGAAAATTAAAGTTGGATAAGGATAGAATAGGGGCATGACAAAGTTTATCTTTAAGGATTTCAAAGGCTTGAGTAGCTTCTTATCCCCAATAAAATTCACCCATTTTCATGAGTTGAGTAATAGGTGTAGCTATAGTAGAAAAATCCTTAATGAATCTTCTATAAAAACTAGCTAATCCATAAAAACTTCTCACATCATGAACATTCTTAGGGAAAGGCCATTCTTTTATAGCCCTAATCTTATTAGGATCTACTTTAATACCTTCTCCACTAATAATATAGCCTAGGAAAACTACACTTGGAAGCATAAAATCACATTTCTCAAGTTTTTCATATAGTTTAGCTTTCCTTAGCTTATCAAATAATTTCTTCAAATACACTAGATGTTCATAACTATTTTTGCTATACACAAGAATATCATCCAAATATACAACGATGAAATCACCAAGGAAAGGCCAGAGAACATCATTCATAAGTCTCATAAATGAGCTAGGTGCATTACATAACCTAAAAGGCATAACTATCCGCTCATAGAGACCATATATTTTTTTTAAAAGCAGTCTTCCATTCGTCTCCATCTCTAATCCTTAATTGATGATATCCACTTCTCAAATAAATTTTGGAAAATACTTGTCCACCATAAATTTCATCAAGCATATCATCTAATATAGGCATAGGAAATGATATTTGATAGTAATATTATTCACTACCCTAGAATCTATACGCATACACTAAGTACCATCCTTTTTAGGCACTAGTAAAGTAGGAACACTACAAAGACTCATAATTTCTCTCACAAATCCTTTATCCATAATCTCTTGTATTTGTAATTCCTTAGATTCTTCTGGGTTACATCTATAATCCGGTTGATTAGGAATAGGCATACCAGGAACAAGATCAATGACATATTCTATACCTCTTTTAGGTGGTAATCTAGGAGGTAAGTCATCAGGAAATACATCATTATACTCATGAAGCAACTTAATTAGATTAGGATTTTCAATTTGTTGTTTTTCAGGTTTAGAATCTTTAGAAACTAAAGCATAACAAATTCCTTCTTCTTCTATGCATTTTCCATAGCCTTTTCATGTAAAAATAATCTCTTTTTGTCATCACCCAAAGGCATATGATCACATAAAGAAGGTTTGAGCCTATACAATTGCTTTTCTTTTTTCACCACATATTCATTAGTTACCCCATCATGAGTTGCTTTTCTATCATATTGACATGGTCTACCCAAAAGTAACCCACAAGCATCCATAGGTAAAACATCACATAGAACTTCATCATGATAGTCTCTAATAGAAAATGTGACTAAAGCTCTTTTGTTTACTTTAGCTCCTTTATCTTTATTCAGCCATTGTAAAGAATAGGGTTTAGGATGATGATTAGTTTCCAAACCAAGTTTCTTAACCATTACCTCACTAGCAACATTGGTACATGAACCACTATTAATTATGATTCTAAAAACCATATCACCTATTTTACACTTAGTCTTAAAAATTTTCTCTCTTTGAATAGGTGTAATATAAGGTTGTATTTGTAAAACTCTTTGAATTAAAAATCATGGGTCTCCTTCTTCCTCTTCCATAGTTAATATTTCATTAGGAGATTCAACTTCTAATTCATCATCATCACTACATGGTTCCATGTTTTCTATTTCATGTAAGGTTAAAGCTCTTTGGTTAGGACAACCTCTAGCAAAATGTCCATATCCTTTACATTTGAAGCATTGTTTATTTTCTATTTCAACTACCTTATTTTTACCTTTTACATCTCTATTATTCTTTTTATCATATGAAAATGTTGATTTAGGTGTAAAGGTATTAGAATAGGGTTTAGTTGAAGTTGAAGCATTAGACTTAACATAGGCCTTCGTTGTTTTGGTTTGTCTTTCAAATTTCATAGACAATTTAATCAAGTCATCAAGAGAATCATAAGAGTACATGTCAACTTTGTCTCTTATTAAATTATTCAAGCCACCTAAGTACCTAGCACATTTTTGTTCTTTTCTTTCATGAATATCACAAATAAGGGCTAGTCTTTCAAATTCTCTAGTGTATTATTCAACGCTAAATAAACCCTACCTTAGAGTAGTCATTTTAACATACATATCTTGCTCATACTCTCTAAGCAAAAATTTCTTTCTTAGGTACTTTTTAAGTTTTTTCCAAGATTTTATTTTAGACTTCTCTTGGATTTATCTTGTTCATTTTAAATTATCATACCATATTCAAGCAAACATTTTGAACTTTAGAGTAGCTAATTTGCATTTTCTTTCATCGTCATACTCTCTAAATTAAAAAATAGGCTCAATATCATGCAATCATTCAAAAAATGACTCCACATTCAAATCACCATGAAATTCAGGAAGGTCAAGTTTAATACCTTGATCTTCATGGTATGCATTTCTTACTTGAAATGTAGTTGGTCTTATTTGGTTACTTGAGCCAAAGGTACTCATCTCATCTTCTCCATCTTCATGGTGATGCATATTGAAATGTCCAAGTCCAATATTTTAATGGTATATATGCTTCATTCTTCCTTCCACACTATCATGTGTGATTTCCATGCGATCTTGCCATAGCTTATGCTTCTCTTGTTTGACCAATTTAGCTTCCACACTTTGTAGTTTATGTTGAAGTGTGTTTTGAGTTTGTAATTTAGAATCCATGTGTGTGATGAGGCTCTTGATGGAATCTACCAAGGCATGCACTTATTCACTAGCCATAGTGAAGGTTGACACATAACTATTTTTGTTGCACACAATAGATTCCACAAAGTGTAGGTGCTGGAATTTGTTTTTCCTGCAACCAAACAAGGCACAAACTATTGCTAATTCACAATCAAATTAAAATCACTACATTTATTCCTTGATTAGGCAAAAAGGAGAGGATGTAGCCACAAGAAAAGCAACTGCATACACGTACACAAGAAATAGAAGTGATCTTCTATATATGGCATATAATTCAGCCACATAAAATCATAGAATGTTGATGGATTTCTTCAACATATACTTGTCTTCAAGTGGAATATTTGTACCGGTTACTTCATAGAAGATGTATAGAAGATATAGAGGGAGTTTATAGAGTCGTTCTTTGAGAGAAAAATGAGGAGAAATGGTTCGAATAGGCCAGGATACACACACTAGTTCGGTTCAGTCGATGCTGAGATGGCTCTAGGTTTTGGCCTTTTTGTGTCCTTCCCAGATAGATACACGAATGGGAAATGAAATGAGTTGATTAAAACAAGATAATACATAGATAGGGAGTAGAATTAAGAAGGAAATAGGTGCTGGGGATGAAAAAGCTTGCAATACCCAAGGTAACACGTAGAAGAGTTGCACCTGGAACTGCAACACTGGTCAAGATTTTATGTAAATTGCTGGGGAAAATGCAACAAGATTGTTGCAATATTGCAAGAATATCAAGCAAGAACTTCAAGAAATATCCAAGAATATCATAAAGAACCAAGAATTCAAGGGAAAGATTGAGTTATTGTGGAGTTCTTGATGGAAGAACACATATGTGATAACTTAGTTTGCAAGGGATAGTTCGTGCGACAACTTCAATCAGCTGAAGCATTGATACCAAAAATGATGTGTAAATCGAAGTAGAGGAAGGTTGGATCAAAGGCTGATGTTTTGAATATATCACCCACAAAATTAATCAAAAGAAACGAATGTATATTATTGATTATACTCAAAGAAATCAGATTGCAAATGTAGGTGAGTTTCAAAGGTCTGAATAAGCTTCAAACATGTCAAAGGTTGAGATCAATGGAGGAAGGTAATTCCCTGGGCTTTTCCTTGCTCAAAGATGACTCAAATTGAGAGAGATAGATGCAGCTTAGCTGTGCTCGATTCTGTATTCAAATTCTGTATATTTCATCTTGTTATTTCATGTGTACCATGGTGTGTATATATGGGAAAGTTTAGCTGGTTCGACAAGCCCTTCCCAGCTGACATTTATCCTTAATTCACACCCATTAATCTTGGTTGAATTAAGTTCATATAGAACTTAATCCTAATCATAATATCATTAGTTAAATGATATTAGGGATTAATATTATAAAGCTATACAATTAACTATGATACATACATGAAATTATATCAAACCCTAACTCACATAAAATACACTTAGGGTTAGGGTGTACAACAAATTAATGCAACTAATGAGAGTCATCACCATACCTTCTTGTTGTAAAGTATCATCCCATGTATGCTATAATCTTGCATGCTTTGAATACTTGTACACATTAAAGTGTATTAACATCTTCTTCTTGCAAATATGTGGCATACCTACAAGAACAACTTGAACGGTTTTTAATACCAAGCATATACAAATTATCAATAATATTTAACATGATAGGCTCCAACATTAAGAAAGCTAATTCTTCCTTTCCTTGAGAAGTAAGATGAACATGACAATCATTAGATTCATTAGATGCTCCTGCATCACTTACCTTATTTGTGGGTTACCTTTAGCTTATTTTTGTAAATAATATTAATAATAATAATTTCAGTTTAAATGAATAAAGTTTTAACAATTATATAAAAAATACTTAATAATAATAATAATAATAATAACAATGACAACAACAACAATGATATGAATAGTACAATAATAATAGAAAAATAATAACACATCAAATTTTCAAGATTAGATCAAGCTTAATCAGCTAAAATAAGATAGAGTTCAAGCCATGACATTAAGAATCAAGCATGACAAGTTGGTTTGACTATTGAATCAACAAGCTAGAGACCACTAGTTCATCCACATGTATTAATTGTTAACATTCCAAAATAGGCAAAAATAAAACAAAATAAGTAGCAATTAGGTAAACCACAAAAACTTTAAGTTCACAATCAATCAAAAACATTAATTTATCTATCTATCTATCTATCTATGTATACACACACACACACCCCCTAGAAAACATCAAATTTCTAGGGGAAGAATGTAGTAGATGGAAAGGATAAGTGAACAGAGATGAACAAAACAAGATTTTTATAAATTTTATGGGTTACTACAAGAGTTTTACAAAAAGAAATTTTTGGTGAATAAAAGAAATTTTATGTGAATACAAGAGAGATTTTTGAATTCTAATTTATTCTCCTCGGAAGTTTTGCCTTCATCTATTTTTTATTATTCATTTATATAGGCAGAGTCTTCTAGGATACTAGGGGAGTTTTGTAATATCCCATCCCTAAATCCATCAAAATGTGTTAAATATTATGTAGAAATAAAATAAATTAGTTTGGGTTTGGGAATGGGCTTGAAATTTTAATAAAAATAGAATTTCAGGCGTACCGATCAATTGGTAAGCACAAAAGTTAATAGTTTTCTTCTCGACAACCTATTCCACGAGGTTACCCAAACCAATTGACTAGTTATCGTATCATTTTAAATACATATCTACTTTTTGTTTAAATCCCATTATAATATTTAAGAAAACATTAGTTATATTTTTGGTGCTTTAGGAATTTTTTCACATTATTTAGATCATTCTATCACTTTAATTAGTTATATTAAAAAAAAACATTATTGAGTCGTGCCTCACCTTGTCTCTTTTCCCTAACCTATCCCTATCATTTCTAGTAGTTGGGATGTGTGGTTGACTTTGTGTGCCCATTCCCTGACTCATTAATCAACTACCATGCCTCTTCCTAACTTTACATAACCCTCATCACTCCATCAAGTCTACCCTCACCTCTTGGTTGTCCACACTCAACCATAATAGTTTTATCTCCCTCTCTCCTAAGAATGTTGACCAACTCTAACCCCTATACACTACATTCCTAATCCCTTTTCATTTCTCATATATTATTCTTACTCTCTTCTCCTTTTTCTTAGTAGAAAATTTTCCTAAGAGTTGAGCATTCCTCTATCCTTCCCTTTCTCCTCTCTATAAAGAAAAAATGGAGGCTTTCCCTAGTTTTCTCCCTTATTTGGTCGAGAATTTTCTCCCTTTTGTTCTTCTAATCTTGGCTTTAGATTTTCCTTATTTTTCTTAAGGAAGGACTAAATTTTGAGAAAGGTTGAAGATTTTAGTTTATTTTCCATAGGATTCTATTTCTAGAAATGGTTGTGTTGCATTTTGTTGTTGTTCTTCTTCTTTTAGTTTTTCTTTGATTTTGAATGGATTGTTGAAAGGGATTTTTGTTTTATTTTTTTACTTTTATTCTCTTAGGAATAAAGTTTTTACTAGATATCTATGAAATGCCCCAAAATTTTTTAATTTTAAAAATTATAGTTAAATAAGTTTTTATTAGAAAATTTAATTAAATCAATTATTTTTATTAAAATAAAACAAAATTAATTAAGGCAATCAAGAAGAATTTTTTAAGTATTTTAATTAGGATAAATTTAGGTATTTTATCTAATTAAGAATTTTATTTTGGATATTAATTAAATAAAATATTTTATTTAAAATGAGAAGGGGAAAATAGTTCCAAATTAATATGAATTTTATAAATAATTTAATTTGATAAAATTAGGGTGTTTTGCTAATTAAAATGGAATTTATGAAAAATCTTTTAAAAATCCTGAATTAGCCTAAAAAGGGATTTGAATATTATTTTATTTAAATATTATTATTTTTAAATATCCTAATTAATTTAATTAACCTAACCCATTATTTTTCTGTTTTCCCTTTTCCTTTTTCTTCTTCTTTCTTCCTTTTTCTTTCTTTTTCTTTCTTTTTCTTTCCTTTTCTTTCTTCTTCTTTCCTTTTTCTTTTTTCCCCTCCCCAACCTGGACCAGCTCGCAGCCAGTTCCCCTTTCCTCTTCTTCCTTTCCTTCGTGCGGCCTAGCCAGCACAGCCGATCCTCTTCCTTCGCCCTCTCTGTGCCATATTTTGCTTCTTTTCCCCCTTGGACGTGGTGTTTCATTTAAAAAAAATTACTAGCGTCACTCGCCCAGTTCTTTCTTTTCTTTTCTTTTCCTGGGCTGACTGGTCCTTGCACTCCCCTTCTTCTTCTTCCCTAGCCCTTCGCACCTGCTGTTGACGCCAACCTGCAACTCTGCCTCCGTCTAAAAAATCTCGCCGCCGATCTTACCCTATTGACCATCCAATCTTTGTTCTCTCTCCCTCGCTGATTCAACAGCCTCATCAACTCAACCAAGTCTCCCCTTTCTTGAGCGATCCCCTCCCTTTTTCCCTACACAACCCTTACCCCATTTTGACTGCCACCGTCCAACCTCGCCACCGGTTAGCCCGAAACAACTTGCCCTATTCCCAAGCCAACCCATAGAACCCTACCCTCTCTTCTTTTCTCTATAACTATACCCATAATGAGCTTGGTATCGAGCTCTTGATCCCTAACCCAAAAAACTTCCCTTGTCACTGCCACCCCTTTAGATGCCAGCCCTGCCGCCGTCAGCCAACGCCGCCACCCACTTCGCCTACCAAGCTCTTCCTTGCACCACCCTCCAGCTAACCAAACATCCCATATCCCTTGATTCTTTCTACACAAGGCACCCTAATTGTGCGAATGAGCCTTCCTAAACAACCATTTCACCTACCACCGCCGCCCTTCGAACCACCATTAGCCATATCTTCCACCACTTCCTCTGCTTCTTTCACCTCCCATTCTCTTCTGCAGACCCTCATCTACCTTCCCCTACCTTTCCTTTCCTCTTCCTCCCTCTCCTCCTCTCTTTCTCTCCTTCTTCTCCATTTGGCCTCCACCACTACCTTCGTACGCTGCCACCTCCATTTTGTTCCTCTCCTCCTGGGCAACCCTAAACTCCCCAACCCTCACCTTCATTCTCCCTATTTTGTCCCTAGCCTTCAACTTTTCCTCTTTTCTTTCCTTTTTTCAGCCACCATCACCGCCTTCGTGAACCACCGCTAGTGCCGCCTATCACCACTAGCCTAAGGTTGAACCCTAGACCTTCTGATGCGGGAGCAGAGTTGCAGGACACATCACCAACTAAGATGGCTACGCTACTCAACGTAGATACATAAACATGGAGGAGTATGTATGGCTTCATGCAACGTTTGTTAGCTAGCATAACATTTATGTCTAAGTACTAGTTATTGTTATTTACTTTTAGTCAATTAGTAACTAAATATTAAATAGCTACTCTTAAGGGAATCAATGCTTTTGGGAGGGAGTTATTGTTATTTACTTTTAGTCAATTAGTGACTAAATATTAACTAGCTAGTCTTAAGGGAATTAATGCTTTTGGGAGGGAGTTATACTTTTAGTCAATTTGTGAATAAATATTAACTAACTAGTCTTAAGGGAATTAATGGTTTGGGAAGGGAGTTACTATTATTTACTTTTAGTCAATTAGTGACTAAATATTAACTAGCTAGTCTTAAGGGAATTAATTCTTTTGGGAGGGAATATGCTTGTAATCTTTTGAGAAGATGCTCGGTTCCTTGGCTATATAAACCATAGGAATCCGAGTAGAAAGACACAACTTGAATAAGAAGAACAACCTTAAGCATTGCTTAAACCTGAATTCTGTGTGGATTCATCTCGTAACAAGTCGAATCTGTGTGAACGATTTGTTTCGAATCATCTCGAAATAAAACCGAATCTATGTGAACGGTTTTGTTCTCGAAACCTTAATCTTTATTTTTGTGTGGTTTAAAGATTAATTTATCCTTCTACCTCGTGTTCCATCATCATCCACCCCTTCGAATCCTCATCATCAACCTCCATAATCCATACTCATCAAATACTCCATATAAACTCCATCTAAATCTAAAACTCTAACCGTGCACGCATCAATTTGGTATCAAAGCTAAGGTTGTGGTTAGAGTGAACAAATTCTTTAAGACCAACCATGAAAAGTCAAGAAGAAGATTTGAGAGATATTCTCAAAGCCTTGGCGAAAGATTTTAAGGATGTCAAGATTCGTATGGGAAGAATCGAAGCTTCCCAAGCACAAGGGTCATATGTGCAACAACCCTACCAAAGAGAGCCAATCGAAGTAGAGCATATAAGGAGAAAATTGCATTGGTTGGAAGGGGAAGAAGAAAGTGTAGGAGACTACGGAAAGGCACATGAGTCCTCTAGGAGGACATATGATGACGTAGAGAAGGGGATTCGTTTCGACTTACCCGACTTTGAGGGTAATCTCGACCCGGAGTTGTTCCTTAAATGGTTGCAAAATGTGGAGTCGATCTTTGAGTATAAGGAGATCGATGATGGGAAGAGATATCGTATAGCAATTTTGAAGTTGAAGAAATTTGCTAGAGTATGGTATGAAAATCTAAAACGAAGAAGAGAAAGAGAAGGGAAAACAAAAATCCGATCATGGGAAAAGTTGAAGAAGCATCTAAGGAAGAAGTTCATTCCGATAGAATATGAGCAAGAGAAATTCATCAAGATGACCACTCTGAGGCAGCGCCTACTCAGAGTTGAAGAGTACATCCGAGAATTCAAAAGGCTAACACTTGTATGTGACGTGCAAGAACGAGAAGAGCAGCGATGTGCACGCTTCATAGGAGGTTTGAATATGAATCTCCGAGAGAAGGTAGAAGTGTACCCATACGAAGTTTTTGAAGATTTGGCTAAACTAGCCATCAAGTTCGAAAAAAAGTTGAAGCGGGGCAAGGTTCCAAGTAAGTCCATCAGTGTTCCGTACGGGTCAAATTTGAAAGGAGGATCTAAGCCACCAATGGTGCAATCCACAAACACCGATGTGGTTAGAAGATTCACTTGGGAGGAAGAAGGCAAGGAGCAAGCGGAGGAGAAGGTCCATAGGCAATGCTTCAAGTGTCGAGGATGTGGTCACTTCGCTTGGGATTGCTCAAACCAACAAGTGTTATCCCTGAAGGAAATCGCCAATATGGAGAAATGTGAGGAAAGTGAAGACCATGAGGAGGATGAAACCAAACAACCAAAGGATTCCTTGGAAGAAGGAACCGTAGATTGTTATGTGCTGAGACGAGTTCTCCAAGTGCAAACCCGACCTCTACCTACTCAGCGGGAAAGACCTTGTAAGGCCAAGTGCCAAGTTAGAGATTGGGCATGTGAGATCATCATTGATAGCGGCTCATGCACCAACGTAGCCAGTGAGAAGATGGTCAACAAGCTCGTATTGGAAATAACGAGTCACCCCAAGCCATACTCACTGCAATGGCTATATCGTGACAAGGGCATATCGGTAAGAAAACAATCTCTTATCTCATTCAAAGTTGGAAATTACATAGATACTATTCGATGTGATGTCCTGCCTATGGATTCTTGTCATATTCTATTGGGGAGACCGTGGCAGTATGATAGAAAGGTTACACATGATGGGGTCCTCAACGAACACATCGTGTGTAAGGATCAGAAGAAGTACAAATTAAAACCAAACGAGGATGAGGAGATGATGCGGGAGCAGAGTTGCAGGACACATCACCAACTAAGATGGCTACGCTACTCTACGTAGATACATAAACATGGAGGAGTATGCATGGCTTCATGCAACGTTTGTTAGCTAGCGTAACATTTATGTCTAAGTACTAGTTATTGTTATTTACTTTTAGTCAATTAGTAACTAAATATTAAATAGCCACTCTTAAGGGAATCAATGCTTTTGGGAGGGAGTTATTGTTATTTACTTTTAGTCAACTAGTGACTAAATATTAGCTAGCTAGTCTTAAGGGAATTAATGCTTTTGGGAGGGAGTTATACTTTTAGTCAATTTGTGACTAAATATTAACTAACTAGTCTTAAGGGAATTAATGGTTTGGGAAGGGAGTTACTATTATTTACTTTTAGTCAATTAGTGACTAAATATTAACTAGCTAGTCTTAAGGGAATTAATGCTTTTTGGAGGGAATATGCTTGTAATCTTTTGAAAAGATGCTCGGTTCCTTGGCTATATAAACCATAGGAACCCGAGTAGAAAGACACAACTTGAATAAGAAGAACAACCTTAAGCATTGCTTAAAACCCGAATTCTGTGTGGATTCATCTCGTAACAAGTCGAATCTGTGTGAACGATTTGTTTCGAATCATCTCAAAACAAAACTAAATCTGTGTGAACGGTTTTGTTCTCGAAACCTTAATCTTTATTTTTGTGTGGTTTAAAGATTAATTTATCCTTCTACCTCGTTTTCCATCATTATCCACCCCTTCGAATCCCCATCATCAACCTCCATAGTCCATACTCATCAAATACTCCATATAAACTCCATCTAAATCTAAAACTCTAACTGTGCACGCATCAGGAGAGTTTGGTTAGAGAGAAAGAAGAGAATTTGAGCCGAAAGAGTAAAGAAATTGAGGAGATTAAAAGGGAAGAAAAGGAAAGTGTGAATGAGGAAGAAAATAGAGTATGTAATGATGAAGATAGTCATGTTATTACTACTATTGAAGCGAAAGGAGGGAAACCAAGTTTTTACATGCATCACGTTGATTATGTGGAGAATGATGTGCATTATTATCCCATGGTTTCCTTGTGTTTTTATGGAGAAAATGTTATCATGGAACCCTTGTATCATTCGAAGAAAAATGAAGAAAAAAACATGGTGAGTTCGAAGGTATATAATGTGCATGAAGACATATGTGATGTGAAGAAGCAAATGAACCATAATGCAGCCCATGCATTCGGTTTATGTTCATTGATGTGCGCTTATGAAGATCCAATGTCAAGGCTTAAGAGGCATTGGAGGATTTTCAAAGATAACTTTAGTGTGAAGGAGATATTCAAAGAATACAAGGACCAGTATCACGTTCAAGAATATGTCCTTTGGTGTTTGTTATTCCTCATCAAAGTTGTGAATTTGAGGACAAATTCAAACCAACCTGGGGAGAATGATGTGGGAGCAGAGTTGCAGGACACTTCACCAACTAAGATGGCTACGCTACTCTATGTAGATACATAAACATGGAGGAGTATGCATGGCTTCATGCAACGTTTGTTAGCTAGCGTAAAATTTATGTCTAAGTACTAGTTATTGTTATTTACTTTTAGTCAATTAGTAACTAAATATTAAATAGCCACTCTTAAGGGAATCAATGCTTTTGGGAGGGAGTTATTGTTATTTACTTTTAGTCAACTAGTGACTAAATATTAACTAGCTAGTCTTAAGGGAATTAATGCTTTTGGGAGGGAGTTATACTTTTAGTCAATTTGTGACTAAATATTAACTAACTAGTCTTAAGGGAATTAATGGTTTGGGAAGGGAGTTACTATTATTTACTTTTAGTCAATTAGTGACTAAATATTAACTAGCTAGTCTTAAGGGAATTAATGCTTTTGGGAGGGAATATGCTTGTAATCTTTTGAAAAGATGCTTGGTTCCTTGGCTATATAAACCATAGGAATCCGAGTAGAAAGACACAACTTGAATAAGAAGAGTAACCTTAAGCATTGCTTAAACCTGAATTCTATGTGGATTCATCTCGTAACAAGTCGAATCTGTGTGAACGATTTGTTTCGAATCATCTCGAAATAAAACCGAATCTGTGTGAACGATTTTGTTCTCGAAACCTTAATCTTTATTTCTGTGTGGTTTAAAGATTAATTTACCCTTCTACCTCGTGTTCCATCATCATCCACCCCTTCGAATCCCCATCATCAACCTCCATAATCCATACTCATCAAATACTCCATATAAACTCCATCTAAATCTAAAACTCTAATCATGCACGCATCACCTTCTCAACCCTTCTCCATATTTTTACAAGCTTTATTATATTATATTTTATTTATTTGAAATATATTACTATTATTTCATTATTAATATTACAACTACTTTACTATTAATTTTGCTATTATTATTATTATTATTATTATTATTATTATTATTATTATTATTATTGTTATTATGCGATTAGTATTATTATTATCATCATCATCATCATCATCATCATCATCATCATCATCATTATTATTATTATTATTATTATTATTATTATTATTATTATTATTATTATTATTATTATTATCATCATCATCATCATCATCGTCATTATCATCATCATCATCATCATCATCATCATCATCATCATTGTTGGTATTATTATTCTATATAGGGCTGAAACCCTATTGTCCCTATTTTGAATTATTGTAGAAGTATTATAAATATCAAGTGTTATTGTTATTAATGTTATCATTATTTTTATCATTACAATTCATTATTGTTATTAGTGTTATTATTATTATTATTATTATTATTGTTGTTGTTGTTGTTGCTGTTATTATTATTATTATTATTATTATTATTATTATTATTTGATAAGTTTATTATTTTTCAATGTAGGGTAGAAACCCTACTTCTTTTTATCTTCGAATATTATCCTTACTATTATTACCATTATGGTTATTAATATTTTGTAATATCATTATGGTTTTTATCATTATTATTATTACTAAATTTGTTTATTCATTTTACTAATATTATTATTAGTATTATTTTGGTAAAGGGGCCAAAGTCCTTATTTCACTATCTTTTTTATTATTCTTGTTAATATTAATATTGATATTATTTTTGGTATTTTTACTATTATTATTATAGTATTTTATCAAAAGCCTACTCTTAGAATAAGTTAGTAATTAATAGTATTTTTGGTAGGAGGGAATGTAATTCTAGTTTTTCCCTCATAATAGGTGAGACCAGTCAAAGCTGTAAGGAGGTGTAGGAGCGTGCTCCAAGACCGGTGTCATTTTAGGTAAAGGTGTTAGTAAGGCCTTTTATGTGTTAATGTGCATTGTATGCCTTGTATGTTATGCATCCTATGTTATTATTGTAATTATTTTGTATATTGTATGATGTGGAGTTCAAGCATGTTCGTGTGTTGTTATATGTCATGTGTATTGTGTATATGTGATGATATGTGTTGTGACCCTGTAAGACATGCATGTGAGGATGTTCATGTGGTATTGTGTGGGAAAAAGGTTGAAAATGTAAAATGGAAAGTAAGTTGACTAAAGGGGAAATGAGTTGACCTAAGTATTTTTAATGATCTATGAATGGAGGAATAAAATGTCGGATTTAGGGTTTCGTGTGGAAGAATCTAATTTATGGTTTCGTATGGAATATTTAATCTATGGTTTTATATGGGAGAATCTAATTTATGATTTTATATGGGACAATCTAATTTTTGGTTTTGTATGAATGAATCTCTGATTTTATATAGTTTGAATTTAGGGTTTGGTATGGATGAATCTTTAGGTTTTATATGGTTTGAATCTTTGCTTTTGTGTGGATTGAATAAGGGTTTTGTATGAATGATTCTTGGGTTTTGCATGAAAGAATTTAGGGTTTTTTATGGATGAATCTAGGGTTTGCATGGGTGATGCTAAGGTTTCTACATGGGAGTTTTAGGGTTTGCATGAAAAATTTTAAAGGTTTGCATGAGGAGGTTAGTGTTTGCATGGGAGTAAAGTTTATGTATGAAAAGTTAACTTGGGATGTGAGGAAGGTAATGTAAGTGTTGTTTGGGTGTTTGAATACTTTGGGTGAAAAATAGTACATAGGATATTATAAGGGTATGGAGGAGACTGAATTAGGATTTGGAGTGATTAATTATGGGTTGTTGTGATTAACTAGGGTTGGAGTGGCTAATTGTGGTTTGTTGTGATTAACTAGGGTTTGGAATGGCTAATTATGGTTGTTATGGTTAAATAGGGTTTGTAGTGGTTAACTATGGTTTGATGTGGTTAATTAGGGTTTACTGTGGCTGCTTAGGGTTTTTTGTGGTATCATGTGTATTTCGTGGTTAAAGTGTAATTATGAGGGTGTAATTTATGATTTGTGATGTGTGGAGTGTTGTGATTAATTAGGGTTTGGAGTGGCTAATTGTGGTTTGTTGCAATTAACTATGGTTTGTTATGGTAAATTAGGGTTGAAGTGGTTAACTAGGGTTTTGATATGGCTAACTAGGGTTCTGTGGTAATATATGCATATTTGGGGAATAACGTATGATGATGAATATGAGAGATGGGTTCTAATATGAGTTAAAATGAGGAGGAGGATGTAAGGTCAAGGAATGTTTAAGTCTCATAATAAGGGAGTGATTTATGCATATTGAGGGTGAAAGCTTCTGAATAAGATACTTAAGACATTGATCACTTACAGTGAAAGACTATTGAGTTGGGTCCCACCGATCCACCAATTAGAAATAATGGTTAGGATGCATAGTTCTATGTGTCTCCAATCCACCGACTATAATTGAAATGCCCCAAAAATTTTTAATTTTAAAAATTATATTTAATTGAGGTTTTATCATAGAAATAAATTAAATACATTATTTTTATAAAAATAAAAGGGAATTGATTAGGTCTATTCAAGAAGAAAATAATAAATAATTTTTATTAGATAACTTTTGGCATTTTAGCTAATTAAGGATTTTATTTTGGAAATTAATTTATATATAATAAGAAGGAGAAAATTAGGGTGTTTTGCTAATTAAAATGGAATTTATGGAAAATCTTTCAAAAATCCTAATTTAGCCCAAAAAGGGATATAAATATTATTTTATTTAAATATTATTATTTTTTTAAACATCCCAAATATCCCAATTAATTTAATTAACCTAACCCATTATTTTTCCTTTTTTCTTTTTCTTTCTTCCTTTTTCCTTTCTTTTTCTTTCTTCTTCTTTTCTTTTTTCTTCCTCCCCTCCCCAATCTGGGCCAGCCCAACAGCCCAAGTCCTTCTTCTCTTCTCTCCTTTTCCTTTCCATGGGCCAAATCCTCGTTTGTTTCTCCTTCAGCGCAGCCCGACTCTGAAATGCCGCTCCTCATCCTTTATTTCCCCAAAATGCATCGCTTTATTTAAAAAACTTTAGCCTCTTGCCCGACCCAGCCCTCACTACCACCGAAACAGCTTTTAATAACGGTTATTTTCGAGTTTTAATAACGGTTTTCAACCGTTATTGAATCGCCCGTTATTATATCTTTAATAACGGTTCATAACCGTCATTAAAAATACACAAAAACCCGCGAATATGTGCGTAAACTTCATATTTAATAACGGTTTTTACTTAAAAACCGTTGTTAAAAATGAGCTTTTAATAACGGTTCTATGAGAAACCGTTGTTAAAAATAAGGTTTTCATAACGGTTCATCAGAAAAAACCGTTGTTGAAAACCATGTTTTAATAACGGTTCGTAAACAAAACCGTTATTAAAAACCGATGCTTTAATAACGGTTCTATGGGAAACTGTTATTAAAAACCTTAAAACCTCAGTTTTTAATAACAGTTTCCCATAGAACCGTTATTAAAGCATCGGTTTTTAATAACGGTTTTGTTTACGAACCGTTATTAAAACATGGTTTTAAGAACGGTTTTAATAGAACCGTTATTAAAAGTGTATGTTTTTTTTAGCATTTTTCTGTTTTGTTCCTGCCCACATACACAGTTGTATGTTCAAATAATTACCAAATCTGCAATGTAAAACAACATCAATTCATACCAGCAGGGTATCACACCATAATTTCAATCAATCTATAATTAGTATGCATGTCTCAATACACCAACTATACTTAGGAATAAAAATTAGTGGGCATACCACAACTTGGTAGCTCTACACCCCAAAGTAAAGAGTTCACAAATCTAGGCTGGAAGACCGAAAGATGTAGACAAAATACAAACCTGAAAATGCATGTAGAATATATAGATCGCTACCTAATACCGAATGAATGAGTGCACGTGCTTGGCCCATTGGTCTCTAACTTCATCAATTTCATCAATATTATATTGCTGGCCTCGTGCATAGTCATCGGTGAAAAACTACAACACACATGTTTCAATTAATATACAGTTAGACATTAGGTCAAAAATATATATGTCATGATTCATTAATAGAAAAATATGGAAAAACAAACATACATGGCTTGGATCTATGTTGACCGATCTATTCTGGACTATAAGATCCATTGTTATACATACATAGTATCCACAATCATCGTCGTTTTGCTGTTGTGGACACTGTCAAATGAATTCAATTAGCTCTCTAACTATTATATATTAATTTGAATTAAAACAAAATACAAAATAGTTGTCTTCCTACTTACCATGATAGGCTCATATTGAAGATTCTTTGGGTCTCGGACACCATTCCCACCTCTCCTTTGATATGCCGTCCGTAGTGCCCTAATAAATAGAGTTGGATACATAATATTGTAAATATATATACCTCAAATAATGAAAATAGAATATATATATATATATATATATATATATATATATATATATATATATATATATATATATATATAAATAAGCTAATGAAGTAAGAAGTGAAAAATATACTAACATGTCTATAAATTCCTTCCCACCACGACGAGCGACCTCAAAAGGCACGTCATAGGTTCGAAGGGAATCAAACACATAAACTTTATTAAGATCAGGTCGGATGGCGTACAAAACCCAATGTTCAGTTGCGAGGTGAGGAATGAGATAGAGCTTGTTGTGTCCCTCAATCAAAATGCGATCCGCTAAATAGTTTATATGCCTACCCTCTGTTATTGTACTACTGTCAGCTATGTAGTATGGGCACACAAAAACAATAGAGGAAAGCATTCCCTCCAACGCAGCGCGACTAGCTACCAACCTATATATGGACGACAATAATAATGGATATTTGTTAATAACTAATAACTCATATAAGCTTAAGAGGTCGTAAAAATTCTATGTCTCCAAGAGTACTAAAATCTGAAATATGAAATAATGCTTACGTGACATAAACGGCGACACTTGTGGTTGACATCCATTCCTGATTATAAATGTCGCTTATGTCAACTGTCGATACCATGTAAGTAGCATCGTCCCTTCCAACATACTCAGGACGACAATCAATGGAAATATAATTATTCCCGAGGTAGTTTTGGGCATAGAAATACAATAAAGCTAATGCTGGTGGAGGTTGGCGTATTTCCGAAGAACGAATCTTTTGTGGGGCAACTGATTTTTCAGATTTAGCTGTCTTTTTTTTGGCAGCGCCCTCTTTTGTGTTGCTCGTTCTACTAGTACCTCTCTTAGTTTTACTAGCAGGAGCAGTCTTCTTCTTTGATTCCTTAAATAATAATAATAAACAAAATATGTATTGAGCATATATATATGAAAAAAGTATAAACAATGTAACTACTAAACTAGGTCTAATGAAGATATTGAATGTCAATATATACCTCTTCAGTAGTGAGACGTATCTGATCCACAGGCCAAGGCACGAAGCTTCCATGAGCTTCTAGCACTGTGGCTGCCTCATCGCCCTTTTTATAACAAGGCAAGGGCGCACTACCAATGATTGGAGTGTCAATACTCACCGGCCTTGTAAGTAGGGCTAAGTTGTACCCGTGGACAGTTTGCGTTTGGGTACTGTGACTGATGCGGACCCTTCCTTTCACCAAAAGAGTTGAAAGATCATTCGCTAACAAGTCACATTTATGCAAACCCTAAATGAAAATATTACACATTATTAACTATTTATGACACCGAATACATTTAATAACAATTCAAAGTTATGTAATGCTTACCTCGGAAAAGAAGAAAGACGTGTATCAGCTTCACAACTGTCTCTGACACTATTTACATTAGGTATGTGAAGCTGATCATGGTCGACTAAATCGGATGGCTTATACCCTTGAGATTTAATAAATGACAACTCTTGCTCCATTGTTGCCATCCGTTCAAATGCCACGTTCAATTTCTGTGTAAGGATGGCGACTTGCTCATTAGTGTTACGAGAACCACGAGATCGACCACGTACGCTCGTTTTCGTAACACCTAATCCAAGACCCCTGTGTCTTCCAGGGTGTTCTACAATTCCTATAGCCTGTGATACAATGTTATATTGGTCTACCCCCTCCTCACCATCTGACGCTTGAAGTTTGTCCTGTAATGTATATAATATATGTAAAATTAGCTTGCATGAATAAGCATAATATAATAGTTTTCTAAAAGAAAAGTAAGCAGGGTTCCAAATATCTAGAAACTTACAATTTTTTTCGCTGCAACATCTACATCTTTTGTTGCTCTAGCCTTCTTCCATAATGTACCAATATTAATGGACGAGGTACATGGGTCTAAGTCTTGGGCTATGAGCTATAAATCAAAAAATATTCTTATAATGTACCAATATTATAAAATTCGTCAGTACGCTGTAAATAGATAAATCACAAAATACATACCAACTCCTCTTCAAGGCCTGCATAACCTTTGCGAGCCATATTATGCCGGTATTTATTCTGCTTCGCAATCTCTTTATTTTTGGCATTTTTTCCTATGTCACCAGCCAAAACATAGTGACATAGTTTATTTCAATATTATGCACAATACTAGGATCGATAAAAAAAATTTAATTGTTATCTAACAAATACCTTAAAATCACCCGTAAGACGATATGCAATAAACTGGTTCCAACTTTCTTGATCGATGAAACCGTATCGTTTGGGTGGATTCTGCCGTAGAGAACCATCACTCTTTCTGTACATTTTCCTACGAGCTAAAAATGACCTAAATGTTCTTAGACGCTCCCCACAATGTCTAAGAAGCCATTTCTTCCTACTCTCTGGCACATTAAATACTCTCTGCATTGTAAGACATACAAATGTATACCGATATTAATGTATTAAAATTAATAAAATTTTACATACATAAATGATTACATAAAATTGTATATTTACCGTGATTTCTTGCCAAATATGCTCCTTATGACCCGTTGGAACCTGCTTCCAATTATTATAGGAGATAGGAACACGGTTACGTGTCACAAGTGAAATGTAAGTCAAAAACATGTCTGCATAAGGGCCAATGGGAAGATTGTAAGTATTCCATCCCAACTCGACTAGTTCTCCTTTATTCCTCATATCTGTGATGATTCTCATAATTGTCGGCCCTCTTTTCCCTTCTTCATCACTGCTGTCCCTATCAATATTCTTATTGACCATATCTCTAAAAGAAATCAATAAATAAATTATGTTAGAATGTTATGTATTGAGCATAATTGAGTTGAAAAAAACCAACATAGATATTATATGTTACAATATTATTACCCTCATTGCCTTCTTTTCCTTCTTTTTTTCCCCCTTGTTTTTGGATTAGATTTAGGATCTGATACATATATTACTTCACGATGATCATCCCTGACATATATTTCCTCCTCATTAATTGTATTGTTATCATCGTTCAATAATTGAGTTGCTTGCACAGCTGAGACACACTCGTTATTCCAATTGGCATCATTTTCATCATCACATTCATTGGCATTTCTTTTTTTCGTAGATAGTACTACAGACCATCCATTATCAGTAGGGTCAGTGACATAGAATACTTGTGTCGCTTGTGATGCTAAGATGAATGGGTCTTGTTTATGCCCTGCCCTATTAAGATCTACTAATGTGAATCCATCTTCATATCTAACCCCACTGCTATTATCAACCCATCTGCAGCCGAATACAGGGATTTTAAATACAGTGTAATCTAACTCCCATATATGTTCAATCACACCATAATAATTCATATCTGCATAAGTTGGATTCTTGTCTTTCGCACTAGCAACATGCATTGCCTCAGCCACTAAAGTCACCCCACTGTTCTGCATTGTACTCTTCCCATCTTGTTCTTTTGTATAAAAAGTGCAACCGTTGATCACATAACTGGTATATTGAAAAACTTCATAACGAGGTTTCTGAGACAACAAGTGCAGGGTTTCGGAAATTAAAGTTGGGGAATGACCGATGAGTGGAATGATGCGATCTCTTATCCAATCAATAAAGGAAAGATTATGTTTATCGATAATCCATTTCTCAGTCTTGGATGGATTTTCAATCCGTAAAGAAGTCATATGCTCTTCAACATACGGCTGAACATCATCACTATTGTGTAATACATATAGATGTGCTGCACGGAACATGTTAGGGTCTACACGCCCAAGCTGTCTGCCTCTAATACCCTGTCCTTCAAATTTGCCCGCATGTCGAGACTTAGGAATACCAAGAGCTTCAGCATTTGACAAGTACTTCGTGCAAAACTCAATTGCCTCTTCCACCAGGTAACTCTCAACAATACATCCTTCTGGCCGATATCGATTCTTCACATAACCTTTTATCAACTTCATAAACTGTTCAAAGGGGTACATCCAATGCCCATGAACAGGTCCTAACATCTTTATCTCATAAACTAAATGAACAGTTAGATGTACCATAATGTCAAAGAATGACGGTGGAAAATACATTTCAAGTTGGCACAAAATAATGACAATCCCTTTTTGCAAGGCGTCCAAACTATCAGGATGAATAACTTTAGAGCATACGGCTTTAAAAAACCAACAAAGCCTCGTGATAGTAATTCGAACATGTTTTGGCAAAATTCCACGTATAGCTATCGGCAACAAGTGCTGCATCAAGATATGACAATCATGAGACTTCATGTTAATTAATTTCAACTCTTTCATCGACACGAGCCTTCTGACATTTGAAGAATACCCTTCCGGAACCTTGACACCATGCAAGAATTCACAAAATGAAATTTTCTCTTTTCTGGAAAGAGTATGACACGCCGGCGGTAAATATGTTCTTCTTCCGTTGTCTCGCGGTTTTAGTTCTTGTCTAATACCCATTTCTTCCATATCCATTCGAGCATTTATCCCATCTTTAGTCTTGCGTGGAACATTAAGTAATGTGTCAACAAGACTGTCACATATATTTTTCTCAATATGCATCACATCAAGGGTATGTCTCACGTAGAAAGATTCCCAATAAGGAAGGTTGAAGAATATTGACATCTTCTTCCACCCAACTGATGGAGGCTTATCTTTATTCTTCTTCCCAAACTTGACACTCAAATGTTTCATCTTCAGCCACACTTGTCGACCCGTCAACCGGATTGGTGCTTGCCCTTCTTCTCGGAATCCATTGAACGCTTTTCTTTGCCTATGATAATGATGATTCTTTGGTAAAAACCTACGATGCCCAAGGAACACAGTCTTTCGGCCATGTCTTAGCTGAACAAATGAAGTATTCTCCTCACATATCGGACATGCATAATGGCCTTTCACACTATAACCTGACAAGTTGCCATATGTCGGAAAATCATTTATAGTACAGAATAACAATGCTCTCAAAGTGAAATTTTCTTGACCATATGCATCAAATACTTCAACGCCCATGTCCCATAAGAACTTCAAATCATCAATCAAAGGTGCCAAATAAACATCAATATCATTCCCAAGTTGGTTTGGCCCGGAAATGAGTAAAGACAACATCATATACTTGCGTTTCATGTAGAGCCACGGAGGTAAATTGTATATAACCAAAATCACTGGCCATAAACTGTAGCTGCCTTGATTGTGCGGATTCATTCCATCTGTAGAAAGTGCAAGGCGCACATTTCTTGCTTCTTTACCAAATTCAGGAAACAACCCATCAATCGTCATCCATTGTGGAGAGTCGGATGGATGTCTAAGAAGCCCGTCATCTATCTTGTCATCAGCATGCCATCTTAGGTTCTTAGCATCTTCAATACCTTGTTCTTCTTGTATCGTGGTGCTTTGCATTCAGGATTAGGACAACTATCCAAAGATACATTGTCATTGCGATATAAAATAAAATCATTAGGGCATGCATGTATCTTCTCATAACTCATGCCCATAGAGGATAGAATCTTCTTCGCTTCATACGTACGATCGGGTAGAACGTTATCATCAGGAAGCATATCCTTCACAAGTGACAATAATTCTGTAAAACTCTTATCACTCCATCCGTTACATGCCTTTAAGTTATACAACCTTAAAGTAGCGGATAATCGCGTAAACGTCTTACAATCACCGTACAAAGGTTTCTCCGAGTCATTCAATAACTTCTCAAACATTTTTGGACAATCCCGAACACTTTCCTCAACCTTTTGAGTCATCTCCTCTAACGAATGTCCCTCATAGTTATCAAATGATGATCTACTACTATCCCTCCCAGCATCGTCATTTTCATATTTAGACTCTGTTTCCCCATGCCATATCCAACAAGTGTAGCTTGTATCAATTCCATACACAAATAAATGATCTCTCAAATCATTAGCGTTGACACGCTGAATATAAGCACACTTCAAACAAGGACAGACTATTCTACTATTGTCCCGACCATGTTTAACTGCAAACTTGATGAAAAACTCCACTCCTTCGTTATATTCTCTAGACAGACGATTTGCAGACAACCATTTCCGATCCATATTATTTGAATCTAGATATATCCCACATGAAAGTAATTATTAAAAATCAATTGAATTATAAGTATAATAATTTTCAAATCACTCTTGGTTAGAAAGAATTAATCTCAAAAGTATCATGCTATTCTCTCTCTCTCTCTCTCTCTCTCTATATATATATATATATATATATATACGAATCATGCTAACAAGTTTCCAAAATTATATTAATGCTGATCAATGAAACTCCTCATACTTACAAATAGTTTATTATATATATATATATATATATATATATATATATATATATATATATATATATATATATATATATATGCATACATACAAACGTAGCAAAATATTATACAATTAATAGTTCAATTTACAAAAGATATGCATACTACAGGATTTAAGCAATAGCAGCACTATATACATCAAAATGTTGCTACAACTCAAATACCTAAAAAACGAAAACTCATATCTAAAACTAAATCCCCCGATAGCCTCGTCGAGCCCGACTAAAAACTATAACTCTAAAAGTCCACTCATCACGATATATCATTTGATCCCTGACATCATCAAATGAGAGTCTACTCACGGATACTCTAGGGTAACTGAGGTGGATACTCCGAGGCAAGCTATGACGATACCTCCACTCGTCATCGATGACCATCAGTTCTCTCGATATCCTATCATACTCTCTAGCAAACAGCTCACCCTCAATAAATCTCGGGTGTGGTGCATCACTGTGGTAGACAAACCACTGCAAAAAAGTAGACGTAGCCGATGCCCATGGCTCTATCTGAGGCAGGGTCAACAAAAGGTGATAAGATCTGAAATGGAAGGGGTGATAGGATGAGCCACTCGCGTACAAATGACATAGCTCATTATATAACCATATCACATGAGTCCGTACATCTCTATGTGGCGCCATATGAAAATACAGTGGAGGGTATGTCATATGATCACTACCTACAAATGAGAACCACTAAATCTTATCATCAAGGTTGTTCTCGAAATTAAAAGGATCTAAATTACAGAATATATAAACTGATCTTCAACTAGCTAGACAAATCATAAATATATTCTACCAGATCATAATCAACTATGTAAACCTAACAACATCAAACTATTTAAAATAAGGACATAATCTTTAGTTATATATTTAACAAACTGGCTAAACATCAAACTATCATCAAATCATTCAAGCTACGCATAGTAAAATCAAGTAGATATTAATAAGATAATATATATATATATATATAGTACAATCTAATAAATCATATATGATGATGATGATTATTATTATTATTATTATTATTATTATTATTATTATACACAATTATTCATCTCTATTTAATTTTTATCGATCACAACACCGATGCCCAACCAACCTCCTCAACTTTTCCCCATGCACAATACCCTTATCCTTAGGATTTTTCCTTATAGCCCTAGTTTATATTTAATATAATAAACGATAAACCCTAACCCTCCCCCCTCCCACTAACCCTAAAAATAATTAACCCTAATAAATTATAATAAAAAATAACACTAAACCTCATAAGATAATGATCCTAAACCTATAGCTAACGCTAACCCTAACCACAATTATTTAAGATTATATATACACATCTTATATATGAATATATTATAAATATATATACATATAATAGAACACATATAAACACACATTTTACGGAAAAACAAACATACACGTCTTACAAAATATATATTAAAAAAAGCATATAAATGCACATGATCATCTGCATATATAATAATGTGAGTGCTAAAAAAATATATACACCTTAATTTTATACTTAGAACGTACATATCTTATGATAATAATATATATTTTAGGCTTGTGGATTCTCTTAAAATAATAATACATATTTTTATAAAATAGATTATAAACACATTTATATATATATATATATATACATATATATTAAGGTCTCGGCCGGCCACAATCAAAAAGGCCATAGCAAATTTTTTCACCAATACATCAAACGACAGATTTTCGAACAATACATCAAACACAACCTCTTCGGTGCAACATGCATGCATTTATATATATATATACATATCAGTAGAGACAAATTAAGCAATGAAGGAAGAACAACACATACATAAAGGGAGCGACGGCGTACAAGTTGAGAACGGCAACGACGAAGGTACAAATGCTGGATACGTTCGCAAGAATGGCAGAGGGGTGGTGGAGAGATGGCGGTGCGACGGTTTCCCTTAATTCAGAGGAGCCGGAGCGGTGGTGCAAGGGTTCGCAATAGAAAGAGAGTACGAGAGGGAAGCGGCAGAGTGTGAAATTTTTGGCACGAAACAAAAGAGAACAAAATAAAAGGAGATATTAATAACGGTTCCTGTAAGAACCGTTATTAAAACATGATTTAATAACGGTTCTTACAAGAACTGTTATCAAAACAAGATTTAATAACGGTTTTAAAAGGAACCGTTATTAAAACATTGGAAATTTTAACAATGGTTCTTGTTTGAACCGTTATTAAATCAATTTTTAATAACGGTTTTACGTCAACCGTTATTAAAATTCCCATGCAAAATTTTACCTTGCACTTTTAATAACGGTTATTACGTAAAACCGTTATTTAAAATTCCCGCGCATTAATTTTCACGGATTTGACGACGGTTTTCGAACCACCGTTACTAATGTGCCGTTATTAATTCCTGTTTCCGTAGTAGTGCCTTTTCCCCTTTTTCCTTTCTTTCTTTTTCCTCTGGACCGCCAGTCCAGCCCTTTCTTCCTTCTTTCTTCTTCCTCTTTCCTTTGTTGTTGACAACCAGCCATTACCGTCGAATTACAATTTCAAAAATCTCACCACCAATATTGTTGTTTGACCAGCCATTTCTACCTTATTTTCCCCGTTGTTCCACCAACCATATTGACCCAACAAATCTTCCCTCTTTTTTCATGCATTATCCTCTCTTTTCTGCACCACTTCCCTAGCTCGACCCAGATTTTCGCCTACCAAATGACGCTCGGTGAACCCTAACCCTACTTTCCCTACTTTTTCGTCGTTCCACAAACCTTAACCTTTCATTTAAACCCTATAAATACCCCTTAACAACCTTGTAGTCTAGTTTTGTTTTTCGAACCCAGGGAATCCTTCCTTTTTGCCGCCGCCACTTTAGATGCCATTTCCGCCGCCTCTGACCAACACCACTTCCTGTTTAGGCTATCAGAGTACTCCCTGTACCACCCTCTAGCTAACCAAACGTCCCATATCCCTCGATTCTTCTTGCACAAGTCACCCTAGCTATGCGAAGTTCCCTCCCCGATCAACCCTCTCTTCAACCTCAGACGCCCTTCGAACCACCATTAGCCACCTCTTCCGCCGCTTCCGTCGCTTCTTTGACCTCCCATTCTTTTCTGTAAACCCTCCTCTACCTTCCCCTACCTTTCTTTTCCTCTTCCTCCCTCTCCTCCTCCCTTTCTCTCCTTTTTCTCCATTCGTCCATCACCGCCGCTGCCGTGCGCCGCTGCCCCTTACCGCGCTACCACCCTCACTTTACTCCTCTCAACCTCCACCCTTATTCTCCACCATTTCTTCTCAACCTTTAACTTTTCCCCTTTTTACCTTCTTTTTCGGCCACCGCCGCCGCCGTCGTGCATCACCGCCAGTGCCACCCTTCTCTGTCGACTCAAGGTGAAACCCTAGACCCTCTCAGCCCTTCCTTTCTATTTATTGTAATTTATTCTATTTTATTCCAATTTTTAATATTTATTCAATTATAATTATTATTAATATCATTATTATTATTATTATTGTTGTTGTTGTTGTTGTTATTATTATTATTATTATTATTATTATTATTATTATTATTACTATTACTATTAGATGTAATATTATTGATAAATTTTGTTGGCAGGGTTGAGATTATTCTTGAGTTAATTAGATTATTAGTTTTGAATTTTCGGAATTTATTTGAATTATTATAAGTTTATTATCATTATTAATATTATTATTAGTATAATTATTTTATTATTTTAGTAATTATTTAAGGAGGGCCGAGACCTAAATTTCTAATTTGGTTTCGCACCCTTGTATTTTTATTACTATTATTACTCTTATTATTATTATTATTATTGTTATTATTGATAGTATTATCTTTATTATTTTTAATATTATAAGTAATATATGTTATTAATGTTATTATTAATATTATTGAATAGTACTTTTATTATTTGGGGTTAGGGTCAAAAACCCCACATTGTAATTTTAAGCTTATATTATTATTATTATTATTATTATTATTATTATTATTATTATTATTATTATCATTATTATTATTATTATTATTATTATTATTATTATTTCTATTAATATTATTATTATTACTAATATTTTGTTATTATCAAAATTATTATTATTATTATTATTATTATTATTATTATTGTTATTATTATTATTATCTTTGGTAACCTTATTTTTTTGTGAAGGGTATAAACCTTTATATCACCTTTTCATTTTAAATTACATTGGTATTATTATTAGTATTTTTAGTAGTATTTCGTATAGTTAATTTTAGTATAGTATTATTTTAATTAAAAACCAAGCCTTAGGATAAGTTAGTAAATAATAGTATTTTAGGAGGGAACCTAATTCTAGTATTTTCCCCATAATAGGTGAGCCCAGTCAAAGCCCTCAAGTTGTATAGGAGCGTGCTCCAAGACTTATGACATTTTTAGGTAAGGGGTGCTTAGGCCATTTGTGTAATATGTTATTTATATGCCATGCATGCCATGTGATATGATTTATTGTGTATTTCATGTGTATATTGTATAACTATTATGAATACAGCATGATATGGAAGTTGAGGTATGTTTTGTGTAAATAATTGTGGCATGAGAATGATGTATATAAATGTGTTATTATTATGGTATGATGTGTCCTGGAGACATGTATGACGAGGTTATAAAATAATGATGGGAAGTTGCATGGTCTTAGGGTTTTGTATGGAATTGCATGGTGATAGGGTTTTACATATAGTTGCATGGTGTTAGGGTTTTGCATGGAGTAGTAGGGTTTTGCATGGAGTAGTGGTTGCATGGTGGTATTAGGATTGCATGGTGGTATTAGGGTTTGTATAGTGGTATTAATGATTGCATGGTGGAGTTAAGGTTTTGCATGGGAGTAGGGTTTATGTGGAGCTAGGGTTTGCATAGGTGTTAGGGCATGTCATGGTTAACAATGTTGGGAGTGGTTAACTAGGGTTGAAGTGGTTAACCTGAGTTGAAAAGTAATCATGGTAGGAGGTAGAATTGCATGTCTTGGTATGGATTTCCAAATAAGATACTTAAAATATTAATTACGTAAAGTGTAAGAAGTTGAGTCGGACCCAGACCGATCCACCGACATAATAGTGGCAGGGTATGTTACCCTCGTGACCGATCCACCTGCTAGAATAGTGGCAGGGCATGTTACCCTTACGACTGATATACCGGATATAATAGTGGAGGATTGCGAGCTCAAAAAACCAAAATCTATAGTTGTTAAGATGTAAAAGACACTATGACTTACGGTGGAATACCGTACGAGAAGGGACCAGACCGATCCACCGGCACAAAATAGTGGTAGGGTATGTTACCCTCACGACCGATCCACTAACTAACATAGTGGCAGGGCATGTTACCCTCATGACCGATCCACCAGCTAAAATAGTGGGGTTCCCGTACTCGTATGGACTTGATAAAGAGCAGGGTGTGAAAATAAATTTGATAAAGGCTAGATGAAGTAAATAATCTTATCTGTATTGAATCATGATATTTCACCTGAGCATTTATTTTATCTTGTGCTAATATGATTGAATTCTATGCCCCTTTACTATTATACATTGGTTGTGTGAATTTTGTATGATGGCCTTAGTGCTCGATTACCTTACTCAATACGTAGCATACTGATCACCCGTTTCATGGGTGCTGCTCATTCCCACGAGCAGAAGGCCCATCTAACCTGTTGTAGTTAGGAGATGCTTATTTTGATGCTATTGATGTCTATGGGACATCAAGTGGGGCAGAGTGATTGTGGGCTGGATTGGGTCCTGAAGTGGTGTGGCCATTTTTCGTTTGAGATTATTATTCCTATTTTCTTTAATTATGATTGACACTTCAGAAACAATTTTATTATTGTAGTTATCTCTTTTCCTTGAAAAACTAACTCTCATATTTTAGATTGTGTAAAGACTTATGCATACTTTGATTTCCGTATTTATGAATTTGGATTATTAATGATGTTATATGTAGTGTTTTTTAGCCTTAGCACTTGGTACTAGAATGGTAGGAGTGAACCGGTCTGGTACTAAGTGTAGCGGTAGCATCCACAGAATTTATGGTTTTAATTTATAAGTATTATTTTTTTTTTTAAAAAAATGTGTAAATTTTCGGGTGTTATAATAATAGTGGTTAGGGTATGTTACCCTATGTGCCTCCGATCCACTGACTATAATAGTGGTGTATTCCAAGCTCAATAAATCTAACAGTTTACTAAGACTTGGGAAAGACACTAATTATTTACAGTGGAACACCATGCGTGCCGGAGCCAACCATCAGTAAGAAATAGTGGTTAGGGTATGATACCCTATGTGTGACCAATCCACCAACTAATAATATTTGGGAGGAGCATTGTGCCCTATTTGTCTCCGATCCACCGGCTATAATAGTGGGGGCTTCCGTACTCACATGGATTTGATAAAAAGCATGGTACGAATCGATTTCTGATCAGAGATTAATTAAGTAATTAATCCAAATTATAAATGGGCTTTTATGTATCTACCCGAATGATTGTTTGATATTATGTTATCATGATGCTCTTTATGTTCTTTTACTCTTATGCATGGTTTATTTGATATTATATGTTGGCCTTAGTGCTCGATTACTTTGTTCAGTACGTAGCATACTTATCATTTGTTATATGGGTGCTGCTCATTCCCACGAGTAGTATGCCCTTCTAACCTTATGTAGGTGGGTGAGACATCAGTCGGGGCTGAGTGTTGAGCTTGTGGTTGGCTCAAGTTCGAGAGTGTCATGGCCGTATTTACTCTTCTTGCTATTTTATCTCTTTCGGTTATTTCTTTTGTATCGAACTTACCCTTTTTTATTTAATACTTGTATTGAGTATTTTAGATGAACCTTTTAACCATTGTACAATTATATCTCTTTTGGATATGAATTATGAATCTTTTACATGTACTCTAATTTTTTATGTATGATTCTTTCTAGTTCTTTTATGAACTCTTGGTTTGAATATTAATTTCAATCTTTTCTTTAGCCTTAGCACGTAGTATTGGAACGGTCGGAGTGAACTAGTCTGTTACTATGTGTGGCGGTAATATCCCCAGAATTCACAGGTTTTAATCTAAATATTTCTATTGTAATTTCTTTCAAAAAAAGTAGTGAATTTTGAGGTATTACAATCCATCAAGTAGGAGTTGTTCTAGAGGAATTGCTTTAAGATAAGGCATTCTTATATTTAACATGAATGAGGTTCTATTGCTTAATAGGCTCCATGTTCTTGGTGTGTTTTGTGTGAGAATGTAATAGTTGTATTCTAATATTTAAGCATATCATAGAAATTCTTCCTAAATTTTAGTATTTATAGGTTTGTCTGATTCTATGTATGAATTTGTAGCTTAATCATGATTCATTGAAATGCCTACTTTATCATATATCCATATAGCTCTATGTGTAAATCATGTCTCTTTATGTGTTTTATGACATAGAATCATGCTAGAATTAATCTGGTAAAGTTTGATAATTTTGAGTGTGTGCATCTCAAGTCTACGTAATGTTTTACCTAAACCGATTGATCAGTTTGTTAAACTTATGGATTAGTTGTGTGAGAAATCGCATGGTTTGGAAATATGGATTTGTTTGGTTATGAGATCAATCAATTAATTTGATAAACTAGTCAACTAGTTCTTATGAATAGTTGATTGGTTCGCCAAACTATCGATTGGTAACCCTACAACCAAAGTTGTCCGGTCTTTGCTTAGACTCATCGACCTATTGGACCAAACCCATCAACTGGTTCTTATGAACAATCAATCGGTGAGACTAACCAGTTGATAATATATATTTGACATATGTAATGTAACTTTATGTCTTGTAACCTTGTTCTTCCATAACCTTTATAATTCTTGTATTTCATTGTCTTGGATATCAAAGATCTTTAATAGCTTAAACTTCTTGCATACATGTACAATACCTATAGGAATTACTTGATAAAATATTAGAAGTATAAAAATTTTCAAGCACAATGGGTTCCGTCTCCATGTATGCTAGTTCTTCTTATTCTTCATCATTTGAAGAATAATATTAAGGCTATGTTTGGGATGAGGGTAAAGGCCTCTAAAAAATTATGGGAGAAATTATTTTCCTTCCTATATATGTTTGGTATACTTAAAAAATTTTACTATCGTAAATATTTACTGTTTGTTGAAGGACAATAATCTCCCATTTTAGCTCACGGGTAAAGAACACTCTTAACTCCACCTCTCGTTCATTGCTTTCTGTCTGTATCTCACTCGCTATAGGGTAAAAATATATTTAAAACTCCATGTACTATTGGTACAAGCAAATGTTGGCCATCAGGTAGGTTGCCAGTCCTCCACAATATATATATAATGACTATAGGTATTTATGATTATAAAAAAGTTGATTTTTTAAACAAGTAATTTTTAATTATTGGATTATTTTAATAAGTTTACCTATTCTTTTCTATATAAAATAAAATAAATATGAGAAGTGATATCATTTGAATTCAAAATTTCGTGAAAAAAAAATTGAAATATTTTCTACTGAAAAAGGAAATACGATGTATATTAATACATTTAAAAATTAAAAATAATATCAATACTAAAAATTAATTAATGAATGAATTAATGTGTTTTTTTAATATTAGTATTTTGACGTTTGGTCTTTCTCTCTGTGCCTATGCATTATTGGTATAGATAATTATTATTTTTTTAGTTATTGGATATTTAGTATGTGAATTTATTTTAAATGTCATGTTTCAAATATTGTTCCGATATATCTTGATTAGTTTATTTCATAGATTTTTTTGGTTATTATAATATGTTATTTTGATTTATAAAAATTAAATTAAAAAATATAATATATTAAATTTTGATTTATGTAATAAATAATTGTTTATATCTAATAAAAAAAGATTACTAATTTTTTATACAAATGTAGTAAAATAAAATATTATTCTAGCATAAGTTATTCCTTTCAAACCAAATATAAGAAAAACATTTCCTTGAATAATTTACCCTCAGATACCAAACAAGAAAGGTGGATAAATTTTCCCCTTTAATCATTATCCCCTTAATTATTCATCCCTTAATCATTCCCCTTAATCCATTTCTCTCATCCCAAGCATAGCCTAAGAGTGATCTAGAGATTCTCCTGCATCATTCTCCCCTAGTAAAGAAGTTACCCTTAAATTAGTATCACCATAGTAAGGAGATAAGTCACTAATGTTGAAAGCCCTAGATACTCCTCCACAATGTTCTAGCAATTCAACTTCATATGCATTATTTCCAAATTTTCTTAACATTTTTAATAGGCCATAAGCTTTTAGCATTAATTTATTATTTCTCAATTTTGGAAATATTTCTTTTCCCAAATGCAACTATACCAAATCTCCTGATTTAAACACTTGTTGAATTCTATTTTTATTTGCTTTATCTTGGTATTTAGCATTCAACTTTTCAATGTTATCTTTAATTTGTTGGTGAATTTTTTTTTAAAAAATAATTTGATTATTTCCTTGAAATTATAATTCCTTATATCTCCTCTTTTAAATGACAACATATCAATGGAAAGATAAGGATTAACCCCATAGATAACCTCAAGGAATATATTGAGTTGTACTATAAGGATTCCTATTACATGCAAACTCAGCATGCATAATTTTTATATCCCAATGCTTAGTGCTCTTGTTAACTAACCCTCATAGAAAATTACTTATTAACTAACCCTCATAGTAAAGTACCTAAGATGTGTCAAAGTGTCTTCCAAAAGTAGCTTAAAAATTTTACATCTCTATCCAATGCTATAATTTTTGGAAATCCATATAACCTTACTATTTCTATGAAATATAAGTATGCTACATATGTTGCATTATCAATCTTATTACACGGTATGAAATGTTCCATTTTCAAAAATCAATCTACTACCACAAGAATAGAATATTTACCCCTTTTCTACTTTGATAATACAAAAATAAAATATGTGCTAACATTTTCCCAAGGTTGATGAGGCACTAGTAAAGGAGTATACAAAAGCTTATAAAAGAAACTTTTACTTTTTTGACAAGTTACACATCTTCTAATAATATTTTATATTATTTTTATCACTTGTGGCTAATAAAAATTTTATTATAGTATTTTCATGATCTTATGAACTCCAAAATGACTAGCTATACCCCCTCATGTACTTCGTTACCAAGTAAATCACGTATAGCAGAACAAGGTATACACAACTTATTAAGTTTGAAGATATAGTCATATTTTAGTAAATAATTACCACAAATATCCATTTTTTGCACATATTATAGACATCAACAAAATATTCATATTTATCATATATTGCCTTTAACATCTCAAATCCCAATAACTTAACATCCAACAAGATAAATATTATATATCTACAAGACAAAGCACCTGCCAAGACATTTTCTTTACCATCAAAATGTTTGATAGAAAACACAAAGGATTGTAATAAACTAACCCATTTTTCAAGCCTTGAATTAATTTTCTATTTCCCATGTAAATAGTTCAAACTCTCATGATTCGAATGTAAAATAAATGGTATAGGACTTAGGTAATGACTCCATGTTTCAAAACATCTTATGATGAAATAGAAATATTTTTCATATTTGGAATATTTTAATCTTTCTGCATTTAATTTCTCACTAAAAAATATAGTAGCTCATGTTTCCTATGAGATTACTCAGGTAATACGCATGTGCCAAGTACCATCCTTTTTAAGGACAAGTAATGTAAACACACAAAATAGAAACATATTTTTCCTCATATACCCTTTTCTTATAATCTCTTGTATTTTTTTTTCTAACTCCTTAGCCTCCTCTAGATTACATCAATATGTGGGCTTATTAGGTAAGGACACACAAGGGATTAAATCTATGGCATGCTCGATTCCCATATTAGGTGGTAATTCAAGGGTAATTCATTAGAAAAAACATTGTGATACTCATCAAGGAGTTTATCTAATTGAGGATTACCATTATTTCTTACCCCTTGTAAAGATTCTTTCATAACTACGGCATAATAGCTTCCTTTTTTTAATACAATTGACCTTAGCCTTTTTATGCAAGAATAAACTCTTTTTATTCTCGATTATGCTCTCATTATCACATTTAAAAGGTTTAAGTTTATGCTTCTTCTTATCCTTCTCAACTAGATATTCATTATTAATACCATTGTGAATATAATTTCTATCATATTACCATGGTATAACTAAAAAGATTCCACATGCATCCATAAGTAAAACATCGCATAGTACCTCATCATGATAGTTACAAATTTTGAATGGCACTGGGGTTTGTTTTATTACCTTGACTCCCTTATCCTTATCCAACCATTGAAAAGAATAAGGCATTAGATGTGGTGTAGTTTTCAACCGCAAATCCTTAACCATACTCTCATTGGCGACATTGGTACAATATCCACTATCAATGATAATATGACAAACCATATCTCCTACTCTCTCTTTTGTCTTAAATATCTTTTCCTTTTGAGTAAGTTGCTCGATAGCATGTACTTGAAGGGCTATCCCCAAGACATAACAAGCTCTCTCTTCTTCTTTGGATTCACTATATACTTCCTCAAAAGGATAAAATTTAGGATCTTCCTCGTATGTCTCCATGGCTTCAATCTCTTGTATGGATAATATCCTTTGATTAGCACATTCGCAAGCAAAGTGTCCAAACCCTCAATATTTATAACATTACCTAGTAGAGACTTCACTCAATTTATTTTTTCCTTTACCCTCTCTAGTAACTCCTTGTTTTTTATCAATATTAGTAGAAGTCGAAGTACTCGATCCAAAATTTATAGTTTGATTACATAAGTAGTACTTGGTAAATGCAGTACTTTGCTTAGCCTGAGGCTTAGTAGACTTAATTTATTTTTCAAATCTTAGGGATAGTTTAATCATTTCATATAAAGAATCATAAAGAAAATTTTCTTCCTTATCTCAAATCATCATGTTAAGGCCTCCTAAAAATCTAGTACAAGTTTGTTCCTTCCTTTCATGCATATCACATACAAGTGCCAACATTTTGAATTCCCTAACATACTCTTCAACACTTAATAGTCCTTGCCTAAGAGTATTCAATTTGATATAGTTATCTTGTTCATAATCTTTAGGGATAAATTTCTTCATTAAATGTTTTTTAAGTTTCTCCCCAAACTTTATCCTTAATTTACTCTCTTGTTCCCTAGTCCTCATTAGATTATCATACCATATTCTAGCAAATTTATTGAACTTAAGAATAGCTAGTTTACACTTTTGCGTGTTGATAATCTTTAAGTTCAATGATAGCTTCCACTTCATGTAACCATTTAATAAATGTGTCTACATCAAGCTTACCATCAAAGTTGGGAAGCTCAAGCTTAATTCCTTTATTTTCCTTTTGATGATACTTAGGTTGATGGTCATGGATCTTTCTATTACTTCCAGTCCCATTAGGCTCTTCGTCATGGTCTATTCTTGAATATAAGTACCTTTAGTTAATTTGGATTATTTAATTTTATAGCACTTCCTAATTAATTCCCATAGAATTCTCTATGTTCTTGGACATTTTGATCTGAATCTTTTTCAGTAAACCTAGACTCTAAATTTTGTAGTTGATTTTGTATCACAGGTATTTGCATAAGTTGGGCATTATTCACATATAAATTTCTTGAAAAGTTTTGAATAACTTCAAACATCACTTGAAAATTTGATCACCAGTACACTAAACCACACTCGAGTTCCACTAGGGTTTTAGTTGATTAAAACTAAAACAATTCACTACCACTATATTGTTCTTATTTGATTCTAGTATAATATTTTGAGTTCAATGAATCAAATACACAATAATCAAACACATCAACTAACCACACAAAAAAATGAGCACACTAAACACTTTTCTTGCTAAATTCTTGATATAGAATTCAGCAAGTTTAAAAAATTCACTTTGAAAATCAACTCACCAATTTATGCATGCATTTGAATACATCAAACCGAATTTCATTTAGAGAAAAAAAACATTTCAATATACACTAATTCCATTTGATAATGAGACACAATATTCAAACACACTAATATCAAAACACATGACCAAAACAAAAACAAAAATAAAACCATGGCTTATTCACGTTAACCAAGTAAAAATTTCCACAAGTCGTGTACACTTAGTCGATTTCAACACCAATTTATGATCACCACACATGATCAACTAGCATTAAAGAAACCCTAAGCATGCATGTTCTCATGTAAAAATTTAAAACACAACGCATTGGAAAATATCCACATTACAAATATAAAAAAAATTCTACACACACCTTCAATATAAAAACATTTCTATCCTTATATCGCAACTATCATGCATTATCATTCAAGATATCTTCAAGAATCATGCAAGATCATGCCATCACAAGCAAGATTCACTTGTAATATGAAATTTTTATAAAGATTTAAAAAGAATTCATCAATATTCAAAGAATTAAATCAAGAAGAATTAAGAATCTTACCAGAACTTCAATGGTGGTAGGTTTTGTTGTCGAAACTTTAAGTCATCTAGTACTTGTAATGTTGACTCCCAAAAGCCTTGTAACACCCCAATTTTAACAACTATTTATTTTTTGTTTTTAATGGAAGTGTTAATTAATAAATTACCGGATGTTACTGCCAAACTCAGTATAAGTCTATCTCCTCACTATTCTTACGCTAAAATAAAACTCAACCAATGTAATTTAGCATAAATATAAATAATACATATTATAGTTAAAAATAAATTTCATCGTACCATAGCATAATAAAAGTACAGCACGAGACTTAAGAATCTAAAGGAAAACAAGTAGTAACAAAAACTAGCACCCAAAGATAAAACTTTGGTTTTCCCTAACTCTTAGACCCAAAGTCCCATTCTGAAAATAGAATATCTTCCCAATGACTCCACTTACCCTACCCGCTTTTAAAACCTTCATACCATTCGATGGCCCTCTCATAGTTATATACAAAATAAGTATTAATATAACTTCCTTGTACTGAGTAAATCATAATACCTCATGGAAGATAGCATACCAATGCATTACACAGCCACACAGAAACCGCAAACCATACATAAGCATAAGGCATAAACTGTACAGACAATAATCATGGAGAAACATAAATCATGGTCTATGTCTCAGCTCAAAACATACCACTCCACTTCTCATCATTTTAAACTATAAATTCATATTTGATTAATTAAAAACATTCCAAACATAGTGGTAGGACACTAAGGTAACTACTGAAGCAACAATCCAAACTATTTCTAGGGTAGGGAACTAAGACAACTACCAAAACAAAAATCCATCAAAATACCAAGGTAGCGCATTAAAACAATTACTAAACCAACAATCTATTTATTTTATTTTACAACAAATATTTTCATTTTTCTTCCTTACTCAAGAGGTATACAAATCAACCTAGGGACACATCGGTACACCTAGTCATATCGGTGCTCTAAGGCAACACAATAACCTTACCTCAAACCTAGGGACACAGCGGTATGCATAGTCATACCGGTGTATAAAAGTAACCTAATAACCTCCCAATGTCGGTCACCTAGTCTTTAAGTAGTGATATCCCCTACAGGGCTCGTAGGTTACCCATAGAGTAGAGTAGGGCCTTAAAAACGTAGGCACAATGGCACACTAATGAACTAAAAATGAGAACAAACATTTTAACTCTAAGGTAGCAACCCCTAGACAACAACCATTCCCAACTCATGGTCTTTAACTTTAAATATTATTATCTTATGAGATGATCATATACATCACATAATTCATATCAGTTCTCATTTCCCAAACATATCAATTTTCTCCTTTATTTTCAATTATTTAGGTAAATCCTAATGTAACACCCCATTTTTAGCACTAAAAAAGTTTATTTTGTAGAAGTGTTAATTACCAATGATAATGGGTGTTACTGCCATACTTAACATAAGTTTGGTTCCCTTGCCTTTCTTATGCCATGTGCTTAGGATAAAACCAACCAAACCAAAAACAAATCAATGGAAATAAGAGATATTACATAAATAAAGGTTACAGATAAATATTTTTTATACAAAAATGATAATCAAAATACAACTAGGGATATAAGAGTCTAAAGGAAAACCAATATAACAAAAAATAGTAACCATAGGTACAACACCAGTTTGCCCTAACTCTTAGACTCATATACCCATTCTAAGAATGGAACCTCTTCCCAAAGGCTCCACTTATCCTAGCCACTCTTATAAACTTCATGGGACTCCATGGCCTTCACATAGTCATCTACAAATGTAGTATCAGTATGACTTCTTTGGTCTGAGTAGATCACAACACCTCACAAAAGGACATACCCATGTTGCACATAATAATGAAAATGATCCAAAACATGCTCAAACACAATCACATGCCATAAAAATATATAATAAATCATGGATCAATACATACATATAAATATATGCTATTAGAGTCTTATGCTCAACAATCAACCATGCCACGCCATTTCAAGGTACACAATAATCATATCAAAATCCATAGCTGAAATTGACTAATGAAATAAATTCCAATTAACATAGTATGGTATTGAGGCAACTACTGAACCATCATTCCAATATATACCAAAAATTGAGGTAGGGCACTGAGGCAACTACTGAGCTATCCATCAAATATATTCCAAAAACCTAGGTTGGGTACTAAGACAACTACGAAACCATCAATCTAATATAAACCAAAAACAAGATAGGGAACTAGGGTAACTACCGAACCTAACAATACGTACCAAGGCCATCAACAAGTATTCTTTGTTATTTTTATTACACGAGGGGATACAATCAACCTAGGCACATTGAGGTACACTCAGTTATATTAGTGCATAGAGACAATAAGATACCCATACTCTAGAACCTAAGGACACAATAGTGTGCCTAGTTCTACTAGCACACATAGGCAACACAATATCCCCTAACCTTGGTTATTTAATCCTTAAGTATCGATAGTCCCTATAGGGCATGTAGGTCACCTATAGAGTAGAGTAGAGCCTTAACTAGGGCACTATGACATACTAGTGAACCAAAACAAATTAGGACTAAAACCTCACCTCTAGGGTAGCTAATCCTAGAGAGAAAATTGTTCCCAACTTAAGGTCTTTCACTTTAGGTATTAATATTTTATGAGGTGATTACAAACATTACAACAAATCATATATATTTGGTTTCCATACTTATCCATTTGTACTCATTGTCCATTAATTCAAGATAGCTAATAAAAAAAGATCATTACCTAGATCAACCATCAAAAATATTATATGGCCATCCTAGGCTTAATTATTCACATTGGGTGCATTAAGCCAAAAATGATCAGAATGCCCCTAAGACCAATAATTACTAGATCATCATCAATTTAAAAACTAAGACCATTTTTTTATTGATAAGCCATGCAACGGTTAAAATACCATAAAAAAATCATTCTTCATGTAATTAAATTATCAGGTACGCTAAATGACCATTTTGCCCTTATACGTGTTTTTACACATAAAATCCTATCATGCATATTTAATCTATCCAAAATACATGCTCACATACTCAATAATATATAATACATATTATACAAGATTTTTAGGATAGATATAATAATACACTAAAAATGACTAAATTGCCCCTAGAGCATTCATCGGTAATAAATATTCCACAACTATATCTAAGGTTGCTCAACCTATTATTTTATACATGCATGTCAAATAAAGTATTTTTCCAACATAATAATTATTTTAATCATACTTTCATACCCAAAATATTTTACATCCAACAACATGATCACTTTTTAGATTTTCGGGATAACAATAATAATCACATAATTATAACATAACGAATCATTCTTAATATATTTCACTCACAAAACCCTAATATGCTATCATGCATTATTTATTATTTTAGTAGAGTATAATGGTTACATATAACAACCTTGCTTAACCTAGTTTGTACCTATAAAAAACTCTAATTTCACCATTTTATCCTTTTTTTTATACCAACATCATATTATTATGAGAAATTCGTCATAAAAGGACTAAAAGTTAGTTATTCACAGTATTTTAGTATGTAGGTAACTTTTATGATTTAGTGATTGACTATATTTTCCATTTATCATGCATTTAGTAGTTCTGCCCTCAAAACCCTAATCATGCATTCTTCATGTGTTACATGTTCCATGTAGTATGTGTGTGTGTGTGTGTGTGTGTGTATGTGTATTAACCATAATATGACATTTAAGAAGGTAGGGAAATTCTCTAAATTATCGTATTCCAACACTAATCGTGTATGCATGTTTTTATGCTATTCATATCAACCCTAAATATCATGCAATGATAATCATAGAGTACTTAGTAGGACAGTTAATTCCTCACTTGACAAGCATACAACCCTAGAAATACCCTATACATGTATACACAAACCATATGATATATTACTCATGCATATACTTTGCTTTCAATAATCATGTGTACCATCTATATAACAAATTATCATTTTATTTTGCGTGTCATAATACTTGAAGATTAAAAAACCCTATCATGATTATAGGTATAAACAATCCTTGCATGCTCACACATAAATTCTACCACCTTATAATTGAGTGGATTTACCTAAATCCAAACTTACACAAAAGCATAAAACTCGCCTTCTGCAAGATCCTCAAAGATTACCCAATAAATTAGCACCCAATCACACACACACACACACACACACACACATATATATATATATATATATTAGAATATAATATTATACATTAATAATCCAATTACTAAAATAATTTAGGGCTACTAACTGATCAAAAAATTAAGAGGAAAAAAAAAAGAAAAACTTAGCACCAAAGGAGGAAGGATTTCTACCGAGAAAGTCAAGACTATTAATGGTGGTCTTAGTTGATGCTTGGGAGGGGTGAACAGCAACAAATGGTGCAAAAAGGGAGAATAAAAGGTGCAGCACAAAGGGTCGATAGAGGGGAAGGAGCTTTAGTGGAAAATGGTGTAGCACAAGGGGAAGATTCGGCCAAAATGGCCAAAGGTGGTTTTGTTGGGCTTAGGTGGATGTTGTTGCAGATTGGGGAGGAATTTCAATAAGGAATGCCAAAGATGGGTCATCCGCCCACTTCTTCATCCTCTTTGCCGCCTTGGCCAAATTTGGCTTTGCCAAGTCTAGTTGCTCATCCCACCCTTTTAGCATATCTGAAGGCTGCAGGGCTAGGTCCGGTGTATCCTTTGGCAAGCTCCTACGGAGACGTAGGTTGTTGGCCGATCACCAACTCAAAAGGATTCCTTTGTGTGGACTCACTCCACTGGAGATTGTAGGAGAACTGGGCTACATCCAATAGCTTTGCACAATCCGTCTGACTGGCTCTCACAAAGTGCCTCAAGTAGATCTCCAACAAGTTATTCACCCGTTCCGTTTGCCCATCAATTTGTGGGTGAAAACTTATGGAGAAGTAGAGATCTGAGCCCATGAGCTTGAACAACTCACTCCAAAAATTCCCTGTGAATCGTGGGTCTCGGTCATTAATGATGCTCCGAGGAACGCCCCAATACTTCACCACATGTTTGAAGAATAGACGTCCAGCTTCCTCGGCTGTGCAATCTCGAGGGGCAGGGATGAAGGTTCCATACTTAGAGAATAGATCCACCACCACCATGATGGAACCACACCCTTCTAACGTGGGGAGTGCTGAGATGAAGTCCATGGATGCGCTCTCCCATGGCTTCTCTAGAATAGGAAGAGGCTCTAGTAGACCCGTGGGCTTGCTTTGTTCCACCTTTTCTTGTTGACACACAAGACAAGTCTTTACATATGCTTCCACGTCATCCTACATGTTAGGCCAATAATAAGATTTCTCAACAAGTGCAAGGGTACGTTTCATACAAGGATGACCAGCCCACTTTGAGTCATGGCACTCCTTTAGCAAATCCCTCCTTAGATTGCTCCACTTGGGTACATAGAGTCGGTGGCCAATAGTGTAGAGAATGTCGTCTTCTACCCAAAATCTTCGAGTTCTTCCTTCCTTAGCCATGTCCATCAAGTTCTTAGCTAAGTGATCATGGGCCAATCCTTCTCGAACTCAATCCATGAGATCACAATGCGGCTGGCTCAAAGCTGCTAACTCTGCCTTCCGACTCAGTGCATCCGCAACAACATTGGCTTTTACCACCTTATACTCCATGGTATAGTCGAACTCCACCAAGAAATCCTGCCACCGAGCTTGCTTGGGGCTTAGCTTTTTTTTTTCTGGAAATAGCTGGTGGTAACATTGTCAGTCTTAATCACAAACCGACTCCCAAGCAAGTAATGCCTCCACACCCGAAGGCAATGGATGATAGCTGTCATTTCTTTGTCATGCACTGGATATCTTCTTTCTATGTCATTAAGCTTCCAGCTCTCGTAAGCTATAGGATGGTTCTCTTGCATCAACACACCACCTATAGCGAAATCCGATGCATCGGTATGCACCTCAAATGGCTCGGCATAATTCGTAAGAGCTAGGATGGGCTCTTCCATCACCGACTGCTTAAGATCCTCAAAGGCCCTTTGAAATTCCTCCTTCCACTCCCATATCACCTTCTTCTTAAGCAAGTTGGTCAAGGGCGTCGCCCTTGCCGAGTATCCCATGATGAACCGCCTATAGTAATTCACAAGGCCCAAGAAATACCTTAACTCCGAGACTCCCTTAGGCGGCTCCCATTCCGCAATAGCATGCACCTTAGCTTTATCCATGAAGATCTTCCCCTTCACAATCCGGTGACTCAAGAACATCACCTCCTCTTGGGAAAATGAGCACTTCTCCACCTTCACGAAGAGATCATTTTCCCTAAGTACTTGGAATACCTTCCTTAGGTGCTGAACATGCTCACCTAAGGTCTCACTATATATCACAATATCATCTAAGTACACCACAACGAACTTATCCAAAAATGGATGGAAGTTCTTATTCATCAAGGTGCAAAAAAGTAGCAGGTGCATTAGTTAAACCAAAGGGCATGACCAAGAACTCCTTAGATCTATACCTGGTTACGCATGTAGTCTTGGGCTCATCTCCCTCGGCTATGCGGACTTGCCAGTACCCCAATCTTAATTCCAACTTGGAAAACCATTGAGATTTCCCAAGTCTATCAAATAGATTCGCTACCAACGGAATCGGGTACTTATTCTTGATGGTTACCTTGTTTAGTGCCCTATAATCAATGTACATCCGGAGGCTTCCATCGTGCTTTCTTTGGAACAACACCGGGGCACCAAACGGGGCTTTAGATGGCCTGATGAATCCCGCATCCAATAGTTGCTTGAGTTGTTTCCTCAACTCTTCCAATTCCGGCGGGGCCATCCGATAAGGACCCATAGCAGGAGGCTTAGCACCTGATTCCAACTCGATCACATGGTCCACCTCCGTCCGAGGTAGGAACTTCTTCAGAAGCTCAGGTGGCATCACGTCCTCGAATTCCTTGAGGACTTCCTTAATCTCCACGGGCACCTCCGATCCAGGGGTTGAGGCTTCTTCCTTCAATGTGGCCAAGAGTGTGACCTCACCCTTCTTGAGTCCCTTAGATACTTGTATAGCCAAAAGCATCTTGGAATCCACCTTTTCCTGAACTAGGGGCACAACATATGACTCCTGCCCCTTTGAGATATGCATGGTGTTAGCATCTAGAAATGATAAGGGGCGTACCTTGTCGACAAACTCCATGCCCAACACCATCTTGAAGTCGTCCATGGGTACCACCGTTAGATCCACCATGCCTTCCCATTCGGCCAGCCGAGTGGGCATGCCTCGAGCAACACCAAGGATCGGCCTTGAAGCTGAGTTAACCACCTTCATCCATCTGATTTCCTTGGAATACCGAATCCCGAGCTTTGTGGCTTCTTCTTTGGTCACAAAATTGTGAGTGGCTCCCGTGTCCACCAATGCCTTTGTGTCTCCACCATTTACTTTGGCTTCAACATAAACCATACCCTTTGAGGTCTTTGGCATCTCCATATCCTTGGCCGGCACGTTGGGCTCCTCCTTAGCCCTAGACTTGAGTGAGTTTAGGAAACGCATTGACCCCATCTTTACTTCCTTCTCTCCCGAGGTCCCTTCTTCTCCAAGGGAACTAATGAGGGAATTCAATTGCTTCCTCTTGGGACAGTTGAAGGACATATGATCTCCTTGGCAAATGAAGCATGTCCTTTTCTTTGAGTGGTCCTTGCCCCCTTCGTGCTTTCCTTTCCACTTAGGTTGGTCGGTCTCTTTGTGAGATTTCTCTCCCCCACCTTTTTATGCTCCACCCTTCTTTGGCTTATCTTTCTTCTCCTTCCGGAACTCAATGAGGGACTCCGCCTCCCTTATGGCCGAAACAAGGTCTTGGACATTACGATGCCTCAACTCTTGCTCCGCCCAAGTTTGTAATCCATCCATGAAGTAGAGGAGTCGGTTCTTCTCTGACATGTCTGGTATCTCAAGCATCAAGGAGCTATACTCTTTAATATATTCCTTGATAGTACCGATTTTTTTGAGGCTCCTTAGCTTCTTTACCGTGGCCTCCTCCACATTCATGGGATAGAATTGAGCTTTAAGCTCCCTCTTGAAGTCCTCCCATGTATCGATAGCCACCACACCCCTTTCAATCTCATCACTACGGCGTCTCCACCATAGCATAGCATCGTGCTCAAGGTAAAGTGTGGCAGTATCGATCTTGTCCGCATCATCATCCATGCCTGCACGACGCATGTATCTTTCTACCATCCAAATAAAATTATCAAGTTATTTGGCATCACGCTTACCTCTGTATTTGGGTGGTTCGGGGCCTTAGACCCTTGGTCCTCCAACATGACTGCCTTGCCATCCTTGGTTGAGATCTCGCCTCAACGCAACGTGCTCCGCCCTAAGGGTGCTAAATTCCTCCCTTAGGATTCCAATATCTCTTCGGAATTCCTCCAACAAGCAGTTAATGCCACCAAGGAATTCCCCACGAATATCTTCACCAAGATATTCTTCCAACACATCGAGTCTCTCCACTGACTCATCCATCCTTCTCTCCACCCAAACAACCCTTTCTTCGAGTGAAGAGAGTCGGTCCTTGGACACCGACTTATCTTTGGCAATACCCTTACCCTTCTTCTCATGTTCCCTACCTCGGGTCTCCATAGAGACGGTTGTGGTCTCACTTGGGTTCTTTACCAACTCGTCATTTGCCATGGCTACGATCCTTTGTAACCAAAGCTTCCACTAAGCCAAGCTTTGATACCACGTGTCACGAGTTGACTTTTATCACCTAAGTCTCTCCCGTGCGGCACTTAGAAGCACAACACCTTTAGTGCTCACTAAGTTAGCCTTTCCTGAACTTAGGCTATTACCAAGCCTTTGAAGACGAGTAAGAAAACTTGGAGAACTTAGGAGGCTTAGAGAGAGAGTGAGAGAGTTTGTGTGTAAGAAGATAACTCTTATTGATGAGAGAGGATAGAGCTTTAAAACTTGAGAGGTGATGGGAGCAAATGGGGTGGTCCTCTATTTATAGTTGAGGTCCCCCTCCCTTTCCCTCCTTTGGTGGAAGGTTCTAGGTCTTCCATAGCCTTTTAGATAACTCTAGAGACACTTCTAGATTACAAGATATTTTAGGAGACTCTTCTAGATCCTTTCATGATCCTTCTAGGCTTTAGGATTCTAGAGAGTTCCACACCATTCTAGGAGGTCTCTGGATATTTATACAAGTTTCCATACACTTCCACATTATTCTACTAGAGTCTATATAACTCTAGAACATTCTAGAACCTTCCGGATAAAAATGTGAAAAAAAAAATAAGCAGGTCGTGACACCCCGCTCGATTATACTTCGATCCTTTTTGAGAAACCCTAACAGGTTTCCATCATTTGGTATCAAAGCCTCGATTATTCGAGTGCTCATGGTTTAATTGTTTGTTACTAAGTTCTTTTTACTTCTGGTTCATTATTTGTCAGTTTCGCTAACCCATATTTTTGAAGTGCGAAATTTAGGGTTTGCGATTGATGAAGGAGTTTGAAGATTTCCATCGCATTTAAGCTAGTGATCGGAGTGTTGCATCTACTGTTTCGAAATTTCTTGGAAAAACCCTAAATCACTTGGACGATTTGTCGATTAGGGTTTGGTCAAGAATTTTAATCTTGAAGATTCTTGAGACATACTTCCGGATTGGTAAATTCGAACCTTCTTCGTTACGTACTGCTATCTGTGATTACTAATTTACAAATTCTTTTGAGATATTATTCTGTCACGATTAATAAGTGTACAAGAGAAATAACCGGCGAACCTTTTTCGTTTTGGAAAGGAGTAAGGCCTCCAAGAAGAGGGGTCCTATTTAGTAATTGGATTACTTGTTTTAAGTGCTCGTGGTAATATCGTTTCTTTCTCAAGCTATCTATTACTTTCGATTCAATACTTACCTGGAATTACTGTATAGTCTGTGTTGCTGATATATCTTTGATATTATTTGATACTGTGATATTCTTATAATTAGATCGCTTAATTGTTGTCTGTCTGATTTCTATTAAAGTAAATTGATATTGTTAAGTGTCTGTAATTGTGTTTAATTGAGAATAATAAAGAAATTTAATAATGTCTAACAACAGGCAATATGTTAATCAATCTGTTTCCATTTCAAGTAATGATTTATTAGAAACCCTTAGGACTTTTCAAGAACAAATGACTGCTCAATTTGCTGTGTTATCTGCTAACTTAGAACAAAGAATAGGAGAAAAAGAGGTAAGAATTAATGAATTACAACATAATAGAGTCGAAAATCACCAAGCATCGGTATTAGGAAGGGCTCCTATGGACCCTAGGATCAGAATTCCACCCATAGCTAATCTAGAAGAATTAGAGGACCAAGTATCCAACAATAGTGATAGGAGACCTAGGCAGAATAATAGACAAGAAAGGGATTTAGACTTCATCGATAGGAATCTAAATAATATTAAGCTTAGTATACCTGGGTTCAATGGCAAAAATGACCCTGATTATTATTTTGAATGGGAAAGGAAGATAGAGCTAGTATTTGAATGTCATAATTACTCGGATGATAAGAAAATTAAGGTAGTCGTAGTAGAGTTTACTGAGTATGCCTCCTCTTGGTATCATAATCTCGTTTTGACTACACGTAGGTGTGGAGAACCACCCATACAGACATGGGATGAATTTAAAATTTTGATGAGGAAAAGATTTGTTCCAAGTTATTATTATAGGGAATTAAATAAAAGATTACAAACAATAAGTCATGGAATGAGAACAGTGGATGAATATTTTAAGGAATTAGAAGTTCTGATCATTAAAACAGGAGTTGTTGAGGATGATGACACTACCATGGCTAGATTCTTGAGTGGGTTAAACTCTGAGATAGCTGATAAAGTAGAATTTTATCCTTGTGGGACTTTAAGTGAAATGGTGAATATAGCGACTAAGATAGAGATTCAATTAAAGAAGACCAGACAATATAAGCCCCCTGGGATTGGGATTAAGAGTACAGTGCAAAGGAATTTTGGGGGAACTACTTCTAGAAATTGGAGGAATACTAACAGAGTTGAGTCTAGAGGTAGAAACAATGAGACAAAGGTAGGAAATAAGATTGAAAAGGGTAGGAATGTAATAACAAACCCTGTGAGTGGTCCAAACAAAACTAGGGATATTAAATGTTTTAGACGTGGAGGATTGGGACATATAGCTTCTGAGTGTCCAAACAAGAGGAATATTTTAATTAGAGAATCTGGAGAAATAGAATCTGAATTTGAGGAGGAAGATTTGGAGACTAGTTTGGTTAGAGAAGATACTAGTGAGTCAGAAGAAGAAATAGAAATACCAGTAAGTAGAGATCTTTTTGTAGTGCGCAGGGCTTTAAAAAGTAACAAATTACCTGATTCTAATGTGATACAAAGAGAAAACATATTTCATACTAGATGTTTGATCGATGATAAATGTTTTAACATGGCTATAGATAGTGGTAGTTGTATTAATGCTGCTAGTACTTTGTTAGTGTCTAAGTTAGGATTACCAACCACTAAAAACCCAAAACCATATAGATTGCAGTGGCTTAATGAGTTAGGAGATGTAAAAGTTAGCGAACAAGTTTTAGTAAACTTAAAATTAGGAAAATATGAGGATTCTATTTTGTGTGATATAGTTCCAATGCATGCTGCTCACTTATTATTAGGTCTTTACATAATGATGATAGGAAGATTGTTTTAGCACCAATGACTCCAAAGGAGAGTTTTGAAGACCAAATTAAAATTAAGTCTGACTATAAGGAATTATCTAAGCAGAATTTGGAGACTGAGGTTAGTTCAAAAGAAATTAAAGGAACATCTGGATTTTATGCTAAGAGTAAGGATGTAGGAAAGGCTATTAAGAGACAGGCAAATGTGTATTTGATGGTTTATAAAGAGTTTTATGAGTGTCAATTAGGACTAAGTGAGGAAGTACATGTTGCTGTGAGACAATTATTGGAAGACTATAGTGAGTTGTTTCTTGAGGACATTCCTAGTGGATTACCTCCATTAAGGGGAATAGAACATCAAATAGATTTTATTCCAAGAGTTGTTATATCAAACAGACCTGCTTATAGGGCTAATCCTAAAGAAATTAAGGAATTAAAAAGGCAGGTTTCTGAATTACTAAGTAAAGGATACATTAAGGAATCAATGAGTCCATGTGCAGTTCCAGTATTACTAGTACCTAGAAGGATGGTAGTTGGAGGATGTGTATAGATAGTAGGGCAGTAAATAAGATAACTATAAAGTATAGATATCCTATACCTAGACTTGATGAGATGTTGGATCTTTTACATGGTGTTGTCATTTTTTCGAAAATAGATTTAAAAAGTGGATATCATCAAATTAGAATGAAACCAGGAGATGAATGGAAGACAGATTTTAAAACTAATTTTGGATTATATGAATGGTTAGTAATGCCTTTTGGATTATCCAATGCACCCAGTACCTTTATGAAACTTATGAACCATGTTTTGAGGAACTTTATTGGAAAATTTGTGGTTGTTTATTTTGATGACATACTTATATATAGTAAATCTTTAGAAGAACACTTGAAACACTTAAGGATTATTTTGGATGTGTTTAAGACAGAACAATTGTATGCTAACTTAAATAAATCTAGGTTTTGTCTGGAAAATGTGGTTTTCTTAGGATTTGTGGTAGGAAAAGATGGCATATCTGTGGATAAAGACAAAATTAAAGCTATTCAAGAATGGCCTGTGCCAAAGATTGTAACTGAAGTAAGAAGTTTTCATGGGTTGTGTTCTTTTTATAGGAGATTTGTTAGGAATTTTAGTACTATAGCTGCTCCTTTGACTGCCATAACAAAAAAGAGAATGGATTTAAGTGGGGTTTAGAACAACAAAAATCTTTTGAAACACTTAAAAATAAATTAACCCAGGCACCTGTGTCAAGCCTTCCTGACTTTGAAATAATGTTTGAATTAGATTATGACACTTCAGGGTTAGGAATAGGGGCTGTACTTTCCCAAGAGGACAAACCAATAGCTTATTTTAGTGAGAAATTAAATGATAGTACTTTGAATTACTCTAATTATGAAAAAGAATTGTTTGCTTTAGTAAGAGCTTTAGAAGTTTGGCAACATTACCTATGACATAGAGAATTTGTGATTAATACTGATTAAGAGGCTATTAAGTATTTAAAAAGCCAATCAAAGTTAAATAGGAGGCAGGGTAGATGGATTGAGTTTATTGAAAGCTTTCCTTACATGATTAAGTATAAAAAATGAAGTGATAATGTAGTTGCAGATGCTCTATCTAGGAGATATGCTTTATTAAATGCTGCTGACACTACTTTATTGGGTTTTTCTTGTATTAAGCTTTTATATTTGGAAGATCTGTATTTTAAGGAAATTTATAAGAAGTGTGAAATTGCTACACAGGGAAAATATTTTATATCTGAAGGTTATTTGTTTAGGGAAAATAGGTTATGTACTCCTGAGTGTTCATATAGAGGATTATTAATTCAAGAAGCTCATAATGGTGGATTAATGGCACATTTAGGATTTCAAAAGACTTTAGACATATTAACTAATCATTTTTATTGGCCTCACATGAAAAAGGATGTGTTGAAATATTGTGTTAATTGTGTGGCTTGTAGACAGGCTAAAACTACATCAAAATCTTTTGGGTTATATACTCCATTGTCTGTACCTAACCAACCTTGGGTTGATGTTTCTTTAGATTTTATTTTAGGCTTACCTAGAACTAATAGGGCTAAGGATTCAATAATGGTTGTAGTAGACAGGTTTAGTAAAATGGCTCATTTTATACCTTGTAATAAGACTAATGATGCTATGACTGTGGCTGAATTATTTTTTTCTCGTATAGTTAAATTACATGGCATACCTAAGACCATAGTTTCAGACAGAGATGTTAAATTCCTGAGTCATTTTTGGAAGGTTTTATGGGGCAAATTAGGAACTAAATTATTATTTTCAACAACTTGTCACCCTCAAACTAATGGACAAACTGAGGTAGTAAATAGAACCTTAGGTAATATGTTAAGAGTTGTCCTTGGAAAGAATCTTAAAAGTGGGAATATGTTTTACCTCAGGTAGAATTTGCTTATAATAGAACATTGCATTCTACAACTAAGAAGACTCCCTTTGAAATTGTGTATGGTTTTAATCCTTTGACTCCTTTAGATCTAAGTCCTTTACCTGAGTCTATAAGTCAACAAATCACTAACAAGGTGCAACAAATGGCTGAGAATGCTAATAAAAGAAGAAGAAAAATGGTTTTTAAACCTGGGGATCTAGTTTGGGTATATCTTAGGAAGGAAAGATTTCCAAACCTGAGAAAATCAAAATTAGATTCTAGGGGAGATGGACCTTTTATTGTGTTAGAGAAAATTAATGATAATGCTTATATGATTGATTTACCTGCTAAGTTTGGGAATGTTAGTAACTTTTTTAATGTGGCTGATCTTAGTCCATTTATGGGTATTACTCAGGTTTCAGAGGTGAAACCTTTTCAAGAAGAGGGGAATGATATGAATCTCCAATATTTGTATTTAATTAATTCTGATAATTGCTATAAATCATTTTGTACTTATAATTGTTTGTCTTATTGTGTGCTTGATTAGGGGGAATTAATGCAGCACATGGAGGATGGAATTAAAGTGTGTAGCTGCTGAAGTTTTGTTGCAGAAATTTATTTTTAAGATATGTAATCCCATGTGATGCATTCGCCGATAAAGTTGGCTAATGGGGATTAAGTTGGTTGTATAACTTGTTACCCAATCCATGATTTATGGGTTAGTTGGACTATGCGTTAATCATCCCTTAGTAACCATAATTAGATAAATTATTCTTAGTTGATGGGAATATAATGTATAATTAATTTCTTGTAATTTTGGGCTTGGATTTGTATTTGTTTTGGTTCGGTTTGATTGTTTCAGCGTCGACCCACCTTTTGTATATTTGGGCTGATTGATTTGTGCTGATTATCGGCTGAGTATGTATAGCCTGCGTCGTGTATTTGTACGAGTCTTGTACGCCATATAAATATGGCTTATACGGAATGTTTGACACTTTTTGGCTGAAATGAAAAGTTGATTCTGATTTTCTCTCTCGAACTCTCTCTCGCGTTCTCTCTCTCTCTGGCGAATCTCTTACTCGCATTCTTCTGCTACTTCTACTTCTTCTCTTCTCTTCGATCGATTCTTGATCGTTCTTACTTCTCAAATTCAGTAGCCATTCTAATACTACGCTTCTGAGTTCTTAGATCTTCCTTTGGAAAACTCCTTAGGCTGATCTCGGTGAATGGAACCCCGCGCTCAATTATACTTCAATCCTTTTTGAGAAACCCTAACAGGTTTCCATCAATGGGGGTAGGAATGGCATCTCTTGTTGTAGCAAAGATAGGGGCTTCAATGAGGGTTTGTGTAGAGAAGAGGAAATTTTTGGTAAAATATTTCGGTTGGTGATTTTGTATGTATCTTGGGGGTGGTTACAGGGAATTTTGCTGCAACTAGGGGAGGATTTTCAACCGCTCTTGCTGAATCTAGGGGAGAGATTGATGGTTAAAATGTGGCCTGAAGAAGAGTGCATTGCAGGGAAAAATAGTGAAGCTAAGGGGCGATCATTGGGGCTTCTTTCTTGAATAAAGGAGCTTGGGAGAAGGATGGAGTATGTCGGATGTTTAGGAGGTTAATTTACAACACAAAATGAAGGGGTGCAGGGGCTAAGAAGAGGATGGTGTGTAAAGAAAGGAGGAGCAAAATAAGGAGAGTAAAGCAAGGGGAGGGAATCATGCATAGCAGTGGAGGAGTGTGGTATGAGGGTGGTATGCCGGGGAAGAGGGAGAGTAGAGTGAGGAAAGAAAATAGAATAGGGTAAGAATAATATATTAAGCTACAAAACTAGGTAATGTATATAGGTAAAAATTATCAAGTTACTTGAACAGGTTTATTCGATGAAATGGATACTTGTTACAACCCATCCCTAGGTTTAAATCTTAATACGCACCCTCTAGCATATTTTAACCTAATTAAACATTATAAAAAATAATTCATAATAATATTACACATATTAACAATATATTTAATATCAAATATCATTAAACAATTACTACAACTAGTATATATAATTACTAGTTATAATTATGGTTCCTAAAATTAGGGTATTTCACCTAATCTTATAGGTTATGTCAATCCAAGTCAAAGAAAATGTCATTCCATTAAGAGGCTAAGGTCATCCTAGTATTCATTTATTTAAAAATAAAATATTGAGTAAAAATTACTCAAATACCCTTTAAACCCTAGTTTCCTCATTTTACTCATTCTTTTGTATCAAGCATTATCATCATGAGAGATTTGTGATGAAAAGTCAACAAGGTGATATTTCACATTATTTTATCAAGTAGGTAATCTTTACAAATTGGTAATTAACTGTATTTTACACTTCTTATGCAATTAGTATTTGCGCCCGCCAAAATCTTAATCATGTGACTACCACATACCACATATTTCATGCAATATAGAGGTGGAAATTTAAAGCATGAGAAATCATTTTAATAGATACATTATCATCATAGTACACATAGGATCAAATCTCTAACACTAAGCCATGCGAACTAGAATTGATCATAACTAACCCTTATTATGTGCATGTGTTTCCATGTGCATTATCATAACCCTACTTCCATGAATGAGCATTCATGAGGCATATACCATGAGACTTGAATCATAACGTGACAATAATGGAGACTATAACAAAATTTGAAACATGCTGACATAAAAATTTGACATATTTCATGCATACAACTTAATTATCAATGATCATGCATATCATTCTTTCCGCACATTATCATTTTGACATGCATGCTTAATAGTTGAAAAGCATAAACCCTAGCATAATTCTAGGTCTAAATGTTCCTATCATGCTCGCACATAATTTCTATTATCCTATAAGTGATTGGATTCACCTAAATCCAAGCTTATACAAAAACACAAAAGACCGCCTTTTACGAGTTCATCAAATATTACCGAAGAAGTTAACACCCAATAACACATGTATTAGAATATATCATAAAAATAACCCAAAATTAATTAAAATTATTCATGGATTAATAATCGTCCAAAGAAAAGTATCAAGGAAGCTAAACAAACTCATGCAACAAAGGAGGAGGAAATAATGGAAGTTGCCGAGAAGAGGGGGATGCAATACTGGAGTAGGCTAAAACAAGGAGATAGGAATGGAAAAAATGTATGGAGCCAAGGGAGTATGTATGGAGAAGCAAGGTGTAGAAAGGGGTGTAGCTTCAGTAACTTTTACCAAAGTAGAGGGGGAGGGATCAACAAAACTAGCCATAGAGGGGATGGCCTTATGGAAATTTGGTGTGCAGCATGAGGGTGGATTTAAGGAATTTTTCTACATATTTTAAAGGGACTACATCAGCTCTTGCTAATGCTATGGTTGGAGCTTTGGAAGTGTAATGTGTAGCAAAGACATGTTGTATAGAGGAAGTTGTTGGTGGTATAAAAATAGTGGAAAATAATGGCGACAATGGATTTTTTTTTTCTTGAGTGAGTGATCTCAAGGAAAGATAGGAAATGTGTGGTATGCTTGGGCTTAATTTATGAGATAAAAATTAGAGAGAGCAGGGAATTAAAAAGGGACAATGGCGTTTAAGAGAAGGTAGAGCAAAATAGTAGGAGGAAAACAAGTATGGCAGAAGGAGGAGTGTGGTTTAGGGGTTGAGTGAAAGATGGTTGTGCAGGGATAGAGGGAGTATGGTGAGGTAAGAAAATTTATTATAGGAAAAGTTTAAATTATTTATGTAAAGAACCAGCATAAAATATCCCAATAAAGTTATTTGATATAATTTAATACTACCAGACTAGGTTTATTTGACAAAACGGATACCAGTTACAAACTAAGGTTAAAATTAGTAACCTAAAATCTTTTAAATTTTAACTTAATTAAATTTCTAGGTACTATGTCATAATAATACACATATTAAAAATATTTTTAATACAAACACCCTATCATAGTTATTATAACTAATTATATATGATTATCAGTTAATAATTAGGTTTCTAGAAATAAGGTATTACAACTTTGATACCACTTTTTTTTGGAAGATTACCTCCAAAAAATGTTCTATAACCAAGAACCTTTTTCTTTTAGATTAGAAGTTGCAAAATATTCACAAATTTTTGAACTATAACTTGAAATTGATGACACTTGAATGACTTTGGTAGATTGGCATTGATCTAGTCCAAGATCAATTGTCTTCTAATGATTAATCCTCTATTTCTCAATAGAAAAATCTTTCAACTCTTAAATGGACACTATTTATGAATAAAAAGAGAAGAATAATAATAAACTCTCACTAGTTTTAATTCCCCTTTTTGATTATTTTCATTTGCATAATGGTTTTTTTTCTTTTGAGAGCAATGTACAAGGAGGTATATAAATACATGTACTAATGTAGGCCTTTTATTAATAATACCATATATCTTGGCCTTATTAACAAAAGTGAACCATAACCATGAATCAAGCATATACACATTAATTACAATGACATTTTGCAAGCATTACAACTTATACAATAAAATAACAAAGCTACACAGACACTAAATAATGTAATACATAGTTTTAGCATATGTAATGTAATTTGTGCCTTATAGCCTTATTATTCCATGCACTTTATAATCATTGTCATGTCAATATCTTGTACATCAAAGATCTTAAATAGCTTGAAATTCTTGCAAACATGTATAATACCTATAAGAATTCTTTAACAATACATTAGAAGCATAAGAATTTTCAAGCACAACGGATGTCATCTCCAAGTATGCTAATGTAATACCCCAAATTGAGTAGAGTGTTATAAGGATTGATTTAGCTACTTATATCAACATGGTATAAAAACTCCGTCATAAAAACTCCACAGTCAAGTGTGTTGGCTGTGGAGCAATTTTAGGATGGGTGACTCTCTTGGAAAGTTTTGGAAATTTTCTAAAAGTTTCTTCGGAAGTGCGTGAGCGAGGACAAAGCATGCTAAAAGGACTTGTGTTGATCTTTGGGGCCAGCTGATCATTCCGATAGCGCTCCAACGTATCCCTCGCATGGTCATATCGACTTGGGGTGTTATAAATGGTATCAGAGCGAAACCGCGACCGTGAGCTGAACTTGGATGAGCCAGTCAGCCACCTAGCAAGATGATTCTTGGGATAAACTGTATTGCAACAATTAGTGGTTGAGGCGCAATGAGGACATTGCGTTCTTTGAGTGGGGGTGAATGTAATACCCCGAATTGAGCAGTGTTATAAGGATTGATTTTGCTACTTATATCATCATGGTATACCATCCTTTTAGTGATTCCGTCATAAAAACTCTATAGTTAAGCGTGCTAGCCATGGAGCAATTTTAGGATGGGTGACCCTCTAGGGAAGTTTCGGATATTTTCTAAAAATTTCTCGGGAAGTGTGTGAGTGAGGACAAAGCACGCTGAAAGGACTCGTGTTGATCTGTGGGGTCAGGTGATCAATCCGAAAGCACTCCAAGGTAGCCCCTACGTGGTTGTATCGAATTGGGGTGTTACAGCTAATTCTTCTTGTTCTTCATAATTTAAAGAATAAGATTGAGAGTGATCTAGATATTCTCAAGCATTATTAAGATTCTAAAGTTATGGTACCCTAGGAAGATAATGAACTATGAATCTAATGAGTGTTTAGAAAAGAGAAATCATGGCTTTTAAAATAACAAGACCATTCCCCTTAATGATAGAAATAAAAAAATTTAGTGTTTAAAATGTTGGTTCAACATTTTCAAAAAGATCAATACATCATCAATATAAACTATGCAAAAATTTAAATATGGATTTAAAATGTCATTCATGATCGTTTGAAATTGAAAAGGCCCATTTTTAATCCGAATGGCATTGCATTCCATTAATATTGTCCAAATGGGATAGTGAAAGTAGTTTAGTATCAATCATTTAGTGTGATTTGTATTTTCCAAATTCATTACTTCATGTCTAATTTTGAAAAACCAAAAGCTGCATGAAGTTTTTGCAAAAGATTTTTGGAATTTTGTACCTTATCCATTTTAAGGCTTTGTTCAAAGGTTTGTAATCAATTACAAGCCTTGGTGCCCAACTTTTGATTTCTAAAGGGTATATTAATATAAAATGCAGCACAAGGCCAAGGGGGTATGGATTTTGAGATTATATTTTTTTCTTTCAAGACTGTTTATTTATAAATTGTAATTTTTTCAAGATCAATGTTTATTTGAATAGGCCTCGCTTTCTAGAAATGTTTTTTATTGGAAATATTCTTCATAAGGAAGATCGATAATGTGCTATTTTCCAAAACAAAAGGTATTTGGAAGGTTGGAACAAAGTTCATGTTTAATTTTCTTTTAGAATTAATTGATTTTATTTAGGATACGATGTTTCCCTAATTGGTTTTGAATCCTAGAAAGAGAGACTATTTGTCGAAGGTTTTCAAGATAAGTTCATTTGCTTTTGACTAAAAAGTTTTGTTGGTTATAATAAATGGAGTTTGCTTTAAAAAATTTGAAATTCTAGTTCTAAAAATTTTCAGAAAATTTTTAAAAAAAAATTGTTCCTATTTTCTTTAAATAAATTCCCATATGATATACCTAATATGGAGTGATCAGATTTGTAAAAGGAGTTTCTAATATTATACTATGACTAATATTAGGTGTTATTATGTATGTGGATCTGATTTGTAAGTTATTACATAGGATATTTACTTGGTACTTATTTTACATTTTTGGTAGTTTGTGAAGAGGCTGTTATCTGAATAGCTAGAAATTTTTTTAAAAAAATTTTTTATCTAGTTTTGTTAATTGTGAATTGATTTTGTTGACATGTAGATTTATATAGTTGTTTTGGAGGAGAAAATTTTAAATATTTTCCTTTACATTTTCTTTTGCGATACATAGGGGTTCGTGTTTTAGTGAACTTTCACATGATACCATTTTTATATTTTGAAGAGGTGGATAGTCAGATTCAATTATTCCTTTTTTTGTTTGCCAAGTTTTTATTTTATTTTAAATGATAGTGAGGTTGATTTCTAAATGGATGAAATCAATATTGTTTTGTTTTGTTTAGAGAATAAACTAATCGATGAACAAGATATGATATTTTTTTGTTTTCAAAAACAATATCATGAAATTCCTTTTTAATATTAAGTTGTTCAAGAAAATGTTTGAAAAACCAATTTCTTTTCTTTGTGTTGTGTTTCCCATAGAAATATTTTTGAAAAAGTTGTTTGTTAATTTCAAAATCTTTTTCCATAATGCTTATTAAATTTTGTATTATTTTATAAAACTTTGGTGAATCTAGAGGAGAGTTGGTTTGTGGAGATTCTATTTTTTGTGGTGAGGAAGGGTTTTATTTATGATGGGATGTTCTAGAATCATAAACCGTTGTTTCAAAAGTAGTCCTAGAAACATAATTCCTTATTTGTTCATAAGGAAGGGTTATGACTAGAGGTATCTTGGAATTCTTCCAATATCAATGGTGGAAGGATGAGGATGTATCTATTAAACGTAAACTTAATGATCTTTGAAAGCTAAGTTTAGTAGTTCCATAAAAAAAATGGATTACTTGTTTTATTTCAATATTTGGCTCTATGGGGATTGGATTTTTTGTGGAGAAGTTACCTTTTCTAAGATCCAATCATCTTGTAGTGTGACATAGTTCCATATTATTGGTAGTAAAATGATCATATTTTCCTTGGTTTGGTGAGTTTATAGTAGAGAGGTTTCTCCTTTTTTTACTTTAGAGTTTGTCTTTTGTGTTAAAGGTTGTTTGCATAACTTTGTAGTCAACTCTGAAGACTATAGCAATTGGAATTCATCCTTCAAGCATTTCATAACCATATGTCTTTAATTGGAGAATCAAGAAACGAAGAAGGGTTGGATCTCTCAAAGCAATTGACATATTTGGATAACAATTAAAAATGATTGGTCCATTACATAAACTTGAGTCAATGGTTCCAAGGATTATGTCATTAAATTTTGTAAGTTAAGCATCTCTAAGGACAAAAAGCATTGACATGTTTAAACCTTCCCATGGTAGATTTTTGAAGGCGACTTGAATAAGACCAATATGAATATATTTGAAATCATCTTCCATGTGTTTCTTGAAGGTTTTTTTCTTGGTTAAAAGTTTTATTGTTTCAAAAGTTTTTTAAATTTCAATATCTTTCTCTTCAGTTTTGGAAACATATTTTATTTGAAAATGATACCATTTTAAAGTTTTGTAAATTAAATTAGTTTGGATTTTTGGGAGTTTCCAATTTTCAATTGAACCTTGGAATTATTTAACAATATATTATTCACTATTTACTATGTTTTCCTTTGAATCTTTGGAGGAATAGGAAGTAGACAGAGAAAGAGAAGCAGTTCTAGAAAATAAATTCATTTTGTTTAAATTGAATGCAAAACTATAATTCTTATGAAAGTTAGTGAGTGTGGTTTTACGGCCTAACCTAATACTTATGACCAATCACCAAGCTCTAAATGACTTAGAATTACAATAATGCAAATAATTTAAAATAATGAATGAATACACTAACCTTTCCTACCTTTCCCTCCTAGCTTTTATACCAACAAACACTTGAAGGGAAAGGAATCATATGGTAAAACCTAATATTAGTCATAGTCTAATATTAGGAACTCTTCTTATAAATCTCATCACTCTTTATCAAGAAAATCACATGGAAATTTCATTTAAAAAAAAAAGGAATGAAGAATTTTTTTTACCTTTTCTAAAAATTCCTAGAACTAGAATTATAAATCTTTTAAATTAAAACTCCATTTATCATAACCAAATAAATCTTTTAGCCAAAAGAAAATACACTTATCTCCAACATCTCCAATAAAAAACCTCTCTTTACAAGATTTAAAACCTATTAGGGACACACCACATCCCAAATAAAATTAATAAAATCCAAAAACAAATTGAACAATAACTCTTTTTGGACCATCCAAATTCCTTTTGGTTTAGAAAGTAACACATGGTCGATCTTCCTTATGAAGAAGATTTCCAAGTGGTGTGAGCATAGACGGCACGCAATTTAAACCCTCTTGTTGTCAATTGTAGCACTAGTAAATAAGGGTATCACTCTAGGTCAGAGATTGAGAGGGCTCACCTCTATCTAACAAGCTTAAACTAAAAATAAAAATAAAAATCCTAAATAACACAAAATAAATAAATAAGAAAAATACTAATGAGGGATTATAAAAATAATAAAATAATAAAAGGAATAAATAAAATAAAATAATACTAATAATGATAAACAAAATAATGAAAATAATGGGAAACCACAAATATGATAAAGATTCTAGGGAAATCAAAATCCACCAATAGATTAGATCGAAATATAATATTAATTTCTAAGTCAATATTTAATCGTGAAAATGAGATCGACCAAGTTGTACACCAAACGTAGGTCCATACACCTTATATGACTTCCCTTAATTAATTAATACGAGAATGTGTCAATATTAACCCTATTAAATACTAGCAGTATAGCGGCAACAAGTGGCTCCTATATTTAACTAGATTTAATGCATTAAGTGTAAGTGGAAGGCTGTCAATCTAAGTACCCAGGCTAGTACACAACGCATGTCTAGTTGTATTTCCTTTCCTTGACCCACACGTATCAAAAAGTTTTACTACTTTGGTTAGAATCACAAAACTATTAGGTGAATTGTTATCTAACCTAGCTGCAATTTATACATATAAATTCTAGTACATTTAGATGGTCACCTAGTAGGCAAATAATCCTACATATTGTCACTTATGAGGAAACCAGAACAAGGCATGCACCAAATAAACTATACTTGACAGAATTATACATATAAACGATAGCAATTAACATAGAGTCAAGAAACAATCTCAGGAAACAAAGAAAATAAAATTATATCTCAAACCCTAATCTAGGGTTTCAATTTATTCCCTAACAATAAATAATCACCCAGCCATAATTATAGAGTTAATTACACAGAAATATATATCTAAAGTATAAATTAAAATAAGAGAAAGAAATAACCGGAATTAATTTTAAATAGAATATCAAGAATTTATTCGGATAAAAATTATTTTTATCTTAAATAAATTCGACCGATATTAAACTTCCTCTAATTTTCTTCCTCATCAGTGCCTTGATTTATGTGCAACAAATTCTTTTTCTTTTCCTTTCTTAGCTGATTGTGTTGATTGCTTCGTTCTGTGCCTCGAAGTCTATGCTGAAGGCTAAATCGTCCGTCCGTTTTCATGTCAGACGGTCGCCTAGGCACACTCCTCGTCTGACGTCCTCCCTATTCAGCTGAGCCTCTAAAGGCTCTGTCGCCTCTCTCCTCTATCCTGCGGCTCTGCTGCCCTACTCTCTGCGCTCCCCCCTCGACGTGCTATCCTCTCTGCTGTTTCTTCCCTTTTTAATGTGTGCGTCTCCCACGCCACGTCAGCCCTCACCGTTGCATCTTTTTGTTTCATTTCCTGGCCTTTGGCCGCTGCTGTAAAGGTCCAATTATTTTTTTTATTTAAAAACAAAATCTACAAAATAAAATTCAATAAATATGAATAAATAATTTTTTTCATTCTAAATTTACTTAATTAGTATCATTTTGGCTCAAATAATAATATTTATGCAGTTTTTACCACTTAAGCATAAAACAATAATTATTCCCCTATATTAGTTAAATAAACTACCAAAAACTAAGATTATAAGGGTATAAAATGTGTCAAAATATGAGCTTATCACCAAGAAAAAAAACATTTCAAGAAAGTTAGGCCTCTTCAAATGAACATCGAGCTCGAAAAACATTCCAAATTAGAAAATCATGATTTTGAAACAAAAAAGTTCTAATTTAAAAATCCACATCCCCTTAGTTTTGTGCTACATTTTGTATCAATAAACCCTAAGAAATCAAAATAGGGGAACCAAAATTCATAATAAATTAAAAAACTTAAACAAATCCTTAAAATGGATCAAATACTCAATTCTGAAGAAAAAAATCTTTTGCGAAAACTTCAAAAAGCATTTATTTCTTCAATTGGTGAAAATAAATTATGTAAAAAGATCGATACAAAACTTCTTTCACTATCCCATTTAGACAATATCAATGGCATGTGATGCCATTAATATTAAAAAAAATGTGCCTTATGAATTTAAAGGATCATGAATGATATTTTTAATCCATATACAAAAAATTTCATAGTTTATAATGATGATCTATTGATCTTTTTGAAAACACTAGACCATCATCATAAGCGCTTAAAAAAATTTATTTTGGTGATAAAGAGGAATCATCTTCTTATTTCAAAAACCAAGATATCTCTTTTCCAAACATACATTACACTCTTAGGTCATTATCTATCTCAAGGTACCATAACCCAAATTGAGAGATCATTAACCTTCACATCCAAATGTGCAGAAAAAATCTTAGACTAAACCCAGCTACAAAGGTTTTAAGGTAGACTAAATTATGTCCTAGATTTCTTTCCTAATATAAATCACTTAGAAAAACCTTTGTGATAGGATTAGGAAAAAGCTCATGCCATGGAAATCTATGCATACGGAGATTGTTAAGCATATCAAAATCCAAGTGTAAAATATCTCAAGTATCCAACTTGTCAATCCAACCATACAAAAAAATTATTGAAACAAATGTTTTGGAGATTAGTTATGGTAGATTCCTCAAACAACTAGAAAAATAACAGGAAAAGATCATCTAATTCACCTCTGCACACTGGAATGACACATAAAAAATTACTCAACGATCAAAAAGGATATCCTAGCTATTGTGTTATGCGTACAAAAAAATCCAATTAGATTATTGAATAAAAAATTATTGCTAAGAATCAACTACAAATCGGAAAAAGAAGTACTCTTTAAGGATATCTAGAATATATCATCTAAACAAATATTTGCAAGATTGTAAGCCATCCTTTCAAAATTTGACAATAATATTGAATATATCAAAGGAGAATGTAATTCCTTCATATATTTTCTAACAAGATAATTTCTTGAAAGAAAACCTCCTAATGCCACCCAGGAAGAATGACAAGGGAAAACAACTCTTTGAGCCAAACCCCATAAAATCATGGCACAAAGTAACCATGGGAGATACAAAAAATAACTACAAACCCATCCTCTCAAAACCCAAAGACAAAAAATGTGTAAGCATGGATCGAGACCTTTACAAGTTCTCCATAGGATCTTAAAGTGATACAACAAATAGTCAAACACATGCCAAATATAGGTAGTATTCTTATCCTTGTTTAAAAAATCGAGGAAGGATTTTTCGCTCAAAAACCCAATTCTCAAAATCTAATTTTATAATCATCTTCTCTTCTTGTTTTAGAAAAACAGTCTTCAAAACAAATCATTCAGAAAGAAAAGGATTTTTCAAAATCTGTATAAAATTTTACCAAAATCCACTGTCAAATTATTACAAATATTAAAGAAGGATATTTCAATCCTAATCCTTTTTTTACTCTTCAAAAAATATTTTCTGATGGTATTAAAAACCATGGGACCTATATAAACCCCAAAACTACTATATGGAAATTCCAAAAAATACTAGTTAGGTATCATTCAAACAATTTTTCCATAAAGATTCTCTGAAAGAACCAACCTATTCCACATGAAAAATCCAAAAAATCCTCTATCTCTTAAATTGGGCAACAACCTAAAAAAATCAAAAAATCTCCAACAACCTAAGGCCTTATCAATTTCACCCCTTCAAATTGTTCACACATAAGCCTAACTCTTGGCCCAAAAATCAATTATATCCACCCAATTGGATGTGGAAAAAACATAAGAAGAAAACCGATGCATTTTGCAACAGGTTCTTGCATCACAAATAAGATCCCCAAAACATCATCATCATCATCTATGCCTCTCATAGACTATGGTGATGATAATGAAGATTAATGCTACGAGATTCTTCCATAATAATCAAAAGCAAAACTAGAAACCAATCCACTATTATTAGCCTCCTACATAAAATATACAAATAATAAAAAAACAAAAGATAAAGGACAAAATCATGAAGGGACAATAAACTTTTAGTGGATATCTTGACAAATCTTTGATGGATCCCATAGAAATACAAAATAGATATACCTTTTGATTAACTTGCCCATCGACAGAAACTTTTGAACCCTATAGAGGAATGATGGAAACGTCTTTGTCTCCCACGAAGAGACAAAAATCAATGATACAAATAGCCCTTGTGGACCCCACAAAAAGAAAGATTAATGGACACACCTTTTGGTGCCTACTTTTGATTACAAAATAAAAAGACAAATCCACTTTCGGTGGAATATTTTCACCAGAAGCCCCCAACATCCAAGGAAGAACTTCTTTGGAGTGCAAATTAGAATTTAACAATTCTCTCTTGTATTCACACAAGATTTCATTTGTTTTAGTATTTACAAAAAAAAATTCTATAAATTTTTTTTAATAATCCAAAAAATGTATAAAACTCATGTTTTGTTCATCTCTGATTGCATATCCTTTCCATCACCACAATATATGTGTGTGTGTGTGTGTGTGTGTGTGTGTGTGTGTGTGTGTAAGCAAAGTTTTCTCTAAAATTACTAACATAACTTTTTTTACCTATTTCTTATGTATAAGATACCATATAAATTTACTTATCAAAGTCTCATATGTAATCAATAAAAGGTTATACTAATTCAATAAATACAAAATAAATTAATTCAATAAATACATAGATGCATTTAATACATAGTACTCTTGCGTATAAATGCATTGGTATATGGTTAGGTTTCAAAGCATCCAAATTTAATTATTAAAATGATCAATAATTAAATATGTGACTCTTCTTCTTTTTTTTTAAACTTAGATTCATAATTTTAATATATTTAATTAAAAAAACTATAATCCATTCATATATACATATTAGTTGTATCAACTTATATTAATCCTTCTAGTTATTTTTTATGCAAATAATTAGTAGCTTTTATGATTTTAGTTTATTTGTATTTATCATTGATTGTGTCAAAATAAATTTATTTTAGTCTATCTTAAATGATATGATATTGAGAAATTCAAATAGATATAATGATACAAGATAGAGTGAAAGATAAGAGAGAGTTTATTATTTATTCATAAATATGAGTTATATTCCATATAAAATTCACCATATATATATATAGTATCCGTACTTATTACATTAATTATGAGAGAGAGTTAAGGAATATAGAGGGTGGTGAAGGAGACATAAAATTGGGGGATTATAGCTATAATGGGGGAAAAACTATTACAACTAATGAATGATAATAAGAGTTCTAAACCTAGGATGTAATACAATTCTTCCACGGTTTGTAAATATGATATTTACAACAATCCCCATTATATGTACATCTTATGATATTTACAATATTCCCCTTTAAGAGTATATCTTAGAAATATTATCTCATTAAAAACCATTCCAGAAAATTCTAATGGGACAAACCATGACTTTGAAAAATAGTATAGTCTTCTCCCCCCCTTAACTTATTATGTGTCCCTCATATATAATATTACATATTATTCCATTTGTAAGTATAGGCATACTTCAAGCTTACAATTGAAACTTTCAGTAAAAACCTTATCCAAGACAAAAATCTAGATTTTGTATAAAGATATGACTCACCAAATTAAATTTTGAATCATTTCTTTTTGAACACTCATTTATAGTCAATTGATCTTACAGCTTCAAATGTTAGATTTCTTATCCTTATAAATCATTATCATTAAGTGGGTACATTTAACTATTCTAACTTATCAATCATTTATCCAATGACATTTCATAAAGAATCAATAATGATTCTCACTTATATCCATTATTAGTTTCAACTATTTAGGTAAAGATATTACTAATGTCTTCCACATACCATCTTACACTAATGTAAGAGTAATTTATGGATATTTCATACAGTGGTGGAATCTATTATTAGATTATATCCATATGGACATATCAACTCATTATGGAAATTTGTCCATCCTTTTCAGGGATTATAAATCCACTTTTGAGATTTTAGCTCTTTGGACCCATATTATATAATTATAACATATCTATATCATACTTTCCATTAACTTATTTGAAGTTACCAAAATAACTTCTATATGGCTTGGAACTTTGGTCAAAACACACATAACTTTCATAAATTCTTGGCCATAATAAATTGTCCCCCCTTACTGTTAAACCATCTTCAACTCTTCTTTCTTTACTCCTTTCTTTCCACATCGGAGCGAAAACTGTTTCTAGAATCCCGTCAATCTTTCTTTGGAAAGGGAAGTGCAAGGGAGTGGGATGGAACTGGTGATGGGATAGGTTTCATTTTGAGTCAAAATTAGGGATGAAGTTCTTGCCTCTTCCTTTAAACTATACTTACACCTCAGCAGCCGTTAATAGCAAACCCAACCTAGTGGATTGGGATACCCCGCCCATTTAGCTTAAAAAATCTAGAGGGCCTATCGAAGTGGGTCCCTACAAACCAAAGACAATGATGGATGGTACTATGTGGGGGAAATGTTATAGCAGATGCTAGTAATGTTGCTATTAAAACATATATTCAAAGAGCTAATTCCTAAGATAATAATAAAAAAGAAAAAATAGGTGAATGGGAGTCACCTTTACAGTGAAAGATGACGAGCTAGGTACAACCAAACATCTCAATGACCTTCTAGTTATTGAAGTAAAAATAACTAATTATGTAATGAAAAGAAATCTTATATATATATATTGCTCTTTGGATTTCATCATTGAAGAATATTACATTCAATTGGGGCTACTATAAGGTTCTTTGATAGAAAAATTTTCATCATTAGTAAGATTTATTAGGGTATAACAAAATCAAAGGGAATTCTAAATCTCACATTAATTGTGGGTGAGTGAGCATTAAAACAAGATTTTATTATTGTCCCTAGTTCCTAGTATATAACATGATATTAGGATGACCATCTCTAAATATGCATTAGGATAACATTTTTGATAAGCATGAATTATGTCAATGATATGGACTTTAATATGAAGATTTAATGTGATTGTATCATGATTTTTTTTCATAATTTAGTCCACTTGTTCTTTTTTACTTCTCTTGATCATATTTTGTAGATATTTCAAGAATATAGGATCAAAAGGAGCTAAAACACAATAGCTGGAACAAAATAGAAGAAAATGCAAGTGCTCAAAGTGTGAAAAATAATAAAGGCTTAAAAGTAAAGACATGATGCGTTATGAATTTAGAAAAATATTGAATACTAAAGTTGTAGATAATTTTATTATCTTTCTAACGCATCAAAATAAGCTCAATCCAAAGTGAAACGTAGAAGTTATGGCTAGAATACAAAACATGCGCAAAGCTGAAGAATTGAAACGGCTGTGTTGATGGATAGTTACGTCTATATAAACATATTTTTCATGCATTTTGGAAGGGAGAAACGGATGGAATCAAAAGAAGACAGCTTTGAGAACACTAAAGAGAGATATAGGTTTTCTTATTTGGCATCACCCAATCCAATCCCACCTCCAATTCATCCACAATCTTCCATCTTTTGATCTCAATTTCTTGTTCCCAGTCAGACAGATTGAGCAGTGAATTTCTCATCTTGAATAAAGAGGCTATTGTATTGTTTTTCTTTGGATTTTATTCATTGTTTTCAATTGATGCAATTCTCTATGTTTAATATGTTGAGCTTAATGAAAGCCATGCTTGGCTAATTGATCTATGCTGAGGTGAAGGGAAATCCCCTGATCCAGATATGTTGAGAATCTAAACCCTGCCCAATCTAATTAACTGTCATATGTGTTGTGCTAATAATTTAATTGGAATAATAGAGAAAATTGATCACTTTTCTATTATTACTTAGAGAAACCCGGCAAGATTCGAGAGATGAGTCGGAGTGGGCTCCATTAGCATGACTAGAAATCAAACCACAAAGTCAAGAGACGTTGGTTGTCTTATACAACTAAAAAGAAGGGAATATGATACATAATAATGCGTTGCCTATTTTTGCATTCATACTAGAGATAGATGAGCCTTAATAGACAATAGGGTATAGTGGCTTGAGAGAGCATTACAATACATACTTTGGTTGGCATTCATGACAAAGTATTTTAATTTGGGATTTGGGGTAAATATTCTATCACATTGGGGTTGAGGGGATTGACTAAAACCTTAGCATTTTCTCTTACTGAATTTCCCTTGTTCTTATAGTATAATTGGATTTAGTTTGCATATTTTATTTTTATTTAGAGTTAGACATCATTTTCCCCTATCGTTAGTCTAGACATAGAAGATCTTTTCACTATCCCATTGCTCACTTCCTAGTCTCTGTGGGATCGACCTTGCATGCTACTTCAACACCGTGCACTTGCGGTAATAAGTCATCAAGTTTTTGGCGTCGTTGCCCTGATCCAGATGTGTTGAGAATCTAAACCCTGCCCAATCTAATTAATTGTCATATGTGTTGTGCTAATAATTTAATTGGAATAATAGAGAAAATTGATCACTTTTCTATTATTACTTAGAGAAACCCGGCAAGATTCGAGAGATGAGTCGGAGTGGGCTCCATTAGCATGACTAGAAATCAAACCAAAAGTCGAGAGACGTTGGTTGTCTTCTACAACTAAAAAGAAGGGAATATGATACATAATAATGTGTTGCCTATTTTTGCATTCATACTAGAGATAGATGAGTCTTAATAGACAATTGTGTAGTGGCTTGAGAGAGCATTACAATACATACTTTGGTTGGCATTCATGACAAATTATTTTAATTTGGGATTTGGGGTAAATATTCTATCACATTGGGGTTGAGGGTATTGACCGAAACCTTAGCATTTTCTCTAACTGAATTTCACATGTTCTTATAGTATAATTGGATTTAGTTTGCATATTTTATTTTTATTTAGAGTTAAACATTATCTGCCCCAACCGTTAGTCTAGACATAGGAGATCTTTTCACTATCTCATTGCTCACTTCCTAGTCTCTGTGGGATCGACCTTGCATGCTACTTCAACACCGTGCACTTGCGGTTAGAAGTCATCAAGTTTTTTTGGCGTCGTTGTCGGGGACTAAGCAACAAGTGACCTCGGGATCCGAGAAATTTTCTTTGTTTTAGACATTTGTGTTTCTATTTATTTTATTTTATTTTATTTTATTTCTAATCCTTTTAAAGTTTGTTCGAGTGGTTTTTTTTTTTACTTTACACAGGATCTCTAGTGCATGACCCGCTCTTGTGTGGGTGAGTTAGCACCTTTTGATCCAGAGATTGAGAGGACCTTCCATAGGTTGCATAGATTGGATAGACCTGCTGAAGGCATGGAAAACACTGGGAACCAACAACCTCTTAATCCAAAAGACATGCATCCTCCACAAGTGCTGAATCCAAATTTACAACATAATCCGGCTCTTTCACAGGCACCACTTCAGGTACAAGTACAAGCTCCAATGGGTAGATCTCTTAAAGACTATGCCACCCCAAATCTAGATGGTACAGGTTCCAGCATCAGATGGCCAGGTGTGCAGGCACACAACTTTGAAATTAAACCGGCCATTATTCAGATGATTCAAATAGCAATTCAATTTGGAGGATTATCGAACGATGACCCAAATGCTCATATTGCTAATTTCCTTGAGATTTGTGATACTTTTAGGCAGAATGGGGTTTCTGATGATGCCATCAGGCTTAGGCTTTTCCCCTTCTCTCTTAGGGATAAAGCTAAGAGTTGGTTACATTCTTTGCCAATGGGATCAATTACTACATGGGATCATATGGCTCGACAATTTCTTGCTACATTTTTTCCACCATCAAAAACTACTAAGATGAGAAATGATATTACTACTTTTGTACAGTATGATCAAGAATTGTTATATGAAGCGTGGGAACGATTCAAAGAATTACTGAGAAAATGTCCTCACCATGGTCTACCTATTTGGCTACAGGTTCAGACTTTTTATAATGGTTTATTTTCTACTAATCGTTCCATGCTTGATGCAGCTGCAGGTGGGACAATCATGAATAAGACCCCAGAAGATGCCTATAATTTTATTGAGGAGTTGGCAGCTAATAGTCATCAGTGGCATGCTCAGAGATTACCTAGTAGGAGTGCGGGCATCCATTTTGTCGATGTCGTCACTACTCTTTCGGCTCAGTTAGATGCATTGACTAAACAAGTGGCTAGCTTGACTGCTCCTACTGTACAGGTCCCAATTATGAGATGTGACTTATGTGGTGGACCTCACACTAGCACTGAGTGCCAGGTGGGTAACCCTTTTATACAATTCGTACTCAAACACCTACAATCCTGGTTGGAAGAATCGCCCAAATTTTTCTTGGAGAAATCAAAACCCAACTCAGGCTATAAGTCAAGTAAGACCACCTCCAAGATACCAAACCACGACCCCTGAACCAAAATCAATTTTGGAAGAATTGCTTACTAAGTTCATAAATCAAAGTGAGTCTAGATTCCAAAATCAAGAAGCTCGAATGCAAAATCAGGAGGCTTCTTTGAAGAATTTGGAGGTGCAAGTAGGACAGTTGGCAAATATAATCTCCAAAAGAGACCAGGGAACCTTACCTAGCAATACAGAAAGGAATCCACGAGAGGATGCAAAGGCAATTACTTTGAGGAGTGGTAAAGAGTTGTCTGATATACCATCTCCGAGCTTCGAAGAAAAGGGTAAGAAAAATGCAGTTGATGAGCAGCCCATAGAAATTTCTAATTCTCAAAAGGAGGTAAGAGATAACCCCACACCTGGTGAGGGTTCGCATCATAAGGTAAACCTTATCAACCTTGCATCCCATTTCCCCAAAGGTTGAAACAACAAAAGTTAGATACACAATTTTCTAAGTTTCTTGAAATTTTTAAGAAATTACATATAAATATTCCATTTGCTGATGCTTTAACCCAGATGCCTAGTTATGCTAAATTTTTAAAAGAAATTTTAGCTAACAAAAGGAAGCTAGAGGATTGCGAGATGGTTAAACTTAATGAGGAGTGATCTGCTGTGCTCCAAAATAAACTACCACCTAAGCTAAAAGATCCAGGAAGTTTTACTATTCCTTGCAATATTGGTAATTTACATTTTGATAAGGTTCTTTGTGATCTTGGTGCAAGCATTAACCTCATGCCCTTTTCTATTTTTAGGAAGCTTAGGTTAGGTGAACCAAAGGGTACGACCATATCTCTCCAACTGGCAGATCGATCAATCAAGTATCCACGTGGTATTATTGAAGATGTGTTGGTAAAAGTTGAAAAGTTCATCTTTCCTGTGGACTTTGTTGTTCTGGAGATGGAAGAGGACCATGAGGTACCTTTAATTCTAGGGAGACCATTTTTGGCGACAGGTAGAACTCTTATTTATGTTCATGAGGGTAAACTGATTTTGAGGATTAATAATGAACAAATTGTTTTTAATGTATTTGATGGCATAAAACACCCTCGCGAAGAAGATAATTGCTTCCGCATTGATGCTATTGATGAGTGTATTAGTGAGTATTTTCAGGTGAACAGATTAGATGACCCATTCGAAGCATGTCTCACAAATGGACTTGGTGAGTGTGAGGAAGATGAGAGCCTTACAAAATCAATCCACTATTTGGAGGCATCTCCTTCATATCCTAGATTTTTAAGGCCGCCACTTAGAGGCTTGGAATGTGATGAGATAAAAAAATTAAAACCTTCCATCGAAGAGCCTCCTCGACTTGAGCTCAAACCTCTCCCTTCTCGTTTGAAATATGTGTTTTTAGATGGTTCTACTTCTCTTCCAGTGATTATTTCATCTTCTTTTAGTGGGTTGATGGAAGAGAAGCTAGTGAGGGTATTAAAGGAGCACAAAAGAGTTTTTGGGTGGACCATTGCAGACTTAAAAGGAATCAGTCCATCTATATGCATGCATAAAATTCTGATGGAGGAGGGTTGTAAGCCAGTGGTACAACCTCAACGACGACTTAATCCCACGATGCAAGAAGTGGTGAAAAAAGAAGTGATAAAATTACTCGATGCAGGCGTAATATATCCCATATCTGATAGTGTGTGGGTTAGTCCAGTGCAGGTGGTACCTAAAAAAGGGGGTATTACTGTTGTGGCTAATGACAAGAATGAATTGATCCCTACACGTACCGTAACAAGCTGGCGTGTTTGTATGGATTATAGACGAGTAAATGATGCCACAAGAAAAGACCATTACCCTCTTCCCTTCATTGATCAGATGATAGAGAGACTGGCAGGCCACGAATTCTACTGTTTTCTGGACGGGTATTCAGGTTACATACAAATCCCTATTACACCTGAGGATCAAGAAAAAACAACATTCACATGTCCTTACGGTACGTTTACATATAGAAGAATGCCATTTGGATTGTGTAATGCACCAGCTACTTTTCAGAGATATATGATGGCAATTTTTCATGATATGGTGGAGGATTTCATGGAAGTTTTTATGGATGATTTTTCTGTGTTTGGATGTTCTTTTGATGCATGCCTAAATAATTTGGATAAAGTGTTGAAAAGATGTGAAGACACAAATTTAATCCTTAATTGGGAAAAATGTCACTTTATGGTCCAAGAGGGGATTGTTCTGGGTCACAAAATCTCTAACAAGGGGATTGAAGTTGATAAGGCAAAAATTGAAGTAGTTGAAAAACTTCCCCCTCCCTCTACTGTTAAAGGTGTTAGGAGTTTTTTGGGGCATGCTGGCTTTTATCGAAGGTTCATTAAAGACTTCTCAAAAATAGCTAAGCCTCTATGTGAGTTGCTTGTTAAGGATGCTACTTTTATTTTTTCTGATGAGTGTTTGCATGCGTTCAATACATTGAAAGAAAAGTTGATTAGTGCACCTATTATGGCATTTCCTGATTGGAATTAACCCTTTGAACTAATGTGTGATGCAAGTGATTTCTCTGTTGGTGTTGTGTTGGGTCAAAGGAAAGATAAACTTTTTCGAACCATTTACTATGCAAGTAGAATTCTGAATACTGCACAACAAAATTATGCTACTACTGAAAAAGAATTGTTGGCTATAGTTTTTGCATTTGATAAGTTTCGTTCTTATTTATTGTTGAACAAAGTCATTGTTTACACTGACCACTCTGCATCAAAGTATTTGTTTGCTAAGAAGGATGCTAAGGCTAGGATAATAAGATGGATATTGCTGCTCCAAGAGTTTGACTTGGTGATTAAAGATAAAAAGGGGAGTGAGAATAGTGTTGTAGATCATCTATCATAAATTCCTCAATCCTTCATAGAAGAGCCAACCAATTCCATCAATGAAGAATTTCCAGATGAGCGCCTTTACAAAGTTCAAATCACACCTACTCCATGGTATGCTGATATAGCCAATTTCTTGGTAGGTAATATCTTACCCACTCATCTTTCATATCACCAAAGGAGGAAGTTTCTTTCTGAGGTGAAGTATTATTTTTGGGATGATCCGTACCTATTTAGAATTTGTACTGATCAAGTAATTCGGAGGTGTGTGAATGATGAAGAGATTTATTCCATCCTAGAACATTGTCATAGTAGGGAGGTTGGAGGTCACTTTGGACCAACTAGGAATACGGCTAAGATTTTACAATGTGGCTTTTATTAGCCTAATATTTTTAAGGATTCTCACACCTTTGTTTCTGCTTGTGATAGGTGTCAAAGGATTGGGAATATATCCCGAAAACATGAATTTCCATTAACTAATATCATGGTTTGTGAGTTGTTTGACGTTTGGGGTATAGACTTCATGGGACCGTTCCCTTCTTCTTTTGGTAATGAATATATCCTTGTGGCTGTGGACTATGTGTCCAAGTGGGTAGAAGTTGTGGCACTTCCCAAGAATGATGCAAAGGTGGTTGTTAAATTCTTGAAACAAAATATTTTCACGCGATTTGGCACACCTAGAGCTATCATTAGTGATGGAGGGAAGCATTTTTGCAATCAACAATATCAATCCCTCCTAGCTAAGTATGGAGTCAAGTATAAGGTGGCAACTCCCTACCATCCACAGACAAGTGTTCAAGTCGAAATAACCAATAGGGAGATTAAACGGATTTTAGAGAAGACTGTAAGTGTCACACGAAAAGATTGGTCTATCAAATTAGATGACGCACTTTGGGCTTATAGAACAGCATACAAAACTCCAATTGGCATGTCCCCCTACCTTTTGGTATATGGGAAGGCATGTCATCTCCCGGTTGAACTTGAACATAAAGCATATTGAGCATTAAAATTTCTAAATTTTAATTTGAGTGATGCAGGTGAGCACAGGAAACTTCAATTGAACGAAATGAACGAGTTTCACTTTGATGCGTATGAGAATGTAAAGCTTTAAAAAGAACATACCAAGAAGTTACATGATAAGCATATTTCAAAGCGTGATTTTTTCAAGGGACAACAGGTGCTTCTCTTTAATTCTAGGTTGAGGCTTTTCCTTGGAAAGTTGAAATCCAGATGGTCCGACCCATTCTCGGTTGTAAACTTATATCCCTCCGGTGCAGTGGAAATTTCGCATCCTGAAAAAGGAACATTCATGGTTAACGGTCAACGATTAAAACCATATAATGATGGTGGTATTGAACAACTTAAGACCGTTATTATTTTGACAAACAAAAATTAGACAGGAAGAAGTCGAGCTAACGACTTTAAACAAGCGCTTCTTGGGAGGCAACCCAATTTTATGATTTCATTTACATAGTTTTTTTTTCTTAGCTTTTGTTTTTGTTTTTTTTTTTTGTATCTCATACTAACTCACAGATAAGAAGGAAAAAAATGAAGAAGTGATAAAAATCTAAGTGTTGAATCGTTGGGAGATTTTAGGGCTTTTGATTTCCCAACCACACTTGTAGACTACTCATGGCTCCAGAAATGGCGAGGGACATTCTGCCAGTATTGCACCACCAGCCACTAAGTAAACATGGTCTGTGAGTTCATCTCTTCCCTTTTACCTTGACAAAAAATTGGGGACAATGTGAATTATAAGCATGGGGGAGATATTGTAGGGCTACATTTTCCTTTGCTTTTGTTTCTTGCATTATATTTATAATTATGCATTTCTTATGTTTAAAAAAAATTAAACTGAAAAAAAATAAAAATTTTGAAAAAAAAATATAAAAGTGGGAAATGATCTTTTAATGATGATAATAGAAGGATGTTTAACATGAGGTTGCAGTAAGTTAAGTTGACTTGTTGAGACCCCTTAACATTTTCTTGAAAATGATTTTGATTTTTTTTAAGCTTAAAAGTTTTGGTTGCATTTTTAAGGGACGAGTGTAATTATGTTGGTGAAATTGAAGGTCATATATGCATTGCAACTTTTTTGTGGTTCATTGCAGTGTAACTAATGTGGTGACTTGTTCTATGATTTAAAGGATTAGAACTGGCATTTTTGTTTGGACCTTGTGAGATTTTGAGCCTAAAAGACTGATTCATCGAAAAGTAGTCTTAATATTTTTCTTGTGTGTGATGTCCCACCATGGCTTGTAAAACTAGAACTTGCAATGATTTTCTTCGAAATTACATATGACTTATGATGCACATTAAGATGATAGAGGCACGCTCTTTTCTTATAAAAGCTACATTAGCCAAATAGCCTAACCTTGACATTTTATCCTTTGCTGACCCTTTTGAGCTTTTGGCTTATTTTGTTGATCTAACCATACCTGTAACCTTTATCCGTGTATCCCTACCTTAGTCTAGAGCTAGTGGGGTGATGAGTATATAAAAAAAAAAGGGTATGAGTATGGTGTATCTTAAGCATGGGGGAGGTATGAAAAGGTGAATGATTATGGTGTAGAAAAAAAAAGAAATTTTGGTTTTTTCCCATATTGAAGATGTTGAGACTATTAAAAAAAAAGTGGAAGAAAAAAAAAGAGAAAAAAATATATATTGAAAAAGGTGAAAGAGACTTGTGTAACTATTAGTGCTCATACCTCATTAGTTCTAGACTTGTAGCCCAAATATATATATATATATATATATATATCTTAACTCTCTTACCTTTGACCCCACTACAACCTTAATAAAACCTCTTGATTATTGTGTGTTCTAATTCTTTATAGGAGTGGAGAATTGAGAAACATTGCAAGCATATGGGTGATCATTTTCATGAGTGCAAGGACTTGAGTGAAACTTTAAAAAAAAAATCATATAAATAAACACGAGAGATGAGTGTCCGAATACCTAAAGTGAGGTTGCTAGTTTGAAACTTGAGTCTTGTACGAGTTTAGCTCATGGCTACCTACAACCCATGCAACATGTTATCCTTACATGGTCTTCTTTGCATGATTTTGACTTGAGAACTCAACAATACATTTCCACTTCTTCCCTAAGTATGCAACATGAATAATATTTTTGAAAATTATGTTTTTATATTTTACTGAATTTTGGGGTCTTGATGAGTTGATTTGATTTGGTGTGATGTGAGTGTTTGAACAATCTTTCCTGAGAAAAGGATCTCAATTTTACCTATCACTTCTACTATGTGCTTTTATATGTGTTGGTTGCTTGAGGACAAGCAATAAGTTAAGCATGGGGGAGTTGATAAGCATGAATTATGTCAATCATATGGACTTTAATATGAAGATTTAATGTGATTGTATCATGATTTTTTTTGTGTCAAATTTTGGATAACATTAGGATAACATTTTCATAGTAGGATTATTAATGAGATTCCCTATTAATGGATAATGGAAGAAGTCCAAGGTGATAAGAAACTAACAGAACAATTATATGTAATAGAAACAAAAAGTGTATTAGAGCACTTAGGGGATGAGAAGTCAAAGAATGATTTTATGTGCATGAAATTTTAACAAGTGAGATTTATGAATACTTATTATGTGATGTCTCATATTAGTTTTATATGAATTTACACGATAATGTTACAATAGATAGCAAGCCCTTTGTAGTATGCCATCAGATAGAAAAAGTTATAAGCCCTCTCACAAAGAGGTAGTTGCCAAAGCTATCAGCCATCTCATAAAGAGGTAGTTGGAAAAAATATGTGAGCCATTTCACCAAGAGATCATCAACCAATTTTTATCAATAACTCTCATTGAGGAAGCCAAGCATTGAAGACAGGCATACATAGTAAGATAAAAGTACCCAAAAAAACTCTCTCATTAATCTCAATGCTCAATATGTAACCTCTCCTAGAGGCCATCGAGTAATGAATGTGGGCACATTTGGTGAGTTTCATTAAGCCTATGGCTTAGTACATAAGTCCTCAATGATGTTAGAATAAAATACGAGCACACCTAGTAAGTTGAAAGACAAACTTGCTTTCAATCACTAAGCTCAAGGGGAACAACTAAGGAAGATGAAAGAGAGAAGTTCCATTTTGCAATCTAAACCCATTCTCTTAAAGTGAATCCTTGGTTGAGGTACCAAGGCCACTAAGCCATCGGCTTCCATGGTGTGCTCCTCAAAAGTGTTGAGGCCATTGGGTTTGATTAACCAATGGTAGATGGATCAAACCCTACTTTGGTTTGCCACCACCATATTATAATAAAAAATTTAAGTGTGTACCATATGGATATTCATATCTCTTATGAAAAACACTTCTTCAAGATAGATTTCTTATCTTAAGTATTATGGCCTTGATATTCTTATATTATGGTTTTGGTCTTTCTAAGGTGGCATATTATTTCTACCTGACATCACCACAAAAATAGATGAGAAGAGAGATGTGTATAGAAAATGAAAAATATCATGTTATATATAAGGAAGACATGTACAAATTTTTTCTCAAAAAAAATTTAGTCGGACCCTTAAAACTATCTTCATCTTCATTGTCACTCTCAGTGTCTTCGAACCCTTTAGAAACTAGAATATCCTCCAAGTCTTCCCCCTTGTGTAACTATCTATTAGCTTTAAGCAGCTTACCATACTTGACCAAGACTTTAAACTAAACATACGATATATCATAATCTTACCAGTGTAATTAAAGTTGTTTCTTATAATGATAAAATTCTTCATTAACTAGATAAATGTCTATGACTTCACTTGTATACTTCAACTTGTCATGAGAAATGGCCTTCTTAATGCGCTCATCCCTATTCTTTTGAAATATTTCAACATGTTTTTGAACCTTAGAAAGTTACTTCTTGTGATTTTCACTCTCCATAACATGGGCTAAGTCCTTATCAGAAATCTCATTATGCAGTCATTAGGTCTCATCAAGTTATGTCTCCAAGGTTTTTGTAATATCAATAACCTTCTTAGAGAATATTGCATTCTCCCAATGTTTAGCACTTAGACCATTAGCAAATTTTATGGCTTTCCCAATATCGGCAACCTATTTCATCTTCAAAGATGATAATTTATTGGCCAAGATTTTATTTTTGTAAATATCAACCTCCAAATGGATACTATTATCATTAAAATACTATTTTTTCTTTTTCATATTCTCTTATAAGGTGGAAACTTAAGCTCCGAGAAAGTATGTATCAAGTGATTCAAATTGCAACTTCCTCTTTCCAAATTCTAAGTTAGTCAATTTTGCATGGAGGGTTTCTTTCTCGACCTTTAAAGTGGAGTGAGATTCACGAAGATTTGATAGCTCACTCTCTACCTGTTAAATGTGCTAACTACTTTGCAGGAGTCAACCAAACATCTTCTTCCTCATGATGAATTATTGCAAAGTAAAATTTGATAAGTTATTAAAATTATTATATCAAAAGTGTTAATATATTAATCTAAAGGATGTACCTAGAAGGTAATATTAAGGTCAACTCTTAGGAGAAATCCAGGTTGAAGGTCATCAACAATCTCCTCATCCCTCTTCAGTATTAATGCTTTGGTAAGTTTGAAGTCAATATGGTTGTCAAGATGAAATTCAAAGAAGGAATAATTGTCTTTTAGGGAAAAGATAGTTTCTCAATTATCAATATACACCTTGGACTTACCGTCTAAAATGGTTTTCCTCATAGGAAAACTTATCGATTTTTAGATTCTAGACTTGATAAGAGGTTGATGACATTACAAGAGTTTCAATAACTAGCTAGAATAGAGGGAGTTTCTAGGTGATGCCTTACGTTCGTGCTAGGTTTTTCTAATAGACAAGGTAGTTTGATAAGGCTAGGAAAATATCACACTTGTTCTTACAGTATTATTACTACCATCTCTTGTTCGTAGTCAGAATTATCCTCAAGAATACTAATCTTTATGGAAATTCCCTTGCCTTTTCCCGTAGTTGGTTGAGGTTGAGGTGCAAGTATTTTAGGTTTAGGTCCAAACATCAAAGGAATAGATGGGGACCAAGGTTGACTGGAAGAAGATTTTGGAATGCTTTTGGCTATTGGTAATTTTGGTTGTGCCTTTCCTATGCCACCAACACCTTTGAGTCCACTTTGTGTGGTCCATCGCCCTAAAGGATAAAAATAGATTATAAGGTAGTGGTTACATTAAAAAGACCAACGAACAATAAAAGTGTTTTACAAAGATAGCCGATGGACGCAAGACATAATTAATGGCATTGCAGAATGGATAATAATACAAACCTTGTCTAATTTTCCTTTCTTTTCTAGATTTTCAAAACCAATTTTGGTGACCTTTTCACTCTCATAGGTATATGAAACCTTTTTATGGTTATTATAACAATTTTATGGAGAAATATAGTAGTGAAATATTATAGGAATGCACAGCTTTCATTTAGTCACTCCTATGGGACCTAGGATGATAGACAATGGGCTTCTTTATGCGCTTAGATAAGCTAGGGGAGATAGGTTGCTGATGGGATTTCTAAGCATTGCATTCTACAAGGTATTAAGAATGCTTAAAAATAAGGCCATAAAAGTATACTACTTACTAACATCGGCGATTAGCCCTATCTTTATAAGAATGATGAGATTGCTAATGATTACATTATTATTTATAAAGGGCCCATCAGAGATGAATTTGTTAAATTTACCCATGCTGAATTCGAATTCCTGAGAAAGAGGTGGGAACTCTCAGACATAAGGATTAAGCTGGCCCTATTTGGAAAAATTTTATTCATAGTCATTTAAGATATAAAAGTAGTGTGAATTCCATTTCTTCACAAAATACCAAGGCTCTTTTATGAATTGGTTATCCCCTTGTGTGGATGTAGTAGAATCTTGAGGATGAGGAATGGCTCAAAAATTTAAAGAAAAACCCGAAATGATCAATGGTATGATTGGCCTCCACTAATGTCACCCGTATAAGAAGCCTATAACCACCCTCCAAGCATTGGGAACAAGTTATGCTAGGATAAGCAAATAGGCTTGGAGGAATTTCCTTACAAAAAGGTGTAGGGAAAAATGGATGTTGATGTATAGAGCCTCAAAATATAATGATATGCACCTGTCTGGTGGATTGTTGACTCTATCTAAAGTAGAGGGTGCAATCAAAGTAAGAATAACGGGTGTAATATTTTGAGAAAATGGTTGAGTTAAGAATTAGTGATATTTTTTGGAATGAGGGTGTTTGATTCTATTGAGGAAGATTTATCCATATTGCTAAATACGAAAGAATGAGGAAAAGATGAAAAAGGATTTTATAACCGATAGAATTCTAAAAAATGAGGATGGTAAAAGTGAAACAGATGATGTATGAATGTAAGTGGAGATTCAGAAATAAGAGAAGATTTATAATTACTAAGATACCTCATGAAAATATCCCTCAATAAATTAGAGGATTTTCTAGGATGATTATAGAGATTGGTGGTTAAGCCACTTGCAACGCAAACTCTGCAAGTGCAATTCTCATATGGTAGCTTGTAATGTTGCACATCTCCAATAATGGCAACTATAGGTGGAGTTGTGATAATATCTATAGATAAAGATTATGTTAGTGTGGATAATATCCTGAAAAATGAGAGAGAAAAAGCATACAATGGATGAAAGCTAGAGGGTGTATAGCAGGAATGAATGGTAATTGTAAAGATTGGAGAATGAAAGAATAAATGTGAAAGGGAATGTATGTGTATACATACATAGATACACACACACACACATATATATATATATACATACATATAGATATATAGATATATAGATATATATATATATATATATATATATATATATATGCGGGTTAAGTTGGTTTTTGTCATATCTCATTTCCATAAAACCCTAGTTATAATCGATAATTATGTATATTAATTATAATAATTATTTTAGGATATTTGATAATAAATATATTGCTAATATGTGTAATATAATTACAACTTATTAGTTATGAAATTGAATTAGGTTAAAATATGCTATAGGGTGTGTTTAATTTTTAAACTTAGGTTAGGTCTCAACAGGTATCTATTTCATCGAATAAACATAACTCGATAACCTGATAAATACTAGCAAAATTCTACCTTAATTATTTACCTAGATATTTTACCCTAACTTATCCCCTAAACTATGCTAGACCTCCCCTTATTGTCACCCTACTCTCCCCTACCCAGCACCCTACCTTATGAACCATTACTCTGCACCTACTTCCCCTCACCCACATGTTTTCCTCTCCTAATTTTACTCCTCTTTTCCCTTCACGCAACTAATCTAATTATATCACTTCTCTCCCTCTTGTTTTGTGCCAAAAAACTCAAGGAGCCTGCAAAATTTATACCTCACCCAAGCTCCCTTTGGCGCACAAAACTCTCCTAGCCATTCTTCCTGTCATGTATCCTTCCACCTCCAATTTCTAATCTACAACAAAAACTCCCATTAGTCTCCTTAACCAACCACTAGCCATCATCATCGAATGTCCCTACCTAGAAATAGTCACCCATGTAGTAACCTCCCATACACCCATGCATAAACACCTTGAAACCTCCCCATCTATGTACTAACTTTCCTTCCTTTCTTACCTTCGGCACTTCACACTAGATCAACCACCCCACCACCAGCCATAGCCATGGTTTCTTCCCCTTCTCCTTTGGCCAAATCTATCATTCTTTCCTTCCTCCTTTCAGCCATAACCCCCTAATCCCAACTCTCCCACCTTTAGCCATTTTGGCCACAACTAACCTTTTTTCCTACACCCATTTTACCAAACCTACTCCCCCTTCTTTGACCTCTTGGGCTGCACCTTTATTCCATTCTCCCCTCCCTAACACCAGCCATTCTCATTGTTCTTATTCCCCTATAACCAACCATTCTCACCGAGGCCACCTTCCTTCTTCTTGGTCAAAACTTCTCTTTCAATGTGAAGTCTTTCGTTAGCTTTCCTCTTGCTTGTTAAACCAATTAGTAGCCCTGAGTTATTTTAGTAATTTTATATTATTTATGTGTAATATTATATGCTAATTTATGTATATGTTTGGATGTTAAATTCCTAGGGGAATCCTTGAGAGCTTTGGAGAATACCACTTTCTTGTAAGCTTAGGTTAGGTAAGTTTAATCAGTCATAATATAGTAGAATTTATCTGCGAGCATGATAGGAATTTTTAGAATTAGAATCATGCTAGGAATTTATGCTTTTTGAGTATTATAGCATGCATGATAAAATGATAATATGTTGAATGGATGATATGCATGATTTTTGATAATTGAGTTGTGTGCATAGTAACATGTCAAATGTTTTAAGTCTGCATGTCTAAGATTTTGTTAGGGTTTCCATCCTTATCAATTTATGATTCAAATCCCATGAAAAATGCCTCATGATTTCTCATGCATGGAAGTTAGGGTTATGTTAATCCATATAGACGCAAATACACATAATTAGGCTTAGCTTATGATAAATTCCATTTGCATGGCCTAGGGTTAGAGATATTATTTTGCATGTACTATGATAATGATTTGCCTTGTTAAATGATTTTTTTACTTTAAATGTGTATGTATATGTTGCATGAAAGATGTGGTATGTGAGGGTCACATGATAAGGGATTTGGTGGGCGCAACCCACTAAATGAATGAAAAGTGAAAAATACAGCTAATCGCCAACATGCAAAGATTACCTATGTGATAAATATTCCATTTTTAACTACTCATGAAAACTCTCTCATAATGATAATGTTTGGTATGAAAATAAATAAAATGGTGAAACTAGGGTTTGAAGGATATTTTGATAATTTTAGCCTAATGCATCTTTTAAAAATAATTGAATGCTTGGATAACCTTAGAAATTTGATGGGATGACCTTATATTTAACATATCTTGACATAGACTTATGACCTTAGGGTTTATCAAAATAATTACCATTAAAAGAGAAAATGGTTAAGTATGGGAAATAGAAATTTCTGTATCATATGTGACTTATGTGATCATCTCATAAAATATTAATAATTAAAGTGAAAGACCTTAAGTTGGGAATGTGTGCTCTCTAGGGGTCACTACCTTAGAAGTGGGGTGTTATCCTTGATTATTTTCATTCACTAGGGTGTCATTGTGCCTCATTTTAAGGCCCTACTATATCCTATAGGTTACGTACAGGACCTATAAGGGGTATCGATACTTAAAGACTAGGTGACAGAGTTTGGGTAGGTATTATGTTGCTTTTGGGTGATGGTATGACTAGGCATACCACTACATCCCTAAGTTTGAGGAAAGGGTATTGTATTACTTTTAAACGCCAATATGACTATGTGCACTACTATGTCCTTAAGTTGAATTGCATCCCCCTTAAGTAAGAAAGTATAAATGGAAATATTATTGTGTAACAAAATAAAGGAATGGATTGTTGGTTCGGTAGTTATCTTAGTGTCCTACCTTTGTATTTTGATAGAGTAGTTGTTCTAGTGCCCTACCTTGGTTTATGTTGTTTTTTTTGGTTTGATAGACACCATAGTGCTCTACCCTGGTATTGTTTTGGATTGTTGTTTCGGTAGTTACCTTAGTGTCCTACCACAGTTATTGGAATGTACTTAACTAATCAAATATGACTTTGCACCTTAAAATGATGAAAAGTGCATTGGTATGTTTTACTATTAAGTTTGAGATTTGGATGTTGTCCCATGAATATTTCTTGTTGGTATTGTTCATGCCTTGTGCTCAAGTATACTTTTTGGTTTTTGTGTGACTATGTAAAATATGGGTATGTTGCCTCTTATGATGCATTATGATTTGCTCATTAAGAGGAATTTCTAATTATACCACTTTTGCATATGACTATGTAAGGGCCATCGAGTAGCATGAAGCTTATAAGAGCAGGTAGAACCAGTGGGGTCCTTAGGAAGAGGTTTCATTTTCAGAATCGGACTTTGGATTTAAGAGTTAGGAAAAACTGGAGTTGTAGCTTATATTATTGGTTTTTTTTACAATCGATTTTTCTTTGGACTCCTATATCCCTTGTTGTACTTTGGTTATATTGTTGTACTATGACATTTATTTGTAATTCTATTATGTGTTTTTTTAGCTTATTTACTTTAATTATGTTTTGTTTTATCCTTAGCACTTGATATAAAAATAAAAAAAAAGGCAAGGAAGTTGGACTTATGCTAAGAGTGGTGGTAACACCCAATAATTTCATAATTAATGCTTCTGCAAAAAATATCAACTGGTAAAATAGGGGTGTTATAGTTTATCTCATTTTTAATGTGAAGATGCAGAATATGCACACATCATTGACACAATCTCCCTAAAATCCTTATTTAGGAGAAGACACATGTTCTAATCCAACCTTGATTCTCTCTCAATCTATGCCTTTTCTTATGCAAAATAATGAGTTAATGAATGGTCTACAATAACCTAAGAATTTGGTCTCTTTTATAGCATCTATTAAGTGTATCATGTGGCCTTAGTCACATAAGCTTTTTCATAATTTAGATATTAGGGGAGAGAGAGAAAAGTAAAATTTATTCTGAAATTTTCATTGTGCATGCCATTCTAAATTTTTACCAATATTAAAAATTTTAAATTTTATGTTTACTAACTAAATGCTTGATTTTTTCTTAGCAAAACTAACCATCAAACATAGTTGTTGGAATTTGATTCTTCAACATCTACCAATGCATATAGGTTGGTGGTATTATTGTGTGACTCCACTTTTAATCTTCTCATTTATGGAAATTACTAACAGTTATTTCATTATTATATTATCAATAAGCCTATGGTATTTCCATATAATTGTATTTGTAACGACTGATTTTCCTTTCTTTTGTTTTCCGTTGGCGGTTATTCAATAATTTTGGGTTGTAAGTTAATCTTTTCACTTGTAATTTGCCGATAGTCATCTGTTATTTTATTTGTAAATGACCGATGGATATATCACATTTTGTAAAGTATCAATGTGGGTCATCAGTAACATCACTAAAGATCAGTTTATAAAAACTATAGGAACAACTCGGAAGCATGCATGGCTCGAGAAAAATCTCTACTATTTAGCCCAACTATCCTGGGAAATGATGAACATGATATATGAAATTTCAAAGGGAATGATGATATTGTTCTTTCTCAAATTACCACCTTTAGGCCCAAAAGAAGGCAACCCAACAAAGGAAAGATAGCCCAAAGACCACTGGACACACCGATCCTATAGGACGTTCTCATGGTTTGATAGAGGTCAGTTCGTTTGAATGCCCCATGATGGTTGGTTGTTCCCAACCGCATAGTATCTTCCCTTTTCCCTCATCCCTAATTCTACCACTATAAATATAGAATATGGCACTCATTTTAGAGGGGTCTAAAATCATTAATATAATTATCTTACTTTTGCTCTTTTCTTTCTCCTCTAACTTCCTCTCGACATTCATTTGATACTTACCCTTCTTCAATTTTCTAAAAATCCCTTGGTTTACAAAACATAAACAACACTAACCAATCATAAGCTAATAAAATATTAGATCCTTAAAATAGAACAAATATTTTAAATGTTGAGAAAATTAAAATTATAGAAACTAAATTTCAATAATTAAAATTGCATAAATAGAAAGTACAAAAATAAAATTAGTACTCATATCTATAAACAAACACTTTGATATTTTGGATAAAAATGCACTCGAGGTATTCAATGCCATCTAATCTTCTTGATTGGTATTGCATAGGTCATGAAAGAATTTCAACTATTTGATCTCCTTGATCAAATTGCACATAAGATATTCACCAACTTTTAATCATTTAATTTTTGGGATTGAATTATGCAAAAGTTCTTTAAGACCATTAAATCATTGAGTGAATATTTTAACTTCCACCCCAAATTGTGTTAATATATTTTCATACCTCAGCTACATACTTATAAATAATATAGTTTTCTAGAGCCTCATGCTTTTACTAACACTCGTGTACGAACCCATTTTTGCTTCATGATGCATATACTAAACAAGTTGGGACATAGTTAATGAAAGATGATGGCTTATGGGATAATTGATTGTGTAAAGTTAAAAAAGAGAAAAGAGATGAGAAGTAGCATAATATTTGATCAAGGTAGAGCCAAATATCCAACACTCACAACTATCACTCAAGGTTTCAATACTTAAGATAAAAATTATGAGATTTTACACTCACAACAAAGCTTTCACTCAACTTTGTAAAGGAGAAATAGGGGAGCTTGAAATTTTGATTTTTAATTCAAAAGAGTAGTGTGTTCCATTATGTTATGGCTACCCATATTTATAGTGGTAGTTATGGTTACAAAAATTTTATTCTACCCTTCCTCCTTACCTAACTAGTTACATTTCAATCATTACTATCTAGTTATCTAATGTAAGCTAACAACCAGTTCGATGATAAATAAAATGAGGTCAATTCATGTGTGGTATTTTAATAGCCATACCAAAATACAAAGCCCCTTACATGTTGAAATGGTAGGTAGTAAATCAAAGTACAAATCACTCAATCATCCCCTATGCCTAATCAATCATCTCTCATGCTTAGCCAATCAAAATAATCTGATTTGGAGAGGTTAAAATATGAATCCTACAGGTGGGATGACCTTGGATGTATATTACCTAGATGGTTGATTAATACCCAAAAAAAGTTATTGATTCTCACCAACCCTACCATCTTTATGCCTTATCTTTGTTTGCCTTTTTTATTTCAAATTTATTGGTGCAGGTGGAGTGATTATGCTTGATTATTCTCAACAAAATATATTTTGTTGAATCTTACATGGATGGGTTTCCTTTATGTGCCTCCTTGCATGACTAGTCTTCTACCTTATTTATTTTAGCTAATTAATTTTTTCCAAGTTAAGAGTATTTTTTAATCTCCTAAATTAGTAAAATTAATTGGTAAAATATTATAATGGGATGCTCCTGCATCACTTTAAGAACGTGGGAAAATTTTAGCCATTTCTGGTAGTCTTTTATTAACTTCGAGTAATGGAGGTTTATACTATATTTTTCAATCAACTTCAGGTGATGATGATGATATATATATATAGTAATGAGTGATGAGGCTACGTATCCATCATTTTTATGTACACAATAATGGGTGATGAGATTAACAATCTATCATTTTTAAATTTGTATAATTTTCTTAACGTTATCACTTGATGTGGCTTTCTATTAATTTCAAGTGGTGGAAAACTACATATAGTGATAGGCAATATGGTCATTAATCTATCACTTTTGATCTTTGAAATGATCATATTAGATCTCATTTGAGGTTATTGAATGAGAGACTTTTAGCCTTTTATTACCATGGACCTCGACCCTCCATCACCTAATTAAAAGGAAGATTATCAATCAAGATGTATATAATCAAATAAAATACATATTTCCAATATTTACAATTAGAACTGATAAAAAAATTAATTAGCATAAAAATAAAGAAAAGGGAGAAAAAAATATTCCTTATTCGAATCTAATTATAGACTATATTATAGCATCGGTAAGATGTTTAATCAATCTATATCAAATGGGGGATCAATGTTCTCAAAATTTTCTTAAATGTAAGATATGTCACATATGTAATATTTTATATACTTGTAAAAATTAAGATCTCACATAAGAAATTAAAAAGATAGGTTAGTCATCTATGATAGATAATAATCATATACATATAGAATAATAACTAAAGAAGATAAGTCACTCCCTTTTATTAAGCACTAATCAAGTTTGACACTAATTCCATGATCATTTGTTTATAGACACCCCAACATTCCCAACAAGATAAACATAGAAGCCTATAATGTATTGTTTTATTGAGAAACTTGAATAGATATAATAAAACAAGGTAAAGGAAAAGAGAGAAGATGGCCTCTTACTCATTTTTATATACAAGTTCTCTTCCATATACAATTTACCATATCTTATATAAATAGTATCTATACTTATATCTATTAAAAATAGTATCCATACTAAATCTTAGATTTAATACAAAACATATTCATAAATTGTATACCAAAATAGAATATTTACAACATAAGACCATTATGCAATTGTTGGATTTAATTTATCTACAATCTATAGGTATTAAGTTTTGTATAAATTTGTATCATATCAATAAAAAGAAAAGTATATAGTTTCTGCTGTAACTGTTGAGTGTATTTCATATAAAACTAAATGTTGATGGGCTACCAGTGTAGTGATTGTTGAGTTTATTTTAAAAATATGAATAGATTAAGTCATATTCCGCTATATTAACAACAATTGCATATTACTTCATTTAAAAATAAATTATATGGGACAACCTAGTTTTATTGAATTAATATTTTTCACTGATTTAATAAGTTTAAACTGGTAGCCCAATCAATAGACCAGTGCTCTTATCGTTTATACAACCAATATTATTTTTAAAACTATGATAAGTGCCTTCTAATCCGCCATCACAATTTACGAAGTAACCCAAAGAAAGGTAAATGAAAACAAAACTCGACGCAAAAATATGGTCTTCCATTTTTTATCTTGCCCAAATGGGAAGAACAGAATCATCGAGACAAAGCATACTCAGCACAAGCTGCATTTGTCACAGCAAATGACAATTCGACCAGACAAAAGATGTGAACTATGATGTGGCTCACGGGCTTCCTTAATTCATAGCGAAAGACGATATCTCCCTGTAGAACTCCATTAACGGGCAATGAACAAAACAGATTGCAGGACCTGAAATCAATCAGGTGAGAAAAATACTAACATTCAGGACCCAACACAAATTTCAACCAGTTATTCCATTAGTGGACCCTGAAACAGTAGTTACCTATCATGAATATGCATTAAATTATTTCCAGACGATGTCGCCCAAAAATCTAAGGGCTGGGACACCTCTGATTTCTACATCAACAAGGGGAGCCTCGATCAACATCAAGTTGGCAAGTTCAGCATCGCTGTTGATCATTTCTAGTGCGCGTGACTGATCCTGGAAGTTTCAATGATATGGGAACAAAGGCCAAGAGTCACTTAAAGTATTCTAAAAAGAATGTAGGATGAACACAGAATCATGCAAGTACAGCATATCCTCTGAAGATGTCAGCTAGAGCATTCAGGATATCATTGAGCTCAACATGTGAGCATCCAAAATTGCAAACTAGTACAAGAACACATGGACTCACGAATTTTCAACGTTTACCTTCCTTTTCATCGAACAAAATTTGCAGTCTGAAGCAGATGGAGGTAGAATTTGATTTACAACAAGCCTCTTCACGGGGACAGTTTCCTTTTTCAGTGAAGCACAGAGCCTTGATGACTCACTTATAGCCATCACCTTGACACAAAAGGGGCAAAGCCAAAAAACCCATCAGATGATATTATAGAGTATCCAAATTTTCATCGCAGTCTCCCTTATGAATAGAAAATTACTAAAAAATTTCAAGTCATGCTGATAGGAGAAACAAGTCTTCAGTATCTCGATGCCTTAGTCAGATTTTGCAAGGATGTACAGCCTTAACAAGATTTTCTGTTTGACATTCAGACAAGATCACTCTCGAATATGGGTGAGGAGAGGCGATCCCTTGTGCCTCCAAATTAAACGGGTCCAACTCTTTTATTTATTTATAGCCATATAGGTGTCATTATCAACATATAAGTGTTATAATCATCATAGAGGCATTATAATCACCATAGAGGCGTACGATACCAAAAGAGAATTCAAAGCTGAGTGACCCAAACTTCAATCACTAGGCTATGACCTAAGGCACAAATTTTTTGCATACAAGTATATTTGTTGAGTACAGAAATGTATATGTTGTAATTCATATTTTGAAAGAATCGATTTCTTACTTTGAAAGATACAGAAAAGATAGTCCTACATTTAAGGCAAAAATAAATATATATTATATGAGAGATGAAAATATTTTCTCCATCTTATATCTCATGAAACCATACAATTTGCAGAAAGAAACAATTAAATAATTATAAACAAAATGAGAGTTCAAAAACTGTTTGAAGAATTTTTTAAGATATGTGTTTTATTTTCCGGTTGACGTAAGATGTATTTGGCAACCAAGTCATCTCTATATTATCTATAATGTGACAATACTTCTTTAAATTTCAAAACTGCCTCTACTTTTCATCACACCTCTACATAAAACATTCTAAAACAAACACTTAATATTAAATTACAAGTCCAAACATGTCAATATGCATCATTTCAAATCATCTTCATTTCAGATATTAATTTACCAAACATAACTGTAGCTATTTCATCTGAAAGGAGCAAATTTGAACAATTTTAAGCTTTTGAAGACATGTTCCCTTTTTTTTCATTTAATCCTAAAATTTGTTTTCGATTAATAACAATTTATAATGCAAGAGCATAATGATAATCTCAAGGTTGCTCTAACACGTAATGACAAACCAAAAATTATGAGATACTTTTTAAGTAGCAAGAGTTAATATTCTATTTACCTTTTAACACAAAATCAACTATAAATATAATTCAGCTTGCCAAAAAAAATGATTTTGTTTGGATAGAAAACTTCTTAAATGATGGGATTGAATCATTTTTAAATTTCTTTAGCTATAAAGTTATTATTTTGATATGGTTAAACATGAGGAATTTGAATAAAGTATTTCTAAATCAACAATTTAAAATTCTAAGAATTGTGTAAATCCTATTTTAAAGCATCCAAACACAATATTTAAACTAATAAAGGTTATAGGAAAAATATTCATTGCACTATTATGGTGACATTTGCATCACAAAGTTCATTAAAACCAAGTTGATAAACTCAAAATTGCATTTAAAAAAACTCTAAGAAAAAAATAATAATGTTTTCAATTAACTTATGGTACCTAATTTGTCACCTTATTTGGATTTTTAGATGTTACCCTTATTGAGTATCTAAAATGGACAAAAAAAAATATAGTGCATCAAAGTTTCACAAAGGCCAGCAACATAGAGGAATAATCAAATGTATGTTTTCACTGAATATTTATTATTTTGTTCCTTTTATTCCGGGGGGAGGGGGAGTTTGTGAATTTATTTAGCTATAATTTGAAAGATAAATTTTTATGTATATTTGGTATATTTTTTTGACATAATTATCATATTCAAGTAAAATTAAAACAATATTATTTATATTAAAAATAACAAAATGGATCCTTATTTATTGTTTTCCCTAAGCCTCCAAAATGCCAAGGCCGGCCCTGAAGAAGACCAACTTGGTCAAATGAAAGAGACCATCAACAACAAAAGAAACAATATGAGCAGACTCATAGACGAGTTATTATAATTGCAAGAGCAATGGACATCTTCCTCTGCACTTACCGTTGGAATTGTCACTATGACAAATTCAGTTGAGTCTGGATCACGAAAAAGCTCCCTCACTTTCACCATCCTTTCTCTTAGCTTCTCTAATTTGCCAGCCTAGAAAAAGGGGAAAATGCAATGTTGTTATCTTTTAACTAGGATGCATGGTTGTCAACATATTATACAATAAATTCCATTTGATCGAATATCAAGCTTACAGCATCCTGCTGAGTCACTTCTTGTCCAAAGACGGATTTGATGGCTGAAGTTGCTGAAGCAATTTTCTCCCTAAGCTGCACTTGCCATAGAGCTTTAATATTAATAACAAGAGGAGCACAAAGAGTGGTTATGAGAAAAACTAGAAGATGAGGCTACACCGCATAACGTGTCAAAAAGGAAAGACACAAAAGATGAGAGTCAAGGTGGTTGTTTCAGACCATCAGTGCTCTTTTCCATGTGATATTGTATAGGGATGCAAGATTTAAATTATAGGTGTTCTTTCAGGATGAAAGCTTATTGAGACATTTCTATTAGAATCCAACATGCTCCTATGGGTTCGGTAGTCGAGTTGGTTCAACCAAATCATTTTCACTCATATACAATATATCCTTTTTTGAATTTTAGGAAAGAAAAAAATATTGAAAAATCAACCCACTATGGCATTAAAATGAGTGCCGTCCTTCTCTTCTTTATAAGATTAATCAACAAAAACCGTCCGTTGATTGTGAAAGAGAGAGAGAGAACAAAAGAACTTTTAAAGGAATCATGAATTATGGGTTTTTTTTATTAAATGAAAAACCATGAGCTTTAATCCATATGATTACAGAATGAAGCTATCAGTTGGAAAATCAATTGCTATTGAGGAAAGAGAGGCCAAATACAATATACTGTTATGGTCCAGGATCTCGTCATAGGAGAATAGGAAATATGGAAGTAAATTAGAGGTTTTTGGGTTGAGGGAGCTTGACATTGGGAAAAGAGAGATTAGTTAATTCTCCAACTTATAAACATTCAATAACATAAGGTTCTATTTTTGGGTTTAAAGAACCCTAAACATAGTTAATATCTAACTAGATGATAGTATCTTAGAAATCTAGACTCTAAAGAATATTCATAGATTATTTAATTACCATTGTAATTATCACTTTTTTAGAGGTGATTGGTAACTTACCAGTATCTAAACTAATAATGAATTAACTAGATTATAATTCCAATTACCCAAATCCCTAAAGGATAAACATCCTCTAAAGATAATCCTCAAAATAAAACACTAAATCCTCTAAGGAAAACACCTCTCTTGAGATAATAACCATACACCTAAAAAAAATTATTCTCCAAAATATAGAATGTTTGTGTCAAACAAACTTATTTAAAATAAATAAATAAAAATAACTCATAATAAAAGGCCAGAAAAGGATCAATATCATTACTCTCCTATTAAAAGGAGCTTGAGCTCACAGGCCAGAAACTCATCCATAAAATTAATCCCCTACCAAAATACAAGCTTGCTCTCAAGCTCATAACATGGATAGGAGTAAAAGGATTCGGTCATCAACTACCATGCAACTTGATGCAGAGGGAAACTGTTCCAAAAACTGCCCCGAGCGATCAACTACTTTCTCACAAGTGAAACTAATATCCAAAGACAACATTGTGGCTCATGGCACCCATTTCTTTTTATTATGAGAGACTAGAACTTTGAACTTATCATCTCCATGCTTAAAAGACCACTACACCGAGCACATTACCTTAGCAACATCAACATCCAGAGCTTGTACACCAATTCTGATTCAACAAACTCCATAATCATCAAAGCTAAGAAAAACTTCATATGTTACCCCCTAAAAATTATTCTCTCAAAGACAAGCTCAGCCTTTAAGTGTTTTATCCAACTTGAATTTGTATGCACACAAGGATGAACCATTGGCATGCCGCATGACAAGGGCATAGTTGATTGTTGGAGTTGCACAAGGCTTTGTAGCACCTCGTAACTCCAAGCTTAACATAGAAAAAGGTGTCGAGACTCCAACAAGTAATACACAAGTAAAGGCATAAGCATAGGAAAAGAGGATAATATATATTCGTTGGTACTATGCCGAATAAGATGCAAAGTGTGACCAACAACTATAAATATACTATTAGAGTATTCGATTCTCTTGGCCGTCGCTTGGATCTTTAGGGTTATCCAAAATTGGGTGGAAGGAAGCTAAATCCACCATGATTTGCCTCCCCTTAAGAGGGTGGAGTGTAAGGGCAACCTGTGGATAGCTTGCCTTGACCATGTAGCCAAGGGACCCATGTTGGTTGGTCAAATCTACTAGGAAAAGAATGATGATAGCTCATTAAAATGCACCAGAGGCCAAAAGAGGTGTGCAAGCCTTAGACACCGCCTACAAAGAGGATTCCTTTGATGCTTCTCTCTAGATTGCGACTATGGCAATATACTCTAAGCCTCTATAAGAAGTTGTGTGTGCAAGCAATAGGGCGCAAAGTAGCTTGTAAATGTGAAAGTCTACCTTCTATCATGGTTGCTGCTGATTAGCTAACATATATTTTCTATTCCATGAGTCAAATAGTGTCTAAACAAAGAATTGAGAGCCTCTTGGTTTACCTGAGTTGAGGCAACAACTAGGGTTGGTAGAGTGTAACCACAGTCGACAACCATGTGAACTTAGTCGATGACTTATGTTGCTTTTAAGGCAGATAAAAAGTGGATAGGATAAAGGTTGATTGGCAAACTATTGGCAGCGACCACCTACATCATTTGTCAATGGTTTGCTGCGGTGCTAGTATTGGTGACCTATGGAGGTGGTGTTTGATTTGTCGTGGCCAATGGTAGGGTCAATATAAGGGTGGTTTGTGGTGTATGTGACACAAGGCTTGCAGTTGGTGGTTAAAGGGTTAGGGAATGGTGGTTTGTTGTGAAGCAAGTGATGGTATAGTCATGGTAGATGATGTTTCTATGATAGTCGACAATGGGTTGGTGGTGGTGGATGGTGATTGCGAAACTCATAGGGTGCCTACGATGGATAGCAAACACTAGTTGTGAAGCAAGCATGGTGTCTTAGTGGTGAGTCCTAGGTATGAAATTTTTTTTCCATGGGTTTAGAGGCCTCATCGGGGAAAGGGAATTCCCATTCAAGTTCAGGGATGTTTTTAGGGGAAAAAAGGGGTTTGCCACACCGCCCCAATACATATGTTTCGTGTGTGTGCATGTATGAGAGAGTGTGTGTGGGTGGTTGGGTGTATTTAGGTACATGTTCATACGTATCTATATTTTAATTCCCAATTAATTAGGGTTTTGTGTTCTCAATTTTCTGTCTATGTGAAATACTGAAGGATTGAAGACCTCCTAACTCTTGAGTGAACAGTCAAACACTTCCTCTCCTTGACTCTCCACTACTGATATACCATCTCTTCTCTTCCCATGCCTCGATCACTTACAGCCCTTCGCAATAAATCCTCCACCCACAATGACTGAGCACCACTTTGATGGTTTGATCACAAAGCTTCACCATTCATTTGATTTCAAAGGACAACAATGACCGCAAAACCTCGTGATATGTTAATCTTTTGAGCTCCTCCCTGGCCTCATTTGTTCACCAGCTCTTCTTCTCAAGCTTGTATTATGTTCAAGACGCCCAATGCCTATAGATGAGTTGAGTCATTTGTCTTCTACACTTTATATTTGGTAATTTTTTAATATTTTATTTAATTATCTGGCAGTTAAAGGCAATGCTGTTGATTTATTATGCATTTCAATATTTCCTATTAAAAGTGGCGTTGCATGGGGATTTTTGTCTCACTTGTTTTTGTAACACCCCCTCCTTACTGTTTAATTTCAAGATTAGAGAAGTTTTTAGTTCATTGTGTTCTACTTTTGGAGAAATAAAATAAGCACTTAGAGCCATTTGTTAGCTATATGGACAAACTACTACTGAGGTCCTTAACATACAATTAAATATCGGTCCCCATACGCAATATCAGCCGATATATATTAGTTTTTGAGTTGGGCAGTACGTGAAATTGGCGATATATGACGATTTTAGAATTTTACGTATTTATCGACAATATATCGGTTACCAGTCAATATTTGCTGATATTTTACTAATATTTACTGATATTTTTTTATATGTACTAATATTTGTTGTGAAAAAAAATAAATAAAATCACACCACGACAAACATGGCAGATAAAATATCATTCACAAAAAATGGGGATCAAGGGGGTTGGGGATTTAGATATATTTGGGGTTTGGGGATAGGATGGGGTCCCAATCCCAACCCATCTCATTGCTAACCCGGGATGAAAGTATCTAGATGGTGGTGCTCATAAGGGAAGTGGTGAAATCTTCTAAAGATTCTCAGCATTAGTTTTGACCAGTTGCTCAACATTATTATTCAAAGTGCATTGTTTGTCGATCCCCTTAGCTACCTAATCCTTGTAATCTAAGAATAAAAGGGGCACATATCTCGATAAATTTAGTGGTTGTTATTATGGTTCAGAATTTTGCCATAGGGAATCAGGAATATGAAAGTTAAAGGGAGGTTTTCAGGATGAGGGAGCTCAACACTAGTAAGAGAGGGAGGGATTTGAGTAGCTACGAATTAACCATTTTGTTAATTCTCTAGCTTAGTTTTATAAATTAGCAGAAGGCCTTATTGATGGAGCTTACTATCTCTAGCTATCCAGACTCTCAAAGGACATCAAATCCCTAGATAGTTACCACAATAAATTATCACCATAAACTAATAATAAAACTAATTAGATAATAATTCCAAATATCTAACTTCTAAAGGATAAAAACCTCTAAAGATAATCCTAAAGATAACAGATTAAATCCTCTAGAGATAACACACCTCTCAAGAGATTATAACCACATCCCTAAAAATAATTATTCTCCTAAATATACTACACAAAACAACTAATAATAATAATAGAAAAATAACCTAGAGGCCACCAAACTCCAGCTGCCGGGCTAAGGGTTTGATCTCGCCATTGTCGGCCCAGTCTAGAAAGAGGTCCATAAAATATACCCCATCATATAAATGCAGAAAGGAAGGTAGAGGAGGAAAGAATATGTGGGTCAATTTCCACGTCCTTTTCAAAATTTGAGACATGAAAATCTCATTTGATGGAAAATGTAATATTGATGTCTTGTGTAAAAACAACCACATACAATTTAAGCTGTTACATATGTCTTACAATGTGAAAATGATTCAAAAACTAAATTATATCTGTATATTTGCATCCACCTGGAAAGAAAAGGATGTGGGAAGATAAGAATCAGATGCAGTTCTTTGTTGAAAGAACTGCATCTATGTTAAGAAGTTCAAGCGTGTTTATCTAATTATCACAACAACTATGAAATTGATAAAGACTAATCATAATCACGGGGACAAACTACTCAGGCTTTCAGAATCAGAAGCTAACCTTCAAGATCCGGCCAATTGAGGCATCTAGAAAATCTGGCAAGGACAAAAGCCGCAGGGTGTGGCCCTGTATCGCATTTCAGCAATATTACGAGAAAAGAAAAAGAAATGATAAAGGAGAATATTGACAAAGTTCACTGAAGCATAATGCATATTCTCACCGTAGGAGCAGTGTCAAAAACAATTCGGGTAAACATGCTATACTCTTGTGACTCGAGAAATTGCATCACCTAGAACGAAGTCCAATATTAAGTAAGAACTTCAAAACAAAGTAAACGTGTACACAGCACAGTAGCAACACAAAACATGAGAAACCTAGAAACATGCCTTGGAAATTGCAATAGCTTCATCCAGGCCAGGAGGTGGAGTGTCCAGAAGCTCTCCAAGTTTAAGCTCTCCCAGCTTTGCATTGAAAAAGGAACAAAATTAGTGAGCACTCCGCAACATATAGCAGCCTTACTTTGCATAAGCAAACAGGACTACTGGGGAGGTACGGAGTGTGTGCATCATTCAACAAATCTAGGCAGCCCTATAGAAGAAAGGATCACAGGGCATACAAGAATAATACCCCAGGAACTTATTTTATTCCACCAGTCTACCTATCTCCAGCAATAAGTTTGAATTCATCTTTGACAAGTAATTGCAAGAAAATTACCATAGTAAACTCTGTGGAAAAAAAAAATCTTCATAAGGGAAGGTTTGACCATACCTGTTCCACAAGCATTCCCAATCCCAAACTGTCCATGAAATCCTTGACACCCGATCCCTCATTTTTCTGAGTTGCACCACGGAATTCTTCCCTGGCATTCTCTGGATTTATCTGACACAGTTCTACCAATTAAACTTACTAAGTATGTAGAGTATTAAAAGAGGAGAGATTTTTTTATTATAAAAGATAGATTTTTGATTGGTAAATAAAAGATGAAATTGAAGATCTATATTGACATTATTTGCTACATAAATTTCGGCATATATTTATTTAAAACACTTTATAGTAAACTACAATATAAAAAAAAATAAGGGTAGTTTTGGATTCAAAAAGTGACAGATCATATCATTTGAAATGAAATAATAATTTGCATAATCTTTAAACAGATGCATCTCACAATGAAGTATATTCTCCAAGAAAATATGGTGAATAAGGTGTCATCAATACCTCAAGAGCAAAAAGCGGGGAATCAGGCCCTTCAACCAGAACTAGTGTGCCCCCTGTCAAATCCTGAGAGAAAAGAAAGTCACAATACACTAATAAGCAAATACAGCATTGGTGAATGAATAGACTTGATTCAACTGTCCTCACCAAAAAGTAATCACAAGAAATCACTCTCAACCTGGGCAAAGGAATCACTCAAGGAATGTGCTGGATCAGTTGAAACCACCAGAGTCGGATGACCACTGTTTGCAAACTTCACAGCTAGTGATGCTGCACAGCTCGTTTTTCCAACTCCTCCTTTTCCTCCCAGCATATAATACTTCCTCTTGGTCCCAGAAGCCATCTCATCAAAGCAAGTCACAGATTCACCAGCAGCAGCCACTGATCTCACTGGAAACAAACCAGATATAAAATTACAACAAGAACATGATGTCAGGAAATAGTAAGTGTCAGCTGATGAAATGAGCAACAATTTAAAACTTCGAAAGACCATCAAGTGGCAACTGTCAGCACTCTTCAGATTGCAAACCAGGAACTTCCCAATTCAAAATTGGGATGTAAGGAGAGCAAAAGGCAACAAAATGTTCAAGCCCCCCACTAGGTATATGCAACTAGGTAAGTTCATCACCAACTAGGAAACTGTTAAGACATCTATTTTTGGTTATTTAGGCATAGTGCATGAAATTAACATTCAACTATTTATATAATGTCTAAAACGCTAAGGCTAAGAATCACCAGCATATTTACATACAGTCATTTCATTTTTGCTATTTAAAAAGGCAAAAAGCAAGTAATGTTTCATAAGAGATGGAAAAACAATGAAGCAAATTTTGTTAGAGTTCAAGAAGACAATTGACCTAGGTTGTGTGTAGAAAAAAGGTGATTACATTGAAAGTTTTGGAATTATGCATTAACCTCTTATTCTTTTTCCTGGTTTGAATTATGACACTATCATGATAAGAGGTAAAAATGATATAGAATAATGCGGACACCGCCTCAATGAACGCCATTTTCAACCTTATTTTAAATTATCTAAATTTATTTCTGGCTTGTTCTAACATTTTATGTTTTAAGCAATGGGAAATGTCAAGCCTAAAGAGCAAAAATTGGATAGTATTCAATTTCATAATTTTTAAGTAGTTAGTTTAGGGGTTATTGAGCCTTATATAGTTACATCCAATAACTAGCCCATTTAAATAATCAGTAAAATTAGATATTAATATTTAGTGTCTTGTGTGGGGTGCGTGCATAAGTGGCTAATGATGATATGTTCTCAAAAAAAATAAAAATAAAAATAAAAATAAAAAACCTCTGACATTAGACTTAGGTTTTGACAACATTTACCCAATCCTCTTGTCCTTTGGCCTCAAAGAAGTATGCCCATTTGCCTACCCCAAGCCTAAATGAAAATGGGTGATGGGTTTTAAAATCCTCCCTCCTTCTTGGTCTAAACCATGGCTGAAGCACAAAATCCAGCTCACATTCCTCAATTTGTTTAATTGGTTCTCAAAGAACCCTAACTCTCCTTTTCTTTTAATCTCTCCTTGCCCTTTCCCGCTAAGGAAACCAACACTCCCTCACTCTTTGTCTCCTTCATTGTTCCTTCTCCTTCATCCCACTTCACTTCACCGCTCTATTTTAATGGCCACTTTTCAAAACAATTTTCCCATTTGGATTAAATGCTACCCCTTTCTATTATACCATAAGATCCCTCCCCAATGATTGACTTTGGCTATAAATTTCTATAGGTTGTTTATGTCTTTGGTTGGTTGAAGATTTATAAAACTAAGGGCTTGAGTCATTCTATTCTGTCAGATGCTTAGTCAAGTACGATGACAATCTGAAGGAGTGACTTCAATTCAGAGGGAAATGAGTAAGTGCGCAACTTTGTTCATAGAAGTGTTCCAAAACACATAAATGAAGCAATAATTTAGAATGATCTAGATTGACAAATGGATCCCGAGCAACCAAACCTTCTTTTGAATATTTATTGTCAAACTAAAATGTGAAGCCTTGTTGCCAATAGGAAGCCTGCAATGGCCCTCATAGTAGGACTCAGGCAATTAAATCGCGGTCGCGGTGTCACGATATCAGAGCATCACAAACGATAAATTATGTGTCGTGATAGTCATGACGTGAATTTTTATTTTTATTTCCCTATATACTCTAATTATTATTATTGATCATTTGAATATAAATATTCAATAAACTAGCGTTTTATATTATATTAGAAGTAATAAAATGAGTCATTATATGCTAAATGTTCCTAATAACCTTAAATATACCTTAAAATGAAAAAAGACATATTATTTAATAGTACGTTTGAAGATAATAAATAGTAATACTTTATTATTATTTAATAGTAACTTGGCCCAAGATATATATAGTAAATGAAGAAAAAAAAATTATCATGTATGCTTTTTCAGTAGATTTAAGAATTCTCAATAAATTGGTGATTTATCCCGATTTATCAGTGATATTTTCTAATTTATTGGCAATACTTATTTATCAGCTGATTTACCAGCGATTTATCGGCCAATAAATGTGAAATTTTAAAACCATAGCATATCGGTAATTTTGCATTACGGCATACCCAAAAACCGCTATATAGCAGCTGCTACACTATAGCGGGAACATTATTTAATTGTATGGTAGGACCTCACATGCTTCATATGTTTGACAACAGCATTGGACGAAAACTTTCATATACTTGTCTTTTTCTAGCATGTGATGCACAGCGTTCCTAAATTTTGAGATCGATCCTAAGTCCTTAAACATTGATGGCCACCTTTGATTTCTCTGATTGGCTTTTCACATCCAGATCACCCCACCAGCAAGATGCAGACAAATAGATTAGACTCGATGAGAGTTCTAGCTACTTTCTCTGGATTAATACCGATACAAAATGGCATATCTTGGTTGTCAAAGTTAAGGAAGTTCGGAGGTTAGATCATAAGAGCTGATATCATAGCTTACAAAGCTTTTCTTTAGAGAAACAAATTTAGACACAATATACTAACAAAGGTTTGCACTCAATCGGTGATCATCAAATAGCCACAGGAAATAGTGCTAAGCGCCATTAATTTTTTCACTTTCAATGTTCCACAACTACCATTTCTCGATGCACCCAATATGTGTTTTTACTAACTCCTAAATTTTTTGTTGGTATCTCAATTTGTTATCAACGCTATAAGTACTCGTATTAGTTGGTGGATTCGACTGCTAGCTGCTGAAAATTGATTACTACTCAGGACAATATTTTAAAATTCAAACTCAAATAGAGCAGCTAAAAGCTGCGAAAATTAGAGGAATTGAGGACGGATACAAGAGTGCTGACCTTGCAACCGGTTCTTACGAGATTTTCGAGAGTTAGAAACTGAAGTGAAGCTGACGGAAGCATTAATCCTCCAACGCGCTAAAGAGTTACTAAAATTGGGCAAGTGAAAGCGCAAATTCAAAGAAACCATGGAAGGAGTCGGTTGAATATTATGAAGAGATGATGCTGAGGAAGCCAAAGCTAGAGACAGCACCCGCAAACTCGCCATCTCCTCGATGGATGCTTTATTTTACCTTTTCGCGACTTATACTGTTTCTGGACAAGGGTCGAGTAGGCAGCCACCAATCCTGACGGCAAGGAAAGTGAAAACCAGGAGCAGGACCGGGCTCATGGACTTTTGGGGCTAGGCAAATAAGTTTAATGGACATTTATAAACCACGCCTCTACGCTGCTTCTATGTCTCTATCTTTGTGTGTGATGAATTTATCTCATATTTTGCTTGGGGTTGAATTTCGCATGGGGGTAGGGGCTGTAAGTAATATCCCATTTTTTGAATATTCTGATTTAATTCCGAGATAAACTTATTCTTTAGACCTCTAATCAATATACTCATTTCACACCATGCTCTTTTTCAATCCATATGAGTGTGGGAACTCCACTATTTTCTCAACTCTTTACCTCATTCCTTCTTTATGAACTTGTATCTTGGTAAGTTCTAAAGGAATCCTACTTGCTACATGCATTTAAGCTTGTTCCAAAGTTTGGACGATTGCTTCGGTATTTTAGAAGTTCCCATTGTTATATTATGCAACATGGAGTCTATTATTTAGAAATAATGATATCTTATATTATATAATTTATGATATCTTATAAAAGTTTAGAATCCTTGATTAATTTTTTAAATATTATGATCACATTTTTTTATCTTTTCTTACGATTTTAAATTTCATGATATTTTCGAGTCATCTTTTGTCATCAAATTTATTGAAAATTGATCTAAATTGACTATATTTGGATTATTTGAATTTTTTTTCCTAAGTCTATTAAGTCTTTTCAAAACTTTAAATGGGAACTTTAACGAAAAAACTTGTACATTATCCTTTTTACCATTATTCGTGTTTTAAATCTTGAAAAAGTATTTTCCAGCTAACAATTTTTTTTTAAATCTTCGGAATACTTATTGTAATTATTTTTTATGTGTAAAGAAAAATTCTTTTAATTTTAGACATAATTAGTCCTTGAAACACAATTTTCTCTAAACAAAAACTATACTAAATATCTAAAATCTGTTCCTAATCTACCTAAAATATTTAAATCATTTTGAGACATAATTTGCTAACCCTAAGACCTATCGAGATCATATTCTCCTATTCCTTTAATTTTGTTAGTAATTTTCCACCATTATTAGAAAAATATCAAGCTAAAATAACTAACATTTTACCATTAGTTGTTCCTAATTCAATCTTCATCCCCCATTTTCTCCTTAAACTCATCAACCTTTAGTCTTCTTCTCCCTCCATAAATTATTTTGAGCTTTCTTTAATACTTGATGGTTTTGTTTGATTTTTTCATATTTTGGGTGTTTTATTACAAGGATTTCAATAAAAAGCTTTTGTTATAGGAGGAGGGTATCTAGCTTACTTAGGAGTACAAAAGATTTGGTATATTTAATTATGTAATAAGTATACAGAATATTGTGGTGTTTGAATTGATTATGGTATATTTGAGCTTTTGTGGTAGTTTCAACCTTTGGCAAATTTTGTGTGTTATTGGCATTTTTTATGAATTTTGATGATTCCAATTAATTATTTATGTTTTTAGATGTAATTTCTTATATTAAAAGCCTTTATTTGAGTATGTATAGTCGAAGTGATGATGTAATGAAATTTTAGCATGAAAAGGTTGTTTTGGATTATTTTTTTTTTCATATAACCTACGATTTTTGTGTTCTTCATGTGCTCTTATATATTTATCATGTGTTCAATGAATAATATGCAAATTTCATATTTTAGATCCTTATATGCTAATATTTATGATATTTTAGATGTTTAAGAGTTTAGGGGTATTATGGTCAATTTACATGCAATCTAAATTTATTAATTAATTCTTTGGTGATCTAATATTCTAGTTATTTTTTGGGTATGCTTATTATTTAATTTTATGATTTTAGGATTTTATTTAATATTTTATTATTAATTATTAAGTTTATGGCACATTAGGGGAGAATGGTAATTTAATATCTAAATGCTTATAGTGAGATATTTATGGAGAATGGTAATTTAATATCTAAATGCTTATAGTGAGATATTTATGGTCAATAGTTGACCGTAACCATTATTTTAACCTTTGAAATAGTAATTTCATATTAATAGTAAATTGATGTGAATGGTACATCTCAATAGTAAATAGTTTTTGTTTGAAAATATAACTTTCTTGGCATATGACTACAAACTCTGCTATAGGTGATTAATGTTTTGTGAATAGTTAATTTTTCTGAAATTGGTGTGTGAGCTTATATAGGGGTGGTGAATAATAATATATCTAAAATTTATTAATAAATTAAGTGTAAAACTGAATTGAAAATCTAAGCGAGTAGCATAGGGATGGCATCTGAGGTAGGGATGTGTAATTGATGCATTCAATGTTATTTTGTATGGTGCTAATTGTCTCTTTACATAAGCATATCTTATGTTTGCTATTGGTCTCTATGCCTTTAGTAGGGTCCCTCTATTTACTTTATATGACTTACAAGCCTATAGATGGTGTGTAAGAATTATGGTACTTAAGGGGTTTTGTGGCTATTTTAAGTCTTTGTGCCCTTGATAATTTTTTTTTTGTGGTTGTCTTCAGTCTTTGTGTTCTTAATGATTTATGTTTTGGTTTCATAAGTCTCTATGCTCATGATGTTTAGTTCGGGAATTTCATGAATGAATATGCATTATAATATATATCAATAGGTTTGATGGGATATTAGTAACATTGGGAAACATAAGGAATGAGTAGAATAGTTGGATAATGACACTATTTATATTTTAAAAAAAATTAAGTGTAGGAAATTATTTGTGTGATAATGAAAATAAAGAATAGAATATTCAGTAGACCTCACATGTATGTGAATTTCATTATTTTCTATGTTTGGTAAATTTTTCATAATGTTTATATTATTTCAAATGTTTTATTTGATTTCTACACTTTGATAAATAGTAATGAATAGTAATGAATAGCATGAATAGTTATGAATTGTGTGAATAGTGTGAATAATGTAAAATTTATAATATGTTCTAAATTCATGAAATCATGTGTTTTTCCATATTCAAGCATTCTATTTTAGTGTATGTTTACCTATGGCATGAGTGATAATTATATAAGCATGATATCAAGGTTAATTATATGATAGTAGAAAAGTGTTATAAGGTCTAAATCCATGATTATGTGAGTTGTTTCATGCAAATACCATGTAAGGAATGTGCTAAGTGTTTATTATGGAGTCAAATTCATTATGATCTATCACTTTCAACATATACCTATATGTGTAACGTGAGAATGTTATCATTTTTAGTTGGTTATATTTACTTAATACGTATATCATATTGCTACTACACTTTTTCATATGTTTGGTGCAGGCATAATGGTTGTTCTACAACTTTTGATTGGGTTAAGCTGACAATAGAGTTATCCGGTAGTAATTAAAGTTTATGTGTGATACCTTAAATTTTATCTAACTCTAATCCCAAATAATTAATATCATAACTTAATCCTAATCTTGGGTAATTGATATTTTTATCTTACCCTAATTTCTTTATCATAAACTTAATCCTAATTATGGGTCATTAATATTTTAACCTAACTCTAACATTGGATGATTGATAAATAAATTTTACCCAAACTCCCTAATCTAAAATTTAAACCTAATTCTAATCATAACCCCAAATTATTTTTCATTTCCCTTTTCTTTCTCTTTTTGTCTTTTCTTTCCCATTTTTCTTTTTCCTTTTTCATCTTCCTAGCCTTGATCTCCTCTCTTCTCCTTCCTCTTTGAGCCATGTAACCTACTCCCATATAGATCCCTTCTTTATTTCCCTTCCCAACCCTACATTGCTTGCACCTACAACTCCCTAATTTACCTCATGTGCCCTACACCCCAACCATGCCAGTTGCCGTCCTTCCCCTAGATTTTTTCATGGAAAACAAGCACACACCAAACCATGCCAAACCCCCTACACCTTCGGCATTTTTATTCCATGACTCACATGATCCCACCAATGTCCACCCACCAACCTACACAGCCACCGCCAACTTACACCACACTTTCCATAGCTCCATTACTTTGGTTTTACCTTTTTCTCATCCTCCTTTGCCTTAGATTTTCTTAGGGTATTTTCCCTAAGGTCTAACCTTGTTTCGTTCTTCATTTTATAGGTGATTTTATGGTGGTATTGAAGGAGGAGTCTTAAGGTTTATACGTGCTTAGAGACCAAGTATATTTTGGTAAGGATACATTTCATAGTTATAATTTTGTATATAATGTGCAATATTATATGAATTCTCATGCTTAGTATCATTATATGGATTATTTCATGATGATAATGTCACTATACGATATGTTGTGTTGTATTGTAGAAAATTGAGTAACATGTGAAAACATATTTTTATGAGTATCATTTAGTTAAGCTTGTTCGTGAGTTGGGTAGTTGGTATGAACCACTATATAAGTTAGGATAAGGTGTGTGAATTGTGTATATATATATATATATATATATATATATATGTAATCTTAGTTATCTTAATATGATAAGTGGTTTAATGCATGCTAAATGTATTATGTGTGATACTTGGAGTGACTATAAGTGGCATAAGCCTAATAAAATGAGAAAATAAATTAAGTTGGAAATAGTAACCTTAGAGGTAGTTCATTATTTCATGTGTAAAAAAATAAAGTTAGATATTGATTTTTAGATATGTTGTTAATATTGGTAATTTAGGAATGTGTACGAAATTTTGTCATTATCTGAGTCTTATGGAAAATGTTATGCCTAAATTATGAAATTAGGGTTTTGTAAGGATGGTGAATAACAACCCTAGAGGTAGGTTTGTTATCACATGTATAAGACGTTGGAGTTAGACCTTTATTTTTTGTATATTTTTAATATTAGTATTTTAGGAATGTTTATTAAATTGGGTAGTTAGATGAGTATTATTGAAATACCCCAAAACTCTAATTTAGAGAATTATGGTAAATTTAGGGATTTATTAGGAAATTTAATTAAATAAATTATTTTATTAAAATAAGAGGAAGTAATTAAGGTAAAATCAAGAGGAAATTAATAAATAATTTAATTGAGAAAAATTAGGATGTTTGGCTAATTAAAATGGCATTTAGGAAAACTCTTTCAAAAATCTGAAATTAACCTAAAGAGGGAATTTAATTATTATTTTATTAAAATATTATTATTTCTAAATATCCTAAAATACCAAAATAATTTAAATACCCCAATCCACCTTTTTTTCTTTTTTTTCTTTTTTTCCCTCTCTTTTCTTTTCTTTTCTTTTCTTTTCTTTCCTTCCTCTCCTTTCCCTTTTTCTTTCTTTCCTCTTTTTCCCCCGACCTAGGCTAGCCCACCCCTGTGGCCCAAACCCTCTCCCCTCCCCCTTTCTCCCGTGCGGCCCAAGGCCACCTTCCTTTCTCTCCCTCGCCAGCCACCAGTCCAGTCCAGTTCCTTTCCTTTTTTTTTCTTTTCTTCTTGGACTAAGCAGCCACCCCATTTCTTCTTCCTTTCTCCTTCTCCCCCAACCCTCTCTCTCCCTGATGCTCAGCCTCTCCATTTCCCGGCGTAGGCACGCGGCCTCTACGCTACTACACATCGTCCTACAACCCTTATCCTCTTCCCTATCACTCCCTCTCTCTACTCCACCCAATCGCTTCCTCTCTCTCCTTACACGTGCCTCTATCCCCCTTTCTTTTCCCCTTCCCGAGCATGGCAGATCCTATAATTCGTAGCCCTATGTCGGCCATGTGCCGCTGGCAGGTGAGCTGCATGCATGCTGCTGACCTTCCCTCTCCCCCCTCTTATATTCCCTTTCATCCTTGGCCTGTAACTACCCCTCAACCAACCCCATTCAAGTCTTTTTTTTTCTCAACCCAAAAATCCCCACCTATTGTCGCCGTTGCTAGTTCAGCCACCTGCTACACCGCCACCATCCAGCCGCATCGTCCAAACCACCACCCACCACCCTCCACTGAGATACACCCCTCACCTCCCCCAATATTCCCTCACAAGCCACATTGGTTATGCAAAGTTGGCCATTCAACCAACCTTAACCCAGCCATCGCCACCCTTTGCGCCGCCATTCGCCGCCACTCCCGCCGCAACCACCACTCCCTCTGCCCTCCAAAATCACCAACAGATCTTCCTCTATCTTCCCCTACCTTTTTTTCCCCAACCTCCCTCTCCTCCTTCCTTCCTCCCTCTCCACCACTCTCAGCCATCACACTGCCACCGCCTATGCCGCTGTCTTCGGCCACGCCACCACCATCAGTCCAACCCTCTCCACCTAGGCATCCTCTACCACCTCAACTTCCCCTCTCACTCCCCCTATCCTACCCTAAACACTCAACTTTTCCCCCTTTTCCCTCTTTCCTCACCGCCACTGCCACCACCAATGCTACCGGTGACTACCAACCCTAGGTGGTACCCTAACTCTTAAAACCCTAGTTGTGATACCTATGTCTCTTTTATTTTTATTATGATATTATCCTTATTATTATTATTATTATTATTAATGTGGATATTATTATTGTTATTATATCATCATTATTATTTTGATCATTATTATTATTATTATTAAATACATCTTCAAAAATAATAATACTACTATTATTATTAATGGTTGAAACTTCTTCTTCTTCTTCTTCTTCTTCTTCTTCTTCTTCTTCTTCTTCTTCTTCTTCTTCTTCTTCTTCTTATTCTTCTTCTTCTTCTTCTTCTTCTTCTTCTTCTTCTTCTTCTTATTATTATTATTATTATTATTATTATTATTATTATTATTATTATTATTATTATTATTATTATTATTATTATTATTATTATTATTATTATCATTATTATCATTAATATTTCTTTTATTCTTATCATTATTATTATTGTTATTGTTATTATTATTACTATCATTATTATTATTATTATTAATGCTAACTTTGGCATATTATTACTTTTATTGCTATTATAAATATTCAAACCTTATTATTATTTAATAATAGACTAGTACTATTACTAATATTATTCTTAACTCTTTTATTATTATTATTATTATTATTATTATTATTATTATTATTATTATATCATGACTATTATTTTTACCATTATTATTACTAAATGTAGCCTTGAGATATTTATCCCATTATTATTTAAAAAAATCGAACCCTATTTTAATAAATATTATGATTATCCTTATTTTTATCACCATTAATATCATTGTTACTTTTATTATTATTATTATTATTAGTGCTAGCCTTAGTATATTACTATTATTACTTTTGTGAAAGAATTTGAAACTTGACCTATATAAATATCATTGTTTCAAATATTATTATTATTATTATTATTATTATCCTTAGCATTATTATTATTTTTATTAATATTACTATTATTATATTATTATTTTTATTACTATTCCTATTATTAGCCTTAACCTTAATAATACTAGGGTTTTTATTACTATAAGTATTATTATTATTATTATTATAATATCACTATTTTTTCTACAACTAGTATTATTGCTATTATTAGAAGTAATAAAGCTATTAGCTTTAATAATATAAATATGCCTATAAATACTTTTCATGAACCTATTTTGACTAGTAATAACCTAGTAAGCTAACTTGAAAATAAAAACCTTATTTTTACTTGTATAGTTTCTTTTAATAATAGTAACCCTAATATTAGAGTAAAGTAGGAAATAATAGTATTTTTGGTAGGAGGAAAATTAATCCTTAGTTTTTTCCTCTTATAGGTGAACCCAGTCAAAACCCTAAGGAAGTGTAGGAGTGTGCTGTAAGACCGGTATCGTGTTAGGTAAGGATGTAGCTAAAGCTCTATTTGTGTTATGTGCCTTATATCCCCTTGTATGACATGTATCATGATATGCTATGTATCTTATGGTTATCATTATAACTTTTTTATGTGTAGCGCATCTTGGAGTTGAGGTATGCTCAATTTTTTTCTTATGGCATGTGTATAATGTGTATATGTTGTGATTATGGTACTATATGATGTGGCCCTTTAGGACATAAATGCTAGGATATTAATGATATGGGGTGGAAGGATGAAAAAGGAAAATGGAAAAGTAAGTTGAACAAGGGGAAGTGAGTTGACTAAGGGATATAGGATTGACCTAAATATCTCATAATCCTTGAAAGGGAAAGTAAAAGGGGACCTTGAATGAAAGAGTGGGTGAACTTTGCATGGGGATTCTAGGGTTTACATGGAAGATTCTAGGGTTTGCATGGGAATTCTAAGCTTTTGCTTGAAAATTCGAGGGTTTGCATGGGTGGACAGAGTCAGCATGGGGATGATCTTTATGTGTGAAAAGTTATATTGGGATGTAATTAAGGTAAGGGAAGAGTGGTTGGGTGATTGGAGACTTTGGGTGAAAAATAGTAAGTGGGTTAATATAAGGGTGCATGGGAGACCTGACTAGGGTTTGGGAGGAAAACCCTAATTTGAGATGGATGTAAAAGTAAAAATAATTGAGGGTGAGTGGAGTATGAGATGAGGATGGAGGAGTGTCATGTGTAAGGTGAGTATGGGTATCATAGGAAAGTAAGAGTGGAAGGTCAAAAATGGAGGGGTGACAAGTGGAAAGAAGGATGTTAGGATTTGGTGTGGCTAGCTAGGGTTTGGTGTGGTTAGCTAGGGTTTGGTGTGGCCACCTAGGGTTTCGTAGTCACATGCATACTTGGGAGAGTAAAGTGAAAATATGAGGGTTGAAACTAAGGGAAGTGATGTGTGGGGTGTTAAAATAGTCTTGGTTGTGTAAGGTAGTGATGTATAGGCCACATAGGCCCAAATTTAGGGTTTATGGAGAAAGCCCTAGGGTAAAGTAGTGAGTGGACTTGAATGCATAAGGTAGAGGGCCTTGACCCACACACATAGGATTTGGGCCTCTAGTGTGAGTGAGTGGGATAAGGAAAGGATGTTAGGGTGTATTAGGAGGTGTAGAAGTCTCAAGATATGGGATGGGCCTTCTTGGGGGGATAAGTGTAAATGGAGTTTGTCATACATGTCTAGGGTGAAAACTTGTCGAATAAGACACGAATACTATACTAACCATTTAAAGAGGAAGATTGTTAAGTTGGGCCTAGACCAGTCCACCATCAAATAATAGTGGCTAAGAGCCAGGGTACCCTAGAGATTGATCCACTGGTGAATAATAATGGCTAGGAGCGTTCTGCCTTGCATGTTTCTAGTCCATCGGCTATAATAGTGGGAGGTTCCGTGCTCAACAAACCAAACATAAGTATGATAAGGCATGGAAAAGATACTAAGTACTTATAGTGAAACACTATGAGAGTCGGGGCCTGATCGGTCTACCGAAAAATAATAGTGGCTAGGAGCACTTTGCCTTGGAGACCGATCTACCAGCAATAATAGTGGTCAGGAGCATTATGCCATGTATTTTTTCAATCCCCCGACTATAACAGTGGGGCTTCTACACTCACATGGAATGATAATAAGCATGGTGTGAAATGAGTATTGACCAGAGAACTATATAATCAGTTTATCTAGACTATAGCTTAGCCTTTATCTATCTGCAATGATGGTATGATGTTTATATGATCATGTTTGTGTTATGTGCCTTTATGTGTTAGCCTTAGTTATATGGTTACCTTATTTAGTACGTAGCGTACTAACCACCCGTTTCATGGGTGCTGCTCATTCCCACAAGCAAAAGGCTCCTCTGAGTTTGTGTAGGTTGGTGATACTATTTTTTATGCCTTTTATGCTTACGAGGCATTAGGCAAGGTTGAGATTTGAGCATAGACTTGTCTTGGGGATCGAGACTAATGTGACCAAATTCACTTTTTATGTTCCCCTTATTTTGTATCTATTTATCTAGACTCGTTTATTGTTCTGTAGCTTTATTTCCCTTTGAGGAATTTTACTTATGTACCTTTGGAATGTAACTCTTTACGCGTACTCTGATTTCATATTATGAATGTTTCAATGCTTTCATGAATTTGTAATTTCAGTATTGATGGATGGTAATTTTTTTTAGCCTTGTGGTTAGTATGAGACCTGCCGGGGGCTAAGCTTGAATTGATCATGGCAGTAATATCCCAGAAATTCACAAGTTTATTTTACTTGCTTTCATTAAATCTATTAATAAAATGAAAATTTTCTGTATTGAATTTTGGGGGTGTTAAAATTATGAATGAAGGCATGCTCACATTATTAAATTAGGGTTTTCGTAAGAGAAATAGGGCCTTCCTCCTTAGGGTATGTCATGATCTTTGTGTGGTTATGTTTAATATGTTTTGAGAAATTATTTTAAGTCTAATTTGTGTGCTTTTTCATAACTATATGTGTTTCTACATAATGATGTTGAGAGAAAATAACAATGGATAAGATATTTATCACTTAAAATGAAAGATTACATGAGTCAAGATTGAAGTATTGTATTCATTCCACTGGATGATAATATTTGCTGAAGAGCATTTTTTTCTTCTGAGGTGCTTCAACCCATTCCACTAGATTAAGAATAGTGGGGTCATTGAGCTCAACATGAATAATAATATGATATTGAGATAAATAAAAATAAATAAGATATTCATCACTTAAAGTGAAAAATTATGTGAATGAGAAATATGGTGTTGTGTTTATTGTACTAGACGATCATAGTGGCTCAGGAGCATTTTTCCTTGAAAGGAGCTTTAGATAGTTCCACCAGTTTAAGAATAGTGGTTTGGATCATGTTTCCCTAATAGATATGGTGTTTGTTCCATCGAACAATAATAGTGGCTCAAGAGCATTATACCTTGTAAGGTACTTTAGTTCGTTCTACTAAATTAAGAATAGTGAGGTTCCTAAACTCAATATAAATAATAATATACTTCATGATTATATCTAATAATGGGATTTTGGAATCATTTCTCATCTTACATCATATAATTTTAATCTATATGCATGCTTATCTTCCACGTGACCTTATATATTATGTGTACCCCTACAATGACTATATTGATGTATATTACATACCGATCATCCTTTTCATGGGTGTTACTCATTCCACGAGTAGATGACCTAGGTGATTTTGTTTAGTTCATTAAGGACCATTTTGATGACATTGTCACTTATGATTAACTACTAGTGGAGGAGTGATTTTTATGTATTGGGGTTGGGCATAAAGTCATGTTATCCAGTTTTCACTTTTGGTTCAAATACCTTTTGGGACTCTTAGTTTCTAATGTATATCTTTTTTTTGGCTATTATACTTGGAGTTAACCTCCAAATTCTCATTCAACTTTATTAACCTATCTTAATCTATGTTTTATCATCTTCTAAGTGTAAACCGTTTTACTTTATATTCGATGTAAGGATGGTATGGCAAGCTAGACTTGTGTTGAATACAACTTTAACACCAAACTATTTTGTTATTAAGATTCTACTAAAATAAAATAAAAATTAGTAGTAAACTTTGGAGTGTTGTATGGTAATTTAATTTTCTTAGGCTCTTGCGCCTTTTCTCCTAATATTTTTCTTTTAATGGTTTAGTAACCTTATAGTATTCAGGACCTAGTGACAACCTCACATAATCAATGCGCATAAGTTTAATTTTTACCTTGTGCTTTCTTTATGTTGAATGTGGCAGTAACACCTTATTTTCTTATTTAGCTTTCACTAAAACCATTTTTAAATGAAAAATATATTTTACAAAAATTTAGTGGTATAAATTGTTGTCAAAGCTTTGATTTTGGAATCCTAAACATTTTTTCGTCTACTTTGTTTTGGTTTTAAAATACTATATTAGTTATGAGGAGTGTGTTCGGGTTAGCCTAGATGACCTTTACGCGTTTTTTGTGATGTGTTGTTAGCTCTCCTAGTTAGTTTTCTTTTAAGGGGGGTATTTAACCCATTAGATTGTGTTAGTCTTTTATGGTTCCCCTTACTTTATCAATTTTCATAATTGATGAGGGAATGATATAATACAAGTGTTATATAGTTTTAATTGAGGAATTACATACCTTTAGAATTAAGAGAAACAATATAGTGTGGTTTGAGGATAAGTTTGATTCTATAAATGTAATCCCCTGAAATTTTAAAAACCTATAATTTAATAAATATCTTTTATTTGGGATAAATTAGCTTTTAAAATTATTTCATTTATCTATTTTATGGGTTTTTGAGTATATAAATTTGGATAGAAATATTTAATAAATTAAAATAAATATTTTGTTATTTATCATACTCTTTTTATTTAAATAATTTTCCAAACCAATATTTTACTAAAATTATCCTTTTCAAACCCATATATATAATTATATTAAATTAAACTATTAAATAAATTTATTTCCCAAAAATATTACATTCTATTATTTTATAAATTAAATTATTTTAATTTCCCCTATTTTCCTTTTTCTCCTTTTTCCTCCTTTCTTTCTTTTTCCTTTTTCGTCCTTCTGGCTATTAGGCCGGCCTGCCTCCACCTCCCCTACGCGTTGGGCTACTAGCCCATCCCCTCTTCCTTCCTTCCTTCCTCTCCTACAGGGGCCGCCTCCTTCCTTCCTTCCTCTCCCGCGTAGCCCAGCCTAGGCTAGCCCTTGCCTTTCTTTTCTTTCCCTTCCTCCCCTAGTGATCGGGCTGGCCAAGTTCCTCTTTTTTCCCCCCTTGACTGGCCTGGTGCTTCCCCCTCCCTTTCTTTCTTCTTCTACGCCTCAACAAACGCCCTGACATATCTTCATCACCCATGACTGCCACCCCAAGCCCTAAGCCTAGCCACCACAGCCTGCAACCACTACCACCACCTCCCCCTCTCTCTCCCATCCCTTTTTTCACCATTTTTGGACCAAACCACCCATGCACCCCCATCATGCATGACCTCCCTTTCCTCTTCTTCCCTTTCCTCTCCTTTCCACAATACCAACTCCCTGCCACCCTACAGGATACCACCGATCAGCTGCCTACTGCCCTCTTCTCCCTCTTCTTTTTTCTTCTCCTCACAAGCCCTTTCCTGCCCCATTTTTTTTGAGCCATTCCCTTCCCCCGATTATTTTCTTCCCCTCCATCTTTTCCATCGCTGTTTTGCATTGGTGCCTCCCTCCTCTGCTTCCACCGCCGCACAAAATCCCTACACCACCCTTTACCACCTTCTACCCTAACCTCACACCACCACAACATCCCCCGAGCCACCCTATAGCTCCCTTCTTCCTCTCCTCTTCTTTTTCACTTCTTTTTCTCCCTTCTCGGCAACTGCCCTACAACCCCTCCTTTCGCCATCGTCCTGCCGCCTATGCCACCACCTAAGCCACCAACTCACTCCCTACAACCTCCTCTACCACCCCCACACTTCCTTTGGCCAAAACCGACACCCTCACCCCCTCATTTTCCCCTCCCTTTTCCTTCCTTCTCAGCCACCTCAACCTTGACAGCCCCTTTTGCAGCCTCACCACTTCCGCCTCCGCTGCCCTTGGCCGCTAACAATCTATCCCCGACCACCAACTATACCCCCTCTTCAACCCTGCACCCTTCCCTTGTTCTAAATCCTCCCCTATTTACCTTCTTTCCTAACCTTAAGAACCCAACCTGAACCATCACCCCTCCCTTCTACCTCCCTACCTTCGACCATTTCCCCCTTATAACCTGCATGTGGCTCACGTTGCTCATGCAGCGTGAGTTCCATATTATTTTGGATATTTTTTTGTTTATTTATTGAGGTATATTAATGGCTAAGTAAAGTGTGTCATTAATTAATTTTTTATAAATTTTTATCCTTTTTAGTTTTCCTACTTCTAATATGATAATTATGGGTATTATTTTTAGGTATTGATTTTGTTAATTAAAGCTTGAATCTTTAACCAGGATACAGATAAGGTTTGATTTTTACGGGAATTAAGGTAATCGTTAAACCCTACTCAAATGCATGGATAAATCTATGTTAGCACACTAGGGTTTTTAATATATTATTATGCTTGATATTTGTTGTTTAATATAATATATGTAGTTTCTTGTATTGATTGATAAAAAGGAAAGCATGGTGGTTTATATGCTATGTGTGGAAATAATGCTTAAGGAAGGAGTTTGGTTATTAATGAAAATGTTAAGTACTTATCCATGATGTGTTATGTTATTGTGACCATTAGTGCATGAATAATATTATTGTGAGTCCTAGGGGCATTTTTGTAATATGCATCATGCAAGAGTGTGGCCTAATATGTGTGAATGTTAATGAGTATATTGTTGAAGTATAATAATTGGTGGAATGGGATGAAGAGAATGGGGTATTAATATTAATATTCATATAGTGATGATAACTTAATAAAAGTGGTATAATAAAAGGATAGAATGGTAAATTGTAAGTAAAAGGGTTATTATGGTAATGTTGGAGGCAAAGGGCAAAATGGTAATTTGTAAGTGAAAATGGTAAAATGGTAATTTTAGAAGTAAAGAATAAAATGGTAATTTTAGAAGTAAAGGGGTAAAATGGTAATTTTAGAAGCAAAAGGTAAAATGATAGTTTGCAAGTAAAAGAGTAAAATGGTAATTTGCAAGTAAAAGGGTAAAATGGTAATTTGTATGTAAAAGGGTAAAATGGTAATTTTGGAAGTAAAGGGTAAAATGGTAATTTCATAAGTAAAGGGAAAAATGATAATTTTGTAAGTAAATAGGTATAATGGTAATTTTGTAAATAAAAGGGTAAAGTGGTAATTATAATAATGGAAAATGATAATTTGGTAATTATAATAATGGAGAGGGGTAAAATGGTAACTATAATAATTAAGAAGGGTAAAATGATAACTATGATAATGGAGAAGGATAAAATGATAATTTAATAAAAGAGAAGGGTAAAAGGATAATTTAATAAAAGAGAAGGGTAAAATGGTAATTCGGTGTAAATGAAGGTAAAATGATCATTTAAAAAAAGAGAAGAGTAAAATGGCAATTTAGTGTGAAGGAAGGGGTAATTTGGTAATTATGATAATGGAGAAGGGTAATGTAGGAATTTAACCAACTAAAGGACAAATTGGTAATTATGATAATGAACAAGGACAATTTGGTAAATTATCCAACTAAAGGGCAATTTAGTAATTATAACGAAGAACGAGGGCAATTCGGTAATCTAACTAACCAAATGGGAAATATGATAATTATAACAATTATGAAGGGTGATTGGTGACCTAATAAGTGTAGAAGATAACTTGGTAACCTACACCGAGTAAGGATGTGGCTAAGAATAGTTATGTTTGGGTTACGTGCTTTGTATGCCATGTGTTATGCCATATTGTGTACTTTATGCTTAATGATTAATCATTTGTTTACAACTTGGAGTGAATGTATGCTTATGTGACTTCCTTATGGCATGCGGATGATGATTATATATGTTGGGCATACGATGTTATATGATGTGACCCTCTAGGATATGCATGCTAGGATGTTTAATAATAGGATATGGGGGTGAAAGGATAACAAGGAACAAATGAGAAGTGAGTTGACTAAGGGGACATGAGATTGACCTTAATATCTCATGATCCATGAGGGGGAAAATAAAAGGAAGTTATGATCAAAATAAGCGAGTGATGTAACTCTTGCATAGGAGATTTCTATAGTTTGCATGGGGTGGATGGAGTCTATAGGGGATGATCCTTACGTAAAAATGGTGCTCGGGTTTTGAGTGGCCAACTAGGGTTTCATGGTCATGTGTATAATTAGTGAGTAGAGTGATAGGATTTGGGTTGAATCTAAATGAGATGAGGTATTGGACGATAAAAAAAAGGTTAGGCCACATAGGTCTAATTAGGGTTTTAACGGAAAACGCTCGAGAGTGGTAGTGAGAGAATTTGGATGTTATAAGGTGATGGGCCTTAACCCACACCCTTAGGAGTTGGGATTTTGTTATGAGTAAATGGAATGAGGAATGGATGTTGAGGTGTGATAAGAGGAGCAAAAGTCTTAAGATATGGGATAGGCCATCTCAGGAGGATAGAAGTAGAGGTTGGTGACATGCATGTTTAGGGTGAAAATACCTTCAAATAAGATATGAATAAGAAAATAATCATTTAAAGTGGAAGATTATTGAGCCGGGCCCAAACCAATCCATCGACATAATAGTGGCTAGGTGCCGGGGTGTCTTGGAGACCGATCGATTGGCATATAATAGTGGTCAGGTGTGTTCTGCCCTGTAAGTGATCGATCCACTAGCTATAATAGTAAGGGATCCCAAGCTCAATAAACTGAACCCTAAGTTACAATAAATCATGGAAAAAAATACTATGTAATTACAGTGGAACACCATGAGAGTCGGAGCCAGACCGATCCATCGGCATATAATAGTGGTCAGGTGTGTTCTGCCCTGTAAGTAACTGATCCACCGGCATATAATAGTAGTTAGTGCGTTTTGCCGTGTATGTGAATGATCCACCGGCTATAATAGTGGGGTTTCCTACACTCACACGGGTATATAAAATCCGAGAGATGATCGAATAATGATGGACTAATGGCTTAAGGCCCTAAAAGTATTGATTGTACATTTTGACCTATTAATATCTGATTGACTTGTTAAGTACGTGAATGTATGGATATGATTATTATATATGCACCTTTCATTATATATGTATATACCTTTGTATCATGTGTTACATTGTGGGCCTATTTTTTAGTGTGTTTTAAAGGGTTACTCAGTACATAGTACTGAAGGCTTCCATTCATGTGGCCCCTACTCTGATTTAAATATGGGATGAGTTTCTTATAAATTGTATTTTATACTTTTAGCCTTAGCACTTGGTACTGGAACGATATGAGTGAACTAGTCTGGTACTAAGTATGGCGGTAATATCCCCAGAATTCATAAGTCTTATTATTTCGCTTTTGTTAATATTTAATAAAACGAAATTTTTCAGTAGTAAATTTTGGGGGTGTTATAATAAATCCCTTGCCTAGATGTTAGGAATCATGTGAGATGGTCATGTTGTTATGTGTTGTTCTAGTGTTTTCTCCTTACCTTCTTACCTCTCTCTAAGTTTTAGTTACCCATTCCTCCTAAGTTACCATGTTTCAATGTACTTTACTTGATTTATTCTAAACCAAGTTATGATTCATTATTTCAAGTTTAATTTCAACTTCCATCCATGCGCCTTACAGAACTTCAAGGAAAAAAATTCATTTTAAAGGGATAGTGATGTAATGATCCATTTTTTTTAAAAACCCTAATTTAATCATAATTTATATTATTTAAAAATAAATATAGCTAATTTTACATGATTTATTACATCGACAACATCCCCATCTTTTATCAACCAAAACCTTTTGTTTTGAAAGATAATGCAAAAGCAATAACAAGATCAAGGGATACTCATGCCACATCTATCATCAAAAGATATACTTATGTTCACTTAATCCATGGAAACTATCAGGCTAGGATTAAAAATCGGCCAATAATAGCACACCACTATGCCAGGTACAATTCTTTATAGATTGTAGAAATCTCAAATGATGTTTACAAAAAACTGAACAATTACTAAGAAACTAAATCACAAATTCCAACTAAGGATAAAACACCATAAGCACTACTCTCTAACTCTAACTCAAAGCTTTCACCATTGTCCACACAACCTACAACACCTTTGAAATAATGTAGTATCAGTAAGACTTTCTCATACTAATTAAATCATAACTCCTCTAAAGAAGTGTGTGTTATAGTTATATAAGCATGCATAAAGGCATATGGTTGCATGGTTTTAACAATTCGTACATAACTAATGTTATAGGTAAGAATAAGACTTTTTATCACATGACAACATAATTCCTCTTTCATCCAAGCCTAATGTGACCAACCAAGGTTAATGATGAAAGGTAGTTCCATAAGGTAACCATCACACAAAAATAATTACATAAACTAGGTAATGTGCAAAGTGAAACCACTACCACACCATCATGTAGCCATTAGTTTTCGTTATATTACTTGAGTGGATCAAAATGATGAACCCAAAGTCACATCAAACTCTAGTTATACTAGAATATATGGAAATACAATATCCTTCTAATTATGTAAACAAAAGAATCTAATTATAATTGGCTATACTAGTGCACCATGTGACACAATCCCCTCCCAACCATATAACCTAAATACTAATGGTCTCTGATCATACTGGCGCATAATGCAATAGTGTACTCCAAAACATATAACCTAAAGACTCTAATGATCTTCAGTCATACTAGTACATAATGCAATACAATATCCTTCCATTATAGGTCACTTAATCTTTAAGTATATGTACCCCCTAAGAATCCTAATAGACTAAAAAGAGTAGATTAGACCTTACTAGTGCTACAAGGGTAACCAACGAACACCAAACCAAATCAAGGGCTAGCTTATTCCTTAGGGTAGCTACCCTATAATAGCACTCCAGTTCTGATCTGAGATCTTCCATTTAATGATTAGTATCTTATTCAAAGTTGGGTTATTATCCAAAAAAAGTGATGCATATGAAATACAAATTAGGTCATGTAAAGGAAGATGGTGGATTAGGATAATTACCACCAAAGTTGAAAAATAGAAAAGGAGGTTGAAGAAGAGGAAAATATGAACTTAAGTACCCTTTTCATTTATAAACTCACAATCACCATCCAAGGTGTGACTCTTGGAATAAAGAAAGTAAAATTTTGAGGATAAAGTTAATCAAATTCTTCACCTAAGTTTGATGGTTCATCTCACCAAAAGGGAAGGAAATTTTGGCAACCAAATATAATTTCATTCATATGTTACTCTTACATTTATAATGACTCTTACATTTATAAGAAAATGTTAGGTCCTTTTAAGTTACAAAAAGACCACAATGACCTTCTACAGGCAGATTTTGTTAGACACTAACAAGATACTTTTTTCTCATAGAAGCTAACTGGCTGGTTTGAAACAAACCAAAACAAATCACCTCTAATGATGTCCTAAGGTTAAAGATCAAAAATAAAAATAAAAAATGCCTTCCTAATGACTCCTACATCTGATTGGGAGTTTCAAGTCCGCTAGCTACTTGGAAAGATAAAATATAAGCTAAAAATCATCGCAGCCAACCTTCATGATGTCATATGGATAGTACTTTAAAATTATGAGCTTAATACATCATCTCCAAGCTCTTTCACCCTAGCTTGATAAGTATCACAATTTTACAAGCTAACTTAGTAGGGTTGACATGATAAATTTGCAAAAAGTAAACTAACCTTTTTAGTAGTGTGTAAGACCTAATCTCAACAAAAAAATAAAATGTCATAAAAGTTTTTGAACTTCCATACCTTTTATGTTTCTTATTATTTATCTCTTTCTTTGTACCTAAACATTGTCAAAAAATTAACCCAATCTTGCTACTATAGTAGCTAAATTTTTGTTGACTTTACTTTGCCTTTTTTTCATAATTAATGCATAATTATCCTTGTTGCTTCTTTGTTTCTTTCCCTCAATTATTTTTTTCCAAAAATTGGCTAAAAATGTTGTTAAGGCTATTGCTCTTGATTTTGATATTCCATGCCCTAAACATACCCACAAGGCTATCCAAAATAGTTATTATGGTTGTATCTCATGAGACATACCTTTTGCATCCCTTAGGATGATTATAAGACATTTTGAGCCATTTAATGAGCCACTTAAGTTGTCAAAAGGTAGTGGCTAGAGTGTGGTTTTTTGCATGGCTTGCTTATTTAGTGATTTCAATACAATCGAAAACGAGAAGGATTTTTGGCAAAAATGATTGGTATGATTTATACAACACTTAGGCTAGTGTCTTTAATTGAGATTCTTGAACTTGAAGTCCTAAAAGTATTTTTATTTATTACTTGATGCCCTAATATGAGATGCATGTAAATAATTTCCATGAAGCTAAAAAAGAGTGGGTTTTGGCTTTTTTATTTATTTCGAAAATCAAACTTTTATTAAGTAATAGATTTAACACAACTTAGTTCCTAGAACCTATCTAAATACTACATTACATAGAGCCTACTCCTACTCATCTGGGGAGCCAAGTACCAAGCTGAGACAATGTATATTTTTCTTGATAAGGTCCTTCCATCTACAATTGATTTTTGAAAAAATCTTAGAATTCCTGGCAAGCCAACACTCATATATGCACATTGCACTTAGTGTACGGGCTAATTGAATCTTCCTTTTCGAGACCCTTGTTCTTTGATCAAGAGTTACTATCAAATCAGGCCATCTCTAAGTTATCCCCTTCAAACCAATAGATGCATAAGCATACTTTAAGAGATGCTTCATTTTTGGACAAGTAAACAGAAGATGGTGGAGAGTTTCATTGGCATCACAGAAACAACATGTTGGATCCTCCACATTTGAATACTTACTAAGATTATCTTTAATGAGGAGCTTGTTATGAGCATGAATCCAAAGTAGAATCTTGTGTTTTGGGCTAGCATTATTCATCCAGAAAGTTTTCCACCAATTCACTTGATTACCTTTATGCCTTAGATGGTTATAAACTGCACTAACTTTATATGCCTAAGAAGGAGTAATGGTGTGAAACACAGATTGGAGATTATTTATGATCTTGAAAAACTTCTTAATAATCCATGCTGCAGTATTTGGAAGCTTAGTGTAACACTCCCAAAATTTACTACTAAAAATTTTTGTTTTAGTAAAAAGGTTTAACATAAGTGAAATAACAAAACTATAAATTCTAGGGGTATTACCAATACACTTTGCACCAGACTGGTTCACTCATATCGTTCCAGTACTAAGTGCTAAGGCTAAATAGGGTTAAAATCAAACATAAGTAATTAATAAAACCATGAGATCCCATGAGAGGACTCTCTCATAGTCATACGGAAATCAAAGTGTGATTTACGAATTATAACCCAAAGAGTAAGCAACTGGAGTTTTCCAAAAACATAAAATATCATACGACATGACATTACTAGATTAAAATGATACACGGTCAACTCAAAAGAAAAATATAGTTCGTCCGAGTCACTCTCAATCCCTAGGTTAGGTCTAGGCTCAATGCTCAGTACTGCCCAATGCCTCGTAGGTGTCATAGGCATCGAAAACGGCATCCCCTTCTAGCACAAACTCAGACAGGTCTTCTGCTCATGGGAATGAGCAGCACCCATGAAACAGGTGATCATTATGCTACGTACTAATTAAGGTAACCATGTTCTAAGGCCAAACATACAAAACATACAACATAGCATACATGGCATAATCACATAAGTAGCTTGTAGTAATACAAATGATAAAGGCCAGCTATGGTCCGAGTAGAGCTATTCTTTAGATCTATGGTAAATATAGTCGACTTACATCATAGTCTTTATCAATCCATGTGAGTGCAGGAACCCCACTAGTATAGCCGGTGGACCGGTCATGCAAGGCAAAATGCTCCTGGCCACTATTATTCGCCGGTGGACTGGTCTGCCCTTGACTCACATGATGTTTCATTGTAATTACTTCATGTCTTTCCCATGTCTTATCATCATTATGTTTGGTTTGTTGAGCATGGAAACCCCTACTGTTATAGTCGGTGGAACGATCATGTAGGGAAAAATGCGTCTAGTCACTATTATTCGCCGATGGGCCGGTCTGGGCCTGGCTCAACGATCTTTCTCATTAGATGGATAGTATCTTATTCGTGTCTTATTTGATAAGTATTTCACCCTTGACATGCATGTTACCAACTTTCTACCTCTATCTTTTCAAGGGAGCCCATCCCATATCTTGAGACTCCTGCGCCCCTTATCACACCTCGACATCCATTCCTCCTTAAACTTACACATGATGAAAACTAGCTCCTAAGGTTGTGGGTTAAGGCCCAACACCTCATGACATCAAACTCCACCTACTATCACCCTTTAGGGTTTTCCCTTGAAAACCCTAATTGGAGCTATGTGGCCCAACTTTCTCTCACTTACACTATCATTACTTCATTTATCGCCCCACACCTTATCTCATTTAGATCCAATCCCAAATCATATCGCTTTACTTCCTCGATTCCACATGTGACCGAAAAACCCTAGTTGGCCACTTTAACCCTAGTACCTTTCTTCTCCCACAAGTAACCTCTCTCTTTTTCACCCAAAGCCTCTTCTCCCCCATGGAACTCATACCCACCCCTTATAACATAAATTCACACTCTTAACCCATACTCCACTCTCCCTTATTTGTTTTTACTTCCACATTTTTTCCATATTAGTGCTTCATCTCAAAACCCTAATCGGGTCCTTTATACACGCTTATGCCAACCTACGTACCATTTTTTGTCCCAAGTTTCTAATCACTCCACAACTCTCCCCTTAGCTTATTTAAACCCTAAAATAAATTTTCTCATGTAAAGATCACTCCCATGCCGGTTTTATCCACCCCATGCAACTCTACCATGCAAACCCTATAATTCCCATGCATGGTTCCCATCTCTTTTTCATTTTGGTAATCTCTTTCTCTTTATTTTCCTCTCATGTATCATGAGATATTTTGGTCAACCTCATATCCCCATTAGTAAACTCACTTCCCATTTTATTTCTTTTTATCCTTTCATTCCCATATCACATTATCAATCATGCTAGCATGCATATCCTAGAGGGTCATATCATATCACATCATAATCACCATATATACATATCATACTCACGCCATAAGGAACATATAAACATACCTCAACTACAAGTCACACTATACACAAGACAAGTTAATGACAATCATACGATACACACCATAGCATGATACATAACATACAAGGCATACAAGTCACACAACACACATGGGACTTAACTACATCCTTACCTAAAACAATACTGGAGTTTGAGCATGCTCCTACGTCTACTTAGGGTTTTGACTTGATTCACCTATATGAGGGAAAAACTAAGGATTAGTTTCCCTCCTACCAAAAATATAATTATTTCTTATTTTAGTCTAAGATTAGGGTTACTATTATTAAAAGGAGCTTTACAAGTGAAAACTAGGGTTTTATCCTCAAGTTAGCCTACTAGATAGTACTAGTCAAAACATATTTAAGTTAATATACATAGTTATATTTACATTATTAAACCTAATAACTTTATTTCTTCTAATAATAGTCCTAATACTAGTTATAGCAAAATAATGATAATAATAATAGTAATACTAACGCTCTTAGAAATAGAAGCCCTATTATTTTTAAGGCTAAGGCTAATAGTGACTTTAGGGATAAAATAATAATATAATATTAGTAATACTAACAAGGTACTAGTATTACTAAAGATAATAATGATAATAGTTATATTTGGATTAATAACAATATAAGGGTTCAAATGTTTTTGTCACAATAATGATAAAAAAATAATAACAGAAATAATAGTAATAACTAATAATGATACCTTAGTAGTAATGTTAGTAACAAAGGCATTGAGAATAATATTAGCACTATTTGGGTAATAATAATAATAATAATAATAATAATAATAATAATAATAATAATAATAATAATAATAATAATAATAATAATAATAATAATACTAAGGCTGAGTGTTCTTCTTCTATAGTAACAAAAAGGTAACATGCCAATTTTTGTTTCAATAACATTAATAATAATAAAAATAATAGTAATAATAATAGTAGTAGTAGTCGTAATAATAATAATAACAATAACAATAATAATAGTAACTGAAATGGTAATAATAATATAAGGGTCCAAATATTTATATTAATAACAAAAAGTGATAATGGAAAAAAGTTAGTATTAACAATATTAGCAAGATGATGATGATAATAATAATAATAATAATAATAATAATAATAATAATAATAATAATAATAACAATAATAATATGGATAATAATAATAATAATAATAAGGGTTATCATGATAATACTAAAATTGTAGATCTCCATTAATAGTAGCATTTGTCAGAAATATTTTCAAGGTTAGGTTTAGTAATAATAATAATGATAATAATAATAATAATAATATTATTATTATTATTATAGATAATACCATTAATATTATTAAAATAACTAATACTTGTGTAAAATGGGTTTAAGGGTTGGGAAGGTTAGAGAACCACCTAAGGACAATAGTGGAAACAGCAACGGCGGAGGATGTGGGGATTGGAGGTGGTGGAAGGAGGAGAAAGGAGGGATGAGAAAAGGGAGGCAGGGAGAAAGGGAGGTGTGGGGAGGTAGAGAAGGCTTCCCTGGTTGTTTTGGAGGGTAGAGGTGGCATTAGTGGCGATGAAATTGGCACCCGGCGGCGATGCGAAGGGCAGCAGGGGTTGAGGAGGGGTTGATTGGGATGGCAACTTTGCACGGCCAAGGTGGATCATGTAGGGAAAATCAAGGGAGAATGAGGGTTTAGTTAGGTAGAGGGTGGGGCAAGGGGTAGTTCTAGGGGTGTTTTGGCTGGCGGCAATGGGCGACGGCGGTGGATTGCTCATCTGAAGGGGCGGCGGGGAGAAGGGGCAATTTTTGGGTTTCAAAATCAAAAACCGAATTAAGGCATCCTATGGGGTATTTATAGGTCAATTGGGTGGGCAATGACAAGGGAAAGAAGATAAGGGAGACGCAGATTCCACGCATGTTGCTCGATGGTGGCAGTTGAGGCGATTCTTCCATGGCAGGGTGAAAGGTCTAGGGAAGAGGAAAAGGGAAAGGGGAAGGGTGCTCGGGAGAGGGGAAGGAGTCAGTTGGGGTCGAAAAAAAAATGAAAGAAAGCGACAGGAGAGGGAGGGAAGGACAGTAGGCAGTGGTGGTGGCCAGCGGAGGGCAGGGTTGCAGCTCCTTGGTCGCCGCTTGTGCCTCGGGGAAGAAGAAGGGTCAGGACCGATGGTCTAGGGAGGAAGAAAGAAGAAAAGAAAATAAAAGACACCGGACTGGTTAGAAAGAAAGGAAAAAAAAGGAAGAAGGGGGCGGTGTGGGCTTGGGCTGTGTAGGGAGGGAGGAAGCTGGGCCAAGCGGGCAGGCTGGCTCAGGTCGGGGGAAGAAGGAAAAAAAAGAAAAGGGAAAGAGAGGAAGAAAAGAAAAACGGAAAAGAGGGAGAAAAAGAAAAGAAAAGAAAGAAAAGGAAAAATAGTTGGGTTGGGCATTTTAGTATTTTTGGGTTATTTAAAATAATAATATTTAAAAAATAATAATTAATTCCTTCTTAGATTAATTTGGGCTATTTTTGAATAATAATTTTTTTAAATCCCATTTTAATTAGCAACACTCCATAATTTTTCCCTAATTAAAATATTTATCATTTTCCTCTTGATTGTCCATAAATAACTCCCCTATATTTTAATAAAATAATTTTTTTAATTAATTTCCCTAATAAATTCCTATTTAGCCATAATTTCCGAAATTAGAATTTTAGGGTATTTCACTTAGCATTCCATATGGACTCTCCTTTTATATAGAAACTGTGAATCCACTTAACCCATAGATTGTTTTTATCTTGAGCTATATGCCAAAAGTGTTTTCCCACTGCTCCTATGTTCCATACTTGAGGATCCAGCATCCCCAGACCACCCTCCTATTTTGGAAGACAGACAATGGACCAGGTAATTAATGCTTGTTTGGAAGGCCTAGCTTTCCCTGTCCGCAGAAAACTCCTGCATAAACTTATAATCTTGAGGATGAGATTTTTGGGAAGGAAAAGAATTTGGTTCCAATACATCTAAATGCCATTGATGACAGATCTAAGCAACTGCAATCTTTCTACATAGGGTAATAATCTTATGGACCAGTGTTGCATCCAGCTAGTGATTTTCTTAACCAAAAACATCATATGATTTGATCTTAAATGAGCAGAAGAAAGAGGGAACCCCCAATGTTGCTATTGCTTGTCTTGGAGTTGTATTAAATGCTAAAGGAGCTTTCTTCATGCAAAGTTGACATGCTATTCACAATATGGTCCTCCTTGAATGAATTTGAGCATGAAAAAGGATCCTATCTGTATGATTAAGACAACTCCTAAATCATCATAAATTTGATACCAAAAAGTAAAAGTGGTGGGTGAATGCTCTTACATAAAAAATATACCAAAATTCATACATTCCAATCAATCAAGTCATTGACTGCCATGACCACTTAGGGCCCTCACATAACTAACCATTAAAGGTTTAAGATTAAAACCTTAAAGTAATCTTTTTGATCTAAAAATATCATTTAGGTTATAATTTACTAGAACTATTATATATATTTGAGTCTAAAATAACAAAATAAGATTGTATGCCATTTAAAAAAAATTAACTTTCAAAGTCAATGAAAAAAGACAAAGTCATAAGTCAATGGTCTAACTTTGACATCTACTATTCGCATATTCAACATCTTACCATTTTAAAGCTAATATAATAATTTTCGGTGTAATCATGATTTATACTTAATTATACTCATATAAACACAATTAAATCATTACTAACCCTTCATATGGTTGTTAGTAGATAATTAGTGAATACCACTTTAATATTCATGAAGAACATTCATACTCATTTTTACTGAACTTTCTTTCTAACTTTACCTAATCATAACTTAGGTTATATAAGTCTAAATAAATGGTAACATCTTATATATCATATTTATATAATGAATTTAAAATTATTGTAACACAACAAATTTAACTCCAACATAAAAATCAAACCCCAAACCCAAGGCTATGCTCTTGTTCCAGGTTTTGGCAATTTTGCACACTTTAGGGAAAATAATCATGACTTATTTAATACTTAATACTTTTAAGATCTGAGAGCTTCACTAGAAAGTATAAATATTAAGGTTTAGTTTGGTACTAAATATAAATTCTAATTCATTGCCAATAAAAACCAATTAATCAAAAAAGTCATCTTAGATTCACAAGTGTCAAACTACCATAACCGTAATCATTTATGTATAAAATATTTCACGATACAACTTATAATAATTTTTACAAATTATGATCACGCTATACTTATATTTTCAATCATAAATAATATCATATAACCCAAGTTACAAAAAATGCAAAACTAACATGTCAAACACACATAATATCATACCTTAATAATTCTACTGTCTATAGAGTTTTTGGATTGACCTTTGCTTCAAGCTTGAGAAAATAAAATAAAACCCACTTTCAAAGCTTAAATTCAATTCCTTTTTAAATCCTATAAGCTATGGTAAAAGGATAGTGAAATCATACTCAAAACCAAATCAAAAGAGAAATAGTTTAAGATGAGAGAGAAATCATCCTTATCTTAAAGTGTGGAAGGAAGGTCAAGATTCAACCATGACAAAATATGGCCATGGAGCCACGAAATAGAGGAGGAAGAAGAGGGAGAATGGTGGTGTGGCTTGAAGAAGGAGAAGAGGTTAAGTGAATATGAAACATATATTGGAGAAGTCTTAGCATAGAAGGAACTAAAGGAGGATATAGTGATTGTGTAATCATTATAGTTAATAATGACATGGGATACTTGGGGGGTACGTGGTAAAGGAAGCCAATTGGAAGAGGGAAGCTCATTGGGGCAAGGGGGATGAATCATACTGGGTGAAGAACATGTATAAGGAAGGATAAAGGGAATAGATGAGAGATTAGATAATATGAATCTAATGATTAAGAAAATCACGAGAATACTCTCATGCTCATGGGTGTGAGTTAGGAAGATATATTTGGCAAGCTCCCTTAGCTTGATTGGATGGTTAGGATCAAATCTTGGAGGGGTATAGAGGGTTAAGATTAAATATTAGAGGATAAAGATAAGATTTGAGTACAAACATTAAGTTTCAACGACTTATTTTTCTTAAAAAATAATAATTTATTTGAAAATAATAAAAAAGGTAAATTATTTTTAGTTAATTTTGAACTCTAAGACACAAAAATATAATAATATTCAAAGTTTCATGAGTTTTAGAAAATTAAAATGAAACAAAACTATATGAAAAAAATTAGTTTTTTTAATCAAAACTTATGTTTTCTATTTTTTAAAATGACTAGGAAACTCAAAAAATACAAGGAATTTAAATGTAATCAAATTAGAGTCATCTAAAAGAAGTTAGATGAACAAAAGTGGCTTATAAAGTCTTATAGAACAAAATGTTAGCAAGAGTAAGGATTCTCAAACAAAACGCTTCTAATAACATTACTAAGATTTCTAATATTTTAAAAGGTGTTATAAACCATTAAAATAGAATAACTTTATCTCCATAAAATATCTTAAATTAAGTCAGTTTTTCCAAAATATTTGGTATTACACCACTAGCCCCTTAAAAGAAAATCCCCCCCCCCTAAAGTTTACCACAAGGAAACAAACAAACCAAATAAAATCTAACACTACATAAACATGATATCACACAAAACATCATATACAAAGACACTCAAGAAACGCATCCATTTATCATAATACAACAACTCAAATAGTCCTTAGAACCCTAATCATCAGTTCACATAATATTCACTATAATTTTGACACTCCTATTTTTAGCACTTAAACATTTTATTTTAAGAGGTAATTACAAAAGCTAAAATAGTAAAAATGTTGGTTATTACCACCACACATAATATAAGCTTGGTTTTCTCTATCATTCTTATACCAAGTGTTAAGGCTAAAACATTACTCCACTCAAATGAATAACATAGTTATAAGAAAAATAATAGAGATTACGAAGTAGATCAACACTATTTTGAGGATACAAAATCAGTAAGCGGTTACAAAACTAAAAGAAAAGAAATACAAAAAGACATAAGAGTCCCAAAATATTAGGATCAAATATACCAAATGGAACACTTGATAGTCCCAAATCTCAACCCAATATACTAATCTCTAAGATCATCATACAAGATAACCTTTAAAGTCACCATTATTCATTGAATAAGTTAGGGACCATGAAATAAAATCTATTAGTACAAAGTTATCAAGTAACCCATTATACAAAACTAAACATGAAATAATCACATGGAACCTAATAAGGTATCCTAGGAGAACATATTATACAATACCGAAATATACAAGTGCTGACTAAAATATGATAACCATGTTTGATATGAAAATGTTACCAAGGCCACATGCTCCTTAAACCAATTCACTTAAATCAGAAATGAAAATTATCAACCATGCATTTAAGGGATGATTTTTGAAGTAATACTTAGAACCATCATCAACCTAATTTCCATAACATTCATGATGATAGCTTAAAAACCTAATATCCATACTAATAAATTCCATAACACCAAAGGTAGGGTACAAATGCAACTAGTGACTATATATAGGCACAAAGGCTACTACAGAATCACAAGTAGGCATAAAGGCAACTACCAACTACAATCCAATATCATATCAAAACAAATATAATTACTTTCATTTTCATTTACTCGATGGGAGATCATATCAATCCGAATATACTAAGGTACTCGAGTTATACCAGCACACCAATGCAATATAGAATCTTACTGACTGTAATTCCAAAGATAATAAGGTGCCTTGGTTGCATTAGCACACAATTAAAGATAATACCCTACTAATAAGGACACCTAATCCATAAATATACATACCCTATACGAATTCTATAGAGCTAAATATAGTAACATATAAGGCTTGACTAGGGTACTAAGGAACAATAGCAAAATCCAAACCAAATTGTGGGCTAAATGATGTCTCTAGGGTAACTACCCCTAAAGAGCCACCATTCTCCTTTTTTTAAGTCTTTCACTTTAAATATTTGTATTTTAGTAAGGTGATCGCAAATAGCACACAATACTATATACATCAAATTTCATACATAACCATTTTTACTTGTTCTCAATTATTTAATGCAACCATGATAGAAATCAACACTTAGGTTAATATAGTAATCTACCAATGTCATCCTAGGTTTAATTATTCATATTTAGGCGCATTAAGTCAGAAATGACTAAAATTCCTTTGAAACCATAATTATCACATTATTATCTAGTTTAAATACTAATTTTATTTTATATAATAATTTGTGATAAAAAGGATAAAATATAATAATTTAAAAATACTTTAGTAAGCAAATAAACTACTAGATATAACAAATGACCATTTTGCTCTTACATATGATTTAGCACATACAACCCTAACATGCATATCTAATTCATCTAAAATCACATGTTTTCATACTAAACAATAAATAATACATATAAGGCAGACTTATTTAATTAAATAAAATGTGTATCAAAATACCGATGAGCATACGATGATAATAATCATGCTAAAACTACGCCTAAGTATGCTTAACCTATTATATTATATGCATACATTATGCAAAATATGTCCATAACATTAAACTTAATCTAGCATACTTTCACACACATAAAGTTTTACACAACTTAGAATGCTCCATTTTACCAAATTTTGTACTAGCATCATTAGACAAAATAATTACAATGCAACAAACATGCTTAATAAAATTTATACAAAAAACCCTAATATGCTATCATGCGATATTTAAAATTTTATTAAGGTATATGGATTATCTTATTTCCAAAAAGAACACAAATATAAATAACGTGCTAAAAATTATTAGGCTCCAATAATCAACCTCTTTACCTAAAAATAAAACTAATAAATTATATATTCATATCTAACTCATAAAGTAGAAAATAATATTAAAATATCACCAAATTTAAAAATTACCAAATTACCCATAAATTAGTGGAAAATGAAGAAAGAAAAGAATAAAGGAAAAACTTGCAATGTATGGGCTAGGGTAGTGTGAGTCTTATACACAGCTTGGAGGTGTTTGTGAAGGGTCGACACAAATGGGTTGAGGCAAGGGATAGTTGCAAAGGTGGCTAAGGCAAGGTGGAAGAGTTTGGGTTGGATTATGAAAGGTGGAGGGTTGGGAGGCACTACTTCAGATAGAGTGAAGGCTAAATGAGGAGGTATACTAGAGTGGTAGAGTTTCGATGGTGGCAATGGAGTTGTGTGTGCTTTGATACAATAAGGGGAAATGATAAGTGAGGGAGATACACTACATGGAGGTGGCAACATGAAAAGGCAATGTAGAGGGGGCTGAGTAGCATGAGGATGGTGGGTGGAGTTAGTGCAATGGTGGCAAAGATAGTCAGCAAAGAAGGTGGTGACATGTAAATGGTAGCCAAAGAAAGTGGAACTAGAGGAGAGGTTGATGATCAGTGTTGGGTACTCAATAAATGGGGAAAGAAACTAGAGGAGGACGGGAAGGGAAGTAAAAAGAAAACAAAAGATAATAGGTGATGGTCGTTAGTGAATGGTGGTGGCAGTGTGCTTAGGGCACAATTGGGAATCAATGAAACAAAAAATAGGGAGTTGTTTAGGCTAGAAGAAGGAGAAAGGGAAAGAAAGAATAATATAGGAGTAGAGAAAGATTTTGTTGGCAATGGTGATGCTTGACAAAGGAGTTGGGAATGGTGGTATTAGTAGGTGATGGTGTGAATAGATAGAGAAGAATAACCGAGAAAGAAGGAAAGTAGTTAGGGTGTTGGGCACTCGGGAAAATGTAGACAAAATGGAGAGGATGAGGAGTATTATGTAGTCAGTTGCATTATAAGGGTCTGTAAGTAGGAAGGTGAGGGTTATGCATGAGGAAGGGAGGGAGATATAGGAGTGTTTGGGGGAAGAAAAATGGGATGGTATGGGTCGCGTGAGGGAGGGTGATGGTAAGAAATAGGTTATACTAGGATTAGATTTATTTCATTTTAGGTTTAGGTTAGTTAGGTTGGGGTATCTAGTTACAAAAAATAAATGGGGGGGGGATTAATCTATCAAGGTTGAGGTTTAAGAACATAGGAAAATGGTAAAATAATTAAGATAATTTATTTAAGAATTTATTTGGCTTATGAATCAAAGGTTAACAAATATAATTAAGCTAAGATTTTAGGTTAAGGGTTTGAATGAAAGGTGCAAAACCAAAAAATAAAGGTTACAAAATTTTAGGGTGGCAAATCTCATCATACCCCAAAGAATGTAGGACTCCCTAATAAATTTTAGTAATCACATCGTCTTGATTCCACCATACTACCAATGTAACCCACAATACTTACCAACCACTTACATAACTTCACATCCTCATTGAATGAAATAACCAACCTCTCCCCATTATCACAACTCATCAAATAACTCTCTATGTATTTGAAACACCCAACAACCACTTTAATAAAGCATGGTAATCAAGCTAAACATCGATCAAATAGTGGTACCACCCCCTTAAGAAAAAATCTAGGACTTAACAAATGATAGATGATTATATAGGATTAATCCAAACATCAATGTTAACTCCAATTGTGGAACCAACACAAATAATCTAGACACTTGTTATAATAACCATAAAAATAGAAGACCATAGTAACTCACTAACTCATATTCATCATAAGGACAATCTAGGTTTTCAAATCAGAGAGGAGACATAGAAGATTAGGACCATGAAAAGCGAGTTTCAAAAACAATAAGCAATTTTCAAAACTAAAAGCTTTGATACCAACTTCTAATGCCCCCAGTTTTTACCAACTAATTATTTTCATTTTGAAAGAAACTATAGAAGCTAAAACAAAAAATAGCGGACGTTACAAACATATCTATTATGGGGAGAGGTATGTACATTCACGTAACCCATGAAAAATATAAAGTTAGGTATGAAAATCAACTAAAAACATTACACAACTATGCTAGGTAAGACTATTTACAGATCGCAAAAATCTTAAATAATGTTTATAAAAAGGGAATAATCGCTAAGAAACAAATTCAAAAATCTAAACTTGTGACAGAGCACCACAATTCCTACACTCTAACTTAAACTCAAAGCTTTCACCATTGTGAACACAACCTATATCATTCTTAAAATAGTGCAGTATCAATATGACTTTCTCATAATGGGTAAATCACAAATCCTCTATAGAGTTAGCAAGCTCACATAGCATATAACACATAAAAGCATAATATTATGCATGAAGGCATATGATAATATGATTTTAATAATTCATACCTAACTCATGTTACATTTAATAATAATTCCCCTTTCCACCAATCATAATACAACCAACCAAGGTTAATGACTAAAGGTAGAGCCATGAGGCTCCATCATATCAAAACAATTATATAAACCAAGTAGTGAGCAATGTACAACCATTAGCACACCATCATTTACATGTTAGTTTATGTTATATTACTCAAGGGGATTAAAATGATGATTCCAAAGGCAAAGTGTACTTTATTTATATTAGCACATAAGGCAACATAGTACTCTTTCAACCATATAATCTAATGACTAATGATATTTGATTATACTGGCACATAAAGTGACATAATACCCTCCTAACCTAGGTTACCTAATTTATAAGTATGTGTACTCCCTAAGAGTCCTAGTGAACTAAAAAGAGTAGATTAGTGCCTTACTAACACTACATGTCAACCAATGAACACTAAACCAAATCGAGGGCTAACTTCATCCTTAAGGTAGCTAGCCCTATATAGTACCCTATTCCTAACCTAGGATCTTCTACTTGATGATTAGTATTTTATCCAAAGATAGATTCCTATACAAAAAAAGGTACCAAGATCCATACACAACAAACAATCAAGTCTTCAATCACCTTAACCACTAAGAGCCTCAAATAATTAAACATGAAAGGATTAAGATTAAAACCTTAAAATAATCTCTTTAATCTCAAAATATCACTTAGGGTGTAATTTATCAAAAATATCAAATGCATTTGAGTTAAAAATCTTAAAATAAGGTTGTATGCCATTTTTAGAAGAATTCACTTGTAATACCCCCAAAAATCATAGTTAAAATTTTTTGTTTGATTAAAACATACACAAGCACGGGGGATGCTACCACCACAATCAGCACAAGCTTGCCCCCCAGCCAATCTTTCACCAACCACAAGGCTAAGAATAATTTCACAAAATATTAAACACACTTAGGACAGAGAACCGTAGAAATTTAAAATATTGATAAAGAGGAAATTAGAGTGTGTGATTAAAATTCATTACAAACTAGAAATGGTTACATAGTCAAAGTCCCTAAGGGGAGAGAAAATACAACATAGTAAGACAAAAGCCAAAATAAGAAGAATCTATACTACATCGCTCTTGGGCTCCATGCCATGTCCTAAAAGATTAACACTCAACCTCGGCTGATGCCTCAAATGTCACACAGGCATCAAACATATCATCTCCTACATGCACTAACTTAGAAGGAACCTCTACTCATGGGAATGAGTAGCACCCATGAAATGGGTGATCAGTACGCTACATATTGAGCAATGTAACCATACAACTAAGGCCATACATGAAATATAGATAACACAAGTAGGTAACTATGTAGATTAGCCATACATGAAAGACATATAGTACAAGCCATGATTCAGTCCGATTAAACTTAATCATTAGATCTCTGGTCAATATTTCCATTTCACATCATTCTCTTTATAAGTCCATGCAAGTACAGGAACCCCCCTATTATAGTCATTGCACCGAAAAACACCTAGGGCCTAACATACCCGGACACTATTATTTGCTAGAGGAACGATCTCTAAGGCACAAGGCCCCTAGCCACTATTATTTGCCCGTGACTCTCATGGTGTTACATAATAAGTAGATAGTATCCTTCCATGGCTTATCATCATTAGATTTGGTTTGTGGAGCTCGGGATACCCCACTATTATAGCTAGTGGACCAAAAACATCTAGGGTAAAACATGCTGAGCCACTATTATTTGCTGGTGGAATGGTCTCCAAGGCATAAGGCACTTAGCCACTATTATTTGCCGGTGGAACGGTCTAGGCTTGGCTCAAAAATCTTTCTCTATAAATGGTTAGTATCTTATTCCTATCTTATTAGATAGATGTTTCCGCTTTATACATGCATGCCCCTTGGACTACTTGCTCACACAACCCGCCTACTCTTATTCTCCTAAAAGGCCCATCCTTTATCTTGGGACCCCTATGCCTCTTAGTACATCCAGACGTCTTTTCCCTTTTTCCTTACTTACCATGAATATCCAACTCTTATATGAGTGGGTCGAGGCCCACTTTCCTATATCTCTGGATTAACTCACTATCTCCCTATAGAGTTTTCCCTAGGAAATCCTAGTTTGGCCTATATGATCCAACCTTCCTCTATCTCACACAGTCCATGCCTTGTTTACCCCCAACTCATCACCTCACTCAACCCATCCCCGAGCATCCTACTTTACTCCTCATTTACATATGTGGCCACGAAACCCTAGTTAGCCACCCAAAACCCTAATCCCTCTATTCTCTCATATGTTTTCCCACCATCACTCTCACTTACCATTCCCTCTTCCACATGACACACACTTACCCTCCATGTGACATCCTTTCCCTCTCACCCCATCTTCTAATGCTTTCCATTATTTCTCCCTTCCACAATCTTTTCCACTTAGGCTTTCCATTATTACTCCTCATTTGTACATGTGGCCACGAAACCCTAGTTGGCCACCCTAAACCCTAACCCCTCTATTTTCTCATATGTTTTCCCACCATCACTCTCACTTACCATTCCCTCTTCCATATGACACACACTTATGTGACATCCTTCACCTCTCACCATATACTCCAATATTTTTTATTATTTCTCCCTTCCACAATCTCCTCAACTTAGGGGTTTTCCTCCCACCTTATACCAATCTACGTATTGTTTTTCTCCTATGGACTCCAATCACCCCAACAACTCTTCCTTTACCTAACTTGACAGTCAAGTTAACTTTTCCCACATAAGGATCATCCCTATGTAAAGATTATCCATCCCATGCAAACCTTAGACTCCCTATGCAGATTCATTTCACTATCTTATCTTATTCATATTATCATTTTATTTGTCCATCCATAGGTTATGAGATACTTAGGTCATTCTTACTTCCCCATAGTCAACTTACTTCCTTTACCCCTTTCATATTTTCACCACCACACCATATTGTTTAAAGCCTCCTAGCATGCAAAGGGCCATATTACATAAGTACTACAAAGCACAAGACACATTATCATATTACACATGCCATAAAGAGAAAGCATACAACTTATCTTAGCTCTGCGCTTAGCAAGCTGGGCTACGAGTATATATTCATAATCATATAAGGCACAAAAATATATCATCACACATAAAATACTATACACATAATACATATATTAGGCCTTAACCAAATCTTTACCTAAAATGATACTGGGCTTGGAGCACGCTCCTATGCCTCTTTAGGGGTTGGACTTGGTTCACCTATACGAGGGAAAACACTAGGGTTAACTTCCCTCTTATTAACATTTTCATTATTTCCTACTTACCTCTATTATAAACTAGTATTAAGGATAATAATAAAAATAATAATATATGTAGTAAAAATAAGGGTATTATCATTAAAATGGTTGACCTTGCTATTATTAACTAAAATTGGTTTAGGTAGTTATATTAGTCAATGATAGAATATTAGTAACAATGTTAGTAATAATAATGATAATAAATTTAATAAGAATAGTAATAATAATAATAATACTAATAATGATAGTAAAATCAGAATAATAATTATAGTAAATAAATTATACTTAATGGCTAGCAAGGGTTAGGGCACAACTTAGTGAGGGTGGCAACAAGGTGGCGGTAGTGGTGGAAGTGGTGGTTTGGAGAAGGGGGGCCTTTTAAGGCTGGAAGAGAGAGAGTGAGAAGGTGGTAGTGGTGGTGATGGACTCTCTGGGTTGAGCAGGTTGCGGTGGTGGTGGTGGCACAGTAATAGTGGCGGTGTAGGTGGTGGTGGTTGTTGTGGCCGAGGGTTGTGGAGAATGAGGAAGGATGAAGGAGAAGAACAGAGGAAGAAGGAAGGGTAGGGGAAGGTGGAGAAGGTTCTATTGGGTTGATTGGGTGGCAGGGGAGTTGGTGATTGTTGTGGAGGAGGCGGTGCATAGCTACGAGAGGGGCGGCGATGAGGTGTAAAGGGTAGGTTGAGCGACCAACTTTGCACAACTAGGGTGGTTTGTGTAGGTGAATTCAAGGGTGGTGAGTGGCTCGATTTTGTGGAGGGTAACGTAGGGAAGTGATTGGGTGGTGTTTTGGGAGGCAGCGTTGCGTGACTGTAGTTAAGATGGTGTCTAATGTATTGGTGGTGAAAATGCACTGGAAATTCTAGGCAGAGCAAAGGAGGGCAATTGGGGGTTAATATGGGGTTTTTATAGGCCAAAGGAGGAAGAAGAAGACAAAGGGGGAGAGGAAAAGGGGAATATGTGTGGTAGGGCTTGGCGGCTAGCAATTGTAGGCCAGTATGAGCCTACGAATGGCAGGGTGTAGACATGGCAGGGGAGAAAAAGGAAAGGAAGGGGAACATGTGAGAGAGGTAGGTGAGGGGAGGAGCAAGCAGGTGGTATAGTGGCAGGGGAGGATGGAGGCATGTCACAAGTGCGATCTGCAGTGCAAGGATGGGGAGAAGGGAGGAGGAAGAAGAAGATGGGTTTGGCTAGCTGGCCAGGGGAAAAAGAAAGAAAGAAAAAGAAGAAGACCGAGTAGGTAAGGGAGAAAGGAAAAATGGAATAGAAGGTTGGGCCGCACGGGGGAGAGAGGAGAGGAGGAAGGAGTTGGGCCGCATCGGTGAGGCTCAACTATGGGAAGATGAGGAGAAAAAGGAAAGGAGAAAGGAGAAAGGAGAAAGGAGAAAGGAGAAAATGAAAGAAGAAAAAAAAAAGGAAAAGGAAGGAAAAAAAATAAAAGGGAAAAAAGAAAAAGAAAAATAGGTTGGTTGGGGTGCTTAGGGTATTTTGGTGTTTTAGAATATTTGAAAATAATAAAAATTTAGTAAAATAATAATTAAATTCCTTTTTATATTAATTTAGGATATTTTGGGTAAACTTTCCTAAATTCTATTTTAATTAGTAATTATCCTAATCTTCCTTATTTAGATTCTTTATTATTTCCCTCATTTTTTTCCTAATTACTTCCATTATTTTATTAAAAATAATATATTAAATTAATTTCACTTATAAATTCCTATTTTATTATAATTTTTTAAATTAAGATTTTGGGGTATTACATCACTATCCCCTTAAAGAAAGACTTTGTCCCCAAAGTCACTGCTAATTTCTAGGGCTAGGGGAAAAACCATTCTAAGCTATTCAGGATAATACTGACATGAATCACAATACTACTACCCCCTTAAAGAAAAGGGTTTACTAAATATTTTCCTACTTGCAGTGAAAAGTTCCAGATACGTCTCACCTATGTCCTTCTCAGTTTCCCAAGTAGCTTCTTTGGTTCCATGTCAGCTCTATAGAATCTTCACAAGGGGAATCACATTCGTGCAGGTCTTCTAGAGTTTGGTGTCAAGAATCCGCACAGGTCACTCTTCATAAGTTAAGGAATCCGCATAGGAAAAACCATTCTAAGCTATTCAAGAAAATACTAACATGAATCACAATACTACTACCCCCTTAAAGAAAAGGGTTTACTAAATATTTTCCTACTTGCAGTGAAAAGTTCCAGATACGTCTCACCTATGTCCTTCTCAATTTCCCAAGTAGCTTCTTTGGTTCCATGTCAGCTCTATAGAATCTTCACAAGGGGAATCACATTCGTGCAGGTCTTCTAGAGTTTGGTGTCAAGAATCCGCATAGGTCACTCTTCATAAGTTAAGGAATCATCAAGCTCTAACTTAGCCAATCGGATCACATGAGTGGGATCAGCAACTTACTTTCACGACTGTAAGATGTGGAACACATTGTAGACTAGCGTCCATTCTAGAGGAAGGGCCAGCCAATAAGCAACCTCACCTACTCGCTCTAAGATCTCAAAGGGGGCAATGTACCTTGGGCTCGGCTTGCCTTTTCTGTCAAATCTTTGCACGCCCTTTGTAGGGGAAACCCCTAACAACATTTTTTACCCAGGCTCAAAATCACTATCTCGACATCTCTGATCACCATAACTCTTCTGTCTACTTTGAGATGCTCTTATCCAGTCCTTAATCTGATGGACCTGCCTAGTTCTCTCCTCGATCAACATAAGTCCTAATACCATTGTCATGATAATGTCACTCTAGCACAACAAAATCCTACACTTTCGCCCGTAGAATTCCATGAAGGAAGCCATCCCTATACTAGCTTGATAGTTATTGTTGTATGAAAATTCTATCAAATATAGGTGCTCTTCCCAAAAACCCTAGAAATCTAACACACAGGCCCTCAACATATCCTCTAGGGTTTGTATGGTTCACCGTATTTATCCATCTATGGAAGGGTGAAAAGTTGTACTCATCTTCAATTTTGTCCCTAAGACTTCCTACAACTTTCCCAAAAATTAGAGAGAAACTTCGAATCCCTATCTGATACAATGTCCTCTAGAACCCCATGTCGACTAATCATGTACTTCATATAGATAACCGCTAACTGATCCATACTCCATGTGGAATTCATTGGAATAAATATGGTTGACTTAGTCAATCTATCCACAATGACCCAAATAGTGTCATAGTCTCTTTGAGTCCTTGGCAAACCTCTAATATAGTCCATGGAGATAGAGTCCCACTTCCATCTTGGCACTTTGAAGGGCATAAGTAGCCTTGTAGGTCTTTGGTTCTCGATCTTGACCTTTTGACATACCAGACACTAGGACACAGACTTAGCCACTTCCTACTTCATACGGGGCTACTAATACACCTTCCTAAGATCCTTATACAACTTGTCCCCTCTTGGGTGAATAGAGTAAGGGGTCTAACATCCTTCTTCCATAATACGACGATTCAACTCTAGACATCCCTATGGTACACACCAGGGACCCTTGTAACAAAGGCTACGATCCTCATGAACTTGGAACCCTTCTGCCCTACCTTGCTGCAACTTCCATCAGATCCTTTCGAGCTTGATATCTTTGGTCTAGCTAGCTCGGATCTCCTCAAATATGGTGGGCCTCCAGGTCACCATGCCTAATAAATTCAATCTCTAACCCTGAAAACTCCTCTATCATCTGATTAGAAACCACACAACAATGTGTAGAACGTGAGGTCTTCCTACTTAGGGTATCTGCAACTACGTTAGCCTTACCCTCATGGTAGGTCATTTTGATGTTGTAGTCATTAACTAGCTCCAATAACCTCATTTGCCTCATGTTTAGCTCCTTTTGAGTGAAGATATACTTGAGGCTCTTGTGATCTTTGAAGAAATTGCACTTCACCCTGTATAAGTAGTGCCTCCAAATCTTCAGGACAAAAACCACTACAGCTAACTCCAGGTCATGGGTAGGAAAGTTCTGTTTATGCTGCTTTAACTTTTGGGAGGCATACGTGACCACTCTGTCATTCTACATCAGTAAACAACCAAGTCTGTGTTTAGATGCATCACTATAGACCTCAAACCCTTCTAAATCCTCTAGCATAATTAACACAAGCGTTGTGGTCAGCCTCTTCATTTCTTGGAAGACTACCCCACAAGTCTTATCCCATTAAAATTTTGTGGTCTTCTTCAAGATATTGGTTAAAGGATGGGTAATCTTGGAGAAGTTCTGTACAAACCTTCTTTAATACTCGACTAATCTTATAAAATTCCGAACCTCTACTATGCTCGCGGGAGGCTCCCACTCTATGATTGCCACAATCTTAGCTGGGTCAACAACCACTCCCCTAATAGATATTATATGCCTAAGGAAGTCCACTTTCTGAAGCCATAATCCACACTTGGACAACTTCGCATACAAGTAGTGCTCTCTCAGTGGACTTAAAATAGTGTGGAGGTGTTGCTTATGCTCCCCATTTCCTTAGGAATACACCAAAATTTCATTAATGAACACTACTATGAATTGGTCGAGGAAGGGTCTAAAAATACTTGTCAATAGATCCATGAATACTATGAATGCATTAGCGAGCCCAATTGGCATAACTGTAAACTCATAGTATCAATGCTGAGTCCGAAAAACGGTCTTCATAATATCAGCATTTGTGATTCGCAACTAATGGTACCCTAACCTTAGGTCAATTTTAGAGAACATCGTGGCACCTCCAAACTAATCAAAGAGATCATCAATCATTGGCAGCGGGTACCAATTCTCCACCATCAGCTGATTTAACCCTTGGTAGTCGATGTAGAGACAGAGATTACCATCCTTTTTTTTCATGAACAAGACTGGTGCTCCCCAAGGTGACACACTTAGTTGGATATACCCATGCTCCAATAATTCCTCTAGTTGGGCCTTTAACTCGTTTACCTCAACAGGCATCATTCGGTTGGGTGTCCTTGTGAAAGGCTTAGCTCCTAGTTCTAGCTTAATTGTGAAGTTAATTTCTTAAACTAGAGGCATGCTTGGTATTTCCTCCAGAAACACATCTGGAAATTCTTTAACCACGGGATGTTGTCTAGGGCTACTAAGTCCTTGTTTAGCTCTTGCACATTGCAAAAGTATAGTAGGTACCCTTTGTGGATCAAAGAGTGTAGAGAAACTACTGATACCACCTTGGTTGTGTTCTTAGGCTAGGTTTTTCTTTATGAAACCCTAGTATCCTTCGAGCCTTGCAATATCATGGGGTCCTCAGTGCAATTGATCATGTTTTGATACCGCCCCAACATATCCATACCCATGATCACATCGAAGTCTTGTAAATCCATCCTAAATTGATCCACTAAGAAGTTTACCATGCTTATGACTAAGGCCACATATGAAAATAACTTGGTATAGTCCATCTTATCACCCAAAGGAAGCATCATATATAATGCTACACTAGCAGAGGGTGAAAAATCAGCCATAGTAACAAATGTAGATGACATAAAAGACAAGGATGCACCCAAATCAAAGAGAACATGTACTGGTAGAGATAACTTGGTGAACGTACTCGTGACGACATCTAGCTGGCGGCCACCCTCCGTCTAAATAATCATGTTCAACCATCTGCCTTACTAGCCTCCTATAAGAGGGAAAGGTTTGGATCCCTAAGGCCTTCCTTAGGCCTCTAAAACTAGGGCACTAGTTGGAACATGTGCTCGTTGGTGGAATTGCGGGGGTATAGTCTGAGGTGTGTTGGTATGCTTACTATTGGGGAATTAGAGCTCCCCTCTATTGGTACTGCTGGGTTTGATACTGCTGGGTACACGACGGTCCCCAACACTCAAATGCTTTATGTCCCAACTTACCATAGTTTAGGCAGGTTACACTACCCCCACAATATCTACTTGGGTGACTCCTGCCACATCATCTATAAGCAGGTACCCTTGGTGGCCCCTGACCTATGATGTGATCTCTAGGCTAGTGTCTCATGGGTCCTCCTACTTGCGGCTTGATCCTGCTCCCAGAACTCTGGCCCTTGGGTTTCCTCTTCTCGAGGATGGTGGCCTACTCTTGGACTACAGTGGCTGCAATGTAGACGTGCTAGTAAAGGGTAGCCAAGTCAGCAAAGGCTACTAATCCCATCATACGATGGACCTTGCTTAAACTAGAACACCACCGTTAACTCACTAGTGGCGATTCCTAAGGCAAACCAGAGCAACTTGTTGAAGTGAGTATGATACTGGTGAACCATCATGTTGCCCTGGGTGAGATGGATGAACTTTCGGAGCTTGTCTATCTTAAGGCTCTTGGGGTAGAATCTAGAGTGTAAGGAAGTCTTAAATTCCTTCCAATTCACCGAAGGATCATCTCGAGCACGGTATTCCACCCACTAGGCATCTGCTATGCCTCTCAAGAAGAATGCTACTATGCTAGGCTATTGAGCTGGAGGTAAGTCCACCACTTCAAAGGTGTGATCCAAGTCATAGATCATTGGGTCCTCCTCACTAGAGTATGTCGGAGGGTGATGCCTAGTGACCCACCGGAGCCAATCCTCACCATCACCCTCAGAGTGATGGTGGTGCGGGGTTAACACTAAGGGCTAGCACTAGACGAACTCCATAAAGGCCTTGAAGGCCTCCTCTAGGTGTCCCACTCGTCTATTCATGATGAAAAGCAGTTGTAAGGGAAATGGGGAATTAGAAGCAAACCTACTAGTTCGATGCAATTATTACATACTATTTCCCCTCTAAGGAAACTCCTAGTTTACCCTTTGTTCCTCATTATGGCACTAGATTTAGAGTTATTAAAATAAAAAGACCTTGTTAGGGTATGATAACATTTCAAAATCTAGAAAAACTTTGTTAATCAAAATTTTATTTGAAAATAAAGCATGGTTACCAGAACCAACGCTCTGACACCAACTTATAATACCCTCAAAAATCATAGTCGAACTATTTTGTTTAATTAAAACATACACAAGCACGAGGGATGCTACCACCGTAATCAGTAAAAGGCTGGCCTCGACCAATCTTGCACCAACCACAAGGCTAAGAATAATTTCACAAAATTTTAATCACACTTAAGATAGAGAACCATAGATATTTGAAATATTTATAAAGAGGAAATTAGAGTGCGTGATTAAAAGTCATTACAAACTAGAAATGTTTACATAGTCAAAGCCCCAAAGAGAGAGAATAAAACATCATAGTAAGATAAAAGCCAAAATAAGAAGAGTCACATGCCAACTTAGCCCAAAAGATAAACCCTCAGCCCCTCCTGACACCTTGAATGCATCATAAACATCAAACACAATATCTCATACTAACACCAACTCAAAAGAGACCTCTGCTTGTAGGAATGAGTCACACCCATGAAACAGGTGATTAGTATGCTACTTACTGAGTAAGGTAACCATGCAGCTAAGTCTATATAGGAAATACAGATAGCACAAGTAGATAACTATATAGATAAGACACATATAAAAGACAGATAGTACAAGCCCTGATTCAGTTTGGTTAAACTTAATTATTAGATTTCTATTCAATATTACCATTTCACACCATTCTTTTTATAAGAGAAGGAACTCCACTATTATAGTTGGTGGATCGAAAAACACATAGGAAAAATGCACCTGACCACTATTATTCATCGGTGGAACGGTCTCCAGGGCACAAGGAACTTGGCCACTATTATTTGCTAATGAACTGGTCTAGCCCCGACTCTTAGGGTGTTACATTATAAGTAGATAGTATCTTAGTATATTTCCATGGCTTATCATCATTAGGTTTGTTTTGTTAATCTTGAGAACCCCTACTATTATAGGCGGTAGACCAGAAACATCTAGGGTAGAATGCACCTTGCCACTATTATTCGCTGGTGGAATGGTCTCCAAAGATTAAGGCACCTAGCCACTGTTATTCGCCTATGGATTGGTCTGGGCCTAAATCAACAATCTTTCTCTATCAATGATTAGTATCTTCTTCATGTCTTATTCTATAAATATTTTTGCCCAATACATACATGCCCCTTGGACTACCTAATCACACAACCCCGCCTACTCCTATTCTCCTAAAAGGTCCATCCCATATCTTAGTACCCCTACATCTCCTAGTGCATCCAGACATCCTTTTCTCCTTTTCCTTACTTACCATGAATACCCAACTCCTATGTGCATCAATCAAGGCCCACTTTTCCATATCTCTACCTCCACTCACTATCGCCCTCGAGGGTTTTTCCTGAGAAACCCTAATTGGGCCTATATGGCCTGGCATTCCTCTATCTCACACAACCCATGCCTTCCTTACCCCTAAATCATCACCTCACTCAACTTGTCCCCAAGCATCCCGCTTTACACCTCATTTGCACATGTTACCACAAAACCCTAGTTGGCCACCCTAAACCCTAGTGCCTCTATTTTCTCATATGTTTTCCGTCCATCACTCTCACTTACCATTCCCTTTTCCACATGACACACATTTACCCTCCATGTGACATCCTTTCCCTCTCACCCCATCTTCTAATGCTTTCCATTATTTCTCCCTTCCACAATCTTTTCCACTTTGTCTTTTCCTCCTAAACCCTAGCTAAGTCTCCTATGCACCCTTGTACCAACCTACATACTATTTTTCACCTATGGAATGCAATTACCCCCAACAACTCTTCCTTTACCTTACTTGACCCTCATGTCAACTTTTCCCATGTAAGAATCATCCCCATGAAAAGACTATCCATTCCATGCAAACCTTAGACACCCTATACATATTCATTTTACTTTCTTACTTTATTCATATTATCCTTTTATTTATCCACCCATAGGTCATGAGATACTTAGGTCATTCTTAATTACCTATATTCAACTCACTTCCTTTACGCCTTTTATCATTTCACCACCACACCATATCATTTAAAGCCTCCTAGCATGCAAAGGACCATATCACATAAGTACCATAAAGCACAAGACAAGTTATCATATTACACATGCCATAAAGAGAACACATACAACTTATCTTAGCTCTACGCTTAGCAAGCTGGGCTACGAGTATATAGTCATAATCATATAAGGCACAAAAATATATCATCACACATAACATACTATGCACATAATACATATATTAGGGCTTAACCACATCTTTACCTAAAATGATACTGGGCTTGGAGCACGCTCCTACGCCTCTTTAGAGGTTGGACTTAGTTCACCTATAAGATGGAAAACACTAGGGTTAACTTCCCTCTTATTAACATTTTCATTATTTCCTACTTACCTCTATTATGAACTAGCTTTAGGTATAATAATAATAATAAAATTAATAATAATAATAATAAATATAATAATAATAATAATAGCTTTAATAAAAATAAGGGGATTATCCTTAAAATGGTTAACCATGCTATTATTAACCAAAATAGGATTAGGTAGTTATATTAGTCAGTGATAGAATATTAGTAATAATAATGATAATAATTTTAATAAGAATAGTAGTAGTGGTGGTGGTGGTGGTAATAGTAGTAGTAGTAGTAGTTATGATAGTAAAGTTAGAATAGTAATTATACTAAATAAATTATACTTAATAGCTAGGAAGGGTTAGGGCATAACCTAGTGAGGGTGGCAGCTAAGTGGTGGCAATGCACGATGATAGTGGCAGTGGTATATGTGGTGGTTTGGAGAAGGTGGGTCTTTTAGGGCTGGAAGAGAGAGTGAGAAGATTGTTGTATTGGTGGTGGGCTCTCTAGGTTGAGTGGGATGGAGTGGTGGTGGTGGTGCTACAAGGGTGGAGGCATAGGCATTGTTGGTTGTGGTTACTGAGGATTTTGGAGAAGGAAGGAGGATAAAGAAGAGTGATAAAAGGAGAAGGAAGGGTAGGGGAAGGTAGAGGAGGTTCTGCTGGATTGATTGGGTGGAAGCGGAGGTGGTGATTGTGGCAAAGGAGGTAGGGCACAATTATAAGAGGGGCAACAATGGGTGCTAAGGGACAGGTCAAGTAGCTAACTTTGCAAGGTTAGGGTGGCTTGCATAGGAGGAATCTAGGGTGGTTATTGGCTCGGTTTGGTGGAGGGTAATATAGGGAAGGTTTTGGGTGGTGTTTCGGCCTGTGGTGTTGCACGACGGAAGCGGGGGTGGCATTTTTAGTGGTGATGGTGCAAATATGTAGGAAAATCTAGGTAGAGTAAAGGAGGCCAAATGAGATCGACAACGTTGTAGTTGTAGGAAAATGGCAAGGGAATAAGACAAAGGAGAAGAGGAAAAGGGGGCATGCATGACAAGGACTCGCCAACCAGTGGTGGCAGACTAGTATGAGTCTACAAAGTTGTAAGGTGGAGATTAGGTCAGGGAAAGAAAAGGGAACAAAGGGACCACATAAGGGAGGCAGGTGAGGGGTTCTGTCTTGAAATAGGAAGGAAAAGGACGGAGAGAGAGGAGAGGTGTAGGAAGAAGGTACAGTGGTAGATTGGAGGATGGTGGCAAAGTTGCAGGCTGACGTGCAATGTGAGGATGGGAGGAGGAAGGTGAAAGAGTCGGGCTAGTTGGTAGGGGAAAAGAAAAAGAAAAGGGGAGAATTAGCGGGCGAGGGAGGAGAAAAAAAAAGAATGACGTAGGTTGGGCAATGTGGGGAGATAAGAGAGGAGGGGGAGAGTTAGGTCATGTGGGGGAGTCCCAATCTGGGGAATGAAGAGGAGAAAAAGAAAATGGAGAAATGAGGAAAATAAGAAAGAAAAATGAAAAAGGAAGGAGGGAAAAAAATAAAAAAAGGTTGATTGGTGTTTTTAAGATATTATGGTATTTTTTAATATTTAATAAAAATTAGTAAAATAATATTTAAATTCCTTTTTATAGTAATATACAAATTTTAGGGTAAATTTTCCCAAATTCTATTTTAATAAGAAAAATACCCTAATCTTCCCTAACTAAATTCTTTATTATTTTCCTCCTTTCTTTGTCTTAATTACTTCCATTATTTTATTAAAATAATATATTTAATTAATTTTACTAATAAATTTCTATTTTATCAAATAATTTTAAATTAGAATTTTGGGGTATTACATTACTACCCTCTTAATGAAAGAATTTGTCCCCAAAGTCACTTGCTAATTTCTAGGGGAAAGGAAAAATATGCTTTATGCAGATAAGAAAAATACAAAATACGAATCATGATACTACTACCCCCTTCTGGGTAATTCCTAGTCGACCCTTCATTCTTGACTATAGCACCAGTCTCAGAGTTATCAAAATAAAATATCCCTTTAGGGTATGGAAATGCTTCAAAACCCGAAAAAATGTGGTTAATCAAAATTTTCTTTGAAAATAATATATGGTTATTATAATTAATTCTTTGATACTAACTTGTAACACCCATAAAAATCATCATTGAAAATTTTCATTTAATTTAAATAAACATGAGTATGGGGGTGCTACTGCCGTGATCAGCACAAACTTTTCCCTGACCATTCTCGTGCCAACTACAAGGCTAAGAAATAATTTTCACAAATCATTAAACTAATTAAGATATGGATCTATAAAAATATGAAATATTCATAATAAAGAGAATTCAGAGTGCAAAATTAAAGCGTTAATACATAATTAAAAATGGATACAAAATTAAGCCCCCGACGGGAAAGAGTGATACAATGGTAAAGAAAAACTAGAAAAAATAGAGAATTCGGTCGGCACTAGCTCTCAACCCCAAGCAAAGTCCAACGGTCATCACACAGCCCCGCCTGGTGCATCCAGTGCATTATAGGCATTAAACATGGTACCTCCTACTTGCACAAACTTAGAAGGGGCCTCTACTCATAGGAATGAGTAGCACCCATGAAATGGGTGATTGGTATGCTATGTACCGAGTAAGGTAACCATATGGATAAGACCATGCAAGATAATAGAAAAGTAAGGCATACAATGCCTAATTCAAGTTCATATCATCAATCCAAACTTAGAATAATATTTCTATCTTACACATTCCTCATACTAACTTCATGTGAGTATGGGGAATCCACTACTATAGCCGGTATACCGGAAACACTTCACAAGGCAAAACGCACCTGACTACTATTATAGTCGGTGGATCAAAAAATTATCCTCACTAACCCCGAGTGATATGGTGTTCCACTGTAGGTAATTAGTATCTTTCAATGATTTATTACCATATAAAGTTTGGTTTATTGAGCCCAAAATCCCCAACTATTATAGTTAGTGGACCGAAAACACTCCATAGGGTAAAATGCACTGCCTACTATTATAGCTGGTGGACCAAATATCACTCCATAGGACAAGATGCACCAGACCACTATTATAGTTGGTGGATCGAAAAAGTATCCTCACCGAGTCCAGCCTGATTATCTTTCACTTTAATTGTTTAGCATTTTATTCATATCTTATTCCACACACAACCTAGACTAGACATGCATGACCCAATAGACTTCCCATGCTCACCCTTTTATTCTCAGTTCTCCCGAAAACCATGTCCCATATCTTGAGACCTTTACAAAACCTATGACCTCGAGACTTCCTCCTCATATTTTCCCACTCACCATGAGAACCAAAAACTCTTACGTACTTGGTTCAAGGCTCACTCCCCATAACTCTGGCTCCACTCCTCTATGCTCTCTAGGGTTTCCCTCCGAAACCTTAATATGGCCTATGTGGCCTCACTTCCCTTGATCCTACACAACCTATAATCTTCTTTACTACCATAACCATCACTTCCCTTGAACCTCACCTAACGTCACAACCTCACTACCCAACTGCCACACGTGGTCATAAAATCCCTAGTTCACTCCTCAAAACCCTAATACTTCTCCTTTCTTTTATGTCATCCCCTCAAGACCCAAACACCTTTACTCACTTAGCTCCCTTTTGGTCCATGTGACACCTCATTAATTCTTTGTTCCCCATCCTAACCTTTTATATTAAGTTTCCCTTCCTTTCACACTTCTCTCACTTAGGGTTTCCTCCCAAAACATTAGTCAAGTCCCTTATGCATCCTTATACCAACCCACGTACTATTTTCCACATATGGACTCCAATCACCCTAACAACTCTTCTCTTACCTTACTTAACCCTCAAGTAAAATTTTTCCACATAAAGGTCATCCCCATACAAAGGCTAACCATCCCATGAAACCCTATACTCCCCATGCATGTTTTTATCCATTCCCTTAATTTGTTCCCATTATTCCTCCTTTTGTCCACCCATAAGTCATATGATATTTAGGACATCCTTTACACCCTCTAGTCAACTCACTTTTATCACTCTTTTTCATTTATCCCACAACTAAATCACACTATTTAAGGCTTCCTATCATGCATGTCATGAAGGGCAATATTATATAAACACATTCCAAGTACAAATAGCAAGACCATATTACATGTGTCATAAAACACATGCAACTTACCTTAGCTCCATTATTAGCAAGATACGCTACAAGAGAATAATCCATAACATATGAGGTACACACATATAATCAGCACACATAACACTTATTACACACACATTAGGCCTTAACCATATCCTTACCTAAAATGACATCGGGCTTGGAGCACCCTCCTACGCCTCCCTAGGGGTCGGACTTGGTTCACCTATAAGAGGGGAAATACTCGGGTTAACTTTCCTCTTATTAACATTTGTCATTATTTTCTACTCACCTCTATTATAACCTAGTATTAGGGATAATAATAATAATGGTAGGTTTAGTAGTAAAAATAAGGTATGACCCTTAAAATGGTTAATCATGCCATTATTAGCCAAAATAGGTTTAGGTAGTTATATTTGTCAATGAAAAGATATTATTAACAATATTAACAATAATAATGATATTAACTTTATTAATAATAATAATGATGATGATGATGGCGATGATGATAATGCTAATGATAATAAGAATGGTGGCAATAATAATGATAAATCCCTCTTTATTAACTTTAAAATACCCTTATATTCCCTAATTAAATTCTTTATTATTTTCCTTCTTTCTTTATCTTAATTACTCCCATTATATTATTAAAATAGTATATTTAATTAATTTCACAAATAAATCTCTCTTTTATCATAATTTCTTAAATTAAGATTTTGGGGAATTATACATATAAATATGATTAATTACGTACTAACCGCACATATGGTTATTAGCGAATAACCCTTTGAATATTCATAAATACCATTCATACTAATTTTTACTAAAGATTCTCTAACTTTACCTAATCATAACTTAGGTTATATTAGTCTAAATGATAACATATTATATATCAAATTTGTTCTAAAAGTTCCAGTCAACAACTTAAAGTTACTATAACTCACAAAAATCAACTCTAACATAAAAACAAAACCTCAAACTTGAGGTTATGCTCTTGTACTAGGTTTTTGCAATTTTTCTCACATTAGGGAAAATGAATATAACTTATTCAATACTCAGCATTTTTAAGGTCTAAAAGTTATGTTGGAAAGTGTAAATGTTAAGATTTATTTGGATGCCAAAAACAACTTCTAACTCTTAGCCAATCAAAAATAGTTAAGCATGATAATCATATCAAATTTGTAAATCTCAAACTACCATATTTTATGATTTTTTAATCATTTATGTATCAAATCTTTAAAAAAGAATGTATAATAATTATAATAATTTATATAACTTATGATCATGCTATACATATCTTTTCAATAATAAATAACATAATATAACCCAAGTCATGAAAATAGCAAAACCAACATTCCAAACAAGCACAAAATCATAATTTCACATTAATTCTACCATTTGAAGAGTTTTTGGATTTACCTTTTTGTAATACCCCCAAATTTTACTACTAAACTTTGTTTTTATAAATATTTGTGGAAACTAAAAAAAAAGTAGGGGTATTATGCCATATAAAGCATAGGGAAGGTACTCCTTATACCAAATCCATATCAAATACAATGTTAAAAGTAACTCATACCTAAATCAAGTGTAGGAATAACTTGACTTGACGATACAAGATTATAAAAAGAGAAAGTAGGGAGATTAAATCGAATGTGCTAAAGAGAGATTTAGGATATGGAACTCCTAAAATAGGGTGGCAAGAAATAACCGGATTATATTATATAGTTGTTGAAATGCCCCGAAAAATCCTAATTTTAAGAATTATAGTCAAATAAGGTTTTATTAGAAAAATTAATTAAATTAATTATTTTTATTAAAATAAAAGGGAATTAATTAGGGAAAATCAAGAAGAAATTATAAATATTTTAATTTGGAAGAAATTCTGGTATTTTAGCTAATTTAGGATTTTATTTTAGAATTTAATTAAATAAATTATTTTATTTAAAATAATAAGGAGAAAATAGGGCCAAATTAATAGGATTTTTATAAATGATTTAATTGGAGAAAATTAGAGTGATTTGCTAATTAAAATAGAATTTATGAGAGATCTTTCAAAAATCCTAAATTAGCCTAAAAAGGGATTAAATATTATTATTTTTGGATATCTTAAATATCTAAATTAATTTAATTATCCCAATCCACCTATTTTTCCTTTTCCTTTTCCTTTTTTTTCTTTTTCTTTCTTCTTCTTTCCTTTTTCTCCTTCTTGATTGGGCCTGTCCGTGGCCCAATCCCCTTCTTCCTTTTCCTTCATCCTTTGGAGGCCCAAAACGCAACACGACACCTTCCTTTATTTCCTATTGAATTGAGGCGTTTCACTTAGAAAAATTTACCCACCGCCTGGCCGGTTCTCCCCTCCTTTTTCCTTTCTTTCTTTTTTCCCGGACCGTCGATCTGCCCCCACCTTTCTTCCTTCTTTCTTATTCCTCTTCCTTCCGTCGATGATTTGCACCACCGCCCAACGCCCTAGTTTTTTTCCACTGTTCACGCCGTTGACCAGCCTTTTTTCTTCTCCCTCTTCCTTGGCGACTCGTCGACTATCTCACCCAACCAACTCTCCCCTCTCCTCGTCCAATTTCTCTCATCCCAGCCAATCACCTTCCCTACCACTACCTAGTTTTTCGTCGGCCAAATGACATTGTCGGTGACCCTAACCCTACCTGTATTACTCCCTCACCGAACCACATAACCCTACCCTCTCTTCTAAAATCTATAAATACCCCCATAATGAGCCCTGTATCGAGCTTTTGATTCCTACCCAAGAAAACCCTCGGGTGCGCCACCACCACTATAGACGCTTCGTCTGGTGTCGTCGGCCAACTTCTCCGCCCACTCTGCCCACCTAAGCCTTCCTTGCATTGTTCTCTACCCAACTGTACCTTCCCCCTCCCTCGATTTGCCTTGCACGAGCCACCTCAGCCGTGCAAAGTCACCTCCTCAATCAACCCATTCTTTCACCTCTGCCACCCTTTACGCCGTCATCCACCACCACTACCGCCGCTGCCACTACTTCATTCACCTCCCAATTTGTTCTGCAGACCACCCTCTACTTTCCCCTACCTTTCTTTTCCTCTTCCTCCCTCTCCTCCTATCTTTCTCTTATTCTTCCTCTTTCGGCCACCACCATCGCTGCCGTGCGTTGCCACCATTGGCTGCGCCACCACCTTTATTATGTTCCTCTCCTTCTAGACAACCATAACCACTCTTACTTCCACCCTTTTTCTCTTTCTCTTTTTCCCAGCCCTTAACTTTTCCCCTCTTGTTCTCTTTTTCTAGCCACTGTTGCCACCGCCGTGTACCACTGTTGGCGCCACCTGTCACCACCGGCCTAAGGTTAAATCCTAGACCCTCTCAACCCTTTTACCCTATTTTTACAAGCTTTATTTTATTTTATTTCATTTATTCAAAATATATTATTTTTATTATTATTATTGATGTTTTTATTATTATTTCTATTGAGGGCCGAAGCCCTATTATATTTTTATTTCGATTTTATTATTATTATTCTTATTGTTACTATTATCATTAATATTAATATTAATATGTTATTATTATTATTATTATTATTTTCAATGTTACTATTATTATTTCATGTAGGGATAAAACCCTAATATGTCTATTTTTTATTGTAGTAGTAGTATTATAAATATCAAGTCTTATTATTATTATTATTATTATTTTTTATTTAATATTTTTATCATTAGCATTTATTATTATTATTATTATTATTTATTAATTTTATTATTGTTTAATGTAGGGTCGAAACCCTACTTTATTTTATCTTCGATTATTATCATTACTATTATTACAATTATGATTATTATTATTTTTGTAATATTATTATGGTTTTTATCATTATTATGATTACTATTTCATTATTTTTATTATTACTAAATTTTATTATTAATTTTACTAATGTCATTATTAGTATTATTTTGGTGAAGGGTCGAAGCCCTTATTTCACCTTTTATTTCAAATCATATTATTATTAGTATTAGTATTTTTTGTATGATTATTGTTACTACTACTATTATTCTTATTAATATTATCATTGTTATTATTTTTAGTATCTTTGTTATTATTATTTTGAGTATCATTATTATTATTAGGGTAAAGTCTTCAACCTTATATTATCAATTTTTATAATATTACTATTATTTCCTATATATTTAACAAATTAATTAGTTAATATCATTTTTATTAATATGTTATTATTTTATCAAAAACCTAGTCTTAGAATAAGTTAGTAATAATAATATTTTTGGTAGGAGGGAATCTAAGTCTATTTTTTTCCTTATATAGGTGAGACCAGTCAAAGCCTTTAGGAGGTGTAGGAGCATTCTCTAAGACCAGTGTCGTTGTAGGTAAGGGTGTAACTAAGGCCTTATGCATGTTGATGTGCATTATATGCCTTGTATATGTTGTATCTTATGCCTATCATTATAATTATTCCGTATGTGGTATGATGTGGAGTTGAAGTATATTTTTGTATTATTATATGGAATATGTACTATGTGTATATGATGAAATATTGTGGTATGCGATGTTATGTGTTGTAACCCTATAAGATATGCATGTGAGGATGTTAATGTGGTTTATGTGGGGGAAAGGATGAACAAGGAGAATGGGGGAAAGAAGTTGACCAAGGGAAGTACGTGGACCAAAAGGGAAAGAAGTTGACCAAGGGAAGTAAGTTGACTAAAAGGGAAAGAGGTTGACCAAGGGGAGTAAGTTGACAAAAGGGGAATAAGTTGAACAAGGGATGTGAGTTGACCTATGTATTTTAATGATCCATGAGTGGAAGAATAAAATGGGGAATTTAGGGTTTCGTGTGGGAGAATCTAATTTATGGTGTTGTGTAGGAGGATATGATCTAGGGTTTTGTATGGATTGATTCTAGAGTTGGTATGGATAAATCTTGAGTTTTGGATAGAAGAATCTAGGGTTTTATATGAAGGAATCTTGGGTTTTTTATGGAGGAATCTAGGGTTTTATATGGATGGATTTAGGGTTTTTCATGGAGGACACTAAGGTTTTGTATAGATGTACTTAAGGTTTTGCATGGGAGATTTTATGGTGTTGCATGGGAGAATCTAATCTAGGGTTTTGTATGGATAGATGTGGGGTTTGCATGGGTGAATATATGGCTTGCATAAGAGCTTAGGGTTTTGCATGAGAAAGTTTGAAGGTTTGCATGGAAAGGTTAGCGTATGCATGAGAATAAAGTTTACGTATGAAAAGTTGACTTAGGATGTAAGGAAGGTAATATATGTGTTATTTGGGTGTTTGGAAGTTTTGGGTGAAAAATAGTACATAGGACAGTATAAGGGTACATAGGAGGTTAAGCTAGGGTTTGGGGTAAAAACCCTAATTTGAGGAGGTGGTAAAATGGAGAAATAAATGATGGTGAGTGGAGTACGAGAGAATGATGAAAGTGATCAAGTAATGATGAGCATGATTGGCATGGAAAAATAATAAGTGGAATGTGAGAAATGGAAGGGTGACATGTGGACATAAGGAAGCTAGGGTTTTTTGGCCAATTAGGGTTTGGTGTGGTTACCTAGGCTTTTGTGACCACACATGTGATGGAGGATTAAGGCATAATGATGAGAGTTGAATCTAAAGGTTGTGATGAGTGGAGTGTTAAAAATTAATTGGATCGTGTGAATTGGAGTGGGATGGACCACATAGGTTTAAATTAGGATTTTAGGATAAAACCCTAGAGTGAGATGTGGAGTGGACTTGGAAGTGTGAAGTAGTGGGCCTTGGCCATATACTTAAGAGTTGGACTTCTGATATGAGATAGGATATGGAGGAAAGGATGTTGGGGCAAGTTAGGAGGTACATGAGTCTGATGATATGGAACAAGTCTATTGGAGGATAGGTGTGGGGAAAGTGAGTCATGCATGTCTAGGGTGAGAATTTATGAATAAGATACTTAAGACATTAATCATGTAAAGTAGCCGGGCCCAAACCGATCCACAGGCATAATAGTGGCTGACTACTGTGGTATCCTGGAGACCAATCCTCCGGCGTATAATAGTGGTAGGGTATGTTACCCTAAGTGACCGATCCACCGGCTAAACTAGTGGGGGATCTCGAGCTCAATAAACGAAACCCTACAATTTTCTAAGACATAAGAAAGACACTAAGTACTTACAGTCGAACACCATGCGAGAAGGGGTCAGACCAATCCACTGGTATAAAATAGTGGTAGGGTATGTTACCCTAAGTGACGGATCCACCGACTAAAATAGTGGCCAGGCATCGGAGTGCCCTAGAGACCGATCCACCGGCTAAAATGGTTCTCATACTATTTTGGACTTGATAAAGAGCATGGTGTGAAAATAATATTGATAAGAGATTAATTAAGTAATTAATTTGGACTATTTGGACCTTTGTATATTCACCTGAATATTCATATGCCTTTATGTTATTATGTCGGACCTTATGATCTTTTAATTATTCTGCATGATTTATGTGACTTTATGTGTCGGCCTTAGTGCATCTGTTACCTTACTCAGTACGTAGCATGCTGATCACCCTTTTCATGGGTGCTATTCATTCCCACGAGTAGTAGGCCCTTTTAACTTTGTGTAGGTGGGCGAGAGATCAGGTGGGGTTGAGTGTTGAGCTTGTGGTTGGCTCAATGTTTGAGAGTGTCATAGCCGAATTCACACTTTATGTGATTTTATCTCATTATGTTATTGCTTTGTATTGCATTTATCCTTTTTGATTTATTACCTTATATTGAGTATTTTGAATGAACCATTTACTGATTGTAAGATTAATCCCTCCGAGGAATTTGATTTCGCACTCTGATCTCTATGTTATGATCTTTCTAAGTTCTTTTATGAAATCTTGGTTTAAGTTTGAAAATATTCCTTTTTAGCCTTAGCACTTGGTACTGGAATGGTCGGAGTGAACCGGTCTGGTACTAAGTGTGGCGGTAATATCCCTAGAATTCACGGGTTTTATCTTAATTGCTTCCATTTAAAAAAAATTAGTAAATTTTAGGGTGTTACAGTTGTACCTAATAACCACTCATTGTAGACAAAATAGCAAGTAAAGATTAAAGATAATAAAAAAAATAAGCAAACACCACAATCTATTTCCCTTAAAATCAATAGGATCAACACAATGCCACAAACATCGCTAATAGGTAATGTATTAATAGTCATAGTTTCTTAAAAGATGTAGCATGTTGCACATTGATCATGGTATATATAAAATAAAGCATGAATGCAGGGGATACATTATACTCATGCTTGGAAACATATGAGAAAAGTGACATTATAATCATTTAGTCACTAAACAGAATATTGGAAAATAACATTAAATATAAACCAATAACAAAACCATACACATCACAAGAAGAGGGCATTCATGATAGAAGCAACCTAATGGAAAGATAGATACTTTACATGTATATATGCTTATGATATAAGATTATTTTAGGAAAAACTTCATTAAAATAAAGATGTAGATGATTACACAATTTATAAACTCAAATAAATTCAAGATTTTAATCATTTCTTACCCTTATGTACTTGTTCTTTGGTGTGATTTCCTTATATTTTAAACTATTTTAGCTCCTTAGTTCATGTTATTCCTTTCTTGTTGTGTTTTGTAGGAAATGTTTGAGCTATGAAAGGAATTGGAGCAAAGAGGGAGTTAAGAGAAGAATGGGAAGAAGCAACATGGCCTTCAAGTGTTTAACGACATTGTTGTTCAAGTAGAGAAGAAATCGTAGTGAAAACAAAGTTTATGGACCCAACATGGCTGGTAGTGTTGATCAACATGGCTTTGCAAGCCTACAACATGAATACTTAGTTTCTAACTCTAACGCAACTGTGTTAGGATTCAGTTTTTCTTTTCTCAGCATGATATTTAGTGTATAAATGGTTACATTTAGCTGTAATTTGTTGAGACCTAATTTAGCACAACACTAAGCATATTTGGAGGCTCTCATTCATTTGATTTTCTCTCTCTTTCTTTTTGTATTCTTCTTTCTTTTATGAAAAACACACTAGATCTAACCTTGACTTTCAATTTGTAAACATCAATTCTAGAGAACTGAAGCACCATATTAAACTCTTACTCTATGATTTTATATATTGTGCTCTTCTCTTTCTCTTTTACTATTATGTGTTTAAATTTATTATTGTTCTTTATGATTTCAATTATTTGTTCTAAGATTGAATTTGGTTTGATTCCATTATTGATTTGATGAATTGATTGAATTAATGTCAGAATTGCTTGAATTTTGTTATTCAATTGGTATTATTTAATTAATTAGCGTTAGAATAATTGAACACCATTTTATATTAATTAGCTTTTTAATTAGTATTACAATATTATAATTAAAAATAAAGTTAGCAATTGAATGGGAATTAGCGACTCAAAAAGTAGATTAGGAATTCTCAAGAATTTATTGAATTAAATTATTCTTAATGAGTTTAACTAGCCATGAAACTAGGTTGTTGGATTTAATTGAATATGACTTTTAGTTGTCGAAATAGGACTATGGTTAATTTTGGTTAATTTTTTAAAACATAATGAGCAAATCTGATACAAAATAGATTGATTTTTAAAATTATATTAGAGTTGTTACTAAAGTTCAATCCTAGGCTTATTTTTATTTTATTGAATTCATAATTAGTAGCCTTTATCATTTTATTTATCTACTATTATCATCCATCCCTTTTTAATTAATCCATTTAGATAGTAAAAAATAATAAAAGTTAGTAGTTAACACTGAATTCCCTAAGTATATGGCCTTATTTTGCTATTACGACATCTATAGACTTGTAGATTTAAGTGAACAAGGTTTTTACACCATTACTAGGGACTTTGACATTATTAATATTGACTCTTTTTATTGTTTAAATAAACTAGACATTTTATTTTAAATTTCATTCTACTTTTGACTATTTTCTTCATGTTCATGTGTAAGCACCATTTTATGCCTCAATCCCAACATCTTGGATAATTAATTGAGTATAATCTTGAGATTGAAAGAAACTTATGGGTTATAAGGAAGTTGGTACAAAAAACAAAGAAAATTTTGAATAATAATACCACTATAGCAAACCAAGAAAATTCAGGCCATAAGATTGATATTTGAAAGAATTTACATTACCAACATATCATGGTAGGCAAAAGAGCATCACTTGACCTAATATAGTTGCTAACAATTTTGAGCTCAAGCCTTCGCTTATTTCCAAGGTTCAACAAAACTAATTTGGTGCTACTCTAATGGAGAATCTTAACCTACACATCTCCATCTTCTTGGAGTATTGTGATATTTAAAGATGAATAGAGTATTGTACGATGCTATTAAGCTAAATTTGTTCCCTTTCTCATTACATGACAAGTAAAGATCTTAGCAATAGTTACTTCCACCAAGCTCTATGACTACATCTCATAGGGGTTTCTTGCTAAGTACATCCCTTCAAGTAAGATGACTCAATTAAGTAATCAAATAAAAACCCTCAATCCAAAGGAAGAGGAATCCTTATATGATGCTTGGAAAATGTTTAAATATCTCCTAAAAATTTCTCCACACCATTGATTGGAGGATTGGTTGGTCATCCACACTTCCTACAGCGATATTCTCTACAAAAGAAGGATGATTGTTGATTCCACAATTGTTAGGGCATTAACGAACAATAGTATGTGAGAGGTAAGATAACTTATTAAAGATATGGCATAAAATCACTTCTAATGGTTGAGTGAGCACTTTTTACTCAAAAAGAGTGGGAGGTATCATGTTGATACTTTAGATATATTACTTTAATGGTAGATGCCTTATTTTATAAATTTGATAAATTGAGTATAATTCAATGGCTTCTAATTCTTCTAATTGTGATATATGTGGTGTTGTAGAGCATTCTGCTATGGAGTTCCAGATTAGAAACCCCCATCCTCTAATGCATTGATGTTTGAACATGTAAACTATAGGAATACTTTCACTCATAAAGGGAACCCATTTTCCAACACTTACAACTTAGGCTAGAGAAATCATCTTAATTTCTCCTACACGAATCCAACCCAAAATTTGGTGCCTTAATCTAATTTCAAACCTTCTAGCTTTCAAGCACCTAAAATTCCTTACCCCATTCCCCCAAAGTCTAATTTGGAGATCATGATGAATATTTTATGCAATCCCAAAACAAGCAAATTGAAGAGTTTAGACTAAAATAGGATTATGAGTGATACTATAAAGACCTTAGTCTCTAAGGTTGATTCTCCACCCACTCATAACATAATGCTAGAGAACTATATCACTTAGGTTTCCTAATAAGATAGATCCTCTTCTAGATCTTTAGGAATGCTTCTCAGACAATTTAAGATCAACCCCAAGGAATCCATTAATACCATTACCCTTAGAGTGGAAAAGAGTTATAGGGATAGGTAGTGAAAAATAATGATGGGAATTTAAATGATGAGGGTGAGAGTTTGGTGACAGCCTATGCTATTATTGTTGTAGGATGTAAGAATTTTTGTGCTTGGATATGACTGGTGTTAAAGAAAAGGAAACATCCCAGAAGTGAGATGCCACTAAATAGCATTTTTGAGGTTTAACTCTTTGAAGTTTTGGGGATCGACTACATGGGACCATTTTTATCATCACATAATAACTAGTATATATTAGTAGTAGTGGATTACATCTTGAAATGTTCTAAAGGACTAGCACATCCAACAAATGATGTGAAGGTAGAGGTCAAGCTATTTTAAAAGATAATATTTACCTGATTTTGTGTCTCAAGAGTGGTAATTTGTGATGGGGGATCTCATGTTGTACGTCACCATTCAAGTTATTATACAAAAAGTAGTCATTTTCTAGTTGAACTTATGAATAATGAATTTTAGGAAATAAAGGAAATTAATTTTGACTCAAAGGTGCTAGAGAACGGAGAAAGCCTCAACCTAACAAGCTTATTAAGTTGAGATTGGATGCCTATGAGAATGCAGGAATATATGAGAAGAGAAATAATATACAGTAAGATAAGCATATTTCCCAAGAGAGTCTCAAGAAGGATATTTGGTACTCTTTTTAAACTCTAATCTTAAGCTCTTTTTAGTTAAGATTAAGTCTAGGTAGTTGGGGTCATTTTATGTTTGTAAGGTATGTCGTTTTGGAGTTGTTTATTTTTGAGTGAGGCCACAATAACCTTCAAGGTTAATGACAGAGTTTAAAGCATTACATAGTAGGTTCTCTAATCAAGAAGATGGTTATTCTTACCCTTCCCAATCTATCATCATTTTGAGCATAAAACGGGCCAAGCTCATGACTATTAAACGTGCATTTCTTTCTTTTTTTTATTTCATTTTATTAGTTCTTTATTTCTAGTGTTTAATTTTACCTTATTTTAACTTTTATTCTTTTAAACATGTGAAACCATTATTATAAATTGATGTGTAAGGGAATCTAAAAAGATAAGAGGTGGAAATGGCATTTCAAACTAAAGAATCTCAAAAATTAGAAGAATTGGTGCAATTGTAGGGTTAGCACTATTAGGGTGTGTCATTGGACACAACAATGTAGCAAAATAGAAAAAATTAACGGAGTTCTCTTCTTCCATCATGACATGATAGTGTTATAATGCACGATAATGTCAAAAGAAAGAAAAAAATGTGCTTTTTCGGGGCTACATGGCCAGTTGTGTTGGCTAACATGGCCGTATCAAACTATGAGCCTTGAAAAAATTTTACTTAAGCATGGGCGTGCTCACTATTGACCTCCTTTAGTCATTCAATCCAAACTCTCCAACCTTTCAACTTCCATTACCCTAGAAAAATCCTAGATTTTGGTCACCCATTTTCCTCACCGTTAGTCGTTGGACCACCACGATCGCAGCACTAAAAACCCTTTTCCCCAACCTGTGTTGCCAATATCATCCCCTACCTATGCTTTGAAAATGCCATATCAACCCATAAATCTCTTCCCTTCTCCACCTACATCGCTAGTAAGCCACACCGCAACACCAAGCGCCACCGACCACCATCCCTTGCTTCCCCTTGTTGTTGCTAGTAACTTTCCCTATCGAGCCATGTCTATTGCAACACCACTTATCTTCCTCTCTGATCTAGTTTTTGGTTCTCAATACCTAAACCTATACCTCCTCTACTATTACTTTTGATATCTTATCATCAATTGTCTCTTTAATTTTTTGATCACCATGTATTTTTAGATCTAGATTTTAGGGCTAACAATGAATCCCATAATTTCTATCATTTCATACTTGTCTAATATACATTATGAAATAAATTATTAGTGCTTAACATTACTATTTTTGTGTTATATTGTCTTCTTATTGCTCCTTTTTTTTCTTGTATGCATATTCTAAGCTATTATTTAACAAACAATTCATGGGTCCTAGGAATAGAAAGTATAGCGATGCTTCATCTTATAATTCCACATGACCAACCCGTACTATTGCTACATGAAATGATCCTACACCTCCATCTCCTAGTAATCCTTATGGTATTCTCTTCATACCTGACCATAATCAAGATCTTGTTGTATAACTTTGTTACTAGGTGTAAGGTCACCACAAAATTCGTTGAAGACAATGTTCTTAATCAATTGAGAATAAGAGAAAATATAGGTCATTTTTTAACAGGGTTGGGTGGAGTGACTTTGTGCAGTTGAGTAGGCCCATCTATCGACAATCGACATTAGAATTTTTAAGTTCTGTTGTGGTTATAGCCAATGACTTTCGATTTGGTGGTGATATTTACTTCTGATTTTTAATTAGAATTATGTGCTAAATATTTATGAATTCATTATCTTATGCTACCAACTTGAGCTTGGGGTTCATAATTCACTTGCCAATTGGAGCCTTGTGACATTTTGGAGATAAATTTTTCATGATAGAGGTACCCTTACAAGAGCATGGGTAGTAGTGCCTACATGAATCCATATTTACTTTGCAAAATGATTTTGATGATCGTTTAGATGACATTCAATCATGCTTGGACGGGTTCTACAATACAAATCATGATATTAGCACCACAATGTGGGGGATGTAAGATTAACATATTTCCTAGGGCTATTGACCACCATCTTAGTGAGCAATAATTCATCTCCATTCCCACATTTTACTCTTTTACACACATTGGGGATAATGTGTCAACAAAGCATAGGGGAAGTTCTTGATTTAACATACACCTAGATTAGATGACAAGCTTTAACTATGTGGTACATAAGTGTTTTCTAGGATTGATTTAAGAATTCTATATATCAGAAAATGAGAATAACAGAGGTGATAAATGGAAAACTACTTTTATGACTAAATTCGGCCTTTATAAATGGATGGTTATGCCTTTTTAATTTATGTAACATACATAGTTCATTTATGAGGATTATGAATGATTTTTTTTGTTCTTTTCTTGAAAATTTTATTGTGGCATAATTAGATGATGTCCTTAGCATGGAAAAAATGAAAATGATCATCTTATCTTTTTGATGAAACTATTTCATAAACTAAGGGAAAATAAACTCTATGGTAAACTTGAGAAATGTCATTTTATGCTTTCGAGTATTGTTTTTCTTGGTTACCTTGTAAGTAGAGAATGCATAAAAGTAGATCCCAGAAAGGTTCAAGCTAATCAATAATGACCAATCCCGAAAGACATTCAAGAGGTGTGAAGTTTTCATGGACTATCAAGCTTCTATAGGGGGTTTATTAATGACTTTTCAACTATTGATACACTAATAACCCAACGCATGAAGAAGTGTGATTTTAAATGGGGAGATAAAGCTACAAAAGCCTTTAAAGAATTAAAAGCTAAGCTATGCAATGTACCGGTACAATATTTACCTAACTTTGATAAATTGTTTGATGTTACATTTGATGCTAGTGGAGTAGGGATAAGAGGTTTACTCTCACAAAAAAAAAAGTCAATTGCATTGTTTAGTGAAAAATTAAATGGTGCTAAATTGAATTACACCACACATGATGAAGAGTTTTGAACCATCATTAGGACTCTAGAAATACGAGGGCATTACTTGAGAAATAAACCCTTTGTTTTGCATTCTCATTATGAAGGTTTGAAATAATTATAAGGACAAAATAAAGTGAGTCCTATGCATGCAAAATGGGTTAGTTTCTTGCGATCCTTTGTGCTTTGTTAGAAAATTTCATGGTAAAGAAAATGTAGTATTTGATTTTTTTAATGAGGAGACCTATGATACTTTTCATGATAGATGATACCTTATTAGGTTTTGAAATGTTCAAATAATTGTGTCCAAAAGGTGATGATTTATTTTGGAATTTTTTAATTTTACTAAAAAATGGTAGTTATGGTAATTATGTGTTTTAAGATGATTTCCTTCTTAAGCTTAACAAGTTATGTGTGCTCAGATATAGTGTATATAATTTAAATATTAAAGTAACAAAATATTTTTGTGTATATAAGACTATAGAATTACTAAAAGAACATTTTTGTTGGCCAAACTTGATAAAAGGAGTAAAAAATTTTGGTAGAAGATGTGCAACTTGTCAAAAGAGTAAGAGTTTATTCTATGAGGGATGTATGCACCTTTAACGATTTTGAGTCAGCCTTGGGAAGGAGTTAGCATGGATTTAATACCAAGGTTATGAAGAAAACAAAGAGGGAAGTACTCTACAATGGTTGTGGTTCTCTTGTAGTAGATTTATATTTCTAATAGGTAGTGGGACTACAAAGAGTTACCAAGAATACATTTTTTGATCGAGAGTTTAAGTTCTTAAGTTACTTTTGGAAGGCACATTGGCATATTTTGGGTACAAAATTAATCTTATGTACTTCTCATCATTCTCAAATGGATAGTCAAACTAAAGTAATGAATATAAATATTGGGACTTTATTACATGGATTAGTAGATAAGACTACCAAGGATTCTATTATAAAGGCAGAACATGCTGATTTTTCTTACAACCGGAGTCCTTCACGTACAAATCATGCAAATCCATTCGAGATTGTATATGGTGTTAATCTATATTTTTCCAATCACCATGGTAACTTTGAAGAAAGGAAATACCAAAAGTTACAAAGCCAGGGAGAGAGTGGAATTCTTTTAAAAGCTTTATCAATAAATTAGGAGTAATATTAAGAGATCTAGTAAAAGGTAGCATGCTTAAGCCAACAAAAATCTATTTCAACAATTGTTTTCTTTAGATTTTATGGTTAGATTTAAGAAAGGAAGTATTTCCAAACTTAAGAAAGAAAAAATTAATGCCAAGAGCCTGTGGATAATTTAGAATCTTAATAAAATTTGGAGATAATGTTTATGGGTTGGAAATACTAGATTCTTATGAGTCAGTTTTGAGAACCTTTAATGTTGGTGATGTCTCTATACTATAGTGATACTAATTTGAGGATTTTTTTTCCCAAAAAGGTGAGAATGATTCACAAGCATCTAATAACACTCAAGTAGTTGAATAATTAAAATTGTTTGTGATAGAACCAATCATTATTGAAGTACTTGAACATCTTTCAAAAAACCTTAATACTTTCTTGAGTATTCTTATATGGTCGTGACATGCTTGCAAGAAGGATGTAAAATGAAAATTCACTTGAAAATAAAAGTGTTACATAACATGATAAGATAATGCAAGCTATCAATGCTTGGCTTGCTATTATTGGGCATTTGGCCACAAAAGACTGAATCTGTAATTACACATCCATACCTGATCAATAATGTGAGTTCTACAATGAACATGAATCCATTTATAATCTCTTTATGAATATCTCAATCATGGGGGGAGTTTTATTCACTTTAACATGTATTATGAGAAGCAGAGAAGCTAACCTCACATGGAGTTTACAACAAGAGTTTACTTTCATATAAGGTTATTTAAACTATAAAATGAGGCTCTTTAGGGGATTATTTATCACTTTAATTTAGGGAACCTAGAAGGTAGGGAACAATAAGGTGTTTAATGAAATTCTATGAAATTGGAATGCAATGCTTAAATCTATAGCTACTAGCATATTAAATAGATGCATGTATGGTCATAGAATGGATAAGTTTAGAAATTATATTCATTTGGTAGATGAATTTTGTCCCTAGGTTGTATTATTTCCTAATTAATGAAATTAAAAGCTAATTTTTAGCTAAAAAAAAGCTTCAAAGTTATCGTTTTATGGAATTAGGGTTTTTAGCTTTGTTATTATCTGTGTATTAGCTAGCTGTCTTATAATCATGGAAGTCATTACATACATTTTTTATGATTTTGTACACATTTTTAGGATTTGTTAGGAAAGTTGAGAATTTTAGTAACTAACTAAGTTAGTTAGGGTTGGTTATTAGCAATAACTATATATAGTAAAGCCAATGCCCACATTAGTTATTTGCTAGCCTAAATTAGTTAGTAAGAACCTAAATTAGTTTAGTTATAACAAACTCCTAATTTTTTCCTATATATAACTTACATAACATATTTAGATTGGCAATTTTAAAGTAAGTAAATACTTGGCTATATTCTAACTTTGTGAGTGAAGGTTTAATCCTCTTTGTGTGATTAAATTTCTAGTAGTAGAATTTCTTGGTGCGTTTCCTATTAGGATCCTTTGAGTCTCATCTTAGTAAGGCATTCAAAGTTACATTTTTGTTGAACTCTTCATCCTATATAAATCCTCTTCAACCTACATTCAATCTTTGAATTTGTATCATCAAACTACATTTAATCAACCACATCCATATTATATGGGGTGAGGGATGATCAGAAGAATGATAGAAAATAAGATAGAGGCAGAGGCATATGGGAATAGGTTGATATGGGCACAAATATATGGGGAAGGAGGAAGAGTGTTGGGTTAGGCATAGTTGGTTGAATTAGGATTGAACCAGCAAAGAGAGGTAGTAATCAGTTAGTAGAGAAGGTGTTTCCTGATATATATATATATATATATATATATATATATATAGATGGATAGATGGATAGATGGATGGATGGATGGATGGATAGATAGATGGATGGTATAGATAGATAGATAGATATATGGATTAATGGATGGATAGATAGATGGATGGATGGATGTATGAATGGATGGATGGATGGATGTATGAATGGATGGATGGATGGATGGATGGATGGATGGATGTATGAATGGATGGATGGATGGATAGATAGATAGATAAATAGATAGAGAGAGAGAGAGTAAAATGGAAAAGGACAGCAAGGTTTAAGGGTTATAAAGTATGTTAAGAGGCTAAACACCCAAAATTAAGGATGATAAAATGTTGAGATGTTACGTAATTATATATATTGGGAATTGAGAGAAACCATAGAGTGTGTTTGAAGGATAAGTTCAAGTTGATATATCCCTTCTATTGATGTTAGGAATCCTTGTAGTTGTTGTTGTGTGTTATTTTGGTGTTTACTTTTTACCTTATTACCTTTCTCTAAGTTTCTAGTTCTTCATTCCTCCTCAGTTACCATGTTTTTTATTACTATACTTGATTTATTCACAAAAATATTTTTATTCATGATTTTGAGTTGAATTTTGGTTTCCATCCTTAACCTTGCTCAACTTCAAGAACAAAGTTCATTTTAAAGGGGAAGTGATGTAATATGCCATTTAAAAAAAACTAATATAACTAGGGATGTAGGGGCATTTACTACAAATTCTAGCCATGATTTGAATTATTTCATATTATATCTCGTTCATTTTGTATTGGTGGAAGAATTGAGCTAAACTAGTACACTTTGGCCTAATAAGGTGCTCAATTGTTGAATTATGAACTAAAAAGGGAGTTAATGGTCATTATTAAATTTTTTTAATGATATTAAATGATAAGCACATGAGAAGGATGTTAAATCCCATGTATAATCAAGCATATATGTTAGTTATTAGTTAGAGTATTTAGTTAAAATGATTTGTCTGTACTTTCAAGTATTATCTAGTAGTGTGAGTCTGTGTGTGCCAATTGAGCAAGATTGTGTGTGAGTTTTAATCTTTTGATTTTATCTTATCTTTTCATGCAGAATCATATTTGAGGAGGTGTAGAATCATCATTAAAATGAGGGCATGCAGACGTTCATCATTGATGCAATACAACTAAGACAAGCTTGATTTTTCAATTGGTTATTTTTGTGAGTTTTTTCTTGAATTTGAGTTCTATGTGATTCTTATTCAAGTTTTATCTTCTCAATTTCTATGTGGTTTTGATAGAGTTAGTTTGTGTAGAATTGAACATAGTCATATCCCATCATAATTTTCCTCATCCATATGTATAGTCATACACAAATTCATCTTCAACATTCATCATCTTCATCCTCTTGAAACTTTAACCCTAACCTTCCTCTAAAGAAATTATGTTTGCCAGAGACATAATGATTTAGTCAATGTGTTCATGTGGTTTCCTTGGTTTGATTTTTAGATATTCAAGTGGGTTTCTAAGCCACTATGCCATAGATGTGAGTATTACTATGTTTTGGACATGGATAAGTGAATCCTATTATCATGTGTAATTTAAGTGGAATAAGTGGAATAAGTTGAATAAGTGGAATGAGAAAATGTGGAAAATGAGTAGATGTAGGATACTTATGAAATATGCTACCCCACAAAGATAAGGTCCCTTTCCATCAACAAGACAACTTTCACTTTTTAATTGATTAGTTTCTTATTGAATTTCAAAATATTATTATTACTATTATTATTATTCCTCAAAGGACATGAAGATTGACAACAATAAAAAAAATCATGCTAACCATCCAATCAATCTAAAGGATGAAAAGGTTTATTGCAATCAAAGTCATATAACCTGGTGTGGATCTCTTGCTCTAATTCTCACAATCATGAAAATCATAACCCACTCTCATACCTCCACTCAAAAAATTGAATAAATATGGAATTGGTGAGGAAGATGTTGAATGAAATGGAGGATGATAGATGTTTATATGCTGAAATATAACTTTTAGGAGAATTATAAAGATAACCCTTATGAGGATTTTCAAAGAAAACTCACTTAAAAAACTCTTTGAATAAAATTAAGAGAACATACTAAGAATCCTCTCATAATCACTCTTAATTTAACAAAGTAATTAAAAGCTTTAATTCTCAATTAGATACTTTATTTTCAACTCCAATACTCAATGCTCATAATGGTCGATGTTATGCTTTATTTATAAGTAATAAGGTGTAAAAAAATTCCAGCTAAATCTACAAAAAAATAGACGTTAGGGTAATTAGTTAAGATCATATATTAACATACTTTTCATAATCTAATGAAATATCCCCTAAATCTAGTTGTTATCTAGCTATCAACTAGTTGTCATTAGCACCTAATTATAGCTATATTACACTACAACACACACCATATAAATTATTTAAGATTTAATACTAGTTTTTCACATAAAATCTTATTTAACTAGAAAATTATATGTAGTTAACTTCAATCCTATGTTGGTAGGATTCTCCATGTTGAATGGGAATTTCTCCATGTCTAAGTTACCCTATTTGTCATATTGACATGGTTAAAACCATTACGTGGCACTTCATGATGTGTTTGGAATACTATCTTGCAAAAACTCTTAATTTATGGCCCATTATGAAAGAAAGTGTTGTACGACTACAAAATACCTCCAAAAATGTGAAGAAACATTTTAAAGATATAAAAGAAAAATATTTAGAAGTGAAAAAATATGCACCCACATCATTCTCCCCCTCTTGATGAGTTTGACCTCAATGTTAAGCATTTAGGAATGAAAAGCAACAAAATATGCATATAATTTTCAAGGTGCCTTGCATCTTTAAACTCCGTGAATATCTCTTCAAGAGTGAACTTTTACTTGAATGTTTTCCAATTCCTTTTGAAGGAATCAATGGAATCATCAAAGAACACACCATAATTAAATGAATAATGATCATATGGCTTCAAATTCATCTTCAAGCTAAAGTAATATTTATAAATCACATTCAAACTATAGCAATTTTGATAGAACATTGATTTTCATGCTTGAAATTTTTTAAACAACCTAAGCCATCATAAAAAAAAACCCTTTGATATAGATAATGTTTCATGGAGCAAGTTAGAACCATATGAGCACAAAGAAACTACATGTTAATATTGCACATTATCCTTGAGTACTTCAACCTTTCTCACCATAAAATATTGCTCTCCTTCTCCTTCATTTACACTTCATACTCATTTGCCTTAAGGACATATCTAATATTTTTGTGTGTAACCTTCACATATTTTTTACATGTGTTGGTCTCTCTAATTTCACTTAGGGTTAGGGATCTCTTATAATGATATTCCCTGGCCATATGACTATATGCTCTACATTTGTAACATTACCACTTTGTATCCTCTTGCACCTTTTTCTTTTACAACTCAAGGCATGACTCCATCATCCTCCTTTAAAGTTAAAATAGGAGGGTGATCATTCAAACTTCCGGGAGAGGATTTGGAGAATATATAACACCCCTATTTCTAAAAAATTTCATTTTGGCAAAAGAATTGATTACTAAATTATGACATGTTACAACCACACTTAGCATAAGTCCCGCTCCTCGTCTTTTTTATATTAAATGCTAAGGCTAGAAAAAAACTCAATTAAATTAATTTAGCTAAAATAGATATAATATATAATAGAGTTATAAATAAATGTCGTAGTACCCTAGTATAAAAGAAGTATATACGGGACTTAAGAGTCCAAAAGAAAATCGATCGTAATAGAAACCAACACCTGAAGGTATAACTCTAATTGCCATAACTATTAGACTCAAAAGCCCATTCTAAAAATAAAACCTCTTTCCAAGGACTCCCCTTGTCCTTCTCGTGCTTATAAGCTTCATGCTATTCCATAGCCCTCACATAATTATTTGTAAAAGTAGTATTAGTATGACTTCCTTATACTAAGTAAATCACAATACCTCTTAGGAGACAGTATACCCACATTCCACATAGCCGCACAAAAACCAAATAGAATACATAAGCATAAGGAATAAAAAGCACAAACAATACTCATGGAGAAATATATATCATGGTCTAATTCTCATCTCAACAACAAAAACTACTAATCAACTTCTCATCATTTCAAGGTGTAAAGCCATATTTTATTAGTTAAATATATTTGAATCATAGTGGTAGGGAACTAAGGCAATAACTGAAACAAAAATCCAAAATAATACCAAGGTAAAGCACTAAGGCAACTAAGAAATCAACAAATCTAATATAAACCAAGGCAGGGCACTAAGGCAACTACTAAACAAAAAAAATCCCACATCAACCAAGTCAGGGCATTGAGGTAGCTACCGAAATAACAATTGATGATAATACTAAGGTAGGTCATTGAGACAACTATTGACCCAATTATAATACCAAGGTAGGGAATTGAGATAATTAACCCAACACTCCATTTCCTTTATTACACAACAAACATTTTCATTTCACTTCCTTACTTGAGAGGGATAAAATTGACCTAAGGATACAATGTTACACCTAGTCATATTGGTACTCGAAAGAAATAAAATTCCCTTACCTCAAACATAGGGACAAATCGGTATACCTATTCATACTTGTTCCGAAAAGAAACACAGTATCCTCCAAAATTTGATCAACTAGTCTTTAAGTATCGATACTCCCAATAGGTTTCATGGGTCATTTATAGAGTACAGTAGGGCCTTAAAATTGGGCACAATGATATACTAGTTAACCAAAAATGAGTGCTAACACCTTATCTCTAAGGTAGAGACCACAAGAGAGCAACCAATCCTAACTTGTAGTCTTTCACTTTAATAAGTCACATGTAACATAGAAATTTCCATTTTCCATACTTAACCATTTTCCCTTTTATTTTTAATTATTTAGATAAACCCTAAGGTCCTAGGTCTATGTCAAGTTAATTCAAAGATAAGGTTAACATATCAAAAGGCTAAGGCCATCCTAGCATTCCATTATTTGTATTGATGCATTAAGTCAAAATTACTAAAATACCCTTCAAAACCCTAGTTTCCACATTTTACTCATTTTTTGTATCAAATAATATAATCATAAGAGATTTGTCATGTACAGGTAATAAGGAAATATTTCCGATGTGTGTATGAATATGGACTTATGGTTTGGGTGCTAATAAGGTTCGGTTAGGGTTATTTAAGGGTTATAATGGTTTGAAAATGATGATAATTAAATAAAGTAGAATTAATGATGATGATGCTCAAATGATGAAGGTTTTGGAATGATTTGGTTTATGGGCTAAGGTTAGGTTTTACAATTGGGGTTTGGTACCAATATGTGCATCAAAGTATCCATATGTGAAGTGCCATAAAAAAGATAATCAAGTGAATCAAAATGACATATAACCTCCTGAATCACCTATCAACTACATCTAATTATCTATAAGCTTCAATAAATTTTACGTTTTTTCACTCTTTACAAGGCTGGCTCTATTGAAAACTTTCTGGATAATCTACTTACTTAAAATCTCTAGGATAGATTGATTCTTTTGGAACATAACTTCATTTCTATTGATCCAAATCTTGTAAATCAAAGTAGAAAAAGTAATCCTTAACACTTCAGCATGCCAATGTTTGCTCCTTGTGCTCTTGATCATCCATTGCATATAGCTTTGCCATGTATAAAGAAATGTGGTAATAGAATCCATTTGAACATTCTTCTCCAAATATGGTTTGCAATAGTACATTAAAATAAGAGATGATCAAGGTCTTCATCAGCCTATTGACAAACTTCACAATTAGCATTATTAGTAATATGCCATGTCTTAAGGTTAATCTTCACTAGTAGTGCTTCATGGCAAGCCAGATAGCAGATAATTTTGTGTTTATGCATTCCATGATGCATCTAAACAAGTTTATTTCACATGAACTTGTCATTTCTGTGCCTCGAGTTATCTTACATTTTGTCAATACTAAATTTTCCATTATTTCTATTGGATAATAAGGCTTCTTTCCCTATATCCCTCATTTTGAAAATGAGTTTTGTTATCCATGAAGAACCCTCTTTAATATTTGCTTTCCAAATATCTGATCTACTTAAGTAATTTCCATGAGTCCATTTGACCCAAATTCTTTCTTTCTAAACCTATAGTCTTCATAAATTCTTGCAGAAATAGGTTGCATTCTAAGGTAACAATTGTCGAATGCCTAATCCACCTTCATCTTTTAGGTGAAAAATTTTGGTCCAAGAAATAGGGGCCTTTCTTTTCCCTGCTTCCATATTACCCCAAAAGAAAACTCTATAGATAGAATCTAGCTTGTGCATAACAGTTTTAGGAAGCATAAATACTTGCATCCAAAAATTTGTGATACCAAATATCACATATTGAAGGACTTGGAGCTTACCTACATAGCTTAAGTATTTCAGAGTCCAAGCTTTTAATTTTTGAGTGATTTTTTCTATTAAAGACTGATATTGTGTGATAGTTAGAGATGAGCTGCTCAATGGAACCCTCGGGTACCTAAAATGAACATTTCCTTCATTATAGTTCAAGTACTGGATAATCTGCCTCTTAATATCAATGTGAACTCCTCTAAAATATATGTAGATTTTCTATGGGTTGGCACTAAGACCTGAAATAACTTCAAAGATATCCAATTTCTCCTAATAAATTGGATTGATTAAAAGTGACTTTTGCAGAAAAGTAGAAGATCGTCTACAAAACAAAGATTGACCATTCTCAACCTTTTACAATCAGGGTGACCTTTAAATCCATTTTCCTTCCATAGTGTTCTCATCAACCTATTATGATACTCTATAGCAAGGGAAAAAAGATAAGGAGACATGGGGTCTCCTTATTGAATCCCTCTTCTCCCTTGGAAAGGTTTGCATAAAGAACCTTGTAAGCTTATAGGGAAACTCACAGTTGTTAAGCATTGCATGATCAACTTGATAATGTGAATAGGAAAGCCCAATCCCTCTAACAAACTGCCATTCTACAGTGTCATAAGACTTTTTCAGGTCCACTTTCATCATCATACAAGGAATTATATTTTTCCTCTTATACTTTATCAACAGTTCTTGTGCTGTTAAGATATTATTGCCTATCCACCTTCTAGGGAAAAAAACACACTGGGCTTCACCCATTGCTTCACTGAGAACATCAATGAGTCTATTAATGACCACTTTTAAGAAAATCTTATAGATCACATTATAGCAAGCAATATGTCTATATTCTGTGACATAGGTAGCATGCGAGATTTAGGCACTAAGTGAATACTAGTGTTATTCAGGGATTTTAAAAGGAAACCTATATTCCATAACTATTTTTTCGCTTCATATATATCATCCCCTACTATGCATCATTTTTCGTTGAAAAAGTGAGCATTATACCCATTAGGACTTGGAACTTTATTGTCACCTATGCTAAAGGTTGCTTTCCTCACTTCATATGCTAAAATTGGGTGTAGAAGGTGCAATCTACTTGTTGTAGAGCGAGTTGGTCCCTACTTGAACACCTCTGGATCAAGGTGGAGGAGACTTGTACATGTAGTTCCCAACAAGCCTTTGTAAAAATTAATAACTTCTTTCTCTATGTCTGGCCACGATAAGATCTTGTTACCATTGAGGCTATACTGAGTTAAGGAGTTTACACTATGCCTTTCTTTAACCATTACATGGAAATAAGCATTATTTCCATCCCCAACTTGAGAAATTTGATCTTAACCTTCTATTGAAGGTAGTTTTATTTAGTTTGTAATTTATTCCACCATCTCTTTTTGGCTTCTTTTTCCTTGTCTAGCATATGGTAGTTGTTGGGGTCATCTTATAGGTTTTTTTTTATGCAATCCCATTCTTCTTTAGCATTTTTAACTTCATGGGTCACATGGCCAAAATGATTTGCATTAAATGTTTTAAATTCCCCTTTTAATCTCTTGAGTTTTTTTATCACCTGAAATTACTTTGAGCCTTCAATTTGAATATCCTAAGTTTGCTTCACTACATGCAAGAACTCATCATGTTTTGCCTAATAATTGTAGAATTTAAAAGGCTATTTCTTTTGTGGCTTATCCTACCTAATAGTAAATATAAGACATGCATGATCAGAGATATAATGTTCCACAACCTCAATTCATGCGTTAGGAAATATGTGGAATAAAATATGATTACCAAGACCTCTGCCGAGTTTGTAATGATTTCTATACGGATGATGCTGATTATTTGACCATATGAAGATTGGACGAACTATAGGAATAGGTTCAACCCACAACTTTGCAGACAAGTGGTAAAGTCATCCATTTCACCTTGATGAACTAGTCCACCCATTTTCTCAGCAATAGAGACTATGGCATTAAAGTCACCAAGAATCATCCAGGCTCTATCTACTAGCTTATTGAGAAGGTTTAACCCATACCAAAGTTGTTTTCTCTCAATACCAGAGTAGATCCATAAAAATTCACCAAAAGACTAGTTTAGGTTAGTAAACCCTTCACTACACAATGAATATACTGCCCAGATTCAGAGAGGACAATTAGGGAGATAACAATGGGATTCCAAAGGATCATTGTTCTTCCATTATAATGAGAAGAATGATTAGTGTGAAAATTAAAATGCGGGGCTATTTTTTATGTGCCGCATCTACCTTACTATGCTTTAACCTAGTTTCAATAAGACCAATAACATAAAGGGTCTGTGTTTGTAAGCACTTACATAGATCCTTTTGCTTAAGAGGAGAGCAAGCTCTTCTGATATTCGATACTGCAAGCTTCATTTGATAATAGAGGGTTGACCTCCTTCAGAGGATGTGCCTACTTTTCCTCGATGCAAAGGAAGAGGAGGGAGGACTTGATCATTAAGGGAGTCCTTGTAATTGATTAGATCTGTGTCATCCTCCAATATGCCTTTACCCTTTCCAGGTAGAGAAAGTTTAGTGTCATGGGTAGTTTGTTGTAGTTGGACATGTTTTGGCTTCAAAATTTCTCATCTCTTCTATGTTGTATAGGAGCAGGTGGTCTACATTGTTCAGTATCATGTCCTGATTTGTCACATTTGATGCAATACTTAAGCCTCTATCCATAATTCACTTTTTGAGTTCTTGTGCCCATAAGTGTATCAATCAAACTAGAATTCACAATTGGTTAGCTAACATTTATTTCTATAAGAATCCTTGGATATGATATTCTACTGTGAGTAGTAGTGATCATATCAAAATAGATTAGCACACCTAAGCAACTCCCAATTCTACTTAATGAATCTACAGACCAACATGTCAATGGGAGGCCCAAGAGGGTGATTTAGAGGGACATCTTCCTATATTTTGTGTCACCTAAAGGCAGCATAGGGTTCCATTTCTTCAGAAGCAAGGGTCAAATCCAAAAAGACTTGAAATATTTTTCAAGAATTGTAAGAGAGTCCAATTTAGATTGAAATTTGAAAAGGAAGAATCCTTGATCATAGGGGTAAATTTGTCAGGGGGAGATTTAAGTCCATTGAGCCTCAATAAAAGTTTCAATTGATTGAGGGTAGGCGGATATCCAACAACCATCCTAATTAACGTGTGTGCCCATTTCTCCTATTCTCTCACAATTTTTTGTGGTTCTAACTTGGCCTTTACAACTCCATTCTTAATGATAAGGGGAGAATAGACAAGATTAAGGACAGATTGCTCCCAATGGTTTTGCATAAGAATTTCCCTCCCTCTTAATTTTAGGTAATTGAGATCAGTTCTCATCTCTTAGGAATTATCATCTTGAGTCATAGATTTTCTTGGTGAGTTATTAGTTTCAAAATCCGATATAGGTTCCATAGGAGGAGTATGCAAGATTCTTCGCATGATACTCACCTCCTCATCCATGGTAGCACTAGGGTTAAATTAATGATTTTGGCTATTCATTCCAATCAAAGAATTTTTTAAGCGCTGAGATCTGGAGCCTTTCTTGGCTATCGAGGATGTCTTTTTCTAATGATTGTTTCTTGCCATGGCTAATAGCTGCAAGAATTTTCTTAAATCTCTCACAGGAGTCTCTGGCAAGAGCTTTCTACTTCAGGATCTATTATATAGGGTTGTATATATTACTATTACTAATATGAATTTTATGATGCTGAATGATTGGAAATATATTGATTTGGTGATTATATTAAGAAGTTAAGATGATATAGATGATCATTTGATAAAAATATTATTATTAGCTAAGGATTGAAAATAGATAAAATTAAGTAAGAAAAATAGGTTGAAGATGAGTGTTGAAGATGATGTTGATGGCAGTTGAATATAGTTATTAAGGTTAGAATGGCGTGGGTTTTGTGTATGGTTTGAAGGATAGATCTTAATATCTAATTAACATAGACAAAGAGATTAAGGATTTCAATAATAATCACTCACACAAAATTGATTAAAATTGAGATGCTTTCACATATAATTCAATTAAGCAAAAACCTGCAATTTTCACTCAAATAAGTCTCCCTTTTGTGTTATGTGTCTCTATAGATCTTATAGCCATTGCATCTCAATAATATTAAAATATAATTATCCTTAAAATATGATAATAATTGACACATAAATTCACAGCTTTCTCCCTACTTCAAACACAATTCATAAGATAGAATAAGATAACCCTAAAAGATAGAATTAAGCTACTTTTTAACTAATTTAACTTCCTTATCTTTTTAGCTAATATCAACGTGTTAATAATAAATATTATACATCTAAAGTGTTGACTATATTATCCTCATGAAAACACCACATTAATTCCTTCCTTGAAACATATTTTTTCCCTCCCTACATACCATGCACACATGTCTCTTGCTAGTGACTTATTTTGCAAGTTTCATTCATAACTAGCAATGTAGTCATCCATTTGTATTCAAATTTGTAGGGGATCATCTCTAAATAGAGGAAAATAGGTTACAACACAATAAATGCTAAATATTTATCATTTCTTCCTACATCATTCTCCTATTTTTAACTTGAATTTGCCCTGAAGTTTGCATCTCCATAATAAGGAATAATATCAACAACATTGAACGTTCTAGACACCACACCATACATATCTGGCAAATCTAGCTCATAAGCACTTTTTCCAAATTTTCTAAGTACTTTAAAATTACCATCCACCTTTGGCATAAGCTTTTTTTTCCTTACCTTCTGATTGAAATACATGTTGACTGTTATGCTTGTTTGCTCTTTCTTTGTATACTTTATTTTCCTTCTCAATGTTGTGCTTGATTTGTTGATGAAGTTTCTGAAAGAACTCTAGTCTCTCTTGTGGATCATAATTCTCTATTTCAACTTTCTTCAATGGTACCATATCAATTGGTATATATGTATTAATACCATAAACTATCTTAAATGGACTAAAGCTTGTTGTAGTTGAATGACCCTGATTGTAAGCAAACTTTGCATATGCTAATTTAATATCCTAATCCTTATCACCCTTACTCATCAATCCCCTTAGCAAATTACCCAAATTTCTATTAGTAACCTTGGTTTGACCATCCATTTAAGATTAATATGATGTAGTAAATAGAAGCTTTGTTCCTAGCATATGCTATAATGTCTTTCCAAAATAACTTAGGAACTTCACATATCTATCTGAAACTATACTCCTTGAAATCCCATGCAATCTCACAATCTCCTTAAAATAGAAATATGCAATATGAGTAGCATAATCGAGTTTGTGACATGGAATAAAATGAGTCATCTTGAAAAATCAATCCACCACCACCATGATAGAATATCTACCTCTTTGTCTTCTAGGCAATCCCAAAGTAAAATCTATGCTAACTCCTTCTCATGGTTGAGTAAGCACTAATAAAGGCATGTATAACCCTTTATGGAAGAAACTCTTGCTTCTATGACATGTTACACACCTAGCAACCATAGCTTGCATTCCCTTTTGTATCCTTAGCCAATAAAAATTTTCTTTCAACAACTCTATAGTTATGTGAACTCCAAAGCATCCTACAATATCTCCTTTATACACCTCTTTGATTAGTGAATATCGAATTGAGTTCTTTGGCATGCATAATTTGTTTATCTTGAATAAGAATCCATATTGAATAACAAAAGCTCCATGACTTCTATGTTTCTCACAATCTTTTAAAATCAAAGAAAAATCATCATCAATGGAATATTGACTGTTTCACATCCCAAAAGCTTTGCGTCCACCATTATAAGTATTATAGTCCTCCTCGATAATGCATCTGCAACAAAATTTTCTTACCATCCCATGTCTTGTAGAGGACACAATTTTTTGTAGAAAACTAATCTTCTTGGCATGTCTTCCTTCTAACTCTCACAATCATGTAGATACTTCAAACTCTCACGATCAAAGAGAAGCACAAAAAGCTTAGGTCTCAAATAATGACTCCATATCTCCGAACAATGAACAATAACACATAACTCCTTATCATAAGTTGAATAATAAACTCTTACACCCTTTAACGTTTCACTAAAAAATGCAATTGGCCTCCTCTCTTATGAAAGCACACCTCCAATACCTGCACCACTAGCATCATAAGTAACTTCAAAGAATTTATCAAAACTAGGTAGAGATAATACTAGTGCATTTGAAAGCTTTATCTTTAAGTCTTCAAAATCCATTATTAAATTTTCATTCCAATAAAACTCCCCCTTATTCATCAATTATGTAATAGGTATCGCGATAGTAGAAAAATCAATGATAAAACTCTACAAAATGAAGCCAATGCATGGAAACCCCAAACCTCATGGACATTAATAGGAATATGCCAAATTTGAATAGCTTCCACTTTTGAAGGATCAACTCTAATACCGTCTTCACTCATAATATACCTAAGGAAAACCATACTCTTCATCATAAAAATACACTACTGCATTTTACCATAAAGTATCACCTCCATAAGCTTATCAAATAACCTCTTCAAATGCTACATGTGTTCGAAATTACTCTTGTTGTATACTAAAATATCATCAAGGTAGACAACAATGAAAACTCCAAGGAAAGGTTTAAATACCTTGTTCATCAACCTCATGAATTAAATTGGTATATTACATAGCCCAAATGGCATCACCAACCACTCAAACAACCTATACTTAGTCTTTAAATCCATCCTCCTTTTTTCCTTATTCGCATTTGATGGTAGCTACTCCTGTGGTCAAGCATAGGAAACACCTTTGCTCCATGAAACTCATCTAGGATATCATCTATGCTTTGTAAAGGAGATCTAAATTTGATTGTGATATTTTTGACCGCTCTAGAATCAATGTGCATCTTCCATGTACCATCCTTTTTAGGCACCAAAAAATTTGAAACACTACATGGACTCATACTCACTCAAAAATAGCCTTTATCCAACAATTCTTGCACTTGTCTTTGCAACATCTTGGAATCTTTTGGATTTCATCTATAAGCTAACATATTTGGCAATGTAACTCCCAGCATAAGATCAATAACATGTTTAATACCTCTAAAAGGAGGTAATCTAGGTGGAAAATCATCTAGAAAAACATTTGTATACTCTTTCAACACTTGTTTCAATTCTATATTCATACTAGAACTCTCCCCTTTTTGGACTTCCTTCACCACCAACACTTAACATACTTCCTCCTCCTTAATATCTTCAATCATCTCACACTCCTTTTTTCTCCTTTTTTACTTTGATTGTTTTCTTCTTTTCTCCCCTACTCCATTTGAATTCAAAACCTTTTTTTTCTCCTTCATTTTGCTTCACACCTTTGGCTCCCTCTTACCTTTCACTCTTCAAAACAAAACTCCCCACATTTATATTAGGCTTGAGTCTAAACTTCTTCTTTTTTATTTGCACACTACATATTCATTAAGGACTCCATCATGAGTAACCTTCCTATCAAATTGCTAATGTCTCCCCAATAAAATTTGGCAAGCATCCATAGATAGAATATTGCTAAAAAAACGTTATCAAAATAATTTCTAATTTTGAAAGAGATAAGAGTTGATTTTGTTACCATTACACCTTTATCCTTTTTGAGCCATTGAAGTGAATATGAAATTGGATGATCCGGTCTTCAATCTGATCTTACTCACCATTCTTTCACTAGCAACATTAGTACAAGAGCCACTATAGATGATAACTTCACACGATTCATCTTCAACTCTATAGTTGGCTTTAAAGATGTTCTCATTTTGAGTAGGTTGAGGTTTTTATTGTACTTGGATCACTTGTTACAATACATAGTAATCTACTTGGCCATCTTCCAAAGCATATTCTACATCTTCACTAAGTTCTTCAAGGTCTTCATTAGGATCTTCATCTTCCTCATCATATGCTTCCATACTTTCTATTTCCTTCAAAGTCAATGCCTTTGATTTAGACTGTACCACAAAAAATGACCATAGCCTTTACACTTGAAGAATTTCTTGTTCACCTTATCAACCATCTTGTCCTTTTCCTTTTCTCATGATTGAACCTTCTAGTGTTATCTTGAATTGTGGCTTATTAGGTTGATGGCTTCGACACCCCACTTGAATTTTGAACCATATGGTGTATTGGTTGCTTTGTTTGGTGGCTTGGTTCTCTTCAATTGCTTCTCAAATTTGATTGCTACGTTTGCCAAGTTTTCAAATAGTTCATAAGAATACACCCCACCTTCTCTCTAATATTCATATTTATACCTCCAATAAATCTAGCATATCTTTGATCTTCTCTTTCTTGAACATCACAAATAATATCTAATCTTTCAAACTCTCTAATGTACTCCTCCACTCCAAGTAACCCTTGCCTTAAAGTAGTCATTTTTATGAAATTCTTTTGCTTAGATTCTCTATGCACAAATTTTCTTTTTAATTAATTTTTTAATTTCTGCCATGATCTTATGTTTTTTCCTTCTCTTTCCCTTATCCTCTTCAAATTATCATACCACACTCTAGTAAATTTCTTAAATTTCAATATGGTAATTTTACACCTATTGTTGTCATCAAGCTCCTTGTACTAAAACATTGATTCAACATTTTGTAACCATTCAAGGAAAGACTTTGGATCAAGATTACCTTTAAAATCTCGTATGTTAAATATAATCCCCTTTTCCACATCATCATAACATCTTTTTTATGTAACATGGGGTGGCCCATACTTTCCTATGCTCTCTTTTTCTCCTTCTTCCATTTGGTCATGTGGCCTCCTTATATGATCTTCTTCTAATTGAAATCCTTGATTTTGATTTTGGATATAGGATCCTTATCCCTGTGAAGCTCCAATCCTTCATATAGATTTTGTATATAGGATATTTGTGCCTGTGAAGCTCCATCAACAACTTATGAATATCTCTCAAATTCTTCTCTTGGCTCGCAATGTCTTCCTTGCACCAACCGAATGGTGCACCTAAAATACTACTCCTAAAATCAATCAAAAGCTTGAATCTTGACACCTCCTTGATGAGTTACTAAAATAATCTCAAATTAGGAATTTGTTCTTGAAATAATTTTAAGGGAAATTTTGGATCTTGGTCTTTTATGTGAAATTAGACCAAAACCAAGCTTTGATACTAGAATTAATGAGTATAGGAATATTGGCTTATGGTTTTGGTGTAATATGGTTTAATTAGGGATATTTAAGGTTTATTATGGCTTGAATATTATGAAGACATGATGATGATTATTCGACAAATTAGAATTAATGATGATGATGCTCAAATGATAAAAGTTTTGGAATGGTTTGTTTTGCGGGCTAGGGTTAGGGTTTACGATTGGGGTTTAGTAGTAATATGAATTTTATGATGATGAACAATTGGAAATATAATTATTTGGTGATTAGATTATGATTTAAAGATTTTAAGGATGATATTTTGATAATAATAATAATAATAATAATAATATTATCTAAGGATTGAAAATAGATAAAATTAAGTAAGAAAAATAGGTTGAAGATGATGCTGATGGCGGTTGAATATGGTGATTAGAGTGGGAATGGCGGGGATTTTTTTTAGGGTTTGAATGATAGATTTTAATCTCTAATTGACATAGAAAAAGATATTAAGGATTTAAATAATAATCACTCACATATAATTGATTAAAATCAAGATAAATTCACACAGAATTCAATTAAGCAAAAACTTACAATTATCCTTCAAATTCATCTTCCTTTTGTGTCGTGCGTCTCTATGGCTTTTATAGCCATTTAGTCTCCCAAATATTATAAGATAATTCTCCTAAAATCTGATAATAATTTACACATAAATTCATATCTTTCTCCCTACGCTAAACACAGTTCATAACATAGAAAAAGATAACCCTAAAAGATAAAATTAAGCTAATTTTTTACTTATTCAACTTCCTTATCTTTTTAGCTAATATCAATAAGATATAACAAATATTACACATCCATAGTGTTGAATATATTCTACTCATGAAAATTTTATTTTCATTACTTCCATGCAATATATTTTTTTCCCTCCATGCTTGCCATGCATACGTTTCTTTCACTAGTGACTTATTTTACAAGTTTTGTTCATAACTAGTAATATAGTCATCCGTTTGTTTTCAAATTTGTAAGGGATCCTCTATAAATATATGATAATAGGTTCCAACATAATAAATTCTAAATCTTATTAATTTTCTTCTACATCAATTTCACATTATTTTAGCATATAGTTAATCTTTGTAGTTCAGTGATTAACTGTATTTTTCTACTTTTCATGCATTTAGTGGGTTGTGCCAACTAAAACCCTAAGCATAAGACTACCATGCACCACATCTTTCATGCAGCATAATTTTGCACATTTAAAGCATGTGAAATCATTTAAATAAGCATGCTATCATCATAGTACATGTAGGAACATTCTCTAATCCTAGGCCATGCAAAATAGAAATTATCATAAGCTAACGTTAATCATACACATATGTGTCCATGTGAACTATCATAACCCTAATTCCATGCATGAGCCTTCATGAAGCATATTCCATGGGATTTTAATTATAACATGATAATAATGGAATCTATAATAAAATCTTAGACATGTGGACATAAAACATTTGACATAATACCATGCATATAGCTTAATTATCGATAATCATGCATTTCATCTTTTTAGCATATTACCATTTTATCATCTATGCTAAAATACTTGAAAAGAATAAGCCCTATCATGATTCTAGGTCTAAAATTTCCTACTAAGCTCATACATAATTTTCTATAGTCCTATGAGTGATTATATTTACCTAAATCTAAGCTCACATAAAAATACAAAATATCACATTCTCTAAGATCCTCAAAGATTACCTAAGAACTTAACACCCAATAACACATATATTAGCCTTTAATATATCAAAAAATGAAATAAAATTAATTAAACCAACTCAAATGACTAACCAACCAAACAAGAAGCAACACCACAATAATGGAACTCAGAGACCAAAGGGACGAGGAACTAATGGTGGTTTTCAAATGAGGGAAGGGAGAAATGGCCTATGAAAGGGGTTTAGGTTTGGTAATTATGGCCAAATCCAATGAGGGAGATATGGAGAAGAAGGGTGCAACAAGGAGGATTGCTTTGGCAACCTTTATCGAAGCAAGAGGTTTGTGGTAGTTTTTGCTGAAAGAGGAAGAGTGTTTAGGTGATTTTGTGTGCATCCTAGGGGTGGTTTGGGGGTTTCTATAGGTTGGAGTAGAGCTTTGGAAGATTTTGCTACAGCTAGGGTAGGGGCTTTGGTAGTGGAGGGTGCAACAAGAAGTAGGTGTTTAGAGGAAGTTGTTGATAGGGTAAAAATGGTAAAAATAAAACAAAAATAATGGTGAACACAGAGCTTCTTCTTGCTTGAGGGAGATGAGGGAAAGAGAGGATGTGTGGGGTATTTAGGGGTTTAACATAAGACTAAGAAAATGAGAGGGAAGAGGGGGTTAAAGTAATACCCCATATATTTGTAAATAGGTGAACAATAACTATGCTTAATTTTAGGGGCTTTGATTTTGATTTAATGTTATGATTTTTTAGGGCAAAGTTTAATTTTATATCATGTTGAAAAATTAAGTTTATTATTTTTTGCAGAAAAACCGATTGACTAGTTCTATGAACTAATTAAATTGTTTGTTTTTTCAATAAATTGAGTTTCCTTGACTAAACAGATCGACTAGTTAGGGGAAACTGAATGACTGGTTGTAAAATAGTCTACTTATAGGCCCTAACTAGATGGTTATATTTTTCAAACTTAATTTTCTAAAATTTATCCTACACTAAAATAGAACCTTACCAACCCATGCCAATTTGTCCTTAAAAGATTTCTTACCATTTTTATGATGTATTTAACCTGAAATATTGGCTTGAATCGATTTAAAGGTCGATTGGAAAAATTGAGAAGGAGAGATGACTAGGGATGTAAACGGGGCGGGTTTTACCTGAAACCCGACGGATACTTAAATGGATATGGATAAACGGATATGGATACATATATGGATGATGGATTAAAATACCCGTCGGGTTCGGGTACGGATACTGGTATGGGATATCCATACGCGTACCTATAACTATGCCCGTATCCATATCTGTATCCGTTTACCCAATATATAATTACTCTTTTACCCTTAATTTTGAAATAAATATAGTATAAATTAAGGTTAAAATTTTCATTTGACTTAACTATAAATGAGTTTATCCATCGGGTAATGGATTTATCCATTGGATAATATCCATTAACGGGTAAACAGATAATCTGTCGGGTAATGGATATCCAACTAATACGGATATGGATGTGCTAGCGGATACCCATTCAAGTATGGGTACGAATTTTCTTATCGGGTACAGATATGGGTATAGTATACCTGACCCGAATCGGCCCCGTTTACATCCCTAGAGATGACCTCAGTGTTGTCTTCCTCCTCCTCTCTCCTCTACACATTTTTGAGATCAATGATTCAATTTCAGGAATGATTCTAATAAATTAAATGATTCCTTCCACACTAACCTTGCATTAATTTACTTATGTATGCTAGTTCTAGCTTAATTGAATTGTATTCTCTAGAGACACCATATGAGATCTGGAGAATAGGTCAGCAAATCCTAGATAAATCCATCTGTTTAGCTCAAATTTAAATAATTACTTGTAGAGTTTCAAGTTAGCTCCTAAACTCTCTGTAATTTCCTTTGCTTGGTTGGCTATAAATAACCCCAATAATTCTTTATATACACCTTTGTTTCAATGAAAAAATTCTCTAAGCCTTGCACTCACTCTCTTCTTTCTACATTTCAAGACTTGCCACCTAATTTTCTTACAATCTTCTAATCCTATCCCTAGTTCTCTCTTGTTTAAATTTTTAAGTAATGAGAAGTTAGATTTTCGAAAAAAGGTTTAGTGGCCCAACTGAGGTCTTCCCTATTTTTGCCTCAATAGGGTATGTTCTTATTTCTTTATGTTTAAGTTCAAGAAATGAATAAGGTTTTAGCGTGATTTCAAAGTTGAGATTGTGCCTTTTAAGGTCTTAAAAGGTGAGAATTTCCATAGTTGGAATTTTTGGTTCAAAAGGGAATTTTACCTACATCAAGTAAGTAGTTCTTGCTTCTAAGATGTTTAGTAAGTATTCCTACATGTTATGTGTTATCTTAACTTGATATTTTCATGTTATCATGAATAAAGATAGCTACATAAGTGGTTTAGATGGTTAGATGGCATGATTCATGTATAAAGCATGAAATTTGGTAAAAATAGGATATGATGATTCTATGTTGTGAAATGCATGTTAATTAGGCTTGAAATATGTAATAATATGTTGTTACATGTTTCAATATGGCTAAGGATGATTTATGTGTAATAACTTGCATGAAATTTATGGTTTGGTGCTATGTTAGCGTAAATCAATCGACTGGATAGCTCAAACCGATCAACTGGTTCCTAGAATAGTTGACATGCTGATCCAACCCATCAATTGGTAAGCCTATAGAGACCTTGGTCTTACTCTCTGCTTAAACCCATCAATTGGTTGGGCAAAACTGATCGATTGGTTTACCCATACCAATTGACTAGTGTGAGGAAAATTATGGTCTAGTTGAGTCAAATTGATCGATAATATAATTTGGATGATAAGTAATCAGTTGATAAAATATGAATGGTGACCAAGTGACTAGTTAATAAATGGATAGGGATGAAAGTAATGATATGAATGATTAAAAAGGTATAAAAGCTGGTTTATCCACTTGGCTAAGGGTTGAAATGAATAATTGGTTATGGTATAACCTAATTGATTTTGTAATTGGAAATAAACTCTAAAGGTTGCTTGGATTATCTTTGCTATTGTATATGCAAGCGCTTATGTGATGAGAATGTAAAATCAAGCATGATATATTCTTCTTTGTTAGAATTATGCATGAGAGCATGTCATTATGTAATCCTACTGTTATATATATGGCTTTATGATGATGCATGTTGTATTCCATATCCATGTATGATAGATTGGCATACTTGTGTTTATATTGATGGAGAAACATAGCTTATTCATTACGTAGCGTACTGGTATTCCCATTTGCTCGATCACCTGCTTGTTCCCATGAGAAAAGGGTCGTGTTTATGTCTTTGGGATGACCGATAGAGGGCCTACCTCAATTGGGTCAAGGCTTGAGAGTAAGGACATCTAAGAGGTTTTTTGGTGGGGTTCCTGGCCGATTGAGATTTTAATTTATGTGTCACACCTTAACTCTTTTCATTATAGCCCTATACTTTATCCACATGTATTTTACAATATTTTGGCCGGAAACCATTAAGGTCTTATCCTTATATTTGTGTACTTTGTTGTTTTAATATTTTGGTTGGTTTTATCCTTATATTTGATATGAGGCTTATTTAGGTAAGGAAATAAAGTAAAATATCTGGGTAAAATTATTCGATTACCAAAATAAGTTTATTTGATAAAATGGATTCCCGTTATGACCCAACCTATGCTTAAAATTTAAAATGCATTATCTAGTCTATTTTTAGGTAATTAAAATTTATAACTAAATAGTTGTAATAATATTGTACATATTAATAAATATATTTATTAACAAGTATCTTGAAATAACTATTATAGCTAATGCACACAATTAGCGATTATAACTAGGGTTTTATAGAAATGAGGTATTAAACACTACCTTTGAGTTCCTGAGTTTACGTTCAAACTTGGTTGATAGCTTGATCGTATATTCAATTGTATCATCCATAGGAACCTCCACTTTATCATGAATATTGAAATTCAAGCATTTAAGGAACCTTCTACAAGTTTGTTCTATTCTCTCTCGAATATCAAAAATCAGTGAAAGCTTCCTGAATTTCCTCGTATACTCCTCAACATCTAAAATACCTTTCCTTAAGAAGAAAATCTTGATGAAGTTATCTTACTCAAACTCTGTTGGGATGAACTTTATCTTCATATGCTTGTTAAGTTTCTCCTATAACTAGTTCTTAGGTTTGCCTTCTCTTTCTCTACTCCTTGTGAGATTATCAAACCAATTTCTAACAAATATTCTGAATTTGATTACGACAATCTTACATCTTATGGAATCATTATACTCCTTGAATTCAAAATTTGGCTCCATATTTTGCAAAAAATCAATAAATGCCTCAAGATCAAGCTATCCAAAAAAATTTAGAAATTCAACCTCAAATTCCTTTTCTTCATCTTGGTCTTATCTCCTTGGTATTCGACTTATTTTTCCACTTGAGGTACTTGTATCATCTTTAATGTGCTCAAATTTCTCATTCACTTTACCTCATTTGGTTAATATGAGGCACCTTACCATTCATTCAAAACATTTTTGGTCTTGAGCCTCCAACTTATTCTTCTATCTTCATCTCAAGATGTTGGAATTGAAAGTTTATGGTCTCAAGGTGCCACTTTATAAACTCTTCATTAGCTATGGCGAAATTGAATAGGATATAATGAAGGAAAAAGTGTTTGAATATAGAAAATGGAAGGAAATGAAATAAAGAAAGAATGTTGATGAGATTTATCAAGATCTTGATGAAGATCTTGGTGGGATATGCATAGAAAAGTATGAATATCCTCAAATAAAAGATTGAAGATCAACTAATACATGACCCAAAAATAATATAAGGTAGGGTTTTCAACTCTACCCTAAAATAGTAAAAGTGCCATTAGTAGTAGTAATAATAATAATAATAATAATAATAATATTATTATTATTATTATTATTATCATTAAAATAGTAATAATAATAATATTATTATTAATAGAAATAATAGTAATTGAATTATTTTAATAAAATAGGCCTTCGGCCCTCTAGAGAGATAATAGTAATAATAATAATAATAATAATAATAATAATAATGATGATGATGATGATGATGATGATGATGATGATGATGATGATGATGATGATGATGATGATGATGATGATGATGATGATGATGATGATGATGATGATGATAATGATGATGATAATACTAATACTTAAAATAATACTAATAATATTTATAATTCAAAACTAATAACCTAAATAATTCCTGTAAACTCTCAACCCTGCCAAGAAATAATAATGTTAATTTTGAACCAAATAGTAGTAGTAGTAGTAGTAGTAGTAGTAGTAGTAGTAGTAGTAGTAATAATAATAATAATAATAATCGAATAAAGGTTAAAAATTGAAATAAAATAGGATAAGCTTAAATTAATAGGGGAGAAGGGCTGAGAGGGTCTAGGGTTTCACCTTGAGTCGGCGGAGATGGGTGGCACCGACGGTGGTGTATGGAGGCGGCGGCAGTGGCCGGAAAAGAGGATAGAAAAGGAAAATTTTGAGGTTTGAGAAGAAGAGTTGGAGAATGAGGGTAGTGGTTGAGGTGTTGGTGGTATCTAGGCTGAGAGGAGTAAAGTGAGGTTGGCGGCGCAGCAAGTGGCGGCGGCGCACGGCGGCAGAGGTGGAGAAAGAGAGAAAGAGAAGGATAAAGGAGAAAAGAAGACTATGACTAGGTGGAGGAATATTAGTAGCATTTTTTGGGTGGTGTAGCAGGTAGTGATAGCGGCAGATGTGGTGGTGGATGGTGGCGCAAGGGGTTGCGGGTGTAAAAATTTGGCTTGTTGGGTAGGGAACTTTGCACGGCTGTGGTGGCTCATGCAAGAAGAATCGAGGGAGATGGGTGGCTCAGTTAGTTAGAGGACGGTGTAGGGAAAACTTAAGCAGGTAGAGTAGGCGGCATAGTTGGCTAACAGGGGAGGAAAGGTCGTTTGAAGTCACGGTGGTGCACACGGTAGGTTCTTAGGGTTTCGGGGAAAAAGTTTCAAAATCAACCAAACAAGGGGTCTTTATAGACTTTAGAGGGGAAGGTAGGGTTCTGAAGGTTGGCAGGAGGATAATGTAGGTAGGGTTTGGGGTAGTCGGTGGCGTCAATTGGTCGGCACAAGTTTAGGTCGTGGTTAACCTTTCGCATAGGATAAGGAGGGTTTTGTGCAAAGAAAAAGGGAAGTGGGTTAGGTTAGGTCGAACTGCAATTCAAGGGGAAGAGAAAGAAAGCAGAAACGGTCGGTTAAGTCAAGCGTGGCAGGCAGCGCCATTTTTGGAGGCGGCGGAGCTGTAGGTCGACGGTGGAGGAGGAAGGAGGAAGAAGAAGGTGAATCAGGCGGTTGGGAAAAAAAAGAAAGAAAAGAAAAGGTGAAGGAGAACCGATCTAGTCGACACCTATTATAAAGATTTTAAATGGAATGTTGCGTTCTAAGGGGAGAAGGCGCAATACGCAGCGCTTCGGCTACCGAAGGAAGAATAGAAAAGGAATGGAGGTTGGGCCGCGGAAGAGAAAGAAGAAAAAGAAGAGATTGGACCGCCAACACGCCCAATCGAAAAGAAGAAAAAAGGAAGAAAAGAAAGAAAAAAGAAGAAAAAGGAAGAAGGAAAAAGAAAAAAGGAAAAGGGAAAAAGAAAAATTTAGGTAGGTTGGGATTAATTTAATTAATTAGAATATTTTGGGTATTTAAATAAAAATATTTTAAATAGAATAATATTAAATTCCTCTTTTTAGGCTAATTTAGAATTTTTAAAAGATTCTTCCTAAATTCCTTTTTAATTAGCAAAATACCCAATTTTCCCTTATAAAAATATTTATAAATTTCTTCTTAATTTGCCCTAAATAATTTCTTCCTATTCCAATAAAAATAATTAATTAAATTAATTCCCTAATAAATCCTTATTTAATTATACTTCTCAAATAAATATTTTTGGGGCATTTCAGCTCACTCCTATCGTTTTAGTACCAAGTGATAAGGCTGAATAAGATTAACATCAAACACAAGTGGATAATTAAAACAAGCATTCACAAAAGAATTGAATCGCTGACCATAGAGAAATTCATAGTGTAGTCAACAATAGAGTTACAACCCAAAAGTAAGTATTTAAAGTTCCAAATGACAGAAAACATAGTAAAACATAATAAGACCAAATCATAATGATATAGGAATAGTGCCCAGGAGCATTTTGCCCTGGAGATCGGTCCACCAGCAAATAATAGTGGTCAGGAGCGTTATGCCCTGAGTGTATACTTTCTGGTCCACCGGCTATAATAGTGGGGTTCCCGCACTCACATGGATTATTAAAGAATATGTGTGGAATGAGCATATTATTAATGAAAATAAAGAATAAGTCACCGGGAAAGTAACCAGGCCTTATCAGTTGTGATGTTGTACGTTGCCTATGTGCTTATCCTTATATCATGTGTTCTATGTGTTGGCCTTAGCTCGTTTGTTACCTTACTCAGTACGTAGCGTACTGATCACGCGTTTCATGGGTGCTGCTCATTCCCACGAGCAGAAGTCCCCTCTGAACTTGTGCAGGTAGGAGATGATGTCTTCGATGCCTACGATACCTAAGAGGCATCGGGTGGGGCAAAGTGTTGAGCCTAACTTGACCTGAGGATCGAGAGCGATTCGGCCGGAATCTATTGCTGTCATCGGATTTCGTATTTCCATACTTAGTTGTGTTTTGTACTATGCTTTATTTTTTTGAAAAACGTACTCTTTGGTTTGTAATCCTAAGTTGCACTCTGATTTTTGTATGACTTATGTTTTACTAATGATTCGCATTTATTGTTAACTTTATTTAGCCTTAGCACTTAGTACTGGAACGGTAGGAGTGTACCGGTCTGGTACTAAGTGTGGCGGTAACGCCCCCGAGTTTACGGTTTTATCTTTTCGCTTCCGCTAAACCTTTTTGATTAAATGAAATTTTTCAGTAGTAAATTTGGGGGTGTTACAAGTTGGTATCAGAGCTGGTTTTGACCACGCTCTTTTGATTTTAATCTTTTAAGCTGATACCACACGTTGGTATCACAACAGTTGGTCCTTTTGACCACGCTAGTTTTCGAAATTAAATTTGATTTTTGAAATTTGTGTTTGATTTTAAAGTGTGTTTGACTACTTCTCCATTTTTTTAACCTTTTTAAGTTGATACTACAAGTTCAGAGAGTTAGTTTCGATTACCATGGTTTAGTTTTGAGAATTTTTGGTTTGATAAAATTTTCCTCGTTTCAAAAATATTTACATTCGAAGTTGATTTAAAAAAAATTCCAATTTCAAATATTGAGTTGATACCACAAGCTGGTATTTTGTTCAAAATTTTCCTTTTTAGTTTAATGAAGTTTTTCCTTGTTTTAAAAATACTTACGCTTAGAGTTAGATTCAGAAACCTTTTTTTTTTCTTTCAAATGTTTGGTTGCGACCTCAAATTAGTATCAGTGCGTTGGTCCTTGTAACCACACCGAGTTTTCAAAGAAAAATTTAATTTATAAAGATTACACTGAATTTTGAAGTGTTTTTATACGATAATGAAATTATCCTATTTTAATATTCCTAAGTCCGGCTGTGGTGAGGAATTGAAGGGTAGACTAGGAGTATTTCTAAAAGTGAGATAGTATGTAACCATAGTATACCCAGTTGTCTTACAATTGTGACCATAGTTATCGGGGAGTAGACTTCTTACTAAACCCTTTTCTTTAAGGGGGTAGTTGTATAAGTGTTAGCGAAATTTCCATTTTATCTGCTTAGAACTTCTTGGCCTTAACCCTAGAGAAATGCTATTGACTTCAGAAATGAAGTCATTCTTTAAGGGGGTAGTAATGTAATACCCAAAAAATCCTAAATTAGGAATTATGGAAAAATAATGATTTATTAGGGAAAATTAAGAAAATAAATTACTTTATTAAATAAAGAGGAAATTAATTGAGAAAAATAAGGATAAAATAATAAATAAATTATTTAGAAAATTTTGGACATTTTACTAATTAAAATGGGAGTTAAGGACAAATTATCCAAAATAGCCTAATTAATTTAAAAATAAATTTAATTATTATTCTTAAAATAATTATTATTAAATTTAAATATCTAAATCAAATATATAAATGAATAAAGACCCAAATACCCCCAACCCAACCATTTTATCATTTTTCCATTTTCCATTTTTCCTTGTCTCCCTTCTTTTCCTTTTTCTCTCTTCCTCCTTTACATTTTTTCCATTCCCCCGGTTTGGGCCAGCCCGTCGGCCTAGACCTCCTTTCCCTCCCTGGCCCGTCTCGCGCATCTTCCTTGCCTAGGCTGGCCGGTCCTTTTCTTTTTTTTCTTTTCCCCCCTGGACCGATCGGTCCAGTCGTCCCCTCTTCTTCCCCAACCTACACCTCGACCTACAATTTGACCCTGCAACCCCGAATCTCGCTGTCAGCCACCAGCTCAGTGCCGACCATCCTTTCCTTCTTCTCCCGACCCCAACAAGCCCCATCTCTCCCCTCCCCGCATGCCATCTCCTTTTCCTTCTTCTCCCGACCCGACCTAACCTGTAATTGGCAGGGCTACACTGCCGGCCGGTGGTCCTGCCACACCTGCCCCGCTTGTCTTCTTCTTCCCTTGTCTTTTTCCTCCTCAATTATCCTATAAATACCCCCCGTTGGCAGCCTTAATCAAGCTCTCTTTTCCCACAGCCCAGAAACTCCGTCCCTCGCCGCCACCCAATCAGTTGCATATTTCGCCGCCTCCGGTGACCACCGCAACAAACTCCGCCCATCGAGACCATCCCTGCACCCTCCTCTACGACACCAGACCACCACTAGCCCTTGCCTCGCCCTGCATATGCCGCCCTAGCCATGCAAAGTCGCCACCCCGAACAGCCATCTCCAGCCCTTTGCCGCCCCTTGCGCCGCCTTCCGCCGCCTTCCGCCGCCAATCCAGCTGCCACCAGCACCTCCTCCACCCTCCAAAATTTCCAGCAGGCCTCCCTCTACCTTCCCATACCTTCATCTTCCCCTGTCTCCCTCTCCTTCTACCTCCCCCATTTTCCACCACTCTCCACCACCCTCGGCCGCCGCGCCAACCACCGCCTACCGCCACTCCCAGCCACGCCACCACCCTTATTCCATCCCTCACTATCTACTGCATCTTCCTCCACCTCAAACACCCCTCTATCCCCTCTCCTTTAGCCTACACATTGATCTTTCCACCTCTCTTCCTCCTCCACCACCGCCGTCACCGCCGCCACACGCCGCCGCCGGTTCCACCACTAACCTTAGGTGGTGCTCCAACCTCCTCAATCCCTAAACCTTCTTAGCACAAGTGATTAATAATTTTTACTAATATTAAGGGTATTATTATTATTATTATTATTATGGTTGGTATTATCATTATTATTATTATCTTTATCATTAGTTAACCTAACTTTAGAAACCCATTTTATATAAGTGTTAACAATTTTTAGTAATATTAATAGTATTACCCTTATTAGTATTATTAATGTTGTGTTGTTATTACTATTATTATTATTATTATTAGTATTAGTATTATTATTATTATTACTATTATCATTATTATTATGTATCACTCTTACTACCTAAACTAATTTCAGGAATATTTATAAATATGGTATTATTATATAGTATCTTTATCATTATTAATAACATTATCATTACTACTACTATTATTATCTCTATTATTAATATTATTATTTTCTTACTAGTACTAACTTGACCATTACAACTTTTAGTGTAAATATTGGGACTCTTATATTACTATTATTCTTTTCGATTGTTATCTTCTATTATACTAACATTATTATTATTATTATTATTATTATTATTATTATTATCATTATTATTATTATTATTATTAATACTTAACCTAACCTTATTTGATTATTATTGTTATTGTTATTGTTATTATTATTATTATTTTTACTATTATACTTAACACCTTTATCATTATTGTTATTATTACTACTACTTTTATTATTATGAATGTTATTTAACTCAAAGTTGGTGTGTTATCATTTTGTTGTTAAATAAGAAGAATACTTAAACCTTAGTACCTTACCATTTAATATCATTCCTAATGCCTTTAACACTAACATCATTACTATGGTATCATTATTAGTTATTACTATTATTACTATTATCATTATTTTATTTCTATTATTGTGACAAAAACATTTGAACCCTTCTATTATTATTATTCAAAATATTTTTACTTGTTGGTATTGTAATTATTATATTATTATTTTAACCCTAACACTATTATTAGACTTAGCCTTAAAAACGCTAGGGTTTCTATCACTATAAACATTAGTGTCACTATTATTAGTTTTATTATTATTATTATTATCACTATTTTACTATGGTTAGCATGAACACTATTATTATAAGAATAGAGCTAACGGGTCTAATAATATGAGTGTAACAAAAAGTATTAAAAATAAACATATTTTGACTAGTAATATTTAGTATACTAATTTTAAGGTAAAAGCCCTAGTTTTCGTATAATACTCTCTTTTATAATAATAATCCTAATCTTAAAATAATAAGGGATGACGGTACTTTTGAGGGAGACTAATACTTAGTATTTTCCCTTTTATAGGTGATCCTACCCAAAACCCTAAGGAGTTATAGGAGCGTGCTCCAAGCCCGGCGTCACTTTAGGTAAGGACGAAGCTATGGCCCTTGTGTGATGTGTGACCTGTATGTTTTGAATGTTGTATATGCCATGCTATGTCATGTATTATATAATTGTGGATAACTTTTCTTATGTGTAGCGCAGCTTGGAGATTGAGGTATGTTTGTATGTGTTTCCTATGGCATTAGCATGACATGTATATGTATGATGTTTATGATGTGATATGATATGGCCCTCTACGACATGCATGTTAGGATAAATAATAATATGAGTTGGGAATATAAGGATGACAAGAAATAAATGGGAAGTACTAAGGGGGATATGAGGTTGACCTAAGTACCTCATGATCCATGAGAGAAGATTTAAGTGGGAGGAATGACCAAAATAAATGAGAGTTGGGGACCATGCATGGGAGTCTTAAAATTTGCATGGTGACTTGGGGTGTTTGCATGGGATGGCTAAATCTTGCATGGGGGTGAATCTTACATGAGAAAAGTTGAATCAGGGTGTAAATAAGAGAATGGGAGAGTTGTGGAGTGATTGGAGACTTGGGATGAAAAATAGTATGTAGGTTGGTGCAAGGGTGTATAAGGGACCCGATTAAGGTTTTGGGGAGAAAGTGGAAATTTGGGAAGTACCAAAGTAAGAATGATTAAGGAAGGGTGGAGTATGGGTTAAGAGTGAGAATTCATTTATATATAAGATGAGTATGGGTTTCCATGTGAAAGAAGAGACTTTGGGGAAAAAAAAGAGGTTACTTGTGGAAGAAGTAAGGTACTAGGGTTTGATGTGGCCAACTAGGGTTTTGCCGGTCACATGCAAGGTCGAGGAGTAAAGTGATATGCCTTGGGGATTGACCTAATAAGGGTGAGATGTGGGGCGAGGAACAAGTAATGGTAAGGTAAGTAAGAAGAAGTTGGGCCACATAGGTCCAACTAGGGTTTCCAAGGGGAAAACCCTAGAGGTTGAGAATAGGCAAGGTCGATGTCGTAGGGTGTTGGGCTTAACCTACACTCTCAGGAGTTGGTCTTTCATTAGGTGTGAGCATAAAGGGGGAAAGGATGTCAGGGTGTGATAAGGGGTGCAGGAGTCTCAAAATATGGGACGGGCCCTCTTGAGAGAAAAGCAGTAGAACATCGATGACATGCATGTCAAGGGTGGAATGTTATCTAATAAGACACGGATAAAACACTAATCATGTAAAGTGAAAGATTGTTGAGCCGAGCCCAGACCGGTCCACCGGCAAATAATAGTGGCCAGGAGCCGAGGTGCCCTGGAGATCAGTCCACCAGCAAATAATAGTGGTTAGGAGCGTTCTGCCCTGAGTGTATACTTTTTGGTCCACCGGCTATAATAGTGGGGGATTTCGTGCTCGACAAACCAAAGCAAGTAAGTTAAACCATGGGAAATACACTAAGTACTTACAGCGAAACACCATGTGAGTCGGGGCCAGACCGGTCCACTAGTAAATAATAGTGGCCAGGAGCATTTTTCCCTGGAGACCAGTCCACTGGCAAATAATAGTGGTCAGGAGCGTTCTGCCCTGAGTGTATACTTTTCGGTCCACCGGCTATAATAGTGGGGTTCCCGCACTCACATGGACTATTAAAGAATATGTGTGGAATGAGCATATTATTAATGAGAATAAAGAATAAGTCACCGGGAAAGTAACCAGGCCTTATCAGGTGTGATGTTGTATGTTGCCTATGTGCTTATCCTTGTATCATGTGTTCTATGTGTTGGCCTTAGCGCGTCTGTTACCTTACTCAGTACGTAGCGTACTGATCACCCGTTTCATGGGTGTTGCTCATTCCCACGAGCAGAAGTCCCCTCTGAACTTGTGTAGGTAGGAGATGATGTCTTCGATGCCTACGATACCTACGAGGCATCGGGTGGGGCAAAGTGTTGAGCCTAACCTAACCTGGGGATTGAGAGCGATTCGGCCGGACTCTATTGCTGTCATCGGATTTCGTATTTCCATACTTAGTTGTGTTTTTTACTATGCTTTATGTTTTGAAAAACGTACTCTTTGGTTTATAATCCTAAGTTGCACTCTGATTTCTGTATGACTTATGTTTTACTAATGATTCGCGTTTATTGTTAACTTTATTTAGCCTTAGCACTTAGTTCTGGAATGGTAGGAGTGTACCGGTTTGGTATTAAGTGTGGTGGTAACGCCCCCGAGTTTACGGTTTTATCTTTTCGCTTCCGCTAAACCTTTTTGATTAAACGAAATTTTTTAGTAGTAAATTTGGGGGTGTTATATATAAGGACACATAATACAAGCACGATAACATGACAACATACAATCTCTCAGATGAATAAAGGCCAAGTTGTAATATGGATAAACTGATTATTTAATCTCTAAATAGTACTCATTCATACCATACTTTTTATCGATCAATGCGAGTACGGGAACCCCATTATTATAGCCAGTGGATCGATCACTTACAGGGTAGAACACACCTGACCACTATTATATGCCGGTGGATCAGTCTCTAGGACAAGATGCTCCTAGCCACTATTCTGCTAGTGGATTGGTCTGGCCCAAACTCTCATGGTGTTCCACTATAAGTACTTAGTGTCTTTTAGTTTTAGGTTTCTTATCAAACTTAGGGTTTAGTTTATGGAGCTCGGAATCCCCCACCATTATAGCCGATGGATCGGTCACTTATTGGGTAGAATGCACCTAACCACTATTATATGCTAGTGGATTAGTCTCTAGGGCACCCTAGCACCTGGCCACTATTATGCTGGTAGATCGTTCTGGGCCTAGCTCAATAATCTTCCATTTTACATGATTAATGTTTTACCGTGTCTTATTCAACAAGTTCTACCTTAGACATGCATGAGTAACTCCATCTATGCTTATCCTTCCAGGAGGGCCGGTCCCATATTTTGAGACTTCTACACCCCCTAACTTTCTCAACATCCTTTCTTTATTCAACTACTCACATTAGAGTCCCAAATCCTCGGTGTGTGGGTTAAGGCCCACTACCGAACACTAATAAGCCTACTCACAATCATCCTAAGGGTTTTCTCCAGAAAACCCTAATTTGGGCCTATGTGGCCCATCCTCCTCTGTCTCAAGTAACCTAACTATTTTAACACCCCACACATCACAACTCTTAGGTTCATCCCTCATCATCTCACGTTACTCCCCCAAATATGCATGTGACCACGAAACCCTAGGTGACCACACCAAACCCGAGCTGGCCATGCCAACCTTAGTATCCTCCTTTCCATATGTCACCATTCCATTTCTCACCTTCCACTCTTTCTTTCCATGATACCCATGCTCACTCTACTCCTGAAAATCCCCCATTCTCACCTCATACTCCACTTACCCTCATTTATTTTCCTTTTTCCACCCTCTCAAATTAGGGTTTCCTCCCAAACCCTAGCTGAGTCTCCTATGCACCCTTATACTGTCTCACGTACTATTTTTCACCCAAAGCCTCCAATTACCCAAATGACTCTTCCATTACCTTCCTCACAACCTAAGGCAACTTTCCATATGTAAATTTTACCCCTATCCGGACTCTATCCATCCCATGCAAACCCTAGAAGTTTTTCATGTAAAACCCTAAAACTCTCATGCAAAACCCTAGATTCTCCCATGCAAAGTTCATCCACTTTATTTTGCTTAAAGTCCCCTTTTTAATCGTCCTCTCATGGATCATAGGATGTTTGGGTCACTCCCACATTCCTTGGTAAATTTATTTCCCCTTGGCTAACTTACTGCCCCTTGGTCCACTTACTTCCCCATTTTTATTTTCATCCTTCCACTCCATATCACTACATTAATTATCCTAGCATGCATGTCCTAAAAGGGTCATATCACATCACATCACCATTCACAACACAAACATATTGTACACATGCCATAAGAGAACATGAGAGCATACCTCAAATCCAAGTTGCGCTACACATAAAACGGTTATAAAAATAGCACAAGATACACAACATGTCATTATACATGACATCCAAGGCATATAAAAACATATAGTACACATAAGGCCTTAGCTACACCCTTACCTAATACAACACCGGTCTTGGAGCATGCTCCTATACCTCCTTAAGGTTTTTACTGGTTTCACCTTTAAGAGGGAAAAACTAAGGATTAGTTTTCCTCCTAGCAAAAATACTATTATTTCCTATTTTAGTATAAGATTAGGGTTACTATTATTTAAGGAAACTTTACAAGTGAAAACTAGGTTTTTATTCTCAAGTTAGCCTACTAGATTATTACTAATCAAAATTGATTTGTGTTAATATTTATAGATATATTTATGTTATTAAATCTAATAGCTTTATTTCTTCTAATAATAGTACTAACACTACTTATAGCAAAAATAGTGATATTAGTAATAATAGCAATACTAATGCTCATAGTAATAGAAACCCTAATATTTTAAGGCTAAGGCTAATAATAGTGTTAGGGATAAGATAATATTAATACCAATAAAGTACTAATATTGCTAAAGATAATAATGATAATAGTTATATTTGAAATAATGATAATATAAGAGTTTGAATGTTTTTACCACAATAATAATAGAAACAATAATAATACCAATAATAATAGTAATAATAATAATACTATAGTAACAATGTTGATAATAAAGGAATTAGGAATAATATTAGCAATATTTGAATAATAAATAATAATAATATTAAGGCTTGAATATTCTTCTTCTATAGTAACAAAATGATAGCATGCTAAATTCGGTTTCAAGAACATTAATAATAATAATAATAGTGTTAAGAATAATACTAATAGTAATAATAATAAAAATGGTAATAGTAATATAAGAGTTCAAATATTTACCATAATAATAAAGGTAGTAATAATAGGCCAAAGCTAGCATTAATAGTAATAGTATGAATAATAATGAGGGTAATAATAATAGTAGTAGTAATAATAATGAAAATCACAATCATAATAACACTAAAGTTGTAGACCATTAATAATAATAATAATACTGGTTAGGAAAATTCTAAAGTAAGGTTAAGTAAAAATAATAGTAATAATAATGATGATAATGATAATAATAATAATAATAATAATAAAAATAATAATAATAACAATAATATAGATAATACTATTAATATTATTAAAAATAGCTAATACTTGTATAAAGTGGGTTTAGGGGTTGGGAAGGTTAGAACACCACCTAGGGACAGTGGTGGCACCGGCAGCGGCACATGGCGGCGGCAGATGTGGTGGTCGGAGGTGGTATAAGGAGGAGAAAGGAGGAGGAAAGGGAGGAAGGGAAAAAGGTGGGTAGGGAAAGGTAGGGGATGGTCTATAGGTATATTTGGGAGGTGTGAGGGGTGTTGGTCGTGATGGAAATGGTGGAGGACAGTGGTGCAATGGGCGGTGGGGGTTGAGGAGGGGTTGATTGGGAGGAAAACTTTGCACGGCCGGGGTAGCTCGTGTAGGAAAAATCGAGGGATCAGGGAGGTTTAGTTAAGTAGAGGGTGATGTAAGGGGTAGTTCTATTGGTGGTTCGGCTAGCGGCGATGGGCGGCAGTGACGGAATGGTCCTTTGATGGGGGGTGAGAAGGGAGGAATTTCTGGGTTCCGAAATTAAAAACTCAAATAAGGCTTCCTATGGGGTGTTTATAGACCAATTGGGGGGGGAATGACAAGGGGAAGAATACAAGACGGGGTGTAGATTTCAGGCATGTCGACTAGTGGTGGCAGTCGATGCGGTTCTACCATGGCAGGGCTGCGAGGTCGAGGGAAGAGGTCGGTTGGGGTCAAAATGGTGAAAGAGAACTACAAGTGAGGGAGAGGGAAGGATGGCGTGTGGTGGTGGCTGGCGGAAGTCAAGGTTGCAACGTCTTGGTCTCCACTCGAACCTCAGGGAAGAAGAAGGGGTAGGACCGGGTGGTCTAGAAAAAAAAAGAAAGAAGAAAAGAAATAGGAAAGAAACAGGACTGGTCGGAAAAGAAAGAAAAAAAAGAGGAGAGGGTGCAGCGCAGGCCTAGGCCGTGTATAGGGGAAGGAGGAGAGCTAGTTCGCAGGGCTGGGCTGGCCTAGGTCGGGGGAGGGAAGGAAAAAGAAAGAAAAAGGAAGAGGAAAAAGGAAAAAGAAAGGAAAAAGAGGAAGGGAGGAAAAAGGAAACAAAAAAATAAAGAAAATAGGTGGGTTGGGGTATTTAAAATATTTTGATATTTTGGGATATTTAAAATAATAATTAAATTCCCCTTTTAGGTTGATTTAGGATTTTTGAGAGATTTTTCCTAATTTCCATTCTAATTAGCAAAACACCCTAAATTTTTTTCCAATTAAATTATTTATAAATTTTCTCTTGATTTTTCCCTAATTACTCCCTCTTAATTTAATAAAATAATTAATTTAATTAATTTTCTAATAAATCCTCATTTTGTCAAATTTCTAAATTTGGGTTTTAGGGTATTTCCGTTTATAGGTCTGTTTGACTGGACGATAATAGTGGCTTAGGTGTGTTGTCCCTAAGAGGTGATTCAAACCGTTCCACCGATTAAGAATAGTGGCTCAAGAGCATTTTTTCCGAGAGGTGTTAGGTCCATTCCACTAGACAATAATGGTGGCTTAGGTGTCCTATCTCTGAGAGGTGCTTCAATCTGTTTCACCAGATTAAGAATAGAGGTACCTTATACTCAACGTGAATAAGAATATGATATGAGATAAGTAATGAATAAGAGACTAATTATTTAAAGTAGAAGATTACGTGAGCTATGATCAAGTGTAGGGTTCATTCCACCGGACGATAATAGTGTCTCAGGTGTGTTGTCCCTAAGAGGTGATTTAAATCATTCCACCTATGAAGAATAGTGGCTCGGGAGCATTTTACCCTAAGAGGTTTAGGGTCCGTTCCACCCAATGATAATAGTGGCTCAAGTGTATTATCCTTGAAAGGCACTTCAGATCGTTCAAGTGATTTAATAATAGTGGGGTCCTTAAACTCAGCGTAAATAAAAGAATGTATCATATTATTTTCTTGTAATATGAATTCGGACTAATAATTGCCTTGTATTAATTCTTGTACCTCGTATGTATATTACTTTTTGTTGTTAATGCATGCAATTGTGTGTTCCCTATTTTTGACTATATTATTACCTTACTCAATACGTAGCGTACTGGTCATCCTTTTTATGGGTGTTGCTCGTTTCCACAAGCATAAGACCCTGATGGTTTTGTCCAAGTCTTTGAGGACCTAGTTGATGATTTCACTACCTTTGATATATTATATGGGGAAGAGTGCCCTCTATCTGTACTGGGTGTTGGGTGAAGAATCATGTTATATGGATGCTATTTTACTTGGATACCTTTTTGGACTCTTCGATCCATGATATTTATTTATATTTTGGATATTGTACTTAGAGATAATTTCGAAAATCATATTTACATTATAAAGTTTTTCTTATTTCTCCTTACTCTATTTTACTTGTAACAGTTTTAGCCTTGTGACCGATGTGCGGATGGTATGGTAACCCAAACTTAAATCAATTACAGTGGTAACACTTAGTATTTTGGTTATAAACTTCCACTACAAAATAAAAAATTTCAGTAGTAGATTTAGGGGTGTTACAACTGGTGTGCCTTAGTGCCCTAGCTGGGCACTACATCTTACTCTCTCTAGCTCTATGGACCTATTTAGGGGGTATGCATACTTATAGATTAGGTATCCTTATTAGTAGGGTACTGTGTAGCTTGTATGCACCAGTATGATCAGGGTAGCTCTGCGTCCCTAGGTTGATGGTTGAAGGGTATTGAGTAGCTTGTATGCACCAGTATGACCGGTGTACCTTTGCATCTCTAAGTTCTTGATCTCCCCCTTGAGGCAAATAAATGGAACTATTATGCTAATGAAAAGGGAAAACACTAATCATGTAAAGTGAAAGATGATTGAGCTAGGCTCAGATGGATTATATTATGTGTACTAGTCCACCGGTTATAATAGTAGCCCGGGAGCGCTTTGTCCTAAAAGATGTATATGTGTACCGATCTATCAGTTATAATAGTGGCTTAGGAGAATTTTGTCTAAGAAGATGTATATGTGTACAAGTCCACCAGTTATAATAGTGGCCTATGAGTGATTTACCCTAGAAGATGTATATATGTATTCCGGTCCACCAGCTATAATAATGGGGCTCTCGAGCTCAATAAACCAAATCTTATATGTGAATAAATCATGAAAAATACTAATCACTTATAGTATAACACCACGGCCAGACCAATCCATTGGCGATAATAGTGGTCAAGAGCCTTCTACCTTAGAGACTAATCCACGGCAAATAATAATGGTCAGGAGTGTTCTACCCTGTATGTTTTTTATCCACCAGCTATAATAGTGGGCTTCCCTCACTCATATGGATATAATTCAAGAGATGATGATTGAATAATTACTAATTAATGGCTTAAGGCCCAAAAGTATTGATTTCACATTATGATACATTGATATGATATGAGTTGGGCTTCAGTGCTTGTCCCTACTTGGGCATGTGATGAATTTTCTAAGTATACGAGTTTTGTGTTATGCATTTTCTTTTTTTTTATTATGTGTTGCATGTGGACCTGCCTTTCAGTGAGGTTTAAAGGGTTACTCGGTAACATAGTACTAAAGGGTTCCATTTGTGGCTCCCTACCTATTCAATGGGTAGTGTCTATTGCAGGTCCATTGTAGGTGCTATTCAAGAGGGCTCGGGAAAGAGTGTAAGGATTGTCTAGAAGCCTTTAGGGTTTCACTCTTTCACCTTTTAATTCCTAGTATAAATGTAATATTTTTTCTTATAACCACCATTGGTGGATTCTATTCTTGTAACGAAATTATTTGTGCTACTCTGATTTAAATATGGTTTGAGTTTCAAGCAAAGTGTATTTTATTCTTTTATCCCTTAGCACTTGGTACTGGAACGGTAGGAGTAAACCGGTCTAATACTAAGTGTGGCGGTAAAATCTCCAAAATTCATAGTTTTATTTTCTTTACTTCCACTATTTTCTTTTAATAAATTTTTTTTTTCAGTAGTAAATTTTGGGGGTGTTACAGTGTTATCCCTAAGAGATGCTTCAAACCGTTCCACTGGTTTAAGAATGGCGAGGCCCTTAAACTCAATGTAAATAAAATATTGGAATATGATATATCTATATAGAAAAACCTAAAATGAGTATCTACCTGGCACTATTTTATATTACCATACGTATGTATACTCTCTGATGTGAACTCATGTATTATATGTAATACTACTTTAATTGTACCATTACCTTACTCAGTATATAGTGTACTGATCATTTGTTTCATTGGTTATGCTCATTTCCATGACTACATGACCCAGATGTCTTAATGTAGGGCGAGGCTGACCTAGTGGATGAGTTTGTAGCCTATGATGATTTATATGTGGATGAGTGATTTTTGTATCATAATTTTGGGCATAGAGTCATGTTATCCATATGTTTGTTCTGATCAAATACCTTTTTGGAATCTTAGATCTAGTATGCCTTTTTGTATTTTTGATTATTATACTCAGAGTAAACCTTAAAACTTTTTCCTAATGTTTAAGAATGTTCCCTCAATTTGTATTTATCATGTTTTACTTTCTAATTATTTTACCTTATGATTGATGTAATGATGGTAGTTATAAGTCATACTTATGTCAACTATGGCAGTAACACCCAGCTATTAGATAATATGCTTCTACTTTAAAACTAAATTTTTCAATAGTAAAATTTTAGAGGTGCTATAGATCTTTAGTAATCTAGAGTTGTTGAATCTCTAAGTAGCCTGATTAAGGTGGATTGGATTCTAGTGTTAGAAATGCATTTTAACATAGATTTAAGTTGATGGGTGTATGGAAGTTCATACATGAAAATAGTTTTACTATCTATAGCTACATATTATGAGATATAAGAGAAGTAGTTAGGATTGTATATGTATAATTATTAAGTATATGATCCACATAATATCTGGTGTTACTTTCTCTATGGTTTTTTGCATGTATTATTACCACTACTATTACTATATTAGATGTGCACCTCATAAAAAATATTAAGAAGAAAACCTACAATTTTCTTACATCTCACATTTGTAAATATTAGAAGCAATATGTGTATGGATAACGGTAACTTTATAATTATGATTGAGATTGTTTGTTACATTTGTCAATGGGAAGGATAAAAGCGTCATTTTTTTTCCAAATATTAGTGACATCACCATGCAATGTGGCAATTTTAGTTTGTTAAGATTGAAGAAATATGTTTTTGGTAAAATGATTTCAGGATCTTATTTCCTTTATGCATATAAGCTTTGTGTTCTCCTTATTACAAATATGTTCATTTTAACTAGAATATAATCATTTAGCTAGGTAACAAGTTGAATCAAACTAAAAGAATAGAGACATTGGAGCTTGATTGAGATATCATTAAGTGTGAGTTGAAATGGTTGGGGGATATTACAGATTAACAGCAAACAAAAATTTGATGTATTGATTTAACAAATGTATATATGTGACTTAGCTTAACGTCCTTAAATAAAATAAGTCTAGTTTAAACAAACTAGCTTATCTTATGCACCAACTTAATTATGAGTAGATAATCATTATCGAGCAAGAGATTTGGATAAGGAGCCAACATGTTAGATCAAAATACCGAACTTTACGAGAATCATACATACATGTAACCTAACTTACTTATGTGTTATTAGCTACCGAAATTATATAATGCATTTTGGTGTACCATATAAGTATGAAGTGTACCCGACTGACATAATTATGATACATATTACTAAGATTTGAAAATCTCACATGACAAAACATATCATAACTTATATCTCTTTATTTTTGCTCACATCTATCTTCTTCTTCTATTCTTTTTTTTTTTTTTGGTATCAACCAAAATAGCTTAATTTGATGCCTTTTTTTTTTCTTCACATAAAAATATCACACTAACCACCACTCTACAGAAGATTTTAATTGTAATTACTACGTTGCCATTTTATAATCTTTATAACCCGCGAAGGAGCCACGACACCCTATCGCATTAACCAGCAAATTCGTCCAGTCGACCCCTGCTCATAAAAAGACAAGGCCAATCCGGTAGCTTGGGCCTCTTGCTAGCCTAGTTTGTGGCACCCCGGAGATAATAAGAATCATAGCACCGCCATAAAGATTAAAACTTCTCGAGCCTTCCATCACACAAATTAGGTTGTCCTGTGTTGTTTTGCTTTCATGTTTTGAGTAATTGGCTGGAAAAAGGTCAGATTGTCCTTTCCTGTTTTGCGTAATTAGCAGGGAAGCAACATAATATGATTTTCTCATGGCAATATATCTTTGGATTTTGAACTTTGAATAACCGTAACACTATATGTAACGTACTAGATGATATATGCATGATCAGATCCTATCAGAATGCTATAAAAATGGATTTACTGAGACTAATAATATTAATTAGTAAACTACCACATAATCGGGCAACCAGAGAAACAAGTTACCGGGTATTATTGAATATTGAGTGCCCAACAATGGAAACGAGACTTGCAATCATTCATAAACGTCATAATTTGTGACGATTTACAGGAAAATTTTCCAGATGCAAAATTCAGCAGCGAATTCCAGGCATCATTTTATCTAACGATGGATCAACAAATCCGATGATAAGGATCACCAAATTTAAAGAAGTAAAGTCTTATTCCACAAGTTGAAAGCAAATTAGCAGTCAGATATTACATAGACAAGTAATACTAGACAACTAATTGTCTAAGTTATCAAAACCTTAGATGAATTCGTCCAGAAATTCTTTCCTTCATCCCTAATCCCACACGTTCAGCAGAATTTGATTCGATAACAACCCACAAATACAAAGACAAGACCATAACAGAAAGAAACAGCACATGTATCCCAAATTTAATGTTTTACATCTTAGCTCCATAAGCTTGGAGAGCTTCACCGGTCAACCTACAAATCCTCCATTGTTGCATAACTTCAGCACCCATCAACTCATAAAACTTGATAGCATTAACATTCCAATCAAGCACACACCATTCCACTCTCCCATAACCTAGCTTCACGGCCTGATTAGCCACTGCCGTCAGCAACATCCTCCCCAAGCCTTGCCTCCTATAACACTCCCTCACAAACAGATCCTCAATGTAAAACCCTGGTTTCGCTAGAAACGTCGAGTAGTTCGGAAAAAATAGCACAAAACCAGCAACGACAACACCTGGTTCGCCAGTTCGAAATGCTCTCTCTTCTGGGTCCGTGATTGGGGCAGTGAGATTTAAGGTGCGGTGAGTGGGGGTAAAGGAGGAAGAGGTGGGAGGGTGGTGAGATGACAGAGGGATGGAATTGGAGACTTCGAGGATGAAGACGGTAAAGGATTGGAAAGGTGGGGAGTTGAAGAGCGTAGAAGACAGGGATTCTTCGGACGCCACGAAGAGGTCTGTGAGGCGTTCGTAGACGGCCATTTGGTGGATGAGTTTGTGGATATGTGGTATGTCGGATTTTGTGGCAAGGCGGATTCGCGCAAAGAGTGGGTGGCCTTCTGATGGATCTACAAGCGGGACAGTGATCGGCTCCGGAGCAGGTGCAGGTGGCGGAGGAGGTGCAGCGGCGGCCATTGGGATTCGCTGAGGGAAGTTTTCGAGGCAAGAAAAGAACAGAAATTTTAGCTCATTAGGGTAATGGGTGTAGATGTAGTAGAATGACAGAGACTGGGCGAGAATGGAAGGAAGATTTCGTATATTTTTATAAGCTGGATGAAGTTGGAGGATAACTGGAAGGAACCAACTAGTCATTTTCACTAGACCCTCCGTGGCCGTTGAAAACCGAGTCTTGGTTTGTTTGTTTAAAAAGTAATTTACTCTAAATTTTATTTTTAAATTCTTTTATTAAATAATTCGAGTTTAAGTCAAAAAAAGTTGGATTCGATTTATTTATAGACAAGATATATATAAAACTTATTTAATAAATATATTAAATAATTAAATGAACTCTTAAATAAGTTAAATAATTAAACTAGTTGATTTGATTTATTTAATTATTAAACAAGTTAAATAGTTAAACGAACCGTATAACACTCCTATTTTTTATTACAAAAAAAATTCTTTTAAAAATACTATGGAAACTGAAAATACACCTAAAAAATGAAGTGTTATCGTCGTACCTGATACAGAATAGGTATCCGTCGCCTACCCTATATCCGATATAAGGCTAAAACCGACTAAAATATTAAAACAATAGAATGCGCAAATAAATATTACATAAACAAGTTGAAAGATCGTTTACATTGGAAGACCATAATGAATCCCAACCAAAACATTACAAAACACTTGTAGATTAAGTATGGGGCTACAATAAAATAAGGTCAGGGCATGATACCCAATTTAAAATCTTAGTCCACCACAGAACCTACCAGAAATCTTTGAATGTCTTTACTCTCAAGCCTCAGCCAACTGAGATATACACTCTACTAACTATCCTCAATGACCCGCACATGACCCTCTACTCGTGGGAATGAGTAGGTGACTGAACAAATGGGTACATCAGTATGTTACGTATTGTGTAGTCAAGTTGCTTCCTCAATGTAAACATTAGTATGGTAATCTATTGTATATGGATATGATAGTAAAATTATATGAGGACATGCTTTTGTGCACAACTCAATAAGGTAAAATATATCATGTTTGGTTTCACATTCTCATCACATAAGCACTCACATAAGTAATAGTAAAGAGAATCCAAACAATTTCTAGGATTTATTTCTAATTACTCAATCCTTTAGGTCATACCATTTACTTATCCATATACAAGACAAGTCAATCATCAAATCAATATTCCATTCCATAACTGATGCAGGAGCATCCATTCAATATAATGATTCTCATTTTCATTATAATCCTCAAGGTATGGAAGATGATTTAGCTTTCTTAATGTTGGAGCCTATCATGTTAAATATTCTTGATAATTCTTATATGCTTGACATTGAAAACCATTCAAGTTATTCTTGTAGGTGTGTTACATATTTTCAAGAAGATGATGATCATACACATTGATGTGTACAAATATTCCAAGGCATGTAAGACCATGACATACATGGAATGATATATTATAACAAGAGATAAAGTGATGATGTTAATTATTTGTATAAACTTGTCGTAAACCCTAACCCTAAGTATATTTTATGTAAGTTAGGGTATGGCTATAATTTCATGTATGTATCTTAGTCTATTGTATAGCTTTGTAATGTTAATCCTCAATATCATTTAACCAATGATATTATGCTTTGGATTAAGGTTAATATGGGCTTAACTCAACTATGATTAATGGGCGGAATTAAGGAAGGATACTCGGCTAGTTTAAGCTAGTCACCACCGAGCTTTATCTCTCCTATATATACCTTACTTGTGCGCAACATTTGTATGTAGAATATTGAATAAGAATTTTGATAAACCTTTGAGCAAGAGAGCTAAAGTCTAATCCTCCCTTTTGGGTCTACATTGAGTAAGGAAAATCTGGGATTAATCCTTCCTCAAATCTATCTTCAATTCGACACCTTTGAAGGCTTACAAATCTCTCGACACATCCTCCAACTTGTATCTTCAAGTTCTTCGCCTATAATCCACCAATTCACTTCATTTATTTTGCATTAGATTGTGGGTGAAAGCTTCTAATACAAATTTCGATCCAACCTTCCGTTACTTTGATAAAAACCACATCAATAACCAATTAGTCATTTGGGCAATTCGCCAAGTTTATAAACCAGCTTTTATTCCTTTTTTATTCATCCAGACCATTTTTTCCATCTTTATCCAATTATTAACCATTCACTTGGTCACCATTCATATTTTTCCAACCAATTACTTATTATCCCTCTACTATACCATCATTGAGTGATGGATTGTGCACTATCCCTGGTATTATATACCATGGAAACCTATCCAAGTGATGCATAAATGTTAAACAAATTGGGTCTTGCTAAGAATTGATGATGGGACCAAGGATTAGCTCCAATAAAAGAGAGTATGAGATGGAAAAAATGATTTAATATTCAAGTAACCCTTGAAATAAAATACTTACAATCACCACTTAAGGTATCAACTCTTAAGATAAAGATTGTAAGATATTTGGAAGATACAACAAACCATGTACTAGGTTGGTTGAATAATGGAATATGAATTTGAGTTTATAGAAGTACTCAATAGATGCCTCTTTTCCATCTTTACACCCATATAAGATTGTAAGAAGTTGAGAAAATTACAACCAACCACTACCAAGGAAAGGGGTTTTAATAACGGTTATTTTATAGTTTTAATAACGGTTTTCAACCGTTATTGAATCACCTGTTATTAAATCTTTAATAATGGTTCATAACCGTCATGAAAAATATACAAAAACCCACAAATATATGCGGAAACTTCATATTTAATAACGATTTTTACTTAAAAACCGTTGTTAAAAATGAACTTTTAATAACGGCTTCTCAGCAAACCGTTGTTAAAAATAAGGTTTCAATAACGGTTTATATGAAAAAATCGTTGTTGAAAACCATGTATTAATTACAGTTATTACAAAAACCGTTGTTAAAACATGATCGAATTACCATTTCGGTCATTGATTATCCGTTTATTAAACCCTCTAATACATATTAAATGCACATAAATATGAGATTATAAGGAGTTTTAATAACGGTTCTATGAGAAACCGTTATTAAAGCATGATTTTAATAACGGTTTCTCATAGAACCATTATTAAAAGTATATGTTTTTTTTAGCATTTTTCTGTTTTGTTCCTGCCCACATACACAGTTGTATGTTCAAACAATTACCAAATCTGCAATGCAAAACAACATCAATTCATACCAAATCTGCAATCACACCATAATTTCAATCAATTTATAATTGGTATGCATGTATCAATACACCAACTATACTTAGGAATAAAAATTAGTGGGCATACCACAACTTGGTAGCTCTACACCCCAAAGTAAAGAGTTCACAGGTCTAGGCTGGAAGACCGAAAGATGTAGATGAAATACAAACCTGAAAATGCATGTAGAATATATAGATCACTACCTAATAGCGAATGAATGAGTGCACGTGCTTGGCCCATTGGTCTCTAACTTCATCAATTTCATCAACATTATATTGCTGGCCTTGTGCATAGTCATCGGTGAAAAACTACAACACCCATGTTTCAATTAATATACAATTAGCTATTAGGTCAAAAATATATATGTCATGATTCATTAATAGAAAAATATGGAAAATCAAACATACATGGCTTGGATCAATGTTGACCGATCTATTCTGGACTATAAGATCCATTGCTCTACATACATAGTATCCACAATCATCGTCGTTTTGCTGTTGTGGACACTGTCAAATTAATTCAGTTAGCTCTCTAACTATTATATATTAATTTGAATTAAAACAAAATATAAATTAGTTGTCTTCCTACTTACCATGATAGGCTCATATTGAAGATTCTTTGGGTCTGGGACACCATTCCCACCTCTCCTTTGATATGCCATCCGTAGTGCCCTAATAAATAGAGTTGGATACATAATATTGTAAGTATATATACCTCAAATAATGAAATTAGAATATATATATGTATAAATAAGCTAATGAAGTAAGAAGTGAAAAGTATACTAACATGTCGATAAATTCCCTCCCACCACGACGAGCGACCTCAAAAGGCACGTCATAGGTTCAAAGGGAATCAAACACATAAACTTTATTAAGATCAGGTCGGACGGCGTACAAAACCCAATGTTCACTTGCGAGGTGAGGAATGAGATAGAGCTTGTTGTGTCCCTCAATAAAAATTTGATCCGCTAAATAGTTTATGTGCCTACCCTATGTTATTGTACTACTGTCAGCTATGTAGTATGGGCACACAAACACAATAGAGGAAAACATTCCCTCCAACGCAGCGACACTAGCTACCAACCTATATATGGACGACAATAACAATGGATATTTGTTAATAACTAATAACTCATATAAGCTTAAGAGGTCGTAAAAATTCTATTTCTCCAAGAGTACTAAAATCTGAAATATAAATTAATGCTTACGTGACATAAACGGCGACACTCGTGATTGACATCCACTTTTGATTATAAATGTCGCTTATGTCAACTGTCGATACCATGTAAGTAGCATCTTCCCTTCCAACATACTCAGGATGACAATCAATGGAAATATAATTATTCCCGAGGTAGTTTTGGGCATAGAAATACAATAAAGCTAATGCTGGTAGAGGTTGGCGTATTTCCAAAGAAGGAATCTTTTGTGGGGCAACTAATTTTTTAGATTTAGCTATCTTTCCTTTGGCAGCGCCCTCTTTTGTGTTGCTCATTCTACTAGTACCTCTTTTGGTTTTACTAGCAGGAGCAGTCTTCTTCTTTGATTCCTTAAATAATAATAATAAACAAAATATGCATTGAGCATATATATATGAAAAATGTATAAACGATGTAACTACTAAACTAGGTCTAATGAAGATATTGAATGTCAATACCTCTTCAGTAGTGAGACATATCTGATCCACAAGCCAAGGCACGAAGCTTTCATGAGCTTCTAGCACTGTGGCTGCCTCATCGCCCTCTTTACAACAAGGCAATGACGCACTACCAATGATTGGAGTGTCAATACTCACCGGCCTTGTAAGTAGGGCTAAGTTGTACCCGTGGACAGTTTACGTTTGGATACTGTGACTGATGCGCACCCTTCCTTTCGCCAAAAGAGTTGAAAGATCATTCGCTAACAAGTCACATTTATGAAAACCCTAAACAAAAATATTACACATTATTAATTATTTATGACACCGAATACATTTAATAACAATTCATAGTTATGTAATGCTTACCTCGGAAAGAGAAGAAAGACGTGCATCAGCTTCATAATTGTCTCTGACACTATTTAAATTAGGTATGTGAAGCTGATCATGGTCGACTGAATCGGATGGCTTATACCCTTGAGATTTAATAAATGACAACTCTTGCTCCATTATTGCCATCCGTTCAAAGGCCACGTTCAATTTCTGTGTGAGGATGGCGACTTTCTCATCAGTGTTACGAGAACCACGAGATCGACCACGTACGCTCGCTTTCATAACACCTAATCCAAGACCCTTATGTCTTCCAAGGTGTTCTACAATTCCTATAGCCTGTGATATAATGTTATATTGGTCTACCCCCTCCTCACCATCTGACGCTTGAAGTTCGTCCTGTAATGTATATAATATATGTAAAATTAGCTTACATGAATAAGCATAATATAATAGTTTTCTAAAAGAAAAGTAAGTAGGGTTCCAAATATCTACAAACTTACAATTTTTGTCACTGCAACATCTACATCTTCATTAATATATCCATCTTTTTTTGCTCTAGCCTTCTTCCATAATGTACCAATATTAATGGATGAGGTACATGGGTCTAAGTCTTGGGCTATGAGCTATAAATCAAAAAATATTCTTATAATGTACCAATATTATAAAATTCGTCAGTATGCTGTAAATAGATAAATCACAAAATACATACCAACTCCTCTTCAAGGCCTGCATACCCTTTGCGAGCCATATTATGCCTGTATTTATTCTGATTCGCAATCTCTTTATTTTTGGCACTTTTTTCCTATGTGACAAGCCAAAACATAGTGAAATAGTTATTTCAATATTATGCACAATACTAGGATCGATAAAAAAATTTAATGGTTGTCTAAAAAATACCTTAAAATCACCCGTAAGACGATATGCAATAAATTAGTTCCAACTTTCTTGATCGATGAAACCGTATCGTTTGGGTGGATTCTGCCGTAGAGAACCATCCCTCTTTCTGTACATTTTCCTACGAGCTAAATATGACCTAAATGTTCTTAGACGCTCCCCACAATGTCTAAGAAGCCATTTCTTCCTACTCTCTGGCACATTAAACACTCTCTGCATTGTAAGACATACAAATGTATACCGATATTAATGTATTAAAATTAATAACATTTTACATACATAAATGATTACATAAAATAATATATTTACCGTGATTTCCTGCCAAATATGCTCCTTATGACCCGTTGGAACCTACTTCCAATTATAGGAGGAGATAGGAACACGGTTACGTGTGACAAGTGAAATGTAAGTCAAGAACATGTCTGCATAAGGGCCAATGGGAAGATTGTAAGTATTCCATCCCAACTCGACCAGTTCTCCTTTATTCCTCAAATCTGTGATGATTCTCATAATTGTCGGCCCTCTTTTCCCTTCTTCATCACTGCTGTCCCTATCAATATTTTTATTGGCCATATCTCTAAAAAAAATCAATAAATAAATTATGTTAGAATGTTATGTATTGAGCATAATTGAGTTGAAAAAAACCAACATAGATATTATATGTTACAATATTATTACCCTCATTGCCTTCTTTTCCTTCTTTTCCCCCCTTATTTTCGGATTAGATTCAGGATCTGATACATATATTACTTCACGATGATCATCCCTGACATATATTTCCTCCTCATTAATTGTATTGTTATCATCGTTCAATAATTGAGTTTCTTGCACAGCTAAGACACACTCGTTATTCCAATTGGCATCATTTTCATCATCACATTCATTGGCATTTCTTTTTTTCGTAGATAGTACTACAGACCATCTGTTATCAGCAGGGTCAGTGACATAGAATAATTGTGTCGCTTGTGATGCTAAGATGAATGGGTCTTGTTTATGCCCTGCCCTATTAAGTTCTACTAACGTGAATCCATCTTCATATCTAACCCCACTGCCGTTATCAACCCATCTGCAGCCGAATACAGGGATTTTGGATACAGTGTAATCTAACTCCCATATATGTTCAATCACACCATAATAACTCATATCTACATAAGTTGGATTCTTGTCTTTCGTACTAGCAACATGCATTGCCTCAGCCACTAAAGTCACCCCACTATTCTGCATTGTACTTTTCCCATCTTGTTCTTTTGTATAAAAAGTGCAACCGTTGATCACATAACTGGTATATTGAAAAACTTCATAACGAGGTTTCTGAGACAACCAATGCAGGGTTTTGGAAATTAAAGTTGGGGAATATCCGATGAGTGGAATGATGCGATCTCTTATCCAATAAATAAAGGAAAGATTATGTTTATCGATAATCCATTTCTCAGTCTTTGATGGATTTTCAATCCGTAAAGAAGTCATATGCTCTTCAATGTATGGCTGAACATCATCACTGTTGTGTAATACATATAGATGTGCTGCACGAAATATGTTAGGGTCTACACGCCCAAACTGTGTTGCCTCTAATACCCTGTCCTTCAAATTTTCCCGCATGTCGAGACTTAGGAATACCAAGAGCTTCAGCATTTGACAAGTACTTTGTGAAAAACTCAATTGCCTCTTCCACCAGGTAACTCTCAACAATACATCCTTCTGGCCGATATCAATTCTTCACATAACCTTTTATCAACTTCATAAACCGTTCAAAGGGGTACGTCCAATGCCCATAAACAGGTCCTAACATCTTTATCTCATAAACTAAATGAACAGTTAGATGTACTATAATGTCAAAGAATGACGGTAGAAAATACATTTCAAGTTGGCACAAAATAATCACAATCCCTTTTTGCAAGGCGTCCAAACTATCAGGATGTATAACTTTAGAGCAGATGGCTTTAAAAAACCAACAAAGCCTCGTGATAGTAATTCGAACACGTTTTGGCAAAATTCCACGTATAGCTATCGGCAACAAGTGCTGCATCAAGATATGACAATCATGAGACTTCATGTTAATTAATTTCAACTCTTTCATCGACACGAGCCTTTTGACATCTAAAGAATACCCTTCCGGAACCTTGACACCGTGCAAGAATTCACAAAATGAAATTTTCTCTTTTTTGGAAAGAGTATGACACGCTAGTGGTAAATATGTTCTTCTTCCGTTTTCTCGCGGTGTCAGTTCTTGTCTAATACCCATTCCTTCCATATCCATTCGAGCATTTATCCCATCTTTAATCTTGTGTGGAACATTAAGTAATGTGCCAACAAGACTGTCACATATATTTTTCTCAATATACATCACATCAAGGGCATGTCTCACGTAGAAAGATTCCCAATAAGGAAGGTTGAAGAATATTGACATCTTCTTCCACCCAACTGATGGAGGCTTATCTTTATTCTTCTTCCCAAACTTGACACTCAAATGTTTCATCTTCAGCCACACTTGTCGACCTGTCAACCGGATTGGTGCCTGCCTTTCTTCTCGGAATCCATTGAACGCTTTTCTTTGCCTACGATAATGATGATTCTTTGGTAAAAACCTACAATGCCCAAGGAACACAGTCTTTCGGCCATGTGTTAGCTGAACAAATGAAGTATTTTCCTCACATATCGGACATGCATAATGACCTTTCACACTATAACCTGACAAGTTTCCATACGCCGGAAAATCATTTATAGTACAGAATAACAATGCTCTCAAAGTGAAATTTTCTTGACCATATGCATCAAATACTTCAACGCCCATGTCTCATAAGAACTTCAAATCATCAATCAAAGGTGCCAAATAAACATCAATATCATTCCCAGGTTCGTTTGGCCCGGAAATGAGTAAAGACAACATCATATACTTGCGTTTCATACAGAGCCACAGAGGTAAATTGTATATAACCAAAATCACTGGCCATAAACTGTAGCTGCCTTGATTGTGCGGATTCATTCCATCTGCAGAAAGCACAAGGCGCACATTTCTTGCTTCTTTACCAAATTCAGGAAACAACCCATCAATCATCATCCATTATGGAGAGTCAGATGGATGTCTAAGAAGCCCGTCATCTATCTTGTCATCAGCATGCCATCTTAGGTTCTTGGCATCTTCAATATCATTAAACATCTGCCTTAATCTTGTATTATAGGAAAATACCATAACACCTTAGCGGGCACCTTGTTCTTCTTGTATCGTGGTGCTTTGCATTCAGGATTAGGACAACTATCCAAAGATGCATTGTCATTGTGATATAAAATACAATCATTAGGGCATGCATGTATCTTCTTATAACTCATGCCCATAGAGGATAGAATCTTCTTCGCTTCATATGTACGATCGGGTAGAACGTTATCATCAGGAAGCATATCCTTCACAAGTGACAATAATTCTATGAAACTCTTATCACTCCATCTGTTACATGCCTTTAAGTTGCACAACCTTAAAGTAGCGGATAATCGCGTAAACGTCTTACAATCACCATACAAAGGTTTCTTCGAGTCATTCAATAACTTCTCAAACATTTTTGGGCAATCCCGAACATTTTCCTCAACCTTTTGAGTCATCTCCTCTAACGAATGTCCCTCATAGTTATCAAATGATGATCCACTACTATCCCTCCTAACATTGTCATTTTCATATTTAGACTCTGTTTCCCCATGCCATATCCAACAAGTGTAACTTGTATCAATTCCATACACAAATAAATGATCTCTCAAATCATTAGCGTTGACATGCTGAATATAAGTATACTTCAAACAAGGACAGACTATTCTACTATAGTCCCGATCATGTTCAATTGCAAACTTGATGAAAAACTCCACTCCTTCGTTATATTCTCTAGATAGACGATTTGTAGACAACCATTTCCGATCCATATTTTTTGAATCTAGATATATCCCACATGAAATTAATTATTAAAAATTAATTGAATTATAAGTTTAATAATTTTCAAATCACTCTTGCTTAGAACGCATTAATCTCAAATGTATCATGCTATTCTGTATCTATATATATATATATATATATATATATATATATATATATATATATACGAATCATGCTAACAAGTTCCCAAAATTATATTAATGCTGATCAATGAAACTCCTCATACTTAAAAAGAGTTAATATATATATATATATATATATATATATATATATATACATACATACATACGTAGCAAAATATTATACAATTAATAGTTCAAATTACAAAAGATATACATACTACAGGATTTAAGCAATAGCAGCACTATATACATCAAAATGTTGCTACAACTCAATACCTAAAAAATGAAAACTCATATCTAAAACTAAATCCCCCGATAGTCTCGTCGAGCCCGACTAAAAACTATAAATCTAAAAGTCCACTCATCACGATATATCATTTGATCCTTGACATCATCGCAAGAGAGTCTACTCACGGATACTCTAGGGTAACCGAGGTGGATAATCCGAGGCAAGCTATGACGATACCTCCACTCATCATCGATGACCATCAGTTCTCTTGATATCCTATCATACTCTCTAGCAAACAACTCACCCTCAATAAATCTCGGGTGTGGTGCATTAGTGTGGTAGACAAACCAATGCAAAAAAGTAGACATAGCCGATGCTCATGGCTCTATCCGAGGCAGGGTCAACAGAAGGTGATAAGATCTGAAATGGAAGGGGTGATAGGATGAGCCACTCGTGTACAAATGACATAGCTCATCATATAAACATATCACATGAGTCCGTACATCTGTATGTGGCGCCATATGAAAATACAGTGGAGTGTATGTCATCTCACTACCTACAAATGAGAACCACTAAATCTTATCATCAAGGTTGTTCTCGAAAGGATCTAAATTACAGAATATGTAAACTGATCTTCAACTAGCTAGACAAATCATAAATATATTCTACCAGATCATAACCAACTATGTAAACCTAACAACATCAAACTATTTAAAATAAGGACATAATCTTTAGTTATATATTTAACAAACTAGATAAACATCAAACTATCATCAAATCATTCAAGCTACACATAGTAAAATCAAGTAGATATTAATAATATATATATATATAGTACAACCTAATAAATCCTATATGATTATTATTATTATTATTATTATTCTTATACACAATTATTCATCTCTATTTAATTTTTATCACAACACCGATGCCCAGCCAACCTCCTCAACTTTTCCCCATGCACAATACCCTTATCCTTAGGATTTTTCCCTATAGCCCTAGTTTATATTTAGTATAATAAACGATAAACCCTAACCCTAACCCTAACCATAACCCTAACCCTACCCCTCCCCTCCCCTAGCCCTAACCCTCCCCTAACCCTAATTAACCCTAATAAATTATAATAAAAAATAACACTAAACCTCATAAGATAATGATCCTAAACCTATAGCTAACCCTAACCCTAACCCTAACACTAACCCTCCCCCTAACCCCAACCCTAACTCTAACCAAAATTATTTAAGATTATATATACACATCTTATATATAAATATATTATAAATATATATACATATAATAGAACACATATTTTACGGAATATAAATACACGTCTTACAAAATATATATTAAAAAAAGCATATAAATACACATGATTTGCATAATAATGTGAGTGCTAAAAAAAATATACACCTTAATTTTATACTTAGAATGTACATATCTTATGATAATAATATATATTTTAGGCTTGTGGATTCTCTTAAAATAATAATACATATTTTTATAAAATAGATTATAAACACATATATATATATATATATATATACAAATTAAGGTCTCGGCCGACCACAATCAAAAAAGTCCACAACAAAATATTTCACCAACACATCAAACAATAGATTTTCGAACAACACATCAAACACAACCTAATCACATAAGCTCAGATTATGCAATTGCACGAATTAATGGATAAGATTAATAATTAATCTTCTTGGTACTTTAAACAAATGAATTAACAAACACGAGTTAATTTCATTGCCTTAGCAAAGATTAAGTTCTAAACTAAATAGGTGATCAATCTAATTAGTTCAAAAATATTAATCTATGATACGAAATTATTCAATTCGATCCATTAATTCAATTAAACTTCATCTAGAATCAAAAATTTAAAATATGAAATGGTAATTAGGATATAATTCCATCCTCAAATCATCTTACCCTGTTCAAATTACTCAAACATCTGCATATTTACATATCACACAATTACATATAACCATTGAAAATTAATAACAACAACACATTCATGAAATCTACTATTGATACAATTAGATGATAATAGAATGAACAAAAGTATAATTATAGATAATCAACTTAGATTTAACAAAAATGAAGATACTGAAATTCATAAAGGAATAGAGAAGACTTATCAATTGAAGTGGAGATTGTCAATTGATCACTAGAATTCAAAAAGATCAAAAAGTTGGAATTGTGCATTACATGAATATTCTAGAGGAATAAAGGAAGAAAAATACATTCCAATTGTTTTGACGTCTCTCCCCTTGTCCCAAACCCTGTTCTTAGATAGAAATATATTAGAAACAGGTCGCACAGACAGTTACAAATTTTTAAATGGAAACACGGTCCGTGTTTCGGAAACACGGGACCCCCGTGTTTTCTTCCAACTGTTATGCCGACAAGGATTTAAAGATCGATGCTCGAGAAAATTAACACGGCCTGTGTTTATGAAACACGGGGGTGGAGTGTTTTTGATCCTTCCACTAAATTCCTTTTGAAGTTTCAGGATAGCTTCTCTTGATGTATTTGCTCCTTTTCCAACTTTACTCTCCTTGATTCAACATTTCTTGAGGTGTTCTTTACTTGATTTCTTCTTTTCATTGACTTCTCCTTGAATTTGTTCAATTTTTTTCTTTCTTTTAAAATCTATTCAAAGGAGGAAAACTCGATGAAAAAATTAAATCAATAGAATTAATGAGAGATAAATGATATTTTTAAGCATGAAAATAATGTATAAATCTTATCTATCAAATACCCCCATGCTTGAATTATTGCTTGTCCTCAAGCAATATCATAACATGCACATGAATACATCAAGAAACGCAAGAAAGGCAGGTTACGGATTACAAGAATTATTAGATTGGAATTATTCATTTACGAAGCTCAACACTGGAATGGGTCTTAAAATACTTATAAGTCATGAAATCTCAATGATAAAAATATTTTTGGATCATGCCCTAAATCACCTTAAAAATAGTCTTATCAAATGCTCAAACGGTTAAGGAATGAAAATTATAATACTTAGTATCTCATCATGCAAATTAGATTAAGAATAATGTAATTCAAATTGGTAGATTCTTACTTTTGGTATGTGGAAACACTCACTCTTATGTGTATAGGGTATGATGTGTTTACTATCAAATCTTCTCCAAATGATAATGATCACCCATATGTTTGCCATTATTCTCAATTTGCCACCGCTAAAAAGAACTAAAGTTAATTAGAATCAAAAGGTCTTGAAATTTGGTTGTAATGGGGCTAAGGGTTTAAGGTGAGATAGAATTTTTGGGATTGTGGCTAGACTCTATTAACTAGAGAAGAAACTCAAATATACATCATACACCTATATCCACGGAGAAAACAATCCTCCCCAAAATTCTTCTAAATTATTAATATATATTCTTTTTTTGCATAACAACAAATTTTTCTATTGAACCCCCATGCTTAGATTTACATATATCAACAAACTTATTCCCGCTAATTTATTGCTTCCTAGTTAAAGAGTAGGGATGGAAGATTTATACGTGTATTAAGTTTTAATGAAGGTTAAATCAATAAACTAAGGCTTAGGCTCAAAGGGGTTTAAGCAAAGGAAAAAATTTTCAGGATAAGCTTTTTGGTCTTTTGGTGCTAACATAGAAAGAAGAGTGCCTTTATCATTTTCAAATATCCTAAAGTTCTATGCAGCCTTGAAGAGAATTAATAGCAAATTCTAGTTTCACATATCATTGGAGAGTACACACACAAGTAAAATATGTTCTGGATAAACAATATATTCAATGACTAGGTCCAAGCGCTCACCATGGTGTATCTACCAATTTTTAATTTCATTTCATCTCATTCCTAGTCAATGCATGATTTGATTTCTAACCATTCTAAATTTCTTTCCTTTACTGTTATCTCATTTTCAATTTCCGTTTTTAAGGTTTTCAAAAGATGTTGATCAAAATATACAATAAGTATAAAATTATCCTTTTCAAAAATAATTCAGTCCCATACTTTGTTTTACTTCGTGCATGGATTACTCAAATCTAATACTTTTTTTTATAAGACAAAATGAACAACTAGCACATAAAGGGGATAGGAATAAATTAACTAACTACCACTAGCATAAATATATAACATCTATGAACTATTTCTACTTAACAATAGTCACAAGCCTACAAGTGCTAGTGCACCCCCTTACTTATTGTGTTCATTGTCCCCAATGAACAAATGCAAGAGAAAGATGAAGAAGATGATTCAAGAGGGAGGTGGAGACGGGTCTTGGCTCCCAAGATGAAAATCATAAAGATTTTTCATCATCTCCATCATTTGATTCTGGTTATGGCGAATGGAATCTAATTGGGAATATACTTGATTTTTGAATTGGAGATGCCATTCCGGAACAAAAGTTGAAGATGAAGAGGAGCTGGCTTGGGATCGCGGTGGTGGTGGTTTTGGTGCATGGTCACCACAAGGTGGAATAGGATGCTCGATGGCTAACGGAGCAGGGGTATCATCATCCTCAATTGGTTGCCAATTCTGTGGGTTTAAAGGGTTGGTTTTGGTAGGGTTAGGTAGAGGGAAGAAAACACGTCCTTGGTAGGAAAGATACCAAGCATTACCTCTACGCTCGATAAGATGCATAAGACGACAATGTTCGATATCAATGCGCGTGCTCATGGATTCAATGGGTATATCCTCAGGAAGAGGTATGTCCAAGCTTACACAAATGTTGGTAATTAAATCACCGATGACAATGTCACCCTGTTTTGAATTACCTACTCTTTGAAATTGTTTTGCTATAAAATAGGCGGTATCAATAGAGTAGTGTTCCAACATAGAATAGAGAAAGAAGAGTTCAATTGAGCGAACCACCCCAGTACTATCTCCCCTCCCAAAGATGGTTGTAGCCAAAAGCCTTTGTATGTATCAGAAGACGAGGTTAAAAATCCTGGAGGATTTTGCTTCAGAATTGCAGAAGGTATCAGGGGTAGGCATATTCGCTATATCACCTATTTTGGCGAAAAGTTGTTGGCATGGAATCAGGGTAAAATGAATCGGTAGCCCCTTGGAGGTAACATAAAGGTGTGGGCAAGTTCATGCAGGGCTATTTGCCTATCCTCATTAAAGAGGCAAAAAGAAACATACCCTTGATTATTTTGAGTGTCACCGATGTCACCAACTTCAGCAAATAGTTCAAAAGTACTCAAAAATTCCAAAGTCAAGCGCCTATAGGTATGATTTGTACAATAGACAATATTATGCAAACCTATAGTTCTAAGCATGTGCATGACTTGATCATGAATACCTAAGGTATGTAGACACCCATCATCTAGATATCTAGTGCCAGTGATATGCCTTTGAGACATGTAATCGTACCTTTGTTGTTGTTCGGGTGTAGTAAAAATTATACCTAAATCATTTGGCCGGTTACGTCGGTGTCTTGATTGAGTGGGTGATGATCGAGGCCTTGAGGATTCACCTTCAGATTGCTGCTTCTTTTTCGGTGCCATCTACACAATATGTCAATATGAGAAAAGTGAGATATTGAGTCTTGGTTGGTCTGTGTAATGTAGTATATAGAGACATAAAGATTATGAATTGGATGCTCGAAAACAATGTCATAAACTGAAATTGCAGCAAACATAATGTTGCTTCTGCAATAATATGGTTGGCCTGCAATTATAACCACACAACAATATTCACTAAATGCACACATATGCCCTAATCATGTCATTCATCCAGGTTTATAATTGTGCAAGTTATGCAACAAAATGACCCACAATTGTCAAACATGTAGTTATGCTGAATTTCCAAGCTTATTGTGTCAGCACATGATAGCACAAATGAGGAATATGAATTTTAGTACTACAGCAGGATGGGGAATAACCACTTACCTTGGTCTTGTGAAAATAGGTGGAGAAAATAATAGAAATCAGAGAAAGAATATGTTAGAATGTCGATTTCCACGAAAACCCTAAAGTAATTTGCAAAAAATGGAATGGTTAATGCTCGAATCAGAATTAGGGTTTGAGGAGAAGGTGCCGCCTGTTTTTTGTAATGGAATGACAGAAAATTTGTGCAGGGAAAGAAAATTAAGGGTGAAGAAAGAAAATGGAGGTTTAATGTGGGTAAGAATCGTTAGAATTTGAAGAATTTGGTGAGAAAATGAAGGTTTTTGAAGGGGGTAAACGGACAAAGGGGCGTAGTAAAGAGATGGAGTCGAAGAGAGGAAATGCCGTATTTTTTCTAGATTTGTAAACACGGGGGAGAAAAAGGGATTCTATGGAAAGCATGGACCGTATTTCAAAAATACGATACCCCGTGTTTATTTTTGAATGTTCTATTTTAGGGAAAAAAATGATAGAGAAGGAAACACGGTCTGTGTTTAAAAATACGACACCCCCGTGTTAATTTTAGAGCTCTCTGGAATTCTGAAATTTTTTTGCAGAGAGGGAAACACAGGCCGTGTTTGGAAATACGGACCCCCCGTGTTATTTTTGGAGCTGTCTGGAATTCTGAAAATTTTCCTGCAAAATAAACACGGGCCGTGTTTGGTGAATACGACCCCCCGTGTTTTTTTTTGAAGTGTAGTAAAAATGAAAATAGACTTAAAATGTATTTCCACACATATACACATTATAAACATACAAACTATACCAATTTTGTAAAAAGAAAAGTATGAGATACGGAAAACTTATGTACAACACTTCGGTGTTTCCCAAGTGACAAAATGCGATTCATTTAGCCCTCATAATTGGGAGTGGTAAGATCTACCACTTCCAAATTGTGCACTTGGTGCCCTTCATAATAAGGTTTGAGGCGGTGTCCATTGACTTTCCACATCTTCCCTATTTTCTCACTCTTGATTTCTACTGCACCATGAGAAAACACATTAGTCACAACAAATGGGCCGATCCATCTCGACCTCAATTTCCTTGGAAAAAACTTCAATCGAGAATGATATAATAAAACTTTTTGACCAATTTCAAAACTCTTTCTAAGAATGAACTTATCATGAAATTCCTTAGTTCTATCTTTATATCTCAATGCAGTTTCAAAAACATCATTTCTTATTTCTTCCAATTCTTGTAGTTGGAGTCACCTATGTCTTCCAGTTTCAGTTGACTCCATGTTACATTTATTTACGGCCCAAAAAGCTTTATGTTCTAACTCAACCGGTAGATGACAAGGCTTACCATAAACCAGACGATATGGGGAAATACCAATTGGAGTCTTGAAAGTTGTACGATAAGCCTAGAGTGCATCATTAAGATGTAAGCTCCAATCCTTTCTTGTTGGTTTCACCATTTTTTCCAAGATTGATTTGATTTCACGATTGGATACCTCGGCTTGACCATTGATTTGTAGATGATATGCTGTAGAGATTCGATGTGTCACATGATATTTCTTTAATAGGGCTTCTATGGTTCTGTTGCAGAAGTGTGAACCTTTGTCGTTAATGATGGCTTTTGGTAAGCCAAACCTTGCAAAAATGTTAGTTCGAAGAAATTCTGCAATAACCTAGCATCATCAGTACGGGTGGCCTTAGCCTCCACCCATTTTGACACATAATCAACAGCAACAAGAATGTATTTGAATCCAAAAGAGGATGGAAAGGGTCCCATAAAATCCATACCCCAAACATCAAAGATTTCGCATGCTATGATAGGAGTTTGTGGCATTTCATTTCTAGGACCTAATCCCCCAGTCTTTTGACAGTTTTCACATGTTTTACAAAATTCATGAGCATCTCTAAACAATGTAGGCCAGAAAAATCCACTCTCTAAAACTTTATAAGCCGTTCGTTTGGGGCCAAAGTGTCCCCCACAAGCATAACTGTAACAAAAGTGTAAGATAGACAGAATCTCACTATCAGGAATATATCTTCTAATAATTTGATCGGCACATTGTTTCCACAAGTATGTATCATCCCATAAAAAATATTTTTCCTGACTTTTCATTCTATCTTTCTGTGCTTTAGTAAAGTGTGAGAGAAATACCTTAGCCACCAGAAAATTTACCATGTCAGCATACCATGGTATCTCATTCCCAATGACATGAAGTTGTTTGTCTGGAAATGCTTCATTGATAGGTATTTCAACTTCAACTTCTTTGATTAACCGACTTAGATGATCTGCTACTCCGTTTTCTGTTCCTTTCTTATCTTTAATGTGTATATTGAATTCTTGGAGTAGAGGAATCCATCTAATCAGTTGTGGTTTTGCCTTTTTCTTTGCTAACAAATATTTCAACACTACATGATCAGAATAAACAATTATTTTAGTTCCTAACAGATAAGAACGAAATTTATCCAAAGCAAAGATGATGGCAAGAAGCTCCTTTTCGGTAGTTATGTAGCTAATTTGAGCTTCATTCAATGTTCGTGAGGCATAATATATCACATGTGGATCTTTCCTGATCCTTTGACCTAACACTGCACCAACAACAAAGTTAGATGCATCACACATAATTTCAAATGGGAAGTTCCAATCAGGTGGTTGAAGTATGGGTGCACTTATCAATTTTTCCTTCAAGTGGTCAAATGATTTCTAGCATGCATCATCAAATTGAAATTTTGTTTCTTTTTGAAGAAGCTTACATAATGGTTGGGCTATTTTAGAAAAATTCTTGATAAATCGGCGGTAAAACCCGACATGCCCTAAAAATGAACGCACATCTTTGACAGTTGATGGATAAGGTAGTGAAGCGATAAGATTAATTTTTGCTTTATCTACTTCAATTCCCTTAGCTGAAATAACATGTCCCAAATCTATTCCTTGTTGAACCATAAAATGGCATTTTTCAAAGTTTAGCACAAGATTTGTTTCCAGACATCTTTTCAAGATAAGGGTTAAATTACCTAGGCATTCTTCAAAAGTATCTCCATGAATACTAAAATCATCCATGAATACCTCGATAATTTTCTCCAGATATTCGGAAAATATGCTTACCATACACCTTTGAAATGTAGCTGGAGCGTTGCATAATCCAAATGGCATGTGTCGATATGCAAACGTACGGTAAGGACATGTAAATGTGGTTTTCTCTTAATCTTCTGGAGCTATAGGGACCTGCACATATCCAGAATAACCGTCAAGAAAACAATAATAAGCATGAACCGCTAGCCATTCTAACATTTGATCCATAAATGGTAAAGGAAAATGATCTTTCTTTAGTCAACACATACCCTCCAACCATTTTGAACTGTAGTAGGAACCATTTATCCTTTATCATTCTCTACTACTATTATTCCTATTTTCTTTGGGACAACTTGAATCGGACTTACCCAATGACTATCAGAGATTAGGCATATGACTCCTACACTTCGCAATTTTAAAACCTCTTTCTTCACAACCTCCATCATTATCGGATTCAACCTACGTTGTACTTGTCTACTTGGCTTCACATCCTCTTCCATTAAAATCCGATGCATACAAACTGAAGGACTAATACCATTAATATCAGCAACTGTCCATCCCAAAGCTGATTTGTACTTCTTCAACACATTTACTAGTTTTTCTTCTTGTTGAGATGTTAGTTCACTAGATATGATAACAGGAAGGGTATTCTTATCTCCTAAGAATTCATATTTAGGATGGTTAGGTAAAGGCTTCAACTCCACTTAAGGTGGTTGTTCTATGGAAGGTATAGGTCTATCCACTGTCAATGGCAAATCCACAAATTTTCTGATTCTACTATGACATATTCCCAAAGCACCCACTACCTCCTTGATCTCTTCTTCAACATCATACATTTTGTTCAATTCTTCCAAACCTTCAGTTTCTATACCTTGTGTCAAAGTTATTTCCAAAGGATCAGCCGATGATAATTGGTACACCATTTCAGTTAAATTCTCAATGACATCAATCATAGATACCTCCTCACCATCTGTAGGATATCGTATGGAATCATATATGTTAAACTTAATAACTTCACCATCAAATTCCATGGTTAACACTCCATCGTGGACATCAATTTTTGTTTTTGAAGTTTTTAGGAATGGTCTCCCCAACAATATAGGAGAGGGGTTGGCTAAACCATTATCTTGCATATCTAACACATAAAAATCTGCAGGAAAAACCAACTCATTTACCTGAACTAAGACATCCTCAATGACCCCTTCAGGATATGTGTTAGATCTATCAGCCACTTGAATAACAACACGGGTTTCCTTTAAAGGACCTAGACTTAGGGTGTTAAAGATAGATAAAGGCATGACATTTATTGAAGCACCTAAGTCAAGCATGCATTTTTCATACCTCGTGTTTCCAATTTTGCAAGGTATAGTGCAAATACCTGGATCCTTGCACTTCGGTGGGAGCTTTCTTTGCAATATTGCTGACACATTTTCTCCCACACTTACCTTCTCATTTTCCTTCAGTTTCCTTTTGTTAGTACACAAATCCTTAAGGAATTTTGCATACCTTGGTACTTGTTTGATCGCATCAATGAGAGGGAGATTAACTTCTACCTTCTTAAATATGTCAAATATCTCCTTGTCATGGTTTACCTTCTTGTTTTTGGCCAACCTGCTAGGAAAAGGAGCAGGAATTTTTATAGGAGAAAATGACTTACTCTTTATCGTTTGTTGTGAATCTTCACTTATTTCTTCTTCAACCATTGTTTCATCTGGATCTTTACTTGTGTCATCTTCTTCACTCACTTTTCTTGGATCTGACAATTGTTTCCCACTGCGAGTTGCGATAGCACTAGCGTTTTCCTTAGGATTTCTTTTGGTCTAGCTAGGAAATTTTGAAGAGCCTTGTGCTTGTAGTTTTCCAAGGGAATCTGCTAGTTGACTCACTTGATTTTCCAAATTCTTAATACTATTTCTAGTCTCTTGTTGGAATTGTAATGTATAGGTAGCCAAATATTTCACCAAGTCTTCCAAAGGCATACCCCCCGATTGTTGTGGAACTTGCGGTGGAGGCATCGATTGAAATGGTGGTCTTTGATGATTTGGTGGAATTTGGAAGAACTTGGGAGGTGGATTTGCTCCTTGCTAATTTTGATACATCTGTGGTTGGAAATATGATTTACCACTTTGTTGAGTGTTTCCATACCTTAGATTCTAGTGATCCTTCCATCCAGAATTATATGTTGGAGCGAATGGATCATTCCATTTTGGTAACGGTTGTCCTCCAATGGCATTTACTTGTTGTTCTTCCTACAAAGTAGGACACATGTCAGTTGGATGACCAGTAAAAGAACAAATTCGACATACCTTGGCAGGAATCTTTTCACCTATAACTCTTTCCACAAGAGCTGTCAAATTCGATACTTGCGTTTTTAATTCAGCAATATTAGTTCCTTTCACCTGTTGAGACATAGAAGTATTACCTCTATTACAATATTGAGAGTTAGATGCCATATTAGCAATTAACCTTTTAGCTTCGATGAGTGTTTTATCAACCAAAGCACCACCACTAGCAGCATCTATCATATTGCGATCCATAGGAGATAAACCTTCGTAAAAATATTTTATTAATAATTTTTCACTAATTTGATGATTAGGAAAACTACCACACAATTTCTCGAAACGTTCCCAATATTCATGTAAGGATTCTCCTCCATCTTGCCTAATACCACATATTTCCTTTCTTATATTAGTTGCTCTCGATCAAGGAAAATATTTTTCAAGGAAAACCTTTTGCATATCAGTCCAAGTGTTTACCGAGCCCGCTGGTAGATCATATAACCATTCCTTAGCATCATCAGCTAAAGCAAAAGGAAAAGCTTTGAGTTTAAGTTGTTCTACACTTACTCCATTCAGCTTCATACCAGAACAAGCTATATGGAATTCCTTGAGAAATTTATTTGGGTCGGTGAAACAACCTGAACCCATGGAGTTGTTGTCTCGAAAACCTGTAAAAATAGGTAAAGCTCGTATTAATCCAGGTTTGATCTCACAAGTATCATTATCAGCTGGATAATTAATGCATAAAAGATTAGGGTTGAAGACAAGAGCAGCTAGCTCCTTGAGAGTTCGATCCGCCATCGATGGATTAATGTAGCAAGGTGTACTAAACAAATCCTCTATATGGTCTTCTCCCAAATTTGTGGAACTTTCTTCAGAAGGTAATGGAATATGGCTAGCGTGTTCTAATTTCCTTCTTGTCCTGGTTGCAATTGGAGAGGATGAGTTTGGATCTATGGCTGGAATAATTTGTCCTTGATGCTCGATTGCGAGTGCACTCAATTGCGAGTGCCTGAAGATTTCACACAATCAAAGAATAGATGAGTACACGTGAAGAATTTATCAAAAACTAAAATAAAAAACCACACCAAAAAAAACTAAAGATTATAATTGCCATTCCCGGCAACGGTGCCAAAAATTTGATGCACTGTCGTGAATACAAAAAATTTAAATAAATCCTAACTCCTAAATACGTAGTATATGGCAAGAAGGAGTCGAACCCACAAGGAATGACATTTTAATCACTAATTTTTCTATTGATGTTATAACCCCATTTATAAAATTTCATTGATTTTAATACTAAATCTAATTGTACCAAATCTTAATCACTAATTGACAAATAGGGGAGGAATGAATTGATGATGGAATTAAAATACCAAACATTCAAATTAAAAGAATGATTCTAAACAATTTAATGTTGACTTAGGAAATTCATAATAAAAAATTCCTTTGCTTCCTCTCAACCTTAATAAATTGAATATGTTCTCAATTTATTTTCTGACCATTTAATAACCTAGGTTACGAACACTAGATTCAATTAATGGTAGCATTATGAACGGAAAGCAGCCAACTACAATCATAATCACATAAGCTCGGATTATGTAATTGCACGAATTAATGGATAAGATTAATAATTAATCTTCTTGGTACTTTACACAAATTAATTAACAAATACGGGGTAATTTCATTGCCTTAGCAAAGATTAAGTTCTAAACTAAATAGGATATCAATCTAATTAGTTCAAAAATCTTAATTTATGATACGAAATCATTCAATTCGATCCATTAATTCAATTAAACTTCATCTAGAATCAAACATTTAAAATATGAAATGGTAATTAGGATATAATTCCATCCTCAAATCATCCTACCCTGTTCAAATTACTCAAACATCTGCATATTTACATATCACACAATTACATATAAACATTGAAAATTAATAACAACAACACATTCACGAAATCTACTATTGATACAATTAGATGATAATAGAATGAACACAAGTATAATTACAGATAATCTACTTAGATTTAACAAAAATGAAGATACTGAAATTCATAAAGGAATAGATAAGACTTATCAATTGAAGTGCAGATTGTCAATTGATCACTAGAATTCAAGAAGATCAAATAGTTGGAATTGTGCATTACATGTATATTCTAGAGGAATACAGGAAGAAAAATACATTCCAATTGTTTCGACGTCTCTCCCCTTGTCCCGAACCCTGTTCTTAGATAGAAATATATCAGAAACAGGTCGCGCGGACAGTTAAAAATTTTTAAATGGAAACACGGTACGTGTTTTCTTCCAACTGTTCTGCCGACAAGGATTTAAAGATTGATGCTCGAGATAATTAACACGACCCGTGTTTATGAAACACGGGGGTGCCGTGTTTTTAATCCTTCCACTAAATTCCTTTTGAAGTTTCAACATAGCTTCTCTTGATGTATTTGCTCCCTTTCGAACTTCGCTCTTCTTGATTCAACATTTCTTGATGTGTTCTTTACTTGATTTCTTCTTTTCATTGACTTCTCCTTGTATTTCTTCAATTTTTTCTTTCCTATAAAATCTATTCAAAGGAGGAAAAGTCGACAAAAAGATTAAATATAATAGAATTAATGAGAGATAAATGATATTTTTAAGCATGAAAATAATCTATAAATCTTATCTATCAATAGACGATGGGCTGGATATCAATCCATAGGGCAGATCACACCTGACCATTATTATAGTCGGTGGACTGATAATTATCGTTACTAGTCCCGAATCATGTGGTGTTCCACTGTAAATATTTTGTACCTTTCCTTGATTTAATTCCACATAAGGTATGGTTTATCGAGCTCAGAATCCCCGCTATTATAGCTAGTAGACCGAAAAATGCTCCATAGGGCATAACACACCTGATAACTATTATAATCAGTGGACCAAAAATTATTCTCACTAGGCAGGGCTCGATAGTTGATCTTTCACTTTAAGTGTTTAGCATTTTACCCGTATCTTATTCTACACACAACCCTGATTAAACATGCACGACTCATTGGACTTCCCAAGCTCACCCCTTTATTCCCAATTTTCTAAAAATCCCTATCCCATATCTTGGGATCTTTACTCACCTCAGAGCTCCAAGAATTCTTCCTCACCATTTCTCCACTCACCATGAGAGATCTAAACTCTTATTCATGTTGGTTAAGGTCCACTCTCCATAACTCTATTTTGCCTCACCATCACTCTCTAGGGTTTCCCTCAGAAACCCTACTCTAGCCTATGTGGCCTCACTTCTCCTATCCTACACTACTCATGTTCCCCTTTGCTACCCAAAACTACCACTCCACTCAGACCACACCCAACATCGCAACATCACTTCCCATCTCCACCTATGACCATGGAAACCCTAGTTCATCCCCTAAACCCTAGTAGTTCTCCTTTATTTTATGTCATCTCCTCATCACCCAAACACCTTTTCCTTAACTTACTCCCCCTCCATGTGACACCCTTCTAATCTTATTTCACACTCTAACCATTCCCATTAATTTTCCTTCCTCGTACACTTCTCCCACTTAGGGTTTCCTCACAAATCTTATCCAAGTCCCCCATCCACCCTTATACCAACCCACATACTATTTTTCACAAATGTACTCCAATTATCCTAACTACTCTTCACTCAACTTAGTTAGCCCTCAAGTCAACTTTTCCCATTAAAAGGTCATTCCCATGCAAAGATTAACTATCCCATGCAAGCCTTATACTCCCAATGCAAGATTTATTCCATCCTCTTATTTTATTCATATTATCCTTTATTTATCCACCCACAAGTCATTAGATACCCTAACCTTTCTCACTTCCCTCTTATCACTCCCCTTTCTTTACTTCTCTCATTTTTCCCCACAACCTCATCTTACTACTTAGGGGCTTTGGGTATGCATGTCATATAGGGAAACCATACATAAGTACAACACAAGCACAAGTTACATTACCATATTACACATGCCATAGAAACACATACAACTTACCTTAGCTTTATGATTAGTAAGTTGCATTATAAGAGCATAATCCATAATACATAAGGTACACACATATAACTAATACACATAACACAAAACACATATATTAGACCATAACCATATCCTTACCTAAAATGATACTAGAATTGGAGCACACTCCTACAAATCCTTAGGGGTCAGGTTTGGTTCACCTATAAGAGGAAAATACTAGGGGTTAACTTCCCTCTTATTACTTTCATTATTCCCTAATTACTTTTAGAAAGGACTAGTATTAGTGATAGTGATAATAATTATAGTTTTAATAATATTAATAAGGGTATTATCATTAAAGTGGATAACAAATACACTAATGGTATCGTTAACCAAAATAGGGCTATTAGTAGTGATAATAGTAATAATGATGATAATGGAAAATAATAATAATAGTAATAATAAAAATATGAACAACAACAACAACAATAATAATAAGACTAAAATAATAATTATACCCAAATAATTTATACTTAAGTGCTAGAAAGGGTTAGGGCACAACCTAAGTGAAGGTGGTAGCTAGGGTGGTGGCAACGGCGGTGCACGATAACTATGGTGGCAGTGATGGTGGAAGTGGTGGTGGCGTTAGGAAAGGTTGGTCTCTTGGGGCTAAAAGACAGAGAGGGAGGTGGCAATTTTGAGGTGATGGACTCCCTGGTCTAAGAGGGTTGTAGTAGCGGTGGTAGTGCAGCTAGGTGGTGGCGGCTACGGTGGCTGAGAGTGGTGGAGAAGGAAAGAGGAGGAAAGAGAGGGAGAAAGGGAAAATGAAGGATAGGGGAAGGTAGAGGAGGGTTTGTTGGGTTGAGTGGGTGGTAGGAGAGGTGGTGATTATGGGGAGGCGGTGGCACACAATGTGAGAGGGGTGGCAATGGGGTGTAAAGGGCAACTGAAGCTGCCCACTTTACACTATTAGGGTGGATTGTGTAGGGGGAGTTAAGGTGGTGAGTGGCTTGGTTTGGTGGAGGGTGATACAAGGAAGGGGTTAGGTGGTGTTTTGGGTGGTGGTGTTGTGCGATGCCTGCTAGGGCATCGTCTAAAGATGAGGTGGTAAGAAGGGTAAGGGTTTTCTAGGCAAAACAAAGGAGGGGAAATGGGGGACAGTAAGGGGGTATTTATAGGTCGAGGGGGAGGAGAAGAGAACAAGGGGGCAAGAGAGGTGGGAGTTTCCAAATAGTGGTGGAAGGCTAGTACGAGCCTACAAAAGTTGAGGGTGTAGGTCGTAGATGGGGGAAAAGGAAGGGGAATGGGAACATAGGGGAGGCAGGTACAGGGCGGGTTTAGCTTGAATTCAAAAGGAAAGGGATAGGGGATAGAGAAGGAAGTAGGCCGAGGTAGTATGGTGGCAGGGTAGGTCTGCCAGTGGCAGTTCTACAGGCTCAACCTGCAACGCGAGGAAGGGAGAGGGGAGGAAGAAGAAGAAGGGGCTGGGCTGATAGGTCTAGGGAAAAGAAAAGAAAGAAAAGAAAGGGGATAATTGGGTAGGAAAAGGAAAAAAGATGAAAGGAGGAATGGGTTGGGCTCTACGCGGGGAAGGGAAGAGAGGAGAGAAGAGGTTGGGCCACACATGTGAGGCCCAATTAGGGGGGTGGATGAGAAAAAAGGAAAAGGTGAAATGAGAAAAGGAAGAAAGAAAAAGGAAAAAGGAAGAAAAGGGAAAAAGGAAAAAGGAAAAAAAAAAGAAAAAAAGAAAAAAGGGTGGTTGAGGTATTTAGGTTATTTTTGAAATGTTTGGAAATAATAAAATTTAGTAAAAATAAAAAATTAAATTCCTTTTTATATTAATTTATAGATTTTTGGGTATATCTTCCTAATTTTATTTTGGTTAGCAAAGTGCCTTACTCTTCCTTAATTAAATCCTATGTTATTCCCCCTTTTTTCATGTTAATTACTCCTATTATTTTATTAAAAATATTATATTTAATTAATCTCACAAATGAATCTCTATTTCATTATAATTCCCTAAATTAGGGTTTTGGGGTATTACACCATCTATCACAGATCTTGATTTATCAATTAGTAGATGACAACACATCTCCATCACCATCATCGTGGGCTATAGTAGCATCTTCCTTCATATAGGATGACTCACTTGACTAATTAGCATCACACTTCCTATTAGGATAAGAATTCCTAACATGGCTTTGGCTATCAATATCTCATTGTGTGGATCCCCAAAAGTACCACTATCTGTCAAATGACTATAAATTAACTCTTATTATAATAGGCAAAATTTCACATCTTAACTGATTAACTTATCCTTCCCATATAAAATAGTCTCATAAAATGCTTAAAAATAGTAGCCAAATAACATAAGGGCATTGTGGCCAAATATTCATCATCTAATTGGACTTATATGTTATGAAAATCCATCACACCATAATCAAATCCTTCAAGATGAGATTTTAAGGACCAACCCTCACCTAATTTCAGGTCATAAAGCCAACTCTTCGATAGTAGCCATTTCGCTACTAACTTTGTCAAGTATAATGACACAAGCTTAAACCACATGGTAGTCATTGTTGATTCCTCTACCACTTCCCATAAGACCTCTTTCAACAAGAATAGTTCTCTGATAGAGAGGCCTTCATATCTACTTCTTCAAATCACTTATCCTTCATTAAATTAGGATTATTTGAATAATCAAATAATTCCTTTTCCAATAAATTTTTAATTAGAATCACCCACATCTTCAATTTTCATAGTCTAAAATTGATGGACTGATTAAATATCTCAATATTGAATATAGTACCCATGCCAATTAGCATATCTCTTTAACAAACACAGCTTTGATACTAAATTATTGAGGAATAATGCAGATTGAATAGATCCAAACAATTATTAGAATTAGGAAGAGGATGAACAATTTACGATTCAATCGCAAAAAATAACAATTAAAGGGAAATATATATCTTTATTTTTACTCTTCTATAATTATAGGATGAGTAATTTATCCATCAATCAATTACATAAATATATAATTCTCTAACAATGGAAGATTCTATAAAGAAGAGGAAGAAGAATTTGGGTCACATGACTCTACGGCTAGGGTTTTCTCATATCTATTTTATACTAGATAAAACCATACATGACAAAATATTGTGTTGGTAAATTCACTAAAGAAAAAAGGAGGAATCCCTATGTCAACTTCCATTTTTTAGAATTTTTTCCTAAAAACACATAAGAACATTCTATGAGAAAATATGGTCCATATTAATAAACATGATAACACTAAGCATCTCACAAAACACATATATCAATGTCAAACTTCTCCAACACCTGTACAAACCAGCACAATGTTATGATATACATATTATACAAAGTCAAAGATTACATTAAACAAAACCCATATAGTAGTTATGATAATTCCAATTATTTATTCACATTGAGTTTGAGGACAACACTAGTGTCAATCGATGGTATGGTATAAAAAATATACAACACTAGGGTAAAATTCTTCTAGCTACTACGTTCATTCAGTGGAATGACTAGGTACAATCGATCCGAGTTCACGTAATTTCTCATTGTAAACACTAACATATTATTAATGATTATGATCACTTCAGTTATTCATTTCATTTCAAGTTTAGGTACTCTACTATTCTCCAGTAGTGGAATGGTATCAACAATATAAAACCTAATGGCAATAAGTTCCCGTTTACTATTCTCAATTAGTGGAATGGTATCGAAAATATACAACCCAAGGGTAATATGCTTCTGGCCACTATTCTTGACCACTGGAATGGTTTCAACATTATAAAACCCCAAGGAAAAAACACTCCTATCCCCTATTTTTATCTAGTGGAAAGAGAAGTACAACTGGTTCTCCTTCATATGATCTTTCACTTTAAATGATTGATATCTTATAAATGGTTACAATTATTAAGAGGAGTTTTTTCAATTGAGTTTAGGGACTCCATTATTCTCAACCAGAGGAATAGTATAAATAATATACCAACCCAAGGCATCATGTTCCTACCCATAATTTTCATTCGGTGGAACATATAGATATTATTGATCCTAACTCATAGTCTTTTACTATAAATGATTAATATCTTATTTAGAGTTATTTATCTCAAGGTCAATATGTAACAAAGATGTAGATAGGCAAGGCATGTACTCTAACTTAGCATATTAAATACACCCACACAAATATTGGGACATCCCCTAAGAAGATTCCATATTTCTCTTATAAAAAAACCTAACTCCAAAAGGTGAGCATGACTTGAATAGTGTCCATTTAACCACAAAATTTAATAACATACTTAAAATATACTTATGACATGATATCCAAAAAAATAATCTCTAACTCAAATGTCTTACATATACAATAAAATCCTACCTCTTACTATTCCTAATTACTTACAAAGCACAAATTTCACAAATTTGGCTTAACTTTTCCCATATATCTAATATAACCACCAAATTTAATATACAATCCCATACTATTATTCCTAACATAATATCCAAAAATAAAATTTCAACTCCAATTTCTTACATATGTGATAATAGCCTACCTTTTTTTTATTACTATTCAAAATTTCCCACAAAATCCTTATTTCACAAATTAATCATAGCTTTTCCTATGAGCTTCATATAATAAAATAATAATAATATGCTTTCCTAAAATGCTAATATCTTCCACACATCCATAAATAAAAGTTAAAATCCAACATTTTGCACATGTAATAATGATCTCGCCAATAGGGTTACTATTTCCACTTAAAGCCATTTTTCACATTTGTCGGACTAAAAATATTCTTATTTACTCCAAACATTCTACATAATATACTTAACATATTTTGAATCAATTATCACCTTATAATACCTAAGGTTCTATTTTTAAACCATATTGACCAAATTGCCCCTAAGGCCATAATTACAACATTTTTACCCATTTTGAATACTAATTCTATTTTTTTAATTTATTTTCCATAAAAGGCTAAAATATTAATATTTAATTATTAAATATGCAAATAAATTACCAGATACACCAAATGACCAATTTACCCTTACATGGTTTAGTATGTAAAACAATAAACATCATTCTAAAAATAAATAACATAACCCATACTTCCATAATTAATAATAAATGATACATACTTGTTTATCAGAGTAAATATCATGATATGCTTAAAATGACAAATTTTCCCCTCATGCACAAAATAATAGTAATCATAATAAAAGTACGCATATGAATATTCAATGTTTGATATTGCACGCACATATCATACATAATTTAATTCCAATACTAAATCCATTTTAACATACTTTTATACACACTACACTTTACACAAAATAACATGCTTTATTTTCATGAATTTCATGTTAACAAATTTTAGGTAGAAAATTACAAAGTCACAAACATGCTTAATTATATTTATGTATCAAAACTCTAATATGCTATCCTGAGAAATTTCAAAATTTACCACAACATAGGGATTACCTTATTTCTAGCAAGGTACAAATTATAGGCAACCTACTTAAATTTTTAAGGCTCCATTAATCTTTTGTGCGTAAAAATAATTCCACATTAACCATATTAATATTTAACTAATAAAATAATAATTCATATTAAAATATTAAAGAATAACAAGTTATGGAAATGCCCCTATGTTGAAAATAAGGTAAAAATTAATATAAAAAACACAACTCATGTAGCATGATGGGCATGCAAGAGGCTTTAAGGGTTAAATTGGTTTGTTAGGCGGATGGTTGAGGGAGAGTTACATGGTGTTGGAGGAGATGAAAATGATGAGGGAGGTAGAGGTGGACTCTACTAGTGAGGCTACAAGCATGAGGCGTGACTATAAGAGTTTGATTATAGTGAGGTTGAGGAAAGAAAAAGGCTAGGAGGAGATGAAAAAAAATAGAGGTAGGCAAGGACAAGGGGCATGGATGAGGCTATAAATGGGCTATATGGAGGAGGTAGAGAGGTAGAGGTGTTGCAGAGTGTTGAAAGGAAAATGAAGAGAGGGATCAATGGTGGTTGAAGATCAAGTAAAGGGAGGGGTGCATAGAGGATAGTTGTGTGCTAGTGTGATAGTGTTGGAAGGGCTATGATAGTGGAGGACGTTTTAGGAAATGAATAAGGTAGTGTATGGAATAACATAAGAGGAGGGTTATAGATTTGGAGTATATGGCATTGAGATTTGGTTGTGGTGATGTATGTTGGCACAAGGCATAAATGAGACGAGTATGGGAAAAGTGTGCCTGGGAGGGGTGGGCATGGAAGGGGTAGGTGTACAAGGATTGCACAATTGTGTATGGTGGTGAAAAACCATGTGACATCCAATAAGTAGAGCTAGGATAGGAGAGGGAGAAGGAGAAAGGGAGGGAGAATAATGAAATGGAAAAGGTCTTGAGTTAAAACAAAAGAAGAGGAGTATGTGTGTGTGTGAGAGAGTATACAGACAATTAGAGGCAAAATGATTTAAATGTAGAGAAGACGTAAGGGTTAAGGGGGATGGGTCAATGGCTAGGATGGGTAGGGGATGTAGAGGCATGGCATGTTGCAAGAAAAGACCGTGCTAGCTACTAAAAGATTTTTTTGGTTTAGAGTCTTATAAGCCATGAAGGAAGGGAACATGGCGTGAAAGGTGGAGTGCAAGTGAGTTGTTTGGCTTGATATAGAAAGAAGGAGCACAAGCGTGATCAAATGGAGTGGTGTGTTTTGATGAGTAAGGATAGTTAAGGAATAAGGATAATGAAAAAAAAAGGAAAAAAAAAGAGAGGAGGGTTGGTGCATTAGGGGAGAAGGAGAAAAGAGAAAGAGAAAGAAAAAGAAAAGCGAAAAAAGGAGAGAGAAAAAGAAAAAAAGGAATGAGAAAAAGAAATTAAAAGGAATAAGGAAATAAATTGAGGATTAGAATTAGAATTAGATTTGGATTTAAGATTAGGAAAAATTTTATTTATCCTAGTTTTGGGAATCTAATTAGGAAAAATAAGCTGGTTAAAATTTATTATTTTGGATGGGTTTACATAAAAAAGATAAAATATTTAGGATATATTTAGTCAAAATTTTATATGGGTTTGTGAGTAGGGCTTTAAGAAAAGTAATTAAGCTAAGATTTATGGGTTAACTTTAAAGAGAAGGCTAAATATTCAAAAATAAGGATTAGGAGATTTCAGGGTCTTATAATATATATTATTATGCACTGTATTTCTTGTAGTTGGTTCAATTGGTTTTCTTAGCCTTGAACTTAACATGGGACGAGTGGTGACACCTATCCGATGTTAAGTACAACGGTAACATCTGGTTTTTCGATTGGTGTTTTTATGTTTTTCACTTCTATAAATATTGGAAAAATATATTTTTTGGTAATAAAAAATGAGGGTATTAATAGTATTAGAGCTTTATTTCAAAATCTTCTCAATTTATTAATATTTTAAACTATTACCATAGATTCTTTGAATGATTTCCAAGCTATTTAGAGTATTGAATCTGAAAGCTCAAGTGATTTCAGACCCAAATTAGTCCATGAGTGAGAGTGGATTAGGAGTGTGTTATTAATAGCTTTTTGTGTTGATTATGTTATAAAAGCCTTAGTGTTCTTTAAATTGATTCCTTTTTAATATTTTTAGTCTTTATGAACCTATGAATGCTAACTTTTTAGTTTGATCTCATTGAGGATTTGATGTAGATTACTGGGGCCTATATGGAATATAACATTGAAGCCCTATGGCCACTAGTACATGTTCTTGAAGATTGGCTTAGAAGGGTTGGACATCATCATTCATCAATGTAAAAAGGTTAAGAGGAACCTAACATTAAGGAGAGGTGGATCAAATACATAGAGAAGACCTTCATTACTTGTGGATGCTCATTGAAGAAGAGGGATATTGTGGGACTGTCATACTTGAGAGGTCAAGCAAACATATGATAGAAGATGGTTTAGTGTAGGGGAGGAGAGCCCAGTTATTAAAGGTCATTTTTTGAGGATATTTGAGCTAGATTATACCCTCCTCATCTCTGCATGAAAATTTATGATGACTTTATTTCGCTATGTTAAGGAGACATATATGTGGAGGAATATTATACAAGATTCATGGACTTGGTCCAACTCTCCCTAGAGGTGGAGGTTAGTGAGGCCATGTAGGTTCATAGTTTTAAATTTAGTTAGGAATTAAATACTAGGAGTTATTAGCTAGAGTTTCCCTGCATGACATGGTTAGTATGTATGAGAAAGCCTTGGAGGAGTCTAGGGTGATTCAGGTCAAGAGTGCCCTGTTATGGGTAAGAGGAAGTTTGAGTGTCATCAACATTCCAATTTTAGGAAGAAGGCTTATTATAGAGGCAACATACTACTTAGGCATGGTAGAACTATAGGAGTAGCATTGTGATCAGAAGGACAGTCTGAGGGAATTTTTGAGCAAAGGTAATACGATTGCAAGAGTTGTGGAGCAGAACACCCTAGGGTGGATTTCTTGGGAAGCAAAGTGAATTATCATTATTGTGGTATGATGGGGCATAAGGCTTATGAGAGTCAGGTTTTTGTGGCAATTTCTAATGGAGTCAACCTTTGGCTTAGAGAACTAGATCGATTTGGTAGATATAGACTCCAAGAGTTCCTTCATCACTAGATAGTGCTATATGTTTTTCTAGTCATCCAAGAGGTCAAAAACCCCACGCTTTCATTTAGGGTAGGGGACAAGTAATGTCGTAGGAGTTTGTTCACTTAAATTCGCAACTATACGGATGTCGTAGTAGCAAAATAAGGTTGTATTCTCAAGAAATTTGATGTTAGCTATTAATTTTCAATGCTTTATCTATCTAAAAAAACTAATTAGAAATGGATGGGTGATAATTATAGGTAAATAAATTAACGAAAATGATGGAAAATACTCATTAGGAGTTCAATCAATTGGAAACAAGCCAATGATAAAATTCTAGTTAAAATTCTAATGTAATTTAAAAAATGAACCTATCTTGTGTCATATTTATTCAATATGTTTGGAAAAATTAGTTACAATTAACCATAAATCTATTTTGATAAATAAAATTCATGCTGAGTGAAGTATAACAATATATTTCCATGACTATAAATTTAATGAAATCATAAAGAAGCTAATTTAATTAATTCCTGAGAATAGCTAATCTACTTTCATGAGTCATTGATTCTCCTTCAATTGATAAGTTTTAGAGTTAATTATAATATTTCAATTCTAATTCACAACCTAATTAAATTAAAATAATGAAAATTTGTTCTAACCCTACTTAAATAATTTCTAGTAATTGTATCATGTTTCAAACAATTCTAACAACAATTCAATCAATTCATTAAATAAAAAATTGAATTATACCTAATTTAATCCTAGAAAAAATAATTACTCATGCATAATTAAAATCATAAAACCCAATAATGAAATCAAACACATAATAGTAATAGAGAAAGATAAGCGTTTAATATATAAAAGCATACAAATAGAGTTCAATGTGATGCTTCAATTATGAGGAGTTGATATTACAAATTGAAAAAAAAAGCTTTAATCTAATGGGTTTTTGCATACAAGAATGATGAAACCAAAGAGAAATTAGAGAGATAGGAGAAGAAAGGCCAATCCCCCAATGTTTACCCTAAGCCATACACAAATAGGTCTTTAAATGTCCTCTATTTAATGTAACCATATGATCCTTTAAAATCACACTAACAAAAAAAATTTAATACCCAACACAACCATTTTAGTCAACACGACCAGCCAGTATTGGTGTCAGAGATGGAGTAATCATACTGAAAACCTATATGGCTATTTTAGTCCATAAGTTTTTCATTGATAGTCAAAATGAGGTGATATTTGATGTGTTCAAAAGCTAGGAAGAATATCTATTACCTATTTTCTTTGTATATTTCCAAATTGAGATTAAATTAGAGGAAAAAATCTTCACTTTTAAATGGAAGCCATCATAATGCCTCATATTAAGCTTATTTGTATCCATTATGTGCACCAACAAAATATAATGGTAAAGGATGTAGTATCCATGAATCTAATAGAAAGTATACCAATATGCGTAAAGAATGCATGGAAATATGAATATATAAAGAAGGAAAAACATCCCAATATTAGTCATTTTACTGATTTATTAACTCCGTTATTCTCTAAGGATTTCTTGTGCTCAAGAAAAATGAAGGAGCACACAAGAAAGGTGGATGGTTAAGATAGAGAAAATGGTAGGAACGATAATGATGAAATGTAAAACTTCACCTAATCACATATGCATAAGTGATTTACTCTATCCTAAAATAAAATAGAAATACTACTTCACGTTTTACATCGGAACTAATGTATCTATAAGTTTTTTGTAAATTAAAGTTTTTGAATGGAATCATCTATATCAAAAAATGTGATTGGTAGAAATTTTCTTTCTGTTGATTCCCTAGTACTCTCCCACATGATAGACACATATCAAGTCACATTTGACTCATCCCTTTTCCACTTAAGGTCTTAACAGAGTAGTCAATTTTCTTTTAGTGCATTTTTCAAATAATTCTATCATAAGTAACACCTATTGATGTGATATCCATACTTTTAAGGGAGTAGTGTCAGGTACTCCGTGTAATAGACTTCAAAATTATTTTATTTTATTTGGTTTTGTTTTTTTGAGTATTTCTCTATTAAAAAAAGAGCAGTCTAAGTTATAAGAGGAGATTAGGTATTAATTAGGTAGATTACGATGAAAGTCATTCCTATATCCCTAAATTTTAGAGTCAGAGTGAAAGAAAGAAAAAAACTCATATATATGACATCTTGATCTACTGATCATAGAATAGAGATTCCATGTTCAATTATGAGGCAAGTCAACTCATATATGCTCCTATGTTTTTTTAAAGAAGAAGAGAAAATACAAAAAGTTAAGATAAAAACAAAAAATATTACACAAATAAGGAAAAATAAAATCACACAAATAATTAAAAAAATAACATAAAATATAGAAAAAGATCGCAAGACATGTGACACATTCCCCCATGCCTATTTGACACGTTATCCCTAACATGTGGAAATGAGTAAAGGAAAGGAATAGAGAAGACATACCACTCAAAATGAGGTGGTGGTGGTTGTGGTGCTTTGCTTTCATCTCTAGTTGTGCTAGCTCTAGTTTGTTCATTGGTGCCATAGGAGTAGTAAGGCTATAAAGGAGCTCAATGGTTGTTCTTTTCACTTCAAGGGGTGTTATGCCTGATATTTTAGGAGTACATTGGTGTGGGAATGTGAAGATGAAGGTGATTACATGTGGTATTCCAAAGGTAGTAAGTGGTATTTTAGTTGTATAGTGTTGTAGATGTAGTGTGTAGTGGTGTAATGGTAAGTCATGGGTATATGTCATTAGATTAACAAAAGGAGAGGTACAACCATGTAAGCATGGAAAAAATCATCATTAGCCTTTATATTACCAAATTTATTTTTTTCTAATTAAAATAAAATGAAAAGGGAATAATAATAAGATATAAGCACGCCGAAGAGAATAAAGACAAAAAACACATTAAAATGAACACAAACACATTGAAAATAGAAAATGGGCACAATGAAAATAAAAGAAAGAAATAAATAAAGGAAGAAAAAGAAATGCACACAACTCTAGATGGAAATAAGGTAGAGAAAGATAAGAAAATTGAAAAAACTAACACCGTACAATTACAACCTTAAACTTTGAAACACCACTATAATCACAACACTTTAATCATTAGACATTTATTTAAAATATATTTAAACAAGAATGTAAAATGTATAACATATATTCCACATAAGACTATTGTAGATGAACAAACAAGTTACTCTAATCTTTGTCTTCCTTTTTATAACCCTTGGAATTTTTGTAAAAGTGGAACCTCAACCAATCTAAATCATAATTTTTTTCTATAGCCTATGAATTTTTCATACAATATAAATTTCCTAATTAATTTAATCATTTAATACACATTTAGATTGACACTCAAAATCATAATATATGTAGAGTTAGGTGTATGAAACTTATACCTGATAATTGAAGAAGGGTTATCAAGTTCTACCTATTGACACTTTTATTCCTTATAAGTAATGTCACGATACTGTATTCTAACTTCTCTTCTTTTGGAGATAGAGGGGAGAAAATTATCACTCAACATGGTTCGTTTAGATAATGCCTTAGAGGCTCTTCCATATCTTAGAGTTCCATTTTTGAATTAGCTTGCTCTACACTTGCCTTACCCTTGTCATTCTTCTCTAAGATTGTGGATGGTAAATATGAAATTTCCTTACCATTGCTCAAAATAATTTCCATAGCATCCTCTTTTCAATTCTTCTTTGTATTCCAAGGCAGTGTTCCTTGATATATTTCAATTGATATGCTGGCTAATGTCCTTATTCTCAACTCCATGTTCTTGAATGATGCCTCTAGATCCTTCATCCATGATGCTTGATCCTAAAGATTGGCCTCAACTTCATTAGTAAACTTAGACATTATCTCCTCCAAACTCTTAGAGTGGTTTCCACCTTAGATAGTGGTTTTGAATGGGATTCTAGTCCCACCATGAATAGTTAGGATAATCACACCAACTCAAGTAGTATGAATTCAAGTATGAATAAGTACTCCTATAAAAATTATAATCATGGTTAGCTTCTTCATATGGATGACAAAACAAATTTTCTACTTGACAGTCTGTACTACCATATGATCCTCCATAACAATAAATTCTAATGGTCTAGGCCTATACATTATTAATGATGAAATTATCCAATTATTGAGATATAATACCTAATTGTGCATCTATCTGAGCCAAATGAGAATCCATGATTTTTAGCCTTCGATTTCTGAATAAAGTATAATGAAAATATGTTAGACAACCACTAGAGACAAGATTAGAAGAGTAAAAATTAAAGGAAAAAATTCTAGTCTAGCTAAATAATGAAGAGTTTAATATCAACTAGCCAAAGTCACTAACCACATCACCAAAAACTTATCCATTTAAATCAATAAGCATATAGATGTCAAAGTAGGAAAATAAGATTGTATCCTTAGTGACTTCAATGCTAACTATTGATTTTGAATGGTTTCACTATCTTAATGGATTAATTAGAAATGGCTAGATGATAACTATAGGTAAATAAAATAACAAAAATGATGGAAACTACTTACTATGAATTCCATAGATTGAAAACAAGCCTAAGATTGAATATTAGTTACAATTCTAATGTAATTTAATATACCAATCTAGCTATTGTTGGATTTATTCAATACATTAGGATTAATTTGCCAAAATTAACCATTAATCTCTTTACACAAATAATATTCATCCTCAATCAAATCTAATAACATATTTTGATAGCTTTAGATATAATTAAACTCATTAAGATTAAGTTAATTTAGTTAATTTTTTAGAATACTTAATCTACTTTTGTAATTTATTAATTCTCATTCAATTGTTAAGTTTCTATTTTAATTATAATCTATATAATCTATCAATTCTAATTAGCAAACTAATTAGATCAAAAAAATGATCAAGTATTCTAACCCTAATTAAATAATTTCTTGCTATTAAATAATGAAATTCAAATAGTTCTAACAATAATTAGGTTAATTCATCAAATCACCAATTTAATAGAACCAAATTTGATCCTAGAACAATTAATTACTCATGCATAATTAAAATCATAAAGCAAAATATTGAAATCAAACACATAATGATAATAAAGAAACAGAAGAGTGTAATAGATAAAGCCATAGAGATGGAGTTTAATACACTACTTTAATTCTCCCAAATTGATATTCCAAGTTGAAAGAAATGTATTTAATCTAATGGATTGTTTGCATTAAAGAATAATGAAATCAAAGAGAAATTAGAGAGCTAGGAGAAGGAAGTCCAGCTGCCCAATATCTACCTTAAGTTATCTTTAAAAAGGGCTTCAAATATTATCTAATGAATGTAAGCTTCTAATCCTTGACAATTGCATTGAAAAAATAAAATCTAATACCCAACATGACCAAGATATGTTGGGATCAGAGATAGAGTAGTTACATTGAAAACTTACATAAACATGATAATCAACAATGTAGGTCGTGTTGGCTCATAACTTCTTTATGCTAAGTTAAAATGAGGTGATCTTGGATGAATTAGAAAGATGAGAATAAGATCTATAACTTTTCTCATTTGTAATTTTCTAAATTGAGATTGAATCAGAAGTAAAATTATTCACTTTTCTATTAAATTCTATAAATTGCCTTATATTAGACTTATTTTCATCTATTTTATGCACGTATAGATTATAACTCCAAAGGACACAATATCCATGAATCTAACATAATTTCTAAAATTATGGATAAAGAATCCAAGGAAATAAACATATATAAAAAGGGAAAATCATCCTATATTTTGTCATTTTACCAATTTATCAGAGTTCCTTTAGGTAGGCACTTGTACTTGATTAGCTATTATGAATTTGAGCCTTAGGATAGTGTGGTGACTAATATGCTTACTATTTCTTCCTTTTAAGCTTGTGCACTATTTGACTATAGTGCATCACATTCTTTGTCATCTACACTCTTTTCTAAAGTTGCTTTATCACCTTCATCTAGTAATTATACTTCTATTGTGATGCCTTTGGGAAATAGGATTATGTGCTCTAAACCCTTTACAAGAGCGTCCTCAACTTTTAGTGGAATAGAGTTTCCCTTATACATCATAGAGCTTGAATTTCATGACTTTGATGTATTAGGGAACTACCAAGCATTGATATATTGCATGTAGGAGCATATAGTTCTTTGAGGACCAAAGGGTATTATGGTCTCTTATCAAAGGTGGAAGTTTAGTCCCTCCATAAAGGATGTGTTGGCTATGGCTTTGATTACCCATGTTTGGAAAGGATATTAGCTCTTTCATTGTAGTGTTTGAGATGATATAGCTAATAATACACTGCTAGAGAAGATATTGGTGATTCGAGGGTATCACGATATGTTTTCTAATGAGATTATGGGAATGCCACAAGTTTGGGATGTTGAGATCACAATTGACTAGTTTCCAGAGCTAGTATCCAAAGCAACCTATAAGATGGCACCCACATAGATGAAGAAGCTTAAGACTTATCTAGAAGAACTATTAAAAAAGGGTTACATTCAACCAAGCGTACCACCCTAGGGAGCATCAGTTTTATTCATCCAAAACATGGATGGATGTTTGAGGGGGTATATTAACTACCGAGGATTGAATTAGGTTATGATGAAGAACTATTATCCCCTACCTCAATTTGATGATATGTTCAACTAGCTCAAATAAGACATAGCAATTTCAAAGAATAATATTCAGTCAGGTTACCATGAGTTGATTGCCAAGCATTATATTCTAGAGATTTCTTTTCAACTAGATACAGTCATTAAAAGTTCATAGTGATGCCTTTTGAACTCGCTAATGTGCTAAAAATATTTATGGCTCTCAAAAATAGGATATTCAGGTAAATTTTGGTTTTCATCAATAAGATTCCCATCTAATCTAGTTTTCATGAGGAAAGCAATAGTTAAGGCATACCTTAGAGTTGCGGAGAGCACACTAGTTGTATGCCAAACCCTTGAAGTGTGAGTTTCCACTCAAAAAATATCTTTCCTTTGGCATATGGTCTCAAAATATGGCATGCTAGTGGATCCTTTAAAAACAAGGTATTTCTCTAAGATAGATCATCCACCAAGTAATTTTTTAAATAAGGCAACACCATTGGCTAATTTGCTAAACAAGGCAACACAAATGCATTGGGATGAGAACTGTTGTGAGGCTTTCATAGAATTGAAGGGAAATTTGACTTTAGAACCATTTCTCACGTTACTAAGTGGATTAGATTATTTTCAGGTGTATAATGATACTTCTAATAATGGATTAGGCTTTGTGTCAATATAGAACAGGAGATAAGGAGCTTATGCTACATGTCAATTGAAGCTCCACGAGCAGAACTATCCGATATATGATTTTGAGCTCGTTGTAGTGGTGTACACCTTGAATAATAGGAGGCATTATCTTTATAGTGATTAGTGCATGTTTTAAAGTGATCATAAGAGAATTAAGTACATTTTCACGTTATATGAGTTTAATTTGAGATATCATCGATGGTTGGAAATGGTTAAGGATTATGAGCTCGATTTAACCTAACATGTGGATAAGAACAACATGGTAGTGTTGGTACTTTATAATTAAGGATTAGTACCCTCACCATCATACATTCCATCTTTAATGATATTCAAGCTAGTTACCTTAGGGATTTCAAGCTCAAGCAGATTAGGAATGTTATTGAGAGGGTAGATCTAAAGGGTTTCAGATCCATGTGGATGGAAGTATCATATATTATGGTAGATGGTGGGTCCCTTAATGATATGTTGAGAATAAAAGGAAGATATTTGAGGAAGGCCATTGTAATCTATATTCCATCCATCATAGAGGGGATAAGTTGTATAAGGATTTGAAGAAGGTATATTGGTGGCTCAGTATACGAGGAGAGGTTACAAAGTTTGTCTCTCAATATTTGAATTGTCATGTGTTCAATATGGAAACTAAGATATTGGGAGGGTTAGTACAACCACAAGATGTTTTCAAGTGGTAATGGGAGAGTATATCTATAGATTTTGTGGTTCATCTTCCAAGGACCCATAATGGTTTTGATTCCATCTAGGTTATTATGGATCATTCGACTAAGTCGGTATTGTTCATATCGATGAAGTGGACATGAATCATGGAATAGTTAGAGAGTTCTTACAGGAATCTTGTTGTGAGATTGCATGGGTTCCCTAGAGACATCATGTTAAACTAAGATTTCAGGTTCTTGTTGCACTTTTAATGGCTACATGCTAGCTTTAGGTTTCGATTGAAGATGAGTGTTACTTTTCATCCTACTATAGATGTTTAGACCAAGAAGACCATTCATACCATATAAGATATGATTGTAGAATAGATGAAGGACTGTGAAAATAATTAGGAGCACTACCATGACTGGGTTAAGTTCTCCTACAAGAACACTTACCGTGCAAATATTAGGATGGTACCTTTTGGGTCCTTGTTTGGGAGGAAGCGTTGTAGTCTTTTGTCTTTGAGGGATATCAGTGAGACAATTGTGTTGGGACCATAAAAGATTGAGGAGGTGATGAGATAGATCAAGTTGATTCATTACTATATAAGAGTTGCCTAGGACTAGAAGAAAAGCTATAGAGACATGAAAAGAGGAACTAATGGTTATGAGTTGGGTGTTAGAATTCTATTGAGAGTCTCTCCCACTAAGGGGTTGGTGAGGTTTAGTAGAAAGGATAATCATAGTTTGAGGCACGTTAGGCCTTATGAGATCTTAGAGCAAGTAAGTGAGGTTTTCTATCGGTTAGCATAATTGAATAGTTCTCACATGTGCATAATACCCTATAATTTGAGATTTATAAAAGTGTGAAGTTCTTCTATTTAATGGAGTTTGCATAATGTTGATCTTGATTTGGAAATATATTTTTGGATTTAATTTGTAAAGGAATTGGAGAAGTTTGGAAATTTAAGAATAAATGAGTTTTTCTTACGTAGTTGTTAACAGTTTCTATGAATAGGTTGACTAGTCTATCGTCTTCAATTAGGGTTTTAGTTTGATGGAATTAGTCGACTAGTCTAGGAAACTGATCGAGTAGTTCTTTGATTAGTCAACTAGTTGATTAAATTAATCAACATGTTTGTTGAGCTATCTGATTTTTGAGCTAGATTTGTCTGGAAAAATATTACTTCAGTAGCCATAGCCAATACAGAACTCAATCATCTTCCACTTTAAGTGTTTAGTATATTATTTACCAAGGTTACTTGATCATATAAGGCCCATAAAACATCCAAATTATACATTCATATACTCATTCGATATAAACCATTTTTACCCAACCCTCCATCCATGCCGTGGGAATTTCATTAGTGCTTAACAAATAATAATCAATCCATTAGGATAATCTATTTTAGGACAATAATTTACATTTGATGACCCTTTGAAGTTATAGCATACTTTTTTAGGCTTTTCCACCAAACCTTGACAAACACCTATTGAAAATTCTATGAAATATGATCCATTTAATCTATACCACATGTTTATCATCCAATGCTAAATAGTGTATTTCCATAATTATATAATTTTATAGAAGCATTAGACATAGTCTTATAACATATCAAGATAAAGAGATCAAAATCACACATTTAATAAAAACAAGTCGATCAGTTTGACTTAACTAGTGAAATTAGTTTAGGCCAACTAGCTTATTGGGATTCCTCAGCAAAACCCAAGGTTGCCTCAAACTGATTGATTGGTGTTGCTAAACTAGTTGACTATTTAGAGTCTAGTCGATCAGTTCTACTGAACTAGTTGATTGGTTTAAGAGGAGAGTAACCATGGTGACCACAGATTTGGGTGAACTAGTAGACTATTCTGAGGACAGGTAGATTGGGTTGGCTTAACAAGTTTATCAGTTTGCTCCTAGAGAGCACATATCAAACATTTTACATATGACTAACATTTAACATCTCACTACACCACACCAAAAAAAACATATCATAGCAATTAGAAAATATTTTTCCAGCTCATAAATTAAATGATACTTTATACTCAAGCAAATTGACTATATTTCCCTAAACTCTTTTAGTTTTCTCAAGATTCACAAAAACACAACACGCGTCAATCTAAAGCCAAATAATCATGCATACTTACAATTTTATAGTTTATATAACACATCAAGTCACAATCTCATACATGCCATATTTTAGAGGTAAGAATAACTTACTTGATGCTCTAGTAAAAAAAATTTACTCATGGGAAAAACTCATACTAAAGGATTTAAAAAAACTTTAAAACTTTAAAAAAACAAGTTAAAACTTTAGAAACCATTGAATGATTTTCACAAATTAGAATTTGAGTTAGAAAGAGAATAGGGTTACAAAACTTAAGAGAAAAAGATAGGATGATTCAGCTAAGAGAATCTTAAATTCATCCTAAATCTAAGTCATTCTTGTTTAAAGAAAAAACAAGAAGGATCTATAGAAAGTATCAAAAGAGTGGAAATTTTTCAAAAGAAACCTTGAATTGGAGACAAGAGATCACAAGCACCAGAGAGTGGAGATATTTTGGAGGCTGAAAAAGAAGTGAGAAAAAGGGGTGATTAGGGTTATTTATAACTGATGAATCGGTTTAGGGATGAGGTGGGTTATTCAATAGATCAAAAACCATAATTTTAGCATTCAAATGTGAGAAAAACTAGCAGATTTATTATATGTAGGTTGAATTCCATTCTAGTGTAGAAATGGTGAATTTCTAGGGAATGTAGCATTTTATCAAGAAAATATCAAACACAAGAAGGGATATTGAACATCAGCATAGGAAGGAATCTCCATATCGACGAAAGGCAGTCTCAAATAAATGGAATTATTTTAGAGGTGTGTAGATGTGAGAGATGAAAGAAGACAAGGGTGAGGTCATCCTCTCCCTTAGTTATCCAAATCAAACCCTCAAATAGGTTCAAATCAGCAGATAGATCCAAATACATGATAAAAAGGGTTAAGAATATAAAGTAAATATCTTATATTTAGGTTATAAAGGTTCAATTTATATATAAAAAATTTCCTAGAAAAATCAAGCTTATAAAAATATCCAATCTTACCAACCAGTTGATCGATTTTGTCTACCGATCAGTTATACCTACTAATAAATCTATTCCTAAAATAAGCCAATCAGGGTTGTCAAACAAGACTCTCTAATTGAAACAACTAATTAGTTAGCGAACCCACCTAAAAACTTATTTTGCTTAATTCCCCATGATTTATTCAAATCCATCTTTATCTTAAACCCAATTATAGCTCCAAATCATAATCAAACATTATCAAATTTTATTAAACACTATAACTTTCCATTTAATAAATCTTACAAAAATATATTTTATTACAACATTACCCCCTTAAAGAAGTTCCATCCCAAAAGACTAATAACTAAGATCTAGGAACAACACATAACACACAATAATTCACACCATACATCCACCAAGGGAAAAAAGGGTTTGAGAAGCATGCGCTTCCACTCTCCCATATTATATCAACACCTAACCTAACCATTTGATATTTTAAAATCCACTGGGTAATGTGAGCAATAGGATGGTATTACACCTCCTCTTCAAGTCCTTGAAGGCTTCACCAGACTTCTCTTCCACTTCCTTAAAGTCCGAAACAATCATAAGGTAGTAACTGGCCAACCCTAGAAATTTGAGCACTACATTGACAAAAGTTTGTGCTTGCCACTCAAATATAGATCGAGCCATGGAAATACCCACTACCACGCTATCATGTGAAATCATATGCTTAAGGAAATCCACTTGATTTAGCTAAAACTCATTGATGGTTTGGTATATAGTTGGTGTGTCCTTACCAACGCTAATAGCCATCTCAGATGTTGTTTATACATCTCTAAATCGTATGAGTAGATGAGTAAATCATTGATGAACACTATGATAAACTAGTCTAATAGTTGTTAGAAAATCTGGTTCATGAGAGAGATTAATGCTCCTAGAGCATTAGTGAGTCCATAAGGCATCACTGTGAACTCATAATCACCATATCTTCTCTAAAATGACATTTTTGGAATATCCTACTCCCTTATCCTCATTTAGTTTTATCTTAACTAGAGGCCAATCTTGGAAAACACAATGGCTTATATGAGTTTGTCAAGTAGGTCATCAATCCTTTGCAACGGCTATTGGTTCTTCCTTATAACCTTGTTTAAACTTTGGTAGTCGATAAAGAGTATTAGGCCTCCATCCTTCTTTTTCACTAATAATATTAGCACTCTATATGGTGATATACATTGTTGAATATAACTCTTCTCCAATAACTCTTCTAATTGAGCCTTAAGCTATTTCATCTCTAAAGGTGCCATATGATATCGGTTATTAGATACCAGTTCCTTCCAATGCTATAAATCCACAGCAAAGTGAAAATCTCTAACATACTACATACTCAAAATCTCATTAGGGATCATATTGGGACACTCTTGAACCACTACAATTTGCTCCAAAGTTGTCCCATCAACTTTTGTATCTCAAACACTACATAAGAAGAGTGGAAACCTATTAAAAATGAGGGTAATCAATATAATTATTGACAAAGCCTTCATAGCAGGGTTAGGCTCACATTTTTTATACAATACCCTGACTTCCTTTGGTCCTTAGAGAAAAACACGCTCTTGTGAGCAATCTATCAGTTTGCTTCTAGACAACATCTATCTTTCATTATACATGAAACTCAAACTCTTAAATATTACTACATCTAAACCAAAACATATCATAGCAACAAGCCAATATTTTACAAGATCATAAAGATAATCATGCTTTATATTTAAGTAAATCGACCCTATTTTCTCTAAAATCTTGCATTTTTCTCAAGACTTAAAATAATTCAACCTGCATAAATCTCAAGCTAAATAATCATACATAATTATAAAATTACCACTTTATAGAACACATCACATCACATTTTTAATTATGCTACATTTAAGAGGTAAGAATGACTTACATGATTCTTTAGAAATTTTTAAACTTAACCAAAAAGATTTCACAACTTCCAAAACTTTTAAAATGGCAAGTTAAAACTTAAAAAACTTTTGGGTGATCTTCACAAATTAGAACTTTAATTAAATAGAAAATAAGCTCATCAAACCTAAGAGAAAAATAAAGGAAGATTTAGGTAAGGGAAACTCAACTTCATACTAAATCTAACTCATTCATGCTTAACCTCAAAATAAGAAGGAGCTAGAGAAAGGATCATAAGGGTGGAAATAGCTTGAAATAAAGCTCAAAGTGGAGAGGAGAGAACACAAGAACTATAGAGTTAAGTTATTTAGGAGTTTAAAAGAAAAGTGGGAACAAGGGGTGATTAGGATTATTTATAGCCAAGGAATTAGTTAAGGGATGAGTGGGGTTAGGTAATAGATTAAAAGAATAATTTTAATATTTTATTTTGAGCTGAGAAAATAGATATATCAAAGGTAGGTTTACTTCCATTTCATAACTAAAATTATAACATTCTAGGAAATGTAGGATTTTTTCTAGAAAATATCAAATGAAAGAACGCCAATGTATGATCGACATGGGAAGAAATATCTTAGCCAAGAAGAGAGTAACTAAAATTGAAGTAATTATTTAAGAGTTATGTAGAGGAAAGAGGTGAAAGAAGATAAGGGTGAGGTCATCCACTTCCTCAATTGTCTATATTGAACCCTCGAATAAATTTGAGTAAGCAGCTAGAACTAAATGCATGATAAAAATGATTAAGAATCTCTAAATAATATCTTAGAGTTGGGTTATTAAGTTTTCACTTTGATATAATAAATTTCCTAGAAAAATTGAGATTGGAAAAATATATAGCCTGATTAACTTATTCATTGGTTTGGTATACTAGTTGATTGGTCTTCCAACGAGTCAGTTACTTTCCCAAACCAATTGGTCAGTTCAGTCAAACAAGATCCTCTAGTTGAAATGAGGATCTAGAGAATCAGTTCATAGAATGAGTCATTTGGTCTTTTTGAAAACTTATTTTAATCAATTTCCGAAGCTTTATTCAATCCTATATTTATCTTAAACCCAATTAGTGCTCCAAATCAAAATCAAATTTTATCAAAATCTATTAAACACCATAAATTTCCATTCAATAACTCTAAAAAACATATGGTGCATAAATACATACATATAATATGTGAATTGTCTAAGTTTTATATGACATTTATAGGTGTTTTAGGGTGACCAATATTTCACCTACTTTGTGTTGGTCTAGGGGGAATAAAAGTGTGCAGATCTAGAAGTTTATTTTGTGCATACTTAAGGGGCTAGACCTTTATCTTTGCCTTAAGTATTTATTTTATCCTCCTAATGTATTTAATACTATTTTTTTACTCTCTTCTATGTATTTCAAATATTTTATGCACCAAATGAGGTCTTATTTGTCAATTTTAACATTTGGTATCCCTATAAAATAAATTATGGCATAATCTATTTCTTATATTTTGTTTAAGTCGTTTATTAGCCTTATATCTAACATAGGATTAGAGATGAATGTTTGAATTATGCTAGGTGCCTCAATAACACCCCATTTTTTCTATAGGCGTATTTCATTTTTTTCATCGAAAAATGTTTTAAAATAATATTTTTTGGTAGTAAAAAATAGGAGTGTTATACTTATGTTCTGTCATTATAACTATAAACACCCTAACAAGTGAGAGGCCTTTGGATTTAGCATTTGTAGGTGAGGGAGTTGCACTGGTAGGAACAAAAATAGGACCATATAGAATCAACTAATATAATCCTAAAACAATGAATAGGCCTTTAAAATTGAGGACTTACTTGATGAGTGAAGAGACGTTACTTGCTTAATTGCGAATACAATACCAAAATAATATAATAAAAGAATCAAGCCTACAAAATTGAGATTAGGAGATTAGGTTCTAAGAAAATTCAAGTTCCAAATTAATGGTAGCATAGGCAAATTAGTAGGTAAAGGGAAGATATTTATGAAGTCATAGGGCAAGTTTATCTAATAACATTTATATTAGCTGATGAAGAGAGATGATATGTTAAGAATACTTAGCACGCAAAATATTTGAGCAAATATTTTTATAACATTTATTTTTTTTGACTTAATGATGATGTGTGCCACATTTTAATATGCTTATTTCATTTATCTGCTAATGAAGGAAAATGAATAAAAGTTTAATTTTTACTAATGTGTTCACAAAATGTATTTTGTGGTAAATATGTGTACAAAAAATACAAGTTTGGATCTTTATTTGTAAGCCTCATATATATAAGTTGTTCTATTTGTAAGATCTCTCACAAAAAGGGCATCTAGCATATAAGCCGTCTCATAAATAGGTTGTTAGTAAATCTCTATCTATAAGCCCTTATAAAGGTTGTTTATCATCAAATATTGGCACACCTTATTAGATGAGAGTACCAAAAGGATTTCAGTCACTAAGCCTTAGGCTTTATACATAATCCCTCAAATTAGAGAGGAAATAGAACATTAAAATAGGGGCACACTTGGTGATACATATTAAACCTAAGCCTCAATATATAAGCCTTCATAGAGGCTAGAATTGAAGATGGACACACTTGGTGAGAAAAAAGACCAATTTACTTTCACTCACTATACCTAAGGTGTACACTTAAGGAGATAAAATACCAATGTTCTTTCACTCACTTAGCTTAGGCACTTATGGTTCATCCTTGATTTAGCTACTAAGTCATTATGGCACACCTTTCATCTCTTAACCTTTGGTAAGTAAATGCTCCTATGGTGTGCTTTTCAAACAATGTCTTGAGATAAAAAAGACCAATATTGAGGGGTTTGGTTGGTATATTCAGTGTGATCAACCAATGTTGATATGATTAGACCCTAATTCAAATTGTCACCACCAAAGTATAATAAAAATTTAAAGAATTTGCATTTTTAATTCTTTATTCTTCTTATTGTTAAAATATTTTAGCCTTGACATCACCAGAGATGTAAATATTATTATATATGAAGCAGGATGAACAAATATAATGAAATCATCTTATATATCAAGGGCATGTACATTCATGATAAAAATAAAGGAGATTGATGTGTTGTAAGAGTCATCATCTTTGATATCAACATTATCATCCCTAGTGTCTTCAAGAGTAGGAACACCCTTCAAATCCTCTCCATTATATAATTATCTATTGAATTTCTATAATTGGTCATGGCGCTCTAAGATCAAAAACTTGGTGTACTCCTAAGAGGTATAATATTCATATCATTGAGACAAAATATGCTTTTCATAAAGTGCAAACGCTATGCTCTTTAGATGGTTGTATAAAGATTCATGATAATGTCTTCATTTAATGTCACCATTGCCATCTCAATATGCTCATTTATGTATTTTTCCCTAACTTTGCCACATTTTGGACTCCAACCATTATTCTTGAAGATGCTTTATCTTTATATTACTTATGATCTATTTATCAAAATTTTATTTACAAAGCCACACTTTTCTTGATACAATGCTCTTCTAAAGGTTTCTTTATCTCTTCATATTTGATCTTATACTCCATCATTTTGTTTGTGAGAATATTAATCTCTTTCTAAAGAGCTCTATTCTTATTAACATACATTTGGACATTCTAGGCCTCCATGAGTATTTTTTTCTTTGTGGAAGTTAGTTGATCATTTACCATTTTCACCTTCAAACTATCATCTTCCAAACAAGTAGTATCAGCTTTCAAAGATTTAGCCACTTGATTTTTTTTCTTTAAGGATTAGCTTATAAGCTAGCCCCTTAAGCCTTTACAAATTCTGTATTAAGGGATATAGAATTCAATTGAACTTTTTTAGTTTCAATCTTAGATACTTTATGCTAAAGGGATTCCATCTTAGCTTTTAGGGTTGAGTAGGCTTTTTGTACTAGTTTATATTCACTTGCTACTAGTCAGACGTGTAGAGTACTTTGATAAAATTGATTGCAAACATATAAGAATTTGGTACGAATAGTATATAAAGGTTAATGAAATTATCACATTAAACATATATAATAAATAGGTTATACCTGATAGGTCACATTTAATTTAGCTCTTAGTAAGGTTCCTGTTCTATGATTATTGACTATTTACTTGTCCTTGCTTAATGTTAGTACATCAGCTAACTATAGGCTAACACTCTCATCTATATGGCATTAATTATCAAGTATATTTAGAGTGGATTTATCACCTTTAATAGGTTATTTAGAGCCACCCTCACAAACTAATTTCCTTTGACAAAAAGTTTCCAATCATGGTATTCTATCATCAAGACTTTCTAGCCAGCTAGCAAAATGTATGGAGTCAGTAACACCTTATATTCTGGATGGAATTTTGTAGGGACCAAAAATGCTCATACAAGCCTTTGATAGAAAATAAGGATTGCCACTAACTCTGAAGTGAAACTTCATTTTCTTTATGGGATCTTTTTATTCACTCTAAACTTCATCCACAAGAATGATAGTCTATATGGTTGATATGAGGACATGGTGTTCTATTGGACCTGATAAGGAAGGAAGTAATGTTTGAAGTTTCTTTAAGGAAGGATCCATTAGATCATTTACTTTTCATTCAATTAGCTGCAACTAAGGATTAGGTGTACTAGCCTTAGAGCCAAAGGTATGTGGACCAGATAGAGGCTTAGGTGGGCTTGATGGAGGTTCTGGAAAATTTTTTGCTACAGGCTCATAGTAGATAGCCTTAGGAGGGGCTCCAACATTAATAGGGTAAATGAATTATGGAGAATAAGTAATTATATAGGTTAAGGAACATAAAAATGTTTTGGAATAAGAGTCCACAAACTTAAGATGATGTAATGAACTAGTATCGGTTGTAAAATAAAGAGTCTTGCTAATTTTATTTGATTTTATATTGTTCTTTGGCTTCTCAAGAATAGGCTATGGGGTCTTTTTAGCTTCCTAAGTGTATAATCAAGCAAAAAAAAAAAGAATGTGATTACAAATACACATGGTAGTGACATATCATTAGTGTATATATACTTTTTGTTTAGCCACTCTAGTAACAGATATTCCACTAGGATGGCGTACGGTGGCTTTTTTATTCCCTTGGATAAAATTGAGGGATTAAAATGTTGTCAAGACTTCCATTTTTTGCACTCTATAAGAAAATTTAAATAATTTCATAAGTCAACAGAATGGTTAAGTAAAAAATAAATGAAAAGAATTGAAGGAGAGCAAGTTATGTACTAACATCATAAATTAATCCTATCATCTTAAGGATGACATAATTGTTCATAAATTTAATATTATTTATGGTGTACACTTGGTATACAATTTTGCTAAATTCATTGACACAAGCTTCTTACTTAATAAAGAAAGGAGGCTATCTAACGTCAATTTAAGCTTACCCAACTTTAGTAATTTTCACTTATAATTTGCCAAGATGAAAAGATAATGAGATTTTCTTATTTTTACTAAAGATAAAGGCTCCTTAATAAATTTATTCTTACCCCTAATATGAATGGAGTAGAAGCCAAGGGCTAATAGATGAATCAAGATTTTAAAAAGTTTCCTAAATAAATCCATTGTTCATTTGAATTCCAAAAAGTAAGAACCCTATAGAAATAATGTCAGCATTATCTAAACATTAGAGACAAAATAAGCAAAGCCTAGCAAGAAATCTTGTATAAATACCCTTCTTAATAGATGTAAGGGAAAGCATATGCCAGCATAAAGTGCCTTGGCATATAACGTTATGTGCCAGCTTGGTGGGTTATTTTCTTTGTCCATGGGGTTTGTAGGATTAGAGTAAAGGAATAAAGATGAAGGTATTTTATACAAAAATGCTCAAGTTGAGCTTTGGTAACTTTTGTTGGAATAAGGGTATCTAAGTAAATTGAATAAGGGTTAGACATAATGACTAAACTGTGAGGATTTCAAAGGGGAGAAGAAGTTGATGGGTTCATAGCTGAGTTGTTCATCAAAGAAAAAGTGGGAAGGGAAAATTGAGGGTGTGATGGATGAATTTGAGGACTACAAAATTGAGGAATCAGAAAAGTTATTAGGATGTTTGACAAATAGATCCATAAAAAGAGTAGGGGATTTAGTGGGATGTTTGGAAAAATTAGAGGATCGTGGAGCAGCCACACAAATCCACAAGTTCACTTGCTATTAGGAAGCTCTTAATGTTTAATTCCTCTGCTTATGACCATAGTAGGAGGAGTTGTCATCAAATGTAATGGCAAAGATAAAAGTGTTGTGGATGGTGCCCTGACAAAGGATAAGAAACAATGAAGATTTACAGGTTTGAGGTTTGAAGATATAGAGATGAAAAGTCAAAAGGAAGATGATGAGTAATAAATGTAGAGAAAGGGAAAGGAGTAAGTTGAGGGGGTAAATATATAGAGTTGTAAGGGACAATTAAATTTTCCTCATTTCTTATTGAAAGATGAAGAATTTTCTAGGATATATGTTTTCATTATTGACATAATCCTCTCATTAAACTCACCTTAGAGAAGATAATACATCAAATTAAAACCTCGATTCTTGCCTTTTATAACATGAGAAAGTCGATGGGATTTTATCTTGTGTTAGGTGTGGTGGCAACACCCTATTTTTTTATAGGCGCGTTTTTATTTTCAGCTTCTTAATTTTTATTTTCAAAAAAGAAATCGGTAGTAAAATATTAGGGTGTTATAATTATGTTCTGTCATTACAACTATAAAGATCCCAAAAGGTGAGAGGCCTTCCAAATTAGCCTTTGGAGATGAGGCAGTTGAACAATTGGAAACAAACATAGGATCATATAGAATCAACTAACATGATCCTAAAAACAATGAAGAGGCCTTGAAAATTGAGAAATACTTCCTCAATGAGCAAAGACATTTGGTTCAAATGAAAATTGCTAAATCTATAAATGAAATATCTAAATACCATAATATGAGAGTCAAGCCTATGAAAATGAGAGTCAGAGATTAGGCACTATGGAAAGTAGAGTTCTAAAGTAATGGTAGAAAAGGTAAATTAGAAACTTAATGGTAAGGTCCATGAGAAGTTATAGAGTAAGTTTTTCATTCCATGTTTATATTAGCTTACGAATAGGGAGGACATATCACGAATGCTTGGAATGTGAAACAAGTATAATGGTCAAGTAATCTAGTAGCTAATTCTTCATGAAAGGTGGCCTCATCCAATACTTCCTCCTTATACTAGATAGATAAGGTTGAATATTTAACAAGACATTTAATAGATATGAATGAAACTAGGGTTGAGTTATATTACATGATAGAGATTCTGGTGATACATGAGTGGATGAAATAATTAATGGATTATTTTAAGACAAAGTCATAGTCAAAAGACAAACATAACACTTTTGAGCTAAGAAGGAGGGGAGTAAAATACTTCATGGATAAGGGACAATTGTGTAGACGCTCATAGATCATACTAGTACTAAAATATGTACCTCAAATAGTGGGGTAGAAGGTCTTACTAGGGGATATATGGACTAAAATAGGCTTCCAAATCTTTCTTAGCAAAAGCATTGCACAAAGGTTATTAGTTGAAAATTTTCTATCAAGATGCTGAGGCAATAACACACCATTGCTAGGGCTAAAAAAATTTACTTTGACTCATAACACCCATAATTTGGAACTAAAACTTATTGTATGTCCATGGCCATTTGCCATATGGGTGAAAGATATTTTTCGACCTCTTAGTCTTTGGTAATTATGACCATTCAATGTTTCTAATCAGTTATTGAAAAAAATAGTATAATAACATATTTGTGTTACCTTTCAAGTTCATCCATTAAGTGTAGGTGCTGGAAAATTTTTTTTCATCATAGTAACTATTGATTATTTCATAAAATGGGTAGTGATAGTGTCTGTAGCCTATAACATTGGAAAAGAAACTATAAGTTTTTCTAAAATAATTTTATTTATAGGTATAAAATAAAAGGTGGATACTGATAGAATGTAGGGTTAGAGCTCATCATCATACAGAAACAACTAAATAAAACCATGTAGTTTTTAAGTCTTTAAGGTAATTAAAAAATTGATAATGGTTGATAATTCTACCATAATAAATATAATCAATTATGAGAAAACTTGACAATAGATTACATATTCAATTTAGTAGTTCATCTATATTTAAATTCCATTAAATAATATTTTGCAAAGATAACTTTTTTACTTTGAGGAAGAGTTCCTTACTTATTTTAACATTTACAAATGACCAAGCTGAACATGATAACAAAGGCATACTAGAAGCGCTAAGGCACTAGTAGAACGAGGCTGGGTGGATAAGCTTCTAGGAATATTATGGGCTATAAGAACACATTTGAAAAAACCCCAATGGGTGGGACACCTTTCGGCTTAGCTTTTGGGGCTAAGGTAGTTTTATGAGTAGAGATAGCAACAAGTTTATATAGAAAAACACAGTATGATCCCTGAGTTAATAGAGAAGGACTAAAGATAAGAATGATCTATTGGAAGAATGAAGAGATGCAATTCAAATGTGTCTTGCTAGAAACAAACAACAATTAGATAAATACTATAACAAAGAAGTAAAACCTATGCAATTAAAAGTAGGGAATTGGGTGTTAAGGAAGGTTGAGTACCAAACAAATAGTGTGATACCCCTAATTTTTTGAACAAAAAAATTTCAATTTTAAGACATTACAGAAGCATTTGAAAAATAAAATTAGAGATGGTTACCACCACATCAACCATGCGAGAGGGTTAACCATCATCAAGCCAATGCCTGATGTAAGGAAAAATAGAACAATGAAGAAAAGATGCATGCTTATAATATCAATGCAAAATACTAGATAATAGGGCGGAGAACAATGTTATTAATAGAATTAGTAGGATAGTTAACAAAACTAAATAGAAGAAAAAATAACCAAATATATAAAAAATTCTCAATGAAAAGGGCAAAATCCCTCTAATTGGTTAGTCTAACTCTTAGGAATAAACATACACTTTGACCCCACGAAATAGTATACTAGTGCCCCACGTCATCACCCTCAGCATAATCTAACTAAGAGTGATAACCTTGCAAATCGTGCCCTACTTCCCAACAAAAAGCTAGATCATTACAGTTACCAAAAGCTGTAGTATTGGTAACACATACGATCTAAAACATGGGAAGGATTATGCAACATGTTGAAGTCACATAACAACATGGTGATAGGCATACTAATATAATTCAACACTTAGCCTCAAAGTAGTAGTACAACCATACATGCTTATATGGAAATCATGGAAGGATAATAATGCGGTAAATGAATCACAACCCATACAATTTAACCATATTAAAATTCTCCCTTTAGTGACCACACAATTTCTAATTAATTAGATAGTTTGTTCGATCACACACAATTCTCCACTAAGAACAAAAGTCATGGCAGCACAAATAATTACAGTGAGATACCACACAAACAACATAGGGTCAAGATACATCAAGGAGGCTTTCTTTGGGAATACCAAACCCACCACACATCAAGTGTTCCTGTCATGAGGACTCACACAAATTAGGATACCACACCCACCACATATGGTCGACGTACACCAGGGAGGCTTGTATTAGGATGCCTCAGCCACCAGACTATGGATTTCTTTATCGGCAAGGCCACAAAGGTGGGATACCACATCCACTTAAGCAATGTGGAATATAAAGTACTAGGAGGCTTGTATTGGGATATCTCATCCACCCATACTAGACATTGATGCCATGACAACATGCCATAGTATAATCTTATATATCAAAGATATCTACATACCCTCTACTGATCATAATCTGACAGAGAAGATAATAGGTACTTAGTGAAAATATAACCATAGGACGACCCGCCCACTAACTCCCCGTCAGCCACATCAAGAGTTAAAGAAAAAGGATCATATAAATTCTTATTCTATTATATATCTTTTCAAGTGATATCATAAATCACAAATAAAAATCCAAAAATAATAAAATGGGTGATTCCAAGGGATAACGCCAAATATAATTAAATACTAATGTTAACCAAATTGGATGTCTCCAAGTGATAACACAAAAAATATCACAAGGCACGGATGCCACCAATTGCGTGTTTAGAGATGACATCAAACTCAACTAAATTAATGTCCCAAATACCATCATTATGATTCTTATGAAAATAAGGGCAATCATAGTTGAAATCATAATTTAAATGTTATAATTACATGGAGGTATTAACACAAAAGGACTAAGAGATTATGAATAATTTTGTAAATGAAACAAGCGGGATTTAGCTTGACAAGTTGATTGGTCCCTAGGATCGGTTGACTGGTCTGGTAGTACCAGACCTAAACCAAAATAACACTAAGGGACAAGTTAACTAGTTGGCCTCACGGACAGACTATTTATAGAAATAATTCAATGGATTTGGTCCAATCGATTGATGGGTCTAAGTAGAGATAGACCCATTTTGATATACAGAGAAACCAATTAATGGGTATGATAACGAGATAGACTACTCATAGAAACCAGTTGACTTGTTTGGTCCAACTGACCAATGGCTCAAAGAAGAGATCAAACCATTTTGGTCTACAGAGACACTAGTCGATGGAGTTGACAAACCGATTAATTGTTCATTAAAACCATTCGGCTAGTTTATCAAACCAATTTATTGATCTTAAAACCAACCTATTCAAATCTCTAACCCGTTCGACTTCTTGCAAAACAAGTAGATGGGTTTGAGGAAACCAATCGACTACTTTGTGTAAAACACTACCCAAACTCATGATACACACATCAAAATTTACAAAACTTTACCATATTGATCCTAGAATGGTTCTACATTATAACACACATAAAATTAAATGCTTCACACCTAGAATTACATAGATATATAGTAATGTAAATACTTGAAGATTTACACCCAATTGGTATATATATATGTGTGTGAAATCATGTTCACATAAGCACATTAAACTTAGGAAACCAATAAGACATAGAATCCCATTTATGATAAAGATAATAATGAGTTATCTCAAAGCAATTCTTCTAGTATAAAAGCTCCTCCCTGATGGCTATCTAGTTGAACCTCAATCCTTAAGAGAATTATAGTTAAAACCACTAAAAATGACTTTCAAAACTTCATTAATATCAAGGAAAAATTCGAAGAAGAAGATAAAACACAACCTTCTCTATAAAAAAGGGTGCCAAAGGAAAGAACTTAAATCTTCAACCTTTCTCAAACCTTAATTCTTCCTTAAGGGAAACAAGGAAGAACTAAAGCCAAGATTAGAAGACGAAAAGGAATACATTGCTCGCAAAAAGAGGAGAGAAAGCTAGAGCAAGTCTTTATGTTAAAAGAAAATAATGTAAGGATGCTGATAACTTGGAAAATTTTCCACCAAGAAAAGGGAGAAGAGAGCAATAACAATAGGAAAATGGATAAAAAAAATGAAATGTTTAGAGATGAGGGTTGGTCAATATCCATACAAGAGAGGGATATGAGATTTGTAAGGTTGAGTGTAGAAAACCAAGAAGTGAAAGCTGACTTGATGGAGTGATGGGGGATTAAGTGTAACACTCTCAAAATTCACTATTAAAAAATTAATTTTGTTAAAAGTTAAGTGGAAGCAAATACAATAAGTTTCTAGGATGATACTGCCACACTTAGTACCAAACCAGTTTCCTTCCAACGCTCTAGTATCAAGTGCTAAGGCTTATAAAGGAAGATAACACATTTTACACAAAACTAAGTTATAAAACTAAATCAGAGTAGTGTGTTAAATGACACTATAAGAATAATATCCACCATTAGTGTTTACCCAAATAAAATCATTACAGAAGGAAATATGAAAGTTTAAATGATAAAAACCAGAAGCTTCCTAGAAAATCCTTATGCTCTTAAAATGAAAAGAACTTGAATAGCACCTACGGGAAAATCTGTAAGGTACACAACCATTGAATAGGAAGGCCCCCACAAAAGTAACACTTTAGTACAATAATATTTATTAATTCTTTATATAGAACTAAAAGGCACGTACCGCATATAACACATCATTCAAACATAAGAACAATAACATACCTAATGTATAGAAATAAATAGAACAAACATTTGATGGACTTCTATCATAGGAATCATATGCCACAAAATCCTTTTACTTAGCATTTCTAGCACTTACCAAGAGGGCATGCAAGCGAAGCTCTTTATAGGGTAATTAATTTCCAACAACATTCTACATCAAAGATAGACACTAACGCCACAATCACACCATAATAATAAGTCATATAATTAATCATCATTGTTTGTACTTAAGCCATTAATTAAGTATTATTTACAATATCTATCAAATTATATTCACATGAGTACGGAAACCCCACTATTATGACTCGTGGATCAAAAATACTACTCTAAGATACAACTCACTTGGCCACTATTATTTTCTAGTAGATTGGTTTCAATGGAAAAATGCTCATTGCCACTATTATCTCTAGTAGATTGATCTAGTCCTTACTCATGTGGTATTCCACTATAAGTGATTAAGATCTTCCCCATGATTTGTTACCATCCAAGGTTTGGTTTATTGAGCTTAGGATTCCCCACTATTATAGTTAGTGAATTTGAAATACAACTCTAGGGTGGAACACACTTCACCTTTATTATTTGCCAGTGGAATGATCTCTAGGCCAAAATGCTCTTGGACACTATTCTCGGTTGTGGATTGGTATGGGCTTGGCTTAATAATTTTTTTTTACTTTAAGTGATTAGTATTTTTTACATTTAGTTATCACACAAATTTTATTTATTTAACTTAAGGGGAGATCACAAACCTAGAGGCACAAAGGTATACTTCTCATACGAGCTCATATAACTAGCATAGTAACCTCTAAGTATTAACCCAAGAATACAAAGGTACCCTAGTCGCACTGGTGCATGAGAACACCTAGTACCCTACAGATAAGGACACATAATCCATAATTATGCATACCTCCCTTAGTAGGCCCATAGAGATAAATAGAGTAAAATATAGGGCCTAGTTGGGGCACTAAGACACACCTGCAAAATCCAGAATAATAGTGGGATAAACCATATCTTTAGGGTATTGACCCCTAAAGAGCCACCAATCCCAATCTCAAGATCTTCCACTTTAATCATTAGTATCTTAATTAATGTGACCACAAGAAATACATCAATCACATATTTATTCATTTTTATTTGACTTTATTATTGTTATGCAATCTTTATTAGTATTATTGTACATGTCAAGTTAACTAGTCCACTAGTATTTTAGGTTCCAATTCATATACTTATGATACACACCAATTAACTGAAATACCCTTTTTTCTTATAATATATATGATTATACTTAAACAAGTGATAGTAAGACCATAACCCTTGTTATATTATTTAACATCCCTTGTGACTTATTATGAAGGTTTATTAGATCAATTGCTACATTATATGCAAATTACTGATTTACCCTCTCTTTGTTATAAACTTATTAAAATACCCCTCTTACTTTTAAAATTACGAAGGTACCCTTTTTTACTTACTAAATTACCAAAATGCCCTTCTTGGTTGAAAATTTACCACTTACCCTTCTTACTTACAAAAATTATCATAATACCCCTCTTAGTTAAAGAATTAGAAATTTACCCTTCTTACTTGTAAAATTACCAAATTAACCATTTTATTCATAAAATTACCAAATTATCCTTCTTACTTATTAAACTACCAAATTGCTATTTTATACATCAAATTACCAAGTTACCCCTTTCTCATGTTAAAATTACCAAACTACACTTCTTACTTATTAAATTACTAGATTAACCTTTTTTTCACAAAATTACCATGTTACCCCCTTTTTCATGCTAATATTATCAAAATAGCCTTTTTTACTTATTAATTTACCAAAACGCCCCTTTTTCATGCAAAATTACTAAAATACATGCAACATATAAAATATTAACACCCATAGTCCACATTCAGCATCAAACATCGCAAACCCTTATTATTTATTATTAATACCCATTATCACCCATCATACACATTTATTTAGGTTATACCCTATCCACAAGTCAAATTACAAAAATGCCCCTAGGGCTCATAATAGCATTATTTCTACTACAAGTAGCCATATTTACTTATCCTAACATGTACATGCATCTAATACTATTATTAACAAGAAGACCCACTATTTCAACACAAGTCACATTTAATACAATAGTATGCTTTTCATTCTATCTTCCAACATGACATTAAAATCATAAGATGCTGAGCAACATATTGAAATACCCCAAAAATCCTAATTTAGGAATTATGGCAAATAATAATTTATTAGAGAAAGATTAAGAAAATAGGTGAATTTATTAAATAAAGAGGAAAGTTAATAAAGAAAAATAAGGAGAAAATAATAAATAAGTTATTAGAAAAGTTTGGACATTTTACTAATTAAAATGGAAGTTAAGGACAATTTATCCAAAATAGCCTAACTAATTTAAAAATGGATTTAATTATTATAATTAAAATAATTATTATTAAAATTAAATATCTAAATTAATTATATAAATAAATAAAGACCCAAATACCTCCAACCCAACCATTTTATCATTCCTCCATTTTCCCTTTTTCCTTTTCTCCTTTTTTTTTTCCTTCCTCCTCCTTTACTTTTTCTTTTCCTTTCTCCCCCCTGGCCGAGCTAGCCCATCGGCCCAGATGCCGCTCTTCTCCCCCGTCTCACGTACAGGCCGCCCAACCCTCCCTTTTTCTTTCCCTTTTTCCCTTCCTGCGGCCCAGCGCCGTTCGACGCCTTCCCATGCACCCAAAAGCAGCGTTTCGGCCCTCCTCCCGCCGAGACGCTGCGTCCGATTGCTGAAGATAGTCGTTGCAAAACGGGCAACGCGACGCGTCGCTCTGTCCCCCATAACGTTGAAACGCCGCGTTTAGTTTTAAAAACCTTATAAACGCCGAACCGGCCGGTCCCCCCTTCTTTTTCTTTTTCCCCTAGACCGCCGATCCTCCTCCTTTCCCCTTCCTTCTTCTTCCCCCGCACAGGCGCCGACCTGCAGCTCAAATTTTGCCGGCGGCCACCAGCCCAGTACCGGCTGTCTTTCCCTGCCTCTCTCCCTGTCGTTTTCTTTCTCTTTTTGACCCCGACCAAGTCCCTCTCTCCCTTTCCCGCGTGCCCACCTCTTTCCCTTTTCCTCTCCCCTTCCCCGACCCAGCCTGCCATGGCAGGACCTGCACCACCTGCCACCGGCCGGCCACCTGCACACCTGCCCCACACGCCTCCTTCTCTCTTTGTCGTTTTTCCCTTCCAATTGCCTATAAATACCCCCCATTGGCAGCCCCGATTAGCTCCCTTTTTGATTTTTGCCCCGAAACCCTGCCTCTCCGCCACCTCAAAAAGACGGGCTTTTCACCGTCACCAGAGACCGCCGCCGCCACCTCTGCCCACCGTTACCATCCCTGCACCTCCCTCAAAAAAACCAAGCCACCACCACCCTCCGCGTTGCCCTGCACGTGCTGCCCTCGCCGTGCAAAGTTCCTATCCCGAAAACCACCACTCCCAGCCTTCGCCGCCCTTGCGCTGCCTTCCACCGCCAACCCAGCCGCCACCAGCACCTCCTCCACCCTCCAAAACACCTAGGGAATCTTCCTCTACCTTCCCCTGCCTTCATCTCCCCCTGCCTCCCTCTCCTCCTTCCTCCCTCATCTTCCACCTCTCTCCACCACCCTCGGCCGCCACCGTCGCCGCCGCGCGCCGCCACCCCTTGCCACGCCACCACCCTCACTCCACTCCCCTTCACCTGCTCTTTCTTTCCCCACCTCAAACTCCTCCTTTTCCCCTCCCATATAACCGCCACCTCCATCTTTCCCCCTCTTCTCCTCCTCCACCGCCGCCGCCGTCGCCGCCACGCGCCGCCGTCGGACCACCACCGACCCTAGGTGGTTCTCCACTCATCCAAACCCTAATATCCCTTTTATATAACTACTACTATTTTCTACCAATATTAATATTATTATTATTATTATTATTATTATTATTATGATTATTTCTTTCATTACTATTACTATTATTATTATTATTATCATTATTATCATTATTATGGTCTCTATTATTAATGTCTTATTTTCTTACTAATACTAAAATCCCTTTTGAACCCTAACTTTTATTATACTTAACTATAATCTTAATTTTTATAATTGTTGGTATTAACATTATTAGTAATATTACTATTATTACTTCTATTATCCTTACTAAGGTTATTATTGTGGTTGCTAAACCTTACTTGGTTGTATTATTGTTATTATCATTACTACTAGGAGTATTACTATTATTATCATCATTATTAGTATTATTACTATTATCATTATCACCCTTAGGAATAGTTTACTTGTAATATTGTGACCTTATAATATTATTATTTCTAACCTAACACTATTGTTAGACTTAATCTTAAAAACGCTAGAGTTCTATTACTTGAAACATAAGTATCACTATTAGTAGTCTTATTATTATTATTATTATTATTATTATTATTATCATCACTATTTTACTATGACTAGTGAACACTAGTATTATAAGAATGGAACTAATGGGCTCAATAAAATAAGTGTAACAATACGTATCATAAATAACTATCTTTTGACTACTAATATTTAGTATACTAATTCTAAGGTAAAAACCCTAGTTTTGTATAAAACCCCTTTTTAGTAATAAAAACCCTAACCTTAAACTAGAATGAGGATTAATAGTAATTATAAGGGAAACTAATACTTAGCATTTTCCCCTTTTATACGTAACCCCGACCAAAGCCTTAAGGAGTTAGAGGAGCGTGCTCCAAGCCCGGCGTCGCCTTAGGTAAGGACGAAGCTATGGCCTTTGTGTGATGTGTGACCTGTATGTTTTGAATGTTGTATATGCCATGCTATGTCGTGTATTATATGATTGTGGGCAACTTGTCTTATGTAGCGCAACTTGGAAATTGAGGTATGTTCGTATGTGTTTCCTATGACGTGAGCATGACATGTATATGTATGATGTTTATGAGGTGATATGATATAACCCTCTAGGACATGCATGCTAGGGTGATTGTTATGATGATATAGGAATGAAAGGATAAAAAGGAAATAAATGGGAAGTGAGTTCACTAAGGGGGGATATGAGGTTGACCTAAGTACCTCATGATCCATGAGAGAAGATTTAATAAGGGAGGAATGACCAAAATAAAAGAGAGTTGGGGAACCATGCATGGGAGTCGTAAAATTGGCATGGTGACTTGGGTTGTTTTCATGGGATGGCTAAATCTTGCATGGACGCGAATCTCATGTGATAAAAGTTGAATTATGGTGTAAATAAGAGAATGGGAGAGTTGTGGAGCGATTGGAAACTTGGGATGAAAAATAGTACGTAGGTTGGTGCAAGGGTGTATAAGGAATCCGATTAGGGTTTTTGGGAGAAAATGGAAATTTGGGAAGTAAAAAAGTAAGAATGAGTAAGGAAGGGTGGAGTATGGGTTAGAGTGAGATTTCATTTATATAAAAGGTGAGTATGGGTTCCCATGTGGAAGAAGAGACTTTGGGATGAAAAGAGAGAGGTTACTTGTGGGAGAAGAAAGGTACTAAGGTTGAGGTGATCAACTAGGGTTTTCATGGTTATGTGCTGAATCGAAAGGTAGAGTGATATGTTTTGGGAGAGGATCTAATTGAGGTAAGATGTGGGGCGTTGAACGAGGTAAAGGTAGCGTAAGTGGGAGAAGGTTGGGCCACATCGGCCCAATTAGGGTTTTCAAGGGAAAACCCTAGGGGGTGATGGGAGGTGGAGTTGATGTCATGAGTGTAGGGCCTAACCCACACCCGTAGGGGTTGACTCTTTCATCTAAGGGTAAGTGTAAAGGGAATGGATGTCGGGGTGTGAGAAGGGGAGAACAGTCTCAAGATATGGGACAGGCCTCCTCAAAGGATAGAATAGAGAGTAGTAGACATGCATGTCAAGGGTGGAACCTTATTTAATAATACATGAATAAGACATTAACTACTTAAAGAGTAAGATTGTTGAGCCGGGCCCAGACCGATCCACCGGCATAATAGTGGCTAGGTGCCGAGGTGCCCTAGAGACCGATCCACCAGCATATAATAGTGCTTAGGTGCGTTCTGCCCTATACGTGACCGATCCACCGGCTATAATAGTGGGGGATCCCGAGCTCAACAAACCAAACAGTATGTTGTAATTAAATCATGGGAAAGATACTATATACTTACAGTGGAATACCATGAGAGTCGGGGCCAGACCGATCCACCGGCATAATAGTGGCCAGGAGCGTTGTGCCCTGGAGACCGATCCACCGGCGTATAATAGTGGTTAGGTGCGTTCTGCCCTATAAGTGACCGATCCGCCGGCTATAATAGTGGGGTTCCCGTACTCGCATGGATTAACAAAGATTATGGTGTGAAATGACTTACAAATAAATCATGGGAAGATACGTTATAATCACAGTGAAACACTATAAGAGTCGGGGCCAGACCGATCCACCGGCATAATAGTGGCCAGGAGCGTTCTGCCCTAGAGACCGATTCACCGGCATAAAATAGTGGTTAGGTGCGTTCTACCCTATAAGTGACCGATCCACCAGCTATAATAGTGGGGTTCCCGCACTCTCATGGATTCATAACGATTATGATGTGAATCGACTATAATTATCAGAGTTATGATAAGAAGAAGTTGGATTAGACCATAACTGATCTACATTATCCATAGTATTACATGTTGCTTATATGTTTGTGTTGTGCATGTTATGTTGTATGATGGTATGCTTGGCCTTAGCGCACCTGCGCCCTTACTCAGTATTGGACCCATACTGATACTACCTTGATTGAATGGGTCCTGTGATGATCCACCGATGGTGGGGAGCAGACTTCCTGTGCAGGTTTATGATCGGGTACTATCTTGGGGTGGAAGACTTGACTTGAGTGAGTAGGCGATCCGGATACTGATCCTTTTTGGGGATTGTTTTGTTAGCTATATTTTGTATTACATTTCCCGTTTTTAAAGAAAAAAAAGTATTATGGGGTTGTAATCCTAAATCGTATTCAAACTTCTGTTTAACTTATATCTTATTAATGAATTATGCTAAATGTCGTCTTGCATTTTATGATACTTCGTACTTATTGATGATCGGTTTTAGCCTTAGCACTTAGTGCCGGAACGGTAGGAATGAACCGGTCTGGTACTAAGTGTGGCGGTAATACCCCCAAGTTTACGGTTTTATTTCTTTTTCTTCTGCTAAACCTTTGATTTAAACGAAATTTTTCAGTAGTAAATTTGGAGGTGTTACACATATAATATACACACAAATCTCATCCAAAAACCTAATATGTTGACATACGTGAATCCGCACATTTTAGTAGGGTAATAGTTACCTTATTTCCGATAATAACTAAACTTTACTCGTACCTCTTTAAAAGTGTAAGCTTGATTACTACAAAATTATACCAAGAAATAATATCAAAATTAGCATATTAGTAGTTGAAAATTAAAATAATAGATTTTTATCAAAAGCTTATTAAATACATATTAATACTAACTATATTATACCTCAAAGTTTAGTAAAATAAACTTCAACATGCAGTAATACTCACACTACCCATGCAGCGTGAGGTGGTATGCAAGATGGGGGGAAAATATGGGGGAGTAAGGGTATTGGATTAAGGGGGAAAAGGGAGGCTCGGGTGGTTGGTTAAGGGAAGAGTTGGGGTAGTGGCTAGGTATAGGAAGGGTGGCAGGATGTAGGTGGTAGCTGGGGGTTGAAGAGTGGCAACTTTGGGCGGTGGAGACTATGGTTGTAGGGGCTGGAAAATTAGTGCAAGGGCTGGAGAAGACGAAGAAGGAAGGTAAAAGAAGATGAGAAAGGATGGTGATGTAGGGGGATTTCGGTAAGGTGATGTGAGGAGGTGGTAGGGGGATGTCAGGTGGTCAAGGGGTGGATTCAGCAATGGTGGAAGAGGGAAGATGACAATTTAAGGTTGTGGTGTAGGGTAGAGGTTGAGAGGAGAAGAAAATAAAGGAAGGGGAAAAGTGGGTTGTAAGGTTGTGTGGTGACTGTTGGGTGTTACAGGGAGGAAGCAGATGTGGCAGGGGAGTTAGAATGGTGGTTGGTTGGGCGGGAGAGAATGTGGTTAAGGGTGATAGAACAAAAATAATGGGAAAGAAGAAGAAAGAAGAAAAGGGGAAAATCAGCTAGAAAAGAAGGAGCTTAAGGAGGAAAAAAATGGGGCAATGGAGAAGAAGAGAAGGAGAAGATAAAAAAGAGGGAAATGAGGGCATGTCAGGTTGGGTTAGGGGGAGGGTTGCAGGTTTGGGTAGGGTGGTGAGGCATAAGAGGAAGAAAAGGGAAAAATGAAGGCATGCGGGGAGTGCTGTAGGGTTATGCCTGGTTGAAAATGCAAGGGAAAGGGGCTAGAGGGAGGGGTAGGTGTAGGGTTACAATAGAAGGTGCAGAGGGGAAGAATTGCAGGCATGTGCATGCATAAGGAAGGGGTTTTTTGGTTCGGTGCAGGGATGAAGGAAGAAGAAGAAGAAGAAGGGGGAGGGTAGATTAGTCAGGCGGGAAGAAAAGAAAGATGGACAGGTTGCCCCATGCGAGGGAGAGGGAAGATAAGAAAAAATGGATTTTGGTTTGCACAAATAGGGGGTGGGAAGGAAAGAAGAAAAGAAAGAAGGTGGAGGGGTGGATGGGCAAGGAGGGTCGCATGGGAAGGATAGTAGGCTGGCAACTCAATGGAGAAGGAAGGAAAAAATAAGGGAGAAGAGGGTCAGTTGGCCCAAGGAAGGAAAGAAAAGAATGAAAAGGAAAAAGGAAGGAAAAAGGAGAAAGAAGAAGGAGAAAGTAAAAGGGAAAAAGGGGAAAGCAAATAATGGAATTAGGGTTAGAAATTATTTAGATGTAGAAATTATTTTAATAAATTAATTTATTTAAAATTTAAGGTATTAACTTGAGAAGATAATTTTAGTAAAATATGTGTTTAGGAATATATTAAAATAAAAGAGTATGATAAATAATAAAATATTTATTTTAATTTCTTAAATAATCCTATCCATTTTTATTAATCAAAGGTCTACAAAATAATAAAATTAATAATTTAAAATTAAATTATTCCAAATAAGGATTAATCATTAAAATTTTATTTTTATAAATTTTGGGGTATTATATTGAGTGTAGTTAAAAAGGGACATGGCAATAGGGTTGTAAATCAGGTGATGGTGCACGAAGTCAACCTTGCATCCCAACTGCTAGAAGTGAAAGGGATACTCGAGGGAGAAGAAAGAAGGTGAGGTTTGCCTCAAAAATGTTTTGGGGGAAAATATGGCTATTTAAAATCATATAACCATCTAAATAATGTAAAAATAATTCCAGAGCAATAAATATGCTTATGAGCAAAATTCTATTCTAATTAGAAATTTTCATAAAAATTTGAAAGATATTCATATCTAAATCAGAAATGGCTCTGAAATCATAGGATCAATATTCAATTTGTTTGGACAAACCAATCGACTCGTTTGTGGAGAATAAAACTATCAATTTCTAAGTGCACTAGCCAATCGGTTAGGTAAACCTATCAATTGGTACACCTACAATTCACATTTTTATTATAATTTCAAGCCCATTCCGAAACCAAAACTAATTCATTTGAAGGAATTTAGGATTGGGTATTACAAGATTAAAAATTCTATTTTCCCCCAAACTAGATTTCCAAGGATATCATGTTAGTGATGCATGTAGATTCTTCACCTTGTAAATCAAACATAAGGTAAAGAAATCTGCATTACTATATATATGTCCTTTCACACTTATTCTTTTCTTATCCCCTCCTTATAATTACCATTATCTAATGTTTCCATTTTTTCCTATTGTATACTACCTAGCTTTCATCTCTAACACACCAATCTCTTCTTTTATCTTGGAAATTCCTCTACTCTATTGTGGGATCTTTTCCTAAGGTATATAAAAATTTCAAATTCCCTCTCTATTTTTGTGTCTTTATTTACAATCACTACATCATTTCCTTCTTTTTACCCATCATCATTTTCAACAATCTTGTTGGTTATGAACTCCTCAATTATTTCATCCTTTCTTTATTCCCCTTTAATTCGTAATATCATTGATTCTTCCTTGATTGACTCAAAACACTCTCATCCCTAGCAATATTGCATAAGCTTAACTCAAGCATTTTTAGGAAAAGAATATCATTCCTTATTCTTAAAAACAAAATCTATATTTGCTTGGAAAGTATCAAACTTAAAGGCAACTAAAGGGATTTAATATGCCCCCTAAATTATTTTTGCATCATCTAGACATAAAAGAGGGATTTAATTTAACACCCCCAATCTTTGAAGAATAAAATTTCATTTTTAAGACAATGCAAAAGCTTAGAAAAATAAAGCTGGCTAATGTTGCCCCAACATCAACCATAAGAGACGTGTGATTATCACCTAACTCGTGTTTGATGTAAGGAGGATAGGAAAAATGGAACAATGAACAAAATGATGCATGCTTATAATATAAATGTGATAATATAAGATAATAAGGGCAAGAAAAATATTACAAATAGAATGAGTATGATAGTTTACAAAATCAAGTATAGGAAATCGACCCCAAGAGTTTAAATAACTAGAAGTATAAAAACTTGTGAATGTAGTGGGAAAAATGCTTCTAAATGGTTATTCTAACTGTTATCCATAAACATAAACTTCCAACCCTAAGCACTTGCCCGCTAGTGCCCCACATCATCACCCTTAGCATATTCTAACTTAGAGTCATAGCCTTGTAAATCATCCTCAACTCCTTAGAATAGAAGCTAGATCATCACAATAACCACAGAAGTATAGTATTAGCATGGTGAAGTAATAATAAAACATACTAACTAAAATATGATATGGCTCCCGAAGTACATTGAAGTCACATAACAACTTGGTGATATCATATCGGTACAACTCAACACTTAATCTCAAGTATTAGTAGAGCCACACATCCTTGCATGGAAATCATGAAAATACACAGATACAATTGATACATTGCTATCTATACAATATAAACAATATTAGAATTCTCCCTTTAGTGATAATTTTTTTTTGGTTAATAAGAGATTTCATTAGACTGCACCTAATTTTCTACCATGAACAAAAATTATGGCAGCATAAATAATCAAAATAGGATACCACACCCACCACATGGTTTAGAATACATCATAGGGGATTTATTTAGGGATACCACACCCACCATACATCGAGTGCACCTACCACAGGGGCTCACACAAATTGGGATCCCACTTCCACCACACATGGACAAAGTACACTAAGGGGCTTGTACTGGGATACTTCATTCACAACACCTTCAATATCTCTACCACAAGGGTCAAAAAGTTCAGATACCAAACCAACCTAGGTAATGGACAATATGAAGTGACAGGGTGATGGAAACCTATTAGAGTTTCTCGAAAGGATCGAAAGATTAATCGAGCGCAATGTTCGATTCGCTGGTTCAGCCTAAGGAACAACTCCAAAGGAAGACCCAAAGATTCAGAGGCACAGTTTGTACAACGGCAACTGAAAAAGGAAAGAATGATCAAGATCAATCAAAGTAAGAGAGAGCAGATTCAGAGTAGAAGAGCGAGCGAGAGAATCACCGAAAGAGAGAGGGACAAGTCACGAGAAGAATCGAGAAATTCAGCCAATGTGTTCTGTCAAAAGATCGTCCAGTATTACACGTTTCCAAGACTATTTATATGCGTATTAAAACCGTATAACAACATACAAAATACACTATACAGACCAACGAATACACGACCAACTTTACAACGGAAAGGGCTGAATGCTGTTACTTTGGGCCACATAATTAAGTCAACCAACCCAATTAATCCACAAGATAAAATGCCCCAAATACAAATTAAGTTTAAGACTTAATTCCCATCAGCTAAAAACAACACTTTAGCTAATCATGGATATTAAGGATTGATTAATCCACAATCTATCTAGTCCAAAATTAAGGACGAGGTGGCGGATTATACAACCGACTTAATTTCCAATAGCCAATTTCGACCGGCGAATGCATCATATGGGATTACAATTAATTAACAAAAAATGACATAATCTGCACACTTCAGATACATAATCTGCACATTCTAGCAACTGCATCAAAAGATCCACAGAGTCCATATGCTGCATTACACTCCTATTTATTCACCAAATAAGAGAAATAATTATAAATAAATAATTCACATCAATTTTCAAAATTAATTAAATATAAGTTCTTAAGATTCATATCATTCCCCTCTTCTCGGAAATGTTTTGCCTCTGAAACCCGAATAAGTCCCAGAAATGGACTAAGATCAGCCACATTAAAAGTATTACTCACATTCCCAAATTTAACAGGTAAATCAATCTTATAAGCATTATCATTAATTTTCTCTAATATAGTAAACGGTCCATCTCCTCTAGAGTCCAATTTTGACTTTCTAAAATTTGGAAATCTCTCCTTCCTAAGGTGAACCCAGACTAAGTCTCTAGGTTTAAAAATCATTTTTCTCCTTCTTTTATTAGCATGTTCAGCCATCTGTTGCACCTTTTTGTTAATCTATTGACTTACAGAATCATGTAACCTTTTCATATTATCAGCTCTAGATTCAGCATCAAAATTTTGCAATTCAGCATCAGGCAAAGGACTCAAATCTAAAGGAGTTAACGGATTAAAACCATACACAATCTCAAATGGAGTTTTATTAGTTGTAGAATGTAAAGTCCTATTTTAAGCAAATTCCACTTGAGGTAAAACATATTCCCATTGTTTAAGATTCTTTCCAAGGACAGCTCTTAACATGTTTCCTAGTGTTCTATTTACTACCTTAGTTTGTCCATTAGTTTGAGGGTGACAAGTTGTAGAAAACAATAACTTAGTCCCTAATTTTCCCCACAAAACCTTCCAGAAATGACTTAAAAACTTAGCATCTCTGTCTGAAACTATAGTCTTAGGAATACTATGTAATTTAACCACATTAGAAAAAAAAAAACTCAGCCACTGCTACAGAATCATTTGTTTTATAACAAGGTATAAAATGAGCCATTTTATTGAACCTATCTACTACAACCATTATTGAATCCTTAGCTCTATTAGTCCTAGGTAATCCTAAAACAAAATCCAAAGATACATCAACCCAAGGATGGTTAGAGACAGGTAAGGGAGTATATAACCTAAAAGGTTTTGAAGTAGTTTTTGCCTGCCTACAAGCAATACAATTGACACAATATTTTAAAGCATCCTTTTTCATGTGTGGCCAGTAAAAATGATCAATTAAAACAGCTAAAGTTTTCTGAGATCCTAGATGTGCCATTAACCCACTACTATGAGCTTCTTGAATTAATAAAATTCTGTAAGAGCATGAAGGAATACACAACCTATTTTCCCTAAACAAATAACCTTCATTAATAAAATACTTTCCTTGTGTAGAAATTTCACACCTTTTATAAATTTCTTTAAAATCAATATCTTCTAAGTATAATAGTTTAATATTGGAAAAACCTAACAAAGTAGTATCAGCAGCATTTAATAAAGCATACCTTCTTAATAAAGCATCTGCAACTATATTATCACTACCTTTCTTATACTTAATTATGTATGGAAAACTCTCAATAAATTCTATACCTCCAGACTCTCTAATTAAAATGTTTCTCTTGTTTGGACATTCAGAAGCTATATGTCCTAATCCTCCACATCTAAAACATTTAATATCCCTAGTCCTGTTTGATCCATTTATAGGGTTTTTCATCACATTCTTACCCTTTTCAAACTTCTGTCCTACCTTAACTTCATTGTTTCTACCTTTAAATTCAACCTTACTATTATTCTTCCAGTTTCTAGAAGTAGTTCCTCCAAAATTTCTCCTTACTGTAGTCTTAAACCCAATCCCAGGGGGTTTATATTGCTTAGATTTCCTTAATTGAATCTCTATCTTAGTAGCTATATTTACCATCTCATTCAAGGTTCCACAAGGATATAATTCTACTTTATCAGCTATCTCTGAATTTAATCCACTCAGAAACCTAGCCATGGTAGCATCACCATCCTCAATAACTCCTATCTTAATAATCAAAACTTCTAATTCCTTATAATAATCATCCACTGTCCTCACTCCTTGACTAATAGTTTGCAACCTCTTATGCAATTCCCTATAATAGTAACTTGGCACAAACCTCTTTCTCATTAAAGTTTTAAATTCTGCCCAAGTCTGTATAGGTGGTTCCCCACATCTTCGTCTAGTTAACACCAAATTATGATACCAAGAGGACGCATACTCAGTAAATTCTACTACAACCACCTTAATTTTGTTTTCTTCAAAGTAATTATGACACTAAAATACTAGTTCTATTTTCCTTTCCCATTCAAAATAATAATCAGATTCATTCATGCCATTAAACCCTTGTATACTAAGCTTAAGATTATTCAAATTCCTATCAATGAACTCTAATTCCCTATCTTGCCTATTGTTCTGTCTAGGCATCCTATCACTATTGTGAGATACTTGATCTTCCAACTCTTCTAGATTAGCTATGGGTGGAATTCTAATCCTAGGATCCATTGGAGCCCTTCCTAAAACTCCTGCTTGATTAGTTTCAACTCTGTTATGTTGCAATTCATTGATTCTTATTTCCTGTTCTCCTAGTCTTTGTTCTAGGTTAGCAGATAAAATAGCAAGTTGAGCGGTCATTTGTTCTTGAAAGGTTCTAAGGGTTTCTAAAAGATCATTACTGGAAAGAGATTGATTAACAGACTGACCATTGTTAGACATAATGAAATTTTTAGACTTAAACAACTAACAAAACAACAATTAATTAACAGAGTCAATTTATTTAAGAATTTCAGACAAACAGAACACACGGTCCAGTCACAAGAAGTATCACAGTATCAATGATTAACAGAATTAGCAACAGTATAGCTTACTCAGACTTATTCAAGTCTATAATAATTCGACAATAATTACTAAGTAAAAGGGAACGATATTACCGCATCTACTTAAGCAATTAATCCGCTTATTTAGGGTACCCCTCTTCTTGGAGGTCTAACCCTTTTCTCAAAACCAAAGGTTCGCCGGTTATGTCACCTGAGTACTTATTAACAAACAAGTAATTTGCGAAGAAATTAGAAATTAAGTATAGCAGATAGTAGTATTAAACAAGAAAATTTACGAATCGAGGTTACCAACAACAATTTGTTGCACAGTCAGTCAAGATTCAAGTTCTTGACCAAACCCTAGGTCGATTAGGGTTTCTCTTTGGAACTTTCGAAACAGTGGACCAAAATACTTTAATCGCCGGTTTTTTTAGAACGACGAAAATCGAAATAGTCCTCGTCGCTGCAAACCCTAAAATTTCATACCTCAAAATAGGGTTAGCGAAATACATAGATCGACTCAAAAATTGAGGAAAACTTAATCAATAACAAAGAAAACTACGAGCACTCTAATAATCGAGGCTCTGATACCAAATGATGATAACTTGTTAGAGTTTCTCGAAAGGATCGAAAGATTAATCGAGCGCAACGTTCGATTCGCCGGTTCAGCCTAAGGAACAACTCCAAAGGAAGACCCAAAGATTCAGAGGTACAGTTTGTACAACGACAACTAAAAAACGAGGAAAGAATGATCAAGATCTATCAAAGTAAGAGAGAGCAGATTCAGAGTAGAAGAGCGAGCGAGAGAATCGCCGAAAGAGAGAGAGACAAGTCGCGAGAAGAATCGAGAAATTCAGCCAATGTGTTCTGTCAAAAGATCGTCCAGTATTACATGCTTCCAAGGCTATTTATATGCATATTACAAACCGTATAACAACGTACAAAATACACAATACAGACCAACGAATACACGACCAACTTTACAATGGAAAGGGTTGAATGCTGTTACTTTGGGCCACATAATTAAGTCGACCAGCCCAATTAATCCACAAGATAAAATGCCCCAAATACAAATTAAGTTTAAGACTTAATTCCCATTAGCTAAAAACAACACTTTAGCTAATCATGGCTATTAAGGATTAATTAATCCACAATCCATCTAGTCCAAAATTAAGGAGCGGGTGGCGGATTATACAACCGACTTAATTTCCATTAGCCAATTTCGACCGACGAATGCATCATATGGGATTACAATTAATTAACAAAAATTACATAATCTTCACACTTCAAATACATAATCTGCACATTCCAGCAACTACATCCAAAGATCCACAGAGTCCATATGCTGCATTACACTCCTATTTATTCACCAAATAAGACAAACAATTATATGTAAATAATTCACAGCAATTTTCAAAATTAATTAAATATAAGTTCTTAAGATTCATATCATAAAGGGTTTATACTTGGATACCTCACCCACCTGTACTGGACACCAATGTCATACTAGCGTACCATAGCATAATTCTATAGCTCAAAGGTATGTGCATATCCCCTACCAACCACAACCATGTAGAGAAGGAAATAGTTATCAAGTGAAAATATAACCATAGAGAAACCCTCCCACTAACTCCTAGTCAATTACCTCAAGAGGTGGAGAAAAAGGTTTGAAAAAAATCTTATTCCATTAATATATTTCCAAGTTATATCACAAATCATAAACAAAGTTAAGAAATAACCAAATGGGTTGTTACCAAGTGATAACACCAAACATAATTAAATTCCTTTATTAACAAAATTGTGTGTTCATAAGGGATAACACCAAACATTATTAAATTCTAATATTAAAAAAATTGGGTGGTTCCAAGTGATTATACCAAACACATCACAAGGCATGAAAGGCCCCAATTAGGTCTTTAGAGATGAAACAAAGCTTAACCAAATTTAAGTCCTAAATACCATCAAGATCATTCTTATTAAGTTCAAGGCAATCATTATTGAAATAATAATTTAAATGTTGTAATTACATGGAGGTATAACACAAAAGGCCCAAGAGAATAACAACAAGTCATAAACAAATCAGGTGGTATTCAACTAAACCAGTATATTAGTCTTTGGGATTACTTAACTTATCTTTCTTATTAGACTTGAACCAAAATAACATTAGAGAACTAGTCAATTAGTAAGCCTCACAAATTGATTGGTCATGGGAACCGGTTTTGTAAACCTATCGATGGGTCTAAAAAGAGACCAACCCATGTTATCCTACAAAGAAACTAGTTGATGGATTTGACCAACCTATTGACTAGTCATAGAAACTAGTCGGTTGATTTTGTCCAACTCGTCAATGTGTTTAAGAAAAGACCAAACCATTTTGGTTGGTAGGGAGACAAGTCTATGGGTATGACAAATTGATCGTGTGTTAATCGAAACCCATCAACTAGTTTATTAAACAAATCAACTGAACACACACCTAAATGATCTAAATCTCCTAACCATTTGACTGCTCGCACAACCAGTCGATGAGTTTGAGGAATCGATCGACTAGTGTAGGTAAAAGACTACCAAAACTATCAATGCACATACCATAGTTGACCACACTTTACAATATTAATCCTAGCATACTTTTATGTTATAACAAGCATAAAAATACATGGTAACACATAGAATCACATGGACACATGGTAATGTAAATGCTCAAACAAATCATGGTCAAATACAAAACTTATGCATTAAATTATATGAATCTAACAATGCTAACATAGGAAGAATTGTACCATATGCTCATATTATAGAATACAAATGAGATCATGCTCACATACATACCAAACTCATAGAGCCCAATAAACACACGTCAATGATATGAATGCCTTACCTTCAAGTAATTCTTCAAGCCTAAACCTTCTACTTGATGGCTATTTGGAATAAAATTAATTCCTAAGAGAATCATAATTAAATCCATTAAGAATCATCTTTCAAAACTTCATTAAAATCAACGAAAAAAATAAAAAGGAGAAGAAGAACTCAAAACACCTCCTTTTTCTCAAAAATGGTTATTAAATGAAAGAGCCGAACTCTTCAACCTTTCACAACCTTAATTCTTTAGTAATGAAGGAAAATAAGAGAGAAATAAAGCAAATATTAGAAGAAGAAAAGGGAATATAATACTCATGCAAAGAAGGGAGAAAATAAGAGCAAATCTCTATTTTCTTAGTATAGAGGAGAAACAAGAAAAATAAAGGGTTGTTCAACCCTTGGAAAATTTTCCACGAAGAAAAGGGATAAGAAAGCAAGAAAAATAGACGAGGAATGAAAATGGATCAGAAATTGAAGGATTAATACCCCCAAAATTCACTACAGAAAAAATTTCATTTTATTTAAAATTTAGCGGCACTAGTTTTCTCCTACCGTTCCACTACCAAGTGCTAAGGATAAAAGAATACAATACAATTTACCCAAATTCAAATGTTATTTAAATTAGAATAGCAAAAATAGTTTTGCACAAGAATAAAACCCACCAATTGTGGTTATAAGAATAAAATCTATTACTAAGGAATTAAAAGGCGGAAGAGAAACACTAAAAATTTTTCTAGATAATCTTCATGCTTTTTACCGTTGTCCACTTGAATAACACCTACAATGGACCTACAAGGGACACTACCCATCGAATAGGATTGGGTCTACAAATGGAACCCTTCAGTACTATAGTACTGAGTAATCCTTGAAACTAGATTGAAAGGCAGGAACACATGTAACACATAATACAAAAACTATATAAGGAGATAACATACGGAATAATACACAAGGCGATACCACATACAATAAGAGATGCATAACATAAAATTCATTTACATATAAAGCATCACATACTTATAAAGCCTTCATGTACCCATGTAGGGTCAAGCAACGAAGCCAAATCAGGTTATATTAGTAGATCATAAAGAGAATCAATACTTTTTGGGATTAAGCCATTGGTTAATCATTTATCAATCATCATCTTTTGTTTTATATATATATATGAGTGTGGGAACCCCACTATTATAGTCGGTGGACTGAAAACATATAGGACAGAATATACCTGACAACTATTATTTATCGATGGATAGGTCTCTAATGCTCCCTACACCTGGCCACTATTATTTGCCAATAGACCAATCTGGTCCTAACTCACATGGTGTTCCACTATAAGTGATTAGTGTCGTCCTATGATTTATTAATATCCAATATTTGGTTTATTAAGCTCAAGATCCCCTACTATTATAGCCGGTGGACCGAAAACATACAGAGAAAATGCACTTGACCGCTATTACTCACCAATGGATTGGTCTCTAGGACATCTTATGCTTAGCTGCTATTATTGTTGGTGGATCTGTATAGGCTAGGCTCAATACTCTTTTACTCTACATCATTAGTACTTTGTTCGTGTCTTATTCAAATGTCCATTTATTTTATTTGAGGGAAGGGGATAGGTCACAGATTTAGAGATGTAGAGATATATTGGCCATAGATCAATCATTCCATATCAAGAATCACGACATACACAAAATCCTAACACACACTTCAAACATATCTAACACACATTTCCATGCACACTTATTTACCAAGAATCCCTTACATAATTATGACATAATTCTATATCACCTTCTTTAGTTATCTATCCGACCCTAGGTTATACTATGTTCTTATGATATTCTCTTGTGACACCCACCGACTAATCAATAACTCTTATCTTATTATTCAATTTTACTTATTTCTTATCAAGGAGAATCATTTAACCCCTCGACATTTTGTATGCATGTTGCCACTTTACCCCCATCATCCTTACAAATTTACTGAAATACCCCTTACTTGTAAAATTACTAAGTCATACATTTTTATTTGTCAATTTACCATATTACCCTCTGTGTTTGCATAATTACCATATTACTCCTTTTATTGGTTAAACTACCAAATTTACCCCTCATACTTGCTATGTTACCAATTTACCCTTCTAGTGGGTTAAATTACCATATTACCCTTTATACTTATCTAAATTACCAAATTGCCCTTAGGCTTATTAAGTAACCAAGTCACCCTTCATACTTATTACACTTGTCAGATTTTCTACTTGGTTGGTTAGATTACCAAATTGCTATTTTAGTTGGTTAAATTACCAAATCGCCCTTTTCTATTATTATAATTACCATGTTGCCCTTCTTTATTATTATAATTACCAAATTACCCTTTTAGTTGGTTAAATTAACAAATTGCCCTTCTTATTTGTTACCCTTACCATGTTACCCAATTACCTTAAAAAATTACCAACATGCCCTTTTATTTATGCCAATTTATCAACTTACCCTTCTCCTTTATTAAGATTACAAATTCATCCCTTTACCTTACAAAATTACCATAATACCCTTTTTGTTATTCCAAATTACCAAAGTACCCTTCTCCTTTCTTAAATTACCATTTCATCCCTTTAATTTACATAATTATCATTTCACCCCTTTACTTACAAAATTACCACATTACCTCTTTACTTACAAAATTACCATATTACCCCCTTTACTTACAAAATTACCATTTTACCCTTCTACTTTATTAAACTACCAAAATACCCTTCCATTACACAAAATTACCATTTTACCCCAAATTACCATTTTACGCTTTTACTTTACATAATGAACAAAATTCCCTTCCTTTATACCAAATTACCATTTTACCCTTTTACATTACATAATTAATAAATACTATTCCTTTATACCAATTTACCAAGATACCCTTTTATGTTACAAAATTACCATTTTACCCTTATTATATCACTTTTACTAAAATACCCTCAGTACATAAAATATTAATATTAGTGCTCTATACTTATCATCAAACTCCCCTAACTATTATTTAACTTTAATACACATTAGCATCTACACTTATTTGAGCCACACTCTTACATATAAATTTTTACTAAAATGCCCCTAGGGACCATAATAATAATATTTATGCAACAAATGGCCACATTAGCATAACATTTCACACATATGCAGTTAACATTATTATTAACAACAAAGCTCCTTCCTTGCACCTTATCTCTACATATGACACATATATTAACATGCTTTTCTTTTTATCAATCAACACATGCCACTAAATACCTTATACTCATCAACATATATTATACATATAAACATATTATAACCCTAATGTGCTAGCATATGTTTAAGTAAATTTTAACGGTTACCTTCTTTCCTACAAAAATCGAACCTTACTAGTACCTCCGTTAAAGATTCAAGCTTTAACTAACAAAACCAATACCTAAGGATAATACCCATAATTATCATATTAGAAATAGAAAAAACCAAAAAGGATAAAACTTTATCAAATATTAATTAATGACATACTTTATTTAACCATTAATATACTTTAAAATTTATCCAAAATCATAAAATTGGAGCAACAAACTTATGCTACATGAGCAGCGAGAGCTACATGTAGAATGGAAGGGGAGAAGGGATCAAAGGGGGATGGAAGAAGGGAGGGAGATGTTGGTTTGGGTTGGGGTTTTGGGGGCTATGTGGAGGGAAGGTGGAGGGGATTTAGGGCAGGGGCTAGGTGTAGGGGTAGAGTGGGGGTGTAGGTGGTGGTCAGGGATGGGTTATTGGCAGCAAAGGATAGTGGAGGCACCAGCTGCAAGGCTACGAAGTGGGCTACATGGGTGGTAGAGGAGAAGAAGGAAGGGAAAGGAAGGAAGAAAAGGAGAGGCTGTAGGGCTAGGTTTCAGCCAAAGGAGGTAAGGAGGTGGTAGGGGAGGTTGCAAGGAGTAGATTAGTGACTTAGGGGGCAGTGAAAGAGGTGAAATGGCAGCAGATGGTAGAGGAGTAAGATAGAGGCCTAGAAGGTGGGAAAAGAAAAGTAGAGGAAGAATGGGTTATAGGGGCTCGAGTAGGGAGAAAATGAACAAGAAAAGAAGGAGGAAATGAGAGGAGAGGATATAGGTATGGATGAGTTAGGTGTAGTTGTAGGGGGTGGTAGACACATGGCCTTTGGTGGGAGGAAGAAGAGGAATTGAAAGGAAAAAGGAAGGCATGCGGGGGAGGAGTTGCAGGTCATGTATGGTCCAAAAATGGATGGAAAGGGACAAGGGGAGAGAGAGCAGAGTTGTAGGGGGAGGCAGGTGTCATGGAGGAGCTACAGGAGGCAGCCATAGTGTGCCGAGGGGCATGTTTGGTCGGGCGTCAAAGAAGAAGATAAGAAGAACAAGAAGAAAAGAAAAGGAGGGGTAGGCCAGTAGGGTGAGAGAGAAAGAAAAGGGAGTCGGCCGGTCTACATGCGAGGGAGTGGGAGAGAAAGAAGGGGGGTTGGGATAGCCCAACTTGGGGAGGAAAGGAAAAGAAAAAGAAGAAGGGGGAATGTCTCGGTCTGGGGTTGTCAAGCAGAACAGGGGAAAGGAAGGAGAGGAGTTGGTCGATGACCCAACACGAGGGAAGGGGGAGGTGAGTAGGCCGAATGACCCAGAGAAGTGAAAAAGGAGAAAAGGAAAAAGAAAGGAAACGAAGAAAAAGAAGAAAGACGAAAAAGGAAAATGGGGAGAAAATAAAATAAAATAAATTTTGAAATAATATAATTTAATATTGTTAATAGATAAATTAATATAATAATTTAATTTATTATAATTTAATATATTGGTTTAAAAAGGAAATTTTAGTAAAATATTGGTTTGAAAAATTATTTAAATAAAATGAGTTTGATACAAATAAACTATTTATTTTAATTTATTAAATATTTATATCCATTTTCACATGCTAAAAAATAAACAATACAATTAAGTTAAATAATTTTAAAAGTTAATATACTCCAAATAAAGACAATTTATTAAATTATTAGTTTTTAAAATACTTGGGGTATTACATCACTACCCCCTTAAAGAAAAACTTTGTCCCCGAAGTTTATGCCTTAGTATTAGGGATATAAAAGAGGGGTCCTAGGGTACTTAGGGTAACTACCCCTTTAAGGGCAAACCTATTTGACTTATAGTTGACTAAGGAAACTAGTACACTCATATTTAATAATAAAAACCATTATGAGGTACTAGACGATAAGCTTGAATAGGTTGCATCGGGATCAACCCCTTGCTCATTTGCTCCAATTGAAGAGGCTGAACGGATTGCTCCGAGCATCTGATTCCACCAAACTGATGGCTGTTGGGGTCTCTAAATTTCTCCATGGGGTGTGTCGTAACACTTGAAGCTTCTATTCCCAAGCTGTCCATAGGTATGGTAACAAACCTGCTTCCCCATGTGATCCTAGCCTAGATGAGCTCTTTTTCAATGGTAGTAATAGTAAAGCTAAGCAGGTCTCTTGCTAACCTTGCTATAAGATGCATTCTGACTCTTCTAATGTTGAACCCTAGATTAAGGTTGATGTTAGATTTGCAAAACCTTGCTATAGGGATGCTAACTCTTTTCTCATAACTCTACCTCTTCGCTCTTCCTTTTTCTTTGAATGGAGTCACGCTCCTAGACCAAGCGTCGGCGGTACACGCTTACTCATACAACGTAGTCAAATCATGGGAAATAGTCGCACTTCAAACATCGATATGGAGTCCTCACTTGAACTAGACGACCACTGAAGCCTAGCTTTTATTTTGGGGGCAAACTTTAGCGACTCCGCGAAGCATGGGAAGCACTCTTGGACTAACAAGCTTCCTTGTGTCAGCCCCATGAGTGCCTTGGGCATGGCCCTTCTAAGACGTTTTGGTGTGGAAACATGTGTTGAGCATAGTCTTGAAGTCTCCCCATGTCAATGATAGCCCTCCTTAGGGTCAGAAGTCTTCTCACCAAGCATCGACTGGTCCTCGAAAAAATATACTACGATGCTCGTCCTTCATTTCTTAGGGAATTTGAGTGCCTCAAAGGTCTTGTTGAAATCCCACATCCAACTTCTAAGGATCATAGGGTCTTCTTTTCGATCGCAGATCGAAGGTCAATAATGTGAGACTCGAGGGAATGTTGAGTTAGCCCCATGAGTGCCTTGAATGCTCTTTCTAGGGTTTTGACTTGCCCTTCTAGGGTCATGTTGAGATAGCTACAAAAAAGAAGTGTGGTAGGAAAAGTACTATATATCACACTAGGTGACCTAGGAAAAGGGTAACTTGACCTACCCATACCCAACTCTCAGGACTAATCTGGGTTTTAAAACAAGGAAGGAAGGAAGGGAAAACCTCACAAAAATTATTTAAAAGTTGAAAAGCTCTCGTGAAATACTTTGATACTAAATCATAGTATTAGCTCAAAGCATTAAAAACCAAGAAAGGTTTTTGAAAAACACCTAATACCAACTTGTGGGACCAGTTTAAAATGATAAAAGAAAGGGAGAATCATTGAAAATGCTCTGCTACCATGTAACGCATAATACAAAAACTATATAGGGAGATAACATGCGAGCCTGCCTTTCTGTCTGGTTTAAAGGGTTACTTAGTACCATGGTACTAAAGGGTTCCATTCATGGGCCCTGCCTAATCAATGGGTAGTGTCCCTTGTAGGTCATTTGCAGGTGTTATTCAAGTGGGCAATGGGAAAGAGTGTAAGGATTATCTAGGGAAAGTGATATTCGAGTAGACTTATTAGGGTTTCTCTTCCACCTTTTAATTCCTTGGCAATTAATTTTATTCTTGTAACCACCATTGGTGGGTTCTACTCTTGTATGAAACTATTTGTGCTACACTAATTTAAATAAATTTTGAATTCAAGAAAATTGTATTTTATTCTTTTAGCCTTAGCACTTGGTACTTGAATGGTAGGAGAAAACTGGTCTGGTACTAAGTATGGTCGTAATATCCCTGAAATTCACGGTTTTTGATATTTTCTTCTGCTAAATTTTAAATAAAATAAATTTTTTAGTAGTGAATTTTTCGGGTTGTTAGAGAAGGTATAGAGGTTAGGTTGGGGGGATATTCACAAGAGAGAGGGAGATGAAATTAGTAATGTCATGTTTGGGCAACAAAGAAGTGAGGGCTAACTTGTTGGGGGTAATGGGGGTTGTGTGCAGTTAGGAATGAACATGGCAATGGGTTGGTGAGTTAGGAGATGGTACAAGAATTAAATCTTGCACCTCAGCTGCAAGAAGAGAGAGGGATAGGAGAAGGATAAGACAAAAGGTGATGCTTGCATCAAAAGTGTTTTTTTGGAAAATCTTAGCTAATTAAAATTATGTAATGATCTAAGTAATGCAAAAATTATCCCAGAGAACTAAAATATTTTTATTAGTATAGTTGGAATCTCATCAAAAAATTTAAAAAACTCTAAAGAATCAAATTCAGAAATGGATCTAAAATTGTAGGATAACCAATTGATGGGTTTGGGCATGCTAGTAGACTGGTTTGTCGAGAATAAAAATATCATTTACTTAGTGCACCAGTCGATTGGTTAGGCAAACCAGTTGATTGGTAGGCAATAAATTTACAGTTTTATTAGAATTTCAAGTCAATTAAGAAACCAAAACAAATATATTTTATATCAACATAATTTTAAACACATTTTTGAGGATTTTGAGATAGGATATTCTAGTAATACCCCCTAAAAAGAGATTTCGTCATCGAGTAAAAAAAATTGTATCGCTGTATGCTTAAAATATAGGAAAACCTAAAGCTATCAACTCAAATAGTACAACAACTAAGATAATATACAAGGGAAGGGTACTACCCCATTAAAAGGGGAAGAATTACTAATGGACCACACCTAAGAAAAAAATTTCAGATACTTTGGTTTGATCTCCTCCATGGAATCCCAAGTTACTGCCTCTACACTAAGACATGAACACAAGACCTTTATGAGTGGAACAATCTTTGACTGCGTCTCCTAAGTCTTGGAATCAAGGATCCTCAGTAGTTGCTCCTTGTATATAAATGTCTCATCAAACTCAATCAACTCTAGGTGATTTTGTGTGATATATCTAACACATACCTATTTAAATATGAGATGTGGAAAATGTTAAGCAAGTGCGAAAGATCAATAGTTAACGCAAGAGGGTAAGAAACTTGTCCAACACATTCTAAAATCTCGTATGGCTTAATGAACCTTGGTCTAAGCTTTCCCTTCTAATCAAAATGAATCTCTCTTTTCGTTGGAAAAACTCTTAGATGGACTCGGTCGCCTACCTTAAACTCATATGCTATCCTTTATAGATTTGCATAACTCTTTTGTCTATCTTGAGCCACCTTCATCTGGTCTCAATTCATCCTAAAATTCCTATCAGTCTCCTTTACCATCTCTTGTCCCATCACAACTAACTCACTAGAGTCGCTCCAACATATAGGACTATGACACTTTAGTCCCTAAAGTGTCTCAAAAGATGCCATCCCTATGATTGCATGATGACTGTTGTTATAGGATAACTCTACCAAATATGGACGATCCTCCCAACTAACCTAAAACTCAAGCATGCATGTCCAAAGTATATACTACAAGGCTTAAATAATACACTCAGTTTGTTTGTCTATAGCTTGATAGAAAGTTGTGCTCATCTTAAGCTTTTCCCTAAAAGCTACTTACGACTTCCACCTGAAGTGAGATAAGAACCTTGAATCTCTATCCAACACAATGTCCTTAGGCACACCATGGTACCAAACCATATGCTTCCTATAAGCACTAGCTATATGCTCTATACTCCATGTGAAATTCATAAGCAAGAATACCCTAGACTTAGTAAAATAATCAAAAACTAACCGCTATAGATATTTAGCAATCGAATAATTAATTACATCAACATACTATCCCTTTTCCACTTAGGGACCTCCAATGGCTGGACTAATCACACCAGATGCTTGTGTTCCACTTTAGCCTTTTAACATGTCATGCACCAAGCCACAAATTCTGTAATCTCCCACATCATATAGTGCCACTAATAGGTATGTCTAAAATCATTATATAGTTTATCCCCTCTAGGATGGATGGAATAAATTGTACGATGATCGTCCTCTTGATTCCTCCTCTTAAGTACCCCACAACTACGTGAAATGCATCATTTTTCTTTTGAAATGGACGCACCATCCTCAAAAATCTTAAACCCCACTCCTTTACCATCAGATATCGCATTCTTGATTACCTTGAGCTTGAAATCTCCTGACTAACAAGCTTGAATCTGATCGAGGATGATCGGGGTAATTGAGATGGTGCTCACCTGTATCTTGAGATCCTTGAATCCAATGATCTCTATGCCCAACTCTTGAAGATCTCTCCAAATGCAATCCAACACAAATAGAAAACCCAAGGCATGTAAAATCTTTTTACTGAGAGCTTCTTCTATGGCATTGACCTTACCCTCATGGTTGGTTAACGCCAAATTATAGTCCTGAACCAACTCCAACCATCTTTTCTACCTCAATTTTAGTTCTCGCTCATGAAGATGTACCTAAGGCTCTTATGGTCCATGTAGAACTGACACTTTACTCCATACGAATAATGTCACAAAATCATTAAGGAAAAACCACTACAACTAGCTCAAGGTCATGCATATGAAAGTTCTAGTCATGCTCCTTCATTTAGAAAGAAACATAGGCCATTGCCCTTTAATGTTGCATCAACACACAACCTAAAACAAAGATTGATGCATCGTTATCATTATGCCCCTCTGTACCCAATAGTAAGGAAATAATGGATTTGAAGTCAATATCCTCTTGAGCTCCTCAAAAGCCTCTGTGCACTTATCATCGTCAAGAAAGTGAATTGTCTTCTTTAGATAGGTATTCTAAGGATGAGCAATCCTAGAATAGTCCTAGAAAAACTTCCCTAATGTTTGTTGGTGCAAACCACTCTAACACTTCTCGGTTCTTTAAGGACAAGTGACAAACCTTCTATGAAATGAATGAGGAAATTAACCTTATCCACCAAAACTCACACTTTGAGAACTTGGCTTACAACTTATGGGTCCTTAAACCTTTAAAGCCACAATGAAATGATCACGATGCTACTAGATGATGTGATTCATGAGAGCTATGAACACCACTGTCATATTTTTGAATCTAAATGATATCACAATGAACTCATAATGGCCATACCTCATCCTAAAAGCTTTCTTTAGTATATCCTTCTAAAAAATCATTAGTTGATGATACAGTGGATATATCTTTGAAAACACAATAGCCCCACATAACTTATCAAAGAAGTCATTGATCTATGGTAAATAGATTGTTTCTTCATTGTAACATAGTTTAACCCTTGATAATTGATGCAGAATCTCAACCCACCATCCATCTTCCTTAAGAAAAAGACTTGTGATCCCTAAGGGAATACACTCGATTGAATGTATCCCTTCTCTAATAATTTATCCAACTAAGTACGCAACTATGCCATCACATTGGTGCTAGAAAATAGGGCGCCATCAACATAGGCTTTATCCTTGGTAGAAGATCTATCTTAAAGTATATCTCACACATTAGTGGCATACCAGAGATCTTAGTGGGAAACATGTCTGAAAAATCTCATAACACTAGAATCTCCTTAATCGACGGTTCCATATAATCTATACTGTTAAAGCTACACAAGAAAACTGGGTACCCATTCTCCACAAATGTATTGAGCACCACCACAGACACCATCTTCATCAAACTCCTACGATTGACTCTCCAGGAAGAGACCCTAGCACCCTTTAGTCCATTAAGAACCATACACTTTTCTATGTAGTTGATCAACACCTAATATCTTACGAGAATATCCATTTTAAGGATGATATCAAAGTCTCAAACTTGAAGCTATATGAGATCTACCAAAAGCTTGATTCCACTAATATATAAGGACACAAACCTATATAGCCTAGAATGTGTAAGTCTATCCCTAAAAAGGAGCACAACCAGAGCCTTTATCTAATTAGACAAAAATCATAGATGCCCTAGCTACGAAAGTAGTAGAAAAAAAAGGAGTGTGAGGCACCCAAGTCAAATAAGAAGAAAGTAAGAAGGGAAGAAACCATGAAGGTACCATTGACAACATCAACTTACCTGTCAGCCTCTAATTAGCTCATCACATTTAGGTGACTACTTAGAGGTTATATAGTAGCACTATTTAAGCCTTGCCCTTGTTGAAATGTATGAGGCCTCTATATCCTCTATAATAGATCAGCCCTACTAGCTCCACTATCTATTGGCTAAGCTTTCTGAACTAGTAGCATTTCTACCACCATACCCTACAAATGTGTCTACCTTTGTAAAACACTACCCTCGATGGTATAATACTTTAATTAATAATGCCTCTGCTGACAAAAAATAAGGTACTGAATAAGAATCCCAACATAATCCTTTCTGAGTGGTTCTTACCACATTGTTGGTAAAAGAAACACCTCACACACAACTTACTCAATTACCCTCCAAAGTAGGGTACCATTCCCGACTCATGACTATTGGAGGTCTAAACCTCTTCTCTCCCCTTAGCTCTGATTGCTTCAAACCTCCTCTTTACTCCTAACTAGACACTATAGGCTTGGGTAATTGTTGATACCTCTAAGGCTTAATCATAGAAGGCTAATAATTCCTACACATGAGTTTCCACCTACATCTCTTAGAGTTTTAGACTAAACCCCAACTAAAATCAATGCACCTTCATCCTCTCATTAGTGGGAACCTTTGGAGCAAAGGGGATTGGGTCTAAGAAATGACCATAATGCTCCTTCATTGAAGACATCCCTTGATACAATGCTAGGAATTCATTGTACTTTGACATCCTTAGGTGAGTATGGTGGAATTAAGCCCCGATCATCTTGATGAAGGTCTCTTGATTTTTTGTAGTGGCTCCACTAAGCTATTGATCTCTTCACCAGTCATCAACATGACATTGTTGATGGAATACCCCATTGTCTACATGCCTACTCTCTAGACAACAACTAGACTCAAAGATTCTTTTAATGTCCCTTAACAAGCTCTTTAACACATCCGGGTCCTCATGCTAAATTTGCCACTCCATGAACGGTCCAACAATCTCAATGAAACTCTCAAGACATCAATTTGTAGCAATCAAAACCCTTGAATACTAAGTCATATTAGAAAGGAATCTACTACTAACTACATAATTAGTACACATGAAGGTAGCACATTGCTTATAAGGCCAGAAACAAGTCATATGCTATAAATTAAGGCCAACTCCCAAGCCAAAGTAGTGCCAGTTCATAGACTAAACTAGATTCTACAAGTGAAGAAATTTATTTTCATAAAACAAATTTAGGATTTAAAACCAAAGGCTTTCATATAAACTTGTAACACCCCTAATTTTGCACCAAGAAATTTCAATTTTAAGATAGGAGAAAGAATTTAAAAAAATAAATGAGAGAATGTTACCGCCACATCAACCATAAGAAAGATGTGATCATCACCTAACCCATGCCTGATGAAAGGCTAAATAAAATAAAGAATGAAAAGTTGCATGATCTTATTATAAATGCGATAATACAAGAAAATAAGGGCAAGACCAATATTATAGATAGAATGAGTATGATAGTTTATAAAACCAAATACATAAAATTAAGCTAAGAGTTTAAATAAAAAAAAGTTGAAGAATAAAACTTGCCAATGCATATTGAGTACTGGATGTGCTCACACAAATCTAGATACCACACCCACCACACATGGTTGAAGTACACAAATGGGGCTTGTACTAGGATATATCACCCACCAAATCTTGAATGTCTCCATTATGAGGGGGAAAAAGTTAGGATACCACACCTACCTTACCAATGGAACAAAAAGAAGTGCTAGGGGACTTATGCTAGGATACCTCACCGACCCATATTAGAGACGGATGTCATGCCAGCCTACTATAGTATATTCCTATATCTAAAGGATAAGAGCATACCTTTACTAATCACAACCTTGTAAAGAAGGAAATAGGTACGAGCTAAAAATATAACCATAGGGCGACACACCCACTAAATCTCGATCAGTTACCCCAGGAGTCAAAGAAAAAGAGAGGCTTAAACAAAATCTTATTCTATTAATATATTCTCAAATGATATCACAAAAGATAAATAAAATAAACAAATAACCAAATAGGTATTTGCAAGTGATAACACAAGGCAAAGTTACATTCATTTGTTAACCAAATTAGTTTTTTTCAAGTGATAACATCCAACATAATTAAACTCCATTATTAACCAAATTAGGTGTTTCTAAGTGATAACACCAAACACATCACAAGGTATAAAAGCTACCATTAGGGTGTTTAGAGATGACACTAAACTTAACCAAATTCAAATCTCAAATAACATAACTATCATTCTCATTTAGTTTAGAGATATCATAGTTGAAATAATTATTTAAATGTTGTAATTACATGGAGTTAGTAACATAAAAGACCTAAGAAAGGCAACACTCAATCAGAGAAATCATTCTATCTCTGGGAATAGTGGATTGGTCTTGTTATATTAGACCTTAATAAAAACATCATCAGAGGACAAGTTAACTTCTTGGTCTCACTGATTGACTTTTCATAGGTTTTGGTTAACTTGGTTAAATTGTTTGAGTAAAGACCAACCCACGTTGGCCTATAGAGAAACCATTCAATAGGTTTGATCAACCAATTGATTGGCCATAGAAACTAATTAACTTGTTTGGTGCAACCTTTTGATAGGTCTAAACAAATATGAAACCTTTTTGGTCTATAGGAACAGTAGTCCATGGGTTTGACAAACCGATCAACTATTAATGAAAACTAGTCGACTAGTTTATCAAACTAATTGGCTATTATCATGACTAAAATATCAAAATCTTCAAACCATTCGACTACTCGCACAACCAGTTGATGGGTTCGAGAAACAAATTGACTTATCTAGGTAAAACACTACCTAGACTTGTGATACATAAACTAAAACTTACCACACTTTATCATATTAATCCTAGCATGCCTTTATGTCATAAATCACTTAAAAAATACATGTTGCACATATAAAATTACATGGTTATATGGTAATATCAAAACTCAAATGATTCATGCTCAAATGGCCAACTTACACTTTAAATATGAGAAATCCAGCAATGATAACATTGGTAGAATTATTTAACATGCTTAGATTATAAAATAAAAATTAGATCATGCTTACATACACACTCAACTAGTGGAATCCCAATAAACCAATAAACCCCATTTATGTTAAAGATAAGATTGCCTTAACTTAAAGTAATTCTTATTGCACAAAATCTCTTACTTGATGGCTATCTAGAAAACCTTGATTCCTAATAGAATTAAATTTAAAGCCATAAAGAATCATGTTTCGGAAGTTCATTAACATCAAGGAATATATCAGAATAAGAAGATGAACACATAATACACCTTTTTCTTAAAAATAGGGTGTTAAAGGAAATAGGTGAACTCTTAAACCTTTCAGAACCTTAATTCTTCCTTGCCTAATAAAAAAATACGGAGAAATAAATTCATGAATTGAATAAGAAAAAGGAATACAATGCTTACAAAAGTGGGTAAAAAACTAGAGAATATCTCTATTTTTCATAAGAGAGAGGAGAAAAGGGAAGGAGAGATATAAAGTGATGCTCAACGCTTAGGAAATTTTCCAGTAAGAAAAGAGAGAAGAAAGAAATAACAACAGATACGGAATGAAAATGCATAAGAAATTTACGGTATAGATACAATGGCTAGATCATCATTGATAGGAGAGAGAAAGATGAGACTGGTGAGGTTGAGTGTGGGCAACCAAGAAGTGACAGCTGACTTGATGGGGTGATGGAACATTGAGTGCAATTAAGAATGAGCATGGCAATGGGTAGGTGAGTCAGGAGATGGTGTACAAAGTCAATCTTTCACTCCAACTACTAGCGAAGAGAAGGATTGGTGAGGTAAAAGAGAGAAGGTGAAGAAAGAGTGACACCTAATAAATAAATATGTAGTCCTTGTCAGGAAAGAGTGATATCTAATAACTAAATAGAAAACTAGCTACCTTATATAATTCTTATCAAAAGGAGTTGATAATAATTTACCATTTTTAAAAATTTTGTGATTGAAGCATAGATTTTAATGGACAGATGATTGTGAAAAAGCATTCGTTGATTTTATATCTCACTAATAAAGACTACCAACCATAATGATTATGTTAGAAGGGAAAGAACTATTTTTATATCTCTGTGCATTAATGTCAGCAATTTCATCTATTATAATTAAGGAATGTGCTCAAGCAAGAACACAAAAGACCATTTATAGGTCCTCATTAACACCAAAAGGTGGTACTCTAACTAGAAGAAAATGGATTATTCCATATTGATTACCCCTAGGAAGTAAAATCTGTATTTTGATACTCATTCTATAATGGTTTTAACTAATAAACCTCTTAGAAATATTTTACAAATGCTAGAGAACTAAGGAAAAATGATGGCATGGGGTTCCAAGTTGAGGAAATATGATATACAATATGATTCTAGACCTAAAATTAAAAGGAAAGCATTAGCTAATTTAAAATTCAAATGTTTATTTGAAACTGAGCATCATTCATCATCAAAGCTAGGGAAGTAAGGGGAATACATAATATATTTTGAAAGAACATCTAATAGTATGAGCTCTAGGTTTTTGAGGTGTTGATTTATGTAAATAGTATAACTATTGAATACACACTAAGGTTTGGTTTTTTTGCCATAATTAATGAAATAGAATATGAAGGTTCTCTAGCTAGGGTTAAGAAATTGTGGGACCTGAGAATAGAAATGGTTAAGATTTGTAGTGAGTCAGAATTAGTTATCAGGTAATACACTAATCAATATGAGCTTAAAATCCTAGCATGAATAAGGAATTAGTTAAGTGGATCAAAGGAACAAATTTTAGTGGATTCCTCTGAAAAAAAAACCCTATGCTAGTGGTATTATTAGGAGATAATATGTTAAGATGTTAAGGCGGTTGTGTAGCAATGCCAAGTATGTTAAAAATTTATCCAACACACATTTTCCCTACTTCTAAGCTATATCCTTTTATATGCCAATATCCATTCTAAGTCTAGGGTGCAGACATTCACTCAATTTTGGTAATATGGAAAATAAGAAGTTATGATTTTTGAATGGGTATTTAAAGGAGATCATAACATTGTATTTGTTTATCCAGGTATTAGAAAAGTTTAGTGTATAATGGTGAATTATGTGAGGAAAAAGAGGTTCAGATCTTTATTAACATGGACAATGTTTTCACTGAATACTTTGATGTGTTATTTTAGGTAAAAGTTAAGAGTAAGGAAATTAACATCAGGGTACCATATTTCTTTAACACAGACCATGCTTTTTCTTTATTTCTAAAATACGTTGTTTGTCCTATAGAGTTTTATCTTCTATAAAAGGAGATATGATGAAACCCTAGCCGTTAAGTCATCTGATGCAACTTATTCTTCTTCTCCATAGAATTCTCCATTAAAAGATAATTGTAGATTTATGTAATTGATCGATTAACTAGTTTAATCATCTTGTAATTAAACAAGTGAATGATTAAAGATCTATACTTTTGCATAATTGTTACTTTTTATGATTGAATCCACAAATGTTCATAATGTTTTTTATTTTGATTTGGCTTTTATCATTTTTAATCCATGTTATTCTACAAACAATTAGTATATGAGTTGTGTTGTTGACGCAATTTAGTAATTGAGATGGGTAGAAGATTTGATATTGAGAAGTTTATTTGATTTGTTTGTTTTGGATTATGGATATTGAAGATAAGAGTTATAATTTAGAATAGATTAAAGAAAGTGCTATCCAGTTATCTAAGATGTGAGATTTGAAGAAATTGATCTAAAGACCCATTCTACCATCTAACTATGTTTATTGAATGAGATATTAAGGGAATTTATAAAGGAATCAATAAAATCTATTCTTTCATTGGGGCATGAGTTATTATACATGATAAAATTAATAGCCAATTAGCTACAATTAAAGAATAAGCTCCATGGCCTGAAATGAGGTGAAAGTTAATCTTAGAAAAGTCACTTTGATGAATATGACTCTATTATTATTAATTTGCATAGGAAGGATAAGTTCGTCCGAGAGGATGTGAAATTATCCCTCTTATAATGAAAGTTGATTGATAGTTAATTGAATAGCAGTGGTACTTTTAGGGATTCACATAGTGAGGGATTTGCAGCTAGGGGGAGGACACTAGAGTGGGGGTTTGGTGACCATAAAATGTCTAGTTTAAATCAAAGAGTTGGTAGAAGGATGTGACACGATGGGTTTCACAAGAAGATGCATGCTAGAAAGTTATGGCTTAATAGGAAACTCAATGCTATATCTAGTGATTTATCTACTACAAAGAATGATGTTATTGTTAGCTATGATGATAGTGACAGAGATATGTTGGCAACTACTAATTAATAAAACAATATTAGCGATAGATGAATCCACTACCCCAAAAAGTAGTTTTAATAACGGTTATTTTACAGTTTTAATAACGGTTTTTAACCGTTATTAAAACGCCCGTTATTAAATCTTTAATAACGGTTCATAACCGTTATCAAAAATATAAAAAAACCCACCAATATGAGCATAAAATGCATGTTTAATAACGGTTTTTGAGAAAAACCGTTGTTAAACAAGAGGGTTTTAATAACGGTTCTGATGAAAACCGTTATTAAAAGATAGGTTTTAATAACGGTTCAAGTATCAAACCGTTATTAAAAACATGAGTTTTAATAACGGTTTTCATCAGAATCGTTATTAAAACGAGGTTTTAATAACGGTTTTCGTAAGAACCGTTATTAAAACTCCATTTTTTTTTTAGTTTTTGCAGTTTTGTTCCTGCCCACATACATAGTTGTATGTTCAAATAATTACCAAATCTGCATTGTAAAACATCATCAATTGATAACAAATCTACAGTCACACCATAATTTCAATCAATCCCAGCCTTGTTAATATACCAGACATATATACTCAAGAATCAAAATTAGTAGGCATACCACAACTTGGTAGCTCTACACGCCAAAGCAAAATGTTTATGAATCTAGCTTAGAAGACTTAAAGACATAGCTAGACAAAATACAAACCTGAACATGCATGTATAATATATAGATCGATCTCTACCTAATACCGAATGAATGAGTGCACATGCTTGGCCCATTGCTCTCTCACTTCATCAATTTCTTCAACATTGTATTGATGGCCTTGTGCATAATCATCGGTGAAAAACTACAAATCCCAAGTTTTGATTAATATACAGTTAGCACTTACGTCAAGTATCAAACATATATGTCATGATTCATTAATGGAAAAATATCGAAAAGAAAACATACATGGCTTGGATCTATGTTGACTGATCTATTTTGGACTATCAGATCCATTGCTCTACATACATAGTATCCACAATCTTTGTCGTTTTGCTGTTGTGGACACTGTCATATAAATTCAGTTAGCTCTCTAACTATTAGATATTAATTTTAATTAAATAAAATACGAAATAGTTGCCTTCCTACTTACTATGAAAGGCTCGTATTGAACATTCTTTGGGTCAGGGACACCATTCCCACCTCTCCTTTGATACGCTGTCCGTAGTGCCCTAATAAATAGAGTTGGATACACAATATTGTAAGTACACATATATACCTCAAATAATGAAAGCTAGCTAAGCGAATATATGTATAAATAAGCTAATAAAGTAAGAAGTGAAAAGTATACTAACATGTCGATAAATTCCTTCCCATAACGACGAGCGACTTCAAAAGGCATGTCATAGGTTCGAAGGGAATCAAACACATAGACTTTATTAAGATCAGGTCGGACGGCGTACAAAACCCAATGTTCAGTTGCGAGGTGAGGAATGAGATAGAGCTTGTTGTGTCCCTCAATCAAAATGTGATCCGCTAAATAGTTTATGTGCCTACCCTCTCTTATTGTACTACCGTCAGCTATGTAGTATGGGCACACAAACACAATAGATGACAGCATTCCCTCCATCGCAGCTCGAGTAGCTACCAACCTATGGATAACAAAAACAATGCATATTTTTTAATAAATAATAACTCATATAAGAGGTCATAAAAATTCCAATTGTATAAGTTAAGAGTACTAAAATCTCAAAATGAAATAATACTTACGTGACATAGACGGCGACACTTATGGTTGACATCCATTCTTGATTATAAATGTCGCTTATGTCAGCCATCGATACCATGTAAGTAGCATCGTCCCTCCCAACATACTCAGGACGACAATCAATGAAAATATAATTGTCCCTGAGGTAGTTTTGGGCATAAAAATATAATATAGCTAATGCTGGTGGAGGTTGGCTTTGCTGATCTGAAGAAGGAATCTTTTGTGGGGCAACTGATTTTTCAGATTTAGCTCTCTTTCCTTTAGCAGCGCCCTGTTTTGTGTTGCTCGTTCTGCTAGTACCTCTCTTGGTTTTACTAGCAGAAGTAGTCTTCTTTTTTTATTCCTTTTTTGATTCCTTAATTGATAATATTAAACAAAATATATATTGAGCATATAAATAAATAAATATATATATATATATATATATATATATATATATATATATATATGAAAAAGGTATATATAGTGTAACTACTAAACAAGGTCTAATGAAGATGTCAAATTAAATGTCAATACCTCTTCAATAGTGAGACGTATTTGATCCGCAGGCCAAGCCACGAAGCTTCCATGAGCTTCTAGTACTGTGGTTGCCTCATCGCCCTCTTTATAACAAGGCAAGTGTGCACTGCCAATGATTGGAGTGTCAATACTCACCGGCCTTGTATTTAGGGCTAAATTGTACCCGTGGATTGTCTGCGTTTCAATACTGTGACTGATGCGGACCCTTCCTTTCGCCAAAATTGTTGAAAGGTCATTCGCTAATAAGTCACATTTATGCAAACCCTAAACAAAAATATTACACATTATTAATAATTTATAACACTGAATACATTTAATAACAATTCATAGTTTGTAATACTTACCTCGGGAAGAGTAGAAAGAAATGCATCAGCTTCACAACTATCTCTGACGCTATTTACATTAGGTATGTGAAGCTGATCATGGTCTACTGAATTGGATGGCTTATACCCTTGAGATTTAATAAATGACAGCTCTTGCTCCATTGTTTCCATCCGTTCAAATGCCACGTTCAATTTTTGGGTGAGGATGGCGACTTGCTCATTAGTGCTACGAGAACCACGAGATCGACCACATATGCTCGTTCTCGTAACACCCAATCCAATGCCCCTGTGTCTTCCAGGGTGTTCTACAATTCCTGTAGCCTGGGCCACAATGCTATATTGGTCCACCTCCTCACCTTCTGACGTTTCAAGTTCGTCCTGTAAATTTAACTTATAGGAATAAGCATAATATAATAGTTTTCTAAAAGAAAAGTAAGTAGGGTTCTAGATATCTACAAACTTACAATTTTTTTGGCTGCAACATCAACATATTCATTAATATATCCATCTCTTGTTGCTCTACCCTTCTTCCATAATGTACCAATATTGATGGACGAGGTACATGGGTCCAAGTCTTGGGCTAGAAGCTACAAATCAAAAAATATTCTTAATTAAGAATATTATTATAAAATTCAACATTTACATGTAAATAGATAATCACAAAATGCATACCAACTCCTCTTCAAGGCCCGCATAGCCTTTGCGAGCCATATTATGCCGGTATTTATTTTGCTTGGCAATCTCTTTATTTTGGGTACTTTTTTCCTATGTGACAAGCCAAAACATAATGACATGGTTATTTCAATATTAAGCATAATACTGGGATTGATACAAAAAGTTTAATTGTTATCTAACAAGTACCTTAAAATCCACCGTAAGACGATAAGTAATGAATTGGTTCCAACTTTCTTGATCGATGAAACCGTATCGTTTGGGTGGGTTCTGTCGTATAGAACCATCCTTCTTTCTATACATTTTTCTACGAGCTAAATATGACCTAAAGGTTCTTAGACGCTCCCCACAATGTCTAAGAAGCCATTTCTTCCTACTCTCTGGGACATTGAACACTCTCTGCAAAATAAGGCATGTAGATGTATACCGATGTTAATGTAATAAAATTAATAACATTTGACATACAAAAATGATTACATAAAATAACATATTTACCGTGATTTCCTGCCAAATATGCTCCTTATGACCTTGTGGAACCTGCTTCCAATTATTATAGGAGATAGGAACACGGTTACGAGTCACAAGTGAAATGTAGGTCAAGAACATATCTGCGTAAGGGCTGATGGGAAGATTGTAAATATTCCATCCCAACTCGACTACTTCTCCTCTATTCCTCATGTCTATGATAATTCTCATAATCGTAGGTCCTCTCTTCCCTTCTTCATCACTGCTATCCCTATCAATGTTTTTGTTGGCCATATCTCTACAAAAAATAAATAAATAAATTATGTTAGAATGTTATGTATTGAGCATAATAATGTACTATTATATTATCGATACGAATCATGCTTAGAAAGAATTAATCTCAAATGTATAATGCTATTCTATATATATATATATATATATATATATATATATACGAATCATGCTAGCTAACACGTTTCCAAAAAGATATTAATACTAACCTTAACCCTAACCCTAATTAACCATAATTAACCATAATAAACGATAAACCCTAACCCTAACCCTAGCTAATTAACCATAATTTATTATAATAAAACCTAACCCTAAACCACAAAAAAAAACCTAATCCCTAAACCTAGCTAAATGTAATTAAAGCATAATATATAAATCATATTATTAATTATTATTATTATATATTATTATTATCATACACAATTATTTCTCTCTATTTAATTATTCACTTTTATATATTCCTTATTCTCTATATCTATTTAATCCTCATCAAACAGCAATCATTAACATATGCATATGTAAAATATATTTGCATTTCATTATATGACATTTCCTATATCTTATTGCTAGTCTCCTATACTTATTAATGAAAATGTGTGGGTGTGTGTATATATATATATATATATAGTTTTTATGAGTGAAAATGTATATAATTCTACACTCACATTCATATTATATATATATATATATGTAAAGGTCTCGGCCAACACATGCATTTGTTAATATATAACAATAACGCAACAAATTCAACAACAAACAGCAAAATTTTCAGCCAATACATACAACAACGTACACATTTTCGAACGACAAACCACAATCTTTCAATAACAAACAAACGAAACCCTGTAGCAACATGCATGCATTTATATATATATATACATATATAAGTAGATAAAAAGTTACGAGAGGAAGAACAAACACATACATAAAGTGAGCTAGCTACAAACACGACGGTGATCGAGAATGTTGAGAGAGGCAAGGGCTTCAAACACGTGGACAGAGGATGAAGGTGCAAGTGCTAGATAGCTTCGGAACAATGACAGCACGCACATGCAGAGCCGGTAATGGCAGAGGCGTGGTGGAGAGTTGGCGGTGCAAGGGTTTCCTTTACTTGAGAGGAGCCGGTGTGGTGGTGCGAGGGTTTGCAAGGAGAAGGAGAGCAAGAGAACGAAGGTGCAGAGAGTCTGAAAATTTTGGCACGAAACAGAACTGAACAAAATATAAGTTTGATTTTGGAGTTTTAATAACGGTTCCTAAGAGAACCGTTATTAAAAAGAGTATTTAATAATGGTTTCTGAGAGAACTGTTATTAAAACATATTTCAATAACGGTTCTTCTAGGAACCGTTATTAAAAGATTCTGACTTTTGACAACGGTTCTAATAAGAACCGTTATTAAATCCTCTTTTAATAACGGTTTACCTGAAACCATTATTAAAACATCCGTGCAAATTTTAACGTTGCCCTTTTAATAACGGTTTTGAGCTAGAACCGTTATCAAAACTCTCCCGCCCATTAATTTTCACGCATTTGACAACGGTTGTCGAACTACCGTTATTAATATCCCGTTATTATTTCCCTTTTTCCTAGTAGTGATCTTTGATTTCAGTGTTCATACCATATATGTCCCAACCAGAGTTGTTTTCAAACATTTAAGGTGACTTAGAGTGGAGTTTTCTTGATGGGAAATAACATGGCTTGAACAGTCGTTGGAATTGTGATGGTGAAGGTAAGGATGCATGATGGTGTGGTCAAGAAAATATCCAACATGAGTGATATCCTTAAGATGGTAAACAACCTTATCTCTTTGAGTTCCTTTTATTGCAATGCATATCAGTGTGCTATTGAGGATTATAGCCTATGAGTTATAAAAAGGACTCTAGCAATGATGAAGGGGAAGTAGGACGGGACAATATATGAGTTGGTAGGTTATACTATTGTGGGGAAAACTGCTATGACATTAGCAAGGTTGTTAGAATCAAATGTTAAGAGCCTTTAGAATAAGAGATTGGGTCACAAGAGTGGTAAAGGCCTAACTAAGCTCTCTAACATAGGGCTTCTAGATGAATAGAGTATATGTACAATAAACTTGTATGAGTATTACGTGTTTTGCAAGCAGAAGAGGGTTAGCTTTTCAACATCTGAGCATAGTATGAGAAGGCCTCTTTAGTCTATTTATGCCTTCTTTAGGGGTCTCTATAGTAGATTTTATGTCATCTTTCAGTACATTTATATATTCCAACACTAAACATTCTTATGGTCACTTCATGTCCAACCTACCAAAGGAACCTTATATAACAATAGCATAATACTATCTTACCACTCATTGATTAGCCTAAACCTGTCCTCAACTTTTGTTAACTAGAAATCTCATTATCAATCCAACCAAAAAGATGCTTGATTGAAGCTTGTGAAGGGTTGATCTGCCTAATATTGTGTTATATGCCGACACATAAGCAACTACAACAAAATTTGCTTGTAAACTTTTCACAGCTCCTTATTTGGAAACTCTCATAGTGATATCCGCCATTGCTTTGAATTTTATGATATTCCTCATAAATCCTACAAAGGGTAATTGGTTTACCAAGAACTTCTCTGAAAACTCTATTTGCTTATAATATTATTCAGATATAACATCTACTAAATTACGTGTGTGTAGAAGGACTCTTTTTATTACATAATTAGCAAATTGTACTTTCATTACTAATAGATTGTTCATATTCTTGCTCTACTTAGGCCCTCTTTCTTTATTATGAAACTAACTTCCCAATCATCTATTCTTGGCTTCTCGATCACCTTATGGGAATTATCCTCTTTGATACATGTATTCTAAGTGGTATTTTCACCTCAGCTTAAGCATTTCCTCAAGCCATAATGTGAAAGAATTTCCAGGCTCCCTTTTTTTTGAGATGATAGTGGTGACTTATTCACCTTCCTATACCTTGTCTCATTGTTGCTTCTACAGATAGTGCCTTATGTAAACCTTACAAACTAGGTCTTCCACTATACCTTTTAATTTTTTACACTCCCTAATTTTATGCTCATATTCTTCTTGATATGCATACCATATGTTAAAGTTTCTATGCTTCAAGTTAACATGTATGGGAATAGTCTTAAAAGTGATTGCCAAGCATTTTAAATGTTGTATATGCACTCCAAACTCGCCATAGAAGGAGTGTATTTATCAAATCTCACAATATAAGGTTATTATTATTTTGGTTGCATTATTAGTCTGAAAGTCATTTGATTCACTTCTTACATACATATTCATATTTCTTGTCTATATCTTAGTATTGAGGAAGTATCTATCTTCTTAGTCATTGATCACATTGCCTTTTTCATTTCTTTACCCTTTACCCTCTCTTATACATTATTTCTAAATTACATGTAATTTGTTTTAGCAAAATATAAAATTTCCATTAAATCTTTATCTACCAATCCTCTAAATATAGAGGACATAGTGATGTTAGTGTCCAACTAATCTATTTGTCAAACTTATTCATTAAATCTATTGAAAAAGGATTTAATGAAATCTCTTAGTCTATAGGAGAATCCCATCAAAGAGGATGAGTCTTTTTTAGGCTACAGACATGCATCAAATTATTCTATAAAACTTATTATGATTTTAGAAAAATAGCTTACTTATTCAGAATTAGTTTCCCAAACCATCTTAATGCTAATGTCTTTAAAGTTCCCATAAATGCCTTTTATAGTGTTTCCTCGCATGATCCAATCAATAAAATTGTGATCCTATATTCATTTATGTGGTCCTCTATTTTTTAAAAACCATCAAATGATTTGAAAGATGGAAATCTTAATCTTTGTGTTAGAGCTTCAGATATGTCCCTTGTAATGGGTATTTTCCAACTATAATGATCCTCACTATTCTCCTTATTCTATTTATATTCCATAGCTTCTTGCACAATTTTTTCTATTAACGTCATAATAGAATCATATTCATGTCTATTAATCTGATGGTTATCATCCCTTCTGTTGATAGAATCTCTAATAATTTGATGAACATTTTATTCATCATTCATATTTCTTAGTCAACCGTTATGCTCTCTTTTTTAACTTGAATATATTTTTGCTTTGTCCATGATTTTGGGGGGGGGGGTCAAAGAGAGTGATCATCTACCCTTTATACTTCCCTTTGTTCATCTATCTTCCATTGATTCAACTTCATCATCTTGGATGATAGCATTACACAACTCGGTTCCTGGATATCTTTTAAGGAGGTCCAAAGGCTAGATTAAGTCATCCACTAAAATCTCTTGTGGAATGGGTGTCTCATGATGATGGTGATGATGGTGCTGATCTAGAAGGTTCAAGAGCTCACTAAAGTTATGTGCTAGTAGAGATAAAATGTTCGAGATCATCTCCTAAAAGGATGGTCAAAGATTATCGTTCATTGACTAAAGAGAGTGATCATAGTCCTCTCTAAAAGGGTCTCTAGTTTTTGTATGAAGCCTGTTTAGAGGTGTAATGGTAGAACTAGCTTTTTATTCAAGATCTCAACATTTGATGCCTATTTTTGCTACTTTTTTTTGCATTGAAGGGTTCTTAGGATATTGAGGAAACATTAAGCAAGAAGAACATGGAGATAAGAAAATTTAGAGAGAAAGAGGAGAGAGAAAAAGTAAGTTAATTATATTTATGATTATGGGTCCCCTAAAATGAGTATGGGAATCCTTATTTATGGGAGTAAAATAAAGGAGGAGGGTAACGGGTAAATACTATGGGATCAAAATAGGGAACCATTTCTACTTTGTATAGTGAATTTACTTAATAAGGGACTAAGGGAGAAACTTGAAAGTATAAGTGTATCCCAAAGTTTAATGGACCAATATATGTTCTTTGGATAGTTTCTCGTTAAGCGCAATAGTAATGGTTTGAGAAGTACCCATATATTATATTATTATGACAAATTACATATAAATTTAATTAGGTAAAAATTGTATAGATTATGGGTTATTAGTTTATCCCTTGTTTAAACCTTAATGCGTATCTAGTTTACTATGGATCCATAACTATTATAACACGATATTTTCCTCAACTTTAATGACCCTAGGTAGAGCCCCCAACTGCCTTTTTTTTACTCGATTTTCATACCTTATTCCTGAAATGTTTAATTCCTTCACAGTGACTCTTCCCTATTCACTCCATACCTTAAGCCATACCTTAACTCTTTTTTCTGTTTCTCATTTTCCTAGATGTGCTTATTTATATAATCCCTCACTCTTCCCTTTTTTTTTTAATCCACTAAAAATCAGAGCCTTTGGCTTGTGTATTATGACCTTATCCTCTTGAGCATCCATTTATAACATCAAGAGCTTCTCCTAAATCTTTTCATAGTTTCACAATATATGTTGAATTAATTTTTATTGAATCTTTGTGACCTCAAGGTGATAATTCTCCCCTATGTGAGCAACTCAAGTTGTATCCCCTTTAACATTAGCAATGCTAGCCCATTGTTGCACCCAAATAATACACTAATACCTTGAGTCTTCACTGTTTCCCTTTGTCTCGTGAACCTCCTCCTTGATGTGTGACATCCCCACATTACTTCCCCATCTTTTGCATAGGTCATGTAGGCTAATCCCCCTTTCTACATGAGACATTCATGTTTCTCTCACTTTTCCAACATCAAAGCCTCTGACAAATTATCTAATTATTACACTATTACATTTCTTACGTGTAAAAAAATCAATTCCTCCTCTTTGTTGCACCACCTATTCATATTTCATACTCCTTTATGTAAGAGACAATCATATTGCTCCACACCTTTGTGGCATGAAAACCTTAAGCTACTAAGGCCTTGCAACATGAGCTTCACCTATTGTTACATGCTTAGTTTGTTCTTGCCTCTAGTAACTACCCTTTACCTCAGTTATTCTCTTTCACTTTTTCCAATTACATTTTAGTTAATTTGTTTCATTATTCTATTGTATTATATGGTAATGTATGTTTATAAGTGGTATCTGAGAGATAAAAAACTTATCCACTTTTGTGTAGCTTAGACTTAGGTAAATCTAATAACTTATAAGATGAAAGAATTTTTATGTGAGCATGATAGGTTGTTTAGATCTATAATCATGCTAAAGTTTTATATTATGCTAGTGTGATAAGTTGAATTTTGAAAGAATGATCATAAATAATTAGCATATGTTCAACTTATTATTAAATATGAGATGAATGCGTGTGAAATATGTAAAACAATTAACGTATACATGCCTAAGGTTTTGTTAGGGTTTGTGGCCTTGTCATGTTGTGACATATATGACATGATTTGTGTTCCATGATTATTATTGTATGTTGTGGCTAGGGATGGTAAAGATATAGCATGATAGTACGTAATCATAGTTAGGGTTAATTTATGAAAATTTTTATAGGCATGCTTTAGGTTAGAAACACATTATTATATGCACCATGATATTAATTAGTACCTTAAATGTTGAACTATGCTATAAATATGTATGAACGTATTTTGTGGTATATATATGATATATTAGAAATGCATGCTTAGGGCTTGTACCCATTAGTTGCGAAATACATGCATAAAAGAAAACATAGTCATTTGCTAAGCTATAACAATTACCAATGAGTTAAAATATTCAATTTTTTCCTTTTAGCTTCTATATGAAAAATTATCATTGTAGCAATGTTTGGGGAAAAATAGATAATTATGGTGTAAATAGGGTTTTAAGAGAATTTTAGTTAATTTTGACGTAATAAACTAAAGATGAATAATTAGATTTAGGATGATAGCCTTAGTGTATTTATTGGCTGCCCTTAGTATTAACTTCTACTTTAACTTGGACACCCAAACTTACAGTTGACTTGAATAATTTAAAATAAAATACAATGGTTAATGTTATAATTGGAAGTATTTTGTAGTATATGGTATTTGTTATCATAACATAAAATATTAATGCTTAGAGTGTAAGACGTCGAGTTTATGATTAATAGCTCCTTAGAGGTAGCTACCCTAAGGATGTGGTGTAACCTTTTGTTTAATTTACCTCACTTGCATGCAACTGTCCCCCAAAAAAGTCCTATATCTATTATAATTTGGTTTTTAATCTTCTTAGGATGTATCAATACTTAAGGATTAGGTGACTCATGAAGACTATATGGATGGTGTTATCTTGTTGTGTTAATATTACCTAGTGTACTTTAATGTCCTTGTGTTCTTGTCTAAGGGTATTATGTTTCTTCCTAGCACAAATATGATTAGGTGTATGTTAGTCTCCCTAGGTTGATTGTATCCTTTTAAGTAAAATAAAGAATAAGGATATATTTTTTTGTGACCTTGGTATGATTTGAATTTGTTGGTTTGATAGTTCCCTAAGTACCTTACCTTTGGTATTTGGAATTGATTAGGACATGTTGGTTTAGTAGCTACCTTGGTGCTTACCTTTCTTATTTGGATGTGATTTGGTTGGTTGGTTGGTTAAGCCTTAGTGCCCTACTTTTTTATACATGGGTTATTATATTCTATTTTTTTATATATTTTAAGATTAATGTGAATAAGTATGTTTTGTTATTGAGCATGACATGTCCTTTTTATCAGCAATAAACTAGTCAATCCCTTCATCCACTTGCAACATCCCTTTTTCTATTCACTTTTCTTAATCCTCATCTCATGACTTAGATACCATTTTCTTTCTATCCTTAAAGTAATTCAACAATCGTCGTTGAAGAAAGTGAGTAATCCTCCAAACGTATGAAACCTCATGGCCCTTAATTTATATCTTCCTCCACTATAAATCTTCAAGTAATTCCATTTAACTACTTCATAATTTAATACTTTTAATCTTTATGAACTCTCATGCTCTCTTTATTATCAAAAAATTTTCTTTAAATCTCTATTCATACAATTAAAACCTAAAAATCTCCTTATGTGATTGTTCACCTTTCTTTAGGAACCATCCGCACCATTGTTATCTTCATCCTTATACATATGTGAAATTCCTCCCACCATTACCTTGAATACAATAAAACGAATTGCCTGACGATAATCTAACATGTAGAGTACTACAACACCAGCCACTAGTCATTTCAAAATACCTAGTAAATCGCCAGTATGTATGAAAGATCTATTACTCAAACATCTTACTTATTCCATTTATTCCTCTAGTTCTTAGTCTTCAAATACCGCAATAATACCCTCAACTTTTCCTTATTTTTCCAATCCCACAAAATAGCTGGTGATGAACTGGTAAATCCCTTCATCCACTTGTAACCTCCATCTCTTTGTTATCTTATCTAATCCCTGATCTCATAATTAATATACTATTCTTCCTAATTGTATTATTGAGGCTGACCTTGTTCAATTTCATGTCTGATATTATTTTCTTTCTACCATTAAACTAATTTAACCATCTTCGTTAATTAGATTCAATAATCCTCCAAACATATAAAAACCTATGCACCTTTATTTATATCATCTGCCACTACATATATCTTTAAATTATTCCCTCTCAATGATATTTAATTTAATTATTTTCATCTTCCTCAGCTCTTGTGCTTTTTCTTTTTCAACAACAAAAGTTCTTTAAACCTTTATTCAAACACTTGAAACCTTAAAATCTCCTTATGCGATTCTTCACCTTTGTTTGGGTATCATTTACATCATTATTATCTTCAATTATAGATAGATATATGAAAATATTCCAACCATTTATGTTAATAGAGGAAAATAATATATTAAACTTCCTAATCCTATTATAACTTGTAGAATTCACATCATCACCACACCAAAAACCAATTCACTTGTAAGACTTATTAAATCTCATACCTTTATGAAAGATTTGCTTCTCAAAACTCTTACTCATTCCTTTTAATTCTATATTTCTTAGTCTTTAAATACCTCAATCACACCTTTGAATTTTCCTTCCTCTTTTCTAATTCCAAGAACCAGCCAATTATGAACTTATCAAACCCATCATCCATTCAAAACCTTCCCCTTTTTTGTTAACATGTCTAAACCCTTATCTCATGAATCGGATACTCTTTCTCCGAGTAACATTACAAAGGCCTAACTTAATCAATCTTATGTTAATTAATATTTTCCTTCTACCCATAGAATAATTCAACTATCCTTATTAAAAAAGTTAATAATCCTCCAAACATATATGTAAATTTGTATGCCAAGGTTTTATATGCTGTCATACATTTTCCTTTACAATTATTTATGAGTGAATTTCTCCAAGTCTGTCAATTAAGCCATTCTTAGTTTGTCCCCATCACTTGTAGAGTGGTTATTACATCTTCTACAAGTGTTGTTTGTTAGATATTAGGATAATAATAGAAGATTTTAAATACTTTTTTAAGTTTTAATTCATTCCTTGACCTTGGGATTATATTCCACCCACACAAGATAGAACGATTAGTTCATCAAAGATACTTAGTCCTCTTTGATGAAGTGGAAGTCTTGATAGTTCTTTATTTGTGGGTATTCCGAGTTAGATCTACTTAAATGGGGTAAGCTAAATCCTAATGTCTGAGAGCATCCACTCTTCTTATTAGAGTTTTAAGCTAACATAGATAATTTTGATAAGTTTGTGTGAGATGAGTGTATTATAAATCATAATGAAATAGTGAATGAACTAATTAGGATTGAGAAGATAGGGTTAACTTTTGATGCCGGTAATAAACTTGTTCCTTTTCTCTCATTTTTCCCCATTTGCTTGACTAATAAGTCAATTAGCTTATAGATTTTTCTTCTTTTCCCTCTAGAGTGTGATGAATGAAAGGATCAATAAAAGCTTATCCCCTCTAACCTATCTAAGGGTATTAGAAGGCCAATGATTCATCCTCTTGGAGGGACATCTACTACCACAACTCCCAAATGGAAGGTATATTTACTAATAATATATTTCAACCATATTAATTTCATTTATCATCAGCCTCCAAAAATTCCTTTGTATTATTATGTTTCAAGAAGTAGAAGGGATGGCAAAACTAGGTTTATTGACACTTATATGGTTGTTAGCTCCTCTACTAATTATGTCATTGAGTTTGTGAGATGTCAAACTAAACATATTTATATGTCTATCAACACTTATAATAAAAAATTGTTTATTTTATCTACTCCCATCATGACCAAGCTTTTTAAGTTTGTCAACTCTTGTTATTTTTATGCCTTTGAATCTATCAATGCCCATATTAAACATACTTTTATGTTCATCATCTCTTATTATGCACATGTCCTTGAACTCTAAATTTAATTAATTTTTCATACTTTATTATCCTTTGGTTTACATTACCATTGATTCTTTAAAATCTAATATACATTTTGTTGATGGAGCTCAACCTGAGGTTATCTCTAAAGTTTTAATGGCTAAGGTTACAAAGAGTTCATCACAAAAACATACCCCAAGATATAAGGACAAAATAATAAAGACAATCTTTTAAAGCTACTTAGGAAGCATAATAAAAGAAAGGGAAGGGGATTGCTTGATCCTTCCTTAAAGGAATCCAAACTTCCTACCTTACCACATACTTAAGGAACTACTATCTCAAGATTAGGTAAGGTGACTAAAATATTCTTAGAAGAAGAAAATAGTTATCATCCAATATAAAAAAGAAGAGAAAAGATGAATGTGGAAGCCAGGAATATTCCTTTTCCAAATGCAAAAGGCGGTGACCTCTCAAAAACATCCTTTAGCCATAGAGTGTAGGTAGCCCACATAAGTAATTGTTGTGCTAGAAAGCCTTGATGTAAGGGTACCCAATCTAGAAGCTTTTTTTTGGTAATAAAAATATCTTCTATAAAGATCTCTAAAGAATGCATTAAATATGATATCACTACTTTAACCATACTTGATTATTACTCCTTCAACTGCTGCCCAAATGATAGTTCTTGTCTCGAATTGGTTAGGGACATAATTCTAGGTTAGGATTTATAAAGAAGACATTAACTCCACTGAGGGTTGATTTAAACCTTTCCATCTAGGTACGTAATAATTCATAATTTTAAATACAAGAAAACATCACCTTGACTCAAATTTTTATGCAAAATAAGATCTTTAATCAATTTGCTCAAAGTACAAAAAGCTTTTGACAGATAGATAAAAAAACCCAAATAAATTCAAGGTGAGCACTCTAATCCAAAATTCTAAAAGTAATATCTTGAGACTAAATTAGGTTAGCTATAAACCAAGAAGACCACATTTATGTATATCTCAATAGATGGAATGTTTTTAAAAGCCCAAGTTGCTAGCCTAGATGATTGTGTTCAAAAAGAACGGTAATCTACTAGGGTTAAGATGGAGTTGCTGAAGGCTAATGATATCCATCTAAAAGATAGCCTGCAAAAATAAATATAGTGGACTAATCACCTATCCCCTCAAATGAAAAAATTGTTTGCATATGTTAGGAACATTCAAAATGTATTTTGAGGCTAAGAAATCAATACCCTCAATAAATTATATGAAGAATGATAATAAAAATATCATTGGGTGTGACACTAAGTATGTATTGATGAATTTTTTTTCATAAAATGGGCGATTGAGACTAAATGGCTATACTTTGATGCTAATGAAAAAGAATAAGGTAATTTAAGCCAAAATAAGGTACCTTAAAGAATAGTTAGCCGAGGCCAAGCAAGCGGTTGAGTCTTGTTAGAAATATACTAGCCCATCTAAAGGACTATTATTGATGCCAAATTCAGACAATCTCATAAAGCTGTAGATAACTTCTAGAATAGCGAAGGGTTTCACATTAAGAAGGATAGCTTTAGTCTCACTCATATACTTATGGTGCCTTGGTGGTGTTTGTTAAGTTCAAAACACGAGTAGAGCACAATCAACAACAAAAGCTTGATGAAATTAATATTTTGGTCAAGATTTGGAAAGCATAACTATTCCTTAAGATGTTAAAAAGGTTGATAGTGAATAAGATAAATCTTGAATATGTTACCTTATTTATTTTCATTTTCTTCTTAATCATCTTTATTTCAATGTGATCACACCTTTAGATGTAGAATGATTTACCATAGTTTATTATCCTTCTTTATATATAGAATATTCATAATATATTTATGCCAATGATGAATTTTTGTTTTTGTGATATTGAGAATATACACACTTAGAATATTTATTATACTTTGGTAGCGGCTAACCATAGTAAGGTTTTATCATGATAACATTGGTTGATCAAACCAAAAAGACCAACCAAATCCCTTATTAGACTCACTAGCCTTATCACATTAGCAGGGGATCAAGTAATATGACTATAGGCTTAGCAATTGAAAAGATACTAGGTGTACCTAAGAAGGACCAATGGCCTCCGTACATCAACTAAGGACATACCATAAGAGCCTAGGCTCAGTAAGTGAAAGTAATTCACTCTTTCATCTTGCCCAATGTGTCTATCATTTCTAAGTGTTCTAAGCTCTACGACTTCATTGTTTGAGAGCTTACATATGTAGATTTTCTAGTAACCTTATTTTTGGAGAGCTTAATTATAGATCTTGATGACCATATTGTTTGAGGGCTTATATATAGCTCACTAGCCTCATTATTTGAGGGCTTACATATTGAGCTTACATTGGGGCTTAAGTTTTGTGTCATTGGCAAGCATATTTGTTACAAAAGGCACTATGTAAAAAGATTAATATATATACAAACTTTAATCCTCTATCAACATTGTTAGGTAGAAAGAGTATGCAAATTCAAATGTAACAAATTCAATATCAATCAAAATTACAATTAATATTTTCTCAGATGTTTTTCCTTCAAAGCATTTGATTACTATATTCTCTCTTCATCAGATAATATGAACATGGTTAGCCCAACTTGCTCTATAAATTAATAAACACTCTCCAGATTTATCCCTTAATTTTCCTCAACAACCATTACTTTAGTACTCTACCTTCCTTAATGCCCAATCCTATACATTTTATTACATAGGTTTGATTCTTTTGTTGTATTATTACATTAATTTTTATTTACATTAATCAAGACACATTTGAACATCATCTCTTTACTCTTTTAGCAATTACTTTTCAATTTTTAAGGCCTATTTATTGTCTTTAAGATCATACTAGCTTCTTTAATATAAACTTATTTCTATTTCCTTTGGTATAACTACCTTAACCCTAAAAGCTAAATTTAATGGTGTTTCACCCATTGAGTTCTTTATAGTTAGACTAACAACCCATAATGTTCCCAAAAGCTCATCCACCCATACTTGCTCGGCCCTATTTAATTGGTGTCTCCACATTGTAAGAATTTATTTATTTTCACATTTGATCTAACCATTACACTATTTTAAAATCATTGAGTAACCCTTTTACAAGATACCAAATGCCCAATATACAATACTATTCAATACGATTTACACATGGATGTGAAACTAAAGTAAATCGACAATCAACTTCACTACATCTATTATTGGTGAACTATCAGTCATCAACAATTATAATTTCTTGAGGAACTCAAAAAGTTGAATTTTTTTTGCTAGTTTCGTTCAAAGGATGACTATTTGTAATGCCCCGTACCATCAATGTCCACATTTCCATTTCTTACCCGCATATAATATTTTTCTAGAAAACATTTACATTTATTTTTTAATAATTTATGCTACAGTCTCTACCTCTATACATTTAGTAAAATAATAAATAGCAATAGTGAAAAATCATTTATGGTTAACGCTAACACTTAATGGGTTAGTCTAAAATGCATCATGCAAAAATATTTAAATTCTAAGTAGCATATATTTGAAGTATCACCATTATCGAGTCTTTGTGCTTACATAATATTAGCCCTATAAGGTAAATGACTATAGATTTATAATTCGTTATAGTTTTGAGCTAGACACATTTTGCATTGTTGAAATTTTTTGACATTTTTAGAATTAGCATATGATTGAAATGCCTCAAAAATTCTAATTTTATTGTCTATTATTAAAAAAGATTTTATTATAAAAATTAATTAAATAAATTTTTTTATTAAAATAAAAGGAAATTAATAAGGGCAAATCAAGAAGAAATTTATAACTATTTTTATTAGGAGAAAATTTGGGTATTTTAGCTAATTAATCATTTTATTTTAGAAATTAATTAAATGAATAGTTTTAAATTAATTTTAACTATATAAATAATTTAATTGGAGAAAATTAGGTTTTTATGCTAATGGAAATTATGGAAAATCTTTTAAAAATATCTTAAATTAGCCTAAAAAGGGATTTAAATATTGTTTTATTTAAATATTATTATTTTTTAATATCACAAATATTTTAATTAATTTAAATACCCAACCTAATTATTTTTCTCTTTTCCTTTTCCCTTTTTCCTTTTTCTTTCTTCCTTTTTCTTTCTTTTTCTTTTTTCTCCTCGCCGAACTAGGCTAGCCAATTGGCGCAATCCCCTCCCTCCTTTCTTTTATGCGACGGAGCCCAGCCTAGCGGCCATCTTCCTTTTCCTTTCCCATGGCCCGTTTTCCATTTTCTTTCTTTTCTTCTTCTTCGACATCCCGACGAGACGTTTTCCATGTTTTATTCCCCCAAAACGCCGCGTCTCACTTAAACACTCCACTCACCGCGCCGACGGGCTTGGTCTCCTCTCTTTTCCTTTATTTCTTTTTCAGCTAGACTGCTGGTCTAGCCCTTTTCTTCTTCCTTTCTTCTTCCCCAGCCCCGTTCGATACTGACCTGCAACTCATCGCCACTCGTCCGAGAAATCTGCCACCGATTACAGACGTTCTCATTCCTCTCTCTTCCCCCTAACTCGTAAGTCCTTTTGATACAACTAACTTCCCCTCTCCACGTAGTTTTTCCCCATTTTTACCTATGCAACCCTACCTTGAATTGAGTCCCACCAGCCAACCTCGCCGCTAGCAAAACCAAAACCCTACTTCTTTCCCTAGCCTCCCTTCTAACCCTATAAATACCCCCCATAATGGCCCTGTATCGAGCTCTTGATCCCCAACTTAGGAATGCCTGACCTTGCCACCACCGCCACTAAAGACGCCTCGTCCGCCTCCTCCGGCCAACTTCGCTGCCATATCTAGCCACCAAACTCTTCCTTGCACCTCCCACTAGTGTCGTCTATCCCCACACCCCTAAGGTTGAACCCTAGACCCTCTCAACCCTTTTCACTATTTTTCTAAGCCTTAATTTAATTTATTTCATTTATTTGAATATAAATACTATTATTATTATTATTATTATTTATATTTTTAATATGTATTATTATTATTATTATTAATTTTTTCATTATTATTTATGTTGAGGGCTGAAGCCCTATTGCAATTTTTATTTCAATTTTATCATTATTACTCTTATTATTTCCATTATTACTATTATTAATATTAATATGTTATTATTATTATAAGCATAATTATTTTTATTTTTACTATTTCAAATTACTACTATTATTATTCCATTATCAATATTACAACTATTTTACCATTAGTATTTCTATTATTATTATTATTATTATTATTATAATTATTATTATTATTATTTCATCATTATTATTATTACTAAATTTGGTTATTTATTTTACTAATATTATTATTGGTATTATTTTGGTAAAGGGATCGAAGACCTTATTTCAATATGTTTTTGAGTAATGCTTTTTTATTATTATTGTTACTATTTTTATTATTCTTGTTAATATTAATATTGATATTATTTTTGGTATTTTTGCTATCATTATTTTAGTATTTTATCAAAAGCTTAGTCTTAGAATAAGTTAATATTTAATAGTATTTTTGGTAGGAGGGAATCTAATTTTAGCTTTTACCTCATAATAGGTGAGACCAGTCAAAGCCCTAAGGAGGCGTAGGAGAGTGCTCCAAGATCGGTGGCGTTTCAGGTAAGGGGTGCTAAGGCCTTTTGTGTGCTTACATGCATTATATGCTTCACATGCTATGTATCATATGTTTATCATTATTATTTATGTCGTATATGGTATGATGTGGAGTTGAAGTATGTTTTCGTGTATTTGCTTGGTATGTGTATTATGTATATTTGGTGATTTGTTTGTGACCCTGTAAGACATGCATGTAAGGATGTGGTTGTGTGGGGTAAAGGATAAAAAAAAGAGAATGGGGGAAAGAATTTGACCAAGGGATGTGAGTTGACCTAAGTATTTTAATGATCCGTGAGTGGAGGAATAAAATGGGAAATTTATGGGTTTGTAAAGGAGAATCTAATTTATGGTTTTATATGGGATAATATAATTTATGATGTTGTATAAGAGATTGTAATTTATGATGTTGTATCGGAGAATCTAACTTAATGTTTCGTGTGGGAGAATCTAGTTTATGGGTTTGCATAGTTTTGTGTGAGAGGAATTAATTTATGGTACTATGTGGGAGAATCTAACTTATGATGTTTTATGGGAGAATATAAATTATGATATTGTATGGGAGAATGTAATTTTATGATGTTATATGGGAGAATCTAATTTATGGTTAATATGGGAGATTCAAATTAATAGTTTTATGTGGAAGAATCTAACTTATGGTCTTGTATGGGAGAATCTAATTTGTGGTTATGAATGGGAGAATCTAATCAATTGTATTATATGGAGGAATCTTTGGATTTTATATGGTTTAAATCTAGGGTTTAGTATGGATGGATCTTTGGTTTTGTGTGGATTGAATTTAGGGTTTTGTATGACGGAATCTAGGGTTTGCATGGTGATATTAATAGTTGCATGGTGGTATTAGGGTTTGCACGGTGGTTTTAGGGTTGGCATGGGATGTATAACGTCTGCATGGGAGTGTAATTTATGTGTGGAATGTTGGTTAAGGATGTGAGGATGGTAATGTAAGCTTTGTTTGGATGGTTGAACACTTTGGATGGAAATTAGTACATGGAGCATTATAAGGGTATGGAGGAGAATGAATTAGAGTTTGGAATGATTAACTATGGGTTGTTGTGATTAACTAGGTTTAGAGTGGCTGATTGTGGTTTGTTGTGATTAACTAAGGTTTGGAATGGCTAATTATGGTTGTTATGGTTAAATAAGGTTTGGAGTGGTTAATTATTGTTTGTTGTGGTCAATTAGGGTTTGGTTTGGCTGCTTAGAGTTTTGTGGTATCATGTGTGCTTGGTGAATAAAGTATGATGATGAATATGAAAAATATGATTTGTGATGTGTGAAGTTTAAAGCGAATGATTTATGCATGTCTAGGGTGAAAGCTTTTGAATAAGAAACTTAAGATATTAATAACTTAAAGTGAAAGATATTGAGACGGGACCAGCCAATCCACCAGTTAGGAATAGTGGTTAGGGTTTTACCCTATGTGTGACCGATCCACCGGTAATAATAGTGGTTAGGGTTTTACCCTATGTGTGACCGATCCACCAGTTATAATAGTGGTTAGGACATGATGTCCTATGTAAGACCGACCCACCTATTATAATAGTGGGGGATCCCGATCTCAATGAAAACAAACCAGAGTTTTGCAAAGGCAAATAAACACTACCATGAAAAGGGGTTTTAATAACTGTTATTTTATAGTTTTAATAACGGTTTTCAACCGTTATTGAATCGCCCCATTATTAAATCTTTAATAACGGTTCATAACCGTCATGAAAAATACACAAAAACCCGCGAATATGTGCGTAAACTTCATATTTAATAACGATTTTTACTTAAAAACCGTTATTAAAACTCTAGTTTATAATAACGGTTCTAATGAAAACTGTTATTAAAACGTAGGTTTTAATAACGGTTCTTATGAAAACCGTTATTAAAAACTGGAGTTTTAATAACAAAAACCGTTTTTAAAACCTACGTTTTAATAACGGTTTTCATCAGAACCGTTATTAAAACAAGGTTTTTATAAGAACCGTTATTAAAACTCCACTTTTTTTTTTGCAGTTTTGTTCCTGCCCACATACATAGTTGCCAAATCTGCAATGTAAAACAACATCAATTCATACCAAATCTGCAATCACACCATAATTTCAATCAATCTATAATTGGTATGCATGTCTCAATACACCAACTATACTTAGCAATAAAATTAGTGGGCATACCACAACTTGGTAGCTCTACACCCCAAAGTAAAGAGTTCACAGATCTAGGCTGGTAGACGAAATACAAACCTAAAAATGCATGTAGAATATATAGATCGCTACCGAATGAATGAGTGCACGTGCTTGGCCTCTGACTTCATCAATTTCATCAACATTATATTGCTGGCCTCGTGCATAGTCATCGGTGAAAAACTACAACACCTATGTTTCAATTAATATACAGTTAGCCATTAGGTATGTCATGATTCATTAATAGAAAATATGGAAAAGCAAACATACATGGCTTGGATCTATGTTGACCAATCTATTCTAGACTATAAGATCCATTGCTCGTCTTCTTCACTTGAACCCTTAAAAACTTCAATTCCATCATCATCATCTAAGTTTCTGTGTCTCGAAGATCTTCAATTTTGGAGGTACCTAAAGCTCTTATCTCATCCATAATTACAATAGAAGATGAAGAGATAAACAATAGAGGAAAAAACAATTCTGATAAAAGTAAAAACTAAAATAAATGAAAACATGTATTACCCTACATACAAAATAATACAAAGGTAGGCAGCATATGTTACCACTATAATAAAGAGGTTATTTAACACCATCATACCCTAAATTAAAGGTTCAATTTGTAAAAAAGGCCCTGAAAAGGTTGTATCACAAAAAAACCTCAATTTAGAGGCCAAAACGGCCTTTTTTGGGCTCCGATATTGCCCAAACCGGCTATGCCGCTTTGCCACGTGGTAGATCTCAAAAAAATACCCAAAATAGCCTCCTAGATCACCTAAATCCGAGGTCGCATGAAAACATTATGACCCTCCAAAGTTTACAGTTGAATCTAGCTCTAAATAACCTCAATAATGTCTTCTCTTTTGTTTATTATGGCTGTAGCTCTAAATAATGTTGAATCTATATTCTCCATACAAACAAATACAACAATAATATGTAAAGCTCTCGGCCAAATTCAACACATTTTCAGCAAAATTCAACAATAAACAGCAAAACTTTCAACCAACACATTTTCGAACGAAACCCTGGCGACATGCATTTATATAAGTAGATAAAAAGTTACGAGAGGAAGAAAAAACACATACATAAAGTGAGCTAGCTACAAACACGACGGTGAGAATGTTGAGAGAGGCAAGGGCTTCAAACACGATGGAGGATGAAGGTGCAAATGCCAGCTAGCTTTGGAACAATGGCAGAGGCGTGGTGGAGAGTTGGCGGTGCGAGGGTTTCCTTTACTTGAGAGGAGCCTGGTGGTGCACGGTGTGGCGGTGCAAGGGTTTGCAAGGAGAAGGAAGGAGAGCAAGAGAACGAAAGTGCAGAGAGTCTAAAAATTTTGGCACGAAATAGAACCGAGCGAAATAAAAGTTTGATTTTGGGGTTTTAATAACTGTTCTTCCAGGAACCGTCATTAAAAGCTTCTAACTTTTGACAACGGTTCTAATATGAACCGTTATTAAATCCTCTTTTAATAACGGTTTATATAAAACCGTTATTAAAACATCCGTCCAAATTTTAACGTTGCCCTTTTAATAACGGTTTTTAACTAGAACCATTATCAAAACTTCCCGTCGATTAATTTTCACGCATTTGACAACGGTTTTCGAACTACAGTTATTAATGTTCCGTTATTATTTCCCGTGTTTGTAGTAGTGAAAAGACACTAATTACTTATAGTGGAACACTATGCGAGTAGGAATTGAACCGATCCACAGATTAGGAATAGTGATTAGGGTTTTACCCTATATGTGACTGATCTACCAGTTATAATAGTTATTAGGGTTTTCACCTATATGTGACCGATCCACCTATAATAATAGTGGTTAGGGCATGATGCTCTATGTGTGACCGACCCACCGGTTATAATAGTGGGGTGTTCATGTATTCGCATGGAATTGATAAAAAGCATGGTGTGAATTGACTTCTAATGAGAGTTTAATTAAGTAATTAATCCATAGTATAAATGGGCCTTTGTACTTTTACCTGAATGATCGTATGCCTGTATGTTATGGTGTTTGTATTTATGAGCTTTTATTATCCAGCATGATTTTATGTGATTATGTGTTGGCCTTAGTGCTCGGTTACCTTACTCACTACGTAACGTACTGATCACCCTTTTCATGGGTGCTACTCATTTCCATGAGTAGTAGGCCCTTCCGATTTGTGCAGCTGGGCGAGGCATCCGGCGGGACTGAGTGTTGAGCATGTTTTGGTTCAAAGTTTGAGAGAGTTGTTGCTATACTTTAGTCTTTATGCGATTCTATTTCCTTTTATTATTTCTTTTATATCGGAATTATCCTCTTTGATTTATTACCTTGTATTGAGTATTTATCCTCTTTTATTTCGCACTCTTATTTCTATCTTATTATGGCTCATAAATGTTTATGCGTACTCTGATTTTTAACATTTGATCTTTTGAGTTATTTTATGAAATGTTGGTTGAGTTCAATGTAAATCTTTTCTTAGCCTTAGCACTTAATACCGAAACAATCAGAGAGAACCGGTTTGGTACTAAATGTGGCGGTAACATCCCTAGAATTCATGGGTTTTAAATTAAATATTTTAATTACTTCCAATTTTAAAAAAATAGTGAATTTTGGGGTGTTACAATGATAGCCTCAAAATCTTGATAAAATGTTTTCTAATAGTAATGTTAGGGGGAGGCTTTAGTTGTGAGATATCTTATAGCTTGATATAATTTCCATATTCATACATGAATTACATTAAATACTTTCTACCATACTTTTTAAGGCACACACTTTAGTACCAGCATTGTTTGTTAACATCTATACAAGTGTTTATCAGTTAAAAAATAATATACAACCATTCTTTGTTCAAATGCTTTAGTTTTGTTTGCCAATTGAGTTCTTCCTTTTATGTAATTTTTTAATTTCTTCACCCACTCATCCGCTAAAAAATTTATTTAATGTTAAATAATTTAGCTTCACCGTTACTAATGTTCATCAATTGTATTATTAAATACTCAACTTTGACTATTCTAGTTAATGACAAAGTACTAGCTAAGGCTAATTTTACTAAAGCATATGCTATCTATGATAGTTGTGCTATTTCAACAATTAAAAAATGCTTTGTTTCTTCAATCAGCTTCCTTAAATATTTCTTCATGTTGGGCTCCCTAACTTTATATTGTTCATTATATTATCCGATGATCCAATATGAATCACTATATAGCTTTATTTTATTTACCTTAAATCCTTGAGGTATTTTAAGACAATCCAATGCCTCATTATTGGTGGTTTCAAAGTAAAATTACAATACATATTCCACTATTATGAAATTTAGGTCACCTAATACAACACCAGCTTCAACATCTATGCTTCTAGAAGCCCTATAAACAGATAAAGCCAGAAGGATAGAAAAAATAGGCAACCTTTTTTATCTACGTTCCTAGATAAGAATCTATGTAGTGCACCTAGTTTCCCTAGAGTTGTTGGATGTATTTATTTCACATTCTATAGAAGATTTGAATATAAAACCTCATTAGCTTATGGATTTATGTTTTCAAATAAGGGAATAGATGTAAATCCTAAAACATTCGAGGCAGATTCAAATTTACCCTTGTTTAAAATTTTAAAACCTAGAAATTTACTGGCGCCAACTCTATATACACATTTTACAGGATTTAATATTATTTTGTTTTCTCAAAGTCTCAAAAGTAGTCATAAGAAGTTGTATTTTGATTATTGTTTCTTAAATTTTACTATCATATCATCCATATAAGCCATTACACATTCCCTAATCTGTCATTAAAATGGTGTGTTCACCAACCTCTTGAAAGTTTCCTCAACATTGTTGAATTGAAATGGAATTAATTTTAAATATTAAAGCCCATCATCCATGATAAAATTGGTATTTTTATTGATTAGACATTGCTAGTTTTATCTATTGGTATCTCAAAAGTCATCCATAAAGCTTAACCATTCCAACCTAGCTATTAAGTTAACCAATTGATCTATCCAAGGTAATGGATAGTCATCCATAGAACAATGTCTATTGATATTAATGAAGATGATTCACAATCTCCATTTGCCATTATACTTCCCTACAAAGATTGGATTAGCTATCCAGTTAACATATTTCATATCTTTCATAAATCCTTAGTTGGATAAGTTCTCTAGCCCCTCTCAGGTGCCCTTATGATTTCCAACTCTCATGACCCTTTTCTTTTGTTTAATAAGCTTTAATCCTTCAATATATCTTATCATTGTTCAATTATTTTGTGAGGGAATACTTCTTGATCAGATAGAGTCCGGGCAAATACATATTTTTTGGTCGACAAAAGCTTCCAGCTCCTCTTTATCAATATCACTAATATCTTTGTCTATTATCTCTCTATGCTTAATACCTCCTAGTTTTTTCTCTTCAATCTTCCTAGAATAAGATTTCTCTTGGTTTTTTACCATTGAATCATTCTATGACATCCATTATTTCTATTGCATACACTACCCTGCCACTCAATTATTACCTCAGACTTTTCCCCATACTCCTTTAACTAGGAATCTTTTTAATAATCCTACCATAAAAAATTCTTGCTTGTATTTTGCTATAGGATGGTTGTCCTAATATCATGGTAAAAGAAAACAGGCATGCAACAACAACAAAGTTTATTTTAATGCTTCATATAGCCCCCGGTTAACCAACCATCAATATGAGATACAAAATTTACTTTAACTTTATTATATTACTAGTGAATCCAACTACGGCTGAAGTCTTATCTATCAAAAATTATTTAGGTAGATATAATTGTTTATAATATTCTTCAAAGATAGCATCAACATAATTGCTTGTGTCTACACAGATCTTTTTCATCAAAAACTTTACTATCTACAGTTTAACACCTAAAGATTCATTATTATACTCCGCCATACTTTACCCCTCATCTTTTGGTCTAAAAAAAACTTCCTATTCACCTATTCTTTCCCCCTTCTTTGTTTCATGGAATTCAATTATTATAATATATGTCTTCAGAGCCACAATACTTTCTTTAATAACGGATACTCCCCCTGCTATAATGTGAATAAACTATCAAGGAATAATGTCTTCCTATTTGAAAAGGGGCATTTCTGTATAATATATCAAGTAACCCTTGTGAACTAGCTCCTATACAACTTCCCTTAAAGATTGGCACAACTCTATATTTTATCTAAAATCCTCAAGATAGGTACACCACTTTTAAAGGTTTCTATGTTTAATGTTAATTTGTAAAGGAGTAGGCTTCAAAAATATCTATGGACCATTTTTTATGTTGAATGTAAGTAAGATTTTAGCCACCAGTAGAATGTTTTTCTCATAGCTACAAAGAGCATACTATCAAATAGTTCTGGATGATGCTAATCTAAAACCCTCTTTTTTCCTTTATTGCCTATACATCCCTATTTAGGTCTCAGAATTGAAGGTGAATCCACTCTTCAAACCATTAGTCAAATTACCCTATCTTCATGTATTTTATTGTAATGCCCTAAAATTATATATAATTTTATTCTTGATTTATTAATATATTAGACCAATCTAAATTCTAATTATTTTTCATTTGTATATTTTTAGTTTGAACTTAACCATAAATAATTGATGGATTAATTTCTTAACCAATTCTCTAATTTTCAACTTAAATTTCATTCTAATCCTAACACTAAAATTTACTACCAACAATTTTATTTTTTCTATTTCCCTCTTTCCCCTTTGTTCTTTCTTTTCCTTTTCTTCTTATCCTTTCCATAGAGCATAGATCCCAACCTCATCTTCTTTCCCTTTCACCTTTCTCTTTTCATACAAAACATGGTCTAACACCCAAGCAACTACGTTGTGCTCATCCTTCTCCTTCCTAATTATGCATGCCAATAACAACCTACACAAACTTCCCTTACACCCTTATACAATAACTACTCATAAACACAACCTACATCTCTACCACTCCCTCACTTACCCCCTTACACACTAATTCCCATACCCATTAGCACCTCTAACCCCTCACTTCTTCTCACTATATACATACCCCCTCTTCTCTACCTATTTCCTTCACCTCCTTCATTTTCTTTCATCCATTGAGAAACCTACTAGCCAAGCTCCCTCCCTCCTTTGTTCTTCCCTTACTCTACATTGATAATGTCTTTACAGCCAAGACCACCTTTTTCTCACCGAGCCATCACCATCTCATCCCCGTCAACATCCCTTACCATCTCCCACCCATTTCTACCCCAATCTATGCTCTTTTTCTTCCTCCTCGGTTGCCACATTTGATGTTTATTGAGGCACGCCTAGCCTGAGCCCACCAATCATCTTTATGCCTCCATCTTATGCCCATTCCATTTCCCACTTCTAGCACATGTGCATCCCATGCGACATTTTATCCCTTGACCCACACACTCCCCAACCATGCCCTCCTTCTCTAACCGTGCACTTTCATCCCTATATCGGTGCCCTCTCCTTGCCAAGCCTTCCATTTTATTTACCTCTATTTTTCCTCCCTCTCTATCACCTTTTTTCTTTATTTAATTTTCATAATTCTAAATTTATTATATTTTTGTTTCTAAATGATATTCTGGTGGTATTGTAGAAGGATTTCTAGGCCTTGTATGCTTAGAGACTAAAGATGCACTGGTAAGAATCTATGTCATAGCTAGGGCTTCTATGTGCGATATTTATATATGACAACTATCTTGGAAATGTTTATTTAGGAAATAATATTACAATAATGATGTATATATTGCATTGGTTGATGTAAACATGAGAAAACTACAAAATGTATACCTGTTGTGGGTTGGCGTGAATCACTTTATGTGGAATATATATATATATATATATATATATAATCGTGGTTATGTAATTTATGATGATAGTATATATTGGAGGTTAAAAATTCATATTAAGACTCAAGAGATTTATGTGGAAATAGAGGTATTTTATCTATCTTAAGGGCATTTTGTCAATAAAAGTTAGAAATGAAATATTGGTTATTTTAATATGAAAATTTTTTCAAAATAAGTTAAGTATTTTTGTGGAAATTTTGGAGTGAATATGAATGGCCTAAGTCCAGCAAATGTGATCAGTAGCTTTTAATGGGAATAGTAAACCTAGGGGTGGGATTATAATCAGATGTGTGAAGTGTTGGAGTTTGACCTTACTTCCTATATAAATTGCTAAAATTGATATTTTTTAGGAATTTATATTAAATTTGGTGGTTATATAAATATCATAGGAAGACATTGGATTTAAACCTTGATTTTTGGGTATGGTTTTAATAACAATGTTTCAAATATGGGTATAAATGTTTTTGATAAAATGAGAAAAATAATAGAATTTATGGTTAACCTATTAAATTACGCTTTCTTAGGGGGAATATGGCTTCTTTTTGAGAAGAATGTTGGGTCATGTGCTTTTCATGAATATAAGTGTTTCTGTATGATGAAGTTGATAATAAATACTCATGATTAAGATATTAATAATTTATAGTAACAGATCATATGAGTTAGGATAGACTGTACCCATCCATTCCACCATATAAGAATAAGAGCCAAGAGCATGTATGCCTTGGTGTTATATGTGTCTATTCCATTGGATGATAATAGTGGCTAGGAGCTTTATTCCATGGGTTTGTAGATTATTGATACCTTTCCATTGGTTTTGAATAGTGGATCCCTTGGACTCAAATTGAAATAAATCATCTGAATGATTGTAATTATTGATAAGATATTAATCACATTCCGGCTCAGTTATACATGTATGTTCCATTGAACAAAAATAGAGGCAAAGATATTTATGCCATATTATTTTATATAATTAATATCTTTCAATTAGATGAAAATATTTTCCAAGTTTTTTATACCCTAGTGTTGTATATTAATGATATCAATCCACAAACAAAAATTAGTGGGGTCCCTTAACTTAATATTAATAAGATTATAGATATCACTATGTTATTATCTTTGTAAGACTAAGAATGGACAAATAAGTTGGTATCATCAAATTTTAACCTATATTTGTGTTTATCTCTTGTTATGACTTTACTATGAATATATTGTAATATTACTTGGTACATATCATACTTATCATCCTTTTCCTTAGTATTACACATTCCCACTAAAAGAGGACCTGATTGAATTTATGCATGTCTTTAGGGATCCCTCGGAAGAATATTCTACTATTGATGTACTTATTGAGGAAGAGTGTTGATTCCCTCTTTGAGATGTGGGCCATAGAGTTGGGTTATCCGATTGACAGTTTTGGCCTAGATACATCTTGAGATTCTTTATTCCCAACTTATCTCTTTATGTATTTTGTGTTTTGTACTCGAAGTAGTTATTTGAACATTTCTTAAAATTTATGAAACCTATCTCTTTGTCTATTTAATTATATTTGAATATTTATCTATTTTTACCTTGCATTTAATGTACGGATGGCATTTTATGTTATACTTATGTTGAATATGATAGTGACACCTGACTATTTTAATATTTTATTTCTGATAAAATGAAAATTTTCTATTGAAAAATTTTAGAGTGTTACAAGTTGGTAACAAAGCTTTTACATTAATTTTCATGTTTTGCTTTTGAAAACTTAGATTTTAATTAATCCCCTATTTGATTTTATCGATCTATATAGTATTTCAAAAATATCCCTTATATAAAAGGAAAACCCAATTTAACTAGTAAGGAACTAAAAACGTGTCCCTGGGTGGCATTAAATTTTTATGTGTGATATATGTTATTAAGCTAGTAATGTTTTATCTTACAAAATATTTTTATCTTCCGTCTAATTCACAATGGCCCCGAATGGTCGTGTTGGTCTCTTGGGGGAGACGTTTGAGGCCTTCCTCAAGTTAATTAGACATCTAGTGCTACCACCACAACCTCTACATTACCCATATGAGGGTATTAGAGAAGACTGGATTTGGAGGGTTATTGAACATCACCCACTAATCTACTCTAGTGATGAGGATCCAGCCATCCTAGAGGCATGGAATCAGAACATGCACAAGACCTACAAGGTAGTCGATTATCAACTTGTATGGAAGGTGAGTGTAACAACCTTCTTTCTTTGAGAAGTCATAGATGCCTTGTAGATAAGCCATTGTGCGATGGAGGATCGCTAATGTCTTAGAAAGACATAAAGATGGAGATCCATCAGATGTTTTATCTAAACAAACTTAAGAAGAACGAACTTAAAATATTCATTTAACTTAATTAGGCAGGCATGATAGTGCAACAATAACATGCCCGATTCACGATGCTATTAGTATTTGAACTGGGCATAGCTGCTAAAGTGTTGATAGTCATCTTCAAGTTCAAGTAAACACACCATTTTATCTTCCGTATGATGATGGGTGTGGTGGCCTTCAAGGATTTGGATACATTATAACAATAGGGGTGTGTTACAACTACTATGGTATAGGAATAGGCTTCCATACATGGTAAGAAGAAGCTAAAGATATAGGGATTTGGAGGAAGGATCTACTCGAAGGAGATGGACCTCTAAGGTTCTACTAGATGAGTAAGCTGAGTAGTCCTATGAAATACAAAAATTTGCTAAGAATTTTTGTCTCTTAGTGGTATGGCAGAGATCATCTTGGATAAGAATTTGAGGGAAACCGGCTCGTTTCTAACTACATAGTAAGATATAATATCAAAATTTTAAGTGTCTATAGTAAAGGGTTTGGTTTCAACTACATGATGTTCAATTTTAGGATGAGGGATTGTTGGTATTGCAATCATAGGATTATTAGCAACAAACCTAGTAGTCAACAACATAATAGTCAGAAAATATAGTACCTACATTAGTTAGTGAATAGCCTAGGGAAGCCAAGGGAAGACTACATGAGCCACACATATTCCCTCAAAGAAGATGATAAAATAAGAGTGCCAGAGGGTATCATGGTAGATACCAGGAAGAAAAGACAGGTAATCATTTGAATTGCATCATCCAAGTAGAGGTTGATTGGTAGATGAAAGTAGTTTCTTTTATGTTCACCATCCATTAACTATGATCCATTTATTATTTGATTCAGGTGCATCTTTATTCCTCATATCAACTACCTTTGATGTTGCTTTCTAGGGATAGATGGGATTGTATTAGGATCCACTCAGAAATGGCCTTTAAGATAAGCAGGTAGAATTCCTAGTGGACTTAGATGCGATAGCTGTACAAGACTTTGTACCATCTTGGGGATTTATATGTTAGGGAGATATTGAGCACTGATAGACTGTATGTTGGTGCTAGTAGTGCTATAGGGACTTTAGTGTCCAAGGGCCTTTTATAGGAGATGCAAGCCTAGACCAACGATAAAGGTGATATCTACCCTTACATTGTAGTCTTTTCTGTAGAGAGGTTAACTATGTACATGTGTGTTGTTCACAAGTGGAACATGGATGTGGTGACATTAGAAGATATTCTAGTTGTAATATCCCACTTTTTAGGGTCTATAATGCATATTAATCTATGCAAATGATGGTGATTTGAGTGTGGTTGATATTATTTTAGAGGTGTGTTTAGATTGGTATTGTTTTTGTTGAGCTTGTGTTAGACTTTGGAAGATAATTTGTTTTATTAGAAAACTAGTTAATAGGATGGAGGTATCGATAAATTGGTTTGTATATTAAATTTAAGTTTTGAAACCCAATGAACTAATCAACTATATTAAGGTAACAATCTACCGGTTATATTGAACTTGCTATCCTTTTAACTTAATATTATTGATTTACAATGGATTCACAATAAAGTAATTCATAAGAAGTCACATTCATGTTTTTAGCTCATTTATCTTCTTTTTCTTATTTTCTCTTTCTTTTGTGGGATTTTTGAGTAGATTATTTACTCTTGCAACCCTAGTAAATTGCTAAACTTCAAATTCCTTTGCTTATTATCATTATTTCTTCCTTATGTTCAAAACATCTAAGGCACATTACTTAGAACACTATAGTTTCATCAACTAAGATCGAAGATATAAATGCTAGCTTTGGACATTTGAAAACTATGATTCAAATCTTAGATCTGGGTTAGAGTTTGGGGTCTCAATTTATACACTCCCCTACAGTTCATCTTTCTATGGAAGCCTATAATAATTCAAACATATAGGTTTTTTATTTATCCCTTCTCCCATAACTTAAGATAACTTTATTTTTCTTCATACTTGTTTTACCACATTTCCTACCCTTGGCTTTACATTATGATCTTCCATTCCTCTCTCTACTCATTTCTCCATGTTCTTCTTTTCATCTTTTTTTTTCTCTACTTTTTTTCATAAGAAGATGGGTTTTCTCTTATTTCCTCTCATTGGACAAGAATTTTACTAAATATTCTTTATATAATTTTAATGATTTTTTACTAGGTTTTTTCTCTAATGTTTTTGAAAGGTGTTTTAATGTGGGAAAGGGGTTTGTGTTTTCAAACATTTTTGCTCCCTTTGGTGTGTTTCTTATCTCTTTTGATGCAAGACATTATCTTCTTTATTTTTGTAGAAGATATATATATATAAGTATAGTGTTAGAGATGGCAATGTTCCTAAACATGTTACTATAGAATGAAAGAAATTAGAGGAAGAAAGCTTGGCATAAAGCCTTGCATATATATGCCACAAAATTATGAGTCTAAATTTGTGATTACATTTGATATTTAGAGTGTCATAAGTGACAATAGTATTTGTGATGTGATGGATAGATTATTTCATAATGGCCTAGGAAGAAGAGAATATGATGCATGTTCTATGAGTACATTTGATCTTTAGCATGTTAATTCATGAATATTGCATGTTATAAACCTCAAATGACCTGTGATTGATGTTGAAATTGGTTGAAAAATGATAATGGAATTTAATTTTATGCACATTTTGTTTAGGTATTTTCTGACCTAAGCGATTGACTAGTGTCCATGAGTGATTGACTGGTCTCTAGGACTAATCGATTAATCTAGTAGATCCATTATCTAGTTGGCCTATGATTTTGTACTTTTGATCTTAATTTATACCCATTATCTAGTTTGAACAAACCCATCAACTCATTCCTATAATAGTTAACTAGTTAAGCTTGGTCTGCAACCTTATCAACCTTAGCCATAGGTTGACACATAGGTAAGTTTAACTAAACTAATGAATTGGTTCTTAGAATAGTAAACCGATGAGGTTGATTGATCAGTTGGTTCACCTCCACTTGGATGGTTGGTAGTTTTGTGACAGTTTTATTGGTCTATGAAATAAATTGCCTAGTTAGTAAGACCCACTGATGAGTCTTAGCCAGTTAGTAGCTATAAATTTAACTTGATTAATGAATTTCAATTAATGGATCAAAGTTATTAAAGAGAAATTTTATTCTAGTTGACCAATATTGACCTTAATTTAGCATTTAGGATTTTCTTTTAACCATAACCTGAGTATATGATTAGATGGAAAAATAAACTATTCATATGGTTAGTATTTACATAGTGAAACAAAAGGATGGATATTAGACCTCTAATGACTTATATAATGGGCATAAATTGTGAAAACTTCTATGTTAAATTACTTAGCATTAATAGAAAAAAATAACATGAACATATATGGTGGTATAGAGTTGACGTTATCTATAAACATGACTTTCACATGGTTATTGAGATAAATAGAGATATAACCATGATTTAGGTTTAAATTTTAGATGATATCTAACTTGACCTTCATCTTTAGCCTTACGGATTTAACTTGGAACATCCTATAATATATGGTAACACTAATGATAAGAAATGAACTATAGCTTTAACCTTATCCCTAGGCTTGACCTAGCTTGAATTGTAAACAAAAGAAAACAAAAGTAACTCTAATGTTGGCTTGGACATTTATGGATGATTTTAATATTATATAATTCAACATCTGTAACACCCCCAAAATTCACTCCTGAAATTTTTTTTTTGAAAGAATAAAGCAGAAGCTAGAAGAGAATTTGGGGAATGTTACCGCCACATCTAACACAAGATAAAGGTCCACCATCTATCTCATGCTAGATTCAAGGCTAAAACCTATCTGAAATACCCCAAAACCCTAATTTTTGAAATTATGGCCAAATAAGGAATTAGTAGGGAATTAAACATATAAATATAATTATTTAAAATGAAGGGAATTAATTAAGGTAAATTAACAGGGAATAATAAAGAATTTAATTGGAAGAAAATTTGGGTATTTTCCTAATTAGTATGGAAGTTAAGGAAATTTAACTAAAATAGTCTAACTAAGCAAAAAGGAAATTTATTTAATATTTTATAAATATTAATATTCTAAACAGCCCAAAAATATTCTAAATAATCTATGCAAAATCCAAAACCCTAAATAAAACATTTTCTCTTTTCTTTTCCCTCATATTCCTTCTTCCTTTTCTTCCTTTTTCCCCGTCGGTTGGGCCCTTCCCCGCGGCCCAGCCCTTCTCTTCTTTTCCTTTCTCCCTCCCCCGCGGCCCAGCATTGTTCTCTGGCCAACGCCTGAGTGCGACGCAGCGTTTGGCCTTTCGATCCCCTAAAGCACCGCGTCGCGATTAATGAGCCTTATAACCGTTGCCAGCCAACGACAAGACGCTGCGTTTCGACCTACTAAATAATGAAATGACGCGTCGAGATTAGGAACGTTATAACCGTTGCCGACCGGCCAGTTTCTCCCCTTTCTTTTCTTCCCAGGACCGCCGGTCCAACCTAGCCTGCTGTCGTCTTCTTCCTCGCACCTGTGACCACCGCATCGCTGCAACACCGACAACGCCATAGTCCGGCCGTCCTTCTCGTCCTTTTTCCCGTCCCTTTCTTTCCCGATTTGTCCCAGCCTACCTTCCTGCACCGCCCAGGCCCTACCCCCTTTCCTTTCTCACCCAAACCGAGCCAGAACCTGCTGACAGAGAATCTGCAGACCTGCCAATCACCGCCAGACGGCGTACTGCCGTGACTTGGCGTGTCCTCTCCTCCTTCATCGTTTTCTCCCCCCAATTGTCTATAAATACCCCCCTTCGACAGCCATAACCTGTGCTACAAAAATTACCACGAAACTCTGCCTCTCTGTCGCCTAAAAATCAGACGAAGCTTCCGCCGCCGCCGGTGATCGCCGTCGCCACCGCTGGCCACCAGAAACACCCCTTTACCTTCCTCGAAAAAACCAAACCATCGCCGCCCTCCAGCCTGCCCTGCGCGTGCCGCCATAGACGTGCGAAGCTCCATGCTGAAAAACCCCTCTTCCAATCGCCGCCGCCGGTAGCCACCACCTCCGCCGTGTTCCACCCTCCTTCCACCTTCCAAAGTAACCTGCAGGTCCTCCCCTACCTGCCCATACCCTCCTTACCCCCTGCTTCCTTCTCCACCAGCCTCCACCATTTTCCACCACCTTCTCCCTCCTTCGGCTGCCGCATCCACCACCGCGCGCCGCCTCCCTTCTCACGCCACCACCCTCATTCCACTCCCCTATCCCTGTTGTCTCCTCCCCCACACTTAACTTTCCTTTTCCTCCTCCCATCTTTCCTCTCTTCTCCATCTCCGCCGCCGCCGCCGTTGCCGCCACGCGCCGCCGACGGACCACCACCGACCCTAGGTGGTTCTCCACCCATCCAAACCCTAATCCCCTTTTATATAGTTGCTACTATTTTCTACTAATATTAATACTAATATACTTATTATTATTATTATCCTTATTATTATTATTATTATTATTATCATTATTACCATTATTATTGTCTTTATTATTAATGTTCTTATTTTCTTACTAATACTAACATCCCTTTTAAACCCTAACTTATATTATACTTAACTTTGGTCTTATTTTTATAATTATTAGTATTAACATTTTTATTATTATTATTTCTATTATCCTTACTATGGTTATTATTATTATTGCTTAACCTTACTTGGTTGTACTATTGTTATTATTATTATATTTAACACATTTATCACTATTGTTAATAATAATACTACTTTTGTTCTTATCCATGTTACTTAACTCAAGCTAGTAAATATCATGTGGTTGTTAACTAAGAAGAGTACTTGAACCTTATTACCATACCATTTAACATTAACCCTAACCTCATTACTATGACACTATTATTAGCTATTACTATTATTACTACTATCACTACCTTATTGTTGTAATCAAAAGCATTTGAACCCTTTTATTATTGAAGAATATTCAACTATTATCATTATCACCCTTAGGAATAGTTACTTATAATATTGTGACCTTATAATAATATTATTTTGAATATGACACCATTAATAGACTTAGCCTTAGAAATTCTAGGGTTTCTCTCACTATAAACATTAGTGTCACTAGTATTAGTTTTATTATTATTATTATCACTATTTTACTATAGTTAGCATGAACATTATTATTATAAGAATAGGGCTAACGGGTCTAATAATATAAGTGTAACAATAGGTATTAAAAATAAACATATTTTGACTACTAATATTTAGTATACTAATTCTAAGGTAAAAACCCTAGTTTTTGTATAAAACCCTTTTTAGTAATAAAAACCCTAACCTTAAACTAGAATGAGGATTGATAGTAATTATAAGGGAAACTAATACTTAGCATTTTCCCCTTTTATAGGTAACCCCGACCAAATCCCTAAGGAGTTATAGGAGCGTGCTCCAAGCCCGGTGCCCAACTAGGTAAGGACGAAGCTATGGCCTTGTGCTATGTGTGATGTGTCGATGGATGATGATTTTGCCATGTTAATGTGTATTATGCATGTGTTATGAATAACCTGTTTTGTGTAGCGCAGCTTGGAGATTGAGGTATGTTTGTATGCATTTCCTATGACATGAGCATGACATGTATATGTATGATGTTTACGAGGTGATATGATATAACCCTCTAGGACATGCATGCTAGGGTGATTGTTATGATGATATGGGAATGAAAGGATAAAAAGGAAATAAATGGGAAGTGAGTTCACTAAGGGGGGATATGAGGTTGACCTAAGTACCTCATGATCCATGAGAAAAGATTTAATAAGGGAGGAATGACCTAAACAAATGAGAGTTGGGGAAACGATGTATGGGAGTCATAAAATTTGCATGATGACTTGGGGTGTTTGCATGAGGTGACTAACTCTTTCATGGGGGTGTGTCTTACGTGAGAAAAGTTGAATTTGGGTGTAAGTAAGAGAATGGGAGAGTCTTGGAATGATTGGAGACTTAGTATGAAAAATAATACGTAAGTTGGCGCATAAGAGACCATATTAGGGTTTTGTGTGTAAGCGGGTGTTCGAGTGTTTAAATTAAGCATGGGAATGAATCTTACTTGAGGAAATTTGATTTAGGGCGTAAATGAGATAATGTCAAAGTTATGGGTCCATTGGAGACTTAGATGTAAAATAGTACGTAGGCGGATGTAAGGGTGTATAAGGAATCCGATTAGGGTTTTTTAGAGAAAATGGAAATTTGGAAAGTAAAAAAGTAGGAATGATTAAGGAAGGGTGGAGTATGGGTTAGAGTGAGATTTCATTTATATACAAGGTGAGTATGGGTTCCCACGTGGAAGAAGAGACTTTGGGATGAAAAGAGAGAGGTTACTTGTGGGAGAAGAAAGGTACTAAGGTTGAGGTGATCAACTAGGGTTTTCATGGTTATGTGCTGAATCGAAAGGTAAAGTGATATGTTTTGGGAGAGGATCTAATTGAGGTAGGATGTGGGGCGTTGAATGAGGTAAAGGTAGCGTAAGTGGGAGAAGGTTGGGCCACATCGGCCCAATTAGGGTTTTCAAGGGAAAACCCTAGGGGGTCATGGGAGGTGGAGAGGATGTCATGAGTGTAGGGCCTAACCCACACCCGTAGGGGTTGACTCTTTCATCTAAGGGTAAGTGTAAAGGGAATGGATGTCGGGGTGTGATAAGGGGCGCAGGAGTCTCAAGGTATGGGACGGGCCCCCTGGGGAGGAGAGACGTAGAGGGTAGTTGATATGCATGTCAAGGGAGGAAAGCTTTATTTGATAAGACACGAATAAGATACTAATTACTTAAAGAGTAAAATTGTTGAGCCGGGCCCAGATGGATCCACCGGCATAATAGTGGCCAGGTGCCGGGGAGCCCTGGAGACCGATCCACCGGCATATAATAGTGGTTAGGTGCGTTCTGCCCTATCAGTGACCGATCCACCGGCTATAATAGTGGGGGATCCCTAGCTCAACAAACCAAACAGTATGTTGTAATTAAATCATGGAAAGATACGTTACAATCACAATGAAACACTATGAGAGTCGGGGCCAGACCGATCCACCGGCATAATAGTGGCCAGGAGCGTTCTGCCCTGGAGACCGATCCACCGGCATAAAATAATGGTTAGGTGCGTTCTGCCCTATAAGTGACCGATCCACCGGCTATAATAGTGGGGTTCCCGCACTCTCATGGATTCATAACGATTATTTTGTGAATCAACTATAATTATCAGAGTTATGAAAAGAAGAAGTTGGATTGAACCATAACCGATCTACATCATCCATAATATTACATGTTGCTTATGTGTTTGTGATGTGCATGTTATGTTGTATGATGGTATGCTTGGCCTTAGCGCACCTGCGCCCTTACTCAGTATTGGACCCATACTGATACTACCTTGATTGAATGGGTCCTGTAATGATCCACCGATGGTGGGGAGCAGACTTCCTGTTCAGGTTTATGATCGGGTACTATCTTGGGGTGGAAGGCTTGACTTGAGTGAGTAGGCGATCCGGATACTGATTCTTTTTGGGGATTGTTTTGTTAGCTATATTTTGTATTACGTTTCCCGTTTTTAAAGAAAAAGCATTATGGGGTTGTAATCCTAAATTGTATTCAAACTTTGTTTGACTTATATCTTATAACGATTTATGCTAAATGTCATCTTGCGTTTTATGATAATTCGTACTTATTGATGATCGGATTTAGCCTTAGCACTTAGTACTGGAACGGTAGGAATGAACCGGTCTGGTGCTAAGTGTGGCGGTAATACCCCCAAGTTTACGGTTTTAATTCTTTTTCTTCCGCTAACCTTTTGATTTAAGCGAAATTTTTTAGTAGTAAATTTGGGGGTGTTACAAGTTGGTATCAAATCTTTTGGTTGTTGAGAATCCGGTTTTGGTTAGAGATTCGATTCTCACGATCCTAAATGTTTTAACTAAAAATGTATTTCCCTTCTTCAAGCATTTCTTTCTCGAACCTCGGGGACGAAGTTCCTTTCTAAGAGAGTAGTGATATAATAAACCGTATTTTTAAAATCCAGATTTATTAAGTTTAACAATTTTATTAGTTTAATTTGATGTAAACAACTAATTATTTTAATTTTGATTTGTTTTATGGAGTTATCGATGATTTCAAACCCATAGTTGAATTTAATTAATCGTTGTCATTGCGGACCATCGTAGATAAACTCGTTTGCGATAATGAATTTATTATATTCCTATGATTTTGATTTTCGGTTGATCTTATATTTTAGATTCGTTTTCGAGTAAGACATTGCCGTGTGATTACGACTTTATTTTGGGTTTTATTTCGTTGACAAAATACATTAGTTAAATTATAGAATTTCTGTTGAATGATTAAATTTACTGCAATGATTTTATCCGTAGGAAATATTTTTGACTCTAAATTATTCGTTTCAAAAATCGTTAATTCTTTTTGGGAAGTTCTAAATTTAAAAGGGGTATTGAGAAATTTCTTTCCAAAATCAACCTTGTTAGGTTATATGCATTTTGATTTACAGAAAAATGATTTCGGAAATGACTACATTGGCCGCAGTTTGTTAGAACTCGACTTAAATATCTTATGATATGCTCTAAATAAAATTTTGAGGTTTTATGATATATATTTTCGTAAATAATACATATTTTATGTTCATGGGTAATTCCTTCCGAGAATGCTTCCAAAATTCTTATATGACTCTTTTATTAGTTTTAAGCCTTCGGATCCTTCCAAAATAAATTTTCGATAAATAAATTTTTGGTTAAATTTCCCAATATTAAACTTTGATATTTAGTATTTAATTTGAACTTATACCCCAGGCACAACAATCCCTAGTTCGTCCCTAAGGGGGTAGTTAATATAAGTGGCCTAAGACAGACTACTATAAGCATTAGAGTATCCCGAAACTAACCCTAGGAAGCCGCAGGAGACTTCGGGGGCGAAGTCTGGTTTAAGGGGGTAGTGATGAAATACCCCAAAACCCTAATTTTCGAAATTATGGCCAAATAAGGAATTAGTAGGGAATTAAACATATAAATCTAATATTTAAAATGTAGGGAATTAATTAAGGTAAATTAAGAGGGAATAATAAAGAATTGAATTGGAAGAAAATTTGGGTATTTTCCTAATTAGTATGGAAGTTAAGGAAATTTATCTAAATTAGTCTAACTAAGCAAAAAGGAAATTTATTTAATATTTTATAAATATTAATATTCTAAACAGCCCAAAAATATTCTAAAATAATCTATGCAAAATCCAAAATCCTAAATAAAACATTTTCTCTTTTCTTTTCCCTCATTTTCCTTCTTCCATTTCTTCCTTTTCTTCCTTCTCTTTTTCTTCCTTTTTCCCCGTCGGTTGGGGCCTTCCCCGCGGCCTAGCCCTTCACTTCTTTTCCTTTCTCCCTCCCCCGCGGCCCAGCGTCGTGCGCTGGCCAACGCCTGAGTGCGACGCAGCGTTTGGCCTTTCGATTCGCTGAAGCGCCGCGTCGCGATTAATGAGCCTTATATCCGTTGCCAGCCAACGACACGACACTGCGTTTCGACCTTCTAAACAATGAAACGACGCGTCGAGATTAGGAACGTTATAACCGTTGCTGACCGGCCGGTTTCTTCCTTTTCTTTTCTTCCCTGGACCGCCGGTCCAACCTACCCCGCTGTCGTCTTCTTCATCGCGCCTATGACCACCGCGCCGCTGCAACGCCGACAACGACACAGTCCGGCCATCCTTCTCGTTCTTTGTCCCGTCCCTTTCTTTCCCGATTTGTCCCAGCCTACCTTCCTGCACCGCCGAGGCCCTGCCCCCTTTCCTTTCTCACCCAAACCGAGCCAGAGCTTGCTGACAGAGAATCTGCAGGCCTGCCGATCGCCGTCGGACGGCGTACTACCGTGACCTGGCGTGTCCTCTCCTCCTTCGTCGTTTTCTCCCCCCAATTGCCTATAAATACCCCCCTTCGACTGCCATAACATGTGCTGCAAAAATTACCCCGAAACTCTGCCTCTCTGTCGCTTGAAAATCATACGAAGCTTCCGCCGCCGCCGGTGATCGCCGCCGCCAGCGCTGGCCACCAAAAACACCCCTGCACCTTCCTCGACAAAACAAAACCATCGCCGCCCTCCACCCTGCCATGCACGTGCCACCATTGACGTGCAAAGCTCCATGCTGAAAAACCCCTCTTCCAGTCGCCGCCGCCCCTTACGCCGCCTCTAGCCGCCGCCTCCGCCGTGTTCCACCCTCCTTGCACCTTCCAAAGTAACCTGCAGGTCCTCCCCTACCTGCCCATACCCTCCTTACCCCTGCTTCCTTCTCTACCAGCCTCCACCATTTTCCACCACCTATTCCCTCCTTCGGCCGCTACGTCCACCACCGCGCGCCTCCGCCCTTCTCATACCACCACCCCAATTCCACTCCCCTCTCCCTGCTTTCTCCTCCCCCACACTTAACTTTCCTTTTCCTCCTCCCATCTAACCACCTCCTCCATCTTTCCTCTCTTCTCCACCTCCACCGCCGCCGCCGTCGCCGCCGCCGGACCACCACCGACCCTAGGTGGTTCTCCAGCCATCCAAACCCTAATCCCCTTTTATATAGTTACTACAATTTTCTACTAATATTAATACTAATATCCTTATTATTATTATTATTATCCTTATTATTATTATTATTATTATTATTATCATTATTACCATTATTATTGTCTTTATTATTAATGTTCTTATTTTCTTACTAATACTAACATCCCTTTTAAACCCTAACTTATATTATACTTAACTTTGGTCTTATTTTTATAATTATTAGTATTAACATTTTTATTATTATTATTTCTATTATCCTTACTATGGTTATTATTATTATTGCTTAACCTTACTTGGTTGTACTATTGTTATTATTATTATTATTATTATTATTATTATTATTATTATTATATTTAACATATTTATCACTATTGTTAATAATAATACTACTTTTGTTCTTATCCATGTTACTTAACTCAAGCTAGTAAATATCATGTGGTTGTTAACTAAGAAGAGTACTTGAACCTTATTACCATACCATTTAACATTAACCCTAACCTCGTTACTATGACACTATTATTAGCTATTACTATTATTACTACTATCACTACCTTATTGTTGTAATCAAAAGCATTTGAACCCTTTTATTATTCAAGAATATTCAACTATTATCATTATCACCCTTAGGAATAGTTACTTGTAATATTGTGACCTTATAATAATATTATTTCGAATATAACACCATTAATAGACTTAGCCTTAAAAATACTAGGGTTTATCTCACAATAAATATTAGTGTCACTAGTATTAGTTTTATTATTATTATTATCACTATTTTTCTATAGTTAGCATGGACATTATTATTATAAGAATAGGGCTAATGGGTCTAATAATATAAGTGTAACAATAGGTAATAAAAATAAACATATTTTGGCTACTAATATTTAGTATACTAATTCTAAGGTAAAAACCCTAGTTTTTGTATAAAACCCTTTTTAGTAATAAAAACCCAGCCTTAAACTAGAATGAGGATTGATAGTAATTATAAGGGAAACTAATACTTAGCATTTTCTCCTTTTATAGGTAACCCCGACCAAAGCCCTTAGGAGTTATAGGAGCGTGCTCCAAGCCCGGTGCCCAACTAGGTAAGGACAAAGCTATGGCCTTGTGCTATGTCTGATTTGTCGATGGATGATGAGTATGCCATGTTAATGTGTATTATGCATGTGTTATGAATAACCTGTTTTGTGTAGCGCAGCTTGGAGATTGAGGCATGTTTGTATGTGTTTCCTATGACATGAGCATGAAATGTATATGTATGATGTTTATGAGGTGATATGATATAACCCTCTAGGATATGCATGCTAGGGTGATTGTTATGATGATATGGGAATGAAAGGATAAAAAGGAAATAAATGGGAAGTGAGTTCACTAAGGGGGGATATGAGGTTGACCTAAGTACCTCATGATCCATGAGAAAAGACTTAATAAGGGAGGAATGACCTAAACAAATGAGAGTTGGGGAAACGATGCATGGGAGTCGTAAAATTTGCATGATTACTTGGGGTGTTTGCATGAGGTGACTAACTCTTGCATGGGGGTGTGTCTTACGTGAGAAAAGTTGAATTTGGGTGTAAGTAAGAGAATGGGAGAGTCTTGGAATGATTGGAGACTTAGTATGAAAAATAATACGTAAGTTGGCGCATAAGAGACCTTATTAGGGTTTTGTGTGTAAGCGGGTGTTCGAGTGTTTAAATTAAGCATGGGAATGAATCTTACTTGAGGAAAGTTGATTTAGGGCGTAAAAGAGATAATGTCAAAGTTATGGGTCCATTGGAGACTTTGATGTAAAATAGTACGTAGGCGGATGTAAGGGTGTATAAGGAATCCGATTAGGGTTTTTTAGAGAAAATGGAAATTTGGAAAGTAAAAAAGTAGGAATGATTAAGGAAGGGTGGAGTATGGGTTAGAGTGAGATTTCATTTATATACAAGGTGAGTATGGGTTCCCACGTGGAAGAAGAGACTTTGGGATGAAAAGAGAGAGGTTACTTGTGGGAGAAGAAAGGTACTAAGGTTGAGGTGATCAACTAGGGTTTTCATGGTTATGTGCTGAATCGAAAGGTAAAGTGATATGTTTTGGGAGAGGATCTAATTGAGGTAGGATGTGGGGCGTTGAATGAGGTAAAGGTAGCGTAAGTGGGAGAAGGTTGGGCCACATCGGCCCAATTAGGGTTTTCAAGGGAAAACCCTAGGGTGTCATGGGAGGTGGAGAGGATGTCATGAGTGTAGGGCCTAACCCACACCCGTAGGGGTTGACTCTTTCATCTAAGGGTAAGTGTAAAGGGAATGGATGTCGAGGTGTGATAAGGGGCGCAGGAGTCTCAAGGTATGGGACGGGCCCCCTGGGGAGGAGAGACGTAGAGGGTAGTTGATATGCATGTCAAGGGAGGAAAGCTTTATTTGATAAGACACGAATAAGATACTAATTACTTAAAGAGTAAAATTGTTGAGCCGGGCCCAGATGGATCCACCGGCATAATAGTGGCCAGGTGCCGGGGAGCCCTGGAGACCGATCCACCGGCATATAATAGTGGTTAGGTGCGTTCTGCCCTATCAGTGACCGATCCACCGGCTATAATAGTGGGGGATCCCGAGCTCAACAAACCAAACAGTATGTTGTAATTAAATCATGGAAAGATACGTTACAATCACAATGAAACACTATGAGAGTCGGGGCCAGACCGATCCACCGGCATAATAGTGGCCAGGAGCGTTCTGCCCTGGAGACCGATCCACCGGCATAAAATAATGGTTAGGTGCGTTCTGCCCTATAAGTGACCGATCCACCGGCTATAATAGTGGGGTTCCCGCACTCTCATGGATTCATAACGATTATTTTGTGAATCAACTATAATTATCAGAGTTATGAAAAGAAGAAGTTGGATTGAACCATAACCGATCTACATCATCCATAATATTACATGTTGCTTATGTGTTTGTGATGTGCATGTTATGTTGTATGATGGTATGCTTGGCCTTAGCGCACCTGCGCCCTTACTCAGTATTGGACCCATACTGATACTACCTTGATTGAATGGGTCCTGTGATGATCCACCGATGGTGGGGAGCAGACTTCCTGTGCAGGTTTATGATCGGGTACTATCTTGGGGTGGAAGGCTTGACTTGAGTGAGTAGGCGATCCGGATACTGATTCTTTTTGGGGATTATTTTGTTAGCTATATTTTGTATTACGTTTCCTGTTTTTAAAGAAAAAGCATTATGGGGTTGTAATCCTAAATTGTATTCAAACTTTGTTTGACTTATATCTTATTAACGATTTATGCTAAATGTCATCTTGCGTTTTATGATAATTCATACTTATTGATGATCGGATTGAGCCTTAGCACTTAGTTCTGGAACGGTAGGAATGAACAGGTCTGGTGCTAAGTGTGGCGGTAATACCCCCAAGTTTACGGTTTTAATTCTTTTGCTTCCGCTTACCTTTTGATTTAAACGAAATTTTTCAGTAGTAAATTTGGGGGTGTTACAAGTTGGTATCAAAGCTTTTGGTTGTAGAGAATCGGGTTTTGGTTAGAGATTCGATTCTCACGATCCTAAATGTTTTAACTAAAAATGTATTTCCCTTCTTCAAGCGTTTCTTTCTTTGTAAAATCCGGATTAGCTTGTGAGGATAGTGTGATTGGGTAGCGTAAGTGGCCTTGTGTTTTGTCACCTTTATTGGGTTCTTTTAATTAGTTTGCCCTTAAGGGGGTAGTAACCCCTTTAGATTTACCCTAGTCTTACATATTCAGTGGAGTGATAGCCTTAGGTCGTACTTGGCGGGTGTGGTATAACGGGGCGAATAGTAATATATTGTGGTGAAGTAGTTTCACCTTCGGAGTTGTGACAAACTAGATTGGTGACTTGCCTAACCCTAAGTATGTACTTCTTCCTTGATTCAGTTCCATTGTATTTGGTAGGTTAAGCATTGATTTAAACTCGTAAACATCAAGTTATTTCTCTTCGGATTTACCTTTAACCTAATTATTTTGACAAAGGCCTATTCAATCGTTTTGTCAAGTTTCCACTATTTAGGTTTTCTCGAACCTCGGGGACCAAGTTCCTTTCTAAGAGAGTAGTGATTTAATAAACCGTATTTTCAAAATCCATATTTATTAAGTTTAACAATTTTATTAGTGTAATTCGATGTAAACAACTAATTATTTTAATTTCGATTCGTTTTATGGAGTTATCGATGATTTCAAACCCATAGTTGAATTTAATTAATCGTTGTCATTGCGGACCATCGTAGATAAACGTGTTTGCGATAATGAATTTATTATATTCCTATGATTTTGATTTTGGGTTGATCTTATATTTTAGATTCGTTTTTGAGTAAGACTTTGCCTTGTGATTACGACTTTATTTTGAGTTTTATTTCGTTGACAAAATACATTAGTTAAATTATAGAATTTCTGTTGAATGATTAAATTTACTGCAATGATTTTATCCGTAGAAAATATTTTCGACTCTAAATTATTCGTTTCAAAAATCGTTAATTCTTTTTGGGAAGTTCTAAATTTAAAAGGCGTATTCAGGAATTTCTTTCCAAAATCAACCTTGTTAGGTTATATGCATTTTGATTTAAAGAAAAATAATTTCGGAAATGACTAAATTGGCCGCAGTTTGTTAGAACTCGACTTAAATATCTTATGATATGCTCTAAATAAAATTTTGAGGTTTTATGATATATATTTTCGTAAATAATACATATTTTATGTTCATGGGTAATTCCTTCCGAGAATGCTTCCAAAATTCTTATATGACTCTTTTATTAGTTTTAAGCCTTCGGATCCTTCCAAAATAAATTTTCGATAAATAAATTTTTGGTTAAATTTCCCAATATTAAACTTTGATATTTAGTATTTAATTTGAACTTATACCCCAGGCACAACAATCCCTAGTTCGTCCCTAAGGGGGTAGTTAATATAAGTGGCCTAAGACAGACTACTATAAGCATTAGAGTATCCCGAAACTAACCCTAGGAAGCCGCAGGAGACTTCGGGGGCGAAGTCTGGTTTAAGGGGGTAGTGATGAAATACCCCAAAACCCTAATTTTCGAAATTATGGCCAAATAAGGAATTAGTAGGGAATTAAACATATAAATCTAATATTTAAAATGTAGGGAATTAATTAAGGTAGATTAAGAGGGAATAATAAAGAATTTAATTGGAAGAAAATTTGGGTATTTTCCTAATTAGTATGGAAGTTAAGGAAATTTATCTAAAATAGTCTAACTAAGGAAAAAGGATATTTATTTAATATTTTATAAATATTAATATTCTAAACAGCCCAAAAATATTCTAAATAATCTATGCAAAATCCAAAACCCTAAATAAAACATTTTCTCTTTTCTTTTCCCTCATTTTCCTTCTTCCTTTTCTTCCTTCTCTTTTTCTTCCTTTTTCCCCGTTGGTTGGGCCCTTCCCCGCGGCCCAGCCCTTCTCTTCTTTTCGTTTCTCCCTCCCCCGCAGTCCAGCGTCATTCGCTAGCCAACGCTCGAGTGCGACGCAGCGTTTGTCCTTTCGATCCGCTGAAGCGCCGCGTCGCGATTAATGAGCCTTATAACCGTTGCCAGCCAACTTGTGGATCACTCAAGTCCAGCCTTCCACCCCAAAACAGTATCCGATCTTAAACCTGCATAAGAGGTCTGCTTCCTACCATCAGTGGATCATCACAGGACCCATTCAAACAAGGTAGTATCAATACGGGTCTATTATTGAATAAATCCCACTACATTATCTTGTGGGAGAGACGTAAACTATAACATCAAGTACATATTAAATCATGGTACAATACGTTGATACAATATTATGCATACTCAAAACCCACATCACAAGTCCTACCATAAACATATAATAACATGTGAAACATATGTAACATCCTATTTAAACATATAAGTGGTATGACCGAAATATAAAGCAGCTCATGCGCCTCAGGTAGGAATAATCTATATTATTGACAACTCATTACATGGCCACAATCACATAAGCCACATGCAGTAATACGGATAAAAAGAACCGGCTATGGTCCGGGTAGATTCATTCTTTAGATCTCTGGTAAATATAGTCGATTCACATCATAATCGTTATGAATCCATGAGAGTGCGGGAACCCCACTATTATAGCCGGTGGATCGGTCACTTATAGGGCAGAACGCACCTAACCACTATTTTATGCCGGTGGATCAGTCTCCATGGCAGAACGCTCCTGGCTACTATTATGCCGATGAATCGGTCTGGCCTCGACTCTCATGGTGTTTCACTATAAGTATAACGTATCTTTCCCATGATTTACTTGTAACTTATGTTTGGTTTGTTGAGCTTGGGATCCCCCACTATTATTGCCGGTGGATCGGTCACTTATAGGGCAGAACGCACCTAACCACTATTATATGCCAGTGGATCGGTCTCTAGGGCACCCCAGCAACTGGCCAATATTATGCCTGTGGATCGGTCTGGGCCCGGCTCAACAATCTTCCTCTTTAAGTGATTAGTGTCTTAAAATATCTTATTTGAAAATATTTTACCCTTGACATGCATGGCTAACTATATCCACACTCATCCTCCCAGGAGGGCCCATCCCATATTTTGGGACTCTTGCGCCCCTTATCACACCTCGACATCCATTCCCCTTTACGCTTACACATAATGGGAACCAATTCCTATGGGTGTGGGTTAAGGCCCAACACCTCATGACATCCACTCCACATGCTATCCCCCTCTAGGGTTTTCCTTTCGAAACCCTAATTGGATCTATGTGGCCCAACTTTCTCTCACTTACACTACCATTACTCCATTTATCGTCCCACACCTCATCTCATTTAGATCCAATCCCAAATCATATCGCTTCACCCCTCGATTCCACATGTGACCGAAAAACCCTAGTTGGCCACTTCAACCCTAGATATTTTATAAGGTACCTTGTCTAATTTCTTTTTTTCCAAGTGTGATTAGCCCTTGTATTTATTTTCTTATTTTAAATTTCTATTACCATGTAATACATGCTATTGTTGGAATTTTTTGAACTAAGGGGTTATTAATGAAATATTGTCCGATGATTGATCAAGGAATACCGAGATAGAATTTTAGAGGAGAGAAAAAATGAGAAGTTGTATTAATGATTTTTTTTCCATTAAAATGAGTGTATGACATCTTATTTATAGAATAACAACTAGGAAGGAGAGTGATACTACGAATTCGAGAATAGGGGATCATCCCGGCTCGACCTAGTGAATTATTCCATTAAGGAACTGGGAGAGCCACTTTAAAGGATGAGCATGTCCTAGAGTTTAATAATGGTATCCTCATTTTTTGGGTTGTGACCCCTTCATTCCAATAGTATAAGTTTGATAATTTCCCATATCAACATTCCCTTCAAAACTTTATCCCTTACTTCCATCCTTTCCTAGAGGTTGGTAGGATAAACTTTAATTTACAATTGGCCCTATGTATAAAATAATTGTTTCTTTATAGTAGATTGATCATCATAATCCATTATCAATGACCCATGTAAATACATTATAAAAGATGATGTATCCATTAGTCATTTATTAACACAAAGATTACTTTTAGCAAATTAGAAGTGAAAAAATTTATCTTTAACCTAAAATTTTTCATAAATGGTTAATCAAAAATATAATAAGTGATCATTAGTTGCTTACAAATAAAATTATACAAACATCATGTTGTCCTATTATCGATATAATAATGAACCAGTCATCAATCATTTCACAAATGTGAATATTAAAACAAAAATTACTCCAAAATATAGCTAGCCAATATCCACCAAATGGTTTAATTTATATCCTTCCTTTCACTCCTATCTCCATATTATCACTTATCATAATTAAGTACACCTTTAGCCTTCACTAATAATGTATGCCATAAGATATGATCCATTTTAATCCCTTAATTATGCAAATAGTCCATGCTAAAATCCATATTTTATCTTATTAATCATCATGGTATAGTCACAAGCATAACCGAAAGATAAATAAATGAATCATGCAAACCAATTGAACCAGTTGATTGGTCTTACCCCACCAGTCAGTTAGTCGCACCAACTAGTTGATTGTTTTTGGTCGATAAGTTGATCAGTTTAACTCACCTAGACCATGCTTTCTTGAAGTCATTCGATTGGCATGGAAAATAAGTTGATGAGTTTAAGTAGAGAGAAAGACCATGGTCTCTATGAGCATACCGGTTGATGGGTTGGGTCAACCAATCAACTATTCTAGGGACCCATCAATTGGTTTGAGATAACCAACTGATAGGTTTGCCCTAAAATGGTATCAAACCACATGTTTCATGCAAATTCTTATATAAAAATCATTTCTAGTCATGTTAGGACATGTATCTACATAAAATAACATATTTCCAAAAACATTAGCATGCATATCTCACCATAACATCATCATAGCCTATTTTATCCATTTTCATGCTCCTTACATAATTTGGGTATGTAGGTCATTCATGCATAAAACTACATTTCATCAAACCAACATTTATCAACCAACTAACATATCACTTTTCATAAATAAACACATTCTAACATTTTAAGAGTAAGAATTACTCACTTGATGTAGACTAAATCCCCTTAAAAATAGAATTCCCATGTTTGTGAAAACTTCAACTCTTAAAACCTTAAAAGCCAAAATCTTAACTCATATATTATACCAAAACCTCATCAAATTCCAAAAATAAGTAGAAAGGAATAAGGATATACTACGGAGAAAAAAAAATATAGAAAAGCTCAATTAGACCACTCAATCTTTTCCCAAAATCTAACTCTATTTTTCTTAGAACTTGAAATAATAGAGAGCTAGAGATAAGATAAAAAGAATGTGAAAAATAAATTTGCAATTGTTTAAAGTGTGGATAGAAGAGAGGAGAATATAAAACATAAGGACTTTTGGTGGCTAAAAGAAAATGAATTACAGGGATGATTGGGGTTATTTATAGCTAACCAATCAAAGGAAAATATAGAGGGTTCAAAAGGCAACTCAAAACCCTACCATTAGCTATTTGAATTTGATCAGAATGGCTAAATTTTCCAATAATTTGCTGACCTTATCTCCTGAGCTCAAATGGGTGACGTTAGGGACCTCAAGTTCATCAGGATAGAATTAGCATACACGAATGAAGAAATGTGAGGTCGATGTGGAAGAAATATTCTAGCTACTCAAAACCATGCTTGAGATGAAAGTAATCAATCTCAAAATCTAGCAGAGGAGAAAGAAGAAAGTAAACAGTTGCTAAGGTCATCTCTCTTCCTCATTTGTCTCAATTGACCTCTAGAAAAATTGAGACAATATTTTTGGTTAAAAACAACATGAAAATGGCTAGGAATATCTTAGGTATAATCAGTATAAGTTAGTAAGGATCCATTTTAGTGCAAGGGATTTCCTTAAAAATTAAATTCAAAATTGTGACCAGCTCAACAAACTAGTCAATTAGTTTGGGTCTACTAATCGACTATTCATCCACCAGTTGATTAGTTTCCCCTAACAAGTTGATCCGTTTCACCAAGGAACTTAATTTAGCAAATTGGTTAGGGCTTAGAATAGGGTTATATAGTATACCAAGTTGATGTGCGTTCTATATTTTGATAAAGATATTCTTAATATCTTTTTATAACTAATTCCTATTATGTATTCCTATTTGTGTTGATATATTTTTTTTGTTTGTGGAAATAAATGCATTTTATTACTTTCCAAAAGTATTATGTAATAGGTACATACTCAAAAATCAACGAGAAGAAAAGAGAATAAATTTGTTTTGTGTCCTTATTGGGATTTTTATCGTGATAATTATTTTTTGTTGTTTTGCAATATTATATCAATTATGGATATTGTTCTAACAACTGATCACTAGATATATATTACCTTTTATGATTACATAGAACAACATTCTTATACTATATCACTAATTAAAAATTAGTTTTTGGTCTTGCATTTGATATGAATTAGGTTTTGAAAGCAACATCTTTTATGATGAATATGGTTGTAACACTTTATATTTATTGTGTATCTTCCACAAAACCTTTTTCAAACAAAATTTATGCATCATGAAAGTTGAGATTTTACACATAACTCTAATAAAACCTTCATTGTATATTCCAAATCAAATCATAATATTGAATCAAAATCAAAGGTTAAAAAATTGATACAATTTTTCTTTTAGCTATCATACAAAAATGTGGGGTATTATATAGGAAGATGAAGGCCACCATGACATATTATATGATTTGAAAGCCTTTCACTTCTTTCTTTCTTCAGGGGGCTTAGATAAACCCATTATTTATTTCTTCTAGCCTTTTTTTGTGTGTCTTCTATACATTCATCTTCATCATTTTAGAAGAGGCCACTACACAACCTAGTCCACTAACGTTTCTTGTGGAGTGGTTTGGTGAGGCATTTCAAGACGATTTTTGTATGAACCTATGAGATTCAGTAATTAGATAAGTGTACGTGCAATGAAATACAGCATGTCCGAGACCATTTCCTGAATAGATGCTCAAAGGTTTTTTTTTATTGCTTCAAGTTAATAAGTTGTGACTATATTATCCTCTCTAAAAGTATCACTAGTAATGATATCAATTATATATGAAGGTTCTATAGGAGACATAATTTTTCTTTTCAAAGATCAATACAGACAATGCTTATTGTTGTGGGAATTTTACAAATCAAGGGGTTCTTAAGAAAATCAAGTCAAATCTTATGTAATCAAGGAACACCAAGAGGGAATTTTAGAGGAGAAAGGAGAAAGAAAAAAATAGAATATGCATTAATGATTTTGGCCCCTAAAATAAGTAGATGGCTTCTTATTTATGGAGGAACAACTAGGGAGGAGAGTAAGGGGAGAATACTATTCATTCAAGAATAGGGAATTGTCCCTACTCTATATAGTGAGCTGCCCCATTAAGGAATTGAGTGGGCCACTTGAAAGGATGAGTATTTCTCAATGTTTTATGGGTTGATCCTTACTTTTTTGGCCATCCTAATTTATGCCTAATAGTACTTGTTTTAGAAATACCCATATCTTATGTTTTATTATTCTGTTATTATATTTATGTAGCACATGTTCATTAATATAATGTTTTTATGTGAGCCTTATATTGTGTATCATTTTATTGATACTTTTGTGTAGTAGTTTAATATAACTAGTACTTGTGTATTAACTTATCCATTTCATAGTCGCTTACTTATTCAATGGGCAGGTGATACACTATATGTGCAAGCATCTAAACCCCTATTAGAGTTATGCATGACAAAGAGCGTGCAAGCTAGAGTTAAGCTAACTAATGCCTAGATTTTTTCCCTATCATTAGAAATGCTTTAAACATGTTACTAATACAAACACTATTTTTTTATCATGCTTTTCTAATATTTTCTTACCCTAACAATAACATAATAATTGTAACTCTCCTTTAGAGAAGACTATTTTTTCTTATTTAACCATTATTTTATTCCATGTTTACACTTGTTTTTCTCATACTCTTTTCAAATGTGTAGTAAATATTATAATGGTCTCAGGTTAGGTGTCAACCACACCTATTCCTTGAGGTATAAGAGAAAGTTTAGCCTTACAACCAACATAGATTATGTGTTGATTGTTCTTTCTTCGTGTTGGATGTGGATGCAACCCCCTATATTTCCTATTTTGTTCCACAAATCCTTTTCCAAAAGGAATTATTTTTTGTTGTGAAAATGGTGGATTTATATAAAATATTTTGGAAGTGTATGAATTTTAGGTATCATCACTATGTTTCATAAATTGCTTATTTAAATGCACATTAGATGCTTAATTATAAAATTATTGGTTAATATGCATCACTAAGGATGTATATACTATAGGGTTTAGACTTTGGAAAGTAATCATGTTTGGGGATTGCATGTTTCAAAGATGTTTAAGCTATTTTGATTTTGATTGATTTTGTTAAATGCTAATAACATGCTCATTAGGTAAGTTATTCTTAAATTTTTATTAACTAAAGCTTGCATTGACTTTGATATTATAATTCCATTTGAATTACTCCTAAAAAGGGACAAAATTTCAAAAAAATTCACTTCTAAAGTTTACATAAAGGATACTTGAACTCAAACACATAAATTTGAATTGCAATTTGAAAATCGATATGAACCTCTTTGATGGTTTCATAAAATAAAATAAAAAAGAGATAAAATATACTTACTTAACCTTTATTAAGTACTTGAATTGAATATGGAAGCGTGGAAAATAATACACTAAATCAAAATTATCCTATTATTTCTTCGATAGGATAATGACATAAAGAAGTTAGTGAAAAACACAAGGTAAATCATCTAGGACCACAAGCCCAACTAAAAGGAATAGAGATCAAGGTTACAATGTAGAGAATGAGTTTGGTTCTTTGCTCATAATGAACGGTGAAAAAGGTATGAACACCTTTCACTTAGAAAAATTATATCCACATAATATCCAGATAAAAATTATGAAATAATTGGGACTTTTAAACAATGTGATTACTTTCTTGACTAATGTCTGAATGCATTACTTTCATTATGGAAAAAATAATTTTTACCAACATATTACATTAGAATTACAAAGTTATTTTCAATTTGATGCTAATGTTTTAGATAGTGGGTGTGGTAAAGTAAAATTTTAGATACTGACTACATCAACAACTTAAATAACTTATTTGAAATTTTTATGTTACCAAAGGGTAGGTGACTGTGAGATACTACCCAACATTCCTATGCAAAATATTTTTCAAATCTCTTTCATTTCTTCTACATTCATTGCTAGATCTATTATTTCTATGCTAATATCATGACTTCTATTATATTTCTTTTGCGCAAAAGGACTACTTGCTCTAGGTTCAATTCAGGGGAACCTATAGTCATTAGTTGTGATAAGTATCTATTAGACCTCATAGAGATATAAATACCTAATTTCGATGTGAATATTGGCATATAAATGTTGGTTAGGAACTCAGTAGTGATAGATTATGCACTTAAACACATAATTCTTCAAGGACAATGGGGTGATAGGGTATCTTATCATAGGTACAATCCCAGCTCCTAAGTGAAGGTATTTTTATGTAAATGTTGGTTAGGACCTAAGTAGTGATATATTTCAGATATTGAGATTGATGAAGAGACATTACTTCATATTCCAATAATCAGAGAATATCTAAATGTGTCCCCCAATAAAGTTATACATATGGCACTAATTTGAAAGGTTGAGTTTAACATCAATATGTTACCAAGTGTCCAAGGCACCATACTATATGACACCCACCTAGTTGGTGGATTTATTTGAAAAGAGCTATATCTAGCCACATGTACCACAATGGGGAGCACAAGTCCTCTTCTTGAAGAAGAAGGATGAGAGTTTGAGGTTGTGCATTGATTATTGAGGATTGAATTAGGTTATAGTAAAAATATTATATTCTCATCCTCACATCAATGACCTTTTCTATCAACTCAGATAGGCCACCATGTTTTCAATGATTCACCTCGTGTTAGGTTATTATTAGTTGAGGATGAGAGAGTAAACAGTCCTAATGATAGCTATTCAAACCAAGTACACCCATTATGAGTTCACAAGTATGCATTTTAGACTCACACATGCATTGGAAACATTCATGGCTCTCATGAATCTAATCTTCAAGTAATACTTGGATCAATTCGTTAGGGTTTTTATTAATGAAATACTTACATATTCTGAAAATTATGAGGATCATGAGCAGCAATTGAAGTAGACTTTAGCCCTATTGAAAGTGCATCGGTTGTATACCAAAACTCATTTAATCATCAAGGTTGTTTTAAATTGGCCAACACCGATGTTAGTTAAGGTGGTGGTATATAGTTTTTTAGTTATAGCTCACTATTATCATATATTCATCCCTGCAATATTTCTCTTGCATTCACGAAATTATTGAAGAAGACTATGCACTTCCACTAAAATGAGAAGTTTAGTAGGTCTTTTGTGAAGTTTAAGAGTATGTTAACTTCATCCCCAAATCTTATGTTGCCAAATGGGATAGACGGTTTTGAGGAGTACAATGATGCTTCTTGTAATACCCCCATTTTACTAGCTTTCTATTTTGTAGAAGCCTTGATTACTAAATTTCTCAAAGTTACTACCATAATTAAAATATGTTCGACTCCCTCGCCTTTCTTACACTAAGTGGTAAAGCTAAAAAAATATGATTAGAGTAAATTAGCGAAAGTAGAAATAATAGATAATAGACTTGTGAATAAACATATTGGTACAATAGTATAACCAAAATACAATATGTGACATAGGAATCTAAAGGAAAAGTGTAACACCCTCAAAATTCACTCCTGATTTTTTTTAAAGAATAAAAGAATAAAGCAGAAGCTAAAATAGAATTTGGGGAATATTAGCGCCACATCTAACATAAGATAAATGCCCACCATCTATCTCATGGTAGATGTAAGGCTAAAACATGTTAAACAAAATTCCAAACAACATCAATGCCATGAGAATAAACTCCCAAAATGAGATATCCACGGGCAGATGGCAAGCAAACAATTTCACTGAATAAAATCATCACTGAATGAATCAGTGGAACCTATAAAATAAATCTAGATTTTTAAAGCTTATCAGAATACGATGAATTAAAAGTCAATTACAAAGCCCTTGAAATTTTAAATACAGCACTTGAAACTTCCAAAAATAAATACAGTTAAATAAGACAAATCCCGATAGATCAAATTCCAGATTGTCTACTATCTCAAGCTAAGCGTTCCACCCAAATACAATACCGATCTCAAACTTGCACAAGAAGTATGCTCCCCACCATCAGTGGATCATCACAAGACCCATTCAACCAAGGTCGTATCAGTACGGGTCCAATACTAAGTAAATCCCACTACCCTATCTTATGGAAGAGACATAAAATATAACATCAAGTGTATATTGAATCATGGTGCATTACGTTGATACAATATTATGCATATTCAATACCCACATCATAAATCCTACCATACACATATAATAATATGCAAAACATATGCAACATCCTATTTAAACATGTAAGTGTGGTATGATGGATATGTAAAGTAGCTCATGCGCCTCAGGTAGGAATAATCCATATTATTGACAACTCATTACATGGCCACACAATTTCAGATGGAAACATATTAAACTAATAAGAGATTCAGATAAACCAACTGGGCATTTATGGACAATGTTAAACCAACCAATCGGGAATTTATGGACAATGCCAAACCAAACCAATCCAATCGGGCATTTATGGACTATGCCAAACCAAACCAATTAGGCATTTAGCAAGAAAGCATTTATGGGCAATGCCAAACAAACCAATCGGGCATTTAGCCCCCACAGACATTACTTAGGGACATGTCTAGCCTCAAACATTACTCAAGGACATGCTCAGCTCCTAACATTTCTCAGGGACATTTCTAGCCCCAAGCATTACTTAAGGACATGCTTAGCCCCGAGCCATGATTCAAACACATTCAACACCCTGTTATGCTGAGGGAGGCATTAAATTATTAACATGCATTCATATCATCTCATAATGCACCATGCAGCTAGAAAACCATAAAGTGTGCTCCATCCCTTGGCAAACAATTCATGCCACACATTAAGATATTTTCTAGTCAATTAATTAGATATATATATTGTGATCTTTAACATATCTTTCACATATCCTTGCTTGAAGGTAAAAACCTTAACCTACTTTGTTACTCAATCATACTTATAACATGCTCTTTCACTTAATCATACTCTAAAATAGAAAATGCAATCCCATTCCAACATGTGTAAGCTCATTCGTCCTCCTCAAAAGAGTCAAACAGTCCTATCATGAATATTTTTACCCTAACATGCTCAACAATAAGCCAAAGTATAAATTACTTAAACCTCATGTTTATACAAAGCATCATACAAGACATATTACATGTTTGATATACCGACCAATGTGAGTTACACACTTTCACCTCTTAACACATATACACAATGGTCCATCCTCACGAAACACCCATAAGTGGAGGTAAGTAGAGACTTACCTAAATCCAAAGCTAGCTAACCAAATTGAGAAGAGAGAGAGCTATCAAGAACTCGACAATCCATGAGGAAGTTTTCCTAGATCGCCCATAGAAATCAGAAACTAGGTTAGAAACTATCTTATGAATCAATAATTCAAATATTATAATTATATCCATACAAGGAAACACAGACAGACTTTCTTGAAAAACGTGTCCAAAACCTAGGACTCAAGAGCATAACTCTATTAAGATTTAAGATTAAATAATAACTCAAATCGGGTTAAATACATATCACGTAAAGTATTTTAAATTGATTTGGAAGCTACGGAAATGACAATAAAAGGTAAGTTATTTTCTCGAAAATGATTTCCTAGTTAGGTTTTACAACCTCAAAGACAAACCAACCATTTGTATAGAACCAAATCCAACCCGATAAGGTAAAAACATAATTCAAATGATTTAAAATCAAATCCAGAAATCAATCAGGAAAGGAAGCATAGCATAATCAATTTAATAAACCCATCTCTGAAAATTAGGGTTTTTAATGCCCGAACTACGAACTGACTAATTAACTTTTATTATCTAAATTTGATAGCTTAAGAGTATGATTAAAATAATTTTAAATAAATCTAGATAATCAATTTCAACAAAATAATCTTCCAATTAGTCTATTCAAGAAGGTCCATTTTCAAAATTAGGGTTTTAAAGCCCATGACACAAACTCAGATAATTCAAATCAATTAATTCCAATTGAAGGTATTAGAATGCAATTAGGGTCATTTCAGCTATTTCCATAAATTTAATTTTAGAAAAAATAATTATTCAAATGATTAATTTCATAATTTAACTTAAAATATAGGGTTTTAGGCCCGAAAATAAAATTCGATTGAATTCTATTAATATATTTAAATTCAATGTTTAGAAATGCAATTAGATATATTTTATAACATATCATATTATCAATTGCTCAAAACCAATAAAAGAAATACCCAATTTAGCATAATTAGGGTTTTTGAGCGCGGAACGCAAGTCTGATCAATTCCCACTAAAATATATAAATTGATAGTTTTGGAATTAAAATTAAATATGTTCTAATGTAAATTATATAATCAATTGAATAAGAAAACCCAATTACACTATTCAATTTAGACCCTTAAAACTTTTGACCTAAAAATCCAATTTTGATCAATTTCACACAATTTTTTGAAATCAACACTTCCAATATGAAATTACATACATTTCAAACGATATTATAAAATCAATTGAGTGAAATGACTCGACTATGCAGTCCAATTTCATCACACATGAATTTTGACCTAGAAAGTCAATTCCAATTAATTCCATATAATTTTCTCAAATTGATGGCTCTGACATGAAATTAGATACATTTTATAGCATATTATAAAATCAATTTACCCAAAATAGCTTAATCAGACGAATCCGAAAAATTCGGGCATAACCCGGCTAAAAATTTGATTTTCACAAATCAACTAAATACTCTAAAATTAACCACTCTAAATCAATCATACATCATATATATACATAATTACACAATTAATTTAGCTTATCATAAGCTAATTCATACTCAATCAATTAAATCCAGGGTAAGGGTTTTCAGAAATTTATACCAAACAATAATTAGCAAATCAGAATAAGGGAAGGTCGGAGAAGCTTCGCTGGAGGTCAACCAGTGCTCGCCGACCATCACTCGAGCTCGCCATGACCTGAGGGTGACACCGCCTCCTTTGACTGCTACTGGTGCACATGGCTGTTGTGCTATGTCGACCGAGGCTGTTGTGGCTGCTGCTTGCTGTTGCTACTCCTTGCTACGGCAGTCAGTTGTAGTTGTGGCCAACGGTGGCTGGAGTGGAGGAGATGGGGTTGGGTCACACGCAAAGAGTAGGGGACAGGTGCAGCAGGGAAAGAGAAAGAGAAGAGAAAGGAGAGAAAAAGAGAGAATAGGAAAAGAAGAGGGGGAGTCGGGGGAAACCGGTTAGGTTTTTTTTTTTACAAATACAAATACAAGTATAAAATAAAATACTAAATATCTAAATTTATTATTGGAAGATTTTATCTAAAAATTTTCAACCAAAATTATTTCATAAGGATCGGAACATACAAAATGAATATAAGGACCACATAAGGAATCTCGGAAATATTTTCGGAAAATTTACCAATGAATGTAAAAATTTATATTGTTTACGAAAATACATTATAAGACCTAAAAAATTTATTTAAAAGCACATACAAATATATTTAATTTAAATTCTAATAAATCGAGACTAATATAAATAATTTCCAAAACCAGTTTTCCACAAACAAAAAAAGGTAAAACGAAAAAAAAATTAATTTCGAAAAGAAATTCATAAATAAGCTTCAAAGTTCTTTTTAATTTAAAACTTTTTGATGATCTTAACGAATTCATAAATGAATAAATTCAAAGTCAGAAATATTTTCTATGGATAAAATCGTTAAAATAACTTTGACTATGTGAAACATAAATTTTATAATTTAAATAACATTTTTTGTTAACGAAATATAACTCCCAAAATAAAGTTGTAATCATAAGACGAAGTTATAATCGAGAACGAATCTAAAATATTAAAAAGAATGGAAATTTAAATTTTTAACCGAAAATCAAAATCTTGAACGAATTTATCTAGAATGATCTGGAACGACAACGATTAATTAAATTCAATTATGAAGTTGAAATCGTCGATAAATCCACAAAACAAATCATACCTAAAATAATGAAATGTTTACATCAAATTATGCTAATAAAATAATTAAACATAATAAAATTGGATTTAAAAAATACGGGGTATTACAAAAAGAGATCATAATAAAAACTATCACTAGAAGGTATATTAGGGCTTGCCCTAACTCTTAAACCCACTGGTTAATTCTGAAATGGAACTTCTTCTTAAGGAATCCACTAGTTGTGCTTGCTCTTATATGTTTCATGCTACTCCATGGCCCTCATATAGACATCTGCAAAATTAATATCACTACAACTTTCTCATACTAAGTAAATCACAATACTTCATGAGCAACAGCATACCCACATTTCACATAGTCTCAAAGAATCTAAAAAGCGTACATGATCAGAAGGTATGGACTATAATCGCAAATAATATTCAAGGAATAAAATATATAAAAATATAAATATAAAAATAAGAAATAAACCATACCAATCCACATTCATCATCTAAAGGTACAAAGTCTTATATAATTTGATAAATACATTCCAATTATAGTGGAAGAGTAACAAGGCAACTGCCAAAGCAATACCAAAAGACCAATCCAAGCATAGGGTACTAAGGCATCTATTGAACCAAAAAATCCAACACTAACCAAGGTAGGACACTAAAAAAACTACCACACCAACAATCTATCACAATACCATGGTAGAGTACTAAGGCAACTACCAAACCAATAAATCAATTCATTTTATTTTATTCCATAATAGATATTTCAATTTTTACTTACTTACATGAGGGAGAGACAAATCAATCTAAGGACATAGCGGTGCACATGGTCATATTGTCACCCAAAGGAAATAGAGTACCCTAACCTTAAACCTAAGGACACAATGGTATGCTTGGCCATATCAGAGCATAAAGAAAACACAGTATCCTCCCATAAACCATCACCAAGTATATAAGTATTGTTACCCCATATAGGACCCGTAGGTCACCTATAAAGTAGAGTAGGGCTTTAAACTAGGGTACAGCGGCATACCAGTGAACGAAAATAACAAGCACAATACCTCATCTCTAAGGTAGCGACCCTTAGAGAACAAACATTAATAACTTGAGTTCTTTCATTTTAATTTTTAATATTTTATTAGGCGATCACATAAGTCACATATGATATAAAAATTTACATTTTCTATACTTATTTATTTTTAATTATTTAATTAAACCCTAAGGTCATAGGTCTATGTCAAGCCAAGCCAAAGATAAGGTTAACCTATCAAATTCTATGGTCATCCTAGCATTGAAATATTTATAAAAGATGGTGAAAATTACCAAAATACCCTTTAAACCCTTATTTCACTATTTTCTTCATTTTTCATATAAAACATTATCATTATGAGAGATTTTTCATAATTAGGCATACAGGCAATATTTCACATCATCTTTACATGTAGGTGATCTTTGTGTTTTGATGATTTACTATATTTTCTACTTTTCATGTATATAGTGGGTTCTGACTACCAAAACCCTAATAATGCGAGTCTCATGTACCACATATTCCATGCAGCATGTAAGTATACATTTTAAAACATAAAGAATTATTTAACAAAGAAAATTATCGACATATTTCACATAGAAGAATATCTCTAACCCTAGGCCATGCGAATAAGATTTATCATAAGCTAACCCTCATCATGCATATAAGTATCTATGAGGATTATCATAACCCTAAATTCCATGCATGAGAAATCATGAGGCATAAGTCATAGAATTAGAATCATAACTTGATAAGAATGGAAATCCTAACAAAATCTTCGACATACGACATTTGACATATTACCATGCATACCACTTAATTTTAAATAATCATGCCTATCATCTCTTCAGAATATTATCATTTTTTCATGCATGCTACAATACTAAAAAAGAATAAAACTCTAGCATGATTATAGGTCTTAATGTTCCTAGCATGCTCGCACATATATTCCACCCTCCTATGAGTGATTGGATTTACCTAATCTAAGATTGCACAAAAAAAGTGTTATCTAATTCTCTCAAGGATTACCTATGAATTTAGCATCTGTACACATAAATATATTAGCTTAAAATATTATTCACAATAATCCAAAATTACTAAAATAACTTAGGGCTCCTAAGGAAGAAGTTTTGGCTGAGAAGAAGGGTGGTGGCAATGCTGAGAATGTCCGATGCTAGGAGAATAGGAAGGATGAGAAAAGCCAGTGGTAAGGAGGGGAATGTGAAACAAAAGGTGTGGAAAAAAGGGAGAAGAAGAGGTGTTACATAAAGGTTCAAAGAAGGATGATATCTTTGGTGAAAAAGTGTGTAGGAAAAATGAGGGAAGTGACTGCCAAAATGGCAAAAAGTGGGAGAGTTAGGATTCAGGGGATATGGCCGAAAGTAGGAGTGGAGGAATGGCAAGCTTGGTCAAAGGAGACGGGGAAGGATAGGAGATTATAGTCGGTGGTGGGTGGTTGAGTCTATTAAAAGGGACAATGATAAAAAATGGAAGGGAAAGTTAGCACATGGAAGAGAGGTTACAAGGTGTTTGTGCCTAGGTGTAGGGGAGACTACAGCAGGGGTGGCTAGTGTAGTGTATAGATGATCTATGATGGCGGATGGTGGCTAGGTAAGAACATTAGGGTAGAGGGTATTAAGCTTATAGAAAGGAAGATCTAGCATAGGTGATGATACTTCCAAGGTGGGATTAAGCTTATAGAAAGGAATTGGGAGTCACTACAACCTTACAAGAGACTAAACCCTTCTCAAGACATATAGCTAGTAGATAATCATGCAAAACACTCATTAATCAATCACACCAATATATGCACAAATAACAATGAATTATAAACACTCAAAAGCAAAAAGGTATGCCAGTTGTGATGTCCACAAATCCACGAGCTTATGCCTCACTAATCACATTCCTTTTTTTAACCATCAGTCCTCCTTGGGTATTATCAAACCTAAAGTCTAAACTATACTATTTTATAGTTAGGCATGAGAAGAAGATCCTTTTCCCTTCACACTTATACTTGGGATATTACTAATAGGAATTTGAGTCACCAAGAAAGAAAATTGCCGATAGGCTGTTCTACCAGCTAACTGTACCTACTAATGTTGTGTTTCAACTCCTTAATAGTAACACTCAAATCCTCTATGGCCCATATCACCACACTTCTAAAACTCAATCATTATACTCTAGTAGTCCTTAACTAGGTTCCCATTACACACCTAGTAGTGACAAAACCTTAGAGGTTTGTTATTCTTGAACCATAGTCCAAAACACTATGAATATTGACCACCACTAGGTTGACTTTATTAAACACTCGACTAAACCCTCTTATCACCTCTTTGACACTAAAAAATCTATGCTAGCCTCTTAGTCCTCCTATGAGCCTTCTTTCCTTCTTGAATCCTTTTTAGGGCACATGCCCTCATATACACCATAAGCACATCGATCATAATCTCTCCTCCTGACTGTATAGGTCTAACCCTTACTCAAAATGATGAGAAACCATCTCACTACCAGCTATCTCTAGCACAAAATCAAGTAGCATGGAGAATTTATGAAATTAATCCACAATAGACATATTACCATATTATAGGGCTAAAAACCTCAACATGCTTCGCACAACGCACATGCACATAAACACATAAAAAATCCTTCCCTAGTTTCTACTTACATAATCACTAGAATCTTATATCTTCTTCAGCATTCATCTCCCATTCCTCGTAGGTTAAATGTGCCAATATCCAACTTCTTTCCATGAAGGAAATCACGAGGCCTAAAGATCTTCTCTAACTCCCTAATCCATCTCTCTCAAACTATTGGTCCTCAAACACAAGCTAACAATGGAACCCAACATCTCTAAGCCAATTCTCATCCGGAATGACTATAGGATGTAGTAGTTGAGGTTGTGGTTACGGATGTGGCTATGCCACTCTCTCTACCACTGTAATAAGTAACTCTTAAATACACAAAAGGTTCATGTTTCGACCTATAATACTAAAGGAAATAGATTAGTATGGTTACAACGCTAATGAGCACAATCACAAGCCACCTATAAGAAGGCTAAGTACTCCATATCATTCAAAGGACGATAATAACATTAATATTTTTCACAAGTGTTGCACAATATCATACACATGCGTTTAAAAGAATTATTAATCATTCGTACTATATAGTCATACAACTATCATGGTTACAATCATTACAAAAATAATAGTTAGAACATCAATAGAAAAAGGAAAATTTAATCTACTAGGGTTACATGTATTATAAGGATAGATCACTACCCTACTAAGAATCCACCTAACGAAAACCTAACCACAGAAGGCCTAACAAAAACCTCAAAACCCGTCTCAAATCAATCATCACCATCAAAACTTTGAAGGCTCATATCCATAACAACGTCAAATGCCCAACTATCACAAATTACCCTTTGGAACAACTCCTTATGTAGTATCATATGCTCACTCTCCAAATCACAAGGTTCATCTATCTCACTCAGATAATCTAGGGTAGTACTCAACGGTATTCCCATCCTATCTCTCCATACAACAACGATCATGACTAGCTCTCTTGGTAGCTTATCATAATGTAACAAGAAATTTTGACCCTCCATTAACCTAGGATATTGCACACTCATCACAAATAGATCCCTATACACTTCTCTTACTGAAATTCATGGCTCTACTGAAGCAATGTTCCTCAACAAATGGTTAGATTGAAACATATAAGATCTAATGTATTGGCCTTCTTTCTCTATATGGCTCAACTCTTCTGCTAGCCGCCTCAATTGGACTCTGATAACCTCACTTGGGAACATCCTAAGGCAAGAAATAGGTACCTTATATGCTCCAAGAGACATTCTAAGGATTCCTACAAGATATAACAACTCAACTTAGGTTTCATCAACCAAACCATCTCCTAATAATAAATTTTACTCAAAATTCCAACCAAGATCAAACTCAATTCTCTATTCTAAAGTTTACAAACAATACTCCATGAGTATAACTCCAAGTACAAAGACCAAAAAAAGATAATCCTTATGTCATAATCCACACAAGACTAAACTGGACTTCAATTCACCTTATAAATGGAATCTGTTAAAAATAAAAGAGAGGATTTTAAAAACCCAAAGCTTTGATACCAAATTGTAACATCCCCATTTTACCAACCAAAGCTTTTCTTTTTTGTAGAAGCATTGATGACTAAATTTCTAGGTGTTACCACCACCCTTAGCATAAGCTTGGCTCTCTCATCTTTCTTACACAAAGTGCTAAGGCTAAAAAAAACATAATCAAATTAAATTAGTAGCAATAGAAATAATACATAATAGAGTTGTGAATAAATGTAGTAGTACAGCAGTATAACCAACAAAACTTAAGGGGCATAAAAGTCTAAAAAAAATATCATAACATAAACTAATAACTAAAGGTACATTCATGTTTGGCCTAACTCTTAGATCCAAAGGCTCATTCTAAAAATGGAACCTTTTCCTAAGCACTCCACTTGTCCTACTTGCTCTTATAAGCTCCATGCCACTCCTTTACCCTCACATAGTCATCTATAAAAGTCGTTTCATTATGACTTCCTCGTAATTAGTAAATCATAATACCTCACAAAAGGAAGTAAACCCACATTTCACATAGGCACACAAAATTCAAAAAGCATACTTAAGAACATAGATTGAACCATAACTACAGATAATATTCATGGAACAATATGTATAAACATCCAAATCTCAAACTCAATGGTAAAATGTACCAACCCATTTTCATCATCTTCAGGTACAAATTCATATATAATTTTCTAAACACATTCCAATCATAGTGGTAGGCAAACTAGATAACTACCTAAACAACATTACAAAATAATACAATGATATGGCACTCAGGATTCTACCGAACTAACAAATGTATTAATAACTAAGGTAGGGCATTGAGGTAAATACTGCACTAATAATCCATCATAATGCCAAGGTAGGGTTGACGAAAGCCCAAATACTCTTAGTACCCTTACTAAGAAAAGCACCAATTATCCTTTAAAAATAATTAATTATATTTGTATCATTGTCTTGCAGGATAATCAAGAAAATTGACAATCTAGCCAAGAAAGTGGGGAAAAGGATTCAAGACGGTGCTATCCAAAACGGGATTTTGTTGCTGAGAAGAAATATTTGAGTTTCAAGAATATTAGCAAAAATAATGGCATTATCGCCAATTAGCAAAATTCTATTATTAGTATTTTTTTTTTCTTTTTTTTATTATCTTGTAATAAGGGTTTTAAGCAGCTAGTCAAGTTGGGACTTGCCTAAACCATCATTAAACTACCTTCATTTCCCCCCCCCCACATTATCCTTAATCAAACCACACTCTAAGCCCACCTTTCGTATCGACTTAAAAAGGCCCAAATTCTAAACCGCTCACACACTCCCCGTCTCACCAGCCTTCAAACCCAATCCTTCAGCGTTGAAGGTCAAACCAAACGTGGCATCAAGGCCGCTCCTTCAGCTCGACCGAACCCTTCCGCCTGCGATTGTTCCTTCCTCTAACTCCGCCTTCTTCGTCGCTCACCATCAATGAAGATTACCCACCATTAATCCACTCTGCCCACTCCTCTTCTCAACCGTTGTCCAACGTTCGGCTTCCTTTAACCCTGGCTAGTTGTTGCCCTATATAAAGCTTCTATCTTGATGTAAAAAGAAAAACTTGGTTCGAATCGATTTCAGCATATAAAATAAAGCTATTAGCTTAATTCTTACGACTTTGCGTCGTTTCTTGTCGGTTTCCGGCAGTCTTGTTATTCTCGGCTTCGAGGATTTAGATCGGGCAGTCCCAATCACCCTATCCCTATTCCTGTTCAGTTGTTTTTGTGATTCTTGTGTAATTTTTACTAAACTCCATTTGGAGTTTGTTTCAGCTGGTATCAGAGCGTCGATCTGCTTCGCTCATCTCTGAATTAATGTTTTTCTTTTGTTTTTTTTTTCGAAACCCGTTCCGATCTGGGGTTCTGTTAGTGTCGATCTCGTGTTAAACTCCTGTCTTTAATTCCCAGTGTCAATGTCGTATTTTTTTGATTTTTTTCTTGATTTCTAGTAGCAATTTTCTATGTTTGAAATCTATTCCTGTTTTGAGTCGATCGAATTAATCGTGCATTTCCAGTATCAATTGTATGTGTTTGATTTTCTTGCCGTGTTAATTTCGAAAGATTGGTGTTTTTATTTTAATTTTTTTTTCTTCTATCCAAACAGTACCCTGTTTGGATTATCTGGTGTCGACCTTTGTTTTGTATTTTCATAATCTTGCCGTGTTAATTTTTTTTTTTTTTCGTCTGACTTTAAAAAAAAATCTAATTTTTTTCTTTTTCTTTCTTCTAGAATACCTTTCCCCTAGTGATCCGAACTTGATACCAAAATTAATTTGGTATCGAGAAATGGGGCAAGATATCGGGTATTAGGCGGCAATTTGATATTCCATATCGTTTAAGCCACCAGCTCGGAAACCCGCCCTATCGAACAGTCACGGGCTAAAAGCCCAACATTCTAATCATTTGCTACGTAAGTAATGCCAACCAATTGTGTGAATAGTTAATATATATATAAACGGGTTGAAATGAACTCACGAACCGGAAATGCGATATCAGGACATGTGTCGGAAGGATCTGATAGTAACTCAAACCCTATTTCCGCACAACTACGTATCCTAATTGAAAGACTGGATCAGATTGAACAAACAATTAATAATACAACTGAACCTATCCATTCACCCCAGCCAAACAGACATCCTAGGAACTTCCACCCCGAGCCAGATATTTTCTCAATCGACGGCTCATCAGCCCAAGAACATGCTAGAATGGGACATCGACCTCGCTGACATCCAAGACGGTACGATCGGGAGGACCGGAACCTAAATAATATCAAATTAACGATCCCAGCATTCAGTGGAAAAAATGATCCTGACGCATACTTGGATTAGGAAAGAAAAATAGAGTTGGTCTTTGACTGCTACAATTACTCAGATGAAAAAAAGATTAAACTTTCCATTGTTGAGTTCACCGATTATGCCATCAATTGGTGGGATCAGCTTATTACTAACCGGCGCCGAAACCACGAGAGACCGGTAAGAGATTGGAACGAGTTCAAAGGACTATTACGACGCAGGTTTGTACCTAGCTATTACTATCGAGAACTCTACCAAAAACTACAAAACCTCGTCCAAGGCCCTAGAAGCGTTGATGAATATTATAAGGAAATGGAAATCGCAATGATTCGGGCCAACATAATCAAAGATAGAGAGGCGACCATGGCTAGATTCCTTAGTGGACTTAACAAAGAAATAGCTGATAAACTTGAACTCCAACACTATATGGATATCAAGGAAATGGTTAACTTAGCCATCAAAATTGAAAAACAGATCAAAAAGGTCAGGACCTTTAAACCCCAACCCAAATTCCAATCCGGCCATTCAAAAAATCATAACTGGAAGCAGCCTCCTAGAAGTGAAGAAAGACCGAGAGTTCCATTCGACAATAAGGCAATCCCTCTTAAAGAAAAGGGTAAGGAACATACAAGTGGTAATTCTAGCAATGGACGTTCAAGAAACATCAAATGCTTCAAATGCTTGGGGCATGGCCATATCACGTCCGAATGTCCCAATAGGAAGGTGATGGTGGTTCGGCCCACAGGAGAGGTTGAGTCCGAGGATGATGAGTTTGTTGACCACTCCCCTACTCATACTAACCCCTATGATAGTGACCCTGGCCATGATGAGGTATATGCGTCCGAGGGAGAACTACTCGTCGTACGACGTGCCCTGAACGTGCATGCGAAAATTGATGACGAGCGAATACAACGTGAAAATATCTTTCATACCAGATGTTGAAATAGCGACAAGTTATGTAGTTTGATCATTGATAGCGGTAGCTGTGTCAACACCGCAAGTGCTAGCCTAATTACCAAATTAGGGTTGACAGGCGCAAAACACCCTTGACCCTACAAACTACAATGGCTCAATGACACAGGTGAGGTCAAGGTCTACAAACAAGTATTACTTTCAATCCAAATTGGGAAATATGCGGATGAGGTATTATGTGATGTCATTTCCATGCACGCTAGTCACGTTCTACTTGGGAGGCCATGGCAGTTTGACAGGAAAGTAACACATGACGGGTATAAAAATAACTACTCCCTTATCAAGGATGACAAAAAGATCACTCTAATGCCGCTATCACCCAAGCAAGTCCATGATGATCAACTCAAGCTTCAAGCCAAATTCAAAAGCATGAGGGAGGAAATAAATAAGACCTCGAAACCCAACATGGAAGGCCAGAATAAACCACTACGTAATTTTTTCACCCGAAAAAGGGACATCTCTTATGCCTTCTACGCCATGTTACCCATCTATATGCTCATGCGTAAAGAATGTTATCATAGTGATTTCACTCTACTTGATTATGTTCCTAATAACATACGCACCTTACTCAATGAATACTCTGAGCTCTTTCCTGAAGAAATTCCACAAGGGTTACCTCCAACTAGAGGAATCGAACATCAGATTGATTTCGTACCAGGAGCCTCCATTCCCAATAGACCTGCATATCGAGCTAACCCTGAGGAAGTAAAAGAACTAAAGAAGCAGATAACTGAGCTACTTGAAAAGGGGCACATTCGAGAGTCCATGAGTCCTTGTGTTGTTCCTGTGTTACTAGTTCCAAAAAAGGACGGAAGTTGGCGCATGTGTATTGATAGTAGGGCTGTTAATAAAACTACCGTCAAATACCGATACCCCATCCCTCGGTTAGATGAAATGCTTGACCAACTGCATGGGTCTATTATATTTTCAAAAATTGACTTAAAAAGCGGGTACCATCAGATTCGCATGAAGGCTGGAGATGAATGGAAAACGGCCTTTAAAACCAACTTTGGACTCTATGAGTGGCTGGTGATGCCCTTCGGCCTGTCTAATGCACCTAGTACTTTCATGTAACTAATGAATTACGTGCTCAGACACTTTATTGGAAAATTCGTCGTCGTATACTTTGATGACATCCTTATATATAGCAAGTCTTATGAGGAACACCATGATCATCTACGATTTGTTCTTGAAGTGTTCAAAATCGAGAAATTATATGCCAACCTCTCCAAGAGCAGATTCTGTTTAGAAAGTGTTGTGTTTCTTGGATTTGTGATAGGAAAGAATGGAATATCCGTTGACGATGAAAAGGTGAAGGCCATACGAGACTAGCCCGTACCCCAGTCTATTACGGAAGTAAGAAGCTTCCATGGCTTATGTAGCTTCTACCGGAGATTTGTGCGTAATTTCAGCATTATAGCCGCTCCCCTCACCTCTGTTATAAAAAAGGAAGTCGGGTTTAAATGGGAGAAAGAACAGCAGAATGCCTTTGACTTATTAAAAGAAAAGCTGACTAATGCCCCCATATTATCGCTACCTGATTTCGATAAGGCTTTTGAAATTGACTGTGACGCATCAGGAATAGGTATTGGAGTTGTCTTATCTCAAGAAGGAAAACCTATTGCCTACTTCAGTGAAAATTTAAGCGGTGCTACCCTTAATTACTCCACCTACGAAAAAGAATTATTTTCCCTAATTAGGGCTTTGAAAACTTGGCAACACTACCTATAGTCCAAAGAATTCATCATCCATTCGGACCACCAAGCACTCAAATACCTAAAATCTCAGCATAAGCTAAATCGGAGACAAGCCAAGTGGATTGAATTGCTTGAATCCTTCCCATATATGGTTAAATACAAAAAAGGTGGTGATAATATTGTTGTTGATGCCCTAAGAAGGAGATATACATTGGTTGTTACCATGGATGCTCATTTATTAGGGTTTACCTATATTAAGAATCTATATGCAACTGACGATGACTTTTCTGAATTGTTCAAACCATGCGAAAATACCACCGTCGGAAAATACTATCGTCATGAAGGCTTACTTTTTCGTGACAATAGATTATGCATAACTAGATGCTCTATGCGTGAATTGCTTGTACAAGAAGCCCATAGTGGAGGTCTGATGGGCCACTTCGGCCATCTCAAAACTTTAAGTATCATCAAAGAGCATTTCTATTGGCCCCACATCAAACGAGATGTACAACGATTTTGTGATCAGTGCGTGACCTGTAAACATGCTAAATCCACTTCTAAGCCACATGGATTATACACACCTCTTCCCGTTCCCAAACAACCATGGGTTGACATTTCCATGGATTTTGTACTTGGACTACCCAGGTCTAACAGAGGGAAAGATAGCATCATGGTAGTTGTCGACCGATTCTCCAAAATGGCACATTTTATTGCTTGCCATCGTACCAATGATGCTACCGCAATAGCTGATTATTTCTTCCAAAATATTGTGCGCTTACATGGTGTGCCACGTACCATTGTATCAGACAGGGATGTCAAATTTCTCAGCCACTTCTGGTGGGTTTTATGGGGAAAATTGGGGACAAAATTACTATTTTCTACGACATGCCATCCCCAGACTGACGGTCAAACCGAAGTAGTAAATCGCACTCTTGGTAACATGCTTCGAGCTATTTTGGATAATAATATTAAGCATTGGGAATCCCACCTACCACATGTGGAGTTCGCATACAATCAGACCATCCACTCCACCACCAAGAGGACTCCATTTGAAATTGTCTACGAGTTTAACCCTCTTTCACCACTTGATCTTATTCCTTTACCCATAACCGATTATACTAACTTTGATGCAGAAAGAAGGGCGCAATCCATAAAATCATTACATGAATCAGTGGAGAAACAAATAAAGCAACGCAATCATCAGATAGCAAACGCAGCAAACAAACACCGCAAGAAGATTATATTCGCTCCAGGGGATCTTGTGTGGGTCCATTTACGAAAAGAAAGGTTTCCTACCCAAAGGAAATCCAAACTCGCACAAATAGGCGACGGTCCCTTTACCATCTTGGAACGCATTAATGATAATGCTTACAAGATTGATCTTCCAGGAAAATATGGCAATATCACTGATACTTTTAATGTTTCTGACCTATCCCCCTTTTATGATGCAGGTTAGGTTTCGGTGACGAAACCTTTTCAAGAAGGGGAGGATGATGAAAGCCCAAATACTCTTAGTACCCTTACTAAGAAAAGCACCAATTATCCTTTAAAAATAATTAATTATATTTGTATCATTGTCTTGCAGGATAATCAAGAAAATTGACAATCTAGCCAAGCAAGCGGGGAAAAGGATTCAAGACGGTGCTATCCAAAACGGGATTTTGTTGTTGAGAAGAAATATTTGAGTTTCAAGAATATTAGCAAAAATAATGGCATTATCGCCAATTAGCAAAATTCTATTATTTGTATTTTTTTTCTTTTTTTTTATTATCTTGTAATAAGGGTTTTAAGCAGCTAGTCAAGTTGGGACTTGCCTAAACCATCATTAAACTACCTTCATTTCCCCCCCCCCCCACATTAGCCTTAATCAAGCCACACTCTAAGCCCACCTTTCGTATCGACTTAAAAAGGCCCAAATTCCAAACCGCTCACACACTCCCCGTCTCACCAGCCTTCAAACCCAATCCTTCAGTGTTGAAGGTCAAACCAAGCGTGGCATCAAGGCCGCTCCTTCAGCTCGACCGAACCCTTCCGCCTGCGATTGTTCCTTCCTCTAACTCCGCCTTCTTCGTCGCTCACCATCAATGAAGATTACCCACCATTAATCCACTCTGCCCGCTCCTCTTCTCGACCGTTGTCCAACGTTCGGCTTCCTTTAACCCTGGCTAGTTGCTGCCCTATATAAAGCTTCTATCTTGATGTAAAAAAGAAAAACTTGGTTCGAATCGATTTCAGCATATGAAATAAAGCTATTAGCTTAATTCTTATGACTTTGCGTCATTTCTTGTCGGTTTCCGGCAGTCTTGTTATTCTCAGCTTCGAGGATTTAGATCGGGCAGTCCCGATCACCCTATCCCTATTCCTGTTGGGTTGTTTTTGCGATTCTTGTGTAATTTTTACTAAACTCCATTTGGAGTTCGTTTCAAGGGTACTCATGCAACTAAAAATCAAAAAATCTAATCCTTTCATTTTATTACACAAAAAATATTTCAATTTATACTTGCTTGCACAAAGAGGATATAAAACAACCTAGGGACGCATAGGTACACATGGTCATATTAGCGCCCAAAGGAAACACAATATCCTTATCTCGCACTAGAGGACACAGCAATACGCCTTTTCATACCGACACACAAAGGCAACACGGTATCCTCCTAACCTCGTTCACCTAATATATAAATATGAATACCACATATTGGACTCATAAGTCATCTATATGGTAGAGTAGGGCTTTAAATTGGGGCACAACAGCAAACATGTGAATTAAATTAATGAAGGCTAATAACTTACCTCTAAGATAGAAAACCCTAGAGAAAAATGATTTCCATTACAAGGTCTTTAACTTTAAATATTAATATTTTGTGAGGTGATCACATAAGTCACATATGGCACATGAATTTCCCTTTTATTTCTAATTATTTAGATAAACCATAAGGTAATAAATATATATCAAGCCCCTATAAAAATGAGGTCAACCTATCAAACTCTATGGCCATCCTACCGCTAAAATATTTGTAAAAGATACCTTAGATAAAAATTAAACACTCTTCAAACCCTAATTTCACCATTTTATTCAATAATTGTAGCAATTATCATCATTATGAGAGATTTTTTAGGATTAGGTATTAAGGAAATATTCCACATCATTTTAGCACATAAGTAATCTTTGCAATTAGGTGATTAACTATATTTTCTATTTTTCATGCATTTAGTGGCTTACACCCACAAAACCCCTAGTCATGTGACTCCTACATACTACATATTCCATGTAGCATGCACATACACAATTTAAATCATAAAACATCATTTAACTAAGAAAGTTATCATCATATTTCATGTAGGAGAATATCTCTAAACCTAAGCTATGAAAATAAAATATATCTTAAGCTAACCCTAATCAAACGCATATGCTTCAATAAGGATTATCGTAACCATAAGCAATCATAAGGCATATATCATGGAATTAAAATCATAACATGATAATAATGGAATTCCTAAAAAATTCTTAGACATAAAGAAGTAAAACATTAAAAATATTACCATTCATACAAATCAATTATAAATAATCATGCATATTATCCCTTCATCATATTATCATTTTATCATGCATCCAACAAAACTCAAAAAGCATAAACTCTATCATGAATCTAGGTCTAAAAATTCCTATCATGCTCACATATAAATTTACCATCCTATGAGTAATTAGATTTACCTAATCCAAGGTAACACAAAAGGAGTCTTCTCCAAAGCTCTCAAGGGTTACCTAGAAATATAACATCCAAACATATACGTATATTAGAATATAATATTAAAAAGTAATAATCCAAAATTACTAAAATAACATAGGCCAACTGACCGGTCTAACAAGCAAAAGGAAAGCTAAGGAAGCACCAAAAGAGAAAGTTTTGGCCAAGAAGAATAGAGGTGGCAACAATGAGATTGGTCGGTGCTAGGGCACCAAGCTTGAAGAGAATAGTTGCTAGTAGGGAAGGGAGAATCATTGTAAAGAAGTAGAAAAAATGGAGAAGAAGAGGTGCATCACAAAGGGTCGAAGAAGGGGGAAAACTTTAGTGTAAAAGAGTGTAAGAAAATGAGGGAAGCTTATGCCAAAATGGCCGAAGGAGATTTGATCGAAATTAAGAAGGGAGGAAAGGTAAGCATGACCAAAGGAGATGGGGAAGAAGCGGTGGTTATGGCTAGTGGTGAGGTAGTTGATTTGGTGAAAGGGAAAAAAATAAAAAGGAAGGGAAACTTAGCAGATAGAAAGATGGTTATAAGGTTTTTGTGCATAGGTGTAGGGGAGGTATTGATAGGGGTGTCCAGTGTAGGGTATGGAGGATTATTAATGGGGATTGGTGGCTAGGAAAGGAGGTCGGTGGGGATTTTTATTGTAGAATAAAAATGGTGTTGGAAGGAGTAATGATATGGAAGAATGGAGATTAGATTTTATGCCCAAAAGGGAGCTCGAGTGAGGTAGAAGATTGCAAGATGCATGAGGGTTTTTGGTACGACACAGGAGGAAGATATTTGATATAATAACATGGGTGGTGTGTAGGGAAAAGAGGAGAAAAACTAGGAATGGGTAACATGGAGGAGAGGGAAGATATGGAGGAGGAGGTGTAGGGTGATGGTTCGTAGGGTAAGATGCCAAGGTAGAGGGAAATAGGGTGATGGTAAGGAAGGTCTAATATAGGTTAGGTGATAGGTTAGGGTAAAATATCTTGTAGAATCTATTAGGTTACCGAGCTAGATTTATTTGATGAAACAGATTCTTGTTGGGACCCAACCTATGTTTAAAAGTTTAATACGCACCTTCTAGAATATTTTATCCTAATTTAATTTTATAACTAATAAGTTATAGTAATTATATTTATTATCAATTATGATAAAATAATAATTATAACTAATACACATAATTAACGGTTATACTTAGGGTTTCTAGAAATAGGGTATTAGACTTTTAATTATATCTTAGGTTTTTTTGTTAAATTAATATGGGATGGTAGTAGACTATGTTTCCTAAAAATTGAAGCCAAATGAGTAGAAATATCCAACTCATAATTTGTAGTGTTTGCTTTGAAGATCTACAGACAATAACTTTATGGAGTTTAATATAAGTTTTAAACTAACCACAAGAGCCTCAAATATATTTTCACCCATTAAAAGTTGAACTTGAGGAAGCATAGGTGCTTGTAGTTACTCTATGGTAGAAGACGTCACACTCCTTTAATAGGAAATTATTACCAGATCCTTTATATCAGGAGCTAGGGAGATAGGCATTGATATTATTATAGCTAGTAGCTTGGAGGTGTGAATGTTTGCTTTCACCATCACATCTTCCATCTATAACAATAGTTTGTTATCCATGGGACATAAAGCTCGAGAGTACCTATTATGGCATTTCTAGTGGTAGAGTTATGTGGTTTTCTATTCATGAGGATGATAGTATCAGATATTTGGGTATATGGTGTGCCCCACAAGATTTTGAGATTCTTAAGATGATGGTCACTATACTCCTCAAAACGTCTACCCTATAGTAGGTAAGTTATATAAGGATGTAAAGAAGGTATATTAGTGGCCACATATAAAACAAAAGGTTACAAAATTTGTTACCAAATGCTTCACTTGTCAAAAAGTTAAGATTGATCATAAGAGGCCTATAGAGCTAATGTATTCATTAGAGATTCTAGAGTGGAAATAGGATAGCATCACTGTACATATTTTGGTTAGTCTTCTCAAGACATAGTGATTTTGATTCCATTTGGGTTTTTACTAACTGGTTGACTAAGTCCGCATTGGTTATCTCAATGAGGTTGACTTTAGAGTATGGAGCAAGTGGTTAGTGCTTACAAGAAGAACATGGTGAGATCTCATGGGGAACCCAAGATTAAAGTGATTCAAGATAGTATAAGAGTTACTCAAGATCGACAAAAGAGTTATGTGGATTTAAGAAGAATGATTAATACTTTTGAGGTATGGGCACCAAAGTCCTCATAAAGATATGTCCTACCAAGAGAGTGATGCATTTCAACATGAAATACAAGCTCAACCTAAGATATATTGGCTCATACAGGATTTTAGAGCGAGCCAGTAAGGTTGTGTAATGGCTAGCATTATCAATGGAGTTGATTATTTTGCACATTGTCTTCCATATTTCCTATGTAAGAAAGTAAGTAGCAAATCCCTCTCACAGCATCTAGCAAGAAATGTAACACCCCCAAATCTTGAACAAAATTTTTTTATTTTGAAGAGAATGTGAAAGCGTATAAAATAAAAAAAATTGGAAAATGTTACTGCCATAGCAATTATGGTAGAGGTGTGACAATCACCTAATATATGTTTGGTTAATGCAAAATAGAACAACAAACAAAAGAATGCATGCTCAAAAATACAATAGTAATGATAACAAGGATAAGAATAACATAAATAAGAGAGAGAATTATAAAATCCAAATACATAAACTAAATCGAAGAGATTAAATTACTGGATAGGAGAAAAAACATCCTAACATAGTGGGAAAGACCAATTTAAATTGATTAGCCTAACTCTTACATAAACCAAAATGTAAAGCTGAATCCCCAAGTAATGGATAGCTAATTGTCCACAACATCATCCTCGACATAATCTAAGATATAATCATAACCCTACAAATTGTACTCTACTCACTAGAATAAAAGTTTGATTGTCATAGTGACCACAAAAATGTAATATGAGTATGATGAAATGTTGGTAAAACAAACTACCTAATATATAATAAAGGTTCATACTGCACATTGAAAGTCATATAAAATACATGGTATACGATATGCATAGGGAACATTACGGATAAGAATCAAGGGTAAAATATGTTGTACTCTACGGCATACAGAGCACACATAACCATGAATTCATGATTTTCCACAATAATCCATAAAGGTGAAATAATATAATATCATTATCCATAATGAGGACAACCGTATGAATGTAATTCCCACCATCGCTATTCAGTAGTGTTAAGGGGATTTTCTTATGGATGTACAAAATCCAAAATACTTGGTCTCTTCTATGAGGGGCATACACTAAACTCTGGTCCAAAAACACCCAAATAACACATCCATATAATTAAACTAATGTCTATATCCAAGATTGGGATGAATGTAGGACTACAACTCCCACCACCACTACACATTAGTGCCATAGAAATTTTCTTAGAGAAATTCAACATCCACCACACTTGGTCTCCTAGGTAAGGGACATACACTCAATTTTGGGTATACCTCACCCACTAGACTAACACTAGGTAAAGCAGTTTGTCTAAAAGATCCCCAACATCCACCATACTTGTCCTCTTAGGTCAAAGGGAATAAAAAGGTAACCAAACCCTATATATGCATAATAGGAAGGCCTCTAAGATCTTATTATTCAATTCCAAAGATTAAGCTAATTGGTGCTTTTAGTGTTAACACCAAAAATTAATAAAGGCATACAAGCTAAAAAAAATTAGGTGTTTAGAGGTGGCACCAAACTCGACAAAACAAGCACCACAATATTTATCATTTTTATATTTCCTTAATTTCAAGTAAGCATGGTTAAAATTATGATTTAATGTCACAATTTAATGGAAAATTCAATATAGAAACCTAAAAGAGAGATATAAATGATTAATAAGCATAACAAAATCAGGTGATATAAGTAAACAAGTTTATAAGTCGACAAATCTGGCCATACTAGACCTAGGGAAAAATATATACATAGCAAAACGAATTCATTAGTTAATTTAACCAATTAACTATTCATAAAACTAGTTAAAGGGTTAGTTGGATTAGTCTATGTATATGGGTCGAGAAAAAAACCACTATAGTTATAAAATAACTTGTTGATGGGTGTGGAAAACCGATCGAATCTTCATGGAAACAAGTAATCTAGTTTGGAAAATTAATATACCATTCATGTAATCGAGCAGTTTTTCACACAAATAATGAATCAGTCTCACAAAGAAATCAACTTGTCTTGGAAAAAATGAATCAAGAACAATGATCCACAAATAATAAAAATCATAGATATTTTCCAAATTAATAAAGACAATCTTCTACTTTGTAGAAGACAAAAAAAAGACATACTCAACATATGAAATTACATGAATACACTGTATAAATTTGATTCTAAAAAGACTAATGATTAAATTCACCAAACTCACACATGATATTAATATACTCAAGAAATGAGCCAAAAATTCAAAGAAACAGCCATTAACATATGCTCGAATCAAAATAGCTCAAAATAACACACATACATCCCAACACATAACAAGAATATGAACCACAATTAATATCATAATTCCTTAGTCATATTAAAGAGACAAACGCCTTGCCTCACAGCAAGCCTTCTAGTACAAAATACACCTACATTAATGGTTCCCAATATGACGCCTAATTACAAAAAGAATCAACAAAAAAACAATTAAAACACTTTTCTAGAAGATAAATTAAAAAATAAAAAACAAAAGAAGAAGAAGAAGTATGACTCAACCTTTTCTTGGAATGATTTTAAGGAGAAAAAAAAGCTATGACCTTTAACCTTTCTCTAAAACTTAATCATTCCTTGTTTAAAAAGAAAAAAAAAACAAAGCAAAGTTAAGGCTAAGACTAGGAGAAGGGAAAATAGAGAAGATAATCTATAAAAGGAAGGAAAACAAGGAACAAGCCTTTATTTTCCAATAGAAGGGAAAAGAAATAAAATGGCAGAAAATTACTAATAGGAAAGAAATAAAATGGCATAAAATTACTAACATGTAGCAAAATAATCCAAGAGAAGGAGAGAAAAGGATCAAGTGTCGAGGATAGTACAAAACCAATTGGGAGAGATTTTTCCATCCCCCTTACGCTCTAAAATCAAAAAGAGGAAAGAGGAAGAGTTAACTTTGGGTTCAGTGTGGAGAACCAAAGTGTAAGAAAATGGATGGTGAGTGTGAGGGAGGTGGAGTGAAATTAGCTGGATAAAAGAAAATGAGATACTAGCTCAAAAGTGCGTTTATGGTATTTTTAGCCAAATAAAAATTATAGTATGATATAAATAAAGAAAAAATAATTCCAAAGCACCAAAATATGATTATTAGCACACAAAAATATAATTAGAATTTTTCATAAATACTATATAAATAATCAAAGCCAAAAAAGAAATTGATTTAAAATCATAGGTTAGTCAATCAATCGATGTAGGCAACTAGTTATCCCATAAATTAAAATGCTAGTTCCTAGTCATACCATTTTGGGAAACCCACCAATATATGAGCCTAAAATTCACATTTTAGCCCAAATTTGATGCCCTTCTAAAAATCAAAACCAATTCTTTTTATATCAAAATAATTTTCAATAAATTTTGAGGATTTTTGGATAGGGCATAGCAGCAATACCCCTATAAAAGAGACTTTATTTCTAAAGCTCACCAAAGAAGTCTCTGTTGTAAGCTTAAAACATGTCAAAAACTTAAACCATTAACCAACATAAAATAAAGCATGTGAGAGTTAGTACACTAGAGAATGGTACTACCCTATTAAAAGAGGTGTTGTTAGCCATGAAATACATCTAAATGTAAAATAATTTGTCTTGATCTCATCCTCAGACTCCTAGGTGGTGTCCTCAACTCCATAGCATAACCACAAGATCTTAACTTATGGAAACTTTGAACACGGTTCCCAAGTCTTGGTATCAAGGAACTTTAACAATCGTTCCTCATATGCCAATGTGTCATCAAGCTCAATCATCTCTAGCTAGATGATGTGTCACAAATCTTCCACATGCATCCTCAATTGGGAGATGTAGAAGACGATATGCATGGTGAAATCTCAATTAGTAAAGTAAGTTAGTAAGCTACCTCTCCAACAAGTCTAAAATCATATATGGCTTAATGTACCTCGTGCTAATCTTTCCCCCTTAACCAAAGCACATCACTGCCATGGTGGTCAAGACCATGGAAAGGACTCGGTTACCCACCTCATACCTATCCATCCTCCTCCATTAGTCTACATAATTCTTCTACCCTTTCCATGTAAGCCTTCATCTTATCTCGGATCAATATAATCTACCAAGTAGTGTCCTCTATCATATCTAGTCCCAATACAAGTGTCTCTGATGCAAGGGCATCTAAAGATGATTCTCAAGGCATTTATTTGGCATACGTATTTTTGGATCCAATTACATTACTTGTCTTTGATGATAACTCTTTCATTAACATTAATGATATTACCTTAAGGCATTATTGTAGGTATAGAACATATTTGCTCAAAGATAATCAAATCATATAAGAATTCAAGATACTTAAGATTTTCACATATTATAAGCTATTGTAAAGGAAGCTATATTGTGCATGAAAGTCTAAGAATACGTAGTCAACCTATCAAAGCCAGCATTATTTACTTGATTAGTATTCTTGTAAATTATTTTCATTTAATCTCAGCTTAGTTTTTTCATAGTAGTCTTGTTGACCCATATATTATATAGGAAATGATTCTATTATAATACTTGTAGTGTGCTAGTTAGTTATTTTTGTGTCATGTGGCTAAACTAGTGTGCTAGTTAGCAATGTCTCAAAGCCCTATATAAGGCATGTGTGCTAAAACTTGTAGCATAATGTTGTTAGATAAATTTGATATTGAAATATAACTCAAGTAAATACTTAGTTAATTATCTCCTTATGATTGACTACCCATTCTAAGTCTATTTAAAATAATCTTAGATTAGTGATATTTAAATTAATTTGTTTGAAATTATTATTTTTTTTTAATTCTTTGATTTTCTAATTGAGTTCTTGCTTGAATATTCTAATTAATATTTTAATTCTAAGTCAAAAAATCCTAAACTTCAACTCTTTCATATTAATCTTCGTCCTCTTTGAAGATTTGTGTCAAATTTGGTATCAAAGCCACGTTTTTGCTTTGGTTTTCGACATAATTTTTCTTTATCCCATTTTCTCCTATTGAAATCCTCTTCTTTGTCTCTTTATCTCACACATATTTGGTTCATTCAACATGTTCTACTCTATGCATGTCCATGCATGACAGTTTTCATGTGCATATTCGATTAGGATTAGATTACCTTCAACTTTAGTTTGAAGAACTTCAAGTGAGATTAGTATTTCACTAAGGTTGAATATCACTGAGGGATACTAGTATATCTTCATGTGATATTCAAATATTCAAATTCTAGGATTGAATATAAATGGTTGAAGTTTAGCACATATTCAACCAAGTGTAGTAAATCTTTAAACTCTTCTTCACATCTTCAATATACTCTCCTTAGTCCTTAATATGAGGTTGAAGATTGTATAGCCTTTGTGAATCCTTTGACACTTAAAGATAAGTGTTTGACTTTCTCTTCTACTTCTTCTTCTTTATATTTGTACAGACTATTTCTTAACGCCTTTTGTTTACATTCGAAGTTACATGTTTTATTTTCGAACTACTAATCGGTTTTTTAAGTATAAGGATCGTGTGCTTCTCATTCTTATTTGTGACTTTTAAGTTTTATTTCAACGAAATTGTCTTAACATCAACTTGTATTTTTTCTTCTTATATTATTTCTTTTTCATTTATCACAAAGAGAGAAGAAACTATCTTCACTTGTGTTTATATTTTCGTCCAACATATATACTATCTTTGACTTCTTTAACCGATCAAGACTTTCATTGTCTTTCATCAAGATAGTCTTGAATTTTAATAAGATTTGATTGAAGTGCATCAAGATTTCTTGTTAATACATTCTAGAACTTCTATTGTGTTTATCTTACTTTTTGAGTGCAATATTGTTTCGATAACATAGGCATAACTTCAAGAAGATTTTAAGAAGCAAAAATTTAACAAAATTTTGGAGTTTGTTGAGTGTATCTTAGGTGAGAAAGTTTCAATGAATAGAATATATGATACTCTTCATTAACTAGGAGAAAGTTTCTATATAACTAATGCACAATTTTAGAAACTCCCTTCCATTCAAAACCAACTACAATGATTAGAGTCAAGAGTAGCTAACTAAGAGACTTTCCAACATATGCATAATACCATGGAAGCCACAAATGATCAAATACAAGGCATGGTTAGGATGATGGTCCAAGAAATATGTGGTCTTCAAAATTTCAATATGGAGTATAAATAAGGGTCTCATGAGATTGGATCTAATACTTTAAGGTATAACCAATGAGGCAATGCAAACCATCAGTAAAGGTATAACCAATTCAAAGACAAAAATATAAACTTTACCATCCTGATTTATATGGCAAATTAGATGTTGATTTATTTTATGAATGGTTGCATGAAATTAATGTAATATTTTAATTTAGGACGTATTATGATGAGAATAAATGTAAATGAACAACACTTGATTTCAAAAAAATTTCTAGGGTTTGGTATGATAATCTTAAGAGGACTCATTATAGGTAAAACAAAAGTAAAATCATGTCTTGAAAAAATTTAAAGAAACACCTAAGAATAATAACTTACCTAAACATTATGAGGAAGAGATGCACATCAAATTAAATACTCTTAGGCAAGGACTTCTTTGTGTACAAAATTTACTATGGAATTTGAAAGACTAGCACTCTTATTTGATATGAAAGAAAGAAAGGAACAAAAGTGTGTTAAATTCTTAGGTGGCCTTAACAACTTGATTAGGGAAAAACCTAAAACGTTGGCCTATGATTCTCTTGAGGATTTGATTAAGTTAGCTTTAAAATGTCAAGAGCAAAGTAATTCTACCAAAGCTTATTAAAAGACAAGTGCTTCAACTTCTACATTTAATAAAAATAATTCTAATGCATCTATATCAAAATTTGAGAAATATAATTCTTTAACAATGGATAATAAAATTAACCCTAACCAAGATGATAAAGGTAATTGTAAAGTTAATGAAATGTCCACTAAAAATGCTTTAAATACAATATAGTCATTTTTCTAGATAATAGCCTAATCCTAGAGTCTTGACCTTGAGAGAAATTAAAAATATAGAACCATTTGTTGATGACTTAGAAACTAAATCTACATGAATGGATAAAATTTCTAAAACTAAGTGTAGAATTAGTAATAAAGTGTGTAGAGTCATCATAAATAGTGATTCTTGTACAAATGTTGGTAGTGATAAAATGGTCAAACAATTAGGACTAGTGGCTACTATCCATCCTAAAACATTTTCCTTACAATAGATTAACTTTGATAAAGGAGCTAAGGTGACTAAACAAACACTAATTTATTTTCGCAATTATAATTTTATTCCTATGGATGCTTGTGGTATCTAAATTTGTTGAACATGGAAATATGATCGTAATGCAACTTATAATGGTGTAACTAATTAATATATGGTGTTTATTGATAAAAAGAAATACAAGTTGAAACCATCCCAATATGATTATGTATCATTACCCAAGGTTAAAAAGAGTTTATTTTTACATAAGAGGGAAATAATTATTTGCATTGAGGAAGAGGGTGTTTTTTATGCCTTTGTAGCTAAATCTTCTCAATTTGAGAAGAATGATGTAGCTGCATATAAAGATGATTCTTAAGGTAGTGATTTGGCATACTTATTTTTGGAGCCGGTTACATTGCTTATTTTTTATGATAATTCTTTGACAACTTTAGTGATATAGCCTCAAGTCATTCTTCAAAATATGTAACATATGTGCAAGAAGATAATAAAATGATATAAGAAGTCAATATGCTTAATATGTCCACATGTTACAAACTATTGTAAAGGAAGCTATATTGTTCATGAAATTTAGAGTCAAAAAGACCTAGTCAACCTTTTTAAAGTCATCACCATTATCTTGAGGTTTCTTGTAAATTATTTTCATGTAATCTTAGGTTAATTTTTTTGCAATAGTCTTATTGACCCATTTATTATATAGTAAATAAATACATTGTAATACTAAGTGTGTACTAGTTAGCCATTTGTATGTCATATGGCTAAACTAGTGTGCTAGTTAGCAATGTCCTACAGCCCTATATAAGGCATGTGTGTCGACACTTATAGCATGATGATGTTGGATAATTTTGATATCGAAATATAAATTAGGTAATTTTTTGGTTAATTCTCTCCTTATGATTGAATACCCATTCTAAGACAATTTGGAATAATCTTAGATTAGTCATATGTAAATTGGTTTCTTTGAATCTCTTTGATTTTTTTATTTCTTGATTGAGTTCTTGCTTGAATATTCTAATCATTCTTTAAACTCTAAGCCAAAATGATCCTAAACTTCAACTCTTTCACACTAATCTTCATCCTCTTTCAATATTTGTGTCAGTCTCACTTGAGTAACTCCATCGCAAGGGACTATGGTACCTCCATCCATAAATTACCTTGAATGGTTAAATCACTATGTTCTCATGATGAATATTATTGTTAGAGAAGTTAATAAAGTCTAAATGATCATCCTAACATCCATGGAACTTGAGTAGGCACAATTGAAGCATATCCTCCGTGTCTGAGTAGTGTGCTCAAGCTAACCATCTATAGTAAGATAGAAAATAGTGTTCATATTTAGTTTTGCCCCTAAAGTTGCTTGCAAGGTCTGCCAAAAGTGCAGTAAGAATCTAGAATTTAAGTTTGTCATAATATACTTGGGCACCTATAATGGCATAACACATGCTTCCTGTAAGCACTAACCATCTACATACTCATTATTTACTTAATCAGTATAAATACTACTAACTTGGTGAACTAGTCAACTATAACCCATATTGAATCTAAATCATTACGATTCCTAAGCAACCTAAGCACAAAGTTTTTCTACATGATATCCTACTTCCATTATGGAATCTCAAATGGATTAACCAACTTTACCAAATTCTTTTGTTCTATCTTCTTCTTCTAACAAATCAACAATCTAGCCACAAAGTCAGCAACCTCTCACTTCATATTTATCCACCAATAGATTTGCTTTAGTTCCTTGTACAAATTTTCCCATCCAAGATGGATAGAATAAGGTGCATGATGACCCTCCATAATAATTCTATTATTAACTTTCCCACATCTCTAAGGTACACACAATCTACCTCAGAACTAAATATTATCATCTGCAAAAATCTAAAAGCCCACAGCTCTACCTTTTGTTATAGCCCACCTAATCCTCTCCAGCTTGATATCACTTGACTAAATAGATTGGATTGTGTCAAAGATGATCATTGTGATATTGAATGCTTTCATTCTTACCTTAATATCCCTAAACTCAATGATCTATATTTCCATATACAAAAGCTCCTACGATATCTAATCTAAAACCACCAATGAACTCAAAGGGTTTATAGTCTTTCTATTAAGAGCTTTTTCTATAAAGTTAGCCTTACCCTCATGGTAAGTTAACTCTAAATCATATTCCTTGTACAACTCTAGCAATATTTGATGTCTTTTATCCAGCTCTCGCTAAGTGAAGATGAACTTGAGGCAAGTGTAATTAGTAAAGAAGTTACACTACTCTCTATAGAGATAATGTCTACAGATATTTGAGGTAAAGACCGCTACAGCTAGCTCATGGTAGTGAGTTGAATTATTTTTATCTTAACCTTTTAACTACCGAGAAGCATATACTAATACCCTCCTATGTTGCATCAATACACACTAAATAAAATTCTTGGATGTGTCACTATACACCTCAAACCCCTCCATACCCAATAGTAAATTTTACACTAGTGTTGAAGTTAATCTCCTTTTTAGCTCCTCAAAATCCTCAATTCACTTATTATCATAATGAAAGCATATCATATTCTTCAACAAGGTAGTTAAAGGATGAGAAATTCTAGAAAATTCTAAGACAAAATACCAATAGTAGCCTGCTAATTTGAGAAAACCACATATATCACTCACATTCATATTCACTAACCTTATATATAACATGTGCATGTCATCTCCATAGATAATATTTACCTTATGAATTTTCTTTAATATTCCTAGTTTGGAAGTTAAGAAGAAGAATGGGAATTGATTACAATGTCGATAATGTATTCTATTACTCATTCGTGTTCTTAAACTCTAAAATTAAATTGAATTGAATTATTTAGGTTCAATACTTGTTCTTAAATTATGTTCATGAAATTTTTTTCATTTTATAATTGATAATTAAATAATTAATGATGTTTTATTTCTTTTAGTGAGTTGTCATTTGATAGTAAATATGTTAGAGTATATTACAATGGGATTAATAGGGGTACTTCCATTACCAAGTGAAGATTGGTACTTTTAATTAATTAGATTAACCACCTTGCTAGTTTAACTAATCAAATTCTATAATGAAAATTTTAATCCATATTTTTTAATTTGTATACCAGAGTAGCAAATGGTCATTAATTGATCTTAGTTATCAATTCTTGGAATTCCATAATCTAACCTTATGTTATTATGATTCTAATTGACAAGGTTATATTCTTTATGTTACCCATAATTGAATATGGAGTTTTTAACTTATGTTATTAGTGGGTTAGATAATAAATTAATATATTTTTTGGTTTATTTGCATAAATAAAGCTAGGGAATAGACATGAGTGAATCTATATAGATTAACATTAAGACATTTGGAGTTATTCTTATCTCATTGATCAAATATTTGAGTTTTTATTTGGTTTCCTTCCATCCTAATTTGTTTAATTGTGAGTTGTATTCTATAATAATCAATTTTTTCCTTGTAAATAATAGTAGTGCAATTAAATTCAATCATGTACCTAGGTATTTTGACATTAATCACTAAATATTTGATTAAATCTTATTCCTTATGTGTTTGACCACTTCTTACAACTTACAAAGTGTTTGGAATTAGGATTAAATTTGGTATACCTACAGCAACACACCATAAGCTTTGTCACTCTCTAATTAATACTCCCAATGAAGAAGCATTAGATAATTCTCTCTCTTATCCTTTTATATTTCCTTTTGGTTAATACCTATAATACCCCATTTTAAAAACCCTACATATAAACAGTAAATATGTGTGTTAGTTATAATAATTACTATATGGTGTTTGTACTAAAACTGTTATTAATATGTGTAATATTATTACAACTTATTAGTTATAAAATTTAATTAGGTTAAAATATGCTAGAGGGTGCATGTTAAAATTTAAACCAAGTTTTGGATTGTAACGGGTATTTGTTTCATCAAATAAACCTATTATAGTAACTAGATAATTTTTACCTGGATAGTTTACCCTAAATAATTTACCCATACATTATACTAAATTTACTAAACTCACCCTACCCCTTGTTTTGCTCCTCCTTTCCCTACACATCATGCTCTTCTTGACCCCTACACCCCTTCATTTTTTTATTGTAAATTAACCCTCAAAACAACCCACACTTTCTCTCTTTACCCAAGCTCCTATAAGCAAGAAAAAAAAACCATCGTCGCTATTGTTTTCCACCATTTTTACACCATTGGAGACTCCCTGCTAAAACCCCCTCCACACCACCACATAATTCCTCTGTTGCTACCTTCCTTTGCTGCAGCAAGAGCTTCCATTCCCCACCCCCAAGCTACAACAAATTTATCCAAAACAACCCCCTATGGTGCACACAAAATCACCATAACCCCCACCCCCCCTTTTGGCCATTTTTACCGATCCTTTTCCCTTAGCTTTGGCCAAACTTTCTGATCCTCCCCCCTTGCTACCCCTTCCTTTGCTGTAGCCCCTACCCTTATTGGAAAACTTCCTCCCAGAGACTCCTCCTTTGTTTCGTGAGTTTTGGTTAGTTTCTTGTTGCCTTATTTTAGCCGGTAATTGTTTTTAAGTTAGTTTAATTAATTTTATGTTAATGTTAAGTTATATTAAATAATAATAATAATAATAATAATAATATGTATTATTGGATATTAATTTATTAGGTAATATTTGAGGATCTCAAACAAGACGGTTTTTGGTGCTTTTTGTGTAAGCTTAGATTTAGGTAAATGCAATCATTCTTAAGGCCGTAGAATTTATGTGCAAGCATGCTAGGAATTTTAAGACCTATAATCATGCTAGGTTCTTATATGTTTCAATTATTATGGCATGCATAATAAATTTATAACCTGTTACATAAATGGTACACACGATTATCGAAAGCAAAGTATATGCATGAGTAATATATTATATGGCTTACTTATGTATGTATAAGGTATTTCTAGAGTTGTATGCTTATTAAGTGAGGATTTAAATTCCATTCTAAGTACTCCATGATTATCATTGCATGGTATTTATGGTTGATATAAAAAGCATCAAACATATACGCACGATAAGGGTTAGAATACGATAATTGTTAGTCACATGTTCTAGGGTTAGAGATTTTTTCTACATGTACCATGATGATAATTACCTTATTAAATTTCATATTATTCTTAATACACACACACACACATAGATGCTGCATGAAATGTGTGACACGTAAAGAATGCATGATTAGGGTTTTTGCGGGAGCAACTCAATAAATGCTTAAAAAGTAGAAAATATAGTCAATCGCTAAACCATAATAATTATATACGTGCTAAAATATTGTGATTTATTATCTTTTAGCCTTTTTATGAAAACTTTCTCATAATTATAATATTTGGTACAAAAATGGATAAAAATGATGAAATTAGGGTTTCAAGGGCATTTTGATCATTTTCGACCTAATGCACCTAATGTGAATAATAGAACATAGGATGGCCTTAGAATTTTTATGGAATGACCTTAGTGTTGACTTTTACTTTGACCTAGACCAATTACCTTAGGGTTTATCTGAATAATTATAAATAATAAAAAATGGTTAAGTATGGAAATGAAAATGATTGTACAGTATGAAATGTTTGTGATCACCTTATAAAATACTAATACTTAAAGTGGAAGATCTTGTGTTTGGGAATGGTTACTATCTAAGGTTAGCTACCCTAGAGATGAGGTGTTATCCCTCACTTGATTTGGCTTACTAGTGTGCCTCTATGCCCCACCAAGGCCCTTATCTACTCTATAGGTGACCTATGAGCCTTATAGGGAATATCGATACTTAAGGATTAGGTGACCCAGATTAGAGGATATTGTGCTGCCTATGTGCACCGATATGACCAAGTGTACCGCTGTGTCCTTAGGTTCTAGAGTAGGGGTTTTGTGTTGCCTTCATGCACCAATATGACTAGGTATACCTCAGTGTCCCTGGGTTAATTGTCTTTCTTATAGTGATATAAATAAGAAAAGAATACTTTTTGATGGTCTTGGGATGTATTGTTGAGTTTGGTTGTTGCCTTCTACCTCATTTTTAGTATATATTAAATTGATGGTTCGGTAGTTTTCTCAGTTCCCTACCTTGGTTTTTGGTACATATCAGATTAACGGTTCAGTAGTTTCCTCAATGACATACTATGTTAATTGGAATTGATTTGATTAGTCGGTTTCAGCCATGGATTTTGATATGGTTATTATATACCTTGAAACGATGTGACTTAGTTGAGTATGGTTGATTGTTAAGCATGAGATTCTAATGTCATATAATTTTGTGTATGTGTTAATCCATGATTTATTTTATATTTTAATGTCATGTGCTTGAGTTTGGCCATGTTTTGGACTATTACATGATTATGTGCAAAGGGGTATTAATCCTTTATTTTTGTATTACCTATTTATTCTTTTAGGTTATAAATGAATTAAAGAAGAAGGTTAGTCTTCTCAAAACTTGTATGTTTCTTGTGTTAAGGCATTGAAAAATGTTACAATATTTCACAAGGGAAATACTAATTCCAACTTAGAAGAGGTATCATCTTTATTTCCTACAAATGCGCATTCAATTAAGGTGATAGATTTGAATGTTTTATGTCTTCCATGGAAATTAATAATAAGTTTTTTATGTATGAAAAAAGGGTTGATTACTCTGTTTGAGTTAGTCCTTGTTTCTAAGGCTATCAAAGCATATATTAGTACAGACATAGATATTTATACTCAAATTTTTCTTACTTATATCTTCTTGAAAATGCACATGGTCATTATTATTAAGCTAGTGGAGTAGATTCAACACCTATGTCCCAAATTACATAATCTTTCACTTTAAGTGATGAATATCTTATTCATTACAACTTATCTCTTGATCATATTCTAATCTATTTTGAGCCTAGGAACCCCAATATTCTTAAAATAGTGGGACAATTTGAAGAACCTTTGAGGGAAAAATGCACCTAAACCACCATTATCATCCAGTTGAATGAACACACAACACCTCATCCCCGACTCACATAATCTTTTTCTTCAAGTAGTTAGTACCTTATTCAATGTGGAATTTCTCAAGGTCCTCACACATATGCATATGTAGATATGTAAAGCACATAATATATCTTACCGTAATCATTTCAAACACATAAAGTACAACCACATGTATGCATATAAACTTCTCTAAAGAAAAGGCTATACCCCTCTTAGGAAATCCATAAGTCAACCTTAATGTCTCTTGTGGTATTAAGTTTATCACCATAATCAATACCCATAGATAAAATATTATCAATGACAACATACTAAAAAATTAAGGTGTAACTCCAACATCTTACACATGCGATAAAAACCTACGTTTACGGTTACTAATCACATTTCTCAACAAAATCCTAATTTTAAAAATTAACCATATCATTTATCATAAAATCCATATCACTAAAAAATTTAATATACATTCCCAAAATATTATTATTGAATTCATATATGAAAAACTAAGGTCCAACTACCACGTCTTACACATGTGATAATAGTCTTCTTTTAGGGCTACCATTCACATTTTCCCACAAAACCCTAATCTCAAAAATTAATCATAACTTTTTCATGAAGGTTGTACAACAACAAAATTAAATAATAATACCTAAAATGCCAATATCAAAAATATATATAGAAATGAAGGTCAATTTTAACATTTTACATATATGATAATGATTCCGCCCATAGGGTTACTATTCATGCTTAAAACCACTTTTCTCATTTATTGGACTTAAATCATTCATATTCATTCCAAAATGTTCATGCAATATACTTAACCTATTTTGAATGAATTATTACATTAAAATATTTAATATTCTATTTTGAACTCATATTGACCATAATGTCCTTGAGATAGCTAAAATAGCCATATTTTCATGAAAATCATATGAGTCCCAATATGAATGATTTTTCAATCTCCAATATATACTATCATCATAAAAATGCATAACCACAATTATATAGATATTTCACATATACCAATTCATAACAACCAACAATATACACAAACGTATCCTTTCTCACTTTTTCTTCAACGTACAACATCACATATCCTGTAAAATTATTAACATAACAATATTTTCTATACAAAATTCCAAGAATGATATCATATATAAATATACACATATTGCACATGAAAGCCCTAACTATGACAAGTATCCTTAGCAAAGGTTCTTAGGGCCCTAAACATATAAACCAATGATTACTCCTCAAATCAAGAATGATATCATATATAAATAAACACATATTGCATATGAAAGCCCTATTAATGACAAGTATCCTTACCAAAGTGTCTTAGGTGTCTAAGCAACTAAGACTTACTATTCCTCCTATAATAGCATTAAAAGATCACTTAGAAGTCCAAATCCACAATATTAAACTTAGGGAAATCAACTATGGAATACTAAGGTAAAAAAGAGGGAGGAAAATAGAGAAAAAAATAAAGAAAACCAAGGTCTCATTAGTTTACCTAAGGCGTATCGAAGCATTTGAGATCTCTAAGCACGTGAGACCTATAATTCCTCCTCTAATACCACCAAAATATCACTTAGAAGTCCAAACACACAATATTACACATAGGTAAATTAACTATGTAATAATAAGGAAAAGAAGAGAGAGGAAAAATAGATAAAAACTAAAGAAAGTTAAGGTTACATTAGTCAAATTGGCTGCACATCAGAAGAGGGAGGCAACAGTGCAATTGGTAGCAACTTAGAAGGGGAAAATGGTAATAATTGGTGTAGCTAGAGGGAACATAGCAATAATTATGTCAAATTGGAGTGTGGCATGAGGAGATGGTTTGGCACAGTAGTAATGGTTGTAAGGATGAGAAGTGGCATTGCCAAGAGGAAGAGACGTGCAAGGAAGGACACTATTGGAGTAGTGACTAGGGGAGGTAAGATGTAATATCCCAAAATCCTAATTTCCGAAATTATGGCCAAATAAGGAATTATTAGGAAAATTGATTATATAAATTTAATTATTAAAATTTAGAGAGTTAATTAAGGTATATTAAGAGGAAAATAATAAAGAATTTAATTGGAATAAAATTTGGGTGTTTCTCTAATTAGCATGAAGGTTAAGAGAATTTATCTAAAATAGTATAAAATAAGCAAAAAGGAATTTATTTAATATTTCATAAAATAGTAATATTATAAACAACCCAAAAATACCCCAATTTACCCATAAGTTATTTTATTTAATTTTCCCATCCTATTTATTACCTATTTTCCCCTCTTTTCCCTTTTTCTCCCTCTTCTTCCTTTTTTTTCTTTCTTCTCCCCCGGCTGGGCCAGCCCACCGGCCCAGACCCCTCGCCTCCCCTCTCCCTTCGCGCGAGCCCAGGCCCTGGCCTCTCCTTCCTCCTTCCCGCCCGCAGCCCAGCGTCGCGCGACGCCAACTGTTGCGCGCCCCATACGCCGCGTTTTACCCTCATAAATGTCGAAACGTCGCGCCTCAATTAATGGCCTTATAGCCGTTGCCAAACGGGCAACGCGACGCGGCGCTTTGTCGCCCATAACATCGAAACGTCGCGTTCGACTTGTGGGCTTAACAAACCACGCCGAACCGGCCGGTTCCCCTCCTCTTTTCTTTTCCTCTGGACCACCGGTCCACCCTGCCATCATCGTCGTCTTCTACCTACCCCCCCCCCCCGACCTGCAAATCAACCTGCAAGTCGATTTCGCCGGCAGCCACCAACCCGACCGTCCTTCCCTGCCTCTCTCCCGTCGCTTTCTTTCTTTTTTTCGACCCGACCAAGTCCCTATCTCCCTTTCCCGCGTGCCCTTCTCTTTCCTTTCTTCTTCCCTGTCCCCGACCCAGCCTGCCATGGCAGAACCTGCACCGCCCACCATCGGCCGGCCACCTGCACCCCTGCCCCGCGTGCCACCTCCCTCCCTTCGTCGTTTTCCTTCCCCCTAGCCTATAAATACCCCCCAGTTGCAGCCCCGATCAGCCCCTTTCGTTTTTTTTGCCCCGAAACCCTGCCTCTCCGCCGCCTCAAACAGACGGGCTTTTCGCCGTCACCGGAGACATCCGCCTCCACCTCTGGCCACCGTTACCATCCCTGCACCTCCCTCGACAAAACTGAGCCACCACCACCCTCCGCCTTGCCCTGCACGTGCCTCCTTCGTCGTGCAAAGTTCCTATCCCGAAAACCACCCTTCCAGCCCGCCGCCGCCTTGCGCCGCCTTCTGCCGCCTCCTCCGCCGCTACCAGCCACCCTTCCACCCTCCAAAGTGACCAGCAGGTCCTCCCCTACCTGCCCATACCCTCCTTACCCCCTGCTCCCTCCTCCACCGGCCTCCACCATTTCCACCATCTTCCTCCTCCCTCGGCCACCGCGTCCGCCGCCGCGCGCCGCCGCCCAGCTCACGCCACCACCCTCATTCCACTCCCCTCTCCCTGCTGTATCCTCCCCCACACTTGGCTTCCTTTTTCCTCCTCCCATCTCACCGCCACCCCCATCTTTCCCCCTCTTCTCCTCCTCCACCGCCGCCGCCGCCGCCGCCACGCGCCGCCGCAGGACCACCATCGACCCTAGGTGGTTCTCCACCCATCCAAACCCTAATACCCCTTTTATATACTTGCTAATATTTTCTACTAATATTAATACTAATATACTTATAATTATTACTATTATCCTTATTATTATTCTTTTATTATTATTATTACTTTTATTATTATTATCATTTCTAATATTGTGACTTATGATATTAAAGTTATCATTTTTACCATACAAACATCTCTTGGAACCCTAACTCCTATTATGCTCAACTTTGGTTTATTTTATAAGTGTTAATATTAACAACCCTACTATTATTATTATTATCTCTATTACCTTACTAAGGTTATTATTATTAATACTTAACCATACTAGGTTATTGTTATTATTATTTCTAGGGTTATTATGGTTATTATTACTATTATTATCATTATTATTAGCATTATTACTATTATCACCCTTAGGGATAATTTACTTGAAATATCGTGACCTTATAATATTATTATTTCAAACCCAACACCATTGTTAGACTTAATCTTAAAAATGCTAGAGTTCTATTACTATAAACATAAGTGTCGCTATTAGTGGTCTTATTATAATTATTATTATTATCACTATTTTACTATGACTAGTGAACACTAGTATTATAAGAATGGAACTAATGGGCTTAATAAAATAAGTGTAACAATAAGTATCATAAATAAACATATTTTTTTTAACTACTAATATTTAGTATACTAATTCTAAAGTAAAAACCCTAGTTTTTGTATAAAACCCTTTTTAGTAATAAAAACCCTAACCTTAAACTAAAATGAGGTTTGATAGTAATTATAAGGGAAACTAATACTTAGCTTTTTCCCCCTTTATAGGTAACCCCGACCAAAGCCCTAAGGAGTTAGAGGAGCGTGCTCCAAGCCCGGTGCCTACCTAGGTAAGGACGAAGCTAATGGCCTTGTGCTATGTGTGACATGGATGTGTTGATTATTGTGTATGCCATGCTATTCCATGTGTTATATGATTGTGTATAACTTGTCTTATGTGTAGCGCAGCTTGGAGATTGAGGTATGTGTTGATGTGTTTCCTATGACGCGAGCATGATATGTATATGTATGATGTTTATGATGTAATATGCTATGGCCCGCTAGGACGTGCATGTTAGGGTAAATGGTAATATGAGTTTGGGACCATTATGGGGGTCTTAATGTTGTATGGTGGGATTAGGGTTTGAATGGGGGCATCAATGTTCGCATGTCGGTACTAATGATTTCATAGTGTTATTAATGGCTTATGGCGGTATTCGGGTTCGTATGGTGGTATGGTGATTTTATGGAGGTATTAATGTTGGATGGGGGTATTTGTGAATTATGGGGGTATTAATGTGGTACGATGTTAATTGTGATTTTATGGAGGCATTAATGTTGTATGGTGGTATAATTATTCGTATGGTGGTATTAGGGTTTGCATGGCGGTATTAGGGTTTGTATGGTGGTAAAATTGTTCGTAGGGTGGGATTGTGACTTTATGGAGGTATTAATGTTGTATGGTGGTAATTGTGACTTTATGGAGGTATTAATGTTGTATGGTGGTAATTGTGATTTTATGGAGGCATTAATGTTGTATGATGTTATTTGTAATTTTATGGAGGTATTAGGGTTTGTATGGTGGTATTAGGGTTTGTATGGTGGTATTAGGGTTTATATGGTGGTATTAGGGTTTATATGGTGGTATTAGGGTTCGCATGGTGGTATTAGGGTTGTACGGTGGTATTAATATTCATATGGCGGTTTTGACGATTATATAGTGGTATTAATGACTTATGGTGGTATTAGGGCGTACATGTTGGTGTTATGGAATGTATGGGGGTACTAATATTCGTATGGCGGTATTAACAATTGTATAGTGGTATTAATGACTTATGGTGGTGGTAGGGTTGCATGGTGGTATTATGGATTGTATGGTGGTATTAATGTTAATATGGCGGTATTAGGGTTTTGCATTAGGAGTTAACGATCATATGGAATGAGGATTGGAGTAATTAACACTGGGGCATTGTGATTGAGAAGGGATGGAGTAACTAATTGTGACTGTTGAGGATGATTAAGGTTTGGGATGGCTAAGTACGGTGGTTATGGTATAATAGGGATGAGAGAGGTTAACCGCGGGTTGGTGTGGACCATTAGGGTTGGTTATGACTACCTAGAGTCGTTGGGCATTATCCTGTGTATCATCGATTAAAGGGTAGATATGAACACGGGCCTACATTGGTTGTGATGTGTAAAGCACAAAGAGAATGATTTATGTGTATCCTTGGTGGAAACCTTTCGAATAAGACACGTTAAAACATTAACTACTTACAGAGAAAGATGTTGAGCCGGACCCAGACCGGTCCACCGGCAAATAATAGTGGCAGGGTACGTTACCCTCGTGACCGGTCCACCGGCTATAATAGTGGCAGGGCATGGCCCTCGTGACCGTTCCACCAGCTATAATAGTGGGGGATTCCGTGCTCAACAAACTAATCAGAACAATGATAAGACATGGGAAAAATACTAATACTTATAGTGGAATACCTTGTGAGTCGGGGCCAGACCGGTCCACCGGCAAATAATAGTGGCAGGGTATTTTACCCTCGTGACCGGTCCACCGGCTATAATAGTGGCAGGGCATGGCCCTCGTGACCGTTCCACCGGCTATAATAGTGGGGTTCCCGCACTCACACGGACTGATAAAGATGATGATGTGAATCGATTGTAAATATCAGAGGCCTGATGAAAAAGGGTAACCGGTTTGTAACCTGTATTGTTTATCTGCGTTATCGCATGCTATCTAAGTAATTGTGCTATGTCTGCTTTGTCGTGTATCTTGATGAATGGGCCTTAGCTCGTCTGTTACCTTACTCAGTACGTAGCGTACTGATCACCCGTTTCATGGGTGCTGCTCATTCCCACGAGCAGAGGACCCCTTTGACCTTGTGCAGGTAGGAGACCATGTCTTTGATGCCTATGATACCTACGAGGTATCAGGTGGGGCAGAGCGTTGAGCCTAACCTGACTTGGGGACCGAGAGCGAGTTGGCCGGACTCCATTTCTACCTTCGGGTTTCGTATTCTCTTTATTTAACCGTATTATGAACTACACTTTATGTTTTGAGAAAGCGCATTTCTAAGTTGTAATCCTAAACCTTATTCTAAGTGATGTTTGACTTATGTTTCGTTAATGATTTATGTTAAGTGCTGAACCATGTTTTAATGTTTCATATCTGAGGTTGTTTAGTTTAGCCTTAGCACTTAGTACCGGAACGGTAGGAATGAACCGGTCTGGTACTAAGTGTGGCGGTAATATCCCCAAGTTTACAGTTTTAAATTCTTTCGCTTCCGCTAAACCTTTGATTTAAACGAAATTTTTCAGTAGTAAATTTGGGGGTGTTACATAAGACATGGTTGGACATAGTAGAGAGGATATGGTGATGATGGCTAGAGCTAAAAAAAAAGAGGAAAAAGGTGGTTGCTAGAGCTAAGAAGAATAAGGTGATACAAAGAAGAGGTAAAGCATGGGTATAGGGAAATGGGTCACTGGCTGGGAGTGTGAGGGGTTCACGGTTGTGTTAAGTGCGAACCAGTCAGGCATGCCACAATGAAATATAATAGAAATTTTGAGAAGTGTTAAAAGGGTGTGGCTTAAGGTAGTGATGGCTATATATGGTGAGGAAGGTTAATGTGGATGAGGTGGTGATGGGACGACCAGAATGTGGTGGTTCTTGGTGTGGTGTTGATGTTGATGAAAGATAGGAAGGAATGGGATAAGAAAAGAAAAAAAAAGATATGGTTGGATGGGTTATTTCTCAATGGGATACAAGGAAAGGAAAGGGGATAAGGGAGAATGTAGAGAAAAGGGGGTGGATGGATGTGTACATATGCAAGGGTTAGTGAGGGAAGAGGAACCTAACGGGGCAGCTAGGTTTAGTCATGGAATGAGGTAGGTGAAGGGTGTGGTAGGGTGGTGTAGTGACCAAGGTGTTAGGAAGAGGTTATAGAGGGTAGTTGATGGTGTATAAAGGTGCACAGTGTAGGGATAATCAACTTACATTGCTAGGAAAAAAAGGGTGAAGGCAATGTGTGCATGGGGGAGGTAAAGGTTGTTTATCCTAAAAGGGGAAAGGGGCAAGTAAGGGATGTGCATAGGTTAGAGGAAGGGGAAAGGATGAAAAAATATAAATAAATAAATAAATAAGTGAAAAAGAATATAGGGTGAAACAGGAACTAAAATGAAAAGGGAAAAAGTAAAATGAGGAAAGAAAAATGAAAAATAAAATAAACTTAGAGTTAGGATTAGAAGTAGGTCTAGGGTTAAAATAATATATCCAGGATTAGGGTAACCAATTAGGAATAATAACCTAGGGAAAATTAATTGATTTAGAGTGGGCTTAATTAAAAATGAACAAAATAAAATAATTTAGATAAATTTATTTAATAATTTATTAGGTTTTACGGATCAAAGGTTAACAAAAATAATTAAGGTAAGAATTAAGGGTTTGTTTCAAATAAAAGGCTAAATGTTTGAAAATAAGGGATATAAAATTTTGGGACATTATAATACCTACAATAATTTCTTAGTCATATTTCATCACTTCCATAAACCCTAACCATTAGTTTGGCATCAACGATAGCCTATATGGTCAGTCGCAAAACCTATATTATTTTTCTTGTAATATTTTGCCATTTATGTAAACCATAACCATCGAGGTTGGTGTCAATTTTTTACTAAGCCAAATCCTAAGTAATTAATAGCTTTATCGATCCTCATAGTTTTTTCAAGTAATTAATATTTTAACCTAAAACTAATCTCAAATGATTGATATTTTAATTACCTAATTTTTTTAATCACATGTTAACCTTATCTAAAACATAATCACACTCTTATCTCCTTTTTCTTTCTCTCTTATCAATCTCCTTTTCTATTTTCCTTTTCCTTTTTCCCACATTGATTTTTCTTCTTCCTTTTTCTGTCTTGCATGCTCTCCTTCTTTTCCTTTCCCACACAACACAGTTTAACCCATCTCTACCATCCATTCCTCAATCCATGGGATATGACCCGTTGAAAATTTTCCCAATCATCCTTTCGATTATGTCTTAGCCCATTGTTTTGTACACCTCCACTTTCTTTGTTGTTTCTCCTCACAACAAAATATATATGTTTCTCTCTATGTCATTTAATGCTCAAAAAACTCCCTCACTCCCTCCATTTTTGTCTAGCAAACTAGCATTGATCTTCCCTCCCTCTTCTCCTTCTTTCTCTTACTCTATTTGACGTTGCCCATCCACCATCACCACCACCAACTGCCACCATTTCCCTGGCAAACCAACCACCGTTGCCACACTATCATTCCCTCTCATCGATGCAAACCATTACCACCCCAATCCATTTCATTTCCCTCCTCTTATTCATTCTCAATTTCATTTCACTATAAAATATGTGACTTGTGCCAATAGAAATGTAGTCACATATATTTTTTCTTTTAAAAAAAGTCACTAATACCAACAAATATTTTTTGTGTGCAATGAAAAAAGTCTTCCCTATAAAAAAATTTATCTGTCGGTGATCATATGTTATGCCAACAGATATTTTATGCCAACTAAACTAATACCCACTCATATATCTATTGCTATTATTAATATATATGGAAAATAAAGGTTTCACCAATTGTTATATCCCTTAACACAACACATTCATTCCTCTTATACATGAGATACTTTTCTTTTAACCATACTTGTTAATTTTTATATTAAATCCTAATAATATAATATATAAATATATTTATAATTACAATTATAATCATTATTTATATTATTATATCATAACTATGATAATTAAAATAATAATGATTATTGTTAAAATAACAAATTTATAGTAACTATCATTATTACATGAATTATATTAATAAATGTTATATTAAAGTTATAATTAGTCAAGTCACAATTCAAATGACCTTATAGGATGGGGGTCTCGATGCTTGATTAGAAAAATGGGGGTCTAGGGGCAATGCACCCCTAGTTGTTAGACCTTTTTGGTCTTAATGTTACTATAATTATTTATATAATTATTATAATACTTCGTATTTTTAGAATACAATTTCCTAAATTTTAATGATTTTATTGAGTTAATTTGTTGAAAAAGTTTAATTATTTTATTTGTGATTGGTTTTATAGTTTTATTTTTGAATTTAAATTTTTAATGAGAATTATTTAGACAATTTTCATTATAGATTATTCAATAAAAAATTATTCATAATTATGATTTGATTAAATTCAAATGATCTCAATTTTTCTTTAAAAATATATTCTCATTATTTTCATATGTTTTATTTTAAGATTTTATAGGTTTTTTCTATGATGAATTTGTCTTTTTATTTTGACTTTATTTTGGAACCATATAATATTAACAATAATAAACTATTTTAAATTATAAAAAATCCTTTGAAGTAGTAAAATTATTTTGATGATTTTTAGCCATTGTAAATATTTTTGTCTTTGAATATTTTTTCTTAAGGTTGGTGAAACTGTAACACTCCGAGTTAATATGACCATGTGGAGGCCCTTTGTAACCACATAATAGCACCTTAGACCAACAAGGATAGTGTGCATATTTTTAAAAAAACAAACTAGTTATTAAACTAGTCTTCTCACAAGTTTAGTCGTTTATTGTTCAAATCAATTGTTTGAACACGTTGGACCTATGGTTTAATTAGTTTTATAAGTATAATAAATAATGAATTTAAATATAATATAGTATATCTCTTTTAAAAGTTATTTATGTTTTTTTGCCAAAATAATAATAAAAATATATTTTTCTAATTCCATATAGGTACCCATTAATTATTCAAGTGAAAATAAATTTAAATGTGATGGTATATAAATCAAATTATAGATAAACAAGTATTTAGAAAAATATGAAGACAAATATTAAAAGTACCTTAATAAATTTATCCTTGTAAGATAGATAATTAACTTAAACCTAAGCAACAAAGCCCGACTAATCTAAGGTAAGCCCAAGACCTACCAAACCATAACCTAGTATATAATCATCATTTTCTCATCACATTTATCATTCCCATATCCAACGTGTGGCTTCCCAAATCCCTCCTATCTCTAAGAAATTTGAAATTTGTTCCCTATTAATGCATCTTATACCCCACAACCCAATTCAATTTCTCTTATTACCTCATAATCCTCTCTCTTATCAAGTGGAAATGTTTTGGTCAAAATTTTTATGGTTTTCAAATCTAATTTGATTGACCATTGGGTTATTTTGTTAAATTAATTATAAAATATGTTATATAATATGTCTAATGGAATTTATAAACTTTCAATTTGAAGAAATTAATATTATTTGACTTAATTATGTTTTAGAGATAAAACCTTAACTCTAAAAGTGATTTTCAGGAATTGTTCATCACTAAAAATGATTGTCTAGATTTGGTTAGGCATGTTTGAATTGTATTTTTGAGCCTTCAATTATAGTTAATTGATTTGAATTGTTTAAATTTGCATTTCACTATTAAATACCCTAAAATTTGGGAAGAGATTATAAAATTAAGTTGTGCTTGATTCTCTTACTTGTTGGTTAATAGTTTTTGTTTAAAATTGATTAAATTGTATTTCCAAATTATTTCTTTCGATATAATTGAATTATTTTCTAAAATTTATCAAAACAAATTGATCGGTTTCTTTTATAATATGAAACAAATTCTGACTCATCAGTCATCTCTTTTATTACTTAGTATATTAATCTTTCAACTTCTAAAGTTTAAATATGTAATTTCAATATCTTTTATTTTTATTATTTCTAGATCTTTCAATTTTCCTTCTAAATAAAGTCAATTGCTAATTAAATTATTTGATTTAATTTTTTTTTGTAAATGTTTGTTAAAGTTTTGATTCATTTTATAGTTTTATTAAAGGTTTCAAATTTATGCTAAAATTATGAAATCGTTCTCTTATTATAGACTAGTCTAGAAAAATTTGTTCACAAATACAATTTGAGTAGATTCATATGATTTGATTTCCATTTAAAATATAACTTTTATTTCAAATGCATGCTTTGATTTATAATATTTTAAATTCATTTTTTAGTATAGCCTCATAGTGTAGTTATGAATTTATTTTAGATTTATACTTTATCAATGAAAATAAATAATTTGAAATTATAAAATTTATATAAAATGGTAAAATGTAATAGCCCATTTCTTTTTCAAGTGTTTTCGAATGAGAGGTTATGTTATTTATTAAAATTTAATATTGTTTGGTTTTTATTTGGAACTATCATTAAGTTTGAGAGAAATTTGGATTCAAATAACTTCAAAAATGGAAAAAAAAAGATTTCAAGCAGACCAATCGACTAATTCCATGAACCAATTAACATGTTAGTTGTTTCAACTAAAAGGTTCATACTTGACCGAGCCGATTGAATAGTTTAGGAAACCAATTGACTTATTAGTAGAACAATCGGTTGATAGGACAAATTGATTAACTAGTTTGTTGAGCTATGTATATTTTTTAAACTCAATTTTTCTATAAAACCTTCTTATAGAAAAACGGAAACATGACAATACCATTACAAGTTATTCTTTAAAGATTCTTAACATTTCTTATCATGCAATCAGTTGAAGCTTCTACTGTAAATTGATTTGAGGGTTTGATTTGGACAATTAAGGGAGAGGGTGACCTCAGCTTCATCTTCTTCATCTCTCTCCTCTACACACTCTTGAATCCTTGATCTGATTCTCAGACTTTTCTCTACCTAACTAGGATATTCCTTCCACTTTGATCATTTCCTCCATTTTGTTTGACATATTCTAGGCAAATTTGACCTAAATTCACTTGAAATGGCCATTTCAGATCTAGAAGGGACCTCACCCTATCTTTGATGAATCTACCCATTCAACTCAAATTTAAATAGTAGAAATTACAGCCTTTTGATCTCTACATAACCACACTCATTCATATACTAATTTATTAGCTATAAACAACCCTAATCACCCCATCAATTCACTTGTATTTCAATAGCAAAACATTCCAAATCTCAAACCTTGTGTTCTTTTCTCTCCACCTTGAGCTTAGTTTCAATATTTTTCAACCCTTTTGACCCTTTCCACTGCTCCTCATTTTTTATCTTTATGCAAGGGAGGATTTTATTCAAGAGGAAGTTTAGTCACTTTTCAGCACAAATTCTCTCTATTTTTCTTTTAGGTTTGGTAAGTTAGTTTTTCCATAATTTTAATTTTGATTTATGAAATTATTCATTGAATTTTTGAAGCTTTAAATTCTATTTTTTTAAGGTTTGGAAATTGAAAATCTCTAGGTCGAGTTGTCCTATTTGTGGAAGAGTTTATTTACACCTAGTAAGGCATTCTTACTTTAAAAATGTTACCTACTTAATCATGTGATGTGGTTTCTATTTTAATATTATGATTAAGTTTGCTTCATAATTTGGTTTTAGAATGATACAAGTTGATTAAATTATGAATCCAAAGGAAACAAAACGATAGTTGGGAAATTAGGTTAATTTGATTAAATGTGAAGCATGTTCTAATTTATGAGCTAAAAAGTATTGGTATGATGACATGATATGTTTTAGTTTGGATATGATAAGAATTATGAGGAAGATTTGCATGAAAAAATGCTTGTTCTCTACAATTTAAGGGAAAACTGATAGATTGGTCCTTAGAATACTCTCCTAACTACCATAACACATTGACTGGTTTAGCATAACCGATCAACTAATTTAAGAATAGTCGAATAGTTTTGTAATACTCCAAAATCTTTTAAAATTTTTAATTTTGATTTATTAACATTTTAACCTAACCTAATTTCAATATTTTTATTTTTTTAACATAACCCCAGACCTTAAAAAAATTAATGATATAGTTTTTATATTTACTTATTTAAAAACTTAACCCTAAAACCTAAATCTAAATCCCACACCCAAAATTTCCCTTTCTCTATTTCATCCCTTTTTCTTTCTTTTTCTTTTTATTTTCCCTTTTCTTCTTACTTCTGCTCCTTCTTCTTCTTGAGTTGCACCACTCCTAGCTCAAGGCTTCTTCTTCATATTTTTCCTTTCTCTCCTCCTCGAACAAGCCTAAGCCCATTCCCCCCATTGCTTTCTATATTTTCCCTTTTATTTTCTTCCTTTTCTTTTCTTTTATTTTTTTTTTCTTCTTCTCCTACCTGTAATCTTCCTCTCTCCCCTTCCTTTTCCTTTAATGCACAAAATTACCCATCCCCTACTTTCTCACACTGAAATGTCCCGAAAATTAAAATTTTATTATTTATTATTGAATAAGATTTTCTTATGAAAAGTAATTAAATAAATTATTTTTCTTAAAATAAAATGGAATTAATTAGGGCAAATCAAGAAGAAATTTATTAGTATTTTTATTAGGAGAAAATTTAGGTATTTTAGCTAATTAGGCATTTTATTTTAGAAATTAATTAAATAAATTATTTTATTTAAAATAAGAAGGAAAAAATAGTTTCAAATTAATATCAATTTTATAAATAATTTAATTGGAGAAAATTAGGTTGTATTGCTAATTAAAATGGGATTTATGAAAAAATATTTTTAAAATCCTAATTTAACCTAAAAAGAGATTTAAATATTATTTTATTTAAATATTATTATTTTTAAATAACCCAAATATCCTAATTAACTTGACTAAGCCAACCCACTATTTTTCTTTTTCCCCTTTTCCCTTTTTCCTTTTCTTTCTTCCTTTTTCTTTCTTTTTCTTTCTTCTTCTTTTCTTTTCCTTTTTCTTCTTCTCCCCGAACTAGGCTAGCTCGCGGCCCAGTTCCCCTTCTTCCTTTCCTTCCGCCCAGCTGCTCGGTCGTCCCCATGTGCGTACCCTTTCTGCGCTGTGTTTTCTCTGTTGTTTCAGAAGAACGCGGCGTTTCATTTAAAAGAAAATTTACCTACATCACTGAACCGCCCGGTCTCCTTCTTTTTCTTTCTTTTCTTTCTTCCTTGGACCGCCAGGTCCAGCCTTTCCTTTCTTCTTCTTCCTTCGCACCTGCCCAGCCCCGTCGCCACCGACCTACACCATTTCCGCCACCCTTGTGCCCTAGTTTTTTGCCAACGTTGACCATCTGTTTCTATCCTCTCTCTCCCCTGCTGACTCTTCAACATTTTCTCCAAACCGATGCCCCCTCTTCTTGCGCAATTTCCCCTTTTTTCTCTACGCATATCCCTTCCCCGAAAATTTCTACCACCAGTCAACCGCGCCACCGGTGACCCTAACCCAACTTTCCTCACTCCCACACCAACCTACAGAACCCTAACCTCCCTTCTAAGCCTATAAATACCCCCCATAATAGCCTTGTATCGAGCTTTTGTCACCTAACCAGAATTTCCCGTCCTTGTCACCGCCTCCCCTTTAGACCCCTAGTTCACCAGCTCCGGCCAACTTCACCACCCCTTATGGCCACCAAACTCTTCCTTGCTTTTCCCTCTAAGTAACTATGTGTCTCTTTTCCCTTGATTCTTCCTGCACGAGCCATTCCGACCATGCAAAGTTCTCCTCTCGACCAACCTATTTTTCCACCTCCGCCACCCTTTGCGGCACCATTAGCCACCTCTTCTGCCGCTTCTGCCACTTCTTTCTCCTCCCATTCTCTTTTGCAGAACCTCCCCTACCTTTCTTTTCCTCTTTCTCCCTCTCCTCCTCCCTCTTTCTTCTTCTCTTCCATTCGACCACCGCCGCCGCCGTTGTGATCTGCCGCCTTTGGCTGCACCACCACCTCCATTTTGTTCCTCTCCTTCTAGGCAACCATAAACACCCCATCTCCCACCTCCATTTTGCCTCTCCTTTTCCCAGCATTTAACTTTCCCCTCTTTCTTCTCTTTTTCTGGCCGCCACTGCCGCCTCCATGCACCACCGCCGGTGTCACTGCCACCTATCCCCGCCAGCCTAAGGTTGAACCCTAAAGCCTCTCAACTCTTTTCCCTATTTTTACAAGCCTTGAATTATTTTATTTCAATTATTCTAATATAAAGCCTATTATTATTATTATTATTATTATTATTATTATTATTATTATTATTATTATTATTATTATTATTATTATTATTATTTCCATTTTTAATATATATTATTATTGTTATTAATATTAATATTTTTATTATTATTTTGTTGAGGGCCGAAGCCCTATTGTATTTTTAATTCGATTTATTATTATTTTTCTTATTATTTCTATTATTGCTATTATTAATATTAATATGTTATTATAATTATAATTATAATTATTTTATTTTTACTATTTTGAATTACTATTATTATTATTTCATTATTAATGTCACAATTACTTTACTATTAGTTTTGCTATTATTATTATTATTATTATTATTATTATTATTATTATTATTATTATTATTATTACTACTACTACTAAATTTGGTTATTTAATTTACAAATAATATTATTAGTATTATTTTCGTAAAGGGGCCAAAGCCCTTATTTTACTTTGTTTTTGAGTAATGCCTTTTTATTATTATTGTAACTACTTTTATTATTCTTGCTAATATTAATATTGATATTATTTTTGGTATTTTTGTTATTATTATTTTATCAAAAACCTATTCTTATAATAAGTTAGTTATTAATAGTATTTTTGATAGGGGAGTTTAATTTTAGCTTTTCCCTTATAATAGGTCAAACTAGTCAAAGCCCTAAGGAGGTGTAGGAGCGTGCTCCAAGACCGGTGTTGTTTTAGGTAAGGGGTGTTAAGGCCTTTTGTGTGATTATATGCATTATGTGATTCGCATGCTATGTATCCTATGTTTATCATTATTAATTATTTCGTATGTGGTATAACGTGGAGTTGAAGTATGTTTTATATGGCATTTGTATAATTTATGTATGATGATATGTGTTGTGACCCTATAAGACATGCATATAAGGGTTTTGATGTGGTTTGTGTGGGAGAAAGGATGAAAAAGGAGGATGGGGAAAGAGGTTGACCAAGGGAGGTGAGTTGACCTAATTATTCTAATGATTCATGAGTGGAAGAATAAAACGGAGAATTTTAGGGTTTCGTGTGGGAGAATCTGATTTATGATTTTTATGATTTTGTGTGGGAGAATATAGTTTATAGTTTTATATGGGAGAATCTAAATTATGGGTTTGAATGGAGAATCCAATTTATGGTGTTAAATGGGAGAATATAATTTATGGTTTTATCTAAGAGATTCTAATTTATGATTTTATGTGGAAGATTCTAACTTATGGTCTTGTATGGGAGAATCTAATTTGTAGTTATGAATGGGGGAATCTAATCAATTGTATTATATGGACAAATCTTTGGGTTTTCTATGGTTTGAATTTAGGGTTTGATATGGATAGATCCTTGGTTTTTGGGGGATTGAATTTAGAGTTTTATATGACGGAATCTAGGATTGCATGTGGTATTAATGGTTTATATGGTAGTATTAATGGTTTTATGGTAGTATTAATGGTTATATGGTGGTATTAATGGTTGTAAAGTGGTAATAGGGTTTGCATGGTGATATTAGGGTTTGCATGGTGGAGTTAGGGTTTTGCATGGGAATTAATGATTGCATAGGATTTAGGGTTTGTATGAAATGTTGGAGAGGTTTCATGGGATGTGTAAAGTTTGCATGGGTGTGAAATTTACGTATGAAACATTGAATTGGGATGTAGGGAAGGTAATAGAAGAGTTATTTGGGTGTTTGGAAGTTTTGGGTGAAAATTAGTACGTAGGACATTATATGGGTATGGAGGAGACTGAATTAGGGTCTGGAGTAATTAACTATGGGTTGTTGTGATTAACTAAGGTTTGGAATGGCTAATTATGGTTGTTATGGTTAAATAGGGTTTGGAGTGGTTAACCATAGGTTGTGGTGGTTGATTAGGGTTTGGTGTGGCTGCTTAGGGTTTTTATTATATCATGTGTACTTGGTGATTAAAGTGTAATTATGAAGATGGTATTTATGAGTTGAGGTATGTGGGGTGTTAAAATGATTTGGGTTGTGTGAGGTGGAGTAAGATGGGCCACCGAGGTCTAAATTAGGGTTTTGGGATAAAAACCTAGAGTGAGATGTGTAGTGGAATTGGAGGATATGTGTTAAAGGAGTGATTCATGCATGTCTAGGGTTATAATTTTCCGAATAATATACATAAAACATTAATCATTTAAAGTGGAAGATTGTTGAGTCGGGCCCAGACCGGTCCACCGGTAAATAATAGTGGTTAGGACATGATGTCCTATGTGTTTCCGGCCCACCGGCTATAATAATGGTCATGCTTTATACCTGTGCGTTTCTGGTCCACCGGCTATAATAGTGTGGGATCCCGTGCTCAACAAAACTAAACATATTTGTGCCAAGACATGGGAAAGACACTAAGTACTTACAGTGGAACACCGTGCGAGAAGGGGCCAGAACGGTCCACTGGCGAATAATAGTGGTCAGGAGCTTTATTCCCTATGCGTTTCCAGTCCGCCGGTTATAATAGTGGTTAGGGTATGATACCCTATGTGTTTCCGATCCACTGGCTATAATAGTGGGGTTCCCTTACTCGCATGGACTTGATAAAAACTATGGTGTGAAATGAGTTCTGATCAGAGATTAATTTAAAAATTAATCCGGACTATAATTAGGCCTTTGTATTTTTACCTGGATGGTCATATGCATTTATGTTAACATGATTATGCTCTTTTATTCTTATGCATGGTTTATGTGCTTATGTGTTGGCCTTAGTGCTCGATTACCTTACTCAGTATGTAGCGTATTGATCACCCTTTTTATGGGTGTTGCTCATTCCCATGAGTAGTGTGCCCTTCTGACTTTGTGCAGGTAGGCGAGACATCAGTCGGGGCTGAGTGTTGAGCATGTTTGGCTCGAAGTTCGAGAGAGTTGTGGCCATATTTCAATCTTTATGTGATTCTATTTCCTTTTGTTAATCTTTATCGGTTGTAAGTTATTTCTCTTTTTAATTTGAATAATAACTCTTGATGGGTACTCTGATTTTGTTTTACAACCAAGTTTAGTTTGTCTTGACTTATAATTTATCATTAATCTTTTCTTTAGCCTTAGCACTTGGTACTGGAACGGTCGGAGAGAACCGGTTCAGTACTAAGTGTGGCGGTAACATCCTCAGAATTCACGGGTTTTAATCTAAATTCTTTCGCTTTAAAAAAAAGTAGTGAATTTTGGGGTGTTATACACACGTTCTTCTCCTTTCATCTCTTGGTCGTGCACCACCATGCAAACCTGGTTGTCGCCCTACCGCAGCACCCTGCCTTTACCTTTACACCTGCACCCTACCCTAGCACCTCACATCATGTTCTCTTCCCCTTTCCCCCAATCCTTCCCTATGTATATTTATATACTCCCCTAAACACGTCATCTCTCCCTTTTCTCTCACTATCAAGCCAGTTAACTGAGCCCTCCCTTAATTTTTCTTTCTTCTCCTTATATGCCTATCATTTAGTGGAACCACCTCCTATCTTTCCCTAACCAACCTCCCTACCACATCCCCTCTTTATTGTGCCATTATTCTCCTTTTTTTCTCCTAAACCTACAAAAATGGCTAGCTGCGCCACCGCCACTAGTCCCCTTCTCCCCCTCCTTTCCACCACCATACTAGAGGCACCCCACACAGGCGCCCTAGCCAACATCACTACCACTAGTCCCCTTTTCCCCCTCCCCCTCTTTTAGCCTTCATTTAGTTCAAAGTCTTTAAAAAAATTTCTAAATTGTGTATGTCTATATTTCTATGTGATATCCTAGTTATAGTAGAGCATGAAGTGTAGATATTGCATGCTTAAAGATTGGAGCTTCTTTAGTAAGGTTACCATCATAGAAAAGATTTTTTTATGTTATAATATATGTCCTTGTTATGTTTATGTGTGATGGCATGGTACCAAATGTTGCATGACTTTAGTGTTGTATATAATATGTAGTTTTGTTTGACAATAGAAGAAGGTAAGAAAGTTGTGTAGATATGAATGTGTTGAATACAAAGTATTTATGTATAATCATAGCCATGCTTTTTATGGTAATGTATATTGGAAAGTTGAAAAGTCCTTCATGTTGGGAGTCTTGTGATTTGGGGACGGTAAAAGTCGGTATTCTAGTGACCTAAGTCATTTTGATCAATAGGAATAAAAGGTGGCATGTTGAGTACTTTAGGGTGTTAGCTGACTCAAAATAGGTTAAGGATACTATATAAGATAAATTGGGTGAAAATAAAGGGTTTATGGTAAATAACTGAAGGGAAAGGGGAAAATGGTAATTAGTAAAACCTAGTGGTGGAGTAATTATAACATATGCAAGAAGTGGGGGATTGGCACTAGAGATTGAATACAAGGTTAATGATGACATCTTCGTTAGGCTGGGGATTTACTTGAGATTTAGGGAATGAGTTATTACTAAAATGTAAAATTAGGGTTTTGAGAGGCCTGAGTAGTAACTCTAGGGATAGATTATTATCCCTTGTATAATATAGGGGAGTTGGACCGCAACCTTAGGATTTTATGTCAATAATAACATTTTAGGAATGTATATAATATTTGGTCCCCATATGGAGTTTAAGGAAATAGTTATTACCAAAGAGAGAAATTAGTGTTTTGGAGGAGGCTTGAAAAGTAACATTTAGGGTAGGTTATTATTACATATGTGAGATGTGGGAGTTAGGCCATAGTTTTTTATTAAATTTTTTACAATATCATTCTATGAATAGGCATGGAATTTGGGCACTAACTAAGCTCTAGAGAAGGGATTATGCAATGTATGAGAAATTAAGATTTTCGGAGGAGACTTGAATAGTAACCCTAAGGGTAGGATATTCATGTGTAACACGTGTGTAATACACTATGATGCTTTAATATCGGTTCATAATATCATGTTAATATTTTTTAGGAAAATTGGGGATAAAAATGGAATTAAAGAAGATAATATGCTAGAGTTGTGAGATTAGGGTTTCTAATGGGAAATAGGGTTTTTTTGGGGTATGTGTTAGGTTACTACTACCTTGCATGATTATGGGTACATGACTATGTGATGAACTTGAAATAAATAAATCATGAATAATATACTAATCACTTAAAATGGAAGATCACCTCAGTTGAGGCATATTATACCTATTTGTTCCACTAAATGATAAAGGTGGCCAAGAGCATCTTGGTCTGGGGGTTTTCCTAGTTACCATTCCACTATTTTAAAAAAGTGGAGTCTTGAAATAAAGTTAATAAAATATTTGAATGATAATAACTCTTTATTAGATAATAATTACTTATGGTGGAACATTACATGGGTTAGGACTACTTATACATTCATTACCGATCCACCAGTTGAGAAAAGTGACCAGGATCATCCTCCCCTAGGGTTATACATTATTACCGATCCATAGGTTGAGAATAATGGCGTCCATGAAATCAACGTAAACATAATCATAAATAACTATCATTACACTATTACTATATGGTTTCGAGAGTAATAAATAAATTAGTAAGATTATCTTATATGCATGCCATCTCTTATTGTTGTCATATAAACTTATGTGACCCTTCTTGGTTGTATTGTTAGCGTATTGATCATCCTTATAGGTTTGACTCATTCCTATAAGCAAAGACCTCTATTGAGCTTATGCAGATAAATAAGGACCTACTAGATGACTATGTTGTTTATGATACTCTGATTGGGTTGAGTGATATCGTTTTATGTTGGGGTTGGGAATTGAAGAGATATGTTAATTAGTTATTATTTTAAGCAAGTTTTTATTCTTTATCATTTTCATCTAAATAGTTAGTTTATGTATTTTAGTTCCATTTCCAAAGTAAATTTTAAACTCTTACTTGTGTTAAGAAGTATCCTTGTTTTATATTTATTATGTCTTGCATCCAAATTTACTTTTCCCTTGTAACTAGTATAAGAAAGGTTCATAGCCAGACTTATATCAATTACGGCGATAACACCCATTAATGTTTGAATAGCATTTCCCACTTTAACAAAATGTTTCAGCAATAAATTTTAGGGTGTTACAAGTTTGGTTGAACCAATCAACCTGTTTAATGAAATCCTAGGTTTGGCTGAGTCAAACAAATCTACTAGTTATCCTAAGTAATAGGTTGGTTGGTAAAATCAATTAACTAGATTTGGTTAAATTGATCAACTTGTTAGGCTAGATTATGTGATTTAGATCTTCTGACTAGGATATGCCTTGAGACTATGCCAAATGATGTTATAAGATCACTTAAAGAGAGAAATATATCATTTTACATGGATTTACAACCTAATGGATGGATCAAATGGATTAAAATGTATTGCATACTCAATGGGTGTTTTCACAGCCTTAATAGGTAAACTTAAATAAGTATTTGATGGAATTAGTGGAGCATTTCAATCTAGAATTTTGCCTAAAATGGATTAATATAAGGGATTTGGTTAATATTAAGTAAGCATTAATGGAAACCCCACACATGTTTAGGGAATGGTAATGGTTAAAATGGAATAAGTATGCGGATGCCTTCCTTACATATTATATGGGGCTTGTGTGACCATGTAACCTCAAGAATAATATACTAATCACTTAAAGCAAAAGATGTTCAAGTTTTGTATGGGTCTAATTACCCAATCCTCCATTAGCTACTGGGGATTTTTTTTTCCTTTGGGTGTTTATTGGTGCTTTTGTGCAAGATCCTAATAGATCTTGGTGTCTTACCTTCTCTAGACATAGATGATGTACTAAGGAGTATTAATACTAAAAGGTTTGGTCACCTAGGTGGTTTTAGCTTTTTCTTAGACTTATGTTTATTGGTGGTTACTTGGCTTCGACTTGGACTTTATGTCTTTTGGTTTAGATAGACTTCCATGGTACGTGAGACCATGGGATTGTGCATAGTCCATTGAATGATTACAACTGGGACAAGTATTTATGTAATAACTTGAATGAGTAATTGGAAGAAGAATTTGACTCAAGAGAAAGATAAAAGTAAAAGGAAAATAACAATAAAAGAAATAATAGCCTATATATGTATAAATAACCTAAAATATTAGGTACATGGAAATGGCCTACGATGAAATTATGTGTCTAGATGAATGAAGCCTTACTATTAGCTCGCATTCTACTATTTAGCTTGCATATTATAATCTATGATGTTGTGCTATATTATCAATCATGATGGGTCATATATGGTAGAAGCATCATATTCATATAAGCTCGCATATTGTTCAGGTTGAATCGAGTTCAAGTTCTGATTTATGCAAATCTGGGTTGTATCTGGTTAATTTATCTAGTTGAGTTGGGTATGGGTTGAGAAAGTTCGGGTATGGGTTGAGTTGTGTATGGGGTATTTTTGGCTAGTTTGCCGTGTCAAGTTTGGTTTGAACCGAGAAAGCTTTAATTTGGTGATTTCATGTTCGAGTTAATTTAATGGGTCATTTTTGGGTTAGCTTGACAAATTAGGTATTTTTAGGTTTTAATGAGTTAGATAGGGTTGGGTTTTGGCCAAGGTCATCCTAGATTTATTCACTTTGGATATGGGTCATATAGGATATTGACCACAAATACCAATCTAAATCATTAACTTTGTAAATAGGTATTAAGTTTGACTTCATGTAATCATTAACCCGGATCTGCATCAATCCAAACTCTAACTCAACCTGACCAAAGTAAAAGGTAACCCAAAATTATCCAAACCAATCCACAACTAACCCGCAAAGAACTCAACCCAAATATGATCTAACCCTCTATAACCGTACCCACCCAACCTTATTGCCACCTATAGTTGTAAACCCAAATTATATAAGTGGTTTATAATAAAATTTACGTGTTCTCTATTATTCTATGTTTGTATTAGTTTTATCTAACTTAGTCTTATAACTTTTAAATGTGATCTAGTAACACATTTTAGTGGATCCCAAAGCAAGGGTTTTCATTCTTCTTATGCTAACATAGCTTCAAAGATAGGTAAACTTCCTAAACTCATAGTTAATTGAATCTTATGTATTATTCCATATTTTTTTTATGCTATGTAAGTCATATAAATAAACCATGTTATATTCTTTTGATATCATTTTTGTTCATGTAAATGAAAGTGGTTGAATTATTTATTAGTAATCTTATGTAGTGGTAGTATATACTCCACCTTAAGTAGCCTTGGGATGGCTTCCTAGGTAGGGTTGTACGGTGGATGTCTTCCCTATGATTTCATATATGTTACATCGGTAGTGTGACTTTATCGATGAGGATTTTTTTTTTATTTGAAGATTTGTTAGATAGTTTTTTTAGCCTTGCACTTATTAGGAAATAGATGAGGGACATCAATCTTATAAAAGGTGTGCCGATAGCGCTCCCCATTTTTTGTAGTTGCTTCCATATTATATTATTTTTAACCAAATTATTTTAGAAGTGAAAATCAGGGTGTTATAATACATATCGATGATTATTAATGGAATTTTGAAGACGATGAAGTTGTTAGAGGTGTTGAATAAGATGAGAATGAAGATGATGGTATTTGATGTGTTTTTTAAGATGTCTTGTATATCAACATATGTTACAAGTAGTATATATAGTATTGTACCTACAAGACTATTATAGCTTTGATAATTAAACTAAACAACGATATAGTGTAGTTAAGTTTATATAAGGATAAGGCTAGTAAATATAACTACAATAGGCATTATGGACATCATTATCATTTCACCAATAAATGATATATATATATATATATATATATATATATATATATACACATATATATAGGTCAAAATATGGATAACCAGCATTATATATTTGTTGGAAGTAATTTTAGTAAATATATATTATAGATAATACATTTGGTTACCGATATTATTTTGTGGATAATACTTTCAGTTACAAATATTATTTTGTGGGTAATACTTTTACTCACAAATATATTTTTGTAGATAATACTTTTAGTCATAGATATTATTATGTGATTAATAATTTTACTCATGAATTTAATTGTGGGTATAATTTTTACCAACAGATAAATATTTGTAGGAATTATCAATTATTCTCAATAGATCATACATATCTATGGGAAAAACTATTAATCATAGAGTTGTTACCCACAATTTTATCACAGAAAAGTTATGCAGCTAAAAAAATTTCAACAAAAAAATGGTTTCTACCAAATGATAAGGCCTTGCTATACAAGTGAATTATTGTAGTGTTTTCATGAGTCTTATAGTCATGCACCCTTGAACGTCCTAACTGTGTACCCTCACACAACCCACAAACAATTTTATACACAATTATGCACACTATTTTCTTCTCACCCATGCTTTTCTCTCACAGTCAAGCGCACCTCACACACCCTGCCCATGTGCATTTCACACTCTCAACCTATACATGCATTGCATGCTATTCCCATACAACATCAACGTGCCCATTGGCATAATCGTGCTACCCTTCTAGTACACCTCATGCTCCACTATAACATCACTCTAACACCACCATACCTTGAGTGGTGTGTCAATCCATTCTATAAAAGTAAGAATACTGGGACCTTTAACTCAACGTGAAATACCCAAAAACCCTAATTTAATAAATTATGATAAAATAGGGATTTACTATAAAATTTATTAAATATATTATATTATTAAAATAAGCAGAGTATTTAAGACAAAAAAGCAAGGAAATAATAAAGAGTTTAATTGGGAAGGATTAGAGTATTTTGCTAGTCAAAAATACAATTTAGGAAAAATTACCCAAAATATCCTAAATTAATATAAAAAGGAATTTAATTACTACTATTTTACTAACTTTTATTATTTTTAAATATTAAAAAATATCTAAATTTTCTAAATACCCTAACTAACCTTTTTTCCCTTTTCCTTATTTTTCTACCTTCTTTTTTTTTCCTTCCTCCCTCACCTACCAATTCTCTCCCTCTTTTCCTTTCTTTACTTCTCCCCCAGACCGGTAGGCCCAACCTTTCTTCTTCCTTCTCCCTTCTCCCCATCCTCGAGTTGCAGGTCGGCTTGTAACTCTACCTCCGTCCATCCTTTTCCTTTCCCTTTCCAACCCTGCTTGTACCTCCTTCCATGCATGCCCCTTCCCCTTTCCCTTCTCTCCCCCTGCCGACCTATGCCCTATAATTTACAAGCTAGTATAGGCCTACCACCATGGTCCAGTGAGCCCTACCTTAGCTGCCCCCTTATCCTCTTCCCCCTTTATCTTAACCTCTCTTCGTTAGCCTATAAGTACCCCCTACTGATCCCATTTGACCCTCTTTACTATACCTAATAAATTTAGCATATTTGTACCACTACCACTTAAGACGCTTCCCCTCTTGCTGCAATCACCACCTCCCCTGCCGCTTACTCAACTCAATAGAGCCTCCCCTACCTTTCTTTCTCCCTTTCTCCCTCTCCTTTATCCTTCCTCCTTCTCCACCTCCCTCGACCACCACAAACACCACCACTCCAACCCTCTCAACCTAGAGAGTCCACCACCACCACAATCACCATCTCACTCTCTCTCTCTCTTATAGCCCCAAAAGACCATCTTCTCTAACCCCCACTTCCACCACTGCCACCACCGACCTCAATAGGCTAATCCCTAACCTTCCTAGCCCTTAAGTATAATTAGTGTAATTATTATCCTAACCTCATCATCATCATCATCATCATCATCATCATCATCATCATCATCATCATCATCATCATCATCATCATCATTATCATCATCATCATCATCATTATTATTATTATTATTATTATTATTATTATTATTATTATTATTATTATTATTATTATTATTATTATTATTATTATTATTATTATTATTACTACTACTACTACTACTACTACTACTACTACTACTACTACTACTACTACTACTACTATTACTATTATTATTAGCACTATTATTGTTGTTGTTGTTGTTATTGTCATTGTTATTACTATTATCAATATCGTTAATATTTTTATTATTACTAGTATTATTATTAAAGTTATTGTCATTATTATTGCTAATATTGTTAATAATATCTTGTCAATGATTAACCATTTTAGAGGTAATATCCTTATTTTTACTACTAAACCTAACATTTTTATTATTATCCCTAATATTAGGTTATAATAGAGGTGAGTAGAAATTAATGAAAATGTTAATAAGAGGGATGTTAACCCTAGTATTTCTCCTCTTATAGGTGAATCAAGTCTGACTCCTAAGGAGGTGTAGGAGCATGCTCCAAGCCCAGTGTCATTTTAGGTAAGGATGTGGTTAAGGCCTAATATGTGTATTATGTGCTTTTTATGTTATGTGTAATGATATGTTTGTGTACCTTATGTTATTATGACTACTTACTTATACCGCAACGTAGAGCTAAGGTAAGTGTATGTGTTCTCTTTATGGCATGTATAAAATGATAATGTATATTATGCTTTGTAGTGCTTATGTGATGTGGCCTTTAGGACATGCATGCTAGGAGGTTGTAAAAGATATAGTGTAGGGGATGAAAAGATGAAAGGGGTAAAGGAAATGAATTGACTAGAAGGAAGTAAGAATGACCTAAGTATCTTATAACTTAGGAGTAGACAAATAAAAGGATAAAGTGAATAAAATAAGAGAGTGAAATGGATGTCTAGAGTTTGCATGGGATGGATAGTCTTTGCATGGGGATAATCCTTACATAGGAGAATTTGACTTGAGGGTTAAATAAGATAAGGGAAGAGTTTTTGGGGTGATTGGAGTCCATTGGTAAAACATAGTACGTAGGCTGGGATAAGGGTGTATTGAGAACTTGGCTAAGGGTTGGGAGGAAAACCTAAAGTGGAGGAGATTGTGGAAGGGGGAAATAATGGAGAGGATTGAAATATGGGATGAGAGTGGAAGAATTTCACATGGAGAGTGAATGTGTGTCTTTTGGAAGAGGGAATGGTAAGTGAGAGTGATAGTGGGACATCATACGAGGAAAGACAGGTGCTAGGGTTTTGGGATGGCCAACTAGGGTTTTGTGGCCACATGTGTGAATGGGAAGTAAAGGGGGATACTTGGGGATGAATCAGGTGAGGTGATGAGTTGGGGGAAAAGGAACATGAGTTGTGTGGGATAGAGGAAGGTTGGGCCATATAGGCCAAATTAGGGTTTCCGAAGGAAATCCTTAGAGGACGATAGTGAGTTGACTTAGAGGTATGGGAAAGTGAGTCTCGACCCACACACATAGGAGTTGGGTATTCATGGTAAGTGAGTAGAATGGGGTCCCTTCTTGTTTTTGTTTTCTTTTTATTGTGTTGTATATTTTATCACCTTGGGGGCTTTAACAATGTAACCCTTTTCGGTTGTAATAACTTTTAATCACACACTCTGATTCTCTCATTATGAATATTTCATCTTTGTACATTTTCTGCCTTAAGTGTGTTTAATGATTTGTGAAATTATCCTTAGCCTTGTGTTTGGTGCAAGACTGGATGAGGGCCAAGCTTGTACTAATCACGGCGGTAGCACCCCCATGCTTGTATTTATTTTAATTAAATGAAAATTTTCAACTATGATATTTTAGGGGTTGTTAAACAACACGAATGAGATTGTGAAATATGAGATAAGTATTAATAGATAATATATGAATAACTTAAAGTGAAATATCATATGATTTAAAGTAAAATATCATATGAGTTAGGATCGAGGTATTTCATCAATTCCACAAGATGATAATATGACTCGGGTATATTTTACCTTAATTAGTGCTTTGGATCATATCACAGGTTTAAGAATTATGGTCAAGATCATGTTTCCCTAGTATATGTTGGGTCCAATCCATAGGATAATAATAAAAAAAATCCTTTGGTGTGATATACCTTTAGATGTGCTTAAGTTTGTTCCACCAGATTAAGAATAGTGGAGTCCCTAAACTCAATGTATATAACAAGAATTATTATTTACCTAACATCACTTTATTATAACAAGAATTGATGCGTATTCTCTTGTGTGATTTCATAAATTTTATGTGACCCTACTTCGACTCTATTACCACCTTACTTAACGTGGCGTATTGCTCATATGTTTCATGGGTGTTGCTTATTCTAATGAGCAAACAACCCATATGTTCTTATGCAAATTGATGAGGATCATTTGGATGATTTTATGACATATGATGTCTTATATGTGGAGTGATTATGATTTATAGAGGTTGGGCATAGAGTCATTTTATTTAGTGGTTAAATATTACCATGATACCTTTTTGAGCTCTTTATTCCATGAAATCTCTTGTTTTTTTATCTTCGGAGTTAATCTCTAAACTTTAACTTTATTTATGAAAATTATAATATTCTCTATTTATCAAGTTTTAAGTCTTACCTATTTTCCCTTGTGTTTGATATAAGGATGGTATGGTCACCTATAATTATGTCCAATATGGTGGTAACACCCATTTATATTTGTTTTACACTTCCTATTAAAAAACTTTCCAGCCCTAAATTATAGGGTGCTATAAGTTGGTATTAGATATTTGGTTTTGATTACTATATGTTGTCTTCAAAAGTTCATCTTTCAAATGATCTCCTATCTAATTTTATCGATCTATTATAGATTTATTAAAACTTGATTCTTTAAACATCCAAATTAACTTGTGAGAAATTAAAAATAGGTAACCTAGGTATCCTATGAATGTGCTTATGTTTTACATGTGTTAGAAAGCTAGGAATATTTATCCTAACATGATTTTTATCTTATAGTTAGCTTTCTATGGCACTTAAGGGCTATATTGGTCATTTGACAGAGATGTTTGAGGCATTCATCAAGTTAGTTAGACGTCTGCCATAGTCCCCTTACCCTCAGCCGCCACCAACACCTCTACATTACCTACAGGAGGGTATTAGAGAAGATAGGCTTTGTAGGGTCACTAGAAAACCATCTACTAATATATGCCAGTGACAAGGATTAATTCATCTTGGATGGATGGATTTAGGATATGGATCGGACATTTGAGGTAATAGATTGTCCACCTGCTTAAAATATGAGCATAGTGGTGTTCTTTCTAAAAGGAGTCGCAGACACCTAATGATTAGTTCATCGTGCATAAGGAGGAGAACTAATGTACTAGGAGGACTTCAAGATGGAAATTAGCACTATGTTTTCCCTTGAGAGCCTTAAGAAGGATAAGCTTAAGGGGTTCATATAGTTGACCTAGAGGAGAATGATAGTGAGGTAGTACCATGATGGTTCATGGAGCTACTGATGTTCACATTAGGCATAGTAGAGAGCAAGTTAACTATGGTGTATTAGTTCAAGAAAGGGCTAAATTTTAACATTTATAGGATGATGGGTTATGTGGATTTTTAGGACATTGTCGCATTGTATGTGCGGGCATGTGTTGTTGGTAAGATGGTTTAGGAGCAGTCTTACATTCTGGGTACAAGAGGAAGATGGAGACTTACGTTTCTTTTTGCACAATCCAGTTTCGATTAGGTGGACCTCCAAGGTTCTAAAAGAAGGGTAAGTGTAACACCCCCAAAATTCACTACTAAATTTTTTAAAAAATTAACGGAAGTAAAAATAAAAAATTATAAATTTTGGGGATGTTACCGCTGCACTTAATATCAAACTGGCTTCCTCCTAACATTTCAGTACTAAGTGCTAAGGGTAAAAGAATAAAATATAACTTACTTGAACTCAAACTTCATTTAGATTAGAGTAGAATCAGAATAGCATAGTATAGGCATTATAAAAGATAAAAGCCCACTATTAGTGGTTATAATAAAAATCGGTTTGAACAAAGAAATAAAAGGTTAAAGGAAAACTCTAAAAACATTCCCGGATAATCCTCATGCTCTTTTCCAATGCTCACTTGAATAACACCAGCAATAGACCTACAAGGAGCACTACCCATTGAATAGGCAGGGGCCTACAAATGGGATCCTTTAGTACTATAGTACTAATTATCCCTTTATACCAAACCAAAAGGCAAGGCCCGCATGCAACACATAATACATAATGACATAGGACAATATCATACGTAAGCTTACGAAAATCACAGTCAACACAAGAAGCAATACACAAGGCAACATCGCATACAATAAAAGATGCATAGAACAAAATCCATATACTTAGCAATTCCATTATATACCCAAGTAGGAATAAGCAATGAAACCAAACTCATGGCATATCAATAGATGATAATGTGAACTCGATACTTTTGGTCTTAAGCTATTAATTAATCATTATTCAATCATCGTTTTTGAATTATATCCATGTGAGTGTGGAAACCCCACTATTATAGCAGGTGGATCAGAAACATATAGGGCAGCACTCACCTGACTACTATTATTAGCCGGTAGATAGGTTTCTAAGGCTCCCTGCACCTGGCTACTATTATTCATCAGTAGACTGGTCTGGCTCCGACTCACATGGTGTTCCACTATAATTGATTAGTGTCTTTTCATAATTTATTAATATCTCATGTTTGGTTTATTGAGCTTGGGATCCCCCACTATTATAGCCAGTGGATTAGAAACATACAGGGCAACACGCACCTGACCACTATTATTGGCCGGTGGATCAGTCTAGGTCTGGCTCAATAATCTTTCACTTTATCTAATTAGTACTTTATTCATATCTCCTTCAACAAGTCTATTTATTTAATTCAAGGGAAGGAAAAAGGTCACAAATCTAGAGACACAAAAATATACATGCCATAGAATCAAGCATTCGATATCAAGGATCATCGTATACACGAAACTCAAACACATACTTCAAATACATCTAACACACATTTCCTTGCATACTTACAAACCAGACACCTCTTGCATAATTATGAGATAAACACTACATCACATCCTTAATTATCCATCCAATCTTAGGTTATGCCCTACTCTTATGAGACTCACTAACTTACCGAATACCCTTACCTTATTATTCACTATTACTTATGTCTGATTATAAAACTCATTTAATCTATTAACATGTTAAATACAAGTTACCGATTTACCCCTATCATCTTTACAAAATTACTGAAATACCCCTATCATCATTTGCCAATTTACTATATTAACCTTCATGTTTACATAATTACCAAATTACCCCTTGCATGTGTTAGATTACCAAATTATCCTCTCACTTATTAAGATTACCAAATTGCCCTTTTGGTACCAAATTACCCCTCTTACTCATCAAAATTACCAAATGGCCACTTTGGTAGGTTAAATGACCAAATTGCCCTTTTTAAATATAATAATTACCATTTTACCCTTTTTACTTACAAAATCACCAAATTACCCTTTCTTTATGGAAATTTACCAAAATACCCTTTCTGTAAGCCAAATTACCAAAATAACCTTCTCATTTATTAAATTACCATTTTACCCCTTTACTTTACGAAATCGCCATAATACCCTTTCCATTATGCCAAATTACTAAAATACCCTTCTTCTTTCTTAAATTACCATTTTACCCCTTTACTTTACAAAATTACAAAAATACTCCTCCTTTATGTTAAATTACAAATATGCTTTCTTACCAAGTTATCCCCTTTTCATGTAAAATTTCTAAAATAGCCTCCTTACTTGTCAATTTACCATTTTACCCCATTTACTCTTGTAAATTACCATTTTGCCCTTATTATACCAAGTTTACCAAAATAACATCACCACATAAATATTAATATACATGGTCCATATACATCATCCAACACCATCAACTATTATTATTTATCATTAATACTCATTAGCACCTACCAAACACATATTTGGGCCACAGCTTTTGCACAAGAAAATTTACCAAAATGCCCTTAGGGCTCATATTAACATTATTTATACAATAAATGGCCACATTAGCATATCATATCATATAAATGCATTTAACATTATCACTAATAACAAGGCTCCTTCTATTAAGTATTATTTCTATGCATGACACATAAATAATCATGCTCTTCTTTTCATCAACCAACATATACCACTAAATGCATTATACTTAACAACATATATCATGCATATAAACATATTAAAAACACTAATGTGCTATCATACGTATATCCACACATTTTAGTAGGGTATAATAATTACCTTATTTCCAGCAAAAATTAAACCTTACCAATTTCTCGGTTAAAGGTTTGAGCTTTGATTAGTAAAAATTAATACCTATAGACAATATCAAAGATTAGTATAATAGAAGTAGAAATTCAAAAGAATAATCATTATCAAAATCTTAATTAAATATATACTAATATTAACCATTATGAAAGGTTGGCACCAAACTCACGCTACATGAGCAAGGTGAGCTACATGCATTACACAAAGCCACAAGGGTCAAAGAAGGGATAGATGGAAGGAAGAGGGGATTGGTTTGAGTGAGGGTTTTAAGGCTTGGGTGAGGGCTTGTGGAGGGAAGTTAGGGTAGTGGCTAGTCTTAGGGAGGGAGTAGGGGTGTAGGTGGTGGTCGAGGGTCGGTGGTCAATAGCTAAGGGTAGTAGAGACAGTGGCTGTAGGGCTAAAAAAAATGGATGCAAGGGTGGCGAAGGAGAATAAGGAAAGGAAAAGAAGAAGATAAGGGATGGTTGTAGGGGAGGTTTTGGCCAAGGGGAGGAAGGGTACTGGTAGGGGAGGTTCTAAGGAGTTAATGGGTGGTTGTCGAGGTAGCAGAAGAGGCAGAGCGGTGGCAGATGGTGGTGGGGTAGAGTAGTGGCTAAGAAGGAGAGGAAAGAAAAGGAATAATGGGAAAGGGGTTGTAGGGGCGAGTGGGGTGATAGGGCAATGTAAGGAGTTCGAAGGGATGTCAGGGAGGTAGCTTCAATAGTTGGCTAGGTGGCAGAGGTAGTGGTTGAGGGTGGCATGTTGCAAAGAGAAGGAGAATAAAATGGAATGCATGAGGGAGAGCATTATAGGCTCGGGTGTAGAAAAAAATGGAAGGAAAGGGATAAGGGAAGATGGAGAGTGAGAGTAGGGCCACCATGGTAGGTGTACATGTGGCAATTGTAGGCGGTGGAAGAAGAAGAAGAAGAAGAAGAAGAAGAAGAAGAAGAAGAAGAAGAAGAAGAAGAAGAAGAAGAAGAAGAAGAAGAAGCAGGCCGACCTGGCATGGGAGAAGTAAAGGGAAGCAGGTCAGCCCGTGCATAAGGGAAGGGGAGAGAGAAAAAAAAAGTAGTTTGGCTAGCCCAACTGGGGGAGAAGGGAAGGAAAAAAGGGGTGAGAGGATCTGGCTGGAGCTAAATGCGGGAGGGAGAGGGGAAGGAAGAAAGGAAGAGAATGGGTCAGCGGCCTAGCGCAAGGGGGGAGAAGGGAAATTGGCTAGGCGGCCTGGAGAGGAAAAAAGAAGAAAAATAAAAAAAGAAGGAAAAGAAAAAAGAGAAAGAAAAATGAAAAAGAGGACAAATAAAATCAAATAATTTTTAAAATAATGGCATTTAATATTTTTGATAGATATATTAATTTAATAATATTATTTATTAGAATTTAATATATTTGTTTAAAAGGGAAATTTTAGTATAATATTGGTTTGAAAAATTATATAAATAAAATGAGTATGATAAAATAACAAAATATTTATTTTAATTTATTAAATATTCATATCTATTTTTATATACTCATAAATCCACATAATAGTTAAATTAAATAAATTGAAATTTTAAATTATCTCAAATCAGGATTATTTATTAAATTCTAGGTTTTAAATGTTTGGGGTATTACAGTAAGTTCTAATTATGGGGTGGTCATCTTTAACACTGAGGTCTAAAGAGTGGGCAAAGCAAACCTAATCTTATCACAAACAAAAATAAATACATCTAAAATACTAGGTAACAAACAACTCAAACAAATTAAATCCAATTAATAAAGAAAACACCACTTAACTCATAATAAGAATAAAAAAATAGTATCAAGCACACAATCATTCACATCACTAAAGTCACCCTCATAATCTGAGAGGAACACCAAAAAAAACAACTCAATATACTATCATTTTCATCTATCCAATCTACTGGTCGCAACATAAGAGAAAACATCAAAAATAACAAAAACCTTAACGATACAAATCCTTAAAATCAAACCAACCAACCAACCAACAATAAACAACTAATCTTTGTAATCCTTATTAGGTGACACTTTCTGAAGGGAAAAGAAGGCATACACATAACAATTAGAAAACAAATGTCAATTAGATAAAAAAACTAAACTATCATTTTTAAGTTAACACCATAAGGATTTCAAAGATATAACACCAAACATAATTAATAAAGTATTAAGTTTAGGTACTTCATACTAAAAAAATGCTTTTAAACATAAGATACATTTTTATCTGTTTTCTACTTATTACAATAATTAGAGATGCATGTTCTAATATTTAATTTTCATGTTATAAGTTTAGTAAAACATGTTAATATTATAGGTCAAAATTGAACAATAATATTAAAAAACATACAAACACACACACACAAAGTGCACAATTTAAAACATATTTGGCATGGAGGAAAACCATAAACATAATAGCAAATGAATGAAACTACCACCATAAAAGTTGAAAGTAGCATACTATAAATGACTACCATTATACTAATCTAAAAGCTTCAATAGATAAATACCATGAAATAGTAATCAAGAAAGGTCCAACTAGAGAGCCATGCAATACTATAAACAATGAACCTAAATTTCTTTTAATCAAAGTAGCAAGACAACATCCTCTACTACACAACAAACATATCTGCCGTTTTCATCACCAGCTATAATAATGGGATTTTCTTACTCACATAGATATAATTTGAGAGATGTGTGAAGATGGTATTAATGGCCTAAATTCTAAAAATGGTGATTAATCGAAATGACTTACTGCATGTATTATCTGCCTTTTTCATGTTATACTCTGTCTTAGCCATATGGTTACCTTACTCAATATATAGCGTAGTAATCACCCCTTTCATAGATATTGCTTATTTTCATTAGTGGGCCCTCCTGAGTTTGTATAGGTAAAAGATGATGCTTATGATGATTTCGATGCATATGATGCCTTGGGCAAGACTGAGTGATGACCTATTATACCTAATATGGGCTCGGAGAGAGAGGGTGTTCTCTAGACTTATCATTTCCTATTTTCCTATTGTTTTTACTTCCCTCGTAGTGGGCGTCATTTATATTTAATTTCCAATATGTATTAACTCTCACATTGTGTACTCTAGTTTTATTATGAAATGTTGAACTGTTGTAGTTTTTATTGATTATTCTTGTCAATACTTATAATTCCTTTAGCCTTGTGGTTAGTATGAGATTAGCCGGGGGTCAATCTTGTATTGATCATGGCAATAGCACCCATGTTTTTATCGTATGGTTTTCTATAATAAATGAAAATTTTCAACTATATATTTTGAGGGTATTACAACCGAAGTGCAAGAATAGGGGCATGGTTAGGCATGGATTTGGTTCTTTCATGAAACACAAACCAGGAAAGAAAGAGACAGGGCATGTTATGTGGAGCATGCATATATCATGATGGGGTTATTGTTGCATACTCCCCTCCTAATAGTGGTAGATTAGTTTTCTCAATATGTATGCATATTGATGGTGGTGGTGGTGTACTTCCCTCCACAATCCCACAAATATGAGGTATTGTGTAGGTTTCTGATAACATCTCTTCAAGGATAGTCCAATTATTTAAGTGTAGGCATTTTATTGTCATTGAGTGACTAAGGTATCTTCCCTTGTAATTATTTTCCTTTAGTTATCATTTCCTTCTAGTATATTTTCATATTGGTTTTAGGCTTGCATATCCTTGGCTTGTAAGCATTGACTCTCTTAAATTTAAGTGATTTATATTATGTGCTCTAGTTTTTTTTTTTGTTCTTTTCAAGTTTGATTGGTTGGATGCTCGGTCTTGTATCTAATATGGGGAAGGTGATGAGATGTCTATCTTGTGTTAGATACGGCAGTATCACCCCATTTTTCATGAGATTATTTTTATATTTTTACTTCCGTAAATGTTTTAAAATAGAATTTTTGAGCAGTAAAAAATAAGGATGTTACACTTGCATGAAGCCAACTTCAAATGTCAACCACAAACTAACCAGTGACCATCACCAGATGATACCCCGAAGGGTGTTCGACATGATGGATTGATTTTTTAAGAGAGTGGTATATGTTTTTTTTTCTTTGAACCAAACTATAATGTTTAGATAATCAATTAGGCCCACTACTAGTCCCAGCTTGTACATGGGCCCATTATATAGGGCTTTAGAGGCCCTTGGAATAGTTGAGACTATGTATGTTAGTCCCCTCATCTCCCGTTCACCCATATCTTATACTCAACCCCTATAAATAGGAGGTATCTCTTCTTATTCCCTCTAAGCTTTTATTCACAACACATAATAACACTCTTTTTTTGCTCTCACCTCTCTCTACTTCTTCTTGACTCCCTACAACTTCATCCCTTCGGTCAGTAATCTTGTCATAGCAATAACAATATTAATTTTTTTAATCTTTGTATAACATGAGTGCCAAACTAATTTTAACTAATTATTGTAGTATATCATAATTGCAATAAGTGATCTTAAATACTTTCGTGATTTGCACAGGTAAAAGTCTAATAAAAATAGTAATGCATGCATGTCTGCCAATAATTAATCTTGGAAATTTTTTGGATAAAACTTCTAAAAAATTATTTCAATCATAAAAAAATAATTATATTTGTTAAGGAAAAAATGAATTAAATATATGAATGGGGGCTAGGCTTGTTAGAAATGGATTTTCTTACAATTGTTTATAATTTTTTTTAAAATATTTCTCTCATTAGCTGCCATTATATATCTTATCTCTCTTCATCTATCCAAAAATTAATTTTTTCCATCATACTAATACATTTTTAGTACTATTATTTGTTACCAAAATTATTGAAATTTTTTTCTGCTGTTGTTTAAGTAATTATTATTTTTGTTGTCAACTTTATAATTAATCTTATTATTTTAAGTATTGTTGTCATTTAATTTTTAAATATTCTTATTATTATTCCTAATTTTTCTAATCTTAAATATTATTATTGTTGTGTTATTGTCGTTGTTGTAGTTATTAACTTCAATATTCTTAATATCATTATTTATTTTCATTAACTTTAGCTATTGATGTTATCTATTTTTGTTATTTCTTTTATATTGCAAACTTAATTTTTATTTTCTTAAATATTGCTATTGTTATTTATTACTATTATTATTGTTTATTTTATCTTAATATTAATATTAATTCAATTGTCTAATTTTTAAAGTTGGTGTGTTTGAATAATGACTTAATAAAAATTATTTTCGTAATTCATTAATTAAATGAAAGGATTATTATAAAGTACTAAAAATGCATTTATAAATGTTTGGACAGCACAATTTAGTTTTAATTACATCAAATTTGTAACCTATATTTTAATATATTATGCATAAAATAACAATTGGTAAAAATTATTAATAACAATTACTACTATCAATCTTAATAAGAAAAAAAATTGATATATTAATACTTATAAAACTGTTGTCAGTAAAATGTATGTGTGTGTGTGTCTATATATAGAATGTTAGACATTATTTTTTAATTAAAATTTTAAATTATACATGAAAGGACAATAGTGATCAATAAATAATTATTCAGATAAAATCCAGGTATAGATCGATAAAAATGTATTTTTTGTTAATATATTTGAAAGTATTATTGTGGAGATAGATTGGGTGGAAAGTATAATGAAAAATCTTAGTTATTTTATTAATATTGTAGTGTTGGAATATTTGCCGTGAGTGATCCCTTCAAACCACCTGCAAAAGCAAAGCATAATCAACATAGCGGACTTCTTCCTAAGTCAGAAGAGATTTTCATTCACATGGCTCACCAAACCATGACCAATGAGAATATATTTCTTTACAATAATATGATACACGAAATTTTTCTCAATCATGGTTCTGGGCACAGAGAGAATATAAAGCGAAGCTCAGCACATCAAAATACCGCAATTTCAATAATCAACTTAACAAACTGTACGAACGACACAAAATGAAGATCTAATGGATTTCTCAGTTTCCAGTTTCGACAGAGCCCCAGAAGGTCCTAAACATTGCCAAATGTTCCACATCTACGCCCAAATGCGTTCCTTCATCTATAACCTAACCTATAGCACAGGACCTAGCTTTGTACACGTGATTTTGCTGATTTTGGCCTAAAGAAACAACTTCTACATGCCCACGAGAACCAACTTAATCTACCAAGGCCAAAGTTCCTTGTTCAGCTAGAAGGATTTACATAATGCCCGGTTTTCCGTCTGTGCCTGCTAAAATCTGATACATACCTGAAAGTGAGGCCACACCCTTCAACTTTGCACTCATATGGGCGCTCCCCAGTATGCAGTCTCATGTGCTCAGTCCTAGCCCATGCCCATTTAAATGTCATACTGCAACCCTTCCAGGTGCACTTGAGAGGCCTGTTTTCGTCATGAACTCGTTGGTGAAGCATGGCGTATCTGTGGTTGCTGAACTTCTTCCCACAATCTTCATAAGGGCATTGATTGCGCATGTGCAACAATAGATCTGCCTTTGTCTTGAAGGACATTCGACAGCCGTCTAGGTTGCATCTATAATACCTTTTAGATAAAACTACTTTAGACAATGATCTGTCTGAAGGCTTTTTTACCTTATCAACAGAAGGCTCCCCATTCACTTTATGATCAAGGGTAAGTTTAATACTAGCTTTTCCCGTTTTGATCCTTGGCCTCAGTCCTTCGCATGGGCTCCTAACAAACCCTCCTTCACGAATGAACTGATTCTCGGTCTGGAAAACTGATTTTCTTTTCCCCTTGGAATGATTCCTTGAAGCTATTTTACCACTAGCCATAGAGCTAGCACATGTGGATTTTCTATCAACCTGTGTTGTGTGCGCTTTAATGTTTGTTTGCACACCATGGATTGCGGTACACTCACTCCCAAGCTTGCAGCAAGATAAAGTGACTTTTTTGTCTTTTATCTGGCCCTCAGTTCTGAGCGGAACTCGATTGTCTGACACTACATGATCAGATACCTCCCTCAACATGCAGGATTTCTCAAGATTCGAGTCACCTGCATCTTCTCTTGAACAAGATGCTGTCAGGTAATCAGAATATAAAAAATCGTCAGCTGATCTGCTGCCCTGTCCACTTGAACTAGTGGGAGTTACCCCTCTTCCAACCTCACCCCTCGAATTTTCTTCATCAATTATGTTAGCCTCTTCAACCATGATGGACTTGTCTTCCGTCACAGCAGCACTACTACAAGAAGGATTAATATGAAAAATTATATTGCTCTCACTACTTTCTGCATTACATCTATTATCCTGTGAACATTCTGATATCGTTGATGTACAAGCATGAACCTCCACCTTCATTTCCTCCAAAGTTTCTTTTTCCACTTGGGACTCTCTGGAACCAGGTTCTTGACCTGGATTCCTGCACGCTTTGTCCCGTCCGATCCCAGGCTGAAGGGCTACTTCAGTAAAGACTGCATCTCTATTCGTCAGAGGGCCACACTCCAGTCTATCTTCAAGGATTGGAACCTTAGCTGGAAGCTTCATTGAAGACCCAATTGCTTCAGTAGAACCAACTCGCATCCTTTTAAATTTCCTCCGTGAATACTGCAGAATTATATTTCCCCTGCCAGTGATGCTGTTAATTAATCTACCTTTGACATTTTTATCCTTCACATACAGGCTCTCCCATGATTTACTAAGCTTTTGAGGAAAACATGCCCGCTTGGATCTACATTTCCTGGAATACCACTGAATATCTGAGATACTTGAAGTACTTGCATCAGAGAACAAACCAACAAGCTTCAAAGCATGCTGTATTTGTTTCAGAGGAGAATTTTTTCTGGCCTTGACACAATACCGTAAATTAATTCCAAGCGCTGTGGTCCAGTCTTCTTTGCAATCATTGAGCTCTTCATCGTCAATAGCAAGGTTGATCAAGTTCAAGTCTTCCACAGCAGCAGATCCTAGCATAACCTCCTTATAGCTGAATGTACAACCAATTTCCTGTGCAAGAGCTATAGCATTTCCCTTTATCTTTTCATAGTCTGCATGAGCAGATAAGTGCATAAGTAGCAATTAAGCTAAACTTAAGGAAAGCGAAAAGGCACGCAGAGGTAATGTAAATTTTACAGGGATAGCTTGGCAGATTTATATAAGCAGGGATGTGCAGGAAACAAGCAGCTTTTGAAAAGGTGTAAGGCGTACCTAAGTACTAGAGACCCTAAAGCCTAGGTGCAAGGCGAAAGCACGTACCTAGGCGAAGGAAGGCACCAAAATTGAGTAAAAAAAGCTAAAAAATGACTGAAGTTTTTGGTAAAGACTGCATATGATTATCAATTTGATACAGCTTTTGATGTTCCAAAAATATGCGATCTTTTTTCCCCTATATTTTCTTTTCCTTTCTCACCCATAATTATGGTTATCGGCTTTCCATGACCTTTTCTCCCTCTTCCCTTTCCTTCCTAACGTGACATTTTAGTTACCGGATTGACTGCAGAATTTTTTGAATGAAAATAAAACCTAAAAATTAACTAATTAGAGGTTCCTCCTTTATAGTAAATATCTTTCCCTCCTATTCAAAATTATGCGTATTGGTCTTCCACGACCTTCTCACTACTCCCTATCTTTCCCAATGTGAGATTTAAGGTCTATTCTACTCGATCCGATCTGACTATTATTATTGTCATAATTATATCTTCCTTATTAGTATTACTATTATAGTTATTATTACTATAATTATTGTAATTATTATCATTATTGTAATTATTATCATTAATTTTATAATTTTTTATTATTATTAAAAAATTTCTTATCTGATGTAACAAGTCCTGAAAATAAGTTGAAGATAATAGGTCCTTAGCTATCTTATTGATTGCATAAAACCTAAAAATAGCTAATCATAGCAAGGCATGTGGCTTAGAGACCTTATGCACCTCTGTGCCTTAGCAGCACATCATCCAATTGGCCTCGCCAGGGATGAAAAGGAAAAAGGTCCCCTGACCCCCAGTGCCCAATACCTTGAGCATTAGGCACAACTTTTCAAACATCTTTTCATGCCCATATAATTGTAGGTCTCACAGGATATCCTCCATTACATCATTTATTTATCGGTTTCGGATGTTCATTAAATAAAAATATCATGAGACATGTTTCTTGTAAACAATGTAGAAGAGATCCTTCTTACCTGAATGGCAAATTACAAGCACATTCGCTCCACCTTTTGGTTGCAATAGGGCTTGAACTTGAACAGCATGCTCTAGGCAGAAACTTCTTGGCCTAAAAAAGCCACAAGAGGTGTTCCACCTTTCATCAAGCTTGGTCGCTCCACCTATAGAAAAATTTACAGGCACATGAAATTTTCAGTATTTAGCTACTGTTTGATAAACAAATTATTTGCAGCTTATTACTTCACTACAACTTAAACTTTTGCAACCTCAACTTACTACGAAGTACATTCCCACAATTCAAATATTAAGCTGAATGTCAAAAATTGTCAACATATATCATTTCATCCCATCTTAGCAGATTATTTATCAAATGAAGCCTCAGTATACATTTGTTCAAGTTTTCACCAACTCGCCATTGTCATTTTTCAGCACGTTTCACCTCTCCCCAATCCACATATGTAGGGAGGAAAAATCTCACTCTTGCGACTTCATTTGATGATAGAAAAATTCATTACATGAAAAGTAAAGTACCTAGTAGCAGACATCAGCTAAACCAGCATGCACTGGTTTGAGTTTTGATCCAGTACCCATGTCAGATTTTAGTAAGTTTCCTCTTAGTGAACACAAATTTGACTCCTGCTATTTTGTTTCACTGGATATTCTGATACGCCATTAGTGAAGTACACTTTTGTGAGGAGGGCAAACAGGACACCATAGCTGGGCAGAGAAGGGGCGTATGAGGTGCTGCAGGGACAGGGCCGAATCAGGCATTACATTTCATTTCTGTTCCATTTCTTTTTATGCTTTTTTGTATGGTTTGTTATGTGATGTCAGCAGGTTGTTAGTAATATGCTGAGTCACCTTAGGGGAGGAAATCTGAATATAAATACCTGAGAAAGGAGAAGGGAAGGGGGGAAAAAACAGTAGGAGATTACTGCAACTAGGAATTTCAGGAAGAATTTCCAACAATGAGACAATGAATCAATAGTGAGGAGAGGAGATTAATTTGATTGTATTCCGATATCCAGGCTTTCAAGACCCCAGTGCCTCCACAGTAGTCCGCTCCCCCCTCCCCTCCTTCCCTTCTCTCTCCGGTATTTATATTCAGATTCCCTCCCCTAAGGTGACTCAGTATATTACTAACGACCTGCTGAAATCATGTAACTAACCATACAAAGAAAGCATAAAAAGAAATGTCACAGAAAAGAAATGTAATGCCTGATTCGGCCCTTTCCCCACAGCACCTCATACGCCCCTTCTCTGCCCAGCTATGGTGCCCTGTTTGCCCTCCTTACAAAAGTGTACTTCATCAATGGCCTATCATATTCCCTTCAGACCATTAGATCCAGCCACACTGGTTGGTGAAATAGAGTGAAGGGAAACCATATTGCTCACATATATATATATATATATATATATCAAAATGTTTGGATAAATACTTTAAGATAATTATGGAAGCTTGCTAAGTTTTGATGAAAAACTGTGTTTCCCCAACTACAGCAACAGTTTTTAAAACACATTGAAATTAATCTCAATGTAGACTAAAATAAATATCAATACATAGCAATGTAGAAATTCAGCAGCCACACAAGGATGGAAGCAATATAGTAGAAGATGATAGAAAAGAAAATGCAAGGATCTTCAGAGGTTCTAACCTGAAATTAAGTCCATATGGACATTGCAAGTGTTGGATGATCCTGATTTTACAATTCCTGAAACCTCTGCAGCTCCTCCGGATGAATGATTGTCAGCTGAGAGAATTGCTTCAGATGCTTTGTTGGATGGTTGAATCAAAGACATAAATGGAAAGCCAAGAATTCCACAAGCCACACAAGCTAAGGTTCCAGAGTCGACTTGAAAATCAGAAGACAGATCAGCATGATCGAAGTACAAGTCATTCATATTTTTCATATACAAGTTAATCTGGTCAGAAAGATTATTTTGGCCATCATCATCCTTCAATAACATCGGCACCTCATCTTTTCTGTGTGCCAATACATCAGTAGCAATCCCAGTGTGCTGTATAGATCCTTTATTAGATGGAAGTAAATCAGGATTCCAGAGAACAGCATGAAAGGCAGATTCTCTTCTTAAAAGAATATTCAGCATCTTATTTTCCTTCAACATATCTTTTATAAAAGCCTTTTTGACTGACATCTCCCTTTCCTCTTTCAGACGATATCTCAGACGAGAACTCCTAACACCTGGAAGCAAGGAACTTGGCACCCTGGCAGAAAATGAGCTTTACTTGTGAGTAGACAATATGGTGCAAGCTCTCATACTACATAATAACAGTGTAATTACAGCTTGAAGATAATTTCTTGTGTTGCAACTTTTCCAATTCAATAGGAAGTGCACTGACCACAAAAATAAATAGCAGGGAACACAACCGCTGATAATGCATGCAATCAAGCACAACAGCTACCACACATGGAAAGCATGTCCTATTACTTCAGGGAAAAAATATAGTGACTTCATTTATCGACAACTTTCCCAGTAATACAAAAATTACTTCCACAAGCATAGTAGTCAAATCAGTATGAGTGTCATAAGACAGTGACATGGTATTCGTATAGTTTTCAGCATTTCACATATTTATGAATTCTTAATACTCTTCAAAACACAAAAAGAATAAAGAAGAAAAAGGGTTTAGCCACTCTTATTTGCATCAAACAAGCACACCAACAGAAGGGAGGGTGAAGAAAGATGAGCAACAAACAATAATAATTTATAAACTCTTGATCCCAATATTCATCTCTATAGAGCAATTTTAACTGTGTAAAGAACAAAAAGATAGAAAATGTTAAACCTTGAAACAAAGGACATCGTGAGCAGGTATAAGAGCTGCTGATGTGAAAGCATGGGAAGGTGATCCATAGCAGCCCTACGCACTGCTGCTTCTTTAGCTACTTCAAGCCAATGCGGAGTACCAAAATTTGCAGCTTCTCCACAATTAAAACCTACAAAGCATGAAAATCTAAGTACACTTGAGAGTAAACAACCAAGACAAGCAGCATCAGAGGCCAAAAATAAATTTGGAGATAGTCAACGACATGTATAAATAAAAGCAACCTAGAATGAAAATGAATCTAACCAACACAATTGATTACAGATGGAAAACAATACAGTACACAATTAAAACCTATAAAGCATGAAAATCTAAGTACACTTGAGGGTAAACAAACCAAGACAAGCAGCATCAGAGGACAAAAATACACTTGGAGATAGTCAATGACATGTATAAATAAAAGCAACCTAGAATGAAGATGAAACAAACCAACACAATCAACTACAGATGGCACATTATCTAGTGAAGAGACAGTTTCTGTACATGAGCTGCCATTATTCTTGGAGGTTATTGTGAGTTCTGACACTCTTGAGTGGTGTGCTGCTATAGAGGGGGAGATGTAGTCTTTATTGAAGAATCAAGCATGGGAACCCATGAAGGCACCTACGAAGAAGAAGATAGTTTGCTACAAGTGGCTGTACAAGTTCAAACAGGGACCCTGAGACTTGAGATATCAAGGTATAAGGATCGTTTAGTTGCATAAGGGTTCAGTCAGATTCCAAGCATGGACTATAATGAGATATTTTCTTCAATTGTTAGGAGTACTTATATTTGTACATTGCTTGCACTTTTGGCTATGAATGATTTACAGTTGGAGCAATTGGATGCTAAAATTGCATTCCTTCATGGCGATCTTGAAGAGAACATTAACATGTGTCAACTTGATGTGTTTGTTGTAAAAGGAATGTGTGACCATGTGTTCTTCTTGATGAGGTAAATGTACAAAACAGAGCAATCTCCTAGACAATGGTATAAACGGTTTGATTAATTTATGATTGAGAATGGTTTCTCCAGCATTAAGTATAATGGATGTGTATACTTAATGGAGATGGAGGGTGGATTGCTTGTGTATCTTTTGCTATATGTTCATGCCATGCCACTTTATAACACAAATCTGTTTGTTGACATAATTTTCTGGCTATCTTTTGGGCAAAAGTTGAGAGTAAAAAAAATTAATATGGGGGACCCATGTTTCACAAACACAGTTTATGTTTTTTGGTTCATCTACAAAACACACCTCTTTGCCCATTTAGAGTTTCATCTGATACAAAAGAGTTGTGATAATACCCTTGCTGCTATGTTGAATGTGTTATCTTTTCTCTTCCTTTGAGTTTTCTTTAACTAAGAGAGCTATTGATTGTGTAGTCTTGTTGAGTGATTTGTTGAATACTCTTGTAATTACATAATTACACGAAGAAAGATCTCTATTTTTCAATTACTGTTTTATTGATTTATTTCTCAATTTATGTTACAATTATCTTATTAGTTCTGATTATTTTTCATGTCCGGAAAATGGAAATCCACTCTGATTTTTCAACAATCCTGGCCATTCACTTGAACAGAATTCCACAATTGGGATTTTATTTTGGTGCAGGTAAGGCTTTGTGAACCTATTCTCTATGCACTCCGGATTTCCCTTCATCCAGATGTATAGTAATGGGGCACAACCGAGGATTCTAAAATGGGAACAGGGCATGGAAATGGAGATGCAGGAAAATGGGAACAGAAACTATTAAAAGTAAAATGAATTTATAAACATCTGTCCTAACTTTGCAGTTTACCCTGTAAAAACTTCCCTGTTGAACAAAAATCTATATTAAAACATGCTCAACTCTATTCTATGCTAATAGAGAAGCCCATTCACCAACACCTAGTCCCACTCTAAACTCTAATCCTCAACTCTTCCAGCCTTCATCATTGCAATTCTCTGTCATTACACAACATAGTCTGAGCGGCATGTCACGGCCTGCTCATTTTATTTTATTTTTTGTCTTGAAGGCTCTAAAATATTCTAGAGTTGTGTAGAATCTAGTAGAATTATGTAGAAAGGTATGGATCCCTTTTGTAAATATCTAGAGACCTCCTACAATGGTGTGGAACTCTCTAGAATCCCAAAGGCTAAAAGGATTATGAAGGGATCTAGAAGAGTCTTCTAAAACATCATATAATCTAGAAGGGTCTCTAGAAATATCTAAAGGTTGCGGAAGATCTAGAACCTTCCCCCAAAGGGGGAAAAGGGAGGGGGACCTCAACTATAAATAGAAGACCACCCCATTTGCCCCCACTATTTCCCAAATTGTAAGCTCTCTCCTCTCTCATCAATAAAGTATTATCTTCTTAAACACAAACACTCACTCTCTCCAAGTCTCCTAAAATATCCAAGTGTTCTTACTCGTCCTTAAGGCTTGGTAATAGCCTTAGTGTGGGAAAGGCTGACTTAGTGAGCATTAAAGAAGTTGTGCTTCTAAGTGCCGCACGGGAAATACCTAGGTGAAAGAAGTCACTCCGTGACAAGCAGCTACTAGAGTTAGAAGCAAGCTGCAGAGGGATCGTCAAAAGGATGGCTAGGCGAAGCAAGTGGCAGTTGGCAAAGGTGACTTGAGCATTGGGTGGCAAAAGCAACAATGCATAGGCTCAAAGAGGCAACACAATCTGCCATTGGGAAGGTGAAGATATCTAAACAATATCTCCTTGGTCTCTCAACTGCCTGGTTACTAGTGGGGGTTCTATAAATGAATGTTACTTGAGGTCTAATTTTCCTGTTTGCAACCAATTCCTGGATTTTACTCCATGCCTTCTTTTCGACTGTCATTATCGATTGTTCTAATTTTTTGACCAAAACATGTTTGGGACAGCACTGAGCATTTCAAATAGCCCACCCCAAAATGTTTTGGGACATAAAACTCCACAAGATTGCCATTTTTGTGCAATGCAGGTAGAAAGTGTTGAAATACAATAACAGCTCATAAAAATAGGACCAACATAAATAGTATCAACCTAACTTTGGAACCTTTTACCTATTTTCAATAAGGACTCTTGATGAAAAGCATCTCAGCTGTCTTAGTAATGAATATCTTATCGCATAGCTTTACACAAAAATTGTTGCAAAGAAACTATGGGCATAAACCACAAACACTGAAGTCCTCTTCAGAGAAACTGGATATTGATATAGCCCCTCGTATTTAACCCACCATAGCATACCCGAAATATCCATCACTAAAACAAAACACTACATACTGGGACTCCTGGAATGTTGTGAGGTGGATGCTCCCCTTTGCTAGTTGTGGGCCTTTTGACTTGTATTCTTAATTGAATCATTTCTATTTCGTTGACAAATATAAAATGACTCCTCGAAAGGTACTAGTGAATAAGTTCAACTTGGCATTTCAAGTACTACAACAATGCAGAAAAGATCACTCTTACCTAGCACAAGTGATGTGCATTAGAGGCACACAACATCAAAATAGGATTTTTAAGATCAACCACACAAGATTCGAATCCAAATTAGATGAAGAATTGAAAGGAATTCAATGTTTAGGGTTAATGATGGTGGCTTAGGGTTTTCGGTTTTGGGGTTAGGGTTTGGTGCTGATTTGGTTGAGATCTATAGGGGCTATTAATGGTAACTCAATGACGGTAATTAAGACAGGAGAATCATGTGTGATAGGGTAATTAAGAACAAGAAAGAGGGTTAGGGTTAGGGTTAGGGTTAGGGTAGGGGTTCGGGTTCGGGTTCGGGTTTTAATGACGAAGATGATGAATATGTGTGTGTATGACATCGGTTATGGTGGATGATGGTTGGGGATATGAATGTGTTAATTTAACACAAAATCTCTCTAATTAAATCACAGAGAATTTAAGTAAAGAAATACAGATTATGAATCACATAGAAAATCATAACAAAAAAGAGCTCACAAAGATATTCAATTGAAGATTTGAACTCAAGTTGATTACACTAAATGTATTCAATGTCGATTACACCATGTTTTTATACTTGATTGGTACCTCGGCAACTTGAAAGATGAATCACACCCAAATTGGTTCTAGCTCACGCCACTAGTGGAAAATAACAAACGATGAATCTTCTACTAACAAGATAAACTTTACTAACTAACTAATATCTACTAAATCTTCTAATTATGGTCGGCCCTAAAGCATCTCTCCCCCATGTGCTTGGCAAGTGGTCTTCATTAAACTCTACATAATGACCCTTAAGTCCTCTTTTAATCCTTACTTAAATATGTAATTACCTTATTAGACCCAATTGTACTAGTTTGGCCCAATCCTTCAAAGGTCAAAACAAGCTTAGAAGAACTACTATTTTTCAATATAATTTATCGTTCGCGATTCTCCGATACAATTTTGTTGCCTGCCCCAAGCTTAGAACTACTAATAATTTTTAGATATTATTATATTACTTATTTTCAAAAAAATTACATTATTCTATTAGAATTTTAATATTATTTTATTTAGATTTTATCTTGTCAAGCAATGATTTGATAATAGGTTGGCCTACAGATGTAGCCTTAGGTTGTACTTTTGAATTGAATATAGAGATTAATAAGATTTGAGTAAGGGTTTGCGTGAAAAACCTAGGCGAAGAGTCTAGCCTACATTAATTTAGTATTATAGCCAAATCGATCCTGCCACCAATTTGGCATTCTAAAAAAATCTATCATGTTTCAAAACCCTAGTAGTCAAAAGTTATTTTAACCCTAGGCCTACTCCTTCCACCATTGCAAATCACCATATAAGCCTTGCACAGCCGTCTTCCAATTAAAACAACACAGCACCTGGGATGTACTTGTGAATTTAGAATTGAGATAAATAAGATTTAGGTGAGGGTTTGTGTGAATAAACTAAGCTAACAGTCTACCCTACATCAATTTAGTATACAACCAAATCAATCCTGCCACCAATTCGACATTCTAAATATTTCTGTCAAATTTCAAACACTAGTAGCAAAAATTCATATGAACCCTTCGCCTATCTTTCCACTATTGCAAATCACCATATAAACCTCACACAATTTTAGTCCAACTATTGCAAAAACACAGTGTCCTCGACATTTAAGTTTTCTCTTGCCATACTTTTGTTTGCTGCCAACCAAACAAATGTCTGAATCCCAACAGATCTAAAATCAAAAAGCCACCATGCCTCATCTTTATCACCAAACCCTCGTCTTTGGTCCTTGCCTCACCGTGCTATCTTTGTTGCAGATTTCCCTTCTTAGTTCACCTAGTCCTATCAAAATCCCACATCCAATGTCACTAACCAAAATTCAACCAAAAGGGCATCGTTTTTGCTTGCGAATGCAAAAACTAAATTTGCTATCACTCTCAGCACAAGTGAAGAGTTTAAAAAAGTTCTCCAATTATTAGAAAATAGAATTGTTAGCTTAAATAATACTAGATTTGGTTCAAAATAAGTGTCATTTTAGCTTCATACACATAAATTTAAAACTAACACAAAATGACTAATATATCCTCATTCAAAGCACATAAATCTTAGATTCTAGAAATATAAAAACCTAAAGAGAAACATTTAATAATAATAGAGTAAATTAGGAAAGTAATCAATATTTTACATGAAATTGAGAACCAGATAAAATGACTTATCTAGTTGATTTCTACTAGTGATATAGGCATTTTTTTGTGGATTATCTATGTATATAAGTTAGTTTAATTTTATATTTGTGGATATTGTGTATTATGTTTTTTTTTTTTACGTGACTCTTTAGATGCAGAAAGAAGGATTTTGTCATTGGTGAAAAGGACCTAGTGTGGTAAATTCTTATGGACATAGGCGACTAGCTTGAAAGTGAAAGATTTTGACCAACATGCAATCTAAATTTGGAAAGATGCAAAACATGAGAGTGGTAGGTCTTTCCCTAAGCTTTCCAACACATCTAAAATTGCCTCATTCAAAGTCCAAACAAAGAAATTTATAACCAAAATGCTAAATATTATCAATGTGGTTAAAGAATGTTGTCAAATACATAGAACACAGTCAACCTCAATGCCCATGCTTGATGTCTGATGCTTCAATTTTAAGTGTATTTCTTTTATTCTTTCTGAGCTTTTAGAGGGGACATCTAAGAATTAGGAGGGATTTTTTATTTCCTCTTAAATAGAATAGTTAGAGAGAGGAGAGGAACTTTTGTATGATACTTCCCTCTCTAATTCAAACAGGAAAAAAATAATCTATTACATCTTCATCTTCATCTACTCCTCTATTTAATCTCTTTTGCATTCTCAGTATGATATTTTACATCTTGTATTTTGCTCATTATATATTCATGCTCAATAGCGCTTCGCTCCCATTCCAAATCGACGATTGCGGCAAATAGATCTTCATTCGTGGGTTTTGATTACGCAAAATTGGTTTATTCAATTGAATCTTGCTTTATAATCTTTGACAAATGCTCATCATATCTCCAATTGCAAGTTTGATTAATACCATGTGTGAATAGATTCCTTATTTAGGATTGGGTTTTAGCTTGAAGTTCAATTGTTTGGCATATGGATTGATCTATTGTTTAATTTGGCAATCTAATTAATCAATTTTTATTGTTATCATTTCCTAATTTGGCTAATTTACTTAACCACAACTTAGCTTAATCTAGATAATCAATTGAAGGATTGAAATGCGAAAATTATCACCAAATCTATAACAATCGGACAAGTGAGTCAAATCACAAAAGTAATTTTGAGTCTCTCGAGGTATAAACTAAAATTGAATAAGAACATAATAAGTTTGATTGGATTTTTTCCTATTTTCAAATAGGTGATTAAATTTTGTTACACACAATCACTCAACCATAAAAGAGGCTTTTGGTTAACATAGGAAACCAACCTGCTTGTATTTGGGTAGTCATATTAAACTTGAAATATTCATTCTTTAAATATCGAAATTGTGGCGATATTTCAATTCTAGGCTATCTCCCATTCTTAACTTATCTCCTTTTTGTTAATTGTTTTATTTCTTTTTAATTTGATTACCATTTCTCGTAAAATTTATTATTTTTGTTTCGGTAATCATAATTGTGAAACACCAAGTCTCTAGTAACAACTTTAATAAGCTAAAACAAATTCATATGCTTATGATACTTCTTTTGGATAAAAACAAAGTTGCTAAAATAACACTTTTTATAAATCAACGGCAATAAAAAATACATAAAAAGAGACAAGTTCCAAAGAAAAAAGAAAAGGGAGGGGAGAATCAATCGATAATGAAATAAAAGGTGCCACAGAAAAAACTTGAGAAAAAGATAATTATAATTTTATTTCCCTAGTTATTTATTATTATTGGCAAGATGGTTAGATTAGAAATGAAGTGTTTAGACCCTTGTTGCGCAAAGTTTGTAATATTGAGCACGAAATGGAGGACATCAAAATTATGATTAAGTCCTATTGTTGTTAACTTTGTTGAGCAAAGGAAGTTTGAAGGGGTCAACACGTCCTATATCGCCTAGTATACATGTTTCTAATGTACCGACTTCTATGTCTACTAATGCTTGCAAGTTCAAGTCCAATCACATCGAATAGGATGCATTCACAATAGTGTCATGGACGATTCAAGAAGCCAATGGCTTTTGTCAACAATTGTTTATATGTGCCTAACCAAATAGGTCATGTTCGAAACAATAGTGCCAAACCAACTCTCCTGCACTTTAAGTTCACAATCTGACTTTTCTCAAGTGGGGTAGAAAAATGTGGTCTATGAATCACCTTATCATAGGACCCATAGTTGCAATCCTAGTTCTCTCCTAAAGTATTGGAAAGAAGATTGGTAGATAGGATTAATAGTTTTAAAATATTATTATGTTTATTTATTTATTGGAAATTTTATCTTATTCCATTAATACTTTGATATTAGTTTATTTAGATTATAAATTTATCTTATGGGGCTGAATTTTGGTAAATGATTAGCCTATATATATTATTCTTAAATTTTGAATTTAGTTGAATACTATTTGAGTGAGGTTTCACATATAAAAGATAGACTAAGAGTCTAGCCTACATCATCAAGAAAGACAATTGTGACCTATTAGATATGACCCGAGGTTCTGCTTAGTTCCCATGGAATTAGATTCATTCAAGGGAGGGGATTGGCATTGAGGAGAGAGGAAAGAGCCAAGGAATTACCTATTGCTAATTTTCCCAACTCGTTTCAAGTGACTTGTCCTGGTTTAAGGGGCATTTTATTAATAAATCCTATTAACCCTAATACATAAATCTCTTAATAAACTAAAGTTTGCTAAGAATTAATAAAGAAACTAATGCCGATTCTAACATACTAGGACTAAAACTAAGCATAATGGGGCCAACGGTGGGTCTAGCCCACAATCAAGGTCCATAACATAACCAATATTGTCAACATTTACTTTGAAAAAGTAAAATATTGAATCAACGTTTACTGTTGTATACTAAAGAATTTCAAGGGTTGTATTAGGGAAACACATAAATACAAATGCCGTATTGCAAACCATATATGTCCGAGACCAAGGAAATAGTGGTAAAGCAACCATACTGCCCCATTATAGGAGACAAAAAAATAGAAAAAGTAACCCAACCAGCATAAGAGCTAATATAAGCACACATGCCATGTAGTTGAAAATGATAAAGTGCAGATCTTTTTGATAGGTACCAGAGGTAAATTAAGTAGAAAATAGATTGAGCTTACTAGAAGTAGTGAGATTACAAAGATATTCAGGTTTTCGAGAGCCTGATCTCTCCCAATTCCAGGTATTCGAGAGCCTGGACTCTCCCAAAACTCCCCACCGATTTCCTCCTCCACTCCTTATCCCTCCACCCTCTAATTATAATATTAATTAGAAGAGTCCAGACTCTTAACAAACTGACTCATAACTAACTACAGAAATATGACTAAACTTTGGTAAAATTATTTATCCTAATAACCTAACACTTTTGACCATCCATGCATTCTTATTCTGAAAAAAAAAATTACATTTTCCACAGCAAGCTATAACTTCAATGTAAAGAATAAATATGGCAATTGAAATCAAGGTTTAGACAAGCAAGGCAATGACTTCATCAAAGAAGCTCTTTCTGCCAAAACCAAGGTTTTGAGCATAATGTTACTGTGACATATCTTCCATCGATAGCTTATGAAACTTCAATCATGTTCATTTCTGTCACAGTAGAAGGAAGAAGGTTTTAAGCAGATTCAGAAAACCATGTACACATGCACAACCTTATCACAGATACTTCTATCACATCAGAAAAATGTAAAGTAATTACCATGACTGAATCCCACATGGTAGGCCCTTGGAAAGGTCACGACAAATTCACCAGGATTCTGAACTAGCCTAATCAAAATATCCACATATCATATTAGTTTTGCAGCAACAAAGTAAACATTAAGATTAATATATAAATCTACTTTAATTATAACACAGCTTAAAATCTCAGCCATGACACAGCAAATACCTGTAGCAAGGGATGCCAGAGGTAGCAACTACGTCAGGGGACAATAGAGTAGTCTTCTCACCTAGGCGTGTAAGTGCAGCTGCCCATTTAGACAATAACCTGAGTTACAAAATTATGATAGTTGTTTTACCAAAACTGTATTGTGCATGTACCGTATTAAAGCCATGAAGATGAACTCAAGCAAACCCTTGACTTGAAAGAAAAGAACACTGTGCAAAACACCAAACCCATGAAAAAAGTAAAATAAATAAAAAGAGGATGTTGATGCCTATATAAAGGAAAGAGCGTATCTGGAGACATCACAAAAAGACTACAGGTTCCTACCATTATTCAATCATTCAAATGCTTTGAGATGGAAGTCAGCTTTTGGAATAATAAAAGAACGTCAGCATCCGATATGAAGTCTGAACTCCTTTTAACTTCACAAATTTGTACCTCAAAAACTGCTAAACTAAAGAGTGACACAAAGCCATACAAAATACTGAGCAAAAATTTAGTGATGAATAATAATTACAGAAAGACAAAAGTATTCAGTTATTGGAAAAAAAATCAATATACTTCTCTAATGTCAAATGAGGATCAACTACGGCAGAAATCATGCATTGGGTCAAACTATTCTTTGATGTCAAGGTAATAGCCATAAATAATCATTAACTCCCAGGAAAAGGTAGAAGAATGAGACCTATTATGGGACATAAAATGCATTACACTTCAACCGGATTATTCTATTCCACCTCTTAGAACAAAAAGAACTTAGATAAAAATACTCATAAAGGGAGCAAGGCAAATTAGAGAATCAGGAGTTCGACATTTTCCACCTATCCTCATATTTCAGTTCCATTTCAAAAACAAGAACATCAAGTTTGCATGATCCAATGCACAAAGTGAGAAGTCCTTGTTTAGCTAGCAATCTTTTTCATCTTCTTATTATCAAGGTAAGTAAGGACTGCATCTTATTCACATGTTTGAGTCTAAAAAATACCAAACAATCCTTCATGACATGGGTATTTTCCCAACCTAATATTAGGCCTAACAGCTGGATCAGCCCGTCATCTCGGACCCCTCCTGTCGGCTCCGCCCCAGTCAGCAACAAAAGATCTCATAGACTACCTTGAGCAAAACCCAACCGGATGATTAGCACTAGGATCCTCATTAAGGGCCACCCAGCTCATGGATCCCCGTCCCTCTCACCCTTTTGTACTCCACCCCTATAAATAGGGGATCTCATATGCCATTTAAGGCATCCCAAAAATTTATTAACACACACCACTTTACTCCATTTCTCTTCATTTTCTCTCCCTAAAACTCCCTATCCCCAAAACCCCTCAGTTCACATTTCCCCTTTAACACCTAGCGCCATCTGTGGGGTTCTGAACAAAAAGTCATGTCACCCCCTCAACCCCCAACTTGATCTAACCAGGGTCCTAGTTACCTGCACAGCATTGATAATATAGTGATACTCTCCAAGCTTCAAGTCATGAATGCTAAGCTTCAACCATCCATCTAAGCAATCAAACATGCTGGCCCCATTAAAAAACACTCTCAACCAAATTACCTACCATCCTTAGTAGGCAACCGTCTCCGGTTGAGCTAGATTGACCATGCATTCACAAGTCCTTAATAAGGTTGTTAGCCACCACAATGACAAAAAGCCTTACAACTAAGAAGTAGTATTGTACAACAGGACATTGAAGAATTAGCGAAGGTAACAAAGGACAAGAGAGTGAGGAAGGATGAGATGGAGAAGAACTCCACTTCCCCGACTCATCACAATCATAGATTCTAAAGGACCCTTAGTCCCAAGAGTTTCCAACGCAAGACTCTAGGGGCTGGAAGACAGAGAGATCATGGCCATGGGGATCAACAGCCTTGAAAGCCTAAGTCAAACGAGCTGACTACTATGGAGAAAGTAAGAGAATAAAGACGAGTGGCTGGAAAGTCAACTTCACAAAGAAAAATGAGGACCTACAAAGCATGGAACCAAATAATGCCCTATTGGTGATTTAGGCCAATTGCACAATAAAGAGAGTTTTGATAGACACTGTCATTTCTGTGGATGTGATCTTCAAGGAAGTCTACAAATAGTAGAACTTGCCCAAGAGACATGCCCAATTGATAAGTTCTCCCCTTTAGTAGGATGCGCGAGCAATATGATCAAAGCTAAGGGGTCATTAGACCTAACTCTAACAGTGGGACAACGGGGAAATGACAAAACCATCAAGATGGATTCTATAGTACTTGCATGCCCCCCGGCATATAACATGATTTGTCTTAACAAGTTGTCGGCTACTATTTTCATCGTAGGACTAGTGATAAGATTCCAGTCAGCAACAATTGGGGAGAAGTCCATGGAGACCAAAAGATCTCTCGGCAATGCCACGTCATCGAGCTAAAAAGAAATTTGGGGAAATTGAAGTGAGAGCCGAGGGCACCCAAGGTGCACGAATGACAGCAAAGACTCTCCTTGAAGACTTACACATAAAATTTGAGGGGGCGATCCAAGCAACTATAGAGACGAAGACAATACAATTACATAATGATGGAGAACATTGTGTCGTCATCAACAAAGGGCTAGCCAAGGCTGGCAAAGAGGAGCTAATGAGTTTCCTGGCAAAAAATGCCAACAGCTTTACTGGGACCGTAACCTACTTGGAAGGCATCCCTAAAAAATTATTGAACATCTTGAAATATTGGAGGGGTACAAGTCGATCAAACAAAAGAAGAGGTTGGTCGATGCAAAAAAAGGGGGGCCACAAAAGAGGAAGTCCGAAACCTCTTTAATTCAGGCTTTATTAAAGATGTGAAGTATGCCACGTAGATTAGCAACCTAGTTCTCTAGTGAAGAAGGGGTAAGTGGCAGATGTGCATCAACTTTTTCCAGACCTAAAGCTTGCCCTCGGATATACCAATTGATAGACTCTACTGTCGGGCATGAGCAACTAAGCTTTATGAATGCTTTCTCTAGCTAACATCAAGTTAAAGCAGTCGATGCTACTAAGACAAGACCATCTTCATTACCAACAACAGCCTTTACTATTACAAAGTTATGTCATTTGGGCTTAAGAATGCAAAGGCGACGTTCCAAAAATTGGTTAACATCTTTGCAAGGCAAGTCAGTTATCGAGTAAAGGCATATGTCAATGATATTATAGTAAAAGGCAGGAAGAGGGAATCATACATGTAGGACCTCCAACTCGCTTTTGATACTTTGAGAAAATATAAAATGAAGTTAAATCCTAGCAATTGCTTTTGGAGTTGGTGTAGGCTCTAATAGGGGGATAGATGATAACCCTGAGGCGGTTGTCGTCTTAATTATACAATCCCCAACGGGTAGGAAAATCATTTAGCAGCAAACACGAAAATTAGTTGCAATTCCTAGATTTCTGTCTAGAGGAACAAATAAGAGCTTGCCATTCTTGTGGTTGCTAAGAGCCAAAGACAATTTTCAATGGACAGCCGAGTACCAAAAGTCTTGATGACATCGAGATAGTTAAAGTCGTACTTTGATTCCAACATGCCCCTTTGTACCATTATCCAAAGAAGAAACGACATGGTTACCTTGTGTTTCAAGCATGGTGCCTTTCTAGTGATGGCACTAGAGGGACGCATGTTGGGTCTCCTAATGCCCTCGCCAAGCCTTGTGCCGCCGACTTCAATCGTGCCCTTAACTCGGAACACTATGCATAAGGGAATTACGTTCAACACAAGATACACTTATTGGCAATGCTCTAGCTCAGTCATTTACCTGCATCAAAGATCAAGTCAGCCTTCCTCAAGAGAAGGTCACTAACAACTTCAACATTATTAATTACAACACCATCATTATGCAATCGATTGATCCAAATCATCTTGGTTTTAAGCTCATCGGTTATAGGTGCCTCTTCCTGTATATCCGAGTTGAGCTGACCTTACTTTAGCGATTCCTATGCCTTGTAACTTCACTTCTTGATGAACATCCGAGGCTCCTTGATTATTTTATGATCCTGGGTTGGATAAAGTAATATGTAGGATGTTGGGGTGACCCAAGAACTTAAAATAATATTAAACAAGTTAATTGACGGCTAGACCTCCACGAAACGACAAACGTAGAGGAAGCTAGTGATGATCCTCCACTTGTAACTTTGAATATTCTCTCATACACGGATTCATAGGAAAACACTGACAGGCCTAAAGGGCCACGGCGAAGAGTGTAATGCATTCTAGAAAGATGAGAAGGAAGGATACTAGGAAATTGAAATTTAGAGGCAAGAGAGGCCAAGAAGTTCTTCGAGGAAAAGGAGTTCAAAGAAGAAATTTTCTCCGACGAAGACGGGGAAAAGAAATTCAACAGGGATGCTCTCAAAGCATTTTAAGAGTCTGGGAGATTTGTTGGACCACGGAAGTGCAGTGGTGTCTTGTGTAGCGGTGACACAAACCCCACAGCCTCAACTGCCATCCAAAGGTTAGTACCAATGCATACCATCGCTCATGTATAGGCTAAGAGGACTTTCATGAAATGAGGAAGACGTCAGAGTCAACAATGTTTAAGTGTAGTTGGTGGCCTAACCGGCATAATGAAATGGCAATTTGGAGTTAGTATGAACTTTGCAGTGAGCCAAAATCGCAAACAACACAAAAGATGATAGCAAGAAGAAGGAAGATTGATTTAAATAGGGACGTACCTTGGAAACAGCGCAAAAGTTAAGGTATCCGAATTCATTATTTGAAGTAATGATGAAGAATCCCAAGATATCCGCAATCATTTCTTATCATAGATTTTTGAGGAAACATGAAGGGCTAGTTTGATTGGCCATTATACTAGGAAGCAGCAGCTGAAATAATGTAACGGAACGAGTGGCTCAAATCTCCTTGAGATCCTAAAGATGATTGACGCATGTCAAACAGACTCCTCAAATACAAATCCAAAAGGCACGCCAATACTTAGTTCCATACTTTTCTCTACAAGATGACACTACCCGAGAGACGAATGTTGACCGATGGGCTTTACCGACTCACCCAACTAATCAAGAAAGACAGACTCCCATAGCCCTAGTAATGTAGACTCTCATTAAGCCAAAATGCAAGTTGTGCTTGCCGAGCTTACAGTTGTCGAATTACTAATGCAAACTCAAGCTCATTTATATCTTTACCCAATATCCGACATTGTCGGCCCACCACTATGTATTCCCCTAGCAATGTATTGCCTTCCCCTACCAATGTATCTCCCTTATCAATGTATCTTCCCAAGCAATGTATTTCAATGGTTCATTTAGGTAATTAAGCTTGAAGGAAGCGATACGGGTATCCACCTAACCTAGCATGGGGTTTGAATTAGGTACAATCCGTACTATCCTGCACACCAAGGACACAATAGACGCGAGTAATCAAGCTTTAAAGAAGTGATAACATGGGTATTTTTCCAACCAAACATTGGGCCTACAAGCTAGATTGGCATGTCACCTCGTCACCCTAATGTCAACCTTGGCCTAGTGACCCAGCCAGCCACAAAAGGTGTTGCTGACTATCCTCGGCCAATTGACTGGCACTATAATACTGCTTAAGGGCCACCTAAATCGTGGCCACTCCGCTCCCTCACCCCATGTGTACTCCATCCCTATAAATAAAAGGCCTCATTTGCCATTTTAGGCATCCAAGAAATTTAATAACACGCCCCACTTTACTCCATTTCTCTCCCTAAAAATCCCTATCCCCAAAACCCCTTGGTTTACATCTCCAGAATGGGTAGTAGCACATTCACGAATCACGACTTCTCTTTACAAACCAACCTTATAAAGGTTCAACTTAATCAAGAAAATCATTAATACTCCTTTCTATTTTCATTGCCACACTTATTTTGGGTTGGAATGACCCAAAATATCACCATATTACATAATGATTTGGATTTTTTTTTCTAGCAATTACCCTACTACCCATTGTCAATGGTTCTTTTGTATTATGATTTGATCTAGTCACTCACTTCAAGTAAAGTTTAAAAACCAAAACTTCATTAAGGATAAAAACAAATAAGAGCTTGCCACACAATCAACGTCAAATGTTTGTTGATGGCATAGCTCCAACTAATAATTGCCTTCTCAAAAAGTTGTAGTTACAAAGCTTAAGCATGTCATGAGAAAATGGGGATAATATGATCCTTGTCATCCAAAGAATATCATGGTGCATGAGACTTGTGGCATGGAAAAGGTTCACATTCACCACTATGGTCAGAAAAAGAAGAATTTTTCCGGGTAAATGAGATAGAGAATTGTTATGCAACCCTGTTGAGTAAATAATGTGATGAAATAAATTGAGCTATATCGACAAGTTTAGATATGTATTTTCATATTATTTATTTGTTTGAAAACACCTGATAGTAAGCTATAGTAAAAGATAATGAAATTTTCATCTTTTGCAAAAACTAAGATTACACAACAGCCAAAATGAACAATTAAGTTGGTTTAATAAACAGTGCATAAGACAAATATGATACTTACCCTAAATATTTAACACTGTATATCGAAATCCCGATTAAAGAAAAAAAAATGTGTGTTGCCACATGATGCCCTGATGCCAAATCCAAAAGGAAGCCTACCATGCTAAAACATGTAATGTTATAAAAAGACATGGCTAGTGGCGCTCACAACAAGAACATGAATTAATGTTTCAATCCTTATAGCGCATATCATAGCCAATCAGCATTATCATGTTAACTAGCCATAGTTGTTACATAAACAGCATATCTGAAAGTAAATAAAAATGTTAAAGCAAACCTAAAAAGATAACATACCTAGGCGGTCCACATCTCCACCATAAGCATGTCTACGCACAACTTCCTCAAAAGCATTAGCATGGTCGGCCGGGACTGCATACCAGGTCTTTGGGGAGCCCATATGAAGAAAATTTAAGCTGTGAAGCTCGTGGTCTTCAACATGCCATGCAAACCAGCTAAACAACATACCAATATAAATCATCGGGGATGTAACACCAGGAATATCATCCAGCATGAAACGAGTAAGAGAACCAGCCGAGCGCGCAATTACTTGGAGATTCCATGGGCTATTAGAAAGCTTCCACCCTGCTGTACCTTCCATGTCATGGTCAGGATATGAGGCACTATGCTTAGAGGATTGCAAAGTCCAATCCATCATGGATTTTGATGAATTAGCAGAACCTAAATCAGTAACAGAAGATGAATTATGAGGATGTTGGGAAGATTTATATGTCTCTTCACAACAAGCATCATTAATATCACTTGAAATTTGTTGCCGGCAATCAGATCGTCTAGCATTGTCCCTTGAAAAAATCCTTCTCCTCCTCCTTTTGTTTCCATGGAGATAGTTAAACAACCCGTGTGCTTCACCAAATGCTGATCCTGGCACATCATTTGCATACTCGACATATATAGGTTTTCCAGACGCTGCCTTCCAAAATAATGCCTCTGTAACTATTGGCGAGACTTCCTTTACTGTACTAAGCACACTCCTACTAAACATTCTGGACTTTGATTCAAACTGTTCTAGCGTATAGATCTCCCCACTCTGCCATACTTGCTTCTGAGCAGTTGGTTGCTGTAAATTACCTGTCCCCTTGACTTTCTTTGTACTCTGACCCAATTCTTGTTGCCTAGTGGTAAACACAGCTCTAGCATTCCCATTATTAGAATCCCCATTATTAGCCTCTTTACCAGATACAGGATGCAAACTAATTTCCGAACCCAGCTCAGGACGCTTCAAGAGGGACTTATTTAGGTTATAAAGCACATACTTCCTGGATGGCTTCGGCAATGGTGGAATAACTTTGCATATACCATAAGCACTAGCTTCTTTCTCAATTTTTGAAATATAAGCAATTGGGTCAGCAAACTCGGTATCAGTTGGGTAAAACTCAGGCGCCAACGGCAACCCTTCTAACCATTTAGGTATTTCAACACTTTCCATCAGGAGTCAAGGTTCGATAACTTCAACTAACCATATCGATCAAAAGAAAATATGATAGGTTGAATCATGCAAAAAGTCGACTCTCACTAGCAATCGCAATATATTAAGCCGTAACATCCACTTTTTTTTCTAGCCCTAATCTAAAGATTCTGCGTCTAAATCAATGTACAACTAGATCAATTAAAGCAATAATAAGCAAATTTCAGAAATGAAGGTGCGTTCGAGAAGAACAGAAAAATCAAAGAGCGTTTGAATGACCTGTATCTGGAATCTTACTGTAACCGGGGGTGCCCTTAAGAAGTACGAAATTGCACAGGAGAGAGGAGAGTGAGAAAGAAGTAGTTGATAGAGGCCGCCTGGGTTTTGAGAGAAACCGGACCAGTACAAGATACAGCCCACGATGTAGTTGCCATAGTGCGCCTCGTAAGCACGGGGCACCGTTCAGGTCCCCGTCTATGGGTCGGACCCCTGCTTAATTGTAGTCTCGCAGCGTGGGTATATTCGGTGGGCAGTGACCTCTTCCCAGGGGTAGGGTTTTTTTTTTTTTCTCCAAGCCTAAAGGCTGTTTAGGGGTTTTTTTAAAATAAATAAATAAAAATAGAAGTTTCCTTCCCGTATGATGTAGGGAAATATGCTACTTTAGATGACTATATATGGGCATCATCATTCGAAGATGGAAAATGTAAATAATTTGCACTTTATTAATACAAATTTTGAAAAACTCTTTTAAATATAACATTAATTGCTGAAGTGGATTATTCACATTTATTATCGCTAATTGATATTTTAAGATCTTGTGGATTGACAACTTTTGTTAGAGCTATATATAGTTGTCCATAAGATAAAAATGAATTTCTTTAAATAGATGCCACCATATGATAGGGATTGCTCTTGACTTTTATTTTTAGTCATGATATATGAAATAGAGAGGTTACTACCTTCAATTAAACTTGAAGCGCAATCTAGAATCAAATGATATAATTGATTGCCTAAGTATGAGCACTTGTTCACTAGCATAGAATCCATCAAGAATATTTACTTATAAATTATGACTTCCTAGTCGTGGAAGTATTAACTAAGTGTTATTGCACAACCCATTTATAAGGTTTATATTACATATTAACATGGCAGGAGCGTCAATCTTCAAAGTTAACTCATGATTTGAATGCTTGAACAATGTAGAGTTGTAGATCACTTAAGAATTCAATGTTACTCTAGAATCTACATGGGTTGTCCTAGCTCAAATTGGTTTGTTCATGTGAAATTAAAGAGATTGTATATATATTCACCAAATCCATAGCATCAAGTGTTGGAGCCAAAATGGACCTTCCACTTAAGTAGACAATATCACCTATGAAAGAGGAATAAGACAAATAGGTGTTGTCAATAATGGTTTAAATTGGTTGACCTAGACATGATAGCAAATAAAAGAGAGGGAATTTCAATGGTAGCATAACCATCATGTGCACCTCCAAAATTTTCATCAGCAATGCATGAGAGACAACTAGTGAAGTCCTTTAACCAATATGATTCATCATCAATGCCAATGTTTTGTGGTTTATTATTCATCATCAACTGTAACAAAACATAATGTGCCCCATAGATATGAAGAATTAATTGTAGCTTGAACAATGTTTTGACATGTGTATTTTGGAAATACTAATAATATTTGTCAAAAATTACCACTAAATAAGTAAGATATCTCGCATGGTTTAGTCTAAGCATTTGTAACAATGCTTATGCATTACTGGGGCTTCAACCCAAATAATTCATTTACTCCTTAGTATCAATTGAGCAAATGTTCAACCTTGTTTAATATTTCATGTAGAATCCTTTTTTAGATTAAGTGGAATTGCAAAGTGGAAATGAGTAATCCTACCACCAGGAAACAAAAGTGATGATATGCTACTGAATTCCACATTAAGAATAGTATATCCCTTGCTTCATAAAGTAGTAAACAATGTTTCCCACACATATATTTTCTTAGTTCCTCTAGCCATATACAAAGAATATGCCACCTGCATTTGATTCAATTTAATGTTATACACTCCATCTTGTTCATAATTCAACTTAGATAATAGGACAAAATACTCTTCAATTAGTACTTGTTGATTATACTACAACTATTCTTGAATATGTTTGTTTTGAAAAAAATGTTTGTAAGCCATCAAGAGGCCTCAAAGTGAATGCATACTCAGATTATGATCTAACTAATGTCTACGATATTTTTTCAAACTCAATTATTGCATAACTTTTTTACTTTAGCATTATCTAAATGTAAGTCTACAATTTGAAATAAAACTATAAAACAAATGAACTAATGGTATAATAACAACATAAGTGAAAAAATTGGTGTTATAGCATGGTGTGCATAATATGTTGAAGTATGGCACATTGCTTATACAAAATGTCATCAGATAAATAAGTCTAACCCTTCTCCCAAACAATATATGGTCATGCTAAGCTCCCTATAGCTAACACATTATTTATGTAGAGATGGTCTTATCACTTACTAATCACTTACCTCAACAATATCATCTATGTATTCATTGTCATCATAGAATATACCTAAGGTGAAGCATGCATCATGATAGGTTTCGTATTGAGTCTGATTAATGCATCTAATCTCCTCAAAACTCCTTGAGCCATGTAAAATGTTCAAGAGGCATCTCAAATAATACATTTCTCCACAAATATGAGGCACATAAAAATTCTATCAATAGATAGTATCTTTGTAGCACGCACGTGTTTTACTACCATTTCTTTTCAAATATTTGTGGAAATAAAATATAAAAATAATCCTATGAAACATTGAGTGTTACCATAGTATCCAACATAAAATAAGCATTCCCCCATCCATCTTATACTAGACACAATGTTAAGTATCCAAACCAAAATAAACACAAAAGAAATAGAGTGTGCAAATAGCAAAAGATATAAGGCAGGTTAAGTTTTACAACCAAGGCCATGACAGACCTAAAACAAGTATAAAATATAAGGGAAAAGAAATCTAAAGAGTAAAACAACTATGAATAAGGTTTTGGATCTCTAAGGACCCTCAATAGAAAATATAGTGCCAAAATGTCTATTTTTGGCATTTCCACCCCTATTTTTGTGTCGCCACCGCCGTCCGCCGCTCCTGCCGCATCACCAACCCCCTACACCGCTCCCTGCCACCCTCCACCTCAGCCTTGCACCACCACAACGTCCCTCTCAAGCCATCCCGCAGCCCTCTTCCTCCCCTCTTCTTTTTCTCCCTATTTTTCACCCTTCTCGACAGCCTACCTGCAATCCCTCCTTACACCGACGTCCGGCCGCCTCTTCCGTCACCCAGACCACCAATCTTCTCCCTGTAACCCCGTCTACCACCACCATGCCTTAGTTGGTCAAAAATAGCCATTGCACCCCTCCATTTCCCCTCCTCTTTTCCTTCCTTCTCAGCCCCTCCACCTCGACCCACCTCGGCACCCAACTTCGCCACCTCACCGCCGCCGCATCCATCGCCCTTAGCCACCAACAACCCATCCCCAGTATCCACCTACACCCCCCCTTCACTCCTACACCATTCCCTTGCCTTGAAACCTCCCCCATCTATCTTCTTTTCTAGCCTAAAGACTCCAACCCGAAAATAGCTAATTTACCTTCCTTCACCCCCTCTTCGAGCCCTTTTTCCTTTTATTTTTGCATGCAGCTCATGCTGCATATGCAGCATGAGTTCCTGCATTATTTGGCCATTTTTATTAAAATCTTTAAGTTATGATAATATTTAAATTAATTATTTCCTTAAGAAAAAATTATAAAGTCTTATATCTTGATTTTCTTATTTCTAATAAATATTGATATTATTTTTAGGTATTGGTTTTTCTAATCAAAGCTTGAATCTTTAACTGGGATACCGGTAAGATTCGATTTTTAAGGGAATTAAGGTAATTGTTAAACCCCACTTAAACGCATGGATAAACGTATGTTTACACATTATGATTTTTAATATGTTATTATGTTTGATATATGGTTGTTAGTATAATTTATATGTTGGCTTGTATTGTTTAATAAAAAGGAAAGTATGTCTTTTATGTGCTATGTGTGTAAATGTTGTCTAAGGGAAGAACTTGATTATTAATAAAAGTGTTAAGGTACTTATCCATGTCATATTATGTTATTGTGACCATTTATGCTTGAATAATATTATCATAAGTCCTAGGGGCATTTCAGTAATATTTCTTGTGCTAGATTATGGCTTAATAGGTGTGGGTGATAATAAGTATTATACTAAAATATAATGGTTGGTGGAGTTGGATATTGTTAATGGAGTATTAATATTATTATTCCATGTGGTAATGATAATTTAATAAAAGTATAGTAATAAAGGGGGTAAAGTAGTAATTTTGAAGGCAAAAGGGCAATATGATAAATTCACAAGTAAAAAGGGGTATTGTGGTAATTTTTGAAGTTAGGGGGTATTATGGTAAGTTTGGAAGTAAATGGGGAAATGAAATTTTATGAGTAAAGGGGTATTATGGTAATTTTGGGAGTAAAGGGGTAATATGGTAATTTTGGAAAAGAAGGACAAAATGGTAATTTTGTAAGGAAAGATAAGAATGGTAATTTTGGATGTAAAAGGGTAAAATAGTAACTTGTAAAGTAAAAGGGGTGTTATGGTAATTTTATAAGTAAAAGGGTATTGCAGTAATTTTGTAAATGAAAGGATATTATGGTAATTTGGAAGTGAGGGGGTAGAAGGGTAATTTTGTAAATTAAAAGGATATTTATGGCAAACTTGGGAGTAAGGGGTAACTTGGTAATAATGATAACAATGAAGGATAAATTGGTAATTAAATTATGATCATAAAAGGGTAATTGGACAATTATGATAATAGGGAAGGGTAATTTGGTAAATTAATCAATAAAAGGGCACTATGGTAATTTTAATAATGGAGAAGGGCAATATAGTAATTATAAGAATGGAGAAGGGTAAATTTATAATTCTAAACATAGAGAAGGGTAAATTAATAATTATAAATATGGAGAAGGGTAAACTAATAATTATAAATATGGAGAAAGGTAAATTGGTAATTATAATTATGGATAAGGGTAAATTAATAATTATAATTATGAAGAATGGTAATTTGGGATCTATAATAATTGAAAAGGGTAAAATGGAAATTATAATAATTGAGAGGGGTAAAACGGTAATTATGATAAAGGAGAAGGGCAATTTGGCAATTTACCTGACTAAAAGGGCAATTTGGTAATTTAATCGACTAAAGGGTAAATTGGTAATTATTTAACCAACTAAAGGGGAAAATTAGTAATCATGATAATGAAGGAGGGTAATTTGGCAATTTATCCAACTCAAGGGCAATTTAGTAATTATAACGAAGGAGAAGGACAATTTGGTAATCTAGCCAACTAAAAAGGGAAATATGTTAAGGTTAACAATTATAAAGGGTGAACGGTGATCTAAAAAGCATAGAAGATAACTTAGTAACATAAACCGAGCAAGGGGTAATTTGATAATTATTCAACCATAAGGGTAATATGGTAATTTGTCAAGTAAGGAAGGGATGACTTAACAATTATATAAGTAAGGGGTAAATGAGTAATTTGTACCTAACATGTTGTTGTGATTGTGGAATTTTATAATATGACTCAAATAACGTTGATTAGCAAGGTAAGATTATTGATAATTAGTAAGTAACATGAGAACGAATCCTAATTCGAAATTATATGAGGTTATGATGGCCTTAATGATTTCTCTGTGTTATCTTGGATAACCGCCTGAATAAGAAACGACTAATGATACCAGAACGATTGAAAGTGAATAAGTATCTGATTATTGTGTTTTTCGTGATCACTTTAATTAAGACACTGATACTTAAAGTGAAAGATCTCGAGATCGGGAATGGTGGCTCTTTAGGGGTTGCTACCCTAAAGACGTGGTTTAGCCCACGATTATTCTGGTATTTGCTGGTGTGCCTTTGTGCCCCAGCCAGGCCCTATATCTTACTCTATTTAGCTCTACGGACCTATTTAGGGGGTATGCATACTTATGTATTAGGTGTCCTTGTCAGTAGGGTACTGAGTAGCTTTATGCACCAGTACGACCAGGGTACATTTGCGTCCCTGGGTTCGTGGTTGAAGGGTACTGAGTAGCTTGTATGCACCGGTATGACTGGTGTACCTTTGTGTCCCGGGTTCTTGATCTCCCATCTGAGGCAAATAAATGGATTTGTTGTGCTGATTAAATAAAGGAAAAATACTAATCATGAAAGTGAAAGATTATGAGCCGGACCCAGTTGGATTATGATACTGATTACCGATCCACCGGTTATAATAGTGGCCCAGGAGCATGTTGCCCTGGCAAGTGATTATGAGTACCGATCCACCGGATATAATAGTGGCCCAGGAGCATGTTGCCCTGGATGATGTTGATATATATTCCGATCCACCGGCAATAACAATGGGGGTCCCGAGCTCAATAAAATCGGTCATGGATGTAAATAAAGTTATGGAAAAATACTAATCACTTATAGTGGAACACCATGTGAGTCGGGGCTAGACCGGTCCACCGGAAAATAATAGTGGTTAGGTGCGTTTTGCCCTATAAGTGACCGATCCACCAGCTATAATAGTAGGGTTCCCGCATTCACATGGATATAAAATATGAGAGTGAATGAATAATGATGGAGTAATGGCTTAAGACCCGAATATATTGATTTTGCACTATGACATGGCTTAAGGCCCGAAAGTATCGATTATTTATAACTATCTATTGATATTTGATGTGATTGTTAATTATGTGAATGTTATATATACACATCTTGTTATATATGCATGTAGTTTTGTATCATGTGTGACATTACGGGCTTTCTTCTCAGTGTGACTTTAAAGGGTTACTCAGTACCATAGTATTGAAGGGTTCCATTCATGGGTCCCTGCTTATTCAACGGGCAGTGTCCCTTGTAGGTCTTTTCAGGTGCTACTCAAGTGGGCAACAGGAAAGAGCGTAAGGATTATCCGGACTTTTAGGGTTCTCCCTTTACTTTTACTTCTGGTTTAAATGTATTCTTGTTCTTGTAACCACCACTTGTGAATTCTAATTTTGTAAAGTGTATTGCGCTACTCTGATTTAAACATGTTTTGGAAATCTAGCAAAGTGTATCTCATTCCTTTAGCCTTAGCACTTGGTACTAGAACGGTATGAGTGAACCGGTCTGGTACTAAGTGTGGCGGTAATATCCCCAAAATTCACCGTTTTATATTTTGCTTCCGCTATTTGTTTTAAATAAAAAGAAAATTTTCAATAGTGAATTTTGGGGGTGTTACGGTTTCAAAGTCAATTCTAGGTCAAAATAAGGTCAAGTCATGGTCACTAAGTCTAACAACCAAAGTAGGTTGGTTAAAATGTCCCATACAAGCCTTCAAGAATAGTAGTTTGGTCCCACAAAACCAAGAAAAAGAATTGGGGTTCAAAACATGAAAAATTATAGGAAATATAGACAAGTACATCATTCAAACGGTTTAAAGATATAGTTAGTTGACTAATATAGTGTATTAGTCAACCACCTACTAGCAAAGACATGATGTAAAGATAATGGAACACTCCCATTTTTACGACTTAAAAAATTTATTTTAAAGAGTTAATTGTGGAAGATAAAATATTAAAAACATAGGGTGTTATCACCACACTTAGTATAAGTGTGGTTTTCTCTACCATTTTTCTACCAAGTGCTAAGGCTAAAACATTACTCTACTTAAGTTAGTAACAAAAATCACAAAAACATAATAAATATTATATTATAGAGTAACTTTGTTTTGATAATACCATATCAAACAATGATTACAAAATTCAAATCAAAAGAAATACAGAAGGGACTTAAGAGTCTAGTAATATTTGAATCAAAAGATATTGGATCAAACACTAGATAATCCTAACTCTCAACCCTAAAAATACTAGTCTTAAAGCTAAAATCACAAGTGATCTTACAAAGTCTCAACTACCCATTAAATAAATGAGGGACTATAAAATGAAAGTCATCATTACAATGGTAACCCACTATATAAAACTAAACATTAAAATGTCTCATGGAGCATATAGAAGGTATCATAAAAAGTTATGGTATAAAAATATTGAAACATATAAGCGATAATATGAAACTTAAGAGCTAAAATATACAAACAGCTTTTCCATAACATTTACATTATATCTCATAAATTTAACATCCATACCAATAAATTTTAAAACTCCATAGATAGGGTACAAAGACTACTACAAATTATAGGTAAGGAATAAGGGCGACTACCAGCTCAACAATCTAATGTCATTTCAAACCAACCATAAATACTTCTATTTTTATTTAATTTAGGGGATATTATACCAATCTAGAGACACTAAGGTACTCCAATCATATTGGCACACAAAGGTAACCTAGTATCCTATTGACTATCAACCCAAGGGCACTAGGGTATCCTAATAATGCATAAGCTAAACAAATTGGGTTAAGATTGATGATTATCAGTGGGAATAGGGTATAACTGCCACCAAAAACCAAAAAAAAATGAAATGGGAGTGAAAGAGATGAAGGGGTAACCAAAATTCAAGGTTATTAGATTTTGATAACTTACAAATACCATTTAAGGTATGAACAACTTGAGATAAATTTTGCAAGATTTGAAGGAGTGTAAGACAATGTTCTTCACTTGAACATTGAATGATAAAAAGAGTTTAAACTCTATAAATGTAGTAAGTTAAGTTGTTTTTCTCATTCTATTTTGTAACACCCCAAAATTCACTACTTTTTTTTTTTTGAAAAGCGGAAGCAATTAACATAGAAATACTTAAAACCTGTGAATTCTGGGAATGTTACTGCCACACTTAGTACCAGACCGGTTCTCTCAAACCGTTCCAGTACCAAGTGCTAAGGCTAAAGAAAAGATTTACGTTAAATTCAAATTAACAATTCATAAAAGGATTCGAAAGATCATGCAACAAAATTAGAGTACGAGAAATTAAGAGTTAATTACAATACCCTTGAAGTTTCAAATAACACTTGTAACTTCTAAATAGAAATAAATTTAAACAAGATAAAACCCGATGGGTCAAATTCCGGATTGCCTACTCACTCAAGTCAGGCCTGCCACCCCAAAATAGTCTCTGATCTTAAACCTGCAAAAGAGGTCTGCTCCCCACCATCAGTGGATCATCACAGGACCCATCAACCAAGGTAGTATCAGTACGGGTCCAGTACTGAGTAAGGTGACTTGATCACTAAGGCCAACACACAAACACATAAATCATGCAGAACATAAAAGGGCATAATTACCAACACAATGACATAAGGTGCTTACGATCATCCAAGTAAGAGTACAAGGCCCGATTGTAGACTGGATTAATTTTTAAATTAATCTCTGATCAGAATTCATTTCACACCATACTTTTTATCAAGTCCATACGAGTATGGGAACCCCACTATTTTAGCCGGTAGATCGGTCGCGAGGGTAACATACCCTGCCACTATTTTAGCCGGTGGATCGGTCGCGAGGGTAACATACCCTGCCACTATTATATGCCGGTGGATCGGTCTGACCCCTTCTCGCATGGTGTTCCACTATAAGTAGATAATGTCTTTCCACTTATTATCAACATGTATAGTTTGGTTCGTTGAGCTCGGGATCCCCCACTATTTTAGTCGGTGGATCGGTCACTAGGGTAACATACCCTACCACTATTAAGCCGATGGATAGATCTCCAGGTTACCGCAGTACCTGGCCACTATTATGCCGGTGGATCGGTCTGGGCCCGGCTCAACATCTTTCACTTTACGTGATTAATATCTTAAGTATCTTATTCAAAGGCTTTTACCCTAGACATGCATAAATCTTCACACATCATAATTACACTTTAATCACCATATATACATGAGAACACCAAAAACCCTAATCAGCCACCATATACCTCAATTAACCACAACAAACCATAATTCAGTCTCCTCCATATCCTTAATTTGCCCCACGTGCTATTTTTCATCCCAAGTGCTCAAACACCCAAACAACACTTACATTACATTCCTTATATCCCAAATTAACTTTCCATACGTAAATTTAATACCCATGCAGACATTAATCTCCCCATGCAAACCTTCGAACCTTTTTCATGCAAACCCTAAAATTCCACGTGAAACCCTAAATTCAATCATGCAAACCCTAATACCACTATACAACCATCAGTGTCACCATATAAATCCTAATACCACAATACAACTATAATTACCACCATACAAACCTTAATATCATCATACAAACCCTAATACAAACATACATCCATTAATACCACAAGGCAAACCCTAGATTCTGTCATACAAAACTATAAATTCAATCCAACCAAAACCAAAGATTCACCCATACCAAACCCTAAATTCAAGCCATAAAGATTCTTCCATACCAAACCCTAAATTCAAACCATAAAGATTCTTCCACATAAAATCATAAATTAGAATCTCCCAAGGAAAACTATAAATTGAATTCCCCCAAGCAAATCATAAATTGAATTCCCCCATATAATATCATAAATTACATTTTCCCAAATAACATAAAAAAATAGATTCTCCCAAACAACCATAAATTCGATTATTCCATATAACCTCATAAATTACCTTCTCCCAATTAACATCCTAATTTAAATTCTCCCAAGCAAACCATAAATTCGAATCTCCCATATAACATCATAAATTACCGTCTCCCAAATAACATCCTAAATTAGATTCTCCCAAACAAACCTTAAATTCAATTCCCCCATATAACATCATAAATTACATTCTCCCAAATAAAACCATATATTATATTCTCCGCATAAAACCATGAATTATATTCTTCCACATAAAACCATACATTAGATTATTCCTTATAAAACCACAAAATTAGGTCAACTCACTTCCCTTAGTCAACTTCTTTCCCCATCCTCCTTTTTCGTCCTTCCTCTCACACAAACCACATCAACTTCCTCACATACACAACACATATCATCATACATAATTAATACACATACCATGCACAACATACTTCAACTCCAAGTCATACCACATATAAAATATTTAATTATAATAAACACTAGATACATAACATGCGAAACATATAATATACATAAGCACATAAAAGTCCTTAGCACTCCTTACCTAAAACGACATCAGTCTTGGAGCACGCTCCTACGCCTCCTTAAGGTTTTGACCAAATAACAACATACTAATACAAATAACATTAATAAAATTCTAACTTTGCTAAAGATATAGAAATAACAGAATTATTATAAAGGTTGATAATATAGGGTTAAATACTTTACCGTAATAATAATAATGATACTAAAATAATATCAATGAGAATATAAATAAGAATAATAATAGTAACAATAATAATAACAATAAAAAGGACATTATTCAAAAATAAGGTGAAATAAATGCTTCGGCCCCTTTCCCAAGATAATACTAAAAAGATTATTTGTAAATTACATAACCAAATTCAAAAATAATAATAATAATAATAATAATAATGATAATAATAGTAAAATTAATAACAACACTAATGTTAAAATATTTGTATTAATAACGATGGAATAAGAATAAGGGAAATTCGAAATAGAAAATAATAATAATAATTATGCTTATAACATTTTAATATTAATAATAGTAAATATAGAATTGATAAGAAGAATAATAATAAAATCGAATTAAAATATATTAGGCTTCAGCCCTCTACATAAATAATAATAAAAATATTAATACTAATAATAATAATAATGCATATTAAAATATAAATATTAAGAATAATAATAATGGTATTTATATGTAAATAATTGAAATAAAATAATTTAAGGGTTATAAAAATAGGGAAAATAGCTGAGAGGGTCTAGGGTTCAACCAAATGTTGATGGGGATAGGCGGCACCGGCGGCGGAGCACGGCGGTGGCGGCGGTGGCCGAAAAGAGGAAAGAAAGAGGGGAAAGTTGCATGCTGGGAATAAGATAGGAAGAATTAAAATGGGAGCTGGGTTGTTTTGAGTTCCCCAAAAGGAGAGGGACAGAATGAAGGTGGCGGCATAGCCAAATGTGGCGGCGCACGGTGGCGGCGGGTGGTGGCCGAATGGAGGAGAAGGAGAAAGAAAGAGGAGGAGAGGGAGAAAGAGGAAAATAAAGGTATGGGGAGATAGAGGAGGTTCTGAAGAAGAGAATGGGAGGAGAAATAGGCGGCAGAAGCGGCGGAAGAGGTGGTTAATGGTGGTTCGAAGGGCGGCGGAGGTGGAAGAAAGGGTTGATCGGGAAGGGAAGTTTGCACAGTCGGGGAGACTTGTTCAGAAAGAATCGAGGGATGAGGGAGGTTTGGTTAGCTAGAGGGCGGTGCAAGGAGTGCACGGGTTGCTAGAGAAGGCGGCGTAGTTGGCCGGAGGCGGAGGACGAGGCGTCTAAAGGAGTGGTGGCGACAAGGAAGGATTTCTGGGTTAGGAAATCCAAACTCGAACCAGGGTATATTGTGAGGGTATTTATAGAGTTAGAGGAGAGGTTAGGGTTATTTAGGTCGGTGATGGTATAAGGAAGTAGGGTTCGGGCTTATCGGAGGCGAGGGTTGGCCGGCAGAAATCAAAATGGGGGAAAGGGGTTGCGCAGGAGAGAGAGAGTATCACGCGACAAAAGGGAGAGTTGATAGGGTTTATGAGGTTGCCGAAACGAGGGGAAGAGAAAGGGAGGAAAAGGCCGGTCAAATCGGGCTAGATCGCCGGCGAAAAACCAGGCGCCGGCAACGAGTTGCAGGTAGGTGGCGGCAGCGTCGGGGCTGGGGAAAAGAAGAAGAAGGTAGAGGCCGGGCGGCTCAGGGAAGAAAGAAAAGAAAAGGAAGGGGACCGGCCGGTTCGACGCGAGGGAGGTTGACTTAAATGGAACGACGCGTTTGGGGAAGGAAAGAGATTAAAACGCAGTGCTGCGAGGGACGGCGGTAGGAGGGTGCGTGGCACGGGCTGGGCCGAAGGAAGAAGAAGAGGAAGACTGGGCCGCCGGGCTGGCCCAGTTCGGGGAGAAGAAGGAAAAGAAAAAGAAAAGAAGAAGAAAAAGAAAAAGAAAAGGAAAAAAGGAAAAAGGGGAAAATAAAAATAGTGGGTTGGCTCAATTAAATTAATTAGAATATTTGGGATATTTAAAAATGATAATATTTAAATAAAATAATATTTAAATCCCTTTTTACTCTAAATTAGGATTTTTAAAAGATTTTCCACAAATTCCTTTTTAATTAGCAAAACACTCTAATTTTCTCCAATTAAATTATTTATAAAATTAATATTAATTTGAAAATATTTTCTCCTTCTTATTTTAAATAAAATAATTTATTTAATTAATTTTTAACATAAAATGCTTAATTAGCTAAAATACCCAAATTCTCTTCTAATAAAAATACTTATAAATTTCTTCTTGATTTGCCCTAATTAATTCAATTTAAAAATAATTTATTTAAATCATTTTTATAATAAATATTAATTAAATGTATTTTATAAAATTAAAAATTTTCGGGGCATTTCATATTTAGCCACCATTCTTATAACGAGTGTGTTTAGCCCTTGGAAAATTACAAATTGAATAGACTCACTTGCATAAGTCCTTCACCAGTTATGTGGTATGGGAATTAGAGTACTCCCTTCCAAGATAACATTACACATAAGAAAAATAAAGAAAACATTGGTCATATGGCCTTGTACAAACTACAACTTGCTATTTGCTAAAATGGGTAAAAGAGAAACCTTTTTTCCTCTTAATAGGTAACTAAAAGGGTAAAAACTTCTTCCCAATAAATTCAGTCCCCTAATCTTCTTTCCTAACTCCCAAATATATCTTAATAAGAGTAATTATCCAGCTAATAATGACTTGAAGAAGTTAACCCTCTTCTTCTTGATTTTTGATTCTCTTATGCCCAAAATAACACCAAAAAAGTCTATTGTATCTCTTGTATTCTTTACTTACTTGAAATAAAGATGAGAATAAATACCCAAATCAACTCTAAATTCATTCTCCACATGTGGCTTATGGCAACAACATTTTTAAGCCATATTGGAGTCATTTAAGGACAACGTTAACATCTTACATGGCTTGAAAATTTTAATTCATTCATTTAGTCCATGTTAGAATAATTTTGAAATCTTCAAACTTAGAAAAATTAATAAGTGTATGATATATGCTTGAAGGGATTGCTTTTGCATTATCCTCTCCCTCTTGAGAAGATCCTTATTCACCCAAATATGGCTCACCGTGTATGTATGGAAGTAGATCACTTATGTTAAACATGTTTGATATACCACCCATCTCTAGAGGCAATTTGATCATGTAAGCATTTCTACCAATCTTCTCAAGAATTTTAAAAGGGCCATCACTTCTAGGCATGAGCTTGTTCTTTCATCTTATAGGAAATATCTCTTTTATCAAGTGAATCTAAACAAGGTCTCCTTGTTCAAATGTATATTCTTTTCGGTGCTTCTTAGCTTTCTTTCAATTCATTTCATTAACCTTATCAATTTTTCTCTCGCTTGTTTATGTAATTTTTTTAAGGCACTTGCTCTGCTTTGGCTTCAAAGTTTGTATGCACATCAATAGGAAGGGGTAAAATATCAATAGGAGTATTGGGATTTACTCTATATAATACTTCAAGGGAGAATGTTTGGTTGCATATGTGGAGGATCAGTTGTATGAAAATTTAGCATGGCTAAGTTTGATCTCCTAATCCCTCAATAATTTATGGACCAACCTTCTTAGGAGCATCATGATGGTTCTATTTGGCCACCTATTTGTGGTTGATAGATGGTACTAAATAGAATTTTAGTTCCAACCAATCTCCATAAAATCTTCCAAAAGTAGCTAAGGAACTTGGTATCTCAATTAAAGATAATTATTTTAGGGATACCATGTATCCTAACTATCTCCTTAAAGTATATATCAGATATGTAAGAGAAATCATCCATCTAATGATATGAGGTAAAATGTGCCATCTTAGAAAAGAAATCTACCACCACCATAATAGCATCATTTTGCCTTTAGATTTTAGGCAATGCTACTATGAAGTTCATGCTCACATGATAAAAAGGTTGATGTGGGATGAGTAATGGAGTGTAAAGTTATTAGTGAAAGTGACTCTTGGACTTTTGGCAAGTATCACACCTTTTCACTACTCCTTGTACATCACTTATCATCTTAAACTAATAAAAATGCTCTTGGAGTACATCATAAGTCTTGTTTATGCCATAATAACTATCTAATCCTCCACCATGCACTTCTATTATGAGCATTTCTCGAATGGAACTCTTGAGAATGCACAATCTGTTGTTCATGAAGAGGAATTCATCTTAAAATACAAAAGATCCTCGAATGTTGTCTTAATCTTCAAATTTGCCAACTAAGTATTCATCTTCTTTGTAGAGATCTCTCAAACAACCAAACCCTAGGACTTTTGCCTCCAATAATGACAATATAGAATACCTTATAGAGAGGGCATCTACAAGAACATTGGTTTTGCCACCCTTATACTTAGCTGCAAATGAAAATTATTGTAAGATTCTATCTATCTATCTATCTATCTATCTAGCATGCCTATGATTAAGCTTATTTTACCCATTTATATATTTTAGGGACTCATTATTTGGATACAACACAAATTGAGATGGTCTAAGATAATGTGACCAATGATCTAAAGCCCTAAAAATAGCATAAAATTCTTTATCATAGGCATTATAGTTAGATATTGAACCATTTAGCTTCTTATTAAAGATGGCAATTGGTTTTCCTTCTTGTAGTAGAACCACTCCTATGCCTACTCCACTTACATCACACTCCACTTCAAACACTTAATCAAATTTTGACAGTGGTAACACTAGGGCCTCATTAAGCTTGTTTTTGATCATTTCAAAAGCTTCTTGTGTTGCGTTAGTCCATTTAAAGTTGTCTTTTGTTAAACATTCGATTATGGGGTCTAATAGTGTACTAACTCCATTTATGAACCTCCTATAAAATGAGGTAAGTCCATAAAAGGATGAAAAGGCTGAAATTAATTTAGGTGTAGACCACGTTCTTATTGCCTCCACCTTTGACTCATATATGGTAATTCCACATTTGAATGCAATAAACCCTAAAAATGTGACCTTTAGTTCAAAGAAGTCACACTTTTCCAGCTTTCCATACAACTTGTGTTTTCTAAGTGCTAAGAATACAAGTTTTAGATATTCTACATCATCTTCACCACTAGAAGTGTATACAAGTATGTCATAAAAGTATAATACTAAAAACTTATAAATGAAAGGCTTAAGAACTTCATTCATGAGCTTCATGAATGTGCTTGGGGCATTTGATCATTACCAACCATTCATATAAGTGTCCTTTGGTATTGAATGTAGTCTTCCATTCATCCTCTTCCTTCATCCTAATTTGTTAGTATCCACTCAAGTCTATTTTGGAGAACATACTAGCTCCATGCAAGAAATCTAGAATATCATCAATTTTAGGTATAAGATACCTATACTTGATGGTAATGTTGTTGATATCTCTACTATTAGCATATATTATCATCGATCCATTCTTATTAGGCATAAGATGGGTGGGTACGACACAAGGGATAAGGGATTCTCTAATTAATCCCTTAGTCAACAAATCATCAACTTGCCTTTTGTGATTCCATGGCGGCTTATAGGTTACATTTATAGGCCATTTTTTTTTGGGAAATTTGTACTAGGTATAAAGTCTATTAGGTGCTCTATGCCTTTAGGGGGTAATACATGGGTTAGATAATTAGGGAACATATCATAAAACTCATCTAATAATACTATAATTGGAGGAGCATTATACACACTCCCCACATTACTCTCAAACAATAAAAAAATACAAAGGTTTCCCCTTAAAATGGCTTTATCTAAACCCTTCCCATCAATAAAAAAAGTTGTTATTGTAATGTTTGGCCTCCTTGTTGCTCGATGACCAAGAATTTATTGGTGTGAGGATGATGTTTTTGTTGGAAAATTTTAGGCAATATGTGTTCCTCCTCCCATCATGATTGACTTACCTATCAAATTGCTAAGGTCTTCCCAACAAGAGATTGCATGCATCCATGGGGATGACATCACAAAGGACTTGGCCTTTGTAGGTTTTCCAATGGAAAATGATACCATAACTTGTTGTGTAACCTCAACCACATTACCATTATTTAACAATTGCAACCTGTATGATTTTACATGCGTTGTGGTAGGTAGCTTAAGTTTCTATATGAATGTGTAAGATAGTTCCCTATTCCTCAGCACTTAAAAACATTAGGCTCATTTTCCATTTTTAGGACCAAAACTACCCTCTTTACTAATAACATCAATTGTTTTGGTGTAGAGGGCTTGAATGTGGGTGGGGTCTCTTTGGTTGAGCTTGTGGAGGGTTTGTTGGAGCCAAATATCAAATGGCTCTTCTCCTTTTTGTGCTTCTCTACCTTACTGGCTAAGTGGAAAAGCTTAGCCAAGGTGTAGTACCTATGTAACTCAACTTTTCTAGTAATATCATATCAAATTCCACTAATGAATCTTAACATGGTTTGATCTTCCAAATATTTAAGATTCAATCTCATCTTCAACCTTTCAAACTCATTAATATATTCTTCAACACTTAATGATCATTGGCTTAGAAAGGATATCTTGTTATATAAATCTTGAGTGTAAGACGGAGGAAGAAATATCTCCCTCATTAGCTTCTTCATCTTGGACCAACTTCTTACTTTTGACTTACCTTTTTTTTTATACTAATGTTCAAGACTATACTACCAAAGTGTTGTGTGCCCCTTGAGCTTAAGCATTGCAACTTTGAAAACCTTAACATCATCAAATGACTTGGCCTCAAACATTCTAGAGCATCTTAACTCCCACTCTAGAAATTCTCAAGGATTATGAGAACCTTCAAACTCCAAGGCCTTAGCCTTGATGTCCTAAAAAGAGTCTCTCTTTTCACGCCTTCTTCTCCTTAGTGCTTGAGAAGACTCATTCAATGAAGATTCAAAATCACTAGCTTCATTATTTGAGCTAGGATTCATGGCTTCCTTTTGATGAATGTGCAATAGTCTTCTTGTCATGGTTGGTTCATGGGAATTAGAAGGGATAGAATGAGAATCAAAGGATGATTTAGCATTTGGGACAAGGTTTTCCAAGATACTAAGGATCTTCTTCATATTTTCTTGCACCGTTTTGATGGCTTATTCCATTTTCATATTTTGAGCCTTTAAACTTTTTGTTTCATCAAGGCTCAAGCCTCTTGGAAATAGAGGACTATCCATAGACTTTTGAAGTTGAATAAATGAAAGTAAAGGATGAAAAAATAGTTATAAGGGTTTGGTTTTTGGGTAGGCTCAAAGATTTTTGTGAGTATTTAGCTTAAACAAAGGTAATGTGATGGGAAAAAAATAAAGACCTAATTTTTACTAACATTGAGCTTTGATACCAATTTGATGCCTAAACTAAACAAATTGGGTCAAGCTTGATTATTAATGATGGGAATAGGGTATAATTACCACCAAAAATGAAAAATGAAATTGGGGTGAAGGAGATGAAGGGGTAACCAAAATTCAAGGTTCTTGGATTTCAGCTACTTACAAATACCACTCAAGGTATAAACAACTTGAGATAAATTTTGCAAGATTTGAAGGAGTTTAATACAATGTTCTTCACTTTTAATATTGAATGATAAAATATTTTGAACTCTCTAAATGCATCAAGTTAAGTTGTTCTTCTCATTCTATTCAGCCACCACTCTTATAATGAGTAATTTAGGCCTTTAGAAAAATACAAAAATGAACAAACATACTTACACAAGTGGTCTACAAGTTAGGGGGCATGGGAGTCAAACTCCTCCCTTCCAAGCTAACCTTACATATAAAAAAATAAAGAAAACATTAGTCACATGACCTTATACAAACTATAACCTGCTACTAACTAAAATGGGTAAAAGATAAATCTTCTTTCCTCTTAATAGGGAAAACTTCTTCCTAATGAATTTAGTATCCTAGGCTTCTTTCCCAACTCCCAAAATGTCTTGATAAGTGCAATTAACCAGCTAATAAGGACTTGAAAATATTAACCCCTTTCCTCTTGATTTTTTATTGCCTTACGCCCAAAATAACACCATAAAAGGTCATTGCATCTCTTATCTTATTTACTTGATTTTGACCTTCATTTTCTTAAAATAAAAGTTGAGAATAAACCCCCAAATCATCTCTAAATTCATGCACCATATGTGGCTTGTGGCAACGACATTTTTGATGCAGGAGCATACATTGAACATAATGATTGTCATATTCATTATAATCCTCAAGGTAAGGAAGATGATTTAGATTTCTTAATGTTGGAGCCTATCATGTTAAATATTCTTGATAATTCTAATATGCTTTACATTGAAAAACATTCAAGTTATTCTTGTAGGTATGTTACATATTAGCAAGAAAATGATGTTCATACACATTGATGTGTACAAGTATTGCAAGGCATGCAAGGCTATGACATACATGGGATGATAAATTACAACAAGAGATAAAGTGATGATATTCATTATTTGTATAAACTTATTGTAAACCCTAATCCTAAGTATATTTTATGTAAGTTATGCTATGGCTATAATTTCATGTATGTATCTTAGTCAATTGTATAGCTTTGTAATATTAATCCTTAGTATCATTTAACTAATGATATTATGCTTTAGATTATGGTTAATATGGGCTTAATTCAACCATGATTAATGGGCTAAATTAAGAAGGAAAACTCGGCAAAATGATGTGGTTTTTATCAAAGCAATGGAAGGTTGGATCAAATGTTTTTGTAGAAGCTATCACCCACGATCTAATGCAAAAATAATGAAGTGAATTGGTGGATTATAGATGAAGAACTTGATGTTACAAGATGAAGGTGTTTCGGCAGATTTGAAGGTGTTCAAATGTGTCGACTTGAAGATAGTATTGAGGAAGGATTATCGCAGATCTTCCTTACTCAATGTAGACCCAAAAGGGATTATTATTTTTTATATCTCTTGCTTAAAGTTTGATAATAAAAATTCTAATTCAAAGCTATTCAATTCTTCCCACAAAGTTGCGCACAACATGGTTTATATAGGAGAAGGGAGACTCAGTGGTGAGCTAGCTTAAACCAGCCGAGTTTTCCTTCTTAATTTAGCCCATTAATCATGGTTGAATTAAGCCCATATTAATCTTAATCCAAAGCATAATATCATTGGTTAAATGGTACTAAGGATTAATATTACAAAGCTATACAATTGACTAAGATACATACATGAAATTATAGCCATACCCTAACTTCCATAAAATATACTTAGGGTTAGGGTTTACAACAAGTTTATACAAATAATGAATATCTTCACTTTATCTCTTGTTGTAATGTATCATACCATGTATGTCATAGTCTTACATACCTTGCAATACTTGTACACATCAATGTGTATGAACATCATTTTCTTGCAAATATGTAACATACCTACAAGAATAACTTGAATGGTTTTCAATGTCAAGCATATTATAATTATCAAGAATATTTAACATGATTGGCTACAACATTAAGAAAGCTAAATAATCTTCCTTACCTTGAGGATTAGAATAAATATGACAATCATTATGTTCAATGTATGCTCTTGCATCAATTTTTGAGCTATATGAGATCCATCTAAGGACAAGATTGATAGCTTGAAAGGCTTCCCCATGGCTTGAAAATTTTAACTCATTAATTTAGTCTAAGTGAGAAGAGTTTTAAATTCTTCAAACTTAGAAAAATTAATAAGTATATGAGAAATGCTTGAATAGGATGCTTCTGCATCACCTAATTGCACAAACACACAAAGGAAGTACAATACCTTACCAATAAGGAAATCTAATATATAAGTATGCATATCTTCTAATAAGTTTGAAAAGCTAGGTGTAGTAAGATATATGGTCTGGTTGGGTACTAAGGCACACCAGAAAATTTAAAACAAATCATGGGCTAAACCATGTCTTTACAGTAGTTACCCCTAAAGAATGTTGGAACTATATCCTAGAACCAGTCATAGTTGATGATTTATATTCACATATTGGTGATTTTGATTATTAATAAAATATCATTTGAAGTTATCTATTCATATGTTGTTATCCCTTTTAGTAATTGTTCTTTATGTAGACAATAGAGTATGTAAGTAGATTATGGAACTCTACTAAATAATAGATAGATTATTTAGCAGACAATTGTCCTTAGTTTAGTATCATCTAATTAAGGGATATTGGTGATCATAAGACTGGTATGTTGATTAGTTGATGATCATGTTCTATTGAACAATGATATAAGATATCAAACTAATAATATAGATACATGTTATGGAATATGGTATTGAACCAATTAACTAGGAGGAACTACATTGAATATCACATGATGTATCATTAGTGTTCTCCAAATAGAATATTATACTTTGACCTGAGATCTTTGTATATGTTAGTATGACACTCATCATATTTTAACTTTATCAAATGTGACTCTTATTAAGGTTGATCATAAAGGTAATGATCAAACATGGTGTGAATCATATATAGGAATATAGATGATTAAGATGGGATTTGTCCCTCTCATGACATGAGAGGGACATCTTTGGGACCCTTAACATGTATGACTAATGCTAGCATGGCTATGTGCAAATGAAGTGTTGTTTGTTTAAGGTTAGTCTTACTTGGTGATCAAGAAAGAGTGTGATTTAATAAAGTAAGGATATAACGTTAAATGCCTTCTATTCAATCTAAATATCATGTGATAAAAGGATAAATATACGTGTTATCATGGCTTGTGTTGCTTATGACATTTATGTAATTTAGGTCGTCATAACTTCTTACTAGAGGCCTGAATGGTATTTTGGTACACTGTCAACATTACATAAACCTATAGAGTCACAAACCAATCAAACTAGATCACAAATGGAATATAAATAAGATAAGATGTGGTATTAATATGGTTAATATCTTTTTAATCCAAATGTGGCTTTAATTTGATTAAAAGCCTAAGTCCAAAATAACTAAGGCGGTCAAGGGTTTTTAATATAAAGCTAAGCTATTTTTTTTATTATAAATACCCTTTTCTCTCTCTTTTGTGGATGGAGATGTAATACCCCATATTTTTTTATAACATTTATTGAATGGAAAGTTATGGTGTTTAATAAAATTTAATAATATTTGATGATGCATAGTGGATATAAATTGTGTTAGGCTTAGGGCAAGGCGTAGAGTAAAAAATGTTGGCTAGGACTTAACCATTGAAAGAAGAAAGTTAAAAGAGGGAGATAAGGATAGGCTATATGAACTAAGTGACCCTTGGTTCATACACTTTAATATACCACTTAAGCTTTTCTACACTTAAGGTAAAAGAGATAAGAATTTTGAAGGTAAATTAACTAAAGCATGTACTAGCCTTGGAGGTGGGGATTTCACTTGAAAATGGAGGAAATAAAGACAAACCAAAAACTTCTTCTTTTAGCCATTTCTTGTACTTTGATAGGTGTGGGTGAATTTTGATGCACTTAGTTATTGATATTTTTGTTCTCAAAAAACTAGCCCACTAGTTTGTCAAAACTGATCAACTAGCCATCTTGCGATTTTAGATCTAATTCTAAATTTGATTTAAATATCTCTCTAATATTTATGAAAACATCTAATTATAATTCATTGAGATAATAAGTATATTTTGGTGTTATAGGATTTTTTTCATATTATTTAGCTCATTATAGGATTTTAATTAGCCTTATTTTTCCCAAAAAGCACTTTTAAAGTAAGCCTCACCTTCTCTCTTCTCCTTCACCTATCTCTCTCTCTTCTAGCATCTAGGGTTCTTGGTTGACCTTGTACACCATATCCTAACTCACCAACCCATGACCGTATTTCTTCCTAGCTGCACTCAATCCCCATCACTCCATCAAGTCAGTTCTCGCTTCTTAGTTACCCAAATTCAACCTTACTAGTCTCATCTCCCTCTCTCTTGTGAATGTTTAACAAGCCTAAACTTTATGCCCTTCATTTCTAATCCATTTTAATTCTTCACCTATATTTCTTGCTTTCTCTCCCATTTCTCAGTGGAAAATTTTCCCAAGTGTTGACCATCCCTTCATTATTTCCCTTCTCCTCTCTAATAAGAAAAAAAAAATAAATACTTGCTCTAGTTTTCTACCTTCATTGGTTAAGGATTGTATCATTTTTATTCTTCTAATCTTAGCATTAGTTCTCCCTTGTTTTCCTTCAGAAATGAAGAAGTAAGGTCTGAGAAAGGTTGACTATTTCTATTTTTTTCCTTTGACATCCTATTTTTTATAATAGGTTGTATTTGTGTACATTTTCTTCTTCTGATTTTTTTCCTTGATTTTAATAAATTTTTGAAAGGTGAGTTTTAATAGTTTTAACTTTGAATATCTTAAGAGTCTAGGCTCTACTAAATAGTCATCAAGTAGATGTTGTCGTGCTAGAAGAATTTCCTCAAGGTAATAAATTTTATCTTTAACATAAGTGGGGTTATGTGTCATATTGGAGTTTCATGTGTTTTGTGTGCTTATGTGAGCATGATCTAATTTATATTATAGAATTTGATTACGTGGTAGAATTTATTCCAAATTATCATTGTTGGGTTTCTCATATTTTATGCATAAGTTGCCCATCTGACTCTCATTCATTAAAATATTTACATTACCATATATCCATTTGATTCTATGTTTGGAACATGTATTTTTCTATATTATAAAACATAGAAGAATGCTCGGATTAATGTGGTAATGTTTGTTAATTTGGGCATGTGTATCAAAAGTCTAGGTAATGTTTTACCCAAATTAATAGATTGATTCATCAAACTCATCGACTAGTTATGTTCGCATTCGAATGGTTTGGAAATTTGGATTGGTTAGTCTCAAGAACAATCGATTTGTTTGATAAACTAGTTGATTGGTTTTAAAAAATAGTAGATCAGTTTGTCAAATCTATTGATTGGTGCCACTGTAGACTTAAATTGTGTGGTCTCTACTTAGACTTATCAATCGGTTAGACCAAACCAATCGACTTGTTTCTATGAACGAGAAATAGGTTTGTTAAACCCATCAATTGGTGACTCTATAGACCAAAATTGGTAGCTCTCTACTTTGACACATTGACCGCTTGGACCAAACTAATCGAATGGTTCATATAAATAGTCGACTAGTGAGACTAACTAATAGATTAGTCCACTAGTTTTGTTTTCACTCAGATTTGGTACGAATAGACTAGTTGATTGTCCTAGGGAATGATTGACTAATCTAGATAAATGTGTTCTAGTTTGTTTAAAAATTGGTGTTATTCTCTTCAACCTTTTGTTGTAATACCACATGTAATTACAAAATTTAACTTTTAATTTCAACTATGATAACCCTAAATTTAATAGGAATCATAATGATAGTATTTGAGACTTGAATTGGTTAAGTTTGGTGTCATGTTTAAACACCTACTTGGTTGTTTTTATGCCTTATGATGTGTTTGCTATTATCACTTGGAAACACCTTTGTTTACTAATGGAATTTAATTATGTTTGGTGTTATTACTTGGCAACACCCAATTTGGTTAACAATGGAATTTAATTGTGTTTGGTTTTATCACTTCCAAAAACTCATTTGGTTATTTGTCGATTTCATTTGTGTTTTGTGAAATCACTTGAAAATATATATTAATGGAATAAGACTTTGTTTTAGCCTTTTTTAAGGACTCTCAGGGTAGCTGACAAGAAGTTGGTGGGTAGATCACCTTGTGGCTATATTTTTTACTCACTACCTATTTCCTTTCCTACTAGGTTATTATTAGTAGAGGTATAGGTATATCTTTGAGGTATACAATTATACTATGGTAGGTTCACATAGCATTAGTGCCTAGAGCGGGTTGGCGAGGTGTTCTAATATAGGCCCCTTGGCACATCGTATTACCTAGTACTTAGGTGGGTGTGGTATCCCAATTTGTGTTATCCTTTGTAGTAGGCGAACTTAACATGTGGTGGGGATGGTACCCTTATAGAAAAGCCCCTTCGATGTATCCTTAACCTATGTGGTTAGTGTGGTATCCCAATCTTGTAGCCATCGTGGAAGGTACACTAGATGTGTGGTGGGTGATGTATCCCTAGAAGAAAGTCCCTTTAATATATCCTAACACAATATGGGTGGGGTGGTATTCCATGATGATTATTTATGCTACCATGACTTTTAATCATGGTAGAGAACTAGGTGTAACTGAACAAACTATCATATTAAATGGAAATTGTGTCATCACTAAAGGGAGAATTCTTATATGGTTATATTGCATGGGTTTTATTGCATTTATAGCGTTGTTATCCTTCTATGATTTCTATGTAAGCATATCTTGTTATATTACTACCATGAGACTAAATGTTATTTTGCATTGGTATGCTTATCACCATGGTGTTATGTGACTTTAATGAGTTGCATGAGCCTTACCATGTTTTCGGTAGTATGTTTTACTAGTACTTCACCTAACTAATGTTGCACTTGTGTTGTCACTTTGATGATCTAGAGTCTTGTCAAGGAAATAGAGGACAATTTATAGGGTTACAACTCTTAGTTAGAGTATGCTGAGGGAGATGACATGGGCCTTTAGTGGGTCATTATATGGGATTGGAGATTTATGTTTGTGCCTTAGGCTGGCAAGTTAGAGGTGTTTTGTCCACTCCATTGGGATATTTTTGTTCTTCTGGTTATTTAAACTCTTAGCTCAATTTCTTGTATTTGAATTTGTAAACTTTCCTACTCTTTCTATCTATTATATTGTTCTCGCCTTTATTATCTTATACTATTACATTAATATTATACGCATGCATCTTTTCATCATTCTTATGTTTTACCTTGAATTAGGAATGGATCAGATGATGATCACACCTCTCTCATGGTTGATGTGGTGGTAACTTTACTCGTTTTTATTTTTCAAATGTTTCTACATTGTCTTAAGCATGAAATTTTCTAGTTTAAAAATTAGGGTTGTTATAGTTAGAGCTAAAGTGTCATCAGAGGGTGGTGACAAATCATCTTCAACTTGTTGGGAGGACTATGGTCTATATGATTTAGTAAGGTGACCTCTACGATGTAGTGAGGTAACAACTATAGGAACATGTTCAAGCGATTGATCATCCATAATGATCTAATAGACCATTCTTTGGAAGGTAACACCATTAAGGATATAGAGACCATTGTGTAATTTTATTTGGATAGCCGAGAACCTTACATGATAAATGTGGAAGTTGAAAAGAATTAGCATAATGAGGGAGCCATATTCTATGGCAACGTGACGAGGCTTAGCCATATGGGACATGTGTTTAAAGTTGTCAGCCCTAAAGTAGATGTGGGTGGAAGAAAGAATGTGATCAACCCCATAACAGTCCTTGAGGGTCATGTTTTCTCCTTACCCAACTTGTGGGAAAATAATGGAGGATACCATTTAATGCCACACGCCATTGAAGGGTGGTAGATAGTAGGAGATGGAAATACCTCCATAGAAAAGCAGCGATAATACATATATGCTAGGATCTCATAAGGAATTCTATTATGTATTCACTCTATATAGGTTATGCCAGACTCAATATTGTGATCAATGCCGAGAACGTGAGTGGTACTTCCATTATTTAAGACAATGGGAATAGCCAATACATGAGTAGTGATGGTGATTCTTAAAACAAGGGTAGCGAGATTGACGTAGAAAAGATGAACCAAGTTAGGGTAGACTGGATTGTTGAGAGTGAAAAGAGGTAGAAAGTAATACATCAATGCATTTCCTATATCGTACTTTTTTTTACGAACATATTTGATGAAGCGTTGCTGGTCATCCATAATCCAAAAGTAAGATTTAGAATGAGGAGAGGCCTCATTGGTTCAAGCTAAGCAAGAGGTAGATAACACAGTTGTCTCTGAGGATAAAGAAGGAGGGAGATGAGAAGAAGGTGTGTAATAAGGTTGAGATGGGAACTAGCTTCTTCCAAAGAAGAGGAAGAAGATAAGGATGCTTGAGAGGGAGGTGAAGTAGTATGCACTTCTATACGAATTGTCATCCAAGTCGGAAAACTTTATTGGGTAGGAGGCCGCTTACTAGGAGGAACGCCAACACCTCCATAAATAGTGGTTGAGGGAATGAATTTCTTCTTTTTCATTTTAAATTGAAATGAATTAGAGAAGAAGATTTTAACAATGAAAGGCCATGAGGCTATGAAACCTTACTGAGTGAGAGAAGTCAAATAAGGCTGTCTGGGATTTTTTCAAAAATGATGAGAGATAAAGGAAACCAAAGCACAATTTGTGTGAAATTATGTTAGTGAGTGTGAATGTAGGCTAGATTTGGCCTGAAGATGAGTCTAATGAAGCCAAATTGAACAAAGTGAAAAGTTATCTTTTATTTGGAAAAGAAACTCTAATCTGGCAAGGTAGAGTGAAATCAAGTGATATTAGAATTGATAAATTTATTCGTGGAGTTGATTTAATTTAACAAGTTCAATTTTAAGTATTTTGACAAAGGGTTAATGTGTTTTGAAGGAAAGAGTGGGAAGTGGCAAAGAGGAGTCGATTAGTTTGGAGGAACCGAGGTAAAAAAAAATTTGTTGAACAAGGGATGCAGATATTGATATACCTGATACATTGGTCAACTGGTTGAGTATATTAGTTGATTATTTATGATACCGATCAACTTGTATTGGTTATCTAGTTGACTAGTTTTGCTTAGGTTAGAAACAAATTAGTAATGATTTTACCTTCTTATTTCCATTTACTGGTCCACTTGTTTGAAAGCTGATCAACTTCTTTTGTAGATTAATCGATCGTTTTGCCTAGTCAGGTCATATTTTCATTATATTTCAAGCCCCTTTCATTGTGAGTCATAATATGATATATATATATATATATATATATATATATAGATATAAGATCATATACAAACATCATTTTATATACAAATGTAGGAACTATTCCTGATCATTGGATTTAAATTAGATCCGACGGTCATAGATAAAAACAGGTATTGTTTGTTTGTCGCGCATAAGGCTCTGCCCCGCCCCTTCTGTTTCGACTCGCCCTAACGCCCGACCCCCTTTGCACCAGTATCTCCTTCTCCATCGCACCTCTCTCTCTCTCTATTGCACCCGTCTCTCCATCTTTCTGTCGCCATTTCTGCCCCTGCATCTCTCCATCACCTACCCATGGCATCTACTAACAGATCTAGCGAAGTACCCGACCTCCCTCAATTTCCACTCATCCTCCACTCCAACGAGCTTCATAGAACAACAGACAAGTTCAACCACTATTCTTTTCGACCAGACCTCAGCTCCTCCATTCTTCAACCACCACTACACTGCCACACAGGAGACAAGGAGAAGCAGTACACAGCGGCATTGCGACATCAACACGAGCACAGAGGTATTTCATTTTTTTTATGGTCATAGGTCGATTAATATGTTGCAGTGAAGCGTTTAAGAAGAAATTATCGCATAATCTGATCTTAAATAGAGTTATGTGTTTTGAAGATTAGGAGGCTGCTTGCTCTCATAGACCTTAAAACAACAAATATGTTTTATCAAAGCTTTTTTATGGTCGGAGGGTTGACTCTAATACGTTTGAATGCCAACAATAACAGGCTTAATTGATTGTAGATGTGTTGAGTAAGTTAAAATTAGTGATTCCAAAGTTTCAGTCAAGAGGTGGTATTGTCAATTAACACTTGTGGTATTCTGAATTCCTTAGGCTCCTTCCATTCAATTGCAGAATAATGAACTGGTAGGTTACGGGGAAATGCAGAGTAGTAGTCACTTTGATTTTCACTTCAGGGAATTTTAATGTTCAGTGTTTGATTGAATATATATTTGTCTATTTACTGGTAGAAGGTGAACCAATTGTAGTAAGAATAAATGTATTTAGTTAATTGTTTTAACACATTTAGTATAAATTTTTATGTAAGCATTTGAATATTAGGAGGCTGCTTGCTCTCCTTGTTCTGGCATTCCATTTTGCTTTTGAGCATGATGTTATATTTGTTGTACATACAACAAATACAAGGTCAGTTGTAATTTTGGAAGGCAATCCTACACCGTGTATGTTATTTATTTATTTATTTTTATTTTTTAGATGCATTCATGCCGGGGTTTTCCCACCTCCTATTTACTAAAAGTATACGACGAGCCTTAGCCTCAGCTCTTTTACCTGATGGAATGGAATGAGATACTTGTTGTAAGAGATTTTGTATGCTACATATTTTCAGTTCTGGACAAGGAAAATTTAGCATACAAGCATTGCTTTTAGATTTGTCAAGTATTTTGGACAGCTTTAAATGTGTTTAGACATCTCTCCAAATTATTACAAGTGAAAAAGTGCATATGCCACCTACATGTTTTTATGTATATACGTAACATAGCATTTGGTTGATGATGAAGTTGATTCGACTTTAGTCATTTCTTTCTTTCTTTCTTTCTTTCTTCTTCTTCTTCTTCTTCTTCTTCTTCTTCTTCTTCTTCTTCTTCTTCTTCTTCTTCTTCTTCTTCTTCTTCTTCTTCTTCTTCTTCTTCTTCTTCTTCTTCTTCTTCTTCTTCTTCTTCTTCTTCTTCTTCTTCTTCTTCTTCTTCTTCTTCTTCTTCTTCTTCTTCTTCTTCTTCTTCTTCTTCTTCTTCTTCTTCTTCTTCTTCTTCTTCTTCTTCTTCTTCTTCTTCTTCTTCTTCTTCTTCTTCTTCTTATTCTTCTTATTCTTCTTCTTCTTCTTCTTCTTCTTCTTCTTCTTTTCTATTGTTCCCCTCTCTCTCACAGAAATGTTACTCTGATATATATTAATAAGTGAATGCTTTGAGTTTGCACAGACAGAGTCGATCCGGTGTCAAATGTGTTATCATACATACATACATATGGTTTGGGTTTAGGGTTTAGAGGGTTTAGGGTTTAGGGTTTAGGGTTTAGAGGGTTTGGGGTTTGGGGTTTAGAGGGTTTGGGTTTAGAGGGTTTGGGGTGTGGGGTTTAGGGTTTAGGGTTTAGAGGGGTTTATGGTTTAGGGTTAGAGTGTTTGGGGTTTAGGCTTTAAGGTTTAGGGTTTGAGGTTTAGAGGGTTTAGGGTTTATGGTTTAGGGTTTGGGGTGTATGGTTTAGGGTTTAGGGTTTGGGGTTTAGTGTTTAGGGTTTAGGGTTTAGGGTTTTGTGTTTAGGGTTTAGCGTTTGGGGTTTAGGGGGTTTGGGGTTTAGGGTTTAGGATTTGGGGTTTGGGGGTTTGGGGTTTTGGGGTTTAGGGGGTTTGAGGTTTAGGGTGTGGGGTTTAGAGGGTTTGGGGTTTGGGGTTTGGGGTTTGGGGTTTGGGGTTTAGGGTTTTGGTTTAGAGGGTTTAGGGTTTGGGGTTTAGAGGGTTTAGGATTTTGGGTTTAGGGTTTAGGGTTTGGGGTTTGGGGTTTAGGGTTTGGAGGGTTTAGGGTTTAGGGTTTAGGGTTTAGGGCTTAGGGCTTAGGGCTTAGGGTTTAGGGCTTAGGGCTTAGGGTTTAGAGGGTTTAGGGTTTAGTGCTTAGGGTTTAGAGGGTTTAGGGTTTAGGGTTTAGAGGGTTTAGGGTTTAGGGTTTAGGGTTTAGAGGGTTTAGGGTTTAGGGTTTAGGGGGTTTAGGGGTTAGGGTTTAGGGTTTAGGGTTTATGTTAGAGAGTTTAGGGTTTAGAGGGTCTAGGGTTTAGGGTTTAGGGTTTAGAGGGTTGAGGGTTTAAGGTTTAGAGGGTTTAGAGTTTAGAGGGTTTAGGGTTTAGAGGGTTAGGGGGTGGGTTTTAGGGTTTAGGGTTTAGGGTTTAGAGGGTTTAAGGTTTAGGGTTTAGGGTTTAGAGGGTTTAGGGTTTATGGGGTTTAGGGTTTAGGGTTAGAGGGTTTAGGGTTTAGAGGGCTTAGGTTTTAGAGGGCTTAGAGGGTTTAGGGTTTATGGTTTAGATGGTTTAGAGGGTTTCGAGGGTTAAGGGTTTAGAGGGTTGAGGGTTTAGGGTTTAGAGGGTTTAGTGTTGGGGGTTTAGGGTTTAGGGTTTATGGTTTATAGGGTCTAGGATTTAGTGTTTAGGGTTTAGAGGGTTTAGGGTTTAGGGTTTATAGGGTTTAGGGTTTAGGGTTTAGTTTAGAGGGTTTATGGTTTAGGGTTCAGAGGGTTTGGGGTTTAGGGTTTAGGGTTTATAAGGTTTTGAGGGTTTAGAGGGTTTAGGGTTTAGGGTTTGTATAATTTATGGTTTTAGTGGTTTGGATATAGGTTTGGATTTGTCTTTTGGTTTGGTATTAATAAAATCTTGAATGTGATTAAATTTTGATCTAATGGTTGATATTGGTTCTTATGCTTGTATATTAGTAATAGTTTGTATGTGACCCCTCCCCTATATATATATATATATATATATATGTATGTATGTATGTATATGTATGTATGTATGTATGTATATGTATGTATGTATGTTTAATTGTGTGAAGCATATCACATTTATCAATGGTCTAAGGGGTCATGTTTTGAATTGAATTTTATGCCAAGTTATTGTGTTTTAGAGTAATGTCATGATTAATCCTTTCTTTTCAAAATTTTTACAATATTAGGTGAGAATTAATTTTAATCATGGACTTATCATTCCAAGTTCTCTTCTAATTGTTGTTACATATTTTTCATTTAATGGCTTAGTGATGATGTCCCCACATTGATGTAATGTATCTACAAATACTACACATACATCTCATTTTTCAACATTGTCTCTTAATAAGTGATGCCTTATTTTTATATATTTAGACTTGGAATGTCGAACAAGTTTTCTGTGAGACATATAGCAATAGTGTTGTCACATTTAATTATATTTTTTTGAGTTTAAGCCCATAATCACTTAGTTGATGTTTCATCAAGATTAATTGTGCAAAACAAGCACCCACTGCTGTATATTCTGCTTCAGCTATTGAAAGTGCTATACTAGATTGTTTCTTGCTATACCAACTAAGGATTCTCCAAGATATTGGTAGGTACAAAAATTGATTTTTCTATCAACTTTATATCCCACAAAATTAATTTTATAATATTCCATTAGGTCTAGAAGAGTATCACTAGGGTGAAATAAGCCTAGGTTATGTGTGCCAATAAGATACCTAAGGATTCTCTAGATGGCGGTCATGTGAGATTCCTCGGGATTACATTGAAACCTGGTACATAGGCATAAACTAAACATAATATCAGGTCTAGATGTAGTAATATAGAAAAGTCATCAAATCATACCTCGATATCTCTTTTGATCAATTGACTTACCTTTGTCATCCATGTCAACCTTTGTGGTGGTGCCCATAAGTATACTGTAAGGTTTACTCTCATTCATTCTGAACATCTTTAGTAGTTGCTTTCTATACTTTCTTGGTTGAAAAATATTCCTTCCCTTGTTTTGTTGATATGGAGTCCAAGGAAATAGGTTAATTCACCCATCGTGCTCATTTAAAACTCATTACATATAAAGGATGAAAATTCCTTGCACATGGAAGTATTACCGACACCGAATTTTATGTCATCAACATAAATTTGGGCAAGCAACATATCCTTTTCAGTTTTCCTTAGAAATAGAGGTCTAAAAATTTTACCTCTTTTAAGACCTTTTCTTAATAGAAATTTACTTACACCCAAACCAACTGAGGGAAGTCGCATCCGTCCCATCACAAGCACCTACAATGTCATGATCACATTGGTTTACCCCTTTTTCTTGGGTAGTTTAACGGATGGTCACCCCTCCATCAAGAAAAGGTATAAATATGAAAACTTCTCTGCCATTTGGATAAGAGAATTTATGGAGGAAATTGGGTTTTAAATTTCCAAAAACCGCACGATTATATAGCCAAAGGGAATACACCACGCCTAAAATCATCCCAAGCGCTGCTAATATGGCTACTAAGCTATTTCTTTGGAAAGCTCCTACTGAGATGAGAAATTCCCCGATAAAACTACTAGTACCAGGTGAACTCATATTAGCCAAAGTGAAAGAGAAGAAAATGGTAGAGAGATTTGGCATGGTGCTAAACTTTCATACAAGGCTCTAGGAGCTTGTTTTAAACTATAAAGAGCTTATTGAATTTGTAAACATGGTTAGGTTTTGAGTCTGTTTCAAAGCTGGGTGGTTGTTTAGCACATACACCTTCTCTAATATAACCATTAAGAAAAGCACTTTTGACATCCACTTGATATAATATAAAAGCACATAGATGATTTAAATGCAAGAAACATACATATAGGCTCGAGTTTAGCTACAGGGCTAATGGCTTCCTCAATTTAATACCATCCTCTCAGTTGTATTGATTGGCAAATAATATGGTCTTATTTCTAACCAAAACTCCCCCTTTATATAGATTAATTCTATGGGTCTATTTGGAGGTAAAGGTACTTATTCCCAAACATGATTTCACTTAAATTGCTTAACCTCATCTTACATTGCCATGATCCAATTTTCATTATTCAAGGCTTGAAAGTAAGGCTTAGGTTCTTTTGAGATAGAAATGTTAATTATTTCAAATGTTACCTAGTGAGGATCTTTTTTTAGGTCCCCTCGTTAGATCACCAATGATGCATTCCTAAGGGTGCCCATAGGCATATCTCCTTATTCTAGGAATATCCTCTCTTATTTCATCTTCTTGTTGATTAATTTGAGGCTCTTCATCTTTATCTTCTTCCTTGTCATCATTTTTCGGCAAGCTCTCAACTTTGATGGAGGGACTTACTTCTTCCTCTTGGGTTTTTTGCTTACTAGGAAAAGATATATCAAAAGCAATATTTACAAATTATTTAACTAACATTATTCATTTATTGAAGATTCTGTAAGCTTTATTGAAGATGCTTTTTTCTACTTTGAAGTCAAACTTAACCAAATTACTTTTTCCATTGTTGAGGACAAAGAAATTGCAACAAAATGCATGTAATTAACTCTTTCTTACCTTTATAGAGTTTATAAGGTGTCTTTTTTAAGATGGCCCATATGAGTACTTTATTCATTAAGTAATTTACGGTGGTAATGTCTTCGACCCAAAATTATTTTAGAAGTATGGAGGCACACAACATGATTCTTGCAACATCTTCTAAGGTTAATTTTTTTTCTTACAACCACTTAATTTTGTTATGGTGTTTTTGGTGCCGAGAAGTTGTAGGTAACACCATTTTGATCATGTAATTCCATAAATATGGCATTCTCAAACTCCTTTCTATGATTGTTCCTTATAGCATGAATCACAGTTATGTTTTCTACTTGAATTATCTTTGCAAGCACAAGGAAAAGCATTAAAAGACTCATCCTTAATAGGAATAAGTAATGTCCTGGTATAACATGAGTAATAATCTACAATGAATAGTGTATATCTACAACCACCCATACTATGGGTCCTAGTAGGCTCAAAGAGATCTATATGCATTAATTCTAGTGGTTGAGATGTAGTAACAACATAGTTGTGTTTGAAGGTAACCCTCTGTTGTTTCCCTTATTAGCATGCATCACATAATCTATCTTTTGTAAAGTTCAAATTTGGAAGACTGCATACTAGTTCTTTTATAGCTAGTTAGTTTAATAACTCTATGCTACCATGTACAATGCATTTATGACATAACAAAACATCTTTATAAATTGCATTTAAACACGCATTATGCAAATTTTTTTATTTAACATCAAGCATGTAAACATTGTTGATATAAGGGCATACAAAAACTATAGATTTTCCTACTCCATTTGAAATCATGTAGTGTAAATTTGAAAAGTTTACTGGGAATTGTTTATCTCATAGTTAGCTAATATTTATCAAATAATGCTTGAGGCTATCAAACTAATATATATTATTTATAAAGGGTTTGAAATTATTAATACAGATGCTGCCAACATCGATGATCTTTCCTTTTAAGTTGTCTTCGAAGGTCATGCTTTCACCATCATATGGAGTTAACTTAGAGAACATGGTTCGATCACTCGTCATTTGTATTGAGCTTCTAATATATAGGAACCATTTGTGGCTTCTTGTATTGACTTTGAAGCATAGCTACATACACATATTTCCTAATTTGGGTACTCTTGAAATGGTCTCTTACTTGGTTAGTGTTTATTTCATGTGGGATGGTCTCTTTAAGTACCTATACATGAATGAATTTTGGAATCACTATGATATATTTTTTATACTTATATGATGAAGCAATATGATTAGATTTACCACACATATTGCACATATTTCTTTTCATATTGGAGGAGGTGAGTCTTACATTTTTTTCATGCCCACATATTGTATATGAGTAGCCAATTTTTCCACATACATTACAGTTGTTTCATATAGAGGAAGCAATATCTTGATGAGTTTTGGAGCCTCTTAAAATAAAATTTTTTAGTGTTTAGCAATTAATTACATTCTTATTTCCATAGCCCTCACATTCCATGCACTACCATTATGCACCTAAAAGTACATTTAAGCCTTCTTTACCTTTTGTGAAGGTATATGCAATCTTTACAAATTTATCACATTTTTCTTGTAGTTCCACTATTTTAGATTGGATTTGTTCTATCTTAACCTAGTTATCATAATAAATATATTTCTTTTATCTATTATATTCAATTAATTTATTTTCTAGCTCATTTTTGACAAGAAGAATGTGAAATTCAAGAAGAATATTTTCACTTAATGCAGAGTGTTTGCCATTTAAGTGATCAGGAAGCTTCTTCTTGTTTTCTTTTTCTTTAGTTATATTATCATTGCCATGTAATGAATCATGTAAAACACATAATAAGTCATCATACGAGTATAATAGGTTAGATACTACCTCATTAATGTCGTCTTCATCCTTAAAGCTGGTAAGCTAGGTGGAGATTGGCGATTCTTCTCCTAAAGTCATGAAACAAAGGATGGTGACTTCTTCCTCTTCATTGGAGGGTTCACCTTCACATTTGCCAATGGAAGCCTTAGATTTTCTTGGTCCTTGCCTTCTTTTGTTATTATTTTTGTTCCCTCTTTTTCTTGCCATTTTTTTTCTGATTAATTTCTAAACTCATAATAATTATGAATTACATGATTGGCTATTTCACTATTGTGGAATTTGATCTTGTCCTCCATGTTTGGTTGCTTAAGGAAGGTATTAAATTTCTAATTCTTCTTTATCAAAGGAAACTTTTCAATTAAGTGGTTATGAAGGCCACTTATTCATCATTCGTGGAAAGTTATTCTTCTCCTTCATTGCCTTCCTTTTCACCCATAACTTTAGCTTTCAATTCTAAAGGATTCTTCTTTCTTTCTTCTGATCTATCTTCCAATTTTTTTATTAATGAACCATAAGATTACAGAAGAGCTCTTTAATTTTATTTTTCTTAAATCTCTGACTTCTTTAATCACAATCATTTTGAGCTCCATTTTTTGAAAAGACCTTACAAGATCATTATTACTAGATCTTCTTTGTTGAAGTATTTCCTTAAGACCTTGTTATTGTTGACAATTGAGGCAAATGGGTTGATTAGGTTGTTGACGCTTTCACCTTGCTTCATGCTAAAGAGTTCATAATCTCTAATGTGAAGGGTGATTCTTTGATGCTTCACCTACTTTTTCCTTTCATGGTTCAGGATAAGCTTATCCCATATTTCTTTTGCAGTTGAGCATATTTTGATTTGGTGGTACTATACTTCAGCAAGAACACATTGTAGAATCATGATATATTTATCAATTAGAGTTATCCTTCTATTTTCTACATCCATGTGCTCATCCCTTGACTTTTTTGCATGTTCACCATTAGCCTCCCTTGTGATATCTATTAGTTCTTTAGTGACTATTGACCACTTATATTAGTCTTTCAATTTGATGAATAATATCATTTATTTCTTATAGTAGGGAAAATACTCTCCATTGGATAATGGTGGCATAGTTGTGGAGATGCATTCATTTAGATCAACATAATCCATTCCACTTGTGGATCTTTTTTACCTTAGATTGTTAAATTTTTTGAGGGGTGACTTTGCTCTGATAACAAATGAAAAACACCCTAGATAGGGGTGAATAGGATTTTGTAGAATGGAAATGATAAAATAAAAACTAACATACAATAAAGAGTGGTTAAAATGTTAATAACTCTTTACAACCACTACCAAATAGTTCTCTTTTTTGGATTTTAAAATAGTGACATTTTTTTTATTGATGATCACTCTTATCTTAGCTTATAAGCATTACTATCTTAATGACCCACTAAGAGATGATTTACAACTTGACCTTTTATCATTGCTGGACTCTCATCAATAATATCTCAAGAGTGATAGGTAAACGTACACTAACCTCTTTCAATGACTTTTGAGAGGAGTTTGTGATTACAAATAGTTCTCACCATGAGTATAAGATATGAAAGCATATAATATTAGATGATATTTAATCTAGCCATATGTAATGAGAAATATTATAATTGAAGAATAGCTCCAGCTAAGAGAAATGAGAAAAAAAAGACTTTTCAGTAACACCTCAGAATTATGAATGTTTGTAAATTTTGAGTGAGATATTGAATGATTTGAAAGTAAGAGATTAATCACACAATCAATATTCTAAAAATTAGTTTTAATAAATATAGAAGGACCTTATTTATAAGGGTGGCTCTCATTATATATCCATAAGATAAAAATATTAAAAAGTTGATTCACCCAAGGGGTAGAAAATTAGCATTTCAAAATAGTTGATGGTTTAGGTTTAGAACAAAAATGGAAGTTATTATTATGCAAACAAGTCAATCAATTTATTAAAACCAATTGATTGGTTATGCATAGTGCATAGTTTATCTTAAGAACTTATATGAACAGTGACATGATATGGTAAGACTAGTTGATGTGTTCATTATACTAGTTGATTGGTATGTCTAAAACAATTGATAAGTTATGAACCAGTTGATCGGTTTGGAAAAACTTGTTGAATGTTTTAAATAAAGACCAATAGGTTTTATAGGAATAAAACCCACAGCTTTGTTGGCCTAACTAGTCAATCAATTTCTCCAAACAAGTTGATTGGTTTGGTGAAAATTGTCAATCTGTTTAAAAAGAAATGAGTGGGTTTCTATAAGAGCCAAATCAATGAAATAAGTGGTCAAACTAGTTATTCAACTTCAATAAACAAGTCAATAAGTTTGGAAGAACCAATTAATGTGTTTAAATAGGGGCAAATGTGTTTTTGTAAGAGTGAATCCCATGTACTTATTTGTAAAAAAAGTCGATTGGTTTTATCAAACTAGTTGATTAGCTTAGCAAAAGCAGTTCATGTATTTAAATTAATCCTTATGGGTTTTTGAAAGAACAAACCCATAGACTGCTTAGTCAAACCATTTGATCAATTTCAGCAAAATAGTTGATCGGTTTAGCAAAATGAGTCAATGTGTTTAAACAAAGACATTATGATCATGCAACATAGTAAGGTAATGGTGTGAACTACAAGATAACTTCTAAGTATTATTCCACATATCTAATTTTGAGATTCAAATCACAAAATTATCATATAATTATCTTATTTACTTATATTACTCTTCCTTCTTTTGAGCAATGGGTTAAATTGGCCTTTATGTCTATCAATACCCAATAACAAAAGGAAATAAACTTTGGCTGATGCAACAAGAACACCAAATGGACATTGTTGTTGGAATTTTATGAACTAAGGAGTTCTTAAAAAATCAAGTGAGATATTATGCAACCAAGGAATAAAAAGAGGGAATTTAAGACAAGAATAGAGAGAGCAAAAATATGAATTTGTATTAATGATTTTGGCCCCCCTAAAATGACCACATGCATTCTTATTTATAAAGGGGGAACCAGGGAAGAGAGTAAAGTAAAGGAGCAAATAATATGTAGTTAAGAATAGAAAATTGTCCCTACTCATCATAGTGAACCAACCACTTAAAGAACCGACTGAGACACTTGAAAGGATTAGCAAAATCCAAAGTTTGGTGGGTTCATCTCTACTCTTTGAGCTCTCACCTCTTAGGCTCAATAATATTAGTTTGAGAAATACCCATATCAACATTCACTTTAAAATTTTATCCCTTATGTATTTCCTTTCCCTATGATGGACATGATAAACATTAGCAATTCACCATTAGCTTCAGGCATCCGATAATATTTTTTTAGAGCTGACATTTATGAATGCTATCAATGGAAAATATAGTTTCTTTCAAAAAGAGGATGCATCCATTGGTTATTTATTAATACAATGATGACGGTAAGCAAAATATAAGTGAAAAGATTAATCTACAACCAAAATTATTAATAGCTAGTAGACAACAAAACAAAATATTGTTGGTATATTGATGATACAATGATAAAACAACTATTAGTCATTTCATAAATGAGAATATTAAAACTAAAATTACTCTAAAATATCGACACCATTTTTGCATAAGTAGATGTCGAAGAATCATGTTCTATCAATGATGTCTACTGGAAGCATTTATGTTTAGGAAAATATAAAGCAACATAAACTCCATCAATGAACATAAAATTTCAAGTTTTGAATTTTGAAATTTTTTTAAAATTGTACAAAAAATGAAACATGCTTAATAAGTTCCATTGTTCTCTCTACTCCACATGTTTTTAAATCCTAAAATGTTTTTGTGAATAAGGACCGCATGATCTATCAAGATATAGTTCTAAAAGGTGACAAAATTCCTAGGTTATTGCAAGCCATTCATTGCACCATTATCTCTTGTATGAATATTGTAGGAATGAAGCAAAAATTGAGGCTAGATTAGACATCCTATAATTTCTTCTTCAAAATAAAATATCAAGGCAATCATGCTACTAATGAATGAATACTATTTATCTTCCTAATTGAAAACGAGGTAAATTTTCTCAATCATTGTGTTGCTATATATATCCTAATTGAAAATGAGGTAAATTTACTCAATCATTGTGTTGCTATATATATATATATATATATATATATATATATAACCTTCCTCACATTAATTCTTGTTTTCTTCATTGTTTGTAGTTACCACACCTATAATTACTTTCCTTGGTTTCTTTTCATTCCCACTTTTCATCTTCAAACATATTTTGTTCCTTATTTTCTTTTTTCCTCAACTACATGGATATTATCTAAACCCGTATCATCTTCTTCCATAGATACAATCACAAATCCACCAATATTTTCCATTAATGGAGGTGTGCAAAATTATGAGCTACCAAACGGGAAACATACTTGTGGTGTTCGCATTGTTATTGCTCCAATCACAAATCCTTGCAACCACCCTGACAAATCTCCTACTCTTTTAAAGGATATATTTTAAAAGATATCTTACTAATTCTAAATCTTTTTTTTCCTTCTAAATCTTTATCCATAGCTACAACATTTTTTAAATCTCTTATATTTTCCCTCTCTTTTATAATCTATTGGCTATGAACCCCTCGTTCTTTTCCCCCTTATTACTCTTCTTTACCCCAAATTATGGCTTTGTCTTCTTTACTTACATCAAAAATTCTCCTTCCCAATAGTTTTACAGATGGTCAATTTAAGTATTTTTTGTGTGAAAAGTATCACTTTCCCTCTTCCCTTACTTTAATTTCACTATCCCTATTGGATAGGGTAAATAGTCCATCATACAATTATAGTTCTCTCTATATCGAGATTCTGCCTCCTAGTAACCATTTTCCTTTACATTTTTTTGTGCGAGAATTGTTCCTATCATGTTATCTTAGACCAAAATAAGTCATTCCAAGTGACTACAAAATGTGAATCGACTTTTTTTCTAGGTGTCATTTATTGGATGTTTCTTTAAATTTTTTAGTTATCCCTCAACTCTAGGTTTTTACTCCATTCAAAAGAGGGGCGCGGGGGGGGGGGGGGGATGGGAATAAATTCATTACAGAGAATTGATCCTCTGTAAAATTATGGATGTCTCAATACTTCATTATTTTGGGAGATTCTTATTGGAAATTATCAATGTGGGGTGAATTAAACCCTGAGGTCTAAGAGTTCTTGCTCTTCACCCTAAAATTTAAATTATATATAGATAAATTTGATAATTTTGTTTGGAAAGGGTAACAATGATGTCAGCAATGATCCTATAATGCTATTGAAAATAGGCCTATTCTCTAAATTTAGTAAGCTTGATACTTTCTTCTTATATGTTAAACTTCTTTATTACTTTTCTTTCTCCCTCATATCTCATGCACCACTATTATTTTCCAATGAAACAAACCCAACCACTATTCTTAAAATGGTGGAACATTGTAAAACACCTCTAGGAGAAGAACACACTTAAGCCATGATTATCACAAGTTGAACAAACCCAAAACCTCGATTCTGACTCAGGTACTCTTTGCTTTAAGTAATTGATATCATATTAATTATTTATTATCTCAAAATCATATTCTGGTTTACAATGAGCTCTAAAGCCCCACTATTCTTAAATTGATTGAAGGCTCTAAAGCACCTCTCAAGTACAATATACTTGAGTCACTATTATTATCCCATTGAACGGACCCAAACCCTATCATGGAAAAACACACCTGGCTGCTATTGTGAAATCAATGGAATGCTCCAAATCACCTCTCAGGGAATTACATACCTGGACCAATATTATTGCTCGGTGGAGTTGACCAAAAAACTTGTTTCTGATTCATTTGATTTTCTTTTTAAATAATCAGTTTATTATTCAAGGTGGTATTTCTTAAGGTCCTCATGTATACATATGTATAGAAGTAAAAGGCTCATAATATAGAAAAACAAAACATTTTCAATCTAACAAATCCCAACTATGAGAATATCGATTCAATTCTCTAAAAAAATAATTATGGGGTATCTACAAGAAGGTTGAAGATATAAAGATGATAATGTGTTGGATATGATATACGTTGAATGGTAGAAGATGTGGGATGAATAGATGGTTCACATATTTAATGTTGATATTTGAATGGAAGAGTAGAAATTTAGTGGAGAAGAGGAATAAGGTTTTGAATATGGTAGATAATATTAGAATTTGGATTGAAAAGAATGGAGGAAGATAGGTTCTTGAAGGAATTGGTGTATGGTTGAGGGAAAAGGAGGAAGTGGTCAAACATATTGTAATCCCCCAAATATTTCGAAAACCTATAATTTAATAAATAGCTTTTATTTGAAATAAATTAGCTTTTAAAATTATTTAATTTAATTATTTTATGGATTTTAGGGTATGTAAATTTGGATAAGAGTATTTAATAAACTAAAAATAAATATTTTGCTATTTATCATATTCTTTTATTTAAATAAATTTTCAAACTAGTATTTTACTATAACTATCCTTTTTAAGCCCATATATTTAATTATATTAAATTAAATTATTAAATAAATTTATTATAAAAAATATTACATCCTATTATTTTATAAATTTAATTATTTTAAATTTTTTTCATTTTTCCCACTTTCCTTTCCCTACTCTTTCTTTTCTTTCTCCTTTCCCCTATTTCTTTTTTTTTTTCCTTCTACCTGGCTTTGGGCTGCCGCACCCAGGCCAGCCCTTCCCCTCTCCCATGCACGCCTAGTCCAAAGGCCCGTTTTTTTTCCACCTCGCTTTTCCTGTGCGGCACACCCAGCCCAAACAACCCTCTTTTTTTCCCCCTGAACCGGCCGGCTCTCGTCTTTCCTGCGCCGGTCCAGCCGCTCGCTTAGCCTTCTTCCTCCCTTCTTTCTTCTCCCACGCCTAACCAGCACCCCTCTGCCATGGTCGAGCACGCCATGCCGCTGCAACTACCGCCACCTGCCACCACCACCTACCTCCCTCTCCCTCTCTCTCTCTTCCCCAGTCATTTTCTTTCCTTTTTCGAGCAAAACCAGCTCTTCGACCACACCTCGCATGCTCTCTCCCTTTCTTTCTTCTTCCCTCTCTTTCCCCTGCCAACCGACCAACCCTACCACCTGCATCCTCTCGCCGGCCAGCCACCTGCTCCCTCTCTTCTCCCTCTTCTTTTTCTTCATCTTCCCCGCCCTTCATTCCCCATAATTTTGAGCCTCTTCTCCTTTTCCCGATTCTCTTCTCTCACTTTCTCCTCCTCCCATTATTTTCCCCAGTTTTTTATCACCGCCGCCCACCGCCGCTTGCACCACCACACCCAGCCCCTACGCCACCTTTTGCCACCACCTACTACCACCCTGCGCCACCACAAGACCCCAAGCCACCTTCGAGCCCCTGCACTTCCTCCCTTCTCCACCCCTTCCTTTTTCTCCCCATTTTCCCCCTTATCGCCAAGCCACCTGCAATCGCCTCGTTCGCCGCCGTCCGGCCACCTCTACCACCACCCAACCCACCGTTCGACACCCTACAACCCCCTCTACCACCCCCATACCTTACTTTCCCGAAAACAACCCACTTAACCCTTCATTTTTCCCTCCTCTTTTCCTTCCTTCTCAGCCCCTCCACCTCGGCAGCCAACTTCGCCGCCGCCCTATGCCACCGTGAAAACACCCTTAGCCACCACCTACATCCCCTCTTCACTCCTACACCATTCCCTTGCCTTGAATCCTCCCCCATCTACCATCTTTTCTAGCCCAAAGACCCCAACCCAAAAATAACTAATTTTGCCTATCTCACCCTCTTTCGAACCCTTTCTTCTCTCGTTTTTGTATGAGACTCACGCTGTTTATGCAGCGTGAGCTCCCCCTTGTTTTGAAATTCATTTGGCTAAATTTTGAGGTATATTAATAATTAATTAAAGTGATTTATTATTCAATAAATTTTTATAAAGTCTTATCCTTTTAATTTCTTACTTCTAACCTAATAGTGATTGATATTATTTTTAGGTGTTGAGTTGCTAATTAAGCCTTGAATCCTTAACCGGGATACCGGTAAGGTTTGATTTTTGCAGGATTATGGTAATCGTTAATCCTCACTTAATTACATGGAAAAACGTATGCTAGCACATTAGGGATTTTAGTATGATTTTATGTATGTTTTATGTGCCTAGCATGATATATAGATGGTTGTTTATATTGATTGATAAAAAAAAAGTATGATAGCCTTTGTGCCATGTGTAGGTATGATAATTAAGGAAGGAGTTTGATTATTGATGGAAATGTTAAATGCTTGTCTATGATGTATTATGTTGCTAATGCATGAATAATATTATTGTCTAAGGGTATTTTAGTGATATGCTTGTGAAGTATTTAATCTAATATATGTAGTTGCTAATGAGTATTATGTTGAATAATGACAAGTTGGTGGACTTAAATGATAAGAATGAAGTGCTAATATTGGTATTTTATGTAGTGGTGGTAAATTCATAAAAGTGGCACAATAAAGGGGTTAAGTGGAGATTGTATAAGTGAAAGGGGTATTTTGGGAATTTTGGAAGTAGGGGTAAAATAGTAATTTTGGATGAAGGAGGGTATTATGGTAATTTGCAAGCAAAAGGATAATATGGTAAAATTGGATGTAAGGGGCAAAATATTAATTTCATAAATAAATGGTAATATGGTAATATTATAAGTGAATGGCAAAATGGTAATTTTATAAGTAAGGGGTATTATGGAAATTTTGGGAGTAAAGGAGTAATATGGTAATTTTGGAAAAGAAGGGCAAAATAGTAATTATGTAAGGAAAGATAAAAATGGTAATTTGGATGTAAAAGGATAAAATAGTAATTTGTAAAGTAAAAGGAGTGTTATGGTAATTTTATAAGAAAAAGGGTATTGTGGTAATTTTGTAAATAAAAGGATATTATCTTAAATTGGGAGTGAGGGGTAGAAGGGTAATTTTGTAAGTTAAAGAATTTTTATGGTAAATTTGGGAGTAAGGTGTAACTTGGTAATTATGATAACGACGAAATATAATTTGGTAATTAAATTATGATTATAGAAGGGCAATTGGATAATTGGGATACTAGAGAAGGTTAATTTGGTAAATTAACCAATTAAAGGGCATTATGGTAATATTAATTATGGAGAAGGGTAAATGGGTAATTATAATTATGAAGGAGGGTAAATTAATAATTGAAATTACGAAGAAGGGTAATTTGGGACTTATAATAATTGAAAAAGGTAAAATGGCAATTATAATAATTGAAAAGGGGTAAAATGGTAATTATAATAATTGAGAAGGGTATAATGGTAATTATGATAATGGAAAAGGGTAATTTGGTAATTTAACCAACTAGGGGGCAATTCGGTAATTATGACGATGGAGAAGGGCAATTTGGTAATTAATCGACTAAAGGGTGAGTTAGTAATTATTTAACCTAATAAAGGGGGAAACTGGTTATCATCATAGTGGAGATGGGTAATTTAGTAATTTATCCAATTAAAGGGGAAGCTGTTAATTACAATAAAAGAAAAGGGCAAAGTAGTAATCTAACCAACCAAATGGGACATATGTTAAGGGTAGTAATTATGAGGGGTGAATGGCGATCTAAAAAGTGTAGGAGACAACTTGATAACCTAAATCGGATAAGGGGTAATTTGGTAATTATGCAACCTAAAGGGGTAATATGGTAATTTATCAAGTAAGAAAGGGATGACTTAGCAATTATATAAGTAAGGGGTAAATGATTAATTTGTACCTAACATGTCGTTGTGATTGTGGAACATTATAATATGATTCAAATAATACTGATTAGCCAAGTAAGAGTATTCGATAATTGGTATGGCCTTAACGGTTTCTCTGTGATAGCTTGGATAACCGTCTGAATAAGAAACGACTAATGATATCAGAACGATTGAAAGTGGATAAGTATCTGATTATTGTGCCTTTTGTGATCACTTTAATTAAGACACTAATACTTAAAGTGAAAGACCTCGAGATCGGGAATGGTGACTCTTTAGGGGTTGATACCCTAAAGACGTGCTTTAGTCCACGATTATTCTGGTATTTGCTGGTGTGCCTTTGTGCCCCAGTCAGGCCCTATATCTTACTCTTTCTAGCTCTATGGACCTAGTTAGGGGGTATGCATACTTATGGATTAGGTGTCCTTATCAGTAGGGTATTGAGTAGCTATATGCACCAGTACGACCAGGGTACCTTTGCGTCCTTGGGTTCGTGGTTGAAGGGTATTGAGTAGCTTGTATGCACCGGTACGACCGGTGTACCTTTGTGTCCCGGGTTATTGATATCCCGTCCAAGGTAAATAAATAGACTTGTTGTGCTGATTAAGGAAAGGAAAGATACTGATAATGAAAGTGGAATATTAATGAGTCGGGCCCAATTGACTTATGATATTGAGTGCCGATCCACCGGAAACAATAGTGGCCCAGGAGCGTGTTGCCTTGGCAAGTGATATTGAGTACCGGTCCACCAGATATAATAGTGGCCCAGGAGCGTTGTGCCCTGGATGATGATATATACATATATATTCTAGTCCACCGGCAATAATAGTGGGGGTCTCGAGCTCAATAAAACCAGTTATGTATATGAATAAAGTATGGAAAAATACTAATCACTTATTGTGGAACACCATGTGAGTCGGGGCCAGACCGGTCCACCGACAAATAATAGTGGCCAGGAGCGTCTTGCCCTAGAGACCGGTCCACCAGCAAATAATAGTGGTCAGGAGCATTCTGCCCTGAGTGTATACTTTCTGGTCCACCGGCTATAATAGTGGGGTTCTCGCACTCACGTGGATATAAAATATGAGATTGATTGAATGATGAAGGAATAATGGCTTAAGGCCCGAATGTATTGATCTTACACTATGGCATGACTTAAGGCCCAAAAGTATCGACCGTGACTTATAATTTGTTATATATGTGATTGTTATGTATGTACCTCTTATTATTTATGTATATAGCTTGCATTATGTGTTGCATTGTGGGCCTGTGTTTAAGTGTGGTATTAAAGGGTTACTCAATACCGTAGTACTGAAGGGATTCCCTTTGTGGGCCCCCTGCCTATTCAATGGGCAGTGCCCTTGCAGGTCTTTTCAGGTGCTACTCAAGTGGGCCACGGGAAAGAGAGTAAGGAATTTTCCGGTACCATTAGGGTTTCCTCTTTCTCTTTTAAATTCCTGGTTTTAATGTTAACATTGTTACTGTAACCACCCTTGGTGGATTTTATTCTTGTAAATGATTTGATGTGTTACTCTGATTTATGTATGTTGAATGTCTTTCTAATTGTATTTCATTTTTCTTAGCTTTAGCACTTGGTATTGGAATGGTATGAGTGAAACGGTCTGATACTAAGTGTGGCGGTAATACTCCCAAAATTCACGGTTTATTAATTTGCTTCCGCTAAATTCTTTTTAATTAACAAAATTTTTCAGTAGTGAATTTTGGAGGTGTTACACATATGATGTGAATATTTGAGGGTAATAGATTGAAAAATAGGGGATCATCAAACTTTGAATTTGAAGATTCAAAGGGAGGATGAAGATGTATTAGAAATGTGGTTGAAGATGTGCTATCAGGACTCTATTAAGATTGATTCTTGGTTGAAGATATGCTAACAAGACTAGATCGAGATTAATCTTAGGGCTAAAGATCAAGTTGTGCATAAGCATGCATGAAAAGAATCATTCTTGAATGGATAAAAAGAGAGAAAAGGTTGGGAAAACATAGCTTTGTTACCAAAATGATGGAAATCACTCTTATTATCCACAATTTGGTTAGGTTTAGAAAAATCTTCAATGAGGTTTGAAGATGTTGATATGAATTGTTTGGTTTAAATTATATGTAGGATGAAGATATATGTGAATCTTCACCAATATTTAACACTAAGATTCTAAGTAAGATTACTCCAAGTAATTCCTAAGAAGAAAATTATCTCACAAAAGGGAGAATTTGTCAATAAAGTGCTCAAATGTTTGTTCACTTCAATATTATAATCTGTCGTGTACGATGCTCCGTAATGAGTAAATGTAATACTCATAGGATGTAATTACAACTAATTAATAATTACTTAACAACTAAGCTAGTTATTACCCCACATTAACATGTTAGTAATAACCTTCACTACCATGATTCTTTAGTTAACATAACCAACTCACCTTATGGTTGTTTTAGTTTTGCAAGTAATAAGAATTAGCTCTAATACTCTAACAAACATAATTAAACACCTAATTAAAAGATATTAACTAAAAAATTACAAACATTTAAATTGGCTAATACATTCATTAAATAAAAAGCTATAGAACCCTAAATTATACATGATATCTTAGGGTTTCCAACAAGTGTGACAAATAATAAGGTATTTGCATATTTGTTGTCTTTTCCTACATGTATGCCATAGATTTAAATGTTTGTATGTTATGTAAACAAACATGAATTAAATGGATTGACATATTAAGTATCTTCCTCTTACAAATATATAAAATACCTGTAAGAACATCTTAAATTGTCTTTAGAATTAATAGTAGAAATATCACAATAAACATATAAGATTATCAACTCCATTATTAAAAATTCTAATTCCTCATTATCAAATGCATCATGATATGTGTCTGCATTAGAAGCACAATTCAAGAAGTAAGCTTGAATTCATATAAATCTGGATGCATAACGCTAAAAGAAAATTCATGTAAAGAAAAATCAAGAGAAGACAATGAAGAGAAAGGAAATATGGGGGGTTTGTATTCATGGAAATACAATCCTTATTTCCTTGTTATTTCTCCTTCATACTCCACTAACTCAAGCCACGTTGTGTAGTGTTAGAGTAGAAATAAAGGTGCATCATATTTAACAATACAAATAGTATTTTTTAAACCATTTTGGGTCTAATTCATACAGCCTTTTGTGTACATATACAACATATATTAGGTCAAATAAAATGTCAAGAGCATTATCACTAGAGGTTTGAATTCATTTTCATTATTCTTGAAACATTAGGATCCTTACATTAGATTTAGTTAGTTGTTGTAATTGAAGGATTGTATGTTATATAAAGTTTGTGGTTCTATAATATTCTAATTTATTTCTTTACTTTGTTTTATTTATTTTTTTGTACTTTTTGTTATGTTTTATGCAATTCTTGTTATACATTTATTTAATTAAGTGTGTGATTTTGTTTTTTAATTCACTCTTTCTTATTTTATTTTTCTATGGTAATTAATGTTATAATTTTTATGTGTTTAGATTCTATTTTTTTTTTATCAATTTGCTAAGTTAGATTAGTATGGGGTAGGAAAACAATTGCTAGTTACGAGATAATTAATCATGTGATATGAATTTTATTTTATTATTTTGTATATTTTTGGTAAGATTAATAAACCAATTTTAATGATTACCTATCCAAGGTTAGAAATTCATTATCTAGTTTGATCACTTAATTAATTTGAGTCTAATTGGATACTATGATAGTATAGTTAATCCATAATTGTTAACGTATACATCTATTAGTATATAATAGGTTATTGATTTAGTTGATGTTTATTACTCTTTAGAAGTACATAATTTGAGCTAACCATAATTATGGTTCTGTTAGCTACTCTTTAATTGTTAATTCTTCCATTAATTAAATTTAGAGATCTAATATTAGGTTATTAATTGGTTATACAATAAATCATAAGAAAAAATTTGTTTATTTATAAAAGGAAATGATAGGAAGCAGACACACCAAACTTCTATAGGTTAACATTAAAAATATTACATGAACATATGATTCGATGATTGGTTGATATCCCTATGCTGAATATTTTCTCTAACCATTATTAGCTTATTTTTGTTATTTAGTTATCCTCTAATTGTTATTTTATTCTTTGCATTATTTATAATCAATTGTTCTTAAAATTGACATCGGAGGAATCAATTTGATAATAGAAATAGATGGATTAGATTATAGTATTTGTGGGATGGACCCCTACTAGCTACTTACTACTTGTTTGCATGTTTATGGTATAGTTTGGAGTATCTATAATAGGATACTACTATACTACCAAATAAATGTTATCTATACTTATGCTTAATAATTTATTTGTTGGAGGTTAATGCATATACCCATTTAGTGAGAAATAGGAAGAATTTTAGGCATTTATTGCCAACTAGTTAATTGATTCATGAAACCTGTCAATTTGTTGCCTTGACTAGTCGATCAGTTTATCAAACTAGTCAATAGATTATGATCATACCTAAAGTGAAAATGATAAGATTGCATAAAATAGTCGGTCGGTTTTGTGCCATACATTTGTTCTGCTATGAACTTATATGAACAGTTGAATGATTTAGTAAACTAGTCTATGTGTCATATTGACCAGTCAATTGGTTAATTCCTTGGGAAAAATTTATTCTTCACTTTATCTCAACCCTTAGCCTAGTTTTGTAAAACGTTAATCGGTTTGTTAATGAGTCAATTGGTTTGATGAAATCATTCAAAGTTTTCAAAAAGAGATGAAGTGTGTTTGACAAACCAATCAAAATGTTCAAATAAAGACGAGATAGGTTCCTAATGGAGTAAAAACCATAGCCTGATCAGTTAAACAAGTCAACTAATTTGTGGAGTAGTCCATTAGTTTGATGAACTAGTTGAATTATTCAAACAAATACTAAATGGGTTTTTGTAGGAGTAAAACCCATAGCTTTGTTAATGAGACTAGTTGATTTTGTTGTGAAATAGTCAATTGGTTTGAAGAACCAGTTGACGTGTTCAAATAGAGTCAAAATGGGTTTCTACAAGAGTAGAACTTATATCCTTAATTGGTTCATGAACTAGTTGATCACTTTTATAACCTACCAATGAATTTGAGTTTTTGCATGTTTAAAGTATTTGGTATGAACCAAACCATAATCGGTTTTGAGACTAGTCAGTTGGTTTCAAACAGAACAAACTTATTGAACAAAAAATTCAAGATAATTTGGGATTCAAAATAAAGAAGGAATTAATATTAAATAAATACAAAGAAGGATTCTAAAACATCTTAAGAGATTAAAACCAAAAATGTTATGCTCAAACTACTTTACAAGGTAACATAAGACTTGGAGTATACACCTTATGGTTATGAGTCTTGGTAGTCTTGATATAATCTTGTCTTATGCTTTGAAACTTGATAGCTCTTTTAAACTTTACACTTGATAACATGTTTGAATAAGTATATTTTGACATTATTATGATCAACATAGCTCATGCACACTTAAATAACCATGTTAACTTCTTTCAAATTTGTTTATTATCATGAGAACAAGCTTCAAGGCATTAATTGACCTAGGAGGTCAACAATCTCACCCTTCTTTTTTATGATAAAAACCTAAATTTACAAATTTAGATAAGGTAAGGATGAGATTGACACAAAATACCTTGATAAACCACCTATCACTTACCATTTGCAACTCTAAATCCATTACTCTAATTTATTATATTTCTCTCCTTTGCTTGGCATAAAAAAATGTGAGAGGACCAACCCATACATAACCCTACATTTAAAGGAGAAAGCAAGCCAAATGCAAAGGAGTTATTGCCGTGAACTATTATATATTATTAGAAAATTATGAGTGCTAATTAGAGTATATGAGAGTAATGATAGATAAATAATGAATTCATAATGTCGAATCATCTTATCTTATATACATAATCAAAATGTATAATATAGTATAAGAGATGAGGAAACTACAAAATACTAATGACTAGAGACTATATAGTCAATTGAGTTTATATAGCCACATAATAAATGAATATATGTATGACTCAATTACTAAAAGAATATTATTACCCACACATGGTGCAACCAAGAATTATATAAAGTCCTGATCAATGCTAGACATAACTAGATATGATGAAAGTGGAGTAGTGGATAGGGTTATGATGAGGGATGGTAGTGACCGGCTATCTAGGTCCTCACACTTTTTATCTTTGGAGTCAATATTCATAATAATAGCTTAACCAATCTATGTATCCTCTACAAGTGACTTGTCGATAGTGTGATCAATTAGAGGAGGATCATCAATTTGTATTAAATGGGCCTTAAGACTTATAGTAGCTACAACCTTTATGTCATCTTATCTATGCCCATCCTTAGAAAACCCTTTGATTTTTTTCATTCCCATATCATCTTGATGACTTGTCTTAATTTTTAGCTGAAACTATAAGTAGATATCATGCACATCATCTCCAAGATCCTCTAGGGCCTCTTAGTGGGTGCTAATCTAGTATAAAACATTGTGTACATCTAGAGTAGAAAATTCCTGATGTTGGCACTATTACTCAATCCTAACTACTAGAAGAGGAAGGTTTAGTTGATGATGAAGCTATATCGGTTAACATGGAAGCCACTTTAGCAAAAGGGATATCAAAATGTGATAGTAGGTCATTTGATGGATGAAGAATTATATCTTAATCTATAGGATGAGGTCTTGATTTGGGTATAGATGGTATACAAAATTTGCATAATATTATAAAATGAGCCTTTATCGTGAGTACCAAGGTCTGTCCATCCTCGCTCATCTTATACAGTATTCTTTAGAGTGTCACTAGATCTAAGAAGTCCAACTTGTTATAATGATAGAGTTGAGTAGTTGAGAAATCACCAAAGCATACTCTAAAATGCAATAGGATCCTTGTGATGATATATCTATATCTTATGGAGGTCTGATTGTAACTTGACATATGATCCATGTGCCTCAAATTGTTAACTTCAAACCTTGTAGGAGTGCTAGTAAGGATGGTGTGCCTGATACCAATCCTTCATTGTTGTATCAGCCCCTAAAACATCTCGGGGAAAGAGGATAGAGAAAATAAGGTAGTGACATACCCCTTGACGGGTGGTAGGTAATCGAAGGTTGTAGTGCCTCTATGCACATAATGATGTTGCTCCATATCAGTGAAAATGGTATCATACATTCTAGTATGCATCCCCTCATTGAATGTCATTCTTGTGTTGATGTCATTCAAAATCTTGAGCATCTTTGTCAATTTAGCCTCATTAAGGACACTAGGGACACCTAGAATTCATGTATTAAGGGTATAACCAAGAATGTGGATAAAAGGTTAATGTATTAGAGGTGAACAAAGTCAATCTAGATAGAATCACGGAGAGTAAAGAATGAAAGGTGGTGAATATCAAAAAGAGACTGCATTAAGGGGAGCCTAAAAATGTTTGTTCATGTCTTAGTATCAAACCACTTCCCTAAACAAATTTTTTTTACCATTCCATTGTTTTTTTATCATACATGATGCAAAACAATAATGGAGAATGAGGGGAGGTCTCAGTGGTCAATAATAATGTAGAGGAGGATCAAATGGTTAGTTGTTCATTAGATAAAATAGGGCTAGTAAGTCTATAAGGCAGTGATAGAAATCTTTGCTCCACTGAGGGTGGAGTAGATTCACTATATGTAAACATTTTGAGGTCTCCTCAATTTATATGGATATCCCAGCTGAATAGTTTGGTAAAGTACAAGAATTTTTAGGAGGACTCTAAGATATACCCTTCCTTTTGTGGTAGGTACTAGCTATTGTGGATTTATATTTTGTTATGTTTAATGATTAATCATAGATGTAAGAGATAAGCTTAAATGATTTATGATAAAAACAAGGATTAGAATGGAAGAAAATAAGTTTATGAAACAACACACAAATTGTGGTTCTAATAGATGATATTGAATGTCTTTAGAGATTTAAAGACTAAAATAACAAGAATTTAACCTCATATTATCCATTATAAACCCTAATGTTGCACAAATTAGGCCGAAATGAGATTTAGGGTTTTATGTAGGCTTACCCTTGATTTTAGCTTAAATAGAGTAACAAGGTTGTGATTCTTATTTGCACCAGCTTTGATTCCTTCAAGTGATCTCAACCAAAACTTGATGGTGCACTTTGGTGAAGATGTGAGTGATTTTAGTGAGAGAGAGTGAGGGTGCACAAGAGAGGAGTCAAATGGTTTAGAAACTAACGAAGGGGGTTTATATAGGTAAGGAAAGGCCTATATATATTTTTGATAAACCAATTGACTTGTTTAACATTTTAGTCGACTATTCTTCAAATAAGTCAAATGGTTTTTAAACCCCATCGGCTATTTTTTTCCATTTACAAAAAATAAAAATTGATTCTTAGACCATGGTTTCAGGGTGACCCATCAATTGATTCCTTGACCCATAAACTTGTTTATCAACCAATCCACTAGTGTTACTAACTCTTCAATGTACATTTATAACATCACAACCAATTTAAATAATGGAATATAGACTACGCTATCACTTGATTTGAGCACTTTATTCATGAATCATGTAGGAAATTTCAAAGTTACATCAATGAAATTTAGAGAGATATTAGCATGATCTACATTAAATTTCATGCTTTAACCACATCATTTAAGTGTAGATTTTTCATGATTTCACAACTATGAGGGAAACAACTTGAATAATAATAATTTCATCTCACATTCTCTCCTAATAGTTGTGAATCTTTATTTATTAAGGGATATAGTGAAAAATATATCCCCATTAGTGTAATGTGTCCACAACATCTACACTCGTGTCTCATTTTTCAACATCATCTCTAATAAAGTGATGCCATATTCCCATATGGTTGGACTTTGAGAGTTGAATGGGATTCTTATTGAGGCATATTACACTATTGTTATCACACCAAATGGGATTTTTATTAATGCCTAAAATTCCTTTATTGGCATTTCATATAAATGAGTTGAGCACAATGTAATTTAGAGGCTATATATTATACATATATAATTGATAATGTAATACAAGATTGTTTCTTATTATGCCAACTAACTAGGTCTTCCCCTAAAAATTTACATGTTGTCAATATGTTTCTCCTATCAACCTTGAACCCTACAAAATCAACTTTTGTGTAAACAACAAGATGTAATAGGGTATCACTAGTGTAGAACAATCTCATAATTCGTTTAACTTATATTAAGTGAGATTCCTTGGGATTACATTAAAAGCAAGCACATAATCAAACATTAAACATGATGTCATACCTATATGTTTTAAGATAGATAAATGATCTATTCATACATTCATAACTTTTTTGATCAAATTCCCTACCTCCTTCATGCATGTAAAGTTTAGGAGTGGTTACCATGTGACTATTGCAAGATTTACTCTTGTTCATCCCAAATTTCTTTATAAATTCGTTAGTATACTTTTATTGGTTAACATAAATTCCTTCCTTGGTTTGTTTAACTTGTAGCCCTAGGAAATATGTCATCTATACCATAATGCTTATCTCGAAGTCACTATACAATATCTTAGAAAATTCCTTACACAAGATTTCATTAGTAGCACCAAATATATTGTCATCCACATAAATTTGTGCTTGCAAAATATCTTTCTTAATTTTTCTAATGAAAAAGTTTTATCAATTTTTTATTTCTCAAATCCTTTATTAATTAGAAATTTATTAAGATGCATATACCAAGTCCTAGGGTCTTATTGTAGATAATAGAGTGATTTTTTGAGCTTATAGATATGATTAAGCTTTGAGGTATCTTAAAAAAAAATTAAGGTTTCTTTGCATAAAGTTCATGCTGAATGAACCCATTCAAAAATGCACTTTTGACATCCATTTTATATAAAGTAAAGTAGATGAAAGATATAAATGCAATAAATTTGTGTATTACGTCGAGTTTAACTACTAGGGAATTTATTTCTTTGAAATCAATGCCTTCCCCTTTGTTTTATCCCTTGACAACACATCCAATTTTATTTCTAACTAGAATACCTCTTCATCTATCATGTTTCTGGAGACCTATTTATTCCTAATGATAGGTCTATTTGGAGGCTTATAGACTAATTACTATAATTGATTGTTCTTAAATTAGTTAATCTTGTCCTTCATTTCCATGACCTACTTTACATCATTCATGCATTTAATGTGTGATTTAGGTTCTATTTGAGATAAAATGCTAAATGGTTGCAAATATAAACTATTAAGGATCGAGTAGCCACTCTTCTAGATGGATCACCAAAGATGAGCTCTTAGGCATGCCCATATGCATAATTTAGAGCTTTTGGTATATGTTTTCTAACTCCATCCTCTTTATTTAGAGATTAGAAAAGCATCTTCCTATTCTTCCACTTTTCTTCTTGGTTTTGGACTCTTCTTGTGAAAGCAAGTTATCCACTTGAATTAATGGACCTACTTCTCCATCATTCAAACCTTTCACATTAGATGTAGATTCATCAGAAGCAACATGGATCTATTATTCAACTACTTATGTTTTTTTGTTGAATATTTTATAGGCTTTACAATGTAATAAATATTCAATAAAGATACCTTCATTAGCTTTAGAGTTAAACTTACGCAATTACATTTCATGTTAGTTAGGTTAGAACATTTACAACTAAATGTGCAGAATCCTATATTTGGTTTCTTATATTTATCAAGCTCATAAGGTGATTTCATAAAGATGATATGAGTTAGAACGTATTTCATCACATAATTGATGGTTGATATGGTTTTGGCCCAAAAGTTCTTGAGAATCTTGGAATCATACAATATGGTTCTTGAAATATCTTCTAAAGTTGTATTCTTTTTGCTTTGTGACACCATTTTGTTGTGGAATTCTTGGGACTAAAAAGTTATGAGAGATCTCATTTTGATCATGTAATTTCATAAAGTTAATGATTTCAAATTCCTTATTGTGTTCACTTCTTATTCCATGGATCTTTGTTTTTTTTTATTTACCTATACTCTCTTAGCATGTACAAGAAAGACATTAAAAGCATTATCTATAGTTGAAATAAATAATTTCCATGTGTACCAAGAGTAATATTCAACAATGTCCAATGCTTATCTACAACCTCCTATGTGAGGTGTCATAATGGGTTTGAAAAAAACCTACGTATTAGCTCAAGTAATGTTGATGTGGTCACAACATTTTTAGGTTAGAATGAAGCTCTATGTTATTTTCCTTTTAGACATACATCACATAATATATCTTTTTCAAATTTTATCTGAGGTAACAACATAATAAGTCTTTTCTAGCCAAATTTTTATCAAGTGCTATTATTTTATGCCATAACCATGCACCATTATCTATATCACTTAATTAGGTATTTTGCACTTTTATTGATTTTACATCAAGTATATAAACATTGTTAATGTATGGACACAAAATAGTATGGATTTATTTAATCCATTTGAAATATTGCTATGTGAATGAGAAAATTTAAATAGACATCCTTTATCACAAAGCTGGATAATACTAAGTAGATTTTGCTTAAGACTGTTAACCAAGTATACATTATCAATGAAAGTCTTAGTGTTAACGTTACTAATGCTACCCACATAATTGATATTTCCTTTGGAGTTGTCGCCAAAAGTGATACTTCCTTCATCATAGGTGTCAATTTTGAGAATATTGTTTGATCAAACATCACGTTCTATTTGCACCCATTGTCTAGAAACCATTTGTGACTTTTTTTTTATGTTGAAGCAAGCACACAAACATCAATGTACTAGTCTAGGTATCATTTTAATGTTCATTGATAGGTTAATGTTCAATCATTGAAGGATGGTTTTCTTAGGTACCCATAGCTTCATATAATTTGAAATTGATTTAACATTTCTAGTGAAAGCATAAGATGAAGCAACGTAACCATTTTTACTAAACACATTCCAAGAAATTATATTTTTATGCATAGAGATGAATTTTGCAATCCATACATGTTGACATATGGATTAGGAATGTCTATTTAGAATGCCACCATTTTTTCCTATTGAAAAATTTTGCTTTGAAAATCCTGTGGAAGCAAAAAAATACCAAACACTTATGAAAAAAGGGGTGATACTACCACCCCTAATATATGATAGGTGCTAGCCTCCTACCCCATGTTAGATATAAGGTTGAGAACCAAACCAAAAAAAATCAATGTAGAGTGTGCAAAAAGATATAATACGAATACCAAAAGAAAGCATATTATATAAATACAAGACCTTGATAGTCCATCAATGTTTAAATACTTGAGGGGAGAAGATAAACAAAGGTATAGGGTTTAAATTACACAAAACAAAGGTAAGGCATGGCCCAAAACTCTTGTCTGTCTAGGATCACACAAAAATCTCTGGATCTCCATGCTCATGGGAAGGAGTAGGTGATTGAGCAAACGGTCGCATTAGTACACTTTGTATTGAATAAGCCAAGTTACTTCTTCAATGGAAGTCACAACCTCAAAAGACTCGCACATATAATCATAATCATACTAATACAGTTCATGCCTATATAAATAGAAGAAATGCTTTATTATGGTGATATCGTACATAGGAAACTCACACCATATGTGGCTTATTAGCAACATCACATGATATCATAGATTATTACATGTAGTGTACTAATTAGGTTATCCATATATCATTAAGTCTTCATTCATCCATGCACGTAATTCCATTATATGCCATTTTTCCACTTCCTTAATCGGTTAGGTCATTTATATCAACCATTATCTCTCTTCTTTTTTACTCTTATTTTTTTTTCTATTTAACCACATTCTTCTTTCTTAATTATTATCCAAATACTTATTCAATTTATTACCTAAATAATCAGTCTAGTTATTATCTAGCAATACTCTGTCCACCATCCCATAGAAGTCTATCCAAACTAGAGGACCAAAATTTTAGGCCGAAGGTAAGTAACCACTAATTGACATAATTATAGGCAGAAGCCAAGTAACTACCAATGAAAATAACCAAGCTGAAGTAAAAAATCATCTAGGTAACTAGACCTTTTAGTATTGGTATCCACTAGTACATCATCAAAGTTTAGAGCAGGTAATATACTAGGATGTACTTGGATATTGCTTGAAGGTAAATATCGAAGGCACCAATAAACACCAGAAAGTAGACTAACCACAGGTAGCTAATAGAGGATTAGGTAACCAAACCTATTCACAACTCGATTAGCTTTTGCTTTAACTAATTATTACAGTATTCTCAAGGTTATGTGATCATACAAGGCCCATACAATATGCAACCAAGGCATTCGCATACTTATTGTATATTAACTATTACCATTCGTCAACCATGTGTGGTATTTCTAATAATTATTATTCAATATTAATCAAATCCATTAGATTAAAACTTTACAAGCCAAGTCCATATTGCATTACTCATTTAAAATCCATCAAATAATTATTTGAGTTTACCCGTTAAGGCCTTTATAACACCTATTAAGTATGTTATGAATGATAATCCATTTAATCCATCCATTAGGTTGTATAATCAAGTCAAAAGATGTTTTTCACTCATTAATTAGTCATATGATAGTGTTAGGCATAGTCTCAAAGCATATCCAAGTGAAAAGATCAAATTCACACAATTTGATTGAACCAGTCTATTGGTTTGGCCTAACCATTTAGTTGATCGCTTTGGGCTAACTAGTCGATCAATTTGGCTTAATCAAATCTAGGGTTCCCTTGAACTCATTGATTAGTTTAGCCAAACTAGTAAACTATTTAGAGACAAGTTGATTGATTATGCCAAACCGATCGATGGGTTTAACCAGATAGAAAACCATGGTTGCTACAAACCTACTGATCAATTACTTGGGGCCTACTAGTCGACTATTCTGAGGATTAGTTGATCGGTTTAACCAAAATAGCCCATCACCTTACCGCTAGACAACATAGAATAGAAATTTTATATGCAAATCACCCTAAAGAGTCCAATCACTTCCAAAAAAAAAAAATCATATGTTGCATTGTACCAATACTTCATTAAGTCAAAAATAGAAACATGCTTTACAATTTATCAAATCAACCTAATTTCCCTAAAATCATGCCATTTTTAAGGATTTATAAATTAATCAACATGCATCAATCTAAAAAAAATACTCATGCAACCTGATATAATTATAGCTTTAACGAACACACCACATCATATGATTAATTAGGTCACATTTAAGAAGTAAGAATGACTTACTTGGTTCAAGCACAGACATATTCCTAAAATATGAAAAACCTAACTCTAAAGATTTTGAACATCCATACCTTAAAAATAGAATTTCAAGCTTTATAAATCTAATGAATAATTTCATACAACAAATTTGAATTAGGAGAAAAATGACTTACCAACCAAAGAGAAAAATTTTGGAAATTTGTGTTGAAAGAGAGACTCAACTTTCTCTTAAATCTAACCCTCCCCTACTTAAAGGTAAACACGACGGAGCTAGAGAAAAGGATCATAAGAGTGGACAAAAACTAAAACTAAGGTCAAATTAAAGACAAAAGAACTTGAGGTTATAGAGAGTTGGAGTATTTTCGGCGGCTTAAAGAAAGGTGAATGGAAGTGATGATTAGGGAAATTTAAAGCCAACAAAATAGTACAAGAATGAGTGTGGATATGCTTAAATAAAAAAAATCCTAATTTCTACCATTCAAATTTGATTTGAGGAAGTGTATTTCATCTAAGATAGGCGAACCTCCATTCCTGAGTTGAAATGGTAAATTATGGAAAAATGTACAAAAAAATTGCCGATAAATTTCAAACACATGAGAGGAAATGAATGATTAGTATGGAAGGAATCATCCACCTAAGTAAAGACAGGTCTAGGAATGGAAGTAGCAATTCCAAAATTGTAGAGGAGAGAAGGACAAGATGACAAATTTGAGGTTATCCTCTCCCTCAATTGCCTAAATCAAACACTCAAATTAGTTCGAGGTAGAATCTTGGGACAAATGTATCAAAAGAACGGTAAAGAATCGTTAAAGAATAACTTGGAATGGGATTATCAAGGTTCCACTTTGATATAAGATGTTTTCCTTAGAAAAATTGAGTTTAAAAAATGTACTCATCTTAGCAAACCTAGCAAACCAATTAATTGGTTTGTCTTACTAGTTGATTGTTCTACAAACCACTAAATCGATTCTCTAAATTAGTTGATTAGTTCATAAAATCAATCAATTAGTTCACTTGAAAAATAATTTTATTTAATTACCAAAGCTTATTCAGATCAAACTTTTCTTGAAACTCAATTATAATTCCAAATTAAAATCAAACATTATCGAAAGTTAATAAATACCATTACTTCATATTTAATAACTTTACTTAAAATATAGGGTATTAAAACACTACCCCCTTAAAGTAGTTATTGTTCCCGAAGCCTAATAACCAATATTTAGGCACAATACACACACACAAAACAATTCAGATAGTACATTCAATAAGGCAAAAGTAGGACTACCCCCTTAAAATGAGAACTATGCCATAGGTATCACACTAGGAGAACAACTCGGGGTATTTTGCTTGAATATGTTACTTAGCCTCTTAAGTGGCCACCTTGATGCCATGCCATGACCAATGGACCTTTAGTTGTGGATCACTCTTTGTGTACATTACTCAGGTTTTGTGTCTATGATACTTACATACCATTATTTGTAAGTTAGAGACTTATCAAGCTCTGATGACTCTTATTGGATGACAAGCCAAGGATCTATTACATAATTCCTTAATTTTGATATATGGAAGACACCATACACATGTGATAATTCCATTAGTAGGGATAAACAATAAGAAATGTCGCTGACAAAATTCCCAAGCTTATATGGTCCAATGTGCCTAGGACTAAGCTTACCCTTCCTACTGAACCTCATGTCTTTCTTTGTGGGAGACACCCTCGAAATGAATCTCTTTCCCACCTTGTACCTCTTGGTTCAACTTCTTTTGTTTGCGTAGCTCTTTTCTCAGTCTTGGTTACTCTCATAAGATCCTAAATTAGTCTGATCTACCTCGCCATCTCCTCAACCATCTTTGGTCCTAACATAATCATCTTAGTGATATTATTCCAATAAAAGGGATCACTACACTTTCTCCTATACAAGGCTTCAAAAGGTTCCATATTAATACAAGCATAGTAACATTTGTTATAGGAGAACTCAATCAAGTCCTGATGGTCCTACCAACTATCCCCAAAATCCAACACACATGCTCGAAGCATGTCTTCTAGAGTTTGAATGATAAACTTTGTCTAATCATCTATGGTTGCGTGAAAAGTAGTACTCAACTTCAACTAAGTCCCATAAGAAGCTTGTATGTTGTTTTATAATTGTGAAAAGAACCTAAAGTCTTGATTTGACACAATGAATCTAGGTGCTCCATGCAATCATATAACATGCCTCCTATAAGCATTTGCTAACTACTCCATACTTAACATTGTCTTTAAGGGTATAAATACTATTGACTTAGTCCAGAAATCCGTAAGAAATCAGATAGAATCAAAACCATTACAAGTCCTCAAAAGACCATGCATGAAGTCCATTAATATGTTATCCCACTTTCCTTTTGGAACTTATAGTGGTTGTACCAACCTTGAAAGCCTCTTGTGCTCAACTTTAACCTTCTAACATGTAAAGCGTTGAGAAACAAACTCTACCACCTCATATTTCATATAAGGCCATCAATATATCACCTTCAAATCCTTGTATAGCTTATCTTCTCCAAGGTGGACATAATAAGTAGTAAAATCACCTTCCTCTAGGATTTTCTTCTTAAGCTTGAAACATCTCTAGGATATACACCACCTACCACTATATATGACACTACTCTCCTCTTAGAGTTGAAACTCTTGGACTCTACCCACTTTAATACCCTATTTTTTCTTTTAAGCTTAACATTACCAAGTTGATTTGCTCATATTTCCTCAAAGATGGAAGAATTTATGGTTACTGAACTCATTCTTAGCTTTAAACAACCATTAGTGATGAGCTTTATCTTTTTAATTCTTTACATAATTGATTTGGTAATATAATTCTCCTCAAGGAATGCTATGTCTTTTTAACTAATCACATCTTCCATAACACTAGCCTTACCATCATGTTATGTCAACTTTAGGTTGTAATCCTTGACCAACTCCAACCATTGGCACTATTTCAAATTCAACTCCCGTTGGGTGAAGATTTACTTGAGACTCTTATGGTTAGTGTAGAACTTACATTGAACCCCATATGAGTAATGCTTCCAAATCTTAAGAGAAAATTCTACCGAAGAAAGCTCTAAGTTTTGCATTGCTTCAATTGTCGAGAAGAATATGCCACCACTTTCCCATGTTCCAAAATTATGCAACATAAACTATTCTAATAAGTGTCATTTTATACTTCAAAACTATTACATCCACATAGAGACATGAACACTATGGCTGTAGTCAAACACTTCTTCAACTCTTCAAAAGCTTCACCACACTTCTCATCCCACTGAAATCACATAGGCTTTTTCAGCACATTGGTCAACAAATGAACTATATTAGAGAAGTTCATAATAAATCTATGGAATTAATTATCCAATCCCAAAAGGTTATGCAACTCCTTAATAGAAATTTGTGCTGACCATTCAAAAATAGCCTAGAACTTGGAATGATTCACTACTAACCCATCCTTTGAGATTACCTGACCCAGAATTTGCCACTTGATCTAGAAAAAACTCACACTTTGAATGTTTAGCATAAAGTTGGTGTAACTTTAATACTTTTAAAGTCTGTGATAGATGTTGTTTGAGATTTTCTTGATCACTAGAATAGATAAGGATGTTCTTAATGAATAACATGATGAAATGATCCAATAATGATTGGAAAATCTAATTCCTTAGGGACATGAATACGTTTAGCACATTAGTGAGTCTAAGAAGAATATATGCAAACTCATAATGACCATATCTTATTTAAAATGTAGTCTTTGGGATATCTTGCTTTGCTGTTCTCACTTAATAGTTGCTTTACCAAAGATCAATATTGGATAATACCTTGGTTCCCTTGAGTTGGTCAAATAGGTCATTGATCTGTAGCAACATATACTAGTTTTGTACCATAACATGATACAACCATCGATAATCAATGCATAATCTTAGGTTCTTATCTTCATCATAAATATGACTGGTGCTCCTTATAAGGATTCAATTGGTTAGGTATAAACCTCTCCCAGAACTCCTCTAATTAAGCCTTGAGCTCTTTTCGCTCTATAGGTGCCATATGGTATGGGGCTTTAGATATTGGTTATGTCCACGATGATAGGTCTAATGTAAAATTGACATCTCAAAAAGGTAGCATTCTTGGATTATCCTCAAGGAAGTCATTGAGATATTCATGGATCACTAAATTTTTCTTTAGTGGCATCTCAGCTTCCTCGATATCTTAAACACTACACAAGATGAGTAGATATATTTTCCAAACAATGTTGCTCATCACGATTGCTAACATGATCTTGACAGAGAGATTAAACTTACACTTATAATATGATATTCTAACATCCTTTAGTCCTCATAAAAACACCTGTTCTTACGAGCAATTTTTCAACACTAGATACTTCCTAAAATGTCCATTCAGACAATTACATTGAAGTCACAGAATTCAAGCTCCATGATATCTAAGGGAAATTTTACTCCCCCAACTATCAAATTTACCCCTTTATAGAACTTAAAACATGTAATTCTATCCCTTGAAGGAAACACAATAGAAATGGAAATACTACTAGAAGGAAAAAAAGCAACTCTAGCTATAAATATGGATGACATAATGGAATATGATGCACTATAGTCAAACAATACACATGTTGGCAAGATAGAGACAGTAAGCTTACTAGTCACCACATTAACCTTATATTCTATGTAAGACTGGCTGATCATATTCAATCTACCTCATAAAGGAACTCCCATGGAATTGGATGATCCTTAACCTTTCCAAAGGTATAAGGCTTTTGACTAACTAGCTCAACTAGCAACACTAGCTAGTGATGGAGGAGCCCTAAAAATCTATGGTTGTGTCTACTAAATGGATCTGGTACTGTAAGCTTGAGCTTGATCTCTCTTATAACTACCACCATCGACATAACATTAATTTTCCATGTTTCCAACCATACCACACCCAAGGCAAGTCACCTTATTACCTCCACAATCTAATCTAGAGGTGATCCACTCTACAAGGCTTATTGTTGTAATGCCTTTCCTCGGAATGTCCCTTGGTCTCACCATCAACTTAGTGTGCTGACCCCATACTCTTGCCATACTTAGGCGGCATGCTTCCTCAAGAATAAGCCTTCTCCCTTTCACAAGGATGCTAACAACCCCCAACTTCCTCTTGCCCCATCTAAACTAGGTAATATGGTATTGGATGACTCAGGAAGCCTTCAAATCTTACTCATACATTCCCACCATATCTAGTGGAGTAACTCTAACTTATAGATCTTGGTATCTGATTCCCTAACAAATAATAAAATGGTGGACTTACATCACCTCATTGGCCACTACCTCTAGAGCAAACTAGACAAAGTCTTTAAATATGCTATAGTACTCCTCTATCTTCATACCTCCCTTCCAAAGGGCTATCAACTCATCTTACTTCTTCATACATTGGTGAGTGGGGTAGAAATAGGCATGAAGCACCTTAAGGAATGATCCCTATCCCGTAGTCTCTCCATCTCTACGTTAGACACTCTTCTAATGGGTATCTACTCTTCCCTTCATGTAGCATACATAGGGTAACCACATGCATTGAAGGTCTTCTCCATATACCCGAACCATCTTTCCATAATGTCAAGGTCCTCTTAAAAGTCAAAGATTAGTGCATGATGATTCTTAGCCCTCTTGTGCCAATCTTTTGGAACTAGTTTAGGTACTGGTACCAGTGGGGATTATGCTACTCGGATCTAGCCTTCTAAGTACTCTCCAAGGGTACCCATGAATACCTTAATACAGTCATAAAAATGGTTAGCAGTCATTGATTCTTAAACATTAGGAAAAGTAAGAAAGAATCCATTGCCTAGTAGTAAGACTTAGAATAACAAATCAACAAAAGGGCTACCTATATCACTTTTTCCGACCCACTCTCACTCACGAACATTTTGAGTTTGAAAAATATTTACACTAAACTAAATACTTGATAATTAGGAAATTATTTGAAATAACCCTTGTGTTAGCTCAAATAGTTTGAAACTAGAAGATATTTTTGAAGAGTTTCTGATACCAATCCTGTGGTATCCATTAAAATCATTTATGATCAAATTTTTTTTTGGAAAAGCTTTGATACTGACCTATGTTATCATCTTAAACAAATTAAGGATGGAAAAAGTTTTCAAAAATCTTTCATACCAACCTGTAATGCCCCCATTTGTCACTACAAATTTTTTTTATTATTAAAACCTTACAGAAGTAGAAAACTACTAAACATTTTAAACAAATGTGGCATTACCCCCACACCCATCATAGAAAAGGTGCCAGCTACCTTTCTGATGTTAGATAAAAGGTTGAGAACAAGACCAACTAAAATCAATGTAGAGTGCGCTAAAACTTATTATATGAGAGCATATTATATAAATATAAGAGCTTAATAGTCTGCAAATGATCTAATACATGAGGGGGGAAATTAAACCATGGTATAGGGTTCAAATAATAAAAGAAAAAAGGTAAGGCGTAGCCCTGAAATCTCTTCCATCTAAGACCATATAAAAATCTCTAGATGTCCTATGTCTCAGAATCCATGCCCAAAAAGAGGTTGGCCAACTGCTGGCCATCCCCAAAAACCTGTACAACCCTCTACTCGTGGGAATGAGTAGGTGATGGAGAAAAGGGGCACATCAGTATAATCATAATCATACTAACATGGTTCATACTAACATGGTTCTTCATTAGGAACCATAGGCCCATAAGATTCACGTATATAATCATAATCATACTAACATGGTTCATGTTTATATAAACATAATACATACTTTATCATGATGATACCATACATAGAAAACTCATACCATACATGGTACATCATAATTAGCAACATAACACAATATCGTCAATTATTAGATGAAATTTGCTAAGTGGGTTACCTAGCTATCATTGAGGCTTCATCATCCCTACATATAATTCCACCATAGGTTATCTTCCACTTTCCTAATCTGTTAGGTCATTTATATTAGCCATTGTCTCTCTTTTCTTTTACATTTATATTTTTATTTTAAACCACATTCTTATTTCCAAATTCTTACCTAAATACTTATTCAATTTATTACATAAATACTTATTCCAGCTGTTATCAAGTGATGGACTATGCACCATCCCATGAGCTCATATACCATGGAAGTCAATCAAAACTATAGGACATAATGTCTAGGCCGAACCTAAGTAACCATAAATGGACATATGCCTGGGCCTATGCCAAGTAACCAACAAAGGGCATAAGTATAGGCCAAAGTAAAAAATCACTTATGCAACTTGACCCTTTAGCATTGATACTTCCTAGTATATCATCAATGTTTAGAGTAGGTAAGGCATCAGGATCAACTATAATCCTACCCAAAAGTAAAGCATGATAGCAAAAATAAATGCTTAAATGTTGACTAACCCCTAGTAGTTAATCAAGAATTAGGTAACCCCTACCCATATACAACACGATTATCTTTCATTTTAAGGGATTAGTAAGTTATCACAAAAGTTCCATACAATGTATCGACAAGAAGTTCACATACTTATTCTACATTAACCATTTCCATTCCCCAACCATGCATGATATTTCTATTAATGCTTACTCAATATTAACCAAATCCATTAGATTAATCCTTTTCTTGCCAAGTCTAGATTGCATTATTCATTTCAAAGATATCAAATACTTAATTAGATTTATGCATTAAAACCTTTAAAAAACCCACTATATATGTCATGAATCATGATCCATTTAATCCATCCATTAGGTTATCTATCCATGTCAACAAATGTATTGCACTTATTAAATAGTTAAGGAAAATATCAAATTCACGTAATTTGGTCCAACCTGTTGATTGTTTTTGTCTATTAGTTGATTTGTTTCACCCACAAGTTGATTGGTTTGTGCCAACCGGTCAATTGAGTTTGCTCAATCAAACCAAATGTTTCCTCAAACCAGTCAATCAGTTGGGCCGAACTAGTCAACTTTTAAGGCATCAATTGATTAATTCTACCAAAATAATCGATGGGATTAAGCAAGGAGCAAACATAGGTCGCTATAAATCTACTAGTTGATCAGTTTGAGAATACTAGTCAACTGTTCTAAAGGCCAGTTAATTGGTTTAGCCTAAACAATCAATTATTTTGCCCTCAAACAACATAGAAGAAACATTTTTCTTGCAAATCACCCTAAAAAATCCTACCACATCTAAAATAAATCATATCATTACATCATACCAATACATCATTAGTTCAAAATGTAAAAAGCTCTTTGTACTTAATCAAATCAACCCGATTTCCATAAAATCATGCTTTTTTTGTTAGGATTCATGAAATAATCAACATGCATTAATCTTAAAAACAATTCTCATGAAACCTTGTATAATTAGAACATTAATTAGCATACCACATCACTTGATTAATTAGGTCACATCCCCAAATTAAGAATGACTTACATGGTATGGGCACGAACTTATCCACAAATATAAAAGACCTTACCTAGAAGGTTTTCAAATTCCAAACCATAAAAATAGAAGTTAATGCTTCAAAAATCCAATGACTAATATCATAAATCAAAATTGAAAATAGGATAAAAATGATTTACTAAACCTAAGAGGAAAAAACAAAGAATTTATACTGAAAGAGAGACTCAACTTCCTCCCAAGCCTAAACACCCCATGCATGAGAAAAAAAGAAGAAGGAGCTAGAGAAAGGATTAGAAGAGTGGAAAGACACAAAAACTAAGCTTGAATTGAAGAGATAAGAGCATGCGGTTAGAGAAAGTGGGAGTATTTTGGAGGCTAAATGAGAGGTGAATAGAAGGAGTGATTAGGGTTATTTAAATTAATAATTGATGTAAGAACGAGTGTGGTTATTCTCAGTTTGAAAAATCCTAATATCTACCATTTGAATTTGAGCTAAACAAGCAGATCTACTTAAAGATTGGTTGACCTCCCTTCTAGAGCTAAAATAGTGATTTATAGAAAAGTTCAAGTCAAATTTCCCTAAAATTTCAAACACACAAGAGGAAATGAGCAATCAAATTAGAAGGAATCTCCTAGCTAAGTAGAGATAGGTCTAGGAATTGAAGTAATGATTCCATAACTGTGTAGAGAGGAGAGGAAGAATAAGATAAAGTTAAGGTCATTTTCTCCCTCCATTCTCTAAGTTAAACCTTTGAATTAGTTCAAGGTAAAAGCTTGGGCCAAATTCATGATAAGAAAGGTTAAAACTAATTAATGACAACTTCAAATGATATTATCAAGGTTCGTTTTGGTATAAGATGTTTTCCCTAGAAAAATTGAGTTTTAGAAATATACTTAGCTCAACAAACAAGTTCATTGGATTGGTTTACCACTCACCTCCTTCACAAATCAATTGATCGGTTTCCCAAACTAGTAGATTAGTTTGGTTGAGAAAAACCCTTTAGTTGAAATAATGAACCAGTCTATCATTTCATGGAACTAATAAATCGACGGCCTTAATTACTCATTTTATTCAATTTCTTAAGCTTATTCAAATCCAATTCTTTCTCAAACTCATTTATAATTCTATATCAAAATCAAATATTATCAAATCTTAATAAATTCCATAACTTCTCATTGAACAAATTTATAAAAATGATTGGGTATTACAACACTACCCCTTAAAGTGGTTTCATCCTCAAAGCTTACTAATGAAGGTCTAGGTATAGTACATACACAAACAACAATTCACATCGTAAATTTAACAAGGAAAAAGGGGTAATACCCCCTTAAAATAAGGAATAAACAACACAAATTATACTAGGAGAAACTCTAGGTATTTTGCTCGAATATCCTCTTCTACCTCCCAAGTGGCCTCATCGGAGCTATATATTAACAAAAGGACCTTTACTAGAAGAATATGGTTTATTCTCATCAATCAAGTCTTTCTATCTATGACACTTATTGGTTATTCTTCATAAGTTAGAGACCCATCAAGCTTTAATAACTCAAGCTAGATGACATGTAAGGGATCCGTTACGTACTTCTTAAACTAGAATATGTGAAAGACATCGCACACACCTAAGGTAGTTTACAATATAAGGATTTTCTACATACTTCATCAATAAGTTTTAATATACAATAAACAAGATTCTAAGATAGTGTGGTATTTTAGTGATGCATATGAGATCCAACTTAGGTCTTACTAGGTTTTTTGTTCTTGAATTGGAGAAGAACCTAAAATAAGAGGAAGAAATGGAGGAGAATCAAAGTGATTAAAAGTGATTCTTAGTAACCACTTGAATCAATTCTTGCAAGAACTACCTATGGTATTCAACTCTTAGGCTAAATATTGTAAGATTTTATAAATTAGCTTCAAAATATTGCATTTGAGGTTGAAGATTGACTCTTGATTTTGAGAGGAACATATTACAACCAATGGTAAGTTGATCTTTCATTTTAACCCAACCTAACACTTATAAAAGAAGTTTATTATTTAATATTAAAACTTAACAAAATAACACTTTCATTTAGGTCCTAATAGGGTCTAGAATAATGTAAAAAATTCATCTCATGTGTATCATTTATGGTGAAGGTGTTTAGGTAGATTTTCAAATCTCTTATTCCTTTGCATCACGTTATAACAATTACAACAACCATGTTACACAAAAAAAGAGACAAAGACCCATTCCAACCTTAAAAACAACAAAAAGAAGTAAGGAATGTCTTCTATCATTCTTCAACCTTTTATAAATCTGCATCATTCTTCTCAAGTGTTGAAAATAACCTATCACGAAAGTGAAAAGGATTATGGATGAATTGTGTAGTTTTCGAAGGGCTTCTTGTGTTTGGGTTTTTTGTGGCTTCTTGAGGCCTAAAATACCATGGAAGATCATGTTTAAAATGGAAGGAAAAGGTTTGAAAAAAATTTGGGCTAAGGTTGGTTGTTTATGGATTTTATGGAGGAAAAGAGAATAGGGATTTATATGACTTGTATGGCTAGGGTTTGATAGATAATTATTTTTTCCAGGTTATTAGTTTTTTTTTGTTTAGCAACTTGGTGAAATTAATTGTTATACTATGATATTCACATGTGGATTCCCTTATATCATCCTCTCCCCTTTAAAAGCAACCTATTTACCTTTAAAAGGCTCATTATTAATATAAGGAAGTAGATCTCCCACATTAAATGTGTTTGATATGCCTCTCATATCTTCAAGTAGCTCCATCCCATAAGCATTATCACCAATATTCTTAATAACTTTGTAAGGACCATCAATTTTGGGTATGATTTTCATCTTCCTTTTAACAACAACTTGCTCCTTCCTAAGGTGAAGCCAAACTAGGTCTCCTTGTTCATACAAGTATTATTTCTAGTGCTTTTTTACCTTATTCTTATTCATATCATTCATCCTCTCTATTTCTAACCTCATTTTTTCATGAAGTTTATTAATTGTTTTAGCCTTCTATTTTCTTCAAAGTCAGTGTGTTCTTTAATAGGTAGAGGTAGTAGATCGATAAGAGCAATGGGGTTCACCCCATATGCTACTTCAAAATTTTAATATCCTATAGCATATATTGGTAAATGGTTGTAGGTAAACTTAGCATGTGAAAGCTTGGTATCCCAATCCTTTAAGGACTTTTGAACCAAGATTTTGATGACTATTGTGAGGTTTCTATTTATGAACTTAGTTTTTGCATTGGTTTGTGGATGGTATATGGTACTGAATAGGAGTTTGGTATCAATAGCCTTCATAATGTCTTCTAAAAGTAGTTAAAGAACTTGGAATCCCTTTCAAATATAACGGAATAAGGAATATCATGTAGTCTGACTATCTCCTTGAATAATATATTTGTTTAATAAGAGGCATCGCCCATTTTATGACATGTAGCAAAATGAGCTATCTTTGAGAATATATCTACCATGACCATTATAGCATTATTATGCCTTTGTGTCCTAGACAATGCTACAATGAAGTGAGTCCTTGGTGGAAGTGAGTCTTGGACTTTTGACAAGTGAAACATCTAGCTATTACACTTTGTACATCTCCCAAAAGTCAGGGCCAATAAAAAATCTCACTAAGTATGTCTCTAGTCCTGTTGATGTCGAAGTGTCCAACTAGTTTTCCTCCATGTACTTCCCTCACAAGCAATTCCCTATTGGAGCATTTAGGAATGCAATGCTTGTTATTCTGAAAGAAGAACCCATCTTGAATGACAAATAACCCCTTCTTATTACCATGATATGCAAGTAGCATGAAAAGATTTCATCTTCCTTATAAATATCACTAATACAAACAAATCCCAATACTCTAGCTTCTAATAAAGAGAGAATACAATATCTCCTAGAGATTGCATCTTTAACTATATTGGTTTTGCCACTTTTGTTTTTAGATACAAGGGAAAATTATTGTACAAATTCTAACCATTTTACATGCCTTAGATTAATCTTTTTTTGGCCATTTATGTACAATAATGATTCATGATTAGTGTTTAACACAAATTGTTGTGGTCTCAAGTAGTGTGACAAATGATCAAGGGCTCTCACCAAATCATAGAAATCCTTATCATATGTGTTATGATTCACTTTATAGCAATTGATCTTTTCACTAATATGATAATTGACTTTCCTTCTTGTAGTAAAACAACGCTAGTGACTACCCCACTAGCATCACACTCAACCTCAAATAACTTTTTGAATATAGGTAATGTCGGGGTAGTTGCCTCACTTAAGATCCCTTTAATCACCTAAAAGGCATCTTGGGCCACCTTAGTCTATTTAAACTCACCATTCTTCATGCACTCGGTTATAAGTGCAAATAGGGTAATAAATTCCCTAATGAGCATCCTATAAAATAATGTAGAGCCATGAAAAGATCTCACTTGTGTTAGGCTTGTAGGTGTGGGCTATGCACTTATTGCTTCCACTTTGGATTAATCTATAGTTATTCCATCTTTAAACACCACAATACCTAAAAATGTAACCTTAGGTAAAAATAACTCACACTATTATAGCTTAGCTTACAACTTGAGATCCATAAGTGCTTGAAATACAAGTTTGAGATGCTTTACATGTTCTTCTTCACTATAGCTACACAAAAAAGATATCATCAAAGTAAAATACTATAGATTTACTGATGAATGACCTAAGTGCGTCACTTATAAGTCTTATGAAGGTACTAGAAGCATTTAACAAACAAAAGGGCATAACCATCCATTCATACAATCCTACCTTGGTTTTAAATGCATTTTCCACTCATCACCATCTTTCATTATTATTTGGTTTTAGCCACTCCTTTGGTCGATTTTTTAAAACAAGCATGCATTATACAAATAATCAAGCATATCATTAATTCTAGGTATAAGATAATTATACTTTATTTCTCACACTTAAGGTAGTCATGATACATAGGCTAAGGGACTCCCTTATTAAACCTTTGGACAATAATTCATCAACTTGAATTTTTAACTCTAAGGATTCCTTAAGATTACACCTATAGGCCATCTCATTAGGGAGTTTAACACTGGGTACAAACTCTATTTGATGTTCTATACCTTTAATAGGGGTAATACATGGAGTAGATAATTAGGAAATATATTAAAAAACTATTCTAATAAATCCTTATCACATAGCTTATTCCAAAGCCTTCCTTCATTACCTTCTAAGAACGAAAATAAGTAGATCTTTGTACCCTTCACTAAAGCCTTATCCATATAATTTTCACCAATGCATAAAGATGTTTTACAACCTATATCAATATTCCTAGGTTGGGTATTCAAAGGTGTGAGAATAATTGTCTTCTTGGCAAACTTTAAGTAACTGGCATTCATCCCTCCATCGTGAAAGACACTTCAATCAAATTTCTAAGGCCTCCCCAAATGCAAATGACAAAAATTCATTAGAGCTACATCACACACCACCTCATCTTCATATTTCCTCCCAATCAAGAATGACACCTTCACTTGCTTTGTCACCTCTACCTTGTTACAATCATTAATCCATTGTTGCTTATATAGTTGGTCACATTTGGTAGTAGGAAGAAAGAGCTTCTTTACTAAGGTGAAATATGCAACATTATCACATCTTCTTCCATTCACAATAAAAGAGCATATTTTCCAAATTATGGTACATTTAGTTTGGAAATATTCTCTCTTTGAGAATCATCCCATTTGGTCTCACTAGTATACAACACTTGACTAATTATAAAGGACTCCGCAACATCCGGTGGTGTAAATTATTCTTCCCCATCCATGGCCATGGCTATATCCTCCTCTTTACTATTTTCCTCTCATTTGGCATCCTCTAAATCCACCAAGGTCATTAATATTTTTTAACCGTACTCATTTTGATAGTTTCCTAATCTTGAACACTCTTGGACTTGTTTTCAACCACCACACCTTTTTTTTCTCACAAATTTTTTCAAAAGTGTAGAAGGTGCTTTAAATAATGGAGGAACCTCCTTTGACATACTAGTACCCTTGTTTGGACCTCCATACCTCATAACCCTCTTCTCTTTTTTTGTGTTTTTCTACCTTAATGGATATGTGAAAAATCTCATCCAAGGTATAGTACCTATGAATCTATACTTTCTTAGCTATGTTTTGCACAATACCACTTAGAAAATGAGTCACAATATACTCTTCTATCTCATCAAAACAAATATTTATGGATAGTTTCTCAAACTCTTGAATTTACTCTTACACACTGAATTTTTTTTTCTTCAAATAGGATATTTTGTTGTATAAGTCTTAAGCTAAATAAGTGGGAAATAATCTCTCATTTATTAGCTCCTTTATTTTCATCCAAGATTTAATCTTCAAATTATCTTTCATTCACCTCTTATGAGCTTCACTTTCCCACCAAAAATAAGCATAGTCTTTGAGCTTAATAACCACCGCCTTAAATGCTTTGGTGTTAGCATACCCCTTAACTTTAAATAACCTACTTCACCTTAAGTCCCATTCTAAAAAGTCTTCAGTTTTATTGTTACCCTTAGTTTCTAGAATCTCAACCTTAACATGATGAGCATTCTCTATATTTTCTTTGTTAATTCCTCATCCTAACTATAATAGAGGTATCACTTCAGGATGATTCTTCACTACCTTCATTATCTTCAACTTTAAAACCCTCATTTGGTTCTTGAAGTTAGTGACTCCTAGATATCAAGTACTCTTCTCATATCATTTTGAAGGAAATCAATAGTTCAATGTCTTCTCCAATTATTTTTTTCCCTCAAGGCTCAACCATCTTGATATTTCTTGGTCTTCTATTGAATATTAAAATTTTGGAAAATAAATCAATAATTGGTCATAGGGAAAAAATATAGGTTTTGAGTGGGGGTATGGTAATATATTTTGTGTGTTTTTATTTTAGAGAAGGTTGAGGAGAAGAAAAAGATAAGATAAAAATTGATACAACCCAAGCTTTGAGACCAAGTTGATGCATATGTGTGAGCTTATGAATCGTATTTGGTGTGTATAATAGCTTGGACCGGTGTGTGAAGTATTTCGGAGGAATTTGGAGTATAACTATGAGCTATCTAAAAGTATGTGAATATTTTACCTTGATGCAACCAAAATTTGGAAATGTATTGATCATGAAACTTGTAGATCGTTTTTTATCTTTCCAATGCATCAAGAATTAGCTTTATTGGAGGTCAAAAGAAGAGTTTGTGGTTGAAATACTAAAGACTGTTAAAGTTGAAAAAAATATGGGGCCCCGTGTTTAGTATAAATACCATGTGATTAGAACCCTAATTAGAATAATTCCATCCTCTTCTCTCCTCGTGAGTTCTATTGTAAGGTATTGGTGAATTGAGTGATTTAGGTGAAGATTTCTTTAATTCTCTTTGTAATCACAATTACTTCACATCAATAAGATCATCTGTTTCCCTAATCAATGTTCTTAAGTGTTCTTCTCTTCTCAATTCTTGCGTGTTCTAATTGATTTCAATTAGATCTTATTTTTCCAAATTGGTATCGATACCCAAAAAATATGAGATCCAACTTGGATCTTGCTAGGTTTTGTTGATCTTGAATTGAAAAAAAAAACTGAAAATACAAGGAAGAAATAAGGAGAATATAAGTGATAACAAATGATTCTTTGTAACCTATTTAATAAATACTTGCAAGAACCTCCTAAGGTATTCAACTATAAAGTTAAATATTGTAAGATTTTATTAAGAATCTTCTCTTGCACTTGAGGTTGAAGAATGACTCTCGACTTTGAGAGGAACATATGATAGCCAAAGTTAAGTTGATCTTTCATTTTATCCTAACCTAACACTTATAGAAGAATTTCAAGATTAAAGAGTACAAAATAAATAAATAATACTTTCATTTAGATCCAAATAGGGTCTAAGATCATGCTAAACCTCTAGCACATGTGTTTTGGTTATGGGGGAAGTATTTAAGTAGATTTTCGAGCAACCTATTCCACTACTTCATAAGATACAAGTAATAATAGGCATATTACGCGAAAATAAATAGAAAAGATCGTGTTCAAACTTTTACGTGATAAAAATAAGTAAATAATGTCTTCTAGCCTTCCTTAATCTTCCCCAAACATACATTATTCATCCTAAGTGTTGAAACTTTTACGTGAAAGGGACTTGTATCTAAATGGTATAGCTTTCAAAGGGCTTAGTATGGCTATGTTTTTGGGATTTCTAGTGGTTATAAATACTGAGGGAATTTGATTTAAAATGGAAGGAAAAGGTTTGAAATTTTTTTCCTAGGGTTAGTTGTTTTTTTTTGGAGGAAAAGGATAAAAAGGATTTGCATAACTTACATATCTTGTATGGCTAGTGTTTGATATATAATTAATTTTATAGAGTATGTATTTTTTTGTGGTTTTCAAACTTTGGTAAATTAATGGTTAGATTATGATCTTCAAATGTGGATGATATTATATCATTTAGCAAGTTTATGTTTAAATCATTTAAGTGACTATATAGTTTTTTCTTATTATCTTATTGTTTAGTCATACTTTTATTTTTGCATAGAGAATAATGTAAAAAATATAGTAAATCATAATATTATATGGAGATTTATATTAAACTTCATTATCATCCTCATAATCATCATCAAAGCTTTAATAGGAGGTGCAGGAGATGGACTCATCTCTAAGTCTCATAATTATCATCACATTTTTAAGTTTCTTCAAATGTGGCCATAGTCTTTGTAGGTACTTGTTTAGCTTTATTTTTGTTCCCTTTGATCCTTTTAATTTATTAGGGAATCTCATTTTTGAACTCAAAATAATCCTAAATGACATGTTCGGACTTGCTATAGTTGTGACATTTAATCTTGCCATCCTTAGGTGTGCCCCTTGGCCTCCTTGAAATGTTTGGAATTTTTCTTCCTTTTATTATAATTCTTCATCCTCTATATAGTTGAAACATTTTCAATTAAGTGCTAATAAGATCCAATTCTTCTTCAATCATTATAGCCTCATCATCACCATCTTAATGTTCAACCTCTTCTTCAATCAACTTTACTTTACCTTAAAGAGGGTACCAATTTTAGAGTGTGAATCTTACAATTCTTTCCTTCACTAATATCTACCATGTTGGATTGATGGACCATAAGTTTTCCAATGATTTTATTGATATTGATGCTTATAAGATCCCTTACTTCTTTAATTGTCATAGCTTTTGAAATCCACTCTTTTGTGAGACCTCTCAAAAATTTTCTTACTCGTTGTTCCTTGGTGATAAATTTTCCTAATGCCTTGAGGTTGTTCACAATGGAGGTGAATCAACTATTAAATTCACTTATTGATTCTCCTTGCTTCTTACACAAGAGCTCACATTCTTTCTCATGAATATCTATTCTCTATTTCTTCACTCGTGTTGTGCCTTCACAATTAAAATTGAGTTTGTCAAAAATTATTTCGTGGCGGTTCATGATTTTATGTGATGATATTATTTCCCACCAATTCTATATTAAAGGATCATAATAGATTTATCTTTGAGAGTAAGTTTTTTTTAGCATTCATGAGTTTAAATCGTATTTTCTCAACCATTGTGTCATTGATCTCCTTCATGATTTTGACTGAGCTTTCAATTACGATATAACACATATCATAATCTTGATCTTTGATAAATAATATCACACATTCTTAAAATATTGGAACTTTTCTCTATTGAACATTAGAGGATTTGTGGTGGCATTCCTTCTCTTAGTCCCATTGAATCCATTCATTTGAGGATGATCCTTTCAACTCAGATTGTTAGATCCTTTATGAGGTGTCAAGATCTGACACTAATAAAATAGCCCTAGAGGGGATGAATAAGGTTTCTAAGAATAGAAATGAGAAACTAAAATTTGATATACATTGTCTAGTAGCCTGAGAATAAAATTTCTCTACATCTACTGCCAAAAGAGTTTTCTTTTTGGACTTTAAATCTCCTTTGTGTTTTATTGATGATCACACATATCATGGTTTATGAATCTACTATCTTAATGACCTTAGGTTTATGGATCTACTAATTCAATGACCTCTCTAAAGAATGCTAGGCAACACACAACCTCAATGTAATGAGTTTTGAGGAGATTTGTGGTTTTTTACAATATATCTCACAAATGATACATATATGAAAATAAAAGAATATTTTGTGAGTGTAATATAGCAAGAAAAAAAATTAGATAATACAATTAGAGAGAAATTTGTATCTAAGTAGAGTCAACACACACTTTTGAAAATATCTTAAGTTGAGATGAATACGAAAGTAAGTAGTTGAGAATTAACTACAAGTAGGAGTAAAGATTTGCATTACACTATAAGTGATAACTCAAAATGTTTTTGAATGCTCTCTCATAAATGCTATATATACTTATTCCCAAAAATATGCTCATTGGAGTATGAAGCATATATTTGTTGTATGAGTAACAAGAAATTTTTTTATGCATTTAATGTCAACTAAAGTATTGGTTCAAGGAACTAGTTGATTGGTTGCCCTGACTAGTCATTTCATTTGCTAAACCAATTGATGGATATTTTTTATACCTAAATTGAAAATGCTACCATAATAAAAAGCTATTGATTAGTTTTCTAATACATACAAAATACAAATTGGCTCAAGCTAAGAAAGATGTGAATTAGGACAATTACCACCGAATCAGAAAATAGAAATGGATGCACAAGAAGAGTAAAATATGAACTTAAGTACCTCTTAAATTCATATACTTATATCGTCCACTCAAGGTTTCAACTCTTGAGATAAAAGAAGTAAGATTTTAAGAATATAAATCAAAGTTTTCACTCAACTTTGAAGGTGGGTTGGAGTTTTGAACTCTCTCATTTATACCATAGGGTTTTAACCCTTTTTCATTTTTGAGTGTTATAACATTTATAGAAATGTTTAGAAAAAATATTAGTTATAACTCACCCTAACTGCCAATCAATGCTAGCCAGTTAGTAAATAAACTAGCTAGTTATCAACTAGGGCTAACCTTGCTAGTTTATGTCTAACAAAAATAAAATATGGTGGCCAAGATAGCTTCCCCAACCTTATGTAGTACAACAGATCCTCCCCTTACTTCACATGTTGACATAGGCTATTTTATAAGTTAAAAGGATTACAAGCACTTGATAAAATTTAATTAAAAGTAAGGCTATGACTACCACATGCTACTAAGTACATTATAGAGTAGTATTATGATACAAATACCAGCTACAAACACTTCCTCCATTTTTATGTCAAATGTTGTCCCATTCATGACCCTCAACTATATAACTTTTGGATTAAATTATAGAACGAAATTTACAGTTGGTAATACTCTTCTTTCCATGTAATTTTGTGCACTCATGCTCCACCTCCATTTCATCTCCCCCACATAGCTTGAATATTAATTAATTAATGAGTAAGATTGGAGTTGTGGAGTGTCCTTATTGTGTGTAAGAGTGGTGCTTTAGGCTGATCCAAATCATAGCCTATTAAAGATAAACTCAAATAAAAAAGTTTTCATAACCATTAGAGAGAAATTCAAACTAAAATAAAAAATGGATCTAAAGTTGCAAGCAAATCAGTCAATTAGTTTTGGGTAAACTAGCTGACTAGTTTCTTGAGCACAAGAATGTTAAATTCTCCTATGCAACAGTTAATTGGTTATGTAAACTAGTCAATCAATACACCTAAAATCAAATTTTTATTAGAATTTCAAGCCCATTTTAAATCCAAAACACATTTATTTTATATAAACATATTTTCACTAAAATATTAAGTATTTTGTGATGGGGTATTAAATCACTACTTCCTTGAAAGAGACTTCATCCCCAAGGTCTATAAAAGAAACACATTGTTGTAAGCTCAAAACATAACTAAACCTGAAACCATCAACCAAAATAATACAATAAACAAGGGTTAATACACAAGAAAAGGGTATTACCCTCTTAAAAGAGTCTATGTTACCCATGCAATGCACAAAAGCGAACAACTCTTGATACTTTGTCTTGATCTCCTCCATGGACTCCTAAGTTGCCTCCTCTACCCCATGTTGTGACAATACGACCTTCACAAGTGAAACTATTGTTGAATGCATCTCCTAAGTCTTGGAATCAAAGATCTTCAATGAATGCTCCCTGTACATCAATGACTCATTGAACTAAATCATCTCTGGGTGAATGATGTGTGATGGATCTGAAACGCACCCCGTCATTAAGAGATGTGTAAAACATATGCACTTGTGAAAGCTCCACTGGCAAGGCAAGATGGCAAAGAACTCTCTGATCTAATCCAAAATTTCATACGACAAAATAAACCTTAGGCTAAGCTTTCCCTTATGACCAAAATGCATCACTCCCTTGGTCGAAAAAACTCTTGGAAGGACTATGTCGCCTACCTCAAACTCATCTGCTCTCAACTATAGATCTACATAATTCTTCTGCATATCCTTGACTGCCTTCATCGAGTCTTAAATCAATCTAATTTTCTTGGTAGTGTCCTTTACCATCCCTGGTCCTAACATAACTGTCTCACTAGAGCCTCTCCTACACACGGGACTACAACATTTCTATTCATAAAGTGCCTCAAAAGATGCCATCCCTATACTTGTATAATGAATGTTGCTGTAAGAGAACTCTACCAAATCTAGGCGATCCTCTCAAATGCCTTGAATAAGAACTCAAGCTTGAAGTATATCTTCCAAGTTTTGAATAGTACACTTAGTCTGCCTATCAGTAACTAGATGAAAAGTTGTTCTCATCTTAAGCTTTGTCCCCAAAGTATCTTGAAGCTTCTACCAAAAGTGTAATAAAAATATGGAATCTCAGTCTGACATAATGTCCTTAGACCCCTCATGGTACCAAACCACATAATTCCCGTAAGCTTTGGTCATTTGCTCCAAATCTAAGTTGACTTCATCGTTATGAATACTGCTGACTTAGTTAACTGGTCAACCACAACCCAGATCAAATCCTAACCACTATGGGTCTTAGGCAATTCATTCATGAATTCCATCGATAGACTATCCTATTTGCATTCAAGGACCTCCAATGGATGAACTAAATCTGCCAGACACTTATGTTGCACCTTAGCCTTCTAACACATCATGCATCGAGCCACAAAGTCTGCAAAATCCCACTTCATATGGGGCTTCCAAAAGATTTATCTCAAATCCTTGCATAGCTTATCCCATCAAGGATGGACAGAATAAGGCACAAGATGAACATCCTCTAGGATCCTCCTCTTAAGCTCCCCATAGCTCTATGGAATGCACGATTATACTTTGAAACATATGCTACCATCCTTAAAAATCTCAACTTCTTATGCTCTGCCTTAGGATATCACCTTCTTGATTTGCTCAAGCTTGACATCTCCTGGTTGACAAGCTTGAATCTCATGGAAGATGGTGTCAGTGATCAAGAGTGCGCTCATCCTAATCTCAAGATCCCCAAGTCCAATGATCTCAACGCTCAAATCCTAAATATCTCACTAGATCCAATCTAACACTACCAACTAACTGAAGGCATGTGAAGTCTTCCTACTGAGAGCATCTATTACAATGTTATCCTTACCCTTATGGTCGGTCAACTCAGTATTGTATTCCTTAAACAACTCCAGCCATCTCCTTTGTCTCATGTTCAATTCTTCTATTTGAAGATGTTCTTGAGGCTCTTATGGTTTGTGTAGAAATTACACTATACCCCATATAGGTAATGTCTCAAGATCTTTAAGGCAAAAACCACTACAACTAGCTCAAGGTAATACGTAGGATAGTTTTGCTGGCAAGAAGTTTAGGTCACTACCCTCTTATGCTACATTAACACACACTCTAAACCAAACTTGGATGCATCACTATACACCTTGAATCCATCCTTACCTGATAGCATGGTAAGCATGGGAGTTGAAGTCAACCTCCTCTCGAGCTCGTCAAAAGCCTTTCCGCACTTATTGTCCCAAATAAAGCATGTTGTCTTCTTCAATAGAGTAGTCAAAGGATGAGAGATCCTTGAAAAGTCATGGATGAACCACCTATAACAGCTTACTAAACCCATAAAACTAAGAACTTCCTTAATTCTCTTTTGTACAGTCCACTCTAACACTACTCGGATCTTAGAAGGATCCACTGACACACCTTCTATTAAAATAAAATGACCAATTAAATATACCTATTCTAGCCAAAACCCACACTTTGAGAGCTTAGCGTACGACTGATGAGTCCTCAACATCTCTAAATCTTTTTGTAGGTGCTGCTCGTGTTTCTCAATAGTTTGAAAATTAATCAAAATGTCATTGATGAAGATCGCAACAAACTTATCAAGATGCTGCTAGTAGATGAGGTTCGTGAGAGACATGAACACTATTGACGCATTTGTGAGTCTAAAGGACATCATGGTGAACTCATAATGGTCATATCTTATCCTGAATGATGACTTTAGTATATCCTTCTCAATAATCCTAAGTTGATGATACCTTGATCTAAGATCTATCTTAAAAAAATTTGTACCCCCACAGAACTAATCAAAGAGGTCATTGATCTGTGGCAAAGGATAATAATTCTTCACCGTAACCTAGTTCAACCAATGATAATTGATGTAAAGCCTTAACCCATCATCGTTCTTCCTCACGAAAAGGATATATGCTCCTTAAGATGATACACTCAGTCGAATGTGCTCCTTTTCTAGCAACTTCTCTAACTGAGTATGTAACTCTAACATCTCAGTAACCACTTGGTGATAGGGCGTCTTTGACACAGGCTTTATCCTTTGTAAAAGGTATATCGTGAAGTTTATCTCATGCACTAATGACATCACTAAGATCTCCTTTGGAAAAAGATCTAGAAACACTTTAACCATGAAAATCTCCTCAATTGACAAATTGTTGCTATCCAAATCCTAAACACTACACAAAAGTGTGGTTACCCTTCGACACTAGTGTATTAAGTACCACTGTGGACAACATCTTCACTATAAGCCTAGGCTTGCATCTCTAGTAAGAGACCCTAGCACCTGTGGTACCTCAAGAGCCATGCACTCCTAGGCATACTCAATCAATGCCTAATATTTTGTGAGAATATCCATCGCAAGGAGAAATTTATTTTGGCAAAATAACTTTAGAATTTAAAACCATAGGCTCTGATACCAACTTGTAGCACTCCAATTTTTGAACTAGAAAATTTTATTTTTAGGACAATGTAGAAGCATTTTAAAAATAATAACGAAAATATTTGCCATCACATCAACCACAAGAGAGGTGTGATCATTACCTAACCTATGACTGATGCAAGGAAAAATGGAATAATGAACAAAAAAAGCACGACCTTAATAATAATAATGTGAAAATACTTGATAAATAAGATTATAAAATATCATAAATCGAATGAACTCAATAGTTTCACAAAATTAAATACAAGGAATCAAGCTAAGAGTTTAAATAACCAAAAGTATAAAATATCCCAAAGTAGTAGGCAAAATTCTAAGAATTAGTTAGCTTAACTCTTAGGCACAATTATAACCTTAAACCACAATCAATGGCCCACTAATGACCCATGTCATCACCCTCAACATACTCTAACTAAGAGTCGTAAGCTTGTAAATCATCCTCTACTCCTCGGACTAGAAGCTAGATCATCATAGTGACCACAAAAGTGCTGTATGAGTACGATGTAGCACTAGTAAAATGTACTACCTAAAACATGGTATGACTCATGTAGCATATTGAAGTCAGGTAATAGCATGGTGATATCATCATATCGATTTAACTCAGGTATGATATAGGATGATTGAAAATTATGGGAGTATGGAAATACAGTAATACATGAAATTCATAAAATGTAAACCACAATAGAATTCTTCCTTAAATGAACAAAAACGTTCTGATTAGTGAGATAGTTCACTTATCCATATCCAATTCCCAAACATGAACAAAAGTTATGGCACCACATGATAATCACAATAGGATACTAAACCCATCACACAAGGTTAGGATACATTAGATGGGATTTCTTTGAGGATACCACACCCACAACACATCGAGTACATGTGCCACAAATTGAGATACCACACCCACCACACAAGGTTGAAGTACATTAAGCGGGCTTATATTAGGATGCCCCACCCACCATACTTTAAATGTCTCTGCAGTAAGGGCTAAAATTTGGGATACCACACCCTCTTAAGCAATGGAATATATGAAGTGATAGGGGGCTTGTACTTGGGTACCTCATCCACCCATACTACATTGATGTCATGCCGGCCTGCCATAGTATAACCTTATACCTCAAAGATATGCACATACCCCCTACCGACCGCAACCCTGTAGAGAAGGAAATAGGTACTGAGTGGAAAAATATATAACCAAGGGCAGCCCGCCCACCAACTCTCTACAACTATCCGAAGAGCCAGAGAAAGGATCAAGCAAAGTCTTAATCTAATAATTTATGTATAAGTGATATCACAAATCACAATTTAGTATTTCCAAGTGATAACACAAAAAAGCAATTAAAGTCCTTTATTTAACCATATTGGGTGTTTCCAAGTGATAACACCAAATACACCATAGAGCAGTAAAGCCTCCATTTGGATGCTTAAAGATGACACCAAACTCATCCATAAGGTATAAAAATCCACCAATTGGGTGTTTAGCTATAATACCAAACATAACCAAACATCAATTGTCAAATACCATCATAGTGGTTTATATTAAATTAGGTCATTCATAATTTAAATGTAGTAAATACATGGAGGTATCAAAACAAAAGACCCAAGATAATTATAACAATTTATAACAAACCATGCGCCTTCTAGCTAAAATAATCGATGATTCATTTAGACTAGTTGACTTGACTGGTTGTACCAAACCTAGACTAAAACTAAACTAGACCACTAGTTTATTGGTTGGCCTTATTGCTCAACTGGTTATGTGAACCACTCGACTTGTTTGGTCCAATAGGCTAATGGGTCTAAGCAGAGACCAAAATATTTTAGCCTATGGAGAAATAAATCGACGGGTTTGATAAAAAGGATAGATTGGCTATAGTAACCAGTCGACTGGTTTGGTCTAATCGATCGATATGTCTAAGTAAAGATTACTATTTTGGTCTACAAGTACACCAGTCGATGGGTTTGACCAACTGATTAACTATTTATCAAAACTAGTTAAGTGGTTTATCAAACCAATTGACTAATTTTACGACCAACTAATCTAAAGCACCAAACCATTTGATTGCTTTCAAATCCAATCATTGGGTTGGATGAACCAATCGACTAGTCTGGGTAAAATGATATTAAGACTTGTGAAACACACACCAAATTTTGCCACACTCTAGATTATTAATTCAAGTATGATTTTATGTCAAAACACACATAAAAAATATGTTTCACACAAAGAATCACACAGATACATGGCAATGTATACACTTAAACAAATCATGCTCAAACAACCTAATTTATACTTAAAATTAGAGAATATCTACAAAACTTACTTGAGATGAATTATAACACATGTTCATAATGTGAAAAAAAATATTAGATCATACTCATATAAGCACTAACACATGGAACTTAGAAATATCATAGAAACCTAGTTATGTTAAAAATAAGAATGCCTTACCTTGAAGCAACGTTTTTAGCAGAAAACTCCCACTGGATGTCCTATCTAGCAAAACATTGATTTTTAAGAGAATCAAAGGGAAAAAAAATTAAAACCCTTTTTCCAAACATCTTTAAAAACTAAGAAAATAATAAGAAGAAGAGATAGACAAAACACCACCTTTCACTCAAAAATAGGGTATTGAAAGGAAGAATTGAAATCACCAAATTTTCTCAACATTAATTCTTCCTTAAGGAAAGCAAAAGAGAAATAAAACTTATATTAGAAGAATAGAAATGAACATAGTGCTCTCACAATTAAAAGGATAAAATCATAGAGGATTTTTATTTTTCTCAATAGAAGCACGAAGAGGGGAATATGGAAGTGTGATAAACACTTAGTGAAAATTTCTACAAGAAGAAAGGAGAAGAGAGAAAGAACACAAGTAAGGAATGAGAATATATCAAAAAATGAGAAGTATAGGGGCAATGATGGTCAATATGATTGGGGAAAAGTGGAATGAGACTGGTGAGGTTGAGTGTGGGCAAACCAAGAAGTGAGGCTTGACTTCATGGAGTGGTGGGGGGTTGAGTGCAGTTAGTGATGGGAATAGTAGTAGGTCAAAAATTTAAGGAAAGGTGCACAAAGTCAATCTCACAGCCCCATCAGCTAGAAGATAGAGGGAGAGGTAAGGGTGAAGAAAAAAGGGGAAGCTTGCCTTTAAAAGTGGATTTTTGGAAAAAATTGCTAATCAAAATTATGTAATGATTTAATTAATGTGAAAATAATCCTATAGTACTAAAAAATACTTATTAGCATAATTAATCTCAAATAATTTTTTTTCATGATCATTAGAGAGAAATTTAAACCAAAATCATAAATAGTTCTAAAATCATAGGCAAACCAATCGATTAGTTTGGGCATGTCAGTCAACTAGTTTCTCGAGAACAAGAATGTTAATTTCTCTAGTGCACTAGTTGATCAGTTATGTAAACTGGTTGATTGGTAGGCATAAAATTCATATTTTTTTTATAATTTCAAGCCTAGTTTAAAATAAAAAATAATTTATTTTATATCATATAATTCTAAATGTAATTTAAAGGATTTTCGGATAAGATATTAAACATAGTTAGAGTTGCTATAAAATTATTATATCCCAGGCAAATGAGGTAAATATATAAAACAAAAAGAACCTGTACAAATACACAGGGCATACCCTGGTGAACCAGAGGCTAACTGTAATATCCCAAAATCCTAATTTCCGAAATTACGGCCAAATAAGGAATTATTAGGAAAATTAATTATATAAATTTATTTATTAAAATTTAGAGAGTTAATTAAGGTATATTAAGAGGAAAATAATAAAGAATTTAATTGGAAGAAAATTTGGGTGTTTCTCTAATTAGCATGAAGGTTAAGGGAATTTATCTAAAATAGTCTAAAATAAGCAAAAAGGAATTTATTTAATATTTCATAAATATTAAAATTAATAAACAACCCAAAAATACCCCAATTTACCCATAAGTTATTTTATTTAATTTTCCCATCCTATTTGTTACCTATTTTCCCCTCTTTTTTTCCCTTTTTCTCCCTCCTCTTCCTTTTTTTCTTTCTTCTCCCCTGGTTGGGCCAGCCCACCGGCCCAAATCCCTCTCCTCTCCCCCGTCTCGCGCACGAGCCAGGCCCCTGGCCTCTCCTTCCTTCTTCCCGCCTGCGGCCCAGCGTCGCGCGACGCCAACCGTTGCGCGCCCCATACGCCGCGTTTTACCCTCATAACTGTCGAAACGCCGCGCCTCAATTAATGGCCTTATAGCCGTTGCCAAACGGGCAACGCGACGCGGCACCTTGTCCCCCATAACGTCAAAACGCCGTGTTTTACTTGCGGATTTAATCAACCACGCTGAACCGGCTGATTCCCTCCCTCTCCTTTCTTTTTCCCTGGACCGCCGGTCCACCCTGCCTGTCTTCTTCCTCCTCCGACCTACACTGCAGCCTGCACGTCGACGCCGCAGCGCGATCCTCGCCGGCAGCCACCAGCGCCGACCGTCCTTCCCTGCCTCTCTCCCGTCGTTTTCTTCCTCTTTTCGACCCCGACCGAGTCCCTCTCTCCCCTTCCCGCGTGCCCCTCTCTTTCCCTTTTCTTCTCCCCTTCCCCGACCTGGCCTACCATGGCAGGACCTGCCGCCTGCCGGCTAGCCTGGCGCCTGCACTCCCCCTTGTCTTCTTCCCCTTGGCCTTGCCCGACCACCCTGCCTATAAATATCCCCATTGATCACCTGGATTCGGGATTTGGAACCCCGAAACCCTGGGTTTTCTCCCTCTCGCCGCCGCCCCATCAGACGCGTCGACCGCCGTCCTCCCCCAACGCCGCCGGTCGAGCGCCGCCCAGAATCCCACCTTGCACCACCCTCTATCCAACCAAGCCTTCCTTAGCCCTCGATTTACCTTGCACGAGCCACCCCAGGCCGTGCAAAATCGCCACCCTGAACATCCACTTCCAGCCCGTCGCCGCCTTGCGCCGCCTTCTGCCGCCTCCTCCGTCGCTACCAGCCACTCTTCCACCCTCCAAAATTCCCAGCAAACCTCCCTCTACCCTCCCCTGCCTTCGATTTCCCTTGCCTCCCTCTCCTCCTTCCTCCCCCATCTCCCACCTCTCTCCACCACCCTCGGCCGCCGCCGTCGCCGCCGCCCCTTGCCACGCCACCACCCTCATTCCACTCCCCTTCACCTGCTGATTCTTCCCCCACCTCAAACTTCCTCCCTTCTCCTCCCATCTAACCACCACCTTGATCTTTTCCCTTCTCTTCCTCCTCCACCGCCGCCGCCGTTGCCGCCATGCGCCGCCGCCGGACCACCACCGACCCTAGGTGGTTCTCCACCCATCCAAACCCTAACCCCCTTTTTATATAGCTGCTACTATTTTCTACTAATATTAATACTAATATACTTATTATTACTATTATTATTATTACTTTTATTATTATTATTATTATTATTAGTATTATTATTATTACCATTATTATTGTCCTTATTATTATTAATGTTCTTGTTTCTTACTAATACTAACATCTCTTTTAAACCCTAAAGTATATTATACTTAACTTTGGTCTTATTTTTATAAGTATTAGTATTAACATTTTTATTATTATTATTCTATTATCCTTACTATGGTTATTATTAGTATTGCTTAGCCTTAATTGGTTGTACTATTATGATTATTATTATTATTATTATTATTATTATTATTATTATTATTATTACTACTATTATTATACTTAACACATTTACCACTATTGTTAATAATAATACTACCTTGTCTTACCCATGTTACTTAACTCAACCTAGTAAATATCATTTGGTTGTTAACTAAGAAGAGTACTTGAACCTTATTACCATACCATTTAACATTAACCCTAACCCTATTACTATGACACTATTATTAGCTATTATTATTATTACTACTATCACTACCTTATTGTTGTAATCAAAAGCATTTAAACCCTTTTATTATTCAAGAATATACAACTATTGTCATTATCACCCTTAGGAATAGTTACTTGTAATATTGTGACCTTATAATAATATTATTTTGAATATGACACCATTAATAGACTTAGCCTTAAAAATGCTAGGGTTTCTCTTACTATAAATATTAGTGTCATGAGTATTAGTTTTATTATTATTATTATTATTATCATTATTTTTCTATACTTAACATGAACATTATTATTATAAGAATAGGGCTATCGGGGCTAATAATATAAGTGTAACAATAGGTATTAAAAATAAGCATATTTTGACTACTAATATTTAGTATACTAATTCTAAGGTAAAAACCCTAATTTTTGTATAAAATCCTTTTTAGTAATAAAAACCCTAACCTCAAACTATAATGAGGGTTGATAGTAATTATAAGGGAAACTAATACTTAGCATTTTTCCTTTTTATAGGTAACCCCGACCAAAGCCCTAAGGAGTTAGAGGAGCGTGCTCCAAGCCCGGTGCCTACCTAGGTAAGGACGAAGCTAATGGCCCTGTACTATGTGTGACATGGATGTGTTGAATGTTATGTATGTCATGCTATGCCATGTATTATGTGATTGTGTATAACTTGTCTTATGTGTAGTGCAGCTTGGAGATTGAGGTATGTGTGGATGTGTTTCCTATGACGTGAGCATGATATGTATATGCATGATGTTTATGATGTACTATGCTATGGCCCGCTAGGACGTGCATGTTAGGGTAAATGGTAATATGAGTTGGGGACCATCATGGGGGTCTTGAAGTTTGTATGGTGGGATTAGGATTTGAATGGTGGCATCAATGCTCGCATGTTGGTACTAATGATTTCATAGTGGTATTAATGGCTTATGGCGGTATTCGGGTTCGTATGGTGGTATTGTGACTTTATGGAGGTATTAATGTTGGATGGGGGTATTTGTGATTTTATGGGGGTATTAATGTGGTACGATGTTATTTGTGATTTTATGGAGGTATTAATGTTGTATGATGTTAGTTGTGATTTTATGGAGGTGTTAGTGTTGTATGGTGGTATTAGGGTTTGTATGATGGTATTAATGATTGCATGGTGGCATTAATGGCCTATGGTGATATTAGGGTTCGCATGGTGGTGTTATGGGTTGTATAGTGGTGTTAATGTTATATGGTGGAATTGGGGTTTGCATGGTGGAGTTAGGGTTCTGCATGGGAGTAAATGATTGTATGAGAATTAGGGTTTGTGTGTAGGTAGGTGTTGGAGAGCCTACATGGAGTGTTTAAATTATGCATGGGAATGGATCTTACGTGAGGAAAGTTGATTGAGGAAGTGAGTAAAATAATGTCAAGGTTATGGACCCGTTGGAGGCTTGGGTGCAAATTTTTACGTGGGTCGGTGTAAGGTTGTCTAAGGGTTCCAACTAGAGTTTTGGGAGGAAATGAGCAATTTGAAGAGTACAAGGGTAAAAATGACCAAGGAGGGATGGAGTATGGGGTTGAGAGTGAGAATTCACTTATATAAAGGATGAGTATGGGTCTTCTAAAGGAGAGAGATATTTGGGGTGAAAGAAGGGAGGTTACTTGAAGAGGAAGTAAAGTGCTAGGGTTGGTGTGGCCAACTAGGGTTTGGCGGTCACATGCGGAGTTGGGGAACAAATAGATATATTTTGGGAATTTCTTAGTGGAAACGGGATGCGAGGCAAGAAACAAAGTAAAGTCAGGATGAGTAAGAAAGAGTTGGGCCATGTAGGCCCAAAATTTGGGTTTTCCAAGGAGGAGCCCTAGAGAGGTGAGGACCTGCGGGACCGATATTGTTGTGTTAGGATTAGCCCGCATTCTCGGGAGAGTATACCCTTACTACGATCCCTTATGTATGAGAGTGAGAGGGGATGGATATCGGGCGTGAGGAAGGGATAACAGTCTCAAGATATGGGACGGGCCTCCTCGAGGGGAAGGAGTAGAGGGTAGTGATATGCATGTCAAGGGTGGAACCTTATTCAATAAGACATGAATAAGATATTAATTACTTAAAGAGTAATATTGTTGAGCCGGGCCCAGACCGATCCACCGGCGTATAATAGTGGTTAGGTGCGTTCTGCCCTATACGTGACCGATCCACCGACTATAATAGTGGGGGATCCCGAGCTCAACAAACCAAACAGTATGTTGTAATTAAATCACGGGAAAGATACTATATACTTACAGTGGAACACCATGAGAGTCGGGGCCAGACCGATCCACCGGCATAATAGTGGCCAGGAGCGTCGTGCCCTGGAGACCGATCCACCGGCATATAATAGTGGTTAGGTGCCTTCTGCCCTATAAGTGACCGATCCACCGGCTATAATAGTGGGGTTCCCGTACTCGCATGGATTAACAAAGATTATGGTGTGAAATGACTTATAAACAAATTATGGAAAGGTACGTTATAATCACAGTGAGACACCATGAGAATCGGGGCCAGACCGATCCATCGGCATAATAGTGGCCAGGAGCGTTCTGCCCTGGAGACCGATCCACCGGCATAAAATAGTGGTTAGGTGCGTTCTGCCCTATAAGTGACCGATCCTCCAGCTATAATAGTGGGGTTCCCGCATTCTCATGGGTTCATAGCGATTATGATGTGAATCGACTATAATTATTAGAGTTATGAAAAGAAGAAGATGGGATGGACCATAACCGACCTGTATCATCCATAATATTATGTTTTACTTATGTGATTGTGTTGTGTGTGTCATGTTGTATGAGAATATGCTTGGCCTTAGCGCACCTGCGCCCTTACTCAGTATTGGACCCATACTGATACTACCTTGATTAAATGGGTCCTGTGATGATCCACCAATGGTGGGGAGCAGACCTCCTATGCAGGTTTGATCGGTTACAATTGTGGGGTGGAAGGCTTGGCTTGAGTGATGTAGGCGGTCCGGATATAGGTCCCTTGGGATCTGTTTTATTTGGCTATATTTTGTACTACGCTTATTGTTTTGAAACCGTACTCGAGGTTGTATTCCTAAACGATATTTTAACTGTTGTTGATTCGTGGTTTTCGTGAATGGTCTATGTTAACTATGGACCTATGTTTTGATGACTCTTACTTGATGATGGTTTGGTTTAGCCTTAGCACTTAGTATCGGAACGGTAGGAGCAAACCGGTCTGGTACTAAGTGTGGCGGTAATACCCCCAAGTTTATGGTTTTAATTCTTTCGCTTCCGCTAAAATCTTTGTCTTAAACGAAATTTTTCAGTAGTAAATTTGGGGGTGTTACACTAACATACCTAGCCTTGGAGATCAGAAACCAAAATTACAAAGGTACATATTACTCCTTAGGGTGTCTACAGTTACATCATTTCTACACTCCTCAATTAGACTTGTCAAAAATTAGAGCACTATATACATGTTTCTGAACTTATACAATGATATTCCTGTGATGAACAACTTTTTTCTATAAAATTAGAGCATTTCTACTCCTCCATATGAAATAGACCAGTGCAGCCACAGTGAGGGCTCAAGCTTTCCAAATCTTATGGTGTCTATGGTAGTTCCTGTGGAGGATTCTCATTGCACTTGATAGAGTTGTGGACCCTCTGGATATACCCAACCAACTTCTTAGAGGGTACCAAATCTTCTTGATTTCATAGCAGTCAAAAAACAGGTGATCATGTGATTCCCTTTCCTGTAGGCAGAATGGAAATTCTTTAGGCCCCTCCTAAAAAGTAAGCCTGTCTCTAGTATAGAGCCTGTGCTGAAGGGCTAGCCAGAGAAGGAAGGAATGTCTTTTTGTTCTGTTCATTAACCAAACTGCCTTGTGGGGTTTCCATTTCAAAGATTTCTCTCGAAAAAACTTATAGGCTAGCTGAGTAGAGAAGCCTTTATCAGTCACCGAAGATTTCAGCAGAATATTAGCTTGATCATAATCACCCTGTCCCTGAATCAAAGAGGAGAGTAAGTTGCTGATAGTTCTCAACAAGTGGGAGGTGTCATGCTTACGGGTGAAATTCTCCAAACCCTGTGAGTGTAGATAGTGGGTATGAATCCACTTGGTCCAGAGTGTTTCCTTTTCCTCTTGTAAGGCCCAGATGTATTTGCTGAGAAAAGCCAAGTTCCAAGCATGGAGGTTTTTGATACCAAGTCCTCCTTCTTTTTTTGGGAGGCATAGCTTAGTCCATGCCATAGGAGGAGGTTTACCCTACCATAGAAATTTTTTGCAGAGGGATAAAATTCTCTGGATCACCATTTTTGGGATAGCAAATATAGACATCTAGAATCCCATAAGCCCTTGAGCTATAGAGTTGATGAGTTCCAGCTTGCCTGCAAAGGATAGTGAGCTAGCCCTCCACATTTTCAATTGATCACGCAGAGAGTTAATGAGTTGTTCATAATCCATTGCTCTTAATTTGTAGGGGTTCAGGGGCACAACCAGATATCTGAAAGGAAAAGTTCCTTTAGGCATGCCTGTCAAGGAGAAGAGCTCAGCTTGAATATGGGGATTGACCCCAGCTATAAACAGATGGGACTTCAAAGGGTTAACAGTGAGCCTAGAGCATTTACAGAAGATCTCCAGCCCCTGGGATAGGATCTTGGCTGAGGGGATGTCACCTCTACAGAAAAGAATTAAGTCATCAGCAAAAGCAAGGTGAGTGAGCCCAATCTTTTCACATTTAGAGTGAAAAGAGAAGCTTTGATATCTGGAGAGCTGCTTTAGCAGTCTGCTGAAATACTCCATGAAAAACACAAAAAGATAAGGAGATAGAGGATCCCCTTGACGCAACCCTCTAGCTCCTTTAAAAAAGCCCAACAGGTTGCCATTCAGCTTGAGAGAGTAACTTGTGGTAGTAACACATTCCATGATCATGGAGGTGAACTCATGGGGGAACTTGAAGGCCTGCAAAATCTGTTCCAGGAAGCTCTAGGAGAGAGTGTCATAAGCCTTTCTGATATCAATTTTAATCATACACTTAGGGGAGGTTCTTTTTCTTTTATATTCTTTCAAAAGCTCCTGGACAAGGAGGATATTTTAGTGGTTGAAAGAAATGTAAGGAAACGTGATTATTAAGGTTGTTTTATAGCTAATGAATTAATCAAAAACCCTAATTTTATCATTTGAATATGAGCTTAATGGAAATATTTATCAAGAATTGGTTGAATTCCACTTAAGAGCTCAAATGGTGATTTTCTAGAGAAGGTAGGTCGAGTTCTTCCAAAAAAGAACTAGCATAAGAAGGGAAATGACAAATTGGCATGGGAACCAAATATCCAAGATGTGTAGTGATAGCCTGGAATAGAAGCATAGGTTTTAGAGCTGTGTAGAGGAGAGAGGAATAATAAGGAAAAGATTGAGTTCATCCTCTCCCTCTTCTATCAAAATTAAGCCCTCGAATCTATTTTAGGCATAAATTAAAGCTGAATAAATGATAAAAAGGACTAAAGACCACTCAAAAATAACATGGAGTTAAATTATCAAATTTCAATTTTAATGAAAGGAATTTTTCCAAAAAAACTAAGCTTAAAAAAGCACTCAACTTTATAAATTAGTTGATTAGTTTGGATAAAGAAATCAACTATTCTATAAACTAGTTGATTGGTTTCCCCAAGCCAATAGATTAGTTCTTTCAAACCAAAATTCTAGTTAAAATAATGGACTAGTCGATTGGTACATTAAGAAAAATTATTTTACTCAATTTTTTCATGCTTTTTAAATTCCTTTTTAAATCAAACCCAATCTATAGTTCCAAATTAAGATCAAACATCATCAAAATTTCATCAAACATAAGAATTTCTCATTTTATAACCTTAAAAATAAAATATATTACAACATTACCTTACGTATGGTAGATAAAATGCTAAAACAATATAAATGTAAACTTTCCAAAGCATAATATACATAAACAAATGTTCCTAAACTTTTGAACACTTGCAAGATTTTAAAAGTTGACAAAGGAGTTTAAGTAAAAAGCGGATTATGGACATATGATTCCAAAAAATATCCAATTGAAAAATTACAAATGTAGAACATCGGATAACCCTTATGCTCATTCCACTATACTTAAGGGTAAAACTTCTACAAATCATAATAGCAAATACGCTTGGGCCTCTAATCCACATGACTCCTGTAATCCTTTAACACAGACATACTCTAACATAATTGCCTAAAAAGGTGTAATATTAGTATAAATTCCTCATATTGAGTAGACCGCAAATCCTCTAAAGAGATATCATGCTCAACTAACATAAATCATGTAAAAACACATGATAATGCATAACTCTAACAAATAACATGTATTCTCATGCAACAACATCAACTTGTCTCATATATTAGATCCATTAGGCATTCATTATCTAACAAGAAAGAATTTCCAAAAGAGACCTCAACTCTACTTTTATAACACAAAAGATCTTAGATCAACTATAACTATTTAACCATTTTAACGTGATCAAATAGCAACACGAACTCAATTCTTGATAAAAATAAACTTATGCTAAGATCCTATATTGAGGAAGTCATAAGTTTACGTACTTCCATGATCCTTTGTTAAGGAAGCCACCTGATCACTAGCCTTGTGAACATAATGACTAGGAATCAAATCTTTAAGTATGTGTATCCCTAAACACCTTTTGATTTAACCTATAAAATAGAAATGAATCCTTCAATCCAAAGAACTTCCTATAATCTCTAGTCCAAGAAGCATAGTCACTCTTAGGATCTCTAATTAGGGAATTCATAAATATACTAAGTCTTAAAAGACTAAAGGTTAGTTTGCTATCTATGATCACACCACAACTCAATCCCTCTTCTCTTGGAAAAGGATCTAAAGATCCAAACATGTCATATAAATCAGACTCTCAGAAACTATTAACCACTAAGAGTCACAACAAGACTAAACTAAAAGAACTATGGTTAGGCTTTTAGCTATTACCCCAACAGTTAACCATTTCTCAACAAATAACACGGTTTCGGTAAATATACTAGATACATTCTCTTATTAAAAACTTAGAAATAACAAGCCATAATGCCTCAAAATATTATTTAGAACCCACCAATTTTAGAAAAAACTACTATTCATATTCGTTGAAAAATATAAAATTATACCAAGAGTCTATATGAAAAAAGACAAAAATTTATTACCATTTAGAATTACTATTCATACTTGATTACTAGTCACATCACTTAACTTTTCACGCTTTGTTATAATATTAAGGGTTAAGTTAAAGATTATGGTCAACATTCACGAATAAACCTGAAGGTGGTTCTAATCAAGCCTTTAGGTGTAACTACCATATTAACCCTAATCTTAATTAAATTTGGGTAAATAACTATTGATAATTGTTAAAAACTATTCATAGTATTCATATTATCCATACTATCCACTTACTTACATTAATACTTAGGAAATTAGCTAGTATATATGAAATAGCTACAAAAAATCATGAAAATTAAATATAAACATGCTTAACTTGATTATAACACATTAGAATGTAGAAACCAGACAAATTAAGAGTTAGAACATGTAAAATGATAGTTTTACACCTACTGAGACCTAAATGATGATTTGGCTTTGAAAGCTTACCTACTTTGAATCAAACCACCAAACTTTGCATTTTTAGCATTTTGATCATGATAAAGACAAAAAAAATTACAAAAACAAGAAAAATCCATTTAACATAGAAATCAACCACTTTACCCTTAAGCATGCTCAAACTTTAACCAAAATAAACACTGCCCTAACATGCTTAAACCTAAACAAGTTATATATCAAAAATGGCATAGTGCAAAAGAAAAAAAAAGCCATTCAAAAACAAAATCAAGATCCCCTAGAAAACCTTTAAAACAAAAAATATTCAATAAGATTAAAGTTATGAAAAATACAAATGGAGATTGTATATTTCTCCAAACAATAAAGGAGAACAAGGGTAAAATATTCATAATTAAGCTAAGATCTATCCTCATTTACTTACCTAAAAATATATAAAGGATATATCAAGATAACACAAAAAATGAAGGATAAGAATTAAAGGTAACAAAGGGACGTGGCACATAAGGCGATAAGAGAAAGGAGGAGGAAAATAAGAACAAGAACAGGGAATAAAAGAAGATTATTACACACTGAATGATTTATGATGGAAGAATTAGGGGTTAGGTGTTAAGTATTAAAAATATATTTTGTATAGATATCAAACCATATGGAGAAAGTGGTGGGGTGTAATACCGCATGTTTACAAAAAATGTTGAATGAGAATATTGTTAATTTTTGGGCATTTGATTTTGATTTATTGTTATGATTTGGTTTGAGGCAATTTTGATTTAAAATAAGTTGGAAATTTGAGTTTATTGATTTTTTTCAAGCAAACCAATGGATTGGTTCATTATTTTAGTAAAATGGATTTTCTTGAATAAATTAATTGATTGGTTGTGGAAACTGATCGACTAGCTTGTAGAATAGTCAATTGGTATTCCCAAACTTATTGACCAGCTTGTCAAGATGAGTAATTTTTTTTAACTCAATTTTCTAAAAAAATTCTTATAATAAAATGAAACCTTACTAATCTATGCCAAATTATCCCCAAGGGATTCTTAACCATTTTATTGATGTATTTATCATGAAATATTTCCTTAGATCAGTCTAGAGGACAATTGAGATAGTTTAGGGAGAGAGATGACCTTGGCTCTATCCTCTTCCATCTCTCTCCTCTGCATATTTTTGAGAGCAATGCATTGATCCTAGGCATGATTCTGAGTACTTGGAAGATTCCATCTACGTTGCCCTTCCATTACCTCTCTTATGAATTGTAATTCTAGTATAATTTACCTGTATTCCCTAGAAACATCATTTGAGCTCTAGAGAATAGGTCAGCATATCTATATATATATATAAACGGAGTTGTCTAGCAGACAATATACAGACAAATTTTTCCGCCTAAACTATATCAATTATTACTAATCATAAATTACTACTGCCATATATTATTGCTAATTAATAAGAGGGAATAATTAATATAACTATTTATAAATATAATGTGACTATTCATCTCCTATGTGTATTAAATATATATAACTATTCATTTGCTGCACAACAATTAATTTTAATAAAGTATTAACTATATATTTTCTAATCACATATTTTTTTAATTAATTATCCGAACATATGTAGAAAACTATTTATTTCCTACGTATTAATTGAATTGTCGGACTATTCATCTCTTGCATATTAATATATAAATATTTAATACACCAAAGTGCATATTTATTTGCTTCACATGCATATATCCATTAATACAATATGACTATTTATCTCCTATGTGCAGCAAATGCATATAACTATTCATGTGTTGTACATATGTTGAATAACTAATTTTAATAAAGTATTAATCAAATATTTTTTTAATTAATTACTTGAACATATGCAGTTAACTATTAATTTCCTATGTATTAATTGAATTGTCAAACTATTCATATCATACATAATAATATATAAATAATTGAAAAATAATTAATATACCAAATAAAGTGCATAAACTAGTCAACCAACACATATACATCTGCTGCCATTAATACAATGCAACTAGAAAATACATATAACTAATTTTAATAAAGTATTACTTTTTTTCTTTTTTTTAAGGTTAGATCAACATCAATCAAATATAATGATGATGATGATGATGATGATGATGATGATGATGATGATGATGATGATGATAATAATAATAATATAATAATAATAATAATAATATAATAATAATAATAATAATAATAATAATAATAATAATAATAATAATAATAATAATAATAATAATAATAATAATAATAATAATAATAATAATGTATGAAGGATGCAAATATATACCTACTTTTTATATTTGGAATTAGTTACTTATAGATGTTATCCTTTCATAAATAGTTATTAATGCGACTATTTATCATCTATGTGCATCAAATATATATAACTATTCATTGGTTGTACATATGTCGAACAACTAATTTTAATAAAGTATTAATCAAATATTTTTTTAATTAATTACCTGAACATATGCAGTAAACTATTAATTTCCTATGTATTAATTGAATTTTCAAACTATTCATATCCTACATATTAATATATAAATAATTGATAAATAATTAATACACCAAATAAAGTGCATAAACCAATCGACCAACACATATGCATCTGCTGCCATTAATACAATGCAACTAGCAAATACATCTAATTAATTTTAATGAAGTATTATTTTTTTCCTTTTTTTAAGGTTAGATCAACATCAATCAAATATGATGATGATGATGATGATGATGATGATGATGATAATTGTTTATAATAATAATTTTATTATTTATTATTAATAATATGACTATTATTATTAATATAACTATAATAATTATAACTATTAATATAATTAATACTAATATAATTATTTATAGAATTTTCATAATTACTATTATCATAATTTATAAAATAAAAATGATAATTATTATTATGATAATAATGAATATTAATATAATTGATTGTTACTATTATGAATATTATCATGATTAATAATATAATTATTATTAAAAAAACTAATAACAGAACGAAAACATTGGTTATTATATAAAAATAGTGTTGTTTGGCAGACAATATACAGACAAAATTTCCCGCCTAAACTATACCTATTATTACTAATCATATATTATCACTGTCATCTATTATTACTAATTAATAAGGTCAAATAAATGATGAAATACTCCTGCGTATTAATTGATTTGTCAAACTATTCATCTCCTACATTGCATAACAACAAAATGATATTCATCTCCTGCGTATTAATTGACTTATTCATCTATTGTACATATGTCGAACAACACATATTAATGAAGAATTTTCTTAATTAATTATCTAAAAATATGTAGCCAACTATTCATCTCCTACATATTAATTGAGTTGTAAAACTACTGAATACATGAATGTAACTATTCATCTGCTCCACATATGTTGAACAACACATATTAATCAAGAATTTTCTTAATTAATTACTTGAACATATGCAGACAACTATTCATCTCCTGCATATTCATTGAATTGTCAAACTAATAAACATATAAATGCAACTATTCATCGCATGCGAACAACAAATTCAAATAACTATTCATCTTCTATCATTAATACAGCACAACTATTCATATCGTACATACAACAAATGCATATAACTATTCATCTGTGCACATATGTTGAACAATACATATTAATCAAGTATTAATTAAGTATTTTATTAATTAATTACTTTAACATATACAACTAACTATTCATCTCCTGCATATTAATTAAATTGTTAAACTATTCATCTCTTATATAATAATATATAAATAACTAATACACCACCCGTGCATTGCACGGGGAAATGTAACTAGTCTTTGATAAAATATGTTTGTTTAGCTCGAATTCAAACGGTAATTTCTATGGTTTTAGAATTGTTCTAGATTCCTTTATTATTCCTCTTGATTGGTTGGTTATAAGTATCCACAATCAATCCTTTTGTGCACCTTTCTTTTAGCTAATGAAACCCCTAAGTCTCTATATTCACCTGTCCTCTTTTCTACACTTAGAAGCTTGTGGTCAGATTTCTTACGCTCTTTTGATCCTTTCTATATCTCTCTTTTTTTTAATTTTTAATTAATTAAGGGTTAGATTTGGAAAAAGATAAGTGTTTCAACTAAGCAATTCCCTGTTTTTATCCTAAGTGTGATATGCCTTTCTTTCCTTTATATTTTAAGTTTAAAGGTAATAAGGTTTTTTTGTAAATTTTTAAATTTATGATTTATTTTTCTAAGGTTTTAAAAGTTGAGAATTTCACATAGTTAAATTCTAGTACAAGGAGAATGTTGCGTGAATCAAGTAAATGATTCTTGCTTCTAAAATGATTTGTGAGTATTCTTATATGATATGAGTTCCTTTAAGCTATTTTATATGTTGGCATGAATGTATATAGCCTGCATAAGTGATTTGGAAGGATAATATGTATACTTGGAGTAAGAAGCATGATAATTGATAAAAAAAAAGGATATGATGGTTCAGTGTTAAGATATGCAAGTTAATTCAATTGAGAATGTGTTAGACTATGCTGGTACATGTTATAAAACGGGTAAGTATGACTTATAAGTATGAATTTGCAAGAAGTTAATGGTTTGATGCTTTTATAGGGAAAATTGATCGATTGTTTAGGTCAAACTAATCAACTAGTTTATAGAATAGTCAATTGGTTAACCCAACCCATCTATTAGTAAGCCTACAGAGATCTTGATCTTACTCTCCACTAAAACCCATCATCTAGTTAGGTAGAACCAATTAACTTATTTTAACAAACTGATCAATTGGTTTGAGGAAAAATATGCTCTACTTTTGTGTAACTGATTGACTAGTTGGTGCAACTAATCGAATGGTTTCGCCAGACCGATCGACTTATTTGAATAGTTTGTGTGGTTTATTTTCCTTCAATTTGGTTATGGTTTGACGCTATGTTTGGGACTACATTATGATTATTAATATATTAAAATAAATATTTCATCATAGATTAATGGCCTATTACAAGGATTAAATGGATCATTATGTGTGACATACTCTATGAGTATTGTAAGGGACAAACGAGTAATTTCACTTTTGAAATATAGAGGTCCTTAATAAAAAAGCAATAAATTACATCATGTGCTTGAATAAAATAATATGATGGGAATGAATAGTATTAGAAAATGATAAATGGAAACCCCAAATGGTTTAGAAAATGGAAAGAAAAGGATTTATATGAAATAAACATGGAAAATGCTTTACTTGCTTTGTGTGGGCCTTCTGTGATCACTTATCATACGAATAATATACTAATAACTTGAAGTGAAAGACAATTGAGTTGTGTATGGATCTAGGTTACCCAATCTTTGATTAATTAACGAGGGTTAGTTTGCCTTCAAGCATTTATTAGTGCTTTCGGGATTTACCTTCTGGCGGGATCTTATGAGGTCCCTGTGCTTTATCTACTCTAGAAACCTATGATTACTAAGGGGAATGGATACTAAATTATCTAGTTACCTAAGTGGTTATCTTTGGTTTAAACTTATGTCCATATTTGTTGGCTTTTTCCTAGATGTATGTCCTTATTGGTTGGCTTTGGCTTCAACTTTTATTTAGTCTAGTTATTGGCTTTAGCTTAGATTCTATGTCCCTTATTTGGATAGGCTTCCATGGTATGTGAGACCATAGGATGGGGCACAATCAATCACTCGATAATAATAAAATATAAATAGTAAGTAAATTGATGATAAAGACCTAGATAATGAATAAGTGCATATGAATAGTTAGATAAGGATAGAAAATGGATGTATGAGAAAAAGGATAAGGCTAGTTTGTATACTTGGTTAATGGCTTAAGTGAATAATTAGCTATTGATTGAAATGTTGGGATGATTATCCTATGTCGTATATAAATAAGAAAATGGTATAATCTAAGAGATTGATTAATTGGAAATAAATCCTAGCGGTTTCTTGGATAATTCGTTCAGTACATGTATGAGTAGCTACATGATGATAATGTGAAATCAAGAAGGATATATTCTATGTTGTTTGAGGTATGCATGATAGCATGTTCTGGTGAATTCCTACATTTTACGTTTTTCATATTAGCATAATGCATGTTAAGTATTATAGCTATGTATGGTAACATTTTCATATTATATTTCATTAAGGGAGCAACTTGGCATACTCTGTACGTTGTGTAATAATGTGCTTGTTTGTTTGGCTACCTACACATTTCCAAAAATAGAGGGTCGTGTGTAGGTTTTTAGGGATGGCTAGTAAAGGGGTAATGGTGTGGATAAAGGTGGAGAGAAGCATTAGATCTATCACTTCTTTGTTCCCGTCGGCCACAAGTTAATAGTGGAAGAAAAACACATGGTTTAAGAAGCTTAAACTTGACACAAGTAATGAAAACTGGTTGAGATAATCTGAAGGTTGACACTACATTCAAGCTTCAAATGAGGGAAGGAATGCCCCGAGCTTTCCTGGATATACTACTCCAAAAAGGGAGAGACAATTTAAGTATTTACTTGAGGATTGGTTCAAATGATTTTGTCTTATTTCATCTCCATGCATGTACACCATAGGTATATATATAGGTGAGGAGTCGACATTAATGCTTAAAAATCAGTCGGTATTTCCCCTTAGTTCAAGATAAATTATCTTACTTGAATTAAGCCTATATAATGCCTAATCTTAATCACAATATCATCATCTAAATGATACTAATGACTAACATTACAAAGCCACACAATCAACTATGGTACATATATGAAATTACATCAAACCCTAGCTTACATAAAATACACTTAGGGCTTACAACAAGTTTAATATAACTAATGATAATCATCACCATATCTTGTTGTAGTGTCATCCCATGTATGCTATAGCCTTGTATGCTTTGAATGCTTGTACACTTTAAGTCCTATTTGGTGTGTTAACATCTTCTCCTTACAAATATGTAATATAACTACAAGAATATCTCAAATTATTTTCAACAGCAAGTATAAACATATTATCAAGAACATTTAATATGATTGGCTCTAATATTAAGAAACCTAATTAAGGAATATGAGAATCAATAGATGCTCCTGTATCAGGCTACCTACTCTTGATTTTGGGGATTAAGGGCATGGACATTCAGAGGTTTTATGGGAACTATGGTATACCCTGGTTTTGATTTTAGGGTCACACTCTAATCTCATTTTAGTGTAGCCCTATACTTTTTATCTACTTGTAGCGTTGTAATGATTTGGTTAGGGGTAGTTAAGGTCTTTTGATGTAAACAATCATTTGAGAAGTTTATGTAATTTACATTTTTTCACTATGTTGTTTTTAAATTTATTGGTTGGTTTCATCCTTGTATCCTATATGAGGTAAGCGACAAACATCTATCCTGTATCAAATATAGTAGTAGTACCCTATTTTTTCTAGGTGTAATTAAGCTTCTGTATTATTTTAAATAAAAAATTTCGGTAGTAAAAAAATTGAGGTGTTAAATAGGGCCACATATAAGCCAAAATATGTGGCTCACATTTGTTCTAATCATAAATGAATGGCTAAAAAATAGGCTCAAAACTTTTTGTGTGAAAAGGTAGAAAATATGTTGGTTTTGTCGATATATTACTTCCATAAATATTTGATACAGTCCACATATGTTAAAAATAGCTATATAAAATTTTCAAATCATTTGATGCCAAATAAACTCATAATAAAGCGATTAATAAAGTTTCATAGTTTTTAGATAACCAAAGGGAACTTTTTGGGGCTTAAAGCAAGTGATTAAGGTATACTGAAGCAATAAATAATCTATTTTTACTAAAAATTTAGTTTGGCATTTTGAAAAATCCTAGGATACTCATCAAAAAATTAGGATTCAAAATGTCCAAATTAAAATTGAGTCTTAGAAGAGTTTCAATGCCAGAATTGACTTGGAAAGTACAAAGGAGTAAAATTTATAAGAAAGGCTAAGAAGTCCTAAATAAAATATTTCAAAAATGTAATTTGGGTTTTAAATCCTTTTAAAGATGTGATAAAAAAATTCAAATAATATGATTTTATTTCTACAGAAATATACTTATCAGATGATCGAAGTTTTGAAAGACAAAGGTATTTCATTAGTACCCCCATAAAAAGAGACTTCATCCCTAAAGTCAACTAAAAAAATTACCTTCAGGTCCAACAATTGATCTACTACCCCCTTTAAATAATTCAAACCATAACCTAAGTTCATAATAATCAAGATAATCTTAAAGGAAACAACACATGGTTAAGGGACTATAAAAAAAGTAAAGAAAAATGATAATATAATAGGAGTCTAATCCATGAGCCCATAAGCCTTAATATCCACTTGGGACTAACTAATTACTTAAAGTATATTAACCACTAGTCTCTTTCCCTTAGAGCCTTCCAATATGTACTATTCTTGATGATGGTCATGTTGCTATAGGTAGGAACCTCTAGGTTGTTTCCTTTGATACAAAACACTCATAACTCCTGTGGTCCCTCTTGACACACTTAAAACATTTGACCAAACTCCTTAGCAATATTTACTTGGGAGGTTCCTGTCATAAGAATTGTGTTGGTGTTTCCTATTTTTTTCTTAACTACCTCTATAATAGTGACCACCTTAGATGTTGTGATGTCAACTATCTTAGCCTCCCTTTTAGAGTCTAAACTCTACAATCACTATCCCAACCCTTTATTTTCCTCTTACCTACTACAAGCTCACTACTCCTAGCTTGAACTGCCTTAGTGACCTTAGCTGTGTTCGTAAATATATCAAAAAATTTGAGGAAAGTAGAACTAAAGATTAACTCCTAGATACAGGGGTCTAATGTAATACCCCTAAATTTTTACTGCTGAAAATACTTTGTTTCAAAAATATATGGGGAAGCCAAAGCATATAATGCTTAGGTGTTATTCCCTATTTAATATAACGAAGGTACTCATTTTACCCAATCCATATCAAATGGTAGGTTAAAAGTAACTTGTACCAAAATCAAGCGTAGGAAGAACTTGACTTGGCTATATAAGATTACCAAATAGAAAACAAGGGGATTATATAAAATGATTTAAAAAGAGATTTATGAGATGGAACTCCTAAAATATAGTAAAAAGAAATAATCGAATAACACTATATGAACTCAATAACCACTCACTATAAGCAAAGTAGCAAATAAATACCAAAGATAACCAGCAACCTATAAAAAATCATAGTTTGCTCCCCAAAAATCAATGGGATCAACACAATGCCACAAATGAGGTTAGTATATGATGTATATGACGTTACTCAATAGACATAACATGTTGCATGTTGTTCTTGGCATATATAAATTAAAGCATGAATACATGCGATACATCATACTCATGCTTGGACAAATATGAGAAAAGAGACATTACGATCATGTGGTCACTAAACACAATATTGAAAGATAACATTAAATAGAAATCGATAAGGAAACCATAAACAATATAAGAACAAGGCATGCATGGAAAAACTAACATAATGGAAAGATAGATACAAAACATGCATTTTACTCATTACGTGAAATGACCTAAGGATAAAACAATATTAAAGTTCATACTTAAGTAATCATATATTTCTAATTACACAGTTACTTGAATTCAGGGACCCTACTATTCCATAACATATGGATAATTAGCACAAATATATAAAGAATCCTACGAGTTAGAACACTCTTCTCAAACCACAAATATAGACTCTAGTTCCATATGTACGCATATGCCTTATAAGCTAGTAGAACGAACAATATAGAATATATCTAAGGTCACTTTAGTTATTGTAACAAAAAAAAGCATTAGATGAACCACCTTGATTTTGATTCACATGATCTTTTAATTTAATTATTAATATATTATTCTTCGATTAATCATCAATTAGCACATAACACTGCATCACGTAATTTACTCATCAGCATAGTACTTATCCTTCATGTTACAATTCTTACTACATAGGCAACCATCTTATCTTTTATTATAAGAAATATTCACACAACATGTAACACTTATATCATTATTATTCATTTGTCACTTATGTGAATTCATTATAACACTTTTGTTCCTAAAATGAAATTATTATAACTACACAAAGACGTGTTAATGAAAACTGCACATAAAATAACAAATAAGGAATTCACATATGCACTAAAATAATACTTAAGGATATCATAAGTAATTGAAACAATACACTTAATTCTAGGGCTTCATCTTTGAAGGCTCTTAAGGTTATATAAAAGGAAAACATGGCCTAAGAAGATTATATTAAGGGTATAAAGACCAAAATGTTCTTATTTATAAAGCCCTCAAATTTTTATTTAGAAAAGTTTTTTGAAGACAATGCTAAAGTGCATTAAAATAAAAGTTAGGGAATGTTACCACCATATCAATCATGGGAGGGTGTGATCATCACCTAACACATGTGATGCAAGGCAAAATAGAACAAAAAATAAAGGATTCATACTCTAATAATATTATAATAATAATAAAATGGATTAGAATAATATAGATGAGAAAGAGATTTACAAAATCTAAATGTAAGAACCAAAGACAAAAGTTTCAATCATAAAAAAAGGATAGAAATGTCACAACATAACATGCAAAACAAATCTAAGTTGGTAAGCCTAACTCTTAACAGCATGGAAATGTAAATCTCAATCCTTGGGAAATGAATAATTATTGACCCACATCATCATCCTTTTCATACTTGATGAGTAAATCAAAGTAGAGGAAGGTTGGATCGAAGGCTGATGTGTTGAAGATGTCACCCACAAAATTAAGCAAAAGAAACAAAGGTTTAATATGGATTATAATCGAAGAAAACAGGTTGTAAAGACAGGTTGGTTCGACGGGTTTGAATTAGGTTTCAAAAATGTCGAAGGTTGAGATCAATGGAGGAAGGTAATGCCCTAGGCTCTTCCATTCTCAAAGATGACTCAAATTGAGAGAGATAAACGCAAGCTAGCTGTGCTCGATTATGCATTCAAATTCTATATATTCCATCTTATAATTTCATGCGTACAATGGTGTATATATAGGAAAGTTCTAGCCGGTTGAACAAGCTCAATCAGCCGGTTCTTAACCTTAATTCAAGCCCATTAATCTTGGTTGAATTAAGCCTGTATAACACTTAATCCTAATCATAATGTCATTGATTAAATGACACTAAGGATTAATATTACAAAGCGATACAATTAACTATGATACATACATGAAATTGTATCAAACCATAACTTACGTAAAATACACTTAGGGTTAGGATTTATAACAAGTGAATACAAGTAATGAGAATCATCACCACATCTTCTTGTTGTAAAGTATCATCCCATGTATGCCATAGTATTACATGCTTTGAATACTTGTACACATTAAAGTGTATTAACATCTTCTTTTTGCAAATATATGACATACCTACAAGAACAACTTGAACGGTTTTCAATACCAAACATATACAAATTATTAAGAATATTTAACATGATAGGCTCCAACATTAAGAAAGCTAATTCTTCCTTACCTTGAGAATTAAGATGAACATGACAATCATTAGATGCTTCTGCATCAATACTCTAGCTAAGAATCATAACCTTGTAAAGCATCCTATTGTTACCAAAATATAATTCAAATCATCATAGTGAATACATAAATATACTATTAATACGGTGAAGTACTTATAAACAAACTACCCAAACATGATAATAACTCATGTCATACATTGAGGTCATATACTATCATGGTATAAGATTTATTTGGAAGTATAACTTCTACTCTCATGATTATCATCTCATAAAGCATGCTCACATAAGAATCATGTAAGAGATAATCATATTAGCAATTTATTAAGTTCACATAAAATAAATGATATTATTAATACGTCATATAATTTCCAATTATTAAGATCTTTCATTTAAGCACACCAGTTTTCACCATGAATAAAAGTCATGGAAACATAACACCTACAATGGGATACCACACCCATCACGCATGGTGAGAATATATCAAAGAAAATTTTCTTTGAGGACACCACACGCACCACTCATTAAATGCATTTATTGTGAGGTATAGCAAAAAAAAATTAGGATACCACACCTACTACACATGGTAATAATTATTGCGCTATTTCTGCAAGCGCATAGATTTGTTATTGCATTTCAAGGTTGTAACCCACAAGGACTTCGTAATTAATTACACTCCTTTACTATTTTAACTATCTAAATCTATATAAAACAAGGGTATGTGTTCTAATAAAAAGAATAATTATGAAAGGCTTTCTAACTTGTATATACTAAACAATAAAAGTGAAACCTAGGATCAAACTTCGGTCTCCAAATCAATAATCAATAATGAAACAACGTTTATGACGTAGATTAATTTGCTAACTATGGAAAATTGCTCATATTATATTCATTAGCCACTTTCAAGGTCTAAGAAAAAATTTAATATAATTTTCCGACTACTTTTGTGACTCACAAAATAAACTAAACCCATTAAGCACCACCAATTTTAAAGTCCCTAAGAATTAAACATCTACTTTCGCGATTGCTTAAATTCCCATATATATGCTAATTTATAGTAATAATCTCAACCTTTTAGTCATAGATTACATCTAAGGAGGTCGTATTTCATCAAATACACTTTAAAATAATTAAATCTAGCATATATAACAATATAAACGAATCAATCATACAACATAATACTTTAATTCATCAAATTGATCAATAAAATGGTACCTAATCCAATCCTAAAAAGGAGACTACTCACTCATATTTTCAAATGAAAATAACAAAATAAATAGCATGATAATCATAATAACAATGCAAAGATACAAAGAAGAATAATTAGACTGAAACAACCATAATCTGGAAGAGAACAATGTTGATTTCGAGATGACCGTACATGAATTACACAATTAAATCTCTGAAAAAATCAAAACTAAAGGAATAAACAATTACATGAAGCTAAACTCGGTAACAAGGGGTCTAATTGTACCCTAAAACCTCCTCTCTCTCTCTCTCTCTCTCCTTAAGAAGTCCCTGAGGCATGCCACAAAAATCCCCATCACGCTAGCCATGTCATGCATGTAAATTGTGGGGAAGACTATTGCTGCACGGTCGTGCGGCCTTTGCATGGCCTGACCATGCAGTTTCTTAGCTCTCGGCATTTTGGAATTTCCAAACTTGCTCGGCCATGCAAGCCTGGCATGGTCTAGCCGTGCAATATTTTTAACCTCGACTTTTCAGCTCAGAATTTTGCACGATTGTGTCACTATGCACTACCTTGCCGTGTAACTATGCACTGCCTCGTCGTACGATTCAATTTTCTTCCACAATAATAGGGGAGTGTTGCACACCTGTGTAGCTGGGTGTGCAGCCAACCATGCAACCCACTTTTCATGCTTCTTAGGGATATCTTGGCACATATTTTGGCTCTTATAGCTTCAATACACTTCCATAAATATATTGGGTCGATGTACTCTCCTCCCAAGCTTTCTTTGCTAGGTCCTTTGCTCTTAAAATAGGAAATTCTTTCTCAGAATTGGTGTTTTTGTAGGAAATCCTACAACACAAAGCTCAAGAAAGAAGTAGTACAAATAATAGACAAAAACTATAGCAAAATATGTCAAAGAGATTAGATGAAGTCCCAAAGTGAAGGTAAAGTGAGGTAAAATTATGAGAAAAATTCACTTTATCAATTCCCCTATGCTTATTCTTTGCTTGTACCTAAGCAAACACAAAAAACACAAAGTAATGGAATGAGTGGAATGATAATAAAGCCTCAGATGATAGGACTAAAAATATAAATAGGTCATATAAAGTCTAGTTCAACCCATACTACGAGCGTTAATAGTAGTGTAGAAAATAAAGTGAGACAACCCTTTAGTGCGGATGCACAAATAAAAATTATTATGACACTCTAAGTCAGCTTAGGATCGTGTAAATGCCAACCCGAAAAAATAAAGGTTAAACAAAGCCACATACTTACTATCTTTAGTGAAGTGTGGACACTATGTGCTCATGTGTGTTTTTTGGGATAATAATGTCACTCAATACTCTCCTATCTAATGATGATCAATCATATGCATGCATAAACTCTTCTTCTTTACCACTTAAAAACATTACGCATTATAAAAGTCAAGAGGTCTTAATAGGGGTATAACCAGGCCAGGGTAAAAGGTATGATAGATCTAGGAATGTAGCTATGGGTTTGAAAACCAAAAGAGCGGTTGCTACAACTCGATATCAAAATTGGAAACTCTCTAATCAATCTTAAATACACACCAATGCTTCTTTTTTTAAAAAAAAGAAGAATAATTAAAAGATACAAATGGAAATATATACAAATTTACTATTTTTCTTTTCCCTTTTCTTTTTATTATTATTTTTTGAAATACCCCCATGCTTGCCTTTTTACCCTATCTACCATAATTGAATCCATTAGCTACCGCTACCTAGTTTTCAGACCAAGGTAGGGTAGTTTCTTGAGAAAATAGGTAGTATGTAGGTAAACAAAGTCAAAGGCTTAGGCTTGAAGGGGTTGAACAAAAGGAAAACTAGTGTTATTTGGTGGCTTATGTCTACGAAGATAAACCATTAGAATGTTATAATAATAAGTTATTTGAAAGTCTATCACTTGGGGAGGTCTGCACTATAAGCAATCTTCAAATATATCAGTTGTAATAGCCCACAATTTATGGGTTTTACTAGTGCATGATCAGGTTATGTAGAAGATTCTATCATTTGGTCATCATAGGCATTCATTTCACAAAACAACAACACAAGCAATAGAAAACATAACAGAAAATAGAAAATGAAGGAAAAGGAAAACAAGAAAATAAGAAGCAACAAAACAAGCAAAAACAGAAAAGAAACAACTCCCCCATGCTTAAATAACACATTGTCCACAATGTTGAAGTGAGGAAAGAGGGGAGGAAAAACTCAATCACTAGGGCGGTGGTGGAGGAGGATAGTTGTGCTCTAAATGCCATTGATGAATTTGATGTATCATAGAGTTCATTTGGTTTATGGGAGCAATAACCTCCCTGAGACTAGCAACTTGAGTGTCCAACATATTGAATCACTCATTGATATGTTGAAAGAGAGAGCCCCAAGAGGTGCCTGAGGAAGAAAGGCTAGAATTGGTGCCAAAAGAAGGAGGTGCTGGGAGAGTAAGTAGTGGTAAATGATGCTCTTCTTCCCGGATGTCAGGGTTATCGTTTGAGGAAGGGGGCATCGCCTAACCTTGGCATGGTATATTAGGAGAAGGCAACAAATTGGTGTGGCCGATCCTAATGAGAGTGGTGAAGGTTGGGTTGGGCAACGAGTACCACACCTCTTGGTTATAATATATTATGTATTAACGTTGATCCTGCACAATTAACTTTATATTTGTGTAGGTCGCCAACCCAAGGTAGGTTGGAAGAAAATCCTCATAGATTTCATCTGAACTATAAGTGAGCCTTATGGTAATGTACATTATGATACCGCCTATAACAATATCACCGATGAGATTGGTGCTCACCATACTAAGATGATCAGTAAGATAATACCCTGCATTGAGGGAACTATCCTAAAGCATACAATGCAAAGAAAAGAGCTCTAATTTGCATACATTACCTTGGCTTTCACCCCGGCTAAAAATTGAGCTAGCCATAAGTTGTTGGACATAATGCAAAGTCAGATTGTAAATTAGTGTGGCCTTCATGTGATGACCAGTATATGACTTAGGAGGAAAACACTTATTTGGTAAAGCAATTTATTGCCAAAATTCTTAACGATCCTACATTTAGGAGCCATTGGAAAGTCTTCGACCATAAGTGTGAAGACAAAGCAAGGATGAGAACCTACACAAAGACATTTGGTGAGTCTAATTAAAGAGCTAAAAAAATGATGGGCTGGTCTGTAAGATAAAAAAATGAAGGAACGAAGGAACTCAAGAGTGAGTCCCTTACGCATAGAAAATGTATTTGGAAAGAAACGGTATAGACCACTTCAAGAAATAAAATACACAACATCATCTTTAAACCCTAGTGATTCTAGACAATTACAATTGATGAATTGAGTTGGGGTAATTCTTCGGTTCACTAGCCCCTCATAGAGATCCTTATCATCGAGATTGGCAAAGATAATATTGTTAGGATTTGAGGGTTGTGTATTTGTAGCCTTACCTCACCCTTTTGATTGGAGTGGCTGCAGTTGGGAGGACTCACCTTTCTCTTGGTTTGATTTAGATACTTTATTTGGAGCCACTGTTGCTTTCTATCTACAAAAACAAAACATTATAGAATAGATCGGGCATACCACACATCGTAATTGAGATTAGAAGATATACGGTGGAATTTTAGCAAGAATTATAGAAGAAATAAAATTATAATGAAAAGAACTAGTAAATGAAAAAGAAAATTGAGAAAAATGCCCATGTGTGCAACCGAAGCTAAAGCAATGAGAGGGAGGAGCGGTGTGTGGTGGTGCACTGATGGGTGGTGCAAGAATTTGCACATGCAGAATGTGTAGGGGTGGTGGATGTGTGTTTGAGGTAGGGGATGGTGGAATGTTTGATGTTTTAGGAGAGGTGGTGGAATGGTAGATCAAGTAGTTGTTTGATGGTGGAAATGGTGGTGGAGGGGGGGATATTGTGCAAGTGAAATAGCTATTTAAAGTGTGGTGTGTAGAGGTTTGGTGGTTGTGGTTTCTACACGGTCAGGAAGTAGTGTGGAAATAGGGTGTACAGATGTTGCACTACCCGACTGTGTAGGGAATAGTGTAGATCTGGGAGGAAAGGGGAAATGGAAGAGGTTGGGGAGGGTTAGGGTTTGATAATTGAAGAGTGCGCCGGTGAGAAAAGGGGAAAAGGTGGGGTCATAGGTGTGTGTATATATGTGCAGACAAGTTCGCACGACCATGTGCCATTTGCACGGGCAGGCCGTGCTGAGAAAGAAATGGGTGTTCACGGGTATATAGTGTAAAAAATTTTCTCCCAACTTGAAAATTTACAGATTGGCACTACGGTGCAGGTTTGGCATGGCCGAACCGTGCAAAATCTCTACTCTCGAGTTTTTCTATTTTCTAACGATAGGGTTATGCACGGTCGTGTGCTAGACTGTGCTTAGGCCATGCAACCTTATATTCTTCATTTCTCTTGCTCCTTTTCATCATGTAATGCATTATGACATCCTATTATCCATTAGATATCTTGATAAACAATATTTCTTGCCAAAAAGCTACAACAAAGAGAGAAAAACAAAGGAAACAAAAGAAAAAAATAAAAGGAGGAACACACAAAACAAAAGAAACGTAAGAAAGGAAACATAGAACATGGGTTGCCTCTTATAAAGTGTTTGTTTCGGGTCATTAGCTCAACCTCTATGTTCTTCAAACCGATGTTACCTTAAGAAGGGCGATGGAGCCCAACTACTCAGTTGGAGATCTGGCAACATAATGTTTTAAATGTTGCCCATTGACTTTGAACTTTCTTGTAGATTCACCCCAAACTTCAACTGCCCTATAAGGATATATTTCAAGCACTTGTAATGGACCCGACCACCTTGATCATAGTTTTCTGGGAAAAATTTTCAGACAGGAGTTGAATAGGAGTACCAACTCTCCATCTTTAAATTCTTTTTAGAGAATACTTTTGTCATGCCATTTCTTCATTCTTTCTTTATATATTTTGGTATTTTTATAAGGAGCTAAACGTAACTCATTTATTTCGTTGAGTTGAAGCATTCTCTGCTCACCTACTTGCCATAAACCAAGATGAATAGTCATTATAACCCAATATACCTTGTATTCAACTTCAACAGGCAAATGAAATGACTTTCGTATACCCAACAGAATGTTGTGATGTCGATAAGGGTCTTATAAGTTGTCCAGTAGGCCCAAAGAACATCATCTACCCGAAAGGATCCGTCTTTCCTTGACTTAAGTACAGTCTTTTCCAAGATCCCTTTTATTTCTTTGTTAGTAATCTCCACATGACCACTTTTCTGAGGATGATATGGAGTGGCCATTTTGTGAGCTACATCATATTTCCTCAAAAGCTTGCTTAAGACCTTGTTGGCAAAGCGGTATCCTCCATCACTAATCACCGCCCTCAGAAATCCAAAATAGGGGAAAATAACCTTCTGGAATAGCTTAATGACTATCTTCACATCATTCTTTTGAGACGCTAACGCCTTTGCCCATTTTGAAATGTAAACTACTATGACTAGTATGTACTTATGGTTGTGCGACGAAGGAAACGGTCCCATGAAATCAATCCCCCACACATCAAGTAATTTTATCTCAAAGATATTATTTAGGGGCATTTTATTCCATTTTGAGATATTCCCAGTTCTTTGGTAATTATCACATGATAGCACAAAAATCCTCATGTCTTTAAAGAGTGTTGGCCAATAAAATCCTACGAGAAGTACCCTTGCAGCTATCTTGGAGGTGTTAGCATGACTTCCATATAGTGATGAATGACAATGGGTAATGATATCCAAAATTTCATCTTACAGAATGCATCATCAAATAACTTCATCTGCACAATTCTTGTAAAGATAAGGATCATCCTGGAAATAATGTTCGATGTCGGAAAGGAATTTCTTAAGCTGTTGATAAAATAGGTCTCCAGGTAACACCCTACAAACAATATAATTGATAAGATTCATGGACCATGGAGCTTGGAGGCTCTCAATGGCAAAGAGATTTTTCATCAGGGAATGAATCATCAATTGGGTGTTCATCCTTTTCTTATTTGTGCATCTCTTGCCTTAGCCTTGAAAGGTGATCCACTAATACATTTTCAACACATTTCTTATCTTTGATCTCCAAATCAAATTCTTGCAAGAGGAGGATCCACCTAATCAATCTTGGTTTTGAATCTTTATTTTCCAATAGATGCATAGGAGCTACATGATCAATGAACAAAATGATTCTTGATCCAACAAGATAAGATCTGACTTTGTCCAAGGAAAACACCATAGCTAGGAGTTCCTTTTCGGTTGTAGCATAATTTATTTGTGCATCATCCAAAGTTCTACTAGTATAGTATATGACCTACACTTTCCCTTACTTCCTTTACCTAAGAATAACCCCAACGACATGGTCACTGGAATCACACATTACCTCTAAAACAAGGCTCCAATCGGGGGGTCTCATAACTAGAGTAGTGGTCAATGCGTCCTTTAACTTGATAAAATCATTAAAAAAAGATTGGTCAAATGCAAAAGGGGTATCCTTGACGAGGAGGCAGGTTAGAGGCTTAGTAATTTTTGAGAAGTCTTTTATGAACTACCTATAGAATCTAGCATAGCCTAGAAAACTCTAAACACCTTTGATATAAGTTAGGGGGCATTTTAGCAATAATGTTAATTTTTCCCTATCAACTTTAATCCTCCTATTGGAGATTAAGTAACCTAGAACAATGCCTTCTTGTACCATAAAATGGCACTTTTAATAGTTAAGAACAAGGTTCACCTCTTTACATATTTTTAAGACCTTAGCAAGATTATCGAGGCAATCATCAAATATGGTGCCATAAATAGAGAAATCATCCACAAACACTTCTATAATATTTTTGATAAAATCGGAGAATATAGACATCATACAACGTTGAAAAGTGACCGGGGAATTACACAAACCTAATGGCATTCTCCTATAAGAAAAAATACCATATGGGCATGTAAATGCTATTTTATCTTAATCAATGGGGTGGATAGGGATTTGAAAGAATCCCAAATTTCCATCTAGATAATAGAAATAATAGTGCCTAGCTAGCCTTTCTAGCATTTGATCTATAAAATGAAGGGGGAAATGATCCTTTCAAGTAGCTTTATTTAACTTCTTATAGTCAATATACATATGCCACTTGGTGACCGTTCTTGTTGGGATTAGATAATTTTGCTCATTTCTTATGATAGTCATGCCCCCTTTCTTAGGTACAACCTGAACTGGACTTACCCATCCACTATATGGGATAGGGTAAATGATTCCTACATCTAGGAGCTTAAGCACTTCCTTTTTACGACCTCCTTCATGTTTGGATTTAACCGTCTTTGAGGCTCAATGGAGGATTTATGTCCTTATTCTAATAAAATGTGATGCGTGCAAAATGAAGGATTTATGCCTTTTATATCTTCAATGGAATATCCTATGGCATCTTTGTGCAATCTAAGAACTTTAAGTAATTTTTCAACTTATTCTTTATTTAGGCTAGCATTTATAATAACAGGATATTAACCTTTAGAGACTAGAAATTCATACATAAAAGAGGAAGGAAGAGGTTTTGTATTTACCTTAGGTGCAACTTTTTTTGTACATGATGAGTCATGCAATTCTCTTTCAATCGGGGTCACTACACCTAATCGTTTTGCAAAGGCATGATCTTCTCCGAGTATAGCAGCATAGGCAGTTGCTTCTTCATCACCTTCATGGATTAGTCCATCTCTCATTAAACATTTCTACAATGGATCATCTAAGATTAAATTAGTTAGATATTTTTTAATCATCTTGTCCATTGTATTGATCCTGCAACAAGTATTGTCGAATAATGAGAATTTCATTATGGAAGGTAAATCAAAATCTAATTTCTCTTCCCCAATGTTAAGGGAGTGTTTTCCACTCTTCACATCTATAACTTCTCCTATAGTAACCAAGAAAGATCTTCCTAAAATGATGGGGATTTCAGCATCTTCCTCTATTTCTACAATGATAAAATCAATCGGAGCATAAAACTTACCGACCTGAATAGGTACATCTTCTAATATACGTAATGGGTGTTTTATTGACTGATCTGCTAATTGGAGGTAGATGGTGGTAGGCTTCAAATCTCCCATCTGTAGCTTCTTACAAAAAAAAAGAGGCATTAGACTAACAGTAGCTCTAAGATCACAAAGTGCACAATTAATGGACATGTCACTGATAGTGCATGGAATAGAGAATGAGCTGGGGTCTTTGACCTTAGGTGGAAGCTTATTTGGAATAATATCACTACATTCTTGCATTAGTGCTACCATCTCATACTCCTCTCACAGTCTTTTATTAGACAGGATTTCTTTCAAAAATTTTGCAGAAGCAAGCATTTGTGATATGGATTCCACAAATAGAGTATTGATTTTCAATTTCTTTAAAATTTCTACAAACCTTTTAAACTATTTTTCTAATCTTGCTTTTACTTGTTGTTGTGGAAAAGGTAGGGTAGGTTAATATGGTGGCGAAGGGACATAGATTTATACCTTGTTACCTTTCCCTAAGGTGGTCTCATTCTCAACATGCACATGTTCTCTATGTGTTTCCACTTCCTCTTCGACTCCTCTAATTCCCTCTGCTATTTCCTTCCGTAAAATATTTCCTTTAACTCCTTTCCACTTTGAAGGGCTATAGAATTAATGGATCCCTTAGGATTTGTCTCTGGCTATCCGTGAAGCATTCTAGTGTGTCAAGAGGAAGATCCCAGTTGTCAAGCCACTTGGATGGTTTGATTTTCTAGCATTTTATTATAGGTAGCTAGGGATTCAACCTTAGAGCTTAAGATTTTGACCTAATTCTTCAAATCCTTGGTTTGTTTATTTTAAGAGGCTATGAATTTCTCCATCATCAACTCAAGATTTGACTTGGGAGGAGACGAGAATGGTGGTCTAAGCTTTTGGAAACCTAGGGGCCTAAAATTTGATTCAGGGATGGGGTTCTACAGTGGGTTCTTATAAGGTAAATTTGGATGGTTTCACCATCCTAGGTTGTAGGTGGGGGCAAATGGATCTCCCTTTTGGTTAATCTATTGACATAGTTAATGTTGTCCACTAGGGTTGCTTCAAGGGGTGGAGGTGTAACTAACTATTATTCAACCGATGACTGTCCTGTAATGCCACAAATCTCACAAATAGTAGGGGAGGTTGTTAATGCATTAACACTTAGTTTATCAATTTTCTGAAATAATGCATCAACTTGTGAAGAAAGGTGATCCAAAGTATCAATGTAATAACTACCACTCTTCTTGGCTATAGAGCGCTCACCTGACCATTGGTAATGATTATGAGCCATATCTTTAATAGTTGCTTGGCCTCTGGTATGCTTTTGTTCATAAGAGTGCCTCCTGCTGCTGCATCTAGAGTCAACATGGTGTTGTAATTTAAGCCATTATAAAACATGTGGACCAGCAACCATTCTTCTAACCTATGATGTGGGCACATTCGCAACATGTCTTTGTAGTGCTCCCATGCATCATAGAGGGATTCACCATCCTTTTGGCTGAAGCTTGTAATAAGGTTTCTTAATTTAACTATTTTGGATGGTGTAAAGTATTTTTTGAGGAAGGCTCAAGAAATTTGATCCCAAGTGCTAATAGACCCAGAGGGAAGTGATCGCAACCAAGCCCTTACTTTATCCCGCAATGAAAATGGAAATTACTGAGGCTTGATTGCATCATCCAACACTCCATTCATCTTTAAGGTGTCGTAATGCTCAAGGAAAATAGAAATGTTTAAGTTAGGTCCTCTATTGGGCTACTACTGAATTGATTTTGCTGAACCATATTGAGCAACGCAGGTTTGAGCTCAAAATTTTTGGCAGCTACATCTGGCTTTTGGATGCTCAATTGTGTCCTGTATGCATTTGAAGATGTAAAGTCTTTAAGAGAGAGATGTTGCTCCTCTTCTTCGTTATCCTTAGCCATGGTCTCTGAACTCACACTTGCTTTTGTCTCACTTATCCACCTCTGCAACCCAGTCAACGTTTGTTCGATCTTAGGGTTTACCTTATATGAGGGCCCATGTTGAAACGATCATTGCATAAAAGGTTCCTAAAAGTGAATATAGCAAACATTCAACTAGAGAAGATAAAGGATAGAAGGTAATTAAAGGATTTAGTCTAGCTAAAATAACAAAGTGCAGAATATAAATTCCCATACATATGCTAATTTTCGATAATAATCTCAGCCTTTTAGTTGTAGATTAGATCTAAGAAGGTCTAATTTCGTCAAATCCACTTTAAAAAATTAAATCTAGCATATATAACAATATAAATGAATCAATCATATGACATACTACTTTAATTCATCACATTGATTACTAAAATAGTACCTAGTCCAATCCTAAAAAGGAGACTACTCAATCATATTTTCAAATGAAATTAATGAAATAAATAATATGATAATCATAATAACAATGCAAATATACAAAGAAGAAGAATTAGACTAAAACAACCATAATCTAGAAGAGAACAATGTTGATTCTGAGTCGACCATACATGAATTACACAATTGAATTTCCAAAAAAATTAAAACTAAAGGAATAAACAATTACATGAAGCTAAAATCAGTAAAGAGGGGTCTAATTATGCACTAAAACAAAATATTGGGTACTAGTCTCTTATGTAGGAGGCAGAATACTAATAGTGTAACACCCCCGTTTTTCACTCCAAACTTTTTTATTAAAACAAGTTGAGGAAGAAGTAAACACTTAGGAAAAATGGGATGTTACCGCCGCACTTGGCATATAGTAGATGTGTGCTACCTATCCCATATCAAATATAAGGCTAAACCGTTCAAATACTTCAAACAACTGAGTGCGCAAGATAATAACTTAATTAAACAACTCCAAAAGTGTGTACATTAGAGGACCCTAATGGGTTCTGATCAAATCATTAAAAAATACATGTGACTAAAGTACAGGGTTACAAAACATATTTGAGGCCATGATACCTAAATTAAAATCATAGTCCACCACAAACCCCACAAAAATTTTCCAAATGTTCTTATTGTCAAGCCCTGACACAACTAAGGTTGGCCCTTTACTAGCGATCTCCAAAAATCTACACATGATCCTCTACTTGTAGAAATGAGCAGGTGATTGAGAAAATAGGCACATCAGTATGCCACCTACTGAGTAAGATAAGTTTTTCCCTCAATGTATCAAAAGTATATTAATTTATCATACAGGAATAGAATGTGAAACATGCATCATAATAAGGCCACATATAAAGGTAATAGTGCATAAGACCCACCATATACAATTCTAGCATAGTATAATACATTATGCTTAGATTCACCACATTTTCACATAACACTTACATAAGCAATAGTGAGGAGTATCCATGCAATCCCTAGGGTTATTTCCAATTATCCAATTCTCTAGGACATGCCATTCATTTATCCATGCATAAATTACTAACCATATTAATGTTCTATTCATGGACATGCCATTCATTTATCCATGATAATCACTCAATCAATGTTCTATTCCATAACTAATTAGTTAATGCATGAATTAGCTTTATTAATTTTAGTAAATCATATCATTACTTTCATTTCTTATCTAAACATTAATTGTTAACTTGGTTACCGTTCTTAATTATCCATCAATACTTACTAACCATATTTATTATCATCGAGTAATGGATAGTGTACCACCCCATGGTCTTACATACCATGGAAGCCTATCCAATAAAATGGACATAACGTCTAAGTTAGAGCCAATCACCAAGTGGACATAAGTCCAAGCCAAAGCCAATCAATAAAATGGACATAAGTCCAGGCCGAAGCTAACCAATATGGGCACAAGTCTAGGCCAAAGCCAACCACCTAGGTAGCCAGACACTTTAGTATCGATGCCCCTAGTACATCATCAGTGTCTAGAGTAGGTATGGCACCAGGACCTCTCAGGATCTCGCTAGAAGGCACAAAAAATCCCAAAGGTAGACTAACCCTTGTAGCTAATGGAGGATTACATAACCCAAACCCATACTCAACTCGATTTTCTTTTATTTTACATGATTAGTGTTATATTCAAAAGGAAAAGTAATCATACAAGGCCTATACAAAGTAAACAAGTAAACTTTCATGTTAATCCATATTAATAATTTTCTTTCCATTTTTTCCAACCATGTGGGTTTTCCATTTATCCTTGGCCAATTTTATTCATATCCACCATCATATTTAATTCTATTCCAATTTGAGTTTCAATACTTTTTTCTCAATAGCCTCACTTATCATAAGTGAAATACCCATTTAGTCCTTTCACTACTCATATGGTATACTATAACCCGTGAACCATTTTGATATTTTAATTAGGCCAATACTCCATTGTAAAGTCTGTAATTTATCCCATTAATAACCATGGTATAATACCACTCATAATATCAAAGAAAAACCAAAAAAAGAAGAAGCAAATTTCGCAAACCATTCAAACCAGTCAATCGACTTAGCCCAATTAGTCAATCAGTTTAACTCAACTAGACCACACTCTCTTCAAACTAGTTAATTGGTTTTGGCAAACTAGTCTACTATTCATAGACTATTCGATATGTTTCTTGAAATTGGTCAATGGGTTCAAGTAGAGAGAAAAACCAAGGTCTCTACAAGTGTACAAGTCAACTATTCTAGGAACTAGTCAACTGGTTTGACGTAACTAGTTGACCAATTTGACTTAATACAGTGCCAAATCACAATTTTTATGCAATAAAAATCATCTTTAGCCATATTAAAGCATGTATCAACATCAACTAACATATTTGCAACCAAATTAGGGTGCGTTTCTTGAAATAATATCATCATAGCCTACTTTTACACATTTTCATGCTATTTACTCAAATCATGTTATTTAAGCATCCAAAGCATACATGTATCTGCATTTCTTCATGCTAACATGCATTTCAGATAACAATTAACATGTGGGAACACATGCTAAACATTTTAGGTGCAAGAATCACTTACTTGATGTAGGAAAAATACTCTTCAAAATATAAATTCCAACTATGGAAATTCTAAGCTTTGAAAACCTTAAAATCAAAGTCATAAACTCATAAATTATATCAAAATCTTATCAAATTTTAAATCTTGAAAACAAAAGAGAATAAAAACATACCAACTTAAGGCCAAAATAAGAGAATTGAAATAAGAAAGAGCTAGAGACAGGATCCAAAGAGTGTGCAACCATAGATTAACAAGGCTCAAAACGTGGAAGAAAGAGAGGGAATACAAGACTTAGAAATATTTAGTGGCTAAAAGAAAGATAAAATGTAGGGATTATTGGGGCTATTTATAGTCAATTAATTAAAGGGAATTATTGAAGATTTGGAATTTGAATCAAAACCCTACCATTAACCATTTGAATTCGATTAGAAAGGATGGGTTTTATCCATAATTTGTTGATCTCTTCTCCAAAGCTCAAATGGTGTCTCTAGAGAATTTAGGTCAATTAGGATAGAATTTGTATTTTGGAATGGAGTAATAGGAATTCTGTGTGGAAGGAATCTTCTAGCCTCTTAGAAGCATACCTAACATCGAAGCATACCTAACATCGAAGCATTAGGTCTCAAAATCATGTAGAGGAGAGAGGAGGAAGAAAATGATGCAATGGTTGTATCTCCCCCTCATTTGTATTAATTAACTTCTAGATAAAATGGAAACAAACCTATTGTCATAAAAATGGTTAGAAATCTCTTAGGGACAATCACGCATGGGTTAGTAACATTCTAATTTAGTGTAAGAGATTTTTCTAGAAAAATAAATCTAAAAAATGTTACCATATCGATAGTATAGTTGATTGTCTTGGGGTCTACCAGCCTACTATTCAACCACTAATCGACCAATTTAGTTAAGGAACCCACATTGGCTAAAGCAAAAAACCAATCGATTGGTATATGGAACCTATCAATAGGTTTGTTTCCAAAACTCAATAAACTTCATTTTTTAACTTGATTTAAAATAAAAATTTGTCCCAAACCAAATCATAACATTACATCAAAATCAAAGGCCTAAATTTTGATAAAAATTCTCATTCAACCATCATAAAAAATGTGGGGTATTGCAAATAGAATATGATAAAGAGTCACTCGATAACATGAGCCTGAAACCCTTCATAAAGCCTTATTGATGATCAAGAATCTCATCCACTATCCTGGTCTCTATTATCATCAATAGGTCTTTAAAACTAGTGGAGGGACCCTCTCTCACCCTTTTAAAACCTTGTTGGTGATAAAAAACTTAACACGTTCCTAGCCGCAAGTGTACATGGTGGAAGTACTAGTCAAGGTCGGTCCCACAAGGATTGGTGAATGACCACTAAGAAAATGATGGAACATAGCTATGTCTAGACTATGAAATGATAAGAATGAGAAATTATAAGCTAAAATAACTAAGTAACTAACTAAGCTAAAAAGAAAAGAAAATAACTCTTAAGTGACTCAAGTAAATAGAAAAGATAAAGTTCCAGTTCATCTCCCCCGATCCTCTATGTAATTGAACACCACATCATAGATATATTCAACAATAATAATCAATCACACCAACAAGGATAGAAAGTGTTGTGCTTTCTCAAGCCAAAAACAACCCTATTACATCTATATGGCCCTAACTACCTCTATCTTAGGGTATAATAGAGTTTAATGCCTTAAAGTTCACAAATTCTTCTCCTTTATTGTTGTAGAGGTTGAATTGATCATCACTCAACCTATAATTTAATCTCTAGTTGTGTTATTGAGTTTAATATAGGATTATATCTCGATCGCACAAGTATTTCCCATACCGAAAAGTAGAACCCGGCCAAAGTTCATCATTTTGTCCTTCAATCAACAACACATTACAAGGATCATAAATTTAATAAAATAAAGAATGTAAATATTCAACACATCCTGATTGTGAAAAACTCCCCTTAACCTTAGCACAAAAATATAGCCAATCAAACTCATTATAAGAACATTAAGAATAACAAGAGATTCCATAGATAGATAAGAGAAAATAAAATACCCTTGTAATCCAATGATTCTAACAAGTGTTTAACTTTTTGCACTTAGATCTCTAGTTTACAAGAGAATTCTTGAGGAATTAAGGAAGAGGATGGAGGAGAGAGAAGAGAGAGGGAGTGGAGACTATTTGGGTGATAAATTAGAATGAGAGTTTAAATACTACGACCTCTTAAATCCCTACAATATTGATAAACATAGGCTTCCCATGTCAGCTTTGATAGTTCTAGGTATATTGACCATAACTCTTTCATTGAGACTCCAGTTGAGCTAATTTTAGATTCATTGGACATATATTGAAAAGAAACACAACTTTGATGTTGAAATATTCTCCAAGTTTAAATCTTATCCTGATATAAATTCCACTTCTTTCACACCTATATATTTTGAATATGGATTCTTGCTTTTATTTTATTCTAAAATTTACATTTTAACTCTAAATCTCTTTTCACTTTAACTTTTTCTCCTCATTACTCCTTTTTCTCATTTCTTCTCCTTTTAAGCTTATTCTTTCTTCCATCATTCGTAATTTTTTATTCATTGAGATCCTATAAATTTTCATAACATAATAGTAGTAACAAGAAAAAAAAAGGAGAGTTCCAATTAAAAATTGAGATAAAAACTCTTATAAACCTTAGGAATAAGATGCAAAATTCAAGTGGTAGTGTGACACACCAAAAAAGAAGAAGAGTGATTCCATGGTGAAGAAGAAACCCGCTTCATGGATGGTTGTTCTTACTTTGGATCCAATGAGTTCCCAATTGATTCCTAAGGAGAAAGAAACAGTCAAAATCGAGGGATCTAATAGTGTAGAGGATGAGCGCACCTTTATTTCAATAGCTGATAAGAATTCCCTAAGGTTTGATATTAGTGTGAATGATGTTTCGAATGAATCTGGTACACTGGAATAGGTTTGAACTACTCTAGCGAACCCTAATACTCCATATCTTATGAGTTCTGCTCCTCTACAAGGGCAGCACGATGTTTAAATATGTCAATATCTACTTGTGAGTAATATAAGACAAGAATGGGGGATGAATCCAAAGTATGTTCCACCACTAATTTTCTAAGGACCCAATAAAGCTCAGATACAAGCTGATGAAATCACTAAAGAAATACAATGATGGGACCATAGCTTGGTTGGATTAGTGGTTAGACTTCAACCAAGTCACACCTAGATGAACCAATTTGTAAGGGATAAATGGATTTTTTTTTACTTTCTTGCCTGAGGTGTTTACTCATGACCAAGGCTTCTTTGTTTTCAAATTTTCAACTCAGGAGGATATGCACCTTGTCCTACCCTATTTGAGTTTTGGGGTTATATCGATGTTGTTAAGGAAATGGTCACCTAATGTTTCATTATTAGAAAAGGACTGGAGGATTATGCTTCTTTGGGTGACTTTTCCTAGAATACCTTTCCACCTATGGTCTAAGGATAGTTTGAGTAGAATTAGTAGTCTTTTGGGACAACCAATATTCGTGGACATAGTCACAGCTTAGAGAGGGATAGTTTCATTTCCTCGATTACTTATTGAGATTGATATAAGTACTCCCCTTACTGAGAGCATTACTGTTTTATTACCTAGAGGCCATGAGATTCAACAAAGAGTGTCCTATGAATGGAGACCTAAGTTTTGTTCCTATTGTGATGTTGTGCGACATGACTCTGTCCAATGTCAATAACAATTGGGAAAAAAAGGACAAAGAGGGATAAACCTGTACCTAATATTGTACTTGATGCATCTGTTATTGCAAGAGCTAATCCTGCAGCTCAGGTTATCCTTAAACCTACTCAGCCTAACATATTTTGGATTGATACTCATGATATAGATCAGTTTAATAATTCTACTCGCAAACCAATGAACACTAGTATAGGGAAGGGGATTGAAGTTTAGGGGAATAGCCTTCCACAATGTTTTATTCCTCTTACTAGATCCTTTGCACAGGGATGTCCACTTGAGAGGTTAAAGGCAGAAGGGGTGGATAAGGGTGATGGATTTCATTTTCCCCCTCCCATATGATAATAGTCATATGGAATATTAGAGGGATTAATAAAACCCTCAAGCACAAGGCTATGAAGCACCTTATGTTAAAACATGGAGTAGGGAATTTGGGTCTGTTAAAAACTAGAGTTAAACATGATAATGCTACTTGTATTGTACATAAGTTAGTACTGAGTTGGAAATGGGAACATAATTATGATAAACATCATAATAGTAGGGTGTGGATTTTATGGGATGAGACTTTGTTTAATATTCAAAATGTAGCTAAGGAAGCTTATGGAATTCACTGTCTTGTTACATGTTTGGATACATAGCATAGATTTATGCTTACTATGATCTATACCTATATTTTAGGTAGTATAAGAGTAGAGCTACGGGATTGGTTGACCAATTTAGCAGGTTAGATCAATATACCTTGGATGGCTATTGAGGAATTTAATGTGGTAACTGTAGCTCATTCGAAACTAAGAGAATCTGTTGATGTTCATGATGTGCTTACTTTTAATCAATGTTTACAAATGTGTGGACTTGGAGGCACTCTAGTTGTTGGGACCACCTTTACTTAGAATAACATGTAAGAAGAGGGTTCTAGATTGTATTATCGGTTGGATAGAGGTGTGGGTAATAGTGAATGGTTTGATCTTTACCCTTTGACTAAGGTGTAGATAGTGTAGGACCTAGTTTCAGATCATGTTGCACTTGTGGTACATTGGAGTGGTACTAGAAATTTAGGTTCTAAGCCTTTTAAAATTTTGAATCTCTAGGTGGAGAAAGAGGTCTTTATAGACTTGGTGTATAGGGTTTGGGCTACAGAGCTTGTGGGAACTAAGGCTTATCATTGTGTGTGTAATCTTAAATTACTAAAACAAAAATTGAAGAAGTTTGATGTGGATCATTGTGGGCATATTATCCAGCAAGCATTGGCTGTAAAACATATATGGTAGGATAAGGTAACGACACTGACTAAGAACCCGTTTGATCAAGCCCTTATTATAGTTGAAAGGTTAGCTCATTTGGACCGGGAAAGGAAATTAAGAGATAAGGAGGCTTTTATGCAACAGAAGGCATATATCAATTTTATCATGTAAGGTGATCACAATAATAAGTATTTTTATGCTAGCTTGCAAGGTAGAAGATCAAAAAATAGAATTATCCAGTTGCTCAATGATTATAATAGAGTTCTATTGGGAGATACTAAGATTCAAGCTGGATCAAGGGCTTCTATAAAAGATTAATGGGATCTACAAGTGCTGAACTAAACCATATCAATTTGGTAGTGTGTAACTTGGGATCTACTCTAACTTCTGAACATCGAAGAGCCTTAAATCATGCCAACTGATGAGGAGGTTAGAAGGGTAGTATTTTCAATGGGAAAATTGAAATCCCCTAGTCCATATGGGTTTAACTCTTTCTTTTATGAGAAAACTTGGTATGTTATTAGAAAAGACATCATTGCTGCCGTGACTAAATTTTGGCATACAAGAAAGATCTTGAGACAACTTAACAACACTTCCATTACTCTCATCCCTAAGGTACTTGGTGCTAATAGATTTAAAAAGTATATATTGATTGTGTGTTACAATGTTCTATACAAAATATTCTCTTAAGTATTGAGTAATAGAATACAAAATGTTCTGCATTTTGTTTTTAGATATAATCAGGAAACTTTTGTAAGGGGTAGGAATCTACGTGATAATGTCCTAATGGCCACATAATTGGTGAAACACTATTAAAGAAAACCCATAAGTCCTCAGTTGATGTTGAAAGTTAACATTTAAAAAGCATATTACTCATTAAAATGGCATGTTCCTAGTTTTGTGGGTCATCATAGATGTCAAAAGTTCAAGATCATAGATATTTACTTTGCTGATCACCTACTACTTTTGGATTTTCTCTTAAAATAAAAATTAGATGATTTTGCAAGATGCTCAGGTTTAAAAGCAAATCCTACCAAGAGCTCAGTCTATATGGGAGGTATTTCTTCTATTTAAAAGATAAGTTTTAGAGGTCGTTGAATATGATGAAGGTACATTTCCTTTTAGGTATATTGGAGTGCCTCTTGAAATAGTACAGTTGGGAATAACACATTTCCAACCTTTGATTGATAAGCTCATAGTCCGTATATAGCTATGGACTAATAAACACTTGAGTTATGTGGGTAGGGTTGAACTTATCATTTCAGTTTTATTTGGTATCCAAAATTTCTAGTCGTAGATCTTTATTGTCCCCAAATCTATGATTAATCATGTTGAGGAAGTGTGTTGAATTTTTTTGTGGAAAGGAATTAGTTCACCTTCACGAAAAGCTTTAGTGTCTTGGCAACAGGTTTGTTTACCTCATAAAGAAGGGGGTCTAGGTTTGAAAAACCTATATTATTAGAATATGGCAACTATTGGAAAGATATTATGGCAATTGGTGCATCATAAAGAGATTTTATGGATCCACTGGGTCCATGGCTATTACATTAAAAGTGAGAATGTGAGTGATGTTCAAAGTAAACCATAACATTCATGGACTTTTAGACAAATTTTGCAAATCAGACAGCGATTGCTTGTAGTGCTCTAGAAGGATAGATGTATAGGTGGGGAGTCTTCAAGATTAGTAACATTTATGAGGTGATCCGAGCTCGAGGAGATGTGAAACCATGGCATAAGATGATTTGGATGCATGTAGGATATCCTAGACACAAATTTATCTATTGGATTTTATGCAGAAGATCCATACTTACTTGGGTTAGGCTTGGTCACGGTGTCACTATTGATTTGAATGGTGGTATTTGTTCCTATGAGCAAGAAGACTGGGATCATCTATTTGTGTAATGTTTAGCATCGAATGTTCGATTGTTTGGCATTTGCCAACCATTTTCCACATGGGACCAAGCTCTAATCTGGATTATTCAGAGGAAGCAGTGTAGAAGAGGATAATAGGATATGATGCGGATGATGATAGCTATAGTTATCTACATGATTTGGCAAGTAAGAAATAAAGCTATTTTTCAAGTTAATGTTCCTCTTGTGCAGACAGTGACTCAAGAGATCATTATCTAGATATTCATTCGCCTTAGTACCTCCAAGAAGATAGAGACCTATAGAACTATGTTAGCTAGTCTTGATATATTTGTTTAACCAATTTTGTGTTTTGGTTGAATTTTGAATGCACATATTTCTCATTTTGGTAATTAATAAAGATTACTATTACTTACCAAAAAAAAGATGCAAAAGTCATACTTATATATGATTAAGAATTGCATCCTCTATCATGGGCTCTATTATCATTGATGAGTCCTCAGAACTAGTGGAGGGACCCTCTCTCATCCTCCCATATTACATCTTAGGCCTCATCATGAAGCCCCACGATCTCATCCCACAAAATTAAAAATATTATCCCAAGTGAAAACTTTACAAATATTATCTCATAAAATAAGAGATAACTCACATGCTTAGTGATCCACTACCCAAAACTCATGTGTAGATCCTAATAGGTCTTAATTGGTGATTTCAATCGATGGGTTTGTTTATCAACTTGTCATAATTGGTTGACTTAATACTTTATTAATATTAAAGATAAATAATTTGTTATATATATATATATATATATATATATATATATATATAGACACACCCCCCCCCCATTTGTACGTTCATAAGCTAAAATAGATCTAAACCTATGGAGACTAGGATCTATATGATTAGACCTATTTTTACTATTTTTCTTATCCCTTGCCTCCACATATAAAATAAAGTTAAGAAATGACATAGAATTTTCAACATTTATAGTAGCAAAGTTAGTTTTTTTGCCTACGCCTCGTCTGACATCCTATAGTCTATACACTTCTTCTAGGATTCTTGGTCAAAGCTATCTGACTTCCCTATTATTATCCTTCAACCATTTCATCTTCACCTTATTATTCTTTTTCCTGTATTAGGCCTAAAACAACCTTATAAGAAAAAGCAAAATATAATCCCACACATGATTGTGCATCTGGTAATCAAGATCAAAATATTACTACATAATAAATTTATACCATATTAGTAATTTATAAAATAATAGTATTTATATGCTTAAATTAACAATATGTAAATACTTCAAGTCATAGAAGAATCTTAGAATGTAAATCTTCAAGAACATTAGCTCATGATTTATATAGTAGCATAATGAAATTCTCTATTGCATTTATAGCGCATTAAGAAAATGTTTGCACATACTCTCACACAAGATTAGCAAAATCTATGTGCAGTGGCTTTTTATTGTTTGGTAACCACTCATCATACAAATCAATATTTTTCCCTCTACCTCTCTTATTTCTTTTGTAGTTCTACAAAAATAAATTTTAAAGTCAATATTAGTACCATTAAATAGTTATTCAAAGTCATATACTTAAACAGTGAAAAATTTATTTGTATATATTATCTCACCAGACTTGCATGCAAAAGATAATCTATGAAGTTTAGGAGGGGGATCACTTGTTGTATCTCCACTATGATATGTAATATCAATGTTTACCATAACTATATCTCAAAGTAAAAAAGTTACAATATTAATAAAAAAATCAATTATATAAAATTAGTATATCACAAGATAGTAAAACTATGTCACATATGTCTAGACTAACTATAATGATAAATACAAAAATTATACCAAATACACACTTAGTCTGAACAAAAACTAGAATCATCACTATAGTCCTCTTCCTTTCTGTTGACCATATCCGAATCTAAATAACTCAAGCCCTCTTCTTCCATGTCATCTAATAGGACCTCATCATTGTCAAAGCCATCAAGGGTCTCATTGACATTCATATATTCCATTCCAATTGTAACACCCCAAAATTCACTACTTTTTTTTTTAAAGCGGAAGTAATTAAAATAGAAACACTTAAAACCTGTGAATTCTGGGAATGTTACCGCCACACTTAGTACCAGACCGGTTCTCTCAAACCGTTCCAGTACCAAGTGCTAAGGCTAAAGAAAAGATTTACGTTAAATTCAAATTAATAATTCATAAAAGGATTCGAAAGATCATACACAAAATCAGAGTACGAGAAATTAAGAGTTAATTACAATACCCTTGAAGTTTCAAATAACACTTGTAACTTCCAAATGGAAATAAATTTAAACAAGATAAAACCCGATGGGTCAAATTCCGGATTGCCTACTCACTCAAATCAGGCCTGCCACCCCAAAATAGTCTCTGATCTTAAACCTGCACAAGAGGTCTGTTCCCCACCATCAGTGGATCATCACAGGACCCATCAACCAAGGTAGTATTAGTACGGGTCCAGTACTGAGTAAGGTGACTTGATCACTAAGGCCAACACATAAATGCATAAATCATGCAGGACGTAAAAGAGCATATTCATAAATACATAAGATCAACCGGGTAAAAGTACAAAGGCCCAATAATCCAGATTAATCATTTAATTGATCTCTTATCAGAATTCGATTCATACCATACTTTTTATCAAATCCATGCGAGTATGGAAGCCCCCACTATTATAGCCGGTGGATCGGAGGCACATAGGGTAGCATACCCAAACCACTATTATAGCCGGTGGATTGGAGACACATAAGACTACGCGTCCTAACCACTATTCCTAACCGGTGGATCGGTTGGCTCCGGCTCCCATGGTATTCCACTGTAAGTAATTAGTATCTTTTAAGCATTCTGGTTTGTGACTGTTGAGCTCGGGAACCCCCACTATTATAACCGGTGGATTGGTCACACATAGGACATCATGTCCTAATCACTATTATAACCAGTGGATCGGTCGCACATAGGGTAAAAACCCTAACCACTATTCCGAACCGGTGGATCGGTTGGTCCCGTCTCAACGATCTTCCTCTTTAGATAATTAATGTTTTAAGTATCTTATTCAGAAGCTTTCACCATAGACATGCACGAATCATAAATCATAAATTCCATATTCAACATCATAATTTATTCACCATTTACACATGTGCTACCACCAAACCCTAGACATGCACCATATACCCTACTTGACCCCCACAACTATAGTCAATCACTCCAAACCCTAATTCAGTCACCTCCATACCCTTATAATGTCTTACGTATTATTTTTCACCCAAAGTGTTCAAACACCCAAATAACTCTTCTATTTCCTCCCTTACATCCCAAATCAACTTTTCACATGTAAATTTCACTTCCATGCAAACACTAATCTTTCCATGCAAACCTTCGAACCTTTTTCATGTAAACCCTAAAATTCCACGTGAAGGCCTAAATTCAACCATGCAAACCCTAATACCACCATACAACCATCGATATCACCATGTAAATCCTAATACCACCATACAACTATAATTACCACCATACAAACCTTAATATCATCATACAAACCCTAATACCAACATACATCCATTAATACCACCAGGTAAACCCTAGATTTCGTCATACAAAACCATAAATTCAATCTAACCAAAACTAAAGATTCACCCATACCAAACCCTAAATTCAAACCATAAAGATTCTTCCATATCAAACCCTAAATTCAAGCCATAAAGATTCTTCCACATAAAATCATAAATTAGAATCTCCCAAGGAAAACTATAAATTGAATTCCCCCAAGCAAATCATAAATTAGATTCCCCCATATAATATCATAAATTACATTTTCCCAAATAACATCATGAATTAGATTCTCCCAAACAAATTATAAATTAACTCTCCCAATCAAACCATAACTTAAATTCTCCCATATAATATTATAAATTACATTCTCCCAAATAACATCATAAACTAAATTCTCCCAAACAAACCATAATTTAATTCTCCCAATCAATCATAAATTAAATTCTCCCAAACAAACCATAAATTCTACTCTCCCACACATAAAATCATACATTAGATTATTCCTTATAAAACCATAAAATTAGGTTAACTCACTTCCCTTAATCAAATTCTTTCCCCATCCTCCTTTTTCATCCTTCCTCACATACACAACACATATCATCATACATAATTAATACACATACCATGCACAACATACTTCAACTCCAAGTCATACCACATATAAAATATTTAATAATAATAAACAATAGATACATAACATGCGAAACACATAATACACATAAGCACATAAAAGGCCTTAGCACTCCTTACCTAAAACGACACCGGTCTTGGAGCACGCTCCTACGCCTCCTTAGGGTTTTGACCAAATAACAACTTACTAATACAAATAACATTAATAAAATTCTAACTTTGCTAAAGATATAGAAATAACAGAAATATTATAAAGGTTGATAATATAGGGTTAAATACTTTACCCTAATAATAATAATGATACTAAAATAATATAAATGAGAATATAAATAAGAATAATAATAGTAACAATAATAATAACAATAAAAAGGACATTATTCAAAAATAAGGTGAAATAAATGCTTCGGCCCCTTTTCCAAGACAATACTAATAATAAAATAAATAATCAAATTTAGTAGTAGTAGTAGTAATAATAATAATAATAATAATAATAATAATAATAATAATAATAATAATAATAATAATAATAATAATAAAATTTAGTAGTAGTAGTAGTAGTAGTAATAATAATAATAATATATATATATATATGTATATATATACTTATAATATAAAATGAAATAGTACTAAAAATGATAATATATTAGTAATAATGTTAAAATGATAATAATAGTAATAAAAGGCAAAAACTGCGAGGCTTAATTAAAAATTTAGGTTTCTACGCCTCCTGAAATAATTACACTATTAAATAATTAATTACACTAATAATAATAATATAATGTACTAATTCTATTAAATAACTAAAATTCTAGAATAATAGTTTTTCTAACTCAAGAATAGTCCCAAACCTGTAAAGAAGATTTAACCATTAGAAAACAGTTGATAAAAATAATAATGATAATTATAATAATAATAATTAGAATCAAATTAACATTAAAAATTAGGATAAAAGCTTAATAATTATCAATAAATCAAAATTAAGTGTTTAAAAGGTCTAGGGTTTCACCTTGAGTTGGAGGATGAAGGTGGCACCGGCGATGGTTCCCGGAGGTGGCCGAAAAATGGGTCTAAGGGGGCCAAAAATTAGGAAAATGGGTGATGGAGAGGAAGAAAATTAAAATAATTATATGGGGCTGTAGAGGATAATTAGTAGGAGTTAATGGTTGGTTTGGAAGGTGTTAGAAGCGACGCATGTGGTGGTGGAAGGTGGTTCAACGTCTCGAGGTGAAATTTTCTGTCGAAGCAACTAACCAACTTTGTGCAATTATGGAGGCTTGTAAAAGATGAATCGAAGGTTGTGGTTAGTTTAGTTAATTAGGGGGTATTGCAGGGAAGAGATTGGTAGCAAGACGAGGTGTTGAAGTTGGCTGGGGAAGGAGATAATGGCGTCTGATGGGGCGGTGGCAGGCAGATCTCTCTTAGGGTTTTCGAGAAGAAGAAGTCTCGAAAACATCCACCATTAGGCTATTTATAGTGTTTAGATGGGTTATTAGGGTTTTGGAGGTCGGTAGGATGGGTTTGGGTGATAGGGTTTGGGAGGTCGGCGTCAAAAATCGGCCGGCGATTGCTTGGGTCGGGTCGAAGGTTCGTGAAGCCAGAGAGAGAGAATGAGCGAGAGTTAAGGATAATTGATTATTCCAAGCTAATTTTCGAGCCTTGAGGAAGAAAAAGAGAGGTGACTCGGCCGGTCAGAGTTGTCGTAGCCGGCGCTGCCATTTTCGGGGGCGCAAGCTACAGGCTGCGTCGACGGAGGAGAAGGGAGGAAGAAGGAAGGAGGAGGGGCTGGTCTGGTTCGCGGGGAAGAAAGAAAGAAAAAGGGAGGGAGACCGGGCGGTCGGCTGGGCGAAGAGGGTGTGCTTTAAATGAAGTGCGACGTTTTCGTGGAGAAACAACTGAAGTGTGGCGTTTCAAAGTCGAGCGAACAAAAGAAAGAAAAGACGGAGACGGGCCGCACGAAGGAGGCAGGCCCAAACGTCGAAGAAGAAAAAGAAAGAAGGAAGGAAGAATTGGGCCGCAGACTGGCCCAATCGAAAAGAAGAAGGAAAAAGAAAAGAGGAAGAAAGAAAAAGAAAGGAAGAAAAAAAAAGAAAAAGGAAGAAATTAATTAGGTTTGGTATTTAAATTAATTAAAATATTTGGGACATTTAAAAATAATAATATTTAAATAAAATATTATTTAAATCCCTTTTTAGGCTAAATTAGGACTTTTAAAAGATTTTCCATAATTTCCATTTTAATTAGTAAAACACACTAAATTTCTCCAATTAATTTATTTATAAAATTATTATTAATTTAAAACTATTTTCTCATTCTTATTTTAAATAAAATAATTTATTTAATTAATTCCCAAATTAAAATATTTAACTAGTTAAAATACCCAAATTCCTCTTAATTAAAATACTTATAAATTTATTCTTAATTTGCCCTAATTAATTCAATTTAAAAATAATTTATTTAAATAATTCTTATAATAAATATCCTTTAAATGTAGTTTATAAAATTAGCCCTTAAAAACAGACTTCGCCCCCGAAGTCTCTGGGAGCGCCTAGGGTTAGGGAAAAACATTCTAAGTGAATGGAAAACCAACTAACGCCAATACCAATATAAACTACCCCCTTAGAAATAAACTTACTAAAGGAAATTTAAATCCAAGAAAATAGGGACACCATATAAAAACAACACTTATAAAAAAATGTATTATTTATGGAAATATATCATAAGAACTCAAAATTTTATTTCAAGCATATAATAAAATATTTAAGTTGAACTCTAACACCTTGAGACAAATTTAGTCATTTCTGAAATTATTTTTCTGTAAATCAAAAAGCATACAATAGAATAAAGCTGATTTTGGAAAGAAATTCATGAATACGTCTTCTAAATTTAAAACTTCCTAAAAATATTAACGATTGAAACAAATAATTTAGAGTCGAAAATATTTTCTACTGATAAAATTATTACAATAAATTTAACTATTCAATAGGAATTATATAATTTAAATAATGTATTTTGTCAACAAAATATACTTCAAAACAACATCGTAATCACATGACAAAGTTATAATAAAAATAAATCTAAAATAAAAAAAATACAAGAAAGAACGGAAATAAATATTATTAACCAAAAATCGAACTCATAAGAAATTTAATTAAATTTAACTATGAATTTGATCCATCGGTTTTTATCTTGTTTAAATGTATTTCTATTTGGAAGTTACAAGTCTTATTTGAAACTTCAAGGGTATTGTAATTAACTCTTAATTTCTCGTACTCTGATTTTGTTGTATGATCTTTCGAATCCTTTTATGAATTGTTAATTTGAATTTAACGTAAATCTTTTCTTTAGCCTTAGCATGGTTGAATTCACAGGTTGTATAGGGGTAACATTCCAAGAATTCACAGGTTTTAAGTATTTCTATCTTAATTGCTTTCGTTTTTTTAAAAACAAATTAGTGAATTTTGGGGTGTTTATGGCTTGAATTTAGGGTTTGGTATGGAAGAATCTTTATGGTTTGAATTTAGGGTTTGGTATGGGTGAATCTTTAGTTTTGGTTGGATTGATTTATGGTTTTGTATGATGGAATCTAGGGTTTACCTGGTGGTATTAATGGATGTATGTTGGTATTAGGGTTTGTATGATGATATTAAGGTTTGTATGGTGGTATTAAGATTTACATGGTGATATCGATGGTTGTATGGTGGTATTAGGGTTTGCATGGTTGAATTTAGGCCTTCACGTGGAATTTTAGGGTTTACATGAAAAAGGTTTGAAGGTTTGCATGGAAAGATTAGTGTTTGCATGGAAGTGAAATTTACATGTGAAAAGTTGATTTGAGATGTAAGGGAGGAAATAGAAGAGTTATTTGGGTGTTTGAACACTTTGGGTGAAAAATAATACGTAAGACATTATAAGGGTATGGAGGTGACTGAATTAGGGTTTGGAGTGATTGACTATAGTTGTGGGGGTCAAGTAGGGTATATGGTGCATGTCTAGGGTTTGGTGGTAGCACATGTGTAAATGGTGAATAAAGTATGATGTTGAATATGGAATTTATGATTTATGATTCGTGCATGTCTATGGTGAAAGCTTCTGAATAAGATACTTAAAACATTAATTATCTAAAGATGAAGATCGTTGAGACGGGACCAACCGATCCACCGGTTCGGAATAGTGGTTAGGGTTTTTACCCTATGTGCGACCGATCCACCGGTTATAATAGTGGTTAGGACATGATGTCTTATGTGTGACCGATCCACCAGTTATAATAGTGGGGGTTTCCGAGCTCAACAGTCACAAACCAAAATGCTTAAAAGATACTAATTACTTACAGTGGAATACCATGGGAGCCGGAGCCAACCGATCCACCGGTTAGGAATAGTGGTTAGGACGCGTAGTCCTATGTGTCTCCGATCCACCGGCTATAATAGTGGTTAGGGTATGCTACCCTATGTGCCTCCGATCCACCGGCTATAATAGTGGGGGCTTCCGTACTCGCATGGATTTGATAAAAAGTATGGTGTGAATCGAATTCTGATAAGAGATCAATTAAATGATTAATCTAGATTATTGGGCCTTTGTACTTTTACCCGGTTGATCTTATGTATTTATAAATATGCTCTTTTACGTCCTGCATGATTTATGCATTTATTTGTTGGCCTTAGTGATCAAGTCACCTTACTCAGTACTGGACCCGTACTGATACTACCTTGGTTGATGGGTACTATGATGATCCACTGATGGTGGGGAGCAAACCTCTTGTGCAGGTTTAAGATTAGAGACTATTTTGGGGTGGCAGACCTGATTTGAGTGAGTAGGCAATGCAGAATTTGACCCATCGGATTTTTTCTTGTTTAAATTTATTTCCATTTGGAAGTTACAAGTGTTATTTGAAACTTCAAGGGTATTGTAATTAACTCTTAATTTCTCGTACTCTGATTTTGTGTATGATCTTTCGAATCCTTTTATGAATTGTTAATTTGAATTTAACGTAAATCTTTTCTTTAGCCTTAGCACTTGGTACTGGAACGGTTTGAGAGAACCGGTATGGTACTAAGTGTGGCGGTAACATTCCCAGAATTCACAGGTTTTAAGTGTTTCTATTTTTATTACTTCCGCTTTCAAAAAAAAGTAGTGAATTTTAGGGTGTTACAAGTTGGTATCAGAGCGGTTGGTCCTTCGGCCATGCTTGTTTTCAAAAATAAATTTGGTTTTCGGACTTTGTATTTGATTTTGAAGTGTATTTTGACCGCTCCTCTATTTGTTTTAAACTTTTTAAGCTGATACCACAAGTTGGTATCAGAGCTTTTGGTTGTTGAGAATCGGGTTTCGATTAGAGATTCGGTTCTCACGATCCTAAATGTTTTAACTGAAAATGTATTTACCTTGTTTCAAGTAAATTTTAAAATCCGGATTAGCTTGTGAGGATCGTACGATGGGGTAGCGTAAGTGACCTTGTGTTTTACTGCTGTGATTATGGTCTTGTAATTAGTTCGTCCTTAAGAGGGTAGTAACCCCACTAGGTTTACCCTAGTCCTATAGGTTTAGTGGATTGATAACCTTAAGGCGTACCTTGCTGGACCCAACTTTACTTGGTTTTGTTTTTTTTGTAAACATTGTTTTATTTTCTTCGGATTTACTTTTAACCTATTTATTGCGATCAATATTTTATGCAATCGTTTGTCAATTTTACGCTACTTAGATTTTCCCTGAATTTTGGGGACGAAGTTCCTTTTTAAGGGGGTAGTAATGTAATACCCCGTATTTTTAAAATCCAGATTTATCAAGTTTAATGATTTTATTAATGTAATTTGATGTACATAATTAATTATTTTAATTTCGATTTGTCTTATGGATTTATCGACGATTCAAAATCATAGTTAAATTTAATTAAATTTCTTATGAGTTCGATTTTTGGTTAATAATATGTATTTCCGTTCTTTCTTGTATTTTTTTTATTTTAGATTTATTTTTATTATAACTTTGTCATGTGATTACGACGTTGTTTTGAAGTATATTTTGTTGACAAAATACATTATTTAAATTATATAATTCCTATTGAATGGTTAAATTTATTGTAATAATTTTATCAGTAGAAAATATTTTCGACTCTAAATTATTTGTTTCAATCGTTAATATTTTTAGGAAGTTTTAAATTTAGAAGACTTTTTCATGAATTTCTTTCCAAAATCAGCTTTATTCTGTTGTATGCTTTTTGATTTACAAAAAAATAATTTTGGAAATGACTAAATTTGTCTCAGGGTGTTAGAGTTCAACTTAAATATTTTATTATATGCTTGAAATAAAATTTTGAGTTCTTATGATATATTTCCATAAATAATACATTTTTTTTATAAGTGTTGTTTTTATATGGTGTCCCTATTTTCTTGGATTTAAATTTCCTTTAGTAAGTTTATTTCTAAGGGGGTAGTTTATATTGGTATTAGCGTTAGTTGGTTTTCCATTCACTTAGAATGTTTTTCCCTAACCCTAGGCGCTCCAAGAGACTTCGGGGGCGAAGTCTGTTTTTAAGGGGGTAGTGATGAAATGCCCCAAAAATTTCTAATTTTATAAACTACATTTAAAGGATATTTATTATAAGAATTATTTAAATAAATTATTTTTAAATTGAACTAATTAGGGCAAATTAAGAATAAATTTATAAGTATTTTAATTAAGAGGAATTTGGGTATTTTAACTAGTTAAATATTTTAATTTGGGAATTAATTAAATAAATTATTTTATTTAAAATAAGAATGAGAAAATAGTTTTAAATTAATAATAATTTTATAAATAAATTAATTGGATAAATTTAGTGTGTTTTACTAATTAAAATGGAAATTATGGAAAATCTTTTAAAAGTCCTAATTTAGCCTAAAAAGGGATTTAAATAATATTTTATTTAAATATTATTATTTTTAAATGTCCCAAATATTTTAATTAATTTAAATACCAAACCTAATTAATTTATTCCTTTTTCTTTTTTTTTTCTTCCTTTCTTTATCTTTCTTCCTCTTTTCTTTTTCCTTCTTCTTTCCGATTAGGCCAGTCTGCGGCCCAATTCTTCCTTCCTTCTTTCTTTTTCTTCTTCGACGTTTGGGCCTACCTCCTTCGTGCGGCCCGTCTCCGTCTTTTCTTTCTTCTGTTCGCCCGACTTTGAAACGCCACACTTCAATTGTTTCTCCACGAAAACGTCGCACTTCATTTAAAGCACACCTCTTTGCCCAGCCGACCGCCCGGTCTCCCTCCCTTTTTCTTTTTTTCTTCCCCGCGAACCGGACCAGCCCCTCCTCCTTCCTTCTTCCTCCCTTCTCCTCCGTCGATGCAGCCTGTAGCTTCCGCCCCCGAAAATGGCGGCGCCGGCTACGACAACTCTGACCGGCCGAGTCACCTCTCTTTTTCTTCCTCTCGGCTCGCAAATTAGCTTGGAATAATCAATTATCCTTAACTCACGCTCATTCTCTCTCTCTGGCTTCACGAACCTTCGACCCGACCCAAGCAATCGCCGGCCGATTTCTGACGCCGGCCACCCAAACCCTATCACCCAAACCCATCCTACCGACCTCCAAAACCCTAATAACCCATCTAAACTCTATAAATAGCCTAATGGTGGATGTTTTCGAGACTTCTTCTTCTCGAAAACCCTAAGAGAGATCTGCCTGCCACCGCCCCATCAGACGCCATTATCTCCTTCCCCAACCAACTTCAACACCTCCTCTTGCTACCAATCTCTTCCCTACAATACCCCCTAATTAACTAAACTAACCACAACCTTCGATTCATCTTTTACAAGCCTCCATAATTGCACAAAGTTGGTTAGTTGCTTCGACAGAAAATTTCACCCAGAGACATTGAACCACCTTCCACCACCACATGCGCCGCTTCTAACACCTTCCAAACCAACCATTAACTCCTACTAATTATCCTCTACAGCCCCATATAATTATTTTAATTTTCTTCCTCTCCATCACCCATTTTCCTAATTTTTGGCCCCCTTAGACCCATTTTCCGGCCACCTCCGGGAACCATCGCCGGTGCCACCTTCATCCTCCAACTCAAGGTGAAACCCTAGACCTTTTAAACACTTACTTTCGATTTATTGATAATTATTAAGCTTTTGTCCTAATTTTTAATGTTAATTCGATTCTAATTATTATTATTATAATTATCATTATTATTTTTATCAACTGTTATCTAATGGTTAAATCTTCTTTACAGGTTTGGGAGTATTCTTGAGTTAGAAAAACTATTATTCTCGAATTTTAGTTATTTAATAGAATTAGTACATGTTTACTATTATTATTAATAATATAATTAATATTATTATTATTAGTGTAATTAATTATTTAATAGTGTAGTTATTTCAGGAGGCGTAAAAACCTAAATTTTTAATTAAGCCTCGTAGCTTTTGCCTTTTATTACTATTATTATCATTTTAACATTATTACTAATATATTATCATTTTTAGCACTATTTCCTTTTATATTATAAGTATATATATACATATATATATATATTATTACTACTACTACTACTACTAAATTTTATTATTATTATTATTATTATTATTATTATTATTATTATTATTATTACTACTACTACTAAATTTGATTATTTATTTTATTATTAGTATTGTCTTGGAAAAGGGGCCGAAGCATTTATTTCACCTTATTTTTGAATAATGTCCTTTTTATTGTTATTATTATTGTTACTATTATTATTCTTATTTATATTCTCTTTTATATTATTTTAGTATCATTATTATTATTAGGGTAAAGTATTTAACCCTATATTATCAACCTTTATAATATTTCTGTTATTTCTATATCTTTGGCAAAGTTAGAATTTTATTAATGTTATTTGTATTAGTAAGTTGTTATTTGGTCAAAACCCTAAGGAGGCGTAGGAGCGTGCTTCAAGACCGGTGTCGTTTTAGGTAAGGAGTGCTAAGGCCTTTTATGTGCTTATGTGTATTATGTGTTTCGCATGTTATGTATATATTGTTTATTATTATTAAATATTTTATATGTGGTATGACTTGGAGTTGAAGTATGTTGTGCATGGTATGTGTATTAATTATGTATGATGATATGTGTTGTGTGTGTGAGGAAGGATGAAAAAAAAAAAGAAAAAGTAAGAAATTAATTAGGTTTGGTATTTAAATTAATTAAAATATTTGGGACATTTAAAAATAATAATATTTAAATAAAATATTATTTAAAACCCTTTTTAGGCTAAATTAAGAATTTTAAAATATTTTCCATAATTTCCATTTTAATTAGTAAAACACACTAAATTTCTCCAATTAATTTATTTATAAAATTATTATTAATTTAAAACTATTTTCTCATTCTTATTTTAAATAAAATAATTTATTTAATTAATTCCCAAATTAAAATATTTAACTAGTTAAAATACCCAAATTCCTCTTAATTAAAATACTTATAAATTTATTCTTAATTTTCCCTAATTAATTCAATTTAAAAATAATTTATTTAAATAATTCTTATAATAAATATCCTTTAAATGTAGTTTATAAAATTAGAAATTTTCGGGGCATTTCACCAATGTTCAATGTTATAGTAGTAAATTTAACCCCATTAACTACTTCGACCAAATCAGTCTGATCATGATCATCATTCATACCCCAAATGTGATGATGTTCACTTCCCAAACCTCCTTCCAATTATATACTATAAGAGGTTCATATATATACTAGACTTATTTTGCCTAAAATCCCAATATATAGATAGTTTGTTAAATGCGCCTCACACGCGCTCCCAAATCCCATCTCCTGTGATGGGGAAGACTCAGCGAAAGAAAACTAAGCACGCTAACAGTTCATCTAGCAAGGGTGGAAATTTACCGGTGAAGGACAACTTGTTACCTAACGATTGTAATGATGATTGAAGTAGTGATTGGAATGTTATCTTGGAATCACTTAAAGTAATAACATCTATTCCATCGAATAAGGAGAAGAAGGAAGAGCTAATTGAGGATTCTATGGATCCTTTGCTGAAGTAGAGTAAGGCTAGGAAGGCTATTGATTCAAACCAGATTGCTTTTAACCCTAGCATGGATGATTTGAATCATCATGGTAATATTTAATCTTCAACTAAAGCATTTGAAAGTTGGAAGGATATATTGATCAAGAACCATAGAGAGAAGGGGTCCTTAACCAGACATCCTCCCCTCCTATGATCATCAATGGTAAAGCCCAAGCACAACTTGTGCAGGAGGAAATTGAGGTTGAGGAGAAAAGGTGAGCTTACATGTTTGTAGGAATGGTTACAGAATTTCAGTTATCTCACCCACAAATGGTGAAACATGTGAAGGATAATTAGACAAAGATTTTTATCATTCCTCAAATCTTCTTGCATGATTTGGAATATTTCCTATTCAGATTTGATAATGAATATAATTTTGTATCAATTTTGAGAAAGCCTTATTAGTGTTTTAGATTTAGACCCTTACTTTTCAAGAATTTGAATCCAAATGAACCCTTTGATAATGTTGAATGGAGGAAAATGCCTTTGTGGATTACATTACCTAGACTACCTATAACTTAGTGGTCTACTAATACTCTTAGTAGGATTGATAGTTACATTGGAGTTATTATCTATGTAGATATGGTTACATCTATAAAGTCTTGGGTATCCTTCCCTATATTGCTAGTGGATGTGGATGTTAGTCTCTCTATCACTAAACAAATATAGATTTCCCTGCCAAATGGAAATGTGAGAAGACAATATGTTCATTATGATTGGTGACCGAAATTTTGTCTAAAATGTGATAGAGTAGGCCATGATTTGGATGCTCATTTACCTAAGCCTATGCTAGAGAAGGACAAGCGTATTCAAAAAGTTTGGCAAGTGAAAAAGCCAACTCCACCACAAGAGCAAAAGGTAATATCAAAAGAGGGAAGGAGTCATGACTAATTGTAACATCATTAATGCCAACTAAGGAAATACAACACGGACAAACTTCAACTTGCAATGAATATGACATCTTAACCATGTGTGATCCTATAAATGTTGAACAATACCTAAACAGAATAGAAAAAGGAAAGGGAAAGGAGATTTATATTGAATCTAGAGGGGATATTAATTAGAGTGGTAACATATGCCTAATTCCATGTTAATGAATCTTGCTGTATGGAACGCCAGAGGTATAAATAAACCCATGAAGCATAAATTAGTTAGTAGATATATTCAATATAATAGTTTTCATATATCTTGTCATTTAGAGACTCATGTGAAATAAAGAAATATGCAAGGTGTGTTGAAGAGGTTTGGTAACCAATACTCTTTGATTCACAATTATTCTCCTCACTATAATGGCATGATTTGGATTCTTTAGAGAGCAGATTTTTTAAAACTTCAAGTCATTGGTACCTTTGATTAGTTTTTTCATTGTTATGTTGAAATGCATGATGGTAATCACTTTCATCTCTCAGTTGTGTATACTCATAATGACAGGGGTGCTAGAAGATATTTGTGGACATGGCTAGTGAACTTCCTTTCTATAAATAAACGAAGCTTAGTCATTATAGATTTCAATGTGGTTCTTGCAGCATAGAAGAAGACTGATGGCAATCTTCACACAACAGATATGGAAGAATTTTCTGAATGCCTATGTACCTATAGGTTAGGGGAAATTCGATCAACTGGCCCTCTTTTTACTTGGTCTAATAATCAACTAGGCTCTACAAGAGTTTGTTGCAAGCTGGATAGGGCTCTTAGGGATAAGGAATGGTTTGAAAATTTTAATCATGTTTGGGCTGAGGTTATGGAAGACTACCTTTCTAATCACTATAGGTTGCACTTAAAGTGGAATCAACATGATAGAACTAGGGTTAAACCCCTTAAGTTCTTTAACTTTTGGACCTCTTCTCCTAATTTCATGCATTGTGTTGCGCAAAATTGGAACCATCTAGTCTAGGGATCTAAGAAATACAAGTTGGTAGCCAAACCTAAATGCTAAAAAAGGGCCCTAAAGCATTTTAATTCTAAACACTTTGGGAACCTAAGCAAGAAAGTAAATCAAGAAAAATAAGATTGTTTAAGTTTAACCAAGCCCTTCAATCTACTCTTGGAGACAAGGACTTGAAAATCCAAGAGGGTATTATGAGAAACAATTGGTGGCATCAAGTGAAGTTAGAAGAGCATTTTCTCCCGCAAAAATCTAGGACTCAGCATATCAAGTTAGGAGATGGAAACAATGGTTTTTTCCATGCAAAACTAAATGAGAGAAGAAGATATAGTAATATATATACTTTGTATAATAACATAGGGAGAAAGCTTACTTCTCAGCTGGATATTAGCAATGAAATACATAAGTTCTACACTAACCTACTAGGTTCTTCAGCAAATGTTCTTGAGATGGTGCATCATGATATTGTAAAGCAAGGCCTTACTTTTCAAAATGACCAAAGAGCCCATTTGATAAGGTCTATCACTGATGTTGAGATAAAGGAGGTTGTTTTGAGGATGAGAGACGACAAGGCACCTGACCCTGATGGTTTTAAAGCTCACTTTTACAAGTTCACTTGATCCATTATGGGGTAGGTTGTCATTGAAGCAGTAAAGAATTTTTGGGAAATTGAGTATCTATTTAAATCATTGAACAACACTTCTTTGCGCTTAATTCCCAAAAAACCCTCTACTAGAACTATGAATGAAAATAAGCTAATATCTTTTTGCAATGTTACATACAAAACTATATCCATAGTTCTTGCTAAATATTTATATAAAATTTTACAAGCTATAGTTAAAGGATCTCATAATGCTTTTGTTGAAGGGAGATGGATAGGAGAAAGTGTATTATTGGCTCAAGAGCTGCTAAGGAAATATAGTAGGAAGGACATCAGCCCATGTATGGTGTTAAAGGTTGATTTAAAGAAAGCCTATGATATTTTGGAATGGAGTTTCATTAAACACCTATTAGAAGGTATTGGTTTGCCCTGTCATTTTACTAAAATGGTTATACAGTGTGTCTTAAGAACTCATTTTTCCATTAGTTTAAATAGCACTCTTTGTAAACCTTTTAAGGGTGGTATAGCGTTAAGATAAGGTGATCCCTTATCTCATTATCTCTTTATGTTAACTATGGAATGTCTATATCGGTTAATGAAGACTTTGTAAGATGATAACCAATTTATAAGGCATCTTAAATGCAAGATTACCAAAGTTATCAATCTCAGTTTTGTAGATGATCTGCTTATTTTCTGTAAGGGCCACTTGAAGTAAGTAGAGATGATTATGGATAGAATGAAGACTTTTTATATCACTTCAGGCCTTCAAACAAACCCTGAGAAAAGTAATGTCTTCTTTAGTGGAGTTAATGAGGATACAAAACATCAGATATTATAGATGTTTAGCTTCAAAGAAGGAAATTTCCCTTTTAGGTACCTTGGTGTTCCTTTGAACCCTGGATCTCTCAAGGAGACTTAGTACCACCCTCTCATTAATAAAATTATGAAAAAATTGAAATCTTGGACTATAAGATACCTAATCTTTGTAGGGAAATATAACTACGTCAATCTCTTATTTTTGGTAATGAAAACTTTTGGAAGCAGATGTTTGTATTACCTAAAGCTAGGATTCATCATCTGGAAAGCCTCTATAGGGATTTCTTATAGAATAATAGGGATCCACAAAATAAGAAAGCTCTTGTGGCTTGGTAAATAATTTATGTAACGAAGGGAGAGGGTGGAATCGGATTTAAACAAATCATTCACCGAAATTCAGCCTGTAAGACTAAATACGTCTAGAAACTTATAGATTTTAAGGAAAGTTTGTGGGTTAAATGGATGCATGAAAGTTACATCAAAGGAAGAGATATTTGGTAGGTTGAGGAGAAAAATAAGTACTCTTGGATGTACAAGCATCTGTTAAAGGTTAGGGACCAGATTCAATCACATTATGCTAAATGTTGTATCTATGAAAACTTGAGTTCTAAACTGGTGTGTCATGCCATCAGACTTACAAGGCCTAAAGTTGCATGGAGCTCATTTTCCTAGAATCATAGAGGATTGGAAAGGCATAAGTTCAATATTTGGTTGATTTGCAACAATGCCTTATCATTAAAGCAAAACTATATAAATGGGGGGTCACTATGGATAGCATGTGTGAGGCATGAAGAAATGATGAAGATGACCTCGACCATCCACTAATTTACTACTCAGGTGCTAGGGTCCTATGAAACTATATCCTGAGGTGTTTGAAAATGCAAAGAAATGTCATAGATTGGAAGAGCTGCATTAAATGGTTGATCAAGAAGACCAAAGGGAAAGGAAAGAAGGTAGCTTGGAGAGCTGGTTTCAATGCTCTTCTCTACCATATTTGGATCGATAGAAATATGGTTGTTTTCCAGCTAATCTAATGGAATCCAAGAGCCATAGTTAGAGAGATTTTCTATGAGGTTTTTATTTAATTTATTAATACTTCTAATGTTCATATAAATAACTACTTAAGTAGATTTGATAGATGGATAGTCTAATTTGGCTAGGGTCATGCCCCTTGTGGTTTTATAGTTGAGCTACATTGTATCATCTTCTTTTTTGTAATAAATTTATTAATTAATTACCAAAAAATCCCAATATATAGTGATTATTTTTATACCACTCAAACCTCATATACACACATGTAATTTTTTTTCCTACATGACTCTTTCCTTTCTCTATTAGTGTCAGACCATTTACATTTGAACAACAAAATAGAACAATCATTTATATAAGATAATTCAATGACCTCTAATAACTTTTCATACAAAAATGTGTTGCAATTCTAGGGACACACACACTGTTGTGTGTTCTTCTATTGATATCTCTATGGTGTGTCAAATATTTAACTCTATTGATCAAACAATCAAGATAAGTTGATCCAACACTTAATGGTTGATGTGACAATGTAAATAATTCATCATTACATTAAACTAATATGGGTTCCCATAACTTTTACAACTATAAATAATTTTATGTTATAAAAATGTTATGACTGGTATTATATTAACTAAATGTGCATGGATCCATGAAAATTAACCTTGGATTAAAACCAAGATGTAAACTCTTTCTTTTAAATATCAACTAAATTACCACCATGTTATCTAATTTTAGTCATGTGTTTACTACGAAAATTTAGTAGATTCAATTTTACCATCATAGAGAGTATAATTAATAAAATTAGATTATGGTAAGTTAATACTTACTCTAAATATTCTTATATGTTAGGAAAATTGTTGAGAATGTACCAATGAAGCTTCTTTAGCTGCTTAATAGGTAAGTTTGTCTTAGTACTCTCACCACTAGAATGAGCATGACAATGGAAAAGCTGCATGACAATGGAAAACCAACAGCTGATGACATACCATAACATCCTTATTTCTTTCTACTATGTTAAACATTTTATCAACTTCTTACATGTACACATAATTGAAATTCAATACCTTATTATCTACATAACCTTCAAAAATAGAACCCTCCAACCAAGAATAATTTTTGATATACTCTTTCAAGTCCTTCAACTTCCAATCAATAGTATACATCCATCTACCATACATGGGACCACCTAATTATGTTTATTCTAGTAAGTGCAATATTAGATGAACCATGGCACTAAATAATGTTTGAGGGAATATTCGCTCAATTTTACAAAGGAGCACAACAGCATTACCTTCTGTCTTCTCCAAGTTAGACAATCAAAGTGTCCTCAAACAAACTAGATTAAAGAAGCTACATAGTTTTATGATAGTGTTCACAACTTATTTGTTCAAGAATCCACAAACTCCAAATTCTAATAGGCATTGTAAAGTCACATGATGATAATGTGACTTTAGGCCACCATTACTATTATCATTATTGCTAGCATTATTCTTGAGGTTTCCAACAAACCTGTTTGGAAACTTCACTTCCTTTAGAAACTTCAAGAACTTTCTCTAATAATTAGAATCAAGAATAAAGTATGCCTCAGGTTTCATCAACTTCTTTCCCTTAAAATACAATAATAATTCATTTTTTATGTTTAAGTCCCCTAAATCACATCTGTAACACCCTAAAATTTAGTACCAAAAATTTTCATTTTATTTAATATTTAGCAGAAGCAATTAAATCAAAACTTGTGAATTTTGGATATGTTATTACCATGATTAGTACAAGCCCGCCCCCAGTCATTCCCGTACTAACCACCAACCATCACAATTTAAATCCAAAACAATGTTTCATAAAAGTGTTGGAAGATACATAAACAGAAATTAGAGTATGCTGAAAAAGGTTTACAACCCAGAGTACATGATTAAAATTCTTCAATAAGAATAAAGGTTACAATACAATAAAAAACTTAGTAAACCAATACAAAATAAAGGGACATAGAAAAGGTAAATCCGGTCATGATGCTCTCGAATCCCCAAGCCAATCCATGCTCGACACTCAGCCCCACCCGATGCCTCGTAGGTATCGAAAGCATCAAAGACGATATTACCAACCTGCACAAACTCAAAGGAGCCTTCACCTCATAGGAATGAGCAGCACCCATGAAAAGGGTGATCAATATGCTACGTACCGAGTAAGGTAACCATGCACTAATGCCAACACACCAAGGCACAAAATACAAGAATGATGACATAACAAAATGTAATCATTTTAAATAAGTAAAGGCCAAGTTGTAGTCTAGATAAACTGATTATTTAATTTCTAATCAATGCTCAATTCACAACATGCTTATTCTCATTCCATATGAGTGCGGAAGCCCCACTATTATAGCTAGTGGACAGGAAACATATAGAGCATAAAGCTCTTGACCGCTATTATTGCCGGTGGACCGGTCTCTAGGGAAAGATGCTCCTGGCTACTATTTTTCGCTAGTGGACCGGTCTGGCCCCGACTCTCATGATTTTTTACTATAAGTACTTAGTGTCTTTCCCATGTATTATCATAATTATGTTCGGTTTGTTGAGAACGGAATACCCTTTATTATAGCTGGTGGACCAAAAACATATAGGGCATAATGTGCCTGACCACTATTATTCGCCGGTAGATCAGTCTCCAGGGCACTAGACTCCTAGCCACTATTCTTTGCTAGTGGATCGGTCTGGGACTGGCTCAATAGCCTTCCTCTTTAAATGATTAGTGTCTTACTATGTTTTATTCAACAAGTTTTCATCCTAGACATGCATGACTAACTCCATCTACGCTTATTTTCCAAAGAGGGCCCGTCCCATATCTTGAGACTTCTGTACCTCCTAACTAGCTTTGACAACCTTTCCTCATTCCACTTGCTCACACTGGAGGCCCAACTCCTAAGTGCGTAGGTCAAGGCTCACTACCTTGTACCCCCAAGTCTACTCACAGTCTTATCCTAGGATTTTCTCTAGAAACCCTAATTTGGGCCTATTTGGCCCATCCTTCTCTACCTCATACAACCCAAACTGTTTAAACACCCCACACGTCACAACCCTTAGATTCAATCCTCATCATCTCACTTTACTCTCCCAAATACAAGTGTGACCACGAAACCCTAGGTGGCCACACCAAACCCTAGCATCCTCCTTTCAATATGTCATCCCTCCATTTCTCACCTTCCACTCTTGTTTTCCCATGATACCCATGCTCGCCCCACACATGACAATCCTCTACCCCTATCTCATACTCCAATCATGCTCATTTATTTTTCATTTTTCCACCTTCTCAAACAAGGGTTTCCTCCCAAACCCTAGCTTGATCTCCTATACACCCTTATACTATCCCATGTACTATTTTTCACCCAAAGCCTCCAATCACCCAAACGACTCTTCCATTACCTTCCTCACACCCCAACGTAACTTTCCATATATAAAGTTCACCCTCATGCAGACTCTTAACCATTCTATGCAAACACTCAAAGTTCTCATGCAAAAACCTAAAATTCCCATATGAAACCCTAGATTCTCCCAAACAAACCTTAGATTCTCCCTTACGAAGTTCTCTTACTCTTTCCTTTTATCTAAAGTCCCCTTTTATTTATCCACTCATGGATCATGGTGTATTTATGTCAATCCCACCTTCGTTAGCCAACTTACTTCCCCTTGGTCATCTTACTTTCCCATTTTTCTTTTTCATCTTTCCATCCCACAATACCACATTAAATATGCTTGCATGCATGTCCTAAAGGGCTACATCACATCACATCTCACTGCATATACATATTAAACACATACGATAAGAAAGTATATGAGCATACCTCAACTCCAAGCTACGCTACACATAAAACAGTTATAGCAATAGCACAAGATACACAACATGTCATTACACATGGCATCCAAGGCATATAAGACACATAGCACACATAAGACCTTAGCTACACCCTTGCCTAGCACGCACTAGTCTTGGAGCACGCTCCTACGCCTCCTTAGGGTTTTGAATGGTTTCACCTATAAGAGGGAAAAACTAAGGATTAGTTTTCCTCCTACCAAAATACTATTATTTCCTATTTTATTCTAAGATTAGGGTTACTATTATTAAAGGAAACTTTACAAGTGAAAAATAGGGTTTTTATCCTCAATTTAGCCTACTAGATTATTACTAGTCAAAATAGGGTTTTTGATAATATTTATAATCATATTTATATTATTAATTCTAATAGCTTTATTTCCTCTAATAATAGTACTAACACTAGTTATAGCAAAAATAGTGATATTAATAGAAATACTAATACTCCTAGAATTAGAAACCCTAGTATTTTTGAAGCTAATGCTAATAATAAGGTTAGAGATAAAATAATAATATAATAATAGTAATACTAAAAAAATACTAATATTGCTAAGGATAATATTAATAATAATATTAATATTTAAAATAATGATAATATAAGGGTTCGAATACTTTTACCCTAATAATAACAGTAATAATAATAATAATAATAATATTATTATTATTATTATTATTATTATTATTATTATTATTATTATTATTAATATTAATATTAATAGTAGTAATAGTAGTAGTAATAATAATAATACCGTATAGTAATAGTAATAGTAGTACTAGTAGTAATAATAATAATACAGTAATAATAATAATAATAATAATAATAATAATAATAATAATAATAATAATAATAAGCACGTTAGGAATAATATTAGCAATATTTGAATAAATAATAATAATAATAATAATAATAATAATAATAATAATAATAATAATAAGGTTTGAGTATTATTCTTTTATATCGACAAAATGATATCATACCAAAACTAGAATCAATAATAATAATAATAATAATAATAATAATAATAATAATTATTATTATTATTATTATTATTATAATGATAAAAACTATAGTAACAATAATAATAATAATAATAGAAGTGTTAATAATAATATTAGTAAAATTAATATTCGAATAAGAAATATTAATAATAAGGTTTGAACATTTTTAATAGCAACAAAATGATAATATGCTAAGGCTACCATTGATGATTATGATGATGATGATGATGATAATGAAAATCAAAATAATAATAATAATGAAAATCAAAATACTAATAAAATAGGGTTTCGACCCCTTAATAATAATAATAAATATATTCTAAGGATGAAAATAATAATAAATATGGTAAATAATAATAATAATAATAATACATAATACATAATAATAACAATATAAATACAATTAAAATGGATAAGGCTTGCATAATTAGGGTTTAAGGATTGAGACGGGTTAGGTACTACCTACGGTTGGTGGTGACCGGCGGCAGTGATGGCGGCGGGAAAAGAGGGGAAAGAGGGAGATAGTTGAGTTTTGGGAAAAGGAGAGGCGGAATGAGGGTGGAAGTTGGGGTGGTTGAGGGTGCCCAAGTTGAGAGGGTTGGAATGGGGGTGGTGGCGCAGCCAAAGGGGGCGATGCAGGCGGCGACGCTGTAGTGGCCGAGGTTGGTGGAAAGGGAGGAAAGGAGGAAGAGAGGGAGGAAGGGGAAAAGGAGGGTAGGGGGAGGTAGAGGAAGGTATATAGGGAAGTTTGGGAGGTGTATGGGGTGGTGGTTGCGGCGGGAGTTGTAACAAATAGTGGTGTGAAGGGTGGCAGGGGTGGAAGTGTGGATACTCAGGAAGGGTACTTCGCATGGCCAGGGTGGCTCGTGCAAGGCAAATCAAGGGTGGAAGGTGGCATAGTTTTGTAGAGGGTGATGTAGGGAGTGGTGTTGTTGGTGGCTCGAGCGGTGACACTAGGTGACGGCAACAGCAAGGGCATGTGATTGAGCGGTGGTGCACGAGTCAGGATCTCTGGGCTGCGAATGGAAAACCAAATTTGGGGCCGCCTAAGGGGTATTTATAGATCGAGATGGGGAAACGATAGAGGGAAGTAGGAAAATAGGGGCAAGTGGGATAAGGCACACCAGTCGACGATGGTAGGCTCGCATAGGTCTGCCATGGTAGGCTATGATTGGGTCGGGGAAAAGGAATGGGAGCACAAGAAGAGAGGTGAAGGTTGGTCAGGTCGAAAAGTTAGGCAAATCAGCGTGGAAGAGAGGGGAGGGATTTCTCGTTTTTAGGCATGGTTGGCGGAGAACATCAAGGTGTAGGTCAGGTTGAAGTTGCAGGCACGCATCTAGGAGAAAGAAGAAGAAGGTTAGACCGGCTAGTCCAAGGAGAAAGAAAAGAAGGTGGACCGGTTGGGAGACGGGCTAAGGAAAGGGAGGTGAGGCATGTGAGCTAGGACACAGTGAAGGAGAAAGGGGAGGAAGGGATTGGGCCACAGGGTAGGCAGGCCCAGACCGAGGAGGATGGGGAAAGGAAGAAAGGAGAAGGAGAGAAAAGAATTAAAAAGGACAAGAAGGAAGAAAAGGGAAAAAGGGAAGAAAGAAAAATGGATGCATTTTGGTATTTTGGGCATTTGGTATTTTTGGAATATTATTTAAAATAATAATATTTAGAAAATAATAATTAAATCCCTTTTTAGGTTAATTTGGGTTATTTTGAATAAAGTTTCCAACAAAACACCCTAATTTTTCCTAATTAAATTATTTATTATTTTCTTCTTGAGTTTCCTTAGTTAATTCCCTTTTATTTTAATAAAATAATTAATTTAATTAATTTTTCTATTAAATCCTTAATTAGCTATAATTTCTAAAATTATGATTTTGGAGTATTTCAACATCTTTCATTGTCTATCTCTTTTAATTTTTCATCATCACAGACTATCATCCCAAGCAAATTGATAAAAAAAAATCTCTCAACCTGTATAAAATCTAAGTTATGTTTTTAAAAATTTGTTGACTAATAAGGCAAGTTAAAGAAGATGCATTTCTTCTTCCAATTCAATTCATCGATACCCTGTTTCTTTTTAGATGATCAAGATGCTTACTAGGTTAATATTCAGTAACATAACTCAACTGCATCAAAATATCATCACACAACAATCTCTTTAGAGGTTCCCTTCCTTTGAGTTTTCCATTGAATTGATAAATTTTTTCTAAACGTATGATTGGTGAGGAGGAATCGTAGATGGTCAAAACACCTAATCTTGTTACTCAATCTCATAGAATTAGAGTCTTTATTGCAATTGAGACATTTTAAATTCTCCTAACAAAACAATCTAACAGATATGATAAGACTAGGAAATTGTTAATGGTCTAAAGTAGTGTTCCATGCATTTTGAAAACCTTGTTATTGACCTCATCTAGTGTATCAACCTCTAACTCCATAAGTTATTCAATTCATCAAGCAATGACCGGAGGAACACGTCAAAATCCATACCTAGAGAACTTAAAATGGAAATCAACAACATTAACATTAAAAATGGGTCCTTCATGTAGCACTAGGTGTATGTTATACGTGGTCAAGATAACTAGCCATAAAATTATATATAGAAATCATTCTAAAGGGTTCAAAACATCTTATGCCATCCCCAATCGTAAATTTTTTGTATCAATGGCAAAATCTAGGTGATTTGCTTCAAAATACTTTCATGCTTCACTGTCAACAACATGATGCAATATCCTTGGGTCTACTAATCGGCCATTCAAATTCCACCTTATGTCATGATTTATATCTCTACAAGCATATAGTCTCTTCAACCTCGATGTTAGAAGGAAGCATCACATAGTTTTCTTGCCCATTGTAGCTTCATCTATCCAATGAGACATGCCCAATACATGATAATCATCTCGATAAACATTTTCTTCCAATACAAAGCATAATCATACTTCCACACATGAATGAATTCATAGCCTAAACCCACCATCGTCATCCTATTATTTTCCTTGTAGTGTGATTCGACTAACATGTTTCCTTCTACAAGACCTTCTTTTTGCAATTTAAGAATCCCATAAAAAGAATTATTCATCAACTTATTTAATACCTTATGATTCGTCAAATTCACTAAAAAATTTAAAGATAAGAAATTTTCACACCTACAATATAATTAAGCCTCCATCTCTTTGAATAACTCATTGTAATATAGATCGTTTACATTTCCACCTAAGTCCTTATATAGAGGACCATGCACTTCATCATTAATACTATCTTATCCTTCATTACCACAACTTAGCAAATCACCAATTATATCTTCCATCTCATATCTTCCCTCCTCAACCATTTACACTAGCTCCAGTTCATGTTGGACTTCACCATGATATATCCACTCATCTTCATTTTGTATGAACCCACTCCACAGTATCTGGTATATCTATGTTATTAAACTTTGTGCATAGGAAATGAATCCAACCATCATCATTCCTAATACATGGTCTTGCCACTCTAATAAATGTTTGAAGTACATTCCAAAATTCATTTGATCATCAATTCTTTAACAATGTCCAAATTTTATTGATTGTCATTTTATCTATATGAAATATATTTTAAAAATATTTAATTATAAAATGTCAATTATATTAAAAGAAATATTTATATACATAAGATAAAAGTGTTACAAATTACAAATACTATTGACCTTGATTATATATCAAAAAGGTACTAGAACTAAAAATAGGTGTCCTCATTGAATGTCATCGATCATCCATTTAGTCCACCCTTCTCGTACAATTATCTGCTTTTTCACTTCTTAAAAAAAGGTGCATCTGTCTCGTAAGAATAAATAAGTTAATGAGGATATGCACTCATTGGCATCCTATGCCAAGACCTCCCGTGTTATCTAGTCACAATATCTTATAAATTGTCCACCATTAACAACACTAGGGTGTGGAACATTAGTGATAAATAAATCTATATATATCTAGATCTCACCTCCAGCCAAGAATGAATTTGTAGTAAGATCAACAAAAGATAATATGATAAGAACTTAAAAGGTCCTAAATATAAGCCCCTCCGTACCATGCGATGTAGCACATCACGTACCCAACTAACATTCGGAGACATACTATAGTATTATAAAGGGTACTAATCAAGTAAACGATGCATCCTATAGCCCTACGAAATGGAAATGTAGTTACTTTAAAATACTTATGTTATTATTACATACAATTATATAGTAATGGATTATCATATTAGTAATTTATTAGGGTTACTATTAGAGATAGGGTTACAAAGTATTCTACATATCTTGTAATAAATTATTTAATACCAATATAAGTTATATAATATTAAATTATTATTAAATTAATAATACTTTATCTAAGGTTAAAAATAATTTATTATCTCTAAGTATTGTTATGTTATTATTCTATATACTGGTTAAAATTAATTACTTAGGTTTTAGTTGATGGAATAGAAGTTATACCATGAATTTAGTTTTTTACACATGCTTTGGTTTACATTTGATTAATTAGGTTTTTTTTATTTATTTATTTTTATAATTTTTTTATCCAGAGGTTGGGGCTGTAACTTTCCATATTTAGCGGAAGTAGTTAAAGATATGTGTGAAATAAAATATAACTACTCCTATAAAATGTTACTACACAATATTATATTGTTAGTTTTTTCCCTTTATTTTTCAAATTGTATCATTTATATTGTTGGTTTGTTTTCTTCTTCTTCTTTTTGACATAATAGATGCATAGGCAAGAAATAAGAATGTTAGGTTTACTAGAAAATTTTAGCTGGTACTCTTATTTTATATAGATATAGACTAATTAGGGTTTAATGATTCTGGATAGAGTTAGGGTTTAAAAATATTCCACATACTTAATAATAATTTATTTAAAGCCTATAATATTTTAAGATTTAAAATTTTTATTCTCTTAAAAATAATTTATCCATGGATAAAAATAGTTTACTAGCTCAAAGTATTGTTATGCTATTATTCTACATGTCGTTTAATATTATTTTATCTAAGACTAATAATAATGTATAATTATAATTATTATACCTTTTTAATAATAAAATTTTCAATCACAACACATATATTTAATCACAATAGCATACATATACAATTATTGCCTCAATTTTTATACCACTTACATAATAAATTATTTAATTAGTGTTACCAACATACATACATAATTACCATTATACATACATTTAATCACAATATATACATAAAAGTATAATCACGTTTAACATATATATATGTACATACATACATACATACATACATACATACATACATATGTATGTATGTATAATTATCTCCTTCAAATTTTATATAATAATTAATGATAACATTTAAACACACACACACACATATTATAATCACAAAATTAACATTTAATATGTGTAAATATAAATATAAAATACTTTAAATTACAAAAACACATAAAGGCCTACAAATTTATAAAAAAAAATAATAAAAAATTAAATTTTAATATTAATCAACTAATTACCTAAAGACACTAGAATGAATCAAAGATGAAAAACTCCTACTGGTAATGGGGTCGAGAGGTGGTGGTAGTGGTAGTGGAGGTGGTGCACCAAGGTGGAAAATGGAAGAAAAACTCAAAAAACTACAAAGAAAGTCAAAATAAATCAACAATGATAATACATTACATTAAACAAGAAATTAAGTAAATACTAAATATTATGCACAAATTCTTAACTTTGTTGAAATATCTAAGAGAAGAGAAACGATAGAATTTAAAGAGGAGAAGAGATGAGAAAGAAATGACCGAGGAAAAGGAATACTTTTAGTGACAACAGTTCTCATTGCTAATAATGGGGGAAAATAATGTAGTGTGTAGAAGAATTGACCCATTAACGACAACATCTATGTTATTAGAAATGACATGAAACTTAATTTGACTATGAAAAAAAAAAGTTGTGCCTAACGTCATAGTAATTTTTCCACAAAAAATGAAATCCCTATATGCACTTTTAGCCATGACATATGTCGTCACTAATAACCTTTGGAAATAGTATTAGATAAGGAAATTTTGGGGGGTGGATTTTTTACAAATTATATAGCTACAATAATTTCCTTGCTAATATTCATTGGGGATTTAAAAAATTCTGCAATTTTTCGTGTCTCTAAAATTACTTTTAGGGTCAATAAAGTATCATCACTAAATTCCTCATTGAAAATTTACCATTTCCTTATAGTGTATAATTATGGTTGTAACACCCCAAAATTCACTACTTTTTTTTAGCGAAAGTAATTACAGTAGAAATATTTAAATTAAAACCTGTAAATTCTGGGGATATTACCGCCACACTTAGTACCAGATCGGTTCACTACGATCGTTCAAGTACCAAGTGTAAAGGCTAAAAAGAGATTAATATTAAAATCAAACAAATAGTTCATAAAGTGAATTAAAAGATCATAATACAGAAATCAAAGTACGCATAAATGTTTATAATCAATAATAAGATAGAAATCAGAGTGCGAAATCCAAATTCCTCAAAAGGAATAATCTTACATTTTATAAAAGGTTTATTTAAAATATTCAATATGAGGTAATAAATCATTAAAGAGTAAATCCAATACAAAAGGAATAACCAAAGGAAATAAAAGTCACATAAAGACTGAAATATGGCCACAACTCTCTCAAACATGAGCCAAAACATGCTCAACACACAGCCTCGATTGATGTCTCGCTCACCTGCACAAAGTCAGAAGGGCATACTACTCATGGGAATGAGCAGCACCCATGAAAAGGGTGATCAGTACGCTACGTACTGAGTAAGATAACCAAGCACTAAGGCCAACATATAAGCACATAATCCATGCAGAATAATAACAGGGCATAATCACTGACACAATAAAATAAAGGCAAATGAACGATCAGGTGAAAATGCCAAGATCCAATATAGTTTAGATTAATTACTTCATTAATCCTTTATTGAATTATTTTCACACCATACTCTTTATCAAGTCCATACGATTACGGGAGCCCCACTATTTTAGTCGGTGTATCGGTCGCAAGGGTACATGCCCTGCCACTATTTTAGCCGGTGGATCGGTCGCGAGGGTACATGCCCTGCCACTATTTTAGCCGGTGGATCGGTCTCGTACAGTGTTCCACTGTAAGTAATTAGTATCTTTCCCATGTCTTAGCAACTGTAGGGTTTGATTTTTTTGAGCTCACGATCCCCCACTATTATAGCCAGTGGATGGGTTGCGAGGGTACATGCCCTGCCACTATTTTAGCTGGTGGATCGATCAAGCATTCCCTGCCATGATTATGCCGATGGATCGGTCTGGGCCCGGCTCAACATCTTCTACTTTATGTAATTAATGTTTTAAGTATCTTATTCGAAAGGTTTCATTCTGAACATGCATGAACCATTATCTTATACTTCACACATCACAAATAATAAAATTCCACCATCATAATTACACTTTAACCACCAAATACACATGATAATACAAAAATTGTAAGCACCCACAATAAGCCCTAATTGTCCACAAAAACCCTAGTTCGGTCTCTTACGGACCCTTATGTAATCTTCATGTACTATTTTTCGTCCAAAATGTTCAAACACCCAAATAAGACTTACCTTACCTTCCTTATATCTCAAATCAACCTTCCATACTTAAATTTCAATCCCATGCAAACTTTACATATTCCACGCAACCTTTCGAACTTTTCATACAAACCCTAAATCCCATGCAATCATTAACTCCTATGCAAAACCCTAGCTCAACCATGCAAACCCTAATACCACCATTCAACCATAAATACCTCCATGCAACCCTAATACCACCATGCAAACCCTAATACCACCATACAACCATAAATACCACCATACAAACCCTAATACCACCATACAACTGTAAATACCACCATACAACCATTAATACCACCATGCAACCCTAATACCACCATGCAAACCCTTATACCACCATACAACCATAAATACCACCACGCAAGCATTAATACTACCATGCAATCATATAATACTTAGACTGCTCCCACATTAATTCATAACATAACACATATATTAGATTCTCCCGTAACATCATAATTTATCTTCTCCCATACAAACCGTAATTTAGAGTCCCCCATATAATACCATAGATTAAATTTTCTTATGTTACACCATAGATTAGATTCCCCCACACAAAACCATAAAAATCATAAATCAGATTCTCCCATCACTACCACGGAAATGGGTTTTAATAACGGTTATTTTGTAGTTTTAATAACAGTTTTCAACCGTTATTGAATCGCCCGTTATTAAATCTTTAATAACAGTTCATAACCGTCATGAAAAATACACAAAAACCCGTGAATATATGCGTAAACTTCATATTTAATAACTGTTTTTACTTAAAAACCGTTATTAAAACTCAGTTTTTAATAACGGTTCTGATGAAAACTGTTATTAAAAAGTGGAGTTTTAATAACGGTTTTAGAAGAACCGTTATTAAAACCTACGTTTTAATAACAGTTTTCATCAGAACCGTTATTAAAACAAGGTTTTAATAACAGTTTTTATAAGAACCGTTATTAAAACTCCACTTTTTTTCTTTTTTTTTGTAGTTTTGTTCTTGCCCACATACACAGTTGTATGTTAAAACAATTACCAAATCTGCAATGTAAAACAACATCAATTCATACCAAATCTACAATCACACCATAATTTCAATCAATCTATAATTGGTATGCATGTCTCAATACACCAACTATACTTAGCACAACTATAATTAGTGGGCATACCACAACTTGGTAGCTCTACACCCCAAAGTAAAAAGTTCACAGATCTAGGCTGGTAGACGAAATACAAACCTAAAAATGCATGTAGAATATATAGATTGCTACCTAATACCGAATGAATGAGTGCATGTGCTTGGCCCATTGATCTCTAACTTCATCAATTTCATCAACATTATATTGCTGGCCTCGTGCATAGTCATCGGTGAAAAACTACAACACCCATGTTTCAATTAATATACAGTTAGCCATTAGGTATGTCATGATTCATTAATAGAAAAATATGGAAAAGCAAACATACATGGCTTGGATCTATGTTGACCAATCTATTCTAGACTATAAGATTCATTGCTCGTCTTCTTCACTTGAACCCTTAAAAACTTCAATTTCATCATCTTCATCTAAGTTCCTTTGTCTCGAAGATCTTCAATTTTGGAGGTACCTAAAGCTCTTATCTCATCCATAATTACAATAGAGGATAAAGAGATAAACAATAACTGAAAACATGTATTACCCTACATACAAAATAATACAAAGGTAGGCAACATATGTTACCACTATAATCAAGAGGTTATATAACACCATCATACCCTAAATTAAAGGTTCAATTTGTAAAAAAGGCCCTAAAAAGGTTGTATCACAAAAAAAACCTAAATTTAGAGGCCAAAACGGCCTTTTTTGGGCTCCGATATTGCCCAAACCGGCTCCGTCTCTTTGCCACGTCGTAGATCTCAAAAAAATACCCAAAATAGCCTCCTAGATCACCTAAATCCAAGGTCCCATGAAAACGTTATGACCCTCCAAAGTTTACAGTTGAATCTAGCTCTAAATAACCTCAATAATGTCCTCTCTTTTGTTTATTATGGTTGTAGCTCTAAATAATGTTGAATCTATATTCTCCATACAAACAAATACAACAATAATATGTAAAGCTCTCGGCCAACACATGCATTTGTTAATATATAACAATAACGCAACAAGTTCAACAACAAACAACAAAATTTTCAGCCAACACATTTTCGAACGACAAACCACAATCTTTCAATAACAAACAAACGAAAGGAAGAAAAAACACATACATAAAGTGAGCTAGCTACAAACACGATGGTGAGAATGTTGAGAGAGGCAAGGGCTTCAAACACGACGGAGGATGAAGGTGCATGTGCCAGCTAGCTTCGGAACAATGGTAGAGGCGTGGTGGAGAGTTGGCGGTGCGAGGGTTTCCTTTACTTGAGAGGAGCCTGGTGGTGCGAGTTGGTGGTGCACGGTGTGGCGGTGCGAGGGTTTGCAAGGAGAAGGAAGGAGAGCAAGAGAACGAAAGTGCAGAGAGTCTGAAAACTTTGGCACGAAACAGAACCGAGCGAAATAAAAGTTTGATTTTGGGGTTTTAATAACGGTTCCTGAGAGAGCCGTTATTAAAACATCTTTTAATAACGGTTCTTCCAGGAACCGTCATTAAAAGCTTCTGACTTTTGACAACGGTTCTAATATGAACCGTTATTAAATCCTCTTTTAATAATGGTTTATATAAAACCGTTATTAAAACATCCGTCCAAATTTTAACGTTGCCCTTTTAATAACGGTTTTTAACTAGAACCGTTATCAAAACTTCCCGCCAATTAATTTTCACGCATTTGACAACGGTTTTCGAACTACCGTTATTAATGTCCCGTTATTATTTCTCGTGTTTGTAGTAGTGCATACGAAACCCTAAAATTCTCCATTTTACTCTTCCGCTCATGAATCACTAAAATAATTAGGTCAACTCACATTCCTTGGTTAACCTTTTTCCCAATTCTCCTTTTTCATTCTTTCTCCCACACAGCCCACATCAACACCCTCACTTGCATGTCTTATAGGGTCACAAACAAATCACCACATATACATAATACTCATGCCATGCAAATACACGAAAACATACTTCAACTCCACATCATACCATATACGACATAATTAATAATGATAAACATATGATACATAGCATGTGAAGCACATAATGCATATAAGCACACAAAAGGCCTTAGCACCCCTTACCTAAAACGACATCGATCTTGGAGCACACTCGTACACATCCTTAGGGTTTTGACTGGTCTCACCTATTATGAGGGAAAAGCTAAAATTAGACTCCCTCCTATCAAAAATAATATTATTCACTAACTCATTATAAGACTAGGTTTTAAAATAAATAATAATATATTAACAAAATAACATTAATTGATTACTAACTTTGCTAAAGATATAGAAATAATATAAATATTATAAGAGTTGAGAATGTAAGGTTGAAAACTTCACCTTAATAATAATAATGATGATACTAAAATAATAATAGCAAAGATACTAAAAATAATATCAATGATAACATAAATAATAATAATAATAATAATAATAATAATAATAATAATAACAATAATAATAATAATAAAAACAAGGATATTACTCAAAACAAAGTGAAATAAGGGCTTCGGCCCCTTTACTAAAATAATAATAATGATAATAATATTACTAAAATAAATAACCAAATTTAGTAATAATAATAGTGATGATAACAATAATAATAATAATAATAATAATAACAATAATTATAATACTACTAATAATAATAATTATAATAATAAAAGCCATAAACCATAATGGTAATAATAGTAAGGATAATATTTGAAGATAAAAAGAAGTAGGGTTTCCACCCTACATTGAATAATAATAATTTAATAAATAACACTAATAAGAATAAATGGTAATAATAATAAAAATAATAATAACCCTAATAATAATAAAACATGATATTTATAATACTACTAAAATTTAAAATAAGCACAATAGGGTTTCGGCTCTATATAAAATAATAATACTAACACATGAATATAATAATAATAATAATAATAATAATAATAATAATAATAATAATAATAATAATAATAATAATAATAATAAAACTAATAGTAAAGTAGTTGTAATAATAATACTGAAATAATAATCATAACAATTTTAAAATAGTAAATAATAACGACAACAACAACAACAACAACAACATTATTAACAAAACTAATGGTAAAATAGTTGTAATAATAATAATGGAATAAGAATAATATAAATTCAAAATAGGAAATAATAATAATATTTATACTTATAACATATTAATATTAATAATAGTACTAATAGAAATAATAAGGGTAATAGTGCTAAAATCGAATTAAAAATTAAAATAGGGCTTCAGCCTCAATAGAATAATAATAAAAACATTAATGATAATAACAATAATAATAATGGGATTTATATTAGAATAAATGAAATAAAATAATTTAAGTCTTGTAAAAATAGGCAAAAGGGTTGAGAGGGTCTAGGGTTCAACCTTAGGCTAGTGGGGATAGGCGACACCAATAGTGGTGCACGGCAGCGGCGGCCGAAAAAAGAAAAGAAAAAGGAAAAAGTTGAATGCTGGGAAAAAGAGAGGGAGGATGGAGGTCGAAGTTGGGCTGTTTATGGTTGCCCAAAAGGAGAGGGACAGAATGGAGGTGGCGGCGCACGGCGGCGATGGTGGTGGCTGAATGGAGGAGAAGAAGAGAAAGAGAGGAGGAGAGGGAGGGAGAGGAAAAGAAAGGTAGGGTCCGAAAGGTAGATGAGGGTCTGAAGAAGAGAATGGGAGGTGAAAGAAGCGGCAACAATGGCGGAAGAGGTGGCTAAGGGTGGCACAAAGGGTGGCAGAGGCAGAAAATAGGGTTGATTGGGAAGACTAATTCGCACAGCTGGTGTAACATGCCCAAATTTACTACTGAAAAATTTCGTTTAAATCAAAAGGTTTAGCGGAAGCGAAAGAATTAAAACCGTAAACCTAGGGGTATTATCGCCACACTTAGTACCAGACTGGTTCACTCCTACCGTTCCGATACTAAGTGCTAAGGCTAAACTAAACAATCGTTAAGTAAGAATCATCAAAACATAGGTTCATAGTTAACATAGGTCATTCACGAAAACACGAGTCAACAACAGTTAGAATATCGTTTAGAAGTACAACTTAAGAGTACGGTTTCAAAACAAGAAGCGTAGTACAAAATATAGCTAAATAAAATATATCCCAAGGGACCAATATCCGGATCACCTGCTCACTCAAGTCAAGCCTTCCACCCCAATTTAGTAACCGATCAAAACCTATATAGGAAGTCTGCTCCCCACCATCGATGGATCATCACAGGACCCATTCAATCAAGGTAGTATCAGTATGGGTCCAATACTGAGTAAGGGCGCAGGTGCGCTAAGGCCAAGCATACCATCATACAACATAACACACACTGCACAATCACATAAGCAACATGTAATATTATGGATGATGTAGGTCGGTTATGGTCCAATCCAACTTCTTCTTTTCATAACTTTGATAATTATAGTCGATTCACATCATAATCGTTATGAATCCATGCGAGTACGGGAACCCCACTATTATAGCCAGTGGATTGGTCACTTATAGGGCAGAACACACCTAACCACTATTATATGCCGGTGGATCGGTCTCCAGGGCACAACGCTCCTGGCCACTATTATGCCGGTGGATCGGTCTGGCCCCAACTCTCATGGTGTTTCACTGTGATTATAACGTATCTTTCCATGATTTGTTTATAAGTCATTTCAAACCATAATCTTTGTTAATCCATGCGAGTACGAGAACCCCACTATTATAGCCGGTGGATCGGTCACTTATAGGGCAGAACGCACCTAACCACTATTATATGCCGGTGGATCGGTCTCCAGGGCACAACGCTCCTGACCACTATTATGCCGGTGGATCGGTCTGGCCCTGACTCTCATGGTGTTCTACCGTAAGTATATAGTATTTTCCCATGATTTAATTACAACATACTGTTCGGTTTGTTGAGCTCGGGATCCCCCACTATTATAGCCGGTGGATCGGTCACGTATAGGGCAGAACGCACCTAACCACTATTATATGCCGGTGGATCGGTCTCCAGGGCACCCCGGCACCTGGCCACTATTATGCCGGTGGATCGGTCTAGGCCCGACTCAACAATCCTACTCTTTAAGTAATTAGTATCTTATTCGTGTCTTATCAAATAAAGCTTCCACCCTTGACATGCATATCAACTACCCTCTACGTCTATCCTCCCCAGGGGGCTCGTCCCATATCTTGAGACTGTTCTCCCCTTCTCACGCCCGATGTCCATCCCCTCTTACTCTTATACATAAGGAAACTTAGTAAGGGCACACTCTCCCGAGAATGTGGGCTAACCCTAATACAACGATATCTGTCCCACATTTCCTCACCCCTCTAGGGGATAGTGATCAATCCTAAAAGTACTTCAAGTAACTATCTATGACTAGTGTACTAGGGTGATACACTTTTCCAAACCCTTTTAAAATTGGACCAAAACAGAAGTCCAAATCACAATTAAACACACCTAAATCATGATCAATAACACAATTTAACACACATCAAAGGGTCTAAAAGGTAAAGTCTTAAAGACTGATGGTTAGTTGATCGCTAATCAATAAAAATAAAAACCACGGTTTTGAAGGGTAAGAATGGGGAATGGTTTATGAGTTATGATGGAATAATTATGTTAGGGTTGAGAGTTAGGGTATGATTAAGAGCTTAACCCCCAAATATTTTAGTTAGAAAATTTCGGGGTGTAATAGTAATGGTTAGAGGTTAGAGTTGGGTGATTACAGAAGAAAAAGGTAGGTGATTTCTAATAATTTTTTCCACATGCAGCAACTCTAACAAAGAAAATAAGAAGAGAAAAAGAGGAGTAAGGCTTGCTTGGTCAACCCCAAGGAAGTACAAAGAAGTATAAGAATTGTAAGAGTGTTGGTAGGTTTTGAGTGTGATGCATATGCTAAACAAGTTGGCACATGCTTAATGGAAGATGGCAGTTTATGAGATAATTGACCACCAAAAGTTAAAATAGAGAAAAGAGATGAGGTGTATGATAATATTTGATCTAAGGTAGCTAAAAACCAAGCCCTCACAACTACCACTCAAGGTTTCAACACTTGAGATCAAATTTATGAGATTTTTCACTCAAAACAAAGTTTTCACTCAACTTAATAGAGGGGGGACATAGGGAGCTCGAAAATCTAATTTGTAATTCAAGGGGGTAGTGTGTTGCATTGTGTTTAGGCTATCCATATTTATAGTGGCATCCATGGTTACAAAAAGTCCATTATACCCATCCCCTTTACCTACCTAGTTACATTCCAACTATTCTTTACTATATATAAGCCAAATAATTGAATGGGAACTAAAATGACATCAGCCTATTTGTGGTATTTTGACAGCCATACCACATCATGGAGCCCCTTACATGTTGAAAAGGTAGGTAATAAATAAAAGTATAAATTACTCAATCATCCCCCATACCTAATCAATCATCTCCCATGCTTAGTTAATTGAAATAATTTGATTTGTTGACTTGGCTGACTTTCTTCACCTACTCCACCATCCACTTGTCCTCCTTCTTTTTGTTTTTTCTTTTTAATTCAATTTTTGAAATCAGCCTTAGGCTTGGGCTGATTTGGCTTCTTCGGTGGAAATATACTTAGAAATAACAATAAAATAGTTGGTTGGCCTTGGGCTTAATGTGATACCATAGTTGGTTGGGCTTGGGTTGGATAAGCTACCACAATTGGTTATGTTTGGGCTGAACATGCCACCATGCATGCATGGGCTATTATGCCCATTTATTTTCTTATATTCAGCTAATTAATTTCATCCAAGTTAAGAGTGTTTTGTGATCCCCTAACTTAGAAAATTTCATTAGTGAAATATTATTATGAGATGCTCCTACATCAGAGTGTAATAGAATTATGGAAGTATTTTTGGTTGATTTCAATTATCCAAAATTTGAGAGTTGATTTTCCAACATGTGAGGGTCACATGCCAACAAAGATAGGTGTAGAAAAGGTATTTTAATTTTTTTAGGATAATTAAATAGGTAGAAAGGCTATAAAGTAAGTGCTTATTAAGCAAAGTAGTAAATAGATCCCAAAAATTAAGAAAATTTATGGAAAGGTTTAGAATAATTTGAGAATCCCATATATAGAAAAATATTGGTTATCAAAGTTAGCTTCATGCTTAAATGAATTTAAATGGCTAAAATCATCTAATTGTATAAGTGAATTTTTACCCAATTTAGTGACTTGAAAGAATGAATGAATTTTGAGTGAAAGGTTTAAAAAGGTTTAAAAAGTTTTAATGCTCATGTGCTCTTCGACGGATTAATATCTTTAATCAAGCTCCACATTGTCATTATTACTTCTCTGACATACAAATTATAAATGAAAATGGAAATAATGTCAAAATTATTGACATAAGAACATTTATAAATGATTAAGAATATAAAGAAAAAAACTGAGTGAAAAGAAGTGAGCCAATAACTACACCACCGAATACCTACAACTCAAGCACATGAGGTTATCTGTACGTACATTTTAGCTGCTCAATACCTATTTATAGAACAGGGTTGATTCTATCAAATCGTCCGGTGCTGCTGTGCTGCTTTCCAACCGTTGGATAATAGTGGTCAACTGATCCTGCGTGACAATCACAGGGAAAGGCATGCAGCAAATTAAAATGTGATATGTGGACACTGTAATTTTTTATTTGGTTCGGATGACGATTCTTCCTGTACTGTAAAATAAAAAATTAGGATATTCTTGTATAAAGTGGACACGTGTGATTGTAGTTTTGGAGGAAAAAATTATTGCAGTGTTTTCTTCTTTTATATATAATATAGTAAGATGAGAGATGAAATTCTAGTAGGGATTTTTGTTTTGTGAGGGGTGGTGGTGGGGGGGGGGGGATTGGTCCGTACAATTTCTTGACCAGTACCAGAGGAGGAATATTATATGATCAAGCTAGCCAAGCAGGAAGTTACGAAGTGAAAAAATAGATGATAGTGTGGTGATGGGGTAAGGGAGTTGAATTAGATGAGATATCAATTTGAAATGAAGGCGGTGCCAGAATCACCATCAATACAAAAATGAAAGAGAGAGAGAGAGAGAGTGTGTGTGTCTGTGTGTCCTGTACTCGAAATTAAATGACGTTGTAGAGAAGAAACTTTGCAGTTTAGGGTGGGAATATGGGCTGAAAAGCAAGGGCCACTCAACCCTAAACAAGGACGTCACGTTGCATGGATTTGGCAATCATTTTAGTCTACCAATGCCGACGTCGCTTTCGTTTGAGAGGACACACACTTCTCAATAGTCTCACTTGATTACACAACGATATTAATTAGTATTCATCTATCTATCTTAATTTCGACGCATAATAACCGACTGGTCTAATTAGCTTCGCTTTTGCTTGTGGTGAGTCTGTCGACAGTGAGAAAGGGCTCATTATCTGATGAAATGTGCACACCTATTATATTATAGCACAAAAATATAAGATATTCGGAAGAAAAAAAGAAAAAAAAAAACGGGTCTCTTTCCCTTCCCCCTCCCTCCTATATATACTAACATAGGACCCATTTACAGTGCTGCACCAGCCACATTCGGACCTAGCTTCTTTCGAAACAGATCGAGTTTCTTCTTGTGCTTTCCGTTCCTTCCCTAATAATAATAATAATAATTTGAAAGGGTACCCCCTCTGAAAATAAGCTGAAAGCATTCTTTTGCCTGCCCCGCCTGGAACTTATGAGTTTTTAATTAATGATTATTATAAGGAACTAAGCAGCAAAAGGGGCAAAGCCAATCTGTTCTCTCTCTATAATACTTTCGAGATCGACTGTCGTCTGCAGGTTTGTGCATACGTTCTGAAGCCTCTTGCTTTTACTTAGTTTTGATATTTTCTTTCATGTTAGTTTCCTATAGCTCTAGCTCCTTCCTTATATAACTTAATGTAATAGTCAGCCCTTTAATAATTGTTAGATACCAAGGTCATCGATCGGTCCTCTCGTATGTATATATGTAGCGATTGCCCTTTTTTTTTTTTTTTTTATGGACCGGAAGAGAATTTTAATTGCAAAACACAAAGCTTCATGATACAAGATCGATCTGAATGATTTTGTTTCCTCTTTTGCTCATAATCTTATATGGCTTCTTCATCTCTATCTACATAAAGTATTTTTAGTATTTATATTTTTTTAGCTGACTGTTGACCTTGCTGCAGAGTGTGCAGGATTCCTTTCTCGGCATTTGATATGGGGGGGGGGGGGGGCTGTCTGTGTGTGTGATCTTGCTTCTTTTGTTTATATTTGATGGAATATCGTAAAGTAATTTTTTCAATATATAATTCATGGCTTCGGTCAGTTTAGTTTGAAATTCTAACTGATAATTTTCTTTAATATTTCCCCCTCCCCCAAAAAAAATTGGATTTTTATAATGGTTTCTGTATCCCCCCCCCCCCGGTTTATTTAATTTGCACCATATATATCATAAAATAAAAAGAAAAATTACTTTGGCTCGGATCAAGAAGTAGGAACTTTGAATAACCTAATGAAAGTGATCAGAACTATTAATAGTAATATATTTAAGTGGAAGTAGCTCTATCACATATGCATCATTGAAGTACTACATAGCTAGGGTTTGTCTTCTTTTTTCTTCTTGCTTCTTTTATTGGCTTTCTAATCTGGGTGAGATTTAGTTTTTGACATGATATACATAGATTCTTTTTAGTATATTATCATAATATTTAAGCTCTCTTCTTTTTCTTTTCTTTTCCTCTATTGTTAAATATATAGTATTTTCTTCACATCCATTTTCATGTTCAACTTGTTCAAGCAGCGATCGAGCAAGCGGATCTATTGTCCATCATAGAGTACTGTGTCTATCATAGAGTTGGAAGTATATATTAAACTTCTGTTTGACTCTAAGTTTTGGATTCTGCGGCACAAAGATACATAAAGGCAGCGTATCTTGTGTTGCATAAATTTATTCAAGCCTTCATTCATATATTTTCTTCGCCCCTTTGCTGTCCTTTTAACCATTTCAGTGCTTGAATAGCTTTTTGTATTCTTCCTCTTCTTTTGCATCACGGATTCTCATGTATATGTGCGAGATTTTCCAACTTATCAGAACCCCCCACCCCCGAGGCCCCATAACCAAAATGAAAAATATTGATATTCATTCATTTCCCTAACTACCTATTTAAAAAGCAATAAAAAAGAAAAAATAAAAAAAGGAGGATTACTTAGACTGCAGTAAATTTACATTCCTTTTTTTATGTTTGCGGGGTCTAGGATTAGTATATTTGCGATGCAGTAAATCCAAGAAAATGAACAACAAAGTTGATCAATGGATTCATTCGATCTCATTCACTCTCTAACCATGTTATTATGATCAGGAAAGCTGATTATTATTCTTATTAACTTGAATTTTTTATGACTCATAACTACTTAATTAATGATTTAGCCTTCTTGCACATCTCGAAATTTCATTTCCAGTTACGTGCCAGCTACATATCATTGTCTTCTGGCACTGTTCGTCGGTCCTCCAATATAACTCCGCCTGAACATTGCCCCCATAATACGGAATGAACATATTCGTTAGTTTGATCTTAATTCAACGGTAGCCTCAATCGTAGACATGGCTTTTAATAAACGCTTAGCTTCAAAAATCAAGCTTGCATTCTCACATCTATAGGTAAGAAAATAAGCCTGGGATGCCGGGAAACTGATTACTTATTTGGATTTTTTTTCTCTCTATATCTATCTATCTGTCTATCTAGGATAGGATGGGTAGGGGAAAGATCGAAATCAAAAGGATCGAGAACACAACGAATCGTCAGGTGACATTCTGCAAGCGAAGGAATGGACTTTTGAAGAAAGCTTACGAGCTATCGGTGCTATGTGATGCGGAGGTCGCTCTGATCGTCTTCTCAAGCCGTGGCCGTGTATATGAGTATTCCAACTCCAAGTTAGTAAATTTCCTTCATTCCTAGCTACTTACCCTGCACTAAACTTTATTAATATATCTTTTTTCATTATAATGAACGTATTCTATATTTAGAGCATGCATATGCCTGTTTAATTTATTTTTTATATATAAATATAATTAGTTACAGTTTTATGATATACCCAACCGCAATTTTCTCTATTTTATTAGATATATATATATATATAGTTCTAGCTAGCTAGTGTAATAGGGGCATCTCTCTTTAATTCGATGCACCCATTTTTTTTTTCATTATTTTATTCATATAGTTACATAACTCTTTTTTTTTTAACAAAAAGTAAACATGAAGTAAATGCAAAACCGTCCGTCTACATGTTCCATAAACATTCAAACTAACTTCGCCGCCAAAAAAAACTGGCAGCACGAAGTGCTTAGGTACAGTAGTTCCACTGTTTCTATTTAACTCAAAAGCATAATCCCGGGATGTATCATGTGGGGAGGGGGCACCATGAATATGCTCCATCAGAGGCCTGAGGGTGCTAGAGGACTATAAATAAATAAACAAATAATTAGAATCAAGTACCGGGGAAGAGACTTCCTTGAGAGCGAAATCACACTCTACCTCGTGGCAATCTTCAACGGCCTTCGTATCTCAAATTAACACAATTGGCCCCAGAGCACCTATACTTGTCGTTGAAGCTTTGAATTTGCATATTGCGATTGCCTCGACCAAAATTGAGGAGAATAAAATTAGTAGGAAAAGGAAATCTAGCTTTATCTTTTGTGTGCATCTCTATCGTGTTAAGCAAAAATAATGGTCCATTTGTTTTTTGAAATTAGGGAGTTGGGAATGGGAATTGGATGTTAAATTTTAAAGTACCATGCTTTTTAATGGAAATGGAAATAAAAATGGGGGAATAGAAATAGGAATTGTAGTGCACTATAAGAAAGAGGGTAATCAACGGCGACTTATGTCATTGGTAATAATAAGCTAAAAATTATCAGTAATAAGGTTTACTAATGACAAGTCGTTGGCAATTACTTATTGGTACAACTACATTAGTTATAATCTTACCACCTATGCCTTAATTGTTGTCGGTAATAAGACTAATGTTTGCTTGTTTGAGTTTATAAAGGTTAGGTTAAGGTAAAAATAATGGAGGAATGGCTAGAAAAGTTGGAGAACATAAGGATAAAGGTTCAAACCAATAATAAAGCAGAAGAAGGCGAAGGAGATGAAGGAAAGGGAAAGGTGGTTGGTTGAGGGGGAAAACTCATGCTAACTTTCACATAAAAATGCCTAAGTGTAAATTATTTAGGTACTTGTGTGATGATGCATGGCTTTAATTGGTAACTAAGCTAAGACATATAATTGAAGCTTATCAACACATACATGGGTATTAAAAATGGAGGGGCAAGAGGGATGATCTTAGCCTGGCAAAATAAAGGAAATGAGGGATAAATCATGGTTTGAAGTTGTGATTGGAGGAGAGGGGATTTGGGGAAATATTTGACAGAGAATTTGACATTTAAAGTTTCATAATTTTATGACAAGTAGAAGGTTGAAACAAGGCTTAAAACGTTAATAGGTGTAAAATAATATGTAAATAGTATTTTATTTTATTTTTAACATAGTTTATGTTTGTCATTTTGAATACAACTAGGAGACTCAAAAAATAAAAGACAAGAAACTTAAATATTTATAGATTAGAATGATTCTCAAGAAGTTGGAAAACCAAAAGTAGCTCAAAATCGTAAGAAATGTCAAAATAACAAGAACTAAAATTTTCTATAAAATGACTAGGGTTTTCAAATTCTCAAAAGATGTAAGGAAATGTGTAAGTGAGATTAATTTATTTGAAAATCGTAAAGATCCTAAAAGATTTAGGATTTTCAAGGTACAAGTTATTACACCTCCATCATACCTACTTTGTTAAATATTCAATGTTTTAATATGTCAATTCTTTAGCATAAAAAATGGATTTCAAATTATCAAAAGAATAATCAACACTATAGAGAGTTGAACAATTAATAACTTATCTGGATCTTGTGTATTGGTTGCAATACCCCAAATTTTATTACTAAAAATTTGTATTTTTAAGTAAAAAAATTAACATAATTTAATAGGTGTTACCACCATACTTAGTACCAGTTGAATCCATACACTTATCATATTAACTAGAAGGCTAAAACATTTGCAAAAATTAAATCAAAACTTACAAAATAGATAAAAATTATGGAAGAATTTAATAAATTATATGTAAGAATACAGTACGCAATACATGTTCAAAATAATATAATACATAGAAATAAAGAGAAAAGGAAACAAAAGGATAAAGAGTCCAAAAGAGAGATACATGATCTAGGGTACACAACAAGTGACACTTTCAATAGCTATAACTGTAAGCCCCACCCCTAAAAGACAACCCATTCACTCCAACTATGACATCACCACAAAATTTGTAGGGTGGCCATCAAACACCTACGACGCTCCAACTACAAAATTGTAGCAGTACACAAAACATACTAACTTAAACAACCTAAACTAAAGGAATAATATATAACACAAATGTTATATGTGATAACATATAATAGATCATGCACTAATATGGTTCAATAGATTGACATGATGGTGACATATGCGATTACAGAAAATAATGGCAATCAAGTTGATATAAACATACATATACGATCAAGGATAGAATTTCACTCGAACATCCTAGCAGCACATCAATTTACCAAGAAATCATTTACCATGCTTATATCAAATAAAGTTTCTACACTTGTTAACACAAGATATTACACCACTTAACCATGGGTTATGTAACACCCCTATTTTTCACTACCAAAAACATTTATTTTTAAAATGTTTGTAGAAGTAGAAATACAAAAACACTCCTAAGAAATTAAGATATTACCACCATACTTAACATTAGATAGATATCCCATCGTCCATCCTATGCTATACAGCATGATAACTATCCAACCAAATGAACATAGGAAACAGAGTGTGCAAAACAGATAGCATAAAAGATGATAAATTATAGGGTTTATAAAACTACAACCATATCAAATCCAAAACAAATAGAAATATACAAGGAGAGTGTACACTAAATAATACAATACAAATAAAGTCTAGGACTCCTAAGGACCAACAAAAGATACAACCATAAGAACATCCACACTCGCATAATGGATTAGCTACTGACCTGTAACACCCCCAAATTTACTACTTTAAAATTTTATTTTATGGAAGTGTTAATTATAAAAATAATGGGTGTTACCACCACACTCAGTATAAGTTTGGCATCCTCCACCATCTGTATACTAAGTGGTAAGGCTAAATCATTACTTTACTTAAATAACATATATAACAAAGACAAGTTAGCATTTTCATTATAGATTATATTGTCCTAATAAATATAAAAAGATCAGGCAAAGAGTTGTAATATAAAAAAATAAAAATAATAAGGGACTTAAGAGTCCATAAAATATCCGAATCAAAGATGCCAAGGAGAACACCAGATAGTCCTAACTCTCAACCCTCTACTAGAAGTCATCAATTGATAAACCTTCAAAGTGCTTCTGTAAGGTCATCACTACCCATTGAATAGGTAAGGGACCATCAAATGAAACCCATCAGTATTACAATACTGAATAAACCATTACACCAACACCAATAAGTAAGGCCACATGAGGTACAATAAAAAAACATAGCATAGGTATACCAAGGAAATCATACGATCATTAAAATGGTCACAACTGATATTATCAAAAGAAGCCTAAATACCAACGTAGGACATTGATGCAATGACCAAACCATATACCAAAACAAGTAGCGCACAATAACAACTACTAAAATAGTAATCCAAAACAACCCATTATTATTTTCACACAATAATTGTTTCCAATTTTAGTTACTTGAGGGAGAAACACTAATAACTCAGAGACATAAAAGTACACCGATCATACGAGCGACCAAAGAAACACGATACCCTCCAACCATCCAACCTAGAGGCATAACAACACTTCGGTCATACTAGTGCACAAGGTGACACAGTACCCTCCATACTTAGGTTACCTAATCCTTAAGCATCGATACCCCTATAAGGCCCATAAATCACCTATATAGTAAACTAGAGCCTTAATGAGACATGATCGACACACCAGTGAAACCAAACAAAGTGAGGGCTCATACTTAGTCTTCAGGGTAAATACCCCTAGAAAGAAACCATTCCTAAACTCGAGGTCTTCTACTTTGAGTACTAGCATATTATATGGTGACCACATATATCACATAAATTTCCATTTCATACTTAGCTATTTTTCTTTATTTCTAGTTATTAAGGTAAACCCTAAGGTCATGTCCTATTATTCATAAAAGGTGTATTAAGGCAAAATGACCAAAATGCCCATAAACCCTCATTTTACTATTTTATTCAATTTCATACCAAACAACATTATTACGAGCAATTTGTCATAAAAATGCTAAAAGATAATTATTCATGATATTTTAGTATATGAATAGTCTTTATTTCTTAATGACTGGCTATATTTTCCATTTTTCATGCTTCAGTGATTTATGTCTACAGCCTTAATCATACATTTTTGGTGTGACATATATACCATGTAACATATACGTATAAATCTATAGCATAATATGTCACTTAATAAGATAACTAACATCACGGTCCAGGTAGGGAAGACCTTAACTCTAGAACATGCAAATCACAATTACTACATACTAACCGTAATCATGCGTGCATGCTTTATACTATTTATTTCAACCCTGGTCCTTAGTTAATACGCAAAGATACTCATGGTACACTTATCATTGTAAATTACATTATAATGTTACAGGGTTTCAAACTCTAACAAAACTCTAGGTAGGCATATGTAAATCATTAAAAAAAACACACATGCATATATTATTGACTAAATAATAAGCCAGACACATGCTAAATATTTAATATTATAATATTTAAGTTCACCCCTAATCATAATACTTACAATTCCATTATAAAAATTCTAAAGTGTAATGCATACATATATTCCTTTGAAAATGAGACATAATCACACCCTAACCACACAACAAACTTTATGTGTTACCACTTGATCTCACATCTTAGTAGAATAGTACAGTTTACCTCTTATCCCAGCAAAATAAATAACCAATATTTACTGAATTAGTCTCCACTCAAATTCTTTGAACCCCTTACATTAACATAACTAACACACATATTCACATATAATATAACACAAAAATAATCTAAATTTAAATAAAATTAAATGGGAAAAAAGGTTAGTGAAATAACTAGAGTAATTAGTAAGTTTGGGTTACATGAAAGTGTGGTAAGGTATCGTGGTGCTATGGTGAGATTTTAGTGGTGTTTGGGTGATGTTTAGGTGTGCTAAGAGAGAAGTATAGCTGAGAAAATGGGGTTTGACGAGCGTACGGTAGACAATTGTGTATTAGCCCAAGAGATGGAATCCTACATGGTTCGGCTATGTAATGAGACATGACCACACTCGATAACAGATGACATAAGACAAAAATGAATAGGTGCACACAAGCATGTGATAGGATATGCAAAAGTTGTGGGAGGGTGCATAGGAAAACTATGCAGGGGTGCACAGGCATGCAGTAAGGAAAATTAGTGTTGCATAGCCATATGTAAGGCCACGCATTTCACAAAAAATTGATGGATGCAAGGAAAAAATGGTAATGGTGGGCACTAAATGATTGGGTGGCCTTGGTCATTGGTCCACCAGGCTTTGGTTGGTGTGTGGTGGTTGTGGTGGTTCACGGTGGTGATGGAGGACTTACGTTAAAAAATAAAGTAGGGAAAGAGGAAAACAATGAAGAAGGAAGAAGAAGAAGAAGAAAAGAGAGGGAGATTAAGGAATTGTTTTTAACAGAGATTGGGAAATAGAGGGAGAAGGAGAGTATAGAGTGAGTGAGTGTGTGAGTGTGTGTGTGTGTGTGTGAAGCATGTGGTGGGTAGAAGAAAAAATGTAAAGGGTGGCGATGCCCTCGAAGGTGATGGTAGGGGAAATTTTCAACAAAAGTGGCCAGAGGTGATGGTAGTGTGTTGGGGTGAAGATGGAGGGGTCTAGAACATGAGAGGAATAGCTATGTCTGTATGTTATATAAAGAAGAAATATGGTAGGGGATGGTGTAGTGGGGCAGCAACACGAGGATAAGAGCTGGTAAGTGTGAGGGATTATGGTGATGATGGTGGTTGTAGTTAGGGGTGTGCAAAACCGGATATCCGTATTCATTTGGATATTTTTTTCGGATATCCGCTCCGCATTTTTTTAGACCGCATATCCGGGATGCGAATATCCAAAAAATATATACCGGATATAGACCGAATTCGGATATATCCAATATCCGTATGAAAATACTATTTTATCAATTTTAAAAACTTTTGCTATAATATTTTTAAAAATAAAGATCGTATATCAATTAATATTCATATCTATATTCATATAAATATCTTATTTTATCTAAAATAAGTATTCAAATATTATTATAAATATTTAAAATATAAAAATAAATAAAATTTTAAAACTTAAAACTATAAAAACACAATAATATGGTGTATTATTAAAATAATCAACAAAATATCAGATATTTTTTCGGATTGGATAATCCAAAAAAAAAAAACTGGATATTCGAATGTCAGATATCCTTTTAGAATAAAATCGGTTCGGATATCTGAAATGTCGGATCGGATTTTTAAATATCGGATCGGATTTTCGGATCCTGGATTTTTTGCATAGCCCTAGTTGTAGTAGAGGTGAGAGTGATGGTTGATGGTGTAAGTTGCATAGAAAATAATGCCAAGTTTTCCAGAGCAAGGAGGTAGGAGAAGGGAGAAAGAAAAAAGAGGAAAGAAAAAGGAAAAAGGAAAAGGGAAAAATGAGAGGAAAAGGATTATGGTTAGTTTTAGATAAATTTGATTAGCTAAAATATGTTGTATCGGTGATAAATTTTAGCAGAATTAAGATCAAGTTATGAAATAAAATCTATTTAAGTCAAGTTTAGATTAGGTTGAGATATCGGGATTAAGGAATTTGGTTAAGGTTAAAATAAGATTTCTTTAAGATTAGTATAGGATTAAGGTATAATTTATATGGCATTAGGTTAGATAAAATTTGGGGTATTACACGATCACCCTCACCTATCTCCATAAAACCCTCTGCTCATGGGATATAATTGGTGTTTGATTACACAAGCATGTCATTATATTATAATAAAAGTTCATGAAATGCATATTGATGCATAATGCTAAACATATTGGATTGAGCCAATTATTAGTGTTGGAGTTTGGGTAGATTTTAACAAAATAGAAATTGTAGAGAAGAGGTAAAAAGATGAGAGATGAACTTAATATTGAAAAGTTCAAGTTTATGCACTTACACTAACTAACTAATGTTTCAACTCTTAGCTTAAATAGTATAAGATTTTGAAAAATTCACAAGACTAAACCTTATCTTTGAGAAGGAGAATTTTGTGTCGACAACCGGTGGGTGGTAGGCCATTAGTGAGTACATTACAAATCTAACTCATAGTGAGCAGATTTGGTTACACCCTTAACCATATTTTATACTAATACAAGTTAACTAATGTTACTAGCCTCTAAAATCAACTAGTGCTAATTATCAAATCTCCCTAGCCTCCCATCACATGATGGTTGCTATTACAACCCATGAAAATTGCTTAGAAAACATAAATTACACACTAGGAAATTCTATAAATATGCTTTAACTAGGTTTAATTAAGAAAGGAAAACTTTAGTTGATTGAAAGAAGGAAGTAGTCTCCTCGGCAGGCTATAAATTGGGGCAAGATTATTGAGGTTGTTTACCCTTATTTTAATCCTAATTTTAAGGACTTTATCTTGCCAAAATTTGTAACACCTCGAGTTGATATGACCATGTGGGGGCTACTCTAGAGTACTTTAGGATTGATCGGTTGGCTTTACAAATCAGCACGAGTCCTTTTAGCGCCTTTTCCCTACTTACACACTTCTTGATAATTTTTTAGAAAATTTTTGAAACTTTCAAGGATAGTCAACCATCTTAAAAATTTCTTCACTAAAATGATGGTATACCATGCTGACATAAGTATCTAAATCAATTCTTATAACACTCCACTCAATTTGGGGTATTACATTCACCCCACTCAAATAACTCAATGTCCTTGTTGCACTTGAACCACTAATGTCTCAATCTAGTTTTATCCTAAGAATCATCCTACTATGTGGATGACTGGCTCATCCAAGTTTGTATCATGGTTGTAGTTTTACTCTGATACCATCTTATAACACCTTGAGTCTATACGACCAAGCAGGGAATACCCTAGAGTGTTTTCAGATTGATTGGCTGGTCCCACAGATCAACACGATTCCTTTTAGTATACTTTTTCCTCACTCACGTGCTTCCCAATAAATTTTTTTAATTTTTTTTTAAACTTCCTAAAGGGTCACTCATCCTCAAAATTGTTCCGTGGCGAGCACATTTAACTATGGATTTCTTAAACTAGAATCACCAAATAGATGGTATACCATGTTCATATAAGTAGCCAAATCAATCCTTATAATATACCACTTATTTTTGGGTATTTCAACATTATCTTCCAAATTTCCCTTAACTTTACACACGAAATAGGATTGCACAAGGTAGCCTTATTCAGCAAAAAATGATGATGTGTAGAGGTGGATAAAATGTGGCTTTTAGTAAGCCATAATGAAGCTGATTAGGAATAGCTTTGTGTAGCCATAATGTAGCCAAAATAAAGCCAGATGCACATGGGGGTTGATGGCTTGTTTTGGTGTTTTCACGGCTTTAAATGGCTTGTTGATAATCTTGTTTATTCATTAACCCAAGTAAGAAGATTTTTTAAGTCTTCAACTTTAGAAAAATTAATAAGTAGATTATCTTTTTTTTTGGATGCTCCTAAATCATCCTACCCCTCTCAAAAGGGAACTTCCTCATCTTCATAAATCATTTAATGTAAATAAAGGAGTAAGTCTCCCACATTAAATATATTGGACAAATTCCCCAATTAATGTGGAATTTCAAGGTGATATGCATGTTTCCCAATCTTTTCTAGAATTTTGAAAGGGGTGTCACTCCTTGGCATGAGTTTAGTTTTTCTCTTGGAAGGAAACATTTATTTTTGAAGGTGAAGTCACATTAGGTTTCCTGGTTCAAAAACTTATTATTTTCAATGCTTGTTTGCCTTCTTTTGATTCATGTTGTTCACCTTTTTGATTCTGACCCTTACTTGTTCTTGTACAAAACTAGTTTGAGCCTTGATTGATAAAGGAATTATATCTATGTGAGTGGTGGGGTTCACTTCATACACCACTTCAAAAGGAAATTGATTTTTGGCATAAGTGGGGGAACGATTATATGCGAATTTGGCATGGCTTAGTTTGATGTCTCAATCTCTCAAGGATTTGTGAACCAATTTTCTTATAAGCATTGTGATGATGCAGTTGGTTACTTTGGTTTGGCCATTGGTTTGTGGGTGATAAGCGGTACTAAAGAGAATTTCAATACTAAGAAATCTCCATAAGGTTTGCTAGAAATAGCTAAAGAACTTGGTATCTCAATCGAATATAATCATTTTTGGGATACAATGCAACATAACTATTTCTTTAAAACAGAGATCAACATTGTAAGAGGTGTCATCTATCTTATGACATGGAATGAAATGAGATATCTAAGAAAACCGATCGGTGACCACCATAATGGCATCATTTTGCCTCTATATCTTAGACAATGCCACTATGAAATCCATGTTCACATGGTCCCAAGGGTGGTGTGGAATAGGTAAAAGTGTATAGAGTTCTTAGGGAATGTGATTATTGGACCTTTAGTAAGTAGAGTATTTTTTTCCATGAGGGCATGTACTTTCCCCACCATTCTAGGCCAAAATGAATGTTCCTAGAGTACATCATAAGTCTTGTTGATGTAAAAATGTCCTGCTAAGCCTCCCTCATGTACCTCTCGAATTAGTAGTTCCCTGATGGAGCACTTTAAGATGCACACCTTGTTACCTTTGAATAGGAACCTTTCTTGCACTAAGTACAGACCCTAAGGCTTGTCTTATTCTTCCTTATAGCTTGTAAAGTCTTCATATTTCTTGTACAACTCCTTTAAAAACCTAAATCCTAGGATCCTTACTTCTAATAATGATAGCATACAATATCTCCTAGAGAGTAAATCTACTATAATATTGGTTTTGTAACTCTTATGCTTAGATACAAATGAAAAAGATTGTAAAAAATCTACCCACCTAACATGCCTAGGGTTAAGTTTATATTGTCCATTTACATACTTTAGGGACTCATAATCAGTATGCAGTACAAAGTGTGATGGTCGAAGAGAGTGTGAACAGTGATCTAAAGCCCTAAAAATAACATGGAATTCTTTGTCATAGGTTCTCTAGTTGAACCTCAAACAATTGAGTTTCTCAATAAAGAAGGATATGGCTCTACCTTCTTGTAGCAAAATGGCACCAATACCCACTCCACTTGTGTCACACTCGATCTTGAACACCTTATCAAAGTTGGATAGCTGTAATACAAGGGCATCACTTAACCTAATCTTGATTATCTTAAAGGCTTCTTATGCGGACTTGGTCCATTGAAAGTCCCCTTTTTTAAGGTATTATATGATGCATGCTAAAAGTGTGATAAATCCTTTTATGAACCTCCTAAAAAAAGTGGCAAGCCCATGAAGGGATCTAACATCTATAATGGATGTGGGTGTAGGACTTGTTCTTATTGCCTCCACCTTTGAATCATACATGTAGATTCCATTTTTGGATACAACAAACACTAAGAAGGTGACTTTTGGGACCAATAAGTCACACTTCTCTAGTTTACCAAAAAACTTGTTGTTCCTAAGGGTTAGAAATACAAGTCTTAAGTGCCTTACATCCATAAGAGTACACAAGAATATCATAAAAATACATAACTATAAATTTAGAGATAAAGAGTCAAAGAACTTCATCCATAAGCTTCATAAAGGTGCTTGGTGCATTGGACAATCCAAAAAACATTACCATCCGCTCGTATAATCCTCCTTTGTGTTAAAAGTGATATTTTGCTCATCCCTCTCCTTCATCCTAATTTAATAGTACCCACTCTTCAAGTCAATCTTGGAAAATACATTTTTTCCATGCAAACAATCCAACATGTCAGCAAGTCTAGGTATGGGATACCTATACTTGATAGTAATGTTGTTGATAGATCTCCTATCAACATACATTTGTATTGATCCATTTTTCGTCGGTAACAAGAGGGCTAAAACCGTACATGGGCTAAGGGATTCCCTAATGAAATCCTTTTACAACAACTCCTCAACTTACCTTTGTAACTCCATGGCTTCCTTAGGACTACTCCTATAAGCTAGTTTGTTTGTGAGGGTATGACTGGGAACAAAATCAAATTGGTTCTCTATGCCTCTTATAGGATGCAACTCACTAGGTAACTCGTTTGAGAAGACATCTCCAAAAACCCCCAGCAAGGTTTTGACTTGAGGATCAAGAGTTTTTACAATATCATTAGATTCAAGCATTAATAATAAGTACAAGGCCTTTCCCTCCCCTATGGCCCTTTCCAGCCCCTTCCCATCAATGAACAAAGCATTCTTACATTTGGTGTCCTCCATAACAAGTTAAGACTAAGTACTAAGGGTGTGAGAATTCTTATCAAGTTCAAGCTTTAAGTGTTTTCCCTCCCATCATACTTGACAAGCATATAAAATTTTCCTGGCCTCCCTAACAACAAGTGATAAGTATCCATGGGAATGAAATCACATACAACATTATCTCTATATGATTTCCCTATGTAAAATGGAAATTTTTTTTGCTTTATGAATTCAACCATCGAGCCATTATTAATCCATTAAAGATTATAAGACTTAGCATGTATCGTAGTTGATAAGGTAAGTTGTCCATAAGAGTGTTAGAAGCTACATTTTCACAACTACCCCTGTCAAAAATGAGGGAGCATATTTTACCAAGTATGGTATACTTAGAATGAAATATGTTCTCTCTTTGGGACTCTTCTTCCACAACTTCCCTTGTTTGCAAAACCCTCCTTACCATCAAAGACTCACCTACATCTAGTGGTACTTCCCTAATCTCGACCCCTCCCTCCATGGTCGAATGATCTTCAATATAATCTCCTTCTAGTGCCCCTCTTCTAAGTCTAGAAAAGTCATTGCCCTCTTATTTGGTCACTTATTTTGATAATGTCCAATTCCTTGACATTTAAAGCACCAAACACCCTTATTTCTACTAGACTCACTGATATCTACCCTTCCTTTACCTATAACATCAAATGTCTTAGGTTTAGGGGTCTCTGTTGGAAATTCCTTGGGTGGGTATGCATTCGACCTTAAACCTTAAACTTTTGAATTCCTCTTCTCCCTTTTATTCTTCTCTACCTTGATGGCTAAATGAAATAACTTATCTAGGGTGTAATATTTATAGAGTTCCACTTTCCTAGCAATGTCACTCCTTAAACAACCAAGGAACTAAGGCATCATATGCTATTGAACCTATTCCAATCCGAGCCTCCTGATGAGCCTCTCAAACTCTTGAATATATTCTTCCACCATAAGGAGGCATGCCTTTTCAACTTGAATACAGTAACCTTAAAGGACTTTTCATCATCTAAGGACCTACAATTAAACATCCTATTACATCTCATCTCCCATTCTAGAAACTCCTTCAGATTGTGGGTGCATTCTTCATCCAAAGTCTACCTCTACCTTGAACCCTATTACCTCTATATCGAGTGTATTCAAGCCTTTAGTAAGTACATTACAAATCTAACTCATGGTGAGTTGATTTCGCTACACCCCCAACAATAGTTTATACTAATACAAGTTAACTAAGGTTGCTAGCCTCTACAATCAGCTAGTGCTAATTGTTGAATCTCCCTAGCCTCCCATCACATGATGGCTACTATTATAAACCATGAAAAAAGCTTAGAAAACATAAATTACACATTATAAAATTCTAACAACATGCTTTAATTAAGTTTAACTAAGAAAGGAAAACTTTGGTTGGGTGAAAGAAGAAAGTAGTCTCCTTGGCAGGCTAGAAATTTTGTTAATATTATTGAGGTTGATTCCCCTTATTTTAAACATGACTTAAAGGTCCTAATATTCCTAACATTATCTTCCCAAAATCCCTTAATTGTGCACACAAAATAGGGTTGCATAAGGTAGTATTCTTTGGTTGAAAATGATGTCATGTATTAGTGGATAAAATATGGCTTTTGGTGAGCCATAATAGACTCAATTAGGAATAGCTTTGTAGATCCATAATGTAGCTAAAATAGAGCCAGCCACACATGGGGGTTGATAAATTTTTTTGGTGTTTGCATGGCTTTGCATGGCACCTTCATAATCTTGTTTATTCATTAACCCAAGTGAGAAGAGTTTTGAAGCCTTCAACTTTGGAAAAATTAACAAGTATATTATCTTTATATCGGGATGCTCCTACATCACATATGGTCATAATAGGCACACAAGTCAAAATAATACACATTAACATGCTTATATAATCCCATACCAACTTGCAAGCTATACTAACATGGTATTCTCAACATAGCATGCTATACAAGCAAGGAAGGTAGGTAAAATCATGCTCAATGAAAGACATGGATTCATGGAATGATCATGTTATGCACCAAGTGTAGGAATTCAAAACTCATCATGATTACCTTAAATTTTATGATTCATGGATAACAACATAAGAACATGTGAAGTAAAATACCAAATATGTAAACCATTTAGGCAAACTTTAAGGTCGATTTCATTTAGTTATTATGAGATTTTGAGCACAATATTATATATCCATATATTTTTTAGCAATGGGTTGAGTTATCCCTTCAATACACATGTAAGTCAAACTTATAACTAAAGAATATAAGTCTTTCCAAAGCTAGAAAAACCAAAAAAGGTCATAAATTAGACGAAAGTAAAATAAAACACCAAGGTAAACAAACCCTTTAGCATTGATACCCCCTAGTATATCATCAATGTTTATAGTATCAAAGGCACTAGGATCAAATTGGATATCCCCTGAAGATAAATAACAAGAACACCCAAAGAGTGACTGACACCTCATAGCTAATCAAGGATCAAATAATCTAAACCCATATATTGCTCTAAGGTCTACCCATTTAAGTAATTAGTATTTTATTTCAAACCATATAGCAGATAAAGCTAATATAGCATACCAACGAAACCATGATCATATAACTAATCCAAGTTATCCATCATAATCCATCCAGATTACATAAAGATGATATCATCATCCCTTAGCCAATTTGATCCATCATTCGAGTTAATTAGCTCAAATAATATCACCTGTATACTTAAAATATCTAAAAATGAATCCAATCATGTATACTCACATCATTAATTTGTCAAAATATTTCCACATGGGAAGTTAGAAATTTCAACCACGACTAAACAAATCCATGTCCACTTGTTATCTCTAATTATTCTTCTATTTTATTCTAAAGACAATTTTTAGTCTAAAACTTAGGATTATGGTCATCTATGCCCATTTAGATTACACAACCAAAATGAAGTGGAAAAAATGTCCATAATGTAACACCCCAATGCCTTAAGGAGTAGCAAAATGGATCCACCATGCCAAGATATACAACTGGCTTTAATAATAAAAATAATACTATAGGAAAATTTAGGTAGTTGGTTGACTGAATAGAAAAATTAGTTGATTCATTGAAAGCTTGAATCATTTGATCAATAGGTTATGTTGGTTCACCAATTGGCAAAACACCAACTAGAAAGAAGTATGCATAAGCAGTCGACAAATGGAAGTAAGTGCCATTAGTCGACTAACACCTCCATTTTTCACATCTAAAAATTTTTGTTTTAAAGATCAATGTAATAGTCAAAATAGAAAATAGAAAATGTTACTCCTATAACTAACATTAGATAAATATTCATAATCTATGTCATGTTATGTAAGGATAAAAATTATTTAACTAAAACTTAAAAACATCATCTATGCTAATAGAATGAACTCTCACAAGGAGTTATCCAATGGTAGATGGAAAGTGAATAGTTTCACTAAACCAAATCATCATTGATAAAATTTGCAAAATGCCTAGATTTTAAAATCTTACCAAAGTAATGGGAAACTAAAATTTAGTTACAACACCATTAAAATTTTAATATAATGCTTGAAAAATTTTCAAAACAAGTAAAAAAAATGAAGCAAAACTCTTAAGGGGAAAGAAATCTAGGTGGCCTAACTCTCTCAAAACTAAATCTTCAACCCAACAATGTAGCACTCAATATCAAGCCTACATGAGTGGTCTACTCCCCACCATTAGTAGATAATCACAAGACCCATTCAACGAAGATAGTAGTAACATTAGTGGTCTACTCCCCACCATTCAATATTAAATAAATCAAAACTACCTGACTCATGGAGGGCACATGATGCACCTAAAGTCATGGTAATCTTTAACTTACAATACTCATGCATACATGCAATACACGCACCATTCCACTCATAAAATAATACATAAAATAACATGATTAGATGGTACAACATTCATTTTCCACCCATAACATATCAAGAAGAGTCACACATGAGATAGCATGAGTTAGGCTTGCTCATATGGAATAATATATATATATATATATCAGTGGTGCACATATGATAACATAAGAGGACATGTGACACATGCAATAATATACTATCAAACAAGTGGTCATGGACTCATACTAATAAACACACAACTGGACATGGTAACACAAGGGGGTATGAGTATATAACAAAATTTGAACTCATACTAAGTAACACAACTATACCAAAAAGATAGCACTCTACACATAATAACCACATGAGATTAATATTGTATATTAGGTGAACATAAAAAATAAAGCAGCATGCATCATATGGTAGCACAATTGTAATGAAGACAAGTAGGAAACATGCTAGGATAATGAGACATAAAATCCATAAATGAACAAGAACTGTTGATTAGTGAATTCTATTATTGTGATCATAAGTATTAGATTATATTAACTTGAGGACAAGGACCTAAAGAAACCATAACATCTAATCTAGCATATGAACACTAATACCCTAATTGGCCTGCCCAAAACATAGCTAGACAACTAATAAATAGGACACTTAATCACTAAGTATACATAACCTCTATAGAGCTAAAATAACAGAATTATACCAAATGAATAAAAAACCTAACTCGATTAGTTAGTCCAAGTGAAAGAAGTCCCAACTAAAGATTTTTCACTATAAGTGATTAATGTTTCACTTAAGGATTTAACCATACATAAATCAAACTCACATAAAAACACTTAAATCATTCGCATCAACACAATACAATTCTGTTCTTACATTCTAATGTTGTTCACACACTTGATCTTGGGATCAAGGCCCACACCATGTGGCATTAAAGTCATATACTTCAAGAGGCAGTAAAGCCGATCAATTCCAAACGACATTAAATCCAAAAACAATTCATGGAATAAAATGCCAACATAAAGCATCACACTGTTTTAATCCATATTTAATCAATTATACAATTTTTCAAAATGAATTATAATTAAAACACATTAGAACATGTTCTAGCATCACCAAACATTTCTAAAATCAGATGAGTTAACCGCATAATTATGCTAAAACCTTCACATGCTCTAACTCATTTAAATAAGTAAGAGACATACTAACATATGTTTGTCTTGAAAATTAAAAGCTCATAGATACATATAAGTACCATATAAGACAAGGTATACACTTGACATACATAAATTAAAAAAAGCATACTTATCACCCTCAACTTGAAGAAGATGTACATTTCATGATTTCACCATAAACAAAGGTACATAGAGACTTACCTAGATCCAAAGCTAGCTAAAAGAAATGAAAAAAATAGAGGGAGATCACCAATGAAAATCATAAGACTAGATTAGAAAACTAACTCAACTAATAATTTAAGTACTACCATTTAATCAATAAAGAAAATCACAAATCAAATTTCCTAGAAAATATATCTAATCTAAGATTTGAGAGTGAAACTCGATTAGGATTCAAAATTGAGCCTTGAACAAATCGATTTCATCAAAGATCACTTAAGGAATTTCAAATCCATTTGGAAAACTGAGGGAAGGACTATAGAGCATAAGTTAATTTTATCAAACATGAATTACTGATTAAATTTTGCAACCAAAATGACAATTGTTCATTAATTTTTGCAACCAAAATGAAAAATTCAAAACATGGCTTACAAATAAAGTTTTGTAGTTAACTTCAGAGAATTGATCCAAAAGGATAAGATAAGAAATAATGAGATTGATTTGCAATCAAAGTTAGTAATTAAATTGGTAAAATAAACATATAGAAACCAATTTCATAAACCTATCTCTAAAAATTAGGGGTTTAGTCCCAAATTTTAAATCAATCATTTCACTTTGATTACCACTAATTGGTATTTAAAAATACAATTAAGCCAATTCTAGATAAATTTAGATAATTAATTTCAACATAAACAATCTTACGATTAGCGAATTTAAGATAATTGCTTTCAAAAATTAGGGTTTTAGTTTAAAATGCAAATCTCGTCAATTCTCGCTCAATTATTAAAGTATAAAATTAAGCATATTCTAAAACATATTATATAATCAATTTGATTAAAAGTCATAAAGACATTTATCAAATTAACAAGATTAGAGTTATAACCTAAAAATCCCAGCTTAGTAAATTCTCATGAATTTTATTAAATTAACTAATTAAAAAAATAGTTAATCATATTCTAAAGCATTTTATAAATACAATTGACACAAACAACTCAAAGATGAAAACCGATTAAAATATATAGCTCCCAGAAAAGTTTGAGCCAAAATATCCTAATTTAATTAATTTCATCAAATTCAAGCTGCCAACATGAAATTAGATACATTTTAAAACAAATTATGTAATCAATTTATCAAAACTAGCTTAATTTGATAAATCCAAATAATTTGTAAATATTATGAGGAAAATATAACTTTCACCAATTAACTACTCCAAATAAATCACACAAATCATATATAATCCAATAATCAATTGAACTTAATTAAGCCTAATTTATTCAAAATCAAACATAGGGTTTCAGTAAAATTATACCAAATGAATTCTACAAATCAAATTGAGTAAGGATCGGTCCAACTTCATCAAAGGTAAGACCACTCATAAATGGCTATGCAATGTTTACAGTTGGCCATAGCTAGAAGTGAAATTTACAAAAATACATAATACGACCTTGAAGATATTTTTGAAATCTATCTAGAAAAATATTTAAATCAAACTCTAAGAAAATTCGATTAAGATTAATTTAAATAATTTCTAAAAAAGATCATCTCTAAACAAAAAGGAAAAAATGAATGACAATTAACTTTAGAAAAAAATTCATAAATAAGATATAGATTTTTTTGAAACCTTATTGACCTCATAAAAATAGATAAATTCAACAAAGAAAATGTTTGATAAAGGTAAAAATTATTAAAATTCTTTAACTCTTTAAAGAGATTTTATAATTTTAAAAAAATTTATCTACGTTAACGAAATATATTTTTACACTCTAAGAAAGTTATAATCACACAACAAAGTTATAATTGAAAAAAAAATTAAAATGTTAAAATAAAACAAAAAAAAACATAAATATATTTTTAAATAGAAATTAAAATTATATTAAGGTAATAAAAATCATAATCATGAACAAATTTAACTAGAATAATCTATAACTACAATGATTGACTAAATTTAAATATGAATTTGAAATTTGTAATAGAACCATAAAATGGAGTGCAGATAAAATAATAATTTTTTTTATCAAATTTTGTTATTAAAGTAGTTAAACTTAAGGAAATTGAATTTCAAAAATATAGGGTATTACACTCAGTCAACCGAAGGGCTTAAGACTCCACAACAAATTGGAAACTCAAAATAACAATTCCAACATATTACCTAAACACAATTCCATCAACATTGTAGTATTATAACAATTCTAAATCACACCTCTAGCATATTGGCCACCTAATCATGCTTAGAAATTTATTAGCTGATAAAAAACATATTCACATACTAGAATCATCATTAAAACTTGCAAATTCCAAAAACATATTTTATACTACATATTTTCACACACTTTATCACAATATACACACAACACCGTACCATTAACACTTATGTTTTCACATAATCTAGAGTCAATCACTCCCCACAGCACAACATGTTTATTCACCACCCAAAATAAGGTAAGAATGACTTGGCTTGGGCACTAGCAAAACACAAAAGAAAGAAAGGTAATAGATTTCCTTCAACTAGGAAATCCAGAGATTTCCACCACTTAAGTGCCTTTAGAAGAACAAAAATAGCTCAAGAAAACATTCTAGCGTCAAGAATTCCAAATAAGGCTTAAAGATCAAAAGAACATAACAAACTCATCATCTTTGCCCTAAAATTAGAAAACTAAAAGAAGGACTCAAAGCCACAACATTTTCCTAAATCTAACCCTATTTTGTTTAGGAGAAAAACAAAAGAGAGTTAGAGAAGGGATTAGAAGAGGAAAAATATAATGGAAAGGGAAGTATAAGGGATAGAAAGCTTGGTAGAAGGTAAAAGTGTTGAAGAGTAACTTTTAGCACTTATAGAACAAAAAAGATATAAAGGAGAGGATTGGGATAGGGCTAGGTCTTTAAGAAAGAGGTTTAGAGGCTTCAATAACCACAAATTTCCTACTTTACCATGCTCTAACAAGTCTATACTCTTAGAGAAAAAAAAGGGAAACTAAGGTTGAATAGAGCTATCCTAAAATGGTGGGTATAAGGTATTTATTTGGTCATCAAACATAGAGGGAAAGAGACAAAAATCATGGGGAAACAAGATCAGATATTTGCTAGGATTTTCCAAGGTCGAATTGTTCGTTCTAACCAATCATAAGATAGAAAAAAGAAGAAGATAAGAAGGTGAGGTCATCCAACACCATTTTGGGAGTCTAGTCCTCAAAATCGGTTTATATTAGGTAAAATTATATGTAGATACTCACAAACACTTGTAAAAATACTTTAGAATTGGATCACAGCAAAAAAAATGCAATCCCCAAATTAAATGGCAAGATTTTTTTATTTAAAAATAGAGATGGTATCAATTCAGCCCAACAATTTGTTGAATACTAGGATGTGTCGATTAACTAATTACTCATTTGTCAGAACATTAACAAAACAAAATTCAATCCCAAGACCCTCTGGTAGGCCAAACAAGCGCCTAAGTGGGGATTCTCTATGGAAACGATTGGTAACTGCCACCTAAGACGAAGAGGCATGAGTAATATGGCATGAAAAAATCCTTTAAGAATGTAATGGTTGGCAAGGATTTAATCCCAAGAGGCACCAAAGACATGAAAAGGCTTGATCCCCGAACCTAGAAGGGTTCTAGAGACACTTGTTGGCCAGGGGTTTCCTTAAGAATGTAATTTCTTCCCATAATGAATAATAAATGGTGAAAATGTAAGTTTTAATCAATGAATAATAAAAAGAGTGGAAGATTCAACTGCTTGTCAATGAATGAAATGGAATTTTTTTTTATCAAATCAAGTTATTCAATCCATATTCAACCAATGAAGGATCTTGTTTCTTGTAGTTATCCAACACCCCCTACGTAATTTATTCAGTGCGGGTTCAAAGAAGAAGCAACATGATTGGAAGTGAAAGGAGTCGCTAAATAGGTTAGAGGGGTGACGATTTGTATGGCACATGGTGTTATGAACTTTATGCTGCTTTTCTAGGAGCGGTTAAGCCTAGCACAGGATTACATAGTATTTCTAAACCGTTCTTAGTTGGGAGGGAAATTTATCATGAATGATAAATATCTACACAATCAGTATAGTTTTTATTTTATTTATTTTGTTTTACTCGTTAAAGAAGAAACAACACAATCAGTATTTCCGAATCTTAAAGTTTTACCAACTTCAAAACTTTTTATATGCACCTCATTTCGGACCTCATCACCCAATCCACCGTTTTCATTAAACTAGCATCAACATTTGGCTTGGAAAGGATTAATTTCCTTTTATAGTCCTTTTTAGCCATATGTCAGGTAGTACATACTGTAAAGGCAATTTGTTCCCTGCAAATGTCAAGCGTAAGAGGCGCGAGCACATTCAAAAGTTATATCTTCCCAACAAAAACAATTTTGAAACTTAATGAACTAACATTTGTTATTCATAGGTAGGTTGTTCGTAGTAATTATATTAGAAGAGTTAACCATACCGATTTGATTAAGTTAAATTTTACTATTTTAAATTTGTTGGATATAACTTTTGAAATTAAATTACAGTTCATTGATCGTAAATTACCAAACGTACACATTTTTTTTTTTTTAAAATATACACACAAGTATATGCAATGTGGTGAATGAAATACAACGTGATAAACTTCAAATCACTATGATGAAGATTGTCTTTGGTATTTAAGCAAGAATGAGTTGTTGATATCATCAGTTGAATTTCTAACTCCGTTTGTAATTGACGTTGTAGTGATTCCTATTGGTTCACAAGCAAAAAATGTTGGCTTAAACCAGACTAGCAATAATATAATTGATGAAAAGATTATCATGGCTAAGATATGAATCTTATTTTAGCTTCAACGGTATTTTATTTCGTACAGCAGTTTTTATTTTTTATTTTTATCATCCTTTTTTATGGCTATCTTCCAATTATACATTGTGGAAGACTTAAAATAATTGTGTACGTGCTCTACATGTTCAAATCTTAATAGCATACGGACGACAATAGAAAGATACAAGAAGGCATGTGATGGCTCAAACTCAAGCTCTATCACTGAGATTAATGCGCAAGTAAGTTGCTTAATTAACTAATGTTGCGCAAATTTTTACTTCAAAATGAATGTTATTATCACGTGTATATGTATCAACGTAGACACATTTTCTCTGTAAGATGTAAATAGTCAAGGTTAATTTGGCAAAAGCATCTGTGACCATTTAACACATTTTGTTAGGAAGTCTCCAAATTTTGGTATTACTGGAATAATATATATATATATAAACCATCATTCAAGTCATTCTTTAGACAAGCATCCTATACCATATCACAATCCATCCGGTCAATTAACCCTCGTGTAATTAAACTTCAGAAAGCCATGTGTGTACATGTATTAACTTTTATACCAGTAACCAAATTAGTTATCAATCTTCTCCAGACGTCTTTTTTAGTTTCTAGCTATTCACTCAATACATGAATAAAGAATTTATAAAGTTAGTTTGAATAGTTTTTTTTGGATACATAAAAATGAGAATTCACAATCTTCATAAAACTTTTAAGATTCTTCCATTAAAATTCCTAATTAATAATGCTTTTATAGCTTAAGAAATTTCAAAGTTAATCACATTTACAGTTCTATTATTTTTTAAAATCCCATTTCTAAAATTTTTCATTGAAATGAAGCCCAAAGTGTTTGCATCTCAATATTTTCTTGTGTTCTAGTAACCTTTGCAACAATAATATCAACTAAAACATCTGTTATGTAGATTTCATGATCTTGGTATTAATTGCATATCAATAACTTGTGATGTGTCTAAATCTTATTTTATTATGATACATGATTTATGTAAAAATATGTTTGTAGTTTTGAAATTTCTCAAAACATAATGGGTTATGTCAACTAAAATTTGTGATAAAATGACAAATAACATAATTTCCAACAAAATAATAACCTTAATTTTCATTGGGAAATTGGTTTTTTCATGCAGTATTATCAGCAAGAATCTGCAAAACTACGACAACAAATACAAATGCTACAAGGCTCGAACAGGTAAGGTTTTAAAGTTCTTTCATATGATACCCCCATTTTTCTCAACTTAAAATTTTAATTTTAAATGTAGTATGAGGAATCAAAATAATGAATAGGATGAAACCGACACATTGAACATAAAGAGAGGTGTGACTATTTATCTAACTCATACTCAAAATTGAAAAAAAAAATCAAGATTTGAGTGTCTCCTTTCAAAATGTTTTTGTAGAGTTTTAATGTTGTAAGTTTGGTTTTGTTTTATCCTTCTGTTGAGCACGAGTTAGATAAAGAGACATACCTCTATGTTCCATGTGGCGGTTTCATCCTTATTCCTTTGTTTTGCATCTTTATATTGTATTTAAAATAAAACTTTTAAGTTGAGATAAACAAGGGTATTACCAAATTCTAAGCAATATGTTGTATATCCAAGTAGATGGCTTATACTTTCTAATGTTAGATGTATATAAACAATACTTTTGGTAAGTAGTGCATGACAAAATTAATACATGTTGTGTGAGCTTAAGAGTGTTAAAGCTTGCTATCTTTTATGGAGAATAACATATTTGTTAAATAATATTAATCTCATGGTACAAAGCTGTATTTTAACATAAATTAATATATTGGATATTCTAATTGTAGGAATCTAGTGGGAGAATGCTTGAGCTCATTATCTATGAAGGAGATGAAGCAATTAGAGAATAGACTTGAACGTGGTATCACAAGAATTAGATCAAAGAAGGTATTGACTGATTGAGTGATATTATTTGATATTATATCAATTTTGTGTGTGTGTGCGTGTGTGTAGCACATATCTAATGATAAATAAGACTTATCTACATGTCTACTTACTCTTTAATTACTAATGACTTTATGCTTGGGTTCTTGGGATTCTTTTGTACCCTTCAATATTTGGACATAACCAACTTAAGGAGAATCACATAAATTATAGTTTTAGTTGCTAATTGGCTTCCTCTCATAAATCTTTGATCATAATCACTTCCATATTCAATACACAACCCTATTAAACATGTTGGAGGAAAAATGAGAACCGAGGGGGTTTGGGATAAGAGTCTTAGGGAGACGAAATAGAGAGAAAAAGTAATTATTTTATTAATTTGACTTTTAACAGCATTAAACAGCCAAGCATACTATGCTTACGGTGGCCTGTCAGGCCCCTAGTTATTAGATGGCTGCTAGGGCAAAGGTCCAAGGCTTTGGTCTAATTTAGTTGGTTAGCTCAATATTTGGTTGAAAAACTACTCATATATTCACTCCCTTTAAAATTAAATCACTCCCATTTATAGACCTACTAAGATTCTGAATACAGATATCATTATTTTCTTCAAAATTAAATCACCAGGATATGGCATAGGGATGGCAATTTTCCCCACAGATTTGGGGCCCTATTGGGGATTTCTCATTTAGGTTTGGGTTCGAGGAGAGAATTCAAGAATTAGATTCAGGTTCGGTAACTTTTAACGGGGATTTTTTTAGGGATGGGTTTAGGGTCCCCAACCCACTCTGAATAATTTTTTATATTACATTATATTATATATATATATATATATATATATATATAATTTTTTATAGAATATAAATTAAAAGTATAATATAAAAAAGGCTTGAGGATCAGGGATGGAATCATATATCGGGTATAAAGTTGATTTTTGGGGATTGGGTCGGGTTTTAAAGTCAGAAAATAAATCGAAGATGGGAAATAGATCAGGGACCAAATTGATTATGGGAATTTTATCTCCACGAGGATTAGGTCAATAAATCCCCAATAAAGAAAAAAATAAAAAATTGGGTCAAATTTAGAGATTATTTTTCTTATTGGGCTCAGAAATGGGATGGGGTCCCTATTGATAGATTAATATAATCCATATATAGATCTGATAGGATCGAATGTTAATCTATCAATATTAATATAAAATATATTGCGAAGGCATACCTGAATCCATAATAATAATAAAATTGTCAGGTATCGTCGAATCTAGTATCAAATCCTAATGGGTGGTACTATGGTCTTCTAAATTACACACGTGCTCGCTAGTTTCCAATGATTTATGGGACTCAATTGGAATGAAGTATGTGTGACCTAGGGACAATGACCATATTTATAAATAACTGACCTGTTATCTATTGGGTCATCCTAGTTCGGTCCATCAATAACCTAGGACTCCCACAGTCTCTACACATATGGATCCACATCTAATTAGATACATTAAGCCCGATAACTTATACATAAATATGATCACTTATATATGAGCTTAATATATATGACAACCCAAAAATATTATAGTTCATATATAACCCCAATATGTTGGATAAAATATCCAACAATCTCCTACTTGGGCTATATGTGTGACCTTATAACCACGAATTGTAAAATAACCGAATGAGCTCAATATTGTCATTGTAATGAAATGTATCTATAACCAATCCGATCCATTAGTCATACCAACATAGGATCAAAGTGGCTTTCATCATATTTCTTTGCAACGAAACCTTCAATGGTCACATATGCAAATATAACTAAATGACATGGATTAAGATTTGGATGTGCAGCATGGAAATTTCATGTAATGTGATCTTGAACATGCCTATTCCCAACTAGTCCACCTTAAAACTTTAGTGAGATCAAATTACAAACAAAGAAAATAAATAAACCAAAACTTTATTTCTACAAAAAACATATGGTTAAAAATGTCCATAAGCCAAAAAGAAGTATCCATATATAGAGCAAACAAAGTGAGAGATTTCCACTAAAACTAAACATTATCAGCTGATATAACACCCATATAAGCAATATAATCAAGAAACAGTTCGGGTAGTAAAGGCTTATGTTACGAACCAACCCCCTGGATCTAGTTATGGGTCCTTGAACATTAAAGTCTGGTTGTAACTCACCAGATCTCTGAGTTTTTCTACCTTTTCTTCCTATTTTGAATGTAAGTTTATTGGGCTCGTTAGAGAGAACCCAACGATCTCCAAGAGATTAAAGTCTCAAGAACTTTTAAGATAAATTCCACACTGATCATTATTCTTTCCCAAATCAGTATTTAAACTTACATAAATAACTGCTTTTAAACTGCTTCCTGAGTCTTAGCAGTTTGAATTATTCAAATATAAAACTGACTAATAGGCACAGATGTCGACAACTAAACAAGCATGTGCAGAATATTCTGCCTCCTATCACCTAATATTAAATAACGAACATATCAACATATATTAATTGCCTAAACAGAAAGCATAACTCCCAGACTTAATTATTCTTCGATCTTGATCTTCGCTGATAAACCTTAAGTGGTAGAACTTTAGCAGCTACTGATTGATCTTGGATCATAACATCACTTGCCCCCTTAGAAGAACGCTTGTCCTCAAGCGTGAAATTAGGATATCGTAATTGCATATGATCAGCAAACTCCCAAGAAGCATCAGCGGGCGAAAGTCCTTCCCAATGAATGAGAACCTCCTTCTTGCCATCTCTAATTCTGGAATCCAGCATAGCTTGCGGAGTTGGAATGGGCACACCCTTATGGATAATAGGTAATGTAGGAGAACCAGAATCAGTACCGTGGAACTTCTTTAGACAAGAAACATGAAAAACTGGATGAAGTTTAGAGTCTTCAGGAAGTTGTAATTTGTAAGCAACCAAACCAATTCGTTCCACAATAGGGAAAGGCCCATAAAATCGAGGGGCTAATTTCTGATTTCGCCTAGAACCTACTGAAACTTGGCGATAGGGCTGAAGCTTTAAAAGCACCATATCCCCTACATTAAATGACACATCTCTACACTAGGCATCATAATAAGTCTTCATAACATTTTGGGCATGAAGCAACCTTTCTCGCAACTCCTGCAGAACCACATCCCGAGCACGTAATTCATGATCAAATGCTTGAATACAAGACAGTCCTGGAGAATATGATAACAGACGAGGGGCAGGTCTTCCATATACCACTTCAAAAGGGGTGGCACGAAGAGAAGAATGGAAGCCCGTATTATAGAAGTATTCCGACCAAGACACCCAATCCACCCAACTCTTAGGACGGTCACCTGTGAAACAACGCAGATACATCTCCACTGTCCGATTGACTACTTCTGTTTGACCATCAGATTGAGGATGGTAAGAAGAACTGAAAGACAACTTAGTTCCACTTAGCTTAAAAAATTCCTTCCAAAAAGAACTAGTAAAAGTGACGTCACGATCACTAACAATGGATTCTGGAATTCCATGCAACTTAACAATATTATCAAAGAACAATCTTGCCACCGAAACAGCCGTGTAAGGATGAGATAAGGGAAGGAAATGAGCATATTTTGAAAATCTATCAACAACCACTAGCATGACAGACTTCCCATGGGAGAGAGGCAAACCTTCAATGAAATCTAAAGAAATGTCTGACCAAACCTGTACTGGAACTGGTAAAGGCTGCAATAACCCTGCTGGTTGTAAGTGTTCAACCTTATTTTTCTGGCAAATGGAACAAGTACGAACAAAATCTCGAACCTGCTCCTTCATTCCCTTCCAATAAAATTCAGAAGCAAGACGTTTCAAAGTTTTTTGATATCCCTCATGTGCCTGACGATGCATGGCAGACAAAAGAACAATTTGAAAAGGGGAATCTGGAGGAAGAAAAATTCTGCCTTTGTATAAAATCAATCCCTTTTTAACAGACCAGACATCTTTCAATTCACCATTCAAAATCTGATCACGAAGTTGTTATAATGTAGTAGAGGAATTAATAGCAGATTTAATATCTTCTAAATAATCCAATTGAGGAGTAGAAATGGCAGAAAGGACAACAGGATCCTCAAATTGGCGAGACAAAGCATCTGCAACCACATTTTCACGCCCAGCACGATACTCCACAATAAAATCAAACCCCATTAACTTGCCGAGCCAACGTTGTTGAGGAGAAGTTATAATACGTTGCTCTAACAAAAACTTCAAACTGTAATGATTAGTTCGAATGATAAAACTTCTACCCCACAAATAAGGTCTCCAATGTTGTATTGCTTTAGCCAATCCAACAAATTCTTTCTCATAAGCCGGAAGTTTAACATGCCTCGCAGCCAAAGGACGAGAAAAATAAGCGATAGGCCTATTTTGTTGTTATAGCACTACCCCTAAACCTGCGTCAGATGCATCATATTCCACCACAAATGGCTGAGAAAAATCTGGCAAAGCCAAGACTGGAGTTGAGGACATTGCAACGCGAAGATTATCGAAGGCAACTTTGGATTCGTCTGTCCAAACAAAAGCATTCTTGCGCAACATGGCAGTTAAAGGGGCTGCAATTAAACCATAATCTTTCACAAATTTGTGATAATAACCCGTTAAGCCCAAAAAACCCCTCAATGCCTTAATAGAATTAGGTATCGGCCACTGCAACATAGCATTCACCTTACTGGGATCAGCAGAAACCCCCTGGCCAGAGATAATATGCCCCAAATATGCGACCTGCGACTGAGCAAAACTGCACTTAGCTTTCTTCAAGAAAAGCTCATGACTTAGTAGAGTAGAGAAAACTATTCTTAGATGTTGAAGGTGCTCAACCCATGTTCTACTATAGATGAGTATATCATCAAAGAAAACAAGAACAAACTTCCTTAAATATGGCTGAAAAACTGAGTTCATTAGTGCTTGAAATGTAGAAGGAGCATTTGTCAACCCAAAGGGCATGACAAGAAATTCAAAGTGCCCATGGTGAGTACGAAAAGCATTTTTCTCTACATCAGCTGGGGACATGCGAATTTGATGATATCCTGAACGCAAGTCCAATTTGGTGAAGAACTTGGCACCGTGCAGTTCTTCTAACAACTCTTCAATAACTGGGATTGGGAATTTATCCTTCACTGTCTTTGCATTTAAAGCGCGATAGTCAACGCAAAATCTCCATATTTTGTCAGCCTTCTTTACCAACAGTATTGGTGAAGAGAAAGGGGATTGACTTGGCCGAATCACCCCTTTAACTAACATCTCTTGACATTACTTTTCAATTTCATCTTTCTGGAGGTGAGGGTACCTGTAAGGACGAACAACCACAGGGGAAGAACCAGGTTCTAATAAAATTCGATGGTCATACTCACGAGCAGGAGGTAATCCCGTCGGTTCTTGGAATATGGCTTGAAATTCTGCTAATAGCCTTTGCAACTCTGAATCTCTGTCTATGGAAACAACTGATGAAGATAAAATTCTTGGACAGTTAGCACGTGCTTCCCTTACCCCCATTAACTCTATGAGATGCCCATTCTTAATAAAACTCATAGTCATTAAATTAAAATCCCATGTAATGGGCCCTAAGGTCTGTAGCCAATTAACCCCCAAAATAGCACCCAAACCAGGTAGGGATAATAACAACAAATCAATAGTAAAAATAGAATTACCCACAAGCAATGACACCCCACGACAAACTCCTTCACAATAGACTCGTTCCCCATTAGCCACTGTAACTCTTAGTTCCTCCTTGTGCTCAATCTGCAATTTCAATTCCCTTGCCATTGCTGAATCTAAAAAACTATGAGTGCTACTAGAATCAATTAGTATCAGCAATGTAGAACCCTCCAAGGAGCCTCTAATCCGCATGGTTCGTGGAGAGGGAGTTCCTGTTATGGCATGAATAGAAATTTTAGCATCTTCTAAATCTTCTAATGGGCTTCCATTTTCAACTTGACTGTTATCCTCCGAAACCTCAAGCCAAAAGAGTTTCTTGCAGCGATGTTCGGGACTAAAACGTTCATCACAGTTAAAACAGAGTCCCCTGACTTTTCTATCCTCCAACTCCGCTTGACTAAGTTTTTTAACAAAGGGAGAACGCGACTGAACATAACCCATTCATTTTATGGAAGAGGACTCGCCTTTACTCCGATTCCCTCGTCTTTCATATAATCTGGCAAGGCTCATGGCACTAGTGAGGTCTGTTGGCTAGTGCAATTCCACTTCAACAGCAATATACTCCTGTAACCCACTAATAAAAAATTGCACTTCTTGATCCATTGACAATGTACTTGCCCGGGCAGATAATTGTTCAAACCGGCGTTGATAATCTTTAACGGACCCTATTTGCCGTAACTTCACCAATTCCCCCAACTTGCTACTTCGAACTGGTGGGCCAAATTGCAGATTACATTGCCTCTTGAATTCTTCCCAAATGATTGTTGGTATGTCTCTTTCTACCTTCAAGAACCACAACTGGACATCTCCCTCAAGATGGAAGGAAGCCAACCCCACTTTTTCTTCTTCTGGTGTATTTTGATGCCTGAAGAAATGCTCACACCTATTAATCCAACCCAAAGGGTCTATTGACCCTTCATATTTTGGGAAGTCCAATTTAGTATATTTAGGAACAAACGGGGCTATTTCTAGAGTGTCTCTCACTGCTCTTCTTTCACGCCTACCTATGTTTACACTCCCTTCGCTCTGTCAATGCCTGCTGCTGTGCCGCCATTGCTAAGCGATCTTGCTCTCGTTCCTGTCGATCCTTCGCACGATTTTCCTCATACATCTTGAGGAAAGTCTCAAATTGTTGTTGAAATGAACGCAATTCACCCATAGCAATCGGCTCTGATACCAATTTGTTACGAACCAACCCCCTAGATCTAGTTATGGGTCCTTGAACATTAAAGTCTGGTTGTAACTCACCAGATCTCTGAGTTTTTCTACCTTTTCTTCCTATTTTGAATGTAAGTTTATTGGGCTCGTTAGAGAGAACCCAACGATCTCCAAGAGATTAAAGTCTCAAGAACTTTTAAGATAAATTCCACACTGATCATTATTCTTTCCCACATCAGTATTTAAACTTACATAAATAACTGCTTTTAAACTGCTTCCTGAGTCTTAGCAGTTTGAATTATTCAAATATAAAACTGACTAATAGGCACAGATGTCGACAACTAAACAAGCATGTGCAGAATATTCTGCTTCCTATCACTTAATATTAAATAACGAACATATCAACATATATTAATTGCCTAAACAGAAAGCATAACTCCCAGACTTAATTATTCTTCGATCTTGATCTTCGCTGATAAACCTTAAGTGGCAGAACTTTAGCAGCTACTGATTGATCTTGGATCATAACAGCTTAATGAGTGGATCTGCTATCATGGAGTCTGTATTAATATGCTCTATAGACAATTCTCCTTTCTGTACTTTCTCTTTAACAACTAAGACCTTGATATTGATACTTTTTTATTTTTTAGAACTTAGGTTGACAACTTGATTGGTCTTTCAATACCATCTACTATACGCAGCCTCGTGATAAAATTTTTGATTACATAATTAGAAGCCTCATAGCATGCCACAAACTCTACTACCACAGTGGAAGAGGCCACAACTATCTATTTGGAACTCTTCCAAGAAACAACTCCTCCAACCATTAGAAAAAAAAAACCTGATGTGAACTTCATACTATCTTGGCATCCAGCAAAATTGGATTTAGTGTATCCTACGATCTCAAGCTTTCCTGACATCTGACATGTGAGCATATAATCTTTTATTTTTTGTAAGTACCACATGACCTGGTTAGTCGTTATCCAATAGTCAATTCCTGGAATACTTATATATCTTCCCAACATCCCAGTAATGTACGCAATATCCAAACACATACATACCTGAGCGTACATAAGACTTCCCACTACTGAAGCATAGGAAACATTTTGCACTTCCCTTCTTTCATAGTCATTTTTAAGGTACTGACTGAGATTAAACTTGTCTCCCTTAGCGACAGGAGTATTTCCTGGTTTTCAATTATGCTTAGCATATTGTTTGAGAACCCTTTCAACATAAGCCTTTTGTGACAGCCCTAGGATACCTCGAGAACGATCCTAGTGTATCTCTATGCCCAATACAAAAGAAGCATTACAAAGATCTTTCATCTCAAAATTCTTAGCTAGAAATATCTTGGTCTCATGTAATGAATATATTTCATTGCTTGCTAGCAATATTTCATCAACGTACAAAACCATAAACAAGTACTTACTCTCGCAAAACTTATGGTATACACATTTATCAACCAAATTCATCTCAAAGCCAAATTAGGTGATCACTTGATGAAATTTAAAACACCATTGTCAAGACACTTGTTTGAGCCCATAGATAGATTTCTTAAGTTTGCAAACCATTTTCTTTGGGTCTCCAGACACAGTTTTTTGGTTGTACCATATAGATCTTCTCCTCAATGTCACCATAGAGAAAGGTAATCTTTACGTCCATCTAATGTAACTCAAGATTAAAATGTGCCACTAATGCCGTAATTATCCTCAAGGAGTCCTTAGAAGAGGCCGGAGAGAATGTCTCTTTCAAATATTCTCCTTCCTTTTGTGTAAATCACTTAGCGACTAGGCATGCCTTATATCTTTCCACATTATCTTTTGAATTCCTCTTAGTCTTAAATATTCATTTGCAACCAATGGGCTTCTTTCCTTTAGGTAGTAGGATAAGATCCCATACATCAGTGTCCATCATGGAATTTATTTCCTCATTCATGGCCTCAATCCACCTTTGAGAATTCAAACTTTCCATGGCTTGATAAAAGTTGATCGGATCATATTCCATCACACCAATACTAATCACATGTTCTAGGAGAAATACAATGTAATCATCCGGAATTACACTTCTCCTTTCTCTAGTATATCTCCTTAGCTCTTAAGGTTGTTGAGCTTGTCCTCCTAGAATAATCACTTCATTCTAAATGGGTAGTTGTTCTATATTGTCTTGTTGAGGTTCCTTATTTACCTCCTAATTGATGACAAGTGCAGAGACTTGCACATTGTTAGAGACAATAGTAAGAATAGTAATTGATTCCTCCTCAAAGATAATATCTGTAAACTCATTTCTCCCCCCAAGCTCAACATCCTAAAAAAATGTGGCAGTTCCCGTCTCAAAAATCGACTTAAGTGTGGGATTATAAAACTTATAGCCCCTAGAGCACTCAGCATAACCAATAAAGTAGCTACTAACTATTTCGGAGTCCAATGACTTTTCATGTGGCCTATAAGGCCTTGCCTCAGTTGGACATCCCCAAATATGAAAGTGCTTTAAACTAGGCTTTTTGCCTGTCTAAAGCTCATAAGGTATTTTAGTAGTTGCTTTAGTTGGTACTTTATTTAGAATATAAGTTGTTGTCTTTAGTGTTTCTCCCCAAAGTGATTCTAGTTAGCTAGAATGACTAAACAAAGTACTGTTGACTACCCATGGTCAGATCTAACACACTATATCCATTTTTTGAGTTGATTCTCAACCTCAACCTTAAATGATTTGGACACATCCAGTGACTATAATTTTTTATGAATGAGATGTGAGTACCCATAACATGAGCAATTATCTATGAATGATATGAAATACTGTTGACCATTCCAAGAAGCCATAGGAAACGCTCCATATATATCATTGTGAATCAATTCTAAGATGTTCAAAGATCTATTTGCACATGTTCTCTTAGCTTTGGTCTACTTTCCCTTAACGCAATTAACACAGGTGTTCAAGTTCATAAAGTTAAGGGAATCAAGAATGCCATCATACACAAGTTTCTCAACTCTAGCTTTTGAGATATGACCTAAATGCTTGTGCCATAATGACACTAAATTTTCCTTATGTAATTTGTATTTAGTACCGCATGATTCCATGTGCAAGGTTTCATGATATGAAGTGATTATGTCAAGCATATATAGGTTATTGTAAGCACATAATGAACCAGTACCAATAACATTTGAATTCAATAAAAGACTAAATTTATTATTTCCAAATGAAAAAAATAACCAGACTTGTCCAATAAGGAAATGGACACCATATTCCATCTAACAGACGGTACAATGAAAGTGTCTTTTAAATATAAATAAAAAGTAGTTCCTAATAATAACCTAAAAGTACCAATCACTTCAACTGCTGTTGCCTTGCCATCTCCCATATAGATGTATCTTTCACCATAAATTGGCTTTCAACAGTTCAAATAATCCTGCATAGAAAACACTTATGTGAGTAGTAGTACAAGAATCTATCCACCAAGTGTTTCTAGGTACTAAAGCTAAATTAAGCTCAGAATAGACCAAAGTAAGAATTATACCTTTCTTGGCATGCCAAGCATGGTATTTAGGAAAATCTTTCTTCACATGTCTAGCCTTGTTACAAAAGAAGCAGCTATCATTTTCCTTCTACCGTTTCTTTTGTACCAGACCCTTAAAAGCAGCTTCATCTTTTTCTTTTCTTGCTCTTGCCCTTAAAGGTACTGGCCAAGTGAACACTCTCAGTCTTATCATGCTTCAATATTTCCTCCTCCTGCACACAACATGAAATGAACTCATTAAGGGTCCATTTCTCCTTCTGGTAGTTGTAACTAACCTTAAACTGACTAAATTATGTAAGAAGTGAAAGCAACACTAAGTGCACGAGTAAATCATCTAATAACTTGAGCTTTATCACCTTTAGTTGGGAAGCAATGTTAGACATCTCCATGATGTACTCCTTATATTTCCTTTGCCTCTGTACTTCATCGAAATCAAGCGCTACAAGAAAGTGCTTGTTTCTGCTTTATCCTTTTTTGCAAAACATTTCTCAATTTCAGCAAGGAAATTCTTAGCATTGGTAATGTCTTCAAACACCATGCCCATAAAGGCTTCCGGAATGCTGTGCCTAATGATTATTAGACTCATGCGATTTGACCAATCCCACTTCTCAAAATTCCTCTTATCATCAGAGGTACTTTCAGCATTAGATCAGTGGGTTTCAAAAGCTTAAATGCATGATCCAGATCCATGCAGCTAAGAACAATGGTAATATTGTCCTTCCGTTCCTTAAAGTTATTCTCATTCACCATGGGAATAGAGCTTAAGTTGTCAAATATAGTAGTAATAGACATAGCTATACAGAAAATATAAACATAAATAAATGTTCATGCTCACAAAAATTCACATAGTAAATAATTAATAAATTTAAACATTGGCAATCCCATCATAAGAAACCGGCGCAATATTAATATCAAGTCTTTGGACCTTAATATTAATTGCAAGTAGTATTCTTGTTGCAATAATCAAATACTAACAATAAGGCCTGTTGGATAATAAGCCCATATTTGGATTGACTTATTATCTATATGGCAACCAAATAATCATCACATATTTATTGCCACAAGTGCATATGAAAATCTGTCAGATATTTGCCTTCATTTAGGTCGACTAAATAACTACATGAATAAACATACGCACAAACATCCAACATGTTCAATAAACTAATTTTTTAAAAAGAGGTCACTTTGGTGACATATTATGTTAATTAGTCTATCTAATAATATCAGACAACCAAAATTTAAATAAATTGATCTCTCAATTTTATTCAAAATTTTTAAACCTAAATCGAGACTAACTTTATTTAGATTTAATAAATTGATCTCTCAATTTTATTCAAAATTAATGCCAAATAACACATAAAAGGCCCACATAACAATTTATTAGATAAAATAAATTAAATATCTAATTAAATTAATTAGGCAAATTATATTAAATTAAAATGATTATTTGAATAATATAAAATGAACAAGTACCAAATTAATAGCCCAAAAAATACCAAAACTAAAAAATAATATAAAATACCCTTAATTAATTAATACTCTTAATTACTAACCATTTGTGTTCCTTATCTTAATCACCCTTTGACCCTTCATCTCCCATAACCATTTGACCCTTCATCTCCCACAACCAACCATTTGACCCTTCATTTCTCACAACCATTTGACACAGGTGAGAGATAGACATGTGAAAAATAAAGAGAGACATATGTGAGAGAAAAAGCCAAATAGAATGAATAATAGTGGATGTGAATAGTACCGAAGGTGAATAGTATCATAAATGAATAGTGATAGAACAAAATAAAGCTAAATCTGAATCCATGAACAGTGACTGTTTGAAACAAAGTATTGAATAAAAAAATTGATATTTGTAACGAACTATACTGATGAAAATTTTTGAACAAAATCGAAATACATAAGAATAATAAATAGTATCAAAATATTATTTTCTTAATCTTAATAAATTTAGTAGAGGCTTTGATACTAATTGATAGATTAATATAATCCATATATAGATCTAACATGATCGAATGCTAATCTATCAATATTAATATCAAATATATTAGGGAAACATACCTAAATCTATAACAATAACAAAATTGTCGGGTACCACCGAATCTAGTATCAAATTCGAACGGACAGTACTATAATCTTTTAGATTACGCATATGCTTGCTAGTATACAATGATTGATGAAACTCAATTTAAACGAAGTACGTGAGACGTAGGGACCATGACCATATTTATAGATAACTGACTTATTATCTATCGGGTCATCTTAGTTCAGTCCATCAAAAATCTAGGATCCCCATAATCTCTACACATATGAGTTCATATTTAATTATATACATTAAACCTAATAACTTAAACATAAATATGATTACTTATATATGAATTTAATACATATGACAAGCCGTAATTCTTATAGTTCATGTATAAATCCAATATATTGGATAAAAAATCCAACATCCGTTCTTTGACCCATCCCGCTGCCATCCCTAGTATGTCAGCTCCCTGGGGTCGGGCAGGTCTACGAAGGGAAATTACAATGCCGAGGGGGAATACATGCATTGTCGGGGGTACATAATTTACTGCCCGAGGGGGTCCATTCATTGTCGAGGGATACATGAAATAAACGAGTGGCAGGTGCGTTGACGTGATCAAGAGAGTCAGCGTTTCTTTATCAAAGAGGTGAGTCGGCAAATTCTGTCAGTCGGGTGGTGTCGTTATGCCGTACGGCAAAGAGAAGTGAAATTGTTATTAGCAGTTACGAACACAAGTATTAGAGCAGCGTTTTGAATTTAGATTCGTGGCGAGCGGTCTACCCAACGTATATCAAGGTTTATAAGTTCAAGAAGATCTAGGTCACTTATTACAAGAAGAACTGAGCCGCTTATTTCTTAATAAAGAGTCGTCGTCCCCATATATAATGTCCGCTCAACATCCCTTCGCTTTTCCCCAAAATTCTGGAACAAGGAATGATTGCTAGTATCTCACGATTGAACATAGTTAACTCAAATAATGGACTCTGATGTTTCAACTTCTGCAACTCTTCTAACGTATGCCGAGTATACCATTATTTAAGCTATCTTCCCTTCCCCCTGCCTACCTATCTCACATCTTCCTTCTTGCTATCTACGAATTTGACTTGTCAGAAAATTCAAACTAACTCTAAATTACCATCCTTTTTCGTCGTTTAGGCCACCAACTATACCTTTAACCCTGTCGACTTTGGTGAGCTTATGAATTCTTAAAATTTCTCCCAGCATTGGCGTAAGTATTGGCATACGCCAGCCCAAGCTTCCTAATGGCAGTCGAAGCTGTGAGGTCGTGTCGCCACCACACCGGACACCACCGCCCTCCAACGGCCTGGTAAATCTTCCAAACGGCAATCCAAGTGCTTTCAACTTACCCAAGTGGTCATACTTAGTGTGACGAGTCTATCCATAGTACATGCAGACCTTACATTAAGTTAGATGCAAACCCTTTTTATTCCTAAATTCCAGTATATTGGGTTTCTTCTCAGAGGCATGCACTAGACCCTTCTTGTAATGACTATTAGAGAGACTGGCCATTTATTAAGGTACAAACTTCCCTCTTAGCCAACCTTTACTGCAATCCATCTTATCTTCCACTTTGTATTTCTATCATTTTGTTCCTTATTTTATTTCTTAAGGCCTATCACCTTTGTTTCACTGTTCAAGATGTTGCGTAGGTTATTAACAAAATATGTTGTATAACCTTTATTTCCGAATCTAATAAAATTAAGAAATATATAAATGTGAAAGTTTATAACTGTTGAGGGAATTAACATCACACCTTATGTAAGTGGGTACTACTACCGAACGAGGTTTGATCTAGTAGTAAAGTCCAATTCTTAAATGCCAAAGGTTTTAGGTTCGAATCTCCTTTTCTCTCTCTCGGTATTATAACATCGATCTTAATAGTATCGTCATCTATATGGTAGTTTTTACTTACCTTTACGGGGCCTCTTGTGAATATAAAAAAAAAATGTAAGTGGATAACACTATCATGCTCGAACAAGATACCAGGCAAAGTTATAAAAGAATAAATTAAATCAGACTCTTCTTATTGCTCATCATTTGTTACCTTGTTGGTTTCATCATTTCCTTATGTATTTTTATAAGCTCTCTTTGTGCGGTCGTTTCCTATTCTTAGTCTTGTCCAATTCCCTTTCACGGTAATTTTGTATTTGATGACCTACCTTGGTGCACTAATAACAATGATCAAAAGTAAAATTAAGCTGATGTTCGATCTACACTGGCCATAATTACGTTCTTGGTTCCTTTCATTAGTGCAATATCCTTTGATGAACTTTCTAAACTTACTGGCAACCTAACAAATTCTTCTTCATCATACTTAGGCATTGACTCCTCATTTTCGGTCCTTATTGCACACTTCTTTTTGCATGATGAGATTTAATAATATCTTCATAAGCAATTAAGGATCCAATTTAAGAGATCCTTTGATTCTTGTATAATTGTAAGCTTAGGCATAAACTCCATGGGCAATATTCTTAGGAATTTTCTTGCTTTCTTCTTTGGTGAGCAGTTAACCTCTAACAAAGCAAGTTCATGGACACTCACAATGAAACGGATTATCACGTCTTACATAATTTCATTAGACAACGAATTAAAAGATCCATATTTTTATACCAACACTTCAACCTTACAATGTAGTACCTCATTTGTTTCACCATCAAAAACTCTAAGGCTCCATTTAGTTCTTATAGATTTTCAATGAAAAGAAAAAAAATTAAAAAAAATTTAATTTTCTTTTGTGTGTTTACAAAATAGATATAAACTAAATAGTGAAATAATTGGAAATTAGCTATTTGATTTTTCTTGAAAAATGTTTGAAAGAAAATATTTTGGCTTTTTTTTTTCTTTTTTTTTTCTCAGAACTTTTTTGGAACTAGATGGGTAAGAGTTTCACATGAACCTATTTTTGCGGGGACCGTTGAATTCATTTGGTTGAAGTGAGCATTCTTCTCCACTTTCTTGTAGTAATCCTAGGCAAAGCTTTTTCTACCATTCTCAACATGCTCAAAACCCTTGTACTTTAAATGATCCACCCTTGGGATACAATGAATTTTGGATCTAACCTAAACAAATCACATCTGTCTTATTTTTGGAAGGTCTAGGTCTATATTTTTTTAATTTGACTGGTGTGAATTCATATATATCCAAATAAATCTAAATTTGGTAGTTTTAAATATTTAAATCTGACCCATTAGACCCATTTAGTATGTATGTAAATATACATACATATATACATACAAATTTTATATTTGTCATCCTCGTGATTATGTTTGAGCTTCATATTCATTTAATTTATAAGTAATATATATAATATTTTATTCTAAAAGTATTAAAAAATTTAACTATTTTAAAATATTTATTTTTTTACTCAGATAATTATTTTAATAAAAAATATATATATTAAGATATATAAAATATAAATGTGTTAGTATTTACATAAATCATTTCAATTTGTTTAAAAACAATAGCTTGAATTATTTATAATTTGCTTGAGATCCATTTATCTACTAGATCTAATTGATTTAAGTCTTTTAAGTTTTTTAGATCCCATAGATCTTGGTCAGATCTAAATCTAGGTATTGTAAATGAATTCATATCTAAATCTTGTTAAACCCAACCTAAACTTAATCTATTGTCTCTGTCACTCTACTACATTTTAGACTTAGTCATCTTTAGTCTTTAGTTTGTGGTGAGAAATTCATGCACTTTTTATACCGACATTAGTATATTCCCATTGAACAAGGGAGATGTCATCGTGGAGTTCCTCTCTTGCACTCCTTCTGATGTATTGGTGAACATACCATAAAAAATGTCACTTGAGGTGACACATTTTTTTAGTCTTAGGTAGAAAATCAAGGAGGAAGACACAAATATACATTACCTCATGGACATCACCATAATAGAAGGCATTTTCCAAGCATGAACAACAATGATAAGCAAAGATGTTCGATCACTAATTATTATTCTGATTAGAGCAAACATTTAAGTAAAATCAATGTCCATCTAGTCGTCACCAAATACTACAAATAAGAATCATAGAAGACATATATGAAACATAAGATTCAAAACCAAAATATCCACTAAAGTTATTAATTAAGTTTACAATTATAGAATTGTGCCGTTTTAAAATGATTCACGAAACAAATTGAAGCAAGGATTAACATAGAATCAATCAATTTCATAAAAATAACATTACGCATAAGTTTTTTAGCCAAAAATACACATTAGTCAAAATTGGTTAATTAGTTCAAAACAATGGTCTGCATATTGTTTTAAATAATTTGGACAATGAGTTTAAGTAAATCCATTCATACAAAAAATTATTTTGGAAGTTTGGCCCAAAATACATATCGTTCGATTCTAATTAAGTATTTCTAATTGACAGTTTGTAAAAAAAAAATTAGATAAATTCTAAAGTGTTTTATAAATTCGATCAATATATAAAGCTCGAAAATTCAACCTAACTTCATCAAATAACTCACAATTTAGGTTTTTGGGTAAAAATATATTTCAATAAAACCAAACAAAACAAGCTAAAATAATGGAGTCAAACTAAATAAGGAACATATATAAACAATTCATATCCACTAATTTGGCTTAACAGAAACAAAATCCCATTCATCAGTCAAAAATTTAAAGAACGAGGTCACAATATACACCAAATAAAATTTGTTAGGATAGACATTAGTAAAGGTCAATGCACTACACCATTGGCTTTAGAAGTAGGGTAAATGTGTTAAGTAGACAACATAAAAAATAATTTATCATTCAGATCACATTAATAGCATAGTAAACATACAACTACATGAGTCTTGTTAAAAATATGTTGTGAAAAGCAAATCCTTTTAACATATATAACATCTTCAAGTAGAGAGGAGTTTTACTCATAGCACAACAAAATCTCAGACTCGAAACATGAAAAAAAAATGCACACAAGAAGACTTTCAATAATAAAATCTCATGGGTAGAAAAGAATTTGCAAACTTGAAATGATTAGGGTTTGAGACATTATTATTAATGAAATGAGAGCATATAAATAACTACAAAGGGGAGAAAATGACGTGAAAAGGCTCTCTTTATGGGCTTATAAGATGCTTACATTGGCTTTGGAAGTAGGGTAAATGTGTTAAGTAATATTTGGATTTTAATAACTAAAAGGAAAAAAGAAAAACATGAAAATGAGAGTCAGTTAGAAGACTCTTGAAGAACTCACTTAAAATATTATCAAACGGGGTTAAGAAATTAGAACAAAAGAATAGATGTCAAAAGATATAATAATAACTTATTATGAGGGTTTCAAGTTCACTTAGGCATACCATATATCGTAATTCTATATAGGGCGGAACTATGTCTAACAACCTTTCTACAAACTTAACTAATGGGAACACCTCATAATAACTTGTAACAAACCTTGGGCCAAGTCCTTAACTATTGTAATAACATGAGGTAGTTGAAAGTAACAATACCTTACCTCCCAACATGTGGCTTAAAACAAATGAACAAACCTATCAACCATGAAAATACTTACTATGTTGCTAAGCTCATGTAAACATACATAATAAAAATTCTAGACGAACCACGTTATTATTGCTTTGATCTTTATTCTTCAAATTCTTGAATCATGATAAATTATTTGAAGCCTTGTCTTGATTCTTATTATCTTCTTTCAAGAATATCAGGAAATTAATGTTATGTTTCAAGAATTTCAATTAAGATATGCTCCAAACATAAGATGATTAAATATACCCTATATGTTTTCACATCACCCTCCCTACGTTGAGAAAAAAGTTATCCTTAGATTTGTGTGGCTTAAATTGAGAACTCTTTTACTTTGTATAAAACTATCAAGGTGGATGTGAAAATTTTCATTGAAGACAATGCGGAACCATTAAAATCTAAAATAGGTGGATGTTACCACCTCATCGAATATAAAAGCGGTGTGATTATTCACCTATATTATTCCTATTATAAGGTAAAATGGACACCTTGAATGCCATACTAAAACTTAAAGTGATAATTTTTGTTTATTATATATTAATATGTACTGCTGATTGGCCATCCTAATTACTACACATCTATTCTACCTTATAATTATTGTATTAGAACCAGTTGTTTGCTGAGGAAACAAGTGTATGTTTGGTGCTACCCATATTAAATACTTGAGGCATGTTATTTCACTCCAAGTTGTATCCATAGACCTTGAGATGATTAAGGCAATCCAAGCATGGCCTTTACCTTCCAACATCAATCAGCTCTAAGGGTTCCTAAGCTTGGTAGATTATTGCAGAAGATTCATCTATCATTATGCCATGCTCAATAAATCTTTGAATAACATGATAAGGAAAGGATCTTTCATACGGTCCACTGAAGCTAGAGTGGCATTTGAAAAACTCAAATCTGGCCTCATCACTACCTCTCTCCTAGTGCTACTAGGTTTTAGAAAATAATTCATCATTGAGTGTGATGCTTCCACTACCAGTATGGGTGTTGCATTAATGAAGAAAGAAACCCAATAGCATATATTAGCGAGGCTTTTTTCGCCCAAGAAAGTGAGCTTGTCCATTCATGATAAAGAGATGATTTCCATTTTATTTGCGGTGGATAAGTGGAAGCATTAACTATGGGGAAGGAATTTTAAAATCAAGACAAGTCACTAACCACTCAAACACCTGTTTACAAGAGGGTAGTTACTAAATTTAAACATATGTGGCTTGCTAAGAGGATTTCCTATGACTATGAGGTTGTGTACAAAAAAGGGAAAAGAGAATGTAGCTATGGATGCACTCTATAAATTTCAAGGGGTTGAATTGTTTACTATTTCATTATATAAAATACACACTGATCTTCTAGCAAGGATCCAATATAGTTGGGTTTCTGACCCCAAGAATAGGGAGCTAATAAATCATCTATAGCAAGACCTAGTACACCACCTTAAATATAGCCACTCTAACCACTTACTCAAGAGAAGAGGGAAGTAAGTCATGCGAAACAATTTAACTTTATAGCAATAATTGCTAGAGGTTTATCATGCTTCACCACTAGGGGACATTCAGGGGTTCATACTACTACCAAACATCTTGTTATGTTATTTCCAAAAGGAAGTATAGGAGTATGTAAGAAGATGTAACACTTATCAATGGTATAAGTACAATATAACTACATATCCAAGCAAGCTAAAACCCTTGTCCAATCCCCAAGAATGTTGGATAGATATCAATATGGATTTCATTAAAGGTTTACCTAAGTCCAGGGGAATTGATATGATTATGGTAGTAGTGGACAAGCTAAGAAAGGTTGTTACCTTTATAGCACACAGGCATCCCTACAATGCTTCCACTATTACATAAAAGTTTATTAATTAGAATTATAAACTTCATGAGCTACCCCAAATCATCATGAGATATTGTAATCCTATATTTATGAGTGAATTATGTAAAGAATTGTTCAAATAACAAAGGGCTGCACTATAGTTGTCCATAGCTTATCATCCACAGAAAGACAGGCAATTGAAAATCCTTAGTTGAATATTAGTATAATAATACATATCATTCAACCACATGCACCACTCCTTATGAAGTATTATATAGCCAACCCCCTCCAATAAATTTGCCTTATTGTCTTCATGATTCACTCATAGAGGTTGTGGATTGAACCTTAACAGCTTGAGTTAATGCACTAGTGATTCTCAAGTTTCATCTTAGTCATATATAAGCCAAAATGAAGAAACAAGTTGAGGAGCACCAAAGTGAGAGAGTTTTCAACATAGGGGATAGGTTTGTCTGTGTCTCTTCAAAGATCAAATTGTCAAATTCCATCTTTTGTTAAAATCAAGAGCAGGTATTTGTCAAATTGTAGCCATATAGGTAGGTCTTACTAGCCCATCAATCAATGCACATGCTTGCTTCCAAGTACTAAGACCCATATCAAGTGGTGGACAAGATCAATCCTATTACTTATGAATTAGATCTTTCAGCCTCCACATTAAAAGACCATGTCTTCCATGTGCCTCCATTTATGAGAAGTTATGGGGAATTCATAGTGATTCACCCTCCACCATATTACCAAACCACTTCTAATTTTCTCTATGAGCCTGTGGTTACTATTGATAGATAAATAGTGAAGAGGGGAACCCAAGCTGCAACAAAGGCATTGGTCAGCGGTCAAATGGAAATAAAAAAGATGCTACTTGGGAACACTATCATGATCTTCTACTCAAGTATCCTTATTTTGACCCTTGTGGACAAGGGCCATGTAAAGGGGGGAAGTATTGATACACTATGTTTTAATAAATGAAATAGTAAAAGGCCGTCTTCAATCCAAATGAGTAGTTAAGCTTTGAGTTTTGGTAGTTAACTTTGTGTTTTTGGTTAGAATTTATGGCAACTCTTAGGAATTGTCACAACTTACTATTTTTTATAATTCTTCTGAGTTTTGTATAGGTTGTTAGAAGATCTGATAAAAGGGGAGTGTATGAAGGAAAGATATAATGAGAATACATGTAATCTTCCTCCTATCATCTCTGAAGTTTATCTTATCTTCTGCATAGCTACCTACCTAACCTTCAAAATCCATTCATCTCTTCTAGATTTCTAAGCGTGGTGTATGAAATAACAACACCAAGAAGATTTATTCAAGATCTAGTAAAGGATTTGTACATAAAATTATAGAGTAACAACCACTACAGGAAATATAGGGAGTGTTATATAAGCTACATAAAGTACCTAAGTAGAGCTTTGAGTTAGGATTAGAGTTGTATATAATGCTAATTTTGTAATAATATTTTTTTTGTTAATTATTAGCAAAGGAAAATAAGAAATAAAATATCCTAAGGACTAACATGTTTACTTGCAATTTACTATCCTTGCATGTTAGATTCAATTTATTTATTACAAAAAAAAAAACAGGAATTTATAATTTTTTTCAAAAACTAAAATTGAGTATTCTAAAAAGAAGCAAATACATAGACACAAACCATTTTCAATTTCAAAATTTTACTACCAAGAAAGAAAGCAACTTTTTTTTAAATAAAAATGAAAAATATTGAGGGAATTCTTTCTTTACTCACACATTTAACTCTAATGTTTAGTTCTTTAAATACTTACCCTTTTCAAGTAAATGTATCTACCTTATAAATCACTCATTCTTTTCAAATAAAAATATTAAAATCAATCAAACTAATTTTAGAATCCTAATTTATAGATCGTTATCACATCATGAATCCATGATTTCTCCTTTCTATTTCAATCACTAGATCTTTTAATTTTAATTTAACAAATTTTATTCTATAATCTTTATCTTATTTTATTTTGAAACTAAAAATCCATTTATTTATCATATCTATATATATATATATATATATTACTAATATCAAGGGAGGAAGTTTTTTTTTAAATTTTTTTTAACTTGAGTATAAAAGACTTCTATTTAAGTAAAATCAGTAATAAAAAAACATCCACCTAATTATATGCACCATCAATAAGTCCCCTTCAAACTACATACGTATATTACAACAAACAAAAGCCTAAAGATGCCAACACATAGCATTTACTCATACTCCTTACAAAAAAAATTAAATTAAAAGCTCAACTAGGCCTAAAAAAGAAGAGAACAAAAAACCATATCAAATAACCCCTATCACCATGTAATCACGAGTAGAATTTAGAACAACTTGGAAAAAGGCATACCAAAATAAGACTTTTGGTATGCAAAACATGGAATGCCTAAAATTCCCATTCATAATTATTTGACACCGACACATTCACTAATTTATCTCCCATATGGATTGTAATATCCCAAATTGAGCGGAGTGCTATAAAGATTGATATGGTTACTTTTATTAACATGGTATACCATCCTTTTGGTGATTTCATCCTAAGAACTCCATAGTTAAGTGTGCTAACTGTGGAGTAATTTTTAGGATGGGTGATCCTCATAGGAAGTTTTAGAAATTTTCTAAAAATTTCTCAAGAAACATGTGAGTGAGGACAAACCATGTATAAATGACTTGTGTTGATCTATGGGGCCGGCCAATAAATCTGAAAGTGCTCCAAGGTAGCCCCCGCATGGTCGTATCAACTTGAAGTGTTACAAATGGTATCAAAGCAAAACCGCGACCGTGAGCTGAACTTTGATGAGCTAGTCAGCCACCTAGTAGAACGATTATTAGGATATAAATGTATTGAGATAGTTAGTGGCTAAAGTGCAATGAGGATGTTGAGTTCTTTGAGTGGGGTTGAATGTAATATCCCAACATTCAACAAAGTGGTAGAAGGATTGATATGGCTACTTATATTGACATGATATATCATCCTTTTAGTGATTACATTCTAAGAACTCCATAGTTAAGCGTGCTGACCGTGAATCAATTTTTAGGATGGGTAACCCTTTTGGAAAATTTTAGAAAAATTTCTCGGGAAGCGCATGAGTGAGGAAAAAGCATGCTAAAAGGACTCATGTTAATCTATGGGACCAACTGATCAATCTAATAGTGCTCTAAGGTAGCCCTCGCATGGTTGTATCAACTCGAGCTGTTACATGGATACTATTATCTAAGTTTTATGGCCACATCAATACCACAATCTTCAAATCTAATGTTTTCCTCACTTTTTTTTATTATATCTTGCTCTCATTGAATACCCATTCAAGCATACTAACACAGAAATAAAACTGAAATGACAGCAATTAGCCAAATATTCTCTCCAAAAATATCGCCATAGCTGAAAATACGATTCTCATCTCTTGCGCGATAACCACATCCCACACCCACTAACCCCCTCTAGGCATGGAACATAAACTTTGAATTAATGGTAAATCATATCTCATACAAATGTAACATGACAATCTATTATTATCAATAAATGAAGTTAGTGAAATTATTTCTTTGAATTTTTCTGTTATGATCATATGATAAAAAAATTAAAATATAAAGTTTATGATTATTATTTAAAGATCAAACTCATTTTAAAGAAATAATGCATGTTGTTTATGAATTCATAAGGTTTTATTTTAGTTATGAATCATGCAAGCATATCCTAGAATCAAATTCTAGTAATAACTAAAGTGAACATAAAAAGGTCTACTTAATTGTGGAATTAAACTTTATAAAACAAGTACCACTGTTATCTTGGTATCCAATTTGTTTCATATGCCATCTCTCTAAATAAGAAATTATTTGATACGTTTCTTTTTACTTGATATTAGAAGGAGATAGTAATAGGTTAGATTTGGGTTGGAACCAACTAGATCATCTATTTAAAACTAAATCCAATATGAACCCATTGCGTTTCATGAATAAATTGGTTATAAATGAGTCTTGCTGTTAAACGAACCTAAATAATTTATCAATACGCTTAATATAAATGAGATGTGACATATATATATATTACATGATATAAGCACAAATATAATACAATCTTATAATTTAAAAGTTAAAATCTCCTATAGCAATTGTAGTATGCTTGATTAAGATATAATGAGGTTGAGTATAATTGAGTTATGTTAGCTTGTTAGAGCCACAATTAGATCAAGACAGACCACAACATCTACAAAGCAACCTTCATAAGCTATACCATGAAAGGCGAGAGAAAAGGTGGTTGGTGAGAAAAAGTACTCCAAAAATACTTTTGGGTGATTTTTAACTAAATAAAATGAAATAGTAATTCGATTATAATGAAATAATGATAAAGCACAAAAATATATTTAATTATTAGTGCAATGAGATACTGATTAAAAGTTTTCATAAACATTTGAATAAAAATATAAACAAAACATGAAAACATATAAATGCGCTAGCATAATCAATTGACAAGTTAAGAAATACTAGTTAACTAGTTTTCTCCAACTAGTTGTTTAGTTCTTTGCGGGTGACAATTTGGGTTCCTAGATAAAGCAGTTGATTGGTTTTATGTATGACCAGTCAACTAATTTATACGAGACTCACATATTTACTTATTTTCATGTCCTTTCCAAAACTAAACTAAAACCATTTAAAAAGGCTTTAAGATGATGTATTACAAATTGCATCACTCTCATTGTTTTTTTTTTAATACATGGAATAGGCTTACATATGAGGTTAGTGTTTTTTTTTTTAATTAGTAATCGTAGTGGTGACAAGCCCAATATATTGGCATCCTTGAAGAACGAGTTAGGAATGATTTACGGCGACAAGGACTGAGAATGTGGTGACATACGAGCTCTAGATCATTATTGTATATAAGTGGAATATGTTCAATGCCTATTTGTTAATTTGTAAAGTTATAATTGTTCTTTGATGAATATTAGTTACTTTGACATATAATGTTCGTAAGCCACTGTATATTCATGTATTTTCCATTTCTGTTACAGCATGAATTGTTGCTGGCAGACATTGAGTACCTGCAGAAAAAGGTAAGGAACATATATATGTTAGTATATGCTAGTGTTCATTCTAACTAAATCAAGGACCATAATCAGAGGCTGGATGTTGCACATATCGAACCTATATATATTGTCGTGCGTTAAATATGGTCGACCTTTAATTTCATTGTCCATTGTCCAATGATTAAGAATAGCCTTCGACATTTTATGTACTAACTAACTTTATTACTCATGACATAAATTGTTCTTCTCTACTTAATAAATACAAATATTATCATATCAATACTATAGTTGTCTAGTGTGTGGAGGCAAATGATAAAATGAATGATATATTCTGATAAATCATGTATTCTCTAATTTGTATATATTTATTATCTTAATTTTGTTCATTTTAAAAACCAACTAATCTTCTTATTTTGCTAAACTAAATTTGACAAACACAGAAGTTTTTTTTTTCTTCAAATCATTAATTACTAATAAAATAATTATACAATACAAAACAAATGAACTAAATAGTTTTGCAGCTTTTGAGTACTAAATCTAACATAAAGAATGATAAATAATATTCTTAATTTATTAAGATAATAATTACAAAGTAGTAAATGATATTTTCATTTTAAAAATAAATAAACATAAAAGGTTTCATATTTTTGTATACTAATATGGATTAGTTACGTAAATAAATTTGAACATTCTTAAAATTAAAAAAAAATAAACAATCTTCTAGTTCTTGAAATAAATTCTAACATAAAGAGAAAAGATAAAACTTTGATAGTAATTTACTAATTACTAATATAATAATACAAATTGTTAACCTATATTTTTGTTTTTGAAAATTTATTTTGGGCAAAAGAAAATTTATTTTTTATGTTATTTTATTAATATAGTAATGTAACAAACTAATTTTTATATTCCTAAACTTTTATTTTTAATTTAATATTTGTGAAAGCTAAAATATTAAATGAAATGTGGTACTATCACACTTAATATAATTATAATTAATTCTTTATTTTGGGCAAAAGATAAATTATTTTTTATGTTATTTTATTAATATAGTAATGTAACAAACTAATTTTTATATTCATAAAATTTTATTTTTAATTTAATATTTGTGAAAGCTAAAATATTAAATGAAATGTGGTACTATCACACTTAATATAATTATAATTAATTCTTTATTTTGGGCAAAAGAAAAATTATTTTTTATGTTATTTTATTAATATAGTAAGGTAACAAACTAATTTTTATATTCATAAAATTTTATTTTTTATTTTTTATATATGAAAGCTAAAATATTAAATGAAATGTGCTACTATCACACTGAATATAATTATAATCTTCATTACCTTTCTTATTCTAATTACAAGACTACAACATTTTTTACTTAAACTTTCAATCATCATATAAAAGAAAATCTCAAAGTGATAATATACATAGGAATGATGCTAAAACAATAAATATGGCTTTTTAAGTGCTTATTCATTTTATTCATATTTCATTGCTTATGAACAATTTTCCCCTTAAGAAACTGTGATTCCATTTTTAAAGCATAAAACCAAACATTTAATTAAGCACTTAACCAATGTGAAACCAACACTTAAACACTTGGGAATATACAATTATGTTCTTAATTTTAGTTTTGGATATTATTAGGTCCAACAAATATAAAATGAATGGAATACCACCTAACATCTCAAATTATGCATTTAAGGCATCAAAATTAATAGTTTCTATCACATGCCTTCTAACATGGACTTACTCACCAAACATCTCATATCCATCTTGATACATCATATAATGGACAAATTTTTTTGGTTTCTAGGAAGTAATGAAAAGACCCAAATGATTTTTTAAAGCTAAAGAAAAATATTTTACATATGTATCATATAAACCTAATCATGATTTCTTTGTCACTAACCGCCCTATATATAAACAAATATAATCATCTAAATTTATAAAAGATTAATATCATGAGTATACAACATAAATGACTAAGGAAGGAAGGAAAAAGAACCCAAATAGTGCACCCTTGCTAAACAATGTTTTACACAATTAATAGTTTTAACACTTTGCACGGTTTTTGTCATAACTTGTTACATACTTAAATAAATAAAAATCATGAAATTATTTAGTAAAGTAGAAATTGTAATCTTTCATATGACACATCTTGCATGAAAAATTCAATGTAATTATCTGCACACTTGTAAAATTATATAAAGAATAAAATAGCAAACTTAATCTACCATGTTTCATGTATATCTTTCATGCTATTTCACTTAGCACATGTTTATATCAATGACAACATTTTATCATGGGTATTGAAAGTGAAACAGATGTATCAAACCATGCATGAATTCAATCATCCAAAGAGTTGTTGTTGAGTTTACCTAGGTTCTAAGCTAAGAAAATATAAAAAAAAAATAAATAATCCTTCCAAAGATTAAGATCTTGAAACTTATTAAACACCTTTAAAAAAAACCTTAATATAAAATCTCTTTAAATAAACAAAAATATAAAAAATATATATACCTATCAAGAACTTTGAGAAAAATAAGACATTAACCTTCTTGAAATTGTATAAAAATGAGAAGGATATCTAAGATTTCTTCACATTCAAAAAGAAGCTAGGGAAAATAATTTAGAAGAGAATAGGAAATTAATAAGTTAAGATGAAGAGCACTCTATAAATCAATCACCATGAGAAAGTTGTGAGATGAGGTAACTTCATGCACTTAGGATATTAGATGAAATGAGAACTAGTTGTACTTAAAGATGACTTATACTTAAAAAATTGAAACCAAATGGACCTTACCCTTCTACTACAAACTAAACCAACCAAGGCAAACACAGTCATACCATGACTAATCAAATGGAAGGATGTCCAACTTGTAAAAGAATGGATCTTCGAAAAATATGTGATGCATATGCTAAACAAGTTGGCACATGCTTAATGGAAGATGGTGGCTTGTGGGATAAGTGACCACCGAAAGTTAAAATGGAGAAAAGAGGTGAGGAGTATGAAAATATTTGATCTAAGGTAACATAAGACCAAACACTCACAACTACCACACAAGGTTTCAACACTTGAGATAAAAGCTATGAGATTTTTCACTCAGAAAAACTTTTCACTCAACTTTGTAGAGGAGGGACATAGGGAGATCGAAAATTTGATTTTTAATTTAAGGGGGTAGTGTCTTCCATTGTGTTGAGGCTACCCATATTTATAGTGGCAGCCATGGTTACAAAAAGTCCATTATACCCATCCCCTTTACCTACCTAGTTACATTCCAACCATTATTTACTATCTAGTTATCTAATACAAGTTAACAACTAGTTGGATGAGAACTAAAATGAGGTTAGCCTATGTGTGGTATTTTGACAGCCATACAACAACATGGAGACCCTTACATGCTGAAAAGGTGGGTAATAAATAAAAGTACAAATCACTCAATCATCCCCTATACCTAATTAATCATCTCTCATGCTTAGCGAATTAAAATAATATGATTTGTTGACTTGGTCGACTTTATTCACCTACTCTACCATCCACTTGCGCTTCTTTTTCTTTTCTTTTCTTTTTTTAATTTTAATTTTCAAAATTAGCCTTGGTCTTGGGCTGATTTGGCTTCTTAAGTGGCAAAATACTTGGAAATAGTAATAAAATAGCTGTTTGGGCTTGGGGTTGATGTGCCATCATAGTTGGTTGGGCTTCGATTGGATAATCTATCATAATTGGTTGTGTTTGGACTGAATGTGCCACCATGCAAGCATGGGCTGGTACTTCCATTTATTTCTCATATTCATCTAATTAATTTCATCCAAGTTAAGAGTGTTTTGTGATCCCCTATGTTAGAAAAATTAATTAGTGAAATAATATTATGAGATGCTCCAGCATCATCCTCCCCATCTTGGAAGGGCTCCACCTCTTCCGCATAAGGCTCATAAGGGAGTAGATCACCCACATTAAATGTGTTTGATATACTTCCCATGTCCGGTTGTATCTCAAGCCGATAAGCATTACTTTCAATCTTCTCAAGAACCTTAAATGGTCCATCACTTCTTGGCATAAGCTTGTTTTTTCTTCTAGAGGGAATCCTTTCCTTTCTAAGATGTAGCCACATGAGATCTCTTGGTTCAAAACTTTGTTCCCTCCGATGTTGGTTGGCCTTCCTTTTTTTTTATTTCATTGACTTTCTGAATTATTGCTCTGACTTGCTCATGTAATTTTTGAAGGATTGAATTCTGTCTTTGGCTTCAAAATTTGTTTGGGCCTTGATAGGAAGTGGAATGAGCTCGATGGGAGTGATAGGGTTGACACCATACACGATCTCAAAAGGCAAATGGCCGATGGCGTATGTGAGGGACCTATTGTATGCAAATTCGGTGTGAGGAATCTTAAGGTCCCAATCCTTGAGGGATTTGTGCACCAAGCTACGCAAGATAGTAGTCAGGGTCCATTTGGTGACTACGGTTTGGCCATCCGTTTGTGGGTGGTAGGCAGTGCTAAATAGAATTTTAGTACCAACCAACCTCCACAAAGTTTTTCAGAAATAGCTAAGGAACTTGGTATGCTTATTTGAAACAATGGACTTAGGAATAGCATGCAACCTTACTATTTCTCTAAAGAATAGATCGGCTATATAAGAGGCATCATCCGTTTTATAATAAGGGATGAAGTGAGCCATCTTAGAAAACCGATCCAGCACTACCATAATGGCGTCATTTTGCTTTTGAGTTCTAGGCAAAGCCATTATGAAGCCCATACTCACATGGTCCTAAGGTTGAAGAGGGACTGGTAATGGAGTGTAGAGTCCTTGGTGAAAGTGATTCTTGGAGTTTTAACATGTAGCACATCTAGCTATGACTCTATGTACATCACTTATCATTTTAGGCCAATAGAAGTGCTCCTGAAGTACGTCATAGGTCTTGTTGATCCCAAAATGTCCGAATAGCCCACCTACATGTGATTCTTGTATCAACAGCTCTCAAATGGGACTCTTCGGGATGGAAAGCTTGGTATTCTTGAAGAGGAATCCATCTTGTCGGACATAGGGGCTTCAAAGCTTGTCTCGGTCTTTAAGGTAGCTTGTAAAGTCTTCATCCTCCTTGTATAGCTCCTTCAAGAATCCAAAACCTAAGACTCGAGCTTCTAATAGGGAAAACATACAATAGCTTCTAGAGAGGGCATCAACTACTACACTGGTCTTGCCACTCAAGTGTTTTGCTAAAAAAGAGAAGGATTGTAAAAACTCTATCGACCTAGCATTCCTAGGGTTGAGCTTATGTTTCCCATTTACATACTTTAGAGACTCATGATCAATATGTAATACAAATTTTACGGGCCTTAGATAATGAAACCAATGATATAGAGCCCTAATAATAGCATAAAACTCCTTGTCATACGTGTCGTAGTTAGATCTTGATCCATTGAGCTTCTCTCTACAATAAGCTATTAGCTTGCCTTCTTGTAGTAGGACCGCTCCAATCCCAACTCCACTTGCATCACATTCAACTTCAAAAACTTTAGCAAAATCCAGTAACCATAAGATGGGGCCCTCACTTAGCCTGCACTTGATCACATCAAATGCTTCTTGCGCTACAAGTGTCCATTTGAATTCTCCCTTCTTGAGACACTCTATGATAGGGGCCAAAAGAGTGCTAAATTCTTTTATGAACCTCCTATAAAATGAGGCAAGTCCATGAAAGGATCAAACATGGGTAATAGATGTGGATGTAGGCCAAGACCTTATTGCCTCCACCTTTGACTCATCCATTGAAATACCATCCTTAAATACAACAAACCCTAGGAAGGTAACTTTTAGTACAAAAAAGTCACACTTGTCTAACTTCCCATACAACTTGTTCTTCTTAAGGGCCGAAAACACGAGCCTTAAATACTTTACATAATCTTCACTACTAGAGGAGTATACAAGTATATCATCAAAGTACACTACAACAAATTTAGAGATAAATGGCCTAAGGACTTCATTCATGAGCCTCATAAAGGTGCCAGGTGCATTTGAGAGACCAAATGGCATCACTATTCGTTCATATAATCCTCCCTTCATCTTGAAGGTGGTATTCCATTCATCTCCCTCCTTTACTCTAATCTGGTAGTATCCGCTCCTCAAATCAATCTTTGAGAATACACAAGCCCCATGTAAGCAATCTAATATGTCATCAAGTCTAGGTATAAGATACCTATACTTGATAGTGATATTGTTGATAACTCTACTATCAACACACATCCTCATAATCCCATCCTTCTTTTGTACCAAAAGGGCTAGTACCGTATAAAGGCTAAAGGATTCTCTGATGAACCCTTTTTGCAAAAAATCATCAACTTGCCTTTGTAACTCCCTAGCTCCCTTAGGATTACACTTATAGGTAGGCTTGTTTGGGAGTGTATCATCGGAGACTAAGTCAATTTGGTGCTCAATTCCCTTTAAGGGGGTTAGCTCACTAGGTAGATCATTTGTGATGACATCCCCAAACTCCCCTAGCAAAGGTTTCACCGGTGGGTCACTTCCTCCACTTCCTTCATTGTCTTCAAGAAACAATAAAAAATACATGAGCTTTCCCTTAGCTAGCGCCTTGTCTATCCCCTTGCTATCTAGAAACAAGGTCTCCTTCTTTTCGGTTTCCTCCCTAACAAGTAGGGTGTGAGTACAATGTTCTTTTTTTCAAATTTCAAACAATAAGTGTTCCTCCTACCATCATGTTGGACATGCCTATCATATTGCCATGGTCTTCCTAGCAATAGATGGCAAGCATCCGTTGGAGCCACATCACATACCACATTATCTTGGTAGGTTTTCCCAATGGAAAAAGGAACTACAACCTACTTGGTCACTTCAACCATGCTTCCATTATTAAGCTATTGTAGATTATAAAGTTTGGCATGTTGAGTAGTAGGCAAGTTAAGTTTCTCCACAAGTGTGCAAGATGATACATTAGCACAACTACCTCTATCAATAATAAGGGAACATACCTTACCAAGGATCATGCACCTGGTTTGAAATATGTTCTCCGGTTGTGTCTCCTCCTTTATGAACTCCTTGGTGTGCAATACCCTTCTCACCATTAGAGCTTCTCCTACATCAGGGGGTGCCTCTTCTTGCTCTTCCTCCTCCTCATAGTCTGATTTGGTCTCTTCCATCAACTCCTCATGACCTACCTCCTCCAAGTCCAAAAGAGTCATAACTCTTTTTTTGGGACACTCGTTTTGATAGTGCCCTAGGCCTTGACACTTAAAGCACCTTATAGCCATTAGTTTGTTAGGTTCAAACCTAACACCTTTTCCCTTGTCCTTCACTTCAACATTTCAAATGGGAGGGGATGGCTTAGATGATGAGGGGGCTTCTTTGGAAGTGTTGGGAGTGAACCTTCCTTGAGGAAACTTTGGTCCTCTCTTCTCTTTCTTATGCTTCTCCACCTTAGTACCTAGATGAAAAAGCTTTTCTAAGGTGTAGTACTTGTGTAACTCCACCTTGCTTGCAATGTCACTCCTTAGTCCTCCAAGGAAACGTGACATAGTGTGCTCCTCTACCTCATCTAACTCCAACCTCATCTTCAACCACTCAAAATCCTTGATGTATTCTTCAACAATCATTGACCTTTGCCTCAAGGAGGATATCTTTTTGTAGAGGTCTTGAGTGTAAGACGAGGGTAAAAACCTTTCCCTCAAAAGCTTGTTCATCTTCAACCAAAATTTCACCTTAGACTTCCCCTTCTTTCTCCTTTGGTGAGTAAGGCTTTCCCACCATAGGGAGGCATGTCCCATGAGCTTAAGGATTGCAAACCTAAAGCTATTCCCATCATTATATCCTTTTTCTTCAAATATCCTAGAGCAGCTCAACTCCCACTAGAGGAAATCTTCTAGATTAAGTGATCCATCAAACTTGAGCACTTCAACTTTGATGTCATGAAAAGGATCTCTCCTTTCATGTCTCCTTCTTCTATCACGTGGGGAGTCACTTGGTGAGGAGTTGGAATCGCTTGCATCATCACTTGTGCTAGATTTGACCACCTCATGTTGGTGAAAATGGGGTCTTCTTCTTGGTCGTGGGGAAGTATTTGTGCATGAAGTGTTATGGTTTTGCATGAGAATCTCCAAAATGCCAAGAACTCTTCTCATGTCATTTTGGAGGATTTCAATGGCTCGGTCTCTTCTCAAGTTTTGCGTCTCTACAAGACTTAAGCCTCTTGGGATTTATTCATCGCCCATAGTTGCTTGAGTTTGAAGAAACAATCAATAAAGAAATATGATGTGTTTGGTTAGGAGAGGTTAACTTGGGCTTGAAAATTATGGTGGGTGGCTAGAAAATTTTTGTGAAGTGTTTGGGCCTAGACGGGATAAAGAAGGAAAATAGTAGATAAAAATTATCCTAAATTCTCAACCTTAATCTTTGATACCAATTTGATGCATATGCTAAACAAGTTGGCACATTCTTAATGGAAGATGGTGGCTTGTGGGATAAGTGACCACCAAAAGTTAAAATGGAGAAATGAGGTGAAGATTATGATAATATTTGATCTAAGGTAGCTAAAGACCAAACACTCACAATTACCACTCAATTTTTCAACACTTGAGATAAAAGCTATGAGATTTTTCACTCAAAACAAAGTTTTCACTCAACTTTGTAGAGGTGGGATATAGGGAGCTCAAAAATCTAGTTTTTAATTCAAGGGGGTAGTTTCTTCCATTGTGTTGAGGCTACCCATATTTATAGTGGCAGTCATGGTTACAAAAAGTCCATTATATCCATCCCCTTTACCTACCTAGTTACATTCCAACCATTCTTTACTATATAGTTATCTAATACAAGCTAAAAACTAGTTGGATGAGAACTAAAATGAGGTCAGCCTATGTATGGTATTTTGACAGTCATACCACAGCATAGAGACCCTTAGATGCTGAAAAGGTGGGTAATAAATAAAAGTACAAATCACTCAATCATCCCTTATACCTAATCAATCATCTACGAATTAAAATAATATGATTTGTTAACTTGGCCGACTTTTTCACCTACTCCACCATCCTCTTGTTCTCCTTTTTCTTTTCTCTCTGTTTTTTATTTCAATTTTTGAAATCAGCCTTGGTCTTGGGCTGATTTGGCTTCTTAGGTGGCAAAATACTTGGAAATAGTAATAAAATAGCTGGTTGGGCTTGCGCTTGATGTGCCATCATAATTGGTTGGGCTTAGGTTTGATAAGCTATCATAATTGGTTGTGTGTGGGCTGAATGTGCCGCCATGCAAGCATAGGCCGGTACTTCCACTTATTTCTCATATTCAGCTAATTAATTGCATCCAAGTTAAGAGTATTTTGTAATCCCCTAGCTTAGAAAAATTAATTAGTGAAATATTGTTATGAGATGCTCCTACATCAAGATGCCCTTCCACAAAAAATTCAACCTCTAATAGAATCAAACACCGAGTTAAAACAAGTAACTAAGTTTTATAATGGATATAATAAACTCAACTTTCAAAGGTTGCGAAGCGTATCTTTAACAGACACATCCCCATCCTCTTCCACCATTGATATTGGAAGAATTTCAATGATACCTTCTTTCATAACTTATCCTTGTGAACAAAGAATGACTTTTGTTTCTAGATATTTTTCTAAAAGAGTGGTTGATAATTCCAAAATGCCCCATTTAGTCTATTCCAAACAAAACCCTTTGTCTCTATAAAAAAACATAATCTCCATAAAACAACTCTCCTCTAGATTCTCCAAATTTTTTTGAAACAATAGAAAATTTAATAAAGGTTTTGGAAAAGGATTTTGAAATCAACAACCAACTTATTCAAAAATATTTCTAAGGCAAACATAATAACAAGAAAAGTAATTGGTTTTTCAAACATTTTCTTGAATAATGACATAAAATTAAAATTTAATTTTATGATTTTGGTCAAAATAAAAAGGTTCATAGATTTTTCTTTGACTAGTTTCATCATTATGCAAAACAAAAAAATATTTATTTCCCTTATTCAAAAATCAAACCTATTACCATTTGAAACAAAGATTAGACTTGGCAAATGGAAAAAGGAGTAACCAAATATGGCCACCCACCTCTTCAAAATATAAAAATGGTCTTAGGATAAAGCTCAATTGAACTCAAAAACCTACTTAGTCCCAAAGAAAATATAGAAGAAAACATTAAGAATGTTATCCTTCAAAATAATTATACAAACATACATGTCAACATGATTATTTCACAATTAAGAAAAATAGATAAGCAAATTCAAAAAAATAATTTTACCAACCATCCAAATAACAATCTCTTCACAAACTACTAAAAATAGGAAACTCCCATTCTTAAAGCCATTTTAAGTTTCAAAACCTAGTTAACAAAATATCAAAAAAAAAGGTTGAATTTATTGAAGCCTTAAAAACTCAAATCAACAAAATAAATCCTTCTTCTTCTTCTTGAAACAAAATCCATGTCCTAGAAACTTGAACAACCTTCAAAAATCAACACAATAGGACTTCCATTCTCTCCATAACATATTGATAGCGAAGAAACAAATATATCTCATCTATAATGGATAAACATCCAGCCTTCATCTAGGGCTAAATCTTGAATCTAGGACTAATAAATTAGTCTAACAAAATTACAAAGCCACATCACTTTATGAACGGAATATAGATGGCATGTCAGAATACCACATTCTTAATCTTCTCCAACAAATGAAACTGGTAGCTAATGCTTATAAAACCCAAATTAATATGTCTGATAAAGCAATAATGGAACTCTTGATAGCAAGAATTTTTAGGCTAATTAAAAGGATGGTGGGACTACCATCTCACCTCTAAAAAATAAAATACAATTCTAGAAGATTTCCAAATGGATCACAAAAGAAACATCATAATTGAAACAACGATTTATTTTCTAATGTCGTGGCATCACATATTCTTGCCATTTCTCTCCATTTTGTTGGTGACCCATCCCATCTCAAAGATAAAAATGCATAACTCCTATCAAACCTGAGATAAAAAAAAATAAGTGATTTCCAATGGTATAAAATACATTCCTAACTAGAGTCATGCATAGGGATGATTCAAACCAAACTTTTGGAAAGAAAAATTTATTACTGGACTTTCAACTTTTCGTGGCGAAAGAATTTGAAACAACATCAAAGAAGTACATAAAAATCCAATTCCATACTCAATATTTACATACAGTGAATTAATAAGTCTCACCAAAATGGAAGTGTTAAAGATTGTGAAGATCTAAAATTATAGTGACATCTCAAATGAGAAATGTAAAAAACTAAACAAGAACTATGAAATTTCTACCAAAAATTCAATATCCTTGGAACACATAAGAGCAAATAAATGCACCACAATATTATAAAAAACCCTAGTCTTGGGGAAAACAACCCCAATCTTCTTCAAAATAGGCCATTAGGAAAGATATAACCTACTATAAATAAGGCCGTAAAGGACGTATATCAGAATCCTACAAGTTAAATAAAAAAATTAGAGAATTACAAATAGATGAAGGAATAATTCATATGATACGAAATCTTATCATTGAATCATCATAAATTGAATACAAAAATGAAGATCTAACTAGATCTGACCCCCAAATAAAAAAATTAGCTTCTCCTTCTTCATCAACTTCTTTTGAGCCTAAAGATGAAGAATTTCTAAAACAAATTAATGTTCTCACTAAAGAATAAAAACTCATGTTAAAATTTGTTCAACATATCTTTTATCCCATCAAACAAAAGGAATCCTTAGAAAAGGATGAACCAAAAATCCCATCATCCAAACTTCCAAAGAATTCTACCAATTCATATGATATGATATGATATCCATACTTAAGATACAACAAAAAATATTTAATTCCAAAAAACCTCAAATTACAACATGAAATCAAAGTGGTTAAAAGAGAATTAAAGTAGTTACAAGAAAAATAAGAAAAAAATAGTAATATTTTACAATCCTTAGGCAAAATCATCACAAATCCCTAGTGAACAAAATGAAGATTTTCAAGAAGAGTCATTTCAAAATCTCCCTGCACCATAAGATTTTTTAAATGTCTTATAGGAAATAACTTCTCGAAAATATGTTATCCAAATTATACTAAAAGTTTCGGATGACTTCCAAATTGAAACCATGATACTATTTGACATTGGTGTTGATCTTAATTGTGTCAAGAAAGGAATTATTCCAAAAACAATCCTTTCTCCTTCAACGGAAAAAATTTTGGCTGCAAATAGCTTATGACTAAAAACAACAAAATAATTGTGAGGTAAACATCTTATGTAACAGTTTACAAATCAGATCTAAATACATAATAACACCTAATAATAGCTATAGTATAATATAAGGAACTCTTTTCATAAATTTGATCACTCATTATCAAGTAAATCACATGGGAATTTCATGAATAAATAATTTGTTACCCTTTATCTAAATTACTAGAAATAGATATTTAAATCTTTTAAAAGCAATCTCTACTTATCATAACTAATTGAACCTTTTGGTTAAAGTAAACAGACTTATACTCAACACCTTTGACAAACAATCTTTTTTCCCAAGATTGAAAACAAATTAGGAAAACAATACATCTAAGTTAAGATTAATGAACTCCAAAAATAAATTGAATAGGAACTTTGTTCGAACCTTCCAAATTCCATCTGGTCTATAAAATAACATATCGTCGATCTTCCTTAAGAAGAAAATTTTTAGGAAAAAACATTCTGACAAGAGTCAGACATATTAAAATGAATGGTGAACATGAAAAACATTACTTATTAGAAATTTGTGATCTTGAAAGAAAAAGTCTAATTTGAAAATCCAAATCTTCATAGTCTTGTGAAGCGTTCTATGTTAACAAACCCTCAAAAATAGAAACAGAAGCACCAAGACTCTTAATAAATTTCAAAACTTTAAACAAAGCCTTAAAATGGATATGATATCCACTTCCAAAAAAAAAAGAATCTTCTACAAAAACTTCATGTAGCGTTTTTTTTTAAAACAAAATTGATATGAAGTTAGGATTTTGGAAAATATAACTCATACAAAATGACTAATACAAAAATGTTTTCGCTATCCCATTTGGCTAGTATTAATGAAATGTAATGTCATTTAAATTAGGCTATACACTTGCCAACATCCCATGCACATACCTCCATTCACCATCAATCACTATCAACTCTTTAGCAATCTAGTCATACTACCTCATAAAGTGTCCACCCTTAATAAATCTAGATTGTTGAACATCAATGAGAAACAAATATAGGTATCTAGTACTCACCCATACCTATAATACAACTTAAAATTGTATGGACCCAAATACAAATCCTTCTCTACTATGAGATTTAGCACATCACGTACTCATCTCATATGATGCCTAATATCTCCATCCAAAAACATCATAAAGTAGGATAGAGGGTATTTTTTTTAATATACAATAACAAATGAAAATAAAATTTTCTAACAACTTACTTTTATCTTAAAATTATTTATCTTCATTTTTAACATTTACTCTTTTATACACCATGAATAAACATTATATATTTATATCATTCCCCTTCTAAACTATCATGCTAATTACATAATCTAATGTGCTTACATACTAAGATACAAATTAAACACATAATATAACAAATATTAATTAAGCTTTAACACACACTTAAAATTAAAATTATATATCTCCAAATTTAATGTGTATTAACATGATACCTTAAAAGTATAATCATACCACCTCATATATATATTAATAAAAAAAATTAATGGAAGTATTTATTATACTCTAACATGCTACTATTTATTCTAAACTAACATACATAGAAACAACTATATACAATAATCTAATTATCCACATAAACTACCTATTATAATTTAATAACCTAATTATACAAAATCTAATTAACCAATTATACAAAACTTAACTATAATAATCTAATAACCCAATTATATAAAATCTAATTAACCAATTATACAAACTCTAACTACAATAATCTAATTTGGAAAATTATTTCAATTTGTATACTACACAACAATTAATATAAAACAAACAAATATATAATAATATTACCAAACACAAACTAATAACTCTCAAATATAAACAATAGATATAAAATGCTAAGAATATTTCAATGATGGTGCTTGGATAGCAATGCAGTGGTGATGCTTCGTGCACTTTTAATTACACCTACAATTAATAGTTAGATAATCTCATATCAAAAAATACATAAGAAGTATAAACTAGATTATAAAAAAAATAAAAAAAAACTCAAAGAGGGTGGAAAGGAGAAATAATGAAGGATAAAGTTGAAGGAGAAGAAGAGGGCGAAGATGAAAGTTGAAGAAGATGCGAGGCAAATGAGGAGCTAGGATTTATGAGCAAATTATAACTTTCGCTTAACACCTATGATCCAAATCATCAATATTAAGCCTATAATAGTTGGTATTAAGGGGGAAAATTAGATGAAGTTGTTTTAATCATGCTCATAAAACAAACAATCACTTATTACCAACGATCCATTATTGATGTTAAGCTCTTCATTTTTCCCTCATCGTTTCTTGGCATAAAATTTTCCTCCATGGTATTTCGACCAAATGTATTCCTTATTATCAATGATATGACTATTAGTATTAAGAAAAACTCAATGGTATGTATTTTCTTGAGATTTTAATAAAAAATGCTAGGGGAAATTTTAGCTCCACTTAATACCGATATTATTTATTGTCCGTATTACATATTTCCTACCATTTTTCCTAAACAAAAATATATTTGTGCTCCAATTTAATACCAATGAATAATCATCGATGTTAAGTTTTTGTCAATGAGGATACATAATTGTCGATATTAAGATTGTAGGTGTTAATGTTTTTTGTTGTTGTGGTATGCTCCCTAATAGTCAAGTAGGGTAACATCCTTAAAGACTCCTCAAGCCACTATTCTAGATAAACTGGCATATTAATAATCAACAAGGAAATATTAACCCAATCTTAATACTAGAACAATGCTGACTTCCTTAACATGCATAATAACAACACTCTCACTTTAATAACTTAAGACATGGTTACATATAAGCTCATACCTTTCCACCCCCAAAAACTACATAATAACTAGATTAAAATTAACAAAAACAACCCAAGATAAAGGGAAATATCCATCGAGAAGTCCAAGCTAACAACACTAGCACCCACGTAACTCCAATGTGTAGAAGAAAAAACTACTTTACACCACTACAAATGCCAAAATGTAAAGAAGGTGCAACATAAACAAAATTGCCAAAATATATTAGGATTACATAATAAAAAGATAGATTAAAACACTACAGTACAATTATAAGATAACATACATTAACTAACACATTATAAAAGAAACCCTAGTATTAAAAGCACCTATATAGGGAGACTATCTCAACTCCTACACTCTTATAAAAACTCCTAAGTATTAGGCATCCATCAAAGCATTGAGGTATGTATAAATTAATTCTAACCTTGAAACTTGTTGTGACCTCCATAAACCAATCCTTAGCTTCACTTATAAGACTATTCATGCAATCATTCATGGGGTCCACTCCTTAAGTAAGATCTCACACTCTTGTATGAACTCCAAGTATGATCAACATAAATCTGTAAAATCTTAAGTACACACTTGGTGGTCCTTCAAATTTAATTCTCCAAGCATCATTGATCTGACTAAGAGCCTTATCCAATCGAAAATAATGCATATCAAACTTTTCCCACTTGACAAACCTAGGGTGCAAAGCATCAGAAGTAAAGATATCCATATAAAACATTGAAACTCCCAACAAAGGATAAATAAATGGTAGAGTCTAGAGAAGATGATATGATCTAAATTGATATGGCTCCATATGGCAATTGTCTTCCCAAGAAAGGTTTAGCTATCCCAAGAACCATCTTACATGAACTCTAATATCATCACCTAGAATCATCATGAGCCCATCCATAATACACTTTGAACATGGACACTCCATATCTAACACCTAAAACCAACATATACAAAGTCCTCAAAAAACATTTGTTCATAATACTTAAGCAAGTAACTCACTCAACCTTAGCTACTATAAGCTCCTAAAAGTAGTGAAATTATTATTAAATGTAATATTTTCTCTAATCATATCATAATGCCTAACACTATCATTCTCATCAAAACTCAATCTTCTAAGAGTAATGATCACAATAAAGTTTTGAAAAGGTACTATATACTAATTCCTCAATATTAACTTCACCACTATGTCTATCTTAGACTTAAGATAGGTATCACACCAACCTATTCCCAAGAATAGCCTCCAATTTATCTTATTTTTCCTATTGTTACTTCTTAGAATTTAACCATAGAGAAAATATCCTATGCTCAAACCCCAAGTAAAACCATTAACTCAACCCTATTATAGGCTCCCCTCTTCTAATCAAAGCTGAACCTAATGCTAGACTTATAAAAGCATAAATTGGCTAATATTTAATGATCACCAAATCATCAAGAAAACATAAGTAGCATATTAGGTTATCACAAATACGACACAAAAGAAAGAAAAAATAACTCCCAAACACAACTAACTCTCACTCACTAAATAGTCTAGACTTAAATTTTTTGAAATAAAAGAGGAAAATTTATATCATTTGGATAGTGAAAACTATATCTCTAAAAAAAAATATATGATAACCGAAAAAGCTTTGATACCAACTTGTAACACTTCAACCTCACTAAGGTTGTGGGCAGTTACCTCTAGTGCTTCTAGAATTAATGAATAGCCTTATATATAATGCAAAGAGCATCCCCAATCATACTTTAGGCATTAATTTTCCCAATTTTGAGAACCACAAAAATCTTCTCACTTGGACAAATTAATTATCTCCCAAAACCAAGCCATGCAAAACCCTTCCTCTCTTTTTGTCTAAAATAGCACTCGAAACCAAGGCACTCAAACCATGCTTTTTTCCAATATTTTCCACAATTTTAACTTAATTTCCTTTATTATTTTAATCCTAAAACATCCCCAAAAAATAATCCTACAACTCCCCTTTTGGAATCCACTCATTTCAGTCACAAGTTCTTTTCATTTGAATGACAAGTCACTTTTAATATTTGGGAAGAATAATGTTGATCTAGGGAAGAACAAGGAAAGTTAGAAGAGATTTTTTACATATTTTTTTTACTTATAAGGTTAAAAAGGATATTCTTATCATTCCTTTATTGTATTATGGCTATTATGAGCTGATGAATGTGATATTATGGGAGTCAAGTTTTTGAAAATCAACATAAAATAGCTCCCCAAAATTGAGACTCTTAGGGTAGGAGTTTAGCATAATTTTTGTCCCTAATTATTTCCTAATGTTTTTATTAGTTGGTTAAGTTGTAACCTTTAATCTTGCACTCATCTATAAGTGTTAGGATAACACAATATAAAATAACAACTTAGCTTGGCTACATTTTTCCTTTCCAAACCGAGAGCATCCCTTCTTTCTCATGTGAAGGAGTTTGAAGTCTCTTTAGAAAATCTTATAAGATTTATCCTAAGAGTTGTATACCTTAGGTGGTTCTTGTAAGTGTTGATTTAAGGAGTTATCAAGAATCAATCTTTATCACTTCTAATCTTCCTCATTTCTTTCTCTTATTTTAGTTGTTCTATAATTTTAGAACATCATAACCTAGAAAGACCCAAGTTGAATCATATACATCAACTTTGTATTAAAGCTTAGGCTATATAAATTTAGGTATTATCTTTGTATTCTTCTCAATCATGTGTAAACCAAACTCACACATTAGAATTCTAGGCGACACCCACTTGAAACCTAACCACTTTTTTTTTCTTCGTCTGCAACCAATTATTGTTCTCTTTTTCTAAACTCTTATTCTTTAATAGGAGACTAACCATTACCAAGGGAATTGAGCTTTGAAGAAACACACAACATGAGAAGAGATAGATCTATGGAGTCTCTTCAAAATGATATGAGAAGAATACTTGACAACTTGAGAAGTGAAGGAGTTGAAGTCTCTTCCTCAAGTGAGTTTTATGTAACCATGAAGGACGAATCAAAAAAGGGAAATCCGTTCATGATGTTAGGGATAAGGTTTTAGAGCTTGAGGGAAACCACAATCCTTAATATTTTATAGAACTAGAATTGAGGTGTATTTGGTTATGTGAAGCTAAGGGCTATATTGACACCAAAGCCTTTATGGTAGTAGTTTGTATGTTCAAAGGCCATACTTTGTTATCATGGGAGGGTTTAGTTCAAAAGAGGAGAAAAAAGGAAAAGTCAAAGGATAAATCTTTGATGAAAATGAAGAAATTGATGAAGGAGAGAATCCTTCCTCCTTCTTTTACTCAAGACTTGTACAAAAAATTTTCCCTTCAAAGCAATGATCATTGAGTGTCAAAGAGTAAATTAGAGAGTTTGAAAAACTCTTTATGATGCTCTATTTGGTTGTTCTAAAATAGTATGTTAGGTCTTGATTTCTTAGAGGTCTTAGGAAAGATATATTTAGGAAGATGGAGATGTATAGATACTACACCTTAGATAAGCCTTTTCACCGAGCCATCAAGGTAGAAAACATGCAAAAAAGAAAAGAGGCCGTGAGGTGTGAAGGTCCAAATAAGTGTGCTAGCACATCAAGTAAGATTCTTCCACCATTTAAAGCTCCTTCTGCACCATTAAGAAAATATCTGAGGAGTAAAGGAGTAGTAGTTGAAAATAAGCCTAAGAGTGTTAGGTATGTTGAGTGTAAAGGCTTATGACACTATCAAAATGAGTGCCTTAATAAAAGAGTGACAGCCATGGTGGATTTGAAGGAATCTAACTAAGAGGAATTGAGTGAAGAGTAGGAAGAATCCTCAACCATGAATGGAGAAGAAGAGTTTTCACCATCAAATGTACAAGAATATTTTGTGATTAGATTGGTGTTGCACACTAAAGAGGTTGAATAGGATGATTCATGAAGAAATAATATTTTTCAAACCAAGTGTACCATACTTGGAAAAATAAGTTCTCTTATTATGGATGGAGGGACTTGTGCTAACATAGCATCTCACACCTTAGTAGAGAAGCTTAGTCTTCCTACTACAAAATATAACATGCCATATAAGCTAAAATGGATGATGGTAACATGGTATAGGTGAAAAATCAAGTGAAAATGTCATTCTCCATCGGAAAAACTATTAAGATGAGGTAATGTGTGATGTACTTGCAATGGATGCTTGTTATTTGCTTTTGAGGAGGCCTTAGCAATTTGATAGAAGTTTATTGTATGAAGGAAGGAGGAACATCTATTGCTTGAAGTTTTGGAAGAAAAAGATCATTCTCACACCTTTAATTACTCTCCCTATTCATGTTGACATGAGTAGTAAAAAATCTTTACTCATAGGTGAATATGGTCTAAATAAGGTCTTATCAAAGGGTAATGTAATCTACTTGTTGTTGTTGTTGTTAGAAGATAATGAGGGGAGGTTTTTAATGAGCCGTGGGTTAGGACATTATTAGAGGAAATTGATGATGTAATACCTAATGATCTACCCCATGTATTACCCCATTAGAACTATAGAGAACCAAATGAACTTTATACCTGGTGGTACACTTCCTAAAAAGGTGACCTATAGGTGTAACCATAAGGTAGCCTTGGAGTTGCAAAGCTAAGTAGATGAATTGTTGTCCATGGGTTTAATAAAGGAGGCCCTTATCCCTTTTTTCTTATCTACCCTGCTTGTACCAAAGAAATATGGCACCATGAGAATGTGTGTTGATAGTAGAGCTATCAACAACATTACTATCATATATAGGTATCCTATACCTAAACTTGATGATATGATTGATTGTTTGTATGGTACATGTTAGTTTTCCAAAATTGACCAAAGGAGTGGCTACTAACAAATAAGAATGAAAGATGGTGATGAGTGGAAGACTACATTTGAAAGCAGAGGAGTGTATGATTATATGGTTTTTCCTCATAGATGATCAAATACTTCTAGTAATTTCATGAGATTTATGAATGAGGTGCTTAGGCTATTCATTAGCAAATTTTGATAGTATCTTTTTGTCTATCTCTAGTGATGAAGAACATGTAAAGCATCTCAAACTTGTATTTCTAGCACTTAGAGGTCACAAGTTATATGTTAAACAAGAGAAATGTGAATTATTTGTACCTAGGGTTACATTTTTAGGTTTCTTGGTGTTTAAATATGGAATAACCATCGACGAGTCCAAGGTAGAAGCAATCAAGACATGGCCCATGCCTACAAGCTTAACAAAAGTGAGATATTTTCATGCTCTAGCTTTGCTTTGTAGGAGATTCATTAGGATATTTAGCACCCTATTGGCATCTATAATTGAATGCGTGAAGAAGGGTGGATTCAAGTGGACCAGGTGACCCAAGATGTCTTTTAGGTGATCAAGGGGAAGTTAAGTGAGGCACCTATCCTAACATTACCCAACTTCAACAAATTGTTTGAGATTAAGTCTGATGCTAGTGGAGTGGGAATTTGTGCTATTTTACTACAAGAAGAAAAGCCAAATAACTTCTTTAGTGAAAAATCTCAATAGCTCTAGGGTGAATTAAAACATATAAAAAAGGATTTCTATGCTTTGGTAAGAGCCCTTAATCATTAGCTAAACTACTTGAGACCCCAACATTTTTTGTTAGACGTGGATCATAAATCATTGAAGTACATCAATAGACAACATAAGCTTAATATAAGGCATGCAAGAATAGAAGAATTTTTACAATCTTTTCCTTTGTATCGAAGCACAAAAGTAGAAAAACAAATGTAGTAGTAGATGCACTATCTAGGAGATATTATATGCACTTTTTTAGAAGCTAGGGTACTAGGGTTTGTGTGTATTTGAGAGTTCTAAAAGGAAGATGAAGACTTTAAATGTTACTTAGAGAATTAATACAAGAACAAGTGATCATTTCTCATTAAATATGGGTTCCTCTTCAAGAACAATAAGCATTGCATTCCCAAATGCCCCATTAAAGAGTTGCTTGTGAGTAAAGTGTATGGAGGAGGACTAGCTAGACACTTATGCATCAACAAGACCATATCCTTACTTAGTGAGCATTTTTATTGCCCCAAACTTATTGGAAATGTACAAAGTGTAATAGCTAGATGTATCACCTATTAAATGTCTAAGAGTCACTTCTACCATGGACTCTACACCCCTTCTCTATCCTACATCAGACAGGAGTTCATGTGAGTATGGACTTTATTATAGCATTGCTTAGGACACAAAGGCTAAATGATGATATAATGGTGGTGGTGGATTAGTTCTCATATAGCTCATTTTGTTGCATGTCACAAAATGGATGATGAATCTTATATAGCCAATCTATTCTTCAAGAAGATAGTTAAACTATATGGAATTCATAAGTACATTGTCTCTGATAGGAATACCAAGTTTATTAGCTACTTTTGGAAGACCTTGTTGAGTCAACTTGATACTAAACTCCTATTTAATACCGCCTACCATCCATAAACCAATCAGAAAACTAAGGTTGCCAATAAAACCCTCATAATACTCTTTAAAAGTGTGGTTTATGAATCCTTTAAGGATTGGGACACCAAACATTCACATGACGAGTTTGCCTACAACTGTTCACTGACCTATGCTATAAGATGCTCACCTTTTGAAGTATCATATCAGGTGATGCTTAATACTCCCATTGATCTCTTAACTCTTCCCATTGAAGCCCATACCAACTTTGAAGCACAAGAAAAGGATAACAGCAATGAAGAAACTCCATGAACAAGTGAGATCAAAAATTGAGAGGGTGAATGAAGAGAATAAGAAGAGGAGAATAAAGCATAAAAAAAATACATTTATGAACCGAAAGATCTAGTTGGCTTCACCTTAGAAAGGACTGATTTCCTTTCAAAAGTATAAAAAAAACTCATACCTAGAAGTGATGATTCGTACAAGGTTATTGGGAAGATAAGTGACAATGCTTAAAATTTGGAGCTATTTGAAACATGTTTAATGTGGGAGATCTACCCCCTTATATTCATAATGAACCTTTTGAAGACAAGGAGGCTACCTTTCAAGAGGGAGAGGAGGATGCAAGAGCATCTCCAATTGATAGTCATAATATAGCCATTAATTTCCCCAAGTTTAAGAACTACAAAACCCCCCATTAAGATAAATTAATTATCTACCAAAACCTAGCTATGCAAGCCATGAAAATCCTTTCGCTCTTTTTTGTCCAAAAGACTACCTAAAACTAAGGCACTCAAACCATGTTTTTTCCAAGCTTTCCCCCTCAATTTTTAACCTAATTTCCTTTAGTATGTAAATTATAAAATAGCCCTAAAAATGCAGCATACAACCCCCTTTTTGATGGCAAACATTTTTGGCATAAGTCCCTTTTATTCAGATGACAAGTCACTTTCAGTACCTGAGAAGAACTATGTAGATTTAGGAAAGAACAAGAAAGGTTAGAAGACAATCCTTACATATTTTTGTTACTTACAAGGTCAAAAGGGATCTTTGTCTCATTCCTTTTTTGTATTATGGATATTATGAGTTGAAGCATGTGATATTAGGGGAGTTAGGTTTTTTAAAATAACATTAAAAGAGCTCCCCAAAATCAAGACTCTTAGGCTAGGAGTTTAGCATAATTTTCATCCCTACTTATGTCCTAATATTTTTATTAATTGATTAAGTTGTAACCTTTAATCCTACTCTCTTCTATAAGTGTTAGGATAGCCTGAAATGAAAAAACAACTCACCTTGGCTGAACTTTTCTTTTCCAAACAGAGAGCTTCCCTTCTTTCTCAAGTGAATGAGTTTGAATTTTACGTGTAAAATCCTACAAGATTTATCCTAAGAGTTGTATACCTTATATGGTTCTCGCAAGTGTTGATTCAAGAGGTTACTAAGAACCAATCTTTATAACTTCTAATCTTCCTCATTTCTTTTCCTTATTTTGGTTGTTCTATAATTTTAGAGCACCAAAATCTAGAACGACCCAAATTGGATCTTATATGCATCAACTAATTGATGAGAGTCTTTTTGAACATGCTTTTAATCAATTCACACACTTTATAGAAAGAATCCTAGAAGGTCACCCATCTTCAAATTACTTTAAATCAAACACGTTTGACTGTGAAGTTATTTAAGGATAAATTTTTTTTTAAAAAAAAAAAGGTATACATTATTGATATATATAATCTTATCACTCCTTTTATGCCTTCATTATCTATGACTAATTTGTGGGTTATTAAAATAAATGTATCTAGTGAAATTAATTAACTTTCCACGGTTTATCAAATAATCATCTAACAACTAATATAATAATTAGTATTAAGAGTAGCCTAATAATAGATAAGTTAGTTAAGGAACCCCGGCCCGCAAGAACTTGAATAAGTTACGTCTAATTTACCTACGTCACAACATAAAAACACGTCATTCTCAAACTTATTAAACAATAGTAGTAGAACATATGAGTCACTAAAATTTACTACCCAAAATAAGATCAACCTATGCGTGAGGGAAAATGTAGCCTTGATAATCATGTATTCAATAAGATTACAATAGTATAATAGTGAAAGACATGGTTGGGAAAACGTAGTATAATTCCATTATTTCACTAAGTTTGATATAGAATATGTGTAACATTTTGACTAGTATAATAACTCAATCTGTATTGACCCAAGGCAGGGTTGCCGGTAGTACCTAAGATAATTGTATTGCATTTTTAGGAAAGAAACTAGAGTTTACAACAGATTTGAAATTCTTTGAGATAGTACGGACATGAATAAAACACCATCAACTATGTGCCTCCTACCCAATCGGTCAGAGGATGTTCCGATTTTATTTTTCTTTATTTCTCTTAATGGCTTATTTACGTTAGGATGATACCGCTAGGAGCTACTTATATAGCCAAGGAACTACTAGGCTTGACAAAGATATTTTAATTTATTTAGTAATTTTCGGAGTCTACCAATTTATTAAAAATGGGCGTTTAATATATTTAAATTTAATTAGTCAAAGGCTTATTTATTAAAATATTTCTTTGACTCAATAACTATTCAACACCTACTCTATTTACTAACAGTCTATTGACAATCTAATTAGGTTTGTATTTACTAATATCTAAAATTTAAATCTTCATTATTAGTACTAATACTACTACTATCAGTATTTATGAAAATGTAGTTTATTATAACAATGTTAACAACATATATATGAAAAATACTAATATATAATATTATATGATAAAACGATAATTTATTCTTATCATATGAAACAAATGATGTGGCATGAGGTTTTTTCAGTCAAATGTTCAAAATAATTTTATAATACCATAGAGAATGATATTATATGAAAACCTTATACAAAAATCTTAATATCATGTGATCTAGTAATACTTTTTGAAATACCAACTAAGAAATATTCTATCCTTATAAAAAAAAAAGAAATTCCTTCCATTATCAATTTTTTTATACAAAAGAAAATCATTTTAACAAAGTCAAAGCGTACTTTTTATTTTTACCCTAACTCTATTTTTTTAATTATATATGTATTAAATGCTTTATTATTTTTCAATTGAGGATGTCGAATAATTAATTTTAATACTATTTTTATTGCTTTCTTAAAAATTGTTCAAATTGATATAATGAATTTTCTTTTGTTTTTCTTTTTTTTTTTGATACGGAGGAAGTAACATATTGTGAAACCTTAATATTTAAATGGTTTATAATGGTTATGAAAAAAATACCAAATGATCCAAGTCATAATTAATACTAATGAAATTAATATTTTATGAAAACTCTAATGCTACAAAATATAGGGTGCTACAAAATAATATTTATAGTTAATATATCTTTTATTACTTCTTAATTGAGAATGAATAATTTTTCCTTTAAATTTTTAATTTTTTAGGCAAGTTACATATCCATGCACAAAAGTATATAAATTTACTATATGATAGCAGCTATAAATGGAGTACTTCAACAACCAGCATTATGTTCAAATAACTATTTAAACTTATGAGTATGTTATGATTTGATCAGTTTCACCAACTATATTGTATTTAGAGGCATTAAAATATAATTATACTTTGTATACTTATTAGTAATGCCATTTTCTCCCATATATTTTTCTTCAAAATTCAAAATGATAGAAATCTGTGCAATGCATGGGGACAAAACTAGTACTAATATGTTATATGAAAGCAATGTTTTTTTTCTCTTGAATTACTAATATGATAACTACAAAAATACAAATGGTCTTTTCGTTTTGTAAAATTAAATCTAGCATGTAAATGAATAGAAAAACTTTCAAATTGCAGTTATGTGATAATATATGTTGATCAAGTATATTATTTTAAATATTTTTCATTTAGGAAACACAAATGGGCTTCACATTTTAAAAAAAAATTGTTTGAAATAATAAATTTTACAATATACTAATTACTAATATAGTAATTACAAAATAGAAAATGACTAACCTAAATGGCCCTATCGTTTCGGAAGACTAAAGATGATGTAAAGCCCGAAATGTTTACATTTTTTATATATTGGTATACAAACTACAAAATAGAAAATAGTCTTCTTAGTTTAGAAATAAAATTTTAAAACACAAAATGATGATTAAAAATTACTACTTTACCAATATAATAACCTACATCAATAGAATATGCTATTTTTTAAAATTGTTTCCACATTTAATAAGTCAAACATAAGTAATAAGATAACAATATTGACCAAATTTGAGTTGTCCATTATTATAAAACTACGTGTTGATGATAATTCTATGAGATTGAATACATGTCAGCCAATGGTCACCTAAAAAGATGAAATTTTAAATGAAAAATAATAACTCCATATGATCAAAGGGTTTTAAGTATATTTTCTATCCATAGAGTTTAAGAAGTTGTATCATCTTATAGTTGACCATTATTATCATAAATAAAGACATAATGAACATTGAAATAGGGTGAGAGAGATCAAAATATGGGATATCTAGTATCCAACCCTCTAGCCATAAAGCATTTTCAATACATTGATTGTAGTTCAATTTAAATATAATTATTCCTTATTTATTTTTAAGTGTACGTCATTACTTTATTTGTCAATATCTAAAATGTATATTTTATGTTATCTTATTTAAGAGGGCTTGTAATTAATCGAACTTACCTAAGAATTTTTAATTTATTTTCAATAGGATAATGCAGCCTCCATATGATTAAAATCACAATTGTTGCTGCGATTTAAGTCGGCCCAAACTTTGAGCTTCATTTCAAAATCACAATTTTCATGTTTGAATATTTACAACTAATGTTATTAGTTTTTTCAACAATGCTTTTCATCCAACAGTAAGAATCAATTTCAATTTTTTTTTAAGCATTGTGAAAGCATAAAAAGAATTTCATTATGAAAAATTTATCATTTATGAGTGTTATAATGTGACTAAATTTAGACATGGAGGTACCCTGCCTATGTTTGCTTACCCATAAACTTAACAAGTCAGATTTAGATCCATGGAAATTGGTTAATCAATTTGTATTTACGTAGGAGCTGGAATTGGAGCATGAAAACACATATCTGCGGGCCAAGGTACATATATACTATGATACTCCATCCGTTTTATAAAGAAAGTCTTTTTAACAATTTGTATATTACTTTAGATAACAATAAATAAACATCTTCTATTACAGTTACATCCATAATTAAGAAATCTAATAGTTAATTTATGGATGAAGAAAGAAAAAATATGGGTAAAAATAAAAAAATAAACATTAACTAACTTAAAAAAAACTTTCCTTTCGAAATATATTTTTTTAATCTATAAAGACTTTCTTTATTAAACGGAAGGAGTATACGGCATAGCAAATAAACATCACTCACCGATATGTACATAGATTAACTGACGGATTCTCTCTCTCTCTCTCTCTATATATATATATATATATTTACATATACATATATTTGTGAATTGAAAAATTACGTAGATTGCTGAAGTTGAGAGGTTGCAACAACTCAATATGGTACCAACAACCAGTGGGAATGATGAGATGAATGCAATAAACACGTTTGCGGCTCGTGACATTCTTCCCCACACAATGCTGGAAGATGCCTCCATGAGTTATGCCCATCCTAGCCATCCAAATAAGAAGGTTCTTCACCTTGGGTACGTGACATATCTGATAGTCATCTTATTAGTGTTTTCAGACTTTACAGAGTCAGTATTTGGGTTAGTCTAATTTAACTTTCTCATCTCGATAATTATTGCATTTAACTGCAGGTAAATTTTTGATTAAAGAGAAGAGAAGCTATGTTGGATTATTATCAATTTCCTCCATCAACTACATATAAACAAATTAAAACCGCTGAATACTGATTGTCAGCGGAGGTTGTGCTTGTTATATCACAAATGTGTGTACGTGGCTTTTCCAAATCTACTTTGTCTTTTATATGGGCATTACTAATTATCTAATTAAGTTTGTGTATTTTTGCTTGTAGAAGTGAGCGAGACTGTGATGCAAAATTTAATATATATATATATATATATATATGTATGTATGTATCAAGTAAACAACTTTTAATATGACTTATCTATTTTCTTTGCATCATCTTTTTTTCTTTCTTTTTTTGAATGGCATTATTTTCTTTGCATCATTGAAAAGTGAGTTATTATTGACCTTGTAGGTATATCAACCTTATTTTAATGATAGCAAATAGGTTTTATTATCTAATTGGTTTACCTCATGAGCAAGCCTATGGTTCCATATGTTAAAAATTCAAGCAAGTGTGCCGATGATTACAGACAAGACTCGGGCTTCATCGTATATATTATGCTATTAGGTTTTACATGCACATGTGATTCACAAATTGAAAATTTAGGAAAAATGATGTGTTTGTTCTGTTATATATTATGCTGTTAGTTTTTATATGTACACTATAATATGAAAAATAAAACTTTCCTAGTGGACTTACTTACAAGCGGAGGATTAAGAATAACCACTCTACACAGTCGAACAATGCCTGTAGTAGAACAGGGGCATGATGGTATGAAGATAGTAGGAAGAAGATGTCATTCCAAATTCATTATTAGAATGACTTATGAAAAAAAGAAGGAAGGGGGAATGGAAGAAACTCAATAGAAGAACTTGTAGTTATATCAATCAATGGGTGAATGATAATGTAATTCATTATATTGAGAAGAAACCACAACAAATGGAGAGTATTCTAAGTTGGATTTGGTCTATGCAAATAAGATTCTTGGAAACAAAGCGCAATTCATGAGAAAGTTATACAAATTGAGGGACCAAGATAGAGAGTCCATTGTATCACACCTCAAAGAGTTCTAAAACATACTCATCCAGCATGGAGATAATATTTGGGGATGAAGTTCAAGCTCTGTTGGTTATAGGTTCTTAACTAAATAGTTGGGAGACTTTAAATGTATATATTATCAATTGCACCTGATGTGGAAAGCTCATAACAACATCGGTGACAACATCGCATAGAAGAGAATATGTAACACCCCAACATTTTATAACCTTTTAATTTCGGGCATTTATCTATTTATTCAAAAAATAACCCTTAAAAATTAGCTTATTTATTTTATTAATAATCTTTGACATGTAATCCAAATAGTTTCTTAAATATTTTTCCCTAATTATTTTACCTTTTCCTTCTTATTAAACATATCCTAAATCATATTATTTTTCCAGAGTTATTTTTCCTACTCAATACCCTAACTTAACTAAACTAACCTAAAAATAAAGAATAAAAAATAACATTATCCTACCTACCAATCCCCTCTCCCTCATACAACCTCATGTAATACCCTACCCCAAAATCCTTCTAAATGTTTTTAAAGTTATGTTGATATAAAATAAATTAGTTTTGGTTTTAAAATGGGCTTGAAATTCTAATAACAATGTGAATTTTAGTTATACCGATTGATTGGTTTGCCTAACCGATTGACTGATGCACTCATAAATTGACAGTGTTTTTTTTTTCTCAACGAACTAGTCAATATATTTTCCAAAATCGATTGACTAGTTATTCTACAACTTCATATCCACTTATGATTTTCATTCGATTCTCCTTATAATATTTATTAAAACTTCTAACTAGAGTCTAATTATCCTAATATGCATATTTTGGCGATCTAGGATTCTTTTCACGTTATTTAGATCATTACATGATTGTACTTAGCCATATTTTTTCCAAAAAGTACTTTGAGGCAAGCCTCATCTTATCTCTTATCTCTCGCCTATTCCTCTCTTTTTTGACAGCTAGGGTGTGTGGTTAACTTTATGTACTAGCTTCTGGTTCACTAACTTACTGCCATGTCCCTTCCTAACTACACTTAACCCCCCATCACTCTCTCAAGTCAGCTCTCACTTCTTGGTTACCCATACTCAACCTTACCTACATTATATCCCTCTCTCCTATGAATGTTAACCAAGACTCACCTTTATATCTTTCATTCCTAATCTATTTTCATTCCTCGCCTATTATTCTTTCCCTCTTCTCTTTTTTTTGTATGGAAAATCTTGCCAAGTGTCAAGCATCCCTTCATTCTTCCCTTCTTATTTTCTATTGAGAAAAATAAAGACTTGCTATAGTTGTCTCCCCTCTTTGTGCAAGCCTTATATTCCCTTTTATTCTTTTAATCTTGGCTTCAATTCTCCTTTGTTTCCCTTAAGCAAGGAAAATTAAGGTTTAAGAAAGGTTGAAGATTTCAATTCTTTCCTTTGACACCTTATTTTTGAGAAAATGTTATGTTTTGTGTTCTTCTTCTTAAAAAAAATTCCTCAATCAAAATGATGGTTTTCACTTTGATTCTCTTAGGAATCAATGTTTTTTTCAATATCCATCAAGTAGGAGCTTTTGTACTGGAAGAATTACTTCAATGTAAGACATTCTTATCTTTAACATGCATAGGATCTTGTGGCTTATTGGTGGTTCCATGTCTTTAGTGTATTTGTGTGAGCATGATCTAATATATATTCTAGAGCTTGATCATGTGGTATATACATCCTTCCTCAAGTTAGCATTGTTAGGTTTCTTTGAATTTATGCATAAGTTGGCCATTTGAGCATGATTCATTGAAGCATTTACATTACCATGAATCCATGTGTATGTGTGCAACATGTATTTTTATGTGTATCATAACATAGAAGCACACTAGGATTAATATGGTAACATGTGGTAAATTTTGGGAGTGTGTACCGTAATTTTGGGTAGTGTTTTACCTAGATAAGTTGATCTATTCCTCGAACCCATCAACTAGTTTTGTGAGCAGTTAGATAGTTTAGAGATTTGGATATGTTGGCCGTTAGATTAGTTGATTGGTTTGATAAACCAATCAACTGGTCTTAATGAATAGTCAATTGGTTTGTCAATCCCATCAAATGGTGTCTCTATAGACCAAAATTATTTGGTCTCTCTGCTTAGATCTAAAGACCTATTGGACCAAACCATTTGATTGGTTTTTATGACTAGTCAATTGGTTGGTCAAACCCATTGATTGGTTTCTCTACTAGCCAAAATGGCTTGGTCCTTACCTAGATCCATCGATCGGTTGGACAAAACCCATCAACTGGTTCCTATGAATAGTCAGTCGGTGAGGCCAACCATTTGATTGGTCCCCTAATGTTGTTTTGGTTTAGGTCCGGTATGACTATACCTATTGATGGATCCTAGGGGCGGATCAACTAGTATGGCTGAATGCCTATTATTTTGTAAATACCTCCATATAATTGCAATATTTAAATTATGATTTCAACTATAATCGTCCTAAAATTAATAAGAATCATAATGATGGTATTTATGACTTAAATTTGGTTAACTGTAATACCCCATATTTTTGAAATCTAATTTTATTAAGCCTAATGATTTTATTAGCATAATTTGATACAAATATTTAATTATTTTCATTTTGTTTCGTTTTATGGATTTATCGACGATTTTGAATTCATATTTGAATTTAATTAATCGTTGTCATTACGAACTATTCTAGATAAATTCGTTCACGACCATGGTTTTATTATATTCTTATGATTTTGATTTTCGGTTAAAAATATGTATTCCCATTCTTTCTCATGTTTTGACTTTTAATATTTTAGATTCGTTTTCGATTATAATATTGTCGTGTGATTACGAATTTATTTTGGAGTTATATTTCGTTAACGAAATATATTATTTAAATTATGGAATTTTTGTTTAAATAGTTAAATTTATTTTAATAATTTTATTCGTAAAAAATATTTCCGACTTTAAATTTATTCATTTTCGGTAATCGTTAATATTTTCGATAAGTTTTAAATTAAAAAGGTTTTTCAAAAATTATTTATAAATTTATTTCTGAAATTAATTTTCCTCTGTTTTACAATTTTTGATTTAGGGAAAACCGATTTCAGAAATTATTTAAATTAGTCTCGGTTTATTCGAATTTGACTTAAATATTTTATTCTATACTTTTAAATAATTTTTCGAGGTCTTATAATTTATTTTCGTAAACAATATAAATTTTACATTCGTTGGTAAATTCTTCCAAAAATGTTTCTAAAATTCTTTATATAGTTCTTTTATTAATTTTAACCTTTTAGAACCTTACGAAATAATTTTCGTTTAATGAATTTTAGATAAAATCTTCCAATAACATTTTTAAACATTTATTATTTTATTTTATATGAGTATTTGTAAAAAAAAAAGCGGAACCCAACCCAACCGGTGCTTCCCGACCCCCTCTTCTTTTCCTTTTCTCTCTTCTCCCTTCTATTCTCTTTTTTTTCCGTCGGTGCCCTACGCTTGCTCCCTATTCGCAGCCCCAAACCCCTGCTCCTGTCCCAGCTGCCTCATTCTCCACCAGCTGCCTCACCAGCCACACCTAGCCACGACGGGCGACGCGACCGACGGCGACGCAGCAGCTAGCTCGGCCACAGCAGTAGCAGCAGCGCAGGAGCAGCAGCAGCAACGACGAGCCACCGTTCGACTCTGGCGAGCCTCGCTGACCACTGGCGAGCCACCCCCGGCCCCCGACGAAGCTTCCTCGGCCTTCCTTTACTCCGATTTGTTGATCTTTGTTTGGTATAAATTTCTGAAAAACCCTAATATGGATTTGATTAATTGAGTATGATTTAGCTTGTGATAAGATAAATTAATTGTTTGATTATGTATATATGTGCTGTGAGATTGATTTGGATAAGTTAATTGTATGGTTTATGTTGGGAATTTGGAAAATTGGATTTTTGGTCGGGTTATGCCCGAATTTTTCGGATCTACCCAATTTGGCGATTTTGGATAAATGGATGATATAATATGTTTTTAAATGTATCTAATTTCATGTCGGAACCGTCAATTTGAGAAATTTATACATAATTTATCGGAATTTGATTTCTAGGTCAAAATTCGTGTGTGATAAAATTGGGTCGCATAATTGACTCGTTACACTCAATTGATTTTACAATATCGTTTGAAAAATATTTAACTTCATATCGGAAGTGCTGATTTGGGAAAATTATGCGTAATTAATCAGAATTGGATTTTTAGGTCAAAACTCTTACGGGACTAAATTAGATTGTGTAATCGGGTTGTTTTATTCAATTAACTATATAATTTATATTAGAATATATTTAATTACATTTTCGAACTGTCAATTTATATTTTTTAGCAATAATTGATCGGATTTGTATTCCGGGCTCAAAAACCCTAATTGTGCTAAATTGGGTATTTATTTTATTGGTTTTGGGCAAATGATTATATGATATGTTATAAAATATGTCTAATTGTATTTTTAAACATTTAATTTAAATAAATTAATAGAATTTAACTGAATTGTGTTTTCTGGCCTAAAACCGTAGATTTCAAGTGAAATTATGAAATTGATCATTTGTATAATTGTTTTTCTAAAATTAAATTTATTGAAATAGTTGAAATAATCAATATTGCATTTTAATGCCTTTAATTGGAATTAATCGATTTGAATTACCTGAGTTTGTGTTGTGGGCTTTAAAACCCTAATTTTGAAAATGGATAGTCTTAAATTGGCTACTAGGAAGATTGTTTTGTTGAAATTAATTATATAGATTTATCTAAAATTAGTTTAATTTTGTTTAAAACTATCAATTTGAGGTAATCGAAGTGATTTGGTCGATTCGTATTTTAAGCATTAAAAACCCTAATCTTTGGAGATGGTTTTATAAAATTGATTTTTACTATGCGTCTTTTATCTAATCGATTTCTGTCTTTGAGTTTTAAATCATTTAAATTATGTTTTAATTTAATCGGTTTGGATTTGGTTCTATGCAAATGGTTGGTTTACCTATTTAGTTGTAAAACCTAACGAATAAGTTATATTCGATAAATTAACTTATAATCGATTATTATTTCTCGATCTTTCCAAGTTATTTTGAAATGTCCCAAGTAATATGTGTATTAATCCATTTTGATTTATATTTAATCTTAAATCTTAATAGAGCTATGCTCTTGAGGCCTAGGTTTTGGACACGTTTTCCAAGAAAAATTATTTGTGTTTCTGTGTGTCGATTTAATTATAATAATTGAATTATTGATTGATAAGATAGTTTCTAACTTAGTTTTCGATTTCTATCGGCGAACTAGGAAAGCTTTATTGTGGACCCTCGAGCTAGGGATCTCTCTCTCCCTCTTATCTCGCTTAGCTAGATTTGGATTTAGGTAAGTCTCTACTTACCTCCACTTATGGGTGTTTCGTAAGGATGTAGCTAAGGCCCATGTGTGTTATGTGACTTGTATGCCTCGGATGCTATATATATCATGCTATGTCGTGTATCATATGATTGTAATTAATTTGTATTATGTGTAGCGCAATTTGGAGTTGAGGTATGTTTGTATGTGTTTCTTATGATATGAGTATGATATGTATATATGGTGTTTATGGTGTGATATGATATGGTCCTCTAGGACATGCATGTTAGGACAATTGATAATATGATATGGGAATCAAAGGACAAAAAGAAAGAAATGGGAAGTGAGTTCATTAAGGGGGATATGAGGTTGACCAAAATACCTCATGATCTATGAGAGGAAATTAAAGAGGAAGGAATGAACAAAATGAATGAGAGATGAGAACCATGCATGGGAATCTTAAAATTTGTTTGGGGACTTTGGGTGTTTGCATGGGATGGATAAATCTTTCATGGGAGCGATCCTTATTTGAGAAAAGTTGATTTAAGGTGTAAATAAGCCAAGGGGAGAGTTGTGGAGTGACCGGAGCTTTGGGATGAAAAATAGTACGTAGGTTGGTGTAAGGGTGTGTAAGGGACCCGGTTAGGGTTTTGGGAGGAAGCGGATGTAACACCCCCAAAATTCACTCCTGAAAAAAAAAATTTGAAAGGATAAAGCGGAAGCTAGGAGAGAATTTGGGGAATGCTACCGCCACATCTAACACAAGATAAATGTCCACCATCTATGTTATGCTAGATGCAAGGCTAAAACCTGTCAAATAAAACTTTAAACATCAATGCCGTAAGGATAAACTCCCACAAGGAGATATCCACAGGCAGATGGCAAGTGAATCAATTCACTAAATAAAATCATCGCTGAATCAATCAGCGGAACCTACGAAATAAATCCGAATTTTAAAAGCTTATCAGAGTACGATAAATTAAAAGTGAATTACAATACCCTTGAATTTTAAATACAATACTTGAGAATTCCAAATACAAATACAGTTAAACTAGACAAAACCCGATAGATCAAATTTCGGATTTGCCTACTCTCTCAAGTCAAGCCTTCCACCCAAATATAATATTCGAACTGAAACCTGTACAAGAGATCTGCTCCCCACCATCAGTGGATCATCACAGGACCCATTCAATCAAGGTAGCATTAGTACGGGTCCGGTACTGAGTAAATCAAGACCACCCAACTCAGAGAAGGAAGCATGAAACACATAAGATATGAAAGACTATAGCTTACAATTCTCATGCTCAATTATACATGTGTTACACAATAGAACATAGGGTCACAGATTCATACTTATGAGTACATTACTAGACATGACAACACATGAGATACAAGCGTACAAGAAATTACGATCGCATGCTAAACAACATCAATCCAACAATCCAATAATAATCATTACTACATTCGATTTTATTATTTACGATGAGTTCAGGGACCCCACTATTCTTAAACCGGTGGAACGGTCTGAAGCACCTCTCGGGGACAACACACCCGAGCCACTATTATCATCCGGTGGAACGGATCCTACACCTCTCAGGGCAAAACGCTCCTGAGCCACTATTCTGAACCGGTGGAACGGCTTAAAGCACCTCTCGGGGACAACACACCTGAGCCACTATTATCATCCGGTGGAACGGATCCTACACCTGATCCTGACTCACGTAATCTTCCACTTTAAATAATTAGTGTCTTATTCATTACTTAATTCATATCACATTCTTATTCACGATGAGTATAGGGCCCCACTATTCTTAATCTGGTGGAACGGACTGAAGCACCTCTCAGGGACAAGTCACCTGAGCCACTATTATTGTCCGGTGGAATGGACTCTACACCTCTCAGGGCAAAACGCTCCTGAGCCACTATTCTGAACCGGTGGAACGGCTTGAAGCACCTCTCGGGGACAAAACACCCGAGCCACTATTATCGTCCGGTGGAACGGACCCTAAACCTCGGCCCAACTCACGTGATCTTCCACTTTAAATAATTAGTATCTTATTTAATGATTTTAGCCGACAGTAAATCAGGCCCACATAAATTATTCTCTAACATAAGGATATAGCATAAGGTATCAAATATTTCCAAATCCATACTCAACACTTCACATACTCAAATACATACCATATTCAACGTTATACTAACATGCATTAGCATTGAAGCTATGAATTCACACATACATAAAATTACCATACAGAACACAGCATACACTTGACATGATTAAATGATCAATAAGCATAGTCATCACCTTTCACTCGGAACAGAAATACATCCAGATTCTATCATAAGTAAAGGTAAGTAATGACTTACCTCAATCCAAAGCTAGCTAAGCATATTGAGAAAGAGGGAGAGCTATCGAAGGCTCAACCATCCACGAGAAATTTTTCCTAGATCGCCGATAGAAATCGGAACTAGGTTAGAAACCATCTTATCAATCAATAATTCACATATTCAAATTAAATAAACACAAACGAACACAAATGATCTTTCTTGAAAAACGCGTCCAGAACTTAGGACTCAAGAGCATAGCTCTATTAAGATTAAGATTAAAATATAAATCAAATGATTTAAAACCGAAGGACAGAAATCGATTTGATAAAGACACACAGCACAATCAATTTTATAAAACCATCCCCGAATATTAGGGTTTTTAAATCCCTAAACTACGAATCGACCAAATCACTTCAATTACCTCAAATTGATAGTTTTAAAACACAATTAAACTAATTTTAGATAAATCTGGATAATTAATTTTAACAAAACAGTCTTCCTGGTAGTCAATTTAAGATGATCCGTTTTCAAAATTAGGGTTTTAAATCCAACGACACAAACTCAGGTAATTCAAATCAATTAATTCCAATTAAAGGTATTAGAAAGCAATTAGGATCATTTCAACTATTTCTACAAATTTAATTTTAGAAAAACAATTATACAAATAACCAATTTCATAATCTCACTTGAAATCTAGGGTTTTAGGCCCAAAAATACAATTCGGTTGAATTCTATTAATTTATTTAAACTAAATGTTTAGAAATGCAATTAGACATATTTTATAACATATCATATAATCAATTGCTCAAAACCAATAAAAGAAATACTCAATTTAGCATAATTAGGGTTTTTGAGCCCGGAACGCAAATCTGATCAATTCTTGATAAAATATATAAATTGACAGTTCGGAAATGAAATTAAATATATTCTAATATAAATTATATAGTCAATTGAATAAAATGACCCGATTACATAATCCGATTTAGTACCGTAAGAGTTTTGACCTAAAAATCCAATTCCGATTAATTACGTATAATTTTTCCAAATCAACACTTCCGATATGAAATTAAATACATTTCAAATGATATTGTAAAATCAATTGAGCGAAACGACTCAATTACGCAACCCAATTTCAATACACACGAATTTTGACCTAGAAATCAAATTCCGATTGATTCCGCATAAATTTCTCAAATTGACGGTTCCGACATGAAATTAAATACATTTAAAAACATATTGTATAATCAATTTATCCAAAATCGCCAAATTGGACGGATCCAAAAAATTTGGGCATAACCCGGCCTAAAATTCAATTTCCCAAATTTTCAACACAAACCATACAATTAATATATTCAAATCCATTTTAGAGCACATATATACATAATTAAACAATTAATTTAGCTTATCACAAGCTAAATCACACTCAATGAATCAAATTAATATTAGGGTTTTCGGATATTTATACCAAACGAAAATCAACGAAATCGGAGCAAAGGAAGGCTGGAGAAGCTTCGTCGGGGACCGGGGGTGGCTCGCCGGTGGTCGGGAGACGTCGACGGTGGCCGGGTGGCGGCGGCGCGACCTGCACGGTTGCTGCTGCTGTGCGCTGCTGCTGGTGGCGCGTAGCTGCTTCGATGGCTCCTGCTGCGGCTGTTGCGCAGCTGCGGCGTCGTCGGTGGTGGCAAGGGGCAGCAGGTTGGAGGTCGACGGCCGGCGAAGGAGGAACAGGGAGGAGGAGGTCGGGGCTGGGGTTTCTGGGCGCAGAGAACAGGGAGCACGGGAAAGGGAAAAAGAAGAGAAGGGAGAGAGGAGGGAAAGGGAAAAGAAGAGGGGGGGTCGACCGGTCGGGTGGGTTTTTGTTTTTTAAATACACATATAAAATAAAATACTAAATGTTCAAAAGATATTATTGGAAGATTTTATCTAAAATTCATTAAACAAAAATTATTTCATAAGATTCCGAAAGCTTAAAATTAATAAAAAGCTATATAAAGAATTTCGGAAACATTTTCGGAAAAAGTTACCAACGAACATAAAAATTTGTATTATTTACGGAAATATATTATAAGACCTCGAAATAATATTTAAAAGCACATAAGTAAATATTTAAATTAAATTCTAATAAACCGAGACTAATTTAAATAATTTATGAAATCGGTTTTCCGCAAACTAAAGAGCGTAAAACGGAAAAAAATTAATTCCGGAAAGAAATTCATAAATAAACTCTGAAAATTTTTTTAATTTAAAAATTCCAAAAAATATTAAAAATTTTCGGAAACAAATAAATTTAAAGTCAGAAATATTTTCTACGGATAAAATCATTAAAATAACTTTAACTATTTAAATAGAAATTTTATAATTTAAATAATATATTTCGTTAACGAAATATAACTCCAAAATAAAGTCGTAATCACACGACGAAGTTATAATCGAAAACGAATCTAAAATATTAAAAATCAAAATACGAGAAAGAATGGAAATACATATTTTTAACGAAAATCGAAATCATAAGAATATAATAAAATCATGGTCGTGAACAAATTTGTCTAGAATGGTTCACAACGGCAACGATTAATTAAATTCAAATATGAATTCGAAATCGTCGATAAATCCATAAAATGAATCAAAATTAAAATAATTAAATATTTACATCAAATTACGCTAATAAAATCATTGGGCTTAATAAAATTAGGTTTCAAAAATACGGGGTATTACAGCGGAAATCTAGCAAATGTGGAAGTAAAAATGATTAAGGGAGAGTGTAGTACGTGTTAAGAGTGGAGATTTATTTTGGGTGAGTATGGGTTCTATGGGAGAGAAGAGACTTTGGGTGAAAGATAAAGAGGTTATTTGTGGGAGAAGAAAGGTACTAGGGTTAGAAGTGGCCAACTAGGGTTTCTCGGTCACGCATGGAATCGAAGGGGTAAAGCGATATGATTTGGGATTGGATCTAAATGAGATAAGGTGTGAAATGATAAATGAAGTAACGGTAGTGTCAGTGAGAGAAAGTGGGCCACATAGGTCCGATTAGGGTTTTCAAGGGAAAACCCTAGAGGGTGATAGTAGGTGGGGTTGATTTCATGAGGTGTTGGGCCCTAACCCACACTCGTAGAAGTCGGGTTTTTCATTATGTGTAAGCGTAAGGGGGAATGGATGTCGGGGTGTGATAAGGGGCGCATAAGTCTCAAGATATGGGACAGGCCCCCTTGAGAGGATAGAGGTAGAATGTCGGAGGCATGCATGTCAAGGGTGAAATGCTTATCGAATAATACACGAATAAGACATTATCCATTTAAAGAGAAAGATTGTTGAGCCAGACCCAGACCGAGACCGGTCCACCGGCGAATAATAGTGGCTAGGGCCGGGATGCCCTACATGACCGGTCCACTAGCTATAATAGTGGCCAGGTGCGTTTTGCCTTGCATGACCGGTCCACCGGCTATAATAGTGGGGGATTCCGTGCTCAACAAACCGAACGTAATAACAATAAGACATGGATAAGACACAAAGTAATTACAGTGAAACATCATGTGAGTCAGGGATAGACCGGTCCACCGGCGAATAATAGTGGCTAGGAGCGTTTTGCCCTGCATGACCGGTCCACCAACTATAATAGTGGCCAGACGCGTTTTTCCCTTCATGACCGGTCCACCGGCTATAATAGTGGGGTTCCCGCACTCACATGAATTGATAAAGACTATGATGTGAATCGAATATATTTACCAGAGATCTAAAGAATGAGTCTACTCGATTGGGGCTGGACATGTCCCTAAGTAATGTCCGTGGGGCTAAATGCCCGATTGGTTTGGTTTGGCATTGTCCAAAAATGCCCGATTGGTTGGTTTAACATTATCCAAAAATGCCTAGTTGGTTTATCTGAATCTCTTATTGGTTTAAGATGTTGCATCCAAAATTGTGTGGCCATGTAATGAGTTGTCAATAATATGGATTATTCCTACCTGAGGCGTATAAGCTACTTTATATTTCGGTCATACCACACTTACATGTTTAAATAGGATGTTACATATGTTTCACATGTTATTATATGTGTATGGTAGGACTTATGATGTGGGTATTGAGTATACATAATATTGTATCAACGTATTGCACCATGATTCAATATGCACTTGATGTTATAGTTTACGTCTCTCCCATAAGATAGGGTAGTGGGATTTACTCAGTATTGGACTCGTACTGATCCTACCTTGGTTAAATGGGTCCTGTGATGATCCACTGATGGTGGGGAGTAGACCTCTTATGCAGGTTTGAGATCGGATATTGTATTTGGGTGGAAGGCTTGGTTTGAGAGAGTAGGAATCCGGAATTTGATCTATTGGAAATTGTCTTGTTTGATTGTATTTATTTTTGGAAGTTTCAAGTATTGTATTTAAAATTTGAAGGGTGTTGTAATTGACTTTTAATTCCTCATACTCTGATAAGCTTTTAAAATTCGGATTTATTTCACAAGTTCTACTGATTGATTCAGCGGTGATTTTATTTAGTGAATTTATTCACTTGCCATCTTCCTATGGATATCTCATTGTGGGAGTATATCCTCATGGCATAGATGTTGCTTGAAATTTTATTTGATAGGTTTTAGCCTTGCATCTAACATGAGATAAATGGTGGACATTTATCTTGTGTTAGATGTGGCGGTAACATTACCCAAATTCTATTTTAGCTTCCGCTTTATTCTTTAAAAAAAATTCAGGAGTGAATTTTGGGGGTATTACATTAACTTTGGTGTCATCTCTAAACACCTAATTGGTGGCTACTATGCCTTCTGATGTACTTGTTGTTATCACTTGGAAACGCCCAATTTGGTTAATAATGAATTTAATTTTGTTTGGAGTTATCACTTGGAATCACCCAATTTGGTTAATAATGGATTTTAATTATGTTTGGTATTATCACTTGGAAATAACCATTTGGTTATTTGTGGATTTTTATATTGTAATTTTTCATATCACTTGAAAATATATAATAATGGAATACGATTTCGTTTGAGCCTTTTCCTTTAACTCTTGGGTAGCTGACCAAGAGTTAGTGGGGGTTGCCTTATGGTTATATTTTCACTGAGTGCCTATTTCCTTCTCTATTGAGATGTGGTTGGTAGAGGGGTATGTTTATGTCTTTGAGATATAGGATTATACTATAGTAGGCTGACATGGCATTGGTGTCTAATATAAGTGGGTGTGGTATCCTAGTACAAGCCTCTTGACACTTTATATTGTCCATTGCTTAGGTAGATGTGGTACCCCATCTTTTTAGCTCTCACAACAAAGACATTTAAGGTGTGGTGGGTGAGGTTTTCTAGTACAAGCCTACTTAGTGTACTTCAACCATGTGTGGTGGATGTGGTATTCCAATTTGCATGAGCCCTTATAGTAGGTGCACCTGATGTGTCGTGGGTATGGTATCCCCGAAAAAGCCCCTTCGATGTATCCTGACCCTATGTGATAGGTGCGGTATCCCATTGTGATTATTTGTGCTATCATGAATTTTGTTCATTATGGAGAACTAGTTGTGGTCAAATAAACTATCTTATTAACAAAAAATTTGTGTTTTCACTAAAGGAATAATTCTAATATGATTTATATTGTATGGGTTGTGACACAATTACCGTATTTTTATCCTTCCATTATTTCTATGCAAGCATGTCTTGTTATACTACTACTATGAGAGTAAGTGATGAATTGTATCAGTATGTTTTTTACCATATTATTATGTGACTTCAATATGCTGCATGAGCCTTAACATATTTTAGGTAGTATATAATACCAGTACTTCACCGTACTGATACTATGCTTGTGTGCTTACTATGATGATCCATCCTTTTGTCTATAGAGTAGAGGATGATTTACAGGATTACGATTCTCACTTAGAGTTTGCTGAGGGTAATGATGTGGGTTATTAGAGGGCCATTACTTGGGGTTAAAGTTTATATTTCTACCTAAGAGTTAGACTAGCCGGTTAGAAGCATTTTGTCCACTGCATTGGGAAGGTTTTGGTATTGTCTATCATTTAAACTCTTGGCTCAATTTCTTATATTAGATTTTGTAAACTATCATACTCATTTTATCTATAATATCCCTCTCCTTATCTCGTATTGTGACATTAATATTATGATGATGCATCTTTTTTTTATTGTTCCATTTTACATAGCATCAGGCATAGGCTAGGTAATGATCATACCTCTCATGGTTAATGTGGCAGTAATATTCTCCGCTTATGTTTTTTAAACTCTTCTACATTGTCTTAAAGTAAAATCTTTTGGTTCAAAAATTAGGGGTGTTACACCCTATCTGTACAAAATTTCACTTCCCTGATACACTCTCCCTTTCTCCCTCCTCGCCTCACTCAAATTACCCATACCCCTTTCTATTGAACCCATTATACCATCCCCATCACCATACCCTTCATCAACTCCATTTTCCCCCGTCTTCATATACATACATATACTCCCTCTCACTTTTGTTTCATTTGGTTTTCCCTAGCAAACCACTCCTTCATCCTCTCCTCAACTAGCCCTCCAACCGGCATTCCAACCATTGCCAATGCACTTCACCACCACCATCCCTCCCATGCATGCACTCTTCCTTCTCTAACTCAACCAAACCAACCTTACTCCCCTCCATTTTTGTCCAAAAAACCCACATCCATTAATGCATGTATCTCCACCCCTAACCCCCTATAATTAAGTCGTTAACCACCATCCAACCCTCCTTCTAGCACCATCATCACCACGTCTACGCCACCCTTTCCCTTATCCATTTTAGCTAGTTACTCAAGCCTGCCTTTCCTCTTCTTATGAAATGCACACCCCATTTTTGTGTGAGCCTTCCTAGAAAAATCAGTGCACCCTATAATTTACTACTTAAAATTTCATTTTGTAGAAGCATTAATTACAAAGATAATGGATATTACTGCCACACTCAATATAAGTACAACATCCTCTACCATCCTTATAACAAGGGTTAATGCTAAAAACAAATTAGATCCATAATAATAATGGACATAAGAGATATTAAATATATAAAAATTATGGATAATATTCTCCATACATCAACAATGTTTATCAAAATGCAGCTAGGAACATAAGAGTCCGAAGGAAAACTAAGTACCACAAAATCTTGTACCTAAAGGAACAACACCGCTATACCCTAAATTATAGACTCATAGGCCCATTCGGAAAATGAGTCATCTTCCCATAGGACTACTAATCCTTGCCACTACAATAGGCCTAAAAGAACTCCATGCCATTTCATAGATATTTACAAAAGTAGAATCGGTACAGCTTTGTCATACTGAGTAAATCACAATACCTCATAAGAGGTAGCATATCAACATTACACATAATCACATAATAATTTGAAATCATGCTCAAAGCATAAGCACATACAATATACACACAATAATTATGAGATAATGTATAAAAAATTAAACATCAAGCTCAAGAGTATAACATACTAAATCATTTCACATTATCTCAAGGTACACAATAGACATATCCAATTAATCAAATCAACTCCAAATACCAAGGTAAGGCAATGCTGCGAGTACCAAATAAACACATCTAAATCAATTCCAATACCAAGGTAGGGCAAAAAGGAAACTATTGATTCAACACATCCAAACCAATTCCAAATGCTAGGGTAGGGTACATAGGCAGCTTCCAAATCAACACATCCAAATCAATTCCAAATACTGAGGCATGACACAAAAGCTACAACAAACCATCCAAATCAATTTCAAATACTAAGGCAGGACACAAAAGCTACAACCGACCAATTTAATAAACCAATAATAATTATTTACATTTTTATTTATTTACTTGAGGGGGATACAATAATAACCCAAAGCCATAAAATTAAATCAGCCATAGCAATGCACAAAGGAACGTGGTAATATCCTAACATCAAACCCAAATGCATAAAAACAATCTGGTCATACTAGTGCATAAGGAAACACAATACCCTCCTTACCTAGCATATGTAATCCTTAAGTATTGATACCACTATAGGGCTCATAGGTTACCTATAGAGTAGACTAGGGTCTTACTTGGGCATAATAATGCATTATTTAACCAAACAAACCGAGGGCTCCTACCTCATCTCTTGAGTAACTATCCCTCGAGAAAAACCATTCAAAACTCGAGGTCTTCCATTTTAAGTATTATTATTTTATAAGGTGGCTATAGAAAGCACATATTGCACAATTATTTCCATTTCCATAATTATCAATTTTCCTTTATTTTTAATTATTTAAGTCAACTCTAAGGTAAATGGTTTAATTCAAGGTTAAAGTCAACACTAAGATCAACCTATTACACTTCAAGGCCATCATATGTCTAATTATTTATAAAAGATGCATTAGGTATAAAATGATCAAAATGCCCTAAGAAATTTAATTTCATCATTTGTATCCAATTTTGTAGTAAACATTATTATTACAAGAATGTTTTCATGAAAAGGTTAAAATATAATAGTTTGGAATATTTTAGCATGCAGGTAATCTTTATAATTTTAGTGATCAACTATATTTTTTTTTTCATGCATTTAGTGAGTTATGTCTACAAACCCTAATCATGCATTTTAACATGTCATTTATTTCGTCAACACATATGTATATCATTATATGGAATTAATAGGGAAATTAACATCACACATGTAGGGAAATATCTCAAATTCTAGAACATGCAATTAAAAATTATTGTATGCTAACTCTAATCATGCATGCATGCTTTTATACTATTTATAAAAACACTATATGCCATGCAATAATAATCATGAGATATTTATCACAAAATTTAAATCATAATATTAGAGGGTTCCAAATCCTAACAAAACCACAGAAATGCATACGTAAGTCATTTAACAATATTACTCATGCATATAATATAACTTAACAATAATGATATGCATTATTTATTTAGCACGTTATCATTTCATATTGCATGTGATAATACTTGAAAGATATATAAACTTAACATGATTCTAAATCTAAACAATCTTAATATTCTCGCACATATTTTATACCTTTTCTACTCTTCGAGCTCTTGCCAAATTGATTTGCACACTCTCTTGATCATACCTCTAGCTCTATCTTGTTTCAATTATTAATTAAGTTAGAGTTAGATTTTGGGAAAAGACTAAGTGGGCCAATGGAGTTTTCTCATTTTTGTCTCAATGTTATGTTCTCACTTCTTTTTATTTTCTTTCTCAAAATTTGCTGAGGTTATTGTTATAATATTTGAGTTTAAGATTTATTATTTTAAGGTTTTAAGAGTTAAAGTATTCATATATATGGAAATCTTATTTTTAAGGGGATTTAGCGTGCATCAAGTAAGTAATTATTGCTCTTAAAATGATAGGATGTGTTCCTACGTGAAAGGTGATGTATTTTGTTGGTTGGTACGTGTTGGTATGAAGAAATGCTATTGTATGCATGATTTTCATGTTTAAATGAAAAAAATAGAGAAAAGAGCATGAAAATAAATAAAATAAGCTATGAAAAATCCATGATAAATCAGGTTTGGCAAAATCCATTAAAAATAAGGACCTTGGTCTTACACTCTACTTAAACCCATCGACAGGTTTGGCAAAATCAGTCAACTAGTATATGAAAAATCTACAGGATAGTCCAGTTGAGATGAAGTGATTGACTAGTCGACCTAAACCGATCGACTAGTTGGTGCAACCAATTGATTGGTTAGGCTAGTTTGCATGATTTGTTTCCTTGTTGTTTAGTTATGCTTGAGGGTTGTTTTTGGAACCATAACATGATTATTAATGGGATAAAATGTATATTTTAACATGGATTATTAGCCTAATTAAGAGATTAAAATAAGTCATTACTTATGGCATACATTATGAGTAATGTAAAGGCTAAATGTGTAACTCATTTAAGATAAGTGATAATATGGAGATAAGAGTACTGGAAATCATAAGGTTATGGATCAAACCATATGATGGATATCAATTTCATTGGCTAAGGATAAATGATGAGCCCACATGGTTGGGAAAAATTGAAATAAAGGGATTAATATGGTTTAATATGGGGATTTACCTTATTTGCTTCTATAAGCCTTGTATGATCACCATTCTTATGAATAAAATGTCATTCACTTAAAGAAAAAGAAATTAGAGTTGAGTATGGGTCTAGGTTACCCAATCCTTAATTATCTATTGTGGGTTAGTCTACCTTAAGGCATTTCTGGTGCCTCCAGGCGCGATTCGAGATCCACAAAAGTCTTGGTACCTTACCTACTCTTGACACTGATGATGTACTATGAGGTATCGATGCTAAAGGGTCTAGTTACCTAGGTGGTTGGTTTCAAACTAGAATTATGTCAATATTGGTTAGCTTCGGCCTAAACTTATGTCCACTTGGTGATTGGCTTTGGCCTGGACTTTATGTCCCTTTTTGAATAGGCTTCCATAGTATATTAGACCATGGGGATGGCACATAACCCATCGCTAAATGATAATAAAATATGGTTGGTAAGTAAGTAATTGATCAATTATGAATTATGATGGAGAGAATGGCTAATACATTGTAAGAACAGAAGTAATGGTATGATTGATTGAAAATAAGTAAAGTTGGTTATTACACTTGGTTAATGGTTGATCTAATTACTTTGTTAAGAAATAGAGTATTGATGGGTTGACTCACCTATATCTTATATAGATGAACAAATGGTATAACTTCTAACCTATTAATTAGAATCAACCCTAGAGGTTGCTTAGTTCTCCTTACCATTAAGTATGTACATGCTTATGTGAGAAGATTGTGAGTGTATGAAAGAAGTATTTTACTTATGTATGATACAATGAATTCATGTACTTCTATCATTATATATATGGCCTTATCAGGATGCATATTGTATTCTATTTTTATGTATGATAATTTTTCATACTTGTGTATAATGAGGGAGCAACTTTTCTTACTTAGTACATAGCATAGTAATGTACCCGTTTGCTTAGTCACCTGTTTATTCCCACAAGTAGAGGACTATGTGCATGTTTTTGGGGATATCTAATTAGGTCAGGGCTTGTGAGTGAGGACAACCATAAAGTTTTAATGGGGTCCATGAAAGACCATGACATTTATTTTGGGCCTCATGCCCGAACCCATGTTTTGTAATTTCATACTTTTAATATGTATTCTATACTGATTTGATCAGAATCATTTAGCGTTGTTGTTGTAAACATTTTGGAATCATTTCAAGTAAATATTATTTTTACACTCTGTTGTGTGAGTGTTTTGTTGGCTTAATCTTGTATTTCATATGAGGTAGGTGGCGGATTTTGAACCTATGTCTGATATGGTGCTAACACCCCATTTTTTTAAAGTGTTTTCTACTTCCGCAACATATTTTTAATTAAAAAAATTAGTGAAAAATAAGGGTGCTATAACTACCCCTTTACAAGATTTATCCCTAATCATGCACTATACCATCATATAAACATATATAGGACAACACATGAATCAATCACACATATACATGCACAATTAACTAGGGAATTTAAACAATCAAAAACACAACAACTAACTTAGAACTCATAATTCGATCCACTTCCTAACAATAATTCCTCAAACCTCCAATGAAGATCAAGCTTATTTCTCTAATACATAATTCATCAACCAAATCAAAAGGAATATGATTCCATCTACAAACCCACCTAAACAAGGTAAAACATGAAACTAAATAGGGTCAATTCAGGTTCTAAACCCAAAGACTAAGACCAATATAAAAATAACTTCTAATTTACAATCATAACAAGGGTAAATCAGGTTTTAAAATGTTTAATAACAAAAACTTTTAAAACCAAAATAGAGGATTTTAAAACCAAAAGCTCTTGTACCAATTTAAAACACCCTATAATTATAAAGATAATGGGTGTTACTGCCACACTCAGTATAAGTTTGACCTCCTCTACCATCCTTATACTAAAAACAAATTAAGTATAGAATAAAACAACGAAAATAAGAGACATTATATATATACAAGTTACAAATAATATTCTCTCTATATCAACAATGATTATCAAAATATAACTAGGGATATAAGAGTCCAAAGGAAAATTGATTGCCACAAGAGCTAGTATTTAAAGGAACGACACTAGTTTACCCTAAATCATAAACCTAAGGCTCATTCTAAGAATCATACCTCCTCCCAAGTTCTCTACCAAACTTTACAAGGATAAAACACTTTAAAACACTCCATGCCCTCCTCATGGCGATTCCAAAAGTAGTATTTGTAATACCCCAAAATTTTAAAACCTAGAAATTAATAAATAAGCCTTATTTGGGATGAATTAACTTTTAAATTTATCTAATTTAATTATTTAATGGATTTTGAATATATAAAATTGATATAAATATTTAATTAATTAAAATAAATATTTTATTATTTTTTGTCCTCATTTTATTTAAAAAAATCTCCAAACCAATATTTTACTAAAGTTATATTTTTTAAACCAATATATTATATTATAGTAATTTAAATTATTAAATTAATTTATCTATCAAATATATTCAATTCCATTATTCCAAAAATTATTTTATTTTATTTCTTCCTATTTTTCTTTTTCCTTTTTTCTTTTTTCTTTCTCCTTCTTCTTCTTTTCCTTCTTTGTCCTTTTCTTCTTTTTCTCCTCCAAGCTGCCAGGCCATCAACCTTCCCCCACTCATAGTGGCCCACTAGCCCACTTACAATTTTGTACAAATACTTCCACAAACCAAACATTTGAAATAGTAAATTTAGGGATGCTTCAATTATGATGAGATGTAAAATGTCAATAAGACAATTCTAAAATGAAATTGGTTTGGTTTTAAAGGAAGAGATAGGTGCAAATTTAAAATCAATTATGAGGTGAAAACTTGTTTTGAACACTTGACTTTTTAATTCAGTGACCTAAAACTAAGATGTCACCTTGGGAAATGAACATGAGTTGGCCTAAGGGTTATTTGAACATAGAATTTTCTTTTGCAACAAGAAAAATAATTAATTTAAATACCTATAACTAATAACATATTTTGAAAAGTCTCTCCATAAACCAAAAAGAAAAAAAAATATGAAAGAAAACCAATTTTGGAAAGAAGCTTATAATTAAGTTACAAAAATCATTAACTTAAATTTTTCTAAGATCTAATCGGTCTCATAAAAATACCTAAATTCAACGAAGGAAATATTTGTTACAAATAAAAATCATTAAAATAAATTTACTACTTTAAGAAAATTTTTTAATTTAAAAAATTAATTTTAATAAAAAAAATATGACTTCAAAATAAATTCATACTCATATGACGAAGTTATAATGAAAAATAAATTTAAAATATTAAAAATCAAAATATGTGATAGAACATAAACATATATTTTTAAAAGGAATCAAAATCATATGAATATAATAAGAATTATAGTTATGAACGAATTTATCAAGAATAATCTATAATGACATCGGTTAACTAAATTCTAATATGAATTCAATACCATTGATAAAACCAAAAAACAAATGAAAATTAAAATAATTAAACATTTTCATCAAATTATGTGAACAAAATCATTAAGCTTAAGAAATTGAATTAAAATATACAAGGTGTTATATATTTTCATTGGTATGTGATTGATTTTGGAGCCCAAACAATGGTTGTTTTAGCTTTATTTTCTAAATTTTTTAGGAACATGGGGCTATGTTGGCTGACATCTAGTATTTTTTAATTAAATTTATCCATGGTTATATGATGTGCATATTTCATTGTGACAAGGCTTTTTTGAGATTTTTGGAGTTGATGACAACAAGTTATCATAGGAATGAAGTTTAGCAAGTATTATCATTTGCTCTATCATATATTAGTAGTTGCTAGAAGATCCGTACCAAATAGGTACATAACAATACAAAAAAAAACTAAATAATGAATTACTAATATTTTATAGAACTAATGAGTGTGCAATAACCATGGAGTTATTATTATTTTTTCCTATATTTGCTATGTCATGTTTTAGATAAAAAGGAATATGGATTATTTTGTATATTTTTAAAATATCTTTGGAAATCACTGTAAGCTTTTTTATGTAATATTTAAGACTTATTCTAAACAAATTTTAGCATTAATATTAAGTTTATAGAGGTTTTATAGTTTTTTTAATGTATAAGATTATTCAAATAATAATAACAATAAACTTTCCTTAGAATTTTCTTTCCAGGAAACCAAATACATAAAAAAAAACAATTTTTTTTTCCTATAGAACTTTCCTAATAAATCATGAAGAAAAAAAAGTTGATTTTTTTCATTTTTCTTTGGACCCTATGTTTCACAAACCAAACCGAGCTAACTGTATTTATCTTGGAAACTAATATTTCGTTTCCTACAAATGTAAACGGCAATCATAAGGGAGATGATTATATATATATAATCATATATATTATGGATACAGATGGACGGGAGATATGTATTGAACAAACGGTTAAAGCTTGTAACATTAATGAGATCCGATAGATAGATTCAAAATGCAATCCACATCAACGAGAATATGAGAAAACTTAAAATATAGTCTGACTCATTTCATCAGGGTGTCGAAGCAATTAAAGGATAGGGAGGCACTGTAGTAACACAGCTTACTACAAAAGCAAGAGATTGTCGATGACACACCGAGTGCAGGTATAAATTAAGGTCAGGCAGGTATTAATTTGGCTAGAAGGTCCTTGGCTTAAGAACAATGGTGTAGTGTTTAAGAATCTGGAGACTGAATTGGCCTGGCTTTTCGGTGGTGTCAATCTTGGACAGTCCCGGTGGCGGGAGGAGTTGGAAGTTCTGCACCAAACGCCCAACAGTTATGGCAGCAATGGGAAGTGCAAGGATAATGCCAGGACAACTCCTTCTGCCAACGCCAAAAGGGAGGTACCTAAAGTCATTGCCATTAGCCTCAACCTTAGACTCCTCTTCCAAGAACCTCTCTGGCCTGAACTCCTCAGGTTTCTTCCAGTGAGCGGGGTTGTTAGCCAACCACCAGGCATTCACCAAGATCTTGCTCTCAGCTGGGATGTCATAGCCGCCGAGCTTGGCGTCCTGAAGGTTCATGTGAGGCACCAAGAGCGGGATAGCCATACGGAGCCTGAGGGCTTCCTTAACCACGGCTTGAAGGTAGGGAAGCTTCTGGATATCGGCTTCTTTGACCTGGACCCCATGACCTAGGACCTTGTCCATCTCATCTCTAAGCTTATTCTGGAGATGAGGGTGGTTCACCAGCTCTGCGATTGCCCACTCGATGGACCAGAGAGTCGTTTCGATGGCTGCAAAATATAATAGAATCATTCGTTTAATCCCATCAAAATATATTGTTCTGCAGTTTTCAAACAGTGCGTGAAGAATTACTGGAGCAAAGGTTTGTACAGATCATATGTTGTTGATTTATAAATGATCATACTGGTTTAATTGACAAGAGGCAACTGATTAGTGGGTGGCGCATGATCATCAACCATTTGCAAATTGGTTGATTAGTAATGAAGAGAGATTGCTATAACTTCTTGTATTGTTTGTAATTACTAACATGATTAATTAATAAAGGATCCGATCCAGGTTGGATTTAGTAATAAAAATAGCTTTTGAACATCAGAAATTTCAGGTTTAAATTCCCTTCTTCTCTCTCGGAATTTAGGTGACTTTACGACCCCTATAAATGAAAAGAAAAAAAAAAATATGTTCCAGGAAATTAAGAAATTAACTAACATGAGATCTCAGACCCGCTAGACTTCATCAAGTTTTAAGAATGCCACTGATTACCTCCTCTGAAGGATCCCATAAACAGGACGAGCTAATCGAGAACGGTAACCTAGACCTAGGCATGGGCGCCGGTAGCGTTAGTGTATGCATTTAGGAAGATAGAGAGAGTCAAACTCAAACCTATGTGCGTGGGATGCCGTAGTAAACAATAATTTGATAACAGACATACCTGCAACATTGACGTTCTCAACAATGTAGAGAACGTTGTCCTCGTTGATTTCACCGTTTTGCTGGGCCTCTAAGATGTGATCCATGGCGCATCTCAAATCTTGGCTGCTGGCTGCCCTTGTGTTGGCCAAATTCCTGCGCGAATTCATGGATTCGGTTAATTTTGCTTATTTGCTGGTGATTACAAATTAATCACCAGCAATTCCTTGAATTAACTAGATATATATATATATATATATATATAGATATATGTGAAGAGAGAGTGCTCACTTTTTCCTCTCATCGATGAAATAATCACTGAAGACCTTGAACCTCTTCTCCTTGACATCCTTGCAAACTTTCAAATAACCCCTCAAGAAAGGCCTCAGGACGGGAATAAAGTCGCCGTAGTTGTACTCAAAGCTCTGAGACAGCCTGCTCCTCTCGGCATTAAGAGCCCTGAGCTTATTAAACAGAGGATCGTCCAAGCTGTCAAACCTGCGGTCGAACATAATCCTGAACATGTTGTTGTACATGAGCAGCTGCAGGCGCCTCCTCAAGACAATCCCGTTGGTAGCAGCCTCGGGATTTTTCTTCACATCCTCGACGACGCTGGCGGCCTCCGCCTCCCATCCAGCCCGATACTGCTGGACGACCTTGTTGGTGAAGAAAGGCACGGTCATAATCCTCCTCATCTTGCGCCAGTGTTCGCCGTAGACGGTGAAAACCATGTCCTGCCCTTTTCCGGTGAAGATGTCGAAGACGACGTTGCGGGTCCTGGAACCGAATTCAACTCCTTGGGTGTGGAGGACCTCTTTGGCCATCTCAGGGGAGGATACAACCACTAGGTTCCGCTGACCCATACGGAGCATGAAAACGTCGCCGAATTTCTTTGCTAGTTCCATCAGATTTCTGTGGTTCAAGTCGTCACCGACTTGGAGCCAGTTTCCGACGATTGGGACAGGGATTGGACCCGGAGGGAGTTTGTACTTCTTACCCCTTAATTTTGAGATGAACATGGCGAGCACGATGGCGAAGAAAGACCCGTAAAGGGCCTTCTGCAACACTTCGACATCCACCATTTCCCGATCGTTTATCGCAGCAGGCGATCGCAGGACGGCTATTCTACAGTATTAGTTAGGACGCTAGCTGCTCTAAGCTGATCAAATTTGGTTGTTGAGTGGGTTGGAGATCGAATACCGTTTGTCGTGTCTATATATATACGTGCGTGTGTGTGCATACGAGTTCACAACAATACGGTACCCACACCCATACCGCGTCATTAATTGAATGAATGAAAGAACCGTTTATTTAATAACGCACGGCGTTAGGTGTGAGGGCCCGTACGTTTCGGCTCCCCGCACGGCTTTGCCGGAACGCGGTAGGTGGCTAAGCTGCCTGTTATGTTTGACTTACGGACCGAGATTACCCCCCCCCCCCCCCTCGGTGCGACCTTTACTTTCAGTAGCAGTCGTGGAACGATTTTACGACTTCGCGAGAGGGGGAGGGAGTAGGTGACCAAATTCCTAGTGCAGATATAATAATTTTTTTTGTTATAAAAATAAAAGGAAACATTGAATCTTTTTGCTTCTTTTATTTTTTAGACTCCTAAACATATAAATTAATAATAAACGGTTATCCTTTGAGAATTGAGATTATGCGATCCCTTTATAAATCCATTATTATAGAAAAAAATAAAATTTGGATGTACGTTAGAAATACATATATATATATATAGTCTAATAACAAAAGATTTGCAAATGAATCTTATTTACCGTCTTTCTTTCTTACTTTTTATGAGCACAACTCACAAAATCCGACAAAAGTAGCCTACCGTCCAATAGTAATATTAAAACAAGTACGAGTAAGTGGTAGACTTGTACTACCAACGAAGCATCACGTTCCATTTCAATCTGTCTGTCCTTCAAGTCTTAACTAATTTACGATGAAGTCGCTTTGACTAAGAAAATGTATGATGGTTTCTGTTCTAAGAGTTTCCCAAACGTGGTTTGACGTCGTACAGAGGCGAAACCTGTGGGTGGAGTTTTCTATCTCACTTTTTTGTTTCCTTCCCAATAAGTTATTAAAATTTTATTTAGCTCTCCACCGGCTATATAAAGATATATCTATTGTTCCTCATCTTAGTAATCTTTGCAAGGTTGGCTTTTTTTTTTATTTTTAACAAAATCATATTTTTTGGTTAAGGTTCAAATTTTAAAATTAGTAGAAAAATAATAAATTATTAGTTATTTTAAGTGGTTAATTAAAAAAAAATAGTTTATGAGTTAGCAAAAACTTACTTCTTAAAAATTAATAATAAAATAAAGGTTAGTTTATAACTTACTTTTAACATTTTCAAATATAAATATCTTAGGATTTTAATACCTATTTTAAATAATATTATTAATAAATCAACAATATTTATTTATATTAATTGTTATCCACAACTACTTTAGTTTTTCTATTATCCTAAATTTCCAATCAATCCTATTATTCAATCCACCGAACACCCCCCCCCCCCCAAAAAAACAACCATCCTTGCATATTATTTTACGGCTTTCCTCACCAACCCGGATAAGAAAGTGCTTGCATACGTTAAATTTGGTTTGGGGAGGAGGTGAAACTCGTCTTCAGAAAAGTAGGCGTCCACGCATGTCCGGTTAGACTAGTTCATTAGCACAAGTGGATATTATTATATTATAGCCTAACACGATGCTACTTTGATTATTGATCTAACAACCCCCGTTGGGATTTTAAATCGGAAAATGGCATCATGATCTACCAACTTTTCTTCGTATCCGCCCCTATCTATAGCGTGCATTCAAGTCCATCTTATTAAATGCACCACAATATTAATTAAATAAAAATGAGAATAATATCTACCAATTACCATTACTAAACCTCTCTTATCTACGTCCATCCTACCGACTATTGACGTCGGATTTCATTGTCCGCACTCCCAACTTCACCACCACTCGCCGCCACATTAATATTTCGCCGTTGAAATGTTTTTGATGTCTAGTATTTTTTACATAATTTTCGGATGAATAAAACAAATTGAGTGAATTCTAACAGAACAACAAAGATATTATTTTCAATTAAGGATTATTTTTACTTCAACAAACAAACTATTTTCACATCATTAATGTTTCAATTTTACGTTCTCCGTTTTGAGGATTATTCTAGTTGTAGCTAATGATAATTTCAATTCAAGCTGATAACTGATACCCTTTTGATTTGGTGATCATTTTAGTTTCAACTGATGATTATTTTAGTCCCAATTCATGATTATTTCAGCTTCCATTGATGATTGTTTCTATTTCAATTTATGATTATTGTCTTTTTATATGATGATTTTATGTATTTTTGGATGATGACTATTTAGTTTTAGTTTATGCTTATGTTTCTTGACAATTATCATTGGTTTAGTTAATACATACCAACGTATCATATGACGTCTATCACTTGAAATACAAATTACCATCCATTGAAACTCAAAGAAATACCATAGAGGAAAAATCACATAATGGCGATATTTTATCACGGAACTAGCGTAGGACTGTCACTTCTACCAATGCATCACAGTAGTACCAAGGGCTTTTCTCAAGTATCTTCAACATCCACCATGCTTGCTATCCTAGGTGAAGGGGTATACGCTAAATTTTGGGTCTACAATACCCGAAGTACATAATTATAGAATCATAATCATTGTCGACATATCATGATGGGATAAACATAGGACTACAACTCACACCACTGCATTACACCAATGCTAAGGATTTTTTCTAGGGATCTTCAACATCCACCACACTTGGTCTCTTGATGAGGGGGTATACACTCAATTTTGGGTCTGCAACATCCATCACACCAGCGTTAGTGTCAAGGGGCTTTTCTCAGGGATCTTCAAAATTTATCACACCTGGTCTCCTAGGTTAGGGACACAAAAGATAACTAAATCCGAAGTATGTATATCGGAAAGGCCTTTTAAGATTCTATGATCAAGATTTCACAAATCAAACCAATTGAGTGTTTTTAAGTGTTGACACCAAACACTAACCAAGGCATACAAACCACCAACTGGATGTTTAGAGATGACACCAAGTTCAATCACAAGGCATTAAGACCACCAAATTAGGTGTTTAAAGATGACGCCAAACTCAACTAAAAATCAAGTCTCGAATATCATTATAGTGGTTTATATTAACTTTGGTCAATCAAGGTTGAAATCATACCAAAAAATGTTGTTAAAACAAGAAAGTATCAATACAAAAGGCCTATGAGAAACACAACAGTTCACAACAAACCAGTCGACTCCCAACTAGACTAGTCGATCGGTTCTTTAGACTAGTCAATTGGTCTAGTCGTACCAAACCTGGACCAACACAAAACTAGAGCAACATTCGATTGTTTGGCCTCGCCGGTCGATTGTTCATGAGAACTCGTTGACTGGTTTGGTCCAATCAATCAATGGGTCAAAGTAGAGACTAACCTATTTTGACCTATTAGAAAAACGGTTGATGGATTTAACCAACTGATCGATTGATCATAGCAACCAATTGACGAGTTTGGTCCAACTTATCGATGCGTCTAAGTAGAGACTAAACTGCCTTAGTCTATAGGGACACCGATCGATGGGTTTGACCTATCGATTGACTGTTCATCAAGACATTTAACTAGTTTACCAAACTAATTGACTAATCTCACGACCAACCAATCCAAAATTCCAAACTATTCAACTGCTCGCAAATGAGTCAACTGGTTCGAGGAACCAATCGACTAGTTTAGGTAAAACATAAGCCAAACTTGTAAAATACAAATCAAATTTTTACCACACTTTACCATATTAATCCTAACATGCTTCTATGTTAAAACACACATAAAAATACGTGCTTCAAGCATAGGATCACAAGGATACATGGTGATGTGCACACTTAACCAAATCATGCTCAATAATCAATTTCATGCTTAAAATTGAGAAAACTAAATAACACTTACTTGGAAAGAATGATACCACGAGCTCATACCATGGAACACAATTAGATTCTACTCATATAAATACTAACTCATGGAACCCCCAATGTACTATAGAATCCTAATTATGTTAAAGATAATAATGCCTTACCTTGAAGCAATTCTTCTAGCATAAAACTCCTATTTAATAGCCTATCTAGTAGAACTTCAATTCCTAAGAGAATCAAAGTAAAACTCATTAAAATCATCTTCCAAAACATCGTTAAAAAAAATAAAATTAGAAGAAGAAGAAGAAGAAGAGAAACACAAAACACCACCTTTTGATTCAAAATAGATGTTTAAAGAGAAGATAAAATCTCCAAATTTGTTCAACTTTAATTCTTCCTTGTTTAAGGAAATTGAGAGAGAATTAAAACCAAGATTAGAAGAAGAGAAAGGAACACAATTCTTGCATAGTTTGAAGGAGAAAATCAAAGAAGATATCTGTTTTACTCAATAGAAAGAAGAAGAGTGGAAAATGGAAAGGTTCTCAACACTTAGTGAAATTTTCCATAAGAAGAAGGGAGAAGAGAGCAAGAGCACAAGTGTGAAATGATAATAGATCAAAAAGGGAGAAGTGTAGGAGCAGGCTTGTTGACATTTTTAAGGAAAAGAGGGATGAGACAAGTAAAGTTGAGTGTGGGCAAGGCAAGAAGTGAGGGATGACTTGATAGGGAGGTGGGGGTTGAGTGCAGTCAAAGATGGGCTAGGAAGAGGGTTGTCAAGTTAAGGAAGGGCACACAAAGTCAAGAGATCATTGCCCAAGCTACCAGAAGAATGAAAGAGAGGTGAGGGAGAAGGAAAAAAGGGAGGCTTGCCTCCAAATTTGGCTTTTTAGGAAAAATTTTCTAATTAAAATCATGGAGTGATATAATTAATGTATAAATTAATACCAAAAAACTAAAACATGCTTATTAGCATAATCGAAATCAATTTAGAAGTTTTCATAATAATTAGAGATAAATTCAAATCAAAATTAGAAATGGATATGAAATAGTAGGCAAACCGTTCGACTGTTTTGTCTAGAACAAGAACATAAATTTCTCTAGTGCACCAGTAGATTGATGATGTCAACCTATCAATTAGTACGCCTAAAATTCACTCTTTTTTTTTTTTAGAATTTCAAGCCCATTTCAAAACCTGTAATGCCCCAAAATTTTAAAATCAAAAATCAAATATTTAACCTCATATCTAGAATAATTTTATCTTAAATTATTAATTTCATTATTTTATGGACCTTTAATTTATAAATATAGATAGAATTATAATATAAATTAATACAAATATTCTAATCATTTTATTTTACTCTTTTTATTTAAATAAATTTTTAAACCTATAATTTTACTAAAATAATTTTATTAAATTAATACTTTAATTTTTAGATAAATTAATTTAATATTTTTTATTAACCAAATTTAGCCTAATTTCTAATCCTAACTCTAAAAATAATTTTATTTATCTTATTTCCCCCCTTTCCTTTTCCTTTTCCTTTTCTTTCTTTTTCCTTTTCTTTCTTTTCTTTTCTTTCTTCTTCCTTTTCTTTCTTCTTCTTTGGGCCAACCTAGCCCTTATTTTTCTTTTTTTTCTTCCTTCTCCTATCAAGCTAACCCTTCCTTTCTTTTCCCGCTTGGGGTAGTCCAGGCCTTTTTTTTTCTTCTTTCCTGCCTCTCCCTTTTTGGGCTAGACCATCTTCCATCTCTTCTTTTTTATCCTCTCCTGCACTGGCTTGCTAGCACTTCTCCTTCCCCCTTCCCTTCCACCCAACCCTCTTTCTCTTCCTCCTTCTTCTCCTTGCTTTCATGCCTAAGTCAAACAACCCTTCCTCTCCACATCACACACCTTTGTCTTCTTCTTCTTGTGTCCCTACACTGACAACCTACACCTCCCCTCTACCTAGCCAGACCTCCCTACACCACCCTCCTCCCTTATCATCCCTTTCTTTTCCATTTTCAACCCTACACCCCCTAACTTCCCTTCCCCACATGCTTCATCCTTCCTTTTCCATCCACCCCTTTTCTCCTCCCTTCTTCCATTGTTGTAACCACCTCTTAACCACATGAAACCGCCCCAAAAACCCCTCTACACCATCTTACCCGAACCACCTACCTCTACCCCTTCCCTTCCCTTCTTCTTTTCTATTTTTCCTCATCTCCCTCCCTTCCCTACACTTTTCTCCTATAGCCACCACCATTATCTCCACTGCCTCTGAGTTGTCGCACCTTAACCCCCAACCACCACCCACCTCCTGCCTCACCTCTACACCCAACTACCACCTCGACACCCTCCCTCAAGCCTTACCCGAGCCTCTTCCCTCCTTCCTTTTCCTTTCCTTTTTGGTCTATTTGTATGGCTCATACTGCATTGGCAGCGTGAAATGTCCCATATGATTTTGGTATATTTTTAGCTAATATTAAGGTATAAGATAGTTTAATAATGTTATATAATGTTTTAAATAAAAATCATTATTTTATTTATCCACAATTTGTATTTCACTTGTGATATTATTTTAGGTACAATATTTTTTTAAACAGAGCTTAAGCATTTTTAATTGGGATAGCAGTTAAGTTTGGTTTTGTAGGAAATAAGGCAACCATTTTACCTCATTAAAATGTATGAACTATCATATGTTAGCACATTAGGGTTTTGGTATGTGATTTATGTAAATATGATGTGTTACTAGCAATCTCATGGATATTAATGTCATCTTCTAAAGTAGAAAGAAAACCATGTTATCTTGTATATGATGTGATATGTGTGAAAGGGTGATTAAGAAAGGGATTGATGTTGATGATGAGTGTTATGTGTATACACATGCTATACTAAGTGAGTATAGACACTTACAGTGAAAATAATACTAATATGAGCCTAGGAGTAATTTGGTCATTTGGACATATTATGATGTTTAAACTTAAACAGGATGCCCAATGTGTTATGAATGCTGTTGAGAGTGGAGTTGAGAGTTTGGTGGAGTATAAATATAAGTGTTAGTATAAATATCAATATTTTATGGCCTAGGGATAATTTGGTAATTTTTATGTAAGGTGTTGATTATCTTAATAAAAATGCATGCTAAGTGTTATGTGAGGTTGAAAATGATAATAGGGGTTTGTGGTATTGAAAATACATATTCCATCATGAATAATGATATTTTATGTACTAGGGGCATTTTAGTAATTTTGCATGTAAAATGGAGGTTACCTAAATAAATATGCATGATAAGTAAGACTTGGTGCTAAACATGATAATAAGGGTTTTGTAGTGTTGGTAATGCATGGTTGGGCATGATTGTCAATATTTTATATAACCTAGGGGCATTTTAGTAATTTAGCATATGAAATAGGAGTTAACTTAATAAACATGCATAATAAGTGATAATTGGTGCTATGAATGATGGAGTTCTATGGTGTTAGTTATGCATGTTGGGTATAATTATGAATAATAAATGACCTAAGGTTTTTATGATACTTGTGCATGTGATATGGTAGTCAGTCTAACAAAAATGCACAACAGGTATAAAATAATGTTAAATATGATAATAGGGGTTTATTATCTGGGTATAACTTATTGAGCATTATAATTAATAAAATATGGTATAGGTGCATTTTGGTAATTTTACGTGTAAAGTGGTGATTAGTCTAATAAATATGCATGGTAAATATAAATTGATGTTCAATATGATAATAGGAGTTTATTATCTCAGTATCATTTATTTGAGCATGATATTTAATAAAATATGGTCTAAAGGTATTGTGATAATATTGCATGTAATATGGTGGTAGATTGGTAGGTCTAATAAACATGCATGATAGGTATAAATTGATATTAAAATGATAATGGGGCTTATTGCTTTAATATCACCAATTCAAGTATGATTATGAACATTTTAGGGCTAGGGGAATTTTGGTAATTTGGAGTGTATCATAATGAATGTGCAAGGTTTAAGAGTAAATATTGGAGTATGCTGTGTTGTTATTCACATAAAATGTTGGAAGTGCATTAATTGTTGGTTAAGCATGAGGATATGTGTTGTTTGTTCTAGAAGTGCATGTTAGGGTTTTATGTGTAAAATGGTCATTTGGTGTGTAGAATAACTTAACTTTATAATCAATAGTATATTTATCATGTGCTACTATTTTTATAGCACATTGATAAATAAAAATGAATTATGTGATGGAAGTGGTAGCCTTAGCCTTAGGGGTACTTTGGTCATTTTGACCTATGGTGCCTAAATTTGAGTGTTGGAGCCTAGCATGGCCTTAATAGACTACTTACATTGACGTTGACAATGATCTTGATTCTGGTTACTTCATAATATTGGAAACAAATAAAAATGGTTAAATATGTGATTAATGTGAGTTTTACGTGGTTAATTTAATTAAAAAACTAATCTTAAAGTGGAAGAGCTCAAGATCGGGAATTATGGTTCTTTAAGGGTTGCTACCCTAAAGGCGTGGTTTACCCCACTATTGTGTTGATTTTGATGGTGTGCCTCAGTGCCCCAACTAGACCTTACATCTTTTTATAATTAGTTTTACCAACTTAATTAGGGGTATGCATACTTATGAATTAGGTGTCCTTATCAGTAGGGTACTATATGCCTTTGTGTACCAGTGTGACCAGGGTACTTTTACATCCCTAGGTTGGTAGTCAATAGGATACCGTGTTGCTCCTATGTGCTTATATGACTAGTGTATGTCTCTCTAGATTCGTGATCTCCCTCTCGAGTAAATAAAATAAAATGGTGTGATAATTAAATGGAAATACACTAATCACTTATAGTGGAACACCACATGGGACGGGACAATATATAGGATGAGTACCGATTCCCAGGTTATAATAGTGGTAAGGAGTATTCTACCCTAGATTATATTATATGTACCAATCCACCGGTTATAATAGTAGTTAGGAGCGTTTTGTCTTAGATTATATCATATGTACCTATACGCCTGTTATAATAGTAGCCAGGAGTGTGTTGTCCTAGGTTATATTCTATCTACTGGTCTACCTGTTATAATAGTGGTAAGGAGAATTGTCTTAGATTATATTATATGGATCGGTCCACCGGTTATAATGGTGTGTGTTGTCTTGGGTTATATTATAGCTATAGGTCCACTAGTGATAATAGTAGGGTCTTCAAACCTATGTGGATATAATTCGAGAGATGAATAAATTCTAAACTAATGGCTTGAGTCCAAATAATAATGGATAAACTATTATGACCTACTGATGTGACATGGTAGAATCCTTGGTGCCTACTTGAATGGATTGGTTTTGGTATTGTATTGATGGGCCTATGGCCATGCCTTTCAGTTGAGCGGATGGTGTGCATGGTTGAGTATGATGTTGGCTCTCTAATTATACTATAAAGAGCATCTCTTGGATGCAACCTTGCTATGTCCTATTATTTTTAAGTGAATGAGCCTTTGTGACATATAATATTGATGCATGTAGCCATTCAAATGATTATTGCATTTCAGTATATATATGTGTAATTTCATGTTCATGTATTTGATGTGTGGCAACTCATGTGTTGCATACATGCCTTATATATTAGTCCTATATAAAGGATTATTTAATACTATAGTACTGAAGGGTTCCTTTCTTGGGCCCCTACTTATTCAATGGATAGTGGCCTTTGCAGGTTAAGCTCACAAGTGATATTTAAGATTTACTCTTAGGTTAAGAGTGTAGGAATATTCAGGAAGGTTTTTGGCTTTTCCTTAAAACTCTTATGCTTCCTTTTCAATGATTTTATTCTATAATCACTATTAGTGGATTGTATTCGTTGTAATCTTACTATTGCGCTACTCTATTTTATGATTGTATCCTTAATTTGTGTAAAGTACATTTTCAGCCTTAGCACTTGGTATTAGAATAGTAGAGGGAAATTGGTCTAGAAATAAGTATGGTAGTAGCATCCCCGAAATTTATTGTATTTGCTTCCTCTTACAACTTCTAAAAATAAAAATTTTCAGTTGTGAATTTTGGCGGTGTTACAAGTTGGTATTAGACCATATTCAAAGTTTTTTCGATTTTAAATGGTTTGAACTAATACTACAAGGTAGTATCAGAACATTTTGCAAATCATTTATGATTTTAATGGTTTTAAATTTATACCACGAGCAGGTATCTGAGTTTGGTTGTTGAGAATTTTGTTTTAATTAGAACTTCAACTCTTGCAACCCTACATGTTTTAACCAGAAAATGGTTTTTCTCATTTCTCCATTTGTTTTAAAACCTATATTAGCCTTGTGAGCTTAAGTGTGGGTAGAATAAGTGACCCTTGGCATGGGTCATTTGGCTTGATAGATAACACTTCCTTAACATGCTTTTGTTTTGTAGCTAGTTCTATATGGCCCTATATGGACATGTTGAAAACCTGGAGAAAGCTTTCGAGACACTCATGTAGTTTGCTTAGCATCCTCTTGGGTCTCAACCTCAACCACCACTACCTCTATATCACCCATAGATGCGTATCGGATACTAATGGCTTAACAGAGTCTCATGTCATCAACCTCCAACCTACGATGGGAAAGAATACCCTATTGTTCTAGAAGTTTGGATAGGGATTTTGATAGGACCTTCAAGGAGATCAATTATCTTGAAGAGCAAAGGACAAGCTAGTGACATACTTCCTTTGAGGACTAGCCGACACTTGGTGGGAAGGCTTTCGCACTCAAGGAGGATGACAAATTCCCTAAGAAGACTTCAAAGCTACGCTTCGCACATGAGTCTACACTGAGAATCTCAAGAGGGACAACCTCAAGGAGTTCATGGGGTTGACTCAAGGAAGCTTGTTGGTATGAGAGTACTACACACATTTCATGAAATTTTTGAGATTTGCTCAAGGTATAACAACTAGAAAGGCTATGGCAATCTTCCAGTTTGAGCAAAGACTCCACTTTATCTGGAGGTGATGGGTACAACCATTTTCCACCACTTAGCTACACTGTACAAATGGGACTGTGTCACCGATGCTTTGGTCTAGGAGCATATGTCCATCGTGGGAAAGAGGAAGAATGAAGCACTAGACTTCAAAGAAAAGAGTTAGCACCTCAATGGCAAGGTTTCACATGTTTAGCATCAACATCAACCTAGGGTTCGTTACCAGAAGAGTCAGAGTGCTTCTCATAGCAAAGATAGCAAGAGACTAATCCGACACTACCACTATCATTGTTATAAACGAGAACACCCTGGAAAGGATTACATGGGAAAGTTGATTTAGTGCCACGAGTGTGGTTAACTTGAGCATAAGAGTATCGAATGCTATAGCCCACTCCATGACAGAGTTCAAAGGTCCCAACAACAACCATTTTAGGATTAATGCTTGGGGCAACCTACGCAACCACTCGAACAGGAGTATATGAGCTAGTGATTGATCCTAACACGTCTCCTTCTGGTATACTATCGATTCTCTCTTAGTTATTTTGGACCATTAGATGAATGCGTTGTTTATTTCTTGACCACCTTTCGATGAGTAAGGTTTGACCTTAAGGGGGTAGTTACCACCGGGTACCATAAGTTCCTTTATGTGTATTCCTAGTGGTATGGCATGAACTTCAAGAACGAAGATTTTCGTAAATGGGTAGTGATGTAGCACCCTAAAATTTAAAATAAAAAATCAATTATTTAACCTTTTATCTAGAATAATTTTATCTTAAATTATTAATTTAACTATTTTGTGGAACTTTGATTTATAAAAATAGATAGAACTATTTAATAAATTAATACAAATATTTTTGTCATTTTATCTTACTCATTTTATTCAAATAAATCTCAAAACTCATAATTTTACCAAAATTATTTATTTAAATTAATACTTTAATTTTTTCATAAATTAATTTAATATTTTTCCCATTAGCCAAATTAAGCCTAATTTCTAATCCCAACTTTAAAAATATTTTTTTTTCTTTTTCCTCCATTTTCCTTCCTTTTCTTTCTTTTCTTTTCTTCCTTCTTCCTTGGGCCAACCTAACCCTTCTTCTTCTTCGTTTTTTTTCTTCCCTCTCCTAATAGGCCAACCCTTCCTTTCTTCTCCTACACCAGGCAGTCTGGGCTTTTTTTTTTCTTTCCTGCCTCTTCCCCTTTTGGCCATCCCATCTTCCACCTCTTCTTTTTCTCCTTTCTCTCATGGGCCACCCTATCCTTCTCCTTGCCTCTTCCTTTCCGCATGACCCCCTTTTCCTTTTTCCTTCTTCTCCCTGCCTACACTACTGAGCCAAACAACCCCTCCCCTCCCCATCACACGCCTTTGTCTTCTTGCTATTGCACTACTGCACTGCCAGCTTGCACCTCCCTTCTGCCCGATTAGACCTCCATACATAACCCTCCTCCCCCATTGTCACTTTGCTTTCCATTTTCAACCTTACACCCCCTATTTCCCTTCCCCGCATGTCTCTTCCTTCCATTTCTATCTACCCCTATCTGCCATGCTAGCCATGCCCCTCTTACACACCCACCTGCATGCCGCACGCCTCCTTCTTTCCTCCTCTTCTTTTCTTCTCCGCCTCTTCTTCTTTTATGCCCATTCTCTCCCTCTAGCTCACCATTTCCATGTTTGATTCTCTCTTCTCTTTTTTCTCCCTTTCCTCTATTTTTTCTCTAACACCCCTCTCTATTGCCTCTGCCACCCAACCAACCACCACATCACCCTCTCCTACACCCTACCTCCTCCCTCCACTAACCCAAGAACCCAGAACCGGCCACCATGTAACCTACCCCTCCCTTTCCTCTCCTTATTCCTTTTGACTCCCCCAACACTTGCTACCCTTCGCCACCTTTTCTCCTCCTTTCCACTGCTACCCCAGCCTCCTCTTAATTGCCTGACACCACCCCAACATCCCCTATACACCTTACCCAAACCACCTAGCTCTCCCCCTTCCCCCTCATCTTCTTTTCCTTTCTTCATCTTGTTCCTCCTTTCCCTGTACATTTCTCCTATAGCCACTTCCACCATCTGCATAGGTTTTGAGCTACCCTACCTAATCACCATCTACACACCTAAGCCCTAATCACCACCGACCTCCTACCTCACCTCTACACCCAACAACCACCACCAACACCCTTCCTTAAGCTTTACCAAAGCCTCTACCTTCCTTCCTTTTCCTTTCCCTTTTGGTCCATTTGTATGGCTCATGCTATATAGGCATCAAGAGTTGTGTCGTGTGATGTTAGCATAGTTTTAGCCAATATTAAGGTAAAAGATAGTTTAGTAATGTTATATATTTAATAAATATTTTAAATAAAAATAATTCTTCTATTTATCCAATATTAATATTTCACTTGTGATATTATTTTAGGTATGAAATTCTATCAAACAGAGCTTAAGCATTTTAAATCGGGATACTAGTTAAGTTTAGTTTTTCTAGAAATAAGGTAACTATTATATCCCACTAATATGTATGGACTATCGTATGTTAGCACATTGGGGTTTTGGTATTTGATTTATGTAAATATGATGTGTTACCAACAATCTCAAGATTATTAATATTATCTTGGAAAATAGAAAGAAAATCATGTTATATTGTATATGATGTAATATGTGTGAAAGGATAGTTAAAAAAGGGGTTGATGTTGGTGATGAGTGTTATGTGTATATATATGCTATACTAAGTGAGCATGGACACTTGTAGTGAAAATGATACTAATATGTGCCCTAGGGGCAATTTGGTCATTTAGACCTATTATGATGTTTAAACCTAAATGGGATACCTAATATGTTATGAATTTTGTTATGATTGGAGATGGGAGTTTGGTGGAGTATAAAAATAAGTGTTAGTAGAAATATTAATATTTTAAGGCCTAGGGGTAATTTAGTAATTTTAATGTAGGGTGTTGATTGTCTTAATAAAAATGCATGATAAGTGGTATGTGAGGTTGAAAATGATAATAGGGGTTTGTGGCATTGAAAATACATGTTCCATCTTGAATAATGATATTCTATGTTCTAGAGGCATTTTAGTAATTTTGCATATAAAATGGACGTTTCTTAAATAAATATGCATGATAAGTAACAATTGATTCTAACCATATTAATAAGGGTTTTGTGCTACTGGTAATGTATGGTCGGGCATGATTGTCGATATTTTATGATCTAGGGGAATTTTAGTAATTTATCATATACAATGGGAGTTAATAAATATGTATGATAAATTGTAATTGGTGATAAAAATTATAATGGGGTTTTACGGCATTAATAATGCGAGTTGGGTATATTTTTAAAAATAAATGTTGCAAGGGTATTTTGGTAATTTTACATATGATATGGTGGTTAGTCTAACAAACATGCATGATAGCTATAAAAATATTGTTAAACATGATAATAGAGGTTTATTGTATTGGTATCACTTATTGAACATGATAATCAATAAAATATGGTCTTGGTGCATTTTGGTAATTTTATATGTAACGTGGTGATTAGTTTATTAAACATGCATGGTAAGTATAAATTGATACTAAATATGATAATAAGGGTTTACTGTATTTTTATAACTTATTTGAGCATTATATTAAAAAAAAATGGTCTAGCGGTATTTTGGTTATTTTTACATGTAATATGGTGCTTGGTCTAATAAACATGCATGATAGGTATAAATTGATGTTAAAAATATGATAGGGGTTATTCCTTAGTATCTCCTGTTCAAGTATGATTATGAATATTTTAGGGCTATGGGTATTTTGGTAATTTGGAATATACAATAATGAAAATAAATGGTTTAAGAGTAACTTATTAAACTGGAGTATGATATGTTGTTATTCACATAACATGCAGGAAGTGTATTAATTGTTGATTAAGCATGATGATATGTGTTGGTTGTTCTAAATGTGCATTGAGGGTTTTATGTGTAAAATGGTCATTTGGTATGTTGAATGACTTGACTTTATAATCAATAGTATAATTATGTTGTGTTACTCTTTTTATGGCACATTGATAATTACAAATGAATTATGTGATGGAATGGGATGGTAAAGAGGAGCCTTAGCCTTATATGCACTTTGCTCATTTTGATTTAAGGTGTCTAAGTATGAGTGCTGGGGCTTAGGATAGCCTTAATAGACCACTTATGTTGGCATTAACAATAATCTTGATTCTGGTTACTTCATAATAGTGAAAAAAAATGGTTAAGTATGTGACTAATGTGTGTTTCTCGTGGTCACCTTAATTAAAATACTAATGTTAAAGTAGAAGATCTTGAGACCAGGATTGGAAGCTATTTAGGGGTCACTACCCTAAAAACATGTTTTAGCCCACAATTGTTCTTATTTTGATGGTGAGCCTTAGTGGCCCAGCCAATTTGTACATCTTACTCTATTTAGCTTTACAAACCTAATTAGAGGGTATGCATACTTATAGATTAGGTAACCTTGTCGGTAGGGTACTATGTACCTTAGTTGACTAGTGAGATCAGGGTACTTTTGCGCCTTTGGGTTGATAGTCAGTAGGATACCGTGCTGCTCCTATGCACCAGTATGATTGGTTTGGTATATCATTGTGTCTCTAAGCATGTTATATCCCTCTTGATTAAATAAAATGGAATGGTGTGATAATTAAATGGAATTATAATAATCACTTACAATGGAACGATAATAATTACTTACAATGGAACACCATATGGGATGATACCATGCGTAGGATATGTATCCGTCCTATGGTTATAATAGTGGTTAGGACCATTCTGGCCTAAAATTATATTATATGTACCATTTTACCGATTATAATAGTGGTCAAGAGCATTCTACCTTGGATTACATCATATGGATCGATCACCGGTTATAATAATAGTTAGGAGCATGCTGCCCTGGGTTGTATTATCGCTACTAGTCCACCAGTAAAAATAGTGGGGGTCCCTGAACCTACGTGGATATAATTTGAGATATGAATAAATTATAAACTAATGGTTTATGTCCAGATAATAATGAATGAACTATTATGACCTACTAATGTGATATGGCAGCAACCTTAGTGTCTACCAGGATGGATTGGGTTTGTTATTATATTGATGGGCCTATGGGCATACCTTTGGGTTGAGTGGATGATGTGCATGGTTGAGTGTGATGTTGGCTCTCTAATTATACTATAAAGATCATCACTTGGATACTCCCTTGGTAAGTTACGTTATTTCTAAGTGAATGAGCATTTTTTACATATAATCTTAATGCATGTAGCCATTTAAATGATTATTGCACTTTGGTATATATATGTGTAATTTCATGCTCATGTGTTTGATGTATGGCAATTGATGTGTTGCATGTGGACCTTACATATTAGTCCTATATAAAGGGTTACTCAGTACTATATTATTAAAGGATTCCTTTCTTGGGCCCCTACTTATTCAATCGGCAATGACTTTTGCAGGTTAGCTCATAAGCGCTATTCAAGATTTACTCTTGAGTTAAGAGCGTAGGACTATTCGGGAAGGTTTTTGGGTTTTCCTTAAAACTCTTATACTTATTTTTTAATTATTTTATTCTAAAACTATTTTTAGTGGATTGTATTCCTTGTAATCCAACTATTGCACTACTCTGTTTTATGACTATATTCTTGATTTATGTAAAGTACGTTCTCAGCCTTAGCACTTGGCATCAGAATAGTGGAGTGAAACCTTTCTTGTAGTAAATGTACTGGTAGCATCTCCAAAATTTACCATATTTTTCTTCTTCTTATAACTTTTTAAAACAAAATTCTTCAATAGTAAAATTTTAGGGTGTTATAAAAACAAAACTCATTTAGTTTATATCTAAAAAAATTCTAAATAAATTTTAAATAATTTTGGGATGGGGTATTACAACACTACTCCCTCACAAATGACTCAGGGAAAAAGAAACATGTTGCTGTAAACTCAAAACATAATAAACCCTAAGCCATCAACTAAAAGAATATAATGACTAAGGGTTAATTTACAAGTAAAGGGTACTACCCCCTTAAAAGAGACTATGTTACCTACAGAATGCAATTAAGCGAACAACTCTGCATACTTCGTCTTGATCTTTTCCTTGGACTCCCAAGTATCCTCCTCTACCCCATGATGTGACTACAAGACCTTCACAAGTGGTAAACTCTTTGAACATGTCTCTCAAGTCTTGTAATCATGGATCCTTAGCAAACGCTCCTCCTACATCAATGACTCATTGAGCTCAATCGTCTTTGGTTGAATGATGCATGATGGATCCGACACATACCTCCTTAATCGAGAGATGTAGAAAATATTATGCACACACGAAATCTCCATCGGTAAGGCAAGACAGTAATGAACCTCTCCAACCTAATCCAAGATCTGTTATGACTCAATGAACCTTGAGCTAAGTTTGCTCTTACGACTAAAATGTAGTACTCCCTTGGTTAGTGAAACCTTAGAAGGACTCTATCACCTACCTCAAATTCATTTGCTCTCCTCTGTAAATCTATGTAACTCTTCTGACTATCCTCAATTCCCTTCATTCGATCTCTAATCATCCTGATCTACCTTACTATGTCTTCTACCATCTTTGGTCCCAACACAATCGTCTCACTAGAGTCACTCTAACACATAGAACTACGACACTTCCATCCATAAAGTACCTTGAAAGATGCCATCCCTATTCTTGCATGATGAATGTTGTTGTGGGAGACTCTACCAAATTAGACAATCCTTCCAATTGTCTTAAAACTTAAGAATGCAAGCTTGAAGCATATCCTCCAAGGTCTGAATTATAAGCTCAATCTGAACATCTGTAGCTAGATGGAAAGTTGTGCTCATCTTAGGCCATGTCCTAAAAGTAGCTTGCAACTTCTGCCAGAAATGTGACTAAAATCTGGAATCTCAGTTCGACACAATGTTCTCAGGTACCCTATGATACTGAACCACATACTTTCTGTAAGCATTGGCCATCTGCTCCATAGTCCACATTAAATTCATTGGTATGAATACCATAGTCAACTAGTACCATAACCTAGATCAAATATGAACCACCATGGGTCTTAGGTAATCCAACCACAAAGTCCATCAATACACTATCTCATTTCCATTCAAGGACCTCCAATGTTTGGACTAAACCCACCAGACTCTTATGTTTCACCTTGACCTTTTGGCATGTCAAGGATCAGGCCATAAAGTGTGCAACATCCCACTCCATATGGGGCCACCAATATATCCATCTCAAATCCTTGTACAACTTAACCCCTCTAAGGTGGATGGAATAAGGTGCACAATGACCCTCCTCTAGGATCCTCCTCCTCTTATGTTCTCCATAACATTACAGAATGCACCGCCATCCTCAAAAATGGATGCTACAATCTTAAAAAGTCTCAAATCCCACTACTCTGCCATTGGATATCACCTCCTTAATATGCTCAAGCGTGACATCTCCTGGTTAAAAAGGTTGAATCACATCGAAGATAGTCAAGGTAACTAAGATGGCACTCATCCTTGTCTCAACACCCCTAAGTCCAATGATCTCAATACCCAACTCCTAAAGTGTCTCTGGATCCAATTTAACATTACCAACAAATTCAAGGCATATGATGTCTTCCTACTAAGAGCATATGCTACGATTTTGGCCTTACCCTTGTGGTAGGTCAACTCCAAATCATAGTCTTTAACCAAATCCAACCATCTCCTTTTTCTCATGTTCAATTCTCACTACATGAAGATGTACTTGAGGCTCTTATTGTTTGTGTAGAACTTACAATATACTCCTTGTAGGTATTATCTCCAAATCTTTAAGGAAAGACTCACTACAACTAGTTCAAGGTCATGCGTAGGATCGTTCTTGAAATGCCCCAAAAATTCTAATTGTAAAAATTATAGTTAAATAAGGTATCCAAGGTAAAAAATTAATTAAATAAATTATTTTTATTAAAATAAAAGGGAATTAATTAGGGTTGTTCAAGAAGAAATTTATAAGTATTTTAATTAGGAGAAATTTAGGTATTTTAGCTCATTAAAGATTTTATTTTGGAAAATATTTAAATAATTTTATTTTGGAAATAAATTATTTTATTTAAAATAAGAAGGAGAAAGTAGGTCCAAATTAATAGGAATTTTATTAATAATTTAATTGGAGAAAATTAGAGTGATTTGCTAATTAAAATGGAATTTATGAAAAATCTTTCAAAAACCCTAAATTAGCTTTAAAAAGGAATATTTAAATATTAATAATTTTTAAATATCCCAAATATCCTAATTAATTTATTTAACCTAATCCATTATTTTTTCCCTTTTCCTTTTGCCTTTTCTTTCTTCCTCTTTCTTTACTTTTTCTTTCTTCTTCTTTTCTTTTTCTTACCCTTTTCCCCCGACCTGGGCCAGCCCAATGGCCTAGACCCCTCTCCCCTTTCTTCCTTCTTCCATGGCCCAACTCCTCCTTTCCTTCCTTTCTTTCTTCGCCGACCTGGGCCTGCCTTCCCGCAGCCCAAATTTTCCCTCTATTGCTCCTTCGATGCGGCCCATCCCCTAAACGCCACGTTCCACTTAATCTTCCCCCCTCACCGCACCAACCAGTCCAGTTCCTCCCATTTTCTTTCTTTTTTTATGGACCACCGGTCCAGTCCCCATCTTTCTTCCTTCTTTCTTCTTCCTCTTCTTCCCGCCGTTTGACCTGCAACTGTCAGAAGCTCCCGCTGCTGGCCACACTCGATTTGACCGGCCATTTCCCCCTCTCTCCCTCGCTGATTCAATGGTCATATTAACCCAACCAACCTTTCCTCTCTTTTCACGCACGATCCTCTTTTTTCTGCACCACTTCCCTACCATGTCCTTGAAATTCTACCGGCCAACCTTACCACCGGTGAGCCCAAACCAACCTTCCCTATTCCATGCCGACCCACAGAACCCTACCCTATCATCAAAGATCTATAAATACCCCTCATTAGCTTGATCTCGGGACTTTTTCCTGCAACCCAGCAAAATCTCCCTTGTGCGCCACCGCCCCTTCAGACGTCATTACCGCCTCCTCCAGCCAACGCTACCACCCTCTCTGCCCACTCAACTAATCCTTACACCGCCCTCTAACTAACTGAACCACCCATCTCCCTCAACTTGCCTTGCATTAGCCACCCCGGCAGTGCAAAGTCACCTCCTCACCCAACTCATTCTTCCATCCCCGCCACCCTTCGCACCACCCTTAGCCACCACTTCCGCCGCTGTCGCTACTCCTTTCACTTTCCAAACTATACTGCAGACCCTCCTCTATCTCCCCCTACCTTTTTTTCCCTCTCCCTCCCTCTCCTCCTCTCTTTCTCTTCTTCTTGCTCATTTAGCCACCACTATCGCCGCTGCCACAGCTTCATTCACCTCCCAACCTGTTCTGCATACCCTCCTCTATCTTCCCCTACCTTTCTTTTCCTCTCCCTCCCTCTCCTACTCTCTTTTTCTTCTTCTTCCCCATTCGGCCACCACCGCTGCCGTTGTGCGCTGCCACCCTCATTCTATTCCTCTCCTTTTAGACAACCATAACCACCCTTACTTCCACCCTCTTTCTCTTTCTCTTTTTCCCATCCCTCAACTTTTCCCCTTTTCTTCTCTTTTTCTGGCCACCACCGCCACCGTCGTGCACCACCACCGGTGCCGCCTGTCACCACCAGCCTAAGGTTGACCCCTAAACCCCCTCAACCCTTTTTTACTATTTATACAAGCTTTAATTTATTTTATTTCATTTATTCAAATATATATACTACTACTACTATTATTATTATTATTATTATTATTATTATTATTATTAATGTTTTTATTATCATTTCTATTGAGGGCCGAAGCCCTATTATATTTTTCTTATTTTGATTTTATTATTATTATTCTTACTGTTGTTATTATATTTATTATTAATATTAATATGTTATTATTATTATTATTATTATTATTTTCAATGTTAGTATTATTATTCTATGTAGGGCTGAAACCTTATTGTGCCTATTTTGAATGGTAGTAGTAGTATTATAAATATCAAGTCTTATTATTATTAATATTATAAACACTTTTATCATTAGCATTTATTATTATTATTATTATTATTATTATTATTATTATTATTATTATTTAATAAGTTTATTATTATTCAATGTAGGGTCGAAACCCTACTTCATTTTATCTTCAATTATTATCATTACTATTATTACCATTATTATTATTATTTGCAATATTATTATGGTTTTATCATTATTATTATTACTATTATTACTACTAAATTTTTTTATTTATTTTACCAATGTTATTATTAGTATTATTTGGTGAAGGGTCAAAACCCTTATTCCACCTTTTATTTCAAATCATATCATCATCATCATCATCATCATCATCATCATCATCATCATTATCATTATTATTATGATTATGATTATGATTATGATTATGATTATTATTATTATTATTATTATTATTATTATTATTATTATTATTATTATTATTTTAGTTTCACTATTATTATTATTAGGATAAAGTTTTCAAACCTTATATTATCAACTTTTATAATAATATTATTATTTCTTATATTTCTAACCAAATTTAGTAATTGGCTTATTATTATTATTATTAGTATTATTATTTTATAAAAAACCTAGTCTTAGAATAAGTTAGAAAAATAATAGTATTTTTGGTATAAGGGAATCTAATTCTAGTTTTTTCCCTCATATAGGTGAGACTAGTCAAAGCCCTAAGGTGGCATAGGAGAGTGCTCCAAGACCAGTGTCATTTTAGGTAAGGGTATTACTAAGGCCTTATGTGTGTTGATGTGCATTATATGCTTTGTATATTACTCATCCTATTTTTATCATTGTAAATATTTCGTGTGTGGCATGGCGTGGAGTTGAAGTATGTTCAGGTGTTATTATATGGCATGTGTATTATGTATATGTGATGAAATATTGTGATATGTAATGATTGGTTTGTGCCTCTTTAGACATGCATGTGAGGATGGATAAAAGTGGCATTGTGTGGGGAAAAGGTTGAAAATGGAAAATGAGAATTTAGGGTTTCACGTGTGAGTGTAAGGTTTTGGATGAGTTTGAGCGTTTGCATGGGGGATATAAAGTTTGCATGAGAGGAAAATTTAAGTATGAAAAGTTGATATGGGGTGTAAGGAAGATATTAGAAGTGTCGTATGGGGTTTTGAATACTTTGAGGGAAAATAGTACGTGGGACATTATAAGGGTATGGAGGAGACTGAGTTAGGGATTGGAGTGATTAACTATGGGCTGTTGTGATTAACTAGGGTTTAGAGTGACTAATTATGGTTTGTTGTGAAAACTAAGATTTTGTATGGATGCATGGCAGATTTTATGGTGTTGCATGGGAGAATCTAAACTAGGGTTTGATATGGATGGAGTTAGGGTTTTGCATGGCAGATTCTATGGTGTTGTATGGGGGATCTAATCCAGGGTTTTGTATGGATTGAATCTAAGGTTTTGTATATAGGAATCTAGGGTTTCATATGGAAGAATCTAGGGTTTTCATGGTTGAAATTAGGGTTTCACGTGGGATTTTAGGGTTTCGCATGAAAAATTCGAATGGTTGCATGGGATGTGTAAAGTCTGCATGGGTATGAAATTTACATATGAAAAGTTGATTTGGGACGTGAGGAAGGTAATGTAAGTGTTGTTTGGGTATTTGAACACTTTGGATGAAAAATAGTACGTGGAGCAATATAGGGGTACATAGGAGACCGAACTAGGATTTGTGTGAACAATTAGGGTTTGGTGTGGCTGCTTAGGGTTTTTGTGGTATCATTTGTATTTGGTGATTAAAGTGTAATTATGAGGGTGGAATTTATGAGTTGTGATGTATGGAGTGTTAAAATGATTTGGGTTGTGAAGTAGAGTAGGATGGGCCACTAATGCCTAAATTAGGGTTTCTGGGAAAAACCTTAAAGTAAGGAAATAAGTGGACTTGGAGGTGTGTAGTAGTGGGCCTTGACCCACATATTTTGGTGTTGGAGTTCTAGTGTGAGTTTGTGTATTGAGGACAGGTTTGGACAAGTTAGGAGGTGCAGGGTTCTCATGATATGATACGGGTCGGTTGGAGGATAAGTATAAAGGGAGTGATTCATGCATGTCTAGGGTAATGTTTATGAATAAGACACCGTAATACATTAATCATTTAAAGTGGAAGATTGTGGAGCCGAGAGTAGACCGATCCACGGGCGAATAATAGTGGTTAGGGTATGTACCCTATATGTGACCAGTCCACTGGCAAATAATAGTGGCCAAGCATTGTACCTGTGCGTTTTCAGTCCATCGGTTATAATAGTGGGGATTCCATGCTCAACAAAACCGAAAATATTTGTGCTAAGACATGGAAAGACACTAAGTACTTATAGTGAAACACCATGAGAGTCGGGGCCAGAACGGTCCACCAGCTATAATAGTGGTTAGGAACTTTATGTTATGTGTGTTTCCGGTCCACCGGCAATAATAGTGGTCAGGAGCTAGGTTCCCTGTATGTATCCAGTCCACCGGCTATAATAGTGGGGTTCCCATACTCGCATGAATTTGATAAAAAGCATGGTGTGAATCGATTTCTAATCAGAGATTAATTAAATAATTAATCCAGATTATAAATGGGCCTTTATGTATCTACCCGAATGATGATACGATATTATGTTATCATATTGGACTATATGCTCCTTTTTGTTTTTCTGCATGGTTTATATGATTTTTTCTATTGGCCTTAGTGCATTGGTTACCTTACTCAGTATATAGTGTACTCATCACTCTTTTCATGGGTGTTGCTCATTCCCACAAGTAGTAAGCCCTTCTGACTTTGTGCAGGTGGGCTAAACATCAGGCGGAGCTGAGTGTTGAGCATATATTGGGCTCCAAGTTCGAGAGCAGTGTGGCCAGATTCACTCTTTATGTGATTTTATTTCCTTCTATTATTTCTTTTATATCGAATTTACCCTTTCATGATTCATTACTTATATTGAGTATTTTAAAGGAACATTTTATCGGTTGTAAGCTTATTTCTCTTTTAGATATGAATTACAATTCTTTACGCGTACTTTGATTTTTGAGTTATGATCTCTTTTTGTTCTTTTTATGAACTCTTAGTTTAAGCATTAATTAAAGTTTAACAAAAATTTCTCTTAGCCTTAGCACTTGGTATTGAAACGATTGGAGGGAACCGGTTTGGTACTAAGTGTAACAGTAACATCCCCAGAATTCACAGGTTTTCAATTTTAAATTCTTCTGCTTTTACAAAAAAAAAGTATTGAATTTTGGGGTGTTATAGTTCTACTCATGCTCCTTAAATTGGCGAGAAGCATAGGCCACTACCTTCCCATTCTGCATCAATACACACCTTAAACCAAACTTAGATGCATCACTGTACACCTCAAATCCTTCTTTACCTGACGATTAGGTAAGTACTAGAGTTGAAGTCAACCTCCTCTTGAGCTCCTCAAAAGCCTTAGTGCAATTATCATCCTAAATAAAGCACGTCATCTTCTTCAACAAGGCATTCAGAGGATGAGCTATCTTAGAAAAATTCTAGACTAATTTTTAACAGAAGCCTACGAAACTAAGAAAACTATGAACTTCCTTAATGTTCATTGGTGTAGTCCACTCTAACACTACTTGGATCATAGAAGGATCCACATACACACCTTCCCTTGAAATAAAATGCCCAAGGAAAGCTACCTCGTCCAAACAAAATTGACACTTCCAGAGCTTGGTATATATCTAATGAGTCCTCAACAACTCCAAGGCTTGTCAAAGGTCAACTTGTGTTCCTCACAAGTCCAATAGTAAATCATGATATCATTGATGAAAACCACAACAAACCAAATGAGATGCTTCTAGAAGATGCAATTCGTGAGAGCCATAAATAGTGTTGGTGCATTTGTGAGTCCAAAAGACATCACGATGAACTCATATTAGCCATGCCTCATCCTAAAGGTTGTCTTCGGTATGTATTTCTCGGTAATTATCAGTTGATGATACCCTGATATGAGATCTATCTTTAAAAACATTGTACCTCCACACAACTGATCAAAGAGGTCATTGATCTAGGGTAAAAGATAGTGATTCTTCACTGTAATCTTGTGCAACCCACGATAATTGATGCAAAGCCTCAATCCACCATCCTTCTTCCTCACAAAAAGGACAGTTGCTTTCTAAGGAGATACACTTGGTTGAACATACCCCTTCTCCAATAACTCATCTAGTTGAGTATGTAACTCAAGCATCTCAGCTGGCGTGAAGCAATAGGGAGCCTTTGACACAAGCTTTGTCCCTAGTAGAAGGTCTATCATGAAGTCTATCTCACGCACTGACAACATCCCTGAGATCTCATATAGAAACACATCTAGAAACTACTACACCATTTGAATCCCCGCAAAGGATGTCTCTTGGATTCTAATTCCTAAAATCTAAAGAGGAAGTGCAGGTACCTTTTTCGCACTAGCATACCAAGCACCACTGCGGACACCATCCTTACTGAGTGTCTAGGCTTATATCTTCGGTAAGAGACCCTAGCATCTTATGGTCCCTTAAGAACAACATGCTCCTGTATGCAATCTATCAATACCCGATATCTCATGAGTATATCCATCTGAAGGATAACGTCAAAATCCTAGAGCTCAAGCTCTATATGATTTACTGGAAGCTTGATCCCACTAACAATTATATATCCTAGAGCATGGAAGTTTATCCCTGGATGGGAGCATAATTGAAGTCTCTCCATAGTAGTTAAACCAGAGGAAAGTAAGAAGGGAAGAAACTATGAACATACCAATGACAACATTGACCTGTTGGTCAGCCTTTGCCTGACTTATTATAGTCAAGCACTTGCTGGAGGTGGTCTTGCAGCATTGCCTAAGCCATTCCCTTACTGAAAATCATGGGGCCTCTATATCCTATACTGTAGAGCAGTCCTGCTAGCTCCACTATCAATTGGTTGTGCTCTCTAAACTAGTGGTGTCTGTACCACCACAATATGCAAATGCGCATGCCCTTATAGAGCACTACCTCCAATTGAGCGACACTCAAACTAAGGATGCCCTAGCTAGCTACAATGATGGAATCAAAACATATGCCTAGCATAATCCTTCCCCTTGTGGTTCTTACCACACCACTGATAAAAGAAACACCTCATGCTTGGCTAACTTAACTATCCTTCTATGTGGGATTCTATTCCCTAATGCGGGAGAATCTAACATATGCCATAATAGAATGGCTATTAATTTTCCTAAAAATGAAGGCATTGATAAAATCCTCATCAATTAGGTTAAATTAATTAGCTAACCTTAGGCATGCAAGTCAGCCATTTAATTTTTCTAACTTCTAAAATGGCTAAAATTAGCTTGGGACAAGCCATGGTGGTGAGCTAAGAAATTTTTGGAGTTTAAAGGCATCATTTCAGTAATTTATTTCAAGCAACTCAACTAAAAAATAATGCATACAAACAAGTTGATTCAGTAACCATTTTTAGTGTTATGGTGCATTAAACAAGAAGCATAAGAGCTGGTCATGGAAACGTTATTTTCAAGCTTGGAAAGGTTATTTTCAGACTTGATTTGCTACCATCTAGACTTTCTTTACCGCCATATCTTGTGTGTAGACATTGTTTACACTTTTTAGTATCTTGCAATCTAAAATAATGTCTTGTCTCTTGTCCTTTTAATTGTGAGCTATTATGATATTGTTTTAGCTTATTTTTATGTACTTTTATCTAATTTATGTAATAGAAACCATAAACCCAATGTGGGAGCACACGAAGGGATTGGGAGGGTTAGTTTCGGCTTGATTTTAACTACACTAGATAGTTAAAATTGAATTATTTAATCCATATATAATAAGTAGCCAAGTTGAAAATAAAAATAGCCTCAACCAATTCCTATAAGTGTTTAGTTGAGGATTAATAGAGGAAAACTCATATTAGGCTATTGTATGCTCTTATTTTTGAGCTCCCCTACCCTTCATACTTAAGTACAATAGTTTGGAGCTTATCCCACAAAATCTTGCAGATTTTATTCTAAGTGTTGAATACCTTAGGTGGTATCTTCAAGTATATGATCTAAGGAGTTACCATGGATCATATTTTCTTTTCATCTTCAACCCCTATTTTATTTTCTTATCTTTCAAGTTGCAAGAACCCATTTGCAGCCTTCATCCTAGCTTTAGCCAATTTTATTCCTTATGCATCAACTTAGTATCAAAGTTAGGTTGAATTAATTGGGTATTTTCCTTCACAAATTTGTTTTTCCATCTAGTACTTTGTACCATCAATTTTTTATCCACTTCTTCACCATTTTTCTTCTATTTACCCAGCCAAACACTCTCAACCATTTCTAGTCATCACCCACCTCCATTTAGAATTTCTTCCCCTTCTTTCCACTTTGTCTTGTTTTCATAAATCTTAAATTCTAATAGGAGATCCACATATTCCTAGAGGCTGAAGCCTTGATGAGGCCTAAAACTTGAGGTGGGAATGGATTCTTAAAACCATTGAAGAAGAAAATAGGAGGAGAGACTAATTTATTGAATCCTTAAAAAATGATATAAAAAGGGTTCTTGGTGTTTCAGAGTTAATGAGATCAAATGAAAACCAGTCTCATCAAAGATAAAGAAATCACCACCCCTATAGAAGTGAAGGTGATTCAAGCATGGAGGAAAGTGAAGATGTGTTTGGTTCCTTTACTAGTGAGTCTTCTCATAAGACGAGGAGAAGAAGACATGCTAGAAAAGACCATTTTCATGATGTGAAGACCAAAGTGCCAAAATTAGTGGGATTCATAATCTCAAATAGTATCTTGAATGGGAGCTGAGATGTTATAGAATTTTTTAGGCTAATCGATATTCAAATATTATGGCTTCTAAAGTGGATCTCGTGAAGCTTGAAGGTATGCTTCTCTCTTGTGGTAAAATATCACACATCAAAGTGGAAGGGAAAATCAAAAATCAATTCTTGGTAAGAAAATGAAGAGACTCATGAAGGAGAGGTTCTTACCCTCTTCTTACACTCAAGATCTATACAAAAAAATGTCTTCTCTAAGATAAGGATCTATGAGTGTAGATAAGTATATGAAGGACTTTGGAAGGCTCATGTTGAGACTTGAACTTGAGGCGGTGGAAGAGACATGACATAGCTAGGAAGGTTGAGATGCAAAAATACTACACTTTGGATGAGCTATTTCACCTAGCCATCAAGGTGGAGAAATACAAAAGGGAGAAGAGGTTATCTCAGTTTCATACAAACAACAAACTTGCTATTAGTTCAAAGGATGCACATTTACCTTCAAAATCAACGCTACACCTAAACATTTTGATGTTAGGGTCAAAGGGAAAGAAGCAACTTTTGAATCTAACAAGCCAAAAGGAGTGAAATATTTTAATCGTCAAGGTATTCGGCATTATCAAAATGAATTTCCTAATAAGAGAGTTATGACATTTATGGACTTAAATGAGAGCATCCATGAGGAGGAGAAAAATTATGGAGGCTCAGCCAATGAGGAGAAAGAAAAGGTTCCACTGGATGTTAGAGAATCTTTGATGATTAAGAGGGTCCTTCACTTTATGGAAGCATTAGATGATCAATCACAAAGAGAAAGCACTTTTTATAAGAAGTGCACTATACTTAGTAAGATGTGTTGTCTTGTTGTTGATGGTGTTTGGCTTCAAATACTATGGTGGAAAAGCTCAATCTTCCCACTACCAAGAATAACCACCCAAATAAGCTTCAATAGCTTAATAATGGTAATGTGGTTGAGGTATCAAAACAAGTATATGTTCATTTTCAATTGGGAAAACTTATCATGATCAAGTGCATTGTGATGTTATACTTATGGATACATGTTATTTATTATTAGGGAGGCCTTGGAAATTTGATAGGAGTGTCACACATGATGGGAGAAAGAGCACTTATTGATTGAAATTTGCAAAGAAAAATATTGTGCTGAATCCTTAGCATTCACGACCTACCATGAAAGGTAGTGATTTAAGTAGTAAAAAGTCCATGTTTATTGATGAAAATTGCTTAGATAGGGATGTTATGAAGGGTAAAGTAGTGAGTGTACATGTTTTCACTACTTGAAAATAATGTAGGGAGTGAGCCCAATGACCCACGAGTTAGGGCATTATTGGAAGAGATTGGGCATGTTTTCCCAAATGACTTACCGTATGAGTTGGTTCCTACAAGAGGCATAGAGTACCAAATTGATTTTGTTCCAAGTTCTATACTTCCTAACAAATCCTCTTATAGATGCAACCCAATGGAAGACATAGAGTTACAAAGACAAGTGGATGAATTGCTTTCCAAGGGTTTGATTTGATAATCTTTGATTCCTTGTGTGGTTCCATCTTTACTTGTGCCAAAAAAGGATGGAACCATAAGGATGTGTGTTGATCGTAGAGCTATCAACAATATTACTATCAAGTATAGGTATCCTATTCGAAGATTTGATGATTTAATTGATTTCTTACATGGTGCTTGTGTATTTTCAAAGATATATTTAAGGAGGGGCCACTATTAAATCTTCATGAAAGAAGGTGATGAATGGAAGACTGCATTCAAGACAAAGGGTAGATTGTGTGAATGGGTGGTTATGCCATTTGGTTTGTCTAATGCACCTAGCACTTTCATGAGACTAAAGAATGAAGTACTTAGGCCATTCACTAGCAAGTTTGTAGCTGTTTACTTTGATGATATACTTAGTGTATAGATGTATTGAAGATGAACATGTAAACCATTTAAAACTTGTATATTTATCACTATAAAATAGTAAGTTATATGCTAAGCTAGAGAAGTGTGAGTTCTTTGTACCTAGAGTTACATTCTTAGGTTTTTTTGTATTTAAGGATAGCATAGCTATGGATGAGTCCGAAGTGGAAGCTATCGAGACATGGCCATCACCAACTAACCTAACACAAGAAAGGTCATTCCATGGGCTTGCTTCTTTATATAGGAGGTTTATTAAGGGATTTAATACCTTATTGGCACCTATAATTGAATTCATGTAGAAAGGAGTGTTCAAGTGGACAAGGGAAGCCCAATAAACTGTTGAAGTAGTCAAGGGGAAGCTAAGTGAGGTCCCTATTCAAGCTTTACCAGATTTAAACAAGCTATTTGAAATTGAGTGTGATGTTAGTGGAGTGGGCATTAGGGTTGTTTTAATATAAGAAGGAAAGCCAATTACCTTTTTCAATGAAAATTTCAATGGCTTAAGGATGAACTATAACACATATGATAAGGAGTTCTATGTTATTGTTAGAGCTCTTGATCATTGATCACACTATCTTAGGCCACAACAATTTGTCCTACACACAAATCATGAGTCATTGAAGTACACCAATGGTCAACACAAGCTCAACCCTAGGAATTTAAGATGGGTATAATTTTTACTATCTTTTTCCTTTGTAGGTAAACATAAAAGTGGGAAAACAAATATAGTTGTTGATGCACTATCTAGGAGGTATTGTATTCTTTCTTTATTAGAAGCTAGGGTGTTGGTGTTTGGGTGCATCAAGGAGCTCTACCTTAAAGATGAATACTTTGCTTTCTACTTCAAGAATTAAGATAAGCTTTGAGGTGCATTTGTGATTGAAGATGGCTTCTTATTCAACAATAACAAGCTTTGCACTCCTAAGTTCTCAATCTGGGAATCTCTTGTTAGAGAAGTACATGTGGGAGGCCTAGCGAGACACTTTGGCATCAAAAAGACTATAGATGTATTGTATGAACATTTTTATTATACTAGAATGTTAGGAGATGTTCAAGGGGTAGTGGCAAGATGTGCTATTTTCCAAAAGTCCGAAAGTTATTTTCATCAAGGACTTCATTGTGTCATTGAGAAGGAATCAAATGTAACATGATGCCATAATGGTGGCTGTGGATCGATTCTCTAAGATGCTTCATTTTGTTGATTGTGACAAAACAGATGAAGCCATTTATATAGTTGATCTATTCTTTAAGGAAATAGTAAGGCTATATTCCTAAGTCATATATTTTGATAAGGATACTAAGTTCTTTAGTTATTTTTTGGAATACCCTATGGAGGTTAGTTGGTACCAATTTAGTACCGCCTACTGTCCACAAACCATTAGGCAAACTAAAGTAACAAATCATACACTTACGATGCTCCTTAAAATTATGGTTCACATGTCCTTAAAAGATTGGGACACCAAACTTAGCCATATAGAGCTTGCCAATAATCAATCACCAACTTATGCGACAGGTCATTCATCTTTTGAGGTAGTGTATAGAGTGAATCCCACTACTCCCATTGACCTTTTACCTCTTCCAATTGGAGCGCAAAGTATTTTTGATGCAAAAGAGAGGCCTAAGGCAATGATGAAACTACATGAGCAAGTAAGATCCAAGATTGAGAGGGTGAATGAGATGAATAAAGCTAGGCAAACAAGCATTGCTATCAATACTTGTATGAACTAGGGGATTTAGTTTGGCTTCACCTTAGAAAGGAAAGATTTCCTATAAGGAAGAAAAATAAATAGATGCCAACTAGTGATGATCCATACAAAGTCATTGAGAAAATTAGGTATAATGCCTATAGACTTGAGCTACCACACGACATGCAAAATATATTAAACACATTTAATATGGGAGATTTACTTCCCTATATTAACCATGAGACTTTTGAAGACAAGGATATTACTTTTCAAGAGGGAGATGATTATGCGGGGGCATCTAACGTATGAATAATAACCTAGCTATTAATTTTCCTAAAATTGAGGGTGCTAATAAAACCCTTATCACTTGGGTTAAATTAATTAGCTAACCTTAGCCATGCAAGTCAGCCATTTAATTTTTATAGCTTCTAAAATGGATCAAAGTGGCTTGGGAAAAGTCTTGATGGGGATCCACAAAATTTTAGCAGTTGGAAGGTATTTTTTTCAGTAATTTATTTCAAGTAACTCAACTTAAAAATAATGCATACAAAAAGTTGATTCAGCGGCCATTTTTTGCTTTATGGTACATTGAACAAGGAGCATAAGAGATGGTCATGGACATTTCATTTTAAAGCTTAGAAAGGTCCTTTTTTAGACTTGATTTGTTGCCATCCAGACCTGCTTTGTTGCCATATCTTATATGAAGATATTCTTTACACTTTTGAGTATCTTAAACTCTTAAAGAATGTCTTGTCTCTTTCCTTTTTTCATTGTGAGTTATTAGGATCTTGTTTTAGCTTATTTTTATGTACTTATATCTAATTTATGTAATAGCAACTAGACCCCTAATATAGGAGCACATGAAGGGCTTGGGAGGGTTAGTTTTGGTTTGACTTTAACTACACTAGATAGTTAAAATTTAATTATTTAATCCATATGTAATAGGTAGTCAAGTTGTAAAAAAAATAACCTTAATGAAGTCTCATAAGTATTTAGCTGAGGATTAATAGAGGACAACTCATATTTGGCTGCCACATGCCCTTATTTTTGAGCTCCCCCTACCCTCCATACTCAAGTACAAGAGTTTGAAGCTTATCCAGCAAAATCTTTCTGATTTTATCCTAAGTATTGAATACCTTTGGTGGTATCTTCTAGTATGTGATCTAACAAGATACCGAAGATTATATTTTCTCTTCATCTGTAACCTCTCTTTCATTTTCTTATCTTTCAGGTTGCAAGAACCCATATGCAACCTTCATTCTAGCTTGAACCAATTTCATCCCATATGCATCACTTTTGACTAATAACTGCTTGAGGTCTAGAACCTCTTCTCTCTCCCATAGTGTTGACCGCCCTTAAACCTCTACTTGGCCCCTAGCTAGGCACTATGGGCCTGGGCAATCACTGATAACTCCAAGGCATAATCATACATAGCCTGTAATTCTTGTGCCTCTTGGAGCCTCAAACTCAACCCTAGCTTTAAGCAATTCTCCTTCACCCTCATCTCGGTGTCAACCTTAGGAACTAAATGAACCAAGTTAAAATATTGGTTGTAGTACTCTACCACAGAAGATGTTCCCTGATGCAATGCTATAAACTCGTCATACTTCGCCATCCTTTAGCAAGTAGTATAAAAACAAGCCTTGAGCATCTCAACAAACGTCTCATATTGATCTATAGTGGCTCCCCTCAGTTGCTTACCTCTCTACCACTCGTCAGCATGACCGGTAGATGGAACACTCCATTGTCCACCTACCTACTCTCTAGACAACCATAGGCAGCAAAAATCTTCTCAAAATCCCTCAACCAGTGCTCTAACATGTCAAGGTCCTCCTATCCCTCAAAAACTAAAGGGCGATAAAGATCAACCTAATGAAGTCAATCCTTTGATGGTGGCACCTAAGAAGGAGGTGGCAATGGTGGCAGGGCCTCCTCACACTAAATATACCACTCCATGAATGCTCCAACCATCTCCATGAAATTCTCGAGATGCCGATTTACAGCCATTAGAACCCAAGAATACTAAGATGTGTTAGAAAGGATTCATTCACTAACTACACTATTAATACACATGAAGGTAGCACATTGTACATAAGGCCAGACGATAGTCCTATTCTTTAAAATTAAGTTCAACTTCTAACCCAAACCAACGTTCGCTTGCAAACTAAACCAGATTCTACTACTCTTGATGGAACCAAAGAAATTTGTTTTCACAAAACAATTTTGGGATTTAGAACGATAGGTACTGATACCAACTTATAACACCCATAATTTTTTGAACTAGAAAATTTCATTTTTAAGACAATGAAGAAGCTATTTGAAATGCAAATCTAGGGAATGCTACTAGTGCATCAACCATGAGAGAGGTGTGATCATCACCTAACCCATGCCTCATGCAAGCCTAAACATAAGAAGGAAATAGAAAAAAATCTATGAACATAATATTAACGTGATAATACAAGGTAAAAAAGATTACAACAATATTACAGATTGAATGAACTTAATAGTTTACAAAATCAAATGTAGGAATCCGAGGCAAGAGTTTAAATAACCATAAATATAAAACAACCACCCAACATAGTGGGAAAAATGCGATTAACTGGTAAGCCTAAATCTTAGGCATAATCATAAACCTCCAATGCCAAGTAATGGCCGGCTAGTGGCCCACATCATAACCTTCAACATTCTCTAATAAGAGTCGTAACCCTACAAATTGTCATCTACTCTTGAGACCTAAAGTCGGATCATTAGAGTGACCACACAAGTGTAGTATCAACACGGTGAAATACTAGCAAAACATACTACCTTAAACATGAAAGGTTTATGCAACATATTTTGTCATAGAGTAGCGTGGTTTTCAACCTACTAGAAAGGTAATGTACCAGAATAGTGATAACATATAAATACCTTAGCAAGGCCCTAGGATATACATATACACACAAGTATGGGTTTCCACAATAATTCATATAAAATTAAATCACATAATGCTAATATTCCGTGATGGGAGTAGCATAGGACTGCCACTCCTACAACTGCATCACACTAGTGCTAAGAGACTTTTCTTAGGGATCTTCAACATCAACTATGCTTGGTATCCTAGGTGAGGGGACATATGCTAAATTTTGGGTCTACAATAGCCAAAGTATATAACCATAGAATGAAGATCATTGCCAACATACCATGACAGGATGAACGTAGGATTATAACTCCCACCACACTAATGCTAATACCAAGGAAATTTTCTCAGGGATCTTCAACATCAACCACACTTAGTCTCTTAGGCTAGGGCCACAAAAGATAACTAAACCCTACATATACATACTAGGAAGGCCTCTAAGTTATATGATCAAGATTCCACAAATCAAACTAATTAGGTGTTTTAAGTGCTAACAATAAACACTAACCAAGGCATTCAAGCAACCAACTGGGTGTTTAGAGATGACACCATTCAAGCAACCAACTGGGTGTTTAGAGATGACACCAAACTCAATCACAAGGTATTAAAGCCAAAAAATTGGGTGTTTCAAGATGACACCAAACTCAATAAAAAATCAAGTCTTAAATACAAGCATATTGATTCATATTAACTTAGGTCAATTGTGGTTGAAATCATGCCTAAAATGTTGTGAAAACAAGAAAGTATCAAGACAAAAGGCCCCTGAGAAACACAACAATTCACAACAAACCATACGGCTCCCAACCAAACTAGTTGATCGGTCCTTTATACCATTTGACTGGTTTGGTCGTACCATACCTAAACCAACACAAAACTGGAGCACCAGTTGACTAGTTCGCATCATTGATCGACTGTTCATGAGAATCGATCGAATTGTTTGGTCCAACCGGTCAACAGGTATAAAGAGAGACCGACCTATTTTGGCTTGTAAAAAATCAATCGATGGGTTTGACCAACTGATCGACTGGTTTTGTCTCACCGATTGATGGGTCTAATTAGAGACCAAACAACCTTAGTCAGTAGGAACACTAGTCAGTGGGTTTGATCAACCAACTGACTGTTCATCAAGACTAGTCGACAAGTTTACCAAAACAATCAATTGATCTTGCAACCAACTGATCCAAAAATCCAATCAATTTGGCTTCTTGCAAACCAGTCGATTGGTTTGATGAACCGATATATTTATCTAGGTAAAACACAACTCATATTAATCCTAACACACTTCTATTTCAAAACACACATAAAAAATATATGCTTTACACATAGGGTCACATGGATACATGGTGATGTACACAATTCATCAAATCACACTCAATAATCAATCCATGTTTAAAATCAGGAAATCTCAACAACATTTACTTGAAAGAATGATACCACAAACTCATACCATGGAACACAATCAGATTCTACTCATTTAAACACTAACACATGGAACCCCAATGTACCACAAAACCCTATTATTGTTAAAGATAAGAATGCCTTACCTCAAAGTAATTCTTCTAGGCTAAAACTCCTATTGGATGGTCTATCTAGGAAAACTTTGTTTCATAAGAGAATCAAAGTAAAAACCATTAAAATCATCTTCCAAAACATCATTAAAAACTAAAAAAAATAGAAGAAGAAGAAGAAGAAGAAGAAGAAGAAGAAGAAGAAGAAGAAGAAGAAGAAGAAGAAGAAGAAGAAGAAGAAGAGCATAAAACACCACCTTTTGATTCAAAATAGGGTGTTTAAAGAGAAGCTAAAATCTCCAACTTTTCTCAAACTTAATTCTTCCTTTCTTAAGGAAAGCAAGAGATAATTACTACCAAAATTATAAAAATAGAAAGGAACACAATGCTTGCACAATTCAATGGAGAAAATCAAAGAAGATCTCTTTTATTCTCAACAGAAAGAAGAAGAGGGGAAAATGGACAGGTTCTCAACAATTAATGAAAATAATCACAAGAAGAAGAGAGAAGAAAGCAAGAGCAAAAGTGTGGAATGATAATGGATCAAAAAGGGAGAAGTATAGGATTATACATGTGAGGTTGAGTGTAGGTAAGCCAAAAAGTGAGGGATGACTTGATGAGAATATGAGGGTTCAGTGTAGTCAAAGACGGGCATAGTAGAGGGTTGGCAAGTCAAGGAAGGATGCACAAAGTAAAAAAAAAACTGCCCAGTTGATAGAAAAGAGGAGAGGCAAAGGAGAAGGAAAAATGGAGGCTTGACTCTAGAAGTGGGTTTTTAGGAAAATTTTTCTAATTAAAATCATGGAGTGATCTAATTGATTTGAAAGTAATACCATCACACTAAAATATGTTCATTAGGATAATCAAACTCAAATTAGAAGTTTTCATAATCATTGGATAGAAATTCAAATGATAATCAGAAATGGATCTAAAATTGTAAGCAAACCAATCGATTGGTTAGGAAAAACCATTCGATTTGTTTGTCAATAACAATAACATAAATTTCTCTAGTGCACCAATCGATCGATTATGTAAGTTAGTTAACTAGTAACCCAAAATTCATATTTTTATTAGAATTTTAAGCATATTTCAAAACCAAAACTCATTTATTTTATATCAACCAAAATTCTAAATACAATTTGAAGGATTTTGGAATGGAGTATTACACTTATTGAATCATCTCAATGTTATATGAGCAACTATAACATCCAAACCACATCCATTAAAAAATAATCCTAATCTAGAACAAATAACATGTTCATCACATCATACTAACATGCGGCAACATCAAGTCATCCATAAATTCTAGATCATATATGAACCAACATGCAACAATACCAATTATCTCATAACTAAGATAAAGCACATAATGTAGCATAATACCCTTCAACCCATAACCTTGAGATATATAATATACATTGATCATAAAGAAACATTGTACTATTACCATCCCAACATATACTACGAAGATGTATAGTATACATCGATAATACTGGTGCACATAAAGTGAAACAATACCGTCCCTTCCTAATATACATAATCTTCAAGTATGCGTACCCCCAAAGAAGACCAAAGAGCTACAAAGAGTATACTAGGGCCTTTCAAATACCTTAAGGGTACTCCCTAATTGAGGTCAAAACCCATCCTCAAGGTAGCTACCCTTAGAGAACAATTATTCCCAAAAAATTTAACATACTATTTTTTTTAATTAAACCAACCAATTGAACATATAATTCGAAACAACCATTACATGAAATATCCAACCAAGATAATACAAGAAAGCCACACATTTCAACCTAAATTTTAATCTAATTAGTAAGACTTTAATAAAGTGATCAATTTTTTTTATCTAAACACATATTAATTGAACAAAAGATCCCAAGATACATACATCACATCAATCAAGTTGACCACTCAAGGTCACTAATCATCAACTATCATAAAATAATAAGGTTAGGAGGTGAGCCATAATATCCACAACACAAGCCTAATTTATTCCCAGCATAGTCCTTTTATTCCAACTAGTCACAAGTCAATCATAATATTAACCACCAATCCACTATGGTCATCCTATTCCTATTTGTTTAATACTTAGAAAAATTAATTCATCAAATAACCACAAAAATCTCACATACTCCAAAATTACCACTTTAAGCTATAAGATTGAAAAAGGGATAACAAATGGAAAACTCAAATATAATATGGTTAACCAATATAAAATAAGGTTACTTGCCAATTTTGAGAAAATTTATTATTCACATAAAAAATTATTTATAGTCAGTGGAAAATAATGTTTGATACCAAGAAGCTTAAATATTAAAAAAAAAATTGTCAAAAAAATTGTTATCAAAATTACAACTAATCAAAAAATTTAATCACTATTTATAAAAGATACTATTTATGATTAGACCAAAGCCTCAAAAATATCTCAAAACCACAAAAATATCTTGAGAAATCAAAATATATAGTAAAATGTCTTAACTTTTATAATATACCATTTTATGCTTTAGTTAGCTATAAACATAAATATTCTCATTTTCAACTCTTATTAGCATAATTGGGGAGTAATTAACCAATAACACTTTCAGTATATCAAGAACATGAAGAACGCACTAAAGCTTTCAAAACTTTAACACACAAGTAGACATGATAAACTTTATTAAAATAGGGCATGGTCTATACCAAAAATCATATAAATATTTCAAGGAGTAACATGGCCTAAAAAAAAGCATGAAAATGATGCCCAAAACAAAATATTCCATTAAAGCACCCATGAACAAGGTGATAAATGCCTAAAGCATGATAATTTTTAATCACTAGTAAAACATACTAAAAAAAACCAAATCATAACATAACATATATGAAAATAAACCTAATATCATCAAGGGTTATTGTGATACACTTAGATTTAACTAAAATTCCATGAATCACACAAATTATGGGTAAAATATCCAACCGTCATTAAAATAATTATATCATGCTTAAACTTGAAGAACTTGACATAATACATATAGATTATATTTGCTTTGGGTTTGGAAGGTTAACCTTTGATGTCTCAGCTTCAACACTAAGAAAATAACAAAATACAACTTAGAAGACTATACAAAAGTTTAGAGAAAACAAGCTCACAAAATAATAACAAAGGAGAATTGACTAAAGAACTTAACCACAATGTTTTGGAAGGATTAAATGATTCAATAATGGTGGAAAATGGAAGAATGGATCAAAAAAATTTAAGGGAGAAATATTTTGATGGTGGGGAAAGGAAGGAGACAAAAGATGACTCAAAGTTTTCTAAGGTAGAATACTTAAGAATTAATTTGAAGAATATAGGGTATGTGGGAAATTTTATTTAAGGAACCAAAAATAAATTTGTCTACAAATCTTTAAGGTGTATCCATTCACATGGAGTAGAAATGAGTGTCTCTTCTTTAGCCACATCACCACAAATGAAAGGCTTAGAAAAGAAGGAAGAAAGATTAGTAATGGTTAAATTTGAAATTTTTTGTTTGAAGAAATCAAAATTAAACTTTGCTAAAACCACATAAGGAAACCATGATATTAGGGGAATAAATAAAAAGGTTCTCATCCATACTAATCAATAATTAAGGGCTTGGATAAATCCTTGTAAGACTAGCTAAGGATTAAGAAAAGATGAATTAAATTTGATAACTTTATGATCCAAAAGTATTTGCATTAATCTATAATGGTATGAATAATAATCAAGTATTTTTGGATCATATTTAGCTCAAGAATATAAAAATAAGATTATCCAAAAATTATTGTGATATTTAGATGACCAGAAAAGAGCTTAACAATGCTTAAAGCATGCGATTAAGGTGCACCATTATTATTAATAGTGTATTTTTGTCAACAACTTAGCTTTTCATTTTTTAAAGGCATAGAAGGATAAAAAAATGTAAGAATTTCAAATATCCACACAAAAGAAGAATCTTGGTAAGATTTTGAAGACAGAGGTGGCTCAAAAGTCTCATAAATATAAAATTATAAGAAAGGATAATTAGTTCTTAACCAAACATTTCAAAAATGCAACTAAGATTTCTAAACTCTTAAAAGATATGATACAACATCAAACTAATTATCAATAAAAGGTAACAACTCTTTATACATCAAAAAATCTCAATATAAGGTTACAAGTTGAATCAAACTAATTAGAACAAAAAACTAAAAATCCTAACATGGGATGAAACAGTGAATGCTCTAATATGTAATTCCAACCTTTGATCTAGGAATAATTATAAAACTTGTACCAAACACATTTGAAAAACAAACCTTTTAGTATAAATGTATAGAGTAAACACACCAAATCTACAATAACACGTAATACCACCAACCATCTCAAGTCATTGCTTGTTAAAAGACTAATAAATGATGTATAATTTCTAAATAATTGAGGTCATGAGAAGTGTTGATGATGTAATTCAGGCTGAATTCCAACAAAAGAGAAAGATAGAATAGAGAAGAGGTAAGAAGAATGAGCTTGATTTACAAGTAACCCTTGAAATCAAATACTTACAATTACCACTTAAGGTATTAACACCTAAAATAAATAATGTAAGATTTATGAGGGATCAACAAAGCTATGCACTATGCTTTATATGATGGGGTTCTAAAAACCTACAATATGCCAAAGGGTTGATGATCTCATTCCATTCAAATCTTGACTCATAAAAAGAGTGTAAGAGGTTAAGCCAAAATAATTATAAAGATAAAACTAACTGTTAGGTAAACATATGGATATAAACTTAACCAGACATGAATCTAATATAGGCTAACTATGGTAGGGAAGAAACTAATCCAAACCCATCAGCTTTGGAGCTGAATTTTGAACCCTTAAGCCCTAACCAATGCATAATAGCTGGTATAATTAGCTTACAAACTAGTATTAGGGCTTAGGAAATATAAAATATAAGAAGAAAAATTCTAGTACACTACTTTAGCTTATGCTTAACCAAATGAAGAAAAATAACCCTTCCCTATGCCCCCTTCTTGGCTGATTGCTATAACTGGGAAGTATGCCATCTTGATTCCTTAATTTATGTTAATTAAGGTATTATAAATCATAAAATTTTGGACTCAAATCCTGCTGCACAAAACCAGACCTGCATGCTCCCTTTTTTTCTTAGTTTTTGAATATTGAGAAAAAATAGGGTTTGTTCTATACTAGTGATTTTTGAACTCCTCATAACTAATTCCAAGCCATATTTGAGCCATATTGAAGCCAAGAAAATGTGGTGAGTTAATGGCTTTTATTTTGTGTCGCATAGCTTGCATGACTTCTAATAATCTAGCTCATTTATTAGTCTAAGTAAGGAGAGATTTAAATTCTCCCAACTTAGAAAAAATAATGAATAGATTATTATTATCTTGTGTGGGGGATGCTCCTACATCAATAAACCATATAATAATAGCAGTATAAAATGGGTAACTATCACTACTCATGGCCACAGAACAATATATATTGTCTAGTTTACAATAGACAACTACCACTTCTCATAGTGCCTCCACATATCCTAGCTAGCATGCCAAAGAGCATACCATGATACTTTAGAGCTCTAGTTCCTTAAGTATGCATATCCCCATAATCCTTGTGAGTCCCATAAAAAAAGTAGAATTGGGTTGTTATATGCGAAGTTCAATCTCTATGCTTGGAGATCACTTCAAGACAATTGCAAGTTCTCTAGCTAGGTAATATACATCAATCAACTAGCCATGAAGGCTAAGGTTAAGAATGAATCCATAACCTCTCAACAAGAAACAACTAGGCATGAAAGGTTATGGTTTGACATCAAGGTATACCCTCTCAACAAACAATAATGAGTCGTGAAAGGCTATCATTAGACAATAAATTCTAACCTCACAACAAATAATAATAACTAACCATGAAATGCTAAGGTTTTACATTAAGTCATAACTTAAAACCAAAGAAATTTATCATCTAAATCAGTTCTTCATTTTCCTTAAAGTGAATAGAGTTTATATTAACACACAATAACTATAGCATCCTAAAATTTACTACTAAAACAATCTATTTTGTAAAAATGACGACAATGATGATGACGACGACAATGGTAACAATGACAACAACAACAACAACAATAATAATAATAGATTTTACACCTCATCTAACATAGAAAAATGTACTCCCTGTTTCAATTATATGTCTGATGCAAGTCTTAAAAGTAACTAGTACCAAGAGATTAGGTATGGAAAACATTGTATCCTATGACAATAAGAGATTAAAAAAATAGAGATAAGAGAATAGAAAAGTAGAAAACAAGAGACTAAAAGTCTCTCTCTCTCCCTCTCTCCCTCTCTCCCTCTCCCTCCCTCCCTCCCTCCCTCCCTCCCTCTCTCTTTCTCTCTCTCTCTCTCTCTCGCTCTCTCTCTCTCTCTCTCTCTCTCTATATATATATATATATATATATATATATATATATATACATACATACATACATACATATAACCAGATGTTCATAACTACTCAAATAAACACTGACAATAAACATTCACATTAAAAAGCATTAATTCAGTAATTACCAATAAAATAACGTAACATCTACTCATGGGAATGAGTAGAATATATAAAGTAGATGATAAATGTGTTACATAATAAGTAAGGCCACAATACTCATCAATAGAATAAGGTATTTGTAATACATATGAATCATATAACAAGATAGATATTATACATGCATACATGCTCATGATACAAGATAACTTAAAAGAATACCTTATTAAAATTCATAATTAGATGGTCATACAGAACACCCCCAAGTTTCTAAAATAGAAATATTTTTTGAAGACAATGCGGAAGCATAATAAAATAAAACTAGAGAATATTACTGCCAGATCAATCATGGGTGAGGTGTGATCATCACTTAACACATATTTGATGTAAGTCAAAAGGAAACAAATGAATGAAAGATGCATGTACTAACAATATAACAATAATGAGAATGATATAGAAGGTAAAGATATACAAAATTCAAATATAGGAACCAAAGAAAGGATTTTAAATAACTATAAAGAGGAAAATCATCCCAAAATAGAGGGAAAAGTTAATATAAATTGGTTAGACTAACCCTTAACTAGATAAAAATATAAATCTCAATCCCCAAGCAATGATCATTGTCCTCAACATACTCAAGTTGAGAATCATAACCGTACGCATCAGAACATAAGTCGAATCATCTTAGTGACCACACAAATATTGTATTAGCATGATGAAATATTGGTAAAACAAAGTAATTAGATCATGATAAGGACTCATGCTACACATAGAAGTTATATAATAATGTGGTATACATCATGCTCAAAAAACATAACATTTAGTATCATTGATAGCATATATGATATGGAAAAATATGTAAGGCACACCTAACCAATAACCATAAATCCTTAGGATAAGCTATAAGGGTAGTTCCAAGTAATTTTATTATTCATGATGGGCACTAGCATAGGACTGCAACTTTCACCACCACTATATGACTTTTCCTAGGGATCTTCAAGACCCACTACTCTTAAGCTCCTAGATAATAGGGCATACACTAAGTTATACGTATGTAACACCCTAATCATATCCATTAAAATTAAACCATTATCTATGTCTAATATTGAGATAAAAATAGGATTGCAACTCCCACCATCACTTTATGCTAGTATCTCATAGATCTTCCACATCCACCACATTTACGCTCTTAGGTAAGGGGACAGGCACTCAGTTTTAGGTTTGCATTACCCTAAGCACATTTAATATTTCATTCCATCGATCAATCCAAATTGGGTGTTTTAAGTGTTGACACCAAACTTAAGCAACTGATCATGACATAAGGTACATAAAATTTCCTATTTTTATTTATTTTCTTTTACTTAGGTCCAATTATGAATAATTCAAGCTACACTCAAAATTAAATAATAAAGGATAAACCCCATGTGATATTTTAAAAGAAAACCACCACTAACCCTAAAGACAAAAATTAAGGGAAAATGAAAACAAAACAAAATAAAATAGGCTAATTAGTTAATCAAAAGCATCAATCGATTGATTACATTGTGCTAAGAAATATTCCAAAAATGTATTACCTTGATCAACTTAAAAAGTGGCTCAGTTCATCAATAATTCAACTAGAACAAGACAATAAAAAAGTGTACCCATCGACCATTGGGTACACTGCTTTTACCATCGACTAAGGAACCAGGGCAATCAATAAACAACACAACCTAAAACATGTCCTTTGACTAGAGACCTAGATCCTTCAACCAAAACAATATTTCATTCGACCAATGTTACCCTTCAGTCAATGGTTTGCTACATAGAAGATATGCTAATAAAGTCAAAAATAAACAAAATAGCCCCAACTCCTAACATGCTTTTAAACTCGTCAACAACACATAAAAATCATGTTAAAAAAATAAGGAATGTGGATTCATGTTATCAAATTAAACATTATGCTAGAGTGTCTTATAGGCCTAAAACATGCTCAAACTACTAAGGGAACCATAAACTTTTCCACATGCTCAAAAACCAAAGATCTAATTAACACATGAATCACCATATACTTCACAATCACTTAGACATATTAGAGATAAGATGTTCTTACCTTCAAACAAAATCCTTTTTAACAAGAGAAAATCTCTTAGCTGGATGGCTTCTAACTAGAATCTTGATTTTCTATGAGAAACAATAATCAAAATAGTTCAAAACCATTTTAAACTTAGTGAAAACAAAAAAAAATAGAAGAAAAAAATAATAAGGAACAAAAGTGTACCCAACCTACTACTCCAAATATGTTCATGCTAAGAGGAAAAGGTAAAATTATTTAATCCTTTTCTATACCTTAATATTTATTTGTTTAGATAAAACAAAATAGAATTAAAATGAAGATTAGAATTAAAAGAAAGGGATTCAATTGAGAGAAAAAGGAAAAGGGTAGAGAAGAATAAGAATAAGGTGCCACACTTAGACATTTTGACTCAAGGAAAATGGAGAAAAAGTCAATGAAAGTTTGAGAAGAGTGGGAATGAATCAGGATAGAGGTTCGAGCCCCTCCTAATACATGAAAATCAAAAGGAAAAGATAAGGATAGGTTTGATTTTGTGAAAGCGATAATGAAGTGTGATGATAAAGGAGTAAGGCTTGAAATGATGAAGCGTGGGGTTGGTGTAGTGAAGGTGTAATACCCAAAATTTTAGCTAAACCTAATTCAACATAATTAATTTCATAACCTAATTCTAATCTTATAAAATTAATATTTCTATCTTAACCTAACTCCTTAATCTTAATTCTTAACTTAACCTTAATATCTATTACAAGTTATTGATACTTTAATCTAATCCTTACCATGGAAAGCTATTGATTAAATTATCTTAAATACCCTAAATTAAAATATTTTAACCTAATTAAAATTCTAAACCCAAACTTATTGTAATACCCCATCTTTCTATACCTTGTGTTGAATGGAACATTGTAGTGTTTATTAAAATTTAAAGTTGTTTGATTTTGATTGAAACCTTTATAATCAAGTTCCATGTTGTTTTTTAAAGATACTTAACATTTCTTATCATGAATTTGGCTTGAGCTTCTAACTTAAACTAATTAAAGGTATCGATTTGGATAGGGGGAGGGTGGCCTTAGCTTCGTCTCCTTCCACCTTTCTCCTCTAAATGATATAGAAATAATTAATTCAATTCCCAGACATGTCTCTCCTTAGTTGGGACATTCTTGCCACATTGATTGTTCATTTCCTCTCATGTGTTTCATATTTCTAGGTGAAATCAATCCAACTTTTACTAAAAATCACCATTTTAACTCTGGAAGGGAGGTTGGCGGATCTTTAATGACAAATACCTGTTCAAATCAAATTCAAATGTTAAAAATTAAATTTTTTCTATCAGAGCATAACCACACTCATTCTTGTATCAATCTATTAGCCATAAATAATCCTAATCACCTCTTCCATTTACTTTTCTTTTAGCCACCAAAATATTTTAGCTCTCTAAGCATGTGTTCTATTCTTTCCAATTTAGGCTTAGTTTTGGTTCATTTCCCCTCTTTTTGTCCTTCTCTAGCTCCTTCTTATTTACCTTTTAGTAAGGTTTGATTAGATTTAGAAGGAAGTTGAGTCTCTCTTTTAGCACAAATTTTCTTTATTTTTCTCTTAAGTTTGGTAAGATGTTTTCTCCTATTTCAAATTTAAATTTATTAAAATTTTCATTGGATTTATAAAGCTTTAAATTCTATTTTAGAGGTTTGGAGGTTGAAAATCTTTTAGGTATATTTTTTTATTTATGGAAAAGCTTTTTTGCACCAAGTAAGTTATTCTTAATTTTGGAATACACCCTAGTTAATCGTGTGATGTAGTGCTTTCCATATAGTCCTAATTATGCAGGGTGTCATGAGAATTTTTATTCATAATGATGTATATTGATTAATTTATGAATTTTGATAAATGCATGATTTTAATGAAATTAGGTCTTTTATTAATTGTGAAGCATGTTTTAGTTTATGAACTGATCAATTATTGTCATGATGCTATGATGTGATTTGGTTTAGATGTGGTAGAATTTATGAGGGTGATTTACATGAAAATTTCTATGTTGTGCCATTTATAGGAAAATTGATCGATTATTTAGGCTAAACTAATTGATTGATCCTTAGAATAGTCGATTGGTTGGCCCAAGCTAGTCAATTGATAGGTTTGTGGTGACCTTAGTTTACTCTCAACTTAAACCCATCGACTAGTTTAGCAAAGCCGATCAAGTAGTCTCTAAATAGTTTACTAGTTTGACCAAACCAATTTATCGATTTTTGAGAACCTAGGGTTTGACTGAACCAAACAGATCAACTAGTTAGCCCAAAACCAATTGATTGGAAGGTAAAATAGATTGATTGGTTTGTATAGATTATGTGATTTTGATCTTTTTGCTGGGATATGCTTTGAAACACATTTGTTGATATAGATTGGCAACCTAATGGGTGCATTAAATGGATCATAACTGATGACATACTCAATGGATATTGTAAAGGCCTTAATAGGTGAACTTGAATATGTATTTGATGGATTTAAAGGTTAATGTAATCTAAAATTTGAGCTAAAATGGATTATTCTAAAGGATTTGGTTAATATTGAGTAAGCATTAGTGGAAATCCTATACATGGTTGGGGAATGGTAATGGTTAAAATGGAGTAAGTATGTGAATGCCTTAGTTACACATTTTATGGGCCTTATATAATCACATGACCTCACGAATAATGCACTAATCACTTAAAATAAAAGATTATCTAGGTGTGTATGAGTCTAGTTTACCTGATCCTTAATTAGTTACAGGGGTTAATCTACCTTCGGACATTTATTGGTTCCTTCGAGCTTTACCTTCGATTGGGATCTTAGTATATCCTAGTGCTTAATCTACTCTAGACACTAATGATGTACTAGAGGGTATTGATACTAAAGGGTCTCATTACCAAGGTGGTTTTTGGATATAACCTTAACTTATGTCCATTGGTGGTTATTTTGCTTTGGCCTTGAGTTTATATACTTTAGTTTAGATAAAATTCCATGGTATGTGAGACCATGGGGTGGTGCACAATCCATCGCTTGTTAAGAATTTGAATAAGTATTTGGATAAATATTTAGAATTAACAATAAGGTTAAAGAGAAAAATAAGAGTAAAAGAAAAACAACGATAATAGAGAAAATGACATATACATATGCATATATATATATATGACCTAACGAATTAGAAAGGTGGAAAAATGGCCTATGGTGGAATTATGTGCATGGATGAATAAAGCCTTAATCATATTTGGACAATCTCCTCAATATACTGAAAGTAACAATCTATGATGATTTGTTATATTTCTAAGCATGATGACCTTGTATAGTATGAGTTTCCTACATATGATAACACCATGACAGAGCAAGTCTTGTTATAATTGTTAAGAGAGGCATGAACTATGTTAGCATGATTATGAATATATGTGGGGATCTTATGTGCTTGTGACTTCCATTGAAGAATTAACTTGACTTATTTAGTATAAAGCATACTGGTGTTCCCATTTACTCAATCACCTTCTCATTACACAAGTAGAGGGCTATGTTTATGCTTTACTTTTCTATTATTTGAACCTATACTTTAGTTTAATTTTCCCCATATGTACTTGAATGTTTATGGACTATTGAGGTCCTATAATTGAAATCCTTTCTCTCAATATTAATATAATATGTTTTGGTGTACTCTAGTTTGGTTTTGTTTGGTTAATTATTAGCCTTGTATCTAATATGGGGTGGGAAACTAATGCCTATCCTATGTTAGATGTGGGAGTAATACCATATTTTTCGTAAGTGTTTTGTAGTTTTCCACTTCTATTAGGTTTTCAAAATAAAATTTTTTAATAAAGAAAAATGGAGGTGTTATAGGTTGGTATATGAGCATTTTCTTAAAGACGTGCCACTTTCAAGAATTATTAAACTGATATTATAGGCTAGTATTAGAGATTTTTGAAAATCTTTTCTAGTCTTAAATTATTTAAGCTTATACCATGAGTGGCCATCAAGGATCTTTCTTAATGTTGTTTCCATTTTAAAACCCTTTAATGGATAGAACATGATTGGTATATGAACTTCTTTGAAAATGTTTTCTAGTTTTGAATTGTTTGAGCTGATACATAGGCTATTTTAAATGATATCCCAACTATTTAAGAATTTAGCTAAAATAGAATATTTTTTAAATCTAGAATGTCCATGAGTGAAAGTGGGTTAGAGAATATATTATAAATATCCTTCATCTTCATTTGCACACTAGTATTAATACTAGGTAAAGGATAGTTTCTGAATGGTCCTAGTCTTTAGGTATCAACGGCCACTAACTGTCTTTACGAGTGTATTGAGACATTCAAGGGGACAATTAGAACATACATGGAAGGCCAAGTCTAAGCACCATAACCACTGCCAGTATCAATACTCACACTAGTTATAAAAGATTAGCTCAGGAGGGATGGTAATCATCACTCGCTAGTCTCTGAGGGTTAAGAGGACCCTAACATTATGGAAAGATAGATTAGGGACATGGAGAAGACCTTCATCACATATGGTTTCCCTTTGGAAAAGAGGGTTCATGTGGTGATATACCACTTGAGTGGTAGAACGAATGCTTGGTGGAGGAGCGTCCAGCATTGAGGCGGATAGCCTATGTGATGGGGATCGTTCCTTGAGGTGCTTCATACCCATTTCTACCCCATTCACCTCCTTATGAAGAAGTACGATGAGTTCATGGCCTTTGAAAAGGAGGCTTGTTGATAGATGAGTACTTCATGAGATTCATGGCCCTTCAGTAGGGAGCAAGTGGAAGTTCGAGGGTCATTAGTATCTCAACGATAGGAAAAATGCCTATTTTGGAGGAAGCATGCCGCATAAGTATGGAAAGGAGTATGGGGTTAGCACCCTAAGGTAGAGGTCATTCCAAAGGATCTGCCGAGGAGAGGCATTACCATTATAAGCATTGTAGAGCAGATCACCTAGGAATATATTTTGGAGGTAACAATGTGACTTACCATAGGTGTGGTAAAGGGGGTAGTGTTGTAGTACCATATCTTTTTGTAATTTGTGTTGACTGGGAAGTTGTAATATTTATTAAAATTTGGTAATGTTTGATTTGGAACTATAACTGAGTTTGATTAAAAGTTGAATTTGAATAAGCATTAGAAATCGAATGAAATGGTTTCCAAGTGGATTCATCGACTTGTTACATTAACCAATTGACTGGTTCATTGTTATAGAACCAATTTGATTGACATGATTCGAGAAAAAATCAACTAGATAGTAGTTGGTAGGCTAAATCGATCGACTAGTTTTTTGTGCTAAATAGATTTTTATAACTCAATTTGTATGGAAAAACTTCTTATACAAAAATGGAATCTTGATAATCTATTTCCAAGTTATTCTTTAAAGATTCTTAACTCTTCTTATTATGCATTTAGCTCAAGATTCTACCTTAAACTGGTTAAAGGTTTTGATTTGGATAATTATGTGGGAATGTGGCCATATCTTTATATTTTTCCTCCTCTCTCCTTTACTCACTATAGAAATCGTTGCTTTAATTCCTAGATATGTCTTTGCTAAGCTAGGAGATTCCTTACATGGTGATTGTTCACTTCTTCTCTTGTGACTAGCATTTTTGGGCAAATATGACATGCATTTTTTTTTATAAAAAAAATTAGCATTTAATCTTTGGAAGATAGGTTAGCCTATCTTTGAAGAAATCCATTCACTCATCTCAAATTCAAAAGCTAGAAATTAGGGGGTTTTGATCTAAGCATAACCACGCTTGTTTTTTAACCGATTTGTTACCTATAAATAGCCACCAAAATAATCTAGATCTCTAACCTTGTATTGTTTTCTCTCCAATTCAAGCTTAGCTTCAATTTCTTTCCATACTTCTAATCCTTTCTCTAGCTCATTCTTGTTTATCTTTAAGCAATGGAAGGTTAGATTAGATTTATTTTTCTCTTAGCTTTGGTAAGTTACTTTTTCCTAATTAGAGTTCATATTTATAAAATTATTCATTAGATTTATGAAGCTTTAACTTATTTTATTACGGTTTGGAAGTTGAATGATGTAGAAGCATCCCATTCATCGAATCCCACATTAACCACCCTTCTCCCCAAATTAGACGACCCTAAAATTCTTCTAATTTAGGAAGGTGCCCACTAAACTATTCTCTCATGAACTTCCCTTCCCAATCCCTCTCTCTTTTGTGCTCATTTATAAGCACCCAAACACTATGCAAATTATAATTCATTTTACGTAAAAGTCAAGCCATGCATGAACCATGCACAAGCAATGCAAACTCACCCCAAGCTATCGTAAACTTGCAACCAATAGTAGCCACTTTTAGTAGCCATCACCTAGCCACCTTTTCAGCCATATTCAAGCCATTTTTTTATCCAATTTTCCATCTAATTTCTTTTTCCCCAAACCCCCCTTTAGGTTGAGTTTCCATTCCCAAACCCTACCTACTTCCAACATACAAAAACCACTCCGACCATCCTTTTTCCAGCCTACAAAACCACCTATCCTGCCACCTTTTCCCGGCTTGCAAACACGTCACACTAGCTCATGTGTTTCTACAGCATACCATACCAAATGGAAGAAAAGGCTGATGGATTGCAAGCGTAGAATCATGGCCAACTTTTGGAGCATTGTAATCATTACCTCGTACTTTTGATAGTCCCCTTTTGTAGGCTAACTTTAGGGGATAACCATTTTTTTAAAATCATATAATAGCTTGTACTAAATGAAAATTACTTGCATTCAAGTTGAATCAACCAAAGTATGGGTTGCATGATGGAGGCATCATGACCCCCTTTTGGGTGGGGAAATCTAGGCTATGTTTGTTTAGAATTATACTAGAAAAGGTAACTAAGTAGTAAGTATCTAATTTGGTTTCTAACTGACCCTAGTTTGGTTATATTGTAACTAAGTAATTGTAACACTACATAAGAACATGAAGGGGCTAATTGTAAGGGTTTTTTAGGTTAGCCTTACTTCCCTCTTGATGAGTAAAAATTACATCCTTGGTTAGTGCATACCTTAATTGATTTATCTCTAAAAATCTTGTGTTTTTATCTTAAGTATTGCATAGCTTAATTGGTAGATTCAAGTCTATGAATTAAGAGTCACTTAATTCATAACTTCATCACTTTTTCCCTCCTCTAAATTTCTCATTTTCGTGGCTTATTACCTAGCCATTTTAATTTGCACCAAGTTTAACCCAATTTGCATCCACTATGCATCACACCTAATGTAGCATTTAATGATGAGTCTCGAAATCAACCCCTATCCAGGTTGATTGTTTGAGTGAATTAGTTTCTACCATAGTTAGCAGCCCCCTTAGAGTAGTGTTTAGTTAAGTTGAACTTCTATGGTCATCTAAGGTTTGGTTGTCATTTCTCTCAACTTCTTACCCTCTTATATGGATTTAAAATGAATCATAAAGGGAAGCCATTATAGATTATTTTCTATAGAAGGTTCCGAAATCTTTTTTCCCCTAAATAAACATAGTGCATGGTTTGTTGTATCTTCAAAAATATTACAATATTTAACTTAACGATTAATACCTTATGTGGTGATTGTAAGTATTTGATTTCAAGGGTTATATGAATATCAAATCCTTTTATTTTCATGTCATTGTCTCTTCTATTTTCTCTTTCATTGAAGCTAAACCTAGGTTCCATCATCAACTTTTAGCAAGACTCAATTTGTTTAGTATTTTATATATCAAATTGGTATCAAAGCTCAAGGTTGATAAAGCTAGGTCTTATGTTTTCTATCATTTTTTTGCACATTGTACCACCATTTTCTAGTCCCATTTTTGAACCATTACTGCCATTTTCCAAGCCTATTTTGACCCCATCCATCCCCATTTTTTAGCCACCCTAAAACTACTATAACCACCATCAAATAACCCCATTCAAACCAAACTCTACCACTAAAAAAAATCCCAACATTCGAAACCTTTCCACCTTTGCACACTTGTTTTACATCTTGCTTTCCAAACCACCATGAGAATCAACAAGCTCCTAGGGTTTTGATTTTTGAATAAGCACACAATATGAGAAGAGATGGGGCTATGGAGTCCTTAAAAAATGACATGAGGAGAGCGCTAGGAATTTTGGAATCAATTGCACCAAATTATTACATTCCTCCCTCACAAAGAGTTCCATTACCTCATATGGAAAGAGAATCCCAAGATAGTTGAAATTTGTTAGCTCCTAACCCTAAAAGTGTGAGAAATATTTAGTGTCTTCTTGGTGAAATGCAAAAAACTAAATTTCAAATAGAAAAGGTGGGCTAAGGATTGATAAGGATGAACCATTAAGTTTTAATGGTAACATAAACTTCGATGACCATCTTAGATGGGGGCAGATTATGAAAAGGAGGCTCTCACGTCTCACTCCCACACTTGTTGTTGTTGTGAAAGAAGAGGAGAAAAAATTTGAGTTCGGTGGAAGAGAAGATAGGTATTGTGCTACATAAAAGCAACATTAGAGATATATAAAACTCAAAAAGAGAGAACATAAAAGGACATATAATCCAAATACAACCAAAATCAATATACTAAAAGATACCAAATAACCCTAGGCTCTCTCAATTGAACTATTAGCTTTGACTAAACTCAGAAGCTGATCTACAAAGACCAATGCCCATTGAATAGGTAGGAGCCCATAAAAGGAACCCTTTAGTACAATGGTACTAATTAACCATTTATACCAAACCAAAAAAAAAAAATTGGTATAGAACACATATAAGGCATCACAATAACCATTCATGTATCAATAACCATTCATATAATCACATACCACAAATACCATATACTATCCATAATCGTTCATTTGAAACAAATTGAAACTTATCAACGGAACATCCAATATATGCTCTTTGGAGTACAATTAGAAACAACTTTGACCTTAAAAACAACAAAATAACCATAAACCACATGCCTCATTTATCATTCCCTATAAATCTTATAATATAGGTAGGCCCACAAGCATATATTGATAACCACTCACCGCATCATAGGTGACTAAGGCAACTACTAAAATATAGGTAGGCACAAAGGTTGCTACCAGACTACATGTAGGCATAAAGGTTGCTATCGAATCACATATGGGTAAAAAGTTGCTACCAACCAATCTAATAATCCATAAATATTTTTATTTTATTTATTAAAAGGGAGATCACATCGGACATAGAGACACTAGGGTAATTTAGTCAAAGGCACACCAAGGCAGCATAGTATCATAGTGACCATCAACTCAAGGATGTATAGATACCTTGGTCATGTTGGTACACAAAGTTAACACAATACCTTACCAACAAGGACACCTAATCTACAAGTATTCATACCCCGTGTCATTTTGTAAAATATAATAGAGTAAGATATAGGGCCTAACTAAGGCACTAAGGCACAGCAATAAAAACCTAGAATCAACCATAGGCTAAACTACGTATTTTGGGTAAAAACCCCTAAATATCCACCATTTTTGATTTCGAGATCTTTCACTTTAAGCATTAATATTTTATTATGGTGACCAAAATATTACATACAAATCACACAGATCCAATTTTCATACTTAACCATTTTACTAACTTCCATTATTTTAAGACAACCATAATCAAGATTACTACCAAGGTTAGTCATAAAAATACACTAAGGCCATCATAGGCTAAATTATTCACTCTTGGGCACATTAGGCTGAAAATGACCAAAATGCCCCCAATGTTAAAATTACCACATTAACATCTTCTTCGATTACTAAATTTATTTTATTTATTAAATTGCCATAAAAGGTTGAAACATAAGAGTTAAATCAATTTAACATGGAGATAAATTATTAGATATGCCAAAAGACTAATTTACCCTCATTCAAGGTTTTGCATATAAAACCCTAGCATGCGTATCGAATAGATCTAAGGTCACATAATGTTATCCTTAACATTATATAATACAAATAAAGCATGCTTGTCAAGGTAAAAATTATAATAAACATAAATTGACTGAATTACCCCTAAGGATCATATCCATGAATAAATATTCCATAAATAGATTTAAGCATACTTATCCTATTATTTTTTTACATACATGCAAAACATAATCATTAAAGATCATTTTCTCCATATTTTGGCTCTAAAATAGTTTACATATGATAACATTTTTTTACAAATTTTTAGAATATAAAAGATAATTACAATTTTAACAATTCATGTGTAACTTATTTCAACACATAAACCCTAATGTGCTATCATGTGAAATTTAACATTATAGTAGAGCATAATAGTTACCTAAATTCCTAAAAAAAATAGCTATATAATATTTTAACACCTAAAATAATAAGTATAATAACAAAATATTTATTTTTCTAATATTACCAAAATACCATTACATATACACAATATGTACCAAAAATTATCTTACAAACTAAACACAACTCATATAGTAAGGGGTAGAAAGGCGAGTTTGTGTTGGTCGGCTAGGGTGACGAGTGATGAAGGGCTAGCAACGCTTAGGGATATGGATAAAGTGTACAAATGGAAGAATATATTAAAGGAGAATAAGAAGAGGATGAAGGCTTAAGGTGGCTACTAGGATCTATGTCGTGGTGTTGTAGGAGAAGGGTGGTGCAGGTCGTCATGGTACACGGTATGGCTGGGAAGGTTAGCCGGTTGAAGTGGTGGCTATATAGTGGAAGGTGTAAGAAATAGAGGGAAGCTATCTATTGGTAAGGAGGAGGAGGAGGAGGAGGAGGAGGAGGAGGAAGAGGAGAAGAAGAATAAGAAGAGGGTTTCGATGATGGTTGTGGTCGAGGGCTAGGGAGGTGGGTGTTGCAAAGTGCTGCACGTAAATGTTTGATTGGTTGGGAAGTGCAGATGGAGGAGGGGCTTATGTGTTTTATATGTATGTATATAGAGAAGAGAGGAGAAGAGGGGTTGCATATGTGTATATGTGTGTGTAGTTTTGCATAGGTGGGGGAGGAGTATGGCTCAACAAAGGATGAGGGACAATTGAAATGCTGGGGCATGGAAATAATAAGAGAAACAGAGGAAGATGAGGAGAATGTTTGGGTAAGGAGTTTCGGGCACACAAGGGTAAAATAGGGTTGGCCAAATGGTATGGTAGAGATAGATATATTTTATATTTTTTATGTTTAATTTGGTTTTGTTAAGATATTAGATATGAAAATAACTAGGGAAAAATAATTAAGTTCAGGATGGATTTAATAGTTGGGAAAAGGTAAGAATAATTGGGAAGAATGTTTTGGATTTTATTTATGTTACGACACAAAGGTTATTAATTAAATAATAGGCTAAGGTTTAAGGGTTAGTTTTTCATAAAAGGCTAGACAAATGAAAGAAAAGGTTATGAAATTTCAAGGTGTTATATCACTACCCCTTTAAAATAGATTTCCTCCCTAGAGTTAATGCCACACTACTTTAGAAACATGTAAGGATACGCAACGTACTCAAGGGAGCAACTACCCCCTTAAAAACCTAGAACCCTACTTGCATGAAAATGTTATGGAAAACATAGACACGAAACCTAACACATGTGAAATAACTGAGGAAGAGACAAAAGCTAAATGAACTCTATAAAATCCTTGAATGGCCTCTCCAAATGTCCGACATGTCCATTCAAGGCCATGTTGAAATAGCTACAAAATAGTAAATACGTTAAGAAAAGTCCTATCTTATAACACACTGTTTTTTTTTATAAACAAAAATATTTCATTCACAGAGTTAAGCATGGAAGATAAAATAATAAAAATAAAAGGGGTTAAAGTGACACTTGGTACAAGTCTAGCTACCTTAACCATTCTCATACCAAGTGCTAAGGCTAAAATCATTAATCCTCTTAGATTTAATACCTAATTACAAGAAACAGAATAGAGGAGACAAAAGATAAGTATTATTCTATATAAAAGCAATATTAGAGATTTAGAAAGCTTAGAGAGAGAGAGAATATAAAAATACATGGGCATCCAAATATAACCAAAAACAATAGACCAAAAGACATTGAATAGCTTTGTGTCCCAAAATTCTTTTATTATTATGATCTTTATGACCTTAGCAAGCATATTTGCTACGAAAGACTTTATTTAGACACATTAATATTCTAAAAAAATATTTTTCCTTTATCAACATTCATATGTAACAAAAATATGTGCATTCAAATACAACAAACATCATTATTAATCTAATAATTATTAACACTACAATTAATATTTTCTCAAGTACTGTACATTCCAAGCATTTTCTAGATATCATCTCTCTTCATCAGGTAATATGAATGTGGCTGGCCCAATTTGCTCCATAACTTGAAACTAGCCTTCTCATTTAGCTACTATTTTTCCTAAGCCACCATTTCTTTGGAAATTTCCCTTCCTTTACACCAATCCCCTATCTTTAAATGTGTAGGTTTTACTCTTTTATTGTAGTATTTAGCAACATGTTGTCTATATTCTGCAAGCCATATTTTAACTACATCTCTTTGCTCTTTCAGTTGGTCCTTCTCAATCTTCAAGGCTTCTTCGTTATCCTTTAAATCATATTAGCTAGCTATATATGAATTGTTTCTATTTCCATTGGTACAACTACCTCAGCCCCAAAATCTAAATTAGAAGAATTTTCACTTGTTAGATTTTTTTAGATTTATTTTGATGATCCACAATATTTTTAAAACCTCATCTACCCAGTTGCACTTAACCCTAATCAATTGGTACCTCAATGCTTCTAGTATTTCTTTGTTTTCATATTCACCCTATTCGTTATGCCAATTTGAAACCAATAAGGAAATCATCCTCAAAATATCCCATATAGAGAGTTGTTTAATGCTATTTACTTGTGGATGAACTACTGAAGTGAATCAATAGTCAATTCTCTATTTTTTCCCCAATATTGTTTATATTTATTTTTATTGAATTGTCATACATTATTAGTTATAATTGATTGAGGAACTCAAAAATTGTATATTTTGGTTAGCTCTATTCACATAACAACCATTCGCAATCTCTTATCCCATCAAAGCACATTTTTCTTTTTCTTACCTACAAATAATATTCTTCTAGAAAAAATTTATTGTTCCTTTTTCTATGATCTATGCTAGGGCCCCTCCTTCCAAAATCTTTAAAATAATCAATAAAAACTATGGCAAATATGTTTTGGCCAACACCTGCATTTAAGAGGTTAGTTTGAAATATATCATGGAGAAATTTTTAAATAATTAGTGATATATATTTAAAATATCATCATAACTAGAGCTAAGTGGTCTAAAGATATCAGCCCTCACATGGAAAATAGCTATGGACATACAATTGGTTGTAGTTTGAAGTAGGGATATTTGGTGTTGGGGAGAACTTTTGACATCCTAGGAATCAAAGCACAATTTCCACAACATCCTGATATATAGTATTTCATTAATAACCCCAATATAAGGTTTTTGCTAAGAGATGTCTATCAACTTTGTGTGATTCACATATTCCTACATGGAATTTGTTCAAGAGTTTCTTCCCTACTTTTCAAGGCACACACTTTAGTTTCGGATGTTTACATGAGCATCTATATAGTTTCCCTTTAGTCATGAAGTATTTTACTACCTTTCTTCAAACTGAATTCCAACTGAAAGCCCATATGAATACTTTAGAGGGGGTGAATAGATTATTTTGTAAAAATAATGGCAAATTAAAAATTTTTTAAGAAATAAGTAGAAGGATGGCAAAGAATAAACATGCAGTTTATAGTGGTTAAAGAAACTCTACAAAGTTTTTCTACGTCAACTACTAAAAGGTTTTGCATTTTAGATTTGAATCTCTCTTTATTTATCGTGGGCCTTTGAGGATAATCACTCCTCTCTTGGTCTATAAGCCTAAAATCTCAATGAACTTTGAAGAAATGATTTACAATTTACCTAGTTATCCTTTATAGGTTTATGAGAATACAATCTCAATGACTTCTCTTAGGAATGCTAGACAACACACCACTCCTCACTTGTGTTCTAGTGATGATTTATAATGAATAAAAAAAAATCTTCACAAGATAGCATTTGAAAGTACGTAATCACTAATGAAGAGGTTTATCTAGCTATACAATAAATAATTATAAGTGTATGAACAATCTATATGAATATAAAGAGCAAATTGAGCACTTAGAAGTTTGATTTGAATTTCAAAGTATAAAATCAAAATTCTCTTTGATTCTTCATAAGATTTGAAAATGATGATTTTATAAGAGTTGTGCTATCTTGATTGATGTTTATTGAAGTCTAATAACTCTTATTTATAGTGCTAAAAGATGAGAAAATTCAACACTAGTCGTTGGGTGTAAAAAGTACTCCAATAATCAAGTTCCAATAGGTAAAAAAATTTAGAAATGCTCTACCTAGTAGATTGGTATTCATTCCATTGGATGGGTTTGGCATAGAAGTCGACTGGTTTAATGAAATTGGTCGATCTGTGGAGTCACGTTTCAACACTACATACCTTTATAATAAAGACTATAACTTAAAACTATAGAGCTTGAAATTGTATGATGTCTTTTTTACTATTAACTCAGCATTTTAAGATTTTTAAATAAATATTATTTATCCAAAAATAATATTTATGTGACTTATGATGAATTTTGCAATTCAAATCATATGGAAAACTACTTAAAATAAAATTAATTTTGACAACCTTTTTGCATAAATACTTGAAAATATTTTTGATGCATGAAATCACTATAAGAACATTCAAAATGATTTTTGAATAGGATTAGAAATATCGAATCATTGAAATATCTAAGAAGTTAATATGTAAATCATTTGATCATAAAAACTAAGACTATAACACACTCTTCAAGGCTTGAGTCATGGTATCGTGAGCACACTTGCTTATTCCTTCATGGTTTGTGTATTACATATATGAAATTGAAGTACTTGAAGCTAGAGTATTATTTTTTTCCTCCTTGTTGATCTTTAGCTTATTCTTGTGATATGATTTGTAAACTTAATCTCCTTAGCAATCTTTGACTTAGTGAAGTTTTGAATATTTCACTATTTACTATGATATACATACACACATAACAAGATAAGTCAAACTCATAATTGAGTCTATTGTCATCAAAACAAAGGTTGAGTAACATATGAGGCTAACTTAGTTCTAACTTCATTTATATCTATTGAACATGTTGTCATGTATTAAACTTTGACATTTATGGATGATAATAAAGTACTGGCCAAGGCTAACTTTGCTGGACTATAAACTACAGGATTAATCATCCACGGTACTTGTGTAATTTTAACAAATGAAAAATACTCTGTTGCTTTAACTAACTTCCATAGATATCTCTCCAAGCAAGATTCATTGACTTCATACTATTCATTATACTAGCTAGTGACCAAAGTTGAATCACTATATAGCATTATTTTATTACTTCCAATCCTTGAGCTATTTAGAGATCGGTTAATACAACTCCATATTCAATTTCATTATTAGTAAAAACAAATCAAAACCATAATTCACTTTCTATTGTTAATCTTTTAGGGTTGATTAAAACCATTCTAGCTCCTAAGATTAAGTTCTTTGAAGCATGATCCATATATAAATGAAAACATAACAATAAGGGAAAACAAAGTTCCTTATTCATGCAATTATGTGATTATAAGAGGAATGGAAAAAATCTCTCAACAATATCATATGTATTAGTAATTCTCTTACAATTACTCAATAGAACACAAGAGAAAGGGAGGAGAAGTATTCTGTAGGATTCAACTGTGCTCCACGATGGCTAGGGTTCATATTGTGAAGTTCTATATCATTACAAACCCACCACAAGCAATATGACGTCGGGAAAAAAGCCACAAATACATACCACATTTATTAAATTTGATACCACACATTTTTTTTTCCAAAATGAAAGATATAAATTATTTTTTCTCGAAAAATCCACTAGGTGGAAAAGGAGAAAAATAAGATCCATATTATAATACAACCCAGTTACAAAATATCAAAACCTCTTCTTCACCTCAATTTTCTCCACAACATATGTACATAAAAAGTATGTTATGGTGTGCGCAAAATATCAAGTCACAACTCATAATTCTCTACCTTTAAACAATATTTTTGATGCATGATAAGGAAATACCTCCATAAAAAACCCTAGCTTTCCAAAGCGCCTCATGGCCTAAGAGACTAACCAATTCTGAGCAACATTTGAACTTTCCCATGGTCAGTGGCTTCTTTAGTCGAATTCTCTAATGTGTTTGCTTGGTCTAACACAAATTTCCTAGCATGTAGTGGACAAGGCCGTTACCTCCTACAAGGAAGACCTTTAGATTCCACAAACCACCAAGATTAAAAACATATAAATGGGTGGACCTATCATTATCAAGGTCCCCACCATAATAAGAGTCCACAAACCTAGCTGACAAATCAATTTATCTCTCATACTCTAAACAAAATCATATCGTACCATTCAAGTACCTTATGATCCACTTCACTACTTGCTAGTGAGCCTTTTGCTAGTTCCCCATATATCAACTCACAACACTAACAACTTGTATGAGGCTTGATGCATACCATTGTGTACATGATAGGATGGACACCATTGGAATAGGGAATAATTTCCATGAACTCCACTTCCTCTCTAGATTTAGGAAAATCTAAATCTAATAACCTGAAGTGTGTAGCCACTAAATTGGTCATCAAATTTGTATTCATTATATGAAATATTTCAAGTACCTTTTTCACTTAGGAATATTGTGAGAAGTTCAAATACTTCTTCTCACGATCTCGTATGACCTCTGTGCCAAGGATCATCTTCACAGCTTTGAGGTCCTTCATCTCAAGATCAATCTTCAGTATTATCTTTACACTATTAATATCAAGCACATCCTTTCTTGCCACAAGCATGTCATTAACATACATCAAACGATACTCAAGAGGGTCATGCTTCATCTCCATCATGTACACACACTCATCATATTAAATCCTGGAGAAACCATGCTCAAACATAAAATGATCAAACCTTTTATATCAATATATAGGAGACTACATTAAGCCTTAGAATGACCTCTTCAACAAGCACAAATGGTCACATATCCCCTTAGCAACAAACATAATAGGCTAATGCATGTAAATCTCCTCCTCAAGCTCACCATATCATAATGTACTTTTATCACCCAACTACTCCAACACTAAGTTATGCATAGAAAGGCTCCTTATGTGAACTTACACACCCACTTCCAATCAACTATCTTCTTCCTCCTATGTACCTTTAAAATTTCCTGCATATCATTATTTAATAAAGAATTCTCCTCTTCCATGGCAACACACCACTCCTTAGAGTAAAAATTTACAATAACCTTCAAGTACAATGCTAGGTCAAGCCAAAACAATTGCACCACATCCCTTGCTTTTGCCTAATCAACTTGTGTACACCACCCTCCTTTATCCACTTCCATTATTGCTACACTTCACTATTCTACCCCTTTTATCATTGCTTACCACCTAGAAATGGAACCTTCTACCATTGATCAATCCTCCCCCTTGACATAACACACCATTCCTCTCCATTTGGCTGCACAAAGTTTTCCTAAACACTCACATTGGTTGGTTGAGTTTTCCTCCATTTTTTACCATTTCATTTCTTAACATTTCCTTTAATATGTGGCTTAATCCTAACGGTTTTTTTTTTACAATTTCTTAGGTGATTTTCCTAATGTTCTAGTGGGATGATGCATGTAAGGGAGCATTTTAGGAGTAGAGGCGGCGGTTGACTTCAACCCTAATTTTGACTTAACCATCGGGATCAAACAGGTTTGAAATCTCCAACAATGCATTGAAGCATGAGCTAGGTTTTTTTTATGTAGCATGGTAAGATGGTAGCATAAACTTCTCGTTAGTTGAAAAAAATGAGTAGAATTACCCAAAAAATGATTTGAAGTTGGCAACCACTGTCTTAGCATTAAAGATATTGACACATTATCTATATGGGACTTAGTATTGGTTCTTCATCAACCATAAGAGCCTTATGTACATATTCACTTAGAAGGAGTTGAATATGAGGTAGAGGAGATGGTTAGAGTCAGTGAAGGACTATGATATAGAGTTAACCTACTAGGACGGTAGAGCCAAATTCTTTATAGATTCCTTGAGTAGGATGATGTCACAATATTTGAGTGTTTTTATGGTGGCTAATCGATTATTAGAGTATCTCGGTGAAATGGGGATACAGGTGATCTAGCATGGTGACCTCGAGGTTTTGATCTATGCTTTGACGATTATGTCATCAATTTTTAATGAGATTTGAGTGGGATAACCTAGGGACATTAAGCTTGAGAGGATTCAATAGAAGATTCAAGATGGTTGAGCTGAGGGATTATGGATACATGAGGATAGCAACATGTGATACATAGGTTGTTCGTGTATATCTTATAGTTGTGTTGCTTTAAAGCACCAAATTTTAGAGAAGGGCCATTGTACTCCTTATTTTGACTAGTTAGGAAGGGATAAGTTGTATAAAGACCTAAAGAGGATCTAATGGTGGTCTCGTATAATGTGAGAGGTTATAGAGTTTGTGTCAAGATTTTTGCCTTACTAGAAGGTTAAGATCGAGCATTAGATAGCTTTGGGGTTAGTTCACCCTGTTGATGTTCCAGTGGGACTCCATCTTAATAGATTTTGTGAGTGGGATATGGAGGACTCACAATAGGTGTGACATAATTTGGGTGATTGTCAATAGGTTGACTAAATTAGTAGTGTTCATACCAATGAAGTCGACTTGAAGTTTGAATTAGTTATCCATTGATTATATGAGCTTTTTGGTTTGTTGGCAGTCTCCAGCTGGGATTTAAGATTTTTTTCACACTTCTAGGGGATGTTGTAGAAGGTTATTAGTATAATATAAAGGATGAATAGCTCCTTTCACCCAGCTATAGATGATAAGACTAAGAGGACTATTTAAACACTTGATGTTATGCTATGATCTTGTGTTTTAGACTTCTTGGGAATTTAGGAGGAGTGTCTAAAGCTGGTTTAGTTAGCATAGAACAACAGTTATCATGCTAACATAAAGATGGCTCCCTTTGAGATACTATTTGAATGTATATGTTAGACATCCTTATATTGGAGTGACATTAGCGAGACTATGGTACTTGGACTAGAGATGATTAAGGAGACAACTCAATGGGTTTGGTTGATCTAGGACATTGTGTAACACCCCCAAATTTCACTCTTGAAAAGTTTTGAGATTAAGAGAATAATGTAGAAGCTAAAACACAATTTGGGAAATGTTACCGCCACACCTAACACAAGATAAATGTCCGCCATCTATCTCATGCTAGATGCAAGGCTAAAACCTGTCCAACAAAATTCAACCAACATCTATGGAGTGAGGATAAACTCCCACAAGGAGATATCCATATGCAGATGGAAAGTGAACAATTTCACTGAATAAAATCATCGCTGAATAAACCAACGGAAACCTATAAAATAATCCTGGACTTTAAAACTTAAAAAGATAAAGGATATTAAATCCAAATACATCTCCCACGAAATCACAAACCAACTAAATACAAATCAAACGAATGATTTATACACCAAAATAATACATTTGAGATACAATAAAATCTGAAAAGAGAACCAAGGGGCATCCCAACAGTGGAGCCAACATTATTTGCCAAATCGAATCACCAGATAGCCTACGCTCAAAATCCAAGGAAAGCATTCCTCCCAATAAAAAGACATTTAATACTGAACATGCACAATAGTCTGCTCCCCACCATCAGTGGATCATTACAGGACCCAAACAATCAAGGTAGTATCAGTACGGGTCCGGTACTGAGTAAATCAAGACTACCCTACTCATGGGAAGAAACATAATACATATAAGATATGGCAACATTCAGCTTACAATACTTATATGCAATTATACATGTGTCATTCTACTCATACAATAATCCATGCTTGATTATACATATGATACACAAACCATAAAACATGGAGACACAGATTCATGCTTATAATACATGACTAGACGTGACAATACATAAGGTACAAGCGTACAAGAAAATCATGATCACATGCTAAGAATCACACACTACCCTAGAAGGTATCATTCTACACACAAGTCCCACATGTGATTTAAATAATAGATCCTATGATAATTGAATACATACATTTGTCATATGGGAACACTATTGTATGATAGAATCAAGAGACATGTATAGGAAATAGAAATATAAAGTCCAAGAGCCAACGAGAATAATTCATGATTATATTCCTTTATTATGATCACAACCATTTGTTTATATTATCTTGAGGATGGAGACTCGAAGAGATCGTAACAACTAATCTAGTACTCGAACGGTACTAGCCCTAGCTGGCCCGCCTAGAAACGTAACCAGACCACCAATAAATAAGACACCTAATCACTTAAGTATGCATACCCCCTATAGGGCCGAAATATATCGAGACACCTATGGAGTATAAGAGGGCCTCTCCAGACCTCGTAAGGCACCCGGGATCACAGAATAGAAAACACCGGAATGGTACCAAGTGAATACCAAACCTAACTCAGATAGCTACCCCGAGTGATACAAGTCCCACTCAAGATCTTTCACTTTAAGTGATTAATATTTTATTCAAGGATTTAGCCAATCATAAATTAGTCCCACATAACAGCACTTAGCTCACATCCATCAATACAATGAATATCCATTATTATATCAATTTCAAATGGCATTAAAGCCAGTCAACTTTAAGCGGCATTAAAGTCGAACCAATCCAAGCGGCGTTAAAGCCGAACCAATCCAAGCCGATCAATTTCAGGGGCATTAAAGCCGAACCAATTTAAGTGGCATTAAAGCCGATTGATTCCAGAGGCATTAAAGCCGAATAAGTCCATGGCATAAAATACAATATAAGGCATCATGCAATTTCAATCCATACTAAACCCTTCGCACACTTACACACATAGAATATTCAAGCGCCATATTAACACGCGTTGCATTGAGGCTACAAATTCATATATTCATACAATTATCATATAGGACATAGCATATGCTTGACATAATTAAATAATCGATAAGCATCATCATCACCTTCCACTCCAAGCAGACATACATCGAGAATTCGTCATAAGTAAAGGTAAGTAATGACTTATCTAAGTCCAAAGCTAGCTAAGCAAATTGAGAAAGAGAGAGCTATCAAAAGCTCGACAATCCACAAGAATGTTTTCCTAGATCACCGATGGAAATCGGAACTAGGTTAGAAACTATCTTATCGATCAATAATTCAATTATAATAAGATCAACACAAACGGACACAAACAACCTTTCCTGAAAAACGTGCCCAAAACCTATGACTTGCGAGCGTAGTTCGATTAAGATTCAAAATTAAATATTAACCAAATCAGATTAACACTTATCACTTGGGACATTTCAAATTGATTTGGAAAGTTGGGGAAAGAATAATAGATTATAAGTTATTTTATCAAAAATGACTTATTCATTAGGTTTTACAACCAAAGGACAACCAACCATTTGCATAGAACCAAATCCAACCCGATAAGATAAAAACATAATTCAAATGATTTAAAGTCAAATATGGAAATCGATTAGGTAAAAGAAGCATAGCATAATTAATTATATAAAACCATCTCCGAAAATTAGGGTTTCTAATGCCCACACTACGAACCGACTAATTAACTTTTATTATCTCAAATTGATAGCTCAAGAGTACTATTAAACTAATTTTAAATAAATCTAGATAATCACTTTTAACAAAAGCAATCTTCCGAGTAGCCAACTTAAGACTATCGGTTTCCGAAATTAGTGTTTCACAACCCAAGACATAAATTCGAATAATTCAAATCAATTAATTACAATCGAAGGTATTAGAATGCATATAGGATCATATAAACTATTTCTATAAATTTAATTTTAGAACAACAACTATACAAATAATAAATTTCATAATTTCATTTGAATTCTAGGGTTTTAGGCCCGAAAATGCAATTCGGTTAAATTCCATAAATTTAATTAAATAGAATGTTTAGAAATGTAATTTGACATATTTTATAACATATCATATAATCAATTGCTCAAAACTAATAAAAGAAATACACAATTTAGCATAATTAAAGTTTTTGAGCCCGGAATGCAAATCCGATCAATTCTTGCTAAAATATATAAATTGATGATTCAGAAATGTAATTAAATGTATTCTAATGTAAATTATATAATCAATTGAATAAAACAACCCGATTACACAATCCAATTTAAACCCGCAAGAGTTTTGACCTAAAAATCTAATTCCAATCAATTTCACACAATTTTCCCAAATCGACCCTTCCGATATAAAATTAAATACATTTCAAATGATATTATAAAATCAATTGAGTAAAACGACTCAATTATGCAACCCAATTTCATTACATACGAATTTTGACATAGAAGGTCAATTCCGATTAATTCAACATAAATTTCTCAAATTGACAGTTCCAACATGAAATTAGATACATTTCACAGCATATTGTAAAATTAATTTACCCAAAATAGCTAAATCGAACGATTCCGAAATTCGGGTATAACCCGGCCCAAAAATTCAATTTTCACAAATCAACCAAATACACTACAATTAACCACTCTAAATCAATCATACAACATATATATACATAATCAAACAATCAATTTAGCTTTCATAAGCTAATTTTATACTCAATTAATCAAATCAAAAGTTAGGGTTTTTAGAATTTTATACCAAACAAAACCAACAAATCGGGACAAGAGATGGCCGGAGAAGCTTCGCCAGAGGGCAAGGACAACTCGCCGGTGGTCGATAGACGTCGGCGGTGACCGGACAGTGGCGCTGTCACTCCCGTTCGCTGCTCCTGCTTCCATCTACTGCTGCTGTGCTGCTGCTACACTTCTGCGGCATTTGTTGCGGTTGTTGCTGGGGCATTTGCAGCGGTTGTTGCTGCAGTTGCGGTGGCTGGAGGTTTGCTAGCGTGGAGAAGCAAGGAGAAGATGGAGATGAGGGCTGCGTTTTTGGGTGCAGAACAGGGACAGGTCGAGAAAGGGAAGGAGAAGAGAAGGGAGAGAAGAAGAAAGAAAAGGAAAAGAAGAGATGGGCCGGAGAACCGGTTTCGGTTTTTTTTTTAAATACACATAAATAAACTCTAAACATCTAAAAATATTGTTGGAAAATTTTATCTAAAATTTTTTTTAACGAAAAATCATTGCATAACGTTCCGAAGGCTTAAAATTGATATAAAAGCTATATACAGAATTTCAGAAGTATTTTCGGAAGAATTTACCAATGAACCTAAAAATTTATATTATTTATAGAAATACATTATAAGACCTCAAAATAATATTTAAAAGCATATAAGTAAATATTTAAATTAAATTCTAATAAACCGAGACTCATTTACATAATTTCCAAAATTGATCTTCCGCAACCAAAAAAGGTAAAACCGAAGGAAATTAATTTTGGAAAGAAATCCATAAATAAGCTTCGAAAATCTTTTTAATTTAAAACTTTCCGAAGATCTTAATGACTTCGGAAACAAATAAATTTAATGTTGGAAATATTTTCTACGGATAAAATTGATAAAAATAAATTTGACTATTTTAAATGGAAATTTTATAATTTAAATAATATATATATATCGCTAACGAAATATAACTCCAAAATAAAGCCGTAATCATACGACGAAGTTATAATCAAAAAGGAATCTAAAATATTAAGAATCAAAATACGAGAAAGAGCGAAAATATATATTTTTAACCGAAAATCGAAATCATGTGAATATAATAAAATCATAGTCGTGAACGAATTTATTTAGAATCATCCGCAACGACAATGATTAATTAAATTCAATTATGAAGTCAAAATTGTTGATAAATCCATAAAACGAATCGAAATTAAAATAATTTAATATTTACATCAAATTACGCTAATAAAATAATTAACCTTAATAAAATTAAATTTTAAAATACGGGGTATTACACATTGTGAGTGCAACTTAAAGCTACTTGAAGAGATATGCAGATAAGAGATGCCATAGTGATGGATTTGGTGAGAAGGGTAAGCTAAGTCTAAGATACATTGGTCCTGATGAGATTCTTGATAATGTTGATGAGGTAGCATACACCCTATCACTTCAACCAAAGTTAGCCACATTTTATAACATCATCTATATCTCCTAGCTAAGGAAGTAAATTGCATATTTGTCCCATGTCATCAAACTAGATGAGTTTGAGCCTAATGAATCTTTGCTAATAAGGAGGGGCCTTTGAGGATTCTTGATACTAAGATTTAACAAATCTAGATGAGCTCAATTTAGCTTATGAATATTCTTTGGAGTCATTTTGGAGTAGAAGAGGCAATCTGGGAGATCGAGAAGGATATGCGTAGCTGCCACCCCATGCTCCTCAACTCAAGAAAGTTAAGTTTCAGGGTTTACACTCTTTTAAGGGGGTAGTCCTTGGTACTATACTAGCAAGTCCTATAGAGTTAACTACGAGGTCACCTTCCTTACATTCATTTTCTCTTCTTCCCCAAATTTAACTTTTAACTTTGGAGGTGAAGTCTCTTTTAAAGGGGATAGTGATGTAATACCCTAAAATTTAGCTACACCTAATCTCAAGTGATTTACTTTATAACCTAATCCTAATCATTAGAAATTAATATTTCTAGCTTACCCTAACTCTCTAACCCTAGAATTTTGACCTAATCTTGATTTATTGATGATTAAAATATCCTAATAACCTAACACAAATTATAATTTTCTTACCTAATAAAAGAAAAAAAAAATGTTCTTCTCTCCTTTCTTTTCCCTCTTTTCTATGTTCTTTTCTTCTTTTTTCTTTGTTCCTTTAGCCAGCCCTATCTTTTTCCTCCTTTTTCCCCCTTATTCTTGCAAGAAATATTATCCTTAGACAATTCTTGTCACGCCTTGTCACCCCCCATCAACTTCCAAGATATTTCCAACTCCTACAGAGCTAGGATTAGGGTTGAAAATATTAACCTGTTCTCACCCATTTCTCCCCATCTATACATCAATGTATGTATATGCTATAATAAATGCTCCCAACCATGTCTCACCTCATTTGGGGTTTCTGTAGAGATACTACAACCAAGTATAGGCTTTCCTTCTTCTTATTCTCCTCCTCACCAAAACTAAAACAATCCCTAAAAACCACCATTGGTAGCCCTCACCAAAGTACCCTCACCTCCTTCGGTCACCTTTATTGTTCCTACCCTGTAATTCATGCCCATTTCCACTAGTGCAACATCCTATCATTTGGCCAAACAAACCAGAATCTCCCTCTTTCCTTTCATTTCCTTGGCTACAATGACAAAAACTGAACAACACCCCCAACTGATGCCTACACCAACCATAACACACCATCATCTTTTGGCCAAACAAACTACACCACACCCCTTGCTTTAGCTAAAATAACCAATGCACACCACTATTATTCAACCACTTCTATCATTACTTCCTACCACCTTTGGTCCCTTTAACCATTTCTCACCACTTAGAAATTACATCTTGTTCCATTGATCCATCCTCCCCCTTGGAGCACCACAACTCTCCTCTCTATTTAGTTGCACAAAGTTTTCCCAAACACTCACCTTGGTTGGAATGGTTTTCTTCCATTATTTTACCTTTTTGTTTACTTAACATTTAAATTTTGAAGTTTAATCCTAATGTTTTTTATTATGATTTCTTAGATGATTTTTCTAAGGTTCCAAAAGAGCCGAAATAATATTTGTGTGCTTAAAGACTAAAGTTGTTTTTGTAAGAATACTTGTCATAGTCTAGGCTATTTGGTTGCTAAGTGTTATGAATTATTATTTTTTATACCATGTTATTTTTATCATGTGATTTAATGTATGATTGATAAAGCAATGATATGAGGTTGATATTACATGATAGAAAATAAGTAACTGGAGATTATGCGATATTATTATTTTATATGGAAGGCCCTCTATATGATTCATGGTTATAAAATAGGGTTATTAAGATATGATGAGTGTGAAAATAGTATAATAAGATATATGGAGATAAATAGTGGATTTGAAAATAATATTACCAATATATGTAAGATTTATATGAAATAAGGGTTTTATCTGTAAGGGATTTTGGTTAATATTGGTTTAATATGATAATCATGATATTCTAAGGTGTTATATCTCAAATATGATAAGGACTTTATATAAAGTGTTTAGAGTAGTTGTGAATGACCTAAGTTTAATAGAGTATGAAAAGTGTTCGATTTGGGAAGAGTAATCCTCAAATGAGAAGGCTGTTATCACATGAGTGACATGGTAGAGTTATGCCACAAAATTTAAATATGTTGTTAGTATTATAATTTCGGACCTGCATATTGAATATAGTGACTGTTTGAGCCTTATAGAAAAAGTTATAGTGGATATGTGAAATTAGGGTTCATAAGCTTGTGAATAGTAACTCCTGAGATAGGGTTATTATCAGATATGTAAGACCTTATATTTAGACCTTTAAGTTATAGTATATTTATGATGATGATGATGATGATGATGATGATGATGATAATAATAATAATAATAATATTATTATTATTATTATTATTATTATTATTATTATTATTATTATTTTAGTAAGAGGTAAATTTTATGGATAAAAGAGTAACAAAAGGATAGTTATGATAAAAATATGATATTAGGTTTTTCGAGGGAAAAAAAGGGACTTAACCATAGAGAATGACCTTAGGAACGTTGTGATGTGCTTTATCATCTTTAATTATATAACATACCTTTTAAATCAATCATTAATAAGGTATTAATTATTTAAAGTAAAAGATTACATGAGTCAGGTTGAGGTTTTTTATAAGTCCATTCCACTTTATTACAATAGTGGTTTAAGTGTATTGTCCCAAAGATGTGCTTCAATCCATTCCACTGGTTTAAGAATAGTAGCTTTAGAGCATTTCACTTTGAGAGATGTTAGGTTTGTTCCACCAGATGAGAATAGTGGCTTAGGTGTGTTGTTCTTGAGAAGCACTTCAATCTATTCCACCATATTAAGAATAATGGGCCCATATACTCGACGTAAATAAGGATATGATAGATAAGATATTAATGATCTAAAGTGGAAGAGTACATGACTCAGGATTGAGATATTAGGTCCATTCAATCAGACGATAATTATGGCTTAAGTGTGTTGTCCTTGAGAAGATCAGTACTTAGTGATATTTTATGTGTTTTGTTGTTGTACTTATTTTCTAATTTGAATTCCTATATTTAACTATATCCCTGACTCCACTATATTGTCACGTGGCTCAGTATATAATGTACTAACCATCCTTTTATGGGTGTTACTCATTCCTATAAGTAAAAAACTCTAATGCTTTTATGAAGGTCATTGAGGATTGTATGGATGATTTTGTTGCCTATGATTCGTTGTAAAGGGTGGAGTGATTATTTTGTATTATGGGTTTAGCAAAGAGTTATGTTATTCGATTGATGGTTTACTTAAATGTCTTTTTGGACTCTTAGATCCATAGCATCCCTTTTATCTGTATTTATCATTGTAATCAAAGTAAACCTCCGAGCTCGTATATGATCTTATAAAATTTCTCCTGTTATATATTTATCTTGGTTCACGTCTTAATTTTTTTTTAACTTATAATTTATGTGAGAATGGCAGTATGATAAGTCAAATTTACTTCAATTATGGTATTAAAATCCAATATTTTGATGATATACATCTACTGTAAAATAAAATTTTTCTATAGTAAAATTTGGAGTGTTTTATCCAACCCCTTAGACACACCATTAGTAGAGTAAGTCTTCTAGATAAACATAAAATCATTGAAGGTAAAATCTTTTCCTTTCAAAAACATGGTTGTGACCAAGTTCCATAACCTATACCCCTTCACTTTAGATATATAACTAAGAAAAACACTTCTTAGCTTTTAGCTCAAGTTTCTTGTCATGCACATATACATAAGCACGGCAAAATAAGAGATGCAAGTCAAAGAAATCACCTAGCTTACCAATCCACAACTCGTTAGGCATCTTCAACTTATTAGACTAGTTGGGAGATTGGCTCACTAGGTATGCCACCATATGAACCACCCTAGCCTAAAAATCTCTGCCTAGCCTAAAATATGATAACATACAATGAGTCTTCTCCAATAAGGTTGTGTTCATCTACTAAGTGACCCCATTTTGTTTTAATCTCATAACATAAGTGTGGTGTATCACTATCTCATGCTCTTAGAAGAAATTAGTGAAACTCTGCTAAACAAACTCAAGACCATTATTAGTCAAGAGACACTTAACTATCTCTCAATCTATTTATCTAGCAAGGCCTTTGAGGAATTGAAAGCATTAAACACATCATTCTTATGTTTAAAAAAATACACTAATACCTTCTTAGAGAATTCATGAATAAATGGGAGCAAGTACTATGAACCTCCTTTAGAAACCTTTATCGAGGAACCTCACAAAACTAAACGGACATACTCAAGAGGCACCCTTGTTTTACGCATAGCTATTGAAAAACTAACCCACTTTTGCTTTCTAAAGTAACAATGCTTGTAGAAGTCCACTGTATTTGTACTTTATTTATACATTATCCCAATTTTGGAGATCTTTGTCAGTCCCCAAGAAATGGAAAAATGAAAGGGTCTTTAGTCAGCCATTTTTCTCCTTGCTTGAGAATCATACCTCCATTTTTAGTGCATACCTTGTTAGAATTTTATATAAAATTCTTACATCCTTTATCTTGAATGTTGCATTGCACAAGTGGTAGATTAGATTATATTAATTAAGGGTTATTTAGTTCATATTTTCTTCTCTTCATCTTCCTTCTTCCATCCTTATTTTCTAGCCTAACTTAACCCAATATGTATCCACCATGCATCAAATTGGTATCAAAGCTTAGGTGATGCTAGAGAATCTAATGATAAAATTTCACTAATTAATTTTTCTAAGTTAGGAGATCACAAAACACTCTTAACTTAGATAAAATTAATTAGCTAAATATGACAGAATAAGTGGATATACCAGCCCATGAACCAACCATGCATGCATGGGGGCATGTCCAGTCTAAGCATAACTAATTATGGTAGCATGTTTAGCCTAAGTCCAGCAAACTATGGTGGCACATTAAGTCCAAGGCCAACTACATATTTTATCATTTTTGCTAAGTATTATACCACCTGAGAAGCTAAGTTAGGAATGCTACCAGGATAATTTTGAAAAATTAAAATTAAAATAATAAAAATAAAAATCTCAACAAGTGGATGATGGAGTAGGTAAGGAAATTCAGCCAAGTCATATCAAGAAATGTTGGTTGACTAAAGCATGATGCCTAATTTATTAATTATGGGAAGTGAGTGATTGATTTTACTTTGATAAATTGACATGTATGGTTAGCCATATGGAGGTATTGGGATCTAAAATCAGGCCATAACACCCTTTATGTGTTGAACCTAATCTAGTTATAATTAAACTCCTTGTTAACTTATATTAGGTAACTAGATTAATTGGAATATAGCTAATTAGGTAAAGGGAAGGGTAGAATGGACTTTTTGTACAAATAGCTGCCACAATAAATATGGGTAGCCTCAATACAATGGGACACGCTATCCTCTTAAATTGAAAACCATATTTTTGAAGGACCCTTATTCCCTCTCTTTCAAGTTGAGTGAAAACATTGTTTTGAGTGTAAAATCTCACAATTTTTATCTCAAGTATTGAAACCTTGAGTGGTAGTCGTGAGTGTTTTATCTTTGGCTCTACCTTAGATTGAATGCTATCCTACTTCTTATCCCCTCTATTTTTTTAACTTCCGGTGGTGAATTATTACTTAATCCACCATCTTCCATCAAGCATATGTTAACTTTTTTACATATGAATCAAATTGGTATCAGAACTTGAAGTTGAGAATTTGGGATAATTTTCATCTTCTATTCTCTCTCTTTACCCTGTATAAACACAATCACTTCAAAAAAAATTCTAGCCACAAAAAAAATTCTAGCCACCAACCATAATTTTTTGAACCCCACTTAACCTCTGTTAACCAAACACATCCTCTTTCTCTATTGTTTTCCTCTTCAAAATCAAGAACATATGGGTGATGAGAAAATCCCAAGGGTCTTAATCCTTGAAGAGGTGCAAAACTTGAGAAGAGACTGAGCCACTAAAAACCTTCATAATTACATGAGAAGAGTTCTTGACATTTTATAGAATCTCATGCAAAACCCTAACACCCTACACCTAAATACTTTCCCCCAATAGAGAAAAAGACCCCAAGTGGTTGGTTCTAGCATAGGTGATGATGCTAGTAATTCCAAATCCCCGCTAAGTGATTCTCCACATGGTATAAGGAGGAGACATAAAAGGAGAGATATTTTTCATGACATCATAGCCGAAGTGCCCAAGTTTGATGGATCACTTAATCTAAAAGATTTTCTAGAGTGGGAATTGAGGTACTATAGGATGTTTGAAGAAAAAGGCTTTGATGATGAGAAGAGCTTTAGGATTCTTTAGGATTCCAATCCTTATGCTCAAAGAACATGCCTCCTTGTGGTGGGAAATACTTACTCACCAAAGGATAGAGAAGAGAAATTATATGGTGAAATCATAGTTAAAGATGAAGAACCTTTTAATTGAAAGGTTTTTACCCTTTCCCTACATTCCAGACCTCTACAACAAGATGTCCTCCTTGAGGTAAGGGTCACTGAGTGTTGAAGAGTACATCAGGAATTTTGAGTAGTTGAAGATGAGGTTAGAGTTGGAGAAGTATAGGAGCACACAATATCACCTTTCCTTAGAGGATTAAGGAGTGATATTGCGTGGAAGGTGGAGTTGCATAAGTACTACACCTTTTATGATCTTTTTCATCTAGCCACTAAGGTGGAGAAACATAAGAAGGAGAAGAAAGGATTCAAATTTCCTCAAGGAAGGTTCACAACCAACACTTCCAAAGAGTCCCCCTCATCATCAAAGCCATCCCCTCCTATTCAAAATGTTGATGTGAAGTACAAGGGGAAAGGTATTAGACATGAACCTAACAAACCAAAGGTCATAAGGTGCTTTACGTGTCAGGTCCTAGGGCACTACAAAAAATAAGTATCCCAATGGAAGAGTTATGACTCTTTGGTACTTGGAGGAAGCACCCATGTGGAGGAAATGGAAGCCTTAATGGTGAGAATGGTATTGCACACCAAGGATTTCTTCAAGGAGGAGACAAACTGAGAGAACATATTTCAAACCAAGTGCAGGATCCTTGGTAAGATAAGCTCCCTTATTATTAATGGAGGTATTTGTGCTAATGTAGCCTCTTACAAACCTGTGGGGAACTTGCCTCCCACTCAACATGCCAAACCATATAGGGTACAATGTCTTAATAATGGAAGCATGGTTGGAAGTACCCAAGCATGTTGTAGTTCCTTTTTCCATTAGGAAAATTGACTAAGATAATATGGTATGTGATGTGGTTCCTATGGACACTTGCCATCTATTAATAGGAAGGCCTTGGCAATATTATAGGCATGTCTAATATGATGGTATAAGGAAAATTTATTATTTGAAATTTACCCAAGGTAACATTTTACTCACACTCCTTAGTCCCATTCCTCACTTGTTAGGGAGGAATCGGAAAAAGAAGAAGAAAGCTTTGATTTTAGATAGCAAGGGGATAGACAAGGCTCTAGATAAGGGGAAGGTCATGTATTTTTTGTTGTTGCTTGAAGATAATGAAATAATTTTAGGAAAAGACCCAACAAACCTTTGCTAAGTGAGTTTGGGGGTGTCTTCCCAAACAATCTACCTAGTGAGCTACACTTATTAAGGGGAATTGAGAACTAAATAAACTTGTTCCCCGATCCTACACTCCCAAATAAGCTAGCCTATAGGTGTAATCCTAAGGAGGCTAGAGAGTTTCAAAGTCAAGTTGAAAAGTTGTTACAAAAAGGGTTCATTAGAGAATCCCTTAGTCCTTTTGCGGTACCAACCTTTTTGGTACCGAAGAAGGATGTGAGTATGAGGTTGTGTGTTGATAGTAGAGTTATCAACAATATCACCATCAAGTATAGGTATCATATACCTAGACTTGATGACATGTTGGATTACTTATATGGGGCTTGTATATTCTTAAAAAATGATTTAAAGAGCACATACTACCAAATTAGAGTAAAGGAGCAAGATGAATCGAAGATAGCCTTTAGGACTAAGGGAGGATTATATGAATGGATGGTCAACCTTTTAATATCTAAAATGCTCTTCATGAGGCTCATGGATGAATTCCTTAGGCCCTTTATCTATAAATTTGTTGTAGTTTACTTTGATAATATAATTGTGTACTCCTCTAGTAGTGAAGATCATGTAAAGCATTTAAGGCTTGTATTTTCGACCCTTAGGAACAACAAGTTATATGGAAACTGAAAGAAGTGTGAATTTTTTGCACTAAAATTCACCTTCCTAGGGTTTTTTTTATCTAAGTATGGTATTTTAATGGATGAGTCAAAAGTGGAGGTAATAAGGTTGTAGCCTACACTTACATCCATTACCCACATTTGATGCTTTTAATAGATTATTGTTATCACATAAGGGGGGTGCTCCTGCATCATCCACCCCCTCTTGAGAAGGAGCTCCTTTATCTTCATAAGTCTCATCATATAAGTAAGGAAGCAAATCTCACATGTTAAAAGTGGTTGATCTGTTCCCTATTTTTGGTAAAAGCTCCAACTTGTATACATTGTTTCCAACTTGCTCAAGTACTTTGAATGATCCATCACTTTATGGAATTGGTTTGTTCTTACTCCTAAAAGGGAGAATCTATCCTTACTAAGTGAAGCCAAACTAGACACCTGGAAAACATTTACTCTTTTCAATGCATGTTGGCTTTCTTTCTATTCATCTCATTAACCTTCTCAATTCTAGACCTCCCTTTCTCATGTAATTTCTTGAGTTTTTTAGTCTTATCTCTTTCTTCAAAATTGACTTGTGCTTCAATGAGGAGAGGAATGAGATCAATAGGGGTGGTGGGATTCACTCCATACACCACTTCATAAGGGGGATAGCTAGTGCCATAAGTGGGGGACCGGATGTAAGCGAACTCTACATGACTGAGTTTAATTTCCCAATCCCACAACGATTTGTGAAACAAACTCCATAAAAGCATAGTGATTCTACGGTTAATGATTTCTATTTGACTATTTGTTTGGGGGTGATAGGTAGTGATAAATAGAAGTTTAGTACTAACTATGCTCTACAGTGTCTTCCAAGAATAGGTAAGAAACTTGGTATCCCAACCAAAGACAATTGAATTAGGAATACCATGTAACATAGCTATCTCCTTGAAGTATCGATTGGCTATGTAAGAGGTATCATCCTTCTTTTGATAAGGGAAAAAATGTACCAACTTAAAAAACCGTTCTACCACCACCATAACGACATCATTTTTCCATTGTGTCTTAGGCAATGCCACTATGAATTCCATAGTCACATGATCCCGAGGATGATAAGGGATAGGCAAAGGAGTATAGAGCCCTTGGTGGAAGTGACTTTTGGACTTTTAGAAGTTAGAGCACCTTAGCACAATTAATTGTTTATCCCCTGCCATTATAGGCTAATAAAAATACTCCTATAGTACATCATAAGTCTTGTTAATGCTAAAATATATAGCTAGTCCTCCATGCACCTCTTAGATCAGTAACTCTCTGATAGAACTTTTGGGAATAAATAGCTTGTTACTATCAAAAAAGAAGCCATATTGAATTAGGTAAGGACTTTGAGCCTTGTCTTGATCTTCAAAGTAGCTTGAAAATTCTTCATCTTGTTTGTAGAGATCCTTTAAGCACCCCAAATCCTAAGACTCTTACTTCAAGTAATGACAACATACAATATCTCCTAGACAGGGCTTTTAATACAACATTAGTTTTTCCACTCTTATGCTTTGCTACAAATGAGAAGGATTGTAAAAACACTATCCACCTAGCATGCCTAGGCATGAGCTTATGTTGCCCATTTATGTATTTTAAGGACTCATGATCAGTATGCAATATAAATTGTGATGGCCTAAGCTAATGAGACTAATAATCCAAAAGACCTAAAAATAGCATAATATTCCTATTCATAGGTGTTGTAATTGGATCTTGAGCCATTGAACTTTTCACTAAAGAAGGTTGTCGACGTTCCTAGATAGCCATGTTCTTATTTTCTTTACCTTTGACTCATTCATAAAAATACCATCTTTGGATATATAAAATGTTAGAAAGGTGAATTTTGGCATAAAGAAGTCACACTTTTCTAGTTTAAGTACAACTTGCATCTCCTAAGAGCTAATAATACAAGTTTTATGTGCATTAAATGATCATCAATACTATAGGAGAATGCAAAAATGTCATTAAAGTACACAATTACAAATTTAGAAATGAAGGGTCTTAAGACTTCATCCATAAGCCTCATAACGGTGCTTGGTGAGTTGGACAACCCAAATGACATGGTCATCTACTCATATAGGCCTCCTTTGGTCTTGAAAGATGTATTCCATTTGTCTCCTTCCTTCATCCTAATTTGATAGTAACCACTCCTCAATCAATTTTAGATTAAACACTTATCCCATGAAAACAAGCTAACATTTCATCAAGCCTAGGTATAGTATACCAATACTTTATTAGTGAAGTTGTTGATGGTTCTACTATCAACACACATCCTCTTTGAACTATCATTAATTGGTACAAAAAGGGTTGGTACCTAACATGGACTAAGTTATTCCCTAATTTAACCTTTTTTGCAAAAATTCTTCAAATTATCATTGCAAATCCAAGGCCATATTATGGTTACACCTATAGGATGGTTTGTTAGGGAAAGTAGAATTGAGAAGATGGTCAATTTGGTGCTCTATGCCTCTTATGTGAGGCAACTCACTAGGTAATTCATTTGGGAAGGCATCCTCAAAGTCAAATACAAAGATTCGAATCTTAGGTGAAGTGGACTACCATTCTCATTATTTTCTAGAATCAACAAAAAAATACATGGTTTTCCCTTTCCCTATGGAATTTTCTAACCCCTTCCCATCTATGAACATAACCTTTTTACACTGTGGATCCTCCCTAACAAGTGAGGACTGAATGCTTAGGGATTTGAGTACAATATTTTTATTTGCATACATCAAGCTTTAAGTGTTATTCCTACCATCATGCTTAACATTCCCATCATATTGCCAAGGCCCACCTAGCAACAAATGACATGCATCCATAGAAGCTACATCACAACAAAAATTATCTTGATAAGTCTTTCCTATGGAAAATGGAACAACAACTTGCTTAGTAAATTCAACCATTGAAGCTTATATGGCTTATAATATGTGTATTAGTGGGAAAATTAAGCTTCTCTATAAGAGTGCAAGAAGACACGTTTGTATAACCACCTTCACCAACAATAAAGGAACATATTTTACCCAGTATTGTGCACTTAATATGAAATATGTTTTCCTTTTTGGACTCCTCATCCAAGACTTATTTTGTGTGCAAAACCCTCCTCACCATAAAGGCCTTTCCAATATTTGGTGGGGCTTCCTCAAACTTAGCCTCCTCCTCCATGGTTGAGTGCTCCTATTATTCTTTCCCATATAATGGCATCTCCTCTAGGTCAAGCAAAGTCATCACCCTTTTGTTTGGGCATTCATTTTGATAATACCCAATCTCTTGATACTTAAAGCACCTCACTCCCTTGCTCTTACTTGCCCTACCTATTTTGGGCCTTCATTTACCCTTAACATCAAATGTTTTTGGTGTAGGAGATGGCTTAGGTGCCTCCCTTTGACATTTATAGTTCGGATTCATCATGCCAAACTTCGAACCCCTCTTTTCATTTTTAATCCTGTCCACCTTAATGACTAGATGAAACAATTTATCTTGGGTGTAATATTTGTAAAGCTCCATCTTCCTAGCAATGCCACTTCTTAAACCTCCCAAGAATTGTAATATTACATGCTCCTCCACCTCTTCCAAACCAAGCCTCATAATGAGCTTTTTAAACTCCCTAATATACTCTTATACACTCATAGAACAATGTCTCAAAGAAGTTATTTTATTATAAAGGTCTAAGGTGTAAGAAGGTGGTAGAAACCTCTCTCATATTGATTTTTTCATTTTTATCCATCTGCTCACCATAGACTTTTATTTTTTTTCTCCCTCTTGTGTACCAAGTTTTCCCACCATAAGGAAGCATGCTCTTTTAGCTTAAGGACTACTACCTTGAAAGACTTTTACTCATTATAAGATTTGGCTTTGAACATCCTATTATACCTTAACTCCCAATCCAAAATGTGGTTTAGATTATGTGACCCATCAAAATCCAGAATCTCTATTTTGATATGATGATAAGATTCCCTTCTAACATGTCTCCTCTTCCCTTGGACGTTAGGAGAGTCACTAGAAGAAGAGGTAAAATTGCTAGCCTCTTTCTCTAAGTTAGGTTCCTATTTTTACACATTAAATGATGGGACTCTTCTTGAGTGAAGAATGCCAGCATGCGGTGTAAGTGATGCCAAAATTCCTAGCACTTTCTTCATGTCTTCTTATTGGGCCTTTATAGCCCCATATCTTCTCAATTTTTGTGCTTCTACAAGACTCAAACCTCTTGGATCTTGTTAGTTCTCTATGGTGGTTTATAAATGAAGTAGTGAAAATGAGTTTGCAAAAGTGGAGTGAGGGTCAAATGGTGGGATTTTTTGGTGGTGCTTGATTCAAATGGGGTATGGGACGATAAGAAAGGTTTGAATGAGTTAAATTGGGGGATGGTAATTTGAATGGTGGGAGGATTAGATGAAAATATGGCTGAGAGAATTGGGAAGAAATATGTCAGTACTAGAAAATGCAGGTACAATAGGGATGGCCACAGATCGGGTATGGATCGGGTACCCCCTATCTGTTACCCAAACCCGATAAGAAAACCTATATCCATATCCGTATCTAAACCTGAAGGGTATTTTTTTTTCCACATCCATATCCATATATGTTTATCCATATCCATTTAAATATCCATTGGGTAAAACCCATCGGGTTTCGAGTAAAACCCATTAAGTATAAAGTAAAAATCATTTAATGTTAGAATTACATACTTAGATTGTTAAAATTTAATCATATCTTTAATTTTAGCCTTAGAAAATATACTTAAGGTTACATAAATGAAGGAAAAAATGTAATTTTATATTGGGTAAAAAAATGCGGGTACGGGTATGAATTTGAGGATCCCTTACCCATATCCATACCCAAACCCGGCGGATATTTCTCCCCTTCCTCCATACCCGTATCCATATCCATTTGTCCACATCCGTTTACATATATGACTGATAAAACTTGTCAGATTTTGGGTAAAATCCATCTAATTGCCATCCCTAGGTACAAAGTGTAGAAATATGAGAGAAAACAAAAGGCCCAACTTTATTAACCTCAAACTTTGATACCAATTTGATGAATAAAATGCCAAACAAATTGGGTCTTACTAAGAGTTACTGATGAAACTTGGGTTTAGCTCCAAAAAAGGTGAAAATAGAAGAGAAGATGAGATAGGAATAAGGATTTGATATTCAAGTAACCCCTGAAATCAAATACTTACAATCACCACTTAAGATATCGACTCTTAACCTAAAGATTGTAAGATTTTTTATTTGCAACAAACAATACACTATATTTGTTAGGGAACAAAATGCACGCGACCTTCTCTGTAGAAAAATCAATCAATGGATTCCTTTTTCATTCATTTTACACCTATATAACAGTGTAAGACGTTGAGAAAAATTATAACCAACTCTTAGGTAACCATAAGGGTTTAACTTAACCAAACTCTACTCTAATGCATGCTAACTATAGTAGGACTCAAAAAATAAGCATGGGGGCTTATTTTTGAGCCTTATACAACCCTTACTCATGCATTAACTACTACATTATGTTTAAGCAATTAATAAGACTTAGGAAACATAAATTATAAGAAAAAGGAAACTCATATATTACTTATGCCCATGCTTAATTAAACAGAGAAAAGTAACTCTTCTCCCTCTCCTTATGGATAACAGCCAATTCCTATTTTCTAGGCCATTAAACCCCTTAATTAATGCTAATTAATTTATTCAAAAACACTAAACTCAACTCTAAAAATCTTTTGCAAGAAGTGAGGTGGCTATATGCTTGGTTTAAAAATTGAGAAATTCATGGGTGTGGTATGATGGTAATTTTTGGATGAAATGTGTGTGCCTTTTTTAGCCATATTTTTAAGTCATATTCAACCTATAATGAAGATAAGAAAAGGTAGTGAGTTGGTGGCTTAAAATTATTTTTTCATGGCTCATCATAATCTACCTCATATTTTAGTCTAAGTAAGAAGAGTTTTTTACTCTCATGAGGGAGATGAATAGATTAAAATTTTAGTTTTTGTTATCATATAAAGGAGATGCTCCTACATCAAACACTTCATGTGATGAACCTAATCTAGTTACAATGAAACTCCTTGTTAAATTTTATTAGGTAACTAGATTGGTTGGACTATAACTAAGGAGGTAAAATGAAGGATTGAATGGACTTTTTATAAAAATGGCCGCCACTATAAATATAGGAGGCGTCAACATATTGGGATACACTACCCTCTTGAATTAAAATTCATATTTTTGAAGCTCACCAATTCCCTCCCTTTACAATTGAGTGAAAACTTTGTTTTGAGAGTAAAATCTCTTAATCTTTATCTCAGGTGTTAAAACCTTGAGTGGTAGTTGTGAATGTGTGATCTTTATCTCTACAATAGATCAAATACTATCTTACCTCTCATACCCTCTCTTTTCTTAACTTTTGGTGGTTAATTATCCCACATGCCACTATCTTCCATTAATCATGTGACAACACGATTTGCATGTGCATCATTAAGTTGCTCTAAATTGGGTTACCTATTATCATTTCTCACTCCTTATTTAAGCCAAACAATCACACAAAAAAATTTCTAAATCCTCCACCCATGTCAAGACAAAAACCTACAAACAAACACCAACACCCTCTCTTGAGACCAATATTTATAAATAAAAAAATTTCTAACATCCAGCAGCCTCTTTCAAACCCATTCCTTGCAAACAAAAAAATTCTAACCCTAAAAACCCTCCTTGAGACCATTCCCTACAAAAAGAAAATTTTCTCCTAAGTCCAACAACCCTTTTTATGCTCTTTACACAAATAAAATAAATTTCTACCCATATGTATGGTCATCCCATACCTAGAGGTTTGAACCTTAATGGCACACAATGAAAGAAGAGATTGTGCCATTGAATCTTTGCAACAAGACACTCAACATATAGATCAATTGTTGGTGGCAATGCAAGTAAAAATGGGCCACATTTGAACCCTCCTACAATAACTTATCCAAAACCCTAACCTACCAAATCAACATCATAATCGAGCCCCCTAGAAGTAGAAGATCCCTAGGGAGTGGAAAATCTATGAATTAAGGAAGACTCTTCAATGAGTGAATGCTCTTATAAGCCAAGGAGAAGGGGGAAAGAAAAAGGAAGAGAGTTTGGGGATGTTAAAACAAAAATCTTAGAGTTCGAAGGCCAACATAATCTAGAAGAATTCCTAGAGTTAAGATGTTCTAGGCTATTTGAGGCCAAAAGGTATATAGATGACAAGAGTTTCAAAGTAGCCACAATGAAACTAAAAGGCCACACCTCTCTTTAGTGGGAAAACCTTACCAAATAAAGGAGGAAGTGGAAATCAAAAGTTAAATTATGAAAAAAAAATGAAAAAGCTGATGTGGGAAAGATTTGTGCCATCATCATACATTAGGACTTGTACAACAAGTTGTTATATCTAAGGTAAAGGAAAATGAGTGTAGAATAGTAAATTCAAGAATTTGAAAAATTAATGCTAAGGCCTGGCATTGAAGAGAGTGAAGAACACACCATTTCATGGTTTGTGGGAGGCCTTAGGTAAAACCTTGCTAGAAAAGTGCAGATGCAAAGGTACTATACCATAGATGAGCTCTTTCACTTGGATAATAAATTTGAAAAGCACTAGAAGAAGAAGAGGACTAATCAGTTTAGCATCAAAAAACTAAGTGTGCTTCCTCCAAGAAAAGTGCTAACATAGTCCAAGACACCCTCCATGCCTATCAAATTTAACTTGAAAGGGAAGGGAAAACAAGGAGAAGGTGAGCCAAGTAGAAACACAAATGTATGGTGCCTCAAGTGCCAAGTAGTATGGCATTACAAAAATGAACACCCTAACCGAATGGTCACAACCCTAATCGAGCTAAATGAGGTAGTTGATGAGGAAGAATTGGAGGAGGAGGCCTCGAATCATATAGAAGAATAATAGGAAGAGACACCTAATGTAGGAGAGGCTCTTATGATAAGGCTAATTTTGCATGATAAAGAAAGCTAATTTGATGATAACCAAAAAGAGTGCATATTTAAAAAAAACACCATTAATGGTAAGGTTTACTCCCTCATTATGAATGGTGGGAGTTATGCAAATTTGGCCTCATGAACATTGGTGGAAAAGCTTGGATTAGCCACCACACCCCACGTTAAGCCATACAAGTTATAATGGTTGAATAATGGTAGTGTTGTGGAAGTTCCCAAGCAAGTTCCTATGGCTTTTTCCATTGAAAAAACCTACCATGATAATGTCTTGTGTGATTTAGTCCCAATATATGCATGCCGCTTGCTTTTGGTGCACCCTTGGCAATATGATAGGAACCTGACTCATGATGGGAGGAAAATGCCTATACTTTGAAGTATGCTAAGAAGAACATCATCATCAAATCATTAAATATGAAACCAATCATGGAAGGAGACACCACCAAGTGTCAAAAGTCCTTGTTCATAGATGAAAATATGTATCTAAGGCTTTAGATAAATGAAGAATGTTGTATTTATTGTTGTTAATAGGTGAGAGAATGAGGGGGAGTAACCAGTGGACCATTTGTTAGGGTTCTGATAGATAGGTTTAAGAATGTATTTTTAAAATACCTACCCTATATCTACCCCATAAACTACCCTCCCCCCTATATGAGGCATAGATCACCAAATGGATCTTGTACACAGTGTTACCTTACCTAACAAGGCTACCTATTGTTGTAATCCCAAGGAAGCTACGAAGCTTCACAAACAAGTGGAAGAACTACTAACCAAGGAATGAATTCAATAATCCCTTAGTCCTTAGGTTATATTGACTTTGCTAGTACCAAAGAAGGATGGATCTATGAGGATGTGTGTTGATAGTAGAGCTATCAACAACATCACCGTCAACTATAGATATCCCATACCTAGGCTTGATGATTTCTTTATTTTTTGCATGGTGTGTGTCTTTTTTTCCAAATTTGACCTTTGTGGTGGTTACTAGATTCTAATGAAGGAAGGCAATGAGTGGGAAAATATTTTAAAATAAAAAATAGGTTTTATGAATAGATGGTAATGTCCTTCGGGGTGTCAAACAATCATAGTACCTTTATAAGACTTATGAATGAGGTACTTAGGTTGTTCATTACCAAATTTTTTGTAGTTTATTTTGATGACTTTCTTGTATATAGTTACCAAATTTAGGTGAGAGTTATGAGTATGATGATGCCAAGTTTGAATGTAAGGATGAGCTAGTTGAGGAGGTTCCCATGGAGAACACTAAAAAGCAAGATCATGTGGAAGAAGAGCTTGTAAAAGAAGAAGAAGAATTTCATCAAAATATGAATCAAGTGAACAAAGAGAAGTACATGGATGGAAAGACGGTCACTTTCATCAACCATAGACCATCTTTGAACATTTATTCCACACTTTTCCTTGGAGATGACCATGAAACACAAGGTAAGCCTTTAAATCACTCTAATTTTATTTATGCTAACCACACTCCTTATTTTCCCTCTTTTAGCAGGTTGTATGGGTCCAAGAGTGAAGAGAGTAATCAAATCATCTTGGATACATCTGATAAGAAGCATAATGCTCCAAATGAGAGGTTATATTGGAAGGATGTGTTTAAAGATTTTGAGATGGGAAAATATGTTCTTCCTTTGATAAAGAGATCACCATACATTGACATTTGGCAAAACATTATCTCTTTATACATGAGCTTAAATCCTTTGATAGGTAAGTTACATTCTTGTTGGGTCAAATCTTTCATTAAAACTAATATTTTATCTTTTTCTTCCTTGCAAGATAAAGATGATCATCACACGGAAGGATTTGGTGAAGCAGCTCTCAAGTGGACGCCCACCTTGAAAGAATAAAACCGAGATCATATCAGGCTGAAGACATAAAAACAAGCACTACTTGGGAGGCAACCCAATGTCATAAGGCAGTTTTCTACCATCTGGTTATTTATTTATTTATTTTGTATCTCCACACTTTAAATTACATGCTCCCTTAGTTCTTTACACATTGACAAGAATGTGTGATTTAATTATAGGCGTGTGTGTTTTATGTTTTTTCATAAAAAAAATTAAAAAACTAAAAAAAGAAAAAAATTATTAGAAATTTTTTTTATTATCTTTAGATTCATAGGAGCCCTTAACTAGTTAATGAGGAGTATATCTTTGAAATCTAACGAAAAGATGATCATAAAATCAAGATAAAGCAAGTAGAGATTTTTTGTGTTAATTTTTATATAGCGAGCACATATCTACATGTTTAGTTGTAAATGGAGAAAGAATATGTATGATTTTCTAACCATCGACATGGCATATTGAGATTAATCAAAATTCTTAGTGAGCTTTTGAACCATCTATACATCACTTCTTTTTCTGAGCGAATTTACATAAAATGATCTACTTTTCTTAGCTTCAAAGGTTCTTTGTAAACCACATGTATGTTTAATTGCTTTGATAAAAATTACTTGATATAACTTTTATAATGGACTATAGAGATTGCTAGAACTTACTCTTATACTATTCGAAGCTTATAGTCAAAACATGCTATGATTGAGAAAATGATAAAGGCAGCTTAGGATTTTCTACCACATGACCAAATAGCTTAAACTAATTTGTGTATACATGATATACACCCCATAGAAACCCTTTGAGCCTATACAAGGAACATATATTTTTCTTCATTACCCACATTGAATAACCTTCGAGCCTTAATATCCTTACCTTTGCTTAAAGCTAGTGGAAAGAAATCAAATCATTATGGATATAAATAGTGGTTGGGTTTGTGAAAGAAATATATCTATTTATGCTAAGAAGGAGATTGGTTCTGTTTCGTGGAGGGAAAAAAATAATCATACAAAAAAAATAAAAAAAAAATATAAAAAGAGAAAAGAGAAAAGAAGAAAATAATACAATTGAGGAAGAGAGGGAGTTATGGAGATGATGTTGACAACGTTCTATTCATGTTTTAATTTGGTGTTAAGTTGGAGATGTGTATCATTGATCGTTGTTGTGGAGTTAAGCTTATATTTCATAATATCATTAGAATTCCACTAGCTCTTGACCTTTCTTGCACCACAATCCTAAAATACTTCGTACCCTTCTTTACCTTAAACCCCACTACAACCAATAAATAAGTCATATTTGATTCTTATGATGAGCAACCTTTGATCTGATAGAGATTAGTTACAAAATTTAAGCATATGGTTCGGTCCATTTGGTAAGTATTTGATATATTTCATGAGGTCTTATCCACAAGAACATAAGCTTTATTTATTTATATATATGAGTTGTTTGTTATCTTTAACATCTTATCCTACATACTTGAATGTTTTTATTCATTTGTAGCCATGAATCTAAGATAGAAAAAATATAGATGGTATCCATAGTGAGGATAGATCTTGATGTGACTAAGGTATGGTAAATCTTCATCCATATTATTGATTTTTTTCTTACCTATCATGTTTATGTGTGAACCATATGTTGAAATTGATCCTTTAAATCTCCCAATGCTGTATATTGGTTGATTGCTAATCTTGACGTATGAAAGTAAAAGATTTGGAGACAAAAATGGTTAAGGGTGGTAGGTGTGATTATACTTATTTATCTTTTTCTTTTTGTATGTGATTTTGTGAGTATATCATCTGCGAAACCCTCACAGGACCTTACTCGTTCTCGATATGTGACCTAAAAGTTTAAATGGCTTGTTGCACATGTTAGATGCAATCGTGAAACCTACGAAAGTGACTATTTATGTACTTTTATGTGGTTAGAGTAATAACTTGCTTAAGGACAACAAGAAGTTAATTGTAGGGGTGTGATAAGTTCATATTTTAACATGTTTTATACCCTTATAATATTAGTTTTTAGTATTTTATTTAAGTAATATATAAATGAGTAATTATGATTTTATGCTTAAGTAGTAATAATTACATAGATGATATTATTTGAACTAAAATGATAATAATTAAATAAATTTAGAGTATAATATTATTTATTAATTTTTATTAATTTCATTTTGTAGATATTATTTTTAAATAAAATAAAATAAAATAAGAAAATAAAAAGTATCGGACCTTTGGACCTTTTGGTCCAAAGGCATAAAAACAAGAAATGAAGAAAAAGAGCCAGACGACATTGAAGGAAAGAGAGGTGGGCCATGAGAGGAGCAAAATGGGAGCGAGGGCTGACGTGGAGGGGCCGCACAAAATTTTATATGAGCACGAAATTCAAAAAACGTGGGAGAGAGGGCGAGTAGAAGGAGAGGCTCTACTATTAGGAGCAGAGTGCAGCAAAAGAGGGTACAAAGCGACAGAAACAAAGGATTAACGGTGAGAGGGAGCACGGCAGCAGCAGCTCAAAGAGAGATGTGAGAGCCGCAAGTCAACGGTAGCACAAAATTCCACAAACCAGCGCTGTAGAATGAGTGGACGACCAGAAGAGAGAGTGTAGGGGCAGCATTGTCCGCTAGTCGGTGTTGTGGTCAACGAACGCCGAAGAAAAAAAATTAAAGAATGTAATTGCACAGAAATCAATACTATCGAGAAAAGAAGAAATAGGAAAGAATTTATCGGATATAATTTAATTTAAATGAAAAAAATTTTTTCTGAATAAATTTTTGATATTTCATTCATAATTAATTTCGGTTATTTCTTTCTCTATTTTTAACTTATATTTTGAATATATATTTTTATGTAATTAATTTAATAATTATGTCTGTTTGATTATTTATTATTAAGGAATAGATTGAAACCCTAGATTAGGATTTGAGAAATAATTTTATTTTTCTTAGTTTTGTGAGATTGTTTCTTGACTCTATTTTAATTACTATCATTTATATATATATATATATATATATATATATATATATATATATATATATATATATATATATATATATAGGTTCTTGTACAAACTATTATTTAAAATACAAATGTAGAAACTCTTAATAACCGTTAGATTTAGAAGATTTAAGGGTTGAGATTAAAACAAATTTAATTTAGGTATGTATTAAATCTTGATCGTTGATCAAACACTAATCTAATGGTTATGATTAATTCCTATACATGTATCTTAGAAAGGGTGTGTATGAGACATTCACCCTATATATATATGTATGTATATATGTATGTATATTTCTATCAGGTATAATTTATATAGTGCATGCTTTATTCTAGTTTCCTCATAAGTCATAAGTGGCAATATGTAGGATTATATACCTACTAGGTGGCCATATAAATATGCTAGAATTTATATGTGTAAATTATAGTTAGGTTAGATAACAATTTACCTAATAGTTTTGTGATTCTAACCAAAGTAATAAAATATTTAGATATGCGTGGGTCAAAGAAAGGAAATATAACTAGACATGCTTAGTATACTAGTCTGGCTACTTAGATTGAAAGCCTTCCAATTATACTTAATGCATTAAATATAGTTAAATATATGAGTCGCTTATTGTTGCTATACTACTAGTATTTAATAGGGTTAACATTGGCGTTTTTTTTGTATTAATTAATTATGGGAAGCAATATAAGGTGTATGGACCTATTTTTCAAGCACAACTTGATTAATCTCTTTCTCCTGATTAAATATAAATTAATATTATATTTTTGACCTAATCCAGTGGAGGATTTCAAATTCCCTATCATGTTTTTCATATATGTAGTTATCCATTATTGTTATTATTATTTTATTCTATTTTATTTATTACTTTTATTATTTTTAAGTAGAGGAGTAGAATTACTCACTTTAAGTAGTCATAAGCTCTCTATGCTCATGTGTATAGGTTTCTCTCAAAATTCTCTCTACTGATTATGATCGACCATAACCTTGCATTTACTCTCATTCTCCACTCAAAGATCCTAGACAACACAAAAATCATAAGGTCTTATTAAAGGTGTAATGCGCTAGGGTAAAAGGTAAGATAAGTCTAGGATTGTAGCTAAAGACCATGAAAAGATGAAGCAATAGCAAGAAAAATATTTCTTAGAGTATGATATTAACAATATGCTACCATACCCCAAAGTAAACCAACAAAGACCTCCACCATCAACTCATCCCTTCCTACTTGAATCATATAATTAAATTTCCCACATCTCAATGTCAACACTTTTATTCTTTCTTCTTCTTCTTTTCCTCTCTCTCTCTCTCTTGTTCACTTTTCTTCTTTCCATTTTTTTTCAGAATGAAAAACAAAAAAGAGAGGAATATAAAAAAAATATAAAAAAATTGGCACTATATTTCTAGTTATTTTATCAACACAAAAATCTACCAACTCTTCTTTGTTACTATCCCTTACTTATACCTGACCTTACTACATTCAAGTACATTAAAGAGTTATTGCTCCTTTGTTTTTAAAAAAAGGGCTAGGTAATAAATTGAAAATATGGCGACCAATGTAGATTTTTGATTGAATAATTAGGCTCTAGGCTCAAAGTGGTTAGTTAAAGGGATTGAATGCCATTTAGTAGGTCATTTAGCCAATGTAGCTACAAAAAGTAAAAATGTGCCTTAATCATCTTAATGTATGTATAAGTCATATATGACCTAGATGAGCATTCATGCAATTTCTGGTTTCACACATCAAGGAATAATACACACAATCAAGAATCAGTAAGACCCTAAAAATGATGGAAAAACTATAAGGCTCAAGATCTCACCAGTTCTTTTACTACTCACTCTAATTTTTATGTCTCAATCTAGATGGTAAATCAACAAAGATGAACCTCTATAGTGCTAAAGTAATAAGTGGTTTGAGAGTCTATCAAGTATAGATTTCACACTTAAAACATTTTTAAAAATTTTCATTATACTTACTCACAATCTATAGGTCTCACTAGTGCATAATCAAGCCATGTAGAAAGTTCTATCAAAGTTTCAACATTAACTTATTATTTCCCAATTTTTTTTCTCTTTTTTTTCAAAAATGAAAACCAACCAAACTAACTAACAAAACAAAAAAAATTAATGGAAAGAAAATAAGAAAAAAAACACCAAGTGAATAGGAAAAGAATGAAAAGCAATGTAAATGGAAAATGATAAGCTAAGAAGAATCCCCCCTGCTTAGACAATACATTGCCCTCAATGTATAGGTAAAAAGGGGGAAAGGGAAAGAAGTGAACTCACTTTGGGAACTATAGGGATTAGAAATTATACACGAGATGATATTGATATACTTGATGTATCATGGAGTTTATTTGGTCTATGAGAATGACCGAATCCTTGAGACTTGCAATTTGGGCATCTAGCATATCAAAGCATGCATCGATATGCTAAAACTAGGCATTATAAGATGTACCATAAGAAGAAGAAGGACTGGGATCTGTGCTAAAGGATAAGGGTGGTGGAAGAGGAAGCAATGGTGAAGTAGGTGCTTCATTGGTGGCATTGGGCTACTCTTCCTGAGGGGGGGAACATGTTGACCAAGGTGGGGTGTTGCTAGAAAAGGTAACCATTTGTTGTCTCCGTTACCAATTAGAGTAGTAAAGGCTCTATTGGGTAATGGATACTACACCTCCTTATTGTATTAAATTTAATAAGGCAGCCCGTTTTGCATAATGAGCTTCATGATTATGCAAGTTTTTATCCCTAGATATATCTTTGGGAGGTCAACTAGGATACACTTGATGTCATATCCAAGCTGTCGGGTGATGTATGCTACCATTCCTCCTATAAAGAAATCACCAATAATATTAGTGCTAACATTTACTTTGCTTTCACCCCATCCAAAAAGTGTCCCAACCAATAATTGTTAGACATACCTTAGCGTAGGGTTGTAGATAAAAGAGGGCTTAGCATGATCTATTGAAAGGCCAAGGAGAAAACCCCACTTTGGTAAAGATATTTAGGCCCAAAATGCCTTAGGATCCTCATATTAGTGATCCTCAAGGCAAAGCCTCAGCCCTAGAGTAGGAAAATAAAGTAATTTAGAGAATTGTGTCAATGACATAGCATGAGACTCATTGAAGAGTCTAAAGGACACAGATTCCCTAATTCGCTCAAAAATTGAACGAGTTAAGGAACTCAAGCATGAGTCTCTTGTTTATAAGACCGGTATGAGCAAAGAAGTGGGAGATACTGTTTCTAGTAATCAAATGCTCGACATCATCTCGAAAGACTAACTTTTTGACACAAGTCCAATAGATATATCGAGTGGACGTTATGTTTTGAAAAGCTATGGCATCATAATTCTCATGGTGAACATAGTAAATAAATACAATGCCATAGAGATTGAATAATTGAGTATTTGATGATCTACCTCATCCTTGGGCTTGTTATTTTAGTTGTCATGATGATTATCCTTTGATTCCCACAATGGTTGTTGTAGTAACCTTTTTCAATGCCATTTGTGAGCAAAACCTACAAATCAGAAACTAATATACCAAGTATCAAGAGTTATGCAATAAAAATAGGTAATACAAGTTCCAAATCGGTAATTAGGATATAAAAAATAGAATAAAGCTTAGTAATTATAGGGAAATGGGTATCAAACCATAATTAAGCCCAAACTATGCAATGTAGGGGTAAATTATGCAAAGTGTGCAGTGGTGGTTCTTAGATTGTGTTGTGGAGGGTGTGATTGTGGTGCACGGGTGGTGTGGTTAAGCATGGGTGAATGGTTGTGGTGAGAGGTTGTGTAGTGTATGGAGGGAATTACACTACATAGTTGAACGGTTAAATGGATGTGCTGTGGTGGATGGTTGAGCAGTGGAGAGGGTGCAATAGTGCACGAGTGTTGTGGTGTAGAGCTAGGGACGCATGGCTATATACTGGTGTGGAGCAGAGGATGTGCACGGGTGTGGAAACCATGTAGTGGGGACAAGATCAGTGTGCTAGTGGTGCTATAGCTAAGGGTGTGATTATGCATGGGTGAGGCAGTGCACGGTTGAGGCTACGCAGAGGAGTAGTGCACGATTGTTGTATTCAGGAACAGGTGTGGAGGGAGGGCTGATGTGCAAAGGTGTAAATCATGGGTCGTGCACAGGTGTGGTGGTGTAAATAGTGGTAGTGTAGAGGAGTAGTGGTGGAGGACAGTGGATTTTGCTAGTGTTGCTTCGATTGTGGTTGTTGAGGGTTCGGATATGTTGAAAGAGATGTAATGGAGGCAAAGGAGGGACATACAGTGCTGATCTAGGTACATGTAGTATATATAGGCTTATTAACACAATCGTGAGACGAAATTTCTCTTGTAGATTTATGGAATGGAGAGGCATGGTTGTGCTAGTTAAGCATGACCTGACTGTACCTAGTTGTGAGAGATTTCTGGTCTTGCAAAAATTTTGAGGTATAAAGGCACGAGCATGTTGGTTTAGCATGACCCAGTCATGTGAGATTTCTAGTTTTGCAAAAATTTTGAGAGAATGTCACAAGGCAATACATAAGGTCGTGCCTTAACCGTGTGATACTCTACTCTAAGATTTCTTCTCCCAAGCGTTATACGGTCATGCATCAAGTTTTGCCTTAGCCTTGCAACACCCATTTTGGCATATTTTTGGCCTATTTTGCTACGAACTTGATTCTTTAACCCTAACTTTCTCTTGCTTAACTCATACCATAATAGGATATGCTGAAACACTATAAAAAGAAAGTAGAAGCAAAATGAAAGAACAAAAAATAAAGAAAAAACATATAAAAACTTGGGTTTCCTTCTAAAGAGTGCTTGTTTAAGGTCTTTCGCTTGACCATGTTTTCTTCAAATTGAAGGTGCATTTGGGGGAACGAGTGTGCTCATTTTTTTTTTACTAGAGAGCTGGTAGTATAAGAATACAATGTTAAACCATTAACCTTTAAAATGCTTGTGGAATCACTCCAAATATCAATAACCTTAAACGGATATACCTTTCAAACATAGAATGGCCCCGACCATCGAGAACAAATATTTCCTTGAAAAATCTTGAGGCATGGGTTGAACAAAAGTACAGAATCTTCTTGGTGAAATTCCCTTCGAATAATATTCCTATCATGCCACTTCTTGGGTCCCTCCTTGTATATTCGGCTATTATCATTGGCGACTAATCACTGCTCATCAAGTTAGTTTAGGTGGAGCTTCCTCCTTTCTCTAGCGGCTTTCAAATCATAATTGATCCTTTTATTGCCCAAAATTCCTTGTGCTCAATTTCAATGGGTAGATGACATGATTTTCCATATACCAGCTAGAAAGGTATCATTCTAATTAGTATCCTGTAAGTAGCTCGGTAACTCCTTAGAGCATCATTCAACCTCATTGCCTAATATTTTCATGTGCAGGCCACTGTTTTCTCAAGGATCCCCATTATCTCACGCATGATGATTTCCGCTTGTCCACATTTTCCGGGATGGTAAGGTGCGACCATTTTATGAGTAACACCATATTTCTTCAGAAGTGTGCTGAGAAGTTGATAGGTGAAATGGGAACCACCATCACTAACATCTACCTTGGGAACACACAACCTTGGAAATATGACTTTCTGGAATAGTTAGACCACAACCTTAGCATCATTAGTAGGAGATGTTGTAATACCCTAAAATCCTATTTTAGGAATTAAAAAAAAAATAAGAATTACAGGGTAAGGTTTATTTAACTATACTATTTTTAATAAAATAATAATAATAATAATAATAATAATAATAATAATAATAATAATAATTAGGGTCATGAAAGGAGGAAAATAAAGTAGGGATCTAATTAGTGGTGGCTAAAATTATTTACTAAACTAAAATAAATTTTAAATAAAATATACTAATAATTTCTAAAATAATAAAAAAAAATATTTATTATTACTAACTTTATTATTCCTAAAATTCCAAAAAAAATCCCAAACCACCCAATCACCTCACACTTCTTTCTCTTTATCCTTTTTCTTCCTCTTTTATTCCTTTTCTTTCTCCTTTTCATCCTTTTTTTTTTCTTCTTTCTCCCCTCCCTGAGGCCCACTCCCTCTCTCCTCCTCCTCTCCTTTCCTTTCCTTCTCTGCCCCATCATCCCTTCTTTTTCTTTTCCTTTGTGTGGCCCAAGGCCCATGGACGCCCCCTCTTTTCCCCTTTTCTCCCTCCTTTTTCTTCTTTATTTCCTTTCTACCCTTATCTTCAACCTCCCCCCCTTCGATCATAGCTATGAGCATGGATGCTTTGCTGCCAAGTTTCTCTCTCTCCCCCTCACCTTCTCCTCATTCTAACAAATAGGGTGTAACACCCCAAAATTTACACATTTTTTTTTAAAAGCAATACTCATAAATTAAAACTGTAAATTCTGGGGATGTTACCGCCACACTTAGTACCAGACCAGTTCACTTCTACCGTTCCGGTACCAAGTGCTAAGGCTAAGAAAACATTATCAGTAATATCATATAAATTCAAATTTACAAAATGGAAATCAGAGTATGTACAAGTCTTATATAATTTGAAATACCAACTATTGTCTTTCCAGATAATAACTAAACAACGTTAGTAAAATTGTTCCGACAATTCAAACATAATAAAAGATAACATGAGTCATAAGTTAAAAGGGACAACGGCCACGTCTCTCTAGAAGTCGATCCAGCCCAGCTATCACTCTATCCCTCCTGATGTCCCGCAGACATCGATAGCATCAAAGTAAATATCTCCTACCTGCAATAGATCAGACGGGCCTTCTACTCGTGGGAATGAGCAGCACCCATGAAATGGGTGATCGGTACGCTACGTACTGAGTAAGGTGACCGAATCCTAAGGCCGGCATATAACACAGTAATTCATGCAGGATAATGATCAACATACATTTACAAACCCACACATATGATACATAGAAGCATAAAATAAAATCCATAACTTAATATCAGCAAGTCCACATATCAGGCCCAAAGGATCTGGATTAATCATTTAATCTTTCTTTTATCAAAAGTCGATACACACCATGCCTTTTATCAGATCCATGCAGAAACAGGAACACCCCACTATTGTAACCGGTGGGCCGGTCATACATAGGGTAGAAACCCTAACCACTATTCCTGACCGATGGATCGGTCTGGTTCCTACTCGCATCATATCCATGCAAAAACAGGAACACCCCACTATTATAACCGGTGGGCCGGACACACATAGGGTAAAACCCTAACCACTATTCCTGACCGGTGGATCGGTCTGGTTCCTGCTCGCATGGTGTTCCACTGTAAGTAATTAGTATCTTTTAATAGCATTGAAGATCTGGTTTGTATTTATTGAGCTCGGGATCCCCCACTATTATAACCGGTGGGCCGGATACACATAGGATCTCATGTCCTAACCACTATTATTACCGGTGGATCGGTCACACATAGGGTAAAACCCTAACCACTATTCCTAACTGGTGGATCGGCTGGTCCCGTCTCAATATCTTCCACTTTAAGATATTAGTGTCTTAAATATTTTATTCAAAAAAATTTGACATTCACAAACATTTGCCCAGACATGCGTGACTAAATCCATGAAAACCCTAACTCCCATGCAACCCTACTCCATGCAAACCCTAACATCATGTCATTTCATGCAAACCCTAACATCATGTCATTTCATGCAAGACCCTAACACCATGCCATTTCATGAACCCTAACAACATGTCTCAAGTCATATCATACAATAATGACATAAACATACACATAGTTCTCATGCCACAGTTTATTCACACCAACATACTTCAACTCTACAATCATGCCACATGCGAAATAATTAATAATAACGAACATAAAATACATGGCATATCAAACACATAGTGCATGCAAACACATAAATGGCCTTAGTAGACCCTTACCTAAAACGTCACCGGTCTTGGTGCACGCTCCTATTCCACTTGAGGGATTTGATTGGGTTCGCCTATTATATCAAAGCATACTAGAATTAGACTCTCTTACATAATTCTAAATTATTTCGAGGTTTGGTTTTAGGATGACATTTTACTATTCAATAATTAACTATAGAAACTAATATAATTAATTTACTTATTTTCTTTCGAAAAGGTAATAAACTAAGGGTTTCTACCCTTCTCACAAAATAGATTTAATAATATCATAACTATGATGATGATAATAAGAACAATAATAAGAATGATAATAATAAAAATAATTAGTAATATAAATAAAGTATAATAATATTAATGGTACTTTTTATAAATACAATATTAGATATTAATGATATCAAAATTCTTAAAATTAGAAGTTGGATTTCTAACCATCCCACAATGATAAAAATAATACTATTCAGAATTGTGATAATAAAATTAATAATGTATATATACTTATATTATATTTTAATAAAGGTAATAATGATAATATAACTAAAATAATGTTGAAAAATGTTAATAATGTTAATAAAATTAATAAATGCGAGGCCTAATTAAAATTTAAGGCCTTTGTTCTTCCAGAAATAATCACAGTATCAACCAAATAATTATACTAATATTATTATTATTATTATTATTATTATTATTATTAACATCAATTATGTAAAAAATCTAAGTAAATAGGTAAGGGCCGAGATAATTACTGTATCTTACTCAATAATACTCCCAGACCTGTAAACAAAATTTAGAAATTAGAATACGGTCAATATTACTAATAATAATAATTATAATAATAATAATTAAAGTTGAATTAATACTAAAATTTTGGATAAAGTTAGAATAATTATAAATAATTCGAAACTAAGTATTTAAAATGTCTATGGCATCACCTTGAGTTGGAGGATGTAGGTGGAACCGGCAGTGGTTCCCGGAGGTGGCCGGAAAATGGATCTAAGAGGGTTAAAAATGAAGAAAAAGAGGTGAGGGGAAGGAGAAAAATAAAATAAATCTATGGGGCTGTGGAGGAGATTTATCAGGAGTTAATGGTTGGTTTGGAGGTGTTAGAAGCGGCGCATATGGTGGTGGAAGGTGGTTCGACGTCTCGGGGTGAAATTTTCTATCGAAGCAACTAACCAACTTTGTGCGATTATGGAGGCTTGTACAAGATGAATCGAAGGTTTTGGTTAGTTTAGTTAATTAGAGGGTATTGTAGGGAAGAGATTGGGAGCAAGAGGAGGCATTGAAGTTGGCCGGAGATAGATTAATAGTCGTCTAACGGGGCGGTGGCGCACGGTCTGAACTTAGGGTTTCGGGGAAATAAAAATCCGGAACCCAGGTTATGAGGATGGTTTTTATAGTTGTGGAGGTTAAGGTTGAATTGGGGAGGTTACCAGGAGTTGAAATTGGGAGGGAAATTGGTTTAATTCAAGCCGAAGGTCGGGCGGCAAAAACTTGAATTTTTGCCGACCTTCGCGAGGCAACAGTGCACAAACGAGTGGGAGAGAGGGGCAGTTGATGGTTTCAAATGAACATGAAGATCGAGGGGAAGAAAACGAGTGGGAGAAGAGCCGGTCACGCCACGTGTGGCCAGCGGCGCCATTTTCGGGGAGAAAGGGAGCTGGCGGTTATGGCGTCGGGCGGGAGGAGGAAGAAGATGATGGGGGAGGCTGGACCGGGCGGTTCGCGGGGGAGAAAAGAAGGAAAAAGGGAAAGACCGGGCGGTTTGGCGCGAAGGGAAAAACGATTAAATGAAATGACGAGTTTTGACGTAAAAAAGCCTGAAGGACAGAATTTTGGGGTTGACGTGCAACGGTAATATGAATGAAGTGAAACGCGGAGTTTGATTGGGATAAGGACATAAAACGTAGCGCAGAAGAGGAGAGGGGGCGGCGACTCGCGGGCTAGACCGCGCCGAAGGAAAAGGAAAGAAGAAAAGGAATTGGGCCGCGCAACAGGCCCAATTCAGGCGAAGAAGAAAATGAAAGAAAGGAAAGAAAAAGGAAAAGAAAAGAAAAGGAAAAAGGGAAAAAGGAAAAGAGAATTAATTTAGGTTGGGTCAAATTAAATAAATCTGAATATTTAGGATATTTAAAATTAAAAATATTTAAATAAAATAATTTTTAAATCCCTTTTTAGGCTAGATAGTATTTTTAAAGGATTTCTCAAAGTTTCCATTTTAAATTAATAAATCCCTCAAATTTTATTTAATTTAATTATTTATAAAATTAAAATTCATTTGAAACTATTTTATCTTTCTTAATTTGAATAAAATAATTTATTTAAATAATTTCCCAAATTAAAATCCTTAATTAGATATTATACCAAAATTTCCTTTACTTAACATATTTATAAAATCTCTTATTAATTTGCCCTACTAAATTTCCTTTTATTTTAGTAAAAATAATTTACTAAATTAAATTTTCAAATAAAACCTTATTTAAATATAATCTTTAAAATTAGAAAATTTCGGGGTATTTCATAGGGTGTGCAGCCTACACTTCCTTGCACTGGTCCCCTCCCTTCTGTGACCCCAGAACCCCCACCAAACCCCCCTCTTTGACCCTACAAATTCCCTCCCCTATCCCTTGGTCATGTGAGCTACACCACCCTACACGCCAGCCAGAGCCAACCACCCCTCCCCTTATCTTCTTCCTTCTTTTGTCCACTTCCCCCAACCATCTCCCCCTATATATACCCCTTGCCTCAATTTCCCCTTTTTTCTACCATTCGAAAACCACCCCAACCCTCCTTACACCACCTCTTCAGTTGCCACCACCGTTGTAGTGTGCTCCCACCCTCCATTGAATGAGTCCTTCTCCTACCCATAACTCCCCTTCCTCTTCTCACCCCACTTATGCAAAGTGGACAACTCGATCTACCCTTTTTCACCCATCCCCACCACCTACACGCCCTGCACTGCCACCACTGCAGCAACCACCACCCTCACTGCCTCCCTTCCTACCCAAAAAACTTTCCCTAACCTTTCCAAATCAACATTTCCCCTTTCCTTCCCCACTTCCTCCTCCTTATCTAACCTTTCCTCTCAACCACCACCACAACTGCCTTTTGCGCTATAGTCGTGAGACACCTCCACCACCAACACAACCCTCTTTGACCTAGAAGCCCAACCACCCACAAAACCTAGATCCTCTCCTCTTTTCCAACCCCAAAACCTCTTCTTTTCAATCACCACAATTGCTACAGTCGTGCACAACCCCTTGCTAGTTGTCCCTTTTTGGTTGTGCCCTTATCCCTTGTACTTATTTAGTATATTTTATTTGAAATATTTTATTATTATTAACATTATTAATATTTTTATTATTACTATTAATATTTAGTTAGGGAAATAAAGAGAATGAAAATGGAGTAGGAAGAAGTTTAAATAAATTTTTATTCCATTTCTTATAGGTTGTGAACCAAATCCTTCCCGTGAGGAGATGTAGGATTCGTGCTCCAAGCCCAATATCCTATTAAGTAAGGATATGATTAAGGCTTGGTTTTTCTATGATTTATGTTCTTATAGGTTAATGATATAGTTTGTGTATTTATATGTGAATGTGGACTAAATATGTGTGTAGTGCAGTTTGCCATACAAGGAGCTAAGGTATGTTGTGTATGATTTATAATGTGTGTAATATGGGGGATATGACTTGTTATGTATGGCATGCTCTATGTATGATTGTTATGGTATAACATGCATGCTTAAAGGCCTTAGGTGGATTTGAATGGTTGTAGTGATCTAAAGGAAATAAAGAAGATGGAATAAGTAAGAAGAAGTGGGAAAAAGCCTGAGTGTGTTGTGACATATGGGTGATAAAATAAAGGGAGAAAGTAATAAAATGAAGGGTTGGGGTAAAATCTCTCATGGGGAGTGTGAGGCTTGCATGGGGTATGTATTCCTTACATAGGGGAAAAGCTTACGTGGAAAAAGTTAGTATGAGGGTTAAACATGGGGAGGAAAGAGTATTTCGGGTGATCGGAGTGTTTGTAAAGGAGATAGTTTGTGGGTTGGTGGAAGTGTGCATGGGAGCCTAACTATGGTTTTGGGGAAAACCCTAAGTATAGGGGTATTATGAGAGATTTTATAGAGTTTGGTTTGATTTTGGGTTGTGATTAGTAATGATGCATATGAAGGGTCAGAGTCAAGTGAAAAGGAGGGTGGAGTTTGTGTGTGAAGGGAAGGTGTAGAAAAAAAGAGGTATATTAGAGTTTTTGGGTAACCAACTAGGGTTCTTTATCACATGTGGAAGTTGGAGAGTAAGGTTTTGATCTTTAAAGTGGGTTGAGTGGAGTGATGGTGTTGGATTCAAAGGGATCATGAGCCATATAGGAAAAAGAGATACTAGGGCCATATATGCCATATTAGAGTTTCAAGGGAAAACCCTAGTAAGCGATGGTGAGCCTAGGTGGAGAAATGGAAAAGTGGGTCTTGACCAACATGTGTGGGGGCTTTTAGATTCATGGTGAGTAGGATGGAAAGATAAATAGAGGTCTTGGACTCTTGGGAGTGTAGAGGTCTCAGGTTATGGGATAGGATTATTCAAAGAGTCTAGGGTAGAATAGTAATAATGAGTCGAGAAGTCCATTAAGGGAATGCATGTCTTGTTAGGAGTCACTTATTAAATAATACATGAATAAAATACTAACCATTTAAAGTGGAATAATATTGAGCTAGGCCCAAACCAATCCACCAGCAAGAATAGTGGCCAAGAGTATTTTTACCCTGGAAACTAATCTACCTACAAATAATAGTGACTAGGTGTGTTCTGTCCTGGAGTGTATTCCAATCCACAAACTATAATAGTGGGGGATCCCAAGCTCAATAAACCGAACCTTAGATGATAACAAATAATAGGAAAAACACCAAGCACTTATAAAGGAACACCATGTGAGTTGATGCCTGACCGATCCACTAGATTGAATAGCGGCCAAGAGCATTTTACCCTGGAGGCTGATCCACCAACAAATAATAATGGCCAGGAGTATTTTACCTTAGAGTGTATTCCGATCCACTAGATATAATAGTGGGTTTATCGTACTCATAAGGATATAATTAGAGAGATGTGAAAAGATGGAATTAATGTCGTAAATTATAGTAATGGTGATTATTCTAATTGACATAATACTTGCATTATATGCCTCTTACGTGTTATGCTTTATCTCAACCATATGGTTACCTTAGTATGTTCCATACTGATCACATTTTTCAATGGTGCTTCTCATTCCCATGAGGAGTGGCCCCTTCTGAGTCAGTGCAGGTAGGAGATGTTACCCTCGATGGATTCGATGTGTCTGACACCTTAAGTAGGGCAGAGTGATGATTTGGTGTACCTATTGTAGGGTCCAAGAGGGTGTTCTGTCAAATTTTTTTGTTTTCTATTTTTTTTTATCATTTTTATTTCCCCTTAATTGGATTTTTTTATATTATATTTTGTTGATGTACTAAACTTAACATTTGCATATGCTGGTTTTACGTATGAATGTTGAAATATTATGGTTTTTATTGATCAATTGTGTTAATAATTTTAGTACATTTAGCGTTGTGGTTAGTATGAGATTGGCCAAGGGTCAATCTTGTACTAATCATGATGGTAGAAACCCCCTCATTTTTAGTGCATGGTTTTCCTTAAGAAACAAAAAATTTCAACTGTAAATTTTAGGGATATTACAGATGCCATCGCCTTCTCCCATTTGGAGACATAATCCACAGCGACTAAAATAAACTTGTTGTTGTAAGATGATGTGAAGGGTCCCATGATTTCAATTCCCTAAGCATCAAATACCTCAACCTCAAAGAATGTTATCGAGAGGCATTTTGTTTCTTCTTGATATGTTACCAATCCTTTGGCATTGATCGCATGAAGTAACATATTGTCAAACATCTTTGAAAATTTTGGGATAATATACCCCCTTGGAAAACCTTTGAAGCTAATTTAAAAGTGCTAAGATGATCCCCATATGGTGAAGAATGACAATGAGCAATGACACTTCCAACTTCTTCTCCAAGTAGACATCTTTTATAGACCTCAACAATAAATTTCGTGTAAAGATGAGGATTATACCAATAGTAATCCTCGACATCCAAGAGGAACTTATTCTTATACTAATAGGACAAGTCCAGTAGTAGTAACCCCCACATGCATTATAATTAACAAAATCGGAAAACCCTAGGGTGGAAAAGCTGGTAAAGGCTAAAAGGTTATCATCTAGAAATGAATCATCGAATGGAGAACTATCCTCTTCACCTCCCTCCATGTCCTACCTTAATCAGGAGAGATGATCGGCCACTACATTCTTAATTCCCTTTTTATCTTGAATTTCAAGATCAAACTCTTGGAGCAGAAAGATCCATCTAATCAAACATGGCTTCATGTCCTTCTTTGTCAATAAGTACATACAGGCTGCATATCCTGTGAAAACAATAATCTTCGATCCTAACAAGTATGATCAAAATTTATCCAATGCAAACACCAAAGCCAAGAGCTCTTTCTTGGTTGTAGAGTAGTTAACTTGGACATCATAAAGAGTTCAACTCACATAGTAAATCATGTATACCTTTCCACCTTTTCTCTGCCCAAGGACCATTCTCGCTGCATAGTCACTTATATCACTCATAACCTTGAATGAGATGTTCAAATCAAGAGGCTACATCACTAGAGCAGTTGCCAATGCCTATTCTAACCTATTAAAAGCAACCAAACACATTGGTTAAAATCAAAAGACACATCTTTAATGGGTAATTAGGTTAAAGGTTTAGCAATTTTTAAAATTCCTTAAAGAATCACCGATAGAAACTACTATGTCCCAAGAAGCTATGCATGCCTCTAACAGAAGTTAGGGTGGCATCCTTTCAGTAATGTTGATTTTCACCTTATCTACCACAATGCCCCAAGTAGAGATGACCAAGAAAAATCCCTTATTGTACCATAAAATGACACTTTTTTTCAATTAAGAACAAGTTTCACTTTCCTGCACCTCTCTAAAACCTTAAAAAGATTTCTCAAACAATTGTCAAAAGTAGTAATATATACCAAAAAATCATCCATAAAAACTTCCATTATGTCTTCAACAAAGTCAGAAAAGATAGTCACCATGCATCATTGTAACATAGTAGGAGCATTACATAGGCTAAAAGGCATCCTTCAATAGGAAAAGATGTTGTAGGGACACGTAAATGTAGTCTTTTCCTAATCGGACGAGTGAATGGGGATTTGGAAAAATCCCAAATACCCATCTAAGTAATAAAAATAAGAATAACGAGCCAACGTTTCTAACAATTGATCGATAAATGGTAGGGTAAATGATCCTTACGAGTGGCCTTATTAAATTTCCTATAATCGACGGTCATTCACCAACCCGTGATGGTTCATGTTGGGATTAATTCACTTTCCTCATTTTTAAGGACCATCATTTCTCCTTTTTTTAGGTACTATCTACACTGGACTCACCCATTTACTATTTGAAATAAGATAGATGACTCCCTCATCAAGTAGCTTAAGAACCTCTTTTCTCACCACTTCCTTCATATTAGGCTTCAATATCCTTTAATGTTCAATGGAGGGCTTATACCCTTATCCTAAAAGAATTCGATGCATAAAAATGGAAGGATTTGTGCCTTTAAGATCATCTATGGTATAACCAATGTCTTCTCGATGTAGCAAAAGAATTATAAAAATCTTTTCAATTTCTACCCTACTTAGGCCAGCATTTACAATGGCCTGGTATTTAGAATTAGAGTTAAGAAACTCATACCTTAGCGAAGAAGGGAAGGGTTTTAACTCCACCTTAGGTATTACCTCTTTCTTCAGGGAAAGGATGCTCGATTCCACTTCAAGAATTTATGTCTTTTGCTTTGCTTGAGGAAAAATGGGACTTTCCTCCAACATCTTATCAAAACAAATGATTTTAAGATTTTTATGTCTAGTTAATCTGTCTCTTATCAAACACCCATTAAGAGGATCACATCAGAAGAGTTCAATAAGATCCTCATTCACCACCTTGTCAATCAAGTCAATTCTATAACAAGTGTCATCGATTAGAGGGAATTTCATAGCATTAGATAAAACAAACTCCACCTTCTTACTCCCAACATTCAAAGAAAACCTCCCATTTTTAACATCAATGATGGCTCCAGCAGTTGCTAGGAATGGCCTACCTATAATGATAGGAATTTGAGAATCTTCCTCAATTTTCAAAATAACAAAGAAAACTAGTATAAAAAAAACTTACCAATCTGGATGGATACATCCTCCAAAATACCTACCAAGCATATTACTGATCAATCAGCCAACTATAGGAAGATGATAGTGGGCTTTAAATCTCTCATTTGCAACTTGTCATACATTGATAATGGCATTAAACTTATACTTACACCCAAATCACATAACGCATGATTAATGGAAATATTACCAACAATGCATGGAATAGAAAATGAACTAGTGTCTTTTAACTTAAGGGGTAACTTATTTTAGACAATATCACAACACTCCGCTATAAGAGAGACTGTTTCATATTCCTCTAACATTCTCTTACTAGACTAAATATCCTTCAAAAACTTTATATATGAGGGAATCTAAGAAATTTTTTTCAACAAAAAGAATGTTAATATGAAATTTTTTTAATATTACCAAAATCTTCCTAAATTACCTTTAACCATAGCCAACATTTTAGGGAAGGATAGGGGAGGCTTATAGGGTGTAGGTGGAACATATTTTTTAACCATTTCTTTTTTATTATTAGTTTGTTCCTCATCAATTATTGGCTCCTTAACATCATTATCTAAACTCTCATCACTCCCCTTCATCCTAGGTCCTTTTATCTCCATCCCCTACCTCAATGTAATGCCATTAACTTAATTTTTAGGGCTTGTTTTAGGTTTCCCTAGAATCAATCCAGAATGTCTAGAAGATGAGCTAGCTTGTTGGGCTATTTGCATGATTTGGTTTTCTAGCATCTTGTTATGTATAGCTAATGAATAAACCTTAGAAGCTAAAATTTTCATGGCTTCACTCATAGCTCTATTCTGGTGTTTAAAGTCATTTGTTTACTTCGTAAGCTCTTCAATTTTTTTGCTGACATCAAAACATTCTCCATCAATGTATTCAAATTAAACTTTTGGGTAGGTGGGTTGGGAGGTCTTAAAGTCTGAAAACCTAGAGGGACATAATTATATTGAGGCACAGGATTCTGAGGAGGATTTTTATAAGATAAATTCTGATGATTCATTCACCCAAGGTTATAAGTGTTGGAAAAAGGATCCCCTTTTTATTAAAATCTTTCACATAATTAGCATACTCATTAACACTCAATCTAAGGGAAACTTAGTAATTCCACATATTTCACATGATGATTGATCAGGATAAGATGATAAGGCATTTACATTTAATTTGTCAAATTATTTGAACATGGTATATACCTAGAAACAAGATGAACTAATGCATCAACACCATACCTCTTGCTCTTTTTGGGTAAAGAGTCTCACCCAACCATTGGAAATAATTTTGGGTCATATCTTCAATGAGTTGCCATGCCTCTCAAGAATAATTGTTCATTAGTGCACCTCTGACTATGACATCAATAGTCATCCTTGTGTTCTATCAAAGACCATTATAGAATGTATGGACACCTAACCAGATCTCCAGTTCATGATGTGGGAACATCCTCAAGAGGTCTTTGTACCTCTCCCAAGCATCATATAATGATTCCCCTTCTTTTTGCATAAAGGTTGTTATTTGATTCCACAATTGAGCAGTTTTTCTTGGAGGGAAATACTTTGGCAAGGAATGCTTGTGAGAGTTTATCATAAGCAGTGATGGAGATGGGAGGAATTGATTGCAACCAAGCCCTTGCCATGTTCTGTAATGAAAAAGGGAATAACCTTAGCTTCATAGCATCATCTGAGACTCTATTAAGGTGCGACATATTAGAAGATAGCATCATCCAAGACTCCAAATTGATTTTGCTGCACCATATAATGGAGTGCAGGCGTAAACTCAAAATTGTTAGTAGTGACATTTGGCTTCCTAATACTTGATTGCATTCCATAGGCATTAGGAGATGCAAACTCCCTAAGAGAACGATTTTGCTCATCTCATCCATTTGTGTCAATCATGACTTCCAAACTTGTGCTTTCTTTCATCTTACATACCTAAGTTCTTAATTCACTCAAGGTTCTCTCAATTTTAGGATTCAACGCAACTAGAGGTTCTAAATGGAGAGGTCATTGCATATAAGGCACCTAAAGATGAAAAACAACAAATGATCAAGGTGGGAAAGAAAAGTGTAGAAGCAAAGGAAAGTAAGTAAAGAAAAAACTAGACCAGCTAAATGATAAAAAGAATCAATATTGATTTTACCAAAATCCTCGGCAACGAAGACAAAAACTTGATGGCTGCTAATCTACAAGCATACAACTACGTGTAGCATGTCAAGGTCGTATCCACAGGAATTTCACAATTAATTACCAATTTTTATTATTTTAGCTATCTAGATTGTTATAAAATGGGAAAATGGAGGTAACTAATAAATTGACTAATAAATTGAAGATGTTGAAACTATAGACGTAAACCTAGGATTAAACTTCGGTCTCATTTTTGGTATTCAAAAATGAATTATTAATAAGTCGTATTATAGTTCAATATTACTATGAACAATCGATCAATTATAATTCACTAGCTTCTTTCAAGGCATAGCAATTTACCTAATCTAATCCATTGAATATTTTCCTAGCTAATAAGTTAGATTAAATCCATTAAACACCACTAACTAAATAGTCCCTAAGAATCAATTGTCTACTCTCCTGATTAATCGGATTTCCATTCGTATATTAATTTTCCAGCATTGAATTTAACCTTTTAGTTATATATATATAAATATGTGTGTCTGTCTCTGTGTCTGTGTCTGTGTATGTGTAGGTGTGTTTTAAAACCCGACTTATATCAATAATTTCCAATATATGAAACTACCTATATGAACCATAAATATGATATATAATTTAACTCATCATATTCATACCGAATAAAGCCTAATTCAATCCTAGAAAAGAGAATTACTCACTTATGACTGAATAAAATGTAAAAAATAAATTTAATTAATTTACATATTGTAGAAATAATAAATAAAGGAAGAGAGAATGAAAAATCATAGATTGAAGATGAAATTAACGATCTGTAAAGTTGAGGTATGCCTTTCACAAATCTTGATTGAAGAAAAAAATTACATAAGAATTAAAAGTAAATTACAATTAATTGTTTTTACTTGAGAATAATACAAAGAATTTAGCCTCCTCTTCCTTAATACGGTTGTCTCTCCTCCTTTTATACTCATTGTGTTTCAACACATAAAAGGAGTGGAGAATCAAGGGAGAAAATCATATGTTACCATAAAAAAGAGGTATATTATTAACCTCAAAAGTGAAACAATGTCATTAGACTTATTTTTTTGATAATATGTGGTTCTTGATAACTAATACATTTACTTAAGTGTGTATGCACAACAATTGACTTATCCAATTAATGTGTTATCCAAAAGTGAAAAAGTAAAAGAGAAATCAAGTTTCAAAGTACAAGAAAACAACATATGGAAAATAACAAATACTTTAAGGTTAAGGATAATATTTTTTTAATTCATAGGTTTCTTTTAAATATTTAAGCTAAGTAAAGTTCATATTTTATTTCATAAACTCGTTAAAAGTATTTTTCAAACAACAAGATTGGTTTCATTGAAAACCAATCAGAGAAAGTTTATGGGAGAAAGTTTAGTGGACACCTTACCAAATTAGAGGAAATTTGGGGTCATCTAAATTGGGGAGAAGGATGTTTAAGATGGGATTAGATGAAGGGGATGCTTTTGCATCACCTTGCCTCTTCACACAGCCTACATGTGCACAATCCCTGCTGAAGGCTCGGGTGCGCACTGCCTATCATATGCTCGTGTAGTTGATGAGTTCATATTTTGACACATTTTATACCCTTATAATCTTAGATTTTGGTAGTTTATTTAACTAATATAGGGGAATAATTATTGTTTTATGCTTAAGTGGTAAAATTTGCATAAATATTATTATTTGAGCTAAAATGATATAAATTAAGTAAATTTTGAATAAAATATTATTTATTAATATTTATTGAATTTTATTTTGCAGGATTTGTTTTTAAATAAAAGAAAATTAAAAAAAAAAAGAAATAAGACCTTTGGACCAACGGCCAAAGGCCGAAGGCCCAAAGGCGAGGAAACAAAGCAAACCAAACAGGCCGCACGAGAAGAAAAGTCAGCCGTAAGGGCTGACGTGGAAAGAAGAAAGGCTCGAACGACATCAGGAAGCCAAACGAGACAAATGACGGCAGAAGAAAAAGGAGAATCGAGTCGCACAGCACAGGGCTCACGTGGCGGCGAAAAGTCAAACTCGACGCATGAAAAAAATTTATAAAGGAGCGGAACAGAAGACGACGCAGCCTTCAGCACGGACGACGCGCAAAGGACAGCGCCGCACGGAGTTCGAGGCACGGAACGTCAGCCTCTGTCAGCCGCCAACCTAGAACGAAGGAAAAGAAAAAGAAATTTGGCACAGAAATCAAGGCACCGAGAGAGAAAATTAGAGAAGAATTAATACCGGTAGAATTTATTTCAAATAAAATTAATTTTTATCTGAATAAATTCTAAATCTTTTATCCAAAATTAATTCCGGTTATTTCTTTCTCTTATTTTTAATTTATATTTTAGATATATATTTCTGTGTAATTAATTCTTTAATTATGGCTGGCTGATTATTTATTGTTAGGGAATGAATTGAAACCCTAGATTATGATTTGAATTATAATTTTATTTTCTTTGTTTCGTGAGATTGTTTCCTGACTCTATGTTAATTGCTATCGTTTATATGTATGATTCTGTCAAGTATAGTTTATTTGGTGCATGCCTTGTTCTGGTTCCTCATAAGTGACAGTATGTAGGATTATTTCCCTGCTAGGTGGCCATCTAAATATACTAGAATTTATATGTATAAATTGCAGCTAGGTTAGATAGCAATTCACCTAATCGTTTTGTGATTCTAACCGAAGTGGTAAAACGTTTCGATACGTGTGGGTCAAGGAAAGGAAATACAGCTAGACATGCTTTTTGTACTAGTATGGGTACTTAGATTGACAGCCTTCCACTTACACTTAATGCATTAAATCTAGTTAAATATAGGAGCCGCTTGTTGCTGCTATACTGCTAGTATTTAATAGGGTTAATATTGGTGCTTTGTCGTATTAATTAATTAAGGGGAGTAATATAAGGTGTATAGACCTGCTTTTGGTGTGCAACTTGGTCGATCTCTTTCTCACGATTAAAAGATGACTTAGAAATAAATATTATATTACGACCTAATCTAGTGGTGGATTTTTATTTCCCTAACATATTTCTCATATCTGCGGTTTCCCTTTATTTTCATTATTAGTTTATTTTATTTTATTTTATTTATTCATTTTATTATTTTATTATCATTATTATAACCCCCATTAGTATTTTTCTTATTTATTTATTTATTTTGTGTTATTTAGTGTTTTTATTTTTATTTATAGTTTAAGCGAGTTAAATAGAGGTGAGCCCTCTCAATCCCCGGCTAGAACGATACCCTTATTTACCAGTGCTACAATTGACAACAAGAGGGTTTAAATTGCGTGCCGGCTATGGTCACACCAATTTTTGGCGCCGTTGCCGGGGACTGGTAACTTCACCTTTATTTTGCTAGTATTTTTAGTGTGTGTTTTTTTTTTTAGTGTTTTTGTATTTTTTCTTTTAGTTTGTTTTAGATTTTCTTAGGATTTTGGGTGTGTTTTGTTATTAACTTTTTCCTTTGAAGTGTTAGTATTTTCAGGTGGCTATGAGAGGATCCTTTGGTTATGGACAACTTTGCTCGAATCTTAACGCAAGAGTAAATGAGGTAAGTATGAGTAGTCTTGAAGATAAACTTAACAAACTCACTGCTCTTGTTTTGCAGGTAGCTGAAGCTAGAGTTATTAATACAAGTGGAGTGTGTCATACGCAAGGAAATCCATATGCCTACCATGAAAAAGCTATGAGAGGAGGAGGATGGACTCAACCTAATATTCAGTCTTTCAATGGTTTTCAAGGACATGATCCCTATACAAGCACATACTATTCGGGAATGAGGCATCAACCCAACTTTGGATGGGAGATGAATGATCAGTATCAAGTGCCATATCAAGACCCTTACACATGTGATTATGAAGCTTCAAAATATTATCAATATCCTCAACAAGATTCTTCTCTAGTTTCAGAACCCTTAAGTTCAGAAAAAATGGATAAGATTCTTGAAGAACTGACAAATGGTCAAAATCAGTTGGTAGAAAGCCAAAATCAACATATACAAATGAATGATCATTATTCAGTGCCATATCAAGACCCTTACATATGTGATTATGCAGCGTCAAAACATTATCAATATCCTCAACAAGAATCTTCTCCATTTTCAGAGCCCTCAAGTTCAGAAAAAATGGATAAGATTTTTGAAGCATTGACAAACAACCTAAATCAACTGGTGCAAAGTCAGATTATGCAAAATGAAAGGGTGCCAGTGCTAGAGGAGAAAATGGGTTATATGGTCAACCTAATGAATCAATCACAAGCACAAGAAGAGCTCTCTAGTACTTCAATTCCAAATTCAAGTCAAAGTTATGAGGATGATGATGCTATATCTGAATGTGAGGATGAGCCAGTTGAGAAGGTTTCCATGAAAAACATTGAAGAGCAAGATCAAGTGGAAGAAGAGATTATAAAAGTAGAAGAAGAATCTCATCAAAATGAGGATCAAGTGAACAAAGAGAAGTATATGGATGACAAGGCTATCACTTTCACCTACCATATACCATCTTTGAACATTTATTCCCCACTTTTACTTGGAGATGACCATGAGACACAAGGTAAGCCTTTGAACCACTTTAATTTTATTTATGCTAACTACACTCCTTGTTTTTCCTCTTTTAGCAGGTTATATGGATCCAAGAGTGAAGAGAGTAATCAAATCACCTTGGATACATTTAATAAAAAGCGTGATGCTCCAAAGGAGAGGTTACGTTGGAAGGATGTTGATGGAAACCTGTTAGGGTTTCTCAAAAGGATCGAAAGATTAATCGAGCGCAACGTTCGATTCGCCGGTTCAGCCTAAGGAACAACTCCAAAGGAAGACCAAAAGATTCAGAGGCACAGTTTGTACAATGGCAACTAAAATTTGAAGAGTGAATGATCTAGATCGATCAAAGGTAAGAGAGCATATTCAGAAGAACGAGCGAATGAGAGAATCGCCGAGAGAGAGAGAGACAAGTCGCGAGAGAAGAATCCAGAAAACTCAGCCAAAAATATTCAGTCAAAAGTATTGTCCTGTTACACATTGACCCAGCTATATATAGGCGTATTACAGACCGTATGTCGACGTACAAAATACACAATACAGACCTTCGAATACACGCTAAACCTTCAACGGAAAGGCCGAATGGCCTGGTTGTTTTTGGGCCACAAAATAGTCGATCAGCCCAAACAAACCCCAAAAATAAAAATGTCCCAAATACAATTAAGTTTAAGACTTAATTCCCATCAGCTAAAAATAACACTTTAGCTAATCATGGCTATTAAGGATTGATTAATCCATAATTCATCTAGTCCAAATTAAGGACCGGGTGGCAGATTATACAACCGACCTAATTTCCATTAGCCAATTTCGACCGGCGAATGCATCATATGGGATTACAATTTATTAAAAAAAATTACATAATCTGCACATTCCAGCAACTGCATCCAAAGATCCATAGAGCCCATATGCTGCATTACACTCCTATTTATTCACCAAATAAGACAAACAATTATAAGTAAATAATTCACAGCAATTTTCAAAATTAATTAAATATAAATTCTTAAGATTCACATCATTCCCCTCTTCTTGGAAATGTTTCGCCTCTGAAACCTGAATAAGTCCCAGAAATGGACTAAGATCAGCCACATTAAAAGAATTACTCACATTCCCAAATTTAACAGGTAAATCAATTTTATAAGCATTATCATTAATTTTCTCTAATATAGTAAATGGTCCATCTCCTCTAGAGTCCAACTTTGACTTTCTAAAATTTGAAAACCTTTCTTTCCTAAGGTGAACCCAGACTAAATCTCTAGGTTTAAAAATCATTTTTCTCCTTCTTTTATTAGCATGTTCAGCCATCTGTTGCACCTTTTTATTAATCTGTTGGCTTACAGTCTCATATAACCTTTTCATATTATCAGCTCTAGATTCAGCATCAAAATTTTGCAATTCAGCATGAGGCAAAGGACTCAAATCTAAAGGAGTTAATGGATTAAAACCATACACAATCTCAAATGGAGTTTTATTAGTTGTAGAATGTAAAGTCCTATTATAAGCAAATTCCACTTGAGGTAAAACATATTCCCATTGTTTAAGATTCTTTCCAAGGACAGCTCTTAACATGTTTCCTAAAGTTCTATTTACTACCTCAGTTTGTCCATCAGTTTGAGGGTGACAAGTTGTAGAAAACAATAACTTAGTCCCTAATTTTCCCCACAAAACCTTCCAAAAATGACTTAAAAACTTAACATCTCTGTCTGAAACTATAGTCTTAGGAATACCATGTAATTTAACCACATTAGAAAAAAATAATTCAGCCACTGCTACAACATCATTTGTTTTATTACAAGGTATAAAATGAGCCATTTTACTGAACCTATCTACTACAACCATTATTGAATCCTTAGCTCTATTAGTCCTAGGTAATCCTAAAACAAAATCTAAAGATACATCAACCCAAGGATGGTTAGAGACAGGTAAGGGAGTATATAAACCAAAAGGTTTTGAAGTAGTTTTTGCCTGCCTACAAGTAATACAATTGACACAATGTTTTAAAACATCCATTTTCATGTGTGGCCAATAAAAATGTTCAATTAAAACATCTAAAGTTTTCTAAGATCCTAGATGTGCCATTAACCCACCACTATGGGCTTCTTGAATTAATAAACCTCTGTAAGAACATGCAGGAATACACAACCTATTTTCCCTAAACAAATATCCTTCATTAATGAAATACTTTCCTTGTGAGGAAACTTCACACCTTTTATAGATTTCTTTAAAATCAATATCTTCTAAGTATAATAGTTTAATACTGGAAAAACCTAATAAAGTAGTATCAACAGCATTTAATAAAGCATATCTCCTAGATAAAGCATCTGCAACTATATTATCACTACCTTTCTTATATTTAATTATGTAGGGAAAACTCTCAATGAATTCTATCCATCTACCTTGTATTCTATTTAACTTTGATTGACTTTTTAAATACTTAATAGCTTCCTGATCAGTATTAATTACAAATTCTCTATGCCACAAATAATGTTGCCACACTTCCAAAGCCCTTACTAAAGCATACAGTTCTTTTTCATAAGTAGAATAATTCAAAGTACTACCATTTAATTTCTCACTAAAATAAGCTATTGGTTTTCCTTCTTGAGAAAGTACAGCCCCTATTCCTAACCCTGAAGCATCACAATCTAATTCAAACATTTTTTCAAAGTCAGGAAGACTCAACACAGGTGCTTGGGTTAATTTAGTCTTAAGTGTCTCAAAAGATTGCTGTTGTTCTAATCCCCAAGTGAACCCATTATCCTTATTTGTTATGACAGTCAAGGGAGCAGCTATAGTACTAAAGTTTATGACAAATCTCCTGTAAAAAGAACACAATCCATGAAAACTTCTTACTTCAATCACACTCTTTGGCACAGGCCATTCCTGAATAGCTCTAACTTTTTCTTCATCTACAGATACACCCTCTTTTCCTACCACAAATCCTAAGAAAACCACACTTTCCAAACAAAATCTAGACTTAGCTAAATTAGCATAAAGCTGTTCTGTTTTAAACACATTCAAAATAATCCTTAAGTGTTTCAGGTGTTCCTCTAAAGATTTACTATATATAAGTATATCATCAAAATAAACAACCACAAATTTTCCAATAAATTCCCTCAACACATAGTTCATAAGTCTCATAAAAGTACTAGGAGCATTTGAAAACCCAAAAGGCATCACTAACCATTCATATAATCCAAAATTAGTCTTAAAAGCTCTCTTCCACTCATCTCCTGGTTTCATTCTAATTTGATGATACCCACTTTTTAAATCTATTTTAGAGAATATAACAGCACCATGCAATTGATCCAACATTTCATCAAGCCTAGGAATTGGATATCTATACTTGATAGTTATTTTATTTACTGCCCTGCTATCCACACACATCCTCCAACTACCATCCTTTTTAGGTACTAATAACACTGGTACTACACAAGGACTCATAGACTCCTTAATATATCCTTTACTTAACAGTTCAGAGACCTGTCTTTTTAATTCCTTAACCTCTTCAGGATTGGCTCTATAAGCAGGTCTGTTTGGTATAACAGCTCCTGGAATAAAATCTATTTGATGTTCTATTCCCCTTAATGGAGGTAATCCACTAGGAATGTCCTCAGGAAACAATTCACTATATTCTTCTAATAACTGTTTCACTGTACTAGGTACTTCTTCAATTATTCCTCTCTAACACTCATAACAGTCCTTAAAAATCATCAAGTACACATTAGCATTTCTTTTCATTGCCTTTCCTACATCCTTACCTTTAGCATAAAATCCAGAAGTCCCTTTTATGTCCTTTGAACTAAGATCATTCTCCAAATTAGGCTTAGATAACTCCTTATAATCAGATTTAATTTTAGTTTGATCCTTAAATATTTCTTTTGGAGTCATAGGTGCTAAGACAATCTTCTTATCATCCTTCTGTACTTTATACCTATTTTTATAGCCATCATGTATCACCTTCCTATCATATTGCCAAGGTCTACCTAACAACAGGTAAGCAGCATGCATAGGAACTATGTCACATAAAACAGAATCTTCATATTTTCCTAGTTTTAAGTTCACTAAAACTTGTTGACTAACTTTAACGTCTCCTAATTCATTAAGCCATTGCAACCTATATGGTTTTGGATGTTTAGTAATGGTTAATCCTAACTTAGACACCAATAGGGTACTAGCAGCATTAATACAACTACCACTATCTATGGCCATGTTAAAGCACTTATCATCAATTAAACATCGGGTATGGAATATATTTTCTCTCTGTATAGCATTAGAATCAGGTAATTTATTACTATTTAAAGCCCTTCGAACCACAAAAAGATCCCTACTCACTGGTAGTTCTACTTCCTCTTCTAGGTCACTATTATCCTCTCCCACTATATTGACCTCTTCCTCTTCTTCTTTAGATTCAGATTCTATATCTCCAGGCTCTCTAATTAAAATGTTTCTCTTGTTTGGACATTCAGATGCTATATGTCCTAATCCTCCACATCTAAAACATTTAATATCTGTAGTCCTATTTGATCCATTTACAGGGTTTGTCATTACATTCTTACCCTTTTCAAACTTCTGTCCTACCTTAACTTCATTGTTTCTACCTTTAAATTCAACCTTACTATTATTCTTCCAGTTTCCAGAAGTATTTCCCCCAAAATTTCTCCTTACTATAGTCTTAAACCCAATCCCAGGGGGTTTATATTGCCTAGATTTCCTTAATTGAATCTCTATCTTAGTAGCTATATTCACCATTTCATTCAAGGTTCCACAAGGATACAATTTTACTTTATCAGCTATCTCTGAATTTAATCCACTCAGAAACCTAGCCATGGTAGCATCATCATCCTCAATAGCTCCTGTCTTAATAATCAAAACTTCTAGTTCCTTATAATAGTCATCCACTGTCCTCACTCCTTGACTAATAGTTTGCAACCTCTTATGCAATTCCCTATAATAGTAACTTGGCACAAATCTCTTTCTCATTAAGGTTTTAAATTCTGCCCAAGTCTGTATAGGTGGTTCCCCACACCTTCATCTAGTTAACACCAAATTATGATACCAAGAGGATGCATACTTAGTAAATTCTACTACAGCCACCTTAATTTTCTTTTCCTCAGAGTAATTATGGCACTCAAATACTAGTTCTATTTTCCTTTCCCATTCAAAATAATAATCAGGGTCATTCCTGCCATTAAACCCTGGTATACTAAGCTTAAGATTATTCAAATTCCTATCAATGAACTCTAATTCCCTATCTTGCCTATTGTTCTGTCTAGGCATCCTATCACTATTGTGAGATACTTGGTCTTCCAACTCCTCTAGATTAGCTATGGGTGGAATTCTAATCCTAGGATCCATTGGAGCCCTTCCTAAAACTCTTGCTTGATTAGTTTCAACTCTGTTATGTTGCAACTCATTGATTCTTACTTCCTGTTCCCCTAGTCTTTGTTCTAGGTTAGCAGATAAAACAGCAAATTGTGCAGTCATTTGTTCTTGAAAAGTTCTAAGGGTTTCTAAAAGATCATTAATAGACACAGATTGATTAACAGACTGACCATTGTTAGACATAATGAAATTTTTTTTATTTAAACAACTAACACAGCAGCAATTAATGAACAGAAACAACTTATTCAAGAATTTCAGACAAACAGAACACACAGTATAGTCTCAAGACGTATCACAGTATCAAAGATTAACAGAAATAGTAATAGTAAAGCTTACTCAGACTTATTCAATGTCTATAATAATTCGACAATAATGACTAAGTAAAAGGGAACGATATTACCGCGTCTGCTTAAGTAATTAATTCACTTATCTAGGGTACCCCTCTTCTTGGAGGTCTATCCCTGTTTCTCGAAACCAAATGGTTCGCCGGTTATGTTACCTGTATACTTATTAACAAACAAGTAATATTGCGAAGAAATTGGAAATTAAGTATAGCAGATAATAGTATTAAACAAGAAAAATTATGAATCGAGGTTACCAACAACAATTTGTCGCACTGTCAGTCAAGATTCAAGTTCTTGACCAAACCCTAGGTCGATTAGGGTTTCTCTTCGGACTTTCGAAACAGTGGACCAAGATACTTTAATCGCCGGTTTTAGAACGACGAAAATCGAAACAGTCCTCGTCGTTGTAAACCATAAAATTTCACCTCAAGATAAGGTTAGCGAAATACAGAAACCGACTCAAAAATGGAGGAAAACTTAATCAGTAACAAAGAAACTACGAGCACTCTAATAATCGAGGCTCTGATACCAAATGATGGAAACCTGTTAGGGTTTCTCAAAAGGATTGAAAGATTAATCAAGCGCAACGTTCGATTCGCCGGTTCAGCCTAAGGAACAACTCCAAAGGAAGACCAAAAGATTCAGAGGCACAGTTTGTACAATGGCAACTGAAATTTGAAGAGTGAATGATCTAGATCGATCAAAGGTAAGAGAGCATATTCAGAAGAACGAGCGAACGAGAGAATCGCTGAGAGAGAGAGAGACAAGTCGCGAGAGAAGAATCGAGAAAACTCAGCCAAAAATATTCAGTCAAAAGTATTGTCCTGTTACACATTGACCCAACTATATATAGGCGTATTACAGACCGTATGTCGACGTACAAAATACACAATACAGACCTTCGAATACATGCTAAACCTTCAACGGAAAGGCCGAATGGCCTGGTTGTTTTTGGGCCACAAAATAGTCGATCAGCCCAAACAAACCCCAAAAATAAAAATGTCCCAAATACAATTAAGTTTAGGACTTAATTCCCATCAGCTAAAAATAACACTTTAGCTAATCATGGCTATTAAGGATTGATTAATCCACAATCCATCTAGTCCAAATTAAGGACCGGGTGGCGGATTATACAACCGACCTAATTTCCATTAGCCAATTTCGACCGGCGAATGCATCATATGGGATTACAATTTATTAAAAAAAATTATATAATCTGCACACTTCAGATACATTATCTGCACATTCCAGCAACTGCATCCAAAGATCCACAGAGCCCATATGCTGCATTACACTCCTATTTATTCACCAAATAAGACAAACAATTATAAGTAAATAATTCACAGCAATTTTCAAAATTAATTAAATATAAATTCTTAAGATTCACATCAGATGTGTTTAAAGATTTTGAGATGGGAAAATATGTTCTTCCATTGATAGAGAGATCAGCATATATGGACATTGGGCAAAATATTCTCTCTTTACACACGAGCTTAAATTCTATGCTAGGTAAGTTACGTTCTTGCTGGATCAAATCATTCATTAAATCTAACATTTTATCTTTTTCTTCCTTGAAGGATTATGATCATCATGAGGAAGGATTTGGTGAAGCAGCTCTCAAGTGGACGTATCCACCTTCAACGAGAAAAACCGAGATCATGTTAGGCTGAAGACATAAAAACAAGCGCTGCTTGGGAGGCAACCCAATGTCATAAGGGAGTTTTCTATCCTTTAGTTATTTATTTATTTATTTTGTTTTCTCCATACATTAAATTTCATGTTTCCTTAGTTGTTTACACATTGAGGACAATGTGTGATTTAAGTGTGGGGGTGCGTGTGTTTTTGTATGTGAAAAAAAAATTTTGTTTAGATTTATTTTAGAGTGTTTAGCGTTTTTAGAGTCGTAGGAACCCTTAATTAGTCAATGAGGATATAACGAAAAGAGGATCATGAAATTGAGATAAAGCAAGTGGAGATTTTTTGTATTAATTTTGATATAGGGAACACATATCTATGTGCCTAAATGTGAATGGAGAAAGAACATGTATGATTTTCTAACCACCGACATGGCATGTTGAGATTCGTCACATTCCTTAGTGAGCTTTTGAACCATATGTATCTTCTCTTTTCTGAGCGAATTTACACAAAATCATCTACTTTTCTTGGCTTCAAAATTTTTTTTGTAAACCTCATATATGTTTAATTATTTTGATCAAATTATTTGCCATAGATCTTGTAATGGACTATAGAGATTACTAGAACTTACTCTTGTGCTATTCGAAGCTTATAGTCAAAATATGCTCTGATTGAGGAAATGATGAAGGCAGCTTAGAAAAGTTTCCATCACATGACCAAATAGCTTAACCTGATTTGTGTATCCATGATATACATCCCATCGAAACCCTTTGAGCCTATACAAGGAACATATAATTTTCTTCATTACCTACATTGAATAACCGTTGGGCCTTAATATCTTGACCCTTGCTTAAAGCTAGTGGAAGGAAATCAAATCGTTATGGATATAAAGAGTGGTTGTAAATGTGTGTGTGAAAGAAATATATGTATTTATGCTAAGAAAGGGGATTGGTTATGTTTGTTGGAGAGAAAAAAAAATTGAATGAAAAGAAAAAAAAATGACAAAAAAAAATTTTGAAAAAAAAATGAAAAAGAAAGAAAAAAAATGTTAGGATATAAGGAAGAGAGGGAGTTATGGAGATGATGTTAAGAAAGTTCTATTCATGTTATATTTTGGTGTGAAGGTGGAGAGATGCATCATTGATGTGGAGTTAAGCTTTTATTTCATCTACTTATTAGATTCCACTAGCTCTTGATCTTTTTAACACCACACTTCTAAAATACTCCATACCCTTCTTTACCTTAAACCCCGTTAACCAATCAGTAAGTCCTATTTGATTCTTGAGATGAGCAGCCTTTGATCTGATGGAGATTAGTCACAAGAGTTAAGCATATAGTTTAGTCCATTTGGCAAGTATTTGATATCTTTCATGAGGTTTCATCCACCAGAACATGAGCCTTCTTTGTTTATATATGTGAGTCATTTGTTATCTTCATCATCTTAGCTCACATACATGAGTGTTTCTATACATCTATAGCCATGAATCTAAGAGAGAAAAAAATAGAGGGTATCCATAGTGAGGATGGATCTTGATGTGACTAAGGCGTGGTAGATCTTCATCCATAATATTGATCTATTTATACCTGTCATGTTTATGTGTGAACCATATGTTGAAATTGATTCTTTAAATCTCCCAATGCTGAATCTTGATTGATTGCTAATCTCGACGTTTGAAAGTAAAAGATTCTGAAAAAAAAAATGTGTTAAGGGTGTTAGGTATGTTTTTATTTTATTTTATTTGTGCGTGATTTTGTGGGTATATCATCTGCGAAACCCTCACGAGACCTTACTCATCCTCGATGGGTGACCTAGGGGTTTAAAGGGCTTGTTGCACATGCTAAGTGTAATCGTGAGACCTACAAAAGTGGCTAGTTAATTTAATTTTATTTGTTTAGAGTAATAACTTGCTTGAGGACAAGCAAGAAGCTAAGTGTGGGGGTGTGATGAATTCATATTTTGACACATTTTATACCCTTATAATCTTAGATTTTGGTAGTTTATTTAACTAATATAGGGGAATAATTATTGTTTTATGCTTAAGTGGTAAAATTTGCATAAATATTATTATTTGAGCTAAAATGATATAAATTAAGTAAATTTAGAATAAAATATTATTTATTAATATTTATTGAATTTTATTTTGCAGGATTTGTTTTTAAATAAAAGAAAATTAAAAAAAAAAAGAAATAAGACCTTTGGACCAACGGCCAAAGGCCGAAGGCCCAAAGGCCAGGAAACGAAGCAAACCAAACAGGCCGCACGAGAAGAAAAGTCAGCCGTAAGGGCTGACGTGGAAAGAAGAAAGGCTCGAACGACATCAGGAAGCCAAACGAGACAAATGACGGCAGAAGAAAAAGGAGAATCGAGTCGCACAGCACAGGGCTCACGTGGCGGCGAAAAGTCAAACTCGACGCATGAAAAAAATTTATAAAGGAGCGGAATAGAAGACGACGCAGCCTTCAGCACGGACGACGCGCAAAGGACAGCGCCGCACGGAGTTCGAGGCACGGAACGTCAGCCTCTGTCAGCCGCCAACCGAGAACGAAGGAAAAGAAAAAGAAATTTGGCACAGAAATCAAGGCACCGAGAGAGAAAATTAGAGAAGAATTAATACCGGTAGAATTTATTTCAGATAAAATTAATTTTTATCTGAATAAATTCTAAATCTTTTATCCAAAATTAATTCCGGTTATTTCTTTCTCTTATTTTTAATTTATATTTTAGATATATATTTCTGTGTAATTAATTCTTTAATTATGGCTGGCTGATTATTTATTGTTAGGGAATGAATTGAAACCCTAGATTATGATTTGAATTATAATTTTATTTTCTTTGTTTCGTGAGATTGTTTCCTGACTCTATGTTAATTGCTATCGTTTATATGTATGATTCTGTCAAGTATAGTTTATTTGGTGCATGCCTTGTTCTGGTTCCTCATAAGTGACAGTATGTAGGATTATTTCCCTGCTAGGTGGCCATCTAAATATACTAGAATTTATATGTATAAATTGCAGCTAGGTTAGATAGCAATTCACCTAATCGTTTTGTGATTCTAACCGAAGTGGTAAAACGTTTCGATACGTGTGGGTCAAGGAAAGGAAATACAGCTAGACATGCTTTTTTGTACTAGTATGGGTACTTAGATTGACAGCCTTCCACTTACACTTAATGCATTAAATCTAGTTAAATATAGGAGCCGCTTGTTGCTGCTATACTGCTAGTATTTAATAGGGTTAATATTGGCGCTTTGTCGTATTAATTAATTAAGGGGAGTAATATAAGGTGTATAGACTTGCTTTTGGTGTGCAACTTGGTCGATCTCTTTCTCACGATCAAAAGATGACTTAGAAATAAATATTATATTACGACCTAATCTAGTGGTGGATTTTTATTTCCCTAACATATTTCTCATATCTGCGGTTTCCCTTTATTTTCATTATTAGTTTATTTTATTTTATTTATTCATTTTATTATTTTATTATCATTATTATAACCCCCATTAGTATTTTTCTTATTTATTTATTTTGTTTTATTTAGTGTTTTTATTTTTATTTATAGTTTAAGCTAGTTAAATAGAGGTGAGCCCTCTCAATCCCCGGCTAGAACGATACCCTTATTTACCAGTGCTACAATTGACAACAAGAGGGTTTAAATTGCGTGCCGGCTACGGTCACACCAGTAGTATTCCCATTTTGGTCGTGCACCCTCTTTTTCATCCCCAAACCTTATCCAAACACTACCAAATTTTCACTATAGCTCTACCATACATTCCAGCACACATCCATACAACTCAAGCTTCTATTTGACTTTAGTTATTTCCATTTTCACTCTCCCTTACCTTAACTTTTCCCTCAGTCTTCAAGCCTAATCGTGTATGATATTATTTTTCATAGGTAATATTCCAATGATCTCGGAGGGGAAAATATAGGATTTACTTACTTAGAGCTCGATATCCTTGTTGGTAAGGATATTAATCGATGTTTTAGAGTTTTGTGTTAAATGATTACATGGCTATGTATATTATCATGATATTTTTGTTATATGATGGAAAGCATGTTGTTAATGATATGTTGTGATAATGTGGATATATATGATATAAAGGAAGTGAGAATGGGAAAGATGTGTTGATATAATCTTAGTACACTAAGATTATAACTTATAGAATAACAATATGGGTTAATATGGAGATCTAGATATTTTAATGTGTTAAGTGTATCAAATAAGATAATGATATCAAGGGAAGTTTTTGGAGTACTTACTAAATGTTTGAGTTCCTCAAAATGAGATAATGGCTTAATTAGGGTATATTAACCTTAAATGGTAATATTATTATTCCATGTGTAAAACCCTTGAGTTAGACCAAAAATTTGGTATATGTTGTAAATATTAGTATTTTAAGGATGTTTATTAAATTTGGGTAATCATACGAGCCATATGGGAAGAGTTATAACTAATCTTGAAATTAGGGTCTTGGGAGCTCTATAAAAAGTAATGTTTAGGATAGGACTATTATTTTATGTGTGAGACATGGGAATTAGACCATGAATTTTTGGTATAATAATAATGATGATATTTGAGAATGATATACTATAGTTGGTAGTTGAATGATGAATATTAAGGTATAAGAAAATTAAAGATCTCAAATCTGTAGATCGACCTTATGTGTGCTCTGTGCTTGTTTGCCTTAATGTGTTTGGCACATGTAAATCAATTAAAAAAAAGATACTAATCATTTTAAGCGAAAATGCACATGAATAGGGATAAGGTGATGTTTTTATTTCCATTCCACTGGAGGATAATAGTGGCTCTAGAGCATTTTACCCTAAGAAGATGTTTTAGTCCGTTCCACCGAATTAAAAATAATGGGGATTCTGCTCAGTGTGAATGAAAATATCATTATATAACCTATGGATAAAACACTAATGCTTTATGCATTTACATTCCACCAAAGGATAACAATGGCTCGGGCACATTTTTCCCTGATAAGATGATGTTTTCAGATCTGTTCCATCGAATGATAATAGTGGCTTAGGAATGTTGTCCTTTAGAAGATGCTTTAAATCATTTCACTGGTTTAAGAATAGTGGGGTTCTTAAAATAAACGTATATAGAAGAATAAAAATAGTTATATCTAATAAAGAGGCCTGGATCAATATTTATCTTATGAGATATTTAATTAGTTTGCATATGTACTTACCATCAGTTATGAATGCATGTGTTATCTGTATCCCTAATTTGATAAGAGTATTACCTTGCTCAGTATATAGCATACTGACCCCCCTTTTCATAAGTGTTGCTCATTCCCATGAGCGGGTGTAACAACCCAAATTTTACTACTAAAAAAATTTGTTTTACAGTAGAAGAAATATAAGTAAAATAGTAGGGGTTACCACTATAATTGACATAAATCTGGTTTATTCAACCATCCTTACATCAATTATAAGGATAAAACATTTATAGTAGCACAAGGAAATTAGAAATGAAAGAAACATTTATAATATAATAATGAGTTTGGAGTTCAACTCCGAGTTACAATACAATATACAAAAGAAAGTATACCATGGATCAAGAGTCCAAAAAGGTAAACGAGTAAATACAACTATCAAATAACATTTCTTTTCATGCAAACAACTAGTACAAACAAGGTCACTCATCCCCACATAGAGCATCATAGGCAACATAATCATCTAAGGGATCTTCTAAGGCCTACACATAAGAATTAGGATCTCTTGCTCGTAGGAATGAGCAACACCCATAAAACAAGTGGTCAATATGCTACGTACTAAGTAAGGGAACAATACTATTAAAATAAGGATACAAATAGTAGATGTATTAACAATAGGTGATAATATACAAATAAATGAAGCATCTCATAAAATAGATAGTAAATCAAATCTCTTTATTAGGCATAATCCATTTTCATTCTTTTATCTATGTTAAGTGGAGAAACCACACTATTCTTAAATTAGTGGAACACTCTAAAACACCTTCTCAGGAACAACACACCTAAGCCACTATTATCATTCAATGGAACAAATATGAAAACATAACCTTCTCAGGACAGAACGCTCCCGAGTTACTATTCTCCCTAATGGAATGGGATATATATATATATATAAACAATACCTTGGTCTTAACTTACGTACTCTTCCACTTTAAATCATTAGTATCTTTTTCATAGGTTATATTGTTATATTTTTAATTCACGATGAGTAGGGACCCCACTATTTTTAATCAGATGAAATAAATTGAAACACCATCTCAATGCAAAATACTATTGAGCCACTATTCTTTCAAGTGCAACAGAGATTAAAAACATCACCTTCTCAGAGGAGAATGCTCCGGAGTCACTATTCTCCCCTGTGGAACAGGATATATATATATATATATCACCTTAACCCTACTCACATACTCTTTCACTTTAAGTGATTAGTATCTTATTCAAGATTAATTGTCAGGCATCGAACACATTAAAGGAGATGGGCATATAACACACGTCAAAGTCCTTAAGTCTTTTCAAACCCTAATTACAAACCTAAATTACAAACCCTTTAGCATTATTGATTAATCTAAAAAATATATATTATCTCATCCTTGAATCTCATCATTATTATCAAACTCGTAATGCAAAGTCTAACACCCACACCATACACATATATTAATAATCTTATCCATGGTTCTATTCATATAATCATTAAAAACCCTAATTTCATAATAATTCATAATTCCTCCCATAAAATTCACATGATTACCAAGTTCAATAAACAACTCATAAGGCCAAACATTAAAAACATATTCAAAATCCAAATAACCTCTAGATTTTACCCATGGAATGATAATGTTATCGTTATAAGTTATTATGCCCTAATTAACCATTATTTCATTGAAGAACCCTAAACAAACAATAATATTACCAAGCATTTCTAATGATATCATTATCATATTTTAATCCACCTAACATATAAAATACCAAAATTTCCTTATTATCCTATAATAACCAAAAATACCCTAAAAGATAAATAATAAACTTTATTTTATAAAATCTTATACTTTCCATGCATATTATTTTCCAAATCTACCAACCATCATTATACCTCAAAAAAAATACTTATGCCCATTTATTAAGCTCATTTAGCCTATACTTCATGCCATAGGATATATTCCTACAAATATATCATTATCATAATAAAATCATAATGATACCTCCTACCCGCTCTTACTTTCTTCCAACATAATATTCATATTATCACAACATATCATGATCAACATATATTAAATCATATATTAATGATATCATAAAAAATACACATAACCATAGAAGCAATAACACAAAAATCCTAAACATCAAATATTATCCTTACAAACTAGGACACCAGGTTATAAGCATGTAAATCCTAGACTTCTTCCTTCGAGGATACTATAATACCACCTATAAAAAAATAACAAAAACCACAATTAAGATTAGAGAGTATAACTAGGGGAGAAATTAAGGTAAAGAGGGTAAAAATGGAAATAACATAGTCAAATGGAAGCTTGAGATGTGTGGATGTGTGATGAAATATGTGGTGGAGATATGGTAAAAATTTGGTGTGCTTAAATAAGGATTAGGTATGAAAGTAGGGGGTGCAGGATCAAAATAGGGTGGCTGCATGACTATGTTGTAGATGGTGCACACCCAGGTCGAGAGGTAGAATCATGCACGGCCAAGCGGTGTAAGGTGGCACAGCTATGCTCAATCACTAGGTAAACACGTTGCAAGTCAAATAGGTGCACACGGGTATGGGTTTGGGCTATGTGTGGGGTTGCAAGGGTGCACGGATAGGTTATGTTGGGTTACAGGGACGTGTAATAGGAAATTTTAGTGTTTCATGACAGTGCTTGAGGTCATGCGCAGACCGTGCATTTCTTATAAACATGACAAGCGAGAGAAAGAAGAAGGAAAAGGAGGTGGTGGTTGGTGGCAATATCTAGCGACAATGTTGGGGAAGGTTTGGGTGACCTTGGTGGTTAGTCCACCTATCGATGGGTGGTGTTTGGTGGTACATGGTGGTGCTGATGGTGGAAATGGTGGTGCATGGGTAAAAATAGGACATAGAAGAGAAGGACAAGAAGAAGGAAGAAAGGAGAAAGAAGAGGGGGAGCTCGATAATATTTCCTTGATGCAAAAATAGGAAGAAGGTAAGGTAAATAAAAGAGAAGGGAAGGAGAGTGTGCAGCGTGTGTGTGTGTGTGTGTGTGTGTGTGTATACATGTGTGAGTGTGGTGTGAACAGGAAGAAAAGAGATGGAGGTGGGTGGCATGCACGTAATGGTGTAGGGTGGTGATGTAGATTATGAGGGCGGCAATGGAGAAGATTGGTTATGTGTTTTGGTGAAAAATGGCAAAGAGTGCGGTACGGATAGTGATGGTTGTGTGTATTTTTTGCATAAGGATAAGAAAGAAGAAGAAATGGCAGGGGAAAGTGATAGTGGTGTAGATCGGTCGGGGATAAGAGAAGGAGAAGAAGAAGAAGAAGAAGAAGGGAGGGTGATGAATGGTTGCAAAAAAAAAGTGATGGGAGATGGTGTAAGTGGAGAGGGATGCAAGTTGTGGCTTAAGTTAACGGGGGATGGAGAAGAAGGAAAAGAAAAGGGGAAAGAAAAAGGAAAATAGAAAAAATATTGGGGATTAATTTAGGTAATTTTAGATTAGCCAAAAATAGTTAGGATTAGAGGTAAATTTTACGAGTTTGAGATTGGTTTACAAAGTACAGTTTATCGAGGTCAAATATTTAGATTTGATTAAAGTTTCAAAATTAAGAAATTGGGCTAAGGATAAAACAAGGTTTCAATAGATCATAATCAAATTAGAGCGTTAATAATGCAGGATTAGGATAAGCAAATTTTTGAGGTATTACAGCATGAGACCATGATTCTTTTATGCATGTCTCGGAAGATCCTTTAGATGGCTATGCTACTTTTGATGCGTTATGTGGGGATGAGTGACCTTTTATATTGGGCATTTGGGTGAAGAGTTATGTTATTCGGTTGATGTATTTACCCGGACACCTTTTTGCACTCTTTGATCTATGGTATCCCTTACTCTATATTTTATTATTGTAATATAAAGATAACCTCCAAACTCATATTGTATTATAAATATTTCTTCAATTTCTATTTTTCTTGTTTTACTATAAATGATTTTGGCTATGTGATTGATATAAGGATGGTTGGGCAAACCAAAATTATGTCAACTACGGCGGTAACACCCCATATTTTGCTTATATGCTTTTGCTGTAAAATGAAAATTTTCAATTCTAAAAATTAGGGTCTTACAATGATGGCATTATTTTTGTGACCTATGTGGTCCTTCAAAATTAAATTGACAATTATATTGTTATGTGGTCCATGGTTGATTTGATTGTTGTGTTTGGATTTCAATGTCTTTTGAGGAGTAATAATATTAAATTAATAAGATATTAATCACTTAAAGAGTAAGATGAGAGTTTGGGAAAGGATATTATGCCTCATAATAGTCCCCCAAGTGTATAGTTAGACCTTTGGGTTAATGGGAACACTTCTACTCTATAGGTATTTCATACACCGTATAGAGTGTGTGCATACTTAAGGGCTTGGGTGCTAAGGTTTAGTATCAATGATTGTTATGTCATGTGGCTTCCTTAGCAAGCATTATCCTAGAATTAAGTGATTTAATTTGGTAACACCTCATTAACTATCATCGTCTTAGATATAGGATTATATTACACTGAAGATTTGATATCACCTTTGATTGAAATTGATATATAAACCACAATTATACCTCTTAAATAGCAAGTTAGGGTTAGTTTTACAAAGTTGCATTTTAGTTGGAAATCTTTTGTGTTGAATCTTTGTTGACTTTTATTTTATGTTGAGTTGCAAAGATAAATTTACCCACATATATCATGATCACATGTGATTATTATGTAAAGTCCCATCATTCAATACAGTTTTATAAAGCAATATATTCATGCCAACATGTAATATCAAACTTTAAGAGTTCCATAACATGCAATTTACTCATAAACTATTTTCAGAAGTAAGAATGGCTTACTTGATGCTAGCAAAACTTTCCTTAACCAAGAACACCCAACCTATAAAATCACAGCATGTTCAACTCAGAAATTTATGAATAACTTTTATAAAACTAAACTTAAGGGAAGAATGAACTTACCACACCCAAAGAAAAAACATAGGATAATTTTACTAAACCACTCAACCTTTTTTCTAAATCTAACTCATTCTTGCTAAATAATTAAAACAAGAGGGAGATAGAGAAAGGATTAGAAGAGTAAAAGGAATTTGAATGCAAGGCTTAAAGTGAAGAGGGAGAAGGTGAATGTTAGAGAGATAAAGTATTTGGTGGCTGAAAGAAGTGTAAATAGAAAGGATGATTAAGACTATTTATAGCCAACTAATTGATATAAATCATAAGTGGGGTAAGGAATAGATGGAAACCCCTAACTCTTACTGTCTGAATTTGAGTTAAATAGACATATTTCATCCAAAATATGCTAACCTATCCTGTAGAGCTCAACTGGTGGTTCTCATGGAGTGTAGGTTAATTAGTACAGAAATGCAATACATAAGAAGGGAAATGGAAGGTCGGCATGGAAGGAATCTCCTAGCTAAACAAAATTGAGTCTGAGATCGAAGCAATGACCTTAGAAATGTGTAGAAGAGAGAGGTGAAAGAGGATAAAGCTGAGGCCATCTCCCCATCTTAGTTATCCCAATCAACTCCTCAAATCAAACTGAGGTAGTATTTTTGGACCAAATGCATCATGAAAGAGGTTAAGAATTTCGTAGAAACAACATGGAATGGGTGAGCTAGGTTCTATTTTAGTATAAGAAATATTTCTGAAAGATTGAGTTTCGAAAATATATTCATCTCAACAAACCAATCGATCGATTTGGTCTACCAGTCGACTGTTCTACAGACCAGTCAATCGATTCCCCAACAAGTCAATTGGTTTGGTCAAGAAAAATTATTTTGCTGAAACGATGAATCGGTCAATTGGTTAGCCAAGAAAACGTGTTTAATTGAGTTTTCCAACTTCATTTCATATCCAATTTTACCTTAAACCCAATCATAATTTCAAATCAAAATCAAATACAAAAAATTGGCATAATTTCACACTCAACACTTTACAAAAAGATGGGGTATTATAATTTTTATAGTAGTGATGTGCCATCAGACAAGCCTAAAAAATTTGATGCCATTTCCATTTTAAATGTCTTTTATAGTCCCTAATAGTAGCATGCATACATAAGGATGGTAACCTAGGTGGTGTTTTCCTTGCCATGATGGCTACACATGAGTGATGCCTTTGGCTTTCTTTGTCGTGATGGATATATGGACACAATGTCCTTGGTTGACTGCTATGTCTTGATGGTCATAGTGGAGATTTAGTGTACTCACTCGAAGTCTTAAGTAAATAAAATTGTTTGATCACATTCTTTAGAAACAATAACCTGGGTTGATCATATATAGTGATTATTTAGGTGTTCTTAAAATAATTTCTTTAGTGTGATATTTGTTATTGTATATATGTTTCATACATGTTATGATATGAATTAATGGTTGATCCATGTTATGGCATGGTCCTTTATTACCGTATGTATGATGGATTCACATGTATGTTTCATATGCCAATAGATCCCTTGCATGCTAAAAGTAGTTTTCATATACATAATGATTTGTACATAGGCGGACTATGTGAAGATCAAGGTAATTATAACAGCCAGAGGACATATGAGCAGATCAGACTAAGATCGGAGAAGTACAATTAGTGGAGACATAATATTGTATGGAGTCATTCTAGCTAGCCACAGCACAAACTGATTATGTGGCTAATGTATCACCAAGCCTTATTAATAATTAGACACAAACTGAGAAGCTAGGGAGTTATAGATGATGCTTGGCATGGAGTCCATAGATGCAGCTGAAGATTAAGACTATATTGTAACAGGATGGTTAATGGCTGCTCAATGCTGGCAGAACCTCTTCAACTGGATGAAGACCTTTCTCGTTCCCAAAAGCTGGAACCACTTACTGCAGTGGCTGCAAAAGAGGAGCTCGGAGAATGTAGCAGGAACTTTATGCAGGACATGGGTTGATAGAAATCTTCAATCCAAGAATAGCTTGCCTAAAGTTCCACTTAGACAATGAAAGAAAGTTTTATGCGTGTACAATATTGTTTGTAAGGGAGGAGGTGTAGTACACGTTTTGAATTCCTTAGGTTGCCAGCACCAGCATGAAGATAAATATATGACAATTAATTATTTACAAAAAAAAATATTTTTTTTTTAAATTTCAAATAAATATCCATTTTAAATATCAGTTTGATGTAAAACAAATATTTCATAGAAGATATTTTTAATATTTTTAAATACTTGTTATAAAAAATGCAATATATATATATATATAATTTTTCACATCAATTGCTCTCATAAAAAGTTAACCTTTAGTCTTTTAACGGTATTTTATCATTAAACATGAAACCTTTTTTTCTAAAACAAATCTCTCTCTCTGTCTCTCTTTTTTTATATTATAATAAAAACAGGAACAGGAATATAACTAAACCAGGAAAACAAATATGCTGGCCATCACCAAAATAAAACCATAAATAACCCATAACAAGTCACACACGAAAAATACGAAAGGGATTTTAGAATATTCCTTCCTCCTCAATTGTTTGTAGACTTGCCGCGACACCAAAAGGCAGGCAAAAGCCCATTTATTTGACGCTAAATTCCAAATTACGCCTAACTGTACAATGATGCACCGCTATAATCATTAATCCGTTGCAAGTTTCCACATCACCCCGGGAATATCCAGTTGGTACGGAATATAATTTGCGAATATTGGTGCACACAATCCCTATACGGTCGGAGTTTTGAACAAATCCGTCTGATTTAATTCCTTATCTCTGTTCTTACTCTGCAAGTTTATTCTATTTCTCTGTCCCTCTTTACCAATTACGGAAGCAATCAGAAAATCTATATAATCCAGATTCTAGTTGTCAAAGGACATGCGAGTCCGGGCTAAACATAAACATCTCCACTTCATAACGCCGACGATTTCGATTAAACCGCATCGACGAACAGCGAAGGAACAAAAAAACTGCCAGGGCCATTTACACTGATCGCAATCTTACATCAATTACTACTCCTGTTACTGCACTTCTTCCTCCATCTGTTGTCATTTTCCGGCACCTGGAGTCGATTTATCCATGTCCACTGAGCAGTTTCTCATCGGAACTGACTGTCATTACAAGGCATTGCCGTCATCTATGGCTGCGGTGTCGAAATCGTTGTCCTTCCGACAGCACTCCGACTTGGCGACGTCCACTCATCCTATTTTTGATGAACTGCCAAAGGCCACGGTCGTTTCCGTCTCGAGACCGGACGCAAGTGATATAACTCCGTTGCTTTTGAATTACTCCATTGAGGTTCAGTATAAACAGGTATGATATTTGTTAGTAGATGTCGCATGTGATAATGTGTTATTGAATTTGTGAGTATAAATTTTTGTTATGCAATAAGGAGTTGAATGTGTAATAATGGTTGATTTTCCGGATTTTTTCTTTCTTTATTTGTTCGAACTTGTTGATTTCTAAAAAGAAAGAAAAGTTAGCTTGTAGTTCTTTTAAAAAAAAAAAAATTCAAAGTCTAATTTCTAATTTATCTTCGGTGTAATGCATTAATTGTTAAACTTTTCTTCTTCACGTTTGCCTTGTCGTCGCTCAGCATCACGTTTAATTTTGACCGCCAACTATTGTGAACAAGTTTTCTGACTTTTGCGTTCACGTGGCGTGGCTTGTTTGAGTGAAAATACCCTACACCAGTTTCAGAGGCTTTATTATTATAAATAAAAAACAAAATAATAGAAAAAAAATGATGATAACTAGGTATTACTAAATGCGAAATTAATTTTTCAATATATACCTTGACACATGTTATATATAGGCACAAGTTAGACGAACGGTGTTATCAATCGTTATAACTTGTTTGGTATTAGGATAATAGGGGCGGAAAAAAATTTCTTCTTATTTTTTATTATTTATATTAAATATTTAATAGTAATAAATTTATTTTTAATAATATATTTATTTTAGATCAAATTAAAATCTAAAATGAGTATGTAGTAGAATAAAAATATTTAATTTTAAATAGATTATACAATATATATATATATATAAGGATAATTTTTGTACCAATATCTATTTAGAGTTAAGCAAAACAAAAATTTTAATCTTAATTTATACTATATTTATTTTAAAATAAAGGATAAAAGGGTAAATATACATCGGGTAAACGGGTAAGAATATGGATATCCTATACCTCGATCCAACAAACATTTTTCTTTCCATCCTCCATATCCGTTTAAGTATTTGAAGTATAAAACTCATCGTATTTTGGATAAAAGTCGTCCCGTTTACATCCATAGACCCGACCGGACCCTAAAAGCTAACTCGAAATAATCCAAAATCAACCCGACTCGAACTCGAACTATCTCAATCAAAACCCGACCCGACCCGAATTTACAATGACCTGAAACCGAACTCAAACTTGATCCGAATAATTAGGTGACCGAAAATAATCGGAACCCAAAATGACCCAATCAAACCCATAATCGGCCCACAAATAATCAGACTCGATAAACCGACCTGATTGCTACCTATAAATACTAGTATATTGACTAATTATTGAAAAATTGAAATTTAACGATTATAAGTATGTGAGGTAAATATATATTTGAGGATATATATGGAAAAGGGTGTAACCAATGTTAGGCCTTAAAATCACTAGCGGAAGCAGTGTTAAACTTTTGGTTTGGATTAAAATTTTAGATTGGATTAATTGCTTATTTTAAATTTTATATAATATATTAATTTTCATTCTAAATTTTAATAATAAAATAATATTTTATAATCTTAAATAATTTTATCTTGTGGTCCTATCTACAATTTTATAAATATTTTAGTATAGCATTTATATAATTTAAAGTTTCAATTCTAACCGAATTATTTCAATCCAATCATCGGTCCTTATTATGGAAAAAAAAAATTGGTGCTTAACCGGATTTCAGAGAATGGGACCGTGCACACCCGTGGAAATATACACGTAAGCTCATTCTGTAGCTCTGCATTTTCTGTGTAAAAAAATAAAATAAAAATGCCTTAAGACAGTTGTCGCGTCTGGTTACTGCTGCTATTTTTGCGAGCATCTGTATTATTTTATCGTTATACCGACCGAGATTATTGAAAGTTCGGTTCTCGTTTTGTCTCTTTAATCGTTCCGGTCAGATGTTTACTTACTATTATTCTCAAGTTTAATATCTAAAAAAAAAAAAAAAGAGACAGCTTTCACGACGCAACACGTCGCAGTTCATTGCGACTCATCGTGCACAACTATAATGACTTCACTGCGTCTTCATGCAACAGTTCAAGTGGCGATTGCAAAAGAAAGCTACTCATATTATTTATTTGCACCTTTCTTTGAAGAAACGTGCCATTATCGAGGAGTTCCAGGAAAAACAGGAGCAGGTTTGTCTATTTTCATCGCAATGAGCAGTATTTGAAAAGTTTATTTGTTGCGTTTATGTATGGGTCTGTGTTTCTTCTCTTATTTTCCCAGCTAATCTAACTTGCTTAGGTTAGATTGGATTAACGGCACTATATTTAATGTCATTTAATACTTCATCTGTCTTTTTATAAATATTTTTAGTAATTTATATACTATTTTAAAAAAATAATAAATATATTTTTAATAAAATAACTATATCCTTAATTAAAAAATAATATTACAATTAAGAGAGAAAATATAGGGATACAAATAAAAAGTAAGTATTAATTTTTTTAAATCAACTTTTATTTTAAAATAAAAACTTCGAATTAAAAACCCTTTTTTAAAAAAAAGGGAAAGAGTATTAATTTTTATTACCTAGATTTTAACTCAAATGATACCGTGCATATAAAAATCAATTTAATACAATATATGTAATTTTTATATATATAATAATAATAATAATAATAATAATAATAAGGGTGCAAAATAAAACATAATCATAGAACATTGTGATTATGAAAAAGAAAACTGATAGTGATTGTTTCAACATCATAAATCACAGATTTTATGTACATTTTGACAAAAGTATAAAAGGATAAAATGAATGTACAAATAATAATAAAACTAACTAAGAACCTTTTGAAATCAAATGCAAAGGATAAAGTTTACTCACTTAGCCGGTTGCTATGCCGCCATTTTCATTCTTGATTTTAGTTTGGTTGTCTATAAGAAGCCATTTATGTATGCCACAGTTTAGAAAGAACAAAGGAAAGTATTTTAATGGATACCTATGTAACTTCAATGATTTTGTAGAGCAATGAACAATGGATATGCTTTAAAGTTCACAACTGAAGTACGATAGACCAAAAAATATGGTACTGAAAATAAAAGTTATAACTACATACTTAAAGGATAGGAGGATAGAGATGATGGAATATGAAAAAGAAAATGCTCGTACTATTTTTTTCTTTTATGTGAATAATAGTCTTGTCCACATCATTTGCTTAGGGAGTGTTATTTGCGTTTAGTTAGGATTATTAATGTAATCCAATTGGTAGGGTTAAGGATTATTTGTGTGTATATATATGTCTTAATTCAAAGAGGGCTTAATTAGACATTAAAAGAAAGAGAAAGAGAAAAGGACAGAAGTCACAGAACAGAGAGTCTCGGTGAAGAGAGTTGTGGTTGAGGGAGTTGGGTGTATTAAGTCTCAATACAAAGTGTTCTATTTTCTCTTATATATGATTGTTTAGCTACATTCAAATCTCTTTATTCTCTTCTTCATAAGTTGCTGGTTTCATTTGTTTTTCTTGCTGAGTATTTTAAAGCTGATGTGAATTTGATCGATAAAGATTCATTTTAGAGTATAAGTGTCCAGATAGATGCAAATTTTTTTTAGGAGTAGTTATTATTTTTTAAAGGTCAAATTACAAGAATGTAGACATGATACCTCTTTCCATCATGTATACGAGGGTAGTTATAACATTTTATTTTAAATATTTTATTAGTCAAGCGGTTGGATTTTAGATTTAAAATTTAATTAATCTAATAGGTGGCAGCACATAAAGCGGGTAGAGGAGGGAGAGAAGAGATTGTTACAAATTTTACTATACACTAGACGGTGATGTAGATTAAAGTGGTTAAGGAAATTTAATTTTTAAAATAAAATAAAAAAGTTGCATATTTTTTTATAATTTTATTAGTGGGGGAAATTATTAAATGGGGTTCCCTTAATAACTTAGTGTAAATATTTGGAGATTCATAATTGCTGGCGGTTGGCTTTTACAATGAGATGTTTTACTTTATATAGAAAGTAAACACATTAAAGTAGTATAAATTTTAAAAAGCTATTTAATAAAATAGTTGTCGAAGCATAATATGCTGTACACTAAACATATCCTAAATTAGATGAGATAAAGGGACAATAAGATAACAATATTTATAATGATAAAAGTTACAATACTATTAATAATGATGATGATGATGACAATAATAATATTAATAATAAAACTAATGATAACTATAATGTAATAATAGTAATAAAAATAATTATAAGATTAATTAATATTATTAACAAGAAACAGACAAGAACACTAATGGATATAAGCAATAATGATGTTTAGTACCAACATTATTAGAAATAACAAGGAGAATAATTATACAATAATAATAGAAATAATATAAGGATAATTGTAAGAGAATAACAATAACAATAATTAATATTGATGAATTAATTAATATAAGAATGATAATGAGAATAATAATAACAATAGTAATACTTATAACAATATGTAAAGAATTATTATTATTATTATTATTACAATGACTATTATCAATATTAATTATAATTAATTTTTATCATTATTTTCTATTATTAATTATGTAGCTCATATACATTGCTGCTATCATCATCATCATCACCCTATAATTATTGACATCATTATTATTGATGTTATTGTTACTGTGATTATATTTATTTATTTAGTATCATCATTGTTATTATTTACTATTATTAATTATTGCTATTAATATTTTTTGTTATTAATTTCTTAATCTAAATATTAATACTAATACTATTAATAATAATAAGGAAAAGAACAACAGAAAAATTAATTTTAAATTTGGTCAGAGACCAGACCAATTCAATGACGAGATTAATAGACACAAAATGCCCAACATTTTGCAGATCTTATCACGCTGTTCACCTTTTCTCATAGTCTTAAATTTACCTATCACTACTTTATTAAATATTCTGGAGTTTTGATGTTTATCACTGAACTGTCCTCTATAGGTCAAAGAGTGGCTCCAGTACATAGGATTAGGAGATAATACAGCAATTATGCACGATGATGGTTTTGATGATGATGCTGTTCATTTTCACAGTAACGAAGGAAGTTCAAGAAACAGGTGCGTGGTTCTTGATTTCTTTTTCTTTTTTCTTTTTTTTTTCCTCATTCAGTTTTATGTTGCAACTCATATCTAAACTTCATTGGTATAAAATCCTGTCTATGAGAATGAACATCCTGGTATGAGGAAGAAAAAATAACTATTTCTTGAACTTTCATTAGAGCCGTTGTATCGAATGAAATGTGATATAGCGGTAATTACACTTTTTCTCTTTTGGTATTGTATTATTTTTATAGTTTCACCACAGGTTTTGTAATTATCTTGACAAGCCCTTATGACTACAAATAAAAAGAGCTGTTGTGCAGATGCGTCCCATCAAGAGCTGCTCTTTCAGTCATTCGTCCATCATTAGGCAGACAGCAGGCAATCACAGACAGGGCGAAGGTTGCTATGCAAGACTATCTAAATCTTTTTCTAAGCAACATGGATATTGTAAATTTACTAGAGGCAAGTACATGTTGCTATCTCCAAATAAATGATTTCTCATAACGTCCAAATCTCTAGTTGTTGCATTCATTACCATCAACTTGACATTTCCTTCATGCGCCCATTCTCCTACTTAGCCTGCATCTTTCAGGATGCTACTGCATTTCTGCTTTGAGGATGCTAAATAATCAAATAATCATTCATGCGTAAACAGTTGTATACTCTTCTAATCAGTATCTCGTTAGATATCAGTCACAGAATTATCAACCATTAGTGAGAGATGAAAATCAAGAGAAAACAGAACAAAGGCTTGTATTAAAACAGTAGCAATAACAAAGATAAGATGAGTTCGAAAGCCTGGCCTCTCTCTCCCGAAGCAAAAGCTCCCACAAATCCAATTTCCAGTGCCCCTAATCCCGTAACCCTTTTCTCCTTTTTATTAACTCCAAACTCTGATAGAATGAGGGGACAACTAACAAAATATATTCCCTAATCATGACTCAGCACTCATTTGAATTGAAAGACTAATGACTCAATTAATTTTTTAATTGCCTGTGACTAAATAGGGTGACTAACTCAACCAAAATATGCTGAGTCATGAAGGTGCGGCGGTCTATTTGTTGTCTGTTGTTGATTCCATGTCCTGACTACCACATGGCCTCTTGTTTGATGAAGCATGCACGTTTCTTCTAGGAGCTGCAAGGTTACCCATTTACCCAATGATACTTGTGTACCCAAACTTGTAGGTTTGCAAATTTCTGGAGGTCTCTAAGTTGTCATTTCTGCAAGAATATGGCCCAAAGTTGAAAGAGGGTTTTGTTTTGGTGAAACACCTGCCGAACAACGTGGGGAAAGAGAGCGAAAGACAGTGCCTTCCATGCCAACTGTTCCGTTTTTGCGGTGACAATTGGCAAAAGGTACATGGCATTTTCATTTGTATTTATCTATCGATGCCTTCTACAGGCAACATAAATGAATATTTACCGGATTTTTTTCTATGGTTGTCAAATGCAGAAAGATCTTCATTTATTTGGCTGTTTATATCCACGGTAGAATTTGTGTAGGTTTGCACATGTTAATCATACCGGTTCTAGTTAAAAAAAAAATGCAGTAATGTAATTGTGGGAGATATATAATGGCTCTATATTACCTGATGCACTGAACCATATTTTCATGTAGGTGTGGGCTGTACTGAAACCCGGCTTCTTGGCCTTCCTGGAAGATCCTTTCGGTACCGAGCTTTTAGACATAGTTGTCTTTGATATATTACCAGATTCAACGGATAATAGTAATCCAAAGGTCCATTTGGCATACGAGATCAAGGAACAAAACCCTATAAGATGTGGGTTCAGGGTAAGCGAGCTATTATAATCTCATGTTTTCTTTGACATTCAAACTTATGACTTCAGTTTCGGGTCTTTTCAAGTTTTTCAATTTTATATTATCTCAAGCAATGAGTTTGGCATACGAGGTCAGGTTTCATTTGGGTTAGGTTGGGTCAAATTGAACGAGTCAGGTCAATTTTTGCCCGCTCTAGATACAATGATGGAATACATGAGGTGGTGGAAGAAGGCCTCGTGGAGCCTTTAAGCAAGGCCGGCATAACACTTTTTGGGGCCTTAGGCCACTATACTAAATTATGCCTTGACATGAAAAATTATGTAAAATGAACATTAATAAACACATATAAAATAAAAGAATAATATAATACAAATTTTATGATAAGCTAATAAAATAGAAATTAGAGACTGGTATTTGGCCTTTGGCTTGAAATAATGCAGTTATAATATTTGGTTGTAATAATATTGTAATAATAATTAAATGCTTGCACATATAAAAAAAAGATGATACAAAATTAAGTAACATAAATGAAAATAAATAATAAAACTATTGGAATAAAAATAAAAATTTGTCAAACACACCTACTAAACTATATAAATTAAAATATTGAGCTATAATAAAACAATTGAAAATTTCTTAAGTATGTATCAAAACAAGTAATAAACTATGTAATTATTTAGACTAATTTATTGTTGTTTAAATTTTACGCTCCTGCAGTCTTGTTTTTCTACTACAAATAAAATAAGATTCACAAACTACATTAGTTAAACATGTGAAAGATAGAGGCAAGTAGTTTCTTTTTTGATTTAGTGGAAAGAATATTGGTTCTTTTCTGTAAAGTTTTAGACTCGAATTATACCACCTTTGACATATATTACGGATGTAAAAGGATATATGTCTCTTGACATAAAATAACTATAGTAATATAGACGATCAAAGTGTGATGATTTAATTTCTGCTGATAATTAAAATCAGTAATTAAAATGTTAGTAATTTGTAGATATCCACCCACAATAGTAGATATATATTTCTACTGATAATTAAAATCAGTAATTAAAGGGTTAGTATTTTGTAGACGTCCACCAACGATAGTAAATATATATTTCTATACTCTTATATATTTATAATTTATTTTTATTATATTAATCAAACATATATTGGCTTCAATTTATTGGTAAGTAGAGGATTGACGGCACCTTACAAACATATTGCCTTCGAGAGATAAAAGAAGGAAGTGAAACTTTGTCTACCGGTTTTTATATTCGAAGAATACCTGTAGACAAAAAGGCCGTGGAGATTGACTGCAAAAATAAAAAATAAAAAATAAAAATTGAAGGCTCATAGCACGAACAGCCCACATCCAAGTCTCTCCGCCATGGAATTACATCAGAACTCTGCAAGTCCAGTGGCAGAAAATCATCCGGTCTCTACTGCTTGTACGTTAGGTTAGGTGCACTCCTCTGCGAATCTTCTTGCCTTGGACTGATCCTCCAGTTCCCAATGAAACCCCATCGGCTTCGGTCTTCTTCAGTTGTAACCCCAGTTTACGCACCAGGTCTATGATAATGAAATTGTGGGTTGCACCACAGTCCACCATCACTGTGATCGGAGCAGAGCAATTGCACAACCTAACTTCATGGTTCAGGGTGGAATCAAGCCCACTACTGAAGTCATGCTCAGTTCCACCGCCCCCTCCATCTGCACAGTATTGCTTCCTGTCCGTCGAACAGCGTGTCCGGACTGGCTGTAACAAGCACAACCCATATCCAAGACCCAGCAGGTCCAATACAAAAGTCCAGTGGAGGGGGAAGCCAATGATACAGCTGAAGAGACCCTTCTCTCCCGGCCTAAGAGGATGACTCCCTGACAAGCTATTTATCCTTTAAAATGAGGTATCTAATTTGGTTACAGGTTTTCTTCAATCTTTCCTAATATTCCCTAATTCTGTTGCAACGGATTAGGCGAGCTGGCTTGTCCAGTAGCTATGTCCTATATATAATCTAGCTATGTATGGGGAAGGAGGACATGGATGAAGAATATTTCACTATCACTTCTGAAACTTTGAATTCCTCCAAACTTTCCCTTTCTGGAGCCACCACGCTCGAAGTGGTATTGATTTTTGCTACATTGACCCCGCCAAACAACCCAATATCCACATATCTCATCATTACAACCAGAAATACCCAGTACTAGGCCCATCAGCACTGGCCTTTGCAGCAGCATGTCCGGCAGAATTCTCAGATTGATTCCCAGGTGCCTTATGCTTATGCCTCACATAAGTGTACCTGGTAAGTGGCTTATCGGTGCTCTGCAGAATTAATTCAGTTGATAAGGCCTATCATAAAAAACATGAGACCCTTTTAATATGAATTAGATTATCCAATCAGCTCACACCTTGTAGCACTTTGTGAGAATTTTGGCATTGCTGGTAATCTTTCGTTTTGACACTCTTCTTGCACTTTTCTGTTGATGCTGATATTAGAATCTTGCAGCAGTGATACTTGACTGAACTATATTTTAAAGTGGTGGTTTTAGAAGCACCATAAACAAATTACTATATCTGCTGCAAAAATTTGTAGGTTTGCTGTGGGGACAGAAGCATAAATTTGAGAACATCGAGCAGTAATAAAGTCAAAGACTGGGTTTCTGCAATTAATGATTCTGTCCAAAAGCCTCCGGAAGGTTGGTGTCGTCCTCATCGTTATGGTTCTTTTGCTCCTCCAAGGGGTTTGACAGAAGACGGCAGTGAAGCTCAATGGTTCATAGATGGAAGCGCAGCCTTTGAAGCTATTGCTTCAGCAATAGAGAATGCAAAATCTGAGGTTGGCTTCTGGCAAATTCAATGTTTTTCCCTTAGCACCTTACCTACACAAATTAATGCCCGTATGTTATATGCAGATTCTGATTACTGGTTGGTGGCTATGCCCAGAGCTTTATTTGAGGCGGCCTTTTACTGATCATAGTTCCTCCAGGCTTGATGCTTTACTGGAAGCACAAGCGAAGAAAGGGGTTCAGGTGCATATTTATGTAAATCAATGAAATGAATTGTTTTCATTTTGCTGAGTCTTACAGAATTAGTTTTCCTGTAATAAGCTCTATATTTTGTCAGTTTGACTATCTAATTTGCGGCTACAGTCTTTTATTCAGACAAGGCCTATAGCCACTCTGGGGTCTTCATACTTTGCAAAAGATGTCATTCTGATAGTTTCATACTAAAACTAATGGTTAAAGTGCACCTATCAAATTCATTAAATTGAAACAATTTTAGTTCTAACTGCCATACCAATTATTTTGTAATGAACACTTTAAATAATACATTTTTACAGGTCTTAAGCTTTATCAATTATCTATAATTGTTCTCAATGAGTGATCGCTATTGGTGGAACTTGGGGAAAATGGTTCAATACACTTTGATGTAAGCATTTGCATGAACAATTCCTGTATTTATATGATAAGCTTATATTAAACATAACGAACATGATTGTCAATCCTGTAGATACTGCATGCAAAGAGGTAGTCTTGGATGGATGCAGTTTGTTAAAGCTGATTACAGATTATCATTAATTGTTATAGACTTCATATAATTATTAGACTTACTTATGTGGTAACTGTATGCCATTCAATTTAGTTGTAAGTCCAAGTATTGGACATAAACACAAAAATAGTATTTGTTTGAATAGAATGCCTTTTCACATTTATATGTTGGTTTGTCATGATATTTTAATTTTATGCATCATATCATGCCTGTGCAGATCTACGTTCTTTTGTACAAGGAGGTTTCTTTAGCTCTAAAAATAAACAGCTCATACAGCAAGGGAAGACTTTTAAATATTCATGAGAATGTGAGAGTGCTGCGCTATCCTGATCATTTGTCAACTGGCATTTATTTGTGGTACGCAAGGGGCAGACTTGCTGCACACTATTTTTCACAGACCGAAATTATGACCAGAAACTATCAGGTTGGGTAACTTTTTACTAACAATTTTCTTCATCTGCACTGTACTCTCCGTTCAGGTCGCACCATGAGAAAATTGTTGTTGTTGATTATCAAATATGCTTTATTGGAGGTCTTGATTTGTGTTTTGGGCGCTATGACACAATGGAGCACAAAGTGGGTGATTATCCTTCTAATATGTGGCCTGGAAAGGATTATTACAATCCAAGGTTGGTCTATGTGCTGTCTTTTCTGGGCATCATTTGGAATGGAGATGGTTATGATAATAAGTTACAAGTTAATCTGATTTCATTCTCACTGCATCCTCAGATTCTCTCAAGATTATATTTTGACACCTGTTTCAGGCAAATAATGTTGTATGAATTCTGGCTAAATGAAGGTGGTAGATTTTATTTTATTGCCATTAGAATGTTTTGAGGGAGAAGAGGGATGATCAAGTAATACACGGTTGATAATTGAGCTTTGCCAATTTAAGATAGGGAGGCATCTGAATTTGCCAAAATTATAATCTAAAAATTTCTAGCTTCTGTTTGAACAGGGAGTCTGAACCAAATTGTTGGGAGGACATGATGAAAGATGAAATAAATCGGGGTAAAATTCCTCGTATGCCATGGCATGACGTTCACTGTGCTCTTTGGGGACCACCGTGTCGTGACATTGCTAGGCACTTTGTTCATCGATGGAACCATGCAAAGGTTGTTCCTATGCCTTAAGCACCAATTCTTGCTATGCTTTATCATCAATAATGACTTTCTAATGAGATGAAGGAAATTTTCAGAGAAACAAAGCTCCAAATCTACAAGCTATTCCATTACTCATCCCTCGTCACCACAGGGTCATTCCAAGATACATGGGCAGATGTATGGAATTAAATATTCCTGCTGGTGGGACAGAACAGTCCAAAAGTGCAGAGAGGCAGGATTCTTTTTCTTCCCTATCACGATCTCCTGATGTGCCATTGCTTTTGCCTAAGGATTCTCAAGTAGTAGATGATTTAGGTATTAATGAGTTGAATGATGAAAAGAGTAAACACCAACCCATTGATCAGCCAGTCGAATTCAAAGGGTCATGTAGGAACTCCAAATTGGATTTCACAGACTCTCAAAATGAAAAACCTGTCAGCCGCTTGGTAGATTCATGCACAGAGAATTCAGATGAGTGGCACTACTCTCAGGAAAAGAATAATCAACATGTTTCAACCGTTGGAACTTCTGATGTTGGTCCACGCACTTCATGTTATTGTCAGGTACTTGAAACATATACCTTTCATAATGTGATCTATGCCAATTATTGATATCCAGGATATTGATGTTAAGAAATTAATTTGGAATCATTACCTTTCATAAGTTTACCCTGGTTTTGAAATAACATGGTACCAAGGGTGCCTTTTAGCTTCAAAAGTACTGTTATAAGGGATTGGCTATGGAGGTAGGCTAAAGTGTTAGCCTAGGTTTTCACACAAATCAAAATTTAAACTTTATTCAATTCAACTCTTAATTCAAAAAGTACTACAACCTAAGACCATATATATAGGTAAGCTGTTACCAAAACATGGCATAATAAAATGAAATAAAGTCAAAATAAAATAATATCATAATGATGTAATAATAAAAAATAGACTATATGTCCTAACTAAATTCTTCCTTATAATAGTATAGCACAGATATAGGCATATGGCCAATAGCTCCTACACAACGAGGTGACACTACCGCATCATTCTTCGCTACTCATGAAAATCTCGACCTCGAACTTTGAGGTGAAGGGAGGCTTGCTTGGCAAACTTTCTTTGACAATAACTATATTAACTATATTGGTTAGTCACAGATGACCTGGATGTGGGAGAAGACTTTAGCCTTTTAGTTTGATCATGAGGCTGAGTAAGCCACTCTCTATTTGGGCTAGACTTCTTGGATCGGCTAAATTTGTTATGGAAAAAATTCTGCCCGGAATTAGTCTTTTTTGAGGCTTAAATTTGCAAATAGGTGCAGAGTGGAGCAGATACAAATTGGACCAACCTTTATATGAAGAATTGATGATGACTGAGGAGTGGTAGTTTAAGTGCGTAGGGAGGTCAGAGTGTCCTTAACTTTTTTGTAAATTGTGGTTGTGGTCTTTCCATATTCAAAGCAAGCTTAGTTTTAACAATCAAGTTTACGAAGCGATTGTTGAGGATCGTGGATCATGATGAAAGTATAAAACAAACAAGTTTGGGGAAAAATCTAGATTTCAAATTCATTTTTATAGTCAAATTTTTTTTTTGGCTGACCAATTCTATTTGTCTTTAGCCTAATTTTGATTTGTGAAACAAAGCACTCGAACAACTCAAGACAAGTGGTTGTAGCAGTACGCAACAAGATCAGTTGCAAGTGATGACCAGCGACGGAGCTAATTAGACGATTGCGACGAGATAGCGGCACGAGGCTATGACACCTGTTCTGTTAGCGCTAGCGATGAAAGATGTTTGTTAGAGGATGGGCAGGGCTAGCGACAATGGAGATGGTGACAAGAGATGGTTTCGCTAGGTTGTGTGATGATTCTTCGATTGTTTGGTCAGCAGTTCGTGGAGTTTGTCGAATTTAGCAAGTTGGTAAATTCTGTTAAGACAACTTCGCCACAAGCTGCCACACGTAATTGACGACGTTGGCGGAGGGGTCTTGGTATAGATGATTGTTAGGAACCTCGAATCTGAGGCCTAATTTTAGTCCATTTAAGTTCTTGTCTTGGTTTCCAAAAAAATAAGTGTTTACATAATTTTATTGTTGACAGTTGTTAGTCAATTATATATTATTTTAGAATATAATAAATATACTTTTTAATATGATAATTATATTCCTTATTAAAAAATAATATAACAATTAGTTATAAAAAAAGAAAAAAATAAAGGTAAAAATAAAAATTAAATATTATTTAAAAAAAATTTATTTTACGATAATTTTTTAAATTAAATAGATTTTTTTTAGAAATAGAAGGAATAATTAATAAGTAGGTTTTCTTTGTTTCTAAGCAAACATTTATTAAGTGTTGTATTTATTAAGGTTTTATAAATCTTATTCAACAAAAGGCTTATTCGACTCCAAGACTTCTTGAAACCCTAGCTTGCTTCGCTAGTCTATATTAGCTACAAATAAAAGGCTAGGGCTTTGGAAATAAATGAGTTGGGAAAATCATCCACCCTTTCCATCTCTTCTTTTACTTCTCTCTTTCTTCCCCTATCCAATAGCCATCCTAATTCTACTTACTCACATATTTGATTGATTCCCCAATTACACCATAACTTAATCCAAAATTCAAGATCAGAACATTTAGCTTTAAAGTCTAAAATTTATGGGGTTGTCATTGAACTTACAAAAAGGAACAAGAATGCTTGGAGGAGATGACTTGCTCACATATTCTAATTGAGCACACATGACCATTATGTCGCTTTAAAAGGATAAATTGATCACTGTAGAAGCCACCCCACCACTTCCGGCAAAGCATACCAATCGAACGATGATCACCCTCGATACCACCTTGACCTCTGTCATCTTGTTCACAGTTGCCACTTCCCATGTTGCCTGTTCCGTGCACCCTCTGATCTTATCGTCGACCACAATGAGGGCCTCTCGACACCTTTGCCTATTATTGGTCGTTGGTCCCTTACCACCCTTCACCGCTACTTCTTAGCCCCCAACCACATCAATATCTCAATACCTTGACCCTCAAACCTTAACTTTATCGAACCCTAAGATTAAATCGCCCACCACTGGACCAAACAACCCAATGTTGCCTTCTAACACCTTTCATGTGCTCACTAACCCACATGCTACCCTTGCCAACCTTTAATAAAAATTCTGTTAGACTCTAAGCTTGCTTCTTTAGTCTGTATTAGCTACAAATAAGAGCCTAGAGCCTTGGAAATAAATTAGTTAGGAAAATTAACAGTTCCTCTCTCTCCTCCACCACCTCCCTCTCCTCTTTTACTTCTCCCTTTTCCCCCTATTTAATTATAAGGAATTGTAAGAATTCTAATTCTACTTACTCACATATTTGATTGATTCCCCAATCGCACCATAACTTAGATCCAAAATTTGGGATCTTAACTTTTGGTGTTAGTCTTAAAGTTGTGGGGTTATCATCAAACATGTGCTAAAGGAACAAAAACTCTTGGTGGAGCTGACTTGTTCATAGAGTCTAATAGAGCACACATGACCATTATGTTTCCTTGGAAGACAAATTGATTATCGCAGAAGCCACCCCTACCACTATCAACAAAGCACACTAGCCAAATGTTAGTCTCCCCTAGAACCACCCTAACCTCCATTGTCTTCTTTAAAGCTTCCATTGCCCATGTTGATCACACCAACACAAGGGGTTGACCACAATGAGTGCCTTTCAACACCTTTGTCAACCTTTTGTTGTTGGTCGTTGGCTCCTTATCAACCCTCACCTCCACTCCTTAATCCCCAAACACCTCAATTTCTCAAAACCTTAACCCTCAAACCTTAATTTCATTGAACCTTATCCCTAAATCGTCCATCACCCAACCAAACTCTCCAATGTTGCCCCCTACCTCCTTTCATGTGCTCATTAACCCACATGTCAATCTCTGATGTGCCACCCTTGAGGTTGCCAACAATTCCACTCATAATACTCCTCATTTATCCTTGCTCATCCACTACCTCTTATGACAACCGCCGAGAGCGATTTTGATGGCAAACATGATTTATTCTATTTGATTTGATCACCTATACCCCTCATCACCGTTGATGCACATCCAACATCAACTACTAACACATTGAAAAACCCTCACTTATACCTCTTCCACCAGCCAGACCACTTGTTGTCACAACCATGCTCTATGTCAACCCTTAATTGTAGCCCAAAACGCCTTGGCTGTCCAACCCTTTGTAGCTTCACCTTGCCCTTGTTGAGTGTAAGGACAACTCTCTTACTACCTAAATATATGTGGTTGACTATTACAGGCTCTGAAAGTGCCATAGATACACAATGACCATACTAGGACAACTTCTATCAGTTTCTACTTAACATTGGAACCACTTGTTGCAAGCTGCTAGTGTTTTATACATCAAGGCTTTACTTGTCTCATATGGCTGGAAGAAACTTCGAATGTGATTGGAGGGCAACCCCATACATGCATCAGTTTAGGTCATATGGTAGGGAACTAAAGATGAATTATTAGATGCACTTCACAAATGTTCTTAAATCATCAAGATTATTGGCCAAATGACACTCTCCACCACAGACTAGTCTACCAACTTAGCCTCCTTAATCGCTTGCATTCCTACCTTTGAGGTTGTCTACTCTGTTATTAACACTTCTTAGCCCATTTCCCCAAGATTCTTGTGCTACGATTGTATCTTTGGTCCCTTGTCATAGGCTGCATTAGCTTTGGGCATGTGCGGTCGCTTATCTCTTGGAATTGTTGGTTAAGGGGATGAATAACAGCTAGATCGAGCTATGACAAAGCTCATAACTACTTTTTGGTTCCTTTTTCCTTATTATGAGCTTGAGTTTATGGGAGAGGAGAAATGTTAGGAATTTTTGTTGGCAATAGGGTGAGGTCCAATTTCAGTTGTAGTATGCTAGATTTATGTCCATTAATGTCTAGTAAGCATAGTTATTAAAATTCTGATTCGATCCTATAATTCTATGAACCTATGATTTAAAAATCATAAAACGATCAAAAATCTTAGGTAGAATCTTAAAGTAGTCGAATAGTTATAGAATCTTATAATCCTACAGTGGAATCTTATGATCCTAGATAAAATCCTATAATTCTACGTAATAACTATAATTTTTCTATTTATTCCCAAATCTATTTTTGTAACACCCCCGAAAATTATAGTTGAAAATTTTTCCTTTGTTTAAAGAAAATCACACACCAAAAAGGAGGTGCTACTGTTATGATCAGTATAAGTTTAACTCCTTACTAGCCTCATACTAATCACAAGGCTAAAAGATAATATAGAACCGTAATAGAAACCGACTAAAGCATTAAGGACTCTTTAACATTAAATTATAGAAAATGCTAGAATACGTAAGACTCAAAGTTAATACAATAGAGAAATGGAATACAAAGTAGAATTCCACTATGGGGGAATAAAAACATAAAATATAAATGGAAGATAGTCCGGAGTACACTCTCTTTGGCCTTAACCTTGGGACACCAAGACATCACTCTGCCCTGACCAACTCATCGTAAGTAGCAAAGTCCTCTAAGGCCTCATCTCCTACCTGCATAGACGTAGGAAGGGCCATTGCTTGTGGAAATGAGCAGCACCCATGATAAGGGTGATTAGTACTTTATGTATTGAGTAAGGTAATAATATAGCTAAGACAGGGTATAACAACGCAAAATACAGATATTGTGCATGTAGTAGGTTTTATTAGATCATTTACCCCTGTCGGAGTTTAGGCTGTTAGTACCATATTTACACATATCTCGAATTATATCCATGTATATATTAGGAGCCCACTATTATGATCGGTGAACTGGGAATAACTACCCTAAGGCAGAACGCGCCTGACCACTGTTATAACTCGTGGACCGGTAAATATCCTACATCTGGTCCCGACCTACGTGGTGTTCCATTGTAAGTGATTGGTGTCTTTTTCATAAATTATTATCATCCAAGGATTTTACTTATTGAACTCAGGACCCTTATTATTATAGTTGGTGGACTGAGAATAACTACCCCAAGGTAGAATGCACCTGACCACTATTATAACCGATGGACCCGTAAACATATATAATCCTAGAGTAAAACGTACCCAGCCATTATTATAATCGGTGGACCGGTATTCATCCTACATCCGGGTCCGGCTCAATGATCATCCACTTTAAGTGATTAGTATTTTATTTGTGGCTTATTTGTCAAGTAACGCCTATCTAGACATGCACAACCTAATGGACACTCTCGACTTACTACCACTCAACCAACCCAGACTTCTTGAAAACCCTATCCCTTGAGCCGGACATCTACACCCTTCAAGACTCCAAGGACCCCTAAACATTTTCCCACCAAGCTCATAGCGAACCTAGAAACCGTATATACATAGGTCAAGGCCCACTCTCCTTTTTCTCCACGTATGCTCACCATCTCCCACTAGGGTTTTCCCTTGAAACCCTTACTGGCCTATATGGCCCTTGCCTCTCCTCTCCTTACTTAGCCCACATCTCCCCTGATTCAAGCACCATTACCCTACTCACCCCATCTCCAAACCTCACAGCCTAACTCCTCAACTCCCACATTTGATAATGATATCCTAGTTGGTTCCCTCCAAAAACCCTAATATTCCCCTTTTTTTCTCCATACCCTCTTCCCTTACACAATTCTACCCTCCATTTGGTCTAAGCCACAGTCTCCATGTGGTATACCCCTCATCCCAACTCCATTGTTCACCCAATTTCCTCAACCTTTCCCCACCACACACCCTATCTTTAGGGTTGCTTCCCCCGAAACCCTAGTTTATGCCTCTATGCACCTTTCCATCAACCCACGTACTAAAGCTTCCCCAAGTACATTAACCGCCTAAAACACACTTTCCTCCCCACGGTTAACCTCCAAACAAGATTTCCCCACATAAATCCTTCCCCATTGCAAAGTACACACCCCCCATGCAAGGCTCACACTCCCCATGCAAGTTTTTACCCTAACCCGTCATATTATCATTTCTCCTTTTAATTACTCCACCCTATTTCATGAGATAACTAGGACATTTTCCACATATCACTTCACTCACTCCACTCTCTTTATTTCTTTAATTTCCCATGGCCACTCAAGTCCCACCTAAGGCACCTAGGCATACATATATTAATATTTCAATCATACATAAGAACATGTCCACCCATAGCAAGATTTACAAACTGTACCTAGATTGCTTTTTGAAATCCTTAATGGAAGCATAATTTTTTAAGTTATAAAGCAAACAAAACTGTTAAACTATGGTTTGGTTGGGTTTGGTTTATAGTTTGAAATGTTTTATGGTTACTTATATTTGCTAGTTACAAAATATTTATAAATGAAAACTCGAGTGGAAGCTCCAAAGTCGTTTCCAAAATGATTTTGATAATATATATATAACAAAAATGATGAATTTTTCAACCTATCCCATCTTTGTAAAGCATTGAAGCCTTGCTTAATATCTCTAAAGCCATCAACCCTTACATATAAATATTCAATCTCCTTGTAACTATTTCATTTATGTTGAAATGACAGCTATGATTAAGCTCTTTTGAATAGATGTATGATGATAGCAAATTGTTTACATTAATTATGTGTTTGTATGTATATTTATAATATTGAATAGAAAATATTTAAAATATGTAAATTTTTTTTTGTGGCATTTTTATTTCCAAGTTTTTTGAGAATTGTCATTTTCGTTGTTAGTATTTCCTTGTTTCCACCCATTTTCGTGTAAACTAGATAAAGTGTTCTACTTAGTCTAGCAATGGGACATGTTTGTCGAACTTGTCCCAAGCGAGCATCTCTTGTGCTTCCAAGTTTGAGTTAAACCGTTGTTAGAGAATCATGTAGTTTATGTGACACTCTTCTTAGGACCTACAATTGTAGTCCTAGCTCCTTAGTGAACTACCAAAAAGATATCCTGAGATCAAATTGATGTACTACTTTTCATAAGACTAGGCTTTGGAGATTGTAACTTGTCTTCACATTGATTTATTATTGTTATATTATAAGAATATTTGTAATGTATGATTTTTTTTCCAATATCATTTAAACATATAATTTTATTTTACCCTTTTTTTTTTAATAATTTTCGAAGGTCACTCATTCATGCTACTAATATTAGAAAGAAAAGTAACATTTATTGTCGTCAACCAAACCAACACTTGAATATATAATTAAGAAATGTGTTATACCATATTAGGTAAGGGATTATAGTCATAACAAGTGATCATGGGAGTCTTTAAACAAATCATTTATTTTATTAGGATTAAATATTTTTGTAGTCATTTGACCAATATATATCTTGCCATCGGATTATGTTATTGTGGTGTGTCTTGATTAATAAATTGAGTGTTTGAATTAAACTAACTATTGTGATAAATCTTTGGGGGCTTTATTTCTAAGCATGCAAGGCTAAAGATTTGCTTTTCGTTGTAAAATTTTTGCTTAGTAAGTTGATTGTGGGATGGGGATGCTTTTGTGCAACTTTACTAGAAGAGATAAATGAAGACTGAGATAATAAAGGATGGTGTGGCCATAGTTGGTACACAATTTAAATCTTTTTATAGTCAATTGTAGTATTGGTAAATAAGGGTATCATTCTATACCGGGGGTTGAGAGGGTTTACCTCTATTTAACTAGCTCACAAATAATAAACATAAATTAACAAATAAAACTCTAAATAACAATAAATAAATAAATAATAAGAAAAATACAATAATGGGGGTTTTCAAATATAGAAAATAATAAAACGAATAAATAAAATAAAATAATAAAAATAAATTATAACTGCAAATATGATAAACGTGCTAGGGAAATCGAAATCCATTACTAGAATAGGTCAAAATATGATAATAATAATAATTTCTAAGTCATCTTTTAATCATGAGAAGGAGACTGACCAAGATGTATCCATACTAGTCTAATAAGCATGTCTAGTTGTATGTTTCTCCTTTGACCCACATATATCTAAACGTTCCACTACTTCGGTTAGAATCATAAAACTATTAGGTGAATAATTATCTAACCTAGCTGTAATTTATGCATATAAATTCTAGCATATTTATATGGCCACCAAATAGGCATATAATCCTACATATTATCACTATAAGAAGCCAGAACAAGGCATGCACTATATAAATCATACTTGATAGAATCATATATATAAACGATAATAATTAAAATAGAGTCAAAGAACAATCTCATGAAACAAAGAAAAATAATATCATATCTCAAACCATATTCTAGGGTTTCAATTTATTCCCAGCAATAAATAATTAGCTAGTCATAATAATCAAATCAATTACAAAAAAATATATGTTAAAAATATATATTAGAAATAGAGAAAGAAATAACCAAAATTAATTATGGATCAAAGTTCAGTAATTTATTCAGATGAAAAATTAAATTTATTTTTATCTTAAATAAATTTTCCGGTCTCTTTTTCTCTTCTCTTTTCTCTCCCAGCCTGCGTGGAATTCAATGCTGTGCTTCCTTGTCTTTTTCCATGTGTTAGAATTTTTTTTTGGGCCTGACACTCCTCTTTTTCTCTACACTGCTGCCTATCACACCTGCCGCCCTCGTGCTCTCTTGTCCTATGCCTTCGCGCATCATCTTCTCTGCTCTTCTTTTTCTTTCTTTCGCAGACTCTCATTCTCGTTGGTCACTGGTTCTCTAATTATCTGTTTGTTGGCCCCTCTCCTCTACGATTTTCCTCCTCGCTGGCTTTTCTATCTTTTATTAAAAATAAAAATAAAAATTTGCCGCCTTTTTTTTATCTTTTGCAGTGCTGGGCCTCATTTGCCCGCTTCTCCTTCTTTGTTCATTGGTCCTTTAGAGGCCCAAAGGACCCAAACTCCTCTTTTTTTAATATATTTTTTACCTACAAAATAACATTAAAAAAAATTAATAAACAATCTTACACTTTAAATTTATTTAATTTATATCATTTTAACTCAGATAATAACATATATAAGATTATTATCACTCAAGCATAAAATTATAATTATTCTCATATATTACTCAAATAAAATACCAAAAACTAAGATTAAAAGGGTATAAAATATGTCAAAATATGCACTCATCAAAGGAGGAAGTGAGTGTAGCCTCTATGGAAGGTATGATGTGGGAGGCAAGACTTAGATGGCTCAGCTATAGAAAGACACATCCTAATGCCCTCATTAAAGTAGTGCGATGGTCCTTTTAAGAGATTATTAGAGATATAGAGATAGATTTAAGAAAAGTTGGAACAAGATAACTCGATAGGACTTGATAATACTAGCTAGACTTAAATAGGACATCACAGAGTATGAGTATTCATTTAGTTGCTTTCAAGTAGAAAATCATATATATTTCTAATGTGGGAGTTCAAACTTGATGCATCTCATAGATTGTGTTTGATGTTGGGTTTATTCAACATATTACTTTATCTTTTTAATTATTTTTGTTTAATTTTTCAAAAATATTTTTGTGCACATGTATATTTATTTTAGTCAACTAGTAGTTTATTTATTTGTATTGTCTAATTGGTATTATTATATTTTGTATAATAACATATATTTCTTATTTTCTTTTTTTGATCTAGCTATTTAATCCATTTATATACCATGTTGCTAGTTCAAATACAAAGCATTTCTATAACTCATAATTTTGCACTTCACAAAATTGTAATTTTCAATTGCATTTGCTTCATTTTTCTCCTTGTAAAGGGTTTTCTACTGGCCTTTTTAGAAACAATTCTTAGTAGCTCACATGCTAGTGAAACTAAGGCTGCATACGTTAGCCGTCATAGATCCTACCAGTAGTGTGATTCCTTGTATGGTTTTTCTTTTCAGTTACACTTTTTTTACATGGAAAATAGGTTTTTGCTTTGATGTTAGTTGCACTTAATGAGCCTACTACTCGCTAGTTGCAGCATTTGATTATTGGAACTGTTTTTTTTTATGTTTTTCGGGCGTCAAATATCATCTTGCACTAACTCATACACATGCAATTGAATACTGGTCCTGATATGCAATGTTAGCCGATATTTATCAAACTTTGAGTCAACCAATACAAAAAATTATCGATTTGCAACCTTTATAGAATTTCACATATTTATTTGCGATATATCATTTATCGACTGATATTTTCTAATATTTTGTTGATATTTACCAATATTTGTGGATGTTATTTGTTGTGGGTAAAAAAATCATGCTGCAAAACCCACGATATATAAAATATTATTTGTGACACTATGCTATCACGATGCTACGACCGCAATCACATTTTTATTGCCTCGTCCTTAGACAATAAAATGACAATCACAACGTTGTGGTCTCGGAATATTGCGAAGGATATTTTATATTTTGTAATTGTTGTGGTATGAATTTTCTTAATATTTGATAACAAATATACTCAAATATTAGACATATATCGATAAATATTGGTCAATTTTGGTAAATATCGATGATATATATGTGAATTTTTTTTCTCGGTCACATATCGCCGAGGTTAAAATCCGAGATGTCTTAGCTGATTCAAAACATCTCGGCTAATATTTCGTTGTATGCTGGTCCTACATCATTTTTGTGAATAATCTCATTTCCTAGCTAGATTCCTCTTGTTCATAGTTCATTAGTAGTTGGCCTTTCTATATTGTCCAATTGATATGTAGGAAATTAGAAGTTGGAAAGCGAAAACTTAAATTGGTAGTCTCAAGTAGCATGTGTATTAGTTGATGCTCTCAATTGAAAGATTGCTTTATTCATCCTATTCTAAGAGGTATTTATTGTATTATACTTACTCCACAACAAAATGTATGATTCACAGATTCTTCGAAGTGTGAGTCAATGGTCTGCTGGCACAAGTCAACCCGAAGAGAGCATCCACAGGGCATATTGCTCCCTCATTGAGAAAGCAAAACATTTCATCTATATTGAGGTAGAAAAGTTATTTGTGGGCATCGCATTTCTCCATCATATGTCTTTTCATGTTTCTTTAGAGCATATATCAAAGCTAAAAACCTAGCTAGAGGTTGAAAAGCTCCTAGGAGCTTATTTTAGAGGCTGTTCAAACAAGCAAAGAGCTTCTAAGCTCTAAAAAGCTTATTATCAAAACACTGCTATAACTTTTTCATCTATAATAAGTTTGCACCTATACACATCTAAAATTAGTCAAGTGAGTTTTCTTTTGGGTCTAATCTCAAGTAAGTTAAAAAGGTAGCTGAAATTCTCATCCCTACCTACAATTAATCAGCCTAATTAATAAATATGCTTTTTATAGTGGTCCATCATTCTTGAGACCAAGAATCATATCAATGCTACAATTATTGTTGTATACATTGTCAGTAAGTAGAAGCTTGTGTCCTATGCCAACAAAGGGTTAGAGTTACTCGGTATATAAAAGTTGTAATCTATTAAGGGTAAAAATGTTAAGTTGACAATCTTGTTTTACAAAGAATAGACGTTTTTCCCCATGTAATATATTTATTTTGCCACAAAATGGAAGGTTGTTCCATCATGCAGTTGAAGAGATATTGAAACTCATAAAGGAGAAAAAATAAAAATAAAATAAGATCAAGTAGGGAGGGAAGCAGGATAATAAGAAAAGCTAGAAATGAACCACTCCGATGACGATGGCCTGGACTGATTAATTAATAGGCATAAACTTACTTAGGTGTTCCTCCCCAAATTCTGTTCACATTTCTTGTTGCACACACGTTGTCAACTATTTGTTTTTATTTTTACTAGTTTGTTGCACACAAGGGAATTACAAAGATTATTATAAAATATTACATTACTATCAAGATATATTACTATATTTTAGATATTAACAAAATATTCTAATTAATGATCTTGTATTAGGAATATCCTATCTCTTAAATATGTGCACTATAGAATGTTGATACACCCCTCAAGTTCGAGAATGAAGGTTAGGAATGGCTAATTTGTGCTGGAGCTGCCAAAGTTAATATATTCCAAGTGGCTTAGTGAACAATATCCAAGCTGATCTTGGGATTTGATGTGTGCTATGGAGATTACATAGTTGAGTAGGTACTAGCAAACAAAAAGATAATCAAGTTCAATCTGTTTTGTGTGCTCATGAAAAACTAGGTTCGCTACAATATGTAGAGCTGCTTAGTTGTTACAAATAAGTAGCATAAGTTGATGAAGGGTGATTTGAAGGTCACTTAAGAGGCCATTCACCATTACTCAATACTCTACTTTGGTAGAGGTTTCTTTTCCTTAAGGCTAACACCAAGCTTGACAGAAAAATCAATGTGGCGGATCATTGAGTGAGTAAGCAATTTTACCAGTTTGAATCATTGAATGTTCTGAGGTCAAGACTACTTGTGAAACTGAAGAATATTCCGTGATCTATTGCGGCATTGATGCCTTGTAGTACTCTCATGGTTGCATCATAGTATGGTCGATAAAGATCCTCCATATATTGAATAAGTACTAGCACAATAAATATAGTTGTTAAAATTCTAATACAAATATTACAATTCTACGCTTATGCGACTCAAAAGTCACTAAATGATTGATCCCCTTTCTTAACTAGATTCTTAAATTAATAGAATCATGATAGAATTTTACACTCCTATGTAGGATATGATGACCATTATTTTTATCTATATTCCCTCTTATTGCCACTATATTTCTTTCATATTCTCCTGATCCTTAACCCCTTATATTGCTGCATATCTTTGACGTGGGTTAATGCAAAGGAAGTAAGAATGAGATAGCAATGAAGCTGATAGTTGAATTAAAATATTGATAAAAGAGTCCAGACTCTATCTAAATAATAAAATAAAAAAAATATTAAAAGTGTAATGTTATTAATTTATTAAATTTTGTTTAATTCATAATTAATATTATTTTTCTCATTATCCTTTATGGGATTGTTGGTGTTTTGATGTGAACAAGCTTTAAGTTTCTAGTGTAGCATTGATTTATATACTTAATGTTTGTGCATACAATATAAACTTTTTAATTTTTTATGTTTTTATGCCTTGATTCATTTAACCATTGAAAGCTAACATAATATCTTTTTTTTGGATCTTAATTCTCTTAAATGATGAAAGATATAATCATCTATGTTACATAAAGAATATATTACGTTGTATGTTTTTTAGATTTGTAAATATGGCTTTTAGTTGGTGTGACCTTAGCTGGCATGTTATTTAAATCGTCTTTTTATATAGTTGTAATATTGGTAAGAAGGATATCGTTTTAGGCTGGGAAGTGAGAGGACTCACTTAAGTCTAAGTAGCACATATATGATAAAATAAAATATTTTAAATCACACAGACACACAAATAATAAGAAAAATACACAAATGGGAGGATTTAAAATAAAAAATAATAAAAATAAATAAAATCAAATATGGATGAATGTAAATATGACAAATGTGTTAGGGAATCGGTTTCCACTACTATGACTTATTAGTCATGAGAAAGAGATTGACCTTATATTACTTCCGTAAATTGATACGTCAAAGCGTTAACATTAAATCCCATTGAAGTTTAGCAATATAGTCGTAATAAGCAGCTTCTATATTTAATTAGATCCAATACATTAAGCACAAGTAAAGAATGTCAATCTAAGTACCTAACCTAGTATTGTTAGTGTGTGTAGTTGTATTCTCCAAAGACCCCACATGTGTATAATATAAGCATTCTACTACTTCTGTTAAAATCATACAACTATTAGGTATATTATTATCTAATCTGGCTGTTATTAATACACATGAATTCTAGCATGTTTATATAGCCACCTAACAAGCATAGAGTCTATAGCCACCTAACAAGCATAGAGTCTGTCCAATTGTCAATATATTGACATAGAGTCTTGCATACGAATTCTTTCTCTACATTTTTTTTAAATACATGAACATTGCTAGTAAGTACCTAACTAGTATTGTTAGTGTATCTAGTTGTATTCCCCACCTTTGACCCTGCATATATATAAGCATTCTACTACTCCGGTTAGAATCATACAACTATTAGGTAAATTATCATCTAACCTAGCTGTCATTAATACACATGAATTCTAGCATGTTTGTATATCTATCTAACAAGCATAGAGTCTATCCAATTGTCTGTGTATTGACATAGAGTCTTACATACTAATTTTTTCTCAACGTTTTTTTTAATCCATGAACATCGCTACTGTTTTATATTTTCTTTCATGAAATGTATCCACTCTTACCTTGAAGATTCATCAATGAATGTGATCATGATGGTTGCTTTATCTATCAAAAGGAATCCGAATGTACCAACTCCGATGACATCTTTGTCCCTGTAACTTAACTCTTCATATGATAGCCGGGGAGCTGTCATACTGATAAATAAACACAGACAATATTATCTCCCATCTCAACTTAGAAGACCTCTTAACATCGCTGTTTTCATCATCACCTTCAATTTATTTAGCTCATATGCCCTAGCCTTACATGCCGTAAATTTCTTATCTCATTCTTTCTTATCATGTATACGTATATTACATATATAATGATGCAAAGGGAACTAGTTAAAATTTGTATATGGGTCTTATTCTTCTTGGTTTTCTTAAGACTAACATAGAAGTCAATAATATCAAGGTATAAAACTCAATAATTCAAGAAGATTGAAAAAAGCAAAAATATGCATGGTGGGCTTGGAAGATGAAGAGTCACGTTGGAAGCTCAAGAATTCTGTTGAGAATATTTTATGTTTGGTGGCAATTTGTATTTTAACTACCTTGTTTGTTATGTTAGATAGAGTCATATGATGACTCATTAAAAATTAGTTATTATTGTTGTAAGAATGAGTCAAAGGAATATATTGACCCATTCACAAGTTGTTAAGTGAATGAGTCAGCAGATTAAAGCTGATATTTAAGGGTGGACATTTTATTCTCTTCTATGCCATGTATGTTGAATTTTCCAAAGCCAATAAAGTTATATGTTGTATTTTCTAAAGCCAATAATGTTCTCTCCATGATTCTTTACACTTGTAATTCTGTAAGAGAATTTGAAACCCCTCAATTTTGTGTGATTCAATATTGAAGCCCTCTTATGTGATTCAAGAGTTTAGAGTTCAAGTTATTAGAATATAATCTCGAACTTGTGATCTTCCTTTTTGTGACTTAAAGGAAGGCCTTCATATCTCCATCCCCTTGTAGCTAACGTTCCATATTCTTCTTCATCATTAACATTTTTCCTACACCATCAACTCTTGTTTTCATCATTCCATCATTTATTCATACATTTCCTAATTCACCCTATTCTAGCACACATTAGATAGACTGAAGTTGTCACCCCTCCATAAGTTATGCATTTGTAGGATTCTGATTATGATACATCTTAACACCTTTAGACAAAAACACCATATAATTGTATGAAGTTGTTAGTTATGATATAGATAATTAGATATTTTCCGTAGTAGGTACATGATAAAGTTATCCATTTGTACTATGTGGATTGAAATGGGAAGAATAATTGATGTGGATGTTGATGCTAAAATTACACACAGACATGGCAAGATCTTTCCTTCTCGAAACTATGTCCTGATATGGTTTGATTTGATTGAATGGTTGTTCTCAGCCCTTTTGTGTTGCTATTGATCTTTAACGAGTCTTCAATGGTTCTAAGGAGAAATCACATAGTTTTCTACTTAGAAGATACTCAGTTCTCAATCACTTACTCACTTAGAGAAAAAGGGAGAATTCAAAAGTTCTGAATAATTATTTTACTCTTAACCTGTGTGTACAATGGATGACATGTAGGTATATATACATGGTTGTTGTGTTACAACTTTGACTAACTAACCAACAATCTTCCTAACTAAAGTCGCTGTTGCCAACAAAGTTTAGTTGACATGAACAACTTATAGTTATATACACGTTGGAACATTAATAACTACTAAGTATCCAATGTTAGGTAGGTCTGTGCTAATTAGTAAAACTTGAAACTATTATAAACAACCCTAATAATTCCCTCCAACACACGTACAAATACATGTAAAATATGTCCAACAATTAGAGGACAATTATCTACAAAGTGTACATGAAATAACATAGCTAAACAAAACCCTAGCCATGCAAATGTATGAACCATGCAACAATGCTTTGTCTTCTATGTCACTTGTGTGCATCATTGCCTTGTCCTTGTCTTTTGCGGTAGGTGTTTTAGATGAATTCTCCTTCTTTTAAACATGGAAAATACTTGCAAGAATTACTTAAAAAACCGTTAGTAGAATTAGGATTTTGGGAATGGGTTTCAAAAATGATGGATTCTATCTCCAAGTATGCCAACTCGTGAAATTTTTTGGAAGAAGATTTAGATGCTTCTGCATCATTCTTCCCATGTAAAAGAAAATTTTCCCTCAAATTAGCATGATTATAGTATGGAGATAAATCAATTGGATTAAAAGTTTTAGAAACTCTTCAATAAGATTCAGGTAATTCCAATTCATAAGCATTATCTCTAAATTTTCTTAAGATTTTAAATTGTCCATCGGCTCTTGGTATTGGTTTCTTTCATCCTAAGTTTGGAAATCTTTTCTTTTTAAGTGTAACCATACTAATTCTCCATGAAAAAACACTTGTTGAATCCGGTTCTTATTGGCTTAAGCTTGATATTTAGCATTAGATTTCTCAGTGTTCTTTTTAATTTGCTTGAATTTTTTTTCAAGGATTTAGCTCTTTCTTTAGCATCATAGTGTTTAATATCTCTTTTATTTAATGACAATATATCAATAGGTAAGTAAGGATTAATCCTTAGACAACTTCAAGTAGACTCGATGGAGTTGCACTAGAAGTACTCCTGTTATATGTAACTCAGCATGTGCTAGATTTATATTCCAATCTTTTGTACTATTATTTAATAGCTTTCGTAGTAAAGTTCACAAAGTTCTATTAGTCACTTTGGTTTGACTATAATGAGATGTACTAAGCAACAACTTAGTACCTAACATACGCCAAAATATCTTCTAAAATTAGCTCAAAATTTTATCATCTCTATCCAACACTATACTTTTTGGATTATCATGCAACCTTACTACTTTGAAATATAAATCCGCCACATTACATCATTAGTTTTATTAGAAGGAATGAAATGTGTTATTTTAAAAAATCTATCTACCACTACTATGATAGAATCTTTTCCCCTTTGTGCCCTTGTTAACTCTAGGATAAAGTCCATATTAACCTCCTCCCATGGTTGACTAGGAATAGATAAAGGAGTATACAAACTCTTATGGAAGAAACTCTTACTCGTTTGACAAGTCACACATCTTACAATAATAGATTTTACCAATTTTTTCATTCATGGCTAATAGAAATGTTCCTGTAATCATCACATAGTTTTATGCACACCAAAATGACTAATTATACCTCCTTTATGCACTTCCTTAACAAGTAAGTCATGCACACTATCTAGGTTTACAGATTTTATATAGCTTTAATAGAAAGTCATCTTGAAACACATAATTATTAAAACTATGATTCTTTTTACATGCATCATAAATCTCAAATAAATCTCCATCTTTTGTATACAGTTCTTTGAACATTTCAAAACCTAATAACTTAACATCCGATATGACAAGTATCAAAAATCTTCTCAATAATACATCTTTTACCATATCTTCTTTACCATCAAATTTTTTGATAGAAAACTGGAAAAATTGTAAGAAACTAACCTATTTTGCATTTCCAGGACTAATTTTCTTTTACCCATGCAAATATTTCAAAATTTCATGATCCAAATGCAAAACATATGGTTTAGGTCTCAAATAATGACGCCATGTTTCTAGGCTTCTTATTATGATATAAAATTCTGTCATACTTGATCTAATTCAATTTGGGCCCATTTAATTTTTCACTAAAGAATGCAATGGGCTTTTTCTTTTCTTTTTTTCTTGTGAAAATACACCGCTTATCCTTACCCCACTAGCATCACATGTAACTTCAAACAATTTATTAAAGTTAGGTAAGGATAATACTGGTGCATTACGTAGCTTTTCTTTCAAAGTTGCATCCTCTCTCTATTTGAATTCGCTTTTCTTCATAAGTTGTGTAATTGGAATGACAATAGTTGAAAAGTCCTTGATGAATCTTCTATAAAAGCTCGCTAGTCCATGGAAACTCCTCACCTTATGGATGTCTTTGGGTATTGACCAATCTTTAATATCTTGAATCTTCATCGGATCCACTTTTATCCCTCTGCTACTTACAATATAACCAAAAAACACAACATCTGAAGGCATAAAGTCACATTTTCCATCCCTTAATTTATCTAATAATCTCTTCAATCTATTATATGGACAACACCCACTCATACAATTAAATATCGGTCCCGAGGCATAATATCAGTCGATATTTTTTGGATTTTGGGTAAGCTAATACACGAGATTGGTGATATGTGACAGTTTTAGAATTTCACGTATTTATTGGTGATATATTAGTAAGCAGCCAATATTTTATCGAATGCCAATATTTACTAATATTTGCTAATATTTATTGTGAAAAAAGATAAAAAAAAATACAACGCAACACATAATATTGTTTGCGACACCGCCACCGCAATCGCAAATGCAACTGCAATTTTATTGCTTGATGACACCCTTTGGTTGGGATATTTTCTAGCAAAGTGTCCATATCCTCTGCATTTAAAACATTGTTTTGTAGAGACTTCATTGACCTTGGCTATACCTTTCTTCTCTCGGATTGAAGTCTCAAATTATGTAGAGACTTCATTGTTTTGTAGCACTTGAGGTACCCGGTCCATAATTTGTAACTTGTGCATTCAAGTAGTACATTGTAGAAGTACTTTGTTTGGCATAAGGTTTAGTGCACTTGATTTGCTTTTCAAATCTCAAAAATATGTTAGTCATGTCATGAAGAGAGTCATATGGGCAAGTTTCAACCTTATCACTAATCATCTTATTAAGGCCTCCTAGCATTCTAGCAGGTGTTTGTTCCTTTTTTTCATGAATGTCACATATTAGTGTTAATTTCTCAAACCTGCTAACATATTCTTCAACACTTAGACGTCCTTGCCTAAGAGTAGTTAATTTGATATAGTTATCTTACTCATACTCCTTAGGTACAAATTTCTTTCTTAAGTGTTTCTTAAGCTTATTACAAGAATTGATTTTGATTTTCCATCTCTTTCTCTAGTCCTCTTCCATTTATCATATCATATTCTAGCAAATTTCTTAAACTTAGTTTACATTTTTTCTTATCATGCTAGTCCTTAAATTCAGATATACCCTGTACTTCATGTAACCATTCAAGGAATAATTCAAGATCAAGTTTACCATTAGAATCAAAAAGATCAAGTTTTATACCTTTGTCTCCTCGATAATGATGTCTTGGTTGGTGATCATTGAAGGCTCTATGTCTTCCACTTTCGTGTGATTCTTTTGCCATATGTGAATTTAAATGTCTTCCTTTGGATGGAGCAGCTTACCTTATTACACTCTCCATTCGGTCTCTAGGAAACTCTCTTTATTCTTTCATGTTTTGGACCAAATTCTACTTGAAAAACCGAGACTCCATTCATTGCAATTGAATTTGTATTGCATTAAGTTGTTTTATTTGAGCATTGGTAGAATCTAGAATTGTTGAAAGTTTCTGGATGGCCTAAAAAAGGGGCTTAAAACTTTTGATCCTCCTCCATTTGGTATCAACCATCCACACGATAAAACCCAAACAAACAATTAGTGCCCTTAGGGTTTTGCTTAAGAACCGAACTGAACCAAACCAAACACTTGTTATATCCGAAAGTCTATGCTCTTGGTGGTCTTTTAGATTTAAAGGAGTTAAGCACTATATAACCGAGCAAATATATTACAACCATGAGGATGTCACAACAAACATGTTTCTTGCTAGGTTCTTGAGATAGAAATTAACAAAACAAAAATCAGCCTATTCGATACCATACTTCAATAACCACCATCCTTTTCTATACCATTTCATGCAAGAGGTTTGAATAATGTTGGTACTCTAATATGCATGTCATCATACCTAACAATCTTTTAACCATTCCCCAAATTGAGTGGAGTGTTATAAGGATTGATCTGACTACTTATATCAACATGGTATATCATTCTTTTGGTGATTCCGTCATAAGAACTCTATAGTTAAGTGTGTTGGCTGTGGAACAATTTTTAGAATGGGTGACACTCTTGGGAAGTTTCTAAATTTTCTGAAAATTTCTCACGAAGTATGTAAGTGGAGAAAAAGCGTGATAAAAGGACTCGTGTTGGTCTATGGGGCTAACCAATCAATCCAAAAGCGCTCCAAAGTAGCCCCTATATAGTCGTATCGACTCGAGGTGTTACAATTGGTATCAGAGTAAAACTGTGACCGTAAGTTGAACTTAGATAAGCCAGTCAGCCATTTAATAGGACAATCCTTGGGATTGTTACAATTGTCATATCAGTTATCGCCGTACCCAATGTAATCTGTTTCTTTTTTCCACTTTGCATGTGAAGTTCATACCTGATTTTTTTTTTTTGATAATTTTGTTTACACAAAAAAAAATGTAAATTTGTATGATTCTTAGTCATTTAATTTCTGGTTTCTCTGTTCCAGAACCAATTTTTTATTTCAGGTCTAAAACAAGATAACATTATACAGAATCGTGTGCTGGAAGCACTGTATACGCGGATACTGCAGGCACATATGGAGCAAAAATGTTTTAGAGTTATTATTGTGATACCCTTACTTCCCGGCTTCCAGGTGTTTATCTTCTGTTTCAAGTTTAAAGTGAAGTTTCTCTTCATTCTAATCAATCGAATTGATCAAATATTCTATAGGGTGGTCTGGATGATGGTGGAGCAGCTACTGTGAGAGCCATAATGCATTGGCAGTATCGTACTATTTGCAGGGGAGAGAGCTCATTGTTTCATAATCTGAATGCTAAACTGGGTCCCAACTTTCATGACTACGTGTCTATCTATGGACTCCGAACTTATGGTAGACTCTATAATGATGGGCCCATTTCTACCAGCCAGGTAAATTTTTTCCTTTATATCTCTAGTGTTGTACGGGGACGGGATGGGGACTGGGATGGGTAGAAATGCGGAAACGTTATTTTCTAAAAATTTAGGAAATGGAGATGGCAAGAAACGTTAAAATTATATATATATATATATATATATATATATATTTTAAAATATATCAAATCTACTAAAATTGAGAGAGAAAAATAAAAAATTTCTAAAATTAATACCTATATTAGTTAATTTTAATCATTAATGAATTTTTTTAAATATAAAAATGAATTAAATATTTTTTTTAATAAAAAATATTAATTAAATAATTTTAATATAAATTTTGACACAAAAAAATTTTTGGAAAAGGTGGAATGTTTCGGGAAGAGGAAACGTCCCCGGAATGTTTCAAGGATGGGGGACGGCACCCACAGCCGTCCCTGTGCATCACTGCATATCTCTCGGTAGTCTCTGCAAGTTCTTGTTTTCGGAACCTACTTCTGTTCACTTATCCAGGAATTTTATTGGAATTGGCGGAAAATTTCTGGTTCGTATGAGCTTCTCCACACAGTTTTCTATCAACTACTATCACTTGGTTCATGTGGGTCGCACCATTTTACTAACGATGTAGAATAGCAGCTGGAAGTGTAATGCAAACACCTTTTCTTTTTCGTGCCGACACTTACATAATTTGGCTAGGCAAATGGTTTATTTGGCAAAATATTCACCACCCCACAATTCCCCGGTTCTAAAATCTTCATAGATAAATGACATGGTGTGGAAAATCCTGTGTTAAAAATCTCTCCCTGCTGACGCCCATGTATCTGTGTACTAGACACACTGAGTGCATGGGGAGGGGCTGGAAGGAGGGCTATAGGCAGATATGAGAGTAACGCTTCCTGTTGTGCTGAATGAGAACTACTTTGACGGTCAAAATTGGCAAACAGATCATAGTAGCAATACCTATATTCTAATTCCTACAACCTGATGCAACTCGGCGGCAAAGTTATAAATATGTAAAAAATTAATAACTTCTCACATCTTACCCAGCCATGAGTAGTACTATGCAGAGGTGTTTTGTCTTCTTTTTTATTTTTTTATTTTTAAATTAAGTTATTATTAGTTAGAGTTATTGAAAATATAAATTAATTATATCTAAATGATCCTATTTTTTTTTTTAAACAAATAAAGATCCACATAGATGTACTTTTGATATAAAAAATAGGTTCATCTAGTTGTACATATATGTTCATGGTATAAAACTGAGATGTTTACTGCATAGAACGTTTATGTTCGGGGATCTAATGAATACCAAATCGTTTTAGGATCAGTATAGAAAACAGATTAGCATGAAACATTAAAAGTTCATTATTTAAAATTTTTAGGTTCATCAATAAATTACTGCTGAATACGTTAAAATCAGGAAATATTTAGGTTCATCATATATGTTTGGTAATTAAAATCTTAATGTTTATTTTATTAAACTATATAGGTTCATTTGATCAAACTAATAGATTCGTCACATATAATGCCTAAATTCATAACAGTAAATAACATATGTTTGTTATGTCTAATAAATATGTTCATCATCGGAATCGTTTATGTTTAAGATAGAATAAATAGATTTATAGCATAAAATAGAGAGGTTCAGTACATAAAACATTTATGTTCAGGATATGATAAATATAGAAATGTTTTAGGTTCACTATAGAAAACAAATGAGCATAAAAAATAAAAATATTTATTGCATAGGTCGTTTAGGTTCATTATGTAAAATGTTTAGGTTCATCAATAAAGGGTAATAATATGGATAATGACAAGTACTGCTTTATGTGATATATTGCTTTCTTGTTAATAATTTCTTTTTTTCTTTTATTACTGGGACTGGGACCGATCTTATGCTTCTATATTGAAGTTGGAAGAGACTTTATTCAAATACTAATGTTCAACCGCTGCTTCATTAAAATAAAATAACATCATTGTATGCCCCCCCCCCTTTTTTTTAAATCAAAGATTGCTTGTCTTCTTTTGCTGACTCCTAGCGTCAAAAAAATTACATTCCATCTCTTGCTGTGAAAAAGGGAGAGGATTTAGCTAGGGTTTGAGAAATAATTAATGTATGATATACAGAAAGACATAGATAGAGGCTCTGGTAAAGGAAGAAATGGGAAGAAGAAACAGAGGGAGGAAAAAAGCAGAGGATGTATGTGGAAGGGCTTGGAACGTTGACAGACTTCTTATTATTAGATTTGCTAATATTTACAATAATATCATCGGTCGCATAGAGAATACTTTACAATCAATTGCACGATATAAATGGACTCAGAGGGCTAGAAATATTACGTGTTAGCACTTGATTCTCCACAGTTCAACTGTGACACTTAGATCTCTTCTTGATATATATCCTAACTACCCTTGCAGGTGTATGTCCACAGCAAACTTATGATTGTTGATGATCATGTTGCTTTAATAGGATCATCCAATATCAATGACAGGAGCTTGCTTGGATCTAGAGACTCAGAGGTATTGGTTGGATCTATATTGAGTTGCTTCAACTGTCTTCAAATTAGATCTTGAAAATTTTCACTGAAATCATTCTTTCATGTCTGTTCTTCCATGGTGACCCCTTGGCGCAAATGTCAACCATATGCTGGTTCTAGATTGGGGTAGTGATTGAAGACAAGGAGTTCCTTGATTCATCCATGGATGGACAACCTTGGAGGGCTGGAAAATTTACTCGCAGTCTCCGACTTTCGTTGTGGTCGGAGCACCTTGGCCTTAATGCAGAAGAGGTGAGTTAATTATCACCTTCTGTCACTTTTTCTAACAAGTGTCTGATAACAATCTGTTCCAAGGTAGTCCCCAGCCTTTTTCAATATAGTGAAATTCTTGCAGGTCAATCGGATCCTTGATCCTGTTTCCGACATTTCATTTGAAGACTTATGGAAGGGGACAGCACAGGTGTGTTTCAGCATACCTTAATAATTGTCTCTATAGTTAACCCCATTTTTATCCGACAAAACTGAATGAAAAGCTAGATGAAATCTTAAAAGCTCTAAGTTATTTGAAGTAGCTCAGCAAAAGCCAACTTATAAGCTAGTCAAAAATAATTTTTTTTCCCTAAAAATATCTGAGTTTGATAAGTTAAAAGTTAACTTATAAATTACTTTTAGACTTGCGAAATACACACCAAGTATTTTCCCCTTAAAATAAGAGATATGATATACATATCTGTTATTCGTATATCTCATGGCAGTTGAGTCTTTGCTTCCTTTTATTTTGTTGAGTTTGTTTCTTTAATCTTTACTAGCTAGATTTTAGGAGTAAGTTGTTAGATAAACTTGTATATATAGACCTCGTTCCTTTGCTGATGTATTAATAAAGTATTCTCATCAATACAGAGAACAACACTCAATTCTTCTCTGCTCCCTCTCTTGTTTGCTCCATGCAGTTTATTTTAGATTCTCAACTTGGTATCTGAGCCTAATTTTAAAGATCCTAAGTATTTGTTTGCTGCTCATCAATGGAGATAAGCGTAGCTGATTCATCCAAGATTAGAGATGGTAAAGATCAAACCAAAATTGCTTTGTCATCTATTTCAACATCTACAACTACCATAGAGGATCCCCTTAAGATGGTAGTCTATCCTTTAAGCCAACTTATCACCTTCAAGTTTGAAGATGATAACTATTTACAGTGGTAGTTTCAAGTAGAGGCTGCAATATGTGGTTATGGTCTCGATGGTTATATTCTGGGTTCACAAGTCATTCCGGAACAACATGCAACAGATGAACAAGGCAATCAAATCCTTAATCCAGCGTTCATAGCTTATCAAAGACAGGATAAACAACTTATCTCTTGGTTGCTATTTGTAGCATCTCCATTATATATTCCGCAACTTATTGGTTGCAATACATCACATGAAATTTGGAGTACGATTGCATAGCAGTTTGCATCCCAGTCCACTGCTAAAGTCATGTACTATAAAAGGCAGTTGGAGGGACTTAAGAAATAAGGGATGGCCATGAAGGACTATCTTGGCAAATTTAAGTCTCTGGTTCATCTTTTGGCAGAGGTTGGTCACAAAATTTTAGAGAAAGACCATGTCCTTGCTATTCTCAAAACAATAATAACATTTGATAACAATGTGTCCCAATTTTCCGCAGAGCTGACATCGGGTCTGGTGATGTTATGATTCCTGCCTCCGCTACACCTTCCTTTGTTTCCTCTGAAGGATCCTCTGTTACCTCCTTGCTGCTGAGAGAACTTTCCTCTCCCACCTGTACTCCAGTTAGCTTGAGGTGCAAATTTAGTATTGGAAATATTTGGTGCTGCAAAATTTGCCATCTTTTAACCCAAAGGCGTTCTGTTAATCTTACCTTCATGTACCAAAAGGAGATTTCTAATGGATGTAAGAGTGTGGGGTGTCTCTCTAGCAATGTTTGAAAAGGCTTAAGGGGCACCTAGGCGCTAGGGGTCCTGGAGCCTAGGCGCTAGGTGCAAGGCGAAGGCACACGCCTAGGCGATGTGAGGCGCCAAAATTACTCAAAAAAGCTAAAAAATGATTAAATGACTAAGTTTTCAGAAAACAGTATACCATAACAAGAAAATACTTATAAAAATAGCAACCTATGAGTTTAATACTAGCAAGCAACTCGAAAAACATCATCCTCTGTAAGTAATTCTTCATCCTCTAATGTATCTGATTCTGATTCTAACTCATAGCCTTCATCATCATCCTCCACTTCTTCTTCCTCTATTTCTTGTCTAGGCATATATCTTTGTGAGCTACTGCTACTACCACCACTTGCACCAAATCTTAAGTTAAACCTCTCTTCATCCACTCTAGTAGCAGCAGCAACGGTCCCCCAATTCAAATTATCATCCTCAAAAACAATATCATTTTCAGCACCCTCTTCATCTGATTCTATTCTCCCAGTTAACCACTCATTACTTTCTTCAATATCCTTCAAAGAAATGGGATCAATCTTATCCCTCAATTGATATCTCTGAATCAAAGCTCAATTGTACTTCACATAGACTAAATCATTTAATCGAGATTGCGCATGCCTATTCCTTTTCTTGGTATGAATCTGCAAAATTGCAGATAATTCACTTCATTAATTGGTCAACGCATTTGACAATTAATAAGTTAACTTTAAAGTACAAGATAATGAGGTACTTACATGTTAAAAAATACTCCAGTTTTTCTCACATCCAGATGAACTACATGTTAGACACAAAAATTTTACTGCAAATTGTTGCAAAGTAGGGTTAGAAGACCCATAGGCTGCCCACCACGCAGCTGCAAATTTTGTTAATGTTAAAAGATTTAAATCAAATGAAATGGGCATAACAATAAATAATAATAATAATAAAGACAAGCAAACATAAAATAGTTAAATTGATAGTTGAATACCCATGACAAGTGGACTCAAACTTTCTAAGGAGTGCGGAGATCCTACGAGAAATCCTTCAGAATACAAGTCTGTAGTTGGTGTCCTGCAATATATTACCATTACAAGATCTGAGATTACATTTAGTGTGAACTAGGTGTGTCAATTTATGCAAAATCCCTCGAATACACACTGGAAGGCAGTTAAGAGAATTTTTAGATATCTGAAAGGAACTGTTGAGGAAGGACTAATGCTCAAGAATTCGCCTAATCTCAAGTTGACTGAGTTCAGTGCTGTGGATTGGGCTAGTGATGCAGATGATAGACACTCTACTAGTGGCTTCTGTATTTATTTAGGAGAAAACCTAGTGGCTTGGTCCTCGAAATAGCAGAATGTGGTGTCAAGATCGAGTACTGAATTAGAGTTTAGTCTTGCAAATGTTGCAGCTTTGGTTCTTTGGTTATAGTCATTGTTACATGAGCTTAGATTCAATTCTAATGCGTCTCCTGTTTTGTGATGTGATAATCTTAGCACGGTTTCTCTCTCTGCTAATCTTATTATTTATGCTAGAACCAAACACCTGGAATTGAATTTATGTTTTCTTAGAGAAAAAATAATGGAAAAGCAGCTTGTGGTAAATCATGTTCCCACAACAGATCAAGTAGCTGACATTCTGATTAAAGCTGTCTCATCATAGTGCTTTGACAAATTAAAGAGAAGGCTTACTGTAGGTGGTGGAGCCTGAGGTAGCTGGATTCATGGGGGAGAAATAAGAGATATGTTATACATATTGTTATTTGTTTATCTTATGGCAGTTGTCTTCGCTTCCTTTTATCTTGTTGAGTATGTTTCTTTGATCTTTACTAGCTAGATTTTAAGAGTAAGTTGTTAGGTACACTAGCATATATAGACCTTGTTTCTCCGCTGATATATCAATTAAGTATTCTCATCAGTATAAAGAGCAGTTTTCAATTCTTCTCTGCTCCTCCTCTCGTTTGTCTTCTTGCAGTTTAATTTAGATTCTCAACTCTTTAATTTGAAGCTTCCACTGATATATTAATATATTATTGATACTTTGCAGACAAATACCATGATATATGAAGAAGTCTTCGGCTGTGTTCCTAGTGACCGAATCCACTCCAGGTACTAACCGTAAATTGTTGAAACTAAAAGTTTTTGTTCAGATGACCACAGTAACTCATTAATGCTCTCATTAATGCAGGGGGGCATTTAGACAGAAGACGTCCCAGTTGAAAGAGAAAATTGGTTATACAACTATCGATTTAGGAATAGCACCTTCGATGGTGGAGTCTTATGAAGACGGAAAGGTGAAATTGACAGATCCAATGGAAAAGTTGAAGTTTGTTAGAGGTTTTGTTGTATGTTTCCCCTTGGAGTTTATGCGGGAAGAGAAAAATTTGAGACCTATGTTTCATGAAGGTGAATTCTATGCAGCTCCTGAAGTATTCTATTGAATGCACACATTGACATGCAAGCATTACAGCAGATGGTTAAACTGCAGTACAACTTATAAATAGTAATAGATTTTAGGTTGTAGATGTTTTCGATGTTTCGTTGTTTTGGTCTGTCTGGTGGGTTGATGTTTTAGGGAACGCTGGAAATAAGGATGAAGAACGTTGGATGTGGAGCTAGTAGACACCAACCTTTTAGAATTATTTTCCCCTCAAAAGGTTTTTGATCTATACGGATGCCACGTTCTTCAAATCTACTTAGGTAGTATTATCAGTATATGTGCGAGAAAGCTTGATATTGTCTATCAACATTATTTATATTTGGGTAGTCTTATCTGGCTTTTAGAATTATTTTCCCCTCGAAAGGTTTCTGATCTATACGGATGCCACATTCTTTGAATATATTTAGGTAGTCTTATCAGTATATGTGCGAGAAAGCTTGCTATTGTCTGTAAACATTATTTATATTTAACACGTTGAAATTGTATATCGAAAATAAGCATTCTGCTGCACTCTAGCAAGCAATGGCTCGCTTTTTAGTGCTACATAGTACATACTCGCTTCTGCCAAGGAATATCATGGAGATTATAAAAGAATGTTATATCCAAAGTTTGAAAGAGTGTGACGCAAGGACTTAGATATCATAATATATTCTCAGTACTTGGGAGAAAGGGTCTAAAAGTGTTTGCTATGCAGAAAATTACATTATAATGAATTCATAATCGGTCCTTTTTTTTAGCCTTAGGAAATCGTTTCTTCACGAACTCCATGAATCAACGGCAAGCATATCAGACAAGTAGATGACGATGGTTGTTGGGCGTGTATGTAGCTAATACATTGATTTCGCACTGAATTCCCCTTAAAGGTGTGGTTTCCAAGTCAATTAGTCATTCTCCATATGAGTATGAGAATCTTGTGCGCCTTCTTTGGCTCAAAATATTCTTCGATAAAGCTTGCGTTCCATCCCTTATATTGTGAGAGTAAAATGTCAGTACCTGTTTACCATGTGGGAACCTAGCATTATGGTAGGTGACTCTACCTCGAATATATGCCCACCGTTGCAGGAGCATCAAATCACTACCTTTTGACAGCTTAGGCGACTTGCAATAAGTTATAGTTTTCCGAGTTAGTTATTTTTGAAAGGACGTGTAACACAGCAACGGACAGATTTGTAGGGCAAATTAGCAAGTGCATCACATTTTTTATTATTTTTTATTGAGAATAGACAAAGAGGATGTCAAGAATAGTACAACAATCAACTTTTGAAAGGTTTAACAGAAATTTTATACATTTTTTTTCAGCTTTGTTACTTCCCCTACAATCAATCGTGTTAAAATCTATTAAAGTAGCTATTTACTTCTATAATTAACTCATAGTTACCTACTAGATAGCTACTAAACTTGCAGGATTATTTAAATCAACTTGTGAAGTATGGGAAAGATAGAAGTACTCAACATTATAAAATCGGTGTCTGATCATCACTTTTGGTTAGATTTAAATTATGAAAGTTAGTTATCTTAGACAACCCTTAGTTTAACCCCAATCAACTCGGGGGAGTTTGTTGAGCCGTAACAAAAGGGTCTAATACTTTCTATAAGTTGGACAAATTATCTTAATAGAAATGCAACTTGGCTGGTTATATTCTTCTCTCACTTTTTGAGATTGATACCTTCAAAGTCAAGTGAAGACTTTGATTGATTTTTTTTAAATCGTAAAAAAATCTTACTTCATGTATAGAGTTATATACCTTGATTAGTGATTGTAAATTTTTTTATTATAAGAGGTGCCTATTGATCATAATACCCCTATTTTTCCCTCATCTTGTTCAATTTTTTTTTTCAGTGGTTATTATCCAAACCACCATTAATCCTTATTTGACCCAATCTATATCTTTCATATACCACCCATGACTCCTTCCATACGGTAATATCCTTCCTTGTTATCATATGCCATTAGACATTATTTTTCATATTATCTTGTACAAGTAATAATGATTTCCAAATTGAAGAATGTTCAGACCTTGCTTGGACATCCCATATAGCACAATGCCCCTTATATTTGTGTAACAATAGTTGTGACCAAACCTATTTGGGTTGTTAATCAACAGCCAATTTTTTTTCACACGTGACTAAATTACAAGCTCCAGTTTGTAGATACCCATACCTATCAGACAATTTAGCTTGTAAATTTTGTTTTACGAGCTAATATTCATGTGTCTAGTACCATCCTCATGTCCCCACCAAAAAATTTGTTGTTCTATAACCATCTTGTAAAACACACTTGTTAGCATATGATATACAACCATATAGTATATCGGTATGGAAGACATGGTAGATTTAATTAAAGTGAGGTTTCCTACATACGATACGTATCTTTGTTGCCAACATTTGAGTATATTTGTTCCTTTGAGTATGGTGCTTGCTTTTGAGGAGGGGGTGGCCCAAGTCTTTGCCATTACTCTCCATGAATTTACCTCTCATTAATGAGGTTAGTTGTTGTTGCAACCTCCTTCATGTGGTGTGGCTAAAGTAAATGTCATACATGCCATGCTTAATTTGCTTCCTCTACTAAAGGGAAACTACTTGTGTTTTTTTTCCTGTCTCCATTGATGATTGATATGTATTGCTAAATATGAATAAATCATTAACAAATGATGAATGCATTATTAAAGGTGCTTGAGGAACTATCTTTGCACCATTGTAAAGACGGCCCCTCTAATAGAGTAAGAATAGTTAGCGCTTGGGAGAAAAGAATGTATAAGTAAGGGAGTGGATATCCTTAATGTAATATGAATAAATCCTCTATATGATTTTAATTTTCTATGGGGGTTGTCCATTGATAAGCACAGATAAGGTAAGTGTAACACCTACATTTTTTACTATTGAAAGAATTTGTTTTAAAATAGTGCTGAAGCAAAAAAATACCAAGCACACCTAGAAAAAATAGGATGTTACTGTTGCACCTAATACAGGATAGACATTCACCTCCCATCTTATGTTAGATACAAGAAAAAAAAAACAACCAAACCAAGTACGAGAAATAGAGTGGATAAAATATATAGTATACTGATACCACAAATAAGCATTTACATTTTTTACCACAATAGATCTTTAAAATATCCAAAATTCATAGAGGAGGATAAAATGAATGTAATGATATATAATAGATATAAAACAATAGTAGGGCAAAGCCTTAAATCCTCGGTCCATTAAGGACCTACAACAAATCTCTCAATGTCCATGCTTTCAAGCCCCCAAAGCCAACACAAGGTAGGCTAACTATGGAGCATCCTAAAACACCTACACATGGTCTTCTGCTCATGAGATTGAGTAAGTGACCAAACAAACAAGCACATCAATACAATATACTGAGTAAGTCAAGTTACCTCCTTAACGAGATTCATAAATATGTAAGGCCATGACATAACATATAATTCACACAAACATATATCATGCTTACATGATTAGATATACATAAATTATCAGGATCATAGAATACATCAGGATTTCATGGCATACTAACTTAGAAAATTCATAACTCAACATGTTTATCGTAGAAAAATAGAGATCATGGATAGAAACATATAATCAATTAAGTACTCCAGCAACTCACTAAGGTCTTTTACAATCCATTTTCAATAATTACCCTTTTAGTCTGTTTTCCAAGTTACGTAATCCATGAGGTTGATTTCTTATATGTCATTATCCTTTTTTAGTAATGGAATAGATTACCACCCCATGGTCTCACAATACCATGGATTCGCACCAAACTAGAGGACATAAAGTCTACTTGAATCCAAGTAACAATCAATGGACATAAAGTCCTAATCGAAGCTAAATAAACCATCTAGGCAACTATACCCTTGAGTATCAATATCTCCTAGTATATCATTAGTGTCTGTATTAGATAAGACACTAGGATCTACTAAGATCCCACCTAAAGGCAAGCTCGTAAGCACCATAAATGGTTGAAGATAGACTAACTACTAGTAGCTTATTGAGGACCGGGTAATCTAGACCCATATACTACTCGATTGTCTTTCATTTTAAGTGATTAGTTTGTTATTCTCCAAGGTTATGTTATCACATAAGACCCACATAACAACCAAAGAAACACATCCACACGATCATTTTAACTTAACCATCATTACCATCCAAACACATGATGGTAATTCCATTAACACTTATCCAAGACTAACCCTTTCATTGGGCTAATCCATTTATGCTAAGAATATGTAATATATCATTCAATAGTAGAATCATAGTATAATTGCTCCAATTTACCCATTAAAACCTTTTAAAGGCACTTATTAAGAAAACCATGAATTATAATCGCACTAATCCATTCACTAGGTTTAGTAATTCAAGTAAAGATACATGTTCTCATTATTAAAGAGTCATGTTATATCATAATGCCAAGACTCAAATTATATTGAGGTGAGAAGAAGCAAAACAATGCTCTATGGATAAAATCGGTCAACTAGTTTGGGCAAACCAATCAACTAACTGGACTCACCCAACCTCTAGAGATTTTACCAAAAATAGTTGATCGTTTGATCAAACCAATCAGCTATTCATAGACTTGATGATAGGTTAACAAACCATTTAATGATTTTAACCAAAGAACAACCAAGGTCATCGTATACTACTCAGTCAATTGGTTAGGCTAATAAGTCAATTGTTCTAAAAACTAGTTAATCTGTTTGCTCCTAGACAACACATTATAGGCATTTTAAACATATTTAAAGATCTAAAATCCAACCATACCAACATCATAACAGCACCGAAAATAGAGGATTACACATGCTCATATACTCATCATGCTGCATTTAAAAAAAATCAACCATATTTCTTATGAAATCATACTTTTTCACATAATTCTTAAATATTCTAGCATTCACCACTAGACTATCAACAATATCATATATGCATACAAAGATCATCAATTTACTAATTATGTTAGCTCACGTGTCCAATCATTACCATATATCAAAGGCAATAATAACTTAAAATCTTAGCAAATTTCTACACCTAGAAGGCAAAACCTTTAGCTAAAAGGTTTCAAATCTTAAAACCTTAAAACCAAGAGATTAAGACTTATAAGCCTTTTTTCAATTTCATAAATCAAGAAGTAAATATTAGGGGAAAGAAAAACAAAATCTACTAGCTCAAAGGAGATTATAAGAAATCAGTTGAAAATATATCTCAACTTTTTTCTAAATATAACTCTTTCTTGCTTAAGGATAAAACAATAAGGAGCTATAGAAAGGATCAAAAGAGGTAATGAATGAAGGTGAAGGTTCAAAACAAGATGAGTAGAGTGCAAGCGTGGGAAAAAAATCAAAATATTTCTTGTGGTTGGAAAGAGGTAAAGGGGAAAGAGGTTTATGGCTATTTATAACCAAAAATTCAATTAAAGAATAAAAAAGAGAGGTGCAATAGATCAAAATCCTAGTTTTATAGTTTAAAATTGGACCATATAGGGTCGATTTATTAAGAATAGGGTTGACTTTCTTCTTAGACCTCCAATGATGATTTTTGGAAATGTGGGTCAAGATTTTTGAGAGAAAGGTTGAACACAAGAAGAAAATTGGTTGATCAATGTGGGAAACAAATCTCTCAGTCATGATTGGTTTACAAACCAAGTGAATGGTTTAAAAAACTAGAGCATAACTAGAGAGAAAAAGAAAATTTAACATTGAGCAGCCAATCAGTTGGTAGCCAAACTTGCTAGGGCTTGGATTTCTAGGGCATTCAATCTAGTTGACTAATTTACAATTTTAAACCCAAAGTTGAATTCATCCATAGAGATGAGCATATAACCAGTTGGCTAGTTTGAATAAACCAATTGAATAGTTTAGCTAGTTAAAAAGCATCTTAGAGAACTAATTGATTAATTCTCCAATGCTCTTTTCTTAGTAAAATCTAGGTTTTCTCTAAGAACCGGTTAACTAGCATTGGTAAAGAATCAATATCAAGTCCGAAATTATAATTCATTTTCCAAATTGAATCAAATTTAAAACCCTTTTAGATATAAAAATTTAAACTTTTATAGAAAAATTTCATGAGAAATCCAAAATGTTCAAAGATCAAACATGCATACCTAATAACCTAAAAAGAATTAATTAAGTTTAACAAAAGTTTTTAGTCTTATACGCCTTGTATGCAATATTATTCCTTGGATCTTGAAAATTGATTGCACTTTTAAATTAAAACATTCCAAGGATCTTGTAACACCCCAAAATTCACTAATTTTTTTTTTTAAATGGAAGCAATTAAGATAGAAACACTTAAAACCTGTGAATTCTGGGAATGTTACCGCCACACTTAGTACCAGACCGGTTCTCTCCGACCGTTCCAGTACCAAGTGCTAAGGCTAAAGAAAAGATTTACGTTAAATTCAAATTAAAAATTCATAAAAGAATTCGAAAGATCATACAACAAAATCAGAGTACGCATAAACGTTTAATAATACTTGTAACTTCCAAATAGAAATACATTTAAACAAGATAAAACCCGATGGGTCAAATTCCGGATTGCCTACTCACTCAAATCAGGCCTGCCACCCCAAAATAGTCTCTGATCTTAAACCTGCACAAGAGGTCTGCTCCCCACCATCAGTGGATCATCACAGGACCCATCAACCAAGGTAGTATCAGTACGGGTCCAGTACTGAGTAAGGTGACTTGATCACTAAGGCCAACACGTAAACACATAAGCCATGCATAAAAATAGAAGAACACAATCATAAATGCATATGATCAACCAGGTAAAAGTACAAAGGTCCAATTATCCAGATTAATTACTTAATTAATCTTTTATCAGAAGTCGATACACACCATGTCTTTTATCAATCCATGTAAGTACAGGAACACCCCACTATTATTGCCGGTGGGCTGGTCACTTGCGGGACAAAGTCCACACCACTATTCCTGACCGGTGGATCGGTCTGGTTCCTGCTCACATGGTGTTCCACTGTAAGTAATTAGTATCTTTTAAGCATTTGTAACTCTGGTTTGTTTTTATTGAGCTCGAGTCACCCCACTATTATTGCCGGTGGGCCGGTCACTTGCGGGACAAAGTCCTCACCGCTATTATTACCGGTGGATCGGTTACACATAGGACATCATGTCCTAACCACTATTTCTTACCGGTGGATCGGTCTGGACTCGGCTCAACAATCTTCCACTTTAAATGATTAATGTCTTAAGTATCTTATGCAGAAGCTTTCACCATACATGCATAAATCACCACACATCACAAATCATAAAATTCCATAATTACACTTTAATTACCAAATACACGTGATAACCCAAAACTCTAAGCAGCCTCAAAATCCATAGTTAACCACTCCAAACCCTAATTCAGTGTCCTCCGTACCCTTAATTTGCTCCATGTGCTATTTTCCATCCCAAGTGCTCAAACACCCAAACAACATTTACATTACCTTCCTTACATCCCAAATTAACTTTCTACACGTAAATTTCATACCCATGCAGACATTAATCTCCCCATGTAAACCTTCGAACCTTTTTCATGCAAACCCTAAAATTCCACGTGAAACCCTAAATTCAATCATGCAAACCTTAATACTACCATACAACCATCAATGTCACCATATAAATCCTAATACCACCATACAACTATAATTACCACCATACAAACCTTAATATCATCATACAAACCCTAATACCAACATACATCCATTAATACCACCAGGTAAACCCTAGATTCCGTCATACAAAACCATAAATTCAATCCAACCAAAACCAAAGATTCACCCATACCAAACCCTAAATTCAAACCATAAAGATTCTTCCATACCAAACCCTAAATTCAAGCCATAAAGATTCTTCCACATAAAATCATAAATTAGAATCTCCCAAGGAAAACTATAATCCCCCAAGCAAATCATAAATTAGATTCCCCCATATAATATCATAAACTACATTTTCCCAAATAACATCATGAATTAGATTCTCCCAAACAAATTATAAATTAACTCTCCCAATCAAATCATAACTTAAATTCTCCCATATAATATTATAAATTACATTCTCCCAAATAACATCATAAACTAAATTCTCCCAAACAAATCATAATTTAATTCTCCCAATCAATCATAAATTAAATTCTCCCATATAATATCATAAATTGAATTCTCCCAAATAGCATCATAAACTAGATTATTCCTTATAAACCATAAAATTATGTTAACTCACTTCCCTTAATCAAATTCTTTCCCCATCCTCCTTTTTCATCCTTCCTCTCACACAAACCACATCGACTTCCTCACATACACAACACATATCATCATACATAATTAATACACATACCATGCACAACATACTTCAACTCCAAGTCATACCACATATAAAATATTTAATAATAATAAACAATAGATACATAACATGCGAAACACATAATATACATAAGCACATAAAAGACCTTAGCACTCCTTACCTAAAACGACACCGGTCTTGGAGCACGCTCCTACGCCTCCTTAGGGTTTTGACTGGTTTTACCTATTATGAGGGAAAAGCTAAAATTAGACTCTCTCCTATCAAAATAATATTAAACACTAATTTAATATAAGAATAGTTTTTTTTATAAAATAATAATAACAAAAATACCAAAATAATATCAATATTAATATTAATAAGAATAATAAAATAGTAGAAATAATAATAAAAAGGCATTACTCAAAAATAAAGTGAAATAAGGGCTTCGAACCCTTTACCAAAATAATACTAAAAAGATTATTTGTAAATTAAATAACCCAATTCAGAAATAATAATAATAATTATTATTATTATTATGATAATAATAATAATAATAATAATAATAATAATAATAATAATAATAATAATAATAATAATAGTAACATTATTAACAACACTAATGTTAAAATATTTGTATTAATAATAATAAATAAGAATAATGGAAATTCGAAATAGAAAATAATAATAATTATTATTATACTTATAACATTTTGATATTAATAATAGTAAATATAGAAATAATAAGAAGAATAATAATAAAATCGAATTAAAATATATTAGGCTTCTGCCATCAACATAAATAATAATAAAATATTAATACTAATAATAATAATAATGATGCATATTAAAATATAAATATTAAGAATAATAATAATAGTATTTATATGTAAATAATTGAAATAAAATAATTTAAGGGTTATAAAAATAGGGAAAATAACTGAGAGGGTCTAGGGTTCAACCAAATGTTGGTGGGGATAGGCGGCACCGGCGGCGGAGCACGGCGGTGGTGGCGGTGGCCGGAAAAAGAGAGGAAAGAAGGGAAAGTTACATGCTGGGAATAAGATAGGAAGAATGGAGTTGGAAGTTGGGCTGTTTAAGAATGCCCAGAGGGAGAGGGACAGAATGAAGGTGGCGGCACAGCCAAAGGTGGCGGCGCACGGCGGCGGTAGTGGTGGCCGAATGGAGGAGATGAAGAAAGAGAGGGGAGGAGAACGAGAAAAAGGAAACTAAAGGTATGGGAAGGTAGGGCAGGGTCTGCAGCACAGTTTGGGAGGTGAAAGAAGCGGCCTTAGCGGCGGAGGAGGTGGCTAATGGCGGCGCGAAGGGTGGCGGGGCAGAAAACAGGGTTGATCGGGAAGAGAATTTCGCACAGCTGGGGCGGCTTGTGCAGGAAGAATCGAAGGGCGAGATAGATTTGGTTAGATATAGGGCGGTGCAAGGATGACACGGGTGGCCAGAAAGGGCGGCGAAGTTGGCCGTAGACGGAGAACAAGGCGTCTGAAGTGGCGACGGTGGCAAGGTCGGGATTCTGGGTTGGGGGGATCAAGAGCTCGATACAGAGCTGCTTACGAGGGTATTTATAGTCTTAGAAGGGAGGATAGGGTTCTTTGGGTCGGCTAGTAGATAAGGAAGGTAGGGTTCCGGTCGCCGGTGGCGTCGTCGGCCGGAGGGAGTCAAAATTCGGGTAGGGAAATGCGCAGGAGAGAGAGAGGAAAAATCGCACGAAAAGGGGAGTTGATTGGGTTTATTCAGTCGCCGAATCAAGGGGAAGAGAAAGGGAGGAAAATTTCGGTCAATTCGGGCGAGATCGCCAGCGAAAAACCAGGGCGGGGCGGCGGTGTAGGTGTAGGTCGAAGGTCGGCGTCGAACGGGGGAAGGAAGGAAGAAGAAGAAGAAAGGTGGGGGACCGGGCGGTTCAGGGGAGAAAGAAAGAAAAGAAAAGAGGGGCAGATCGGGCCGGTCGGGCGCTGGTCGAAGGCGTTTAAATGAAACGCCGAGTTTCAGTTGAAAAGGGCTCAAAACGCCGTGTGGCATGGGGCGGAAGAAGGATGCGCGGCGCGGGCTGGGCCGAGGAGGAAGAAGAAAAGAAAGACTGGGCCGCCAGGCTGGCCTAGTTCGGGGAGAAGAAGGAAAAGAAAAAGAAAAGAAGAAGAAAAAGAAAAAGAAAAAGAAAAGGAAGGAAAGAAAAAGGGAAAAAGGAAAAATAAAAATAGTGGGTTGGCTCAATTAAATTAATTAGAATATTTGAAATATTTAAAAATGATAATATTTAAATAAAATATTATTTAAATCCCTTTTTAGGCTAAATTAGGACTTTTAAAAGATTTTCCATAAATTCCTTTTGAATTAGCAAAACATCCTAATTTTCTCTAATTAAATTATTTATAAAATTAATATTAATTTGAAACTATTTTATCCTTCTTATTTTAAATAAAATAATTTATTTAATTAATTTTCAAAATAAAATGCTTAATTAGTTAAATTACCCAAATTCTCTTCTAATAAAAATACTTATAAATTTCTTCTTGATTTGCCCTAATTAATTCAATTTAAAAATAATTTATTTAAATAATTCTTATAATAAATATCCTTTAAATGTAGTTTATAAAATTAAAAATTTTCGGGGCATTTCAGATCTGATTGAGTGTGTCAACTTGTAACGCCTCAATTTTTACTACTGAAAAATATTATTTTGCAACGAAAGTAATTAAGTAAAATATTAGGGGTTACCGCAATGATCAACATAATTCCGTTTTATGCAACCATCCTTACATCAATCACAAGGTTAAAACATTTAAAGTAACATAAGAAAATTAGAAAAAAAAGAACATTTATAGTACAATAATGACTTTGGAGCATAACTCCAAGTTATTAATACAAAATACAAAAGAAGGGATACCATGGATAAAGAGTCCAAAAAAGGGTATCTAGTTAAATTCATCAACTAAATAACAATTAATCTTCACTTAAACCTTAATATAGATAAATTCACTCATCCACACATAGGGCATCATAGGCAGCATAATCATCTAGCTGATCTTCCGAGACTTGCACATAAGATTTAGGACCTCCTGCTCATGGAAATGAGTAGCACCTATAAAAAGGTGGTCAGTACATTACTTACTTAGTAAGGGAACAATACTATCAAAATAGGGATACAAATAACTCATTCTTCCACATTAGATAATAAGTGAATAACCAAATAAATGAAACACCTCATAAGACAAAATATGGCCCAGATTTCTATATTAAGTATAATCAATTTTCATTCTTTTGTATAGTTTGAGTGTAGGAACCCCACTATTCTTAAACTAGTAGAACGGTCTAAAACACCATCTTAAGGACAACACACCCGAGCCATTATTCTCCTTAATGGAAAAGGAATACACACACACACACACACAAATAAATAAACCACCTTGGTCCTGACTCACGTATTTTTCCACTTTAAATCATTAGTATATTTTCCATAGGTTATAATGATACATTTTCATTTCATGATGAGTAGGGGGCCACTATTTTTAATCCGGTAGAATGAACTGAAAGACCTTTTCAGGAAAAACGTTTTCGAGCCACTATTCTTTCTAGTGGAACTGAGATTAAAAATATCTTCAAGGGACAAAACGCTCTTGAGCCACTATTCTTCCTAGTGGAATGGGAATATATATATATATATATATATATATATATATATATATGGATCACCTTGGCCCTATTCAGGTACTCTTTCACTTTAAGTGATTAGTATCTTATTCAAGATTGATTCTCAAGCATATAACACATTAAAACGGATATAGATATAGCATAGGTCCAAGTCTTTAAGTCCTGTCAAACCCTAATTACACATCCTTTAGTATTCATTCTCCCACATTAGTTATTTCACACAACTTATATTATATCATCTCCAAATCTCATCATTCTTATAATATCTGAAATGCACAATCTAATTCCCATACACATATATTAATAATCTCATCCCAATATATTACTCACAGAAATATTCTAAATCTAAACATGTAAGGGACACTATATGGCCGTCTTATATTGGTTTAAGGATTAGGTAGCATCATTTATAATTAAATTGTAGATGTATTATAATTATAATTATAATATATAAAGCCTGACACATCGTGTGCTACAAAAAACTAGTCTTCATTATTAACCTCTATCCTTATTTTTCTACTTATTGTTAATATTATGTATATGTCTCTACTTGTTGAAAATTATGTAGGAACTTGATTCTTGGTAACTCCTTGAATCAAAAATTGCAACAACCACATAAGGTATTCAACTCTTAAGGTAAATCTTTTAATTTGTTCAAAAGATCATCATTTTCAAGCACTCATAGAAAGAAGAGGGCTCTCGGTTGTTTGAGAGAAAATGTGCGGCTGAGTTAAGTTATTTTTTTCATTTCATCCTATACTTATAGAATTGTAGGATTAAAGGTTATAACTTAATCGACTAATACATGCATTTAGGGCTTAGGGAGGGTTAAACATTATGCTAAACTTCTATCCCATGTGTTCGGTTTTTTGGGGGAAATGTTTAGGCATATTTCAAATCTCCCATCCCAATATACCATATGTTTACAATTCATAATATCTATATTATACAAAAAGAAAGAGACAAGGATCCCTTTTGACCTTGTAAGTGACAAAAAAAGACCTTCTTTGTTCTTCTCTATATCTGTATTGCTCTTCCCAAGTGCTGAAAGTGACTTTTCATCCAAATAAAAAGGACTTGTGGCTGAATTGTGTGGCCTCCAAGGGGGGCTTGATAGGGGTGTGTTTTTGGTTTCCGTTTAGGGTTAAAATACTAAGGGAAATAGGGTTTAAAAAATGGAGTTAAAGCTTGCAAAAAGTATGGCTTTAGGTGCCTTTGGTTTAGATGGATCTTGGACGAAAAAGAGAAGGGTTTGCATGGCTTATATGGCTTGTATGGTTTGCATAGCTTGCATGGATTATATGGCTAGGTTTTCATAGATAATTAATTTATCAAAGTAATAAGGATTTTTTGGTTCTAAAACTTAGTGAAATTAATGGCTAGGTTATGATTATCGATTGGGGATGCTCCTGCATGACCATGGTATTTAGGAGGATGGTAGTCAGTAACCCTATGTAGCTAACCTTTGTTGTATACTACATTTTGAGGTAGAAATAGAGGTGGTGGTGTAGGATGCAACTAAATTAGAGGTTGTTGAACCTAAATCTGAATACATTGCACAAAGAAAATGAAACATATCCTTGAGACACTCATGTCCTCAAAACATGAATCATGAGTATGTTAGGCCATTGCGAGTTGTAGAACAAAAAACATGGCTGGATAGACAATTACTACATTGCTACTACACAATAATACTAACACACATGCATATATATGCTACCTAATCTACCCTATTGAAGTCCTCACAAGAAAAATTGAGTTCCAAAACATTTAATGTAGAAAATTTGAACATAGAAGAAGAAACTTTAAACAAAAAGCTTTAATAGCAACTTGTAACATCCTATTTTTTTTTACTAAGAATTTTTGTTTAAAATATAAATTTACTAGAGCATAAAACCATATTAAGGATGTCACCACCGCTCATGGAAAGAGTTTGGTTAACATACCATTTTTATACTAAGATAAAGTCTAAAACATTTCACAAAATATGCCATGAAATAGAAACAATAAGTAGAAGTATATCATAAAATCAAAATCATAGTTGTAGAGATAATCTCCAAAAATACATCAAAATGGTACAAGACATAAGAGTCAAAAATGTTTGGATAAAAAAAAAATCCTGAGGGCAAGACTAATTACCTCCCAATTTGTGCCCCAATCCAAATACAATCAATCCTTCCTAAACACACCGTCATCATCTAGTACCTACAACAAGTCACTTGCGAGTGCATCATCAGTATGTCAATGTACTAACTAAACAAATAATACCCTACAAAGGCATAATACAACATATAAGGTCTGACATAAAAGTGGTAAAGCATGAGGCACACTTAACAATACCTTAGAGGCTATCCAAGGCTACACATGGTGGATTGTTTTCCACCAAATGACTGATTATAAATAGTAAGCGCAACCTATATCCATTTATCTTATACTCTAAACATGCTCATTTTATCCAACACCGACACTTACACATCTCTATACATCAATACTTAAACTAATAATTCTCATTCTATTTATTATTCAAGAAGGTTAAACGTCAAACCAAGAAGTCAGTCCTAAAGTTCAACCCACTAAAATCTCACCAAAAAGTTCCACACAAACTAGTATACTGGTCCCATAAATTAATGGATTGGTTTAGGAAACATGCTAAGAGAATATAAGGTAAAATAGGCAAACTAATTAATTAGTAGAGGGAAATTAGTTGACTAATTTAGAATTAAACAAACACTCCAACGTTTTTAGTAAACAAGTTGACTAGTGTTAAACAAACACTCCAACATTTTCATTAAACAAGTTGATTAGTGGTTTAAAACTAGGTGACTAATTTTGCATCTGACTAGTTGACTAGTGTTATTGGGTGTATTCATACTTTCCTAAATTATCTAAAACATACCTACATACAAAAATGTTATACAAAAGTCCATAGATTCACATTATGGTATATATGCACTATACTTCATTTACACATAAATAAGGCTACATTCAAGTTCATAATTTGTCATGCAACATAGCCAAAACCCATCATACTTCTAAGGCCAAGTTCATGCTTTAAAAATAATTAGCATGTTTTTATGCATAAATTAATAAGGGAATCGTACTAGAGAATGACTACACCATATTATACATTGCACAACATTCTATAAGGTTTAGCCAAGTTTACCTATTACAAGGTCTTTAAGTAAATATGATCAACTACTTTAATACCCTAACACCTAGAATCCTTGCTCAACCTATCAAGAATTGAAGAGAAAAAATTTAACAAAACACATTTAGCATTTAAAACATAAAAAATAGAAGAGAGGTAGTATAACAAGAAATAACTCTTCTTTTAGTGTGGATGAACAAAAGAAAAAAAAAAGGAAAATAAGGATTCCTCCTTAACACCCAATATTAAAACCTTATCATTAAAAGAAATACAATAACAAAATAAGGAAATGAAATTTAGATAGTAAAGAAGAATACTTTGGTCCTTTATTTGGAAGTGTTGGTTGTGAATCTTCCTTGAGAAAAAACATTAGTCCTCTCTTCTCCTTCCTATGTTCCTCTAGCTTAGTCGCTAGATGAAAAAGCTCATATAAGGTGTTATACTTTTACAACTCCACCTTGTGTGTAATGCCACTCCTTAATACTCCAAGAAAATATGACATTGTGCGATCTTCTGCTTCATCCAACTCTAACCTCATTTTCAACCACTCAAACTCCTTGATGTATTCTTCAACACTCATTAACCCTTACCTCAAGGATTCCATCTTTTTGTTGAGGTCTTGAGTGTATATGAAGGTAAAAACCTTTCCTTAAAAGGCTTCTTCAACTTCAACCAATATTTCACCTAAGACTTCCCATTCTTGCTCCTTTGGTGAGTAAGGCTTTCCCACCAGAAGGAGATATGTCCCTTAATCTTAAGGATTGGAATCCCAAAACTATTCTCATTATTATATCCTTTCACTTCAAACATCCTTAAGCACCTCAACTCCTACTAAAGGATATCTTCTAGATTAAGTAATCACTCAAACTCGGATAGTTCAACTTTGATGTCACATAAATGATCTATCCTTTCACGTCTCCTTCTATTACGTGGGGAATCACTAGATGAGGAGTTGGAATCACTAGCACCATCACTTGTGCCAGATTCAACAACCTTATGTTGGTGGAAATGGGGTATCCATCTTGTTTGGGGGGAGGGGGAACATTTTGGTGTGGAGTGTTAGGGTTTTGTATGGGATTCTCTATAATGTCAAGAACTCTTCTCGTGTAATTTTGTACGCTTTCAATTGCACAATCCCTTTTCAAGTTTTGTGCCTCTTCAAAGCTCAAGCCTCTTGGAATTTTCTCATCATCTATAGTTGATTGAGTTTGAAGATGAAAACAATAGAGTAAGAGGATGTGTTTGGTTAGGAGTGGCTAAGTGAGATTTAAAAAGTATGGTGGGTAGCTAGAAAATTTTTTGTGAAGTGTTCGGCTTAGATGGGATAAAGAAGGAAAATATGAGATGAAAATTATCCCAAATTAACAACCTTAAACTCAAATACAAATTTCAGACATATGCTAAACAAGTTGGCACATGCGTAATGGAAGATGGTAACTTTTGGGATAATTGACCACCGAAAGTTAAAATGGAGAAAAAAGATAAGATATAGGATAATATTTGAACTAAGATTGGTCCAAAGATCAAACTCTTACAACTATCACTCAAGATTTCAACACTTGAGATAAAAATTATGAAATTCTAATCTCAAAACAAAGTTTTGACTCAACTTTGTAGAAGGGGGAATAGGGAGCTCAAAAATCTGATTTGTAATTTAAAGGGACAGTGTACCATTGAGTTGAGGCTACCTATATTTATAGTGGAAACCATTTGTATCAAAATTCCATTCTACCCTTCCCTTTACCTGCTTAGTTACATTCCAACTAATCTAGTTATCTAATACAAGTTAATAAGAAGTTAAATTTTAACTAGTTTAGGTTTAACACCTGGAGGGTTTTATGGCCTGATTTTAGACACGTGTACATCCATATGGCTGACCACACAAGTTTATTTATCAAAGTAAAATCAATCAATCACTCCCTATACTTAATCATTCAGTCATCATGCTTTAGCCAATCAATACAACTTGATTTGTGGGGTTAAATATTTTATCTAGTGGATAGGGTTGAATTGGGCTGGTTATTAGCTTGAGACAGTTATTACAAAATTAACTTAGATGAATTTCCTCACCTACTCCACCATCCACTTATCTTACTTCTTCTTTATTTTGTTTGCATGTTTTTTCTTTTTGAAATTAGCCCGGTAACAAGGCTTATTTGGCTTCTTAGGTGGCATAGCACTTAGCATTAACATTAAAATAACCAGCTGAACTTGAGCTCAATATGTCACCATAGTTGGCTGGGCTTGGGTTGGATCTGCTACCATAATTGGCTATGCTTGGGTTGGACGTGCCACCATAGTTGGTGCATGGGTTGGGATGGACGTGCCACCATAGATAGTAAGTTATTGCTTAGTACACCTTGTCATCCTCAAATAGATGGTTAAACTAAAGTCACTAATAAAGCCTTAAAATCTTTACTACGAGGTCTATTTAATAAGAGTATAAAGAATTGAAATATAAAACTAACACATTCTGGATTTGCATATAATAAGAGTCCTAGCACAACTAAATTGAGTCCATTTGATGTTGTCTATGGGGTTAATCTCTACTTTCTTATTGATGTGTTGTCATTAAAGTGAGGAGATATTAAGAACTATAATGCTAAAGAATGAGTTAAATTCTTTAAGAAACTTTATTTACAAATTAAGAACAACATGCGGGGAAGGCTTTGGAGGTGTAGGGAGGTGGTTGAGGAGAGGAGGAGAGGGAAGGGAGGGGAGTTGGTTATAGGGCGCACACAATAGTTGCTTTGGGCAGTGTAGGGAGGAGGTAGGGAGGGGTAGCTAGTAGCATGGAGGCGGGGTTGGTGGTGGAGATAGTAGAGGTGGCTGTTGGGAGTGTCGTAGGAGAAAATAAAGAGATGAGCATGAGGGAGAAGTGAGGCAAGGATGAAGAAGAAGATGATGACGATGATGATGATGATGATGAAAGAAAGAAAGAAAGAGAGGGAGAGGATGCATCTGGCATGCGGGGTAAGGTAGGTGTAAGGGGGCATTACAAACATGGTAGAGCAGCGAGGCAGGGCATAATGATAGGGAAGGCATGTGGGGAAAAGGGACCAGGGGGCTGTAGGGTTGAAATTGGAAAAGGAAGGGACAAGTAGAGGGGGCAACAGTGCAAGTGTTAAACAAAAGAGGGGAGGGTGGTGTAAGCTTGCAAGTCAGGCAAAAGTGTAGGAGGAAGAAGGCGTGTGAGGGCGAGCATGTTTGGCTCGTGCGTAGGCTAGGAAGATGAAGGAAGAAAGGGAAGAAGGAAGGAGGCCGTGTGAGGGAGAAAGAAGGGAGATAGGTAGGCAGGCCAACCCGCGCTAGGAGAAAAGAAAAGAAAAAGAGAGGGAGGTGGGTTAGCCCAAAGGAGAAGAAAATGAAGGAAAGAAAGAAAAAGAAAGGTAGGGAGTGTGGGCTGGATCAGGGGAAAAGAGGAGAAGGAGAAAGGTTCCGACCAGCGAGAGGAGGAAGGAAAAGAGAAAGAAGGACGACCCAAAGAAGAAGGAAATGAAAAAGGAAGAAAAAAGGAAAAGGGAAAGGGAAAAAAGAAAAATAAAATTACATTTAGAGTTAGGATTAAAAATTAAACTAATGAAAAAATTATCAAATTATTTTATCCAAAATTTAAAGTAATAATTTAAGAAAATAAATTTGGTAAAATTAAGGGTTTGGGAATTTTTTTAAATAAAAAGAGTATGATAAAAATAATAAAATATTTATATTAATTTATTAAAAAATCCTATCTATTTTTATAAATTAAAGGTCTACAAAATAATTAAATTAATAACTTAAGATGAAAATATTCTAAGGGCTTAATTATTAAATTTTAGGTTTTAAAATTTTAGGGTATTACACTACTTGCCAGAAGTCCAAGAGCCTTTTCCACCAAGAGCTCTACACTCCATTGCTCGTACCTTATCAACCTTAGGACCATATGAGTATGGACTTTATAGTGGCTTTGCCTAGAACTCAAAAGCAAAATGACGCCATTATGGTAGTGATAGACCGGTTTTCTAATATGACTCACTTCATCCCAAGTCTTAAGACAGATGATGTCTCTTATATAACTGATCTATTATTTAAAAAAATAATAAGGCTGCAAGGTATTCATAAATCCATTGTCTTGGATAAGAATACCAAGTTCCTTAACTATTTATAGAAAACGTTTTGGAGGTTGGTTGGTACTAAACTTCTATTTAGCATCACCTACTACCCACAAATGGATGGCCAAACCGAAGCAACCAACCGAACCTTGACAACTATCTTGCACAGCATGGTGCACAAATCCCTCAAGGATTGGGACCTTAAGCTTCCTTATGCTGAATTCGGATATAGTAGATCTCCCACATATGCCACCGGCCATTCGCCTTTGAGATCATGTATGGTGTCAACCCTATTACTCCCATTGAGCTCATTCTGCTTTCGATCAAGGCCCAAACAAATTTTAAAGCCAAAGACAGAATTCAAGCCTTTAGGAAATTACATGAGCAAGTCAAAACAAGAATCGAGAAGGTTAACCAAGCTCAAAGGGAATAAAATTTTAAACAAGGAGATCTCGTGTGGCTATATCTTAGAAAGAAAAGGTTTTCCTCCTGAAGAAAAAATTAACTTATGCTAAGTGATGGACAATTCAAATTTTTTGAGAAGATTGGAAGTGATGTTTATCAGCTTGAGAAACCACCAGACATGGGAAATCAAACACATTTAATATGGGTGATCTACTCTCTTATTTTCATGATGCGCCCTATGCGGAAGAGGAACCCTCCTAAGATGGAGAGGATGATGCATGAACATTGCATAATAATATTTCACTCATTAATTTTTCTAAGTTTGGGGATCACAAAATAATCTTAACTTGGATAAAATTAATTAGCTAAATATGAAAAAATAAGTGGACATACCAATCTATGCACCAACCATGCATGCATGGTGGCACGTTCAACCCAATCATAACTAATTATGGTGGCACGTTTAACCCAAGCATAACTAATTATAATAGCACATCCAACCGAAGCTTAGCTAACTATGGTGGCACATCAAGTTCAAGGCTAACTAGCTATTTATTGTTATTACCAAATATTATGCCACCTAAGAAGCCAAATTAGCCTTGTTACCAGGTTGATTTTGAAAAGTGAAAAAAAAAAACACAAGAGAATACAAGTGGATAGTCGAGTAGGTAAGGAAAGTCAGCCAAGTCAAATTAGAAAGTATTGATTGACTAAAGCGTGATGATTGATTAATTAAGTATAGGAAGTGAGTGATTGATTATGATAAGCCATATGGAGGTATAGGTATCTAAAATCAGACCATAACACCCTACATGCGTTGAACCTAATCTAGTTACAATTCAGCTTCTTATTAACTTATATTAGCTAACTAGATTAGTTGGAATATACATAGGTAAAAGGAAAGGCAAAATGGGATTTTTTGTACAAATAGTTACCATTATAAATATGGGTGGATTCAACATAATGAAACACACTACCATCTTGAATTGAAAAATCAGATTTTTGAAGGTCCCCTATTCCCTCTCTTTAAAGTTGAGTAAAAACTTTATTTTGAGTATAAAATCTAACAATTTTTATCTCAAGTGTTGAAACATTGAGTGGTAGTTGTGTGTTTGAACTTTGGCTCTACCTTAGATTAAATACTATCCCACTTCTCATCCCCTCTTTTTTTTTTAACTTTCGATGGTCAATTATCCCATAAGCCATCATGCTCCATTAAGCTTGTGCCAACTTGTTTTGCATATGCATCAATAAGGCATAATTGAATGTATCACACATTTGCATGGCTAGGATTTTTGTTAGCTTTGTTATTTTATGTACACTATATAAATATTTATATTGTAATTTTTGGGCTTGATTACATATGTTTTGTACATGTGTAATATGGGCTTATAGATGTTGTTTAAGTTAGTTACAACAACTACTAATTAGTTACACAACTAGCTACTAATGTTAAAAGTTGGCTGATATTAGAACTCCAACGGCTAGTTAAAGTTTTTAGTACTGACCAATGTCTCTAACATCTATATTAATTGGTTGACAACTACATTAGTTAGTTGTTGTTAGTTAGTAGGAAGTTGTAACACCCTAACACCCCCGTGTACAAATGCCCTAAATCAGCCCATTATACACAGTGTTAACAAGTTGAGTAGTAAGAATAAGAATTTTTGAATGTAGAGTTACAACGTAGAATTATGACACAATCAACATATGGAATGATTTGGATATTAAGCTCTTAACTAAAGTTAGACTTATATATATTATTCTCATAAAATTACAGTATGATAACCAAGTTGCTCTTGACATATCATCTAATCTTGTATTTCTTGAATCAACTTGTAATACTCCAAATTTAATTTAATCATAATCCTAAATGATTAGTATTTTAATCTTACCCTAATTTTTTAATTTTAAATTAAATCTAACTTTAATCATAAACCCCAAAGAGGTGTACCAGGATGTTTTCACTAAGGCTCTAAGTGGAGTTAAGGTTGGTTATCTTCATAGTGCGGGATGTTTTAAATATATAAGCTCTAGTTTAAAGAAGAGTGTTATAGTATATATTTTATTTTTTTGCATAGAATAATTCTAGGAGAATAATGAAATGCCTAATTAGACACCTTCCTTAGTATAGACTTGTTTATAATATGTCTTATACTTGTGTATATATACGATTATATTAAGGGGTGGATGAATGAACTATGTGTGAGCCTTCTTCATTTCTATCCAAGAGTTTTGAAGTCTCATGAAATGTATTCTGCTGATTAGTTTACAATCAAAAACCCTAATCAGACACCTTCCTTATTATAGATTTCCTTATAATAAGGCTTATACATATGTATACATATACACGATTATATTTAGGGGTGGACAAATGAACTATTTGTGAACCTTCAATTCTATTCGAGATTTTTGAAACCTCTTGAAAGTATTCTAGTGATTAGTTTACAATCAAGAGCACTAGAGTGCTAGCAATTAATTCTCAATAATTATAATTTGTGTTCTTTGCATGATTCAAAATAAGACCCGTGTGTGCCTGTCCTTCCCACACAAAATACTACACAATCCCCATACCAAGCCACATCTTCATCAACCATTCAAAAAACACGGTTCTGCCATTCATATTCTTTTTTGCACACTTCAAGCACGTATTAAAAGCCCATACCTATGACTAGTCAAAGTTAGCAGCATTAATTTACAAATAGCATCATAGGCAAATCTAGTGGTCACTGCAAGAATAGTCCTATGGGGATGAGGAAGAGGGTTTCCATGGAAAGGGTGGCAAATATGAGATATGGAAGGTCTAGTAGGTGAATAAGAGATCAGCAAACAAGATTCTAGTTCCCTCTAGTTCCCATGAAGTTCAAGGTCTGCATTTTTTAAGAGCTTAGATATTGAGACTAAGAGGCCCCTCAATAAGCGGTCTGATAGTCTTCGAACCATCCCAAGTGTCATATGCCAAAATGTTGTCCATTGAATAAGGTTCGACAAAAGCCTTGGTCGAGATCCATATTTGACTCCTTCAATGGCTATTAAAGTGGATACATCTTTGGTGAGAGAGCAAGTGATGCTATTCGAACTATGTTTATCGAAACAAGAAAAAACCCAAATAGAGAAAATTTTTATCATCATATACCCTCTTCATCTCTGAACTTTGTGAAATAAGGTATCAACTTTCTTCATCTACAAGAATAGTCGATTCATTATCAACTCCAAGATCAAGCAACATTTCCATGTCATTATCAAGTGAAATAGGTAATGGTGATCCCTGCTAGGAGGAAAATAAGATTACAATTAATGTATGCAGATATTATTAGCAGCTTAATAGGGATGGACAAAGCAACAAATGCTTGTGCTAACAAATGGTTATAACAGATGGACTACAATATATGCATCATAAATGATGATAAAACCATACCACTTCATGGAGAAACAACTTTAGGTTCCTTGATTTTAGCTTGAAAAAACTCTCGCATAGAATCTTCAACCTACCAACCTAATTCAAAAGCAATGCAAATGAATATTTTGATAGATATACAATATATATGATAGGTTGTCCCTCATGTGACAATGCAATGATGTGAACATGAAAATCAAACTTCAAAGTTCAGATTCCATAATCCATCCAGGAAAGGATCACTGAACCAAACGAGGATGAACCCTTTCAGTGTAAAAAATTTGAAGCAAAAAAGAGAAAAAAGCAACTGCATAGAGACGCAAAATTAACAGCAAAATAACACAGAAACAACATATTACCGTTGTGGTGGCAGGTAATTTCTTTGTCAACACTGGCTTCTCTCCAATTGAAGCCCCGACACATTTTAGAGTGATAGCTGAAAGACGATTTCATAAATACGACACAATAATGAATATCTTATCTTTAAAATAAGAACATCATTTAGTTACGTACAAAGAAGACCAGAGGCCATCTTTTGAGGACCCATAACTCTAGATAATCCCTTCTCTTCTTCCATATCGTGCAATCTATTAAGCTCAAAGTACCTGTAACATCAATCAATCATAAGTTTCCATAGTATGAAGAAATGAACTAGGTCAGTAAAAGCCTAAGAGGTAGAGATAGTAGCAACGCAAGCAATTATTAGTTGGATAGTTCTGGCTCGATTTAGCATGTTACTTAGTTCATTGGTTTTGGATGGGTTAAGTTAGAGTTTGATAGATTGGGTTCATTTGGTTTTGGTTAAGATGGGATCATGTAAAGTCGGATTCAAATGTACTCAAAATCAAGTCAATTTGAATTATGGGTTTTTTAATTTTGGGTATCTCAAGTCCAGTTGTATTGGACTTAGGTCACACATGATTGAGTTTATTCAAATTTGGGTCAATATGCAAATTTAGAGCTATGCTAATCCAACATATACTGTTTTATAATAATACCTTAAAAATGTACTTCAACATGGAAGGTACTATAATGATGCAGTTCAAATGGAGACCAACTATTAGTTTCATTATAAGATCCAAGGGTCAAGTGTAGTTGAACCATTTAAAATAATAATAAATTAACATATGAGGAAGTGTTACTTATCACATGATTAAATCAAAAAAAAATTCAAATAATTATGTAATAACTTTATGCAAAAAATCTTTTAGGCACAACACAATTTATGTTTAAATAACATGTGTTTTAAAATTTATGTTTACCTTAGTACCATTGCATAAATATTTTAGTTTTAGAATACTAAAATAATAAATTTGGAGACAATGTACCATATGCCCCTGTATATTGGTATAATTATACCATATACCCTTGTTATTTTATTAATGTCATATGTCATGTATTTATAACAATTAGTATTTGGTGCCATAATAAAATGGGGCAAGGATATTGAGAATAATTTTACCAAAATATCTCTAAAAATTTTAATATCACATAGTTATCTAACATGAATTGGAAAATTCTGAATATTTTGAATATCTTTTTGACTTTTTCGAATCATATAGGTTTTTTGTAACATTTTAATGTTCATTTCTAAAAGTAATATAGAAAATTTCAAAAATTAATATATATATATATATATATATATATATATAAAATATTTAGAAATTTTCAATTCATCTTAGAGAAATACGTGAAATAAAAAAAAATTATTAGTCTAAAACTAATAATTTTGATACGATGGTACTAAAGTAAACATAAATTTTGAAACACGTGATACTTAAATAAAATTAAACGAAATATATGGTACTCGAGTGACATTAAACCAAATGTCATGACACCTAAATGGAATTGTACAATTCTTTACAATATTTTCTTTACCAATAATTCGCTATAGAAATCAAAATAAAGTTATTTTTCCACACTAATCTTTCATCTATTTAATAAGATGGAAAATTAAAGAATAACCACATTAGAATAGTTTTAATATCTTCACCTTAGGATTATGATTAGAAAAAGAACAAATTACACAAAACCTCATCGATTCTCTCACTCATTCAATTCATAATTCATAAAACCTGAAACAATACTAAAATTAGGCTCCTTTTGTTAGCACAAGTCATTTGAACTATAACTACTATAAGAAATTTCAATAGTTATTAACTCCCTTGGTTTTCAAATTTTTGTAGTCATTTATTTTGAGAATAAACTTTAATCATTAATATTTATTAATAAACATTATAGAAAAATATGATGAAAGTATTTTTTTAAATATAAATTTAACAATTATATTTTTATTTTATAATTTGATAGAAATTTAGAGTCAAAGTTTTCCCCCAAAATACATAATGAAAACTATTCAAAAGAATACCTCATTATGAATGGAATATATAAACATGTAGTTAATAGCATAAATAGTAGTCACTTATGGAGGGAATGCATATAAAGTATGTTTGACAAAACTAGTTTTTAAGATATAACCTACTTGAAGTAGCTTTTCCAAAACTAGCTTAAATGCTAATAAAAAAACTACTTGTCAAACCAATTTTTTTTTTTTTAAATATAAGCTAGCTTCAATAAGATAAAAACTAGTATATAAGTTACCTTTTGTGCTACCAAACACACTATAGGTGTAGTTAATATCATACCTAGTATTCAATTAGAAAGGGAATTCTTATAGGGGTAGTTAATACTGTAGTTAAAACATACAATGAAATATCGGTACTACAATTGCATATCGGCTGCAATTTCGTAGTTTTTAGGTCAACCGTGACGCAAAATTCTGGAAATGCGGCTTTTTAAAAAATCATGTATTTATCGCTGCGATATCGACAAAATTTTAGATATAGGTCAATATTTTACTGATATTAGACGATGTTAGCTGATATTTACCAATAATGGCCGATATTCACCGATATTTGTAGTGTAAAATAATTAAAAAATCATGTCACGAAAATTATGACATAAAATATCATTCGCGACACTGCGACCACGACCGCAATCATGACCGTTACCATAGTTTTATTGCTTTAATTAAATCCATAATAAGTAACTATAAGAAGTAGGTTATTGCTTGAGTTAAAGCCATAATAAATAACTATAAGAAGCGGGTTTTTTTAAACCCAATTGTGAGATGAATAAAAAATATACAATCAAATCTCTCAATGCTTCTAAATTCCAATTCTATTTGACTTAGTATCTGAGCTAGCATCAAAAAAGTTTTTTTCCACTTGGTTCTTTTTATCCTCTACTAAATCTAAGGTATTGATCTAGAACCCATTTGTTAGGGTTTGATGCATTTTATCACTTGCCATTTTCTTTCTAAAGACTGATATTGTCAATTCATGGACCTATCTTTATCCATGTTCTTGAATCAACCGCAAGATGGTATCAAACTACTCAGTGGGTGATGCAAGCATACACGAGTAGAGAAGATAAAGGTTTCTAACTTTGGTGGTTGTGATACTTTGATTATTGATTCTAGTTCCTCTAACCATGACTTAAATCTTACTTTATTATCTTCCCAACAAGTGTCCTTTGTTACTATTGTTGATGGTGAGGCTTTTTCTATGTTAGAAAGAGTGTGAGCATGTGTTACCCCACCCTTGCTACTTCACGATGTTTTATGTTTCTGACTTGCCTCATCACTAGAAAGAGAATTTGCCCAGGCTATTTAATGTGCATATTATTCCATCTAGATCACACATATGATAGACACTATTATAATAATAATAGTGATTAATAATAACTAATGATAATACTTGTTACAAATAGTATCACTTTTATTATTATCATTAATTATTATAGAAATATATTATTGCTATCAATGTTTATTGTCATTAATCATTATTAATTCTCATTATTATAATTAATTTTAACTAAATAATAAAAATAGTAATTACAATACTAGTAGTACTAACAACACATTCAAATTTACATAAGTTCATAATCGAGCAGAAAAAATCTTACCAAAATAACGAACCCATAATGGTGAGATTATATCTAATTTCTCTGCAAAAAGTAATAGCGGGTCTGATGTGGTTATGGAGTGATGTTAGAAATTTCCGGTGATGTTCTCAAAATTTAATGTTAACATGTGGAGATGTATTTGTAGAAGTCATTATGGTAAAACAAGCTTTGCACAAGTTTAATATATGTGCATACTACAGGGAGGGGGAAATTGCAATTAGACACATCATTTTGCTTCCTATTATGAGATTATAGACATAAATTTGACATGTCTTGCATTCAAAAATGCAATATTTATGGAAATAATAACTACAAACATACACAGAACACACAAGAGAGCCCTCTTAGGAGTTAAGTTTTACCGAGGATGGAGCTGCTTGATCTCTTCATCATTATTATTCACTTTTGACATTACATGGCGGACATACCTGCATACAACCACCAGCAATTATAAGAATCAAACAGAAAACATACCTGCATACAACCACCAGCAATTATAAGAATCAAACAGAACAGGAACTAATAGTCAAACATATTGGATAAAGGTGGTAGGTATATGTAAGAAGCAATTATGCATATGGAATACATATTGGATTTGAGCTAGAGTGAAATTTGATGTATATGATAACAATGTTTGAAATGACGCTAGGGTTTGGGGCTTTATCATCATAAGCAAGGCGACATTAGTAAGGCACACAAGGCTCCAACGTGCATGCCTTACAAAAACTTAGTTACTTCTAGGTTTTAATTTGATTACAAAGAATTTGCAATCAATTGGGAAGGAAATGTAAAAAAGGAAGGAGGAAAGAAAGGTAATAGGTAGATCAATAGATGAAATTTTGAATGAGAAAGGAAAGAAATGCATTTGGTGTAAAGAAACTCACTCTAATTAGCTATTCTTGGGTTTTATTTTATAAATTCAATAACTAAATCTGTAATACCCGATCCCAAAATCCTTTAAATTGTATTTAGAATTATGTTAATATAAAATAAATGAGTTGTGGTTTTGAAATGGACTTTAAATTCTAATAAAAATATGAATTTTAGGCGTACCAATCGACTGGTTTACGTAACCGATCACTAGTGCCCAAACCCATCAATTGGTTATCCTGTAATTTCAAATCCATTTCTAATTTTAATTTGAATTTCTCTCTAATGGTTATGAAACTTCTAATTAGATCCAATTACGCTAATAAACATGTTTTAGTGTTTAGGGATTATTTTCATATTATTTAGATTATTATATAATTTTAATTAGCCAAAATGTTCCCAAAGGACACTTTTGAGGTAAGCTTTACCTTTTCTCTTCTCCCTCACCTAACCCTCTCTCTTATGACAGCTAAGGTTGCGAGATTGACATTTTCCACCATCTCCTAACTTGTCAACTTACTACTATGCTCATATCTGACTACACTCAACCCCCCACCACCCTATCAAGTCAGCCCTCACTTCTACGTTTGCCCACACTCAACCTCACCAATTACATCCCCCTTTCTCCTGAGAATGTTGACCCAACCTTACCTCTATACTTTTCATTTTTGATCCATTCTCATTCCTTACTTGTGTTCTCGCTATCTTCTGCATTTTACTTGTGGAAAATTTCCCCAAATTGATGAGCATCCTTTTATTTTCCCTATTCTCCTTTCTACTAAGAAAAAAAAAATAGAGGCTCTATCTAATTTTCTCCCTTCTGTGTGCGAGAATTGTATTCCATGGCCTATGCATATGGTATAATTCTTCCCAAATTAATGTTATTGGAATTCTCTGATTTTAAGCATATCTTGGCCATTTGAGCATAATTCATTTAAGTATGTACATTACCATACATCTGTGTGATGCTATGTGTACAACAAGTATTTTTATGTGTGTTTTAACATAGAAACATGTTAGGATTAATATGGTAAAATGTGGTATAATTTGGTGTGAGTTTCGCAAGTCTACATAGTGTTTTACTCATACCAATCAATTCTTTCCTCGAACCCATCAACTGGTTATGCGAGCTATCGAATGGTTGAAGTTTTGGATTGGTTGGTCACGAGATCACTTACTGGTTTGATAAACCAATCGACTGGTTTCGATGAATAGTCGATTGGTTTGTCAAACCCATCGACTAGTGTCCCTACAAACCGACGTGGTTTGGTCTCTACTTAGACCAGTCAATTGGTTGGACCAAACCAGTCGACTAGTTACTGTGACCACTCGATCGATTGGTCAACCCATCGACTAGTTTCCCTGCTGGCCAACCTGGGTTGGTCTCTATTTAGAACCATCGACCAATTGGACCAATCTTGTCGCCTAATTACCATGACCAGTGGATTAGTTGGTCAACCCATCGATTGGTTTTTCTACAGGCTAAAATGGATTAGTTGTCGATTGGTTCACATGAATAATCAATCAATGAGGCCAACTAAAAAATTGGTTCTCAGGTGTTGTTTTGGTGTAGGTCTGGTAGGAAAAGACCAGTCGACTAGTGTGAAGGACTGATCGACTAGTCTGGCTGGAATCCACTTGATTTGTTATAATTTGTTATGTTACTCTTTGTCTTTGGCCTTTTTTGTTGATACTTTGATGCATTTATGATATTTTAATTATGATTTCAATTATGATTGACCTGATTTAATATGAATCACCATGATGGTATTTAAGACTTGATTTTGTTGAGCTTGGTGTCATCTCTAAAAACCCAATTAGTGGCTTTTTGATGCATAAATGCTAAAGAAATTGGAACTTGCTAAAAATTGATGATGGAACTTGAGTTTAGAACCAAGAAAGATAAAATAGAAGAGAGGATAAGATAGGAAAAAGGATTTGATATTCAAGTAATCCTTAAAATCAAAGACTTATAATCACCACTTTAGGTATCAAATAAGCTAAAGATTGTAAGATTTTTGAGATACAACAGACCATACATTATGTTTGTTGAGGGACAAAGGCATTCAACCTTCTGTACAAAATAGTTAATAATAGCTGCCTTTTCCTTTCATTTCTACACCCATATAAGAGTATAAGAAGTTGAGAGAAATTGTGACCAACCCTTAGATAACCATAGGGGTTCAACTTAACTAAATACTACTCTAATGCATGCTAAATATAATAACAACTAACCCACTCAAACAATCAGCATGGAGGGCTAATTTTCAAGCCTCACACAACCTTTCCCCATGCATTAACTGCTACAATAGGTTTAAGCAATTAATAGGACTTAGGAAACATAAATTATAAGAAAAAAGGAAAACTAATACATTATTCATGCCCATGCTTAATTAAACAGAAAAAAGTAACTCATCTCCCACCCCTCATCACTGACGGCCAAGGTTACTTTTCTAGGCTATTAAACCCCTTACTTAATGCTAATTAAGGTCTTAAAAAGCACTAAACTAAACTCCAAAAATCTACTGCAAAAAGTGAAGTGGTTGCATGCTTGGTTTGAAAAATGAGTACTACATAAAGTTGTTTTGCTAGCTTAGTTTTGGCTAATATTTGTGTGGCTTGTCAAGCCATAATGAAGCTAAGAAAAGGTGGTGAGTTGATGGCTTATAATTATTGTCGCATGGTTTGCATAGCTCCTTATGATCTAGCTCATATTTTAGTACAATTAAGGAGAGCCTTTGATTCTCCTAATTTAGAAAAATTTATGAATAGATGATTGTTATGACATGAGGAGGGATGCTCCTGCATCATCCTCCCACTCTTGAGAAGGACCTCCCTTATCTTCATAAGACTCATCATCTAAGTACGGAAGCAAATCTTCCACGTTAAATGTAGTTGATACGTCCCCTAGTTCTTGTGGAAGCTCTAGCCTGTATGCATTGTTTCTAACTTGCTCAAGCACTTTAAATGGTCCATCACTTCGTGGCATTAGTTTTCTCTTCCTCCTAGAAGAAAATCTCTCCTTTCTAAGGTGAAGCAAAACTAGATCTCCTGGCTCGAATGTTTGCTCTTTACGATTCTTGACGGCTTTCTTTTTATTCATCTCATTAACCTTTTTAATTATGGACCTCACTTGCTCATGTAATTTCTTGAATTCGGTGGCCCTGTTGATTGCTTTAAAATTGTCTTGTGCTTCAATGAGGAGAGAAATGAAATCAATAGGGGTGGTGGGATTCACTCCATACACCACTTCAAAAGGGGAACAATTGGTGGCATAAGTAGGGGACCGGTTGTAAGCAAACTCTGCGTGACTAATTTTGATATCCCAATCCCTTAAGGATTTGCGAATCAAACTCCTCAAAAGTATAGTGATTGTATGGTTAGTAACTTCTATTTGACCATCTATTTGGGGGTTATAGGTGGTGCTAAAAAGAAGTTTAGTACCGACCAACCTCCACAATGTCTTCCAGAAGTAACTAAGAAAATTGGTATCCCAATAAGAGACAACTGATTTAGGAATACCATATAACCTAAATATCTCCTTGATGTATAAATTAGCCATGTAAGAGGCATCATCCGTCTTGTGACCAGGGATAAAATGTGGCATCTTAGAAAACCAATCTACCACAACCATAATGGCATCACTTTGCCTTTGTGTCTTAGTCAATGCCACAATGAATTTCATACTCATATGATCATAAGGATGATATGGAATAGGCAAAGGAGTATAGAGCCCTTGGTGGAAATGATTCTTAGACTTTTGGCAAGTAGAGCACCTTGCCACAATTGATTGTCTATCCCCTACCATTCTAGGCCAATAGAAATACTCTTGTGGTATATCACAAGTTTTATTAATGCCAAAATGTTTAGCTAGTCTTCCTCCATGCATCTCTCAGATTAGCAACTCTCTGATAGGACTCTTAGGAATGCACAACTTGTTACCAGTGAAAATGAAACCATCTTGAATCAAGTAGGGACTTCAAGTCTTGCCTTGATCTACAAAGAAGCTTGCAAAGTCTTCATCATCCTTGTAGAGCTACTTCAAGCATCCAAATACTAGGACTCTTACTTCAATTAATGACAACATACAATACCTCCTAAAGAGGAAATCTGCTACAATATTAATTTTGTCACTCTTATGCTTTGCTACAAATGAGAAGGATTGTAAAAACTCTATCCACCTAGCATCCTAGGATTGAGTTTATGTTGCCCATTTATGTACTTTATGGACCCATTATTAGTATGCAATACAAATTGTGATGGACTAAGTTAAAGAGACCAATGATCTAACGCCCTAATAATAGCATAAAATTCCTTATCATAGGTGCTATAATTGGATCTCGAGCCATGGAACTTTCCACTAAAGAAGGCTATTAGCTTTCCTTCTTGCGGTAGAACCGCTCCAATGCTTACTTTGCTTGCATCACACTAGAGTTCGAACACTTTGTTAAAGTTGGGCAATTGTAGTAATGGCGCTTCACTCAATTTAACCTTGATGACTTCAAAGGCTTCTTGTGCTTGTTTGGTTCGTTTGAATTCGCCCTTTTTGAGACACCCTGTGATGGGTGCTAGAAGTGTAGTAAATCCTTGGATGAACCGCCTATAGAAAGAGGCAAGTCTGTGAAAGCATCTAACATTAGTGATGGATTTAAGTGTAGGCCATGTTCTTATTACCTCCACCTTTTACTCATCCATGAAAATACCATCTTTGGATACAACAAATTCTAGAAATGTGACTTTAGGCACAAAGAAGTCACACTTTTCTACTTTACCATACAAATTGTTTCTCTTAAGAGCTAAAAATACAAGTTTTAAGTGCCTTATATGATCATCACTACTAGAAGAGAATACAAGAATGTCATCAAAGTACACAACTACAAATTCAAAAATGAAGGGTCCTATGACTTCATCAATGAGCCTCGTGTAGGTGCTTGTGAGTTGGACAACCCAAATGGCATGACCATCCACTCACATAGGCCTCCCTCGTTCTTGAAAGTGGTCATTCATTTGTCTCCTTCCTTTCTTATAATTTGATAGTAACCACTCCTCAAGTCAATTTTGGAAAAAGCACTTGCCCCATGTAAACAATCCAACATATCATCAAGTATAGGTATGGGATACCTATACTTGATAGTGATGTTGTTAATGACTCTATCAACACACATCCTCATTAAGCCATCCTTCTTCGGTACCAAAAGGGCCGATACTGCACAAGGGCTAAGTGATTCCCTAATGTAACCCTTTGATAGGCCCATAATCAAATACACGTATGTAAGGAGGAGCAAGAAATGAGAAAGCCTATAGTTGACCGATTCGGTTATCATATCCTTATCTTTTATATTTTGTCTTCTAGCGTGTTTGGGGGGGGGGTCTGTAATAATTAATTAAGTTGAATTGGTTATTCTATTAGGGTGGAGCTTGAAGGTAGTAGGGCACGTCATCTTTTTCTGTTTTGATTGTTATGGTATGTGAGAGGCAAGGGAGTTGAGCGATCTCTATTAGTATCCGGGGAAGGGGGAGAAGGGGGGAGGCTAGGAAATCAGGGGAAGTGGGAGGGCACCAGGACCTCGAATACCTAGCTGTAACTTTCATTCGTTCTCATCAATATATCACCTAGCCATTCTACTTCCTCATTTTCGATTCATTAATTGTTCTCTGTTTATTGATTGTCGCTGGTTAGCTAATACCTAACAATTTTGGTATCAAAGCTGTACGTGACTAGGGAGTATGGCTCAGAAGAAGATGGAGGCGTTGGAGGAGAAACTTGAGGTCATTCAAGAGGAATGGTAGGAGGTGGACACGGTTAGGGAGGATACAAGGAGATTACCTTCACTGGAGAAAGTTGTGGAGGAAATTAGAGGGCAGCTGAGGGAATTGTTGAGGCATGGAAGTGGAGGTGTTTCGTCTGCCGATCCTGGAGGTAATAAAACCAACGAGGCACGAGAACCAGACCCAACCATTCCAACAGAAATTCAAGGATCTCCTTATGCAGACAATCGACACTTTGACTACCGCTTCACTCGGCAACTGGAATTTCCCACATTCAACGAAGCTGATCTAGACTGGTGGCTTTTTCAAGCTGAACGGTTTTTTAACCTGAATCAAATGAATGATGCTGAGAAACTAGAGGCCACAACGATCGCCATGGAAGGCAAAGCTCTGGCGTGGTTCCAGTATATGGAGGAAGGGAGGAAATTCGTGACTTGGCAGGGATTCAAAGAGGCGTTTCTCACCAGGTTTCGTCCGAAACATGAGGGATCCCTGTGGGAGAAATTTCTCTCCATCCGGCATACTTCATCGGTGGAAGAGTATCTGGAGGCTTTCGAGCTCCTCGCTACTCCCTTGTAAGGTCGACTGACGGAGGAGATACTAGAAGGGACCTTCCTCAATGGGCTGAAGCCAGCGGTCAGAGCCGAGGTCCGTATGATGAAGCCCAAGGGATTGATGGAGATAATGGAGACGGCCCAAATGGTGGAGGACAAAAACAAGGTGATCCAAGCTGGGAAAAGTGGGTCCAAAATTGAGGGCCCAACAAACTTGAGTTCGACCCACAAGAGCTGGCCCTCACAAAACGCTTCGTTTGTTAGGCCTAATTTGCTGACAACTCAACCCGCAAGGCCAACCCAACCAGCAACGGGCAACCCATCGAAAGCAGAGGAGGTTGTAGGGGGACGGCGAACACCTAGGTCCAAGCGATTGACGGAATCCGAGCTACGGCACCGGCGTGAGCAAGGTCTTTGTTATAGGTGTGAGGAGCAATTTTTTCCCGGGACACGTTTGTAAGAATCAGATGTTGTAGCTCCTTTTGGTGGATGATTCACAAGCTCCCATAGAAGAAGAGGGGGCGCCACTGGAGGAACTAGACATGAACTGGGTTCCAGTTGAACAACTGGAAAGTAATGTCGAACTCTCTATGAATTATGTTGTTGGTTTTACTTCACCTTGAACTATGAAGCTGAAGGGTACGATTAAGGGGGAGCTGGTGGTGGTGTTAATAGATTGTGGGGTGACCCATAACTTTATTGCACGTGAACTGGTCAAAAAAATGGAGCTTCCACTGTCCAAAACAGTGGCGTACAGGGTGCTCATGGGGATAGGGAATTCAATATTAACAGAGGGCATTTGTAAGGGTGTAAGGTTATCCCTCCCAGAAGTGGAAATTGTTGAGGATTTCCTGCCTTTGAATTTAAGGAGCACCAATGTAGCATTGGGAATGCAGTGGTTGGAGAAGTTGGGAGTTATGCAGGTAAATTAGAAAGCTCTATTGATGAAGTTTCATGTGGGCAATACACCGGTAACACTAAGGGGGGATGCAGAATTGTGTAAATCCCAGGTCTCACTCAAGGCACTTTTTCGCACCTTATGAAAGTCGGGACTGGGCATTTTGCTGGAATTCCAAGCGCTAAAAGCTGTAGTAGTGGCACCAACGGATTCAGCTGGTTTTATGGCTCTTATTCAAGCTGTGGTGAACCAATTTTCGGAGGTACTGAAGGCACTAGAAGGGTTACCGCCACCTTGAGCATTGGATCATAAAATTCCTCTATTGCCCGGGGCTACACCGGTGAGTGTACGACCTTACCGGTACCCACAAATATAGAAATATGAGATTGAGCGACTGGTGGGGGAAATGTTGGTAGCTGGAGTGATTAGACCAAGCCACAGTCTTTTTTCCCGCCCCGTACTGTTGGTAAGGAAGAAAGATGGTAGTTGGCGGTTCTGTGTGGACTACCGAGCCCTAAACAAAGTCACAGTGCCCGACAAATTCCCAATTCCAATGGTAGATGAGCTGTTGGATGAACCGCACGGAGCAATTTTTTTTTTGAAATTAGATCTCAAATCAATATATCATCATATCAGGGTACACCCGGATGATGTGCATAAAACAGAATTCCGTACACACGAAGGGCATTATGAGTTCTTGGTAATGCCCTTTGGGTTGACAAATGCTCCAGCCACTTTTCAAGGGTTGATGAACGAGGTATTTTGCCCCTACCTCCGTAGATTTGTGTTAGTTTTTTTATGACATACTAGTGTACAACCCTTCTATGGAGACTCATGTCCAGCATCTCAAATCAGTTTTCGAAGTACTGAAGGCTCACTCCTTATCAGTAAACATTAAGAAGTGTGTATTCGAACAGTTGGAGCTTGAATATTTGGGGCATATCGTTTCCTCAAAGGGAGTGGCCGCAGATCCTGCCAAGATTCAGTGTATGCAGGACTAGCCAGCCTCTAAGAACTTGCGAGAGTTGAGGGGTTTCATGGGGTTAACGGGTTATTACCGGAAGTTTGTGCATCATTATGGGCACATTGCTGCCCCACTCACTGCTCAACTTAAGAATGATTGTTTTGGGTGGAATACCAAAGCTCAGGAGGCTTTTGTAAAGCTTAAGGAAGCGATGTCAACGATACTTGTTATGGGGCTCCCAAATTTCAATGAACCCTTCATAGTGGAAACTGATGCTTTAGGGATTGGGATTGGGGCTGTATTGATGCAACGACAACGCCCACTCGCCTTTGTTAGTCAAGCCTTAGGGCAGCGGGCTCGCATGAAATCTGCATATGAGAGGGAATTAATGGTTGTAGTGCTTGCTGTTCAACGATGGCGACACTGCCTTATGGGTCGGAAGTTTATAGTGTGGACGGACCAGAAAAGCCTGAAGTTTCTGATAGAACAGCGAATAATTCCGGGAGAACAACTGAAATGGGTTATTAAACTCTGGGGTTACAAATTTGACATTGAGTACAAGACTGGGGGAGAAAATAAGGCAGCAGATGCACTATCAAGGGTGGAAATAGCAGCTTCACTAGCAGTTTTCTCTGCTGCTTGGGTTAAGAAATGGAGCACCCTTCAATCCGAAATTGATACAGATTCAGTTTATGGGTCTATTAAGACCAATCTCCAACAAGGTGAGAGTGTGGAAGGGTATCAGCTAATTCAAGGGAACCTCTTCTACCAGAATCGACTGGTTTTACCTACAAATTCTGCTTTAATTCTGCAATTGCTAGTTGAATTCCATGGTGGCGGGATGGGGATGGGGGTCAATCTGGAATATTGAAAACCTATCACCGACTAGCCAGAGAAGTATACTGGGCTGGTATGTGGAAAAAAAATACAACAATTCTTAGCTGGGTGTGCCATTTGCCAGCAGCACAAATACCTTGCTATGAGTCCCGTAGGTCTGTTGCAGCCACTGCCCGTTCCCTAGCAGATTTGGGAGGATATATCTCTTGACTTTGTGGAGGGATTACCACTGTCGGAGGGCCATAGCTATCTCTTGGTTGTGGTGGATCGATTGTCAAAGTACGCCCACTTTATCCCACAAAAACATCCATTCACAGTACGCACTATAGCCGAGGTCTTTATCAAAGAAATTGTCAGATTGCATGGCATTCCCAACTTGAGTGTATCCGATCGAGATAAGGTGTTCATGAGTAATTTTTGGAAAGAGATATTCAAGATGTAGGGGACAACACTCAAATTCAGCTCGGCCTACCATCCACAGATAGATGGACAAACTGAGGTTGTCAACCGAAGTTTGGAAACTTACCTGTGTTGTTTTGCTAGTGACAAGCCTAAGTAGTGGGTTAAGTGGGTACCCTAGGCTGAATATTAGTATAATACGTCCTTCTATTCGGCCATACAAACCACACCTTTTAATGTCCTGTATGGGCGAGATCCTCCACCGCTGTTACGATATGAGGATGGGGGCACCCCTTTTGCTGTAGTGGATCAGGAGCTGCGGGACAGAGATGTAATTTTAGAGGAGTTAAAACAACACCTGCAGCGGGCTCAGGAGAGAATGAAGGTTCAGGCCGATAAGAGGAGGAGGGAGCATAACTTAGACGTGGGTAGCTGGGTGTTTGTCAAACTCAAGCCCTATCGGCACAGATCTTTAGCAAGAAGGCTGAATGAGAAGCTCTCTCCACGTTATTTTGGCCCTTACTAGGTTTTAGCCAAGGTGGGGCCAGTTGCCTATCAACTCAAGTTAACAGATTTAGCATCCATCCACCCAGTGTTTCATGTCTCAATGCTTAAGGCTGCGGTGGGTGAAGGACAACAGGTGCAGCCTTTTACCCCTGTGCTTACAGTAGAGATGGAGTAAGGTAGAGCCGGACTCAGTGCTCGACATGAGGTACAATGCCAAGGGGGTACTGGAGATATTGATTAAATGGAAAGGGTTGTCAGAGTTTGAGGCGTCTTGGGAAGCATTTGAGCTGATCAGCGAGCAGTTTCTTGATTTTCACCTTGAGGACAAGGTGAAAGACCAAGGGGGGAGTAATGATAGGCCCATAATCAAATACACGTATATAAGGAGGAGCAAGAAATGAGAAAGCCTATAGTTGACCGATCCGGTTATCATATCCTTATCTTTTATATTTTGTCTTCTAGCGTGTTTGGAGGGGATCTATTTTAATTAATTTAGTTGAGATGGTTATTCTATTAGGGTGGAGCCTGAAGGTAGTAGGGCGCGCCATCTTTTTCTGTTTTGGTTGTTATGGTATGTGAGAGGCAAGGGAGTTGTTATTCTATCTGAGGAAGATAGTTTTCTCAATTTAGGCAAAAGTGTTGTATGCTTCATAAATTTGATATGAGCTGAACTAAGGATTTAGGTGCTAGGCATTTGACCTTCCTTGGTGCAAAAGTGTTGTATGCTTCATAATTTTACCCCATTTATACACATAGAAAGGACTCTAGATATGAGCTTAATATAGGATCAAGATCATCACAAATTTTGTTAGCAAAAGTAAATGTGATAGTGGATGCACCCCCATCAAGCAACTTAAAATTATATGTGACACATGAAATGACTTTATTATACACAATTTAACAATGTCATCAGGATTGAAAGAAGGTTACCGCTCTCCCTCTCCTTAATCCTTTATCAAGGGAAGTAACCCCTCGATCTCACTTCCGATAACGATTCTATGGGATTCTTTAGTGAAGAAGAGATCATTATAATTTTTGTTTGTAAAGGGAAAAGCATGTTTTTTTTATGTCTGATATAGATTTTTTTTTCATTTTCTTTTTTCCTAAACATTTGGTTTGATTATTCTAATATTTTGTCAAATTAGATGCAAGTCAATGAAACAAATTATGACTTGTTAAAGAAGATGCAGGGGTTTGCTTCTTTTGCATTCTCAAGATTCTAGAGTTCCATTGCATCAACAATCACTTGACCAATTTGCTTATCAATTGATTCATTAATTAATCATTGACCTCCATTAGATTCAATTATTTTGCCACAAATTGATTGGTTCACATGGATTTAGCGATGAAAACAATGAAGTGACATGAAGAGAGATGGAATGACGTTGTTTGTACGAAGATTGCAGTCAAGACCTAGATAAAATTCAGTCAAGAACCATGATATATAAACTGGGAGTATTTTAGAAAAGGAATAGCCCAAAATTGATTGGCATATACAAGGAAGGGCATGACAATGTTGTGAACCCACAATATGTGGACACCAAGTGTAGAATTCTCTTAAAAAGATTGATAGGTTGGAAAAACATTTGTGAATGTCCAAAAAATTGAAGGAAAAATCGACACCACAATTGCTTGCAAGTAATTTGAGAAGCATCCACAGCTTCGAAGGATGTTTGATGATGGAATTCATAAGATTAAGGATTTGGTTGTCACACAAAGTTGTGGACTTCCAATGAGAGAGACACCAAAAATACACCCCTTTATGCAAAAGCAAAGGCCTACTTATATGGTCTAAATCTGGCAGTAGACAAGGGCTGTAAGAAATTGTTGATTGTGATTTGGAGATCATTGCTGAACGGGTCATTGATGTTAATTCAACACCTCCATGGAGAATCATAAGCCCTACTATAAATTGCTTGAGGATTTTTGTGCATTTGAGATGATTCAAAGTGTTTCTTAAACATAGAGGCTGCAACGTGGCTGCCTTTTGGCTAGCTAGACGACATGCGATAATAAATTTTTTTATCTTCCATTCGGAATAGCTTTTTCTTAATATTGTATAATGACCTTTGTTCATTCTTATATAATTATTACTATTGTACTTGAATCCTCAAATCAATGTAACTCAGCCCTAATACATATGCATATAATGGTGTCTTCCCTTTGAATTTTTTTTTTAAAGACGTTGAACATCTTTATGAAGGCTTCATTGAGTTAAACCAAAGTCTGTGACATGAAAAACTAAACATACAGCCAGAGATATAAGAAGTCATTGCTAACTAGTATGAATTTTCCCTTGCTGCAACTCATCATCCAAAATCCATCACACTAGGATAAATAACGTTAGACAGCATGATGATCTGATAATTGATACACAAGGGAGTAGCAAACCAATTATAAGCAGAAATAAAATCACAGAGCAGTTGTATGGAAAACAGAGCTAAAATAAGTGACATGGATATAGCAGTAAAAGAAATGAAAACATACCGTATCTCAGACTCCCTTCGCTCTCGAGGGCTCACCTAATATTTTTTGACTTCAATAAATTGACTTATAACTCAACATGTGAATGCATGCAAAATTTCTTAAATTACCTCACTTCCGTTGAGTACTTCAACCTTAGCTAACCGTGCAACCACTGCAAATCTTGGGATCCCCCCTTTTCCAGGATCAACTACTGGATTTTCAGAAAGCCTTACATCCTTTACAGTCCAAAGAAAAATTGTAATAAAAACGCGAGGGACCAAGTAATGTAACAAATAATATAAACTGTACTAATCAGAAGAAACAACCTTTTGGTGAGGGAGGAAAACAACATATACAACCTTAGAATCTAAAAAGTAAAACCATGTGTTGTCTAAGGAAAACAGTTTCTATCGACTACCATATTACCACATCTATTATAAAGTTTGTGTAAGAATGAGTTTGAAATTCAGGTGGGTAGCATCGGGATGGCCTCCGAGACGGGATTTGCAGTGGATGCACTCCCTATTTATATATGCAGTTGTCTTACACCGTTAGTTTGTAGCAAAGCCTCTTTTTAATCTATAGGCAACCTACAGGTCCTATAAGAGGGTATCGAAACTTAAGGATAGAGTATTTCTCAGTGGTATTGGGATGCTTCCTTAACTGTAGTGCTTTAGATTCATATCTTAGTCGTTAGTGCTTTGATTTTACTATTATTCCCTCTCAGATAAAATATAACTTAGTAGAATATGTGATAACCTAATATGGATCGAAATGATTAGTGGACCTCATATGTGTGTGGATTCAATCATTTCAATGTTTAGATTCATATACTAAGTGTTTATATGATTTTCGGATTTGGGATGAATAGTAATGAATAGTGATGGACAGTTTTCATATTTTGTGTTAGTATATTTTCTTGAATTCTTTCACTTCACCACATTCTGTATATCTTACGTGAATGCACGTTATTTGTTTTTAGTAGATTTAATTTACTCAGAATTTTTGTCATACCAATTCAATTCTTGTTGCTATATTTTCAAACTTTTTAATGAATTCCAACATCGATGAGGACGTCGTTGATCTCGCAGAAGTTGCAGGAAAGAATAAGGATATCTAATACATCTTGTAGTTGTTATTTTTGTTATTCGGATACGGATATTCTTCTCCCTTAGTTTAATATATATCTCTCTCTCTCTCTGAATCTCTGTTATCTGGAGTGTTACTCCTTTTTAGATCTTTATTGGATTTATGTATATTATTCTCCTTTCTGTACCCACACACACACACACACATATATCTTTCCCTCTTTATATTATATCTTTTTGTTGTCTTGTATTTGAATCTTTTAGCTTTACGTTTCGTATAAGAAAACCGAAGGAGCTGGACTTGTACGAAACATGGTGGTAACACCCATGTATTTGAGCTAGCTTCCACAAATTAAAAAAAAAAATTTCTAAAAATCAGTGTTACAATAAGCAACTCTTCATGGTCCTTTTGCTTAGACCAAGGAGCACCGTCTAGCTCTTTAATCACATTTTTCATTTCATAAACTCATGGAAATGAACTTGAGCATCAATATTCGCCTTTTCTCACCTTAGTTCTAATATATAGCAACTAAACAAAAACATAAATATTTTCAATGTACGATTATTTGTTTTTATTTTTTAATGTTGGCTCTAGATTTCTTTTTCAAATTTGTTTTGCTTCATAAACACTTCTTAATTAATGAAACAAGTATAATTTTGTGAGTACTCTACAATTTGAAAGTTTGGTACCTCAAAAGCTCTTTGATAGAGGAGAAAGCAACGAATAAAAACTAACATGCTTAGTACAAGTGTCAATTCGTCCTTTCTCTTGCTGGACGTTTGGTCCCGTGCACTCCATCTAGACATGGTCCTATTTCCCCTCAATGCAACCGTCGGTTCTTCGCCTCACTCCAACATCAACCTTAGTTTAGTTTCGTTTGTATGATTGCGGCTAACCCACGATAAATTGTATAGCTTAGGCAAGCTTCTCCTAATGGCTAAGGTCAACTCCCTTGTATCGAACGAGTATCATTTTGTAATATCCCCTCCCCCCCCCCCCCAAAAAAAAGATGTGTTTGATGCAACGAGTAAAATTTATAAGAAAGTGATGATATGGATATTTTCCCAACCAGATTGTAGGGTCTCTAGAAGCCCCTCAAAGAGGCAAAGCCACCGAGAAGCATCACCTGGTCTACCCCAAACATGTTGTAGTCTAGTTCCACTAAGCCCTTTGCCAACACCAAGCTACTAGCCCAAAAAACTCCGCATTAGGGCCACTTGATCCACACAGCTCCTAGAACGGTCTATCTTACACCTTGCCACATTGTATTCCTCCCCTTCCTTTACCCCGATGGCCACCTATATAAATAAATTATATGAATAGGAGTTTTTATAGCCCTATGTGGCATTTGGGAATCATTATAATCATTTTCTATCTTTCTTGTCTAGTCCCTATTTTCCCCTAGAAGTGTACATCCTAAACCCTACCCCAAGAACACCCCAATTTGCATTCTTTATACAACAGTAGATATTGTATGTGGAAGGAGGTGTGGGTTTGATGAATTTGTTAGATACGTTTGTGTTGTTTGATGACACAAACTCACTCTAGATCACACAGGAGTAAAATAAAGTTCTTGATTATGACTCCTATAGAATTAAGAAACAAGAAAGAAACCCACACAAGGATACAATGGTTATTGAGGACTAAACTTAATTCATTCATGTCTCTCCAATCATGAATTACATGGGGTTTTGGTAGTCAAGTTGCACCTCCTCAATTATAATCTTCCACATATAAGATAAGCTAAAACCTAAATGAAAAACCACATAAAGTCTTAAGCACTCACACGACACAAAAAAGATAAATACACTCCTCAAAGATAAAGACTTCTAACTATTCTTAACTAACTCTCTAATAAGCTGCTTAGTCATCAAGTAAACAATGTACTAATGAACCTTAAATCCCTCAAATATGGTTGGCCACCATGCTTAAAGATGTCCCTTGCATGTGCTTGGCATGCATCTTCATTAAACTTCTCACAATTACATGTAAATCTTCCTCTAATCCTTCATTAAACATCATAACCTTGTTAGACCCAATTAAGCTCTTTCAGTCCAAGTCTTCAAATAAGTCTAACAACGGGCTCGATAACCAAATAAGCTAGGAGCTCATGTGTAGGACATGTCCTTGCATCACTTTCTAGATGCCAAGTGAATGTAATGTAGTCTATATGCAACCTCACCATAGGCATCTAGTCTTAAACCAACTTCTTTTCTTGAATCACTGGAAAGAACGGCCAAGTTAAACGAGAATTGAGAGTTAACTCTTCTATTTATTCTTAAGCTTGAAATTCGTTTTAAGCTTGAAATTCAGTGTTACTACCTCAAGTTTGGATACTTCAGACTTTTTTAGGTACACTTGCTCCTTTATTACACAAATATCTAGCTAAATATGCAGGAGATAGATCTTGATTCAAAGAATTATTTGAAAACTCTTATTTACTTATTTTGCATAGATTGCCAACAGATTATAGCTTCAACTAATTCAGGAAACTAGTTCTAGGTGTTTCTCTTTTCTACCAATAAAAATCGAAAACTTATATACATTTTGTGTTGGTTTATCCTGATCATCAGATCAATATAATGAATGAAATGCCAGTCTAAATTAGGTTTCCAAATTTGATATTATCTGAAGGCTCATCATCCCGCATCAAGAGGGCTCACACGCAAACTTGATACTCAAGGGAAATCAGGATACAACTGCAAATGCTTCAAGAAAGACAACTTGGAGCGATTAAAAAAATATCCAAAATGATTAAATCATCACAAAGTTCATTTATCTTGGCCAGAAAAAGAAAAAATGCATACCGTCAGCATAGGGAACAAGTTCAGCGAGTCGATGGAGTTCAGTGAGTCAATGTTGTTAGCACCTGTATATGCAACCATTAAAAAGAAAGGGGAAAAAATGTAGCATATATCAAAGAAAAAGCATATCCCCAAAAGAAATTATATTGTCTATTACCCAGAAGAAGGCAGCGCAAATTATCAAAGGGTTTGCACCTCAGTGATTCATGACTTGGATCACTAAGGGGGTAGGAAATCCAGCTCAGGTAATTATTGTTTAACTGTAGCTGCTTCAAACTGAATACCAACAACAGTATAAGAAATGCTGTTGATTAAGAGGCAACCATATGCAATAGCAGTTTAAGTTACAAACCACTGTCATAAAAATTAAATGCGCAAATACCCACTGATAGTGAAAAATACGTATTGAAAAATGATATTCAATCCGGTACCTATTGAGCTGAGACAGCTTCAGTATTTCACCCCAGTCAGATATTAAGTTATCTTCCAAATTCAAAATTCTGAGACACTCGAACCCTTGGACAATAGTTGAAGATGAGGGCTGCAATAATATCGCAACCATGCACATAGTACATCGGTAAAGTAAATGAAGAAACATAACAGAGGAAGATGAGATCAACATAAACTGCAAAACTATACAACCATCTAAATAATGCAAATTACTAATATTTAAAAAAAAAAGAAAAAAAAAAGATGGGAGTCATCCAAGCAGAACAAATAGCATTACAAACAAATAATGCATAAATTTAACTCCTCCATGAAGTCAGCAAGAACTAAACTAGTAGCATGGGAACCTCCCACGCCATCTAAATTATGGAGTGAAAAAAAGGACGAGGCATCAAAACAAAACACATAGCACTACAAACAAATAATGCATAAATTAACTCATCCACAAAGTCAACAAGAACTTAACTAGTAGCATGGGACCACCCACACTTCTTGCATATGGAGCAAATTAATTCACAAACTTCTTATCCGCACAGGTGAGTTAGCAATGAATAAACTGGCAACACCAAAACCTTGCAACGTTTACAATGTTTATTCAAGTTCATAGTTGGAAACACATTTGAGGCTTCCTCAGGGAAACGAAATAGATGAACTAAAATGAAATGCACCAACCAAAGGAATTGAGAATTGTTGGAACCGATCCTATAATTAGTTTTTTTCTGTTGCACATTTAAATATAATTGCAGCTGGATTACTGCTGTCCTCCTAGGGTGGTGTTCAATCACCATTGGGATTAAGTCTATTATTAATTACTGCTGGTATTAGGAATTGTTGTATAGTTCCAGGCTGCAAGTTCCTCGGTAATTATTAGGGACTCTTGTACAATCCCCATACTTTAGGTTCCCATGCAATTAGTTATTTCTTTTCTTATTCCTCACTTGTATAAATATCATCATATATAAGACTTTTTCCCTCCATTTATTTCAGCCTGTTTGTGATATCTTCATCTCTCTCTATCTGTGCCCATTCTTCCTTTATTTTAGCCTTCATTGCTGAAGCTTTACCACTAAATCCTTTTTTTCTTCCCCCAACTTCTCTGGAACTTATTTCTCTGGATCTCAATGTCAGATTTCTTCTTCTTCCCCAATCATTTCTTGAAAGGTTGGGCTCTAGAGTCTCAACTCCTATTTTAGGCTTAATAGAAAAAACTATCTGGTTTGGTCCCAAGCTGTGAAGACCTATCTCAAAGGCAAAGGAAATCTCAGTCTCTTGACTGACTCTAGCACTAATAAATCAGATCCAACTTCAAAACTTGGGATGAAACTGACTCTATAGTAATATCTTGGCTTTGGAAGTCCATGGAAGCCAAAATATGCGCATTCCTCAAAACTAATAACGGAAATATGAGACTTCCTCAAACAGTCCTACTCAAAGGTAAAAGATGAAGCATTGATCTATGAAATCCAAGTGAAAGCAGTTGCTTGCAAATACAGAGGAAATACTATCAATGAACATTCCTATGCACTACAAAATTTATGGCAAGAACTTGATCAATATCAGGCTTGACTATGAAATGCTTAAAAGATGCTGAGCTGAGTTCACCAAATTTATTGAGAAACAGAGAAGCTATTAGTTTCTTGCTGGCCTAAATTCAGAATTTGACTAGATAAGGGTTCAAATTCTTGGTCAAAAGAAATTACCTTCCCTAGAAGAGATCTTCTCTACTATCCGAGCTAGAAACTAAATTTATAGAAGCTCGACACTTATGGTTAAAGGAGGAAAGAAGGACAACAATCAGGATCAACGATGCAATTATTGTGAGAAATCTAGCCACATTAAGGAAAAATGTTGGAAACTTCATGAAAAAACACCAAGTAAATAATCCAATTCCTCTATTGGAGTTCTCAGTACTCCTCAAACTCACTCCAATATGGTCACCACCCTCCAGAAGCCCAATCAAATCAGTCAATTGGCTCAAAGAGCACAAACAGTACCCAATCAGGTTACTCAACTGGAGAAATCAATGGTGAAGAACTAGAAAGGTTTAGGAAATTCTTCAAATCCCTTGAGAAATTGACTGATGAGAATTGTGTACAGAGCACTCTTGCTTAAACAATTAAATATCGGTCCCGATAGCCAATATTGGCCGATATTTATCAAATTTTGGGTCAGCCGATACGCGAAATTGGCAATACGCAACGGATTTAGAATTTCACATATTTATCGGCAATATATCAGTTATCGACCGATATTTGCTGATATTTGCCGATATTTACTGATATTTGCCGATATTTGCCGATATTTACTGGTATTTACTAATATTTATTGTGAAAAAATAAAAATAAAAAATCACGCCGCAGCAACCGTGACATATAAAATATCGTTCGTGATGCTCCAATACCGCGACACTACGATCGCAACCGCAACAATGACCGCGACCGCGATTTTATTGCTTGCTTTTACCTTCTCAGGTTACTCTTCTATTTCCTTTTTTTTTTTCAAAAACTTCAGCTCAAAACCAACATTTTACTTATTGGATCATTGACTTGGGTGCTACTACTGCTCAAAACCAACATCAGCCAGGTGCTAAAACCCAACAAATTTTAATAGCAAATGGGTCCTTGGCTGGAGTTCTTGACTAAGGCACCATTGCCAATTCCTTTAACTTTTTCCTTAATGATGTCCTATATGTCTCTATTGATTTGATTTGATTTCCATTCATAAATTGTTCGAATTGTGTTCTCAAATACCAGAACTCAGGGAAGAAGATTGGACATGATAAGATGAAAAACAGCCTCTACAAGCTAGAACTACCTACATACAAGAATCCCAGCATTGCCTCAGCCTTTACAACCTCTTTCATCAAAGATATCATCATGCTTCTTCCTTGGGCATCCTTCATTTTATCTCCCAAAGCATTTTTACCCTAAGTTATTCCTAGATATCAATGCTTCTTCCTTTCAATGGGACGTGTGTGAATCGGCTAAATATACCTATGTGTCTTTTCATTTACTCTTAGTAATAAAAGTAGCACTACTTTTTATCTAATACATAGTGAAATTTGGTGACCTTCTCCTATTACTAATGTCCTAAGAGACTGTTAGTTTATCACCTTTGTTGATGATTGCACTAGGGCTACTTGGGTATAACTCCTTAAACACAAATCTAACGTCACTTTCATTATTCCTTCTTTCCGCTCTATGATTCTGAATAAATTTGGCACTAGTGTCAAGCATCAGAAGTGATAATGCCTAATATTAAAGTTAGTATGCCAAAAGATCATATTAGAACAACAACAACAACATAATAATAATAATAATAATAATTAAAAGAAGATAATTAATAATAATAATAATAATTAGATTAACACTACTGCCTCAATGCCCGGGGCGACTCCGATCCCTACAACTGCGAGTGATATACAAGATCCAAAAACGCCTATTGTTGAATCTATTTCGCAAAGAGTTAAATTGTCTACTAAATCAAAGAACCCTAACAGTTTGACCAATCAATTTCATTCTTTGAAGGAGGATAACCCTATTGAACATCATGTTATCCCTGCATATAATCCAATTAATGTGAATAATGAAGATAATACTGATGAGATTAATTCAAACTTGTCACAAACTGGCCTAACACAAAATTTCCTTTCGTGGAGTGATATTGTTCGAACTAAACATAAGCCAGGCCACCTTCATGCCCTTAACTATGAACACCGATCTTTATATGATGGTAGGATTGTTGCAGAGGTTAAACAAGAGGAACTTGACGCTGAAACCTCTTTTGGAAGAGCACATTGGTTGGTATGGTCTATCCTGCTTGCCTACTCTTGAATGGAATCCTTTATCAAGCATAATTGGGATCATGTGATTCCTCTACATGAGGAGGGTTATTTCCTTTTCACCTTTGCTTTAGAAAAGGATCATAGGGACTATCTATGATGTTGGATGGTGGGCATACTAGAACCGACCTTTTTTATTCAAGGAGTGGCATCCTAATATTTCTTTCACCAAGGGGGAGCTCCAATTCCTTCCTTTGTAATAGAAGTTGCCAGGGTTACCTCTCACATTGTGGTTATGTGACAATGTTAGCAAAAGTTGTAGTTTTGTGGGAAGGCCACTAAGTATGGATGTTGTCACCGCATCAAAGGAACATGTGTCCTATGCTAGGGTGTTGGTGAAAACTGACACACACAAGGCTTTACTTGAATTTGTTCATATCAAAAAGCTAGATGGGTCTATTTTATGATAATTCCTTGAGTATGAGAGGAAACCAGCATTTTTCTCCCTATGCCATCAAGTAGGACATTTAGCAAACTAGTGTCCTAAGTATGCAAGTAGGGAGGGCTAATAGAAAAAGAAACAGGTTGTTGTGAGGGATGGAAGGCAAGCACATACTGATGAGAAACCCCCCCTCTCAGCCTTTTATTAATATGAACCCCAAGTAAGGTCGTTGTACCCCAACCAAAACTTGCTTCTACAACACCCCCTCCTCATGATGCAGACAATCAAAACCTACCGAAGACCCATAAAACCTTCAGTAAAGCTGTTGGACCTACTATTACCACAAGATCTCAAGGGAGTGCACAAACTGAGAATAAAAGTTAAGATCCAATCATACCTAGTGACCCTATATAGTTGCAATGGGAGAAGGACCTAGAATGGAGGTTGAGCATGCTTCACCTGATTTCCACATCCAACTATCATGAAAGTTGGATGATGGAACATCAGGGGACTCAATGATCCCTTGAAACACAAATTTGTTAAGGAATGGGGGTATAGCTAACAAGTTTACTCTAGTTAGATTGGTTGAGATTAAGGTTAAAACTAATAATAAGAATAAAGTCAGTAGAGGACTTATGACCCGGTGGTAGTGGTTACACAATCATGACTATAATTATAATGGGTGCATTTGGATAGGATGGGATCCTCTACAATGGACTATTAATGCTTTGACAACCCATGCTCAAGGTATTTTCTGTAAAGTCACTTCCTACCACGGTGTTGCTCAATTTTTTGTTAGTTTTATATATGCTTATAATACTAGTGAAGGAAGAAGGGACCTCTGGACTTAGATGCAAGCACACTGCCCTACTAATGGCCCATGGTTGGTATTAGGGGACTTTAATGTTGTTGAGAATAGAGATGAGAAGATTCAAGGGGTTATGCATGCCTAGGATGTTGAAGAGTTCGGTACTTGCCTAACCTCCACTCAGTTGACTGATATTTGATTTATAGGGCCTTTTTCCACTTGGTCCAACATGTAGCTGGGTAAGGATAGACTTGTAAGTTAGATCATGTTTTGTGTAACCCTGACTGGATCTCTCACTTTGAAGGGGCTCATGCTCACTTCCATGCACCCCTCATCTTAGATCACTCTCTAATTACTGTCACAATCTAGCAAACAACCTACCAAGGTCAAGTTCCATTTTCCTTTGGTTACTTCTCATTAGAGAGTTGTTCCATTGGACAACCAATTACAAGCAATTACTCATGCACGTAAAAATCTCAAAAGCCCCCTGAAACAACTTAACAAGGCCTTATGCAAAAGCATCCCATAAATCAAGCCCTTCATCTCTAAGAGAAAGTATTGATCCAAAGATACAATCACTATACCATATGCGAAGAAATATTTTTTAAACACAAAATAAGGATCCAGTAGCTTGCATTAGGGGACATTAACACCAAGTTCTTCTCTCTAGTGCTTAAGGGAATGAAGATCAAATACTAGATCCAATTGATCTATGATGATTAAGGACAGAACCATAAAGATCAAAACAGTATTTTCAATGTTTTCCACTCCTTTGAAACTCAACTGCTAGGCATAGAAACACAACATAGGCCACATATTGATTCAATTGTGGTTCAAGCAGGGTATGTTCTAACCAAAACACATCAACTCCACCTTTTAGCCTCCATAATTATCATGGAATCCAAGGAAGTGGTCTTGTCTCTTGTAAGACACTCGGCCCTGATGGGTATAATGCTTACTTCTTTAAGTCCTGTTGGGACATTATAGGCATGTATATCCATGCTGCCATCTTTCTTTCTCTGCCACTAGTTCTATACCCAAAGCCCTAAATATAACCACTCTCAACTTGATCCGTAAGATCCCCAATGCAACTAAACCAGAAAAATACAAGCTTATTGCATGTTACAATACATTACACAAATTCATTGCCACTATACTCACCCACAGATTACAACTTATACTTCCTTTCCTTGTGGGGGAATCACAATCAGCATTTGTGAAGGAGAGAGTTGTAATACTTTCAAGTTGAGTGGATTGTTATAAGGATTGATATAGCTACTTATATATACCATCCTTTTGGTGACTCCGTCCTAAGAACTCCACAATTAAATGTACTGATCATGGAGTAATTTTTAAGATGGGTGACTCTCCCAGAAAGTTTCAAAATTTTTTAAAAAATTTCTCAAGAAGCATAAGAGTGAAAACACAACACGCTGAAAGGACTTGTGTTGATCTCTAGGGCCAACATCTATCCGAAAGCGCTAAAGGGGTAACTCCCACGTGATCGCATCAACTCAGAGTATTACAAATAGTATTAAAGCGAAACTGCGACTGTAAACTAAATTTAGATGAGCCAGTCAACCACCTAGCGGGACAATTGTTGAAATAAACTATATTAAGACAGTGGTGGAGGCGCAAAGAGGGCATTGCATTCTCTGAGTAGAGGTAAATGTAATACTCCAAATTTGATAATATTGTTATAAGGAATGATAATTATGATATGGCTACTTATATCAACATAGTATACCATCCTTTAAGTGATTTTATTCTAAGAACTCCACAGTTAAACGTGTTGGGCGTAGAGCAATTTTTAGGATGGGTAACCCTCCTATAAAGATTTGAAAATTTTCTAAAGTTTTTTCGAGAAGTAAGTGAGGATAAAGCACACTGAAAGCACCCGTGTTGATCTGTATGGTCAACCAATCAATCTGAAAACACTCCAGGGTAGCCTACGTGTGGTTATATCAACCACGATCTAAACTTGGATAAGCCAGTCAGTCGCCAAACGGAACAATTCTTGGGATAAATTATATTGAGACAGTTAGTGATCAAGGCGTTCTAAGTAGGGGTGAATATAATACCCCCCCCCCAAATTGGGCGGAATGTTATAAGGATGGATATAGCTACTTATATAAACATGGTACACCATCCTTTTATTGATTCCGTCCTAAGAGTTCCACAGTCAAGCGTCATGGTCGTAGAAAAATTTTAAGGATGGATGACCCTCTTAGAAAGTTTTGAAAATTGTCTAAAAATTTCTCGGGAAGTGCATGAGTAAGGAAAAACGGGCTAAAAGAACTCAGGTTGGTTTGTGGGGCCAACCAATCAATCTGAAAGTACTCCAGGATAGCCGCGCATGGTCATATCAACTCGGAGAGTTACAAGAGCCATTTCTAACAATATTTTGCTTGCTACTAAACTAATCAAGGGATATAGCCAAAAGCATAATTCCCCTCGAATAATGATCAAGATTGATATGAAGGCTTATGATTATATCAAGTAGAACTACTTGTAGAAAATCTTGTATGCACTCCATTTCCGACCTCACTTCATCAAAATTATCATGGCATGTTTCTCAACTGTGAGCTACTCAATTAAATTTAATGGCACTCTACATGTTCCTTTTCCTACTCAAAAAGGACTTAGGTAAGGACATCCATTATCTCCCTACCTATTTATCTTAGTTATAAAATATTTAAGTAGATACAAAAAGTTTGGTCACACCCTTCCTTTTCTACTCAACCCATATGTAAAAAACTTAAAATCTTGAGCTTGATATTTGCGAATGATCTTCTATTCTTTTACAAAGGGATTAAGGATTCAGTCTAGGTGTTACTTGATGTTTTACATCATTTCTCTAGCACCACTAGTTTAGTTATGAATGTTGCAAAAAGCCAAATCTATTATGGGGTGAATTATTCAGACTCTCTATAAGCAAATCTGTTTGAGAAATGCACTCTATCTCAAATACCTAGGGGTGCCTCTTGATGGCAAGTACTTGACCAAATAACAATACCAACCTTTGATAGATAAGTTTACTTCCACACTCAAATCATGGCAGGCACACCTCTTCAATTATGCAAGTAGACTTCAGACGATGCAATCAGTGTTGTTTAGTTTGCAAACTTACTAGAGCTTAGTGTTTCCCATCCCTCTCCACATTCTTTCTAATATCAATGTAGTCTGTAGGAAATTCTTATGGTCAAGAATGAATGAAGCTTCTAAGCAAACACCTATTGCTTGGGATTCTGTGTGTAAACCAAAGACTAAAGAGGGTTTGAGCCTAGCTAACTTGTTATGACTTGTTATGGTGGAATAGAGCAGCAATTTGCAAGCATATGTGGCATTCGACCTTAAAGAAGGAGCTTTTGTAGGTTAAATAAGTGAATACCTATTTTAATAAGGGGGTGGATATCTGGCAGGCATCAATAAAACTCTCAACATCTAGGATTCTTAAAAAAGTGTTGAGCATGAGATAAATCTTCCATGCAATGCTCCATCCACAACCTCTACCTCATCTCTTCCTTCATGGCAAAGTTTTTATCAGTTGTGTTTATGATGCTATTAGAACTAGTAGTGTCAAGGCATCCTTGTGCTCGTTGGTCTGATCAAAACTATCCCTATGAAGGCACTCTTTTATTTACTGGCTTGCCATGCTTGAACGCTTGCATATTAAGGAGAGATTATTTTATTATGGACTACAAGTTGATATTAAGTGTGTCCTATGTAATGAAGCAAACAAAACTCATCATCACCTATTCCGATGCATATGCTAAACAAGTTGGCACATGCTTAATGGAAGAAGGTGGCTTATGGGATAATTGACCACCAAAAGTTAAAAGAGAGAAAGGAAGAGAAGTTGGATAGTAATTGATCTAAGGTAGGGCCAAAGACCAAACATTGACAACTACCACTCAAGTTTTAACACGTGAAATAAAAATTGTGAGATTTTACACTCAAAACAAAGTTTTCACTCAACTTTGACGAGAGGGAATAGGGGAGCTTTGAAAATCTGATTTTAATTCAAAAGATAGTGTGTTCCATTGTGTTAAATCTACCCATATTTAAAGTGGCAGCCATTTATATAAAAAGTCTATTCTACCCTTCGCTTTACCTACTTAGTTATATTCCAACCAATCTAGTTACCTAATATAAGTTAACAAGGACTTGAATTGTAACTAGATTAGGTTCAGCACATAGAGGGTGTTATGGCCTGATTTCAGACATCCATACCTCCATATGGCTGACCATGAAAGTTGATTTATCAAAGTAATCACTCACTTCTCATACTTAATCAATCAGTCATCATGCTTTACTAAATCAACACAACCTGATTTGTGGGGTTACAGCTTTGGTCCAGCGAATAGGATTGACTTAGGCTAGTTATTAGCTTGAGATAGTTATTACCCAAAGTTGACTTGGCTAACTTTCCTCACCTACTCCACCATCCACTTATCTTGCTTCTTTTTTATATTTTTCAAAATCAGCCTGGTAACAAGGCTGATTTTGGCTTCTTCGGTGGCATAATACTTGGCAATAACAATAAAATAACTGGTTGGACTTGAGCTTGATGTGCCACCATAGTTGGTCGGGCTTGGGCTTGACATGCTACCATAATTGGTTGTGCTTAGGCTGGACGTACCACCATGCATGCATGGTTGGTGTATAGGATATGTCCATTTATTTTCTCATATTTAGCCAATTAATTTTATCCAAGTTAAGAGTATTTTGTGATCCCCTAACTTACAACAATTAATTAGTGAAATATTACTATGAGAATGCTCCTGCATCGTATTATTGACTTGCTCTTACTCTCAAAGTGTCTGGTTACCTCTTATACATAAACTTGAATGCACACAAAACCTCATCACTTGGCTAGTTGGGTAACAATGGGAGGACAAGGTCCAAAGATTCAAAAGCATGTTATTCGAGCTTTGGTTGCTGCCCTAGTCTATTATATTTAGATAGGGAGGGGCAGGACCTTTGCAAATAAACAACATAGTGTAATGTACATACAAAAGCACATTGTTTTTTATTTGGGTGGTCAAATGACCCTTTTTTCCACATGGAAGTCTTTTAGTTGGCTCATGAGATGTATAGATGATCTAGCTTAGCTTACTTTTTCTTGCTAGGTTCCTTATGATTTCGTGATTGTACTCAATCATTTGCTACTTGGAAGTAATAAAATTATATTACTAACAAAAAAAATATAATATCTATTTATTTATTATTATGATAAATAATAATAATAATAAATTTAATAACATCAATACTGGCAATAATATAAATATTTTTAATTTCATAATAAAATAATAATAATTAGAAGATTATAACGATAAATAATAATAATGCATTTATTTATTTATTATTATGATAAATATTAGTAATGATTAATTCTATAATATCAATAACAATATTAATATTAATAACTATCAGTCGATATTGCGTATGGGGACCAATATATAATGTATGGTTCCAGTTTCACCTAAGTATTTATTGATCAATTGATTTTTTATTGTTTCATCTAATATTGAAGTGATTGTTCAGTCCTACACTCCTACTAATTCTTTGTTGATTATTTGGTCAATTGATTGCATTTGTTTGAGTTCGCAATTGATTTTCTTAAAGCTTATTTATATTTGTGAGCAATAACATTTTTTTACGGTCATTAATAGTTATTTTAAGAAGTTTGATAGTTTTAGCTTCTCCATGGTCATATTAAGATCTTAAAATAAGATATGTTACTAAATTATTTATGTCTAATAGTTTAGTCCTTGATCTTTGTTTTGGCCCATGGGCTTGTTTCTTGCTGAGCTATAGTTTTGCTCACCCTCCCCTTAAATAATTTCTCACATCATTCCAAGTGAGAAGTAATGGGATAATTGATCGCAAGATTATAGTGAGGAAGTCCTTCATATACTAAGTTATTATTCTTTAGAGTATATGGGGTTTCATAATAATTAGTATCGGAGAAGTTCTCTGATGTGGATCTACATGTCCACTCCAACATGAAAACACCATCATATATCAACTCCAATTTGAATGATGAAATTGAAACTCAAAGGGTAGGAAATGGATATAAATGAAGGTAATTTACAAAGTAAACTCTCCCAAACTACCAACTAAGGATTCACAAAGAATTTCTCACTTGGGAACCCTCAAGAAGAAGACACAAAGCAGACTTCCAAAGTTAAGAATAACTTTGAAGAGATATACAAAATATAACTTCAAAGACACAAATCCAAACTAAGATGAATGGGCATGCACAACTTCAGTTCACAAAAAATATGAAATCGAATGAAACTCACAAAGAATTATACTGCTCAACATTACACTATATTATATCTACAAGGTCGTATGTATGCCATATATATAGGCATAACCCATGAAATATCTAGTCATCAAGCTAGCTTACAAGTTGGGATAAGGAGGGAATAATTAAGAACAAATCTTAACTAATTAGGAAACCTTAGCTAATTAGTGTCAAACCAAACTAATTGTAAACCCCTACATTGCATGTATGTTTCTCCAAGTCCAAGATGTCATATTGTCATCTTTGACTTGTCAACACATTGTCCAACTCAGCAAGGCTTTGTTTGGTTTCACAAAATTACCTATTTTGCAATATTCTTCAATTTATGCCCAAATCTTCAAGAAATTGTTTGCAGCTTGAAAAAAACCTCCAATAACTTTAAGAAATGTCTAAAACATATCCAAAACATTTATTTAGATGTATGAATGAGGATGCACCAGCATCATTTTCACTGTGCTTATAGTTGGGAGATGTTGATTACATGAAAATTGGATGTACTAATTGATTTCATAAGTGCTATTGAGATATGTCTATCATGATAAGTGTTTGTTTTGGTGATAGCTTTGCTAGCTATATGAGATTTTCCCCGTGTAGCTAGCGGCAGTTATAAGGGAGTTTGGAGTTGTGACATCAAAGGCCCATCAAACTGCAAGTTTATGAATGTAAATATTCTAAATTTGTTGGCCAGATGCCCTTGCTGAGCTTGAGACCAATAAATTTCTTTCTTTTCTCTCATCACATTCACATAGTTTCACCTCAATTATAAATATGTTCACATAACTTTTACCACATGGTGCAATCTATTATAGTATAGAAAGTACAGAGGCTCATAATTAGAAGAGGTATAACATTTCCTGGTAAATAGAGACTATGGAAGATGAACTTACAGCCAAAAACATTTTTCCATAACAAATAAATAAATAAACAGATGTTATAACTATAATAATTTATACATGCAAAGGAGAGGTAGGTGAAAATATTGGATGCTTAAGTGGAGAGATCATACTGTTATGTCACTTATTTGATTCCCCATCAGATGCAGCTCCTCAACAACTGGTAGACAACGCTTAAGTGACTCAATCTGCAGACAAACAAATATCTTCAGATAGCATCCATTGTAGCAGGAAATGAGAAAAATCTCTGGGAAGGGCTGGTCAAGGATAAATAAATTAAAGCAGACAGCCGAACATAAATTGCTGTAGACAACAGAAATCTATTTGGTGGTTCACCAAGTGACCCAAAGACCTCAACATTCCAGTAATGTTGCTAGGTCTGTGTACAAGCAAAATGAGGAAGCAAAACTGGCCCATTACATTTACAAGCTTCATTATATAAATATTTTTTACTCTCTCTTCCAATGAAACCACATATCAGAAAGCATGCTCATAACCATTTATTTCTTATATAAATATTTTTTACTCTCTCTTCCAATGAAACCACATATCAGAAAGCATGCTCATAACCATTTATTTCTGAACCACACAAGTCCCATCTTCTTCAGCAGTTCCACACCGCCTCTTTACAACATGGCCAAGTCATCAGATTTTGAGTTTACTATTTCTGCCATATTAGCATTGAACCTCCCTTTAGTGTTCCACACTGAATTTCAGGCCATGGCACAAGAATGGCATGAAGTATGACAAATGGAAAGGGAGTATTAATAAATTGGTCGTAGGTTGAGTTTGCAACTTTGTACATACCGTTTATTATTGAAAGTTATATAAATTTACTTGCCAAAAAAAATGGTTGAAGTTGAATATTGAGGTGTCTAGACAATGCCAAATCCTTTGGTTTGGCTAAAAAAGATTTCAAGGATGGCTCCTATGTGTAATTCAGTATTTATGCAGAGAATTTGGTAGCCATAAGTCTCGGTTCACGAGTTCCCAGTTGACCTCCATATCCAAGGATAATCAATACACAAAATGCATTACAGAAACACTGATAACCCACCTGCATCCATTTTATGCCGGTATAATTTAGCACTAAAATAAGGATGTTCTGCAAGCGTGGTAGAGAAGTCATGTCATGCAGCATCATATTGTGTGACAAATTCAAAGCAACGAGGGCTGGTAGTCCTTCACAAATGGCATCAATATCCTGAAACAAGCCATTAGAAAATCAGTTTCCTCAATAAAGCAGGAGGTTTTCCAAAATGGCCAAAGCCAAAAGACATTATACCATCTGTGTAAGTGTGGCTATGTAACAAAGCACTTGATATGCAAGTCATGCTGTTCCTACGAACTAGCAGAGAAATTCAGGGACTACAGTGCCTTGGTATCAAGATTAGCTGTCCATATTACAAATGGGTCAGATAAACAAGCTAGACAAATTTGATGAATCAAGTAAACAACCAAAGGTACCCAAAAAATCAACATATTAATGGAAAGGAGACTTGTCCCAAGCAGAATGTCATCTGGTGAGCACAAATACATGACGTTATGCCAGCTCATACATGGGTCCAAGCAGTTCCTAATCTCTTAGTCTACTCAAACAGGACGAGGAGAGATGTTAGGTAAGACTATTATTAAAATTATTTGTTCGTTGGAAAGCGCTGAAATCACTGGAATGTATATTATGAGCTAGAAAACGTGGGTGAACAGAATATTCTGGAGCAAACATTCTTTGGAGTAAATAGACTATAATCAAGGCTGAGGAGAATATTTTATTCAATAAATATTCTGTGTAGTAAATAGGCTAGAATATTGTGGTGTAAATATTTGTTTAATATTGCCTTTCCTTATTAGTCATCTTTTGTAGCCTTTAATTTATAAATGCTGTATCAGTTTACAGAAGGGAAAAATAATAACCAATTTATCAGAATTCTTCGTTGTTAATGGGTAGTATGCACTCGGCAGTTACGAATATTAGCAAAGACTGTATTTATGGGTATTTAAACAATTGAAGTAGTGGCAGTTAGTTCTTTTCATAATTTTAGTTATGTGTGCATTGCTGTGGTAGTTTCAATTCTCTGCAATCAACAACAACTATCTATATGGAGGGAAGTTATGGAATAGAGTGGTCACTTCTCATATCATACAATAAAAAATCAATACCACAATTGCTTATCGACTGCAATTTTGCAGTTTTTGGGTCAGCCGTGATGCAAAATTTCTAAACACGACCATATTAGAAAATCACATTCACTGTCGTGATATCAGCCAAATATTGGATATAAACCAATATTTACCGATATTTGTCAATATTTGTTGTGGAAAAAAAAAATTAAAAATCACAGTGTAACAATCCTAACATAAAAAATATTGTTTGCAACATCATGACACCGCAACCTCAGTTTTATTGCTCATCTCATGTCCCAAAAATCTTAGTATTTTAGGGCAGATCAAATAGTTCTCTTCTCAAAACAACCATCATTTTTGTCATTTCCGGTCCCCATCTCTCATCAGATTATTCTCCTAAATTTCTTCCTGATAAAGTGAATATTTACTCTATTTTTGCCTTGCTTTGCCTTTATTTTAAGACTTTATTTGATCTATAATATATATTTTATTGTGGTTCAAGTCTATTTTTCGCGCTACTGTTTTCTTAGTATTTGATTTTCAGGGACTTGCACAAGAACGCATGAATCCGAGGAAGTAGTGCATGTTTTTGAATCAAAAGACCCAGTATGAAAGGCATTGAAGGAAGATAAATCAACCTAGCGTGTTTATGGAGGAGTCTAGAAAGTCAAAGAGCTGAAAATAAGCTAAGAAGGTCAAAAAAAGCAAGGAGATGGTGTTGCACAGCCAGTCACTCACCCAGCTGCACAACCATACAGCACTAATGCAGCCAGGTCACAGCAGAAGATGCCACGCAGCCCAGTTGTGAATATCTTGCATGGTTGTGCAGGAGTTGAACGATTCAGGTTGAAGCCGAGGATGCCACACGGCCAAGCTGTGCATATGTTACACGGTGGTGTGGAAGCTGTATCCACCAGTTCGAGAGCTAGAATGCTACACAGCCTAGCCGTGCAAACCTTGCATAGTCGTGCAGCGGCAGTTACCCCACGATCTTCGTGCGCAACATAGCCTGCATTGTGGGTAGTTTTTAAGTGATTCTTTAGGGACTTCTTGGGGACGTTTTTTGGGTAGATTTTAGAGGACTTTTTCCTCTCTTTTGCCAAGCAAAAACCTCATGTAATATTCCATGCCTTCGTTAGTTTAATTTCCGGGATTTAAGTGCAAGTTCGTGGATGATCAACTTGGAATCAACTCTGTTTTTCTCCGGTTTATGGTTAATTCAATCCAATTTCTCTCCTTTGTAATTTTTTATACCATCATTATGTTTGTTATGCATTTTACTTCGTTTATATTTCTTGCAATTGTGAGCAAGTAATCATTTTTGCTAAGATTGAATTAGGATCATTTTCATATTAATATCATGAATTAAAGTACATGTTGTATGTTTAGTTCATATGTGTTGTTTCATGTGTTAGGATTGATCGTTGTAAGTCGGATTTGACACAATCCAACCTTTTTAGATATTGTTTGCGGCTGAAAGGTTAAAATCATTATCAAAAGTTAGCATATGAATGAGAATTCAAGCAATCACGAAAGTAAATGTTTAGTTCTCAGGGGCTATAGAATCGATGGCACTTAATGGATTTAGTATAATTTGCTAGTCACGAAAGTAGTCAACAAATTAGATTAAATATAGTCTTAAACCTTGAAAGAGGCTAATGAGTATATTTAGACCGATTATTCACAGCCATTGAATTAAACTACAACATAGCATTATTTTACTGTCGAATACCAATTTAAAGACCGAAGTTCAATCCTAGGCTTCATATTTATTGTTTTAGAGTTCACATTCAATTAGTCATTATATTTATTTTCACTACTCACCTGCATATTCTCACTCCATAATGATCTAGATAGCTAAAATAAAGGAGTTTGGTACTCAATTGCGAAGTCCCCATGGGATACGCCCTTGAAGTGCTACAACGAATCCATACACTTGCGGATTGCCACCATCACTTCCACAAAATCTCTTTCCTATTTTTCTCATCATAAATCCGAAAAAAAAAAGACTTTCAAGGAGTCTCAAAGCAGCACCTCTAGCTAGGTATCTCCATTCTCACACCTGTGGACTCAATCTGTGCCTCAAGAATATAACAAATTGGTATCAGAGTCAACCATGGGTGACTTTAATGCCTTTTACCACTGGTTTGAGTCCTTCCTACAACAATATATCAAGATAAGCACATAATCTTGTCAATAGACAAAGGGATATGAACAATAGGCATTAGCAGCCAAAGTGGTTTAAACTTTAAGTCTACTCACGCAGAGGATGTTAGTTGGTAGCATGTACTCGGCAGTTAGGAGTATTATTATATATAATATTTATGTTAGTGGGTAGTATGCACTCTACAATCGGAGTATTAGTAAATATTATATCAATGTGTTTAAATGATTAAAGTAGTGATGGCAATTAGTTCTTTTCTTTTTTGTAGTGATGTGTTTACAGCAGGGGCAGTTTCAATCCTCTGTAATCATCTAGCTATATGGTGGGAAATTATAGATTGGATTGATCACTTCTCTTATCCCAAAAATTCTATGTATTCTCTGAGAGATGTGGGCGGTCTCTTCTTGGGACAGCCCTCATTTTTATCATTTCCAATCCCCACCTCTCAGATTATTCTCCAAACATTCTTCCACAAAATATCACTAAATCTCTTTACCGTTCTTCTCATCATAGGCCAAAAGAAGGGAAGATAACCTCCCAAGAAGTCTCAAAGCAGCACCTCTGGTTTGGTATCTCCATACTCATGCTCATGGCCTCAATCTGTGACTTATAGATATAACAGGATGTCACCACATACACAAGTATGGTGCTGACAATTAATCTATCAATTATGGGCACACAACACAGATTGGCTAGATGAAGCCTTACAAACCGAGTTTATCTACTGTTGATCACAGCGCTTTGCTTGATAACAAAATAGGTAAAGAGTAGATAAAGATATGTTAAAACATTAATAATATGACATGCATCTGAAAAGATAAATCAGTTATCTCGTCTGCAATGGTGAGAGGAATTCAAGATGCTAAAACAACATATCAAAGGAAAGTTTATGGGGACTAATTGTCCTTGAACAGTTACCTTGCCAGATAAAGAAGAATCAACATTTATTGTTATTTTACACAAAGCATATACAGCATCGATGAGCATTCTCATCGTCATAACACTTCATTAAGGTGTGAAATATGTATAGTCAAATCAAGGTGCAAAATTCATACAGTGAAATCAAGCTGCAAAATTAACATTTATTGTTATTTTACACAAAGCATATACAGCATCAATGAGCATTTTCATCATCCCAAAACTTCATCGAGGTGCAAAATCCATACAAACAAACATCAAGCTGCCAACAAAGGCATACAAAGTGGTAATAATGCCACAAATGGATTCAGTTCACTTATCCTTGTTAAATTGTAATTAAAGTTCATGATGCTTAGATCAGGATGAACATACCTTCCACTCTGAAAGCAGATTTCCAGTCAAATCAAGCTCCTTCAGATCTGCAAGTTGAAAATCTCAAATCAACAGCAACGCCAATAGTAAATCAAGACATAAAACCAGGAAAACATGAAAAAGAATCAAACGTGTATGTAACCATGAGAAAGAATGACATATAAAAAAAATAAAAAATAAATAAAAAGACTTTTGATGCACGTACTACTACTACCCAGTTACTAAATGGATTTTTCACATTACAATTTTGAGACAAGTTGGTCAATAGCAAAGAAAAACAGTATGACCCAAAAAATGTATGCTCCTATAGTTTGGGCTACAGAAAAGCCACAGCCTCCCTTGTCTTGAAAGCTCACCATCCCCCCTTCTCAAAAATTAAGAGTATAGCCCGTCAAGTCAAATAAATGCCTTTCAATTTTATCAAGTTGCTATAAAGCTACTACTTATAGTGCGCAGAATATCAAACTAATCAATTTATCTATCATCACAGCCATGATCAATGATCACATATCAAACAAATGTCAGAATTTTAGCATCACCTTTTTGGGTTTTGCACCCTGACACAACATGTGTAACTTCCAACGGCACATCATTCTTATAGGACATTTAGACCACATTGTTCTTTTATGAGAAAACAGAGTGATAGAATCTTAGACATAGAAGTCATGAGTATAACACATGTGATCTGGTACTTATTGATTACAAAGTGAGACTTTGAACACACTAAATGGATGAACCAAAGAAAGGTAACAATAACTCACTTGGCACAACATTCCGCATCTGACTTGGAGAGCTAGAAGAATGAACACCAAGATAAGCCAATGAAGCAGCTGGCAGCTCACTGAACCTACTTAGCTTATTTTGAATTTCATCTGTCCCCACAAGTTGAACAGCTACCCTTCTGTTGCTGGCTGAAAGAACATACATTTCATCTGGAACATATGCAGTTCATTAAGAGAAGACCTATAGGCTCATATGGAACTGCATATAAGTACGAAAATGGAAAAAAACCACAAAAAGTGCACTACCAATACAATAGAGATTGTGAACACCCAGCTAAATGCATATAATGGAACATGTGCACTCAAAACAGTTAAGACAAACAATAAAAGAGACCTCCTCATTTAACCCCAGGGTTAAAATGGAAATCACATAGATATGACAATAAAAGTGTTTTCTGAAGTACAGAGAGGAGAGACGTAAGAGAATTATAATGGGACAATTTGACCACTTCTCAACCCTTAATGGTTCAGCATTAGCTGTAGCCAAAAATCACATATATTCTCCAGCTTCTGCAGCACTAGCTTCTTGAGGAATGTCACAGAATAGTGACAACCATCCACAAAGAAGTCGTCCCTGGTGTGATCATTCTAAGAAACCAGGTCACTACAAAGAGACATGCTGGAACATGGAAAACCTCTCAATGGGAAGTCAAATTGTGACTGTGAGTCTAGAAGAAATACAGCCATCGCTGAGACAACTCGAAATAACAATCAGGAGTCATTCACCAAGGATCAAATGGAGTTGCTTCAGCAGCTTGTTAGTAAAGCCCATATGTTCACAGATTCAAAGGCAAACACAATTGAGAATGATTCTACAAACAGCTCGGGTAATCTTGCACTCCATGTTGACCAATTAGGACCCTCCTCATGAATAATAGGCTCGGGTGCTTTGAACCACAAGACAGGTGACAAATCTTTGTTTACAGTTGACTCTCCTTGTCATGATCATCATAATGTATGCATAGCCAATGGTACACGTGCCAGAGTAGCAGGGACAAGAACTATTTGTCTCTCAAATAATATTACTCTATATTCTGCCTTATTTGTGCCTGATCTTGATTGCAATCTTATACCAGTTAGCAAATTGAACAGTGACCTACAGAGTGAAACTATTTTTTTGCCAAATACTGTGTATAACAGGACTTGAGCTTCAAGTGGAAGATTGGCAACGCTAAGCTTCATTCAGACCTTTATGGCTTTATCTTCTTGATGTGAGCACTTCATCGCCCTGCCCCTATTCTACAGAAAGTCGAGTCAGTCCTCAATGCAGATATGCTTATAGACTAAAGTTTGTTTAATAGCCAAATAATGATAGTTTGATTATGATGTAGCACTTTTGTTTGGGTCATCCCAATTTTTCGTAAATGAAACACTGGTTACTTTCTTTATTTATCAATAAAAATTCCCATCTATTTCATTGTGATGTTTGTCAATGTGCTAAGCACACATGAAGCACTTATCCTTCTCAACCCTACAAAAAAAGTCATCCTTTTTCCCTTATCCATGGTGATATTTGGGGACCAACTAGAATCCCAAATATTACAGGTGTTCAGTGGTTTTTCGTTGTTAGTTGATGATCCAAAATCACTCATATTTTCCGGCAGTTTCATGCCATGATCCAAAATCAATTCAATACTAATAGCCAAATTCTCAAGATAGATAATGCTAGAGAAATCTTTAATTCAAAATCAGACCCATACCTTAAGTCCTATAGTATGGTTCACTAGAGCTCATGCATTGACACACCTCAACAATGGTGTGGCTCAACACAAGAACCGTCCCATACTTGAAGTTGCACATGCCCTAATTTTTAAATCCAATGTACCAAAGATATTTTGGGGTGAGGCGGTCCTCACAGCTTCATATCTCATAAACAGAATGCCCTCATGGGTACTCAAATTTAAATCACCAATGCAAATTTTCCATCATTTATATCCAACCTCTCATCTAGTATCCCAAATTCCTCCCAAACTCTTTGGTTGCGCTACATTTATCCATGTTTACTACAAAATCATGGCAAACTTTATGCTCATGCCCTTAAATGCATTTTCCTAGTGTATTCATCAAATAAAATGGGGTACAAATGCTACTCTCCTACTTATTGTAAATTCTACCACACCATGGATGTGAAGTTTTTTGAAGACCAACCATATTTTTTTAATTCTGCAGTTCAAGGGGAGAATATTACTCAAGAACTGCAAAATTGGGATTGGTCTACACTCATCGAACCTTATCCATCTCACTCTTCTCAATCCAGCCTACCAAGTCCTCACACACCAAATGAACCAGGTCCTCGTTCACTAAATGAACTCCTTGAAACTCTTGAAACTAGTCCATTACCATCATCAACCATCTATCTTAAACTCCTCCATATCGCTTATGAAGCAATAAAAGTTTACACAAGAAGAAAGACTCACATGCGGCCTGAATCAAGCTAGCAAAACCAAGAAACTCCCCAGCTCAATTGATCATGAGAGGACACAAGATAAGGCTGATTTTAGTCCACTGTCAGGTATAGAAAAAGTGGCAGAAAATAACCCGGAGTTAGATCTGCCCATTGCTAAGAGAAAAGGAGTTTGATCATGTAACAAGCACCCACTTTACAGCTACATCACCTACTCAAACATATCACAGAAATACCAAGCATTTGTAATGTCCTTGGACAGTATTATGATTCCCAGTTCAGTTTATGAAGCACTGCAGATTCCAGAATGGAGGACAGCTACTCTAGAAGAATATAATGCACTTAAGAAGAATGGGACATGGGTCTTAGCAACCTTAACACCTGGACAGCTACTCTAAAAGAATATAAAAATAAAAGCAAAGCATAAGGCATATGGCATAGATACAAAACACAATTAGTAGCTAGAGGGTTCACCCTATAGCCAAACTCAACACCATTCATGTGTTAGTATCTATACAGTAAATCAAGACTGGCCACTATTCTAGCTTGATGTGAAGAATGCATTCCTAAATGGGCACCAAGTCGAGGAAGTCTATAAGGAGATATCAGCGGGATTTGAAACTAAGGAAATCTATATGGATATATCAGCAGGCTTTGAAACTGAAAAGACCAAAGGAAAGGCGTGCAAGCTAAAAAAGGGGCTATATGGACTCAAACAATCACCCCGTGCATGGTTTGCCAAATTCACTAAGGTACTTAAGCACGATGGTTATTCACAGCCTCAAGCAAACCATACATTATTTATTAAACATTTCACTCATGGAAAAATTACAGTATTGATTGTTTATGTTGATGATATAATTCTTAATGGGAATCACAAAGAAGAAATAACAAGACTCAAAATATTGTTATCTGGAGACTTTGAAATAAAAAGATCTGGGACATTTAAGATATTTTCTAGGAATGGAGGTGGCCAAATCTCATAAAGGAATTTCGGTCACACAACATAAGTATGTTTTGGACCTCTTACATGAAACAAGTATGAGTGGTTGTAAGCCGGTTGAGACTCCTATGGACCCTACAAAAGTAATGCCTCGGACTGAAGAGTTGGTTACTGATAAAAGACAATATCAATGCTTGGTGGGAAAGCTGATATACTCGACCCACATGGAGGCAGTCACCAAGATTCCTAGATACATTAAAAAGGATCCAAGAAAGAGATTAATGTACAATAAAACATGTGGCAGGTTAATATAAGTTTACACAGATATAGACTAGAATGGATCCCCTATTGACCGAAAGTCTACATCTGGCTAATGTTCATTTATTTGGGGAAACTTAGTGACATGGTGAAGTAAGAAGCAGCAAGTAGTAGCCCGCAGCAATGCAAAGGCAGAATTTCAAACATTAGCTCATGGCATCTGTGAAGGGATTCATCTATGGATTCTCATGATAATAAGGATTTGACATTCTTAGTAATGGAGCCTATTACAATATGTGTCTTTAATGATAATATAACAATAAATAACCATAACAAATGTACTTTGAGTAATTCTAGTAGGAATATAACATATTTGCAAGGAGAAAATTTATAACTTCAAGATGTCAACATATTTAAGCTTTCATATGTTACAAGTTATTGCAAGTCAAAGGAACTATTATGCATGGAAGTCAAACTTACAAGTCAAAGAAGACCTAGTTAACAATTATTATGTAAATTAAGGTTTTTGTTAGTTGTTTCCATGTAATAATTAGCTGTGTTTGTTTGTAATAATTTTTTGTTTGATTCATGTACTATATAGGTTAGTGATATATTGTTGTTACTAGTTAGTGTGCTAGTTAGCAACGTGTGCATTACCTTAGCTACTTTAGTGTATTATTTAGCAAAGTATAGCTACCTATAAAAATACATGTATCGACACTCTTGTAACATAAGCTGATGAGTCAAAATTGAAATCAAATACAAGTATACTACTTGGTTATCTTTTCTCTCTTTGAGTGAAAGTTTCTAAGTAAGACTCCTTGGAGTAATTTGAATGTGTTATTGGAGAAACATTCAAAGTTGTCTTCTTGTTGAATCTTGTTTGAAGAATGATAGCATTCTTTAAATTTTGTTTGAATCTTGCTTGACTATTCTCATTCTTCTTCTACAACTTCAATCCACCGAATCACCTTTCCTTCTAAGTTCTACCCTTCAAATCTCCGTTCTTCTAATAAGATTCACACTAGATTTAGCTGAATCGATTGCTAGGTGAACTCAAGATTGGCATTTCTGATCCTATTAGGATTATGTGTGACAACCAAGCCGCAATTGCTATTACCAAAGATCCAATTTATCATAACAGGACAAAACATGTTGAGATTGATAGGTACTTCATCAATGAGAAAGTATAAGACAAGATGATATATATCAGCTATGTACCCTCTAAACAGCACGTAGAAGATGTCTAGGCTCTATTTCAACCCAATTTGACTGAGTTAAGCTCTAAGCTTGGTCTGACGAACATATACATCGCCTAGTTTGAGGGGGAGTGGAGGAAAACAAACTAATCCGGTGTTAATTACCTATAACTATGGCCAGATATCTAGGAGCTAGTTTGACAATATTATCTAGAAAACATCTCTTTATTTTTCTATTATGATTGTTCTGCAGGGAAGCTGCTATTTTATAGGAGAAAGTTAAGGAGCATCTGGTTGATAGTATGCATATATATATATTTGTGTAATTGTTGGTAGTATGATTATTATTACAATTAAAAAAATAATAGGAGAAACACTTCCTAATTTTCCCTCAACTTCATTATTCAAACAAGGAATTCTCAAAACTGAGAAATAAATCTCCATTTTCCTTAGTTTTTGTTATATCAAATATGTTGTTAGTGAAAAATGAGAAGCCACGTCCTACATAATCTCAAATACATGCAATGCCCTCATATTGGTCTCAACGCGAATGTGTTGGAATTGACTATACTATAAAGTTAAATTTGTGTGCCCTTGACAGTGGGAAAAGAGAAATAAAATGATGAGTTCATTTAATTATTCATTTTCATGCGATGATTCATGTCAAGATTAATAATCACGTGCCATTTAAAGATATGTGACTCTTCAAATTGGTAATGGATGGCTCAAAAGTTGCCATAGTGCATATGACAAATGAGAAGTCATGATTGCAAAAAATAAATAAATAAATAAAAGTGGCAACTATTAACATGAAATGTTGTGAATGAAAGTATTAGATGGTTACCATTTGAATTAAAACAACTCATTCAACATATATTGAACAAAGCATCGCGAAGTGTCATTGTTGTTAATTGTGACGGTTTGATACATATAACTACCAAAAGCCGCATCTCATGAAAGTGATATTTTATGGAGTCTCTTGATAGTTTATACATAGTTCAATGGTACGTGGCTGAAAGAAATTAATTTTCTACCATCAAAGTCTAGAAATACAATAATTTGAGAAACTCTCGTGAGTGCTTTGTTATATCTTGGGGGTGAATTGTTGCGGCAATATCACCCTTAATATAGTTTCATATACGCTTTAAAGCCTAATTAATTTTGTCCTAATTTTTATTTCCTCTAAAAATTTAAAAGTGATATTGAATGGAGACGGATTCGGCATATAAATTGACAAACCAAGATCTAATCAAGTTGAGTCAATTCTATGGAGGCAACTTTACTAGATGGAAAGAAAAGATGGTGTCCTTATTGCACTAAAGATTTATCATGTGCTCGATGCTAGTCTACCAATATTACCCGAACCAAGATCTATTGATAGGAATAATATCAAGAATCAAAGAAAGAAAAGTGAAGAAGATGAATTGTTATGTTGTGGTCATGTTCTCAACTACCTCCATGATCGATTATACGACTTATATTTGAATTTGAAATCCCTAAAGGAGATATGCAAAGCCCTTGAAGCTAAATACAAAAATGAAAAAAGAGGTACAGGTAAATTTTTGGCTTTAAAATACTTTTGAGTTTCAAATGTTTGATGATCTACCAATTATGGATCAAGTGCATTAACGTCAAATCCTAGTATCTAAGCTTTGTAAACTTAAGGTTAAAATTCTTGATTCACTTCAAATAAGAGCAATTTTGTCTGAATTGCCTTCTAGTTAGAGTGAGTATAGGAAGAAGTTGTTACATTCTCTTGAAACCATGACTATAAAAAAATTTCAAACATATCTTCAAATTGAGGCGGAATCTCATTCACATGATGTGTTGTTATTGAATAATAAAGTGAATTATGCTAATGAGAATGGAAATGGAAGGAATCAGAATGGAGAATCCCATAACAATTTGAAAGCAGCATTGAGGAAAGAAGATCAATGATGAGAAGAAAAATAGGCATTGTCACCATTGAGGAAAGAAATGGCCTACATTCGTGAATGTAAAATCAAGAAAAAGGCAGATGCTATAAAATATAAGAAGGCCATTGTTGTTGGAAGTGATGTCAAATAACTTGTAGCAATGGAATCTGCAATGCAAATTAGTATGGTAACTGAACTTCGCATGGCTACTGCAAATAAGTCATTAGATTAGTGGCTTAATTCAAGCACAATCGTTCGTGTGCAAAAATAGAGCAATATTCAAATTATATGCAGAATTGGCAGATCAAGAGGTCCTAATGGGAAACAACTCTACTAACATTTTAGGTAAAGGATCAATTGTCTTGGATTTTACTTCAAGACAAAAATTGAAATTGTTCAATGTGTTTCATGTTATTAATATTACGAAAAATCTTGCATTTGCCGATTTGTTATGTAAGAAGGGTTTCAAAATAGTCCTTGGGCCTAACAAGGTCATTGTTACTAGGAATATTTTATTTGTAGGAAAAGGATAATCGTATCATGGAATGTGCAAACTTAGTATTAATAGTAATATAAATTGTTCTTCTATTTATATTATTGAGAGTACTTCTTTATGGTATGTTAGATTTGGACATGATGATTGTTGTTCTTCAAATCACATACAAAAACATAGATATATATCTTTTAAACATGACCATAAAGATAAATGTGAAATATGCATTCAAGCAAAGAAGAATACGAAACCATTTCCTAAGGCTGAAAAGCTAGTGCATAAAGATATTTGTGAGTTAAATGGAATATTAGTAGTAGGAGGAAAATGATATTTAATAACTTTTACTGATGATAGTTCATGTTATACTTACATATATTTGATGAGAACTAAAGATGAACCTTTAGTAAATTCAAGGAATATAAATCAATCGTTGAAAATCAAAAAAGGAGACTAATTAAGATTTTTCGTAATGAGCACCTAACTTGAATTATTTTAAAGTGTAAAGGTGTGTTGCTTTGTATAAGACATTTGATCCTCATAAAAGTAAGTTAGAAACTAAAGGAATTAAGAGTGTATTTGTTGGTTATCGACATAATTATAAAGCATAATGGCTTTTAGGTTCAAATGTGATTGTTGAATCAATACATGCTGAATTTGTTGAAAGTAAATTTATTAATGATTATGTCACCAATAAAAATGATGAAGTGTTCCTACAGATGGGGAAAAAAAAAGAAAAAAAAAACGTAAATTGGGGATTTAGATGAACCTTGAAGACGTTAAAGGGCAAGGAGATAGAAGTATTAGGGTCCTGACTTTATTTCAAATGACTCATTAGTTTTCTTGGTTGAAGAAACTAGAACCAAAGTACTGAATAAAATACCCATGGCATTTAATGTTGAAGATGACCCTAAATCGCAAGTGGCTTTTTGGAAAGAAGCCATATATGATGAGATAGACTCAGTGATATCTAATAATACTTGGGTCACAGTGGATTCGCCTCTAGGATCAAAACTTATTAGCCGTAAATGGGTATTTAGAAGAAAGAATAATACTGATGGTTCTATACAAACCTTTAGGCGAGGTGGGTAGCTAAAGAATTTACACAAAAGGAAGGTGTAGATTATTTTAACACCTATGAACCAGTAGCAAGAATAACTTCTATTAGAGTTCTCTTGGCATTAGCATCCATTTATAAGCTCCATATGCACCAAAAGGATGTCAAAACTATGGTTTTAAATGGAGATCTCAAGGAAGAAGTTTCTATGGAGCAACTTGAAGGATTTGTTCTTCCTAGTAATGAAAAGAAGGTTAGTAAACTAGTGAAATCATTGTATGGTTTGAAGCGGGCTCCAAAATGGTGGCATGATAAGTTTGACGCAACAATACTATCAAATAATTTCAAACATAATAGTGGAGACAAGTGCATCTATTCCAAAGTCACTAAACATTATGGAGTGATATGTTGATATTTGGTACCAATATATTTGGTGTAAGTGAAACTAAGAAATATATGACTTCATGAAAGATCTCAATGAAGCAGATACTATTTTGGGAAGTAAGAAAAAGTGACGGGGGTTTTACTTTATTCCAATCTCACTATATTGATAAGTTGCTTCAGAAGTATTCACATCATAAAGTGAAAAAAGAAAATATTCTATATGATTCTGGTGTAAAGCTTTCAATCAATGATGGTCAGGCAATTGCACAGTTATAACATGCCAGTGCGATTGGAAGTCTTGTATATGTTATGCATTGTACAAGGCCAGGTATCGCATTTTCTATATATAAATTTTCAAAATATACAAGTGATCCTAGTAAGAAACATTGGAATGGGATAAGTAGAATATTGGGATATCTTAAAAGAATGAAAAAGTTAGCATTAACTTGTTCCGCTTTTCCTTATGTACTAGAAGGATATTCTAGATAAGAAGTGATAATGATAATAAATACACAACTGGATGGGTTTTCAATTTTAGCACGTAATGCATATGCTAAACAAGTTGGTACATGCATAATAGAAAATGGTAGCATATGGGAACATTGACCACCAAAAAATAAAAAGAGAGAAGGGATGAGAAGTAGGATAGTATTTGATCTAAGGGAGTGCCAAAGATCAAACACTCAAAATTACCAATCAAGGTTTCAACACTTGAGATAAAAATTGTGAGATTTTACACTCAAAACAAAGTTTTCACTCAATTTTGTAGAAGGGAAATAGGGGAGCTTGAAAATTTAGATTTCTAATTGAAGAGGGTAGTGTGTTACATCGTGTTGAGGCTACCCAAATTTATAGTGACAGCCATGGTTACAAAAAGTTCATTCTACCCTTCCCCCCTTACCTATCTAGTTACATTCCAACCATTCTTTGCTCTCTAGTTATCTAATACAAGTTAATAACTAATTGGATGATAACTAAAATGAGGTCAACCCATGTGCAGTATTTTGACAGCCATACCACAGCATGGAGCCCCTTAAATGGAGTACAAATCACTCAATCATCCCCATACCTAATCAATCATCTCCCATGCTTAGTCAATCAAAATAATCTGATTTGGAGGGGTTAACATGTGCGTCCAGCAGGTGGGTTGACCTTGCTTGGACATTGCCTTGATGGTTGGTTAGTACCCAAAAAAAGTTGCTCAATCTCACCAACCCCCGCCATCTTTGTGCCTTGTCTTTTTCTGCCTTTTTAAATTTGTGTGCCTTGCTTTGATAGTGGGATAAGAGATATAAAATGATGAGTTCATTTAATATACATTTGCATGCAATGATTCATGTCAAGATTACTAATCACATGCCATTTGAAGATATGTGACTCTTCAAATTTGTAATGGGCATCACTTGATTCAAAAGGTGCAATAGTGCATATGACAAATGAGAAGTGATGATTGCAAACAAAATAAAAGCAAAAAGAAAGTGGCAACGGTTAACATGAAATGTTGTGAACAAAAGTATTGGACGGTTACCATTTGAATTATAACAACTTGTTCAACAAATAATGAACGGAGCATCGCGAAGAATCATCGTCATTAATTTTGATGATTTGACACATATAAATTATCAACAGCTACAACTCATGAAAGTGATCTTTCATGGAGCCTCTTGAAAGTCTATAAATACTTCTATGGTATATGAACGAAAGAAATTAATTTTCTGCCATCAAAGCCTACAAATACAATCATTTAAGAATGTTTTGTGAGTGTTTTGTTGTATCCTGATGGTGAATTGTTGCGGCAATATCACTTTCAAGATAGTGCCTAATTAATTTTGTCCCAACCTTTATTTCTTCTAACAGAATGCATCAAGTAACGGTCCTTAGAAGCATTAGGTAAGTGAAAGAAAAAAAAAATGTCTTCCACAAGTCCGTCTCTTCACTGTCTTGTTGATCTTCACATTCTCTGGGAATGCAAGTTTAATACCCTCTCTATAAGCTATTATGATGACAACTATATCCCAGCATCATCTTTTAATACAGGAAGTAGGAAAGAACTTGTCAAGAAGATGAATACATTCTGACATTTAAATAATTACATGCGAGCGCAAAACCATGGTTTCCAGCACAATCAACAAAAGCACGGCAGCATACCTTCATATTCGTCACTGGGTTCACCGCCATACCTTAATATCAGAGCTTCCAACAACGTAATACCGTGACTTAAATTTCCAGGCCGAACAAAGGAAGCTGACTTTTGGGAAGATGCTTTAAAATAACGAACACCATTGATCGATCCATCATTTTTACCATCTCTATTGTCCCAGTCAACACCAATCCAATCACCATCATAACCTTCTACAGAACCTACATACTTGACTGTTCCTGTTCTTCGGCAATTGCCGACGAAGTGAATGCGCTGACCGATTATGTACATGGAGTTTGAGGTGCATGCAGAATCACGGTCCCCTGACTTTTCTTCTTTTTCTTTTTTTCCTTTTCTTTTTTTTTCTGTTTCTTTTTTCCGAGGTCTGGAAATGGCAGCAGAGCAACACCCTACTGGCCGGGAAACGCGACAGAATAATGCGGCAGGGAGGCTCTGAGAAGACAAACCCTTTTTAAAATTTTTTATTTGTTAAAAGAAGAGGATATATCCGAGGAAGGACCCATTATTTTAGAACTTACCGGATCAAAATAGATCATACTATAGCAGATTAATAAATTTTGAATAATAATGAAATTAATGATAAAAATTATAAAAATAATATTAACAATAACAATTCTAGTAATACTAATAGAAAAAATAATAATTATAACATTAATAGTGATAAAATTAAAAATAATAACTTATTAAAAAATTTTGTTCAAAATATGTCATTTCAAATCATATTAACAAAAACAAGCCATAGGAAATAGCTTATAATAGACCCTCCACCACTAAGTAGGTGAGGGTCGGTTAGCTTCATGCATAAGGAAAACATTAATATAAAAAAATATTTACATTATATATAGGATTGTTATATGAAAATTAAGATGTTACTTAATGTAGGAGCATACCCACATATACAATTTTGGTAATTGATTTCTTTAAGTTAGAAGGTGTCAAAATAATCCTAACTTGGACAAAAATTATTACCTAGGGCTGCAAGCCATGCATGAATGGACCAAGGTACCATCTTTCTCATGGCTTAAGTTAGCCCAACATAGCTTATGTCCAACCCACATAAATCAACCAACCAAGGTTGATTTTTCTAGCCACGTAACTGGCAAAAGTTTTCAAAAGCCAAGGCCATGCAGCAGCCATTTCAGCACCCTTGTGCCATGTAAAAGATGAATCAATCCGCACATGTAAATTGGAGGTTGATTAACTTGATTGGTAGCTAGTTTATAGCCTCCATGGGATTATTTTTAGGTAAAGGGGGTTAATGTGTGTACCAATTGGATAATTGGGGTGTTAACCATTTTTAGTTTGTTCACTTTTTTTAGTTTAGCTGGTTGTCTCTTAAAGTTAATTTAGTTGTCTTATTTACCTTGTAAACCCTATGGATGGCTAATTAAGGCATGGGATTATGTGTTATTTTATTATGTTGTGTTCGAAATCAAGTAGGGAAAGTAAGGAGTTGATTTCAATTTTTAGCTAGCTAGTTACACTACTACACAAATTGGAATAAACAACAGCGAGTACAAGCTAGTTTAAAATTGATTTGTTATGTATTTCTGTAACACCCCCAAAATTCACTACAGAAAAATTTCGTTAATTAAAATAAAATTAGCGGAAGCAAATTAATAAATCGTGAACTTTGGGGATATTACCGCCACACTTAGTACCAGACCGGTGCACTCCTACCGTTCCAGTACCAAGTGTTAAGGCTAAAAGAGTAAAACACAATTTACGAGAATTCAAGCATATTTAAATCAGAGTAGCGCAAGTAAACATTGTATAAGAAAATAATCCACCATGTGGTGGTTACAAAACAACGTATACATTAAAATTGTGAAATTTAAGGAGACAGGGTAAAACCCTAACCGTTCTGGATAGATCCTTACGCTCTTTCTCGAGGTCCACTTGAATAACACTGAAAATGACCTGCAAGGGGATTCTGCCCATTGAATAAGCAGGGGCCCCACGAATGGAACCCTTCAGTACTACGGTACTGAGTAACCCTTTAAATACATAACGACACGTGTAAATATAACGTTCAGGTCCATACATTTGCATATTCAACGAGTCAATCTAATATCAATGGTGTATACGTAACAATCACTTTCGTACATTCGCATACTTAACAAGTCAACCGAATGTTAATAGGCTATAATAAATAATTGATACCTTAGGGCCTTAAGGCCATTAGTCCATCATTAATCAATCATCTCATATTTTAAATGTCCATATGAGTGCGGGAACCCCACTATTATAGCCGGTGGACCGGAAATACATACAGGACATAACGCTCTTGACCACTATTATTCGCCAATAGATCGATCTCCAGGGCAGAACGCTCCTGGCCACTATTATTCACAGGTGGACCGGTCTAGCCCCGACTCATAAGGTGTTTGACTATAAGTGATTAGTATCTTCCCCATGTCTTATCGATTTTACGTTTAGTTTGCTGAGCACGGAATCCCCCACTATTATAGCCGATAGACCGGAAATACATATAGGGCAAAACGCTCCTTGTAACACCTCTAAAATTCACTACTGAAAAAAAAAATTTGTTTAATTAAAAGAAACTTTGTGGAAGCAATTAATAAACAATGAACTTTGGGAGTATTACCGCCACACTTAGTACCAGACCGGTTCACTCATATCGTTCCAGTACCAAGTGCTAAGGCTAAAAGAGTAAAATATCATTTTACGAGAAACTTAAGCATTTAAAAATTAGAGAAGTGCAGTAAACACTTTACAAGAGAAAGATTCAACAACGGTGGTTACAAAATAACAAATATATTGAATTTAAAAAAGACAATTAAAACCCTAAAATTTCCAGACAGTACCTTATGCTCTTTCCCGAGAGCCCACTTGAATAGCACCTGATTACAACCTCCAAGGGGTACTGCCCATTGAATAGGCAGGGGCTCCACGAAGGGAACCCTTCAGTACTACGGTACTGAGTAACCCTTTAAAAACACACTTAAAAACAGGCACGCAAAGTAACACATGAAATACTACTACATTCATATATAATCATAGGTATAAACATGATATTCGGATCCATTTATTTGTACATCCAATAATTCAATCATACATTAATAGCGTATATGTAACATTCACTTTCATATATTCGCTTAACAAGTCAACCAATATCAATAGGCCAATATGAGTAATCGATATATTTTGAGCCTTAAGGCCATTGGGCCATCATTAATCATCTCAATGATTAGTATTTTTCCATAACTTATTCACATCCAAATCAAATTTAATTGAGCTCGGGACCTCCACTATTCTGGCCGGTGGATCGGAATACATATATATATATATCATCCAGGGTAAAAACATCCTGGGCCACCATTATATCTGGTGGATCGATACTCATGAACATCATCCAGGGCAAAACATCCCGGACCACTATTATTTCCGGTGGATCGGTACTCATCAAATAATTCAAGTGGTCCCAACTCGTTAATCTTTCACTTTAACAATTAGTATTTTTCCTTTTTATTTAGCACAACAATTCCATTTATTTGCCTCGATAGGGAGATCAAGACACAAAGGTACACCGGTCGCACTGGTGCGTAAAAGCAACTCAGTACCCTTCAACTAGTAACCCAGGGATGCAAAGGTACCCTGGTCGTACTGTTGCATAAAGCTAACTCAGTACCTTACCGACAAGGACACCTAATCCTTAAGTATGCATACCACCTAACTAGGTCCATAGAGCTAGATAGAGTAGATATAGAGCTTGGTTGGGGCGCAAAGGCTCACCAGCAAATACCAAATAATCGTGGGCTAAACCACGTCTTTAGGGTAGCGACCCCTAAAGAGCCACCATTTTCGATCTCGAGGCCTTTCACTTTAAGTATTAGTGTCTTAATTAATGGTGATCACAAAAGCAAAACAATCAGATAATTATCCACTTTTAATTGTTCGGATATCATTAGACGTTTCTTATTCAAATGGTTGTCCAAGGTAACATGAAAGAATCATTAAGGCCATCCTAAACTCATCTAATTCCAAATTAGAATTCGTTCTCGTGATACTTACTAATCATCAAATATTCTTACCTCGTTAATCAGCGTTATTAGAGTTATATTACGAATTCTACAATCACAACGATATATTAGATACAAACTACTCATTTACTCCTTACTTATAAAATTATTAAGCCATCCCTTCCTTACTTGACAAATTACCATATTACCCTCCTTATTACAAATTACCAAGTTACCCCTTATTCAATTTAGGTTACCAAGTTATTACTCATACTTATTAGGTCACTAATCCCCCATAATAATTATTACACTTAATATACTTTCCATTTAGTTGGTTAGATTACCACTTTGCCCTTTTTCATTTATTATAATTATTAAATTATCCTTGAGTTGGTCAAATTACCAAATTACCCTTCCTCCTTATCCTAATTACCAAATTAACCCTTTATTTAGTTAATTACCCAATTACCATCCCCTATTATCAATGACCAACTACCCTTCTCCATTATCAAAATTACCAAATTATCCCTGGTTGGTTAACTTACCAAATTACCCTTTTATATGATCATAATTACCAGACTACCCTTCTCCTTCGTCAAATTTATCAAATTACCCATTGGTCATTTAAACTACCAAATTACCCTTCTTAGTTGTCGTGATTACCAAACCACCCTACTCCATTATTAAAATTACCAAAATACCCTCTAGTCGGTTAAATTACCAAATTACCCTCACATATATCATATTTACCGTTTTACCCTTCTTTATTATTAAATTATCAAATTACCCTTTAGTTATTTAAATTATTATTTTTTACCCTTCTCAATTATTATAATTACCAATTTACTCCTTTCCAATTTCCACTTTTACCCCTTTGATTTACAAAATTACCATTTTGCCTCTTTACCTTCAAATTTACCATTTTACCCCCTTAACTCCCAAGAATTACCATATCGCCCTTTTACTCATAACATTTCCATTTATCCTTAATTACGAAATTACTATCTTACCTCTTCTAATTTCTAAATTACCATTCTGCCTATTAAAAACAAAATTACTATTTTGTCCTTTAATTACAAAATTGCAATTTTACCCTTTTATTATAAAATTACCAAATTACCCTTTTATTACAAAATTGCCCCTTCTATTACAAAATTACAAAATTTCCCTTTTATTTACGAAAATTACCAGTTTAACCTCTTACTTCCGAAATTATAATTTTACCCTTTTATTATAAAATTACCAAATTACCCTTTTATTTACGAAAATTACCATTTTAACCCCCTTACTTCCGAAATTACTATTTTATCCTCTTATTAATAAATTTACTATTTTACTCTTGCCTCCAAAATTATCATAATACCCTTTTTAATTAAGAATTACCTTTTTTCCCTTAGCACACCACTTATATTAAATTATTATTATTACTGCACAAAATATTAATATTAATGCATCATCCACAACTTTTAAAGTTAATACAATACTCATTAACACCCATATATAGATTAGGCCATATTCTTGTACCATGTACATTAATAAAATCCCCTAAGGCTCACAAAATATTAAACATGTATTAAATATTATAATAACATAAACAGTATGGATAATACTTAACATTTTTCTTAACAACCAAATTATTACCTTAATTATTATTTCCATACATATCATATAACCTATCATGCTTCCTTTTATCAACCAACTCAATAACCACATATAATATACTAAACAACATATATCAAGCATGATACGCATTAAAAATGCCTAATGTGCTAACATGCGTTAATCCATGCATTTAAGTGGGATTTAACAATTACCTCGGTTTCCCGTACAAACGAACCTTATCGATATTCCGGTTAAAGGTTCAAGCTTTGATTATAAAAACCAATACCTAAAAATAATATAAATATTTATTACATTAGAAATAATAAAATCAAGGCATAAAACTTTATAATGCTTAATTAATCAAATAATTAAATTAAAAAATATAATTATACCTTAGGATTACTAAACAAATAGATCAAGAAACCCAAAAACTCATGCTGCTAAAGTAGCATGAGCTGCATGAAAATTAATGGGGAGGAGGGGCTCGAAGGAGGGTAATTGAAAGAAAAATAGACAATTTCGGGTTAGGGTTTTTAGGCTAGGAAAAGAGGCATATAGGGGAGGATTTAAGGTAAGGGAAGGATGCAGAGGTGGAGAAGGGATGTAAGTGGTGGTCGGGGATGCATTGCAGGCGGCAGCAGAGAGGCCGCGAAGAGGGGCTACCGGGAAGGGGTCAAGATGGAGGCTGGTGAGGAAGGAAAATGGGGAGGAAAAATAGAGGCTTTCAGGTGACGGTTTCGACCAAAGGAGGATTGGGGATGGTAGAGGGGTTGTAGGGAGTAATAAGGTGGCTCAGGTGGCGGAGGGAGCGGCGGAATGAGGCGTTGGCGGTTGCCGATAAGGGGGGTAAAGAAGAGAAAAAGAGGAGAGGAGGAAGAATGGGGCTGCGGGGAGGCTTGATGGGGGTTGTGGTGGCTCGCGGGTGAGGTAGAGGGTGGCAGGAGGTGGTTTAGGTGGTGGTTGAGGCGGAGGCAGTGGTGGAGCTCGGCGGCGAAGTTAAAATAGAGAGGGTGAGGGAAGGAGAAGAAAGGAAGGAAAAGAGAGAGTTGGGGTGCATGAAGGGGCTCGGGAAAAAAATGCAGAACGGTAGGGAAGTATGGAGAAATAGAAGAGGAAGAGAAGGGAAGGGATAGGGCTAGAGGGGTGGCTATAGGTGGTAGAGGGATGGCCATGGAAGAGAGAGGAAGGGGACGGCAATGGCAGGGAGTGGGGAAGGGAGAATGGGGTCGGTATGGAGCAAGGAATGGCGGGAGAGAGAGAGAGATAATTAGGGAGGTCAATGGGGTAGAGGGAGTTGCAAGGAGTGGTGATGGCAGGGAGTGGGGAAGAAGAAAGAAAGAAGAAGAAGGATCGGGGAGGGCTAGGCGTGCGACGGCAGACCAACCGAAGGAAAGGAAAAAGCCGGCCCGGTCGAGGGAGAAAGAAAAGAAAGGAGGAGGGGCGGCCGGCTCGACGCACGGGAGAAAGGAAGCCAGGCCAGGAAAGGAACAAGGAAGGGAGGGAGGAGGGGAGAAGTGGGCCAACGGCCCAACGCGCAGGAGGGGGGTAAGGGCAGGCCGGCGGCCCAAAGAAGAAAAAGAAGGAGAAAAAAAGGAGAAAAGAAGGAAAAGGGGAAAAAGGAAAAAGAAAAGGGAAAATGGAATAAATAATTTAATTGATAAAATAATAAAATAGAATAATTTTGGATAATAAATTGATTTAATATTTTAGTTTAAGATAATTAAAATATAAGGGTTAAAAATGATAGTTTTTGTAAAATAAGGGTTTAAATTTATTTACATAATAAGAGTATAATAAATTAACAAAATATTTATTTTAATTTATTAAATATTTATACCCAATTTTATTTACTCAAAAATCCATAAAATAATTAAATTAAATGAATTTTAAAGGCTAATTCATTCCAAATAAAATTTATTTATTAAAATATAAGCTTTTAAAAATTCGGGGCATTATACTCCTAACCACTATTATTCGCCGGTGGACCAGTCTCTAGGGTACCCCGGCTCCTAGCCACTATTATTTGCTGGTGGACCGGTCTGGGTCCGACTCAGCATCTTCCTCTTTAAGTGATTAGTGTCTTAAACGTATCTTATTCAAAAATATTATACCCTTGACATGCATAACTAACTATATCCACACTTATCCTCCTAGGAGGGCCTGTCCCATATCTTGAGACTTCTGCACCTCCTAACTCAGTTTTCTCCAAAAACCCTAACTCAGGCCTATGTGGCCCATCCTTCTCTGTCGTACACATCCCGACTATTTCAACACCCCACATGTCACGACCCTTAGATCCAACCCTCACTTTCTACCCTACTCATTCTCGTTTATTTTTATTATTTCCTTTTTCTTTTCCACCTTCTCACATTAGGGTTTCCTCCCAACTCTAAATTAGTCTCCTACGTACCCTTATACTGTCCTACATACTATTTTTTGCCCAAAGCCCCCAGACACCCAAACGACTCTTATGTTACCTTCCTCACGTCCCAAGGCGACTTTCCATATGTAAAGGTTGCCCCTATGCGGACTCTAACCATCTCATGCAAACCCTAGTTTCTCTCATACCTACATTAGTCAACTTACTCCCACTTGGTTATCTTTCTCTCTCATTACTCTTTTTCATTTCTCCATCCCACATTACCACATTAATTATCCTAGCATGCATGTTCTGAAGGGCGCACGCCCGTCTCCCCAGCCCGCCTCCTTCCTTTATTTTTTCCCCTAGACCGGCCGGCTCCCTCCTTTCCTGCGCCGGTCCAGCCGCCCTAGTCTCCTTCTTCCCTTCTTCTTCTCCCACGCCGACCATGCCCGATCCCTACGCATGCCCGACCACCGCCTGCAACCCGGCCACCACCTACCTCCCAGCCCTCTCTCTTCCTCTCTCCCCCGTCGTTTTCTTTCCTCATTCGAACCCAATTAGCCCTGCATCCCCAGCCTGCACGCCCTGTTTCTTTCCCTCTTCTCCCCTTCCTTCCCCCTGCCAACCGACAGCCCTGCCACCACTGCAGCACCGATCGGCCAGCCTTGCCCCCTCTCTTCTCCCTCTTCTTTTTCTTCAGCTCCCAAGCCCTTCATTCCCCATTTTTTTTCGAGCCTCACCTCTCCATCCCGAGCATCCTCTCTCTTTTCTCCTCCTCCCATTCGTCCCCCATTTTTTTTTATCACCGCCGCCCGCCGCCGCCTGAACCACCTCTCCCAGCCCCTGCGCCGCCTTCTGCCACCTCCTACTACCAACCTGCACCACCACGCAGCCCCTTCGAGCCCTGCACTTCCTCCCTTCTCCTCCTCTTCCTTTTTCTCCCCAGTTTTTCCCCTTACCGTCGAGCTACCTGCAAGCGCCTCTACCGCCGCCGTCCGGCAACCTCTGCCGTCACCCAACCCACCGTTCGACACCCTGCAACCCCCTCTACAACCGCCATGTCTTAGTTGGCCGAAACCAACTCTTGCACCCCTCCATTTTCCCCTCTCCTTTTCCTTCCTTCACAACCCCTTTCCCTCAACCCTCCTCGGCAGCCAACTTCGCCGCCTTGTCTCCGCCGTATCCGCCGCCTTATGCCGCCGTGAAACCACCCTTAGCCTCCACCTACACCCCCTCTTCACTTCTATACCATTCCCTTGCCTTAGAACCTCCCCCAACCACCTTCTTTTCTAACCTAAATACCCTAACCCGAAAATAATAGATTTTACTTCCTTCACCCCCCTTTGAACCCTTCCACCCCTTATTTTTGCATGAGACTCACGCTGCTCATGCAGCGTGAGCTCCCCCTTGATTTTGGAAATCATTTAGCTAATTTTTAAGGTATAATGGTATTTTATGTTAAGTGTTTTATTAATTAAAATTTATAAAGTTTTATACTTGGATTCTTATTTCTAACATAAATATGATGGATATTATTTTTAGGTGTTGAGTTGCTAATTATGCTTGGTAAGATTTGATATCTTGCGGGATTAAGGTAACCGTTAATCCTCCCTTAAATATATGGAAAAACGCATGCTAGCACATTTAGGGTTTAGTGTGATTTTATGCATGTTTTGTATGCTTAGCATGATATGTTTATGGTTTCTTATATTGTTTGTTAAAAAGAAAAAGCATGATAACTTTTGTGCCATATGTAGGTATGTTAAATAAAGAAGGAGTTGGAATATGGATAGAAATGTTAAATACTTGTTTATGATGCACTATGTTGTTAATGCATGAATGATGTTATTATTTAAGGGCATTTTAGTAATTATGCTTATGAGGTATATAAATCAATGTGTGTAGTTGCTAATGAGTATTATGTTAAAAAATGACAAGTTGGTGGACTTAGATGATAAAAATGAAGTATTAATATCATTATTTTATGTAGTGTTAGTAAATTCATAAAAATGGTGAATAAAGGGGTTGAGTGGAAATTTTATAAGTGAAAAGGGTATTTCGGTAATTTTTGAGATAAAAGCATAATATGGAAATTTTATGATTAAATAGTTAAATGATAATTTACAAGTAAAGGATAAAATTGTAAGTTGTGAGAAAGAAGGGTAAAATGGTAATTTTGGAAGTAGGGGTAAAATAGTAATTTTGGATGAAGGAGGGCACTATGGTAATTTTGGAGGTAAAGGGGAAAAATTTTAAATTCATAAGTAAAGGGTAATATGGTAAATTTTATAAGTGAATGGCGAAGTGGAAATTTATAAGTAAAGGGGTAATATGGTAAATTGGAAAAGAAGGGCAAAATGATAATTATGTAAGGAAAGATAAAGATGGTAATCTTGGATGTGAAAGGGTAAAATAGTGATTTGTAAAGTAAAAGATGTATGGTGGTAAATTTCACAAATAAAAAGATATTATGGTAAAATTGGATGTAAGGGGTAAAATGACTATTTTGTAAATAAAAGGATATTATGGTAAACTTGGGAGTAAGGGGTAACGTGGTAATTATGATAACGACAAAAGATAATTTAGAAATTAAATTATGATTGTAGAAGAGCAATTGGATAAGTACGATGCTATAAAAGGGTAATTTGGTGAATTAACCAATTAAAGGGCATTATGGTAATTTTAAATATGGAGAAGGGTAAATTTGGTAGTTGTAATTATGAAGAGGGGTAAATTAATTATGAGGAAGGTTAATTTGGAATTTATGATAATTGAAAAGGGTAAATGGCAATTAAAATAATTAAGAGAGGTAAACTGGTAATTATGATAAAGGAGAAGGGCAATTTGATAACTTATCCAACTGAAGGGGCAATTTGGTAATTTAGCCGATTAAAGGGTAAAGTGATAATTATTTAACCAACTAAAGGGGCAAAATAGTAATCATGATAATGAAGGAGGGTAATTAAGTAATTTATCGAACTCAAGGGTAATTTAGTAATTATAACAAAGGAGAAGGGCAATTTGGTAATATAACCAACCAAAAGGGAAATATGATAAGTGTAGTAATTATGAGGGGTGAATGGTGATCTAAAAAGTGTAGGAGATAATTTGGTAATCTAAAGTGGACAAGGGGTAATTTGGTAATTATACAACCTTAAGGGTAATGTGGTAATTTATCAAGTAAGGAATGGATACTTAACAATTATATAAGTAAAGGGCAAATGAGTAGTTTGTACCTAACACGTCTTTGAGACTATGGAACATTAATATGATTCAAATAATGTTGAGTAGCCAAGTAAGAGTAGTTGATAATTAGTCTGGCCTTAATGATCTCTCTGTGATATCCTGGATAATCATCTGAATAAGAAACGATTAATGATATCAGAACGATTGAAAGTGAATAAGTATCCGATTGTTGTGCTTTTCGTGATCACTCTAATTAAGACACTATTACTTAAAGTGAAAGACATCGAGATCGGGAATGGTGACTCCTTAGGGGTCGCTACCCTAATGACGTGGTTTAGTCCACGATTATTCTGGTATTTGCTGGTGTGCCTTTGTGCCCCAGCCAGGCCCTATATCTTACTCTTCCTAGCTCTACGGACCTAGTTAGGGGGTATGCATACTTATGGATTAGGTGTCCTTGTCGGTAGGGTACTGAGTTAGCTTTATGCACCAGTACGACCAGGGTACCTTTGCGTCCTTGGGTTCATGGTTGAAGGGTACTGAGTAGCTGATATGCACCGGTACTACCGATGTACCTTTGTGTCCCGGGTTATCGATCTCCCATTCAAGGCAAATAAATATGATTGATGTGCTGATTAAAGAAAGGAAAGATACTATTATTGAAAGTGGAATATTAATGAGTCGGGCCCAGATGATTATGATATTGAGTACCAGTCCACCGGTTATAATAGTGGCCAGGAGCGTTGTGCCCTGGATGATGAGTTATATGTATCCCGGTCCACCGGTTATAATAGTGGCCAGGAGCGTTGTGCCCTGGATGATGATTCTTTATATATCCCGGTCCACCGGTTATAATAGTGGCCAGGAGCGTTGTGCCCTGGATGATGAGTTATCTTTATTCTGGTCCACCGGCAATAATAGTGGGGGTCCCGAGCTCAATAAAATTGGTTATATATGTGAATAAGATTATGGAAAAATACTAATCACTTATAGTGGAACACCATGTGAGTCGGGGCCAGACCGGTCGACCGGTAAATAATAGTGGTCAGGTGCGTTCTGCCCTGTGTGTTTATCTTCCGGTCCACCGGCAATAATAGTGGTCAGAGGCGTTCTGCCCTGTGTGTTGACTTCTGATCCACCGGCTATAATAGTGGGGTTCTCGCACTCACATGGATATAAAATATGATATTGATGGAATGATGATGGAATAATGGCTTAAGGCCCAAAGTATCGATCGTGACTTATAAAGTATTATGTTTGTCATTGTTATGTATGCATCTCTCATTATTTATATGTGTGTGGCTTGCATTGTGTGCCGTATGCGGGCCTGTCTTTAAGTGTGGTATTAAAGGGTTACTCAGTACCGTAGTACTGAAGGGATTCCCTTTATAGGGCCCCTACCTATTCAATGGGCAGTGCCCTTGCAGGTTTTTCAAGTGCTACTCAAGTGGGTTACGGGAAGGAGAGTAAGGAATTTTCCGGTATCATGGCTTTTTCTCTTTCTCATTTAAATTCTTGGTTTTAAATGTTAATGTTGTTAAAGTAACCACCATTGGTGGATTTTATTCCTGAAAACGATTTGATGCGCTACTCTAATTTAAATATGTTGAAGTTCTTGCAATTTACTCTGATTTATGCATGTTGAATGTCTTTCGAATTGTATTTCATTTTCTTAGCCTTAGCACTTGGTACTGGAACGGTATGAGTGAATCGGTCTGGTACTAAGTGTGGCGGTAATACTCCCAAAGTTCACGTTTTATTTATCTGCTTCCGCTAATCTTCCTTTTAATTAACGAAATTTTTTAGTAGTGAATTTTGGGGGTGTTACATTAGGGATGGGTTGAAGGCGGCTAAAGGTGGCGGAGACGGCAGCAGCGAGGCTGCGAAGGTGGTGGCCGAGGAGGGGTCGAAATGGAAGATTGGTGAGGAAGGAAAATGGGGAGGGAAAATGAAGGCTTTTGGGTGATGGTTTCGACCAAAGGAGGATGGGGGTGGTAGAGGGGATTGCAAGGAGTAATGTGGTGGCTGAGTTGGTGGCAGAAATGGCGGGACGATGGCGGAATACGGCAGTGAAGGGTGGCTGCATAGAAGGGAGGGAGAGAAGAGAAAAAGAGGAGATGAGGAAGAATAGGGGCTGCGGGGTGGCTTGATGGGGGCTGTGATAGGTCGGGGGTGAGGTAGAGGGTGGTAGGAGGTGGTGCAGGTGGTGGTTGAGGCGGCGGAAGCGGCGGCGGTGAAACAAAAACAGAGAGAGAGGGGAGGAGAAGAAAGGGAGAAAGAGGAGGCTCGGGCAAGGCATATAGGGCTCGAAAAATCACAGAATGAGGCAAGGAAGGGGGAAGAAAAAGAAGAGAAAGAGAGAGGAGGGGATAGGGAGCACGAGGGTGGCGGTAGGTGGTAGGGATGGCGACGGCAGGGAGAGGGAGAGGGAGACAGGGATGGTGGGACTAGTATAGTAGGAAAACGACGAGAAGGAGAGGGAGGGGGATAGGGAAGGTCAACGGGGGAGAGGGAGTTGCAGGTTGGGCAGCGAAAATGGTGGAGGATGGCCGGGATTATCACCGGGGAAAGAGGAAGAAGAAGAAGGGAAGAAGAAAGGAGGGGCTACGACGAGCGAGCAGACCAGCAGAAGGAAAGAAGGGGCCGGCCGGTCCGGTCATGGAAGAAAGGAAAGAAAGAAGGGCGGCCAGGTGACGCGGGAAGAAGAAAAAGGGCAGGTCGGCGACCCAAAGAAGAAAAAGAAAAAGAAAGAAAAGAGAAAAAGGCAAAAAGAAGAAGGAAAAAGGGGAAAAAGGAAAAAGAAAGGGAAAATGGAATAAATAATTTAATTGATAAAATAATAAAATAGAATAATTTTGGGTAATAAATTGATTTAATAATTTAATTTAATATAATTAAAATATAAGGGTTAAAAAGGATAATTTTAGTAAAATAAGGGTTTAAAAATTTATTTAAATAATAAGAGTATAAAAAAATAAAAAAATATTTATTTTAATTTATTAAATATTTATAACCAATTTTATTTACTCAAAAATCCATAAAATAATTAAAATAAATAGATTTAAAGGCTATTTTATCCCAAATAAAATTTATTTATAAAAATATTGGCTTTTAAAAATTCAGGGGATTACAATTCCATTGCCCAATAAGAAAAAATATGGAGGGATTAAATTTGCATTTTAAGCAAGATGTATACACGACAGTTTTGGTATATAACTGACATGTATACCCTTAACAAGAAAAGTAATTCTTTTTTGATAAGGGTATACACGATGGTTCTACAACATAACCGTTGTATATTATATTCTTAATTTTTTTTAATAAAAAAAAGGAAAGTGAGAGTATACACTGCAACTTTTTTGTACAACCATCATGTACTCGTTTATCTAAAGTAGTATTCTTGGTAAGGGTACACATGATGGTTTTGTTCTACACCCGTCATATATTATCTTGTTTTCTCTTTTCTTAATATTAAGAATAGAATACATTACGGTTCTACAACATAATTGTCATGTATACCCTATCCCCCCCCCCTCTTTTTTTACTTTGTTGTGATTTAACCTAGATTGGCCAACTAACTTTTTATGTAATAACCCTAATTTACAAATCAAAAAATTTTATTTTGAAGACAATGTGGAAGCATTTGAAAAGAAAAATTGGAGAGTGTTACCGCCACATCAACTATGAGAAAAATATGATCACCTAGCCTATGCATGATACAAGACAAAATGGGACAATGAATGAAAAGCACACGATGATAAAATCGAGAACAATAATATAGATATGAATACGAGAGTTTACAAATCCAAATACATAAAATCAAAGCTAAGAGTTTAAATAGCCAAAAGAACAAAAAACTTCCCAACGTAATTGCAACACCCCAAATTTTTTAAACCTAAAATTAAATATTTAACCTTTTTTTTATCTAGAATAATTTAATCTTGAATTATGAACTTAATTATTTTATGGAAATTTGATTTACAAAAATAGATATCATATATAAATCCACAAAAATCTAATTGGGTGTTTCCAATTGATAACACAAAATATATTATATGGCATAAAATCCACATATTGGGTGTTCACAAATGATAACACCAAGCATAATTAAATTCCAATATTAACCAAGTTTGATTTTTTTGAGTGATAACACCAAACACACCACAATCCACCAATTAGGTGTTTAGAGATGACAATAAACTTAACCAATTCAATCCCAATAATCATCATTGTGATTCTTATTAATTCTAGGACAATCATGGTTGAAACTTAATTTAAATGTTGTAATCACATAGGGTTATTAAAATTAAAAGGCCAAAATTAACAAATGAACCAGGAAACATATAGTTAGACTAGTCGACTAGCCTGGTCATACCAGACCTGAACATAAATAATATTAGCAGATCAGTCAGCTGGTTGGTTCTACTGATTAATTATTCATGAGAAACCAGTCGGTTTGTTCCAATTTGTTGATGGGTCTTAATAGATATCAGACCAATTTGGTTGTAGGGTCACTAGCGGATGGGTTTGGTGAACCGATTGACTTTTCATAGAAACCGGTTGACTAGTTTGTCGAGCCAATTAACTGTTCTCACAACAAACCGATCAAAATTTCCAAATTGTGCTATTGCTCGCACAATAAGTTGATGGGTTCAACAAACCGATTAACTGGTTTGGATAAAACATCACCTAAACTTGTGATGTACACACCCAAAATTTACCAAACTTTACTATATTAATTCTAGCAGGCTTCTATGTCATAAAACACACAAAAAGAAATGTTTCACATATAGAATCATATGGATAGATGATAATGTAGTCATCAAAACAAATCATGAGCAAAATGCCAATTCATGCATAGAATCACAGAAACCTAATAATGCTTATCTTTAGGAAGAAATTCTACCACATGCTCAAATTCTTGAATACAATTATACCATGCTTGCACAAAACACACCAAAAACATGAAATCTTAAAAAGTAACAAAACCTCATTCATATTAATGATAAGAATTCCTTACCTTAAAGCAATTCTTCTAGTACAAAACTCCTGCTTGATGGCTATCTAGTAGGACCTTGATTCCTAAGAGAATCAAAGTTAAAACCTTTAAAATTTCCCTTCAAAAATCTCTTAAAATCAAGGAAGAATCAAAAGAGGAAAGAGAAGAACAAAACACAATCTAACCTTTTCTCATAAATAGAATGCCGAGGAAAAGAAGATGAAGTCTTCAACCTTTCTCAAACCTTAATCTTTCCTTTATTAAGAGAAACAAGGGAGAACTAAAGCTAATATTAGAAGAAGAAAAGGGAGACAATGCTCGACCTAAGAAGGAAGGGAGCCGGAGTAAGCCTCTATTATTCTTTTGTAAAGACAAGTAAGGGAAAGAATGAAAGAATGCTCAAAACTTAGAAAATTTTCCACTAAGAAAAGGGATAGGAGAGTAAGAACAACAGGTGAGCAATGAAAATAGATTAGGAATGGAGGTTATAAAGGTAAAGGCTAGTCGACGTTCACAGGATATAGGGAGATAAGATTGATATAGTTGAGTGTAGGCAACCAAGAGGTAAGGATAGACATGATGGGATATGATGTGGAAGATCATAAAATAATAATCTTCTACAATGCAAGACTTTTATTTTGGGATTACTAGTTGCAAAATCTTTGAACTTTTGATTTTATTTTATGTTGAACTCGATGGCTTCGGTAGGATGGTATTGATCTAATCCAAGATCAAGTCCTTTCAATAGAGAAATCTCCTATTTCTCTAGAGAACAATTTGTAACTCTTCAATACTCACACTTGAAGAAGAAGAGATTCATAATTATCTCTCTTTTGTCGATTTTAAACACATGTAGGCCTTAGTTCACCTTTTATTTATAAGCCCACATAACCATCCTTATTAATAAAAGCTAAACCCATACACGATACTAATATATATATGTGTGTGTGTGTGTGTGTGTGTAGTAATTACAATGACAATTTACAAATATTACAAAGTATACTATAAAATAACAAATCGACACAGAACATTAAATATGTAATACATTGAATTAGCACATTTAATAAAGCTTTGTATCTTGTAGCCTTGTCTTCCATGCAACTTTATAATCCTTATAATTCCATATGTGTTAGGGGTATTTTAGTAAAGTTTACATGAAAAGGAGGTAACTTGGTAATTATATGAGTAAAAAGGGTAATATTGTAATTTAATATGTATGAGGGGGTATTTTAGTAATTTTGACATTAAAAAGGGGTAACTTGTTAATTTTATGAATAAAAATGGTAATTTGGTAAATTAGTAAGTAAGAAGGGTATTTTGGTAATTTTGGCAGGAGAAGGGGTAACTTGGTAATTTAACAAATAAAAAAGGTATGTTGTTAATTTAATAAATAAGAAGGATAACTTGGCAATTTAATGAATAAAAGGGTATTTTGGTAATTTAATAAGTAAGACGGGTAACTTAGGAATTTAATGAGTAAAATGGATATTTTGGGTAATTTAATAAGTAAGAAGGGTAATTTGGTAATTTAAAGGATAAAAAGGGCATCTTGGTAAATTAATAAGTACGAAGGGTAATTTAGTAATTTTATGAAAGAAAAGGATAAATTAGTAATTATATAAGTATGAAGGGTAATTTGGTAATTTAATAATTATTAAGGGTAATCTAGTGATTTAACAAGTATGAGGGCTATTTTGGTGATTAAATAAGGATGAGGGGTAATTTGGAAATGTAATGAGTATGAAGTGTATTTTGGTAAATATACAAATATGAAGGGTAATTTGATAAATTAACAAGTATGAAGTGTAATTTGGTAATTTAATAAGTATGAAGGGTAATTTGGTAATTTAATAAGTATGAATGGTACTTTGGTAATTATACAAGTATGAGGGGTAATTTGACAATTAAAAGGGTATTTTAGTAAATATGGAAGCAAGGGGGTAGATTAGTAATTTTGTAAGTGAGAAGGGGTAAAATAGTAATTTGTATATAACATGGCGATTGATTTAATAAGCCCCCATAATAAGACATAGGTGATGTTAAGTAATAGACTAAGGGTTATAGCCTTAGTGTCACTTGTTTAAGTATAATCATATATATTATGTGGATAAGGGTATTTTAGTAAATCGGTGAATATCGTAAGGATAATATATGGTATAAGGTGGAATGGATAATTAAGGGTATGATATGATGTTTATTTCATAACCATGCAAAGAGGTGCCTTAGGCGTTAATTATGCATGGAAATGTGTGCCAAATGTGCTAGACGTACATGTTAGGGTTTATGTGTTCAATGATCCTTTGGTATAGAGTACTCAGTCCTATGACTAGTAGTATAATTATGATATGATAGTCTATTATGGCATGTGAGTAAATGAAAATGAATTCTGTGATGATAATATTTAATAAGAGGAAGCCTTAACCTTAAGGGCATTTCGGTCATTTTGACCTAAGGTGCCTAAGTATAAGAATTGGAACCTAAGATAGCCTTAGTGAACTATTTAGGTTAACATGAAAAATAATGCCAAATAATAATTACTTACTAATAATGGAAGCAAATAAAAGCAATAAAGTATATGATTGTTATGTTTCTCGTGGTCACCTTAATTAAGACACTAATATATAAAGTGGAAGACCTCCAGATCTAGAATGATGGTTCTTTAAGGCTCGCTACCCTAAAGATGTCGTTTAACCCATATTATTTTGGATTTTTCTAGTGTGCCTTAGTGCCCTAGATAGGCCCTACATCTTACTCTATTTAGCTTTATGAACCTATTTAGGGAGTATGTATACTTATGGATTAGGTGTCCTTATCGGCAAGGTACTGTGTGTCCTCATGCACTAGTATGACCAGGGTACCTTTATGTCCTTGGATCTATGGTTGGAGGGTACTATGCTTCTTATATACGCCCGCATGACAAGTATACATTTGGGTCTCTGGGTTCGTGATCTCCCTCTTGAGTTAAATAAATAGAATTGGTGTGCTAATTAAATGGAAAGACATTAATCACTTATAGTGGAACACCATGTTGGTCAGGGCCAGATAGATTATATATTTACCAGTCTACCAGTTATAATCGTGGCTAGGAGCATTTTTTCCTAGAGTTGGATATCTTGTGTCATGTCCACAAGTTATAATAGTGGGGGTACCCGAACCTACGTGGATATACTTCGAGAGATGATTATGTATAATATTTAATTAATGGTTTAAGACCAGATGATATTGATTTCACTATTATGACCAATTGTTATAGTATAAATATAAACCTGGTGCCTGTCCCTCATGGTAAGTGTCGGAAATGCTAAGTAAATGGACTTTATGATATACGATTCTTAATTTTTGTTGCCTTATTTATATACATTCTGTAATTGCTCTTATGTTGTATGATGTGTTGCATGAATGCCCTACTTTTTAATTTTGTATGAAGGGTTACTCGATACCATAATACTAAAGAGTTTCGTTTTTGGGCCCCTACCCATTCAATGGGCAGTGTCCCTTACAGGTTAGTCTTAAGTGCTACTCAAGTTCTTATCAGGTAGGAGAGTAAGGTTGTCCGGGAAGCTTCTTGAATTTATCTTTTAAACTTTCATAATTCCATATGCAATTATTCTATTTTCTAGTAACCACTAATAACGGGTTTTACCTTTTGTAATGTGATTTAATGCACAACTCTGATTTAGTTTTATAACTTATTTTTATGTAATATGCTTTCTTTCTTTTTAAGTCTTAGCACTTGGTATTGGAGCGATAGAAGGGAACTGGTTTGGCACTAAGTGTGGCAGTAACATCCCCAAAATTTATCGTTTTTGCTTCTATGTAATTTTTCATAAAAAAAATTCTTAAGTTAATTTTGGGGATGCTATAAAGAGGCTGTCGAGTCATCATTAATAGTGGCTCTTGTATAAATTTAGGTAGTGAAAGAGTAATTAAGAAGCTTGGATTATCTACTACAATTCATCCTAAGCCTTTTTATCTTCAATGGCTAAGCAAAGACAAAGGAGTTAAGGTAACGAAGAAAGCCCTTATCTTATTTTCTATATGTAATTACCATGATGATGTTCTATATGATATTTTGCTTATGGATGCATGTGATGCTTTGCAAAGTTAGTCATAATGGTGTTACTAATGACTATTTTGTTTGATAAGGAAAAACCATGCAAAAAATTGAACCTTCAAAATGCAATGACCTTAGCATGTGCGATCCACCTTCTAAAAAGAACTTGTTTTTACATAAAAATGCGATGATTACTTATAGAGAAGAAGATGGTATATGATATGCTCTAGTACTAAAAGAAACTCAATCTAAGGAGATTAAAAACGATAACCCTAAGCTTACTAGACTACTTGTTGAATTTAATTATGTGTTCCCAAATAATCTTCCACCTAGACGAAAACATATAAGAGGTATTGATCATGTTATTAATTTAATCCCTAGAATGCATTTACCTAATAATCCAGCCTATCGAAGCAATCCAAAGGAATCTAAGGAACCTAAAAAAAAAAGGATCTTATTACTAAGGTGGTTTACTTCGACCTAGACTTATATCCATATTGGTTGGCTTCAGGTTGGACTTATGTCGATTTTGGTGATTTGTTCGGTCTAGACTTATGTCTACTTAGTGATTGGCTTGGTCCTAGACTTTATATCCTTTATTTGGATAGTCTTCTAAGGTATGTGATACCATGGGGTGGTGCACAATTTATCACTCAATGATAATAAAATATGGATAATAAGTAACTAGCTAGTAAATTAAGAATGATGAGTAAGAGAATGGTTAATACTTGGTTAAGAATGGAAGTAATGGTATGATCGATTAAAAAGGGATAAATGCTAGTTTATACACTTGGGTAATGGCCAAAATGATTAATTAGTCGTGGAACAAAATATTGATTAAATGATTGACTTATCTCATATATGGATAAATAAATAGCATATCTTATAGGATAGAGTAATTGGAAATAATCCCAAGAGGTTGCTTGGATTTTCTTTGCTATTACATGTGTGAGTGTTCTTTTGATGATGATGTGAGACTAAGTATGATATATTCTATATTTTTAAGATTGCATGATAGCATGTCTCTATGTACCCTTACGTTCATTTACATATATACATGACCTTATCATGATGCATGTTGTAATTTATATCCATGTATGATAAGTTGGTATACTTATATTACATTGAGGGATGAACTTGGCTTACTTAGTACATAGAGTATTATTATGCCCATTTTCTCGATCACATGCTCATTCCCACGAGTAGAGGGTCATGTGTAGGTCTTTGGGGATGGCCAATAAATGGCCTACCTCATTTGGCTTGGGCTTGAGAGTAAGGATATCCAAAGGTTTTTAGTGGGATTCGTGGTGGATCAAGAGTTTAAGTTGGATGTCATACCCTAACCTTATTTTAATTGTAGCCCCAAATTTCTACCTAGATGTATTTTGTAATGAATTGATCGAAAACTATTAGGGTCCTTTGACATAAACATTCATTGCAGTTGTTTAATTAAATTATTATTTTGCGCACTCTATTATTTTAAGTATTTGTGTTGGTTTAGCCTTGTATCTAATATAGGGTAGGAGACAGACATCTATCATATGTCAGGTATGGTGGTAACATCATGTAATCCTATGTGTTTTATGCTTCCACAAATTTTTTAATGAAATTTTTAGGTAGTGAAAAATGGGGGGTTTTACACCATTGGTTAATCAGACCAAGTGGACCAATTAATACCCTCAACATTAGGCTTAGTGACCTCGACACCTTATGTGAGGAACACACCATGGGAGCCTAAGCTCAGCTACACTAAAATGTTACTAGGTGTGCCTTAATAGACTCAGTGTCCTTGGTATATTGACAAAAGATGCACCATAGGAGTCTATCTTCAATGCTCAATGACCTCTTTGTTTGAGGGCTTGTGCATAGGGCCTTAGGCTTAGTGAGTGAAAGTACATCGGTCTTTCATCCCAATAGGTGTCCACGTCTTCATTCTTCTGTAGCATTTTTGAAGGATTATGTATAGAGCCTTGGGCTTAGTGCATATCACTAGGTGTGCCTGCCTTCTATGCTTAATGATCTCTTTAAAGGATATGTATTGAGCCTTGGGCTTAGTGAGTGAAAGCTCACCCATCTCACCAGGTGTTCCTACCTTCAATGCTTGACTACCTCTTTTGTGGGCTCACATGTTGGATGCCCTGTTTGTTAGAGGGCTTAATGTAATACCTTGAAATTTTGCTGAGCCTAATCCCGCATCATTAACACCCTAATTTGATTCTAATCTCAATCAATCCTATGTTAGCCTTAACTTAACTCTTTAATTCTGAACCTTGAACCGAATCCGAAACCTTGACTCAAATAAATCGTAATTCATACACCAAAATCAAAACCTACTCAAATCTCTACTAATCCTAATTACTTTTAGCTAATCCAAAATCACCCTAAGCTAATCCTCCAACCCATCTCTTTTTTCCTTTTCTTTTCTTCTTTCTTCTCCTCCTTCCGTCAACCTTATGTTGCAACATTTGAATTTGTTGCAACTTATACTTGCTACTTGCACCATTACCTTTCAGCATCCATCACCCATCACCTTACTTCCTTTCTTCTTTTTCCTTTTCTCCTTCTACTACTTTATCCCTTTGCTATTTTACTTCTCACACAACACCTATATACAACCATCACCACCCTCACCCTATAGCTACTACCTTACCCCTAACCATCCTCTACAACCTTCACCATCATCATCACCTTTTAGCTACAACATCACCATCATCACCATCGCACACCACCTCCTATTCTTTTATTCTTTATTGATTCACACCACACACACACACACATACACACACACACACACACACACACACACACACACACACACACACACACACACATGTCATACTCTCCTTCTTTCTCTTTGGTTGTGCCTCATTCTGTCCATCTTTGTGTCAAAGATCCATTACACGAGCTCCCTCTTCCTTTTTGTTTCTTCCCTCTCTCTTTGCTTCATCTTCTTCTTCCTTCTTTCCTTTTTTTTTGCCTATGCATCACCAATCCACCACCATGCACCATCGCAGTCGCCACTCGCCACCCATTGGTTGGTGGATCGATCACCAAGGTCCCCTCAACCTTCCCCAACACCTTCACCATCTATCACCGCTAGCCACAACGTCTTTTTCCTTTTTCTTTCCCTCTTCCATCGCACTTTTATAGAGTGCATGGCCTATGCACGACCTCAGCACGACCGTGTAACACTTAAAATCTCCTTCTGCACAACCATGTAACCTTTGCCCCACCTGGTTGTGCGTTACTTTTTCTCTCGACCAAGGCTATACTGCTTGTTGCACAGCCATACAACTTCTTATTTTTGGCCATGCACCCCTATTTTTACCCCAAACCCTATCCAAATACCACCAAAATTTAACCATAACTCCACCACATATTCCTCTACACATCCATATATCTCAAGCTCCTATTTGACTACAATTATTTCTATTTTTATCATCTTTACCTTGATTTCTCCTTTGATTTAACTCTACACGCCTAACCATGAATTTTATTCTTTTTTGTAGGTGGTATTCCTATAGCTTCGAAGGAGGAAGTCTAGAATTTGCATGTTTAGAACCTAATTTCCTAAGTTGGTAAGGATACTATTTGATGTTTAGGATTTTTGGTGTTATTTTCTAGTATGGTTATATGTATATATGATGTAACATGTGTTGATCATAATATTTTGTGATGATATGAATATTATATTGAAAGAAAGTAATAATGGATGAGAGGTACCGTTATATCATGATTTTGTTGTAATAATGTCATATTGTAGAAATATATCTTATGGTATGAAATATGGGCTTAAGGATACTATGTTATTGAAAGAAAGAAAGAATGGGTGAGAGGTACCATTATATTATGATTTTATTATGATAATGTCATATTTGTGGAATTATATCTTATGGTATGGCATATGGACTAAAGGATATTATATTATTAAAAGAAAGTAAGAATGGGTAAGAGGTAGCGTTATTATTTTTTTGTGATAATGTCGTATTTATGGAAATATATATTATGGTATAAAATATGGGTTAAAAGAGTTTTGATAAATGAACTTAAGAATTCTCATGAGGTATGATGATTAATTATGGACTTGAAAAATAATATGTGTGGAAGGTATAAGATTTTATAAAATAAAGGTTTGTATTTGTGCTTAAGGTAACTTGGTTATTATGGGATAATAAGGAAATTTTGGTATTTTATGTGTTAGGAGGATTGAAATATGATAATAATAATAATAATAATAATAGTATGAGGAATTCTTGGATGTATTATTGTTATTTGGGGTTCTTAAATGATTTAATGGATAATTTGGGGCAAACCATCCTATAATGATAATATCAATATTCCATATATAAGACCTAGAGGTTATACAGATTTCTGAATATGTTGTTAATATTTGACCTTATGAGGTTATCTATCGGAATTTGTAATCTTGTAAATTTCGTGGGAGGTGTTATGACAAATCTATATAATTTGGGTTTTGGATATTTCTGTGAGTAATATATTGGGACGAGATTATTAATTTATGTGTATGGAAATTAGATCGTGTATTTTGGATATGATGCTAATGATGGGATTTGGAGATGATATAATATAAGTTGTGTGGAATAACCAATATGGGAGAATGAATTCTAAAGGGTGTGTAATTAGGGTTTGAAATGGCTTAAGGACTTAGACCTATGCTATGTGTATCTCTATTTTAATCTATTCTATGCCTGATAATTAATCTATAATAAGATACTAATCACTTAAAGTGAAAGAGCACGTGAGTAGGCCTAAAGTGATCTATTTTTCTATATATATGTGTGTGTGTGCTCGTGCGTGTGTGTGTGTGTGAGTGTATTCTTGAACATCTGAGAGAATAGTGGTTTGGGTGCATTTTTCCTCAAGAAGATGTTTTTAATCTCCGTTATACCAAAAAGAATAGTGGCTCGGGAGTATTTTACCCCAAGAAGGTGCTTCAGTCTATTCCACTGCATTAAGAATAGTGGGGCCGCTACTCATCATTAATGAAAATGTAACATGATAACCTATGGAAAAGATACTAATGATTTAAAGTGGAAGAATATCTACGTCAGGACAAAAGTGATCTATATATATATATGTATGTATGTATGTATGTATGTATTCCCGTTCTACTAGGAAGAATAGTGGCTCAGGAGCATTTTACCCCGATAGGATGTTTTAAATCTCTGTTCCATCAGAAAGAATAGTGGATCAGGTGTGTTGTTCCTGAGATGATGTTTTAGACTGTTCTATAGGTTTATGAATAGTGGGGCTCCTACATTTAACTTATATAAAAGAATGATAATGGATTACACTTAATAAAGAAATCAGGATCATAAACCCTCTTAATTTTTGATCTCACATGCTCATGAAGCTTCTTCATTCACCTAGCCCTTTCTTGTGCACTAAAGATGGTGTGAGCCATGATTGGAAGAGTTAAGAGGTTGATGGGAGTAGTAGGGTTCACCCCATATACTACTTTACAAAGAAGAGCGGCTTGTGGCATAGGTTGGTGGTCTATTATATGCAAACTCAGCATGAGATAGTTTGGTGTCCCAATCCATTAAGGATTTGTGAACCAAACTTCTAAGGAGAATTGTGAGGATCCTATTGTTGACCTCAATTTACCTATCAGTTTGAGGATGGTAGGCAGTACAAAATAGGAGTTTGGTATCCACTAGCCTCTATAATGTTTTCTAGAAATAACTAAGGAACTTGGTATTCCTATTTGAGATAATAAACTTTGGAATACCATGCAACCTAACTATATCCTTGAAGAATAGATCGACTAGGTAAAATGTATCATCTATCTTATGGCAAGTAACAAAATGAGCCATCTTAGAGAACCAATATAACACTACCATTATATCATCGTTTGCCTCTGTGTCTTAGGGAGTGCTACAATGAACTCCATATTCATATGATCCCATGGTTGGTGAGGGATAGGTAAAGGAGTATGGAAGTGACTCTTGGACTTTTGACAAGTGACACACCTAGGTATTACACTCTTTACATATCCCACAAGTTTAGGTAAATAAAAATGCTCACTAAGTACGTCCATGACCTTATTGATGCCGAAATGTCCAACTAATCCTCCTCAATGCACTTCCCTTAGAAGTAATTTTCTAATGGAAAATTTAGGAATTTAGAGCTTGTTTTTCTTGAAGAGGAACCATTCTTGGATGATAAATGAGCCTCTGTTCTTATTTTGATCCTTGAAATAGAAGCCAAAGTCTTCATCTTCCATATAGAGTTCCTAAATGAACCAAAACCCCAATATTCTTGCTTTTAACAAATAGAGCACACTATATCTCCTAGAAAGTGCATCTACTACTACATTTGTTTTGCCACTTTTATGTTTAGATACAAAAGAAAAATATTGTAAGAATTCTACCTATTTTCCATGTCTTTGATTAAGATTGTGTTGGTTGTTAATGTCCTTTAATGGCTCATGATCTATGTGTAGCACAAACTATTGGGATTTCAAGTAGTGGGACAATTGATCTAGAGCTCTTACCAAAGCGTAGAACTCCTTGTTATAAATGTTGTAATTCACCCTAGAGTCTTTGAGCTTTTCACTAAAGAAGGCGATTGGTTTCCCTTCTTGTAGTAAAATATCTCTAATGCCCACTCCACTAGCATCACACTTGACCTTAAATAATTTGTTTAAGTTAGGTAATGTTAGAATAGGTCCTTTTCTTAACTTCCCCTTGATTACCTCAAATTCATCTTGTACGATCTTGGTTCAATTGAATTCACTCTTCTTCATGTATTTAGATGTAGGGGCAGTACGGTGATGAAATCCCAATAAACCTCCTATAAAATGAAGCCAAACCATGAAAAGATCTCACTTAGGTAAGGTTTGTAGGTGTGGGTCATGTCTTAATCGCTTTTACTTTGGATTCATCTATGGTTGTGCTATCCTTGAACACCACAAAACCTATAAATGTAACCCTAGATACAAATAATTCACAGTTTTCTAGCTTAACTTACAACTTGTGACCTCTAAGTACTAGAAATACAAGTTTAAGATGTTTTACATGTTCTTCACTAGAGCTATAAACAAGGATGTCCTTAAAGTAAAATACCACAAACTTGCTAATGAATGACCTAAGTATCTCATTCATAAGTCTCATGAAGATACTAGGGCCATTTGACAAGCCGTAAGGCATAACCTTCTACTCATACAACCCTCCCTTGGTTCTAAATGTAGTATTCCATTCATCACTATCTTTCATTCTTATTTTATAGTAACCACTCCTCAAATCAATTTTGGAAAACAAGCATGCACCATTTATAAAATCTAGCATATCATTAAGTCTAGATATAGGATACCTATACTTGATGTTAATGTTGTTGATAGCTCTAATATCCACACACATTCTCATGTCACCATCTTCCTTTGGTATAAGAAAGGCAAACATGACATAAGGGATAAGTGACTCCCTTTATTAAGCTCGTAGAAAATAACTCATTTACTTGCCTTTGTAACTACAAGTCCTCCTTAGGGTTACACCTATAGGCTACCTTATTAAGGAGTATAAAACCGGCTACAAAATCAATATGGTGCTCTATGCCTCTAATAGGGGATAATACATGGGGTAGGTTATTAGGGAATACATCATCAAACTCCTTTAACAATGCCCTAACCCTTGACTATTACAAACCTTTCTTTCAGTATCCTATAACAAAAAAAAAGTATATTACCTTCCCTTTTATGATAGCCATATATAGATAATTTTCACCTATGGTTAGGGAATTTTTACAAATCATATCAATATGACTAGGCCTAGCAACTAAAGGGGTGAGTATAATATTCTTCTTGCCAAACTTCAAGCAATAGGTGTTTTTTCCCATCATGTAGGACACTCCTATAAATTTTCCATGGCCTCCCCAAAAGCTAATGTAAGCATCCATTGGAACTACATCCCACAACACTTCATCTTGACAGGTCATCCCAATAGAAAGTGGTACCTTCACTTGCTTTGTCACCTCCACTATGTTACCATCATTAAGCCATTGTAGCTTATGTGGTTTGTCACATTTTGTAATAATAAGACCAAGCTTCTCTCCAAAAGTGCAAGAAGAAACATTGGCACGACTACCTCCATCCATAATAAAAGAACATATTTTTTCTAAATATGGTACACTTGCAATAAAAATATTTTCACTTTGGGACTCATCACATTTAACCTCCTTAGTGTGCAACACCCTCCTAATCATCAAGGATTCTCCCACATCTAGTGGTGCATACTCTTCCTCTATATTAAGGGCCAAATCATCCTCCTCTTCCTCAGCTTATTCCTATTATTTGGCCTCCTCTAAATCCTCCATAGTCATTACCCTCTTGTTAGGAAACTCATTTTGATAGTGCCCTGAAACTTGACATTTAAAACACCTAACACTCTTGGTTTGATTATCAATTGCCGCTCTCTTACCCTTCACATCTTTTGTCAAAGGTATGTAAGGGGTTTTGAATGGTGGAGGAATCTCTCTTAAGGTGCCATCCCTCTTATTTGAACCTCTATGCCTCACAACCTACTTCTCTTTTTTATTTTTTTTCGACCTCCATGGCTAAATGATAGAGCTCATATAAGGTGTAAAACTTATGCATCTCCATCATCCTAGATATATCATGTCTAAGACCACTAAGGAACCAAGACATGGCATACACTTCTAGTTCATCCAAACCAAGACTTATAGATAATGTAATCCTCTACATGCAATTAACCTTGCCTTAAAGAGAAAATGTTATTGTACAACTCTTGAGTGAAAGAAGGAGGAAGGAATTTCTCCTTCATCAACTTCTTCATTTTCAACCAAGATTTAAATTTTATTTTTCGTTTCTTATCCTCTTATGAACCAAGTTCTTCCACCATAATGAGGTATGACCTTTACGATTAAGAACTGTGACCTTAATGGCTTTGGTGTTGGGATAATCCTTAGTATCAAATAATCTACTACACCTCAACTTCCACTCTAAACATTGTTTAGGAATATGATTGCCTTCAAACTCTTTGATCTTAACCTTAACGTCATGAAAACTCTCTCCTCTTTTTCTCCCTCATCATTAGATATAAAGATTAATCAATAGAGGGTGAATCTTCTCCATCTTCACTACCAACATGCTCACCATCCCCATAGGGGTCTAGAATCTAGGGTGTGTTTTTGTGTATGTCTTAGGCCATATTAGGGATTATGGTTTCCAAGATATCAATTACTCTTCTCATATAATTTTAAAGAGACTCAATAGCTCAATCCCTCCTTATATTATTTGTCACCTCAATGTTCAACCCTCTTGGTAAAGGGAGGTCTTTCATTGAAAACAAAATAAAAATTTAGACGATTGAAAAGGAAGGTGATTTTGGTTATGGGTAAGAAAAAAATGTGTCAGACCTTGAATATAATGGGTTTTTTGGTTTATATTTTGTGTGTATGTTTGTTTTTGGTTTCAATATCGATGATGGAAGACAAAACAAGACCCAAATTGCTATAACCTAAGCTTTAATACCAAGTTGATGCATATAATATCCAACTCGGATCATGCTAGGAGGTGGTTTTCTAATTTAACTTAGAACAACAAAAAATTAAAGAGAATAATGGGGAGAGATTTGACGAAATAAAATTGATTCTTGGTAATTACTTAAATTAATACTCACAAGAATCAAATAAGATATAAACTCTTAGGATAAATCTTCGAAGATTTTTTATGACTTCAAACTCTTACACTTAAGTTAGTGAGGGGGACTCTTGATTTTGGATATAAAATGTTGCTGCAAAAATAATTTTTCTTTCTATTTCATTCTCTCCTTGGAATTTATATATGAAGTTTAGGATTAAAGGTTAAAACTTAGCCAACTTATAAATGCAATTTGCGCTAAACACAAATTAAGAAATCTACCTAATAGAGCAACCATATGTTTTGGTCATGGTAGGGTATTTTGGTGTAGATTTTCAAACACATGGATATCCCTAGCATATGTCTAAATCATGTAGCTTCCACTTGACTTACAATTAAAGGGACAAAGATAGTTTTAATCTTGTAACAAACAAATAAGGATTAAGGAATATCTTCTAGCATTCCTTGTTCTTCCAAAAAAATCTATATTATTCTTCCCAATTGCTGAAAAGTTCTTAATATATAACTTGAGAGGGACTTATGGTTGTTTTATGTCGCAATTATGGGTGCATAATGGGCTGAATTTTTGTGGAATTTTTGGAGCTAAAATATTAAAATAAAATGGACTAAAAAGGGTGGGAAAAGTAGAGGAAGCCCATGGCTAACTAAAAATGGACAAGGTTTACATGGCTAGTTTTTTTAAGAAGTGATTAATTTGTCCAGTTAAGGAGATTTTTTAATTCTCAAACTTGGGAAAGTTAATGACGAGAGGGTGATTATCAAATAAGAATGCTTCTATTAATAGTTGAGTTGAGGATTAATAGAGGGTAATTGATATTTGATTGCCATATGGTCATATTTTCAAGCTCCCATACCATTCATACTCAAGTGTAAGGGTTTGAAGCTTCTCACACATAGTCTTGCTTATTTTATCATAAATGTTTAATAACTTAGTTAGTATCTTCAAGTATATGGTCTAAGAATCTACCAAAGATCATATTTTCTCTTCATCTTCAACTTGTCTTTCAGTTTCTTATTTTTCAAGTTGTAACAACCCATTTACAACCTTATTGAATTTAGGGAGTTCAAACTCTTTTTATCATATAATTTTCAAGTGAATAAAATTGTCTTACAATCCTTCAAATCTTGTAAATTTTATCTCAAGTTGGTCATACCTATAGTGGCATTTGTAAGTAGTTGAAATCTTAGAGCCTTAAATTTTTATTAACCCTTCATCTCCTTCATCCCCTCTTTGTTTTCATTTTTGGGTGTAATTATATAGTATGTAAACTTTGATTTTTTAGATCCTTTTTTGTTTTCTAATTGGTGTTTTGTATGAGTGTTCAATATGCATGTGTAAGTGTGGAAGTTTGCTACTGTGGTTATTTTATGCCTTACAAGTTGGAATCCTTAAAAATAAAGAGGGGTGAAAATGAGTAAATATTTGGATTGTAATCATTTTTCTTAATAGATTACATATTTAACAGGTTGAAGTAAGTATGTCTATTTATAGAACTTGTGAACTAATGTTATGTCTAATTGATGGTTCAATGGGAACATCTGTTTAGTAAAGAATTGATGTACATTTGTGAAAGCTTGGCCTTTTAGTTTGGAAATTAGCATTTCTTGATGCTTTTATTTTCTTCTTTTCACTCTTTAATTGTGGAAAGTCTCTCTTATTTCATTTCTTGAACCACCCTAAATCTAAGATAGTTACATTTTATGTCAAATATGAAACTATACATTAGTTTTGTCACCAACTTAAGTTAATATTAATTTGTAAGTATTATTCTAATGGTGTGTTCCTTAATATTAATAATGTCAGAGTAAATTCACTTGTAGGAGAATTTTCATTTCCATTATCTGATAGGATTTTAACAATCCGACCTCTACTCTAATTGGCATTGCTAGATGAGATATGCCTCATCCAAGGAGATATCTAAGGCAGAGTCCATTACAAAATGAAAAGCAGCTTTGCTTCAATCTCTTTACACCTAATTTTGAGTGATGCAGTGGAATAAACTTAGGTATGTGTGCGAAGTTTCCTAATTAATAGAGTTGACGTTATGCTCAATGGGTGGAAGGTAATGACATTTATGGTATAATTAATTTTTAATGGATCCAATCTGTAAGAGATAATATGTTGTTTAATTTTTAAAAAGTGGATAGGCCTTGGATCATTCCTGTATTTTAACTAAGTTTAGGTTTAGTTAGATAGTATTCAGATTTAAGTATTAGAAGCAAATAAAGTAAAGAAAGTTATTGTTAGATTTTTGAAAGTAAAAAGTCACATCAAATGAAGTGAAATGAGAATTGTGATTTATCATAAAATAAGTTTCATATTAATTTTCTTCTATATCAAAAATTATTTCTGTTTGATAAACATGACTAGCCATGAGAATGACTGTTAAGTTACTAACATGAATTTTTACTAGGTTAGCTTTGGTGAATATTTTTTGCCAATTTTATATTACATTTTTCTTCTTTGCTTGACATGACGGCTTATTTATTTAAGGTAATTTTCTCTACTTTCTATTGATGATTGTGTCGGATCATATTCTTAGATTAAATTGTGCAAGTAGCAACTGTTCCTAATCCTATGCAATTATTTGCTCGGCCTTTGTTTTTTTTTTATCTTAATTCTTCCCCTACCCCATCTTCTAATTATGTCATGTTCAAACCCAAATATTTGTTCCACTGTTACGAAAAGTGTGGTTGGCTGGGAGCCATCAACGCTTTTTATTGATTTTAGTTATTGATCCAAGTAGAAGGCTTTTAGTATTTTATTATTTCTATATGAAGTTTTATTAATTTCGTATGGTTTTAATTGCATGACAATAAACTCAATGTTGGTTTCATTTCAAGTTAATTTATTATTAATGCTAAAAAATTAATAATAATTATAGATAATTATAAATTATTTAATTACTTAATAATAATAATATATTAATTATTATATCAAATAATGGTAAAAATAAATAAAAATTAATATTAATAGACAAAATTTATATTAAAAAATTAATCATTGCTAAAATAAATAACAATAAAAGCCTCTATTAATAATTAATATTTGTATTTTATAATAATAATAATAATAATAATAATAATAAAAATAAATAACCTTAGGAATGTATGCTGAGTTTTCTAATTAAGAGCGTGAGGTTCAACTCGTAAGGTTATGACATTTATGGTATAATTATTTTTTAATGAATCCATTCTGTATGATATAATATGTTGTTGTTTACTTTTTCAAAGATAGTTTCTAAATTTTAATTATTTGCATTTCATTTTTGGTATGAAACTATGTATTCATTTTGTTACTTGCTTATGTCAACATTAATTTGTAAGTATTATTCTAATGGTATGTTTTGTAATATTAATAATGTCAAAGTAAAATTTACTTCCAGGAGAAGTTTCATGGATTTCATTATCTGATAGAAATTTATCAATCTGACCTCTACTATAGTTGGCTTCGCAAGACGAGATATGCCTCATCCAAGGAGAGATCTGAGGTAAATTCCATTACAAAATGGAAGGAAGCTTTGCTTCAATCTTATTGCACCTAATTTTGATTGATGCATTGGAATAACCTCGGGTATACATTGGAAGTTTCCTAGTGAAGAGAGTTGATGTTCAACTCAATGGGTGGAAGGTAATGACATTTAGAATATAATTATTTTTTAATAGATCCAATCCGTAATAGATAATATGCTGTTGTTTAATTTTTTAAAAATGGTTCTTGAATTTTAATAGAGTCTTATACAGAAATTTAATCCTAGACACGCATGACTAACTCCTTTTGTGCTTATCCTCCAAAGGCCCTGTCCCACGTCATGAGACTCAAACACCTCCTAATTCAACCCTACATCCTTCCCTCCTTACTTTAACTCACATTAGAAGTCCAACCCCAATGTATGTGGGTCAAGGCCCACTACTATACACCCCTAAGTCCACTCATTACCTTACTCTAGGGTTTTTCCCAAAAACCCTAATTTAGGCCTAAGTGGCCCATCGTACTCTATCTCACACAACCCAAATCATTTTAACACCCCACACATCTCAACCCATAGATTCCACCCTCATCATCACACTTTAATCACCAAGCACACGTATAACCACAAAAACCCTAATTGGCCACCAGTGGCGGAGCCAGAGTTTTGGATCCATGGTGTCCATATTATATTTGTTTAGTAAATAATATACTAAAATAGATATTAAAGTGAAATAATATTTTTAGGTGCTTAAATAAATTCGCTCAAAATTTTTGGAAGCTGGTAACATAATTTAACTAATAGAATTAGATTTGTGGAAACTATTTTTAGGTCGACTTGAAAAGTAACGTCGCATCCTAAATTAAGACATTAAATAATTTAATGAATTAACTTAGAAATTTACTAAAAGTTAATTGATAACATAATTTTATAACAAACTAATTAAAAAACTAACTAACAAAGTAAACAATTCAATCTATGAATCAAAAATTTTGATTTCTACATTCAAAGTCGTATAAACTAATTTTGATTTCTACCAAATTAATTAGGATTTATATAAACAAAAAAATTAATCAATTAATAAGATAAATATAAAAAAAGTAACCACTAATTTTACAAATTTATAACTAACAATTTAAGTATCTGAAAATTATAATTTTAAAAATTATAGTTAAATAAGATTTTATTAGAAAAATTAACTAAATTAATTATTTTTATTAAAATAAAAGGAAATTAATTAGGGAAAATTAATAAGAAATTTATAAGTATTTTTATTAGAAACATTTTGATATTTTAAGTAATTAAGGGTTTTATTTTGAAAATAATTAAATAAATTATTTTATTTAAATTAAGAAGGAGAAAATAGTTCCAAATTGATAGGAATTTTATAAATAATTTAATTGAAGAAAATTTGGGTGTTTTGCTAATTCAAATGGAATTTATGAAAAACCTTTAAAAATCCTAAATTAGCATAAAAAGGAATTTAAATATTATGAAATATTATTATTTTTAAATATCCCAAATGTTCTAATTAATTTCATTAACCCAACCCTCATATTTTATTTTTCTTTTTTTCCTTTTTTCTTTTTCTTTGTTTTTCTTTCTTCTTCTTTTCTTTTTTTCTTCTCCTTCTTGATTGGGCCTGTCCGCGACCGAATTCCCTTTTTCTCTTCTTCCTTCTTCGGTGGCTCGGTGCTACATTCCTTCTTTTTTCCTGCCCCAAGCCTACATTGCGCGGCCCATTCTGTTCCTCATTTTTCTTTCCTTCTCACATTCCATTCCCCTTTTTCTTTCTTTTCTTTTTCCTTCGACATTTTGGCGCTGCGTTTTATGCTTTTTTCCGTCCTAAACACCGCATTTTACTTAATTTCCCCCACTGTGCCGACCAGCCCGGTCCACCTTCTTTTTCTTTTCTTTCTTTCTTTCCCAGACTGTCGGTCCATCCCTCATTTCTTTCTTCTTCTTCCCCTCCTTCCCCAACGTCGACGACCAGCCCACCGCCCCTGTTCCTGGTTTTCACTGCTGGTTACGGTCGTTTTGACAGGCCATTTTCCTTCCCCTTTCTTCCCCCTGACTTGCCGGCCACACTGACCCAACCCACCTTCTTTCCTTTTTGTGCATGACCCTTCTTTTTCTATGCACAACCCCTTGACCCGATTTGAATTTCGCTGACTTTGTTGCTATCGACGACCCTAACCCTAACTGCATTATCCCCTCACCGACCCACATAATCCTAACCTCTCCTCTAAACTCTATACATACCCCCATAATTAGCCCTATTTGAGCGTTTGATTTCTTACCCAGACCTTTCCCCTTGTCACCGCCGCCCTTTAATACGCCATTTCCGCCGCCTCCGGCCAACAACGTCGCCCGTTATAGCCACTTGAGTACTACTTGCACCACCCTCTAACTAACCAAACCAAACCACCTATACCCCTCGATTCTTCCTACATAAGCCACCCCGGCTATGTAACGTTTTCTCCCCGATTAGCCTTCCTTTTCATCTCCGCCGCCCTTCGAACCATCACTAGCCACCACTTATGCCGTTGCCGCTGCTCCTTTTATCCTCTAACCTATTCTGCAGACCACCCTCTAACTTCCCCTAGCCTTCTTTTCCCCTTCCTCCCTCTCCTCCTCTCTATATCTTCTTCTTCCTCTTTTGGCTACCGCCGCCGCCGCCGTGCGCCGCCACTTTTTTTTGTGCCACCACCTCCATTATATTCCTTTCCTTCTAAGCAACCACAATCACATTTACTCCCACCTTCATTCTCTCTATTTTGTTCCTAGCCTTCAACCTTTTTTCGGCCACCACCTTGCACCACCGCCGGTGCCGCCTCTCACCACCAGCTTAAGGTTGAACCCTAGACCCTCTCAACCCTTTTACCTTCTTTTTACAAGCCTTAATATATTTTATTTCATTTATTCGAAATATATTATTATTATTATTATTAATATTTCTATTATATTGTTATTACTATTATTATTATTATTATTAATGTTTTTATTATTATTTCTACTGAGGGCCGAAGCCCTATTATATTTTTATTTTGACTTTATTATTATTATTCTTATTATTGCTATTATCTTTATTATTATTATTATTATTATTATTATTATTATTATTATTATTATCATCATCATCATCATCATCATCATCGTCATCGTCATCATCATCATTATTAGTATTATTTTTCTATATAGGGTTGAAATCATATTATGTCTATTTTAAATTGTAGTAGTAGTATTATAAATATCAAGTTTTATTCTTATTATTATTAATATTTTATCATTAACATTTATTATTCTTATTAGCGTTATTATTATTATTATTTAATGTAAGGTTGAAACCCTACTTCATTTTATCTTCGATTATTATCCTTACTATTATTACCATTATGATTATTATTATTTTTATAATATTATTATGGTCTTTATCATCATCATCATCATCATCATTATTATTTTATTATTATTATTATTATTACTAAATTTTGTTATTTATTTTACTAATGTTATTATTAGTATTATTTTGATGAAGGGGCCGAAGCCCTTATTTCACTATGTTTTGAGTAGTGCCCTTTTTATTATTATTATTATTACTATTATTATTCTTATTCTTATTAATATTATCATCATTATTATTTTTAGTATCTTTGCTATTATTATTATTATTAGGATAAAATCTTCAATCTTATATTATCAACTTTTATAATATTACTATTATTTCCAATATTTTTAGCCAAATTTAGTAATTTGTTAATGGTTATTATTATTTATATTTTATTATTTTATTAAAAATCTAGTCTTAGAATAAGTTAGTAAATAATAGTATTTTGGTAGGAGGGAATCTAATTCTAGTTTTTTCCTCATATAGGTGAGACCAGTCAAAGCCCTAAAGAGGCGTAGAAGCGTGTTCCAAGACTGGTGTCATTTTAGGTAAGGGTGTTACTAAGATCTTTTGTGTGTTTATGTGCATTATGTGCTTCGTATGCTATGTATTCAATGTTTATCATTATTAATTATTTCATATGTGATATGATGTGGAGTTGAAGTATATTTTTGTGTGTTTATATGGCATGTGTATCATGTATATGTGATGAAATATTATCATATATGATGATATGTGTTGTGACCCTATAAGATATACATGTGAGGATGTTAATATGGTTTGTGTCGGGGAAAGGATGAAAAAGGAGAATGAGGAATTAAGTTGACCAAGGGATGTGAGTTGACCTAAGTATAATAAAATGGAGAATTTTAGGATTTCGTGTTGGAGAATCTAATTTATGGTTTTGCATGGGAGAATCTAATGTATGGTTTTATGCGGGAGAATCAAATCTATGGTTATGTATGGGAGAATTTAATCTATGGTGTACCATAGGAGAATCTAATCTATGATGTAACATAGGAGAATCTAATCTATGGTTTGTATGGATTGAATTTAAGGTTTTGTATGGAGAAACCTTGGGTTTTGTGTGGATTAAATATTAGGTTTTGCATGGAGGAATCTAGGGTTTTGTATGGTGGAATCTAGGGTTTCGCATGGATAGATCTAGGGTTTGCATGGTTGAATCTAGGGTTTCACATGGAAGTTTTAGGGTTTGCATGAAAGCGTTTAAAGGTTTGCATGGGGAGGTTAGCATCTGCATGGGGGTAAAGTTTACGTATGAAAAGTTGATTTAGGGTGTGAAGAAGGTAATGTAAGTGTTGTTTGGGTGTTTGAACACTTTGGATGAAAAATAGTACGTGGAGAAATATAAGGGTACGTAGGAGACCGAGCTAGGGTTTGGTGTGGCTGCTTAGGGTTTTTGTGGTATCATGTATATTTGGTGATTAAAGTGTAATTATGAGGATGGTATTTATGATTTGTGATATGTGGAGTGTTAAAATGATTTAGGTTGTGTGAAGCGGAGTGAGATGGACCACAAAGTTCAAAGTTAGGGTTTCTGGGAAAGTTAGAAGGTGCACCGTTCTCATGGTATAATACAAATCAGTTAGAAGATAGGTGTAAAGGAGTGAGTCATCCATGTCTAGGGTTAAAATTTTTACAAATAATATACTTAAGACATTAATAATTTAAAGTGGAAGATTGTTGAGCCGGGCCCAAACTTTTCCACCGGCAAATAATAGTGGTTAGGGCATGATGTCCTATGTACAACCGGTCCACTGATAATAATAGTGGTCAGGCTTTGTACCTATGCGTTTATGGTCCATCAGCTATAATAGTTGGGGATTCCATGCTCAACAAAACCGAATATATTTGTGCCAAGACATGGGAACGACACCAAGCACTTATAGTGGAACACCGTGCGAGAAGGGGCCAGACCGGTCCACCAGTGGATAATAGTGGTCAGGAGCTTTATGCCCTGTGTGTTTTCGGGTCACCAGCTATAATAGTGGGGTTCCCGTACTCGCATGGATTTGATAAAAAGCATGGTGTGAAATGAGTTATGATAAGAGATTAATTAAATAATTAATTCAGACTATAACTGAGCCTTATGTATCTTACTCGAATGATTGTACATAATTATGTTATCATGATGGATTATGGTCTCTTATTTCTTCTGCATTATTTATGTGATTTTATGTGTTGGCCTTAGTGCACGGTTACCTTGCTCAGTACGTAGTGTAATGATCACCCTTTTCATGGGTGTTGCTAATTCCCACGAGTAGTAGGCCCTTCTGACTTTGTGCAAGTGGGCGAGACATCCGGTGGGGCTGAGTGTTGAGCTTGTGGTTGGCTCAAAGTTTGAGAGTGTCGTGGTTGTATATTCTCTTAATGCGATTTTATTTCATTATGTTATTTCTTTTGTATCGCATTTATTCTTTTTGATTTATTACCTTGCATTAAGTATTTCAATTAAACCTTTTATCAATTGTAAGAATATTCCCTCCGAGGAATTTTAATTTCGCACTCTGATTTCACTACTGCGGAAAGGGGTTTTAATAACGGTTATTTTATAGTTCTAATTACGGTTTTCAACCGTTATTGAACCGCCCGTTATTAAATCTTTAATAACGATTCATAACCGTCATAAAAAATATACAAAAACCCGCTAATATGTGTGTAAACTTCATATTTAATAACAATTTTAAAGTAAAAACCGTTCTTAAAAAAAAGGTTTTAATAACGGGTTTTCAGTAAACCGTTTTTAAAAATAAGGTTTCAATAATAGTTTATAAGTAAAAACTGTTGTGGAAAATCAGGTAATAATAGCAGTTATTACAAAAGCCGTCGTTAAAACATAATTGAATTAGGGTTTTAGTCATCGATTATGCATTTATTAAACCCTAATATGTATTAAATGAGCATAAATTCGAGATTAAAAACACAATTTTAATAACGGTTCTTAATAAAAACCGTTATTAAAAGTCTATCATCCAATTATGGTTTCAAGGACTGATTATGTATTTATTAAACCCTAATACGTATTAAATGAGCATAAATTTGAGAATAAATACGTGGTTTTAATAACGGTTCTTAATAAGAACGGTTATTAAAACTATAGGTATTTTTTAATGTTTTTTATGTTTTGTTTTTGCCCACATACATAGTTGTATGTTCAAATAATTACAAAATCTACAATGTAAAACAACATCAATTCATACCAAATTTGCAATCACACCATAATTTCAATCAATCTATAATTGATATGCATGTCTCAGTACACCGGCCATACTTAGGAATCAAAATTAGTAGGTACACCACAACTTGGTAGCTCTACACCCTAAAGTAAAAAATTGAGAGATCTAGGCTAGAAGACCAAATGATGTAGACGAAATACAAACCTAAAAATGCATGTAGAATATATAGATCGCTACCTAATACCGAATGAATGAGTGCATGTGCTTAGCCCATTGGTCTCTAACTTCATCAATTTCATCAATATTGTATTGCTGGCCTCGTGCATAGTTATCGGTGAAAAACTGCAATGCCCATGTTTCAATTAATATACAATTAGCCATTAGGTCAAAAATATATATGTCATAATTCATTAATAGAAAAATATGAAAAAGCAAACATACATGGCTTGGATCTATGTTGACTGATTTATTCTGGACTATAAGATCCATTGCTCTACATACATAGTATCCACAATCATCGTCATTTTGCTATTGTGGACACTATCAAATGAATTCTTTTAGCTCTCTAACTATTAGATATTAATTTGAATTAAAAAAATACAAAATAGTTGTCTTCCTACTTACCATGACATGCTCATATTGAAGATTCTTTGGGTCTAGGACACCATTCCCTCCTCTCCTTTGATATGTTGTCTGTAGTGCCTTAATAAATAGAGTTGGATATATAATATTGTAAGTATATAAACCTCTAATAATGAAAGTAGAATATATGTATAAATAAGCTAATGAAGTAAGAAGTGAAAAGTATACTAACATGTAAATACATTCCTTCCCACAATGACGAGCGACCTCAAAAGGCACGTTATAGGTTCGACGGGAATCAAACACATAGACTTTATTAAGATCAGGTTGGACGGCGTACAAAACCCAATGTTCATTTGCAAGGTGAGGAATGAGATAGAGCTTGTTGTTTCCCTCAATCAAAATGTGATCTGCTAAATAGTTTATGTGTTTACCCTCTGTTATTGTACTACTATTACCTATGTAGTATAGGCACACAAACACAATAGAGGACAACATTCCCTCCATCGTAGCGCAACTAGCTACCAACCTATTGACGATAATAATAATGCATATTTGTTAATAACTAATAACTCATATAAGAGGTCATAAAAATTCCAATTGTACAAGAGTACTAAAATCTAAAATATGAAATAATGCTTACGTGACATGAACGACGGCACTCGTGGTTGACAACCATTCCTGATTATAAATATCGCTTATGTCAACCGTCGATACCATGTAAGTAGCATCGTCCGCCCAACAAACTCAGGATGACAATCAATGAAAATATAATTATCCCTGAGGCAGTTTTGGGCATAGAAATACAATAAAGCTAATGCTAGTGGAGGTTGGGTTATTTTCGAAAAAGGAATCTTTTATGAGGCAACTGATTTTTCAAATTTATCTCTTTTTCCTTTAGCAACACCTTATTTTGTGTTGCTCATTCTACTAGTACCTCTCTTGGTTTTACTAGCAGGAGTAGTCTTCTTCTTTGATTCCTTAATTGATAATAATAAACAAAATATGTATTGAGCATATATATATGAAAAAGGTATAAATAGTGTAACTACTAAAAAAGGTCTAATGAAGATGTCGAATGTCGATACCTCTTCAGTAGTGAGACATATCTGATCTGTAGGCCAAGGCATGAAGCTTCCATGAGCTTCTAGCACCGTGGCTACCTCATCACTCTCTTTATAACAAGGCAAGGCTTCACTACCAATGATTGGAGTGTCAATACTGACCGGCCTTGTATTTAGGGCTAAGTTGTACCCATGGATAGTTTGTGTTTGGGTACTATGATTGATGCGGACCCTTCCTTTCGCCAAAAGTGTTGAAAGGTCATTCGTTAACAAGTCACATTCATGAAAACCCTAAACAAAAATATTACACATTATTAATTATTTATGACACCAAATACATTTAATAACAATTCATAGTTATGTAATGCTTACGTCAGGAAGAGAAAAAAGACGTGCATCAGCTTCACAACTATCTTTGACGCTATTTACATTAGGTATGTGAAGCTGATCATGGATGACTGAATCGGATGGCATATACCCTTGAGATTTAATAAATGACAACTCTTGCTCCATTGTTGCCATCCGTTCAAATGCCACGTTCAATTTTTTGGTGAGGATGGCGACTTGCTCATTAGTGCTACGAGAACCATGAGATCGACCACGTACGCTCGTTCTTATAACACCTAATCCAAGAACCTTGTATCTTCCAGGGTGTTCTACAATTCCTGTAGCCTGTGACACAATGTTATATTGGTCTACTCCCTCCTCACCATCTGACGCTTGAAGTTCGCCCTGTAATGTATATAATGTATATAATATATGTAAATTTAGCTTATAGGAATATGCATAATATAACAGTTTTCTAAAAGAAAACTAAGCAGGGTTCTAGATATCTACTAACTTATAATTTTTGCAGCTGCAACATTTACATCTTTATTAATACATCCATATCTTTTTGCTCTAGCCTTCTTCCATAATGTACCAATATTAATGGACGAGGTATATGGGTCTAGGTTTTGGGCTATAAGCTATAAATCAAAAAATATTCTTATAATGTACCAATATTATAAAATTCATCAATACATGTAAATAAATAAATCACAAAATGCATACCAACTCCTCTTCAAGGCCTGCATACCCTTTGCGAGTCATATTATGCTGGTATTTATTTTACTTCACAATCTCTTTATTTTTGGCACTTTTTTCCTATGTGATAAGCCAAAACATAGTGACATGGTTATTTCAATATTATACATAATACTAGGATCGATACAAAAAGTTTGATAAATGAAACCGTATTGTTTAGGTGGATTCTGCCATAGATAACCATCCCTCTTTCTATACATTTTCCTACTAGCTAAATATGACCTAAATGTTCTTAGACGCTCCCCACAATGTCTAAGAAGCCATTTCTTCCTACACTCTTGCACATTAAACACTCTTTGCAAAATAAGACATATAAATGTATACCGATGTTAATGTATTAAAATTAATAACATTTGACATACAAAAATGATTACATAAAATAGTATATTTACCGTGATTTCCTACCAAATATTCTCCTTATGACCCGTTGGAACTTGCTTCCAATTATTATAGGAGATAGGAACACGGTTACGGGTCACAAGTGAAATGTAAGTCAAGAACATGTCTACATATGGGCCAATAGGAAGATTGTAAGTATTTCATCCCAACTCAAACAGTTCTCTTTTATTCCTCATATTTGTGATGATTCTCATAATTGTAGGTCCTCTTTTCCCTTCTTCATCACTGTTGTCCCTATCAATATTTTTGTTGGCTATATCTCTAAAAAAAATTAATTAATAAGTTATGTTAGAATGTTATGTATTGATTATAATGTACCATTATATTATCGATCAAATAAATATCCTATCATGAATGTTGAAAAATGCATTTAAAAAAACCAACACAAATATTATATGTTGCAATATTATTACCCTCATTGCCTTCTTTTCCTTCTTTTTTTTTTCTCCTTATTTTCGGATTAGATTCAGGATCTGATACATATATTACTTCATGATAGGATATTTATTTTATCGATAATATAATGGTACATTATAATCAATACATAACATTCTAACATAACTTATTAATTAATTTTTTTTAGGGTTTGGTGGGAGCATATGTGTATGTGGTGATTAAAGATGATGATGAATATGGAAATTATGTTTTATGATTCGTGCATATGCATGGTGAAAGCCTTTGAATAAGATATTTAAGACACTAATCTTTTAAAGTGGAAGATTATTGAGCCGAGTCTAAACTGATCCACCGGTTAGGAATAGTGATTAGGACGCGTAGTCCTATGTGCGAGCGATCCACCGGTTATAATAGTGGTTAGGACATGATGTCCTATATGTGACCGACCCACCGGTAATAATAGTGGGGTGACTCGAGCTCAATAAACACAAACCAGTATCGTTAAAGCTCTTAAAAGATACTAATTACTTACAGTGGAACACCATGCGAGGAGGAACCAAACCGATCCACCGGTTAGGAATAGTGGTTAGGGTTGCTACCCTATGTGTGACTGATCCACCAATAATAATAGTGGTTAGGGCATGATGCTCTATTGTGACCGATCCACCGGTAATAATAGTGGTTAGGGCATGATGCTCTATTGTGACCCGCCCATCGGTTATAATAGTGAGGTGTTCCTCTGCTCGCATGGATTGATAAAAGGGCATGATGTGTATCGAATTCCGATAAAAAGACTAATTAAGTAATTAATCGGGACTATGATTGGGCCTTTATGTATGTACTTGAATGATTGGTCGATATGATGATATGATGATGGTCTTTATGATCTTTTATTCTTATGCATGATTTTATGTGCTTATGTGTTGGCCTTAGTGCTCGGTTACCTTAATCAGTACGTAGCGTACTGATCACCCTTTTCATGGGTGCTGCTCATTCCCACGAGTAGTATGCCTTCTGAATTTGTGCAGATGGGCGAGATATCAGTTGGGGCTGAGTGTTGAGCATGTTTGGCTCAAAGTTCGAGAGTGTTGTGGCCGTATTCATTCTTTACGCGATTTCATTCCTTTTGTTATTTCTTTGGTATAGTATTTACCCCTTTTTGATTCATTACTCGATTGAGTATTTTAATGAACCTTTTATCGGTTGTAAGTTTAATTCTCTTTTGGAAGTGAATTACATTTCTTGATGCGTACTCTGATTTTGTTTTACAACCGTTTAATGCTTATTTGGAAATTGGATTGTATAGATTATTTCTTTTCTTAGCCTTAGCACTTGGTACGGGAACGGTCGGAGAGAACCGGTCTGGTACTAAGTGTGGCGGTAACATTTCCAGAATTCACAGGTTTTCAGTGTTTCTAGTTTAATTACTTCCGCTTTTAAAAAAAAAGTAGTGAATTTTGGGGTGTTACATGATGTGTATGCCATAATAGCCTAGGTAGTAATTTCCCTATGAATGAGGGAATTAATGAAAACCCTCATCACTTGGGTTAAGTTAATTAGCTAAGCTTAGCCATACAAATAAGCCCTACCCATGAAAGTCAGCCATTTAATTTTTCCAACTTCTAATATGGCTCAAAGTGGTTTGGGAGAAGCCTTGGTAGTGAGCCATGAAATTTTGGGAGTTTAAAGACATATTTTTAGCAATTTATTTCAAAAAACTCAACTAAAAAATAATGCATACAAACATGTTGATTCAATAGCCATTTGTGGCTTTATGCTGCATTGAACTAGGAGCATAAGAGCTAGTCATTCACAAGTCATTTTCAAGCTTGGAAAGGTCATTTTCATACCTGATTTGCTACCATTCCGATCTACTTTGCTGTCATATCTCATATAAAGACATTATTTATACTTTTGAGTATCTTACAATATAAAAGAATGTCTTGTCTCTTTCCCTTTTTATACTGAGTTGTTAGTCTTGTTTCAGCTTATTTTTATATACTTTTATCTAATTTATGTAATAGCAATGGTTACCTCCAACGTTCACACATTAAGGGCTATGGAAGGTTAGTTTTGGTTTGATTTTAACTACACTAGATAGTTAGAATTGAATTATATAATCCATATGTAATAGGTAGCCAAGTTGTAACAAAAATAACCTCAACCAAGTCCGATAAGTGTTGAGCTGAGGATTAATAGAGGATAACTCATATTTGGATGCCATATGCTCTTATTTTGGAGCTCCCCCTACCCTTCATAATCAAGTGCAAGAGGTTGAAGCTTATCCCACAAAATCTTGCTGATTTTATCCCAACTGTTGAATACCTTAGGTGGTATCATCAAGTATATGATCTAAGAAGCCACCAAAGATCATATTTTCTCTTCATCTTCAACCTCTCTTTCATTTTCAGGTTGCAAAGACCTATAAGCAACCTTCATCCTAGCTTGAACCAATGCATCAAGTGCCTTAAGGCTTTACCTTCTACTGGAATCCTTAGAGGCCCCAGTGCCTTACCTATCCTAAACACTGATGATATTCTAGGGGGTATCGATGCTATAGGGTCTCATCACCTAGGTTGTTGGCTTTTTCTTGGAATTATGTCCATATTGGTAGGCTTCGGCCTAGACTTATGTCCATTTCGGTGATTGGCTTCAATCTAAACTTATGTAAGATTTGGTGATTAGCTTTAACCTGGATTTTAAGTTCCTTATTTTTATACGCTTCCATGGTATGTGAGGCCATGGCATGGTTGTGGTCCATTGTTCGATGATAAAATCTAGATGATTAGTAAATGGTTGATAAAAATTGGATAATTAATAAATCAATAATGAGTAACTAGATGATGATGGAAACAATGTTCTGAATTATCCAAAAATGGATGATAAAAACTAGTTTGCACCCTTGGATAATGGCCTAAATTACTAACTAGTTATTGGTTGAAATGTTTGGCTAGGTATTGGCTTATCTCAATATATGGACAAGGAAATGGCGTAATCCAATTAGTGGAGAAAATTAGAAAATAAACCATAGTCGTTTCTTAATCTGTTTGGTGCATGTGTGATTACTAATGTGATTATAATATGAAAACAAAATGATATATTCAGCATTTTCTAAGTTATTCATGATAGTATGTTCTAGTGCATAACTATCTTTACATATATAGCATTAGCTTGATGCATGTTAATTAGGATATCCATGCATGATAGAATTTTCATTACATTCTTATGTTTCCATTAAGAAAACAACTTGCCTTACTCAGTACGTTGTGTCCTAATGTGCCTGTTTGTTTGGTCATCTGCTCATTCCTTTGAGCATAGGGTGATTTGTAGTTTTTTGGGGATGGTTAGTAGTGGGCCTACCTCAATATGGGTTCAAGGCTTCAGAGTGTAGAAACTTGAAGATTTTTTTTATACGAACTCCGTCAACAACTTATGATGAAACCCAATAGCAACGATGGTTCAGAACCTCAAGATTGTGAAGATAAGATTGCTTGAGACTTGACCCAACACCTAACAAGATGGAAACCAAGAATATGAAGGATTGAAACACCACACCTAGAAAACGTGAGAATCTCTCAACAATGAAGGTGATAAGTTCGATTGTTTGAACGTCACACGATTAACTTGATAAGTTCTACAAGTTCTTTTAAGAATGAAGAGGAACACAAAACCTCACAAATATGATAATTTGTAAAAACGTTATATATCCCTTATTCATTTTGAAATACCCATATATATATATATATAAATACTTGGAACAATCCTTTAGGAATAGGAAAAGTCATAACTAAAGCTGATGTAAACCAAGGAGCTAGACTTGTTGATCATACACTCAGGGATGATGCAAATCCTTCACAAGACCCTTCGTCACTTCTAAGTGGTCCAATTACAAGACTTAGAGCCAAATACTTAAAGGAAGCATTAAGTGGGATAACCTAAGAGATTTAGGCTGATTCTAAATAGGCCAAGATGGGCTCAAATAATAATCAAGACTTAGTCAACCTCATTAAAGAAATTAAAGAGACTAATACTTATACAAAAACATTTCTAGCATGATCTAACCATCAAAAGGCATGAATTTGATGAGTTCCAAGATATTAAATAGAGGATTAAAACATGTTCTTGAATGATTATGTTAAATACATTAAATTTAGTCATTTAGCTATTTATGGTTGCCTTTAAAAGTCCAAGAGGTCTAAAAAAACTTGGGGACTTGTTTATTTTGATTTTTGTGCTATTTTAAAGCTTTGCTTATGACTTTTCCTATTCTAAGAGGGTGTTTTAAAGCTTTGGTTATGACTTTTCCTATTTTAGGAGGGTGTTTTAAAGCTTTAGTTATAACTATTGATGTTTCATTATGATCGAATCAATCTTTCACTGTTGTTGATGGAGTTCATATCAAAAGCTTTAAATCACCCGCCTAGAATAGGAAAAGTAATAATTAAAGCTTTAAAATAGCATAAACATCAAAATAAACAAGTCGCCACATTTTTCAGCCCTCTTAGACTTCTAGAGGCAACCATAAATAGCTAAATAACTAAATTAAATGTATTTAACATAACCATTCAAGACCATGTTTAATCCTCTATTTAATATATTGGAACTCATAAACTTCATCATTTTTGATGGTTAGATCATGCTGGAAACGTTTTTACATAAATATTAGTCTCTTCAATTTCTTTGATGATGTTGACTAAGTCTTGATTATTATTTGAGCCCATCTTGGTCTGTTTAGAATCTCTTGGGTTAGCCCATTAAGTGCTTCCTTGAAACATTTAGCTCTAAGTCTTGTAATTGGACCACTTAGGAGTGACAAAGGGTTTTGTACAGGATTTGCATCATCCCCGAGTGTATGATCAACAAGTCCAGCTTCTAGGTTTGTATCATTCTCCCCCTCTTAAGAACGATTATTCCTCAAATCATCTCCTTTATCAAAAGGAGATAAATTAGAAACGTTAAAGCTTGCACTAACACCATACTCACCTGGTAAGTCAAGCTTGTGGGCGTTATCATTAGTGCGTTCGACTACTTGAAATGGTCTGTCACCCTGAGGTCGGAGTTTTGAACGTCATTTCTCTAGAAAACGTTCCTTCCGTAAGTGCAACCAAACCCAATTGCCTGATTCAAACAATACCTTATTATGTCCCTTATTGGCTTGTTAGACATATTGTTGAGTCCTCCTTTCAATGTTCACTCGTGCCTTTTCATGAATCATCATTATAATTTCTACCTTCATTTTTCCATCTAAGTTTACATGTTCACTCAAAAGTAAAGAAGTTAAATCCAATGGTGATAAAGGGTTAAAGCCATAAAGCATTTCAAAAGGTGAAAAATCACTTGCTGAATATATACTTCTATTATAAGCAAATTCAACATTAGGCAAACAATCTTCCCATGTTTTCAAGTTCTTTTCAATGATAGCACATAACAAAGTAGATAAAGTTCTATTCACGACTTCAATTTGACCATCCGTTTGTGGATGACAAGTAGTAGGAAACAATAACTTGGTTCCTAACTTTCCCCACAAAGTCTTCCAAAAGTAACTCAAAAACTTTGCATCCTGATCTAAAACAATGGGCCTAGGTATGCCATGTAACCTAACCATTTATTTGAAGATAAAATCATCTATATGTGATTCATCATCAGTTTTATGACAAGCAATGAAGTGTGCCATCTTGGAGAATCTATCTACCACCACAAAAACCGAATCTCTCAACCTCTTAGTCCTAGGTAATCCCAAAAAAAATCCATAGAAATATCAATCCAAGGTTCACTAGGTATTGGCAAAGTGTTGTATAAAGCATGGGGTTTCAACTTAGAATTTCCCTGTTTACAAGTGATGCACTTCTCACTCACCATTTTCACTTTTGGTTGTTAATTATCTCATAAGCCACCATCTTCCATTAATCATGTGCAAACTTTTTTAGCATATGCATCACTTTATCACTTCAAAGTGGTCCAATTACAAGACTTAGATCAAAACATTTCAATGATGCACTAAATGTGATAGTCTAAGATATTTGAGCTGATTCTAAACAGACCAAGATGTGCTCGAATAATAATCAAAATAGACTAAATGGTTAGATTTATGCAAAAACGTTTCCAGCATGATCTAACCATCAAAAGGAATGAATTTGATGAGTTTCAAGTTATTAAATAGAGGATTAAAACATGTTCTTCAATGGTTATGTTAAATACATTAAATTTAGTCATTTAGCTATTTATGATTGCCTTTAGAAGTCCAAGAGACCTACAAAATGTGGGGACTTGATTATTTTTATGTTTGTGCTATTTTAAAGCTTTACTTGTGTCTTTTCCTCTTCTAGGAGGGTGTTTTAAAGCTTTAGTTATGACTTTTCTTATTCTTGGAGGGTTGTTCCAAGTATATATATGGGTATTTAGAAATGAATAAAGGATATATAATGTTTTCAAAAATTATCATATTTGGGAGGTTTTGTGTTCCTCTTCATAATTAAAAGCACTCATAGAACTTAATAAGTCAATCTTGTGGCGTTCAAAGAACCAAACTTATCACCCTGATTGTTGAGAGATTCTCACATTTTCTAAGTGTGGCGTTCCTTTGTAGTCTTGGTTTTCATCTTATTAAGTGTTGGGTCAATGATCAAGCAATCTTGTCTTTACGATCTTGGGGTACTAAACCATCATTGCTACTTACAATTTACCACTTTACCCTTGCCTCCAAAATTACCATACTACTCCTTTTAATCACAAATTACCATTTTGCTCCTTATTACACCACTTATATTAAATTATCATCACTACATAAAATATTAGTATTAATACCTCATCCACAACTATTGGTACTAAACCATCATTGCTATTGAGTGTTATAACAATTGTTTATGGATTTCATATCATAGTTCATGGCTCTTTAGCAAGGGGGTATGCCCATCGAGGAGTACTACAATTGATTTATGGACTTTGTCTAGTTAACCCTAGAAGTGGAGGCCAACGTGGTGATGCAACTTCACCACTTCAAGATCTACTTGGAGGGTCAAATATTAGAAGCTTTTGGTGGAAGTTACTCCACCATCCTTGTTAGGGATGTACAAGTAGGCCCTTTAGGCATCCAAAATCATCCAATCCTGGAGTGCTAAGTTGAGGAGTAGGAGAAAGCTTGAGGTTCGCCAACATCTTAGTGACTGAAAGAAGGTCCTTTTGTGAGGTAGCTTGCCTCTTAGATATGGCCAAATCATATGTTTAGTACCCTGAGTTGGAGGGTTGTTTAGGAATCGTAAAGAAGAGAGGCACTACAACTACAAGTAATGGAAGATAGTGTCATGGATGTCACATGGTGGGCCACAGAGAGTATGAGTAACGAGTTGGTAGTGCAGCATTTAAAGGATCCATTCTAAAGCTTACAACATTAAATATATCTTGTAGCCAAAGTTGTAGATTCATAGAGTTCCTCCATTGTTAGCTAGTACTGCTAGTCTAGCGAATTAGCTCTAAGGTCCAAAGGCTCACCCTTTCAGGCAAGGAAAAGGATCGGCTAGTGCCGTGGGAGTTCTGTCAACAAGATACTAGAATGTGATGAGTCAAGAAGAGGTAGAACATCAGGTCAATGTGGTAACCGGTACGCTTACTATATCTTTGTTTTCTACTTGCATATTATGTGACTCTAAGGCATCACACTCATTTTTGTCATGTCCTTTAGTAGCTAGATTTGCCTTGTATCCTTTCATTAGTATTTCTACTTTCATTATGTTGCCTTCAGGGGATAGGATTGCGTGCTCTAAGTTTTATCAAGGAGTGAATTTGATAGTTGGAGGAACAGAAATTTTGTTAGACCTCATAGAACTCAAACTATATGATTTTGATGTGATCATCAGGATGGATATGCAGTGGAAGTACAGAGTGTTAGTCGATTGCACGTAAGAATGAGTAATTCTGTAAAGACCAAAAGGTATTAGGGTTTTATTTTAGAAGTGTGAACCTAATCCCTCTATAAGGATTATGTCAGTGATTGCAATGAGAAACCTCATATGTAAGGGATATTCACTATACCGATGTAGATTTAAAGACATTGGAGAAACTAATGCATCCTTAGAGCAGATGCTTGTGCTCCATGAGTTTCTTGACATATTCTCAAAAGAGATACCGAGAATGCCATCAGTTTGAGAAGCTGAGTTCATCATAGATGTGTTTCTAGGGATAGATCCATTATTTAAGGATTTGTACTCTAGGGAACCTACAGAGATAAAAGAAATCAAGGCTCAGTTAGAGGAGCTTTTGGAGAATTGTTATATTCAACCAAGCATAATGTAGTGGGAGGCACCGGTTCTATTTGAAAAGAAGTATGGAAGCTTGAGGTTGTGCATTGATTATTGAGGATTGAATTAGGCTACGATAAAGAACCATTATCTAGTACTAAGGATCAATGACTTGTTCGATCAACTCAAGGGAGCCAACATATTCTCCAAGATTGACCTTTGATTAGGCTACCATCAACTTTGGATAGTTGAACATTACATCCTTAAGACTACTTTCTGGACAAGGTATGGCCATTATAGTTAGACCAAATAGTTTCCTATGGTCATATGATCTCTAAGGATATAGTGACAATGGATCTTATGAAGATTCAAGTTATTTTTGAGTGGTCCACGCCCACTTTTGTAAGGAATTATGTAATTTTCTCGGGTTATCTGTTTACTACCATTGGTTTGTGGCAAATTTCTCCAAGATAGTGTGACTATTGACTCATTTATTGAAAATGGCAACAAATTTCCAATGGTATGAGAATTGTAGTAAAGCCTTCGAGGAGTTGAAGAGGCATTTGACTTCAGCCCAATACTCACATTGTCAAGTAGGTTTGATGGTTTTGAGGTGTATAGTGATTCTTCCAAGCATGGTTTGGGTTGTGTGCTGATGAAACATGAAATAATAGTGGCTTATTCTTCTTGACAACTAAAGCCAATGAATAGAACTAACTACCACATGACTTAGATTTAATTGCACTATTTTTTGCCCTTGAGATCTAGAAGCATTGCCTCTATCGAGTTTATTGCATTTTCTATACTAAATACAAGACCATCAAGGGTATCTTTACAAATGAGAGTTGATTTTGAGACAACTTTAATGGTTGAAGTTGGTCAAGGATTATGATCTAAAATTGACCTAATAGGAAGGTAAGGACAATGTGGTGGTAGATGCACTAATCCAAAAGGCATCACATTCCTCAGATATGATCATGTTGTCTGATTATCCATGCCATGAAATCAAGGAGTTGGAGACAAAGCTAATCATCATTTGTAGTCTAGAGGTAAGAATGAGTGCACTCACCATTATATGTTCAATCTTCGAGGATATCTTTTCTAATCAAGTTGGTGATGTCAAGCTCAAGAGAACCTAGATAAGTACTGTAGAAGATAGAGCTAATGGATTCTAGATCCATGAGGATAGTAGTATCTGATAATGTTGTAAATAGTAACATAGATCTTAAGAGAAGTATCGTTGAGGAAGAACATTGTACCCCTTATTCTGTCCACCCTAGAGGAGACAATATGATATAAGAGAATCTTATAATAACATTTCACTGATTAATTTTTCTAAGTTAGGGGATCACTGAACACTCTTAACTTGGATGAAATTAATTAGCTAAATATGAGAAAATAAGTGGGCGTACCAACCCATGCTTGTGTGGTGGCATGTTCATCCCAAACAAAACTAATTATGGTAGCTTATCCAACCCAAGCCCAACCAACTATGGTAGCACATCAAGCCCAAGGGAAATAAGATATTTTATTGCTATTTCTAAGTATTTTTCCAACTAAAAAGCCAAATAAGCCCAAGCCTAAGGCTAATTTTGAAAATTAAATTAAAAAAAGATAAAAATAAAAAGGAGGACAAGTGGATGTGGAGTAGGTGAAGAAAGTCAGCCAAGTCAACAAATAAAATTATTTCAATTGGCTAAGCATAGGAGATGATTGAGTGATTTGTAATTTTATTTATTCCCTACCTTTTCATCATGTAAGGGGCTTCGTGTTGTGTTATGGTTGTCAAAATACCACACATAGGTTGACCTCATGTTAGTTCTCATCCAACTAGTTTTTAGCTTATATTATATAACTAGATAGTAATGAATGGTTGGAATATAACTAGGTAGGTAAAGGGGATGGGTATAATGGACTTTTGTAACCATGGCTGCCATAACAAATATGGGTAGCCTCAATCCAATGCAACACACTACGCTCGGTTAATTACAAATTATATTTTTGAGCTCCCTATGTCCCCCTCTACAAAGTTGAGTGAAAACTTTGTTTTGAATGAAAAATCTCATAACTTTTATCTCAAGTGTTGAAACCTTGAGTGGTAGTTGTGAGCATTTGGTCTTTGGCTTCCTTAGATCAAATATTATCATACTTATCCCTTTTCTCTGTTTTAAATTTTAGTGGTCAATTATCCCATAAGCTACCATCTTGCATTAAGCATGTGCCAACTTGTTTAGCATATGCATCAGAGAGAAAAAGAAAAAGGAAGACAAGTGGATGGTGAAGTAGGTGAGGAAAAATAGCCAATTCAACAAATGAGATTATTTTAATTGAATAAGAATGGAGATGAATGATTAGGTGTGGAGGATGATTGAGTGATTTGTACTTTGATATATTACCTACCATTTTAGCATATAAGGGACTCTATGTTGTGGTATAGCTTGTCAAAATACCATATGGGATGATGATGCATGGTTGATAGAAATTGGGTTAAACTTGGTGTAATAATGATGGTTGGGAGTGAGACCACCAAAAATGGAGATGAGATATGGGATTTGGAGTGATGAATATATGAAGTAGCCCAAAGTTCATACACTTGAACCTACCACTTAAGCAATACAACACTTAAGATAAAAGGCACAAGAATTTTGGGAGATGATTCAACTAAGGTATACACTAACCATGGAGGTAGTTTTCACTCAACAAAGAGTTGAATAAAACTGATCAAAGTCCCTTTCATTTAGCCCCTACTTGCCCTTATATAGTTTTACAATTATCTAGTTTTAAAGTAACCATCCCTAACTAGATTTATGGGCTGGTTAGAAACCAAACTATCTAGTTACTTCTTAGGTAACTATCCTAGTTTAATTCTAATGAAACATTACCTAGTTTTCCCCACCCATTTGTTGATTGTGCACCCCCTTATTAGCCCCATGCTTTGCTAATTTGGTTTGTGTGCAAGTAAACTCCTATAGCACATTCTATTACATGATTACACTAAAAAAATGCTAACACCTAAAGTTAACATACAATGATGTTGCCATAAGTACAAAAGTGTGGATTATAAGACTAAAAAAGTAGCCATAATTGTACACTTTCAGGCCACTAACTTCTTAATTCCTTTTTGTCTTACATGTTGTCAATGATAAATCCCCTTTGTAGGAGTGTTGCAGGCTAGAAAACAGTGGCAGGGTTGGTTTCTTTTTCAGGTTGGATTGGTGGTAGGGATGGGTGCTTTTTGCAGGCTAGGAAAGTTATCAGGGAGGGATGTTTTGTAGGCTAGAAAAGTGGCAGGGAAGATGTGGGATAGAAAACTTGTAGGGGAGCCATGAAAAGGGAGGGCTTGGGAGGGAAAAAGTAGCTACACAAGTGGCTTGAAAGTGGCCACAAAAAGTGGTTAAACTGGCTTGGTGATTGGGCTGCAAAATTAGGGTGGTTGGGGGAGCTTACATAGCTTGCGCATGGTTTAATTTTTACATGAACCTTGAAGGAATTTTTTTTGTTTGTGTTTGTTTGTCCACAAATGAGTACAAAAAGGAAAAAGATTGGGAATTGAAAATGAGGGGAGGGTAATTTAGTGAAATCCTTCCTAACTTAGAAGAATTTTTGGGTCTTCTAATCTGGGGAGGAGAGTGGTTAATGTCAGATTTGGTGAAGGTGATGCTTCTACAACAGGTGGCCTCATTTTAGTTATCATCCAACTAGCTGTTAGCTTATATTAGATAACTAGATAGTAAAGAATAGTTGGGATATGACAAGGTAGGTAATGGGAAAGGGTATAATGGACTTTTTCTAACCATGGCTACCCCTATAAATATGGGTAGCCTCAACACAACACAACATGCTACCCCCTTGAATTAAAAATCTAATTTTTAAAGGTCCCCCATTCCCTCTTTTAAAAATTGAGTGAAAACTTTATTCTTATTATAAAATCTCATAATTTTTATCTCAAGTGTTGAAACTTTGAGTGGTAGTTATGAGTGTTTGAAATTTGGCTACCTCAAATCAAATATTATCATATTTCTCATCTCTTTTCTCTATTTTAACTTTTGGTGGTCAATTATCATATAAGCTACCACCTTTCATTAAGCTTGTGCCAACTTATTTAACATATGCATCAGTGTGCTAGAAAAATTGCTTTAAAGTAGGGTAATCTTATTTTTGACATAATTAGGTTGATGTGGTTTGTTGGGGTTCCAAGTGTTAGCGCTTATACAAGTATGATCTAATTTTTGTCTATGTTATGAGCATGTGGCATGATTTTTCTATTAATGTTGTTGGAATTCTCTAATTTTACTTGTAAAATAGGTTGTTTTATCATGAATTGTTCAAATGTGTATTTTTACATATATCTATGTGATTCCAAATGTGTAGCTGGTACATTTCCATATATCCATGTGATTCTATGTACATTACCAATTCTATGAATTCTTATCAATGTTATGAGTAATATAGTGAAGTGTGGTAAAATTTGTTGTGTGTTTCTCATGTCTACATAGTGCTTTACCTATACCAGTTAATTGGTTCATCAATCCCATCAACTAGTTAGGTAAGCAGTCAAATGGTTTGGAGTTTTGGATCAGATGGTCATTTGATCCATTGGTTAGTTTAATAAACTAGTTGGCTAGTTTTGATGTATAGTTGATCAATTGGTCAGACCCATTGCTTGGTGTACCTATAGACCAAACTGGTTGGTCTCTAGTTATACCCATCGACCAGTTGGACCAAACCAATTTAATGATTACTATGACCAGTCGATCGGTTTGTCAAACCCATCGAATGGTCTCTCTATAGCTCAAAATAAGTTGGTTGGTCTCTACTTAGACTCATCGATCGACTGGACCAAACATATCGATTGCTTATCTAGTATTGTTTTGGTTTACTCTGGTATGATCAAAGTAGTCAACTGGTCTAAAGGACCAATGAACTAGTCTAGTTGGAAGCCGACCACTTTGTTATAATGTGTTGTGTTTCTCTAGGGCCTTCTGTGTTGATACTTCCATGATTTTACAACATTTTAATTATGATTTCAATTATGATTAACCTAATTTAATATGAATCACCATGATAGTATTTGAGACTTGATTTTTCAGTTAAGTTTGGTGTCATCATTAAACTCCCAAATTGTGGATTTAATGTCTTATAGATGAGTTTGATGCCAACATTAAATGTCTAATTGGTGGCTTTAATGCCTTTTGATGCATTTAGTGTTATCACTTGGAAATACCCAATTTTATATGTGTGCACTTTTTTGTGATTTGTGATATCACTTATACATAAATTAATGGTTTAAGATTTTGTTCAAGCATTTTTCTCTGACTCTCGAGGTAGCTGCCGAGAGCTAGTGTGCGGGTCACCCTTGGTTTAGTTTTTCACTCAGTACCAATTTCCTTCTCTATCGGGTTGTTGTTGGTAGGGGGTATGCACATATATTTGAGGTATGGGATTATACTATGGCAGGCCGGCATGACATCGGTATCCAGATCGAGTGGGTGAGGTATCCCAATACAAGCCCCCTAGTACTTCTTATTGTCCATTTCTTAAACTGGTGTGATATCCCATCTTTTTAGCCCTCATAGCAGAGACATTCAAGGTATGGTAGGTGAGTATCCTATTGCAGGCCCCTTTTGTATACTTTGACCACATGTAGTGCATATGGTGTCTGATTTATGGCAAGTGCACTCAATGTGTGGTAGGTGTGATATCCCAAAAGAAATCCCCTTTGGTATATCCTGACCTCATGTGATGGTTGTACATGTTTGGAGCACCTATAATTCTAAATCCACCTATCAACAAATCTGGTTAGTCCATTTGTGGTAGTTAGTACATCACCATCACCATTTCCCTCAGCTAAGAAAACAACGCCCTCATTATATACAACATCAGTAGCATCTCTCAGTTTCAAATTAGGTAGTATTTTATAATATCAATTTTAATACAATAACCATGGTAGACCATAGACTTCAACCTTCCATCCTAGATTTGGACTTCTTTTTATCACAAAACTCTCTTGCTATAAGCCTCTCACCATGTGATTCACCCAAACAACCTCCAGTTAATGGATTCTCAATCAATACATGTTGGAGCAAAGCATTCCTGACATCTCTAAGAATTTATTCATCCTTCTCATATAAGATATTCTAAAAAAAAATGCTCATAAGTAACACATAAATAATAAAATAACATAGTACCTAGATCCTAATCATATAATTTAACATCTATATTTTGCAAATTCAAAACTATAGAGTCAAATTTATGAAGATGATATTTTAATTATTGACCTTCACTTAATTTTAAATCATGAAGCTAATTCTTTGGCAATAAGTAATTCACCACATATCTTGTCATATATAAGGGTTCGATCATTAACTATAAGGCAACAACAATTGTCTCTTCTATAACTTCTTGCAAAACCTCATTTGACAAAGAGAATTATATGGTAAATAGGACCTTCTGATGCAAACAAAGGAGTTAGACTTGTTGATCATACACACGAGGATGGGGGTTAATTTGTACAAGACCCTTTGTCACTTCTTAATGGTCCAATTACAAGAGTTAAAGATAAAACGTTTCAAGGAAGCACTAAATGGGCTAATCCAAGAGATTTGGGCTGATTCTAAACAGGCCAAGATGGGCTCAAATAATAATCAAGACATAGTCAACATCATCAAAGCAATTAAAGAGGCTAATATTTATGCAAAATTGTTTCCCGCATGATCTGATAATCAAACGACATGAATTTGATGACTTCCAAGATATTAAACAAAGGATTAAACATGGTCTGGAATGGTTATGTTAAATACATTTAATTTAGTCATTTAGCTATTTATGGTTGCCTCTAGAAGTCCAAGAGGCCTAAAAACATGGGGGCTTGTTTATTTTGATGTTTGTGCTATTTCAAAGATTTATTTATGACTTTTCCTATTCTTGGAGGGTATTTTAATGCTTTAGTTATGACATTTCTCATTTTTGAAGGGTTGTTCCAAATATATAAATAGGTATTTCAAAATGAATAAGGAGATTAATGTTTTCAGAAAATTATCATATTTGTGAGGTCTTGTGTTCCTCTTCATTCTTAAAAGAACTCGTAGAACTTATCAAGTTAATCTTGTGGCATTCAAACAACCAAACTTATCACGCTGAATGTTAAGAGATTGTCAAGTTTTTTGGGTGTAGCATTTCAATCCTTCATAGTCTTGGTTTTCATCTTGTTAGGTGTTGGGTTAAGGCTCAAGAAATCTTATCTTCACTATCTTGGGGTTCTAAACCATTTTTGCTATTGGGTTTCATCACAGTTGTTGGTTGAGTTCATATCATTTGGTATCAAAGCTTTGGTTCTAAGATAAGTTTGACAATCTTTCATTTTTGTTTTTTCTTTTGTATACAACCTCTTATAGAAAAAAAAGGAGAAAAAAAGTTAGACGATTCCAGTAAGAAAAAAAATTATCAACAAAAAGTGAAAAAAAGGGTACACGATTCCAATCAGAAAAAAATCATCAAAAGAAAAAGAAAAAGTGAAAAAAGGTACATGATTGTAGTAGCAAAACTTTGTTTCAATCTTATGTCTCACCTTATGCAAGTTCTTGGCCTTTTTGTTAGTTTTGGTTGTTTCTCATTTATTTATTTTTTCTTTTTGAATTGCTATGGGATTATTTTGAATTAGTTTCTAGATGTTCGATTATGAACTAAAGAAGACACAAAATAGTGGAAGAAGAAAAAAAAAGGTAAGAGAGTGTGAGATAATAAGAGGGTAAAAGCCGTTTAGTGTGAAAACACGAGTGTAAGTGTATCAATTCTTGATAGAAACATGTGAGTGAGTGCTTGTGAGGATTCTAAACTTGTTTTGAAGATTTTAATTATGTCTAATAATAAAGAAGATACAACCAAATAATTTCAACATCCTGTAGTTCCAAACCTCCAAATGCAAGCCTTGTTACGGGAGATGAGGTGTATGTTGAGGGATGAATTAGAACCTATTCATGATAGGTTGGATAGGGTAGAAGTAGAGGCTCATAGGGGACATCAACAAGACATCTCCAATAAGCAGAAAAGTGGGCCTGTTTCGTGGTGAAATGTTGAGGAAGAGGCAGAGTCAGAGTTTAACGAGCCATATTTAAACTGGGGTAGGTTTCAAGGTGGGAATGAGAATCGAGAAGCTAGGATGGGTACCCCTAGGAGGGATAATAGTTTAGGAAACATAAAGATTAAAATCCCATATTTTCAAGGAAAAAGTGATCTTAAAGTTTATTTGAAGTGGGAAACTAAAATGGAGATGGTGTTTGATTGTCACAACTACTCGAAGATAAAGAAGGTTAAGTTGGCTGCAATTGAATTCACCAATTATGTCATTGTTTGGTGGGATCAATTACTGATTAATAGGAGAAGGAATAGAGAGCCACCCCTAGACACTTGGGAGGGGATGAAAATGCTTATGAGGAAGCATTTTGTACCCAACCACTATTATAGGGGATTGTATCAAAAGTTGTAGAGGTTAAATCAAGGTTCCAAAAGTGTGGAAGAATATTACAAGGAGATGGAGGTAGCTATAATCCGGGCAAATGTTGAAGAGGATCGAGAAGCCACTATGACTAGCTTCTTGCATGGATTAAATCGTGAGATTATAAATATAATAAAAGGAAGGGGTAGAGAAAGAGGACAATGGGGAGGAAGAGCAGCTCAAGTTGCAGATCAAGCATTAGCTCAAGTTTTAACTGAAGTTTTAGATCAAGCTCCAACTCAAGCCCAAGTTTTAGCTGAATTTTTAGCTCAAGCTCCAGGTCAAGTTTCAGCTGAAGGACAAAGTGTAGGAAGAGAAGGAGGCATTGGAAGGAGGGGAGGAAGAGGAAAAAGGAAAAGAAAAGGTAGGGGTAGGGAGTAAGAGGTATAGCAAGTCATGAACAAAACCAGCTCCCAACTTCAAGTTGAGTCTTAGAAAAAACTATCATTCCCACTCAAGAATCTGTCACAACAAGAGCATATACTGTTAGGATGGCCAATTGATGCAGCTTTGTGTAGTAAAGACAATTTAGTTTAAATTAGACTGAATGTTGATGCACCTATTTTTTATAGAATATGCAAAGCAAGTTGAATGCTATTAAAATTATTATTCCAGTGTTCCTTGGGGTTGCATGAATTCTATTTCATACCTTATTTGCCCAACCACTGAATTGGCATTTTCCCTATAATTATATTGCAAAATCTATGCTGCTTATTTTCATTGTAAAGATCAAATATGTTGTCAGGCTTAATCTATTGCATGGAACAACCAAAGATTGTGTTACTGATAATTGTGCCAATTTTAACAATACATGAATATCATAGAAGTTGAAGAAGGAAACAAATAGAAAAGCTGCTATGCAGCCATAACAGGTTATAACAGGGTATACATAAGTCAAGAACTTAGGGAATAAAATAGAAAATTTTCTATAATCTATGCATTGGCCAAATCATCCACATCCACAACGAAAGGATGATATAGAGACGAAAACACCCCATCAATAAAATGCACAAACAAACAACATATACTTAATAGAAATAATAATTAAATGTTGTTTACTTAATAGAAATTAACTATCTTCTCCTTTTTTAAAGCTATTTGATTTTAATAAAGTTTTGAGAAAAAAATTAAAAATGATAATATTTTCTTTTAAATATTTAAATAGATAATATTTAACAAATTCATTCCTCATTCTTTTTTTAATCTTACTATTTTATTCCTCATTCTTTTAATTATTATTTTTATTATTTTTTCTTTAAAAATTTATAAAAATCGTATGGGGTGGAAATCTTTCTGTCTATTTTGCTGGTACAGGTTGTCTATCCATTTTCCTCTAGGAAAAAACCAAGCTTCAGCCTATTAGAGCTGGAAAGAGAGAAGAGGGACAAAATACACCCATGTCAGCTCAAAAAATTTAGTGTGGTCAAATTTTTAACCCAAATCAAAACCTAATATATATATATATATATTAGTATATTAATTTTATTCTTTATTGATAATTAGGTATTGACGGACATTGTTGTATACAACTTTAGAATTTTGAATTTATGTAGTGGATCTTTTTTTGTGCTTTGGTTAGTCATTTGGGGTGGATGGTCTTGAGTGTATGTTTAAACATGGTAGGGTTTAAAGTAGAATATGGAGGATGAGAGAAATGAATATCAACAAGAAAGTTTGAGGGTAAGTTGGATATAAATTTAAAAATTTAATACCGCTGAACTAAATATTACTAGAAGCACAATTGCTGTAAAATATTGTAAATATAGGGTATATTGAACAACAAAAAGTTATCCCTAGACATATGGTATAATTTTGCATAAGAGAAAAATGTAGATTAATCTAGATTGAATAACTCTGTATTTTGCCAAGCTAATAAATAGAGAAAATACAATATAGACGTATTTTTGATAAAGAAAAAATAAATGAGAAACATGATTCATTGTTCATATTTTCTCAAGCTAATAAGCTAAGAAAGCAAAGGGATATAATGGTGGAACAAAAAGTATTGCACAAGATGTGAACTCGGGTGGTTCAATAACCTTCCATTATTAACTAATTCAAACCATAAAAATGTCAACTAATCATCAGTTAATTTAGCTTGTTTTTAACAATACACCAGTTTTAAAAATACATGAACAACATAGCCTAAACTAATTAAAATCTCCAAGTTTTAAACATAACAAAAAACACAACATAAACTATAAAAGTTATCCTTGCTACCCTCTAATCACTTGCCCTATTTTGTCTTCCATTTTCATTTGATAGTTGTTGTTTCAGTTATTCATTATTCTTGGCTAACTTGGCAATTTTTCCCTTTAAGACATCTTCCGTATCTGCATATCTCTGGTTCACTTCTTCCAACCGGCTTACCTAATTCTTGAGATCCTCATTTTCATCAATTACACGTCTTGCTGCCTCTCTAGCCATAGGTGGAAGAGGATCATTAATAAAGGCAAATACTTTACAACCACCTGGCTTCCCATATCTATCACACATGTAAAGCCTTCTAAATGGATTTGTGGAGGTCTTGGACACATATTGGCAAGTAGGATTGCCGCAATCACAAATCTCTCGTATCACCCTATCTATACTTCTTTGAGATTGTGATGATGAACTTGCAGTTATAGCCATAACCCTTCAAATTCTGTACTACTGTAATGAAAATGAGCATATTCAGATGCAGCACAACCAAATCAAGATACTAACCATCCAAACAATGTTAAGCAGCTGTGATAAAATTAAAAACAATAGCCTACATTTTTTTTGAGCTAAAGGCATGTATATAACTCTTACGAAAAACAAATTCATAGGAAACAATAACATCAAATATACTCATTTAATTCTAACAAGCTACTAAAAAATAGCAGCCACACATCTCATCCTTCATAGCCAAAAAACACATATTAGTAAAGAAGATAATTCATATATTGAACAACTTCATATAATAGCATCCAAATTTCAATGTTTCTCCATTAAATTGGATTTTGCACGAAAAAATTTTTCATTAACTAACATTATTCTTATATTCTCCCTTTTCTCTCGTCAATTAAGAGTTAGTCTAACATCAAATATACTCATTCAATTCTAACAAGCTACAAAAAAAAAAAGCATCCACACATCTCATCCATCTTAGCCAAAAAACACATATTGGTAAAGAAAAGAATTCATCTATTGAACAACTTCATATAATAGCATCCAAAATTCAATGTTGCTCCATTAAATTGGATTTTGCACGAAATTTTTTTTCATTAACTAACATTATTCTTATATTCTCCCTTTTCTCTTGTCAATTAAGAGTTAGTCTAACATCAAATATACTCATTCAATTCTAACAAGCTACAAAAAAATAGCAGCCACACATCTCATCCTTCTTAGCCAAAAATAAAACATATTGGTAAAGAAAACAATTCATCTATTAAACAACTTCGTATAAGAGCATCCAAATTTCAATGTTGCCTTATTGAATTGAATTTTGCATGAAAAACAATTTAGTTAAAAAATTAGGGTTTTTAAAAGTTAGATTCGAAGAAAAATATTTCAGAGTGTAGGAAGAAAACAATTATGCATTTTACCTGTTGAAGAACACGATTATGCAACAGATTCGAAGGTCAACTAGAAAGATACAAGGGGTATAAAGAGAATAGGAGGAAGAAGGAAGAATTCTATGAATAGGGAGAATGGGGAAAGAAGATGAGAAGTGGATAACGAAGAAGAAATAAGAAAGAAGAAAGAAGATTGACATACCAAATCAATGAAGAAGAAAGCTCAATGATCCTATTTGTTTTTCTTTTTCGTTCTTTCTCTTCTTCGGTTCTTCATTCCAGAACTGGAAGGTGAAGTTTGAGAAAAATTATTTCTCTTCGTAGACCAAGGATAAAGCTCCATGGTTTTGATTGTGCTTAATTTCAATTTAAGAAATTTTAATTTGATTTGGTTTAAGCTACAATACTAGTGTAGTTGATTCAGTTTAATTAACTGAATGAACAATCTCAGTCATTCAGTCAGTGTAGAATTTTAATTAAGTGAGTCGTTAGATTAGTTTCACTAAATTAATTAGGAATATATGTTTTTAGATTAGTTTTATTATGTTTAAAAACAATAATGTTTAAATTTCTATAAAAATACATATTTATGTATAATACATACATATATTGTACTTAGTATGTTACAGAGTACAAAATACAAAAATAATAATATTGTAATATTTTCCGGCAAGCTTAGGCTAGTATTTGGCCAAAAGTTCCTTATTCGGATAAAAGACTCAACGTATGTTCCTGAATTGGAAAATGAAAAAAGGTTGTTCCTTTATTAGAATGACCCCAAACATTTATTCCTTAATATACATTTTTCTCACCCTTATGTTATAATTTAACGTCACTTATGACTAATTATAAAGGCTTATTAGATCAATTGCTTTGTTATATACAAATTACTAATTTACCCTCTCTCACTTACAACATTACTAAATTACCCTTCTTACTTATAGATTTACTCAAACACGCTTTTACTCATCAAATTACTAAAATTCCCTTTTTAGTTGAGAATTTACCATTTACCCTTTTTACTTACCAATTTATTATAATACCCTCTTACTTGAATAATTACCAAAATAACCTTCTTAGTTGCAACATTACCAAATTACGCTATCTTACTTGCAAATTTATAAAAATATCATCCTTAGTTGTAAATTTACAAAATTAACATTAGGAGTTGTTAAATTACCAAGTTACCCTTCTTAGTTGTTAACTTACCAAATTACCCATATTACTTATAAAATTACCTTATTATCCTTATTACTTATAAAATTACTAAATTGCCCTCTTAGTTGTAGATTTATCATATTACCCTTCTTACTTATAAAACTGCTAGATTACGTGTAACACCCCCAAATTTACTACTGAAAAATTTCGTTTAAAATCAAACGGTTTAGCGGAAGCAAAGGATAAAACCGTAAACTCGGGGGGTATTACCGCCACACTTAGTACCAGATCGGTTCACTCCTACCGTTCCAGTACTAATTGCTAAGGCTAAATCCGATCAACCTTTAGTACGAAGTATCAAAAAACGCAAGAAAACATTTAAAATAAATCCTTAATAAGTGGTAAGTCAAACAGAAGTTAGAATACGATTTAGGATTACAACCCCAGGATATGTTTCTCAAAACAGGAATGTAATACAAATACAGCTAAACAAAAACAAATCCCGAAGGATCAATATCCGGATTGCCTACTCACTCAAGTCAGGCCTTCCACCCTAAAACAGTATCCGATCTTAAACCTACACAAAGAGGTCTGCTCCCCACCATAGGTGGATCATCACAGGACCCATTCAACCAAGGTAGTATCAGTACGGGTCCAATACTGAGTAAGTCCCACTACCCTATCTTATAGGAGAGATATCATCAAGTGCATATTAAATCCGGGTACAACACGTTGATACAATATCATGCACATTCACAACCCACAAAGAGGTCTGCGAGGCTCGCCGGAGCCAGACGGTGGCAGTGCAGCCTGCATTTGCTTCTCCTGCGCGCAGCTGCTGTGGTGGCTCGGCTTCAGTCGCTGTTGCGGCTACTGCTTGATGCGGCTGCCGCGCGGCGTCGGTTGCAGGTTGTGGTCGACGGTGGCTGGAGGTCGGCGAGCAGGGAGGAGGAGGAGGTGGCGGCTGGCTAGGGTTGCGAACAGGTGCGCACAGAGGGCACCGACGGGAGCAGGGGTCGGGGCACTTGGGAAAAGAAGAGAGAAAAGAAAAAGAAGAGGGGCGGGGGTCCGACGGGTGCTGGTTTTTTTATTAAAAAAATACACATAAAATAAACTACTAAAAATATCAAAATATTATTGGGAGATTTTATCTAAAATTTATTTAACGAAAATTTATTTTGAACGGATCCGAAGGCTTAAAATTAATAAAAAGCTATATAAATAATTTCAGAAACATTTTCGGAAGAATTTACTAACGAACGTAAAAATTTATATTATTTACGAAAATGTATTATAAGACCTCGAAAAATTATTTAAAAGTATATAATAAAATGTTTAAGTCAAATTCTAATAAATCAAGACTAATTTTAATAATTTCCAAAATCGATTTTCCGCAAACTAAAAAGCGTAGAACGGAAGAAAATTAATTTCAAAAAGAAATTCTTACATAAGTTCCGAAAATATTTTTAATTTAAACTTCCCGAAAATATTACATTCAATTAATTAAGACGTCGATAAAATATTACTTCCCGAAAATGACTAATTACATTCAATTATGAATTCAAAATCGTCGATAAATCCATAAAACGAATCGAAATTAAAATAATTAATTGTTTACATCAAATTACGCTAATAAAATCATTAAACTTAATAAATCTGGATTTTAAAAATACGGGGTATTACATTACCCTTCTGAAGCAAAATTTTTAAAATACCCTTCTTACATATTAAATCACCAAACAAACCCTTTCTCATGCTAAATTACCAAAATACCCTTCTCACTTATTAATTTACCAAATTACCCCTTTCTCATGTAAAATTACTAAATACCCTTAATACATGAAATATTAACCCCTATGGCCCACATGTATCATTTAACACGACAACTCTTATTATTCTTTAATAATACCCATTATCACCTATAATGTATATTTATTTATCTCTCACCCTAAGTATAAGTAAAATTACTAGAATGCCCCTTGGGCTGATATGAGCATTATTTCTACTACAAGTGGCCATATTTACTTATCATGACATCTACATGCATCTAACATCATTATTAACAACAAAGTTCTCTTTCTTAACCACCATTTCTATCCATATCACATTTCATATAACATAGCATGCTTTTCACTCTATCTTCCTACATACATTACAAATCATGAGAAGCTTAACAACACACATAATATGCATATAAACACATAAAAAAACTCTAATATAATAGCATTTATAAATCTACATATTTTAATAGGTTTTAATGGTTACCTTATTTTGGTAATAACTAAACTTTACCGGTACTTGTATTAAAGTTCTTCACCTTGATTAGTAAAACATTGTATCTAGAAATAATATCAAAATTAGTAAATTGGTAGTAGCAAGTTAAAAAAATAAACTTTTATCAAAAATCTTATTCAATACATATTAATACTATCTACATTACACCTCAAAATTCGGTGAAATAAACTTAAAACCTACAGCAACACTCACGATCCCCATGCAGCATGAGGATGGATACATGAAAGGGGAAGAATATAGGGGGTTGAAGGTGTAGGACAAAGGGGGAGAAAAAGGGTCTTAGTGGTGGCTTATGGAAGGAAGTTGGGGTAGTGGATTGGTGTAGGAAGAGTGGCAAGGTGTAGGTGGTGGTCTAGGGTTGGAGAGTGGTGGCTTAGGGCAATGGAGACGGTAGTGATGGCTACTAGAAAGGAGGAGCAAGGAAGGAAGAAGAAGACAAAGAAAGAAAAAGGAAGAGGGGAAAGGAAGGGACTATAGGGGGATTTCGAGCAAGGTGAGGTAGGAAGGTGGTAGGGGATGTCAAGTTGTCGAGGGGCAACTTTGGCATTGGCGGAGAGAGGGAATGTGTGCCATAATGTGGCTTACGAGGAGGAGGATTGGGAGTACAAGGAAAGGAAAAAGGGGAGAGTGTTGGCTGGGGGTGGAGGGCTTAGGATTCTAAGCGTTGTGTAGGGACGGAGTGAGGGAGGTATAGGGTCGGTGTGATGGTCAATTGGGTGTCAGAGATGGTGGTTAGGGGTAATGAAGAAAAAAAAGTAGCGGAGAAGAAGAAGAAAAAAAAAGGAGAAAAGAGGGATCAGTAGGGGAGAAGGAGGCTCGAGGAGGGGAGAAATGGGTAGAGGAGAAGAAGAAAAAGAAGAGGGGAGAGAAGGGCAGGTTAAGGCATAGGGTTAGGTGGTTGTATGGGAAAGATTGTAGGTTACCGGTGGGGTGTAGGGAGAAGGGGAGGAGGAAAGGGAAATAATTAAGGCATATGAGGGGAGTTGTAGGGGGTGTGTAGGATGGAAAATGGAAGGGAAAGGGACATGAGAGAGTGGATAGGTGCAAGGTTGTGGTTGCAGGCATGGTATAGGGAGGGGCTAGCATAGGTTTTTGTTAGGCTCGATGTGCGAGGGAAGAGAAGGAAGGAGAAGGGAAGAAGAAGGGAGAAGGAAGGCAAGATAGGCAAAGGGGAAAGAAAGGGTTGGCCCATGCATGAGGGAGGAAGGAAAAAAAGAGGGAGAGTTGAGTTAACCCAATTGGGGAAGAAAGAAAGAAGAAAAAGAAAAACGAAGGGGGCGTTTTGGCAGCAAGGTGGAAGTTAGTTGTCTGAGTGGCCTAATAGGGAAGGAAGGGAAAAGAAGTAGGCTGGTCGGCCTAAGAAAGGAAATAAAATAAGGAAAAGGAAAAAGGAAAAAGAAAAAGGAAGAAGGAAAAAAAGGGGGAAGAGGATAAGGGTTAGAAATTATATAGATTGAGAAATTATTTTAACAAATTAATTTATTTAAAATTTAAGCATTAATTTTATAGGTTTATTTTCATAAAAATATGGGTTTGGAAGTTTATTTAAATCAAAAGAGTATGATAAAATAATAAAATATTTATATTAATTTATTAAACAATCCTATCCATTTTTATAAATCAAAGGTCCATAAAATAATTAAATTAATGATTTAAGATTAAATTATTACAAATAAGGGTTAATTTTTAAACTATAGGTTTTAAAATTTTGGAGTATTACATCACTACCCTTTAAAGGAAAACTTCATCATTGAAGTTTATGCCTTACTACGAGGGATAAATAAGAGGGATCCTGGGGTACCCGAGGTAACTACTCCCTTATGGGTAAACCTATCTAACCAAGATGCTGCCAAAGAAGCAATCAATACATTTACCTAATGATCCAAAAAATAGTTACGAGGGAATTGGTGGTATACCAGAGGAAGATGCAACAAGATAGATCACTTGCTCGTTTGCTCCAGTTAGAGTGGTTGAATGGGTTGCTCCAAGCATCGTGTTTTGTTGAATTGGTTGTCAAAGGGACCTCAAAATTCTTTTACTAGGAGTAATATAGCACTCAAAGCTCCTATACCCAAGTTGTCTATAGTAATGACACTGAACTAGCTTTCTCATATAGTCCTTTCCTGGTTGATCACTTCTACAATGGCCACAATGGTAGTGCTAGACTAGTCTCTTGCTAGCCTGGCCACAAGGATCACACTAAATCTTCTAGTGTTGAACCCTATCTTGTGGCTAATGCTGAACCTACAAAACCTTGCCACTAGGATGCTGAATCTTTTCTTTGAACTCTAGCTCTTCTTTCTTCTTCTTCTCCATGACAGAATTATGCTCCTAGACCAAGACATCGGTGGCACATTCCCACTTGTATAGTGTAGTCAGGTCCTGGGTAATGGCCGCACCCATTATGCTCCAAATATTGAAGTAGAGTCCTTAATTGAACTGGAAGACCACTGTAGCCTCGCTATGTGCTATGTTGAGGATGAACCTTAGTAGCTTCATGAATTATGCATGGTATCTTCATACAGACAAGATTCCTTACTTCAGCTCCATCAACTCATTGAGTTTGTCCCTCTTGAGACTTTCGATGTAGAATCGCAAGTGAAGCATGATCATGAAGTCTTCCCAAGATTCTAATCTTCATCCTTAAGCTCAAAAGTCTTCCCATTAAGTGTCGACTAGTTCCCAATAGGAAGTATGCTACGATATTAGTCCTTCGCTCTTCAAGGCAGTTGATTGCCTTGAAAGTCCTATCAAAATCCTATATCCAACCTTCTACTACAATGGGGTCATCGTTCCCATCGTAGGTCGGAGGCTGATGGTGCGAGACTTTATTAAGCCAATCCACTTTGATACCCATCTATGGGTGATATAGAAGTAGAGCGATTTGAGGTTGAGATATAGAGGGAATCTAAGTGAACCCCATGAGTGCATTGAATGATCTCTCCAAGTTGTCGACATGTCCATCTAGAGCATATTGAGTTAGCTACAAAACAAAAGCAGGTTAAGAAATGTGCTATCTTTCTAGCTAAATGACCCATACCAAGGGTCACTTAATATACCCCATATCCAAAATCACAAGACTAATCTAGTTTTTAAAACACATTAGGAAAGGAAGAAAGCCCTTTTCTTGTTAAAATCTTAAAGTTATGAGATTTGGGTTCTTATTTGAAACCCTATTCTTAACATCCAAAACTCAAATGCCCACACAGTTGTGGTTTCAACTTAAAACCATTGAAAATTCAAAACTTTTTACAAAATACTCTAATACTAACTTGTAGTATCAGCCCACACAATTTAAAAACAAGGAAAATATTTGAAAATGTTATAATATCAACTTGTAATACCCCCAAAATTAACTACTAAAAAATTTTATTTTTAAAATTATAGAGGAAGAAAAATGGTAAATTATGAGGATGCCAACACCACAATTAGTACCATCCTAGTTTCCTTACACTGTTCTAGTATCAAGTGCTAAATCTTAAAAGAACAAAATATAAGTTATACAAGATTACACTTAAATCAAAGTAGTGCATTAAAGACATTACAAAGGATTAAATCCACTATTAGTGGTTATAGGATTAAAATCATTAACATAAGAAAATATGTAAGTTTAAAGGAAAAACTCAAAAAGCTTCCCAGATAATCCTAATGGTCTTAACCTGAAAAGGAACTTGAAAAGCATCTATGGGCTATCCTGCAAGGGACACTACCCATTAGATAGGTAGGGACCCACAAATGGAACCCTTTAGTACTATGGTACTCGGTAATCCTTTATATAGAACTAAAAGGTAGGTTCTCCAATCAAAACATCACTTAAACATAGAATAATAAATCACACATATATGTATAAGACAAGATACAATAATCATTAAAATGGACGTCTCATTTCAAGATCACATATCATAAGGTTCATTCACTTAGAATCAATAACACTTAACAAGTGAGCATCAAAGTGAAGTTCTTTATAGTGTAATTAAAAGATTCCATCAATACAAACCACCACTCAATCTAAGATAGGTACCAAGGCCACAATCATACCAGAACATCAAGTCATACATTTAATCATCATTATTTAGACTTAAACCATTAGTTAAATATTATTCATTACTATCTCTTGAATTATATCCACGTGAGTACAAGAACCCCACTATTATGGTTGGTTGATCAGAAACACTACTTCAGGATATAACACACTTGGACACTATAATTTACCAGCGGATCAGTCTCTAGGCATAATATTCGTGGCCACTATTATCGCCGATGGATCAGTCTGGCCCCAACTCACGTCGTGTTGTACTATAAGTGACCAGTGCCTTTTACATGATTTGTTATCATCAAAGGGTTTAATTATTGAGCTTGAGATCCCCCACTTTTATAGCAGGTGGAAAGAAAATACTACTCTAGGATAGAAAGCACTCAGCTACTATTATTTGCCAGTGGAATGGTCTTTTAGGAATAAATACTCTTGGCCACAATTATTGCCAGTGGAACGGTCTGGACCTAGCTCATTAATCATCCAATTTAAATGATTAGTGTCTTTCCATTTAATTAACACATAAATTCCATTTATTTAACTCAAGGAAGAGATCACAGACCTAGAGACACAAAGGTACACTGGTCATACTAGCACATACAAGCAACACAATACCCTCCAAACCAACAACCCAAGGATGTAAAGGTACCTTATCCGTATTGGTGAACAAAGAGACATAGTACCCTACTGAAAAGGAAACCTAATTCATAAGAATTCATATCCCCTAAGTAGGTTCGTAGAGCTAAATAGAGTAAGATATAGGACCTCGTAAGGGAACTAAGGCACACCATATTATTCCAAAATAATTGTGGGTTAAACTATGTCTTTAGGGTAGAGGTCCCTAAAGAGCCACCATTCACGATCTTGAGGTCTTCCACAATAATCATTAGTGTCTTAATTAAGGTGACATCGAGAATCACATCAATCACATAATGATTCATATTTATTTGTTTATGTGTTGATTAAGTAATCATTATTATTATTGTTGTCCATATTAACTTAAATAGTCTACTAAGGCCATTCAATGTTCCAATTTTTAAACTTAGGCACCTTAGATCAAAATGACCAAAATTCCCCTAAGGATAAGGCTCCCACTTATCATCCACTTTTATCTCACATTTTATTTTTATTTATCCACATGCCTTAATAGGTTATTGTATCATAATGACACTATTAGTCAGTGAATCATGTACTCTACACGCCAAATGAGCATTAAACAAATAAGCCCAAACATTTACTTTTAGCACATCTAACAAACATTTCCATGCATAATTAGCAATTAAGGCACCTCTTGCATGATTATAAAATTAACATTATATCACACCCTTAATTACCCACTCAACCCCAAACTATGCATTTTTCTTATGACACACACCAGTTTACTAAAATACCCTTATCTTTATAATGTATATAATTATAATGAAATAATTGACATTAATGCCATAACCATTATTCTATCATTTAACATCACTTATGACTTATTATAAACATTTATTAGATTAATTACCATGTTATATACAAATTACTTATTTACCCCTTCTCATCTTTAAAATTACTAAATTATATCTCTAGCTTACAAATTTACTAAAATACCCTTTTACTCGAAAAATTACAAAAATTTCCTTTGTAGTTGAGAATTTACAAAAATTCTCAAAGAATTACCAATTTACCCTTCTTAATTGTAAAATTACCAAAATAACCTCCGTAGTTACAACATTACCAAATTACCCCTCTTAATTGCAAATTTACGAAAATACCATTCTTAGTTGTTAAATTAGTAAATTACCCTTCTTAGTTATTAAATTACCAAATTACCTTTCTTTATTTTTAACTTACCAAATTACCCCTATTACTTATAAAATTATTAAATTATCCTTCTTAGTTGTAGATTTACTATATTACCCTTCTTACTTACAAAATTACCAAATTACCCTTTTCTCAGACAAAATTGCCAAAATACTCTTCTTACCTATTAAATGACCAAATTACCCCTTTCTCATGCCTAGTTAACAAAATACCCTTCTCACTTATTAATTTACTAAATTACCTCTTTCTTAAGCAAAATTACTAAAACACCTTTAACACATGAAATATGAACCTCCATGGCCCCGATGCATAACACTAGAACTCTTATTTTTCCTTAATAATATCCATTATCACATACTACATACATTTATTTAGGTCACACACTGTGTATAAGTAAAATTGATAAAATGCCCTTATGGCTCATATTAGCTTTATTTCTACTACAAGTGGCCATATTTACTTATCAGGACATGTATATGCATCTAACATTATTACTAACAACAAAGCTTCTTTTCTTAACCACTATTTCTATACATGTAACATTTCATACAATATAGCAAGCTTTTCATTTAATCTTCCAACATACATTACAAATGATTTGAAGCTTAACAATGCACATAATATGAATACAAACACTTATCAAACCCTAATGTGCTAGCATACTAAAATACGCACATTTTAGTAAGGTATATTGGTGATCTTATTTTTAAACAATAACTGACTTTTATTGGTACTTTGGTTAAAAGCTTAAGCTTTATTAATAAAAATTTATACATAGAAATAATAACAAAATTAGCATATTAGTTATAGAAAATTAAAAGAATAAATTTTTATAAAAATCTTAGTAAATATATGTTAATACTAACTACACTATACCTCAAATTTTGGTGAAATAAACTTAAAACTTACAGCAACACTCATGCTACCAATGCACCATGAGGATGCATACACAAAAGGGGAAGAATATAGGGGGAAGGGTGTTGGACAAAGAGGGAGAAAAAGGGTCTCAATGGTGGTTTGTGGAGGGGAGTTGGGGTAGTGGTTGGGTGTAGGAAGAGTGGTAGGTGTAGGTGGTGGCTAGGGATTAGAAAGTGCTGGCTTAGGACATCAAAAATAATGGCAGTGGCTATAGGAATGGAGGTGTATGTAAGGGAGAAGAAGTGGAAGAAGGAAAAAGGAAGAGGAGAAAGGAAGCGGCTATAGGGGGATTTCGGGCAAGGTGAAGTGGGGAGGTAGTATAGTAGTGTTAGGTGGTTGAGCGGCGGCTCTAGTGGTAATGAAAGAGTGGAAATGGGTGGCATAAGGTGGCTTGCAAGAGGAGGGTTAAGAGGATAAGGAAGGAAAAACAGAAGGGAGTTGGCTACAAATGGAGGGCTTAAGCTTCTAGGGGTTGTGTAGGGAGGGAGTAGGGGAGGCACGAGAGTCGATGTGGTGGTCAATTGGGGGTGGAGATGGTGTTTAGGGGCTGTGAATCAAAAATAGAGGAATAGAAATGGAAGGAAAGAAAGAAGGAAATAGGGGTCGATAGAGGAGAAGGAGGCTTGAGGATGGGCGAAATGGGCAAAGGAGAATAAGAAAAAGAAGAGGGAGAGGAGTGCAAGCAGAGGCACAAGGTTAGGTGGTTGGAGGAGGTAAATGTTGTGGGTTGGGCATAGGGTGGTAGGGAGAAGGAGAGGAGGAAAGGGAAAGAAATGAGGCTTGTGGTGGCAATTATATGGGATGTGAAGGGTCGAAAATGGAAGGGAAAGGGATGGGAGAGGGAGGGTAGGTGTAGGGTTGTGGTTGTAGGTATGGTGTAGCGAGGGGCTAGCATGGGGTGCATTTAAGCTCTATGTGCATTGGGAGGGAAGGAAGGAGATAGGAAGAAGAAGAGATAAGGAAGGCATGTCAGGCATAGAATAAAGAAAGGGCATGCTGGCTCGTGCCCGACGGAGAAGGGGAAAAAGAAGGAGAGTTGGGATGGCCTAACTAGGGAAGAAAGAAATAAGAAAAAGAAGGAAGGGGCATTTGGGCGGCGAGGAGGAAGAGAGTAGGCTAGGCAGGCTAGTGGGGAAGAAAGGGAAAAGAACTAGGTTAGTCAACCTAATAAAGGAAAGAAAAGAAGGAAAAGGAAAATTGAAGGACAAAGGAAGGGAAAAGGAGAAAGAAAAAGGAAGAATGAAATGGAAAAAAGGAAAAATAAAATGGAATAATTTATAGAACTAGGGTTAGAAATAATTAAGATGGAAAAATTATATTAATAAGTTAAAAATTTCAGGTATTAATTTAAGAAGATAATGTTTCAAGTGTGAAGGATATGGTCATTTTGCTAGAGAATGCCCTAATTTAAGAGTTTTGACCTTAAGAAAAATTGAGAACATGAAACCATATATTGATGATGATGACCTAGAAAATGAATCTAATGACAATGCCATAAGTATATTTGAAGAGGATGCTTGTGGTTTTTCACTAAGAAGACCATGACAATATGATCAAAATATAACTCATGATAATTTAATTAATGAAGATGTGGTAATCAAAGATAAAAAGAAATATAAGTTGAAACCATCCTAATGTGATTATATATAATTACCTAAGGTTAAAAAGAGTTTATTTTTACATGAATGGAAAATGATTAATTGTATTAAGGAGGAGAGTGTATTTTATGCCTTAGTAGCTAAATCATCTTAGTTTAGGGAGAAAATATTTAGCAATTCAAAACTTATTAGTCTGCTTGATGAGTATGGTGATGTATTTCCAAATGGTTTACCTCAATTAATATCATCCATTAAAGGTATGGATCATGCTATTGATTTAATTTTGTAAATTTATTTACCTCATAACCCTGCATATAGATGTAAATGAGAGGCAACTAAGGAATTATAGTGGAAATTTTAAAAGCTAGTAAATAAGGGTTTCATGAGAGAGAGCATGGGTCCTTGTTTTGTACATACCTTACTAGTTCCTAAAAAAAATGGCACCTAAAATATGTGTACAAATTCAAGAATAGTGAATAATATAATATCAAATATTATTTTCCTATGACTAGACTAGATGACATGCTTGATGGGATATGTAGTGCACAAATATTATCTAAATTATATATATAAAGTAGTTACCATCAAATGAGTATTAGGGAAGGGGATGAATGGAAAACCACATTTAAAACTAAATATGGTATTTTTGAATAGTTTATTATGCCTTTTAGGCTGTTTATGATAAGGCAAAAGAACAATTAAAACATGATTATGACTAGAAATGGTAATGATATTGATGCGGGAGCATAACCATTTGATGATCATGATCTCACCATTAATTTTCCCAAGTTTGAGAGCCAAATTACTCTGCTTACATGGAAAAATTAATTATCTAGCAAAACCTATCCATGGAAGCCTTGCAAACCAAGAAAACCTAGCAAACCATCTCTTTATGTCGTCCACAAACCAATGAAAAAGAAGGAACCTAAGGCCACATTATTTCCTTAATATTTTTAGCCCTAAACCTCACTAAATAATGCAACCCATATACACTCCTTGGAAACCACACAAATAATCATGTTGGATGCCAAGTTATTTTTCAACACTTGGGAAGCGTAATGTAGATTTAGCAAAGATCAAGAAAGGATAGAAGACATTCCTTAATTATTTTTATCACTTACAAGATTGAAATATATTTTTCTCTTTCCTTTTGTATACTATGATTGTTATGTGAATTAGATCATGTAACAATAAGGGAGGTCATTTGAAATTTCCACAAGTATCCACATATAACCGAAGAAAATGGGATGGAACTTAGGTAGATTTTATTCTTATTTTAAGATCTAGTAATATGTATTATTTGTTTACGTTGTAACCTTTAATTCTAAACTTATATAGGAAGTGTCAAGAGTAGAATGGAAAAAGAATGATTTACCTTTTGGCTGCATATTTTTCTCTCTAGAAATAGAGAGCCCTCCTTCATTCTCTAAGAGTTAGAGTTTGAAGATCTTGCAAAAATATTATAATCTTTATCCTATGATTTTATACCTTATGTGGTTCTTCAAAGTATTGATTCAAGGAGATACCAAGAATCAATTTTATCCTCTCAAATCTTCTCCATTTCTCCTTTTGTTTTTAGTTGTCCTAAAACTTCTTGTAACACCACCACCTAGCAAGACCTAAGTTAGATCTCATATGCATCAACTTGGTATCAAGGCTTATATTGTATTAATATTGGTCTTATCTTTTTCTTCTCATCAACATTTCCTAAACTGAACACGCACATAAAAATTTCTAGTAGGCTACCCCCTTTTCTTGAAACCTATGTCATTTTTTCTTCTTCCTATAGTCGAATCTTGAAACCTTCATTTACTAATGGTGTTGAGCCTAGAGGAAAAAAACAATATAAGATGGGATAGAGACATTGAGTCTCTTCAAATTGGTACGAGAAGAGTACTTGATATGTTGGAAACATTAGTCCCTAATGTGACTTGAGACCATCCTCGAAAAATACCCCCATTTTTTGAGCCATTTGGAAGCATATAAGATGTATGGATGGAGAAAACACATCCTAAAGTCCTCTATGGAGCCAAGGATGAGTAATAATAAAAAAAATAAGAAAAAAAATTCATGATGTTAGGGCCAAAGTCCTATATTTTGAAAGAAATCACAATCCTAGAGAATTTCTAGAGTGGGGGTTGAGGTGTAGTAGATTATTTGATACCAAGGGTTATTCTGACCCCAAAGCCTTTAAGGTGGTAGTTCTTAAGCTCAAAGGTCATACCTCCTAATGGTGGGAGATTGTAGTTTATAAGAGGAGAAAAAAATAAAAATCAAAAGTATGTTTCAGTGAAAATGAGGAAGTTGATAAAGGAGAAATTCCTTCAACCTTATTTTGCTCAAGACTCGTGCAAGAAAATGTCATATTTGAAACAAGGGTCATTGAGTATAGAGGATTATATTAGAGAGTTCAAAAAAATCTCTCTGAGGATCAATTTGGATGAGCTAGAGGAAATAGACTACGTCTTGTTTCCATGGTGGTCTTAGGTAACACATAACTAGGAAGGTGGAGATGCATAGGTATTATACTTTAGATGAGCTTTATCATCTACTATCAAGGTCAAAAAAACACAAAAATGAGAAGAGGGGTATGAGATATGGAGGTGTAAATAAGGGAGATAATACATAAATAGAGGTTCCTCCACCACTTAGAGCCCTTTCCACACCTTTAACAAAAGATTTAAGGTGCAAAGGAGCGAGGGTTGAGAGCAAAACCAAGAGTGTTATGTGTTTTAAATGTCAAGACTTAGGAAACTATCAAAATGAGTTCCCTAATAAGGGTGTTATGACCATGGTAGATTTGGAGTAAGCGAAATGACAGGAGGAAAGTGAAGAAGAGGAAGAAGTCTCGGCCATTAATAGAGAGGAGGAGTTTGCACCACCTGATGTAGGATAATCTTTGATGATTAGAAGGGTATTGTTGAAATATCCCAAAACCCTAATTTTAGAAATTATAAAAAAATAAGGATTGATTAGGAAAATTAATTAAATAAACTATTTTATTAAAATAATATAAATAGAGAGCTACACATTCCATCCTCTTCCCCTCTTCCCCTTCTATCATTTCCCCTCTTCAATGGTCTATAAATACAATCCAACCACCCTCCCATTTGATCTTTTTTTTTACTGCACAAAATTTCATCCCTTTTATTATGCTACCACCTATTCAACCATCTACCCCATCGCCACCACCCACCACCGCTGCTCGAGCCACCTCCCAAAACACTCCTTGCACCATCCTCCACCAAACTACACCACCCTCGACTCTCCCTACACGAGCCACCTTGGCCATGTAAAGTTAGCTCCTTGATCAACTCCTTTTCACCCACCACCGACCTTTGTGCCTCCGTCTACCATTGTTCCTGTCGCAACCACCACTCCCCTACCCCCCTAAACCATAATTAGAACCTCATCTACCTTCCTTTTCCTCTTCCTCCCTCTCCTTCTCCCTTCCTTCCTTCCTCTTCACCATCCTCCACCACCTCAATCACCGTCTTAATCCCCTTCTTTTATCCTAATCAATCACCATTCCACATCCTCTTCTCCCTCCACTACTGCCACTACCGCCATGTGTCGCGGCTTGTGCTGCCTAGTCACCACCTGAAATACCCCAAAACCCTAATTTAGGAAAGTATGGAAAAATAAGGATTTATTAGGGAAATTAACTAAATAAATCATTTTTACTAAAACAAGAGGGAATTAATTAATGCAAATCTATGAGAAAATAATAAATAATTTAATTAGGAAAAATTTTATTATTTTGCTAATTAAAATAGAATTTAGGAAAAATCTTTCAAAAACCCTAAATTAACCTAAAAAGAAAATTTAATTATTATTTTAATATTAATATTTTTAAATATCCCAAAGTACCCAAAATATTTTAATTAACTCCAACCCACCTATATTCCTTTTTCCTTTTTTTCTTTTTTTTTCCTCTCTTCTTCCTTTTCTTTCCTTTCTTCTTTTCCTCTTCCTTCTTCTTTTTTTGTTTCCCTTCCCCTGACCTGGTCTAGCCCACCTTCGGTCTAATCCCCGTCCTTCTGGGTTGCGCACTACACTCTTTCTTCTTTTTCTTGGCTGGTCCAGTTCCCCTTTCCCTTTCTTTCTTTTTTTTCTTTTGGACCGCTGGTCCACCCCCTTCTCCTTCTTCCCCGATGCACGCCTACTACTCCCTGATTAGCGCTGTAATTTCCACCACCGATCACTCTGTTTGACCATCCATTCCTCCCCTCTCTTCCTAGCTGACTTGCTTGTCATTTTGTCTTAGCCAACCATCCCCTCTCCTACGTGTGCCCATCCCTTCTCCCCATCAACCATGGCCTACAATGGTAGACCTGCATGAAAAAGGGTGAATTTAAGTTAACCAAGATAGCCTAAGATTCCTTTATGGTGATAAAAAGGAAACTAAGTTAAACACTCATCCTAACATTACCTAACTTATAAAAATAGTTTGAGATTGAGTTTGATGCTAGTGGAGTTGGTATTGGAGTTATTTTACAATAAGAAGGGAAGATAAATTCCTTATTTAGTGAAAAAATTAATGGCTCTAGGGTAAATAAACACACATATGATAAGAAGTTCTATACTTTAATCAAAGCCATTGATCATTGTTCACACTACTTAAGGCCACAACAATTTGTGTTGCACACAAATCATGAGTCGTTGAAGTACATCAATAGCCAACATAAGCTTAATCCAAGGCATGTAAGATGGGTAAATTTTTACAGTCTTTTCCTTTGTAGCCAAACATAAAAGTGGAAAACACAAACGTAGTAGTAGTAGTAGATGCACTCTCTAGGATATATTGTATTCTTTCTCCATTAGAGGTGTGAGTATTGAGGTTTGGGTGCATTAGAGAGCTCTGCAAAGAAGATGAAGACTTTGGTTGCTACTCCAAGGATCAAGACAAAAAGAAGGGGTTGTTTTTCCTTCAAGACGGGTTCCTCTTTAAGAACAGCAACCTCTATAATGCCAAATGTTTTCTTTAACAATTAATTGTGAGGGAAGTGCATGGAGGACTAGCTAGACACTTCATCATCGACTAGATCATGGACTTAATAAGTGAGGATTTGTTTTGGCCCAAACTTATGGGAGATATATAAAGTGTAATAAGTAGGATTGTGACTTGTCAAAAGTCCAAGAGTCACTACCACCAAGGACTATACACTCCCTTACCTATCTCACATCAACTATAGGATCATGTGAGCGTGGACTTCATTATACTATTACCTAAGACAAAAAGGTAAAATGTTGCTATAATGATGGTGTCGGATTAGTTCTCTAAGATGAATCATTTCATTACATGTCATAAAATGGATGATGCCTCTTATATAGTTGATCTATTTTTCTAGGAGATAGTTAGGCTACACAGTATTCATAAGTCTATTGTCTCATATAGGGATACCAAGTTCCTTAGCTACTTTTAGAAAATCCTATGAGGTTAGTTGGTACCAAATTTCTATTTAGTATTACCTACCATCCACAAACAAATGGGAAAACTAAGGTCATCAATAGAACCATCAAAACACTCCTCAGAATTTTTGTTCACAAATACTTAAAGGATTGAGACACCAAACTTTCACATGTTAAGTTTTCCTACAAATCAATCACTAACCTATGTTATAGGATAATCACCTTTGAAGAAGTATATGGGGTGAAACCTACTACTCCCATCAATATTTTCCTCTTTCCATTAATACCCACACACTCTTTAAAGTACAAAAATGGGCTAAGGGAATGAAGAAGCTTCGTGAACAAGTAAGGTTAAAAATTGAGAGGGTGAATTAAATGAACAAGAAAAATTTCAATAAGCACCGGAATAAAATACTTGCATGAACCAAGAGATCTGAATGATTTTGTTATGAAAGGAAGAAAAAAAATCATATCTATAAGTGTTGATCTGAAAAATTTATTATGAATATTAATAACATTGCTTTTAATTTGGAGGATATAGGAGATATATCATACACATTTAATGTGGGAGATCTACTTCCTTACATCCAAGATGAACCTTTCAAAAATAAGGATTTAACTTTTGAAGAGGGAGAGGATGATGCAAGAGCATCGCCATTTGATGATAAAATTTCACCAATAATTTTCCCAAGTTTGAGAGCCATAAAACTATACTTACTTGAAAAAATTAATTATCTATCAAAATCTAGCCATAAAAACCATTCAAGCTAAGCAAACCATGCAAAACATCTCCTTGTGTTGTCCATAAACAAACCTAAAAGAATACCCCTTTTCCCAAGATTTTCCTATTATTTTACCCATATTTCCCAAATATTTTAGCCCTAAACCTCCCTAAAATGTGAAACCTATATGCACCCTTTAGAAAACACACAAACTAGCAACAAGTTCCTCTCATATTGGATTTCAAGTCACTTTTTCCACTTGTGAAGAATAATACAAATTTGGGGAAGAACAAGGAAGACTAGAAGATAATTATTAATTTTTCTTGTTACTTATAAGATTAAAAGGACCTCTTTCTCTTTTCATTTTTATATTATGGCTTTTGTGTGAATTAGAACATGTGACAATAGGGGAGGGCATTCAAACTCTATACAAGTATCGACCCATGACCAAATCACATGGACAAAAACATAAGTAGATTTTCTTCTTCTTTTAAGCTCTAATCATATTTTAATAGTTGGTTAAGTTATAACCTCTAATCCAATATTTATTCTATAATTGTCAAGGATAGAATGAAAGAAGAACAACTTACCTTTTGCCTGCATATTTTTCTCTCAAGAAACCAAGAGTCCTCCTTCATTCTCTAGGAGTAAGATTTTGAAGATCTTACAAAAGTATTACAATATTTATCCTAAGAGTTTATACATTAGGTTCTTTTTGTAAGTATTGATTCAAGGGGTTATCAAGAATCAATTTTTATCCTCTCAAATCTCTCCCATTTCTCTCTTTCTTTTCAATTGTTGTAAGACTTCTCGAAACACCATCACCTAGCACGATGTAAGTTATATTTTATATGATTCAAATATATCATTGGAATATATACGTTTTTTTTATTTACCCCAGTAATAAACACTCTACCTAGAAGATGAACAATAGACTTTTTTACGCCCTTAGAAAGCCTAGAGGGGATAACCTCTTGCTGAGTCTTCCATGGATTACACTTTGTAGAGACTAGTATGATAATTCTATAAGTAGACAGACTTATTATGTTAAATAACGAATGGAAATGATGAGAGGAGAATAAGTTACTTAACAATATCATAAATTAACCCTATCTTCAAAAGGATAGAATGATCATTATTAACCTTATCTTCTTGAGGATAGCATGATCATTCATGAATTTTCTATTATTTACAAAGCTCCTATCTTGCACAAAATTTTAAAATTTTCTATGTAGCTTCTAACTTTAGAGAGAAAGGTGAACACTCTAATGTTAGGATTAAGTTGACCCCACTTGGGTCGATTCTACTTCAAATCTGCCAAGATGAAGAAATATTGGGATTTCCACTTTTTTTTTCATCGAGGATCAAGACATCTTAATGAATTTATTTTTTCCCCTAATCTGAATGGAATAAATGCTTAGGGATGATTGATACCTTAAATATTTGAAAAAGTACCTAAATAGATCTAATGCTTGTCTAACTTCTAATAATTTATAGCCATAAAGAAAGCTAATTACAATCCTCTGGGCATTAGGGACAAATTGAGTCTTGCTTAGCCGATAGGCTTGGATAATTTCTCTCAGAAATGCATGTAAGGGAACATGTATGCCAACATAAAGTGCCTTAACATATAAGGTTATTCATCTATTAGGTGGACTATTGGGTCTGTCTAAGGGGGTTTACTAAATTAATGTTAGAGAAGAAGGAACATGGTATCTAATATGAAACGTCTCTAGTGGAGCCTTGGTAACATTACTCAGAAGGAGTGTGTCTGAGTCAAAAGATAAAGGTTTGGACATGTTGATAGAAGGAGGAGTATTAAAAAAGTGAAAGGGGATTGGTTGGTTCATAACTAATTGGCTCATCAAATAAAAAAGCGAAGGAAAATTGAAGTAATGATCGAAGTATTCAAAGAGTGAGAAGTAGAGGAGTCAGAAAGGTGAGTAAGATGTTTGAAAAATAGATCTATTAGAAGAGTAGCATATTTACTTGATCTTTTAAATTACTAGTGGTAATAAAAACTCCATACATTTGATTATTGTCATGGATCTTATTTTGCTAAACTCCCCCACTTATGGCCATTGTAGGATGATTTGTCCAAATCTCTATGGAAGAAGGCAACAATAGTGTGGATGGTACTTTAACATTGAATTAGAGATGAATCCTTATAGGATTTTGATAAATTTATGAAGGTTAAGAAAGTTCTACGATGAAGAAAAAAGGAGTGAAAGTTAAAAGAAGACAAAGAGTAATAAATATTAGATGTGAGCAAAGATTGTAAATTGAGAGGTATATATTTAGTGATGTACAATGATCAGACTTGCCTTGTTTTTTATTTGAATTATGAATAATTTTTTGGTATTTTTGACAAAATCCTCTTGGAAGCCTCACCTTTTGAGAGTGTATAATGTGAAATCAAAGCCTTCATTCCCACCTTTTCTTATATAATATAATGACATCAGAATGCATGAGCTTTAATGATCTAGGAAATTATTCCTATTATAACAACTGGTTTCCCAAATCGATTGACTAGTTATATTGTAATTTCATATCTATTTCTAATTTGGATCCAAATCTTTTTTTTCATATTTATGAAAACTTCTTATTAGAGTCTAATTATGCTAATAAGCATATGGTAGTGCTTTGGGATTATTTTTACATTATTTATATCATTACATGATTTTAATTAATATTTTTTCTAAAAAGTAATTTTGAGGTAACCCTCACCTTCTCTCTTCTCCTTAACCTATCCTTCTCTCTTATGGCAGCTAGGGTGTGAAGTTGACTTTGTGCACCATCACCCAACTCACCAATCTAGTACCATCTTCCTTTTTTACTACACTCAACCACCCATCACTCAAACAAGTCTGCTCTTACTTCTTGGTTACCCACACTAAACATTACGAGTCTCATCTACCTCTCTCCTGTGAATGTTAACTAAGCATCACCTTCATACCTGTCAATTCTGATCCATTTTTATATCTTACCTATTGTTCTTACTCTCTTTTCCCTTTATACCTTTCATTTTCCAAGTGTTGAGCATCCCTTCATTTTTTCCTTTATTTGACTCGACTATGAAAAATAAAGACTTGCTCTAGTTTTCTCCCCTCGTTGTGTGAAAATTATATTCCTCTTTCTTCCTCTTCTAATATTAGTTTTATTTCTCCCTTGTTTTCCTTAGGTAAAAAAAAATTAATTTTTGAGAAACGTTGAAGATTTAAATTCTTTCCTTTAGTACCCTATTTTTGATGAAAAGTTTATGTTTTATGTCCTTCTTCTTCTTTTAAATTTTCCTTAAACTTAATGAAGTTTTTAAAGGTGATTTTTAATGGTTTTAAAATTAATTCTTTTAAGGATCGAGGTTATACTAGATAGCCATCAAGTAAAAGCTTTGGTTCTAGAAGAGTTGCTTCAAGGTAAGTCATTCTTTTCTTTAATATAAATGAGGTTATATGGCCTCTTGGAGATTCCATGTGTTTGGTGTGTTAATTTGAGCATGAAATAATTTATATCCTAGAATTTAAGCATGTGATATAAATTCTTACTAATGTTAGCATTGATGAGTTTCTCTAATTTTATGCATAAGTTGGTTATGTAGGCATGATTCATTCAATTATTTACATTACCATGTATCTATATAATTCTATGTGTGCAACATGTATTTTTTCATGTTTTTAATGACATAAAAGTATGCTAGGATTAATATGGTAAATTTTGGAAATTTTGGGTGTGTGTATTGCAAGTTTGGGTAGTGTTTTACCCAGACAAGTTGATTTATTCCTCAAACCCATCGACTAGTTGTGTGAGAAGTCAAATGGTTTAGAGATTTAGATTAGTTGATCATGAGAACAATTGATTGGTTTGATAAACTAGTCGATCGATTTTGATGAACAATTAATTGCTTTCTCAAACCCATAGATTGGTGTCTCTATAGACTAAAATAGTTTGGTCTCTACTTAGACCCATCGACTGATTGGACCAAGCTAGTTGAGTAGCTTCTATTACCAATCAAGTGGTTGGTTAAACCCATCAACTAGTTTCTCTATAGGCCAAAATGAGTTGGTATCTACTTAGACCCATCAACCTATTGGACCAAAACCCATTGACTGGTTCCTATGAACAGTTGATTAGTGACGCCAATTAGTCGACTAGTCCTCTAGTGCTGACTTGGTCCAAGTCTAATATGACCAGGAAAGGTGGCTGGTCATGGGGACCGATCGACTGGTTTAGCTGAATGATTGTTGGATCGTTTATGAATTGTAGTTATTTTCTTTAGCCTTTCGCATTAATACCTACATGTAATTATAAAATTTAAATTATGACTTCAACTATGATTACCTTGAACTTAATAAGAATCATAATGATGGTATTTAGGACTTCAACTTGATTAAGTTTGGTTTCATATCTAAGCACCAACTTGGTGGCTTTTATGCCTTATGATGTGTTTGGTGTTATCACTTGGAAACAATCGATTTGGTTAGTAATGAAATTTAAATTGTGTTTGGTGTTATCACTTGGAAACACCCATTTGGTTAAATGTGGATTTTATTTGTGATTTGTGATATCACTTGAAAATATATAATAGTGGAATAAGATTTTGTACAAGCATATTTTTTTCCGACTCTTAGGGTAGATGCTGGGAGTTAGTGGGTGGGTCACGCTGTGGTTATATTTTCACTCAGTACCTATTTCCTTGTCTACCCAGGCCAAGTTTGGTAGGGGTTATGTACATATCTTTGAGGTATAGGATTATACTATGGTAGGATGATGTGGTATTGATGCCTAGTGTGGTTGTGTGAGGTATCCTAGTATAAGCCCTCTAGCACTTCGTATTGTCCATTGCTTAGGTAGGTGTGGTATTCCAACTGTTTAACCCTCGTGGTGAAGACATTCAATGTGTGGTGGGTGTGGTATCCCAATTTGTGTGTGCTCTTGTAGTAGGTGCACTTGATGTGTGATGGATGTGGTATCCCCAAAGAAAGCTCCTTCAATGTATCTTGACGTCGTGGTGGGTGTAGTATTCTATTTTGATTATTTTTGCTACCATAACTCTTCATCTTTGTGGAGAATTGGATGTAGCTGAACAAACTATCATATTAACCAGAACTATGTGGTCACTAAAGGGATTATTTTAATATGGTTTATATAGTATGGGTTGTGATGCATTTGCTATATTGTTATCCTTCCATGATTTCCCTACAAGCATTTCTTGTTATACTACTACTATAAGACTAAGTGTTCAATTGTATCACTTATCAACATGTTGTTATAAGACTTTAATGTGCTACATGAGCCTTACCATATTTTAGGTAATGTGTTTACTAGTACTTCATCGTATTGATACTACACTTGTATGGTGATGATCCAGCTTTAGGTCTCAAAAGCATAGGATGATTTGTAGTATTACTGCTCTTAGTTAGAGTATGTTGGGGGTGATGGTGTGGGTCATTAGCCGACCATTACTTAATGTTAGAGGTTTATGTTTATGATTCAAAGTTAGGCTAACCGGTTAGAGTGCTATGTCCACTACGTAGGAAAATGTTTGTATTCTTAGTTATTTAAAATCTTGGTTCGATTCCTTGTATTTGGTTTTACAACCTATCATACACATTCTATCCATACTATTTCTCTCGCCTATATTATCTTATAACTTAACATTAACATTATGATCATGCATCTTTTCATTCGGTGTGCCATTTTGCCTAAAATTAGTTATGGGCTTTACTTTTCAAATGATCATACCTCTTTTATGGTTAATATGGAGGGAACATTCTCCAATTTGATTATTCAAATGTTCCTTCATTATCTTAAAAGTAAATTTTTTTTGTTCAAAATTTGGGGATGTTATAGTACCACTTCCTCACTAGGTTGGTTCCATACTCAGGACAAAGGTAATATGCTATCCTTAATCACATAATATTTTCCCTCTTCCCCCTCCCTCACCACTATATATATATATATATAGTCTTGTATCCATTTTAGGGCATCTAAAATTATAATATAACTCTCTCACTTTCACTCTCTCCTCTCTCCTCTATACTCCCTTGATACTTTGTTTTTTACTCAGCAATACTTTCATTTCCTAAGAGCCCCTTGGTTTATAAAACACCAACAACATCCTTAAAAGGCTTAAAAATGAGTTTTAGGTAAAAAAAAAAACCATTAACCTCTAACCAATAGTTTTGATCCTCAAGAATAGTAAGTGAGTGTGAATAGTAAATCCTAATGTATAGTAATTTTTAGCAATAAATCCTAATGTGTAGTAATTTTTAGCAATAAAATATTGTTTTAACTTTTATATTGAAGCTTTTTTGTATAAAATGACATTTTTGTCAACTAAAGAATGGTGATTTTATGTGAATAGATAATATTTTTAGCTGACAACCTTATATGATGAAAATTATGCAAAACATAAATAATTTTATCTTTTGGTGTAGCTCCCCTAAATTTTGAACCAGAAAATTTCATTTTGGAGACAATGTGAAAGAGTATTAAAAATAAAATGGGCAAAATGCTACCTCCACATTATCCATAGAAGATGTGATATCATCACCCTAACAAAACAGTAATAACACCAAGAATGTGAATGATATAGATCAGAGAGAGAGAGAGAGATTTACAAAAATCTATTATCACAAGATGATTTTTACAATTTAGAAAGGACTTATTTTGTTAACTAAATATCACCTCAAAACTAGTCCTAGCCTGCAATAAGGCCACACTAGAAAACAAAGCTTAAAATATTATATCAAACTACTTTTCCATTAATGGAAAAACATAAATTATATTCCGTCGCAATATAAGGAAATATTTTATAAAAAGAAGGTGCTGGTATTATAGAAATTAGGAATAAAAAAGATGCAAAATATGTTAGGTTGTGAGCATAATCAGAAACAAAAATATAATATTAGACAGGAATCAAAATCATATGAGTTTAATAAAAATCTTATTCATGAAAATGTTTATCTAAAATCATTTGTGTTGACAAATGATTATTTCAAATATCAATATGAAGTCAAAGTTGTTTCTAAAACAAATAAAATAATTGAACATTTCATCGAGCTCCATTCATAAAATCAAGGAATTAATTCCAAAAATATGGGGTATTAAAAAAGGATATTAAAAAAAGAAATTAACAAAGTATATATAAATGAAACCATACTACTTAAGCATGAAGAAATTGAGTTTGGTGAAACATTAAGCAATAATGAAGTAACAAATGCATGCTCAAAGCAAGAAGAACAAGAATAACAAATACAAGGGAGAGGAAAAGAGGATGACAACACTGATAAAAAAAGGTTTGAAGCATTAGCAATGGTGAAGGTTCTTCATGTTACTGGGACATCTACCTTATATTTGTGTGTAAATAGGTGAATGTAAAAATCTATTTAGGTTAAAGTGAAGCAAGGGGGAAAGAGAGAGAGAAAGAAAAGCAAATAAAGTTATAGATGAGAGTTAAAGTTTGAAAACTCTATCTATGCCATCAAAATAATCTAAGATATAGATGCCAATTCCAAATTAAAACTGTTGTCTATTGTGTTCATTTTAGGACACATTATGTACAACTATTTGATGCATATGAAATAAAAATTGGTTCATGCTACGAAGATAGTGAATTAGGATATTTACCACCAAAATTTAAAGTAGAAATGGAGGTTAAAGAAGAGGAAAATATAAACTTAAGAATCCTTTATATTTATATACTCATGTCTACCACTCAAAGTTTCAACTCTTGAGATAAAAAAAAAGTAAGATTTGAAGAATATAATCAATTAAACTCTTCACTCATTTTTAAAGGTGCATCACACCATAAAGGAGGAAAATATAAGGTAACTAAAATCTAATTTCATTCATGTGTGAGTCAAAGAATTATATAGAAGTGTATTGGTCTCATTGAGTTACAAACTAACTCAACAAAAGTGAAAGGAGCTGATTTGGTTATAAAAACAAAATAACTAGTTATCTAAGGGGAATAACTAAGCTATAATCTCACCAAACAAGAATCAACTAATGAATTTTTTAGCTTTTTAAATCAACCTTAAACATCCCCAATACCCTTGCATATAATTTTGGGATATATCTTGCAAGAAACCATGATAAAAAAGTACTTTAATCCACCATTGGTTGGTAGAAAGAAAAACTTAAGCTTTACACATGTTGTGGTAGGTTCATACGACTTTGATGGCATCTTATGGCTGGAATTTCGTCCATGGCCTGTTGAGGACATGCACTCGATGATCCCAACCTGATTTGGTAGTGTTTTATAGGTTAAAGTGCTAAACTAATAGCTAATAAATTATAAAATCTATAAAAGTAAGGCTAATAGTGCAAGGTTGATTCCTAGTACTACAATCAACATAAAAGTTACAAATGTTTCTACAAAAATCCGTTAAATCATGACTTTTCCTCCTTGTTTTTTTACACCATTAAGCCCACAAGTTGTTTATAAAACTCAATACTTTAGTAGCTATGAGTTGCCAGCTATATGACATCCATTTCCATGCCAAATTTGTTCCAAAAATTGAGGGAAAATGGCAACTATAGCTGCTGGGCTATTATAAAAATGTGCATTGCATTTCTCCCCTCCTAGTTGAATTGGCGAGCCATAAAAAGTTATCAAAAGGTGGTAGCTAAAAGAATTTTATTGGCTTGGAATGAAGCCATCAACCCCTTCTCCTAGTAAGAAGCATTTGAGGCTGTCATACTTAGTGAAATAATTGGCTGCCTTTGCGTAATTCCCCTAAGATAAGTGTATTTGAATCCTTCATCCTTATTGTGAATTGGTTGTTTTTATCTATTTTTTTTTGCCCAAAATACCCCTAAATAATGATTCTTGAAATGAGTTGAAATGAGAACAAAATGCATCATTAAAGTTGTTAGAAAATTTTGACATGTAGTTGGATGCTCTCGCATCACTATTTATATTCAAAAGCATAGTTGAGAATGTTCTCCGTTAACCTTGGTTTATCAAATGAGCATATTTTTTTTACTTGATAGGTTGTATATGGTTTTTCTTATTAGAATAATCATGTATGAATTGTTGTCCATTTGTATTCTTTTAGTAGTGTTGTTCAGTGCTTATAGTTTAGAATCAAGCTAATCTAGCATTCTTGTGTTTTTCCTATTGTTTGATGCTTTTGGTTATTAATGAATTTAAGTATTGTTTCTTTCCTACTCTTGGAGTTGTTTTTTTGTAAAATTTGATCTTTTAAATTTAATTTATACAGACACACACACACACACACACATGCGGAAGCATGCATGCGCGCACACACACATAAACACTAGTGGTTTCTCTGTTCATATACATGGTTTCATAAATGTTTTAGTTTTTCATCTGAAAAAATTTAGATATAGCTCAATATCTCTATCATTTTAAATATGAAGTAATATTCCACAATTTTAGTTTTATTGGCTTTTACATTACCTTGAAAAGAAAAAAATCTAGATGAGAAAGTTTGGGTGTTACAAACTGATCCTCACATGTTAATAACAACTTCCAATCATCCAAAAAAAGAAAAAAAGTGAATAATAATAATAATAATAAGTAAATAAATAAATAGATACTTATAATAATAATAATAATAATAATAATAATAATAATAATAATAATAATAATAATAATAATAATAATAATAATAATAATAATAACAAATATAATGGTACAGTAAATGAGTTACTAGATAGATTTATGAGTTACCCATCTTTTTACTTTCCCTCCAATAAGTTCATCTTTTTTAATTAATTTTGTAACACCCCTAAAATTCACTACTGTAAAATTTTGCTTAATAAAAAGGTTTAATAGAAGTAAAATAGCAAAACTGTGAATTATGGGGATATTACCGCCACACTTAGTACCAGACCGGTTCACTCCTACCATTCCAATACCAAGTGCTAAGGCTAAAAAGGATTATCATCAAACTTAAGTCAATACATAAGCCAATAATTCATAAAAGAACTAGAAACTTCATAACATGGAAATCAGAGTATGCATAAAAAGTTTATAATCCAAAGGAGTACATAATTAAAGTTCCCAAAGAAAAAGGAAGTACATCACGATAAAACAAGGCTAAAATAAGGAGATACAAATTAAAATGAATGAAAGATAGAATCTAGCCAAGTCACTCTCGATCCCTAGGACAATTCTAGGCTCAACTCTTGACCCCTCTAGATGCCTCGCAAGTGTCGTAGGTATCGAAGATACCATCTCCTACTTGCACAAACTCAGGTGGGTCCTCTGCTCGTGGGAATGAGCAGCACCTATGAAATAGGTGGTTAGTACACTACATACTAAGCAAGGTAACCATGTGCTAAGGCCACCACACAAAGGCACTTAATTCAAGCATGATAACACAACATCATAAAATTGTTTCAGATAAATAAAGGCCAAATTGTAGGCTACATAAACTATTTATTTAATCTTTGATCGATACTCATTTCACACCATACTTTTTATCCATCCATGCAAGTATGGAAACTCCACTATTATTGCTAGTGAATAGATCACTTGTAGGGCAAAATACACCTGTCCACTATTATATGGTTGTGAATCAATCTCTAGGGCAAAATGCTCCTGGCCACTATTATGCCGGTGGATCGGTCTAGCCTCGACTCTCATTGTGTTCCACTGTAAGTACTTTGTGTCTTTTACATGTCTTATCAAACTTAGGGTTTGGTTTATTGAGCTCGAGATCCTCCACAATTATAGCTGGTGGATCGGTCACTTATGGGGTAGAACGCACCTAACTATTATTATATGTCAGTGCATCGGTCTCTAGGGCACCCCGGCACCTAGCCACTATTATGCTGATGGATCGTTCTAGGCTAGGCTCAATAATCTTTCACTTTACATGATTAATGTTTTGCCGTGTCTTATTCAACAAGGTTCACCCTAGAAATGCATGACTAGATCCATCTACGCTTATCCTCCCAAAAGGGCTGGTCCTATATCTTGAGACTTCTGCACCTCCTAACTCACCCCAACATCCTTTCCTTATTCCACTACTCACACTGGAGGCCCAATTTCTAGGTGTGTGGGTCAAGGCCCACTACCTAACACTAATAAGCCCATTCACAATCTTCCCTAGGGTTTTCTCCAGAAAACCCTAATTTGGGCATATATAGCCCATCCTCCTCTACCCCACGTACCCCATATTGTTTTAACACCCCACACATCACAACCCTTAGATTCAACCCTCATCATCTCACTTTACTCCCCAAGTACACGTGTGCCCATGAAACCTTGGGTGACCACACCTAACCCTAGATGGCCATGCCAACCCTAGCATCCTTCTTTCCACATGTCACCCCTCCATTTCTCACCTTCCACTCTTACTTCCCACGATACCCATGCTCACCCCACTCATGATAATCCCCATATTCTCATCTCATACTCCACTCACCCTCATTTATTTTCTTTTTTTCTACCTTCTCAAATTAGGGTTATCTCTCAAAACCTAGCTCGGTCTCTTATGTACCATTATACCATCCCACATACTATTTTTCACCCAAAGCCCCTAATCACCCAAAAAACTTTTCCATTACCTTCCTCACACCCCAAGACAACTTTCCAAACATCAAGTCCACCCCCATGCATACTCTATCCATCCCTTGTAAAACCTCAAAGTTTTCATGCACAACCCTAAAAATTCCATGCAAAATCCTAGATTCTCCCATGCAACCCTAGATTCTCCCATAAAAAGTTTATCCACTTTATTTTGCTTTAAGTCCCCTTTTATTCTTCCTCTCATGGATCATGGGATGTTTAGGTCAATCCCACATCCCTTAGTCAACTTATTTCCCCCTGGCCAACTTACTTCTCCTTGGTCCACTTACTTCCCCGTTTTTCCTTCTTCATCCTTCCACCCCATATCACTACATTAACTATCCTAGCATGCATGTCCTAAAAAGGCCACATAACATCATATCAAAATTCACAGTACCAACATATTGTACACATGTCATAAGAGAACACAAAAGCATACTTCAACTCTAATCTGCACTACATATAAAAGAGTTAAAACAATAGCACAAGATACAAAATATATCATTATATATGGCATCCAAGGCATATAAGACACATATCACACATAAGGCCTTACCTACACCATTACCTAATACGTCACCGGTCTTGGAGCACGCTTCTATGCCTCGTTAGGGTTTTGAATAATTTAACCTATAAGATGGAAAAACTAAGGATTAGTTTCCCTCCTACAAAAAATACTATTATTTCTTATTTAATTCTAAGATTAGTTGATGTAGGAGCATTTAATGATTGTCATGTTCATCTTAATTCTCAAGGTGAGGAAGAATTAGCTTTCCTAATGTTGGAGCCTATCATATTAAATGTTCTTGATAATTTATATATGCTTGGTGTTGAAAACAATACAAGTTGATCGTGTAGGTATATTACATATTTTCAAGAAGAAGATGTTAATGCACCTTAAAAGTGTATAAGTATTCAAAGCATGCAAGACTATGGTATACATAGGATGATACTTTATAACAAGAATATATGGTAATGATTCTCATTAGTTTTATTAACTTGTTATAAACCCTAACCCTAAGTGTATTTTATGTAAGTTAGGGTTTGATATAATTTCATGTATGTATCATAGTTACTTGTATGACTTTATAATGTTAGTCATTAGTATCATTTAGCCAATGATATTATGATTAGGATTAAGTAGTATATGGGCTTAATTCAAGTGAATTAAATGGGCTTGAATTAAGGTTAAGAACCGGCTGGATGAGCTTGTTTGAACTAGCTAGAACTTCCTACCTATAAATACACTTAAACATGCAGAGAGGATAGAATGGAATATATAGAATTTTGAACACAAATTTGAGCACAGCAATGCCTCCATTGATCTCTCCTTTTGAGTCTTCTTTGAGAAAGGAAACCCTGGGGAAAATTTCCTTCCCCCATTGATCTCAACATTCAAACCTTTGAAGCCTGATTCAAACCTTCAAAAACCCTCCTGCATTTCAACCAATTTTTCTTTGAGTTTAATCCATATTAAACCTTCATTTCTTCTACTCAATTTTGTTATTGATATTTCCAAAAAAACAACCATTGATCCAACCCTTCCCTCTACTTTGATTATGCATCATTATTGGTATGAAAGCTTTAATTGTTTAGAAGTTGTCGATCAGACAGGTTATCATATATGGTGTTCATGCATCAAAAACACACTAGTAGCTTGATCTTTTCTTTTAATTATTGCATCTTTGGATCTTATTGAATTGTTCTTGAATTTCTTGGTCAAAGTTCTTGAAATCTTGCAACATTATTGTTGCATTTTCCCCAGCCAAGTTGCAACAATCTTCGACCAGGTTGTAGTTCCAGCCGCACTTTCCTTTATGTGTGTTGCCTGGTGTTGCTTCGATCGACTTGTTCATCCCTATAATTTCTTTCCATATTAATTTTCCTCCCTATCTATGTGTGATCAAGTATTAATCCATCCATTTCATTTTCATTTTGTGTATCAATCTAGAAAGGACACAAAAAAACCCAAGACCTAGATTGTATTTCAGCACACGGTTGAACAAATGCGTGTGTGTATCCTGGCTTCCCCGAGTTATTTCCTCTCATTTTTCTCTCAAAGAACCACTCTATACTCTCCCTCTATTCTATAAATCTACTATGAAGCAACACGTTCGAATATTCAACTTAAAGACATTTATATGTTGAAGAAATCTGCGACACTCTATGATTTTATGTGACTGAAATTTTGAGCCATATATAGAAGATCACTTCCATCTTGTGTGTTCCTATGGTTACATCTTCTCATTTTTTCTTAATCAAGGAATGAAAGTAGTAAAATTTAATTTTATTGTGAATTAGCAAAAGTTTTTGCCTTGTTTGGTTGCAAGAAAAAAGATTCCAGCACCTACACATTTGTGGAATCTATTGTGTGCAACAAAAAGAGTTGTGTGTCAACCTTCACCATGGCTAGTGAAGAATTTTGTGCCTTGGTAGAGTCTATCAAGAGCCTCACCACAGGAATGGATGCTCAATTGCAAAATCAAAACACACTTCAACATCAACTACAAAGTGTGGAAGCTAAATTGGTCCAACAAGAAAGGCATAAACCATGGCAAGTTCAAATGGAAACTACACATGATAGTGTGGAAGGAAGAATGAAGCATATCTACCATAAAAAGAGTGGATTTGGAAATTCTAACATGCATCACCAAGAAGAGGGAGAAGATGTGATGAGTTCCTTTGGCTCAAGCAACCAAAGAAGACCAACTACATTTCAAGTAAGACATGCATACCATGAAGATCAAGGTATTAAACTTGACCCTCCTGAATTTTATGGTCATTTGAATGTGCAGTCATTTTTTGAATGGTTGCATAAGGTTGAGGCTATTTCTAAATTTAGAGAATATGAGGATGAAAGAAAATGAAAACTAGCTACTCTTAAATTCAAAAATTTTGCTCGAATTTGGTATGATAATTTAAAACAAACAAGAGAAAGACAAGATAAGTCAAAAATAAAATATTGGGAAAAAATTAAAAATCACCTAAGAAAGAAATTTGTAGCTAGAGAGTATGAGTAAGATATGTATGTTAAAATTACTACTCTAAGGTAAGGTTTATTTAGTGTAGAAGAATAAACTAGAGAATTCTAAAGACTAGCCCTTAATTGTGATGTTCGTGAAAGAAAAGAACAAAAATATGCTAGATACTTAGGTGGCTTAAATAAATTGATAAGAGAAAAAGTTGACATGTACTCATATGATTCTCTGGATGATTTTATTAAATTGGCTATGAAATTTGAAATAAAAACCAAAACAACTAAAGCCTATGTTAAGTCTAATCCTTCAACTTCAACTAAACCCTATTCTAACACCTTTACACCTAAATCAACATCTTCATATCATAAAAAGAATAATAGAGATGATAAAGGTAAAAATAAGGTAGTTGAAATGGCAAATAAATAATGTTTCAAATGTAAAGTATATGGACATTTTGCTAGAGATTGTCCTAACCAAAGAGCCTTAACCTTACATGAAATAGAAAACATGGAACCATGTAGTGATGATGAGGAATTAGAAGTTGAATCCCCTAATGAAATATTAACTATGGAAGAAGAAGAAGGAGATCCATGCTTTGTAATTCAAAGAGTTTTACAAATGCAACCTAGTGTTACACCTACTCAAAGAGAGAAGATTTTTAAGACCAAGTGTAAAATAGGTAACATGGTTTGTAGACTCATAATTGATAGTGGTTCATGTACAAATGTTGTTAGTGAAGCAATGGTTAAGAAACTTGGTTTGGAAACTACTAATCATCCTATACCCTATTCTTTACAATGGCTAAATAAGGATAAAGGAGCTAAAGTGAACAAAAGAGCTTTAATCATATTTTCTATTAGAGATTATCATGATGAAGTTCTATATAATGTTTTTCCTATGGATGCTTGTGGATTACTTTTAGGTATATCATGGCAATATGATAGAAAAGAAACTCATGATGGGGTAACTAATGAATATGTGGTGAAAAATAAAAAGCAATTGTATAGCCTAACACCTTCTTTATGTGATCATATGCCTTTGAGTGATGACAAAAAGAGATTATTTTTACATGAAAAGGATATGGAGAAATGCATAGAAGAAGAAGGAATTTGTTATGCTTTAGTTTCTAAGGATTCTAAACTTGAAAAACAACAAATTGCAAATCCTTATCTAATTAAGTTTCTTGATGAGTATAATGATGTATTTCTAGATGACTTACCTCCTAGATTACATCCTAAAAGAGGTGTAGAACATGCCATTGATCTTGTTCCCGGTATGCCTATTCCTAATAAACCGGCTTATAGATGCAATCTAGAAGAAGCTAAGGAATTACAAAAACAAATACAAGAGCTTATAAATAAAGGATTTGTGAAGGAAAGTATGATTCTTTGTATATTTCTTACAAATGTTGCTTATGTCAATTTTATGAGTTATTTTTGGAAAACTTTATGGCATATGCTTGGTACTAAATTGTTATTTAGCACTTCACATCATCCACAAACTGACGGTTAAACTGAAGTAACTAATAGAACTCTTGGTACATTATTAAGAGGTTTAGTTAATAAAAGTACTAAAGATTGGAATGTTAAGTTAGCTCATACAGAGTTTGCTTATAATTGTAGTCCATCTAGTACTACTTAAACTAGTCCGTTTGAGGTGGTTTATGGTGTGAATCCTCACATGCCTGTTAATATGATTCCTTTGAAAAAAGGTACATTATAAAATTATGAAGCTAAACATAGCGTACAATTTTTTCAACAGATTCATGAGAAAATCAAAAATAACATTGAAAAAGCCAATGCAAAGTATAAAGCTCAAGCAAATAAGCATAAAAACTCTTATGTGTTTTCTCCTGGTGATTTAGTTTGGTTGCATTTGCGTAAAGAAAGATTTCCTAATTTATGTAAAAAGAAACTGATGCCAAGAGTTGATGGTCCATTTAAATTAATAAGAAAGTTTGGAGATAATGCTTATGAACTTGAAATTTTAGATTATTATGGTGGAATTTCAAGAAATTTTAATGTTGGTGATTTGTCTCCTTATTATTCTGATGAAAATTTGAGGGCAAATTCATCTCAACTTAGGGAGAATTATGTAGGAGCATCTAATGATTGTCATTTTCATCTTAATTCTTAAGTTAAGGAAGAATTAGCTTTCTTAATGTTGGAGCTTATCATATTAAATGTTCTTGATAATTTGTATATGCTTGGTGTTGAAAATAATTCAAGTTGTTCTTATAGGTATGTTACATATTTGTAAGAAGGAGATGTTAATACACCTTAAAGTGTACAAGTATTCAAAGCATGCAAGACTATGGCATACATGGGATGATACTTTACAACAAGAAGATATGGTGATGATTCCTATTACTTGTATTAACTTGTTGTAAACCCTAACCCTAAGTGTATTTTATGTAAGTTAGGGATTGATATAATTTCATGTATGTATTATAGTTAATTGTATGGCTTTGTAATGTTAGTCATTAGTATCATTTAGCCAATGATATTATGATTACGACTAAGTATTATATGGGATTAATTCAAGCAAATTAAATGGGCTTGAATTAAGGGTAAGAACCGGGTGGATGAGCTTGTTCGAACTAGCTGGAACTTCCTCCCTATAAATACACTTGTACACGCAGAGAGGATAGAATGGAATATACAGAATTTTTAACACAAATTTGAGCACAGCAATGCATGCGTTTATCTCTCCTTTTGAGTATTCTTTGAGCAAGGAAAGCACGGGGAAAATTTACTTCCCCCATTGATCTCAACATTCGAACCTTTGAAGCCTGATTCAAACCTTCAAAAACCCACTTGCATTTCAACCTGTTTTTCTTTGAGTTTAATCCATATTAAACCTTCATTTTTTCTACTCAATTTCGTCATTGATATCTCCAAATCAACAGCCATCGATCCAACCCTTCCATCCACTTTGATTACTCATCATTAGTATTACTATTATTAAAGAAAACTTTACAAGTAAAAAATAGGGTTTTTAATAATATTAAATCTAATAGCTTTGTTTCCTCTAATAATAGTACCAACACTAGTTATAGCAAAAATAGCGATATTAAGAATAATAGTAATACTAATACTCCTAGTAATAAAACCTAGTATTTTTAAGGCTAAGGCTAATAATAGGTTTATGGATAAAATAATAATATAATATAATTAATACTAACAAAATACTAATATTACTAAGGATAATGATATTAATAATAATATTTGAAGTGGTAATAATATAATGGTTTGAATAGTTGTACCATAATAATATTGGTAACAGTAGTAGTAGTAGTAGTAGTAGTAGTAGTAATAATCAAAATAATATTAAAATAGGGTTTTGGCCCTTCATTAATAATACTAGTATCTCGAGGCCGAAAACAATAATAACCATGGTGAATAATAATAATAATAATAATGATGATGATGATGATGATGATGATGATAACAATAATAAGAGTCTAATTAATAGTAAATAGGGTTTGACCCCTTAATAATAATAATAATAATAATAATAATAATACAATAATCTGAGGCTATAAATAATAATAAGTGTGATAAATAATAAAAATGAATAATAATAATAATAATAATACATATTAATAATAAAAATACAAGTAAAAATGGATAAGGCTTGCATAATTAGGGTTTAAGGGTTGAGAGGGTTTTAGGATATAACCTAGGTTTGGTGGTAACCAGTGGCATCGGTGGTGGCGCACGGCGGTAGTGGTGGCGGTAAGGAAAGAGGTAAAAGAGGGAGTTATTTGAGTGTTGGGAATAGGAGAGGGAGAGTGAGGGTAGAAGTTGAGGTGATAGTGGATGTCTAAGTGAAGAGGGTTGGAATGGTAGTGGTGGCGTTGCCAAAGGTGGCAGTGCAAGCGGTGGCACTGTGGCAGCTGAGGGTGGTGGGAGGGAGGAGGAGAGGGAGGAAGGGGAAAGGGAAGGGAGGGAAAGGTAGAAGGAGGTATATAGGTGATTTTTTGGAGGTGTAAGAGGTGGTGGTTGTAGTAGGAATGGTGGCAAATGGTGGTGCGAAAGGCAGCAGAGGTGGAAGTGTGGCTGCTCAGGAAGGGTACTTTGCATGGCTGAGGTGGCTCGTGCAAGGAAAATCGAGGGTGGAGGGTGGCATAGTTTGGTAGAGGGTTATGTAGGGAGTGGTGCTATAGGTGGATCGAGTGAAGGCTTTGGGTGACGGTGACATTGACGGTGAGGGCGTTTGATCGGGCGATGGCGCACGGGTTGGGATTTCTAGGCTACAAATGAAAATCCAACTTTGAGGCTGTTTTGGGGTATTTATAGATCAAATGGAGGGGGGAAATGATAGAGGGTAGCTGGAAAATAAGGGGAAAGTGGGGTAGGGCATGCCGACCTGCGATGATAGGCTGGCTTAGATCTGCCATGGCAAGCTATGATTGGGTCGGAGAGAAGGAACGACGCATGAGAAAAGGAGGAGGTTGGTCAGGTCGAAAATGAATTACCCCAAGACCTAATTTTAAGAATTATAGCTAATTAAGGATTTATTTAGAAATTTATTCAATAAATTATTTGTATTAAAATGAAAGGTAATTAATTAGGGCTATGCAAGAAGAAAATAATAGATATTAGAAACGTTTTGGTACTTTAGCTAATTAAGGATTTTATTTTGAAAATTAATTAAATAAATTATTTTATTTATAATAAGAAGGGAGAAAATAGTTCCAAATTAATATGAATTTTATAAATAATTTAATTAAATAAAATTAGGGTGTTTTACTAATTAAAATGGAATTTATGGAAAACCTTTTAAAAATCCTAAATTAGCCTAAAAAAGGATTTAAATATTATTATTTTTAAATATCCCAAATATCTTAATTAATTTAATTGACCCTAACCCACCTATTTTTCTTCTTCCCTTTTTCCTTTTTCCTTTTCTTTTCTTTTTCTTCTTTTCTTTTTCTTCTCCTTGCCAATTGGGCTTGTCGGAGGCCCAATCCCTTTCTTCCTTTTCTCCTTCCCCGCGGGTCACCTCTCCCCTTTTTTCTTTTCCTTCTTTCGCAGCCCGGTCCTCCTTTCCCTTGCTTCCTTTCCTTCAGCACAGCCTAACCCGCGCAACTCAACTTTTCTTTTTTATTTTCTTCCTCCTTTGGCGCAGCCAAATTCTGCCTTTTTCCCCCATTTAAATGTCCGTTGCCCAGTTTTTTTCTTTTTCTTTCTTTTCTTCTTCCTGCCGCGTGGTCCAGCCGCCACCTCTTTCTTCTTTCCCTAGCCCTTCGCACCTGCCACTAATGCTGACCTGCACCGCCTCCCAACTCCCTAGATTTTCACCTCCAACCTCGGTGTTGATTCAGCCAATCTTTCTTCTCTCTCCCTTGGCGATTTAACAACCTCATCAACCCAACCAACCCTCCCCTATTCTCACACATTTTCCCCACTCCTAGCCAGTCGCTATCCTTGCCACGATTTTGAACTCCGTCGGCCTTCGTTGCTGCCAGTAACGCTAACTGACCATCCCAAATTTTTTTTTTCACACCCTTCTGACCTTGGCCACTTTACTTTCTCTATAAATACCCCATAATATACCATGTATCGAGCTTTGGTTGTTTATCCAGAAAAATCTTACTCATTGCGCTGCTGCCCCTTTAGACGCCATTTCCACCGCCTTCGGCCAACAACGCCGCTCGATTTGGCCACCCAAGTACTCCCTGCACCTTCCTCTAACTAACCAAACCACTCATCCCCCTCGATTATTCTTGCACAAGCCCCTCCGGTCGTGCAAATTTGCTTTTTGATCAGCCCTTTCTCCCACCTCTGCCACCCTTCGTGCCGCCTTCCGCCACCACTATCGCCGCTTCCACTACCTCATTCACCTTTCAATCTATTCTGCAAACCCTCCTCTATCTCCCCCTACCTTCCTTTTCCTCTTCCTCCCTCTCCTCCTCTCTTTTTCTTCTTCTCTACATTTCAGCCACCACCGCCACCGCCATGCGCCGCCACCCTCATTCAATTCCTCTCCCTCTAGGCAGTCTCAAAACCCTTACTTCTACCCTCATTCTTCCTATTTTGTTCCCAGCCTTCAACTTTTCCCCTTTTCTTCTCTATTTTCGGCCAGCGCCACCACCGCCGGTGCCACCTGTCACCACTAGTCTAAGGTTGAACCCAAAACCCTCTTAACCCTTTTTCATTATTTATACAAGCTTTATTTTATTTTATTTCATTTATTAAAAATATATTACTATTATTATTATTATTATTTCTATTATTGTTGTTATTACTATTATTATTATTATTAATGATTTCATTATTATTTCTATTGAGGGCTGAAGCCCTATTATATTTTTTTTATTTCGATTTTATTATTATTACTCTTATTGTTGTTATTATCTTTATTATTAATATTAATATGTTATGATTATTATTATTACTATTTCAAAATTATTATTATTATTATTATTATTATTATTATTATTATTATTATCTCATTATTATTATTACAAATATTTTACTAATAGTGTTGCTATTATTATTGTAATTATTATGCGATTATTATTATTATTATTATTATTATTATTTTCCATGTTAGTGTTATTATTTTATATAGGGTTGAAACCCTATTGTGCCTATTTTGAATTTTAGTAGTGGTACTATAAATATCAAGTCTTATTATTAATAATAATATTATTATTTTTATCATTAGCATTTATTATTATTATTATTATTATTATTATTATTATTTAATAAGTTATTATTATTCAATGTAGGGTCGAAACCCTACTTCATTTTATTTTCAATTATTATCATTACTATTATTACCATTATGATTATTATCATTTTTTGTAATATTATTATGGTTTTATCATTATTATTATTATTACTATTTCATTATTATTATTATTATTATTACTAAATTTTTTAATTATTTTACTAATGTTATTAATAGTATTATTTTGATAAAGGGGCCGAAGCCTTATTTCACTATGTTTTTGAGTAATGTCCTTTTTATCATTATTGTTACTATTATTATTATTCTTGTTAATATTAACATTGATATTATTTTTAGTATCATTATTATTATTATTATTATTATTAGGGTAAAGTATTCAACCTTATATTATCAACTTTTATAATATTACTATTAATTCTTATAATTTTAGCCAAATTTAGTAATTACTTAATGGTTATTATTATTAATATTTTACTATTTTATAAAAAACTTAGTCTTAGAATAAGTTAGTAATTAGTAGTATTTTTAGTAAAAGGGAGTCTAATCTTTAGTTTTTCTCTCATTTAGGTGAGACCAATCAAAGCCCTAAGGAGGCAAAGGAGCGTGCTCCAAGACCGGTGTTGTTTTAGGTAAGGGTGTTACTAAGGCCTTATATGTGTTGATGTGCATTATATGTGTAACACCCCCAAATTTACTACTGAAAAATTTCTTTTAAAACCAAAAGGTTTAGCGGAAGCAAAGGATGAAACCGTAAACTCGGGGGTATTACCGCCACACTTAGTACCAGATCGGTTCACTCCTACCGTTCCAGTACTAAGTGCTAAGGCTATATCCGATCAACCTTCAGTATAAAGTATCAAAAACGCAAGACAACATTTAAAATAAATCCTTAATAAGAGGTAGGTCAAATAGAATTTAGAGTACGATTTAGGATTACAACCCCAGAATATGTTTCTCAAAACAGGAATGTAATACAAAATACAGCTAAACAAAAACAAATCCCGAAGGATCAATATCCGGATTGCCAACTCACTCAAGTCAGGCCTTCCACCCCAACACAGTATCAACCTGCACAAGATGTCTGCTCCCCACCATCGGTGGATCATCACAGGACCCATTCAACCAAGGTAGTATCAGTACGGGTCCAATACTGAGTAAGTCCCACTACCCTATCTTAGGAGAGATATCATCAAGTGCATATTAAATCCGGGTACAACACGTTGATACAATATCATGCATATTCACAACCCACAACATAAATCTTACCATACACCTAGAGTAACATATAAAACATACGTAACATCCTATTTAACATATAAGCATGGTATAACCGAGATGTAAAGTGGCTCATACGCCTCAGGTAGGAATAATCCATATTATTAAAACTCAATACGTGGCATACTCACGTAAGCAGCATGTAGCAATACAGATAATAAAAGCTGGACATGGTTCAATTAGACTTATTCTTTATTCTCATTAATAATATGTTCATTCCACACATATTATTTAATAATCCATGTAAGTGCGGGAGCCCCACTATTATAGCCGGTGGACCGGAAATCAACACTCAGGGCAGAACGCCTCTGACCACTATTATGACCGGTGGACTGGAAATAAACACACAGGGCAGAACGCCTCTGACCACTATTCTTACCGTTGGACCGGATTGGCCCCGACTTACATGGTGTTTCACTGTAAGTACTTAGTATTTTCCCATGGATTACTTCATTCGTATTCATTCAAAGCATTCTTCATTAATCCATGTGAGCGCAGGAGCCCCACTATTATAGCCGGTGGACCGGAAATAAACACACAGGGCAGAACGCCTCTGACCACTATTATAGTCGGTGGACCGAAATCAACACCCAGGGCAGAACGCCTCTGACCACTATTATAGTCGGTGGACCGGAATCAACACCCAGGACAGAACGCCTCTGACCACTATTCTAACCGGTGGACCGGACTCGCCTCGACTCACATGGTGTTTCACTGTAAGTACTTAGTATTTTCCCTGTGGATTAACTTATTCGTTTGGATCTGTCGAGCCCGAATCCCCCGCTATTATAGCCGGTGGACCGGGATAAACACTCAGGGCAGAACGCCTCTGACCACTATTATAGTCGGTGGACTGGAAATAAACACCCAGGGCAGAACGCCTCTGGCCACTATTCTAACCGGTGGACCGGACTGGGTCGGGCTCATCAGTCTTTCACTTTACGTAAATCAACTTTCCTCACGTAAGATTCATCCCCATGCAGACTTTAAATACTCCATGCAGACTCCCCAACACACACTTACTCGCAAAACCCTAATCAGGTCTCTTATGCACCAACGCACGTACTATTTTCATACCAAGTCTCCAATCACTCTAAGACTCTCTAAAACTCTTACTTACAACCCAAATCAACTTTTCCCACGTAAGGACCACGCTCATGCAAGATCTAGTTCCCCCATGAAAACTTCCCAAACATCCATTTTCCCGTGTTCTTTTATTATCATTTCATGCTATGTACCAAAACCCTAGCATGCATGTCCTAGAGGGTCATATCATGTCACAACTTGTAGCGCATCCACATTAACACGTAACAAGAGCGATCACAAAGGCATACCTTGAATCCAAACTGTGCTACACATAACAGGTAAAGTAACAACATGTAAAACACGACATATAATCATGCGAGGCATCCAAGGCATACAAGTCACATAACACGTAGGGACCTTAGCCACATCCTTACGAAACACCCATAAGTAGAGGTAAGTCGAGACTTACCTGGATCCGAAGCTAGCTAAGGGAGATAGGAGGGAGAGAGATCCCTAGCTCTTGGATCCACGAGAAAGATTTCCTAGATCCGATAGAAATCGAAAACTAAATTAGAAACTATTCTATCAATCAATAATTCACATATTCTAATTAAATAAACACAAACAACACAAATGATCTTTCTTAGAAAACGTGTCCAAAACTTAGAACTTAAAATCATAGCTTTATTAAGATTTAAGGTTAAAATTAAATCAAAACGGATTAATACAAATATCACTTGGGACATTTCAACTTAATTTGGAAAGCCCGAGAAAGAATAATCGATCATAAGTTAACTTATCGGAATAACTTATTTATTAGGTTTTACAACTAAATAGGTAACCCAACCATTTACATAGAACCAAATCCAAACCGATTAGGTTAAAACAGAATTTAAATGATTTAAAACCCAAAGATAGAATTCGATTAGATAAAATACATATAGCAAAATCAATTTTATAAAATCATCCCCAAAAATTAGGGTTTTAAAGCCCACGACACAAAATCAAGTAATTCAATTTAATCAATTCAAATTAAAGGTATTTAGAAGCAATTAATACCATTTTAACTATTTCTATACATTCAATTTTAGAAAAACAACAATACAAGTAATCGATTTCATAATTTCACTTATTTTTAGGGTTTTAGGCCCGAAAATACAATTCGTTAAAATTCTATAAATTTAATCAAATTGAATGTTTAGAAATGTAATTAAAAACATTTTATAACATATCAAATAATCAATTGCTCAAAACCAATAAAAGAAATACGCAATTTAGCACAATTAGGGTTTTTGAGCCCGGAACGCAAACCCGATCAATTCTTACCAAAACATATCAATTGACGGTTCGAAAATGTAATTAAACATATTCTAATGTAATTTATATAGTCAATTGAATAAAATAACCCGATTACCCAAATCAATTTAAACCCGCGGGAGTTTTGACCTAAAAATCCAATTCCGATCAATTACGCACAATTTTCCCAAATCGACACTTCCAATATAAAATTAAATACATTTTAAACGATACTATACAATCAATTGAGCGGAACGGCTCAATTATACGACCCAATTTCATTACACCCAAAATTTGACCTAGGAATCAAATTCCGATAAAACCTGCATAAATTTCTCAAATTGACGGTTCCAAAATGAAATTGGATACATTTTAAAACATATTGTTTAATCAATTTGTCCGAAATCGCAAAAACGGACGGATCCGAAAAATTCGGGCATAACCCGGCCAAAAATTCAATTTTTCCAAAATTCCAATACAACCATACAATTAACCCATCCAAATCATTCTTACAGCATATATATACATAATCAAACAATAAATTTAGCTTTTTATAAGCTAATCCATACCTAATTAATCAAAACAAGGGTTAGGGTTTTCAGAAATTTATACCAATTAAAAACCGACAAATCGGGGCAAAGGAAGGCTGGGGAGGCTTCGTTGGGGGAGGGGTGGCTCGACGGTGGTCGCCCGAGCTCACCGGTGACCGGGCGGTGGCGCGAGCTGTGTGGCCTGCTACTGCTACTGTCGTCGCGTGTTGTTGCGCTGCTGCGTGGGCTGCTGTCGCGCGGCTGCTGCTACCGTGGTTGCTGCGGTGGTGGTAGATGGGTGCTGGCGAGGGTGGTCGGAGCGGGGAGGAGCTGGGGAGAAGAGGCGGTGAGGGAGGTCGGCTAGGGTTAGGGTTAGGGTTGCGGGACAGGGGGTCGGGGAAAGGGAAGAGAGAAAGAAAAAGAAGAGAGGGGCGCCGGTCAGGGCTGGGGTGCGGGGTTTTTTTTTTTCAGAAACACATAAAATAAAATACCAAAAATATAAAAATATTATTTGAAGATTTTATATAAAATTTATTTAACGAAAATTTATTTCGAACGGATCCGAAGGCTTAAAATTAATAAAAAGCTATATAAAGAATTTCGGAAATATTTTCGGAAGAATTTACCAATGAACGTAAAAACTTATATTATTTACGGAAATACATTATAAGACCCTAAAATAATATTTAAAAACCTATAATAAAATATTTAAGTCAATTCTAATAAATCGAGACTAATTTTAATAATTTCCAAAATCGGTTTTCTGCAAACTAAAAAGCGTAGAACGGAAGAAAATTAATTTCAAAAAGAAATTCTTAAATAAGTTCCGAAAATATTTTTAATTTAAAATTCCCGAAAATATTACATTCAATTAATTAAAACATCGATAAAATATTACTTCCCGAAAATGATTAATTACATTCAATTATGAATTCAAAATCATCGATAAATCCATAAAATGAATCAAAATTAAAATAATTAATTGTTTACATCAAATTACGCTAATAAAATCATTAAACTTAATAACTCTGGATTTTAAAAATACGGGGTATTACAATATGCTTTGTATGTTATGCTTCCTATGTTTATCATTTTAATCATTTCGTATGTGGTATAACATGGAGTTGAAGTGTGTTCTTGTGTTGTTATATGGCATGTGTATTATGTATATGTGATTAAAAATTGTGGTATGTGATGATTGGTTTGTGACCCTTTAGACATGCATGTGAGGATGTATAAAAGGGGTATTGTGTGGGAAAAAGGTTGAAAATGGAAAATGAGAAATAAGTTGACCGATAGGAGTAAGTTGACCAAAGGATGTGAATTGACCTAAGTATTTTAATGATCCATGAGTAGAAGAATAAAATGGAGATTTTAAATAAAATAAAAGAGTGGGAGAATCTATGGTTGTGCATGGGAGAGCCTAATTTATGGGTTTGCATAGGAGAATCTAATCTATGATTTATATGGATTGAATTTAGGGTTTTGTATGGAGAAACCTTGGGTTTTGTGTGGATTGAATTTAAGGTTTTGTATGAAGGAATCTTGGGTTTTTGCATGAAAGAATTTAGGGTTTTGTATGGATGGACTTAAAGTTTTGCATGGTAGATTTTATGGTGTTGAATGGGAGGATCTAATCTAGGGTTTTATATAGATTGAATTTAAAGTTTTGTATGGAGAAATTGAGGGCTTTGCATGGATGGATCTAGGGTTTACATGGTTGAATCTAGGGTTTCACGTGGGAGTTTTAGGATTTCGAATGAAAAATTCGAATGGTTGCATGGGATGTGTAACATCTGCATGGGCATGAAATTTACGTATGGAAAGTTGATTTGGAATGTGAGGAAGGTAATGTAAGTGTTGTTTGGGTGTTTCAACACTTTGGATGAAAAATAGTACGTGAAGCCATATAAGGGTATGTAGGAGATTGAGCTAGGATTTGGTGCAGACAATTAGGATTTGGTGTGGCTACTTAGGGTTTTTTTGGTAGCCCATGTACTTGGTCGTTAAAGTGTTATTATAAGGGTGGAACTTATGAGTTGTGATGTGTGAAGTGTTTAAATAATTTGGGTTGTGTGAGGTGGAGTAGGATGGGCCACTTGGGCCTAAATTTAGGTTTCTGGGGAAAACCTAGAGTAAGAAAGTAAGTGGACTCGGAGGTGTGTAGTAGTGGGCCTTAACCCACATATTTTGTTGTTGGAATTCTAGTATGAATTTGAGTATAGATGAAAGGTTGTTGGGCAAGCTAGGAGGTGCAGGGTTCTCATGGTATAATACGGATCAGTTGGAGGATAAGTGTAAGGGAGTGAGTTATGCATGTCTAGGGTTAAAATTTTCAAATAATACACTTAAGGCATTAATCATTTAAAGTGGAAGATTGTTGAGTCGGGCCCAGACCGATCCACCTACGAATAATAATGGTTATGGCATGATGTCCTATATGTAACCGGTCCACCAGTAATAATAGTGGTCAGGATTTGTACCTGTGCATTTTTCGGTCTACTGGCTATAATAGTGGGGGATTTTGTGCTCAACAAAACCAAACATATTTATGCTAAGATATGGGAAAGACACCAAGTACTTAAAGTGGAATACCATACGAGAAAGGGGCCAGACTGATCCACCGACTAATAATAGTGGTCAGGAGCTTTATGCCCTGTGTGTTTCTGGTTTACCGGCTATAATAATGGTCAGGAGCTATGTGCCCTGTGTGTATCCAGTCCACCGCCTATAATAGCGGGGTTCACGTACTTATAAGGATTTTATAAAAAGCATGGTGTGAATTGATTTTCGATTAGATATTAATTAAGTAATTAATTCCGACTATAAATGGGCCTTTATGTATCTACCGAATTGATTGTTCAATATTATGTTATCATGACAGTCTTTATGCTCTTTTTACTATTCTGTATGGTTTATGTGATTTTATGTGTTGACTTTAGTATACGGTTACTTTGCTCAGTACGTAGCATACTGATCACCCTTCTCATGGGTGCTGCTCATTCCAACAAGTAGATGGCCCTGCTGACATTGTGCAGGTGGGCGAGACATTAGGCGGAGCTAAGTGTGCATATTGGGCTCCAAGTTCAAGAGTAGTGTGGCCGGTTTCACTCTTCTTGTTATTTTATCTTCTTCTGCTATTTCTTTTGTATCAAATTTACCCTTTTATGATTTATCACTTGAATTGTGTATTTTCAATGAGCCTTTTATCGGTTGCAAGCTTATTTATCTTTTGGAAATAAATTACAATTCTTTAAGCGTACTCTAATATTTGGTGTTATGATCTTTCTAGTTCTTTCATAAACTTTTGGTTTAAATTTAATGTTAATATTTTCTTAGCCTTAGCACTTGGTACTAAAACGGTCAGACAAAACCGGTTTGGTACTAAGTGTGGTGGTAACATCCCTAGAATTTACAGGTTTTATATTTTCAATTCTTCCGCTTTAAAAAAATAGTGAATTTTGGGATGTTACAGAAAAGGCAGGCAAATCAGCGGGGAAGAGAGGGGAAGGTTAGCTAGTCAACTGGCGTGGTCAGTGGCGAGAATCAAAGTGTAGGTCGGGGGAGTTGTTGGTTGCTAAGGGCTAGGAAAGAAGAAGGAAGAGGGAGGGGAGTGGACCGGTGATCTGTAGAGGAAAGAAAAGAAAGAAAAGAAGGAGTCGACTAGGCGGCTAGGCAACAGAACGCATGCTTGGGTTGCGTGGGAGGGCAAGGAGAAGGAGAAGGGGGAGATTGGGCTGCAAGGTGTTGGCCCAATTTGGGGGAAGAAGAGAAAGCAAAGAAGAAAGAAGAGAAAGAAAGAAAAAGGGAAAAAAAGTAGAAAAGGAAGAGAAAAGAAAAATAAAAAGGAAAAATAGGTTGGTTGGGGTATTTGGAATATTTTGGTATTTTGAGATGTTTAAAAAATAATAATACATAATTCCTTTTTTTTTCAGGCTAATTTGAGACTTTCTAAAGATTTTTCCTAAATTCCATTTTAATTAGCAAAACACCCTACTTTTCTCCAATTAAATTATTTATAAATTTCCTATTGATTTTTTCCTAAATAACTTATCCTATTTTAGTAAAATAATTTACTTAATTAATTTTCCTAATAAAACCTTAATTAGCTATAATTTATTAAATTAGGATTTTGGGGTATTTTAATTTTAGTATTTGACAAGTTACTTGATTAAATTTATTAAGTTATTAAGTTGACCATTGAACCTTACCACCGCATACTGATACTAGTCTTCATATTCCATCACTTTTGATTTTCTTATACTCTCGTGGCTAGTTTTCTTTTTAATGCCTATTTTGTTCTTTGATAGTGAACTACTCCTTTTTGAAATAAATTTTTGATTTCTGTCTTATACATATATATAAGTATATATGTATTTCTTCTACTCCAATTTTTTAAGAGTATATTATTCATACTATAGGATTATTGAATTAGAATCAATATTGTCTTTGGAATTGGTGTTTTGAGTTAAATAGCTAGCCTATCACCTTTTATCGTGTGTGTGTGTCTGTGTGTATTATATCTATTGTTTGCAATAATTTTTTATTATTTTTGTTGGTTCATAAAATATTAATTTATAAGTAACTTATCCCTTAGTCATTTTGTTTATAAGCCTATTATTTTGTTATCGACTTTTACTCCTTATTTTTATCAAATAATATTTGATAAATTGATTTAAGGCTAAAATACAATTTATTACCCAGTATTTTTAACTATATTGGGTTCAAGTATTTTTATTGATTGTATTTGATTATTTTAATCATCTTTTACGTGTAATTGTTTATGCTGCATTCTTATTAGTAAGACCCTTTGTTTGTTTTGTAAGTCCTCATTAGCCCATTTATTAGTGTAAGATTGCTAATCAATATTGCTAGTAGTACAATACATAGGATATTCTATTGGCTCTCACTAAAAGATAGAAGGATCGTCGATTAGCTATCGTTATTGTTCCCTAGACGCAGTGCCCCTTGTGGCTACAATTACTTTGTTTCATTTTTGTGATTTGTTATTGAATTGATTATTAGTCTTGCTAACCCTTCATGGCCTTGTCATTTGTTAGATCGTATATGTTTTACATTGTCTACTCTTCAATGCTTTTAGTGATTATTTTATGGCTATTTGTATTCCATATGTTCTTATACTTAATCCTTTCGTTATTTTCTAGGATTTTATAAATTTGATTTGATTTCTCTTTTGGCCGGTGGGGTTAGTTACTTGCTGAGCTATGATTTGTTCACCTTCTAATACTTCAGGTGAGTGTTAGGAGACATGATTTAAAGGTCTAGAATCAAGTATATTATTGTTTAACTACTTGGATATATTAATAAAGAGTTTATGATAATATGATATTTGTCAAGTCAACTTTGTCTTGAATATAACATTATTTGTAATCTTGTTGGACTCCTTTTTCTATGCAATAATACAATTAGAAGTTATTTATTTATTTCCTTTTTCTTTGGTAATTTTCAATGCTATATAGATTGTAGGTGGGGGGTGTTACATCATCTTTCTTTGATCCCTAAGTAACCTGTCCATCTAGCCATATAGGAACATACAATATATGAGAAGAGCTGAGTCTTTTTCTTTTGTTTAAATATTTTGTCAAAAAAAAAAAAGAAGGTTCACACCGCGTAGCGGAAGATCAAAAACGGAAAAATCATTAAACTACATAAAAGAGAAGGGCTTGACAGCTTAGAAGCTTATCAATCTTTTTTCCTCAAACTTTAATAAATATACAAAGCAAAGGCAAGACAAATAGGCATCCACCTAATGATAGCCTGGGCATCAGATAGGGGTGCCGATCCCGATCTGTCAGCTGGCCCCTCTACTCCAAGTTTGGATGGTGGCACAGCATCTGCCTCACTGATGGGTGACAAACCTGGTGGTAACCAATCCAACAATTCATCGGTGGATGATGTAGGACTACGTCCAGGAGCATATGTACTAGGTGTCAAGGCAATAATAGAGTTACCGCTAGAACTAGGTGTTGGAGCAGGGTTGGGCGGTTGCACTTGTGCTGATGCGCTAGGAGTATCAGCGTCTGGTGTGATGGCTATGTTATCTTCTTCCGGAGCTTCTTCATCAGTCGACCCCATCAATATCCTTTCAAGATCAGTAACAAGTTTTCCATCCTCGCCACTAGGCGAAAGGCCAATAGATGGGGAATCCTCATTATCTGAGCTCCGGCTTGGGCTTATAATCATGTCCGATTCTGTAATAGTGCTGGCAGAGCTCGGGCTTACGCTTGTTGCCGGACTGGATGCTGGAGAACCTAAGGATGAAGTAGACGAGCGTGCTGAATCTGTCAAAGAACTGGGTGATGAAGGTTTTGAGGATTGATCTTCTTGTTGTGAGGAGTCTGGTAGAGATCCGTTTGAGTTGGAGTCGGATGATGAGGTGGAATCTGATGCACTTGCAGAGGAGGAAGCTGAATCATAGGAAGAAGAGGATGAAGAACCGGATGATGATTGAGGTGAGGAGTGTGACAAAGTGCCGGATGAGTTGGTGTCACCTAACTCATTCGGTGCTGCTGCTGCGGGAGCATTTGGGTCTTCGTCGATAACCGGTGGAAGGGCAGAGAGCTGAGGAGGTGGAGCAGTGGTCAATGTCGGAATATATGGGACCCTGCTTGCAGTAATCCAATCATCACCGCTGAAGAATGCCATGGGCATGAACTTCTCAGCGCGACTCGGTACAATGGTCTTAAAACCGCGCCATTTAACTCTCTGGGTCAAACCAGCTGCTCCAGGGCCATCGTTATTGTACTCTCCATAATAGCAGGTATCCAATGCGAAATCTCCCATCCAAGGCAGCCATCCTTCGGGTTGGATTAAGCCCTCGATATAAGACTCCATAATTATGGTCTTAGAGTACTGTTTCCACGGCCTTCCGAGGTAAGCCTTGTTCTTGTCCTTAAGAGGGATATAGTCGGCCTCGCCGGTGATAGTACAATTGTGGAGGATAATGCCAGTTGGCTGGTGCCTCTCTTTCCTTCCTTGAGCTGTGACGATGCAATTCTGGTTGTCTAATGGCTTGCGCACAACAAAGGTGCAGTTCTGAAAGAATGCGGAAGCATCACCGAAGATGAAGTCTATGGTACCGGAGATTCTGCAGTCACGATAGTATTGTCTGTAAGTGTGGGCGTACAAGGTATCCTGGTATCCGTCCATGTGACAGTTATAGAAAATGGATTGATCGGATTGAACACGTAATGCTACGGCTTGGTGCTTTATGGCACCAGCGGTATTCTCAACCCCGATGTCCTTAGCAATGAAATGGTCCCCAGCCACAACTGCATACATATTAAGCCAAAATATGAATACGTACATTAAGCCATCGATCAACAGGTAATTTGTTAATTATATTATCATTATTGTTTCATACACGCGCGCGCACACGATATACATAATATATATAGGTCCACACACACACTTACTGAGAGTAGCGGTCTTGAATGTTGGGGTGCCATCCACATAATTCCTGTTGCCAGTGAGCCTAGTTTTGGTCGGTCCGTCACCAATAATCAGCACATGAGTCAGCCATTTATCTACTTTGACATACTCCTCGTAGACTCCTTCCTTCACGTAAATGACAAAGGTTTGGTTGTTATACTTCGGAACTTCATTGAGAGCATCTTGGATGCGGCTGTACTTGCCAGTCCCATCTTTAGCTACCACCACATTAGGGTTTGGAGGAGGAGATGTAGTAAGAGCAGCTTGGAGGAGTTTTCTCTTTGTAGGTTCAGGCATAAAATTAGTCCAACCAGCTGGGAAACCAATCAGCTGATCATCGTCCTCGTTATCATGTCCGCCGACTTGTTCGTCTGCTACACTCAACAAGTCCCTTAGAGGCCTTTTCGTGATAGTTGGCTCATGTTCAGCGTCTAATACATCATCGTCTACGTCATGGCCAACCACTTGGCTATCTACTCCCAGTAGATGCCTCACGAGGCTCATGAAAGTAAGCTCATAAACTTCGTCCCTAGAATCTTCATCGTCTTCGGCACCATGGCTGATGGTACGACGATCATCCGCTGAACTGCCTAGCAGGCGGCGATTCTTGATTATTTTTCTTAAAAGCCGCTTGAAGACCGTAGAATCTGTACCATAGCCGCCATGCCCCACGACGTGAGCAGCAATATCCGTTGAGCTCAGCAGATGGCGAGATGTTACCATTGACGGGCTGTGCAAGGTATTGGCAATCTTTGCCATGTCATCGACGATGGCCATGCCATTGCTAGAGAGCTCCATGGAAGTATTCAGCAAGTGTCTCATCCTTTCACTCACATCACCCGTCGTGTCGTCAAACCCATCCAGGCAGGTTTCCTGATAAGTGATGGTAGCACTAAGCCATACTTTCAAGTTGGACAATAACCTTTCGACGTTGTTCAAATCAATTGAGTCGATAGTGTTGAACGAGCGGTGAAGATCATCAACGGCGTCGTTCAAAAGCTCCTTACAAGCTTCAGCAGCCTTCTTGGTGCTTGGATCCTTCTGAAGTTCCTTGAGAAGGGTGGACTCAGAGGATATCTTGGTGATTTCCTTCGCAGCGGCATCGAATGCCGCCTTTATTAGGGCCTTTGGGTCGCTTGCGTCCGGAGCTGATTTTGAAAGACTCTTTTCACACGTTCCCTTATAATCTGTAGGGGAGCAAATGGCTTGAACGGCCTTCTTAGACGCTGAAAGTTCCTTCTCGCTGCCATCTGCAGCACTAGCCGACCAATCTGATTTGATCCCTACTGTCACAACTACCACCATGGCAACCAAAAGCAAAGACGACACACCAAAGATGGCAGACCTTCTCTTTCGCCTCCCATCTTCTCCGTGAACAGACATTTTGCTACTTTAAATTTATTGATATTCTAGGTAGCTAGCTAGCTAGGATCTAATTATATAAATACTTAATTTTCCAGCTCGGCTATATATATATACACACACATAAACATGAAAACGCACGTCCTTTTTCTCCCCTCCTCTCGTTACGGTATGATGTTTTGCCCTTCGCAAGCGAAGAGCTCTAGAAGATGGAATGTTAAGCTGCACAGGAAGGCCGTCTCCACTAATTAGCAGCCCGAGAGGCCCTCCAGAATCAATGTCCTAAGTTGTCTGAATTAAGACGCCATTTATAAACGTTGAAGAAGGAATTCTCGCATTCGTCTAGCGCTAATTTTGGGTTTTATAAATGAGAGGGTTGGAAGACGGCCAATGTAGGATGAAAATTTGGTGGTGGTAAATGGTTTTCTATTTATGGCTACACAAAGCAAGTGGTAGTCGTTAATCTCCCCTAATCTGTGGCATACGAAAATTTTTGTCGATATTTATTCAGCTAAATACGGGCATAAGAATGGCTCATATATATATATAAATCAAAAGGAAGGCTATTTTCAATCAAATTCTAAAATTAAGATAACTTGAAATTTTGATAAATCCTTAAAAGAATCTGGCTTACCATAAATCCTTTAACAAATAAAATAAGATCGTTAATGCACGTTACCTATGCACTTTCGTGAATGATGGTTGACAATGAGATGAACTCACATAAAAATTTCTCTGCGTTAGGGTCAACTGGGTTGAAAATCAAAATATTGCATGGAAGGCCGCTAACACACCGGGGAAAATGTTACAGGGTCGTGAATCTCTAAAAAACTAACATGGCTCGAAACTCGAATACCTGTATATATATATATATTCAGACAAATGACAGCATGAGACAAAATTCTACCAACGATCTCCCTCTTTAATCAGCTCCTCTTAACATTTTCTCCGAGATCTCTACACTTGAGGTTTTAAAACAGAAATAGAAAGAATACGCTTCAACTAAAATTAGTCACGAGGACTTGACCAAATTTAATTATTCATGTCCTAGAAATTCTGTTCGCAAATAATGAGTCAAGTGTAGTTGCATACGATATACTCAGATGAAGAGTAGCACGGCGTCCACAACGGGGGCTAAAACCAAGTATAAGAGCACTATAGTTATGTAATTTTAATCTTAGTGCTCTTATAGTTAGTTTTGGCCTCCATTGTGCTCGTCATGCTCATCTTCACTAGTGTATCTCGACCACTTTTTTTTCAAACTTGATCAATGGCAAACCGAGTAGCGGATTCAGACTAGAGAGACTTAGGAAAGGTAACCCTTTGTCACTAAATCTTTTTATTAATTCTTTGGACGGAAGCTTTGTCCAACCTCTTCAACAAAGTTGTTTGCAATCAGTGGATTCATGGCATTAGGGTGGCGAGATCTACTCCGGTTATATCCCGCCTTTTGTCCGCTGAAGACAGCATCTTTTATTCACCAAGGCTACGATAGAAGAAGCATGTGGAAGCAGATGCTGCAAACATATATGCCAAGGCATCCAAAAGACTTATAAACTATGAAAGTCCATGGTTATCTTGAGCCCAAACACGGATGAGCAAAGGAGGGAACGAATTAAAGCCATTCTTGGTGTAAATAGAATTACAAATACTTGGGGTTGCTAACAGTGGTAGGCAGATCCAAGAAGGCGAATTTTCGGGCCATCCACGACCATATATAAAAGAAAATTGATTTATGGATATCGACTATGATCTTTAAATGGGCAAAGGAGGAACGAATCAAAGTTGTTATACAGTTTGTAGCCATTTATGCCATGACTATCTTTTTAACATGCACCACCACTTTTCTTAACCAAAAAATTTCATTTTAATTAAGATAATGCAGTGATAAAAATAATTTTAGGAGATGTTATTATCAGATTGAACATAAGAAAGGTGTCATCATCCACCTAACTCATATCTGCGATTACACAACCATGCAGGAAGATCAAAGATAGAGTTAGAGATATGTGATAGATGGCATGATAATGTTTAAAAACTCAATTAGAGGATCAAAGCCAAGAGCAATTTTCACAACTCTCTAATAAAATAAAACTTCCCCAAGCAATGTCTACGGATAGCCCCACATCAAAATGATCAAACCTACAAAATACCCGTTGCTTTTCAGACAAATGCCAAATCAACATAGTAACCACATAATATAGTATCATTACGATAAAATACTAGTAAAATAGGTCTATCCTATAGTATGGAAAGTGTTCATACTACACACAAAGGTCATATTGGTCATAAGAAATAGGTTTAAGCACATAATTATGGAATAATAACAAATATGCAAGATAATTTCATGCATCTCAAATATGGATAAATAAAATTATTATTATTCCAATATCTTACCACACAGTCCATTTGTTTAAGAAATTCAAAGAACGCAAGTAATCCTTCACCATAAATGGAGGTAATGGGAGCAACATATGGGTACACTATTACAGAATATTCATTTAATAATAACACGTAAATGACAGTTTTTTGGAAACCTTTGATAAATATATAAAAATGGATGCATGGGATTGTAGAGAAAGTTTTAATAACAGTTCTATACTAACACTGCTATTAGATCACTAAAAAAAATATAAAAAAATTGCATGGTTAATACAACATGTTTTATTAACAATTATAAGATAAGTCATTATTACAACATCTATTAATGATGGTTTTACTTATAACCATTATCCAAACATAGCAATTTTTTTTTGAGTTTTGATAATTGGTTACACTAAAACATATTTTAATATTTTAATAATGGTTTTCTAGTAAATTGTTAACAAAACTCCAAACAAAACCGATTAAAGGCTCCTATTGTCTCCCTTCACTCTGCTCAAATCATTTCATTTTCAAAACATTCATACTTTATTTTGCTCTCACTCTAGCTTGTTGCCATTTCTCCGGTGGTAGATGATAAATGCAAAATATTATATATTTTAACCCTTTTATATCTGAATGTTAAGTCTTTAAATGATATTAGTGGGTGTTAGCTAGTGTGTTTTTATTATATTGTTAGTAACTAGGTTAATGGGTATTATATGTTCGATAACATTCTTTTTGGATAATTTGGCAGGTAGTAATAATATGGCCAAAATGAAGAAAGAGGGGGAAAGTCTGATTAATAAACATGAAGGAAAATAGTAGCCGCGGATATAATATAAAGTCGCATTCTTCCTAAGCGAACGCAGCCTTATGGAGAACGACTACTCGAAATATGGTGGGGGATTATTGTTGGTTGAGGAGTGAGAAGCCATACGGAGCTGAAAACTCGAGAATCGGTTCTGATAAAACTCCAAAGATAGGGCGATTGGTCACGAGTTTCGGGGAAGGGATTTGATTCCCCGCAGGCAGAAAGAAAGAGAGGAGTATAAGTAGAAGAGCAGCAGTAGAAGAAAGGGGGGGGGGGACAAACGGTGAAGGCACGAAGCTCTCACAATTAGTGGACGGCAGAAACCAACTGAAAATCAGCTGTATGCAATTCTTCCGTCATGTATTTTGGTGATGTATTCCTTAATTACGAGTGGTTAATTGCTTGATTCTAGGGCATTGATGAGACCTTATTAGTGTAATTTATTGACATAATTTCTGAGAATTAATTGTGGGTTGATGATTGCATAACCTTAAATTGCTACGGTGTATCACTGTTACCAATTTGAATTTGTAGTATTTCTTGCAGAATCGATTGTCGGCTTAATTGGATAATAATTTTACATACTTTGTCCTTGTAGTTCAAAGTATGACGGTATACAATGGTAATTGATGCTCTGTGCGTTACCAATTGAATATTCCATGCTTAAGTTAGATGGGCTATGTCAATCAGTTATGCATAATCATTTTTCGTCATGAGACTCGCCTAACTTGTAGTTAGGGTGCGCAAGAAATCCAGTTTATTCTCATTCTAAGTAAGTTACTAATTATATTAATAGAGGTGGATTGAGTTGTCCTAGAGTTCTCTTAATTGTAGCAAGATAATTCAATCCTCTTATTTAATTCAATATTTTTATATTTTCCTTAATTAGTGTAGTATTACTAATTAATTCGAGTTATTTTATGATAGTAAGCTTAATTTAATCTACCGTTTCCTAAGGATTCGATACCCTATTCATTCCTTTCTGCTCGATCTTGTACACTTACAAGTATAGGGTTTTAAAGCATGAGGAAAAAAAAATTCTCTACCAGTAGACAACTCTCAATGCCGCTAATCAACAACCCTCCTCCTCCTCCTCCTCCGTTTGGTAGCTCTCAACTTGACGCAAAACAGCAGCATGCTCACCTCTGCTACATTACGTCCGGTCACTCATCTTTCTCCTCTTTCAGTCTCTTGCTTAACTGCCTCTATTAGGCACTTGCTCCTTCGCTGCTCTCGTCTCGTGCTCAGTCGCTGCTCCTGTCACGCCAACCTTGTTCTGTCTTAGCTCGATAAAAAACCTAGTCAACACTCGATCTTCCCTTGTTCTTTCATTATATATATATATATGCATGCTTGCTGCTATGTTTTTTAGCAAGTTAGGTCTCTCATTCTCCATGGTTTGATGTCTTTAAATTATAAAAATAAAATAAAAATAGGCATGTATGTTGGTATAATTTGTTGGTAACAAATATTGTTGGAAAGTTGATTTCTTGCCAATAAAATGATGCTGAAAAAAATATGTGCATGTTAGTTTAGTTCATTTTAGAGAATACTAGCACTGAGTTTTATGTGATGTGTGTCTAATTTAAATATGTTCAATAATATCGATTATCCATACTTAATTATAATATATTGTTGTAAATAAACATAATAGTTTAACTTTTTTAAAATATGAAACGAAATACACTTACTTCTTGTATATGATTGTGATTAGGTGACATTTTTTACGAGAAAGTAATCTTTAGCCATGTGAATCAAGCTTATTGCTTATTAGCTATAATAATAATAATAATAATAATAATTTAATACTCCGATTTTTTGTTACCGAATTTTTTTTATTTAAAATAGTGTGGAAGCTGAAAATATACATAGGAAAAATGGGTTCTTATTGCAGTACTTAACACAGGATAGATGTTTGCCGCCTACCCCATATTAGATATAAGGCTAAAACCAACTAACAAATTTAAAATAGATTTTGTAAGCATATATTACACAAATATTTTAAAAGATTGTTTACATTGAAGGACCATCCTTGGCCAAATCATTACAGAAATACAAATAGATAAGAGTACGAGGCTAAATTCAAATAATGATAATAATGTAATACTCCGATTTTTCATTACCAAAATTTTTTATTTAAAATAGTGTGGAAGCTGAAAATATGCATAGGAAAAATGGGTTGTTATTGCAATATTTAATACAGGATAGATGTTTGCTGCGTATCCCATAGTAGATATAAGGCTAAAACCAACTAACAAATTTAAAATAGATTTTGCAAGCATAAATTACATAAATATTTTAAAAGATTGTTTACATTGAAGGACCTCAATGATCCTTGGCCAAATCATTATAGGAATACAAATATATACGAGTACAAGGCTAAATTCAAATGAGATTAGGGTATGTATGACCCCCAACCAAAACCATAGTCTACCACGGATCCCACAAAAGAAATCTTCAGATATCTGCTCTCTCAAACCTTAAACCAAAGCTGAGGTAGGCCTACTACTGACTATCGTAAAAAATCTACACATAGCCCTCTACTCGTGGGAATGAGCATATGACCGATCAAATGGGAAAATTAGTACACTAAGTACTAAATAAGCCAAGTTGCTTTCTCCATGGTAACATAAGAATATAATATAAAATATATCATACTTGGATATCATAATTAACATGTATCATGCTAATGCCATATACGTAAAGGTAGGGGTACACCATAACACATATTATGTATAACTTAGATAATGTATAATCTATCATGCTTGATTTTATGTCATAATCATGTAGGTATTCATACATGCACTGAACATGTTACTCCAAGCAATCAATAGGGTTTATTTTCCAATTTCTCAATCGATTAGATTATATCATTTCCTTATCCATATATTAAGATACGTTAACATCCAGCTAAACATTTTAATTAATAACCCATTAGTCATTTAAGGCATTATCCAAGTATACATACTAGCCTTTATCCTTTTTAGTCATTCATACCATTATTTCCATCCTTATCACTTATTCATCATTCATAATTTATCATCTAATTACTTATCATTCCACTTTTTACTATCAAGCAATGGACTGTATACCACCTTATAGTTTCATATACCATGGAGGTCTATCCAAATACGAAATATAAAGTCTAGGCCGAAGCTATTCACTAATGCAAACATAAGTCCAAACTAAATCCAATCACTAGAATAGAAATAAGTCAAGAATGAAGCCAACCACCTAATTAAATAATCATACCCTTTAGTATTGATACCCTCCGATGTACCGTTAGTGTCTAAAGTTGGTAAGATACCGCGACCTCTAAGGATCCATCTCGCAGGCAGCAATAAACACCTAAAGGCAGATTAACCTCTGATAGCTAATTGATGATCGGGTAATTCGGGCTCATACAAAACTCGATTGCCTTTTGATTTACGTGCTTATTATATTATTCATTAGGATAAGTGATCACACAAAGCTCATCCTATAATAAGCAAGCATTTCTATGTTTATTCCATATGAATCCTTTTCCTTTTTTCCAACCATATGCGGTGTCCATTTATCCTTGTCTAATATTATTCATGTACATCAAGTTATTTTATTCAAGCTTAAGATGTGCTTCATTACTCTTTCCTGAAAGACCATCACATTTTATAAGTTAAATGCCCATTTAGCCTTTACAATACCAATAGAGTAGGTCATAAATTTTAATCCATTTAATCTTTTTATTAAGCCATTAATCCATAATAAGATTTGTATTTTAGCCCATTAATAATCATAGGACACTTTGAAAGATAACTTTAAAGTATAAACAAACCGAAAGGAAAAAGATCACACAAACTAGTCAAATTAGTTAATCGGTTTGACCCAACCAATTGATCAATTACACTAAGGAGTTGATCAGTTTGGGTTGACTAGTCAATCAGTTTGACTCTACCAAATAACACTCTTTCCCAAACCGATCGATTGGTTTTGAAAAATTAGTTGACTATTCATAGACTAATCGATGGGTTTAAGCAGAGAGTAACACTAGGGTCTAATAACATTCCAAAACTTTTAAAATCTAATATATAATATTTAACCTATATTTCAAATAATTTAATCTTAAATTATTAATTTAATTATTTTGTGGACATTTGATTTACAAAAATAGATAAAATTATTTAATAACTTACTATAATTTTTTTAATCATTTTACCTTACTCTTTTTATTTAAATAAATTCTCAAACCCATAATTTTACCAAAACTATTTACTTAAAATAATACATTAAAATTTGGACAAATTAATTTAATGATTTCTCCATCAGCCTAATTTCTAATCCTAACTCTAAAATTAATTTTATTTTTCTTTTTCACTGTTTTCCTTTTTCCTTTTTCCTTTTTCCTTTTTCTTTTTCCTTTCCTTTTCCTTCTTTTTCCTTTGCTTTCTTTCCTTTCTTCGTCTCCTTTATGCTAGCCCAACCCTCTTCCTCTTTTCTTTCCTCCTTCTCTATCGGCTAGCCGAGCTGCACCACCTTCTCCTTTTTTCTCTCTTTCCTTTCCCTTCTTTCTCCTTTAGGCCAGCCCAACTCCCCCCTCTCTTTTTTCTCATTCTTTTCATGTGGGTCGGGCTGCCCCATTTTTCTTTCTTTCTCCCCCACTCGAGCCTTTCCCTTTTCTTCTTCTTCTTCCTCTAATCACACGCTCGAGCCAAATACACCCACTTGGGCTCTACATCCCTCTCTACACTGTCATACACCCATCTCTCCCCTCTTCCACTTGTGTACAATTGCCAGCGTGTAGCCTCTCTACCCATCCCTTTCCTTCCCATTTTAGATCATGCATGAAATGCCCAAAAAAAAATTTAATTTTAAAAATTATATTTAAAAGAAGTTTTATTATGAAATTTAATTAAATAAATTATTTTTATGAACATAAAAGAGAATTAATTAGGGTTATTCAAGAAGAAAATAATAAGTAATTTTTATTAGAAAATTTTTGGTATTTTAGCTAATCAATGATTTTATTTTGGAAATTCATTAAATAAATTATTTTAGAATTAATTTAATTGGAGAAAATTAGGGTGTTTTGCTAATTAAAATGGAATTTATAGAAAATCTTTTAAAAATCCTAATTTAGCCTAAAAAGGGATTTAAATATTATTTTACTTAAATATTATTATTTTTAAATATCTCAAATATCCTAACTAATTTAATTACCCGAATCCATTATTTTTCCTTTTTCCCTTTTCCTTTATCCTTTTCTTTCTTCCTTTTTCTTCCTTTTTCTTTCCTTTTCTTTCCTTTTCTTTCTTCTTCTTCTTCTTTTCTTTTCTTTTCCTCTTTTTCCCTCGATTGGGCCTGCCTTCCCGTGGCCCAATCTGTAACACCCCAAAATTCACTAAAATTTTTTTTTCTTAAAAGCGGAAGCAATTAAATTAGAAGCACTGAAAACCTGTGAATTCTGGAAATGTTACCGCCACACTTAGTACCAGACCGGTTCTCTCCGACCGTTCCAGTACCAAGTGCTAAGGCTAAGAAAAGAAATAATCAATACAATTCAATTTCCAAATAAGCATTAAACGGTTGTAAAACAAAATCAGAGTACGCATCAAGAAATGTAATTCATTTCCAAAAGAGAATTAAACTTACAACCGATAAAAGATTAACAAAAAGAATTAGAGTCATATAAAGACTATAATATGGCCACAACTCTCTTGAATCTCGAGCCAAACATGCTCAACACTCAGCCCCAACTGATATTCCGCCCACCTGCATAAATTCAGAAGGCATACTACTCGTGGGAATGAGCAGCACCCATGAAAAGGGTGATCAGTACGCTACGTACTGAGTAAGGTAACCGAGCACTAAGGCCGACACATAGCATACAAAATCATAAAGGCAATGCTCAACTTACACTTTCAAACCACGTATTTGATTCACAAAGACACACAGGTAAATTACACAACTTAATAAAGATTAAACCCACACATCAAGGCCCAAACAGTTCGGATTAATTATTCAATTAATCTTTTTACCGAAAGTCGATACACACCATAACTTTTATCAAATCCATGTAATCACAGGAACACCCCACTATTTTAGCCGGTGGGCCGGTCACTTGCGGGACAAGGTCCACACCACTATTATTTGCCGGTGGACCGGTCACTTGCGGGACAATGTCCACACCACTATTATTTGCCGGTGGACCGGTCTCACATAGGGTAATAACCCTAACCACTATTCCTAACCGGTGGATCGGTTGGACCCGGCTCAATAATCTTTCGCTTTAAGTGATTAATATCTTAAATATTTTATTCAAAGATTTCACCCTGGTCATGCATGAATCAACACACATCACAAATCACAATTACTCTTTAATCACCAAATATACTTGATACGACAAAAACCCTAACCAGTTGCACCAAACCCTAATTATCCACATGAACCCTAGCTCGGTTTCCTATGTACCCATATAATGCTCCACGCACTATTTTCCCTTCAAATGTTCAATCACCCAAACAACACTTACATTAATTTCCTCAAATCCCAAATCCGCGTTCTATACGTAAACTTCACTCTCATACAAACTTTACACATCCCATGCAATTATTAACTTCCATGCAAACCCTAATACCACCATACAATCATTAACCATTATGCAAAACCCAAAATATCATCATACAAAACCCAAAATTCAATCCACATAACCCAAAGATTCATTCATACCAAAACCCTAGATTCAAACCATATAAAACCCAAAGATTCATCCATACCAAACTAAGTATCCATCCTTACCAAACCCTAAGTTCAAACCATATACAACCCAAATATTCATTCACACAAAACCCTAAATTCAATCCATACCGACACAAAGATTCAAATCATATAAAACCCAAAGATTTTTCCACATAATACAATTGATTAGATTCTCCCCTTTCATAACCACAAATTATATTCTCCCATACAAGACTATAAGTTAGATTCTCCCACATAAAATCATAATTAGAATCTCCCAAGCAAAACCATAATTTGGATTAATTGGATTCCCCCAAACAAATCATAAATTAGATTCTCCCATATAATGTCATAAATTACATTCTCCCCAAATAACGTCTTACATTAGATTCTCCCTAACAAACCATAAATTCAATTCCCCCATATAACATCATAAATTATATTGTCTCCCACAAAACCATACAAAACCATAAGTTAAACTTCCCCATATAAAACCATAAATTATATTCTCCATACCAAAACCTCAAAAATCATAAATCAGATTCTCACACACGAAACCCTAAAATTCTCCATTTTATTCCTTTACTCATGAATCAATGGAATACTTAGGTCAACTCACATCCCTTAATCAACTTCTTTCTCCATCCTCCTTTTTCATCCTTTCTCCCACATAAAAATCATATCAACATCCTCACATGCATGTCTTACAGGGTCATACACAAATAATACACATGCCATACGAAAGCATACTTCAACTCCATGTCATAGCATATACGGCATAATTAATAATCATAAACATAGAATGCATAGAATACGAGGCACACAATGCACATTAGCACATAAAAGGCCTTAGCACCCCTTACCTGAAACGACACCGGTCTTGGAGCACATTCCTACGCCTCCTTAGGGCTTTGACCAAGTAATAACATATTAATAAAATAACTTTAACAAAATTCTAACTTTGCTAAAAATAATAGAGATATTATAAACCTTGATAATATAGGGTTAAAGATTTTACCCTAATGATAATAATGATACTAAATATAATAATATCAAAATTAATAAAGTTACTATCAATGAGAATATAAATAATAATAATAAGCTTTAAAATTTAAAATGGGGTTTTCAACCCTACTTATAACTAATGACTTACCACTTATTTAATATAAATAATAAAATTACTAACATATATAATAATATTAAAAATAATAAAGATATTGATAATATTATCATCAATAGTTATAAGAACAATAGAAACAATAATACTAAAATAAATAAGTGCAAATGTTAATACAAAATTAGGGCCTAATATTTTCCAGAATAATTAGTAAAATTATAATAATAAATATTTATTCTAATAATTATAATATTAATAATAATAAGAAGAAGAATGATAATAATCCCATAATAATTCAATTAATAACTTAAAATTCGAAACTATCAATAATATTGTTTTATTACCACTCCCCACCCTGCAAGTAAAATTCAGAATAAAATTTCTCATCAAATAATAATAAAACATATTAAGAATAATAATAATGGTAATTATATGCAAATAATTGAAATAAATTAAATCAAGGCATATACTAATATGGAAAATGGTTGAGAGGGTCTAGGGTTCAACCTTAAGCTGGTGGGGATGGGTGGCACCGGCGGTGGTGCACGGCGGCAGCGACGGTGGCCGGAAAAACAGAAGAAAAGAGGGAAAGATGGATGTTGGGAAAAAGATAGGGAGAATTGAGGTGATATAAGAGGTGTTTATTGTTTCCCAGGAGGAGAGGGACAAAATGATGGTGTTGGTGCAGCCAAAGGTGGCGGCGCACGGCGGCGGAAGGCGGTTTAATGCTTTCTGGGTAAAATTTCAGGCGAGACAAGAAGCCAACTTGGCACGGCTATGTAAGCCAGTACAAGAAGAATCGAGGAATTTGAGAAACGTAGTTAGCTAGAGGAAAATGCAGGGAAGAAAATGAAAGGTTTCGGTGGCGCTGAAATTGGCTAACGGAGGCGGAAGAGGCGTCTAAAGTCTCGATGATGGCAGCCCTCGCCGAGGGTTTCGGGGAAGAAAAATCTTCCACAACTCCTACAATCCAGCTATTTATAGATGTTGGAATGGATAATGAGGAGCTGGAGGTCGACATGGAAGTTTTAAATGCAAGAATTTGGGTGGCCGGTGGCGTTAAATGGTCGGTTGACGTTTGGGTTGGTTCGAAGATTCGCGGGGCTGGGGAGAGGAAACGGGCGAGATTTAACGTCCAATAATTATATGAAGTTATTTCTGGAGTTAATAGGAAGGCAATGAGACAAGAAAAGACCGGTATAATTCATCGTATCTGAAGAGGCCATTGATGGGGTCGAGGTTCGTTGCAGCGTCGGGGAAGACGGAGGGAGAAGGAAGAAGAAAGAAGATGGGCCGGTCGGCCGAGAAAGAAAAGAAAAGGGGAGAACCGGGCCGGTTCGCGCGCGGTCGAGGGTGCGTTAAATGGCACGACGAGCTTCGGCTGAAACGGAGCCAAAACGCGGCGCGGAACGGGGCGGAAAAAGGGCGACGGGCGCGAGGGGTGATAGATAAATGAAACGGTGAGTTTCGGTGGAAAAAGAAACAAAACGCGGCGTTGAGTCGGCAGAAGAAACAGCCGCGCGGGCTGGGCCGAAGAAGGGAGAAGAAAAGAAAAGAAGAACTGGGCCGCGCCAGGCCCAGTCGGGGAAAAGAAGAGGAAAAAGAAAAAGAAAGAAAAAGGTAAGGAAAAAGGAAGAAAGAAAAAGAAAAAGGGAAAAAGGAAAGGGGAAAAATAATTAGTTTAGGGTCAATTAAATTAATATGAATATTTAGGATATTTAAAAATAATAATATTTAAATAAAATAATATTTAAATCCCTTTTTAGGCTAAATTAGGATTTTTAATAGATTTTCCATAACTTCTATTTTAATTAGCAAAAACCCTAATTTTCTTCCAATTAAATTATTTATAAAATTAATATTAATTTGAAACTATTTTCTCCTCATTATTTTAAATAAAATAATTTATTTAGTTAATTTCTAAAATACAAATCCTTAATTAGCTAAAATACCCAATTTCTCTTAATTAACACACTTATAAATTTATCCTTGATTTTTCCTAATTAATTTCCTTTTATTTTAATCAAAATAATTTATTTAATTAATCTTTATGATAAAATCTCATTTAAATATAATATTTTAGATTAGAATTTTTCGGGGCATTTCACAATCCTTCCTTTCCTTTACTTCGGCACGCCCCAACCCATGCAACTGTCGCCATTTTTCCGTCCCTCGCCGCGTTGAGTTTCTTTTCTTTTTCCCCCAAAGCGCTGCGTTTAATTTAAATGCCCTTACCTTGCATTGTCCAAGCCGATCTGCCTTCCCTTTCTTCTTTTTCCTTCCTCCTTCCCCCCGCTATTGAGCACCTACAACTTTGCCGCCCGCCCTAGTTTTTTGCCACCGGTTATGCCCAATTTGACCGACCGTTCTCCTTCCTCTCTCTTCCCCTGACTTGCCAACCCTTTTGACCCAACTAATGCTCCCTCTTCTCGTGCGTTTCCCCTTCTCCCAACCAGCCACACCTTGCCACGTCTTCTTGATCTTCACCGATTTTGTTGCCGTCGGTGAACCCTAACCTTACTTGCTTACCCCGTAGCTGACCCACAGAACCCTAACCTCCCTTCTTTTCTCTATAAATACCCCCATAATCTACCCTGTATTGAGTTTTGATCCCCTACCCTGAAAACCTTCTTTGTGTGCCGCCTCCATTTCAGGCTCCAGCTCCACTACCGTCGACCAACCACGCCACCAACTACGCCCACCTAAGCCTTCCTTGCGCCACCCTTTAACTAACCAAACCACCAATATCCCTCGATTCTTCTTGCACAAGCTACCCCAGCTGTGTGAAGTAGCCTTCCCGATCAACCCATTCTTCCACCTTCGCCACCCTTCGAACCACCCTTAGCCACCTCTTATGTCGCTTTCGCTGCTCCTTTCACCTTCCAAATTATTCTACAGACCCTCCTATACCTTCCCCCACCTCTCTTTTCCTCTTTCTTCCTCTCCTCCTCTCTTTCTCTCCTTCTTCCCCATTCGGCCACCACCATCGCAGCCCTGCGCTGCAATCTTTGGTTGCAATGCCACCCTCATTCAACTCCTCTCCATATAGGTAGTCTTAATCACCCCATCTCCCACCTCCATTCTCCCTATCTTTTTCCTAACATTCAACTTTTTCCCTTTTCTTCTCTTTTTCCGGCCATCGCTACAGTCGTCGTGCACCACCGTCGGTGCCGCCTATCACCACCAACCTAAGGTTGAACCCTAAACCCTCTAACCATTTTTTACTATTTATACAAGCCTTAATCTATTTTATTTCATTTATTTGAAATATTATTATTATTATTATTTCTATTATTATTGTTATTACTATTATTATTATTATTATTAATGATTTTATTATTATTTTTATTGAGGGCTGAAGCCCTATTATATTTTTCATTCAATTTTATTATTATTATTATTGTTGTTGCCATTATCTTTATTATTAATATTAATATATTATTATTATTATTATTATTATTATTACTATTTTGAAAATATTTTTATTATTATTCCATTATTATTATTACAACTATTTTACTATTTATTTGCTATTATTATTATTATTATTATTATTATTATTATTATTATTATTATTATTATTATTATTATTATTATGCGATTAGTATTAATAATATTATCATCGTTATTATTATTATTTTTTTTTCATTGTTGGTACTATTATTCTATATAGGGCTGAAACACTATTATGCTTATTTTGAATTATAGTAATAGTATTATAGATATCAAGTCTTATTATTATTAATATCATTAATATTTTATCAATAGCATTTATTATTCTTATTAGTGTTATTATTATTATTATTTAATAAGTTTATTATTATTCAATGTGGGGTAGAAACCCTACTTCATTTTATCTTCAAATATTATCCTTACTTTTATTACCATTATGATTATTATTATTTTTATAATACTATTATGGTTTTATCATTATTACTATTTCATTATTATTATTACTAAATTTTGTTATTTATTTTACTAGTGTTATTATTAGTATTATTTTGGTAAAGGGGCCGAAGCCCTTATTTTACTATGTTTTTGAGTAATGTCCTTATTATTATTATTATTATTATTATTATTATTATTATTATTATTATTATTATTATTATTATTACTATTTTTATTATTCTTGTTAACATTAATGTTGATATTATTTTTAGTATTTTTGCTATTATTATTTTAGTATTTTCTCAAAAGCCTAGTCTTAGAATAAGTTAGTAAATAATAGTATTTTTGGTAGGAAGAAATCTAATTTTAGCTTTTCCCTCGTATAGGTGAGACTAATCAAAGCCTTAAGGAGGCATAGGAGCGTGCTCCAACACCGGTGTCATTTTAGGTAAGGGTGTTACTAAGGTTTATTATGTGTTGATGTGCATTATGTGATTTATATGTTATGCATCATTTGTTTATTATTGTAATTATTTCGTATGTGGTATGACATGGAGTTGAAGTGTGTTTTTGTGTATTTGCCTGGCATATGTATTATGTATATATGATGAATGGTTTATAACCCTTTAGACATGTATATGAGGATGTTAATGTGGTTTGTGTGGGGGAAAGGATGAAAAAGGAGGATGGGGAAATAAGTTGATCAAGGGATGTGAGTTGACCTAAGTATTTTAATGATCCATGAGTGGAGGAATAAAATGGAAAATTTATGGTTTTGTGTGGGAGAATATAATTTATGGTTTTATATGGGAGAATTTAATTTATGTTTTTTTTGTGGGAGAATCTAATTTATGGTTTTGTGTGGAAAAATATAATTTAAGATTTTATATGGGAGAATCTAATTTATGGTTTTGTGTGGGAGAATATAATTTATGGTTTTATATGGGAGAATCTAATTTATGGTTTTGTATGGGAGAATCTAATCTATAGTTTTGAATGGTTTTGTTTGGGAGAATTTAATCTATGGTTGTGCATGGGAGAATCTAAACTAGGGTTTGATATGGATGTATTTAGGGTTTTGCATGGTAGATTTTATGGTGTTGTATGGGGGAATCTAATCTAGAATTTTGCATGGTGGAATCTAGGGTTTTGCATGGATGGATCTAGGGTTTGCATGGTTGAATCTAGGGTTTTACATGGGAGCTTAGGGTTTGCATGAAAATTTTGAATGGTTGCATGGGACGTGTAATGTTTGCATGGACATGAAGTTTATGTATAAAAAGTTGATTTGGGGTATGAGGAAGGTAATGTAAGTGTTGTTTGGGTGTTTGAACACTTTGGATGAAAAATAGTACGTGGAGTAATATAAGGGTACGTAGGTGACTGAGTTAGGGTTTGTGTGGATAATTAGGGTTTGTTGTGACTGCTTAGAGTTTTTGTAGTATCATGTGTATTTGGTGATTAAAGTATAATTATGAGGGTAGAATGTATGATTTGTGATGTGTGAAGTGTAAAAAGATTGATTCATGCATGTTTAGGGTGAAAGCTTCTAAATAAGATACTTAAAACATTAATCACGTAAAGTGGAAGATGTTGAGCCGGGCCTAGACCAATCCATCGACATAATAGTGGCCAGGTACTATTGTATCTTGGAGACCGATCCACCGGCGTATAATAGTGGTAGGGTATGTTCCCCTAGTGAGCGATCTACCGGGTAGAATAGTGGGGGATCCCGAGCTCAATAAATCAAACCTAATAGTTTGCTAAGATATGGGAAGACACTAATTACTTACAGTAGAACACCGTGCTAGAAAAGGGGCTAGACCAATCCACTGCCTAGAAGAGTGGCTAGGAGCCAAAGTGCCCTGGAGACCGATCCACAGCTAAAATAGTGGGGTTCCCATACTCGTATGGACATGATAACGAGTATGGTGTCAAAACAAATCGATAAAGGATTAATTAAGTAATTAATCTAGACTATATTGGATCTTGATGTATTCACCTAATCTTTCATTTGCCTTTATGTTATTATGTTAGATTATGCCCTTTTTATTATCCTGCAAGATTTATGTGAATTTTGTGTGTTGGCCTTAGTGTACGGTTACCTTGCTCAGTACGTAGCGTACTGATCACCCTTTTCATGGGTGTTGCTCCTTCCCACGAGTAGTAGGCCCTTCTGACTTTGTGCAGGTGTGTGAGACATCCGACGGGGCTAAGTGTTGAGCATCTTTTGGCTCCAAGTTCGAGAGTGTTGTGGTTGTATTCATTCTTTATGTGATTTTTATTTCCTTTGGTTATTCCTTTTGTATATGATTTACTCTTTGATGATTTATTACCTTGTATTGAATATTTTAAATAAACCTTTTATCAATTGTAAGATTATTCCCTCTGAGGAATTTTGATTTCGTACTCTGATTTCTATCTTATTATTGCTTATAAACTTTTATACGTACTCTGATCTTTGGTGTTATACTCTTTCTAGTTATTTCATGAACTCTTTATTTAAGTTTAATATTAATTTTTTCTTAGCCTTAGCACTTAGTACTGAAACAGTCGGAGAGAATTGGTTTGGTACTAAATGTGGTGGTAACATCCCAAGAATTCATTAATTTTAAAGTTTAAATTCTTCCACTTTTTTTTATAAAAAAACGTAGTGAATTTTGGGGTGTTACAATGCATTCCCCCTACATCTCCTTTATTACATGCCTTCTCTTTCCCTCCTCCCTTCCACCTTTACCATTATAGCATGTAACACCCCCTACACCACCTAACCTTATACCACAAGACTCTCCCTCCTTCTCTCTTCTCATTTTCTTCTTTTCCTCCTTCTCTTCTTCTCCTCTACCTTATTCTCTCCCTTGAGCTCCCTTCTCTCTTACCTGGTTCTCTCTTTCCTTTTTTTCCTTCTTAATCCCCTATTTTTCTTGCACCTCCCCTCCTCAACTAACCACAACACTGACCACTCATACACCTTATCACCTCCCTACACCGCCCCAAGCAACTACCACACGCCATACTCAAGCCAACTCCCCTCCTTTTTTCTCTCCTTCTCCTCTCATCCTCCCTCTGCACCACCACCCTACACCACCATTCTCCTCTCTTCCGATGTTGCCAAAGCCTCTCCTTAGCCACCTGACACCATCCTTAACACCCTTGCCTCACCATACCTGAACTCCCCCTGTAGCTCCCCTGTCTCTTCTCTTTTTTTTTTCCTTTCTTACTCTTCTTCCTCCCTTCTCTACACCCTCTTCCAGCAACCACTACTGCTGTCTCTGCCACCCTAAGCTATCATATTTCAACCACCAGCCACCACTTACAACCTACCTCACCCCTGCATCTAATAGCAAACCCCAACTCCCCTCCATCACCTCCCTCAAACCACTTGACCGAGCCTTTCTCCCCCTCCTTCCATTTCACTTCTACCCCTACGTGTATTTCATGCTCATGATGCATGGGTAACATGAGTTATGCTATCTAAATTTTGAGTATATTTAATAAGTATTTTAAGCAAAAATCCTTCCTTTACTTATCTAATAATAATATGTTACTTGTGACATTATTTTTTGTACAAAATTTTACTAATGGTGCTTAAGCATTTTGGTACCGGTTAATTTTGGTTTTTTTGGAAAATAAGGTAACTATTATACCTCACTAAAATATATGGATTATCGTATATTAGCACAATAGGGTTTTTGGTATGTGGTTTATGTGTATATGATATACTACTAACAATCTTATGATTATTAATATTATATTGGAAAGTAGAAAGAAAAAGCATGTTCTCTTTTATGTTGTATAATGTGTGTGAAAGGGTGGTTAAGAAAGGGGTTGATTTTGATAATGGATGTTATTTGTATATACATGCCATGCTAAGTATGGACACTTGTAGTAGAAATAGTGCTAATATGAGCCCTAGGGGTAAATTGGTCATTTGGACACATCATGATGTTTAGACTAAAATGAGATGCCTAATGTATTATGTAAGATGTTAAGAATGGATATAGAAGTTTGGTGGAGTATAAAAATATGTGTTAGTAGGTATATCAATATTTATGGCCTAGGAGTAATTTAGTATTTTTAATGTATGGTGTTAATTATCTTAATAAAAATGCATGCTAAGTGTTATGTGGTGTTGAGGAATAATAATAAGGGTTTTGGGGGGCTACTAATGCATGTTGGGCATTAATATTAATATCTTATGACTTAGGGGCATTTTAGTAATATGTAAATAATAAATATGCATGATAGGTGATAATTGGTACTAAGAATAATAATAAGGGTTTTATGGAGTTAATAATGTATGTTGGGTATGATTATTAATAATAAGTGACCTAAGGGCTTTTTAGTAATTTGGGAATTGTAATGGGAGTTAACTTAATAAACATGCCTGATAAGTGGTAATTGGTGATAAGTGTGATTATAGGGATTTATGGTGTTAGGGATGTATGTGGGGGTATGATTATTAATATTAAATGACCTAGGGATATTTTGGTAATTTTACAAGTAAAAAGGGGTATTTTAGTAATTTTGAAAGTAATAAGTGATATTTTAGTAATTTTACAACTAATAAGGGGCATTTTGGTAATTTTGTAGGCAAAATGGGGACTAGTTTACTAAGCATGCATGGTAAGTATAAATTGATGTTAAATATGATAATAAGGGTTTATTAGCTTATTATCACTTATTTTAGTATAATATTCAATAAAACATAGTGTAGAGATATTTTGGTAATTTTACATAAAAAATGGTGGTTGGGCTAATAAACATGTATGAAAGGAAAAATTAATATTAAATATGATAATAGGGGTTATGGCCTTAGTATCACCTATTCGAGTAAGATCATGAACATTATAAAGCTTAGGGGTATTTTGGCAATTTGGAGTGAATCATAGTGAGTATGCATGGTTTATGGGTAAATTAGAAAATTAGGGTATGTTATGATATTATTTTCATAAATATGTGAGAAGTGCATTAATTGTTGATTAATTCTAGAGGTGTATATTAGGGTTTTATGTGTAAAATGATCGTTTTGTTTGTTCGATAACTAAACTACATAATTAATATTATAATTATGGCATGTTATTATTTATGGCATGTTGATAAATAAAAATGAATCATGTAATGGACGTGGGATGGTAAAGAGGTAGCCTTAGCCTTAGGGACATTTTGGTCATGTTGACCTAAGGTGCTTAAGTAAGAGTATTGAAACCTAGGATAGCATTAGTAGACTATTTAAGTTAACATTGACAATAATCTTGATATTGATGACTTTATAATAATGGAAACGAATAAATAATATGGGCAAGTATTTAATTACTGTGTTTCTCATTGTCACCTTAATTAAGATACTAATACTTAAAGTGAAAGACCTCGAGATTGAAAATGGTAGCTCTTTAGGGGTTACTACCCTAAAGATATAGTTTGGCCCATGATAATTCTGATTTTTATTGGTATGCCTTAGTGCCTTAGTCAGTCTCTATATCTTAGTCTATTTACTATATGAACCTGTAATACCCCAAATTGAGAGGAGTGTTATAAGGATTGATTTGGCTGCTTATATCAACATGGTATACTATCCTTTTGGTGATTCTGTCCTAAAGAACTCCACAGTTAAGCGTGCTGGCCGTGGAGCAATTTTAGGATGAGTGACTCTCCTGGGAAGTTTTAGAATTTTCTGAAAACTTGTCGGGAAGCGCGTGAGTGAGGACAAAGCGCGCTTAAAGGAATCGTGTTGATCTATGGGGTCAATTGATCAATCCGAAAGTACTCCAAGGTAGCCTCTGAATGGTCGTATTGACTCGGGATGTTACAAACCTATATAGGAAGTGTGCATACATATAGATTAGATGTCCTTATCAATAGAGTACTGTATGTCTTTGGGCACCAATGCGACTAGGGTAAATTTGCATCCCTGGGTCGATAGTTGGTAGGATATTATGCTACTTTTATGTGCTAGTATGATCGGTTTACCTTTGTATCTCTGAGTTTGTGATCTTCCCCTAGCATAAATAAAATAGAATTATTATGATAATTAAATAGAAAGACATTAATCACTTATAGTAAAACACCACATAGGTTGAGACTGTGTATAGTATATGTACCAGTCCACCGGTAATAATAGTGGTCAAAAGTGTTATACCAAAGATTATATCACATGTACTGGTCCACTTATTATAATAGTAATTAGGAGCATTTTGCCTTAGATTATATCATATGCATCGGTCCACTAATTATAATAATAGTCGGGAGTGTTCTGCCTTAGATGATATCATATGTACTCGTCCACTAGTTATAATAGTGGGGTCCCCAAACCTAAGTGGATATAATTCGGGAAATAATGGCTATCTAATTAAAAGCTTAAGTCTAGATAATAATGAATGAATTACTATGACCTATTGATGTGATATGGTAGCGGCCTTAGTGCCTACCAGGAAGAATTGAGTTTTTGTATTTTATTAATGGGCCTATGGTCCTACCTTTGAGTTGAATGGATGGTGTTTGGTTGAGTATGTTGTTGGCTATCTAATTGTAATATAAATAGCATTATTTGGGTGCTCCCTTAGTAAATTCTATTATTTTTAAGTGAATGAACCTTTTTGACATATAATCTTGTTGCATGACATCACTAATGCTTATTGTATTTCACTCTACATACATGTAATGTATGTTCATATGTTTGGTGTGTGGTAACCGATGTGTTGTATGCAGGCCCTACATATTAATCTTGCATAAATGGTGACCCAGCACTATAATATTGAAGGATTCATTTTGTGGGACCTCTACTTATTTAATGGATAGTGGCCTTTGCAAGTGTTATTCTAAGTTTATTCTCAGGTTAAGAACATATGACTATTAGGGAAGATTCTAATGTTTTCCTTGAACTCTTATACTTCATGTTTTAATAATTTTATTGTGTAACCATTATTAATGGATTTTATTTTTTGTAATTTAACTTTTGTGCTACTCTATTTTTATGTTTTTAATCTGGCATTTGTGTAAAGTATGTTTTCAGCCTTAACACTTGTACTGGAACAGTAGGGGAAATTGGTTTGGTACTAAGTGTGGCGGTAGCATATCCGAAATTTACCATATTTGCTTGTGCTTAAAATTTTAAAAATGAAAATTTTTAATATTAAATTTTCGGGGTGTTACAGGTCTATAGGCTTACTGGTTGATGGGTTGGGTCAACTAGTCATCTGTTCTAGGATTTAGTCAATTGGTTTGACCTAACCAATGGATTAGTTTTCCCTATAATAGCATCAAACCATTATTTTCATGGATATTCATGCTTATCAATTCATCATTAACCACATTGGAATATGTACTAACATAATATGACACATTTTCAACTAAATTAACTTGCATAACTTAACATCAGACTATCACTTCCCATTTTTCTCAAGTTTCATTCTTTTTTACTCTAAATATACAATCTACAAATCCAAATCAATTCTACAAGGTACATACATTCATGAAAACATACAAGATTACCTTAAAGGAACTATTATCATGCTGGAATATTTGTAAACTATTTTAGAAGCAAGAATCACTTACTTAATGCAGGTGAAACTCCTTTAAACCAGAAATTTCAATCTATGAAAATCTCATCTTTTAAAATCTTTAAAAAAAATAATTCTTAAACTCATAATTTCGTAGAAAAACTTAATAAATTCAAACTTGAAACAAAAGGGAAGAAGGAAGATGACACACTTATAGTAAGAATAGAAAATGCATAGCTAAGCAACTTAATCTTTTTTCCCAAGCCTAACTCTTCCTTTCGTAATATTTAAAATAAGAGAAAGTTAGAGAAAGGATCAAAAGAGGCAAGGAATCAATTACAACTCGAATTACAAAAAGGAGGAAGGTGAATACAAAGAGTTAAGGACATTTGGTAGCTAAAAAAAGATTAAAAAAATAAGGTAATGGGGTTATTTATAGCTAACCAATTGATAAGAATTACAGAAGATTGAGGAACAATTCAAAACCCTAACACTTCCCATTTGAATTAAGGCTAAACGGATGGATTTAGTTGAAGGTTTGCTGACCTATTCTTCATAGCTCAAATAGTATTTATAGAAAATGTAGATCAATGAGGCTAAAATTAGGATTCACAAGATAACTAATGAAAGGTCACCATGTAAGGAATCTTCTAGCTACTAAGAATCATACCTAATATCGAAGCAGTACTCTCAGAAATGTGTAGAGGAGAGAGGTGGAAGAAGACAAGGTGAAGGTAATCCCTCCCCCTCAATTATCCTTAAATATTAAAATCAATCTAAGGTAGTATTTCAGGCTAAATGCATAACAAAAAATGTTAAGAATCACTTCGAAGTAATTTAGCATGGGTCGGCAAGGTTCCATTTTAGTATAAGAAATATTTCTGAAAAATCAAGTTTGAAAATATGCCTAGCTCAACAAATTAGTCGATCGATTTGGGCTTATTAGTTGACTGTTCTACAAACTAGTCGATCGCCTTTCCAACTAGTTGTTTGATTTAGTAAAAAAAACCTCTTTTGCTAAAACGATAAACTAGTCTATCGGCTTATGAAATAGATCAATTAGTACACCTAGAAAAATTCACTAAATATCATTTTCAACTTTATTTAAAATCAAACTTTACCTCAAATAAAATCATAATACCAAATCAAAATCAAATACCCAAAAATTGACACACTTCTCAGTCAAAATTTTATAAAAATATGGAGTATTATAGCACTGCCCCCTTAAAGTGGTTGCATTCCCAAAGCCTATAAGCATTACAATCACATTTTTTATCACATAATAAGACACACATCAAATTAACACATTTAAGAACAAGGGTTGCTACCCCCTTAAAGAAAAAGGGTTACACTAAGGTAACATGCCTCCTAATTATCCTCCTTTGTACCATGTTGTGACCAAAGAGCATTTGCTAATAGGATAGTCTTCGTATGCATTTTCTTAAGTTAGAGATTCATCGAGCTCTAGCAACTCCAATAGGATGATGTGTAGAGGATCCACTATGTACTTCCTCACCTGAGATATATGGAAACGTTGTGCACATATGACAATTCCATTAGTAGAGCTAAGAGGTAAACGATTTCACCAACCGGTCTAGATTTTTTTATGGTCAAATTTACCTTGAACTGAGCTTACCCTTTCTACTGAACCTCATAACTCCTCTAGTGAGAGAGACCCTGAGAAGAACTCTAACACCCACCTTGTAACCATCAGTTCATCTTCTTATATCTATGTAGCTCTTTTATCGGTCCTAGGTTGCTCTTATCTAGTCCCGAGTTAAATAGATGTGCTTAGTTGTTCCCTCAATCATCTTATGTTACAACACAAATGTATCGCTGATGTCATTCCAACATGAGAGACTACAAAATTTTCTCTTGTACAAGGCTTCAAAAGGTGTTATCTTGATGTGAGTGTGGTAAGTGTTATTGTAAGATTACTCGATTAAGTCCAAATGATTTTCCCAACTTCTCCCAAAGTCTAGCACACATGTTCAAAGCCTGATTTTCAAAGCCTAAATGGTCCTCCCTGTCTGATCACCGAATACATGTTCGGTGAAAATCCGTACTCGTATCCATTTGAGTTCCAAAGTGGCTTGCAAATTTTACCAAAAATATGACAAGAACCTGGAGTCCCGACCTAACGCATCCATGATTTGGTTAATAATTAATACTAGGTTATGATACCATTTAACTAAATGAGAAATTATACTGAAATTCTAATGAATAATGATATAAATAAAATTCATTCATTTTTATTCTAAAATGTTAATGTAATAATGGTTGAATCAACTTAGTATTTCACTTTCTTAGAGTTCCATCTAGGGAAATAATTGAGTTTTAGATGTATACATAGGGAAAGCCATATGTAATGAAAAATGCAAGCATGGTTTGGGGAGAGGTTGTTTCTTACTTATATATTTTTTTTCACAAGTAAAATATCTACTCCATTTGACTAGTTCCAAGTTCGAGTCCTGAGCAACCCATTTTTATTTTCATATTGAAATCATATGTGTATAAACTTGATTATCTTTTTATAATTCACTTCCTTTTTTCACGAAAAACCTCTGTATGGGTTTATATTGAAAATGGTTGATATGGGCATATAAGTTATGTTATACTATTAAATAACAAGCCTTCAATTATCTTTTTTTCTTACAAACAATTCATATAATTAGGAGTCCCTAATGATTCAATTAAATAAACAAAGATTTTCTATGACTGTAATTTTAGAGAGATGTAAAAGTGAAAGCCTATGGGTCACTTCAATAATTGGATAACTAAAACCAAAAACCGTCTTTCTATTGGACTATTTGGTGCTTTAATGATCCTTACCTTATTGACCGCAACTTTTGTATATATTATAGCCTTCATTGCTACTGCTCCAATAGATATTGATGGTATTTGTGAACCTATTTCTAGATCTTTACCTTATGGAAACAATATATTCTCCCATGTTATTATTCCTAGTTCGGTAACTATCGGTTTGCACTTTTATCCAATATGGGAAGCGACATCTATTGATGGATGGTTATACAATGGTGGCCCTTCTGAACTAATTGTTGTACACTTTTTACTTTGTGTAGCTTGTTATATGGGTCATGAGTGGGAACTTAGTTTCTGTCTAAGTATGTACCCTTGGATTGTTGTTATATATTCAACTCCTATTACAACTGCTATTGTAGTTTTCTTGATCTATCTTTTTGTAGGTATGTAAGTGATTTTATTACTTCCAAAATGGAAAATAAGAAGTATAAACTAAGCAAAGAAAGACAGTTAGGGAGATCGACGTAACTCATGAGTTTCCTAAAAGACCTACTATTTTGAAAAGTAACAAAATGACTAGCTAACTCACTAATAATATGCTTTCTAATACAAGAGCTAGACTGGACTTATTTGCAAAATGCAACCATCTAGTTCCTTCCATACATGGTAAATGGTAGAAGGAAGGAATACTGAAATCATTTGTTTTCTTATCTTAGGATCCCGACCATTATGTATTGTCCACCTCTACAAATCATGCTACTCAATAATGTGCTGTATACATCCTAGTTTTTTAAGTATTGGAATCTAAGTTTCAGTTGTGCAAGGGCAAGAAAAGATAAGATGGGGTATAGTTTCTCATTCTTCTATATAAAAGACACAAGTATTAGATTGGAGAATTCTATATTCAACTAGCTTATCTTTAATTTGGAGGTGATTCATAATTGCAAGCTAAAAGATGAACTGATGGCAAGGAGAGTGGGTTCTAGATAGATGCACACTAGGGAACCTTTGCCTCCTTAGGTTAGATAATGTCATGTGCCTTGGAGATAGTGAATCTATTCTCCATGGAAACATTTTGGAGGCTAGTAGTAGTGGTGAATAAGTCCAGGAACTTGGGCCTGGGCGATAGAATTTTCCTAAGGATCCGGGAGCAAAAGCTTGATATATTCATTTTCCACATGTCTTGATCTTTAATATATTAAGCATGAGCCCATCTTATGCATAAAAGTTCTTTCTTTGTAGCTAAAGACTAGTTTAGTTATCCCATACTAGTAGTATTCCACCACATTACATTAGGGAATCCTAAATCTCCTTTTGACTTGGGTTTAATTACATTATTCCAGGATATTGGATCTTTCTTGGTTATCTCATAAGTCCTTGACCATAAGTAGCTTCTGCAGATGGCATTAATCTCATCAATGACATGTTAAGGGAGTGGAGAGATTATGCACTAGTAAGTTTGAAGACTTAGCAACACTCACTTGATAAGTTACACTCTTCCAGCATAACTGAGGGGAGAAGCTTGCCAAGTCCTAATTTTTACTGTATATTTCTCAATGAGGGGTTTATAGTAATGAATACCCCCATACTTTCCACCAAGAGGGACTTCAAGGTAAGTTGAGGGGAGATGTTATTTAGGGATTTAGAAAGTAGCAAACCCCCCTTCTTTGATTTAGTTGCTGACAGATCCTCTATAGTAGATGGAACTTTTAGTTGTGTTAATACACAAAAACCAAAAAAGGATTAGAGCGTCTTGAACATTTCAAAAATAGCTGTAATGGAGGACTGGTCTCCTTTGCAAAAGAACAGGAGATGATCTGCAAACATCAAGTTCGTGAGTTAATTCTTTTGCATTTTAGATTTAGAGTGAAATTGGGATTGTTGTAAATAGATAATAGTTCTCTATTCAAAAAATCCATGACTAACACAAAGAGAGTCTGGGAGAGGGGATCCCCCTATCTTAATCCTTTTTTGCAGGGAAAGGATGATGAAGAACTCCATTAAACATGATGGAAAAACTAACAGTGGTGCACACTGCATACTTATCTTCACAAAAGGAATATGATAATGTAAAGCACACAAAATATGTTCAAGAAAATCCCATCTCACAGTATTAAAGGTTTTCCTCATATCAACTTTGATCATACATCTTGATGATAAATGATTTTCTGAATAGCCTTTGCTAATATTAGTTGCCAAAAGGATGTTATCTCCAACACTTTTTCCTTTAACAAATGCCGATTGGGTGTCACTGATAAGAAGTTAAAGAATAGGTTGGATTCTAGTGGTTATGATCTTTAAAATAATTTTATAGAGGGTGTTGCAGCAAGTAATAGGCATATACTCACTTGGTTTTATAGTGTTTAGGACTTTAGGGATCAAGATGAGATAGGTGATATTAAGGCTATGAGAAAATTTTCTAGTTTTGAAGAACTCATAAACTCCTTTCCAAATATCATCACCTATAAGATCCCATCATCTCTTGAAGAAATATTCATTGAAACCATCTAGTCTTGGAGCCTTATCATTTCCAATATAGAAGACTTCAGTTTCACTTCCTCTTTAGAGATAGGTGCATGCAGTGTGTGTTGATGAGCCTCATTGACAATCTGACCTTCGCAATGATTTCCTCTATAATGTCTCTTTTGAGATGAGATGGTTGGTGAGTATTTTCACCTAATAATTTTATATAAAATTCATAGAAGACCCCAAAAATACCGTCTTGATTTGTGTGGTCAATTCCCTAATCATAAATGATTGAGTGGATTTAATTTGCATGATTTCTTCCTTTAGCTATAGTATGAAAATATCTGGTATTTTTAGCCTCGTGTTTAAGCCAGGTAAACTGAGATTTCTGTTAAAATAAAATCTCTTCACATTTAAACATGCATGAAGTTTTGAAGATAGGATAGTTTCTTGTTGTTGCAGATTATCATCTAAAGGTTGATGAGTTAAAAGCTATTGAACCTGAAATAGTTATTGTCTTGCATTAGTAATCTTTTTTATGCAGCTATTTCTATCATCCAATGCCATAATTTTTTTTATGTAGGAGCAAACACTTAAGAATTAGATTTTATAATTATGGAGCCAATTATTTTTCTTTTGGAAATTATCTCCTGTAAATTTGAAGACCAACAGATGGTTATGTTACTCAAAACGTAATCAACAAGAAACTAAGTGTCTACGTGTATATGCATGGCATGCAAGGAGGGAGTGACCATGTACACGGGGATTTTATTGGTAGGCTTTTCGAGCATGTTTAAGTAATTTAGCTAATTTATTAATTAAGTAGTAAAGTTGGATAATAAAGTTAGCATAAAGGTAGCATACTCTTTTATCTTGAAATCTTTTGAATTATGCTTTAGCTAGTGATAGAAAGGTTATAATATACATGAATGTCGAGCATGTTAAATAGGGAATTGAATTGAAGTTGAAGATCAACATTGATGTTGAAAAAAAGTAAATTCTATATGAGTTCAAACTCAAGCAAATCGAATATATGTGAACGGTTTAGCTTGAAAGTTCTAATTTCTTTTTCTGTGTGAATTAGAGATTAATCCATATCTTTTCTACTATTGTTAATCTATATTTTTCTTCCATAATTACCACTAAAATCCTACTCTAATTTGTAGTTAATCGAAGCCCTATATTAGTATACACAATCAAAGCCTAAACCCTTCCATTCAAAACCCTAATTTTCGTTACCAACCAAAGGCAACCATATTGATTCTTTTCAATCCAAACTCTAACGTTAAAAACACTAAAAAATAATTCACTTATACCAACAAGGCATTATCTATTGACAAAATTCATTTCTCTGTTGGCAAAAGTTTTACCAATAGATATTTTTCTATGACAAAAATGTGGATAAAAACTCTGTGCTTAAAATTTTTACCCACAGATAAGTATGATCAGTTAGGAATAATTGATAATGCCCATATATATTTATCTATTGGTAAAACTTATACCCACAATTATATCTGTAAGAAAAATTATTAACCACAAAATGATATCTGTGATTAAAACTATTGTCCACAAAACGATATGTGTGACGAAAAGTATTACCCACTAAATGGTATCTGTAACTAAAATTATCATCCAAAAAACAATATCTGTGACTAAAAGCATTATCTACAAAATCATATGTATTGCGAAAACTATTACCAACAAATATATATTTTTGGTTATAAATATTTTAGTCTATATATATATATAAATATATGTATGTATGTATGTATGTATGTATGTATGTATTCGTAAAATGATAATGATGTCCATAATACCTGTTGTTGTAAAATTTAACTATAATAATAACTTATCCTTATATACATCTAAGTACACCATACATAATTATCAGTGTTTATTTTATTTGTCAAAGTGATAATATAGTCTTGTAGGTACAATACTATAAGTACAACTTGTAACATACGCTGACATATGAGATATCTTCATTAACACATCAAACACTATCCTCTTTATTCTCATCCTATTCATCACCTCCAATGACTTTAAAGCCTTCAACATTCTATTTGATAATCATCAAGATGTATTCCCTAAGAAAATATGCAAGTAACTTAAATCAAATTAATATAAATTTATACCCAAATGCTAAATATAGGGAATTTTAAAAATTTCTCAAAAATAATAAGAGTCCTTAATTAACAGGGAGCGCAGGTGTGAGCAAAATTAAGTATTTGGAAGAAAACTTAAAATGGCTCCCTAATCTGTATTATTCTAGAAAAATAATTCTCAATAGTTTTAGAACTTTATCACAAAATGGTAAAATAGAAAGGAAAACTAAAAATTGAATGGATTTTGAGTTTTTATTTACATTAATAATGTAGGAGCTTGTGCAGCTTGCAACCTTGATTTGGTAATCAGAGTTCACATCGCATGCATATTTCAATCATCAACTGATTTCAATGTTTGCAAATTATACTCTTGGAAACATAAATCAGAAGTTTAGAACCCCAATATTCTATAGGTCTTTTGGAATTAGTCTACTGCAATTATATATGAGGGTTGTGATGGTGTGTACATCTAGACCTATGCCTAGACTATATCAATGAAAAGATTCATATTTGGGTGTTACTTTAGTCTTGGAAATATTAATTACAAAATAATATCTTATAGGGTGAGAAACAATGACTAGGTTCAAGCCTTACAATCTAAGCTTTTTGGTTTTTACATGATAGAGTCAATCTATTCTACAAGTTCAAATCTTTAGAGCTCCCATTTATACTATTTTAAGATGTGTGGTTTCTAGAATTGGTATAAGCAAGCCCATGTCTTATGCCCAAACAAATTATGCACATACAAAAGAATTTTAAAAGTATAAAATCATTAATCAAGCCAAATCCAACAACTTATGCTTTTAGGTTAATTAGTTCAAATACATAGTCTAAGAAAGGTAGCATGTGACTACTTATCACCTAAAAAGAAAAAAATCCCAAATGAATCCTTCTTTTTGGTGTACTCTAGTTAAACTTAAATATAATTGAAATAATAGTTTGTCTAACAATTGCCCTTAAGAACTTGTTAAGACTTTAATTATACATACATGCACTAGTTGGCATTATCAAATGTCAATGTTCTTTCTATTTTTAATGTCTTAACATGGCAACTCATTAGAATTTATGTCATTTAATGAAAAAAATATAGAAGTAGGACAAATGATATCATAATAGTACATATGAAAACAATAAAAAGGATGTGGCATGGATAGGTCAAAAGAAAACTAGAGATAGAGCAACAAAGTGCAAGGCGTTGGTTGCTTCCAGTGCCAAAATAGGTGAAGGAGCTAAAATAATGTAAACAAATGACCAAGAACTTTCTCATATGGAGTTAAAAGTGAAGAAGGATTTAGATAAAGCAAAATAATGTACACATGATATTTAGTTCATTAATGTTTGTTTCTTTTATTGTGTTGCTAACTTTGTTGTATTCATAGTTTCTATGATAATATTTTTTGTATGCATGCAATCAACGATTTATGTTTCTAAATACTGATAACTAATTAATTAGTGAGCAGATAAGAGTTTCAGAATAAGTTTTTTTTTGTTTTTCAACTTTAATTATGGAATTTTGTTGCTTAAAAGTATATCTAAGTTGTATTTTTATGGTATTCGTAGGATCTTATTGTTTAACTTTTCAATTCTATTATTGTTGGGACCGACGTATGAAATGTTAAAAATTACCCCGACAAAACTCAATCATTGACCAAAAGCTTTAGAATATTTCAAATATATAGAAGCTATCTCGAGCCAAAGATTCAGCTTCTCGTCATTTACTCCTAAGGTATATGTATATTTTAGGACAAAGTTTCTAATATTTAAAATTCTGACATTACCAAATCAAATATCAAAGATAAAAACTCTAGATCTCATAGTTGTCTCCATTATTCTCTATATTATACTATATTTTCTTCCTTAATGTTTCCTAGACTATCAATTTCCCTCTGAATAAAAAAAATGCACGCAAATAATTGCGATATTCAATGTTCATCAACCAAAATCATGATTTTTTGGGCATAATAATGCATTAAAATAGATATATTCAAATGTAGCTATAAAATATAAAATCATTCATACTACATACAATAGTAAATCCAAGTAGGCGGGAGGCAGGTCTTTAGTTTTCTAGACAACTAAATAGAAAATCATATTAGAATAAATAAATTAGTCAAGCCAATCAAAGAAAAAAAACACAAAAATAGATGGAGATAGCCAGAGAAGTAAAAGATAGAGAAAGGAGGACAATTACTTCGTCCCATGGTGAAATGCTAGCTTCCGGTGCTTTCCTTCCTTACCCTAAATGCCAAAACGCAAAAACATTTGATTATATAAGATCAGAAAATGGGCTGAATGAATATCGCAACCCAAAATCATAACAAAGGCTGTCTGAGCATTGCAACCCATTCACATAACATGGATATAGGATCATAATATGAGCCTAATGAATATCTCAACCCAATATCATAACAAGCGCCGTCACAGCATCACAACCGAATCTTATAAAATAGGTTAGCCGAATATTACAATGGCATCAAAACTATTACCAGCTCTAACTTCTTGCCCCAAAAGGGTACCACACACGGGATAAATTGGAGATGAGTTCAACTCACCACGTCTTTATAGTAAAGTGATGCATCAATCCAATAAAACCCAAACACCTATTTCATTTATATTTGTTATTAATTTGTATAATTAGTTAGCAAACACCTACTATTTGACTAGATTTAAAAGAAATTATTTCTAATTAATGATAGAATAAATGTAGTATATGTATAAATTCTTCAATATTTAACTTAATGAAGATAACTTGATAAATACAATTGTTTGTATGACAACACTTGCATCAATCTTCACATCATATTGGAACAACTTAGGGCGTAGAATCATAGATGAAGTGAACATGTATATACTAGCCTTAAGCTTTGAATAACCAACTCACCACCAGACTAGTTCAACAAATTAAAATGCTCCATAGAGGTTTATTAATTCTGGAAACATAGCACAAAGAGCTGCAAGCATAGCCCAATGAGCATGCAATATCTCAAAGCTATAGAAAAGGTCACAAAATTATGTCATTAATGAAGGAACTTTATAGCCACCAAAATTAAATCAGCAATCCCAACAAGTTGGGTCCATGCAGGATCTTCTGATCATAGCATACAGATCATTATGACAACAATATTGGAATTACTTTAAGAATGGAAACTCTATGGCCATTTAATCAATTAAATGAATATGATCATCCACGTGATCAATACACTCAGAGTTAATTAATAATAATTATAATAGAGATAGTAATGATAACAATAGTAATAGTAGTAATTAAAAAAACTATCAATTATGGCACTAAAATTAGTAAAATAATAATAATAGAACATTGATTTTTTTTCAAATCAAATCAAATAAAAAAAATGAGGCGAAGAGAACATAACCATAGGAGGCATTGATGCATAGACAAAGCATGCAAAAGTATTGCCTATGAATTAGCCTCTTTGATTACGAGCATTAAAAGTTTCCACATTTGTCTCTAATTTTCTGATAATGCATGAGCATACTGAAAAAATCTTTAATGGCTTTTATTTAGGTCCAAGTTAAAAGAGAGTCTAACAACTTACAAGCTCCATTGGACTTTAATCCTAAAACTGCACACTTATGACAAACTCATCCTATTTTGTTCTTCATTTTTTTTTATATAGGACAAATTACATGTAGGTTTCAACTTCTCAACACTCCCACTCACATGTGACTCCCTCTTATGATTGGAAATTCATGAAAGGCCACAACCTTTTCTTAGTGGCTAAATCAAGGTTACTCAAAAATGAGTTTTAAAGATCAAGGCCACAACCTCTTCTACAGAAATTCAAATAATCAATTTTAGCAAAAAGAATCACAATGTTGACTAATTCTAGAAAACTACTTTTGAAACTAGGGTTTTAGGTCCAAAATGTAATTTGGTCAAATCTTAAGAACTTCTTCAAATTAAAAGTTTAGAAATGCAATTAGACATATTGTATAACATATTGTATAATCAATTTAACAAAATAAGCCAATGATCAATCAAATTTCAAAACCGTAAGAGTTTTGACCAAGAAATTTTATTTCGATCGATTCTTGACAAATTTCTCAAATTAACACTTTCAATATGCAATTAAATACATTTCAAAGCATCTTAGAGAATTAATTGGTAAAAATATCTTAAAATCTGACAAAGCCAAGCTATACTGATAAATCCTAGTTATAAATCCAAATTTCATAAATCAACCATATCAACACAATCAACCAATCCAAATCAATCATCTAACTCATATATATATATATAATCTAACAACCAATTTAGCTTATCATAAGCTAATCCACAAAAATTCAATAAAAAAATTAGAGTTAGGGTTTAAAGATTATACCAAGAAAAATCTACCATTACAAGCCAAGAGAAGCTCAACCAAGACATGGAGGAGTAACAATGGTGCTTAGGCGGTGAGATTGGAGCTTCGGCTGTGGCTCGATGTAGGTTCATTGTTGCCATTAGCTACCTTGCTACAATCGTTGGTGCTTCCTATCTATGGTCGGTGCCTCACCATCGTGGTGGTGGTTTGTTGTCGGTGCTCTAGTTGTGGCGGTTATAGTGAAGGATGGAGAGAAGGTGAAGAGCGAGCATGTTACATTTGAGCATTCATCCCCTAGTCATTGGTTGTTGTTCCGTTGTCAGCTGGTGTGTTCGTTGCCACTCGTAGCCAGCTAGAAGCGCGGAAGGTAGTGGCTCCATGGTGGCAGTGTGGTGTGGTGGTAGCAGCCAGATGGAGGTCGAAGCCAAGGGGTAGAGGGTCAAGACACAGGGCACCGAAGGTTGAACAGGACAGAAGGAAAGGGAAAAGAAAGAGAAGAGGGAAAGGAAATATGGGGGGTCTGAATAGTTTTTTTTTTTTTTTTAAGATTACATATATAAAACAACTAAAACATAATGAATATCTAAAAATAAGGTAGGTAAAAGAAAATTTTCATTAAGTCAAATTTTAGTTGAAATGTTCTCACAAAAATTGTATAACTAGCTTTTCAAAAAAAAAAAATTTCCGATTAAATGATATAATTTAAAATAAATTGTAACACTTATAAAAATAGAATACAATTTCAAACTATAACTGAAAACACATCAGAAAATTAATTTTATAAAAGTCTAGCAAGTATAAATAATTCAACATAATTTTGAATAAACAAAATGGAAAAAAAATGGATGAAAAATAATTTCAGAAAGAAAATCATAATTGAGTTGCAAAAATCTTTAATTTTAAATTTCCAAAAAATCTTATCAACCTCATAAAATAAATGAATTCAAAGAAGGAAAAATTTGTTAAGAATAAATTTTTAAAATGATTTTACTACTTTAAAGAGATTTTATAATAAAAAGAATTTGTTTTTGCTAATGAAATATAACTCCAAAATAAGTCATAATCACACAAAGAAGATATAATAGGAAAAAAATTAAAATATTAAAATAAAAATGCATAATGAAAATGGAATTATATTTTAAATAAAAATCTTATAGCTTGTGGAAAAAGAAATAAAATATCAAAATAATAATTAAAAGAAATTGGAAAATATATAAATCAAATTCTAAGGAACTGTAAGGAATTCAAATAATTTCCGATAATGGAAATATATTTTCAAATAGAAACGAAGATCATATGAATTTAATAAAATTTGTAATTGTGAATGAATTTTTCTAGAATAATCCTCACTGACAAATGATTAAATAAATTTCGGTATAAATTTGAAATCATCAATAAAAATATAAAACCACTCACCAATAAAATAATTGATCATTTTCATCAAATTTCATTAATAAAATCATTAATTTTAAGGAAATTGAATTTCAAAAATATGAGGTATTACAATATTATATAAATAACTATAATAATATTAGGCCCGAGAAGATATAACAACCACGGGTACACCACTGCCTAGACCCTCATCGTGTTGATCTAGTAGTGAGACCCCCATCATATAGGCCATTTAAAGTCTGACTTGACTTATTATTACCTTTGTTATAATATTTATTATTATAATTCATATAATAATGAGAGTTACTATAATTATTAATTATTATTATAATGATAAATTTTCTTATTTTAGAATAATTTTTTTATTTTAATTATCATAGTTATGTTATAATAATATTAAAAATAATTATAATGATAATTATAAATATAGTGATAAATTATATTATTAGTATTTCATATACAAATTAGCAATTATCATAATAAGAGAATTATTTCATGTGTAAGAGGAATGAATCTGTTATGTGACGAGATATAACAATAGTTAACATATTTGTCTTCCTTATATACTAATACCAACAGATATATGAGTGGGTATTAGTTTTGTTGGTACAATGTTACTAATACCCACAGATAAAAAAGTAGGCAAAAGATATGTTGGCATAACATACTATTACCAACAGATAAAAATTTTTCATAGGAAAAACTTTCTTCATTGCCCACAAAAAAATATCTATTGGTATTACTAACTTTTGCCAACAAAACAAAATCAGTGACTAAATTTCTGTTGGCACAAGTCATAAATTTTGTAGTGAAACTAAACATCATCATCAATCTATCATCGAATGTATATGCTAATTAGTGTGTTCCACTTGCACCATCATCATTGTTAATCCATCATCATCGAATCATCATCATCACTCTTCTACCATATTCGAACCACCATCATCTTTATTACATCACCTTCGAAGCTTTAATATATTAGTTCACCATCACCAAACCTTTTTCATATGATTTAAACTCCATTCGAACCTTAATTCCACATAATTAAGAGTTACATCCTCCCACACACATCAGTTTTGATATCACAGCCATAGGTTGTTGGAATAGTAATCAAGATTGAATCTTTCTTTCAAGATTCAAAAAGAAAGTGTCGTATATTCATAAATCTCCAAGAATTCATCAAGATAATATAAAGGGGCTGAGCATTTAAGGTATTTTTCAGAAGAGTAATGGTTCGTTGGTAAGGAGAAGGATGGAGAACCAAGGAGATAACTTGAGATATTTTCTCAAGACCTTAATGGATGAAATCATGGAGGTCAAATTATAGGTGGGAAGAATAGAAGCTTCCCAAGTCCATGAGTCCCATGTGTTACCACAAAAAAGAAGGAACCAAGTAAAGGAAGGGCATGTGAGAAGAACAAAAAACTGGGTAGAAGAAGAAGAAGAAGTGAGCATGGGAAATTACGTAAGCGTACGAGACACTTTGAGGAAAACTTATGATGGTGTGGAAAAAGGAATCATCTTTAAACTTCCCAAATTTGAAGGTAATCTCAACCCAGAGTCTTTTATTGAATGGTTGCAAATCATTGAGTCAATTTTTGAGTATAAGAAAATTGATGATGAGAAATGGTGCCAAATAGCGATATTAAAATTTTAAAAGTTTGCTAGTGTGTGGTATGATAATTTAAAAAGGAGACAGGAGAGAGAAGAAAAATTAAAGATTAGGTCATGGAAAAAATTAGAGAAACATTCAAAGAAGAAGTTTGTGCCTCAAGAATACGAGCATTAAAATTTTATAAAAATGACTACATTGAGGCTAGGGTTACTTGGAGTTGAAAAATGCATTTAAGAGTTCAAAAGGCTAGCTCTAATAACAAGAAAACAAAGGTGTGCACGATTCATTGGAGGTTTAAATATGAATCTTTGGGAGAAGTTAGAGGTATATCCTTATGAAGTGTTCGAAGACCTAGCCAAGTTAGTCATCAAGTTTGAGAAACATTTGAAGAGGATAAAGCCACCAAGCAAGTCAACGAATGCTATATATGGTTCAACTTTCAAGGGTGTGTCGAAGCAACCAATTTCTCTTGCCAAAAACCAAAACCATGCTTAGAATTTCACTCATGAAGAAATGGGAAAACTTCAAGCGGTTGATAAGGTGAACAAGTATTGCTTTAAGTGTAGAGGTTATGGCCACTTTTCTCGGGATTTCCCAATCCAAAGAGCGTTAACTTTGAAGGAGATAGAAAATATGGAGGCTTATGAAGAGAATGAAAGACCTTGGTGGTGACCTAGAAGAGGAGAGTGATAGTCCGGAGGATGCTTTAGAAGAAGGACAAGTGGATTACAAAAGGTGCTTCAAATACAACAACAACCTTTACTTAGTCAATGGGAGAAAATTTTCAAGGTCAAATGCAGAATTGGTGATAAAGTGTGTGAATTCATCATTAATAGTGGCTCATGCACTAATGCTGCTAGCAAGAAGATGGTGAACAAGCTCGGTTTGGAGACCAAGGGTCATCCAAAACCATATTCAATTCAATGGCTCAACAAAGACAAATGTGTAAGGATAGCTAAACAAACTTTTATCTCTTTTAAGATTAGAAATTATTTTGATGATGTTTTATGAAATATTCTACCAATGGATTCTTTTCACATTTTTTTAGGGAGGGTGTGGCAATTTGATAGGAAGGTTGTGCATGACGAGGTCCTTAATGAGTTGTGGTATGTATGGGCCAAAAGAAGTTTAGGATCAAACCTAATCTAGATAGGGAGGATTTGGTTTTGAGGAGTGAAAAGGAAGAAACAAAGAAGGTATAATTCGAGAGTAGGAAACAAAAAAGGAAGAGTATTTTGGAGTCATTGGTCCTTAAGAAGTGTGAGATGAATGAAGCCATCAAAGATGAGAAGATAAGCTATGCGTTAGTGGTAAAAGAGCTCTAATGAGGGGAGAAAGCTAATATGGATAAAAAATTGCTATAAGTATTGAAAGAGTATGTCGACGTTTTTTTAGAAGAGTTGCCAAGTAGGATACCTCCTTTGAGAGGTATTAAGCATGCTATTGATCTTATGCCAGCAATTCCATTATTGAACAAGGAAACTTATAGATGCAAGCTAGAGGAGGCTAAGGAGATATAGAAACAAGTGCAAGAGTTGTTAGACCAAGGTTATATTTGGGAAAGTATAAGTCCATGTGGTGTTTCAACTTTGTTAGTACCTAAGAAGGATGGTACATGAAGCATTGATTCAAGAGCCATCAATGACATCACAATCAAGTACATATTTCTGATGCTAAGATTAGATGATAGGTTAGATAAGTTGCATAGGGTGAAGGTGTTCTCAAAGATTGATCTTAGAAGCGGTTATCATCAAATGAGGATACGGGAATGGGATGAATGGAAGACAACTTTCAAGACTAAGTATAGTTTGTATGAGTGGTTGGTGATGCCATTTGAGCTATGTATTGCACCAAGTTCTTTTATAAGGTTGATGAAGGATGTACTTAGGCCATTTCTTGGGGTCTTTGTTGTTGTTTACCTCAATGATATCTTTGTATATAGAAAGAGTGAGTTCAAGCACATACAACACTTGAAGCGGATATTTCATAAGCTTAGAGAGTTGAAGCTCTATGTTAAGATGAAGAAGTGTCATTTGATGATAGAAAGAGTGATCTTTTTGGCTTATATTATGAGTGGGGATGGTAGTCGAGTTGATCCGTGAAAGGCGGAAGCCATACAGTCTTGGCCTATTCTTACTAATGTTTATGAAGTTCGAAGAGTCCTTTAGTTGGCCTCATTTTATAGAAGGTTCATCAAAGAATTCTTTACCATTATAGCACCTATCATATAACTAATGAAGAAATGAGAGTTCCATTGGAATGATCTAGCGACAAGGGCTTTTGAAGACTTGAAGATAAAGCTCTTAAATGCACCAATATTATCTTTACCTTATTTCGATAAATTATTTGAAGTAAAATGTGTTGCGAGTGGTGTAGGCATTGGGGGTATGATTTCACAAGAAAGGAATCAAATTTCTTTCTTTAGTTAGAAATTGAAAGGCGTAAGACTCAACGATTCAACCTACGACAAAGAGATTTATGCTAATGTGTGTTGTTTAAGATATGGAGTCATTACTTAAGACCCAAGCCTTTTTTACTTCATTTGAATCATGAGAGTTTTAAATATTTATATGGTCAAAAGAAGGTGAGTCCAAGACATGCTAAGAGTATAAGATTCTTGTAGAGATTTTTGTTCTTTACAATACACGTGGATGGAAAAAAAAATAAAAAAAATAGTGGTGGATGCATTATAGAGGAGGAGCATGGTAGTTACCATTATAGATTAAAGCTTTTGGAGTTTGAGATGTTGAAGAGTTAAGATAAAGAAGAGATAGTAGAGCTCTTTCAAAAACTTCATCAAAAAACCAAGGACAATATTGAAAAGGCAAATAAAGCATACAAGACAAGAGAAAACAAGTATAGGAGCCTAGATGTTTTTCAACGAAGAGATTTAGTATGGTTACACTTGAGGAAGGAGAAATTTTCTTATCTAAGGAAACACAAGTTTATACCAGGGGTGGATGGTCCTTTCAAAGTACTTTAAAAGCTTGGAGAAAGTTCTTATGAGCTAGATTTACCATATTCATTGTGTCAAGGATATTCAACATAGGAGATACTAGCCCTAATTATGGTAATGTAAATTTGAGGGCAAATTGAAATCATCAAGGCGAGAATGATTTAGGATCAAACACTCAAGAATTGGCTTTCATAGTTATATAAATAATTATTCTTCATTCAGAAAGAATCTCCCACAAATTTAAAGACCAACGAATGGTTACGTTGTGTGTAACGTAATAAATAAGCAACTAAGTGTCTACGTGCATGTGCATGACACACATGGCATGCAAGGAGGGAGTGAACACATGCATAGGGAGTTTAATTGTAGTATTTTCAAGAATTTTTATGTGATTTAGCTAATTTATTAATTAAGTAGTAAAGTTAGATAATAAAGGTAGCATAAAGGTGGCATAATATCTTTTAGCTTGGAATTTTTTGAATTATACTTTAGCTAGTGGTAGAAAGGTTATAATCTACATGAATGTCAAGAATATTGAATAGGGAATTGAATTGAAGGTGAAGATCAACATTGAAGTTGAAAATAAGTGAATTCTATGTGAGGTCAAACTCAAGCAAATCAAATTTGTGCAAATGGTTTAGCTTGAAAGTTTTAATCTCTTCATCTTTGTGAATTATTGATTAATCTATGTTTTTATACTATTATTAATCCATATTTTCCTACCATAATTACCTTCATAATCCTACTCTTATTCTTGGTTAATCCAACCCCTAATGTTGTATACATAATAGAAGCCTTAACCTATCCATTTAAAACCCCAATTTTCCATACCAATCAAATGCAGCCTTATTCATTCTTTTTGATTCAAATCCTAACTTTCGAAACTAAAATTCATCTTCAATCCATCATTGAATGCATATGATAATTAGTGTGTTCCAAACCCATCATCATTGTTAACCTATTATCACTAAATGATCATCATCACTCTTCTACCATATTCAAACCACCATTATCTTTATAAAATAACCATTAAAGTTTTAATATCATAATTCACCATCACTAAGCCTTTATCATATTATCTAAACTCCATTCAAACCTTAATTCCACATAATTGAGAATTACACCCTCCATCACACATAATTTTTCTTGTTAATACCATGATTATGGGTATAGATAAAGTTGCATAAAATAGTAAAATTCTAGTTAGGTCTTGCACTTTAATAAAAATACCTTGATCAATAGAGGATAATTCCTCAATAAGGTAGGAATTAGGATCCCATCCGACCTATACTCTACCATTGTAGTGAGAAGGGTAATTATGGATCCATTGGTAGTTCGGCATAAGCTTTTTACATATGTTCCTTTCATTGCCTTATTTTAATCTTGTTTCAAAGAAATCAACAAGATAAATTTTATTTATCCTACACCACACATGCACTTCCTTAATGATCCCCTAACATTCCAACATCCTGCTATCATAATAATTGAGTATGGAAGTCAAGCAAGTAATGAAATCCCGTAGAGCCTCTAGTTATCATTTTCTATCCATCTTATATGCAGAATTTATCTACATCTAGGAGGGCTTATTCATTGTGTTGTTGATCATCAAAGGAGTCCATATCCTAGTTACTTATAGAGCCTCTAGTAATAGGTCTGATTGAGCCTGTTAGTTTTGGTTGAGAATTTTGAGTCAAAGGGGCAATCAAGTTTGAGGTTGAATCATCATGTTTATAGGTAGTCTGTGTTCCCCATGATTCAACTACATTCTCTATTGATGGGGGGCTTGCTAAGTTGGTTATCTATCATGGACAACTAACAACTGGGTCTATTTTTTCTTAGCTCCATAATTTTTCACTTTCAAAGGGCAAGAATTAGAATTATGATTATTCTTATGACAATTAGAATAATATACTGGCTTCCATTAAAAAATAATCGGTTGATCCGTTATCACTCCATTAGGTCACTTAATTGGAATGGAAGAAGGGGATGGTTGGTGGGTATCTATCTCAACCAACACTCTAGCAAATGAAATTCTTGTCTAGAGGAGGTAATGGGATCCTTACCAATAGGTTTACTAACACAAATATAGATCGACTTAGTGAGGAGTTTAGATAATTTGATCCATAGAGGTAGGAATTGGAATTCTTCTCTACTAAAAGTAAAATCTGGATGCTAACGCTTGAGGAGTAGAGGCTTTTCATTTATAAACCAATAACTAACCTACAGTAATCTTCATAGTTAAAAAAACACAAGACATATCCATTCCCACGTAACTTAATGCGAGGGGGTGTGACATGAGACCAATTTGTCTTAACAAAACTCAATTGATAGAAAGACAGTCGGTATCCACAAATCAATTTGACAAGAGAATATTTCCAAGACAAGGATTCATTTTATATATCTTCCATAGAGAGTCCTACAATGGGTTTCCCATCCACCATTGATGATAGGGAATTATCAAATTTGATTAGATGATCTTGCCTTTTATTATTATGAATGATATCACTCCATGTCATTGGGAGATTTAAATCTATCTTAACTGTTGGAACATCTACTTGATTTAATGGCATAGAATGTAGAGAAGGGTTTGGTGTTGGGTGATCAATTTCTGTGATTGGTTGTGTAGTTTTTGTAACTAGATTTTCTAAGATAATATTACATTCAATACTCTGACAATCCAATACATTGTCTACAGATTATTGTGTTATTGGCGTCTTCCTTTGTGTGATCTTCTTCTTCGTGGCCATAGATGGGTGAGTGGCCTGCAAAAGTTCAAACCCTTTAGTATCGAGATAAAACCTTTTATTAGGTTTCAATAAAAACTCACGAGAAAGCTATTTTAACCTTGAGGCAAAGACTTGATCCATCTTATTTGTCCAAGAAGATTTTCTGACGGTATGCCTTTATGAATCTTTGGTACTTTAAACTTCATGATTATATTCCAGGCTAAGCACAACATCCTTATGCACCCATTTTACATGTTAGGTGTAGCTGGTGTATTTGGAGGCTCCTTATTTAGTGTTATGGATGGTTCTTTGGTAACTTCTAGTTTGATTAGGGAAACCATAGAAAATTAATCTTCTAATGAAAGTTACATATTTAAACAAGAAGAAGAAACTTACAATATCGTGACTGCTCGTGGTTATGTTGGCTAATTGATCTTCCGATATGCTATAATTTTTATTCTTTACATTTATTCTTATCTACTTAGCCTATAGTAGGTATTTGATTTACTACTTTAGGCATTAATACTATGGATTTCAACTAAAATTGTTTCAATTTCAATCAATCTATAGTTCATAGTTAAGGTCGTGTAATTTATACATGGGCTGACATCATTTACCATGCTAACCTTGGTATGGAATTTATGCATGAACATAATGCTCAAAACTCCCCTTTAGACCTAGCTCTATTTAAGCTCCATCTATAAATGTATAAGACTTTTTTCTTAGTGTAAAGAAGTTTTTAAAAAGAAAGGATCAATATCAATGCTCTTGATAAAAAAAGAGATTGGTTATTACTCCTTTAATAGTAATTTTTCTTACGTATGCATAAGTTTTTTTTTTAATTTTTTACATTGATTTCATAAAAAATCTTACAAATTTATGATTATGTATTTTTTTTATGTTTTTAAACATTAATTAGAATATCTGTGATCTAAAAAATTATTTTGATTAATATTTAATATCTGAAAAAGTAAACATTGTAAGAGCGGATGTAGACAAGTGGATTATGGTAGTGGATTGTGAATCCACCATGAGTGGGTTAAATTCCCATTGTTGCTCATATATTAAATATTATGGTCTGTTATATAAATAGACCATTTCTCCCATCTGTTATGAACAACAACAGTATGCTGAATCATTGTGGGTATAATGGTAGATGCTTGAGACTAAGTTACGATGATTTATTTTTCTACCTTTTTGTTAAGCTTATTATTTTTATTAATAAATGATTCACTAAAAAAGTGTTTTTAAGGGAATGCGTCATGATCAATTAATCCTATATATATTTATTTTTGTAAAGACAAAGAAAGTCATTCTATTTTCTCTCATATTTACTACAAAAATGAAGAATTAAATTATCACTATATGAATTCCATTTTTCTACTTCTTCTTCCAGGTGTTGGATAACCCTAAGGGGTTATGGGGGTTTTTTCTACCAATTGGGGCCCTCCCTTCACCACCTCCATGGGGATGGTTTTCAGGGTTCATAACTAGTTTATAGGAACTCCATGTAGTTTCACAACGTGCTTTCTGTAGGTGTTGGCTTGTAGTTCCATGTTGCATTCATCGATATAAATATTGCCGACTTAGTTAAATGGTCTGCCACAACCCATATAGAGTCAAACCCACTATGGTCCTCAAAAGACCAACCATGAAGTCCATAAATATATTGTGCCACTTCCATTTGGAAACTTTAAGTGGTTGCACTAAACCTGCCAGTTTTTTATTCTTGATTTTAACCATTTAACAGGTCAAACATTGGGTAACGAATTTGGCCACTTCCTGCATCATGTAGGCCCCTCAATATACCTTCTTTATATTTTTGTACAAATTTTCCCCTCTAAGGTAGATAGAATAAGGAGTACAATGTAATTCCTCAAGGATCATCCTCTTAAGCTCAACATACCCCTATGGTATATACCAATGACTATGGTATCTGATATTGCCATCGTTATGGATTTATAATGTTTTAGCTTTTCTTTCTATAATACTAGTTTGAATTCTCTTGAGCTTAACGTTACCAACTTGATTAGCTTGGATCTCCTTGAATATTGAAGGTGTAATGGTCAATGCACTCATTCTTGCCGAGAGACTACCAATAGTGATTAGTTCAATATCTAACTTCGTAATTTATTAACACAAATTATATGAAAGTTGATCGAGCTTAAGGAATATGATTTCTTTTGGCTAAGTGCATCCTCTACTACATTGGCTTTACCTTCATGGTAGGTTAATTCCATGTTATAGTCCTTAACCAACTTTAACCATCAACATTGTCTTAGCTCCAACTCTCGCTGGGTGAAGATGTGTTTGAGGCTCTTATGGTCATTGTAGAACATGTAATGAACTCCATAGAGGTAATGCATCTAGATCTTAAGTGCAAACACTACTAAAATAGTCTTTAAGTCATGCATCAAGTAGTTATATTCATGTGGCTTCAATTATCACGAAGCATAAGCCACTACTCTTTCATATTGTATTAGCAAGCAACCCAAACCATGCTTGGAAGCATCATTATATACCTCAAAACCATTACACCCACTTGGAAATATAAGAACCGGGGCTAAAGTAAAACACCTCTTCAACTCCTCAAAGGCTTCACTAAACTTTTTGTCACCTTGGAAATGCGTATCCTTCTTTAATAGTTGAGTCAACAATCTTGTTATTTTAGAGAAATCTACCATATATCAATGGTAATAACCTACTTACTCGAGAAAACTACGCACTTGCTTGACAAAAGTGGGTGCTAGCCATTGAGAAATGGATTGAATTTTTTTTAGGATTAGTGCCACTTCATCCATAGAAATTACATATCTAAGGAAAGACACTTGATCTAACTAGAACTCACACTTTGAGAGTTTGGTGCAAAACTAGTGTGATATCAATATCATCAAAATCTAACTCAAATATAAACTCATAATGAATATAACTAGTTTAACCCTTGGTAGTCGATGCACAACCTCAAGCTCCCATCCTTCTTCATTATGAATAGAACTAGCACTCCCCATGGCTATACGGTTGATTGGATGTAACTCTTCTCTAAAGGCTCTTTTAGTTGAGCCTTGATTTCTTTCATCTCCGTAAGTGCCATACGATATGGAGCCTTAGATACTAGCTTTGTCTCTGGCAACATGTCTACGAAGAACTCAACTTCTCAAACTAATGGCATTCTTAGGATCTCCTTAGGGAATACATTGGGAAACTCATATACCACTACTATCTATTCTAGCGGTGTTTCAAATTCTTTGGTGTCTCTAACACTGTACAAGTAGAGTAGATAACCTTTATGAACTAGGTTGCTCATTGTGATTACCAACAAAATCCTAGCAAATGGATTAGGTTCACACTTCTCATATAAAACCCTAATATCCTTGGGTCCTCATAGAACTATGCATTATTGTGTGCAATCGATCATCACTTGGTTCTTCTCAAATATATCTATTCTGATGATCAAATCAAAATCACACATTTTGAGTTCTATGAGGTCCAATGGAAGTTCTTTTCCTTCCACTACAAAATTCATTCCTTGATAGAACCTAGAGCATGCAATTTTATCCCCCAAAGGCAACGTAATAGAATTAGAAATACAACTAGAAGAAGATAAGGTAGCTCTAGCTACAAATGTAGATGAAACAAAGGAGTGTGATGCATTAGATTCAAATAATATGCAGCCGGAAATGTAGAGACAAAAATGATACCCAACACCACATTGGCCTGATGTTCTACCTCTACGTGGCTCATCACATTTAGGCATCCTCCCAAAGAAACTTTGATGACACTAGTTAATCATTTCCCTTCTTGGAAAGGGTGGGACCTCAGACCTTTAGGCTAGCTAGCTTGACTAGTGACACTAGGTGGCAACATAGGAACTCTCTAAGTTTATGGCTATGGCTACTAGATAGATCTAGTATTTTGAGCTCTAGATTTCCTCCTTTGGATGTTGCCATTTCCAATTCAGCATTCATAGGCTATGTGCCCCATAAGCCATGGCACATCACATTGTTGTCTCTGTAGTCTACCCCTAGGTGATATGTTCTACATCACTTGCAATGGTAATGCCTCTCCTCAGCATGAACCCTAGACATACCACCAAATTAGGGTACTAATCTCATGCTCTTACCATATCTAAGCAGCACACTACCTCCTGAAAAAGCCTTCTTTCTATTGCTAGGATGCTAGTAACCTTCAAACTTTCTCTTACTCCTTGAATGAGTATTTCAAGCCTGGATAACATAGGATGCCTCTAGAACATGCTCGTATATCCTTACCATATCTGGCGAACTAAATCTCACTAAGAGCTCCTAATTTTGGATCCCTAGCCTGATCTTAAGATAATATACTTATATTTTCTTGTTAGCCTCCACTTCTAGGGCGAACTAGACCAAGTCTATGAATCGAGCTTAATACTCCTCGATGGACATATCCCTTAATAAAGAGCCATGAACTCATCATAAATCTTTATTTAGAGGTGAGTTGGGTAGAAACTATCTTATAGTGCCTCCAAAAGAAGTCCCCATCCCATAAGTTCTCCACCCCTATGTTAGACACTCCTTCACCATGTGTGCCTTTCCTCTCAAGGAGTAAACCGCCATGTCAACCCTCTTGGTTCCATGGCATCCACAAGTGGTGAAAGAATTATACATTTATAGGACCCATCTCTCCATGATGTTAGTGTCATCCTAGCCCTCAAAGATCTGTGGGTGATTACACTTAGCCCTCCAGAGCTGATCCTCAAGAATTGGTGCAACTACTAGAACTAGTGGTGGTTATGGTGCTCGAATCTAGCCTATGTATGCTCTGAATGTCTCTATAAATGCCTCAATGCACATATACCAGTAGTTAGTGGCCATTGATTTCTAAATACTATAAGTAATTAGATATGAAATTCAATCTATTGAGTGCTAAGGCTCGCACAACACTTATCATAAAGGCTATCTATAACATATTTGCAACCCTACTCTCACTCACAGACATTGAGGGTTTAGAAATAATTAATTGCTGTGAAAATCAAATGAGAAGAGGGTTTAAAGTTAAAGTCCTTACCATTTTATTATATCATCTTAAAAATATTGAAAATAACACATTTTTAAGAAGACACTCGGATAAAACTTGGGGTATCAGCTAAATTGTTCTAGAAAGTGATGAGTTTTTAAGAAAAATCTATGATACCAACTTATAGCAATCCTATATTTCACTATTAGAAAATTTTGTTTCAAACATTGCGGAAGCTGAAAATACACTAGGAAAAATTGGGTGCTACTACCATACCAAACATACAATAGATGTCTACCGCCTACCCTATATCAGATACAAGGCTAAAGCTAACTAGCCTAATTAAAATAGAGTGTACAAGCATAAATTACATAAGCATTTTAAAATATTTCATACATTAAAGGACCTCAACGGTCCCTGACCAAATCATTACAGGAATATAAATAGAAAAGAGTACGGGGTTATATTAAAATGAGATTAGGGTGTGGCCCCCAACCAAAACCATAGTCCACTATGGATGCTATAAAAGAAATCTCCTGATGTCCACACTCTTAGACCCTAAACCCAAGCTAAGGTAAGCTCACTACTTACCATTTCCAAAACCTACACATGACCCTCTACTTGTGGAAATAAGTAGGTGGCCTGAGCAAATAGGCATATTAGTATGCTATGTACTGAGTAATGCGAGTTACTTCCTCAATGGTAACATAAGTATACAATATAAAATCTGTCATATGTGGATATTGGAATAAACATGTGCCATGGAAATGCCATATGCGTAAAGGTAGGAATACACCAAAGCATACTATCATTCATAACTTAGACAATGCAAAATCTATTATGCTTGTTTTCATATTATAATCATGTAGGTTTTCACACATGTACCGAACATGTTAATCCAAGCAACGACTAGGGTTTTTTTTTTCAATTTCTCAATTGATTAGATTATACCATTTCCTTATCCATATATTAAGATATGTCAACATCTAGCTAAACATTTTAATCAACAATAAGATATTCATTTAGGCCATTATCTAAGAGCTTATACTAACTTTTATCCTTTTTGTTCATTCATACTATTATTTCCATCCTTGTGCAATTATTAACTATCCACTTAGTCATCATTCATAATTTATCATCTAATTACTTATCATCCAACATTTTATTATCGAACGATAGACTATGCACTACCTCATGGTCTATCAAAAAGTCTAGGCCAAAGCCAATGACTAGATTGTACATAATTCTAGCCTCAAGTTAACCAATATGCACATAAGTCCAAACTAAAGCCAACCACCTAGGTAACCGGACCTTTTAGTATTAATACCCCCAAGTGCATCATCAGTGTTTAGAGTAGGTAAGGTATTATGATCTTTAAGGATCCCATCCGAAGGTACCAATAAATTCCCTAATGTAGAATAACTCCTATAGGTAATAAAGGATGGGTTACCCCAAAAACATACACAACTCTATGGTTTTATAGTTTACATGATTAGCATATAAGTCATAATGATAAGTGATCATACAAGGCCCATCCAAGAGCAATCAAGCATTTCCATGTTTATTCTATATCAATCCATTTCCATTTTCCCAACCATATGGGATATCCGTTTATCATTGTCCAATATTATTCATCTACATTATGTTATTTTATTCAAGCTGAAGATATGCCTCATTAATATTTTCTCAAATACCATACGATGCATGATCATCCCCTTCACCTAATCTAACATTTACCACTCTTCTCTCTAAATTAGATGACCCAAAACTTCTTCTAAATTGGGAAGGATACCACTAAATTATGATCCCATCAACTTCCCGTCCCAATCCCTTTCTGTTTTGTGCTCATTTATGAGCAACCAAACCCAACCCTAAAATCTACCACCTTCCACTTAAAAACTAAACCATACATGAACCATGCACAATCCATAAAAGCTCACCCCTAAGCCACCCTAAACTTACCACCATTTTTCCAGCCAATTTTGTATCTATTGTCCAACCATTTTTCCTTCCCTCAAGACCACCCTTTTCTTGGCCCTAACAAGTTGAATAACATATAAACACACTTCCACTTTCCAACATATAAAACCACCTTCCTAGCCACCTTTGTCAAGCATGTAAAATCGCTAGCTTCCACCTTTTTTCGAGCCTGCAAACACACCAACTCTTGCTTGATTTCTTTGACAGCATGTAATTCCAAGTGAGATAAGAAGTTGGTGGCCTGTAAGTGCAGAGTCATGGCCACTTTTTAAAGCCTTGTAATCACTACTTTGTACTTATAACAACCTCCTTTTTAGGTTAACTTTAGGTGTTAAACATGTTTTGTTTAATTCATGTAATATCTTATACTTATGGGGATTACTTCCATATAAGATAAATTAGCCAAGTATAGGGCTTATAGGGAGAAGCACAAGGAAAACTAGGAAACATTTTGTTAGGATTAAACTAGAAAAGGTAACCAAATAGTAACTAGTTAGTTTGATTTCCAACTAGCCGTTAATTCTAGTTAGGGATGGTTATCTTGAAATTAAATGATTGTAACACTATATAACGGCAAGTAGGGGGTTGAATGTAAGAGTCTTTGGTCAGTTTTATTCATCTCTTTGCTATGTGGAAATTACCTTGGTTAGTACATACCATAGTCGAATTACCTCCTAAAATTCTTGTGCGTATTATCTTAATTTTTACATTACTTGAGTAGTAGATTTAAGTGTATATGTTGAGGGTTACTTAATTCATATATTCATAATTTCATCTCATTTCTATGATTTTTATTTTATTTTCGGTGGTTTAATATGTAGCCATAAATTTTATACCAATTTTAACCCAATTTGTGTCCACCTTGCATCACTATCTCATCTTATAAGTGGAATGGCCATTTAGCCTTCACAATACTCATAGAGTAGGTCATGAATTTTGATCCATTTAGTCCTTTAATTAAGCTATTAATCCATGACAAGATATGTATTTTACCCCACTAGTAATCATAGGACAATCCCAAACATAGCCTTAAAGCATAACAAAACTGAAAGGAAACAAATCACATATACTATTCAAACTAGTTGATCGGTTACACCGACCAGTCAATATGATTGGGTTGACCGGTCGATTTGTTTAACTAGGCCAAACCATTCTCTTCCTCAAACTAATAAATTATTTTTGGTAGTTTAGTTAACTGTTCATAGACAATTAAATCTGTTCTGCCCAACTACTTGATGTTTTTAAGCAGTGAGCAAGATTAGGGCTTCTACAAGCTTACTGGTTGATGGGTTGGGCCAATTAGTCGACTATTCTAGGAACCAATAGATTGGTTTGACCTAACCAGTCAATCAGTTTGCCTTATAACAACATCAAACTATTATTTTCATGCATATTCATACATACAAATCATCATTCACCACATTAGAATAACATGACACATTTTCAACCAAGTTAAATAGTATAACTTAACATCTAACCATCACATCCCATTTTTCTTAAGGTTCATGCTTTTAACTCAAAATATACAATCTAGCCATCCAAATCAATTCCACAAGTGTGTAGAGGAGGGAGGTGGAAAAAGATAAGGTGAGGTCATCCCTCCGCCTTAATTGTCCCAATCAACCTCAAGATCGATCTAAGTTAGTATTTTAGGCTAAATGCATTAGAAAAAGGTTAAGTATCTTTTAAGGATAATTTAGTATGTGTTGGCAAAGTTTCATTTCAGTATAAGAAATGTTCTAGAAAAATCAATTTTAAAAATATTCCCAACTCGACAAACCACTCGATTGGTTAGGGTTTAGTAGTGGACTATTTTACAAACCAGTTGATCAACTTTCCAACCGCTCAATAAGTTTATTTGAGAATACTCATTTTGCTAAAATGATGAACAAGTCAACCGGTTTATGGAATTAGTCAATTGGTTCGCTAGAAGAACTCATTTAACTTCATTTTTCAACCTTATTTCAAATTAAAATTTGTCTCAAACCAAATCATAACACCAAATAAAAATAAAATGCTAATTTTTTTTCACAATTCTCATTCAACATTTTACAAAAATATGGGGTATTACAAATAATTATAAAGATTATAACTTTCATATTCATATAATTATGATGTGCTAAAATAAGATTAGAGAGGAAAATAAATTAATCCTAACAAATTTACACTTATTATTAGATATTATAATGTAGTAAAATTGTATAATAACTTTTTTATTTAATTACTTTCTTTTTTCTATTAGTGTGGAAGTTATTAAGGATAGTTGTCTTAATAACAGTGTATATATATAAGAACTTAAAAATGTGCCAACAATTTATTACTATGAAGAAGGTTAGTTATAAGCCATTAATGTTGCACAACTTTATCCGAGTGAACCATGTAGAACGTTTAAGAACTAAAAAATAGTTGCATGCTTGTAACCTATAGCTTATATGGGTATATTGTTAGCCTTACATATTTGGTTTATATATGATGTAATATATTTATGTTTAATTCAAGTATAGAACTTACAAATTTTGGAATTTAGAAGAGTCAGATAACAACCAAGATGATAAGATTTAGTGGTTATATTCTTTTTTAGGTAGTGAGATGGTGCACTTAATTATTGCCTACATACCTCCACCATATTTGTGCCTAGAACCTTATGCAAATATTTAGAGTCATGTGACATGGCTCGTACTTTGATACATTCCATTTTAGATTATATCAATTATTGTTTACCTTGCCATAGATAGAGCCATAGTTATGGGTGATAACTAGTTATTTGTAGTAGTTTGTCCACCATACCGATGTGCCACACCCAATATTTGTTTAGGGTGAGGTGTTTTCAAGGGAACACAATCTTATAGCTAGAGTGTTGATGGTGATAGATGATAAGTGGAGGTTTCATCATAGTTTACCTTCATAGAGTATCGGTTACTAGAATCTTCACTGATGATGTAAGGGAATCTAGATGAATGGACTATGAGAGTGATAGTTCCTAGTCATTCTCAATGAGGATCATGGTTGATTTCATAGGATGGATAGGGGTCCTTCTTAGTTAGGTTTTTGGACTATAACAACATTTTGATGTATATAGTTTTGTGATTGCATTAGGGTTCTCCTTAGTTTTTGAGTCTTGTTTTAACCTCATAGTAAGTATATATTTTGTAATTTTAACCATTGTATAAAGTTTTCATGTGTGTGTGTATGTATATATATGAGTGGTTTGTATATTTGTATATTTTTGGAAATGTATTAGAATTATGTGCATATAAAATAACTTAATTATATGATACGTTATACAATTATGATTTCATTCTATTCATGAATGGTTTATGAATTATTTTTTATAAGTTAATTATTTCTAATATTACTTTTTTGGGAATACATATAGATAGGAAAACTATGGATCGTAAATGGATGCCTACAACTTGTTTATCAAGAGAATATGATAAAGGAGTGGAATTTTTCATCACGTTTGCAATAGAACTTGGTTAGAGCTCTAGTAGAATATTATATCCTTATTTGGAATGTACATCTATTCAATATATCAATGCTCATGATTCGAGAGATCATTTTATGTGTACGAAATTTATTCAAGTTACACTCATTTGATATGGCATTGTGAGAAATAGTTTAAAAATGATAATGAGGAAGGTGATGTATGGTGGATACAAATTAAGTTCAACTTAAGAAATTAAGAAGGCAATAGAAAATGGCCACCAAAAATAAAGATGGAAGAAGGGGAGATAATGAGAGGAAAATATGATTTACGTAACTCTTAGATCATACACTTGAATCTACCATTTAGGTAATGCGGTACTTAAGATAAAAGAGAGAAGAATTTTTAATACAACTAAACTAAGGTATGCACTAGCCAAGGAGGTAAGACTCACCCAAAAAAGAGGAGGTGTGGGTAGACAAAAAACTCCTTTTATTCAGCCACTTCATAAACTTATATAAGTGTGCAAAAATTTACTTATAATGTAATTATTCCCAACTAAATAAACAAGCTGGTTAGGACTTAAACAATGTGGTTACCTACCAATATAATTATCCTAGTTTAATTCTAACTAGCCAAAGCTTTGTTTTCCTCACCCTTAATTGTAGCATATGTTGTATATTTACTACCCAATCTATCTCCATTGATGAGTTGGGTAAAGAGTGCAAGTAATCTACTCTAAATAGTAAGAATTACATTATTAAAGTTAATAGAAATTAAACAAGAAAACACAACATATAACATGGGCTATCAAAAGTACAAAAAAGTGAGGGATTAAACCTCAAAATTCTCCCCTAATCTTGCACTTGTAGAATAGCCATTTACTAACCCTTTTTCTGCCTTATTTCGTAGAGGTCAATGTTCGAGTGATCCCCACTTGAAGCCATTTGCAGGTGGTTGTGGTGGTATAGAGGGCTGCAAGTGATGGCTCAGAATGTATGCTATGAAATATGTGTCGCTGATGGGGGGTTGTGGCTGTATGGTTGGCTCAAAATTAAGACACAAAGAGGGTAGTGGCTAGGAGGCAAGTTGCATGGCTTACCTAGCTTCCTTCAATATAATAATGGAGAAGTGTAGCTTAGTGCAATCCTTCCCAACATAGATGAATTTTTGTGTCTCTTTATTTGGGATGAAGAGTATTGTGAATGAGATGCTTCTACATCATTCTCTTTCTCTTGAAAAGGTTCCTCGCTCAGATCAAAAGGCTTGTTATAGATGTAGGGAAATAAGTCTCACACATTGATGGGTTGGAGATGTTCCACATATCTTATGGTAGCTTGAGTTTGTAGGCATTATCTCATATATTTTTGAACACCATATATGGCCAATCACCCCTAGGAATTAATTTTTTCTTTCTTCTTGTGGAAAATCATTCTCTATGTAGGTGAAGCTAAACAAAATCTTTAGGCTTGAATTTTTTGCTATACTTGTAGGCTCTTGTTTGTTTAGTTCATTCACCTTCTCAATTTGTTGCCTTACTTGTTCATGGAGTATTTTCATGTTTTTGGCTTGCTCCTTGGCTTAAAAATTTATTTTTTCACCTATGGTAAGAGGTAGGAGGTCTATGGGAGGAATGGGTTTAAACTGTAGACAGATCCTTGAAAGGTGAATGGTGGGTGGCATAAGCAGGGGATTGATCATATGCAAATTCGGTGAAGCTGAGTTTGATATTTCAATCCTGTAAGGATTTTTGAACCTTGAAAGGTGACGTTGGTTACTTTACTTTTTCCATCTTTTTATTGGTGGTAGGCGATACTAAAGAGATTTTTTTTACCTACTAGGCTCCATAAGATCTTCCAAACATAGCTGAGGAACTTGGTACCTCTATCCTAAATAATGTATTTGTCATACCATATAGCCAAACTATTTCTTCGAAGAAGAGATTAGCCACATAAGTGGCATCATTTATCCTAAGAGAAGCAACCAAATGAGCCATCTTAGGGAACTGATCTACCATCATCATTATAACATCATGTTTCCTTTTTTTTGAGTCAATGCTACAATAAACTCCATGCTAACATGATCTATTGTTTTGTGGGGGATGGGAAGGGGAGTATACAATCCCTGATGGAAATTAATTTTAGACTTTTGGCAAGTGGCACATCTTGCCACTATACCATGAACATCCCCTATCATTTTAGGCCAAAAGAAATGTTCTTGTAGTACATCCACCATCTTGTTAATTCTAATGTGGCATACAAGACCTCCACTACGCACCTCTTGGATAAGTAGTTCTTGAATGGGACTTTTGGGTACATATAACTTGTTATTTTTGAATAGGAATCTATCTTGTGGCATAAGTGACCCTTTGACCTTGTCTTTGTATTTGAAGTAGATCTTGAAGTCTTCACCCTCATAATAAAGTTTTTCAATACAACTAAACCCTTGGATTCTTGCGTCTGGTAAAGAATTCATATAATATCTCCTAGAGAAGGATTGTAGGAACTTTACACATCGAGAAAGTCTAGGATTGAGCTTGTGTTGGCCATTGATGTACTTGAGTGACTTGTGATTAGTATGTAATACCAATTTTTTGGGCCTTAGATAGTGTGACCAATGATCCATGGCCCTTACAAGTGCATAGAATTCGTTGTCGCACGTGGTATAGTTCATGCAAGACTCATTGATCTTTTTGATTAAATAAGTAACATGCTTTCCTTCTTAGATTAGGAAATCCCCAATTCCTACTCCATTGGCATCACATTAAGCGTCAATCAATTTTTAAAAATTAGGCAAGGGTAAGATGGGTGCTTCTCCTAGAATTGTCTTGATTACTTGAAAAGCATCTTATGCGGTCCTCATCCACTTGAGCTCTCCATTATTCATACATTTAGTGATGGGACCTAGGAGGGTACTAAACCCCTTGATGAATCTTTGGTAGAATGAAGCAAGTCCATGGAGGGACCTTACTTATGTGAAGCTATTTGGGGTTAGCCAGGTCTTGATGCTTCGATCTTAGTCTCATACATGGCTATCCCATCTTTAAATCCAACAAAACCTAGAAAAGTAACTCTAGGTACAAAGAACTAGCATTCTTCTAGCTTAGCATACAATTTTTTGTTTTTAAGGGTAATAAATACAAGCTTAAGATGCTTTACATGTTCCCTTTCATTTGAATTATACAAAAAAATGTTGTCAAAATAAAATACAAAAAATTTGGTAATGAGAGGCCTAAGTACTTCACTTATATGTTTCATAATGGTACTAGTTGCGTTTGACAAACCAAAGGGTATTACCATCCATTCAGACAATGCATTTTTGGCTTTAAATGTGGTTTGCCATTCATCGCCTTCTTTCATTTGGATTTTGTAGTAACCGCTGTGAAGGTGAACTTTTGAAAAAGAGAGAAACTCCATGCAAACAGTCAGGGAAATAATCAAGCCTAGGTATGGGATACCTATAATTGATAGTGATGTTGTTGATAACTCTACTAGAAAAACACATTCTTATAGTTCTATCCTTCTTTGGTACTAGCAAAGTTGGTAGCTCAAAAGGACTAAGGGATTCTTGAATCAATCCCTTATTTATTAGTTCTTCCATATGTTTATGAAGCTCCATGGATTTTTTGGGATTACAATGATAGTAACCTTATTAGGGAGTGTAGCATTGGGTATAAGATCTATTTGGTGTTCTATGGCTCACATGGCGGTTAGTAAATGGGGTAAGTCTTTGGGAAACACATACTCAAAATTTTCTAACAAAATCCTAACCTAAGGTTCCATGGGTTCCCCCCTCCCCCTCATTTTCTCCTACTAACAACAATAAATACATTGTCTTTCCTTTAGCCATAACCCTAGATACACATTTTTCATCAAGAAATAGAGACTTTTGATAAGTTGTTGTGCCTTCAACTTGGATTATTTGTATCTTTAAAAGTGTTAGGATGATGTACTTTTTGTCATACTTCAACATGTAAGTACTCTTCATCTCTTCATGACACATGTGCCTATCATATTACCATGGACGCCCCAAGAACAAGTGTCATGTGTACATTAGGACTGCATTACACATGGCTTGATCGTGGTATGTCTTTCCATCGGAAAAAGACACGAGGAATTATTTGGTTACTTCTCCAATGCTACCATTATTCAACCATTGTAGATTGTCTGGATTAGTGTGCGGTTTAGTGGCCAAACCAAGCTATTCCATAAAAGTGCAAAAGGCACGCTTGCATAATTTCCACCATTGATGATGAAGGAGAAAAATTTCCCATGATGAGGGGGAAAAATTCACTCCCTTTGGCTATCATTGACTTGAATTTCTTTATCATACAAAATCTACCTTATCATGAGACTCTGCTACATTAGGTGGTGCTTCCTCCATCTCATCTTCTTCATGGATCTAGGCTTCTTCCTTTAACTCCTCCTTTGGGCTAGTCTCATTATTCTCTATGAAATTCATGACCCTAAAATTAAGGAATTCCTTTTGATAATTCCCCACTCCTTGGCACTTGATGCTCCTCACGTTTTTGGATCTACTATGCTTAAAAACACCTTTTCTTTCTTTCCCTTTTGAGTCAAATTTTATACGGATGGAAGGCGGCTTGGATGGTGTGGGTATGATTTTGGGAGGGATCACACTTGGTTTGTTGATACTAAGCCATGTGGACCTTTCATCCTTCTTGTGCTTTTTGACCTTACTAGACAAATGGAAAAGTTCATCCAAGGTGTAATACCTTTGCACTTCCACTTTTATAGTAGGATCTTATCTAAGGCCTACCACAAAATTTGACATCATGTGTTCTTCACTTTATTCAATGTCAAGCCATAGCTTCAATTTTTTGAATTCACGAATATACTCCTCTACACTCATTTTCCCTTGCCTTAATGATGACAAATTATTTTATAAACCTTTAGTGTAGGAATCTTCCTTCTTTTGCCAAGATCTGACTTTCAAATTTACCTTTCTCCTTTAGTTAGTAAGATTTTCGCACAAAAGAGAGGGGTGGAATTTGAGTATTGATACTTTGAAACTCTTATCATACTTGTACCATTTTTCCTCAAAAACTCTAGAGTACCTCAATTCCCATTCTAAAATTCTTTTGAGTTATGTTAACCTTCAAACTATGGAATTTTTGTTTTGGCATCCCCAAACTCTCTTTTCTTCCTCTCACCATTCTTCCAAATTCATGAGATGACTCACTTGTTGAAGAGTAATCTTCACATGAGAGATTTTGAAATCCATGGGGTTTTTCTACTTCAAGGGGGCTTCATTTGGGCATGCTTGTGGGGTTAATATTTAGAACAAGTTCTTGTAAGGGGGTTTGAATGTGGCCCATTTATTCTTGTAATGCCACCAATGTTTGATCTTTACATTGAGTATCTTGCTGCAATGACTCAATAGCATAATGCCTCTTTTTATTGTTTGCCTCATTAATATTTAAGCCTCTAGATATCGGATGATCATCCATGATGGTTGGACTATTTTTTATTTTATATTTTATTTTTATAGAAAATGGTTTTAAAAATGGGGCTGGTTGGTTTATATTTTTGTTGTTGTGAGTGTCGTATTAGACAAGGCGTAAGAGAAGAGAAGAAACAAAAGAGGTAACCCAATTTAGAGAAAGCTAAGCTTTGATACCAATTTTATTTATGGTGGATACAAATTGGGTTAAACATAGAAAAACAAGAAAGTGACTATAAATGACCATCGAAAATAAAGATGGAAGAGGGGGGATGAGGAGATGAATATATGATCTAAGTAACCCTTAGAACATAAAATTAGATCTAACACTTGACTAATGTAGAACTTAAGTTTCCTCATATAAAAAGCTATGCTTCTAATGCCCCATTTTTTACTAATAATATTTTTTTTTAAATATTGTAGAAGTAGAAAATACCAAATGCACCAAGGAAAAATAAGGTGTTATTGCCACACTTAACATAGGATAAATGTCTATGTCTTGTAGAGTGTTAAATAAAAGACTAAAAAAAAGCCCAAACCAAATACGAGATTAGAATGCACAAGAAATATGATACACACACACACACACTATAAGAATGTATTTACAAAACAAGACCTTAACGAGTCCCTAAAATATTCAACTAAATAGGAGAGAATAAAACAAAAGTATAGAAATAAATATACATAAAACAACAATAGGGAAAAGCCCCAAACCCTCATTAATTGAAGACATATGGATGGTCTCTATATTTCCATGCTCTCAAGCCCCAAACTAAGGATAAGGTAGGACACTACTGGTATGGCTGTTGGAAAACTATGCTGGCTCATGATCCAACTTAGTTCGGCTCTTTAAGGGCTCAACTAGGCTAATTTGTTAAGAAAAATGAATCAAATCAAAGCCTTATATTTAGGCTCCTTTATTAAAAGAGCAGAGCTTAAGCCAAGAGAATTTTGACTCATTTATTTTCTAGCTAACTCGAATTTAGCTCGAGCTTAGTTATACTCATTTTTAGGTCATCTTGCTTGTTAAAACACTCTGCTTATATAGAATTTATACAATAAACAACCCAAATATTTAAATAAATCTTTAAAGAGGATGAATAATTAAATAGTTAATTTGGTTTGTTTAACTTACAAATGAGCTGCTTCACAAAGCAAATCATGATAAACAAGTCAGTTTGATTTATTACTTTTTTAAAAAAGAAAAGTTAAAAGAATTGAGCCAAGCTAGCTCAAAAACTTTATTGATTCGAGCTCATGTCAGGCTCATTTGATTCATTTTAAACTCGAGCAAAATTTGAAGCTATTAAAAATTAAAGAGGTGGAGCTTGAGTTGGAAGGTATTCTTCTTGATTTGGCTTATTAACAACCCTAACTATCGGCTATCCTAGAAACCCTCCACATATTCTTCTACTTGCAGGATTGAGTGGGCAACCAAATAAATGGGCACATCATTAAGCTATGTATTAAGTAAGTCATGCTATCCCTTGAAGGGAGTCACATGCATACTAGGCTAATGATGACAACTAATATCAACCTTAAACACCATATAATGCTCATATAATAGATCAGGATTTCATGCCAAGCAAGACACAAAACATTTGTAGCTCATCATTGAAGGAGGAGCATCCCCTTCATAATACTCTTCATTAACTACTCTTCAAACCAAATTAGAAGACCTAAAAAATCATCTATTTTGGTAAGAATTACACTAAGCTCTAACTTCTCTAATTTCACATTCAAGGGAGCTAGCAAGCCATACAACTTACCTCCCAGCCAATCCCCTCTTTGTAGCTTAAATTTGAGCCTACCATGCAGCCGCAACCCACCCCCATGTACACCTATTTCCTGGCTTAACTTTCAAGCCATCACCCACAACCCTCTCTTCCACCACAACAACCCATAGGCTGCTTCAAGTGGGGATCACTCTAGAATCGACTTTCAAGAAAAATGGTAAAAAAAGGGTTGGTAAATTGCTGGCCTACAAGTGTAGGATTATGTGAGAATTTTGAGGCTTAATCCCTCACTTTTTTTACTTTTGACACCCCTTATTGCAAGTTGAGTTTTTTATTTAATTTATATTAACTTTAATCATGTAATAGAAAGTGTTTAGAGTAGATAGCTTGAACTCTTTTCCCAAGTTAGCCATGGGGATGGGCTGGGTAGTAAACGCACAATGAAGCATGGGGAAAACCATGCCTTTCCTAGTTAGAATTAAACTAGGATAGTTACATTAATAGGTAACTAGATAGTTTAAGTCCTACCTAACTTAGTTATTTAGTTAGGCATAGTTATATTGTAACTAAAGGTTTGCGCACCTATATAAGTGTGAGAAATGGATAAGTGAAGAAGCTTTTGGTCTACCCACATCTCCCTCTTCCACCTTTATTTTTAACGGTCATTTATAGCTACCTTCTTAATTTCCTAAGTTTAACCCCATTTGCATCCACCATGTTCAATCATGCTTAGCAACAAAACATAAATATCATGGATATCAAAGTATATTTCATAGCAAGTTATCCACATCTCACAAATCTCTTCCACTATCTACTTAAGGGAGTATCTTGTTAGGTTCCTTTTCTATGTTTACATGATTAATTAGATTAATTATTGACTAGCCATTGTTCCTTTTTCATTCTGTTGCATTTTCATCTTTCAAGCTAAATAACTGATAAAAAACATGAGGTTTTTCCATATCTAAGTAACCATGAATGGACATAAGTCTAATCAAAGATAATTAAACAACCTAAGTGTTGTTGTCGATACCCCCTAATACATCATTAGTTTCTAGAGTGGGTATGACACCCAAATCCACTAGGATCCTACTCTAAGGCACTAACAATTACACAAAGGAAAACTAACCTTTAGTAGCTAATCGAGGATGAGTAATCTAAACTTATCCATACCTCAATCATCTTTTACTCTAAGTGATTACTATATTATTCTCCAAGGTTATGCTACCACATAAGGCCCATATAACAGGCAAAGAGCACATCTATATGATCATTCCCTCTTAACCACTATTGCTCTTGAATCATGTAGTGGGATTTACATTATTACTTAGCCAAGTTTAAATCAACCCATTTTGATAATCTAATTAGGGCAATAATCTTGATTATATCATATATTAGTAGCACCATAGCATACAAATTCCAACTTGCCCACTAAAATTTTTGAGCACTAATTTGAGAATACCATGAATTATGAAAAACCTAAGTCCATCTAATATATGAGTTAATCAATACCTAGATGTGTATTTTAATCATTAAAGATTCATATCATAATACAGCATCAAGTCTCAAAACTTTAAAAGAAAAAAACACACATTCTAGTAGAACTGGATAATTGGTTTGGTTCAGTCACACCTTAGAGCTCTCTCAAATAAGTAGATTGATCTAGTTAGACCAGTCAACTATTTTAAGACCAGCTAATTGGTTCTGATAACATATAACACTACCATTGTGTAAAGTTATCATAGATAACTTAGTCAATAGGATAGGCTAACATGTTAACTATTCTAGGGACTAGTTTTCATGTTGCTGCTAGAAAACATATAACATACCTTTTAAACATGATTAAAGCCCTAAAATCATACAATATTAAACCCATAACATTGTCATTGTGTAAAGATAAGATTTAATATGCTCATATACTAATCATATTTTGTTTATAAGAAAAAAACCTTATATCTCATGAATCAAGACATTTCCTGAGAATTTTTTTAAATACTCTAGTATGCATCACTAATATGCTAACAATCATCTACATACTTATGAAGTTTAGAATTTTATAGAGTATACTATCTCAGATGCTTAGTAATACCTCATTTTAAAGGTAAGAATGACTTACTTGAAGTTTAGAAAAAATTTCCCACTAAGAAGTCATAACCTTAGGTTAAAAGATCTAAACTTTTAAGACATTAAACATAAGAGATTTAATTCTTAAAAGCCTGTAGATAATTCTTATTAAATAAATAAAAATTATGAACAAGGGGAAAGGAATCATAATTACAACCTCCAAGAGAAACAAAAGGATAATTAGATAAAAGGAAGAACTCAACCTTTTCCCAACTATAACTCTTTTTAACTAAAGAATAAAACAAGAGGGGGCTATTAAAATATTCAGAATTAGAATAAAAGCTTGAAGTGGAAAAAAGTGAGCATAAGTGTAGAGAAATCAAAACATTTATGAGGTAGAAAAAGATGTAAAGGAAAGAAATGATTAGGGTTATTTATAGCCAACAAATCAATAAAGGAATGAGTGAGAAGATACAATAGATTGAAAACTCTGATTTTACTAATTAATTTTGGGTTAAATGTAGATATTTATCAAGAATATGTTGACTTCTAATATAGAACTCAATTAGTGATTTTTAGAAAATGCAAGTTGAGATCTTTTAGAAAAATATCAAACATAAGAAAGGAAATGACATATTAGCATAGGAAGAAAATCACCCCAATTATGCAATGGTTTTCTAGAATAAATTTTCTATCCTAAAATCAAACATAGGAGAGAGGAAGAAGAAGACAAAGGGTGTGGTCATAATTCCCTTTTCCTATCAAGATCTGATCTTCCCATCTATTTGAGAAAAAATTAAAGCCAGGTAAATAATGAAAAGGGTTAAGGTTCACGAAGGAATGACTTGGAGTTGGATTAATAAAGTTCCATTTTTATGAAAGAAATTTTTCTTAAAAATCAAGCTTGAAAAGCACTCACCTCGAGAAATAAATAGATTAGTTTAATCAAACTAGTCAATTATTCTACAAACTAATCAATTAATTTTCGCAAAATCATTATTCTATTTTATTAAATATAAACCCTAGCTAAAACAACAAATGAGTCAGTCAGTTCATAGAACCTATTGACTGCTATGCTAAGGAAATCCATTTTACTCAATTTTTCCTTGCTTTCACTACTATTGAAAGTAAAAATATCAATGACACATTAATAATAGTGTTTTTAACACCGTTGCCAAATGCATGAAAATTAATGGGTGGGATCGTTGAGGAAGTTTTGATAACAGTTATAAGTTAAAATATTTATTAGAACTTCCATCCTAAAATACACACATGATTAACGACACATTCAACCTTTCTCTATTAATCATCTATTGGTATTTTCTCCTTTTCCCCTCTTGATATCCCTACTCTCTATCTCCAAGGGGCATTTATAATATGCAAAATGTGCGGGTGGGACAAGTTTCCTCTAGTGCTGCATTGGGTTATTATACCTTGCGTTAGGTGCCTATACTCTGCAATAGTCCTCTAGTGAATGCTATAAAATTTAGGGATTTAGATGTTCTCCTTTTGTCGACATTCCAAACCCTTGATGGTGATCTAGGTAGTAGCTTTGGCAGTCTTAGCATGGTGAGGATATGGTTAGCTATGATGTGTTGCTATCATTCCAACACATGCTTTGCAATTGACTGAGTAAAAGCATCAAGTATGTGAGTTGTCATAAGAGTGTAAGTATTATTAGTTCATATAATATTAGAGCTCTTTTTATGTTAAACTCAAGTGAGTTATACGAGATCTCAAAGGGTGGAAAAATTATTAAGAAACATACTTTATGACTCCCTCATGTGGTAAAAATCATATATAATGATACTCTTAGGGTCCTTTAATTTGCTCAAATCAACTCTTATCAAATAATTATCGTGATATAGCATGGTCCCTAAATAAAATAAGTCGGCAACCAATTGCCACTTCTGATCATTGAACATGACCAGTCTTGAAATCTTCAAGGAAACTCCTTTGCTCCAAGGGTTGGACTCCTATCATTTAGGATGTATACTATTTCCTAATAATATAGCTAATGGCACTAAGGATAAATACCAAAGCGGTTCCTAAAGTACAAGATGTCTATTAATAAAAGGAAATATTTGCAAAAATACATAATAACTTACAGTTCGTAAAGATGCTGCAAAAATACATAAGGACACGCATGTGGTATTATACAAGGCCATGCTATATCACTATGGACAACTACTTTGTACCTGTACTCATACATTTATCACATAAAGTATCATACAAACATGTGCAAAATAAGATAATGTGGGGTCAAAGGGCACTGCTCTAGTTATTGGACTAAACATAATGGATTGATCACATTGATTAATTTCAATGGGAAAACCATAATGGATTGATCAAATCGATCCAAAATCTATACAGCCTCCATTGGACTTATCTGCCCAATTAAATTCCATTTAATTTTCCCATATTAAATTAATCACATTAATTTAACCTTTTTAAATAGGGACTACTAAATAATTAAATGAACCTAACCTCATTAAATAGGCAATACAAGTATAATAGCATTAGTTTAGCCCTATTAAATGTTATTAACAACAATCTTTATATATTCATGTAATTAAGAGATCAAACCATTCAAATATGCATAATTAAACACTCAACCAATTCAAACTTGCTTAATCACCAATTACAAATCCATAAAATTAAACATTCAAACAATTTGACTTTCTTAACTAAAATTAATCAAAATTAATAAAGGTGCATATAACATATCAAATTAATTGGATCTATTCAATTAGATCAAATCAATTTAGATCAATTAAATTAATCTAATGAATCACCAAATTATGTCTAATCAAAAATCCAATTCAATTACATCAAATTGGTTAGGTCTATTGAATTAAATCAAAGTAACCAATCCAATTAATCACTAAGAACATTAGATCAAATGGAGAGATTGAATTAAACCAAATAGACACTAAAAAACATTCAACAGGTCAAAAGTAATCATATCAAGTAAGCTTTAATACCACTAAAGGATTTTAGCCAACAAAAATAATGTAGCAAAATAAAATTAAGGGCTAAAATAAATCCAAACACACATACTAAATTAGGAATTAACCTGCTAGTTGCTTGGACTAGGTTATTAATCCAATCAATTTTGGTTTAAATATAAGGATGATTCTATCCACGTCTTGATCTAATTTGTGATTACTCCAATTTATAGGTTTCAAACTTGTTGGATCAAGAAAATATGAATTACATCACACCTCCACTAGTATCCTCACACTAAAAATTTGAATTGGTCAGGATATATGCCAACACCAATGAGATCACAATCGATTTTGTGAAGAATTATGCTATGGTGGCTAGATAGTTTGCTTATTTGAAGGAGAGAGAGTAAGAGGGTTATTTATGATAAAACCCTAGCTTGGGTATTTATATCAAACCCCTACCCACCATAATTGCTTTGGACTTGGGCCTTAATCACATTAAAATCACTTGGGATTTAAAGAGATATTAATAATATTAAAATCTCATCCCACTTGGGCTTGAAGAGACATAAATCATTTTAAGATTTTATCTTACCTAATTTATAGTTTGTTTCTAATCTAGTTTGTTTGGTGTGCAACCCTATAGTACCATGTGATGTTGGCAGTTGATCGAAACTCCTTTCGAGTCCATAAATCATAAGAGGTCTCTACCAAGATGGTGTAAATACCTAAATTATGCCAATGTCTTATGCTCGACACAATCTATATGTAACCAATATATGTGTCCTTTTTTTATGTGATAATTAGATTGAACACAAGGTATTGATCGAGTTATCTGTGTTATGTTTAATCACACACTTTCTCGATCACTAGGTAAGACTAACCTTAAATAAACGATACCTCATTTACACATGGGCATGCCAACATTATTCATACTTGTTTACGAGCCCAAAGATACCTCTCATATCATGAGATGTACATATTCCATCTTGATCAACTATACGCCACTATATGATTCACAAGTTGTCCAATCATTACTTTTATGATCCCTCCTAATAAGTGTAATGTTTGGAAAAGTGAAAACATGATGATAATAATATCCACATATATGAAGATCTTAGGTCAAAGGACTATATACTATTTGGATAACATTGATAACATGTTTACACAATATTCAATGTAGTATCCTCCCACAGGGTCGGTCTAATACCATGTTCCATAACATGTATCTATGTTATTAGTTTGATATATCATATCAATGATCAATGGAACATGATCATCAACTAATTAACATGCTAGTCTTATGATCACTAATATTCCTTAATTAGATGATACAATACTAGAGATGGTTCTTAAATAATAATCATTATATTATTTTATAGAGTTCCACAATCCAATCATATACTTAATATCCTACATAAAGAATAATTACCCAAATGTATAACATCTTTTGAATAAATAACATCAAATAATATTTTTATTGATATGCACAATCACAAAATATGCAAATACAAATCATCAAGTATGATTGGTTCTAGGGTATATCTCCATTAGAAACATACTTAACACAATCAAAACCTAAATGTATTATCATATGATATCTGAACATTTTAGTAGAGTATAAAAGTTACCTAATTTCCAGCCAAAGTAAAATTTTATCGGGAACCTATTAAAAATTATTAGTATCCCCTAGTAAATTTTTTGTACCTAAAAAATATACCCAAATTACCATATTAATATTTAACCAATAAAATAATAAATTTTATTAAAATATTTATTAAATATAAAATTATTAGAATGCCCTTATAGTTAAACTAGGTAGAAAAATTTTAAAAGAATTTTTTCACACTCCCCATGGAGTATGAGTCGTGTGTTCAAAAGGGGGTGCACAACTGCAAGGAAGGCATGCTAGAGAGAGTTTTGGTTGCTGCAAGGAAAATGTAAGGTTAAGGGATGGAGAGGTAGCCGGGTTTTGGTTATGTATGGGATGACAATGCTATAGGGAGGTAGTGATGGTGATGTGGTGAAATAAAATATAGGTAGGTGATGCTGGGGTGTTGGAGATGCTATGATGGAGGAAATGGGGCACGGGCAGGGAGGCATGACAGAGAAGGTAGAGGTGGCTGGTTGATGGTGGCGATTGTTGGCGAGGTTGTTAGATAATGAAAGGAGGAGGAAGAAGCTGGTGACTTGGGATGGTGGTGTGGGCAGTTGAAGGTGTGTGGCTATGTTGACTAGTAGTGAATGGAGAAGAAAAATAGAGGCATGGGAAGCTGGTTAGGAAAGGGGAAAAAATAAAAACAAAAAAAGGGAAAAAGGGAAAAAGGGAAAGAAGAAAAAGGAAAAATAAATGAAATTTAGGGTTAAAATGAAAATTAGGTTTAAATTAAGATTAAAATAAAATTAACTTATTTGGATTTAAGGTATCTAATTAGAAAAATAAATCAGATAGAATTATCAATTTAGTGTTGATTTGAATAACAAGGAAAAAGATAAAATATCTTGAATAATTTATCAAAGAATTTACATGTGTTTTCAAGTCAAAAATAATTAAGGTAATATTTAAGGGTTAGGTTTTTCGATAAAAGGCTAAACTTTCAAAATTCTGGTTACAAAATTTTGATGTGTTATAATCCATGTTCTCCTAGCCTTCATATATCAACAAATGATGATGGCGAACTATCATTAGATTGTCCTCTAGCACTAGTGCAAATACGAGTGCCAATGGTTGTGGAAGTAATTATGGAGTATGGAACTATCCCTCCATATAAGTACTGATTGTTTCCATTAAAACCTCCAGAAGTTAAAAGTGGTTGTTGGTATCCATCTATATCCTAGAAGCCAAAGCTAATTAGGAACAACAATGGTAATCAAGCACTAGAGGTTACACCACAAAAACATAGAGGAGCAAAAGGGTTAGCAATAAATTCCTCTTACTTATAGGCTATTTCGGGCTTCATATACTTGAAAAATTAAATCATTTACTCAATGGTAATCCAAGTCCATTAGAAATTTTCACTAGAATCAAAAAAATTATTGTTCAAGTTCAAAACACTCTAATGCAAATATGTAACACACTCATTTTTTACTACAAAAAAAAATTATTTGTAAATAATTATGGAAGTCAAAACATGAAAGCACTCTTATGAAATATGGGGGATACTATAGTATAAGATAGATGAACCTCCATACATATAATTCTAGATATAAGGTTGTGATAATAACTAAAACTAAGCACTAGAAAAAAAGATGAGTCAAAAGGCATAAAAGATAAAAATAGTTCCATCATAGATCTAAAAGCATAGTCCCCAAATAGATGTAACATTTGTATATAGAAAGAGAGAGTTTAAATATCCTAAAAGAAAAAAAAAACAAGATATAAAAGATAATTAACAACAAATAACATAACTCTCTTCCCAAAGCCTTCAGGCTTCACAACAAATCTTGTATACCAACTGGCTACTCATACCTACATAGGGTCCTCTACTCATGGAATACAACAAGTGACAAAACAATAGGCCACATTAGTATGCTACATATAGAATCAATCAAGTTACTCTAACATGTAAATTATGGCATTAGAGGATAAGTGTGATACCCCAAAAAACTCCCTAAGAATAAATAATAAATCAAATAAAATATAGGTACATATAATAATAATAATAATAATAATAATAATAATAATAATAATAATAATAATAAAATGAGATTTAAAATTTATTAATTATAAGCCTTGTCTTAATTGTTTAGCTTAAAATAAATTATAAGTAAATATGATATTTTTTAATTATTTTTATTAATTCCATAAAAAATCCCAAAATCCCACCACCTCTTTCTTTTTCTTTTCACTTCTTCTTTTCTTTTATCCTTCCTTTTTATTTTCCTTTACTTTTTTTCCTTCTCCTTATTTTCTTTTTTTTCCTTTCCCACCTAAGCTATGCTATAGTAGCACAAGCACCCCTCCCCTTCCTTCTCTTCTCTTCCTTTCTCTGCTTGACCAGCCTAGCCACCTTCCCCTCCCCTTCTTTATTCCCCCTGGTGATACCCTAAGACCTCCTTTCTTTTATCCTTTCCCTTTTTTCTCCCTCCCTTATTTCTCCTTTTCCCTTTCACTCCTTGTCCCCTAACTCTTGCTCTACAAACCTAAACTCCCTTTCCATTTATGCACCCCCATAACCTACCACTAGCCAACCTCCCCTTCCACCCCTTGCATTACCCTGAACCCCCTACACTACACGACCTACACACCGTCCTTCCCTACAACTGTTGTGTCGCCTAATGACTAATCATCCTTTTCTCCTTCCTCTATTGTCCTTATCCTCCCCTACAGCCTATGAATAACCCCCAGTACTACCTCTTCCCTAATTCTCCCTTGTCAACCTTACCCTACTGTAACACCCCAAAATTTACTACTTTTTTTTAAGTAGAAGCAATTAAAATAGAAACACTTAAAACCTGTGAATTCTGGGGATGTTACCGCCACACTTAGTACCAAACCAGTTCTCTCCGACCATTTCAGTACCAAGTGCTAAGGCTAGAAGAAAAGATTAACATTAAATTACACATGGGGAAACCCTAGGTAAATATTTTGTCAAATATCCTTTGGAAAATGTTAAATAATAAGTATGATACTTATAAATGAGGACTTAAGGTAGATATTGCATGGAGTAGAGTAACCTCGCATGGGGTAGGTCAAACTTAATATGGTCTATGTCTAGGGGTGACTAAGTTAGGGATGGTTGTTTAGTATTGTTGGGTTGTTTGGAAAAACATGGGAATCCCTTAGATACTAGGGGATGGAAGAGTACTAAGGGGGTGAAACAAGAGTTTTGGAGGTACCAAACCCTAATGGTAGGTCATTTTCACATATAAGAGATGGGAGAGTTAGGTTGTGCCTCTGAACTATTATGTAAAATATGCATTGTGGGGATTGTGCGTTAATTTTGATGGTTAGGTGGGATAAGTAAGAGTGGGTAAAGCTACAAAAAGAAAATAGGGTTTTAAAAGGGGGCCTTTAGGGAGGTTGTTATCACATATGAAAAACGAAGAAGTTAGGCTATATAATTGTAGGGGATGGATAATCATGGTAACATATGCTTGGTTGTGAGATTTTAGGGCTAAATAAGTAGTAGAGAAGGGATTAGGCCATTTTAGGCTAAATAAGGGTTTTAAGGAGTAACCCTAGGGGCCAATTGTTATCATATGTGAGGATAAGGGGAAATGGGTTGTGACTAATAAGTATAAAGCTTCTAATGGAATGTTCGGGTTGTTGGATAAATTGAGGACTTAAAAGGATCATTAGGGGGTGATGATATACCAAACTTAGGAAACTAGCATTTCCAAGGGGTCAGGGTTGGTCTAGCGTGGTAGTAGCATAGGAGTCGTTCTTGAGTACAACATGGTTATGTGTGTGGTATTTAAGTGAATAAGACACAAATAAGACATTAATCACTTAAAGTGGAAGATTTCTTGAATTAGGGCCAATTATACCTTATTTACTAACCTAGTAGTGAGAATAGTGGCCAAGTGTGTGTTATCTTTGGGTTGTACCTTATTTACCAATCTAATGACAACAGTAGTGGGCAAGTGCATGTTTTCCTAAGCTTATACCTTGTTTACTGATCCATTGGTGATAATAATGGGGTCCTACAGCCAAGTAATGAAAACCATTAGATGATAATAACTCTGGGAAAATACTAATTACTTAAAGGAGAAGATCAATGGGTTAAGACTGGTTGTACCTTATTTACCAATCTACAAATGATAATAGTGGCTAAGAGCACATTATGCTAGAGTTGTACCTTATTTACCATTCCATACGTGACAAATAGTGACGAGGTACATGTTGCCCTAGGGTCAAACCTTATCTACTGATCCACTGGTGAGAATAGTGGGGTACTAATCCCAAGTAATAAACCCTCAGATAATTTTAAACTATGGGAATATACTAATCATTATTAGTGGAACACCACATAGGCCGGCATTGGTTGTACCTTATTTAGCGATCAACTAGTGAGAATGATAGCTAGGAGTTTGCTATCTTGGGGTTGTATCTTATTTATTGATCCACTCATGAGAATAATGACCAGAAGCATAATGTCCTAGGGTTGTAACTTATTTACCGAACCACAGGTGAGAATAGTGAGGTCTTAAGCCTATGTGGACATAATTCATGAGTCAACTATTCATGGTACTATTAACCTGAGTCTAAGTATTAATAATAGTAATAATAAATACACTGTTACAACCTACTTATGCTTATTTTATTTCTTTTCATGATATCGTTAATTTCTTATTTCTTGCTTAATAATATTGTTACCTTACTCAATATATAGTGTACTTATCAACCCTTTTATGGGTGCTTCTAATTCTATGAAAAATTTCCCCTCTTGAGCCTATGCAGGTAACAAAGGTTACCTTGGATGACTTTGCTGTTTATAATAACATGATCGGGGTAGAGTGATGTTGTAGTAACCTAGGGTTGGGGAAAAAGAGAGTGTCATTTGGATATTTACCTTTATAATTTTCTAGTTAAATGTTTATTCTAATTGAATAATATTCTATATTACATTATTTTCTTGTTTACAACATTTAACCCTTATGATGTCATGAAACACTTTCCTTGTTGTGTTTATCATGGGTGCATCTGTTTTTACTAAGCCTTATGGTTGGTATAAGGATAGCCTAGGGCCATACTTATACCAATTATGGTGGTAATATAACCGTTTTATGGTATATGTTTTTATGTTTAAAACAAAAAATTTCAATGGTGATTTTTAGGGGTGTTATATGTTGGTATCAAAGTAATGATTCTAATAACTACGCTTTATTTCTAGAAAAATTATTTACAACAATGTTATTCTTGAGTTTTAAAATGATTTTTATACTTGGATTTTTTTAATATTACTAATCGACCCAAATCCACTAGTGAGGAAACATTATGGGTAGCCGAGGAAACCCCTAATGGGGGGAATGTGTGAAAAGTATTTAGTGAAATAGAAGGTTTAGACCTAACCCATCTTTTATTTTGTAGCTAGCTTATTCAAGATGAACGGATGGGTTAGGCGCCCTGAGGCGGCATTCATGGAGTTTGTATACCTCTACCTCAACTTAATCACTAGGAGGGTGCTGGGGAGGACTAGCTTCAAAGGATCATTAATCACCACCCTCTGCTATATGCTAATGAGGAGGACCACATAATCTTGGAGGAGCGGATCTAAGTCATGGATCACACCTTCGAGGTTGTTGACAACCCATTGCTTGGTGGGTCGGGTGCCATACCCCTAACAATCCACAAATGTCCTAAAGGATTGCAAGACTGCCATACTTACCTAATTCTACCTATAGAGTTTGAAAAATGATAATCTTAAGGAATTCATATAGCTCACCTAAGGGCACAGGATTGTGGGATAGTATTATGCTTGATTCACCAAGCTTTTGTGTTTCACCCCAGGCATCACAGCCAATGAGTCAACCATGTTCTATCTATTTAAGTAAGGGCTTCATTTCAGTATATGCCTGATGATGGGGGTAGTGGCTTGCCCTAACTTGGCCACTCCATAGGAGTGTGCTTGCATCACAACCACCATGGTTCAAGAGTGAGCATCAATACTAGTGAAGAGAAGGCTAAAGGCCTAAGGTTCCTAATGTAGGACCTAATCCCAAGGAGGTGGACCCTCAAGACAAAAATAGTGGGGTTAAGTTGGGAACCAGGGCCATCGAGGGGTTTTCCTGCAAACATTGTGGCAGAAACCACCTAGGATGTGATTGTGGAGGTAGACCATTGAGCTACAAGATTTGTGGTAGATTAGGCCATAGACCTTTTGAGAGCCAATACTAAGTTTATTTCTTTCAGGCGTAGGGATATCAGTTCTAATAGAGGGGATTATTGATGCCACAGCAACAAGCCTACCAACAACATACCTACCAGGCACCACGTTAACAGTTCTAGTAGAGGGAACCTGCCCCAACTAGTGCACAAAGCCAAGAGATTAAGGGAAGATGTGATGGTTCCTATTCTTTTCCTTAGAGAGGTGGTCAGGCTCAGAGTATTATAGGATATTGAGGGAGTTACTAAGGAGGCCAGTTAGGTGGGTGTATGAACATCATTAGCCAAGTAGATTCTAACAAATAATTGGACGTGGTTACAGGTATGTTTACCATCCTTTCTCTACTAGTGCATGTACTGGTCAATTCAGGTGCCTCCTTATCATTTTTGTCTACTAAATTTGTTGTTAGGGATGAATTGCACTAGGCTCTACTCAGAGGTGGCCTTAGTGATAGGCGGGGTAGAATTCCTTGTGAACTTGGTCAAAATGGATCTACTTGAATTTGATATCATACTAGGGATGGATATGCTCGAGAGATACCATATAGTGATAGAATGTGCATAAGAATGTGTAGTGTTGCAAGGATCGAATGGTACTAGGGTTTTGTATAAAAAAATCCAATCCCAAACCCACCACAAAGGTGGTGTCTTCCATCACACTACACTCATTGATTCGAAAAGGATACCTAATGTGCTTGTTTAGTGTCCAAGAGTTGAATAAGGTTCTAATGGCATTAAGTGACATTCATGTGGTTTTAAACTTCCCTGATGTATTTCCGGATGAGATCCTAAGTATGTTATCAATGCTTAAGATCAAATTTACCATCAACCTAGTGTAAAGTTCTGAAATGTGACAAGGGCCCCTTATAAGTTGGCACCGTTAGAGTTGAGGGAGCTAAGCACTCAACTTAAATAGTTCTTGGACCACAGATACATTTGGCTGAGCATGTCTCCATGGGGAGAACTCATCCTATTCATGAAAAATAAATATTGGAGCCTCCATCTCTACATTGATTAATAAGGGAAGAATTAATTGACAATCAGAAACTTATATCCACTTTTGAGAATCAACGACCTTTTTATCAGCTACAAGTTGTTACTGTCTTCTCTAAGGTCAACCTAAGATTAGGATACCATCACTTGTACATTATGGATGTTGACATCATGAAGACATCCTTTCAAACTCGGTATGGGAATTATGATTTCATAGTGATACCTTTAGGGCTCACCACCTGTTGTCTTCATGGATTTGATGACAAAGATCTTTACGCCATTTATTTACCAATTCATGGTAGTGTTCATCGATGACATTCTGGTGGAGTTGCAGTTAAAGAATGGAAGGTACCCACGAATGAATCATAGTTTCATAGCTTTTTGGGCCTATTCAGGTATTATAAACGCTTCATGTAAAATTTATCAAGGATTACCTATCCTCTGACAAACCTGTTGAAGAAAACTACTAGGTTTCACTAAGATGAGACTTACAAAGTGTCATTCCAAGACCTGAAGAAGTGTCTAACTACAACACCATTCCTAACTCTACAAGCGGGATTCGAGGGATTTGAAATCTACAATGATGCATCTAAGCATGGGTTAGGGTGTGTATTAATGAAAAATGGTAGGGTGGTTACCTACGCCTCTCATTAGTTGAAGCTACATGAACAAAACTACCTGACTCATGATCTAGAATTGGTCACAATTGTTTTAGCACTACCTCTATGATACCAGATGCAAATTCTTTACTGACCACAAGAACCTTAAATACATATTCACTCATAAGGAATTGAACATGAGGCAGAGGAGGTGGCTAGATTTGGTAAATGATTATATTATCGAGTTCACATATCATAAGGGTAAAGCTAATGTAGTTACAAATTCCCTGATCCATAAGACCTCACACTTTGTGAACTCCTATTTGGTAGCTAACTAGTTGCTAGAGGAGTTTGGTGAGATGGAAATAGAGATTATCCAACAAGATGATCTCAAGGTTTGCATGAATGCCTTAACAATTACCCCAACGTTTTTTGAGAAGATATGTGTTGGATAGCCTGGAGATGTTAAACTTGAGAGGATATAACAGAAGATACAGGAAGGTTGGGTAGAAGGGTTTCACACACACAAGGATTGTAGCATTTGCTACAAGGTTTGTTGGTATGTTGAAATGCCCCAAAAATTCTAATTTTATTATTTATCATTAAATAAGTTTTTATTTTAAAAATTAATTAAATAATTTACTTTTATTAAAATAAGATAAACTTAATTAGGGTAAATCAAGAAAAGAAATTTATAAGTGTTTTAATTGGAATGAATGGTGGTATTTTAAACTAATTAAGGATTTTATTTTGGAAATTAATTTAATAAATTAATTTATTTAAATTAAGAAGAATAAAATAGTTTCAAATTAATATAAAATTTATCAATAATTTAATTGGAGAAAATTAGAGTGTGTTGTTAATTTAAAATGGAATTTAAAAAAATTCTTTCAAAAATCCCTAAATTAACCTAAAAATATAATTTAATTATTATTTTCATAATTATATTTTATTAAACATCCTAAATTACCCAAATCATACTAATTAATCCAACCCCTAATTTTCCTCTTTTTTTTCTTTTTCTTTTCTCTTTTCTTTTCTGTAATACCCCCAAAATTCACTACTGAAAAATTTCGTCAATTAAAAGGAAGATTAGCGGAAGCAGATAAATAAAACGTGAACTTTGGGAGTATTACCGCCACACTTAGTACCAGACCGGTTCACTCATACCGTTCTAGTACCAAGTGCTAAGGCTAAGAAAATGAAATACAATTCGAAAGACATTCAACATGCATAAATCAGAGTAAATTGCAAGGACTTCAACATATTTAAATCAGAGTAGCGCATCAAATCGTTTTCAGGAATAAAATCCACCGATGGTGGTTAAAGTACCAACATAACATCAAAACCAGGAAATTAAACGAAGAAGGAGGGAAAACCCTAACGATACCGGATAACTCCTTACTCTCTTTCCCGTAGCCCACTTGAGTAGCACCTGAAAAACCTGCAAGGGCACTGCCCATTGAATAGGCAGGGGCCCCATAAAGGGAATCCCTTTAGTACTACGGTACTGAGTAACCCTTTAATACCACACTCAAAGACTGGCCCGCATACGACACACAATGCAAGCTACACATGTGAGAGGTGTATACATAACAATAACAAACATAATACTTTATAAGTCACGATCGATACTTTGGGCCTTAAGCCAGGTCATAGTGTAAGATTAATACATTCGGGCCTTAAGCCATTATTCCATCATCATTCAATCAATATCATATTTTATATCCATGTGAGTGTGAGAACCCCACTATTATAGCCGGTGGACCGGAAGTCAACACACAGGGCAGAACGCCTCTGACCACTATTATTGCCGGTGGACCGGAAGGTATACACACAGGGCAGAACGCACCTGACCACTATTATTTGCCGGTGGACCGGTCTGGCCCCGGCTCACATGGTGTTCCACTATAAGTGATTAGTATTTTTCCATAACCTTATTCACAAACATAACTGATTTTATTGAGCTTGGGACCCCCACTATTTTAACCGGTGGACCGGAATATATAAAATCATCATCCAGGGCACAACGCTCCTGGCCACTATTATAACCGGTGGACCGGTACTCATAATCACATACCAGGGCAACACGCTCCTGGACCACTATTATATCCGGTGGACCGGTACTCAATATCTCATACCAGGGCAACACGCTCCTGGACCACTATTATAACTGGTGGACCGGTACTCAATATCATAATCATCTGGGCCCGGCTCATTAATACTCCACTTTCAATAATAGTATATTTCCTTTTCTTTAATCAACACATCAATCATATTTATTTGCCTCGAATGGGAGATCGATAACCCGGGACACAAAGGTACACCGGTCGTACCGGTGCATATCAGCTATGAACCCTGGTCGCAAAGGTACCCTGGTCGTACTGGTGCATAAAGCTAACTCAGTACCCTACCGACAAGGACACCTAATCCATAAGTATGCATACCCCCTAACTAGGTCCGTAGAGCTAGAAAGAGTAAGATATAGGGCCTAGCTGGGGCACAAAGGCACACCAGCAAATACCAGAATAATCGTGGACTAAACCACGTCCTTAGGGTAGCGACCCCTAAGGAGTCACCATTCCCGATCTCGAGGTCTTTCACTTTAAGCAATAGTGTCTTAATTAAGGTGATCACGAAAAGCACGATAATCCGATACTTATTCACTTTCAATCGTTCTGATATCATTAATCGTTTCTTATTCAGATGATTATCCAGAATATCACAGAGAAACCATTAAGGCCATCCTAATTATCAAATACTCTTACTTGGCTAATCAGCATTATTTAATCATATTAATGTTCCACAATCTCAAAGACGTGTTAGGTACAAACTACTCATTTTCCCTTTACTTATATAATTGTTAAGTATCCATTCCTTACTTGATAAATTACCACATTACCCTTAAGGTTGCATAATTACCAAATTACCCCTTGTCCACTTTAGATTACCAAATTGTCTCCTACACTTTTTAGATCACCATTCACCCCTCATAATTACTACGCTTATCATATTTCCCTTTTGGTTGGTTATATTACCAGATCGCCCTTCTTCTTTGTTATAATTACTAAATTGCCCTTGAGTTGGATAGATTACCAAATTGCCCTTCTCCTTATCGTAATTACCATTTTACCTCTCTCAATTATTTTTAATTGCCATTTACCCTTTTCAATTATCGTAAATTCCCAATTAACCTTCCTCATAATTAATTTACCCCTCTTCATAATTAGAATTACCAATTTTACCCTTCTCCATATTTAAAATTACCATAATGCCCTTCAATTGGTTAATTTACCAAATTACCCTTCTAAAGCATCATACTTATCCAATTGCCCTTCTACAATCATAATTTAATTTCTAAATTACCTTTGGTCGTTATCATAATTACCACGTTACCCCTTACTCCCAAGTTTACCATAATATCCTTTTATTTACAAAATTACCATTTTACCCCTTACATCCAATTTTACCAATATATCCTTTTATTTATGAAAACTACCACCATACATCTTTTACTTTACAAATTACTATTTTACCCTTTCACATCCAAGATTACCATCTTTATCTTTCCATACATAATTACCATTTTGCCCTTCTTTCCCAAATTACCATATTACCCCTTTACTTATAAATTACCACTTCACCATTCACTTATAAAATTTACCATATTACCCTTTACTTATGAAATTACGATTTTTCCCCTTTACCTCCAAAATTACCATAGTGCCCTCCTTCATCCAAAATTACTATTTTACCCCTACTTCCAAAATTACCATTTTACCCTTCTTTCTCACAACTTACAATTTTATCCTTTACTTGTAAATTATCATTTGACCATTTAATCATAAAATTTCCATATTATTCTTTTATCTCAAAAATTACCAAAATACCCTTTCCACTTATAAAATTTCCACTCAACCCCTTTATTCACCATTTTTATGAATTTACTAACACTACATAAAATAATGATATTAATACTTCATTTTTATCATCTAAGTCCACCAACTTGTCATTTTTCAACATAATACTCATTAGCAACTACACACATTGATTTATATACCTCATAAGCATAATATATACCTTAAAAATTAGCTAAATGATTTCCAAAATCAAGGGGGAGCTCACGCTGCATGAGCAGCGTGAGTTTCATGCAAAAATGAGAGGTGAAAGGGTTCGAAAGGGGGGTGAAGGAGCAAGCTTTATTATTTTCGGGTTAGGGTCTTTAGGCTAGGAAAGAAGGTGGTTAGGGGAGGTTCTAAGGCAGGTGAATGGTGCAGAAGTGAAGAGGGGATGTAGTTGGAGGCTAAGGGTGGTTTCACGGCGGCATAAGGCGGCGGCAAGGCGGCGAAGGTGGCTGCTGAAGTGGGTCGAGGTAAAGGGGTTGTGAAGGAAGGAAAAGGAGAGGGGAAAATGGAGGGGTGCAAGAGTTGGTTTCGGCCAACTAAGACATGGCGGTTGTAGAGGGGGTTGTAGGGTGTCGAACGGTGGGTTGGGTGGCAGCAGAGGTGGCCGGACGGCGGCGGAAGCAGCGGTTGCAGGTGGCTCGGCGGTAAGGGGAAAAACTGGGGAGAAAAGAAAAGGGGTCGAGAAGGGAGGGAGTGTAGGGCTCGAGGGGCGGCGTGGTGGTGCAGGGTGGTAGTAGGCGGTGGCAGAAGGTGGCGCAGGGGCTGGGCTTGGTGGTTCAGGCGGCAGAGGCTGGCGGTGATCAAAAAACCGAGGAAGAAAAATGGGGAAGAAGGAAGGAGAGAGGAGGGAGTTCGGGGGAAGAGAAGGGCTCGAAAATGAGGGGAATTGAGGGCTGGGGAGATGGAGAAAAAGAAGAGGGAGAAGAGAGGGGGCAGGGCTGGCCGGCGATCGTGCTGCAGGTGGCAAGTGGTGGTCAGGTGGCAGGGGAAGAGAGGGGAGAAGAAGGAAAGGGAGAGGGTCACGCGTGAGCTGTGGTCCAGGGCCGGTTTGGCTCGAAAAGGGAAGGAAAATGATGGGGGAAGAGAGAGAGGGAGAGGGAGGTAGATGGTGATGGCAGGAGGCGGCAGTTGCAGGCGGTCGGACGCTCGACCATGGCAGCACTGGTGATCGGGCGTGGGAGAAGGAAGAAAGGGAAAGAAGGAGACTGGGCGGGCGGCTGGACCGGCGCAGGAAAGGAGGGAGCCGGCCGGTCCAGGGGGAAAAAAATAAAGGAATGAGGCGGGCTGGGGAGATGGACGGCGCGCAAGGGAGGAGCAGGGCTGGGGGAGCAGGCCTGGCCCAATTGTGCGGGGGAGAGGGTTTGCTTGGCAAGGCAGCCCGAGGGAGGAAGGAAAAAGAAAAAAAGAAAAGAAAAAAGAGGAAAAAGGGAAAAAGGGTAAAAAGGGGAATGGAAAAATAGGAAAAATAATTTAATTGAATGTATAAAATCATAAAATATAATATTCTTGGTAAATTATTTAATTTAATAAATTAATTTATTTTAATCTAATATTTTAGTTTAAAAAGGATAAAGTTGGTAAAATATTAGTTTGGAAAATTATTCAAATAAAGTAATATGATAAATAGCAAAATATTTATTTTTAATTTATTAAATACTCTTATCCAATTTTACATACTCTAAAATCCATACAATAATTAAAATAAATGATCTTAAGGAAATTTTATTCCAAATAAAAGTTATTTATTAAAATATAGGTTTTTTGAAATTTTATCCAAATTTACATACTCTAAAATCCATACAATAACCCTATTATAATTATAATTATTATTATTATCATTATTATTATTATTATTATTATTATTATTATTATTATGGTTGTATGTTGTTGTGTTATTATCATTATTATTGTCATTACCCTTATTGTTATTATTATTATTATTATTATTACTATCGTTATTGCTATCACTATTATTTTCACTATCATTATTATTATTATTATTAGTATTATTATATTATTGTTCTAACTCTTATTATCGTTGTGTTATCCTTATTAATATTTGTAGTATTATTATTGCTATTTACACTATTATTATTATTATTATTATTATTATTATTATTATTATTATTATTATTATTATTATCATTATTATTGTTATTATTATTATTATTAGTATTATTATTATTATTATTACCATGATCATGGTTGTTGTTATTATTATTATTACCATCATTATTATTATTATCACTTATACTACTACAATTTCAATTGTTATTATCAACATTATTATCATTGTAACCACTATTATTATTAGTAGTAGTATTTTTACTATTATTATTGGTATTAATAATAATATTGTTATTAGTAATATTAAAACCCTTTACTTTGATAACTATTGATTTAACTAAGGCGTGTCTTGATTAGTGGTCATTTGCTTAACTACCTTGAGAATAATAATAACCCCACCTTTTTAATTATAAACTACTATTATTAATATTAATTATAGTACTAGGCCAGGATAGGGGTAAGATAGGAAATTATGATAATTTGGGTAGAGGTAGATTGACCCTTAGTATTTCTTCCTTATAGGTGAATCGGGTCAAACCCCAGGAGGTGTAGGAGCGTGCTCCAAGCCCGGCGCCAATTTAGGTAAGGACGTAACTAAGGCCGCCTGTGTGTATTACATGTTTTACTTGCCTTGGATGCCTCGTACGGTTTATATGTTGTATTCTGTGTATGTTATCTATTTTACTGTGTAGCGCAGCATGGAACCGAGGTACATTCTCATGCACTTGTCTGTATGTGCTAATATGGATATGATGCAAATATGATGTGATGTGATGTGAACCTAGGACATGCATGCTAGGTTATTTGATGAGGTGTTGTGCTTATGGAATGGGGGCATGAAAGAGAAAAATGAGAGATTAAGATAACCAAAGGGAAGTACGTTGGCTAACGCAGGTAAGAATGACCTAGGCAATCTATGATCCGTAAATGGATGAGAAAAGAGGGAATTGAATAAAATGGAAGAGTGGGAGAAACTAAGGTTATATGGGAGAACTAGGGTTTGCATGTAAATCTTAGGGTTTGGCATGGTAGAGATCGAGGGGATTGCATGGGGAGGTTAAGGCCCGCATGGGGGCGAACCTTACGTATGAAAAGTTACTTTGGGAAGTGGGGAAAGTAATGGAAGGTCTGTTTGGGAGTCTGAAGGCTCGAGGTGAAAAATAGTACGTAGGGTCATATAAGGGTACCTAGGGTTTGGGGAAGAAACCCTAATTTGAGAAGGTGGAAAAAGAAAAGGAAAATAATAGAATAAATGAGGAGGAGTGAGGTATGAGGGAGAGTTGAGTCTGAGGGTCATGATTTGGGTTTCCAATGTGAGAAATGTGCTAAGTATGATAATTACAACGGGTGTTTAGTGGCCTAATGTAAGCGTAGGAGATAGCTCGGTAACCTAAACCGAGTAGGGATATAGCTAAGGCTGAATGTGTGACATGTGTCCTACGTGCCATGGATGTTTTATATGATGTATGTGTCGTGGTCTTAAAAGCCATAATTCTAACTGTTTCATGTGTGGCGTGGCTTGGAATCGGGTTGTGTGCATGTGCCCTCATTAGTATGTGATAGTACGCATATACCTTTAGTTTTGATGTGATGTGTTGAGATCTCTGACCATGCATGACAAAGGTGAAATGCCCTCGAATAAGATACATTAAAACACTAACGACTTACAGAGAAAGATGTTGAGCCGAACCCAGACCGGTCCACCGGCTATAATAGTGGCAGGGTATCTTACCCTCGCGACCCTTCCACCGGCTATAATAGTGGGGGATTTCGTGCTCAAAAAACCAAATGTAAAGTGATAAGACATGGAAAGATACTAATAATTATAGTGGAATACCTTGTGAGTCGGGGCCAGACCGGTCCACCAGCAAATAATAGTGGCAGGGTATATTACCCTCGCGACCGTTCCACCGGCTATAATAGTGGTAGGGCATGGCCCTCGCGACCGTTCCACCGGCTATAATAGTGGGGCTCCCGCACTCACATGGATCGATAAAGACTATGACGTTATCATTATAATTATCTAAGATCTAATGAGAAAGTTATCTGATTCGTGACCAGTATTGTTCATCTGTGTTATTGTTTATTATTTTATGAGCTATGTCTGCTGTGTCATGTATCTCTGTGTATGTGGGCCTTAGTGCGTCTGTTACCTTACTCAGTACGTAGTGTACTGATCACCCGTTTCATGGGTGCAGCTCATTCCCACGAGCAGAAGACCTGTCTGAGTTTTGCAGGTAGGGGACGATGTCTGTGGCATTTTCAGGACTGAGAGTTGAGTCTGAATCTAGCTTGGGGGACGAGAGTGACGTGGCTGGAGAGCTTCCCCCTATCTTGTTTCTTTGCATTATCGTACTCTATTATTCCAATATTTTAAGTCCTCTGACATTTGGAATTTTTAAATTACACTTCGGAATGTAACTTTTGATTTTCGCACTCTGATTCCGTAAAACTAATGCTTTACGAATGATTTGTTTTGGTTCTATTCTTTTTAGCCTTAGCACTTAGTATCGGGTCGGTAGGCATGAATCGATCTGGTACTAAGTGTGGCGGTAATACCCCCAGATTTACAGTTTTATTTGCTTGCTTCCGCTAAACTCCTTTAAAAGTAAACGAAATTTTTCAGGAGTGAAATTTGGGGGTGTTACATATTTAGCATAGGGTTTCTCAGACCTAAAGCACATAATTTTGGAAGAAGGATATCACACACCCTACTATGTCGACCTAGGAGGAGACAAGTTGTATAAGGACCTTAAGAAGTTTTACTAGTGTCCCTGCATGAAGCAAGAGGTAACATAGTTTTTGTTTCAATGCCTAACCTATCAAAAGGTCAAGTTTGAACATCATAGATCCGTAGGGTTAGTCTAGCCTCTAAAAGTGGCATAATGCAAATAGGACTCAATCTCTATGGTTTTTATAAGTGGGCTACCAAGGACTCGTAGTGGGTGAGACCATCTAGGTTATTGTAGACAGACTAACTAAGTCACTGATATTTGTACTGATGAAGTCAACCTAGAGTATAGACTAATTGACCGACACTTATATGAAATTTGTTATTATCTAGCATGGTGTACCTATAGATATTGTCTCCGACAAGGACTCGAGGTTACCCTCCCGCTTATAGGGGAAATTATAGGAGGTTCTGAGAATAAAGATGAAGATGAGTATTGGCTTCCATCCAACCACGGATGGGCAGATCAAAAGGACCATTTAGACACTCGAGAATATGTTGTGGGCTTATGTTATGGACTTTCAAGGTAGTTGGGAGGATTTTTTGCATCTGATAGAGTTCTCATACAATAATAGGTACCATGCTAGCATGCAGATGTCACCCTTCGAGTCGTTATATGGATGAAAATGCCAAACATCATTGTGCTGGAGTGATATCAATGAGACTATGGTGTTGGGGGCTAAGTTGATAGAGGAGATGACCCAACAGCTCTGTCTTTTCCAGGATAAGATGAAAGGTGATCGGTGTCTATAGAATAGTTACATCGATCATAGAAGCCATAATATTAACTTTGATCCCAAAGATAATGTATTACTGAGAGTCTCCTCCACTAAGGGAGTGTAGAGGTTTGGTAGGAGAGGCAAGTTGAGCCTAAGGTATATGAAACCTTACAATAATCTAGGTAGGGTTGGTGAGGTTGCTTACTAGTTGGTGCTCCTGCCAGAGTTAGCATGTGTCCACAACATCTATCACATCTCATAGCTATGGGAGTATGCTGCCTATCCTTCCCATGTGATCCCGCCTAATGAAGTTGAGATCGATTACTTTCTGATCTATAATGTGTAGTTCTGCTAGTAAAGATTCTCTAGAGCCACCATAGGATGGAGGAAACAACCTGGGAAGAAGAGGAGGACATGCATGAGGCATATCCTCAACTCTACACTTTAGGTATGATAATTTTAGGAAAACACTTTCTCCTTTAAGGTGGTAGTATCTAGTAGTATCTAGGAAGACCCTGTTACTAGACCTTAGCCTATGACTTTGGGGATGAAGTATTCCTTTCTCCCCCTTCCTTCTTTTCTCCTCCTTTCACCCCTCGACCGACACAATTCTCCCTTCCCCCTCCCCTTAGTATTTTACCCCTAGCAATAGGCTAAGCCCTCCTCTCTTTTCTCCTTTTTCTTTCTTCTCCCTCGTTTATTTCTCCTTTTCCCTTTCTCTCATCATCCTCTACCTCCCACTCTACAAACCTACACAACCCTTTGTCCTTGCCAATTTTTCACCCCCAAAACCTACCACTAACTGACCTCCCCACCCCCTCTCCCTCTTCTGCCATGCAGGGAATGCATACTGGCATGCCCCTATAGGGTCCCCTCTTTCACTCCTATACCCCTTGCACTACATGCCCAACACGCCGTCCTTCCCTTCCACCATCATGCCACCTAGCAACCAACCACCCTTGTTCCCTTCCTCTCTTATCCTTATCCTCCCCCACAACCTATAAATACCCCTTAGCATAGTCTATCCTCTCTTTCTACCTCATTGACCTTGCCTTGCACCCTTCCCTAGTTCCTACCTTTAACCACTGCCACTGCCGCAACCATGTTACGTCGTTGCCCAAACTCCTCCCTTCTCACTTCCCTACATTACCCAACACCTACTAAGCCCCTCAAGTCCCTCTTTCTTCCCTTCCTTTCCCTTCTTTGAGCTTACAAAATGGGCAGATCATGTCACCCTGCACCACCTCACATCACCACCACAATGAACCCATTTCCTTTTCTCTACATTGCCGCCACACCTACACCTCTTACACAAGTACCTAACTTGTGTATCCATCCCTCGCCACCATCTTCCCCATCATTTTTCCCCTTTTTCTCCTCCCTTCCATTCAATTGTGACACAACCTGCCATTATGGCCACCACTATGACCCACCTCCTCTCCCATTAACCTACCTAGTTCCAATACCACCCTCAATCCCCAAAAGACTAACCCCCACTCTTTTTCCAACCAAAAAATACCTTCCATATTGTGCCACCATTGTCGTGATCGTCGCCACACCGCCCTGCACTCATCTTACATGTTCGGGTGACACCACTTTCCTTTCATCCATTTTGAGTTTCATTTAATTAAATTTATTATCTTTATTATTTTTTTAAGGAAAGAAAAGGAGGGAAGGAAGAAGAAGGATAAGATAGCCTAATTTTGGGTATTCTAACTTTTTGATACAGTTCCGATGACTATAGGAGAGGAGGCATAAGGTTTTCTTAATTTAAGACTAGAGCCATTTTGGTAAGGATACAGTCATAGCTAGGGCCTTGTTCTTGTTCTATCTTTCATTGTGTTAAGTAAATACCTGGATGAAATGTTATATGTTCTAGGGTTGCTTGTGTAGCTTTGCTTGCACTATGGAAAAAGTATGTTTGGACATAATTATGTTGGTTCATATGTTATTTCATAATTCTATTATATGGTATGCATGTTTGAGGATTGTTTAGAAGTTCTTGTATTTTAAAATGGCTTGGGCAGAGTCTTGATGACCCAAGGGAATTTTGATCAATATTGTAGGAAATGCCACATGGGGAAACCCTAGGTAAAGATTTTGTCAAATATCCTTTGGAAAATGTTAAATAATAAGTTTGCTACTTATAAAAGAGGAATTAGGGCTTAATTTTATCCTTTTCCCTTTAAGATATTAACATATTATTTTGGAAAGAATTCACATTTTAATCCAATCCATATCATATTCATCAATTTCACCATATACAAGGGTTCCACATTTCCACCTATGAACTAATAAAATATTCTAGGTGATATCTAAATCACCTAACTAGTCAAGCCAAAACCTTACATAATTCCATTTATAGATCATTTATGCATAATTAGAATTCTAGGTCTAAGCTAATGAATAAGGTTAGATAATGAATAAATATCTAAGGATAAATCATAACATTCTATATAAGATCCCTACAAACTTGCTGATCGGTTCCCAAAACCAGTGGGTTGGTTTGGGTCCACAACCAAGTACAACACCCCACTTGTAGAAAAACTAGTAGATTGGTTTTGGGACTAAAGTCAAATGGTCCATCTAAGTAAGTTTACTAGTTCTTGCAACAACTAAATCACCAAATTCCAATGATATCGAACTTTGTTGACTGGTTTTTACCAACAAGTTTATTGGTTGCTCGCAACAACCAACACACAATATTATAGAATTGGATGACTAGTTGGATTAACCTATTGACTAGTAGTAAACAAGTGAACTGGTATCCACCCAAACTAATAGAGAGGTTCCCTAAATACATATCTCCCATGTGTAATTTGAGGGTAACCCGTGCATTTCTACTCCATGTTAAGACATCATTTCATCCATACAAATAATTTTAACTTTATAACGTAGATCTAGCATGCCATGCATTCAATCATGATTGAATCTACACCATGCATCAAGAATCATGCTTTACCATTGAAAATTTAAGTTGGTGGAATTATTATTACATTCATATGCTACTTAAATTGTAGAACTCTACTAGTAGATACTACTGTTATGCTTGAAAATCCTCGCATCATGCTCATCTTTTCATGATTGTATATTTTCACTAAAGATATGCTAAATTTCAAATTTTCTTACTAAAGACTAAACTAACACAGAATTTATATTAAAACATTGTTTTTCATTCCATTCATTACATAAGATCAAGAAATTATTTACCTTAAATTTTAGCAAAACACATACAAAAGAAGAAAAGGAAGGGCCTTCCATCAATTACGAGGTTTAAACTTTTCTATAGTTTGACTACCTTGAGAGAAAAAAGCAAAAACTCATAAAAATTATTAGCACTTCACCAAATTAAAAGAGGTATAGAAAAATAAGAGGGAAGAACTCAGCTCTACCCATAGAATTCTAATATACAAAGGAAGCTCAAATCATCAACCTTTCCTAAATCTAACTCCTTGTGTAAGGGATAACAAGGAAGAGATAGATAAGGGAATGGAGAGGGAGAAGAAATAATTAAATTAGGGAAACATGTACTTGGTGGTGTGGAGGAGAAGTGAGGTGAAAAAGTTCTTCCATGCTTAGAGAAGCGAAGGGGGTAAGATAGAGAATAAGATTGATGATTTTTGGAGGAAGGTTTCCCTAAAGATTTATAAGTCATAAAATTCTTGCCCCCAAACTCTAAACCAGTTGGTGTGGGTACCAACGAAAAAGAAATCTAGGATGAAATTGAAATAACCTCAAAATGATGCATACAAGGCATGCCTTACTACTCAAGGCTGATTTAACTATTAATAAATGAAGAAAGAGATAAAGAAGGCACTGAGGAGAAATCATAAAAATTTTTAGATTATTCTACAACCAAATTACATGGATTATAGTCTATTGCCAAAGGATAGATTGAATGAAAAAGAAGATACATAAACCATGAGGTCAGCTAATAACTTTTAGTGATTTTATCCCTTAAATATGATTAAGGTCAAATAATCTTAGAATCAATGGTAATTAAAATCCTAAGGATGATTTTAAAATACCTCAAAATACAATTATCAAGTTATAAGATCAAATATAGGATATTTGGACCACATATAATCTTAAAGAACACTTAGGTTAATTAAATAGACAACACAAATGGTCTCCACCAAGTTATTGATCTATAAGAATGAGTTAGTTGGTTCTTGCAGACCAACAACCCTAAAAGTAAAAGAATTAGTTGATTGTTTCCAAATAAATTAATCTTACCCTAAAGCAAACCCATACTCAAAACCTTTCAAAATCAAATCAAAGCATGCAATACCTAACTTTTATAAAAACATGTTTATTTTTATTATTGTGGGAAAATATTTTTACATCTTATTAAGCCTTGATAGGTTTTTAAAACATTTTATTTCAATCATTTAAACCTTCTTACAGTTTTGGATCCCAAAAGACTTCTAAGCACATTTTGACAATTGAACATTTTTTAAAGTGTTCTAATTTCATAATATTTGAATTAATTTTCTTTTTTTCCAAGTTTCTTATGAATTTTAAAAAATATTAATGGGTAATTTGATGAAAAACACTATTTAGCATCATTTCTCACCTGAAACAAGCATTTTAACTAATGAAATTTTATAAAATTCCATGGATGAATATATTTTTGTATACCTAATCTAAATATGAATTAAATATGATTTAAAATTATTTTTTTCATTCTCAAATAAATTCTTCCATTTTTGGCTTAATTAGCACCTAAAACCATTTTCTTCCTTTTTTTCCAAGCATTTCCAAATTCTTTGTACATCAAACACAAAATACATTTTCAAAAGAAGATCAAACACTATCATATAATAACCAAGCACATGAGTTTTCACACATTATAGACCAAATTTATGAGCTCTTATAATTATCATGTTCATAATTCATTTAAATAAAAAAACCTTAGTTATAGATACTACGATTATGCTTGAAAATCCTAGCACTATGCTCATCTTTTCATGTTTCCATATTTTGACCCAAGATATTTTAAATATCACATTTTATTAACAAAGAACATGACGATACAAACTAATAGTAACACATTCATTTTCATTCCATTCATTACACAAAATTAAGAATGATTTACCTCAAATTTTAGCAAAGCACAAACAAAGGGAAAATTGTACAGCTATACCTTCAAATATGAGGTTTAGACTCTTATAAAGCTTGATTAATTTAGAGAAAAAAAAGTAAAACCTCATAATGATTCTTATCACTTTACTAAATTGAAAGAGGTATGGGGGAAATAAGAGGAAAAAACTCAACCTAACCCATAGAATTCTAATATAAAAAGGAAGATCAAATGCATAAAATCTCCTAAATCTAACTCCTTCTTATTTAAGAAAAAAAAGGAATGGCTATATATCGTATTAGAGAGGGATAGGAAAACATAAAAGGTGGGGAAAAGAGGCAGAATACTCAGTGGTGTAGATGATAAGTGAGGTGAAAATTTTCTTCCACACTTAGAGAAGAGAATGGGTAAGAAAGGGAATGAGGTAGGTGATTTCAAGATAAAAAGTTCCCCAAGGGCTTAGAAATCAAAAATTGCTTGCCCCAAAACCCTAAATTGATTAGTGCGGGTACCAATAGAAGAGAAATCTAATATAAAATTGAAATAACAAATAAATAGTGTATATATGGCCTACTTTGCTACTCATGGTTAGTTTGGCTATAATAGATAATCAAAAGAGATAAAAAAAAGGGACAATGTGATGTATATGAAATACAAATTGGGTCATGCTAAGAAAGATGCTAAATTAGGGAAATTACAACCAAACATTGAAAATGGAAATGAAGGTTTGAGAAGAAAACAAATATGAACTTAAGTACCCCTTAACTTCATATACCCACATCTATCACTCAAGATTTCAATTCTTGAGATAAAAGAAGTAATATTTAAAGAAGATAGTCAATTAAAGTATTCACTCTACTTTGAAGGCAGTTCTCATTTTTAGAGAGAAAATAATAGCTAAAGGGTTCCATCTTTCATTTATAAAATTTCTAATATTTATAGGAAATTTTAGAAAGCTTTTAGTTACAACTCAACCCAACAAAAGTAAAAAGGATGATTGGGTTACAAACAACTAGTAAGTTATCTATAGGGGAAAACTAAGCTAGTTTCACTGCAACCAAATAAGAATCGAACAAATAATGGTTAGTATATAAACTTTTGACTATCAGAAGCCAACCTATACCCTTATATTTTGATTCAAATAATTTCTAAAAGTCAAATAACTAAAAACATCATTAAAAAGCTAAATATAACTATCCCTTTTGAGTGTTGTCCTAATAATACAAGAAGGGCCTAATGTGTATACCTTTTCTACCCAAGTGAGTTGTTGATCTATCCTTGTTGCTTCATATTCCATACCCTATGTTTTATGTCAATGGTGGCCCAAGAATCTGGTAAAAATCACAGCTAATGGTTGTTACTACAGCTACTAGTATAGATTTTTGTATCAGGGAACTACAAATGAGCCATAGGAAATATGTATAATAATCCTTCCCATGTCATGCTTGCTAGCTTGGAGATTAATTGCATGTTAAGGCCTAATATAATGAGCTAATGTAGTACATAGGTTGATTATTAGTACAATAATCATCATAGAAGTTACAAAAGTTGCTACCATATTATTCCTAATTTAGGTTTATCAGATTCCATACTATTATACCTAAATTTTTGCTCCAAATAATGGCCCCCATGAGCTAGATTGGCCTCACTTTATTGTTGGCCACTATTATCATGAAAATGGCTTATTGTTTGTCTTTCTAAACTAATTTGATAAGCCATGTTTAAGCCATTTTAAGCCAGTTGAATTTATCAAAAATAAACGTGGCATTTGAAAATGTTTTGTTGAATGGCTTGCATGGATTTCCATTTTAGTGTTTAATTCAACCAAAATAAGAATATTTGTGTGGCCTTCCAATATAGTAAAAATTAAATAATAAAAAATTATTTAAATGTTTGTGACATCTTAACATTACTAGAGGCTTGTTTCTTTGTTAACCAAATGTGTATTGCTCTCCTTAAAAGATGAACTTGATGATTAATTGGTTTTTTTGAAGTTAAAGGTGTAAGAGTTGACATCATGAATGATAGACATTAATTGATGATTGCTTGATGCCTTTGAAACTATTAGAATCTATATTAAACATCCTCTTATCCAACTGTCTCTCATTAGCATATATATTATATGAATACCATATTTTAAGATCTATATAATGATAATAGAAATAGGATAGCCTTCTTCAATCTTGTAAAAAGAGAGGATAAAATCAACAAATTTTTTATTAGTGAAAATAAAAAGGATGGTGGATTCTTCTACATCAAAATCCCTAGGTTATTGAGGATTTAACTTGTTGAATCCAACATTATCATGGTACCAATTTCATTCAAAAGGAATTTTGGACATAAGGGGCAAGAACAATTGGTGTCTCACATAATAAGAAAATCAATGATCTTCATCAAAGAAAAAGAATCATAACCTATGTTGAACATAAGAAGTGAGTCATAGCAGTGAAGCCAAAAATTATGAGTTTTCATTCATGGAGAAGGATTGTTATAAAAATTGTGAGAGTTAAGTTTAGAGACACTCAACTTCTCACTAAAGTTCATATGCTCATACCTCGAAGGTGGTAGTTGATGGACAAAAAAGAATAAAACACTAAAATCACCAGTCTTCTAAATAAAGGTGCTAACATTAATCTTAAACACACAAAGCTTTTTAAGAAGAACTAAATGATTCAATTTCTTAAGGCAGTGGTTGGGTGGGTACAAAAAAAGGTTCTTATGAGTTATAAGGGCTGGAAATAGGATTAAAATGATGGGACAATGATTCTCTTCAAAAGTGCTAAAATTAAGTTTAGAAACACAAAAATTTTCTCTAAATTTTAGGTTTTCACTTTTAATAATGAGGGGTGTTAAAAGTGGTATATGAGGAAAAATATTAGGAATTAAATCACTATCATCTTACTGAAAATGCATAGTGTTATCAAAATTAACATATTACATTTCTATGGGAAGTGTAAAGTGCTGGAAATAGGCTGTTACTAGAGGTTTGACTCTATGCAAAGGTGAGGAGATGGGATCTAGTAGAGCAACTTCAACAACCAAAGGTTATTCCTCATCAAATGAAGGCATCTCCTTGTGGTCACTTTGAATGGCATCTTTAAGTTTTGAATCACTAACCTCTTTACCTTCTTCAAGATTGAACTTGTAAGACCCCAAAATTTTAAAATGTATTTGTTATTATAATTATGAAAAATTATTTGTAATAATTTTTTTTCCTTTCCTTTGACACTCGTGTTTTTAAAACTTTTCATTTCAATTGTTTAACCCTTCTTACGATTTTGAGCCCCGTAAGACTTATGTACCACTTTTGGCCATCAAAATTCTTCCAAACCTCTAGTTTGATTATATTTGAATTTATTGGCTTTTTCTTAGTATCCTAGGCCTTTTTAAATTTTTAAATGGAGATTTCTAGAAGAAAAAAAATCAATATTCGTCGCTCTATCTTAACCCTTACTTGCATTTTAAACCTTGAAATGAGAGATTTAACTAGCTAAAATTTATGAAACTTCAAGAATATGTATATTTTTCATATTTAAGCTAAATATGAATTAAAAATAGGTTATAAACATTTTTATAATTTTGAGAAAAACTCTGCCAACTTTAGGCATAATTAGCCACTAAAACTCAACTTTTTCTAAGCAAAACCTATCCTAAATATCTAAAAATAATTCCTATATTCCTAAAATATCTAAAATAAAGGTTGAAATTTATATTTTTTGACCATGAGGAATTCATTACAGGCTTGGTCAAATTTTTTTCTCTTTTTTATTTTTGATTACTTTTTATTATTAAAAGATAAAGTTCCTTTAAGTCATTAAATATCTAAAATTAAACCAAAACTTCTCCTAACATCTTTTATTCTTCATAATATCATGTCTTCAGCTTCCAATAATAGACTCCTTTAACCTCAAGTAGTTCCTCCATTGTTTTTCATTTTGCTTTTACTTCTTTATTATTTATTTTTAGCTCTTTATTATTTTTCCTAAACAATTAAGAGTTAATAAGTAAAGAAATTGAAGGAAAATATTCCTGATCTCTTCCTTAATTTCATAAATCATTGCAAGGAAGTATAAGTCATTTTATCCTTGATTCATGCATTTATTTTTATTTTGTATTTTTGAAGTCTTTAAATGGTTTTTATTGATTTTGGTGCAAGGATTTCAAGTGGTAGCAAAAGGGTTGATTTTGGGATAATTTTTTTCTCAATATTGGAGCAAAGGACTTGGTACGATAATTATAATAAGAGTAAATAGGTTTTTATGCGTTAGAATTATTATATATGTTATTGTTGTTGTTAATGGCATTTTTGCCATTTTTTAGGCAATTCAGCCTTTAATCATGACTCTATGTTTCGGTAGTAGTAATTAATTTTTGGAGATTCCAATGGATTATTTATGTTGTTTAGTACCAATGTCATATAATTAAAGTTTTAATTTTTTTAATATAATTTAAGTTATGATTAAATTAAGTTTTAAGAATGAATAAAGGATATTTTTGTCATTTAACATCTAGACTATAAGATTTGTTGTTCTTGATGTTCACAATGTGTTTAATTAATTGTGTGTAAAGTTTGAGGAGTTGGATTCTCAAATAATAAAAGATATACCATTTTGTGTTTTTTGGGTTTAGGAGTATTATAGTCTTTTTACTTGAAAACATGCTTTTTTTATTTAAAATTTTGTGTTCTAACATTCTAATTATTTATTAAATGTGTTTATCATTCAATTTCAAAATTTTAGGAATTAGTTTACTATTTTATTCATAATTATTATATTAAGGACATTTTAGTCATTTTGCACTAAAAGAACATAATTAGATATTTTAGAGTCAATGTTTAAACTTGACCATTTATGTGACTCTTGAAATAGTAAATTGATGAGAATAGTGATTTGATGTAAATAGTAAATTCCGATAATAGTAAAATCTCTTGGTTTTTAAGTTTAATCTTATTTGCACATATTTAAGGAATTTCCCATAAATTAATAGTGTTTGATAAATAGTAATTTTTTCGAAATTGGTTTCTGTGCTTATTTTGGGGTGGTATTCATTAATATATCAAAAAATTTCTAAAAATTCAAGTTTAAAAATGAGTTTGGGATTTAGGCGAGTATCCTTAGGATGGCCTCCGAGGTATGATTTATAGTGGATGCACTCCCTATTTATATATGTGGTTGTGCTAAATTATTATTGTGTAGTAAGGCTACTTTCTACTTAATAGGTAACCTACAAATCCTATAGGATGTATCAATAATTAATGATAGAGTATTTCTCGGTGGTTTTGAGATGCTTTCTTAGCCATAGTGCTTTGGTTTGGTGTATTAACCGTTAGTACTTCAACTTTAAAATTATTCCCTCTTAGATAAAATGTCACTTGGTGGATTGTGTGATAACTTAATATACATCAGAATAATCATTAGACCTAGAATTTGTGTAGATTAAATCATTTTAGTGCTCAAATTTATGCTCCCAGTGTTTGTGTGATGTTAGGGTTTGTGATGAATAGTAATAAATAGTATAAATAGTAATGGATAGTATGAATAGTGATGAATAGTATAATTTCATTAAGTATTCCATATTTTATGTATTAGCATGTTTTCTTGTATTCTTTTATTTTACCGTGTTTTGTATTTCTTACTCAAATGTATATTATCTGCTTCTAGTACATTTAATTTACTCAGTACACTCATCTTACTTATTCTATTCTTGTTGCTAATTTTTATTCAAATGTTTTAACGGAGGCCAACATTGGTGAGAGCGTTGTTGATTTTGTAGAGTATGCATGAGAAGTTGGGGTTATTATAGGGGTATCTAGCAAACCTTGTTGGTGTTTTTTTGTTATCCAAATATGGATATCCTTCTCCCTTATTTTGATACCACTTTCTGCAGCCCATTTGTTTGGGATTCAACTCCTTTTTAGATAATATATATATATATATATATATATATATATATTTCCCTGTTTGTGTTATAATTTTCTTTTGTTTTGTGTTTGCCTTACATTTTGTATAAGAAAGGTAAGGGAACCAAATTTATACGAAACTTGGTAGTAGTACCCATGCATTGAGCTAGCTTCTGCATTAAAAAAATGTTCAAAAAAAATTAGGGTGTTACAAAACTCCTTTTGAGTAATAACGTTAAGCTTTTCATTTTCTTTTTTATTCATCTCTTGGCTAATATTTTCATATTCCATGCGTGACACTTACCACTTGTTAGGACACATGGATGTGGAGTGGCCAACACCTTGGAATTTTGAATAACTAGAAACTCTTGGTTTACCTTATTCAAGTATGGATTTCTCTCTTTTCTCTAACACTAGAATCATGGCATCAAGGTCTGCATTAGCTACCTCTTTGTTAGGACACATGGAATTAGAGTGGCTAATTTCAAGATATTTATCGTATATAATATAGCATCTTCCATCAAATTTTAATGCATCCATTTCTTTTCATAGGTAAGAGGGGTGGTGAGTTAAAATGGGATAAAATGAAGGTGAATGAAAATTAGGTGCTATGTTTGTTGGGGGGTGAGATGGATGAAAATAATGAATGAAAATGATATAATATGATGATGGTATGAGCGGTCACATAGGGTGATGAATTTGTGAAAAATAAAATTGATAATACCCAATCTATCAACCTGGAGCTCCAATACCAATTTGATGCATACAAAATACAAATTGAATTATGATAAGGAAGATGGTGGATTAGGATAATAACCACGAAAAAATGGAAATGGAGATTGAAGGAGAAGAAAATATGAACTTAAGTAACTATAAAATTTATATACTTACATCTACCACTTAAGGTTTCAACTTTTGAGACAAAAGAAGTAAATTTTGAAGAAGATAATCAATCAAAGTATTCACTATACTTTGAAGGTGGTTCTCATTTTTAGAGAACAAATAATAGTCAAAGGGTTCCTTCCTTCATTTATAAAATTTATAACATTTATAGGAAATGTAAAAAAGCTTCTGGATAAAACTCAATACAAAAAAAGTAAAAAGGGATGATCTGGTTACAAATAAACTAGCAAGCTATATAAGGGGGGAAACTAAGCTAGTTTAAATCCAACCAAATAAGAATAAGCCAATAATGGCTTAAGAGATGAAATTTATAACATTCTAATTTAGACATTTTCCAAAAGTTAAATATCTAAAAACATCACTAAAAAAGCTAAAGTACAAGTGACTTTTTTGAGTGTTGTCCTAATAGTACATGAAGGGCATGATTTGTATGCCTTTATCTTCCCAAGTTAGCTGTTGATTTGTCCTCTTTGCTTCATGTCCCATGCCCTATGTTTTTTTCCCAAAGATGTCCAAAATTGCAGCTAATGGCTGCTATTGGTGGTATAACATCCCCATTTTTTAATACTAAATATTTTGAATTCAAAACATTGCGGAAGCAATAAATTATCAAATATATAGAAAAAAATAGGGTGTTACCATCACACCTAATATAGGATAGACATTTGGTGCCTTTACCATATAATATATAAGGCTAAAAAACTAAACCAAATAAAACTATAATAGAATGTGCAAGAACATGAAATGTAGATTCTAGAAGGAAGTATTTACAAAACAAGACCTAGGAGGTCTCCAAAATAATCAATACATGAGAGAAACATTTAACTAAATTAAAGCGGAAAAATAGCCATAAAGAAACCATAGCAAAAATCCCCAACCCTGTTCCATTAAGAACATAATCAACACCCTCTTTGTTTCCACACTCTCAAGCCCCTAAGCACAAAAAGAGATAGGTCCACTACCAGCCATCATCAAAAACCTACAAACAATCTTTTGCTAGTGGGATTGAGCAAGTGACAAAAAAAAAAGAGGCACATAAGTATGCTACATTGTAACACCCCAAATTCACTACTCTTTCTTTTAAAGCATGCTCCTACGCCTCCTTAGGGCTTTGACTGGTTTCACCTATTAAAAGGAAAAAGCTAAAATTAGACTCCCTCTTATCAAAAATACTATTAATTACTAACTTAATATAATACTAGGCTTTTGATAAAATAATAATAGCAAAAATAATAAAAATAATATCAATATTAATATTAACAAGAATAATAAAAATAGTAACAATAATAATAAAAAGGACATTACTCAAAAACATAGTGAAATAAGGGCTTCAACCCTTTACTAAAATAATACCAATAATAATAATATTAGTAAAATAAATAACCAACTTTAGTAATAATAATAGTGATGAAATAATAATAATGATGATAAAAACCATAATAATATTCTAATAATAATTATTATCATAATCATAAGCATAATGGTAATAATAGTAAGGATAATATTTGAAGATAAAAAGAAGGAAAGTTTCCACCCTACATTGAGTAATAATAACTTAATAAATAATACTAATAATAACATTAATAAGAATAAATAATAATAATAATAAAAATACTAATAACCCCAATAATAATAAGACATGATATTTATAATACTACTACTAAAATTTAAAATAAGAACAATAGGGTTTCAGCCCTATATAAGATAATAATACTAACACTTGAAAATATTAATAATGATAGTAATAATAATAATCATAATCATAATAATAGTAATAATAACATTATTAACAACACTAATGGTAAAATAGTTGTATTAAAATAATGGAATAAGAATAATAGAAATTCAAAATAGGAAATAATAATAATAATAATAATAATTATACTTATAGCATATCAATATTAATAATAGAAATAATAAGGGTAATAGTGCTAAAATCGAATTAAAAATTACAATAGGGCTTCAGCCCTCAACAGAATAATAATAAAAACAATAATATTAATAACAATAACAATATATATTAAAATTGGAAATATTAATAATAACAATAATAATAGGATTTATATTAGAATAAATGAAATAAAATAATTTAAGGCTTATAAAAATAGGGAAAAGGGTTGAGAGGGTCTAAGGTTCAACCTTAGGCTTGCGGGAATAGGCGGCACCGACGGTGGTGCACGGTGGCGGCTGAAAAAAGAGAAGAAAAAGGGAAAATTTGAATGTTGGGAAAAAGATAGGGAGAATGGAGGTGGAAGTTGGGTTGTTTAAGAATACCTAGAGGGAGAGGAGCAGAATGGAGGTGGCGGCACACGGCGACGGCGGTGGCTGAATGGAGAAGAAGGAGAGAAAGAGAGGAGGAGAGGGAGGAAGAGGAAAAGAAGGGTAGGAGAAGGTAGAGGGTGGTCTATAGAATAATTTGTGGGTTAATGGAAGCGGCGGAGGAGGTGGCTAATGGTGGTTCAAAGGGTGGCAGTGGTAGAAAATTGTTTGGTTAAGGAGAGAACTTTGCACAGCCGGGGTGGCTCATGCAGGAGGAATCGAAGGAGGAGGAAGGCACAGTTAGTTAGGGCGGCGAAGGAGTGTACCGGTGGCCAAAACGAGCGGCGGTGTTGGCCAGAGGCGGTGGCAGTGGCGTCTAAAGGGACGGCGGCGACAAGGGGAGATTTTTGGGTTTCGGGAAAGAAGCCTTAAACTCAGGCTAGTATGGGTTTATTTATATGCTAAGGGTGGTGGATAAGGTCAAAGGGAAGAAGGGAGGATAGGGAAGGGGTGAGGGCACCGACCGGTAATGGTTGCCAATGAAAATTCGAATGTTATGAGGATAGTTGCATAGGGAGAGATAGAAGATCGTGTACGAGAAAAAGGGAAACGTGCGAGGAGAGGGGAAATGAGTGGGCAGGTGTGGTCGATGAGTCGACGTGGAAGAGAGGGGGAGATGGGCAGCGATTGTGCGTAGTCACCGCCCAAATTTTCGGCCAATTGGAAGGAGTTACAAGCATACGCCATCGGGGAAGAAGAAAGAAGGAGGAGGAAGAAAGGTGGGTTGGACCAGCGGTTTGCGGGAAAGAAAAGAAGGAAAAGAAAAGGGAGGAGACCGGCCAGGCACAACGGTAAAAACCATTAATAAAAATGCAGCGTTCCAAAAAGGAAATAGGGAAAACATGGCACGGCGAGGGAGAAGGAAGGACGCACCGCATAGGCTGGGCCAATCGAAGGAAAGGAAGGAGGGAGGGAGAGATTGGGCCGCTAGGTTGGCCCAGTTCGGGGAGGAGAAAAAAAAAAGAAAAGAAGAAGAAATAAAAGGAAAAAAGAAAAAGAAAAAGAAAAAATAATGGTTTAGGTTAATTAAATTAATTGGGATATTTGGGATATTTAACAATAATAATATTTAAATAAAATATTATTTAAAACCCTTTTTAGGCTAATTTAGGATTTTTAAAATAGTTTCATAAACTTCATTTTAATTAGAAAAACACCCTAAATTTCTCCAATTAAATTATTTATTAAATCAATATTAATTTAAAACTGTTTTCTCCTTCTTATTTTAAATAAAATAATTTATTTAATGAATTTCCAAAATAAAATCCTTAATTAGCTAAAATACCCAAAACTTTTCTAATTAAAATTATTTATTGTTTTATTCTTGAATAGCCCTAATTAATTCCCTTTTACTTTAATAAAAAATAATTTATTCAATTAATTTTTCTAATAAAATCCTATTAAACTATAAATTTTAAAATTAAAAATTTCGGGGAATTTCATTACTACCCCCTTAAAAATAGAGTTCGCCCTCGAAGTCTCCGGGAGCACCTAGGATTAGGGTCGAAAGGTTCTAAGCATAAAGGGACACCATAATAAAAACAATACTTATTAAAAAAACAACCATCCCCTTAAGAATAAACTTAGTTAAAATTCTACCATTTGCTTCTCACCATGGCCGGAATGAAAACGTTTAAAAAACATGAAAAATACTTTTGGATTCGAAAATGATTGGAAATCAAAGAAAACTTTGTAATTCAAATTCATTTTGAAAATGATACTACTTGTAGTATCAGCTTAAAAAGATTAAAATCAAAAGATCGGTCTAAACATACTTCAAAATCCAATAAAAACTTCGTAAACCAAATTTAATTTCTAGAACAAACGTAGTAAAAAAGATCAACCACTCTGATACCAACTTGTAGTATCAACTTAAAAACTATTAAAAATGAAAGATCGTGGTCGAAACGAGCTTTGATACCAACTTGTGGTATCAACTTAAAATGTTTTAAAAAAATCGAAAGAGCGTGATCGAAAGGATCAACCGCTCGGATACCAACTTATAACACCCCAAAATTCACTACTCTTTTTTTAAAACAGAAGTAATTAAAATACTTAATTTAAAACCCGTGAATTAAGGGGATGCTACCGCCACACTTAGTACCAAACTGGTTCTCTCCGATTGTTTTAGTACCAAGTGCTAAGGCTAAAAGATTAATATAAAACTTAAACCGAGATTTCATAAAATGAATTAAAGAGATTATAACTTAGAAAAAAGAGTACGCGTAAAGAATTATAATTAATAATCACAAGAGATATAATTGTACAATTGTTAAAAGGTCCATCTCAAATACTGAACATAAAGTAATAAATCACAAAAGATAACTCCGATATAAAGAGAATTAGTAGAAGCGAAATAAAATAACAAGAAGAGTAAAAACAGCCACAACACTCTCGAACTTTGAGCCCACACCCTAGCTCAACACTCAGCCCCGATTGATGTCTTGCCCTCCTACACAAAGTCAGAAGGGCATACTACTCGTGGGAATGAGCAGCACAAATGAAAAGGGTGATAAGTATGCTACGTACTGAGTAAGATAACCGAGCACTAAGGCCAACACATAAGCACATAGAATCATATAAAACAATACTCAACTTACACTCTCAAACCCACACATATAGTACATAAGGTCATGAAGAAATTATACCACTTATAAATGATCAAGGTAACACATAAAGTACATACTTATTCCAGATTAATTATTTAATTAATATTTTTATCGAAAGTCGATGCACACCATGCCTCTTTATCAAATCCATGTAAGTACAGGAACACCCCACTATTTTAGCCGGTGGGCCGGTCACTTGCGGGCCAAAGTCCACACCACTATTACTTACCGGTGGATCGGCTAGTTCCTTCTCACATGGTGTTCCACTGTAAGTAATTAGTACTCCCTCAGTTTTTTTTTACTTGACGTTCCAGCACAAACTGTGCATTGAGTCAGAACGTCAAGTAAAAAAAACTGAGGGAGTATCTTTTAAGTGTCTTTAGCAAACTCTGGTTCATGTTTATTGAGCTCGAGTCACCCCACTATTATAACCCGTGGGCCAATCACATATAGGGCATCATGTCCTAACCGCTATTATAACCGGTGGATCGGTCGCACATATAGGGTAAAACCCTAACCACTATTCCTGATCGGTGGATCGGCCTGGACCCAGCTCAATAATCTTTCAGTTTAAATGATTAGTGTCTTTAGTATCTTATTCTAAGGCTTCACCATAGACATACACGAATCATTCTCTTTATACTTCCCACATCACAAATCATAAAATTCCACCATCATAATTACATTTAAATCACCAAATACACATGATAATACAAAAATTTTAAGCAACCACAACAAACCCTAATTGTCTACACAAACCCTAGTTCGGTCTCCTATGGACCTTTATATAATCTCCACATACTATTTTTCATCCAAAATATTCAACCACGCAAATAACACTTACATTTCCTTCCTTATATCCCAAATCAATGTTTCATACGTAAATTTTACTCCCATGCAAGCTTTACACATCCCATGCGACCTCTCAAACTTTTTATACAAACCCTAAATCCTATACAATCATTAACTCCCATGCGAAACCCCAACTCCACCATGAAAACCCTAAGACCACTAAGCAAACCATTAATACCACTATATACAAACTATTAATACCTCCATGCAATCATATAATACTTATACCGCTCCCACATTAATTCATAACATAACACATATATTAGATTCTCCGATAACATTATAAATTAGCTTCTTTCACACAAAATCATGCACAACCAAAAATTAGATTCTCTCATACATGAACATAAATTATATTCTCCCTCACGAAACCATAAATTAGATTCTCCCATATAAAACCATAATTCCACACGAAACCCTAAATTCCCCGTTTTACTCATAGATCATTAAAATACTTAGGTCAACTCACATACCTTGGTCAACTTCTTTCCCATTCTCCTTTTTCATTATTTCCCCCACACAAACCACATTAACATCCTCACATGCATGTCTTACAGGGTGACAACACATATCATGACGTATCACAATGTTTCATCACACACACATAGTACACATGCCATATAACAACACATGAACATACTTTAACTCCATACCATACCATGTACGAAGTAATTATAATGATAACATAAGATGCATAATATACATAGCATATAATACACATCAACACACAATAGGCCTTAGCACCCCTTACCTAAAACTATACCGGTCTTGGAGCATGCTCCTACGCCTCCTTAGGGCTTTGACTGGTTTCACCTATTATGAGGGAAAAGCTAAAATTAGACTCCCTCCTATCAAAAATACTATTAATCACTAACTTAATATAAGACTAGGATTTTGATAAAATAATAATAGCAAAAATACCAAAAATAATATCAATATTAATATTAATAAGAATAATAAAAATAGTAACAATAATAATAATAAGGACATTACTTAAAAACATAGTGAAATAAGGGCTTCAGCCCCTTTAATAAAATAATACTAATAATAATATTATTATTAGTAAAATAAATAACCAACTTTAGTAATAATAATAGTGATGAAATAATAATAATGATGATAAAAACCATAATAATATTATAATAATAATTATAATCATAATGGTAATAATAGTAAGGATAATATTTGAAGATAAAAGAAGTAGGGTTTCCACGTTACATTGAGTAATAATAACTTAATAAATAATACTAATAATAACATTAATAAGAATAAATACTAATAATAATAAAAATACTAATAACCCCAATAATAATAAGACATGATATTTATAATACTACTACTAAAATTTAAAATAAGCACAATAGGGTTTCAGCCCTATATAAGATAATAATACTAACACTTGAAAATAATAATAATGATAGTAATAATAATAATAATAATAATAATAATAATAATAATAATAATAATAATAATAATAATAATAATAATAATAACAATAATAATAATAATAATAATAATAATAATAATAATAATAATAATAATAATAATAATAATAATAATAACATTATTGACAACACTAATGGTAAAATAGTTGTATTAATAATAATGGAACAACAATAATAGAAACTCGAAATAGGAAATAATAATAATAATTATACTTATAAAATATTAATATTAATAATAGAAATAATAGAAATAATAAGGGTAATAGTGCTAAAATTGAATTAAAATAGGGCTTCAGCCCTCAACAGAATAATAATAAAAACATTAATATTAATAACAATAATAATACATAATAAAATTAGAAATAATAATAATAATAGTAGTAGTAGTAGTAGTAGTAGTAGTAGTAGTAGTAGGATTTATATTAGAATAAATGAAATAAAATAAAATAATTTAAGGCTTGTAAAAATAGGGAAAGGGGTTGAGAGGGTCTAGGGTTCAACCTTAGGCTGAAGGGAATAGGTGGCACTGGCAGTGGTGCACGGCGGCGGCCGAAAAAAAAAAGAAGAAAAAGGGAAATGTTGAATGTTGGGAAAAAGATAGGGAGAATGGAGGTGGAAGTTGGGCCATTTAAGAATACCTAGAGGGAGAGGAGCAGAATAGAGGTGTGGCGCATGATAGTAGCGATGGTGGCTGAATGGAGAAGAAGGAGAGAAGGAGAGAAAGAGAGGAGGAGAGGGAGGAAGAGGAAGAGAAGGGTAGGAGAAGGTAGAGGGTGGTCTACAGAATAATTTGAGAGGTAAAAGAAGCGGGGAAAGGTGTAGAGGAGGTGGCTAATGGTGGTTTGAAGGGCGGCGGTGGAAGAAAATAGTTTGGTTGAGGAGAGAACTTTGCATAGCCGGGGTGGCTCGTGCAGGAAGAATCGAGGGAGGAGGAAGGGACAGTTAGTTAGGGGGCGGTGCAAGGAGTGCACGGGTGGCTAGTACGGGAGGCTGTAGAAGTGGCGTCTAAAGGGACGGCGGCGACAAGGGGAGATTTCTAGGTTTCGGGAAAGAAGGCTTAAGCTCATGTTAGTATGGGGATATTTATAGGCTAAGGGTGGGGGATAAGGTCAAAGGGAAGAAGGGAGGATAGGGAAGGGGTGTGGGTACCCGCCGGTAATGGTTGCCGGCGAAAATTCGAATGTGAAGGGGATAGTTGTGCAGGGAGAGAGAGAAGATTGTGCACGAGAAAAAGGAAAACGTGTGAGGAGAGGGGAAATGGGCAGGTAGGTGTGGTTGATGAGTCGACATAGAAGAGAGGGGGAGGTAGGCAGCGATCATGCGTAGTCACCGCCAAAATTTTTGGCCGATCGGAAGGAGTTGCAGGCATACAGCATCGGGGAAGAAGAAAGAAGGAGGAGGAAGAAAGGTGGGCTAGACCAGCAGTTTGGGGGAAAGAAAAGGGAGGAGACCGGTCGAGTGCAACGGTAAAAACCATTAATAAAAACGCAGCATTCTAGAAGGGAAATAGGGAAAACGCAGCGTGGCGAGAGAGAAGGAAGGAGGCACTACGCAGGCTGGGCCGGCCGAAGGAAATGAAGGAGGGAGGGGGAGACTAAGCCGCTGGGCTGGCCTAGTTCGGGGAGGAGAAAAAAAGAAAAGGAGAAGAAAGAAAAGGAAAAAGGAAAAAGAAAAAAGAAAAAGAGAAAAATAATGGTTTAGGTTAATTAAATTAATTGGGATATTTAAGATATTTAAAAGTAATAATATTTAAATAAAATAATATTTAAATCCCTTATTATTTTAAATAAAATAAATTACTTAATTAATTTCCAAAATAAAATCCTTAATTAGCTAAAATACCCAAAATGTTTCTAATAAAAATTATTTATTATTTTATTCTTGAATAGCCCTAATTAATTCCCTTTTATTTTAATAAAAAATAATTTATTCAATTAATTTTTCTAATAAAAACCTAATTAAGTATAAATTTAAAAATTAGAAATTTTGGAGCATTTCATACATATAGAGTAATCCAAGTTACCTCCTCAACAGGAGTCACAAGCATACAAAACAAATGGAAAACGATAGAGGTCATACCGAAACATAATATCATACTTACACATTATACTTAGATGTACATGTATTATCATCATCATGTAATGCATTAGGATTCCATGCTATGCAAGGACTTAGACACCTCATAGCTCATTATGTGATGCAATACAATATGGATATCATGAGTATAACATATAAGTGATGAACAAGTTATTCTTCATCCTACTATTCTCTTCTATAATACAATTATAGGAGTATTCTATTAGGTTCATTTTTTAGTTTACATAATCCATTAGATTAACTAATGAAAAGCCATTGTTCCTTTTCCTTTATCCCTTTTCTTTCCTTTAGAATGATGCACTAATTACCACCCTATTATCACACATACCATGGAAGCTTATCTAAATCAAAGGACTTAAAGTCTAACAAAATCCAAATAACTACCAGTGGACATAAAGTACAGTTGAAGCTAAGTAACTCATGTAGATCACTAGACCCTTTAGTATTAACACCCCTTAGTATATTATCAATATCTAGAGTATATAAGGTATTAGGATCAACTAGGAACCACCCTGATGGCACCAAAAATGTCCCAAGGTAGACAAAGACCTAGTAGTTGATTGACAATCAAGCAATCTAGATCCATGCATAGCTCCATCATTTTTTTACTTTAAGTTATTAGTATGCTATTCTCCAAGGATGTAATCACATAAGGCCTATGAAACATAATAATGCATTTAAGCCAAGAAACCAAATCACATTCCCCTTTTTAAGTCATAACATATTCATTCTAATTTTTCCATTATGACCATCTAAAGCTTTTAGTGAGAATAACATAAATTATGGACCCTTTAATCCATATAATAGGCTAGTTAATTCATGCCAAGATGTGTGTTCCCATCATTAAAGAATCATATAATAACATTGTGCATAGTCTCAAAACATATCAAGTTTAAAAGATCAAAAATAACATATGCTAACTAAATTAGTCGATCAGTTTAGATCAGCCAAACCCGAGATTTCTCTCGAATCAATTGATTGGTATGGTCAGACTAGTTGATTGTTTTACAACCAATCAATTGGTTTTGATAAACCAATTGATGGGTTTAAAAAGAAAGAAAATTAAGTCACTAAATGCCTTTTGGAAGATTGGTTTGGGCCAACTAGTTGACTATTTTAAGGTCTAGTCTATTGGTTTAGCCTGACCAATCGATAGGTTTTCTCGTAGATAACACATAATAGAAAATTTTCATATGATTCACAACCAAAAACCTTACCACCTCCAACAAGAACATGACATTGCATAATACCAAGACTTAACATTCTCCAAAACTAAATCATGCATCAATTTCAAGTAATCTATCCTATTTCCCATAAATCAAGCCTTTTTCCCATAAAATCTTAAATAAATTCAACATACATCATTTAATAAACCAAAATCTCATATAGACATATAAATTTAACATTTGATAGATTACAAAACTCATATTCTTATTCATGCCACATTTCAAATGTGAGAATGACTTACTATAAAGCTTAGCAAAACTTCCCACTAAAGAGGAAAAACTCAAGCTAGAAGATTTTAACTACGAAAACTTTATAATAAAAAAAAAACAACACATTGAAACTTTGAAATTATTAAATAAATTTTACATATCAAGAACTCAAATTAGGGAAGGAAATCAAACTTACCGATTCCAAGAAAAAACTAGCTAAAAAAATTGAACAAAAGAAAAATCAACTTCCACCTAAATCCAACTCTATCACACTTAAGAGCCAAGAATCACTTAGTCGAGAATCAATTGGAGTTGGATTATCAAAGTTCCATTTTGTTGCAAGAATTTTTCAAAAATATCAAGCTTAAAAAAAACTGAGCCTGACAAACCAAGTTCCATCAAATATACCAGTTGACTATTCTATAGACCACTCTATCAATTCAATCAAGTTAAACCCTTTAGCTAAAATGACAAACTTATCAATCATTTCCTAAAACTAGCCTGTCGATTTGCCAAAAAATCTCACTTTATTTAATTTTCCAAAATTTTCCAAATTCCATATCACATCAAACTTAATTATTGTTCTAATCAAGGTTAAAATGTTTCTACTTTATTAAACCAAAAAATGTCCCATTTTATAAATCTCACAAAAATAATGGGTATTAGAGTACTACCTCCTTAAAAGAGGTTGCGTCCTCGAAGCCTACTAACCAAAAACCTTGACACCTTATATAATACATAGTAGATCACATATAACATTTAACAAGGCAAAGGGGATACTGCACCCTTAGAAAAAGGGTTACACCACAAATATAAATTATAAGGATCAATCAAGGTACTTCACTTGGATTTCTTCTTTAGCCTCCCATGTGACCTCTTTGATATTAAGCCATGACCAAAGGACCTTCACTAAGGGGATAGTATTCGTATACATTTCTTTGGTTTTTGTCTCCAAAATTCGCACTAGTCATTCTTTATAAGTAAGAGACCCATCAAGCTCTATTGTCTCTATCTGGATAACGTGTAAAGGGTCTACTACGTACTTCCTCAACTACATAACATGAAAGACATTGCGCACACACAATGACTTACTAGTTAGGCTAACCAATAAGTGACCTTGCTAACTTAATCTAAGATCTCGTATGGTCCAATGTACCTTGGACTTATGTTACCCTTCATACCAAACCTCATTACTTCCTTGGTTGGAGAGACCATCAAGAGGAATCTATCACCCACCTTGTAACCATTGTTTGTCTTCTCAAATCTTTGTAGCTCTTCTTTCAATCCTGGGATGCTCTCTTATAGTCTTAAATAAATCTAATCTATCTCATCATCTCCTCAATCATGTCTAGTCTCAACATAATCATCTCATTGATATATCTTCAATACAAAAGACTACAACACTTTCTCTAATATAAGGCCTCAAATGGTGTCATCTTAACACTGTTATGATAACTTTTATTGTATAAGAACTCAGTTAATTCTAGGTAATCCTCTTAACTACCCCCAAAATCTAACACGTATGCAGGCAGCATTTCCTCTAAAGTATGAATGGTTTTTTCTATTTGACCATCAATAGATATATGAAAATTAGTACTCATCTTCAACTTTGTCCCAAAATCAACCTATAAATTTATCCAAAAGTGTGACAATAATCTAGATTCTTGATTCGACATGATGTCTTTAGGAATAACATGCAGTCTTATAATGTGCTTCCTATAACCGTTAGCTAACTGCTCCTTGTTATCTTCATTTATGTGAACATTGTTGACTAAGTAAGATAATCGACAATAACCTAAATGGAATTAAATCTATTATGGGTCATTGGAAGACCCACCATAAAGTCCATAGATATGTTATCACACTTCCACTTTAGAACTTCTATTGAATATCCTAACCTTGTTAGTCTCTTATGCTCAATCTTGATGTTCTGGTATGTTAAACATCGAGGAACAAACTCTACAACCTCCCACTTTATACGTGGCCACATATATCTTCTTCAAATCCTTATACAGTTTATCCCCTTTAGGGTGGATGGAATAAGGAGTATAATAACCTTACTACAAGATTTTCTTATTGAGCTCAACATATTCTAGTGGTACACACCACCTACCACATTATCTGATAATATCATCCTTGTGGATCTAAAATCATTCGCTCTACCTTCTTTAATACCCTACTTGATCCTCTCAAAATTAACATCATTAAATTATCTAGCTCGGATCTTTTCAAATATTGAAGGAGTGATAATGAGTGCACTCATCATTGCCTCAAAACTACCACTAGTGATCAACTCAATCTCCATCCCTCTAAGCTCTTCACCTAGTTGATTAGATAACACAATTGTGCACAAGGAATTTGATGTCTTCTAGCTAAGAGCATATTCCACTACATTAGCCTTATCCTTATGGTAGCTCAACTCTAGGTCATAATCCTTGACTAATTATAACAATATTTTACTCAAATTCAACTCCACCTACATGATAATGTACTTAAGTCTCTTATGATTGGTATAGAACATACGCTAAACTCCATAGAGGTAATGATACTAAATCTTCATGGTGAACACCACTATGGCAAACTCTAAATTGTGCATCAAATAGTTCTATTCATGTACATTCAATCATCAAGAAGCATAAGCTACCACTCTCTTATGTTGCATCAACATGAAACCTAACCCATGATTAGAAGCATCATTGTATACCTCAATACCATTGAATCTACTCAATAACCTGAGCAATAGGACTAAATTCAGATGCCTCGTTAACTTGTCAAAGGCTTCACCATAGTTCTCATCCCACTAGAAACATAAAGCTTTCTTTAGAAAATTAGTTAATGGATGAGCTATCTTGGAGAACTCCACAACACATCTAAGGTAGTAACAGGAAAACTATGCACCTCATTCATAGAAGTTGGTGTTAGACACTCAAAAATAGCTTAAACCTTGGAAGGGTCCACTAACACACCATCCTTAGAAGTCACATGTCTAAGGAAAGCTACTTAATCTAGCAAAAACGCTCACTTTGAAAATATGGCGTACAATTGGTGTGTTCTTAACAATGTGAAGGATTGCCTCAAATATTTTTCATGCTCCCCTTAACTATTGGAATAAATGAGGATATTGTTGATTAACACTATAACGAACTGATCCAAAACTTTTAGAAAATCTGATACAAGAGGGACATGAATGATGTTGGCGCATTAGCGAGTCAAAAGTGAATCACTATGAACTTATAATAGGCATGTCTTGTCCAATAAGTCATCTTCAAAATATCCATCTTGGCAATTCTCAACAGGTAATAACCTAACAAAGATCAATATTGGAGAACACTATAGCTCGTTTAAGCTAGTCAAATAGATGGTTGATTCGTGGCAACAAATGTTGATTCTTCACCCTAACTTGATTCAACTTTGGTAGTAGATTCACAATCTCTAGCTCCCATCCTTTATCATAATGAATAAGATTAATTCTCCCTAAGGCGATATACTTGGTTGAATGTACCCCTTCTCCAATAATTCTTCCAGATAAATCGTAATCTCTTTTGTCTCTACAAGTGCCATATGGTATGGTGCCTTATATACTGGCTTCATACCTATTAACAAGTTAATGGTAAACTCAAAATCTCAAATAAGTGGCATGCTTAAAATATCATCAAGAAACAAATCGGGTTACTCTTGAATCACCAGAATTTCCTCTAGTGGCACTTCTTTGACCTCGACAAGTCAAACACTCATAGGAAGAGTGGATGCCCCTTATGAACGAGGGTACTTAACATGATTACCGAAATAACTTTCAAATGGGGTAACACTCACACTTCTGATACAAGACCCTAACACCGTTTGATCCTCGAAGAAAACATGCTCTTACACACAATCCATTAATGCTCGGTACTTTCCCAGCATATCCATGTCTACCATCATGTCAAAATCATGTAACTCCAGTTCTATGAGATCTAAGGGGAATTCTACTCCGTCAATAATCAAGGACATCCCTTTATAAAACCTAGAGCACACAATCCTATCCCCTAATGGCAACACAACAAAAGTAGAAATACTATAGAGAGGACATAAAGTAGCTTTAGCTACAAATGAGAATGACATAAAAGAACATGATGCACCAGAGTCAAATAATAAGCATGTTGAGAAGGTAGAAACATTAAACATACCAATCACCACAACTCCCTAATGCTCAGTCTCAGACTAGTTGATCATGTTCATGCACCTACCTAAGAAACTCTACCAACACTACCCTACACCTGACCTTACCTTAAAATGTACGGCTTTTGAGTCCTAAGTTGACTGGTATGGCTAATAAAACTAATTAGCGACTAAGGAACTCTCTAAACTTGTTGTTGCTATATAGATCCGGTGCTCTAAGCTCTAGTCTAACTTCCCTATATGTTTCCACCTCTAGCATGAATCTCATAAGCTTTGTGTCCCCCCATACCATATCCATGACAAGTAACCTTGTTTCCCTCACAAGCCATGCCTAGATGATTTGTTCTGCAATGCTTGTAGTAGTTATACCTCTCCTTAACATGTCCCCCTAGAGTGAGTTCCAGAGTAAGGTGCTGACCCCCTACTCTAACCTTACCTAGGTGGAAAACTACCTCTAGAGTACGCCTTATTCCTATCTTTGGGATGCTGGTGACCCTCAAACTTCCTTTTTCCCCCCAACTAGGCAATCTTGGCCTGAATGACTAGGGAAGTCTCCAAGGCCTACTCATACATCCCAACCTTGTATGGTGGGAAAATCCCACCAACAACTCCTTTAACTAATCCCTAAGATAATCTTAAAATAGTGACCCTACATCGTCTTACTAGCCTCTACTAAAGGAGCAAACTTAACAAAGTTCATGAACCTCATGTAGTACTCCTTTATCAAAATTCCTCCTTGTCAAGGGGTCGTGAACTCATTGTACTTCTTCATATGGAGATGAATAGGGTAAAATATGGCTTGAAGAACCTTAGGGAAACATGCCAAAATCATAGGCTCTCTACCTCTATGTTGAATTCTCCTTCACCATATATCTAATTAAACCCTATGGTAGTACACATCTACATCAACTCTCTTATCTAATAAATACCACAAGCGGCGAAGGTCATTTCCATGTCTCTAACCCATCTCTCCATGATTTCAAGGCCCTTTTAACCCTCAAAGATTATTGGGTGATGATGCTCACTCCTGTTGAGCCAATCCTCAAAAACTAGGACCGGTACCAACATTTATGGCCATAGTAGTTCTTGAATTTGACCTTCTATGTAGGCATCGACAATCTCCATGAATGCTTTGATGCACTAATAAAGACTAGGACTAATTATAAATAACAAATTTATCGAGTACTAAAGTTACACAAGAAAACAAACACAACTATCTACAACACATTTCTAACCTACTCTCACTCGCAGACATTTTGGATTGGAAAATACTTTAACTTTTGGTTAAACTCAAATTTGTTGGAAAATAATTAAAATAACATTTCATGCCAACATAAAATATTTTAGAGATCAAGAATCTTAAAACTAAGCTTTGATACCAATATGTAAAACCCCCATTTTTCACTACTAAAAAATTTCATTTTAAAACATTACATAAGCAATAAAATACAAAATACACCTTGAAAAGAAAGAGATGTTACTGCCACACCTAATATAGGATAGATGACTATTACCTATCCCATGTTAAATACAAGGCTAGAAAAAAAAATAAAATAGGAATAGAGTTATCAAGAACATGACAAATAGATACAAAAAAGGAAATGTTTACAAAGAAAGACCTCGAAAAGTCCCCAAAATATTCAATACATGAGAGAAAGATTAAACTAAAGTACAATAGGATAGTAGTCTTAAAACAACCATAGGAAAAAGCCCCAACACTAGTCCATTAAGGACCTAATCAATGGGCTCTATATGTCAATGCTCGCATACCCCTAAGTCTAAAATGAAGTAGGCCCCCTAACAACCATCCTAAAAAATGCACACATAATCTTCTACTTGTGGGATTCAGTAGGTGATTGAATAAACAGGCACATCAGTACATCAATACCTTCTCAAGGGGAGCCACAAGCATATAAGATCAAAGGAAAATGAACTTAGACATTACACTTAGATATATATGTATTATGATAATCATGTTATGCATCAGGATTCCATGCTATGCAAAAAATTAGAAACCTCATAACTCATCATGTGAAGCAACACAACATGGATATTATGGATGGAACATATAATTAATTAACATTATTTTGCATCTTATTAGGCTCTTCTATTGTACACTTATAGAATTATTCTATTAGGTCCATTTTTGAGTTTACATGATCCATTATATTAACTAATGACAAGACCTTATTCATTTTCCTTTTTCCCTTTTCTTTCCTTTCCCACAATAGATTGATCCCCACCCCATGATCTCACATACTATGAAAGCCTATCCAAATCAGAGGACATAAAGTCCGGCTGAAGCCAACTAACTCACCTAGGTGATAAGACCCTTTAGTATCGATACTACTAGTACATCATTAGTACCTAGAGTAGGTGAGGCACTAGGATCTACAAGAATATTGCCTAAAAGCAAAGCCCTAAGGCACCAAAAATGCTCAAAGGTAGACTAACACTCAATAGTTAATCGAGGATCGAGTAATCTAGATCCATACACATCTCCATCATCTTCCAATTTAAGTTATTAGTATTTTATTCTCCAAGGTTATGCTATCATATAAGGCCCATGTAACATCTAAGAAATAGCTCCGTATAACATTCAATTTTAAGCATTATTACCCTTCAACCATATGGTGGGGTTTTCCTTTCGTGCTTAACAAATATTAAATCGGTCCATCATAATAACCCATTTAGGTTAATAAACCAGATTGTGTTCCCCTTCTAAAGTTATAAAATATTCATTCTAATTTTTCCATTAAGACCTTTCAAAGAACTTAGTGAGAATACCATAATTATTGACCATTTAATCCACCCATTAGGTTAGCTAATCAATGCTAAGATGTGTGCTTCCATCATTGAAGAATCATATAATATAATTGTGCATAGTCTCAAAACATATCAACTTTAAAAGGACAAAAATAACACACTCTGCCTGAGCCGATAGATCGGCTTGGTTTAACTAGTCAATCAGTTTAGTTTAGATTCACCCTAGAGTACCCTCAGACTAATTGATTATTCTATGACAAGTCGATCAATTTTTAAAAACCAAAGTCACTACTTATTATTTGGTCAATCGATTTGGACTAACCAGTCAACTGTTTTGAGGATCATATGATCAATTTGCTCCCAAATAACACATAATAGTCAAATTATATGTGATTTAAAACTAAAAATCTAACCACCACCAAACCACAACATGACACATATTGAATTAACAAGCTCTAAAGCTAAATCATACATCATATTCAAGCAATGGACACTCTTTCCCATAAACCATGTAATTTTCTCAAAACTATTAATTAAATTCAACATAGACCATTTAATAAACCAAACTCTGATACAAACATATAAAATTAACATTTAACAAAGTACAATAACTTAAATGATTATTCATGCCATATTTCAAAGGTATGAATGACTTACTCTAAAGATTAGAAAAATTTCCCGCTAACGAGGAAAAACTCAAGCTAGAAGATTTCTAAAATACCCCAAAACCCCAATTTTAGAAATTTAGCAAAATAAGTATTTATTAGGAAATTAATTAAATAAATTATTTTATTAAAATAAGAGGGATTAATTAAGGCAAAATCAAGAGAAAATTTATAAATAATTTAATTGAAAAAAAAGTTAGGATGTTTTGCTAATTAAAATGGAATTTAGGAAAAATCTCTAAAAAAATCCTAAATTAACCTAAAATGGGAATTTAATTATTATTTTAAATATCCTAAAAAATGAAAATATTTTAAATACCCCAACTTACCTATTTTTATTCTTTTTCCTTTTTCTTTTTCCTCCCTTCCTCTTTTTCCTTTCTTTTTCCTTTTTCCTCTTCCTTCTTCTTTCTTTTCTCCTTCCCTTCCCTGACCTGGGCTAGCCTAGCCCTACAACCTAGCTCTCCTCCTTTCCCCCTATGCGGCCAAGGCCTATGCCGTACTCTCCCCTCTTTTTTTCTTTCTTTCCCTACCTACCCAGTTTTCTTTCCTTTTTCTTTTCTTCTTTCTTTCTCCTTTGACTGCCCAATCCCATCCCTTCTTCTTCCTCAAGGTGCGAGCAGTGACTGAGGTGCTGCAACCTAGCCTTCTACCGTCCGCCATCACACTTCATCCTTTCCTCTCCCTCACCCATCGCTTTCTTTCACCGTTTTGACCCCAACTGACCCCTTCCGCTCTCACACGTGCCCTACCCCTTTCCATTTTCCTCTTCCCTCGACCTCGCAGCCTTGTCATGGCAGAACCATATCCACTACCACCATCGACCGACATGCCTGACACCCGCACCCCCTCTTGTCTTCTTCCCTCTGTAATTTGCCCCCAATTTGTCTATAAATACCCCATAGACAACCTTAATTGAGTTTTTAATTTTAGAACCCATAAATTTCTCCCTTCTCTCCGCCACCCGATCAGACAGCCGTTTTGTTGCCAGTCGAACCACCCATAGAACTTCCCCATGCATCACCCTCTACTTAACTAAACCTTCCTCATCCCTCCATTTTCTCTACACGAGCCACCCTGCCCATGCAAAGTTTTCCTCGCAATCAACCCCTCCTCAACCCCCGCCGCCCTTCACACGACCATCCTCCACCATTTCCGCCATGACCACTACCCCTCATGCCTCCCAAAAACACCTACAGACCCTCCCCTACCTTTCTCAACCCACCCTTTTCCCTTCCTCCCTCTCCTCCTCCTTTCTCCACCTTCCACCACCTCCAGCCACCACATCCTCCATAACCCCCACCGCCATGCACCGCCTATGGCACCGCCATTGTCCCTAGGTGGTGCTCTAACCTTCCCAACCCCTAAACCCATTTTATATATGTATTAGCTATTTTTAATAATATTAATGGTATTATCTTTATTATTTTTTTTTTATCCTCATTATTACTATTATTATTGTTACTTAACCTTACTTTAGAATTTTCCTAACCAGTAATAATAATAATAATATTATTATTATTATTATTATTATTATTATTATTATTATTAATGGTCAATAACTTTAGTGTTATTATGATTATGATTTTCATTATTGTTACTACTATTATTATTAATGCTAGCTTTGGCCTATTATTATTATGGTAAATATTTGAACCCTTATATTACTATTACCATTTTAGCTATTATTACTATTAGTATTATTCTTAACACTATTGTTGTTGTTGTTGTTGTTGTTGATGTTTTTGTTATTAATGTTATTGAAACCGAAGTTGGCATATTATCATTTTGTTACCATAGAAGAAGAATAATCAAGCCTTAATATTATTATTATTATTATTATTATTATTATTATTATTTATTATTCGAATATTGCTAATATTATTCCTAATACCTTTATTATCAACATTGTTACTATAGTATTATTATTTTTACTATTATTATTTTTATTATTGTTGTTACTATTATTATTGTGGTAAAACATTTGAACCCTTATATTATTATTATTTCAAATATAACTATTATCATTATTATCTTTAGCAATGTTAGTACCTTGTTGGTATTACTATTATTATATTATTATATTATTATTTTATCCCTAATACTATTATTAGCCTTAGCCTTAAAAATACCAGGGTTTCTATTACTAGGAGCATTAGTATTACCATTATTACTAATATCACTATTTTTGCTATAACTAGTATTAGTACTATTATTAGAAGAAATAAAGCTATTAGGTTTAATAACATACATATAGCTATATACATTAACATAAATCTATTTTGACTAGTAATAATCTAGTTGGCTAACTTGAGGATTAAAAACCTTAGTTTTCACATGTAAAGTTTCCTTAAATAATAGTAACCCTAATCTTAGACTAAAATAGGAAATAATAGTATTTTTGGTAGGAGGGAAACTAATCCTTAGTTTTTTCCCTTGTAGGTTAAACTAGCCAAAACCCTAAGGAGGTGTAGGAGCATGCTCCAAGACCGATGTCGTGTTAGGTAAGGGTATAGCGAAGGCCTTATGTGTGCTATATGTTTTTATATGCCTTGGATGCCATGTATAATGATGTGTTGTGTATCTTGTGATATTGTTATAACTGTTTTATGTGTAGTGCTACTAGGCGTTAGGTATGCTCTTGTATTCTCTTATGGCATGTGTACAATATGTTTGTGTTGTGGATGGCGATGTGATGTGATATGACCCTTTTAGGACATGCATTCTAGGGTAATTAATGTAGTGATATAGGGTGGAAGGATGAAAAATAAAAATGGGCAAGTAAGTGGACCAAGGGGAAGTAAGTTGGCTAAGGGGAAATAAATTGACCAAGGAATGTGAGATTGACCTAAACATCCCCTGATCCATGAGAAGAATAATAAAGGGGACTTTAAGTAAAATAAAGTGGATGAACTTTGCATGGGAGAATCTAGGGTTTTGCATGGGAGTTATGGGGTTTTGTATGAAAAACTTTGAGGGTTTACATGGGATGGATAGAGTCTGCATAGGGGTGAACTTTACATATGGAAAGTTGCCTTGGGGTGTGAGGAAGGTAATGGAAGGGTTGTTTGGATGATTGGAGGCTTTAGGTGAAAAATAGTACGTGAGACAATATAAAGATGCATAGGAGACCAAGCTAGGATTTGGGAGGAAACCCTAATTTAAGAGGGGGAAAAAGGAAAATAAATGAGGGTATGTGGAGTATGAGGTGAGAATGGGGGATTGTCATGAGTGGGGAAAGCATAGGTATCATGGGAAGTAAGAGTGGAAGGTGAGAAATGGAGGGGTGACATAAGGAAAGGAGGATGCTAGGATTGACATGGTCAGCTAGGGATTGGTGAGGTCACCTAAGGTTTCGGGGTCACATGTGTATTTGGGAGAGTAACATGAGATGATGAGGGTTAAATATAAGGGTTGTGATGTGCAGGGTGTTAAAATAGTTTGGTTGCATGAGGTAGAGGAGGATATGCCACATAGGCCCAAATTAGGGCTTTCTGAAGGAAACCCTAGGGAGGACTGTGAATGGGCTTAGTGGTGTTAGGTAGTGGGCCTTAACCCACACACCTAGGAGTTGAGCCTCTAGTGTGAGTAGTGGAATAAGGAAAGGATGTTGGGGTAATTGAGAGGTGTCGAAGTCTCAAGATATGGGATGAGCACTCTTGGAAGGATAGAAGTTGAAGATTAGTGACAAGCATGTCAAGGGTGGAATATTATCAAATAAGACACTAAAAATTTAAAGAGGAAGATTGTTGAGCCGGGCCAAGACCGGTCCACTAGTGAATAATAGTGGCTAGGAGTCGGGGTGCCCTATAGACCAGTTCACTAGAGAATAATAGTGGCCAGAAGCATTTTTCCCTGCATGATTTCTGGCCCACTAGCTATAATAGTGGAGGATTCTGTGCTCAATAGACCAAACATAATGAAGCTAAGACATATGAAATACACTAAGTACTTATAGCGAAACAAAATGTGAGTTGGAGCTAGACTGGTCCACCAATGAATAATAGTGGCCAGGAGAATTCTACCTTGGAGACCGGTCCACCGGCAAATAATAATGGTCAGGAGTGTTCTACCCTGTATGTATTCTGGTCTACTAGCTATAATAGTAGGGTTCCAGCACTCACATGGATTAATAAAGAGAGTGTGTGAAATGAGTATATTGTTATGAGAACTAAAGAACAAGTTTATCTAGAACATAACTTGACCTCATTATTTGTATTATTATATGTTGCCTATATGATCATGCTTGTGTTATATGCCTTAAAAATTGGCCTTAGTTGCAAGGTTACCTTACTCAGTACGTAGCATACTGACCACCCGTTTCATGGGTGCTACTCATTCTTATGAGCAAAAGGCCCTTCTGACTTCATGCATGTCAATGATACTATCTTCGATGCCTACGATATTTATGAGCCATCAGACGGGGCTAAGAGTTAAGTCTGGATCGAGAGTGACATGGCCGGATTCTATCTTCCATTCCATTTTTCCTATATCGTTATAATTTAGTTTTATTCTGTTGTATGGTGTTTTTAATCGTTTGGAACTTTAAATTCTTACTTTTGGATTGTACCTCTTTTAGTTACCGCACTTTGATTTTTTGTATAGTTAATAGTTCATTTCTTTTGTGGATTCTTGTTTTAATTATCGACTTATGTTTGATGTTAATCCCATTCAGTCTTAGCACTTGGTACTGGAACAGTAGGAGTGAACCGATCGGGTACTAAATGTGGCGGTAATATCCCTAGAATTTACATTTTTGTTATTTCTCTTTTGCTAAACCTTTTCATTAAATGAAATTTTTCAATAGTAAAAGTTGGGTGTATTACAAATTAAACTACCAAAACCTTATAAAAAAATAAAACATTGAAACTTAGAATTCATTAAATAAATTTTACATGTCAAGAAATTAAATTTGGGAAGGAAAATAAATTTGCCACCTCCAAGAGAAAAAAGCTAAAAAATTAGATGAAAGGAAACTTGACTTTCTCCTAAATCTAACTCTTTATTGCTTAAGGTTAAAACAAAATGGAGCTAGAGAAAGGATAAGCTAACTGAATTAAATTCCAATGAGATCTTGAAGTGGGGAGAAATTAAGATAAGGGTTTGAGAACATTGGTATTTTAAAGGATGAAAGAAAATTAATAAAAAAAGATTATTAGGGTTATTTATAGTCAACAAATCGGTTAAAGAATGAGTGAGGTTATGGAACAAACCAAAAACCTTGATTTTACTATTTGAATCTAAGTATAATGGGCAAACCTATCATAAATAGGTTGAATTCTATTCTAGATCTCAAATGGTGATTTTCTAGAGAATACAGGTTAAATTCATCTAGAAAAATATTGAACACAAGAAGGGAAATGCAAGATTGGCATGGGAAGCAAATATCCCAGCCATATAGGGACAATCTAGAAATTGAAGCATACTTCTAGAGGTGTGTAAAGGAGAGAAAAAGAAGAAGAAAAGAGTGAGGTTATCCTCCCCCTCATCTATTGAAATCAAGCCCTTGAATTTACTCAAGGTAAGGATTAAAGTTAGATAAGTGATAAAAAAAAGGGTTAAGAATCACTTAATAACTTATTGGAGTTGGATGATCAAAGTACCATTCTTTCATAAGAATTTTCCAAAAAAAAAACTAGTCGATAAACTAGTTGATAAACTAGTTGATCGGTTAGACATACCAGCCAACTATTCTATAGACGAGTCACCTTAAACTAGTCGATCAATTTAGTTTAAATAAATCCTTAGCTAAAATGACAAACAAATTGATCAATTTCTAAAACAAATTTATTAGTTCGCCAAGAAAGCTCACTTTATTCAATTTTTCTAAAATTTTCCAAATTTCTTATTACATCAAACCTAATTATTGTTCCGAATTAAGGTTAAACATTATTCAATTTATTGAACAGAATACTTTCTCATTTTATAAATATCACAAAAATATAGGATAGCATAGGCAGTAGTATAGATTTTGTACCAAGGGGATGCAAATGTGCCATAGAAAACGTGTACAACAACCCTTCCCATGCTATGCTTGCTGACTTTGAGATTGCTTGCAAGTTAAGGCCTAATCTAAATAGCTAATGATTACATAGGTTTATTCCTCGTAAAATAAGCAGTATAGAAGTTACAAAAATTGCTACCAAACTCTAAACAGTTCAAGTTTATCAAAGTCTTTGATGTGCTCAAATTTTTATGCCAAATAGTGGCCCTTGTCATATGGGATTTATATGCTATTTTCCTAAGTAAAATATCAATTATTCCTCAATATTTTTATAATATTTAATCATTTCTCAAGTTTTTCTCTTTTGAATAGATTTTGTAGGAAAAGATAAAAATGAAAAATTCAAAGAAAAAACCAAAAGAAAGAGGAGATGAAGTAAAGAACACATTAAGAGATATTGAATCAAAGGAAGAAAAGATTAGAAATGAAGAATAGATATCAAAGGGAAGCTTGTGTTGAAATTTCATAGAGAAATGATGAAGGAACAAAGGACACAGTACCCCCATGTTTCCTAAACAAGGACCATGTTTTCCACTAGAAGGAAAAACATCTCGGTTTTTAAAATCCAAAAATTGGCAGAGAATTTAAAGAAAAACTAGGAGGTCCCATGTTTTTCTTACTTTTTGTAACCGCTCATACAAACTTTTTCCTAATATATTCTTTGACAATTCTAGAGTTTGAAGAGTCAATTTTTGGATTTTCTCTTTTTCTCTATTCTCTCTAGAAAACACATGTACTCCACAATTCCAATCCTCTTTATTTCCTTGTATTTAACTAAACAATTAACATTCTGTAATTTAAGTTGATAATTTCTTCTCCATTCCTCTCTTAATTACAAGTTCTGAATTTTGATTGAATGCAAGTAAATTATTTTCATTGCATTATTATTTCTCTTATTTTTGGTCTTTCATTATTAATTTATTATAGATAAATTTATTTAATTATATGTTGTTACAATTATGAAGATAGTAGAGTAGATAATATAGGGTAGGAGGATTTGATGATAGAATTAGGTTGCGAATACGATTGCATGATCCAAGCTTATATGATTAAGGTCATAGTTGACTACTTTCTATTAGCAATGCTACCATTAATTGAATCTAGCATTCTTAACCGAGGTTATTAATTGGTTAGGTGATAAATTGAGAGCTTATTCAATTTATTAGAGTTAAGAGAAAGCAAAGAGATGAATTATTATGAGTTTCTAAAAGTCTATTTTAAATTATATAGAATCAATCTTTCCTCCATGATTATTTGATATCCTAATTCAATAATCAATACCTTTGTATCCTTATTCATTAATTAGTGAGTAAAGTGTTTTATTATTTATCCATAGTATAGGACTTAGTGATAGAAATAATTGTTATTGCATAACTGGGATTTTAACATTGATTACAGAATTATTAATTATATACCATTCTTTGTGGGTTCAACACCTTCTTGCCATCTACTACATATTTGGAAATTAGTATTTATTTACTAAATTTGTTATGCATACGATAGCACATCAAATTTTTGGTGTTGTTGCTGGGGAATGGCAATTATAATCTTTATGTTTGTTTTTTATGTTGTTTCTTATTTTTATTTTTAATAATTCCCCAATTGTACTTATCTATTCTTCAATTGTGTATAATCTTCAGGAACTCGCATTTAAGATTATTCATGATTAAGCATCAAGGACAAATCATCCTGCCAATAGACCCTAAATCTTCCTCTCCTATTGCAAACAGAAGAAGAGGGAGATTGGAGTACGCTTATCATATTCCATTACCTTTTGAAGAAAATTATACAAATTTGGAAGAAGACCATATAGAGGATTTGTTTAATTCACCTTGTTACATCAATCCATCTATAGTAGATTGAACACTCAAGGAGCTACCTGCTCCTGTTTTCAACCCTAACCATTTATGCATTAATTATCCTACAAAAAATGGTACTTGTGAGATCAAACCTTGTTTGATACATGCTTTACCTATTTTTATAGGATTCAGGGACAACAGCTTAATGGGTTTAAGATGGTTCATCGATCCCAACAAGTTTCTTAAGGAATTCCATATTACATGTTATGGTATGAAACTGAAAGGACTAAGTGTAGAACAAATGAAACTTAAATCTTTTCCTTTTTCTTTGGCTTATGTTGCAAACAAATGGTTGTATGACTTACTAGTGGGTTCTATGACTACTTGGACTGATATACAAAAGGTTTTCGTTGAAAAATATTTTCCTTCATCTAGAGCAACTAACATAAGAAAAGAAATTTTTGGTATTAGGCAAGATGGAAGAGAATCATGGCATGAATATTAGGAACATTTCAAGAAGTTATGTGGTAGTTGCCCCAATCACCAAATCATTAAGAAATTGTTAATACAATACTTTTATGAAGGATTATCCCCCATGGATTGAAACATGACCGATGCGACTAATGGTGGTGCATTGGTTGATAAAACCCTTGGTAAAGCTAAAAGATTAATTGCTAATATGGCATCTAACTCTCAATATTGTAGTAGGGGTAGTACTTCTTTGTCTCAATAGGTGAAAGAGGCTAGTATCGTAGAATTAAAAACACAAGCGCTAAATTTGACAACTCTAGTAGAAAAAGTTGTGGGTGACAAGATTCATGTAAAGGTATGTGGAATTTGTTCTTTTATTGGTCATCCTACTGATATATGTCTTACTTTGCAGGAAGAAAACAAGTGAATGCCATTAGAGGACAACAAATACTAAAGAGGAATGATCCTTTGCTCCAACGTAGAATCTAGGATGGAAGGATCATCCTAACCTAAGGTATGGCAACAATTAACAAGGTGGTAATTCATACTTATGACCACCATTTTTTCAAAATCAACAAGGATCAAATCCACCTCCAAGATTCTTTCAAGTTCCACCAAATCATCAAAGACCACCATTTCAACCATTACCTCCACCACAAGTTCAACAACCATAAGGAGGAATGCCTTTAGAAGATTTGGTGAAATATTTGACTACCAATACATTACATTTTCAACAAGAAACTAGAAATGTTATCAAGAACATGGAGAATCAAGGGAATCAATTAGAAGATTCCCTTAGGAAATTACAAGCACAAAGTTCCTCAAAATTCCCAAGTCCGACAGTAAGGAATCCTAGGGAAAATGCTAGTACTATCACAACTCAGAGTGGGAAACAATTGGTAGGTCCAAGTCAAGTGAGTGAAGAGGAAGAAATAAGTAAAGAAGAAGATGAGATAGGTTTTGAAAATAAAATATTGAAAATTCTCCACGAGTAACTAAAGGTGAGTCTTCTACGCCTATTAAAATTAGTACTCCTTTTTCCTAGCTGATTGACAAGAAACACGAAGCTGAATTATGACAAGCAGATGTTTCACATATTTATAAAGGTGGAGGTTAATATCCCTCTCATTGATGCAATTAAACAAATTCCAAGGTACGTAAAATTCCATAAGGACTTATGTACTAACAAAAGGAAACTAAAGGGGGATGAAAAGGTAAGTGTGGGAGAAAATGTATCAGCAATTTTGCAAAGGAAACTTCCACCAAAATGCATTAATCTAGGCATTTCTACCATCCCTTGCAAGATTGGAAACACAAGGTATGAAAGATGTTTCTTAATTTAGGTGCTTCAATCAATGTGATGCCTTTATCTCTCTTTAATGCACTAAGTCTAAGTACTTTAAAGGAAACTCGTGTTATTATTCAGTTGGCTGATAGATTTAACACATAGCCTAAAGGAGTAATTGAAGGTGTATTATTTTAGGTGAATGAGCTAGTATTCCTTACTCATTTTTATGTGTTAGATATATAGGATAATGGTTCATCTAATCCTTCTCATATATTATTAGGTAGACCATTCTTGAAAACTTCAAAAATAAAAATGGATGTACATGATGGAGTATTGACTATGGAGTTTGATGGTAAAGTCATTAGGTTTAACATATATGACTCCATGAGATATCCTACAGATGATGAATCGGTCTCTATGATCAATGTTATTAATGATTTAACTAAAAAGGTTTATGAATTATCATATACAGATCCCTTAGAATTAACCTTAACTCAATGCTTAGAAACTGAATTTTCAAAAGAATTGAATGAGAATTTTGATATTGATGAAGTGATTAAAGAGATAGTGGCTACTTTAGGAGCATGTCCTGGTAGAATCGAAAGATTTATGAATTTACCATTGACATTGGATAGACATTTACCTTCCATAGAGCAAGCACCAGAAGTGGAGTTGAAAGCTTTACCTAACCATCTTAAATGTGCAATATTGGGAGAAAAAGATACCCTTCTTGTTATCATCTCTAGTGACCTAACACCCAAACAAGAAGAAAAACTTATTAATGTTTTGAAGAAGTATAAATCTACTTTGGGATGGACGGTTGCTGATATTAAGGGTATAAGTCCTTCAGTATGTATGCATCAAATTTTAATGGAGGATGATGTTCAGACAAGTAGGCAAGTACAACATAGGCTAAATCCAATTATGATAGAGGTGTTAAAATTGTTATCTATGGGAGTCATTTATCCAATTTCCGATAGTAGTTGGGTTAGTCCTCTTCAAGTAGTACCCAAGAAAACGGGAATCACTATAGTGGAGAATAACAAGGGAGAAATGGTTCCTACTCGAGTTCAAAATGGTTGGAGGGTATGTGTAGATTATAGGAAATTGAATTCCATGACTAGGAAAGATCATTTTCCTCTACCATATATGGACCAAATGTTAGAGAGGCTAGCGGGTCATGCTTATTATTGTTTTCTTGATGGATATTCTCGGTATGTGCAGGTTCCCATAGCTCCATAAGATCAAGAGAAGACCACATTCACATGTCCTTATAGTACATATGCCATTTGGGCTATGCAAAGCCCCTACCACATTTCAAAGATGTATGTTAAGCATATTTTCTGAATATTTGGAGAAAATTATCAAGGTATTTATGGATGACTTTAGTATTCATGGTGATACTTTTGATCAATGCCTAGATAATTTAACTCTTATCTTAAAAAGGTGTCTTGAAACAAATCTTGTACTAAACTTTGAAAAATGCCATTTTATGGTTTAACAAGGATAGTTTTGGGACATGTCATTTCTATTAAAGGAATCAAATTAGATAAGGCAAAAACTGATCTTATAGCTTCATTACCTTATCCATCGACTGTTAAAGATGTGCGTTCATTCTTGGGACATGCTGGACTTTAATGCCGATTCATTAAGGATTTTTCTAAAATAGCCCAACCTTTATGTAAGCTTCTTTAGAAAGAAATAGAGCTTTATTTTGATGATGCATGTAAGAAAGCATTTGAACATATGAAGGAAAAATTGATTAGTGCACCCTAATTCAACCACCCGACTGGAATTTTCCCTTTGAATTAATATGTGATGCATCTAACTATGCTATTGGTGTAGTTTTAGGTCACATGATTGGAAAATATCCACATTTGATATACTATGCCTCACAAACTTTTAATGAAGCCCAACTTAATTACACAACCATAGAGGAGGAGCTTCTCACCATTATCTTTACTTTAGATAAATTTTGTTCTTATCTTTTAGGCACTGATATTATTGTTTATTCTGACCATGTAGCTTTGAAATATCTGTTGGCAAAGAAGGAAGAAAAACCAAGATTGATTAGATGAATACTTCCACTCTAAGAATTTAATCTACACAAAAAAGATAAAAAAAAAAGGATCAAACAATGGAATAGCAGATCATCTAAGTAGATTAATCAAGGAGGTTGAAGTTGAGGCACCCATCAATGAAGCATTTCCAGATAAACAAATTCATGTACTTGAAAATGAAATACCATGGTATGCTGATATGGTAAATTTTTTTGTCACAAAGGTATTTCCTTCACATTTTACTAAAGCACAAAAGGATAGAATGAAGAGTCAAGTAAAGTATTTTTTTTATGGGATGATCCATATTTGTGAAAACAATGTGCTGACCAAATCATTAGAATGTGTATTCTTGATAGTAAATTTCTTTCTATCTTAACATTTTGTCATAACTATGCTTGTGGCGGTCATTTTGACCCTAAAATAATAGCTCATAAAATTTTATAAATTGAATTTTACTGGCCTCCCCTATTTAAGGATGCTTATGAATTTTACAAAACATGTAAAAATTGTCAAAAGACTAGAGGATTTCATAGGTCCTAGAAATGAAATTCCACAAAACACTATTATTGCATGTGAAATTTTTTATGTTTGGGGTATGGATTTCATAGGTCCTTTTCCATCATCTTTTGGTTTCAAATATATTCTTGTTGCTATAGATTATGTGTCAAAATGGGTGGAGGCAAAGGCCACCCGTAATGAAAAGCTTAAAGTTATTGTAGATTTTCTTTGAACTAATATTTTTACAAGGTTTGGCTTGCCAGAAGGTATAATAAATGACAAAGGTTCACACTTTAGCAATAGAAGGGTTGAAGCATTGTTAAAGAATTATGATGTGACAATCAAATTTTCATAGCATATCATGCACAAAAAAACGGTCAAGCCGAAATATCCACCAAAGAAATCAAATCAATTCTGGAAAAGATGGTGAAACCGACAAGGAAGGGTTGGAGCTTACATCTGAATGATGCTATCTGAGCATATCGCATAGTATTCAAAACTTCAATTGGTATGTCACCATATCATCTGGTCTACGGTAAGCCTTGTCACCTTACAGTCGAATTAGAACATAGAGCTTTTTGGGTTGTAATGAAATGTAACATGGAGTCAAATGAAATTGGAAGACATAGGAAAATTCAGCTACAAGAACTTGAGGAAATAAGAAATGATGCTTGAAACTGCATTGCGATACAAAGATCGAACTAAGGCAGTTCATGATAAGTTTATTCTTAGGAAGAATTTCAAGATCGGTCAAAAAATGTTATTATATCATTCTCATTTAAAGTTCTTTCTTGAAAATTTAGGGTCAAGATGGATTAGCCTGTTTATTGTGACTAATGTGTTTCCTCATGGTGCAGTAGAGATAAAAAATAAGAAGATAGAAAAAATGTGGAAAGCGAATGGACACTATCTCAAACCTTTTTATGAGGGACACTATGTGAGAAACTTGGAGGTGGTAGATCTTACCACTCCAAGTTATGAAGGCTGAAATAGTGGGACATTACCACTTGGGGAACACCCAAGTGTTGTACATAATTTTTTTACCATGTTTTTTTATATAATTTATGTATATTGTGGTTGTGTATTTTTTCTATTTTATGTGTTTTCATAACTCTCACTTATTATGTGTGTCATATGAGTATGTTTTTCTTGTTTTGTAGTGTAAATAATGAAATGTTTAAAAAAATCCTCACGACCTTATCATATTTGGAAGATTCTTCATGTTCTTATTGTAGGAATATTTTGAAGGAAAATAGAAGAAGAATAAAGGAACACGGGAGCGCCATATTCCAAAAACATGATTCGTGTTTTACCATCAAAATTTTCCAAGCAAAATAGCAAAAGGAAGAAAGATTCAAAAATAACATGGGGGTCCGTGTTTATTAAACACGGACTGTGTTTTCATGTCACGAAATTCAGCCTCTTCTAGCAACATTCAAAAATAACACGGGGGGTCCATGTTTATTTAACTTGGATCGTATTTTTATGTCAAGGAATTCAAAGTCTTCTAGCAACATTCAAAAATAACATAGGGGGTCCATGATTATTTTAACACGGACCATGTTTTCCTATTAGGAAATTGAGCATGTTCCAATAACATTCATAATGAACACGGGGGGTCTATGTTTACTAAACATGGACCGTATATATTTGTCAGGAATTTTTACTGTTTGACATAATATTTTTAAATTAACATGGGGGTTCTGTGTTTTTGAAACAAAGACCATGTTTTTTTTTAAAAAAAAAAACAAACTACAACTACCCGTGTTATTTACATTACAGAACATAGCCCCCATTTTCCCTATTAGCGTCTTTGCCGAAAGCGAAATCGAAATTTCCTTCCTCTTCAAATCTTTCATTATCTTGCCTAAATTCTCCATAACCATTCATCTTCTTTTCAATTCTTCATCTCTACTACTTCTACAACCAATTTGTTTTCCTCAAATTCACTTCCAGCACTCATATTCAGTCACTCTTCACAAATCTACACTCTAAACTCTAATTTCAATTCTTGCTCAAATACTATCTGATCTCAACAAATTAGCTTAGGGATTTTTTTAGTTCTATTTTTTGAGCATTATCCGGTCTATATTCTACAAAAATAATTCCCAAAATCGCAACTCAAAGATGGCACCCAAAAAGAAACAAAGAACTGAGGGAGAATCTTTAAGACAACGGGTATCACCAACTCAACATCAAAATAGAAGGAACATACCAAATGAGCTAGGTACTACATTTACCACACCTGAACAACAACAAAGGTATGATTATTTATCTGAAAGGCATATTACTAGAACACGTTATTTAGATGACAGTTATCTCAATACACTAGGTATACATGCGCAAGTCACACAACTGCTAAGAATTGTTGGATTGCATAACTTTATCTATTGTACTAATCATACATATAAACGTTTAACGTTAGAAATTCTTAGTGCCTTTGAATTACATGCTAGATCATCTATAGAGGAACATGGGTATATTAGCTTTTGCATCTTTAATGAGGATAGGCAAATTTCCCTACATGAATTAGCCCACATTTTTATGTTACCTCTGGGGGGGAGAGCGTGTTATACCCCCATGATTTAATGTGGATAATTTTTTTGCTAAAATTGGTGATGTTTCCAATATACCAACCACTAATACCTTCAGAATCATAGAAGCCGAAGCTTCAAGGATATTCAATCTGGTTTTTCGATATTTACAAAGACTGTTAGCTAGCACCATTTTTGGGTGGGGGATAGTATAGGGGTAGTTTGATCCATAGAGCTTTTCTTCATCAATTCTATGCTAGATCAGGACCAAATTAACACTACCTATTTTCTAGCTAAGCAATTTAAAAGAGTTAGCAACTCTAAGTAGGGAGATATTGTCATTGGTGGTTTAATTACCACTATTTGTCTAAGTATAGACCTTCTCATTCTAGATGACATACCAATAGAAGCCATGAGCACATGAATAGACATTGAACATTTCCATTTATCGTATCTTATTGAACATAGGGGCAATGTATTGTATCTTTCCTGCCAGAGACGTGCTCATTTTCCCTTATCTAATGCTGCTAGAACTAACCCTTTGAACTAATGAAATTAGCAGCCAACCGATGATGAAGATGCTCCTGCTCCTCCTTGTGATTGAGCATCCTTTTCCCCCTTATGGTGAATAAGCACCACCTCCTCCTCCCCCTCATTCACATGTTGGATCCTCATCCTCTTCTACTTATGTGCCCGAATGGCACATCCAATTTCAAACTCAAGTTTACTCCCAATTAGATTCTCTACACAAAACTCAAGATCAAATGATGGAGATGATAAAAACTCTTTACAAGTTTCACCTCGAGAATAGGGATCCACCACCACCGCCTTCATAAATCCTATTCCTATCTTCTTTTTCATGGGTTAGTTCATTGGGGGTAATGAACAAACTAAGTAGGTGGATGCACTTGTAGTGATATATGTAGTTAATGTAGTCTTTATTGGTGTTATTTGCATATATATTTTTATTTTTCTTTCTTTCTTTGTTTGCATTATTTTGACTCATTTTCTAATTATGCGATCTTGTATTTTTTTTTGTCTGGTTAGTGTCTAAACAAGAAGTGTTAGATTTGATTTATCCATTCATTGAGTAAGCAAAGTAATGGGACTAAATCTTTTGATAAAAGCCATTTTTAAATCATAATAACTGATTTGATCACGATCTTCCAAAACCTTAAAAACATAAATTGGGATTGTGATAGTGGTAAAAGAAAGAGAGTTAGAATAGTTAGAAATTAATCCATGCATTGATTATGAATGAGATGAAATGAAAGTCAAAATTGGTAGATATATCATTGGGAGTGCTTGAGCCTAATCTTTGGACACATTATTTATCCAAAATTTTTTTTTCTTTTGTGTGTTTTCTCTAATGATATGTGAAACTAGAATTTTCCATTAGATCTCTTCGAGACTGCATAGAAATTTAGAATATTTGAAAATAATAAAGGCACTCTTCTTTCTTTGTTAGAAACATGACCAAATAGCCCACCTTGAAATTGTTATCCACTACATAAACCCTTTGAGCCTAAAGCCTTATTCTATTGATCTAACCTTTGTTAACAACTCATCTCCATATACATTTTTCTTTCCTTACTCTATGATTAGTGGAGCAATAGGGTTTTAAGGAGAATAATTATTTTGTTAATAAGGTAAAATTCAAGCATAGTGGTGTGGATATCATAAAAATAATGGGTGAAGTAGCTAAGTTCTTCTCCAAAAAAAATAACAACTCTTTTTTTGTTTATTTGGTTGAAGGGAAGGGTTTGAAATTAGAATTGATAAAAAAAAGGGTCAAATAAAGTAAGGGAGAAAAGGAAGAATTATAACTTAATAGAAAGAAAGAAATTTCTTATCTGGTTAATAGAGTCAAGCTACAAACCCAAATTTATATCCCACCTTATAACCCTAGCCCCATTACAACCAAATTTAAGATATTTTGATTCTTATATAATTTAGTTCTCTTAAGTAGTGGCAAATTAAAAGTAATGGCAAACATATGGGTGATCATTATCATTTGGAGAAATTTTGAGAGTAAACAAATTGTACCCTAGACATAAGATTGAGCGTTTACACGTACCAAAAGTAAGAATCTACCAATTTAACTTTCATTAATCTTAATCTAACTTTGCATGGTGAGATCCTAACTATATTGATTCCTGTTCCTTAACCACTTGAGTATTTGATAAAACTGTTTATAGAGTATGTTAGATGTGTGATCTAAAACATTCCTAATGTTTCAATCTTGTGATTTATAAATGTTTTAAGTTCCAGTGCATTGTTAAACTCTGTGAATGACTAAATCCAATATTAAAATTCTTGTAGTTCAGAACTTATCTCACTTGTAATCTTTGATGCTTCTCTTGTGCATGACATGATGTTGCTTAAGGACAAGCAACAATTTATGCATGGGGGTATGTGACACATGGGATTTATATATTATTTTTCTGAGTAAAAATATCATTTATTCCTCACTATTTTTATAAGATTTAATCATTTTTTGAGTTTTCTCTTTTGAATAGATTTTATAGGAAAAGATAAAAATAAAAAAATTCAAAGAGAAAACCGAAGGAAAGAGGAAATAAAGCAAAGAACACATCAAGAGATATTGAATCAATGGAAGAAAAGAATAGAAATAAAGAATAGACATTAAAGGGAAGCTCGTGTTGAAAGTTTATAGAGAAATGATGAAGGAACAAAGAACACGGTGCCCCCGTGTTTCCTAAACACGAGCAGTGTTTTCCACTAGAAGACAAAAATCTCAGTTTTCACAATCAAAAAATTGGCAAAGAATTCAAAGAAAAACACGTAAGTCTCGTGTTTCCCAAAACACGGACCGTGTTTTTCTTAATTTTTGTAACTGCTCATACGAAATTTTTCCTAATATATTCTCTAACAATTCTGGAGTTTAAAGAGTCAGTTTTTGGAGTTTGAAAGTTTAATTCTCTCTTTTTCTCTATTCTTTCTAGAAAACACATGTACTCCACAATTCCAATTCTCTTTATTTCCTTATATTTAACTGAACAATTAACATTCTATAATTTAAGTTGATAAGTTCTTCTCCATTCCTCTCATAATTGCAAGTTCTCAATTTTGATTGAATGTAAGTAAATTCTTTTCACTGCATTATTATTTCTCTTATTTTTGGTGTTTCATTTTTTATTTATTAGTGATCATTGATGTTAATTATAGATTAATGCATTTAATTGTATGTTGTTACAATTATGAAGATAGTAGAGTAGATAATATAGGGTAGGAGGATTTGATGATAGAATTAGGTTTCAAATATGATAACATAATTTGAATTCATGATTCTAGATGAAATTTAATTAAATTAATGGATGGAATTGAATGATCTCGCATCATAGATTAAGAATTTAAACTAATTAGATTGATCACCTATCTATTTTAGATCTTAATCTAAACTAGGATAACGGAATTAGTACTTAATTATTAATTAACGTTTCCATAGTAGCAAAAGATTAATTGTTAATCTTGTTTATTAATTCATACGATTGCATGATCCAAACTTGTGTGATTATGATCATAGTTGACTACTTTCCATTCGTAATGCTGCCATTAATTGAATCTAGCATTCTTAGCCTAGGTTATTAATTGGTTGGGTGATAAATTGAGAGCTTATTCAATTTATTAGAATTAAGAGAAAACAAATAGATGGATTATTATGAGTTTCTAAAAGTCAACGTTAAATAATTTAGAATCATTCTTTTCTCCATGATTATTTGATATCTTAATTCCATAATCAATAACTTCCTATCCTTATTCATTAATTAGTAAGTAAAGTGTTTTATTATTTATCCATAGTATAGGACTTAGTGATAGAAATAATTGTTATTGCATAACCAGGGTTTTAACGTTGATTACATAATTATTTATTATATACCATTCCTTGTGGGTTCAACTGCTTCTTACCATCTAGTATGTATTTGAAAATTAGAATTTTTTTTATTAAATTTGTTGTGAATACGACAGTGCATCAGCCCCCATGAGATGGATTGTCATGAATTGTTGGTGGCTGCTATTTATGTGAAATTGGCTTATTATTTTTCCTTCCAAGATGACTTGATAAGCCATGTTTGAGCCATTTATAAGCAACTTTAAGTTATCAAAAAAAAAAGGTGATGACTAGAAGGTGTTGTTGCATGGCTTCCCATTTTAGTGTTTAATTCAACCCTAATAAGAAGGTTTTATTGCCTTCCAATATAGGAAAAGTTAATGATTAACATTTTATTAAAATGGTTGGGACATCTTTATGCTACCCAAGGCTTGTTTTTTTGATACCCAAACAACCATTGCCCTTATTGTAAGATGAACTTAATGATTCATTTTTTTTTTGAAGTTGAAGGTGTAATAATTAACACCATGAATGATAGAGATTAATTGATGATGTCTTAATGCCTTTGAAACTATCAAAATATATATTAAACATTCTCTTATCTAACTCTCTCATTATCATAAATATGGTATACGTAACATATTTTAAACTCCCTTTGATGAGAATAGCTACAAAATATCCTTCTTGATTTGTGTACAAAAAGATGAAAAATCACGAAAAGTTTTATTAGTGAAACTAAAAAGGATGGTGGATGCTCCCACATCACACTAATCCAAGCTCAAAACTTTGCAGATGATTTTGTAACCAAATCATACAAATAATTGTCTATTTGTAGAGGAGAGATGAGATGAAGAAGAAGGTAAAGAAACCATGAAGCGAAGCAACAATTTTTGGTGATTATGTCCCCCAAATCTAATTAAGTTCAAATAACATTTGAATCAATGGTGATGAAAATCCTCAGGATGAGTTTTGAACAGTATAAAACACAATAATCAAATTACAAGATGAAATGGTGGATATTTGGACCAAACCCAGTCACAAAGAACACTAAGTTCAAACAAACTACTTGATTGGTTCAACAAAACCTATTGTATATTCATTACCATTCGAGTAGTCCATAAGAACAATTCAGTTGATTCTTCTTAATCAAAAACTTGAAGAGCTGAAGACGCCGTTGGCTAGTATTGTCCAAACCGATCTATTCATTTCCAAAGAAACCTATCCTACCCTAAAACAAAACCCTCCTCCAAACCTTTTAAAACCAAAACAAAGCACAAATCCAAAATATAATTAAACACAACCAAATCATGAATAACCACATTATATAACATGCATCAAAGGGATATAAAAATTTGGGTATTACAAGAGTAGATACCACATGTAGGGCATTGTTTGGCACACAAAAGCTAGGAGGGAACTAGTGTTGGCAAGTTTGGCTGTGTGGAGTATTTGCAGCACCTTTTATGACATGTTTATGGCTTATTATAATTAGTATCAACCCATAATATAGGTGATTCATTCTAGCTTCACTTTTGTAAGTTTAATGATGTTTTAACTAGATAAATATCCCTTTAAATTGTAATCAACCATAAATCAAATTATAGGAGATGGGGGTTGATGGGCGACTTTGACAAGTCGGAAAAAAAATCAATGGTTGAGTTAGCCTTAGTTAGGTTTAAATAAGGAGTTTAACAAGCTTAGTTTGATTATAACTAAGTTAGGCCATTAGAAACTTCCTTTTTTTTTTCTTTTTAAATGTAGTCCAAATTCCCTCACACTTCTATTAGTGTAGTGTTGTCTTGAATGAATGGTGACACTTGGTTGCCTTATTTTTCCTCTCTTTCCAAAAGTGAACACCTCAAATTATAGGGGACGATTCTAATCTCAAATCATGTTTCTTTTATCTATTGCAAGGTTTGAATTATAGTTACAAGTGTATGATTCTAAAGGATATTTAGTTCATATCTATTTCATCTTCAACTTCTCTCTATTTTTTTATCTCTCAATTCCCCATTAGCTTGACCCAGTTTTTTATCCACCATGAATAAGAACTTGGGTGGTCAAAAATGTTATTTTGTATCATAAAACAAATGTCATAAATCCAAAATTTAACAGAAGGGCATGGTTATGCAGGTGTAGAAAATGGGCACATTTACTATAAAAACATAGAGATTTTTAGCTCAATATTCCAAATACATATACATATACATATATATTTTATTAATAAGATTAAAAGTTTAAAGTTAAACCTTAGTTTGGATTTACTTATCCAAAATAGATATATAGAATAATTATTTATTTAATAAAAATTATGCTAAAAACAACTTTAAAGAGTAATGCCCCGTTTGGATTGGGGTGGATCGGGGTGAACGAAGGTGAATCAATTGATTCACCCCGTTTGGCTATCAGGTTAATATTTTAACCTAGGTGAATCGGGGTTAATGTTTTACCTCCATTCACCTCGATTAACCTCGTTTTTATTAACCTCCGATTTCGGGGGTAACGGAGGTGAAGGTGAAAGAATAAGTAAATTTTTGACTTAATAGGACTAAAAAACCCCTCAATATGACTTATTTATTTAAATAAGGATATAAATATTATTTATTTTATTATTATAATCTTCATTTACCTCAATTTAAACGAAAATTTTAAAATATTCACCCTGATTCACTCAGGTTAGTTTAATATCATCCAAACAGAATTTTAAAATATTTACCCCGATTCATCTCAATTCCCTTCACCTAAATTAATTTTTAATGTTTACCCCTACCTCGATTTACCCCAATCCAAGCAAGCGGAGCCTAAAAGTTTATAGTTCTCTCCTACAATGCTACTCAACAAAAATTTTCGAACATGAGAAACCGTCGCGCGCCGATCGTGTTCGGCCTTATGGCCGAGACAGTTTCCCACCTTATCCACATTCCTCGATGCTTTTTATCTCTGCCCTGTGTACCACGCTCTTCGATTGACATCGCACTTATGTATGGCGACAGCTAACACCTTGAAGTTCAGTACCGCCGACTCCATAAACTACCACCAAATTCCGTCGATTATTCGATGTCCATTTCCGAAATCCAAAATACCTATCTACTCATCATCACCGGCTCACTTTCCCCATTCAATATACTCACGTGAAACCCACCCCGCACTTTCCCACACTAGAAGACGCTTCGTTGCTTCAGTTTCCAGCATCTGGGATGCCTTAACAGGTGCGGTTGGCAGAAACAACGCGCAGGAAGCCGTACTTGCCATTCGACAGGGAATGCAGCATTTCCGCCAGGTAATTCTTTCTGAAGGACATAGCAGAGAGTATTCCGAGAAAATTACTTTTAAATAACTAGCCTTTTGTGTAATATAACTTGAATAATAATTTGCTCTCTCTCTCGCACTTGCTTAGGGTGATGTGTGGGGATCCTTGTCGCAGTTTGACCATGCAATTGATCTTGATCCTCGACAAAAGGCATGTATGTTTCCAGACTTGTTTAAGGGCGGTTGATTTTTTGCATTCAGTTTGGAATCCTGAATTCCTGATTTTGTAGTGTTAATTTTGTTCAGATCTTTGGCAAAGGGGGCTTTCTCTCTACTATGTTGATAGGTAATGCCCAGTATTGGTGCCTCGGCATTTTTTTAATTATTGAATTTTGAATCAAGAAGGGTTCACCTTTCTAGTGGATGAAAAGACTCCAAAGAATTTGAATTTTTAAAGGGTATACCGGACATCATTGTCATTTGATGATAAGTGTTGGAATTTGTATTCTCTGAGCCTTTATGCCATATATATATATGTGGGAGGTAACTATGAGTTATGGTAAGAAATGACAATTAAGTCTCTTAGCCAATAGTAATAGTATTAAGAAACTAAAAGGATAGTATTATGAAACTAAACTACATTAATGGTGTCATGAAACTCCAATAATAATGTCATGAAAAGATCGTAACGGTATCATGAAATTACAATAGTAGTGTAATGAAACTATAAGAAAAATGCCATGAAACTAGAATAACAGTATCATGAAACTAATGAAACTATAGTTATAGTTTGATTAAACTATAATATTAGTGTCATGAAACTACAGTGTCATGAGACTCTAGTAATATAATAGTGCCATGAAACTACAGGAATTGGCTAATATGCGTAATTCTCAAGTTCTCATTGTATATGTTATATATATATTTATATATGTATATATTATACTGTTATCATATTATATAATAATTTTGTGTTTGTAGGTTTGAGGAAGGGGCAGAGCAATTTCGGTTAGATGTTGCGCAGAATCCGAATGATACAGAAGAGTCAATATGGTGCTTTCTGTGTGAAGCTCAACTCTATGGAGTTGATGAAGCTAGGAGCCGTTTCATCAAGGCAAGTTTCCATCTTAATATACGATTAAAGAATTTGGAATTATACTATTTAATTGATATTAATCATTAATTTTCTTAGACTACCATCACACTATAAAAGGAGTTGTTCCAATTTTGATTAAGGAAGGTTTTTAGGGTCTTTAGGTGTAAACCTACCAATTCTTCTTGATGTGTTTGCGTTGCCCTTTCTTTATATATATTTTGATACCATCATGTCAACTTGCCTTAACAATTTTGGGCCATAAGATGCACATGTTAAGTTAAAATCTGAGCTTCAGTCTAAACAAGATTTCTCCTGTGACTAAAGTGCCAATCATGGAATACATTATACAGCTGAATATAATATTTGCGTAGTTAACTATATCCGCAGAAGAGACAACAATCAACTGAAATATCATCCCAGAAGTATATTTCTACTGCCTGCAGGTTGGTAGAGATTCAAGGCCAGTGATGCGACAAATCTATTCGCTGTTCAAAGACGGTGGTGATCCTGATAAGGTTTGCATTGTTTTTGGCATGAGTTACTTATTGTTCTGTGGTAGTTTGCACTTTCTAGCTTCATGATGATGATTTATTGTTTGCCTTGATAATGGATGATAGAGATGATTTTTATTTAATTATTATTATTATTATTGGCCTAAATGGTGGAATTCTTATAGGAATCCTATAATATGCAATTGCATAGCCTTAAAAAGCTCTAGTTGAATTCTGACCATGGAAACCGGCATTGCTTCTTTCATTTTATGCATTGCAGCCTACTAACTCATGTGTAGCTGGCTTCTATTTAGTTTTGCAACATTATTTGTACTGCATGAGGAATTTATAATCACCTTTCTGGTGCTTCAATTGAATGTTCGGAGTTGTGCACAGCAATTTGTCTGGTGATAATCTGTTTAACTGTTTTTGTCCTACAATTAAAAACATATGACATCAAGTGCTCAGCTGATCAAAAGCTAAATACTTGTCTCTGGTATTAGTGTCTCAACTGTATCCATCATTTATATGTGCTGAAGATGAAGTATAGGCTTTTCATTGAAGATTATATCTCTTGCAGAAACTACCATATGGTAGTCTCTGGCTACATTACACTCACATGTAGGATATGATATTCATTTTTTAATTCTTTCTTTCATGTTAGATTGTAGCTGCGTTCACAAGCAATCAAGCTGGTGAATATTTCTATGCATCCTTGTATGCTGGGCTTTATTACGAGGCTGTGGTTTGTTCACCTTGTTTATCACTTCTCTTCTTTTTCTTAAAAATGCAGTTCCTTCATTCTAATGTTCCCACATTTGTGCAGGGCAAACCTGATGCTTCCAAGAATTATATAATTGCTGCTTGTCAGAGCTCATATGGACAAAGGTTTGGTTTGAAGACTTCACCATTGTATAAGTATGGTTTCAACAAGATCAGCCACTGAACTTTATTGTTTTTATTCATTTATTTTAATTGCAGATCTGAGGATTATATGGCTTCTCTAGCTAGGGTCCATTGTATTTGTCGGGATTGGAACTCCGAAGACAACTCTACTTTGAGTGTTTGTTAAAAAAACTGTTTTGAAACTTGTTTGAGGTAAAAAATTGCGTTAACATAACATAAATTATTTCTATTCGGGATTGCATAATGTAGAAATGGCTTGGTCTACTATCAATTGGTCAAATTATATTGTCTCTACGTTCATGATCGTACAGGAAATGGATATGATAGGCAATATTACAAGGGTTTTGTTATTTGAGGAACGGGTTTTTACTCGAAGGAATATATATATATATATATATATATATATATATATATATTATCCTCCACTTTGCAATTTTTACTGTATCAACCCCTTTCCACCGGCATTATGTGCCGCACCAACCCCCACCCTATTGGCAACCTATGCCACACCAACCTCGTCCACCGCAACATATATCATTGACTTCCCCACCACACCTATGGCCAACCTCCTCCATCAAACTCTACCATCTGCTATATTTTCTACTTCTCTGCCCCCACTGCGGGCAAAAATTGTTGGTCCTCTAACCCCAAGAACGCCAACATTTGCTAATCCTCTACCCATACGAAAGACAACTTTTGTCTATCTGTTACCTCCACCACCGACAACTTTTGTCGGTCATCTACTCCTACCGCTCATAGTTTTTGCCTTTATGAATAAAAAAGTGTATATATATAGATAATTATAGAAGAATGAGTGATTACGGCTAAATTATCAGATAATTATTACATGTAATGACAAAAAAGTTATCTGCACAGTATAGTCGTATATAGAAAATTATGTGGTTGTGGCTGAAGTATGGACAAAAAAAATTGTCAGAAATAGAGGCTACAGGCAGGGACTTGTGTGGGCATAGGTAGGGAAAAAATTTATTTGATACAAATATATCGTTTCGGTTCCCATCATCTGAATGCTTATATTAAGCAAATAACTTCATGAGTTTTGTTCTTCATCACAGAAAAATCAACTATACGTTTCAATATAAATTTTTCAAAACTATGATTTTGTTCATTCTTCTTATAAAATTTCATATTCTTTTTTTTTTAAATGTTTACAATGAATAATAAATTTAGAAATTCTTTAAACTACGACGAGTTTGAAACTTCGACAAGCTCTAACGAGTTTGAAACTCCAATGACTACGATGATAAGTTTAGAACTCCAATATAATATGATGATAGATTTATAATATCGACAAGTTACGGATAAACAAAAAAATACAAATAAATTCTCCAAATATTAGTTACAACGTAGATAAAGAAGTATATTTTATTTTTTAACTATATTAAATTGTGTTAACGAATTTGGTTTAATAAAATTAATACTTTTTCTTATAATATTATTATGGTGAACTCTTTTTTTTAGGATATGGGGAATACATGTTTTACAATCCAAAATTATCATAGATTTTATTATAATAGAACAAATATTTTCTGGTCGTGAAGGACTTTTAACTTGGGTTAAACAAATAAGTAAAATTTATAAAATAATTTTGATCATCAAAGGTTCTATAAAAAGAAATGGTATAGGAGTTGGTGTAATCTTGATAAGATATGAAAGAAGTGGAGTGTATATTTGTATTAGACCTATAGATACCAAATGTACAAATAGTATAAATTTTGAAAAAATGATTGTCCTTTTTTTAAATTATCAATGTTGAAAATAATAATGGCGGATGGCAAGTGGTAGTTAGAAACGGGACATGCAATCACAAATTAAAAAATTATAAACAATAACATGTTGTTCTAAGTAAGTTGATAGAAAAATAAGTTCAATTTGTTGATAAATTTAACATAGGTAACGTAAAGTCATGGCAAATCATACAACTTCTTTAAAAACAATTTGAAAGACATGTAAGTATGATAAGAAATATTTATAATGCCTAATAGAAGCTTAAGTTAGAAGAAATAGACGATCAAATAATGTTACAACATGCTATGAGTATTGGTGGAGAATTATTATTTTCAATGGCATTGATGTAAGTCGAAATTAAATGTAATAAGTGAATATCTATTTGCACATCCCGTGTCTATTAATATTTTACATGGATTTCCTTTTGTTTTGTAAATGGATTGCATATATAAGATGAATATATATGGAATGTTCTTACTTGAAGTTTTTGGACTAATACAAACACAATTGAATTTAAACATTACATGTACATACATATTATCTAAAACGAAGAAAAATTATTTGTGCGTACTTAAGAGATTAAAAACCTTAATGGATCCATCTATTCTTCCAATCACCATTATTATCAACTAGAAACTTGCTCTCATTTCACTTGTGGAATGTATTTTTCTCACTTCAAAACAATTATTATGTAAGTTTTATGTTGATAAAAATGTGGAGGAAAGATGCAAAAAAGTAACTAGTCATTCATCATTCACACGTCTTATATCACTTTAAAACTATTTCTATATGTGAGTCAGATAAATTGACATCTAATTCCATATATGATTACATGTTGTAATATGTTAGGAGATAGAACGTATGGTTTCAGAGCATTGGCAAGATGTTTAGATTTATACTGACTCATATCACGAGTTATTGGCGAGATGATAGTTGTATGAGAATGTGTTTGTATGTAATAACGTTGATCAAGTTCTTAATACTATTTTCTATTGACTCCAATGACACACTAGATTGAAATGCCATATATTGGTCATGCCATTGCAACCCGTTGTTATGTGTTGTTTGCATATTACTTGTTAAATGCATGTAGTTCATTCCTACCTTTAGTGGCACAACATGGAATTTAAGGTCCTAGAAATGAAGTGACTATATGTTTTTTGAGAGATATGAATCACTATATATCGATATGTGGTTGTTTTAGGACTTTTTTTTCCATTTCAATATTATATGAATACCAGTTTTCATATATTTATGTTTGATAGGTATATCTTTTGGATAATTTTCCACTCCCACCACTACATGAAAATAGGAACAAATAATGTGATAGCAGTGTTTCAAAATGGAATACTCTATATTCTTTAATATTCCAACAATAACTCTCATTAGTACATGATGGCACACAAAAGCCACATCCTCTATCATCGGAATCAACTTTTATCTAGAATTATTATAATTTGTTCTTAGTTTATTTGTATCCAACCTTGGAAGCATCTGCATGATGAATTTTTACAAATTTGTCTTTATTTTCTTGTTACCTTTCTACGATAACTTAAATATTTTATATATGGTAATCGGATATATTTGTATGTTATTCAGCTTAAGTATCTCAATGTTCGACGTGATCAATGTGGATTAAATTATACTTTCTTAATCATGAAATAAAATAGAAAATACATTCTATAATTGTAACAAACATATTTTAATCAAAGTATAACTATATAGTAATACATCAAGGTCATTAAAAATGCCCATGTCCATGCCCATGTCCATACCTAAGTAAAGTAACACCTAAATCATGCAAAAGATTTTCAATACATGTAACTAGTTATTGATAATTTGGAGCTAACTCTCCCCTCCAATAGAATTGATAGATATTTTTATGTGCTTCATTATGATTTCTTTTGGATGGAATTTGATGTTCATCATTTAGATGCTCAGCAAAATATTCATCCGTCATTGCCAATACATATCTATGAGTTCTAGGAACATACCTATCCATATAGTTGAAATACTCTAAAGCCCTAATTTAGGAAATTATGATAAAATAGGGATTTATGAGGGAAAATTAATAAATATATTATTTTATTAAAATAAGGGGAGTATTTAAGATAAAAAATAAGGTAAAATAATAAAGAATTTAATTAGGAAAGATTAGAGTATTTTGCTAGTCAAAAATAGAATTTAGAAACAATTACCCAAAATATCCTAAATAAATATAAAATGGAATTTAATTATTATTTTCCTAATATTTATTATTTTAAAATATTTAAAAATACCAAAATATCCTAAATACCCCAACCAAACTATTTTTTCCTTTTTTCTTTTTTTTTCTTTTTCCCTTTTCCCTTCCTTTTTCCTTTTTCTTTCTTCTTTTTCTCCTTTCTCCTTTTTTTTTCTTTGCTTCTGCCTTGGATTGGGCCACGCCAGGTGTAACTCCCCCTCCCTCTCTTCTCTCCCCCGCGTAGCCTAGCTCACCTTTGTTTTTCCTTCCTTCCTTGCCCATTGGTTCTCTCCCTCTTTTTCTTTCTTTTATTTTGCCCCAAACTGGCCGACCCGACCTTTCTTCTTCCTCCTCCCTTCTCCTTGTCCTTATGTTCTAGGTGGGCCTACAACTCTACCGTCATCCTTCCCCTATCGGCTTGCACCTCCCTTCTCTCTCCAATATCCCTTTCCTTTCCCTTTCCAGCCTTGACCTACTTGTACCTCCTTCCACGTGTGCCCCTTCCCCTTTCCTTCTCTCCCCCTACCGAATTACGCCCTTCAAATTGCAGACTCATACAAGCCTGCCATCGTCGGCTGACAAGCACTGCCTCTCCTACCCTCTTGTCCTCTTCCCTCTTTATCTTATCCTCCCTCCATTGGCCTATCCCATTTGGCCCTCTTTACTCTGCCCAAAAAATTTAGCATATTTGTGGCACCACCACTTCAGATGCCGCCCTAACCACCACCGTACAATGCCGCTGCTAGAAACACCAACAAAACCCTTCCCTACATTACCCCTCCACCAAACCAAACTACTCAACACCTCTGATTTTCCCTACATGAGCCACCCCAACCCTATAAAGTTAGCTGCTCGACTTGCTACTTTGCACCCATCGCCGCCCCTCTCACCACCATGCACCACCTCCTCCGCTGCAATCACCGCCTCCCCTACCACCTAATTGACCCAGCAGAGCCTCTCCTACCTTTCTTTCTCCCTTTCTCCCTCTCCTTCATCCTCCCTCCTTCTCCACCACCCTCGGCCACCACAACCACCACCACATGTGCTGCCACCCTTGCTACACCACCACCACCACTCCAACCTTCTCAACCCAAAGAGTTCACCACCACCACATCCACCATCTCACTCTCTCTCTCTTCTAAACCTAAAAGACCACCTTCTCTAACCCCTATTTCCACCACCGCCGCCGCCGTTGCTACCTAGCTGCCACCCTCACTAGGTTGTTCCTTAACCTTCCTAGCTCTTAATAATAACTTAGTGTAATTATTATCCTAACCTTATTATTATTATTATTATTATTATTATTATTATTATTATTATTATTATCACTATTATTATTCTTGTTGTTATTATCATTATCATTATCATTACTATTTTTATTATTACTATTATTATTATTATTATTATTAAATTCATTATCATTATTATTGCTAATATTGTTAATAATATCTTATCATTGACTAATATGACTGCCTAAACCTATTTTGGCTAATAATAGCATGATTAACCATTTTAAGGATAATATTGTTATTTTTACTAATAAAGCTATTATTATTATTATTATTATTATTATTATTATTATTATTACCCCTAATACTAGGTTATAATAGAGGTAAGAAGGAATTGATGAAAATGTTAATAAGAGGGAATTTAATCCTAGTATTTTCCCTTTTATAGGCGAACCAAGTCCGAACCCTAATATGTGTATAATAGGAGGTGTAGGAGCATGCTCCAAGTTTGGTATCATTTTAGGTAAGGATGTGGTTAAGGCCTAATATGTGTATTATTTGCTTTGTATGTTATGTGTGATGATATGTTTGTGTACCTTATGTGATTATGACTACTTACTTGTAGCGCAATGCAGAGCTAAGGTAAGTGTATGTGTTCTCTTTATGGTATGTGTAAAATGATAATGTATCTTATGCTTCATGGTGCTTATGTGATGTGGCCTTTAGGACATTCATGCTAGGAGGTTGTAAAAGATATGGTGTGAGGGTGAAAAGATGAAAGGGGTAAAGGAAATGAGTTGACTAGAGGGAAATAAAAATAACCTAAGTATCTCATGACTTAGGAGTGGACATATAAAAGGATAAAGCGAATAAAATAAAAGAGTGAAATGGATCTTGCATGGGGAGTCTAGGGTTTTCATGGGATGGATGGTCTTTTCATGGGGATGATCCTTATGTGGGAAAAGTTGACTTGCGGATTAAGTAAGGTAAGGGAAGAGTTTTTGGGGGTGATTAGAGTCCATGGGTGAAAAATAGTACGTATGTTGGTATAAGGGTGCATGGGGAACTTGGCTACGGTTTGGGAGAAAAACCCTAAGTGAAGGAGATTGTGGAAGGGGAAATAATGGAGAGTATTGAAGTATGGGATGAGAGTGGAAGAATATCACATGGAGGGTGAATGTGTGTCATATGGAAGAGGGAATGGTAAGTAAGAGTAATGGTGGGACATCATATGAGAAAAGAGATGTGCTAGGGTTTTGGGATGGCCAACTAGGGTTTTATGGCCACATGTGCAAAATGGGAAGTAAAGTGGGATGCTTGGGGATGAATCGAGTAAGGTAATGAGTTGGGGACAAAGAAACTCGAGTTGTGTGAGATAGAGGAAGGTTCAGCCATATAGGTTACCGTAGGATTTTTTGGGGAAAACCCTAGAGAGCGATAATGAGTTGACCTAGAGATATGGGAAAATGGGCCTCGACCCATGTACTTAGGAGTTGAGTATTTGTGGTATTTGAGGAGAAGGGGGAAAGGATGTCTGGACATATTAGGAAGCGTAGAAGTCCCAAAATATGGGACATGCCCTTTCAAGTGAATAGAAGTGGAAGGGTTGTGTGGGTGGGTAGTCTAAAGGACATGCATGTCTAGGGTGAAATCATATATTGAATAAGACACAAACAAGACACTAATCATTTTATATGAAAGATTATTGAGTCAAAATCAGACCGATCCACTAGTATAATAGTGGCCAGATGCAAGGGGCTCTAGAGACTGATCCACGAAAAAATAATAGTAGTTAGGACTGTTCCACCCTGTATGTTTCTCATCCACTAGCTATAATAGCAAGGGATCCCAAGCTCAATAAACTTAACCTTAAGTTATGATAAGACATAGGAAAGATACTAATTACTTACAGTAAATACCATGAGAGTCGGGGCCAGACCAATCCACTTGCATAATAGTGGCTAGGAGCACTTTACCCTGGAGACTGATCCAACGGTAAATCATAGTGTTCAGGAGCATTCTACCCTGTATGTTTTCGTTCCACTGGCTATAATAGTGGGGTTCTCATACACTTATGGACTTATAAATAGCATGGTGTGAAATGGGTACATTGACTGAAGATCTAATGATTCAGTTTAACCAGACTATAACATAGCTTATGCTATCTATATTTCATATATGGTTTAGATGCATAGTTACATGCTTGTGTTATCAATATTCTATGTATAGCCCTAACTACATTGTTACCATGCTTAGTATGCAACGTACTAATCACCCATTTCATAAATGCTGCTCATTCCCACGAGCAGAGGTCCTTACTAAGTTTGTGTAGGTAGGAGACATTGTTTTCGATGCCTATGACACATATGAAGTGTTGGGCGAGGTTGAGAGTTGACCATTTGGGACATGGCATGGAGGCCTTAGAGCGATGTAGACTGGACTCTTCTTGTTTCTATTTTTATTTTATTGTGTTCTATCTTTTTTTTTTAAAGTGGAAGAATTTAAAATTGAAAACCTATGAATTCTAGGGTGTTACATTATCCCCTTGGGGACTTTGACTATGTAACCCTTTTTCGATTGTAATGACTTTTAATCACGTATTTTGATTCTCTCATTAGGAATATTTTTTTTCTATGTTTCTCTACCTTTAGTGTGTTTAATGATTTGTGAAATTATCTTTAGCCTTGAGGTTGGTGCGAGATTAGTAGGAGGTCGGGCTATACTAATCATGGTTGTAGCACCCTCGTGCTTGTGTTTTTTTTAATTAAATGAAAATTTTCAACTATGATTTTTGAGGGTGTTACAATAGTCATGAGCCACATCCCATGGGTATTGAGCCAGTGGTACAAAAATATCTAGGCCCAATAAGTGTTTACACCTCAAGAATCATTGACTAAGCATATATGCACAATAAACTTTGTGCTTCTTGAAGGAAGAACCTTTGTATGTGTTCCTAGTAGTCTTGATAGGCTCCTTAGGGATCACTTACATATACCCGAACTGGCGTGTTACTCTATCTTGCATATATGACTTCACTTTCTCCAAATACTATAAACAACCATGATATAATGCCATAGGATCATCCCTATATGGATCCCAAATGACCCATCACAAAAAAATTAAACTAAATATTGATATCGCTAACATAATATAGTAAGAATATGATAATTTAAGCATACTTTTAACGCATACATAAGATCAATCTTAGCTAAAAAAAACTAAAGCATCTCTAATTTATTGTCAAATTTATGTCTACAAAACCACCTCATAAAACAACGATGGTCTTGATCATATCTAGATCGTTCCATTCCAAACTCTAGAAAGTATTCATAAATCCATATATGTTGTTAGAATTAAAACTAATGCATATAGATATATATATATATACACACATATAATAGAGTGACACATCCCAAATTTTGAGTAGTGTCGGCTCTAGAAGCCATACCAAGTTATAAATATAAAAAAGTAAGTGTGGGAACACAACATGCATAACCTTTAATCCGAATAAGATCTTGAAGAAAGAGGATATATAGTATGGATTAAATTGATCAAATGACTTATCAACAAACAATGATAGGCTAAAAACCGCAATAGATATCCGCTTGCTTTTTTCTAGTTCCCTAATCAATATAATTCACATACTTCTTGTAGCCATTTAAATGGAAGCCCATCCATTCAAGTGACTCCATTCACTTTCATGTCTTCCATCCTAAACAAGGAACCCAATGCACCAATCATTTGTCCACGCATATCAGTTTTCATCTCCAAACATAATGGACGACCATCAACTCATAGCCCTAATATACAATGTACATCTAAAAGGGTGATTGTCATCTCACCCTATAGCATATGAAAGCAGTTAGTGTCTAACTGTTATGTCTTTATAAATGCTGATATAAGTGGCATGTTGGCATGATCAAATGTGTAGGCTAGAAGGTATGATGATCCTATTTGGCATATTAGAGCAATCATCCTTTCATTGATGCTTCCAAGAAAATTTTTCAAAACCTCTTGTCTGGTGTGGATCTTAGGACAACCACAAGCTTGAAAAATAAAAGAAACAAACGTAATGGATATATATGATTGGTTACAAATAAAATAAGAAATAAGAAATATAATAAACTTATATTTCCTAACCATAAATCTAAATCCGCGTGACCACCTAAGCTTAGGATCATTGGACCTTAGGGACATGGCCCAAGCAAGTACTAGTCATCCTTCAGTTGTATACCTCGTTCCTCTTCACTGGTATGACCAGCATCCCTATCATCATCATCATCATCCTTATTGTTGTCGTCATTGTCATCATCATCATCATCATCATCATCATCATGATGGAGTACATATGTCAATGATGATAGTTGATCAGTAATGTGAGATAATGATGCTGATAAATCTAATGATGATCTAGAACCACTAACAACAATTGGGTGAATTGAGGATGATGGTACTCCCATGTCAAAAAATCTACATATTATCTAGATAATGGAAAACCTCCATACCCTAATCTTCCATATCCGGAACCTCCAATCCCCAAACCTTCGTACTCTAAACCTCTAACCCCTAAACATTCATACCCTAACCTCCAAACCCCAAACCCCTTACCCCATAGTTCCCATACCCTAGATCTTCAAACACTAAATCTCCAAACCATAAACCTCCAAACTCTGAACCTCCATACCCTGAAATGCCAACATCGGCTATAAATGATGGATTATCTGTATAGTCTACACATGTTAGAATGGTAGGAGCTTGAAGATTAGACCTTGGTTTTTTAGTAGCTTTGCATATTCTTGTTGTTTCAAAACGTTTTTTGGTTCTTGTTGACCAACTCTTTTGCCTCTTCGTAATCCTCTAGCAAGACTCTTTCCTAGGCTTCTCAGATGAGATATCGGTGTAGGTTGTTCCGTAGCATTTTTCTTACGTCATGGAGAAGCAATAATAGTTCGAACTTCGGTTCTATCTACAACTCTGTCTTGTATGTGACTCATTTGAATTTCAACAATGAAACTAAATCAATTAAAATTAAGTATATGAATTGTAGCTAATAAGTCATCACATATATAAAACATAAACACACAGGTGACAGTAATGTAATTATTAAATATTATGATATCAACCCAAATTATAATAGCCAAAAAGATATATATACCTAGCCTTATAACTAAAATGCAATCTCTGAAACTAATCCTCTACGTTATTAACTAAATACATCAACAATAATTTTATTAATTACTATTAGTATTTTAGTATAATATAACAACTAAATTACACTTAATTATAGTATCTTATAAAGTTAATCCCATTGGTAATTCCATACCCATCCTTTGATATATTTTTATGATAATCTGAACAAATTAATCTAAATATATTCCATAAAAATTAGCAAACTAAATAAATCCAATAAAAATACAATATATTTAATCTATTATTAATAGGTTTAATAAAAAATAAACAAATCTAATCCATTATCCAATCAATATAACTAAAAACATTCACCAATACCCTCCATCATATGACAATATTTAACATATTTAATGAAATTATAAAAAATCTAATAAATATCAAATAATATATAATTAAAACAATAACACAATTTTAGCCATTATTCCTACTAATTTAAATTATCGATTTAAACAAATTTGATTATATCTAACAAATACGTATAATTAAAAGAGTATAGAAAATATAAAATTATAGTTAATAAATTTAACCAAATTAAACATAATTAGAAAACTTATGTAATACAAAAATAATTAATAAATATAAGTATCCCTCCCTAATGGTCAATGGCAACCAAAAACCCTATGCACCTAATGTAGGTTTTGTTGAAACCATTCCCTCCTAATGGCGAAGCCCACTGATCTGACAAATAAGAATAACCATATTTATCATATTTAATGAAAATATAAACAATATTTAACATTCACAAATAACTCCCTCCACATAACAATATTTAATACAATAATGCAATTTTAGCTGGTTATTCCCACTAGTTTAAATTACCAATTAAAAAAAATGTAAACAGATCTACCAAATTAATATAATTAACATATTATAAATAATTTAAAAACATAATTAAAAAATTTAACTGAATTAACCATAATTAAAAAACTTAATTAAGACAAATATAATTAACAAACCATAATTAATAAATATAATTACCCCTCCTCAATAGCCAATGCCAAAATATGAAGCTCTACCCACCCAACAATAAGTTTTACTAAACCCATTCCCCTACCAACTACAAAACCTGTCAATCCCCCCCAGCTACAAAACCGGCCGATCCCACTCCCTCCTAATGACAAAATATGTCAGAAACCCTCCCCAGCCAATTTCATGCATGGGTGCAAAACCTACCCACCCATTGACACTCATTGCTGTACCCTGTACACCATTTACACTCATCATCAAAGCCTATACTACATCTATAAAGCCACGACTAGATCTAACCCTTTAACCTTAGAAGGGTAAAATTTTCTGAAACCATTTACCCTCCAACGACCAAAATCTTTGATCTCCCCCATCCACCCTCAGATTTTGATTCCCTCTATAGCGAAATTTGTTGCAAATTAGACCCTACAAATGGCTCGCATGGCTAAACCATTATCAACCCATGGAAAAAGTTGACAGTCTTTTACCTCCCCGAATGGAGAAAATTTCCAATCCTCTCCCACAAACATGTTCTGGTTACTCTCGCTCTTTCCCTTACATAGACACCACCATTTCTAGCTTAAAAACAGTAAAAAAAAATTACTTACCATGGATGAAGAGAGTGATGGTGATTGAAAAAAATAAGAGAATGAGAGAGATTGAGTGTAATCCCCAAAAATTTTAAAAACCTATAATTTAATAAATAGCTTTTATTGGGGATAAATTAGATTTTAAATTTATTTAATTTAATTATTTTATGAATTTTTTAGTATATAAAATTGGATAAGAATATTTAATAAATTAAAATAAATATTTTTTTTTATTTTATCATACTCATTTTATTTGAATAAATTTCCAAACCAATATTTTTCTTAAACTTAACCTTTTTAAGCCTGTATATTGTATTATATTATATTATGTTATTAAATATTATTATTTCCCCAAAAGATTACATTCTATTATTTTATAAATTAAATTATTTTATTTTCACCATTTTCTCGTTTTCTTTTTCCCTTTTTCCTTTTCCTTCTCCTTTTTCTCCTTTCTTTTTTCTTTTTCCTTCCCTTGAGCTACTAGACCCCGACCTACCCTTCCTCCTTGCGCCTGGGCCTCAGGCTCGCTTCTTTTCCTTCCCCTCCTTCTCCTAAGCAAGCAGTCCAGCTCCCTTTCCTTTATTTTCTTCTTTAATCGCGCGTCGCCCGGTCCAGTACTTATTTTCTTTCCTTTCTTCTCCCCAACCGGACTAGCCCACTTTTCTTTCTCCCACCCTTTGCCTACCCTACCCTTCTTCTTCCTTTCTACCTCCTCCATGCCCGACCACCTGAGCCATGCCCTGCAACTCCACCCCAATAGATGCCTGCCTTCCTACTACTCTCCCTACCTCCCTCTCCCCCCGCCATTTTCCTATCCCTTTTTTACCCAACCAACCCTTCTCTCTCCTCACGCATGCCCCCTTTCTTTCCTTCTTCTTCCCTTCCCTCTCCCTACTACCCGGCCAGCTACTTGCCACCCTATAGCCTACCCCGGCCGGCCGCCTGCTCCCCTCTTCTCCCTCTCCTTTTTATTCTCCTCACTAGCCCTTTTCTGCCTTATTTTTGAGCCCTCCTTCCCTCTCCTAACCTCACTTTCTCTCCCTTTTGTCCCCCTTTATTCTCTCCCCCTATTTTTGCACTGCCGCCCCACTCCGCCACTTCCACCACCGCACCAACCCTTTGCACCACCTCCTAACACCTTCTACTCCCACCCTGCACCACCACACCACCCCTTGAGCCCCCTACAACCCACCTCCTTCCTCTCCTCTTCTTTTTTCTTCCTTCTCAACAGCCACCCACCATCTCCTCCTTCCGCCGTCGTTCCGCCGCCACCTCGACCACCAAACCCCTCCTGCAATATCCCCTACCATCCTTACACCTTCCTTGGCCGAAACAAATCCCCTCACCCCCTCATTTTCCTCCTCCCTTTACCTTCCTTCTCAGCCACCTCCACTTGGAAGCCACTTTTGCAGCCTCGCTGCCGTCGCCGCCCTTGGCCGCCAATAACCTATCCCTGAAAACCACCTACACTCCCTCTCCACCCTTGCACCCTTACCCTAAATCCTCCCCCACCTACCCTCTTTCCTAGCCCCAAAATCCTAACCTGAAATTAGTCTCTCCCTTCCCTTCCTCTACCACCTTCGACCTTTCCACCTCTTGTTTTGCATGCAGCTCATGCTGCATGAGCAGTGTAAGTTGATGATTCCTTGGTTTGATTTAGTTAATGGAATTTTAAGGTATAATTATATTTAAGTTAAGTATTTAATTAATTAAGTTTTATAAAGTCCTATGCTTTTTTTTTCTTATTGCTAATATGATAAGTTTTGATATTATTTTTAGCTATTGATTTTGCTAATCAAAGCTTGAATCTTTAACTGGAATATTAATAAGGTTCAATTTTTATGGAAATTAAGGTAATCTTTAAACCCCACTTAATTGCATGGATAAACGTATGCTGACACATTAGTGTTTTAATATGTTATTATGCATGATATATGTTTTTTTAATATAATATATGTAGTTTATTGATAAAAAGAAAAGCATGCTAGTTTATGTGCCATATGTGGAAATAATGCTTAAGGAAGGAGTTTGTTATTAATAAAAATGTTAATTACTTATCCATGATGTGTTATGTTATTATGACCATTAATGCATGAATAATATTGTTGTAAGTCCTAGGGGCATTTTAGTAATATTTCTTGTGTAAAAATGTGGCCTAATATGTGTGGGTGCTATTGAGTATAATGTTGAATAATAATAGTTGGTGGAGTTGGATGATGAGAATGGAGTATTGATATTAATATTTTATGTAGTCATGGTAATTTAATAAAACTGGTGTAATAAAGGGCAAAATGGTAATTTTGTAAGTAAAAGGGTATTATGGTGGTAATCTTGTAAGTAAAAGGGTACTATAGTAATTTTGAAAGTAAATGATAAAATGGTAATTTTAGAAGAAAAGGAAAAAATGGTAATTTTGTAAGTAAAAGGGTATTATGTTAATTTTGGAAGTAAAGGGAAAAATGGTAATTTTATAAGGGGTATTATGGTAATTTTGGAAGAGAAGGGTAAATTGGTAAGTATTATAATGGAGAAGGGTAAATTGGTAAGTATAATAATGAAGAAGGGTAAAATGGTGGTTATAATAATGGAGAAGGGTAAATTGGTAATTATAATAATGAAGAAGGGTAAATTGGATATTATGATAAGGGAGAAGGGCAATTCGGTAATTATAATAATGAAGAAGGGTAAGATGGTAATTAAAATAATAGAGAAGGGTAAGATGGTAATTATAATAATGGAGAAGGGCAGTTCAGTAATTATAATAATGGAGAAAGGTAAGTTGGTAATTATAATAATAGAGGAAGGTAAAGTGGTAATTATGATAATGGAGAAAGGTAAAATGGTAATTATAATAATGGAGAAGGGTAGTTTGGTAATTATGATGAAGGAGAAGGGTAATTTGGTAATTTGACCAACTAACAATTTGGTAATTATAACAAAGGAGAAGGGCAATTTGGTAATCTAACCAACCAAATGGAAAATATGATAAGTGTAATAATTATGAAGTGCGATTGGTGACCTAATTAGTGTGAGAGATAACTTGGTAACCTAAACCAAGTAAGGGGTAATTCAGTAAATATGTAACATGAAGGGTAATATGGTAAATTGGCAAGTAGAGAAGGGATGACTTAATAATTATTCAAGTAAGGGGTAAATCAGTAACTAGTATCAAATATGTCATTTTGATAACAGAGTTTCATAATAAGATTTATGTAATACAGAATATTAAGATAATGGTATTTGACAATTAGTAAATATTACAAGACCGAATCCTAAATCAGAATTGGATGAGATTAAGATGGCCTTAATGATTCCTCTATGTTATCTTGGATAACCGTATGAATAAGAAATACCTAATGATATTAGAACGATTGAAAGTGAATGAGTATCTAATTATTGTACTTTTTGTAATCACCTTAATTAAGACACTAATAATTAAAGTGAAAGACCTCAAGATCGAGAATTGTGGCTCTTTAGGGGTCACTACCCTAAAGATGTGGTTTATCCCATGATTATTCTAGTATTTTGTTGGTGTGCCTTTGTGCCCCAACTAGGCCCTATATCTTACTCTATCTAGCTCTATGGACCTATTTAGGGGGTATGCATACTTATAGATTAGGTATCCTTGTCGGTAGGGTACTGTGTAGCTGTATGCACCAGTACGGCTAGGGTGCCTTTGCGTCCCTAGGTTAATAGTTGAAGGGTATTGAGAAGCTTGTATGCACTAGTGTAATACCCCAAAAATTTCGAAAACCTATATTTTAATAAATAACTTTTATTTGGAATAAAATTTCTTTAAGATTATTTAATTTAATTATTGTATGGATTTTAGAGTATGTAAATTTGGATAAGAGTATTTAAAACATTAAAAATAAATATTTTGCTATTTATCATATTATTTTATTTCAATAATTTTCCAAACTAATATTTTACCAACTTTATCCTTTTTAAACTAAAATATTAGATTAAAATAAATTAGATTATTAAATTAAATAATTTACCAAGAATATTATATTTTATGATTTTATAAATTACATTAAATTATTTTTCCTATTTTTCATTCCCCTTTTTGCCTTTTTCCTCTTTCTTCTTTTCTTTTTTTTCTTTTTTTCCTTCTTCCCTCGGGTTGCCTCGCCAGGCTAGCCTTCTCCCCGCACGATTGGGCCAGGCCCGTCCACCTCTTCCTTCTCGCGCCCGCCTAGCAGCCAGCCGCCTCCTTTTCTTTTTTTTCCTGACCAGCCGGTCCAGCCGCTCGCCCAGCTTCTTCCTCCCTTCCTTCTTCTCCCACGCCCGACTAGCTTTTTTGCCATAGTCGAGCACGCCTACCGCCACCTTGCAGCTGCCACCACCTAACTCCCTGCTACTCCCCCTCTCTTCCCCGTCATTTTCTTTCCTCATTCGAACCCAACGAACCCCTGCACCCCATCCTGCGCGCCTTGCTTCTTTCCCCCTTCTCCCCTTCCTTCTCCCTGCCACACGACCACCACCTGCCACCTGCACCCTCTCGCCGGCCAGCCCCTGCCCCTCTCTTCTCCCTCTCCTTTTTCTTCACCACCCCAGCTCCCTTCTACCCCACTTTCGAGCCTTTTCTCCTTCCCCGAGCTCTCTCCTCTCTCCTTCCTTCTCCCTCCATTTCTTCCCCGGTTTTTGATCGCCACCGCCCGCCGCCGCTTGAACCACCAAGACCAACCCCTACGCCGCCTCCTGCCACCACCTACTACCACCCTGCACCACCACGCAGCCCCTTCGAGCCCTACACTTCCTCCCCTCTCCACCTCTTCCTTTTTCTCCCAGTTTTTCCCCTTACCACCGAGCCACCTGCAACTGCCATTTTCGCCGCCGTCCGGCCACCTCTGCCGCCACACAACCCACCGTTCGAAACCCTACAACCCCCTCTACAACCGCCATGCCTTAATTGACCAAAAACAATCCTTGAACCCCTCCATTTTTCCCTCTCCTTTTCCTTCCTTCACAACTCCTCCACCTCGACCCTTCTCGGCAGCCAACTTCGCCGCCTCGCCGCTGCCGTCTCCGCCGCCTTCCGCCGTCGTGAAACCGCCCTTAGCCTCCACCTACACCCCTCTTCACTCCTGCACCATTCCCTTGCCTTAGAACCTCCCCTAACTACCATCTTTTCTAGCCCAAAGACCCCAACCCGAAAATGGCTTATTTTTCTCCCTTCACCCTCTTTGAGCCCTTTTCTCCCCCTCATTTTGCATGAGACTCACGCTGCTCATGTAGCGTGAGCTCCCCCTTATTTTGAAACTCATTTGGTTAAGCTTTGAGGTATATCCATATTTAATTAAAGTGTATTATTATTAAATAAATTTGTTTTATAAAGTTTTATCCTTTTTAACTTCTTATTTCTAACATAATAATGATGGATGTTATTTTTAGGTGTTGAGTTGCTAATTATGCTTGGTAAGATTTGATATTTTGTGGGATTAAGGTAACCGTTAATCCTCTCTTAAATATATGGAAAAACGTATGCTAGCACATTAAGGGTTTAGTATGATTTTATGCATGTTTTGTGTGCTTAGCATGATATGTATATGGTTTCTTATATTGTTTGATAAAAAGAAAAAGCATGATAACTTTTGTGCCATATGTAGGTATGTTAATTAAGGAAGGAGTTTGATTATGGATGGAAATGTCAAATGCTCATTTATGATGTATCATGTTGCTAATGCATGAATGATGTTATTGTTTAAGGGTATTTTAGTAATTACGCTTATGAGGTGTGTGAATCAATGTATGTAGTTGCTAATGAGTATTATGTTGAATAATGACAAGTTGGTGGACTTAGATGATAAAAACGAAGTATTAATATCATTCTTTTATGTAGTGTTAGTAAATTCATAAAAATGGTGAATAAAGGGGTTGAATGGAAATTTTATAAGTGAAAAGGGTATTTTGGTAATTTAAAAATAAAGGGGTTAAATGATAATTTATAAGTAAAGGATAAAATTGTAAGTTGTGAGAAAGAAGGGTAAAATGGTAATTTTGGAAGTAGGGGTAAAATAGTAATTTTGGATGAAGGAGGGCATTATGGTAATTTTTCAAGTAAAAGGGCATTATGGTAATTTTGGAGGTAGAGGGGTAAAATTGTAATTTCATAAGTAAAGGGTAATATGGTAAATTTTATAAGTGAATGGTGAAGTGGTATTTTATAAGTAAAGGGGTAATATGGTAATTTGGAAAAGAAGGCCAAAATGGTAATTTTGTAAGGAAAAATAAAAATGGTAACTTTGGATGTAAAAGGGTAAAATAGTAATTTGTAAAGTAAAAGGAGTGTTATGGTAATTTTATAAATAAAAGGGTATTGTGATAATTTTGTAAATAAAAGGATATTATGGTAATTTGAAAGTAAGGGGTAAAAGGGTAATTTTGAAGTTAAGAGGATATTTATGGTAAACTTGGGAATAGGGGTAACTTGGTAATTATGATAACGATGAAAGATAATTTAGTAATTAAATTATGATTGTAGAAGGGCAATTGGATAAGTATGATACTATAGAAGGGTAATTTGGTAATTAACCAATTAAAGGGCATTATGGTAATTTTAATAATGGAGAAGGGTAATATAGTAATTATGATTATGAAGAAGGGTAAATTAATATTTGTAATTATGAAGAAGGGAAAAGTGGCAATTAAAATACTTGAGAGGGGTAAAATGGTAATTATGATAAAGGAGAAGGGCAATTTGGTAATTTATCCACTTGAAGGGGTAATTTGGTAATTTAGCCGATTAAAGGGTAAAGTGATAATTATTTAACCAACTAAAGGGGCAAAATAGTAATCATGATAATGAAGGAGGGTAATTTAGTAATTTATCCAACTCGAGGGCAGTTTTGTAATTATAACAAAGGAGAAGGGCGATTTGGTAATATAACCAACGAAATGGGAAATATGATAAGTGTAGTAATTATGAGGGGTGAATGGTGATCTAAAAAGTGTATGAGATAATTTGGTAATCTAAATTGAAAAAAGGGTAATTTGGTAATTATGTAACCTAAAGGGTAATATGGTAATTTGGCGAGTAAGGAATGGATACTTAACAATTATATAAGTAAAGGGCAAATGAGTAGTTTGTACCTAACATGCCTTTGGGATTGTGGAACATTATAATATGATTCAAATAATACTGGTTAGTCAAGTAAGAGTATTTGATAATTAGTTTGGCCTTAATGATCTCTCTGTGATATCCTGGATAATCATCTGAATAAGAAACGATTAATGATATCAGAACGATTGAAAGTGAATAAGTATCCGATTGTTGTACTTTTCGTGATCACTTTAATTAAGACACTATTACTTAAAGTGAAAGACCTCGAGATCGGGAATGGTGACTCCTTAGGGGTCGCTACCCTAAGGACGTGGTTTAGTCCACGATTATTCTGGTATTTGCTGGTGTGCCTTTGTGCCCCAGCCAGACCCTATATCTTACTCTTTCTAGCTCTACGGACCTAGTTAGAGGGTATGCATACTTATGGATTAGGTGTCCTTGTCGGTAGGGTACTGAGTTAGCTTTATGCACCAGTACGACCAGGGTACCTTTGCGTCCTTGGGTTCATGGTTGAAGGGTACTGAGTAGCTGATATGCACCGGTACGACCGATGTACCTTTGTGTCCCGGGTTATCGATCTCCCATTCGAGGCAAATAAATATGATTGATGTGCTGATTAAAGAAAGGAAAGATACTATTATTGAAAGTGGAATATTAATGAGCTGGGCCCAAATGATTATGATATTGAGTACCGGTCCACCGGTTATAATAGTGGTCAGGAGCGTTGTGCCCTGGATGATGATTCTCTATATATCCCGGTCCACCGGTTATAATAGTGGCCAGGAGCGTTGTGCCCTGGATGATGATTCTTTATATATCCCGGTCCACCGGTTATAATAGTGGCCAGGAGCGTTGTGCCCTGGATGATGATTTTATGTATATTCCGGTCCACCAGCAATAATAGTGGGGGTCCCAAGCTCAATAAAACCAGTATTGTATGTGAATAAAGTTATGGAAAAAAATACTAATCACTTATAGTGAAACACCATGTGAGTCGGGGCCAGACCGGTCCACCGACAAATAATAGTGGTCAGGTGCGTTCTACCCTGTGTGTTTATCTTCCAGTCCACCGGCAATAATAGTGGTCAGAGGCGTTCTGCCCTGAGTGTATACTTTTCGGTCCACCGGCTATAATAGTGGGGTTCTCGCACTCACATGGATATAAAATATGATATTGATGGAATGATGACGGAATAATGGCTTAAGGCCCGAATGTATTGATCTTACACTATGACATGGCTTAAGGCCCAAAGTATCGATCGTGATTTATGAATTATTATGCATGTTATTGTTATGTGTGAACCTCTCATTATTTATGTGTGTAGCTTGCATTATGTGCCGTATGCGGGCCTGTCTTTAAGTGTGGTATTAAAGGGTTACTCAGTACCGTAGTACTGAAGGGATTCCCTTTATGGGGCCCCTGCCTATTCAATGGGCAGTGCCCTTGCAGGTATTTTCAGGTGCTACTCAAGTGGGCTACGGGAAAGAGAGTAAGGAGTTATCCGGTATCGTTAGGGTTTTCTCTTTCTCTTTAAATTCCTGGTTTTAATGTTATGTGATACTGTAACCACCGTTGGTGGATTTTATTCTTGTAAACGATTTGATGCGCTACTCTGATTTGTGTGTGTTGAAATTCTTTCAAGCTGTATTTCATTTTCTTAGCCTTAGCACTTGGTACTGGAACAGTATGAGTGAATTGGTCTGGTACTAAGTGTGGCGGTAATACTCCCAAAGTTCACGTTTTATTAATCTGCTTCCGCAATTATCTTTTAATAAAACGAAATTTTTCAGTAGTGAATTTTGAGGGTGTTACAACTAGTGTGATCGGTGTATATTTGTGTCCGGGGATCTTGATTTCCCCTCCGAGGTAAATAAATGGAATTGTTGTGATGATTAAAAGGAAAAAACACTAATCGTAAAAGTGAAAGGTTAATGAGCCGGGCTTGGATGAATTATATTATGAGTACTGATTCACTGGATATAATAGTGGCTCAGGAGCATGTTGCCTTGGAAGATGTTTATCAGTACCAGTCCACCGGATATAATAGTAGCTTAAGAGTGTATTGTCCTGGATGATGTTTATATGTGTTTCGGTCCACCAACTATAATAGTGGGGGATCCTGAGCTCAATAAATTCAATTTGGATGTGAATAAATTATGGAAAATACTAATCACTTATAGTGGAACACCATGTGAGTTGGGGCCAAACCGGTCCATAGGCGAATAATAGTGGCCAGGAGTATTCTGTCTTAGAGACCAATCCATCGACAATATTAGCAGTCAGGAGCATTCTATCCTGTATGTATTCTGATCCACCGGCTATAATAGTGGTATTCCCGCACTTACTTGTATATATAATTCGAGATGATTGAATAATGATATGCTAATGGCTTAAGGTACAGAAGTATTGATCGTACATTTTGACCTATTAATGTGAATGTTGTGTATGCATATCTTATCATATATGTATATAGTTTTATATCATGTGTTGCATTGCGGACCTACTTTTCAGGATTCCATTTGTGGACCCCTACCTATTCAATGAGTAGTGTCCCTTGAAGGTTCATTTCAGGTGCTATTCAAGTGGGCAATGGGTAAGAACGTAAGGAATTATTCAGAATTTTAGGATCTCACCTCTCTCACTTTTTACTCCTGGTTTAAATGTAACCTGTGTTCTTGTAACCACCAATAATGGATTCTATTATTGTAAAATATTTAGTGCGCTACTTTGATTTAAATATGTTTTGAATTTCTAGCAATTTGTACTTTATCCTCTTAGCTTTAACACTTGGTATTGGAACGGTAGGAGTGAACCGGTCTAGTACTAGGTGTGGCGGTAATATTCCCAAAATTCACAGTTTATTTTCTTTGCGTCCGCTGTTTTTTTTTAATAAAACAAAATTTTTCAGTAGTGAATTTTGGGGGTGTTACATTGAGAGAGTAAAATGATATAGTGAGAGTGAGAGAGATTTGGAGAGTAAATGAATGAGGTGAGGGTAATATAGTAAAAAAAAAGGTTTTCTAATGAGTAAAAACTCGTATTCCATTTAACAGCTATGAAATGACCTAAAGCCTACAAGGATAGAGTGACAATAGAAATTATTAGGCTATATCAATAATTTATCATCATTTGGACCGGTTCATCGTAGCCATCATTTTTAAATTTTAAGATTAGTTTTAGCTTACTCATTTTGTAAATTAACCAACTTCTAGAACATGTAATCATTCCTAATTTGATGAATGCCCAATTTAATTTGTCATTTATCTAGTCCATGTATTATCTGGTTGAGCTAGTTTTATTCTCCTCAATTATTATGCATCAATGTACCAAAAAATGGTTTATTCTTCTATCATTCTCTATCTGACACCCATCATTGCTTAGTTTCTAAAGTTTCAGCTGTGCAAAAGGGGAAATTATGCTAGTTACTTTGGCTAATCATAATCATAGCAGTCATCAATGAGTCAAGTTAATTCACCTTCAAGTTCTTCTACATAAATTATTTATCTAAATTAATCCATGAATAAACAAAATTACATATTTTGATTCTTCGATATCCTTTTTATTTGAAATAGATATTTGAATACATTAAATCAAATATCATTTTAGGTTCTTGAGATGAAGAGATAATAACTATTCTAGAAAAGGAGTTAAACATTGTTTTGAAACTTTTAGAATATTGTGCTTTTTTTGTCTCTAAGAAAAGAAAAAAATTCAATATACCATGTATGTTCTATAAATTAGTCCCTAGTATCTCTAATTAACCTACAGTAGCAAGTTTATCATATTCTCTCTTTTCATCAACAATTTAAATTAAATTTTAATTAATTATTCTATTTTTATAATAAATTTTTACATCAAATTGAATCAAAATTATTGTATGAGTTTTGTAGACTAAGGTGTTCTTAAGAATTAAATTAGGGAGCAACATTAGTAGGGTGTTGAGGGGAACATAGTGAGGAGAGGTATGAGAGTAAAAATAGGAAAGGTATATAATGATTTCTCATGTTAAAAATGATTATAAAACCTCCTATATAGAGAGGTGAAACCATGAGAAGGGAATGTGGAGAATATGGTGCAGTGTGGAGTAGGAAAGTTTTCCTAGTGTTGCAATTCTTGCTAATGCAAGAGTGAAATTTTTTTAGCAAGCAGCTCGAGTCAACCCAAGGCTAGGTAGGATTAGTTGATGCATGTTTAGGACCAAATTAGGGTATTTTTTAAGCTATTCTTGTCTTTTTTTGCTATTGTTTGAGTGTGTGATATTATGGTTTAGTAAATACCCATATCATTACTCCCGTCGAAATTCTATCATTCACCTGTAACACCCTCAATTTTTGATAAAAAAAGGGTTCATTTTTAAGATAATGCAAAAACATTTGAAAAACAAAGCTAGGAAATTTTACCGCCACATCAACTATGAGAGAGCTGTGATCATCACCTAACCCATGCTTGATGCAAGACAAAATAGAATAATGAACAAAAAGATGCATGCTCATAATATATAAGCAATAGCACAAGAAAATAAGAGTGAGAATGATATTATAGATAGAAGGAAGAATTTGCGTTTTATTTATAAAATAGTGAAGTTGTAATACCCCGTATTTTTAAAATCCAGATTTATTAAGTTTAATGATTTTATTAGCGTAATTTGATGTAAATAATTAATTATTTTAATTTCGATTTGTTTTACGGATTTATCGATGATTTTGAATTCATAATTGAATGTAATTAATCATTGTCGTTGCGAACCATTCTAGACAAATTCGTTCACGACAATGATTTTATTATATTCTTATGATTTAGATCTTCGGTTAAAAATATATATTCTCGTTCTTTCTCGTATTTTGAGTTTTAATATTTTTAATTCGTTTTCGATTATATCTTCGTTATGTGATTACGACTTTGTTTTGAAGTTATATTTCGTTAACGAAATATATTATTTGAATTATAGGATTTCTATTTAAATAGTTAAATTTATTTTAATAATTTTATCCGTAGAAAATATTTCCGACTTTAAATTTATTCGTTTTCGGTAATCGCTAATATTTTCGGAAAGTTTTAAATTGAAGAGATTTTCAGAGTTTATTTATGAATTTCTTTCTGGAATTAATTTTATTTCGTTTTATGCTTTTGGGTTGCGGAAAATGGATTTCAAAAATTATTTAAATTAATCTTGATTCATTAGAATTTGACTTAAATATTTTATTATATGTTTTTAAATATTACTTTGGGGTCTTCTAATATATTTCGTAAATAATATAAATATTTACGTTCGTTGGTAAATTCTCCCGAAAATATTTTTGAAATTCTTTGTACATCTTTTTATTAATTTTAAACTTTCGGATTGTTTTGAAATAAAGTTTGTTAAATAAAATTTAGATAAAATCTTTTGATAAAAATTTTAAATAATTAGTATTTTACTTTTACTTGTGTTTGTAAAAAAAAAAAGAAAAGAGAAGCCCGCACCCGTCGGACCACCCCCTCTCCCTTTTTCTTTTTCCCTCTTCTTCTTCCCTTTCTTTTCTTTCCCTGCTGCTCCCGACCTACTGCCCTCTGCGCTGCCCCAAACCCTAGCCAGCCACCCCTTCTCCCAGCTGCCCCTCCTTGCTCCTCCCCGCTCCGGCCGAGCTCCGACCGCCACTAACCACCGCAGCAGCAGCTGCTAAAGCCGCGCGACAGCAGCCAACGCAGCATCAGCACCAGCGACAGCAGCGTACAGCAGCAGCACTGGCCGTGCCGCCGTCTGGCCACGGCGAGCTCGGGTGACGACTGGCGAGCCACCCTCGGGCCCCGACGAAGCTTCTCCGGCCTTCCCGTGCGCTGATTTGTTGAGTTTCGTTTGGTATAAATTTCCGAAAACCCTAACCCTTGTTTTGGTTAATTGGGTATGAATTAGCTGATAAAAAGCTAAATTGATTGTTTGTTTATGTATGTATATGCTGTAAGATTTATTTGGATAGGTTAATTGTATGGTTATGTTGAGATTTTGGAAAAATTGGATTTTTGGCCGGGTCATGCCCGAATTTTTCGGATCCGTCTGTTTTTGCGATTTCGGATAAATTGATTATACAATATGTTTTAAAATGTATCCAATTTCATTTTGGAACCGTCAATTTGAGAAATTTATGCAGGTTTTATCGGAATTTGATTCCTAGATCAACTTTTGGGTGTAATGAAATTAGGTTGTATAATTGAGCCGTTCCGCTCAATTGATTTTATAGTATCGTTTAAAATGTATTTAATTTTATATTAGGAGTGTTGATTTGGGAAAATTGTGCGTAATTGACCGGAATTGGATTTTTAGGTCAAAACTCCTGCGGGTTTAAATTGGTTTGGGTAATCGGGTTATTTTATTCAATTGACTATATAAATTACATTAGAATATGTTTAATTACATTTCCGAACCGTCAATTGATATGTTTTGGCAAGAATTAATCGGATTTGCGTTTCGGGCTCAAAAACCCTAATTAGGCTAAATTGTGTATTTCTTTTACTAGTTTTGAGCAATTGATTATTTGATATGTTAGAAAATGTGTTTAATTGCATTTCTAAACACTCAAATTGATTAAATTTATAGAATTTTAACGATTTGTATTTTCGGGCCTAAAACCCTAAATTTCAAGTGAAATTATGAAGTCGATTGCTTGTATTGTTGTTTTTTTCTAAAATTGAATGTATAGAAATAGTTGAAATGGCATTAATTGCTTTCTAATACCTTTAATTTGAATTAACTAAATGGAATTACTTGAGTTTGTGTTATGGGCTTTGAAACCCTAATTTTCGGGGATGATTTTATAAAATTGATTTTTGCTAGGTGTATTTATCTAATCGAATTCTATCTTTGGGTTTTAAACCATTTAAATTCTGTTTTAACCTAATCGGTTTGGATTTGGTTCTATGTAAACGGTTGGGTTACCTATTTAGTTATAAAACCTAATAAATAAGTTATTTTCGGTAAATTAACTTATGATCGATGATTCTTTTCGGGCTTTCCAAATTAAGTTGAAATGTCCCAAGGGATATTTGTATTAATCCGTTTTTAGTCATTTTTAACCTTAAATCTTAATAAAGCTATACTTTTAAGTTCTAAGTTTTATACACGTTTTCTAAGAAAGATCATTTGTGTAGTTTGGGTTTATTTAATTAGGGTATGTGAATTATTGATTGATAGAATAGTTTCTAATTTAGTTTTCGATTTCTATCGGGTCTAGGAAAGCTTTCTCGTGGACCCACGAACTAGGGATCCCTCTCCCTCTTATTTCGTTTAGCTAGCTTCGGATCGAGGTAAGTTCTCTCCTTACCTCTACTTCTGGGTTTTTCGTAAGGACGTAACTAAGGCCACCTGTGTGCATTGCATGTTTTACCTGTCTTGTATGCTTTGTGCGGTTGTATGTTATAGCCTGTATATTATCTGTGTTTTTGTGTAGCGCAGCATGGAACCGAGGTACGCCCCCGTGTTCTCGTCTTTGTGTACTAATATGTTGTGGTACAAGTATGATGTGATGTGATGTGATGTGACCCCTACGACATGCATGCTAGGTTATGTGAGGAAGCGTTGGGAAGTGGGGATTTGAAAAAGAAAAATAAGCGGTTAACATAACCAAAGGGAAGTACGTCAGCTAACATAGGTGTGGATGACCTAAGGAGTTCACCATTTGTGAGACGATGAGGAGAAGGTGGAATTAAATAAACAAAAGAGTGGGAATAAATTAAGGTTGCATGGGGGAAATTAGGGTTTGCATGGTAGTATTATGGTTGGTATGGTGGTATTAGGGTTTACATGGTGGTATTAGGATGTGTATGGTAGTATTGATGATTGTATGGTGGTATTAATGGCTTATGGTGGTATTAGGGTTTGTATGGTGGTGTTATGGGTTGTGTGGTGGTAATAATGCTTGTATGGTGGTATTAGGGTTTGTATGGTGGAGTTAGAGTTTTGCATGGAAATTAATGATTGTATGGGATTTAGGGTTTGTGTGAAAAGTTCGAGAGGTTGCATGGGATGCGTAACGTCTGCGTGGGAGCAAAATTTACCTATGAAAGGCTGATTTGGGGTGTAAGGAAGGTAATGCAAGTATTATTTGGGTGTTTAACTATTTTGGACGGGGAATAGTGCGTGGAGTATTATAAGGGTTTTGGAGGAGACAGAATTAGGGTTTGGAGTGATTAACTCTGGGTCGTTGTGATTAAGTAGGGTTGGAGTAGCTAATTGTGAATTGCTGAGGGTAATTAAGGTTTGGGATGGCTAAGTATGGTTGTTATGGTAAAATAGGGTTAAGGCACGGTTTGGTGTGGTCAATTAGGGTTCGTTATGGCTGCTTAGAGTTGTTTGGTGTCATCATGTGTATTATTGATTAAGTGTAGTTATGAATGTGGAACTTCATTGTTTGTGATGTGTAAGTATGAAGTGAATGATTTATGCATGTCAAGGGCGTGATGTGAATTCAATAAGACACTGATAAGACATTAATCACGTAAAGCGAAAGATGTCAAGCCGAGCCTGTGATCCGGTCCACCGGCTATAATAGTGGATCAGAGGCGTTTTGCCCTGTGCGATTATTTTCCGGTCCACCGGCTATAATAGTGGATCAGAGGCGTTTTGCCCTGTGCGATTATTTTCCGGTCCACCGGCTATAATAGTGGATCAGAGGCATTCTGCCCTGTGCGATATCTTCCGGTCCACCGGCTATAATAGTGGGGGATCTCGTGCTCGACAAACCAAACGTATAAGTTAATCCATGGGAAAGCTACTAAGTACTTAAAGCGAAACACTATGTGAGTCGGGGCTGTGATCCGGTCCACCGGCTATAATAGTGGATCAGAGGCGTTTTGCTCTGTGCGATTATTTTCCCGTCCACCGGCTATAATAGTGGATCAGAGGCGTTCTGCCCTGTGCGTATATTTTCCGGTCCACCGGCTATAATAGTGGGGCTCCCGCGCTCACATGGATTATTAAAGAATATGTGTGAAATGAACATATTATTATTGAGAATAAAGAATAAGTCTAATTGGACCATGGACAGCTTTTATTATATGTATTACCACATGCTGTTTAGGTGCATAATGAGTTACTTATTATTTCGGTTATACTATGCTTATATGTTAAATGGGATGTTGCATATGTTTTATATGTTACTATGAGTGTATGGCAAGATTCATGTTGTGGGTTGTGAGTATGTATGACATTGTATTAATGTATTGTACTATAATTTAATATGCACTTGATGATATCTCTCCTATAAGGTAGGTTAGCGAGACTTACTCAGTATTGGACCCGTACTGATACTACACTGGTTGAATGGGTCCTGTGATGATCCACCGATGGTGGGGAGCAGACCTTTGATGCAGGTTTTGATCGGTTACTGTTTTGGGGTGGAAGGCTTGACTTGAGTGAGTAGGCGATCCGGATAATTATCCTTCGGGATTTGTTTGTTTAATTGTTTTCGTCCTTTGGAAGTTGCAAGTATTGTATTTAAATTTCCAAGGATTTTGTAATTGACTTTTAATTTCTCGTAACGCTGTTATGCTTTAAAATTCGGATTTAATTGTTTGACAGGTTTTAGCCTTGCATCTAACATGAGATAGATGATTGACATGTATCTTGTGTTAGATGTGGCGGTAACATTTCCCAAATTCGCTCCTAGCTTCCTCTTTAATCTTTCAAAAAAAAAAAAATTTTTTTCAGGAGTGAAATTTGGGGGTGTTACAGAAGTACTGGTAAAACATACTATCTAAAACATGGTAAAGCTCATGCAACACATTGAATTCATAAACAACATGGTGATATCATATCGACACAATTCAACCCTTAGTCTTTAATTAATAGCATAACAAGATATGCTTGCATGGAAATCATAGAAGGATAATGATATGGTAAATACATCACAATCCATACAATATAAACCATATTAGAATTCTTCCTTTAGTGATCACACAATTTTTGGTAAATAAGATAGTTCATTTGGCTACACCTAGTTCTCCACCATGAACAAAAGTCATGGCAGCATAAATAATCACAATGGGATGCCATATCCATCACACGAGGTTAAGATAAATTGAAGGAGATTTCTTCAGGGATACTACACCCACCATACATCGAGTGCACCTACCATGAGGGCTTGCACAAATCAAGATACAACACCCACCACACGTGGTTAAAGTACACCAAGGGGGAATATACTAGGATACCTCACCCACCAAACCTTGAATGACTCCGTTGCAAAGGATAAAAGTTTAGGATACCATACCCACCTAAGCAATGGACAATACGAAGTACCAATGGACTTGTATTGGATTACCTCACCCACCTGTACTAGATACCAATGCGATGTTGGATAGCCATCCTATACCCCAAATATATGCACATACCCCTAACAACTACAATCTAGTAAAGAAGGAAATAGGTACTGAGTGAAAATATAACCATGGAACGTCCTACCCAATAACTCTCAATCAGCTACCCCGAGAGCTAGAGAAAAAAAACCTTGAAAGAAATATTATTCTATTATAAGTGATATCACAAATCACCAACAAAATCCACACTTCACCAAATGGGAATTTCCAAGTGATAACACTAAACATAATTAAATTCCAACATTAACTGAATTAGGTGTTTCCAAGTGATAAAACCAAATACATCACAAGGCATAATAGTTGCCAATTGAGTGCTTAGAGATGACACCAGACTTAACCAAATTCAAGTTCTAAATACTATCATGATGATTGTTATTAAAAATTAGGGCAATTGTAGTTGAAATTATAATTTAAATGTTACAAAGATATGGAGGTCTTAACATAAAAGACCCAAGATAATAACAATAATAAATAAACAAACATGGCGTCATTCAACCAAACCATTCAATTGGTCCTTGGGACAAGTCAAATAGTCTGGTCTTATACCAAATATGAAACAAAATAACATCATACGACTAGTCGACTGTTTGGCCTCACTAATGGACTGTTCATATGAACCAAGCAATGGGTTTAGTCCAACCAATCAATAGGTTTAAGCAGAGACCAGATCATTTTGGTCTTTAGAGAAACCAATTGATGGGTTTGACCAATTGATCAATTAGTAATAGAAACCAACTGACTGGTTAGGTCCAACTAGTCGAAGGGTCTAAGCAGAGACCAAACCATTTTTATCTGTAGAGACACCAATTGATGGGTTTGACAATCAGATCAACTAGTCATCAAAACCAATCAACTAGTTTATCAAATGAATTGATTGGTTGTGACTGGTCTCACAACCAATCAATCCAAATCTCCTAACCATTCGACTACTCACACAGCTAGTCGATGGGTTTAAGGAATCAATTGACTGGTCTTAGTAAAACTATAATACCTCAAAATTTTACTTAGCCTAATCCCACGTCATTAATGCCCTAATTTGATTCAAATATCAAAAAAATATTATTTTTAGCCTTAACTCAATCCCTTAATCCCAAAACTTTAACCAAATTAAAACCTTGACTCGGATAAACTGTAATTTGTAAACCAAAATTAAAACTTGCTATAATTTCCCCTAATCCTAATTACTTAAGGCCAATATAAAATCACTCCCAAACTAATCTTCCAACCCTTCTCTTTTTCCTTTTCTTTCCTTTCTTCTCCGTTCTCCTGTTAGTCCAAGCCGCAACATTTGAGAAATGTTACAACATGCATCTACCCACTTACGCCATCAACTTTCTGCATCCATCACCCATCACCATACTTCATTTCTTCTTTTTCTTCTTCTCCTTCTACTCCCTTATCCTTGCCCGACTACACAGCCATACACACACTCTGCACACTCCATTTTCCCCTACCATTTTACTTCACATGCAACACCTACATACAACAATCGCCACTGATGTGTATAGGAGGATGGGATTCTCAATTATGTGTAATTAAGATCGATTTGGGTTTAGATATTAGGATAAAGGCTCATTGATGGTGAATTAAGAAATTGAAGATTCAAATATGATGGAATAAAGATGAGAATGGTTTGAATATAGTAGAAGAAAAGATGGTGATAATTCAGTGATGGTGAATGAGTGATGAAGATGATTTGAACATGATGATTTAATTATGATGTTGATTCAACAATGATGTGTTATTGAAGATGATGTTTCAAATGTTAAGGTTTAATGAAAGATGATTTGTGGGTTAGGGTTGGGGTTAGGGTTTATTTCCAATAAAAAGAATAAGGTGATGTTTGGTTCGAGTGAAGGGTTTAAGGGATTTGAATGGTAGTTTAGAGTTTTTAATGGGTAAACCAAATTACGGCTTCAATTATGATCAAACTGGAGTGATTTTTTGATGAAAATTATGGCTAAAAAAATATGGGTTATGGAGAGTAGAAAAGGATATGAATTAGTCTCTAATTCAAAAAGATAAAGAGATTAAAACTTTCAAACTAAGTAGTTCACACAAATTCAATTAACTTGAATTAAACTCACACAAAATTCACTTATATTCAAATTCAATATTAATCTTCAATGTTCAATATTCAATGTCATACTATTGGCTTCTATGGATACTTATAGCCATTCTGACATGAGCTTTAAGAATAATTTAAAAGATTCCAAGTTAAAAGATATTATGCTACCTTTATTCTATTTTTATGCTTTTCCTATTATCCAATCCTACTACTTAATTAATTGATTAGCTAATATTAATATTAATGCTTGACCAAGCTACCAATAAATGCACGTGGTCATAATTTCCATACATGTCATGCACATGCGTGTCTAGTAGGTTTCTAGCAACGTAACTATCTGCCGGTCTTCAAATTTGTGGGAGATAGTTTTCAAATGAAGAATAATTGGTTCCATATTATGAAAGCCAATTCTTGAGTGTTTACTCATATATCAATCGTCCTCACCTTGCAGCTATTACCCTACTCCTAACTATCCTCTACAACCATCACCATCATCATCACCTTGCAACTACACCATCACCACCATCACCATCGCATACGCCCCCATTATTTTTCTTCATCCTTGTTCACACCACGCACGCACACATGTCTATATATATACACACACTACACAATCTTCTTCCCTTCTCTTTGGTTTGCCCCCATTTTTTTTTTCCTATGCACCACCTCTGTCGCCACTCACCATCCATTGGCCTGTGGATCGACCACTAATGTCACCCTAACCTTCTCTAACACCGTCGCCATCCATTACCGCCGACCACCACCTTTTTTCCCTTCTTCTTTCCCTCATCTGTCTCACTTTTGCTAAGTGCGTAGCCTATGCATTGCCTGTTGTACGGCTATGTAATACTTAAAATCTCTTTCGACACAACTGTTCAACCTTTTCACCACCTGACCGTGTGTGATATTTTCTCTCAGCTTGGTGCTGCATAGCTATGCAAATTTTGCACCACCAGGCTGTGCAACTTCCTATTTGTGACTATACACCCCTATTTTCACCCTTAAACCTTGTCCAAACACCACTAAAATTTTACTATAGCTCCACCATACATTCCTATACACATCCACACATCTCTAGCTCCTATTTAACTACGGTTAACTCTATTTTTACCCTCTTTGCATTGATTTGTACTTTGATTTAACTCTTCGAGCCAAACCATGAATTTTATTATTTTTTTATAGGCGGTATTTTAGTAGCTTTGGAGGAGGAAATATAGGATTTGCATGCTTAGAGTCCGGTATCCTAGTTGGTAAGGATACTACTCAATGTTTAGGATTATTGGTGTTATTTGCTTGTATGATTTTATGTGTTTTCATGATATTGTTGATATATGATGTAACATGTGTTTGTTCATGATATTTTGTGATGATGTAAATATTATGTTGAAATAGCATAAGAATGGGTGAGAGGTACCATTATGTTATGGCTTTTGTTGTGATAATGTCATATTATGGAAATATATCTTATGGTATGAAATATGGGCTTAAGGATATTATGTTATTGAAAGAAAGTAAGAATGGGTAAGAGGTACCATTATTATTTTATTGTGATAATGTTATGTTTGTGGAATTATATCTTATGGTATAAAATATGGAATTAAGGATATTATATTATTAAAAGAAAGTAAGAATGGGTAAGAGGTACCATTATTATTTTTATTATGATAATGTCATAATTGTGGAAATATATATTATGGTATGAAACATGAGTTAAATGAGTTTTGATAAATGAACTTAAGAATTCTCATGAGGTATGATGATTAATTGTGGACTTGGAAAATAATATGTGTGGAAGGTATAAGATTTTATAAAATAAAGGTTTTTAGTTAAGCTTAAGGGTAAATTGGTCATTATGGGATAATAAGAAAATTTTGGTATTTTATGTGTTAGGTGGATTAAAATATGATAATAATAGCATGAGGAATTCTTTGAAGTATTATTGTTGTTTGGGGTCCTTAAATGATTGAATGGACATTTTGCGGTAAATTATCTTATAATGATAATACCATTATTCCATGTATATGATCTTGACGTTATATGAATTTTTGAATACATTGTTAATGTTTGACCTTATGAGGTTATCTATCAGAATTAGTAATCATGTAAATTTCATGGGAGGTGTTATGAAAAATATGTGAAAATTCAGTTTAAGCTATTTTTTTGAGTAATATATTGGGATGAGATTATTAATGTATGTGCATGGGAATTAGATTGTGCATTTTGGGTATGGTAATGATGATGGAATTCGAAGATGATATAATATAAGTTGTGTGGAATAATCAATATGGAAAAATGAATACTAAAAGGTGTGAAATTAGGGTTTGAAAGGAATTAAGAACTTGAACCTATGCTATGTGCATATCTATTTTTAATGTATTATATGCCTGAGAATCAATCTTGAATAAGATAATAATTACTTAAAGTTAAAGAGCAAGTAAGTAGGGCCAAGGTGATCTATTTTTCTATATATATGTATGTATTCTCATTCCACTTGGAAGAATAGTAGCTCGGGTGCATTTTGCCTCGAGAAGATATTTTTAATCTCCGTTCCACCGGAAAGAATAGTGGCTCAGAAGCATTTTGTCCCCAGAAGGTACTTTAGTTCGTTCCATCGGATTATGAATAGTGGGGACCTTACTCATCATGAAATGAATATGTATCATTATAACTTATGGAAAAGATACTAATGATTTAAATCAAAGAATACGTGAGTTAGGACCAAGATGGTTTGTTTTTCTACATACATATATACATACATACGTATATATATATATATATATATATATATATATATATATATATATATATATATATATATATATATATATATGTATGTATGTATGTATGTATGTATGTATGTATGTATGTATTTTGATTCCATCAAGGAGAATAGTTGCTAGGGAGCGTTTTGCCTTAATAAGATGTTTTTAATCTCTATTCCTTAAAAATTAATAGTGGCTCAGGTGTGTTGTCCCTGCAATGATGTTTCAGACCATTCCACCAATTTAAGAATAGTGGGGTTCCTACTCTCAATGTATATAAGAGAATGAAAACAGATTATACTTAATGAAGGAATTGGGATCATATTTTGTCTTATGAGATGTTTCATTTATTTGGTTATTCCCTTATTATCTAATGTGAAAGCATGTGCTATTTTTATCCCTATTTCGATAATATTGTTCCCTTACCTAATATGTAGCATACTGACCACCTGTTTTATGGGTGTTGCTCATTCCCACGAGTAGAAGTCCTTGAATCTTATGTGTAGGTCTTAGAAGATCAGCTAGTTGATTATGCTTCCTATCATGCCTTATGATGCGTGCACGGTTAGAGTTTTAGATTTAGATGGAGTTTATATGGAGTATTTGATGAGTATGGATTATGGAGGTTGATGATGGGGATTCGAAGGAGTGGATGATGATGGAACACGAGGTAGAAGGGTAAATTAATCTTTAAACCACACAGAAATAAAGATTAAGGTTTCGAGAACAAAACCATTCACACAGATTCAGTTTTATTTCGAAATGATTCGAAACAAATCGTTCACACATATTCGACTTGTTACCAGATGAATCCACACAGAATTCAGGTTTAAGAAATGCTTAAGGTTGTTCTTCTTATTCAAGTTGTCTTTCTACTCGGATTCCTATGGTTTATATAGCCAAGGAACCGAGCATCTTCTTAAAAGATTACAAGCATATTCCCTCCCCAAAGCATTAATTCCCTTAAGACTAGCCAGTTAATATTTAGTCACTAATTGACTAAAAGTAAATAACAATAACTCCCTCCCAAAAGAATTAATTCCCTTAAGACTAGCTAGAAGATATTAAATGATCTAGCTACTAAAAACCTTATTTGACTCAAAATAAAAATAATAATAAATGATTGAAGACTAGCTAGAAGATATTAAATGATCTAGCTACTAACAACCTTATTTGACTCGAAATACAACTCAAAATAAATGACTTAATAATAAATGTTACGCTAACTAAAGAATGTTGCATGCAGCCCATGCATGCACCTCCATGTTTATGTATCTGCGTGGAGTAGCGTAACCATCTGTGTCATGCGACTCTACTCCCGCATCACCTTATGTGGGGATGAGTGACTTTACCTATGTTAGGGGTTGGGTAAAGAGTAATTGCTATGAGATTGATGTATTTAATTGGATACCCCTTTTGCACTCTTGATTCATAGTATCCCCTCTTTTGTATTTTGTATTGATAAACTAGGAGTTAGGCTCCAAACTCAGTATTGTACTATAAATGTTCTTTTGTTTCTAATTTCATTATGTTACTTTAAATATTTTAGCCTTGTGATTGATGTAAGGATGATTGCATAAGCCAGAATTATATCGATCATGATGGTAACCCCCAATATTTTACTTAATTACTTCCACTGCAAAACAAAATTTTTTAGTGGTGAAAATTGGGGTGTTACAAAAACACTATACATTCTTATGATACACACAACAAAATTTACCAAACTTGACCATATTAATATTAGTATGATTTTATGTCATAACACATATAGAAATACATGTTGCAAACATAGAATCATATGGGTACATGGTAATATAAATACTTAAACGAATCATACTCAAATGGCCAACATATGTATAAAATATGAGAATCCCAACAATGCTAAATTGGGAAGAATTATACCATGCACTTAGATTATAGAATATAAATTAGATCATGCTCACATACACACCAGACACATGGAACCCCAATAATCCACAAAACCCTATTTATGTTAAAGATTAGAATGTCATACCTTGATGCAATTCTTCTAGAACAAAAGATGCTACTTGATGGCTCTCTAGCAAAACCTCAATTCCTAAGGGAATCAAAGTTCAAACCATTAAAAATCATCTTTCAAAAATTTATTAAAATTAAGGAAAATTTATAAGAAGAACACAAAACACCACCTTCTTCTCAAAAATAGGGTGTCAAAGGAAATAGTTGAAATCTTCAACCTTTCTCGACCTCAATTCTTCCTTTCTTAAGGAAAACAAGGGACAACTAAAACTAAGACAAGAAGATGAAAATTGAATATAATGCTCGCACAAAGAGGGGAGAAAACAAAAGCAAGTCTCTATTTTTCTCAGTAGAAAGGAGAAAAGGAAAAAAATAAAGGGATGATCAAAACTTGGAAAATTTTCCACTAAGAAATGTGATAAAAGAGCAAGAAAAATGGGTGAGGAATGAAAATTTATTAAAAATGAAAGGTATAGATTTGAGGATTTGTGGACATTCATAGGAGAGAGGTAGATGAGACTCTTAAGGTTGAGCATGGGCAACCAAAAAGGTGAGAACTAACTTACTGGAGTAATAGGGGTTGAGTGCAGTTAGGAAGGAGCATGGCAGGGGGTAAGTGAGTTAGGAGGTGGTGCAAAAAGTCAACCTCACATTCAAGCTACTAGAAGAAATAGGGATAGGTGAGGGAAAAGAGAGAAGATGAGGCTTGCCTAAAAAGTACTTTTTAGAAAAAATATGGGTAATTAAATTTATATAATGATCTAAATAATAATAAAATAATACCAGAACACTAACTTAGTAAAATTGGACTCTAATTAGAAATTTTCATAAACCTTATAAAGAGATTCGAATCAAAATCTAAAAGGATATAAAATAATAGAATAACTAGTTGATCAGTTTGGGCAAGCCAGCTAACTTGTTTATGAAAAAAAAAACTATCAATTTCTATTAGTTAGGCAAACCAATCAAATGATAAGCCTAAAATTCACATTATTATTATAATTTCAAGCCCATTCCAAAAAAAAACTAATTTATTTTATATTGACATAATTTTAAATACATTTTGAAGTATTTTGGGATAAGGTAATGCACCGCTTCATCTGCTTCTTGGGGGTAGATAAGTTGTACAAATTTTTTGAAAGCACACCACTATCTATTATAAAAGGGTGCTTAATGCTAACTCAAAAATATATAAGCAAGATAGATGGCCAAGAATGACATATTTCAAGGGGGAAATATAAAACTATAACTTTGGGGTGACAACCAAAACTTTTTCATTTTGAGAGTGACAACCAAACTTATACATTTCAAAGGCGATGACTAGAATTATATATTATGGGTGACTAAATTTATAAAATAAAATTTCAAGAGGGGAACTTATGTTAGGACTAGTAGACGGTTAGGGGGATGAAACATAAAATGCATCAAATTAGTAATTGAAAAATCTACTGAAGTTCACTAGTATACATGGTGTGTTGAGTTGGTTAATCTTATGAGAAAAGAACCAAGCAAACACAAAATGATGAGTTATAATAGTTTGAACATACTTGAAATATGAATTTGAATAAGACTAAGGCTAGGTAAGAGTTATCTTAACAAAAAAACTTCATCTTCCATGTTCCCATGTGTTAATACATAATATAATCTTAGTCCATAGAGGACAAAAAGTCCTTGCTTCTTCAATACTTTATAAAAGGGAACACACTCCTAAGTAATGAAAGCCATGTGTTTCTTGCTGCTTTGATATTTCGCAAAGAAGGGTCTTGATTAAAGTTGTGATTTGATGTTTTGTCTACACTAGTAGACTAATTATTGCAAAATCTTAGTACTTCTAACTATCTTCTATCACTATATATACACCTGGTGATTTACCATTTCTCCATATTTTCTAGTTTCTTACTTTATGAATTCTTCCACTTCTATGCTTTTTACTATAAATTTTAATATTTATATTTCAATTTCTTATTAGAAACTCAAGAACTCCAAATTTCCATTTTTGTAACTAAATCTCCTATCTTTGGTTAATTTTCTTAGTTAGGATACCATTGTAACACCCCCAAAAATCTCTACTAAAAAATGTCATTGTAAGTGGAAGAGTATTATCAAATAGTTGGGTATTGCTGCTATAATTGACATAAGTCTGGCTTACCATACCATCTTTACATCAATCACAAGGCAAAACAATAAGAAAGTAAAACATGATAAATAGGAATTGAGTTAACTCTCCTAAACATTAGATAAAATTTTAGCGGTTTACTTTGAGTACAATAATCCAAAATACAAAAAGAGATTCCATGGATCTAAAATTCTAAAAAGGTATCCGAACAAAAAAAAAATATCCGAATAACATAACTCTATGCCCATAACCTTGATACCAAAATCTCTTGTCCACATATAAACCATCAAAGGCTGCCAACTTATCCATTGGGTTAGCCTCAACCTATATAAAGACATCTGAGTCATTTACTTATGGGAATGAGTAACACCTATGAAACAAATGATCAGTATGCTACGTACTGAGTAAGGTAATAGTACAGTCAAATTAAGATTACATATGATACAGGAATTCACAATAGAAGGTAAGAATAATTGAGATAATATAAACAATGCTAGGTAGATACTAATTTTAAGTCATGCTATATAAATATATCATATTCCAATATTTTATTTATGTCGAGTTTAAGGATCCTGCTATTCTTAAACTAGTGGAATAGTCTTAAACACCTCTTAGGGATAATGCAGAAGTAAACACTCAAGAATTAGCATTTTTTATTATAGAAAAAATTATTCTACATTTAAAAAGGGTCACCGACAAAATTAAAGACAAAATTATGGTTATGTTGCTAGTAATAGATGAAATGTATCGAACAAGCTACTAAGCGTATATGTGCATGTGCATAACATGCATGGAGTGAATGGCTACATGCATGGGGAAGTAATGTGCAACTTAGACATATATATTTGTTGATTTAGTTAATTAATTAATTAATAAGTAGGGTTAGAAATTAGCTAGTATATTTTAGCTAGGTATCATTTGAAGAATTATGCTTTTTAGCTAGTATCATGTAATCGGTAGCCTAGCTATATAAATCCATAGAACCCATGACTGGATATATTAAGAATTGAAGTCGAATAAAAATTGCAAGTATTGAATTCTATATGAGTTCATCCCAAGTTTAATAAAATCTATGTGAACGATTAATCTTGAAACCTTAACCTCTTCATTTATGTGAATCAAAGATTATGTACTATATTTTCTAAACTCCATAACCCACACCCTTCTAGCCATATTCATCATCCAAACACATCCCAAAATCAAAACCCTAACTTTTTCATTCAAAACCCTAACCCAACTTTTTGAACCAAACCCTAACCCTAACCCACAAAACCATCCATCATCAAACCATAATCATTGAATCATCCTTGTCATCATCTCATCATTGTTAAATCATATTCATTATTCATCCGTCAAATTCAAATCACCATAATCATTCACTCATCATCATCATTATCCTACCTTATTCGAATATCTTCATCATAAATACATCACTTTTGAATCTTATACTACTTAATTACAACATAATCGAGCTTTAGTTTTATATGATTGATAATTCCATATTCCCACACACATCAATTTTGGTATCAAAGCCTTAGGTTTTGATCTTTGTGATCAAGATCCAATATTTATTCAAGATTCTTGCAATAACATGTCTTTACTTTAAGATTCTTCAAGAATGTATCTCTTCTTCAAGATTCTCCTAAGCATTCATCAAGGAGATACTAAAATCCAGCACTTGGAGGCGTGTTTGGAGAAGAACCACTTGGTTAGTGAAGGGATGAGATGGTGAACCAAGAGGAGGACTTGAGAGATATGTCCAAGGTCTTAGTGGACGAAATTAAGGAGGTAAAGCTATGTGTGCAGATAATAGAAACTACACAAGCTCAAGGGTTACATGTGTAGCCAGAAAATTGGGGGGAGTAAGTAGAAGAAGACCACGTGAGAAGGGCACAAAATCGAATGGAGGAATGAGAAGAGAGTGTGGGAAATTATGGAAGACCACATGACACCTCAAGAAAAGCCTGCAATGATGTGGAGAAAGGAATCTAATTTGATCTACCCGACTTTAAATGTAATCTTGAGCCAAAATATTTTCTTGAATGGTTGCAAGTTATTGAATATATTTTTGAGTATAAGGAGATTGATGAAGATAAGAGGTGGTGAATAGCAATATTAAATTTTAAGAAATTTGCTAGAGTGTGATACCATAATTTGAAAAAGAGAAGGGAGAGAGATGGAAAACTGAGAACTATGTCATGGAAAAATTGAAAAAACAAACACTTGAAGAAGAAATTTGTGCCTTAAGAATACTGAAGTGTTATGATGCAAAAGAGAGTGTGGAGTTATTTCAAAAACTTCATCAACAAATAAAGCACAATATTAAGAAGGTGAATGAGGTATAAAAGATAAGAGAAAATAAGTATAGGAGTCAAAATATTTGTCAATCGGGAGATTGGGTATGATTACACTTACGGAAGGAGCGATTTCCTAATCTAAGAAAATACAAGCTTATGCCAAGGATGGATGGTCCTTTCAAAGTAATTTGAAATTTTGGGTAAAGTGCTTATGAGCTATATTTGTAAGATTCATATGGTGGGGTCTTAAGGACATTCAATGTTGTAGACATTAGCCCTTACTATGGCGTGTAAATTTGAGGGTAAATTCAAATCAACAAAGGGATAATGATGTAGGAGAAAACACTCAATAATTCACACTCATCATTATGGAACCAATTATTCTACATTTATAAAGGATCTCCCACAAAATTAAAGACAACAGGATGGTTACATTCCTAGTATTAGATGAAACATGCTATATAAGCTACTAGGTATATACATGCATGTGCATGACATGCATGGATTGCATGGCTACATGCATGAGGAAGTAATATACAGCTTGGACATGCCTATTAGTTGATTTAGATAATTAATTAATTAATTAATTAATAGAGTTAGAAATTAGCTAGAGGTCTACCTTTTAAAAGAATATTCTATATTCTAGTATCTTTTAGCTAGGTATCTTTTGAAGAATTATTCTTTTTAACTAGTATCTTGTAATTGGTATCTTAGCTATATAAAGCCGTATAACCCATGATTGGATAAATCAAGAATAGAAGTTGAATGCAAATTATAAGTATTGAATTCAGTGTGAGTTCATCTCAAGTTTAATCAAATCTCTGTGAACGATTAATCTTGAGACCCTTAATCTCTTCATCTAAGTGAATTAGAGATTAAGGACTATCATTTCTAAACTCCATAACCCACATCCTCTTAGCCATATTCATCATCTAAACACCTCCCAAAATCAAAACCATAACTTTTCCATTCAAAACCCCAACCCTAATTTTTGAACCAAACCCTAACCCTAACCCTACTTTTTACAAATAAACCCTAAACCTAACCCTAACCCACAAAACCATCTATCATCAAACCCTAATTATCAAATCATCCTTGTCATCATCTCATCATTGTTGAATCATATTTATCTTTCAACCATCATATTCAAATCACCATAATCATTCACTCATCATCATCAAATCATCATCACCATAATTGAATAATCATCATCATTATCCTACCTTATTCAAATATCTTCATCATCAATACATCACTTATGAATCTTATACTTCTTAATTACAACATAATTGAGTATTAGTTTTACATAGTTGATAATTCCATATTCCCACACACATCAAGGGACAAAACACCCGAGCCAAGATTATTATTTGGTGGAACATAGTTAACACCTCTCAAAGAAAAAATGCTCATGAGCCACTATTCGTAAATTGGTGGAATAGTCTAAAGCACCTATCGGGAACAAGACACCTGAGCTACTATTGTTATTCATTGAAAAAAAAATCAAAACCTCAGGTGGAGTCCCACTTCGTGAGTCTCTCACTTTAAATGATTAATATCATTTTCATTAATACTTTATCTATTAATTATATTTTAATTCACATTGAGTATGGAGTCCCACTATTCTTATCCCGAAAAAATGGACGGATGTACCTCTTAAGGATAACATGCTTGAGCCAGTATTATTATCAGGTGGAATGGACCACCTCAGCCTTACTCATGTGATCTTTCACTTTAAATTATTGATATCTTATTAGAGTCGATCATATGTTCAAGATTATCATGCAGGACCCATATAAGTATACAAGACATATGATTAAATAACATCATTTTGATGACATAATTATCCTCAAATGACCATAATACACTTAAGTAGTTAAAAATGATCATATTCTCCCAAGGATTTATAAACCTCAATACCAATTCATATAAATCTCCAATATCCATTTGGAACATAAATCCTCAATTATTTACATAGTTACCCTATCCAACATTAGTGCCAAAATACATACTTCCAAATTTCGTTATTATCAAGATAACATATCATATAATAACACCATTCATATAACACGTCCAACATAAAAGGAAATACATATACATATACTTATAAAGTCCAAGCTATGACATATATACTTACTAAAAAAAGACACGGGGCTCTATGCATGTAAATCATAAGCCTCCTTCTCTAAGATCATCAAAAAATCACCTACAAAAATAAGATATTACATGATTAGGCTCAAATATTATAATCAAGAAAAATGTTAAGGTAAAGGAGGTTAAAAATTGAAATAACCTCAAAGGAAAGCTTGAGTTTCGTGGAAGTGTGGTGAAGGGTATGGTGGTACTATGGTGATATTTTGGTGGTGTATGGGTGAGGTTTGGGTGTAAAAAAGGGGGTGCGTAGCCGAAAAGATGGGGTAGCATCGGAGTCTTGCAGGTAATGTATGCTCAGGCCAATAACTAGGAACCTTCATGGGTAGGCTATGTGAAGAGGCACAATCGTGTTTATGCAACACATATACATGTGATAACAAACAAGGTCACACAAGCATGCCAAGGCACTACACTAGCTATGTGAGTATGTACATGCAAATGTTGCTAGAATAAATAGGCATAGGACAAGGAAAGTTAGAGGTACACAGTTGTGCAAGAGCTATGTTCCTCAAAAAACCACAAAAAACACAAGGAAATAAGAGGGGAAATGGCTACGATGGACGATGATGGTCAGCAAGAACAAGGGGTTGATGGGTTGGTCATGGTGATTGATCCACCAAACTTTGGACAACACTTGGTGGTTGTGGTGGTGTACAGTGGTGATAGTGGTGCTTGAAACTAGGAAAAATAGGGTAGGGGAAAGGAGTAGAAGAATAAAGAAAGAAAGAAAGAAAGAAGGAAGGAAGGAAAGAAAGAAAGAAAGGTGCTTTGGGGCTGACTTGATCGATAGAAAAATGGGGCAATAATGAGATAATAAATGAGGTAGGGATAGATTGAAGAGATAGTATATATATGTGTGTATGTTGGCATTCCAAATGGGATATGCATAGGATGATGGTAGAAGCAATAGTAGGGGCACAAGGGAGTGGAGAAAAATTAAATGAAAGAGATGGGAAATGATGGTTAAGAGTGATTGTGGTGTGTTACAACAGATGAAAAATCTCTCACACCATAAAAATGGTGCAAGAAGGAGACAGGAAAAGGAAATGGAAGTTGGTTGAGGTTAGGTTTTAGATTAAATTTTGATTAGCTAAAATAGGCAGGATTAATGATATAAATCTACTTGAATTAAGGTCGGGTTACGAATTATAATTTATTTGAGTCAAAGATTTATACTAGGTTAAGATTTTGGGATTTAAAATTTTAGATAACGCTAAAATCTTGTATTAAGTATACAAGATTAGATTTAGAAAAATTTTAGGGGATTACAACCATCTACACCAATTTTTCCATTACCTATTTATATTTGTTATTCCCCTCCTAATGTCACTTTTGTGGAGGAGTGCAATCAGTGCAACCAAACTTATGGAGTTTGTGTCACCACTATGCTAAATACCAATTATTTTGAGAGACCTGGTAAATCTTTAACCTCTTTATGAGTTTTTCTATCTTGAGAACTCGCTCCCCTTATTCCTCTAATTCTCTTTCCTCTAACACCTCGACTATGCTGTCAACCTGTAACTTCTCATCCTCACTTCTCATAAACTTGTCAGCCACTCCATCATTTTAAATTTCCTTATTCTGCTTAATATGGCTTATTTCAAATCTCAAGCCTCATATACTTTTTCTTTGAGAAATATTACCAATGCTCAACTTAAACAATTTCATATTCAATACCACTTCCCTTCTAACATTATGTTGATACAACCTTCTCAGTTTCTCAAAGCTAATGGTCCCCTAGAAAGGTGTATAACCTTATATGCAGAGGCTTTATACCTTGAGATGTGTGTTTTTTCACCTCTTTATTAGGGAATTACTTCATTATTGTCCTCTATGACCTGCCCAACTTGTACCCAAACTGGAGGATGGTGGATGGATTCTTGTATAGGTCTTACTTGGTGTATGTCTTACGAACTATAGAGTTGTTCGGATACATTTTCAAATTCTTTAGTCACACTTTTACATCAAACATCTATTCCATTCAAACAAGAAGAAACCATAATTTCATAAAAAAAAATCCACAATCATATATGAAAAGGTGGAAGCCAACACTAACAATTTCAAGAAGCTGGTGTTGGATGGACACATATTCAATAATAGGTAGTTCATGAGCAACCCAAACAATATTAAAAATATTAGACTTATTCTTGATGTTGATAAGTAATTTCCTCGAGCACTTCAATATTGTCTATTTGTTAATTGTGTAAGTTTATCGCTAAATCAAGCTTCATTGTTTTATCTTTAGAATGTGATAAGTATAAATATTGATAAAAGGATATTTCCCTAACCTCTATAGGGGCATTAAAAGGCCCATAATCCTTCCCCCTTGGTCATCTATCTCAAGTTCCCCGATCACAATGGCTAAAGCATTCAAATGCAAAGTATATTTTTACATCTATTTTTCGAAATACCCTTACTATAGTGCCCCGTCTATAAAAATAGCTTAATTAATTGTCATACCATTATTTGGTCAAGAATTAGAGGGTGTTTCTATGATTGGTCCTAATAAGAAGAAAGGAAAATCAAGTACTGTTAGTGGTATCATCTCTTATTTTCTATTCATCCACCCTAGAATTTCTTAGCTTTTGGTGTCACCCTAGCCTAGTTGGGGGGGGATTACTAAAGCTCTTGATTTCACTCTTGTATATGAGGGATCACATGTATATTATGATGAATTCTCAACTTTTGAGGTGCCCTCTTTGGTTTCTTAGTTTGTGCTAGCCAAAACCATAAACATTGCCATAAATTCTAACTTTAACCCTCTTTTGATACTGATTCCCCCTTTCTTCAAATTATTCTTGATTATCTTGATCTTTTTACACCTTTCCAAGAGAAAACTTAATCTACATCTATCCCTAATATTCCATCTAAGGTATCTCCAAAATCTCCTTCTAAGAAAATTGTCATTAAGAGACTGTAGCCTTTGAAAAGAAAGACAATCCTTCTAGGTTGCTTCAAAATAAAACTCAAAAGGAAAAAGGAAAGGTGTTTCTAACCCTTCACTAAGGGTATATAAACCCATTACTTCCAAATCATTACTTGAAATGGCCCTGACAATGACCAATAAAACCATAATGATTTTGAAGGAAACTGAGAGTACAATAATTGACCTTATAATAGATTACTTAGAAATTGAGGGGAAAGAGGAATCAAAAAGTTCTAAGGATAGGGAAATTCCATGACTCAAGATGCACCAATAAGCTAATACCAATGCTAGTAGCCTAACACAAGAAGCCTATGGCCTCAAGGGTCTCGATGCTTGAGTAGCCGAGCTAAAGGGCCTTCCTCAAAGAAGAATTCCATATAAAATTGGCTCTAAATTTTGCATTAAAAATGAGGTATATACCTTAACAATTCCTGATAATTACTCTTTCTTTGTTTGTCATAGGAGAATAGTATCAATCTCAAGTTAGTTGAGGCAATTAGGCTCGATCGAGATAAAGAGATGGTTGATGCCTTTAAAATGACCACTTTATTGAGGGGTAATCTAAATCTTTCCTTCAAGATGTTTCATGACTTGTATGTTTTATATATGGTATAACCTTATTATAAATATGAATAATTGTGTTGATGAAATTTGCAATAGTCCTTAATGTGGAAAAAGATCTTTTATATTTTTAAATGAAGTACAAATCAATTCCATTAGCTAAAGAAGGAACATTAAGATCTTCACTTGAAACTTAAACTGGAAGTAGAGAATAAATCCTTGGAATATAAAGTGGCTAAGCTGGAGACCAAGAGAAGAACATTAAAATCTAGCTCGACTCATACTAACTGTTTGATGATAGGTTACTAGCTTAGAAGAAATCCTCCAAAAAGAAAATAAGTTAGCTTGGGCCAAGAAAGAATTTTTGAGAACTCAAATCATTATTATGGAATATAGTTTATTGAAGGAGAAGAAATGGATAGATCAACTATCTTTAAAAAAAAGGAAATTGATTACTAATGATGTGCCAATCCAACATTTTTCAACAGCCAACACATCTCTAAAAAATGAAGTAAAAACCCTTAGTAAACTAAATAAAAATTCCCATAAAAAATACTAGGGTATAATACTAAATTTTGTAAGATGTAGAAGGCCTTAGAGAAGTTGATGGTAGAGGCTAAATGATTATGCTTAGAGGCAACTCAAAAGTAGAGAAAAAATAATGCCAAAATAAGGTAAATTAAGGAAATTATGTCAGAAGCCAAGCAAGTAGCTAAGTTGACACAAAATGATGTAGCCTCCCACATCAATAGGGTAATTATTGATGTTAAGATGAGACACTCCTATGAATCTATGGATAATTACTTGGAAAGGGAGAAGTTTGTAAATTATGAAGAGCAACTTTAGTCAATATAGTACACAAATGGTGCCTTGGTGATGTATGCTCAATCCAAATCATTGTTTAAGCATGAACAAATTCAAAAACTTGATGGATAATTCTATCATATTCAATAATTGGAGAATATTCTTGTTCTAAAAGGGGCCCAAGGAATAGAAAATGAGATTAAAGAAGATGAGTTTGAAGTAGTTAAGGGCGATAAAGATGTTGGGTCCAAAAAGTGAAAAGCAAATTGGCCTCCAAAACTTATAATATTGTTTAAAAAATTTTTAAGTTAGCTCTTTGATGTATTTTGTTCATTGCTTTGGTATGTAATATAGTCTTCAAATATGTTTGTCAATATTCTCTTGTTTTATGTTTTATCTTAGCTTTTTATATTTATTCCAATTCTAGTATAATTTGTGATGCCTAAGTCACCCACACTCCAAACATTTTTTAGACTTTGGTGGTAGCTAACCAAAGTAGGCTTCAATCTAGAAATCATTCATTGATTAGATCAAATAGACCAACCAAACCCATTAATATTTTGTTATATGGCCTTAGCACATTAGCGAAGGATTACACCATAGGAGCCTAGGTTTAAAGTAGATAAAAGCCCCTAGTTGTGCCTGCCCTAATACATTGACTGAGGTGGGCACCATAAGAGCTTAGGCTTAGTAGCTTTAAAGCCAGCAGGTGTGCCGGTCATTTTTATTTGCTCTAGGCCTAGTGACCGCGGCACATTGGTTTAAAGGTGCACCTTAGGAAGTTGGGATTCTGGCTAAAAGTACATTAGCCTTTTAGCTCACAAAGTTTCCCATCTTCTTTATTCTAAGATTAGTGGCCTCAACACATAGGTCTTATGGTGCAACTTAGGAGCCAGAGCTTAGCCGTTGAAAGCACATCAGTCTTTTGTCTCACCAGGTGTGCCCATCTTCTTTCTTCTAGGTTTCGTGGCCTTGACACATTGATCTAAGGGCAAAACTTGGGATCTTAAGTTTAGTGGGTGAAATAATATGAGTCTTTTAGCTCACTAGGTGTGCCCATATTCTTTATTTTAGCTTTAGTAGCCTTGATGCATCTATCTGAGGGGACACCGTTGGAGCCTAGGCTTAGTGGCTAAAAAGTGCATCAGTCTTTTAACTAACTAGGTGTGTTCATCCTCTTTCTTCTAGGTTTAGTTTCCTCAGTACATCAGTTAGAGGGTGCAACATAGCAGCCTTAGCTTAGTGGTTGAAAGTGCATCAGTCTTTCAATTCACTAGGTGTGCCCATCTTCTTTTTTTCTTGGCTTTGTGGCCTCGATGCATCGGTATAAGGTAAGCATGTTAGTAATAAAAAGATATCATATGAGAATATTTGCATTTGATTGGAAATACCAACATCATTTATTCTATTAATAGATATATGCGATATGAATTAACATTTGTATATAACAAAGATCATTTTTAAGTTAGTAAAAAGTTAGTTTACAAGTAGTACATTTGTAACTCTTTTGCGTTCCAAGAATTCTCTAAACATCTTCTATCTTTAGTAGCTAATTTGAATGTGGTTAACCTAACTTGTTCAACAACATAATATGGTTATTCCCATTTAGTAACTAATTTTCCTCGACTCCTACTACTTTGGAACTCGGCCTTCCTTAACACCTAATCACCTACCATTAGTTTCATATGCCTTACTCTTTTGTTGTAGTACTTAGCTACTTGTTTTCTAATCTTAGCAAGCTACATTTGAACTACATTTATTCATTCGTCTAATAGATCTTTCTAAATTTTTAGGACCTCCTCATAAGAAATTTGGAATCATATTGGTCGATTCTACATGAACTTGTTCTAATTTCTATTGGTATAATTACTTCAACCTCAAAAGCTAAATTGAAGGGCATCTCGCTCGTTGATTTTTTTAGTGTTGTCTTGAAGAATAAAAATATTCCAAGAATTTCATCCACCCAACCTCATTTAGTAACATTCAACTAATGCCTTAGCACTTCTAGTATTTCTTTGTTTTCATGTTCGGCTTAGTCGTTACATTGCATCAAAATCGGTGAGGTACTCATTCTCAGAGTACAAAATTTTCTACTATAAAAATTACTCAATGTACCTTGAGGTGTACCTACAATCAATTTTCTCGTTTCACATAATTATTTATATTTATTATTTTTGAATTGTCTTCCATTATCAGATTTAATGGCCTAAAGGAATCTAAACCTATATTACTCTAGTTAGTTATATTTAGAGGATGTTGGGTTGTAATCCCACGTCTTATCAATGATCACTTGATTGTTTTATACCTCCAAATGATATTCTTCTAGAAAAAATTATTTGTCCATTTTTTATTATTTGTGTTAAGGCTTCTATATCTTCACATACTGTAAAGTAATCAATAGTGACTATAACAAATCTTTTTAAGTCGATACATACATTTAACAGATCAACTTGAGAGATAACACAAATATAATATTTTATTAAAATTTAAATGATGAGTGATAAACATTGAAGTGCCATAATTTCCTAAGTTAAGTGGTCTAGAAATGAATCCCCTCCACATGGAAAATAGCCACAAGGTTAAAATAAGTTGTAGTTATATATTAGGGACTTATTATGTTGGGGAAATTTTTTGACACCCTTGGCATTAACACACTATTGGCTTGGCATATTGGTTCATAGTTTTCTAGTAAGAACCTTGTCATACAGCTTTTTCTAAAAAAAGATATGGTATCTTGTTGTAGTCCACATATGCCTGTGTGAATTTCATTCAAAATTTCCTCCACTATTACCTCAATCACACATTTTAGTACTAATATGGTTCTGAAACCTTTATACAATTTCCTATTAGCCATGAAGTATTTTACTACCCTTGTTAGCTCAAATGCCTTATTTGTTTTCCACTGATTGAGTCATTATCTCTAAATAATCTATACACTATTTCATCTATCCATTCATCAATGATGTCTATACAATCTTACGTAACTCAATCCCAGTTTCATTCACATCGTTTGGGTGCTTTGTTATGTATTCAACCTTGATCATCCGAGATGAAGAAAAAGTGTTAGCTAAGGTCAACTTTTCTAGAGTATCAGCCAACAAGTTAGCTTATTGTGGTACTTGTGTAATTTCAATAAAGGATAAATGCTTTGTTTCTTCAATTAGCTTCCCCAAATATTTCCCCATATTAGGTTCCTTGAATTTAAAATTTTCATTAGACTAAATCATAACTAACTCTAGGTCACCTTATAGCATTATCTTATATGTCATCAAGCCTTGATCTATTCTAAGGTTGGATAAGATTCATTATTAATTGTAGCAAATCCAAACCAAGGTGTATATTCCACCATTAGGGTCAATTAAAACCAAGCCTACTACAAAGCCTAAACTATTGGAAGCCTTATCAACATATAAGGTCCACTCTCCCTATTCCCCAAGAATTAGTAAACGACTTAGCTCAACTTCAAATGAGCATTCAATAATAAAATTGGCTCTTGACTAACCCTTAAAATTAGGCCTTGGGTAATATTAAATGTCATATCGACTATTCTTAGTGACCCATACCATCATCTAGCCTGAATTCTTAGGCTTATGCAAGATAATTCTAAGGAGAACATTAGTTAAAACCATAATGGAATGAGAATAAAAGTAAAGCTTTAACTGTATGGAATTAATAAGTAATGCATATTCCATCTTTTCCAAATTTTATTACTAATGCTCAACATCATTCAAGACTTTATCGGTGTAGAAAATAGGCTTTTGTGTCCCCTTAAATTAGAACAGAAGATTTCACTGGCACTAACACTACAAAATACACCTCCCATCAGGGTTGTCAAAGTTGACATTTTGGATATATGGCTTTCTAATTCATAAAATTCCATTTAGAAACCCCCATCCATTAAAAGTTATCTTTTGACCATGGGAGCCAAAAGAAAGACAAGCTATTGTCAACCCCCTAGATAAAAACTTGTGTAATGTTGCAAACTTCCCCTTTAGTTATTGAATGCCCTTTTTCTTGCTAGAGTTTTCATAATTAAAATGGGAACCACATTTTCAAGATCCTCATCTATGCCCCTATTAGAGACCATGTCAGTAATAACTCCAAAGATGTAGTTTGTGGGATTCATCTTCATTTTGTATTATTTGAGAGTATCAAAAGAAGTCTGGACTTTTAATATGTGAGCTTTGTTTTTCTTACTTTTCATTATCATATTATCCATATATGCCTCTATTATACCCCAAATCTATCCTTAGAAAAGCATGTTAACTAACCATTGAATGTTCGCCCCAACATTATTAAGGATGAATATTCATTACATTATAATAGCAAAGTTTGTTGTCCATATTGAATGCAGTTTTTGCTAGTCATCTTTAGCCAACTTTATCTAATTTTACCCTAAAAACATGTCCATAAAACTTTACATTTCATATTCGACCATCAAATTAATTAGTCTGTCTATCTAAGAGAGTGGATAATTATCATTAGCGTAGACCTTATTCAAGTTTCTTTACCAAGAATGGATTAACAATCTATTATGCACATTTACATCCCTAATGAACCTTGAATTGACAACTTATGTACCTTCTCTTCATTGACCTTAATTTTTTTGGCATTAACTGCTCTTTTATTTTGCTTAGTGGCCTTATAACCTTCCATTATGTCGTGGTATTCAATAGTTTTAGAAGGGATACCCTCTAGGTAAATTATTGTCCACAAAAATCTATTTTTTTTTTGTAAAAATTTGAGCAACTCCTACGTATTAACATCATTTAGATATTTGTCTATTATTACAACGTTTTTTAGATCTCCTTGATATTTTTATTCTATTTTATTGATGGCATGGATGCCCTCCATTGATATATTTAGATTATCTAAGATGAGAGTTGCTCATGCCGTCTTATCTACAGACATCCCCAAGACTCCTCTTACTTCTATAGCATAACATTCCCAAGTCATTCTTCAAGTATCCTTAACTTATCCATAAATATACTTTCCTAATGTAATAACCACTTTTTTAATCCCTTTTATGTGTGTTATATGATGTTATTCTTGAATTAGTTATGTTTAATCATGTTTTGGATTCATGCTTTAATTCAGTTTTATAATGTTTCAAGAAAAGGGTTTAGAAGAGCATTGGCATCTTTAGAATCTCCTTCATTGGTTTGTACCATACTAGTCAATTGGTTCTTCTTTTAAGGTTCTCGGTCTATAAGAACAAGATAAATAGTTCTTACAGACTAGTTAACTAATAGAAACTAGTCAATTGATGTTAAGGAATTGGTCCACTATTTTATTCGACTTGAGTGTTCTTTGCGATAGGGTTTGGTCCAAATCTTCTTTAACTGATCTTGAAACTTGGTAATTTTGTTTTGGGGTATTCAAAAACTATTTTTATAATTTTAATCTCCCTTGATTTATACATTGTTTGAATCATATCGGATTTGGGGATAGAATCACCAAAAACTTTTGGATGACCTCATGGTTTCTTTATCTTCTTCTTTATTCCATATCTCCTCTATGAATGAAAAATTATCAATACAGTTTGGTAGCATAATAAACTAATAAAGTTTGATCTTGCCTTAGAGACCTTTTGATCTCTTTTTGTCATTCATTAATAGCCCAATCAACCTTGTGGACTAAGGCATGCCATGTATGCACCCTTTCTAGGTTATTTCATTTTTAGCTTGAATTTCTCTTCCATCGGTACCAACATTGATCATTTTAGGATTTTGGGGGTAATAAATTCACGATTTTAAACCTTTAGGAAACACTATCTCCAAAAATCAGTAGTCTCATTCTCTCTCTCACCTTATTTTCTTCTCTAAGTGTTGAAGAACCTTTTCACCTCAATTCTCCTCTAAACCATCGAGTATTGAGTCTATTTTTCCCTCTTTTTTATTCTTATTCTCTCCTTCTCCAATTCCTTTGTAACATAAAAAAATTTAGAAATAAAAAAATCATTTTAGTGGAAGCAAAAAACAAACATAAATGGGTGTTATTGTCATAATTGACATAAATCTGGCTTACAACTCGTTCTCATATCAATAGCAAGGTAAAATAATTTAGAATATGAAACATAATAAACATAAAGGGAGGAAACTTTAATAAAAATAATTAAGAGTTTTGAAGGCTAAATCCAAATACAATATTCAAATACATAAAGGAAATATACTGGGGGATAAATCCTCAAAGGGTATCTAGGTCAAAGCAAGAACTAGATAACATAACTCTCTGATTCTCAAAACCCATAAATGATATATAATCACTCTACCCTAATAAAAATGTCGCAAGCAACATAATCATCAAATGGGTCTTGACCTACATAAACTCAACTAGGTATTCTAGTCATAGGAATGAGCAAAACTCATGAAAGGGTGATCGATAACCTACGTAGTAAATAAGGTAACAATATATACATAACCAGGTATGCATAGCGTGAATCATATAGAAGCATAATCAAGCATGTTACATAAGGTACAATCACACTAATTCTAAAAATTCATAATTAATTGTAATCATAATCCATATTTTTAATACGTTGAGTTCAAGGACCCCATTATTATAAAACGGGTGGAATGGTTTGAAGCACCACTTAAGGATGACACACCTGAAAAACTATTACTGTCTAGTGGAATGGACCAAAAATCTCTAATGAAAAAACCCACTTGACCAATATTCTTAAATTAGAGCTGTCTTAAGCACTTCTCAGGAAAAAAAGACATGAGCTACTAGTAATGGACACCTCAATCTCGACTCACATAATATTTCACTTTAAGTGACTAATATTTTATTCATTATTCTTATCTCAAGATAATTTTTTGGTTCACATTGATCTTGAGAACCCCACTATTCTTAAATTGGTGTAATAGTCTAGAATACCTCTGAGGAAAAAATGTACATGAGCCAATACTATCATCCACGAGAGCAAACATATAGCAACTCGGCCCTAGCTCCAAAAATCTTTCACTTAAAGTAATTAGTATATTATTCAAGGTTTTATTTATCAAATTCATCATACACACACACACACACACACAAACATAATCAATTGGATCTTATAAAGCACAACTATTTGAATATCAATACACTTCCCTAGAGAAAAGGCCACATCCCTTCTAAGAAACCCTAATTTTCATAAGCCAACTATAACTTCCCTAATAGTAATTTTATCACCATTTTAAATTCACATAATTAAAATATTATTATTAATATCATACCCAAAATCATCGTCTAACTATATATATTTATCATGGGATAATAGCCTACCCTTTAAATTACTATTTATAAATTCTCACAGAACCCTAATTTCATAAATTCAACATAAATTTTTCCATAAGACTCCTATGACCCCCCCAAATTTTATACACATTCATAAAACAAAAAAAAATATATTCTAAAATCAAGGTCTAACTCCATTATTTTACATATGTGATAATGAATCTGCCCTTAGGGTTGTTATTCCCACTTCAGCCATTTTTCTCATTTATTGACCTTGAATTGTTCATAATCACTCCAAATATTCCAAAAAAGGAATTTATTACTTTTTTACCCATTTAGAACATTAAAATACTGATATATCATTTTAACCTATAATGACAAAAATACTCCTAAACTTGCCAAAATGCCCATTTTCACAAAATCCAATGATCCCAATATGGATGGTTCCTGACTTACATTATATAATCATGATACTAATTACCACATTTTTAATCATCATTCCATTCTAATATAATATATATATATATATTGAAATATAATAGGTCACATGATCACACTTAGGGTTATAAAGCAAGATTACTTCAACAACAACATTTAAGGTCATACTTTTCACATATTCTTACTTTACATTGATTTGATACCACATCATCGTACTATAACAATATAAACATAACATTATAATCATACTAATATCATGTATGAGATATCATATAAAAATACATATTACACATACAAAAACCCAGTTAGAACAAATATCCTTACTAAAGCATCTTTGATCTCTACACATGTATAACCTAAGGTACCTCCTACAAGACCATGTGAATAACACCTAAAAATTAATAAAAATAGAACATTATAACTCCTCTAATACACTAAGGAAAAGATAAGGAAAAATAAAAGAAAAAATGGAGAAAAAACCAAGCCAAACCAAGTAAACAACTTCGATGGAAATGGTGCACAAAAATGTAGTGAGGAATGACACTTATTGTGACTGCTATGAAGATGAGAACAGAAAGTAGGGTTGTAGCCAGGAGGGAGGGATTGGTGATGGAGGAAGTAGTATGGGGAAGGATTGGTGGGTTTTTTCAAAGCTTGGGGGAGGTAATGGTGCATGTGGCCAAAGCTTGGGAGAAGGCACAAGTGGGGATAACCAGACCTTAGGGGTAAGCTATAATGTTTGGGGCTAGGGGTAGGGTGTGAGTTGCAACATTGAGGAATGTTTCTCGACTGGTTTGGAGTTTTGGAAAGATCTAGGTAATGAGAATAGAATAGAAATAAGAAAGGAAGAAGGCTTTGGTGTTATTACACATCAATAATGGAATGACATAAGAGGGTGGGAAGGAGGAGAGGTAGATTTCTGTGGATTTTGAAGGAGATAATGTAGAGATGAGAGGAGGTATTTACAAAGGATAGGGTGAGGCATAAAAGGTCTTAACCAACCAAGAAGTTGAAGATTAAGGGGTGCAGGGGTTGGTTTTCCTACAATAAGGTTAGGGAGAAAGGGACGGGTAGGTGGTGTAAGGTTGTAGGGAGTAAGTGGTTGGTGTAGTTCATATGTAGGGGTGGTTGTGCATGGAAGGGAAAGGTAAAGAGAAAGGGAGAGGGGTCATGCAAGAGGAGATCTGCATAGCTAGAATGGGAAGGATGAGAAAGGACCGATCGAGGTGGGGAGAAAAAGGAAAGAAAAAGGGAAAAAAGAAAATAATTTTTGGGTTAGGTTTAGAGTAAAGTCTAGATTTTGAATTAGTTAATTAAGATTGAGCCAAAATTTAGTTAGCAGTTATTTAGCGATTAGGGTTAGGTTAAAATATAAATGATTCATATTATGGTTAGGATTAGATTTATTGTCAAGGAATTTGGGTACTATAAAATTATCAATTATTTGAGATTATGATTAGGTTAAAATATAAAATAATCATGATTAATACTAGATAAAAATTCATGGTATTACACCCTTATCTGTATCTTCCTTGTTTTTCCTTAAATAAGAAGGAGATAGATTAAGGAAAGTTCGACGACTTAACCTTCCTTTGTTTTTTTTTTTTTTCAATTTTATGGGTAAGGTTGTGTTTTTCCCTCTAACTTTCTTGAGCCTCTTTTGGTTTGGTTAATTGTTAGGAATCAATGTAAGTAGTTTATTATTTCTCTTTAAGATATTCAAGTTATAGAAGTGTTTGGACCTCCTAGTTGAAGGAATACCCTTCCTTTTATTTATGTGTTTTTTTAATGAAGTTTGAGGCAAATCATAATTTATATTATGTAATGAATGGAATGAAAGTGATATGTTAGTTTGACTTATGTGTTAGCATGGTCTTTGGTCAGAAAATGTGATATTTTACATATCTTTGGTGAAAATATGCAAGCATGAATCGATGAGCATGATGCTAGGATTTTCAAGCATAATAGTAGTGGCTACTACTATGGTTTTATGATTTAAATCACACATGAGCATGATAATAGTTATACTAAGTTGATAATATAATTTGATTAGTATGTGAAGCATGATGCAAGGAAATGAATCATGTTGTAGAATTTTGTCCTCAAATTGATATTTTCAATTCTAAAGCATGATTCATGATGTATGATGTGGATCTAATCAAAATGGATTATATGGTATGCTAGATCTATGATATAAAGTGGAAAAAGGGTGTGTATGCATGAAATGATTACCTAACATGGAGTAAAATTCCATGAGCTTGCCTCAAATTGCATGTGGGAGAAGTGTTCCTACAAAAACCTCTCTACTTTTTTGGATGGATACTAGTCGACTAGCTTACCACTGTTCACTAGTTCATGCAAACTCTTGACTAGTTAATGAATATTGTGTGCTAGTTTATGTGAGCAACCAACTAACTAGTTGGAAAAAGTAAGCCAACTTGATTATGTGTTAGATGGCTTTAACATCTAGTCGGTGAATATGTAATTTGGTGAATATGATGTGGATTGATCTATAATGTAAATTCTCTTCTTAATAAGATATTAATCACTAAAAGAGGAAAATTAGCTCAAGCCTATATCTTTGTGACTCACGAAATAGTTAACTAGGGGGTATCTTTTTTAATGATGAGCTTATGGGCATGCACCTTTAGGTAGGGAAGCGTTTGTTGGTTCAAGTAAATCTCCTACTTTATGTTACACCCATCGGCATTCTAAGGGGGGTGTCGACATTTAAGGGTTATGATATCTAATAATACGATGGTTCCATGACTAGTTTTATAATAGAGGACTTATCTTACCATTTAATATACTTAACAAATGTAAATTATGTGATAACCTATATACTAAAGATAATAATTGAAAAGCTAGTGAATGCCTTTTATTACCATGTGTCCTCTGTATACTATATATTGTGCTTGTTTCTAAATAGATCCATGGCAATGACTTAACTTGTGGGACATGCATGATATTTGTAAAATGTAAGATCTTGGCATTCTTGAACTTCAACTATGTTGACTACATATGCAAACAATGTTAATGTACCTATGAGTAAGAAAAGAGTTTTCTAATAAACTATGTTATACCTAATTGAAGCATGTGAATGTATCTTTCCTGCATTGCATGAACCCAACTTATATAAATTCATATCCTATAATGCCATGAATTATATGCTAGAGCAGCTTGATTTACTTAGCACATAGTATATTGACGTGGCCATTTTTATTTGGCTTCCTACTCAATCTCAATAGTTGATAAGTTCATATTTTGACACATTTTATACCCTTATAATCTTAATTTTTAGTATTTTATTTAAGTAATATAAGTGAATAATTATAGTTTTATGCTTAAGTGGTAAAAATTACATAAATATTATTATTTGAGCTAAAATGATAATAATTAAATAAATTTAGAATATAATATTCATTATTAATTTTTATTAATTTTATTTTGCAGGTTTTATTTTAAATAAAAAAAAAAAGAAATTAGACCTTTGGACCAACGGCTCACAGGCCGAAAGCCTAAAGGCCCGGAACACGAAGCAGGCCAAACTGAGCACAGTAGTCCTCGACGCACGGCAAGATAAGATGAAAAAAAATAAACGGGCGTCAGGAGGCAAGATAGAGAGCCAGCAGCCGCATAGAACAGGGCTGATGTGGCATGGGGCACGAAAAAGGAACGGAGCCATTAGACGCACAAGAATAAATAGGAGTCGATGCATGGAATAAGAGAAAGGAGGGAGGCTGAGGAGCCATCAGCGGCTTAAGAAAAAGAGGCACGGAATAAGGGGAGAGGTTGCCTCCATCGGCCACAGTAAAGGAGGATGAAAAAAAAGGGGCCACACACGAAGAAGCAGTCGCCAGGCTCTGACGCGAGTCGGCTGCATGGAAAAGAAGGAGCGACGCATGACACAGAAGGCAAGGCAAACATCAGCGCATGGAAAGAAAAAAAAAGAAAAGAAAAGGAATTATTGCACGGAAGTCAAGGGTATCAAGAAAAGAAAGAATAGGGAAGAATTTATATCGGTATAATTTATTTCAAATAAAATTAATTTTTATTTTAATAAATTCTTGATCTTTTATTTATAATTAATTTTGGTCATTTCTTTCTCTATTTTTAATTTATATTTTAGACATATATTTCTGTGTAATTAATTTGATAATTATCTGGCTGATTATTTGTTGCTAGGGAATAAATTAAAACCCTAGATTAGGGTTTGAATTATAATTTTATTTTCTTTATTTTGTGAGATTGTTTATTAACTATATTTTAATTGCTATCGTTTATATATATAATTCTGTCAAGTATAAGTTATTTAGTGCATGCGTTGTTCTGATTTCCTCATAAGTGATAATATGTAGGATTATTTACCTACTAGGTGGCCATATAAATATACTAGAATTTATATATATAAATTGCAGCTAGGTTAGATAACAATTTACCTAATAGTTTTGTGATTCTAACTGAGGTAGTAAAACATTTAGATAATATGTAGGATTATTTACCTACTAGGTGGCCATATAAATATACTAGAATTTATATATATAAATTGCAGCTAGGTTAGATAATAATTTACCTAATAGTTTTGTGATTCTAACTGAGGTAGTAAAACATTTAGATACATGTGGTTCAAGGAAAGAAAATATAACTAGACATGCTTTGTATACTAGTTTGGATACTTAGATTGACAGCCTTCCAATTACAATTAATGCATTAAATCTAGTTAAATATAGGAGCCGCTTGTTGCTGCTATACTGCTAGTATTTAATAGATTTAATATTGGCGCTTTGTCTTATTAATTAATTAAGGGAAGTAATATAAGGTGTATGGACCTACTTTTGGTGTACAACTTTGTCGAACTCTTTCTCATGATTAAAAGATGAATTAGAAATTAATATTATACTTTTGACCTAATCTAGTGGTGGTTTTTAATTTCCCTAGCATATTTATCATATGTACGGTTTTCCATTATTTTTATTTTTATTATTTTATTTTATTTATTCCTTTTATTATTTTTATTTGAATAACCCCCATTAGTATTTTTCTTATTTTTTTATTTTTTTTATTTAGGATTTTTATTTTTATTTATTCTTAAGTTAGTTAAACAGAGGTGAGCCCTCTCAATCCTCAGCCTAGAACGATACCCTTATTTACCAATACTACAAGTGAAGCAAGAGGGTTTAAATTGCGTGCTGGCTACGGCCACACCAATAGTAGAGGACCTTGTATAGGTATAAGTAGTTAGTCAATAGACAACCTATACTAGGGGAACCATAAGGATTTTTGAGATTGAGTTATGCTACCTAATGTATACCTTTTTTTATCTTTTTAGTTTTTCATTTTACATATTTAAACTCTCGCTATCTGTATTTGTTTTATTTTGACCTATACTTGAAAATTATGCTTTTGGAGCTATACTTGAGCTATTTTGACCTTCTATGTCATTTACGTTATGGTTTTGGTTGGTACCCTAACCTTATATCCAATGTGAGACAATCAAAAATTTATCTATCTTATGTTAGATACAATAGTAGCTCCTCGTTTTTCTTAAATCTAATTTTTGTGTTTCCACTTCTATAATGTTTTAGAAATGTTTTTTCTGTAATGAAAAATTGGGGTGTCACACAAAGAGCTTCTTAAGGGATGTTCATTTTGATATCATATTGTACACCGAGGGGCAAGCAACAACCATGAAATATTTCTTAGTACTCCACAAATTCCCAACTGACCAATGATCAAAGAAAGTTCAAACATTCATTTAGATCTTATAGTGTTACCAGTGAATCTAACTAGAGGTGATGCCTTATTTTCCAAATACTCCTCCAAAAATTCCAATTGGTGATAAGCTTCTTTAGAAGCAACATCAACAGGACTTCATGTACCTACAAGGAGACTCTTCATCATGGAATTAGTAACCATTCTTCAATAACTAAGGGGTCATTATGAGGTTCTATTATACTTTTTCCTTTATCTTCTTCTATGAAACAAAATTCCTATTACTTTTTCCTTGCTCTCTTATTATTTTCATAGAAGTAAGATTTTCTTACATAAGCCTTTAGTGAAGAATTACTAGTCTTGGCCAATGAATCGCTCAACAATCATATGAATAATGTTTTATTGTTCCTTTCCCTGAGAAGGGAGTGGAAGTTCCAAGACCATACATCTTCCTTCTCTTACCAAGGGTGTATGTATATATTAAATTAGATGTCCCATGCATAAAAATCTTATACAATCTCTTAACACTCAGCATTCCTCTATAGTGTACCCGATGTCTTTATGATATACATGCCACTTGTTGGAATTTTTGTACTTTGAGTTGGTTTATAGGGGAATGGGCCTTGGCAATGTTTTTGTCCATTATCTTTGTTAAATATGTGTAAAATACTGGTCACCAATAGATTGTATTTGTAACACCTCATAATTTACTTCTAAAAATTTTCATTATTAAGTGGAAGCATCATGATAATATAGCAAGTGTTACCGCCACACTTGGCAAGAGTTTAGTCTATACCTTTATCATACTAAGTGCAAGACTAAAACCTTATGATAATTAAATCAAAACTTATGTAAATAGATGTAGATGGTAAAAAGAAATTAATGATTTAGCATAAGAACAAAGTAAAGATTACATGCTCTAGATAATACAATACATAAAAAGAGATGAAGGGGATAAAAGGGATGAATAGTCTAAAAGAGATATCCTAAATCTAGGGTACATAACATGTGTAACGTTAGATAGATATAATTCTACAGTCTAACCCTGGGAAATAAACCCACATCACTCCACCAAGGAACCTCCTCAAAGTAAATAGGATCATCATCATATACATGTAACACAATGTCTACAAATGTGTAGTATCAGTACACATCTTACATTGAGTAATAAAACTATCCTAAAGAGATAAAATTATGTATGAGGCCCATGTAAATAAATAAATAAATAGAACATATAATAACAAGATAATATCATGCTTACATATAGATGCCAAATGAGCAGAAGAAAACTCAACCATCAAGTATAAAAGAATATAATACAAAGGTACAGATATATGAGATTCATTGGTTATTATATTTCATTATCTTGTTCACAACTAACATTATATTAACTTGAGGACGAAGACTCAAAGAAACCATAACAACTAATCTAGAATGAGTGCCCATAAACATAATCAAGCCATAAAATAACAAGACGCATGATCACTTAAGTATGCATACCCCCTATAGAGCCAAAATATATCAAGACACCTATAAACTAGAAAAGGGCCACTTTAAACTTCCATAAAGCACTTAGAAACACAAAATAGAAAACACCGGAATGATACCAAGTGAATACCAAACCTAACTCAGATAGCCACCCCGAGTGGTACAAGACCCGACTCAAGATCTTTAACTTTAAGTGATTAATGTTTTATGTAATGATTTAACCAAGCATAAATTAGTCCCACATAACAACACTTGAATCAATTCCATCACACAATGAAATTATATTATTACATCCATTCCATGTGGCATTAAAGTCGATTAATTTCAAGTGGCATTCAAGCCAATCCAATCCAAGTAGCATTAAGGCCAATCAATTTTATGTCATAAAAGACCCATTAAAACTATAGCTCAATTTACATTAACTTATGTTATTCAAGACAAAGTTCAATACCCTACATCCAAGTCAACCAAGGGTTCACATGTAAGCCCAAGTCAAATAGCCAGACTAAAGGCACATAAAATGATTAAAATATCTTTAAAGTCCACTAACTTAATTTATGATTAATTGAGGTGTATTTCATGCTAAAAGGATTAACCTTAACTAATTTTTTTCTTGGTATGTAATGTAAATATGGGCACCAACTATAAAATACTAAGATTACTCCATGTACCCAAAGTGTCTCTTCCTCCTTTTCTTTTTCTTAATTAACTATTTTAATTAAGGTCTTTAGGTCTATTTATCAATGTAACCTAAGGGTAAAAACAATAACCATATAACTTATTTTATTAACATAATATTCACTTAAGTCTCAAAATTTTCAAAATTTGCATGTAATGGCTAAAATGTCTATATTCACCTAAAATTACCTTAAACTTCTAAAATTTATAACTTCTAAACAAAATTAAACCCAAACATATCATATACCAAATTCTATGTAAAAGACCCAATGAGGAAAATGGTACACTTAAAATGTTGAAAAATAATTTGTAAAGCCAATATGCCCATGGTTGATTATGTCTAAACCTTACATAAATTTATTTCAACAAGAAATGATCCAAAATTTATAACCCAATATCTATACCCTATTATAAATGAAATGGAATAGATAAATTTAAAACAGCCAAAACACATATAAAATAACATGGACGAGAGCTAAACTACTAGAATTTATAATCACAGCTCAATTGGACATTCAGCATGACTCTACTACACACACATCACCATGTCATTAAATATTCATCACATTTTCGTTAGACACAACAACAATAGTAAAAAAATCATACAAATCATTCTCTCATAAATTTCTCATGTTTATACACATAAAATAAAAACATACACATGTTATACTAGATGTTAAAAGATATTATTTCATGCTCATAATTAAAATAAAGATGATTATGCATAAAATAACATATAAAGCACTTAGCACAAAATCTTATTTCTAAATATTAGATTAGTTACCAAAATTCGAAAGCTCCTAAGACATAATAATAAGCCCGATGAAACATCACCTAAGGAGATTATTGATTACCTTCACAAAATAAAATAAATATAATCTTAGAATTGAAATCAATAATACGGAAAAAGAATGAAAGAAAAGAAGAGAAGTCGAGAAAAGTCTTTATCTTGCAATGTGGGGGTTTCTAGCAAGGAAAACAAGGAGAAAATGGAAGGGTAAAGTAGGGTTGATGTTGGATATTAAAAGGATAAGTACAAGAAGATATACAGGTGAGGAAAAATCCACACAACCTCAGTCAAAGTTAGGAAAGAAAATTCATGTGTATAATTGTGGAAACAATAGTTTGGATTTGAACAGTAGTTCAAGGCTTCAAAACAAGGAACAAATGAAAAGGAGAGTGAAAGGTGATTGATGGTAGATGAATTATAGGTTTCACAAAACAAAAACCAACAAGAAATAAGTTGAGAAAACAAAGAATTAAACTGTGTTAGCTGGACGAAGTTGGGGAAAATCACCCTCATAGGATAAGGGCTTGTTACAAGTCAAAATTTGGGCATCCAAACATCAACTAAATGACCCCAAAATTCAAAACAAAAAAGGGATGGTAAATACATTATGAATTTTAAGGTTTAAAATGAAACAAAAAATAGAGGAATATGAAAAAGGATCAAGAGAACAAGTTGCACAAAGTTGGAAAAAGACCAGGTAGGGAATATAACAAAGGATCATCCAAACAAGTTGCTGAAATTGTGCCTTTGAACAAATTTTAAAATAGGAAAATAACTTATGATGTGTGCATGAATTAGGCACAATTATCAACTAACTGGGGAGGAGTGTGGAGTGAGTTTTTTTTTTTAACGTTAGCCTCACTTGATTGTTAGGATTAGGGGTGTAACTGAGAGATTAGACTATGGTTTAGTATGTAAGAGAAATGTCATAAAATCACAGTGATGCTACTAGTTATATTTTTTCATTGGGAGAAAGGTAAAAAAATTATAAATATAACTTTTTTATTAGGATAATATTTAGGATTGAAGTATTAGTTATAGGATTGGTTACAATTTATTTTAATTAATTAAATTGAATGAAAGTCTAAGAATGGACACTTATTAGAAAAATTATCAATTGAATTCTAAAAATCATCAAAATTTATGAAAAGGTCAAGAATAATCTTACAAACTCAACTATATAAAAATATTTGGTATCGGATTTGGTTTGAAGCTTGACAGATGGAAAATGAGCAAAAATGGATAAGTCGCAGAAACACATTTTTTCTTAAATGCACAAAACAAGTAACTAGGGTCTTAAATTGCCACAAATTGATGCATAATATTTTTAGAAAAACAAATTTATTAAAATATTTGATCTCAAAACTCATTTGATGGCCAAAGAATTAAAAATGACAGAACTGGCTATAATCATCTAATCTCGTGAACAGGGTTTTTTGCAATTTAACAATTAGGAAAGAAAGGGTGAAAGGTGAATGAATAAAATGGACAAATGAACTCAAAAATATTTGTGCATAGGTTCACAAATTTTGAATGGATCAAAAAGGGTGTAAACAAAGGAATAAAAAGGATTGCAATAAATATGTTTTCTACAAACAAGGAAAATAAACAATAAAACATTTAAAAATTAACAAGAATGGAATGAGACTTGAGAATAATATATATATATATATATTGGACGTGTTACTAGAACAATAACATATGGTAACTATTATTTGAGAGATAGGGGTATTACAGTATTTATTATATCTACCAAATGAGCCGCACCAACTAGCTTGGTTTGACACCAGTCTATGACCTTCTCGATCTCTTGTCCAAAAATTTCCTTATCTAGTCTTGGTTTCAAGATCAATGGTGTGTCCTCCCTTCTTCTTATTAGCCACATGGCTTAACTTGTCTCCTCATCATTTCTCTCTTGCATATCCTCCATATGGTAAGTGTAGGCTTTATGTTTTACTAAGTATTAATTCCCCAAAAACCATATTTTAGTCAATTCCTTGAGAAAGGATGATCTAGAAATTCCATTATCTAATTTATTAATCTGTAGGACCTCTTTTTCAAATCTAATTTAAGAATGACTAAACTACCTTCAATGACCCATATGTAAACCCCAAAAATGAATAAGATCCTTTTTTGGGATACCATCATATGCCAAATTATTTTTAAAAAATCCATCACAAGCTGCAAGAATGAATGATTTGGTTCAACCTTTAACTTTCCAACCCACCTCAAGGTTACTCCCTTCAAAGTGCATGGAAATGCTTTACATAATGGTTCCTCTTAGGCCCTAGCTAACAACATGGAATTCTTGAAAGTTTTTAGGTGGTATTCTAGATCTAGTGAACCATCAGATGCATCAAAAGTTGGCATTCTTATCTTATGTGTCAATACCTCAAAAATATCCTTAGAGAAAGGTGTTTTCTAGACCTTTCATCGCCTGTTATGCATCATAAACCATTTTATATATCATTTTATTAATCAAATATTCCTAATCCTTCCTATTTTGGCTTCTTTCTTACCTTTGATTCCTATGTCATTTTGCTTTGTATTAGCACCTATCGACCCTAAGACTCAGACTCCGATGCCTTCCATATCAGCTCCACCTCATAGGCCGGCTATGTAAATCTTATGGCCTTTCACTACTAACTATTTTACCACATATATCATCTATAGAGTCTAAATTATCTTTTTACAAGATATTGCACTAAATTTTAGTTGTATGTTCCTTTTTGGAGGATTAGGGACCTCATCTAAGGTTTCTCAGGGAGCTGGTTTCTAGGGGTAACATATTGATGCTGGTGTATGAGGTGAGGCAATTTTATGGGGGTTTGAGTAAGAGGGCCCACCATTTTCAACACCAGCACTTGAATAGAAGCATAAAGCTCAATGTTAGCAACCTAGAATTGAGAATTGTTGATAAAAAAATCCCCATGGGTAGGCCATGTTATTGTACCGACTTTATAAACTGAGGTGTTTGTAAGGATTAAAGTAGGGAGCAACACGAGTAGGGTGTTGATGTAAAAACCATGGGGAAAGATGTGAGAGTAAAAATAGGAAATATGTATAATGATTTATCATGTATAAAAGTTATTACAAGGATCCCTATATATAGATGTGAAACCATAGGACAAGAAAAGAGGGAATGTGGTGTGGTAGGGAGTAGGAAAGTTATCCTAGTATTGCAAGGCATGCCGATCTAGGAGTGAAGCTTTATAGGCTAGTATATTATAGCTTTCCTAAGGCCTAACAAGATCAGATGACAACTTTGGGACTATCCTATGATACTTTTGTGCTAGTCTTTTATTTTAGGTCGATGTTTGAGGGCCTGACAGCCTAGTGGAAAAAATACTCATAGTAGAGTCAAAAAATTTTCAAAACCTTCATTTTCTTTTGACCTCCGTCTTCCACTTTGAAATCATCAATATGACATTTCTTTATTTTTTCAATGAAAAATTATTGATTCACTACATTAAACTATGGTGACTTACTAGATATCATAGGTTGAATGACGATTTTTTTAATACCCCACTTGTTGCGGCCTATGATGAGTCTTAATTTATGTGTTAGTAAAAATTAAGGTGTGTTTTATTATGATTAAAAATTTTGTTTATAGTTTTGGTTTAATTAAAATTAAGAAAGATGATAAGGAATAAAAATAAGTTTTTCTAGGGTACTAGTTAACTATTAAGCCTATACCATTTAACTAGTTCACAATGTCAAGATTAGTTTTATGACATTAGGGACTTATTCAACTACTTACCTATTCATTTAATTTACATCTTTTTCCAAAGATTTTGTAACTTATTGATTAATTTTGAGATTGATCATAGATTATTTTTACAAGCATAAAGAGTATTTCAAGCCCAATTTGGATAGATTTTAATTGATTTGTGGGTTTAAACTCCATAAAAGTCACTTGATTGCCTCATAATTCATAGTTTCTTCTTTCTCCTTATCTCCTCTATTATACTATTTATTTACTGTGCAATTTGGTGTCAAAATTAGCTGGCATGCATTCTACATTAGTTAGTCATCCTCTTTTGTCTCTTTTGGTAATAAATTGTCCTAAAATCTTCCAAAATATGTTGAAAATTATTTTGATAATATACAAAGTGGTTTTTGTGTTGGCAAAAACTTAGAAAATTTTATAAAATAGGTATTTTTCAGGGCATCCGTCAACTAATGTAATGAATCATTTTACTAGCATCAATAGGTTCATTAGTTTATATATTAGTCAATGGGGATAAATCCGAAAAATAGACACTTTACTCAAGACACATAAATTGATTGAGGTTATCAGTCAACTAATGCTTGCAATTTTGAGTGACATTATAGTTTTTAATTCATTTCTTCCTCCAATGATTTTGAAACTCTTATATTATGATCTTTTTGTGTTAGTATGTACATTGAGGTGTTTGGGAAATATTTTTAGATTATTTATATTAATAAATAATATTATTTAATTAAAATACCTTAAAAGTATTATTGATACTTTTTTCCTACCTACGTTCTTCTCCCTTTCTTAACTTCTCACTTTTGCAATGCAAACCTATGTTCTGCCCCTTTCCCTATCTTCATCTAATCTTACTCATGACCCGTCCTTAAAAATTTTCATTTCTCCCATGATTCATAATTTGATTCTTATATAACTATACACACAATACTCCACACTACCTTTGCAAGTCAACCTTTTACCCTTTCTCCACCTCCTATTTGTTAACTATTAGGCTCCCCTAAAGCCTTCATTATCTGATTTCATTTCCCTCTTAGAAAAATTCCACCATTTATTTTATCTCTTCTCTTTTTAACCAAATTTTCCAAGTGTTGGGTGTTCTTCCTCCTTCATTTCGTTATCCTTGAATCGAGGCCCTTACCTCTTGTTCTTCTATTTTTTAGGTTGAATTTGACCTTATTGATATATGAGATTTATATGTTACTATCTCAGGTAAAAATGTCATTTATTCCTCATTATTTTTATAAGATTTAATATTTTCTCAAGTTTTTCTCTTTTGGATAGATTTTGTAAGTAAAGATAAATATGAAGAAATCCAAAGGTGAAATCAAAGGAAAAAGGAAATGAAGTAAAGAATACATCAAGAGATATTGAATCAATGAAAGAAAAAATTAGAAATGAAGAATATACATCAAAGGGGACCTTATGTTGAAATTACATAGAGAGAAAATGAGGGAACAAGAAACACATTACCCCCTTGTTTCCAAAACACGGGTTGTGTTATACCGCTAGAACACAAAAATATCAGTTTTCAAAATTCATAAATTGGCAGAGAATTTAGGGAAATACACGTAGGCCTCGTATTTTCCAAAACACGAATCGTGTTTTTCTTAAATTTTGTAAATGCTCACGCAAACTTTTTCCATATATATTTTCTGACATTTCTGAACATTGGACATTTGGTTTTTGGTATTTCAAGAGTTAGATTCTCTCTTTTTCTTTTTATTTTCTAGAAACCACATGTATTTCACAACTCCAATTCTCTTTCTCTTCATTGTATTCAATTAAACAATTAATATTCTGCAATTCAAGTCGATAAGTTCTTCTCCATTCCTCTCTTAATCACAAGTTCTAAGTTTTTGATTCAATGCAAGTAAATTCTCTTTATTATATTATTATTTCTCTCACTTTTATTATTTCATTGTTAATTTATTATTAGTAATTGATGTTAACTATAGATTACTGCATTTAATGGTGTGTTAGTGTAATTATGAAGATAGTAGCATAAATAATATAGGGTAGGAGGATTTAATAAAGGAATTAGGATTTTAGATATGACAACATAATTTGAATTTATGATTCTAAATAAAATGTAATTGAATTAATAGACAGAATCAAATGATATCACATCATAGGTTACAAATAAAACTAACTAGATTGATCACCTATTTAGTTTAAATCTTAATCAAATATAGGATAATGGAATTAACACATAATTGTTAATTAACATTTCTAAAGTAGCAACAAGTTAGTTATTAATCTTTTCTATTAATTCCTATGATTTCATGATCCGAGCTTATGTGATTATGGTCATAGATAACTGCTTTCCATAATGCTACCATTAATTGAATCTAGCATTTTTAACCTAGGTTATTAATTGGCTAGATGACAATTTGAGAGCTTATTCAATTTATTAGAATTAAGAGAAAGTAAAGAGATAAATTATCATGAGTTTCTATAGGTCAATGTTAGATCATTTAGCACTGTTCTTTTCCCCATGATTATTTGGTATCCTAATACCATAATCAATATCTTCCTATCTTTATTCATTAACTAGTGATTGACTTGTTTTATTATTGATCCATAGTATAGAAATTAGTGATAGAAATTAATGTTATTAAATAACTATGGTTTTAACATTGATTATAGAATTATTGATTATAAACCATTCATTTTGGGTTTGACTCCTTCTTTCCATCTACTACATATTTGGAATTAGGATTTATTTATTAAATTTGTCATGCATATGACAACGCACCAAATTTTTGACGTCGTTACCAAGGAATGGCAATTATAATCTTTATTTCTTATTTTTGCTTTTAATAATTTCTCCAATTGTACTTATCTATTCTTTAATTGTGTATAATCTTGTGGCACTCACATTTGAGGTCATTTGAGGTTGAGCATTAAGGACAAATCATCCCGCCAATAGACCCTAATTTTTCTTCTGCTATTACAAACCGAACAAGAAATAGATTGGAATACACTCGTCATATTTCATTACCTTCTAAAGGAAATTCCACATATTTGGAGGAAGTTCATATAGAGGATTTGTTTAATTCACCTTGTCACACTAATCCACTTATAGTTTATCAAACTCTCAAGAAGCTAGCTACTCTTGTTTTTAACCCTAACCTTTTATGTATTAATTATCCTATAGAAAATCATAATTGTGAGATTAAACCTGGTTTAATACATGCTTTACCCATTTTTATAGGATTCTAGGACAACAACTCAATGGGTTCAAGATGTTTCACTGATCCAAATAAGTTTCTTAAGCAATTCCATGTTGCGTGTTCCAGTATGAAACTGAATGAAGTAACTGTAAAGCTTTCCTTTTTGCTTTGGCTGATGCAGCAAAAGAATGGTTGAATGACTTATCAGCGGGCTCTGTGAATACTTGAGCCGATATGCAAAAGGTTTTCCTTGAAAAATATTTTCCTTCATCTAGAGCAACTAACATAAGAAAAAAAATTTGTGGTTTTCGGTAAGATAGAGGAGAACCACTGCATGAATATTGGGAATGTTTCAAGAATTTATGTGGTAGTTGCCCCAATCACCAAATTAGTGAGTAATTATTAATACAATACTTTTATGAAGGATTATCACCTATAGATCAAAACATGATAGATACTGCTAGTGGTGGTGCATTGGTTGATAGAACCCTTGCTAAGCTAAAAGATTAATTGCTAATATGGCATCTAACTCCTAATATTATAATAGGGGTAGTACTTATATATCTCAACAGGTGAAAAAAGCCAATATTGTTGGATTGAAAACATAAGTATCAAATCTGACATCTCTGGTAGAGAAAATTGTGGGTGACAACATTCCTGCAAATGTATGCGGAATTTGTTCTTTTACTTGTCATCATACTAATATGTGTCCTACTTTACAGGAAAAACAACAAGTGATTGCTATTGGAGGATAAAAAATACTAAAGAGGAATGATCCTTTTGCTCCAAAATACAATCCAAGATGGAAGGATCATCCTAACCTAAGGTATGGAAACAATCAACAAGGTGATAATTCACATTTTTGACCACCAAATTATTAGAATCAACAAGGATCAAATCCACCTCCCAGATTCTTTCAAGTTCCACCAAACCACCAAATACCACCATTTCAACAACCATCAGGAGGATTGCCTTTAGAAGATTTGGTGAAATCTTTGGCTACCAATTTCAACCAGAACTAGAAATGGTATCAAGAATTTGGAGAATCAAGTAAGTCAATTGGAATATTCCCTTGTGAGATTACAAGCACAAGGCTCCTCAAAATTTCTAAGTCAAATGAAAAGGAACCTAAGGAAAATACTAGTGTTATCACAACTCAGAGTGGGAAACAATTGGTAGGTCCAAAGCAACCGAGTGAAGAGGAAGAAATAAGAAAAGAAGAAGATGAGATAGTTGTTGAAAAAGAAGAAATTGAAAATTCTCTATAGGTAACTAAATATGATTCCCCTACTCCCATTAAAATTACTACTGACAATATATAAGGTAAGGAGATGTTTAACATATTTAGAAAGGTGGAGGTTAATATCCTTGTCATTGATGCAATTAAACAAGTGTCAAGGTATGGAAAATTCCTTAAGGATCTGTGTACTAACAAGGGGAAATTAAAGGGGGGAAGAAAAGGTGAGTGTGGTAGAGAATGTATTAGTAATTTTGCAAAGGAAACTTCCACTAAAGTGCAAGAATCAATTTATTTTTACCATCCCTTACAATATTGTAAACACAGGGTATGAAAGATGTATGCTTGATTTAGGTCCTTTAATTAATATGATGCCTTTATCTATCTATAATTCACTAAGTCTAGGTCCCTTAAAGTGGTGTTGTTATTCAATTAGCTGATAGATCTAACACATATCTTGAAGGAGTAATTGAAGATGTCTTAGTTTAGGTGAATGAGTTAGTATTCCCTACTTATTTTTATGTTAGATGTGTAGGATAATGGTTCATCTTACCCTTCTTCTATATTGTTAGGTAGACCATTCTTGAAAACTTCAAAAACAAAAATTGATGTACATGATGGAGTTTTAACTATAGAGTTTGGTGTCAAATTCAATAGGTTTAACACATATGATTCCATGAGATACCATATAGATTTTGAATCAATCTCTATGATCGATGTTATTGAATATTTGACTAAAAAGGTTTACGAATTATCATCTGAAGATCCCTTAGAGGTAACCTTAACTCAATGCATAGAAACTGAGTGTTTGGAAGACTTGATAAAGAAATTTTAAGTTGATGAGGAGATCAAAGATATAGTGGCTGCTTTAGGAGCATGTGCTAGTAAAATTAGAAGATTTGTGGATTTACCATTAACATTGGATAGACTTTTACTTTCCATAGAGCAAGAACCAGAAGTGGAGTTGAAACCATTCCTCTGACCCTCTTATGTATGCATTTTTGGTAGAGAAAGATACCCTTCCTGTTATCATCTCTAGTGACCTAACACCCAAATAGGAGGAAAAAATTCTTGATGTTTTGAAGATGTATAAATCTTCTTTGGGATGGATGGTAGTTGATATTAAGGTATTAGTCCTTCAGTATGTATGCATTGGATTTTAATGGAGGATGATGTCAAGCCTAGTAAACAAGTACAATGTAGGCTAAATCCAATTATGATGGAGGTAGTACAGAAAGAGGTGTTGAAATTGTTGTTTGTGGGAGTTATTTATCCAATTTCTGATAGTAGTTAGATTATTCTTCTCCAAGTAGTACCCAAGAAAACAAGAATCACCGTAGTGGAGAATGAAAAGGGAGAAATGGTTCCTACTAAACTTCAAAATGGTTGGAGGGTGTGTGTAGATTATAGGAAGCTGAATTTCATAATAAGAAAAGATCATTTTCCTCTACCTTTTATAGATCAAATGTTAGAGAGGTTATCAGATCATGTTTTCTATTGTTTTCTTGATGAACATTATGGATATGTGCAGACCACATTCACATGTTCTTATGGTATGTTTGCATATCGTTGCATGCCATTTGGGCTATGCAACACCCCTGCCACATTTTAGAGATATATGGTAAGCATATTTTCCAAATATTTGGAGAAAATTATCAAGGTATTCATGGATGATTTTAGTATTCATGGTGATACTTTTGATCACTTCTTAGATAATTTAACCCTCATATTTAAAAGGCGTCTTGAAAAAAATCTTGTACTAAGCTCTAAAAAATGCCATTTTATGGTTCAACAAAGAATAGTTTTAGGACATGTCATATCTGCTAAAGGAGTCAAAGTAGATAAGGTAGAAATAGATCTTATAGCTTCATTACCTTACCAATCGACCGTTAAAGATATGCGTTCATTCCTAGGCCATGCTGAATTTTATTGCCAGTTCATTAAATATTTTTCTAAAATAGCTCAACCTTTGTGCAATATTCTTTAGGAAGAAATAGAGTTCAATTTTGATGATGCGTATAAGAAAGCATTTGAGCATTTGAAGGAAAAATTGATTAGTGCACCCATACTTCAACCACCCGATTAGAATTTTTCCTTTGAATCAATGTGTGATGCCTCTAACTATGCTATTGGTGTAGTTTTAGGTCAAAGGACTGGGGCTTCATGCACTTTGAATGAATCCCATCTTAATTAAACAACCACTAAGACGGAGCTTCTTGTCATTATCTTTACTTTAGATAAATTTAATTCTTATATTTTAGGCTCTGATATTATTTTTTATTCTGACCATATAGCTTTGAAATATCTATCGGCAAAGAAAGAAGTAAAACTAAGATTGATTACATGGATACTTCTACTCCAAGAATTCAATCTACACATAAAAAAAAAGAACATGGAGTAGCAGATCATCTAAGTAGATTAATCAAGGAGGTTGAAGTTGAGGCACCCATCAATGAAGCATTTTCGGACGAACAAATTCATGTAATTGGAAATAAAATGCCATGGTATACTAACATGGCAAATTTTTTTGTCACAAAGGTAACTCCTTCACATTTTACTAAAGCACAAAATGATAGAATGAAGAGTCAAGCAAAGTATTTTGTGTGGGATAATTCATATTTGTGGAAATAATGGGCTGACCAAATCATTATAAGGTGCATTCCCGATAGTAAAATTCTTTCTATCTTAACATTTTTTCATAACTATGCTTGTGGGGGTCATTTTGGTCCTAAAATACCAGCTCATAAAATTTTAGAAAGTGGATTTTACTGGCCTACCCTATTATGGTTGTTGTAGATTATGTGTCAAAATAGATGGAGGAAAAGACCACCCATACTAACGATGCTAAAGTTGTTGCTGATTTTCTTTGAACTAACATTTTTTCAATGTTTGTCTTGCCAAAAGCTATAATCAATGACAAAGGTTCACACTTCTGCAATAGAATGTTAGAATCATTATTAAGGAAATATCATGTGACACATCAAATCTCCACATCATATCATCAACAAAGAAACGGTCAAGATAAAATATCAAATCAAGAAATCAAATCAATTCTAGAAAAGATGGTGAAACCAACAAGGAAGGATTGGAGCTTACACCTCAATGATGCTATTTGGGCATATCGCACAGCATTCAAAACTTCAATTGGTATGTCACCATATCATTTAGTCTATGGTAAGCCTATCACCATCTAGTTGAATTAGAACATAGGGTTTTTTGGGCTGTGTAGAAATGTAACATGGAGTCAAATAAAATTGGAAGACATAGAAAACTTCAGCTACAAGAATTTAAGGAAATAAGAAATGATGCTTTTGAAACTGCATTGCGATACAGAGATTGAAATAAGGCAATTCATGATAATTTAATTCTTAGAAAGAATTTCGTGATCGGTCAATTATTATATCAATCTCATTTAAAGCTATTTCTTGGAAAATTAAGGTTAAGATAGATCAGTCTATTTATTATGACTAATGTGTTTCCTCATGGTGTAGTAGAGATTAAAAGTGAAAAAACAGGAAAGGTGTGGATAGTGAATGGACACTGTCTCAAACCTTTTTACAAGGGACATTGTGTGAGAAACTTAGAGGTGGTAGATCTTACTACTCCAATGTATGAAAGATGAAATATTGGGACATTACTACTTAGGAAACATCTAAGTGTTGTAAATAAGTTATTTTACCTCATATTTATGATTTTTCATTATTTTATGTGTGTTGTGTCTGTGAAGATTTGCCATTTTATGTGTTTTCATAATTTTTTTTCTTATTTTGTGTGTGATTTAAGTGTTTTTTTCTTGTCTTGTAATCTAAATAAAGAAAGGTTTGAGAAGAAAATAGAATTTGCATAAGTTGAAGTTTCAAAAAATCAACATGACCTTATCATATTTGGAAGATTCTTGTTCTTTTTGTAGCAAAAATTTTAAGAAAAATAAAAGAACACAGGGGTACCATATTCCAAAAACATGATCAGTGTTTAATAATCAAGACTATCCCTACATAGACAGCAAAAGGCAGAATTATTTAAAATTAACTCGGAGGGTCTGTGTTTATAAAACACAGACCGTGTATTTCTGTTAGGAAAATTCTACCCATTTGCATAATGATTCAAACTTAACATGAGGGGTCCTTGTTTGTAAAATACAAATCGTGTATTTTTGTCAAGAAATTTTGCCTTTTAGCAGAACGGTTCAAAATAAACACAGACCGTCTTTTTAGGAAAAAAAAAACTAAAGTCGCCAGTGTTTTTTACTACAGAACACGACCCATATTGTTTCCATCGATTTATCCCTTTCTCTACCGAATGCAATAGTCAAATCCTTCATCCTCTTCAAATCTACCCTAATCCTACATCAAATCTCCATTACCATTCATCTTATCTTTGATTCACCATCTCTCACACTTCTACACCCAAATTCCTACATATAAATCAATTCCAACAACACCAAATATATTTCTCTACACAAAAATACAATTGGAACCCTGACTTTAGTTTTTGCTCGAATTATGTCCAAATCTCAATTAATTAACTTAGGGATTTTTTTATTTCATCTTTTTAAGCATTATTCAAGATTCATTATGTAGAAACAACTCCAAATTTACAAAATAGGTATGTGCACTTTCATATTAACTTGCTTCACCAAAACCTATTTAGGCTTTCTTTTGACATTCTTCATCTCAAATGAAAATCTTTAATTGTAAATACTTGTTTTTTTTTCTGAGGTTGAATGCTACAAGATGAAGTTTCATTATCTTTAAACACAATTACATTAACTATAAATAAATGTTGCAACGTGAATAATAAATTTTTATCTTGCTATATGGTACACGACATTGCATATGGCAATAATTTCAGATTGAATAAGAGCCGATACAACATTTGTAATCTTTTTTTTTGTTGAATGCCTCTATCACTGTAATAAGTATTTTGATTGGAATATAATATAGAATGGAACGTGTTATATGCCCACCAGTTAATGGAATTGCTTTTGTATTTGTTAGTATGCAATTGAACATGATAAATGTCTTTGTTTATCCTTGCATATGGCACCCAAAAAGAAACAAAGAACTGAGGGAGAATATTCAAGACAATGAACTCCACCAATCCAAAATAAAAATAGACAGAACAATCCTAATGAGCTAGGTATTATCTTTCCATAACTGAACAACAAAAAAGGTATGAATTTTTATTTTAGAGGTGCATTACTGGAACACGTTATTTAGATTACAGTTGTCTTAACACATTAGGTATCCAAGCGCAAGTCACCCAAATGCTGAGAAATGTCATATTGCATAACTTTGTCTATTGTACTAATCATACATATAGATGTCTAAGCCTAGAATTCTTGAGTACCTTTGAAGTAAATGCTAGTTCATCTACAGAAGAAGGTGGATATATTTGCTTTCGCCTCTTTAATGTGGATAGATAAATTTTCTTACATGAATTAGCCCACATTTTTATGTTACCTTCGGGAGGAGATCATGCTATGCCCCCTTGGTTTAATGTGGATAATTTTTTCACTAAGATTAGTGATGCTTCTAATATGCCAACCCCAAACACCTTCAAAATCTTAGAAGCCAAAGCTTTAAGAATATTCAATCTTATTTTTCATTATTCACAAAGACTCTTAGCTAGCACTATTTTTGTAGGGGGATAATACAGGGGTAGTTTAGTCTATTCAGCTCTTCTTCATTCATTCCATGCTAGATCATGACCAAATTGACACTGCCTACTTTATAGCTAAACAATTTAAGAGGGTTATTAACTCTAAGTAGGGAGATATTTTCATTGGTGATTTATTTACCATAATTTGTCTATGTATAGACCTTCTCATTCTAGATGACATGCTAATAAAAGCCATAAGCACGCGTAGCAACATTGAACATTACCATTTAGCGGATCTAATTGAGCATAGGGGTAATGTGTGGTATTTTTGCTTCCAAGGACATGCTCATTTTCCTTAATCTAACCTTGTTAGAATTAACCCTTTAAACCAAAGAAATTGGCAACCCTTACATGATGAAGATTCTCTTGCCCTTTTTACAATTGAGCATCCTTGCCCCCCTCATGATGACCAAGCCCCACCACCAACTCCTCCTCCTCTGCACGCTGGATCCTCATCCTCCTCTTCTTATGTCCTCCAATGGCACCTCCAATTTCAAGCACATTATTCTCCCAGTTAGATTCCCTTCGTACAACTCAAGATAAAATGATGGAGATGATGAAAATTCTTTATGAGTTTAATCTTAGGAATAAGGATCCACCACCTCCTCCTCCAAATATCCTTTCTCGTTCCTCTCTTCTTTTGCATGGGTTAGTTCATTAGGGACAATAAACGAGCTAAATAGGGGGGATGCACTTTTGGTGGTATATATATAGTTTATGTTAGTCTTTATTGGTGTTGTTTGCATGTCTTTTTATTATTTCTTTGTTTGTTTGCATTGATATGGCTTTTTTTCTATTTATATGATCTTGTATTGGCTTGTTTTGTTTGTGTCTAAACAATAAGTGTTAGATTTAATTTATTCATTCAATGGGTAAGTAAAGTAATGGGACTACATTTTTTTAACAAAGGCTATTTTTAAATCATAATAATTGATTTGATCACCAACTTCCAAAACCTTAAAAATAGAAATTGAGATTGTGATAGTGGTAAAGGAAAGAGAGTTAGAATGGTTAAAAATAAATCCATTCATTAATTATGAATAAGATGAAATGAAATGAAAAATTGGTAGATATAATATTGTGAGCGCTTGAGCCTAATCTATAGATACATCACTTATCCAAAATATATTTTTTTCTTTTGTGTGTGTTCTCCAATGATATGTGCAATTATAATTTTCCATTAGTTCTCTTCAAAAATGCATAGAACTCTACGATATTTTAAAATGATAGAGAAACTCTTCTTTCTTCATTAGCTACAAGACCAAATAGCTTACCTTTAAAATTGTTATCCATTGCATAACCCCTTTGAGCCTAAATCCTTATTCTAATGATTTTACCTTTGTTAACAACGAATCTCCATATGCATTTTCCTTCCTTTCTCTATGACTAGTGGAGCAATAGATTTTCAAGGAGAACATTTTTTTGTTAATAAGGTGAAAGCTAAGTATGGGGGTGTGGATATCATAAAAATAGTGGATGAAGTAGCTAAGCATTCTTCTCCAGAAAAAAACCAAAATGATTGGGTATTTATTTGGTTGAATTGAAGGGTTTGAAAGTGTAATTGATTTTTTTAATGGGGAAGTGAAGTAGGTAGGGGAGAAGAGGAAGAATTATGATTTAATCGAAAGAAATAAATTGCTTCTTTAGTTGGTGGAGTCTAGCTACAATCCCAAAATTATATCCCACCTTAGGACCCTTACCCCATTACAACCAAATTTAAGACCTTTTGATTCTTATATACTTCATTTCTATAAATTAATGTTGAATTGAGAGTAATGGAAAACATATGGGTGATCATAATAATTTGGAGAAAAATTGAGAGTAAACACATTTCACCCTAGACACATAAGAGTGAGCATTTAAACATTGCAAAAGTAAGAATCTACCAATTTAACTTTCATTAATCTTAATCTAGCTTTGCATGGTGAGATACTAATTATACTAATTATCGTTCCTTAACCACTTAATCATTTCATAAACTTGTTTATTGTGCATGTTAGATGCATGATATAAAACATTTTCAAAGTTTCTCTCTTGTGATTTATAAGTGTTTTAAGTCCCAATGCATTGTTAAACTCCGTGAATGACTAAATTCAATCTTACAGTTCTTGTAGTTTAGAACTTGTCTCACTTATAATCCTGGATGTTTCTTTTTTGAATGACATGATTTTGCTTAAGGACAAGCAATGATTAAGCATGGGGGTATTTGATATATGAGATTTATATGTTATTATCCTAGGAAAAAATATCAATTATTCCTCATTATTTTTATAATATTTAATATTTTCTTAAGTTTTTCTCTTTTGGATGGATTTTGCAGATAAAGATAAAAATAAAAATAAATAAATACAAACGAGAAATAAAAGGCAAGAGGAAATGAATCAAAGAACACATCAAGAGATATTGAATCAATGGAAGAAAAGACCAGAAATGAATAATATACATTAAAGGGAAGCTTGCGTTGAAATTTCATAGAGAGACAACAAAGGAACAAGTAATATGGTACCCTCATGTTTCCTAAAAACCGATCGTGTTATGTCACTAGAACACAAAAATCTAAGTTTTCAAAATTTAAAAATTGGCAGAGAATTCAGGGAAATACACATATGCCCCGTATTTCTCTAAACACTGACCGGGTTTTTCTTAAATTTTATAACCGCTCACGTGAACTTTTCCCAGATATAAGTTCTAACAATTCTGAACATTAGACATTTGGTTTTTGGTAGTTCGAGATTTAAATTATCTATTTTTCTCTATATTTTATAGAAACCACATGTGTTTCATAACTCTAATTCTCTTTCTCTTTGTTGTATTCAATTGAACAATTAATACTCTACAATTCAAGTTGATAAGTTCTTCTCCATTCCTCTCTTATTCAGAAGTTCCTATTTTTTGATTGAATGCAAGTAAATTCTCTTTATCATATTATTATTTCTCTCACTTTTATTGTTTCTTTGTTAATTTATTATTAATCATTGATGTTAATTATAGATCACTACATTTAATGGTGTGTTAGTGTAATTATGAAGATAGTAGCATAAATAGTATATGATAGGAGGATTTAATGACAGAATTAGGATTTTGGATATGACAACATAATTTGAATTTATGATTCTAAATGAAATTTAATTGAATTAATAGACGGAATCGAATGATCTCACATCATAAGTTACGAATTTAAACTAATTAGATTGATCACCTATTTAGTTTAAATCTTAATCAAAGCTAGGATGATGGAATTAATATGTGATTGTTAATTAATGTTTCCAAAGAAGAAAAAGGTTAATTATTAATCTTACCTATTAATTCATACCATTGCATGATCTGAGCTTATATGATTATGGTCATAGTTGACTACTTTCCATTCATAATGCTACCTTTAATTGAATCTAGTGTTCTTAACCTAGGTTATTAAATGGCTAGATGATAAATTGAGAGCTTATTCAATTTATTAGAATTAAGAGAAAGCAAAGAGATAAATTATCATGAGTTTTTATAGGTCAACGTTAGATAATTTAGAATCGTTCTTTTCTCCATGATTATTTAATATCCTAATACCATAATTAATATCTTCCTATCCTTATTCATTAATTAGTGAGTAACCTATTTTACTATTAATCCATAGTATAGAACTTATTGATAGATAGTAATTTTATTAAATAATTAAGGTTTTAACATTGATTATAGAACTTATTGATAGAACCTATTGGGTTAGACTCCTTATTGCCATCTACTATATATTTGGAATTAAGATTTATTTATTAAATTTGGTGTGCATATGACAGCACACCACTTATCTTTTCCTTCTTCTTAATATTCATTTTGAACCTTCCTTATTTTCCATAATCAAATAAGAGTTAAGGTTTAAAAAGGTATTAAGATTTCTTACATCTTATCCCCTTGCCTATCTATCTTGTGTGTCAAGTTTGAGGAAAAATGCTGCTATATTGTCTTTCTTCTAACTTCCTCCTTTAAAATCAATTTTGAAAGTGTGTTTTTACTTATTTTTGGGTTCTCAATTCCTTAGGAAATCAAAGTTCTTATAGTTCGCCATGAAGATAGAGTGTTTTCATTTTCTAGAATATTTCCTTGGAGGTAAGAAAAATCTATATCCTATGGTAAGGCTCAGTGTTCATGTTTTCTTTAGTTATTACCTTGGATGTGTTCATGTTTTTAAGCTATTCATATTTGTACACATACATGGTTATAAGTATGAGTTATGGAGTGTGGCTTTAGCATGAATTATGTAATTATGGATGGTTTTGGTCGTCAAGCATGATTTAATGTTTAGCATAAGCTTTCTTATTTCATTAATTTCAAGCATGTGGCATGAATCATGTTTTCTTTGGAAATTTAAGTATTTTTTAGCCTTTTGTCCTTTAATAATTATTTTTGTGATTTTTACTATAAGAGGATGTGATGTTTAATTTTATGAGTGTAAATCCATGTTTTTTCCCTTTAACATGATTTTTTTATGTCCTTGATGAGTTTAGAATCATGTTAGGAGTTGTGGTTATTTAGATTTTATAATGCATGTGAATTTTGGTTATATGTGGTGGAAATGTAAGATTTTCTCTGCATTGTGTTACCAGTCGACTGTTTCAATCCATTATTCAATGGTACTCCTAGTTCGTTCAATAGAAACACTAGTTTAATAGACTAATGAGATTTTTTTTAGCTACTTTATAGGATGATTGATCAGTCAACTATTTAATGCTTCTAGTCAAAGACCAGGCTTATATTGTTGAGTTTTCCTTATTGTTAGTCCTTAGGATAATGGTGGATTCTCATAAGAGTTAATAATAACACGGTTTATATATTAGCTTATCCATGTCGATGAATTGAAGCATGTATTAGGGATATTATTTTATTCAATCATGGGTTTAAATAATTGATATGATTTGCCATTATTATCCTTGGTTTTGAACAACTCATGTTGAACGTGTTGAGTTGGTAATTTTTGGTAATTATGCATGTGAATTTTGGTTATATGTGGTTGGGTTGTTCTGCCTAGTGATAAGTGTGACTTTTGTATCATATTCCTAACATTTATAAGAGTTTTGACCTCTAATTTCAGTTGGAATTCTCCCTTTATGTTCTTGTTACTGCTTTGTGTTGTAAAAATTTGCAGGGTCTCAAGCAACAAAAAATCATGAATGATGAAAAAAATAATAAGCTAAAAGGGAGAAGAAAGGAGAAAAAAGGAGTAAAGAGGAGCAAAAGTTAAAGTGGAAAGAGATTTAGAGCTAAAATGTAAATTCTGGAATAAAATGAAAGAAAGAATGCATATTTAAAGTATATGGGCCTGAAAGAAGTATACTTTATACCAGGAAAAAGTCTGAATTTGGAGAATCTTTCAACATCAAAGTTGTAGATCTTTTTAATAGCTTTCCAACGCATTCAAAATCTGCTTAATCGGATTTATGATGAAAACGTTATGGTCAAAATATGCATCATTGTCAAAGCTAACACGTGAAGCCCATCTTTATCGATACCCTAAGGATGCACGAGGCGGTAATATAAAAACTCTCATTCTAATATCTCGAGGCAGCCTCCACTCCCTCTCTTTTCTCTCTTCTCTATCCTCTTCCCCAAGTCATCAAGATATCTCTTGTAAATTAGAGACCGAGGTTCAAGAAGTTAAATTTTTGCAAGAATTTGTGAACATCAAGGGTATGATCTAATGTTATATTCTCTATCTACGGAATCTCTTGTTGTTTTTAATATTCTTTCTATGAATTTGATGAGGTAGATCTTTTGCTAAGGTGAGGGGGAATTTTCCCCGATCCTAATGTGTTGAATTATTGCATCCTTTTTTATTCAATTCATAATGTATGTGTTGTGTTATTGATTGATTGACAGATTTTTGAACCACGGCCGGGTTCTGATTTTCGGTGTGGGAAATACCGGTGAGATCGAGAGATAATCCAGTATTAGACCAAATAGCACAACGGGATATTAAATTTTAGGTCAAGAGACGATCGATTTGACCTCTAAAACAATAAAGGAGGAAACTTTATAGACTTTAATGCATTACATTCTATTAGACTCTAAGCTAGAGATAGTTAGGGCCATAGATATTTAATAGGGTGGTTGTGGCTTGAGAAAGCACAACACTTTCTATCCTTGTTGGCATGATTGATTATGATTGTTGAATTATTTTGTGATGTGATCTTCGATTACATATGATCAGGGGCGATGAACTGGAACCTTAGCTCTTCTATTTATTTGAGTTACTTTAGTGCTATTTTCCTTTCTTTTTAGCTTATTTAGTTATTTTAGCTTACAATTTATTATTTCATATCATCTCGTAGTCTAGAAATAGTTAAGTTCTATCATTGTCCTAGTAGCCATTCACCAATCCTTGTGGGATAGACCTTGACTACTACTCTGACCCTGTGCACTTGCAGGTAGGAACGTGTCACTTAGAGCAGTCAATCGATTTTCTAAAGCCATCAATCAATTATTTTTGTGCCTAGAGTTGTTTTGCTTTAAGCCTAAACACATCAAATGGGTTGGAAAAACCCATTATAATAAGTATTTCTTCAGTCTCATTTACCCTAACTACTTGAGTGACCCTACAGATAGATAGACTAGTCCTACGTGTGATTCATTGATTTGATTATTTCTTTGTAATAATGCCTTAGGGATTTTACGATGGCTTATTACCATACTTTATAAACCTTGTTGTGATTCTAATCTTGAATAATTGAATTAAGTAAATAGTTAATGGTGGCCTTAACATAGAATAAATGAATTTAAGAAAGATAAAATAGTTTATTTTGAGGCGTATGGTCATGGCTTGTGTTTTTTACAAAATTTTTTAAAATATTAATATTGGTATATAAGATTTTGTTAAAATCTTGTTTTCTAGCTCTTGGGATGGTTAATTAGGAGTTAGTAAACTTAGTATCTTCTGATATTTACTTCTTTATTCCTAGGTACCCTACCTACTTTTATTCAGTTGTCACTGACAAGCTAGGTTAGGGATAATACTATGGTAGACCTACCATGGCATCAATGCTCTACAGGTTTGCAACTTATAGAGGAATGCCATGATGGTTTGAGTTTGATGTTATCTATAAAACACTCATCTTGGTATCTTAACCATTTTTTCTGAGTTGTAGCTGCTAATCTAGGATGAGAAAAATACTAGGGTAGAAATTCCATGGTGTTAAAGCTCTATAGGGTTACACCTTGTAAATGAAGTCGATGATGGTTGGGTTTGGTGTTATACCCAAAACATCCATATTAGGACCATTCTCAATCGAGTTGTAGTTGATGGAGTTTTTTCATGCTTGTGTTAGGTGTTATCGCCTAAACACACAATATGGGAGGCATAGATTTCTACATCAATGTTTGATGACATCCCCCAAACCTCCTTACTAGGACTATTCTCTATCAGGTTGTAGTTGGTGGAGGTTTTATCCATGTTTATATTTTTTGTTATCATTTACAAACACCTATATTAGAATTGGTGCTCTATCAAGTTGTGATTGGTGGAGGGTATGGTTATGCTAGGGAAATATGATCATTATCCACATTGATGGTGGAGGTTTAGTTGTGTTTTTTTTAAATATCTTAACAATTGCATTATGGAGTCATATAACCAAATAATAATAACATAAATTAATTATGTTGGTGATTTATGTAATGATCATATGATATTTTTTTTGGTAATTAATAATGAATATTATTAAAACCAAAGAGGAGGAAGTACACCAAAAGTATCTAAAGCATACACTCTAGGAAAATTTATTCCAGTTTTGCATATTTATACCCCCTTTATAGTATTACATAGAAAAAGTCTAATGTGGAACCGCTTTATAATATCCTTCATCATGTGTGTTGGGTGGTATGAAGTCCCCTTAAACATTGTGGAATTTCTGTAGCGCCAAATCCTATATATAACTTCTCCAATTATCACCTTTATGCTCTCAGCTCTAAAATCCTTCCCTTTTGTGACCTAAGATAAGTGGTGAATCAGGGAATCCCAATTTGAACCTAGAGATCCATACCCATCTAGGAGCTAACCATCCCCCAAATTTTTAAAGCAAAAGCACAGTGCACAAACAGGTGATCCATTGATTCTATAGACTTAGCACATATACCACACTCAGTGGGAACTTGTGAACTCCAATTGCTCAATCTATCTTTGTTTGGGAGGCTCTTTTGGTAGGTAAGCCTGGTTATAAAAGAGCAGCAAGGCATACCAAAGTGTTTCCAGACCAGGGGTGCCCAAATCTTCTTATTCTCCTAGTATCTTAATACCTTATAAGCCTTGTGAATCTTGTATGCATTAGTACCACAATCTCTAGCTATAATGTGTCGCAACAGGACTGGTCTAATCTTCATAATGCTTTTAAATAGCCACGAGTGATAAGGACAGATGATGAAAATGGATATGATGATGTATTTTTATAACACCCTCAATTTTCATAGCTAATTTGTTTCATTTCTAAAGAGTGGCATAGAAGCAAAATCAATGTTGAGAGTAAAACTGCCACATCACACATAAAAAAAAGTGTGATCATCACCTAATTAATGTTAGGTGCAAGGCTATGGTTGGAATGTTAAAACAAAACATTGTAGCCACCTAACAAGAGTAGGAATATATATTTACATATAAAAATAATGAAACAGCCACATAAGATAGCATAAAACATAAAATATGTTTCATAGTTATAAAAAGGTTTGAAGAACTTATAAAACTAAAAAAGGTCCCAATCATGGGGAAAACTCTCATCGGTTAACCTAATTATAGACATCATCACTCCTCATCAAGCACTCAATGACCATCGCTAGAGAGATGGTTGTCATAGCCATCATCAACTAGGGCATCATTACCCTGTATGAATATATTACCTATCTATTGAATGGATAAGGATCACTAGTGGTAATACCAAATGATGAATTCTAGGTAAGAACTAATTATCATGCATAAGCATAAAATTTTATCACCCTAACCATAATATAAAATAATCATGCTATAACAATCAAGAAGTCATAACATAAGGACAATCTAGCATCCTGTCACATGCCTATGTTGCTTTTCTATCTATCTTGAGCAACCCTCATCATATCATATATAAGCATAAAATATTATCACCCTATCTTGAGCATCTTATCACATGTCTGTGTAGTAATTTCCTCAATCATTTTTGGTCCTAACATATTTGATTCACTGATGTCACTCCAACATAAGGCACTATGACACTACCAACCATACAACACTTCAAAAGGTGGCATGCCTATACTTGTATGATAGCTATTATTGTAGGAAAGCTCAATCAGTCCTAAGTGGTTCTCCCAACTACCTTAGAAATCCATAATACACGCTCATAATATATCCCCTAGATTTTAAATAGTCCTCTCAATTTTCTTATCTATGGAAGGGTAAAATATAATACTCATTTTCAATTTATCCTAAAAGCATCTTATAAATTCTTTCAAAAGTGTGACACAAACCTTGAATCCCAATCATACACAATGTTGTAAGGCATTCCATGAAATCATACCACATAACTCACATATGCATCAACTAATTGATACAAACTCTAAACTTTCTTCATTGAAATAAACACTACGAACTTGGTTAACTAATCAACTACAACCCAAATAGAATCTGAACCCTTGTGAGCATTTAGTATTCTTGAAATAAAATCCATCAAAATTTTATCCCATTTCCATTCAAGAACCTCTAGTAGTTGCACTAGTCTAGTTGGTCTCTGATGCTCTATCTTCACCTTCTAATAGGTGCAGCACTTAGCAACAAAATATGTGGCTTCTCTATTCATACTTTCCCCCTAGGACATCCATTTCAAATCCTTGTACAACATATCTCCTTCAAGGTGGAAAAAGAGAGTCATATAGTGATTTCTTCTAGAATGTTCATTTTAAGAACACTATAACTTTGAGAAACACACCATCACCCTTGGAAACTAATGTTTCCATCACTAAAAATCTGAAACCCTCTAGCTCTACCCTCAAATATAGTTTTTATGATCCACTCAAGCTTATCATCCCCTAAGAGACTTAGTTGGATATCTTTATAAATCTTTGTCATGATTGTTAAAGTGAAAAACCTTGGCTCTAGTCCCTTATATTAGACCAGCTCTAAAATGCCCCAAAAAATCTAATTTTATTATCTATTATTAAATGAAGTTTTATTATGAAAAATAAATTAAACAAATTATTTTTATTAAAATAAAAGGAAATTAATTAGGGCTATTTAAGAATAAAATAATAAATAATTTTTATTAGAAAAGTTTTGGATAATGTAGCTACTTAAGATTTTATTTTGGAAAATTAATTAAATAAATTATTTTATTTACAATAAGGAGCAGAAAATAGTTTCAAATTAATATTAATTTTACAAATAATTGAATTGAAGAAAATTAGGGTGTTTTGCTAATTAAAATGGAATTTATGGAAAATCTTTTAAAAATCCTAATTTAGCCAAAAAAGGATTTAAATATTATTATTTTTAAATATCCCAAATATTTTAATTAATTTAAATACCCAATCTAATCATTTTTCCTTTTTCCCTTTTCCTTTTCCTTTTTCTTTTTCTTTATTCCTTTTTTCTTTCTTTTTCTTTCTTCTTCTTTTCTTTTCTTTTTCCTCCCCTCCTCATTTGGGACTGCCTCCTTCCCACGTCCCAATTCTCCTTTCCCCTTCCTCCTTCTTTGACACAGCCTAGCCCATGCGGTAGTCACCCTTCTGCCATTTTACATCATTTGTTTCCAAAAACGCAACATTCTATTTAAACACTTCCTTCCTTGTGCCTGGTCCGCCCTTCTTTTATTTCTTTCTTTCCCTCGAACCGCCAGTCCAGCCCACCTTTCTTCCTCCTCCTTCTTTCTTCTTCCCCGACGCCGCATACCTACAACCCCTTCCGATCGGCCAAAAATTTTGGCGGCGACTACGCACGATCGCTGCCCACCTCCCCCTCTCTTCCACGTCGACTCATCGACCACACTTGCCTGCCCATGTCGCCTCTCCTTGCATGCTTCCCTTTTTTCCAGCCAACAACCTGCCACATTTTTTTAAATTTTGCCGACAACTATCGCAGCCGGCGAGCCCAACTAACCTGTCAATCCTCCCGTTCTTTCCCTTTGACCTATGCCACCCTTTTTCCTCCTACAAATACCCCCTACCCAGTTTGCAATCGAGCTTTTCCCCGAAACCCAAAATTTCCCGACCTTACCACCACCGCTCCTTTAGACGTCGCGTCTGCTGCCTCCGGCCAACTTTGCTGCCCGTTCTGGCCACCCAACTCATCCTTGCACCACCCTCTAGCTAACCAAACGTCCCACATCCCTTGATTCTTCCTGCACAAGATGCCCCGACCGTATGAATTTCCCTTCTTAACCAGACCATTTTCTACCACCGCCGCCCTTCGAACCACCCTTAGCCACCTCATCCGCTGCTTCTTTTACCTCTCAAATTATTCTGCAGATCACCCTCTACCTTCCCCTACCCTTCTTTTCCTCTTCCTCCCTCTCCTCCTCTCTCTCTCTCCTTCTTCTCCATTCAGCCACCACCGCCACTGCCGTGCGCTGCCACCTCCATTCTGCTCCTCTCCCTCTAGGTATTCTTAAAAAGCCCAAATTCCACCTCCATTCTCCCTATCTTTTTCCCAGCATTCAACTTTTTCCTTTTTCTTCTCTTTTTCCGGCCGCTGCCGCCGCCGCCGTGCACCACCGTCAGTGCTGCCTATCCCCGCCAGCCTAAGGTTGAACCCTAGACCCTCGCAACCCTTTTCCCTATTTTTACAAGCCTTAAATTATTTTATTTCATTTATTCTAATATAAATCCTATTATTATTATTATTTCCATTTTTAATGTGTATTATTATTATTAATAATATTAATGTTTTTATAATTATTCTGTTGAGTGCTGAAGCCCTGTTGTAATTTTTAATTTAATTTTAACACTATTACCCTTATTATTTCTATTATTACTATTATTAATATTAATATGTTATAAGTATAATAATAATTATTATTATTATTTCCTATTTCAACTTTCTATTATTCTTATTCCATTATTATTAATACAACTATTTTACCATTAGTGTTGTTAATAATGTTATTACTATTATTGTTGTTGTTGTTGTTGTTGTTGTTGTTGTTGTTGTTGTTACTACTACTACTACTACTACTATTACTATTATTACTATCATTATTATTATTTTCAAATGTTAGTATTATTATTTTATATAGGGCTGAAACGCTATTGTACTTATTTTAAATTTTAGTAGTAGTATTATAAATATCATTTCTTATTATTATTAGGGTTATTAGTATTTTTATTATTATTAGTATTTATTCTTATTAATGTTATTTTTATTATTTATTAAGTTATTATTACTCAATGTAGGGTGGAAACCCTACTTCTTTTTATCTTCATATATTATCCTTACTATTATTACCATTATGATTATTATTATTATTGCAATATTATTATGGTTTTTATCATTATTATTCTTATTATTTCATCACTATTATTATTACCAAATTTGGTTATTTATTTTACTATTATTATTATTAGTAGTACTATTTTAGTAAAGGGGCTAAAGCCCTTATTTCACTATGTTTTTGAGTAATGCCCTCTTTATGATTATTGTTACTATTTTTATTATTCTTGTTAATATTAATATTGATATTATTTTTGGTATTTTTGCTATTATTATTTTAGTATTTTATCAAAATCCCAATCTTAGTATAAATTAGTAATTAATAGTATTTTTAGTAAAAGGGAGTCTAATTTCTATTTTTTCCCTTATAATAGGTGAGACCAGTCAAAGCCCTAAGGAGACGTAGGAGCGTGCTCCAAGACCGGTGCTATTTTAGGTAAGGGGTGCTAAGGTCTTTTGTGTGCTTACATGTATTATGTGCTTCACATTCTATATATCATATGTTTATCATTATTATTTATGTCGTATATGGCATGATGTGGAGTTGAAGTATGTTTTCGTGTATTTGCATGGCATGTGTATTATGTATATATGGTGATTTATTTGTGACGCTGTAAGACATGCATGTGAGGACGTTGATGTGGTTGTGTGGGGGAAAGGATGAAAACAAAGAATGGGGTAAAGAAGTTGACCAAGGGATGTGAATTGACCTAAGTATTTTAATGATCTCAAGTGGAGGAATAAAATGGGAAATTTATGGGTTTGTGAAGGAGAATCTAATTTATGGTTTGTGTAGGAGAATATCATTTGTGGTTTTATATGGGATAATCTAATTTATGATTTTGTATGGGAGATTGTAATTTATGATGTTGTATGGGAAAATCTAATTTATTGTTTCGTGTGGGAGAATCTAATTTATGGTTTTGTGTGAGAGGAATTAATTTATGGTGTTATGTGGGAGAATCTAACTTATGATGTTATATGGGAGAATCTAAATTATGATGTTGTATAGGAGAATGTAATTTATGATGTTATATGGGAGAATCTAATTTATGGTTTCTATGGGAGATTCTTATTTATGGTTTTATGTGGAAGAATCTAACTTATGGTCTTGTATGGGAGAATCTAATTTGTGGTTATGAATGGGAGAATCTAATCAATCATATTATATGGACGAATCTTTGGGTTTTATAAGGTTTGAATCTAGGGTTTGGTATCGATGGATCTTTGGTTTTGTGTGGATTGAATTTAAGGTTTCATATGACGGAATCTAGGGTTTGCATGGTGGTATTAATGGTTGTATGGTGGTATTAATGGTTGTATGGTGGTATTAGGGTTGCATGGTGGTATTAATGGTTGTATGGTGGTATTAGGGTTTGCATGGTGGTATGAATGGTTGCATAGTGGTATTAATGGTTGCATGGTGGTATTAGGGTTTGCATGGTGATATTAAAGGATGTATGGCGTTATTAATGGTTGCATGGTGGTATTAGGGTTTGCATGGTGGTATTAATGGTTGTATGGTGGTATTAGGGTTTGTATGGTGGTATTAGGGTTGGCATGGGATGTATAACGTCTGCATGGGAGTGAAATTTACGTATGAAAAGTTGGTCTGAGGAAAGTAATGTAAGCATTGTTTGGGTGGTTAAACACTTTAGATGGAAAATAGTACGTAGGGCACTATATGGGTACGTAGGAGACTGAATTAGAGTTTAGAGTGATTAACTAAGGTTTGGAATGGCTAATTATGGTTGTTATGGTTAAATAGGGTTTAGAGTGGTTAACTATGGTTTGTTGTGGTTTATTAGGGTTTGTTGTGGCTGCTTAGAGTTTTAATGTTATCATGTATATTTGGTGATTAAAGTGTAATTATGATTGTGGAATTTTATGATTTGTGATGTATGAAGTGTAAAGGGAATGATTCATGCATGTCTAGAGTGAAAGCTTCTAAATAAAATACTTATGACACTAATCATTTAAAGTGAAAGATTATTGAGTCGGGTCCAGTCGATCCACCAGTTAGGAATAGTGGCTAGGGTTTTACCCTATAATTGACCGATCCACCGACGAAAAATAGTGGTGTGGACTTCGTCCCGCAAGTGACCGACCCACCGTCAATAATAGTGGGCTGACTCGAGCTCAATATACACAAACCAGAGTTTACTAAAGACACTTTAAAGATAGTAATTACTTACAGTGGAACATCATATGAGTAGGAACCAGCTGATCCACCGGTAAGAAATAGTGGTGTGGACTATTGTCCCGTAAATGACCGATCCACTAGCAAATAATAGTGGTGTGGACTTTGTCCCACAAGTGACCAGCCCACCGGCTAAAATAGTGAGGTGTTCCTGTACTTACATGGATTTGATAAAAGGCATGGTTTGCATCAACTTCCGATAAAAAGATTAATCAAATAATTATTCTAGAATAAGTATGTACTTTATGTGTGGCCTTAATCATTTATAAGTGGTATAATTTCTTCATGACCTTATGTACTATATGTGTGGGTTTGAAAGTGTAAGTTGAGTGTTATTTTGTATGATTCTATGTGCTTATGTGTTGGCCTTAGTGCTCGGTTACCTTACTCAGTACGTAGCATACTAATCACCCTTTTCATGGGTGTTGCTCATTCCCATGAGTAGTATGCCCTTCTGACCTTATGCAGGTGGGCGAAATATCAGTCGAGGCTGAAGTTGAGCTTGTTTTGGCTCCGAGTTTGAGGGTATCATGGCTGTATTCAGTCTTTATGTGATTCCTATTTCTTCATGTTATTCCTTTTGTATTGGATTTTTTCAGAATCAAATATTAATGTCTGTAGCTATTATTCCTTCCGAAGAATTTTGATTTTGCACTCTAATTTTTACCTTATGTTTGATTATAATTCTTTAAGCGTACTCTAATTTCTAAGTTATTATCTCTTTAATTCATTTTATGAAATCTTGGTTTGAGTTTTATATTAATATTTTTAGCCTTAGCACTTGGTACGGAAACAGTCTGAGAGAACCTGTTTGGTACTAAGTGTGGCGGTAACATCCCCAGAATTCACGGGTTTTAGGTTAAGCATTTTAATAACTTCTGCATTCAAAAAAAAGTAGTCAATTTTGGGGTGTTACAAGCTCCATGTCCATCAAGTGTAGACATTGAATAATTTGATCCATTACAACCATTGCATATAAGGAATATGACGTATTTCTACTAAATGCATCAGCTACCATGTTAGTTCTATCCTCATGGTAAGTCAAATTGAAGTTGTAATCCTTTACTCAAGCCACCTTCATTATCTCATGTTCAATTTCTATATCGTGAAGATGTAAATGAAAATTTTGTGGTCCTATTTAACTTGCACAATGAACCAAATAGGTAGTGTTACCAAATCTTCAAAGCAAAAAACTATTGTTACCTGTTATAAGTCATGCATCAACATGTTTTCTTCATGAGACTTTAACTAGAGTGAAGTGTGTGTTATTACTTTCTCATGTTGCATGAATACACACCCAAAAAAAAATGATTTGTGGCATCATTATAGAATGGAAATTTTACATCCTTAATGATAAATTAAGAATTCGGCATCTTCTTTAAATCCTCAAAAGCCCCATTACAACTTTCATCCAACTAGAAGTGCATGGTCTTTCTCAACAATATTGTTAATGGCCATGCAACTTTAGAAACATTCTATACAAATTGATGGTAATAGTATGCTTGCCTAAGGAAACTTTTTCTCCCTTGAAATTAGTTGACAAAATCTATTCCTACACCCCTAAAATCTTTGCAGGACCTATTTACACTCCATCCTTTGAAATAAAATGTCCTAAAAATGCCACTTTTTTCAACCAAAATGTGTACTTCAAAAGCCTAGCATACGACTAATGAACCCTCAACATTTCTAAAGTTACCATTAAATTCTTCTTGTGTTTCTCATGATTCTTAGAGTATATCAAAACTTCAGCTATAAACATAACCAGAAATTGATATAAGTGTGGCTAGAAAATCTGATTTATGAGGGCCATAACACTACCATTACGTTAATCGGTCCAAATAGCATGACTATAAACTTGTAATGTTAATATCTTGATTGAAATATTGTCTTACTAATGTCTTGGTCTACTATTCATAGTTGATGATATCTAAAATGTAGGTTGATCTTTGAAAATATAGTAGCTTATTTGAGTAGATTGAAAAGGTCATTAATGCATAGAAAGGGTTCATGATTCTTTGCAGTAATTGGGATAAGACCTATATGATCAATGTAGGGCCTTAAACTTCCTTCTTTCTTTCTTTCTTTCTTTTTTAAAAAAAAAATCACCGGTTTTCTCTAGGTTGATACACTTGGCCATATGCAGCCTCTCTCCAAGAGTTCCTCCAACTATTTCTTCAATTATTCCATCTCAGGGGGTACCTTACACTACACTACCTTTCACATAGGCTCAATTCCCAATTGCAACTCAATCATAAATCCAAGTTCATATGGTGGAGGCATTCCAAGAATCTTCCCTAAGAATACATCAAGAAAGTCACACACTACCAAAATATCAATAATGGCTAACTTATGGGCCTCCAAATCTTGAACATTGTATAGGAACAATGAGTATTCATTCCATATTAAGGTATCAAGCACCATCAAGGGAACCATTTTTTTTAGGGTGTTGGATTGCATTTTCAATAGGAAATTATAATACCCTTTGGTCCCCTAGGAACCAAACACCCTTTTACACAATTAATAACAACCATATATCTCATAAGAGCATCCATAACCAAAATCACATCAAAATCATTCATCTCCAACTTTATTAGGTCTATGGATAGCTTAACCCCACTTATTACTAAGGCCATTTCTCTATATAAGTTAGAACATGCAATAACATCTTCCAAAGGTAACAACATAGAAACAGATATGCTTATAGAAGGGATAAACTAGCTTTAACAAAAAAATTAGTAGAGACCAAAGAAGGTGATGCAGGTGAATCAAAGAGTACATATGGTGGTACGAAAGGTATAGTAAACGCACAATTGAGCACATCCTCTAGACAATCTACCTCTGATTGACCAATGACATTTAAATGGTTGCCTACGAGGGACCCTTTGGTACTTCCTGATCCTTGACCAGTTTGAAAGACATGGGACTTCTAAACCCTATACTCATATGCATAAGTAGTCACACTAGATTTGATGCATGTGAATCAAAGAGTACATATGATGGTACTGAAGAGATAATAAACTTACTAGTGACCACATCAACCGGATGATCAACCTTTAATTGACTGATGACATTCAAATGGTTGTCTACTATGAATCCTCCAGCACTTTCTAATCTTTGATCAAGATGAAAGACATGGGGTTTTTGATCCCTCTATTGAGATGTATGACTAGCCACACAAAATGTTGGGGTAAGATTTATACACAATTTTTATGGCTATATCACAACAACCTAACACTAATTTTAAGGTGATTATGCACTAACATCACCTGTGACTCAGCTTTCCATATCTCCAACACTCAACACTGACTCTTTAGTAATCAACCCATGGATGTTCTAACTCATAACATCTATAGTAATAGTATCCCTCTAGGTGGAAATGTAAAAAACATCCTTCCATGTCAAGGTACAAACCATATCTACCCATATCCCCAACCTAAAATCTATAAGCACTAATAGGGTTCTACCTACTCTCAAACCTTATATTCCCTCCATCTAGACCTTCTAATCCAAATAACCACAATAGCTTCTAAATCTATCTCATATATCAATTCTAGGTTAGGAGTATAAGCTCCAACCAATAGGTTTGGAATTGAATCCTTATTTCTAGATAAGAATCGTGAACTTTCACCTCCTCATCCACCTCTACCTCAAGTGCAAATTTGAATCAAATATATGGACCTCATATAATTATCCTCCACCAACATCAAGCATTAACATAATGGTTGAAACTCATCATCATACTTTACCAATCGTACATGTGTGGGTAGAAACAAGCATGTAAAAAGGTTAAGAAAGGACCCTAAGATTAAGGAACACCTCCTCTCATCTATTAGCCCCTCTAACTCTACTGGTAAGATATAACACCATATAGTCAACCCTTTTATCGTTAAGATAACCACGGCTAATAATGGTTTGCCTGACCCTAGAAGATAGGTTGGTGATGGAGACCAACCCTATGTAACTAGTCCTTAGGTGTAGACATAGGAAACAAAGGTAGTGGTGGTACATGCCAAGTAGCCTTTCCTTGTTGTAGCTGATGTTCTATGTAGACTCCCACTATTTCCATTAAGTACTTGATGCGTTGATTAGCTATTATAAAAAAAAAATCCTAAAATACTAAGGTCGTGTTAAAGGATAATTATACTATAAACTATAGAGAAGCCACAAAATCAAATAACATGAGCATAAATGAAAAGGCCAACACCCCACCATCCCCAAACTCTCTCCTAACATCTAAGCTAAAATGAACATTTTAGTATCAAAACTCAACTTTGTAATTATTTTTTTCAAGTTTAAAACTAAAAGGATTTGATACTAACTCTTAACATCCTCAAATTTCATAACCAAAGATTTTAATCTTTAAAGAGTACCAAAAGTAAAAATCAATGTTAAGGGTGAAACCACCATAGAGAACATAAAAAAGGTTTGAACAACCAAAAAAACCAAAAAGGTCCCAAGTATGGACAAAAACATTCATTAGTTAGCCTAATTACATATCTCATTAATCCCTATTAAGAACTTAGTATACATTGCTAGAGAGATTGTTTTCATAGTCATCATTAACTAGGACTTCATTACCCTACACAAACATATAACCTATCTATTAAATGTAAAAGGATTACAAGTGGTAGTATCAATATGCGAGTATTGAGAAAGAACTAACTATTAGGCATAATCATAACATGTTGACACCCTATGCACAATATATAAGAGTAATGCAATAAAAATTAGGCACTCATAATATAAGGACAAGGTAGCATCATATCATGGTAAGGACATGGTAAAATATCATATGAAGAATCATATTCCAAGAGAAAACCCCTAAGGCATCTCCAAATTGTGATACCAACATAGTATAGAATATGATACATGCTTTCACCATTGTTTTAAGATAATAACCCTAAAACATAGATCATTTGATTGCATAAGAACATATTTCCATAATGTAAGGAAAATCTTGTGCACCATTGGGTATATGAACATAAAATTGGAGGCATAAGTTGTAATACCCAATTTTTAGAAACCCTAATTTAGATATCCTATATATATAACTTTTTTATTGTGGAAAATTAATTAGAGTAATTATTTTAGGGTTTGATGTTTCATTATTGATTATATTATCATTATTTTGTGTTAATAATATGGACTAGTAGATTAAAATATAAGATAAAAATAAAAATAATTAACATATTAATAGGAAGAATTTTTGATATGTAATTATCTCTTAAATATGATTGTCATTATTTATGTACTTATTTTTTAATTTTGGCCTTAATAATTTTATTATTTTATTTTTTTTCCCAAACCCAAACCTCTAACAAAAATAGCCTAACCCCCTTAGTAAAAACTTGAATACAGAAACCAAAATAACCCCCTCCCTGTAGTCTACCATTCCTTTCCTTCCTCATGCATTGTTATTCTGCTAAACAAACCTTCTACATAATACTCCAATGTATCATTATATCACCAGAAACACTATATCACCAAATTTTTTTCATTCATCATGCTCTACCCTTATCAAGCCTTTTTCTCTGACCAAAAATGTGCTCATCCCCATGCTTGTAATGTTTCATCACCACTCAATTCTGACTGATTTCTTTCTCACCTGCATAAATTTGCCTTGCTCAACGAGTTTCTTTTTTTCTTTTTCCTCTTCTCAAGAAACCCAATTTATGTATTTGAAGTACCCTTACCACTTGGTTCCCTCTCTTTTCCCAGGTTGCATGGCTTTGTTTCTCCTTATGAACCAACCTACTAGTGCAAGAGCTGCTCTTTTAATAGTTATATCTTCTCTTCTACACTACATCAAGCACATGAGCTTTATTTTACTTCACTTTTTCACCATCTCCTCTTTAACCCTTCCCCTTCTTAAATGCATGGGATTTGATTCCCCAATAGCTAAGCTTCATTTCATCTTCTTCTCTCTTGGTTCTAGTTTTTTAGCCTTCCATTCGTCCCTTGTTGTTCCATTTAGATAATTCTTTTTTTTGGGTTATCATCTTCCTCCCCTTATGTAAAAGCATATATAGATTCATAAGGAAATTAATAATTATCATACTTTATTATGGAGCCTATTACAATATTGGTATTTGATGATAATATTAATAATGTGAGCAACCTTAACAAGTGTACTTTGAGTAATTCTTGCAGGTATGTAATATATTTGTAAGGAGAATATTAATTCACTTCAAGGTGCCAACATATCTAATATTTCATATGTTATAAGTTATTACAAATCAAAGGAAGCTATAAAGTGTGGAAGTCAAATTACCAAGTCAAGGAGACCTAGTAATTATTTTTTATGTAAATTAGGACTTTTGTAGGTTATTTCTATATATTAATTAGCTACATTTTTTTGTAATAACATTTTCATTGATTCATATATAATATAGGTTATTATTGTTTTTTTTACTAGTTAGTGTGCTATTTATCCATGTTTGCATTACCTTAGCTACTTTAGTGTGCTACTTAGCAAAATTATAACTACCTATATAAATTATGATCAACACCCATTGTAAAACATGAATTTTGACTATCAATTGATCTCTAAATCATATAATTCAATTGGCTATTTTCTCTTTTTGGTGAGTAAATTTTTCTAAATAAGATTACTTGGAGTAATTATAGATAGGATACTTTGAATGTCTTTTAGGAGAAACATTCAAAGTTAAACTTGCTGAGTTCTTCCCTAAAACTTGTTGAAGATTCAAATCAGTCTTTAAATATTGATTGAAGATTCAAATCAATATTTAAATCTTCCTTAAATCTTGATTGAAGATTCATACCTTCTTCCCACCTTCATTTATTCATCATATTCATTTCTCCTATCTCCTAATCTTCTAATCACTTGAGGAGGGATTCACTCCATTTTTGGTATCAAAACTAGGTTGGATTTTCCACCATTGAACTACCAAACATTCCTTCATTCTTCCTCTAACTTTCTTCACTACTTGAAATATGAAAAAGAGTCCCACATTTTTATCCATATTGAACTCATTTGAAATCTTCTAACTTTCAAGCTCGAGACTAATGTTTCGGTCAACCTTTATCCTCTAACTTCACAGAATATCTGCATGGAATGTAATCCCACATCATTAAAAATTCAACCATTCAAATTTTGAAGCTAACATATTCGATTTTCTCCCTATTTTTTTTTATTTTGTTTGAATCATCAACCTCTATTCTAGCATCCTTCCATAAGTCTTCATATTCTTAATTAGAACAAGAAGATTCCAAAATTCTTTATCTTCAATCAAACAACATTTTTTTAATTAACATATTTTTCCTATCTTATCATATCATCACTGACAAAGAAGATTATTTTTAAACCAATATTAGGTTTTAAATCAATTCCATTCATGTAAAAACCTTATGACCACCTCCGATTAAGAAATCTTGTTTCATGTATCAAGAATTCATAGTATTGTATTCCACCATTTCTTTCTCACTGCTACTCCATTTCCATACCTAACAAGATTCCAAGATTTGTGACATTCCATCCAGAATTCATCAAGAATTGACCACCCGCATCAAACACAAGTTGTTGAATCATTTTTCATCAAGGAAATAGATATAGGTGATTAAGTTTCCATGAAAGTAATGTTTCACACTCTTCAACAACTTGTAGCAAGTTTGCTTGCTACTAACTCACAATTTAAGCAACTTCCTTCTATTGAAAGCCAACTTCAAAGGTGGGAGATAAGAGTAGCTGAACAAAAGACTCTCCAACACATGCACAACACCATAGAGACCACACATGACTAAGTAGAAGGCATGGTATGCAAAGTAGTCCAAGCATAAGGCTGATAACTCAAAAATAAAATGGAATTGAAGATAAGGAAATAAATAATGGCTCTAAAGATATCATCCACAATTGACAAGGGCATGAAAATTACCAACCAATGTATAATTATATGGAAGATAAAGGTATTGAACTTGATATCCCTAATTTCTATGGTGAATTAGATATAGAATATTTTTTTTGAGTGGCTGCATGAAATAAAAGTTATCTTTGAATTTATAGAGTATGATGATGATTATAGATGTAAGTTATAAACTCTCAAATTTAAAAAGTTTCCTAGGTTTTGGTGTGACAATCGTAATAGATCTCATGAAAGGCAAGAAAAATAAATAAATTCAAGTATTAGGATTAATTGAAAAAAAACACCTAAGATAGAAACTTATTTCTAGATATTATGAAAAGAGATTTACATTAAATTAAATACTATTAGGCAAGGAATACTTAGTTTATAGGAATACACTAGGGAATTTGAAAGACTAGCACTTTTGTGTGACATGCAAGAAAGAAAAGAACAAAAATGTGCTAGATACTTAGATGACCTTAATAACTTGATTAGAGATAAAGTGTAAATCATCACCTATGATTCTATTAATGATCTTGATAGTATGTGCTAGATACTTAGATGACCTTAATAACTTGATTAGAGATAAATTGTAAATCATCACCTATGATTCTAGACAGTATGAAAAGAGATGTACATTAAATTGAATACTATTAGGCAAGGAATACTTAGTTTAGAGGAATACACTAGGGAATTTGAAAGACTAGTACTTTTGTGTGACATATAAGAAAGAAAAGAACAAAAATATGCTAGATACTTAGATGATCTTAATAACTTGATTAAAGATAAAGGGTAAATCATCACCTATGATTCTATTAATGATCTAGATAGCATGTTCTAGATACTTAGATGACCTTAATAACTTGATTAGAGATAAAGTGTAAATCATCACCTATGATTCTATATAGTATGAAAATAGATGTACATTAAATTGAATACTATTAGGCAAGGAATACTTAGTTTAGAGGAATACATTAGGGAATTTGAAAGACTAGTACTTTTGTGTGACATGCAAGAAAGAAAAGAACAAAAATGTGCTAGATAATTAGATGGCCTTAATAACTTGATTAGAGATAAAGTGTAAATCATCACCTATGATTCTATATAGTATGAAAATAGATGTACATTAAATTAAATACTATTAGGCAAGGAATACTTAGTTTAGAGGAATACATTAGGTAATTTGAAAGACTAGTACTTTTGTGTGACATGCAAGAAAGAAAAGAACAAAAATGTGCTAGATAATTAGATGGCCTTAATAACTTGATTAGTGATAAAGTGTAAATCATCACCTAAGATTCTATTAATGATCTAATATTAAAGACAAACTAATTCTACCAAATCCTATGCTAAAACAATTGCTTTGACTTCTACTTCAACCAAAAACTATATAAATGCATCTACTACAAAATATGGGGCATATGTATCTTCGACTAATTATAAGAAATTCAACCCTAACTGAGATGAAAAAGGTAAGAATAAGGTGAATGAAATTTCTACTAAAAAGTATTTTAAATGTAAGGGATATGGTTATTTTGCTAGAGAATATCCAAACAAAAGAGTTTTAACCTTAGATGAAATATAAAGTATGGAACCATGTGATGATAATGATGACTTAGAGAGTGAATCTAATGATGATACCTTTAGTATGTATGAAGAAGATGATAATACATTTTTTATACTTCAAAAGGTATTAAAAATACAACCTAATAATCCATGTACACAAAAGGATTAGAGTTCTAAAACTAGGTGTAGAACTAGTGATAAGTTGTGTACAGTCATTATAGATAGCAGTTCATATACTCATGTTCCTAGTGAGATGATGGTTAAAAACTAGGGTTAGTAACTACTAATGATCCTAAACTATATTTATTACAATGTCTTAATAAGGACAAAGGTGATAAAGCAAATAAACAAACCCTAATTACATTTGTATTAGTGAGTATCATGACAAAGTATTATGTGATGTATTCCCTATGGATGCTTCTAGTATATTACCAAGAAGACCATGGCAATATGATAGGAATGCAATCCATGATGATGTGACTAATGAATATATTGTGCTTAAAGATAAAAAGAAGTATAAATTAAAACCATCTTAATGTAATCATATGTAACTTATCGAGACTATGAAGAGTTTATTCTTGCATGAAAAATATATGATTAATTGCATTAAGGTAGGTAATTATTATGCTTTAGTAGTAAAACAATCTCAATTTGGGGAGAACATGACACAAGTATTTAAATATATATGAAGATTCATGTGATTGAAAATGAAATAGGATAAGTGGTTGTCCAAATTATAAGAAAGAATGAAGATATTCGAGCAAGAATTTATAAACCAAAAAAAATCAACAAGAACTCAACCTTGAATTTCTCCTATCTAAGATTACTCTAAATAGTACTAGAAAGGATTAATCAATCACAAAGAGAGAAATAAATGATTGAATTACTTGTTTTAGATTTCAATATATTTGTTGACATCTTCTATAAATAATCAAAGGAGAATGCTAATTAGCACACTAATGTGGCCACATGACACATAAATGGATAACTAGCACATAAACTAGTATTAACAATGTATTTATATCCTATAAAACACATAACTCAATAAATACTATTAAAAATAAAGTAAGATAATTAGTAAATGAAATAAACTAATAAGAATCCTAATCAAAACAATGATGTTGACTTGAAAGATTGACTATGCCTTCTTAACTTATAGAGTTCACTTTCATACACAATAACTTCCTTTATAATAGCTTGTAACACTTGAAAGTATTAGAAATTTTGAATTTTTAAATGGTTTTATCTTTTTCTTGCACATATTTTATATACCTACAAGAATGAATTAAATTAAGATCATCAATGTTAGTCATAGTATTATTATCAAAGACACATAATGTGATCAATTCCATAATCAAGTATGCCAAATCACTATCATCTTGAAGATTATCTATGGATACTCCTCCATCAAAACAATTCTAAAAATTCAAATCTTACTAGATTACTTGATGAGTATAATGATGTATTTTCTTATGACTACCTCTTTAACTGCCACTTATTAACGATATAGAGCATGCTGTAGATTTAGTTACTAGAATGCCTTTATCTAATAAATTTGCCTATAGATGTAACCAAAAAGAAGCTAAGTAATTAAAAAGATAAATAAAAGAACTAGTAGATAAAGGTCATATGATAGAAAATATGAGTCCATGTTGTGTACTTATCTTGCTAGTTCATAAGAAAGATGGTACTTGGCATATATGCATAGATTCTAGAGACATAAATAATATAACTATCAAGTATAGATTTCCTATGCTTACACTTGATGACATGATTGATGAAATATGTGGTGCATGTGTGTTTTCTAAAATTGGCTTAAGAAGTGGATATCATTAAATGATGATTAAAGAAGGATATAAGTGGAATATAGACATTAAAATTAAATATGGTCTTTATGAATGGGTTATGATACATTGTGGATTATGTAATGCACCTAGTTCTTTAATGAGACAAATGAATGAAGTTATTCATCCTTTATTAGGTATCTTTATTGTGGTATATTTGTAACACCCAAATTTTTACTATTGAAAATTTTCATTTGCAGCAGAAGTAACTAAGTAAAAATATTGGGGGTTACCGCAATGATCGACATAAGTCTGGTTTATGCAACCATCCTTACATCAATTATCAAGCTAAAACATTCAAGGTAATACAAGAAAATTAGAAAACAAAAGTATATTTATTGTACAAATATTGAGTTTGGAGTTTAACTTCGAGTTTTGCAATACCAAAATACAAAAGGAGGATACCATGGATCAAGAGTCCAAAAGGGTATCCAGTTAAATACATAACTCGGATAACGTTTACTCTTCACTTAACCCTAATATAGATGGAGTCCCTCATCTCACATAAGGCTTTATAGGCTACAAAGTCATCTACTTGATCCTCTAAAACCTACACATAAGATATAGGGCCTTCTTCTCATGGGAATAAGCAGCACCCATAAAATGAGTGGTTAATACGCTACGTACTAAGTAAGGGAATAATACTGTCAAAATAAAAATACAAATAGCACATGCTTCCACATTAGATAATAAAGGAATATAAACAAAGTAAATTAACATCTCATAAGGCATATTACGATTCAGATCTTTTTATTAAGTATAATCCATTTTCATTTTTTTATATACATTGAGTGCAGGAACCCCACCATTTTTAAACTTGTGGAACGGTCTAAAACTCTCGAGGACAACACACCCGAGCCACTATTCTTTCTAGTGGAATGGAGATTAAAAACATCATCTAGGGGTAGAATGCTTTTGAGTGACTATTATACCTGATGGAATGGAAATACATATACATATATAAATTATATCACTCTCATCTTGACTCACGTATTCTTCCACTATAAATCATTAATATCTTTCCCATAGGTTATGAAAATATGTTTTATTTCATGATGAGGAGGGACCCCACTATTCTTAAATAGGTAGAATGGTCTGAAACTCTTGGGGACACACCCGAGCTACTATTCTTTTCAATGGAACGGAGATTAAAAAACATCATCTCAAGATAGAACATCATTGAGCCACTATTCTACCCGGTGGAATAGGAATACATATATATAGGTTTAGGAAAATAATCACGATGGCACTACTCACATGCTCTTTCACTTTAAGTGATTAGTATCTTATTTAAGATTGATTCTTAGGCATAGGACACAGTCGAAATAGATATGCATATAATATAGGTCTAAATCTTTAAGTCCTATCAAACCCTAATTACACTTCCTTTAATGTTCATTCTCCCATGTTGGTTGTTCTACTCATATTATATTATGTCATCTCCCAACTTCCATTATTAGTATCATTCCCAAAATGCACAACTTAATTCCCATGAGTTTTGCCTTAATAATTTCATTCCAATATATTAGTCACTGAAGTATCCAAGCCCATATTCTATAGAATTGTCATAAAGCTTCCTATGAAATTTTCATGACTTATAATTCTAATAGATAACCTCTAAACCCTAAACATGGAATGATAATATTAACATTTCAAGATAGCTTGCCCAAATATACTATTAAACACTCATGAACCCCAAGTAACAACAATACTCCTATGAAATACTCAAGTTATTATTATCATAATTTAAACCTATTAACACATAAATTACCAAAACTTCCTTAATATCCCATAATGACCAAGTTTCCCTTTAATCATAATTAACACCTTTATTTTATAAAATCTTATACCTTCTATACATATTATTTCTCCAAGTCCCCATTTATCATCATACCTCATGAGAGACCTTAAGCCCATTTACCACAACTCATACAATCCATATTTCATACCTTAAGATATAATTTCATAATTATGATATTATTATCAATCAATCCATATTTCATACTATAGATATATTTCCACAAGTGTGATGTGATCATCATTCAACCCATATTTTATGCGATAAGATGTATTCTCATAAATATGATATTATCGTCACAAATCATAACATAATGATAGCTCTTACCAATTCTCATTATCTTTCAACATAACATTCATATAATCACAAATTATCATTATCAACATATGTTACATAATATAGCAACAATATCATGGAGAACACATATAACCATACAATCAAATATCAGCAAAAGTCCTAAACATCAAACAGTATCCTTACCAACTAGGACACCGTGCTCTAACCATGCCAATCATAGACTTCCTCTTCCGAAGCTATTAGAATACCACTTACGAAAAAATAAAATTACGGTTAACCTCGAAGAGTTAAACCGAAGGAAAAATCAAGGTAAATAGGGTAAAATAGGCATAATTGTAGTCAAATAGGAGCTTCAGATGTGTGGGTTTGTATAGGAATGTGTGACGGAGATATGGTTAAATTTTTGTGGTATTTGGTTGAGGTTTGGGGGTGAAAATAGGGATACATGGCCAAAGGAATGAGGTTGCATGGCTGTGTAGTACGCGGTGCAGCTTCTGGTTGAGAGAAAACAAGATGCACGGCAAAGAGGTGTAAATTTTGCATAGTTGTGTAGAAATAGGCTGAGAGGAAAAATTATACACGGTCAAACAGTGCAGGGGTTGCATAGTTGTGAAGTAAGGGATTTAAGCATTGCATGGCCGTGCAGTAGATGGTGCACCGGCCATGTACTCTACGCCGATGTGACACATGAGAGGAAGAAGGAAGGAAAAGAGGCAGTGATCGGTGGCGATAGCTGGTGACAGCGAGGGGAAAGGTTGGGGCGACCTTAGTAGTTTATCCACCAACCAAAGGGAAGCGAGTGATGGCTGAGGTGGTGCATAATGGGGGAGTTGGTGGTGCAAAAGCCAAAATAAGAAAAGGAAGGAGAAGAAGAAGAAGATGATGGTGATGATGATGAAAGGGAGAAGGAGGAAAGGAGAAGGAAGAGGGAGCTCAATAATGGCTCTTTAGCACAAATAATAGTAGAGTAAGGCAAGACCAAAGAGAAATAGGGAGAGTATGAGGTAAATATATATATATATATATACGTTCATATGTGTGTGTGTGGTGTGAGTGAGGAAGAAGAAAAAGAATAGGGGGTACTGGCATTCAACATTGATGATGGTGATTGTACTGCTACAAGGTGAGGGTGATGGTTACAAGGGATGGTTAGGGTAGGGTAATAGCTGTAGGGTGAAGGTGGTGATGGTTGATGGAAGTGTTGTGTGAGAAGATGAAAAATGGAAGGGGGAGATGGGTGTGCGATGGGGTGCAGGTCTACAAAGATAAGGATGTAGAAGGAGGAGAAGAAAAGAAGAAAGAAAGTAAGGTGATGGTGTAAGTTTCACGGATCCAAGAGTTGTAGCTCAAGTTTGGTGAGAGGAAGGGAAGAAGGAAATGAAAAGGAGAAAGAAAAGAAAAAGAGAGAGAAAAAGAAAAGAGAAGGGTTGGGGGATTAGTTTAGGGTTATTTTAGATTAACTAAAGGTAATTAGGATTAGCAAAAATTTTAAAGGATTTTGATTTTAGTTTACGAATTACAATTTATCAAGGTTAAGGTTTTTAGAATCGGTTAAAGTTTTGGAATTAAGTGTAGGTTAAGACCAACATGAGGTTTGTTGAGATTAGCATTAGATTAGAGTGCTAATGATGTAAGATTAGACTAAGCAAACTTTTGGAGTATTACAATATTGGGGTGACATACTTGTATGTAGTAAGAATGAACATGATCATCTTGTGCATCTAAAAAACTATTCAATAAACTAAGAGAAAATAAAACCTTTATGGAAAATTGGAAATATGTGAATGTATGCTTCCTGGTGTATTTTTTCATGGTTATATTTTTAGTGGGAAATTTTTTTAGAGGATTGGCAAGTAAAAGTATTCAATATTGGGCTATTAAGTTAACTCATACCGAGTTTGTTTACAATCAAATTCCTTCAAGTACCATTTGCTCAAGTCTATTCAAGATTGAATATTGGGTGAATCCATACATGATAGTTAAAAAAAGGTAAGTTTAAAAGTTATGAAGCTCAGGAGCAAGTTGATTTATTTCAAAAGCTTAGTCAACAAGTCAAGGGAAATATAGAACAAGCCAATGAAAGGTACCAAAAGTAATATGGTAAACTTTGCACTCCAAATGTATTTTTTTATGATTTAGTTTGGTTAAATTTGCAAAAAGAAATATTTCCTTATCTAAGAAGACATAAAATATTGTTAAGAGCAGATAGAACATTTAAAATCCTTAGAATTTTTGGAGCAAGTGCTTATGAACTTCAAATTCTAGAATCTTATGGTGGTGTTTCAAGGACAGTTAATATTAGTGATTTGTCTCCTTACTATTGTGATGTATATTTTAAGAAACATTCTTTCAAGTTTGGGAGAATGATACAAGATCATCTATGGATTCTTGAGACAATGAAGAATTGGCATACTTGGTTATGGAGCCTATTACAGTATTCATCTTTGATGATAATATTAATAATGTGAGTAACCTTAACAAGTGTACTTTGAGTAATTATTGCATGTATGTAATATATTTTCAAGGAGAAGATTAATAAACTTCAAGATGTCAATATATCTAAAATTTCATGTGTTACAAGTTATTACAATCCAAAGGAAGCTATTATGCATGAACATTAAACAACCAAGTCGAGGGGAGCTAGTTATCATTTTTTATGTAAATTAGTACTCTTTTTAGCTACTTCCATGCATTAATTAGTTAAATTTATTTGTAATAATTTTTCCTCAATTTATATATTATAAAGGTTAATACTATGTTGCTTTACTAGTTAGTGGGATAGTTGTCCTTGTTCGTATTACCTTTGTTGCCTTAGTGTGCAAGTTAGAAAAATTATGACTACTTATATAAGGCATGATCGACACCCATTGTAACACATGAATGTTGACTATAAATTGAAATATAAAATAAGTAATTCACATGGCTATTTTCTCTCTTTTATGAGTGAATTTTTCTAAGATTACTTGGATTAATCTTAGACATGAGACTTTGAATGTATTATAGGAGAAACATTCAAAGCTAAAATTCTCAACTTCTTCCTTGAATCTTGATTGTATATTCAAATAAATCTTTAAATCTTCCTTGAATCTTTCTTGAAGATTCATGCATTCATCCCACCTTCATTTATTCAACATCTTCTTATCTCCAATAATTAAATCTTCTAATTATTTGGGAAGGGATTCACATTATCCCTTATGTGAATTTGTTTCCACCTTCCCCCTTTTCCTCCTCCCTATAATTTTCTCATTGCCTTCAATGGCTTTTTCTTCAGGCATAACTTACCCGATAAAGATTCTATTGTTGTTACCAACCTTCAAGCCTCTATAGTTGTCCCTTATTTTATGTTGTTAAACACCACCAATCGGGCCATACTCCACAACCAATGCCCCCCTTAACTTAGCTAGAAATCACTACCTCAACCAAGCAACACCACCACCATTGAAGCCACCTTACATGATTTCAAATGATGCACCTTGCTAGCCCATTTCATTGAAGAACCACCCTTCTTGAGAACCCAGTAGCAACTTCCAACAAGCCAACTTTCCTTGCGTGTGTGTGTTAGGTGCGCCATATTTCATGCGTGCAAGCTAAAAAAGCAAACATTATACTGAGGAATTGATGAATAAGTTGGGCGACATGAGTTTTAGGCATAGCTCCCTCCACTTGTGTGTTATGAAATCATGCATACTGAAGGATGGTATCATGGTTATCTTCATTTATGACTCTTTATTAAAAAAAAATTCAAGTAATTGTGAGTTGTTTCGATTAAATCCTATTGATTTTTTTATTAGCTTTAGTTGCATTATATTAGAGTTCATATGTATTATGTTAGGTGTTCTTGGTATTAGGTGATCACCATCTAGCTTGAGGTAGCCTTGGAAGAGCCATTTCTATATATCTTGAAGGAAAACCCATATACTCTATAGATGGTAGAATTTGGGTGTTAATATGATAGGATTTTTTTAGGATAGAATCATCCTTAGTTGATATTATAGAATTTTTTTGTGTGGTTTTGATAGAAAAATAAAAGCATTCAATATTACCTTTTATGTGAAATTTTATGATTTATAAAAAAATGTACATTAGCATGTTAGAAATTAATTATCATGTATGCTTTGGTAGTATTTAAAATATAAGGATTTGTGCTATGCTAACATATGAACTATTGCTAGAAATATTATACATGTCTAAGGTTAGGTTATAAATAAGCGTTTTTGTCTTGCCATGGATTTGACATGCTAATAAATTTAAAACATTCCTTATACATTTGAGATATATTTTAATATCAAAAATTATCATTTTTTTAGGATGATTAATACTAGTTTTAAATGATTCCTTATCATATGTTCTAAGGGTATAAAGTTAAAGTTATGTGTACCATAATTTGTACATAAGATTATTATGAGGGTTGGAATGAAAATTATAATCTATTAGAAATTTATGTTAGGGTTTCACATGTGTATTATGTTATATTTGTGCTTAAGGAAATATTTTCATTGGTCAAGTTATTCAACTATCCTTACATCAATCACAAGACTAAAATATTTATAGTAACACAAGGAAATTAGAAACAAAAGAAACATTTATAATATAATAATGAGTTTAGAGTTTAACTCTGAGTTACAATACACAAAATATAAAATAAAGGATTCCATGGATCAAGAGACCAAAAAGGTATCTATGTAAATACAACTACTGGATAACATTACTTTCACCCAAACACCTAGTATAGATAAGGTCACTCATCCCCACAGAGTGCATCATAAGCAGCTTAGTTATCTAGAGAATCTTCTGAGACCTACACATAAGAATTAAGGTCTCTTGCTCATGGTAATGAGCAGTGCCCATAAAACATGTGGCCACTACACTATGTCCTGAGTAAGGAAACAATACTATCAAAATAAGGATACAATTATCACATGATTTCACAACATATGATAAGTACACAATCAAATAAATGAAACATCTCATAAGGTGGATAATGATCCAGGTCTTTTTATTAAATATAATCCTTTTTCATTATTTTATGTACATTGAATGCAGGAACCCCACTATTCTTAAACTAGCAGAGCAGCCTGAAACATCTTCTCAATGACATAAAAACTTAGCCACTACTATTGTCTGGTGGAATGGATTTAAAAACATCACCTTCTTGGGGCAGAATGCTCCTGACCCACTATTCTCTCCAATGGAATAAAATATGTATAAAAGCAACACCTTAGTGTTAAATCACATAATCTTCTACTTTAAATCATTAGTGTCTTTTCCATAGGTTATACTGTTATATTTTTATTTCACAATGAGCAAGAGTCCAATTATTCTTAATTTGATGGAACAGACTGAAACATCTTCTTAAGGCAGAATGCTCCCGAGCCACTATTCTCTTTAGTGGAATGGATATTAAAAAAAACATTATCTTCTTGGGGCAAAATACTTCCAAGCCACTATTCTCTCTTATGGAACAGAATATTAAAATATCACCACTATTCTCTCTAATGGAATAGAATATTAAAACATCACCTTGGCCCTATTTACATGCTTTTTTACTTTAAGTAATTAGTATCTTTTTCATAATTACTTCTTAGGCATTGAACACATTAAAGCATATATACACATAATGTAGGTCAAAGTCCTTAAATCTCTTCAAATCCTTATTACACACCTCTAGTATTCATTCTCCTATATTGATTATTCCACACAAATTATATTATATCATTCTCAAATATCATCATCATTATTATACCCATAATTCACGGTCTAACTCCCACATCGTATATATACAATAATAATCTTATCCCAAGGTATTACTTACAAAATTACCAAAAACCCTAATTTTATATATTAGCCATAATTCCTCCCATGAGACTTATATGATTACCAAATTTAATATACATTCGTATAATGCCCACATTAGTAATATGTATATCCAGAATTGAGGATTGACTCTAGGTTTTACACACGAAATGCTAAGATTATCCTTTTAAGTTATTATGCCTTAATTATACCATTATTTCATTAAAGGACCCCAAAACAAACAATAATACCTCCAACATTTCTCAGGATATCGTTGTCATAATTTAATCTACCTAACATATGAAATACCACAATTTCCTTATTTTCCATAATGGCTAAATACCCTTAAGGCCAAACAATAGCCTTTATTTTATAAATTCTTGTACCTTCCAGACACATTATTTTCCAAATCCACCAATCATCATCATACATAAAAAAATATGCTTATGTCCATTTACCATAGCTTATTTTGCCCATATTTCATACCATAAAATATATTTCCACAATTATATCATTATCATAACTATACCTCTTACCCATTCTTACTTTCTTTCAAACATAATATTCAAATAAATCATCACAAAATATCATGATCGACATATATTAAATCATATGGCAATGATATCATGAAAAACACACATAACCATACAAGTAAATAGCACAAAAACCCTAAAATATATTAGTATCCTTACCAACTAGGACACCGAGCTCTAGACACATAAATCTTAGACTTCCACCACTTAGATTATTGGAATACCACTTATGAAAAACAACAAAATCTACAGTTAGCCTCGAAGATTATAACCGAGGGAGAAATTAAGTTAAAGAGGGTAAAAATGGAAATAATTATAGTCAAATGGAAGCTTGAGATGTGTAAATGTGTAGTAGAATGTATGGTGGAGCTATGGTGAAAATTTTGTCATGTTTGGATAAGGTTTTTGGGTGAAAATAGGGGTACATAGCCTGAAATGGGGGCTACACAAGCATGCTGTAGGTAGTGTACACCCAGGCTGAGAGTTAGGATCACGCATAGCCAAGCAATGAGAAGTGGCACAACTATTCTCAATCACTAAACAAAAGGGTCTTTAATCCTCGAAAGCGGATAGCAGTTATTCACCGTCAAATAGTTTGAACCTCGGTAATATATACATAGGTGAATGCTCTCATCCTTCTTCTTCACAAACAACATTGGTGCTCCCCAAGGACACACACTTGGCTAGATATACCCGTGAGTCTTCAAGTCCTCCAACTAAGTCTTCAACTCCCTTAACTGTATCAGTGTCATTTGGTAGGGTGCCTTGGAAATAGGCTCAACCCCCGAGACCAAATCAATGGTGAAATCTATCTACCTCATCAGTAGCATACTTAGAATCTCCTCAGGAAACACATCTAGAAAATCTCGAGCAACCGAAATGCCCTCCAACACTGACACATCATTGTTCAACTCTTGAACTCTACAAAAAAACATAGGGTAACCTCTTTACACCAAAGAATATAATGCATGGGCAGATATGACCTTTATCCTAGGCTTAGGCTTGCATCTCTGGTAAGAGACACTAGCACATTGAGTTCCCCAAAACACAACTCACTCCTACAAACAATCTATCATTGCCTTATACCTCCCTAACATATCCATCCCAAGGATGATGTCAAAATCCCAAAGGTGCATCTCAAACAAATCTACTAGGAAGTCTACCCCACCTATATCTAAGGCCACATTCGAGTAAAGCTTACTACAGTCCAATCTATCCCCAAAAGGCAACAACATAGATATAGATATAGAAGAAGATGAAATCAACTCAGATTTAGCTACAAATGAAGTAGACACAAATGACAGAAATCCTCATGAATCAAATAACACATAAACTAGTAGTGAGAAGATTGAGAACACACTAATAAGCACATCCAACTACCTATCAGCCTCGGCCTTGCTAATGACATTCAGGCTACCTAATTCTCCACCCTGGTATCCTCCACGATACCCTCCAATACTAGAGTCTAACCTCCTCCCTTCTGAGGGAAAGGGCAAGACCCCTATGGTCTCCACTGAATCTCTCTCGGCTATCCATTAGGTGGGGTAGGGGCTTTCTGCTAAAACTACAGTTGAAGCTACTAGTAGTTTCTCTGTTGAAAAGCATGCTGTTGTAGAATTAGTGGTGTCTATTGCTGAAACTAATATTACTGAAGCTGATACTCAGAAGACCAATGGCTCAACAGACCACACATCCTACACTAAATCTAAGCACCTTGGTAACTCCACCCTAGATGATCCTAACAACAAAAACAATATGCAATGCTCCTCAACTAACCCTAAGATCTACCCTAGCCTCTTAACAAACCTTGGTGTCGGTACTAACCTCCCTAAGACAAGTCCTAATCTCTCTACTAAACCCTAGAGGTCCACCTCCTTGGTACTGGATCTTGCCTCCAGAACCCTACGACTCTACCTTCCTCTTACCTAAAATGGAAGCCTGCTCCTAAACTAAAGTAGCAGCAATACACACCCTCTTATACAGTGTGGCTAAGTACTAAAAAGCCATAGCACTCATCATTCTTCAGATGATAAAGTGGAGTCTCTGCTCAAACTTTTAAATCATAATCAAATCACTAGTTGTAATCCCCAGTGCAAACGTCAACAACTCAAAAAAATGAGTGTGGTATTGTCTCACCTTCATGCTCCCCTAAGTTAACTGCATCAACTCTTTTAACTTATCTGTTTTAATACTTTTAGGGCAAAACTTAGCACAAAATACAACCTTAAATTCCTCCTAGGATATCAATCACCCGAACTATGCACAATAACCTACACACCAGGTGTCGATAACTTCACACAAGAAAAAGGTTGCAATATTAGCCTTTCAAAAAGGTGGGTAATCAACTGTCTCAAATGTCCTATCCAAATCTCAAATCCATCCCTTCATGATGACCGGATCCTCATCTTCAGTGTAGATATCCTATAACCCTCACCAAAAACTTGACATGTTCCTACCCACAAGTGTACGGGGTCAGAGTAGTAATCAAAGTCAATCCCACAAGAGTTGGTGAATGACCACTAAGACAATTATAAAACTTAGCTATGTCTATGCTAAGAAATGATAAGACGTGAGTTGCAAGCTAAAAAACTAAAATAACTAACTAAGCTAAAATTAAAGGAAAATAGCACTCAAGTGACTCAAGTAAATAGAAAAGCTAAGGTTCCGGTTCATCACCCCTGATCCTCCATGTAATTAAACACCACATCACAAATTGATTCAACAATCATAATCAATCATGCCAAAAAGAATAGAAATTGTTGTGCTTTCTCAAGCCACAAACACCCTATTACATCTCTATGGGCCTAGCTATCTGTAGTTTAGGGTATAATAGAGTGTATTGCCTTAAAGTCCACAAATTTTCCTCCTTTATTGTTGTAGATGTCAAATCAATTATCTCTCGACCTACAATTTAATCTCTAGTTGTGTTGTTGGGTCTAATACCAAATTATCTCTGGATCGCACCTGTATTTCCCACCCTAGAAATCGAAACCCGGTCGGAGTTCATCATTCTGTTAATCAATCAACAACACAACACAAGGATCATAAATTTAATATAAATATATATAAATATTCAACACATTTGGATTGGGAGAAAATCCCCTTCACCTTACCACAAAAATCTATCCAATCAAAGTCATAGTAAGAACATTAAAAATAACAAGAGATTCCATAGATAGATAAGAGATAAAAGAAAACACCCTTGAAATCTAATGATTCTTATAAGTGTTTAACTTTTTGCACATCGATCTCTAATTTACAAGAAAATTATTAAGGAATTAGGGAAAAGGGTGGAAGAGAGAGAAGAGAGGGAGTGGAGGATTCTTGAATGATAAATTAGAATGAGAGTTTAAATACTATCGCCTCTCGAATCTCTAGAGTATTGATAAACACGGGCTTCTCGTGTCAACTTTAACAATGCTAGGTATTTTGACCATAAATTTTTCATAAGGACTCTCATTAAGCTGATTTTAGATGCATTAGAAATCTATTAAAACGATATATAACTTTATGTTGAAAGATTATCCAGATTCAGATTTTTTCCTTGTCTAAATTATACTTCTTTCATACCCATATAATTTGAATATGCATTCTTGCTTTCATTTTATTCCAGAATTTACATTTTAGCTCTAAATCTCTTTCCACTTTAACTTTTACTCCTCTTTTCTTCTTTTTTATATCCTTTCTTCTCTTTTTGAGCTTATTCTTTTTTTCCATCCTTTATGATTTTTTTGTTGTTTTTGATCTAGCAAATTTTTACAACACAAAGGCAGTAATAAGAACAAAAAAGGAGAATTTCAACTTAAATTTGAGGTAAAAACTCTTACAAACCTTAGGAATAAGATGTAAAAGCCACACTTATCAACCCTCCAAAGCCAATCTTCTCCAATACCCTCATATGGGTGATGTAGTGCTGGTGGTGACGGCTGAGGCAGAAGTTAGAAAAATTTGATTAATACCTCAAATGTCTCCTCCAAACCACCAACATGGTTTTTAGGTGTCATGACAACTAACTAGATGCAAGATAGAAAAATTATTAGGATAAAGCCTTCCTCAAAAGTTAATATGTGTTTTCGAAAAGAAAGTAGGTTTTCTAAAATGTGAAATAGACCATTAAAATTAGATGAGGGATTATTTGAAAAACAAAAGGCGGTAATCAAAACTAAAGCTCTAATACCAATTTATAACACCCCAAAATAATTTAGTAGAACAAATATGGGGGTTACAGGATTAATATGGTAAAGGGTGGTAAAATTTGGTGTGTCTTTTGCAAGTCTGAGTAGTACTTTACCCAAACAAGTTGATAGTTTCCTTAAACCCATCTAATGGTTTTGCAAGTAGTTAAATGGTTTGGATTTTTGGGTTAGTAGTCATGTGATCAATCGATTGGTTTGGTAAATAGTCGGCTAGTTTCAATGAATAGTCTATCACTTAGCCAAACCTATTGACTAGTGTCCCTACAAACCAATGTGATTTAACCTTATCTTAGACCCTTCAACCTTTTATACCAAACCATTCAATTGGTTACTATAACTAGTTGATTGGTTGGTCAAACTTATCAATCAATTTCTCTATAGACCGGTGTCTACTAAAACTAGTTGACTAGTTAAACCAAACCGGTCAACTAGTTCTCATGAACAATTGATTAGTGAGGCCAACAAGTTGAATGGTTCTTGGGTATTATTTTGGTTGAGGTTTGGTATGATCAAACCAGTCAATTTATCTAAAGAACCAATTAACTAGTCCAACTGGAAGCCCCTCGGTTTTTGTAAATTGTTGTGTTTCTCTTGGGCCTTTTTTGTTGATAATTCCATGAATTTGCAACATTTTAATTATGATTGAAATGATTTAATATGAATCATAATGATGGTATTTGAGACTTGATTTTGGTTAAGTTTGGTGTTATCTTTGAACACCAAAGTGGTGGCTTTTATGGTTTGTGGATGAGTTTAGTGTCATCTTTAAACACCAAAATGGTTACTTTAAAACCTTGTGATATGTTTGGAGTTATCATTTGGAAACACCCATTTGGTGAAATATTGGATTTTAATTGTGCTTGGTGTTATCACTTAGAAACACACAATTTGGTTAGTGGACTTTGTTGTGATTTATGGTATCACTTATAAATAAATTAATGGTTTAAGATTTTGTTCGAGTGTTTTCCTTTAGCTCTCGTGGTAGCTATTAAGAGTTAGTGGCGGGTCAACCTTGGTTATATTTTTCACTCAGTGCCTATTTTCTTCTACCAAGTTATAATTAGTAGAGGGCATGTGCACATCATTGAGGTATAGGATTACATTATAGTAGGCATGTATGGCATCAGTGGCCGGTAAAGGTGGGTGAGGTATCACAGTACAAGCCCCCTAACACTTTGTATTTTCCATTGTATTGGTGGGTGTGGTATCCCAACTTTTTAGCCATCGCGATAGAGACATTCAAGGTGTAGTGGGTGAGGTATCCTAATACAAACTCCTTTTGTGTACTTTGACCACATGCGGTGGGTGTGGTATCCCAATTTATAGCAGATACACTCAATGTATTGTGGCTATTTTTGTTTCCATGACTTTTTTTCATGGTAGATAACTGGGTGTGATCAAACAAACTATCTTACTAACCGTAAATTTTGTAGCCATTAAAAGGAAAATGTTGATATGGTTTATATTGTATGACTTACATGTATTACAGTATTTCCATACTCCTATGATTTCATGCAAGTATACTATGTTGTACTTGAGTTGAATTAATATGAAATCACCATGCTATTATGTGACTTCAATGTGCTACATGAGCCATACCATATTTTAAGTAGTATATTTTACTAGTACTTCACTGTACTAATACTCCATTTGTGTAGTCATTGTGATGATTTAGCTTTTGGTCCAGGGAGCAAAGGACTATTTATAAGGTTATGACTCTTAGTTAGAGTATGTTGAGGGTGATGAGGTGGGCCATTAGCAGTCCATTTCTTGAGGTTAAAGGTTTATGATTGTGCCTAAGAGTTAGGATAACTGGTTATTAGTATTTTACCCACTTCATTAGGAAGTTTTTATATTTCCAGTTATTTAAACTCTTGGCTCAATTTCCTACATTTGTTTTTGTTAAACTATCAAGTTCATTCTATCTATAATATTTGTCTAACATTTATTATCCTGTATTTTTAAAATAATTTTATGATCATGCATTCATTTGTTTCTTGTTTCTTTTTTCCTCGCATGAGGTATAGGTTAGGTGATGATCATAACTCTCTCATGGTTGATGCAATGGTAAAATTCTCTAGTTTTATATTTCAAATTCTTCCACATTGTCTTAAAAATAAAATTTTCTTGTTCAAAAATTGGAGGTGTTACATTTTGGAATCAGAACCTATGGTTTTAAATCCTAAAGTTATTTTGCAAAAAATAAATTCTTTGGTTTCATCCGAACTAGTAGAATCTAGTTTAGTATACAAGCGAGCATTAGCTTTGGTTGGGAGTTTGCCTTAATTTTATAGAATATGACTAACTTTTGACCTTATGTGGAATGTCCTACTTTTATGTGTACTAATGGTGTAGTTAGTGTTCAATTCCTTTCTAACACAGCTTAGTATTCTAAGTTTTCAATGGCCATGAATTGGCATCTTGAGCATTTTATGGAGACGGTTGAAGCGTTTATGGAGCGGCTAATTCAAAATGAGGAGGATCCACAGTTGCCATCACAACCTCTTTTTCCGGTGCCACAACCAGAGGATTGGCTTTGTCAGGTTAATCTTCATCGCCCTTATATTTTTTAGGGTAAGGAGGACTTAGATCTGTTAAAGTGTTAGCTAAGAGAGTTTTAGAAGATATTTGCCACTAATGGTTGTCCAAAGAGTAGGCATGTGGATATTGGGGTATTCTATCTATGGGGTCATGATGATCATTGGTGGAGAGGTCAGCAGCTAAGGGGAGTCACTCCAAACTAGTGGGAGACCTTTATTGAGATGCTCAAGGCTCGATTCTATCCTACTCATCTAAGGATGGCGAAGTATGATGAGTTCATGGCATTGCACCAAAGGACATATTTAGTGGAGGAGTACTTCAGCAGTTACTTGGATAGGTTCTCTTAACTCTAGAGGTTAACACTGATAAGAGGATGAAGGTATGTCATTTTCAACTAATGTTGAGTTTAAGGATTTAAGAGATGTTGGTGGGGACTCATGCACATGACCTACAAGTTATGTACGATTATGCCTTGGACGCATTAGCAATTTCTTAGGCTTGTAGTTCCCAAGCAGAGGTTTGAGGGTGGCCAGCACCACGAGAGAGAGAAGACGTTTTAGATATTAGGTAGTCATCAATCGAGAGTGATACCCCACTTTAGATGGTAGTTGAGTCAGTTGGGTGCGAGGCATTTTATCTATTAGTAGTGTGGTAAGAACCACCTAAAGAAGGATTGTGTTGGGCAGCTACTTTAGTGCCATAGTTTTGGTTATTTGGGCCATTGTCAGCTTGAGTGTCATTCCATTAGGGGCAGTGCTTTGCAAGGGCATCCACATTCATAGGGTATAGTAGCATAGCAGAAAGATAGTGGAGCTAGTAGAGCTACTCCATAACAAAGGATGTAGAGGCCTTGTACTTTTTAGCAAGGGCAAGGCTTAGGCATTTCTTTAGGACCACCTCCAGGTAGTCACCTAAATGCGATGAGCCACTTAGAGGCTGACCAGCAAGTTGATGTCATCATGGGTATAGTTTCTTCCTTTTATTCTTACGTGTTGTTTGACTCAGGTGCTTCACATTCCTCAGTGTCTACTATTTCATAGCTAGGATATCTATAGTTATTTCTAATAGGGTAGAGACTTCTGTTGCTCTCCCATTTGGGGATAGGCTTCCATTTTCTAGGTTGTATAGAGATGTGGTCTTAGTTGTTATCAAGGTCAACCTTCTAGTAGACTTCATAGAGGTTGAACCTTGGGACTTTGGCATTATCCTTGGGATAAATATGCTCATGAGATATCGAGTATTGATTGAGTGTACACAGAAGCACGTGATTGTTAAAGGACTACAAGGTGTTAGGGTCTCTTACTAGAGATGTAAGATTAGGCCCGTAGTGAGGATCATGTCCGCGATGGTGCTCAGTCCGCTATTGCGAAAAGGATACCCACTCTCTTTATGTAGCATTCAGGATTTGGATGCCAAGGAGTTACCAGCTAAGGAGATTCTAGTGGTGTGAGAGTTCCTATATGTGTTTCCTAATGAGATCCTGGAGATACTACCAGTGCATGAGATAAACTTCACAACAGACCTTCTACCAAGGACAATACATGTGTTAAAGGTTTCCTATTACCTAGTGTCGAATAAGATGGTAGAGTTGCATACTCAATTGTAGGAGTTACTAGAGAAGGGGTACATTTAACTAAGTGTATCACCTTGGGTAGCACAAGTTCTTTTTGTGAGGAAAAAGGATGGTGGATTGAGGCTTTGCATCGATTATTATGGGTTGAACCATGTTACAGTGAAGAACCATTACCCTTTACCATGGATCGATGACCTCTTTGATCAATTATGTAGGTCTACAGTGTTTTCAAAGATAGATCACATATCAAGGTATCATTAGTTGAGGATTTGCTAAGAAGAGCATACCAAAAATAGCTTCTAGAATAAGGTATGGCCACTATGAGTTCACAGTGATGTTTTTTTAACTCACAAATGCACTAGCAGTGTTCATGTCTCTCATGAACTGCATCTTCCACCAGCATCTTGTTTTAGTTTGTTGTGGTCTTCATCAATGAAATTTTGATTTAATCGCTGACTTTTGAGGGACACGAGTAGAACCTTCAACAGGCTTTAGAGTTGCTGAGGATTCATCAGTTGCAAGCTAAGCACTAAAAGTGTGAGTTTTGGATAGATAAGGTAGCTTTCCTTGGTCATGTCATTTTAAAGGAAGGTGTTTCAATGGATCCTTCTAAGATCCAAGCAGTGTTAGAGTGGAATGCACCAACGAACGTTAGGAAATTTATAGCTTTCTGGGTTAAGTAGGATATATAGATGGTTTGTCTAGGAATTTCCTAGGATTGCTCATCCTTTCACTACCAAGTTAAAGAAGACGACATGCTTTGTTTGGGATGATAAGTGCACATAAGCTTTTGAGGAGCTCAAGAGTAAGTTAACTTCAGATCCAGTGCTTACCTTGTCGTCAGATAGGGAGGGACTCAAGGTGTATAGTGACGCATTCAAGTTTGGTTTAGGGTGTGTGATGATGCAGCATGGGAGGGTAGTGGTCTATGCTTATCAGCAATTGAAGGAGCATGAGTAGAACTATCCTACACATAACTTTAAGCTAGTTGTAGTGGTTTTCTCCTTGAAGATGGGGTGACATTAACTATATGGGATACAGTGTAAGTTCTACATGAACCATAAGAGTCTCAAGTGCATCTTCACACAATGAGAATTGAACATGAGACAAAGGAGATGGTTGGAGTTGTTTAAGGACTACAATTTGGAGTTGACCTACCATGAGGGTAAGGCTAATGTCGTAGCAGATGCTCTTAGTAGGAAGACTTTAGATGCCTTGGGTTCATTGGTAGTATCAGATTGGATCTAGTGAGATCTTCAGAAGTTAAGTGTTGAGATCATTGGACTCAGGGATCTTGAGATGAGGATGAGTACCCTCTTGATCATCTTGACCATCTTTGATAAGATTGGAGCTTGTCGGCCAGTGATATCAAGCTTAAGTGGATCAACAAGTCAATATCTGAGGGTAGAGTGGATGGGTTTGAGATTTTTGAGGATGATAGCATCCGTTTCTGAGGATGATAGTGCATTTTGCAGAGTTGTGAGGAGCTTAAGCGGAGGATCCTAGAGTAGAGTCACCGTGCACCTTATTCTATAAATCCTAGAGAGGATAAGTTGTATAAGGATTTGAGATAGATTTATTGGTGGCCCCATATGAATCTAGAGGTTGCATACCTTGTGGCTTAGTGCTTGATGTGTCAAAAGTTCAAGGTAGAACACAAGCACCTAATGGGTCTAGCTTAGCCATTAGAGTTCCCTAAGTGGAAATGGGATAGTGTGTCAATGAACTTTGTGGTTTGATTGCCTAAGACTAGTAGGGGTTTGGATTCAATCTAGGTTGTGGTTGATCAATTGACTAAGTTAGCGGCATTCACACCGATGAAGTCAATGTGGGGTATAGAGTAGATAATTAGTGCTTACAAGAAGCATGTGGTTCAGTACCATAGTATGCCTAAGCACATTGTGTCTTACCAAGATTCCAGATTTTTGTCACACTTCTGATAGAAGTTGAAACCTGCTTTTGGGACACAGCTTAAGATGAGCATAGCTTTCCATCCAGCTACAGACTGTTAGACTGAGCGTATTATTTAGACCTTGGAGGATATGCTTCAGGCTTGCATTCTTGAGTTTTAAAGCAGTCGGGAGGATCACCTAGATTTGGAAGAGTTATCCTACAAAAATAGTCATCATGCAAGCATAGGGATGGTCCTTTTTGAAGGCAATTTATGGATGGAAGTGTTGTAGTCCCATGTGTTGGAGTGACTCTAGTGAGATGGTTGTGTTAGGACCAAAGATGGTAAAGGACACTGCTATGCAAATTAGGATGGTTTGAGACCAAATGAAGGCAGCCCAAGATAGGTAGAATATTTATGTAGATCTACAAAGGAGAATAAACAAGTTTGAGGTAGGCAATGAAGTCCTTCTAAAAGTTTCGACAACCAAGGGAGTGAGCCATTTTAGATGTAAGGGCAAGCTTAGGTAGAAGTTTGTTGGGTTGTACAAGATTTTAGATTAGGTTGGAGAGGTTTCTTACTATCTTGCCCTACCAATGTTGCTTTCATGAGTGCATAGCGTTTTTCTCATCTCTTAATTGGCGAGGTATGTGTCAGATTCATCACACATTATTCAACCAAAGATGATTGAGCTAGATGAGACATTGACATACAACGAGCATCCACTAAGGATCCTGGATTCCAAGACTCGTGAGATTCATTCGAAGATCATTCCACTCGTGAAGGACTTGTGGTCACACTATGGGATAGAGGAGGCAACTTAAGAGTTCAAGGAGGAGATCAATATAAAGTATTCAGAATTGTTTATTTAGGTGTGTTGCGCTGGCAACACTGCATCTTTTAAGGGGTTAGTACCATTTTCTTGACTATTAACCCTTAGTTATTGTATTCTTTTAGTTGATGGTTTAGGGTTTACTTATATTTTAAGTTTATAGTAATATGTTTCTTTTGTGGACTTCTGGGACGAAGTCTCTTTAGTGTTGTAGTATCCCATCCTAAAATCCTTCAAATTATATTTAGAATTATGTTGATATAAAATAAATGAGTATTGGTTTTTAAATGGGCTTGAAATTATAATAAAAATGTGAATTTCAGACGTATCAATCGACTGGTTTACATACCCAATAGACTAGCACACTAGAGAAATTAACATTCTTGATCTTAACAAACCAGTTGACTAGTTTGTCCAAACTCATGGATTGGTTTGCATGTGATTTTAGATCCATTTCTAACTTTAATTTGAGTTTCTCTCTAATGATTATGAAAAATTAGGATTTGAGTTCAATTATGCTAGTAAGAACAATTTTATGCTTTGGGATTATTTTCACATTATTTAGATCATTACATTTTAATTAGCAAAATTTTCCAAAAAGCCACTTTTAGAGGCAAACTTCCCCTTTTTCTTCTCCCTCTCTCTTCTGGTAGATGGGGCTACAAGATTGAATTTATACACCCTTCCCTGACTTGCCAACCCACTACCATACCCATTTCTAACTGCACTCAACCCCCCACCACTCTATCATGTCAGCCCTTACTTCTTGACTTACCCACATTCAACCTCACTAGTCTCATCCCCTTTTTCCCCAAGAATGTCAACTATCCTTGCCCCTAAACTTCTCATTTGATAATCCATTATCATTCCTCACTTGTTTCTTTCTCTCTTCTCCCTTCCCCGTGTGTAAATTTTCACTAAAGGTTTAACACCTTTCCATTTTCCCCTCTTCTCCCTTCTGTTGAGAAAAACAAATGTTCTCTTTGAATTTCTCCTTGATTGTGTAAGTATTATGTTTCTTTCTCTTCTTCTGATCTTGGTTTTTTGTTCTCTCTTGCTTTCCTTATGCAAGAGGTTGAGAAATATTAGAGATTTCATCTCTCCCTTTTGACACCCTATTTTTGAGTCAACGGTGGCATTTTGAGTCTCTTTTCTTCTTTTTATTTTCTTGGTTTTAAATGAAGTTTTGGAAGAGGATTTTAATGGTTTTTACTTAGATTCTCTTAGGATTCTCTTAGGAATTGAAATTATGCTAGATAAGCCATCTAGTAGGAGTTTTGTGCTAGAAGAATTGCTTCAAGGTAAGACATTATTATCTTTAACATAATTAAGATTATGTGGTATATTAAGGTTCCTTGTGTTAGTGTTTATATGAATATGATCTAATTTTATTTCATTTTATAAGCATGTGGTATCATTCTTCTCAAGTTAAAGTTGTTGGAATTTTACGATTTTAAACATAAAATGGGTTGTTTGAGCATGATTTTTTGAAATATGTACATCACCATGTATCTGTATTATTCTATGTGTGCAACATGTATTTTTATGTGTGCTTTTATATAGAAGAATGCTAGGATTAATATGGTAATGTGTGATGAATTTTAGTGTGTGTTTTGCAAGTTTGGGTAGTATTTGACACAGATTGGTCAATAGGTTCCTCGAACCCATTAACTAGTTTTGCGAGCAATTGAGTGGTTTGGATTTTTAGATCAATTGGTCGTGGGGTCAGATGATTGGTTTGGTAAACCAATCAACTGGTTTCGATGAAAAATCAATCTATTGGTCAAACCCATCTATTAGTGTCCCTGCATACCAATGCGGTTTGGTCTCAGCTTAGGCCCATCAACAGGTTTGACCAAATTAGTCGACTAGTTATTATAACTAGTTGATTAGTTTATCAAACCCATCGATTGGTTTCTCTACAAGCCAAAATGAGTTGGTATCTACTTAGACCCATCTACCGGTTAAACTAAACTAGTTAACCGGTTCCCATGAATAGTTGATCGGTGAGGCTAACCAATCGACTAGTTCTTTGGTATTGTTTTGGCCCAAGTCTGGTACAACCAAACTAGTGGACTAGTCTGAAAGACCAATCGACTGGTCTTACTAGATGGGGCGTGGTTGGTTGTAAATTGTTGTGTTTCTCTTGGGCCTTTTATGTTGATACTTCCATGAATTTACAACATTTTAATTATGATTTCAATTATGATTTACTAGATTTAATATGAACCACCATGATGATATTTGACACTTGATGTTGGTTAAGTTTGGTGTTATCTCTAAATACCCAATTTGGGGCTTTTATGCATTGTAGATGAGTTTGGTTTCATCTTTAAACACCAAATGTTGGCTTTAATGCCTTATGATGCTTTTGGTATTATTACTTGGAAATACCCAATTTTGTTAAATATTGGATTTTAATTATGGTTTGTGTTATCACTTGGAAGCACCCAATTTAGTTATGTGTGGACTTTGTTATGATTTGTGATATCACATATACATAAATTAATAGTATAAGATTTTATTCGAGCCTTTTTCTCCAGCTTTTGGGGTAGCTATTGGGAGTTAGTGGACGATTCACCCTTGGTTATATTTATCACTCAATACCTATTTTCTTTTCTACCAAGTTGCGGTCGGTGGGGGTATACGCATACATTTGAGTTATAGGATTATACTATGGTAGGTCAACATGGCATCTATGTCCAGCATAGGTGGGTGAGGTATCCTAGTACAAGCCTCCTAACACTTCATATTTTCCACTTCTTAGGTGGGTGTGGTATCCCAACTTTTTAGCCCTCGCAGCAAAGGCATTCAAGGTGTGGTAGGTGAGGTATTCCAATACAAGCCCCCTTGGTGTACTTCAACCACGTGTGGTGGGTGTGGTATCCTTATTTGTTGCAAATGCACTCGATGTGTGGTGGGTGTGTTATCCTCGATGAAAGCCCTTTCGATGTATCTTCACCTTATCAGGTGGGTGTGGTATCCTATTGTGATCATTTGTGTTATCATGACTTTTGTTCATGGTGAAGAACTAGGTGTGGTTGAACAAACTATCTTACTAATCGGAAATCATGTGTTAATTAAAGGAGGAATTCTAATATGGTTTATATTCTATGACTTGCATGTATTACAGTATTTCCATATTCCCATGATTTATATGCAAGCATGCTATGTTGTACCCGAGTTGAATAGATATGAAATCACCTTGCTATTATGTGACTTCAATGGGTTGTATGAGCCTTACTATATTTTAGGTAGCATATTTTATCATTACTTCACCATACTGATACTACAATTGTATGGTCACTGTGATGTTCTAGCTTCTAGTTTGAAGCATAGAGGAAGGCTTGCAGGGTTATGAATCTAAGTTAGAGTATGCTAGGGGTGATGACATGGGCCATTAGCTGCCCATTGCTTGGGGTTAGAGGTTTATGATTGTGCCTAAGAGTTAGGTTAACCGATTATTAGTATTTTCCCACTACATTGGGCTATTTTTATATTTTCAGTTGTTTAAACTCTTGGCTCAATTTCCTGTATTTCATTGTGTAAAACTATCAAATTCACTATGTCTATAATATTTTTCTAACCTTTATTATCCTATATTATCACATTAATGTTATGATCATGCCTTCGTTTGTTTCTTTTTTCCATTTTGCCTTACATCATGCATGGGTTAGGTGGTGATCACACATATCTCATGATTGATGTGGCAGTAACATTCCCCTATTTTGTATTTCATATGCTTCTGCATTATCTTAAAAATAAAATTTTCTAGTTAAAAAATTAGGAGTGTTACAACTATCCTAAAATAATCTTATTAATAATGTAACCAAAAATTAGGGTCTAACTCCAACGTCTTAACATAGGTGATAACAAACGTGCATCTAGGTTTACAATTTGTGGTTTAAGGTATTTTCTCATTTTACTATACTTACTTTATTCATTATTTCCCCAAATATTTCACTATCATACTTGAAATATTTTAAATCTATTCCTATTTTAGATTTATCAAAATCCCATATTTAAGGTATATTGATCAAACTATCCTTATCTTCTCAAAAGCGTCAAAATCTTATTTTAGATAACTTCTATCTTACTCAATCATAATTTGATTATATTACTTATGAAATCATTTATAAAACCTTCAAATATTATCATTCCATAAATATTTTCCACATTATCATAAAATGACCAAAATACCCTTATGATAGCCTAACACCTAAATTTCAAAAAACCTTTATAAGTCTAATATCATTAATTTTTGACCCTAAATGCATTGAATCCATACATTCTTAACCATAATCATTACCCATCTTCCATACTTCATTGAAACTATAGGTCATATTACCACACTTAGGGTTTCAAGAAAAAACTTACCACATGAATACCATATAAGCTCATGCTTCACAAAATACCCACATTTCCATAGTATAATAAAACATTATCATAACATGATATTAATACATGAATTATGAGATATAATAACAACAAACATGATATTACACACAAAATACATAATGCATTCCAAAAAATGGTAACTATGAAATGTATCATTACCAAACAACACCTGTCTCTAAGCATAAATAATCTTAACACGCATCTTTTGAGACCACTAGAAAATCACATAAAATCTAAGAGTAATACATGGTTAGAACTAAAGAAAACAACAAAGGAAAAGCTAAGGTAAAGGAGGATGTAAAAGTGGAAAAATCGAAGCAAAACAAGCTATGAATGAGGGCTTTCTATATGGGAATATCGTGCAACAAGGTGGTGTGTTGCGTCAATGGGTGACAAAACTACGGGGTCATGAGTGGGGCATTGATGTACCTATGGGGGGTTTGGTATAGGGTATTGATGCAGCTAGGCTAAGGAGGTACTAGATGTCGGTCATTTGCATGATGTGGTGATGCAAATGGGGGTGATCTTGTTTGACTTTCTCACGTAGGTAGCGATGGACTTGCATGGGTTCTTGATGCAACAAAGTTTGAGTTGTGTGAGGTGTGGTAAGTTACACAGAGCTTATGTGTATGAAAATGGCAGATGATGATGGATGAAACATAGAGTAGTTGGGGAAAAGAGAGAGGGAGTCTAAGTAGAGTTTGGTGAAGGTTACACCATATTATAATTACTAGAGGTACCATTTTACCATAGAGTCAAGAGGAATTCAAACATGAAACTTTGTTGACTCCCTCTATAATTACACTAGTCAAGAGGTGTGGTAAGTTACACAAAGCTTATGTCTATGAAAATAGCAAGGTGTATATAGTTACACCATATTATAATTACTAGAGGTACCATTTTACCATAGAATCAAGAGGAATTCAAACATGAAACTTTTAGTTACTCAAAACTCTTTCATTTTTAAACCACCAAACAACACTTCTTCATACAACACTCATGTAAGAGACTTGATGGAAACCTGTTAGGGTTTCTCAAAAGGATCGAAAGATTAATTGAGCGCAACGTTCAATTCGCCGGTTCAGCCTAAGGAACAACTCCAAAGGAAGACCAAAAGATTCAGAGGCACAGTTTGTATAACGGTAACTGAAATTTGAAGAGAGAATGATCAAGATCGATCAAAGGTAAGAGAGTAGATTCAGAGGAACGAGCGAGCGAGAGAATCGCCGAGAGAGAGAGAGAGAGACAAGTCGCGAGAGAAGAATAGAGAAAGCTCAGCCAAATATTCTGTCAAAAAGAATCGTCCTGTTACACATTGTTCCAGCTATTTATAGGCGTAGTACAGACCGTATGTCGACGTACAAATACACAATACAGACTATCGAATACACGGCCATATTTACAACGGAAAGGTCGAACGGCTTATTGCTTTGGGCCACATAAATAGTTGATCAGCCCAATTAAACCCTAAAATAAAAATGTCCCAAATAAAATTAAGTCTAAGACTTATTTCCCATCAGCTAAAATAACACTTTAGCTAATCATGGCTATTAAGGATTGATTAATCCACAATCCATCTAGTCTAAAATTAAGGACCGGGTGGCGGATTATACAACCGACCTAATTTCCATTAGCCAATTTCGACCGGCGAATGCATCATATGGGATTACAATTAATTAACAAAAATTACATAATCTGCACACTTCAGATACATAATCTGCACATTCCAGCAACTGCATCCAAAGATCCACAGAGTCCATATGCTGCATTACACTCCTATTTATTCACCAAATAAGACAAATAATTATAAGTAAATAATTCACAGCAATTTTCAAAATTAATTAAATACAAGTTCTTAAGATTCATATCATTCCCCTCTTCTTGGAAAGGTTTCACCTCTGAAACCTGAATAAGTCCCAGAAATGGACTAAGATCAGCCACATTAAAAGTATTACTCACATTCCCAAATTTAAGAGGTAAATCAATTTTATAAGCATTATCATTAATTTTCTCTAACACAATAAACGGTCCATCTCCTCTAGAGTCGAACTTTGACTTTCTAACATTTGGAAACCTTTCTTTCCTAAGGTGAACCCAAACTAAGTCTCCAGATTTAAAAATCATTTTTCTCCTTCTTTTATTAGCATGTTCAGCCATCTGTTGCACCTTTTTGTTAATCTATTGGCTTACAGTCTCATGTAACCTTTTCATATTATCAGCTCTAGATTCAGCATCAAAATTTTGCAATTCAGCATGAGGCAAAGGACTCAAATCTAAAGGAGTTAAAGGATTAAAACCATACACAATCTCAAATGGAGTTTTATTAGTTGTAGAATGTAAAGTCCTATTATAAGCAAATTCCACTTGAGGTAAAACATATTCCCATTATTTAAGATTCTTTCCAAGGACAGCTCTTAACATGTTTCCTAATGTTCTATTTACTACCTCAGTTTGTCCATCAATTTGAGGGTGACAAGTTGTAGAAAACAACAAATTAGTTCCTAATTTTCCCCACGAAACCTTCCAGAAATGACTTAAAAACTTAACATCTCTGTCTGAAACTATAGTCTTAGGAATACCATGTAATTTAACCACATTAGAAAAAAATAATTCAGTCACTGCTACAGCATCATTTGTTTTATTACAAGGTATAAAATGAGCCATTTTACTGAACCTATCTACTACAACCATTATTGAATCCTTAGCTCTATTAGTCCTAGGTAATCCTAAAACAAAATCCAAAGATACATCAACCCAAGGATGGTTAGAGACAGGTAAGGGAGTATATAAACCAAAAGGTTTTGAAGTAGTTTTTGCCTGCCTACAAGCAATACAATTGACACAATGTTTTAAAAGATCCTTTTTCATGTGTGGCCAGTAAAAATGATCAATTAAAACATCTAAAGTTTTCTGAGATCCTAGATGTGCCATTAACCCACCACTATGAGCTTTTTGAATTAATAAACCTCTGTAAGAGCATGCAGGAATACACAACCTATTTTCCCTAAACAAATAACCTTCATTAATGAAATACTTTCCTTGTGAGGAAACATCACACCTTTTATAGATTTCCTTAAAATCAATATCTTCTAAGTATAATAGCTTAATACTGGAAAAACCTAATAAAGTAGTATCAATAGCATTTAATAAGGCATATCTCCTAGATAAAGCATCTGCAACTATATTATCACTACCTTTATTATATTTAATTATGTAAGGAAAACTCTCAATAAATTCTATCCATCTACCTTGTCTTCTATTTAACTTTGATTGAATTTTTAAATACTTAATAGCCTCCTGATCAGTATTAATTACAAATTCTCTATGCCACAAATAATGTTGCCACACTTCCAAAGCCCTTACTAAAGCATACAGTTCTTTTTCATAAGTAGAATAATTCAAAGTACTACCATTTAATTTCTCACTAAAATAAGCTATTGGCTTTCCCTCTTGAGAAAGTACAGCCCCTATTCCTAACCCTAAAGCATCACAATCTAATTCAAACATCTTTTCAAAGTCAGGAAGACTCAACACAGGTGCTTGGGTTAATTTAGTCTTAAGTGTCTCAAAAGATTTCTGTTGTTCTAATCCCCAAGTGAACCCATTATCCTTCTTTGTTATGGCAGTCAAGGGAGCAGCTATAGTACTAAAGTTTCTCACAAATCTCCTGTAAAAAGAACACAATTCATGAAAACTTCTTACTTGAGTCACACTCTTTGGCACAGGCCATTCCTGAATAGCTCTAACATTTTCTTCATCGACAGATACACCCTCTTTTCCTACCACAAATCCTAAGAAAACCACACTTTCCAAAAAAAATCTAAACTTAGTTAAATTAGCATAAAGTTGTTCTGTTTTAAACACATTCAAAATAATCCTTAAGTGTTTCAGGTGTTCCTCTAAAGATTTACTATATATAAGTATATCATCAAAATAAACAACCACAAATTTTCCAATAAATTCCCTCAAAACATAGTTCATAAGTCTCATAAAAGTGCTAGGAGCATTTGACAACCCAAAAGGCATCACTAACCATTCATATAATCCAAAATTTGTCTTAAAAGTTGTCTTCCACTCATCTCCTGGTTTCATTCTAATTTGATGATACCCACTTTTTAAATCTATTTTGGAAAATATAACAGCACCATGCAATTGATCCAACATTTCATCAAGCCAAGGGATAGGATATCTATACTTGATAGTTATTTTATTTACTGCCCTGCTATCCACACACATCCTCCAACTACCATCCTTTTTAGGCACTAATAATACTGGTACTGCACAAGGACTCATAGACTCCTTAATATATCCTTTACTTAATAGTTTAGAGACCTGTCTTTTAAATTCCTTAACCTCTTCAGGATTGGCTCTATAAGCAAGTTTGTTTGGTATAACAGCTCTTGGAATAAAATCTATTTGATGTTCTATTCCCCTTAATGGAGGTAATCCACTAGGAATGTCCTCAGGAAACAACTCACTATATTCTGCCAATAACTGTTTCACTGTACTAGGTATTTCTTCAATTATTCCTCTCTGACACTCATAATAGTCCTTATAAATCATCAAGTACACATTAGCATTTATTTTCATTGCCTTTCCTACATCCTTACCTTTAGCATAAAATCCAGAAGTCCCTTTCATGTCCTTTGAACTAAGATCATTCTCCAAATTAGGTTTAGATAACTCCTTATAATCAGATTTAATTTTAGTTTGATCCTCAAATATTTCTTTTGGAGTCATAGGTGCTAAGACAATCTTCTTATCATCCTTCTGTACTGTATACCTATTTTTATAGCCATCATGTATTACCTTCCTATCATATTGCCAAGGTCTACCTAACAACAGGTGAGCAGCATGCATAAGAACTATGTCACATAAAATAGAATCTTCATATTTTCCTAGTTTTAAATTCACTAAAACTTGTTAACTAACTTTGACGTCTCCCAATTCATTAAGCCATTGCAATCTATATGGTTTTGGATGTTTAGTAGTGGTTAATCCTAATTTAGACACCAACAGGGTACTAGCAGCATTAATAGAACTACCACTATCTATGGCCATGTTAAAGCACTAATCATCAATTAAACATCAGGTATGGAATATATTTTCTCTCTGTATAGCATTAGAATCAGGTAATTTATTACTGTTTAAAGCCCTACGAACCACAAAAAGATCCCTACTCACTGGCAATTCTACTTCCTCTTCTAGATCACTATCATCCTCTCCAACTATTTTGACCTCTTCCTCTTCTTCTTCAGATTCAGATTCTATATCTCCAGACTCTCTAATTAAAATGTTTCTCTTGTTTGGACATTCAGAAGCTATATGTCCTAATCCTCCACATTTAAAACATTTAATATCCCTAGTCCTGTTTGATCCACTTACAGGGTTTGTCATCACATTCTTACCCTTTTCAAACTTCTATCCTACCTTAACTTCATTGTTTCTACCTTTAAATTCAACCTTACTATTATTCTTCCAGTTTCCAGAAGTATTTCCCCCAAAATTTCTCCTTACTATAGTCTTAAACCCAATCCCAAGGGGTTTATATTGCCTAGATTTCCTTAATTGAATCTCTATCTTAGTAGCTATATTTACCATCTCATTCAAGGTTCCACAAGGATATAATTCTACTTTATCAGCTATCTCTGAATTTAATCCACTCAGAAACCTAGCCATGGTAGCATCATCATCCTCAATAACTCCTGTCTTAATAATCAAAACTTCTAGTTCCTTATAATAATCATCCACTGTCCTCACTCCTTGACTAATAGTTTGCAACCTCTTATGCAATTCCCTATAATAGTAACTTGGTACAAACCTCTTTCTCATTAAGGTCTTAAATTCTGCCCAAGTCTGTATAGGTGGTTCCCCACACCTTCGTCTAGTTAACACCAAATTATGATACCAAGAGGACGCATACTCAGTAAATTCTACTACAGCCACCTTAATTTTCTTTTCTTCAGAGTAATGATGACACTCGAATACTAGTTCTATTTTCCTTTCCCATTCAAAATAATAAGCAGGGTCATTCCTGCCATTAAACCCTGGTATACTAAGCTTAAGATTATTCAAATTCCTATCAATGAACTCTAATTCCCTATCTTGCCTATTGTTCTGTCTATAGGCATCCTATCACTATTGTGAGATACTTGATCTTCCAACTCCTCTAGATTAGCTATGGGTGGAATTCTAATCCTAGGATCCATTGGAGCCCTTCCTAAAACTCTTGCTTGATTAGTTTCAACTCTGTTATGTTGCAACTCATTGATTCTTACTTCCTGTTCTCCTAGTCTTTGTTTTAGGTTAGCAGATAAAACAGCAAATTGTGCAGTCATTTGTTCTTGAAAAGTTCTAAGGGTTTCTAAAAGATCATTACTAGAAACAGATTGATTGACAGACTGACCATTGTTAGACATAATGAAATTTTTAGACTTAAACAACTAACACAGTAGCAATTAATTAACAGAACCAATTTATTCAAGAATTTCAGACAAACAGAACACACAGTATAGTCTCAATAAGTATCACAATATCAAAGATTAACAGAAATAGCAATAGTAAAGCTTACTCAGACTTATTCAATGTCTATACTAATTCGATAATAATGACTAAGTAAAAGGGAACGATATTACCGCGTCTGCTTAAGCAATTAATCCACTTAATTAGGGTACCCCTCTTCTTGGAGGTCTAACCCTTTTCTCGAAACCAAATGGTTCGCCGGTTATGACACCTGTGTACTTATTAACAAACAAGTAATTTGCAAAGAGATTGGAAATTAAGTATAGCAAATAGTAGTATTAACAAGAAAATTTACGAATCGAGGTCACCAACAACAATTTGTCGCACAATCAGTCAAGATTCAAGTTCTTGACCAAACCCTAGGTCGATTAGGGTTTCTCTTCGGACTTTCAAAACAGCGGACCAAAATACTTTAATCGCCGGTTTTAGAACGACGAAAATCGAAACATTCCTCATCGTTGTTAACCCTAAAATTTCACACCTCAAGATAGGGTTAGCGAAATACAAAAATCGATTCCAAAATTAGGGAAAACTTAATCAGTAACAAAGAAAACTACAAGCACTCTAAATAATCGAGGCTCTGATACCAAATGATGGAAACCTGTTAGGGTTTCTTGAAAGGATCAAAAGATTAATCGAGCGCAACGTTCGATTCGCCGGTTCAGCCTAAGGAACAACTCCAAAGGAAGACTAAAAGATTCAAAGGCACAGTTTGTACAACGACAACTAAAATTTGAAGAGAGAATGATCAAGATCGATCAAAGGTAAGAGAGCAGATTCAGAGGAACGAGCGAGCGAGAGAATCGCCGAGAGAGAGAGAGAGAGAGAGAGAGAGACAAGTCGCGAGAGAAGAATCGAGAAAACTCAGCCAAATATTCTGTCAAAAAGAATCGTCCTGTTACACATTGTTCCAGCTATTTATAGGCGTAGTACAGACCGTATGTCGACGTACAAATACACAATACAGACTATCGAATACACGGCCATATTTACAACGGAAAGGCCGAACGGCTTATTGCTTTGGGCCACATCAAAATAAAAATGTCCCAAATACAATTAATTCTAAGACTTATTTCCCATCAGCTAAAATAACACTTTAGCTAATCATGGCTATTAAGGATTGATTAATCCACAATCCATCTAATCCAAAATTAAGGACCGGGTGTCGGATTATACAACCGACCTAATTTCCATTAGCCAATTTCGACCGGCGAATGCATCATATGGGATTACAATTAATTAACAAAAATTACATAATCTGCACACTTTAGATACATAATCTGCACATTCCAGCAACTGCATCCAAAGATCCACAGAGTCCATATGCTGCATTACACTCCTATTTATTCACCAAATAAGACAAACAATTATAAGTAAATAATTCACAGCAATTTTCAAAATTAATTAAATACAAGTTCTTAAGATTCATATCAAGACTAGTAATAAAAATATTTTAAGTATAATGTTCAACATTCTTAGCTCATCCTATTGGAATCATATTACGATGCATGGAATCCTAAGACATGACGATGGTTTCTTTTTATTCCAATTTGCTTCTAAGGCTAATTTTCAGACTATATTAGAGGTTGGTCATTGAACATACATAAACAAACCTTGCTCTTGAAGGAATGGCACCTCAATTTTACCTTTTGTTTTGAAAACTTTCAATTCCTTCATACTTGGATACAACTGTCGGGATTGCCTCAAGGTTACTGGTCTGTTGACTCTCTAGCAAGAATTGGAAGTTGCATTGGCTATCCCATCGGAATAGATCAAGTTACTGCCAAAAAAGACAAAATCTCATATTCTCGAGTTTTGATAGAAGTGGACAGCCATAGAGCCTTACCCGATCATATCATTATCAAGAAACTAGATGGTACCTCCTTTTCTCAACAAGTTGTTTATGAATGGAGACCTGAGTTCTATCTTACTTGCAATAGGTCTAGTCACCTTAATGCAAAGTGCCCTACCCTCCATAATTTACAGCCCCAAAGCCAACCAAAATCTCAGACTTCACAAAAATGGGTGATAGTTAATGATTGTAGACCTCTGAACCCATTAGTTGGCCCAGAGAATGACAGTGAACATACAAAAAATTCAGACCTTAATGTTGTTAATTTGAAAGAGAAAATAGATGGACAAATCTCACCTCCTATATATCCCTAGGTCTCTAGTTCAAAAAGTGTGAATAGTATTCAGCCAATCAATAGACCTATGACTCGTTTACACACTGGCAAAGCTAACACAATCGGAATACTTGAAGATAATTTTATATCTAAAAATGATGACTCTATATCGAGTAGTTCTTGGATGAAGATCATGCGAGGTAAGAAAGTGATTGATACCCATTACCTCCCTGATTTTAACATCCATTTATCATGAGACATGGATGTTGTAATGTTAGGGGGATGAATAACCCCCAAAAGCAAAAAGATACCTGCTTATGGATACGAGAATAGTTTATCCTTAGTTGGTTTAGTTGAAACAAAAATAAAATAGAATAAGTTGGACGCTCTAGTGCACAACTTACCACCGGGATGGCAGTGGGAACATAATCACTCAATTCATCATTATGGTCAGGTATGGTTGGGATGGAACCCAAGTATTTGGCATGTCACTATTTTATCTCAGTGTGCTCAAGGCATTTTGGCTCAAGTCACAAATATCCAACAGTAATCGTCCTTCTATCTTACCACCATTTATGGGCCGAATAATGGTGAAGGTAGGAAAGAGCTTTGGTCTTGGTTAATAAATCATATCCAAACCTCTAACCCCTGGCTTCTCATGGGAGACTTCAACATCATCTTGAATAATGTTGAAAAGCTTCAGGGTGTTATGGCTAATGCACAGGATATAGACGAATTTGTCCAATGCACTCAGCATATTTAGATTCAAGATCTTAGATATACAGGAGTCTTCTACACCTGGAGTAATAAACAAGAAGCATCAACAAGAGTCTACAGCAAATTAGACCGTGTAATGGGAAATAAATCTTGGATTGATACTTTTCCTTTCACTTAGGTTGACTTCCAACCACCTATGGTATCTCTTCAATGAAGGTATTTATTTATGGTACATAGAACTATGGACCTAAGCCATTTTGATTCTATAAAATGTGGATATTAGATGATGATTTCATACCCATTGTTACCAATGCTTGGTTTCAAACACTTCACTCTCATAACCCTCTTACTTTAATCATGGCCAAGCTGAAACTTCTTAAGTCTCATTTAAATAAGCTGAACAAGACAAAATATGGGGGCATAACTGAATGAACCAAGAAAGCAAGAACCTCATTATCTCAATCTCAAATGCTCCTAGCTCAAGATCCCTTAAACCAAGACCTAATTGCTCGAGAAGAAGCACAGCTTTAGCAATACCTCCACCTAGCTAAATGTGAAGAAAGTTTCCTTAGTCAAAAATCTAGAATAACCTAGTTACAGCTAGGAGACAACAATAATCATTTTTTTTTCAAACTATGGGGAAGGGCAGAAGAACTCAAAACCATAGCAGAGCTATTCAAGACTCAAATGGAATTCTTCATCATGGTCCCATCATAGTCAAGTCCATTTTGACCGGTTTCTTTCAAGACCTACTAGGATCTCAACCTCCCAGTTCAAGTATCTTCCTATAGGATGTTGTGAACAAAGGACCAAAACTTAATCGTACACAACAGCAACCTTTATTACAACTGGTTACTTTGCAAGAAGTGAGAAATGCAACTTTTTCCATGGGCAGTGACAAATCCCCAGGACCAGATGGCTTCAACCCACACTTCTTCAAGAGTTGTTGGGATGTGATTGGGCATGACATATGGGCTGCTACGAAATTTTTCTTTGCTACAGGTATCATGTCCCCTGGATTAAATGTTACTACCTTAAATCTTATTCCAAAAATACCAAATGCTACAAAACCTGGTGATTTTAGACCCATTGCCTGCTACAATGTCTTCTACAAGATTATTGCTAAAGTCCTAACAACCATATTACAACCTGTCATGAATGACTTGATTGGTGAGACTCAATCTGGGTTCATTAACACATCCATTAGTGATAATATTTTACTAGCTACTAAGCTAATCAAAGGTTATAACTAAAAATACCTTTCACCTAGATGTATGCTGAAAGTGGACATGAGAAAGTCTTATGATACTGTCAAGTGGTCATTCCTTGAGATTATGCTCAATGCCCAAGCCTTCCCACTTCATTTTATCAATCTTATTATGTCTTGTGTGTCAACAGTTAGTTATTAGTTGAAGTTCAATAGCACTTTGCAAAAACCTTTTAAAGCTACAAGGGGAGTTCGACAAGAAGATCCATTATCTCCTTATCTATTTGTCATTGTGATGGAGTATCTTCATAGAGCTCTACTTGGCTTATGGCACAACCCTCATTTCAAACCTCACCCCAAATGCAAGAAGATCAAGCTCATTGATCTCATGTTTGTAGATGATCTATTGTTGTTCTGCAAAGGTGACCCTAATTCTGTCCTGACTCTTATTGACACTTTCAACTAGTTCTCCCAACTCTTAGACCTACAACTTAACACTCTTAAGAGTCATATCTTCTATGGTGGAAAGATCAGCAGACACATCATAGACTCACTTTATTCTACCCTGCTCATTCCAGAAGACCATTTACTAGTCAAATATCTGAGTGTTCCTCTTGTCAGTGCAATTTTAAGGAAACAACATTATTTGACATTACATGATAAGATCACGGACAAGTTGAAGCAATGGCAGAATCAATTCCTTAGTTATGATGGTCGTCTCTAATTGGTTAACTATGTTTTTTTAGAATCCAAGCATACTGGAGCCTCATGTTTATTCTGCCTCAACAAGTGTTACCGGAGATTAATGCTAGGTGCCACTCCTTCTTATGGTATGGATCAAAGACTTCACAACGGGCTACAGTATGCAATCCAAAGCAAGAGGGAGGCCTTGGAATTTTGAACCTCTACTGGTGGAACATTACTGCAATAGGTAAGCATCTATGGAATATAATTCAGCACAAAGAAGTGTTGTGGATTCGCAGGATTCACACTTACTATATTAAAGGCCGAGAATGTTGGTATATGCCTACACCTACTGTTGCTTCATAGATTTTCAAGTAGATATTATCTCTCAAACCTTACTTCTCCAATCTCCTTACTATTGAGCAAGGGAAGGTATAATGCACTTATCATGATAAATACTGCATCTCTCATGTATACCATCTGCTGAGACCACATCATAGCAAGGTCCCCTGGTATGGGTTGGTTTAGAACAAATTCTCCATCCCAAGACACAAGTTTATCCTTTTGGCTTGCAATTCAAGATAGATTGTTCACTAAAACCCATGTGATTCGAATGGATCCTCAAATAAACACAGCATGTTCCTTTTGCAATGATGTCGTTGAAACACTGGAGCACCTCTTCTTTATCTGCCCTTATTCTCAGTCACTGTAGTCTGTTATGATCACAGCTACTAGATGTCTCTAGAGATCCACTAGTTGGCATGAGATTACCCGCTGGCTTAGCAAGAAAGGTCGAGGCCCGAGAATCCGTACAGCCTTCTTTCGATTCTTGGTAGCTGCTGTAGTTTATCACACTTGGGGAAAACATAATAGACGTATTTTCCATAACACCAATCTTCCCTGGACTCACCTCAGGAATTTCATTTTGAAGGATTTGGCCACCCGTGCTATAGGTTTTAGCACATGTAAATCCTATCAGAATATGCTAGCCTTGGTAGATAGCATGAGTCCATGATTCGATGTCTAGAGATCTACATTTGATGTACTCATTTTGCCATTTTTGGTGTAATATATATATATATACTCACTTTACTTACCAAAAAAACATTCTTAGCTCATTAAATTGTGATCTTTGTTTTAATAATATTATCAGACCAACCCATCAACTGATGAGCCAATACAATTACCAACTCAATTGTATAATTAAAACAGTTAGTTCCTATTCTCCTCAACTTATTTTTATAGTATATAAGATTAGATAAAATCAATATAATAATTATCAACAATAATAATTGATGATATTAATATTGACTTAATAATTTAAAAAATTGTATATCATTAATATTACAATTAAAAATATGTTTATCTATGTATTATTATGAAAAATATTGATAGTAATAAATGTAATAATGATTAACTTAATAATATAAATAATATTAATAATTAATAGTAATAATATGAAAGTAATAATAATTAATAATGTCAACAATTAATATTAGAATTATTTCATAATAATAATAATAACACATTAACAATTTAAGTAATAATAATAAATGATAATATCAATATTAATTCAATAATAATTACTATTAATTATTAATAATCACATTGTTCATAATCAAAAAATATTAAATAACTTAATAGTGTGAATATATATATATATATATATATATATATATATAAAGATTAATTTAATTTTATAAATAATAATATTAAAAGTAATCATAAACCAAATTGATATAACAATATGAATAATAATTGTAGTAAATTCTTATTTATAACAATATAAATAATAATAAAAATCGGTTAAACCATTAAAAATTGGTCAAAAAAAGGGCAGAAAAAAAATGATCAATTCATCTTTTAGATTTTCCTATTGGATCTTGAACATGTAGTCCTCCAACAAAAATTCTGATTGTCATCTTCATTTGTTGCCATTGTTAGCTTTGGTTATTAATGTTACCTTTCCTCTTCTCCAAAGACTAGAGAAAACTCTAATGACATCAATGGCCACATCTACCAATAGCTCCAACGCATGCTTAATTGAAGCCAAGGAATATTATGAAGTTGTAAATGTTAGATTAGCTTGATCTAAATTGAAACATAGTAGAGAATGAGGTAAAGAAGGGTGGCGGAAAGAAATCAAAGACAAAAACCTTGATATATGAGTCGCCTCATCTTATTTCTTTAGGTAAAGATCATCGAATATGTATGAGACTAAAGATAGGTTGGAGAGAAAATGAAAAAGATCATAGGAACACACTAGTTGATAGACAAATGTGTAATTTTGGGCTAACATTGAAAAGGAGAAAGCAAGGAATGGGTTGAAGTTCAATTGAAGGGAGGTAGGAAAAAGGGGGGGATGGGCATGATTTCTTACCCCAAAGAAAAGTATTTGACTTCCTATAAAACTTTGTTTATGGCTTTAACCAATCATGTAATACGCTTAATTCAAACAAAAATTTATCCAACACAATTGAACTTAATCACATTTTTATTATGTCACATTTAATATTTTATTATCTAAGAAAATATTAAATATTTAATTTATAATAAGTTATTGAACCAATGTGAACTACAAATTCAACCAATTCAAAATAGTTCAACCACCAAACCAATAAGAATATTATCTAATGACTAGTCCTATTTTTGAAAATATGATAATCTATACCGTGAAGTTAGGGCTACCTAACTTCTCTAGCAAGCCAACAGAGAAAATGCTCATATTTCCATAATGCGAAACTAGAGGTGGCACGATGGCAATCGTGCAAGGCAAGGCAGGTCCTATCAGATTGAGTAATTTATTGATTTTTTTTCTTTATAAGTTAATTGTAGGTCAGTTCAAGTCAGTTTGGGTTCATGCCGAAATTAATTTCGGATCATTACAAATTCAGATTTTATCATGTTAATTTTTCCATCAGATTGAGGTAGTTCAAGTCAAGTTGGGTTTAAATTAACCTAATTCATGATCGAGTGATTTCAAGTTAAAATTGACTTAGCTTCAATTCGAATCATTTTGGATTACCTTAATGAATTAAATCTTTTTATATTTTAATAGATAAGTTTGTATTCAAACTATATTAATCTTAAATTAAATCACTTCAAACATAGGCCAAACTAAACATTGAATATTAAAATTAATCCAACTAATCAGTTATATATACAATCATTAAATTTAACTTTATATAGATATGTAATTAAAAATATGCTATTATCTAATAAGTATTTATATTTTTTAATATTATATTTTTGTGCCAAAAAACTAGTGATATTATAATATTATCAATAGATCAGGATATTTATAATATAAGTATGAAAAATAAGTAAATTTGATAAAATTATATATTTTTTAAAGATTTAAATAAATAATAAAAAATATATAACTTTTTATTATTATAAATGGCTAATATATATATATATATATATATATATATATATATATATATATATATATATATATATATATATATAATTTTGTTCTATAAGCTAATAGCATATCGGGTAAACTTGAGTCATGGGTTAAACTAAAATTTAATAAGATCAATTATATTTGGATCCGTATCAGATTGAGTTAATTTTAGATCAGAATAATTTACACAAATCTAAGCAGGTCAACTTTTATCTCTATACAAAACATACTGGTGGATCTAGCGCAAAATCTATCTAGGATAAATACTGTCCTAGTGTGTTGCCGAGGAAGCATACATTTGGTTTCACTACAGTTTGAGGTATGCTACTATTGCAAAGGTAACGAGAGTACTTTCACCTCCATGTGTGTTCCTTCACGCTGAAGCCGATTAGTAAATCTGCAAGAACAGAAAGAGAGGGAATAAATCTCTTAGCAAATGGAGCTATTCATCAATATGGCAATAACTCGATATAAAGGTCGACAATAACCCACACGCCCACATACCAAAAAAAACTTATAGATAACAATTAATTTATAAACTCTTAATATCTTCCCTCCATGAATGATCCAAAGACTCGATTTATACTTACAGAGTTTATATCAAAATTGGCTGTCGAAGGAGAAAAGGTTTCTCTGTTCTTCGGTAGGATTCAACAACCATCGGCAGAAAACATATGCAGATCCAACAACAGAGATGACAGATAGCATAGCCAGAAGCCCAAAATGTGAGACATCGTTTGCAACTATTGCCATGCCAAGCATTAGAAACTCTGCTAAACTCGCAACAGACACCTCCGTTATCCCAATGAGATTTGCTTTAGATGATGGGATCCCGGTTTGAAGTATTTGTTGCCCCACCACATCATATGACATGTGACCTAGCCTTGACATCACCTGCAAGTAACGGCAGAACAGCATGAAATGAGAATAAAAGGGTCCGTCGAACATCATGAAAACTTGAAAGACAATCTTCTCGAGTAATAATACTGAAAATAGCTAAGCCAAAATTCTTACAATTAAAGACAAAAAGAATAATAGAGGTGTTTGATGAGAAAGTGATCCACTCCAGTACACACCAACAGCTGTCGTGAGAAGTAATGCCTGGAAAATCAAGCCAGCTGCTCCAGCCTGCCAAGGTAATCTATAAGGACCAAGCCAGCAGCATTACTCAAACACACAAATGAGGTACTGACAGGCTAATACATTAATTATTAGCAAACCTTTAAGATTCCAAGTCGCTTGACAAGGGCAGCAGACATGAAAGTTGCTGCAACTCCCATGAATGCACATAGTCCACTAAAAACCCCAATAATAGATGGATTAAGACCTGTTAATAAAGTAAGAACAATTTCATAAAAAATATGCAACAAAATTTCAACAGTCTATTTAATAAGAACGGAAGACGCAGAACTGCAGAAGCATACCATGCTGTGTTAGAAATGCAGTCATCAATCCCCCAGGAGCAAGGACAACATTAAAGTAGAGAAGTACATAAGCAATACTGGCTGGAAGAACAGGCTGGTGCAAGTACTCTGCCCATCCAATCTTTATTGCATTAACACCTACGTCCACTGATTTGATGCAAATACACTCCCCATTCAGAAAAACCATTCATTCCTAACAATAGTAGAAACGGTCTAAAATAGTAAATCAAGATTATAGACGTGACCTAAGTTCTCAGAATATGGCTCAGAAACGTCAGTAGAATTCTCAGAACTGATTGATGAGCATTTAGCACGGTCAAGAACCCCAGCAGATAGCTTGTTAGTTAACCAGTTTAGGGCAACCTAAGAAAGAAGAATACGCTAGTAAAAGTGTAATCAAACAGTTTAGTCACCAAGTATCAGAAATAAAATGGAGGACGCATTACCACAACAGGCAATGTTCCCATCATCAAAGAAGCAGCTACTTCCAAGCAGGTAACAGCGTCATATTTAGAAAGAAGAATGCCAAATATAGATGCACCAAGAATCTGTTATACATATAAATTCTAATATGATTAGTTGCAAGCTTTCTTTGTAACTCTCTCTATTATGTAAAATGATTTTCATCCCTAATTCCAGGTCAATAAAGGATACCTTAATAGTGTCAGTGTATGTCTTTACCTCACAAAAAAGATCAATACGACTGAGAACAGCATTTGCCTGCGCAAGGGCAATGGGTCGATTCCTTCCTGCCAGCTGCAGGTGCAAAATTTATAAGATATCTGAGATATTTTTTTGACACACACTCTGGATAATGGTCAATCAATGAAGGATGGACAGAGAGAATACCAACACAACCCAGTCACGCTCCATAGCAACCCCCAAGGCTAACCCAGATAACCTCTCAACTGCACCTGCCAATACAAGAAGAACAAACCAGGGGCGGCAGATAACGGATGACACAGAAATAGGAGCCCTGTAGGCATGAATAATCATTGCTACCGACAATAACTGAGCAGCTGCCTGAGATAAAAGGGAACAGAACTCTATATTATATTTTGAAAGAGGGTGACACATCAACATTGGACGGAAAGGAATGAGAAAATTACCTGAATAGAGCTCAAGCAATTATACACCGACACTCTGGGGAAATGATCCATAAGGTTCCCAACCAATGGGCCTCCGACAAATATTGCAAGCTGCTCACAGAAAAGCTGGTTAGAACACAGACCATCATTATCTCCCATTAAAATTATTTTTCACATGAGATAAGTTTCAACCTTATTAAAGAAACCCATAACAGCCACAGGTCGAAGACTCGGATGAATTAGTGCAATAGCCGCAGGCCAAGCAAAGTTCCAAAGGTGCTCAACCAGATTGCCAGCTAAGCAACTAGCATATAGAGCTGAAAATTGCAGATCGCTCCAGTCAGAAACATAAGACAAGTCAGCTCTTATCAAAAAGCCTTTACCAATAATTTCCACAAATTTTCTTGACGCACGCCCCTCAAGGTCAGAAAGGTGAAGAGGAGCATGATTGCTGATTACTAGTTGAATGATGGTAGAAGAAACCAAAGCAAAGGCTAAAAAGGAATAAGAAAATATTCAAGATGAGCAACCTCTACAGCAAGTGTTAACCCGGAAACTCTACGTTCAAGTCTCATTCATCACAATATCAGTATGTGCCAAAGAAGACAACATGCAAGCTGAGAAGCAGCAGGAAAATAGATGAGAATAGTTAGACTCTAAAATCAAGGAACTGAGATGGCATAGCATACAAATCTGATAATATGATTATTTAAAACTGGAAAGGAAAATAAATCTTGAGCATAAATATGCATATTCAATCAGAAGCATTAAGCCATCAAGCATCATTATGACTGACAAGGTAGACAATGATTATAGCAAATTAGGGTAGGAGTGCAAACAAGGTAGCTATTCAAAGTTAAGAGTTTTGGGTGTGTAGTAAAAAATATTAGAAAAGTTTTGAGAATTAAAAGATGGACTAAAGGCTAAATCTCAACAAACTTAGGGCAAGAATTGAAGAACAGGAGCTTCTGAAGAGCTTCATCCACAAAGCATTTCTGCAATTGAATAACATTAACTCAAGAAACCTAGAAAAAGACTAAAGTTAAAAGGTGGTGCCAGGTCCAAAGCACTCTACATAATAGAGCCTAGTCAAAGCTGTTAATAGCAAAGGCTGGTCAGAACTCATGGAAGCTGCTAAATAAGAAGCACAGTTTTTATTTCCTTAAAATGACTACCATGCACCATCATGCTCGTCAAAGAAAATAGGGCACCCCACACACTTCCTAAAACTGGAGCAGTTCTAACATAATAAAAAGAGTGAACTGTTAGAAGATATTTAATATAATACATCCAGTTGGAATCAAGCCCTATAGGGGTAAAGCTTAAAATGTCTAGAATGGTGGAAAACAAAAGAGTAGAAGGGGTACACAATGGTGTTGCGGAATACCGTGGATTGAATGGATCCAAACCAAAATTGGAATTATCAAGAGAATTAAACAATTGATATTTCAATCATAAAACAGAACAATTGAGGGAAAATATAGATATTTATTCGTGCTCTTATATAATTGCAAGATGATTTAGGAAATCAATCAACTAAATTCCACAAATATACAATTCTCTAATCAATAAAGAAGAAGTTGCTCGCACGACTCAACGGCTAGGGTATTTTTATATCCCTTCTTTACCAGAAAAAACCCTACGGGGCAAAACAACTTGTTTCGAAAAGTAGGAAAAAATACGGTCCACGTTTAGTAAACACGGAGCCCCATGTTAACTTCCTTACTCTCGACTCTTTGTCCAAAACTCACATCAACGCATTCTGTGAATAAACAGGACCCATGTTAATAAATATGGGGCTCCCGTATTTATCACAGAATTCACAATCCACTTTAAACTTCTCCGGCACCTAAACGAACCAACACAATATTATGTTGTGCATTAAATACCCACTCAAAACTCACAGATGGCTACACAAGTTGGTATTAATGGGGAAGAACAAATAACGATGGAAGAATATGAGTGGAACACAGGCAAGCCATGTTAAACTACACGGTCATGTAGTTTAACACAGGCTATCTATGTTGTTACCTAGTTTTCCATGGCGAATTCATTTTAGTCTGCGTCAGTTAGTAATGCATCTTTTCTTCCAATTTCTATATTTTGAAGATTTTGGAATCTCTATTAGCCTATATAAAAAAGAGTATTTTGAATTGCATTAGACTATAGGGAAGAAACTTAATTGTTGTTAATCTAAATTTAGGTGAGATCTAGTATGTAGTTCTAATGGAGTGTTCTAGTGGGGAAATCTTGACTAGAATGGGGAGTTCTTGATTGAGTGAGGAAATGAAAAACCGGTTTCTTAAATTCTCTTAGAGGGCAAAAACACAGAGGGAATGTTCATGAATTATTATATTGCTTGAGGTTAGTAATAGTGACATTAAAGTTTTCAATTTTTGGTGTTTCTTGATCATTTACACTTTGCCGAATTCTTACTTCTTGTTCATATGTTCTTCTGTTATCAATAACACGTAGGCTATTACCGGGTGTTGTCATTTGGCTTGTATATAGCTAGGCCTCACAGGATGGATACAAGATATTAGCTAACTTGTTCGGAGATGGGTTTCAAAAACAAAGACTTGAAGTCTCCTAGCTTCTACAAAATAGACTAGCTAAGAGGCATAGTTTGTCCAATTTTATGCTATGGCAAAGTATAATAAAGGGTGTTCTCACTCAACATGGACTACACATAGGCTTAGAGGATAAAAATCCAATGGATGTCGATGCTACCAAGTGGAAGGATATGACAATACATGCAAAAAGAATGATCCAGTTGGCCCTTGCTCCAGAAGTCAAGTACAACATTCTTAAGAAGGATCGTGAGAAAGCTAGCAAAAACATATGTGTCGAGGTTGCTAGTTAAGAAATTGTTCTTGAAGAAGAATCTTTTCTCAATTGAGATGGTAGAAGACAAATAACAAGATTTATATATGTATTTAGATCACAATTTAAATGAGTCTTAGAGGGTAAGGATAAAACTCTCTTGCTACGGTTAATTGTGTGGTGACAAGTTTGTCGATTGATAAGAAACTTTCTTTAAAAGAACCCATGTTGGTTTTGCTCAAGACAAAAAAGCTAGCTAGATAAGGGGAATATACTTCCGCCAATGGCTCCAATCTCTATGTAAGTGGGTGATACAAGAAGGGTAAGAAAAAGTCAAACCTAAGTAAGTTAATAAGGTGTGATATATCAAGGCAAAGTGTTTGAAACACAAGGCTCGAAGAAGGATGGCACTATGACTAATAGACAGTGAGGATTTTAGTGATATTGTCGCAGTGCATGATGTGGATGCATAAAAAAAACGGATATTAGATTTGGGATTTTCTCAACACATATACTATCATAAGGATTGGTTTATATCATTAGAGTCGGTGGCTTGGGCAATGAGGAGGAGGTTGAAGTGGAAACGGAGAGATTGAGATTAAGACTCGTGATGCAAGGATTTGGAAGTTGGCTCAAATCACAACCTTATTTACTTAAGTAGGCTGAATGGCTTAGGTTATATTATTCACATAGAATCCAATTTGATGGAAGTCACAAAGCAAAAGAACGTAATCCTTTAAGAAACAAAGACTAAAGGAATCTCTTCAAGCTTGCAAGAAATAACATTGTAGGGATTTTGGCTCTACATGAGACATTGTTAGGTGGTGGATGATGCAATAATCACGAGATTTGATCATAAGAGAAGGCACATGAGGCTTGGGGGGAAGTATGTTGGAATCAAGACAATAGGAGATATAGAATAGTGGACAACAAAAGAGAAAAGGAGTCTTTAAGGGTTATGCAGGTTATTATTGTCGGAAAAAGAAAAGAGGAAGACAACCATGCCGTGTTCAACTGCATGACCATGTAGTTTAACATACAGCACCATGACGTTCTTGCCCAGTTTTCCATGGTAGTTTCGTTTTAATCTGTATCAGCCCGCGATGCATCTTTTGTTTCATCTTTCGTTGATTCTAAAAACTTCATATATGTTATATAAGGAGTATTTTTTTTAATAGCATGAAACTATAAAGAAGAGAGAGTTAACTCTTGTAAATCTAGAATCTTTATATATATCTATATATATATATATATATATATATTATGTAATAATAAAACCTAGGCACATTCAGCAAAGGACCTAGAAGCAGACAAGAGGCACTGAGAGCAATTTTTCTTTTCCATCATCTACCATCTCTAGCACGAGAGAAACACTCGAGTTTTCTATCAAGAATGCACATCAACAAACAGGCTCATCAAAATCATTATTGAAGTGTCAACATCTAGAGTAGTTGGGCTCGAAGAGAGTACTTCACTCTGCTAGCTTTGTAATACCCCATAGTAGTAGGGCTCAAAGAGCGGCTAGCTTTGTAATACCCCATAAATTTTGGTTCTTAATATGTGTTGATTCTTGGGTTAGATATTGATTTGATGTGTAATTAACCTTGATTTGAGGGGCGTTTAAAGTTTGATTTGATGCAAGTTTGGACAATTTTGAAGAAAAGGGGGTAGGTGTTTGGGGGCCGTTGGTCGATGAGCTAGTCCCCTAGGTTGATGTGCTCACCCATAAATTATTCCATCCTTGAATAATTCATCTAAAACTTTTTTCACATTCAGACTATGTTCTTCCTATTTTGTGAATGTTTTTGCATCAATCAAAGTTGAAAATTACCATATTTTTAGTGATTGCAATTTTCTAGCTTTTACAGGATCCTATTATCAGTTCAATCAAATTAGTCATAAATAGGTTAATGACTTTTCTCCATTTCTTGGGAGACCATACACAAGAAGACTGCCAAGTCTATTCGAGGATGCACTTATTCATTAAACATTAAGCATTTGACAGACCAAATCAGCATCTAATGGCCAGATTTGTAATTAGCGTTCACTAAGTCTCACCATCTCCAGTGAAACCAACAAAGTAAATTTGTGTCATCTCTACCATGGAACTCGCTTTTTTTTTCCCTTTTTCTTTTGGAGATGGGTACTTCTTTATTGTTACATGAGCTCTGAGTTTGACCAGATATAAGTGACTATAGAGCTTCTGGTCAACTAAAATTAAAGTTTTTTTTTAAAGGATTCTTATGAGTAATAATTATTTGAACAATTAACCAAATTAATGATAACAATACAAGTACTAATAGTGTGGGCATTCCAATGATAAAATGCATTTGACCAAATTATATACTATTCTATACTTTATACTTGTTATGTTAATAATATAAAATAATCATATAATAATAATAGTAATAGTAATAATTTTTTATGACAAAGTACACGTGGGGGAGAGGAGATAAATGGGAGAAGGATCATTGATGCAATTAATAGGAATGCATTAAGCTAACGACACTTATTATGAAACAAAGATAGTACTGTATTAGTATAAAATTGTGTTTCCTATGTATCACATGGGTTTAGTGCTAACCAACACATAATTTATAATAAGCACATATATTCTTTGATAATAAGGTAACTAATTGCCAAAATACAAAAAATAATCAACAAAGTGCACAACTTCATTGTGTCACAGAGTGTTCTACAAGGAAAATCATGATTGGGAATGGGGTGCTAAGAAAACCAAAAGCGGGGTTCTTGGATTTTCTTAGAGGAAAAAAAACAAAAAGACGTAGTGTTCTTGCATTCTTGCATTGCTAAAGGTTAGGAGTAAAGTTCAAGTTTTCAATTCTTAGTCTTGATTCTTTTTATTTTCCTTAGTTCTTGTTTCTTGTTTGCTTGTATCAATAGCTTGCAAGCTATTATGAAGTGTTGCCATTTGGCTTGTGTACAACCAGGTTCTATAAGACGAATACAATACCTAAGGTGATAATTTTGAATCGCTAGATGGGATCTATATCATAAGCTAGACGGAGTTCATATCATTACTAACTAGGGAGGTGTAGTTTGTCAAAACACATACATTAGTTAAATTCATGAAATCAGGTACATTAGCTATTTATTATATTCATGTTCCAATTTATTCGGTTCATGTTTATATATCTTACGCTAATGAACTAGATGAATCACATTAGTTGAATTCCTATTTCTTATATAAAGGTACTTGAAGAACACTTCGTACATACACGTTGGATGGATACACATTTACACATCACAAATTGTTTCTTCATACTTCTCACATATTATCCAAGCAAGTCCTTTTAAATTACTCTTAGGTTCAAATTCTTTCTTTGGGCTTCATTGCCTTGGACCTTCATCCCATTAAGGCCTTTTCTTTTGTGTCCTTCATTGCCATTACTAAATCTATTTTTCAGCCTTTATTAACACATCCCACATTGGTTAATGGGAAGTTTATATCGGAGGTCAATTTTCCCCTCTTGAGCTATCTTTAAGGTAGAGTTTAGGCATTTTTTGGACAAGTAAGCTTAAGTCCTCCTAGACGATTATTCCTTTGGCATCCATATCAACTAGGCTTAAGCAAACACACACTAGAGTGCCAAACTAAGGAGGACAATTACATTGTTGCAAACTCGTTTGACATGATTTCAAATCACTAGACGGGATCCATATCATCAGAGCCATACCTCACTGGGTGTTGTGGGCACATTCATAAACCCCCCTCAAAAGAGGGGTCAAAAGGGGGTGGGAAGGACACATCCCATATTAGCTCCCAAGGAAGAGGAAGTCACACAGTAATTTATATAAGGGGTTAACCCTCCACTTTAGCTTTTCATGAAATAAAGACCTTCCTCGATACTCCTAGAGACTCCTAGGTGATTATACTTTTGAGTTTCATATAAGTTGGTCTCAAATGACTACACCTTAGGGTACCAAGTTGAGGAGAACGATTACGTTCTCCAACCTGTATGGTGTGATAATTTTGAGTCACTAGACAAGGTCCGTATCATTTATTTCTTTTTTCTTTTTTTTTCTTTTTTTTAACTCTATAAATATCTTCTAGCAATGGGAGTAATGCTAGCTATTGACAATCAATTAAAACCGTCTACACCCAACTTACAAAGGATAATTCACACCCTATAAATGGCGATTCAAGACCGAAGCGGGGAAACAATGACAACTGCAAAGCTCTTGAAAGCAAACCAAAATGGACAAAGTTTAGATGGAGCTCATAATAGTGACAAGATTTAGCAACTAAAGCATCTCTTGATAAAGCATCAAAAGCTAGCTTTTTTTTCTCTCTTCATCAAATTTCTTGTTGATATCATTAGAAAAATCTAAAAAATATTTTAACAAGAGTATATAATTATTATTATTATTATTTGAGAGTTTTGCACATACAATCTTATTCCCCGAGTCTAAAATGTCTTTCATGTGAGAAATATCAACCTCATGTCTATTCAAAAATTTACACATGATCCCTATGCAACATTTTCTTCTACTTATGTTCTCAAGGCCGGGGCCCAGGGAAGTGACCTGCAGATTTGCTAAGGAAAGGAATGGTTTCTATCATCTTGAATATTCTTGAAAAATTATGAATAATGTCCACGTCATTTCTTAGTACTTCAAATTAGAATGTCATTTGGTTTACCACTTTCACCTTAGTCATCCATCTTTTAAATCCTTATGAGCATGGAGAAAAACTAAGCCATATTTCGCATACTCGCCTATATATAAGGGGCATGGCCCTACCCAAAAAAATATTTAGTCATACTTAAACATATTCACATCAAAAATCAGTTCATATTTGACCTGCAGATAACCAATAATCAATATACCCCCTCTCGTAGTGATGCGGGAGCATCCGCCTTTATAATTTTTGTTATCCAAAATTATGATGAATTAGTTGTTGCCCTAAGCACACATCAAGAACCCTTATCCAACATCAAATTCGTTCAAGGCAGGCCCTATTGCAAAGAATTCAACATCCTTGAATCAAGAAGGGTCCATATGCATCCAATCAACAAAAGAAGCAGCCACCTTTCAGCATTTTTGTGCCAACTTTGGGGCACAAACTGAAGGACAACAGCAGCAATTAAAAGGAATTTGGTGGCAGAATTTTGAGGACTTCAAGGACATTTATTAAGCACAAAAAGGACAACAATCAACAGTAGAATTAGCAGATCTGCAGCAGTAGTTTTTCTCATTTTCAGGAATTGTTTGGCACAGAAATCAAGGGGGCAGCAAGGACTGATGCAACCTCCATTTTTAGTAGAATGTGGCAGCTTTAGGGGCATGTTTGGGCACAGAAATGTAAGGCTACAATGACTGCAGTAGCTAGTACAAGTAGCAGCTGATTATGGCAGAAAAATGAATCAAAACAGGCCATGACCGTACATTAGGCCTGCATGTTGAAAAGTACTTTTTGCTTTTAATGATGTTTTTAGCTTGTCACATAGCCCCTTTGATATGAATCTCATGCACCACTCCCGCATGAAACTCAAAAGGAACAATGATTGCGGAAGGATTGATGTGGTGGCCGAATGGACAAATGGTAGGGTAGGGTTGTGCAGAAATGTAATTCTTGAATACCTCACAAAGATAGTACTCAAAAGGATCTCAAAGAGAAACTCACAAAGAAAAAGCCCTTTGATGCAAACCAAGAGAATAACACACAATTAATCTTCAAATGACTACTCACAACTCACAAAGATATTGTAAGGTTTGAATTCTCACAAAGAGAGGTTTATTCATCAACTTCAATCTACTATTCATCATGGTCGAATTTATTCATCAATCTACTCTTCTATAAAGTGTTAGGCTCGTACATTTGAATGGAGAGACTTTGAATTGCTCTATTTGCCGAGACAGTCAAAATCCAAGTGAGGGATTTTGTTTCATATCTAAAAATCTTAAATCTCTTTATCTCCAAGTATTGATACCAAAGGTAGCGAATGTAAGTGTTTGACCTTGAGAGATGCTCATAGATCAAATCCTATCATCTTCTTCTCATCTAATTCTCTTCCATTTTGGTTGGTAATTGCCCTAAAACTACCATTAATATAGCATGACCCAATTTATTTTCCATATGCATCATATTGGTATCAAAGCTTAGGTTAATTAAATTAGGCCTTATTTTCTTCTTTTCTTTCACATCCTCAACCATTCCACCTACCCACACACAAAAAAAAGCCCTTAACCATCATCCACACCCATTTAACCCCATATTTACTTATCCTCTTCCATACCTACGAATATTCAAAAAAATAATAATGGAACCGTTATACTTTAATGGAAGAATGTTCAAGGGAGTTTGAAACTATAGGATACTCCGATGAGAAAGCCTTCAAAGTTGCTATCATGAAATTTGAAGGCTATGCTTCATTTTGGCAGAAGATAAGAACAGAGGAAGATGAAGAGAAAAGCCCAAAGTGAAGTCATGGAGAAAGTTGAAGAAGCCCATGAGAAAGGAGTTCTTGCCCCCATCTCACGCGAGTAACTTCTACAATAAGTTGACTACTTGTAATCAAGAAATAATGAGCACTCCAAAATCTAAAGTTCTTGCTATGTCCCTTTGATGTTAAAGGCAAAGGCAAGCATATGTAAAATGAAGGTAAGCCAAGATATACTAGATGCTCAAAATGTCTTAGTGTTGGACACTCCAAAACCGTGTGCCCTAATAAGTAGGCAATGACATTCTTGGATCTTGGATACACCATTTAAGAGGTGAATCAAAAGGAAGGGTTTAAGAAGGTAAAGAGGCTAGTGGTTCAAATCTTAAAGATGCCATTCAAGGTAACCACATGGAGGAGCATTCATTTGATGAAATAGATGGAGAAAAGATAGGTTTGGTTTCTTAGAAGATTCACACAAGGAATTCTTCTCATGATGATCCTCAAAGAAAGAATACCTTCCAATCACCATACACCTCCCAAGATGAAATTCCCCCTTTGGTTGCTTATGAAAATACTAGTGCACCAACTACCTCATCTAGTGAATCAATAAAACCTCAAGCTACAACTACTTTCAACTTCTTTGAACCTCAACACACACACACACCCCAAAAAAAAAGTCCATGATTGAGGTGAATATTGAAGCTCTTCAGCAAGAAGTACTAGTTTTAATAAGGTGCATCAAGTTGTTCCCCTAGATGTGCTCATTATTCCTCCTATGTTACCATAGCATGATGTTGAACACGTACAACTTGAGGATGGGTTTGAAACCTAAACCCTTGAAGTAGACACCATACAATTAAGTATCAGTCCCGATAAGCAATATCGACCGATATTTATCAGATTTTCAATCAGTCCATACGCAAAATAGGCGATAAGTGATGATTTTAGAATTTTACGTATTTATCAACGTCAGTTATCAACTGATATTTGTCGATATTTACTGATATTTGCTAATATTTTTATGAAAAAAAATAAAAATTCACACCATGACATGCAAAATATCGTTCGCGACACCTAATACCACAACACCACAACTACAACCGTGGTTTTATTGTTTGGTAGAAACACCAACCACCCATTTGTTACCTTTTGTTAAAAAGAATGGCCATACGAGTATCTGGGAGTTTCATTGTTATCAGTGTTTGAAAAGGCCTAAGGCGCACCTAGGCGATAGGGGTCCTGGAGCCTAGGCGTTAGGCGCAAGGCGAAGGCATGGGCCTAGGTGACGTGAGGTGCTAAAATTACTCAAAGCTAAAAAAACTGATTAAATGACTAAGTTTCAAAAAAAAAAAAAAAAAAAAAAAGGTATACCATAACAAGAAAATACTTTAAAAAATAACAACCTATGAGTTTAATACTAGTAGATAGTGTGGACTATGGACCACTTCTTGCTATCTCTAGTTCTTAGCTCTCTATGGTTTGTCTCTTTATCTTTGACTCTATTTCTTTTTTTATATGAGCTTAATACTACCTATGTGTTTAAAAAATGAATTTTACTCTCTTTTTTATATTTACTTGATGACCCAAACTCTACTTTTAGGCTTGCAGCCTTGTTGATTGCAGAATGTGCATATTTTCCAAAACAACTATTGCTCTCCCCAATCAAAACTATAATAGGCTTACCCTTTTCCAAAAAAATGTTTACTCCTCTTCCCTAAGTCCCTGGCTCCCTGCATGATTTTTTTTTTCCTGCTGAAAAGCATGTGCATGTCTAATCCTCTCTCCTAAGTCCCTAACTCTCTGTATGATTATTTTTCTTTCCTGCTGAAAGGCATGTGCATGTCTACTCCTCTCCCCTAAGTCCCTGATTGATATTTCCAAAACAACTATTCCTCTCCCCAATCAAAACTATAAATAGGCTTTCCTTTTTTCAAAAAATGTCTACTCCTCTTCCCTAAGTCCTTGGCTCCCTATATGAATTTTTCTGCTAAAAGGATATTTTGCTCAAAGACGTGGGCCTCTGCGTCTATGAGCTTCTGCGCCTTAGGCGTGCCTCAGTCGCCTTACATGCGCCTCACTCACAACGCCTCACCTAGCACCAAAAAATCCCCACCCCCTATCACCTTGCACCTTAGGCACGTTTCTTCAAACACTAATTGTGATTCTAAGATAGGTACATTTATGCACTCATTTTTTTCAACCCAAGAACCGCCATCTCTAAGGCCCGATTACAAAAGATTTTGTGAGAAGCTAAATGTCTTTCAACTTAACTTTCACACCTTTAACAAAAATCCCTACACATGGGTGAAATTTCATGACAACTAGCTTCACCACTTCCATTCTCTTCTTATGTTCACTACACATCATGATTCTTTTTCCATGTTAAGAATCATTGATCAGTTTGTCTTTGTTGTGTTGCAATAAAAGTTGTTTTTATCCTTTGTGCCCACAAGGTTTATGAAGGAAATTGGCACCATGCTAATGTTGGATTCAACAAGTTAAACCCTCAACAACTTGGGATGTTTGATGTGAGAGCATACACCTTTTTAATTTTTGTTATCAAAAATTATGATGAATTGGTTGTTGTCCTGAGTGCGCATCAAGAGCCCTTATCCAAGGTCAAATTCATTTAAGGCCCTATTGGAAAGAATTCAACATCCTTGAATCAAGAAGGGTCCTTAGGCATCCAACCAACACAAGAAGCAGCCACTTTTCATCATTTTTGTGCCAACTTTGGAGCACAAAATGAAGGACAATAGCAGCAGCAATTAAAAGGGTTTTGCGGCAAAATTTTAAGGACTTCAAGGGAAAAAAATTAAAACAAAAGGACAACAATCAACACAGAATACGCAAATCTGAAGCAGCAGTTTTTCTCACTTTTGGGGCACAGAAATCAAAGGGGCAGCAAGGACAGCAGCAGCCAGCAATTTTGGAAGATTGTGGCAGTATTTGTGGACAGCTTTTGGGGCATGTTTGGGCACAGAAAGTCAAAGCCAAAAGGACTGCAGTAGCTACGAAAAGTAGCAGCTGATTATTGCAGAAAAATGAGCCAAAACAGGCCATGATTGTACTTTAGGCCTGCACAGCATAGTTTTAGTTTTTAGGATAACCTCTTTCAACTTATGGGATTAATCAAAGCAAGTGCAGAGTATGGGAGGGCTGTCTTGGTCCATTTTTTGGCCATAAAAGCCATCATACCTGATTTAAGAATTGGTTTGAAGCAAACTAGCTTAGTTATGTCCTATTAGGTAACTATTAGTGTGTTTTGTAACCAAACCAGTCCTTATCATTTTTTATTAAGTTAGATTGTGACTAAATGAGACCTAACACTCTTCTATAAAGTGTTTGGCTCATCATTTGAATGGGGGAGACTTTGAATTGGCTGAAATTGCTCTCTTTGCTGAGACACACTCAAAATCCAGATGAAGGATTTTGTTTCATATCTAAAAATCTTACTATCTTTATCCTAAGTGTTGATACCTTATATAGTGAATGTAAGTGTTTGACCTTGAGAGATTCTCATAGATCAAATCCTATCATCTTATTCTCTCTTTTTCCATTTTGGTTGGCAATTCCCATAAAACCACCATTAAGCAAGCATGACTTACTTCGTTTCCCATAAGCATCAGGTAGGATCATCAAGCAAGATAGAAACGAGAAACACTAAAGAGAGAAGAGGAAGAGTAAAAAAGGAAAAAGGTGAATCAACATCAAAAATCAAAAACACCCCAAATAGAACCAACTTAAAAGAGAAAAAGAAAACATTGTGTAAACCCTAAATCAATATAGAGGTGTTCACATTCTTCACCAAAACCATCAACACCAAACAGATATGGAGGTACACATTGTTTCTTTTCCCATAGCCGTGAAGCTCACTAAAGTTAGTTTTATCTACCCTTATAAAATCTACATCACCTTGACCCATGCTTTTGGCCTTCCTTCACCTCTAGTCAAAGTCCCACACTCTATTCACTCTTTCTTCAACTCAGTGTTTGAAAAGGCTTAAGGACACCTAGGCGCTAGGGGTCCTGGAGCCTAGGAGCTAAGCGCAAGGCAAAGGCGCATGCCTAGGCAATGTGAGGCGCCAAAATTACTCAAAAAAGCTAAAAAATGATTAAATGACTAAGTTTTCAGAAAGAAGTATACCATAATAAGAAAACACTTATAAAAATAGCAACCTACTACCAATACTAGCAAGCTACTCAAAAAACATCGTCCTCTATAAGTAAATCTTCATCCTCTAATGCATCTGATTCTGATTTTGACCCATTACCAATACTAGCAAGCCTATTTGTTTTTCCCTATATCTGTAAAAAATATATACAGATATACCTTTGTTTTTCCTTAATGCCTTATCTGTTTTTATTTTTTTGCAGATTTACTTTTGTTTTTCTGGTTTTACCTGATTCTCTGTCTGTTTTTTTGTAGATGTAGTGATATGATACATTGTTTTTTCCCTTTTTTTTTGTGCATTAGGAAGAAAAAATATCTGCAAAAATTATAGGACAAGGGGGGACCAAGGGGAGAATAACTGAATATAGATAATAAAAAAATATAGGACGAAAAAAGGCATATGTGCAAAAAATATGGGGGGACCAAGGGACAACCGGGCGAGGGAGAAAGAAAAATACGTGTCTTTAATAGCAGATAGTGTGGTGTGGTGGACAGTGGACGTGGACCACTTGCTTTCTCTAGTTCTCAAGTCTCAACTTGTTAGGACCAAAATAACTATTTCTTGCTTTAAATTGGTGATAGCAAACTCTGCAGTCTCTACAGCCTGTTTTTATCTTTTCCAAAATAACTCTTGCTCTCCCCAATTTCCATATTAATTGCAGAATATTTTCAATGCAATCAAGACTATAAATAGGCTTACCTTTTTCCAAAAAATGACTATTTAACTCCCTTACATCCCTGCAGTCCTGCATGTAATTTTTTTTTTGCTGAAAAGTTTTTTTTACCCCTCTTCCCTGAGTCCATACTCCCTGTGTCTATTGAGCTCCCAAGTCCCTGCTTGATTTCATGCTAAGTCGTGCACCCCAACGCCTCTGCGCCCAGTGCCTTATACGCGCTTCACTCGCCTAGCACCGGAAAAGCCCCACCCCCCCCAATCGCCTTGCACCTTGCACCTTAGGCGCGCTTTTTCAAACACTGCTTCAACTTGAGGAGCAGAGAAATGTGTAGTTGTGACCAAGCAATAAAACCGCGGTTGAGGTTGCGATTGCAGTTGTGGTCACTGTGCCGCAGGATTAGGATGTGGCAAATGATATTTTATTTGTAGAGAATGTCGTGACGTGAAATTCCCCCCCCCCCACATCAAATATTAGCAAATATTGGTCAAATATCGGCAACTATTGATATATTGCTGATAAATATGTAAAATTCCAAAAAAATAGTGAATCATCAATTTCACATCTCGACCAATCCAAATTTTGATAATTATTGGCTGATATTATGTATCGAGACCAATATTTAATTGTATGGCTGTGACTGTAAGATGAGTAGGAGAATGGAGATCTCCACCAAGGAGAGAAACGGGTAAGGGTCAATGGTGAGAGGTCATTTATGCTCTTGCTGCCATTTTTTGTACCCAAGAGTCTCTCTGCTAGCAACAAACAAATTCATCTCTAGTATTCCAGTAGTGGGGTAACGAGGCAAGGCCTTAGGGTTGAAACCTTGCTGGCCAATAGCCTTGCTAGGCAAGGCAAGTATATGCGCTAAATATAATTATTATTAGATACTATATTATATCCTAATTAGTAATATTAGGTCAACATTAAGAATAAGAAATTACTTTGTCCCCAAGAAGAGATACCGGCTAATATTGGAAATCAAGGAAGTAAATAAAATAAGATATTATTTGCAAGAATGATTTAGGTTACCATCTAAGGTCATACACATACCCTATGGTAATTCCAAGTTGTAATTCTTTATATAAAGGGAATCCTTATTTAGTGATAAAATCAAGTTGAGATAATTGATTCTTAGCTCTTTCTAATATTTTCTATTCCTCTCTAAATCTAAGTAGTCCTACTCCAACTCATATCCAACCCGCATTCGATTCATATTCAACCTTGATACAACTACCATGTATATAAAAGGCATAAGAAGACACAAGGACAAAATACTAACAAACATAAGTGGGGCCACAACAACAAGCATGGCTCGATTAATGGCTAGGCCCAACAGTTGATGATCCTTCCAAAAAAGAAACTAGCCATAGCTAAAGAACAGTATAGCTTATGGGCAAATTATCCCTTATTTGGAGCTACTAAAAAGTAATTATTTGATAATTACTTCTAATAAGTAACTCTAAACAAGCCATTAATTAAAGCTGGGAGAGTCCAAATCCACCGCTAGATGGAAGCCGTCAACAGGATAGAGTAGCTTGCACTTGAGGCAATGCGCCAAAATTTTAACAACATCCACCACCCACCGTTGCTGCCGAGCACTACACCATCACCACCTAGCCAACCTCCGTTGTTGCTACCCTTAGCCCTATTGAACCTAGCACACCCCTCTTAGCAAGTAGAAACCACCACCACTCAAACAGCCCCCAACAAGGCAACAACATCCAACCCTAGCCACCGCACAACCCCCCTCTCACCACCACTACTCGTAGACCCACTAACACCTCTCCAGCACCCCATTCACAATCACCCACCCCCACCACTCACCCCCTCATCAACCACAACCCCCAAACCACTCGCCCACCACTTCCCCAAACATTGCCAATACTCAAGGACCTCTTCCACACCATCATTAGAGGCCTACTGTTGGACATTGCACCCCTAGGCATTGACTATGGTACTCATGGATGCTTAAAAATGATAGTGAGCATCATCATGACATGGATAATAGAGATTTATATGGAAGAGTAACTTCACTCACATCACATGACAACCATGACAGCAAATACACTTTAAGTCAAATGCTGAAGAACAATAAAAACAATAGATGATATAATCAATTCAACTACAACCAACTTGATTATATAATAAATTACAATACGGTCGACTATAATAAAATATTATTTCATATTATCACAATTCAACATAAACCAACATTTTTTTAATGAAATAACTCAAAATTTCCTATTAGTGGTGAAAACATATATTCAGAATAACATATTCCCAACATATTTTTCAATTTTCTAGTTTCCATTACTAATCTAAAAGAATATGAACATGTTCTTTTATTTCCAACATGAAAATGAATGTCATAATACATACAAATACGCACAATTCTTTAGATTTCTATGGAGGCCAGTTTTCCCAATGGAGATGGCAAATGGAAAATTATTTTACTCAAGGTAACGATCCTAGAAGACTAGGTTAAAACTCTCTTAATCAGAATCTGGAAACCAAGTCTAGAAAATCCTTTGAATGAAAATTGTACAACTAAATATCTCCACTTACCATTTTCCTCCTTATGAATATTGGTAACTGGGAAGCAAGTATGGATATGCTAAAAGCAAATCAGAAACTTTAACATAAATAAAATGTTTGCCTTTACTTAGACTGGATCAATTATTATAAGATTGATTAGATCACATATTTGCTCGTTAGTGATGTAGAAGCATATGAAGGAAAGCAAACTCGAGCTTTCTTGAATAGCTAATCATTAATTCTTGGCTTCTTGACAGTCCTATACAAAAAGATAACACTTTCTTGAAAGATTCTTCAAGGAAGGTGACTTCCTTGAAAGGTTCTCTAAAGAAGATCATTTTCTTGTAATAAAAATAATCATATGTGATAATGTGAAAAAAGATTCATGAGTTTACAAGGAGAAGACCCTAAAGGCAAGCTTAGGTGATGGTGGATGTATGTTACTGTCTAGGACACATTGTTAGTTTAAGGTTGTTAAGTGGTTGTAACAAACCTAGTTTGTTATTTTATGTACTAGGGTAGTTATTGCATGTAATGAATAGTTGTAATCAGCCATGGCAGCTAGGGTTTAGTTAAGAAGTTGTTATGACTAACTTAGTATGTTGTCATATGCTATGAGTTAGTTGGAGGGAAGCTAAAGTTTGTTATCACATGTAAGCCTATGAAAGCCATCCTCCACCCTGAGTCATTTATGATGTGTTGTGAGCTAATGAAAAGTCAAATCTCTTTGTGAATTTCTCCCTCGTTCAATCATATATGTGAGATTGAGTTTTCCCTCTTGAAGCTACTTTGTGTTTCTTCATTAGGAACCCTTTTAAAGGACATCTTTGTGAATCCTTTAAAGGTAGTTTGAAGAATTAATTGTCTTTTTTCATCCTTATACAAACTCATAGTTTTGAGCTTATTCATCTACAAATTCGACCATTTACCAAATCAGGGCATCATGCATGCATCAATTAGTATACTATATAAATAAAATGTCATCCTATTAGTAATAGATTAGACTAATTACTTATTAAAGTATTATATAAATTAAATTCAATGTGATACTATTAGCTTTAGTCATCATAACATTTTACATTATACATTATACATTTCATATTTATTTATTCGCTCAATAATTAGGAATCGCTCTTGATTTAATTCATATATATTGTAAGAAAGCCTAGTTTATATAACAAGGCTAATTTAAGATTAAGCAAACACTTTACCATATAATTAAACATTTAGATGCATATGATTTATTATAAAATACTATTTGATAGGATTTTTAAATTTAAATAATAAAAAAATAGTAATTGCATGCATTTTGGGGAGAGAGAGAAAACAACTCGCGGCAACCGGGACATATTATTTATTGTTGCGACACTTTGATAATGTGACACCACAACCACAACTGCAGCTACCTCTTAATATTGAGCAAAGAACTTAAGTTTTTCACTTTGTCAACCACAATTGCAGCTACCTCTTGATGTTGAGCAAAGAACTTAAGTTTTTCACTTTGTCGTGAGCGAAGGGACTAGATGAATGTAGCCCATGGAGGGTATATACCGTCAGTTAAATAGTAACCCAAGTTATACTAGTTACTGTTACTGTTAACTGTAAATGCTACTACCTGAGCTACAATATTGTAAATATCACTAAATATCGATCTAGGGCATTTATGTCATTACAAGTACTTAGAGTACCAAAAAATGCATATCATATCCCTAGATCACAGGAAGCAAATGATTCAAGAACAATGGTCGCCTTTCCATCCCCTTAGGTATTGACCTAGCTAAGATAGCGAACAATTCTTCCATTCTCAATGCATGAAATCTATACTACCCAACAAACCGGGAAAACCACGTCTCTCCAACATGAAGCAAGCTTAAGAGATCCTCCTCTATTAGCCTTCTCAAGTACTACTCTCCAAAAACACTAACCACATTTTCAACAAATTTCTTCATGCAATTAATTGTTGTTGTTTTCCCAATTCAAATGCAATCATCACAAGCATCGGCAGACAATCCATAAGCAAGCATTCTCATAGCAATAGTGCACTTTTGCAATTGTGATAAACTAGGTCTCCCACATACTTCAAATTTTTGTTGAAAATATGGAGTATGTGCACCAAGAGCCTCCACTACTCAGAGGAAGGCATTTCTTCACATCCAAAATCTAATGCGAAATTGTTGGTCAGCGTATGTTGAATTCTCCGCATAGTCTCATTATAAACATTTATGACCATCAACACAATTTCTCTCTTTGTAGATACATTGATGAACTCCTATTTCTACTTGTTAAAATTTAAGTAGTTCTCCCATGATTTGATACTTAAAACGTCGACAACCTAAGAGATCGAACATGTATTCTTTGACACTTCTTTAGATCTCCCTATCTATGCCAATGTCTTGATTGAAATCTTCTTCATTTTCATTATGGTTGTGAGAATTGAAATTAGACCTTGAAGATATAATTATAGTTAAGTATGTATTCAGTTCTTCGTTGAAGTGTGCAGACTATGAAATTTACAGGCTAAGGGGTGAAAATAATAGGAGACTTGTCTAAACAATGGATGCTCTTTATTGGTACTTAATACCTGGCATTGGATTCCTTATCATGACATGTGAAATAATGTAGAGTGTAGGACTTTTGTCTTGTATGAGATGATGCACAATAATGGGAATTTTGTCAAGCATGGCATGGGACTTTTCTCCAGCATGACATGTGAGATAATGCAAAGTGTTGGCTAATAATTGCATGTGGTAATGATTTTTTGTCTAATGGGAATAGTAAAGGTATTTGATTCTCTATTTGGACTTTTGTGTCCACATATTTCATCAAGAGGATTTCTCTCCCAAAACTTTTGTAGTAAAAGTGTGCGGTAATGCCAAAGGAATTGTCTAAATACTTGGCATTGAATTCTTCATCATGGCATGTGGTAATGACTTTTTGTCCAATTGGCATAGTAAAATCATGAAACACATTTTTTTTCCAATTGCTATCATAAGATTCTCTATTAGATTCTTTATCGTTTCTATATCCGAAACATTTGTCTCTCTCCCCAACATAATAGAACCTTGCATAGGCATGTGAGATGATGCAGAGGCTAACATATGATATGATCAGGACTTCCATAGTGAAAAGATGCTTTTTTTAACATTGAATTCCCTATCAGATTTTTTATCGAGACATTTGTGTCCACATCTGAAACATTTGTCTCTACCCAACACAATAATGGAACCATGTAATGATGCACAATACGTGTCATGTGAGATTGATAGGAAAGCAAGACCAATTTCTTCACACATAAACATACAATAAACTTATATTAAAAACATATTAAACATGAACAACATAAATAAACATGTACATGAAATGAAAGAACATAAATAAAACTACCACAACCACTACCTCACAATACAACCTCTTGCAATTGTCTTTTTCTTCATTTTCCTTCTCCATCAGCCACTCCCATTGTTAAAAAACTTGATTATTTCAGTCCTCCTCAAGCCTCATTTGTGTGAAATTCATATATTTATCATGTTTATCTTTGAACTCACTTCAATAAGATTTGTTTCACTTTGCTCTTCTCTTCAATTGTACGTTTCCCACGTCACCTTCATAGATTTTATGCGCCTTATTAATATAATCTTAATCGTTCCACCCACTTAATTTGATATCCAATGCCTGATTGTAGGCTCTAGAGAATTTTGCAACTTTTCTAGAAACTTTGGAAAAAATAATTCTTACATTGACAAATATTTCATGGATTACCCTCACCACGATACTCATCGTAACAACCTATCACCTTTTTTTCAAAACTGGATCAAAGTTTGATTAGTGCTAACATAATTGTTGGTATTCACATTCTCCTAAAATTTACATAAAGTTTCGGTCTCGTTTGTGGTCCACCTAGCTCTTGAAAATGATTCAGCCTAAGTTGATTCCTCAACCAAGTCTTCCTCAACATTTGCATTTGAATCATAGTTTGGTTCTTGTTGTGTTAGATAAGGGGGTAAACTCAAAGATGATGGGCTATGAGCAACACATTCAGTTGAACTTCCCAAAACTCCCATTGAAAAATACCATTTGTTGAAATGTGATGGTTATATGTTAGGAAAGGGCGCAAATTCAAAGGTAGTATACCATTGGAATGTTGGTTGGGGCATACTAGGGAAGGAGGTTTGAGGATATCTTAGTGCTTGGTAGAATTGCGAAGCATGAGGGCTTCCAAATTTTGAAGACACTCCAAGATTTGGAAAATGTTGGAATTGTGGCTGGGAAGGCTAATTTTGTAAATCAGGAATATTATGGTAAGTTGATGACCGGTTTTGTGGAGTTGTGCGAGGAACTTTATGAGTAGACAGTTGGTTCGGTGTAGATGGGGGAGGATTATCTTGATTTTGAGTCTTTTTATTTTTTGAAGAGAATAGATGTGAAGCCATTGATAAAAAACGATGATCAAATTAGCAACAACACTAATAATAATAATAGCAGTAGTAATAACAATAGTAGTAAACAATAATAACAATAATTAGATACTAATAACAATATTAATGACAATAATATCAATAACAACAACAACAATAATAATAATGATAGCAATATAATTATCAATTATTGATAACAATAATAATTATATAATGAGAAACTTACTTAATAAGTATTAACATACCTGAATTTGAAGATAGAAGAATGGAGAGCTTTCTTTAAAATTTTATAGAAAAATGAGTTGGTATGCAATTGGAGCAAAACAAAGCTCTATTGATAGAGAAAATGATAACTTTTTTTTTATTAAAAATAACATTTTTAAGGTCAAAAATGGCCCCACGATGACTTTTATCCAAAATCAGAATCTTGTCATTGGCACCCTTATTTATTTATTTTTATTTTTATTTTATGCAACCGCCCTCAAAACTAGGCACCTAAAACACATGAAACACCTATCATATAGCCTCCATTAATCTGCTCCACATGGCACCCGATCATTCCTTCCTCTTTCCTTTGCTAAAAGAGACGGCTTCCCATTCAAGTTACTCCCTCCCCTGTTTCCCATTGAAGATACCCAAATCTACCCCATTAAATGCAATGATACACATAAGATAATACCTAAATCTCCTAAATCTACCCTCAATGTTATCTTAAGGGTATGTTCTCTAAATCTTATTTATATAACTTATAACATTCAATCTGATCTAATTAGCATTAATAACATATTAAGATCATATTAGATTAATATAAAAATTAATAATAATAATAATAATAATAATAATCAATACTTTTAGTTTTAATTTAATGATATAAAAATAATAATTAGACAATAACTAATAGTTATAATAATAACATACATTTTGTTATCATTATGATAAACATTAATAATAATTAATTTAATAATATCAAAATTAATATGAATAATTGATAATTTTAGTTTTAATTTAATCATACAAAAATTATAATTAGAAAATTATTAATATTTATAATAACAATAATATTATTTATTTATTTATTTATTATCACAAATATCAAGATTTATTAACAATATAATAATCATTATTTTGATAATATCAATGATAATATTAATATTCATAATTAATATTAATAACTAATAGTTTTCATTTAATAATATCAATAATAATCATTAATAATTTTAATTTAATAATATAAAAAGAATAATTAAGATTAATATATATATATATATATTATGATAGATATTAATAACTATTAATTATTAATTCAACAATAATGCTCCTTCCATATTTAAAAAAAAACCATTTTAAAAATTTACACGCTTTTTCAGGAACTAATAAAAGTAGTATAAAAATTCTACTTACACCCTTTATTGAAAATACACAAAGCATTTAATGCATAAATAATGAAAGAAAAAATGATAAGGTAAAAATAGAAAGTAAGTTTTAACTTTTTAAATTTTTTTTCCTACAAAAATTTAATGCTAGAATGCCCATTTTTTTATACAAGAGGAGTAATTGATAATTTAATAATATAAAAATAATAATTAGAAGATTATTAATATTAATATTTTTTTACTATTATTATGATAAATATTAATAATGATTAATTTAATAATATCAATAATCAATAATAATATTAATAATAACAAATGGTATTAATAATAATGATAATAGTTAACTGCACTCCTATTAATAAAACACAATTGATTTAAAAATATAAATAATAGTTCATAATATTAATTAAATAAGAATAAATACTGATAATCATAATATTAATTATCAACAAAAATTATATTTAATTTATTAATAATAAATTTAATTTATTTAACAAAAAAAAAAATATATATATATATATATAAGGATGTTAAAAATCTTCACTTACTCTTTCCCACTCTCCGTAGTCCCCTCCCCACCTCACTTTCACCTTCCTAATTTTTGTCCTAACAATATACAAAGTAGCAAAGTTTTTCCTTTAGAAAGATAAGTAAACATCCTAATATCTATATAGATTGATTTTTTTTTTAAGTATGGATAGAGTTTGATCCTTGTATTATCAATAATTAATTCTATTCAGGCATCAAATGAGGATAAATCGAGCATCAATAATATTTATTAATAATGAAAATAATTAATAATATTAATATTAGCTTGATAATAATAACTAACAAACATTAATAATACCAATAATAGTATTATTGTAAATAATAATAATAATAATAATTTAATAACATTACAAAAAACATTTACAAATAATTAATATTAAGAATATTTATTTATTCATAATTATGATTAATATTTATTCATTTCAATCAAATCAACACCAATAAATTTAAGTTAGATCGGCAAAAACAAGCTCTAGAAAAAAGGCCCTAAACCATCAAGTTTTCATGACATTATTTCCAAAATAGAAATGGAAGACATTTACTCACGAGCTTGAGGTGGGTGTTAAATGATATTTAACAGGATTCATACATCGGTTGAATTGATGCATGAGTTATCAATTACATGCCTTAGCTATTGTTGTGTTCATGTTCATATTTATGTGGTTTGTATTTATACTTATCACATTCATGGATCAGATTTATCAGGTCCATGCCTCGGCCAATCTTGATTCATCCAAGCCCTCTAACATAATGGTGCTTGGAAAATAATTTGTAAATTTATTTGATTAGTACACATCACAAATTCTTTGTCGTTCATACTTTTCATAGAGACAACTTCAAACAAATTTAATTAGAACTGCAAAATATTTCACGTTCATACATTAAAATCAAAATCTGGCCTTTAATGGCTTGTAAGGTATATCATCTGGCGATTTACGAATTGGAACACAAATAGGGACTACAGTACATACCATACAATCCAGCAGGATGAGCTGGAGTTGCAGCAAGGCTCTTTTGTTCCTCCTCCGACAGGACCTGTTAAGCAAACACTATACAGTTGGTACTCAAAAGCTCCACTGGCAGAATAAGTAAGTCGGAAAGAGGCTGGAAGTGAAAATACTTACTGGTATTGATGTTAAGATACTATCTACGAGGTTTTGTTTGGTCACCAAAGTCAAAGAATTGGGATCAAGGAGGTCAGTTTTGAGATGGACAATTGGTCCAGGACAATAAGAGGCAGAAGGTGACAACTCTTCCTCAATGTCCTCGTCAGAGGCAACGTCATCAAGCTGTATACTGGTATCGGATATACATCTGGCATAGAAATCAATAAACCTGCAAGCATCAAAGAGGAAAGTTATAAGGAATGACTAATGAAACATAACAAAGACTCAGATTAGGTAAGCATTCGGATTAGGCAAGGTTGCCAGCTACACACTCAACTCCTTTCTTTCTCTCCATCACTAACTTAAATTAGCATCATGGAGGCCTTAAAGCAAACTAAAAAAACGGACTTGATGTTACACAACTGAAACTGCTTAATTTTAATCCTTCCTGTGTAAATGTGTGTAAGCATGCATGCCAAGAGCTTCATATTGCCTTTCTGACAGCATGACTCCCATGAGATAACTCTAAAATATCACACACTAAGACACCCTACCCAACCTCATCAACCCAGAGAAAGGAGAAAAGGATAAAATTTGACCTACCCAAGTTAAAATTTCTTGTCTAACCAACTCACCATAACCTAACCAGAAATAAGGCCCTTAACACATCAATTTCATACAGATGCATTCCTTATACACTTTGGTTGTGCTGACTTGTCTAAAAAAGAGCAAGGAGCATAAAGATGAAGCTCTCTACCTTTTGCAAGGAAACAACGATCTACGAAGAGAAAAACATAAGAGAATGATGCAAAAAGGCATAACAATAGTGTGATCAGTAGTCTAGATTACTTTCATTGAACTTCCTACCCTTTCTAATTATCACATGATGAGTGTGCATTACAGAATAGACCAGATACATTTAGATTTGTCTCTCCCTTCTGTTGACGGCTCAACATTCAAATTTTGGAGGGAACCATTTAAAAGGTACAGGTAAAGGTAACACTTTATGAATTACCTCTTTAAGGGGTAAGGCAAGGTCATATGATGTACACAATCTTAGCTTGTAGAGAAGCTTCTTTAGATACCACTTGATGAGCGATTAGAACTTGGGACACCTAGAACCAAACCCCTTAATCTTAACCTGGGATTTTAGCCAGGCCTCTCTAACGTATCATTTCTTCCCAATATGTTGCCCAGCAAGCAAAATAGTTACTTCAACAAAGTAAGTTTATACAAAAATATTTGTTCACTCCTAATCAGTAGTCGTTCAACATTTGCTTCAGAGAGAGAGAGAGAAGACATTTCATTAGTTCAATTGCCCGGCGTTGATGGTGTGAAACGATATGTCAATCTCATCTCTAGTCAAGTGATGCAAGGTCATGTTCATAACAAGAAAAATCTCGGAGGTAAATGGCTCATAATCAAATCTTAATAATGAATCACAATTTCAATTCCTTGCAATCATATTCATGAAACCCACCAACACAAGATAGAAGCATCAATCGTGTAGAATATATATCGAAAATTTAACGTTTCCAAATAACACTGAAGCTCGTAAAAGTTGTTTTAAACAAAATTTATGAAACAAACAAAGGGATAGAAATTAGTTACCTTGGAATGCAAGGCGATTGAGAAATGTTCAGCCATCGGCGAGAAGGGAAGCGATGGCGTATTCCAGCAGAAGTCGACGGAGAACAACAGCAACAACAACAATTACTCTGACGGCTCGGAAGAGAGAGAACGCAATTATGAGGCAACATTGTAGACACCGGCAACTGCAAAATGATAGATCCTTGCATTTTTCTTTCTGCTCTTCCGTCTGCTTCTCCTCTTCCTCCTTCAAGTACCCTAACTTGAAGTAAGATCCCTCCTCTACCGCTACTGACCTACTCATGCAGCCTTCAGCAATCTCAATAACCGACAACTATTTCGAGACTTTACGTTCACTAACAAAATTCCAATACACAGTCAATAGCTTCCAATGCGTTCTCCAAGCTAAGACGGCGGAAGAAACACAAATCGGTTTTACTGGTTAATGCAGCTCTCCGCGGCAAACTAGAGCTGTTTGTTTGAACTTCCGTACTTTTTGACGGGGTTTTATTGGCAGACGACGTTTTCTAGTCTCTCCGTATTTGATAAGCTATGGAGTATATGTAATGTAGAGATTCGCATATCGTGTTTGCGGGCGGAATTCTAGCCCCAATAAGCCATTATTTGGGAAGTTCGGTATCTGCAAAAGATTAAATAATATATTCGATAATTAAATAAATTAAATATTTAATCTACAAAATATAAATAATATCTTATCCAATAAATTATAAACATATATATTCTAAATACTATTTATTTTTTATAATATTTTATCGTATATAATCATATGTATGTCTATAATTTAAAATAAATTTTTTTATTATAATTAAATTTTATACATTTTAATTATTATTTTGATTAAATATTTAAATATTATCCAAAATTTAGAATTGCTAATTGAATATAACATAATTTAATACTCGAATCAAATCATTAAATCATATAGGTTCAAATTGATTAATTTATTATTTGTTCATCTAATAATTTTTTATATGATATTTCTCATTTATGGCTTATTCGAAAGTTTTGGATATCTGAATGATTATTTGTTATCTAAAATGTCAAATATCTGAAGCTTTTTTTTTGGATAACTAATATTTCAAATATTCGAAGCTTTTTATCGAGTATCCAATTCGTAAACACCCTTAGTTGTGGGTAGGGTTATAAGTGAGTCCAGCCAACTCACTAATTTTTTTAGCTCTACTCAACTAGTTTATTCAGCTAAACGAGTTGAGATCAAGCTTTATTTTTAGGCTTCTTTAATAAACTAGCATAGCTTGAATATGAAAATTTTGGTTTTGAGCTCGTTTATAATGCAAAAAATCTTACCAAAAAAGCTCGCAATGTAGCTTTGCTCATTAAAAACTTAACTCATTTATAAATAAGCTCGAGCTCACCCCTAGCTCACCTCATTTACATCCCTAGTTGTGGGTAATGTTCTACCACATTTAACAAGAAAAGATACTTACTATATAAAGGTTATGTGATATTAAAAGGAACAAAAAACAACAAGTTATTGTATGAAAAATATTGAGCATTAAGCTGATTAATATATCCTTCTCTACATATGGTGTCCCTCCTTTACTTCGGTCAGGACTTACACATCCTCCCTTAACTTTTCCTTCTCACACACCCAAGCTTTCACCTCATTCATTCCTCCCAAATCCTCCCTTGAGTTTTCTTTCTCCTTTATGTTAGCTATAAGATTTTCCCAACCAAACCAAGGTTTATAGCAACCCCAACAAAAATGGAGCTTTATAGCTATGAAAGAAAAGGAGGAGATGATGTTGGTAGCTATGAACTAGTCGACCATCAATCATATATCAATTTCAATCTCAACAAAGAGCTATGTATTCTCTTGTTATCACCCATTAGGTTTGGTTGCATATGCATGCCAACATGATCTGACTCATGAAAGTCTTGGCTAGCAACGTGAGGATATTACGCTCACCATGCAGAAAGAACGTGAATATCTTACATTGCATGGGACACTTAATGTTAGGGACTCACACAGCCTAGGAAGGTAAGTGTGACTCTTCTGCATAGGGCACTCTAGCTAGTGAATGATTAGATTATGCTTAGGAGTTTAGTTTTGTTGTTTCTTTGGTTATGTATATATCTATTCTTGCATTATTTTTCAACCACTCTCAATAACTACAAGTGCTAACCTATTTGCTATTTTATTGTAGGATAGGGAACTGGTGGGTTGGTTTTTCAAGGGCTATAATTATCATAGATTTTTTTTATAACTATTTAGGTTTTTTTTATCATGAAGACCTTCTAGCATGGGTGTGTATTATTAGTAGAAGTTGCATTATGATTTTAATTATAAAATATTCAAGAAAAGGAAATGGTAATGGAGATGGTAGGGTATCACTTAAATGTGAAAAGAGGGGCTATGTATGTACATACTAGGTATATACATGATGATCATGCATGAAATACATCTATAAAGAAAATTAATTACCCTTTCAAGGTTACTAGTGCTGAAAATACTGATGAAGGATGGGAAGTAGTTGTTAATAATGGAACACATAATTATGATTTGACAAATACTCTTAAAGGTTATGCTTTTGTAGGGATGTTGAAATAAGAAGTAAAGTTGGTTCATAATCTTACCAAAAATCATTTCAAGCCACAACACATCCAATGGCTTTTTTAGAAAGATTTGTGCATCCTATATCTATTAATACTTTGTGTGCATTTCCTTTTGTCCTAATAATGGATTTCACTTGTAAGACAAATAGATGTGGGATACCTTTACCTTAGATTGTTGGATTAACACCGACACCATTAAATTTCAACACTCATGCTTTCAAAGGCAACTTAATATACTTAAACCCTAGAATGAGCAATAATCTTACAACAAACACAAAGTTGTAAAAATCATGCATAACTAACAATTTACATGCAATAACATCAAGCCATGCATAAACTAATGATAACATTTAACAGCATGCAATACCAGCACTCGTCTCAATACAGAAGGATAGTGCACATAATACCTCTTACTAAAAGAACAACACATGATGAAATATAACTCTAACTCTCTTCTGAGGAAGACTAGCTATTACCGCATATAATACCTCCTACCAAAATATTAACACATAATGAAATATAACTCTAACTCGCTTCTGAGGAAGCCTAGCTAGAGAAGCCACACAACCACCTAGTCATGCACAACTCATCAAACCAAAAGTAACTTGCTTCAAAGATATACTAGTAAAGGAAACCACACAACCACCTAGTTGTAACACCCTAAATACTATTAAACATGGCATTTTAATGAAAGTATAATATCAAAGTAATTAGTGTTATTGTTGTACTTGACATAAATTTGGCTTACCGTACCATCATTATATCGAATATAAGTGTAATATCTTGAAATTTTGTCTAATCTTAATCCTAATTAATTAATATTTTAGCTTAACCTAAGTTATAATTTTTGGATCATTATTATATTTTTTTAGCTTAACCCTAACCCCAGATAATTGATATATTAAATTTTAGATTATTTTCCAAAATTTTAAAATTAAACCTCTAATCCTAATCCTAACCCCAAAATTTTATTTCAACCTTTTCCTTTTCATATTTTTTTCCTTTTTTCCTTTTTTCTTTTTGTCCTTTTCACCGACCTACGCCCCTATTCCCTTTCCCTTTCCCCTCATCTACACACCGTTCCCCCACCTTATCTCTTTTTCTTTTCTCCTTTCCCTTTTCATACCAAACACACCCTTACCCCTACCCCATCATCCTTCTCCCTTCCCTTCCTAACCATGTATGTCCCTACCCCTACACCCTACACAATCCCCCTACAACCCTTGCCTAATATCCTACTCGCCTACACCTTTTCCACTCCCTCACTTGCCCCCTTTCACGCTGAACCTTGCTCCCTTTCCCTATTGCTTTTCCTTTCCCTTCCCCAGCCATGAGCGTGCATGCATATACACATATACACATATTTTCCCTTCTCATCCCTTATCTCGTTTCCAATCCCCTTCAATGAAACAACACACCCATCGCTCAAGCTATTTCCTTCTTCCTTTCTTGCTCTAGTTTTTCACCACTGATCAATCTTCTTTCTTCCTCCTCCTTACCCTATCGTCACCATCATACCCCCTCCTCTACCTTCTCCCTTCTCCCTTCTCCTATTTCTTTCCTTTTATCCCATCCAAAAACCACCCAATCCACCATCCATCTCTCTACTTCATCACCGCCCATCACCACCCCGCACCACCACCATTATCGAGTCTATTCTCCTCCTTATTCCCTTCTTCTTCAACCCCTCTCTATCATTTACCACAACCACCAACCTTCCTTTTCTTCTTATTTTTCTTTTATCTCCCTACCCAAGTCGTTGGCCACCAAGCATCACCAACCATTCCCTATCGTCAGCCTCCACCAGTCCAAGCACCACCATACTACCACTCCTACTACCAACTGTCAACACCACATTAACTATAGACCATCACCACCACCCTTTAACCGCCACCCATCACCAACCTAAGCCGCCAAATATGGCCATTCCCTCTTGCACCACTTATGCCCTGGTCGTGTACTCCTTTCCTTAACCACTAGAGCACCGATGTGCCCACTACCGTGCACCATCCTTGCATAAGCCTTCCATTTTTTTTCAGTTATCTCTATTTTTACTCCCTTTCCCTTGTCTTATTTTCCCTTAGTACTAATGTAACACCCCCAAAATTCACTATTGAAAAATTTCGTTAATTAAAGGAAATTAGCGGAAGCAAATTAAGTAAAACGTGAACTTTGGGAGTATTACCGCCACACTTAGTACCAGACCGGTTCACTCATACCATTCCAGTACCAAGTGCTAAGGCTAAGAAAAATGAAATACAATTTGAAAGACATTAAACATGCATAAATCAGAGTAAATTACAAGAAATTCAACATACTTAAATCAGAGTAGCGCATCAAATCGTTTACAGGAATAAAATCCACCAATGGTGGTTAAAGTAACAACATAACATCAAAAACCAGGAAATTAAATGAAGAAGGAGGAAAACCCTAACGATACCGGATAACTCCTTACTCTCTTTCCCGTAGCCCACTTGAGTAGCACCTGAAAAGACCTGCAAGGGCACTACCCATTGAATAGGCAGGGGCCCCATAAAGGGAATCCCTTCAGTACTACGGTACTGAGTAACCCTTTAATACCACACTTAAAGACAGGCCCGCATACGGCACATAATACAAGCTACATACATGAATAATGAGAGATGCATACATAACAATAACATACATAATAATTTATAAGTCACGATCGCTACTTTTGGCCTTAAGCCATGTCATAGTGTAAGATCAATACATTCGGGCCTTAAGCCATTATTCCGTCATCATTCCATCAATCTCATATTTTATATCCATGTGAGTACGAGAACCCCATTATTATAGCCGGTGGACCGGAAGGTAAACACACAGGGCAGAACGCACCTGACCACTATTATTTGCCGGTGGACTGGTCTGGCCCCGACTCACATGGTGTCCCACTATAAGTGATTAGTATTTTTCCATAATCTTATTCACATACATAACTGATTTTATTGAGCTCGGGACCCCCACTATTATTGCCGGTGGACCGGAACACATATAAACTCATCATCCAGGGCACAACGCTCCTAACCACTATTATAACCGGTGGACCGGGGTATATAAAGAATCATCATCTAGGGCACAACGCTCCCGGCCACTATTATAACCGGTGGACCGGGATATATAAGAATCATCATCCAGGGCACAACGCTCCTAGCCACTATTATAATCGGTGGACCGGTACTCAATATCATAATCATCTGGGTCCGGCTCATTAATATTCCACTTTCAATAATAGTATCTTTCCTTTCTTTAATCCGCACATCAATCATATTTATTTGCCTCGGATGGGAGATCAATAACCCGGGACACAAAGGTACACCGGTCATACCGGTGCATATCAGCTACTCAGTACCCTTCAACCACGAACCCAAGGACGCAAAGGTACACTGGTCGTACTGGTGCATAAAGTTAACTCAGTACCCTACCGACAAGGACACCTAATCCATAAGTATGCATACCCCCTAACTAGGTCCGTAGAGCTAGAAAGAGTAAGATATAGGGCTTGGCTGGGGCACAAAAGCACACCATCAAATACCAGAATAATCATGGATTAAACCACGTCCTTAGGGTAGCGACCCCTAAGGAGTCACCATTCCCGATCTCGAGGTCTTTCACTTTAAGTAATAGTGTCTTAATTAAAGTGATCACGAAAAGCACAGTAATCAGATACTTATTCGCTTTCAATCGTTCCGATATCATTAATCGTTTCTTATTCAGATGATTATCTAGGATATCACAGAGAAAACCATTAAGGCCATACTAATTATCAAATACTCTTACTTGGCTAATCAACATCATTTAAATCATATTATAATGGTCCATAATCACAATGACATATTAGGTACAAATTACTCATTTACCCCTTACTTATATAATTGTTAAGTCATCCCTTCCTTACTTGATAGATTACCATATTACCCTTTAGGTTGCATAATTACCAAATTATCCCTTATCCAATTTAGGTTACCAAGTTGTCTCCTACACTTTTTAGATTACCATTCACCCCTCATAATTGCTACACTTAACATATTTCCCATTTGGTTGGTTATATTACCAAACCGCCCTTCTCCTTTGTTATAATTACAAAATTGCCCTTGAGTTGGATAAATTACTAAATTACCCTCCTTCCTTATCATAGTTACTATTTTGCCCCTTTAGTTGGTTAAATAATTATCACTTTACCCTTTAATCGGCTAAATTACCAAATTGCCCCTTCAGTTGGATAAATTACCAAATTGCCCTTCTCCTTTATCATAATTACCATTTTACCTCTCTCAATTATTTTAATTGCCATTTACCCTTTTCAATTATCATAAATTCCAAATTAACCTTCCTTATAATTAATTTACCCTTCTTCATAATTATAATTACCAATTTTACCCTTCTCCATATTTATAATTACTATATTACCCTTCTCCATTATTAAAATTACCATAATGCCCTCCTTCATCCAAAATTACTATTTTACCCCTACTTCCAAAATTACCATTCTTACCTTTTACTTATAAAATTATCATTTGGCCATTTAATCATAAAATTACCATGTTATTCTTGTATCTCAAAAATTACCGAAATACCCTTTTCACTTATAAAAATTCCATTCAACCCCTCTATTCACCATTTTTATGAATTTACTAACACTACATAAAATAATGATATTAATACTTCATTTTTATCATCTAAGTCCACCAACTTGTCATTATTCAACATAATACTCATTAGCAATCACATATATTAGATCACATACTTCAAAATTATAATTACTAAAATACCCTTAGACAATATTATCACTCATGCATTAGCAACATAATACATCATAGACAAGCATTTCACATTCCCATCATTAATCAAACTCTTCCTTAATTATCATACCTACACATGGTACAAAGGCTATCATGAATTTCCTTTTTATCAAACAATATGAGAAGCAACCATTTATATATATCATGCTAGGCTCACAAAACATACATAAAATCATGCCAAAATCCATAATGTGCTAGCATACGTTTTTCCATATATTTAAGGGAGGATTAACGGTTACCTTAATCCCGCAAAATATCAAATCTTACCAAGCATAATTAGCAACTCAACACCTAAAAATAATATCCATCATTATTATGTTAGAAACAAGAATTAAAAAGGATAAGACTTTATAAAAAAAATTATTTAATAATAAAGCACTTAACTTAAAATGCTATTATACCTTAAAGATTAGCCAAATAAATTTCAACATAAAGGGGGGAGCTCACGCTGCATGAACAGCGTGAGTCTCATGCAAAACCATGGGGAGAAAAGGGCTCAAAGAGGGTGAAGGGAGCAAATTTTGTTATTTTAGGGTTAGGGTCTTTAGGCTAGAAAAGAAGGTGGATGGGGGAGGTTCTAAGGCAGGGGAATGGTGCAGAAGTGAAGAGGGGGTGTAGGTGGAGGCTAAGGGTGGTTTCACGGCGGCGGAGACGGCGGCGGCGTAAGGCAAAGTTGGCTGCCAAGATGGGTCGAGGGAAAGGGGTTGTGAAGGAAGGAAAAGGAGAGGGAAAAATGGAGGGGTGCAAGGGATGTTTTCGGCCAACTGATGCATGGCGGTTGTAGAGGGGGTTGCAAGGTGTCGAACGGTGGGTTGGGTGGCGGCAGAGGTGGCCGGACGGCGGCGGAAATGGCGGTTGTAGGTGGCTCGGTGGTAAGGGGGAAAACTGGGGAGAAAAAGGAAAGGGGTCGAGAAGGGAGGGAGTGTAGGGCTCGAGGGGCGGTGTGGTGGTGCAGGGTGGTAGTAGGTGGCGGCAGAAGGCGGCGCAGGGGCTGGGCTTAGTGGTTCAAGTGGCGGCGGGCGGCGGTGCAGAGAGAGAACAGAAAAAAAAATGGGGAAGAAGGAAGGAGAGAAGGGAGAGCTCGGGGGAAGGAGTAAGGCTCGAAAAATATGGGGAATGAAGGGCTGGTGAGGGTAAGAAAAAGAAGAGGGTGAGGTAGGGGGAGCAGGCGGCCGATCGGTGATGCAGCGTGGTGGCAGGGCTGGTCGGGTGGTAGGGAGAAGGAGGGGAGAAAAAGGAAGGAATTCAAGCGGGAATGGAGGGTGCAGGGGGGTTAGTTTGGCTCAAAATAGGAAAGAAAAGGATGGGGGTAGAGAGAGGGAGTAGCAGGGGGTAGGTACGGTGGAAGACGGCGGCAGTTGCAGGCGGCGGTCGGGCGTGCATGGAGGACGGGAGCAGGTTGGGGCATGGGAGAAGAAGAAGGGAGGGGAGGTGCTGGGCAACTGGACCGGCGCAGGAAAAGAAGGGAGCCGGCCGGTCTAGAAAAAAAAATAAGGAAGGAGGGCGGGGTGGGTGTGCTGGGCGGTGCGCGAGGGAGAGAAGGGAGGAAGGAGCAGGCCTGGCCCAACACGCAAGGAGGGGGGGAAGAGGGAAAAAGAAAATAAAGGGAAGGAGAAAGAAAAGAAAAGGTAGGAAAAGGAAAATGGGAAAATGGAAAATTTTAAAATAATTAACTTATAAAATAATAGGATGTAATATTTTTGATAATAAGTTTATTTAATAATTTAATTTAATATAATTAAATATATGGCTTAAAAAGGATAATTATAGTAAAATACTATTTTGAAAATTTATTTAAATAAAATAATATGATAAATAGAAAATTATTAAATTTTATTTTATTAAATACTCTTATCCAATTTTACATAATCCAAACTCTATAAAATAATTAAAATAAATAATTTTAAAAGCTAGTTTTATTTCAAATAAAAGTTATTTATTAAAATATAGGTTTTCAAAATTTTTGGGGTATTACAACTAAGTCTAATTTTATTGTATTTCTATATTCTAGGTGATAATCAGGCGATATTAGAGGAGTGCTAGGTTTTACGTGCTTAGAAATGAAAGATGCTTTTGTTAGGATACATATAGTTAAGGATTTTATGTGCAATATATATATATATATATATATATATATATATATATGTGATATCATGTCTGTAATTGCTATATGGATAGTGTTACTATGATAATGATGTATATGTTGTATCCTATAATAAATAAATAAAATGAGAAAGTGATGAAAGCATGCGTTTTATGCATATAGTGGGTTAGCATGAATCGAGACATGTGGAACTATATATAATTGTGGTTATGTATATTTTTATGATGATATTATATATTGGATGTTGAAAAATCACTTATATTGGGACTTATAAGGTTTTTAGGGAAAATGGATATTTAAGCTATCTTAGGGGTAATTTAGTCAATATGAATTAAAAATGGAATATTGGGTATTTTAATATGATAATTGGTTCAAAATATGTTTAGCATATTATGTGGAATTTTTGTAATGAATATGAATTTTTTAAGTCTAATAAATGAGAAAAATATATTTAAGTAGGAATAGTAACCCTAAGGGTAGGATTAATATCATGTTTGTGAAATGTTAGAGTATGATCTTAATTTTTGGATATGTTATTGATATTAGAAGTTTGTATATTCATATTCAATTTAGTAGCTATATAAGTCTCTCGGGAAGAGTTATAATTTATTTATGAAATTAGAGTTTTGTGGGGAAAGGTGAATAGTAACACTAGTGGTAGGCTATTATTGCAAGTATAAGATGTTAGAGTTAAACCTTGATTTTTAGGTACGTTACCAATAATAATATTTTAATTATGGTTATTGAATTTGGTGACAAAATTAATACTAGGGGAAGAAGTTATGCTCAACTTATGAAATTAGGGTTTCTTAGGGGAAATATGGTTTTGTACTTTGGGGCAATATATTGGTATTCTCATGGTTGTCTTTTATGCGTCTAAATGATTATGTTAAGATGGATTATGTGCTTTACATGTCTACATATGCTTATGCATGAGGATCTTGAGATATACCACCACGAATAACATATAAATTACTTAGAGAGAAATATTATGTAAGTTAGGGCCGAGGTGTTGTGTGCCTGTGTCACCAAACAATAACAGTATCTTAAATATATTTTCCCCTGAGAGGTACTCTAGACCGTTCTAGCACTTTAAGAATAGTGGGGTTTCCTGGCTCAACATGAACCAAAATATGATCTTGAGATAATCAATAATGAATAAGATATTAACTACTTAAAGTAACAACTTATGTGAGTCATGACAAGGTGTTATGTTTGTTCTACGAGACGATAATATTAACTCAAGAGCATTCTATGCATCAAATCATTCTACCCATTTAAGAATAGTGGTTAGGAGTGTGTTGCCTAATATATGTTAGGTCCATTCCAGCCGATGATAATAGTGGCTCAAAGGTTTTTTTTCCCTAAGAGATGCTTCATTCCATACCATTAGATTAAGAATAGTAGGTTCCTAAATTCAACATAAATAAGAATGTGGATTGTAATTGTATCTAAAAATGGACTTTTAGAATAAATATTATCTTTCATCAAATTATGTTAATTATTGTGCTCACTTATGTTTCTATATGGCTTATGCAATATATGTAACTTGGGTATGACTTTATTGTTATCTTACCCAGTATGATGTGTATTGATTATTATTTTTATGGGTGCTACAAATTCCCATGAATAGATCAACCTTGTTTTATAGGTTTTTTTTGTTAAGTAAGTAATCTTTTTATTAATTCCAAAATTGCAATGTGTATGTACAACCATAATAAGAATTATCAAAACATAAATGTTATATTAGGCTATCCACTTGGGTTACTAATTGTAACACTCCCTAATTTTTAAACTAGAAAATGTTATTTTTAAGACAGTATGAAAAAAGCAAAACGGGGGAATGTTACCGCTACATCACCCATGAAAGATGTGTGATCATCATCTAACTCATGCCTGATGCAAGGCTAAATGGAACAAGGAAACAAAGAATGCAAGATCATAACATGAATGTGATAATACAAGGTAAATAAGACTATAACAATATTAGAGATGGAGTGAATTTGATAATTTTACAAAATCAAATACAAGAACCTGAGCCAAGAGTTTAAATAATTGAAAATACAAAAACCACCCAACGCATTACCTTTAATGTACTCTAGTTGATAGTAGTAACCCTTCAAATCATCATCTGCTCCCCGAACCAAAAGTTGGATCATCATAGTGACCACACAAGTACAATATTAGTACGGTAAAGTACTAGCAAAGTATACTACCTAAAACATGGAAGGTTCATGTGGCACATTGAGGTCATACAATAGCATGGTATTCAATCTACTTGAAAGATAATATACGAGATCAGTGAGAACACATAAATACCTCAACAAGACCCAAGGGTATATATTTACACACAAGCATGGTTTTCTACAAGAATCCATATAAAAGTAAAGCACATAATGCCAATATCCATGATGGGACTAGTGTAGGACTGCAACTCTCATTACCACATCATGCTAGTTTCAAGGGGCTTTTCTTAGGAATCTTCCACATCCACCACACTTGGTCTCCTAAGTGAGGGGACATATGCTAAATTTTAGGTCTTCCTCACTTGAAGTACATAACCATAGAATCAGAACATTGCTAATATGCCATGATGGGATGAATGTAGGATTGTAACTCCCACCACCGCATCACACTAGTGCCAATGGAATTTTCTCAGGGATCTTTAACATCCACTACATTTAATCGCCTAGGTGAGGGGGCATACGCTCAATTTCGGGTTTGCCTCAACCACCATATTAGTACTAGTGCCAAGGGGCTTTTCATAGAGATCTTCAACATCCACTACACTTGGTCGCCTAGGCTAAAGGTACAAAAGATAACCAAACCTTAAGTATACATACCGAGAAGGCCTATAAGATTCTATGATCAAGATTCCATATATCAAATCAATTGGGTGTTTTAAGAGTTGACATTAAACACTAACCAAGGTATACAAGCCACAAGTGGGTGTTTAGAGATAACACCAAACCCATATAAGGAATTCAAGCCACCAAACGGGTGTTTAGAGATAACACCAAACCCATACAAGGCATTCAAGCCACCAAACAAGTGTTTAGAGATAATACCAAACCCACACAAGGCATTAAAGCCACCAAAGGAGTTTTTTGAGATAACACCAAACACCTCATTCCAATTGGGTGTTTAAGGATAATACCAAACTCAACCAAAAGCAAGTCTTAAATACCATAATATTGGTTCATATTAATTTAGGTCAATCATAGTTGAAATCATAATTAAAATATTATAAATACATGGAAGGATCAACGCAAAAAAGCCCAAGATAATCATAATAAATCATAACAATCAAGCACCTTCCAACCGAACCAGTTAATTGGTCTTCAGACAATTGACTGGTCTAGCCATACCAAACTTGGATCACAACAAAACCAAAGCACCTACTGATTGGTTAGCCTTACAAGTTGATCGTTCATGAGAACCAATCAGCTGGTTTGGTTCAACTGGTTGATGGGTCTGAGCAGAGACCAAACCATTTTTGTTTGTAGAAAACCCGATTGATGGGTTTAACAATCGATCAATTAGTCAAAGTAACTAGTCGACTAGTTTGGTCTAACTACTTGATGGGTCAAAGTAGAGACCAAACCACCTTGGTCTGCAAGGACACTAGTTGATGGGTTTGACCAACTGATTGACTGTTCATCAAGACAAATCAACTAGCTTACCAAACCAATCTACTAATCTCTCAACCAACTAATCTATAACTCTAAACCATTTGACTACTCTAAAGCCAATCAACTAGTTGGAGGAATTGATCAACTAGTCTGGGTAAAACATAATCCAAACTCACAAAACACACACCAAAATTTACCACACTACCATATTAATCATAGCATGCTTCTATATCATAACATACATAAAAATACATGCTTCCCACATAGAATCATATGGATACATGGTGATATACACACTTAACCAAATCATGCTCAATAATCAATTTTATGCTTAAAAATAAAGAAACTTAATAACACTTACTTGAGAAGGATTATTTCATATGCTCATAACATGGAATACAATTAGATAGTACTCATATAAACACTAACAAATGGAACCCCAATATATCACATAAACCTAATTATGTTAAAGATAAGAATGACTGACCTTTAAGCAATTCTTCTAGCACAAAACTTCTACTAGATAGCCTACCTAGCAAAACTTCAATTCCTAAGAGAATCAAAGTAAAATCATTAAAAATCCTCTTCCAAAACTTCCTTAAAAAATAAGAAGAATGGAAACACAAAACACCACCTTTTAACTCAAAATAGGGTGTTAAAGAGAAGCTGAAATCTCCAACTTTTCTTAACCTTATTTCTTCCTTACTTAGGGAAAAAAACCAAGATTGGAAGAAGAAAAAGGAACTGAAATACCCCAAAACCCTAATTTAGGGAATTATGGCCAAATAAGAAATTATTAGAAAAATTAATTAAATAAACTATTTTTATTAAAATAAGAGGGAATTAATTAAGGTAAATCGAGGAGAAATTAATAAATAATTTAAATAGAAAAAATTTGGGTATTTTGCTAATTAAAATGGAATTTAAGAAAAATCTTTCAAACTCCCTAAATTAACCTAAAAAGAAAATTTAATTATTATTTTAATATTAATATTTTATTATATATCCCAAAATACCCAAAATATATTAATTAAGCCAACCCACCTTTTCCTTTATTTTTCCTTTTTCTTTTTTTCCTTTCCCCCCTCTTTTTCCTTTTCTTTCCGTTCCTTCTCTTCCTTTTTCTCCTTTTTCCCCTAACCTAGGCCGGCCCGCTGGCCCAACTCCTCCCCCTCCCCCTGCGCGGCCCAAGTCCTTGCGTCATCTTTTTCCCCCCTCTCCCGGCCGGTTTGGCCTCCCCCTTTCTTTCTTCTTTTTTTCTTCTAGACTGCTAGTTCAGCCTACCCTGCGTCGTCTTCTACCTCCCGCGCCTGTAACTCCCTCAATCAGCGCCGGGAATTCCACCACCAACCACACCGCCCACTCCGGCCATTCCTCCCCTCTCTTCCCCATTGACTTACCCACCATTTTGACAAGACCATTCCTCCCTTCTCTTGCGTGCCATTCCTTCTTCCTCGACAAGAAATGGCCTACGAAGGTAGACCTGCGCTGGCCTACGAAGGTAGACTTGCGCTGGCCTACGAAGGTAGACCTGCGCCGGCCTACCCTCGCTAATCGGAGCCCCATAACCCTTGCCCCCCTACTCTCCCACTCCCCTTTGTCGTTTTCCCTTCCAAATGAGCTATATATAGCCCCGAAGGTTGCCATAATCGAGTTTTGATTTTGGCAGCCCAGAAACTCAACCCACTCGCCACCGCCTTATTAGCCCTTCTTTTCTCTGCTGTCGGTCGTCATCACCACCCACTCCGGCCACCAAAACTTGCCCTACACTGCCCTCTACGCAATCGAGCCACCCTCATTCCTTGCTTTGCCCCACATGAGCCACCCCGGCCATGTAAAGTTACCCTCTCGAACAGCCTCTTTCGACCCATCGCCACCCCTCGTGCTGCCGATTCCTCCACCTATAGCGCCACCTCTACCCCCCAAAACAACCAGGGGACCTTACTCTACCTCCCCAAACCTCCATTTTCCCCTACTTCCCTCTCCCCTAGCCTCCACATCCATCTCTCCACCACCCTTCTTCCTCCATTGCTGCCGTCGCCTTGCCGCCGCTGGCTCCACCACCAAGCCTAGGTGGTCTCCCAACTCTTAACCCTTAAACTTTGTGTATAAAAGTGTTAATGATTTTAATATTCATAGTATTATTATTAACTATTATTATTAGTGTTATTATTATTATTATTATTATTATTATTATTACTACTACTACTACTACTACTACTACTACTACTACTACTACTACTACTACTACTACTACTACTATGTTCTAACTCTTTTCTAAGTAATGGTATTAATTAAGACTACAACTTTGTTGTTGTTGTTGTTATTATTATTATTATTATTATCCTTATTATTATTATTGCATTATTATTACCACTACTATTATCATCATCATCATTATCATTGTTATTGTTATTATTATTATTATTATTATTATTATTATTATTATTATTATTATTATTATTATTATTATTATTATTATTATCGTTATTATTATTATTATTGTCATTATTAATATTAGTATTCTTATTATTATTAGTATTATTACTATTATTATTATTAGTAATATTAATATTATTCTTATTATTAGTATCATTATTATTATTATTATTATTATTATTATTATTATTGTTATAATGAGTATCATTATTACCACTATTACTACTATCATCTCTAGAATTGTTATCACTATTACTATTAGTATTATTATTGTTATGATTATTATTATTTTCGTCACTATTACTACCACTACTACCACTAGCATTATTAATATAAGTATCCTTATGGCCATTACTCTTATATTATATCCATCACTAGTATTATTATTATTATTATTACTAGATTTGGGGGCGATATTAGTATGTTATAAAACTAATAATAATATTATTATTAGTAATATTGAAACCCTTACTTTAATACTATGAATATTACTAAGACTTACTTTGGTTAGTAGTGGTACAATTAATTACTTTGAGAATAATAACCCTACTTTTAATTATAAACTACTATCATCATTATTAGCCTTAGTATTAGGCCATGATAGGGGTAAGATAGGAAATTCTAGTAATTCTAGTAGAGAGAGATTAACCTATAGTATTTCCCTCTTATAGGTGAACCAAGTCAAAACCCTCAGGAGGAGTAGGACCATACTCTAAGCCCGGCGATGTTTTAGGTAAGGGTGTAACTAAGGCCGCCTGTATGTTACGTATCTTACTTGCCTTGGATGTCCTGCATAATTATATGTCGTGTTCTATATGCTATTATCTTAACTGTTTTATGTGTAGTGTGGCTTGGAATAGAGGTATGTTCATGTGCTCTCTTCTCATATGTGCTAATATGGATATGCTGCAAGTTGTGACGTAATGTGATGTGGCCCTTCGGACATGCATGCTAGGGTTTTGAGTGTGGTGATGTGGGATGGAGGCATGAAAGAGAAAAATGAGAAAGTAAGATAACCAAGGGGAAGTAAGTTGGCTAACGTAGGTGAGAATGACCTAAATAACCATGATCCATGAGTGGTGAATAAAAAAAAGGGGAGGGATTTAAAAAAAATGGAAGAGTAGGAGGAACTAGGGTTTGTATGGAAATTTTAGGGTTTGGCATGATAAATATTGAGGATTTTGAATAGGATGGTTAGAGTCCACATGGGGGCAAACTTTACGTATGGAAAGTTGCCTCGAGGCGTGAGGAAGGTAATAGAAGTGTCGTTTGGGTGACTGTGGGCTTCGGGTGAAAAATAGTACGTGGGACAGTTTAAGGGTGCGTAGGAGACTAGGCTAGAGTTTAAGAGGAAGCCCTAATTTGAGTAGGGGAAAGAAGAAAAAGAAAATAATAAAAATAAATGAGAATGAGTGGTGCATTAAGTGAGGATTGAACTTAAGGGTCGTGATGTGTCACAAATCACAAAAAATTCCACACATAACCAAATTGGGTGTGTAATACCCCCCAAATCTAAAACCTATAATTTAATAAATAATCCTCATTTAGGATAATTTAAAATTTAAACTTATTTAATTTAATACTTTTGTGGATTTTTGAGTATATAAAATGGATATGAATATTTAATAAATTAACATAAATATTTTGTTATTTTATCATACTCATTTTATTTAAGTAATTTTCTAAACTAATATTTTGCTAAAAATTATCCTTTTTAAACCAATATATGAAATTCTAATAAATTAAATTATTAAATTAATTTATCTATTAAAAAATATTAAATGCCATTATTTCAAAAGTTATTTTATTTTATTTTCCCCCTTTTATATTTTTCCTTTTTTCCTTTTTCTTCTCCTTTTCCTCCTTTTTCTTTTCTTTTCATTTTCCTCCTTTTTCTTTTCCTCTTCGGGCCGCTCGTCCTTCTTTCCTACCTCCCCCCTCGTGTTGGGCCACTGGCCCACTTCCTTCCTCCTCTCCCATCTCCCCATGCTGTTGCCCAATCCATTCCCCCCTCTTTTTTTCTTTTCCTTTCTCCCCCCACTTGGGCCAACCCAACTCCCCCTTTTTTCTTCCCTCCTATGCACGTTGGCCTATCCATCCTTTTCTTTCTCCTCTGCCTAGCCAACATACCTCTTTTTTCTTTCTTTCTTTCTGCTTCTTCTTCTTCTTATTATTCCCTCCTTCTTCTTCGACTACCGCAAGCCTAACTACAACTTTATCATGCCTCTTGTAGCCACCTGCTACCACCTGCCTTCCTCCTGTAGCCTTCTCTCTTCTCACATCCCTTTCCTTCCATTTTTTGGCCATACAAGCCCATATACCGCAACCCTTGCATGCCCTTCCTTCCCTTTTCTTTCCTTCCTTCTCCCTACAACTCGCCACTCTATCACCTACAGCCACAACACCTAGCTGGCACCCCTTCCTCCTCTCCTCTCCTCTCCTCTCCCTCTTCTTTTTCTTCTTCTTCCCTGTCCATTTTCTCCCTGAAGCTCCTTCCTTCCCCGCCAACTGAGCCCTCTTTCCCCATTTTCCCTTGAGTTCCTTATTTCTGAACCACCACTCCTGCTGCCCAACCAACCACTACATCCACATCCTGACACCCCCTACTATCTCTCTGCACTACCAATCCACCACCACATGCCCCTGTAGCCACCTTCCTTCTCCCTTCATTTTCTTTCGCCTTCTCGGCCTCCACCCTACACCACCACCTTGTGCCGCCATTTTGCCTCTTCCACCGCCTTCACATCCATCCACCAACTCATTAGAACCTCCCCCAAAACCCCAACACAAGCCACCCCATTGCTTCTCCCCACTCCTCCTCCTCAACCCTCGTTTACCTTAATTCCCTACATGCAACTCACACTGCTCATGTAGTGTGAGCGTTGCCTTTTATTTTTAGTCCAATCTTAGTTAATTTTAAGGTATACAAATAGTTGGTATTAGTATATATTAATTAAGCTTTTGACAAAAATTATTCTTTTGATTTTCTACTTCTATTATACTAAAATTTAATATTATTTTTAGGTATTAATTTTTAGTAATCAAAGCTCAAACCTTTAACCAGTGCACTAGTAAGATTTAATTTTTGCTAAAAATAAGGTAACTATTATACCCTACTAGAATGCGTTGATATACGTATGCTAGTACATTAGAAAATTTTAATATGATGTATATGCATGATGTATGTTGTTAAGTATAATGTGTTTAGTGGCATATGTTGGTTGATGAAAAGAAAAGCATGATAATTTATGTGCCATGTGTATAAATAATGCTTAAGGGAAGGAGCCTTATTTTTAATGATAATGCTAAATGCATATGTATGATATGATATGCTAATGTGGCCATTTGTTGCATAAATAATATTATTATAGGCCCTAGGGGCATTTTAGTAATATTTCTTGTGTAAGGGCGTCAACTAAATAAATGTAGGTGCTAATGTATATTAATGATAAATAATAGTAGTTGGTGTTGTTAGATGATGTATATAGACCTTATATATTGATATTTATGTGGCAAGGATATTTTGGTAAAATTGATATAATAAGGGCAAAATGGTAAATAATAAGTTTAAAGGGGGGTAAAATGGTAAATGGACAAATAAGGAGGCTATTTTAGTAATTTTACATAGAAAAGGGATAACTTAGTAATTTTGTAAAGTAAAGGGGTAAAATGGTAATTTAATAAAGGAGAAGGATATTTTAGTAATTTGGCATAAAGGAATGGTACTTTAGTAATTTTGCAAATATAAAGGGGTAAAATGGTGACTTAATAAAGGAGAAGGATATTTTAGTAATTTGGTATAAAGGAAGGTTATTTTAGTAATTTGGCATAAATGAGGGGATTTTGGTAATTTTATACAGTAAATGGTTAAAATGATTATTAAATAAAAGGAGAAGGGTATTTTAGTAATTTGGCATAAAAGAAGGGTACTTTGGTAATTTTGTAAAGAGCCGAAATGGTGATTAAATAAAGGAGAAGGGTATTTTAGTAATTTGGCATAAAAGGGTACTTCGATAATTTTGTAAAAGTAAAGCGGTAAAATGGTGATTGAATAAAGGAGAAGGATATTTTAGTAATTTGGCATAAAGGATGGGCACTTTGGTGATTTTGTAAAAGTAAAGGGGTAAAATGGTGATTGAATAAAGGAAAAGGATATTTTAGTAATTTGGTATAAAGAAAGGGTATTTTAGTAATTTGGTATAAATTAAGGGCATTTTGGTAATTTTGTAGGTAAAATGGGAAAAATGATAATTATAATAATGAAGAAGGGTAATTTGGTAATTTAACCCACCAAAAGGATAATTTAGTAATTTTAATAAGTAATAGGGGCAATTTGGTAATTTAACCAACAAAAGGGGCATTTTGGTAATATTAATAAATAAGAAGGACAATTTGGTAATTTAATTAAGTATAAAGGGTAACATGGTAATTTAACTAACTTGAAGGGTAAATTGGTAACTTAACACGTATGAGGGGGTAAAGTTGGTGATTTAATAAGTATGGAGGATAATTTGCTAATCTAACAGACATAAGGGGTATTTTGGTAATTACACAAACATAAAGGGTAACATGGTAAATTGGCAAATGAAGGGGGTGACTTGGTGATTTTACAAACAAGGGATTTTTTAGTAGTTTTGTAAGGATGACGAGGGTAAATTAATAACTTGCATATGGCCTATCAATGGATTAAATAAGTCTCCATAACCAGACCTAAGTGACACTGTATAATAATATAAGGGTGTGATAAGGTATTTGTCTTATATTCATGAAAGGGGTGTCTTAATCATTAATCGTGCATGGTAATGTGTGTTAGATGTGATATAAGGGCTTTCTAGGGTTACGTGTTCCATGATCCTTCGATGTGGACTAACCAAACTCTAATACCATATTATACTTATGATATGATAACCCTTATGGCATATGAATAAATGGAAACGATTCCTGGATTGGAATTGGATGACATATGGATGGTCTTAGTGGTTTCTTTAGGTTAACATGGATAACTATATGAATAAGGAATGCTTTATAATGACAAAAAAAATTGGGAATGAATAAGTATGTGGTTGTTGTGTTTATCATGGTTACCTTAATTAAGACATTAATAATTAGAGTGGAGGGGGTACTATGTGTCCTCGTACACCAGTGCGACTAGGGTACCTTTGCATCCTTAGGTTGATGGTTGAAGGGTACTGTGTTGCTTGCATGCATAAGTATGATCGGTTTACCTTTGCATCTCCAAATTCTTGATCTTCCCCCTCGAGTTAAACAAATGGAACTGTTGTGCTAACTAAAAGGGAAAACACTAATCATATAAAGTGAAAGATTACTAAGTCGGGCCTAGATGGATTATATTTTGTATACCGGTCCACTAGTTATAATAGTGGCCTAGGAGTGCTTTGTCTTAGAAGATGTATATATGTACCAGTTCACTAGTTATAATAGTGGCCCAGTAGCGCTTTGCCCTAGAGGATGTATATATGTATTCTAGTCCATCGGCTATAATAGTGGGCATCCTGAGCTCAATAAACCAAATCTTGGATATGAATAAATCATGGAAGAATACTAATCACTTATAGTGGAACACCATGTGAGTCGAGGCTAGACAAATCCACTGGTGATAATAGTGGTTAGGAGCCTTCTGCACTAGAGACCAATCCACTAGCGAATAATAGTGGTCAGGTGCATTCTACCTTAAAGTGTATTTCCGATCCACTGACTATAATAGTGGGGTTCGCGCACTCACATGGATATAATTTAAAGATGATGATTGAATAATGATTAATTAATGGCTTAAGACTAAAAGAGTTACTTTCATCCTCATGATCTATTGTTATAATATAAGTTCAGCCTTGATATTTGTCTCTTTTTTGGTATGTTAGGGTATTGCTAAATGAATGGATCTTGTGTTATGCAATTCTTATTGTATGAGGTGTTGCATTGGGTGTTATCTCTAAAGTTGCTTATGGTAATCTCTATGCCCGCGCATGTTATTGTAAGTAGGGCTAATGTGATATTTTTATATCCATTCCATTAGAGAGAATAGCGGCTTAGGAGCATTTTACCCCAAGAAGATGATGCTTTTAATATCCATTCAACTAGAGATAATAGTGACTCAGGAGCATTTTATTCTAAGTAGGTATTTTAGTATGTTCCACAAGATTAAGAATAGTAAGGCCCTTGCTCATTATAAAATAAAAATATAACAATATAACCTATGGGAAAGACACTATTGATTTAAAGTGGAAGAGTACATGAGTCAGAACCAAGGTGTTGATTTTATATTTGTTCCATAGGAGAGAATAATGGCTAGAGAGTATTCTACCCTAAGAAGGTGATGTTTTTAGATCTACTCCATTGGATGATAATAGTGGTTTAGGTGTGTTGTCCCTGAGAAGGTGCTTTAGACTGCTCTACTGGTTTAAGAATAGTGGGGTTTCTACACTCAACATATATAAAAGAATGAAAATGGATTATATCTACTAAAGAGGCCTGGATCATTATCTATCTTATAAGATGTTTCATTTATTTGAATGTACACTCATCATTAGTTGTGAATGCATGTATTATTTGGAACCCTAATTTGCTAGTGTTGTTCCCTTACTTATTACATAGTGTATTGACTACCCTTTTTATGGGTGATGCTCATTCCTAATAGTAGGAGACTCTCATTGTTATGTGTAGGTCTCAAAAGATCCTCTAGATAACTATGCTGCCTATGATGTACTGTGAGGTGATGAGTAATCTTATTTGTACGGGGTATTTAGGTGAAGAGTAATGTTATCCAGTATCTGTATTTAGTTGGATACCCTTTTTGGACTCTTGATCCATGGTATTCCTTGTCTTTTATTTTGATATTGTAACTCAGAGTTAATCTTAAAGCTCAGATTGTATTATAAATGTTTCTTTTGTTTCTAACTCTGTTGCGTTACTATAAATGATTTTAGCCTTGTGATTAATGTAAGGATAGTTGAATAAACCAGACTTATGATAATTATGATAGTAACCCCCAATATTTTACTTATATACTTCAACTGTAAAATAAAAAATTTTAGTAGTAAAAATCGGGGTGTTATAGGTGCACATAGTGTGCTAAAGAGGAGGGTATAGTTGTGCTAATTATAAGGCCAAAAGCATTATGAGTGTGCATGTTAGGTGTGCACGAGTCAAGGAGGGAAGGTGTGCATGGGTTGTGTGGGAAGATGTGTGGTGGTTTGTGCTGTGTGGTGCAAGGAAATGGAATGGGGAGGGTGTGCACAAAGGAGAGCATTATTGTGCAAGGAATGGTGTATGGTTATGCAAGTGCATGCAGGGTTGTGCATTGTATGCATGGGTATGCATGGTTGTGTGTAAGGATTGAGAGTGTAAGGATGTGGGTGTATAGATATGTGAGGGTGTGCATGGTTATATGAGTGCACGCATGGCTGTGCGAGGGAGGTGCATGACTGTGCTCCTCAACAAAATCTGAAACAGAGCATTCAAGGAAGGGAAAAGAGGGTGGTTTGGGTGGTGATGGATAGGGAAATTGATGGGGAGGTAAGGTTATTTGTTGCTAAGGACATGGTGGTGCTTTTTGGTTGTGATGGAGAGGGATGTTGTTGATGAAGTCATGACAATAAAAAGAGCATGGAGGAGGGGAAAAAGGGAATTATCAGGATGGGGTTTCTTTAGATAAATAATAATGGAAGGGAAATAAAGGAGAAGAGAAGTGGGTGATGCAAATACACGTGCATGGGTGAGGTGTGGGTGAAGATGGAAAAACTGAGTGGTGTAGTGGTCAAGTGTGGTTGGTTTGGCATTTGTGTAGTGTGGTTAGGTGAGCTGCAGTGCAAGTGATGTAGTGTAGGTGGTGTAGTGCAAATGGTGCAATGCGTGGTTGTAAAGGGAAAGAAGGAGAATGGAGATGCATGCAAGGGAGGATTGTGAATGACTTAATGGGTAAAGGGGGAAGGATGATTGGGACAGGGCGAAGGAAAAAGGAATAGAAAAAGGTAAAGAAAAAGGAAAAGGAGAAAGAGAATGGAAAAAAGAAGAAGAAATTTTTGGGGTTAGGATTATGATTAGGTTTGGGTTTAGTATTAGAGAATTATGGTAAAAAGTTTACCCTTCAATTGATGCAAGTGTATCCTCATCCATACATCTAAATAAATGTTTTTGATATGTTTTAGATGTTTCTTAAATTTATTGGAGGTGTTTTGCAAGTTGTAAACAATTTCTTGAAGATTTGGGAATAAATTGAAGAATATTACCAAATAGGTAATTTTGTGCAACCAAATGAAGCCTTGATAAGTTGGACATTGTGTCGACAAGTTAAAGATGATAAGATGATATCTTGGACTTCTAGAACCATACATGTAATGTGGGGGTTTACAATTAGTTTGGTTCGACGCTAATTAGCTAAGGTTTCCTAATTAGTTAAGATTTGTTCTTAATTAATTCCCTCCTTGTCCTGAGTTTTAATCTATCTTGATGACTAGATATTTCATAGGTTATGCCTATATATATGGCATACATACAACCTTATAGATAGAATGTGTGTAATGTTGAGTAATATATTTCTCTTTGTGAGTTTCATTCCATTTCATATTCTTTATAAATTAAAGTTGTGCATGTCTATTCATCTTAGTGAGTTTGGATTTGTGTCTTTGAAGATATACTTTTTTGAATCTCTTCAAAATCACTCTTACCTTTGGAAGTCTACTTTGTATCTTTTTCTTGAGATATCTCAAGTGAGGAAATTTTTGTGAATCCTTAGTTGGTAGTTTGGGAGTGTTTGCTTTGTGAAATCACTTTCATTCATATCCATTTCCTACTCTTTGCGTTTGAATTTCATAATTCAAATTGGAGTTGATATATAATGGTGGTTGTATGTTGGAGTGGGCATGTAGATCCACATTAAAAGGGATATTAAAGTATATGTTTATTCTTGTTAAAGATAATCACTTTTCTAGGCCCTTTGTTCCACTAATTTTGCTGATTTTCTTTTTATTTTTCTACACCATTTTTCTCTTTATTTTTTTTCTTGTCTTTCTTAAATTCTACCAACAAACCATTCATTAGCATAGATTAGTACGTCTCCTATCAAGAAACTCATCAAGATCTTGATTTCTTTATCCTTTCTTTCTCCTTCGAGAATCTAGCAAGATTGTAAGATCTCAAGCAACGGTTGATCTTCAATCTTTTCAATACATATTCCACCCAGATCTTGATAAACTTAATCAATATCTTGATAAACTTCATCAAGATTCCCATAATTTTGAAGATACATGTTCTTTTCTTCATAAAATCTTTTTGTTTTTTTATTCTTGTGTGTTACATCCTTTTCTTTTGTGAGTTGTGAGACCACACACACAAAATCACACCTTTCCTTAGGTGATTTCTAGTTGATTATTTTTTGTTTGGGAAGAACATATTCTATTAGGATGTGTATCGTAAAAAAAATTGATTCAATCCTTGATATTTTTCACATGCACTGAATACAAATTGGCTAGTGATGATGTAATAAGATCTTTACTAGAGACCATAATGAAGATGCAAATGCAAATACAACATATGGATGATCAAAGACAAGAGGATCGAGATAAATATGAAGGTATGTTGAGGAAATTATTGCAATTTAGAGTAGGACATTCAAATGAAATATTGGAATATATAGAAGATGTGGACTATATCACATCAAGTGGATCCATTTGAAGACATCCAAGGTATGATCGTGGTGATGATAAGAAGAGCATCAAAGTAGAACTTCCATAATTTATGGAGAGTTTGATTCCGAGATGCTTATTGATTAGATGCAAATAATGGAGTCGATTTTTGAGTTTAAGGAGTATGAAGATCAAATGTAAGTTTTCCATACTCAAACTAAGAAATTTTGCTAGAACTTGGTTTGATAATATCAAGAGGAGTAGAGAAGGAGAAGGAAAACCAAAGATTAAGTCTTGGGAAAATTTGAAGAGGAAGTTCATACCAAGAGAGTTTGAGCAAGAAAAATTTGTCAAAATAATTTCCTTAAGCCAATAAACTTCAAGTGTGGAAGAGTACACAAGAGAGTTCAAAAATCTTTTCCTTGATATGTGATATTCAAGAGAAAAAACTAGAAAACATGTGCAATGTTTCTCAGAGGCTTGAATTTCAACATTAGAGATAAGGTGGAGGTTTCATTATATGAATCACTAGAAGGCTTGATCAAGTTAGCATTGAAGTCCGAAAAACAACTTAAGAAGTGCAAGGTAATATCTAAGCCTATTTTGCACATTTCACATGATATTACTTCTAGTTCAAACACAATTATGGAAGAAAAAAGGTTGTTGCCACGTGAAGATATAAAGAAAGATAAGGTTGTTGAAGACATATAAGCAATGTTATAAGTGTATATGTTATGGAAATTTCGTTAAAGAATGCCCTAACAAGTATAGGATGACATTGAAATAAATTGAAGTGGCAAGAAAAGAGGAAAAGAAGGATGAAGTAAAAGATTATTCTAGTGACGGATGGAAAAGTAAAAATGTTGTTTATCCTAGTATTTTGAAGAAAGAGGAGAGCCATGTTTCATGATGACGAAAATCAAAAACCTATGAAAATAATGTTCATTATTATCCTAAGGTTTCTTTTTGATTACGTGGTTCGACATTGGTCTTTTAGCCATTATGAAATTTAAAGCTTCATGATTATTATTCAATGAGTTATATTGATGATTTGAAGCTAGGGGATTGATATTGTTATGGTTTGGGTTTCATACATTAAGAAAGCATGGTAAAGGTTGATTCGAAGCCACATGTAATGTTTGATTATCATGATGTATTTAGGTCATGAGGTGCTTTTTAATGATCTAACGGATTCCTTGAAGAAACATTAGAAGTCATTCAAGAACAAGCATCACCTTGAAGAATATGTGTTCATCTCGATATTGTGCATGCTCAAATATTTGAATTTGAGTTCAAATTCTTCAATAGGGGGAGAATGATGTAGGATTTCCTCATTCATGCATCTAAATAAGTGTTTGTATATGTTTTCAATGTTTATTAAAGTTATCAGAATTGTTTTTCAAGTGTCAAGCACTTTCCTAAAGATTTGGACATAAATTGAAGAATCTCTCAAAATAGGCAATTTTGTGGAACCAAATAAAGCCTTTTTGAGTTGGATAATGTATTAACAAGTCAAATATGAAATGTGGGTGTTTACAATTATTTTAGTTCAATACTTATTAGCTAAGGTTTTGTACTTATTTAAGATGATATCAAAATACTCAACATGCTCCAAAACTTAGAGATATGTTCGTTTATGCATACTTGAATTCAATACTAGAACATAATATATATTCATCATGGAACATACCAAGAACTTGAAACCACAATACACTACACAATTCCTTAGCCATATTAGAGATAAGGATGTATTACCTCTAAAAAAATATTTTAGCACAAAAATACTCCCAACTTGATGGTTTCCACCAATGCCTTGATTTTTTAAGAGAATCAAGAACCAAATCAATTAAAACTCCTTTTTTGAAACTAATTAAAATAAAAAAAATATTAGAATAAGAAAATAAACATATCTCAACATTTTCTTAAAACATTAAATTTCAAGGAGAGGGAAAGCTAAAACCTTTAACTGCTCCCCAAATCTTAATCCTTCCTTACTTAACAAAAATGAGGCAAAGCTAAAAATAATATTAGAAGAAAAAGGGAAAGAAATTAGCCAAAGGAAAATCCTATAGGCAAGCCTCTATTTTTTTGGTAGAAGAGGAATATAATATAATGGGGGAAAATGGCCAACAGTTAGTAATTTAATAGAAAACGAGAAATTATTAAGGAGAGTTGCCAAATGAATTAGGAGGGAGGTTCTTAACCCTCTTATACTCAAAAAATCAAAGATAGAGGAGAGAGGAGAGAGGAAGTGCTAACTTTAGGTTGAGTGTGGAAACCAAAATGTATGAAAATATATGATGAAGGTGAAGGACATGTAGGGTAATTAGATGGATGATAATGGATCGGTAAGTTAGGGGAGATGCAGAATGATTTGCATGCATCCATAGCTACTAGAGGAGAGAGAACAGTTGGGGAGAGGGAGAGAATAAGAGAAAGTGCCTCAAAAGTGCTTTTGAGATATTTTTAGCTAAATAAAATCATCATAGAATGCTCTAAATAATGTAGAAATAATCCCATTTTACCAAAACACACTTATTAACACAAATAGATTCTAATTAGAACTTTTTCATAAACATTGAAAAGAGAATTGAGACTCAAAATAGAAAAGGATCTGAAATATCAGCATAATCAATCAATAGATTTAGGTAACCAATAAACTAGTTTATCACAGAAATAGAAATGTCTATATTTGAGCATACCGATCTATTAGTTTAGACAAATGGTCAAATAGTACCTTGAAATCCAAACTTTTATTAAGATTTCAATCCATTTTTAAAAACCAAAACTAATTTCTTATATATCAACATAATTTTTATATATTTTGAAGGATTTTAGGATGGAATGATATACCCATGCTTCATCATTTGATTATCTTATACCTTTATACACAACGCTCCATACGCACCCTTATAAGTCAACCTTCCACCCTTTTTCCTTTGCCTTCTCTTTATTACCTATGAAGGCTTCCCTATGCATCCTTAGCATATTTCCATTTCTTTTAGCACACTCATCAACCCTCCCTTTTCTTCTCTCCCTTTCTTTAGAACATTAACTAAGTGTTGGGTTTTCTCCCTCCTTCCCTTTTTGTGTGTCAATCAGGCCTTACCTCTTGGCCTTAATTTTTGATCCATTCTACCACTTAAACACTTTTTCTCTTTTCTCTCTCTTACCTTATCATATTTTTCTAAATGTGGAGAACCATCTTCTTCTTCTTCCCTTTTCTTGTCCTTATAGAAAATTGAGGCCATAGCCTCTTGTTCCCCTCCATTTTTGAGTTCATTTTACCTTCTCTTTTCCCTCTTTTGAATATTCATTTTAACCCTTCTTTATTTTTCTTAAACAAAGAATAGTTAAGGTTTAGAGAGAGTTGAAGAGTTCTTACTCTCCTCCTTTTTAGCTAATCCATCTTGTGGGTTAAGGTTGAGGAAAAATACTCTTATATTCTTCTTCTTTTGATTTAATCCTTTTAAATCAATTTTGAGTGTGCTTTTACTGATTTTTGGGTTCCTGAATCCTTTGGAAATCAAGGGTATGGTAGTTAGCCATTAATAGGAGTTATTTCATTTGTTAGATGATTTTTTTGGATGTAAGACATATCTTTATCCTATGATAAGGCTTGGTGTTCATTTTTTCTATAGTTGTTATCATGAATATGGGCATAGTTTTATGCACAGAATGAGTTATGATATATATATGGGTTTTGATCACATGAATGGATTATGTCTATGGTTTATAATGAAGGTTTTATTTGCTAAGCATGATTTAATGTTTAGCATGAGCTTGTTGATTTACTAAATTTTGAGCATATGAGCATGACTTAGCCATTTTTTCCCTTGGGTATGCAATATTCCAAAATTTAATCTAATCCTAATCCTAATTAATTTATATTTTAATCTAATATAAATATCAAATAATTGATAATTTTATTTTACCCAAATTTCTTGATCCTAAATCTAATTCTAATCCTAATTTTGGGTAATATATATATAACCCAACCATAATTGATAGATAAAATTTTAGATTAATTCCCTAAATTCAAACCCAAACCTAATCCTAATCCTAAACCCCAAAATTTTCCTTTTTCCTTTTTTTTTTATCTTCTCTCCTTTATTTTACTTTTTTTTCATTTATTTTATTTTTTTCCTCCTTAGTTTGCACCCTAACCCACTTCATTCTTTCTTTTTCCCCTCCTCCCCTAGCATACACACCGAACACAACTTATTTTTCTTTTCCCCTTGTTGGCCTTCTCCCTCTTCCTTTCCCCTTTCCCTTTTCTCTTTTGGCCAAACAAAGCCTTACCCCTGTGTCCCCTGTTGTTGTCCCCTTGAAACTCCTACCCCTACAACCTTTGCAATCCAACCCCTACACTTCTGCCTTTACCCACCTACCCTTTGCATACTAAACCTGAATTTCTTCCCGTCATCTTTTTCCTTTTCCCTTCCTTACCCCTCATTGGTTTTCCTAGCCATACATGTATATATATATATATATATATATGTGTGTGTGTGTGTGTGTGTGTGTGTGCGCGTGCACTCTACACACCCTTCCCTCTTGTTCCCTTCTCCACTTTCCCATCCTTCTCTCGTTGAGCTACCACTGAAGCACCCAACCTTCCTACTCTATTTTGTTTCTCTTCTTCTCACCGCCACCACCATCACCCTAGTACCGCCACCTTTACCATCACCCATCACCTTCAGTCATGCCCTCTTCCCTTCCTCCTTTCCCTGCCTACTCGTCCCAACACCACCACCACCATTTATGTCCCATTTCCTTCTTACCCATGCCCACACAACATAGCCATCCAACTCCCTGCTTCATCGCTACTCACACCACTATCTGACCTTCCCTCTTCCTTTTCTTTGCTCTGCCATTGCTATCACACCTCATATAACCACCATGCACTTTGCTATCATCACCCTTCACCAATCATTTAAGCCCTTCCTCCCCTTTTCCCTACCTTTCCTGTTGCTGCCTAATGTGCCCCACCACCAAATCCCTTTCCCCTCCTCTCCCCTTCCCTTCTCCTCCTATCATTACCCTTTTTCTCCAACACAACCCCAACCCCAACCCCACCTTTCTTTACTTTCTTTTCTCCCTACTGAAAACCACACCACTTTCCTGCCATTGACCGTTAACCATTGAATTTGACCTTATATTATTTTGTTGCTGCCTAATGTGAATTTTTTGAATTTGACCTTATATTATTAATATGTTGTTGATATTAGTATTTAAGGTTTGAATATTAAATTTCGTTGTTATATGAGTCTCATAGAAAAAGTTATGTAAATTATAAAATTAAGGTTTTGTGGGAAATATAAATAGTAACCCTAAAGGTAGGCTATTATCCCATGTGTAAAATGTGAGAGTTGGAACTCCATTTTCATATATGATGTCAATAATAATATTTTGGGGATGTGTATTAAATTGGGATGTTATGGGTTTTATGGAAATAAGATATGGTTAAATTATGAAATTAGGGTTTTATGGGAATTATAAATAGTAACCCTAAAAGTAGTCTAATATTGCATGTGTAAGATGTTGGAGTTAAAACTTTATTTTGGGGTATATTACCAATAATAATATTTTAAGGATGGGTATTAATTTGGTGATAAGATGAGCACTAGGGGTAGAAGTTATGCCTGACTAATGGAATTAGGGTTTCTTAAAAGAGAATGTGGCTTGTGCTTGGGAGAATATATTTTGGGACATGTACCTTGCATGTTTGTATGCTAATGTTTAAATAATGATCATTAATCAAATATTAATAATTTATAGTAAAATATTATATAAGTTAGGAGTAGTTGTACCTATCCATTCCATTGAATAGGAATAATGATCAAAAGCTTTACGCCATGGGGTTGTATATTGTTGATAACATTCCACCAGTTGTGAATAGTGGCTAGAAGCATTTTTTCTAGGGTTTTATATTTATGATACCATCCCACTAGTTAGGAATAGTGGCCAAGAACTTTATGCCATAGGGGTGTATATATGGAACCTTTCAATCGGTTGAGAATAATGGGTCCATTAACTCAAATTAAATAATCATTTGAATAATCAAAATCATTAATAAGATATTAATCACTTAAAGTAAAATACTATGTGAGTCATGACGTGTTCTACCTAAACGAGAGTAGTGGCAGGAGCATTTTTCCCTTGGCTGTACCTATTCGTTCCACCAGAAAAAAATAGTGGATAGGAAACTTTTGCCCCAGGTTGTATATCTTTTATGCCATTCCATTAGTTGAGAATAGTGGGTGTTATTGAACTTAACATGGACAAGATTATGGATATTTATTATGTAATTATGATTGTGAGATTAAGAACTGATAAATAATTTGGTACCATTATATTATTTTAGGTGCACATTTATCTCTTATGTGATCTTATGACATTGTGTGACCTTTCTTTGGTTGTATCGTTACTTTACTTAGTATGTAATATATCGACCATCCTTTTCATGAGTGTTGCTCATTCCTAACACCAGATCCACCATGTTTTGTAGGATTTTTGATTACTACTTTTAATATGTTTGCTTTTGGTGATTACATAATCAAAATGACACAAGATATGGTTATCCGGATATCTCTATCTTTCTATGGACTCTTAGTCCTTTATTTTCATTATAAATTTTTCCTTTTCTCTATTTTGTATCCCCTATTTTGGTAGAGTCAATTTCTTCCCACACCTGACTCCTAGGTATAAGATTACTTTTTTCCTTACACCTCATGCATAATAAATATAAATAGTGCCTCTTCTATGTTGGATGCGTCATGAAACCCGTGAGTTTTAACTTTTGTAATCAAGTTTGTAAATGAACATTTTAATTCCTAAAATGTAGGAGTGTTACACTTAGTCCGTTTGATTCTTAGTATGTATTTAGGGTGTATGGCATGCTTGAGTAGGGTTTTATGTGGGAGATATTATAGTGGGTGTATGATTTTATTTACATATTTTTTCATTGAAGTTAACATTTTGAATCACAGGTTTATTAGCTTTGGTGTCTATCAAATGGATTACTATATTGGTTGGGCAAATGGTTGTTTCAGCCACCTAATATTCACTTGCAATCAATGTTACAACCTATGAAATTTATGATTTGATTTTTTTATATGTTATCGGTAAACTACATTGACTCATCAGTTGATGGGACCATCAGTTCGATCGAAGGGGCCATGCTGACACTCTATGGGTACACCATATTGCATATTTTCATATTTCAATGTTCAATCGACTGATGTGAAGCATTTTAGCTACTTTCTAGGTTGATTAACCGATCTACTATTTGATGCTTTTAGTTAACTATTTAGCCTATATTGATGAATTTTCCTTATTGTTATTCCTTAGGATAGTGGTGGATTCTCATAAGGGGTTAATAGTAACATGGTTTATATATTACCTTTTCCATGTATATGAATTAAAGTATGAATTATGACTTTTATTATATTCAAGCATGAATTTCAAGTTTTAGTATGATTTTTTTGTTCTTATCGAAGGTTTTAAACTATTCATGTTGAAGTGTTTTGATTTGTTAATTATTGGTATTTATGTATGTGATTTTTGGTTATTTATGGTTTGGGTTGTTTTGCCTTGACTGGTCAATTGCTTTGCAAAACCAATTGATTGGTTATTTTTGTGTCCAAAGTTATTTTGGTTTGGCCAAGACATGTCGATTGGGTTTGATAAATCCATCGCTTAGTTTGTAAGAACAATCAATTAGTTGGACTAAACATTTGATTGGTTGCTATATATTATTTATTTTGTTAGGTCTAGTACACCTAGATAAGTTGACTACTCCCAAGAACCGATTGATTAGTTTCACTTGTGATTCATTGTTTCGTTATTTCTTTATAGTGATGCTTTACTTACCTTATTTTATGGACATTATTGTGATATCGTCCTTGAATAATAATATTAAAATGAAAGATTAATAGTGGCCTTAATGTAGAATGAATGAAGTGAAGGAAGATAATAGTCATTTATGTCTCTTGTGGCCTTGGGTTTTGTTTTGTACAAATTCTTGTGAAATATTAATATTGGTTGACATGAAATACTAGCATGGATAGTCCTAAGTTATCAACCCAAAATACTATCCTATGACTAGACTCGTATGTTGACATGCAAAGACCACTACACATTGACTAGGTAAGAGCCCACAAAAGGAACCCTTCAATATAACGATACCAATTAATCTATTATACCAAACTAATATGAAAAACTAGCATTTAACACATATAAGGTATTACAATAATATATGCTATAAAACATTGAAGTATACATGCATTAATTGGAATACGATAATAATTCATGTAAACAAATACCACTAAGGCCATAGAATGCTCATACTTGTTCATTTAGAACAAATAGAAACTTACCAATCCTATATCCAATGGATGCTCTTTGAAGTATAATTAGAGCCAACATTAACCCAAATCATGACAATAACAACGACCACATATCTCATTATCAATACTAATAATTCACATAACATCACAAGTAGGTTCATAGACACAAGACTAATAAAAATTCCACAACATAGCAGGTAGGCACAAATGTTTCTTTTAAATCACAGGTAGGTGCAAAAGCTACTGCCAAACTATAGGTATGCATAATGACTATTATCAAACAAGAGGTAGACACGAAGGTAGCTACCGACTAGTCTAATAATCCAATAATAATAATTTCATTTTTATTCATTTACTTGAAGGGAGATCATATCAACTGAGAGACACTAAGGTACTCTAGTAATACTGGCACACCAAGGCAACACAACATGTTACTAACTATTAACCCAAGGGCATAAAGGTACCTTAGTTGCACTAATATATGAAGGTAACATAATACCTTACCAACAAGAATACTTAATCCATAACTATGAACATCATCTATCAGTTCACAAAGCTAGGGCTTGGCTGGAGTACGAAGGCACACCAGGAAAAATCAATAACTAACCATGAATTAACCACATGTTTAGGGTAGCAACCCCTAAAGAGCCACCATTCACAATCTTAAGGCCTTTCACTTTAAGTATTAGTATTTTATTATGGTGACCACAAAATCACAATCAATCACATAGGTCCAACTTTGATACTTAACCTTTTGTACTAATTTTCAATTTATTCAAGATAGTCATAATCAAGGTTAATACCAAGGTTAATCATGAAAATATACTAGGGTCATCCTAGGCTTAATTATTCAAATTCGGACGTATTAGATCAAATATAACCAAAATATCCCATAGATCAACATTATCACATTATCATCCTTTTTTAATTACTAATTCCATTTTATTTATTAATTGTTCATAAAAAGGATAAAAAACATTCATTAAATTTTTCATTAAGCAATTAAGTTATCATTCACGCTAAAAGAGCATTTTACCCTTTATCATGATTCTACACATAAACTCCTAGCATGTACTCTTATTACATCTGAAATCATATATTCTCATGCACAGTAATAAATAACACATATTAGGCTGGGATAAATATCATTTTTTACAAAAAATGACCAAATTGCTTGTGAGATTTGACTGGGTATTTAAGCACAACATAACATTGTGTTGTTTCGTGAATGTGTTGGTAAATATTGGTGTAATTTGAAGTTATATGCAATAAACACATGGGGCTATGTTATATTACATGGATTATGTTTCCATGAAGAATTCATAATGAGTTTTAGGTAAAAGTTCAATGTAAGGAAATAAACATGGTGGTCTTATGTTTCCTAAATATAAACTGTGCTTTTTCTATATTTCTAAAACACATTGCTTTGCCCTGTAGGGTTTTTTATTCTATAAAAGGAGATATATTAAAACCATAGACATCGAGAGTTCTGCATCCCAACTTCTTCTTCTCTATAGACTTCTCCCTTCAAAGAGAATTGTAGATTTGTATAATTGAGTGATTGATTGATTGAATCATATTGTAATTACAAAAAAGCACCAATAAGATCGCTACTTTTTCCTAAATTATTTTTTTTGTGTGTGTTCTCTCTATTATTCATAATCTTGTTAATCTTGATTTGGTGTGGATCTATCTAAATCCATGCTATCCACATCAATTTGGTATTAAAATTGTGTTGTTGAAGAGATTTGGTAATTGAGATGGGTACCATATTTGATATTGAGAACTTTAATTGATCCATCAATTTAGGAGTATAGAAATTAAAGATGTGGGCGATTCTAATTCAAGATGTGTTGGAAAAAGCTTTATCCTGTGATTCAAAGAAGCCAAAATCGATGAAAGATGAGAGATTAGAAAAATAGATCTAAAGGCCCTCTCCACCATACTATTATGTTTGTCAAATGAGGTATTATAGGAAGTGGCAAAAGAATCGATGGTGACTACCTTACGGTTGAAGGTAGAGTCATTGTACATAATAAAGTTAGTTGCAATTTGGCTCCTATTGAAGAGTCAACTTCATGACTTGAAACTAAGTGAGGGTCAATATTTAAAAAATCATTTGGGTAATTTTGAATATGTTGTTATAGAGCTATATAATATAGATGTTATAGTAGATAATGAATATTTGGCTATAATGTTGCTATGTTCTTTATTCGCAATTTCATGAGGCATCTTTATATGGGAAGGATGAGTTATTCCTTGAGAATTTGAAATCCACCTTGATATATTGGGAGTTGATTACTATCCAGTTGACAGGTAGTAGTACTTTTAGGGACTCATATAGTGAGAGATTGTTAGCTATGGGGCGAACACAAGAGCAGGGGTTTGATAAGAACCTGCCCTTAATATCAACACCAGTAATGACAGGAGAGTTGAAACATAATCACAGCTAGATTTAACGCAATGGATTTAGGTGAGAAAGGGAAAATGCACTATTGATATGAAGAGAAAGAGAAGTTATAGCCAAGGATTTGAGGTCCTGGCACCTCCCACAACCAACTTAATTCCTGCCCTTCCCCTCTCTCTCCTCCCCTCTTAATACTCGAGCTAGAAACTTCTTTCCCTCCCCCTGATATCACATACTCAATTCAACCTAATAACATAATAAGGTGACTCCCCTAGCTAACAGACCCTTCCCCGACGTATAAAATAAAATAGCAAAATAAGACTCAACACACTGGGCACCTCAACAATTAGCTAATTAGCACAATTCTTATTCCCCAGTTCCTCTTTTGCCCTTCCTCACATATGTGTATTGAATTAAGGGTCTATCATTACCCCCCTCTCGGACTTTCACCTTGTCCTCAAGGTGGAATTCAGGAAATTGTCCATTCATGAGTTCAAAATCTTCCCAAGAAGCCTCAAAATCTGGCAGGTTCTTCCATTTGATAAATTTTTCCAGTCTTCCCTTGGTATTATACTTCAAATCCAGTAGTGCTTCCGGTTCAACCTTCCACTCTAAATTTGCAATAAGGATGGGTGTAAAAGGCTGCCCCTGATGCCTTGCCCCCACGGATGGCTTCAACATTGATCTATGGAATACCGGGTGGATGGGAATATATTCCGAAAGCTTGAGACAATAGGCCACCGGCCCCACCTTATCCTCCACCTGATATGGTCCAAAATACCTTGGAGAGAGCTTCTCATTCAAGCAGCGAGCGAGAAAGCGGTGCCGGTAGGGCTTGAGCTTGACATAAACTCAGCTACCTATGTCAATCTCCAAATCTCTCCTCCTCTAGTCAACTTGTACTTTTATTTTGTCCTGCACTTGTAATAAGTGCTGCTTCAGTTTGTCTAGGACAACATCCCTATTTTTTAGCTCAAAATCAACCTCAGCCACTGGGGAACCTTCTGTTGTGTACCGTAGCAGTGTGGGAGGGTCTCATCTATAGAGGGCAGTAAAGGGAGTGGTGCGAGTGGCCGTATAGAAGGACGTGTTATACCAAAATTCAGCCCATGGTATCCATTTCACCCACTGATTGGGATTGTCACTTGCAAAATAGTGCAGGTATGTCTCTAAGCTCTGATTGACTACCTCTGTCTGTCCGTCCGTTTACGGGTGATAGACTGTGCTGAAACAAATAATAGTTCCCTGTGTCTTGAAAAACTCTTTCCAAAAATTACTCATGAAAATTTTGTCATGATCGGATACAATTGAGTTAGGAATCCTATGTAGACGTATAACCTCCTTCATAAAGATAGCCACAACTGATCAGGCAGTAAATGGGTGTCTTAGTGGGATAAAGTGAGCATACTTGGTAAGACAATCCACAACCACCAGGACACAATTGAACCCATCCGTGGTCGGCAACCCCTCGATGAAGTCTAGGGATATATCTTCCCAGACTTGTTGTGGCATGGGCAGAGGTTGAAGTAAACCTGCAGGGCTGAGGGTGGAATATTTGTGCTATTGACAAGTACCACATGATGCCACAAAGTTCTAGACGTCTTTGCGCATTCTAGCCTAGTATATCTCCCTGGACAACCTTTGGTAAGTCTTCAATACCCTAGAATGTCCTCATATTCCACTGCTATGGAATTCGGCTAGGAGGCGCGGTATCAGAGGTGAATTTTCTAGTAGGACCAGCCTATTCCGAAAAAAAAAAGATTGTCATTCCTGAGCTGGTAGCCTTCCTCCATTTATGTTCCTAGCTGTATCTTCTTCTTTATCACTCCCAGCTTAGGATCATTATCAATTTTGGATTGAAGGTCACTCCAATTGTCTATCCATGATGCTAAAATTGCAGAAAGAGTAACTAATTCCCCCAATTGAGAAAGAGCATCAACAACTCTATTCTCCCCACCGGGCTTATATTCAATATTGAAATTAAAACTCCAGAGTTTTGAGAGCCATTTAAGGTGTTCCTCTGACAAAACCCACTATTCTGGCATAAATTTTAAGCTTTTCTGATCTATTCTAATCGTAAATTGCCGCCCTATTAGATAGTGTCACCACCGCTGCACGACCAACACTATTGCCATCAATTCTCGCTCGTATACTGATTTCAATTGTGCCCGCTGTCCTAAGGCTTGGTTGAAAAAAGCAATAGGACATCCCTTTTGCATTAATACTGCTCCTATTCCTACCCCGGATGCATCTGTTTCTATTACAAAGGAGGATTTGAAATCAGGTAACCCCAGAATTGGCACCCCAAGCATGGCTTCCTTGAGTCAATTAAATGCCTTCTGAGCTTCCTCATTCCACTCGAAATAGTCTTTTTTAAGCTAGGCTATGAGAGGCACTGCCAATTGCCCATAATGTCGCACAAACTTGCAATAGTACCTAATTAGCCCCAGGAATCCTCTTAATTCCCGTAGGTTTTTGGGTACTGGCCATTCATTCATGCATTTCAGCTAAGCCGGGTCTGTGGCTACACCTTTGTCCGACATAATATGGCTCAAATATTCCAGCTCCAGCTGGGCAAATACGCACTTCTTCATATTAATAGTTAGCGAATTCTCACTCAGCACTTTAAATACCTCCCCTAGGTGCCTGATATGATCTTCCATGTTTCTGCTATATACTAAGATATCGTCAAAAAATACCAGAACAAATTTATGGAGGTAGGGTCAGAATACCTCATTCATTAGGCCTTGAAAAGTAGCCGAAGCATTCGTTAACCCGAATGGCATTTCCAGGAACTTGTAATGCCCCTGGTAATGCCCCTCGTGTGTATGGAATGTAGTTTTTGGAATATCCTCTTGGTGAACCTGGATTTGGTGGTATCCAGATTTCAAATCGAGCTTGGTGAATATGGCTACCCCATTCAACTCATCCAATAGCTCATCGATGACTAGAATGGGAAACTTATCCAGAACTGTCACCTTGTTGAGGGCCCTGTAGTCTACACAGAATCTCCAACTCCCATCTTTTTTCTTAACCAGTAAGACAGGACTTGAGAAGGGACTGTGACTGGGTCTAATTAATCCCACGACTAACATTTCTCCCACCAACCTTTCTATCTTATTTTTCTGTATCTGTGGATAATAGTAGGGTCATACATTGACTGGAGCAGTCCTGAGTAGTAATGGGATACGTTGATCAAAGTCCCTGGGGGGTGGCAGACTGTCCGCTACCTTCAGCACCTCTGGGAACTGATCAAGGACCCTTAAAATTGATTGGGGTATCTCAGAATGGGTGGATAACTCCTCCATTTGTAAAAAACAGCATTCCAATAGCATCCCACTTCCTTCCTTGTGCATAGTTCGCACTAAGGATTTCAAGGACACCTGAGTTTTACACCGGTCAGCCTCCCCCCTCAAGGTCACTTGCATTTTACCCACATGGAATGTCATCAACAGTAATTTCCGATTAATTTTCATCGCTCCCAACTTCTCGAGCCATTGCATACCAAGAATCATGTCTGCACTTCCTATGTTCAGAGGAAGGAAATCCTCACTTACCTCAATTTCCGGAAGGGTAAGTGAAATTCCCCGACAAATGCCTTTCGTTTGGACTGAAATTCCAATGCCCATCAAGACCCTATAAGATGTCGTCAATGATAGTGGTAGCTTTAGTTGGTGGACTAATTCCTAGGCTATGAAATTGTGAGTAGCACCATAGTCTACCAACACCACCACCGATTCCCCGCAGCTTCATCATTCTGGGAGTTGTGAAACCCATAACTGAATTAAGGGATAGTTCAACCCACCCTTCTACTCCTCCTATTGCCCCTTCTTCCGGTGCTTCTAGCTTCTCTTCCTCTTTGTCAAGTTCTTGCGAGTCATCCACCACAGCAGCTGGAGTGCTTGATTCTTATAAACATGCCCTAGACTGAATTTCTCTTTGCACCTGAAACAAAGGCCCAGCTCTTGGCGGCGTAGAAGCTCAGCGTCGGTTAACCTCCGGTGTCCTGGTGTTCGTCAGATGCTCGCCGGTTCCCCCACGTGGCCCATTGCAGTCGTCGGTGGTGCCCCTAACTTCGCTGCTGCGAATTGTGTTCTCAAGGGAATCGTAGAAATCAACTCAGAATTTACCCATTTTAAGCTCGGTGGGCCTTAAGCTAAATGGTCTATTTTGGGCCCAGACCCACCCCATCCTCCCCGGCCGGCTTAGACCACTCTGTTCATATCCTCGAGCATTCACACTGCCACCATAATCTCTGCCAGTCCACAAGGTCTCATCATCCTCACCTCGGCTTGAATGGTTGGTTTCAGGCTGTTGAGGAACGTGCCTTTGAGCACTTCTTTTGAAATTCACCCTTGCAGTGGCTCTACTAAGAGCTCAAAATTCTCTAGAAATTTCTCGCAGAGGATCCCTTCATGCCTATGGGGAATTGAAGGAGTAAGGTCTCCTTAAACCCATGCTAGGATGCAAACTTCCTCCCTTCTTCCATGTCCTAGCAAACTTCCTCCCTTCTTCCATGTACTAGAACCAGGCCAATGCCTTCCCCTCCATAGCCACCGCTACAGTTTCGAGTCTTTCTTCGCTCATTTGGTTCCAGTTAAAGTATCTCTCTGCTCGAAATAGCCACCCATCTGGGTCAACTCCATTGAATATAGGAAGCTCCAGTTGTCTTATTGATCTATTTTCCAATCGCCTACCTTTAGATTCTGTATTTGCACGAAACTCCAAATGAGAAGGTGGTGCCATCCCTATAAATTCATCGGTCCTGAGCTCCCTTGGAGCAGGGGATGAAGAAACATCCATCATCTGATCCAACTTGCTGAGCACCTTACTCATTGTTTTCTCCAGAGCCAGAATCCTTTTCGTGTCATCACGCACCGATTCAATCTCTTTTTGCCACTCTTCTTGTACCACCACTAATTTCTCCTCTAGAGCATCCACCTTCTTTTGTGCCATTTCTGCCCGTCGAACTGCTCTAATACCAATTTGATAAGAACCTGCCCTTAATATCAACACCAGTAATGACAGGAGAGTTGAAACAGAATCACGTCTAGATTTAACACAATGGAATTAGGCGAGAAAGGAAATATGCACTATTGATACGAAGAGAAAGAGAAGTTACAGCCAGGGATTCAAGGTCCTGGCACCTCCCACAACCAACTTAATACCTGCCCTTCCCCTCTCTCTCCTCCCCTCTTAATACTTGAGCTAGCAGCTTCTTTCCCTCCCCCTGACATCACTGACTCGATTCAATCAAATAATAGAATAAGGTGACTCATCCCCTAGCTAACATACCCTTCCCCGATGCATAAAATAAAATAGCAAGATAAAACTCAACACACTGGACACCTCAACAATTATCTAATCAGCACACTTCTTATTCCCTAGTTCCTCTTTTTCCCTTCCTCACATATGTGTATCAAATTAAGGGTGTATCAGGGTTTAGTAACCATAAATAGTCAAGATCTAAGTCAAAGCATTGGTAAAAGAAAGTGACATGCTATAAATGTCACAAGAAGAGGCATGTTAGAAAGTTTTGTCTTAATAGGAAGCCCGATGCTACGTCTGGTGAGTCATTTAGTACAAAGGATGCCACTATAGTTTCTCATGATGATAGTGATGGAGATATGATGTCAGCCACTAATACACATAAAAAGACAAATTATAGATGGATCTTTGATTTTGGGTGCTCTTACCATTTATGTCCTAACTAGAGTTGGTTTCAAACCTTCAAGGTGACTCAGGGTGAACTTGTCTTGATGGATAATGATGTTGCTTGCAAAGTTTTCAAGATAGGATGGTGAAGTTGAGGATACATGACTATGTGGTTAGGAAACTGCCCAACATGAGACATGTCTTGGAAATGACCAAGAACCTCATCTCTTTGAGTTTATTGGATTATGATAGGTACTGGTGTGTTATTGAGGATGGTAACCTAAGAGTTGTAAAAGGGGATTTGGTGACAATGAAGGGGAAGTGGGTTGGGACATTGTATAGGTTGCCAGGTTCCACTATTATGGGGATAACTGCTGTGACATCATCAAGTTTGTCAACTTCAAATGTTACGAGACTTTGGCACATGAGGCTGGGCCATATGAATGTCAAGGTTCTAACTTAGCTATCTAAGAGAAGGCTACTGGATGGATAGAGTATAGGTGCTATGGAATTTTATGAGCATTGTGTATTTGGCAAGAAGAAGAGAGTCAACTTTTATATAGTAAATCATAGTACGATAGTGTCTGTTGAGTATATCCATTCATATTTGTGGGGTCTAATGAGAGTGGTTTCCAAAGGCAGTTTACGGTACTTGCTCACATTTATTAATGGCTTCTACAAAAGGTATGTTTTTATTTCTTAAAGCATATGAACGATGTGTTTGGTGTTTTCAAATGTCAATTGACCTTGATAGAGAAGAAGATTGGGAAGTAGGTTAAGTATCTTAGGAAAGATAATGGTCTTGAGTTTGTTGAGTAAAGTTTCATTGATTTTTGCCAAGGCTATGGGATATAGAGACATCACACCTATGTTGGAATACCACAATAGAATGGGGTTACTAAGTGAATGTGATGCAAGAGAAAACACTCATGAATTGGAATTCATTATTATAAAACCAAAATTTCTTCATTTAGAAAATATCACTCACAATATTGAGGACAAATGGATGGTTATGTTGCTAGTAATAGATAAAACATACCATACAAGCTACTAGGTGTATACGTGCATGTGCATGGCATGCATGGAGTACATGGCTACGTGTATGGGGGGAAATAATATGTAGCTTGGAAATGCATATTAGTTGATTTAGTAATTTAATTAATAAATTAGTAGAGTTAGAGATTAGCTAGAGAATAAAGTAGCATAAATCTTCCTTTTTGAAGAATATTGTATATTCTATTATCTTTTAGCATATTATATATCCTACTATCTTTTATCTATGTATCTTTTGAAGAATTATACCTTTTAGCTAGTATCTTGTAATCGGTATCTTGACTATATAAAGCCATATAAACCATGATTGGAGATAGATCATTGAAGGAATTGAAGTTGAATGCAAATTGCATGTATTGAATTTTATGTGAGTTCATCTCAAGTTTAATCGAATTTGTGTGAATGATTAATCTTGAAACCCTAATCTCTTCATCTGTGCGAATTAGAGATTAAGTACTATTTTTTTTAAACTCCATAACCCATGCCCTTCTAGCCAGATTCATTATCCAAACATATCCTAAAATCAAAGCCATAAATTAAAAAACCCTAACCCTAATTTTCAAAACTAAACCCTAACCTAAACCCAAACCCAAACCCAAACCCACAAAACCATCCATTATCAAACCCTAATCATCCTCATCATCATCTCATCATTGTCAAATCATATTCATCATTCATCTATCAAATTCGGATAATCATCATTGAATCATCAGCACCATCGAATCATCATCACCATCACCAAATCATCATCATCATTATTGTACCCTATTCAAATATCTACATCCTTAATTCATCATCTTCAAAACTTCTTCTTCTTAACTATAACATAATCAAGCATTGGTTTTACATAATTAATATTTCCATACTCCTACACACATCTAGATGAATAGAATCCTAATAGATAGAGACTTTTGGGATGAGGTGGTTCATATGACAACATACTTGGTGAATCAACTTCCAAATTGGTCCATTTATTTTAAAGGCACCAGTGGATTTGTGGTAAGGTAAGCTAACTGATTATTCTAATTTACATGTCTTTATTTTTCCAAATTATGTATATGATGGTAAACTTGAGCCTAGAGCCAAGAAGTGTATCTTTATTGGTTTTACATCTAGGGTAAAGGGGTACAAGTTATGGGACTCAGTTGCATCCAAGTTCTTAACCGGTAGAGATGTTACCTTCAATGAGTCCATATTCCTCCAAAAGACTAAATCTTATGATGGTATCAATAAAGAGGTGGAGTAAGAAAGTGCTTCAAGCCATATAGAGGTTAAGGTTGAGTTAGGTGATAGAGACCCTTTTAATAGACCCACTACTGCTGAAGTGGGTATATCTAGGTAGTAGGTAGAGAAAATTAGCATTGCTCCAAGTAGAGGAAGGAGGATTGTCAGGCCTCTAGTTAGGTACAGTTATGAAGAATTGGTTAGCTATGCTTTATCTAATACAAAGATAGTTGTTGATGTGCATGAGGTAACATCATTCTTAGAGGCTGTTGAGAGTATTGCTTTTAGTGAGTGGTGTGCTGCTATGGAGGAAGATATGGAGTCCTTATTGAAGAACTAGATATGGTAACTTATGATGTCATCAAGGATGAAAAATTTTTTTGATTACAAATGGGTGTATAAGTTCAAACACGGAGCTTTGTGGGTTGATATGTGGAGTTATAAGGCTCATTTAGTTGCACATGGGTTCAGTCATGATCTAAACGTGGATTATAACAAGGTAATTTCTCCTATGGTTAAACATACTTCTATTCATACCTTACTTGCATGTGTGGCCATGCATGGCTTCGAGTTAGAGAATATGGATGTTAAAACTATATTTTGCATGGTGAGATCAAGGAGAAGATTTACATGCGACAACTTGATGGGTTTGTAGTTGAGGGGATGCGTAATCATGTGTGTCTATTGAGGAGGTCACTATATGGTTTGAAGTAGTCTCCTAGATAGTGGTATAAACGATTTAATTAGTTTATGCTTAAGCATTTTTTCTCCATGAGTGAGTATGATGGATGTGTATACTTGAAGGAGGTGGAGAGTGGATCTTTTATGCATCTTTTGATATATGTTGATGATATGATTATTGTAGAAAAAGATACGTCTGATTTTTACAAGGTGAAAGCAATGCTGAAGAGTGAGTTTGAGATGAATGATCTTAGAGTTTCAAAGATGATCCTTGGCATATAGATCATTAGAAACCATAAGTAGAATAATTTGTACTTATCACAGGAGTCCTTTGTGAACAAGGTGCTAGAGAGATTTCATATGATGGATGCCAAGATATTTAGCACTCCAATGGCTACTCACTTTAGATTGTCCACTTTATATTTTCTTAAATCTAAAGAGAAATATGAGTTCATGGTGACCGTTTCATATTTGAATGCTATTAGTGGTATCAAGTATGCTATGGTGTGTACCCGACCTAATATTGCTCATGTTTTCAGTGTTGTGAGTCGATATATGATGAATCCAAGAAAGGCTCACTGAAAAGCAGTGAAATGGATCCTTAGGTACTTGAAGGGAATAACATCAACATGTATTGAGTATGGAAGATCAACTAATTCTCTTATGGGGTTCATGGACTCTAATTATGGTGGAGGCCTTGATAAAAGGAGATCCACTAGTGGATATGTTTTCTGTTTTGGTGGTTTAGCTATTAACCGAAGGTTTTCCTTGTAGGATGTAACAACCTTGTCTACTATTGAGATAGAGTTTATGGCTATGACAGAGGCATTTTAGGAAGCCTTGTAGCTTGGTAGATTAGTATGAGAGTTAAGGTTTGGTCACGGTGTTCTAGTTATTCGTGGTGATAGTCAGAGAGCTATTTTTTTAGTGAAGAACCATAATTCTTTCCATCGTTGAATGAAGAATAAGGTATCACTTTGTTCGGGTTACTAGTGCCATAGGTAAAGTTGTGCTAGAAAAAGAGGATAGTTTGGATAATTTAGGTTATATGCTAACAAAGTTACTGACTGTGAGTAAGTTTGAGTGCTTCTCAGACTTGATTGGTGTCCTTAAGCTAAGAGGTCCTTTGTTGGACTGGGGTTTTTGTTGGGCTGGGGTTTTTTGTAGAGGCCTTTACTTGTTATGTATTACAATTATTGTGTCAAGGTGGAGAAATGTGAGATTTATTTAGGTATTTAAGCACAACATTTTGTCGGTTTGTGCATATATTGGAGAAGTTTGGTGTAATTTGGAGTTATGTGAGAGAAACATGGGGGGCCATGTTATATTACACCGATCATGATTCCTTGATGAATTCTTGATGTGTTTCGGGAAAAATTCAAATGTAAGGAAATAAACAGAGCGGTCCCATGTTTTTTCTATATTTCCAAAATAAGTTGTTTTGCCCTGTAGAATTTTTTCTTCTATAAAAAGAGACATGTTAAAACCCTAGCCATTGAAATTCGTGCTTCTAAACTTCTCCTTATTATCCATAGAATTCTCCCTTCAAAGAGAATTATAGATTTATGTAATTGAGTAATTAATTGATTTAATCATATCGTAATTACACAAGGGTACCAATAATATCTCTACTTTTCATGAATTTTTCTATTTTGTATGTGTTCTCAACTGTACATAAATATTTTTAATCTCGATTTGGTGTGGATCTCTCTAAATCTATTCTATTTATGCAACATTTCCCTCAGGGCATACAACAATAATAATTATAGCTTAAATATATCTAACCATGATTATAACACCCCAAAATTCACGACTTTTTTTTAAAAGTGGAAGAATTTAAAATTTAAAAACCTGTGAATTATGGGGATGTTGCCACCACACTTAGTACCAAACCAGTTCTCTCCGACCATTTTCAGTACCAAGTGCTAAGGCTAATAAAATATTAATATTAACTTAAATCAAGAGTTCATGAAAGAACTAGAAAGATCATAACACCAAAATATCTGAGTACGCGTAAAGGATTATAATTCATATTCAAAAGAGAGATAAACTTACAACTGATAAAAGATTCATTTTAAAATATGCAATACAAGTAATAGATCATAAAAGAATAAATCCGATACAAAGGAAATAGAAGAAGAAGATAAAATAACAAGAAGAGCAGATTTGACCACACTAATCTCAAACTTCGAGCCAAAACATGTTCAACACTCAGCCTCGAATGATGTCTCGCCCACCTACACAAAGTTAGAAGGGCCTACTACTCATGGGAATGAGCAACACCCATGAGAAGGGTGATCAGTATGCTACGTACTAAGCAAGGTAACCGTGCACTAAGGCCAACACATAAAATCACATAAATAATGTAGAAGAAATAAAGAAGCATATAGTTCAACATAACAACGTAATATCGAACAATCATTCGGGTAGATACATAAAGGCCCATTTATAGTCCGGATTGATTATTTAATTAATCTCTGATTAGAACTCATTTCACACCATGCTTTTTAACAAACCCATGTGAGTACAGGAACCCCACTATTATAGCCTGTGGAACAGAAACACACAGGGCATAAAACTCTTAACCACTATTATTCGTCGGTGGACCGGTCTGGCCCCTTCTCGCATGGTGTTCCACTATAAGTACTTAGTGTCTTTCCCATGTCTTAGCATCAATATGTTCGGTTTTTTTGAGCATGGAATCCCCTACTATTATAGCCGGGGGACCAGAAATGCACAGGTACAAAGCATGACCACTATTATTACCGGTGGATCGGTCACATATAGGACATCATGCCCTAATCACTATTATTCGCCGATGGATCAATCTGGGCCCGGCTCAACAATATTCTACTTTAAATGATTAATGTCTTAAGTGTATTATTCAAAATTTTTTAACCCTAGACATACATGACTCACTCCCTTACACTTATCTTCCAACAGACCCGTACCACATCATGATAACCCTGCGCCTCCTATCTTGCCCAACAACCTTTACTCTATACTCAAACTCACATTAGAACTCCAACACCGAAATGTGTGGGTCAAGGCCCACTACTACACACCTCCAAGTCCACTTACTTCCTTACTCTAGGGTTTTTCCCAGTAACCCTAATGTAGTCCTAAGTGGCCCATCCTACTCCACTTCACACAACCCAAATCATTTTAACTCTCCACACACCACAACTCATAAATTCCATCCTCATAATTACCCTATAATCATCAAATCCACATGATATCACAAAACCCTAAACAGCCACACAAAACCCTAATTGTCCACATAAACCCTAGCTCGGTCTCCCACGTACCCTTATATTGCTCCACGTACTATTTTTCATCCAAAGTGTTCAAACACCCAAACAACACTTACATTACCTTCCTCACATCCCAAATCAATGTTCCATACATAAATTTCATTCCCATGTAGACTTTATACATCTAATGCAACCTTTCAAACTTTTCATGCAAACCCTAAGCCCCCACGTGAAACCCTAGATTTGACCAAGCAAACCTTAGATCCATCCATGCAAAACCCTCGATTTCTCCATATAAAAAATTTATATTCAAAACCCTAGATTAGATCCTCCCATGCAACACCATAAAATCTGCCATGCAAAACCTTAAGTCCATCCATACAAAATCCTAAATTCTTTCAGGCAAAACCCAAGATTCCTTCATATAAAACCCTAAATTCAATCTATACAAAGCCCAAGGTTTCTCCATACAAAACCCTAAATTCAATCCATACAAACCATAGATTAGATTCTCCTATATTACACCATAGATTAGATTATCCCATGTTACACCATAGATTAATTTCTCCTATATAAAACTACAAATTAAGTCAACTCACATCCCTTGGTCAACTTATTTCCCATTCTCCTTTTTCATCCTTTCCTCCACACAAACCATATTAACATCCTCATATGCATGTCTTACAAGTTCACAACACATATCATCACATACTATAATATTTCATGACATACACATAGTACACATGCCATATAACAACACATGAACACACTTTTACTCCACGCCATACCACACACAAAATAATTAATAATGATAAACATAGAATACATAGCATACAAAACATATAATGCACATAAACATACATAAGGCCTTAGTAACATCCTTACCTAAAACGACACTAGTCTTAGAGCACGCTCCTACACCTCTTTAAAGCTTTGACTGGTCTCACCTATATGAGGGAAAAACTAGAATTAGATTCTCTCCTACCAAAAATACTATTAACTACTAACTTATTTTAAGACTAAGCTTTTGATAAAATAATAAAATAATAATAATAATAACCATTAAAAAATTACTAAATTTGGATAAAAATAAAAGAAATAATAATAATATCATAAAAGTTGATAATATAAAGTTGAAGAATTTACCCTAATAATAATAACAATAATGATACCAAAATAATAATAGCAAAGATACTAAAAATAATACCAATGTTAATATTAATAAGAATACTAATAATAGTAACAACAATAATAAAAAGGGCATTATTCAAAAACAAAGTAAAATAAAGGCTTCGACCCCTTTACCAAAATAATACTAATAATAACATTAGTAAAATAAATAACAAAATTTAGTAATAATAATAATAATAATAATAATAATAATAATAATAATAATAATAATAATAATGAAATAGTAATAATGATAATGATAAAAACCATAATAATATTGCAAAAATGATAATAATCATAATGGTAATAATAGTAATGATAATAATCAAAAATAAAATGAAGTAAGGTTTTGACCCTACATCGAATAATAATAAACTTATTAAATAATAATAATAATAATAATAATAATAATAATAATAATAATAATAATAATAACACTAATAATAATAATAAATTCTAATGATAAAAATAATGATAATATTAATAATAATAGGACTTGATATTTATAATACCACTACTACGATTCAAAATAGGCACAATATGGTTTCAACCCTATATAGAATAATAATACTAACACTGAAAATAATAATAATGATAATGATGATGATGATGATGATGATGATGATGATAATAGTAGTAGTAGTAGTAGTAGTAGTAATAATAATAATAATAATAATAATAATAATAATAATAATAATAATAATAATAATAATATCATATTAATATTAATAATAAATATAATAATAACAATAAGAATAAAAAATGAAAAAATTGAAATAAGAATATAATAGGGATTCAACCCTCAATAGAAATGATAATAAAAACATTAGTAATAATAATAACAACAATAGTAGTAGTAGTAGTAGTAGTAGTAGTAGTAGTAGTAGTAGTAGTAATAAATGAAATAAAATAGATTAAGGCTTGTAAAAATAGGGTAAAAGGGTTGAGAGGGTCTAGGGTTCAACCTTAGGCTGGTGGTGACAGGCGGCACCGACAGTGGTACACAACGATGGCAGCGGTGGCCAGAAAAAGAGAAGAAAAGGGGAAAAGTTGAAGGCTGGGAACAAAATAGGGAGAATGAAGGTGGGAGTAGAGGTGACTATAGTTTCCTAAAAGGAGAGGAATAGAATGGAGGTGGTGGCTCAACCAAAGGTGGTAGCGCACAATGGCGGCGGCGGTGGCCGAATGGGGAAGAAGAAGAAAAAGAGAGGAGGAGAGGGAGGAAGAGGAAAAGAGAGGTAGTGGAAGGTAGAGGGTGGTCTGGGGAATAGGTTGGAAGGTGAAAGGAGTGGCGGTAGCAGCGTAAGTGGTGGCTAAGGGTGGTTTGAGGGACGACGAAGGTGGAAGAATAGGTTGATTGAAGAGCAAACTTTGCATGACTGGAGGGGCTTGCGAGGAAGAATCGAGGGGGATGGGTGGTTTGGTTAGTTAGAGGGCGGTGTTGGGAGTACTCGGGTGGCCAGAAAGGGTGACGTTGTTGGCCGGAGGCTGCGGAAATGGTGTCTGAAGTGGCAGTGGTGGCAAGGTCGGGAATTTCTGGGTAGGGATCAAAAGTTCGATGTAGGGCTCATTATGGGGGTATTTATTGATTTTAGAAGGGAGGTTAGGTTTCTGTGGGTTGGTTAGGGAATAGGGAAGGTTGGTTTGGGCTCACCGGCGGTGAGGTTGGCCGACAGAATTTCAAAATGGGCAAGTAGCCGGCTGGTGGAAAGGGAAATCATGCAAGAAACTGGGGATGGTTAGTTGGGTTAACGTGGCTGCTGAATCGGCAAGGGAGAGAGAAGAAAGTGTCCGGTCAAATCGGACGTAACCGATGGCGAAAAACTAGGGTGGGGCGGCAAAGTTGCAGGTTGTCGACGACGGGGAAGGAGGAAGGAAGTAGAAGATGAGAGAAAGGGTTGGACCGGCGGTCTGGGGAAAAAGAAAGAAAGGAAAAAGGAGAGGAGAACTGGGCCGGTTGGCGTGGTGAGGGGTGTTTAAATTAAACACCGCGTTTTGGGGGAAAAAGAGAAGAAACTTGACGTGCTGGCTACTGAAGGAAGAAGAAAAGAAAGAAATAGGAGTGGGCTGCGGAAAGAAGAAAGAAAATGGGCCATGGCTAGGCCCAACTTGGGGGAAGGGAGGAAGAAAAGAAAAGAAGAAGAAAGAAAAAGAAAGAAAAAGAAAGGAAAAAGGAAGAAGAAAAGGAAAAAGGAAAAAGGAAAAAATAAAAAATACAAGGGTTGGGTTAATTAAATTAATTAGGATATTTAGGATATTTAAAAATAATAATATTTAAATAAAATAATGTTTAAATTTCCTTTTTAGGCTAAATTAGGATTTTTAAAAGGTTTTTCATTAATTCCATTTTAATTAGCAAAACACCATCATTTTCTTCAATTAAATTATTTATAAAATTCATATTAATTTGGAACTATTTTATCCCCCTTATTTTAAATAAAATAATTTATTTAATTAATTTCTAAAATAATATCCTTAATTAGTTAAAATACCCAAATTTTTCTAACAAAAATATTTATTATTTTCTTCTAGAATAGCCCTAATTAGTTCTCTTTTATTTTAATAAAAATATTTTATTTAGTAATTATTTTTTCTAATAAAACTTTATTTAACTATAATTTTTAAAATTATAATTTTCGGGGCATTTCAATGATAAACCTATAATTTTACATGCACACATCATACATAATCTTTTCCTGATATTAAAATAATTTTAGTCATACTTTTGTGCACATAAAATTTTATGTAAGATAACATGCTCATTCTTCCAGTTTTGATGCCAACAATAATAATATTATAATGTAATAAATCTTGCTTCACATATTTCATATATAGAAACCCTAATGTGCTATTATACAATATTTATCATTTTAGTAGAGTATAAAAGTTACCTAATTTCTAGCAAAACACAAATGAGCAGTGTTTTACTAAAATTATCTAATCCCTACTAATAAAACTTTTGTACCTAAAAATAATATTACAATATCCATATTAATATTTAAAAATAAAATAATAATAATTAAAATTAAGATATTTATTAACCAAAATTAGCAAAATACCCTTACTATTAAAATTATGTACCAAAATTTATCAACACCTCACATTGCCCATGCAGTGCAAATCTTGCACACGAAGAGGGGGCAAGATGGCTGTATGGTGGTGATGGTGGGATGATGAGGCTACCGAGATGGGGGTGGTGCTAGGTCAATGGTATATGGGGTTTTTGGTGGTGGTTGGACCTCAGAAATAGAAAATGATCAAATGATGAAGGAAAGTGATGATGGCTACTAAAAAGCTAGCAGTGATGGGGGCGGTGAGCTTGGTTAACTAGGTGGATGAATGAGGAGGGTGGAGGTTGCAAAGGAAGGTGGTGTAGGAGGGCTAGTGGTGTAGAGGATGGTAGCATAGTCTGGGATTTAGCTGTAAAGGTGGCCTAAGGTAATAGGTAGGCTATCGTAGAAATGGTTGAAGGTAGGGGAAGGGCTTTTGTTTTTTTGGCTGAAAGAGAGGAAAAGGAAGGATATAAAATTTGGGAATTGGTGGAAGTTGTGGCAGTTGGGAGATGAGTGGCTATAAGCTTCGGGAAGAAAAGGGATGGTGGTGGTGATGAGGGCTACAATGGGGAGATGGTGGTTGGTGAACAAGAAGCAAGGCACGAGTAGGTGCACCGTTGGAGGGAGGATGCATGGTCAGGGCATGTGATAAGGGCAAGAAAGTGCATGGATGGATGTCATATGGTTAGGGTATGCAGTTGGGGAAAGATTGTGAGATGAAATCAAATCAATCAGACCGGGAAGAAGAAGAAGAAAAAGAAAGGTGACGACAATGGTGATGGATGGAGGTGGCTAGTGAGTGGCCATCAAGGTTGGTAACTAGATGGTTGTGGATGACCAAATAGGTTTGATAAAGGAGCAAGGGGTAAGATGATCGAGGTTTGGTTGAGTAGATATAGAGGGGCTATGTTCAACAAAGAGAGATAAAAGGGGTGTATATATGTATGTATATGTAGAGGAATGGGCGTTTGGTGATGGAGTAGGTGCGATAGAGGGGTATGGTGGTGATGAGGGTTTAGAACATGATAGGGGAAAAAAATAGGAGGAGTGTTTTGTGGAAGGGAAATGGGGCACACAAGGGTAAAACGGGAGGGATAAAATGGTAGGGTAGGATAGAGATTAATTTGTTTTAATTTTAGGCTTAGTTTAGTTAGGTTAGGGTATTGGTTAGGAAAAATAACTTGGAAAAAATAAACTAGTTTATGAAAGGTTTAATGAAAATGAAAAAGGTAAAATAATCTAGAAAAAATATTTAAGAAATTATTTGGGTTATGGGATAGAGGTTATTAATAAAATAATTATACTAAGGTTTAATAGTTTATTTTTGAATAAAAGGATAAACACCTAAAAGAGAAGTTTATGAACTTTTGAGGTGTTACATTTTTAGCTCAAAAATTATAAAATAAAATGATCCTCAAAGTATCATTAAATTTGGATAGCTAGAAATATTTTAATGAGCTCAAAACACAAAATTAAAGCCCACTACAATGATAAATAATATATTTTTACCAACAACATAGCTTGAAATTTTGAAAAAGAATAGGAGACTCAAAAAATGTGAGGGTATCAAATATCCATTTAAAAAAGAATATAGAAATAGTTTAGAGGATAAAGGTGGGTCATAACTCTCGCAAAACACATGTCCATAAGAAATGATAAAGAGACTTGAATGAAATGTTCTAAAAATGTAGCTAAGGTTTCAAAACTCTAAAAAGATGTGATAAAGAGCTAAACTAAAGGAACTTAAGGTCCACCAATAACAATTCTAATGAAGTTAGATTTCTAAAAATATTAGGTTATTACAACTTATAAGTCATTTAATAAGGAAGAAAATTATATGTGGTGTACTTGAGAAGTTTAAGATAAAGAATCTTGTAAAGCTTCTAATTGTCATTCTTATTGGCTAGGAACTTAAGATAATTTCAGTTATGGAACATGTATTTCTAACCTTAAAGCATTTATTATGATGATTTCATGTAAATAATAATGTAAAGGATAAGTGGAAGAAAGCTTGAAGTGAAGTGTTCACACATAGTTTTATTCCTTGATGGAAAGACATGATAAACACCCAAGATGAGGAAATATATGAAGAATGACTCTTGTCATTAAATACTAATAACAAAAACATGTCTAACCAACTTTCTTATCTACAAGTGGTTTGGATCTATCTATACAGAGAAAAAATTATCTCTGCTTAGGTTAAGTACGTCTTACATTTTTGTAGGGTACAGCTAATATGTCTGTGATATAGTTTATTATTACATGAAATTATTACTAATGAAACATTTTACTTATGAAATATTTATGCATGTTAATTTCTTTTAATGGGGTGGAAGTTTCTCATGGATCATTAAAGAGGTTCTTGGAGATATCAATAGGAAGCTTCAACACCATTTTACAACATATTCACTCATTATTAAACTTGCAACATTATGGCATCAAAGGATCACTTAAGAGGTAGTGGTTTAATGTTCCTTATTATGATACTATGCCAATTTGAGAAGGAATGTATCCTTTTTTCATTGGTATTTTATTAGTAAATAGTGTATAAGAAGTAATGATGTTGGGACTTATAAAGTGTTTTGTGGGCATTATATGTGTCGCACACACACCATGTACTCATGAAATCAATACTTATACACATGATTTCATTCCTTTCCCTCTGCCTTCTATTCATCATTTTTATAAGAAGCTTGATATTTATAGAGATATTAGTCGACCAACACCACTAGAGATGATTGATGTTGCACCTTATTTACTTTATATTTTTTAATAAAATATGTTTTGAGCTAGCCCCCTATAGTATAAAATTAGTTTGATTAAGAAATATTTAATATTTTCATGTATCAAATAACACCATTATAGAATCCTCACGAATGACAACAGAGTGATTTTCCCAGGTATAGCTCTACTATAAGGGATCCCTTGAGTAGGGAGTATACTGATCAAAGGTATTCAAGTCATTAAAGATCAACTAAAGATTGAGTTAGGTCATATTTAAGTCATCCGAAGTCAAGGACATTGATCATCCCTATGTCTAATATGTCATCAAGATAGATTTAGTTTCGATACATGAGCCAATTAGATTGAAATGTAATATCATATATTTATAGCTAGCATAATGTGCAGGTAGATGGGAAATATGTCTTTATATTATTAGCATATTATATCCATAAGGTTTAGGCAAGGTGGAAACTTTATGAGCAAGTGTTACAATATGTAATAGTTGATCAAGTTCTTCTTTATATTTCTCATTAGGAAGGGCATGATTTAGGAGAACACTAGATGGAAATGACATATATTGATCATGTAATTGCCATTGGATACAATGTAGTACTCGTATTCTTATCTTAAGTTAACCCTTCATTTCTACCATTAGTGGCACAACATGATATGCAGGATCTTGAAAGTGAAGTGAGCATATGTTCCTTAACCAAACACACATACACACTACATATCATTAGACACTTATTTATGTGTTATTCAAATATTACCATCAAAGCCTACAAATTTATTATAATAATTTGTTTAGCATGTATAACTCAGAGAAAAATTTCCACTATCACTGGTGCATGATGTATGGAAAGTATTCCATTATAGTAGCATCTTAACATAAGAGACACTATATAAATTAAAGGTTTAACTATGGAAAATTTTAAATGATGATGATACACATCCAAAAAAACCAACTCTTTTTTATCTTTACACAAATACTAAAAAGGGATGGATTTGTTGTAGCTTTTTGTTAGATTATTAATATTTAGCTTTTGAAATACGTTAGTGTAATTTAGAAATAATGAGATCCTCTATATGCTTTGTATCATATTTTTTGATCCCTTATGTTTTCTGATTGTTATCATATGTTTTGACATTATCACGTTTAGCTTTGCATGACCATATGTTTAGTCACGTACTTAGTTAAACTTTTAACTAAGTAAATTCTATGGAATTTTGCATGAAATTACAATAAATAAACATAGAAATATAAATCTTGACCATTTATATGGTTTGATTGTTATCACATATTATCTTAAAAGTAGTTTGATTGTTCTGTTATATATTTCTCTTTATATTAAAAAAAAGGGGAGAAATTCACTACCATGAGAGTGTTCAATCTCATGAATCAGGGATAAAAAAGGGGAGAACTATACAATCATGAGAGTGTTAACAGGGGAGGTGTAGAATAGTGTAAGAAACTTGCACATATAAGGTGTGACAATATGGAAGATTTGTGTTAGGATGTCAAATGTTTAAGGCATGTTAGCATGAATAAGTTATGTATTAATGTGCTCCATTCTATTCTACATATCCATTCTATTCTATGATCAATTGAGTGTTAAGTGTAAGTTATGTTAACTTAGTTGGAGTGTTATCATAAGCTATCTAAAAGTAATTTGAGCATTAACTCCATTCTATGTCATAATAATCCTTTAACTCCCTTTTGCTATGTGTAGGTTATGCCATAATAATTTTTAAATCCATTTTGATTGTTACACATGTTATGCTTCCTAGAGTTTTTAGTGTAGATAGATATTTGTAGGTAATATATCAGCCATATTAATTGGGTCATAAACTTACTCATGAATTTTGATCATTTTGTGATTCACTCATTATGATACCTTCTCTTGAGCACACATTATAACTGAGAAAAATAGAACTCTTATAAGTGTGTTAATGCATCAATGTTTGAAAATGTGAGAAAAAGTATCATATATTTAAAATTACACCACACAAAAATACATAACAGATTAGGAACTATAACCTTGCCCACCCTTATATCCATACCCTCTCCATTGCTCATGGATAATAACTCTTAAATTATGAACATGAGCCTCAAGCATCACGAGTTGTTGGCTATAATTTATAGTTAGTTCACTCCTAAATTATATATAATGGAGAGCTTTGCTACATCATAAATATGTCTTTTAGGCTATGCTTGGGATGAGGGAAATGGATTAAGGGGGAATAATTAAGGGGGAAATGATTAAGGGGGTAATATTTAAAGGGGGGAAATTTATCCACCTTTCTTATTTGGTATATAAGAGTAAATTATTCTAGGGAATATTTTCCTTATGTTTGGTTTGGAAGGAATAACTTATGTTAGAATAATAATTTCTTTTACTTCATTAACATGAAAAATTAGTAATATTTTTATTAGATATCAAATATAAATAATTATTTATCACATAAATCAAAATTTAAAAATTACATTTTTTTAATTTAATTTTTATAAATCAAAATAACATATTACAATAACTAAAAAAAATCTATGAATATATTATAACAATATTTAAAATAAGACATTTACAATTAATTTACATACTAAATATTTAATAGCTAAAAAGATAACAATTATCCATTAAAACATAATGAAAGTCTACAAACTTCATCTAATTAAAAAAAAATATTACTTCAATCCATCTAATACATAATAAAAGCATTTTCATAACCTAAAATTCATCCAATAACATCCTAAGATAATCATATTTCTCATCTTCATCCTTAAATCGACGAAAATTACACACATCTTCTTGATTCATTTTTTTCATTAATTTCATTACTTCCATTCTAGATATGCCATGGACTGCTAATAATTCTTCATACAAGCCGTCTTTGTAAGACCCCGGGCTTCTATTCAACATATTCATCAACTCCTTAAATTGCTCCTTGTTATCAGTAGATATTTGCTTCATAGTTTCTCTTATGATACTATATGCCGATTCCACTTCCTTATTAGCTCTAGATTTTTTTGAACTACCCGCACTTGCACTTGATCTCTTTCTCTTGCCCATAGTTTCAGATGCTTGAGCTGATACATTGTGAACATCTTCATCATTTTCATCATCTTCGTTTATCATACGAGCATTTTCTTGGATGGCTTCTAAGATAGAGTCGTGTGACATATCAAGCTCGACTCTATCAGCAGCAGTAGCAGCATTAGCACCAACAGCCCTATCTTTAGCAAAAATATATTCAAGATCATCGAACAAAGGAAATGACTTCATATATAATCCCGCTGCATCCTTATGACTCTACAACAATTAAAATCAAGCAAAGACAGATTGATATCCAAATATGAGAGAAAAAAATCAAGCAAAATTTGAATATAAAAGTTACAAGGAAATAAGAAATTACCTTAGCCCATTCATCGAATAGTTTTCGATCACCCGTCACCATCTTTTTTTCCTCATTCCAACCAAAGCCACTCCCTTTCTCCTTAATTTCTAGTAATGCATTGAAGCGTTTTTTCAAGTAGCCCAATCTCGAATCAATATTCGTGGATTTAAACTCAGAATCAGGCATTGCTTCAGCAAAAAGCTTCTCCAAATGAAGTAGATATCCGGCTTTAAATCCACCCTCGGCCTTCCACTTTCCATCTTGGCACATCTCTTTCAAAAACTGTATCAACTTCTCATCCTCATCATATCTCCAAGTCCTCCTCTGACCTTTTTTAGTAGTTGTTGAGTTTGAACTCATAGTACTCACTGTTATATATTTTCCACGATATTAAAAACATACAAACAATAAACTATATAATACAACCATCATCTAAAACTTTCTTAAATAATTAAAACATAGCAATACAATCATCTTAATCTCATTAATTAAAAATATCAAAAAAGTCTCTAAAAGATCAACACAAGTACAATAAGTCAAGATTCCTAAAATACTACATCAAAGCAAATGTCTAAATACTACAAAATGTACACACACACACACACACACACACACACAAAATAATCATCATCTCATTCATATCCTACTAAACACCCCTTCGAAGTCGCCAATTATCAAACATCTCACGTGCTATACCATCTCTCCAGGCAGTCCACGCATTTGAGGTATCAACAATACTAATTAGATTATCTTCTTCATTTATATTTTCCATGAAAGTGCTCATTATTTCAAACTCTAACTCTTGTTCCATCGGATCCCACCTCATTTCTCTACGAATGAGATTATGAAGAAGACAACATGCAGTTATAATGTCTGCATGTGTGCTAACATCATAAAACTTGAATTTCGTAGAATTGCCCATCGCATTTTGAACAATCCAAAGCATCTCTCAATAATATTTCTAGCAGCTGAGTGTTTCATGTTAAAGAACTCCTGCAGGGAGTTTGGTTGATACCCATCCCTCCATTCATTTAGATGATAATGTTGACCCCTATAAGGAGCAAGGAAGCCATCGCCATTGGTGTAACCCGCATCAACTAAATAATAATATCCTATATATAAGCAGGGAAAAAAAATTAGTTAACTTTTCAAATGCTAAAAATTTTAAAACGCTAAGTTTAATTTCCTTACCACGAGGAACTCTTAATGGATGTCTTCTACTAATAGCATCTCTTAATATTCTACCATCTGCAGTAGAACCTTCCCACCCTGGTAAGACATAAGTAAATTGCATGTCGATGGAACATGCAGCTAGAACATTAGTTGCCAACTCTCCCTTCCTTGTTCGATATCTTGGGTTGTCCATATCCGGAACTCTAACCTTGATAAATGTTCCATCTAATGCTCCTAGACAATTCTATTGATTCAAGATGGACCAAAATTATAACTAATTAGCAATATGAAAACCTAGTTACATATTCGAATATATATCAATAAAGTAAGGTTGAATTCTACCTTAAACCATTTCCATTTCATTTGTAGAATTTTCTAGCACTGGTTCTGGAGTCTTCATCAACATGATATGCAAACGTAATACAGCTCTAAGCACTTGATGAAAATTTCTACTTATTGTTTCGGTGGATCTTTTCAATCTTCTCAGAATCATCCTATGCTTCTGATCATGTGCTAGTATGTTCAAAAAGATTGCAACCCTTTCCTCAACTGACATATTTTTGGACTCTTTTAAACCACCTTCATTTCGAAGCAACCCACACAACACATGGAATGTATGCCTATCCATTCTAAGTTGATCAATACAACTAACATCAGAATTAAGAAATGCATCCACATTCTTAATTCCTTGCTCAAGAGTTCTTTGAGCTGAATGTATAGTCATCTTGGGTTGTTTGATAGATTCTAGTACATCAAGTAGATAACTTATTAATAATATTATGTATCGATTCTTCAATCTAATAAACCAAAATGCCACCACAATATTCCTTTCTGCCCTTGATAATGGTAAACGAGCCATGGCTGCATATAGTATTTTGTTTACAAAAAAATCACCACAATGTATGGAATGATCCAAGTTACATAAATTATAAGTATCATTCATAAACCAACTAAACTTTCAAGAAAAAATGAATACACTGGAAGCTTACTTGTGATCAAGAAGAAAAGCACCACACAGAATAAATGTACCAGTGTCCAAAAGTCAAGCAAGGATCACCGACCTGCAATAAAGGTTCATCATAAACTTCGTTGTTTTGTAATGGTAAGGATAAAAGGAACAAACCATGAAATTAAATTGATAACAAGCTACTATACAATTTATTGAATGTTCCATTTTATTTTAATTTTTCTAAACCGAAAACAAAGATTTGAAAACGGATATATTCATTTAAAATAATTAGTTTCAAACTAAGTACTGTTTTACTTATAAACTAACCTATTGTTAAATCAATGATAAATCTTCAAAGATTCCAATTCCAAAAAAAAATATAGTGGTATCTTACTAATACCAAAAGATTCCACTAATATACTTTTACACCTAAAAATAATAATGTTGATTCGGACACCCTTATCAAGAAGTTGTCCAAGGCAGGCAAGAATGCTGAGATTTGGCCTCAAAACTTGCCAGCAAAGTCCAACAACAACAACAACAAACAGTCCGGCGAGAAGCAGCAAAATGACACTAAAAATGTTGATATGAACAACAACAAAAACGCTGGAGAACAGAGTGGGAAAAAGGGCAAGAACGATACGCAGGGTAAACTTCCTACTGACAACAAGCATTCGAATAGCTCGGCTGACAACAAGAAGAAAAAGAGAAATGATAGTCCTGCTGCCCATTAATTTATCTCATCCCACAAAACAAATCGGGCCGCACTGCAGTTTATTCATTTCTCTATTTATTCTTGAACAATTAATAGGGAAAAAAAGAAGAAGAAAATAAAACTCAAAACACTCATGGGTATTAGTACTGTATTGACGCATCTCGATCGGTAGGTATGTATGTACTATATAAATGAGCTCCGTCGGCAGTCCGCCGGAAATAAATTGAAGGTAGATTCTCCGTCTAATTTGGAAGCAAGGTTACGAAATACCCACGGTTTTGCCGAGCAACATAGTAACAACGACAGCTCGACACCAAAAATGATTTGGAGGGAGCTCCTATCCAACATAAATCCATACATCGTGACCCCAGCTTTGTTGGTCTCAACTTCCTCCATTTTCCTACTACTTCTCTCTCCAATCAGAGAAGCTTCTATAATCTTATTTATTCATTCAGCAATCTTCGTCGTCGCTGAAAAGGAAAATGTTGGTGCTTGGTACTGGGAAACCCCCTTTCTTCCTTATTTTATTTGCTTCGGAAATTAAAACGAAGGCTCGAAGCCGCTAAAAGGACAATCTCAGAAATAAAAATACGACAGACATATTAAATAAACGAAACGAGCGTTGGATTAAGGATGGATGGCGTCTGGTTCTGAAATTTGAATTTGAAATTTGAAATTCGGTATTCTTAAATCTAACAAAAGAATAGAAAAATTAATAAAGGCTCCTGCTGTGGCGGTCGCAGAGCTAGCGATTGGCGACACACGAATTCAATTCGAGCACAACGTTAATATTAGTACCGGATTCATGAATGAAACTCAGCACAGATTTATAAAAGAAACTTACAGATCTGTTGAAGGCAGCACTGGAGAGTAGCTTCGAAGGGCAGGCTTCGGCTTCGAGAGGAAAGCTTCGACAGGTAGACAACGAGAAAGGCAGCTGGTGTCGAGGACTCAGCCGGCGCAGTCAAGACACGAGGAGGGAGAGGACAGAAGATGTGGGGAGAAGAAAATTACTCGGCACGTGATTCGGGAAAAAATTTTCCCCCACCTAACAATAAAATTTTACCCCCAAATAAAATTTTCCCTATACCAAACATAAAAGAAGAGGGAAATAATTTCCCTTGTAATTTTTACACCCCCTTTACCCTGATACCAAACATACCCTTATTTGTTATTTTTTCTTCCTCATTTTGTTGTGCAACAAAAAATTGATTATTTGTTGGCAACAACTACATATAAGTCACTTAGACATACAAATCCATGTACTTTAAATATATATACCATGGGATCATTATTTGTTATCCAAAAAGATGTGGTTTTATTGCATGATCATGCCTCACACTTCACTAAGAAAGCATGTGTATATATCCCACAAAGACACATTTGTTTGATTTGGGTTCAATCTAGCCTAAGTTCAAGCATTTTACGTATACCTTGCAACTCCAAATCTTGAGAAAAGATAAACTTGGAACCCTTCCAATCCATATCTGATATGGAGTATTTTCTATTGCTTTTGATGGAGCTCTATTTAGCGTGAATGCTGTGGTTTCAAGAATACCCCGAGAAAGAGATTGGAAGATTTGTAGAAATCATCATAGATCAAATCGTATCTAACAAAGTTTGATTCCTCCTTTTGGATACACCATTCCACTATGGAGTACTTGGTGGAGTGAGTTGTGAAACTATTACACATCTTTTGAGATGGTCATCAAAAGCTTGTCTTAAGTATTTACCTCATCAATACAATAAAAGAGATTTAATTGTTTTATCAAGATGATTTTTTACTTCATTCTAAAATTATTTGAACTTTTCAAAGGATTCATATTTATTTTTCATAAGATAAATGTAACTATATCTACTTAAGTCATCAATAAACGTGATGAAGCACCAAAACTCTCCTCTAATAGTTGAACTTATTGATGCACAAACATTAGTATATATGAGGTTCAATAATTCATTAGCCCTTTGACTGTGTTAAAAAAATGGGGATTTTTCCATTTTACCGAATAAATAAGACTCACACATTTCAAATGATTCAAAATCAAATGAGTGTAGAAGCCCATCTTTATAGAGCTTCATAATACGGTTCTCATTTATATCTCCTAAATGAAAATGCTAGAGGTAATTAGGATTTGAATCATTGGATTTTAATCTCTTAGTATTTATGTTATAAATAGGCATATCGAGATCTAGAACATAAAGCCCATTGATCATTCAGGCATAACCATAAAATACATTAGTCAAATAAAAGGAACAACTATTATTCTTAATAATGAAGCGAAAACCTTCCTTGTCCAAACTAGAACCAGAAATGATGTTCCTAATTATAGAAGGCATATTATAACAATTATTGAGTTCAAGAATAATTCCCAATGGCAAGGCTAAAGTGAACATTCATATAGCTTAAGAAACAACTCTTGCTCTATTCCTAACGCGTAGGTCCAATTCTCCTTTTTCCATTCTTCTACTCTCCTTTATACCTTGAAGCTCCAGCTTTAACTAAGACATTATTCTTATCTTCCAAGTATTTCTTGTAGTTTCTCTTCTAATGCCTTGATTTCTTATAATAGAAGCACTATTGGTCAATAGTTGGTAAAGGCTTGGGGTTGGTCTTGTTGTGTTTGTTCAATTCTTAATTGGAGCTTTATGCTTACCTTTGGGATCAACCTTTCCTTTAACATTACCAACTATCTTGAAACCTTTTCCCTTTTAAACCATCAAACATAATTTGGCATCTTATTATTCTGTTCAGTAGTCTTAAGCATCCCATGCAACTCAGCCAGTAATTTATTGTGATCATGTATGATATAGTTCATGACAAACTGATCATATGACACAAGCAATGATTTTATGATTAGATCCATAGCCAAATCATGTTTAATTAGAATATCCAATATCTTAATATAATTACCATATCCAATCATATTGACAACATGTGGATTAAGTGGGTTCCCTTTTGCCAGCTTGCATGAGAACAATGCTTCTATAGTCTCAAACCTTTCAACCCAAGCTTGTTTCTCAAACAAGTTCTTGAGTTCAGTGATAAAAGCATGGGTATAAACCATATGCTAAAACTATATATGAAGGTTTGAGTTCATGCAAGGTAGCATTAGATAAGCTACATCCAAAGACTCATCTTTGTGCTTATGATAACCAGCTTTCTTGAGTGAGAGCTATTCTAAAATTTCTATACCAATCAAGGAGCTTATTTCCATTTAATTTGTCATTCTTGAGGACTGATTGCAGTGAAAAGGTGTTGGTGTAATTATTTTCCATATTAATCTACCACAAAAGATATGCGAAGATTTAAAATATGCTTATCAAATAATTAGATTCTATATACTTGAAAAAGTAAAAGAATATCCCACTAAATTTCATTTTCCCTTTGAAATCTGTCAGGCCATGGCCTATAATTCACTAACACTTATGTAAGCTTTGGCTTATTGCTTAAGGTATTAATAATTTAGGTAAGCAATGCTTTTCTAATTACATCCTATGTAACTTCGAGATGTTGGGTGACATAGAATGTCCTAACATTCCCAACCTTATGCCTAAAGGACCAAAACTATTTTAATGGCCTTGTGAAGTCCAACAAATACCTTTAATAAATGAGAATCATCACGAACTATCTCACCGAGATAATCATGAGTGCTCTGCTTTGATAAACCCATTCAATGATGATACTGGTGATAATAGCCTAAGGTATTGGGAAGGAATTTAAGACTTATATTAAAGGGGAAAAAATATGTATTCAGAAAATTCATGAATGATAGCTACACATAAAGTACAAATAAATAAACAATCGAATAATAAGTGTGATATAGCATGACCCCTAAATAAAATAAGCTGGCTACTAATTACCACTTCTAATCTTCAAACATGACCAATCTTGAACTTACAAATGGGATCATAAAGTACTAGAGATCTATTAATGAAAGGAAATATTTACACAAATAATTAACAATTTGTAGGCCCTAAAACCATTATAAAAATACATAATGACACGTACATTGTATTATACAAGGCCAACTATGAACAACTACTTTATACTTGTACTTATACATTTATCACATAAAGTATCACATAAACACGTGCAAAACAAGATAACGTGGAGTCAAGGGGTAGTGCCCTAGTGGTAGTACTAAAATTAATCACATTAAGTTACCGAACTAAACATAACAAATTGATCACATTAATTAATCACATTGATTAATTTCAATGGGAAAACCATAATGGATTAATCAAATTAGACATTAAAATCGTCCAATCTCTATTGAACTTAACCACACCAATTAAATCCCATTTAATTATCCAATATTAAATTAATCACATTAATTTAACCGTTTTGAATATAGGTTACTTCAATAATTAAATTAGCCTAACCTCATTAAATAGGTAATATAAGAGTAATAACATTAGTCTAGCCCTGTTAAATGTCATTGAAAATAGACTTTAAACATTCATGGATTTAAGAGATCAAACCATTCAAATCTACTTAATTAAACAATCAACCAATTCAAAATTGCTTAATCACCAATTAAAAATCCATGAAATTCAACATTAAAAAAATTCTTGACTAAAATTAATCAAATTAATAATGTTGCATATGACATATCAAATTAATTGGATCTATTAAATTAGATAAAATCTATTTAGATCAATTAAATTGATCCAATTAGTCACCAAATTAAGTTTAATAAAAAAGCTGAATCAATAAGCTCAAATCGGTTAGGTCTATTGAATGAGATAGAACCAATCAAACTGATTAATCATCAAAATGGAGAGATAGAATCAAACCATATTGAAACAAAAATACATTCATTAAGTTAAAAGTAATCATAGAAAGCAAGCTTTGATACCACTGAAGGGTTTTAGCCTATGATAATAATGTAGTAGAACAAAATTGAGGGTTAAAATGAATCCAAAAACACATGCTATATTAAAAACAAATCTACTAGTTGCTTGAACTAGGTTACCATTTGAATCAATTATGGTTTGAAGATGAGGATAATTCGATCCACTTTGTGATCCAATTTGTGATCACTTCAATTGCTAGGTTTCAAAAATTTTCTATCAATCGAGTGTGAATTGTATCACACCTCCACTGGTATCTACATGCTACAAATCTGGATTACTAGGGATGCGTGCTAGCACTAATGAGATTACTCTCAATTTTATGAAGAGCTATGCTATAGTGGCTAGATAGTTGGCTTATTTGAAGACGAGAGAGTAAGAGAGTTAATAATAAAACCCTAGCTTGGGTATTTATATCAAAACCTTAGCCCACCATAATTGTTTTGGACTTGGGCTTTAATCACATTAAAACCACTTAGGCTTTAAAGAGATATTAATTATATGAAATTATCATCCCACTTGGGCTTAAAGAGATATTAATCATATCGAAATCTCATCTTACCTAATTTATAGTCCATTTTTAATCCATTTAGTTTGGTGTGCGGCTCTATAGGTTCACGTAATGTTGGGAGTAGATCGAAACTCCTTTTGGGCCGAAAAATCATAATATGTCTCTAACAAGAAGTTATGACTACCTAAATTATGCAAATGTCATATGATCGAGAAAACCTATTTATAAGCCGTATACTTATCCTTTTGTCACACGATATTTAGATTGAACATAAGGCATTAATTGTGTCATCCTTGATAGGTTCTATAAAAAACTTTCTCAATCACTAAGTAAGACTAACTTTAAACAAATGACACCAAGTTTGCACATGGTCATATTAACACCAATCATACTTATCGAGGAGCCAAAAAAATGGCCTTCTTATATCACGATAGGGACAAATGCCATCTTGATCAACTATACGCCTCAATATGATTTACACCATGTTTGATCATTAATGCTTGGCAAAGTCAAAACATGGTGATAATATTACCGGCATATACAAAGATCTTAGGTCAAAGGTTTATATACTATTTGGAGAAAACTAATGACACTTTTACATTATATGCAATGCACTATCCTCCTATTAGGTTGGTCCAATACCATGTTTCACAATATAACACCTCCACAATTCACTACTGAAATTTTTTATTTTAATTGTAAGAACATCCAAATATAAAAACGGTGTTACCACCATATTTGGCATAAGTCTGGTCCTATCCCATCCTTATACTAACTACAAGGTAGAATAAAATAGTACACAAATCGTGATAAGGGTAAAAGAATAAAAATCCATATTATAAATAAGAGCTAGGTGTTCATTTCCAAAAGGAGTATTGAAATACATAAACAATGTTCAATTGAAAACATAAATAAAAAAATTGATAAAACAACATCCGAATGTCACAATCTCAGGTCCCTAGCTCTGGTCACAGTGGCATCACTATGTCCTGATCATAGCATCATGTGTAACAAAATTGTCTAGTGATTCCTCATTCACCTACACAAGCTCATAAGGGTTTTTTTCTCTATGGAATGAGTATCACCTATAATAGGGGTGATCATTACACTATGTATTGAGTAAAGTACTAATAGAGTCAAGTTGGTTAGAGATATCAATAACATCACAATAAGGAACATATGGTGTCACACACGCTATGAGTCCTTGGTAATCAACTCACAAAATCCATTAAGATGGAGTCCCATTTCCATCTTGGCACCTCTAGAGGCTAGACTAACCTTACAAGTCTACTATGCTCAAACATGATCTTCTAATAGGTCAGGCATTGTTATACAAACTTTGCTACCTCTCTCTTCATGTGAAGCTACCAATAGATTTGCTTAATATCTTTGTACAACTTATCCTCTCCCGGATGGATAGCGTAGGTGGTACAATGTCCTTTTTCCAAAATTCATCTCTTCATATCAGCGTAACTTTATGGTACACACATATGACCTTTATAGCTAAGGCTACCATCCTCATGTATCAGGAATCATTTGGCCTAATCTTCATATATCTTTTGTTGTATCATTTTGATCTTAATATTTCCAGGATTTTGGGCTTGGATCTCATCAAACACTATCAGGACAATCGATAAGGCACTCATATGAACCTTGAGATCACCTTATTGGATCAGCTCCCCTCCTATTTTAGTAAATTCCTCTTGTAATCGATTAGCCACCACACAAGAATTCACATAGTGAGATGTATTCCTACTTAAGGCATCTATAACCACTTTGGCCTTACCCTTATGGTAGGTCAACTCGATAATGTAGTCCTTTACCATCTCTAGCCATCTCCTCTACCTTATATTTAATTCTTTCTAAATGAATATATATTTTAAACTCTTGTGGTTAGTGAAGAATTCACATCCTATTCTATATAGGTTGTGCTCCTAGATCATTATTGCAAAAACAATTGTGGCGAATTCCAGATCATGAGTTGGGTAATTCTGTTCATGCTAATTTAGTTGGCAGGAAGCGTAGATAACCACCCTACCATTATACATCAATACATAACCAATGTAATTCCTTGAATTTTTAAAACTAAAGTTTATATATAAAACCCTTATTTGATATAATTTTATATTAAAATTATTGATTTAATTATTTTAGGACTCTTGATTTACAAAATAGATGGAATTATTTAATAAATTAAATATGATTTTTTTATCATTTTATATTAATATCTTATCTAAATAAATTCCAAACCCATAATTTTTACCAAAAGTATTATCTTAAATAAATACCTAAATTTGAGATAAATTAATTTAATATTTTCCAAAAAAACTAGTTTTATTCTAATTCCTAATCCTAATTCTAAAAATATTTTTCCTTTTTCTTTTTCTTCTTTTCCTTATTTTATTTTTCTTTTCTTATTTTTTTTCCTTTCTTGGTTTTCCTTCCCTATTTCTTCCTTAGGCCAACCTAACCCTGGTTTGGGTGAGTATGGTGTTGGTGCTTGAATCAGAGGAGATGTGGGCAGAGTAAGAAGAGGAGAGGCCAGGTCCACATAGGCCAGAATAGGGTTTCAAGGGGAAAACCTAGGGGGAGATGGTGAGGAAGAGTGGAGAAAAAAAGAGAGAGTGGGCCTTGACCAATGTATATAAGGGTTCTAGGTTTTCTATGAGGTTGGTGGAAAATGCTAGTGGTTAATGATAGGGTTTTTAGTTAGTTTAGCATGGTAGCGTGGTAGTAAGTTGGGAGTGTCCATTGGGTTATGTGTGTCTGGATGGGTGTTACTTAGTAAATAAGTCACGAATAAAATATTAATCACTTAAAGTGGAAGATTATTGAGTCGGGCCTAGAAGTAGAATGATTATTGGTCCATTAATTATAATAGTGGCTAGGAGCATTTTGTCCTAGAGATGTACATGTTTACTGGTCCATTGGTTATAATAATGGCCAGGTGTGTTTTGCCCTAGAGTAGTTATTCCTAGTCCACCAGTTATAATAGTGAGGGTCCCAAGCTCAATAAGTTAAACCCTTGGATGGTAATAATCTATGGAAAAGATGCTAATCAATTATAGTGGAACACCACATGGGTTAGGACAAGACATATGATGATTACTGATCCACCGATTATAATAGTAGCTAGGCGTATCTTTTCCTAGAGATACACATGTTTACCGATCCACCGGTTATAATAGTGGTTAGATACATTCTGTCTTGGAGTAGTTATTCCCAATCCACTGGTCATAATTGTGGGGTCCCCGTACTCAAGTGGATATAAATTCGAGAGATGGCTAATTATGACACTAATGGCTTGAATACAAACAACAATGAATGAGCTCATATGTTATACTGATGCATTTAGCTATCTAAATGATTATTACATTTCAGATAACATATGTACCATTCATAATTACATGTTCGATGTATTATATCTGATGTGTTGTATGCGAGCCTTACATTTTAGTCTCTTATAAAGGGTTACTTAGTACCATAGTATTAAAGGGATTTCTTTCTTGGGCCCCTGCTTATTCAATGGAAAGTGTCCTTTATAAGTTAGACTACATGCTCCTTTTGGGATTAATCTTCAGGATTGAGAGCATAGGATTATCTAAAGCTCTGAACTATGTTTTGAACCGGGAAGTCCTTCTATATCTTTCATGACAATCTTTGTATTTTTTTCTACTAACTTTTTCTTAGTAACCATGATTAATGGGTTTTTCTTGGAAAGTGATTTAACCTTCCTAACTATTGTGCTACTTTGATTTGTAAATGTATTCTTAGAATTTGATTAGAGAAGCCTTAGCACTTATTATCGAAATGGTGGAAGGAAATCAGTCTGGTACTAAGTGTGGTGGTAGCACCCCAAAATTTACTGTACTTGCTTCCACATAAATCTTTTAAAAGAGAAATTTTTTAGTAGTGAATTTTGGGAGTGTTATGCCCCAACTTATACTTGAATGCATCGATGTAGACCTCAAAACCATCTGATCCCATTGGTAGAGTTATAATTAGTGCCGTAGTCAGGTGCTTCTTCAATTCTCGGAATGCCCCCTCATAAGTATCATTCCACTGAAACCTGGTGGTATTCTATAACAGGTTTAGTATAGGGCGTGTAATCGTTGAGAAATTCTAAATGAAGCATCAGTAGTATGTAGCCGGACCCAAAAAGCTACTAACCTCAGATACATTCGCAGGCACCTTCTATTTTGTGATTGCTACAATCTTTTTCAAATCCATGACGCTTCCTCCTACCAACACCATATATCCTAGAAAGGTAATCTTAGGAATCTAGAATCCACACTTATAGAGTTTAGCGTACAGGCGATGCTCTCGAAGGATAGTGTGAAGGTGCTGCTCATGTTCCTCTTTACCTCAAGAGTACACCAAGATGTCATCGATGAACACCACTACAAACTTGCCAAGAAATGGCCTGAAAAATAGTTAATAGATCTATAAACATGGAAGGCACATTGATCAACCCAAACATCATCAACGTAAACTCATAATGCTTATATAGTGTCTGAAAGATTGTCTTCATGACGTTGGTATAGGAAATGTGTAACTGGTGGTAACCTAACCTCAAGTTGATCTTTGAGAAGACAGTAACACCTTGAAGCTGGTAAAAGAGGTCATCAATTCTTGGAAGCAGATATTAGTTCTTGACTGTCCACTAATTTAGCCCCGGTGGTCAATGTATAAATAGAGGCTACCATCCTTCTTCTTTATGAACAAAACTAGTGCTCCCCATGGAGACATACTTAGGTGGATGTACTTTTGAACCAATAACTTCGCCAGCTGAGCCTTCATCTTTCTTAATTCTACCAATGTCATTCTGTAAGGGGCCTTGGACACAGGTTCAACCACTTACACTAGGTCGATGGTGAGGTTGATCTCACACACTGGCGGCATACTTAGGATCTTCTCTGAGAACACATCAGGAAATTCCTAGATAGTAGGAATGTCCTTTATGGCCACCAAATCCTTATTAATCTCTTGGACACTATATAGGTACATTAGATATCCATTTTGCATCAATGTGTGTAGTGTGAGTCTAAATACTACCTTGGTTGTTGCCTTAGGTTTACATTTTCTATAAGAAACTTTAGCACCCTACAGGCCTTATAACACCATGTGTTCTAGTGTGCAGTCTATCATTGTATGATATCTCCCTAACATATCCATCCCTAGTATGACATTTAAATCTCATAGTTCCATCTTGACCATATTCACTAGGATGTCTACCCTACCTATCACTAAGGCCACCTCTAAGTAGTGCCTAATGCAATCTAGTCTATCCCTTGAAGGCAACATTAGAGATATGGATACACTAATTGATGGTGATAGGGTAAATCTAGCAATAAAAGAAGTAGACATGAATGATAAAGATGCAACTAAATTGAATAGTACATACACCAGTAGAGAAAGGATGGTGAACATACATGTGACTACATCCAGCTATCTATCAACCTCTTTTAGGTTGATGACGTTGAGGTGCCTACCTAACTAAAATCCTTGATAACCTCTTCTGTATCCTCCTGTACCCTAGGCCTACCCTCCCCTTAGAGGAAAAGGGTGGGCCCCCTTTATTCTCCCTTTAGTCTCTTTGTTATGTGTACCTACTGGGGTAGGCACCCTCTATTGAAACTACTAAGGAGGTGTCTGGTAGGCTTCTAGTGGTAGGCCTGCTATTGTGACACTAAAGGCCCTCTATACTAGAAGTGACCTCTTCGAGGCTTGTGAATGTTTCTCTGGTATTGATGCTCAAAATATCAGTGGCTTGGCCTATTATAGAGTGTGTTGCATATAGATCTGCCCCCACAATCACGTCCTGGATGGTTCCTTCAACATCATTAGTAGGTAAAACCCCTTGGTGGCTCTTAGTTTCTGATCAAACCCCTCTACTGAAATCTTGAAGGTATACCCCTAGTGAGCTAGGTCGTACCTTCAAAACCCTATGTCTCTAGCCTTCTCTTTCCTAAAATAGATGCCTACTCCTAAACCATGGTGGCTACGATACATGCTTGCTTGTATAGGGTGGCTAAATTAGAGAAAGTTACTACACCCATCATCCAATGAATAATAAAATAGAGCCCTTGCTCTAACTAATATACCACCATCAGCTCACTAGCCACTGTATTGGGTGTTAGAATCTTGGTGAATGAAGCATAGTATTACACCACCATCATGCTTCCCAAGGTGAGTGTCATGAATTCCTTAATCTTATCACTCTTAAGGCTCTTTGGATAGAACTTGACATGGATTGTCATCTTAAAATCCTCCCAGGACATCTGAGATCCGTCCTGGGTACAATAACCTACCCACCAAGTGTCTACAATAACTCAGAGAAAGAATGCTGCAATGCTTGACTTTCTAATAGATGGGAAATTGGCCACCTTGAAGGTGCATCCCAAATCCACCCCTCTAGAATAACGAGATCTTCCTCACCAACATAGAGTTGAGATCGGTGGTGGTGGTGGCTGAAGCTGGGGCTGGTGTCATATAAACTCTATGAATGCCTCAAAGGCCTCCTCTAAACTCCCTACTCCTTCATCCATTTCCTTATCATCTGGTTACAAAATAAAAGGCATTTTAGGTTAAACCTTCTAGTTTACTAACACTTATCACATATTTCACAATTTGAGGCCATCTACACTACCTATTTTTGTTTCCTTACCGATGGATCTGGATTTTTGGAAAAATGAGCTTTTCAAATTATGAAAAAAAATGTTTAAAACTCAGAGGGAAAAAATTATTTGAAGCCAAGTATTCTGAAAAACAAATCACAATTGTCAGAACCTAATATCTAATACCAACTTGTAATACCCTCAAAATTCACTAGTAAAAAAATTTCTTTTTAAGTGCGAGAACATCCAAACATAAGAAGGGTGTTACTAGTGTAGTCGAGATAAGTCTGCCCCTAGACCATCCTAATACCAACTACAAGTAGAAGAAAAAAAATACGCAAACTATGATAAAGGTAGTAGAATTTTAATCCATATCATAAATAAGAGTTAGGTGTTCGTTCCCAAAAGGAGTACTGAAGTACATAAAAAAACATTCAACTAATTAAATTAGTAAGAAGAAAATAGGAAAAAACAACAATTGGATGTATCAGTCTTAGGTCCCTAGACCTAGTCAGAATAGCATCACTCTTCCTATATCATAGCATCGTACACGGTAAGGTCGTCTAGTGAGTTCTCATTCAGTATTTTATGTATTTTAATATATTCATTTTCATAGTACAAAGCATTTTTTTCTTACTTATTTGAGCATGGATTGATGTTAGCTTGATTTAAATATTATTTTAATCATGTTGATTAATTGAGGCATGAATTATGATTTTTATTATATTCAGGAATAAATTACCATGCATGATTTTGTAGATTATCTATTTATGCCATATATCCATATTATTCCTTGTATGGAGTATGTCTCTTTATTTATTTTTTTATGATATAGAGGCATGATAAGATTAATTTAGGAAAGTTTGGTGAAGTTATGCTAAGAGTGGATTACAAGTTTAGGTGTTGTTTTGCCTAGATCAATTGGTATGTTTGTTTGACTAGTCAATCAGTAGCATGAATATTCCAATGTTTGGAACTTTTAATTTACTATTTGCGAGAACATTTAATTGGTTTAATGATTTAGTTGACTGGTTTCTATAAGTATTTGATCAATTTACCAAACCCATCAATTGGTTGGCTTATAAACAAAGTGGTTTGGTCTTTGGTTAGACCCATCGACCAGTACGGATAAACCTATCAAATTGTTACCTTGTAATTAAAATGGTCTGCCTGATTTTCCATGTTTTCTTGTTACTTAATGTTCTTTCTTTGGGACTTCCATAATAATTTTTCTATGTAATTACACCATTTTAATCATGATTTCAACCATGCTTATCTTGATTTTAATATGGATAAAATGATAATATTATGGTTCTTTGAGTGATTAATTTTGGTGTCACCTCTGTACACTAACTTTGGAAGGCATGGATGCCTATGATATAAATACTTTATTGCATTTGGTGTTATTGCCTAAGTAGAATTACCTCATTTTACATTTGGTGTGATAATCTACCAACATTCATATAGGGATTAGTGCTCTAATTTTGAGGGTATGCCCATATTTATGTTGTGTGGTTACTTACAAACACCTATATTGGAATTGGTGCTCTGATTTTGAGGGTATGCCCATATTTGTGGTTTGTGTGATTGCCTACAAACACCCATATTAGGACTGGTGCTCCAATTTGTAGGGCATGCCCATGTTAGGGACCTATGTACCCTTGTTTTACTATCATGACCCATGTTCATGGCGGAGGTCTAGGTGTATCATTCAAACATCTTAATAATTGGATTATGTGGACATATAGTGAAATAATGATAATATGGGTTATTTATGCTTGTGAAATATATAGCCATGTACTTATCATTTTCATTCCATGAAAATGTGTTCCATTGTGTCTACTAAACCATCATTAATATAACTTCTAGTTGCATGATGATACCTCTCCATACTGTAGAATAGACTTGTTTTACTAGTACCTCACCATATTGATACTACCTTATGTGATCACTATATTGATTCGGTTTTTGTTCCTAGGAGTAGGTGAAGTTTTACAGGTTTTAAAAACTTATTGTGAGCCTTTATATGGCCTTTGATTTGGGAAGATATATTATATTAGAGAGTTAAGCAAATTAGTTTGGTTAAGTTTAACTTTGTGTTGGGATGCTTCTATTTTGGTTATCTAAACTCTTAGCTCTATTCCTATATCTAGTTTTTAAATTTATCATGTCATATATTGTTTATCTCTCTTATACCTATCTCTCTTTTTCTCTCCTTCACACTATCTTTGATTCTTATGCATAGTTTTGGTTGAACATTTTAGCCTTACATTGAATATAGATTAGGTGGATGGCCACACCTATTTTATGTTTAGTGCAACGGTAACTTTATCTAGTTTTGTTTTATTTGTTTTACATTATATTAAAACAACAACATTTTTGGTTGAGAAAACTAGGGGTGTTACAAAGAAGTAAACTCTATGGAAGACATTCGAGGTAAAAGGACTATAATAACATCTTATAATAATCCCTTAGTCCTTTGAGACACACCATATGTGAATGAAACCATTTTCTAGGGGTTGATAGATATGGGGATGAGGTAGAATGATATAAAAATAAAACATAAGATCATTGACACACTAAAGAGATGAAGAAGAAGTCCAAAGATGGGATGGGAGATGGACTAGAAGAGATGAAGATGATATAATAAATAAAAGGATAGACAAAAGGGTGTAGGAGGTGTTGGATGCTATAAAAGAAAACAAGGGATAATGATAGTGGTTTTAACTAGCCTTCACCTTTCACAAATTATGTTTTCGAAACACTAGTACAATTAATAAGAATTTTGAATTATTTTATGGCTCCACCAATCTAGAGGACTACTTTAATGTAGTTAGGAATTCTATGCTATTAGCCAGCGCAAAAGAAGAGACATTAAGCAAAGCATTCCTAGAAACTTTAAAGGGAGTAGTATTAAGATGATTCAGGAAGCTATGAGCTAAATTAATAGACTCATTCTGAAAACTTATGATGGATGTTTTGGAGAAGTTTGATGCATGATGGCATCCCAAAAAATATTCCTATTCATTAATGGGGTTCTTCCAAGGACTATCGTAATCGATGGAGTAATTTTTAAATAGATTCAATAAAAGGTCAGATAGATCAATGATTTGGACAATGGTATTGCTTAATCTTTCTTCCTTAGAGGACTAATTGATAAATAGTTAGTGGAGAATTTGTATTTAGCTAAACACAAATCTTTCACTTCTCTTATAAAAGACATACTGGAGAGGATAGATTTCAAGGCGATAAGTAAAGCATTATGGCCAATGGAAAAAATAGTGGAGACACATTTAATGCCATGAAATAAATTGGATAAGGAGATGTATAATCAAGAGAGAGATCAGGAGGGCCTAAGATCAGTAGTACATCCCATTATTTAATAAGGCTTGCTTGGTAGATTTGAGAAAGACACTCCATTAGTGCTGATATCTCACATATACTCAATGTTGGAAATGGTTGACTGATATTTGTAAATCCCTTTTCTTTATGAACTGACATGAAACACATAAACCTTAACAGGTGGTGTGCCAATCATGAGGATTTTTGGCACTCTATAGAGGAGTGTCTGTTAGGGTTGTTATAGAAGAGTTGATTTAGAAGGGTCATTTGAAACATTTGGTATAAAAATTCTTTTCCAAACAAAAAAAAAAGTGTTTCTTGATAGTTTTCTACACCTTCTTGAAAAAAGGAACCATAAAATATTATCCACACTGTATCGAGGACTTTCCATGAAACAATTTAAAGGGTTAAAAAATTTGAATGGGAAATCAGTTTCACAACAAAATATGAGGGGTAGAGTATGGTGGAGTATTATAATAACTATAACACCCCAAAATTCACTACTTTTTTTTTAAAGTGGAAGAATTTAAATTTTGAAACCTGTGAATTCTGGGGATGTTACCGCCACACTTTGTACCAGACTAGTTCTCTCCGACCGTTTCAGTACCAAGTGCTAAGGCTAAAAGAAATTTAATAATCAATTATAATACAAAGCAATATACACCTTGAATAAGAATTAAATGATTGTAAAATGATAATTAAAGTAAGCAAAAAGAATTATAATTCATTTCCGAAAGAGAAATAAGCTTACAACCAATAAAAGGTTCAATTGAAATACTTAATACAAGGTAATAAATCAAAAAGAATAAATGTGATATAAAAGAAACAACATAATGAAATAAAATCTCATGAAGAGAAAAAAAACGGCCACGACACTCTCGAACTTGAGCTAAAACTTGCTCAACACTCAGCTCCGTCGGATGTCTCACCCACCTGCACAAAGTCAGAAGGGCCTACTACTCGTGGGAATGAGCATCACCCATGAAAAGGGTAATTAGTACCTACATACTGAGCAAGGTAACTAAGAACTAAGGCCAACACATAAGCACATAAAATAATGTAAAAGAAATAAAAGAGCATAATCCATCATGATAACATAATAACGAACAATGATTCGGGTACATACATAAAGGCCCAATTATAGTCCAGATTAATTGTTTAATTAATCTTTTATTGGAAATCGTTACACACCATGCTTTTTATCAAATTCATGTAAGTACAGGAACACCCCACTATTATTGTCAGTGGGCCGGTCACTTGCGGGACAAAGTCCACACCACTATTATTCATCGGTGGATCGGTAACTTATGGAACAATAGTCCACACCACTATTCCTGACCGGTGGATCAGTCTGGTTCCTGCTCACATGGTGTTCAATTGTAAGTAATTAGTGTCTTTTAAGTACTTTAGCAAACTCTGGTTTGTTTTTATTGAGCTCGAGGTCACCCTGCTATTATTGCAGGTGGACTGGTCACTTGCGGGACAATAGTCCACACCACTATTCCTAACCGGTGGATCGACTAGACTCAGCTCAATAATCTTTCACTTTAAGTGATTAATGCCTTAAGTATCTTATTCAAAAGCTTTCACATTGGACATGCATGAATCATTCCCTTTACACTAATCACATCACAAATCATACATTCCTCATTCATCATCATACTTTATTCACCAAGTACACACGTGCTACCACCGAACCCTAATTATCCATATCCAAACCTTAGTTAACCACAACAACCCATAGTTAATGACTCCAAACCCTAGTTATCCACAACCAACCATAGTTAACCACTCTAAACCCTAGTTAGTTACAACAACCCATAATTAGCCACTCCAAACCCTAGTTGTGTCTCCTACGTACCCATATAATGCTCCACGTACTATTTTCCATCCAAAGTGCTCAACCACCCAAACAACGCTTACATTACCATCCTCACATCCCAAATCAACTTTTCATATGTAAATTTCACTCCCATGCAGAATTTACACACACCCTACAACCTTTCGAGTTTTTCATATAGAACCCTAAGTCCATCCATATGCAGAATTTACACACCCCCTGCAACCTTTTGAATTTTTCATATAGAACCCTAAGTCCATTTTTCATATAGAACCCTAAGTCCATCCATATGCAGAATTTACACACCCCCTGCAACCTTTCGAATTTTTCATATAGAACCCTAAGTCCATCCATACAAAACCCTAAATTCATTCATGCAAATCCCAAGATTCCGTCATTCAAAACCCTAGATTCAGTCTACACAAAACCAAAGATTCATCCATACCAAACCCTAGATTCGAACCATATAAAACCAAAGATTCATCCATACCAACCCTAAATTAGATCCTCCCATGCAAAACCATAACTTAGATTCTCCCATACAACCTCATAAAATATGCCATGCAAAACCCTAAGTCCATCCATATGAAACCAAAGATTCTCCTATGCACGACCATAGATCTTTCCATGCAAGACCATAGATTAGAATCTCCCATGTTATACCATAAATTAGATTCTCCTATACAAAACCATAAATTAGATTCTCTCATATAACACCATAGATTAGATTCTCCCATATAAAATCATAAATTAGATTCTCCCATATAACACCATAAATTAGATTCTCCCATATAAAACCATAAATTAGATTCTCCCATATAACATCATAAATTACATTCTCCCATACAACATCATAAATTACATTCTCCTATATAACATCATAAGTTAGATTCTCCCATATAACATCATAAATTACATTCTCCCATACAACATCATAAATTAGATTCTCCCATATAACATCATAATTTAGATTCTCCCATACAAACCATAAATTATATTCTCTCACATGAAACCCTAAATTTTTCATTTTTTTCTTCCACTCATTAATCATTAAAATACTTAGGTCAACTCACATCCCTTGGTCAACTTCTTTCCCCGTCCTCCATTTTCATCCTTTCTCCCACACAAACCACATCAACATCCTCACATGCATGTCTTATAGGGTCACAACACATATCATCACATATACATAATACACATGCCATATAACAATACAAGAACATGCTTGAACTCCAAGTCATACCATATATGGAATAATTACAATAATAACATCGGATACATATCATACGAAGCATATAATGCAAATAAACACACAAAAGGCCTTAGTAACACCCTTACCTAAAACGACACCGGTCTTGGAGCATGCTCCTACGCCTCCTTAGGGCTTTGACTGGTCTAACCTATATTAGGGAAAACTAAAATTAGATTCCCTCCTACCAAAAATACTATTAAGTACTAACTTATTCTAAGACTAGGCTTTTGATAAAATAATAACATATTAATAAAATAACATTAACTAATTACTAACTTTGCTAAAGATATAGAAATAATAATAATATTATAAAAGTTGATAATATATGGGTTTAAAGATTTTATTCCAATAATAATAATAATGAAAATAGAAATAATGCTAATAATAATGAAAATAGGAATCCTAGTAATAATAATAATAATATGATTCAAAATAAATTGTGGAATAAGGGCCTTGACCCTTCACCAAAAAATAATAATAATAACATTAGTAAAATAAATACCAAAATTTAGTAATAATAATAATAATAATAACACTAATAAATAATAATAACGCAAATGATAAAAATACTAAAAATATTAATAATAGTAAGACTTGGTATTTATAATACTATTACTATAATTCAAAATAGGCATAATAGGGTTTTAGTACTATATAAAATAATAATACTAACACTTCAAAATAAAAATAAAAATAGTAGTAGTAGTAGTAGTAGTAATAATACTAATGATAATAATATTAATACTAATCGCATAACAATAATACTAATAGCAACACTAATAGTTAAATAGTTGTAATAATAATGGAATAATAATAATAATAATAATAATAATAATTTTGAAATAGCAATAATAATAATAATAATTATATTAATAACATATTAATATTAATAATAGTAATAATATAAATAATAAGAATAATAATAATAAAATCGAAATAAAAATACAATAGGGCTTTGGCCCTCAATAGAAATAATAATAAAAACATTAATACTAATAATAATAATACATATTAATAATGGAAATAATAATAATAATAATAATAATAATATTTATATTTAAATAATTAAAATAAAATAAATTAAGGCTTGTAAAAATAGGGAAAAGGGTTGAGAGGGTCTAGGGTTCAACCTTAGATTGGTGGGGTGGGCGACACCAGCGGTGGTGCACGGAGGCGATGGCGGTGGCCAGAAAAAGAGAAGAAAAGGGCAAAAGTTGAAGGCTAGGAAAGGGATAGGTAGAATGGAGGGAGTTGGGGTGTTTATGGTTGTATCAAAGGAGAGGGACAGAATGGGGGTGGTGGCTCAGCCAAAGGCGGCGACGCACGACGGCGACGATGGTGGCCGAATGGAGAAGAAGGAGAGAAAGGGAGGTGGAGAGGGAGGGAGAGGAAAAGAAAGGTAGGGGGAGATAAAGGAGAGTTTGTAGAATAGAATGGGAGGGGAAAGAAGCGGCGGAAGAGGTGGCTAATGGTGGTTAGAAAGGCGGCGGAGGTGGAAGAATGGGTTGATTGAGGATCAAACTTTGCATATCCGGGGTGGCTTGTGCGGGAATAATCGAAGGAGGAGGAAGGTACAGTCAGTTAGGGGCGGTGCAAGGAGTCTTCGGGTGGCCAAAATTGGCGGCGGTGTTGGTCGAAGGTGGCGGCAACAAGGGGAGTTTTCTTGGTTGGGGATCAAGAGCTCGATACCAGGCTTATTATGGGTATATTTATAGAGAAAAGAAGAGAGGGTAGGGTTCTGTGGGTCGGCTACGGGGTAAGGTAGGTAGGTTTTCGGTCCCCGACGGCAACAAAGCCAAAGAAATCAAATTCTGTAGAGGGTGGTTGCGCAGGCCAGGGAAAGGGAGAATAGTGCGAGAATAAAGGAGTTGATTGGGTCGAAATGATAGGCCGATCAGTGGGGAAAGAGAAGGGAAAACTGGTTGGTTAAATTGGGCGTAACCGGCGGCGAAAAACCAGGGCGGGGTGGCAAAGTTGCAGGTTGACGTCGACAGGGGAGGTAGAAGGAAGAAGAAGAAGGGATGGACTGGTGGTCCAGGGAAGAAAAGAAGGAAAAGAAAAGAGGGAAGACCGGCCGGGCAGCAACGACTACTAAAAAAAAGATTGAAACACAACGTTTAGGGGGAGAAAAAACCAAAATATGGCGCTGGGAGAAGGAAGGAGGCACTGGTCGTGCGGGCTGGGCTGCGCCGAAGGAAATGAAGGAGGGAGGGGACTGGGCCGCGGGATAGGGCATGCTGAAATGGGGAAAAGGAGAAAAAGAAAAAGAAAAGAAGAAGAAAGAAAAAGAAAGAAAAGGAAGAAAGAAAAAGAAAAAAGGAAAAAAGGGAAAAAGGAAAAATAATGGATTAGGTTAATTAAATTAATTGGGATATTTAGGATATTTAAAAATAATATTATTTAAATAAAATAATATTTAAATCCCTTTTTAGACTAATTTAGGATTTTTAAAAGATTTTCCATAAACTCCTTTTTAATTAGCAAAACACCATAATTTTCTCTAATTAAATTATTTATAAAATTCCTATGAATTTGAAACTATTTTCTCCTTATTATTTTAAATAAAATAATTTATTTAATTAATTTCCAAAATAATATCCTTAATTAGCTAAAATACCCAAATTTCTCCTAATTAAAATACCAATAAATTTCTTCTTGATTTGACCTCATTAAATCTGCTTTTATTTTAATAAAAATAATTTCTTTAAATAATTTTCCTAATAAAATATTGTTTAACTATAATTTTTAAAATTATAATTTTTTGGGCATTTCAATAACCCTTTGTTTATTGATGTGTAACTCGCAAATTGAGTGATGAAAAGGATCATTGTAAACATGGGTTGTTTTTTTGATGTTATCTTTGAGGATGCTTATTAGAAATTAGAACTTCCTCAATAAAATATTGATAGATAAGACTTTATCCTTAGTGGGGTGCACTTGTAATATTATAATGTAAAAGGGAATGGTAGATCTTGCTTTGATGGTTATTCGGCAATGAGCTTTGGGGACCATTAAAATGAACTTTGTAGTTTTTGCTTACCTGTGGGCATATAACATGATATTAGGAAAACCATCCCTTTTAATGAAGCATTTTTATGGTTGGATTATTAATGAGATTCCTGTTTAAGGGAGGATGGTGAGAAGTCTAATGTAATAGAAGAGTGGTATGATTATTCTATGTAATATGGGTAAGGAGTGCCTTTAGATGAAATGATATTAAGAAACCTTGAGATATTTTAGTCCTAGAAGATTTAAATAAAAGGCACCCATGATACGGTGAAAATAGAAGAGAACCAATTAGGAGATGTAGAGCATAGGTTAGTGATAGGAAAATATATTAGTGAGATCGACACGGAAGAGTTGCTAGATTTTATCACAAGAAATAAAGATTTCATTATCTGGATTATCTCTGATATGGATGGAATTCCTCCTAAAATATTTGTACACCAACTATATATAAGGAGGGGTACAAGCCAATTGAACAAAATAAAAGGGGAAAAGCTTAAGACCACTAGAGAGGATGTGGATAAGTAACTCAACTTAGGATTTATCAAAGGTGTGAAATATGCTGACTGGATAGCTAATCTAATCCCGGTAAAGAAGTTTAATGGTAAACGGAAAATATGTGTTAACTTCACTGAACTTAATAAAGCATGTCCCAAGTATAGTTATATAATTGTTTAGATTGATTGAATTAATGGTTAGGTATAAAAGGTTAATATTATAGACACCTTTTTAGGATAACATCAAATAAAATTGATTGAGGCTTATTAAGACAAAATCACTTTCATCATGGACAACCAACTTTATTTTTATAAAGTAATGCATTTTGGACTTTACAATATTGTGGCAAAATTCTAGAGGTTGGCAACCACAATATTTTAAGGACATATTGGGGAAAATATAGAGGATTATATGGATGATATGATAGTTAAAAAAAAATAAAAAAAAGACTACATATAAGAGCTCTAGAATATTTTTGATACTTTGAGAAAATGTAAAATGAAATTAAATCCTATAAATTGTGTATTTGGAATCGGCTCAGGAAATTTTTTGGGATCTATTGTTTCAGAAAGTGTATATGAAAATGTGATTTTGACTGTAAAACCCCTAGTAAGAAAGAAAGACATTCAGTAATTAATAAGAAAACTAGCCATGCTACACATATTTTTGTTTAGGGGTGTTGCTAAGAGTTTGCCTTTCTTTCAACTCCTATAGATTAAAGATAGTTTCTAGTGGATGGAAGATTTTCATGAAGCATTTCATGATTTAAAAGCTCACTTATCTAGGTTACCAACTTTGATAGCCCCAAAAGAAGGAGAGGTACTATTCTTATAGCTAGTGGCATTGTCATCAACTATTTTCTCCATTCTTGTCAGAGAAGACATTGAGGTTAGGGCACACAAGTCTATGTACTACACTAGCAAGGTGGTGATTGATTTTGAGCATTGATATTCTAACTTGTAATAGATGTCTTTTGCCTTGCTTATTTCATTAAGAAAGTTAAAACCCTATTTTGATTTTGTTCCATAGTGGTTTTGACTAATATTCCCCTCGGGACTTTCTTACATAAACGTGAGAAATTTGGAAGAATGATTTTATAGCTCACTAGATTAAACTAATATAACATTCAATATTGATCGAGACCTATTATTAAAGGCCAAACTTTTGATGAATTTATTATTGAATGCTCATTTGAAGATGAGAAAAATTTATATGAGGAAAATGAACTTTATATCTTGATGGGGGTTTCTAATAGCTTAGGTGCTAGAGCTATTGTGGTTTTAGTTAACCTAAATAGCATAACAGTGGAATATGTATTACGATTTTTCTATACTACCTCCAATAATGAGGTTGAATATGAAGTTACCTTAGCTAGTCTTAGAATAGTTCAAGGATTGAAGGTAGATAAAATAAAGCTATATAGTAGCTTAGTTTTGGTCATCGACTAATATAATGAAAAATGTGAAGCTAGGGAGCACAACATGAGAAAAATTTAGGGAATCAAATTGGAGCAACAAAGAAATTTTTATCTTTTAAAATATCATAAGTACCATTGGTAGCTAATCTGATGGCTAATGCTTAAGAAAAATTAGCAACACTTCTTCCTCATCAAGAATAGTCAAAGTGGAGTATATGATTGAACGATCAATGGACATGATGATGTGTAAATACGAGTGGAGGGAAGAGTTGGATCGAAGGCTGTTGATTTGGAGATATCAATCATGAAATTAAGCAAAAGAAACAAAGGTTTAATATGGATTAAACTTGAAGAAAACATGTTAAAGATGCAGGTGAGTTTCAACTAGTTTGAATCAGCTTCAAAGTTTCAAAGTTTGAGATCAATTGAGGAAGGATAATGCCCCGGGATTTCCTTTCTCAAAGAAGACTCAAAAGGGAGAGATAAACGCTGCCTAGCTGTGCTCGATTGTTGTGTTCAAAATTCTGTATATTCCATATGTTTTCATGCGTGTACAAATAGGTGTATATACAGGGAGGAAGTTCCAGCTGGTTCGACAAGCTCACCCAGTCGACACTTAACCTTAATTCAAGCTCATTTAACTTGGTTGAATTAAGCCCATATAACACTTAATCCTAATCATAATATCATTGGCTAAATGATACTAATGATTAATATTACAAAGATATATAATTAACTATGATACATACATGAAATTATATCAAACCCTAACTTACATAAAATACACTTAGGGTTAGGGTTTAAAAAAAGTTAATTCAACTAATGAGAATCATCACCATATCTTCTTGTTGTAAAGTAGCATCCCATGTATGCCATAGTCTTGCATGCTTTGAATACTTGTACACTTTAAAGTGTATTAACATCTTCTTCTTGCAAATATGCAACATACCTACAAGAACAACTTGAATGGTTTTCAACACCAGGCATATACAAATTATCAAGAACATTAAATATGATAGGATCCAACATTAAGAAAGCTAATTCTTCCTTACCTTAAGAATTAAGATGAAAATGACAATCATTAGAAGCTCGTGCATCATTCTCCCCAAGTTGAGAATAATTTGCCCTCAAATTTTCATCAGAATAATAAGGAGACAAATCAACAACATTAAATTTTCTTGAAATTCCACCATAAGAATCTGGAAGTTCAAGTTCATAAGCATTATCTCTAAACTTTCTTAGTATTTTAAGTGGACCATCAACTCTTGGCATTAGTTTATTTTTATGTAAATTAGGAAATCTTTCTTTACGCAAATGTAACCAAACTAAGTTATCAGAAGAAAACACATAAGAGTTTCTATGCTTATTTTCTTGATATTTATCCTTGGTATTAGCTTTTTCAATGTTATTTTTGATTTTCTCATGAAGCTGTTGAAAAAATTGTACTCTATCTTTAGCTTCATAATTTTGTAATTCATCTTTTTTCAAAGGAATCATATTAATAGGCATGTGAGGATTCATAACATACACCACCTCAAATGGACTAGTTTGAGTAGTACTAGATGGAATAAGATTATAAGCAAACTTTGCATGGGCTAACTTAAAATCCCAATCTTTAGTACTTTTATTAACTAAACCTCTTAATAATGTACCAATAGTTCTATTAGTTACTTGAGTTTGACTGTCGGTTTGTGGCTGATGTGAAGTGCTAAATAACAATTTAGTACCAAGCATATCATCTAATCTAGGAATAGTAAAATGATATTTGATAGTAATATTCTTCACTACCCAAAAATCTATACACATACGCCAAGTACCATCTTTTTTAGGCACTAGTAAAGCAGGAACATTACAAGGACTCATACTTTCTCTCACAAATCCTTTATCCATAAGCTCTTGTATTTGTTTTGTAATTCCTTAGCTTCTTCTAGGTTACATCTATAAGCCGGTTTATTAGGGATAGGCATACCAGGAACAAGATCAATGTCATGTTCTATACCTCTTTTAGGTGGTAATTTAGGAGGTAAGTCATAAGGAAATACATCATTATACTCATCAATCAACTTAATTAGGTTAGGATTTTCAATTTTTTATTTTTTAGGTTTAGAATCTTTTTAAACTAAAGCATAACAAATTCCTTCTTCTTCTATGCATTTCTCCATAGCCTTTTCATGTAAAAATAATCTCTTTTTGTCATCACTCAAAGGCATATGATCATATAAAGAAGGTGTTAGCCTATACAATTGCTTTTCTTTTTTCACCAAATATTCATTAGTTACCCCATCATGAGTTACTTTTCTATCATATTGTCATGGTATACCTAAAACTAGTCCACAAGCATCCATAGGCAAAACATGACATAGAACTTCATCTTGATAGTCTCTAATAGAAAATGTGATTAAAGCTCTTTTGTTTACTTTAGCTCCTTTATCCTTATTTAGCCATTGTAAAGAATAGGGTTTAGGATGATTAGTAGTTTCCAAACCAAGCTTCTTAACCATTGCTTCACTAGCAACATTTGTACATGAACCACAATCAATTATGAGTCTACAAACCATGTCACCTATTTTACACTTAGTCTTAAAAATCTTCTCTCGTTGAGTATGTGTAACACTAGGTTGTATTTGTAAAACTCTTTGAATTACAAAGCATGGATGTCCTTCTTCCTCATCTATAGTTAATATTTCATTAGGAGATTCAACTTCTAAATCCTCATCTTCACTACATGGTTCCATGTTTTATATTTCATGTAAGGTTAAGGCTCTTTGGTTAGGACAATCTCTAGCAAAATATCCATATCCTTTACATTTGAAACATTGTTTATTTACCATTTCAACTACCTTATTTTTACCTTTATCATCTTGGTTATTCTTTTTATCATAGGAAAATGTTGATTTAGATGTAAAGGTATTAGAATAGGGTTTAGTTGAAGTTGAAGCATTAGACTTAACATAAGCTTTAATTGATTTGGTTTGTCTTTCAAATTTCAAAGCCAATTTAATCAAGTCATCAAGAGAATCATAAGAGTACATGTCAACTTTGTCACTAATCAAATTATTCAAGCCACCTAAATATCTAGCACATTTTTGTTCTTTTCTTTCATGAACATCACAAATAAGGGCTAGTCTTTCAAACTCTCTAGCGTATTCTTCTACACTAAATAAACATTGCCTTAGAGTAGTCATTTTAACATAAATATCTTGCTCATACTTTCTAGACACGCATTTATTTCTTAGGTGCTTTTTAATTTTTTCCTAAGATTTTATTTTTGACTTCTCTTGTCTTTTTCTTGTTTGCTTTAAATTATCATACCAATTTCGAGCAAACTTTTTAAGCTTAAGAGTAGCTAGTTTTCATTTTCTTTCATCCTCATATTCTCTAAATTCAAAAATTTCCTCAATCTCATGCAACCATTCAAAAATTGACTCCACATTCAGATCACCATAAAATTTAGGAAGGTCAAGTTTAATACTTTGATCTTCATGGTATGTATGTCTTACTTGAAATGTAGGTGGTCTTCTTGGTTGCTTGAGCCAAAGGAACTCATCTCATCTTATTCATCTTCATAGTGATGCATGTTGGAATTTCCAAGTCCACTATTTTCATGGTAGATAGGCTTCATTCTTCCTTCGACACTATCATGTGTGGTTTCCATGCGAACTTGCCATGGTTTATGCTTCTCTTGTTTATCCAATTTAGCTTCCACACTTTGTAGTTAATGTTGAAGTGTGCTTTGATTTTGTAATTGAGAATCCATTCATGTAGTGAGGATCTTGATAGACTCTACCAAGGCCCGAACATCTTCACTAGCCATGGTGAAGGTTGACACACAACTCTTTTTGTTGCACACAATAAATTCCACAAAGTGTAGGTGTTGGAATTGTTTTTCTTGCAATCAAACAAGGCACAACACTTTGCTAATTCATAATAAAATTAATTTTTAGTACTTGAAGTCCTTTATTAGGCACAAAGGAGAGGATTTAGCCACAAGAACACCGACTGCACGCAGGGACACAAGGAATGGAAGTGATCTTCTATATATAGCCCAAAATTCAGCCACATAAAATCATAGAGTGTCGAATGATTTCTCCAACTCATGCTCATCTTCAAGTTGAAGATTCGACTTGTTGCTTCATAGAAGATGTAGAGAAGACACAGAGGGAGAGTATAGAGTGGTTCTTTGAGAGAAAAATGAGAGGAAATGGCTCGAGTAGGCTAGGATACTTACACATTTGGTTCGGTCGTGTGCTGAAATACTCCAGGTCTTGATATTTTTTTTTCTTTCCAGATTGATACACAAAATGGAAATAAAATGGTTGGATTAACACAAGATCACACAAAGATAGGGATTATAATTAAGAAGGAAAGAGGTTCTGGGGTTGAACACACTCGCAACACACAAGGCAACACATAGAAGAAGTTGCACTTGGAACTACAACCTGGTCGAGGATTGATGCAAATTGTTGGGAAAAATGCAACAAGATTGTTGCAAGATTATAAGAATTCTGAGCAATAACTTCAAGAAAAATTCAAGAAGATCATAAAGAAACAAGAATTCATGGAAAAGATCAAGCTACCATGGAGTTTTATGCAAGAACACCATATATGATAACCTGTCTGCAAAGGGTGTTTTGATCAACAACTTCCAATCAGCTAAAGCTTTGATACCAAAAATGATGCATAAATCAAAGTGGAGGAAAGGGTTGGATCAAAGGCTGTTTATTTGGAGATATAAATCACAAAACTAAGAAAAAGAAACTAAGGTTCAATATGGATTAAACTTGAAGAAAATAGGCTGAAGATGTAGGTGAGTTTCGACTAGTTTGAATCAGCTTCAAAGTTTCGAAGGTTGAGATCAATGGAGGAAGGATAATGCCCCAGAATTTCCTTGATCAAAAGACTCAAAAGGGAGAGATAAATGCATCCTATCTGTGCTCGATTGTTGTGTTCAAAATTCTGTATATTCCATATGTTTTCATGCGTGTACAAATAGGTGTATATATAGGGAGGAAGTTCCAACTGGTTTGACAAGCTCACCCAGCCGACACTTAACCTTAATTAAAGCTCATTTAACTTGGTTGAATTAAGCCCATATAACACTTAATCCTAATCATAATATCATTGGCTAAATAATACTAATGATTAATATTACAAAGCCATACAATTAACTATGATACATATATGAAATTATATCAAACCCTAACTTACATAAAATACACTTAAGGTTAGGGTTTACAACAAGTTAATATAACTAATGAGAATCGTCACCATATATTCATTTTGTAAAGTACCATCCCATGTATGTCATAGTCTTGTATGCTTTGAATACTTGTACACTTTAAAGTGTATTAACATCTTCTTCTTGTAAATATGTAACATACCTACAAGAACAACTTGAATGGTTTTCAACACCAAGAATATACAAATTATAAAGAACATTTAATATGATAGGCTTCAACATTAAGAAAGCTAATTCTTCCTTACCTTGAAAATTAAGATGAATATGACAATCATTAGATGCTCCTTCATCACATGAGTAAAGCCGAAGTTGAATTATGTAAGAGTGTAGATGTAATAATCCATCCTGAAATCCTTCAAATTGTAATTAAAATTATATTGATATAAGATAAATTAGTTTTGGTATTGAAAAGGGTTTAGAGCTCTTATAAAAATGTTAGTTTCAGGCATACGAGGTTCACAATTTTATTCTGTGATAAGCCAGTTTATTAGTTTGCTCAAAACCATCAACTATTTTATCCTACGATTTCATATCTTTTTTTTATATTTTGATTATAATATCTTTCATATGTTTATAAAAGTTCTAATTAGAATTTATTTGTGCTAATAAACATATCTTGATGCTTTAGGTTTATTTTTGCATTATTTAGATCATTATATAATTTTAAGCAAAAATTAGAACTTTTATGGTATTTCTCACCTTCTCTCTCTCTCTCTCTCTCTCTCTCTCTCTCTCTCTCTCTCTCTCACTTTTTCCTCTTTTCTTATAGCCATGGATATGTGTTTGAATTTCTACACCCTCTTCCTCGACTTATCAAGCCTCGACAATGTCTCCCTTAGCCACACTTCAAGTCCCTCACCTCATGATGCATTTCCCTTACACTTGGTTACCCACATCAACTAAGTCAGTCTTTTCTGTCTCCTCCTTATGGGTGTTGACTATTTCTTCAATACACTCCATTCACAATTCATATCATTCTTTACCTTCTACATTTTCTCTATTCTCCCTTTCCCTTGGTATATATGGCTATGTGTTGTGATATCCTTCATTTTCTCTCTTTTTATTCTATGTTGAAAATAAAGAGGTTCCCTATTTTCTTCTCAACCTTTGGTCAATCCTCTATACTTTCTTCTCCTAATCTTAGCCTTAGCTTTGCCTTATTTCCCTTAATCAATGAATGATTAATGTTTTGAGAAAAAAAAAAGATTCTTTCTTTGATTTCAGTTATGAGAAGAGGTTCTACTATGCCATTTTCTTCTCATTTTTCTTTTAATTTTTATAATTTTATGAAAAGGAGTTTTAATATTTTTGATCCTTGGTTCTCTTAGGAAATCAAGGACTTGATAGAATCCATCAAGTTAGGAGTATTTTATGCTAGGAGATTTTCTTGGAAGTTATGCATCCTTATCTCTAATATGGCTATGTCATTATGTTTCTTATTATTAGTTTGTATTTGGAATGCTTTTTGATGTTTATGTATCATGTTGAGTTCTTGAATTTGAGTATGCTACAATATTTTCATTTCTGAAGCTTTAGAGCATGTTTAAGCTATGATTCTCAACTAGAGTATACTGAGGATGATTCCATGGGTCACTAGCTTTCTATTGTTTGGGATTTTTGAGTTACATTTTTATTTAGTTAATATTTAGGCTAACTAGTTTAGACATATTTTTTTCCACTGTGTTAGGATGCTTTTGGTTCTTTCTAGTTATTTAACAACTTTGTTTTTCCAAATTGAATTTCTTTGGCCTTGTCCAAGCTTGTAGAGTCCGATTTAGTCTACAAGTGAGCATTTGTCTCGGATGGGAGTTGGCCTTAAAATTCTTAGTTAAACTAACTTCTAACCTTTTTTTCAATGTATTACCTCCATGTGAACTAACTTCATAGCCCTAAGTCAAACCTTTTTTAAACATGGTTTAGTATTCTAAGATTGCGATGGCTGTGAACTGTCAACTTAAGTGTTTCATGGAGATGAATGGGGCTTATATAGAGCGAGAAATTGAGTGTGAAGAGGCTTTATATCTACCACCAACTCCTCCTTCTCAGATGCTAGCACTAGAGGGTTGGCTTCATAGAGTTTGTAATCCCCCAAAATTTTAGGAAACCTATAATTTAATAAATAGCTTTTATTTCAAATAAATTAGCTTTTAAAATTATTTAGCTTAATTATTTTATGTATTTTTGAGTATATAAATTTGGATGGGAATATTTAGTAAATTAAAATAAATATTTTGTTATTTTATCATGTTATTTTTATTTAACTAATTTTCCAAACTAATATTTTACTAAAATTATCCTTTTTGAATCAATATATTAAATTATATTGAATGAAATTATTAAATTAAATAATTTATCAAAAATATTACATTTTATTATTTTCTAAATTAAATTAAATTATTTTTCCTATTTACCCATTTTATTTTTTTTCCTTTTTTTCCTTCTCCTTTTCCCCCCTTTTCTTCTTTCTTTTCTTTCTTTTTTTTGTTCCATCGGGCCACCCCGCCAGGCCAGCCCTCTCCCCCGCGCGCCTGGGTCACTGGCCCATCTACCCTCTCCCTCTCTTTCTCCTCCTCTCTCCCACGCACCTCGACCCAGCCCAGACTCCCTCTTCTATTTTTCTTTCTTCCCTTCACCTTGGACATGTCAGGCCAGTCTTTTTTTTCCCTTCCCCGACTGGCTTGATGCTTCCTTCCCTGTCTTTCTTTTCCCTTCTCCTTCTACACCTCAACATAGCCGCTCGCTCGACCTATCTTCGTCGGCCATGACTGCCACCTTGAGCACCATGCCGACCACTGCAATCTGCAACCACTGCCACCATTTGTCTCTCCCTCTTTCTCTCCCTTGTCTTTTTCACCAATTTGGAACCGGGTAGCCATGCACCCCATCCTGCATGGCTCCCATTTCCTCCTCTTCATCACCCTCTCCCTGCCACCCTAAACCCTGCCCTCCCTCTTCTTTTTCTTCTCCCCTTTAGCCTTTTTTGCCCATATTCCCAAGCCCTTACCCCCTCGATCTCCCCTTCTCTCTCATTTTTTTCCTCTCCCATTTCCACCCCTATTTTTGCATTGCCACCGCCCTCCGCTGCTCCAGCCGCCTCACCAACCCCTGCACCGCTCCCTACCACCCTCCACCTCAGCCTTGCACCACCACAATATCCCACTCAAGCCATCCCACATCCCTTCTTCCTTCCCACCTATTTTATCTCCATTTTCCCCTTTCTCGGTAGCCCATCTGCAACCCTACTGTTCGCCACTGCCCGGCTGCCTCTGCCGCCACCCAATCCACCATTCAACTCCCTACAACCTCCTCTATGACCCCCATACATTATTTGGCCGAAACAAGCCCCCGAACCCCTTCATTTTTTCCTTCTCTTTTCTTTCCTTTTTAGCCCCTCCACCTCAACCCACCTCGGCAGCCAACTTCGCCCCCTCGCCGCCGCAACCTCCGCCACCCTTGGCCGCCAACAACCCATCCACAGCATCCACCTACACCCCCTCTTTACTCCTGCACCATTCCCTTGCCTTAAATCATTCCCCATCTACCTTCTTTTCTAGCTTAAAGACCCAAACCCGAAAATAGCCATTTTACCTTCCTTCACCCCCCTTCGAGCCTCCTCCATTTATTTTTACATGCAGCTCGTTGCTGCATTCTTGGTTTATTTTGGTTAAAAATTTTAAGGTAAAATAATATTTAAGTTAATTATTTCATTAAGTAAATTTTATAAGGTCTTATGCTTTGATTTTCTTATTTCTAATATAATAATTATTGATATTATTTTTAGGTGTTGATTTTACTATTTAAAGCTTGAATCTTTAACCGAGATACTAGTAAGATTCGATTTTTGTAGGAATTAAGGTAATCGTTAAACCCCACTTAAATGCATGGATAAACGTATGTTTGCACATTAGGATTTTTAATATGCTATTATGTTTGATTTATGGTTGTTAGTATAATTTATATGTGTGCTTGTATTGTTTAATAAAAAGGAAAGTATGCTCTTTTATGTGCTATATGTGTAAATGTTGTCTAAGGGAAGAACTTGATTATTGGTGAAAGTGTTAAAATACTTGCCCATGTCATATTATGTTATTGTGACCATTTAGGCTTAAATAATATTATTATGAGCCCTAGGGGCATTTTAGTAATATTTCTTGTATAAGAATATGGCCTAAATGTGTGGATATTAATAAGTATTATATTAAAATATAATAGTTGGTGGAGTTGGATATTGTTAATGGAGGGTTAATATTATTATTCCATGTGGTAATGCTAATTTAATAAAAGTGGTGTAATAATAGGGGTAAATTGGTAATTTTGGAGGCAAAAAGGGAAATATGGCAATTTTATGATTAAATGGCAAAATGGTAATTTTATAAGTAAAGGGGTATTATGGTAATTTTAGGAGTGAAGGGTAAAGTGGTAATTTTGGGAGTAAAAAGGGTAATATGGTAATTTTATAAGCAAATGGCAGAATGTTAATTTTATAAGTAAAGGGGTATCATGGTAATTTTGGGAGTAAAGGGTAATATGGTAATTTTGGAAAAGAAGGACAAAATGGTAATTTTGTAAGAAAAGATAAAATTGTAAGTTTGGAGGTAAAAGGGTAAAATAGTAAATTGTAAAGCAAAAGGGGTATTATGGTAATTTTATAAGTAGAAAGGTATTGTGGTATTATGGTAATTTTATAAGTAAAAGGGGATTGTGGTAATTTTATAAGTAAAAGGGGATTGTGGTAATTGGAAGTAAGGGGTAGAAGGGTAATTTTGTAAATTAAAAGGATATTTATGGCAAACTTGGGAGTAAGGGGTAACTTGGTAATAATGATAACGACGAAGGATAAATTGGTAGTTAAATTATGATTATAATAGGGTAATTGGATAATTATGATAATAGAGAAGGGTAATTTGGTAAATTAACCAATAAAAGGGCATTATAGTAATTTTAATGATGGAAAGGGCAATATAGTAATTATAAGAATGGAAAAGGGTAAATTAATAATTATAAATATGGAGAAGGGTAAATTAGTAATTATAATTATGAAGAAGGTTAAATTAATAATCGTAATTATGAAGAAGGGTAATTTGGGATTTATAATAATTGAAAAGGGTAAAATGGCAATTATAATAATTGAGAGGGGTAAAATGGTAATTATGATAAAGAAGAAGGGTAATTTGGTAATTTATCCAACTAAAGGGACAATTTGGTAATTTAGCCGACTAAAGGGTAAATTAGTTATTATTTAACCAACTAAAGGGGCAAAATGGTAATCATGATAATGAAGGAGGGTAATTTGGTAATTTGTCCGACTCAAGGGCAATTTAGTAATTATAACAAGGAAGAAGGGCAATGCGGTAATCTAACCAACCAAAGGGAAAATATGATAAGTGTAGCAATTATGAGGAGTGAATGGTGATCTAAAAAGTGTAGGAGATAACTTGGTAACCTAAACCGAGTAAGGGGTAATTTGGTAATTATGCAACCTGAGGGGTAATATGGTAATTTGTCAAGTAAGGAAGGAATGCCTTAGCAATTATATAAGTAAGGGGTAAATGATTAATTTGTACCTGACATGTCGTTGTGATTGCTAAATTTTATAATATGACTCAAATAACATTGATTAGCAAGGTAAGATTATTTGATAATTAGTAAGTATCACGAGAACGAATCCTAATTCGAAATTAGATGAGATTATGATGGCCTTAATGATTTCTCTATGTTATCTTGGATAACCACTTGAATAAGAAATGACTAATGATATCAGAACGATTGAAAGTGAATAAGTATCTGATTATTATGCTTTTCATGATCACTTTAATTAAGACACTAATACTTAAAGTGAAAGACCTTGAGATCGGGAATGGTGGCTCTTTAGGGGTCGCTACCCTAAAGATGTGGTTTAGCCCACGATTATTTTGGTATTTTCTGGTGTGCCTTTGTGCCCCAACCAGGCCCTATATTTTACTCTATCTAGCTCTACGGACCTATTTAGAGGGTTCGCATACTTATGGATTAGGTGTCCTTGTTGGTAGGGTACTGAGTAGCTTTATGCACCAGTACGACCACGGTACCTTTGTGTCCCTGGGTTCATGGTTGAAGGGTATCGAGTAGCTTGTATGCACCGGTATGACTGGTGTACCTTTGTGTCCCGGGTTCTTGATCTCCCGTCCTAGGCAAATAAATGGAATTGTTGTGCTGATTAAAGAAAGGAAAAATACTAATAATGAAAGTGAAAGATTAATGAGCCGGGCCTAGTTAACTTATGATATTAAGTACCGATCCACCGGTTATAATAGTGGCCCAGGAGCGTGTTGCCTTGGCAAGTGATTTGGAGTACCGATCCACCGTATATAATAGTGGCCCAGGAGCATTTTGCCTTAGCAAGTGATTATGAGTACCGATCCACTGGATATAATAGTGGCCCAGGAGCGTGTTACCCTTGATGATGTTGATATGTATTCTGATCCACCGACAATAATAGTGGGAGTCCCGAGCTCAATAAAACTAGTCATGGATGTGAATAAAGTTATGGAAAAATACTAATCACTTATAGTGGAAAACCATGTGAGTCGGGGCCAGACTGGTCCACCGGCGAATAATAGTGGATAGGAGCATTTTTCCCTGGAGACTGATCCATCGGCATATAATAGTGGTTAGGTGCGTTTTGCCCTATAAGTGACCGATCCACTGGCTATAATAGTGGGGTTCCCGCACTCACACGGATATAAAATTCGATAGATGATTGAATAATAATGGACTAATGGCTTAAGGACCGAATATATTGATTCTGCACTATGACATGGCTTAAGGCCCAAAAGTATTGATTGTTCATTATGACCTATTGATATCTGATGTGAATGTTAATTATGTGAATATTATATATACACATATTGTTATATGTGCATGTAGCTTTATATCATGTGTTACATTGTGGGCCTGCCTATAAGTGTGATTTTGAAAGGTTACTCAGTACCGTAGTACTGAAGGGTTCCCTTCGTGGTGCCCCTGCCTATTCAATGGGTAGTCTCCCTTGCAGGTCTTTTTTAGGTGCTATTCAAGTGGGCAACGGGAAAGAGCGTAAGGATTATCCGGCCTTTAGGATTTCATTCTTCCTTTTCTAATGTATGGTTTAAATGTAATTTTATTCTTGTAACCACCATTGGTGGAATCAACTCTTATAAAGTGTTTACTTGTGCAACTCTGATTTAAAAATGGTTTGAATTTCTAGCAATTGATAGTTTGTTCTTTAGCCTTAGCACTTGATACTGGAACGGTATGAGTGAACCAGTCTGGTACTAAGTGTGGCGGTGTTACAAGGTTCCGCTATTTCTTTTAATAAAATGAAAATTTTTAGTAGTGAATTTTGGGGGTGTTACAAAGTTGGTCATTACCATCCACCAATCTTTGAGGGTAAGGAGGACCTAGATGTGTTGGAACACTGGTTGAGGAATTGCGAGAAGATTTTAGTTGCTAGTGGATTTCAAGAGGATAAGTGAGTGAACATTGGAGTGTTCCACTTGCAAGGTCATGTTAATGAGTGGAGGAGAGGTTAATATTTGAGGGGAGCTGCTATGGATTAGAGGGAGGATATTGTGGAGATGTTGAGGGAAAAGTATGACGAATTCATGGCTTTACATTCGGGTATGTCGATGATGGAGGAGTACTATAGTTGATACTTGGACCTAGTACATTTTCCTCTAGAGTTTTATGCTAATGAGAGGATGAAGGTTCACCATTTTTTAGTTAGGAATAAGTCTGAGATTTTAAGAGATGCTAGCGGGGACTCATGCATAGTCCTCATAGGCTATGTATGACTATGCCTTGGAGGCATCATCAATTGCAAAGGTTTGTAGTTCCTAGTTAGGGGCCAAGTGAAGGTTTGAGTGTGTTCAATGCTAGGGTGGGAAGAAGTAGTTTCATAATATGGATAGTCTCTTGTTAGGGTTTGCACCTTACTATGGAGGGAAGCTAATCCATTTGACAGTGAGGTACTTCATTTGTCAACAGTGTGGTAAGAACCACCTAGGGATGAATTATTATTGGAATTTGGTTCCATTAGATGGCTATGGTTAGATGGCTGTGGTAAGATAGGGCATAGTTGATTTGAGTTTTGTGTCATCAAGGGTAGTATCATCTAAGGGCAGACTAGTTTGTAGAGTTTTGCGTCTCAAAAGCCGCTAGCTCAAAGTGCTCAATTGACAGATAATGGAGCAAGGAGGACTACTCTACAACAAAGGATTTAAGGATCCTATGTGTTTTACCCAAGGCAAGGTTTATGCAGTGTTGTAGGACCACTTCTAGGTAGCCACTTGAATGTGATGAGTCAATCGGAGGCTTACTGGTAGGTAAATATTGTCATGGGTATGTTTATGGTTTCTTCTTTTCCTGCATGTTTATTATTTGACTCAGGTTCTCCATATTATTTTATGTCTATTACTTTCATATGTAGGAGAGCTATGGTTCCTTCTGATAGGGTAAAGACTTATGTTGTGCTCTTGTTTGGGGATAGACTTTCTTGTGCTAGGCTATATAAGGATGTACCCTTAGTCATTAATAAAGTCGGACTCTTGGCAAACCTCATAGCGATTGAGCTTTATAATTTTGAAATAATTCTAAGGATGGATATGCTCTATAGATATTATCTTATGATTTATTGTGTATAGGAGAATGTGGTTCTCAAAGAACTAAAGGATTCTAGGGTCTCTTAATGGCAATGCAAGCTTATGCCCTCGGTGAGGATGGTGCTAGCGATTATGCTAGGTACATTGGTAGGGAAAGGGTACCTCATGAAATTATGTAATATTCATGACTTAGGTGTTAAGAAGCCGTTGAATGAGGATATCCTAGTGATACGAGAAATTCAAAATGTGTTTCCTAATCAGATCTCGAGTATGCCACTAGCGTATGCGATAAACTTCAACTAGCGATAGAGCTTGTGTTGAATGCACCCTATCACATGCACCATTTGAGATGGAAAAATTGCACACTTAGTTGGTGGATTTAATGGAGAAGGGGGTAAATTTGACCAACTATATCACCCTCGGGAACCCCAATCCTTTTTGTTAGAAAGAAGGATGATGTGTTGAGGCTCTACATTGATTACCGAGGATTAAGCTAGATTATAGTTAAGAACTACTATCCTTTCCCTCAGATAGATGAACTTTTTGGTTAGCTATGTAGAGCTACAGTATTTTAGAACATAGATATCAAATGGAAGTATCATCCGTTGAGGATTACCAAGAAGGACATATAGAATACAGCTTTTAAGGTAAGGTATGCCCATTACAAGTTCATCGTGATGTCCTTTAGACTCATGAATGTGCCAGTAGTGTACATGGATCTCATGAACCACATAATCAGCACCTCGATTAGTTTTTTATGGTCTTTACCAAATTTATCTTGTTTTACTCGAAGACATGTGAAGAGCATAAGCAACATGTGAGGTAAACATTAGCACCATTAAAGACAAATTAGTTGTACGCCAAACTCTCAAAGTGTGAGCTTTGGCTGGATAAAGTAGCTTTCCTTGGACATTTCATTTTGAAGGATGGCGTGTTAGTGGATCATTTGAAGATTTGAGCATTATTAGAGTCGTTATCACTGACAAATGTTAGGGAGATACATAATTTTTTAGGATTAACAAGCTATTATGGATATTTTGTCCAACTACTTTTCTAATACCACTTGTCCTTTGACTATGTTCTTGAAGAACAACTACTTTTTGTGGGGTGATAAGTGCATTGAACCTTTAAGGAGGTAAAGGAGTGATTAACTTCTACTCTAGTTCTTATCTCATCATAAGGAATGGAGGGACTTGAGGTTTACAGTAACACATCCAAGCATGGTTTAGGGTGTATGTTGATGCAGCATGGGTGGGTAGTGTCACGTGCTTCTTGCCAATTAAAGGAGCATGAGAATAACTATCTAACTCACTACCTTGAGCTAACTACTATGGTTTTTTGATTTGAAAATATAGAGACAATACTTGTATACTGTGTAGTGTAAGGTTTTCATGGACCATATGAGTCTCAAGTACATCATCAATCAACGAAAGGTGAATATGAGACAATGGGGATGGATAAAATTGGTTATGGACTATGATTTGGATTTTACCTACAGTGAGGCTAAGGATAATAATGTAGCAAATGCTCTTAATAGGAAAAATTTACACTCTTAGGGTTCTTTGGTGGTTTCAGACTAAATCTTATAAGAGCTTTAGGATATGGGCATTGAGATCATTAAGTTTGGGGATCTTAAGATAAGGATAAGCACTCTCATGATCACATTGACCTTCTTTGACGAGATACAAGCTAGTCAGCTAGGAGATATTAAGATTAAATGGATTAGATAAGCTATAGCTGGGGGTTGAGCAGTGGGGTTTTAGATTTTTGAGGATTATAGTATTCATTTTTGAGGTATATGGTGCATTCCATAGAGACGTGGGGAGCTTAGGAGGAGGATTTTAGAAGAAGGTCATTATGTGCCTTATTCCATCCATCTTGGAGGGGATAAATTGTACATTGGTTTGAAGTAGATCTATTAATGGCCATGTATGAAGTTGGAGGTTGGAGACTTTGTTGCTAGGTACTTGACTTGTCAGAAGGTTAAGATCAAGCATAAGCATCCAATAGGGTTGGTTCAACTACTAGAGGTTCCTAAGTGAAAGTGGGATATTGTGTTAATGGACTTCATGCTTAGGTTACCAAGGACCCATAGCGGTTTGGATTTTATTTGGGTTGTGGTTAGCTAGTTGACCAAGTTAGGAATATTCATACTAAAGAAGTCAACTTGAATACAATGTGGAAGTGTTTAAAAGTATGTTGTAACACCACCAATTTAAGAACTAGAAGATTTCATTTTGAAGACAATGTGGAAGCATTTAAAAGTAAAGCTGGGGATGTTACCACCATATCAACTATGATAGAGGTGTGATCATTACCTAAACCATGCTTGATTTAAGGTAAAAAGGAATGAGGAATGAAGAATACATGCTCTACTATTAATACAACAATAATAATACAAAAAATGAGAATAATAATATAGATAAAAGAGAGTATACAAGATTCAAATATAGGATCCACAACCAAGAGTTTAAATAACCAGAAAGAATGAATAACATTCTAATGCAGTGGGCAAAAAAATATAACCGATTAGCCTAGCTCTTAACTAAACAAGAAGGTAACTCTCAAACCCCAATCAATGACCAGCTACTAGCCCATGATATCACCATCAATATACTCAAGTTGAGAGTCATATCCCTACAATTTGTTGTTTGCTCGGTGGACCAGAATCTGAATCATCACTGTGACCATACAAACATAGTATCAGTATGGTGAAGTATTGGTAAAATAAACTGAAATGCCCCATAATTAATTATTTTGGAAATAAGTCATTAAATAAGGATTATTGGGGAATTTATTTAATTTTTTGCTCTTTTTAGATTAAAAGGGGTTATGTAGGGCAAGTTAATAGGGATTTTAAAATATTTTACAAGGATACCTTTATAATTTATTTTTAGGGCCCTAAATTAGCCTAAGAAGGAGGATAAATATTTTATTTAGTTATTTAAATATTCTTACTCTAAGTACCCAAGGTAAATATTCTAAATATTTATATAAAATAAAATACTAAAATAAAATAACAAAAAATAATCCTTTCCTCTTTTTTTCCTTCCTTTTTCCTTTTCTTCTTCTTCCACCCTTTCTTTTCTTCCTCTTCTCGCCCTATGTGCCAGCCCGCGGCCCAACTCCCCTTTCCTTTCCTCCTCCCCGCGGCCCAGCGCCGTTCGGCCCTCCCCCGCCACAGTAACGCAGCGTTTCACCCCTCCTTTCACTGAAACGTTGCGCGCCGATTAATGAAGTAGCCGTTGCCTGCCAGCTACTCAAAGCCGCGCTTTGTCCAGAACTCACCCAAAACGCCGCGTTTTAATAAGGCCTTTTGACCGTTGCCGAACCGGTCAGTCTCCCCCTTCTTTTTCTTTTCTCCCTGGACCGCCAGTCCGGCCTCCTTCCCTTCCTTCTTCCCGCGCACGACCTGTAATACGCCGCCCATCCCCCTCTGCGCCGACCGCCTGCCTGCGCCTCCTACGCGCCGCCTCCCCCTTCCTACCCTTCTAGCCACCCTCCCTCGACAAGCCGACACCCCGCCATCACTCCCAGGCCTGCCCCGCACCCTTTTTCCCTTTTCCCGACCAACCAATAGGTCTGCCATGGCAGACCTGCGTCGGCCTGCCACCGCCGGCCAGCGTGCCCGATTGCCACCTGACCTGCCTTCCTCTGCCCCCTCTCTCTCGATCCTCCCTCATTTCGAGCTTATAAATACCCCCCAAGCCTAGCGTCGGGCTCTTTCGAAACCCCAGCCCAGAAATCACCCTTGCGCCATCCCCGTTTCAGACAGCCACCCTATCGCCGCCGCCCATCGCCGCCGCTCGATCCACCCCCAAAACTCTTCCTTGCATCACCCCCCACCGACCTAGGCCTCCCTCACCCCTTGGTTTGCTCTACACGCGCCACCCCGGCCGTGCAAAGTGACCTTCCCGATCAAGCCAGCCTCGAACCCCGCCGCCCTTCTCATCGCCCCCACTGCCGTGCCGCCACTTCCAGCACCCCCTCTACCTTCTAAAACCACCAAGGGAGCTTCCCCAACCTCCCTAGACCCTCTGTTTCCCCTGCCAACCTCTCCTCTTCCTTCCTTCCCCCTCCACCACTTCTTCACCTTCCTTCTCCCCCATCGCCGTTGCCGCCGCCACCGTGCGCCGTGCACCGCCACCTGTGCCACTAGCACCCCTAGGTAGTCCTCTAAACTCCCCAACCCCTAAACCCTTGCTATACCAATGCTAATTATTTTTAGTAGCATTATTAGTATTATTATTATTATTATTATTATTATTATTATTATTATTTAACCTAACCTTGAAATATTTATAACTGTTAGTATTACTAATATTAGTGACCTATAACTTTAGTATTATTATTTTAACATCATGATTGTTATTATTAATAGTATTACTATTATGATTATTATCATGGTTATTATTATTATTATTATTATTATTATTATTATTATTATTATTATTATTATTATTATTATTATTATTATTATTTTAGTTCCTTGTCACTATTAGTAATATTTCATATACCACTAACCTTACTATCGCTACTACTATCATCATTATTAGTAACATTGAACTACTACCGTTAATAATAAATATTATTAAAATTACTTTAAATTATTGTAGCTATTAAGACCTACTTTTATTAGTAGTAGCATGATTAGCTACCTTAAGAATATTGACCATACTTTTACTTATAAAAGTAATATTATTATTTTTTAGCCCTAATGGTAAGTTAAAGATAAGGGTAAGGTAGAAAGAATAGTGTTTTGGTCGGAGGAAAAGTAACCTCTAGTTTTCCCTCTTATAGGCGAATCAAGTCGACATCCGGAGGAGGCGTAGGAGCGTGCTCCAAGATCGGTGTCGTGTTAGGTAAGGACGAAGCTATGGCCTTGTGCTATGTGTGATGTGTTTATGGATGATGAGTATGCTATGTTAATGTGTATTATGCATGTGTTATGAATAACCTGTTTTGTGTAGCGCAGCATGGATAATGAGGTACGTTGTATGTGTTCCTATGACATGAGCATGACATGTATATGTGTGATGTTTATGATGTGATATGATATGGCCCTCTAGGACATGCATGTTAGGATAAACGGTAATATGAAATGGGAATATAAGGATGACCGGAAATAAATGGGAAGTGAGTTCACTAAGGGGGATATGAGGTTGACCTAGGTACCTCATGATCCATGAGAGAAGATTTAATAAGGGAGGAATGACCAAAATAAATGAGAGTTGGGAAACCATGCATGGGAGTCGTAAAATTCGCATGGTGACTTGGGGTGTTAGCATGGGATGACTAGACCTTGCATGGGCATGATCCTTACGTGTGAAAAGTCGATTGGGTTGTAAGTAAGAGCTTGGGAGAGTCTTGGAGTAATTGGAAACTTGGTATGAAAAATAGTACGTGAGTTGGTGCATAAGTGACCTTATTAGGGTTTTGGGTGTAAGTGGGGGTTGGAGAGTCTGCATGGAGTGTTTAAATTATGCATGGGAATGAATCTTACGTGAGGAAAGTTGATTTAAGAAGTAAATAAGATAATGTCAAAGTTATGGGGCCATTGGAGACTTGGGTGCAAAATGTCACGTGGGTCGATGTAAAGGTGTCTAAGGGACCCAATTAGGGTTTTGGGGAGGAAATGAGCAATTTGAAGGGTACAAGGGTAAAACTGATCACGGAGGGATGGATAATATTGTTGAGAGTGAGAGTCCACTTGTATAAAGGATGAGTGTGGGCTTCTAAATGAGAGAAGAGGTTTTGGGGCAAAGAGGGGAGGTTACTTGAGGAGGAAGTAAAGTGCTAGGGTTTGGTGTGGCCAACTAGGGTTTGGCGGTCACATGCGGAGTTGGGGAATAAAGGGATATATTTTGGGAATTTCTTAGTAGAGACGGGATGCGAGACAAGGAACAAAGTAAAGTTAGGATGGGTAAGAAAGAGTTGGGCCATATAGGCCCAAATTAGGGTTTTCCAAGGAGGAGCCCTAGAGGGGTGAGGACATGCGGGACCGATATCGTTGTGTTAGGGTTAGCCCACATTCTCGGGAGAGTGTGCCCTTACTACGTTTCCTTATGTATAAGAGTAAGAGGGGATGGACATCGGGCGTGAGAAGGGGAGAACAGTCTCAAGATATGGGACGGGCCTCCTCGAAGGGAAGAAGTAGAGAGTAGTAGACATGCATGTCAAGGGTGGAACCTTATTTAATAATACATGAATAAGACATTAACTACTTAAAGAGTAAGATTGTTGAGCCGGGCCCAGACCGATCCACCCGCATAATAGTGGCCAGGTGCCGGGGTGCCCTGGAGACCGATCCACCGGCATATAATAGTGGTTAGGTGCGTTCTGCCCTATACGTGACCGATCCACCGGCTATAATAGTGGGGGATCCCGAGCTCAACAAACCAAACAGTATGTTCTAATTAAATCATGAGAAAGATACTATATATCTACAGTGGAACACCATAAGAGTCGGGGCCAGACCGATCCACCGGCATAATAGTGGCCAGGAGCGTTGTACCCTGGAGACCGATCCACCGGCATATAATAGTGGTTAGGTGCGTTCTTCCCTATAAGTGACCAATCCACCGGCTATAATAGTGGGGTTCCCGTACTCGCATGGATTAATAAATTTTATAATGTGAAATGACTAATTTTCTGGGTTAAGAATAAGAAAGGTCTGAGTGGATTATTACTGGCTTGCACCATCCATGTATTTCCATGTCCCATATGTGTTGTGCGTTGTGTCGGCCTTAGCTCGTCTATTACCTTACTCAGTACGTAGCGTACTGATCATCCGTTTCATGGGTGCTGCTCATTCCCACGAGCAGAGGGCCCTTCTAACCTTGTGTAGGTAGGAGACTTTGTTTTCGATGCCTACGATACCTACGAGGCATCGGAAGGGGCCGAGTGTTGAGCCTACCTTGGTCGGGGTCGAGAGTGAGCCGGTCGGACTTCATATTATCCTCGTTTTTGTTTGTCTTGTTTTTAGTCATAACTGTATTATGCTTGTATTTTGGAGTGGAACTCTTAAGTTGTAATCCTAACGATATTTAACTACTGTTGGCACCTTGTTTTCCATGGACATTTTATGTTGACTATGCACTTATGCTTTGGCGGTTTTTGCTTTATGATGTTTTTGATCTAGCCTTAACACTTGGTATGGGGATGGTAGGAGTTAACCGGTCCAGTACTAAGTGTGGCGGTAATACCCCCAAGATTCGTATGCTTTCGCTAAACCTTTCAACTTAAACGAAATTTTTCAGTAGTGAATTTGGGGGTGTTACATAAACTATTTAAAATATGGTAAGGGCTCATGCTATATATTGAGGCCATACAATAACATCGTTTGCAACCTACTTTAAAAGATAGTATATATGAGCATAGCTAACATATAAATATTGTAGCAAGGCCCTAGGAGACACATTTACACACATGCATGAGTCTCCATAACAAGCCATATAAAATTAGAACATATAATGCCAATATTCAATGATGAAACTAGCATAAGACTTCCTCTCCCACCACCACATCATGTTAATTCTGAGGGGCTTTTCTCAATTAACTTCTTCATCCACCACACTTGTTCTCCTAGGTGAGGGGACATATGCTAAATTTTGGGTTTAGATTACTTTAATTACATTACCATAGAATAAAAATCATTGCCAATATTCTATGACGAGACAAACTCGGGACTTCAATTTCGACCACCACATTAATCTAATTCCAAGGGTTTTTCTCAGAGATATTCCTCATCCACATTACTTGGTCTCTAGGATGAGGGGGCATATGTTCAATTTTATGTCTATATCACCTACTACACTAGCCCTAGTGCCAAGGATCTTCAACATCCACTGCACTTGGTCTCCTAGGCTAGGGTCATAAAAGATAACCAACCCTATGCATACTAGAAAGACCTCTAATATTCCATGATCACATTCCAGATATCAAATCAATTGGGTGTTTTATGTGTTGACACCAAACAATAACCACCAAATTGGGTATTTTAAGGGAAACCATAAACATAACCAAAAAAGTCACCATAATATCATTATTTTGATCCATATCAAATTTAGTTTAGACATAGCTGATATCATGACAAAAATGTTGTAATTATATAGAACCATTAGTGTAGAAGGCCCAAAGGAAGAATCATTAAATAAGAAGAAAACATGGAAAAAATTAGGCAGACTAGTTGATCAGTCCCTAGGACTAATTGACTGGTTTACTCACACTAGATTTAAAAGGAAAAAAATAAGGCCAGTAGATCGATTAACTAGTTAGTCCAACTAATTGACAATTCATGGAACCATTCAATTAGTTTGACCAAATCGGTTGATGCTTCTAAGTAGAGACCATGCCACTCTAGTGAAAAGGAAAATAATTGATAGGTTTGATAAACCAATTGAATGCTCATAGGAACCAATTTACTAGTTCATCAAACCAATTGACTGGTCTAGGTAAAACAACACCCTATCTTACAATGCACTTAGAAACATTTCACCAAACTTTACCATAATAATCCTAGTATACTTCTATGTTATAAAATACATACTCCTCATGTGAATTCTCATAGAACATGGTAGGAACCAATACTCAACAAGATCATGCTTGGAGTTAGCCAACTCAAGCTTAATATCAAAGATACTCAAACATTCTCCAAACTTCATAAATCAAAATATGACAACATGATCAAAATTTAGAATTGAACATATGACATAAATATCACAATACCAAGCACTCAAAACCAAAACAAAAAAATACAAGACCTTAATCATATTAGAGATGGGAATACCTTACCTGAAAGTAAATATTCTAGCACAACGTACTCCTAATTTGATGGGTGTCTATAAAAATCAAGAAGTAAAACCATGAAAACACATTTTTAAAAACCCCATTAAAAATAAAAAAATTAGCAAAATAATAAGAAGAACATAAATAAAACTCAACCTTTTTTTCTTAGAAATAGAATTCTCAAAAATTAATCCATCCTTGATTAAGAGAAAATGTGGAGAACTAAATCCATGATTAAAAGAAGAAAATAAAAACAAAAATCAACTAAAGAAGGAAGAAAACAAGAACAAGTCTATGTTTTTCTAAATAGAGAGGAAAATGGAAGAATAGAGAATTCTCAACACTTATCAAATTTTATCAAGGGAAAAAAAGAGAGGAGAATAAAAGAAGATGAGAAGTAAAATTGAATCAGGGATGGAATGTATAGAAGAGTGTGGGTTGACACATATAAGTGGGAGGGATGGAAGTCCAACTTAGGTTGATTATGGGCAACAACAGTGTAAGAGAAACACATGATAGAGTAAGGGGTTGTGTGGTTAGGAAGTGACATGGAAGAAGGTTAGTGAGTTAGGGGAGGTGTGTAAGAAGTCAAAGACATAGCTTAGTTCCCACAAGAGATAGAGAAAGGTGAGGGAAAAGAGAGAAGATGAGGTATGTCTTAAAAAATACTTTATAGGGAATGTTAACTAAATGAAATCATAAAATGATCTAAATAATTAAAAATTATCCCAAAGCACAAAAATTTGTTCATTAGCACAAATGTAATCTAATTAGATATGGTAGAAGAAACTAGAAATTTTTATGGATGCTTTATTTATTTTTAGTGACAACTTGGATTATTACTTGACAAATTTAGGAAGAGTGTTGATAAGGTGTGAAGAGACCAATTTAGTCCTCAATTGGGAAAAAATCATTTTATTTTTAAATAGAGAGTTGTTTTAGGAAATAGGGTCTCTCCCAAAGGATTGGAGGTCAATAGAGGAAAAAACTAAGGTTATTGAAAAATTACCCCCTCAAACCATTTTCAAAGGTGTGAGAGTTTTTTAGGACATGAAGGATTTTACTAAGTTTATCAATGATTTATCAAAAAAATTCTAAACCTCATTGCAGGTTGTTATAAAATTTAGAAAACTTGATTTTGATGAGTTCTATAAGGAAGCATTTGAGCGGATCAGGTTAGCACTCACGAAAGTCCTATCACATGCCCATGCAACTGAGCACAGCCTGGCAGCGTGCGATCCTTTTTCTTTACCAGAGCTATATCGCCTCTAACACAGTTGTGTAGCTTTCCATTTTTGATTGTGCACCCCTATTTTCACCCCTAAACCTTGTCCAAACACCACCAAATTTTTACCATAGCTCCACCATACATTCTAGTACACATCCACACATCCCAAGCTTTCATTTGACTATGGTTATTTCCTTTATTTTACCCTCTTTACCTTAATTTCTCTTTCAGTTAAAATCTTAGAGCCTAAACATGAATTTTTATTTTATTTTTTATAGGTGGTATTCCATTATCCTCTCAGGAGGAAGTCTAATATTTGTATACTAAGAGCCTAGTGTCCTAGTTGGTAAGGATACTATGTAATATTTATGGTTGTTATGTTAATTACTTGTATGGTTATACGTATTTTTTATTATATTGTTTGATATATGATGTAGTACACGTTGTTCATGATATTTTTTGACAATATGAATACTATGTTGAAAGGAAGTGAGAATGGGTAAGAGGTACCATTATGATTTTGTTGTGATAATGTCATAATTGTGGAAATGTATCTTATGATATGAAATATAAGCAAAATGAGCTTTGATAAGTGGATATAATAATTTTCATAAGGTATGATGACAATTTATGGACTTGGAAAATAATATGTGTGGAAGGTATAAGATCTTATGACATTAAAAAAAAACTCATTTTATTTTCAAAAACCGAAATTAACTTGTGAGGAATTGAGGATGGGTAGCATAGGTGGCCTTGAAATATGAACTATGTGCATTATATGTTAGTAAGCTAGGAAGTGTTTGCCTTAATAAATTTTCTATCTTGTAGCTAGTTAGTTGTCATGACACTTAACGGTCATGTTGGTTGTTTGGAGGAGACATTTGAGGCATTTATTGAGTTCAACAAACCTCTACCTTAGCCACCACCACTACTTCCACATCACCTATAGGAGGGTATTAGAGAAGACTAGCTTCGGAGGGTTATGGGACTTCACATGACAATCTATGCTAGAGAAGAGGACCTGGTAATCCTAGAGGGGTGGATTCGGGACTTGGATAGGACGTTGATTGCCCACCTTTCCGAAAAGCGAGTATTGTAGCCCTTTTCTTGTGAGGATTTGTCAATACTTATTGGGCAGGTCATCATGTATAGGATGGGCTGCATATATCTTGGGAGGACTTCAAGCCAGCACTTTATGCTAAGTTTTACCCTAAGTGTCTTAAGAGGGATAAGCTAAAGGAGCTCATGTAACTGACTTAAGGGAGCATGATAGTGAGGTAGTACTGTAATCCCCTAAAAATTTCAAAAACCTATATTTTAATAAATATATTTTAATAAAGTTTATTTTAATTATTTTATGAATTTTAGAGTATATAAATTTGGATAAGATTATTTAATAAAGTAAATATAAATATTTTTCTAATTATCATATTATTTTTATTTAAATAAATTCCCAAACTAATATTTTACCAACTTTATCCTTTTTAAACTAAAATATTAGATTAAAATAAATTAAATTATTAAATTAAATAATTTACCAAGAATATTATATTTTATGATTTTATAAATTAAATTAATTTATTTTTCCTATTTTTCCATTCCACTTTTTGCTCTTTTTCCTTTTTCCCTCTTTCTTCTTTTCTTTTCCCTTTTCCTCCTCCTTGGGTCGTCTGCCCAGCCTGACCAGCCCCCCCTCTCCTGCGCGCTTGGGCCTCGGCCCGTCTCTCCCGTCCCCCTTCTCCTCCGCGCACGCCCAACCTCCAGCCCAAACGCCCCTTTATTTTTTTCTAGACCGATCGGCTCTCTTCTTTCCTGCACCTGTCCAGCCGCTCGCCCAGTCTCCTTCTTCCCTTCTTCTTCTCCCACGCCCCGACCTGCTCCCGTCCTCCATGCACGCCCGACCACTACCGCCGCCTGCCACCACACCTGCACCTGCTACTCTCTCCCTCTTCCCCAGTCATTTTCTTCCCTTTTCGAGCCAAACCGGCTCTTGGACCACACCCTCGTGCCCCTCTCCCTTTCCTCCTTCTTCCCTCTTTTCCCCTGCCAACCGACCAGCCCTGCAACCTGCAGCACCGATCACCGGCCAGCCCTGCCCCCTTTCTTCTGCTTCTTCTTTTTCTTCATCTCCCAAGCCCTTCATTTCCCCATTTTTTTTCGAGCCTCACCTCTTTCTCCCGAGCCTCTTCTCTCTTTTCTCCTCCTCCCATTTGTTCCCCGTTTTTTTTATTTCCGCCGCCTGAACCACCAAGCCCAACCCCTACGCCGCCTACTGCAACCACCTACTACCACCCTGCACCACCACGAGACCCCCCAAGCCCCTTCGAGCCCTGTACTTCCTCCCTTCTCCTCCTCTTCCTTTTTCTCCCCAATTTTTCCCCTTACCGCTGAGCCACCTGCAACCGCCTCTTCCGCCGCCGTCCGGTAACCTCTGCCGCCACCCAACCCACCGTTCGACACCCTACAACCCCCTCTACAACCGCCATACCTTAGTTGGCCGGAAACAACTCTTGAACCCCTCCATTTTTCCCTCTCCTTTTCCTTCCTTTACAACCCCTTCCCCTCGACCCTTCTCGGCAGCCAACTTTGCCGCCTTGCCTCCGCCGTCTCCGCCGCCCTAAACCGCCGTGAAACCACCCTTAGCCTCCACCTACACCCCCTCTTCACTTCTGCACCATTTCCCTGCCTTAGAACCTCCCCTAACCACCTTCTTTTCTAGCCTAAAGACCCTAACCCGAAAATAATAAATCTTACTTCCTTCACCCCCCTTCGAACCCTTCCACCCCTCATTTTTGCATGAAACTCACGCTGCTCATGCAGCGTGAGCTCCCCTTTATTTTGAAAATTAATTGACTAATTTTTAAGGTATAATAGTATTTTATGTTAAGTATTTATTGATTAAATTTTATAAAGTGTTATGCTTGGATTCTTATTTCTAACATAAATATGATGGATATTATTTTTAGGTGTTGAGTTGCTAATTATGCTTGGTAAGATTTGATATATTGTGGGATTAAGGTAACCGTTAATCCTCCCTTAAATATATGTAAAAACGTATGCTAGCACATTAAGGGTTTAGTATGATTTTACGCATGTTTTGTGTGCTTAGCATGATATGTATATGGTTTCTTATATTGTTTGATAAAAAGAAAAAAAATCATGATAACTTTTGTGCCATATGTAGGTATATTAATTAAGGAAGGAGTTTGATTATGGGTGGAAATGTTAAATGCTTGTTTATGATGTATCATGTTGCTAATGCATGAATGATGTTATTGTTTAAGGGTATTTTAGTAATTATGCTTATGAGGTGTGTGAATTAATGTATGTAGTTGCTAATGAGTATTATGTTGAATAATGACAAGTTGGTGGACTTAGAGGATAAAAACGAAGTATTAATATCATTATTTTATGTAGTGTTAGTAAATTCATAAAAATGGTGAATAAAGGGGTTGAATGGAAATTTTATAAGTGAAAATGGTATTTCGATAATTTTATAAGTAAAAGGGTATTTTGGTAATTTAAAAATAAAGGGGTTAAATGATAATTTATAAGTAAAGGATAAAATTGTAAGTTGTGAGAGAGAAGGGTAAAATAGTAATTTTGGAAGTAGGGGTAAAATAGTAATTTTGGATGAAGGAGGGCATTATGGTAATTTTTCAAGTAAAAGGGCATTATGGTAATTTTGGAGTTAGAGGGGCAAAATTGTAATTTCATAAGTAAAGGGTAATATGGTAAATTTTATAAGTGAATGGTGACGTGGTAACTTATAAGTAAAGGGGTAATATGGTAATTTGGAAAAGAAGGGCAAAATGGTAATTATGTAAGGAAAGATAAAGATGGTAATCTTGGATGTGAAAGGGTAAATTAATAATTATGATTATGAAGAAGGGCAAATTAATATTTGTAATTATGAAGGAGGGTAATTTGGGATTTATAATAATTAAAAAGGGTAAATGGCAATTAAATTAATTAAGAGGGGTAAAATGGTAATTATGATAAAGGAGAAGGGCAATTTGGTAATTTATCCAACTAAAGGGGCAATTTGGTAATTTAGCCAACTAAAGGGTAAAGTGAAAATTGTTCAACCAACTAAAGGGGAAAAATAGTAACTATGATAATGAAGGAGGGTAATTTAGTAATTTATCCAACTCAAGGGCAATTTTGTAATTATAACAAAGGAGAAGGGCGATTTAGTAATATAACCAACCAAATGGGAAATATGTTAACTGTAGCAATTATGAGGGGTGGATGGTAATCTAAAAAGTGTAGGAGACAACTTGATAACCTAAATTGGATAAGGGGTAATTTGGTAATTTTGCAACCTAAAGGGTAATATGGTAATCTATCAAGTAAGGAAGGGATGACTTAGCAATTATATAAGTAAGGGGTAAATGAGTAATTTGTACCTAACACGTCGTTGTGATTATGGACCATTATAATATGATTCAAATAATGTTGAGTAGCCAAGTAAGAGTAGTTGATAATTAGTCTGGCCTTAATGATCTCTCTGTGATATCCTAGATAATCATCCGAATAAGAAATGACTAATGATATCGGAACGATTGAAAGTGAATAAGTATTTGATTATCGTGCTTTTCGTGATCACCTTATTTAAGACACTATTACTTAAAGTGAAAGACCTCGAGATCAGGAATGGTGACTCCTTAGGGGTCGCTACCCTAAGGACGTGGTTTAGTCCACGATTATTCTGATATTTGCTGGTGTACCTTTGTGCCCCAGCCAGGCCCTATATCTTACTCTTTCTAGCTCTACGGACCTAGTTAAGGGGTATGCATACTTATGGATTAGGTGTCCTTGTCGGTAGGGTACTGAGTTAACTTTATGCACCAGTACGACCAGGGTACCTTTGCGTCCTTAGGTTCGTGGTTGAAGGGTACTGAGTGGCTGATATGCATCGGTATGACCGGTGTACCTTTGTGTCCCGGGTTATTGATCTCCCGTTCAAGGCAAATATATATGATTGATGTGCTGATTAAAGAAAAGGAAAGATACTATTATTGAAAGTGGAATATTAATGAGCCGGGCCCAGATGATTATGATATTGAGTATCGGTCCACTGGTTATAATAGTGGTCCAGGAGCGTGTTGCCCTGGTATGTGATATTGAGTACCGGCCTACCGGATATAATAGTGGTCCAGGAGCGTGTTGCCCTGGTATATGATTATGAGTACCGGTCCACCGGTTATAATAGTGGCCAGGAGCGTTGTGCCCTGGATGATGATTTTATATATATTCCGGTCCACCGGATAAAATAGTGGGGGTCCCGAGCTCAATAAAATCAGTATGTATGTGAATAAGGTTATGGAAAAATACTAATCACTTATAGTGGAACACCATGTGAGTCGGGGCCAGACCGGTCCACCGGCAAATAATAGTGGTCAGGTGCGTTCTGCCCTGTGTGTTTACCTTCCGGTCCACCGGCAATAATAGTGGTCAGAGGCGTTCTGCCCTGTGTGTTTACTTTCGGTCCACCGGCTATAATAGTGGGGTTCTCGCACTCACATGGATATAAAATATGATATTGATTGAATGATGATGGAATAATGGCTTAAGGCCCGAATGTATTGATCTTACACTATGACATGGCTTAAGGCCCAAAGTATCGATCGTGATTTATGAATTATTATGCATGTTATTGTTATGTGTGCACCTCTCATTATTTATGTGTGTAGCTTGCATTATGTGCCGTATGCGGGCCTGTCTTTAATTGTGGTATTAAAGGGTTACTCAGTACCGTAGTACTGAAGGGATTCCCTTTATGGGGCCCCTGCCTATTCAATGGGCAGTGCCCTTGTAGGTATTTTCAGGTGCTACTCAAGTGGGCTACAGGAAAGAGAGTAAGGAGTTATCCGGTATCGTTAGGGTTTTCTCTTTCTCTTTAAGTTCCTAGTTTTAATGTTATGTGTTACTGTAACCACCGTTGGTGGATTTTATTCTTGTAAACGATTTGATGCGCTACTCTGATTTGTATGTGTTGAATTTCTTTCAAGCTGTATTTCATTTTCTTAGCCTTAACACTTGGTACTGGAACGGTATGAGTGAACCGGTCTGGTACTAAGTGTGGCGGTAATACTCCCAAAGTTCACGTTTTATTTATCTGCTTCCGCAATTATCTTTTAATAAAACAAAATTTTTCAGTAGTGAATTTTGGGGTTGTTACAAGTACCATGTATAATTTATAGAGTTGTTTATGTTCACCCTAAGGATTGTAGATAATGAGTTAATTATGTTCTACTAGTTTGAGCAAGGAATCCATTTTAGCGTCCAAAGGATGATGGGTGTTGTGGCTTTTTAGGACTTGGCCACGTTGTATGAGAGAGCGTGTATTGCAGCTATGTTGATTCAGGAGCAGGCTTCCATTTTGGGTAAAAGGAAGTGAAAATTATAGGTTTCTAGAGGCAAGATCTAGTAATGAGGAAGAAGACCTCCTGAGTTTCAGAAGAGAGGTTAGAACTAGCCTCAAGGAGGTTAGTATCGACACCAGGGTTAGTTAGAAGGTCAGAGTAGATCTTAGGGTTAGTTAAGGCACTTTGCATATTATTTCTATTGTTAGGATCATCAAGGGAAGAGTTTCTAGGGCACTCTGATTCAGTGTAGGACGTATGGTCAATTGAGCCACTAGTCTTTTGAGTATCTGTGACAGTAGGGTCAATATTGGGATTAGACACACTAATTCTACAATGCCAGACTTTTCAACAATAGACCTACCAGCAACCTTAGTAGTATCTTTAGTAGAGAGAACCTATCCTACCTATTGGATATCCTAGATAGATTTAGGGGAGACTGCAAGGGCCTCACCATTTCCCTCAGAAGGAAGGAGATCAATCTTATAGTTTTTGAGGGTATAGTAGAGGACACTAGGGAGGACAATCAGGTGGGTACCTAAACATCATTAGCCAGACAAAGGCTGATAGGAAGTTAGATGTGGTCACTGGTACATTCTCAATCCTCTCTTTACTAGTTTATATGTTGTTTGATTCAAGATCATCTTTTTTGTTTTTGTCTTCTTCAAGTTTTTCTAAAGCTACGTGTACTTCATTTTCTTCTATATCTATATCTATGGTGTTACCTAGCTATGTGTACTTCATTTTCTTCTATATCTACATCTGTGGTGTTGCCTTCTGAGGATGGATTGGATTATACTAGTCTCTACTTCAATGTGGCCTTAGAGATAGGTGGGGTAAATTTTCTAGTAGATCTGGTTGAGATGGACCTTAAGGATTTTGACATTATCCTAGAGATTGATATGTTAGGGAGGTATAAGGTAGTGATAGATTGTTTGTAGGAGTGAGTTGTTTTTTAGAGACCTCAGAGTGCTAGGGTCTCTTACTGGAGATGCAAGCCTAGGCTTATGATGAAGGTCATATATGCCTATACGCTTTATTATTTGGTGCAGAGTGTTTCCTTATGTTTTTATGCGGAGTTCAAGAGCTAAACAAGGATATGTCAACATTTGAGGGTATTTTTGTTGTTTAGAAGTTTCTAAACGTGTTTCCTAAGGTGATTCTAGGTATGTCGCTTTTATGGGAGATAAATTTCATCATTAATATGGTACTGGGGACATAACCTATTTCTAAGGTGCCCTATTGGATGTCACCGATGGAGTTGAGGGAGTTAAAGACTCAGTTGGAGGACTTGTTGGCTCATGGGTATATCCGTCCATGTGTATCTCCATAGGGAGCACCTGTGTTGTTTGTGAAGAAAAAGGTTGGGAAGCTTTGCTTTTGTATATATTACCAAGGGTTGAATTAGGTGACGGTAAAGAATTGTTATCTGCTTCTGAGGATCAATGACTTGTTTGATCACATTTTGGGGTGTGTCGGCCTTCTTGAGTGTTGACTTAAGGTCCGGTTATCATCAGTTGTGCATCACTGAGGAAGACATCATGAAGAAGGCCTTTAGGTCATGGTATAGGCACTACGATTTTACAGTGATGCCTTTTGGACTCACTAGTGCGCTTGCCATTTTTGTGGGCTTGATGAAGAGGATTTTAAGTTTGTTGTAGTGTTCATTGAAAGTATTTTGGTTTACTCTCGGAGTGGAGTGGAGTGGAGCATGAATAGCATCTGTGGATGATTTAATCACTTATGAAAGATCATAAGTTGTATGCCAAACTCTATAAGTATGAGTTCTAGCAGCATCAAGAGGTTGCAATTTTAGGATACATGGTGTTAGTAGGAGGAGTTGACATGGACTCGGTGAATATTCTGTTAGTGATTGAGTGGAAGGTACCTAATAGTGTCCCTAGGGTACCTAGTTTCCTGGTTTTGACGGGTACTTCAAATGCTTTATTTAGGATTTCTCAAAGGTAGCTTATCCTTTGACAAACCTTCTAAAGAAGATGACCAAATTTCAATAGGATGATGCATATGAGAGAGTATTTCAAGAGTTAAAGCAGTGATTGACTACAGTACCGGTTTTGACTTTGCCTTTGGGTACTGATGGATTTGAGGTCTACTGTGACTTGTCAAAGCACGGGCTGGGTTATGTTCTAATGCAGCATCGTAAGGTTGCGGCTTATGCTTCTCACTAGTTTAAGCACATGAACAAAAATTTCCAACACATTATTTAGTGTTAGCTACAGTTGTTTTTTCATTAATGATTTGGAGGCATTATCTGTATGGAATAAAGTGCATATTCTATACTTACCATAAGAGCCTCAAGTATATATTCACTTAGAAGGAGTTAAATATTATGTAGAAGAGATGGTTAGAGTTGGTGAAGGACTATGATATCAGGTTATCCTACAATGAGGGTAAAGCCAATGTCTCTATAGATGCCTTGAGTAGGAAGGTATCACATTTTTTAGGTTCTATCGTGATGCCTAGTCTTTTGTTGGAGGAGTTTGGTGAGATGGGGATAGATATGATCTAATAGGGTGATTTGGAGACTCGAATATGTTCGTTGACCATTATGCCGATGGTTTTTAATGAGATTATAGTAGGAAATCTTAGGGATGTTAAGCTCAAGAGGATTTGGTAGAAGATTCAGGATGGTAAAGTAGAGGGCTTCTAAATTCATGAGGATGGTAGCATTCTTATTCTATATAGATTTTTTTGGTGTGTACCTCAGAGTTACACTGATCTAAAGTACCAAATTTTTGAGGAAGGTCATCGTACTCCGTATTTAGTCCACCAGGGAGGGGATACGTCATATAAAGACCTCAAGATGATCTACATGTGGCCTCACATGAAGCTAGAGGTAGCAGAGTTCCTGTTAAGGTTTTTGACTTGTTAGAAGATCAAGTTTGAGAATCGGAGACTTGTAGGGTTGGTTCAACCTTTAGATGTTCTAAGGTGGAAGTGAGACTCCATTTCGATGGATTTTTTGTGAGGGCTACCAAGGACTCATAGCGGTTTTGATATGATTTAGTTTATTGTCAACAAGTTGACTAAGTCTGCAGTGTTGTGCTAAATAAGTCGACTTGGAGTATAAATCAATTGATCGATTCATATTTGAGGTTTGTTGTGAGTAGGCATGGTACCTTTACCACTATAGTCTCTAATTAGGATTCAAGATTTCTTTTGCACTTTTGGGGGAAGTTGTAAGAGGTTATAGGCACGAGATTGAGGTGAGTACCGCCTTTCATCTAGCTATGGACGGATGGACTAAAAGGATGATTCATAATATAGAGGATATGCTTCGGCTTGTATTTTGGATTTTTGAGATAGTTGGGAAGATCATATTTATTTGGTTGAGTTCTCGTATAACAACAATTATCATGATAGTATAGGGATGAAACCCTTTGAGGCATTATATGGACGTAAATATAGAACTCCTTTGTGATGGAGCGACATTAGTGAGAATGTTGTACTTGGACAAGAGTTGATTGAGGAGATGACTTGGTAGGTTCGGTTGATTCAGGATAGGATGAGAGCATCTTAGCGTCATCAGAAGAGCTACACAGATCAGAGACCTTGTAGTAATGGTTTTGAGTCGGGGGATAGAGTTCTATTGAGAGTTTCCATTACTAAGGGAGTGTAGAGATTTGTTCAAAATTGTAAGCTAAGCCCAAGGTATATTGGCCTATATAAGATTCTTGATAAGGTTGGAAAGGTTGCATAATGCCTAGTGCTTCCACCACAGTAGGCTCAATTTCACAATGTCTTCCACATTTCTTAGTTGAGGAAGTATGTTGTAGACCCATCACATGTGATTAGACCATATGAGATTGAGCTCAACGATTCATTGTCCTACGAAGAGAGGCCTTTGAGGAATCTCAACACCAAGATTTAATGCACCTGAGCAAGCTAAATTCCGCTTGTGAAGATTCTTTTGAGCTATCATGGAGCAGAAGAGGTGACTTGGGGAACCAAGAAGGATACGTGTGAGGCATGTCCCAAGATCTTTACCTCAAGTGTGTTAGAAATTGGGGGTTTCTTTCTTTTAAAGGGGTAGTCTTGGGTAGTATAGTACTAACTTCGAAGGATTTTATAACCAAAATTATTTCCTTACATCATTTTTCTCTTCTTCCCTATCCCAGACTTGACTTCGGAGATGAAGTATCTTTAAAGGGGGTAGTGATGTAATATCCCAAAAAAAATTTTAGCCTAATATTGCGTCATTAACACCATAATTCAATTCTAATATCAAGAAGTCTTATTTTAGCCTTAACCTAATTTCTTAATCCCAAAACTTTAATTGAATCCAAAACTTTGACTTTGATAAATCATAATTTATCATCCAAAATCAAAACCCCACTAAAATTTTCACTAATCCTATTTACTTTTGGCTAATCTAAATACCCCCTAAAATAATCCATCAACCCTTTCTGTTTTTCCTTTTCCTTTCTCCTTTTCTTTTCTTTCCTCTTGTTCTCCCATCAACCTTAGTTTTAAAGTTTGATTTTTGCTGCAACTTTCCTTGTAACTTGCTCTTCTCCTATATAGCTTCCACCATCACCCAATATTCTTCTTCTCCTCCTCTTCTCAGAACCCAATTTGCACACCACCATCACCTCCCCCTCCCATTTATTTTTCTTCCTCAACCTTACATAATACACACACACAACCATCACCATCCTTACTGCACCCTCTGCTAATTTTCCCAACACTTAACCGTCATTTCCCTACATCACCCCTCATGCTCTACCTCCACCATCACTTGTCACACGCCTCCCCTACTTTTTATTTCTTTCTCGATTCACACCACACACATCCACATGACCATATATATATATATATATATATATATATATATATATACACACACACACACTACACACTCTTCTTTATTTTGCCTATATTCTTCTCATTTCATTTTTAAAGTCTTGTTCGAGCACCCCCTTCTTTCTCCTTTGGTCAGTAGACCGAGCACCAAGGTCACCTCAACCATCCCCAGCACCGTCATCAGCCATCCTCGTCGACCACCGCCTTTTTTCCCTTCTTCTTCTTATTTCCCGTCACATTTTATCAAAGCTCATAGCTTGAGCACTACCTCAAGTTTCCTATCATGAAATAATAAAGTTTCCTATCGTATGCCAATGCAACCCAACACCACTTGGTCGTGCGTGATCCTTTCTCTCAACCAAAGCTACACCACCTACAACACAACCATGCAGCTTCCTATTTTTAGTCATGTACCCTAATTTTCACCCCAAACCTTGTCCAAACACCACCAAATTTTTACCATAGCATCACTACACATTCTTCTACACCTCCATACATCCCAAGCTTCCATTTAACTATGGTCATTTCTGTTTTTATCCTCTTTAACATTATTTCTCCTTTGGTTACGGTCTTCAAGCCTAACCATAATTTTTTTTTTTATTTTTTTGTAGGTGGTATTCCATTAGCCTCTGAGGAGGAAGTCTAGGATTTGCATACTAAGAGCCTGGTGTCTTAGTTTGTAAGGATACTATGTAATGTTTATGGTTGTTATGTTAATTACTTGTATGGTTATATGTGTTTTGTATTATATTGTTTGATATATGATGTATTACACATTGTTCATGATATTTTGTGACAATATGAATATTATGTTGAAAGGAAGTGAGAATGGGTAAGAGGTACCATTATGATTTTGTTGTTATAGTGTAATAATTGTGGAAATGTATCTTATAACATGAAATATGGGCCAAATGAAATTTGATAAGTGGACATAAGAATTCTTATGAGGTATGATGATAATATATGGACTTGGAAAATAATATATGTAGAAGGTACATGATCTTATGAAATAAAGGTTATTAATTATCCTTAAGGGTAATTTTATCATTATAGGATAATAAGGAAAGTTTGGTGTCTTATGTGTTAGGTGGATTAAAATACGATAATTATTTTATAATGAATGTTTGGAAATATTATTGTTATTTAGGGTCCTTAAATGAATTATTAGATAATTTGGGGCAAAATATCTTATAATGATAATATCATTATTCCATGTGTAAAATGTAGAGGTTATTCGGATTTTGAATACATTGTTAATGATTACCCTTATGAGGTTATCTATTGGAATTTCTAATCATGTGAATTTCATGGGAGGTGTTACGACAAATATGCGGAATTAGGGTTTTTAGATATTTCTGTGAGTAATACCTTAGGATAATATTATTAATGCATATGTATGACATGGGAACTAGACAATACATCATGGATAATATTTATGATATTCAAGGATGAGATAATATAATGTGTGGAGTAATAATCAGTATGGGAGAACAAATGCTAAAGGTTTTGTAACTAGGGTTTTAAAGTATATGAGAACTTTGACCTGTGTTATGTATGTATGTATTAATGTGTTCGATGCCTAAGAATCAATCTTGATTAAGACACTAATCACTTAAAGTGAAAGAGCATGTGAGTTGGGCGAAGGTGATCTATATATATATATTCCTATTCCACCGGGGATAATAGTGGCTTGCGAGCATTTTACCCTGAGATGATGATGTTTTTAATCTCTGTTCCATCAAAGCTAATAGTGGCTCTAGAGCATTTTACCCCAAGAAGGTGCTTTAGTCCGTTCTACCATATTAAGAATAGTGGGACCTCTACTCATTGTAAAATGAAAATATAACAAAATAACCAATGTTAATTCTTTTCATTTCATGTGTGTTCATGATTAATCTTGGGTTAAACCTAATTATGTTTAGTACCTCCATTATCACTCTAAATTTTGTTTAAAAGAATAACACAGAAACCAAAGCCTTAAATAAGGAGTGTTACCACCACACCTAACATAAGATAGGCAGTTATCATCTACCTTATGGTAGCTATAAGGCTAAAAATTATCTAAAACATCTAAAACATCATTAACAACAAATCACTAAACCAAAACATCATTGATAAGTCGGCATAAAACTATGACTGCCATAGATAATTCAATAAAAAAATTTATAAAGTAAACCTAAATTTTAAAATATTAACCAAGTGGCAAAGATATAAACACATATTTACAACACCATATAAAAATTTAAACATAGTTTCATGAAATCATAATCTAAATATATAAAAAAATAAAAAAAAATTTTGAGGGACAAAAACTCAAGTTAGGCCTAACACTCAGCCCATGCTCACATTTATAGTGGAACTAGAATAGGAGTATATCCTCAAAGATGCCTATACAAGTATAGTATTAGTATGATGGTGTACTAATTAAAAAAGCCAACTTATAGAAATATCATACAAAAATTTTATATTTGATAGTTACAAAGGGGAAAAAATCTTGATTGCATATATTAATGTAAACAGAATTAATGATATGCTCACATATTATAAAGTACATGTTATATCATGTTATCATGGTTAATAGAAGGATTCTCAACCCACATGTGAAAATCATAAACACTAGCATAGTATCATAAGAGAAATATAAAAGTACATAATAACATGAGTAAATTAAATAACATGGTATAATATAAGGATTTAAGAGAGCATATACAAATAGAAGGACACGACATATTCACTTACAAACAATAGTCCACTTGTTTTCATGTAGCCCTTATAATTTAGTTCACTAAATCACTTACTAATCAATTCCACCAAGAGATATTACATCACACATTCCAATTCATATTTTACTAATTTATGTATATATCATAATTCACTTATTCCACCTATTCCACTTATCCTTTTCTAAAATATAGTATTACTCACATCTAAAGCAAAATGGTTACGAAACCCATGCTAACATCTATAGCTCAACAGATAAGGAACCAAAAAAATAGCTATAGTATGATAACTAAAGAAAACTACATGAACATGTCACCTATTGCTCCACGGTTATGGCAACTACTGTGACCTATATCACCGAGCCTATGACCAATACTATGATTTATACCATTGTGGCTATGGAAAACACAACTACTCAAGGCACTCTAACCTTTAAGTATAAATAACCCTATTGGCCTTGTAGTTCACCTATAGAGTGAAGAGAGGGGCTTTGTTGTCTTACTACTAATACAACATAAATAAAATCATAGAGAAGGAATTCATTGCATAATCCAACCTCAAAGACCATACTAAAGCTACTCTTGGTGGGTTATAAAACACTAGTTGATCGATCAATGGTATTTAATATAACACCCATTGGTTGGCTAAAACCTTAAGTTAATAAGTAGTTATCACAATTCACCTTTAATCCATTACTTCACTTATAATTTAAATTATTTGCAATTTATGTCCATGATCATATACTCCATCATGTACAAAACACCACTAATGTGATTAGAAACATTCAAATATGGTTACTTATAAAGAAATCAACCACTTGCAATCTCATTAATAAACATGATGTCAAAAGAATATATCATAATATTGTTAAGAATATACTCTTTTGCTTGCATATCATAACAACTTCAAGGCATATACAACATATAAAATAGCATTACGAAGAATCATGATTCACCTCTCAATAAGACTACACGATACCATGCCACCAAAATCAATATCATATAAGAACCTCAAATAAACAAAATGATTGAGATAAAAAAGTATGGTCGTACCTGCTCATTTTGACATATAATTTTATATAATATGATATATGGCTAAAATAATAAGAACAGACAATATCCACAGTTTCACGCTCAGCATGAGATACTTAAATAACCATAACATACTCATAGCACCCAAAATACATGTTTTCTGAGAAAACTCTAATATGATAACATAATCAAGATATGGAACAATACACATCAACACATACATGTCTATTAATTACAAGTTTTGGAGGTTTACCAAGCATTTAAGATAATATAACATAATAATGAGGAAACCCTAGCTTCAAAAGGTCCACCAAAACACTTTTAGAGATCATCTTTTGAAATTGTAAGACTGGGTTAGAATAATTAATCTGAGTAGAACATAATAGAAATAACTTTTTTATTAAAAAAATAACTTAAAGGAATATGTTTTTCAACCCAAATATTCAAACCAAAAAATTTAGAGAATTTATCCAAAATAATAAGTTAGAAGAACAATTTAATAGATTTAATACCAAAACACAAATGATTCTTAAAATTTAGGGTTTCAAACCCCAAAATAAAAATTTAGACTAGTTAAATAAGTTAACCCAAATTAATAGTTCAAAAATATAACTAAAATAGTAATAAATAAATCCACAAATAAATTTTAACAAACAGAAACACAATACCATCTAAACATAGAAAGTCACTTTTGAGTTTAAGGTTTTGAGCTCAAAAAGTAATTTAAGTACTTCAAAGTGAAAGTTTAGAAATGGAATTAAACTCATTTTATAACGTATGGTATAATTAATTTATCAAAAATAACTTACTACGATAATTTAGAACAATCCAAACATAACCGGATTAAAAATCTAAATTTTTAAAACCAAGCACACTGTAGTACCTCGCATTCATAAGAAATTTGAGTTATTTAAAATTGGTATTTGTGGAGGTTATGTTTCCTTAGCTTTATGTTTACTAACATATTTTAAGAGTTCTAAAATCCTTGAAATATTTTTGAAATAATTTGTTCAAGACTTCTTCTTTTTTTATGGTTTTGTGTTTTATGAGACTTTTAAGCCACTTTTGACCCTTGAAACATGATTGAAATATTCTCTAATGTAAATTTTTGAAATAATAATATTTTTTTATTCTACTAGAATTTTTTAAGATTTCAAACTAATTTTTTGACAAAAATATACTATTCATACCCCATTTGTCCTTATTATAATTCTTTGGAGCCCTATTAAGCCATTTTTAGTTATCAAAATTTCATGAAACTTTGGGGATAATCTTATTTTAGTTTTTTTTTATATTTTCATAACTTAAAAGAAATATATTATTAATTTTATAATATATGGTCTAAAATAGACATTATTGGGAGAGTATAAGCCTGCACTCTATTACTTCCGCAATTGCCATCATCTTCTCTCCTTTCATTTTTCCCTTCTCCCCCACTAAAACAATTCCCCTTTTCCCTAAGCAAATTCATGAATCACCATCATAATTATTATTCCTCCATTATTGATCCTTAATATTCAAATTTTCATATTTTGGGTTTTTACTTCTTCTCATTTCATTCTATTTCTTTTCCAACTCTTTTTCATGGTATTTGTCTAGGTATTCATAAGTAATTTTTAGGTACTTGAAGATTTAAGAGATAGGAATTATTCTCCATTTTTATTGTTAATTTGGAGCTAATTAAGTTAATATTATTTTTTTTTACTACATATATGAGAGAGTTAGTATGTTTTGTGGCTTGATTTGTGTGACTGTTGATTGTGGTCATTTCACTCACACTGATACCTTTTGATCTTATGCTTTTAATTGATTATTCCATGTAAAAATTGGTAGTTATTATATTACTCTTGATGTATAATATGTTATGGTTTGATGATCGAAAACATGAGATATTTTTGGATGAAGTTTAGGTTGATTTAAGGGTTTTTGATTGTATATTTTTTTCCTCAAATCAATTATATCATGTTATAGATCGGTTGATTTAGATAAACTTTGATGTTTAAATTCTTAGAATCTAAGCTTGTTTAATATGATTTTTAGCTAAAATAAGGTTTGGATGCTTCAAGTATGATTTAGATATGTTGATCATTTTGTGTTTGGATTTAATATATGATTCTACCATGATGATCCTTGTAATTTTAAGACCAATTTTGGTATATATTATGTTTACTAATGATCAAGTTTTAAAGGTTGTATTTTTGGATAAAGTTTTAGAGACTCTAGAACATTCATCGCATTATTTCTGATATAAAAAGTGTTTTGGGCCATTGATGACCTAATTATCCTATATACGATTTAATCTCTCAATGATTTTATTTTTGAGATAATTAATTAAAATATGACTAAAATATCCTTTAAAGGCTTTAGTAAACTTTAGGAGTCAAAGGTTGACAAAAACCTTTGACATTTGACCATTTTACCCTAATAAATAGTAAATGATCATGAATAGTACTTTTTAGTAATAAAATATGTTTTTTATTTTTTGTTAAAGCTTTTTGGTATAAAATAATATTTATGTCAGATGATAAATTGTTTTTTGTGAATAGAAAAGTTTTCTAAATTTGATGTGTAACCTTCTTTTGACTTGGTTAAGCTAATTATATTTGTTGTATTTTGCTAATTTTCCTCATAACAACAAAAAGTGGGTTTAAGTATGTTTGCCCTTATTTGGGGTTAAATGAACCTGTTAAGTAGGTTATAAATCTTTATAGTGTATTTTGAACTTTTATGGCCTCAATATGACTTTTTATTCTTAAAGTATTTGTGGGATCATTTTGGCTCATATGCCTTGGAAATGGTTTTGTTTTGTCTAGCTTATGACCTGATTTAATTTGCTGATGCTTTCTTCTTAAAGTATTTATTTTGGAGCTTCATAGATTAGTTTTGATACCCGATGAGATATAACTCATCTTATGTGGTTGTGTTGTGGAGGTTGTGGTTGGATACTTAACCATAGACTTTTGTGGATAGTTATTTGTGACCTTGAGTATATATCTTTATATATTTTTATACCCATTTAATTTTAATTTTTGGTATTCATTTGAGTAATACATGAGAATAATTATAACTTTATGCTTAAGTGATAATAATCTTATATATTTTATTATTTGAGCTTAAATGATATAAAATGAATGGATTTAAATTGTAATATTATTTATTAATTCTTCTAAGTTTATTTTGTACATAAAATATATAAAAATAAAAGGGCTTTGGACCAAAGTCCTAAAGAAAAAAAAAAGAAATAGTCAGCACATAAAGACAGCAAGATAAAAAAATTATAAAAGACAACACAGGGTGGTGAGCTAAGAGAAGAGAAAAAATGAGAATAAGCCAGGTGGCACCTGATAGGAATAGTGGAAAACTTTACACAGAGAGAGAAATAAAAAGAAAAGGAAGCCAGATAAAGGCCTGACACACATCAATCTCCTACAATATAAAGAAATAAGAAGAACAGAGAGCCGATAATAAAGATAAGGAGTAATCAACTATCAAGAAGAAGGAATTCTATGAAAGAAAGAAAAAGATTAACAACCAATAAGTCAAAGCAGTAAGACACAGTAGCACAACCAGCATAGTAGGAGACTAGGCGAAAGTCTGAAGTGCCAGGCCAGAGAGAGAAGCAAAAGAGAGACAGGGCATAGAAATTGAGGCATAACTAAGGATAGAGAAGATAGAGAGAAATCAGTCAAAGGAGAGAGAAAAGGAGAAAAAGAGATCGGAAAGATTTATTTCAAATGAAATTTATTAATTTTTCATTTGAATAAATTACTAAACTTTCATTCATAATTAATTTTGGTTATTTCTTTCTCTAATTCTAATATATATTTTTAATATATATTTTTATGTAATTAATTTGATTATTATAGCTAGCTAATTATGTATTATTGGGGAATAGATTGAAGCCTTAGATTATTGTTTGAGATATAATTCTATCATCATTTATATCGGGGAATATGTTTTACTTGCTATCATTTATATATATGATTCTATCAAGTATGATTTATATGGTGGATGCCTTGTTTTAGTTTCCTTATAGTGATAATATGTAAGATTATATGTTTTCTAGGTGTTAATATATATATGCTAGAATGTATATATATAAATTGTAGCTAGGATTAGATAACAATTAACCTAATAGTTTTATGATTCTAACCGAAGCAGTGAAATGTTTAGACATGTGTGGGTCAAAGGAGAAAAATACAACTAGACATGCTTATTATACTTCCACTTGTGCTTAATACATTAAATCTAGTTAAATATAGGAGCCACTTTTTGCAATTATATTGCCAGTATTTAATGGGGTTTAATATTGGTGCTTTGTTGTTGAATTATTTTAAGGAAGTAAGATAAGGTGCATATACCTACTTTTAGCTTACAACTTAACTAGTCTCCTTCTCATGATTAAATGATAACTTAGATATTATTATTATTATTATTATTATTATTATTATTATTATTATTATTATATTATGAGCTAATATAGTGGTGGATTTTGATTTCCCTAGCATGTTTATCATATTTGTCTTTATCTTTTATTTTTATCAATTTCTTTTATTTTTTCCTATTTTTAAAACTCCCATTATTATATAATTCTTATTATTTATTCGTGTGTGATTTAGAGTTTTTTTAATTTATTTTCATTATTTGTGCGCTATTTAAATAGAGGTGAGCCCTCTCAATCCCCGATATAAAAGAATACCATTATTTACCAATACAGCAATTAACTATAAAAGGGTTTAAATTGAGTGTCAGCCACAACTATATTAATTTTTGGTACCATTTCTAGGGATTGGTAACTTTTCCTATATTTTACTAGTATTTTTTTCAGTGTTTTTTGTGCTTTTCTTTAGTAGAAGTAGTAGTAGTAGTAGTTGTTGTTGTTGTTATTATATTTTCCTTTTGAGTGTTTTTTATCTAGTGTGGTTTACTTGGCGGTAGTGTTTCTCTTATTTAAGTTACCCACCAGTAAATGCATATAGGAGGGAATCCACAAGGAAATCTTATACTAGTGAATCTTGAGTTAGAGATATCCATTTGAGCAATTAGAAAGTTAAGAATTTCTAGTTCTCCATCATCACCAAAACTCGAAGACAAGAGTTTTGGTACTTCATCATCACCGGAGTTTGAAAAGTGGCTTTAAATATCAACACATCATTACCAAAAGACCCTATCTACTTCACTCACATGGTAGCCAATAGGAGTTTGTGAGAGCTAGCAGCCTATAATATAGCTAAAGTTGTTACTATATGCATTGACTACCTTGAGCCCGCTAATAGAAAAGAAAAAGACTTTGAGATAAAATCCAACATACTTCATCACCTTCCTAATTTCCATGGGCTCCCAAACGAAGATCCCAATAAATTCCTAATGAAATATTCCATGCTTACTACAATATGTACAAGGTGTTTCCATCACATTACCCACAAAATGGAATGAAGGAAGAGAACTTGTTGCAATAATTTTATAAGAACTTAACTCCACTCGAAAGGAATCTGTTGGATGCAATAAGTGGTGGATCTTTCATGGATAAGGATCCCACTTTAGCTTAAGCGTTATTGAAAAACTGAGCCTTTACTACACAACAATTTGATGTTGTTTCCACCTGTGTAAGAGTAAATGAGGTAAGTGTAAATCAATTTGATGATAGACTTAACCAACTCACTACTCTTGTTATGCATATTGCCATAGCTGCTAGAGTTATTACTATATGTGGAGTATGTTCAGCGATAGGACAACCCAATGATAAATGCCCACAAATTATTGGAAGAGAGGATCATACACAAGCAAATGCTATTAGATTTTCAAATATTTCTCATTAAGGTATGCACATCCATCTAATTTATATTAGAAAGATAATAATAATGTTCTTAATCCTCTAGGTTTTAACTAAGTGGCACTAGGCTTTTATCACAAACTACAAGGAGGATCCTCTCAACCTCAAGCTCCAACCATTGATAAATATGACAAGATGTTTGAGTTTTTAGAAAATGGACAGAATCAACTAATACAAAGATAACTAAACATGGACAAGAGAGTATTGAATATAGAGCAACAAATGGGAGAAGTGGTCACCAAGCTGGATCAATTACATGATCTAGGGAAACTACCTAGTAGCACCATACCAAATCTAAAGGTAAACTTTGAAATAGCTAATGCAATGGTGACAAGGAGTGGTAAATCACATGATAGTGCTCCAAAAAAAACCAAAAATAATTTAGAGCAGTTGGAAGAAGATCCGGCTAAAAAAGAAGGGGACATTATGAAAAAGTAAGAGAATAAGAGTGGAAATAGGCAATTGATTGATCAACCCTTTATTCAAAAAAAAAATCTTAGAATTATTTGAATTGTAGATCCTCTACCATTCCCAATTTGGTTGTTACTAACCCTATTTTTGCTGCTACTTTTCCTAGCAGGCAATCTAAAGAAAAGAAGAGCAAGGGTGATCAAGCTATATTAGATACATTTAAGAAGGTGCAAGTCAACATCCCACTCCTAGAAGCTATTAAGCAAGTGCCCAAATATGTACATTTTTTAAGGAGTTATGCACTATGAGGAAGAGATTGCATGTAAAGAAAGTGATTACGATGAGTGCGTAGTTGTCTACTCTCATACAAAGGAAATTAACTCTAAAGTATAAATATCCAAGAAGCTTCATTATCCCATGTGTAATTGGTAGTACTAGGTTGAAAAATGCCATGCTATACCAAGGTGCATCTATTACTGTCATGTCATATTCTATTTATTCATATTTAGATTTAGAAGAGATTAAGAAAGATAGTGTTATCATTCAAATTGCTGATCATTCTAATGTATTACCCAAGGAGCTTGTACAAGATGCTCTTATGCAGGTTGGCATACTTATATTTCTGGCAGACTTCTACATTTTGGATATGGGTGAAAGTAGCTTGATTTTGATGTTGTTGCTCTTGGGAAGGCCTTTTATGAGAGCCGCTCACATAAAGATAGACGTTTATACTAGTTCTCTTACTATGAAGTTTGATTAATAAGTCATAAGCTTCAACATCTTCGAGGCCATGAGGTACCCTATGGATGACCATTATTATTATACTATTAACACCATTGATATTTTGGTAAAGGATTCCTTTAAAGAGGATGATGTAGATTTATTAGCAATAACTCTTATGAAAAGCTTAGGATTGGATGAGAAAGGAGAATATAATTCTTTGGAAGAGATAGAGATGATACTTTCCCCACATTTTATGAATATCAAAGCAGATATAGAGGCAAACCCTCTATATCTCTATGGATCCCCACCTTTTTTTTATTCCTTTTTCTACTCAAAAACCTCTACCTTTTGTGACTTAATCCCCTACATTAGACGTCAAGCCATTACTAGATCATTTAGAGTATGCATACATAGGGGATAGAGAAACCCTTTTAGTGATCATATCTTCAAAGTTGACAAAGGAGCAAGAAAGCAAGTTGTTGGAAGTCCTTAAAGCTCACAAAACAAATATTGGATGGACATTCTTAGAAATCGAAGGGATAAATCCTACCATGTGTGTTCACTGCATACTTCTTGAAGAAGGAGCTAATCGAACTAAAGAACCTCAATGAAGAATTAACCCTCCTATGATGGAAGTAGTAAATAAGGAAATCATCAAGTTTCTGGATTATGGAGTCATCCACCCAATTTCAAATTATAAATGGGTAGTGTCTATTTATGTGGTACCTAAAATGTTGGGATTCATTGTAGTGAAGAATAAGGGGAATGAGCTTATCCCACATTGGACAATAACTTGACACCGGGTATGCATTAGCTATAGGAAGTTGAATGACACAAGGAAAGATCATTTCCCATTACCATTTATTGATTAGATGCTCTAGATATTACGGGGTCATTCATATTATTTCTTCCTTGATGGGTACTCCGGTTACAACCAAATTCACATAGTAGAGGAGGATCAAGAGAAGATGACCTTTACATGCCCATTTGGCACATTTGCTTATCGACACATGCCCTTTGGCCTATGCAATGCCCCTAGTACATTCCAAATATGTATAGTTAGTATTTTCTCTAATTACATTGAGATGATTATTGAGGTTTTTATGGATAAATTTAGTATCTTTGGTGATACTTTTGATTCTTGTCCCAACAATCTAATTTTAATTTTGAAACTATGCATATAAACTAACCTTATACTTAATCGACAAAAGTGTCATTTTATGGTAACATAAGGAATCATACTTAGTCATATTATTTCATCAAGAGGGTTAGAATTTGATAAAGCTAATATAGATGTTGTGCACTACTTACCCTATCCCACTTGTGTGAGAGAGGTGTGTTCTTTCCTTTGACATGCAGGATTCTATCGATGATTCGTAAAGGACTTCTCTAGCATTGCATGACCATTGGCATACCTTTTGCATAAGGATGTGCCTTTCAATTGGATTAAGGAGTATCAAAAAGCATTTTATGAACTTAAAAATCTCCTAATGACAATCCCAGTGATGTTACCTCCATATTAGTTCCTACCATTTGAGATCATGTGTGATGCCTCTAACTATGCTATTGTTGCAATCTTGGGGAAATGAAAGGATAAAAGCCTTAGTTAATCTATTATGCTTTAATAACTCTTAATAACGCTTATTTGAATTACTCTACTACCGAAATGGAACTATTAGCAGTGGTATTTGCTCTTGAAATATTTATATCATACTTACTTCAAACTAAAGTTATCATTTTTATAGATCATGCAGTGTTAAAGTACTTATTGTCTAAAAAGGAAGCAAAACCCTAGTTAATAAGATGGGTTCTCTTGCTACAAGAGTATTATGTGGAGATAAAAAACAAGAAAGGGGTGAGAATGTAGTAGCCAATAATTTGAGCCACGTGATTCAAGATGGTGAACCCATATCCTTGATTGAGAATTTTTTGAATGAGCAGCACTTTAGGATACATATAAGTACACCATGGTTTGATGATATTATTAACTATCTTGTTACTCATAATCTACCATCTAACATACCACGATCTGTGAGAAAAAAAATTAGAAAGAAGGCATACCAATATGTTTGGGATGAACCTTATTTATGGAAATTTGGTACTGATAGTATAACAAGGAGATGTGTTACTGATTTAAAAGTTGAGTATATTTTATCACTATGTCATACATTGCATTATGGAGGACACTTTGGTGCTAAAACGATCACCTTCAAGGTTCTTGAAGCTAGTTTTTATTGTCCTATATTATTTAGAGATGCTAACACTTATTTCATGAAATTTGACAAATACCAAATATCATGTGACATTCATCCTAAAGATTAAATACCCTCAACCTCTATTGTATTTGTAAAAAAAAATTATGCGTAGGATATTGATTTTATGGGTCCATTTGCATACTATAAATTATGTGTCAAAATGGGTGGAAGCAATTGCCACTCGTACTAATGACTCACGTGTAGTTGTAGGTTTCCTCCAATCTCACATCTTTTTCAGGTTTGGTACACCTCAAGTGATCATTTGTGATGGAGAATTACACTTTTATAATAGGAAGATAAAATCTTTTCTATGCAAATATAGGGCTACACAAAAAGTTTCGACACCCTATCACCCTCAAACTAGCGGGCAAGTAGAAGTCTCTAACTAAGAAATCAAGAAGATACTAGAGAGGAATGTAAGCCTAAATAGACAGCATTGGAGCCAAAGGTTGGATGATGCTTTGTGGGCTTATAGGATTGCCTATAAAATTCCTATAGGGATGTCTCCCTTTCGACTTGTTTATAGGGAAAAAAATTCTATCTACTTGTGGAGCTTGAATACAAGGTATGGTGGGTTGTGAAGAATCTGAGCATGCGTATATACTCCTTTGGAATGCATAGGAATCTATAAATTCATGAATTGGAAGAAATAAGTGCTGATACATTTTCTTATCTTCGCTTTTTTCCACGTAAGTTTTGTTTTAGATGGGCGGGTTCTTTTATTGTTACTCATCTTTTTCCTCATGGTGCCATACAAATCAATAGTGAGAAGATGGAAAATGAATTCAAGGTCAATATTTACAGGCTTAAACACTACTATGAAGCATTCACACAGCATAACGTTGAAGCATCCATCTTGATTGAGTAAGCCAAGATCATGTCAGGCTGAAGACATAAAAATAAGAGGTGCTTGGGAGGTAACCCATAATTAATTTTGTTTATTTCTTTCTCTAATTTTGATATATATATTTTTGTATAATTATTTTGATTATTATACCTAATAAATTATTTATTGTTGGGGAATAGATTGAAACCCTAGATTACAGTTTGAAATATGATATTATTTTTCTTTATTTCATGAGATTGTTCTTTGAATATATTGTAATTCCTATTATTTATATATATGATTCTATAAAATATGATTTATATGGTGCATGTCTTATTCTAGTTTCCTTATAGTGACAGTATGTAGGATTATATGTTTGCTAGGTAGCAATATAAATGTGCTAGAATTTATGTATATACATTATAGCTAGGATTAGATGACAATTCACCTATTAGTTTTTATAATTCCTTTTGAACAAGTATGTGTATATAATGGTTTGTAAATTATAACCTTGTTTTATACCCATCCTTATATCTGACATTAGTTACATGCTATGCACAACTCTCTCCAAGTTTGATACAATAGTTTCATTCTTGCTCTCTAGTTATACTAACCCATTATATCTTTTGAAAAGAAAGTTTTAAGTTGAGAAAAATATGTGTGTTAGGCACGTATAATATGATTAAACCATCCAAATCAATCATCTAACTCATATATACTTAACGTAATCATTAGTTTAGCTTATCATATGCTGATTTACATAAATCAAATCCAAATTGGAATTTAGTGTTTCAAAAACTATACCCAACAAAATGTATGCATACTAGCAATGGGAAGTTTGGTAGAGCACATCAAAGCACTACTGACATGGTCAAATGTTGTCACGGTGGCTGGTGGTGGTGTGTTAATGGTTATTAAGTTGTAGCTTTGCTCTATATGCTTTTATTGTTACCAATCTACATTGTTCATTGTTGTTCATTAATATCTCTTAGTAGCAGTCATTGGATGTCTCTTACTAGTGGCTGTCAGCTAGAAATGAGGTTGGAGGATGGAGTGGGGCTGGTTATTAATAGTTGCATCAACAAAGGTTGAATCGCACTAATAGAGCTACACATTACTTTTCCCTACTATTGTTCCATTATTGCTACCTAGTTGCTAGTGGAGATTAATGTAATACCTCGTATTCATGAAAACCATGAGGTAAACAAAATTCATATTGGGTGGAAGATATATTTCCTTAAGTTAATGTTTCATCACATCTATTAAGAGTTTTAGAATTCTACTAATGTTGTTAGAATATTTTATTTAGGACTCCTCGTCTTTTCTTATGGTTTAGTTTTCTATGAGACTTCTAAGTCACTTTTGGCCTAGGACTCTTATCTAATGTGTATATTTGAAATCCTCATGATATTTTGAGTCTTCTAGGCTTCTTCAAAATGACAAACATACTTGTTGACAAAGGCACTATTCATGCTCTAGTAGAACTTGTTTTAGTGTTTTGAGCCTCATGAAGCCCTTTTTGGATATCAAATTTCACAAAAATTTGGATATCATCTTATTATTTTGTTCTGAGATTTTCATAACTAAAAAATGAGGTAAAACCAATTTCATAATGCCTGGGCCAAAATAAATACTATTGGTCACATATATGTCATCAAATTCAACTAATCTTTTTTTATTCTTATCCAAACTTTATGAGATTGAATATGTACCTTTTTATTTTTGATAATGACCCATGAAATAACCCATGAAAAAATAATTCTCATTTTTTCCCTCAACTTTGTGGCAGCTCATGTAATAACCTATTTTTTTCTAAAATGTGTTTATTATTATATTTGTGGATAATTATTTTAAATATACTTTTTTGAACTTTTAAACCCTAGAAATGTTTTGAAAATATTTCATTTTGCTCATTTAATCCTTATGGTTTCGAGTTCCATAAGACTTATATACTACTTTTGGCTATTAAACTTCTTTTAAATCATACTAATTTACCATATTTAAAAAAAAAATTCTACTACTCTTAGTCACTTTCAAAATTTCAATGAAGATTTTTTAGGAAAAACACTATTCACTACCATGTATTATCCTTTGCTTTTGTTTTGAGAAATAAAACAAGTGTTTTAGACAATAAAACTTTACAAAAAAAATCATGGAAACTTATATTTTGGCATATGCAAGCTAAATACACATTAAAATTGGGTTATAACTATTTTTTATAATCATTAGAAAATTTTCACCAATTTTAGGCATAATTAGGCTTGAAACTCAATTTTCTCTACATCAAATCTATCATAGCTATCTTAAATTTGATCCTTTATTTCTAAATTGAGACATCACTCTTTTCAACCATTGGGCTATAGAAATTATTCTTACTAGCCCCTTTATTTTTTTTATATAACTATTTTACCTTATAATATCAATAAAAGTACCTTTAGTGGTTAAACATCTTACCTAACAATTTCTTCTTTCAATCTTTTGTCCCCATCCAGAAATTTTATACCCCTAAACTCCCAAAAATATGTTCTTCAACCTTCCTTTCTCCATTGTTGTTGCATCATTTCATGATTTTTTCTTCTCTAATCTAGATTTTTAGCACCTAATAGTTCCCCTTAGAAAATTTAGGGTTAAAATTATAAGAAATTGAAGATAAGTTCTCCTAACCTATTCCTTAATTTCAGAACTCTCATCTAAGGAAGAGTAATCTTTTTTTGGCCATGTTTATTTCTTCTTTTAATTTATTTTTCATTTTGAAGTGTTTTTGATATTTCTGTTGATTTTTGGTGCAATGTTTCCAATAGGAGGAAAAGTGGTAGTATTGGCCTCATTTTTGTGCATTTTTGGATTTAGGAGTTTGGTAAACTAAATTATACTGATAATAGATATAAATCAAGGTGTAAGTATGCTTAAGTTAGTTGAAGTTATGAAAATGGTCATCTTGACATTTGTGAGGCTGTTTGGGCTCTTGGTTGTTTTCTATCTTCTTCTGATATTTTCTACATTTTTTTTATGTTTTCATTGGATTAATCAGGTTGTCTAGATGTAATTTCATATATTAAAAGTCTTAATCTGATTTTTTATAATTAAATCAGGTTGTCTAGATGTAATTTCATATATTAAAAGTCTTAATTTGATTTTTTATAATTAAATTTATGATTTAATTAATGTTTAGAATGAAAAAGGGAATTTTTATCTATCTACATGTGTGCTACATTTTTTTATGAACTTTTATGTGTTCTAATGCACTCATATGGTATTCGGTGAATAGTTTAAAAATTTTCATGAGTTAAATCTTTATATGCTAAGACTTATGTCTTCTAATGTACTCTTATGTGTTTAAATATACTAATATGGTTATTTTCTTTATTTTTATAATTTAGCAGCATTATGGTCATTTTTCCTATAATCTTAAATTTTTAAGTGAATAATATTTTTATAGTATTCTAATTATTGATTTGGGATGTTTAATAATTAATTTCATAATTTTTGGAGTATTTAATTTTTTTATTCTTAATTATTAATTTAGATATGTATTAAAGTTGATAATTTAATATATAATGGTTTTAAATTGATATTTCGGGTTAATGGTTGACCCTAACCTTTAACTAAATATTTAAAATAGTAAATCCTAAAAATAAATAATTTTTGATTTTCAAGTATAAGCTTATTTGTATATTTCTATAGTTCTAGCTATACATGAATAGTGTTTTAGGAATAGTATTATTTTTTCCCTAAAATTGGTGTGTAAGCTTATATGTGGGTAATGATTAATAAAATATATGATAAATTTGTAATTATCAAAGTGACTGATTGTATTTCAACATAGTAGGATCATTTACCCTTATAGCAATGATCACCCTTAAAGTCCATATGGCACAGGCTATAGAGTTGGCCTTGGTTTGGCTATCTCTTGTTCATCCATATAGTGCTAATGCCTGATAAGAGCTTTATAAGGGGTGTACACACTTAAGGATAGGATGAAAAGAGTAGTAGGAGAATTTATATGTTATAGGTGCTTTGGAACACTTACCTAATGCCCATATATCATAAGAGATCATGCTTAATAGGATCCTTAGCCTTTATACCAAGGATCACTCAAGATACCCTTGTAGCATTTGTTATATGTTAATATTTTAGATATCAACTAAAGTCAAAGTTAGGAGATAAATGGTTCTTGTGTTATAAGTTACCTGATGTCCATGCCAGATAGGATATAAGTGTTTTCCATATTAACTTACCTATTACCCATAGGAAATAAGATAGAGATGTGTTTTATGTTATAAGTAAAAAGTTTTACATGAGTGAAAGAATAATAATATTTAGAATGTGCCAAACTACGTGATCACATACATAAAGAATAGAACACTTAGTGGGTTTCGCATGTGCATGTATTCCATGATAACATTAATCAAAATCATATTCTAAGACTTTATATTATCCTAGGCACTGATGTGATTCCTAGGTCTTTGATGAATAGTAGTGAATAGTAAGGAATAATTTAAATAATAGAATTTCAGTATATGTTACCATAATTTAGGTTTTAGTAAAATTTCTTGTAGTCTTTCACCAATACATGCTCCAATGTATCTTATATTTTACATGCTAACCTCTTTTAGTAGAATTAGTTTACTCAATATGCTTGTTACACTGCTTTCATTCTTGTTTCCCATTTTTTAGACATTTGCGTATAATGATTAGTGAAGGACATCATGGATTTGCAAGGTTTGTTTAAGGGTTGGGCTTAGAATAAGAATATCTAGTTCACCACTTTGGTGTTTATTTTGATATTTAGACATAGATATTTGTAGCCTATTGTTGTAACAAACTTCTCCATTATCTCCTTTTGTTAGTACATTATGTTACATATCCATCTTTATGTTTCTTAGCCCTATTTTTTTTATATTCTTCCACTAGTTTTGTAATATCATATCAATCTAGGTTTAAGTGACAATGACATACAATCTTGAAGGTATGATTTATTTTTTTCCTTGCATCTGAAATAATTTAGGTATTAATTGTATATCCTCTATTTCAAATGTTCTAGTAACACCCACGCATTTATATTTAGCTTCTACTCAAATTGAAATTTCAAGTTATAAATTTTGCAGTATTATAGCTCACTCTTCACTTTTCCTTGATAGTTTGCACCAAAATATTTGTGAAAACTTAATAACTGAGTTTACACTTATTTACTCTTTTACCCTTATTCCTTCTACACTTGTCGTATTTTTTCTTCTTCCTTCATTTTCCTCATCCTTTGCATTAAAAATACTCTGTTTCCTTCCCTTAAGTTTGTGCATATTTATCACCATTCATCCTCCACCATTTGATGCAGGAGCATCCATTGAACATAATGATTTTCATATTCATTCTAATCCTCAAGGTAAGGAAGATTATTTAGCTTTCTTAATGTTAGAGTATATCATGTTAAATATTCTTGACAATTCTAATATGCTTCACATTGAAAAATATTCAAGTTATTCTTGTAGGTAAGTTACATATTTGCAAGAATATGATTTTCATACACATTGATGTGTACAAGTATTCCAAGTCATGCAAGACTATGACATACATGGGATGATACATTACAATAATAGATAAAGTGATGATATTCATTATTTGTATAAACTTGTTGTAAACCCTAACACCTAGTATATTTTATGTAAACGGGTATGGTTATAATTTCATGTATGTATCTTAGTCAATTGTATAGCTTTGTAATATTAATCCTTAGTATCATTTAACCAATTATATTATGCTTTGGATTAAGGTTAATATGAGCTTAATTCAACTATGATTAATGGGATGGATTAAGGAAGGTTACTCGAATGGTTTAAGCTAGTCACCACCAAGCTTATTCTCTCATATATATACCTTCCTTGTGCATAGTATTTTTATGCAGAATGAATGATAATATTTTGATCAAACTTTGATCAAGATTGCTAAAGTCTAATACTCCCTTTTGGTTCTATATTGATCAAGGAAAATCCGGGATTAATCCTTCCTCAAATCTATCTTCAATTCAACACATTTGAAGGTTTACAAATCTGTCAAAACAACTTCAACTTGTATATTCAAGTTCTTCCCCTATAATCCATCAATTTACTTCATTTCTTTTGCATTATATCGTGGGTGAAAGCTTCTAATACAAATTTTGATCCAACCTTCCGTTAATTTGATAAAAATCACATCATTTTTGGTATCAAAGCTTGATTTGTTCGAAGCTCATACAACCAGTGACCTGCAGACCCTGAAATCATGCGTGTGTTCTTCCACCAAGAAATCCATGGCTACTCCACCATTTCTTTGAATTCTTGATTCTTTATTAACTTCTTTAATTTTTCTTGAAGTTCTTTCTCGAAGTTCTTGCAATCTTGCAACAATCTTGTTGCATTTTCCCCCAACTTCCCACATAAAATATCGACAGAATTGAAAACTCCAGCAGAACCAGTTTGGTTCGTCTATTTGCAATGCTCATTTGTGCCTCTCCAACACTTGATTTCTATTATACTCTACTCTCCATTGGTGTGTGATCAATTTTATAACAACCCCTTTCCAGTTCTATTCGTGCAAGCAAGCAGAAAGGCACCAAAGTGTTTGACATCCTAGAAAGTCTCCTAATCACCCGAGATTGACCTAGAACTTTCAGGCCCTATATTTGATTCATCTCTCATCAATTTCTCTCAATACATTAGTCCATCATCTAACTCTGGATCTCCTCTACATTTTCTATGAAGACTTCAACACAAATCTCCCACTAGAAGAGAAGATTTTGTTGAAAACACATAAACATGTTCTATGATTTTATGTGAATCAATTTCACATCTATCATTACTAACCTTTCATTGTTTGTGTGTACCTGTGTGCAGTGCCTATTCTTGGGGCTAAAAGATCTGCTTTTTTCCTAGATAAATAATACAGGTAGTGTTTGATATTTTTTTAAGAATTAGCAATTGGTTTGTGCTTTGTTTGGTTTTAGGCAAAACAAATCCAGCACCTATACTTGTGGAAGATATATTGTGTGCAACAAGTAGGGTTGTGTGTCAACCTTCACCATGGCTAGTGAAGAGGTGTGTGCCCTGGTAGATTCCATCAAAAGAATCACCACACGCATGGATTTCCAACTACAAACTCAAAACACGTTGCAACATCAACTCCAAAGTGTAGAAGCAAAGTTGGCCGACCAAGAGAAGTGTAAACCATGGCAACCTCAAATGGAAACCACACATGATAGTGTGGAAGGGAGAATGAAGCCGATGTACCATGCCAAGAATGGAAGTGGACCCTTCAATTTGTCTCATCATGAAGATGGAGAAGAGGAGGCAAATTCTTTTGGCTCAAGCAACCAAAGAAGAGCACCTACATTCCATGTAAGAAATCCACACCATGAAGATCAAGGTATTAAACTTGAACTTCGTGAATTTTATGGTGATTTAAATGTGGAGTCATTTTTTGAATGGTTGCATGAGATTGAAGCTATTTTTGAGTTTAGAGAATATGATGATGATAGAAAGTGCAAATTAGCTACTCTAAAGTTCAAAAAGTTTGCTCGAATTTGGTATGATAACTTAAAGCGAACTAGAGAAAGACAAGAGAAGTCTAAAATCAAATCTTGGGAAAAACTTAAAAAGCACTTAAGAAAGAAATTTGTGCCTAGAGACTATGAACAAGATATGTATGTTAAGATGAATACTCTAAGGCAAGGCTTATTTAGTGCAGAAGAATACACTATAGAGTTTGAAAGACTAGCCCTTATTTGTGATGTTCATGAAAGAAAGGAACAAAGATGTGCTAGATACTTAGGTGGCTTGAATAACTTAATAAGAGACAAAGTTGATATGTACTCTTATGACTCTCTTGATGACTTGAAAAAATTGGCTATGAAGATTGAAAGACAAACCAAGACAACAAAATCCTATGCTAAGTCTAATGCCTCTACTTTAACTAAACCCTATTCTAACACCTTTACACCTAAATCGACATTTTCATATGATAGAAAGAATAAAAAAGATGATAAAGGTAAAAATAAGGTGGTTGAAATGGCTAATAAACAATGTTTCAAATGTAAAGGATATGGACATTTTGTTAGAGATTGTCCTAACCAAAGAGCCTTAACCTTACATGACATAGAAAACATGGAACCATGTAGTGATGATGATGAATTAGAAGTTGAATCTCCTAATGAAATATTAACTATGGAAGAAGAATAAGGAGACCCCTGCTTTGTAATTCAAAGAGTCTTGCAAATACAACCTAGTATTCCACCTACTCAAAGAGAAAAGATTTTTAAAACTAAGTGTAAAATAGGTGATACAGTTTGTAGACTTATAATTGATAGTGGTTCATGTACTAATGTTGCTAGTGAGGCAATGGTTAAGAAACTTGGTTTGGAAACTACTAATCATCCTAAACCCTATTCTTTACAATGGTTAAACAAGGATAAAGGAGCTAAAGTAAACAAAAGAGCTTTAATCACATTTTCTATTAGAGACTATCATGATGAAGTTCTATGTGATGTTATACCTATGGATGCTTGTGGATTACTTTTAGGTAGACCATGGCAATTTGATAGAAAAGCAACTCATGATGGGGTAACTAATGAATATGTGGTGAAAAAGGAAAAATAATTCTATAGGCTCAAACCTTCTTTATATGATCATATGCCCTTGAGTGATGATAAAGAGAGATTATTTTTACATGAAAAGGCTATGGAAAAATGTATAAAAGAAGAAGGAATTTGTTATGCTCTAGTTTCTAAAGATTCTAAACCTGACAAACAACAACTTAAAGATACTAATTTGATTAAGTTGCTTGATGAGTATAATGATGTATTTCCTCATGACTTACCTCCTGGATTACCACCTAAAAGAGGTATTGAACATGCTATTGATCTTGTTCCTGGTATGCCTATCCCTAATAAATCGGCTTATAGATGTAACCCAGAAGAAGCTAAGGAATTACAAAAACAAATACAAGAGCTTATGGATAAAGGATTTGTTAGAGAAAGTATGAGTCCTTGTAGTGTTCCTCCTTTACTAGTGCCTAAAAAGGATGGTACTTGGCGTATGTGCATAGATTCTCGAGCTGTGAATAATATTACCATCAAATATAGATTTCCTATGCCTAGATTAGATGATATGCTTGATGAACTTTGTGGAGCACAAGTATTTTCCAAAATTGATTTGAGAAGTGGATATCATCAATTAAGGATTAGAGATGGAGATGAATGGAAAACTGCTTTTAAAACAAAATATGGTCTCTATGAGTGGATGGTTATGCCTTTTGGGTTATGTAATGCACCTAGCTCATTTATGAGACTTATGAATGAAGTTCTCCGACCTTTCCTTGGTGATTTCATTGTTGTATATTTGGATGATATTCTTGTGTATAGCAAAAATAGTTATGATCATCTAGTGCATTTGAAGAAATTATTTGGTGAGCTAAGGAAAGCTAAACTATATGGAAAACTTGAGAAATGTGATTTTATGCTTCCAAGTGTAGTTTTCCTAGGCTATATTATTAGCGGAAAAGGTATTAAAGTAGATCCTAATAAGATTAAAGTTATAAAAGAATGGCCTATCCCTAAAAATGTTCATGAAGTGAGAAGTTTTCATGGATTAGCTAACTTTTATAGAAGATTCATTAAGGATTTATCTACCATAGCTACACCTATTACTCAACTCATGAAAAAAGGTGAATTTTATTGGGGACAAGAAGCTACTCAAGCCTTTGAAACTTTGAAAGACAAACTTTGTCATGCCCCTATTCTATCCTTACCCAACTTTAATCTTCTTTTTGAAGTGACTTGTGATGCCAGTGGAGTTGGAATAGGAGGATTGCTTTCTCAAGAAAAGAAACCTATAGCATTCTTCTCTGAAAAGTTGAATGGAGCCAAGATTAACTATTCAACTTATGACAAGGAATTCTTTGCCATTATACGGAGCCTTGAGACATGGAGTCATTATCTAAGACCAAAACCATTTGTTATTATGGGTAAATTTCTTACAATCCTTTGTGTTCTCTGTCAAACATTTAGATGGTAAATAAAATGTAGTCGCTGATGCTCTTTCTCGTAGGTCTACATTACTTATTATGTTGGATGCAAAAATCTTAGGTTTTGAAATGATTAAAGAATTATATTCTAATGATGAAGATTTTAAGGACATGTTTAGTGCATGTAAAGACAATGGATACCATGGAAATTATGTCATACAAGATGGATTTTTATTTCGACTAAATAAACTTTGTATTCCTAGATCTAGTATTAGAGACTTGCTTATCAAGGAAATACATGAAGGCGGCATAGCGGGACATTTTGGAATACATAAAACTATGGAATTATTACAAGAAAATTTCTATTGGCCAAGAATGGTTAAACATGTGCAAGCCATGATAAGTAGATGTTCTACGCGTCAAAAAAGTAAAAGTTACTTTCATAAATGCTTATACACACCTTTACCCATTCCTGATAAAGCATGGGAAGGAGTTAGTATGGAATTTATCCTAGGGTTACCAAGAACGCAACGTGGTAAAGATTCTATTCTTGTGGTAGTAGATCGTTTTTCTAAAATGGCTCATTTTATTCCTTGTAATAAAACCGATGATGCCACGCATGTTGCTGACTTGTATTTTAGAGAAATTGTTAAACTTCGTGGAATACCTAAAAGCATAGTTTCTGATCGGGATGTCAAGTTTATGAGTTATTTCTGGAAAACTTTATGGTATATGCTTGGTACTAAATTGTTATTTAGCACTTCACATCATCCCCAAACTGATGGTCAAGCTGAGGTAACTAATAGAACTCTTGGTACATTATTAAGAGGTTTAGTTAATAAAAGTACAAAAGATTGGGATGTTAAGTTAGCTCATGCAGAGTTTGCTTATAATCGTAGTCCTTCTATTACTACTCAAACTAGTCCGTTTGAGGTGGTGTATGGTGTGAATCCTAACATGTCTATTAACATGATTCCGTTGAAAAAAGGTGAATTGCAAAACTATGAGGCTAAAGAGAGAATAAAATTTTTTCAACAACTTCATGAGAAAATCAAAGATAATATTGAAAAATCCAATGCCAATAATAAAGCTCAAGCAAATAAGCATAGAAACTCTTATGTGTTTTCTCCTGATGAATTAGTTTGGTTACATTTGCGTAAAGAAAGATTTCCTAATTTATGTAAAAACAAAATAATTCCAAGAGCCGATGGTCCATTTAAAATACATAGGAAGTTTGGAGATAATGCATATGAACTTTAACTTCCAGATTCTTATGGTGGAATTTCAAGAAATTTTAATGTTGGTGATTTGTCTCCTTATTATTCTGATGAAAATTTGAGGGCAAATTCTTCTCAACTTGGGGAGTATGATGCAGGAGCATCCATTGAACATAATGATTGTCCTATTCATTCTAATCCTCAAGGTAAGGAAGATGATTTAGCTTTTATAATATTGGATCCTATCATGTTAAATATTCTTGATAATTCTAATATGCTTGACATTAAAAACCATTCAAGTTATTCTTGTAGGTATGTTACATATTTGCAAGAAGATGATGTTCATACACATTGATGTGTACAAGTATTCCAAGGCATGCAAGACTATGACATACATGGGATGATACATTACAACAAGAGATAGAGTGATGATATTCATTATTTTTATAAACTTGTTGTAAACCCTAACCCTAAGTATATTTTATGTAAGTTAGGGTATGGCTATAATTTCATGTATGTATCTTAGTCTATTGTATAGCTTTGTAATATTAATCATTAGTATCATTTAACCAATGATATTATTCTATGAATTAAGGTTAATATGGGCTTAATTCAACCATGATTAATGGGCTGGATTAGGTGGGTAAACTTGGTTGGTTAAGGAAGCTCACCACCAAGCTTATTCTTTCCTATATATACCTTTTGTGCACAACATTTGTATAGAGAATTGAATAGAATGAATAATAATAATTTTGATAAAACTTTGAGCAAGAGAGCTAAAGTCTAATCCTCCCTTTTGGGTCTGTATTGAGCAAGGAAAATCTGGGATTAATTCTTCCTCAAATCTATCTTCACACGACACATTTGAACACCTTCAAATCTGCTGAACACCTTCACCTTGTAACATCAATTTATTCGTCTATAATCCACCAAATCACTTCATTCTTTTTGCATTAGATCATGGGTGACAGCTTCTAATACAAATTTCGATCCAACCTTCCGTTACTTTGATAAAAACCACATCAAATTTCGATGCAAATAAATAATGTTTCAAATGTAAAGGATATGGACATTTTTCTAAAGATTGTCCTAACCAAAGAGCCTTAACCTTACATGAAATAGAAAACATGGAACCATGTAGTGATGATGATGAATTATAAGTTGAATCTCCTAATGAAATATTAACTACGGAAGAAGAAGAAGGAGACCCCTGCTTTGTAATTTAAAGAGTCTTGCAAATACAACCTAGTATTACACCTACTCATAATTGATAGTGGTTCATGTAATAATGTTGCTAGTGAGGCTATGGTTAAGAAACTTGTTTTGGAAACTACTAATCATCCTAAACCCTATTCTTTAAAATGGCTAAATAAGGATAAAGGAGCTAAAGTAAACAAAAGAGCTTTAATCACATTTTCTATTAGAGACTATCATGATGAAGTTCTATGTGATGTTTTACCTAAGGATGCTTGTGGATTAATTTTGGGTAGACCATGTCAATTTGATAGAAAAGCAACTCATGATGGGGTAACTAATGAATATGTGGTGAAAAAGGAAAAATAATTATATAGGCTCACACCTTCTTTATATGATCATATGCCCTTGAGTGATGATAAAAAAAGATTATTTTTACATGAAAAGGGTATGGAAAAATGTATAAAAGAAGAAGGAATTTGTTATGCTTTGGTTTCTAAAGATTCTAAACCTAAAAAACAACAAATTGAAAATCCTAATTTGATTAAGTTGCTTGATGAGTATAATGATGTATTTCATGATGACTTACCTCTTGGATTACCACCTAAATGAGGTATAGAACATGCTATTGATCTTGTTCCTGGTATGCCTATTCCTAATAAACCGACTTATAGATGTAACCCAGAAGAAGTTAAGGAATTACAAAAACAAATACAGGAACTTATGGATAAAGGATTTGTTAGAGAAACTATGAGTCCTTGTAGTGTTCCTCCTTTATTAGTGCCTAAAAAGGATGGTACTTGGCATATGTGCATAGATTCTAGGGTTGTGAATAATATTACTATCAAATATAGATTTCCTATGCCTAGATTAGATGATATGATTGATGAACTTTGTGGAGCACAAGTATTTTCCAAAATTGATTTGAGAAGTGGATATCATCAATTAAGGATTAGAGATGGAGATGAATGGAAAACTGCTTTTAAAATAAGTTATGGTCTCTATGAGTGGATGGTTATGCCTTTTGGGTTATGTAATGCACCTAAATCATTTATAACACTCATGAATGAAGTTCTCCAACCTTTCCTTGGTGATTTCATTGTTGTATATTTGGATGATATTCTTGTGTATAACAAAAATAGTTATGATCATCTAGTGCATTTGAAGAAATTATTTGGTGAGCTAAGGAAAGCTAAACTATATGGAAAACTTGAGAAATTTGATTTTATGCTTCCAAGTGTAGTTTTCCTGGGCTATATTATTAGTGGAAAAGGTATTAAAGTAGATCCTAATAAGAGTAGGGCTATAACAGAATGACTTATCCCTAAGAATGTTCATGAAGTGAGAAGTTTTCATGGATTAGCTTGCTTTTATAGAAGATTCATTAAGGATTTTTCTACCATATCTACACCTATTACTCAACTCATGAAATAGGGTGAATTTTATTGGGGACAAGAAGCTACTCAAGCCTTTGAAACTTTAAAACATAAACTTTGTCATGCCCTTGTTCTATCCTTACCAACTTTAACCTTCTTTTTGAAGTGACTTGTGATGCTAGTGGAGTTAGAATAGGACGAGTGCTTTCTGAAGAAAAGAAACCTATAGCATTCTTCTCTGAAAAGTTGAATGGAGCCAAGATTATCTATTCAACTTATCAAAAGGAATTCTTTGCCATTATACGGAGTCTTGAGACATGGAGTCATTATCTGAGACCAAAACCATTTATGTTACATTCGGATCATGAAAGTTTAAAACACTTACATAGTCAAAAGAAAGTTAATCCGAGACATGCAATATGGGTAAATTTCTTACAATCCTTCGTGTTCTCTATCAAACATTTAGATGGTAAAGAAAATATAGTTGATGATGCTCTTTCTCGTAGATCTACATTACTTGTTATTATGGATGCGAAAATATTAGGTTTTGAAATGATTAAAGAATTATATTTTAATGATGAAGATTTTAAGGACATGTTTAGTGCACATAAAGACAATGGATACCATGGAAATTATGTCATACAAGATGGATTTTTTTTAGACTAAATAAACTTTGTATTCCTAGATCTAGTATTAAAGACTTTCTTATCAAGGAAATACATGAAGGTAGCATAGCGGGACATTTTAGTATACATAAAACTATGGAATTATTACAAGAAAATTTCTATTGGCCAAGAATGGTTAAACATGTTCAAGCCATGATAAGTAGATGTTCTACGTGTCAAAAAAGTAAAAGTTACTTTTATAAAGGCTTATACACACCTTTACCCATTCCTGATAAACCATGGGAAGGAGTTAGTATGGAATTTATCCTAGGGTTACCAAGAATGCAACGTGGAAAAGATTCTATTCTTGTGGTAGTAGTTCATTTTTTTTTAAATGGCTCATTTTATTCCTTCTAATAAAACCAATGATGCCACGCAAGTTGCTGACTTGTATTTTAGAGAAATTGTTAAACTTCATGGAATACCTAAAAGCATAGTTTATGATCGGGATGTCAAGTTTATGAGTTATTTCTGGAAAACTTTATGGCATATGCTTGGTACTAAATTGTTATTTAGCACTCCACATCACCCTCGAATTGATGGTCAAACTGAGGTAACTAATAGAACTCTTGGTACATTATTAAGAGGTTTAGTTAATAAAAGTACAAAAGATTGGGATGTTAAGTTAGCTCATGCAGAGTTTGCTTATAATCGTAGTCCTTCTAGTACTACTCAAACTAGTCCGTTTGAGGTGGTGTATGGTGTGAATCCTAGCATGCCTATTAACATAATTCCGTTGAAAAAAGGTGAAATGAAAAACTATGAAGCTAAAGAGAGAATAAAATTTTTTCAACAAATTCATGAGAAAATCAAAGATAATATTGAAAAATCCAATGCCAATAATAAAGCTCAAGCAAATAAGCATAGAAACTCTTATGTGTTTTCTCCTGATGACTTAGTTTGGTTACATTTGCGTAAAGAAAGATTTCCTAATTTATGTAAAAACAAAATAATTCCAAGAGCCGATGGTCCATTTAAAATACATAGGAAGTTTGGAGATAATGCTTATGAACTTTAACTTCGAGATTCTTATGGGGGAATTTCAAGAAATTTTATTATTGGTGATTTGTCTCCTTATTATTTTGATAAAAATTTGAGGGAAAATTCTTCTCAACTTGGGGAGTATGATGCAGGAGTATCCATTGAACATAATGATTATCATATTCATTTTAATCCTCAAGGTAAGGAAGATGATTTAGCTTTCTTAATATTGGAGCCTATCATGTTAAATATCTTGATAATTATAATATGCTTCACATTGAAAAACATTCAAGTTATTCTTGTAGGTATGTTACATATTTGCAACAAGATGATGTTCATACATATTGATGTGTAAAATTATTCCAAGACATGTAAGGCTATTAAATACATGGGATGTTACATTACAATAAGAGATAAAGTGATGATATTCATTATTTGTATAAACTTGTTGTAAACCCTAACCCCAAGTATATTTTATGTAAGTTAGGGTATGGCTATAATTTCATGTATGTATCTTAGTCAATTGTATAGCTTTGTAATATTAATCCTTAGTATCATTTAACCAATTATATTATGCTTTGGATTTAGGTTAATATGGGATTAATTCAACCATGATTAATGGGCTGGATTAAGGAAGGATACTCGGCTGGTTTAAGCTAGTCACCACCGAGATTATTCTCTCTTGTATGTACCTTCCTTGTGTGCAGCATTTGTATGCATAATGAATAATAATCTTTTGATAAAACTTTGAGAAAGATAGATAAATTCTAATCCTCCCTTTTGGGTCTATATTGAGCAAGGAAAATCCGGGATTAATCCTTCCTCAAATCTATATTCAATTCGACACATTTGAAGGTTTACAAATCTGTCAAAACACCTTCAACTTGTATCTTCAAGTTCTTTGCCTATAATCCATCAATTTACTTCATTTATTTTGCATTAGATCATGGTTGAAAGCTTCTAATACAAATTTTTATCCAATCTTCCGTTACTTTGATAAAAACCACATCACCATTGTTAACTTCCAACCTTCCAAAAATTCATCCTTTTGGTTCTTTCTACTTCTCCTTCAATTATCTGTCATTTCTAGCATTTTTCCTATGATTTTTTCTATGCTTTTGAGATTATTCTATAGGTTTTTATAGGATTGAATTTTGGACTAAATCTTGATCTTACTTGCTCCTTAAAGTTAGATTTAAGGTAAGACTATTTTTTTACTACATATAATGATAAATTTTATGTGTTGTGGCTTGATTTCGATTGTGATCAATTGTGATGGATTGTGGGTATACAGGTCAAATTGGGATTGTTTGATCATTTTTCTTTTATTAAATCAAGAATACCATGTTCAAATTGGCAGTTTGTAGATTAACATTGATATATAACATGTTATGATTTGATGATCCAGAGTGTGATTCATTTTTACGTAAAGATGAGATGGATATAAGGTTTTTTGATTTCATATCTATTTTTTCAAATTGATTATACCATGTTGTGAATCTATTGATTTACATAAACTTTGATATTCAACTTGTTAAGTTCTGAGTTCATTTGATATGATTTTTAGCAAAAATAAGATTTTGATGCTGTAAACATGAAGTTGGTGTTTTGATAATTTTGGGGTTGGATATAAGATTTGATCATATTATAAAGATCCTTGTAATTTGTAGACAAAACTTGGTATATATGATATTTGGTACTAATCATCTTCCAAAGCTCTTAATTTTTGTTAAAGTTTTGAAAGCTTAAGAATGTTAGAGGTTTTAGGGACAAATCGTTCATTCAGGAATCACAAATAAGAGAGCAAAAAGAAAGAAGAAGAATAAGAAAAGGGACTTGAAGTCATGAAAGTGACTTCTAAGAATTTACTCCCCCTAAATCCGTTTATAATTGGTAAAATATTATAGGCATGCTCAATTTTTTTTTGTAAAAATCATAAACAAACCTCTCAAAATATAGTCATGATGCTAAATATTTTTTAGGGAAAGACTTGTAGTGAATATCAAGCCTAAAGAGAAACAAGCTCACTCGATCAATTTTCTTAGTTTCAAAAGTCCATTTTAAGGAGCAAACAAGTTGATCACTACCTCCAAACCAAGCAGCTAATTTCCCTAAAAATCACTTATCTTCCAAAATCCAAACCAAGATAAACCTTAATGAGATAGTGTATAGGGATAAATGTCATAGTCCTTTGTGTTAGAGCGGCATTAGCTATACACTTATGTTGGGGCCAAATATGATTAAGCCTACTATAAGGTAAATTAAAATACTAGAGGTTTGTAAAAGGGCTACCCAAGATAGGTAAAAGAGCTATGTCACTTTGAAAAGGAGTATGAATGGGTATGAGATGAATCATTAGGTCCTTTTGAAGGTATCACCCACAAAGAAAATGATGTAGCTTGGTCAGAATGGTGAGCATAATTATAGATACACCATCCTATATAAAATTTTAGGTCATGTTGGAGAGATTTCATACTAACTTGCATTTCCTATTGAGCTTTCACATATGCATAATGTCTTTCACATATCATAGTTGAGGAAGTGCAAGGCAGATTCATCATTTATCATCCAGTTGGAGATGATAAAACTTAATAACTCTTTGACATACAAGGTGTACCCATTGCAAATTCTGTACACCAAGACCTAATAGATGTGTTTGAAGGTCATTACACTGATGAAGATCTTGTGGTCAAGATATGGGGTTGAGGAAGATACTTAGGAGTATGAGGGATGGTTATGAAGAAACATCCATAGCTATTTACCTAGGTGTGTTGCATGGTTAACACCATTTCTCATTCTAACATTTGTTTGTTAATTTTTTTTCTTAGTGCATATGTTTTAAAAGTTTTTACATTATAACAATGTTTTATTTTATGGACATGAAGCCTATTTTAAGGAAGGAGTGTTGCAATACCCTATCATAATATCATTCTAAATATGCTTAAAATTATTTTAATATAAATAAAATGGTTTTTATTTTGTAAAGGACTTGAAATAATGGTTGAAAACATGAGATTCAAGTAGACCAACTAGCTAATTTTGGAAAAGTCAAGGATCCTAAGTTATACTAGTTAATAGGTTTTCAGGACCTACTCAAATGGTTTTACAAGAAATTTCAAGTCCTTTCTCATTTTATTTTTATTATTATTCAAATGATTTCCTAAGCATCCAATTAGTGCCTCTTCATGCTAATAAACATATTTTGATTCCTAGGGATTATTTTCATATTATTAAGACTATTGTTCAATTTTATTTAACTAAAACTCTTACAAAGGCATAGTTTTAGTATGATATATGTAATAAGTAAACATAACCTAGTAAAAATAATAATATGCTCACATAAAATATCTACGTACATGATGGAAGTAATATATTATGTTGAAATAGACTTTATAATAAACAATTAGAACATGCCTTACATGGTAGTAACACGAAACCATTCACATTACATTAGATTTACACCCTATATTGTCCTTCCACTATCATATAAATACCCTTACTATCAATCTTAAATAATTACCACCTATGTCATAAATAAATTTATTGTAAATTAAGAGGAACATACCTCAAATGAAATCATAAAATATCATGTTATAGTATGGAACAAAGAGAGCACATTAAACAAGAAGTTATAATTGATTATAATATCTTAGAAACATAGAAGATCATATGATTACATGAATTAAGAACACATTATCACTTTTATAATATTTTCACTATTCATACTGATTCTTACTATTAATAACTATTCATTCCAAACCCTATAAGCCACATAGATTACTTAGAATACTATAAACACTAGGATTATGATACAGAATAATGAATTCATAGATTCCACATTTTTATGCTATCATGCCTTTAATTATAGTGAAATAGTATACGTTTTTTATGTATAACAAGAAACACCCATACATGTACGATATATTTCATATTCTTTCTTTTTATTAATTGTAATCATGCACATAAATTTCACTTATTCTTTTATGACGAGTTTACTTAACACATTAATACTTAACTTATCTTTTAAATCCTCCTTATTATATGTATTTAGTGAACCCTAGGGTTCTTAGAAAATTGGAATAGTAATAAGCGATAAGAGATTACCAAGGGGAAAATTAAGAGACTGAGAAAAAGTAAGAAGTTTATATTATGAATTGGGGTCCTCAAAATGATTACAAGACCCCTTATATAGTGTAATGAAATGAGGGAGGAGGGGAAGGAAAAAATATGGTATAGTCCAGGATATAAGGCTTCCCTATCCTATGTAGAGAGCTAGCTCAAAAAGGGAGTTGTTTAGTTTATCGATATGGGACTAATCCAAGACTAATTCTAGCACGCATGGTTGTTTTTTTGGTTAGTTATCATGCTTCATGTCGGCATGTAAGGGCCTTATATTCCTATTTGAGGAGAAATATATATCATCACTCCCTTAAAAAATTTCATCCGTCTTGCCAACCACTTCCATGGGGTGGACAAACAAAGCTTTTATTACATAGCTAACGATCATAACTATACATTAAGCATGTTAAACAAAAATACCCTAATATGAATTAATATATAAAAACTACATTCTAAAGGATTGGCAGACAAGATTAAGCATCAATGTGTTTGTCGGACTCACATATATAAAGAATGACAAAAAAGATGCCGAAAAAAGATCATTAGACACTCCATAAACAACAATGAACAAAAGTAAATGAATTTACATAAAATACCATTGGACACCACACATACAATATCAAGTAGGAATAGACAAACTCATTCATGTTATGTGCATCAGCCAGTGTGATGTGGATCTCCCAATCAAATACCCACAATTAAAATATACATTATCCACTCTCATAAAATCACTTGCTAGGATCAAATGACTGGATGAAGAAATGGTGATTTTGTGTTGAATGGAAGGGAAGGGAAGATAAATGATGATAAGTGTTGAATTATAACTTCTAGGAACCTCATATAGATTAAAAAAAAACTAAAAGGGTTTTTAAAGAGAACTCACTTCAAAAACTCTTTAAATAAAATCTAGAGAAAAATACATTGAGAATCCTATTAAGATCACTCCCAACTTCAAAAAGTAATTAAAAGATTTTGATTCTCAACAAGAGACTTGAATTTTACCTCACAACTTACAAATTTACAATGATTGACATCATGCCCTTTTTATAGGCATAGACCACAAAAAATCCAACCTACCCAACCACAATATATATTTAGGGTTGCTAAGAGAATTAGTTATGCTATGAACTTTACATCATCTAAGAAAATGACTTCCTAAACTAGTCATTTGCATTAACCTAGATACATGCATATATCCAGATGATGCGCCATGTTTTTCTAGTCCTATCTAGCTAAAAATACATGCCATAAATCCATGTAAACATCCCTAACAAAATTAGTTAATATTTTCTAAAAGTTTGTTACATGAAAATCTTAACTAACATTATAACCTATATTATAATTATCAAACCTAGCTAACTTGGTCTCCACATCTGCATGGATGATAATCCATATCTAAACCTCTCTAATTGACATCTTGACAAGATCAAAACCGTTGCATGTTACTTAAGGTTGTAATTACAACATAATCTTGGACGAACTCTTAATTTATGGCCTATTCTCCAAGAAAGTGATGTAGGACTTCAAAACACCTTCAAGATCGCTAAGAACCATTCTAAACATATCAAAAAAATAGAGGTTTAATCATGTCTAAACCTAAATCACAATCTATACATGTGAAAACTAATTTGCCAATCATGTCAAAAAGGAAATAAAATTACAAAAACTTTATTAGTCATCATAAAATTTAAATTTTAAATTTAAAAAAATAAGATAATACCAAAAATATGGCTTTTTAAGTAAGCCTCATTCTCCTTAATCCTATGTGTTTAGATTAGAGAAATAATCTTTAAATAAGGGTCATGTAATTTTCTAGGTCATGTGAAAACTATAGCTATCATAATGGAACAATTTTCTAGGTCATTAAAGGTCATATGTTTTGATACTACTATATTGCATAATGAAAGGCTATAGCTGAGGCTCTAGCAAGAATGAAGGCTCTAATTTGATGTTTTATGTTCTCTAAATATTTTCCCACCAACTAGCCTTTCATCCAATTATTAAAGGTTACCTTGATGTATATAGATATATCTCCTTAACTTATTCTCTTTCCCCACTTCAAAATTTACTACTCTTTGTCTTTCTTCAACTCTCATGCTTTATATTTTCCATCAAAGAAATTTCTTCAAAACCTTAATCTATTAATCATAAACCTAAAAATCTCCATCTTTGATCCTTTGTCAGGGCACCATCCACACTATTACTAACTTTATCCATATAGATTGGTGCAAATCATCCCACTGGTACCATAAGTCAAGGAATACATGGGAAAAAACTTCTTAATGGTAATCAAAGTGTGTAGTTCACATTGCCATCATACCAACCTCCAAGTCTTCCAAAAGATTTGGTAAATCTCCTATAACTTCAAATACCTCAGTCAACCACTCAACTTTTATTTCTCATTTTTTAACTCAAAGGAACTAATTAGCCATGAACTAATCAATAGTTTCATCCATTAGCAAACTTCCCATTTTAGTTAACATATATGAACTCTCTTCTCTCTAATATAACTCTCTACTTCAAAGAGATGTCACTAAAACCCTTCTTGATCAATTATGCATTAGAGAAAATTGTCCTTTTAACATCATAATAACCAACCCCCTTAAATAGAGTAAATAATCCACCCCACATATGCATAATAATATTTGTTAAGATGTTTGTAATACCCTATCTTAAACTCCTTTAAAATGTATTTAAAATTATGTTGGTATCAGATAAATTAGTTTTGATTTTGCAAACGGATTAAAATAATAATAATAATGTGAACTTCATGCATACCCATCACTTGGTTACCCTAACCAATTGATTGTTACGCTTAGAAACTAACACTTTTATTTTGTGATAAACTAATCAACTGGTTTGCCCAAATATATTCATTGGTTGTCTTATGATTTCATATCCTTTTCTAATTTTACTTTGAATCTCTTTTTACTATTTATAAAAACTATCACTAAAATCTATTTATGCTAATAAGTATATTTTGATTTTTTGGGATTATTTTTATATTATTTAGATCATTATATAATTTTTATTTCGAAAAATGTTCCCTAAAATAACTTTTGAGGTACTTCTCACCTCTTCATACCCCTCCCCATTTTCCTCTTTTTTTGAAAGCCATAGCTATGTGTACATCCTTTAACCTCTCCTCTGACTTACCTACTCCCTACAATCAATCTAATTTCACTCCATCTCCCTCATTCTCATCATACACCCTCTTAAACTTTGGCCTTCCACACTCAATGCCAACTCTCCCTCCCTCTTGTTTCTAGTTTCTTATGTTAGCCCAGCTCTTTCCCACACACCATTTCTAATTTATTTTTACTCCTTGCCTTCTACACTTACTTATTCTCTCACTTTCCTTTGTAAAAATTCCTAAGTGTTAGGATTTTTCTCACTTTTCTCCTTTTCCTTTTCTACTAGAAAATCAAAGCCTACCTTTTGTTTCCCTTTCTTTGGTTGAATTATTTTTTTTCTCTCTTCCTCTAATCTTAGATTTATCTATCTCTAGTTTTCCATTTTAAATAAGGAAACATTAAGGTATAGAGAAAGTTGTAAGATCTTGGATTTTTCCTCTTTTGAAATATGTTATTGAGAAAGGTTGAGTTATGTTTTTTTTTTGTTGTTGTTGTTGTTTCATTTTAATTAAATTTCAAAAGTATTTTTCATTGTTTTGTTTCTTGATTCTCTTAGGAAATCAAATTCTTGGTAGGAACCATCAATTTAAGAGTAATTTTGTTTTAGAAGACTTATTTAGAGGTAAGCCACCCTTATCTCTAACATGGATAAAGAATAGTGTTGCTTATTATTGTTTTCTTATTCTTCATATGTCCTATGGTGAATATGTATTACTTTAAGTTATTGAGTTTGAGCATGTGGTAACACTAATATTTCTAAAACCTTTGGAGCATGTTTTAAATATTTGGGATATCATCTGTGAATTAATGACTATATGCATGATTATGTTGAGTATTGATTTCTAACATATATCTGTGCAATTCCACTTTTGGAGTATGTATTTTTATATGCTCTATAACATTGAGGCATAATAGGATTAATATGGAAAAGAATAGTGATTTTAGTTATGTGTATTTCATGTGTTTGGGAGCTATTTTACCCTAACCTATTTACCTCAACTGGTTGTGTGAACAGTTATCTGATTTGATAGACACATTTTGTTAGATGCAAGAACTTGATTAATTTGATAAATAGATAGATTTATTTCCATAAATAATTGATTAGTTTGTCAAACCAATCAACTTATCCTTTAGTGACCAAATTCATTTTAGTCTTAAGTTAAACACATCAATTGATCTAGCCAAACCTATAAACTAGGTTTATGAATAGTCAACAAGTTGTGCAAACCAATTAACTCATTTTTATTTTGTGTTCATTTTGTTTTAGGTCTAGTGCAAGCAGACTATTTGATAGGTCATATAGACCGATAGACTAGTTTTGCCTAAGTTCACCATCTCCTATCTATTTCTTGTTAATCTTTATTTTAGGCTTTTATTTTAACCTTTCCATTAAATTATGATATTTTAATCATGATTTTAATCATACTTAATAAGAGTTAAAGGAAATCAAAATGATGAATATTGCGATAGATCTTATATGATTTGTATGGTTAAGTTTGATGTCACCTCTAAACACCCAATTTAGAGCTTATATGTCTTATGTTACACTCAGTGTCATCACTTAGGAAAACCTAATTGGTTATTAATGCAATTACATTTTGATTTCTGATATCACTTAATAATGGAATTAAGATTTTGTTTGAGCCTTTTTAGCTAACTTTAGAGGTAGCCAACTAGGAGTTAGTGGGTGCATTTCCCTATGTATTTATCTTTTCATTTAATACCTATTTCCTTCTCAATGAATACCTGATTGTTAGGGGGTATGTGTATATCTTTAAGGGTAGGATAATACTATAAGTGGCAGACACGTCATTGATGTCTAGATAAGGTGGCTAAGGTATCCCAGTATAAGCCTTCTACCATTTTGTATGTCTATTGCTTAAGCGAGTGTGGTATTCCAACTTTATGTAGCCCTTGTGGCTGAAGTACTTAAGGTATAGTGGGTGAGGTATACCAGTGCCAAGCCCCTTAATGTATTTTAACCACTTGTAGTGGTTTTGGTTTCCTAATCTATGTTAGCCCTCATAGTCGATTCACTTAAGGTACGGTGGGTATGGCATCCTTAGAAAAAATTTCCAGTGATGTATTTTGACCTCATGTGATGGGTATGGTATCTGTAACACCCCACTTTTGAAAACCATAATTTTAAATAGGTAATTACATGTATTATTTGTAATAATTATTTTAGGATTTTTGGTAATAAATATATTGTTAATAGGTGTATCACTATTATGACTTATTAGATATAAATTTCATTAGGTTGAAATTTGTTAGAGGGTGTGTTATTAAAATTTAATCCCAAGTTTCATCTTAACAAATCTATGTTCTATCAAGTAAACCCCATTCCTAGTAACTAGGTAATTTTATCTATATAGTTTACCCCGATTCTTCACCTAAATAAATACCCCTACCCTATGTTATTACCTTACCCTACTCCCTCCACCCTAGCATATTTTTATTTCCTACACCATACTTGCATAATACCTCCCTCTCCCCATGTTTCCCCCTCCTTTTTTAGCTCCACATTTTCCCTTAGAACATCATATTCTTAATCTCTTCTCTTCTCCATTTTTTTGTCATGCCTTAACCACTCTAGCAAGCTTGTGTCATCCCCTCCTACTCCTAAGCTCCATCAGGGAAAAACCCTCTCCAGTTCTCCATCTTTGCTCTCATTGTCTTCCTTCATCTGCACCATTTTTATCTACAACACACTCCACCATTATCCTCCTTTCTTTATCAAAGCCCATTTCCACCAACCCTTCCCCCCAACCACATTGGCAAATCCTATTGGAACCGCCCCAAAAACAATGCACAACCTCACAAAAATCATCCCACTTCTCTTGTCCAATCTCACCAAAACTTCTCCCTTCCACTTGGCTTCAGTCTTTCCCACTAAAACCACCACCAAAATATTGGCCATATTAACCATTAAACCCTCTTCTCCTTTGGCTAAAAATATTACATCTAACCCTCCACAACTAGCTAAAAATCACTGAATTTCTACCCTCCTCCTTCGGCCAAACTTATCGAAGTTCCCTCCTTTGCTGCACCATTATCCACTGAATCCTCTCCCTCCACCTTTGGTATTTCTTAACACTTTTCCTCCTCCCCTTGATGAAAATTTCCTTACCATTCTCCCTTCCCTAGCACCATCCATCCTTTCTTTTTCTCACCTCTCTACCAACGACACACAACATTGTTTCCCCTCCTCTCATTTTCGACAACATCCACCGAATTTGATGTAGTAAAAAATGGTCAAGGATTGGAATTCATTATTATGGAACCTATTATCCTGCATTATATAATATCCCCTACAAATTTGAATACAAACAGAATACTACATTGCTAGTTATGGACGAAATTTGCAAAATAAGTTACTAATGACAGAGGTATATGCATGACATACATAGAGGGAAAAAATGTGTTGCATGGAAGGAATGAATGTGGTATCTGCATGAGGAGACTTTATTCAAAAATTTGGATGTGTAACACTAAGCATTGTCACGTTGATATTAGTTAAAAAGATAAGAAGGTTGAATTAGTTTAAAAGTAGATTAATTCTATCTTTTAGGGTTATCTTATTCTATCTTTTGAGTTGTGTTTGGATTGGGGAGAAAGATAATGATTTTTGTGTAGATTCTTATAATAATTTTATGATAATTATCTTATAATGTTAGGTAGGTAAAATGGATATAAAATCCATAGAAGTACATGACACAATTGGAGATGAAATTGAATGAAATTTGCAAGTTTTTTCTTAGTTGAAATATGTGTGAATTCTTCTTAATTTTATTCAATTATGCGTGAGTGATAATTATTTAAATCCTTAATCTCCTTGTCTATTTTAATTATAGATTAAGGTCTATCCTCAAAAACATCCACAAACTGTAATCCCCCAAATTTTAAAAGTCTATAATTTAATAGATCACTTTAATTTGGGATAACTTAGCATGTAAACTTACTTAATTTAATTATTTTGAGGATTTTACCTTTTTAATTTATTTAATTTAACTATCTTGCAGATTTTTGTGTATATAAAATTAGATGTGGATATTTAATAAATTAAAAGAAATAAATTGTTATTTTATCATACCCATTCTATTTAAATAACGTTTCAAACCAATATTTTCTAAAATTTACCTTTTAAACCAACATATCAAAATATATTAAGTTAAATTATTACAATTTGTTTATCTACCCCAAAAATCCTAATTTAATAATTGTGGTAGAATAATGATTTATAAGGAAGATTAAGAAAATAAATTATTTTATTAAATAAAGAGGAAATTAATTGAGGAAAATAAAGATAAATTAATAAATAAATTATTTAGAAAATTTTGGACATTTTACTAATTAAAATGGAAGTTAAGGACAATTTATCCAAAATAGCCTAATTAATTTAAAAATAAATTTAATTATTATACTTGAAATAATTATTATTAAAATTAAATATCTAAATTAAATATATAAGTAAATAAAGACCAAATATCCCAACCCAACCCAACCATTTTATCATTTTTCCATTTTCCATTTTCCTTTTCTCCTTTCTTTTCCTTTTTCTTTCTTCCTCCTTTACTTATTTTTCCATCTCCCCCCCGGGTTTGGGCCAGCCCGTCGGCACATATCACTTTCCTCCCTCGTCTCACACGGCACAATCCGCCCCAGCCCTACTTCGTCCCCCGTTCCCCCAGTCGGCCAAACCGTCCTCCTTTTTCTTTTCTTTCTTTCCCCTAGACTGATCGGTCAACCCCGCCCTGTCTTCTTCTTCCCCCAGCCTAGACCTACGATATCAGCCTACAGCCCCGACTCCGCCGGCAGCCACCAGCCAACGACCAGCTGTCCTCACCTACCCCTCACCCTGTCATTTTCTCCCCTTTTTTGACCCCGACCAAGCCCATCTATCCCCTCCCCGCGTGCCCATCTCTTTCCTTTTTTCTCTCCCCCTCCCCAACCTAATCTGCTATGGCAGGACTGCACCACCTACCACCGCCGGTCGGTGGTCTTGCCACACCTACCCCGCTTGTCCTCTTTCCCTTCATCTTTTTCCCCCTCAATTATCCTATAAATAACCCCATTAGCAGCCTGGGTCGAGCTCCCTTTTCGCAGCCCAGAAAACTCCAACTGCTCGCCGCCGCCCATTCAGCCCCTTGTTCCGCCACCTCCAGCGACCGCCACAACAAACGCCACCTACCGAGACCATTCTTGCACTTCCCTCTATGAAACCAGACCACCATCACCCCTTACCTTGCCTTGCACATGCCGCCCCAGCCGTGCAAAATTGCCAACCCGAGCAAACCACTCTAGCCCATCGCCACCCCTTGCGCCACCTTCCGCCGCCAATTCCGCCTCTACCAACACCTCCCTCACCCTCCAAAACACCTAGGGAACCTTCCCCTACCTTTCCACACCTTCATCTCCCCCTGCCTCCCTCTCCTTTTACCTCCCCCATCTTCCAGCACCTTCCACCACCTTCGGTCGCCGCACCAACCACCGTGCGCCGCCACTCCCAGCTACACCACCACCTTCATTCCACCCCTCTTCACCTAATGCACCTTCCTCCACCTCAAACACCCCTCCACTCCCTCTCTCTTAGCTTACATATCCATTTTTCCCCTCTCTTCCTCCTCCACCACCGTCGCCGCCGCCAGTTCCACCACTAACCTTAGGTGGTGCTCCAACTTCCCCAACCCCTAAATAATTTTCTATAAGTGTTAATAATTTTATTTAACATTACTAGTATTATCCTTAATATTACTATTATCAGTATTCTTATTATTATAAGTGTTTTATTATCATGGTTATTATTATTATTATTATTACCATTACTAATATTATTATTATGTATCCCCCTTATTTCCTAACCTAATTTTAGAAAATACTTATAACTAGGTTAAACTATTTAAAAGGCTGCAACTTTAACATTAAAATGGTTATCATCATTATTATTATTATTATCATCATCATCATCATTTCTATTACTACTACTAATACTATTATCATTATTATTATTACTAACAACTTTAGTGTTAATATAGTTATCTCTATTATTATTATTATTATTATTATTATTATTATTGTTATTATTATTATTACTCAACCTAACTTTATGATTTTCCTAACCAATAATAATATTATCGTTAATAATGGTCTACAACTTTAGGGTTATTATGATTAAGACTTTTCCTCGTTTACTATTATTATTATTACTAACCTCACTAGTATTACTAATGTTAGCTATGGCTTATATCATTATCTTTACTATTATGGTAAACATTTTAACCCTTATATTACTATTACCATTTTTACTATCATTGCTATTATTATTATTATTATTATTATTATTATTATTATTAATGCCATTACTATTATTATTATTTCTACTTCACCCAAATTTATTTCTATTATTCTTGTTATTATTAACATTATCATTATCATTATTTCCTCACTAATATTGTTAATACTAACTTTTTCCTTTATCACTTTTATTTATTAATATACATATTTGGACCCTTATATTATTATTATCATTTCGGTTACTATTATTATTGTTGTTGTTATTATTATTATACTTAACATTATTATCATTATTATTATTACTATTTTATTATTATTATTGTTATTTAAATTGAAGTGGGCGTATTATCATTTTGTTGTTAAAGAAGAAGAATACTTAAGCCTTAGTATTTTTACTATTTAATATTCGAATATTACTAATATTATTCCTAATGCCTTGTCACCAACATTATTACTATGGTATCATTGTTAGTTATTATTATTATTATTATTATTATTGTTATTATTTTATTCCTATTATTGTGACAAATATTATATTATTATTATTATTCAAAATATAACTTTTATCATTATTATTTTTAGGAATATTTGTACTATGTTGGTATTGCAATTATTATATTATTATTTTAACTCTAACACTATTATTAGACTTAGCCTTAAAAACGCTAGGGTTTCTATCACTATAAGCATTACCATTACTATTGGTATTACTATTATCACTATTTGGCTATAATTAGTATCAAGACTATTATTAGAAGAATAAAGCCAATAGGTTCAATGATATAAGTGTAGCAATAAATATTAAAATAACCATATTTTGACTAGTAATATTTAGTAGACTATTTTTAAGATAATAACCCTAGTTTTTGTATAATACTCTCTTGAATAATAATAATCATCCTAATCTTAAACTAAAATAAGGAGTGATGGTACTTTTGAGGGAAACTAATACTTAGTATTTTCTCTTTTATAGGTGAATCAAACCAAAACCCTAAGGAGTTGTAGGAGCATGCTCCAAGCCCGGCGTCGCTTTAGGTAAGGATGTAGCTAAGGCCCTTGCGTGTTGTGTGACTTGTATGCCTTGGATGCTATATATAACATGCTATGTCGTGTATCATATGATTGTCGTTAACTTGTCTTATGTGTAGCGCAGCTCGGAGTTGAGGTATGTTTGCATGTGTTTCTTATGACATGAGTATAATATGTATATGTGGTGTTTATGGTGTGATATGATATGACCCTCTAGGACATGCATGCTAGGACAACTGATAATATGATATGGGAATGAAAGGACAAAAAGAAAGAAATGGGAAGTGAATTCATTAAGGGGTGATATGAGGTTGACCAAAATACCTCATGATCTATGAGAGGAAATTAAAGAGGAAGGAATGACCAAAATGAATGAGAGGTAGGAACCATGCATGAGAATCTTAAAATGTGCATGGGGACTTGGGTGTTTGCATGGGATGGATAGAACATGCATGGGGGTGATTCTTATGTGAGAAAAGTTCATTTAAGGTGTTGATAAGCTAAGGGGAGAGTTGTGGAGTGATTGGAGACTTGGGATGAAAAATAGTACGTAGGTCGGTGTAAGGGTGTATAAGGGACCTGATTAGGGTTTTGGGAGGAAGTAATAATCTAGAAATTGTGGAAGTAAAAATGATTAAGGGAGAGTGGAGTATGGGTTAAGAATGGGAATTTATTTTATAAGGGGTATGTATGGGTTCCATGGGAGAGAAGAGATTTTGGGTGAAAAGAAAGAGGTTACTTGTGGGAGAAGAAAGGTACCAAGGTTTAAAGTGGCCAACTAGAGTTTTTCCAGTCACATGCGAAGTCGAGAGGTAAAGTGATATGTTTGGGGATTAGATCTAATTAAGGTGAGACATGGGGAGATGAATGGAGCAATGGTAGTGTAAGTGAGAGGAAGTTAGGCCACATAGGTCTAATTAGGATTTTCAAGGGAAAACCCTCGAGGGTGATGGTAGGTGGAGTTGATGTCATGAGGTGTTGGGCCCTAACCCGCACCCTTAGGAGTTGAATTTTCATTAAAGGGTAAGTGTAAAGGGAAATGGATGCCGGGGTGTGAGTTAGTGGGCGCCGAGTCTCAAGATATGGGACGGGCCCTCTTTAGGGGATAATTATAGCTGGAGTTAGTTATGCATGTCTAGAGCGTGTTTTGTATGTTGGCCTTAGCGCATCTGTTACCTTACTCAGTACGTAGCGTACTAATCACCCATTTCATGGGTGCTGCTCATTCCTACGAGCAGAAGACCCCTCTGAGCTTGTGTAGGTAGGGGATGATGTCTTCGATGCCTACGACACCTATGAGGCATCAGATGGGGCTGAGCGTTGAGCCTAAATCTGACTTGGGGATCGAGAGCGACTCGGTCGAACTCTGTTTCTTTTATTAGACCTTATATTATCATATTTTAGTTGGGTTATTGTACTATGCTTTATGTTTTGAAAAACTCTAGTCACGTACTCTGTGGTTTGTAACCCTAAATCGCACTCTGATTTCTGTATGACTTGTGTTTTATTAATGATTCATGTTTAATATGTTAACTTTATTTATCCTTAGCACTCAGTACTGGAATGGTAGGAGTGAACCGATCTGGTACTAAGTGTGGCGGTAATGCCCCCGAGTTTACGGTTTTATCTTTTCACTTCTGCTAAACCCTTTTAATTAAACGAAATTTTTCAGTAGTAAATTTGGGGTTGTTACACAAACCCATGCCATTCTAAACATTAATTACCATATTCAATGGCATCACCATCATCATCATCTTCAACATTCTTCTTAAACCTATTTTTCTTACTGGATTTTGTCTATTTCCAAACTTAAGATAATTATAATATTATTATTATCATAATATAATCCTTAAAATTTTAATTTTATAATCTTATCATCAAATCATCATTATTCCATTTTTTCATCATCATAATATTCCCATCACTACTAAACCCTAATCGTAAACCCTAACCCTAGCCCACAAACTAAACCAATGTAAACCCTTCATTATTCAAGCATCATCATCATTAATTATACTTTATTGAGTCATCATAATCATCTATTAATCACTTTCAAATCATCATATTCCATTTATAGCCCTAATTGAACCATAATATCACCCAAACCATACGTACATATTCCTAACCACATTAATTTTGGTATCAAAGCATTGTTTTTTGATCTAATTTAATATACATGATCAAGGTCCAATTTTTCCTCCAATTTTATTTCATAATAGAGTTCCTACTTCAATATTCTTGTAAGAACTCGTCAAGGAGGTGTGAAAATTTGAATTTTAGTTGACATTAGAGGGCGGTTTTGGAAGCACACCATTTGTGGGGGTAAAGAAGGCATGGCAAGCTAAGAAGAATATTTGAGGAATGTTCTCAAGGAAATGGTGGAGGAGATCAAGGAAGTTAAGCTGCATATGGATAAGACCAAGGATTACATGTCTACCATCAAATTCGAAGACATCAAGTAGAAGAATATCATAGAGGGGAAGCACATGACCGAAAGGAGGAAGGAGGAGAAGAAAATATAGGGAACTATGTACAAGCTTATAACACTTGAAGGAAATCATATGATGATTTGGAGATGGGGATTCAATTTGACCTACCTAATTTTTAGGGTAATATCGATCCAGAATCTTTCCATGAATAGTTGCAAAGTATTGAATCTATTTTTGAATATAAAGATCTTGATGATGAGAAAAGGTATCTCATTACCATATTAAAATTTAAGAAGTTTTCTAGAGTATAGTATGAAGTTTTGATGAGGGGAAGGGAAAAAGAGGGAAAAGAAAAAATAAAATCCTGGGAAAAATTAAAAAGTGCCTAGAAAGAAAATCCATGGCTAGAGAATATAAGCAAGAGAAGTTCATAAAAATGACTACTTTGAGGCAAGGGTTTCTTAGAGTGGAGGAGTAATGTGAAAGAAAGGGAAGAGGGAAGATATGCTAGATTTATTGGGGGTATGAATATAAATATTAGAGAGAAGGTGGAGGTGTATCCTTATGAGTTATTTATATAATTGGCAAAATTAGAAATCAAATTTGAGAAGCAATTAAAGAGAACCAAGCCACAAAACAAATCAACCAATGCGATATATGGTTTGAACTTCAAGGCGGTGTTAAATACATCATCCTCTCAATCCACAATTGAAGAAAACACTAGAAGGTTCGATCATGAAGAAAAGGGAAAGGACAAGATCGTTGATAAGGTGAACAAGCAATGCTTCAAGTGTAGAGGCTATGGTCATTTTGCTCGGGATTATCCAAATCAAAAGGCAATGGATTTGAAGGAGATAGCGAGTATAAAACCTTGTGATGATGAAGATGAAGATGAAGATCTTAATGAATACCTTGAGGAAGGTAGTGAAGATCCAGAAGATGTTTTAGAAGGTGGTCAAGTAGATTGCTATGTGTTGCAACGAGTGTTTCAAGTGTAACAACAACCTCAACCTACTTAAAGAGAGAAGATCTTTAAAACTAAATGTAGAGTTGAACATAAAGTGTGAAAAGTCATTATCTCTTGTACCAATGTTTCTAGTGAAAGAATGGTGAGCAAGATCGGATTGAATACCATGGTTCATCTGAGGCCATATTCACTTCAATAGCTCAACAAGATAAAGGTATAAGAGTAATCAAACAAGCTCTTATCTCTTTGAAAATTGGGAACTATTTTTATGATGTTTTATGCGATATTCTACCTATGGATTCTTTTCATATTTTGTTGGGGAGACCTAGGAAATTTGATAGGTAGGTTACACATGGTGGGATCCTTAATGAATATGTGGTGAGAATAGGAAAAAATAAGTTGAAACTCAAGCCTAATATAGATAGGGAGTGTTCGACTCTAAGAAGTGAAAGGTAGGAAGAGACTGAGGTTAGGAAGTAAAAAAAAAGGAGAAAAAGAGAGTTGGAGGTAAATGGGAGGAAGAAAAGAAGAAGGAATATGTTGAAGGTAAATGAGAAATAAAGAAGAGTAGCATGGGGTTGTTGATTCTTAAGGAGTTAGAGATGATTGAAGCTATCAAGAGTGAGAGAGTATGTTATACCTTAGTGGTGAAATAATTTCAACAAGGGGAGTGTGTCAACACGAATCCAAAATTATAACAAGTGTTGAGAGAGTATGCATATGTTTTTTGGATTGAGTAGCAATTTGGATTACCTCCTTTGAGAGGTATCAAGCATGCTATCGATTTTATGCCATCAGTTACATTACTAAATAAGCCAACTTATAGATGTAATCTAAAAGAGTCCAAAGAGCTACAAATACAAGTTCAAGAATTATTGGATTAAGGATTTATTCAACAAAGCATGAGTCCATGTAATGTACCATCTTTATTGGTACCTAAGAAGGATGGTATGTAGAGGTTGTACATTGATTCTAGAGTAGTCAAAAATTTCACAATCAAATATAGATCTTTCATGCTAAGATTGGATGATATGTTAGATGATTTTCATGGAGCAAAGGTGTTTTCAAAGCTTGACCTTATAAGTGTATACCATCAAATGAGAATAAGGGAAGGAGACAAACAGAAGATAGCTTTCAAGACTAATTATGGGTTATATCAGTGGTTTGTAATGCCATTTCGATTATGCAATGCACCAAGTTCATTCATGAGGTTGATTACCAAAGTACTTAGACCTTTCCTTGGAGTCTTTGTTTTTTTCTATCTTGATGAACAAAGTGAATTTGAACACATGAGACATTTGAATAGATTATTTGATAAAATTATGGAGGTGAATCTCTACGATAAAATGGAGAAGTGTGATTTTATGATGAAGACTGTGATTTATATCGGCTACATCATGAGTGGAGATGGTATTAGAGTTGATCCATCCAAGGTGGAAGTTATCCAAACATGGCATATTCGTACTAATGTCCATGAGATTTAGAGTTTCCATGGCTTGGATTCATTTTATAGGAGGTTTATCAAATATTTCTCCACAATTGCAACACCTATTACAAAATTGATGAAGAAGGGATAGATCTAGTGGAATGAACATGCAACAAAATCTTTTGAAGACTTGAAGACAAAGATTTCAAATGCACTGATATTATATTTACCTTGATTTGATAAATTATTTGAAGTAACTTGTGATGCTAATAGTGTAGGTATTAGAGGGCGACTTGCACAAGAGAAGAGACCAATTGCATTTTTCAGTGAAAAGTTGAATCGTGCATGACTTAATTATTCAACTTATGATAAGCAGTTCTATGCTATTGCTCATTGTTTAGAAACATGGAGTCATTACTTGAGGCCTAAGCCTTTTTGAACTTCACTCGGATGATGAGAGTTTGAAGTATCTATATATTAAGAGGAAAGTGATTCCAAGACATGCTAAGTGGATTAGTTTTTTGCAAACATTTGTTTTCTCTACAAGACACTTAGATAGCAAGGAGATGTGGTTTCAGATGCATTGTCTAGAATGGCTATGATTCTTACAATGATGGAAGAAAAGATTTTGGGGTTTGAGATGTTTAAAAGTCAATATGCCATTGATAATTATTTCTCTTTGATTTTTCAAAGATTGCAAAAAAAATAAGGAATCCATGGAGCTTGTTTTCTTCAATATGGATTCTTATTCAAGCAAAACAAATTGTTATAAGAACACTTTGGAGCTAAATATCTCAATTCAGCAACTGCTAATCAAAGAGGTGTATGAAGGAGGTATTATAGGACATTTTGGAGTTCACAAAACTTTAGAGTTGTTATAAGAACATTTTTATTGGCTAAGAATGCAAAGGGGAGTGCAAGCCATGGTTGTTAGATGTGCTACATGTCAAAGAAACAAGAGTTTATTCCACAAAGAGTTATATGTTTCTTTACCCATTCCTAATCAACCATGGGAAGGAGTTAATATGAATTTTATTTTGGTATTTCCTGGGATACAAAGAGGCAAAGATTCTATCATGGTGGTGGTGGATCAATTTTTTAAGATGGATTATTTTATTCTATGTAAAAAGACCGATGATCCTACTCATATTCTGTATTTATATTTCAAGGAGATTGTGAGATTGTATGGGATTCCAAGAAGTGTAGGTTCAGATAGAGATGGGAAGTTCCTAGGTTATTTTTGCAAGATATTATGGCATATGCTAGGAATGAAGCTTCTATTTAGTACATCACATCATCTTCAAACATATGGTCAAACTGAGGTTACTAACAGAACTTTAGGTACTTTGCTAGACAAATTGGTGAGTAAGATGACCAAATATTGGGATGTAAAGTTAGCACATGAGGAGTTTGCTTATAATCTAAGTCCTTCAACTATAACAAATGATAGTCCGTTCGAGATACTATATGGTATTAATCCGCATATACTAATTGATATGGTACCATTGAAGAAGGCGGAAATAAAGAATTATGATACAAAAAATAGGGTGGAGTTCTTTGAGAAAATTCATCAACAAATCAAGCACAACATTAAGAAGGCAAATGAATTATATAAGACAAGAGCAAACAAGCATAGGAGTCAACATGTATTTCAACAGGGGGATTTGGTATGGTTACAAATAATGAAGGAGAGATTTACTAATCTAAGGAAAAATAAGCTTATTCCAAGGGAAAATGTTCCTTTCAAAATACTTAGAAAATTTATAGAGAATGCTTATGAGCTAGATTTGACTAATTCATATGGTGGGGTGTCTAAAACATTCAATGTTGGTGATATCAATCCTTATTACGGAGATGTAAATTTGAGGGCAAATTCAAATCAACAATGGGATAATGATGTAGGATAAAATGTTCAAGATTAGCATTTATTATTATCGAACCCATTATACACTATTAGATAGGATCCCATACAAATTTGAAGACAAGCATATGACTACAATGCTAGTTATGGACCAAACTTACAAAATAAGTCACTAGCAATAGAGGCTTGTGCATGGCATGCATGGAAGGAAAAATGTGTTGCATTAAAGGAATGAATGTGATATCTACATGAGGAGAATTTATTCAAAAATTTTGACATGTAATATTGATTATTATCACGTTGATACTGGTTAAAAAGATAAGAAAGTTGAATTTATTAGAAAGTATCTTAATTCTATCTTTTAAGGTTATCTTATTCTATCTTTTGAGTAGTGTTCAGAGTAGAGAGTGAGCTAATAGTTTTTGTGTTGATTCTTATCATATTTTTAGGAGAATTATCATGTAATATTAGGGAGGTCCAATGGCTATAAAAACCACATAAGTACACAGCACAAAGGGATATGAAATTGAATGAAATTTGCAAGTTTTTTCTTAGTTGAATTATGTGTGAATTCTTATCAATTTTATTCAATTTTGTGTGAGTGATAATTAATGAAAACCTTAATATCTTTTTCTATGTTAATTATAGATTAAGGTCTATCCTTAAAACCATCCACAAACCCATGCTATATTAAACCCTAATCACCATATTCATTGGTATAACCATCATCTTCAACATTCTTCTTAAACCTATTTTTCTTACTGGATTTTATCTATTTCCAAACTTAAGATAATAATAATATTATTATTATCATAATATTATCCTCAACATAATATAATCATCAAATCACCATTATTCCATTTCTTCATCATCATAATATTCCCATCATTATTAAACCTTAATCGTAAATCCTAACCCTAGCCGATAAGCCAAACTATTCTAAACCCTTCATCATTGGAGAATCATAATCATTAATTATACTTTTTCAAGTTATCTTCATCACTTTTAAATCATCATATTCCTTTTATAACCATAAGTATATATTCCTACACATAAGAAGTCTTCAACTTTTGCTGATTCAGTGTTTTTTTTTGGCTTCCTTTACATTGTTTCTACCAGTTAGTAATCCTTGAGTTGGTTTAGTAATTTTGGGTAATTTTTTATTTATATTAAATTCTAATATATGTGTTATATCCTTGATTTCTTAGGATTTTAGGTTATTATTTTTGTACTTTTTTTTGCGAGCTTGTATTAGATAAATCCAATCACTAATAAAATGGTATAATTTATATGAGAACATTATAGGATTTTTTTAGATTTATAATTATTCGATATTTTTACATTCGTTAAGTTTTATGATATGCATGATAAAGTGACAACTTGTTAAATGAATGATACATATTATTATTGTAATTTAAGGTATATGCATGGGTAATATGTTATATGAATTACATAATCATTTCTAGGATTTTCATTCTTATCAAGGTATGATTTAACTGATTTGTTAAATACCTCATGATTTCTAATACATGGTTTTTAGGGTTACGACCATTCACATAAAATATGTAAACATGATTAGGGTTAGCTTATGATGATTTCTATTCTCCTGACCTAGGGTTAAAGATATCCTCCTACATGTACTATGATGATAATTTCTCTATTTAAATTATGTATGATCGTTAAATATGTACATACATGTTGCATAGGATATGTGATAAGCGAATGTTACATGATTAGGATTTTGTAGGAGTAACCCACTAAATACATAAAAAATGGAAAATATAGTTAATTTCCAAAATACAAAGATTACTTACCTACTAAAATAATGTGACATATTGCCTTTTAGGCTTATCATGAAAAATCTATCATAATAATAATGTTTGGTGTAAATAAAATTATAAAACTAGGGTTTTGAATGGCATGTTGGTAATGTTGAACTAATGTATCTTTTTATGAATAATCAAATGTTAAAATGAGCTTAGAATTTTGATTGGTTAATCTCAATGTTGACTAGGCTTGACATAGATCGATTACCTTAAGGTTTGCCTTAATAATTAGAAATAAAAGGAAAAATGGTTAAGTATGGAAATTAAAATTTTTATACAGTATGTGACATATGAGATCACCTCACAAAATATTAATACTTAAAATAAAAGACCTTGAGTTGGGAATGGTTTCTCTCTAGGATTAGCTACCCTAGAGATGAAGTGTTATCCTTCATATTTTTTTGGTTTGCTGGTGTACTGATATACCCTAGTAAGGCCTTATTTTCCTCTATAGGTGATCTATAGGCCCTATATAGGGTATCAATACTAAATAATTAGGGGACTGAGGTTGGAGGATACTATGTTACCTTTGTTCACAGGGATAACCAAGCATACCATTGTGTCCATAGGTTTGAGAGTAATGGTATTATGCCACCTTCAGGTGCCAATATAATCAAGCATAGCTTACTATCCCAGAGTTGATTTTATCCCCCTAGAGTAATGTAAAATGGAAGTAATTGTGTGAGAAAATAAAAAAAAATTATTATTTTGATCTATTGGTTCAGTATTTACCTCAGTGCCCTACATTGGTATTATTTTGGATATTTTGGTTCAATAATTGCCTCAATGCCCTACCGTTGTAATTGTAATTATTATAGATTTATTGGCTTGGTAGTTGCCTTAGTGCTCTATCTTGGTATTTTTAATCTATTTAACTAATCAGATGTGTGTATTTGACCTAGAGATGATGTGAAGTGAACTAGTATGATTTTTTATTAAGCTTAAGACTTGACGTTATTTATAATATTCCATAAGTATTACATGTAGCTATGGTATATGCCTTTTGCCCAAGTACGCCTTTAGGATTTTGTGTGACAATGTCAATGTGGGTATGGTATCTCTTATGAGGTATTATGATTTACTCGGTACAAGGAAGTAATATTGATACTACTTTTGTAGACTACTATATGAAGACTATGGAGTGGCATAAAGCATATTAAAGTGAAAAGGATAAGTAGAGCCCTTAGGAAGAGGATTTATTTTCAAAATGAGACTACAAGAATAAGGTATAGGAGAAATTGGTGTTGTACCTTTGGGTGCTAGTTTTTGTTTACGATTGGTTTTCATTTGAAATATTATGTCCTTTGCTATATTTTGGTTATCTTATTGTACTAATAATATTTATCAGTAACTTTTACATATGTATCGTATTTTATTCTGATTCTTTTATTCTCATCATTATTTATTTTAGCCCAAGCACTTGGTATCAAAAAGCTGAGGGAACCGAACTTATGCTAAGTGTGGTAGTAACACCCATATCTTTCACAATTAACACTTCTACAATTTTTTAAGTGGTAAAAATGGGAGGTGTTACTATATCCCATTATGTATTTTTTTTCTACCATAACTTTTGTTCATGGTGGAGAATTGGGTGTGGTCGAATGTAAAAATCTTATAATTAGAAAGTTTTTGGTCACCAAATTTATGATTAGTGATATGCTATCTTCTATATGAATTTAATGCATGATCTGTATTATAATGCCTTCCACGGTCCTTATGCAAGCATGCTTAATTATGAGATAATCATGAGTATTGAAGTGATATTCTATGTATGTTTTATACCACGTTACTATGTAACCTTAATGCGTAGCATGAGCCTTTACCATATTTTAAATAGTTTATTTTACCAGTACTTCACCATATTAATACTACAGTTGTGTGGTCACTTTTATGATCCTGCTTTTGCTTGAGTAAGCATAGAATGATTTACAAGGCTATAATTCTCAGCTAGAGTATGTTAAGGATGGCATCATGTGCTAGTAGCAAGCCAATGCTTAGGGATTGAGATCTTATATTTCCATTTAGTTAATAGTTAGACTAACTTGATTAGGTGTATTTTGTCAACTATGTTGGGATGTTTTTGTTATTTCTATTTAGTTAAAATATTAGCCTTTGTTTTGGTATTTTGATATTGTAACCTCATTCTTATTTATAATATTCTCATCTTTATTACTATTTTGTGTGTGAGTATGCATTCCTTTGATCTTTACCTATTTTTCCTTGCATCAAACATGTGTTAGGTGATAATCATATATCTCCCATGATTGATGTGGCAATAACAGTCTCCAGTTTTATTTTCAATATGTTGTCATATTATCTTCAAAACAAAAAAAATGTTCAAAATTTGAAGGTGTTAAAAGTTGATATCAAAGCCTATGATTTTAAATCCTGATTCTTCTTTATGAAAACAAATTTCTTCAACCTCATCTAATCTTGTAGAATAAAATATAATCTATGAACGAGCATTGGTTTAATTTTAGAGTTGGGATGAAATTTCCCTGTTGAAATAAGTTCTAGCCTTGTGTGTAATTTGCTAATCCATGTGTAGTGTGCTAATTCGTGTGTAATAACTTTATAACAAGTAGTTCAACCTTTCTAACATGGATTAGTGTTTTAGGATTTTTTTTATCCATGATTCGATGACTCACACATTTGATGTAGATGGTTGGGGCTTACATAGAGAGTGAAATTTAATGTGAAGAGGTTGTACAACAATTTTTGCCACCTCTTCTTCAGGTGCCAGCCCAAAGGATTGGCTTTATAAGGTTACTCACCATAACCCAAATACCATTGAGGTCTAAGAGGACTTGGATGTTTGTGAGCATTAGCTAAATGAATTTGAGAAGATATTCGTTGTTAGTGGTTATCTATAGGATAAGTAAATAGACACTGGAGTATTCAACTTACAAGATTGTGGTTAAGAATGGTGAGAAGAGCCATTATAGATCTATGGAAGCCCTTTGTCAAAACTCTTAGGGCTCATTTTTCCCCTACACACCTGAGGATGATGAAGTATTACAAATGATGGCTTAAGCCAATGTATTTCTTCAGTAGAGGAGTACTACAACTACTACCTTGATCAAATATATATTACCCAAAAAGTGGATGCTAACGAGAGGATGATGCTTCACCAATTTTAGTTAGTTTTGAAACTAAAGAGATGTTAGTTTAGACATATGCATAGGACTTGTAGGCCATGTATGGCTACACCTTGGAGGCACCACTGATTGCATAGGCCCGTGGTGCCTATTTAGGGGCCAAGCAAGGGTTTGAGGAAAGTTGGTACTAAGGTGGAGAGAAGCAATTAAAAACTATCTATAGTTACCTATAGAGGTTCATACCTCACTATGGAGGGTAGTTGAGCCAACCAATAGGAAAGTATTTCATATGTTATTGGCATGGCAAGAATCATCTAGGAGTTTATTAGGTTGGGAATATGGTTCAATGACATGGTTGTGGTAGCATGAAAACTGTCAGTTTGAGTGTTGTACCATCAGGGGTAGTGTCTTGTAATGGGAGGCATTTTTGTAGGGTATCGTGGTTAAGACATTGCCATCTTAGAGGGATTTGTTGATAGAGAGTGGGGTTATTAGGATTGCTCAATAGTAGAGGATTTAGAGTTCCCATGCTTTACAACAAAGGCAAGGTTCAAGTAGTCTTGCTAGACCACCTCCAAGTTATCGCTTGAATGTGATGAGTTAATCAGAGACTGACAAGTAAGTAGATTTCATCATAGGTACGTTTATGGTTTCTACCTGTCCTATATATGTGTTATTGATAGGCATGAATTATGTTAATTATATGGACTTTAACATGAAGATTTAATGTGATTGTATCATGATTTTTTTTCATAATTTAGTCCACTTGTTCTTGTTTACTTCTCTTGATCATATTTTGTAGGTATTTCAAGAATATGGGATCAAAAGGAGCTAAAACACAATAGCTGGAAAAAAATAGAAGAAAACGCAAGTGCTCAAAGGATGAAAAGGAATAAAGACTTAAAAATACAAACATAATGTGATATGAATTTGGAAAAATATTGAATATTAAAGTTGTAGATATTTTTGTTAGCTTTCCAACACATCAAAAATAAGCTCAATAAAAATTGAAACTTAGATGTTATGGCTAGAATACGAACCATGTGCAAAGCTGAAGAATTGAAACGGCCATGTTGATAAGCGGTTACGTCTATATAATCATATTTTTCATTCACTTTGGAGGAGAAACCGATGGAATCTAAAGACAGCGGCTTTGAGAGCACTAAAGAGAGATTTAGGGTTTCTTATTTGGCATCACCCAATCCAATCCCACCTCTAATTTATCCACAATCATTCATCTTTTGATCTCAATTTCTTGTTCCTAGTCAGACAGATAGAACAGTGAATTTCTCATCTTGAATAAAAAGGCTATTGTATTTTTTTTATTTAGATTTTATTCATTGTTGTCAATTGATGCAATTCTCTATGTTTAAGATGTTGAGCTTAATGAAAGCCATGATTGGCTAATTGATCTATGCTAAGGTGAAGGGAAATCCCCTAATCCGGATGTGTTGAGAATCTAAACCCTGCCCAACCTAATTCCTTGTCATATGTATTGTGCTAATAATTTAATTAGAATAATAGAGAAAATTGATCACTTTTCTATTATTATTTAGAAAAACCTGGCAAGATTCGAGAGATGAGTCAAAGTGGGCTCCATTTAGCATAACTAGAAATCAAACCATAAAGTCAAGAGACGTTGGTTGTCTTCTACAACTAAAAAAAGGGAATATATTACATAATATTGCGTTGCTTATTTTTGCATTCATGCTAGAGATAGATGAGTCTTAATAGATAATAGGGTATAGTGGCTCAAGAGAGTATTAAAATACATACTTTGGTTGGCATTCATGATAAAGTATTTTAATTTGGGATTTGGGGTAAATATTCTATCACATTGGGGTTGAGGGGATTGACCAAAACCTTAGCATTTTCTCTAACTGAATTTCACTTGTTCTTATATTATAGTTGTATTTAGTTTGCACATTTTATTTTTATTTAGAGTTAGACATCATCTTCTCCTATCGTTAGTCTAGACATAGGAGTTCTTTTCACTATCCCATTGCTCACTTCCTAGTCTCTGTGGGATCAACCTTGCATGCTACTTCAGTACCGTGCACTTGCGATTAGAAGTCATCAGTTATTTGACTCTAGTGCTTCATATTATTTTGTGTCTACTTCTTTCGTGGATAGGGAAGCTATGATTCCTTCTAATAGGATAGAGACTTCTTTTGTGCTCTTATATAGGGATAGACTTCCACATCCTAGGTTATATAGTGATGCAGCCTTAGTTATTAGTGGAGTTGGAATTCTGGTAAACTTCATAGAGATTGAGATTCATGACTTTGACATGATTCTGGTTCTCATGTGATATTGGGATATGATTTATTGTGCATAGGAGCTCATAATTGTGCTCGGTACAATGGTACAGAAAAGGTATCCACACTTCTTGTGAAACATTAAGGACTTGTTGGTTAATAAACCATCACTTGAGGATATTCTAATGATAAGAGAATTTCCATATGTGTTTTCTAATGAGATCATAGGTATGCCACCAGTGCATGAAATATACTTTTCAATAGATCTTCTATTAGGGATAAAGCCTTTGTCGAAGGCACCTCATTATATGGTGCAAACTAAAATGGTTGAGTTGCATGATCAATTAGAGAAGGGGTATATTCAACTAAGTGTATTGCCTTGGAGAGTAACAATCCTTTTTTTAGGAAGAATGATGGTGGGTTGAGACTTTACATTCATTGTAGAGTATTGAACTAGGTCATAGTGAATAATCATTACCCATTACCACAGACTAATGACCTTTTATCAAACATGTAGGGCTATATAGTTCTTAAAGATAAAAACTCAAGTCCACGGACCATCAATTGAAGACTTTTGAAAGGTACATAATAAAGACAATCTCTAGGATAAGGTATGGCCATTACATGTTCACTGTGACATCCTTTAGACTCACAAATGTGCCAACTATGTTTATGGCTCTCATTTTCTAGTAGCATCTCGAGTAGTTTCTTATGGTCTTCATCGCCAACATCTTGATTTATTCTAGGACTCATGAGGGGCACAAGCAACATTTGAGGTAAATGTTGGCATTATTGAGGACACGTCATCTATATGCTAAGCTCTTGAAGTATAAGTTTTAGCTAGATGAAGTAGCCTTCCTTGGACATGTCATCTCGAAGAAAGGTGTTTTGGTGCATCCTTCATATGTTTGATTAATATTAGAGTGGCCAGTGACAATGAATATCATGGAGATACGTAATTTTCTAGGATTAATGGGCTACTATAGGCATTTCTTCCTGGACATTTCTAGAATCACTCATCCTTTAACTATCTTATTAAAGAAGGTGGCACACTTTCTTTAGGATTATAAATGCACCAAGGCTTTTAAGGAAGTAAAGAAGAGATTAACTTCAACTATATTATTTACCTTGCATTAGGTATGAATGGATTTGAGAGGTATAGTGTCACATCCAAGCATGGTTTAGGGTGCATATTGATGTAGCATGGGTGTTAAGGGTAAAAGAAGGTAATAAGTGGATGGGTCTAGTTGGAAAAAAGTTGTTCGGTGCTTTAAGTGCCAAGGAATTGGACATTATAAAAAGTAATTTCCAAATAAAAGAGTGATGACCTTGTTTGACTTAGAAGAGACAGCATTGGAAGGAGACACATAATGAGGAGTATTTGGCCATGGAAGGGGAGCCAAGGTTGGGGAGGCTCTACCAAATATAAGAGAGTCATTGATGGTGAGGAGGATTTTGCAAATGAGAAAGGCCATTGAAGAGAAGTATCAAAGGGAAAAAATATTTCATAATAAGTGTACCATACTTGGTAAAATATGTTCCCTCATCATTGATGGAGGTAGTTGTGGAAATATAGCTTCCTGCATGCTTTTAGAGAAGCTTAATATGCCAACCATGACACATGTTAGGCTTTATAAGCTTCAATGGATTAATAATGGCTCTATAGTTGAAGTCACAAAGAAAGTGGTTGGGCCATTTTCCATAGGGAAGACTTACCAAGATACTATTGTATGTGATGTGGTTACCATGGATGCTTATCATTTGTTGTTAGGAAGGCCATGGTAATTGTAATACCCCAAAATTTACAACTGAAAAATTTTGTTCAATAAAAAGGTTTAGCATAAGCAAAATCACAAAAACATAAATTATAGGGATATTACCGCCACACTTGGTACTAGACCAGTTTACTTCTACCGTTCTAATACCAAGTGCTAAGGCTAATAGGGATAGACATCAAACACGAGTCGATAATTAAAATGAGCATTCATAAAAGAAAGGAGTCATCAACCGTACAAGAAATCAGAGCATGGTAATCAAAGGGTACAGCCCAAAAGTATAGTTTTAAAGTACCAACATATAACAAAATAAAACAAAATATAATGATACAGGAAAAAAAGGGGGATGATAGACTCCGGCCATGTCACTCTTGACCCCCAAGCTAGGTCCAGGCTCAACTCTCAGCCCCGCTCGATGCCTCGTAAGCGTCGTAGCCATCGAAGATAGAACCACCAACCTACACTAAGTCAAAAGGGCCTTCTGCTCGTGGGAATGAGCAGCACCCATGAAACGGGTGGTCAGTACGCTACGTACTGAGTAAGGTAACTGATGCACTAAGGACAAGATACAAAAACATACAACATAGCATGCATGGCATAATCACGCAGACAGCATACAGTAACACAGATAAAGAAGACCGGCTATGGTCCGGATAACTTATTCTTTGGATCTCTGATAAATATAGTCGATTCACATCATAATCTTTATCAATCCACGCAAGTGGGGGAACCCCACTATTATTTTATTTTAATAAAATAATTTATTTAATTACTTTTTATAATAAAACCTCATTTAAATATAATATTTAAAATTAGAAATTTTCGGGGCATTTCAAAAACGCTCCTAGACACTATTATTCGTCGGTGGACCGGTCATGCAGGGCATTTCAAAAACGCTCCTAGACTTTTTATAATAAGACACTATTATTAGCTAGTGGATCGGTCTGGCCCCGAATCTCATGGTGTTCCACTGTAAATACTTCTTATCTTTCCCATGTCTTATCATCATTATGTTTGGTTTGTTGAGCATGGATACCCCCACTATTATTGCCTATGGAATAGTTATACAGGGCAAAATGAACCTGGCCACTATTATTCGCCGGTGGACTGGTTATGCAGGGCACCCCGGCTCCTGGCCACTATTATTCATCGGTGGACCGGTTTGGGCCCAGCTCAACATTCTTCCTCTTTAAGTGATTAGTGTCTTAATCATATCTTATTTGAAAGATTTTTCCCTAGAAATGCATGGCTAACTCCAGCTATACTTATCCTCCTAAGAGGGCCCGTCCCATATCTTGAGACTTCTGTACCTCCTAACTCATCCTGTCATCCTTTCCTTAATCCACTTTTTTATACCGGGATCCTAACCCCTAAGTGTGTGGGTCAAGGCCCACCACCTTATACCCCAACTTCCACTCACCTCCTTACCCTAAGGTTTCCTCCAGAAACCCTAATTTGGGCCTATGTGGCCCATCCTTCCCTACCTCCCACAACCCACACTATTTTAACACCCCACATGTCATGACCTTTAGATTCCACTCTCCCCTCATACCTCACTCATCCTCATTTTTTTTTATTTTTTTTTCTTTTTCTACCTTTTTGAATTAGGGTTTCCTCCCAAACCCTAGCCTAGTCTCCTATGCACCCTTATACTATCCCACGTACTATTTTTCACCCAAGTCCCCAGTCACCCAAACAACTCTTCCATTACCTTCCTCACGTCCCAAAGAAACTTCCCATACGTAAAGTTCACCCCCATGTAGACCCTAACCATCCCATGCAAAACCCTCGATATTTATCATGCCAAACCCTAAAATTTTCATGCAAACCCTAGTTCCTCCCAAGAAAACCCTAGTTCCTCCCACTCTTTCATTTTATTTAATTCTCACCTTTTATTCACCACTCATGGAGCATGGGTTATTTAGGTTGCTCTTACCTACGTTAGCCAACTTACTTCCCCTTGGTTATCTTAATTTCCCATTTTTCTTTTTTATGCCTCGAACCCACATTGCCACATCAAATACCCTAGCATGCATGTCCTAAAGGCCACATCATATCACATCACAACTTGCAGCATATCCATATTAGCACATAATAGAAGAGAGCACATGAACATACCTCTGTTCCAAGTCGCGCTACACATAAAACAGTTAAGATAATAGCATATAAAACATGACATATAATTATATAGGACATCCAAGGCATGTAGGACACATAGAAGACATTCAACCTTAGCTACACCCTTACCTAAACGTCGCTGGGCTTGGAGCACGCTCCAATGCCTCCTGAGGGTTTTGACTTGATTCACCTATAAGAGGGAAATACTATGGGTTAATCTCCCTCTACCAGAATTACCATAATTTCCTATCTTACCCCTGTCATGGCCTAATACCAAGGCTAATAATGATAATAGTAGTTTTATAATTAAAAGTAGGGTTATTATTCTTAAAATAATTAATCATGCCGCTACTAACCAAAGTAAGTCTTAGTAATATTCCTAATATTAAATTAATGGTTTCAATATTACTAATAATATTATTATTTTTAGTTTTTATAATGATACTAATATCGACCCCAAATTCTAGTAATAATAATAGTAATAATATTGATGAAAATAATATAAAAGTAATGGCCATAATGATACTTATATTAATAACACTAGTAGTAGTAGTAATAATAATAATAATAATAATAATAATAATAATAGTGATAATAATGTTGTAAATGATAATAATAATAATAATAATAATAATAATAATAATAATAGTGGTAATGATAATATTCATAATAACATAATAGTAGTAGTAGTAGTAGTAGACGTAGTAGTAGTAGTAGTAGTAGTAGTAGTAGTAGTAGTAGTAGTAGTAGTAACAATACTAACAATGATAATAATAATGTCGAGCATGAAAAGTGGTAATAGTATTATAATAGCCAAAGTTAGTATTAATGTCTTTATTAGAATAGTAATGATAATAATAATGATGATGATAGTAGTATTAATAATAACAACAACAACAATAATAATAATAAGGATAGTAATGGTGGTAATAATAACAAAGTTGTAGTCTTGTACATAATAATACCATTAATTAGAAATCTCTCCGGAATAAGAGTTAGAACATAATAATAATAATAATATTATTATTATTATTATTATTAAAATCATTAAAACTTCTATAAAAAGGTTTAAGGGTTAAGAAATTGGGATACCACCTAGGCTTGGTGGTGGAGCCGACGGCGGCGGCGGTGGTGGAGGAGGAAGGGAGGTGTAGAAATGGATGTGGAGGCTAGGGGAGAGGTAAGTAGGGGAAAATGGAGGTGTGGGGAGGTAGAGTAAGGTCCCCTAGTTGTTTTGGGGGGTAGAGGTGGCGCTACAGGTGGTGGAATCGATGGCAAGCAGTGGCACAAAGGGCGGCACAGGGTCGAAAAGGGCTATTTGGGAGGGGGACTTTGCACAGCTAGTGTGGCTCGTGCAAGGCAAGGCAAAGAAGGAGGGTGATTTAGTTGCGTAAAGGGTGGTGCAGGGAAGGTTTTGGTGGCCGTAGTGGGCGGTGGCGACGACCCACAGTGGGGAAATGATGGTCTGATCAAGTGGTGGCACACGGGTTGAAATTCTGGGCTGCCAAAATCAAAACCCGATTATGGCAGCCTTCAGGGCTATATATAGATCGATTGGAAGGGAAAATGACAAAGGGGAGAGAGAGAGTAGGGGCAAGGGTTATGGGGCTCCGGCCGGCGAGGGTAGGCCGGCGTAGGTCTACCTTCGTATGCCATTTTTGACAGGGAAAACAGGATGGCATGCATAAGAGAGGGGATGGCCGACCGTGATGAAGTGATAGGGAAGACGACGAGGAAGAGAGGAGGAGAACGACGTGTCAAAAGGTGTGATCGGTGGCAGAAAATCCGGTGTCGATTGAGGGACTTGCAGGCGCGGGAGGAAGAAGACGACGTAGGGGAGGGGCTGGACTAGTGGTCTAAGAGAAAAGAAGAAAGAAATGGGGAAAGGTTGGACCAGTCGGGAGAGGAGGAAAAAAAATGACGCAGGCTTGAGCCACATAGGGGAAGGGGAGGATTTGGGCCGAAGGCAGGCCTGCCCAGGTTGGGGGGAAGGAGAAAAAGAAAAGAAGAAGGAAGAGAAGATAAAAAAAAAAGAAAAAGGAAAAAAAGAAGGAAAAAGAAAAGAAAAAGGAAAAATGTGGGTTTGGGGTTAATTAATATATTTTGGGTATTTTGGGATATTTAATAAAATAATAATATTAAAATAATAATTAAATTCTCTTTTTAGGTTAATTTAGGGATTTTAAAAGATTTTTCTTAAATTTCATTTTAATTAGCAAAATAATCAAAATTTTCCTATTTAAATTATTTAGTAATTTCTCCAAGATTTAACTTAATTAATTCCCTCTTATTTTAATAAAAATAGTTTATTTAATTAATTTTCCTAATAAATTCTTATTTTTCCATAATTTCCTAAATTAGGGTTTTGGGGTATTTTAGTAATTTGATAGATGTGTCAAATATGATGATAGAATACTTATAGCTTGAAGTATGCTAACATAAATATTTTACTCACACACCTCAGCATTCTGTCCTCACTTGTTAAGGAGGACAAAAATTGTAAAAAAGCTCTATTCATTAATGGGAAAGGGTTGGAAATTGCCATAAGAAAGCGAAAATCATGTATTTCTTTTTACTGCTTGAACATTATTAGAATGGCAGTCCACTTGACCCATGGGTTAAGACCTTACTAGGAGAGTTTGGGGATGTTTTTCCAAATGAGCTAAATAGTGAATTACCTCCCATAAGAGGTATAGAGAAATGAATTAATTTTGTTCTCATTGCTACCCTCCTATATAAACCAGCTTATAGGATTAAAACTAAGGAAGCCATAGAATTGCAAAGGTAAATTGAGGAGTTGTTACAAAAGGGTTACATTAGGGAGTCCCTTTGGCCATGTGTGGTACTGGCCCTATTGGTACCAAAAAAGGATGGGATGATGCAAATATGTGTTGATAGTAGATCTTTTGACGACAATACCATCAAGTACAGGTATCTCATACCTAGACTTGATGACATGTTAGATTATTTGCATGGGGTGAATGTGTTCTCCAATATTAAATTAAGGAGCGGGTACTAACATATTAGAATGAAGGAGGGAGATGAATGGAACACTACTTTCAAAACCAACGGAGGATTATACAAATGGATGGCCATGCCTTTTAGATTATCCAATGCACCAAGCACTTTCATGAGGCTCATGGATGAAGTACTTCAACCCTTCATCTCTAAGTTTGTGGTTGTGCATTTTGATGATATTCTTATATACTCCTCTATTTGTGATTATCATATATATATGTTCTTGTATACACCTCTAATCTTGATGATCATATAAGGCCTTGAGACATATATTTTTAGCTCTTCGGAACAACAATTTTTATGGTAAACTAGAAAAATGTGATTTCTTTATGCCTAGAGTCACATTTCTAGGGTTTATTGTATCCGGAGATGGAATTTCCATAAATAAGTCAAAGGTGAAGGAAATAAGAACATGTCTTATACCCACATCTATTACTGCATTAGATCCTTTTATGGACCTGCCGCTTTTTATACGAGGTTCATAAAAGGGTTTAGCACACCTCTAGAACCCATCACAACATGTCGCAAAAAAGGGGATTTCCAATGGACCAAGTCCGCACAAGAATCTTTTGAGGTAATCAAGCACAAGTTGAGTGAGGCCCAAGTGTTAAGATTACCCAACTTTGACAAGGTTTTTGAAATTGAGTGTGATGTAAGTGAGTTGGGCATTATAGTAGTTCAACTACAAAAAGGAAAACTGGCACACTGATTTAGTGAGAAGCTCAATGGCTCAAGGTCCAACTATATCACCTATAACAAATAATTTTATGCTATTATTGGGGCATTATATTAATGGTCCCATTATCTTAGACCATCACAATTCATATTGCACGTCCATCATGAGTCCCTAAAGTATATAAATGGGCAGCATAAACTTAACCCTAAGGATTATAGGTGGGTAAATTTTTTGCAATCTTTCTCATTTGTAGCTAAGCATAACAGTGGTAAGACAAATATTATATCAGAGGCCCTCTCTAGGAGATCTTGCATGTTATCATTACTAGAAGCAAGCATCCTAAGATGTAGGTGTTTGAAGAAACTAAATAGGAAGGATAAAGACTTTACAAGCTACTTATAAGATCAAGATAAGGCTCAAGGTCCATACCTAGTTCAAGAAGGATTCCTTTTAAATGGCAACAAGGTGTACATCCCAAAGTGCTACATCAGAGAACTACTAGTTCGTGAATTGCATGGGGGAGATTTATCATGGAATTTGGGTAGTAAAAATTTTTTTTATGTGCTCTAGGATTTTGTTGGCCTAGTACGGTAGGAGATATACAATCTGAATTGGCAAAGTGCTCTACTTGCCAAATGTCCAAAACTCACTTCTAATAAGGACTTTATACCCCTTTACCTATCCCACTCTATCCTTGGGACCATGAGAGTATGGATTTCATAGTAGCATTACCTAAAACACAAATACAAAATGGCATCATTATGGTCGTAGAAGATTAGTTTTCTAAGATAGCTTATTTCATCCCCTGTCATAAGACAGGTGATGCCTCTTACAATGTTGATATTTACTATAAAGAGACAATTTAGTTTCATGGTATCCTAAAAACAATTGTCTCCAATTGAAATACCAAGTTTCTTAACTATTTCTAAAAAAACATTTAGAGGTTGCTAGGTACTAAACTTCTCTTTAGCATTGCATGTCACCCACAAACTGATGAGCATACCGAAGTCATCAATCACACCATCACTATGATCCTAAGAAATTTGGTTCACAAATCCTTAAGAGATTGAGACATCAAGCTAAGCTACATCAAATTCACATACAATCAATCTCCCACTTATACCACCCAAATTCACCTTTCGAAGTGGTATATGCAGTGAATCCCACCACTCCCATTGATATCATTCCCCTAACCATCAAGTCACAAAACTATTTTGAAGCCAAGGACCGCCAAATTAAAAAAAAATTACATGAACAAGTAAGGGCCATGACTGAAAAGGTTAACAACATGAATAAGATGAAAGAAAACAAGTAAAAAAAATATCAAAATTTTAAACTACAAGATTTAGTTTGGCTTCATCATTGAAAAGAAAGGTTTCCTTATTGGAGGAAGAACAAACTAATGTCGAAAAGTGACTGACCTTTCAAGATTCTGGAAAGAATTTGTAATAATGAATATAGGCTTGAACTTCAACAAGGAATAGGGATTATGTCAAATACATTTAATGTGGGAGACTTAATTCCTTATTTACATGATAAACCTTATTAATATGAGGAATAGTCCTTTCAAGAGGGGTAGGATGATTTAGGAGCATCTCCCTTAGATGATAATAACAATGATAATCTACTTATTAATTTTACTAAGGTAGAAGAATTCAAAACTCTTTTTACTTAGATTAATGAGTGAATAAGATTATTGGAATCCATGAAAATACATGCAATACCAAGATAAAATCCATCAACTCCACACTTTCATAGCTTCAATATGGATCAATAAATCCAATTTTTATCTCCGCTACATGTAATATTATTGGTCAAATTTTCACATTTGTTGATTGACTCAAAGAACCCATTTTGTGAGAAGTTTTTTTTAGGAGAATTAGGAATAGAATTGTGTTAAGTTTAAGGCCTCAAATCAAGCTTAAATTATAGAAGAAGCAACCTATTTTTGGACCTCAAATCTAGCCTACTAAAGAGCCCATCCATCAACTTGCACTTAACTTAGTTTCTACCTTTCTTTGTTAGACATGGTTAAATATTATTGTTAGATTTTCCTACAGTGTAATTTATGTTATCTAAGTGTTTGTCATAGGTTTTAATCATTATCCATCTTATGATAGGGGGCTAAGCTAGTCGACATTCAACCACAACTTAATGTAGTAGCTTATCAACCTTAGTTAACATGTATTAGCGTAACCTATGGTTGGGATGTAACCAAATATTCTCACTATGAGTTAAAAGTAAAGTTTGTAAGTTGCTAAAGCCTAATACACTATATATAGAGGTAAAGGGTTGAAGGAATAGGACACTTATTTTTGGTTATTCCTAGCTACTATGGAAACCAACACATTCTTAAGGCTTAGAATTTAGCCTTGTGTTATCCTCCAAAAGTCTAACACCATTTATGCTAAGAGTTGTAACCTTAGTTTGTTAGTGTAATTACTTATTATTAAAGTCATCTAAAGATTAATTTCTACTCATTCTCTTCTAATCCTCTTTCTAAATTTTCTATTTTGTTGGAACTTTACCTAATTCCATCACTAACACTTAGCTTAATCAAATATGTTTAGCATTATACATCAATTATCTATCACGAAGAAGAGACTGTAGGAGAAATAAGTGGCAAGGATGAGAGAGCAAATCTTTACTGTCAAACAAAGGAAGCTACCCCCAAAGTGTAGATCCTAGAACTTTCATTATTCCATATGTAATTGTTAACAATATGTTTGAAAATACCATAATCTACATGGGTGCATCTACTAATGTTATGCCATGTTAATGCATATTTAGGTGTTATAGAGCTTAAGAAATATATTTGTATAATTCAACTTGTCAATCATTCCAATGCATTCCTAAAGGGGCTTATAGAAGATGTTCTTATGCAGGTTGGTACACTTAGATTTCCAATGGACTTCTATGTTTTGGATATGGATAAAAGTAGCTGAAGTAAAATCTTATTTCTCTTAGGAATACCCTTCATGAAAACTTCTCACACAAAGATAGACATTCATACCGGTTCTCTGACCATAGAGTATGATGGAGAAGTCATAGGCTTCAACATATTGGAGGCCATCAGGTACCCTATGGATTACCATTCTTATTATACTATTGTCACCATAGACCTTTTGGCATAGGATTAATTTGATGTGGATGAGGATGATCCATTGGAAACCACTATCATGAAAATCTTAGGACTAGATGAGAAAGGGGAAGAGAGTTCTTTAGAAGAGATAGTGATGATATTTTCCCCACATATTATGCATGTCATGGTTCACATGGAAAAAAAATCCTCCATATCTGTATATATTCCCTCCTATTTTGTTGCCTTTGGTTACTAACAAGCATATACCTTCTATTATCGAAGCCCCTACACTAGAGCTTATGCCATTACTATATCAATTGAAGTATGCCTACTTAGGAGATAATGAGACCCTTCCGATGATCATATCTTCAAAGTTGATAAAGGACCAAGAAAGTAAGCTTTTGTAAGTCCTTAGAGATAACAAAATAGTTATTGGATGGATGTTAGTAGACATCAAAGGGATAAGTCATGCCATGTGTGTTCACCATGTACTTCTTGAAGAATAACCTAAGCTTACTAAAGAAACTCAACGTAGACTTAATGCTCCTATGATGGAAGTAATAAGGAAGGATATCATCAAAATCTTAGATTGTGGAGTAATCTACCCTATCTCATATTCCAAATTAGTGTCAACTATTCATGTGGTACCTAAAAATTTGGGTGTTAATTGTAACACCCTAAAATCATGACTTGAAAATTTCATTTAAATTTTGTTTTGTGAAAGCGATAATTATAAATAGTGGGTGTTACTGCCACACTCAACATAAGTTCGGTCTTCTCACCTTCCTTATGTCAAGTGCTAAGGCTTAAAACAAGTAGATAAAACAAAAGAAAGAGAAAGATAATACATAAGCAAGGGTTTTGTAAAATAAAGATTATCCTTACAATAAGACCATTTAGGTAATTAAGTGATAAACAAGTTTCAGAAAACAATTAAAGGGGCACACGAAGGTGCAACGATGGTTTGCCCTTAAACTCATCTGGTCAATCAAATATTACAAGGAAAGGGAGAATAGGGATAGGGTCCACTCACTCCTTTCGCCAAACTAGTCTTTTAGATGATGCTCCTCAAAATCCTTCAACCACTGCATGCTACGAACGTACTCCTCTGAAAAGTGATAGTATCAGTACGACTTCCTTGTACTGAGTAAATCACAACACCTCCAGAGAGGTAGCATACCCACATTTAGAATTAACATATAAATACAGGACTTAAATAAAACATATGATTGAATGTAAAGCCATAATTTCATGACACAATTCCACATTACCGTTGAAAATACTAGTTATATCAAAATTCCTAGCAAAGGCATTGAAAAACATGCTTATAAATTTTACAACCATTTTAAAACATCAACAATCATACTTTATAGCATAATAGGGAGAATTATTGATATTCCAAGCAATCTAACCAAGCTCAAGCCATGCCTAATCCAATTATTATAGATGTATTATGGTGGGTGTCTAATCCATTATATCATTCATATATCAATTCTTGAGTGGAATACAATCCCATATCCAAGACAATGATCATCAAGGAGGTAATACCAAATCAATTCACTCAATTCTAGGGCAAAGCTTGCCAAAGAAGCCATATGACATACCAGTCGTCCATACTAAACCTCAGAACTCAAGTCCTTAAGTATACGTACCCCCTATAGGGTGTATGGAATACCTATAGAGAAAAGGTGAGCCCCTTGACCCAAAGGCTCAAACTATGCACTCGAGGGCCAAATCCGAGGCATGAGATTCCTTTCCAAACTCAATTCTTTCTCTTTAATTGGTTAATGTCTTATGAAATTCCATGTTATTAATTTGAGAATACCAAGGTCCGTAATATTACAACTTAGCCATCAATCAATTAACCAATGCCAAATCTAAAGGATCACAATAATTCCAAGCCAACACGACCTAGGGTTAGGCATCATGCCATAGCCCGAATAATTATCTAATCAAATTATTTAATCCATCAGTTTAATTATTTCCAAAGTTATTCTGAGGCTAACACTTGAGTCAACTAGTCCAATTATTCAAATTTAACTCACATTTTTCCTTAATGACCAAAATACCCTTCAACCTACAACTACCACATTTTCCTTTACTTTATTACCAGGTTTATCTCTATAGGATATTTGTCATGAAAATGCTAATATAAAATAGCTAACGATAATTTATCATACAATAATTTCATCGGTACGATAAAAGATTGTATTACCCCTAAGCATTCACCATACATAGTACACGTATACACTCCTAGCATGCATTTCTATTATCTCATAAAATTCATTCAATTTCTACAAATAACTTTCAAATACGAATCATGGTATATAAAATTCACATATTTACCCCTAGAATATGCAACACATAATAATCACCATTTAAGCACATTTATACTCTAAGTTAACATGCTATACGTCCAAAATTATCTAAAATATCCAAGGAACACATTTAACTAATTTGTAGGTCTACCATGAAACATGAAAAATTTTTGGTTGGACTCTAACCCTAAACATGCACATTTCTCTTTATCATAAACCATATATATCGTCATAAGCATACACTCTCAATTTTTAGAATACTACCTAGGCATATAAATATTAGCATGGTAACATATATTAGTATACACATCATAATATTCACATAGAAACGAACTACAACATGCTTCCATTTCCCAACAAAATATAAGTTATTTGATAACCTCAACCTAGCATGATTTTTATCCTAGAAAATTAACCTATCATTTTCACACAAGATTCTTCCGTCTACGGATTAGTTGGATTTACCTTTGAGCTAAGAAAATAATACCATGGAAAGCTTCTTCCAAGGATACCTTAAGTGAGGTCAAGATTACCTAAAAATTAATAACACCATCCACACAACTATGCATGCATTAGTATCTATACTAGATAAAATAATAAGATAACAACCTATGATAACTAATGCCCAAAATAAGATTAGGGAATTAACTAAGGATACCGGTGCATGGAACTACCATGTACCACACACACCGGAGGGTAGAATACTTATGCTGAAGGAGCTATTGCTCGATGAGGCAAATCATGAGGGGAGAGGGAAGTTTGGTAAGGCTACAAGTTGGGTGATTATTGGCAGTGGGCTTGGTGGTAAAAGGGAGCAGGTTGGGGGCTGAAAACAAAGGCACCCTGTGTTGGAAGTAGGGGAGAAGGAGGGGAATTGTAGGGAGAAAAAGGGAGAACCGAAAGGGAGAGGGAAGGAGGGATCTTGTTGTAAGTAGGGGCTGAAGAAAGGAAGGGAAAATAGGAAAAAGATGGGGCGGCTACAAGAGTTGGATGGGTTGGATGATGCAGGTTGGTAGATGGTGTAGGTGGATGTCGAATGCATGGGAGAAGGGGAGAGGTTCGTAGAAGGGCAGGCTGTTGTGTGGGAAAGGAAGGAAATGGATGTTTCAAGTAGGTGCGGAGGCTGAGAGGAGAAGAAGATGGAGGTTATCGATTGGTTGGGGGCTGGGTTACTTGTGTGGAAGCTACTGCATATTGTTGGGTTGGGTAGGGAGGTCAGTTGGGTTGGGGAAATTGCAGCTGCTGGCGCATTGATAGCGTGAGGGATGTAACACCCCCAAAATTCACTACGGAAAAATTTCGTTAATTAAAAGAAAACTAGCGGAAGCAAATCAATAAACCGTGAATTTGGGAGTATTACCGCCACACTTAGTACCAGATCGGTTCACTCATACCGTTCCAGTACTAAGTGCTAAGGCTAAAGGAAAATGAAATACAATTTGCAAGAATTTCAGCGTACTTAAATCAGAGTAGCGTACCAAACGTTTATAAGAATGAAATCCACCCATGGTGGTTACAGTATCAACATATACATTTAAAACCAGATATTTCAGAGAGAGAGAGAGAAACCCTAGTAGTTCCGGATGAGACCTTACTCTCTTTCCCGTTGCCCACTTGAGTAGCACCTGAAAAGACCTGCAAGGGACACTGCCCATTGAATAGGCAGGGGCCCCACGAATGGAACCCTTCAGTACTACGGTACTGAGTAACCCTTTAAAGTCCCACTTAAAAGCAGGCCCGCAATGTAACACATGAAACAAGCTACATACATATATATAAAATTCACGCCATCAACATTCACATAGCATATCAATATATCGTTACGAACAATCGGTACTTACGGTCTTAAGCCATGTCATAATGCAAACTCAAACAATCAGGCCTTAAGCCATTGCTCCACTATAAGTAATTAGTACTTGCCCATAATTTTATTCACACACATAACTGGTTTTATTGAGCTCGGGACCCCCCCACTATTATTGTCGGTGGACCGAATTATATATAAAATCATCATCCAGGGCACAACGCTCCTGGCCACTATTATAACCGGTGGACCGGGATTTATAGAGAATCATCACCCAGGGCACAACGCTCCTGGCCACTATTATAACCGGTGGACCGGTACTCAATATCATAAATCACTGGGCCCGGCTCATTAATATTCCACTTTCAATTATAGTATCCTTCCTTTCTTTAATCATCACATCAATCATATTTATTTGCCTCGAACGGGAGATCAATAACCTGGGACACAAAGGTACACCGGTCGTACCGGTGCATATCAGCTACCCAGTACCCTTCAACCACGAACCCAAGGACGCAAAGGTACACTAGTCGTACTGGTGCATAAAGCTAACTCAGTACCCTACCGACAAGGACACCTAATCCATAAGTATGCATACCCCCTAACTAGGTCCGTAGAGCTAGAAGAGTAAGATATAGGGCCTGGCTGGGGCACAAAGGCACACCAGCAAATACCAGAATAATCGTGGACTAAACCACGTCCTTAGGGTAGCGACCCCTAAGGAGTCACCATTCCCGATCTCGAGGTCTTTCACTTTAAGTAATAGTGTCTTAATTAAAGGTGATCACAAAGGCACAACATTCAGATATTTATTTACTCTCAACCGTTCTGATATCATTAGTCGTTTCTTATTCAGACGGTTATCCAAGCTATCACAGAGAAACCATCAAGGCCATACTAATCATCAGGTACTCTTACTCGGCTAATCAGCCTTATTTAAATCACATTATCAGGTTCCACAATCACAACAACAAGTTAGGTACAAATCACTTATTTACCCCCTTACTTATGTAATCGCCAAGTCATCCATTCCTCATTAACAAATTACCCTGTTACCCTTTAGGTTACATAATTCCCGAATTACCCCTTATCCGGTTTAGGTTATCAAATTACCTCCTACGCTCTTTAGATCACCATTCATTCCTCATAATTGCTACACTTATCATATTTCTCATTTGGTTGGTTAAATTACCAAATCGCCCTTCTCCTTTGTTATAATTACTATATTGCCCTTGAGTTGGATAAATTACTCACTTACCCCTCTTCCTTATCATGATTACTAATTTGCCCCTTTAGTTGGTTAAGTAATTATCACTTTATCCTTTAATTGGCTAAGTCACCAAGTTGTCCCTTTAGTTGGATAATTTACCGAATTGCCCTTCTCCTTTATTAAAATTACCATAATAACCTTTAATTGATTAATTTACCAAATTACCCTTCGCTAACATCATACTTATCCCATTACCCTTCTACAATCATAATTTAATTACTAAATTATCTTTTGTCGTTATCATAATTACCAAGTTACCCCCTTACTCCCAAGTTTACCATAATATCCTTTTATTTACAAAATTACCCTTCTACCCCTTACTTTCAAATTACCATAATATCATTTTATTTATGAAAATTACCACCATACCCCTTTTACTTATAAAATTACCAAAACGCCCCTTTCACTTATAAAATTTCCATTTAACCCTTTGTTGCACCATTTTTACGAATTTACCACCACTGATATTATTCTTATCATCTAAGTCCACCAACTTGTTATTAATCAACATAATACCCATTAGCAACTACATACATTAGATCACATACTTCATAACCATAATTACTAGAATACCCTTAGACAATAATATCATTCAAGCCTTAGCAACATAATACATCATAAACAAGCATTTAACATTTCCATCAATAATCAACCTTTTCCTTAATTATCATACCTACACATGGCACAAAGCTATCATGCATTTCCCTTTTTCTTTCAATAAATGTAAACAACCATTTATATATCATGCTTAGCTCACAAAACATACATAAAATCATAATCAAATTCCTAATGTGCTAGCATACGTTTCCATGCATTTAAAGGAGGTTTAACGATTACCTCGATTCCCGCCAAAACAGACCTCACCGGTATTCCAGTTTAAGGTTTAAGATTCAATTATCAAAACCAACACCTAAAAATAATATCAAGGTTTATTATGTTAGAACTCATAAAAATATCAAGACATAAGGCTTTATAACAATTAATAGAATAATTAACTTAAAATATAATTATACCTTAAAATTAATAAACAAATAGATTAAGAAGTCTAGAAACTCATGCTGCTAATGCAGCATGAGCTGCATGAAAATTTATGGGGAGGAGGGCTCGAAGGAGGGTAATAGAAAGAAATAAATACAATTTCGGGTTAGGATTTTTGGGCTAGGAAAAGAGGCATATGGGGGTGGATTCAAGGCAAGGGAAGGATGTAGAGGTGGAGAGGGGGTGTAAGAGGTGGTCGGGGACGTGTTGATGGTGGCTAATGGTGGCGGAGGCGGCGGCAGCAAGGTTGCGAAGGTGGCGGTCGAAGTGGGGTGCGGGGTGCAGGCTGGCGAGGAAGGAAAAGAAAGGGGAAAAACGAAGGGGTGAAGGGGCTGGTTTTGGGAAGGTAAAGTATGGGGTGGTAGAGGAGGTTGCAGGGAGGAGATTGGTGGTCTGGGAGGCGGTAGAGACGGCCGGACGGCGGAGAACGGCGGCGTTACAGGCGGCTGTCGAGAAGGTGAAACAGGGAGAGGGAAAAAAAGAAAAAGGGAGAAAGAGGGCTGCGGGATGGGTTGGATGGTGTTGGGGCAGTACAGGGTGGTAGGGGGTGGTGGCTGGAGTCGGCGCAGGGGTTGGGTGAGGCGGTCGGAGCGGCGGACGGCGGCGGCGCAGAGAGAAAATAGAAAGGAAATGGAAAGAAGGAAGGAGAGAGGAGGGAGCTCGGGGGAGAAGGATGGGGCTCGAAATGGGGCAGGATAGATGAAAAAAGAAGAGGGAGATGAGAGAGGGAGAGGTAGGGTGGCAGGGCGACAGTTGTAGGTGGTCGGGCAGCAGCTGCAGGCCGGCGGCTGTCGCCGCCTGGGAAGAAGAAGAAAGAAAGGAGCTGTGGGCGGCCGATCGGGGAAAGGAGGGAAAAAGGCTAGCCGGTCAGGGAAAGGGAAAGAAAAGGCTGGCCGGTCCAGGGGGAAAAAGAAAGGGAGCCGGCCGGGCTAGGCACGCGGGAGAGAGGGCTGAGGAGGGAGAGGGAAAGGTGGGCTGAGGCCCAACGCACGGGGAAGGCTGGCCTGGCGAGGCAGCCCGAGGGAAAAGGAAGAAGAAAAAGAAAAAGGAAAGGAAGAAAGGGGGAAAAAGAAAAAGGGGAATGGAAAAAAAATAGGAAAAGTAGTTTAATTAAATTTATAGAATCATAAAATATATTATTCCTGGTAAATTATTTAATTTAACAATTTAATTTATTATAACCTAATATTTTAGTTTAAAAAGGATAAAGTTGGTAAAATATTAGTTTGGAAAATTATTTAAATAAAACAATATGATAAATAGCAAAATATTTATTTTTAATTTATTAAATACTCTTATCCAAATTTACATACTCTAAAATCCATAAAATAATTAAAATAATAATTTTACAAGCTAATTTTATTTCAAATAAGGTGATTTATTAAAATATAGGTTTTCGAAATTTTCGGGGGATTACAAGGGAGGAGTGTAGCAGGGAGGGTGATGGGATGTGTTTGGGGAGGAAGAAAGGCTGCATTGCTGGCTATTGGCTAGGATAAGTAGGGAGTGTAGGGTAGAGAGGTGGTGCACATGCATGGAAGAAGGATGAAAGCAGGCGGCATGGGGGAAGAGGGGTGTTCGAAAGGTTTGAGGTGAGATTAGGATAAGATTAGGGTGGAATAATGATGGGGATTGGGTTAAAAGTTAGTTAGCAAGAATACCCAATAGTATTAAGCTTTTAAGAGTATATTAGATACTAAGGAAAATCCTATCTATTCAATGTTTTATTATCACCATTATTCTCAGTATTATTATCATAATCATTATTATTATTATTATTAATGTTATTACTACCACTCTTTATTATCATTATTATTTCTAACATTGTTATTCTCACAATTATTGTCATCGGCATTATTTGAAGAGTGTTATTTATCATAAGGCTATTGTTATTACCATCCTTTCCATTTTGATCACTATCTACCCTATTTTTATTATCGTTGTTATTACCGTTATTAATTATTATCTTCCTCTACTTATATATACACTAGTATGGGTTATTATCATAATTTAATAACTATAGACTTACTCATAATAACGAGACATTCATCCTAAAAATAATCCTATGATTAATTACACATGCTAATCAAATTTTAAGTTTTGGATATTTAAATTAAGGATTCATTACAACGGGGTATTACATTAATGTAGTGAAAATGAGGATCATGAGCTTGTCCCATAAAAGATATTGATTGGACACCAAGTATGCATTAGCTATAGGAAGTTGAATGCCACAGCAAGGAAATACCATTTCCCATTACCATTCATTGATCAAATGCTCAAGATATTGGCTGGTCATTCATATTATTACTTCCTTGATGGGTACTCCAGCTACAACTAAATTCACATAACAGAAGAAGATCAATAGACGATGACATTTACAAGCCCATTTGGAACATTTATAGATTGTTGCATGCCCTTTGAGCTATGCAACACCCCTAATAAATTCAAAAGTTGTATGGTTAGTATTTTCTTTGATTATAATGAGAAGATTATTGAAGTTTTTATGGATCATTTTAGTATGTTTGATGATACTTTTGAATCGTATCTTAATAATTTGACTTTAATTTAGAAATGATGTGAATAAACTAACCTCATACTTAAGTGGGAAAAGTGTGATATTATGGTAACACAAGAAATTATACTTAGTCATATTATCTCATTTAGGGCGCTAGAGAATGATAAAGCTAAGATAGATGATTTGCACTACTTACCCTCTCTCACTTGTGTGTAAGAGGACTATTCATTTCTTGGACATAAAAGCTTCTATCAACGGTTCATAAAGAAATTATCTAGCACTACTAGACAATTAGCACACATTTTGTAGAAGTATATGTATTTTGATTGGAGTAAGGAGTTTCCACAATCATTTAATGAACTCAAAATGATCTTAATGATAACCCTAATGATGCTACCTCTAGATTAGTCCTACCATTTGAGATCATGTGTGATGCCTCTGACTATGCAATTGGTGTGGTCTTGAGACAAAGAAAGGATAAAATGTTATACATCATCTACTACTCTTCAAGGAGTCTTAATGATGCTTAGTTGATTTACCCCACTAATAAGAAAAAACTGTTAGCAGTCTAGATTGGTCCTACCATTTGAGATCATGTGTGATGCCTCTAACATGCGATTAGTGCAGTCTTGAGATAAAGAAAGGATAAAAGTCCATACATCATCTACTACTCTTCAAGGACTCTTAATGATGCTTAGTTGGTTTACACCACTACCAAGAAAGAACTATTAGAGGTGGTATTTGCTCTTAAAAATTTTATTTCATATTTAGTTCAAACTAAAGTTATCATTTTCAATAACCATGCATCCTTAAAGTATTCATTATCTAAGAAGGAATCAATACTTCGGTTCATAAGATTAGTTCTCTTGATATAAGAGATTGATGTGGAGATTAAGGACGAGAGGGAGCAAGAACATAATAGCTGATCATTTGAGCAACATAATTCACGATGGTGAGCCCATACCGCTAATTGAGAATTTCTCAGTTGAGCAGCTCTTTGGGATAAAGATAAGGACACCTTGGTTGTTGAGATTATGAACTATCTTGTTACTTATAAGCTACCTATTAATATGTCACGATCTGTGAGAACTAAGATTAGGAATTAGGCATATAAATATGTCCTATTTGTGAAACTTTTATACTAATAGTATATTAAGGAGATGTGTTACTGATTCCAAATTTGAGCATATTTTATTACACTTTCATACTTTCGATTGTGGAGTACACTTTTATGCAAAAAGGCTATCAACAAGGTTCTTAAAGCTGGTTTTTATTGGCCTACACTATTTAGAGATGCTAACACTTATTACATGAGATGTGATAGGTGTTAAGGATCAGATAACATTAGTCTTTAAAGATCAAATGCCCTTAACCTTTATTATAGTGGTAGATATTTTTTCTATGTGGGAAATTGATTTTATAGGCCCATTTCCATCTTCTAAGGGCTATCTCTATATTCTTCTTACTGTGGATTATATGTCAAAATGGGTGGAAGCAATTATTGGCCATACTAATGATTCTCTGTATATTTCATCTGATCTCACATCTTTTTTTAGGTTTGGTATGCCTAGAGTGATCATTATTGATAGAGGATCACACTTTTACAATAGTATGATCAAAGCTTTTCTATGCAAGTATGAGGTTACACATAAAGTTTCGACACCTTATCACATTCAAACTGGTAGAAAAGTAAAAGTCTCTAACAGAGAAATCAAGAAGATAGTAAAGAGGAGCATGAGCCCAAATCAAAAGGATTGGAGCTAAAGGTTGGATGATGCTTTCTAGGCTTATAAGACTACCTATAAAATGCCCATAGGCATGTCTCCCTTTCGGATTTTTTATGGAAAAGCATGACATCTACCTATGGAGCTTGAGTATAAAGCATGACGGGTTGTGAAGAACTTGAACATGAGTATAGCCTCTACTAAAATACATAGGAAGCTACAGCTTCATAACATTGAAGAGGTAAATGATGATGCATTTGAGAGTGATATAGTGTATAAAGAGAAGATAAAAGCTTTTCATGAAAAGATGATTTGTGAAAAGTTATTTGTTGTAGGTCAAAAAGTGTTAATCTAACATTCTCGACATTGCTTATTCCCAGGTAAGTTACATTCTAGATGGGTTGGTCCTTTTTATTGTTACTCAAGCTTTTCCTCTTGGTGTCATACATATTAAAATGAAGAAGAACGGAAAAAAGCTCAAGGTAAACGATCATAGAATCAAACCCTAATATGAGGCATTCATAGAGTATAATGTTGAAGAGGTGCAACTATAGGAAGTACCCACGTTGATTGTGAAGAAGTAAAAACAAGTGATACTTGGGAGGTAGCCTAATGTGATAGGGGAGTTTCTTAACCTTTACTTGTTTTGATTTATATAATTTGTTTTTATTTATTTATTACTCCATAATTAAATTACATGCAGATTTAAATTATATGTTGATTTACTTATCTACATACTGAGGACAATGTGTGATTTAAGTGAGAGGGTGTTGTGCATGTTTTTGTGTGCCTACATGATTTAGTGTGTCTTTGCATATATTTAAAAAATAATAAATAAATAAAAATTCATGCATAATTCTTATGTATTTTTGGTATTTTTAGAGTCTTGGGATCCCTTAAATAGTTAATGATACTTATATCCTTGAAATATAACTAAAAGAGGATCATACGACTAAGATAACATGAGTGGAAATTTTTTGTGATAATTTTGATCTAGGGAACACATATCTTCATGCTTAGATGTAAATAGATCAGGAATTCTAACCACTAACATGGCATATAGAGATTCATCACATTCTATGGTGAGCTTTTGAGACTTATATGCCTTCTTTTCTGAGTGAATTCATATGAAATAATCTATTTATCATGGCTTCAAAATTTATTTACAACCCTCATTTGTATTTAATTACTTTTATCAAATTACTTGCCATAGCTCTTATAATGGACTCTAGAGGTTAATAGAACTTACTCTTTTACTAATTGAAGCTTATAGTCTAGTTGAGAAAATGATAAAGGAAATTTAGGATATTCCACCGCATGAACAAATAACTTGTGTCACAATATGTGTACATAAGATTTACACCCAATAGAAACCATTTTGAACAGATACATTAACCATATATTCTTCCTCAATACCCACATTAAATAACCCTTGGGCATTATCCTTACCCTTGCCTAAAGATAGTGGAAGGGGATCATTTCATTATACTCCAGAAATAGAGTGGTTGTTATGTGATAGTATATGGAAGAAATATATGTATTTATATTGAGAAATGAATTTTTTTATGTTTGGTGGTGAAGATGAATATATATATATATCTATGAATTATTTTATTATTATTTTATTTATTTTAAAAGAAAAAATTAAATGATAAATGAAAATGAAAAAAACAAATTGAAGAAACAAAATTGACAAAAGGGAGAGAGGGAGAAATGGACATGACTTAGAGAAAATTTTTTCCATGATTTAAATTTATATTATCTCATTTCTTTAGTTCAATGTTGAGGTTGAGGTGTATATTATTGATCATTAACAATGTGGAGTTGATTCTTATATTTCATCTGATTAGTATAGTTCCACTAGTTTTTAGCCTTATAGCACGATAACACAAAATAATCTGACCCCTTTACACCTTAGCCTCAATACAACCTATAATAAAGTTATGTTTGAATCATATAATGGTTGGCCTTCAATTTGATGGAGATTATTCACAAGAAATAAGTATATGGTTTGGTCCATTCAGTGAGTATTTGATATCCTTTATAAGGTTTTATCCACAAAAATGTGAATTTCCTTGTTTATATATGTGAGTTTCTTGTTATTTTTATCATCTGATATCTCATATATATGAGCCTATTATTATTAATATTTTTTAGCCATGAATGAGAAGGAGAGAGAAAAATAGATGATATCTATTGTGAGGATGGGTTTTAATGTGATTAAGGCCTGATAGATTTACATACACATTATTTCTATATCCATATACGAAATATTTATGTGTGAACCATACATTGAAATTAACCCTTTAAATTTCCTAATGCTGAATCTTGATTGAGTGTTAATCTTGATGTTATGACAGTAAGATATTTTGAGACAACTATTTAAGGGTGATAGAGGTGTGCTTTTATTTTTCTATTTTAGTTGTGTGTAATTTTGTGGGTATATTATCCGTTAAACCCTCACGAGACCTAACTCATCCTCTAAGGGTAACAAAAGGGTTTAAAAGGGCTATTGCACATCTTAGGCGCAATCTTGAAACCTACAAAAGTGGCTAGTTAGTTTTATTTCATTACCTAGAGCGTAGAGTAAATGACCAATGCTTATAGGAATCATGTGGTATGGAACCATGGGGTACCAAAGGACATTGTGCCAGATCGAGATTTTAGATTCTTATCACAATTATGGAAGAAATTTGCAAGCAACTTTTAGGACACAACTAAAGTAAACACCACTTTCCATCTGGCTACAGATAGTCAAACATAGTGCACTATATAGAATTTAGAAGATATGCTTTGGGCATGAGTACTGGAGTTTCATAGAAGTTGGTAGGATGACCTAGACTTGATAGAATTTTCTTACAACAACAATCATCATGTGAGCATAGGGATGGCACCTTCTGAGACACCCTATGGATGGAAGTGTTGTAGTCCCTTCTATTGGAGTGACTCAAGTGATATAGTTGTGTTGGGGCCGGAGATGATAGATGACACTAACAAGCATATTAGGTTTATTTGAGATCAGATGAATGCTTCTCAAGATAGATAAAAGAGTTATGGAGATATACAAAGGAGGATGAATGGGTATAAGGTCGGTGACCAAGTCTTTTTGTAGGTCTCACGCCACCAAGGGGGTGATCCATTTTGGTCTGAAAGGAAAGCTTAGCTTGAGATATATTAGGTTGTATGAGATTTTAAACTAATTTGGAGAGGTTCCTTACTAACTCACCTTGCCTATTGAGTTTTCATGTGTGCATAACATCTTTCATATCTCTTAGTTGAGGAAGTACATGGCAGATCCATATCACATCATCCATCTAGACATGATTCAACTTAATGATGTATTATCATACGAGGAGCGACCTCTAAGGATTGTTTATACTAAGACTCAGGAGACCCATTTGAAGGTCATCCACTAGTGTAGATATTGTGGTCATGAAATGGAGCTGTGGAGGCCACCTAGGAATCTAAAAATAATATCAAGATGAAGTATCCAGAGTCATTCAATTAAGTGCATTGTGTGAGTATCGTTGGCTCTTTTAAGGGGGTAGTAACTTTTTCCCATGTACAAACTCTTGAGTGTTATTTTATTTTACTTGATGGCTTAGGATTTGCGTTATGTTTTTTTTTAAGTTAAAGGAATGTTTTCTTCTATAGACTTTGGGGACAAATTTAATTTTCAAGGGATAGTGTTGTAATACCCCATGCTAAAATCCTTCAAAATTCTGTTTAAAATTATGTTAATATAAAATACATTGGTTTTTATTTTGGAAATGGCTTGAAATTGTAATAAAGATGTAAATTTTAGGCACATAGATTAACTGGATTTCCTAATAAATAGATCGGTACACTCAAGATATTTCTATTCCATAATAAACCAGTCGATTGGTTTGCCCAAAACCTATTCAGTGGATGTTCTGCAATTTCAAATCATTTTCAAATTTTAATTCGAATCTCTTTCCAATATTTATAAATAAAAAAATCTAATTATAATATATTTAAACTAATAAGCATATTTTTATGATCTAAGATAATTTTTACATTATTTAGATCATTCCATGATTTTATTTAGCTAAAATTTCTCCCAAATGCACTTCATGGTATTTCTCACATTTTCTCTCCCCCTCACTTTCCTCCCTCCTCTGGAAGACATGGTTGTGTATTTGACTTCCTATACCCTCTTCCCTAACTTACCAATCCTTTATCATGCTCCCTCCTAACTAGACTCTACCTTCCTCACCTCATCATGAATTTCCTCTTGCACTTGGTTGCCACACTCAACCAAGTCAATCTTTCTTCTCTCCCTCTTGTGGATGTCAACCAAATCTCTCTTCCTTACGCTCCATTCCTAATTCATTTCACGCCTCACCATATGCACATGCTCTTTCTCTCCCTTTTCCATTGTGAAAATTTTTGTTGGGCATTCTTCACTTTTCTCACTTCTCTTTTCCAATATAAAATAGAGGATTGCCACATGTTTTCTTCCTTCTTTGGTTGAATCAAATTTTTATCACTTCTCTCTTCTCTTAATATTATCTTAGTTTAGTGTCATTTCTCATAAGTAAGGAAGAATTAAGGTTTTGAGAAAGTTTTGAGAGCTTAGATTCTGTCCTTCATTTCAATTCTAAGAAGTGGTTGTGCTATACCATTTTCTTCTCCTTCTTTTGAATTCATTTTATTAAGTTTTGAAAAGGAGCTTTAATCATTTTTGGTATTGGTTCTCTTGGGGAATCAAGGCTTTGATAGAATTCATCAAGTTGAAGTATTCCTATGTGAGAAGATTTACTTGGAGGTAAGGCATTATATTGTTTGTTGTGGTTTTAAGAGCTTCGTATGTATAGTGGTGTGTGTGTATTATGTTGAGTGCTTAGATTCGAGCAAGTCTACATGTTTTAATTTCTAAAGTTTTGAAGTAAGTTCAAGTATTTTTAGATTATGCATGAGTTTAGTAAACTTCAAGCATGATCTTATTGAGTATTGATTCTTATAATGATTTATGTGAAGTCATATGTGGATTATGTCTTTTTATATGTTTCACAACATAGAAGCATGATGGACTAATTTGGAAAAGATCAATGATTTTCAACTAGTTTCTATAACTGATCTACTAGTTGTGTGAACAATTGCCTGGGTTAATCACCACAATTAGCTAGTTGTTTGAGCAGTTGATTGGTTTGATTAGCCAGTCGACCAACTATGAATAATCTATTGATTTTCCTTACCTATCGACTAGTTGATTTGTACCTAGAGTGGCTTGGCCTCTATTTAGAGCCATTGATAGGTTTTGCCAAATCCATTAACTAGTTCCTATAAATAGTTGATTGGTTCGACTGACCATTCAACTAGTTTTGGTGTAGGATGTTTTTCCTCAGGTCTAATGCGACCAGACCAACCAACTGGTCATACAATTGATCAATTAGTCTCCCTAATTTTGCTATGTTATTCTTGTTATTTGATGTTCCTTCTTTGGAACTTCTATATTAATGTTTCCATGTAATTACAACATTTTAGTCATGATTTCAACCATACTTAACCCATTTTCTTATGTGGAACAAAATAATAATTTGGGATGTAAAGGAGTCAAGTTAAGCCAATCCAGCGTAGGCTCAAGCTCAATCCATTTAATAAATAAGCCTAAAAATAAGGATCATGCTTGGATATTTATAAACGAGCGGAGTTAGCTAGCAAGCTTTAAGATAACACAAGCGAGCTGATGAGATTTTGCATAGTAAATAGGCTCGAGCCCAAAATTTTCATACTCAAGCTCAACTCTTTTAATAAGCAAGTCTAAAAATAAGAATCAAGGCAGCTCATTTAGCTAAATAAAAGATTTGAGCCAAGCCCTTAATGAACCGAGCCTAAAAAGCTCATGAGCTGACAAAGCTCATTTACACCCCAATGATAATATTATGGGCCTTGTGTGGTTGTCTTTGGTATAATCTCTAAACACTCAATTGGTGGCTTATATACTTGGTATTTATTTTGTTGTTATATTTGGAAACACCTAATTGGCTAAAAAGTAAAAGTTTTGATGTGTGTTATCACTTGAAATTAATAATAATGGAATTAAGATTTCAATCAAGCTTTTTTCTCTAATTCTCAAGGTAGCTAATCGGGAGTTAGTAGGAAGGTCACTATGTATTTTTATCTTTTCCCTCAATACCTATTTCTATCTCTATCAAATTTTGGTCAATAGGGGGTATGCAAATGTCTTTGAAGGTAGAATAATACTATGATAGTTTAGCATGGCATCGGTGTCTAGCTCGGGTTGGTAAGGTATCCTAGTACAAGCCTTGACACTTTATATTGTCTATTTCTTAGGAAGGCATGCTACCCTAACTTGTTTAGCCCTTGTGGTGGATACATTCAAGGTATGGTGGATGAATTATCGCAGTACAGGCCTCCTTGATGTACTCGAACCAAGTATGTTGGGTATGATATCCCAATTTGTGTTAGCCCTCATCGTAGGTGCATTTGATATGTGGTGGGTGTGGTATCCTGGAGAAAAGCCCCTTCTATATATCTGACCATGTCTGGTAGGTGTGGTATCTCATTATGTGCGTATGCTACTATAAATTTAGTTCATGGTGGAGAACTAAGGGTTGTCGAATCTTAATATTTGGAAAGTATATGGTTACTAAAGGAAGATTGTTATATGATCCCTGTTGTGTGCATCTGATGCATGATCTGTATTATTACTTCTTCCATGATTCTTCTATGAGCATACTTTATCATATTACATTCATGAACCTAAAAGTTATTTTAATGGAGTTTGGTTTACACCATGTTACTCCATGACCGCAATGTGTAGCATGAACCCTTACCTTGCTTTAGGTAGTTTGTATTACTAGTACTTCAATGTACTGATACTACATTTGTGTGGTGACTGTGATTATTCGGCTTTTGGTTCAGTGAGCAGATGATGACTTGTAGGGTTATGATTATCAGTTAGAGTACACGGAGAATAATGTTGAGGGTCAGTAGTTGGTCATTGCTGGGAGTTTGAGAGTTACATTTTTTTAGTTAATAATTAGTCTAATCGATTAAATGTATTTTGCCCATTATGTTGGGATACTTTTGGTTCTTTTTGGTTATTTAAACTCTTTTCTTTGGTTCCCATATTTAGATTTTATAATCGCTCTTCTATCTATATTATTACTCTTATCCGTGTTATCATTATTATTGTTGTATTACTAATAAATCATGCATTTGTTTGCTTATTTTAGTTCCATTTTGCCTTGCATTGAGCATGGGTTAGGTGATGATCACACTTCTCTCATTGTTGATGTGCCATTAATGTCCATGATTTTGATTTTATAAACACTTCCACATTTCCTTCAAATGAAATTTTATTGTCCGAAATATGGGTTTGTTACAAGCATCTAAAGCTATTGCCTCCATCCCCCAACCAATGTACAGAGTCATTACCCCACCCCTACTAGCATCCAGAGTTGTTACCCTCACCAACATCAGCGTGTAGAGCTACTCCCTCCACCCCCACCGACCTATACAATTTTTCCCCCACCCTCCACTAATTTGTTAAGTGTTTCCCCCACCCTCACTGATATCCAAAGTCGTTACCCCTCCCCTAGACATCAATGAATAGCTTGCAATTTAAACTTTAGAAAAAAAACAACTTCACTCCTTAGTCATCCAACAATAGAATAGGTTCTTATTTAAATTTTCTAAAAAACAATATATATCAAAGAAGAAAATTCACAATGAGTAATGAATTTGGAAACCCTTCAAGCTATGATGAGTTTGTAACCCTAAAAAGCTACAAAAAGTTTGGAAACCCAATAAACTACGATGACAGATTTTTTAATTCGGATAAGCTATGGATACATAGAGAAAATACAAATAGATTCCTCAAATATTAACTACAACTAGGATGAAGAGGTTAAATAAGTTTTTATTATTGTAAATTATGTCAATAGATTTGATTAGATGAAATTAATACTTTTCCTTATCATATTATTATGCTCAACTCTTTTTGTAGGATATGGAACATATGAATACATTTCAGGACCCAAAATTATCAAAGATTTTTTTTATGATGGATCAAATATTCTTCGATCATGAAAAACTTGCAGCATGGGTTAAAGAAATAGTTATAAGTTATAGGATAATTTTGATAATAAAAGGCTCAAGAACATAAAATAGTATAAGAGCATTTAGAGTCTCTATAAGATGTGAATAAGGTAGAATATACGTGCATACTAGATCTATAAATAGTGAAGGTGCACATAATACACATTCTAATAAGATTGATTGTTCCATTTTTATTATTGTAGTAGAAAACAATAATGGAGGATGGTAAGTGGTAGTTAGGAATAGAACACACAATTATAAATTGGTAAATTATGAATAAGTACATGTCGTTTTAGGTAAGTTAATCGAAAATGAAGTCAAATTTGATTATAAAATTATCAAAGGCAACATAAAATCATGATAAATCATACCACTTCTTTAGAATAGTATAAAGGGAATTTATGTATGAGAATGCATATTTATAACACTTAATAAGCTTAGGTCCAAAGAAATAGATAGGTAGATAATGTTACAACATGTTATGAGTACGTTTGTTGAAAATCATTATTTTTAGTGGCATCAAAGTGAGTTGGAATCAAATATAATAAGTGAGCATCTATTTGTACATCTTGTATTTGTTAATATTTTATGTTCATTTCCTTTTGTTTTACTAATAAGATAAATAGATATGAATAAGACACTAATTACTTAAAGAGGAAGATTGTTGAGCTGGACCCAGACCGGTCCACCGATGAATAATAGTGGCTAGGAGCCAAGGTGCCATGCAGACTGGTCCACCAGCAAATAATAGTGGTCAGGAGCATTTTTCCCTACATGATTTTCAGTCCACTGGCTATAATAGTGGGGGATTCCGTGCTCAACAAACCACACGTAATAATGATAAGACATGTGAAAGACACAAAGTAATTATAGTGAAACACCATGTGAGTCAGGCCCAAACCGATCCACCGGTAAATTATAGTGGCTAGGAGCATTATGCCCTAGAGATCGGTCCATCGACGAATAATAGTGGCCAGGAGCATTCTGCCCTGTGTGTATTATGATCTACCAGCTATAATAGTGGGGTTCTTGCACTTACATGGATATAAAATCTGAGAGATGATTGAATAATAATGGACTAATGGCTTAAGGCCCAAAAGTATTGATTGTATATTATGACATATTAATATTTGATGGACTTGTTAAGCATGTGATTATGGTGTATGCATTTCTTATTATATATGTATAAAGCTTTATATCATATGTTGCATTGCGGGCCTGCCTTTAAGTGTGTTTTAATGAATTACTCAGTACCATAATACCTAAGGGTTCCATTCGTGGGGGCCCTTCCTATTCAATAGGCAGTGTCCTTTGCAAGTCCTTTTCAAGTACTATTCAAGTGGGCAACAAGAAAGAGCATAAGGATTGTCCAGAATATGATAGGGTTTTATTATTTCCTTTTTTAACTCTTGGTTTAAATATGATCTTTGTTCTTGTAACCAACATTGGTAGATTTTATTCTTGTAAATAGTTTATTGTGCTACTTTGATTTTTAATATGGTTTGAATTTCTAGTAATTAGTACTTTATTCTTTAACCTTAGCACTTGGTACTGGAACGGTAAGAGTGAACCGGTCTAGTACTAAGTTTGGCAATAATATCCCCACAATTCACAAGTCTTGTTTCTTCGCTTCCGCTAAATCTTTTAACAAAATGAAATTTTTCAGTCGTGAATTTTGGGGGTGTTACAAAGGTGCTCATAGATCTTTGAAGAGGTTTCTAGAGACATCACAAGACAACTTCAACACTGTATTAAAACAAATACACACATTACTAGAATTGCTATATGACAAGATCAAAGCATCGTTGGAGAAGTCTTAGTTCAATTCTTCATTTTACTATAGGTGCACCTTACTCCAATATAAGAGGTCATGTCACTTTATACGTAATGAATTTGTTCAAAAAAGAGTGTTAAAAAAGTAATAATGTAGGTACTAATGATGAATTATATGGATGTTATATGCAGTGTATGCATAGGATACCATATTTGCATGAGATTAATATCAACATTCATAACTTCATGTCGATCCCACTATCAGCTATTCATCGACCCTGGAAGAAACTCTATATAAATGTACCCATTAATTCATTGGCACTATAAGAACCAACAAAGGTTGCACCTTGATATGAGTTGACTTGTGCGGATTAAAGGACCCTATGAGTGTAATTTTGTGTATGACTCTCGCTGCATTTAGAAGTCATAGGGTATGTTCCTAACAATTTTTCCACTCTTTAAACTTTCTCATAACTCAAATGAACTTAATTTGTAAATGGTATGAATACCATATGAAATGAGAGTGTTACTTGTACTCTTATGTCAACTCACAAACTTGGGTGCCATTGTTTAAATCAGTAACAAAGCATGTAAAGATGTAGAATAAGGAAAAGCCAATGCTCAGTAGAGTCAAGCAATAATTAAACCCTACCGAGATTGCTATAGTACTTCCAATAGATTTTTTTGGCCACGTCATAATCAATTGCACACTCAACCAGCTAAAGAGAATACCCAAATGTCTAGTTTTTTCTATATTCACTAAGGGATCACTAGAGGGTGCAGTCGCCAAAAGTAGCATTGGTTGACACCTATATTGATTTGCAAGGTTAGTAGCCTATAAAAACCCAGTGGTTCAAAGCAACGTAGGGAAACAAAAAAAAAAAAAGAGGAGAAAAATTGAGAATCGAGAGCAGAAGAGAAGAAATTCTAAAGGAGAAGAGTGCCATAGAGCTATATTGAGTGAGAAAGAAGAAGAAGGAGAGTTTAGGCTGGATAGGAGTTGGAATACCATGATTTACCCATTCTCTTCCCTTCTTCATTTTCGCTATTTGCTTTTATATTGGAGTAAGAAATTTAGCGTGAGCTAAGTCTCTTTGTTGTGGGTCGATCAATTGATCCTTTTACTCTAATTCATGACATTGTATTTACATTAGGTTTATTTGATATTTTATTTCATTAAACATTCATATGTTACAGTGTTGAATGTTGGCTGCATTAAGCAATTATATGAATTTGTCAGAGTAAATAGAATTAACGATGGCAAATGGTGACAAGGTTAGAACTAAAAAGTGATGTGACCTTGCCATTAATACTTCAAATCTCATTATGTGACATTGCCATGGCTCATGCATCATGACAGAGATAACCTAAGAGTATACTTCACCACCAAGTGAAGTTGTAATACCTCATCCCAAAATCCTACAAATTATATTTAGAATTATGTTGAAATGGACTTGAAATTCTAATAAAATTTTGAATTTTAGAGGTACCAATAAACTAGATTAAATAATCGTTCGACTGGTGTATTATGGAAATTAACATTCTTGTTCTCGATAAACCAATCGACTAGCTTACCTAAACCAATCGGTTGGTTTGCCTACGATTTTAGATCTATTTCTGATTTTGATTTGAATTCCTCTCTAATGATTATGAAAACTTCTAGTTTGTGTTTAATTATGCTAAGAAGGATGTTTTAGTGCCCTGGGATTATTTTCACATTAATTAGTTCATTACATAGATTTAATTAGCAAAATTTTCCCAAGATGTCACTTTTTGAGGCAAGCTTCCCCTTTTTCTTCTCCCTCTCTCTTCTGGTAGATAGGGTTGTGAGCTTGAATTTATCCTACCTTCTTTGACTTTCCAACCCACAATCAGTTCCTTAAACTTGTCAACTGGTTTTGCGAGCAGTCTAATGGTTTGGATTTTTAGATCAACTAGTCACAAGAGTAGTCGATTGGTTTGGTAAACTAGTCAGTTGGTTCCGATGAGAAGTCTATCAATGGGTTAAACCTATTGACTGGTGTTCCTGCAGACCAATGTAGTTTGGTCTTTGCTTAAACCCATTGACCGATTGGACCAAATTGGTCGATTGGTTAATATAACCGGTCGATTGGTTGGTCAAACCCATTGATTTGTTTCTCCACATACCAAAATAGTATTGTAATACCCCATATTGAGGAGAGTGTAATAAGGATTGATTTGGCTACTTATATCAACATGGTATACCATCCTTTTGGTGATTCCATCCTAAGAACTCCACAGTTAGGCGTGCTGGCCGTGGAGCAATTTTAGGATGGGTGACCTCCTGGGAAGTTTCAGAAATTTTCTGAAAATTTCTCGGGAAGTGCGTGAGTGAGGACAAAGCGTACTGAAAGGACTCGTGTTGATCTGTGAGGTCAGCCGATCAATCCCAAAAAGTACTTCAAGGTAGCCCCCGTGTGGTCGTGTCGACTCGGGGTGTTACAAGTATGGTCTCTACTTAGACCCATCAACTGGTTAGACAGAACTAATAAATTGGCACTCATTGTAACACCCCCAAAATTCACTCCTGAAAAAAAAATTGAAAGAATAAAGCGGAAGCTAGAATAGAATATGGGGAATGTTACCGCCACATCTAACATAAGATAAATGTCCACCATATATCTCATGCTAGATGTAAGGCTAAAACCTGTCAAACAAAATTTCAAACATCTATGTCGTAAGGATAAACTCCCACAATGAGATATCCACAGGTAGATGGCAAGTGAATAAATTCACTAAATAAAATTATCGCTGAATTAATTACCGGAACCTGTAAAATAAATCCGAATTTTAAAAACTTGCCAGAGGACGAGAAATTGAAATTTAATTACAATACCCTTGAAATTTTAAATACAACACTTATAACTTCCAAAGATGAATACAGTTAAACAAGATAAAACCAGAAGAATCAAATTCCGGATTGCCTACTCTCTCAAGTCAAGTCTTCCACCCCAAAATAGTATGCGATCTTAAACCTGCACAAGAGTTCTGCTCCCCACCATCAGTGGATCATCATAGGACCCATTCAATCGAGGTAGCATCAGTACGGGTCCGGTACTGAGTAAATCAAGACTACCCAACTCATGGAAAGAAACATGAAACACATAAGATATGAAAGACTCTAGCTTACAATTCTCATGCTCAATTATACATTTATTATATACAATAATACATAGGGACTCACGAATTCATACTTACAGGTATATTACTAGACATGACGGCACATAAGATACAAGCATACAAGAAATCACGATTGCATGTTAAGCAATACCAATCCAACGATCCAATAATAATCATTACTACATTCGATTTTATTTATTTACGATGAGTTCAGGGACCCCACTATTCTTAAACCGGTGGAACGGTCTGAAGCACCTCTTGGGGACAACACACCTGAGCCACTATTATCATCCGGTTGAACGGATCCTACACCTCTCAGGGAAAAATGCTCCTAAGTCATTATTCTTAACTGCTGGAACGGCTTGAATCACCTCTTAGGGACAGGACACCTGAGCCACTATTATCGTCCGGTGGAATGGACCCTACACCTAGTCCTAACTCACGTAATCTTCCACTTTAAATTATTAGTGTCTTATTTAAGGATTTTAACCGACCATAAATCAGGCCCACATGAATAATTCCATGACATAAAGATATAGCATAAGGTATCAAATAGTTTCAGATCCATACTCAACCATTCACATACTCCAATACATACCATATTCAACGTCATACTAATATGCATTGGCACTGAGGCTATGATTCCATACATACATAAAATTACCACACAGAATACAGCATATGCTGGACAGGATTAAATTATCAATAAGCATAGTCATTACCTTCCACTCGGAATAGAAATACATCCAGATTCCATCATAAGTAAAGGTAAGTAGTGACTTACCTAAATCCGAAGTTAGCTAAGAAAATTGAGAAAGAGGGAGAGCTATCGAAAGCTCGACATTCCACGAGAAAGTTTTCCTAGATCGCCGATAGAAATCAGAACTAGGTTAGAAACTATCTTATCAATTAATAATTCACATATTCTAATTAAATAAACGCAAACGGACACAAACGATCTTTATTGGAAAACGTGTCCATAACCTAGAACTCAAGAGCATAGCTCTATTAATATTTAAGATTAAATATAAGTCAAATCAGATTAAAACACATATCACTTGGGACATTTCAAATTAATTCGAAAAGCTCGAGAAAGAATAATCGATTATAAGTTAATTTATCGAAAATGACTTATTCATTAGGTTTTACAACTAAATAGGTAAACCAACTATTTGCATAGAACCAAATCCAAACCGATTAGATTAAAACATAATTCAAATGATTCAAAACCCAAAGACAAAAATCATTTAGATAAAAGACACATAGCATAATCAATTTTATAAAACCATCCCCAAAGATTAGGGTTTTTAATGCCTAAACTATGAACTGACTAATTAACTTTTATTATCTCAAATTGATAGCATAAGAGTACAATTAAACTCATTTTAAATAAATCTAGATATTCAATTTCAACAAAATAATCTTCCGATTAGCCAATTCAAGACGATCCGTTTTCAAAATAAGGGTTTTAAAACCCACGACACAAACTCACGTAATTCAAATCAATTAATTCCAATTAAAGGTATTAGAATGCAATTAGGATTATTTCAACTATTTCTATAAATTTAATTTTAGAAAAACAATTATACATATAATCAATTCCATAATTTCACTTGAAATCTAGGGTTTTAAGTCCAAAAATACAATTTTGTTGAACTCTATTAATTTATTTAAATTAAATGTTTAGAAATATAATTAGACATATTTTATAACATATCGTATAATCAATTGCCCAAAACCAATAAAAGAAATACCCAATTTAGCATAATTAGGGTTTTTGAGCCCGGAATACAAATCCGATCAATTCTTACTAAAATATATAAATTAATAGTTCGGAAATGTAATTAAATGTATTCTAATGTAAATTATATAGTCAATTGAATAAAACAACCCAATTACACAATCCAATTTAGTCCTGCAAGAGTTTTGACCTAAAAATCCAATTCCAATAAATTACGTACAATTTTCCTAAATCAACACTTCTGATGTGAAATTAAATATATTTCAAACGATATTATAAAATCAATTGAGCGGAATGACTCAATTATGCGACCCAATTTCATTACACACGAATTTTGACCTAGGAATCGAATTCCGATTAATTCTGCATAAATTTCTCAAATTGACATTTCCGACATGAAATTAGATACATTTTAAAACATATTGTGTAATCAATTTATCAAAAATCGCCAAATCGGGCGAAATCGAAAAATTCGGGCAAAACCCGGCCAAAAATTCGATTTTCACAAATCATTCAAATACACTACAATCAACCACTTTGAATCAATCATACAACATATATATACATAATCAAACAATCAATTTAACTTTTCATAAGCTAATTCATACTCAATTAATCAAATTAATATTAGGGTTTTTCAGAAATTTATACTAAACGAAAATCAATAAATCGGAGTAAGGGAAGGCCGGAGAAGCTTCGTCGGAGGCCGGGGGTTGCTCGCCGGCAGTCAGCGACGCTCACCGGTGACCGGGCGGCGGCGCGAGCTGCGCTCCCCACCATTACATGCAGCTGCTACTGCGCGCGTCTTCTGAGCTTCTTCGGCTGCTCACGGTTGGTGGCGGTCGGTCAGAGGTCGCATCGCCCGTGGTGGCTGGGTGTGGCTAGCGAGGCGGCTGGGACAGGAGCAGGGGTTGCGAGAGCAAAGCGCAGGGGAGTCGGGAAGCAGGGAAAGAGAAGAGAAAGGAGAAAAGAGAGAAAAGGAAAAGAAGAGGGGGGGAAGGGGCCAGTCGGGGTTTGCGGGGTGTTTTTTTTTAATACAAATACACATAAAATAAAATACTAAATATTTAAAAATATTATTGGAAGATTTTATCTAAATTTTTAACGAAAATTTATTTTGAAAGGATCCGGAGGCTTAAAATTGATATCAGAGCTATATAAAGAATTTCGGGAATGTTTTCGGAAAATTTACCAACAAACGTAAAAAATTGTTTTGCTTACGGAAATACATTATAAGACCCCAAAATAATATTTAAAATTATATAAGGAAATATTTAAATCAAATTTTTATAAACCGACACTAATTTAAATAATTTTCGAAACCAGTTTTTCGCAAACTAAAACGCGTAAAACGGAGAAAATTAATTTCGAAAAGAAATTCATAAATAAGCTCTGAAAATATTTTTAAATTAAAACTTTCCGAAAATATTAACGATTTCTAAAAATGAATAAATTTAAGTTCGGAAATATTTTCTATGGATAAAATTATTCAAATAAATTTAACTATTTAAATAGAAATTCTATAATTTAAATAATATATTTCATTAACGAAATATAACTCCAAACTAAAGTCATAATCATACGACGAAGTTATAATCAGAAGCGAATCTAAAATATTAAAAATCAAAATAAGAGAAATAACGGGAATACATATTTTTAACCAAAAATTGAAATCATATGAATATAATAAAATCATAGTCGTGAATGAATTTATCTAGAATGGTCCACAACGACAACGATTAATTAAATTCAAATATGAAGTTGAAATCGTCAATAAATCCATAAAATGAATCGAAATTAAAATAATTAAATATTTACATCAAATTGCGCTAATAAAATCATTAGGCTTAATTATATTAGATTTCAAAAATATGGGGTATCTGTATTACACTCATGAACAGTTAATCATTGAGGCTAACCATTCGACTAGCTATCTAGTATTCTTTTAGTCCAAGTCTCGTATGACCAGACCAATTGATGGGTCTAAAGGACTAATCGACTGGTTTGTTGTAATTTGTGGTGTTTCTATTGGACCTTTTTGTGTTGATAATTCCATGTATTTACAACATTTTAATTATAATTTTAACTAACCAGAAATTGTGTGGTCACTAAAGGAGGAATTCTAATACGGCTTATATTTTACGAATTGCAAGTGTTACTGTATTTCTATAGTTCCATGATTTCCATGCAAGCATATTATGTTGTACCTGAGTTGGCTGTTATGATATCTCTATGCTGATATATGACTTCAATGTGTTGCATGAGCCTTACCATGTATTTAGGTAGTATATTTTACTAGTACTTCATCATATTGATAATGTATTTTTGTGGTCTCTATGATGATCCTACTTTTGGTCCGGAAAGTAGATGACAAATTGTAGGGTTACGACTCAGGCCATTAGCAGGTCATTGCTTGAGGTTGGAGGTTTATAATTGTGCCTAAGACTTAGGTTAACCGATTATTAGTATTTTCCCACTATGTTGTAACGCTTTATATTTTCAATTATTTAAACTCTTGACTCAGATTCCCATATTTGATTTTATAAAACTGTCAAGTTCATTCTATCTATGATATTGTTCTAGTCTTTATTATCTTATATTGTCACATTATTCTTATGATCATGCATTCTTTTGTTTCTTATTCCATTTTACCTTGTATCAAACATGGGTTAGGTAATGATCATTGAAATACCCCAAAATCCTAAATTCTGAAATTTTGGCCAAATAAGGAATTAGTAGGGAAATTAAGCATATAAATTTATTTACTTAAAATGTAGAGAATTAATTAAGGTAAATGAAGAGGAAAATAATAAAGAGTTTAATTGAAAGAAAATTTGGGTTTTTCCTAATTAGTTTGGAGGTTAAGGAAATTTATCTAAAATAGTCTAAACTAAGCAATAAGGGAATTTATTTAATATTTTATAAATATTAATATTTTAAACAGCCCAAGAATTTTCTAAATAATTTATACAAAATCCAAAACCCTAAATAAACCTTTTTCTTTTTCTTTTCCTTCCTTTTCCTTTCTTTCTTTTCCTTTTTTTTTTTCTCTTTTCCCCATCGATTGGGCCTTTCTTCCTGCGACCCAACCTTTCTTCCTTCCTTTCTCCCTTTCCGCGGCCCAGCGTCGTCTGCTGGCCGCCGTGCGCCCAATACGCCGTGTTTTGCCCTCAGAGCCGTCGAAACGCCACGTCACGCTAAACGACCTTATAAATGTTGCCAACCTACGACGCGACGCTGCGTTTTCCTCCCACAACCCCCAATACGCCGCGTTTGACTTACGGATTTTATATCTGTTGCCTAACCGGCCGGTTTTCCCCCTATTTTCTTTTCCTCCTGGACCGCCGGTCCAAGAGTCGTCTTCTTCCTCCCCTCCCACGCAAGTCTGTGCCTGTCGCCTGCCGCCTGCCGCCTGCCACTTGACGTCTGTCGTTCGGCGTCCTCCCCCTGCCATTTTCGTCCCTTTCTTCCCCAATTTGACCCAGCACTCCCTCACGCATCCTGCCACCCCTTCCTTTTTCCAGAAAACAGCCAAACGTACCCTATAAATCGTAGGGCACGAGACGCTGCTACCGCCGACCGGCCACCTACCGCGCCTGCCCCGCGTGACACCTCCCTTCCCTTCGTTGTTTTCCTCCCCCCATGGTGAAATGCCCCGAAAATTCCTAATTGTAAATAGTATATTTAAATGAGGTTTGATTATAAAATTTAATTAAGTAAATTATTTTACTTAAAATAAAAGGAAATTAATTTGGGAAAATCAAGAATAAATTTATAAGTGTTTTAATTAGGTGCAATTTTGGTATTTTAAATAATTAAGGATTTTATTTTGAAAATTAATTAAATAAATTATTTTATTTAAAATAAGGAGGATAAAATAGTCCCAAATTAATATTAATTTTATAAATAATTTAATGGAAGAAAATTAGGGTGTTTTACTAATTAAAATGGTATTTATGGAAAATCTTTCAAAAATCTTATTTTAGCCTAAAAAGGGATTTAAATATTATTTTATTTAAATATTAGTATTTTTAAATAACCCAAATATCCAGTTTAATTTAATTAAGCCAAACCATTATTTTTCCCCTTTTTCCCTTTTCCCTTTCTCCTTTTTCTTCTCCCTTTTTCTTTCTTTTTCTTCTTTTTCTTTTTCCTCTTCTTTTCCCCGACTGGGCCTGGCGCGGCCTAGTTCTTCTTTTCTTCTCTTCTTCCTTCTTCGGCCCAGCCCGCACGGCGTCCTTCGTCTGACATTGCCACACCGCGTTTTGCTTCCGTTTAAACCAAAACTCACCATTTCATCTAATCCGTTACCCCTCGCGCCGTCGCCCTTCTTCTGCCCCTCTCTGTGCGGCGTTCCGTTCGTTATTTCATGGGAACGCAGCGTTCCATTTAGTCGCACCCTCAACCGCGCCCGAACCGCCCGGTTCTTCCTCCTTTTCTTTCTTTCTTTTTCCTTCGCGAACCGCCTGGCCAGCCGTCTTCTTCTTCCTCCTTTCCCCGTCGTCGACGACGCTGCAACGCTGGCCGCCATTAATGGCATCTCCGGCTACGGTGATTAATACCGGTCGTTTCTTGTCTCATTGTCTTCCTCTTAACTCCAGGAATAAATTGGCATAATTTTCGTGCGTTAAATCTCGCCTGTTTCTTCTCCCCAACGTCGCGAACCGTCGAACCAACCCAAACGATACCCGATCGTTTTCCGCCGCCGGCTGCCCAAATTATTGCATTTAAAACTTTCATGTCGACCTCCAGCTCCTCATTATCCATTCCAACATCTATAAATAGCCTTGTTGTAGGATTTTTGGAATACTTTTCTTCCCCGAAACCCTCGGCCCGAGCTGCCGCCACCCCAACTTCAGACGCCTCTTCCGCCACCGTCAGCCAACCTCAGCGCCATCGAAACACTTCATTCTCTTCCCTGAAATTTACTCTAATTAACTAAACTATTTTCATCTCTCGATTCTTCTTGTACGAGCCTAAATAATCATGCAAAGTTGGTTGCTCGTTTCGCCGGAATTTTTTTACCCCGAAGCCTTAAACCGCCTTCCACCGCCGTGCGCCGCCACTTTTTGTTGCACCACCACCATCATTTTGTCCCTCTCCTCCTGGGCAACAATAAAAACCTCTTATACCACCTCAATTCTCCCTATATTTTTCCCAACATCCATCTTTCTCTTTGTTCTTCTATTTTTCCGGCCACCGCCGCCGCCGCCGTGAACCACCGCCGGTGCCGCCTATCCCCACCAGCTTAAGGTTGAACCCTAGACCCTCTCAACCATTTTCCATTTTATTATAAGCCTTGATTTAATTTATTTCAATTATTTGCATATAAGTACCATTATTATTATTCTTAATATTTATATTCTTAATATGTTTTATTATTATTTGATGTAAAATTTATGCTGAATTGCACTTGCAGGGTGGAGAGTGGTAATAAAATAATTTTATTGTTAGTTTCGAAGTTTAAGTTATTAACTGAATTATTATAGGATTATTATCATTCTTCTTCTTATTATTATTATTAATATTATAATTATTAGAATAATTATTATTAATGTTTTATTTTTTATTCTGGAAAATCTTAGGCCCTAATTTTGTATTAAAATTCGCACTTATTTATTTTAGTATTATTGTTTCTATTGTTCTTATAACTATTAATAATAATATTATCATTATCTTTATTATTTTAATATTATTATATATGTTATTAATTTTATTATTAATATTAAATAAATGGTAATTCATTATTTATTTGAAAACTTATATGTTATTGTTATTGTTATTATTATTATTATTATTATTATTATTATTATTATTATTATTATTATTATTATTATTATTTATATTCTCATTGATAGTAGTTTTATTAATTTTGATATTATTATATTAGTATCATTATTATTATTAGGGTAAAGTCTTTAACCCTATATTAACAAGGTTTATAATATCTCTATTATTTTTATGTCTTTAGCAAAGTTAGAATTTTGTTAAGGTTATTTTATTAGTATGTTATTATTTGGTCAAATCCCTAAGGAGGCATAGGAGCGTGCTCCAAGACCGGTGTCGTTTCAGGTAAGGGGTGCTAAGTCCTTTTATGTGCTAATGTGCATTGTGTGCCTCGTATGCTATGCATTCTATGTTTATGATTATTAATTATGCCGTATATGCTATGACATGGAGTTGAAGTATGTTTTCGTATGGCATGTGTATTATTTGTGTATGACCCTGTAAGACATGCATGTGAGGACGTTGATATGATTTTATGTGGGAGAAAGGATGAAAAAGGAGGATGGGGAAAGAAGTTAACTAAGGGAAGTGAGTTGACCTAATTTTATGAATTTATAAGGAATAATCTAATGCATGGTTTTGTTTGGAAGAATGTAATTTATGATGTCATATGGGAGAATCTAGTTTATGATTTGATTGGGAGAATATAATTTATGATTTGTTTGGGAGAATCTAATTTATGGTTTTGCTTGGGAGATTCTAATTTATGATTTTATGGGGAAGAATCTAACTTATGGTCTTGTATGGGAGAATCTAATTTGTGGTTATGAAAGGGGAGAATCTAATCAATTGTATTATGTGGAAAAATCTTTGGGTTTTATATGATTTGAACCTTTGTGTTGGTATGGATTGAATTTAGGGTTTTGTGTGAATGAATCTTTGGGTTGTATATGGTTTGAACTTAGGGTTTGGTAAGGATGGATACTTAGTTTGGTATGGATGAATCTTTGGGTTTTATATGGTTTGAATCTAGGGTTTGGTATGAATGAATCTTTGGGTTATGTGGAATGAATTTAGGGTTTTGTATGATGAGACTCTGGGTTTGTATAATGGTTAATGGTTGTATGGTGGTATTAGGGTTTGCATGGAAGTTAATGATTGCATGGGATGTGTAAAGTTTTTATGAGAGTGAAGTTTATGTATGGAACACTGCTTTGGGATTTGAGGAAGGTAATGTAAGTATTGTTTGGGTGTTTAAGCACTTGGGATGAAAAATAGCACGTGGAGCAAATTAAGGGTACGAAGGAGACTAAATTAGGGTTTTGGGATAAAACCCTAGAGTGAGATGTGAAGTAGAATTGGAGGATAAGTGTGAAGGGAGCGACCCATGCATGTCTAGGGTTTGGTGGTAGCACATGTGTAATTGGTGAATAAACTATGATAATGAATATGGAAATTATGTTTTATGATTCGTGCATGTGCATGGTGAAAGCTTTTGAATAAGATACTTAAGACACTAATCATATGAAGTGGAAGATTATTGAGCCGAGTCCAAACCGATCCACCGGTCAGGAATAGTGGTTAGGATGCGTAGTCCTATGTGCGACCGATCCACCGGTTATAATAGTGGTTAGGACATGAGGTCCTATATGTGACCGGCCCACCGGTAATAATAGTGGGGTGACTCGAGCTCAATAAACACAAACTAGTATCATTAAAGCTCTTAAAAGATACTAATTACTTACAGTGGAACACCATGCGAGGAGGAACCAAACCGATCCACCGGTTAGGAATAGTGGTTAGGGTTGCTACCCTATGTGTGACCGATCCACCGGTAATAATAGTGGTTAGGGCATGATGCTCTATTGTGACCGATCCACCGGTAATAAATAGTGGTTAGGGCGTGATGCTCTATTGTGACCGGCCCACCGGTTATAATAGTGGGGTGTTCCTCTGCTCGCATGGATTGATAAAAGGCATGGTGTGAATTGGATTCTAATAAGAGATTAATTAATTAATTAATCTGGACTATGATTGGGCCTTTGTACGTTTACCTGAATTGTTCATATACCTTTTATATTGCTATGTTGGATTATGCCTTGTTATTAATCTGCATGGATTATGCGCTTGTGTGTTGGCCTTAGTGCTCGGTTACCTTACTCAGTACGTAGCGTACTGATCACCCTTTTCATGGGTGCTGCTCATTCCCATGAGTAGTATGCCCTTCTGATTTGTGCAGGTGGGTGAGATATCCGGTGGGACTATGTGTTGAGTTGTGTTTGGCTCAAGTTCGAGAGTGTCGTGGCCGTATTTCAGCCTTTATGTAATTTTATTTCCTACTATTATTTCTTTGTATTGGATTATTTATCCTCTTTGATTTCGCACTCTGATTTCTATTTTATTACGTTTATAAACGATTATGCGTACTCTGATTTTAAGGTATGATCTTTCGAGTTCTTTTATGAACTTTTGATTTGAATTTAATGTAAATCTTTTATTTAGCCTTAGCACTTGGTACTAGAACTGTCGGAGAGAACCGGTCTGGTACTAAGTGTGGCGGTAACATTTCCAGAATTCACAAGTTTTAAGTGATTCTATTTTTATTTGCTTCCGCTTTAAAAAAAAAATTATTGAATTTTGGGGTGTTACACATGGCCTATAAATACCCCCTCCCGAACGGCCACAGCAAGTCCCTCCCTTTGGACCTTGTTGAAACCCTGTTCCGCCGCCGCCAGAACAGACGCCATTTCCGCCGCCTCCAGCCACCGCCGAAACCACTGCTACCCGCCAAACTCCTCCTTGCGCCACCTCCCACGCAATCAAACAACCTCCACTGCCCTTCCTGCCCCGCACGAGCCACCACAATCGTGCGAAGGTGCCACCCCAAAAAACGCCACCGCCGCCTTGCGCCACCCTCTGCCGCCACCTCCGCCGTAATTAACCCCCGTTCCACCTCCCAAAGTGACCAGTAGGTCCTCCCCTACCTGCGCATACCATCCTTACTCCCTGCCTCCTTCTCCACTAACCTCCACCATCTTCCACCACCCTCCTCCACTCTCGACCGCCGCGTCTACCACCGCGCGCCGCCACCTTTCTCACGCCACCACCCTCATTCCACTCCCCTCTCCCTACTGTCTCCTCCCCCACATCAAACTCCCCATTTTCTCCTCCCATCTAACCACCACCTCCATCTTTTCCTCTCTTCTCCTCCCCCATCACCGCCGCCGTCGCCGCCACACGCCGCCACCAGACCACCACCGACCCTAGGTGGTCTTCCACTCATCCCAAGCCTTAAACCTTATTTCCATACAGTTACTATTAAGTTAACTAATATTAATACCATTATGCTTATTATTATTATTATTCTTTTATTATTATTATTATTATTATTATTATTACTCTTATTATTATCATCATTTCTAATATTGTGACTTCTGATATTAAAGTTACCATTTTTACCATACTAACATCCCTTGGAACCCTAACTTCTATTATACTCAACTTTAGTTTTATTTTTATAAGTATTAATATTAACAACCCTATTACTATTATTATTATCTCTATAATCTTACTAAGGTTATTATTATTAATACCTAACCATATTGGGTTGTTGTTATTGTTATTATTACTGCTAGGGTTATTATTGTTATTATTAACTAATATTACCATCCTTATTAGTATTATTACTATTATTAGCCCCTACTATTACTACTACTATCACTATTTTCCTATAGTTAGCATAAACCCTATTACTACAAGATTAGAACTAATGGGTTTAACAATATAAGGGTAATAATTAGTATCAAAAATAAATATATTTTGACTAGTAATGGCTAATACACCAACTTTTAGATAAAAACCCTAGTTCTTGTATAATACCCACTTTAGTAATATAAACCCTAATCCTAAACTAGAATAAGGGATGACGGTACTTTGAGGGAAACTAATACTTAGCTTTTCCCCTTTTCATAGGTGACCCCGATCCGAGCCCTAAGGAGCTAGAGGAGCGTGCTCCAAGCCCGGTGCCTACCTAGGTAAGGACGAAGCTATGGCCTTGTGCTATGTGTGATGTAATGTGTTGATGAATGATGAGTATGCCGTGTTAATGTGTATTATGCATGTGTTAAGAATAATCTGTTTTGTGTAGCACAGCGTGGATAACGAGGTATGATGTGTGTGCCTTATATTATACGAGTATGACATGTTCTATGTTGATATTTGATGTTGATGATGTGACATGATATGACCTTCTAGGACATGCATGCTAGGGTTTGGGTAGCATGAAATGATAATAAAAGAACTACGGAAAAGTGGACGTTTGGGAAGTTTGCATGGGGGGACTAGACCTTGCATGGGCATGATCCTTACGTGTGAAAAGTTGATTTGGGTTGTAAGTAAGAGCTTGGGAGAGTCTTGGAATGATTGGAGACCTTATTAGGGTTTTGTGTTAAGAGGGTGTTGGGGAGTCTGCATGGAGTGTTTAAATTATGCATGAGAATGAATCTTACGTGAGGAATGTTGATTTAAGAAGTAAATAAGATAATGTCAAAGTTACGAGTCCATTGGAGACTTGGGTGCAAAATTTCACGTGGGTCGATGTAAGGGTGTCTAAGGGACCCAATTAGGGTTTTTGGGAGGAAATGAGCAATATGAAGGGTACAAGGGTAAAAATGATCAAGGAGGGATGGAGTATGGGGTTGAGAGTGAGAACTCACTTATATAAAGGATGAGCGGGGGTTTCTAAATAAGAGAAGAGATTTTGGGGTGTAAGAGGGATGTTACTTGTTGAAGAAGTAAAGTGCTAGAGTTTGGTGCGGCCAACTAGGGTTGGCGTGGTCAAATAGGGTTTTGAGTGGCCAACTAGGGTTTTGTCGGTCACACGTGAACTTGGGAGATAAAGTAATACATTTGGGGAATTTCCTAATAAAAGAATGAGGTGCGAGATAGAGAATAAAGTAACGTTTGGGTAAGTAAGAAAGAGTGGGGCCACATAGGTCCGATTAGGGTCTCCGAGGAGGAGCCCTAGAGGGATGAGGACATACGGAGTCGATATCATATGTGTTGGGGTGGCCTATATTCTTGGATATTGTGTCTTACTATATGCCACTATGCTTAAGTCTACGGGGGATGGAAGTCGGGTGTGAGAAGAGGTACGAGTCTCAAAATATGGGACGACCCTCTAGAGGGGAAAGTAGTAGGGTATTAACCGCATGCATGTCAGGGGTGTTGTGTGATTCAATAAGACACGGATAAGACACTAATAACGTAAAGTGAAAGACTGTTGAGCCAAGCCCAGTCCGGTCCACTAGTTAGAATAGTGGTCAGAGGCGTTCTGCCCTGTGAGTTTCGTTCCGGTCCACCGGCTATAATAGTGGTCAGAGGCATTCTGCCCTGTGCGTTTCGTTCTGGTCCACCGGCTAGAATAGTGATCAGAGGCGTTCTGCCCTGTGCGTTTCATTCCGGTCCACCGGTTATAATAGTGGTCAGAGGCGTTCTGCCCTATGTGTTTCGTTCCGGTCCACCGGCTATAATAGTGGTCAGAGGCATTATGCCCTGTGCGTTTCGTTTCGGTCCACCGGCTATAATAATGGTCAGAGGCGTTCTGTCCTATGTGTTATTTTCGGTCCACCGGCTATAATAGTGGGGGCCTCGGCTCGATAGACCCAAATTAAATAAGTTAAACCACGGGAAAAATACTAAGTACTTACAGTGAAACACCATGTGAGGCGGGGCCAGTCTGGTCCACCGGTAAGAATAGTGGTCAAAGGCGTTCTGCCCTGTGTTTTTATTTTCGGTCCACCGGCTATAATAGTGGGGCTCCCGTGCTCACATGGATTATTGAAGGATGTGTGAAATGGACTTATTATCATTAATGAGAACAAAGGATAAGGCATCAGGAAAGTGATCAGACCTATTCTTGCATGACATCGTATGCTATTTATGTGATGAATGTGGACCTTGTGTGCTATGTGTTGGCCTTAGCTCGTCTGTTACCTTACTCAGTACGTAGCGCACTGATCACCCGTTTCATGGGTGCTGCTCATTCCCACGAGCAGAGAGCCCTTCTGACCTTCTGCAGGTAGGAGATCTTGTTTTCGATGCCTACGACACCTACGAGGCGTCAGGTGGGGCCGAGTATTGAGTCTATCCTGGTTGGGGCCGAGAGCGAGTTGGTCGGACTCTTTTATGATCCTCGCTTTCATCTATCTTAGTTTTCATATTTATATTATGTTCGTATTTTGGAAGTGGAACTTTTAAATTGTAATCGTAACGACATTCTGACAATGGTTGGTATCTTGTTTTCATGGATGCTTTATGATGACGATGCGCTCATGTTTTGATGATTCTTATTTACGATTTCCTGGTTTAGTATTAGCACTTAGCATCGGAACGGTAGGAGTGAACCGGTCCGGTGCCAAGTGTGGCGGTAATACCCCCTAGTTCACGGTTTTGATTTTTATGCTTCCGCTAAACCTTTCAATTTAAACGAAATTTTTTAGTAGTGAATTTGGGGGTGTTACAAGTTGGTATCAAAGCGGTTGATCCATTCGGATACGCTCTTTTGTTTTCAGAACATATCGTATTACAATGTTTTCAACCGATTTCAAAGTGTTTTCCACACCAAGATAAAACTCCTCTGTTTTAAAACTTCCGAGTCCGGCTCCAATGAGGAATCGAAGGGTAGGTTAGTGATATTCCCAAAATGAGTAGCGTAACCGTGGTGTATTTGGTTATCTCCCGGTCGTGACCTTAGTTATAGGAAAGTTGAATTCTTAGTACTTATCCAAAGGGGTAGTAGCATACCCTGATTATTGCGAAACCAACGGTCCCCTTTCTAACATTACCTCCTCCCCTTGTAGTTACCAATGACGGGGAAATGTCGAGTCGCACGTTTGGAGGATGCCATCGGGGCATTCATGGAGTTTTCTATATGGTTTATACAAGATGATCTAAGAGGGTGTTTTGAGAATTACATCATTCATTCCTACCTTTAAGTGACACAACATGGGATTTAAGGTCATGAAATTAAGTAACTATATGGTTTATACAAGACACGAGTCATTACATATCGGTATGTGATGTTTTCTATCTTTTTTCCATATCAATACCAATTCTTATAATATTTTTTATAGGTATATTTCTTGGACAAATTTTCACTCCTACCATTGTATACAAACTGAAATGGATACCGTGATAGTAGTGTTTCTACATGGAATACATTATATTCTTCAAGATTTTAATAATGACGCTCTAATACATGGTGGAATGCATCAACCACATCCTCTATCTTCAAACTCAACTTTTACCTATAATTATTGTAATTTTTTCTTAGTTTATTTGTATAAGACCCTTGAAATATCTACATAATGAATTTTTGTTGATTTGTATTTATCCGCTAACTTCAAATTCAACTTTTTTGTAAAATTGTTGTAATTTTTTCTTAGTTTATTTGTATATGATATTTTGAAGCATGTATATGATAATTTTATATTGATTTGTATTTATTTTCTTGTTACCTTGCCATGATAGCACAATTATCTGACCTATAGTCATTGGATTCGTTTGTATGTTGGTAAGGTTGAGTATGTCAGTTTTTTATGTGGGTTGCATGATATTTTCCTAATCATGAAATAAAATAAAAATTACATAATATAATTATAACATACATATTTGAAATCAAAGTACACAACAACAAATAATAAACTGAGCATTATGCAAATGCCCACGCCCATGTCCATTGTCAACTACATTAACTCCTAAATCATTTAGAAGATTTTCAATGCATGTAACTAGTTATTGGTAATTTTGAGTTGGATCAACCCTCCAATAGAAACAATGAAGAAATTTATGTGCTTCATTGAGGCATCTTTAGCTATAATTTCATGTTCATCATTTGGATGTCTACCCAAATATTCCTTTGTCATTGCCAACACATACCTATGAGTTCTGGAAACATACTAATCTATATAGTCAGGAGCCATATCCCATGGGTATTGAGTCCATGGTCTTAAAAGATCTAGTCCTAGTATGTGTTCACATATCAATAACCATTGGCTAAGCATGTGTGCATAATTAACTTTGTGTTTCTTTAGGGAGGGACCTTTGTACATGTTCTTTGAAATGCCCCGAAAATTCCTAATTTTAAATAGTATATTTAAATGAGGTTTTATTATAAAAGTTAATTAAGTATATTACTTTATTAAAAATAAAAGGAAATTAATTAGGGCAAATCAAGAATAAATTTATAAGTATTTTAATTAGGAGGAATTAGGATATTTTAACTAATCAAGGATTTTAATTTGGAAATTAATTAAATAAATTATTTTATTTAAAATCAGAATGAGAAAATAGTTTTAATTTAATAATAATTTTATAAATAATTTAATGGAAGAAAATTAGGGTGTTTTCCTAATTAAAATAGAATTTATGAAAAACCTTTTAAAAATCCTAATTTAGCCTAAAAAGGGATTTTTAATTATTATTTTATTTAAATATTATTATTTGAAAATAACCTAAATATCATAATTAATTTAATTATGCCAACCCCCTATTTTCTCTTTTCTTTTTTCCCTTTTTCTTGTTCTTTCTTCCTTTTTCCTTTCTTTTTCTTTCTTTTTCTTTTTCTTTTTCCTCTTCTTTTCCCCGAATGGGCCAGCCGCGGCCCACTTCCCTTTTCTTTCCTTTCCTTCGGCGCAGCCCAGCCCGCGCCGCGTATCCTTTCTCTGCCAGTTGAACGCTGCGTTTCGTTGCATATTACGCCGAAGCTCGTCGTTTCATTTAAGCAAATTCGTACCTTTCTTCCGTCCCTCTTTACGCCGCGTTTGTCTTCTTTCCGCACCAAAACTCTGCGTTTCAGTAAAAAAAAAACCTTACCGCCCGCGCCCGAACCATCCGGTTCTTCCATCTTTTATTTCTTTCTTTTTCCTTCGCGAACCGCCCGGCCAGCCGTCTTCTTCTTCCTCATTTCCCCGTCGTTGACGACGCTGCAACGCTGGCCGCCATCAATGGCATCTCCGGCTACGATGATTAATACCGGTCGTTTCTTGGCTCATTGTCTTCCTCTTAACTCCAGAAATGAATTGGCATAATTATTGGATGTTATGTCTCGCCCGTTTCCTCTCCCCAGCCCCGTGAAACTTTGAATCCAACCAAACGATGCTCGACCGTTTTCTGCCACCGGCCACCCAAATTCTCACATCTAATGACTTCTTGCCAACCCCCAAAACCTTATTATCCCATCCACCATCTATAAATAGCCTAGTTATAGGAGTTTTGGAATTTTTTCTTCCCCGAAAACCCTAAGCCAGAGCTGCCGCCACCTCGACCTCAGATGCGTCGTCCACCGCCGTTAGCCAACTTCAACGCCACCTCCGCATTCTAAGTTCTTCCCTACAACACCCTCTAGTTAACCAAACTATTTTCAACCTTCGATTCTTCTTGTACGAGCCTCAATAACCATTCAAAGTTGGTTGCTCGTTTCGCCGGAATTATTTACCCCGAAACCTTAAACCACTGTCTGCCGCCGTGCGCCGCCACCTTTAGCTGCACCACCACCATCATTTTGTCCCTCTCCTCCTGGGCAACAATAAACACCTCTTATCTCACCTCAATTCTCCCTATCTTTTTCCCAACATCCATCTTTCCCTCTTTTCTTCTATTTTTCCGACCGCCGCCGCCGCCGCCGTGAACCACCGTCGGTGCCGCCTATCCCCACCAGCCTAAGGTTGAACCCTAGACCCTCTCAACCATTTTCCATATTATTATAAGCCTTGATTTAATTTATTTCAATTATTTGCATATAAATACCATTATTATTATTCTTAATATTTATATTCTTAATATGTTTTATTATTAGTAGCAGTAGTATTATTGTTTTATTATTATTTATGTTGAAGGCTGAAGCCTTATTGTATTTTAATTCTATTTTATTATTAGAATAATTATTATTAACATTTTATTATTTATTCTGGAAAATCTTAGGCCCTAATTTTGTATTAACATTCGCACTTATTTATTTTAGTATTATTATTTCTACTGTTCTTATAACCATTAATAATATTTTTATCATTATCTTTATTATTTCAATATTATTATATATGTTATTAATTTTATTATTAATATTAAATAAATGGTAAGTCATTAGTTATAAGTAGGGTCGAAACCCCACTTTAAATTTTAAAGCTTATATATTAATAACAATAATAATATTATTATTATTATTTATATTCTCATTGATATTAGTTTTATTATCTTTGATATTATTATATTAGTATCATTATTATTATTAGGGTAAAGTCTTTAACCCTATACTATCAAGGTTTATAATATCTCTATTATTTTTATGTCTTTAGCAAAGTTAGAATTTTGTTAAGGTTATTTTTTTTAATATGTTATTATTTGGTCAAAGCCCTAAGGAGGCGTAGGAGCGTGCTCCAAGACCGATGTCGTTTTAGGTAAGGGGTGCTAAGGCCTTTTGTGTGCTAATGTGCATTGTGTTCCTTATATGTTATGCATCCTATGTTATTATTGTAATTATTGCATATTTGGTATGGCATGGAGTCCAAGCATGCTTTTGTGTTGCTATATGGCATGTGTACTATGTGTATGGAATAATATGTTTTTGCATGTGACCCTAAAATACATGCATGTGAGGATGTTATATGGGAAATGTAGGGTTTCATGGGAGATAGTATAATTTATGATGTTATATGGGAGAATTGAATTTGTGATTTGTTAGGGAGAATCTAATTTATGATGTTATTTGGGAGAATGTAATTTATGATATTAAATGGGAGAATCTAATTTATGATTTAATTGGGTGAATCTAATTTATGATTTGTTTGGGGGAATCCAATTTATGGTTTTGCTTGGGAGATTCTAAATTATGATTTTATGTGGGAGAATCTAACTTATAGTCTTGTATGGGGGAATCTAAATTGTGGTTATGAAAGGGGAGAATCTAATCAATTGTATTATGTGGACAAATCTTGGGTTTTGTTATGGATTGAATGTAGGGTTTTACATGGCAGAATCGTGGGTTGGATGGTGGTACTAATGGTTATATGGTGGTATTAGGGTTTACATGACGATATTAGGGTTTGTATGATGTTACTAAGGTTTGTATGGTGGTATTTATGGTTATATGGTGGTATTAGGGTTTGTATGGTGGTATTAATGTTTGTATAGTGGTATTTATGGTTGTATGGTGGTATTAGGGTTTACATGGTGGCATTGATGGTTGAATGGTGGTATTAGGGTTTGCATGGTTGAATTTAGGGTTTCATATGGAATTTTAGGGTTTGCATGAAAAAGATGCGAAGGTTTGCATGGGGAGATTAATGTCTGCATGGGTATGAAATTTACGTATGGAAAGTTAATTTGGGATGTAAGGAAGGTAATGTAAGTGTTATTTGGGTGTTAAACTATTTTGGACGGAAAATAGTACGTGGAGCATTATGAGGGTACGGAAGAGAACTGGTCTGATACTAAGTGTGGCGGTAACATTCCCAGATTTCACAGGCTTTAAGTGTTTCTATCTTAATTGCTTCCACTTTTCAAAAAAAAAATAACAAAAGATAATGCTTGTGTTTAAGAAGAGATTAAAGAATGAAAAGCTTGAATAATTTATTCATAACTGTAGCTCAATTTATAGAGCTGATACATAACAAACTCCTACGATCATGGTCCTACATTCAAGCCATGATCAATTGATAATGGAAATAACAGAGCGGCGAAATAGCAGCAAGAACAAGAGAATAGGAACAGAATTGACTAAATCAAAAATTAAAAGAAAGAATAAAATTCCAACTCAACAATCCTGAACATTATTTCTAATACTCCTCCTTGTTTAGGAGCTGCAAACTCCCAACTTTGTTCTCAGAAATTCGAATTTGTTGACTGGTAGTGGTTTGGTGAAAATATGAGCTACTTGTTCTTCAGTTTTGCAGTAAATAAGAATGATACTCCCATCTTTCTGCACTTCTCTCAAAAAGAATAATTTGATGTTGAAGTGCTTGGTTTCCCCGTGAAACACAGGATTATTAGAGATGGAAATGGCAGCTTGATTGTCAACTAGAATTTCTGTGCTTTCCTTTTGCTCCAGGTTAAGATCAGATAAAATTTTCCTCAGCCACAAAGCTTGATTGACAGCAGCTGTTGCAGCCACAAACTCAGCTTCAGTAGTGGATTGGGCTACGGTTTCTTGATTTTTTGAATTCCATGAAAACACACCAGAACCTAAAGAGAAATAGTAGCCTGATGTGCTCTTCAAGTCATCAATTGAGCCTCCCCAATCACTGTCAGAGTACCCGACTAGTTTGAACTCTCTACTTCTTGTGTATCTTATGCCAAAATTGCAGGTTCCTTTGACATATCTTATCACTCTTTAAGCAGCCTTGAAATGCAATTCACTAGCACAATGCATGAATCTAGACAAGATACTCACAACATTCAAAATATCAGGCCTAGTTGCAGTGAGATACATCAAGCATCCAACAATTTTTCTGAATTGTGCTTGATCAACCTTCTCGGCTTCATCTTCTTTACATAGCTTCTCCTTTTGATTCATAGGAGTGCTTATTGCTTTGCAATCTTCAAGTTTGAACTTTTTGAGGATTTCTTTGGCATACTTCTTCTGACATATGAACACTTCATGTTCAGCTTGCTTAACTTCCATTCCAAGAAAAAAGGACATCAAACCCAAATCTGTCATCTCAAATACACTCATCATCTCTTGCTTAAACGTCTCCACATTATTGTTGTTATTTCCTGTTACAAGCAAATCATCAATGTAAAGTGAGATGATAAGGATGTTATCACCATTTTTCTTGATGTAAAGAGTCGATTCAGAGAGGCTTTTAGTGAATCCCAAGTGCTGCAAATGTTCATCGATTCAGCTGTACCAAGCTCTTGGAGCTTGCTTCAATCCATATAGTGCCTTCTTAAGAAGACAGACTTTGTCCTCCTCTCCTTCATTTGCAAAGCCTTCTGGTTGCTCAGTATAGATCTCCTCCTGCAAAACACCATTTAAAAACGCTGACTTGACGTCCATTTGATACACCTTCCAATTCAGTTGTGCTACAATGGCAAGTAGCAGCCTGATAGTGTCAAGTCTTGCTACCGGTGCAAACGTGTCTGAGTAGTCCACGCCAAAGATTTGTGCATAACCCTTCACCACTAGCCTGGCTTTGAGCTTATTGATTGAGCCATCAGCGTTGAGTTTTGTTCGATACACCCATTTTACACCGATTACATTTCTGTTTTGAGGTCTGTCAACCAACTCCCACGTGTTGTTTCTCGTGATCATGAGAAGCTCCTCCTTCATCGCAGCAAGCCAATTTTGATCTAGCTTGGCTTCTTCAAAGTCTGCTGGTTCACACACAGCAATGTTGCACCTTTGATACACATCAAGGAGTGACCGTGTGCCTCTAACAGGAGTGTCGTCTGTCATGTTGATGTCCCAATCTTCCATGCTTTGATCATCTGTGTTTGAAACAAGATAATTGCCTTTTGGAGAGACTGAATCTTCTTTGATTTCATCGTTCCAGTCCCATTCTTCATCTTCCAGGAATTGGACATCTCTGCTTATAACGATTTTTCCAGTTTGTGGCTAGAAAATCTTATAAGCCTTCGAAACTAAGCTGTAGCCAACAAAAATGCCTGGAAGTGCTTTCTTGTCAAGTTTATCCCTCTTGAACTGTGGAACAAGGGTGAATCACAAACATCCAAATACCTTAAGAAAATTCAGAGATGGTTTGTAACCATACCATGCCTCAAAGGGTGTTTGATCCTTCAAGGCTCTTGTAGGCAGTCGGTTTTGCAGGAACACAGCAGTGTTTGCAGCCTTTGCCCAGAATTTCTTTGGTAAATTCTTCTCATGTAGCAAGCATCTTGTCATTTCCAATATGAACTTGTTTCGCCTCTCACTAACTCCGTTTTGCTGAGGAGTATACGGAGTTGTTAGCTGATGATGAATGCCTGCCTCCTCACAAAAAAACGTTGAAGGCATTGGAAGTGTATTCCTTGCCATTGTTTGACCTGAGGGCTTGAATTTTGCAGCCACTTTCATTTTCAACTTTGGCCTTGAAATTCCAGAACACCTGTGCTACCTCTGACTTGTGCTTCAAGAATAAAATCCAGCACATTCGGCTGTAATCGTCAATGAAGACAGCATAATACAGACTCCCATTTAGAGAAGGTGTCCTTTGTGGTCCTGCAATGTCAGTATGAATCAATTGCAGCTTCCTTGTTGCTCTCCATGTGGCTTCTAGAAAGGGCTTTCTGTTTAGCTTGCTAGTGTGACAAGTTTGCAGCTGGATATGTGATCATCAAGTGTTGGGAAATCCTTGGCCATCATCTTGGATTATATAAGCATCAGCCCTCTATGATGATAGTGCCCGAGCCTCTTGTGCCAAATATCTATGATATTTTCTTTAATTGGGAAAGCAGTATGCTCCTCCTCCATTGGATTTAGAGCGAAACTCTTCCCTTTCATGATTATTTTGAAAATATCATGACCATTCACATCTTTGATCAAGCAACAATTGTTTTCAAACACTACTTTATAACCCTTCTCAATAAGGTGACCAACACTAAATAAATTTTGATTTATACCAGGGACATACAATACATCAGAGATGAACTTAGTACCTGAGCAAGTCAATATTGCCACGGTTCCCTTTCCTTCAACAGCAAGGTATTCTCCATTTCCAATTCGAACCTTTGAAGTTGTTTGTTTCAGCTCCTTGAATATGTTTCTGTCATGTGTCATGTGGTTGGTGCAACCACTATCAATGAGCCAGCTTTCACTTGAGTCATTTCTGGAAATGCAAGTGGCCACAAACAATTGATCTTCTTCTTCTTGATCAGCAATTTGAGCTTCTTCACCATGCTGTTGAATTTTGTTTTTGCAAATGACAGCCTTGTGCCCCATTTGATTGCATTTGTTGCACTTAGCTTCTGGTCTTCTCCAACACTTAAAATGTGGATGTGATCTCCTTTTACAATGCTGGCATGGAGGAAAACGTCCTTTTTTATTTTCAGTGTTGCTCCTGTTGAAATTCCTGGAATCACCTGATGATGCTTGACTGCTTCCATTCTTCATGTAATTCTTTCCTTTTTCTCTATGCTTGACGAATAGAGCTCCTTCAATCTCATCTTCCTGTCTCATGATCCTCCTTTGCTCCTGAGCTTGTAATGCATTTAGCATTTCTGTCAAAGTAATTTTTGACATATCCTTGGTATTTTCCAAGGATGTAATTGTAGCCTCAAAGATTTCAGAAATTATTACAAGAATTTTTTGAACAATTCTGGACTCAAGCAGGGACGAGCCAAGTAAACTGATTCGGCTTGCAATATTAAGCAGCCTGTTAGAGTACTCTTTGATGGATTCAGTCTTCTTCATCTTTTGCAACTCGAAATCACGCATCAAGTTCAACACTTGCATACCTTGAATTCTTTCATCCCTTTCATACTCGGTCTTGAGAAACTCCCATATCTCCTTTGCTATTTTCAGAGACATGATTCGAGTGAAAATGGTGGATGCTACTGCAGCAAACAAGCACGCCTTTGCCTTTGATTTTTTTGTCTTCTTCTCCTTCTGTGATTTGACCTGCGTCATGGTGGGATTGTTTGGAAGTGCAGGGATTTCATAATCTTCTTCCACTGCCTCCCACAAATCCAGAGCCTCTAAGTATGTCTCCATCCATATTGCCCAAAACTGGTAATTGTCACCATTGAACACTGGCAGAGCAATTGATGAGAAGCTTACTTCTGTCTCCATGGGTTACAACACAGATCCCTTTAAATCAAGAGGCTCTGATACCAATTGTCGTTGTTGCAGTGATTCTGAACAACAAAAATAACAAAGGATATTGCTTGTATTTAAGAAGAGATTGATGAATGAAAAGCTTGAATAATTTATTCATAACTGCAGCTCAATTTATAGAGCTGATACATAACAAACTCCTACGATCATGGTCCTACATTCAAGCCATGATCAATTGATAATGGAAATAACAGAGCGGCGAAATAGCAGCAAGAATAAGAGAATAGGAACAAAATTGACTAAATCAAAAATTAAAGAAAGAATAAAATTCCAGCTCAGCAGTCCTGAACATTATTTCTAACACGTACTAATTGCTAATTAAGATTATAGTCAATAAACTATTAGTAGAAGAAACTTAAAATTATAAACTATTTCCTCTTAGTAGAAAAAATTGAGAATTATAAATGGTTCTTAGCAACAATACAATACAAGAAATATATAGACAACATGAGCAATACCATTGATTGCCACTATCTAGATGGGGTAATGGTGATAATGATTGTTCTATGGGAGGAATTCGCGGTAATTGCCACCTATGGGCAGATGTAATATCATTTTTTGACGATCCTTATACCAGGTAAAAATACCATTGGTTGTTTTACGGGAGGAAGTTATAGATGATAACACTGGAGGAGAGCATGGGATGACACATAATACCAAGCCTGTACCTCCACTATCGTACAACCCTCGTGTGTATATATATTAAATAAATATTTTTAAATGTGTTGTTGATGTTCCTTCTTGAATTTATTGTCCCAAAAAAAGAGAGTTAAAGAGACTTGAAGAATTAAATAACAAAAGTAGCGAGATGAGAGAAGGAGAGCCGGTAAGAGAGATTTTGAAAATAACAGATCTGTTCTTCTTTTTGTATTAGGTGAGTGGTAAAGTGATGATATTTTTAATATGAGCTAGTGAGTGCGAATTTCAAAAAGAAAAAATAGATCCGTTCTTGTTGTGTTAGGTAGTATGGTAAAATGAGAATATTTTTAATTTTGACCAAATAATTGTTTTTCACATAATAATTAATTATTTTTCAAATAAAAGCTACCATTAATTATTACGGGCCCCGACAGAGTGCAAGACCGTTTTACGTTAAGACTATTAAAGAGGAAATAGAGGTCGGAAACGAAGGGATTCTAATCCTCACAGGAATTCTAGTTGGAATAGTAGTCTCCGCCCGCCACTCGCCTACTGAAACCATATCATATCTGTGCCATTGTGCCTGCCCAAGATGGCTCTGTGGCTGATCTCACCTGCAACTTCTGTCTTCTCTCCGCCAAAAGTCTTATGCTGGTGCTTGTCGTTACCCTGTTCAACTAATTCCTTCATACAAGTGCCATCAAGAAGCCGCGCGTTCTCTCGCCGGTGCAGTAGATCGACCACAACTGCATGCGTGAAAGTTGATTACGATGCAGCTAGTGCTATTGAATCAAAGGCCGAGTGGGGGAAAGTTTCTGCAGTGCTGTTCGACATGGACGGTGTTTTATGTAACAGCGAAGACCTTTCTAGAAGAGCTGCTGTCGATGTTTTCGCCGAAATGGGGGTAGAAGTCACGGTGGAGGATTTTGTACCTTTCATGGGAACAGGTTCGGCCTAATGAAACATCAGTCATGAGTTTTGATTGTTTAGTGCTAGAAGGAACGTGCCGTAGTTTTTTTTTGACGGGGTTGATTGAGATGAAGGAAATGAATATGATTATTTTTTATGTTGTCCAATTTGCTTGTAGATTTTTCTCGTCGATTGCGAAGGTGTTTTTCTTATTGATGTGACTATGAACCTTTAAGTTCAGCTGTCTACAATGACACAAGTGTCCGGTGGAGTGCAATAAACGTGGGGTTGAATTTAATTGCTATTGGCGGCCGTTGGAATAATATACGTAGCAATAGTTGAATTTAATTGCTATTGGTAATATAGATAGCAATAGAAATGACGAGATCAAAATATTAAATTAATTGAAGCTGTGAAAATACTTATCAGAACTTGGTGTGTCGTGAGTAGAAATTGCCGTTAAAAAATTAGAGAGGAAAAAGGAACCATCAAAACTGAGTAAAGAAAAATGTAATAAAATTTCAGAAACAAGAATATGTCAGCTAGGATCAGTCGGATGGTGGTGGCAGGCAAGTGCATGTGGTATTAAGTCCAACCCATCTCTATTAAAAAACAACATATATCAATTAACTCAAATACCAAAATGAGTAGAAGGGTATTAAAGTCGTGAAAATTTCTTCTTTCCATCAATGTGGGACAAGGAAAAACACACACCACAACAAAACACAATATATTTTGCTATTGTTCAACAATCCTGTACCAAAGGTAAAATGAAAATAAATACAAAAACAAAAAGTAGGCAAAGAAGGTATAATACTTATGTATCAATGTCACAAGGATTGAATTGATACATGGTGAAGTGAGGCAATAATCGTGTCTAGGGAGTGAACGAGTTGGTGGAAGTTTGTCTGGGGTAAGAACGCGAGGGTAGTAGGGTAGCGGTATAGGCCTTCCATAGGAAGCATGGCTACAATAGTGTAGACCATGATTGTGATGGCAGGTGATTCAGTTGATGCAAGAGGGATAAGTGATGCTCTTGGGGTGGTGTTAGGGTTTGCAAGTGCTATGTAGGGGCGCAAAGGGGTTGTGAAGGGTTTTGGGGTTGTTAGGTGCTATGTAGCGGTAGCCAAGTGTTCATAAGGGGCATTAGTGCCAACAAAGGGTATACTCTTGTAGCCAAGTAGTCATAACGACGCAAAAAATTGGTGTGGCCATAGTCGACGTGCAATTTAAATCTTTTTGTTATCAATTGTAGTATTGGTAAATAAGGGTATCGTTCTAAGATGGGAATTAAGATGACTCACCTAAATCTAGCTAGCACACAAATAATAAAATAAAAGATTCTAAATGACACAAAAATAAATAATAAGAAAAATAAAATTATACGGGTTTAAAATAGAAAATAATAAAAACCAAATAAGATTAAATAAGAAAATGTGGATAAATATAAATATAATGATTGTGTTAGGGAATTGATTTCTACCACTAGATTAGGTTGAGATAAAACAAATAATTCCTATGTCACCTATTAGTCACAAGAAAGAGACCGACGAAGTTAAAAGCTAGAAGCAAGTCTATACACCTTATATTACTTCTCTAATTCAATTTAATATGACAAAACACCAATATTAAATCTTGTTGAATTCTAACAGTATAGTCGCAACGAGCAACTCCTATATTTAACTAGATCCAATGCATTAAGAACAAGCGAAAGGATGTCAATCTTTGTATCCAAACTAATTTTCAATGCATTAACAACTCCTATAATTTATACAAGTGAATTCTAGCATGTTTATGTAGCCACCTAGGAGCAAACAATTAAATAGTGGTGCCTCTATAGCCTAGAGGCCGCTATTTAGCAGTTTTTGGGTTAGTTGTGACGTAAAATTACCGATATGCTATGGTTTTAAAAGTTTACATTTATTGGCTGATAAATAGCTGGTAAATCATCGATAAATCAATATATATATATATATATGATAAATTAGGATAAATTGCCAATAAATAGGCAATTTATTGAGAATTCTGAAATCTGCTAAAAAAAGCATGTATAATAATTTTTTCTTATTCATTTACTATATATATATATATTGGATCAAGTTATTGTTAAATTATAATAAAGTGTTATTATTTATTACCTTTACATGTGCTACTAAATAACTTTATTTTTTTTTTCATTCTAAGACAAATTTAGGGTTATTAAGATAATATAGCATAGAATGACCCACTTAAATACTTATATTCAAATGATTCATAAATGAATAATTAGAGTATATGGTGAAATAAAAATAAAAATTCTCGTTGAGACAACCGCGATGTATAATTTATCTTTTGCAATGCTTTGATACCGCGACACCGCGACTGCGATTTTATTGCTTGCCCAGGAAGTATATAATCTTATCTACTACTCTTATAAGGAAGTCAGAGTGAGACATGCATCATATAAATCATACTTGGATAGAATCACTCATAAACGATAACAATAAAGGTAGAGTTAAAGGGCAATCTCGTGACAATTAGGATACCATAGAACATATTATTAAAATCTCAAACCATTGTCTAAGGTTTCAATCTCATCCCTAACAACAAGAATTGAGACACTTATCATGTATAAATTAATTACACAAGGCATATAATAAAGTAGGGAAAAAAAGACAAAAAACTGAAGTGAAAACCAAAAGTAAGGTGGTTGGATGACCCCTAGTCGATTGCTAGTCGACCACTTCATTATCTTCCTTGTGTGAATAGCCCTTCTCCTCCACTTGAATGTTAGCTTGAATGGGACGCTCCTTTGTGTAGATTGACGCACGAGGTTAACAAATCAAGGGTTTATGAAGATGAACTTGATGATTTCATGGATCAATTGAATGAATTGAACCACAAATTGGAAGAATTATAGAGATGAATGAATTCTGATGGATGAAGAACCTTAGATTGCAAATCCTATGATGAAGCTTAAATTGATGGAAGAGAGTTATGAATTAGGGTTAGATGATGATTGAATTGATGATGAATTAAGTGAATAGAAGCACGATTTGATCAAATTAATGAAGAACAATGGGGGTGGAGGTTGATGAAGATGAAACCCTAATTATTAATCTCAACATTAGAAGCTCTCAATTCGTTCCTTTTGTATAATTTGAGTTAGAGACGTATATATAGGTGTACAAAGGTTGAAAATTTGTGTATTAGGTCTGTGGGAAAATAAGATAGAAGTTGGGAAAATTTGGAAATTTCCCTTGTCGAGATTGAGACCGCCATGGCTGTTCTCGTGGCTTTAGATGATCTTTGAACGATGGGCGGTCGACTGCTCATCCCTGGGTAACTTTCAGCAATTTTTGATTGACAACTTTAACTTCCAATGCAAGTTTGACTATGATCCTGTCCAATTTAGAAAAAAAATTTATATACATGAAAGTTATTGCTCTTGATCTCAATTTTCCAATGCAAAAGTTATGCTTGGAATATCAAAGTTTTTTATTTTATTTTATTTTTTTATTTTTTTATTTTTAATAAATTTATTTATTTATTATTATTTTTTCAATTTTTAAAATTTCCTGTGAATGTTCTAGTTGACCTTTTGATGCATATGCCAATACAAATTAGGTCAAGTTAGGAAGGTGGTTATCAATGGGGGATAACTAAATAAGAAAACAGAGAAGAGGGTGAAGAAAATGGGTTGAATATGATCTTTGGTACCTCCTTAGATCATATACTAACAAGAACCACCTAAGGTTTCAACACTTAAGATAAATCTTGTGAGATTTTAGGATTCAAACTTCAAACTCATGCACTAGAGTTGAAGGTGACTGATTTCTGCTGAGAGAAATAAGATAGCCAAATTCTGAGCTTTTTTCTCATTCAAGTGTGAGCCCAACACTTATCGGAGAGTGTTGGGTCTCATTTAGTTGTAATACAACTCAACAAAAAAAGGACTGGTTTGGTTAACTAATCAAACTAGTTAGTTGTCAAAGAGACTAATTTTAACTAATTTAATCTTAACCAAAACTAAAGTTGACTTTGTACTAGCTGAAACAAAGAAAGTAGAATTGTTTGGGACCTTCCCAATGTCTTATATCTGACTTGGGAGGCTCCTTACAAGTTGATAAGCTAAGCTAAGCTAAGCTAAAAACATCATTAAAAGTAAAAAGTAAAAAGTAAAAGTAGCTTTTATGCTAAAGACTAAAAAACATTATTAAAAGCATAAAGCAGAAAGTAACTTTTCTGCTACAAGCCTAAAGTGCCATTATAGCCTGAGCATAGGTTTCTTTTCTTCCAAAAAAGGTCTGCCCCCTATGATATTTATAGCTGTTGCTGCTGCTAGTGCCCACATCTGCCCAGAAAAGTGCTGTTGTGGCTGCTATTGTGGGACTTGAACTGTAGCCTATCCTTGGCTGGGTAGTGAGCCATTTAAGCCAAAAAAATGAGTCACTACGGTGCAAAAGGTGGTGGCTGGATTGAAGTTTTGCATGGCTTTCATGGCTTGGGGTTTAGTTAAACTAATTAGTCCAAGTATGGAGGTTTTTATGTCCCCCTAACTTAGAGAAATTAACAACTAAATTAATATCTTGGATAATGGATGCTCCTGCATCACCTTTTCACTTGTAAAACTAGTTAAAACGCATCATTTTTTCTTCTTTTCTTCATAATTGATCCCAAATGAGTACCTATGGTTAAAAGATGTTAAATTAGCCTTTTCAAAGGAAAAATAATGCAAATCATGATGATTAATACTATAAAAATAGGGTATAAAATAATGTGAAAGTTTTGGTTGACCTTTTTACTTGCAAAACTTTTCAAAACACCTCGTTTTTGTTTCTTTTCTTCATAATTGATCCAGTGTTTGAAAAAGCGTGCCTAAGGCCTAAGGCGCAAGGCGCAGGGCGATGGGGAGTGGGGCTTTTCTGGTGCTAGGCGAGGCTAGGCAAGTGAAGCGCGTATAAGACGCGCCTTAGCGTGAAATCAAGCAGGGACTTTGAGAGCTCAATAGACACATAGGGAGTATGGACTCAGGGAAGAGGGGTAAAAAAAACTTTTCAGCAGAAAAAAAAATTACATGCAGAACTGCAGGGACTTAGGGGAGTTAAATAGTCATATTTTGGAAAAAGGTAAGCCTATTTATAGTCTTGATTGCATTGAAAATATTCTACAATTAATATGGGAAATGGGGAGAGTAAGAGTTATTTTGGAAAAGGTAAAAACAGGCTGCAGAGACTGTGCTATCAGCCTATCACCAATTTAAAGTAAGAAATAGTTATTTTGGTCCTAACAAGCTGAGACTTGAGAACCAGAGAAAGCAAGTGGTCCACGTCCACGGTCCACCACACCACACTATCTGCTATCAAAGACACGTATTTTTCTTTCTCCCTTGCTCGGTTGCCCCTGGTCCCCCCATATTTTTTGCACATATATGCATTTTTTCGTCCTATATTTTTTTTTATCTATATTCATTTATTCTCCCCCTGGTCCCCCCTTGTCCTATATATTTTTTGCAGATATTTTTTCTTCCTAATGCAAAAAAAAAGAAAAAAGGAAAAAAGGGAAAAAACAATGTATCATATCACTATATCTGCAAAAAAATAGAGAGAGAATCAGGGAAAACCAGAAAAACAAAAGTATATCTGCAAAATAAAAAATAAAAATAGATAAGGCATTAGGGAAAAACAAAGGTATACCTGCATATATTTTTTGCAGATATAGGGAAAAACAAATAGGCTTGTTAGTATTGGTAATGGGTCAGAATCAGAATCAGATGCATTAGAGGATGAAGATTTACTTATAGAGGACGATGTTTTTTGAGTAGCTTGCTAGTATTAGTAGTATTAAACTCATAGGTTGCTATTCTTATAAGTATTTTCTTGTTAGTATACTTTTTTCTAAAAACTTAGTCATTTAATTATTTTTTAGCTTTTTTGAGCAATTTTGCCGCCTCACGTCGCTTAGGCGTGTGCCTTCACTTTGCGCCTAGCGCTTAGGCTCCAGGATTCCTAGGGCCTAGGTGCGCCTTAAGCCTTTTCAAACACTGAATTGATCCCAGATGAGTACCTATGGTTAAAGAGAGGTTAAGTTAGTCTTTTTAAAGGAAAACTAATGAAAAGTATGAGGACTAATACTATAAAAATAGGGCACAAAACACACTTATCGATATGTGATAATCTTGAGGTGGTGTTAGGGTTTGTAAGTGCTACGTAGGGGTGCAAAGGGGTTGTGAATGGTTTTTGGGGTTGGTTGGTGCTATGTAGTGGTAGCCAAATGGTCATAAGGGGCATTAGTGGTAGCAAAGGGGTTGTAGTTTTTGTTGGTGGCAGAAGGGTTGGAGGCCTTCTCTGTAGTGGTGTAAGCGGTGGCTATAGGACTAGGGTTGCTACTAGTGATGTTTGTGGTGGTAGGAGGTGGGGTTTGGGGTGGTACTGGTGGTTTGAGGCTTCGATGTCATTGGGATTGGTTTGCCAGAGGGCAGTGAGTGGTGTAAGGTGATCGAAGGCCGATGAGTGGTAAAGGGATGGCAGTGGAGGGGTTAGCACTAGGGTTTTGTGGAATTAGGGTTGCTGGAGGGAATTTGGAGTTGGTGGGGAACTGACAAAGTCTGAGGAAGGTGGCAAGAGATTGAGGAACAGTGACTGAGGGTTGGCGAAGTGGCTAGGGCCCTCGTCAGGATTGGGGGCTTGCATGAAAACGATAGAGGGTGAATGGGTGGGTTGTGATTACAATGGAGTTGGTGGTGGTTGGGCTTGTTGGGGTAGTGATTGGGAGTGCTTGTAGATTGGCCGGGAGGGGTTGCCAGCTACATCAATTGTTGGTGCGGCATTTGCCCGCTGATCGGTGGGAAAGGCTGTGTTGTGCATTCAAATCTCGCCTTCTCAAGTTCCTGGTTTGTTCTATCTACTGTCAGTGTAAGACTCAGTATGGTGCTGCGGAGTGCATTGAGGGATTCTTGCATTGCGACATCTGACTTTGATACTAATTTGTTAGGATCCTCGTTTAAGGGTCTAGCCACAATAGGGTTATTCTTGTGGAATTAGATGCATTCAGCGGAAGAGATTGGGGAAGATTGATTGATTTTGCATTTTTGAGGATTAAGGTTAGGGTTTGTGAAAGCTATAGAAGGGGGAGGGAGAGAGAGAGAGAGCAGGTAATGGCAGAGAGAAGAGAGAGCCAAGGAATTAGATATTTGCTAATATGCTAATATGTTAGGTTATGAGGATAAATAATTTTACTGTATTTAAGTAATATTATTGTAGCTAGTTATGGGTAAGTTAAGAGTCTATTAGAGACTTTCTTAGACTATTATCTTCTAATTAATATTATAAATAGAGGCTTGAGGGATTATCAAAGGAGGAAAAACCAGAGCAGTGTTGGGAGAGTTGAGGCTCTTGAATGCATTAATCCTACAAGCACAGACCGCGTTCTTAATATGCTGGAATGCATTAATCCCGCTGCTGGATAGCATTAATGCTGCTGCTGAATATCTATGAACTGAAGTAATTGACACAAGACATTCAGGTAGGCGAATTGGGAATGAAAAGACAGAAAATCCCTAACAGACTCTTAACAAGCTAACCCACAACTAACTACAGTAATATTACTTAACTACAGTAAAATTATTTATCCTAATAATCTAACATAAGCCACCAACTTTTTTATTTGATCTATGATGCTCTAGCCTTTTATTTATATCTGATTACAACTTGGGGAGCAAACAGGGTTTCTAGCGTCTTGGGGTCTAATGGGCCTTTTGTTAATAAGACCCATTAAATGCTAATACATAAATCAACTAATAGACTTAAGCCCATAAGAATTTACAAAAACTAATACCTGCTACTTATTAATGGAGACAAATCCAACATTCTAAGACTGAAATTGGGCCTGACACTGATGGGCGATGGATAATCTGGCCTGCGAGCTAGGTCCCAAACATTTGTTATTAGATATAAGTAACATTTGACAATAAGATTGCCTAAATTATAGGTATAGGCTTATGGCATCAAGAACTTACGTTTTGTTTGTTTATACAGATGATTCAGAATTGCAGAGCCTGGATTTAAATTAAGCGTTCTTCCTTTTCTTTTTTTCTCCTCAATAGGCGAGGCAAACTTCTTGGGAGGTGTCGCAGCAGTGAAGGGAGTTCAGGGATACAACCCTGCTGCTGCAAAAAGTCGGTTCTTTGAAATCTATCTGGAAAAGGTGATTTAACTGTTGCCTTTTAGTCTTTCTTTTGACATTTATTCTGTTACTGCATCTGCCATGTTTGTCTGGTCCCCCCACCCCCCTTCATCAGAGAAATCAGACCTTAATTTTACTTGTATCCTTGTCTGAAGTATGCAAAGCCAGACAGTGGAATTGGATTCCCTGGTGCCCTTGAACTCATTACTCAGGTATGCTGATGCCAGTCACTGAATTACATTAGCATTGGTATCTGTAAACTCTTTGCTGGTTTGTTCACTGAATCTTGTGCTGAACAGTGCAAATCCAATGGCCTTAAAGTTGCTGTTGCATCTAGTGCTGACCGTGTCAAGGTGGATGCTAATCTTGCTGCTGCTGGTCTGCCTTTCACATTGTAAGTGAACATGACATCTGCAAAACAAATGTGACTTGTATTTAGCTATTCTGTGTTTCAACTTCTGCACCTGAGAATGATTACATGTTTTGTGGATTGCATGATCTGGTTGATTACATTTCTCTCCCCATTCATATTTTTTGGCCTACCCTGAGAAATACGTTATCATAACAATGTTTTGCGATCCTGGGTGCATGTGGAAGCAAAGGGTGCTGATGTAAGAAAGAGATGAGAGATGATTTCTTGGACTTTAATGCTGGAGACAGTGCATTGTTAAGTGTCATTTTGTTCATCACATTGGTACAGAATTATCTTCCAAAGAGGAAGAAGGCTCCTGGTGCCAAGCACTTTAGATAATCTTTTGATAAGTTATCTTGCATACTTTACCGATATTTGAGTTGTCTTATGTAATAATATTGTATATGCTGATTCTGCATGAGTTTGGAGAGAAACTAGACTAAAATTATTGTGGGCTCGGGATTCATACCCTTTCACTGACCTAGACTCCGAACTTGGGGGAACCTTGTTCAAGTTAAGGCACTCTCCTGTTCTTGTTAAAGTTATGTCCCCTTTCCCTTTCTGCATTTGTCCTCTGAGTAGAAGTAGAAGATTAGTGCTTTCGATGAAGATTGATAGATGATGGATGAATGTAAGGGTGATGGTGATGGTGATGATGATGATGATTTGTCTATCTGAAGTAATCATGATCACTCTGTGCCTGACCTAAATAAGCTGATGATGTTGGAGAATGATTTAGCAACTCTTTTAGGGGAGTTTCTTTCAGTTTATACATAAACTGCAGAGGAAAACTCCAGCATGCAGATACGACAACACGCACTGCATTGTTTGGTGATCCCTAGTTGAAGTTTCCTATTCTTACGTTGCTCAACTATTAGATCAAATGTTGTAGAATGTAGTTCAAATGGTGAAGAGACCGTTTTAAGTATTTGATTTAGGAACCTATATCTGAAATGGGCAACTGAAAAGCAAGACTCTAAAATGGTAGGCATAGTAACCAAATAATGACCTAATAGCAGTAATTGAATAACAAGCAAATAGTAAAAGATAAACATAATCTAAGTAAAGCAGTAGTCTTGACTCTAGTACTAGATAAGATAGAAAATAATCTACTACTTATTTCTGCGTTCATATTTCTTCCTAAAAAAAAAAAATCTTTTCTATCACTGACTCCTACATCATTTCCCTAACTACAAAATAAATTGACTCTAGTGCGACAGAAGGTTGGTGGTGATACAACAAACTCCGCCACAAGTTACCAACTGCCACCGAGAACCTACGATGATTGCAAGGGGTGTGTGAAATGCGAAAGCCAATTCAAATGAAATTAGAGTGGAATTCGTGGGGCTGCGTTCATCTTTTGTAAATCATTTACTCATGCACTTAAATTTGTGTGTTTTTACACTCAATGTCTCCAATTTCTTCCCAGTTCCTTTGACTTTTGTGATGGTAAACTCTTGTTCGAACTCAAAAAACAGTTTAATTTGAAATGGGATGAAGAAATCTCTAAATTTTGTGTATTCTCTTGTTTTGCTTACGTGATTAACATATTACATGGAGCATGTTCGTTAGTGCATGCAGGAATTTGACTCTTTTCTTTAATATAATCAATGAAGCTTTATTCGAAATTCAGAATTCCTTAAGGACCATTATGATCCAGGAGCAAAAATTAATTTTTATATGTACAAAATTACCAACTTCGTTTTTTGTGGGAGAATATAACCATGTAGAGACTAGAGGATAGAGTAATGGCATCAATAGAAATTATTTTTGTTCAAGTGTGCGACATCAATAGAAAATACAATGACATTTCTAATCTTACACACTTCATATTGTAACATCCCCATTTTTCCCCCCAAAAATGCGGAAGCTAACACAAAAATGGGGATGAAATCGCCACATCTAACATAGAAAACATGTGTGCATTCATCCACCTTATGTGAAGTGTAAGGCTAGAACAATTATTACATTCACACCTACCCCATCTTGTTTTGGTATATTATTACATGAGCTTTGATAGACTATCTCCTTGTTTAAGGGAAATAAATTATACTGCACCGACAAATTCTCGTCCTGTAATACCCCAAAATTTACTATTGAAAATTTTCGTTTTATAGCGGAAGCATAATCAAAGTAATCGGGTGTTACCGTTGTAATTGACATAAGTCGGGCTTACCATCCTCACCTTACGTCAATCACAAGGCAAAACAATTTAAACTGCTCAATAGAATAAACATAAAATGAGATGAGTTTCATAATACAAATACGAGTTTGGAGATTAACTTCGATTACAATAAGAAAATACAACAAAAGGGATACCATAGATCAAAAGGTCCAAAAAGGTATTTGGGTAAAAACATCATCCGGATAATGTGACTCTTTGTCCAAACACCTAGTACAGATAAAAGTCACTCTTCCCCATACAATGCATTAAGGGCAGCAAAATCATCAACTGGGTCCTCAAAGACCTGCATAAAACTATCAGGGTCATTTGCTCGTAGGAATGAGCAACACACATGAAAATGATGATCAGTATGCTATGTACCGAGTAAGGTAACAATACAGCCAAAATCGGAAAAACATATATTCACAGCAGAAAGTAGTATACATGTGAGATTCAAAAATTGATACATGGTAATTACTAGTCCGGATTCTTATTATTAGATTATATTAGGATCCATTCTTTCATTCATGTCGAGTTCAGGGACCCCACTATTCTTAAATTGGTGACATGGTCTGAAACACCTCCTAGGACAAAACGCTCCTGGCTACTATTGTTAAATCGGTAGAACGGTCTAAAGCACCTCCTAAGGCATAACGCCCCTGATCACTATTATTAAGTCGGTGGAACAGACTATTTCACCTCAGTCTTGACTCATGTAATCTTTCATTGTAAGTAATTAGTGTCTTAATCATTGGTTACTTATCTCAAACTCATATTATCTTTCACGTTGAGATTAAGCCCCACTATTCTTAAACCGGTAGAATAGTTTGATGCACCTCCTATGGCAAAATGCACCTGACTACTATTATTAAGTCGGTGGAACAGAAATGTCGGCCCGACTCACGTTATCTTTCACTTTAAATGATTAGTGTCTTATTCATGATTGTTTTATGGGTAAGAAACATAATTAATGCAAGCAAGACATCAATATACATATAACAAGACTGTTATCAAAGATTAAGATGCTCATTTTCCCTAAAAACCCTAAATTCACAATTTAAGCATACCTTCCCCCATATCGATCATTTATCCATCAAATTTAGTATATGTTCATCAATAATAGTATCATTAACATACCCGAAATTTGAGGTCTAACTCCCACGTATTACACATGAGATAATAGCCCCTATCTCAAAAGTTACTATTTATATGGCTCCTAAAATCCTAATTTCATAGGTAAGTCATAATTTTTCCCTAAAAACTCATATATTTACCAAATTTAATATACAACCCCGAAATACCTATATTAATAACATATCCAAAATTCGTGGCCTAATTCTAAAGTTTTACACATGTGATAATAACATTATTGTTTTAAGGCTACTATTCTCAAATTAGGCTATTTTCTCATCTGAAGAACTTATGACACTCATAATTATTCCCAAACACTTCACATGATATTATTAGCATATTTTAATCCATCTAATACTTGAAAATACCAAAATTCCCTAGGATCTGCTGTAGGGTCATTAGTAGCTACTGGAGGAATTTTATTCATGCAAGGGAGAGGGAGGTCAACTTAGTCTGTTGGAGATTGTTATGGGTCTATTAGGACCTTGCTGTGCTGGTAGTTTAGGGAGCGTTTTTTGGGGGGGGGGGGAGTCCATTAGGGAACTATTATGGAATAAATAGAAGGATGAAAGCAGAGAGAGGAAGGGAGGACTTTGAGGTTTTCGGAAGGACCAGGTCCTTCAGCACCTCTGTATTCTCTGTCAAGTTCCTTTTGTTTATCTTCTTCCCATCTCATCTTGTATGACAGTGTTTACTTGCTTGATTGCAGATCTTACACTGTTCTTATCAATTTCCTTGAGATGCCTTTGCTGTTTTCTGACAGGTTTGATGCCATTGTTTCAGCGGATGCATTTGAGAATTTAAAACCTGCTCCTGATATATTCTTAGCTGCTTCACAAACATTAGATGTACCAACAAGTGAGGTATTGCTTCAATCTTATCATGCTTTCATGGGCTGAGAAGTAGTACGGTAGCTGTCTGTTCTCGTTATAGTCTACCTTTTTTTATGAGGCCAGTCTATGTGCTTATTTTGCTTTATAGTGTGACCCAGAATTCTCATTGTTCATTGCATATGGGATGTCTGACCTGACGGATGTTGAATTTCTATGAACATTTTCATTTTGGTTTTCCATTTATGTTTTATTAAGCAGGAGAATGTGTGAAGTTTGTTGTTAGCTCTGTTGTTTATATAAGAAATTTTTTATTTTTATTTTTGAGTTTTTGGTGAAGATCATGTGCTTTTTGCAGTGCATTGTGATTGAAGACGCTATAGCTGGATTGCAGGCTGCTAAAGCTGCAGAAATGAGGTTTGTTTGCTGATAATGGTTTTTGTTCTTCTCCTTTCTACACTGGTTAATTTTTCAGTTTCATCTAATCCAGGTTTGTTTTGCTAGCAGATGTATAGTAGTGACAACTACATTATCAGAAGATACTTTAGCCGAAGCTGGTCCATCATTAATCAGGAAGGACATTGGAAGCATTTCAGTTGATGATATAATCAGTGGTGGATATGGATCCCATAGTATGTAGTTTTTTGAGTGCCGTGGATGTCTTTTGCTAGCCAAAATTGTAACAGTTAATGTAATTTCTTCTGTTATCTGGATGGAACCCTGTTATGGGAAATTTTGTTGTAATTTATGGCTTTTATGGCTTTCTAATGGAATCATTTGTCATCTGTATTATTATTTCATGCCAAATTATTTTATTTTATTTTGAGGACTTGGTTAATAAAATAACTGTTCTGGCAAACGTATGTTTGTCAGCAACCATAAGTTCACTTAATGGTTTTCTGAGTGAAGATTATTCTGATTGTCTTTTAAAAAACTGTCTGACAAAGTTGAAACTATTGCAGATAAGAAGGTGCAGGGACTTCATTCTGCTAACACTCCTGAGCCATCTTCACAAGCAGTATCCAAGGGAAAAGCTGATAACGTTACATCGTTTAGAGGGTAAGGCGGGATCATATCCATTTATTTTGATGGAAGCTGTTTGAATCATTATCGGATGACTAAAAAAAGTATTGGTACTCATACTCATATCTAGTGCTGTGCTATGACAGAAGCAGTATTAGAATGTTTATGCTTCCCTTAACCAGAAAGGATATCATCCACAAAAGACCGTTGAAGCAAGATATATGACATTGAAATTTTGAACGTTTATGCTTTTCTCAACTAAACAATATATCATCCACAAAATACAGTTGAAACAAGATATATACCATTGATTTTAATAGTCATGCAATGATATTCACTTTCTACTTGTGAACAAACTGTTGCCGGAAGGTTAATATAAACTCTTGTTGGTTTCTGGCTTATGCAGGATGTATATGATTGTGAACCCTTTAATGTGGTTGAGTTGACATTTTGGATAAATTTTATTTGTGTACCATGCCATTTGTCCTAATCTTTAAGGGGCACCATGTGTTTCGAATATTCCATAAAGTTATCACAAATTTAGTTGTTTATACTTTAGTATCATCGTGTTAAAATTGAGCCTTAAATTTTATATTTGTTATGCTGCATAGCATGCTTGGAATTGTTTTAATAACTTGAATGTATTGTAATCATTTTTTGGGAGTTTTTACAATTTAAAAAAAAAATTGCAGGATTTTATGGATGTTTATAAAAAATTAAGGGTTGAAGTTAAATACTTGTTTGTTTGTTTTTTTTTTTTTAATCTTGGGCTATTTTGATATATTTCTGGTTTCCTTGTAATTTTTTGGTATTAGTTTAATTGATATTCTGATACTTTAATAAATTTTCTAAAAGAATTAGACATGTGATATCAAAATAATATGAATTAGAAATGTCATTGCAACTTTAAGAAATATTCAAACACATGGTACTTCCCCTTGTAGATTAGGTGAAATGTCATGGTACCCATGTGAAATTTATCCAAACATTTATTTGAATATGGTTTCTAGTGGGTAGCTGAACTAACTCATGGACAGATTGCTGTCTTCCAAACGAGATATTCTGAGATATGGAAGTTTGGCTATTGCTATTTCTTGCTTCATCTTCACAATCTCAAACTGGAAGGTACAGCTATCAATGTAAAATAATGCAAGAACACATGTAATTTTGCATATTACCACTCTGTAGCTGATAATGTATATTTAAGGACATTTTCATTGAATTGCAACATTCTAATTTCACCTGTCCAGGGATGTTGTTTTTCTTCTGCAGGCCATGCAATATGCATCACCAAAAGCTATTTGGAATCTTATTTTTGGTGTAAGCAGTCCAGGTTTTGAACAAGATGCAGGTACCACTTATCATGCAATTTGCATCTTGTACTTATGAATATGTTAAATTATGGCTCATAATTTAAAATTAATCTCATAGGTCAAAGAGGGGTGGTCATTGCTCGATCTACCTCTGTACGCTGTTCCATTCACAGCCCAACCCACTTTTGTGTGTATCATGCGACACAAATAACTAGCTTGAGAGTGCGGGGATGAGGGTCCTGCTGTGTAGTAAAGGTGTATGGGGATGTGGGTTGGAAGGTTAAATGGTAGAGAATATGAAATTTATTGCTAAATATTATTTCAATTTTGGATTTTTCAGCCTCTGTCTTGTGTTTCCATCCAAAATTGTGTTTCTATGTAATGTTATGTTTATTTTGCCTTTTCAATTAGCTCCTAAGTTATGTTGCTTGATCAATGATTTGCACCTGGTTTCCTTCCAGTTAGTCGGGGTTTTATTATGCTGTCTACATTTATAGTTAATCTTATCGTCAGGAAATGACATAATGGAAGTTTGGCCACTACCCCTGAAAACATGGTGGAATAGGAATTTGATTGTGTTTTAATAGGAATTTGTTATCACTTAATCACCTGGGACTGGAGGAGAGTTTTTGATTATTTTTTAATATCCATAATCACGAGCTCCATGGAAACAGGACAAACAGGTCTGAAAGCTTCAGAGACCACATTCCGTGCAGGACCTGCTCATAGAAGTTTTGTTATGCATATCTTCTATGTTTTGTTGTTTCCCTTACGTTTGGGGCTATCTCTGGAGCTTTATTGGAAGTAGGTACGAGAATCAATTAATTTCCTGCCTCTATTTCATAGGCAAAACTCGGTATGGAAGGGTCCAACAGTTTGTGAAATATATATCTGATCTGGAAACCAAGTGAGTAATCTATTATACTAGAAGGTTGAAAAATGCATCTTGTTTTATCACGGTTATTGTTCTGAAAGATTGGTCACTATTGTAATGCAAGATTTGCCTGAAAGAACTCTGATATTTCCAGGGGAAATGCTCCTACTTTGCCAGAAATACCATCAAGGCTTGACTGGTTGAATACATCTCCCCTCAAGTTGCGCAAGGTAAATTGCTTTTATGTAACAAATCTGTTTTTATCATTGGTGATGTGAATAATCAACTGCTTTGACCAACAGTTTATGAATTGCACATCTAAATCCATATATAAGTTTATACTGTAGTATTTAAAATGGGCCGGACCGGATGGTACTACCAGTGAACAGGCCAGACCACTGGTCCAGTCACCTATACCCTTAGAATTCCAGAACTGGTTAAAGCTGGTCAAGAACTTGTGAACCAGTCAAAAAAGGGGCTAAAAAAAAAACAGGTAATTTCCTAAGCAAATATAATTTTTTTGGTTTTTTAAAATTTTAATTTTCACGGTATTGGAGCAAAAAAATAAATAAATAAATAGATAAAACTTGGTTGTCCCAATTTTTCTGGTTTGCTACTGGTGGCTTTGCCTTGAGCTCCTCCTTCCTTAGTTCTTCATTATCCCTGGCCATTTCTACGAAGTTTTATATTGTCTCTAGAAGCATCTAAATTCGTTTGTGTTCGATTTCGTAGAAAGAACTATTCTTCTTGGGAATTTCGATTCCAACAGTTTGTTTGGAGATTGGAATAATTTTCATGTATTGGAGCAACTCCTGCACTTGACAGAGCAAGGGAGTCTGAAAAACATCCAAAATGGGAGGTGAAGGATGCTCAGATTATGTCTTAGATTCATGGATGTTTTCAACCTGATACCTTACAAAACCTCCAAAGGATTGTGGGGTTTCTTGAAGAAAGTTTGTTGCTAGAACAACAAAGCTCGACATTTTCAGTTGGAACTTTAGCTAGGCCTCCTCATTCAAGGAAACATGCCTATTTAAGAGCTCTATTCCTAAATTGGACAGAGACTCAGAGTACACCGATATTGTGTATACTGTATACTATAGTATCTCTTGGAAGACTTCTTCCTGGGCAAAGTGTGTAGGAGACTAGCAAACAGGACCAACTTTTAATGAAGCTAAAGCGGAGATTTTGGAGGCATTAGATCTAATCTGATTAATAGGGATCTGATTTTTCTATTGGATGTTTGTCTTAGGAGGAATTTGAGGTGCTGAATAAAAGGTTTCCTGCTTCCACCTTGAGGACAAGGTGAAAGTTTAAGAGGTTGGTGTTGATTGGCCATTAGCTAAATACACCTATATGAGATGTCCCAGGGGGAAATTGCTTAGCAAGGATTGAGGTGTCATAATCTGTTGAGTGAGGTGTCAATTATTGTTGGTGAGGAAAAGATGATTATCGGTCCTTATTCAATCTGTTAAAAGACTTTCGTTATGAGGAGAACTTATTGAAAGGAAAGAGGGTATCTAAAGGGCAAGAATAAGAAAAAAGAGAATGAGAAGGCTCAAGGAGAAACTGGGACATCAGGTCTACGAATTCCTGGTCTTATTTACCCTTCATCATTCTGAATTCCAATTTTATTTTCTCTGGTTCTGCAATTTTCAGTTGTTCCTTCCAGCAGGTTACACGCGTCAATGTTCAATTTCTTTTTTATGGTGAGGAAGGCAGTCCTATTGGCAGCAATTGAAATATGTGTCATTAGATTTTTAATACATGGTGGCTCTTATGCATTCATGAGCTTCATTGCTGGTTAGTTTACCAGAAAACTTGATTGACATGTTACATATTTTATCATACTAATTATTTTCACATCCTACTTTCCTTCACTAGAATATACTACCTCTGGTTTTATGTAAGTGTTGTTTTAGCTATTGATCCAAATGACTAAATTATCCCTAGATAATTATTATTGGAAAGAGAAAGAGATAGATACATAAAAGATTATAGAGTAATTAATACTAAAGGATAAAGTTGAAAAAATAATTCAAAATTTTCCTTGTAAATGTAATACAACACTTATTTATAACCAAAATCAAATTCCTAAAGTGATACTTTAAAACCAGGAGTAATATCTTATGTTTTTTCCAAACTTGCCTTTTGGCATATTCTCTTTATTTTACTCGTGAATAATTTATGATTTGGTAAATTGTTTATCCGAAGTGTAACAACCAAAAGTTCTCTTCAATTATTGAATTTGTCATTTTCGCTTTCATCTTAGTGACTATTATTTATGCAATTATTATTGAGTGAAGGAGGAATTGTATATTTCAAGTCTTCATGTGCCTTTAAAGATGTCATTTTTATCATAAGTATAGTATATTTAACTGATAAGAATATCCTATTTATTGTTGAAACTTGAAACCCACTCATATATATAATATGGGTGGTGCTGTGGCAATAGTGTATTAAAAGCAGTGGACTACTTGTGAGTCTTATTCATGTTTTATTATCTCTGATGAAGTTCTGCATTTCTGCAGGATCTGAAAGGAAAGGTCATACTAATAGATTTCTGGACTTACTGCTGCATAAACTGTATGCATGTGCTGCCCGATCTGGATTTCTTAGAGAAAAAGTACAAAGACATGCCGGTAAACCCACTCTCACATATGCAACCCTATATACCATTATAAAGTCGGGGATTAATGAATGCTTTGTAGGCTTATAACATTCAATCGAAGACTTGCCATGAAAAGAGGAGATGAAAAAAAAAAGGCAAAATTGAGTGAGACATTTATTAAAAGGATACTGATTTGCTGGGAAACATTATGTGCTTGTTTTTACAGTTCCTATGTATTAGTACTTAAGTCTTAATTTGCTGCAGTTTGTTGTCTTGGGAGTACACTCTGCCAAATTTGACAATGAGAAAGACTTGGACGCAATTCGCAGTGCAGTACTAAGATATGGCATAACTCATCCGGTAAGTCAAAACTTTGCTTTTCCTCGAGCATAATGTGAGATTGACAACCATATTAATCTCCCAGGTTCTCGTTTTCTTCAAGTTGGCTTATCTTTAAGCAACCAATGATGAATTTAATCTTTTCTTTTATGTATTTATTTATTTTGGGGCTATTTTTGGGGAAAGGGGGGACTATTTTTTTAGGCGTAGACCATTTTAGTTGGAAACTATAAAATTTCAATTGAAGTTGTCTGAGCATTGAAGCTTCTACTGTTGAAATTTGAAGGAGGAATAATTTGATAGAGGGAGAGTGGAGTGAACCAGAACTATGTATAAAACCATTCGTATGCAAATGAAAAGGGCCAGTTTGTAGTTTTTTGTTTTTTACCCGTTTCTCTCTTCTTATTTCCTAATATCTCAGTCCTTCCTCGGCCATGGACAACATATGTACAAATATGTTCCCTGGCCAAAAAGCACACAAACTGTATCATCAGCATAATTTTTCTGGAAAATTATTCACAAATCAACAAATAGGGCTCCTATAACCACAGAGCCTTGCAGAAACAGAATGAGAAAATGAAAATAATTAGACAAGAAGGTTTTGTTGCTCCTGATTGATATTCAAGGCTGTGCATTCTGCATTAGTTGAACTGCAATCACGCAGCTTTGGGTATTATTATCATTTCTTATTGTGGTTTTGATCTTAAGAGAATAGTTTGCTCAATATTAATTAGTTGTTGGAGTCCCGATGGTTTTGAAATATTAATTGAAATTGTTGTGCTATTTAAATTTTATTTTTCTGGTTGATTTAACACATGGCTGTGTGATTTTCTCAAGTATGAATAAACAGTGGGTTGAAATCAAAACACTACTTATTCAGTGTTAGGTACCAAGCTGTGCTAGTCAGATTCTCAGAAAATTAATAGCAGAAAAGATGATTAGAAGGGTGTAGTTGATTGAGAATCAGCAACAAAATGGATCAACCAGGTTTTGAGGACCTGAAACCTCCCTATTGATTTTCCCACTTCCTTCCCATCCCCTCTGTTAGCTACACTTCTATATATAGGCTCACAATGAAAGTCTAAAGTATTCCACCAACAGACCATAAACGACCAAAAGACCCTTCCCAAATCCCTAACCGAATTTTTCCCGTTAGCTACTAATTCAAATTTGCTTCTCCTAACATTACTGGCCACTTGAAGAATCACCTTGTCCTCAAGGTGAGGCAGAACAAGGAGATGCAGCTGCACAATCAGTCCACAGCCATGTTCATGCTTGCTTTCAAAACACAGTAAATAGGGGGTAATATGATCAATAGGCACCTCATATGATCATATACTTACAATCACTAATCAAGGCATACAACTCTTGATATAAAGAAAATAAGGTTTTTGAGGAAAAATCAATCAAAGGCTTCACTTGACTTTTAAGGTATCAATCTCAGAAAATGAGAGAAAATATGGAAGCCAAGTTGCCTTTCTATTCAGGCAATTTCTAACACTTATAGAAAGTGTTAGACCCTTCAGTTACATTCCAACAAAAAGAAATAAAATTGATTGGTTAGTGTCAAACTAAGGGTTGTTTAAGAGGATTAACTTTCCTAATTTAAGTCTAACCAAGAGTGTTGATGGGGCACTGTCAAACTTGAGTAATTCTGCCCCTCCCATGCTTTACAAATTGACTTAATTAATCCTACAAGTTAATAAGCTATCTAGTAGGTAATCATGACTATTTGCAAAAGTAAAATGCTACTTTAGTAGCTTTAACAGGGCTGATTCTGGAGAAAGCAATAAAGCTGAAAAAGGTCATAAAAGGTCTATTAAACACAGATCTGACCGCTGCACTGTTATTGCAGTCTCCTCTCTTTTTGTGTTCGGTAACCCAAAAAAAGATGACCCACTTGCTTATCTGCCCTGCGGGCCTGTCAGCTGCTTGTTGCATGTATGTCTGAAAAATAACAGACCAGGGAAGCCAAATTTTAGCTGATTACAAGCCACCTAATCTGTCTATAGGTGGTGGTTTGATACTAGATTTTGCATGGCTTTCATGGCTGTACTAAATTAGTTCACTAAACTAGTCCAAATTAGATTTTTTTGGGGGTTTTCTAATTTAGAGAAATTAATGATTAAATTAGTGTTTAAGTGCTTGGGATACTTCTGCATCATCCTGTCCTTCTTGAGAGGATTCTTCCATATCTTCAAAAGGCTCATCATGTAAATAGAAAAGTAGATCTCCCACATTAAATGTGTTTGATATATTTTCCATATTTGGCTGTAGTTCAAGCCTATACGTGTTAGCACCAATCCTTTCAAGTATCTTGAATGGGCCATCACTTCTTGACATAAGTTTGTCCTTTCTTCGTGTAGAAAACCTTTCTTTTCTGAGGTCAATCCATACGAAATCCCAAATGTCATACCAGCACTGCTTCTGATGCTTGTTTGCTCTAGCTTTGGTCATCTTTCTTTTCTAAGGTAAATCCATACCAAATCCCAAATGTCACACAAGCACTGCTTCTTATGCTTGTTTGCTCTAGCTTTGATCATCTCATTTATCCTTTCTATTCTTGATCTCAAATATTCATGAAGCCTTTTCATTGCCTTGGCTCTTTCTTTTGCCTCAAAATTTACATGTGCTTCGATGGGAAAAAGGTAAGAGATCAATGGGAGTTATGTGGTTTATTGCATAAACTACCTCAAATGGTGAGTGACTTGTGGCGTAAGTGTATAATCAGTTGTAGGCAAACTCATCATAGCTAAGTTTGGTGTCCCAATCCTTCAAGGATATGTGAACCAAACTTCTAAGGAACATAGTGAGGTTCCGGTTTGTTACTTTTGTTTGACCATTAGTTTTTGGGTGATAAGTAGCACTATAAAGAAGTTTTATTCCGACTTGCCTCCACAAAGTCTTTCAAAAATGGCTAAGGAACTTCACATCCTTATCCAAAACAATGAATTTGGGAATACCATGTAACCTTACTATTTCTTTGAAGAAGATATTGACTATGTAAGAGGCATTATCTGTTTTATAACAAGTGATGAAATGAGGCATCTTAGTGAACCAATCCACAACCACTATTATAACATCCTTTTGCCTTTATATTTTAGGCAATGCTACAATGAAATCCATGCTAACATGGTCCCATGGTAGGTGTGGAACGGGTAAAGGGGTGTAAAGCCCTTGCTAGAAATAGATTTAAGAATTTTTTAGTGCTACATCTGGCCACTATACCATGTATATCCCGTAACATCTTAGGCTAAAAAAAATATTCTTGAAGTACATCTACCCTCTTATTGATCCCAAGATTCCTGTCCAATCTTCCTTCATGTACTTCTCTCAGAAGTCCTTCTCGAATGAAGCACTTGGGGATGCATAGCTTGCTATTCTTGCAAAGGAACACATCTTGAATTGTGAAGGAGCCCTTGATCTTGCCTTAGTTTTCGAAGTAGCATCTAAAATCTTCATCTTCCTTGTAGAGTTCTTTAATGCAACTAAAGAGTAGGACTCTTACTTGTAACAATGAAAGCATACAGTGTCTCCAAGAGAGGGCATTTGCTACAACATTAGTCTTGCCACTCTTATGTTTAGCTACAAAAGAAAATGATTGTAAGAACTCTACCCACCTAGCATGCTTATGACTTAGTTTATATTGCCCATTGTTATACTTTAAGGACTCATGATCTCTATGCATTGCAAATTGAGATGATCGAAGATAATGAGACTAATGATCTAAAGCTCTAACAATGGCATGCTCCTTGTCGTAAGTGCTATAGTTGGATCTTGAACCATTGAGTTTCTCACTAAAGAAGGCCATTGACCTTCCCTCTTATAGTAGAGTTGCTCCAATGCTCACTCCACTAGCATCACATTCTACTTCAAGTACTTTCTCAAAGTTAGGTTAAGATAGGTGCTTCACTTAATTTCTCTTTAATGATCTCAAAAGCTCCTTGAGCTCCCTTTGTCCACATAAATTCTCTCTTCTTCAAGCAATCTGCTATAAGGGCCAAAAGAGTTAATGAGTCTCCTATAAAAGGAGGCTAACCCATGAAAAGACCTTACAACTGAAATGGATGTGGGTGTAGGCCACGTCTTTATTTCCTCCACCTTTGGCTATACCATTCTCACTTACAACAAAGCCTGGGAAAGTGACCTTGGAAACTAGGAATTCACACTTCTCTAGCTTACTATACAAGTGATACAACTTGTTCTCCCTAAGAGCTAGGAATACAAGCCTTAAGTGCTTTTACGTGATCTTCATCGCTAGAGGAATACACAAGTATATCATCAAAGTACAGTACTACAAACTTAGAAATGAAAGGGTGTAAGATGTGCTTAGTGCGTTTGACAACCCAAAGGGCATAACCATCCATACGTATGTACCACCCTTTGTTTTGAATGCGGTCTTCCGTTCGTCTCCTTCCCTCATTCTGATTTGATACTAGCCGCTCCTCAAATCTATTTTTGAAAACCTATAGCACCATGTAAGTAATCCAATAAATCATCAAGCTTAGGGATGGGATACCTATACTTGATGGTGATATTGTTGATAGCTTTACTATCAACCCACATCCTCATGGAACCATCCTTTGGGCATAAGAAAGGTTGGTACTGCACAAAGGCTCAAGGACTTCCTGATTAGTCCCTTCTGTAGTAGTTCTTCAATCTATTTTTGCATCTCCAAAACCTTCTTAAGGTTTCATCTGTAGGCTCATTTGTTAGGTAGGGTAGCGTTGGGTAAGAGGTTGATATATTATTCAATTCGTCTAATGGGAGGTAAACCATAGGGGGTAATTTTATAGGAAAATTTTCGCAAAATTCACTCAACAAGCCCTAAAATTGAGGGTCACTACGAACACTTCTCTTGTCTTCTTCTAATAATAATACTAAATGCATAGATTTTCCTTTCATAACAGCCTTGATAATATGGTTTTTATTTATTATTATTATTATTATCAACAAACAAAGACTTCTTGTTAGAAAATTTCAAACAATAGGTCTTCTTCCTTCCATCATAACTTACACTCCTATCAAATTTCCATGGCCTACCTAGCAATAAATCGCTAGTATCCATAGACACAACATCACATAGTACTTGGTCATGGTAAGTCTTACCAGTTGAAAATGGAACAAACACTTGATTAGTTACCTTTACCATACTTCCATTGTTGAGCCACCAAAATTTGTAGTGTCTTGCATGCTTTGTGGAGTGAAGATCTATTTTTTCCCACCAAGGTGTAAGAGGTTACATTGGCACAACTTTCTCCATTGACAATGAGTGGGCAAATCTTACCAAGTAAAATACTCTTGGTTTGAAAGATATTCTCTCTTTGTGACCCATCATCCATGGCCTCCATATTGTGCAACACCCTCCGGATCATTACTGTGTCTCCAACATCAATTGGGCCTATCTTTGCTTCTTTTTCCTCACTAGCTGTGGTAGGCTCTTCCACTTGTGGTTCTAGAACAACTTCCCAACTCTCGTTAAGTGTCATCACCCTTTTGCTAGGACACACTTTGATAATGGTCGGGTTCTTGGTATTTAAAACACCTAAGTTGCCTGGTTTTGTTAGGTTTAAATACGCCAGCTGTTTCCATTCCTTTAACATCAGTTTTGAGGGGTGAAGAAGGAGGTTTAGAATGTGTGGGAACCTCCTTGGAAGTGCTAGGATTTATCTTGTTGTAGTTAAACCAAGACACCTTAAAACACCCCCATTTTTCACTACAAAAAAATTTCATTTAAAATAATGTGGAAGCTAAAAACACACCTAGGAAAAACGGGGTGTTATCGCCATACCTAACATAAGATAAACGTCCGCTGCCTACTCCATATCAGATATAAGGCTAAAACCAATTAATACATTCAAAAACAGAGAGTGTGTGGATAAAAGATTACATAAACAATTTGAAAGATTGTTTACATTGAAGGACCTTAACGGTTCCTGACTAAATCATTACAAAATACAAGTAGATAAAAGTATGGGGCTATATTAAAATAAAGTTAGGTTATGACAACAGAATCAAAGCTATGGTCCGTCACGGATCCCACAAGATCTCTGGATGTCCATATTCTCAAGCCCTAAACCCAAACTGAGGTAAGCCTATTGCTGACCATCCCTAAAAACCTGAATGAACAGAGGACCTAGCAAACGGGCATATTAGTATGATATGTACCGAGTTAGATAAGTTGCTCTCTCAATGGAACACAAGTATGCAAATTCTATTGTATATGGATATAATATATAACATGCGTCATGCTAATGCCATATACATAAAGATAAGAGTATATCTAGACATGCTATCATGCATAACTTAAACAATGCAGAATATATCATGCGTAGTTTTACATTAAAATCATGTAAGTACTCATACACACGTGTAATAGTAGATTAAATCTAAGCAACCACTAGGGTTTATTTTCAATTACTCACTCCTTTAGATTGTACCGTTTCCTTTTTCATATGTGACACAGGTCAATCAACTAGCTAGTATTTCATTTAATAACTAATTAGTCACTTAAGCCATTTACCAAGTGTACCGGCCAACTTTTATCCTTTTTCTCATCCAACCATTTCCATCCTTATCTAACTATTCATATTCGCTTATTCAGTATCGAGGTCTTTATCATCCATACTTTATTATTACCGAGTGATGGACTGTATATCACCCTATGGTCTCACATACCATGGTAGCCTATCCAAATAAAGGACATAAAGTTCAGGCCGGAGCCAATCACTAAAGCGGACATAAGTCCAGACCGAAGCCAACTAATATGTACATAAGTCCAAGCCAAAACCAACCACCTTCGTAACCAAACCCTTTAGTATTGATATCTTCTAGTACATCATCAGTATCTAGAATAGATAAGGCATTGGGACTACTTATGATCCCACTCGAAGGCAAAGCCCGAAGGCACCAAAAATACCCGAAGGTAGACTAACCCCCGATAGCTAATCGAGGATCAGGTAACCCAGACCCATACTCAACTCGATTGTCTTTTGCTTTACATGATGAATATATTATTAGTGAGGATAAGTGATCATACAAGGCCTATAGAAAAGCAAGCAAAGCAATTTCCATGTTTATTCCATATCAATCTTTGTCTAATATTATTCATATCCACATTATTTTATTCAAGCCCAAGCTATGTATCATTACTCTTTTCTCAATACCATCACTTATTATAAGTAGAATACCCATTTAGCCTTTACAATACTCATAGAGTAGGTCATAAATTATGATTTATTTAATCCTTTCATTAGGCCATTAATTTGTGACAAATTTTGTATTTTATCTCATTAATAATCTTAGGATAGTCCCAAACATAGCCTCAAATAAACAAACCGAAGAGTACAAACCACATAAACCAATCGAACTAGTCGATCGATTGCACTAACTAGTCGATCGGTTTTGAATCAATTTGACCATGCTTTTTCTCGAACTAGTTGATCGGTTAGGGCAAATCAGTTGGATGTTCATAGACTATTTGATCAGTTATGCTAAACCAATTGATGGGTTTAAGTAGAGAGCAAGACCAAGGTTTTTGTGGGCTTACTAGTCGATGGGTTAGGTCAACCAGTCAGTTGTTCTACGAACCAGTCGATCGGTTTGATTGAACCAGTTAATCGATTTGCCCTAAAATAGCATCAAACAATAAGTTCATGCATATTCATACTTCTGAATCATCATTAACCACATTGGGGCATGCATTAACACAGTATAACGTAGTTTTAACCAAATTTACTCCCATATCTCAACGTTTAGTCACCGTATCCTATTTCTATCAAATTTCATATTTTTTACTTAAAATACACACCTGCTCATCCAAATCAATTCTACAGGCTATCAACATTTATGCCAACATATAAGATCAATTTAAGGAAACTCATATCATGCAGGAATACTCATAAATCATTTTAGAAGCAAGAATCATTTGATGCAGACAAAAATTCCCCTTAAACCAGAAATCCCAACCGTGAAATTATAAGCTTTTAAAACCTTAAAACAATAAATCTTAGACTCAGACATTTGTATAAAATCTTATAAATTTTCAAACTTAAAATAGAAGGAAAAAAGGAACATACCAACTTAAGGCAAAATAGGATAGTGCTCAACTAAACCACTATCTTTTTCTGAAATCTAACTCTTCCTTACTTTGCAATTAAAACAAGAGAGAGCTAGAGATAGGATCAGAAGAGTGTAAGAAAATCGATTGTAAGATTCGAAGTGTCGAAAAGCGGGAAGGTGAATACAAAGACTTGGGGATTTCCCATATTTGAACTGACATAGCCTACTTTGTATCTATTGTCAGTCTATGCGTTGTCCAACCCAAACTCATCTCAATGTTGCCTATGCTATGCTCCATTACTTGAAAGGAAGTTTTGGGAAAGGAATTCTCTTCATGAGAGGAAATCATTTGACATTGGAAGTATATATAGATGCAGACTATGCTGGTTCTATTATAGATAGGAGATCTGCATTTGGGTACCATATACTTTTTGGTGATAATCTTGTGATTTAGAGAAGCAAGGAACAAAATGTGATTGTTAGATCTTCAGCTAAAGTAGAATTCATAGCCCTTTGTCACGATTTGTGACTTGTCTCAATCATTTTGCGAATGAGTCATGCAAATATGGGTGCTCCCTTATTACCTAATGGTTGCTAATGTTGATATTATGTTGCAGGTATAACTTGGTGTCCCTTCCATACATCGTTACGTACTATTATTTCGGGATACTATGCATATTCGGCATAGTTCTTAGCAGAATTGTGCATTGGATGCTTGCATCACCAGAGCCACTAGGGCTGAAACCTTTGAGAAGTAGCAAATATTTTGCTGTGTTGTTGGGTGTACCTTGTGGGAGTATGGGTAATCTGTTGGTTTGAGGCACACTAGGGACGACCAGCTTCGAAAAAGTTAAGCCGAGAGGTCATGTGTGCCGCATGGCTCCGTTGACAAGGAGTGTTAGTGGACGTGGTTAGGTGTGGTATCTAGGCCATTGAAATGAGTTGATGGGGGCCGCGTGATGAGATGATCTCGGGTGTGCATAGATAAGTCACTGTGAGGGGGTCAGATATGTTGCAACTAGTTGTGTTGGATATGAGATGTTGGTTGGGATTCGAGCCTTGTGGGGCAACATATGGTGTTTGTGTTTTTTTTTTTTTTTTTTTTTTTTTTGCGTTTAACATTGGGCTAGCATTGAAGAACTGTTAAGGGGACACCGACTAAGATGTAGAAAAGTGATGTTGGGACCCCTCTGGTGCAAATGAGAGTGTTTGTGATTTATAGGTGGGGGAATTTATTGCGGTCCGTGACTTGTCCCAAGCAACTTGCAAATGGGCCATGTGAATATGAGTGTTCTCTTGATGGTTGATGGTTGTTAATGTCAATATTATGTTGCAGGTACGACTCGGTGTCCCTTCTATATATTTCTATGTGCTATTATTTTGGGACGCTGCGCATATTCGATATGGCGCTCAGTAGGATAGTGTGCCAGATGCTTGCCTCACCAGAGGCGATAGGACCGAAACCTTTGAACACGTAATACCTTGCTCCCGGGTATGGGAACTTCTATGGATGAGGATTTTAACTAATCTTTGAGTAAAATGGAAGGGTCCTATCTTGGTTAAGTGTGATAATAATTTAGCCATCAACATTGCTCATAATCCTGCCCAACATGACATGACTAAACATGTTGAAATTGACCGACATTTCATTAAGTAGAAGAATGAAGATGGAGTTGTCAAATTGGCCTTTGTCAAATCTGAAGACCTAAGGCTTCACTTTTTACTTAGGGAACAACTCAAGGTTCCTACAGTTATCTTCCAAGCTTGGAATGGTTGATCTTTACTATTCAGCTTGAGGGGGAGTGTTGAAATTTATCTTATAATTGGGATTATTATTTTGCACATTTAATTGTAATTACTCCTGGATTACTGTCCTCCTTGGGTGAACCATTGGGATTAAAAGTCTGTTTTTATCTACTATAATTAGGGACTACTGTATTGTTCCTAAGTTGTAGGTTCCACTTAATTGATTATGTCATTATTAGAGATTGCTGTATAATCCCTAGACTGTGGATTCCATTGTAATTATTTTTTTCTTTTCTTTTTCCCCTCCTATATAAATACCATCCCTCTCTATCACTAAGACCGTCCACAACGACGGATCAAAAAATTTTTTACGCCCGTTGCTGCGACGCAATACATCACAACAACGAGGCAAAAAGATGAAAAAAGGCAGGCGGGCGCGATTATTTGCGCCGAAGCAAAAATTTTTGCTCCGGCCATACACTAAAATTTTATTACACTTTAAATATTTAAAATATAAAATAAAATTTAATTATATTAAAATAATTTTAAAAGGTATATTGATTTTTTTTTTTGCTCCTTTGATGTGGATGCTCTAAGATAAGTCTTTTTCCCTCATTTTTATTTCTTGCCGCAAATCTTTAGCTGTTCTTGTAGTGCTTCTTTGTCTCCTGCCTGCTGTCATTCATCAACATCATTTCCTTGTACTGTGATTGTAGACTAATGACTGTAGTGCACAGTTTACATTTACAGTTGCATGATGACTATGTATTGGGCTGGACATTTTTTCACACAGATCCTGCTGACTGCCAATTTATATGATTCCTTTTGTATATTAGAAATGCTGCAAGTATTCTGTTCTATCTTGAGTAATTCTTCCATGCATGTGGTAGTTTAATATTATAACTTACTGTGAATTTATCTTTCATTTTTTCTTTTTGTAACAATTGTTGGAAATCATGTAAATGCAAGTGGTTCTTACCTTGACTCTAAAATGTAGGTTGTAAATGACGGAGACATGTATTTATGGCGAGAGCTAGGTGTTAATTCATGGCCAACATTTGCTCTTGTTGGACCTAATGGCAGGCTTCTTGCACAATTGTCAGGTGAAGGTCACAAGAAGGTACAGTTGTCTCCCTGTCCAGAAATATTAAATGATATAAAAATAATATGCTACAAAATGAACTAGTTTTGTATGATCATATAGATTTTATGAGCAAGTGGTGTGGGTGGTTTGAAGTGGAGTGGATATCTCAAAAAGATTGATTTAGTCTACTGGCAGTTGGTAATTTCCTATCTGTTTTCCCCTTCTTCCGGTGTACATTTGAAGATATAGTGAACAAAGAGCAATTATTTGGTGTGGTTCATTCTTTAAGTGGTGCTTACTGGGGATGATTTGCCCAAATAATGAAGTTCTTGCTTTGGAGTTTAGAAGTAGCGGGCATATGTATAATTTTATGGTGTATTTATAATCATTTTGATGTTATTTCATAGATAATGAAGGAAAATTGGCAAGAAAATTGTCTTATTTGTTCCTCGTTCCCCTCTTTCAGGATTTGGATGATTTCATTGAGGCAGCTCTTCTCTTTTATGGTGAAAAGATGATGTTAGACAATTCAGTGTTACCGCTACGTTTGGAGAAAGACAAGGATCCAAGGTTGATGACATCACCATTGAAATTTCCAGGAAAGCTAGCGGTTGATATCTTAAACAATAGGCTGTTCATCTCAGACAGCAATCATAACCGTATTGTAAGCTTCTCTTGCTCCACAAGTTGAGGAAGCTCTGAGGGAAATAATATTTAGTTTGATCATCTTCTCATAAAGCTTTGAAGTCATGTCACAGAATTACCTATAAAGGAATTGGAAACATGCAGAAAATGACCGGGGGGGGGGGCTCCAGCATTCGGCATTCTGGACCATGGAGCATTAGTCATCATGTGCCTTGCATCATATTTGTGCGTTTTGTTTTGTATTGTTTTCTATATTTATTTACATTTTATGGTATTTTATTTTTATATTTAAGTTTGGGGTCATGGTTTTGTGGTGTTTGTGCTAGTTTGGTATTATATCTAGTTACAATCATGGAGAAGGGGTGGATATGTGATGCAGGAGCATCCAACATAAATGGGCATAATTTACTTATTAATTTTTTTTTTAAAAAAAAGACATGAAAACCTTTCTTATTTGGAAAAAATTAATGAATTAAATTATGAGTCTGATGCATATGCTAATACAAATTAGGTCAAGATAAGAGGGTGGTTATCAATAGGGGATAACTGAATAAGAAAACATAGAAGAGGGTGAGGAAAATGGGTTGAATATGATCCTTGGTACCTCCTTGGATCATATACTAACAAGAACCACCTAAGGTTTCAACACTTAGGATAAATCTCGTAAGATTTTAGGATTCAAACTTTAAACTCATGCACTGGAGTTGAAGGTGATTGATTTCTACTGAGAAAAATAAGATAGCCAAATTCTGAGTTCCCTTCATTCAAGTGTGAGCCCGACACTTATAGGAGAATGTTAGGTCTCACTTAGTTGTAATACAACTCAAAAGAAAAAAAAAGAAAAAAAAAAGTGGATTGGTTTGGTTAACTAATCAAACTAGATAGTTGTCAAATAGACTAATTTTAACTAGTTTAATCCTAACCAAAACTAAAGTTGACTTTGTGTTAGCTGAAATAGAGAAATTAGAATTCTTTGGGACCTTTCCAATGTCTTACATTGGACTTGGGAGGCTCCTTACAAGTTAATAAGGTAAGGTAAGCTAAAAATATCATTAAAAATAAAAAGTAAAATTAGCTTTTAGGCTAAAGACTAAAAACACTATTAAAAGCATAGAGGAGAAAAATAACTTTTTTGCTGCAAGCCTAAAGTTCCATCATAGCCTGAGTATAGGTTTCTTTTCTTCCAAAAAAGGTATGCCCCTCTGATGCTTGTAGCTGTTGCTGCTGCTAGTGCCTAGATCTGCCCATGAAAGTGCAGTTGTGGCTGCTAAAAAAAATGAGCCACTAAGGTGCAAAAAGGTGGTGGTTGGATTGGAGTTTTGCGTGGCTTTCATAGCTTGGGGTTTAGTTAAACTAATTCGTCCAAGTGAGGAGGTTTTTATGTCCTCCTAACTTAGAAATTAACAACTAAATTAATATTATGGATAATGGATGCTCTTGCATCAGAGTCACTTAGCCATGTAAAAGCCATATTTAAGCCTTTTGATAGACTTACTTTTTGGCCTTTTGACAGATTTCAGGTGGCTTAAAATTGGCTCTTTTGGGTCAGCATAACTTACTTTTTGGCTTTAGCAACAGTAGGGGGGTTGGCTAGCTGCTTGTGATTTTTGGGCACAAAAATAGAGGATTGAAAGAACAAACAAGGTGGTTAATCAACAGTAGTTGATTATGGAAGAAAAGCTAAGCAAATGGCCATAATTGTACCTAAAGTTCTGCAGACAGAAAAGTTACTTTTGCTTTTTTACTTTTTAATGATGTTGTAGCCCCTAGCTTTTAGTCCTTGCTTAACTTTAGCTTTTTACTTGTAACACACCCTAAAATCAGAGGGGAAGAAAACATGGGTTGACATTTAGCTCTTAAATAAATAAAAAAACCAACGGACCTAGTTGGCTTTGATTAGAATTAAACTAGTAAAGATCAGTCTCTTTGACAACTAAACTAGTTTGATTGTTTAACCAAATCAGTCCTTTTTATTATGATGAGTTGTAATGTAACTAAATGAGACTTAACATCCTCTTATAATTGTTAGGATCACATTTGAATGAGAGGCAGATCTGATTATCCATTTCTCTCTTTAGAAAAGCTGAGAAACCTCCACAAAACTCAGGTGCTAGAGTTTTGTTTATCTTTTAAAAAAAATCTTACCCTTCTTTATTCCAAGTGTCTAAACTTTAGATGCTGATAGTAAGTAATTAATCTTGAGAGGTGTTCATAGATCAAATAAGTTCCCCTTTCTTCATCTCTTTCTTTGTTTTTTCTTTTGGTGGTAATCCCCTTACTCCACCACAATCTTTTAGTTTGACTCAATAGTTTCTCATATGCATCAAATTGGTATCAAAGCTCAAGGTTGTTGAAATTGGGTTTTAACTTTCCTTATCCTTTATCTTATCTAAAACCAAACACAGAGAAAATTTTTCTAGCCCACCCTGATTATTACCAAATTGTAGAGAATATCAGGTAATATCCATCATTGAGTTTGTGAGATATTATCCAGAGATTAGGAAAATAAAAAGTTCAGATTTTATGTTGGATATTAGAAGCTGTTGATTGAATTTTTCTGTGATATGTTATTCCTATTTAATAGGAAACTGATTTGGATACACAACTAGAAACTCTCCTCCTTGCCTATTTATGTACATGCGAAGAATAATAAAAAGTATGAGTGATTAAACTCTAATTTCTTCTAGACTAACATGGTATCAGAGCCTGGTTCAAGCTTAAAACCCTAGGACAAAAAAATATGGCTTCCAAAGAAATCTTAGCAATCTCCTCAATGCTAAGCAACAACAGTGACAGTACTGTTGCCCATTCATCCTTCTAAATTACCATTCATAGATTGAATTGAAGAAACTATCTAGAATGGACACAATCTATAAAATTAGCCATTGATGGACATGGGAAGTTTGGATATCTTACTTGTGAGGCGGCCAAACCAAAGGAGAATAATCCTAAATTTAAGACTTGTGAGGCGCCGAAAAATTTGGGATCATTCTCCTCTGGTTTGGTCTCCTCACTAGTGAGATATCCAAGCGTCCCACGTCCATCAATGGGTAAATTTATAGATTGTGCCTGTTCTAGATAGTTTTTTCCATTCAGTCTATGAACGGTGATGTGGAAGGATGGAGCAGCAGCAATACTGTCATTGTTGTTGCTTGGCATTGAGGAGATGGCTGAGGTTTCTTTAGAAACCATATATTTTTCGGCGTAGGGTTTTGGGTTCGAACTAGGCTCTAATACCATGTTAGTTTGGGAGACATTAGAGTTCAATTATTCATTATTAATTTTATTATTTTGCATGGGTACATATATAGGCTAGGAGGAGAGTCTCCTGCCGTGTATCCTAACAATTTCCTATTAAACAGGAAATAACTTAACCTAGAAAATGTCAAGCAACAATTCCTAATATCCAGCATCAAATCTGGGACATTTTATTCTCCTAATATCTGGATAATATCCAGTGAATTCACTGTTGGATATTACCCGATATTCTCTACAAAGCCATCACCTTTTGACAGATTTCAGGTGGCTTAAAAATGGCTCTTTTGAGTCAGCATGGCTCAGTTTCTGGCTCCAGCAATAGTAGGGGGGCTGGCTAGCTTGTAATTTTTGAGTACAAAAATGGAGGGAAATTAGCTACTGTTGATTATGGCAGAAAAGTTAAGCAAATGGCCATAATTGTACCTGAAGGCAGGAAGGTTACTTTTGCTTTTTACTTCTCAATGATGTTTTAGCCCCTAGCTTTTAGTTCTAGCTTAGCTTTAGCTTTTTACTTGTAAAACACTCCGATATCAGAGGGTAGAAAACATGGGCTGACATTCAGGTCTGTAAAAAGCCAACAGACCTAGTTGACTTAGATTAGAATTAAACTAGTTTGATTGGTTAACCAAATCAATCCTTTTTATTTTTGATGAGTTGTAATGTAACTAAATGAGACCTAACATCCTCTTATAAGTGTAGGCTCACATTTGAATGAGTAGCAGATCTGATTATCCATTTCTCTCTCTGAAAATGCTGCGAAACCTCCACAAAACTCACATGCAGAGTTTTGCTTATCTTCTAAAAAAAAACATCTTATTCTTCTTTATTCCAAGTGTTTAAATGTTGGATGGTGATAGTAAGTATTTGATCTTGAGAGGTGCTCATAGATCAAATAAATTCCTTTCATCTCTTTCTCTGTTTTTTCTTTTGGTGGTAATCCCCTAACTCCACCACAATCCTTTAGTCCCCAGTTGTATCTCATATGCATCACTATGTATCTTCCTCCAGGAAACATTCTTTGTGGACATGTAGACGCAAGTCTTTCTTGGCTTAGTTTGGTTTCCATTATGAGCTAATTTCCTTTTCCAATGCTATTTATTATTGTAATTGAAAAGTTCTTATGTGGTCTGTGTATTATGATAGGACCTTTCTTCTCTAGCTCATCTGTGGTTTGAATGCTTTTAGATTTCACTGCATTGCATGGGATGCTTTAAGCAATGGAGTGATATCAGATATTTGGATCCAATTTTGATGGTCTGTTCATGATTTAGTTGACAGACATTATAGCTTGCAGAACTCTGAAGGCTTGCATTATTTGCCACTCTCTTGTGTGTTTTGGTGAAGGGGAATGCCAAAACATTTAAGGATCAAAGTCAGTGTTTATTAAACACCATGCCTTGCGATAGGAGTTAACCTCTCATGCATGTATCAGGAAGAGCCTAAATGACATGAAATAAATAATAAAAGAACAAAAGTTTAGACAAAGGAAGATCTTTGGAGGTGTTGTTTTAGACTGGAGAGCCTGAATATTTCACTTTTACTTTCGTTCCTGTTCTCTTCCCTATCTGCCCACCTCCATCCATGTCTTTTCTCCGCCAACATGTAAAATATAGTCTTTCCCCTTTCCGCCCAAATATGAATGGATTTTGACAAAGTATGAGCTGACTCATTTCTGATAAAATGTTGAAATTCTGTTGCCAGTAATAAATCTAAATCTTTGTACATTTTTAAAAGGCAAAAAGTCATGAATATTTTAGTATGATAATGTTGTACTTTAACTTTCCTTGGGCTTAATCACTGCAAGTAGGCAAGTGTTGCTCGCAGTAATTGCCATGCAGTAAAATTATACCATCCTGCATTCTCTAAATATCTTATATTGGCTTCAAGTTGTTCAGATGAACCATTTGCAACCAGATTTCCATACCAGATTTCCATATAAGCTGGTGGTTGAAACATTCCTTTCACTAGATTTTCGTACATGATGTTGGATTCGTTACACATGCCTATTTGGCAATGAACTTTGTTTTCTACATCTGGAATTGCAGGTGGTCACTGATCTAGATGGAAATTTTATTCTTCAAGTAGGAAGTACAGGAGAAGAGGGCTTGCGTGATGGCAATTTCGATGATGCCACCTTTAATAAGCCACAGGTTAGCTGTACATCCTTAATCGTTTTCTGCCTGAATCACTTGCTTATGTAATATGTATCTATATGTTTCACCATCATTGTGGCAAATCATTTGCTTGCCCAAAACTGTATAAATGTTCTGAAATTGCTTCTTCAATTCTTCATCATGTTCTGGAATGTGCCCATACTCAGATTATTTTCGGCCTATTAACTATTATGCTTTTGCATTTTCTGTGAGAACTCTACTGTTATTGATATTAAAAATAATTTTGTACGTGACATTTATTTTAACGGTACTTTTGTGTGTTTAAAGTTGGACCATTCCTTTTTCTCCTATATGATGTGGTATCTTAGTGTAATCTTGGGAAGAAGCTCTATGTTCATGTAGATATAAATCTTTTAATATGTTTTGTTGAGGTCTAGGACTGTAAGATTTTGATTTGAGATAATAATAATAACAATGAAAATAATAATAATAATAGTAGTAGTAGTTTATTAAGTGTCATCTTATTATGATATGATATTATTGTTTGGTATGTTGTCCAAAATATATGGATTTATGTCAATTTTTTGAAATGAGAGTTGATAAATGGAAACAATGATGTTAAATGGAAATAATAACTTGGACATTACACTAAAGCCAACACTAGTGAATAATGGCTATCAAATTTGTTTAATAAACATTAACAACCTTGAGGCAGTGTCATTGTAGGGTGTGTTCCTTCTCCCTTTTTTTTTTTTTTTTTTTTTTCTCTTTTTCCCGCCGCGGGGGAGCCTGTGGAAACTACATACTCTATTGTTTATTTGTCTTTATTTGGGTTACAAGTTTGCTGATTCTGAATGAACTTATTGCTCACAGGGTCTGGCTTATAATTCAAAGAAGAATATACTTTATGTTGCTGATACAGAAAATCATGCATTGAGGTATGAAAAGAATTCCACATTATTGTGAATTTCAGTGGATTGACTGAAAAGGATATTTGAACTTTGACCCAGCTGACCGTCAAAAATTATTTTTTTCCTCCCTTTAAATAAAATGTCAGTTTTTGATTAAGTAATTCTTTGTCTTATAGGGAGATTGATTTTGTTAGTGAGAAGGTACGAACTTTGGCTGGAAATGGTACCAAAGGCTCTGATTACAAAGGCGGAGGGAGAGGAGTTACGCAGGCAAGACAGAATCAGAAATCACTCTTACTTTTTATACGTTAGATTGCACACCCTTTAAGTTTGAAGATACTATATTAGCATTAGTGTTGTCACAGTGGCTATTCCTGTTCTCAAACCCTTTAGTGTTACTACTTTTTAATTATTTAAGCATTGTAGTGCAGCTTCTCAATTCTCCATGGGATGTCTGCTTTGACCCTGTTAATGAGAAAGTTTATATCGCAATGGCTGGCCAGCATCAAATCTGGGTGCACAATGTAGTAGATGAAAATACCAGTCTTTTCAGTGGAGATGGTCATGAGAGAAACCTGAATGGTTCTAGGTGAGTCAAAGAAGTTATCTATGTCATATCTATACACATGTATATCATAAATCAAAAGTTGGAAGGTTTCTTACTTCTCAGAAATATCATCTATCACCCTAATTAATATAACCTTGAAAATTCCACCTATATCCTGAAGTGTATTATTGATTATTGTAAATATTGCATTTTAACAATTAAGAGCACCGAGAACTTTTAATCTGTGGATTTTATGCTTATAATCTCTTACAAATTATCCAATAGGTGGACATTTCTCCTCTCAGAACTTACATGTTAAACTGACAAGATTTATTGGCCTGATCCACACATTCATGCCTGACATCCTGAAATATATCATATTATTATTATTATTATTATTATTATTATTATTATTATTATTATTATTATTATTATTATTATTATCTGAAATTAAAATTGACCTACCTTTTGAACTTGAACAGACTTAAAACATGAGACAACCCATATCCATATGTTACGCACCCTTTTGCTAAGATGGTCCAATCTAATCCTTTTTAGATATCAAGGGTTATTGATAATCATCTTTTAGTTTATAAGCACTTGTGAGCTCAAGATAATGGTATGATGTACTTTAGGTTGTGTTATTAAGATTGTCTTTAGGGAATTGTTATTCCAAGACGTATGATAATAATCTTTCGGCATGTGATAATAATTATTTTTAGGGAAGAGTCTGCAGTGGTCAGCAGCCAACTCTGACCACTGTAATTGAATAATGCTAGCCATTACTTTTCAACTTTATATCTTAGTTGTAGATGCTTAATATATTCAAAAATTAGATTTATTACTAAAAATGATATAAAATAATTACTAAATTTTTTTTAATTAAAAATAAATAAATTCATTCATCTTCTGTTATTTGTCATCATTGTCATCTTCGCCTTCTTCTCTTGGATAGAAGATCCAATCCAGTATAACCACAAAATTTTCCCCTTTCCTCAATCGGAAATAAGCTTTTCATCTTTCTTCAATGCTTCTTAGGCTTCAACATGCTAGGGACGAAAATGACAATTGCTGAAAATGCTGGTGCTGAAATCAAGGACTATTCTTTCTGTATATAGAAGGTCCAATCAATTATGTTGAATCAAAACCTGCCAAATGAAGTTGATTTAATTCATTGAATTTCGTCTATAAGCCTATTGATATAGCTTGACACTTTAATTAGTTTTGAACTCGTGCAGTGCTTGAAAAGATTGAATTGCGATTACATCCTATTTAAATGGGTCAATTATTATCCTTCAGAACATATGGATTTGATTTGATCATTCCCTTCTTTTCCTTCTTGATTTAGTCTTGACAATTTTATTACTTGATAGAACTAAGATGCTTTCGGTCCATTTTTAAAGAAGTTAATTGGAAATTGCTTGGTAGTGGAGTATCGATTTTAAATCTAGAATTCTCTAAACAGTTTGTTCATTGGTTTGAAGAGATTGAGCACTTGGTTCTTATCTCTTCCTTGATTAATCTTTTAGTTCGGAATTTTTTTTGGATTCAAATCCATTTAGAATAATATACATGCATTATGATTTTGGTTCTTCATTTTGTGAATGAGTCTACCAATCTTGTTCGTTGCATCCTGAGAAGGAGTTAGGGAAGAACATGTTAATTTTATAAATTAATTGTAATTATGGCTATTATTGATGATAATAATAAGATTCAGTAAAAAAAATATATTTTTAATTTTGTAACTTAAAAATATTTTTATTTGTACTAAAAAATGATTTTAATTAATTTTTTTTAATAATGACACTAACTGTAAAATTACTTTATATTAAACGGTTAAGATAAAAAGTTAAAAATCAATGATGTCAATTGTCTTACTACGGTGGCTAGCATTAACTAGTTACCACTATAGAGTTTTTTTTTTTTTTTTTTTCTATCTTTAGACTTTCCTTAGTTTCTCCAGTTTCTCTTCCCAGTCTCCTTTCTAAATTTTCAACCGTCTTTCTCAATTCTCTCTATCTTGCATCACTAAGCCCCCAAAGCATCATGGGGTCTCCATTGTAAAGGTCTAAAGGGTACCATTCGAAGGTTCAAATCTCTTATGGGTTAGAAAGAGATGATTATGCCATGGTCTAATTTAGTGGATCATTACAAGTTTGAATCAAATCCTATTTCCATAATAGACTTGTTTGTTCCATTTGCTAGAAGTAAAGCTTATAGGGAATCTGTAATAGTTGGTCCTTGATTCTAAGCATTAATGCACGAATTTGTTTGTGGAGATACGAATTTGACTTCAAAACATAATTCTATTGCAAAAAGATTTGTATTAGTTCTGACCATTGGTCCTATGGCCATGGAAAAGTTGGTCAGCAAGACTATGAACAAATGTAAAGGTTTAATCATACTCGGAATCAGGTAATATGTGCTTAAGTTTAGACTAAAGTTCAAACGCCATCACTTGGGTCTAGTGAAGGGGTTGTCTCACTCTCTACAACCACCACCACCCACAACATTTTTGTGGGCTTGGTGAAGGGTTGTTGACCAAGCATAGGTCCTTACTGGCAAGTTTTAAGTCTCAGTGAGCTTTCCATGGTCTTCTTTGACCATTGATAGTGGCCCACCAAGGCACTAAGAACTATACACACCATCTCTAAACATTGCAGCAGTAATTTGTCATTGCTTCCCACCTCTAAGCAACGCAGATCTCTAATTGTTTGGGTGTTATCCCATATTTGACATTTTATTCTAATTTTGTTTATGAAAAAAATATCCTTATCATACTACCATTTGAATATTTTCAACAAGTCCTTATGAAAAAGATTATTGCTCCTAGGTAAGATAACTCTAATGTAATCATGTAGGGTGGTGGTTATTAGGGCACCAACTGTTTCATATGAATTATGGACTACAATTGTTGGTTAAGAGAATACTTGTTGAAGAAACTTAAGAATGTTTTAGGGTATAACTATTATTAAATGATACAAAATACTCCCTCCATATCAAACATAAAGTCATTCTATCATTACATTTTTGTATAGAAAAGAAAGCTATTTTTAGAAAAGTTAAAGTCTGCTTTTCGTTTTTGCCCTTACTTTTTTTTAATGATATATGCATTAAATGCTTTGTCATTTTTAAATGACGGGTGTAAGTGTAATTTTAATACTACTTTTATTAACTTTTTTTAAAAAGTGTGCAAATTGACAGAATGATACTATTTTTACTACAGAGGGAGTATTTTTTATTAGTAGAAATATACGTGAAGGAGGTTGATGTGTATTATAGTTTTATGTAACAAGTCTAATTTTGAGTTTTTTGTTGGCAAGTTGGGCATGATTGAGCATGATTGATATCTATGCACCAACTTGAGGGGGAGTGTAGAAAAGATCAATTGATCTAGTCGTTAATTTACTAGATATTAGGAGAATAAATTTTTAGGTAGTTAAACTAAATAAAGTGCAAAATATTAGAAGTTATTGGTGCCTATTTCCTAGGATCTATTGTTTTCTATTTTTTAGGATTTTTAGGAGTATGTTACGGTTGAGTATTTTTTTTTTCTTATCTTCTGTCTATATAAAGGTGTATCCGTGCATAATATCAGAATAAGAGAGAAAAAGTATCTGTTCTTACTCTTCATAACTTTCACATCTTCCTCCAGTCACCACTGTGAATAGGGAATGGGCCTAGTAGCCATGTCATTGTTTCCTTGCTGCACCTTTCATGTTGCAAGAATATATCACTCTCCATCTGTCCTTTTCACTCATTTGAACGCTCACACATACATGCACACTATGCGTAGGGGTATTCTCTTGTTTGCACTACACTACATGATTTGATTTTGATTTATGATGTTACTTCTATGTTGGTTGCTATCAGTGTTTGAAAAGGCTTAAGGCGCACCGAGGCGCACGCCTGGGTGATGTGAGGCACCTAGGTTTTTTCTTTTTTGGCAGGTTCCCCTTTTTTTTTCCAGTTTTCCTTGATTCTCTCTCTATTTTTTTTTTCAGATGTAGTGGTACATTGTTTTTCCCTTCTTTGTTGTTGTTGTTTTTATTTATTTATTTATTTATATTAGGAAGAAAAAGTTTCTGCAAAAAATATATAGCACAAGGGGGGACCTTTCTTTTTCCCTATATCTTTTGTTTTCCCCTATATCTGCATATATTTTGCAGATATACCAAAATAACTATTTCTTGCTTTAAATTGGTGATAGCAGACTCTACAGTCTCTGCAGCCTGTTTTACCTTTTATAAAATAACTCTTGGTCTCCCCAATTCCCATATTAATTGCAGAATATTTTTACTGCAATCAAGACTATAAATAGACTTACCTTTTTCCAACAAATGACTATTTAACTCCCCTAAGTCCCTGCAGTCTGCATGTAATTTTTTTTTCTGCTGAAAAGGTTTTTTATCCCTCTTCCCTATGTGTCTATTGTGCTCTCAAATTTCTGCTTGATTTTATGCCAAGGCATGCACCTCATAGCCTCTGCGCCCAACGCCTTAGGCGCGCCTTATATGCGCTTCACTTGCCTAGCCTCGCCTAGCACTAGAAAAGCCCCACCCCATATCGCCCTGTGCCTTGCGCCTCAGGCATGCTTTTTCAAACACTGGTTGCTATTACATCTTGATATGATGCATCGCTGGCTAAATATTGTTTTGCTGATTTTGCTTAATGTATGAATAGTTCTTTGACCACATCATTTGCTCAACCTTCTGGAGTATCTCTATCACCTGGTAATACTCTCACATATCAGTTTTTCTGTGATATTCTATTCAACTATTATACATCAGTTGCAATCATCATGGTTAATAAAAATTCTGCTCTAGATTTGAAGGAGATCTATGTTGCTGATAGTGAGAGCAGTTCGGTTCGAGTACTTGATTCCAAAACAGGAGGATCAAGATTATTAGTTGGGGGGGATCCTATCTTCCCTGACAATCTGTTTAAGGTAGACACTCAACACTGCTATCAGTCTTCTATTTGATACTGGCATAAGTAATGTGATACAGATGATAAGGTGTGTTATTTGCGTCATGACATTTGTCAACTCGAAGCTTGATGCCACTATTCTGTTTTCCTTGCCCCACTAAACAGTTTGGGGACCATGATGGAATTGGCTCTGACGTACTTCTTCAGCACCCATTGGGTATATGCTGTGGAAAGGATGGCCAAATTTTTATCACAGATTCCTACAATCACAAGGTACCTGTCTATTGTTGAAATAATTCTTGGTAATATAGCTTGTTCTTAGCAGTTCATTGTTTATTTTTCTGAGTTTAATGTTCTTATGTTGCCTCTTTACCATTCTTGTCCATGCCATGCAGCTAAAACTTTAAAGTCGCAGACCATATGTAGTATTTGTGGTGGCATTTAATCTATAACTATGATAGCTACAGATATCCCAATTTAGTTCTTCTAATGCATATGCTGCCGGTTGCTTCAGGATCATTTCAACTTTCTCTTATCATTTAGCTTCTGATCTATACTTTGGCAGCACGCATTTATGATGAATTAATGTATGGAAACGTTCACTCCACATAGTTTGATGAAACACATTCTAATGTTTGATAAACAGGCCTGGTACTGAATGGCTTAGAAACTCGTATGATGAAGTCTAAAATTGGTGATGTTTAATCTAAAGGTTTTCTTATACATTCTGCTCATTTAAAAAACGAAAAAAAATCTAATTTCTTTGCAAATATATAAAACTGATATTTGCTCAAAAAACTATATGCAAGTCAAAAACTACGTACCTGTACCACTCAAAAAGTTTCTTGAGGCTATTGGCATTTCTCTGCTAGAGATCTATTCATCTATCATCTATGGAATGAAATTGTCTTTATATAAGATTAATCTGATGCATTATTCTATCACAACAAAGCATACCATCAGTTTTGTAACTTCATATCCCTAAATCCAATGTCAGTTTTTAACTTCCAGATATAGTGGACACAAGCTCCCAACTAAGCTGTCTCGAGCTTGAAAATTACCCATGCTTCTTTTTCATCATCATCAGCCTGATTCATGTAGTAAATTATTAGGGCAGACTGCCAAGTGAAGATTAATCTATTGAAATAATAGATGATCCCTATCCTCCATTGCAGCATGACGAAATCTCCATGTATCATTAGTGCTAAATTTTATTTTTCAGTAACCTCTTCTTGGTATGCATCCTATCTTGGTTTGCCAACTGACATAGAGATCGAGGAACATCTAGGAAGATGCAACTGGTCTAGATCATTTCCACCCTACTTTATTTTAGGATCTTTGCCCGAGGATCTAGCTGTGGTAGGTTCACGGGAAGATTCCGGAACTCATGCAATTAGATGAGTTCAAAAGAGTATTAGGTTAATTAAATCAATTGATATGCATGTGAGAAAATTAGGGTTATGGTTTGCGGGAACCAGAGAGAGTAGTGAACAAGAGGAGAGAGAGAGGATAGAGAAAGGGAATCAACAATTTGCTAATTCTCAAAAAATTTAATGGGGACACAACTTCTTATAGGTTATTACAAGCTAGGGTTTGGTAGGTCCTTTATCAATAAGACCTCCTAACCATAATATATCAATCAGCTAAGTAAGGTCCACTAAGAATTAATAAAAAACTAATATCTCCTATTTATTGATAAACTTGATTCTAATGCACTAGGAATAAAATTGGGTCACTCGACCCGGGTGGGTCCAGTGCTAGGCCCAATCCCTGATCAAGAACCCTAACACCTTAGTTCTAATTGGTTTGAACAATTCATAAATGACACTGTTATTAGGCTCCTATTGCATTTCTAAAAGCTTCAAAATTCTATCCTCTTGTGATTTTGTTGGTGATTTATTTATTATGTTTAGTTACCTTACCCACCATTTTCAGAGCCCGTCTTATAGATTTTGAGGCCTTAGGAAAATATACTAGTCCCACCTTTATCGGCCTTATGTTAGTCAAAAGTAAATGTGTTTAAAAATAAATATGATTCCAAATGCTGGATTTGAACCATGCCAAATCCCAAAAACCAAGGCATGATAACCACTAATCGAACAAATTACTTACGCCAAATGTATCTATGCAAATAATATAATTGCTTTGTGGGCCCTGAGTTTCAAAACTATAAAACATTCATCAGAAGGATTGTAAATCTCATTTTGGGTTGCATAGAAATTCAAAATGCTCCTACATTGCAAGTCCAAGGAATTAAATTTGTAGCTTTATATCACCATATAAATATATAGTAAGCAATAATGTTAGGCCCTAAAACTTAATTACCTAGGCCTTGGGCTAAGCCTGACCACGATGAATCTTTTTGCTTTTTCCTAATATGCTACGATGGGCAACCTTTCAGTAGTATTTGTCTTGAAAAATGAACCATTGACTAAGGTTCCATTTAGCTCTTGTATAGTTCAAAAGAAAATGGAGATGAAAATACTATTTTGTATTTGGTTTACTTGAGAGAATGAGCTAGAAAAAGAGTAAGACATAAAATTATTATAGATTAAATATTTTTTTTTAGGGAAGTTTGAAATAATCTTTACTTGGAATTTTATTAGATCTAAATAAAGCCTAACAGTAGGGAATAGTTGAAAGACGTCAAGCATAAATTTTTTTTATTCCCGGGGGCGCAATGTTGCTCTTATAGGTATGTGGATCATTTGGTATTTAATTGATTCAATTCAGAATTCTGAAATGTAATGAATTTACAATCCTTTCTAAGTAAAGTTTGAGAGTTAAAAATTCATAGGATTTTTTTTATAAGTATTTTAATTTTTTTTCTCAATAATGGAGTTTGTTTTACTTCTCACATTTATATTCTTTGTATTAGCCATTTTTCAAAGGAACTAACATAAGGGTAATAATGTCAACAAAGTTCAATATTAAGAAATATAAGCGAATATAATTTCATTTTGTGGTGGGTGAAGCTTCTTGCTTTCCTCACGCATTAACTACGTGAGATGGCATTGGAAGAAGAATTATTATGAAGAGATCAACCAAGAATATAGGAAATAGTTAAAAGACATTAAACTTGAATGGATTAAACATGAGGAAAATATTATCCAAAGATCTTTTGGCACCGTTGCTCTTATAAGTATGTGGCTTCACAATTAGAAAACATAAGTTGTTAATAACTATACAGAGATGCATATCTTCTAGCAATAATTGTTGTTAAGGGCATCAAATGGTTGTTATGAGCACTAAATGAGCACAAAACATGTTGGTGTTAAATGGCTAGTTCTCATTCTAATGATCTTGTCTCATTTGATTGCAATGTTTGTGATTGGATTCTCTATTGAACATGTATCTTCCATATGATCCCAGCAGTGATTTGTTTGTTGCATTCGAATCTACTAATGTTGGAAATGCTCTAATGGAAAATGATAAAGCTTGTAGCATGGCTTCTAATGGTACAGTGCAAATCAAGATGCATGCCAATATTGTAAAAACATTAACCTATGTGAGGTGTGTGCTAGAACTTTGGTAGAACATGATTTCATTGAGCATTCTAGACTTTTGTTAGTTGTACATATCATTATGAAGGTGAATTCTTGAGAGTTTCTAGAGAAGCAATTGATAGTTATGAAGTGGAAGTGAATAATGGACTATATATCTTGCAAGGTAGAAGATCTTCTTATGAATGTTGCTCATTTTTTATTTTGTAGAACATGGTTATATGATCACTTGGTTAAGACTGATTGCAGGCCTAATATTCTTTACTCCCTTTCAAGGGCAAGTGCATCATTCTTGACCTTGTTTAACCACTTAAACTGTTACTTCTCAAACCTATTGACGGTCTAAAGGATAATGCTGCTAAGGATACGATTCAAATCATTGTGCTTATTGTCTTCCATCGGGTAAGCAAGCAAAATGCCCCAGCAAAAGAGAACCAATAATAAATCTCTTTCTTTGCATCATTGCAAGAGAAAGAAGGTTCTGCTCATTCGCTCCATCAAAAGTTAAATGATAAGCAGTTATCAGTCAGTCACCTGAAAACCACCTCATTTCATGGCCTTCTCTACCCTAAAGGGCCCTCATGTACTGCTTGCTGATTGCGATTGGCTTCTTGGACAATTGTACACCTTGAAGTTCTTTGATATTTTCTGGAGCTAAATTCATCTCGTAATGGACTGGGGTAGACCTATTATCAGATGACATACATAAAGACAAGGCATTCAAACTCTCCATTAGTTTCTTTCCCTGTGCATTTGAAATTATCTCAACCTGCACCACCTAGTCTAATACCACATTGATCCTTTCCTTAGCAATTACTGAATCACTAGCAACCTTTAGTGTAGTTCTTTGAACACTGACTGAAGCTCTTGAGGCCTGATGCCTTTTGATTACAGTGATTTTCCATGGCCATATAATTTTGTTTTTTAGTGCATGTTATCAAGGGTGAGCACAAATCTATATGATACTCCCTCTGTATTATAGCATAAGAGTTATAAGGTTTTTAATTTGTTTCACAATATATAGTGTTGTACAAAAACTATCAAAGCATGCTACATTTCCAATTCCAACCTTATGCTACTCTCTTTCTTATTCTAACAAGATAGGGTATTAAAAAGGAAGGTATATCATTTAAAGTAGATGACATTTTCTCTAGATTTTAATACTTGTTAATATATGTGCAGAAACCTTGTACCTCTTATATTATGAAACAGAGAAAGTAACATATTTTTCCGTTATCAAATACTTGATATTCAATGTTTGATATGCTCATAAATTTCCATGGCGATAAAAAGAGATAAAGGTTTCCTATTTGGATCTGGTCTGGGTTGATTGTTTGAAGCTTCCCGTTGATTTTGCAATTGGATTCTCAATGAGAAGTCTCAAATCAGGTTCATGGGTTGACGCTTGCAATATTTTGAATCACCTATTCATTCCTGACATCACATGAAGTAATTACCTATTGGACTTGTAGAGAATATTGGGTAATATTCAGCAGTGAGTTTGATGGATATTATCCATAGGTTGGCAGAATAAAAGGTCCAGATTTGATGCTGGATATTAGGAGCTATTTACTGACTTTCTGAGATATGTTATCACCTATTTATTAGGAAATTGTTAGGATACACGTCAGGAGACTCTACTCCTTGCCTATATATATGTACCCATGCATAATAGCGTAAAATAAGAAAGTGATTAAAAACTCTGTTTTTTTCCCAAACTAACATGGTATCAAAGCCTGGTTCAAACCCAAAATCCTAGATCGAAAATATGGCTTCTGAAGAAACCTCAGCCACCTCCTCAATGCCAAGCAACGATAATGATTGTATTGCTGCCCATTGATCCTTCCAATTTACCATTCATAGACTGAATGGAAGAAACTGTTTAGATTGGGCACAATAGGTAAAATTAGCCATTGATGGATATGGAAGGTTGGGATATCTTACCAGTGAAGAGACCAAACCAGAGGAGAATAATCCCAAATGTAAGACCTGGAAGTCTGAGAATTCCCTAGTTACTACTGCATGGCTTCTCAACTCTATGGAAGGATCTATTGCTAAACCACACATGTTTATGAAGACTGCAAAGGAAATTTGGGATTCCATTCGTGCAACATACTCAGACTTGGAAAACTCATCCCAAATATTTGAGTTGAAGTCTAGACTATGGCACTCAAAGCTAGGAGACAGAGATATAAGCACCTAATATAATGAGATGGTGCTTGGTAGTAGGAGTTAGATCAATGTTATGATGATATATGGGAGAATTCGAATGAGTGTGCTAGGTTTATGAAGTGTGAAGAGAATGATTGTGTCTATATGTTCTTGGCTGGGGTCAACCATATTTTAGATGAAGTAAAAGGAAGAATCTTAGAAAGAAAGTCACTGCCAGGCATAAGGGAAGTTTTTTCAAGATTACAGCAGGAAGAGGCTTGAAAGAGAGTAATGTTGCGCACTCAACAATCAGCTATGGATCCAGAACTGGAGAGCTCTGTCTTAGTTACACACAGACCCAATATAGATGGTGAGAGGAGAAACCATGGTGTGATCACTACAGAAAACCATGGCATACTAAGGAAAAATGCTAGAAACTTTACCCCCACTTGAAACCCCCTAAATCAAAGAGAAATTCTAATGGTAGAGCAATGCAAACAACCATGGATAAAACTCAAGAGTAACAAAATGATTCAGGAGGGTCTCCATTCACCCAAGAACAAGTTGAGCATCTCCTAAAACTCCTTCAATCCTCACAATCCTTTGTTTGTTCTTTCTTTCTAGCTTATCAAGGTAATATAGGCTATCTTGTCTCCTATAATGTCATGTCCACACCTGTCTGGATTATTGACTCCGGAGCAACAAATCACATGACAAACTGCTCCCAATTATTTAGATCTTATTGACCTTGCGCTGGAAATCAAAAAATAAAGATTGCCGATGGATCACTCTCTGCTATTGCCAGCATAGGATCTATCCAGCTCACTCCCTTTCTATCACTTGACAATGTTATCCATGTCCCTAAATCATCATGCAACTTACTCTCTATCAGCAAGTTGACTAGTGATATTAAATGTCAAATTAATTTCTATACCTCACATTGTGAATTTCAATATCAAGTCTTGTGAAGATGATTAGCAATGCTAAGGAGGTTGATGGGCTTTATCAATTCTTGGGGAATTCGAAATCTGGGCAATTTGCCCGCAGTTTATGTTTTAGGTCTACTTCTGTTTCTCATAATTATGAAATAATGTTATGGCACTTCCGTTTAGGTCATCCTAGTTTTAGATATGTAAAACAATTGTTTCCAAAATTATTTATTACTAAAGATCCCACTGTTCTTCATTGTGAAATATGCACTTGGGCTAATCATCATCGATCCATCTATCCCATCCAACCCTATAAACCCACTGCGCCTTTCACTCTTATACATAATGATGTTTGGGAACCCTCACAAATTCCAACCACATTAAGAAAAAGATGATTTGTAACATTCACTGATGATCACACTAGGATAAGCTGTGTATTTTTTAGGAAAGAAAAATGAGAAGTGACAGACATATTTTGGAACTTTTACAACATGGTTCAAAACCAGTTTAATACAAACATTAACTTATTTAGAAGTAACAATGGACGAGAATTCTTTAATGTAGTTTCAGGAGATTTTTTTTTATTAAAAATGGGGATAGTCCACCACAGCTCATGCAATGATAACCCAAAACAGAATGGGGCAACTTAGCGTAAAAATAGACGCCTCTTATAGGCATCTCTAACCATTAGATTTACAACTCATATCTCAAAATATCTATAGGGGGATTCCATCCTAACAACTATTTACTTGATCAACTGTATGCCATCTAAGGTCCTGAATTTAAAACAACCCTTGACACTTTTAACCATCACATCTATAATAATCGTTCATCTAGTTCCTTACAGTTAGTATTTTTGGCTGCATAGTTTTCGTATTTGAGAACAAGGGTGATAAACTTGATGCTAGAGCCAAGCGATGTGTCTTTGTACAATACTCACCTACTATAAAAGGTTACAAATGCTATGACCCCATATCTAAGAAACCCTTTGTTACTATGAATGTTAAATTCTTGGAAACTCGGCCATATTTTAAACCTCATCTTTACGGGGAGAGTTTAGGGGAAGATTCGTCCTCAAAGGGAATGCTGTATAATCTGAATCTGGAATTTACTTCCATTAGTACTAGTGAAGAAGAATGGGTTGAAAATTCCATCTCTATAATGCATGACTAGTAGGAAAATAGGGAGAGTGTGGTGGATGAACTAAACAATAGGAGTAACCCAAGTTTTGGAGAGAGCTTAAATCCTAATTCAGAAATAAATCTTCCTTCAAATCAAGAGAATGAAAATCTATATCCTAACTCACATAACCAGCAAGGAAACAAGACTCCCATTGTTCTTCCTCTTGGTCAGTTGACTGTAACAGAAGTAGGTCCTAAGACTAATAGATACTTTGGGTAGATATACTCATGGAAAACTCCTTACAAAGGTAAAGATTCTGCGCGCCCCTTGCATTGCCACGAAACTTCACCGAGGCCACTTCCTATTACTATAAGTAGTTCTCCTTCTCATTCAAATCAATCACATCAAGATAGCACGCCAATTCTAGATTTGAATCTTCCTATTGCTACTAGAAAAGAGACTAGATCTTGCCCTAGTAGTCCTTTGTATCCACTATCAAAATTTGTCTGTTTTAAACACCTCTCACCCTCTTTTTCTGCCTTCTCTAGTCATGTATCTTCTGTGGAGATTCCAAAGAATGTTCAAGATGCTCTAAAGGTCCCAAAGTGGAAGAAGGCAATCTTTGAAGAAATGAGTGCTCTTGAGAAAAATGAGACATGGGAAGTTGTTACTCTACCAAGAGGAAAGTCTCTAGTTGGGTGTAAGTGGGTATTCACTTCGAAATACAAGGGTGATGGTACTCTGGAAAGGTATAAGGCATGGTTGGTGGAAAAGGGCTTTACACAAACCTGTGGGATTGACTACACCGAAACCTTAGCCCCTTTTGGAAAACTAAATACAATTTGAGTTCTATTATTTGTTTCTGCCAACCTTAATTGGCCCGTTTATCAGTTAGACATTAAAAATGTGTTCTTGAATGGAAATCTAGGAGAAGATGTTTTTATGACACGACCACCGCACTTTGAGGATAAGTTTGGCTTGAAAGTGTGCAGGTTGAAGAAAGCACTTTATGGTTTAAAGCAGTCTCTTCAGGCATGGTTTCAAAAGTTTGCTAAATCTATGAAGAGACAAGGATATACTCAAGTTCAAGGTGACCATACAATGTTTACCAGATACTCAAGAGATGGGAAAGTGTTGGTGTTAATTGTACATGTGGATGATATCATTGTGATAGGAAATGATTTGAAAGAAATGGATCGACTAAAAGTTGGATATGCCAGAGAATTCGAGATCAAGGACTTAGGAGCTCTAAAATATTTTCTGGGAATGGAAGTTTCCAGATCAGGAAAAGGCATCATGATGACTCAACGTAAGTATGTGATGGGTCTTCTTTAAGAAACTGGTTTGAGTGGCTGCAAATCAGTTGATACACCAATAGATGCTAATATAAAATTGGGATCTTATAAAGAAAGTCAGCAAGGTGATACAACTAGGTACCAATGACTAGTTAGGAAGCTAATTTATCTTTCTCACACTTGTCCTAATATTGCCTTTGCTATTAGCTTGGTTATCTGATTCATGCATTCCCCACACATTGAACATTTGAATGTAGCATACAGAATTGTGAGGTACTTGAAAGGGTCAACTTGGCGAGGTTTATTATTCAAGAAGAATAAGTAGAGGGAGATTGAAGCCTTCACTAATGTAGACTGGGCAGGATCCATTGAAGATAAAAAGTCTACTTCTTGTTATTGTGCATATGTATGGGGGAATCTTGCCAATTGGAGAAGCAAGAAGCATAATATGGTAGCAAGGAGTAGCAGAGAAGTTGAATTTCTAACCATGGCTCAGGGGATCTGTTAGCTAATCTGGCTCAGGAGGATTATTAGTGAGTTACGTCTACCAGTTAGCAAGCTCATGAAATTGTACTGTGACAACAAGGTAGCTATAGGCAATGCATAGAACATAGTCCAACACGATCGAACAACACATGTTGAGATTGACAGACATTCCATAAAGGTAAAACTTGAGGAAGGCGCAATCTATGTACCATTTGTACCCACTACTCAACAGACAACATACATTCTTGCAAAGGGGTTATTCAATCCTAATTTTGAGTTTATTGTTAGCAAGTTGGGCATAGTTGATATCTATGCACTAACTTGAGGGGGACTGTAGAGAATATTGGGTAATATCAAGCGGTGAGTTTGCTAGATATTATTCATAGCTTGGGAGAATAAAAAGTCCAGATTTGATGCTTGATATTAGGAGCTATTGATTGAATTTTTCTGAGATATGTTATCTCCTATTTATTAGGAAATTGTTAGGATACATGAGAGGAGACTACTCCTTGCCTATATATGTGTACCCGTGCATAATAACGTAAAATAAGAGAGCGATTAAAAACTTTATTTTTTTCCCCAAACTGACAGGACTAGCTTGGATTAATTTATTTTGATTGGTGAAGCACAATATTTAATATTCTTGCTTTTATTTCTGTCGTTTTCAGATTAAGGTGCTGGATCCATCAAGCAAAAAGGTTTCAACTTTAGCTGGTACAGGAAAAGCTGGTTTTAACGATGGAGCATCTATGTCAGCTCAGGTCGAATACGGTCTTGATTTTTATTTTTATTTTTTTTTCTAATAGAATAAAATAAATTACTCTTCGGTCACTAGAAATGCAGTAACCTTGTAGTAAAAATAACCTCCATATTTTTAATGATACAAGAAAAAACTGCCTTTTTCCTGCACAAAAAATTTCGCTAAAAAAGTATGCATCAGGTTTCTATAAATTGCTAGTTTATGAGCACTTTTGTCCGGACTAATTGAAATAAAGATATTTTAAACTCTACTACTAAGTTGTTTCAAAATTCATGGTAGGAACATTCTCAAATAAAGAGTTCGTGTGTTCTCATATTCTGATGCATACACTTATTAAAATTTTCATGCATAGTGAGTTCTTTATTTCATACTGCTTGTATTTTCCATATGTTGAGCTCTCTAACAATGCGTCCATGTTGTTTCAATAAGATAATTTTCCAGGTAAAAAGCATAGAAGAAACTTTTGGCCTACTTTAAATAAAAAAGAGGACGAATTTTCCTTCCTCTTTATTGTCCGGATGTTTTATAACTTTGTACATGTAAAGCATTTTGAGCCTGCAGTTTTTCTTAAGCTTCCTTTTCAACAAAGTTTGTATTAACTTACATAAGATGACTCTTTGGTCATGCTTGATACGAGGGAGATGAATAGAAGAGAATCAAAAAATGGTGAGGTGATAAATAAGGAGGATAGTTTTTCTATTCCCTCATGTTTTATATGCAGGGTCATTAGGTATAAGATTATCTTTTTTTCTACTAACGAGTTATATAATCTACTAGGGTGATATTTATTATGTACGTTCATTGATTATTTTAATAACCTTTTTTTTATGTTTCGGTGTTTTAATTTCTATTCATGATATAATTATCTACAAGTTACATTACACTAACATTTATTATAATCCCATAAAAGAATCCATTGTAACTTTATTATTACGTTAATTAAATATGAATAACTTTTTTAGTAATTATTACATGCCTCTATGTTTATATTTTTATGTTTTTTTTATATTTCTATTTAGGTATTACCACAATAATAAAGCATTAAGGACTAGAATCCAATATACTATAGAATAAATTATCCTATGACAACGGTGGATAGTGCAAAAAAAAAAAAACAAACAAATAAGTTAGCTTAGCTCATAAATTTTCTATCATTTCCTATGTTGATATAATTAGAGATGAAACTCTAGCTTAGCTTGTTTAGGTTTTTTATAAGCTCGAGTTCAAATGAGCAAGTTTAACATATCGTTCAAGAAAGATAAAAATGTACCCAAAATCTTAGTAGAAATACGTATAATCTATCATGGATCTTGATTATGGGCTAGACCAATCTTTGAGCCCTGTGGGCACATCAATCTAATGTTAAATCCTATTGCGTTAGACCTAAGTTTATTGATAAGCAACAAACATTAAGTTTTATTGGTTATTAATGGGCTTTAATTTATTAGTTAATTGGTGTATTATAATTAATAGGTCTTACTAATAAAAGGCCTAGTGAACCCTTAACTTTCTCCCCAAACAATAACTAACTATAAATAAGAGGTTGTAGCGTCACTAATTAAACAAGTTGGAGAATCTCCAATCTCTCTTTTTCTCTCTACTTTCTCTTTTCTCTAATTCTTATGAACCTTAACACTAATTCCCAAATTCATGAACAATTAGTTCTCTTCAATTATCCTTGATGTGAGGATATCCTACAAAAGGTCTTATGCAGTGCACTATAGAAGGTATAGGTGACCCTATAGGAGGAGTGTTGTGCCCTATAAGTGAAGGGATGGTATAACTTAGGGAAAGGGATAGTATGCCATACAGGAGGATGCTACAGTGACTACGCCTTAGAATTGGGTTGTGCAAGTGGGAATTGACTGCATTGAGCTAGTTGGGCTTGTGAAGCATGGGAGGTTAGGCTTTATCAAGGAAGATTTAGTTAGTTAATTGTTATTTATTTAGTTATTAATTTAATTTATCTTATAGTGTGAATTATCTTATCGTAAATTGTTAGATAAGATAAAGCTCATAAGGATTTTATTTGGTTCGTATTCATAAGCTACTATAAATATGATCGGTACCATAAATAGTACTTAGTTATTAGGAAGTTGAGGGTCATTCATTATCTTATTTGTTTACTTAATGATTAGGTAGCTTATTAGGAAATTAGTTGAGATTAGATAGAGTTAAGAATATGATTTATCTTGTGTTTTAGAATATTCAGTTTGAGGTGGTGCAATATAGATATATAAATCACGTGTAATTAACATTGTTAATCATAGTTGAGTAGAATTAGTGAATTGAGATTTTCTCGTTGAAATCTTTTGTGAGTATTGTTGTTTTTTGTTTAGGTTATCTACGTGAGTCATCAGTTATATATTTCGTAAATTATCATATATGTAAGTGATAGTTTAGAAATTTCTTGATTATTTTCGGTGTGAGCTTAATCTAAAGTAGTTTGTGAGTGTTTTAAACACCTACATTCATATCCCATACTTGCCACCACCGTATATTACCACCATTCATCACCTTTTACTATACACATGTACCATAATTTCATAATCCATAACTTTATCCTAAAATTTCATAATTCATAATTTCACATTGTGCAATTCTGCCATGTATCAACCCTTATCGCTCCCACTTGAACCTATGGAAAATTCTCCTAATCTAACTATTATTCAAGCCCTGAAAGGTATTGTGGAATTGATTTTGGCCATGCCAAATTCCGCAACTGAGCTAAGGATTCTATTACTTCTTTAGTATATGTGTGAGTTGGTGAGAACGAAGAGAGTGGGATGAGGAAACTTTTAGAGGTATGTGCTCAAGTGTGGAAAATTTTCATGACCACGCCTCCTACTACCACCTCATCATTGTCGCCCCTCCGATCACCTTGTTTAAACCACTGTAGGGTCGCACACTTAGTCACTCTTGCCACTACCACCACTCTCTCACTTACACCCGCCACCTCAATCACTCTGCAGATCCATCTCCAAACCACTGTGAAGACCCCGGCTGCTTCACCTAGCCTCGTTAGTCACTACCATAACCCTTACTATCTTAAACCATCCTTTCTCCCAACTATACCTAGCCCTGACCACCCCGAAAGACTCTTCCATCTTCGCCACATCCATATCTCCTAGTCGCCCTCAACTCTTTATCAACCCAAAAATCACAAGCCAACCTTAACCCATCCTCGCCGCTGCCCCAGACCATACTATTACCACCTTGACTCCCCTCATCAACCCATCATAGGTAAGCCCTCCTCATGCTATAACAACACACTGTCACCTTCACTAACAACCCTTAAAACCACCATTTAAGCCTCCCTACCCCATTACTGAGCCCTACCAACCTTGGAAAACTCCCCCACCTTGCTTGTTGCCCTTCCTTAAGCCACAAAACCCATTGCCCCTATCTTAAACCCTAGCCTAGCCAGCATTGTCTCCATGAGTTAGGCGACACCATCCTTTTCTGGCTCAGAAATCACCTAAGTTCCATATGATAATCTAGCCATTTAAGTTAGGGCATGCTTTCCCACCTTAGGCCCCTCCAAGTGGTTTGTGTCTGATTCGTCATCATGAGGATAGTCACAAACCCATCTACGACTTTTAGGTTGCCTTAGAAAACACTGGTATGTTTATGATTATCCTATTAAGAGTCCATTACCCTTGAAAATCTATTCAAATTATACTAGAAGTAACTCACAAAACCCAAGTCTTGCTAGACATGATTTGGAGCTACTCTTGGATTAAGTCAGAGTCTCTCCATCACCGATTAGTCCCTTAGTTCTATCATATTAGACTTAAGTTTATTAATAAGTAGTAGGAATTAGTTTTTAATAATTTTTAATGGGTTTTAGTTTATTAGTTGAATTTTGTTTTATTGTTAATAGGGTTTGTTAAACTCTAAGCCTACCAAACCCTAGCTTGCTCCCTAGGCTGTAATCAACTATTAATAAGAGACTATAACCTTAGTAATAGACAAGTTGGAAAGTGAAAGAGATTTGAAGTCTTCGACCTCCCTTTTGTGATCTACTTTCTCTTCTCTATTGTTCTTATAAACCCTAATCCTACTTTTGCCCTGATCTCTTCCCCTTGAATTCATTTAATTTCATGAGAAATACTCCTATTTTGATTATTACTTAAGTTGCAAAAGGTATTTAGGAACCACAGAATTTGGGCCATTCCATATTCTTCCCCAAAAGTTAAGATGAATTAGCAAAATAGTTCAAATGTGCCTAAAATATCACCAAAACATCTTTGGAGCTTCAAATATCTTTGACTTGTGATATAATAACAATGAAAATAACTATTTATCATATCATTCCTTTGTAAGACAATGAATCTACATTCATAATCCTCAATTTTTTATACATTTTAGGAACCTTTAACTTCTTCAAAACCCGATACGAAAATCAGATTAACTAGTATGTAAATCAATCATCCAAGGAGAAAGCTCTAAAAAAAAAAACACAAATATAGCATGGACATGAAGCAATCAACAAACAAAAGTAATAATAGTTATATCATCTTATGCTTGGGCATCCACCATGATCTTAATTTATTCTCATTCAACATCATCCTAATTACTAAATTAAAATTTATTCAATGATGTTTTTAGTCTTTAACATAAAAGCTACTTTTACTTTTTACTTTTAATGATGTTTTTAGCTTAGCTTAGCTTATCAACTTGTAAGGAGCCTCCCAAGTCAGATGTAAGACATTGGGAAGGTCCCAAACAATTATGATTTCTTTGTTTCAGCTAGTACAAAGTCAACTTTAGTTTTGGTTAAGATTAAACTAGTTAAAGTTAGTCTCTTTGACAGCTAACTAGTTTGATTAGTTAACCAAACCAGTATTTTTTTTTGTTGAGTTGTATTACAACTAAATGAGACCCAACACTCTCCTATAAGTGTTGGGCTCACACTTGAATGAAAAAACAACTCAGAATTTGGCTATCTTATTTCTCTCAGCAGAAATCAATCACCTTCAACTCTAGTGCATGAGTTTGAAGTTTGAATCCTAAAATCTCACAAGATTTATCCTAAGTGTTGAAACCTTAGGTGGTTCTTGTTAGTATATGATATAAGGAGGTACCAAAGATCATATTCAACCCATTTTCTTCACCCTCTTCTCTGTTTTCTTATTTAGTTATCCCCCATTGATAACAACCTTCCTAACTTGACCCAATTTGTATTGGCATATGCATCATTTACTACATGAGGAAAAATTATGCTTCAGCCAAGGAGTGATGGGCCATTCGGAATCCTTGTAAAAATAGGCAACAACCCATTTAGGTTTGAACTACCACAAGACATGGGGAATATATTAACCATATTTAATGTGGGAGATTAAATTTCCATATGATTATAATTAGCCTCTTGATAAAACTGAGGATCCTTCTCAAGAGAGAAAGGATTATACAAGAGCATCCCAGTCAAATAATAGTAATTTAATCATTAATTTTTCTGAAATAGAAGTCCCCCAAACCCCTTTACATTAGACTAGTTTAATGAATTAAATTAGTATAATCCATGAAACCATACATAACAAGACATCAAACCATCACCTTTTTGACACCTTAGATGGCTGAAAAATGGCTCTCCAAGTTAGCTATGCTCTGGCCAAAAGCTGCAGGAGGGAGCACTTTTTGGGGCTGATTGGGTGCAGAAAACGAAGGGGGCAGGAAGATCGGCAGCAGTCAGTTTTTGGGGAAAGTACAACCATGCTTCTTATGATTTTTAGCAGTGTTACTTTACTGTAAAAGTCGGACCTGTTAAAAGGCTATTAAAGTAGCTTTTTACTCTTTTACTTTTTGTACAGTTAATCATGACTACCTATTATTTAGCTTGTTAACTTCTAGGATTAATAAAAGCCAGATAGTAAGCATGGGAGGGGCAGAAACTCGTGTTTATCAGGCCAAGGAAGGTCAATGGTTGATTGCCTCCCGGTTAGATCTAAACTAGGAAGGTTAGTTCTCTTAAGACAACCATTAGTTTGGTCCTAAAGAAGTCAGCTTTTATTTTGTTAAGTTGTAACCGAGAAAGCTTAACAACTTTCTATAGGTGTTGAGACTTTTTCTGAATGGAAACAGAACTTATTGGCTGCTCAATTTCTCTCATTTTCAAGATTGATATCTTCAAAGTCAAGTGAACATTTTGATTGAATTTCCTCACAAATCTTATGGTTTTATACCAATAGTTGTAAACCTTGGTTGGTGATTGTAAGTAAATAATCATAAGAAGTGCCTATTGATCATTTTTTTCCTCTCTTTTATCTCCCCAATTTTGTTCTCTTTTGGTGGTACTCAAACCAAGTCCACCATTAATTTAGTTTGACCCAATTTGTATTTTTGTATTTTTTATGCATCAATATTGAAAGTTATGAAGTGTAAGAACAAATAATTTTTCTCTCTTATTCTAATATTATACACAGATACACCTTTATATAGGCAGAAGATAAGAAAAAGATATACTCAACCGTAACATATTCCTAAAAATCCTAACAAACAGAAAATAACAGATCCTAGGAAATAGGCAGCAACAACTTATAATATTTTGCCCCTTATTTAGTTTAACTAACTGAAACTTTGTTCTCCTAATATCTAGTAAATTAACAACTAGATTTATTGACCTTTTCTACACTCCCCCTCAAGTTGGTGCATAAATACCAATCATGCCCAACTTGCCAACAAAAAACTCAAAATTAGACTTAAATAAACCCTTTGTAAGAATATCTATTGTCTGTTGAGTAGTGGGTACAAATGGTAAACAGATCACTCCCTCCTCAAGCTTCTCCTTTATATAATGTTTATCAATCTCAATATGTTTCGTTTGATCGTGTTGAACTGGATTTTGTGCAATGCTTATGGCTGCACAGTACAACTTTATAGGCTTGCTTACAGGTAGATGTAACTCTCTCATATTAGCTCACAAATCCCCTGAGCCATAGCTCAAAATTCAGCTTTAGCACTGCTTCTTGCCACCACACTTTGCTTCTAGCTCCTCCAGGTGACTAAGTTCTCCTATATATATGTACAATAACCAGAAATAGAATTCCTATCTTCAATTGATCCTGCCCAGTCTGCATCAGTGAAAGCTTCAATTCCCCTCTGCTCATTTTTCCTAAAGAACAAACCTCGCCTAGGTGACCCTTTCAAGTACTTGACAATCCTGTATGCAGCATTTAGGTGTTCTGTGCATGGGGAATGTATGAACTAACTAACCGGACTAATAGCAAAGGCAATGTCAGGACGAGTATGGGAAAGATAAATTAACCTTCCAACTAGCCTTTGATACTTGGCTGCGTCAACAGGCAGACTTTCTTCATACGTCCTTAATTTTGTATTAGCATCTACTGGTGTATCCACTGGTTTACAACCACTCAAACCAATTTCGTGAAGATCTACCACATACTTCCGTTGAGTCACCATAATACCTTTTCTTGATTTAGCTGCTTCCATTCCCAGAAAATATTTTAGAGCTCCTAAGTCTTTGATCTCAAATTCTCTTGTTAATCCAGCCTTTAAGCAATCCATCTCTCTCAAATCATTCCCTATAACAATGATATCATCCACATACACAATCAATACTGATATTTTTCCATCTCTTGAGTGTCTTGTAAACATTGTATGGTCACCTTAGGCTTGAGCATATCCTTGTCTCTTCACAGATCTGGTAAATTTTTCAAACCAGGCTTGAGGAGACTGCTTTAAACCATAAAGTGCCTTTTTCAACTTGCACACCTTCAAGCCAAACTTCTCCTGAAAGCCTGGTGGTGGTGTCATGAATACCTCTTCTCTTAGGTTGCCATTCAGAAACGCATTTTTTACATCTAACTAGTACAAGGGCCAATCAAGGTTCGTAGCAACAGATAGAAGAATTCGAATGGTATTTAGTTTTGCCACAAGAGCAAATGTTTCAGTGTAGTTAATTCCATAGGTTTGTGTAAAGCCTTTTGCCACCAACCGTGCCTTGTATCTCTCAAGAGTGCCATCAACCTTGTATTTCAAAGTGAATACCCACTTACATTCAACAAGAGACTCTCCTCTTGGTAAATTGACAACTTCCCACGTCTTATTTTTCTCAAGAGCACTCGTTTCTTCAAGAATTGTCTTCTTCCACTCTAGAATAGCTAGAGCATCCTGAACATTCTTTAGGAATCACTACAGAGGACACATGAGTGGAGAAAGCGGAGAAGGAGGGTGAGAGATGTTTAAAACAAACAAATTTTGATAGTGGATATAAAGGTTGACTAGTACAGGATCTTGTTCTTTTTCTAGTGGCAATAGGAAGGTTCAAATCTGAAACAAAGGTGCTATCTTGAGATAATTGATTTAAAGGAGAAGGGGAGATACTTACAGAGGTAGGAACTAGCCCTGATGTAGATTCATGGCAATGCAAAGAGCGTGTGAAATCCTTCTATATATGAGGAGTTTTCCTAGAGTATATCTACCCAAAGTGTCTGTTAGTCTTAGGGCCTTACTTCTGTTTCGGTGGACTAATCAGATGAAGGAACAATGGACTCATCGCTTCCTTGTTGATTATGAGGGCTAGAAGGTTGGTTTTCATGCTTCTAATTTGAACGGAGATTCTTTTTAGAATTAGAATGTAAACATGGGTTGTTTCTATTACTTAATTCATTCACTAGCTCCACCCCACTCCCTATGTTCCTGCTGATCAAAAATAGCATGTGGCTGTGTTTCAAAAAAGTTTGTCATTGGTGCTATTGGTGGTGAATTCAAGATCCAAATCATGCAAAACTCCCCTTGAAAACAAGTCCTCTCCTACAGTCTCCCCCTAAGGATGAGGTTTAAAATATGGTTGTGTTTTAAAGAATTTGACATCCATAGTGATAAAGGTTTTCTAGGAGATGGGATCATAGCATTTATAACCCTTTTTAGTAGGAGAATATCCTAGGAAGACAGATCGTTTGGCCCTAACATCATATTTATCACCCTTGTTTTCAAGGATATAGGCTGTATAACCAAAAATTCTTACAGGTAAAGTACTAGACAATCGATTATTAGGACAGAAATGATTGAAAGTATCCAAGGACATTTTAAAATTTAGGACCTTAGATGGCATACGGTTAATCAAGTAAAAAGCTATAAGAATGGAATCCCCCCATAAATATTTTGGGATATGAGTGGCGAATCTAATGGCACTAGAGACCTCTAGATATATATTTGTTTTTACGCTCAGCTACCCTATTTTGTTTTGGTGTATCATTACATGAGCTTTGATGGACTGTTCCCTTGTTTAAGAAGAAATTTCCTAGTGTTGCATTGAAGAATTCTCTTTCATTGTCACTTCTAAAGATTTTAATGGTTGTGTTAAATTGTGTTTGAAGCATATTATAAAAATTCCTAAATATATCTGTTACTTCTGATTTTTCTTTCATTAAAAATACCCAGCCCATTCTAGTATGATCATCAGTGAAAGTAACAAACCATCTTTTTTCTAAAGTGGTTTGCATCCATGAGGGTCCCCAAACATCACTATGTATGAAAGTGAACAGTGCGGTGGATTTATAGGGTTGGGTAGGATTGATAGATCGATGATGTTTAGCCAAAGTGCATATTTCACACTGAAAAATTGGAGGATCTTTATTAACAAATAGTTGTGGAAACAATTGTTTTAGATATTGAAAACTAGGTTGTCCTAATCGAAAATGCCACAAGATTATTTCATGATCATAAGAACCAGAAGTAAACTTAAAACATGAATTATGAGCAGAGGGCCCAGATTTTGAATCACCCTCAAACTGATAAAGTCCATCAACCTTCATAGCATTGGTAATCATCCTCCCCGAAACTAGATCCTGAAATTCACAATGTGAGGAATAAAAATTAACTCGACATTTAAGGTCACTAGTCAACTTACTAGTAGAGAGAGATTGCAGGACAATTTAGGAACATGAAGGACATTATCAAGAGATAGTAAAGAAGTGAGTTGGATAGATTCTATGCCAGCAACAACAAAGAATGATCCATCTACAACCCTGATTTTGTTATTTCCAGCACAAGAATGATAAGGAATAATTAGGAGCAATTGTCATATGATCTGTTGCACCAAAATCAATTATCCATATAGATGTAGACATGACATTATAGGAGATGGGATAGCTTATATTACCTTGATGAGCTAGAGAATAGGAAGAACTAACAGGGAACCGTAAGGATTGAAGAATTTTTCAGGAGATGCTCTACTTTTTCTTGAGTGAATGGAGACTCCCCTGAATTAACTTGTTGTTCTTGAGTTTTATCTGTGGTTGTTTGCATTGCTTTACTGTCAGAATTTCTCCTTGAGTTAGGTGGTTTCAAGTGAGGGTGTAGTTTCCAGAACTTTTCCCTAGTATGCCATGGATTTTTGCAGTGATCACACCATGGCTTCTTCCTCCTCTCACCATCTGTACTAGACCCACGTGTAATCAGAGCAGGGCTCTCCAATTCTGGACCACTAGTTAATTGTTGAGGGTGCAGCATAACCTTCTTCCGAGCCTCCTCTTGCCTTAGCTTTAAAAAAACTTCTCGTATGCCTAGCAGCGGCTTTCTTCCTAAGATTCTTCCTCTTACTTCATCTAAATTATGGCTGACTCCAGCCAGGAACATATAAACCCGATCATTCTCTTCACGCTTCATAAATCGAGCACAGTCCTTCGAATTCTCTCACTTGTCATCATAACATTGATCTAATTCCTACCACCAAGTTACCATCTCATTATAGTAGGTGGTTATATCTCTGTCTCCTTGTTTTGAATGCCACAGTCTAGACTTTAACTCAAATATTTGAGATGAGTTCTCTAGATCTGAGTATGTGACATGAATGGAGTCCCAGATTTCCTTTGTGGTCTGCATAAACATGTGTGGTTTTGCAATAGACCCTTCCATTGAATTGAGTAGCCACGTACCTACTAAGGAATTTTCAGACCTCCAGGTTTTAAATTTGGTGTCATGCTCCTCTGGTTTTTTCTCCTCACCAGTGAGATAACAAAGCTTACCACGTCCATCAATGGCTAATTTGACAGGTTGTGCCCATTCTGAATAGTTTCTTCCATTCAATCTATAAACTGTGATCTGGAAGGATGAGGGAGCAGCAATACTGTCATTGCTGTTGGTTGCCATGGAGTTGGTTGGGGTCTCTTCGGATGATGCCATTTTTCCCTGCTTAATTATTTTTTTTTTCTATAGCTTTGATACCATAAAAGTTATGAAGAGTCAGAACAGATACTTTTTCTCTCTTATTCTGATATTATACACGGATACACCTTTATATAGGCAAAAGATAAGAAAACGATATACTCAACCGTAACGTACTCCTAACAAATAGAAAATAACAGATCCTACAAAATAGGCAGCACCAACTTCTAATATTCTGCCCCTTATTTAGTTTAACTAACTGAAACTTTATTCTCCTGATATCTAGTAAATTAACGACTAGATTTATTGACCTTTTCTACAAATATGTTTCTATCTCATAGTTTATTTCCCTAATAATGACCCCCCATCCTAAACAGGATACACAAGGGGAAGAACGTGTCCCGTTTTCTCACACCCCCACCCCCTCTCATGCATGCTCTTACATGCCCACAAGCCTTCTGTAAGTTCAATCTTACATGTCCACAAGCCTTCTGTAAGTTTAATTTTATGATGGTACTAGATTATTTTCATTGATGTTAAATGCCCTTGAATTTTCAGTATTCATTGACATAACAATCTCTGTAATTTAGTTTTCTTTATAGTGCCATTTGGGTTCTTTCGATACTGCCCATGTATATTGAAAGCCCTTGGGTTTTTTGTATTCTTAGGTTTGATATTCGTTCTCCACTTTAATTTTGTTGATGGTACCTTTTGATTTATTTACATGAATAATAACAGCCCATCCATTTTTTTTATTCATTGATATATTTTATTTTTATAAGAAGTTATGATCACCTTGTATCCTTGGATGCTGCTGCTTGTAAAATATTTCAATGAGTAGGATGCTCATTGATTTTGAATAGTTATTCTTCTCTTTTTCCTATCCTTTGCCAATTGATAGAAATGTTACTCTTTGTGTTCTAGCACGAGGACTGAGTTGGCATATAATTTGTCTTTTAGTGATATATTTTATTTGTTGCAGCTCTCAGAGCCATCAGGAATTGCTGAAGTTGGGAATGGTGATTTTCTTCCCTGTTATTGGCACACTTTTATTCATGGTGCTGATCTATGATTGTTCCATGATTATCAAGTCTTTGATAAAAATCTTTGTTTCATTCAAACATCAGTTCAATTGGACATCCTACCGGGAGAATGTTCATTGTCTTCTTGGCTTTTGTTTAGCTTGTACCTACGATATGGATGGGTTTTAAAACAGGCTTTTGGCTGACCTGTATTGCAGGAAAACTCTTAATAGCTGATACAAACAACAGTGTGATCAGATACATTGATTTGAGTCAAAGAGATAGAAAACTTCTTACACTAGATCTGAAGGGGGTGCAACCTCCTGCACCAAAGGCACAAACCTTAAAACGCCTAAGAAGGAGATTGCCTGCTGACACTCGTATCATAACTGTTGATGGTAGTTCATCAAATGATGGAAGCATACTTCTTAAAGTATCTGTACCTGAAGGTTATCATTTCTCAAAGGTATCTATTTGCTTCTCGTTCTCACCTACACAAGCATGGCATTTCATTCTTTTCGTAATGCAAACACACAGCAATATGGAAATTTCTAGTACAAACATAAATGCCTGTTTAATTGTTTGTCAACTATTTTGCATGCTTCGAGACTTCTTACAGACATAACTATGCAGGAAGCACGCAGTAAATTCTCAGTAGGTGCTGAGCCTGAAAATGCAGTTGTTATTGATCCCTCAGAGGGCAATCTCAGCAAGGATGGATCTGCTCTACTTCATTTTAAGAGAAATTCTCTTTCGTCTTCCTTGGGAAGAATTAATTGCAAGGCATGTCCTCTTAAAACCTCCTTGAAAGTCTTCATCGAACTATCATCCTGTAACATGTAGAAGTTCTAAAGGAGCCAGTTACTTCATATTTATACTTTTAGCAAGTAGAAAATTTTCCGTTTCTATCTCTAACTTCTAATAAAACAAGAAAATAGAAAATTGAGAAATTGCTTTCATTTCTAGAGAAACAATTTTCCATGATGAAAATTTGGAAAATGTTGTCAATTTGATTTTAGATAGGAAACTGGAAAACTGGAATTGCTTTCCACTACATTCTATATTTTTATTAATTTATATCTAATAAGCAATTCCTAATCCCGTACAAATTGAGAATTTGCTTTCATTTGTATGGCATTATGAAACCATTTTTCATGAATGAAATTTGAAAAATGTGTTCAGATTAAATCCATTTGGTTTTAGATAGCAAAGTGAAAACCGAAAAACTGAAATCGCTTTCCATTTTTAATTTTATCAATCTATATCTAATAAGCAATTCCTAACCTTATACAAGAAAGCCAATAGGATTGACATTTGATGCGCCGAAAAAAGCCTCAAACCGTCGTTTCATCCTATCCAATCAATAATTGATCCAATTGTATTCTTTATGAGCAAGAAACTCATATTAACCGACCACCACCCAATAAGAAGTAAGAAGCTCACTGTCAGCAGGACCAAAAAGACCTGTGTATACAATATTTATTCAAAAGTTCTCATGGGTCTAAGCTCTACTAGATTGAAAGCTAGAGCAGCTTGTTTTTTAAAGACCCACGAGAACATTTGAAAATAGTTTGCTTTAATAAAATGTATATTATGTTATATATTGTTCATGGAGTATTTCTAGTAGTAACAAAGAAGGCCCTAATAGAAAAAAACAGATAGGTAAAAATGAAGGTGTGCCTTCCTGTTTAGGCGATCCATGAATTGTTATATATTAATTGTATTGATGATGCTCAAAATTGGGTTCCACGTTACTTTTTGCTGCAAAAAGGTAAATAAAAATCTATCAAGGAACCCATCCATTTATACCTTTTCACTTGTGACTCTTCAATCTAAATGCCATCTTATTCATCTACTATAATTCAAATACTTTTGTGAAATTATTAGTTATAGTGCTAATAAATGTTATACCACAACCTGGAAAATAACAATATTACAGAATAATTATTATCAGTAATATCAATTAATATTATTAGCCACAAAATATTATTTTTTGTTTTCCAATTGTAATTACTAATGGTTATTAATTATTAATAAATAATATTGATAATTATAATTATTACTGAATATTTTGATTAATATTATTATTTACTATTATTCATAATTACATTATATTTCAGCCTTCAATCATGGTACTGAAAATATAATAAAATAATTTTATTCTTATTAATATGGCCTTTAATAAAAATCATTATTATTCTTTATATTTATGATAGTTAATGGTTAATAATTAATAATAATAATAATAGAAATTTTATCAATAATATCTTTACTTCATGTAATCATCGTTAATTGCTAATGGTTAAAAATTATTATTGATCATTGTTTCGTATTTAAAATAAAATAATAATTAATTCATTTAGTTATAAAAAAATTATTACAAGATAATAAATATTATTAAGAATAGTTTTTATGTTGAAAAGTATGTTTACTCATAGCTTAATGTAAATAAATATTATTTTTACTATCAAATCTACCAACAATTATATTCATGCAAACTACAGGTAAAGTAGTGCTCTATTTGTACGATTGTGTTTTTCCTATTCACTAAATTAATAAAAAAACCAGAAAGATTTTTTGGCCTAAAGAGTCCTTAAAGTTTTAATTTTATACAGAAGATAAATGGTTAAGATTATAAAATGTTGATGGACAAGATCAAGTTGGGGCATCGATGCTTTTTTAGGAGTCCAAACTCTTGGATTCTAATTTTTTGGGGTAATTAACATCCAAATGGTGGAATTCTAGGGATTATTTGGGCTTCAACATTTTTTTGAGAACCCATAATGCACATGGTCTTATGAGCTCAAATGTCTGCTAGCCCAAGCATGCTCATAGCGAGGTGAAATCTCAACAAAAGATTGTACTCTCACAGCAAGTTGGGAAAAAATTCTGCAACTGCTACAAATTCAAAGAGGAAGGAGCCTTTGAATTGTGACGCGAGTACTTCTTGGGAACTGAATCAGGAGAAAAGTGAGACAGGGTAAGTATGAGGGGTGCAAATGACTACTACTCCAGAACCTGCTGTTTCAATGGGACCAGCATGTTGCCACAATTGAAGAATCACTATAAATGCCGATGGAGGATCAAATTATTACTTGGAAGGAGATGCTTCTGGCAAATCACAGGCTGGAAAAGGAATGAATTTATGGTATTTAGGACTTGTGGTTGTGGATGGAGTCTTAAAAGCACAAGTATAGGAGATGGAGGTGTGCAAGGAAACACAATGTTGGAAGACTGCAATGGTTGGTTTGTGCTGGGCCCAAAATGCCTGCATATGCTCCTGAAGCGATTCAGAATATACAATGCACGGATTGTATGATGAGCAGGGGCAATGCCTCGCTGGGACCAGAATATAGCGAATGAAGTTTCGAAGTTTTATGAGAAGCCCTTGGTACAAGCAGTAGCCTCACTACAGCTGTTGAAATGTGTCACCAAGGGGTAGTACTTTCTCATGAGAGTAGGCTACAACTCCTAGTAATACCAATTGCAGTTGAAAGGAAGTAGTACTCTCAATGTGGGATTCAAAGGCTCTGGGATCAGATGGTTATAGTCCATGTTTCTTTGTAAAATCATGGAATATCATAGGTAGGAGGAGATATAGTGACAGCAGAGATGGCCTTTTGGACAAACAAAAGGCATATGATTCAATAAATTGGGGCTTCATTATCTAAGTGCTAAGGAACTTTGGCATTCCTGTGAATATCGTGGAGATGATTAAGCAGTATATTTCCACTGTATGAGTATCGTTCAATATAAATGGCTCACTTTCACAACCTATGCGATGTTACTAAGGGTTGAGACAAGATGGCCTCCTCTCACCCGACCTACTTGTTATCGGCATGAATTATTACATAGGATTTTGAAGGGTCTTTAGAGAGATAAGGGTATCCAGATGTCATAGTTGAAAGAAAATTGATTTTGGCCCTTTTGTTCTTGGCTTATTTTTACATCTTAGTATCAATTAGATAATCAGATATGACTAATGTAATAAATATTAATATTACTATTGATTTAAGTACTATAAAAATTCTCTTTAGAAGATTATTAATATTAATAGTAATAATAACAGTTGATTTAATAATATAAAAATAACAATAATTCGTAATGATGACAATTGATATTAATATTAATTTCATAACAATATTAATAATTAATAATAATAACAATGATTAATTTATTAAGTTTATTAATAATTAATAATAATAATAATAATAATTAGAAAAAATGCACAATATGACCCTAGATTTAAGCGAAATATACAATATACCTTGAATTTTCACAAACAAACGATATAAACTTTACTTTAGGGGGCTATACACCAAATAACCTTCCATAACCGGTGACCATTAACTTGCGGTCAGAATTTAGAAAAAATCAAATTTGAGCCTATGAAGACAATTTTACCATCACCTATTTTATTGAGCATTCTCTCCATTTTTTTATATAGATGATCATGGATGAATAATCTTCTACAATGCAGGACCTTTATTTGGATATTATAAGTTGCAAAACAATTCCAAAAAGAAGTAGATGTTTCGACTTGTGTAGGTTGATTTCAGTGACTTTGGTAACTTGATATTGATCTAATCCAAGATCAAATTAATTCAATAGAGAAATCACTTATTTCTCTATAGAATAATCTGCAATTCCTCAAGAAACTCACACTTGAAGAAGAAGAGAAGAAGAAGAGGCTCGAATTGCTCTCAAATTGTCGATTTCCTTCATTAGTTATTCTCCTCAATGTACAACACCCTATATATATATATATATATATATATATATATATATACACACACACATACACAAGGCTTAGTTCATTCGTTATTAATCAAACCCATATAACCGGCCTAATTAACAAAGATTAACTATATGCGCGTTTATATTATATATATATATATATATAGATATATAGTGATTATAGTGACAAATTACAAATATGATAAAGTATACAATAAAATAATAAAGCTACACAAAATTATAAGTATGTAATACATTAAATAATCACATATAATCAAGCTTTGTGTCTTGTAGCCTTGTCTTGCATGAAACTTTGTAATCATTATAATGCCATTGTCTTGTACATTAGATAGCTTTGATGGATTGATCTTCTTGCAAACGTATATAATAATTGCAATAGTTACTTTATAAAACATTAAAAGTATTAGGATCTTCAAGAACAATCTGTACCATCTCTAAGTATGCTAATTCTTGTTCTTCATTATTAGAAGAGTATGATTGAGATGCTCCTTTATCATATTTCTTACCACTTTCTGTCTTCTTCTATTTTTTTCTTCTTTTTTTTCTAATTTTTTTAAATATCAATTAGAATTTTAGATCTTTTTTCTACCTTCATTCATTTTCTTTTCATCGAATTTATTTAGTTTTTGAACAAAAAATGTTAAGATTTTGAAAAATCAATCCTTTATTTTCCTCCTCCCTTCCCCTTTGTTTTCTTAGACTCCGTTTCAACGCCACCTATTGCCAGCCTTGTTCCCAGCCCAATTCGACACTCTGCCTAATGCCACCATAGCTCATATTTCTTCTTCTGGTCAGCGGTTCACTAATGCCACCACCCACCCATCACCAGTTCAATCACTGCCTTCAAATCTGAGTTAAGTTGAATTTTTGATTCTAGAATGTTCATCCCTTATCAGAATAGGTCGAAGCCCCAATTTTAGTTGAAAGTTGGTTGTGGGTTTGGATCTGGGATTGGTGGTGTTCTTTGTGCTTCTCACAGATTGAATCTCCAATTTTTGTTTTAGTGATTGAAATCTTGGATTTGGGATTTGTTGTGTTTGTTGTTTTAGTTTCTTCTGAGATGCTATGGTTCCCAACCTTGGTGCTTCTCAGGGACTTTTGGTTGTTGACAGTCTGGAGAGGCTTAGTGTGAAAACAGAGGCTGAGTGCTAGCGGTAATGATCTTAGCAGCACTGTCATGGTTGTTGGTGTCCTGTCTACAATAGTGAGGTGTTGTTTAGGTGGGTTGATGATTTGCTTTTAGGCAACAGGGGGTGTTTGTCTGCCAACCAATTAGGCTAGCTGGTGGTTGCTTGGTAGATGATTGTTGTTCTGGTGCTGTTACTGGATTCACCACCGGTGTCCTAATGTGCTCATTGGGTTGTTGCTGCTTCTTGTGGGTGGATGGAGGAGCTGGAGTGCTATGCTTTGATTAGCACTTATGAAGATTTTTTCCGTGTTGTACTCTTATTCTTGCTTAGTAAATGATTAGGCTGATGAAGTGTTTTTATTGTTTTTATTGTTTCTATTTTCTTAATGATTAGTTTGCTTAATTTTCTTTAATATTCTAGTTGTCTAATCTATTCTTATTTCTAATTTTAATTGTTTATTTTTTGCTTTATGTTATATTTTTTCCAATAAATGAATAAATAAAATGTAATGAAATGAAATGAGTTTAATAAAAAGAAAGGAAAAAAAAAAGGCTATCTAAAGCTTATACTCCCTCCATTTCACATTATAAGTCACATTTGGCAAAACGATAAAATTGAGGGAATAGAATGCCTGGAATGACTACTATTAATATAACATCACATAAATATACATCGTAGATTTGACTACTATTAATATAAGAGGCAGTAGAAGGGTGGAAATGAAACATTTAATAACTATGAGTTTTTTTGATGACTTATATTTTGAAAGAAAATTAGAAAGCTAATGAGACTTATATTGTAAAATAGAGGAAGTATTTCTTTAGCTCATGCCGAATCCTCTGTTGGTTTTAGAAGCCGCTATTATTGGCGACGAGGGCTTGCATGGAGAGTCGCTATTCAAAATATCAAAATGGTTTGATCGGCGAAACGAGTCGTAAACTCATAATGATTGTGGCAAGCCACTTTTACGAAAGTGACAGAAATCCTATGTTTTTCTCTTAAGAAAATTAGAAATAACAAGACAGTCGGTAGTTATGAAATCTTAAAAAGAAACCAAATGTTATGGAATTTTCATTGCAAAATGGGAAACCATTTTGTCTAGTTTTCTGATTTAGTAAAGAGAAAAATAATGAACATATTTTCTAATTTCGAGAAAATTAGTCAAAGTTTTCTTGAAAATACCTCCTGTTATTCTGAAGCAAATAAACTCTTGAATTAAATGATTGCTTCATAGAACCTTTGATGATTGATGATTACTATTCTCGCTGTGAAAGGATTCATGTTTTCATGCTTGAGAAGTGATGATGCAGCCATGCAATAAGTATCTATTTATCCTTAACCCATCCCCGTAACTCTTCGAGTTACTCTTCTAGTTATCTCCTTCCGGTTGAGTATTAAACGGTACCCCTCTGTCTGTTTTGCTGCTTTGGTTTTAGCATGTTAAATTTTCGTAACTATTTATATGGGGAGCAATGACTAACCTACATGCATCTACTTTCAGGTATACTATTGCAAAGAAGATGAAGTTTGTTTGTACGAGTCACTTGCTTTTGAAGTGCCCTTCAAAGAGGAAATACCAGGCTCATCCCCGGCAGAAATTTTGCTTCAATACCGTGTGAATGTCAAGAACACAAAAGACGGCCTCCACCTTCCAGCTCTTCCTTGATCGCAAGCACCACAAAATTCACTGCACTCGCGCCATGTTTTTTCTATAAGATACTTTTATGAATTAATCTGGCCAACACCACTAAGTAGGGCGATGTGATGGTAAATTACATGATTTCTATTTAACAGGCATAAATGGACTTGCATGACTTCTGCTTGCTTCTGTTCATAACCGTATTTGGACGTTCTGATTACTGTCATACTCCATTGGCTATGAAATATTGAATTTCCCTAGATTTCTGATGCAGGAGCATCCATTATCCAAGATATTAATTTAGTTGTTAATTTCTCTAAGTTAGGGGGACATAAAAACCTCCTCACTTGGACTAATTAGTTTAACTAAATCCCAAGCCATGAAAGCCATGCAAAACTTCAATCTAGCCACTACCTTTTGCATCTTAGTGACTCATTCTTTTGGCTTAAATGGCTCACTATCCAGCCAAGGATAGGCTACAGTTCAAGTCCCACAATAGCAGCCCCAACAGCACTTTTCTTGGCAGATGTAGGCACTAGCAGCAGCAACAGCTATAAGCATCATAGGGGGCAGACATTTTTTGGAAGAAAAGAAACCTATGCTCAGGCTATGATGGTACTTTAGGCTTGTAGCAGAAAAGTTACTTTTTGTTTTATGCTTTTAATAATATTTTTTATCTTTAGCATAAAAGCTACTTTTACTTTTTACTTTTAATGATATTTTTAGCTTAGCCTAGCTTATCAACTTGTAAGGAGCCTCCCAAGTCAGATGTAAGACATTAAGAAGGTCCCAAACAATTCTGATTTCTCTATTTTAGCTAGTACAAAGTCAACTTTAGTTTTGGTTAGGACTAAACTAGTTAAAGTTAGTATCTTTGACAACTAACTAGTTTGATTAGTTAACCAAACCAGTCCTTTTTTTGTTGAGTTGTATTACAACTAAATGAGACCCAACACTTTCCTATAAGTGCTGGGCTCACACTTGAATGAAACAACTCATAATTTAGCTATCTTATTTCTCTCAGCAGAAATCAGTCACCTTCAACTCTAGTGCATGAGTTTGAAGTTTGAATCCTAAAATCTCACAAGATTTATCCTAAGTGTTGAAACCTTAGGTGGTTCTTGTTAGTATATGATCTAAGGAGGTACCAAAGATCATATTCAACCCATTTTCTTCAACCTCATCTCTGTTTTCTTATTCAGTTATCCCCCATTGATAACAATCTTCCTAACTTGACCCAATTTGTATTGGCATATGCATCAATTTCTAGCAGATATATTTGAAATAGTCAGATATTTCGATTATTTGTTCAATAAATGCATCATGTGAGGAAACAGAATTTTTGTTTACTGAGTTCAACCATGTTGTAAAAGACTTGTGATTTAGCAATGCATGTCTTGAAAGTTGTATGATAAAAAATTTATGACGGTGAACTCTCATTTTGAACCCCTGCTATTAACAGTACTAGTGACTCATCAGTTTTTTTATTCGAGCTAAAAGCATATAGACATTATAATTGAGAAAAAGGTATACATTTTTTTTATATTTCTATTATACTTGCATGGAGACTCTAAGATGACTTTTTCTTTATATTAATAAGCATCTCAATGTTCAAAATTGATTATTTAAAAACGATCTTAGATTATTTGTACAAATAATCTAAGATGAGTATTTACTTTGGGCTCTTTCATTTTCGATTATAGAAGGCATAAATCTGTTATGTTAAATGCTAAGGACCAATGAAATATAATGCAAACTAGGCTACTATCAAATCATGGGCCCCTGTTTAATTGATACACAAACTCGGCCGAGGATTATTGTAATCAAGTTAACCTCACCTGAAATTTAGAAAATGAAATCAAAGAAAAATGTATATTGATAATTTCAAAAAATAAAAAAACTTAAGTACCTAGACAACTATTAGAAGAACAAATAATAGTTAAGAAGTTAGACATGAGAATCAATAATTACATCCAACTTCATGTCCAACTTCATCATAACAAACTACTAAATTCATCGTTAAACATAATGGGCATTGTCGAATACACATCTTGTCTTACCTACGGCCAACTAAAAGAGATATATAGTAATATGCATAAGGAATGGTCAGTCGTAATTCATTAGTCAAAGATGATGTGTATAACCTAACGATATAACCTCATATACCAATTAAGGTGGAAGTTGAAAGCTTCGTCCAATGATTTAATGGTCGTGAAAATGTTATGTACAATTTGATCTTGAAGATTGAATGATTAAAAGGTGATAAATATCTTATTTTGAATTTAATTAAGGAGATTAAATAGTTGAAAATCTTATAAGACTTATCTAATACCAATCAAGAAAATCATATGGTATTAAATATCTTAAGTGCATGTTGATCCAAAATATCAAACTATTTAGCAGTCTATAAACATAACCGCTAATTTTATTTTTTTCACTTTATATTTATGCAATTCTAATTCTTATAATTTAGTTTTTTGCAATTTTAATTTTTGTAATATTTAAAAAGTAATGTTGATGACTTTGTGTATAATTTTTCAACCACTTATACATAAGACTATGTACTTACTTTATCATTGATAGTGGTTAGAATCCACCATATCAAGTATCCTCCACCATTGTAGTAGTTGGAATATTTACAATAGCATCCATGTTATATCATAGTTTTGGTGGATAAAGATATTTGATGGTTAAATCCTAAAACTTCCTATCTAATAAGTTACTTGGTGGTTGAAGTGTGAAGCTTTCCATTTGGTTATTAGTTTAATAGTTGAAACATGAAGGTTTCTATTTGATATAAGTAATTTAACAGTAGAGGGTGAAGATTTTTCATCTTATAAACCTAAATATTTTCTAGAAGAATGATATATCCAATTGAAATGCCATTGTATATTCTATTTTAAGGATGAGCTATTTATGATATTACAATTGGCAATAATCAATGTACATGTGACATGACAAACCTATTAAATGATTTCTTGAAAAAACAATCATATATAAAAATTGTGCATGATATTGTGATAAATTCTTGGAATTCTTACTCTAATATATGAGTATTTGATAGTATTCCTGCCACCAAGATTGGATCAAAGTAAGCCCGAGATAAATGTATAATGTGTGCATTCAGTGTATATGAAAAAGCCAAAATGTGTCACTAACTAGATGTTAGTAAATCATAAAATATTGTCTTTTGGCATGAAAAATAATATCACGTTAGTGCAACAGTGATAGGCTATATCATTGAAACTTTCACGAGCACCCACTTAGAATCATAAATATTCTTTTAACTAGTGATCTCATATGAATAACATATTATTCTTAGTAAATTTACATTTAAGCTGTCAAGTAAATATTCTTTTAACTAGTGATCACATGTGTATATTTTGCAATTGATATTGTTGCATTAATAAAGAAAAAGTTAATAACTATCTAATTGGGATAATGCAATATTGTTGCTTTAAGTTGGATGCATAATAACTTGGCATAGTCATTCATTATGTATTTGATTCATACACCCTTTGTTAGTGAAGCATAGAAGTGATATGTCAATATATATGAACAAAATTTTGGCATGTACCAATCATATATCAAATTATCCCTTAAACTAGGTCATTGAAATGAAATTGATGCTTATCTCAAAATTTTGGATGTTTCTTATATGTGCCTATAAACCTTCTCCATAGATATGAATTTATTCCACAAAGAATGATGTAAATGATGGAATTGCCAACCTTAGGGGGAGGAATAGGAGATTGAGATTATTATAAACCAAGAAAATACTTAGAAGACATATTTCATGAGACATGAACCGACAAAGAAAATGAAAGTGCACTTGATACTTATGTTTTATAAATGTTGCATAACTATTAAATATGTTTATTAATGCTAAAAAATTATGAAAGTCATATGTATCCTTAATAAAGTTCCAACTCAAATAGAATCCCTTATTTTAACTTCAAATAAGTTACTGGAAGGTATGATACACATACACTAGAAAAATATGATATGGGTTTCAAAGAGTTGAACCCTCAAAAGAGGAGTTATAATCCTTAAAATGATACAAAAGTTAACATAATGAGTCAACATATGCATGTGGATAGAATACAATAATAGATTCTATTAGCGAATGAAATTCCCATGGATTATCCTTAAATAGGTGTAAATATAGTATGGGGTAGACATTAGTGATGTATTTACTTAAATAGCTAAAAGTGATAATGGATAAAAGTGATAATTATTCTTGGTTCACTATAGAATATTATTTGATAATGAATGAATGAGTTGGAATAGATATATGAATAAGAAGTCCAAATTTTGAATATATTATATCAATTGAGTAGTAGTGGGTGCTCGTAAAAACAAATAGTCTAAAAGTCAATATGGTGACATACAAAGACCATGTTTTTATCCTATGAGGCTTTTAGTGGTATAATCTCAAAAGAGAATATGAGAAATATACACCCATGCATCTCAATAAAATCATATATAATATAAAGTATGAAGAAGATATATTAGGTCGAGGAGGATTAAACTATACATTTTCCTTCTCCATGGTTGTCCCATTAAATCTTTCTAGCAAGGTTTTTAACAAGACAATATTTTAATGATATAATTTTAAGTAGAGCTATTTATTTTATCCGATATCCAATGATCTGATCTGATCCGAAATATCAAATAACCTATCCGAACTATGTTTTTCAAATCAAATATTCGATCCGATAAATAAAAGATCAAATACATCATATATTCTATCCAACAAATACAAACAATATTTGATCCAATAAATTATATATATATATATATATATATATATATATATGCACTCTAAACAACATTTATTTTTCGTAAAATTTTATTTCATATAATCATATATATGTGTATAATTTGAAATGAGTGTTTATTGTAAATAAATTGTATACGTTTTAATTAAATATTTCATTATTATCTAAAATTTGAAAGTACTAATTGAATATAAGGTAATTTAATACTCAAACCAAATTATTAGATCATATTTAATCAAATTGAATCAATTTTGTATTTTTTTAATTGAATAATTTTTTATCTAATATTTCTCAATTGTTGCCCACTCGAAAGTTTCGAATATCTGATAGAGTATTTATTATCCGATCCAAAACTTCAAATTTCTAAAGTGTCTATCTGATCTTTTAAATATCTAAATTTTTTTACCTGATATTCGATTATTGGATATATGAAACATTAGATATCCAATTCATGAATAACCTTACTCTTAAGGGGGAGTACCAAATATTAGTGAATGAGACACCTTGTATATAGGGATATACTGTTGAGGTTAACCCACACCTTCTTGTATATTTATTAATTATGAGGAGTGATAAAAATATTCCCAAATCTGCATATTGAATAACTATTGTAATTCAAAAGATATACATCTAAAGGGATTGTTGTAAATATCTTATTTACATATTGTGGATGTATAATTCATGATTGGGTATTGTAGTAAATCCTAGGTTTAATACTTTTATTCTTTCCATTTGTTATGACAACTTTCCCCGTTATGTTTGTAACCTCCCAACTCTCCATCTCCTCCACCACCTTCCATATTCCTTAACTCCCACTCATAATAGATGTAATAAATATAGGTACTATATATATCGGATATGTTGAATTATATATATAAGATAACTCATATGTATAAATTAATAAGAGACTCTCTCTCCTCTCTCCTTTCTTCGCTATTATCTTTGATTTATTTTCTATTTGAACTTCTTAGTGTCACAACAAAATTATCATTATCAAATAATGCTAAACTTCTGTTTTTTTAACAATAATATTTTCTTCTTACAATCTTTTTTGCTTAATATTTTTATTATCATTCTTTTAAATTAATATTTATGTATCCTTAGTTATTAGGTGTTCATACCCTCTATATATTTTGTAGATAGCCTATAGAGTAGTGAAGGTACCAAGTGCATAGGGTCCTCAACCCGTAATAAAAAAGATGTGCAATGTCGATGTTACTATAAAAATTGCACGTGGTGTGAAAGTCCATAGATAGTGAGTGTTTTACAACATTTACTCAAAATGTGAATGTTCGTAGACAGTATTGTGGCATTCCAAAATTTGCTATTTAAGATTTCGTTTTAGCATAAACAATTATACAAAATACTGAGTGTTATCGCTACATTCAACATAATGAGAAGTAAGCCCTAAACTTAACACATGTACAATGTAAGGCAAAAAAAACATAGAAAAGAATATTAGGAGTGTTCAACACCCAATATAAGGATGAGACAAGACCAATAGAAACCTAAAAAGAGAGAAATAAAGAACGAAATTAAATACAAAAGAAAAATGTTTACAAACACTTATTGTCCCAAAATGTGAAAACAAACACAAGAACAATGTTTATAGATTCAACACATTTCAACTCCATTGTACAAAGCTCTTCCTCTATATTTTTTTGTCTACTTTCACCACCTCTTTTGCACTTATCCATCAATTGATTGCAGTCACTCCTATCACCACAAAGCAACCTCTCTTTTTGTTGATACCTTTTTTATTTTACATTCTCAATGTTTGGTGTTCGATAATATATATCAGTTCCCAATATTTAAGGTTTATTTTCACAAGTTTAGCTTCTTAACGATTATGGGTTAGTTTGAATTAGTTCGATATATTTCTAGCACATTTTTCATTTTGGAGTGTCCTGTTTTGGTTGTTAGGTCCCATATTAATCATCTTTGCATCTTCCTTTATGATGTTATTACATACTTTAAATTAAAGGTTGTTATCCTTGCTGTTGTGAGCTTCTTTGTATTTTGTCTACAAAATTTGTTTTGGTTGGTCTTGTATAGAAGCATTATAGTGCTACATTTGTAGACTATTTCACCTACGCTGCAAATGTAAGGAGTAGACAACCAATGATTATTGTTATCATCATTTCCATGTTATAAGCTTGGCTTATCCCTACATGTATTATCTGCAGCTTTGGGTTTTACATATTCTACAACTATCTCTTTCTTAAGATGAATTTCTTCCATGATATTATGATATTAAAACCTAAATGAACTAGTAGGTCATCATTTGATACCTTGTTACAAGTAATGATAATGGATTAAAAGTGTGATTGTTGTTGGCACATTTATATTGTTGGAACAAGTCATTAAGGGTTATGGGATTTGGTTATGAAGTGAACCTCACAATTATCAGCTTGATGTGATAGCTTACAAAGGTCATTAGGGATTATGGAATATGGTGATGAATAAAATGTAGGATGTTTATTTTTTTGCATGCTTTCTTAGGTTTTCTTGATTGACCTTGTCTTTACAGTTCTCATTTGTGGTGTTTGGTTTTCATTTTACCTAGTCTTGTAGATGCTTTTTTTTTTCTTTCAATTTTTTTCATTTATTTTCTCATTTGTGGTGCTTCAATGAATGATTGGTGACTTGTCTTCCATGTGATTTTCGTGCTATGTTTTTTTTGTCTTATGTTTTATTAGCTTTGTTTTGTTGCAAATTGCACTTTTTGATTGTTGTTGCTTTGGATTCCTTTCCTAAATTGGTCTTAAAATAGAATTTTTTTTCTAGGCTTATTTAGTTTCTTTAACAAATGATTGATCTCTTGGCCATTTTTTTTCTTTCTTTCATTTTATATGGCCCATATCTACTTAGTGCTTTATCATTTCCCTTTGGATGACCCTAAAAACATCCTAAAGAAATCATCAAATCATATTCATTATAATGCTTGTGTAAGGTGATGTGACAATGTTTGAACATGTAAAACCTCTAGGCTAAGTAGCCCAATTTTTAACACCCCAAAAATTTGTAACCTTTACATATGGATTTTTAGCCTTTTATTCAAAAAATAACCCTTATACCATGGTCTATTTATTTTATTAGTAACCTTTGACCTATAACCCAAATAATTTCTTAAATAATTTTTCTAATTATTTTATCTTTTTTATTCTCATTAAACCTATTCTAAATTGGTTTATTTTTCCTTAGTTTTTTTTTTCCTAACTAGAACCCTATTCCAACCAAACTAAAACTAGAATAAAAACAAAAAATTAACACTATCCTACTCCTATCCAATCCTACCTTTTCCATCCCCACTCTCTCACCCATATCCCCTATTTCCCTCTCTTCTTTTACGCTACTTACCCAAAACCCCTTTGTTGAATTCACTCCGTCATCACCTATATATTCCTTCCCCCCACCTTTTCATTTATGCGGTCCTTCCCAACAAGACATTATGAGCTCTACCTTCCCATCTCCTACTCCCTTCCATTTTTGTCCAAACATCCATAACCATACAATCCTTTCTCCCTTTCTTAGCCTTGTTTAGTTTCACAAAAACTGCCCTCACAAATGTTCACCATTTTACCTACATAACCTTACCCTTGATGCATGCTATGTTTGTGATCCCTCTTACCTGCACAACCTATTCCCCTTCCATGCACCTACCCCCACACTCTAGCATGTCATCACCACCATCCATTTTCTCTCCCAAGCTCGCAGCCACCCATCTCCCAACCACCATGCATACAACACCTCCAACCAACACCTTCACCACTTACCAACATAGCCTCACTAGCCCCAACCGCCTCATCCTTCCTCTTATCCTTGCATCCCATCACCAAATGCCACCGCTATCCTCTCCTCCCATGATTAAATTTCTCCCATTGCACCCCTGGGCAATGGCAAAAGTTGTCATTGTTCACCCATTCATTGTAGTAACCTGTGTAGTAGCCCCATCATTTTCTTTAACACCCCCAGTAGTAACTCCATCCCACCATCACCACCTTTCCTCGTAGCCTCCAACCCTCCTACACTGCCCTATACCATAGCCACAACCCCCAACACCACCTTCCTTTACAGCCGTCATCTCACCACCAAGCACCTCTCCCACATGTCTTTGCCAATTTAAACCTCCCCCTCATTTGTTTACTATGCCAACTGAGCCACCCAACACCTCCCTTTCACCTTGCCTTCCCTCCTCTTCTCCCTATGTTGCACCAACCACCCTCATCTCACCTCCACAACGACAATCGTCACCACCCAATGCACCCATCCGTGCATCCAACTTATGTTGCCCATGTAATTTGAGGAAAAAATTATAAATTTTGTTACCCTTTTTAACCTTAAAGGAATTTTAGTAAAAAAATTATTTAATAAATATTATTCTTTTATTTTTTAAATATTAGTATGCTTAATGTGGTATTATTTTTAGGTACAACATTTGATTAGCGGAGCTTAATAATTTTATTAAGTTAATGAGAAATTGTGTTTTTGCTAAAAATCAGGTAATCCTTATACTTTACTAAAATGTGATGTTATCCACACACCCAAAATGCTAAGTTGACACCCCTCAAAAGGGACTTAATTTCATTTTTTACCATTTTTACCCCTTTTATCTGTGCACTTCACCAAAGTGTAAAATTAGATTCTCTCTTTTTTTTTTTGTCTCCTCCTCAAATAGTTACAAAAAAATTTAATTTGTACAACATTTAATACAATGAGTGTGGATGAAGATTATGGTTCCAAAATTTTTTTTATCAAAAATGAACTTGATGGAATAATGGTAAGATGCATTTTTTTTTAACAATTTTTACTTCTGACAGGTAAATGACCCGTCAAATTTCACATATATTGAGCAAAACACTTGACAAATAATTTCTCTAATGGGGAAATGACCCATCACAAGTTAATTTAAATAGGCAATTAACCTATCGAAAATGTCCTTAGACGAGCAACTCACCCATCTAAGGTCGTATTTGACAGAAACTCAACCATCAACTTACATTTTTTTCATAAATTTTTATTATTCATTTTTATATTTATGTGTTCCTAAGAATGTCATATTTTCTAATATTATTTATGGAATTCAGATTCAATTAACACTAATTGGAGCAAATTATTTGCAACGGATGATACTTTTAACGATAAGGAGTCATTAATTGGTTGGGTTAAAGAAATTGAAAGGCCACATAATATGATTTTCTATATCGAGAGTTCAAAGAAAGGTAGGGTATGTATTCATTGTGAAAGAGGAGGTACTTATAGAAGATAACCTTTGGTGAATCCAAAAAGTGTTCGATCTATTGGGACCGAAAAATGTGTTCGTGAATTCAAGATTCATAGAAGGAAAGATGTTTGCGGTGGTTAGAGACTAGTGGTAGAATTTGAAATGTATAATCATAGATTAGGTAAGTATTTGTAGGGGCATTCATTTGCTTATCAATTTTCTCTAGAAGAATGTAGGTTAGTGGCTTAACCTAATCTCAAGAAATCTTATTTTAGACTTAACCTAATTTCTTAATCCCGAAACTTTAACCGAAACCAAAACCTTGACTAGGATAAATTGTAATTCATAAACCAAAATTAAAATCTGCTAAAATTTCCACTAATCACAATTACTTATGGATAATCTAAAATCACCCTAAACTAATCCCTCAACCTTTCTATTTTTCTTTTATTTTCTTTTCTTTTCTTTTCTTTCTCCTCCTCCTTCTGTCAACCTTAAGCTGCACAAATTTAAAATTATTGCAACTTGCACCTACAACTTGCACCCTCCCCACTTTCCCATCACACATCATATTTCTACATCCTCATCCATCATCCATCACCTTTCTCCTTCTTCTTCTCCTTCTTCCATCTTTGCAAACCTACACACCCTTACACTCTTCTTCTTCCTATTCATTTTATCCTTACACAATACTCACACACACAACCATCCCCATCACCTACCATTGTACCCAACACTCCACCATATTTTCTTTTGCACCATCGTACAACATAGATCGCACGTCTCCCCCTCCCCTACCTTTTTTCCATTATTCCTTCTTCTTCTTCTTCTTTCTCTCATCTATTGCATTCAACCTTTGCACCTTCTGGTCATATGTGATTTTTTCTCTTGGTTTGGTGTGCACAATTAGAGCATAGCCATGCAACTCAACACTACCTGGCCGTATGTGATCTTTTCTCTTAACTAGAGGTTGCACCGCTTGCAGCACAGTCAAGTAACTTTCCATTTTTTGTCGTGCACCCCTATTTTCACCCCGAGCCTTATCCAAATACCACAAAAAATTTTACCATAGCTCCACCACATATTCCTCTATGCATCCACATACCTCAAGCTCTCATTTGACTACAACTATTTCTATTTTTACCCTCTTTACCTTAATTTCTCCTTTAATTTAACTCTTTGAGGCTAACCATGAATTTTATTATTTTTTGTAGGTGGTATTATAGTAGCTTCGGAGGAGGAAGTCTAGGATTTGCATGCTTAGAGACCGGTATCCTAGTTGGTAAGGATATTATTTGATGTTTAGAATTTGTTGTGTTGTTTGCTTGTATGTTTATATGTGTTTTTTATGATATTATTGATATATGATGTAACATGTGTTGATCATGATATTTTTGTGATGATATGAATATTATTTTTAAAGAAAGTAATAATGGGTGAGAGGTACCATTATGTTATGATTTTATTGTGATAATGTCATAATTATGGAAGTATATCTTATGGTATGAAATATAGGCTTAAGGATGTTATGTTATTGAAAGAAAGTAAGAATGAGTAAGATGTATCATTATTATTTTGTTGAGATAATGTCATATTTGTGGAAATATATCTCATGGTATAAAATATGGGTTAGATGAGTTTTGATAAATGGACTAAAGAATTCTCATAAGGTATGATGATAAATTATGGACTTGAAAAATAATATGTGTAGAAGGTAGAAGATTTTATATAAATAAAGATTATTACTTATGCTTAAGGATAATTTGGTTATTATGGGATAATAAGAAAATTTTGGTATTTTATGTGTTAGGAGGATTAAAAATATGTTAATAATATCTTGAGGAATTCTTGTAAGTATTATTATTGTTTGGGATTCTTAAATGATTTAATGCATAATTTGGGGTAACTATCTTATAATGATAATATCATTATTCCATGTATAAGATTTGGAGGTATTATGGATTTTTGAATATATTGTTAATGCGTTACCTTATGATGTTATCTATAAAAATTGGTAATCATGTAAATTTCATGGGAGGTGTTATGACAAATCTGTAGAATTTGGGTCTTAGATATTTTTGTGAGTAATATATCAGGATGAGATCATTAATGTATGTGTATGAGACTTAGATCGTGCATTTTGGTTATGATAATAATGATGGGATTTGGAGATGATATAATATAATTTATGTGGAATAATCAATATGGGAGAATGAATAATAAAGGATGTGTAATTAAGGTTTGAAAGGACATAAGCACTTCGACCTATGCTATATGTATATTTGTTTTAATGTGTTCTATCTTGAAAATCAATCTTGAATAAGATACTAATCACTTAAAGTGAAAGTTTTTTCTATGTGTGTGTGTGTGTGTGTGTGTGTGTTCCTATTCCATTGGGGAGCATAATGGCTTGGGATTGTTTTGCTCCAAGAAGATGTTTTTAATCTATATTCTATTGGAAAGAATAGTAGATTGGAGCATTTTTCCTCAAGAAGGTGCTTGAGATAGTTCTACCGGATTGAGGATAATAGCCCCCTACTCATATGAAATAAAAATATATTGTTATAACCTATGGAAAAGATATTAATAAATTTAAAGTGGAAGGATACATGAGTTATGACCAAGGTGATCTATTTTTCTTAATCCCTATGATGTTTTATGTGGGGATGATTGAATTCACCTATGTTAGGGGTTGGGTGAAGAGTAATTATTATCCAGTCGATGTATTTAACTAGATACACTTTTTGGACTCTTGATACATGGGATCTCTTCTTTTGTATTTTGTATTGTTAAACTTTGAGTTTGGATCCAAACTCATTATTGTACTATAGTTATTCTTTTTTTTTCTAATTTTCTTGTGTTACTTTAAATGTTTTAGCCTTGTGATTGATGTAAAGATAGTTGTATAAGCCATAATTATGTCGATCATAGCGATAACCTCCAATATTTTACTTAATTACTTCAACTGCAAAACAAAATCTTTTAGTAGTATAAATTGAGGTGTTTCAATAAGCTTCTACTGATGGGTGACAAAAGGGATATATTTCCACATCTTTTACAATATGTATATGAGAACTAGTTGAATCCATATAAGGAGAGGTTTTTTTCAATGTGGATTGACAAAATCGTTCACTTTGCCACTCATGTGACCAACAGTTATAACATATTTGCTATAAATATTCAATGTCTTTAAACTAATTAGGTGCGTAACAATTAGCCATTACTTATTTTTTAAAATTATAATTATAAGGTTGAAAGTGAACATGGCAAGATGAAGAAATATATAGCATCATTATATATGAGTTTTGACACATTATGTCCAAAGATTGACATGCTAAGAAGACTCCAAATTAATGAGGTGAAAAAAGATATAGAGCAATCATGGGTAATTATTCCACATTAATCTATAGATGACATATTGCTTAGGGAGCTCACGTTTGTTTTATGTTGTAGAGCATTGGACTTGATAGAAGAGGAGAGTAAAAGGTCCAATATGGTTTGTCCTGAATCCTTGGGATGTGGGTGTTACTTGAAGTTGACACATGGTCTACCATGTGCACACGAGATATTTCATTACAAATAAGATCATCAACCTATTTCTGTATCGACAATGCATAAATCCTAAATGACTTTCAATTTTTTCAAACCACAAGAAGAAAGGTTTGTATTTGATGATTCAATTGTTGATCGATCCATACGTCCATTTTCTTCTAATATTATATCTATAGTGCAAATGATGCTTGACCAATCACCATCACATCTACACTATTATTCTAATCTTATTGATGAGATTATCGATATTTCCTAGACAATTATGATAGAACCGAATGTTCAACAAAGGAAAGGATGCCCCAGTAATAGCATATGAAGGGAACTATCAGAGTGGGAGCACAAAAGGAATACTTATTTAGAATCACCCATGGGTTAATGTTGATCGGGTTAAGGACGTGGTAGAGATTGCTCATTCCCTAGTCAATCAAAATGTGGATCTCATGGTAGAGGTCGTTCTTCCCCTAGTCAATCGGATTTAGGAAGAAATAGTAGTGGGAGTTATAGTATTGGGAGGACTAATAGACTCATCCATGATTTCCTATGGTCTTTTGATATTGATCTAGTTATGCTCTCATGGGTGGAATGTTGGTGTATGTTTTAGGAAATGGAAATTATAGGTTTAGAATGGTCTCACTATAACTCTTTGGTAGAGAATCAAAATGGTCAAATGTTAGAGTCATAATAGATCCTATTGCGAAAAATATACAATGCTTGGTGCATTGTAAGGGATCAGCTCTAATAGAGAAATGGTGGCATCAACTTGACTTTGGCTTCTTTTTTACAACAACATACAATGTCATATTTATTTTCATGAATATTCATAGGTCAATTACCTGTTTACCTCACAGAACTCCACCCAATGACAAACAACCTAATGAGATCATCACCATCTTAAGTGTGAATAATTTGTCACATTATATATCAATATGTCTTTTACTCACTCCATATTCTGTATACTTTATATATGTATGACACTTATATTATGATACTTTTTATATTTGTAGTTAACATTGATGGAAAATGTAATATTACCACCTATATCTAATCAATGATATAGACATGCTAGTTCAAGCATAATTGGATGGGATGAGCCATATCATGATTGTATTTAGCTATGTTAGCATTCAATGGGTATGGGTGTTAACTAAGAGGGAGACTTAGGTTAATGATTTGTGCTAAAAGTAACAAATTGAACTTGTTATATATTGGTTTATTGCATTATCTTAAGTATTTTATAACATGGTGTAACATAAAATTAAAATTAGCATACTTCAATTCATGGGAAGGTAAAATTAAATTTTAACATTAAAACTTCTCTAGTAACATAGCCCTAACAAATAAAATTAAAGTGTAAAGAAAAAAATCTACTACATATCATCATTAGAGCTTTGGTTGGCCTCCTCCTCTTCATTAGAGGATAGTGTAAGCCTGCTTATGGGCAGGTACACCTCCTTTAGTATATTAAAACCTTAATCCTTATCAGCTATACCCTTCTTTTCTTCTTTGAACTAGTAGTAGAATCTACCCATCAATTCATTATTTATCTCCTCATCTGTCCTAATATATGGGGTATCACTTATCCCTTCATGTACTAGTATAGGATGGACTACTAGATGGGTCTGAGGATGATAACAAGGAAGGTATTCAGCCAAGGCATCATGATTATATATTGAGCAATGAAAATGGGAGCGAAAGTCCATTTATTGGTGTGGTCAAACATTCCAAAATGATACACAACTAGGTAATTTGCCTTTTACTTTTTAATGTTTATACTCCAACAGAATCCATATGTTGAAAAAATATGAAGATTCAGGATACGTTGGGGTAGCCAAACTATCAAGTAACTCGATCTAGCATATAAGGCTCTACCAAAACCAAAAAGCGCAGGCTGCCTTGGAACGTCGAGTCAAGATTTTGTATACTCAGATCTTGATTAAATGGTAATAAGTCAACCTACAAATAAATATAAAATAAATTGGGACATAAATTATTTTAAGAATTTAATAATTGAAAACTACGTACAAAATAATATGTCACCAACCTATTGGGCCCTTAGAGAATCCAAGTCTCTCCTACATTGAATTACATCATCCATGGATAAAAGGGAATTGTCTGATGAGATGTACCCCACCTCATAGCTTTAGTATCACATAAAGGATTATACGTATGAGAATAACTCTACCGAAAGCACAATAAATACTTGTAAATCCATGCTTGTGCACAAATATAACACATATATAACACAATCAATAAACTTTTGTCAAACCAAAAACACAATAAATAATTACCTCTAACAATGTCATGCAACCACCTATTTTCTTACGAGGTTCTAGATGCTATCCTAAGTTGTTTATACAAATAGGCTAAAGTCCCAACTCTAAGGGCTCTATCACATATTGCATTATGATTAGCTACTAATCCAAGCATTGATAATGGAGTGTGGTTGTTGAATTTGTTAATAAAAAGTGTACATGATAGCAGATACCACATATAAAATCAGGTATAAGACTTATAATCCTCAAAACAGTCAATCATAAGCTTATAAAAAAAATATCATCTAGTGTGTCCATACTTCCCTTCACTAAATCAGACCTAACCAACATCTTGAGTTCACCCCACATCTTGGCCAGAAGCTCTATCACATCACCATTAGTAGAAAAATGCTCCCTAGTACAATCATAGCCATGAGAATTAAAATCCATAATGTAAATAATGTTATGTAGAGTGATCGTCATCTAACCAAATGAAAGGTGGAAGTTTTTGGTCTCTCGGTGCCACATTTCATTAAAAGTGGATATGAGCGGTCCATTTTGATGGTGGAAGTATATGGAACATAGATATTATAGGCCTGTGATATCGATGTAGTTGTAGGCAATACCCATGTTCTCATCATTACAGGGTAGTCTTCTCAATATTTTTGTCCTAGACTGAACCCTTAGCACAAGACATGGTTCCTACAATAAAATCCATATTAGAATAATAAATTACATAATAAAATTATAGAAACTAATATGTATACAAATACAAATTACCTCACTATCATTCCATATGGTGTATGCCACATAACCCTTAAAACTAGTCAGAAGATTAGGAATGAATGGACCCCTGCTCATATCCTCAAATCCTTCCATCCCCTTATTACTATCCTAACTCACACACACCCCACCCTCCCAAGTGGCATAACTTACTTCTTTACTTTTTTATATATTTTTTCCTGTGTTTTATCTTTTTCTTATTTTTTACTCCATTTCTAAAATTATTACAAAAAACTCTTTAGTTTATAATATATTTTTAGCTAAAAATCTATGTTGATCGTGAAGGATACCATGGAGGATAATTAGATGGAGGCATGAATGTCATCAACTAGGTAGAGGTTGATCGATAGATGGATGTGGTAGTTAGTATGTTCTCCATCATTTCATTACTAGTGTATGTATTGTTTGATTTGGGAGCATCTCTATTGTTTTTATCTTCCACTTTTATTGCTAGAGCTATTTTATCTCCATCTTCTACTATATCTATTTTTTAATGTTGTCTTCTGGGGATATATTAGATTCTAATAGGCTTTACTTGGATGTGGCATTAGAGATAGGGAAGGTTAAATTCCTAGTAAACTTGGTTGAGATGGAACTTTAGAACTTTTATTTCATCCTAGGGATGGATATATTAGGGAGGTACAAGGTATTAATAGATTATTCCCAAGAATAGGTCGTGTTGCAAGGACCTTAAGGTGTTAGGGTTTCCTATAGGATATGCAACCCTAGTCTTATGACGAAGGTCGTATCTGTCCATACACTATATTTGTTGGTGTAAAGGGGTTACCCTATGTATTTGTGTGGAGTTCAGCAGCTAACCAAGGATGTGTCAACAGTGGAGGATATTGAGGTTTCTTGGGAGTTTTCTAAGGTGTTTCTAGAGAAGATCCCATGTACAATGCTAGGATGTGAGATAAACTTCACTATTGTATTGGTATCAGGGGTCGAGCCTATTTCAAAGGCCCCTTATTAGATGACATTAGTATAGTTACAAGAGCTTAAGGCTTATTTGGAGGACTTATTAGCTAACAGATACATTCGCCCTAGTATATCTCTATGAGGAGCACTAGTTTTGTTCATTAAGAAGAATGATGGGAGCCTTCGTTTGTGCATAGAATATTGAGGACTGAACCAGTTATAGGTAAAGAACTATTATCCACTTCCTAGTATTGATGACATATTTGATTAGATTAGTGGTGCTTTAATACTCTCAAAGATTAACTTGAGGTTGGGATATCATCACCAACGCATTGCCAAGGCATACATCATGAACGTGACCTTTAGGACACAGTATAGGCATTAGGAGTTCACGGTGATATATTTTAGGCTCACTAATGCTCCTACTGTCTTTATGGATTTGATGATAAGGATCTTTTAGCCATTCCTCAATCAGTTTGTCGTGGTTTTCATAAATGATATTTTGGTATACTATTGGAGTGGAGAGGAGCATGAGCATTACCTTTGTACGATATTATCCCTTCTTATAGTTCATAAATTGTATGTCAAACTCTCAAAGTGTGATTTATGGATGTGAGAGGTTGCATTTTTGGGATATGTGGTGTCAACAAAAGAATTTACCGTGGATCCGATGAATATTTTGGTAGTGACTGAGTGGAGGGCACCCACTAGCGTCCCTGAGGTATATAGTTTCCTAGTTTTGGCAAGATACTACAAATGATTTGTTAAGGAATTCTAAAAGGTGGCTCATCCTTTGAAAAACCTTATAAATATGACAACTAAATTCTAGTGGGACAATGCATATGAGGGAGCATTTCAAGAGTTGAAGTGGCAGTTGACAACAACACCATTCTTGACTCTGCCATTGGGATCAAATGTGTTTGAGGTCTATAATAAAGTGTCAAAGCATAATCTGAGTTGTGTATTGATGCACCATGGTAAGGTAGTGACATATGCTTCTCATCAGATGAAATTGCATGAGTAGAATTATCCAACGAATGATTTGGAGTTGGCAGTCGTCATGTTTGTATTGAAGATTTGGAAGCATTATCTATATAGGACTCGGTGTAGATTCTTCAATGACCATAGAAGCCTCAAGTATATATTCACTTAGAAGGAGTTAAATATGATGTAGAGGAGATGGTTAGAGTTGATGAAATACTATGATATCAAGTTGGCCTACTATGAGGGCAAAGCCAATGTCATTGTAAATGCCTTGAGTTGAAGACGTCAAACTCTTTAAGTGTTTTTTTGGTGGTGCAGTTTGGTGAAATGGTAATAGAGATGATCTATCATGGTGACCTCGAGGTCAAAATGTGTACTTTGGATATTGTGATGATAGTTTTTATGATATCTGAGTAGGACAATTTGGAGATGTTAAGCTTGAGTGGATTCAGATACATGAAGATGGTAGCATTTGATTCATAGGTTGTTGGTGTGTACAGCAGATTTGCACTAATATGTAGTGCCAAATATTAGAGGAGGGCTACTGCACTCTATACTCCATTCACTCAGGAGATGATAAGTTATATAATAACCTTAAGAGGATCTAGTATTGGCTTCACCTGATGTTAGATGTTGGGAAGTTTGTGTTAAAATGTATGATCTATCAGAAGGTCAAGATCGAGCACCGGAGACATATGAGGTTAGTTCGGTCCTTATACATTTAGGATGGAAGTAGGACTCCCATCTCAATGGATTTTGTATGGATGGACCAGCAAGGTTAGTTCAAAGAATATATGAATATAAAATTACATCACTCTAGATCTAAAATTGAACCAAAAAATAGTACTGTGTAGATGGACAACAATTTTGTTCTCCAATTTTTTTTTAGAGTTGAGCACCCTTATACCGTCTTTTTCCTTTTTTCTTCTAAATTTTTGGTACTTTCTATTCTTTTTGGCGTTCAACACTTTATATTTGTTCCTATTCTCATGCGCATGCTTATCTTTCTTTCTTTTTATTAATCTATTAAACCATGCACATACTGCTGTCAATTAGTATCTACAAAATAAGATTAAGTAGATATTAATTACATTTCTAAAATTATTCTAAATAGCTCTTTATTTATGATATATTTTTAGCTAAAAGTCTAGGTTAAATTTTGACCTATATGTAATTAGATTTAGGAGAAAACACTAGAAATAAAAATTATAGATTTCTTTTTTTATCTTTACACCAAAATTTGAATAACCTAAATCTAAGTTTGTAAGAAAAAATTGTGGTCAAAATATGATGAGTTCTCAAAATCATACAAAAATAAACTATAATTCATAATTAATTAAATACATGAGGTTATTATAAATTAAGTAAATAATAAAAAAAAATATGTAACCTCACATATTAAGAAAATAAATGATCACAAATTTAGAGTAAAAGGGTGCAAAAGAGCTAAAAATATGTGTTCGCCATATATCACTAAAGTTGTTTAAAGAGGAACGGTTGTATTTGTTTTGAGAGGTTTAAAAATGGCACTAAAATTATTTCTTCGAACATATGGAACTTCAGTTTATCATATTCCCTTCAAAAAGGAGGTTTGTAAACTCACCTCTTACATTAGTCAACAAGTTAGATCTAATTTTAGTTGCAAGGTTATTGTGACAACCCCCCATTCTTAAAAACAAATAAACTAGATAAATAAAGAAAAATATATGCGAAAGTCAAATAAAATGATGATAGTATCGCCACAACTAGTGTAAGTAGATACCATTATGAATCTTACACTAGCTGCTAAGGATAGTGAAAATTAAAAAAAAATATTATAAAATAAAATAAAATAATAATGTTTAATAAACTCAACAAAACCAATTGAATGTGATATGATAAAGAAACAATTAGTAAAACTAGTTTGATGCCCCTATTTTTACCACTTAAAAATTTTATTTTATGAAAGTATTAATTACCAAATTATTGGGTGTTACCAATACACTTAAAATATGTCTGTTTTCCCTACCTTTCTTATGTCAAGTGCGAAACCAAAAACAAAGAGTAACCAAAATACAGAAGCAAAAATGAGAGGTAATACATAATTAAAATTTGTAGATAATATACTCTGCACAATAATGAAAATCAAAACATTAGGAAACAAGAGTCCAAAAGGAAAACCAATTACATCAAAAATAGGTACCTGAGGGTATGACATCGGTTTGTACCATAACCACATATAATAATATAAAAATAGGAGCTCTTCCCCAGGGCTCCATTTATCCTTCCCACTCTTATACACTTTATGACACTCCATGGCCTTCACAGTCATCTACAAAAAGTAGTATCAGTACGAATTCCTCATACAGAGTAAATTGCAATACCTCATATGAGGTAACATACTCACATTTCACATAGTTCAACAAAATCCGAAAAGCATACTTGAGCATAAAGTATGTACCATAACCACATATAATAATATATAAAAATCCAATCATAAGCTCAATAATAAAACACACTAGTTCACTTCTCATCATTTCAAGATGCAATAGACATATCTGATTATTTAAATAGATTCTAAACAACAAGGTACGACACAAAGGTAACTACCAAACCAACAGATCCAAAATAATACCATATACCACAGTAGGGCGCTGAGGCATCTACCAGAGCAACAAATACAAAACAATAACAAGGTAGGACACTAAAGAAACTATCAAATCAAAAAGTCCAAAATAATACCAAATACTAAGGTAGTATACTGAGGCTTCTACTGAACTAACAAATCCAAAACAATACCAAGATAGGGTACTAAGACAACTATCAAATCAACAAGTCCAAATAATTCATTTCTTATTTTCTTGCACAATAGGTACTTCCATTTTACATTACTCGATGGGATACAATCAATCTAGGGACACTGAGGTACACCCAACGCTATTGGCATCCAAAGGCATCGCAACTATAACACCCCTCCTAAAAAATTTACTACTAAAATTTTTTTTTATAAAAAAAATAGTGGAAGCAAAATGTAAAAACCATGAATTTCAGGGATATTACTGCCACACTTAATACCAGACCGGTTTCCTCCTGTCATTCCAGTACCAAGTGTTAAGGCTAAAAAGAATAAAATACAATTTGCTCAAAATCAGACTTTTTTTAATCAGAGTAGCGTAATAAACACTTTACAAGAATAAAACCCACCATTAGTGGTTACCAGAGTAAAATAATGTGAACAAGGAAATAAAAGGTGAAAACAGAAACCCTAAAAGTTTCCCAGATAATCCTTACGCTCTTACTCGATGCCCACTTGAATAACACCTACAATAGACCTGTAAAGGACACTGCTCATTGAATAGGCAGGGGCCCACAAATAGGACCCTTTAGTACTATGGTACTGAGTAACCCTTTATACCAAACCTAAAGGCAAGGCTCGCATGTAAGATGTAATACATAACGACATAGCACAATATCATACACAGGCTTAGGAAAATTACAATCAATACCAGAACCAATACACAAGGCAACACTACATACAATAAAAGATACATAACACAAAATCGGTATAGTTAGTAATTCCATCATATACCCAAGTAGGAACAAGTACTAAAGCCAAACTCATGTCATATCAATAGATCACAATGTGAAATCAATACTTTTGGTCTTAAGCCATTAATTAATCATTATTCAATCATCGTCTTTGAATTATATCCATGTGAGTGCGAGAACCCCACTATTAGCCATTGGATCAGAAATATACAAGGCAACACACACCTAACCACTATTATTCACTAGTGGATCGGTCTCTAGGGCTCCCTGCAGCTGGCCACTATTATTTGCCGGTGGACTGGTTTGGCCCCAACTTATATGGTGTTCCACTATAAGTGATTAATATCTTTCCATAATTTATTAATATCTAATGTTTGGTTTATTGAGCTCAGGATCCCCCTATTAAGCTAGTGGACCAAAAACATTCAAAGTAGAACGCACCTGACCACTATTATTCATCGATGGACAAGTCTTGAGGGCATCTTGCACCTAGCCACTATTATTAGCCGGTGCACCGATCTAGGACCGGCTCAATGCTCTTCCACTTTACGTAATTAGTGATTTATTCGTGTCTTATTCAATAGGTCCATTTAATCAAGTCAAGAGGAGGAAAAAAAAGGTCATAAATCCAGATACACAAAGATATATTGGCCACAGAATCAAGCATTCCATATCAAGGTTCATGGCATATACAAAACCTTAACTGATACGGACCGCACTTCATCAACTACTCCTCTCCTTTTACTTTTTGGTAATCGTATCCTGTTGTCTCCTCACTCATATAATTCCACGTTTTCCATCTTGAGGTAAGTTGGGATCCGAAGCCAGATTGAGGAGTGGAGGCAACAAGCGTGGGCGGAAGCACTTTTGAACTGTGTTTTTGTAATTAATTAAGCTTGAATGTGTAACATGTGTAATCATGGTTGGAACATTAATATTTTTGTAGGGTGTGTGTGTTTAGTGGTCGATGATGATTTTAACCTAATTTTTGGAAATCCCATTGATAGTCTCGGGTTAGGCGGAGTTGGTTATCAATGGCCGCCCCCGAGCCTAAATGAGTATGGGTAACTTAGTCCTTATTTCCTTATTTGCATTGGATTCAGGATCGGTATTATCCAGTTATAATCGCCTCTTGAATCTAATGAAAATAGGAGAATTGCATTAACCTCCTTTTAAGCTAAGTTGGACTGAACCAAAACTTGAGCCCAGGCCCAAGTTTTGGCCCAGTCGGCGGGTGACTCCTCGTGCCCTAGTTACCCACCTATTTAAGCTCTCTTCCTCCTCAGGGAGCACCGATCACCTTTTTCCTTTTGTTCCTCTCCTGGTGGCTCGACCCCTTTTCTCTGTTCAGCCCTGTCGTCGACTGTTGCTGGTCACCATCGACGCACGTCCACCTTTGGCTGCCCTGGATCTTATCCCTGACACCAAATCTGAGGCCCTAGGTCAACCGTTTTCTCACCCTTGCCCTCTGTCCCTTTTTGTCGGTGTTCGATTCCCATCATATATAACGGGTGGGGTTTTCTTGTAAGGGTTGAAGGTTTTTGGAATGAAATTTCTTAGGTTTTCTTGTTAACTCACGCACAAATCCGTTGAAGTATCAACGTCTGGCTCGGAGATTACTTCGGTTCAGGGGGAAACCAGTACGTTCCCGACCCCCGTTTAATGGATCGAGTACGATCCGGCTAGTCGGGTTCGTTTTACTAACACATACTTCAAACATATCTAACATACATTTCTATACATACTTATCAACCACACACCTCTTACATGATTATGACATAAACACTACATCAAACCCTTAATTATCCATCAAATCCTAGGTTATGCCCTACTCTTATGATAACCTAATACTATTATCTTATTATTTACTATTACTTATATCTTATTATAAAAGACATTTAATCCATTGACATATTAAACATAAGTTACTGATTTACCCCTATCATCTTTACAAAATTACTAAAATACCCCTTGTTTGTAAAATTACCAAGTCATCCCTTTTTATTTGTCAAATTACCAACTTTACCCTTTGGATTTGCATAATTACCAACTTTACCCCCTCATACTTGTTATATTTACCAGATTGTCCATTTGGTTTGTTAAGTTACAAAATTATCCTTCATACTTATTAAATTTACCAATTTGCCTTTTCGATTGATCACATTACCAAATTTCCCTTCTTATTTATTAATTTACCAAAGTAACCTTCTAGTTAGCTAAATTACCAAATTACCCTTCTTATTTATTAAAAATACCAAATTTCCCTTTTGGTCGGTTAAATTACCAAATTGCCCTTCTTATTTATAAATATTACCAAATTACCCTTCTTAATTATTAAAATTACTAAATTGTTCCTTTGGGTTAGTTAATTTACCAGATTACCTTTCTTATTTATTACAATTACCATGTTGCCCCTTTTACTTACAAATTTACCATTATGCCCTTTCCTTTATACCAAATTACCGAAATAGCCTTCTCCTTTATTAAATTACCATTTTACCCCTTTACTTTATAAAATTACCATATTACCCTTTCCTTTATACCAAATTACCAAAATACCCTTCTCCTTTATGAAAATTACTATTATGCCAATATACCCTTTTCCATTATGCCAAATTACCAAAATACCCTTCTCCTTTATTAAATTACCATTTTACCCCTGTATTTACAAAATTACCAACATACCCTTTCCATTTTATCAAATTACTAAAATACCCTTACAAAATTACCAAAATGCCCTTCCTTTTTATTAATTTATCAACATACCTTCTTACTCCCAAAAATTTTTAAGTTATCCCCTTTTCCATGTAAAATTACTAAAATTCCCTCCTTACTTATCCATTTACCATTTTACCCTCTTTACTCTTATAAATTACCATTTTACCCTTATTATACTAATTTTACCAAAATATCCTTACTATATAAAATATTGATATACATGCTCCATACACATCATCCAACACCACCAACTATTATTATTTATTATTAATACACATTAGCACCTACACTTATTTAGGCCATATCCTTACATAAGACATATTACTAAAATGCCCTTAGGGCCTATAATAACAATATTTATGCAATAAAAGGCCACATTAGTATATCATACCATACACATGCATTTAATATTATCCTTAATAACAAGGCTCCTTCCCTAAAGCATTATATCATGCATATATCATGCTTTTCTTTTCATCAACCAACATATGCCACTAACTACATTATACTTAACAACATATATCATGCATATAAACATATTAAAAATCCTAATGTGATAGCATACATGTATCCATGCATTGTAGTAGGGTATAATAGTTACATTACTTCCTACAAAAATTAAACATTACCAGTACCCCCATTAAAGGTTTGAGCTTTGATTAGTAAAATCAATACCTATTAATAATATCAATATTTATCATATTCGGAGTAGAAAAATCAAAAGAATAAACCTTTATGAAAAATTAATTAGATACATACTAATGTTAACCATTATTATACCTCAAAATTAATCCAAAATGCTAAAAATGAAAGGTAGGGCTCACGCTGCTCATGTAGCGTGAGCTGCATGCAAAATAGCAAGGGAAGGAGGGGGTCAAAGGGATGGAAGAAGGAAGGGGTGGCTAGTTTGGGTAAGGGTTTTGGAAGTAGGGTGGAGAGTTTGTGGAGGGGAGTTAGGATAGTGGATGGGTGTAGGGAGGGAGTAGGGGTATAGGTGGTGGTTGGGGTTGGTAATCAAGGGCAGAGGCGGCAGCTGCAAGGCTGGGACAAGAGGATGCAAGGGTGGAGGAGGATACGAAGGAAGGGAAAAGAAGAGGGGAAAGGAGGAGTTGTAGGGGGTGTTTTGGACAAGGGAGGCAAGGTGGTGGTATGGGAGGTTCCAGGGAGAGGATTGGTGGTTGTGGAGGTGGAAGAAAAGGCAAAACGGTGGCAGACGATGGTAGTGCAGGGTGGAGGCTGAGAAGGAGAGGAAAGAAAAGAGAGGGTGGAAAGGAGGCTATAAGGGCATGAGGGGTGATGGGTGGTGCAAGAAGGTTGAAGGGGTGTCAAGGACGTGGTTTGATTGGGCAGTAGAAGCAACGATTGGAGGCGGTGAAGTAAAAATAGGGGAAGGGGAGAAGAGGGGAAGAAGGGAGAATAGGGGATCGGTAAAAGAAGAAGTGTGGCTCAAGAAAGGCAGAAATAAAGTAGAAGATAAGAAGAAAATGAAAAGGAGAGGAGGGGAGGTAGGGCGTTGCTAAGTGGCTATGATTGCAGGTAATAAGGTGGCGGGTTGCAAGAAGAAGAAAGGGTAAAAAAATGGAAGGAAGGGCGTGTGAGAGCTAAGATGTAAGGGCTTGTATGGCCCGAAAATGGAAGGAAATGGACAAGGGAGAAAGAGAAGGGATGTAGAGGAAGGCAGGCGGTGGCAGGCGATAGTTGCAAGCAAGAAGACACGTAGGTCACCTGTAAAGTAGAAAAGGGACTTATTGGAGCACAACAACACTAGCAAACCAAAAAAATTTAGGGATAGCACATCGTCGCTAGGGTAGATAATCCTAGAGAGCACTCATTTCCAACTTGACTTTCACTTTAGGTATGAATATTTTATGAGGTGATTGGAGATATCACATACTGCACAATGGTAGTGAGTCGTTGCTGCTATCAAATTAAACATATTCCTAACCCAAATAATAATAATTAACAATATGTAGCATAGGGTAAGGAAGGATCGTTCCCACGAGGAGGATGCGATTTTAAACTCTAAAGAATTAATAAAAAGAACATGGTATATATATATATATATTATTCACATATTTACAAAGATTTTGGGGGGGTTCTCATATAAAGGGAAAATAGTAATTAAATTAGCTAATAGCTGAACTATTAACTAAACTAAACTAAACTAACCTAAGAATTAAATAAATATAATATATACATATCTACCCTTCTCCATCCCAACTTCTATATTAAATTTGCATAGCCAATTTCTATTAAGCATTAAATATTTAAATAATTAAGGTTGATAGGCTAACCGTAAAGAATTAACCCGCTAACTCTCTCGGCTCCAGATATTGTCTAATTAGGCTAACTCCCGTGTTCTTCCTAATACTAATTAATCTCTCTAAATTAATATTTGTCATTCAATTAACCTATAGACAAATTAATTGCATTAAGCTCTAAGGAAACTCATTAGCCCTAGCCAAATTAAAAACCCCGCATTCTCAAATTGACTAGAATAAATTATATTTTAATTCAATTCAGTTACTTGCGAAGACCCCGAATTAAATTAATTGCTACTTGTTCCGATTAAATACTACCCTGCTAGAATTAATCGGATATCTACAACCCTTATCGTAGAAATTGATCAGATTTCACATATCGGGCAAGAATTTATACACGAATCGTAAATATAATTTATATGTCAAAAACTCAATTATTCAACATCTGAAATAATAACGCACAATAAAAATTCAAGATTAATAAAACATGGCTAATTAAATGTAATATAGAACACAAGTTTCATTAGGAATACATTAAAATTTAAGAAAAGAATTATATAAAAGAAGGAAATTTTAGAATAGGTACAGGAACTTTCCGGTCGAAGTGCACTTGTGAGGATTCCACCAACAGATCAGTTACTCTCCATAGGATCACGAATCCGCTCGTTTACTATGGCTAACCCCTCTATTTATATAAATTATAGACTTAAATTTAATGCTCCCTAATTTACTTGTGGGGAGGAGCAGGGAATAGGAAACTAAAAAGAAAAGGGCTCTCGACTTCTTATATCTTCGATGAGGCTTCGAATTTCTTTTTGTGCTTCGGTGGGCGGCCCTGTTCCTCTTCTCCTGTGTGTGTATTAAGATGTATATATATATATATATATATATATATATATATATATATATATATATATATATATATATATATATATATATATATATATATATATATATATATAGTGCATGGGCCATTTTCTCTCTCTCTCTTTTCTTTGGCTGTAACTTTTACAATATTTAAGGAAAGCTGTTACGTAAAACTATTACGTTTTGCTTCATTTCCTTTATTTCCTTGATCTTCTCTTTATCATTTAATATTCACTTGAAACTATTACGTTTTATTAGTTACAAACTTAATTTCTTGGTGTGTGTCTTTTCAGCTCCTGGCCCACATGCATTGTTGCTAATGAGGCACCTGTAAAGAAAGAATAAGAATAGTAACTAATTAAATCATGCCTACCAAACTTTTATTATGTAAAATACTTCAGCTGTAACTTTAAGTTCAATTTTTCCAATTCTATGTCTAGATTTAGATAAAATTGCTAGAAAAAAGAATTGCATATCGTGATTTTAGCTTTACATAGTAATTTGAATCATCTAAATCTGAGTTCATACATGAAAGTTATAGCCAAAATACTGCATGCTATCAAATTACATACAAATTTTTATCTTTTTGCTCAAAATAAATTGAATATATGAGATTATTATATTTTAATCATACAATTATAAAAAATGTAAATAACCTCACATATTACTAAAATAAGTGACCAGAAGTATAGAATAAAAGGGTGTAAAATATATAAAAATATATGTTTATCACACAACAATTTCAATTTCCCTACTTAACCATTTTTCTTTTGTTTTTAATTATTAAGGTAAACCCTAATGTCCACGATATATGTCAAAGACAATGTCAACACTAAGATTAACCTATCAAAAGGCTAATGCTATTAAATTATTCATAAAAGATATATTAGATCAAAATTACCAAAATGCCCTTCAAAACCCTAGCTTCATCATTATATTCATTTATATACCAAACATTATTATAATAAGGAACTTTATAGGAAATGGATAAAAGGAATCATTTCACATTATTTTAGCATGTAGCTTATCTTTACAATCTGACAATTAGCTATATTTTTTAATTTTCATGCACTTAGTGGGTTGCGCCCACAAAAACCCTAACTATGCAACTCTCACATATCCCATATCCCATATCCCATACAACATGTAGGTACGTATTTGAAGTGTAATCCATAATTTAAATAGAAAATTTATCATCAAATCACATGTAGGGAAATAAGTCTAACCCTAGGTCATGAAAATATAAATAATTATAAGCTAACCCTAATTATGCATATATACTTCCATGTGAATCATCGTAATCCTAACTACCATGCATTAGAAATCAAGAGGCATTTACCATATAATTTAAATCATAATTTAACAAGAATGAAGATCCTAGCAAAACCCTTGACATACAAATGTAAATCATTCAATATGTTACCATGCATATAACATAACTTTCAACAATTGTTTATATTATCCATTCAACATGTTATCATTTTATCATGTATGTCATAATACTTGAAAAGAATAAAACCCTAGCATGATTCTAGGTCTAAAAAATCCTATCATGCTCACACATTAATTCTACCATTTTATGAGTGATTGGATTTACCTAATCTAAGCTCACTTAAAAAGTCTTCTCCAAGATTATCAAGAATTACCTAGGAATTTAACACCCAAACACATATGCATTAGAATTTAGTATTACACAATAATAAACCAAAATTAATAAAATGAATCATGGATTACTAACTAGTTGAAGCAAGGAAAAGCAAGAAAAATAAAAATAAGCAACAAAAGAGGAGGAATCAGCAAAAGTTACTAAAATAGAGAGGAGGAGCAATGGTAACTTAGGCTCTTGCTAGGGGTGTCTTTGGTGGAATGGCTGGTGTAAGGGAAGAGAGAATTGGAAGCAAGGGTGCAACATGGTGAGGAGGAAAAGTGGCACAAAATACTAAAGGTGGAGGGAGAAGCCTCAATGGATAATAGTGTAGCAAGGTGGTGAGCTTCGATAAATTTAACCAAAGGAGGATAGGGGAATCCGATAATTTTGGCTAGTAGTGAAAGGGTGAGGTGTGGTGGTTTTGGATGAAGGAGAAGATGGTGGAATGAATGGGATGACCAATGGTGTGGTAGTGGTTTCGGTGGAAATGGCCAAAGCTAAGGGGAATGAGAAGTTTTAGTGTGGTTGGATGAGGAAGGTGGGTTGATTTTGATGAGGTTGTGCATTGGTGTTAGGGTGGTTTCAGCAGAAGTTGCCAATGTAGGGGGTGAGGGATCAATGGTTATGGTAGGTGGTAAGGAAAAAAGGCTAGCGGTGGAGTGCATTATAGATAAAATGGTGAGGATGAAGGTGCAACGATGGCGAAGAGGATTCTGTGTGAAGGAGCTTGGGAGGAAGAAGGGATGACACAAGCTTGCTCGGAGTTAAGGCACGACATAGAAGGGATAGGAGAAGGGGTTCAGAAGAGTGGTGTGAGGGAAAATGTTGTGCAAAATAGGGAGATAAAAGCATGGGAAGAATGAGGTAAGGTGTAGGGCATTGCGTACGGGGTAAAGTGTGCCAGGGTATAGGGAGTAGGGTGAGGTAAGAAAAATATAGCATAGGGTAGGGGTAATTATTTATGTGAAAAAATAGGGTAAAATATCTGGATAAAATTATTAGGTTACCAGATAGGGTTTACTTGATGCAATGAATACTGGTTAACATCTAACTTAAGTTTAAAATTTAATACACATTCTCTAGCAAATTTTAACCTAATTAATTGTTGTATCTAATATATTATAATAATAATAATAATAATAATAATAATACGCATGATAACATTAAATTTAATACAAAATATTATAAAATAATTATTACAACTAATACATATAATTACTGGTTTATAATTAGGATATTTAGAAATGGGGTATTGCAACTGGAATTTATGAAAGTAGTCATTAGTAATAATTAGGACATTGAAAATTACCACCACTCTCAATCTTTCCCGCCATACATGTCATCCACACCTTGAGCATGTTCATATTTAATTTGCATTAGGTCCTCCAATCACCATGTACATCACAGATCATCTTATCTCCATTTTAAACATGTAACAAATTAGCTAGGAGAACAAAAAAGTTGCACTTAGGTACAAATGAATGGTGTATATCTATAGTGTGTGTGTGTGTGTCAATGTATATACACATATGATCATATAGGAAACCACATGAAAATTAAATCAAATTACTAATATTTACTTTAGATGATCACAAAATCAAATTATTTAAGTGGATAAACTAATCAATGGTCCACCTAGAAAATCAAATTCTAAAAAAAACTACCATCAACCACAGGAGGATTTGAAATCACACATGGTTCATCTCAAAAAACATAATCCAAAGGGCATAACAAAAGTATGAAAATCTATTACCTCAGTCATCCTATCCTTAAGTGTGCATAGCCCTTGATAGGATCCGAAGAAACCTATAGAATATACAATGAGCTTTAACCAGACATAGTTGTCAAATAAATAAATAATATCCACAAAATAAAAGAAAACGTCATTGTTGATCCTTAGCTTCAAGAGGCAAAACTTGAAAAACGTAATTCCCACTGTATATTCCACTTTAAGTTATGGTATCATACTTAAGTGTAGTCACAATATCACCCTCATTAACTCCACTTTATCCACATTTTGTACCCAAATTAAATAGAAAACCTAGCCACTTGGTTCATCACTCTCGTTTCATAAAGCTAGAATAACAAAAATTATCTAAGCTAACACTTAAAATAAAAAATGGTCACACTTAAAGTTATTGTTGTTGTAGTTATGTATGTCAATAAGTACAATTAGTGTAATATAGGCAACCCTTTTAATTTAAATAAAAAAATAAATATTTGCCCTTCTAGAAGGATGAGATTAAATAATACTTAATATATTGCACTTTGGTATAACTAATCATAAACAAGATAACTATTATTCGTTGAAACTTAAGTAGTGAGTGAATAGTATGAAAAAGATATATATTTTTTTATATTAGCATTGTATTTAGGTAATATTAATAATATATTAATTATATTATTGGAGTATCGAATTAATAAGTTGGTGTTGGTTGAGTTTTTTTTAGATAACACTATTTTTAAATTGTGTGTGTGTGTGTGTGTGTGTTTGTAAGATTTCTGACATCTTCATTAGATATTGCACGTTGGACTAAATCAAGACATCAAACGCTTATTTAATTATATCTTGAGGAAGTTAATAAAGGTAATAGACCTAGTTCAAGTTTCAACAATATTAGACGGTCTAATATTGTTGATAGTCTTAATAGGCTTGAGAACTTGTAATACCAAAAAGTTCAAGTGAAAATTTATTTTACCTCAACCAAAAAATATATATTAATGAATAAGGGTGAAATATAAAAGTGAAACTAGACTTGGGAGAGACCCAATAATAGATGTTATCACTTATGAGGAGGATAGATGAAAGACATTTGCTCAAGTAAATTAAAGATATTTTTTTTAATTATGATATATAGTGTGTAATAATTTTAAATTTTTTATTCTAGAAAAATCCAAGTTGTAAACACTTTTGCAACAAGCTAATTACAAATTTAGATAAGCTTTAGTTCATCTTTGGTAGTACTCATGCAACCATAGAATATTTATGGGCTTCATCTCAAGTAGTGTGGGACCTTCTAAAGTCCAAAATGTCATTGAGATTGAGGATCGCGATTCTAGTGATACAAATCAAAAAGAAAATTCAAGAAATAAGAATTTTAAGAGTCAACAATCTAGTTTTCATAAGAGAGAGGAGTTCGCTAGTGAAAAACTTGATAATTAGTCACTACAATTGTGTGAATCAATATTTAAGATTAACAATGATCTTCCTTTGCCAACACATCAATCCTTAACAACCCCCACCAGAAGAGAGTGCTTAGCTATTTTAAATGTCATAGCTGGTGAAACTTCTGATAAGTTAACTATCCCATCAACTTATGCATTTAAGGATCCTAATGACAGAGACATATGGTATAATACCTCATTTATATAAACCCAAATTTAGATATCCTAATTTAAAATTAGACTATTATGTGTAATTAATTATAGAATTATTTTAGGGTTAGATGTCCCATTTTGTGAGTATTATTATTATTATCATGAAATTGTGTTAATAATTTTGGCTAATGTATTTAAAATTCAAAGAAAGGATGATGATGATGATGATAATTGGTGATGAATAATAATTAGGTAGAATTTTAAGTCTATAATATGGACATGCTTGTAGCCTCTTACCAAATGTGATGTAACCCTGCATTGTATGCTTCATCCGATCATTAGACCCTCATCCCTGTTGGCCTAGGAATAGAGATGCTGGACAATATATAAAAGGTAAAGCTGTTAAAGAAATGCCAATAGTATGGTGCGAATTGTAGATGATATTTACCATACTCATGATTGAGCTATTTGTTTTTATGATGATTTTTTAATAAATGTAAGAATGTTCATTGCATAACATAAACTTTGATTATATCGCTATCTAAATTTTAGATGTTAGTAACTTTATAAATAAATAAAAAATATTAGTGATTGCTTAATTTTTTCTGTAATATTTTAGAAAATTTTAATCCTTTTTCCCGTGGTTTTAAACTTCATAGGACATTTTTTGGGTACTTTTAAAAAAAATAGATTATTGTTTATTTTTACAAATTTAGTTGTTTATGCCATAGTATTAAAAACTGGACCAGATTGGCCAATTGAATCGATAAACCAGCGAACCGGTGACAAAGTCGGGCTAAATGTCAAGTAAAACCAGTTTTAACAAAACAAAAACAAAAACAAAATGTTTGGTAAAAACCAAATAGTTTATTAGAAAACCGAACCATCAGTTTTTTAGTAAACTAGTCTGGTTTTGTTAATATACTTCAAAATTATTTTTTTACCCTCAAATTAATTTTTTGATTCCTATATGTTGAGGGGTTATTCTGTCTTTTTAACTATTTTTCTCCCAACCTTAAACAAACCAAACAACCCGTCATCACTCATCGGTCTTCTTCTTCACGCTGGTCTACCATCTTCTACTCTGCTACTCTCTTCTGTCAAGCCGGAGGATAGAGCAACCAAGCTAGTCTTCATCGGCAATTCTCCACCCTACTGCCCAATACTGAGGAGATTTCCTACCATCTTCATCCCGTCATTGTCTTCAACCTAGGTGCAAAGAGTACAATGCGGAGGAGGTCATCCCGCACTAATCCCTTGCCTTGGTTTTCCTTTAGTCTCAAGAATTAGTTTGGTGATAATCTGCTATAGTTTTTTTATTATTTCTTATGTCAATTTTAGTTATGTATTTTTATAAATTAGATGTTTGTCAAGAACAACAATCCTACTATAGTTTGTTGCTAATCCCTTGCCTCGGTTTTCCTTCAATATCAAGTAACTTATGATTCTTTTCTGCTAATATGTATATCTGCTAATTTGCTAATAGAAATTTGTTTTTTTTTTGCAATAGTTTTGATAATTTCTTATGTAGATTATTTACTGTGTATTATGTCAATTTCTATTACCTTGAATCGTCCATTATGAAACTTTCAACCACTTGAATCAATAACTTAAAATTATGAGTCTTTGACCAATATGAAATTTTAGCTATTGTTCTAAAATTGTAGTTGTTATGATTCTGTTATTGATTCTCAAGTCTCAACATATTGAATTTATGAAGTTGATTTGAAATTTCTGAAATTCTAGTAACTATGTAAAAAATTTCTAAAATTTCTTAAGTATAATTCTGTCATTAATTCTGTTCATATTGAATTTCTTTTATTGATCTAAAACTCTAGTAGATGAGTATAATTCTAGTAGTTGAGTAAAAAAATTTGAAAATTTTTAAGTTTGTTCTATATAATTTTTATTATCGACTCTGATATTAATTCTCAACATATTGAATTTCTGTTATTAATCTGAAATATCTATTATTGTCTTTCTGCTGAAATTATGGTTGTATTTTGATCTGTATAATTCTCAACATATTCCAGTTACGCTGTAAGCTAGAGAGTTTGTTTTAGTATTTGATTTGATCATCTATCTTGATCATCCAACATATTTGAATTTGATCACCAGCTTGGTCATTTGATGTTGTGATATTTATACTTGATGTTGTGTAAGAAAAAGTCATGATAAGAATAGATATTTAGGCTGCTAAGAATAGATATTGTGTAATTTATACTTCATGTTGTGTATGAAAATTTGATGAGTATATTTTAATTCCTTGTTAATGTTTAGGATTTAAATCTTTGATGAGTATATCCGAATTTAGGGGATTAGAGCCATGTTTAAGGTTAATTACAGGGGTACTTATTTTGTATTTACTACTATTAATGTGCCTATTAAGTTGGGTTTTTGATATTTAGTTTGTAACTTATGATAATATGCTCGCCTAATTTTGCACTTCTTGTTATTAATGTGTCTTTTTAAGTTTGTAACTTATAATTAATTCTTATTACCTTAGAGATGTCTGCAGATGCTAGTAATGGTGGCTCTACGCCGAATTCTTCTCAAAATAATTCTAGAGGAAAGAAGAATCCGGCATAAGCCATTGTAAGTAGGTTGAGGATTCTAAATAGAGAAAAAAAAATACAATGTTTACATTGTTCTAAACTTCTTTTTGGAGGTAGAATCTGGCGTATCAAACAACATTTAGCTGGTGTTAAAGGTTAAGTAGAGAGGTGTAAAAAATTTCCTCCTAAAGTTGTTTTTTAGATGAATTAAAGAATTGAAGAGTTTGCTGGCAAAAAAAGAAAGAAAAGAAAGACACAAGAGCTTTTAGCTGAAAATAACCCATAGTGTTCGATGAACTTTCCTTTGCACCAAGAAATATATTTGATACCTCCTCTAAGGATAACTAGTAGTTCTCAATCAAGAGATAAGTCAAGTGTTTAAGATAAGGAAAAAAATACTATAGGACATCATTTCATTCCAAGAACAACTACAGGTGCACAATCAACACTCGAAAGCGTGTTACAAAGCAAAGATGGTATTGAGAAAGTTGACATTCTAATTTCTAAGTGGATGATTGATTCATATATCCCATTTAATGCTACAAATTCTAATTATTATTAGCCTATTATTGATGGTATAGCTCATATTGGTCCTGGTTATAAGAGGCCAACTGTTCATGCTCTTCGTGGTTACTTATTAATGAAAAATGTTGAAGAGGTGAAGAATTATGTTGAGACTTTTTATTCTCATTAGAAGGAAACTATTTGTACTATTATGGCAGATTGATGGACGAATCAACATAATCGTACTTTGATTAACTTCTTAGTATATTCTCCAAAGGGTATTGTATTTTTAAAGTCTATTGATGCTCCTAATGCTTTAAAAACTACTAAACTATTGCATAAGTTATTTAGAGATATTGTTCTCTATGTTGGTGCTGAAAATGTTGTTCATATGGTGACTGACAATGCTGCAAATTATGTTGTTGTGTGAAGATTGCTAGAGTATGAGTTTAAGTAACTTTATTGGTTTCCTTGTGATGCACATTGGGTTAATTTGATGCTTAAAGATATAGGTAAGTTAGATGAGGTGGAATACATTGTTAAGCATGTGTCAAAAATAACAAAGTACATCTATAATCATTGTTATGCATTGCATCTAATGAGAAAGTTCACAGAAGGAAGAGAGATCATTAGTCTAGCTCCTACTCGGTTTCCTACTAATTTTATTTCTTTGCAAAGTATTTTGACAAATAAGAATGCTCTCAGGGCGATGATTGTGTATAAGGAGTGGACATTTTTGCTTATACTAAAGATAGGGAGGGTAAGAAATTTATAGAGAATGTGTTAGATATCACATTTTGGAAAGAGTTTGCTATAATTATGCAACTTACCAAACCTTTTGTATGTGTTTTGTGATTAATGGATAGTGGAGAGGAACATGTATGGGTTATTTGTATCAAGCATTTCATAAGGCTAGAGATGATATGGTTGCTAGATTTCATAGGAGAAAGAAAAGGGTGGAACCTTATCCTCAAATTATTTCTTCTCATTGGGATAATCAGCTCTCAAGGAACTTACATGCAGCCCGTTATTAGTTTAATCCTCATTTTCAATACTCATCTAAAATTTCTCAAAATCAAAGTATAGTATCTTCTGTCATTGATGTCATTGAGAGATATGCAAATGGGAATTTCATATTGAGGTCAAAATTAACAAGGAAGATGAGCTCTTTTAAAAAAGCAGAAGGTGATTTTGGAAGATGGTATGTTGTACAAGATCATTGCATTTTTCCTCTAGGTATGACTTTGTTACTTATTTCAAAGTATTATCAACATTTTATATCTAATTATAATTTTTTATATTTGTTTGGAAAACTATTATATTGATTTTGTAGATAAATGGTGAGCATTGTATTCGTATGGATGTGGTACTCCAAAACTACCAAAGCTTGCAATTCGTGTTTTAAGCCAAACATATAGTGCTTCATGTTGTGAAAGAAATTGGAGCATATTTGAGCATATCAATTCGAAGAAAAGGAATATACTTGAACACTAAAGGCTCAATGATTTAGTCTTTGTGCACTCTAACTTGAGATTGCAACAAAGGTATGCATTTTATTTGTTGTTGTCTTACTAATTGTAAACATGTCTAAAATTATCACTTTTCTATGAAAATATTACCAAACTTGTCTAATTTTATTTTCTTTTTTGTAGGAATCAATTTAAGACAAGTTACAACCCAATTAATTTTAAATAGTTTGATGCAATTAGCTCTTGGATTCTTATGGATTAGCCACCTGGCTTGAATAATGAAGAGCTAGAGTTGCTAAGAAATAAATTAGCTTTTGTTACTATTCAAGACAACTCTAATGAGGGTAGAAAGCTCATAAATTTTTATTGTTTATATAATTTGATATAATAATTTAATTAATTATTCTTATTCTATTTTTGTAGATGTATTTGAGAAACTTGATGGAAATGGAGATGATGATGTTGATGGAGAGAGTGGAGATGACGATGAAGATAATCGCATGCATGAAAATGGCATCCGTATATTTTCTAACTTTAGAGATTATATAAATAATCTATAGGATTGGTTGAGTAGTTATTTGATCAAACTATTTGCTTTATCTAGTTAAATTAAATTGTAGCTTCTAAACTAATAAGTTTAATTTTAAGTTGTTTAGGAATATGTAAGAAAGTTGATAGAATTTGATATGTATGAGACTTTTGATATGGAATTATATTATTTTATGATCTTATATAAGTGTGTAATGATATCTTTATGAAGATATGTATTTTTTGTGATATATATTATCTAATATTAAGTATTAAAACATATTTTTAAACAAATGAGTAAATTTAATCTCAATTGAGGGAATAATTTAAGCTACTGGCTTCACTAGTTCAAACTACTGGTCCAACCAGTGAGCCTATAAACCAGTAGTCTAACCGGTTCATTGACCAGTATAGTTTTTAAAACTATGGTTAAACCCGCCTAAATGCCGACTAAAGCTCCTATGCACAATCCTTCAATGAGGGAATTTTTTATTATGGGTCATCTATTTTGAGGGACTAGAATTGTGGGAATGGAAATTTGGGAAGAGATTTATGTATTCTATTATTTGTTTTGAAGGAGTGGGAATTAAAATGAGATTGGGAATGAAATTTAAGGGTGACAATTCCCAACAATTTATTCCTAGGGGGGCTGGTATTAAAAGGGTAGGAATTAGAGTAGAAGATAAAAATACCAAAATAACCTTGTATTATTGTGTATAAAATTATATTAATAATATTAATTATAATAATAATGATGATGATAACGATGGTGATGATGATTATCTTTATAATAATTATACCTGTATTATAATAATTATCTTTATATAATTCTAATTATTATAATAATTAATTATAATTAAAAATAGAATAATTAATATAGTAATAATTAAAATAATTATAATTACAATAAAGATAATCATAATTATTGTAAATATTATTTGATATAATAATAATAATAATAATAATAATAATAATAATAATTACTATTATTTGATTTGATCGGATTGGATCGAATTTGACTTGATCTGATCTGATCTGATGTGAAATGATCTATTATGAGAAAAACATGGTCAAATGATGAAAAAACATAATAATAATTGGTTATATATATACAAAACTATAAATATTATAAATATAAGAAGGATATTTTTGTAAATTTATAATTATATTTTCAATCTCATTCCTACGTACCAAACACAGCAAACTTTTATTCCCAAGTTAATCCCATCAAATACCAAACATAAAAACAGGACTAAATAAACCAATTCTGACTTCTTAATTCTCATTTCTATTCCCACTCTTTAATTCCTAAACTCCCATTCCCATTTACCAAACGGACTGTTAGAGAATATAATATCAAATAATCCTTTGACGTTTTCCACCACTAAAAATGCTCTAAGCTCAATTTCCTAAGAGAATCAAGAATCAAAACCATTGAAACTAAAAAAGTGCATCGAGAACAAGATGAAGAATGCGCCTCACCCGCTCGCAAATTCTTGATCGGTTTTCCTGTTCGAATTCCATGGCGAAGAAGAAACCTGCCAAGCATAAGGCAACCCTTACTTCGGATGAGGCAAATCGAAGGGCTTCAATGGATTGTGTAGGAGATGATTTTGTTGACGATAATATAAGATTAGGGAATCCTTGCCTTGTGATGTTCAATCTATGACTTCAACGCCTGTGTCGACTAAACCTCATACGGAGTCCCCAATTGATAACCATTCATTGAACCATTATGGACCTAGTATGGAGGAACATACTGTTTTGAATCATAATAATGTTACCTTTAGTGATATTCTTGATGGTTGAACTTGGAAGGATATTTTGATCAACAATAGGAGGCCTAAACGGGGAATGATCTGAAAATTCATTCCTCCTCTTATTGTTGATGGATCTCACAAAGCTATGATTCAAGAAGATGAGATCTCGAAGGAGGCTAAACATTGGGAGAATGCTTTGGTAAGAATGGTGGTTGGGATTCAACTGAGTCATTTTCAAATGACTCAATTTGTTAAGAAAAGGTGGAATTTCCTTTCTGTATTGCCTAAGATCTATTATCATGATCAAGGCTTCTTTGTATACAAATTTGCCTCATAGGAAGATCTATACCAAATTCTTAATAAACCATATTGGATTTTTGGAGTCAAACCTATGCTACTAAGGAAATGGTCTCCTGAAGTTTCTATATCAGCCAAGGATTGGAGAATTGTGCCATTGTGGGTGTTATTTCCTGGCTTGCCTTTGCATCTATGGTCAGATGATAGTCTAAGCACAATGGGTAGTCTATTGGGGCAACCTATATATGCTAACACTATCACAGCACAAAGAGGGAGAGTTTCTTTCCCACAAGTTTTGATTGAAATAGATATTAGCATTACTTGACAAGATTATTGCTTTGTTGCCTGGAGGGAAGGAATTGCAGTAGAGTGTGCCCTATGAATGGAGACCCAAAATTTGCTCCCTGTGTGATGTTATAGGGCATGATTCTGCCCAATGTTGAGGTAGGGGTGGATAAAAGCTCCCTAAAACTCAATTCTGGTGACCTAGATCTGTATCTTGTCAGGAACTCAAGCCTCCAGAGGGGAATATTTATGGACTGAACTCCGACCCTCCTAAGTCTTCCTCAAGACCTGTTACAGTCCAGAATCCCTTTTTAGTTCATTATGATCTGCATGATTTTGAAATTGTTCACATTCCTCAAAATAGATAGTTGGTTTCAATGAAGGGTAAGGAGATATTCTTATTGGATGACAAGTTTTCTCATATAGCCATTCCTTATGACCATTGTCATTTGAAATATTAGAAGGTTAAATAAAACCTTCAAACACAAGGTTGTGAGAAACCTTGTGTCTCATCATAGAATTAGTTTGCTGGGCCTTTTAGAAATGAGAGTGAAGAAGGATAAAGTTGATTGCATTATTCATAAACTTGGTTTAAACTAGAAATGGGAGAATAATTATGATCATCATCACAATGGTAAAGTTTGGATATTATGGGATGAATATGTTTATAATATCCAAATTGTTGATAAATCTGCCCAAGGTAGTCATTGTTTGGCTACCTATGTGAAGTCTCAAAAGCAATTTGGTATTACTATGGCTTGTTGATAAATCAGTCTTTTCCCTAGATAGCCATTGGTGATTTTAATGTGGTGACCTCTTCCTAGGAAAAGATTGATGGTAGTATTGATTCCCAAGATGTCTTAGATTTTTCGCATTGTCTGCAAAATTGTGGGCTTGGGGATTTGCCTTCTTTTGGGTCTTGGTTTATATGGAAGAACAGACAAAAGGTAGGTTCTAGGATTTACTGTCGTCTGGACAGAGGTGTTGGAAATAGTAAATGGCTAGATGTGTTCCCTGCTACTATAATTCACACTATCCATCATCCTATTTCTGAGCACCATGCTCTGATTATCTATTTGAAGGTGGACCAGTTAGTGGGACCTAAACCTTTTAAATTTTTGAACTTATGGGTTGAGAATGAGGGTTTCTTTAACTTGGTTAGAAGTGTTTGGAAGACTAAGTTGGAGGGATAAAAGGCTTATCAATGTATGAGTAAACTCAGATTATTAAAGGATGAACTAAAAAAGTTTAATGCCACTCAATGTGGGAATGTTACTCAGAAGCTTACCCTTGCTTATCAATTTTGGCAGGACAAAGTTAATGACTTGTCTCATCATCCTCTTGATCAAGATTGTATCAATAATGAAAGAGTGGCCAAACTGGAATGGGAGAATAGAGACAGAGATAAAGAGAATTTAGGTTAAAAATACTGCCATCACTCTCATTCTTAAGATAAGAGGAGCTTTAAAAGTTAAGGATTTTAGGCCTATTGCCTACTGTAATGTTTTCTATAAAATTTTATCCAAAGTCCTAGCTAACAGATTGTAAAAAGTGCTACATTTTATTGTTGGTGACTCCCAAGATACCTTTGTTAAGGGTCGTAATTTAGGAGATAATGTTCTTATGGCTACTGAATTAGTTAAACACTATCGGCGTAAGTTTGTTTCTCCTAGGATGATGATTAAAGTAGATATTCAAAAAGCTTATGATTCTCTGGAATGATCTTTTTTGCAACATACTCTCATGGCTTTTGGTTTTTCCTATCATTTCACAAAAATGATTATAACATGTGTCACTTCTATTAGAATCTCTTTTAATGTGAATGGCACTTTGACCTATCCATTTAACTGCAAGAGAGGTCTCAGGTAAGGGGATCCTTTATCTCCCTATCTTTTTGTTATTGCTATGGAATACTTTTACAGGAATTTGCAATAGTTGTGGAATGATAGAAAGTTTTTGGGTCATCATGGTTGCAATAAATTCAAGATAATTAACATGTGTTTTGCTGATGACCTACTGTTGTTTACCAAGGGAGATGTTTACTCAACTTCTCTTATTAAACAGAAGTTGGATGACTTTGCTCAATGTTCTGGTTTGGAAGCTAACCCCTCTAAGAACTTAGTTCATCTGGTAGGGGTAACTAATTCTATGAAGACTTGGAATTTGGAGATTCTCAAGTGTGATGAAGGTTTATTCCTATTCAGATACCTAGGTGTTCCTCTTGATTATGCTAGGTTGGATATTTCACATTTTCAGCCTTTGATTGATTCTCTCTCTACTAAGATTCTCCTTTGGACTAACAAACATCTCAGTTATGCTGGAAGAATCCAATTAATCAAATCTATTCTGTTTGGCATTCAAAATTTCTGGACTCAAGTTTTCATCCTCCCCAAAAGCTTATTGCGTATGTTGATAGCATCTGCAGGGCCTTCCTGTAACACCCCAAAATCACGACTTGAAAATTTCGTTTAAATTATGCTTTGCGGAAGCGAAAATTAAAGAATGGTGGGTGTTACCGCCACACTTGACATAAGTCTGGTCACCTCACCATCCTTACATCAAGTGCTAAGGCTTAAACAAATCAAACCATCCAAAGTTAAGAGAAATATAACACGAAATCAAGAGTTTTACAAAAGACATATTATCCAAGATAAATGATTGTTTAGGAATTAAATAACTAACCATTTAGAAAATAACAACAGAGTACGCAAAAGTCATATATGGTTTGCCTTACACTCTTACGGTCCAACAAATTACAAGGAAAAAGGGGAAAAAGGAGCGGGGTCCACTCGCTCCCTAAATCTACCTACTCGTCGGGGTGGCGCTCCTCGTAGTCTTTTAGCCAACGCATGCCCTGGACGTACTCCTCTGAAAAGTGATAGTATCAGTACGACTTCCTCGTACTGAGTAAACCACAACGCCTCCGGGGAGGTAGCATACCCACGTAGCAAACATCATGCAAATACGGAATTCAAAGAGAATATATGCTCACATGCAAGGCCACGATTTTGAAGCACACAACCACATCACATTTAATAGTACGAGCTAGATGAAAATCTCCATCAAAGGCATTTAAGGCATGATTATAATTTCATAATCAATTTAACTAACCAACGACCATACATTATGACCTAAGAAGAAGAGTTAGTGATATTCCAAGCAATCTCACCAAGGTCAAGTCATTCCTATTCTGATTATTATAGAAGTATTATGGTGGGTATCTAATCCGGTTATAAAATTCATAGCAATTCTCAAGTGGAATACAATCCCATATCCATGACAAAGATCGTCAAGGAGGGTGGTGCCAAAATAAATCACTCGATTCCAGGGCAAAGCTCGCCAAGGAAGCCACATGACATAACAGTCGCCCATACTAAACCTCAGAACTCAAGACCTTAAGTACGCGTACTCCCTATAGGGTGTATGGAATACCTATAGAGCAGAAGTGAGCCCCTTGACCCAAAGGCCCAAAACTATGCACTCGGCGGCCAAGTCCGAGGCACGAGATTCCTTTCCAACTCGAGTCTTTCTCTTTAAGTAATTATTGTCTTATGAAATTTCGGGTTATTATTTCCTTTAGAATGTCGAGATTCACATCATTCAACTTAGTCAACCACCAACAAACAACATCACATCCAAGACCACTAGGTCACAACCATTCCAAGCCAACACGGCCTAAGGTTAGGCATTATGCCATAGCCCGATTAATTATTCGATTCAAAGTTCAAACCAATTATCCAATTATTCCCAACATTTATTTTAAGGCCAACACTTAATTTAATTAATCCATTTATCCACTTTGGAACACCTTTTTGCCTTAATAACCAAAATATCCCTCAACCTATAACTACCACATTTTCCTTCACTTTTATTACCGAGTTTACTTACACAAACCATTTATCATGAAGCGTTAGCATAAAATAATTATTGATACTTTAAATCCGACAATCTCATCGGTACTACAAAGGAGCATATTATCCCTAGCCATTTATCATACATAGTACATGTAAACACTATTAGCATGCATTTCTAATATTTCATAGGCTCATACACTTTTCATAAACAAATCTCAACACAATCATGGTATATAAAATTACATTTTACCTTAAACATATCCGTCTCATTATACTAGCATAAAACCAAGTTCGTTACCATTAGCATACACTTTTTCACATTTAAGAATATCACTCCAGCATATAAAAGGTTATATGATAACACATGTTAATTTACACTTCATTATATTCATGTATGAATAAACTACAACATGCTCCCATATAAACTACATTTTACCGTAGACATATTCATCTCATTTTACTAGCATAATTCAAGTTCGTTATCATTATCATATACTTCGTCAAATATTTAGAATGTCACTTAGGCACATGAAAAGATTGCATGATAACACATGTTAATTTATACATCATGGTATTCATGTAGAAAAGAAATACATCATGCTCCCATTTCCCACAAACATATGATAATTTGATATATACATTCTATCATGATTTAGTCCTAGCAACTAGCTTATCATTTTCACATAAAAATTCTACCGTCTTCGGGTTAGTTGGGTTTACCTTGAGCTTCCTCCAAAAAAAATACTCTAAGCAAGGTCGAGGTTACCTAGAAGTGAAAACACCATCCAAACTACAAGCATTAATATTTATGCAAAATAAAATAATCGAAATGCAACCTACGCAAACTAATACTTGAAAATTATTATGAAGAATAAACGAGGCAGCCGGTGCATGAATTTAAGCACCGAACTTACCAAGGATAGAGTGCTTACTTGGGGAAGGAAAATGGTTGCTTGGAGAAGGTAGAACACAAGGTAAAAACTGGAAGAATTTTGAAACTAAATTCGGTGGAGGGGAGAGGGGAGTTTTGGGGCTGCACTTACCTTTGTTTTCTTACTAGAATTAAGGGAAGGGAAGAGGGGCTGCAAGGAGCAACTTAGAGGGCTTAAAGGGAGGGGGAAAAGGGGTGATATCTGCAGGTTGGGACACAAATAAAAGGGGGAGAAAAATGGGGAGAAAAGGGGCTGCTACAAGGGTGAGTGGGAAATGGTGCTACAGGTTGGTTTTTTTTAGGGGGGAGAGTTTCGAACCAGGGAGGCGGGGAAGGGCTGGTTTCAAGCATGGGAAAAGAGGAAAAAGAAGGGATAGGTGGCTGGAATAAAGGGATAGGGGTGCAGGTTGAGAGGGGAGGGAGATACAAGCTGTATCTCGCAGGAAGGGCTGGGTGACATGGGGTTTTGGGGCTGCACAAGGCTAGGTGACGTGAAGGCTAGGGGTGGCCTGATTTGCTAGGATTTTTTTGCAGGGAAGGAGGGCATGGGAAAAGAGGAAAAATAGGTGGGTAGATGGAGGAAGGATAGGGTAGGGCTGCAGGTTGAGAAGGGGAGGATGAGGTTGCAAGTTTAGAAGGTGGAAGGTTGAGTGTTGAAGGTAGGTTGCAGGTTGGGTGATGTGAGGGATGATGGTTGAGTGATGGCTGCCAAAATTTGCAGGCTTGGGTGGCGTGAGAGAGGGTGAGGTTTTAGGGAGGAGGGGGCTGCGTTTGGGGAAGAGGAAAGGCTGCAAAGGAGGGGGATAGGGCTGGGTGGAAAAGACTTATGCATGGGAAGGGAGGAAGGTGACGGGTGCATGGTTTGGGGGCTGTAGGTCGTGCGACCTGCTGGGGGTGGTTTGGGCTGGGTTTAGGTGGGGAAGAAGGTGGGAAAAAGGTGCAGGTTGATTAGAGAAAAGATTAGGAAGAAAAGAAAAAAAAAACTCCTAAGGTAGTAGCTAACAAGAAGGTTATTAGGAAAAAGAATTACCACCTAAACAAGACTTAATCTCCTCCAAAAAGAAATAATGATACTATTATTATTATGACCAATATTATTATTATTATTATCATTATTTTATCACTTCTCCCATTTTATTATGTTTGCCATTATTGCCAACATTGTTATTATTCTTACAATCCTCTTCTACTTTAATTACTCACCTCTTATGATCGGTATTATTACGACATCAATTTTTTTTTCTTCCTCTACTCTTTCTTGCACTTAGCCCGGGTTATTTTTATAACTCAAATTATTTATGGAACCACTTGAGAAAACAAAGCGATCAATAAAAACAATATTAATAAAAATAATAATAATAACAATAATAATAATCTTATGGTTCACTTTGCCTACTAATCACGTTTTAAGTCTTGCATGTCTAAAATAAGGGTTAATTAATACGTGGTATTACACTTCCTATGGTCAAGACTTAATTTAGGTTCCCAGACGTCCTTGGTCTCTTAGCAGCATGTATGCCTCCCAATCAAGGAAGGAGGCTTAGGGCTGAAAAATATTTTATATTGGAACATTGCAGCTATGGGAAAAAGGTTGTGGTAGATGGTGTTTAACAAGGAGATTATTTGGATCAAATGGGTGCATGATTATTACCTCAAATGGGCTAATTTGAGTGATCTGCAGTGCCATCCTCAACAATCTTGGATTTTTAGAAGAATCATGCTTCTTAGAGATATTCTTCTTCATATTTTCCAGCAGAGGTGTATTCTTCCTGATGATTTATATAAAACCTACAGTGTACGATATTATTAGGCTGCAAGATAATAGTAAACCATGGCACAAGCTGGTCTGAAATCATCCTTAACTTTCTAGACAGAAATTTATCTCTTGGTTGTTGTGTAGAAAAGCTTTACTTACTAAAAACAGACTTGAAAAGTAAAGAGTCACAAATGAGACTACTTGTGGTATATGCGATAGGGAACTGAAAGATCTTAATCATCTTTTTATTCTGTATCCTTTTGCTAAGGAGTTGTGGAGAATTATGTGAAACTAGCTTGGCATTGTTCCTCCTTTTACTCATTGGAATCAGTTCTAACATTGGATTACCCAAAGGAAAAAATATAGAAGAGGTGAGAAAAGTATTATGCATATAATGATTGTTGCTATTGTTTATAAAATTTGACAAGCTAGAAACCTAGCCATCTTTCAAGCCAAAGTCCCCTTAGTTAAAAACGTGGCTCATAAGATTATCCTTTAAATCTTTATCAAGATATCCTCCACAGAGAATAAGGCTAAATGGATTGTTTTGTTGGATTCTCTAAATAGATTTATCTAACTTCCTTTGTAAATATTTTCTTTATCTTTTTGATGTACTTCCTCTCCTTTGGTAATTAATAAAATTCTTATTACTTTACCCAAAAAAAATGCTCTAAAGCCTGAATGCTGGTATGATTTATTTCATTAGTCATCGCTTCAAATTTAATTTACCTTACCAACGTTTTTTGGCACCGTGAAAAACTGCAAAATTCTACGAGAAACTATATGACAATGCAAAATAATACAATCACTCGGTGAACAACAGTGCTGGTATGATTCGACACATCGAATTACCGCCTTAAATGTCATCTAACATTTGACAAAAATAAATAAATAAATAATGGCATCGTGTAGCATTAAATTCTGGGAAAAGTTGTTAAATATGAATTAGTACAAGACCTGCTGATTGAGAATTAATTATAACTGATGGACGTTACCGACACGGTACTCCATGATCTTTAAGCCTTTTACAAGTGCTTGGTCCATAAATGTCATTTGCCAATGCAAAAGTTGCTGAAAATGTTAGTCAAAACTTCTTCAGATACATCCTCCCCACTAATTTGTCCAAGTGCTAATACTGCTTCCCTTATATCAATTGCCCAAAAGTCGAGAGGCAATTCTTCATCCATTGATGATTTCACTCTCTCTAAGGCTTCCTTTGTGCGGAGAAGTTGTTCACCTTGTCTCTGTTGATATTTTAATGCATTTGGTTTTAGCCAAAATACATCCAATCAAAATTCAGGAAGGTCAGAATGTGTACTACAAATTCAATAAGTTGTTCAGAGACAGAAGGAAGAAGCGGTAGGAACATGAAATAGAAGAGACAATGGGATCTCAGTGAGCTCGAACTTCATGATCTATTATGTGAATCAAATTCCCATAGTCATAGTCAGATGCTAAATATTAGGGGCTATAATGTGAGATACAACCCTAACTCCATTTCCGTCATAGAAAATCTTTTCTAACTCTATATTATAGCAAATGAGCTTGAAATTCATGATCTAATATGCGAATCAAACTCACAAAGTTATAACCAGAAGCTCAATTTTTGGGCCTATAATGTGAGAAATAACCTTAACTCCATCTCCATCATAGAAAACCTTTTTCTAACCCTATATATAGTAAATTATTTTGCCCTGGTCCAGTGCAAGATCAATTTAGGCCCGTTCTTATCAAATTATTTTTATTTCGTTTGTTGTTCACCTTATAAACAAGCAATAGATTTTGGTAATAATTAGCAATAAATTCAAATAATAATTAGTATTAGTTAAAAATATTTAATAATAAGAAAATTTATATTTTATAATGTATTATTAAGAAAATATTTATAATTAATATTAAATAACTGACAATAGTCATTAGTAATAATTAATCATAAAAAAACTAAGTAATAAAATAAATTTGAATAATTATTAGAAATATATAATAATGAAAAATAAAAGATAAGCATGAAAAATATTAATCATAATTAATTATAATTTTCATTTAAGAGATAACATTAATAAGATACCTAAATAAGTATTCTTAATAATGATTGATAATCATAAAATTTTATATTAATAAGAATAATATCAATCACAATTATAAATAAATAATAATATCTAATAATTATTTATATCTTATTAATAGTATGAACAATTATAGAAAATATTTATTATTATTAAGATAATATTAATTTGAATAATAAGTGCCAGTAGTAAATAATAAATTAACTAAATAATAATTGGTAGTAGTTAAAAAAATTATTACATTATTAATATTAAGAGAATTTTATGGCTAACAATAATAACTATAAAAAATTTAAAATAAAATAATTGATTAATAATAATATATGTAAACTATTATTTATAATAATAATATATTCAAACTATTATTTCTAATAATAATGATCAATGATAAAAAATTATATTAATAAGAATAAAATTAATCATTATTAAGAATAATTAAACATAGTTAGTTAATATTATTTTATTATTACTATTAAGATAATACTAATTATGATTAAAATATTTAATAATATTATTATAATGATAGTTAATTATTATTATTATTCATATTATTATCTAACTACTATTGTTTGAAGTATTAAATTAATATTATATTAATTACTATTATGATTATGATCTTATCTTATTTGAACAGAACCTTAATGTCAATAAAAAAAAAACCTTGTAAATGGAATAGATTTTACCCAAACACAATGGATATTTAATCAGAAATGGATACAGATACGGAGGAAGAAGAAAAATACTTTTTGGATTCAGGTAAGCAATATCTATATCCATACCCGTATACATACTTATATCCATTTCCATACCCATTTATCAGATATAAAAGTAGCCTTTTACCCTTAACTTTAAAATAAACATAGTGTAATGCGAAGGTTAAAATTATCATTTGTTTAACCCTAGCACCTTGTCCCTAATGTATCATCCACAAATTCAACCCCCATCCTTGCCCAACCATTTTCTTTTATCAATCTTAGATATGAATCCAATTCTTAAGTCTTGACCCTAACCAACCATTTCTTTGTTAAAGACACTTCAACTTACCACCCATCTCCCACACCCCTCGTGTGGCACTAATGTAAAATTTAAACATGTTGCTACTAGTTGCAAAAATGGAAAATTTGTTCCAAAGTCCAAGAAGATGTAGGCGCCTAGAGAAATCATCCTTCAAAGAGGGTTGGTTATTAACCCCCAAGGACCCATTGAATGGGCACCTAAAATCTAGGACATCTATGTTTGTAATTTTGCTCTAAAGCCCAAGGGGACAAAAAAAAAGACCAAAAATGGTTCCTACATAGGAAGTGCTTGGTGCACATGACCAATGATCAATCTATATTCTCAAAGTTAAATCCATATGATGGTGGCAATTTTACATTTGGAGATAATTCAAAAGGTAAGATCATTGGTGTTGGAAGTATTTGTTGTAGTAACTTTAAACCTTTCATCCATAATCTATATCTTATGGATAGCTTGAAGTATTATTTGATCAACACTAGCTAATTACGTGAAAAAAAAATTTGTCGTTAATATCCCACCTCTATATGCATAATTAACAATGCAAGAGATAATTTATCTTATTTGTATGCCCACGTGTTAAAAATATTTTTCATGCTTAACTTGTAATCTTTGAAAGTAAATAATGCAAGCTTGGGTGCACAATATGATGATGTAAGGTTATGGCATAGACGCATTACGCATGGAACACAAATAAGTCAAACCAGGCCTTCTGCATGGTCTTCTTAAGTTTAACATTCCAAAACATCATTTGTGTGATGCATGTCAATAAGAAAAGCAACACAATGAGTCATTCGGGGGGGGGGGGGGGGGATTGTTGTTTCTGCCTCTAAACTCCTTGAACTATTGCATACAAATTTAATTAGTCGTACTAGGATTGGGTAGTTGTAAATATGCACTAGTACTTCTTGATGATTTCTCTAGGTTTATAAGGACATTATTTCTTTTTCTTTTTCTTTTTTTAATGATGATTTTAACACTTTCTTGTTCTTTCTAAAAGAATACACATTGAGAAAGAATAAGCATCAATTTTATAAAGAGCGATCATGGTATGGAGTTTGAGAATGTCATTTTGATGGGTTTTTGTGAACAAAATGGAATCTTTCAGAGTAACAATAAGGACATCACTGCAAATTGGATGGATGAAAAGGAAGAATCAAAACTTAGAGGAAATTGTAAGAACAATGTTATGTGACAGTGATTATTCATGCAATTGCAAAAAAAAAAAAGGGCAACATAGACAAATTTGATTCAAAAGCATATGAAGGTATCTTCATGTGTTATTCCCTGCATAAACCTTTAACAAAAGAACTATGGCTATAGAAGAATCCATTCATGTTGCTTTTGATAAGTCAATTCCGAGTGGGCAACGTACCCATTAGGAATATGTAGGTTGTAGTACCCTATTTTTTAAAAATATGGTATGTATTGGATCTTTTGTATTTAAAAATAAAATTATATTATTTTAAATATTTTATTACATCCTTTATCAAATTAGAAACCCTAGTTTCGTTTTCAAAACATGTTATTTCCATTTCATAACACTTTCTCGCAACTTCATTTCTACAAGATCTTTCGAGTCACTTTAGACTATCAAAGATTATTTCTATATTCTAGATCATTCAAATTCAATCAATTTCGGAAACATTGGCTTTTTCTAAGCCTCCTAGCTTGTTTCCGATTCTAATTGAAAATATCTAAGAAAAGTATTCTTCATGCCCTAGCTAGCTTTATGTCATCAAATGTGACTTTTCTTCCTCTAATATTTATCCAATCTTGTGAGGATCAATCCTAACCTTTCATTATTGATTAGTATGGATAAGAATCACTCATTTAGTCCAAGAATTTCGTGACCCTTTCCCCTTGGTGGTAAAAAATTTTGTTGTCCTCTTTTTAGATATTTTACAAAAATATCTAAAGTTTACTAATTTCTTTTCACCTCCATCCTTTAGATCTACTTTTGTAAAGCTTGATCAAGGGCTCACAATCCTCCACACCACCAAATGCCCTGGTCAACTCATTTTTTTGGATTTCATATTTCACCTTACGAATACTTAATGATTAAATCTTCACATTAATCCTCCATTCATTCTTTCTTCTCCATTTACATTTCATCATCCTCAATCTCAAACTCTCTCTTCTTCCTCCCTTGGCCAACGCAACCTCCCCCTCTATGGCCACCGCCTTGTGCCACCATTAACTAACACAAACACCATTTTTTCTTCCTTCACTTTTCCTTCCTTTTCTTCTCTTCTTCTCTACTATTTTCCTGGCCTAGTCTCCCATTTATCCACCATGGTTGAGCTTGGTTTTACTTCCAAATTTTGAAGATAAGTTTACCTTCCTTTACTCTTTGATTCTAGATCCTCTTATTATGATTTTGTGACCTTATTTCTCTAATTTTTCCTTGGTTTTTCTAGGTTTCAAAAGGCTTGAGAAAGGGTCCGGTTTGTTCTTTACTCTTCATGTCTTTTGCTGATTTAGAGCTTAGATGGTAGGTAAGATCTTATCACTACATATAACCATGATTAATGATGTTTGTTGATGAAATTGTGCCACAATTTATTGGTTGTTGATTCCAGCCAATTAGGGGTTTTGTGGATCTTGTTGTTTTGATAAAATTGATAATATCATATTGTAGATGAACTTCGATGTTTAGCATGTCTTGATTCAACCATGTTTTGATATTCAAATTTATGATTGAAATATTTGCAAGTTCAATGATGTTCTTAATGTTCTTGAGAGTTCATAATAAATTTGTGGATTTTTGATCAATCAAATGATAGCATGATAATCCTTGTAATTAGTAAACAAACTTTGATATAAAACATGTTAGCTAAAAAACATGATTAGGGATCTTTAACTTTAATTAAAAGTTTAAATGTTCTAGCATGTTCTTCATGTTCTTGATAATCTTCAATGTGTTATAATTAACCTAAGTAGAATTTAATCTTTGTTTAATCTTGTTTATGAGATAATTAATCATAAAAATGATATATTTATGCTAAAGGGCTTTTAGCATAATTTAAGATCATAGGTTGACTGTGTCCATGAACTTTGTCCTTCATATATAGTAACCAAGCATAAATAGTAAATATTGATAAATCGTAAATTCCAGTAATAGAATAATTTCAATTTTTGTTTTAACCTTCTCAATATAAAACGACATTTTCCGCCAACTGATGAATAGTGATTTTTCATAAATACTAAATTTTACAAATTTAGCATGGGACTTTGTTTTGACTTAGTAAATCTATTTATAGCTGTGGATTTTGCTGATTTTAGTCCTAATGACAAAAACAGGTTTTTGATGTTTTTGTACTGATTTTTTTGGTATCTAAAACCTGTGGAATGGGTTTTGGGGCTTTAAATTTAAAGTGTCTTTAAATCATTGAATGACTAAATATATGAATATGATATATTGGACTTTATAGTCTTCTTGACCAAACTTTGATTCTCATGTGGTTTTATGAAACTCTTACTTTGTAAGAAGTGTATTGTTTTTGCTTGCTAAAAAGTTCTCATGGCCTTTGGCCTCTAATTTTGAATTTTGTTTTAGGGCCTTTGTCTTTGACTTTGAATTTTTTATAAAAATTTTGAGCGATCTTTTGATCGGTAGTGATTATTATCATCAGTTTTCAATATTTGAATGATCTCTATTTATCTCTAGGGTTGTGTTAACCTTAAACACTTATTCGTTATGTGATATATGTGCTTTCTAAACTTCCTTTCGTGGAATATACTTTGTGTTGGCATTATTAAAATACGGTTCTTTGGACCTTAATTTTCTATTTTCGTAAAATAGTAGGAGCATTTTCTACTCTATATGTTCCTTTGAAATTTATAGGAGTATGCATCGCAAGAATTAGGATACCATTCATGAGAACACCTTGGCCGAAGTCCATTGGTAATGGAAGGGATATTTAACCTGCGCTAGCATTTATGTTTCCAAACTAGATGGATGTTGGAGCCTTTTACAAACCTTCGGCATTAGTATGCTCACTTGTAGTGGAGCGAGTTGCTCAATTGATTATTATTTGCGCCCTTGACTTTGTTCACTATAGTAAGACAGGTGTCCCTATACGCCTTGTTGCTATTGATTGTACCCTATGGATTATGTCCATTGGTGGTATGACTAGATGTCTAGGCTTGTGCCTGAGAGTTCGGATCCATACACCTATGTTCTATATGATTTTCTTTTATTACACTCTTGGCCTATATGTATTTATGTGACACATGTTCAAATGCATACTACAGATGATATAGGTTTTTCTCAATTTCTCTATGCTTATCGAATCCTTTATGATTCCATATTTTGTCTAAAATATACATGTAATATAACAAATCACACATTGTTTTCTACCTTAGGTGGTTAACTTAAAGCTGCCCTACATGGTTAATCGTCAGCATGATTTAATATTAATCGGAATTGATTTCCTAGTGTTACCTTAGGATTTTGTTCTCTTTGCTTATGCATGATCAAATTTCAATATATGCATGACTTATTATCATGTGACAACATGTTTTGCATGAAGCATGCTTATATGTGATAATTATGTCATACTCAGTACGCTCGTCGTAATAATACTATATTATTTTAGTCGTGTAGGTTTCTTATGTTTTGTAGCGTAGGGTTGAGAGAGTCGAATCCTAAGCCGACTCGTTAAGCGTTTCATTTTCAATCCTTGGGATCTTGTACTTTATATTGTTCTGGCTCTTGTAAAGCTCTATTAGGTCTTATTAATCTTGTATTTATTTTCCGCATAAGTTTTGTTAGTCTTGTATTAGACTCGGATTACGTGACAAAAGTTTTGTAAGTCTTGTATCGAACTTGGTTTGGTGACAATCACACTTTAATTTTGGGATATGAGTTTACTTTTTAACCCACCACCAAGTTGAACCTAAGTCTCACCTAGCGTATATGAATGATGCAAATTGGATAATAGCAATGCAAGATGAATTTAATAAATTCAAGAACTAACTATGTTAATAGCATTATATTTGGTGTTACAAATGAGTTTACTTTTTTACTTTGGTGTGTAGTGAATTTGAGTTAAGCATGATGGAAAAGTTGATATATTTCCTTGGACTTCAATGGAACAATCAAAGGGAGGAATTTTTGTTAACCAAGAGAAGTAAACTAAGGATTTGCTCAAGAAATTTAGAATGAATGAGAACAAATATTAAACCCGTGGCTACTATCACAAAATGTGACATGGATGAGGATGGTAAGCATGTTGACAAATTTGCTATCTAGTTATGGTTAGATCATCGCTTTAAATTACCATATCTAGACAACATATCATATTTAGCGTATGCTTGTGTACTCTTTTAAATTGTGATTCCAAGGAATATCACTTAAGCGGTAAAGAGAATCTTTAGGTAACTTATGATGACCCGCAACCTAGGATTGTTTACCCTAGATTAATCCCCAACTTGATTTGAGGAGAGAGAGTCGAAGAATTAATTTCTTTTATTAATTCCCAACTTGATTCATTAGTGAGGTACTAAGACCTTATTCATAAGTGTCACACCCTCACAGGCGAAGCCCTTTTAATTAAATTAGATAATCAACTAATATCTTTTTAGAATCTACTAAATCTCTCCTAAATAGTCTCCTAACAAAATCAAACTACTAACTTACTAATATTATTTAGATATTATTTAGCTAAATAATACTCATGGCTTAAGCAAGAATAATAACCACCAAAAATTAAGCCCAAAGGGCTCAGAAGATGGACACCTAGCATACTTCCCTCCCCAGCAAGAGAGGAAACTTGCCTCACAATGCCTACTCCCACTCCTAGGTGTGAGGAAGCTTGTTCCACTCCATATATATCACAGCCAGTTCTGACATCATGCACCAATCACTATTTCCCCTTACGGAGCCCTTAAAAAATTTAGTCGGTCGCATCCTAAGAACACCGTGATCTTATACCATGGACCACATAGAGAATAATTGATCTTGGTCCATCTATGTCAATCCCCACCTAGTGATGGCTTCCACTCCTGACTAAAATCGTAGGATTGGGCCATGGTAACTCAAATGCAGTAGTAGTCTAAGGATTGATGCAGCTGAAGAACTAACGGTTTGTATATAAACTAGAATAGCTTGGCCTACCACTGAAGCTAGAAAAGAGATAACTAGTGGCCCTCAAACTCAGTCTATGGAATGGGAGCTGACAAAAGGATCTCAGTAGCAGGAGCCTCCAAGTGCTCTAATGGGTTTACCTCGGACTCACCCTCCTTTGAATTCTCTGACGAATCCAACTCTAGCCCACTCCCCACTACAAGGGTTGCATCATCCTCAGAATCGGAGTCGATGAAAGTTTTTAAACTATAATAGGATTTGGTAGGCTCCATGGACGGGGAATTAATTTCTAACTCCAATGGGGGAAAGAGTTGTTGGGCTTCTGCCTTTGAAATAGCCTCAATATCAATCAACTTCGTCACCTCCGATGAGCTAATAGTAATGCCCACAACCATGCATCGGTGGCTCAAACGAAGACTGCTAATTTAGATAAACTAGACAATTGTGACCCAACCACAAGTGTTCATGGCAGATATCATATCTAATATGGTTGTCGACACTTACAAGTGGCTCCAAAGGCTACCCTCATATTCAAACTCTCAAAACCATTGCCTAATCTATAAAATGAAAGCAATGAAAGGTGCCTTGGCAAAAGGAAATGTCTAATCTCCAACATGTTGTAGAGGGCAAGTAGCTAAAAGCCTAGTGTGAGGACGAAGGACTCGAAGTAACCCCACCCCACCCCACCCCCTCTTTGGTCGGTCCTATAGTGTACTTAGGTGGCCAGGGACTCTTGTCTCTGAACTTGAGCAACTTCTAGGCAAGCACCAAGCACCTTGAAATCTACTAGCAACCAACCTAGCAATGCTTGGGAATCTCATTGGGATAGTAGCCCCTCAATTTCATCCAAAACAATTTTAGGAGTGGTATCAAAGGTATTTAGGAGTGAACCAAGCCAATGGATGGTGAAGGAACAAGAATCAATGTCGGGCAACTAGAGGCTCCAGCAACTTAAGAGGTGGATCATTGGTGGCCAGGGAGGGTGATGAGCATAAGCGAGGGGTTGTGGGGTAATGCTATGATGTTTGGACCGATGGTGTACGATTTAGGGTTAAATTTTAATGAAATTAGAGTTTAAGGGTTAGGGTTTTGAGAAATTGAGGTGGATGGGGGCTGAGAAGTGGCAATGGAGGTTGTCAAAGAACTAGTGATCACCAACCAAGCATTGGTGAAGATGCTTGGGGCCTCATCGTGGTCGACACCTTGCGCTAGTGGAGCAAACAAATCAAAAGAGAGTAAGGGAGAAGCAATCGGTGTTTCAGCGACTATAAGATAACAGAGGAAGGTTAGCAATATGCCAACGAGGGCTAGGCACAGTCGTCGACCGCCTAGGTTGTGTCACTAGTGGCAGTTGCTCCAAATATGCTATTAAGTTGCACAACCAATACTTGCACTATAGCATTTGGGGTCTTGAGTGTGTTAGTGAGCATGACACTAGGCTCTAACACCAATTTGTCAGGATCTTTTGCGACTAATTTATGATTAGTAGATGGATCAAGATCGCTCTTAAATTATTATTATGATCATCATCATTATGGTTGTTAAGTTGGTGGTGGTGATTTAAGAGACAGATTTCAGAAAACTAAAAACCATAAATTAACTTAATCACCCTTAGGAATTGTTGTTTCTTCGTTTCCCCACATTCCCGTCCCCTCATGCATGTTCAAGAAAGGTTATGTACCAAAAGATACCCTCAAAATTTACATTAGGGTAAAGAAACTTGATTAAGATAATCCTAATTGTTCCCAAAAAATCAGTCATTCAATGAAGGCAGCAGCCAATGTCATAGATGACACTAATTTAAATTAAGTGAACCCTTATGCATACATAAAAATTCACAACTGCAAGATATATATGAAAGCTTTAGCACAGGAAGTCAAAGTTGAATAGTGTTTTATTAAAGATGTAGTAGGAGCCTTGTAGTACCTTTTTTGACCAAATTCAAGAAAAAGCATATAGAAGCTGACCTGATTGACCGCCCATCTTCGCCCTGCTGCACTAATCATGTTAAGGCCCATAAGATCTACCACTGCCTTCTCAAGATCTGATAAACCTTCACCAGTGATAGCACATGTGCGAACAACTCTGTCAAAGGAGTATAAATCAGGAGGAAAAAATTTGGTAATCGACGATGGGGCACAGTCTACTTTGTTGATGACAAGGATCACTGGTGCTGAAGATCCATTTGGTTTCTGTGCATGTGAAAAAATGAAATAAAGTTATAAAAGGATACTAATTTCTCGTGCTAGAAAACTTGTTATGCACATGATACAAGCTGAAAGAGGATTTGTGAAAACTAATGAGAATGCCCATGTAAACCATGCAATATTTCAATTTAGGAAAGAATTTTATTCCTTTTTTTTATCATTAGATGATGGCATTGGGGAAATTAAGTTTGTTTCAAGTTCACGTAAGTTGCAACTTAAGATGGCTGCAAGCAGGCAGGAAAACAATGCATGTAAGAGGTTTCTTTGTTAACATGGATTCAAAACATTGCAAATATCAGTGACAGAGGAATGGATCGACCACGGCATGGTTTAGAAAAAACTATTTGGCTCCTAAATGCAACTTTACAACTGCAGGATTTCAAAATTTTATGTTATTGGTAGTTACTTTTATAATAAATAAAGTGAACGGAAACAGCAGTCTCAAACCAAGCCTAGAGATAAATCAACCTTTCTCTTTTTATTTTTAATTTTTTTTAACCATGATTTGCCATGAAATAATATGTTTACACTTTGCCCTTTTTAGTGTAATAATAATATGGCACATAGTGTAGCAGCAAATTTTGAAGTACAAAACGGATCCTGCACCTTATCAAGTTGAAGCCTACTCAAAAGTAAGCTGTCATCTGGAGTCCAACCATCAACAGCACTCACAGTCACAATAATAACATCTGCCCCCAAAGCAACCATTTCCGATCTATCAACACCTGCAATCCATGTTAGATATGGTTAGGGGGGAATCACACGCCAATAAACATCCAAAAAGAAGCAAGAAAGTATGGAATAAAACTGCCCGAGAAAATGGATTAAGAGCCACAGGGATATAGCAAGCGTTCCATCTACATATCAACAGACTTGCCAAAAGGGCGTAGTAAGTGTTTTATCTTGATATCAACAGACTCAAACTTAATTATATATTTCCAAAAGAGTACAAACCATTCTGCAATCAAGTCACAAGGTAATGAAACCTGAGACTAGATCATGAAACTGGCATCACAGGGTCATTTCATATAACTTAGCATAATATGCATCTTACCAATCTTTTCCACAATGTCATCTGTATCCCGGATTCCTGCCGTATCAAGCAGGGTAACAGGTATGCCTTGTACAGTGATGCCAGCTTCAACAACATCCCTTGTGGTTCCAGCAATCTCTGTAACTATTGCCTTATCACTCTGCAAGCTAATAGGAATTCAAGGCATCAGATTCCAATTTGTTCCTCGTTAGAGTAGAAGGAAACCAAAGAACCAAGCAAGGAAACATAGAAATAGAAGCAAGCGACAAGCATAAACATCAACAGGTTTACACAGATAGTGAAACCATCAACAGACCCCATCTAATGTGAAAAAATAATGAAGGCAATTATGAAGGTTAGCCAATGCATTAGAATTTGAAATTATGGCATCATCAGCAACCTTTTTGGCCACGCAGCAAATTCATTTTCATTACAGCTAGAAAGGCATAGTTACGTTTACTAAAGCAAGACAAGGCCTTACTATGGTGATTTCTGGAAATAAAAGATCAACACCAAGTACACTAAAAACAGATAAAAATGCCCCATAAACATAGATGTAATGTCAGATTGGATTAGGGATATGCTACAAAAAGCAATATAATTACTGGGTACAAAATATTGTTCTCCCTTCGCAAAAACAGCCCTTGCCATTTTTATTTTTTTTTTGAGATCTCAAGAGCAAACTTTCTCTGTCCTCTCATTATCCCGTCCTCCTAATCTCTTTTGTTTCTGTCTCCTAATTATGCATAAGCATCCAATAAGGGCTAAAGAAGCACGGTCAACCCTAGTTTTCTACATCAACAATAAGTAAAGGATAATAAAGACGAGAAGCTAGGATCACTTATGGAGGAGCTCATTTGCTTAATTTTAGGGTAAAAAATGTGGCCACATTAACATCAAATTTCATCAAAGAATATGGCCTTAATCAATATCCACATTCACTTTCAAAGACGGATTTCCAAAGATTCTAGAAGAGACATTTTACATCTATAAGGTGAGGTGACTACAAGGGATCTTCATGGGAAATTGATGAGTCACCAAATGCGTTGCCATTCCTCTAACTCCCATGTCACCTCACATCTTTTTGATTGGTAATCTTAGTGGGGCACAACTGAAGCACTTTCCAATTCCTCTTCAATATCAACTACAACATCACTATCCAATTCCTCTTCAACTTTTGGTTGACTTGGAGCTCAGCTTTTCACTTAATACACATGTCAAGTGTGAAATCTCATCCTATATCAACCACTTTTTAGAATTGGGTGTAGACCTTTTTGAACTGTGCTTTTGTAACTAGTTGAGAATTATAAAAAGATTGACAAAGGGCATATTGACAAATTTCCTTGCTAGCAAACTAGATTTCTAGTTGACAACATCCGAAATAAATTTCTTACTTTAGAGTATAGGCGAAGCATTAATAGCATCATCTTGGTGGAATTCAATGCAAACATAGTTCTCATCTAACCTTCTATTTTTTCTCCTCATAGTCATGAAGAGAAATTGCTAGGTTCAAGACTTTAGACATGACTAAATATTTATAATGAGTGTTAACTAAGGCCTATGGTCCTAATTACAACACTTTTTTTCCAAAAGCTATGAACCTGCATGAATGAAATGTGTTAAAAAAATGAATGCTCTAAACTTTTCTCAATACTTTTTTTGTTTCAAGCATTTTTTGGGTGATTTCTTTTGGACAATATCATTTCAGCTGCAAGCATTGTGTCCTGTATTAGCGTCACTTAATTTGCTATGATAATTAGTTATACACGTAAGATTCTAGTTGATCATCAAAAAACCTCCAATAATGGTTTTGGTAGCCTGAATATGCATTGACCTATTGGTATGACGTTGGTAATTATATGAATAAATTTGATTAAATTTATATCTATTTTTCCTAAATTATATGTTTCAAGAATTGAGAAATTGAAACATCAGTAAATGAAAAGCGAATGTAGAAGTTATCAAAACATACACACAACACCATTGTATTCCATCATAATGCACACACGTTCAACAACCATTTTCTCGAATCCTTCTAGTGATGCTTACATTTGCAATTTATAATGACCAATTGATGACAAAAGTTAGTGATTGTGAATGGAGATTACCATGAGAAAGCAAGAGGGAGGGATTTGGGGAGATGGAAGAGACAAGTCATTTGAATCTTAAAAAAGAAGATGTAGATGGCTAAAAAGATTGTGGCTACTAATTCTATGCGACGGAAAATTTATCGAAAGAGTGGTTGGAGTGCATGTAATATCATTGGTTGAGAGGAAAAATAGGAAAATTAATATTGAGGGGGGGGGGGACAAATCTTTTCACATTGAGAGAGCAAAAAAGAGCCTTCAAAAACAAAAATGAAACATTACCCACAATTTTGCTTCCAAATGGTTCCCACATAAGCTTTCATAATCGCTCAAAGGAGTAGTGCAACACTTATCTTTCAAATAATTACTTATAAAAAAAATAAAAAATAAAAACACCATGTATGCTCATTAAACAGTTTAGATAAGATTAGAAAACCTAGAAAGCAATCACGCAAGATCTTTACAAAAACAAAAGAAATAAACAAGGAGCTACTTTAAATGGACGTGTCTTCAACCATGAGTAACCCTAGGGTCGGCTACGCCTTGGATGTTAGAGCAAAGTTTGCGAAACAAAGAGGGAGAGAGAAAGGCTACAACAGCAGAGCATAACAAAAACAAAGGTAGGGTGGTGATGGCAAAGGTGAGGACGATGAACAATAACCAAACATGCTTTGTGATCCTCGTGAATGGCAAAGCTCACAAAGTAGGGACCACCTTAGCTGTGAAGGACAACTTGAGGACCATTAGGGTCATTGATCAACTTAGTTGTAAATGTTGCTACATACTTGTGATGACATCAAATGGTTGTAGACAAGTTTCAACAATATCAGTGAATTTGTGATTGGTTATTAGTAGGCAATTGGGTATGGCATGCGGGAGGTCAAATTATTTATTAGTGATTGTTCAATGTAGAGTGCAACTAGTGGCTGAGGTTTGATCATGGAGATAGGGTTGATTTTGTGAAGTGTTTAGGTGAGGATTTAGCATTAGTTGTAGTGCAATTTTTGATGACTTTTGTAACTTATGTTACCGAAGGCAACGAAGTGTGGGGATTTATGTTACATTCTGATCATAATAAAAACATGATGTATATATGATAAACAATTGGGTCAAACTAAGGAATTGTGGTAGAGTTAGGGGACTACAACCAAAATAGGGGGTAAAAAAGAAGAAAGGACAAAAAGATGAGGAAAATGGAGTTTATTTGATCTACAAGCACACCTCTCAAGATTAAATACTTACTATCACTACCCCAAGGTTTAGACACTTGGGAGTAAATTTTTAAGTAGACTAGTAAACCTCTACATCTGGGTGTGTTTTGTGGGGGTTTCTTGATTTTCAAAGAGAATGGATAAAATAATATGTCCCTTCATTCAAGTGTAGGTAAAATCAAACTACCTTCATTCAAGTGTGAGCCTAACACTTTATAAGAGAGGATTAGGTCTTATATATACATTACAACTCATCAAAATAAAGGGCTTATCTGGTTAACTTAATCGAATTATTTTAGATGTCAAAAGGACCAACTCTAACTAATTTACTTTTAACCAAAGAAATTTGATTAGGTATATTAGCAATTCTAACCTAATTGTCGACCACTCTCCTGCCCCATCTGATTTTAGGATGCTTTACAAGTAAATAAGCTAAACCTTCGGTTAGGATTAAAAGCATCATTAAAAGTAAAAAAGTAAACTTAATGCTATGGGCTTAAAAACATCATTAAAAGTGAAAAGCAAAAGTAACTTTTTCTGCTACAGGCCTAAAGTACAATTATAGCATTTTTTTTGTTTAAACCTTTCAACCACAATCAGCTACAGCTGAACCATTTCCCTTTCTATCCCCTAATCCTCCATTTTTGTGCCCAAAAACTACACAAAGCTGGCCAAGACCCCTTCTGCCATGATGGAAAAAAAATGAGCCATTTCTAAGCTGCCTAACTTTGTTAAAAAATGATGGCTGAATTATGGCTTTTTGCATGGCTAAATGGCCCACAACTTAGTTCATTAATTTTTTCCAAATTAGAAGGGCTTTTGGATCTTATTTTTTGAGAAAAATAATAAGTAAATTATGCCCATTTGTGTAGAATGCTCCCACATCTTCCTCTCTTGAAAAGATCCTCTCATATTTTCACAAAGCTCATCATGTATAAGGAAGCAAATCTCCCACATTAAATGTCTTTGATATATTTCCCATCTCTTGTGGCAGTTCAAGCTCATACGCATTGACTCCTATCTTCTCAAGGACCTTGGAAGAGGACCATCACTCCTTGCCATGAGTTTGTTCTTCTTCCTAATAAGGAAACATTTTCTTCCTAAAATGAAGCCAAACTAGGACTCATGGATCAAATAAGTGTTGCTTTCAATTTTTATTGGCCCTTTATGGGTTCATCTCATTCAGCTTCTCAATTTTGGCCCTAAGTTGCTTGTGCAATTTCTTCATTGTTTCAGCTCCATCTTTTGCTTCAAAACTAACTTGAGATTTGGTAGGGAGAGGTAAGAGATGGGATTTACTCCATACACTACCTCAAATGAGGATCGATCAGTTACATACGTAGAAGATTTGTTGTATGAAAACTCTAAATGACAAAGATTGGTATCCCAATCCTTCAAGAACTTATGTACCAAATTTTTTAGGAGCATTGTGATGGTGTGGTTGGTGACTTCTATTTAACCTTCTATTTGTGGATGATAGACCATACTCAAAAGAAGCTTAGTATCAACCAACCTCCACAAAGTCTTCCAAAAGTAGCTAAGAATACATTCATTTCCCTTATTTCTTCCAGAAGTCTGCATGCACAACATTAATTTCTTCCGGGGGCAAGTTGTTTCCCTTAGTTGGTTTTGGGGGATTTGCAGTAGGTAGCAGCTTTTCCAGCATTGCTCTAATTCCCTTAATTCTCCTTGAACATTCTCCATGGACTACTCTAACCTCCTCGTTTTTTGCTGGAAAGCTTCAATAGCTCGATCCCTCCTCACATAGACATTTTCTTCAAAACTTAAGCCCCTTGGGTTTGGTGGATCATCCATAGTGGTTTAAGATCGAAGGAAATCAGAACTTTAATTGGGAAGGAAAGGGTAGTGTTTGGTAAAAATGGGGGTGGGCTAGAAATTTTGTGTGTGTTTGGTTTTAGATGAGGTACAAGAAAAGGAAAGTTAAGACCCAATTTAAACAACCTTGAGCTCTAATACCAATTTGATGCATATGAGAGTTAAGACCTAATTTCAACAACCTTGAGCTTTGATACCAATTTGATGCATATGAGAAACAATTAGGTCAAACTCAAGGATTGTGGTGGATTTAGGGGATTACCTCCTAAAGAAAATCAAAGAAAGAGATGAGGAAAGGAAATTTATTTGATATATAAGCAACTTTCAAGATCAAATACTTACTATCACCATCTAAAGTTTAAAAATTTAGAATAAAGAAGAGTAAGATTTCATTGGAAGATAAGCAAAACTCTCAACCTGAGTTTTGTGGAGGTTTCTGAGCTTTTTTAGAGAAAAATATGGATAATCAAATCTACCTCCCATTCAAATGGGAGCTTAACACCTATAAGAGGATATTAGGCATCATTTAGTTACATTACATCTCATCAAAATAAAAATAAAAAAAAAAAGACTGATTTGGTTAACCAATCAAACTATTTTCGTCGTCAAAAATACTAACCTTTACTAGTTTAATTCTAACCAAAGCCAACCAAGTCAGTTTTTTCAACAAGGAGATTAGAGCAATCCATGGAGAATGTTTAAGGAGAAATAGGGGAAATTAGAGCACTATTTGGAAAGGTTGCTACCAATTACAAATCCCCCAAACCCACGATGAAGAAACAACCTACCCCTGGGAGAAATGAATATTGTGCATGCAGAGAATGGGTCCAGTGAGTTTGACTACTTTTCTATTGAGTCTTCTCAAGAACCTAGAAGAAGAAGGCATGCAAAAAAGATAATTTCAGAGACGTAAGGGCTGAAATCCCTGAGTTTGAAGGTAATCATAATCTGTAAGAGTTCCTTGAATGGGAATTGAGGTGTACTAGGCTTTTTGAAGCTAAGGAATACAAAGACGAAAAAGCTTTTCAAGTGGTTGTTTTAAAACTAAAAGGCCATGCCTCTCTTTAGTAGGAAAACTTTACCGGCCAAAGAAGAAGAAAGGGGAAACCAAAGGTCAAGTTTTGGGCTAAAAGGAAAAAGCTTATGCGGGAAAGGTTTTTACCTTCTTCATACACTCAAGACCTTTACAATAAAATGTCTTTCTTAATACAAGGTCAAATGAGTGTGGAAGAATACATTAGGGAGTCTAGGACTTGAAGAGAGTGAAAAGCATACTATGTCTAAGGTTGTAGGAGGCCTTAAACAAGATATAGCTAAGAAGGTGGAGATGCAAAGATACTACACTTTGGATGAGCTAATTCACCTAACCATCAAGGTAGAGAAGCATAAGAAGGAAAAGAAAGCACCTTGGTAAACCTTCAACAAAACCATTTCTAGTGCTTCTAAAGACGCTCCTACACCTTCTAAACCTCAACCTACACCCTCAAGTTTGATGTGAAGGGAAAGGGTAAAGAGGGCACATCCGAACCTGCTAGAACAATATCATATGCTTCAAGTGCCAAAGATTTGGGCACTAGTAAAATGAGTGTCCAAACAAAAGAGTTATAACACTTGCTGAGGTTAATGATGCTACTCAAGAGGAAGAAGATGAGCCACTACCTTTAGCCAGTGAAGAGGAGGAAGAGGTTCCACCTAATGTTAGAGAGATATTGAGGGTTAGGAAGGTGTTGCATGCAAAGGAAGCCGTAGAGGATGGATCACAAAGGGAGAGCATTTTCCAAACCAAGTGTACAATACTAGGTAAAAGTTTGTTCTCTCATTGTTGATGGAGGAAGTTGTGCTAATGTGGCTTCTTCCACTTGGGTTCAAAAGCTCGATCTTCCAACCTCCACACATAACAGGCTATCCAAGTTGCAATGGCTCAATGATGGTAATATGATAGACGTAAACAAGCAAGTTCTTGTTCCTTTAGCAAGACTTACCACGATCAAGTTTTGTGTGATGCTAAACCTATGGATACTTAGCATTCACTCTTAGGTAAGGCATGGCAATTTGATAGCCATGTGAAACATGATGGTAGAAGAAATACTTACTACCTAAAATTTACCAACAAAAACATCATTCTAACACCTATTTGTTATCTGCCTGAATTAAAAAGGGCCACTATGCAGTGTAAAAAGGTTTTGTTCTTTGACAGAAAAGATGTAGAAAAAGCCATAGCAACGGGGGGAAATTGTTTATTACTTGTTATTGCTTGGTGACGAAGGAATGGAGATTGACCCTCGGGTTCAAACCCTTTTGGGTAAGCTCCAAGATGTTTTTTTCCTGCAAAACTGCCCCTAGTTTACCTCTAGTAAGAGGAATCGAGCACCCGGTCCCATTGCCACCCTGCCAAACAAACCATCCTACAGGTGCAACCCTAAGGAAGTTATGGAGATGCAAAATTAGGTTGAGAAGTTACTGCAAAAAGGATTAATCAAAGAGTCCTTGAGCCCTTGTGTAGTTCCAGCTCTTCTTGTGCCAAAGAAAGACAGCTCAGTGAGGATGTGTGTTGATAGTGGAGCTATCAATAGCATCACCATCAAGTATAGGTACCCCATTCTTAGGCTTATTAGATTGCTTACATGGTGCTTGTGTGTTTTCAAAAATAGATTTGAGGAGTGGCTACTATCAAATCCGAATGAAGGAAAGAGATGAGTGGAAGACTGCATTCAAGACAAAGGGAGGATTATATGAATGGATGGTCATGCCATTTGGCTTGTCTAATGCACCAAGCATATTCATGACTCATGAGGCTCATGGATGAAGTGCTTAGGCCTTTTATTTCCATATTTGTAGTAGTATATTTTGATGATATTATTGTGTACTCCTCAAGTGAAGAGAAACATGTAAAGCATTTACACCATGCATTTCTAGCCTTTAGAAGTAGTAAGTTGTATGCTAAGCTAGAAAAATGTAAATTCTTTGTACCTAGAATCAGATTTTTAGGCTTTGTTGTTTTTCAAGATGGAATATCTATGGATGAGTCAAAGGTGGAAGCAATCAACCCCATCAAGCATCACGGTTGTGAGGTCCTTTCATGGACTAACATCATTTTATAGGAGATTTATCAAGGGTTTTAATACTCTTCCAGCTCCTATAACTGAATACATGAAAATGGGAGAGTTCAAGTGGACTAAGGTGGCCCAAGAAGCATTTGAGACCATCAAAGGAAAGCTTAGTGAGGCACTAATCTTGCAATGCCTAACTTCAACAAGTTATTTGAAGTAGAAAGTGATGCAAGTGGAGTGGACATTAGGGTTGTTTTACTACAAGAAGGAAAGCATATAGCCTTTTTTAGTGAAAATCTCAATGGCTCTAGGTCTAAATATAGCACTTATGATAAAGAGTTATTTCCATCGAGGGCTCTATACCCTTTTACCCATCTCCCACCAACCATGGGACCATGTTAGCATGGATTTCATTGTGCCATTACCTAGAACACAGAGGCAAAACGATGTCATAATGGTGGTTGTAGATTGGTTTTCTAAGATAGTTCATTTTGTCCCTTGTCATAAGACAGATGATACATCTTATGTAGTCAATCTTTACTTCAAGGAGATAGTTAAATTACAAGGAATCCCTAAAACAATTGTCTCCAATAAGGATACCAAGTTTCTTAGCTACTTCTGGAAGACTTTGTGGAAATTAGTTGGTACTAAGCCTCTTTTTAGTACGGCCTATCATTCACAAACAGATTATCAAACAGAAGTCACTAACTGCGCCATCACAATGCTCCTAATAAGGTCGGTGCATAAGCCCTTGAAAGATTGGGACACCAAACTTTTTCATGCAATGTTCGCATACAACAAGTCTCCCATGTATGCAACCAGTCACTCTCCATTTGAAATAGTGTATGGAGTGAATCCCACTATCCCTATTGATTTCTTACCACTCCCCACTAAGTATCAAGATAGTTTTGAAGCAAAAGACAGAGCCAAAACAATGAAGAAACTGCATGAATAAGTCACAACCAATATTGAGAAAGAAAATGAGATGAACCAAAAAAGGGCAAATAAGAACCGAAAGCAACACTTATTTGAGCCAAGAGGCCTAGTTTGGCTTCACCTGAGGAAGAAGATATTTCCTACTAGGAGGAATAACAAACTGAAGGCAAGGAGTGATGGTCCTTTCAAGGTCCTTGAGAAGATAGAAGAAAATGCATAAAAGCTTGAATTACCACAAGAAATGAAAAATATATCAAACACATTTAATGCAGAAGATTTACTTCCTTATCTACATGATGAGCCTTATAAAGATATGGAAGAATCCCTTCAAGAAGGAGAGGATAATGCAAGAGCATCCAGCATAAATGGCCATTATTTACTAATTAATTTTCCCAAAAAAGATGACCCAAAATCCTTATAATTTAGAAAAGATTAATAAATTAAATTATGAGCCATTTAGCCATGCAAAAGCCATATTTAAGCCATCACCTTTTGACATATTTCAGGTGGCTTAAAAATGGCTCTTTTGGGTCAACATGGCTCAGCTTCTGGCTCCAGCAACAGTAGTGGGCTGGCTAGCTTGTTGTAATTTTAGGGCACAAAAATGGAGGACTGAAGGAACAGAAAAGGAGGTAAATCAGCCACTATTGATTATGGCAGAAATGTTATGCATGCAGAAAAGTTACTTTTGCTTTTCACGTTTTAATGATGTTTTAGCCTCTAGCATTTAGTTCTAGCTTAGCTTTAGCTTTTTACTTGAAAAACACCTCAAAATCAGCGGGGCAAGAGGCATGGGGTGACATTCAGGTTTGAAAAAATTAAAAAAAAAATTAAAAAATAAAAGCAGCAACGGACCTGGTTGACTTTGGTTAGAATTAAACTAGTTAGTCTCTGAAAACTAAACTAGTTTGATTGATTAACCAAATCAGTCCTTTTTTTTTTATTTTGATGAAACGTAATGTAACTAAATGAGACCTAACATCCTCTTATAAGTGTTAGGCTCACATTTGAATGGGAGGCAGATCTGATTGTCCATTTTTTTCTCTGAAAAAGCTGAGAAACCCCCACAAAAATCAGGTGCAAAGTTTTGCTTATCTTCTAAAAAAATCTTACTCTTTTTTATTCCAACTGTTTAAACCTTATATGGTGATAGCAAGTATTTAATCTTTAGAGGTACTCACAGATCAAATAAATTCCCTTTTCCACACCTTTTTCTCTGATTTTTTCCTTCAGTCGCAATCCCCTAAATCCACCACAATCCTTTAGTTTGAATTAATTTGCATCATTAAGTGTAAAGGTCTTGAGTGTATGAAGAGGGTAAAACTCTCTCATTCATGCAATTTCTCATTTTTGCCTATAACTTCACCTTAGATTTCCCCTTTTTTCTTCTCTGATGCCTGAGGTTCTCCCACCAAAGGGAGGCATAGCCTTTAAGTTTTAAAGCCAACTTAAAAGCCTTTTCATCTTTGCACCCCTAGCTTCAAAAAGCCCAGCACACCTCAAATCCCAGTTACATCTCCGAAATCATCTCTTTTTGCATGCCTTCTTCTTGATTATTGGGAAGACTCACTAACCCACTCTCTTTGTGCACAGCATTCATTTCCTCCAAGGGTAGGTTGTTTTCCTTCACGATGGCAATAGTCCTTCCAATAGTGCCCGAATTTCCCTTATTTCTCCTTGAACATTCTCCATTGATTGCTCTAACCTCCTTGTGTCTTGTTACACGGTTTCAATAGCTCAATCTCTTCTAACATAGAAATTTTCTTCAAAACATAAGCCTCCTCTTGGGTTTGGTGCATCACCCATGAAAGTTTAAGATTGATAAAAATTAAGAAGCGATGGGCGAAGGAACAAAAATGGGGTGGTAGTCGATAAGGAGATACGCTAGAAAAAAAAATGTGAGTGTTTGGTATTAGACAAAATTATGGAAAGAAAGATAAAACCCAATTTCAACAACACTGATTTTTTATACCAATTTATGCATATGAGAAACAATTGGATCAAACTAAGGAATTGTGGTGGAGTTAGGGGATTCTCACCAAAAGAAAAAACAGAGAGAGTTGAGGAAAAAGGAGTTGCTTCGATCTATGAACACCTCTCAATATTAAATGCTTACTATCACCATCCAAGGTTTAAACACTTGGTAAAGAAGAGCATAATTTTTTTTGTACATAAGCAAAACTCTACACATTTTGTGGGGGTTTCCAGGTGTTCAAAGAGAAAATGGGCAAAATCAGATCAGCCTTCATTCAATTGTGAACTTGAAACTTTATAAGAGAGTGTTACGTCTCATTTAATTACACAAAAACGTATCGAAATAAAGGACTGATTCGGTTAACTTAACTGAACTAGCTTACTTGTCAAAAGGACTAACTCTAACTAGTTTAATTTTAACCAAAGAAATTATATCAGGTATATAGGCAATTCTGACCTGATTGCCGACCACTCTCCTGCCCCCTCTCATTTTGGGGTGTTTTACAGGTAAATAAGCTAAAGATTAGGCTAGGACTAAAAGCATCATTAATAGTAAAAAATAACCTTAATGCTAGGAGATAAAAAATATCATTAAAAGTGAAAAGCAAAAATAACTTTTTTTGGCTACAGGCTTAAAGTACAATTATAGCCTTTTTTGTTTGACCTTTTCAGCCATAATCAGCTGCAGCTGAACCATCCCCTTTTCTGTCCCCTGATCCTCCATTTCTATGCCCAAAAATTACACAAAGCTGGCCAGGCCCCCTGTTGCTGCTGGTGGTGCCAAAACTGAGCCATGATGGCCAAAAATGAGTCATTTCTAAGCCACCTGAGTTTTGACAAAAGATGATGGCTGGAATATGGTTTTTTGCATGGTTAAATGACTCACAATTTAATTCATTAATTTTGTCAAAATTAGAAGGGTTTTCAGGTCTTTTTTTTTTGGAAAAATAAATAACTAAATTATGCTCATATGTGTTGGATGTTCCGCATCAAAATATGATTAGGATGTGTAAGAAGAAGATTCAGGTGCATCGAAGAGAGACAAACTCAATTCTACAGAAGATACATAATCAACTCAATCCTAGAGAAGATATATAATCACCTAAAATACCAAATCACTCTAATTATTTCATCAAAGTTTGAGAAATAACAATTGCTAGTACAATATAATATCGTGTAGTAGGATATATATGCCTACCCACGTTCTGTAAAAGGAAAAAACCAACAAGATGAAAATTTCTTTAATGCAAACCATACAAAATGTTCTAGTAAGATATTATATAATATAATACTGTGGTAGTATAACATGATATCATAATAACAGTATAATTCCCAAATAATAATAAATAATATCTAAGACCCATAATATGAAATGAATCGCTAAACTTGGGCTTACAACCTAATAGCTCGGACTTAACCTCTTCACAAATGAAGTTAGGAGCTGATTATGTATGTTATGAAACCAGCAGACTGGCCACCAAGAACCAGTACACCCATCTTCGCAACCTATGTTGCATGGAAACATGAAGTGACTGCCATTTTGCATTTCCAAACGAAAATGCAGGCTGAAATTGCAAAGATCGCTTCCAACCATTTCTATTATAAAAATGATTACCCAATGATATGTTACCTGCTTGTTACTAATAAGAATTACCTAGTAAAAGCCCTAAAATCCTACTTGAAAGGTGTCAAACTTCTTGGACCCCCTTTCTCCTACTGCCTAAAGTAGCACAACACACACTCGCATAACCCCAAAGCCAACTGTCTACCCTCTCATGCATCATCTTCTATCTCGCAGGCACCTCCCACTCTTACAGCACGTCTATACCATCACCCATCATTGTTGGTACCCATGATTCGCTCGTCGCCTTCAAGTGGAGCAAAAGGTGTCACTTTCGAACTTGAAGCATATGATTCATCATGTATTATGTGAGTTAGCGTTGCACAGATTGTTTGAAATTAATAGCTGATGTTAAATTTATACCATTTGTCATTTACTTAACGTGGGTTGCACATTTCATTTCCATGCACAGAATTGTTAGTTCACCGTAAATGATCTTTGTGTTATGAATTTTGTTTCAGCATCTATGTTGTGATCATGCAAGGTTCTCTATGTTTTGTGAGGTTTTCTCTGTTTTGCTATTGGGTAGTGTCACTTTGGTTTTTGCTTAGTGGTGTTGTTACTTTTGTTTTGGACCTTTTGTTTGATTTTTTACTTATTTTAAGTGCTACTTGAATCATGGACTTCTAGTACAAGTAGTACAGATGTAAATTATAGTACTAGAGGTGTCGGTTTTAGTGATGAAAACAATACTCTTTCAAAATATATTATTAGGGCCACGCTTAGTATGAGGGAGATAAATAGGAGAAATTAAAAAGGGGGTCATAGATAGAGAGGTTAAATAAGGGGAAGGTTTTTTCCTCCCTTGTGTTTGGTACGTAGGGAAATAAAATACTAGAATATCTTTTCCTATGTTTGTATCGAGGAACATAATTTACTATGACAGTATGTTAATAACCCTTTTATTTTTTTGATCTTTCATTTTTCATCAAAAAAATAATTATTTACAAATCACATTATACTAATATTTATTTTAATCACATAAAATAATCAATAGTAATGCTATTATTTTATTTATTACATATGGATAAATACATACTTCAAATAAGAGAATCATACTATTGATAACATTTATAAACTTTTTATTTTCATTTTTCGTTAGTGTGTTTAATAATATATACTCAATATATTTAATTGATAAAGTTAATATACCAAATAAAATAAAAATATTATATACATAATACATTTTTCTAGAAAAGTAATCAGCATTTATTTTATTAATTAGATATATGTCGTCAATAATTTATTATTACATACATCAAATTTTAAATACTTCAGCTAGTTATTATAATAAGTAAGTTAACATAGACCAAAATATTTACTAAGACAACAAATTTCAATTCTAAAAACAGTCCATCAAAGAGAATAACTAAAAAACACAAACATGAAAGAAAATAATCAGAGTTGTTCTCTGCATTAAGAATTATGACATTATAAAATTAATTGTTAAATTTTGTCTTTTGTTCAACTGTTGCAGGTAGCACTTTGTTGGTGAACGACCGAATGGCATGAGCCGGAGATATGTTGGTGTGCGCGAAGGAAAGTCCAGCTGAGAATTTGTTTTTCCTCAAATTTTATTACCCAGGGGGTTGGAAGGGAGATGTATCTCCCGCATATGATAGAGTTGTATTTCCCAAACACAGTTTACAAAGGAAATAATTGACCCAGATTTTCTTACACCCCTGTTCCAACCATGCGAAGCATGGGCTCAAAAAAGAAAAAAGGGAATTGTTGGATGGACTTCTAATTTTGTAATCATATAAAACAATGCACCACTATAATAAAGGTTCAACATTTTAATATATAGGGCAAGAGTATTGCATAAGATGGAAGATGGTGACGAGACAATAAAACCAAGATAGAAAATTTGGAAGAAGCTACAGAAAGAGTCACTTTGAGGACCAGACATCATGCAGTAAAATCACAATCAAAGTTAAGATTGCAGCCACAATATCAAAGTGTTGCACTATCATAACATATTTTTTATAGTCATGTCCATAATGGATGCATATTGGTAAATATTATCAAATATATTTGTGTATCGATGCATATTGGCTGCTCCGCATTTCTCATTGTGTATCCGCAATTTCACATGTCAACAGACTAAAACTCCAATATCTATTGCCAACAAATTGGCATATCAGTCAATATTTTCCTCTTGTCAGACACTCAGACAGTTGTGCCATAATTCATAATCCTTTTTGGCTCGTGTCATTTTCATGCATGTCTAAGCTGGATTCCTAAAACACAACAGAGTCACCTAGATGCTACGTACAGTTCAGAAAAGATATAATTACGATAAGCACACCAAGAATGGAGAAGGTGGGAAAAATGAGTTGTGACACGGGAATATGGGAATAAGGGTATAATATTGTGTACTTAATAATTGTGCTATAGTTGGCAATGATGATTGAATTATGATAAGAGCAGACCGATGCATTCTGAAAAGGATTGTTTTTACCATCCACGGGAAAACATAAAAAGAAAGATCAGGCTAATACTAAAATGACAAGCAATACCTTACTCCATGCATTAAGAAGGCTTGACTTCCCAACATTCGGCCGACCAACAATCGCCAGCTGCAATTTCATCACGAAATGAGGATAATCATTTAGTTGTATCTGCATTGGTAACACTTAATAACTTTCAACGTCAGAATTTAGCAGGAAGAAATGTACATGCATGCATGTATGTAGGCTTGGAAAAATTAAAGAGGAAATAGGATATAAGACTAACTTATTCCACTCAAATCAATTTTTGTTAATCAATTCAATATTCATTTATGAGCCAAAAAATAAAACGAAAGATCATAACATGATGAGTTTCTGGCTACCTGTCACTACCATAGAGCAAGAAAACAACAAAACAAGGAGAATTGAAGGATAACGAGAAAAGATGTGAGGGGAAAAAGAGAGTAAGCTGGTAGTTGGTAGATGAGGATCACATCTTCCATGTATTTGAGAGCAGGGAGACCTCCCAACCTCAAAGACAATCTGGAAAATGACCTCCCCCTACTTTCCTCTCTTCCCATGCTCATATAAGTAGGTGATAGCCTTTCCCCAGCATGAACAGATTTGCTGACTCAGAAGCAGTGTTTGAAAAAGCACACCTAAGGCACAAAGCGAAGGAGGGTGGGGACTTTTTTGCTGCTAGGCGAGGCGATGTGAGTGAGGAGAATGTAAGGCGGTTGAGGCGCGCGCCTTTGAGCAAAATATCCTTTCAGCAGAAAAAATCACACAGGGAGCCAAAGACTTAGGTGAGAGGAATAGAATTTTTTTAGAAAAAGGAAAGCCTATTTATAGTTTTGATTGGAGAGAGCAATAGTTGTTTTGGAAATATCAAGTAGGGACTTAGGGGAGAGGAGTAGACATGCACATGACTTTCAGCACACACACAAAAAAAAATCATGTATGGAGCCAGAGACTTAAGGGAGAGGAGTAGACATTTTTTGAAAAAGGGGAAGCCTATTAGAGTTTTGATTGGGGAGAGCAATAGTTGTTTTGGAAAAGATGCACATTCTGCAATCAACACAAGCTGCAAATCTACAAGAAGAGTAAGAGGCATCAGGGAAATATAAAAAAGAGAGTAAAATTCATTTTGTAAACACATAGGTAGTATTACACTCATAAAAATAAAAATAAAATAATTAAAAAAACAGAGTCAAAGACAAAGAGACAGACTGTAGAGAGCTGAGAACCAGAGATAGCAAGAAGAAGTGGTCCACAATCCACACTATCTTCTAGTATTGGTAGTATTAAACTCATAGGTTGTTATTTTTCTAAGTATTTTCTTGTTATAGTATACTTTTTTCTAAAAATTTAGTCATTTAATCATTTTTTTTAGCTTTGAGTAATTGTGGTGCCTTACATTGCCTAGGCGCACGCCTTCGCCTTGCACCTATCACCTAGATACGCCTTAGGCCTTTTCAAACACTACTCAGAAGGTGCAGTAATCGACTTTACACAGATAAAAATGACAAAAGATATAAAGGAAATAATAAAGGGAAATGACTCCAATTGTCCTCATAGGCCATAGCCCTCATATCCGATTCACCATGCCAGTAATTTCAATCACTCATGCACTCCTTCATCAGAAGCCCCAGCCTAACTCTTCCACACATATGTATATTTAATGAAAGGTCTATCATTACCGCCCCCTCAAAGTTTCACCTTGTCCTCAAGGGGAAGATGAGAAAACTTGACTGAAATGGATATATCGGCTTGTTGCATCAGGATCTATGGACTCCATTGCCAACCTAGTAGGATTCTTATAATAGTCCCTCTGTAAAATTCCATAGCAACTTGATCAAATGAGAAATCCCATAGGAGCAATTGAATGTTTGACTGCCTTTCCATTGATGTTGCAGCAGAAATTATGAAACTCGGCAGAGTGTTGCTTTCGTACGCCACAAACAATAATGACAACTTCGATTTACTTGCGCCATCAGAGTCAAAAACAATCACATGTATATTTGCAATGGTACTTGTATTCGTGTTAAAAACAGATAATTGAGGTACCCAATTTTAACCTCGATATCAAAAGGCTTGGGCTTCTTTACAAAATCAGTATATGAATGAGCTACAAGAAATTGTCCCAAGCCAAATTCAGCTCCTCCACTGGGATAGAAAAGCAACACACATTTCTGCTCGATGATACCAGCTCCAAAATCCTCACTTGATAATACAGCATACCTATATTTGTCACTAAAAGTTTGTAGCATTCCTTTGTGAGTAAATGATCCATAGCTGCAAGAGTGAAGCAGTAAAGGCCTCATACATAGCTTTCAAGTCCAAGGTGTTCAGCACAGACCAATCAAAATCCAGTGAGAGACAAGCACTAACAATACTCCGCATATTATACTTCTCAGGTTCAAACATCCCTTTCGTTTGGCTGAAAATCAACTCAATTAATCTATACTTTCTTAGTTCAATAAGACCAACAATCATATTCCAAGGCACAAAATGTCTCCTAATAATATACATCAAAAGAGAAACGGTCATCTTTCTACACCCAATAACAATTTTCCAGAGGACAGAGATAATTCATAATTACCAAGGCTGTGCTCTGCTTCAATCAGCCACATGCTTGTTTTCATCAACACAAAAATGATTAAGGAGCAATACGTAGGGACATCATTAACATCTTTTAATAACAACAATATTACCGTGTTAGTTTCATACTCCATTTCCAAATTAAGAGATATCAGAAGAGACCAACCGGCAGTCTTCCCATAAATGTTATCATTCCAAACAAAAATTATCCCAAAATCATTAAGCCCTTTCTCCTCTCCTAGATCAAGCAGGATATCCCTACAGTCATTTGTCATGCTAGTTCCAACATCCCATTCAACCATATATCCTTTAGGCATATTCTCAAACAGTTCATGAGCATTAAAAAGTTTGACCAGAGCATGTTCATCAACCCTGTCTTGCTCTTCCAAATTCAGCAGAAAAACATCAAAATAGTGGGACAAAAATGCATCATATTCATTACCTCTAATCCTTCTTTAGGTTCAGCCAGTTCGAGAGTAATGAAAAAGGTATTTTGTGGTGTGGGAATAACGTAACGAACAATTGCTGAATTCATTACCTCCTCTTCATTCTGTTTCCGTATTCTTGAGGATACATACTGAGTTCATCACTGCCAGTAATTTTTTCCTGCATAGTGATTTTTCTCCTTCAGCACTAGTAAATTTTCTTCCTCCAGTGGCTGTGAGTTTGCCCCAATACCCTCTTTAAATTTATGTCCTCCGATTCCCACAGGTTTGCCTACCTTGATAACACCCTCTCATTCAGATCTTAATATCTTTATCCATCTATCTAGTTTGGCACTACAACAATCCAGACTTGCACTCAATATAGTTCCTCTTTTTCACATGAATCTGCTATAGCCATGACTGCTAAGGATTGTATCACTCTGATACCAATTGATATGTACCAGGCTACCTGTCACTACCACAGAGCACAGAAAAAGAGAAAACGGCAAGAATTTAAGGATAACAAGACAAGATGTGAGGGGTAAAAGACAGTAAGCTGGTAATTAATAAATGAGGATTACACCTTCCAGGAATTTGAGGACCTAGAGACATCCCAACCTCAAAGACAATCTGGAAAATGACCTCCCCATATTTTCCTCTCTTCCCATGTGCATAGAAGCAGGTGATACCCTTTCCCTAGCCTAACATACTTGCTGACTCAGCAGGTGCAGTAACAGACTTTACACAGCTAAAAATGAAAAAAGACATAAACAAAATAATAAAAGGGATGTAACAATGCAAATGACTCCAACTGTCCTCACAGCATACCAGATTCACCTTGCCGGTAATTTCAATCCCTCATGCACTCCTTCACTAGAAGCCCTAGTCTTACTCTTCCTCACATAAGTATCTTTGATGAAAGGTCTATCAAAATGATAAAAACAAACTCCAAGAGATCTTTAAAGATGTAAATGAACATCTTACAAGATCTAGCTAGAAGCATATACTTCATATTATTACTATGTTAGGGGGCGATTTTAAGAGCCTCTAATGCTAATATTATTTAATTAGTCTCTCTTTTTCTGCAATTTTAGTTATCTGGGAATTATCATTTTAGGAGATTGGATATTCAGTATTTAGCAGCTTTAGATATGATGTAAATTTAACTACATATTTTAGTCATATCTTGGATATTAGGAGAAGGGATCTAGGTAAATATATGATTTACCTACTAGATATTCTTAATAAGGGCTAAGCTCATAGTTTCTAATCACGTATAAATAGGAGGTTACAACCTCATTAAGAAACAAATTGGGAATTAGGTAGTGTTGGCAAACCTTATTATTACCTCGTTATCTAATAACATATACTTCAGGTCATTTGTTTACCTCATTATTTCCAGTAATCTTATTATCTACATCTTATCATTACTTCATAAGTAGGCCACACCAATTTCAACAAAATACAAAACAAAACAAAAAATTATACTAATTACTTTTGTCACCAAAAAATATATTTTATTAATTAACCCACTAACTCCACCCACGTGTCTAAAATTGTCATTATACATTAATTCATACAAGTCACCAAATAATTTTTACTTCAGTTGGAGCTGACCCTATAATTAGGTTTTTTCTTTTGTAAATTTAATTATAAGTGTCACTGGATTGTTGTTGTCCTCCTTGGATGATGTTCAATCACCATTAGGGTTAAATCTGTAATTAATTACTACTATTATTAGAAATTACCGTATAGTTCCTAAGTTGTAAGTTCCTAGGTAATAAATTTTATCATTAGTAGGTCCTATAGACTATAGATTACATGTAATTAGTTGTTTTTTTCCTTCTTCCTCACTTGTAAAAACACCATCCCCTCTATGAATAAGATAAAGACGCTTCCCTCCTTTTATTTATTGCCACATGGTATCAGAGCTTGTTCATGATCTCTTTGTCTCTCTCTGCTTGTGTCCATTCTTCTTTGACTTCAATCTTCATTGTTGAGGCTTTACCACTAATACTTATTTTTTTCTCCCCTTCCTTCTTTGGAGCTTATTTCTCTCAGATCACTAATTCTGAGATTTCTTCTTCTTCCCCATCCATTTCTCAAAAGGTTGAGCTCCAGAGTGCCAGTTCCTCATTTAGACTTAATGGAAATGGTTTGGTCCCAAGCCATGAAGACCTATCTCAAAGGCAAATGAAAGTTGTCACTTGAGTCTTGACTGACTTTAAGCCCTGATGAATCGAATCCCAACTTCAAAACTTGGGATGAAACTGACTCTATTGTAATGTCGTGGCTTTAGGAGTCCATGGAACCCAAAGTTAGTAGGACATGTATATTCCTCAAAATTGCTATGGAAATATGAGACTTCTTCAAACAGGACTCAAAAGCAAAAGATGAAGTATTGATCTATGAAATCCAAATGAAGAAGGAAATTACTTGCAAACACGGAGGAAACATTATTCCCCGCACTTCAAAATTTATAGCAAGAAATTGCTCAATATAAAGTCTTACCTGTGAAATGCTCATAAGATGTTGAGCTGCTCACCAAATTTATTCAGAAACAAAGAAGCTATCAGTTTCTTGCTAGCCTAAATTCTTAATTTGACCAAAATTCTTCGTCGGAAGTAATTAACTTTCCTAGAAAAGATCACCTCTATTGTCCTAGTTCAGGACTGATGGTGCACTTACTGTAATAAATCGGCCCATATAAGGAAAAATGTTGGAAACTTCATGGAAAACCACTAAGTAATGCAATTCCTCCAAAGTTCTCAGTGATACTCACTCTAATATGGTCACCAGCTCCCTTGAAGCCCAACCAAACTGGTCAACCAACTCAAGGGGCACAAACAGTACCCAATCCTTCCCTACAGGAGAAATCAGTGCTAAAGATTCAGGAATTCTTCAAATCCCTTGAAAAACCGACTAAAGAGAACTTTGGACACGGCACTCTTACCTACTCAGGTTACTCTTCTATTTCCTTTTTCTCAAAAACTTGTGCTCTAAAACAGAATCTTACTCATTGGATCATTGATTTAGGTGCTAGTGACCACATGACTAGCTTCATTTCTCTTTTCCAAACTTACCAGCCATGTGCTAAAACCCAACAAATTTTAACAGTTCTCAGTCAAGGCACCATTGTCATTTCTTCTAACCTTTGCCTTGAGGGTGTTCTATATGTACCTGATTTATCTACTAATCTAAGTTCCATTCATAAATTGATTAAAGATCTGAATTGTCATATTGTTTTCTCATGTTCGGATAGTGTTCTCCAAGACCAGGACTCTACACCAGATATCCGAAGTTCAAGCTTGTGGATAACTTCATGACCAAGAGGGGAGAGATGTTAGGGGGTGATTTTAAGAGCCTTTAAGGAATAATACTATTTAATTATTTTATTTCTTTTTCCTGCAATTTTAGTTATTTGGGAATTATTGATTTAGGGGATATTGGATATTTAGTATTCAGCATGTTTAGATATTAAAATATATTTAGCTAGGCATTACTTAGTCATATTTTGGATATTAGGAAAAAGGATCTAGCTAAATATATGATTAAGTAACAGGAGATTAGAGATTATTAGATATTCTTAATCAGGGCTCAACCCATAGCTTGTAATCAAGTATAATAAGAGGATAAAACCTCACTAAAAAATTAGCTAGGAATTAATTAGAACGATTATTTTTCTGCCCACTCTTCTTCCAGTCCCTCGTCAACCTCCCTCCTTCCTCTTTCCCTGCAATCTACCGAAAGCCACCACCACCACTCCCAATGCCAATCACCACCACCCTCAGTAATACGCCCTAGATCATGGGGCATCAACCACAACGCTCTAAAAGAATTAAAAAACTCGGGACTAGCTATCAAATCAAGGGTCAAGTTTAGCTAATATTGTCACGGAAAGATCCTGTAATCAGAACCGAAAATGTTATGATATTATTAGAGATAACACTAAATCTTTATCAAAGTATGTCAAGACTAATCATATCAAATCTTATCAAATAGAATATATAATATATAAACCCAAAAACATAAACATATCTCCTATCTCATACTGCACTCTCCCCAACCTAGTGATTAATTAGCTAGATTGTGAGAGGACAGAATCAATAACCTCAAGAAAACACCATATATATGAAGGGTCTAAGGTCATGAACAACAAGCAGATGACAACTTAGAAGTCCATATCAAGAAATCATAAATACAAGAGTCAACAAATGAATAAGGCCCTATTTTCCTCGTTTGATTTTTCGGATATGTTTTGATATGATTGGATCTAATTAGTGCTGATAGGAATAATAATTATTAATATATTAATAATTATTATTATTATTAATTATTATAATTATATTATTAATTATATAACTATAATAATTATATTAATTATACTAATTATATTAATAATTATAAAGCATTATTAATATTATTAACTTTAATAATATTAATAATGCTAATAACTTTAATAATTATAATTCTGAGTTCAAGCATCCAAAAAGGTAAAAATGAGTTACCTTTGACATATGGGATTAGAACTGTGGAAGATGAAGAGCAATCGAAATAGACCTACAAATGCACAAGCTAATAATTATACCTGCAATCCAGACTGCAGAAGCTTGTCATAGTTAGCAGTTTCCAATGCCTTGTCTACAGCTTCTAACATGGCATTTGTTTTACTCCTAATTAAATCAAAGTCCAACGGTGGCATTTCATCATCAAAGTCAAGTCGAGCATCAATCTCAGCCAGTAACTCCATGCATTGGTTCCTAAATGATTTGACAACAGTTGAAAGCCCACCCTAACAAAAGAAAAAAATCATTTGTATATTGAAAAAATAAAAAATCATGAAAAAGGAGATGTTTGGAACAAAATAGTTCATTGTAGATGCATGGAAGTACCTGAATTCCTTCCAAAGCTGCATCTGCAGCAGCAATGGATTTGGCTGTAATAAGCTTCCCAACATTTTCAGCTTGAGAGAGGTCTAAGCGACCATTTAGGAAAGCACGTAGTGTGAACTCACCTTATAAGGGACAAAACCATGGAATTATGAGATTTAGCTAAATAGATAAGTAACTCTATCCATCTCACAAGTTTGTAAGGGTTTGAAAACATTAAGATTTAGAAATAATCAAATTGACATTAACGATAACGTCACATCATTTAATTTTATAATTGTGTTCCTTGTTTGCCTTCATTACTAATGAGTTTTCTCCATTGGAACTTGAATGAAAAGTGGGAAAACCCTTACTAAATAAGGGCATTGGGGGGGATATTTAAGGTCTTATAAATAGAAATGTTGCAGGAACATCAGGATCAACTTTATTATTGGACAATATTATTTTGGATTCCATAATTAAATCTTCAAACATTAGGCTTAAACTCCTTAATCTGATATAATTGGGAGAAGTTGGAGTTGATCCACCAGGAAGGCCAACAAGTGGAGGTGGATGGTTGGCATGGAGTAGTTTAATTAATTCCTTGGTTTCTAGTTTGCTATTTATTTTACTAGCAAATTGCTATAATATTTTATTTGGTCAAGAATTGATTTAGACTTGAAAAGGTGATGATTTTATATAGTTTGGTAAAAGTAACTTACTTTATTTTATAAGATAAGCTATCAGCTTGTGATGTGCTATCTTTATAGAACTTCTAGTTTCTTTTGCCCCAAGTCGAGCTCAGATGTGTATTCCCCAAAGATTGAGTCATCAATTAAAACTTTCTCTATGAGTTCTCTCTCATATTTTCAGTGATTTGAGGTAAGAACCCGAATCTTTCTAGTGATTAGAAGAATCAAAACCCCTTGATTTGGGGTAAATCAAGAACCCCTATCCATATTATCAGTGTGATTCAAATCAAACACATTCATATCCTTTATATGCCTACACTTAAGATCTGCCTCATACATCTTTTGTGGTCTTTAATCTTCCTTGAGGCATAGCAAACAATGCTAGGAGCAGCACTGGCTCAGATGCAAGCACCCATACTCACCCGAGCACAAGTACTTCCTTGTTCTGGCCAATGTGAAAGACTCTTTAAAGAGTATATCAGGGCTGGATTGGCCAGCTAGGACGTAACTTAAATAGTTTATCATGATTATACATAACTTAAAGCTAAAAATTCAAACTCATATTTTATCTGATTCGTTTATGCTAGTTCATCTAGAAATTGTTCCGAAACACCAAATCCATCAAAATTGTTCCAATTCATCACCAATCAATAAGAACTCCATAAATAGAACCATTCTAACCAACCGAAAAATAATCAAATTGGTATTAGAGCGCGGTTTGAAGATCTTTCAAGAACTTCAACAATGTAAGAAGGCAAATTGATTCAAGATTCAACTTTTATCCAACTTTCAACCTCAAAATAATCAAGGTTCAATCAAGAAACAATCTTGATTCAAGATTCAATCAAGACTCAATTTTATTCAAAAATCCATCAAGACTCAATCTTTAGTTCAAGATTTGATCAAAATCAATAAAGGTTTGTTCCTTCTTTCAAGATTCACTCAAGATACTCAATTTTCTTCAAAAATTAATCAAGAAAGAGTCTTTCTTTCAAGATTTGATTATGTATATCCAATGATGAAGCAATTAAACCATTGATGGACATATTTGAAAAAATATCCACCAACCTTAAACAAAGAATTGAAGGAAGCCTTAAGGTCTCCATATGTTTCATTGTCTCAACTTTTTGCACCCCTATGGCGACTATGTTATGATAGGGAAACTCTCTGCTTCATCGAGACTTTCAAGCCTACACTGCTCATTTCTTTTGTTTTCCCTCACTCTCTCTTTGCTTTTCCACTTTGCTCTCTTGTCTGTCATTTTATGGAATTATGGTGATTAAAAAAATGACTATAGGTTAAGTTTCTAGGAAGGTTCCAACCTATGCTCTTCCTACGCCGAATAAAGTGGCTGCTCTGAGTGAAGATTCGGCAGAATTATCACTTGGTGGTTCCCATTTCTCAAATCCAAAAGATTCTTCCCATGATTAAACCCTAGATCGACGGCACTCAAAATCTCTAAATCTGAATGCAGATTCGTTTGCGAGTTGATAATTCTATTCTAGCTCTAATTCATGTTCCCAACTTAGAGAAGCAACCCTCGATTTGCAAAGAGGTGTTGGATTTGGATTTTGCTTTAAAATCGAACTTGAACAAGGATCTAGTTGCTTTCTTTAGTGGTTGAGATATGGCTTGAAAGAGGCTGTCCATATTGATTCTCCACTGGAGGAGTTTCACTTAGGACAGAGATCAAAATCTTATCCTTCCTCAATGCCAAAGTTAATTTCAGGTTAGGATGTGGATGACAATAATGAAGATTTGCAGGGAAACAAGGGTGTTGAAAACCAGATGCTCCTCAACCTTTTGCAGACCTCTTTGTTCAATTCAAGCCCATCAGATGTGAGTATATCCCACCTAATAAATTTTCTATTTTTATTCCTGAAATGAAATTGATTCAATCGATACCTTTTGGGGTCCTTACTTGTTGGCTAGATTTGAGGGTATGGTTGTGGATAAATCTCTTATTAATGCTCTAGGAAATGTGATTAGGGTTCCATTTAAATATATTCTTCACAATTCTGGCTAGTTAGTTTTCAAATTTAAAGATGATCATAATAAGAGTTCCACATTGTTTTTTTCTGGGGGGGGGGGGGGGCTATACAGTGAGAAACAAAGCTTTGATGTTGAGTGAAATTCCTCAGTTCTTCTCAATTGGTGTTGAGAATTTCTCGAAAATTCCTATTTGGGTCCATATTAAAAACCACCCCTTGTAACTCTGGAATTCCAATTCTATTGGTCATAGTACATATTATGGGTAAACCCCTGCAGATAGATTATTCACCTCCCAGAAGTTAAAAATAAAATTTGGCAGGGTATTAGTTGAAGTTGATGTGGCAAAAAAACTTCCTAGTTCAGTGGAAATCAAAAGTGCTTGAGGGATGTATGTCCAATGTTTAAAGCATGAAGACTTGCCTATGTTCTATGTAAAATGTGGTTTGGCGGGTCACTCTAATTCAGCTTGTGAGACGCAGCAGCAGAAACCTGTGCAGAATCTGTTAATTAACCACATCTCTGTCAATAAACTTCCTCTAGCTAACAAGAGCAAAACTGTGAAAAAGTCACAGGGCCCTAATGAACCTGCTTGCCCTAATCCAGAGGGTCTTATTTCTGGAAATTCTGTTTCATCTGGTTCCATTGAAGAACAGATTGCTCAAGGCAAGGAGAAGACCAATGTAACTGGGTACAGTACAGGGGAAAATCTGCAGAATTCCAGTCAGCCCATGGCTTCGGTTGATATTGTTACAGAAACTCAACAGCCATCTCTTCCAGATCTAGATTAGGCATAAGGGTAAAGGACTCACCTCTGATTCTGATGCTGGCCTCCCACACATGAACAGTGGAAAACCAAAACCAAAACAAAAACACATTCAGATCTCGTCAAGCTTTGTTTGTCCATGCACAAACACACAAGGCAGAAAACAAGGCATAAAGCCAGCAAAGGGCAGAATGCAACAGCGACGGTGGACACGGGGAAGTGCTGGAAGGCCGACTAGTGCTGTAACCAGAAGCACAAAAGCAGTTCCCAAATTCTAGGAGAATTTCAAACAAAATCAGACAATTTTCCTTAATATAATGTGTCTCTCCCTCTCACACACTCAGATCTCCCTCCCACCTGGTTTTAACTTCAATTGAGGTTTTATGCACTCAATTTCCCCAATCCCCCCCCCTCAATTTTATGATTGGCAAATCTAGGGTTAGGCTTTTGAGTCAATTGAGGTTAAAATCGAACGATTTGGGTTAGATTGGTCTGATTCTGAGATTAATTGCATGTGAGGAAGCTCGAATCGATGATGTATGCCCTCAAGTTGATTCATTTTTGTCGAATTAAAGGATTTGAGGATTTAAGCTAGGGTTTTGAATTGGAATTCTTCTTCAATTCAACATTCGAGGATTAATTGGTTATGGATTATGTTTGCAGCGAAGGATGGGGATTGAATTGGGGCTCTGATACAAAATTGATGTAAGGTTGAGAGAATTGAGAAGAGGATAAAGAATTTACGAAAGGGATCGGGAAGAGAATTAGACCACTCTAATAATTACTTCATTCAACGGCATGGAAAATAATGATAAGCCTAAGACCTTTTTATATAGCCTAAGGGTCTAAATACATAAGCAATAACTAAATAAGATGAAACATATCATATAAAACGTATAATAAGATAGGAAGAATTTATTTTTTATTCCTAAGAAAATATTTCTTCCTATATAAATATTTCCAATCTGCATCAAGATGTGCTTGTCTGGGTAGTGAAAGAAATTCAGCAAAGTGAGTGTGTAGTGGATGACCCCCAGTTGAAGTCGCTACTAGAAGAGTTTCACGACCATTTTCTTGAGCACTGGATTGATCTTACTCTAGGTGTTTCATTACCAAACAAATCAGCTTATAAATGCAACTTGGAAGAGTTCACGAAGTTACAAAGGCAATAAACTAATGGAAAAAAGGATACATAAGGGCCTTTGTGTGGTCCTAGCTATGTTGGTGCCAAATAAGGATGGTATATGGCGAAGTGATATTGACATGGCAGTGAGCAACATTACTATCAACATTGTATTTGTTTCACAGATTGATGTTATGCTAGATGAGCTTTATGGAGCCCGTGTGTTCTCTGTAATTGATATAAGAAGTGAATATCATCAAATGAGAATTAGAGAAGGGGATAAATAGCAGAATGCATTTAAGATCAAATATGGGCTTCATGAATGGCTAGTTTTGCCATTTAAGCTTTGCAACACTCCAAATTCTTTTATGCGGCTTATAGATGTGGTATTACAACCTTTCCTTGGAAAATTTATAATGATGATATACTTGTGTACAGCAAGACTAACAAAGATAATGTATAACATTTGAGGCAATTGTTCCACAACACTATGGTAAGATGGAGAGTGTTCGTTCATGATGGCGTATTGTTTTTCTTGGATAGATTGATAGTGGCAATGACATTAGTGTGTACCCTTCAAAGATACAAGTGATTTCATCAAGGCCCACACCTACTAATGTTCATGAAGTAAGAAGTTACATGGTTTAGTACCTTTCTATAAGAGATCCAACAAGGATTTATGCTACTCCCACTGCTACTCTCATGAATAAAGGAAATTTAGCATGGAATGGAGCATCTCAACAAACTTTTGAAAAGTTGAAAGACAATTTATGCAATGCACCCATATTATTTGTTTTAGACTTTGACAAGCTATTCAAAATAATTTGCAATGCTAATGGAATCTTTATTGGACGTGGTATGCACAAGAAGCCTTTAGCTTTCTTTAGTGAAAAGCTAGGTTGATTCAAGCTCAACCATTTAATATGTGATAAAGAATTTTATGGAATAATTAATGCCTTGGAATTGGAATCACTATTTTAGGCCTAAGCCGTTTATGTTGTAGCAGGGTCACGAAGCATTCAAGTGAATGCAAGGCATGCTAAGTGGGTAGAGTTTTCTTCCACCTTTCACCTTTTCCACTAAGCATATTGATGGCAAGTCCGATGCATTATCAATAATAGTTTTGATGCAAACCGTCAAGATGTGCGGATAATGGGATTTGAGATGCTCAATGATCTTTACAAAGAAGATGAGGACCTTTTAGAAGTTTTCAAGAATTGCAAAGAAGGTGGCAACTTGGGAGTGTATTCATTATAGAATGAATTTCTTTTCAAGAAAAACAAACTATGTGTGATCAGATCCATTCAAGAGTCAAGACTTACTTGTCATAGAATTTCATGGAGGCATAAGTAAGCATTTTGAAGTTAATAAAACCCTAGATCTACTTCAAGAACAATTATACTAGCTAAGGATGCTTAGAAGTGTGCAAGTCACTATTGGAATTGTGCAACACGTCAAAAGGTCAAAAGTTTCTTCCATATGGGCTTGTATGCTACCCTAATAGGGAGGGTGTTAATAAGGACTATGAGTTGGGTTTACCTAGGACCCAACGGGATAAAGATGTATTATGGTTGTTTTAGATAGATTTTTTATGATGGCTCAATTTATTCCTTGCCACAAAACAAACGATGATACTCATGTTGCGAATCTATACTTCAAGGAAGTTATCTGTTTGCATGCAACTCCAAGAAGCATATTTTCCGATCATGATACAAAGTTGGATATTTAGTACTTCTCACCACCCTCAAATTATGGTCAAACAAACGTTACTAATAGGACTTGGGGTACATTGTTGCACGGATTGGTCAATAAGAGTACAAGGGATTGGCATATAAAACATGTTGATGCAAAGTTTACATACAATCATATTCCTGGTTCGAAAACTGAAGTCTACCCTTCCAAAGTGGTTTATGGGATCAATCTTTACTTGCCCATGGATTTAGTGAATATCTAAAGAAAATTATGATAAGTTCTAATGAGAAAGAGACGGTTGAAATATGCCTAGAGAAATCAAACACAAGAAACATAGATAAGGGCAACAAGAATAAAAGACATGGGTTCAAACCCAAAGATATTGTATGGCTACACTTGAGGAAGGAATGTTTCCATGGTAGATGTAAGAACAAGCTCATGTCAAGGTTGGATGGATCATTCAAAGTATGTGAAAAGGTATAAAGGAGCTTATAAGATTCATCTTCCATTGAGTGAATACTACATTCAACATGGGAGATCTATCAACTTCAAGCAAATTTGAGGGCAATTTCTACTCAACAAACAAAGGGAGAATGGTGCAGCAAATCCAATTTATAATTGGATCCTATCATTTTGGACGCAAAAATATTGGGCTTAAACTCCTTAATCTGATTCAACTAGGGAGAAATGGAGATGATCCAACATGAAGGCCCACATGTGGAGGTGGACGGTTGGCATAGAGTAGTTTAATTAATTCCTTGTTTCCTAGTTTGTTATTTATTTTGTTAGAAGATTGCTAAAATATTTTATTAGGTTAATATTTGATTTAGATTTGAGAAGAATATGATTTAATTTAGTTAGATATATATATTTCTTTATTTTAGAAGATAAGTTATTAACTTGTGACATGCTATCATTTAGAGACCTTCCGGTTTCTTTTTTCCCAAGTCAAGCTGAAAGGATAAAGGCTATAAATAATTATAAATTTCCCAAGGAGGGTAGAATTTAAGTTCTCTTCTTGACTTCTCTCTCTTGTTCTCAATAATTGAGGTAGGAACCCAACTCTTTCTAGAGATTAGAAAATTTAAACAACTAATTTAGTGATTAAATCAAGAACCCAAGTTTTTGTTTACAGATCAAAAAAATTCAATTTCTTTATATACCTAGACTTAAGATTCACCTCATATTAGTATAACACCTCATATCACTCCATACATACAACCCCTTTCACTACACTGTACAAGAGAGATCCACCTCCACTAGTGAGTTATGCCAACTTGGTTGTTGTGGATGAGTAACTTCAAATGTGAGACTTGATGCTGGAGGAGCTTAAGGAATATAGACGCACGCTCAGCGATGTGTGAAGGGTTCTGCTGACAAGAAGTGCAAGGAAGTGGTCCTGGAGATCTGGATTGGGTTTATGTTAAGTTGAGATCTTAACGCCATAAGTCACTAGCAAAATGCCTCAACAAGAAGTTGGCACACTGGTTTTTTGGGCCATATAAGGCTATTGCTAACGTAGGGCAGGTGGCTTACTGACGTCGGTTGCTTGGGTCCACTCTAATCATCCTGTATTCCATATCTCTACGCTGCAACCAACCCTTGGGCTTCCAATAGCGTCAGCCGTCTCCAGCAGCTGTCACTGAATTAGAGTCACAGATTAATCCAGAATCATTTCAGGACTTAAGGTACAATTCTAAGGGGCAGCTAGAAGTGCTCGTCCATTGGCAAGGACTTCCGATTTCAAAGCTTCACGGGAAGGTTTTGAGGCTATCAACGCTCCATTTCCAGACTTTCACCCCAAGGACAAGGTGAAACTTTTGGGAGGGAGTAATGATAAGTCATTGTTGAAATATACTTGTGATGAGGAATCATAGGCTGCTGTGAGAGTGCAGGTGATTTAGTAAGGGATGGGACTGATTGTGGATGACTCTATTTTTTTCATTCAGTTATTTCATTCTTGCTGAGTCATAGAGTCTTAGAATATGGTGATGTCATCATATAGTGTTTGTTATAAGTGTTTTAGCTAAGTCATACAGTTACATACGGGAATTAGGAAATCATTTGAAGACAGAGAAGAAGCATGTGGTGAGAGAATCCAAGGTCCTTGAAGCCTTGGCTGGAGAGAATAGTATCATCTGGTCCTGTTAATACATCAAAATATTTTACCAGACAACCTGCTAAACTACTGAGCATTTTATAGATAAATTTTGAGTATATTAGATTTTTGTGATAATTACAGATGAGTTGCATTAGCTGATTGATATTGTCTCTCTCAATTAAAAGGGAGGCTGGGGTTAGAGGAGAGCAGGAAATAGCTAAGTGCAAGGACAGGAGGTCACCAGGTCCTCATAACCTGGATTCTGCACAATTTCTCTTAGTTAAAAGAGCCAGAGAAATAAGGCCATTGGAAGTAACAACTTCGCCAATTACTCATTCTACTCCAGGAGCATAAAATATCAAATATTTTCCCAAACTATCTTATGCATATGGGAAACAAATTGGGTTATGCTAGATTAAGGTGGTTTAGGATCATTTCCACCAAAATGAAAAAACAGAGAATGGAGATGAGAAAAGGAAGATAATTTAATCTTTCGGTACCTCCCATGATCAAACAGTCACTAACACCACCTAAGTTTTAAACTCTTAGGATAAAGTATGTAAGATTTTTAAGGATAAAACTCAGCTCTCAGCCAAAAAGGAGCAATATGCATCACTAAATCAGATCCCCATTAAGGTGCATGAGCCTAACACTTTATAGAAGAGTGTTAAGTCTCATTTAGTTACAATCCAACTTAAACAAAAAGGACAAGGACTGGTTTGGTTACAGAACAAACTAATAGTTACCAAATAAGACTTAACTAAGCAAGTTTGCTTCTAATCAATTCTCAAATCAGGTATGATGGCTTTCATGGCCAAACAATGGACCAAGACAGCCCTCCCATACTCTGCACCTGATTTGATTAATCCCATAAGTTAAAAAGGGCTATAAATCCTACAAGCTAAATACATCATGAATAGAAAAAAGTGAAAAAGTACTTTTCAGTGTGCGGGCATAAAGTGCAATCATGACCTGTTTTGGCCCATCTTTCTGCCATAAACAGCTGCTACTTGTACTAGCTAATGCAATCCTTTTGGTCTTAAATTTCTGTGCCCAAACAACTCCCAAAAATACGAAAAAGTACTGCTGCCAACCAGCAAATTCTGCTGTTGATTGTTGTACTTTTTGTGCTAAAAAAATGTCCTTGAAGTCCTCAAAATTCTGCCACAAATCCCTTTTAGTTGCAGTTGCTGTTTTCCTTCATTCATGCCCAAAAGTCGGCACAAAATTGCTGAAAAGTGGCTGCTTCTTGTGTTGATTGTATGCCTAAGGACCCTTCTTGATTCAGGGATGTTGAATTCTTTCCGATAGGGCCTTCCTTGAAAGAATTGGACAAGTGCTCTTGATTTGTGTTTAGTACAACAATCAATTCATTATAATTTTCGATAAAAAAATTAAAAAAGGGCGGATGCTCCCACAATCAATTCATTGTGTCACTTTAACAACCCCTAATCTAGAAAAATGTTTACACATTACTGGAATACTTCATGTACCACTAAGTAATACATCACGAGGGGGGAGTGTTGGCCAACACGAGATGTGTTGGTCAACATGGGTGACATGTGTCAATAGGCAAGCTCATGGTGAGAGGGCACACTTGTTTTGAGGTCCAAACTTTCGCCTGACACAATTTTTTAGCTCATTTTCTTTGTGAGATTTTACCTATGTCGATTCCGTCTCTTTTGTTAGCTCACAAGTTTCTCTTAGCCTATATAAAGGCTCCTATTGTATAATAGTTATCATAGGAATCACATACCACGTGTGAGAAATAAGAATTGGATAAAGGTTTGGTCCAGTAATATCTTAATCAAGGAGGTTTTTAATTGAGTGGGATTGCTCTTGATAAATCTTTCCGAGAAAAATGATAGGATTGAGTGTTCTTGAAATCTTTGTACTATTTTTAAGGATAGTAATAAAGACTAAATATTCAAGTTCAGTAAATTGTAATTGTTTCTTGATTAGTTTATACTTTGCATAGTTTTTTGGGTTCTTGATTCTTATATATATAGGTCCTACAAACACAAAATTACAATACCTAGTCAATTCTGAAGGTTGCAGGATAAGCCCAAAACTATTCATCATGAATTTCCCCAACAGAAACAAGAAACGTATGACTAAGGCTCCATTTAATAACTACATTACTTGCATATTACACTTCTCATCCAATGTGACAAATATCTTGTTTGAAAACTTCGATACTAGCAGCAAAGGAATACAAAAGGTTAAAGCAAATGTCTAACAATGTCAATATACATCATTTGATTAGATTTCAGCAAAATATTCTCTAAATAAAACCTAAGTGGTATGTAAGGCTAGTAAGAGGAATGCAATATAGGAGAGAGAAGTAGGAAGAGAGGAAAGAAATTAGGAAAGAGGAATTAGAAACAGAAAAAATAAAACCTAAGAGGAGACATAGAATTTAGAGGGAGAAAGCATATCACTTCATTCATATTTGGTCACAAAAGTTATCAAAAATAAGATAAGTAGGTCGTACGTATAGGCCGACATAATACCAATCCTAAAACAATAATCTTTTATTCTAAAAAGTCAATCCAAATCCAATCCTATAATGATATCTTAAATATTGATGCAAATGTTACCAAATAATGATGATATTCCTAAATAATATTAGTTCCTAATAAGTAATCTTAAATATTACTAATTTAATTCCTAAATTACCTAGAATCATAATAAGCATGAATAAATGACGTAAATCCTCATATTTAAGTTAGCTTCCTACGCTTATACCTATGGCCTCCTAACTCATACCACATGGCGAAAACTCGTCTTTAAGTTTTTAAAAATCACAAGATCATAAAGTTAAGGGAGCACCATCAAGTCCTAGCACAAAGAATGGTAAGAAAAAAGGGTGAACTAAAACTTTAATGCTAGGAAACTATCTTGATCAAGACTGTGATACAAATTAGCATAATTCTTCACAATGGTGTGTCCTCTTGAACATTTTATTCCTCAAATACAACTTGAAGCACCTATTGACTTTGATCTTGATAACATTCTCTTTTAGACAACCCTATCTAAGACCCTTGAGTTGTAATCCCAAATTATCAGCTTCATTGCACACGTCCTCTCTTCAACTCTCAACATCCAAATCAAAAACCAAGATGAAAACATGTTTTGTGGTGGTTTACATCAAACAAAGGTTTTGGATCAAGTAAAATCTGTTTGCTACCCAAGTTCTTGACGGGCAGCCGCTACCTCATCTTCAAACTATCTAACTAGAACTTTCATTTCAACACATGGTTGCTTACCAAAATTCAAACATTCTTTCTTTTTCATTAAACACTAGTTGTGGCATATTCTGATTTATGACTCACCTATGAGTTTGCTCACTAGCCAACCAAATGTTCATTCCACAACATCCATCAAAAATATGCACCTTAGAGCAAATACAAAGCAATGCCAACAACATCCTAAGAATAAAACTAGCAATGAGCTCGTATATAATTAATTTTCTTAAAGGTTGTAATTATCACCAAATAACCATAAAAATAGGGTACTTGGTTTACGGTTAACAAGATAGTACTTATTAGAAACGTAAACTATCAAATTTGATACTGCTTGCAACACTTTTTTCTATAATTTTTCAACAATGGCAGTGAAATACCAAAACTAAATTGGAAAAATAATACTGAACTTCAAATGTTCAATCCAAAACATCGATCATAAATACATCTACCCTAAAGTGAATACAAAGTCATGATAACATTATCCATATAAGGATACATACAATTAATTATCTTAAAGCTTGTAATTATCTCCAAATGACCATTGGGAGAAAGTACTTGGTTTAGAGTTGACAAGATATTAATTGTTAGAAATGTAAATTAATGACTATGATAAGACTTGCAGCACTTTTTTTTTCCTTTTTTCCTCTTTTTTTTTTTTTGGCTAAGATAGTTTTCAACTATGAAACTGTAATACCAAAACTAAACTAAAAGAAGAAAAAAATGAGAAAAAAAAAACTAAATGTCTAATATTAATGTCAAATCTGGTGTAAACATCAAATGAAGGGATTTGAGGAAACTTATTGTGGAAGTTTGTGGCTACAGCATTCAGAAACAGGTTCAGCTCTAATACCAAATTGATGTAGGAGAAAAGGGAAATGTAGGAGGACAGGAAATTAGGAATAGAGGAAGGAGAAAGGATCAAAAAAAAAAATAGGCAAGGAGAAAGCAAAGGCATTCAATGTTCAGTATTTAAAGTCATAAAAAAAATATAAATAACCTACGCCGCCTAAAAAGAATAGTATTACATCTTAAAAATTGATGCAAATAAATGCTAAAACAAATAATAATATCTTACCTTAAAAGATTGATGAAAATCAACACATATCTTAAAAGATCTACCAAATAATGTCTAATATTTCCTAGTAATATTATTTCCTAATATTCTTCTTTAGTAACATAACTCCTGGATACATACAATCATAATAAATATGAATGCAGTAGCTAAACCCTTAAATGTAGCATCTTAAACTTAAGGCCCTGGCCTCCAAACTCGTAACACATCACAAAGCACATTTTTGTTCAACTAATGATAGAAAATTAAAATGCCACCTGGTTCAGCAAGTCTTGCGCCAGACTCTAAACAAGCTCGCAGCACACGGTGCAAGCATACTTGATTGCCATGACACTGGAGTTCAACCACATCTTCACGAGTATAAGATTTTGGGGCTAGCATGGGCACCACAAGAACCTGTAGAAAAGACAAGTCCACCTCATCAAACATAAAGATTCATTTTTCAAAATGGCTCAAGAGTTATTATGCACAGATTTCAAAGTTCCCATTTCCTTCCTTTAGGCAAGACTATTTAAGTCTGGTTCTCAATTATTCAGATATCATGAGCAGGTGTTCCCTCCAAAGGGTGGAATTGCAACCAGTGTTTCAAAAGGTGTGCCTAAGCACAGGGACTTCTACGAGGCGAGATTGATGAATGTTGCTAAGCACACGCCTATTAGCTATTTTTAGGCTTTATTTTCATTCAAAAAATTCTGCAATCAATAAGATAAATAAATCTCACGTTGAGAAGGAAAGGGAATAGAGAAAAAAGGTAATGGAAAGATGAATAGACATAATTTTGAATGGGAAAGGAAAGAAATATATTTCCCGCAGAGAATGGACCTTCTGGAATTTATTTTCATACAAAAAAACATAGCAATCGATATAGTAACTAACTCTCAAATTGAGAAAGAAAGGGACGAGCAAAAAAAGGTCATGGGAAGACCAAGATACATAATTTTGGCTGGAAAAGGAGAGTAGAGCAATTTTGGCGCCTCAATTGGCCTAGCAGCGCCTTTGTCTTGTGCCTAAAGCCTAATGCGGGAAAAGAATCAATATAGTAACTAACTCTAGAATGGAGAAAGAAAGGGACGAGCAAGAAAAAGGTCACGGGAAGACCAAGATACATAATTTTGGCTGGAAAAGGAGAGTAGAGCAATTTTGGCGCCTCGGTTGGCCTAGCAGCGCCTTTGTCTTGTGCCTAAAGCCTAATGCGGGAGCATCCACCTTCATTTCAATTTTTATTATCAAAAAAGAATTGGTTGTTGTCCTAAGCACACATCAAGAGCTCTTTGTCACGCACCAACTCTTCACCAAGTCTAGCTACGTGCGGTCTTAGTCTTTTCTTACTTCTTGGGAGACTAAGTCAACCTTCCTCCTTCAAGTGTATTCAACACTTAGGCTAGAGACGCCTCTTAGACCACCACACCGAACCTTCACACAAAAACTCAAGAGAGAACTTTTAGAGAGAGAAAGGGAGATTGTATTATAGAGAAAGAAGCTCTGAAAATACAACTCTAGTTGGATGATCTCAAATGCTTCTACCCCCCTCTATTTATAGGAGAGGATCCACCCCTTCACCACCCCCAGGAAGATTCTAGATACGGGCCTAATGGATTTCTCTAGAATGGCTCAATAAGCCCATTAGGGGTTCTAAAATAGTCCATTAGGATTTCCAGAGTCTTCTTTAGGGTTTCTAGAATTATCCACACTTATCTACACAAATAAAGAAGGATCTAGAGACATCCCCCTCTAGAACCATCTAGGAGAGTGTAGAACCCTCTACATTTCTCCATACTTATATAGATTATACAAGAATATTCTAGACTATTCCGGGACCGAAAGAACCTCAGTACGAACTTTTCGATGCGGCCCGTAACATCTTGCTCAAGGTCAACCAAGTTTGAAGATCACATAACTCTAGACCTGGGCTTGGGGTTTAAGCACAATTAGAATTTATCTAGACATGTCCCAATTTGCTCCATGTGTGAGCATTTTTTTCTCCCATGCCTGATTTTCTTATGTTATTATTAATTTGTCCAATTTTCTGGTTATTTATCTTACATATTACTATTGATTTGTCGTGCATGATTTTCTAGGCATATCTTGATTCATATTGTTAATAAAAAATATATTTTGTTTTTTATTTTCCTTGTTTGTGCTATGTGGTCTCTGTTGCTAGTCTATGTTGACGGTGGTCTGTGTGATTTAGAGAAAGATGGCTCAGTATTGGACAAAATTGCATCTGATTAGAAGTTGATGATGTCTCATCCTGAGATTGAGGGGATTTGGTGGATAGATAGTTTGTTGGTGCTATTTGATTTTGTACTAGTTATTACTAGTACAGTGTTATTTGGTTTAGTTAGTGTTAATTGATTAGGGATGTTTGTATCAGAATGAAATACTAGTATGTTTATTATAGATTGTTTGACTGCAGGGGTTCTTGTTTAATTGCAAAGGATCTTCACCGAATCTGCATACTCAAGTGATGTAGAAGGGCTAAGGAAAAGTGCAATCCTTTAGTGTTGGCATGGTGCTTATGGCTATCTGCTTAGTTTAGTAAAATGTATAACACACAAAACTTCCAGTTATCTAACAATGACCCCTGAGCATTTAATGCCATCAGCTCCTTCAAATTTGTTTCTTTTTCTGTATTCATGACATGAATGTAGAGTTCCATGTAAGCACACAAATATGATGTTTGATTTATAGCTGCTTTTTTTATCTGAAAAAAAAATCCTGTTTGCTTATAGTCATAGAGGTAGGCTTGAATGGTTGAGAATTAATGTCTTGTTGTACTGCTTAACAACAAGTTAGAAACTTTGTTCATCTATCATTTATTTGATATGATAATAAATGAGAAAAGAACAATTCTTTGATCCAATTGGAGTCTCCTCTTTCATCTTGTGTTAGTTTGGTAACTCGTGTTTTCATTCATTCTTGCAGCAAAGATGAATGGGAACTGGCATGGTACAATACAATTGTTAATTTTTTTGAGATCAGTACAATACAATTGTTATTGAACTGTGATCTGATCAATTTGTTTATTAAGGATCACAAACCTTAAAAGTTGATAAAGAGTGTGATTCTCTTTGTACTGTAATGAGCTCCAATTAATAATTTGCTCAATTTACCACAAAAATGACTTAGTTTTACTTTTAGCTGCAATTACAGTTGTGATAATCAGAGATATCTCCAAGCAAATTTAGTCCTAACGAACATTCCCTTCTTCAACTTCAATTTGTTGCTACTAGTCATGTCATGGTTTCAGGACAAAATATTTGTTCACTTTACTGGAGAAGTCTGTTCTAACTAGAGAATCCATCTTGCAAATCAAAAGGTTATTATAACAATCAATAAAAGTATATCGCCTATCACCCTAGTAAAGTATGAGTTATGTTAATTAATTGATTGTATTCAATAATTGATGTATGCAATAATTAATTAATAATTACTTGTATTTAACAAATTAATATAGATTATTTTGTAAGAAAATTTATCACGTATAGAGTATAATTATTTTATTAAATATATTAAGTTTATCAATTAAATATATTAAGTATATGTTATTAAATGCAATTACAAATGAATAATGAAACTAAAAAGGTGACTAAAATAAACAATACAAATTATATCAAAGCATTTACTCTAGTAAATTATTCATCTCATACTAAATATAAAGAAAAGATGCCCCTGTATCCAATACCCTTCAGTACCAATCATAAGGAATGGGAAAAAAATACCACCCTTATCCTTTCCCCCGATTACTCCACCCTTTTTCATTAGCCCTCTATCCATCATACTGCTACTATTATTTGAAACTATTCAAGTCTGCTGCACAGCCTGAACTGATTTCCACAGTATTGACTTTTTCATTAAGCAATTAATGCTTGCAAGAGTCATTGTGCACGATATTAAACATAAGTGTCACCATGCACAGCCTTGACTGAATTCCACACAATTGACTTCTTCACTTAAGCAATTAATACTTGCTAAAGTCATTGTGCACGATTATACACATAAGTAATTAAATAATGACTGGACTTAATTTATCATTATCTCTTGTGAATATTAATGGGCATTCAAAAAAAAAGCGAGGACGAATCTAAGAAGAAAAACTTTCAGAATACCTCATCAATAACATCCCCATAACGGTCCAAAACCACACCATACTCAATAATATGGCTTCTGGGCCGCCACAGATAAGAATCACCGACCTCTTTCTTCTTCTTCCTTCTTTTTTTCTCCGGGCAAAATACCCGGCCAACAATATCCACTGCACCCGGGCCAGATAATCTGACTATACCCACTGCCCCTGGTGGGCCGGCCAAAGACGTCACTATGGCAGCAATTGTACTGGTACTGTTCGCAACCGTTGCTGTGTCAGTCGACCCCAACAGACGCTCATCTTTTTTCAAAATTAGTGTATTATCTGCAATTGAAACGAAGAGGGGTTCAAAGTATGAGATATCATAGGGAACTAATAGACAAAATTATAAATTAAGAATGGAGAAATGAAAATGAGAGAAAGATAAACCTTTTTGAGTGGCCAGCGGTTTAAGGGTTTTGGAGATTGTGTTGGGTTTAGGTGAGACGGAAAAGAGGAGCGAGGAGAATCTATGAAGGCGAATCATGAATGATTGAGGAAAACGTGAAACAACTGCAGGTGGCTGCAGGAATCTGGGGACATAGTTTAGAGTGCAAAGAACCGAGCGAAATGCAGGAAGACTCACCATTTCGGGCATCAGATTAAGCCCACTGCGAAAGGAGGTTATTATATCCATGCGAGGGTTCACACTCCTCGAAATTTAATAATTTTTTTACTTTGACCAATTTAAATTCTTCATTTATGTAAAGTTATTCTCGGCATTCATTTTTTTTCTTTTTTTCTTTCTTTTCAATTATTCACACAGTATTTAATTATTTTAAACACTAAACACAGTAAATATGAAAAAAGATAATGAATCAAGACATTATTTTAGCCAAAAACTCAATAAAATAATGGTAAGACCTTTTTTTCTTAAAAAAAATTAAACATGACACATAAGTTATCGTAAGATCTCAAAGTTGACATATGATTCACCTATTATAAAACAAATCTAATGGGTGTGTTACCCTTCAAAAGGAAAGACCGACGGATACATCACTCGTCTTAAGGTGACACTTATAGACAGTTCGCCCATCAAGCCTTGTTATTGGCAGGTAATTTACTCGACAACGTGTAACATCTATCAAGACATTTGTCAATCACTTTTAAACTCTAACAAACGAATTATCCGAAAACCATCCTTCCTTAAATTTTTTTTATTTATTCTTATATTTATATATTCCTTATAATTTCATATTTTGAATATTAATTATAAAATTAAAATATAGTTAATACTTATTAGAGCATATTATTTACTACAAAAGATATTTTTAATAATTATGAATCATTAACTGGGTGGGTTAAAAAAATCAAAAGGCCATATGATATGTTTTTAGGTATTGAAAGGTCAAAAAATGTAGAGTTTGGATACGTTGTGAGAGATGTGGTGTGTATAGAAAACAACATTTAGTGAATCTGAAAAACATCCGATCTACCAAGACAAAAAAGTGTGATTGTAAATTCAGGATTCATGAAGAAAAAAAAAAGATTCTTGCAATGGTTGGAGACTAGTAATAGAATTTAGAATGCATAATCATAAATTAAGTATTTGCAAGGGCATTCATTTGATTGTCAATTATCTCTAGGAGAATGGTGCACGAGCTAACCCAAATAAATGTCAAACCAAGAGAGGTTATCGATAAGTTAAAATGGTGTTAGGTCTAGCAAAACAATATTAATATAAGTACAAAACCCACATAAGGTTGGATTAAGTAGTAATAACACTAATAGTGGTAATAACCATAATGAAAGCTAGGGTTTTGGAGGGATGATGGCCTTGTAAGAAAATAACACATTTATGATAGAGAAATTAATAATGACAATAATAATAGTAATGACAATAATAGTAATAATACTAATAACAAAAATAATAATAATGTTAATAATAAAGATAATGACATTAACTCTAAGTTAAGTATAATAGGGGTTAGGGTTGGAAGGGGTGATAGTATGATAACATTAAGGATAATGAAGGATAATAATAAAAATGGTACTAATTAATAATGATAATAATAATAATAATAATGATAATAAGTATAATAATACTAAGGATACTAAAAAAAATAATTAACACTTGAACAGCAAGGATTTAAGGGTTGGGGGAGTTTAGAGGACCACCTAGGGTGTTGGTGGCACAGGTGGCGGTGCACGGCGGCGGCGGCGGCGGCGGTGATGGGGGAGAAGGAAGGTGGAGAAGTGGTGGAGGGGGGAGGAAGGAAAAGGAGAGGTTGGCAGGGAAAACAAAGGGTCTAAAGAGGTTGGGGAAGCTCCCTTGGTGGTTTTAGAAGGCAGAGGGGGTACTGGAAGTGGCAGCACGGCGGTGGGTGGCGGTGAGAAGGGCGGCGAGGTTCGAAGCTGGGTTGATCAGGAGGGTTACTTTGCACGACTAGGGTGGCGCGTGCAGAGCAAACCAAGGGGTGAGGGAGGTCTAGGTTGGTGGAGGGTGATGTAAGGAAGAGTTTAGGGGGTGGATCGAGCAGCGGCGACGGGGTGGCTGTCTGAAATAGGGGTGGCGCAGGGCGGTTTTCTGGGCTATGGTTTCGAAAAAAACTCGATGCTGGGTCCTTGGGGGGTATTTATAGGCTTGAAAATGGGGTAGTATCGAGAGAGGGGACAGAGGGAGGCAGGTCAGGTGGCACGCCGGTCGGCGGTGGCAGGCCGACGCGGGTCTGCCATGGCAGACCTGCTGGTTGGTCGGGAAAAGAGAAAGGGGCAGGAGCAGGCCTGGTAGTGGCGTTGGGGGTGTCGACCTGTCAGGGGAGGATGGCTGGAAAGTCAGGGAGGGAGAGAGGCGGCGTGCAGGCGGCGCAGGCAGTCGGTCGGCGCAGAGGGGGCTAGACGGCGATTTGCAGCGGGGCGCGGGGAAGAAGAAAGGGGAAAGGGGCTGGACCGGTCTGTCCAGGGGAGAAAAAGAAAGAGAACCGGCCGGGCGGTTTGGGCAAAGGAGAAGCAGGGCGGGCCTGCGCGTGCGAGACGGGGGGAAAACTGATCTAGGCCGGTGGGCTGGCCCAATCGAGGGAAATGGGGGAGAGAAGGGAGAAAGGAGAGAGGGGGAGAGAAAAAAAAAAGAGAAAAGGAAAATAAGGGAGAAAAGGGGATTAAGGAAAATAATTAGGGAAGAAAATTAAAATGACTTATGGGGTGAGTTATAGTATTTTTGGTAGATAATTAAAATTTTAGTAATTTATCTTAATATGTCTTATTATATTAGTTTAAAAAGGTAGCTTTTAGAAAAATATTGGTTTGAACCTTATTTAAATAAAATGAGAATGATAAAATAGCAATTTATTTATTTTAATTTATTAAACACTCACATCTAATTTGGTATACTTAAAACCCACAAAATAATTAAGTTAAATAAATTTAAAAGGCAAAATCCTCAACGTAATTAAATTAAATAAGTCTAAGAGTTAAATTATCCCTAATAAAAGTAATTTATTAAATTATAGGCTTTTAAAAATTTTGGGGGATTACAATTTTAGCCATCAAACTACCATAAGTTTTTCATTCTCCTCTCTTCTTTCCATACTTCGAGCACTTGCTAATTTATTTTGCACACTCTCCTGATCCTATCTCTAGCTCTATCTTGTTTTAATTGTTAAGTAAGGCAGAGTTAGTTTTTAAGAAAATATTAAGTGGTTCAGTTTAGTTTTTCTCTATTTTTATCTTAGTGGTATTTCCTTCTCCCTTTTTGTTTTATTTTATAAATTTTGATAAGGTTTTTGGTATAACATCTGAGTTAAGATTTTGGCTTTTAGGTTTTAAGAATTAAAGTTTTCACATATTTAGAAATTCTGTATTTTATGGGATTTATCCTACATTAAGTAAGTAATTCTTACTCTTAAAATGTTAGCACATTTTTATGCATGAAAGGTGATATCTTTAGTTGTTTGATACGTGTTGGTATGAAGAAATGTAGTTGTATGCATAAATTACATGCTTAAATGACATAAATTGAGTAAAGAGCATGAAAATAGATAAAATAGGATATGATGATGTTATGGTAAGAAATGCATGATAATTTGGTTAGAAATATGTTAGTTAATGTTGATGTATGTTCTAATGTGGTTGGAAATGTTTTTTATGTAAGAATATGCATGAAATTTGTGAATTGGTGTTGAGGTAGGGAAAACCAATCAACTAGTTAAGTCAAACCAATCAACTAGTTAAGTCAAACCAATCGACTAGATCCTAAAATAGTTGACTAGTTGACCTAACCCATCGACTAGTATGTTTGTAGAGACCTTGGTCTTGCTCTATGCTTAAACCCATTGACTAGTTGAACAAAATTAATCAACTGGTCTATAAACAGTTGACTGGTTTACCCAATCAATCGATTTAAAGAAAGTATGGTCTGGTTAAGTTAAACCAATTGACAAGGAGACCCAAAGAGATCGACCGGTTGGTGCAATGGATCAATTGGTTGGGCCAAACCGATCGACTAGTTCAACTGATTTCCTTAACTTGATCCTCTTAAGTTTGACTATGCTTTGAGATCTACAGACTTTAACATGGATTATTAGCCTAATTAAGGGATTATATGGATCATATCTTATGGCATACATTATGAGTATTGTAAAGGCTAAAGGTGTACTTCACTTATGATATGTGATAATATGGAGTTAAGAGTAATTGGAATCATCAAGGCTATGAATTGAACCATATGGTGGATATAACTAAATTTGACCAAGGGCAATTAGATAACCCACATGGTTGGGGGAAAATGGAAATAAAAGGATTAATATGGTTTAATATGGGAATTTCCCTTTGTTTGCTTTTATGGGTCTTGTATGATCACACATCCTTGTGAATAAAATACTAATCACTTAAAGCAAAAGAAAGTTGAGTTGAGTATGGGCCCGAGTTACCTAATCCTTGATTAGCTATCAGGTGTTTTGGTACCTTCGGGTAGGATCCTGAGAGGTCTTGGTGCCTAACTGTAACACCCCAAAATTCACTACTTTTTTTTAAGTGGAATAAATTACAATTGAAATATTTAAATTAAAACCTGTGAATTCTAGGGATGTTACCGCCACACTTAGTACCAGACCGGTTCACTCCGACCGTTCTAGTACCAAGTGCTAAGGCTAAGAAAGGATTAACAATCAATTATAAATCAAGACAAGCTAAACTCCAAATAAGCATTAAACGGCTGTAAAAAAAAATCAGAGTACGCATAAGGAGTTGTAATTCATTTCCAAAGGAGAAATAAACTTACAACCGATAAAAGGTTCATTTAAAATACTCAATCGAGTAATAAATCAAGTGGGGTAAATCTGATACAAAAGAAATAACCAAAGGAGATAAAATAACAAGAAGAGAGAATATAGCCACGACACTCTCAAACTTGAGCCAACCACAAGTTCAACACACAACCCCAACTGATGTCTTGTCCACCTGCACAAAGTCAAAAGGGCCAACTACTCGTGGGAATGAGCAGCACCCATAAAAAGGGTGATCAATACACTACGTACTGAGTAAGGTAACCGAGCACTAAGGCCAACACATAACATCACATAAATAATGCAAAAGAAATAAAATAACATAATCTATCATGTTAACATAAAGGCATATGAACAATCAGGTGAAAGTACAAAAGGCCCATATATAATCCGATTCAATTATTTAATTAATCTCTTATCAGAAGTCAATTCACACCATGCTTTAAAAAGAAAAAAGGCCACGTCACTCTAGGGATTGATCCAGCCCAGCTATTACTCCGCCCTTCCTGATGTCCCGTAGACATCGATAGCATCAAAGTAGGTGTCTCCTACTTGCAATAGATTAGACGAGCCTTCTGCTCGTGGGAATGAGTAGCACCCATGAAACAGGTAATCAGTACGCTACGTACTGAGTAAGGTAACCGCGTACTAAGGCCGACACATAACACATTAAATCATGCAAGATAATGATCACATACAATTACAACCCATACATATGATACATAGAAGCATAAAGTGAAATGCATAACTTATAATCAACAAGTCCACACATGAGGCCCAAAAGATCCAGATTAATTATTTAATCATCCTTTTATCAGAAGTCAATACACACCATGCCTTTTATCAAATCCATGTGGAAGCAGGAACACCCCACTATTATAACCGGTGGGCCGGTCACACATAGGACCTCATGTCCTAACCACTATTATTACCGGTGGATCGGTCACATATAGGGTAAAACTCTAACCTCTATTCCTAACCGGTGGATTAATCTGGTTCCTGCTCGCATGGTGTTTCACTGTAAGTAATTAATGTCTTTTAAGAGCTTTAACAATTCTTGTTTGTGTTTATTGAGCTCGAGTCACCCCACTACAATTGCCAGTGGGCCAGTCACATATAAGACCTCATGTCCTAACCACTATTATAATCGGTGGATCGGTCGCACATAGGGTAAAACCTTAATCACTATTCCTGACCGGTGGATCGGTCTGGACCCAGCTCAATAATCTTCCACTTTAAAAGATTAATGTCTTAAGTATTTTAATCGCAACATTTGTCATTCACAAACATTTGTCCAGAGATGCGTGACTAACTCCATGCAACCCTAGTTCCCATGCAAACCTTAACTCATCGTAAACCACACTTCCATGCAAACCTTAACTCTACATACCACACTTCCATGCAAACCCTAACCCACATGCAAACCCTAGCTTCACGTAAACCACACTTCCATGCAATCCTAATTCGTATACAAACCCTAGCTCCACGTATACCACACTTCCATGCAAACCCTAATTCATAGGCAACCCTAACTCCACGTAGACATCCTTCCATGCAAACCCTAACATCATACCATTTCATACAAAACTCTAACATCATGCCATTTCATGCAAACCCTAACACCAGGCCATTTCATGCAAACCCTAACACCATGCCATTTCATGCAAAACCTAACACCATGCCATTTCATGTAAAACCCTAACATCATGCCATTCCATGCAAACCCTAACACCATGCCATTTCATGTAAAACCTTAACACCACACCATTTCATGTAAAACCCTAACATCATGCCATTTCATGTAAACCCTAACACCATGCCATTTCATGAAAAACCCTAACACCACATTGTTACACTCCCCATCATTATTTTACAACCCTAATATGCATGTCTTAAGACCGCATCATACAATAAGAATAACATAAACACACATATACTCTTCATGCCATGATTTATTCATACCAACATACTTCAACTCTATAATCATGCAACATACGAAATAATTAATAATAATAAACATAGAATACATGGCATATGAAGCACATAATGCATATAAACACACAAATGGCCTTAGTAAACCCTTACCTAATTTGTCACCGGTCTTGGTGCACGCTCCTATTCCACTTGAGGGATTTGACTGGGTTCACCTTGAGTTGGAGGGGATGGGTGGCACCGGTGGTGGTTCCCGGAGGTGGTCGGAAAAGTGATCTAAGAGGGGTGAAAATGAAGAAAAAGAGGGAAGGGGAAAGGAGAAAAATAAAATAAGTTTATGGGTCGGTGGAGGAGACTTAGCAGGAGATATTGGGTGGTTTAGAGGGTGGTAGAAGTGGCGGATGTGGTGGTGGACGGTGGTTTAAGGTTTCGGGGTGAAAATTCTGGCGAGATGAGCAGCAAACTTTACACGGTTATGGAGGCCCGTGCAAGGAGAATCGAAGGATGTAGACGGTTTAGTTAGCTAGAGGGCATTGCAGGGAATATTTTGGGAGGCAGAGATGGTGTCAAGGTTGGCTAACGACGAAGGAAAGCGTGTCTAAAGGGGTGGTGGCGCACAGACTGGTGCCTAGGGTTTCGAGGAAAGAAATCTCGAAACCAGGCCAAATGAGGGGTACTTATAGTGGTGGAGGGTAGGCTCGAGTGCTGGAGGTTACTAGAAGGTCAAAGCCGGTGGGAAAATGGGGTGGTTATGCCGTTGATCGGGCAGCACAGTTTCAAAATTTTGCCCGACCTTTGTGAGGGAAATGGGGGCAAACGTGGGGAAGAAAATGAGAGTTGGGAAATTCAAACTGAAGTGTGCGTCGAGAGGAAGAGAATGGGCGGGAGAAAGGCCAGTCATGACACGTGTGGCCAGCGACGCCATTTTTGAGGGAGGTGGAATGTGGCAGTTATGGTGTCGGGGAATAAGAGGAAGAAGACGATAGGGGAAAGGTTGGACCGAGCGATGATAATTAAATTCATGGGGCAAAACACAGAGTTTCGATGGGTAAGAGAGTGAAACGCGGCGTGGGGTTAAATGAGGGGTTCTGGGCCATGGGAAAAGGCCCGCGCCGAAGGAAGGGAGGAAAGGTTTGGGCCGGTGCGACATGCCCAATTCGGGGAAGGAAAAGAAAAAAGAAAAGAAGAAGAAGGAAAAGAAAGAAAAAGGAAGAAAGAAAGGGAAAAGGAAAAAGGAGAAGAGAAAAATAGGAAGGTTGGGTTAAATAAATAATTTAATATATTTGGGATATTTAAATAAAATAATATTTAAATCCCTTTTTAGGCTAAATTAGGATTTTTAAAAGATTTTCCAAAAATTCCATTTTAAATTAATAAATCACTCTAATTTTATTCAATTAAATTATTTATAAAATTAACATTAATTTGAAACTATTTTCTCTTTCTTAATTTAAATAAAATAATTTATTTAAATACATTCCCAAATTAAAATCTTTGATTAGTTAAAATATCCAAATTTCCTCTAATTAATATTTTTATAAAATTCCTTATTAATTTACAATAATAAATTTTCTTTTATTTAGTAAAAAATAATTTATTAAATTAAATTTTTTGATAAAACCTTATTTAAATATAATCTTTAAAATTAGAAATTTTTGGGGCATTTCACTCTCGGTCCCTAGGCCAAGTCTAGGCTCAACTCTTAGCCTCACTTGATGCCTCGTAAGTGTCGTAGGCATCGAAGACATCATCCCCTACCTGCACAAGCTCAAACGGGTCTTCTACTCATGGGAATGAGCACCACCCATGAAACGGGTGATCAGTACACTATGTACTGAGTAAGGTAACAGATGCGCTAAGGCCGGCATATAAAACACACAAAATAGTATACATGGCATAATCACATGAGCAACATGTAGTAAAACAGATGATAAAGGTTAGCTATAGTCCGAAGAGAGTCGATTCACATCATAGTCTTAATCAATTCATGTGAGTGCGGGAACCCCACTATTATAGCCAATGGACCGGTCATGCAGGGTAAAACGCGCCTGGCCACTATTATAGCTGGTGGACCGGTCATGCAGGGCAAAACGCTCCTGACCACTATTATTTGCCGGTAGACCGGTCTGGCCCCGACTCACATGATGTTTCACTGTAATTACTTCGTATATTTCCCATGTCTTATCATCATTATGTTTGGTTTGTTGAGCATAGAAATCCCCACTACTATAGCCGGTGGAACGGTCATGCAGGGCAAAATACACCTGGCCACTATTATAGCCGGTGGACCGGTCATGCAGGGCACCCCGGCTCCTGGCCACTATTATTCGCCGGTAGACCGGTCTGGGCTCGGCTCAACGATATTTCTCTTTAAATGATTAGTATTTTATTCGTGTCTTATTCGGTAAGCAATTGACCCTTGACATGCATGTCACCAAACCTCTACTTCTATCCTCCCGAGAGGGCTTGTCCCATATCTTGGGACTCTTGCTCCCTTTATCACACCCCGATATCCATTTCCCTTTACACTTACACATAATGAAAACCAACTCCTAAGGGTGTGGGTTAAGGCCCAACACCTTATGACATCAAACTCCACCCACTATCACCCTCTAGGGTTTCCCTTGAAATCCTAATTGGACCTATGTGGCCCAACTTCCTCTTACCTTACCACCATTAATTCATTTATCGTCCAACACCTCATCTCATTTAAATTCAACCCCAAATCATATCACTTTACTCATTGATTTCGCAAGTTATCGAAAAACCCTAGATGGCCACTCCAAACCCTAGCACATTTCTTCCCCTATAAGTAATCTCTCTACTTTTCACCTAACATTACTTACTTCCCATGGCACCTATACTCATTCCTCATATATTAAATTTTCACTCTTAACCCATTACTCCACTCTTCCTTAATTATTCTTACTTCCATATTTTCCCCCATATTTGGGTTTCCTCCCAAACCCTAATCAAGCCCCCTATACACCCTTACACCAACCCACGTACTATTTTTTATCCAAAGTTTCCAATCATTATTATTTTTAGGAATATTTATACTTTGTTGGTATTGCAATTATTATACTATTATTTTACCCCTAATACTATTATTAGACTTAGCCTTAAAAATGCTAGGGTTTATATAACTATAAGCATTAGTATTACTATTATTATTATTATTGTCACTATTTTGCTATAACTAATATTAGTGCTATTATTAGAAGAAAGAAGCTATTAGGTTTAATAATGTAAGTATAGTAATAAATATTAACAATAAACATATTTTGACTAGTAATATCTAGTAGGCTAACTTGAAGATTAATACTCTAGTTTTCAAGTATAATACTCCCTTTAATAATAATAATAATCCTAATCTTAGACTAAAATAAGGAGTAATGGTACTTTTGGTAGGAAGGAAACTAATCCTTAGTATTTTCCCTCTTATAGGTAAATCGAGCCAAAACCCTAAGGAGTCGTAGGAGTGTGCTCCAAGCCTAGCGTCGCTTTAGGTAAGGATGTAGCTAAGGCCCATGTGTGTTATATGACTTGTATGCCTTGGATGCTATATATATCATGTTATATTGTGTATCGTATGATTTTCCTTAACTTGTCTTATGTGTAGCGCAGCTTAGAGTTGAGGTATGTTGGTATGTGCTTCTTATGACATGAGTATGATATGTATATACGGTGTTTATGTTGTGATATGATGATATGGCCCTCTAGGACATGCATAATAGGACAATCGATAATATGATATGGGAATGAAAGGACAAAAAGAAAGAAATGGGAAGTGAGCTCATTAAGGGGGATATGATGTTGACCAAAATACCTCATGATCCAAAAGAGGAAATTAAAAAGGGAGGAATGACCAAAATGAATGAGAGATGGGAACCATGCATGAGAATCTTAAAATTTGCATGGGGACTTTGGGTGTTTGCATGGGATGGATAAAACTTGCATGGGGGTGATCTTCACGTGAGAAAAATTGATTTAGGGTGTAAATAAGCTAAGGGGAGAGTTGTGGAGTGATTGGAGACTTGGGATGAAAAATAGTACCTAGGTTGGTGTAAGGATGTATAAGGGACCCGATTAGGGTTTTGGGAGGAAGTACTAATCTGGAAATTGTGGAAGTAAAAATGATTAAGGGAGAGTGGATTATGGGTTAAGAATGAGAATTTATTATGTAAGGTGGTGAGTATAGGTGCCATGGGAGAGAAGGAATATTGAGTGAGAACTAGAGAAGTTACTTGTGGGAGAAGAAAGGTACTAGGGTTTGAGGTGACCAACCAGGGTTTTTCTGGTCACATGTGGAATCAAGTGGTAAAGCGATATGATTTGGGATTGGATCTAATGAGTTAAGGTATGGGGTGATAAACGAGGTAATGGCAGTGTAAGTGAGAGAGGGGGTTGGGCCACATCGGTCCAATTAGGGTTTTCAAGGGAAAACCCTAGGGGATGATAGTAGGTTGAGGTGATGTCATAAGGTGTTGGGCCTAACCCACACCCATAGGAGTTGGGTTTTTCATTAAAGGGTAAGTGTAAAGGGAAATGGATGTCAGGGTGTGATAAAGGGGTGTAGGAGTCTCAAGATATGGGACGGGCCCCTTTGGGAGGATAGAAGTATAAGGTAGTTGATATGCATGTCAAGGGTGAAAAGCTTTATCTAATAAGACACGAATAAGATACTAATCACTTAAAGAGTAAGATTGTTGAACCGGGCCCAAACCGATCCACCGGCATAATAGTGGCCAGATGCGGGGGTGCCCTAGAGACTGATCCACCGACATATAATAGTGGTTAGGTGTGTTCTGCCCTATAAGTGACCGATCCACTTGCTATAATAGTGGGGGATCCCGAGCTCAACAAACCAAACATTATGTTGCCAATGAATCATGGGAAAGCTACTATATACTTACAGTGAAACACCATGAGAGTCGGGGTCAGACCGATCCACCGGCATAATAGTGGCTAGGAGCGTTCTGCCCTGGAGACCGATCCGCAGACATATAATAGTGGTTAGGTGCATTATGCCCTATAAGTGACCGATCCACCGGCTATAATAGTGGGGTTCCCATGCTCGCATGGATCAATAAAGATTATGGTGTGAAACGACTACATTTAACAGAGATTCAAAAGAAAATAAGTCTAATTGGACCATAACCAGCCTTCATTATCTGGATTACTACATGCGGCTTATGTGAATGTGCCATGTATGTTATGTTGTATGTTTTTATGTTTGTCCTTAGCGCATCTGTTACTTTACTCAGTACGAAGCGTACTGATCACCCGTTTTATGGGTGTTGTTCATTCCCACGAGCAGAAGACCCATCTGGGCTTGTGCAGGTAGGGGATGATGTCTTCGATGCCTATGACACCTACGAGGCATCGGGTGGGGCAAAGCGTTGAGCCTAAACCTGACTTGGGGATCGAGAGTGACTCGGCTGGACTCTTTTTCCTTTATTGGACCTTGTATTATCATATTTTAGTTGTGTTTTTGTACTATGCTTTATGTTTTGAAAAACTCTAGTCACATACTCTTTGGTTTGTAATCCTAAATCGCACTCTGATTTCTGTATAACTTATATTTTATTAATGATTCGTGCTTAATGTTAACTTTATTTAACCTTAGCACTTAGTACTGGAACTGTAGGAGTGAACCGATCTGGTACTAAGTGTGGCGGTAATGCCCTCAGGTTTATGGTTTTATCTTTTCGCTTCCGCTAAACCCTTTTAATTAAATGAAATTTTTCAGTAGTAAATTTGGGGGTGTTACAGTCATGTCATAAAATATCATAAATACAACAGAACAATCATTATACACATGTCATAAGAAATTCATATAAGTATACCTTAACTCCAAGCTGCGCTACAAGTAATTAGTCATTAAAAACATAAAGTATACGACATGGCATAACACATGGCACACAAGGCACATAACGCACACATAATTGTTCTTAGCCACATCCTTATCTAATACAACACCGGTCTTGGAGCACGTTCCTTCGCCTCCTCAGGGTTTTGACTTGATTCGCCTATAAGAGGGAAAACTATGAATTAACTTCCCTCTAACCAAAATTACTATTCTTCCTACCTTACCCTTATCACAACTTACTATTAGGGCTAAACATAATAATATTATCTTTATAAGTAAAAGTAGGGTTATTATTCCTAAGGTAGCTAATTATGCTACTACTAATCAAAAATAGGTCTTAATAGCTACAACAATTTAAAGTAATTATAATAACATTTATATTATTAACGGTAATAGTTTTAATGTAACTAATAATGATAATAGTAGTGATAGTAAGGTTAGTGATATATGAAATATTAACCATAGTGATAAGGTGATAAAAAAAATAATGATGATGATGATGATGTTAAAATTATACTAATAATAATAATAATAGAAATGGTAGTAGTAATATAAGGATTCAAACATTTACAATAATACTAAAAGTGCTAAGGTGCCAAAGTTATCATTAATAATAATAGCAATAATAATAATAATAATAATAATAATAATAATAATAATAATAATAATAGTTATAAATATTCCGGATTTAGGTTAAATAATAATAATGATAAAGGTAATAATAATAATAATAATAATAATAATAATAACATTAAGAATAATACTAATAATACTACTAAAAATAACTAATATTTGTATAAAAAGGGTTTAGGGGTTGGGGAGTTTAGAGGACCACCTAGGGATGGTGGTGGCACAGGTGGTGGCGGCGGCAATGGGGGAGAAGAGAGGTGGAGAATGGTGGTGGAGGGAGGAGAAAGGAAGAGGAGAGGGTGGAAAGGGAAAATGAAGGTATGGGAGGTAGAGGGAGCTCCCCTGGTCGTTTTGGAGGGCAGAACGGGTGTTGGAAGCGGCGGAACTGGCGGAGGGCGGTGGTGTGAAGGGCGGTAAGGCTCGATGAAGAGCTGATCTGGGAAGGGACTTTACACGGCCGGGGTGGCTCGTGAAGAGTAAACTGAGGGAGGAGGGAGGATTAGGTTGGCAGAGGGTGATGCAGGGAAGGGTTCCGTGGGTGGATCTGGCAGCGGCGATGGGTGGCGGCTATAGGGCGGTTGTCTAAACTAGGGGTGGCGTAAGGCAGGTTTTCTGGGCTGCAATTCCAAAAGGGTCCGACGCTGGATTCCTTAGTGGTATTTATAGGATGAAAATGGGGGAGAACCAAGAGAGGAGACAGAGGAAGATAAGGGCGGGTGTAGAAGGCACGTCGGCCGGCGGTGGCAAGCCGACACAGTTCTGCCATGGCAAGTCTGCGTTCGGTTAGGGAGAAGAAAGGGGGCGGGAGCAGGCACACACGAGGTGAGAGGGAGGTCGGTCGGTCAAGGAGGGACAAACGAACGACTAGGGAGAGAAGGAGAAGGTGGGTAGGCGGCGTAGGTGGTTGGTCGGTGCAGAAGGGGGGCTGCGAGTTATAGCGGGGCGTAGGGAAGAAGGGAAAGGAAAAGAGGGAGGACCGGTCGGTCTAGGGGGAGAAAGAAAAAGAGGGGGAGGTGGTTCGACCGAGCGGTTCAGGCGAAGGAGGAGGCTGACGCGGCTTGGGCTGAGCGAGACAGGCCAAGGAGGAGAGTTTGGGCCGCGGGCTGGCCCAAACGGGGGGGGGGGGGGGAAGAAGGAAAAATAAGTAAAGGAGGAAGAAAGAAAAAGGAAAAGAAAGGAGAAAAAGGAAAAAAGAAAAATGAGAAAATGGTTGGGTTGGGGTATTTGGTCTTTAGTTATTTATATAATTAATTTAGATATTTAATTTTAATAATAATTATTTTAAGTATAATAATTAAATTCATTTTTAGATTAATTGGGATATTTTGGATAAATTTTCCTTGACTTCCATTTTAATTAATAAACTGTCCAAAACTTTCTAAATAATTTATTTATTATTTTCTCTTTATTTTACTCAATTAATTTCCTCTTTATTTAATAAAATAATTTATTTTCTTAATTTCTCTAATAAATCATTATTCTGCCATAATTCCTAAATTAGGATTTTTGGGGTATTTCATTATTAGAATGATAAAGAAGTCAACCTACAAATGCATGTAAAACATTATTAATATTAATTGTAACAAATAACTACAATTGAAAACCCTTTAACAAAGTATGTCCCCCACTTGTTAAGTCCTTACATAATCTAGTTGTCTTGTGTACTAAATTAGGTCATCCATGGACGTGGGGGAAAGCGTCTGATAAGAGGTATCCCACCTCATCACTACGGCATTGCATGATGGATTATGCATACGAGAATAACTTTGCCAAAAGCACAATAAATACTCATAAATCCATACATGTGCACAATTATAGCATATATATAAATAATAAAACTAATAATTCTCGATATATAATTACCTCTAAATGTATCATGGAACCACATATCTGCTTGCACCCATTCATGGATTTTATCCCATGTTGCCTATGTAAATGTGCTAAAGTCAGGCCTTCAAAGGGCTTGATTACCTAACTTACTCATATTAGTTACTAATTTGAGCACTGATAATGGAGCACAGTTGCTAGACTTATCTAAAAAAAGCATGCAAGATAGTAAGTACCACATATAAAGCTGAGCATAAGACTCATTATCCTCAATACAATCAATTGTAAGACTATAATAAATATCATCTAATGTAACCATGTTTTCCTTCACAAAAGATGACATTACCAACACCTTAGGTTCATCCCACATATCGGCCAAAAGCTCCACCACATCGCCATCATTAGGAAAATGCTCGCTCATACACTCATACCTATGACAATTAAGATCCATAATGTAAATCATGCCATGTAAGGTAATCATCATCTCTCCGAATGAAAGGTGAAAGTTGTTGGCCTTTGGGTGCCACCTCTCAAAAAAAGTGGAGATAAGTAGAGCATTGCGAGGGTGGAAGTATGTGGTATGTAGGTGCTTCAAGCTCATGCTATCAATGTAGTTATAGGCAATATCCATATCAACATCATCAAACTTTTCATCCTTGTCTGAACCATTAGCATAGGATGTGGTTCTCACAACAAAAAAAATATTAGAGTAATGAATTACAGGATAAAAAAATAGAAACCAATATGTATAAAAATATAAATTGCCTCAACGTAATTCCATATGATTTATGTCATATGACTTAAAACTAGTCCAAAGATCTAGAATGAGTGGACCCCAACCAGTAGGTTAAGTTAATATCCAATTGTCGTTCAACGCCAATGATGAAATAGATTTTTTTTTGTGGCTAGATGTACTAGTTAATGAAATATCATTTACTGAGATCTCCATACTCCTCCTCAAATGACACATGATCTATGTGTGTAGTATGAGGAGCCTTCTTGCATACCATCACGACTTGTGCTTTAGCAGTAGCAGTGATTGTCCTCTTCGCCACCCTAGTGATAGGGGAGTAACCTACCTTAGATACTTGCCTCAGCCTCCTACCAAGGTTATTGATAAATATTATACATTAGTTTATTAGTAAAGTTTGGGGTTTAGCCTTATTTTTCTAAAATTTTTGTTTGGCCTTATTTTCATGTGGTTAATACTAATATATATCGATACAAGTTAAACTATTCATTGAATAAGATATGGACACGTTATAACATGTAAAAGTTTAAGAAATTCACAAATTGCAAGTCAATGAACCAAAATGCCCCTTTTCATTCTAAAAATTATTAAATCATAACTTTAATCATACAAACCCAAATCAAAACTTTAAATATATGAAATCATACCTAAAAAAACCTAAAACTCCAAAAACTCCATTGGAATCATACAAATCATAAGAAAAACAACAATATCTTACGGTTTTGGTTAGAGGTTGAAAATACCATAAAAGGTACCAAAAAATCATCAACTTTATACCATCCTAAACATGATACGAAAAATTACCTAAATAACCTCAAGTTCACGCTCCCAAAATTTGAAAATAATAGATTCACAAATCAACCATAAAACTGAAAAACCCTAAACTAGCTATAATTGGCAATTTCAACAACATAGAAAATGAAAGCTTGATAACAGACCAATTTCTACCAACTATTAGTAAAATTTATTTTTAACTATATCCTAGATCCAAGCTTGCACAAAGTCTTCCCCCAGATCAACCATTTTTCTCTTTCTTGGACACTTTATACAAAATATACCAATAATATTCAAAATTTTGCTAGGAGTTAGGATATAGTTAAAATAAATTATACTAAAAGTGGGGTATAAATTGGTGTGTTAGCATGCTTTAATTTGCTATGGTGTTGAAATTGCCAATTATGTATATTTTAGGGTTTTTGGCTTTATGGTTTATTTAGGAGTTGCTTTTTTTTTTTTTCAGATTGGGAGCATTATCTTAAGGTTATTTAGGCCATTTTTGCTTTAGGTCGTATTTAGATTTGATGATGTTTAGGATTTACATAATTTTGATGAAGTTTTGGTGCCTTTTATGGTATTTTTGGGCTCTGGCCAAAACCACAAGATATATATATTTAAAATTTTGATGATTCCAATGTATTTTTTTTAAGTTTATAAGGTATGATTTCATATCTATTTATCTATCTATCTATCTATCTATCTATCTATATAATATCTTTATTTGGGTTTGTATGATTAAAGTTATGACTTAATAAAGTTTTAGCATGAAAAAGAGAATTTTGGTCATCTACTTGCAAGTTATGAATTTCCTAAACTTCTATATATTTTAATGTGTTCATATAGCATTCAATGAATAGTGAGTAAAGTTTGAGGGGTTCGATTATTATGTACCATTTTTGGTGTCTTTAGGGTTTAGGGATAACTTAGTCCATTAACATGTAATATGATTTCATTAATCAAATTCACAAGTTCTAACAAGTTAATTCATGATTAGGGATGATCAATATTTAATTTTATTATTTTAGGTTTGTATTTAGTCTTTGATTCTTAATTTGTGAAATAATGACATATTAGGGTTCATATGATAATTTTGCAGCTAAAGACCTTAACTAGATATTAAGGGTCAATGGTTTACCCTAATCATTGATTTGACCGTCAAAATAGTGAATTGAATCAGTAAAATCCTAGTAATAGGTAATTTTTAGAATTTAAATATTTCTATAGATTTTCCTATACATAAATAGTACTTTAGTGAATAATACTTATTTTCTGAAATTGGTGTCTGGCCTTATTTTGAGGTGGTTAATATTAATATATTTGACATTTTGGATAAGTCAATCCTAATGTTTTAATATTAGATGTAGTTATCAATCAGTATTATTTCCATGATAATAAGTGTTGCCATTTGAACACATGATTAAATAGGAGAAATGTTATGATTTATTTTATCTGAAATTCACTATTAATTCAAGAAAAATATTGAGTTGTTATTAATAAATCATTTGAACTTAGGAAAACCTCCGAGGAAAACCTGAGGACAGTTAAGTGCCTCGAAAGTCCTATCGAAATCTCATACCCAACTTTCTAAGACCACGGGATCTTCCTTTCCATCGTATGTCGGAGGTCGATGACGTGAAACTCTATCTAGCCAATCTTCTCCGATACTTGTTGAAGGCAAGTTAGCTTGAGGTTGAGGCAACGAGGAGCGTTGAGCTAATCCCATGAGCACCTCGAACGCCCTCTCTAGGTTATCGATCCGTCCCTCTAGGTCCATGTCGAGTTAGCTGTAAAGCAAAAGTCTGTTAGGGAAGGTGCTATTTCCTCAAGCTAAGAGATCTAACCAAGGTCACTTAATCTACCCATACCCAACTCTCAGGACTAATCCGGTTTTTTTGCAACAAAAGAGAGAATTAGGAAAAACTTTATAAGAATCGTTTAAACTTCAAAATTTCTATGAAATACTGTGATACTTACTTATATAATCAAATCAGAATATTTAAAACCCGAAGAAGGTTTTCAGAAAATACCTGATACCAACTTGCGGTACCAATTCAAAAAGATATAAGAAAAATGGAGGCGCAGTCAAAACATGTTTCAGAATTGAATACAAATTTCAAAAACCAAATTTATTTTCAAAAACGAGCGTGGCCAAAGGACCAACCGCTCTGATACCATATTGTGGTATCAGCTCAAAAAGATTTAAAACCGAGAGCGTGGTCGAAACCAGCTCTGATACCAACTTGTAACACCCCAAAAATTCACTACTGAAAAATTTCGTTAATTAAAAGGAAACTAGCGGAAGCAAATTAATAAACCGTGAATTTTGGGAGTATTACCGCCACACTTAGTACCAGACCGGTTCACTCATACCGTTCCAGTACTAAGTGCTAAGGCTAAAGGAAAATGAAATATAATTTGCAAGAATTTCAACAAACTTAAATCAGAGTAGCGTACCAAACGTTTACAAGAATGAAATCTACCCATGGTGGTTACAGTATCAACATATACATTTAAAACTAGAAATTTCAAAGAGAGAGAGAAAAACCCTAGTAGTTCCAGATGAGACCTTACTCTCTTCCCCGTTGCCCACTTGAGTAGCACCTGAAAAGACCTACAAGGGACACTGCCCATTGAATAGGTAGGGGCCCCACGAATGGAACCCTTCAGTACTACGGTACTGAGTAACCCTTTAAAGTCCCACTTAAAAGCAAGCCCGCAATGCAACACATGAAACAAGCTACATACATATATAACATTCACACGATTAACATTCACATAGCATATCAATATATCATTATGAACAATCGGTACTTACGGTCTTAAGCCATGTCATAATGCAAACTCAAAACAATCAGGCCTTAAGCCATTGTTCCACTATAAGTGATTAGTACTTGCCCATAATTTTATTCCCATACAATACTGGTTTTATTGAGCTCAGGAACCCCACTATTATTGCCGGTGGACCGGAATATACATAAAATCATCATCCAGGGCACAACGCTCCTGGCCACTATTATAACCGGTGGACCGGGATATATAAAAAGTCATCATCCAGGGCACAACGCTCCTGGCCACTATTATAACCGGTGGACCGGGATATATAAAGAATCATCATCCAGGGCACAACGCTCCTGGCCACTATTATAACCGGTGGACCGGTACTCAATATCATAATCATCTGGGCCCGGCTCATTAATATTCCACTTTCAATAATAGTATCTTTCCTTTCTTTAATCAGTACATCAATCATATTTATTTGCCTCGAACGGGAGATCAATAACCCGGGACACAAAGGTACACCGGTCGTACCGGTGCATATCAGCTACTCAGTACTCTTCAACCACGAACCCAAGGACGCAAATGTACCCTGGTCGTACTGGTGCATAAAGCTAACTCAGTACCCTATCGACAAGGACACCTAATCCATAAGTATGCATACCCCCTAACTAGGTCCGTAGAGCTAGAAAGAGTAAGATATAGGGCCTGGCTTGGGCACAAAGGCACACCAGCAAATACCAGAATAATCGTGGACTAAACCACGTCCTTAGGGTAGCGACCCCTAAGGAGTCACCATTCCGGTCTTTCACTTTAAGTAGTAGTGTCTTAATTAAAGTGATCACGAAAGGCACAACAATCCGATACTTATTTACTTTCAATCGTTCTGATATCATTAATAGTTTCTTATTAAGAAGATTATCGAGGATATCACAGAGAAACCATTAAGGCCATACTAATACTCCTACTTGGCTAATCAGCATTACTTGAATCATATTATAATGTTCCACAATCTCAAGGACATGTTAGGTGCAAATTACCCATTTGGTTGGTTATATTACCAAATCGCCCTTCTCCTTTGTTATAATTATGAAATTGCCCTCTCAATTATTTTAATTCCCATTTACCCTTTTTAACTATCATGAATTCCAAATCACCCTTCTTCATAATTACCAATATTAATTTACCCTTCTTCATATTTATAATTACTATATTACCCTTCTCCTTTATTAAAATTACCATAATGCCCTTTAATTGGTTAATTTACCAAATTACCTTTCTCTAGTATCATACTTATCCAATTGCCCTTCTACAATCATAATTTAATTACTAAATTATCTTTTGTCGTTATCATAATTACCAAGTTACCCCATATTACCGGGTTTACCATAATATCCTTTAATTCACAAGATTACTCTTCTACCCCTTACTTTCAAATTACCATAATATCCTTTTATTCATACAAATTACCACCATACCCCTTTTTCTGGTAGAATTACCATAACACCCCTTTTTCTTTTCAAATTACTATCTTACCCTTTTACATCCCAAAATTATCAGTTTTATCTTTCCTTAACAAAATTACCATTTTGCCCTTCTTTTCCAAAATTACCATATTACCCCTTACTTATAAATTACCATTTCGCCATTCACTTATAAAATTACCATATTACCACTTATGAAATTACTATTTTGCCCCCTTTACTTTCAACATTGCCATATTGCCCTTTTACTTGAAAAATTACCATAATGCCCTCCTTCATCCAAAATTACTATTTTACCCCTACTTCCAAAATTACCATTCTTACCACTTACTTATAAAATTACTATATTGCCCTTTGACTCCAAAATTACCGCTTTACCCTTTTCTCCAAATTTTACCATAATATCCCTTTACTTATAAAATTATCATTTGGCCATTTAATCATAAAATTTCCATATTATTCTTTTATCTCAAAAATTACCATAATACCCTTCTTTCTCACAAATTACAATTTTATCCTTTACTTATAAATTATTATTTAACTCCTTTATTTTTAAATTACCAAAATACCCTTTTACTTATAAAATTACCGAAATACCCTTTTCACTTATAAAATTTCCACTTAACCCTTTGTTGCACCATTTTTACAAATTTACCACCACTACATAAAATACCACTATTTGCACTCCATTCTTATCATTTAACTCCCCAAACTTGTCATCGTTCAACACGATACTCAACTACATATATTAGATCACATACTTCATATCACTAAAATATCCTTAGACAATAATATTACACATACATTAGCAACATAATACATCATAGGCAAGCATTTAGTATTTCCATCAATAATCAACTCCTTCCTTAATTATCATACCTACACATGGCACAAGCTATCATGCATTTCCCTTTTTCTTTCAATAAATATAACAACCATTTATATATCATGCTTGGCTCACAAAACATACATAAAATCATAATAAAATTCCTAATGTGCTAGCATACGTTTCCATGCATTTAAGGGAGGTTTAACGATTACCTTAATCCCGCAAAATATCAAATCTTACCAAGCACAATTAGCAACTCAACACCTAAAAATAATATCCATCATAATTATGTTAGAAATAAGGAAATAAAAAGGATAAGACTTTATAAAAGAAATTTATTTAATAAAACACTTTAATTAATTATCAATATACCTCAAAAATTTTCCAAACAAATTCCAACACAAGGGGAAAGCTCACGCTGCATGAGCAGCGTGAGTGTCATGCATAAATGAGAGGGGAAAAGGCTCGAAGAGGGGTGAAGGAAGAAAAATGAGCCATTTTCGGGTTGAGGTCTTTGGGCTAGAAAAGAGGGTGGTTGGGGGAGGTTTCAAGGCAAGGGAATGGTGCAGGAGTGAAGAGGGGGTGTTGGTGGTGGCTAAGGATGGTTTCTCGGCAGCAGAAGGCGGCGGAGACGGCGGCGAAGATGGCTGGCGATAAGGGGAACAATGGGGAGAAAAGAAAGAAGGGGTGGAGAAGAGAGGAAGTGTAGGGCTCAAGGGGGCGGCGTGGGGGTGTAGGGCAGTAGGGGGTGGTGGCAGGAGTCAGTGCAGGGGTTGGGTGTGGCGGTCGGAGCGGCGGACGGCGGTGGGGCGGAGAGAAAACAGAAAAAATGAAAAGAAGGAAGGAGAGAGGAGGGAGCTCGGGGGAAGGAAGATGGCTCGAAAATGGGGCAGGAAAATTGATGAATGGGAGAAGAAAAAGAAGAGGAAGGATAAGGGGGCAGATGGCAGTGCATAGGGTGGCAGGGAGGCGGTAGGGCGGCAGGGAGAGGGTGGCGACAGGGAGGAGGGAGTTGCAGACATGGATAGGGTGAGGGGGTAGCTTGGCTCGAAATAGGGGAGAAGAGGACAGGTTGGGGAGAGGGAGTAGCAGGGGGCAGGTGCGGCGGCAGGCGGCGGCAGTCGCAGGTGGTCGGGCGGCGGCTGTAGGTGGTCGGGCTGCTGTCGATGCCTGGGGAGAAGAAGAAAGGAGAAAGGGAGGCTGTGGCGGCCGGTCGGGGGAGAGGAAGGAAGGCAAGCCGACCGGTCCAGGGGAAAAAGAAAGGGAGCCAGTCGGGTTGAGTGTGCGCGAGAGAGGGAGGAATGAAGAGAGGGGGGCGGTGGGCCGAGGCCCACTGTGCGAGGGGGGGGGGGAAAGGGCCGGGTGCGGCGGCCCGAGGAAGAAAAAGGGAAAAGAAGGAAAGAAAGAGGAAAAATGGAAAAGGGGAAAAAAGGGAAATGAGAAAATAGGAAAATAAAATATTTTAATTTATAAAATCATAAATGTAATATTCTTGATAAATTATTTAATTTAATAATTTAAGTTGTTATAATCTAATATATTAATTTAAAAACGGATAAGGTTAGTAAAATATTAGTTTGAAAAATTATTTAAATAAAATAATATGGTAAATAGCAAAATATTTATTTTAAATTTATTAAATACTCTTACCCGAATTTACGTACTCTAAAATCCATAAATAATTAAAATAAATAATTTTAAAAGCAACTATTATTTTAAATAAAAGTTATTTATTAAAATATAGGTTTTCAAAATTTTTGGGGGATTACAAAGACTATGGCATATATGGGATGTTACATTACAACAAGAAGATATAGTAATGATATTCATTATTTGTATTAACTTGTTTTAAACCCTAACCCTAAGTGTATTTTATGTAAGTTAGGGTATTGATATAATTTCATGTGTGTATCTTAGTCAATTGTATAGCTTTGTAATATTAATCCTTAGTATCATTTAACCAATGATATTATGCTTTGGATTAAGGTTAATATGGGCTTAATTCAACCATGATAAATGGGCTGGATTAAGAGGGAGTAATCGGCTGGTTTAGGCTAGCTAACCACTGACTATCTCCTCCCCTATATAAAGCCTCTGTGCGCATGAAATGTATACATAATGAATAAGAATTTTTGATCAAACTTTGAGCAAATTCAACTAAATTCTATCCTCCCTTTTGGGTCCACATTGAGAAAGAAAAATCTGGGATTCAACCTTCCTCAATCAATCTTCAAACTCGACATATTTGAAGGCTATCCAAAATTTTCGAACCTCTCCTACTTGATTACTCAATTTCTTCACCTATACTCCAACAAATTACTTTGTTTCTTTTGCATTAATTCGTGGGTGATAGTTTCTCACACAATCTTCCATCCAACCTTCTGTTTACTTTGATAAAACCACATCAGGGACTTTGTCTGGTCGTGTTGGCATGTGCAGGAAGAATCGAGGGAAAATGGAGGCATAGTTATTTTGAGGGTGGTGTAGGGAAGACTTAGGTAGGCAGAGCAGGCGACGTAGTTAGCCGGAGGTGGTGGAAATGGTGTATGAAGGGGAGGTGGCACAAGGTGTAAAATTTTCTGGGTTGAAATCAAAAACTAGAACAGGGATAAATGTGGGGGTATTTATAGAGTTTAGAAGAGAGGGTAGGGTTCTGTGGGTCGGCTAGGGGGTAATGCAGGTAGGGTTCCGATTGCCCGCGGTGATGGTTGGCTGGTGGAAGTAAATTTCGGGGTAAGGGTGATTGGCTAAAAACAAGAATCGCGGGTGAAAAGAAAGGGATATGGGGTGAGTCAAGGTAGTCTGTGAGTCAGAGGGAAGAGAAAGAGGAGTAACGGCCGATTAAAGGGCATGGCTGGCGGCGAAAAACCAGGGGCTTTTATAGGGGGTTGCAGGTCGATGTCGACAGTGGAGGAGGAAGGAAGAAGAAGAAAGAAAGGGATAGACTGGTGGTCGGGGGGAAAAAAGTAGGAAAGGAAAAAGGAGGGGAGAATTGGCCGACGAAACGGGTTAAATATTTTTAAAACAAAACGCTACGTTTTGATAGAAAAAGAAGAAAAATGCAGCGCGTCGTTTTAGGCCATAGAAGGAAGAAAGAAAAGAAGCGGAATGGGTCTTGGGCTGTGGGAGAAGGAAAGAAAAGGGAGAGGGGTCTAGGCCGTTGGGCTGGCCTAGGTCGGGGGAGGGTAAGGAAGAAAAGAAAAGAAAAGAAAAGAAAGAAAAAGAAACAAAAAGAAAGAACAAAGGAAGAAAGAAAAGGAAAAAGGAAAAAAGGAAAAATAAAATAGGTGGGTTAGGGCCAATTAAATTAATTAGGATATTTGGGATATTGTAAAATAATAATATTTAAATCTCTTTTTAGGCTAATTTAGGGTTTTTAAAAGTTTTTTTTTATAAATTCCATTTTAATTAGCAAAATAACCTAATTTTCTTCAATTACATTATTTATAAAATTCCTATTAATTGGGACTTACTTTATCCTTCTTATTTTAAATCAAATAATTTTTTTAATTAATTTCCAAAATAAAATTATTTAATTATTTTTTAAAATAAAATCTTTAATTAGCTAAAATACCCAAATTTCTCCTAATTAAAATACTTATAAATTTCTTCTTGATTTGTCCTAATTAATTTACTTTCTATTTTAATAAAAATAATTAATTTAATTTGTTTTCCTAATAAAATCTTAATTAATTATAATTTTTAAAATTAGAATTTTCGGGGCATTTCAGTTATCTAATTTTAGTTACTTCAATTTTGATTGAAATAAGAAGGGTAGATAAATTATGTGTGTACTACATTGGTATATTTGTTTTGAAATTTGTTAGTACAAGGGTCAGATTAGTATTAAATTTTATCAAATATGAGATGAATGGTTGATAATTTTGTTTAAATTCCCTCCTCTTAACCGAATATATATATGTAAATCGATGCATTTTAGAGTTAGATAGTATTATGTATAGTTGGATTTAAAAGCTCGAATAGGCAGAGCACCTAATTTGTATGGGTTTGGAAAGATGGTGGTTTGATTCCACTTGGATCCTCTTGGGGTTAGACATGAACGTACCTATTTACTAGTAAAATTTGTTGGGATATTTTATTATCTATATGTATATGTCAATATTATATTATATATACTTTGTGGGGATTACATAATATAATATCAATTTATTTAGTTATCTAAAAATTTATTTAATATCTAGTGAGTATATAATGTTAGAACAAACAAAACTAATCAAATCCATAAGTTAATTTATATCCAAAAATTTAAATTCAATCTCAATACGAAAACCTAAAACAACATTCACAATGTCAAAATTTACCTTAATTTAGCTAACTCGATGATAACCCCTTATCAGAATAACCTAAATTAAAGTAACCATATCCAAAAATAATTTGACATAAACCCAACCCATATTTGGAGAAAACAGCCATAAAAACCCATCTTGAACTTACCCAGCACAAAATGACATGACTTGAACTTAACCGATACCTATATATAATTCCAAACTTGATCCAAATTTAGAAACATTTTGCCTCATATAAATTGTTACATAAATATCAATAAACCATCTTGATATCGGTTTTTTCTTCAACAATCTATCATACAATTGAATGTTAGCCCAAAGGATGATAATTGACCCAAAAAACTTCTAAGTATGCTTGCCTTAGTCTAAGACTAGCCCCAGACTATTAATCCATACAACCCCCTCATTAGGTTGACTATTTATATAGAACATGTTAACTTACTGCCCCTGACTATACAATATTTTTCCCTTCTCCTCCTCTGTCAATTTACTCATATATATAAGGGGTATTATATGTATTTTAAATATGACAAATCATAACACATCTTTCTTATTCTTCCTCTCTCATCTCTCATCTCCATTCCCCCCTCTGCATTCTCATATATTGCTAACTATTATTCCCATTTCCTAAGAACCCCTCATTTCACATAACACATACAAAAACATGTATCATTTGTGGGGATCTTTAGCAAAACATTATATCTCTCACTTAATCTTCCAATAAACTTGATCCTAGCACTAGTGACCTTCCTAGGGATGAACATCGAGTAACTATCACTGAACTTTAAGTTGCTAATGCTGATCTCTAGACATCTACTCAAGAAATGGTCTTGGACATGTTGTCTCCTCTTACTCACACCCTCGGAAAATTACCCCATCTTATGGGCCACCCTTATTACATTTAAGTTTACCAACGTTCTCCTTAAGAAACTTTAGTGAAGGCTCTTGATCTTCCCAAAAGAGGGTCAATAACTAGGATTTTTAGCACCATATTCCAAGAAGAAGAGATAGAGTCTCTGGAATATGTATGAGGCAAAAGGAATAGAAGTGATAAAGTGTAACTATTTTGATACCAAAATTCAATATATGAGATAATAGATGAATATCTTTCACAAATATAGGACCATTGAGTTGGGTTTTATGAAAAACAAAGTTGACGAAAGAAGAAAGAATTCTTGAAGTGGATGATTCAAATGTTCTCTTTAATGGTAAATTTTGATATACTCCAAGATCAAAATAATATATAAAGATAAAAATGTAATTTCTCTTTTGAATCGATACTAAAGTTCACTCCTCACTAAAATAGAAAAATAGGAAGCATTATGGACTAAGACTTTTGACTCATGTCCTTTTTTATTCATTAAGTGTTTAGCTAAATGGGTTCTTCTCCACCCCCAAATGTATAAGACATATCCATATTAACATATGATAATGAAACCGATCCCATCTCTCCTTAATTAATCCAAAATCAAATAGCCTAATTATATACATGTTAAACTAACACATGTCTATATGATAAATATAATGAGTTACATTTATAATGATAATATATTACAAAGTTCATATAAAATATCAAAGCTACATAAAACCTAATCATGATAATACATGAAGTAATCATATAATTAAGCTTCATGTTTTATAGCTTTATCTTCCATGCAATGCTGTAACCCTTTATCTTGAACAATTGTTATCATTGGTTAGCTCCTCTTCTTTCAAACTTATAATACCTACAAGAATCATTTAATGAAACTTTATTAGGGTTATCATTAAGGAGTTAAAAATATTCAAGAAAAGTTGGTACTATCACAACATATTCTAACTCTTTCCCTTAGACATAAGAAGAATAAGATGGAGATTCTAGTGCATCATTCTGCCCTTGTATTAGATTTGTAAATATTGTTCTTTATTTGTTCATGAAGTTTTTTAAAGAATTCAACTTTTTCTTTAGCATTATAATTTTTAATATCATATTTGATTAAAGAAAATATATCAGTAGGTAAATAAAGAATAACTCCATAGACAACCTCAAATGGACTTGATTGAGTTGTACTAAAAGGACTCCTATTATATGTAAATTCAACATGTGAGTGTTTTACATACCAACCTTTGTAGTTTTATTAACTAATCCTTGTAGTAAAGTTTCCATGGTTCTATTAGTCACTTCAGTTTGACCATCTATTTGTGGATGATAAGATATACTAAACAACAACTTAGTACAAAACATATATCAAAGTGACTTCCAAAAGTAACTTAAAAATTTCACATTTGTACCCGACACTATGTTATTAGGAATACCATGTAAGCTTACTGTTTTCTTGAAATATAAATACACCATATAAGTTGCATTGTATATTTTATTAATAGGAATGAAATATTTCATTTGCGAAAATCTATCTTCCAACACCATAATAGAATTATTTCCTCTTTGTTTCCTTAGTAAACAAAGATAAATTACATATTAACACTATCCTATGGTTGAATAGGAATAGGTAAAGCAGTATACAAATCCTTAAAGAAGAAACCCTCACTCTTTTGACATGTATAAATTTTTATTTGTGGCCAGTAGAAGTTTTATCATTCTTGGTTAGTAGAATTTTTTTTTTGTAATATTTCCATGGTTTTATGAACACAAAATGAATAGCTATATCTCCCTTATGTACTTCCTTAGTATTTAAATCACATATATTAGAACAATGTACACACAACTTATTAAGCTTGAAAAGAAAGTCATCCTAAACCACCTAATTACCATAACTATGATTTTTCTTATATTGGTTATAATATTTAGAGAAATCTTCATCTTTCATATATAATTATTTAAACATTTCAAAACCTAATAATTTAGTAACCAATATACTAAGTATCATAGATGTTTAAGATAATGCATATGTGATGTCATTTTCTCTACTATCTAAATGTTTGACAGAAAAGATGAAGTATTATATGAAACTACCCCATTTTACAAGCCTATGACTAATTTTATTTCTTTTCATAAAAATATTTTAGACTCCCATGATTCAAATGCAAAACAAATGGTTTAGGTCTCAAATATTGACTCCATGTCTCCAAGTTTCATATGATTTCATAGAATTCCTAGTTATATGTTGAATAATTCATTTTAACAAGATGAATTTTTTCACTAAAACATTCAATGACCCTTTTTTCTATGAGATATTGTATTTATCTCTCTAACTCCTTAGATTCATCCAAATTACATCAATAATCAATATAATTAGGAAAATAAATACCAAGATTTAAATCTATAGCATGTTCTATCCCTCTTCTATGCATTTATCCATTTCGTAAGTCATTAGGAAAAACATCTTTATATTCATAAAAAATCTAATGTAATTGAGGATTATTCTCATTTTTCTCCCCTTGTTGGGATTTCTTGATAATCATAGCATTGCAACTACCTTATTCCTCAATACATTCTATCATAACCTCTTTATGCAAAAATAATATTTTTCTTTTTTCTACTATGTTATCATTATCACACATAGAAGGTAAAACATCATATAACACATCATCATGAAAATTACCAATTCTAAATGATATTAGGGTTTGTTTAGTTAGCTTCACTCTTTTATACTTTTTAAGCCATTGAAAAGAATAAGAATTTTGGTGTGATATTGTCTCTAAACCGAATTACTTCAGCATCCTCCCATTAGCCACAATCGTACACAATCCATTAACGATGATAACCCAATAAACTATATCTCCCATTTTCCTTTAGTCTTTAATATCTTCACTTGTTGATTATGTTTCTTATTCTCTTTCACTTGAAGTACTCTTTGGAGAAAACTAAAACAATTTCTTTAATCCTTAGACTCAATTAAAATTTATTTCTTTAACTCAAGCTCAAGATCTTCATCATAAGTATCCATAGCATCAATCTCTTATATAGATAATAATTTTTTTATGGGGACATTATCTAGCCTTGTGTCTAAATCCTTAGCACTTAAAACATTATTTTTAGAGATTTTATAAGCTTTTTCCTTACCCTTATCTTCTCAATTAATCCCTTGTATTGTCTCAACATTTGTAGAGCTTAAGGTACTCCCCCTTACATTGTAGCTTGAGTACTTAAGTAGTACTTTGTAAAAGAATTAATTTTTTTGGCATGAGGCTGAGTAGATATGATTTGATTTTCAAAATTTAAAGAGAGATTAATCATATCATCATGATAATCACATAGACAATTTTCAACTTATTCTTGAATCATTATATAAAGGCCAACTAGAAATCTTCACATGTTTTTTTTCCCGTTCATGGATACCATATATAAGTGCTAGCCTCTCATATTCCAAATCATATTTTTCAACACATAAAAGTCATTGTCTAAGTGTAGTCAATCTAATGAAATTATTATGCTCATACCTTTTAGTTATATATTTCTTCCACAAATGTTTGTTAAGTTTATCCAAAAATTTGATTTTAGATTTACCTTATCTTTCTCTAGTTCTTTTCATGTTACCATACCATATCCAAGCAATCTTCTTAAACATCAGAATAACTAATTTACACCTTTTCTCATCATGATAATCCATTAATTCTTATTTATGATAATTTTATCTTATTTATGATAGTGCCTTGGTTTATGATCATTATTCCTTTTACTACTTCCACTACGTTGTGACTCTTCTTCATATTCTACTTGTGAGTTTGAATACCATTCTCTTGTTGTATTGATGGACTCGGCTGCACTATCCATTCGATCTCTAAAGAACTCTTTTTGTCCTTGCAAATTTTGCATGGAATCTTGCTAAAAAAAGGAAGACTCCATCATTTGCTAATGATTATACATTGTAGGATGTTGTTGAAGTTGGGTATTTGTTACTACCAAATTTATTGACAGAGTTTGGATTGTGTTAAAAGTAGATTGAAAAAAGCAATCAAGATTCAAAGAATCAAAACAAGGACCATCAATAACCTCTTTTTTCAAGTTAAATCTGTTGGTTTTTCTTCTCCAAGTCATCTTCTTCTCTTTTTTTTAAACCAAACCTATGCTTTAGCAGCAAAATTTTATGTGAAATATAATATATGATTATCTTTCACAAATACAGGGCTTTTAAGTGTGGTTTGGTGAAGAGCAAAGTTGATTAAAGAAGAAATAAAACTTGATGTTATATGATTCAAATGTTCTATTTAGTTATAAATTTTGAAGTAACCCAAGATAAAATTAATTTATAAATAGAAACATATATCTTCTCTAGATAATGGCTCTTAAATTTCACTCCTTACTTAAGTAGAAAAATAGGAAGAAAGATAGAATAATAGTTTTAGCTCTTGTTCTCTCGTATTCATTAAGTGTTTGATTAAATGGGTTCTTCTCCCCCATTGAATGTACAAGCCATATATATTTACACAAATGATAATTAGGCCCAGCCTATCACTCCCTAATTAAGCCTAAATCAACTGGCCTAATCATCTAAGAGTTAAATCAACACATATCCATATAGTATATATAATGAGTTACAATTACAATGGCATGATATTATAAAGTTTATATAAAATATCAAAGCTACATAAAATTAGTGCTCATAACATATAAAATAATAAAATAACATGGTTTCATGTCTTGTAGAATTATCTTTCATTAAACTTTGTATTCCTTGCATTTTCATTATCATACACATTATATGTCAACAGTGAACTCCTCTTCATGTAGAAATATTAAATACCTGCAAGTATCACTTAATGAAATGTTATTAGAGTTATCATCAAGCTGTTCACCAAGAGCAATTGGTACTACCTCTGAAATTGCTAACACTTTCCCTCCAACAAGAGAATACTGAGATGCAGATGCTGCTACATCACTAGATCATCATGTTAGGAGTATTTTTGTACTACTTGATTTGGTTTGAGGTAATAAATCCTTATCTCTTATGTTCCTAAGGAGTTATTTTGATCATTATTGTTTTCAATATTTGTATATTCTATGATTTTTATGTATTCTACTAATTTCTTTTATTGGAGCATGTCACCATATTTTTATTTATGATGTTTTACAACATATTTGAGTATTTTTCATATTATACACGAGTTTGGATATATTATATCATGATCATGTTGAATTTTAATTCCTATATTAATTTATGTGAGTTTGTAAGTGGACTATGTCTTTTTATATTTTCTACAGAATAGAAACACGATAGGATAATTTATAAAGTATTGGCATTTTTATTCATTTATAGTTTGTGCATGTGGACAATGTTTAGTTCAAAATGGTTGATGGGTTTCCTATAACTTATCAACTTATTAGGTGAATAGTTTCACTTGTTGGTAGCTATGATTGGTTTATGGCATGAATATTCGATTGCTTTGATAAACCAATTAGCTAGTGCTTATGAATAGTTAATCACTTTTCCTAACCTATTAACTTGTAGATTTGTGACCTAAGTGGTTTGCCGTCTGATTAAGCCTACCAACCAATTTAGCTAAATCCTTCAAATGGTTTCTATGAATAGGGGATTAGTTAGACCGACTTGCCAACTTATTTTTGTATGTGTTTTTTTTTTCTCAAGTCTAATGCAACTGTACTAGTGTGTTGGTTGTTAGGACCAATCGACTAATTTGCCTAAATTTACCATGTTTTCTTGTTATTTGATGTTCGTTCCCTTATACTTCTATATAAACTTTTCCATGTATTTATAATATATTAATTATGACTTCATCCATGCTTAACCTATTTTTTATATGGTTCAAAATGAATACTATTGTGGGCTTTCTAAGGATATGTTTGGTATGACTTATAAACACCCAAGTAGTGGCTTATATGCCTTGTGTTGCATTATTTTGTGAGTTATCACATGGAAACACCAAATTGGTTGTTTATAGAATTTATTATGATTTGTGATATCACATAGTAATTAATAAAAATGAATTAATATTTCATTGGAGACTTTTTCTCTAACTCTTGGGGAAGCTAACCTAGAGTTAGTGGGTGTGTCACAATGTGTTTCATCTCTTCACTTATTACCTACATTCTTCTATACTAGATTGTGGCTGGTAGGGGGTATGTGTATATCTTTGAGGGGTAAGATAATATGGTGGTAGGCTAACATAACGTCAATATGTAACTCGAGTGGGTAAAGTATCCTAATACAAGCTGTTGAGACTTGCTTTTATCCATTGCTTACACATGTGTAGTATCTAAACTTTGTTTAGGCCTTAGGACATGTGTAATTGATGTATGTTGAGTGTGATCCATGGAGAAAATTCCCTTCAATGCATGATATTCCTATGTGGTGTGTATGGTATCTCATTATGCAAGTATGCCACGATGAGTTATGTTTATGGTAGAGAAATTTTTGTAGTCTAACGGATTATCTTGAAAACTTGAAAGTATGTAGTTGCCAAATAAATATTCATAATATGGTTTCCTAATTATGAATCTAATGTATGACTGATATATGAGATTTATATGTTATTTTGCTAAGTAAAAATGTCATTTATTCCTCATTATTTTTATAACATTTAATCTTTTCTTGAGTTTTTCTCTTTTGGATAGATTTTGCAGGAAAAGATAAAAATGAAGAAATTCAAAGGAGAAATCGATGGAAAGAGAAAAGGCAACAAAGAACACATCAATAGATATGGAATCAATGGAAGAAAATACTAGAAATGAAGAATATATATCAAAGGGAAGATTTTGTTGAAATTTTATGAAGAAATAATGAAGGAACAAGAAACACGCCCCCCCGTGTTTATGAAACACGGCCCGCGTTTTTCTATCAGCACACAAAATTTGAGCATTTAAAATTCAGCATTTGGCCGAGAGTTCAAGGAAAAACACGGGGGTCCCGTGTTTTCTAATACAGACCGTGTTTTTCTCAAATTCTGTAAGTGTTCGTGCAACGTTTCCCCGATATATTTCTAAAGTTTGAACATTCGAAAGGGTGGTTGGGGGAGTTCGAGAATAGGATTTTCTCTTTCTCTCTATACTCTCTAGATACTACATGTAATTTGTAATTCCAATTCTCTTTCTCTCCATTGTCTTCAATTGAACAATCAACACTCTGCAATTCAATTTGATAAGTTCTTCTCCATTCCTCTTTTAATTGCAAGTTTTGATTTTTGATTGAATGCAAATAAATTCTCTTTGTTGCATTATTATTTTTCTTATGTTTGGTGTTTCATTGTTAATTTATTTGTAAGCATTGTTGTTAATTATATATTTTTGCATTTAATTGTGCGTTATTGCAATTATGTAGATAGTATAAGGTAGGAGGATTTGATGACGGAATTAGGGTTTTGGATATGATAACATAATTTGAATTCATGACTCTAAATGAAATTTAATTGAATTGATGGACAGAATTGAATGATCTCGCATCATAGATTAAGAATTTAAACTAATTAGACTGATCACCTATCTAGTTTAGATCTTAATCTACGCTAGGATAACAGAATTAATACGTAATTGTTAATTAACGTTTCCAGAGTAGAAAAAGATTAATTATTAATCTTATCCATTAATTCGTATGATTGCATGATCCGAGCTTATGTGATTATGGCCATAGTTGACTGATTTCCATTCATAATGCTACCATTAATTGAATCTAGCGTTCTTAACCTAGGTTATTAATTGGTTAGGGATAAATTGAGAGCTTATTCAATTTATTAGAATTGAGAGAAAGAAAAGAAATGAATTAATATGAGTTTCTACAGGTCAACATTAAATCATTTGTAATCATTCTTTTCTCCATGATTATTTGATATCCTAATTCCATAATCAATACCTGGCTGTCCTTATTCATTAATTAGTGAGTACAATGTTTTATTATTTATCCATAGTTTAGATATTGATGATAGAATTGTATGTTATTGCATAACCGGGTTTTTAACATCGATTATGGAATTATTGATTATATACCATTCCTTGTGGGTTCGACTCCTTCTTGCCATATACTACATATTTGGGAATTAGGATTTATTTATTAAATTTGTTGTGCATACGACAATGCATCAAATTTTGGCGCCGTTGTCGGGGAATGGCAATTATAATCTTTATTTCTATTTTTGATGTTGTTTTAATATATATAGTAATGTGTTTGCATACATGTATCTTGTTTTCTAATTATATGATCTTGTGGTTGTTTGTTTTGTTCGTGTCTAGACAAGAAGTGTTAGATTTGATTTATTAATTCATTGGGTAATCAAAGTAATGGGACTAAATCGTTTTACAAAGGCTATTTTTAAATCATAATAACTGATTTGATCACCATCTTCCTAAACCTTATAAACAGAAATTAAGATTGTGATAGTGATGAAGGAAGGAAAGTTAGAATGGTTAGGAATCAATCCATGCATTAATTATGAATGAGATGAAATGAAATTCAAAATTGGTGGATATAACATTGTGAGCGCTTGAGCCTAACCTTAAGATACATTGATTATCCAAAATATATTTCTCTTTTGTGTGTGTTTTCCAATGATATGTGAAACTAGAATTTGCCATTAGTTCTCTTCAAAATTGCATAGAACTTTAGGATATTTGAAAATGATAAAGGCACTCTTCTTTCTTTGTTAACTACAAGACCAGATAGCCCACCTTGAAAATTGTTATCCATTGCATAACCCCTTTGAGCCAAAAGACCTATTCTATTGATATAATCTTTATTAACAACTAATCTCCATATGTATTTTCCTTCCTTACTCTACGACTAGTGGAGCAAAAATATTTTCAAGGAGAATTTTTTTAAAGGTGAAATCTAAGTATGGGGGTGTGGATATCATAAAAAAATGGAGGAAGTAGCTAAGCATTTTTCTTCTCAAAAAAAAAATGAAAGAAAAAAAAAACGAAAAGAAGAAGAAGAAGAAGAAGAAGAAGAAGAAGAAGAAGAAGAAGAAGAAGAAGAAGAGAATAAAATTTCATGTCTTTTGATGTTATTTGGTTGAATGGAAGGGTTTGAAATTATAAAAAGAAAAAAAGGGGAAGTGAAGTAAAGGAGAAGAGGAGGGATTGTGATTTAATTGAAATAAAGAAATTGCTTCTTTAGTTGGTAGAGTCTAGCTACAATACCAAAATTCTATCCCACCTTAGAACCCTAGCCCCATGATAGCCAAATTTCAAGACATTTTGATTCTTATATACTTTAGTTCTTTTCAGTGGTGGCGAATTGAGAATAATGGCAAGCATATGGGCGATCATTATCATTTGGAGAAGATTTGAGAGTAAACACATCATAGCCTATACACTTAAGAGTGAGCGTTTTCACATACCGAAAGTAAGAATCTACCAATATAAATTTCATTAATCTTGATCTAAATTTGCATGGTGAGATACTAACTATATTAGCTCTCATTCCATAATTTCTATAATAAATTTCACACTTATTATTATTTTTCCATAATTTCTATGGATGCTTTTCTGCATGTTATTCAATTTTTTTTATGGTTATCACTAAGCTACTATGTGATCTGAATGTGCAGCATGAGCCCTTACCATGATTTAGGAAGTTTGTTTTTTTTACTGATACTACATTTGTGTGGTCATTGTAATGATCTAGCTTCTTGTCTGGTGAGCAGAAGTTGATTTCTAGGCCTATGATTCTCATCTAAAATATATTGAGGATGATAATGGGGACCATTGGTTGGCAATTACCTTAGGATCAAGAGTTACATTCACATCTAGTTAAGCATTAGGCTAACCTACCCTAATGTGTTTCACCCACTGCATTGGGATGGTTTTGGTTCATTTTGATTATTTAAACTCTTAACTTTTGTTCATGTATTTGGATTTTTTTAATCTTTTCAATATATATTATTAGTTTCATCTTTGCTAACATTATTATTATTGTATTATTAATGGATCATGCCTTCTTTTGTTTGTTGTTCCTTTTTGCCTTGCTTCAGGAATTAGCTAGTTGATGATCATACCTCTCTCATTATTGATGTTGTGATAACATTCTCCAATTCTATATTCCATTTTCTTCTATACCATCTTCAAAATGAAAATTTATTGTTCAAAATTTGGGGTTGTGATAATGTGGTATCGAAGCCTGATGTTCTATTTCAAAAATGAATTTCTTTAGCCTTATCTAAGCTTGTATAATTTAGATTAGCCTTTGTTTGAGCATTGGTTTTCCCTAGAAGTTGACCTTTAATTTTCTAAATTGAACTAATTTCTATCCTTATGTGGAATGCGCTACCTCTATGTGATTTAACTTTATAACTATTAAATGAACCTTTTGAAACTTGGTTTAGCATTTTTATTTTTCAATGGTAGCAAATTGGCAACTTGATTGCTTCTTGGAGAATGTTGGGGCATTTATAGAGTGATAGAGTTAATGTGAGAAGCATGTAGAATGACTATTGCTACATCTTTTTCCAATGCCCCTAACAAAATATTAGCTTCATAGGGTTGGTCATCACCCCACTAATATATGAGGGTTAGGAAGACAGAAATGTTTTAGAATGCCTGCTCAGGGACACCGAGATGGTTTTTGTGGCTTGTGGTTGTCCAGTGGGTAAAAGAGTGGACATTAGATTGTTCCATTTGTGGGGTGATGTAACTAGCGAGGAGAGGTAAGTAGGTAAGGGTAGAAGCTACAGATTAGTGGGAGGTTGCTATGGAGATCATTCCATTACATTTCTACCCTAATCACCTTCGAAGGGCAAACAATGTTGAATTCATGGCTTTATGCTAGGGTATGCTTATGGTTGAGGAGTACTACAAATACTACTTAGACCTAGACCATTTTTCTTTAGAGGTCGATGTTGATGAGATAATGAAGGCTCAAAATTTTTAGTTGGAATTGAGTATATAACTTCAAAAGATGTTTATGGGGACTTGTGCTCATAATTTGCAGGCCATGTATGACTATTCCATGGAGGCATCATCTATTGCGATAGCCCAAAATGCCTAGTTTGGGGCCAAATGCTAATTTGAGGGTGGTCAATGCTAAGTTCAAGAGATGTGGTTTCATTACCACAAGTAATCACTAGGTGGGATTTGTATCTTGCTAGGGGGTAGTTGAATCAAGTTGCAGGGAGGCGCTTTATATGTTATTGATGTGGTAATAATCACTAAAGAATGGATTGTGTTGGATAGCTAGTTTAGTACCATGGTTGTACTTGTATGGGATACCATTAATTAGAGTGTCATCTCATTGGCCCTAGTCACTTGTAAGGATAGGCACGTTCCTAGGGTATTATGGGTCAGATGCAATAAGTTCTAAGGGCTCAACTGATAGATAGTGGAGATAGTAGCACTTCTCCATTGGTCGTATCTAAAGGCCTTGTGCTTTTCACCTAACTTAAAGTTCAAGCAGTGCTATAGGACCATCTCTATGATGTATCCTGAATTTGATGAGTTAGTTAAAGCCTGATAAGCAAAATGATGTCATCATGGTTACATTTATGGCTTCTTCTTTTCCTACATGCGTATTATTTTACTCTATTACTTTGCATTCTTTGGTCTCTAGTTCTTTTGTAGCTAGGGTGTCTATGATTCCTTTTGGTAAGATAAAGACTTATATTGTTCACTTGTTTGGGGATGGACTTCTGTTTCCTAGGTTGTATAGAGATGTGGCCATAGATTTTAAAGATGTTGGACTTTTGGTTGAACTCATAGAGCAAAAAAATTATCTATTTCAATTACTCCTTAAGATGGATATGCTCTCAAGATATCAAGATAAGATCAATTACACAAAGGAACATGTGATTCTAAAGGGACTAATGGGTGCTAGGGTCTCTTACTATATATGCAAGCCTAGACCCTTGGTGATAATGGTGACCATGGTTGTGCTAGGTATGTTGGTACATAAGCATACCCACTTGAAATATGCATTGTTCTAGATCTGGATGTTAGCAAGCCATTAATTAAGGATGTCTTAGAAATACCAGAGTTTCTAAATATTTTCCCAGTGAGTTCCTTGGTATGTGGCTAGTATGAGAGTTGGGTTTAATGGTATACCTTCTACCATTAAAAAAAGCTTTTGTTAAAGGCACTGTACTACTTGGGGTTGACGACGATGGTAGATTTGGGCACTAAATGGGAGAAGTCATCTGTGAAAAGATACATTAAACCATGTGATTCACCTTTTGGACCACCAATTAATTTCTTTTGGAAGAAACATGTTGAGTTGAGATACTACATCGATTACTAACTATTGAACTAGGTAACAGTGAACAATTGTTATCCTTTTGCCTTGGATAGATGACCTTTTTGTTCCACTACATGGGTTATTTTGTCCGCTACAAATTTTAAGAGGAGATATGGCAATTACATGTTCACTATGATATCCTTTGGATAGAAAAAAGTGCTAATGGTGTTCATGGATCTCATGAATCATATTTTTGAGTAGCACCTTCATCAATTTATGAGGGCATTCATTAATGATATCTTGATTTAAAGTAGGACTCATGAAGAGGAAGAGTAATGTCTACAATAGACATTAGCACTATTAAGGACACATAAGTTGTACGCTAAGGTCTCAAAGTGTGAGTTTTCGCTAGAAGAGTTTAATTTTCTTGGACATGTAATCTTCAAAGATTGTGTCTTATTGGATCCTTTGACGGGTGGGGAGTATTAGAGTGGTCAAAAATGATAAATGTTGGGGAGATACACCCTTTTCTGGGATTAGTAGGTTGCTATAGATGTTTAGTCTAAGATTTTTCTATGATTTCTCATCCCTTGAATTATTTATTGATGAAGATGAAGCAAATTCATTTGGATGATTAGTAAACTATAGCTTTTGCAAAGTTAAAAAGGATGTTCACTTCAGCTCTAGCTCATACTTTGCTATTGAGTATATATGGATTGGAGGTGTATAGTGATGTATACAAGCATGGTTTAGGTGTGTGGTTATGTAGCATAGGAGGATAATGGCTTATGTTTCACGCTAGTTGAAGGATTATGAGTAGAACTAACCAACTCGCGACCTTCAGTACTTTGAAGTGGTTTTTTCCTTTAAAATTTGGAGATATTTCCTATATGGATAATAATTTAGGTTATTCATAAACTGTAAGAGCCTTAAGACCATAGTCACTTAGCAAGAGCTGAACATGAGACAACATAGATGGCTTGATTTAGTTTAGGATAATGATTTAGAGTTGACCTTCCAAGAGGGTAAGGAGAATTTCATACTAGAGGCTCTTGATAGGAAGACTTCACACTCACTTGATTCATTAGTTGTTTAAGATTGGATTTGGTATGATCAATAGAATATGGGCATGGGGATCACTAGTTTTGAGGATCATGAGATGATGATGAGTGCTCTCATAATGCCTCTAAAAATCTTTAATAAGATCTCAAAAGTCATTTAGGAGATGATAAGCTCTAGAAGACTATACCAGCTATATCATAGGGCAAAGTTGTGGGTTTTAGATTTAATAGGATGGTAGTATCTATTTCTCAAGTAGATGGTACATTTTGTAGAGTTGCGGGGAGCTTAAGAGGATGATTCTTCAGGAGAGTTATTATACACCTTATTTATCCTTCTTAAAGGGGATAAGTTGTATAAAGAACTAAAGTGGATCGGCTGATGGCCCTGTATAAAGTGGTAGCTTGTAGACTTTATAGCTTAGCGCTTGGCTTATTAGAAGGTGAAAATTAAGCACAAGCGCTCAACAGGATTGGTTCAGCGATTATAGGTTCTTGAGTGGAATTGGGATAGCATGTCGATAGACTTTATTGTTGGGTTATAAACGACACTTGGTATTTCATATTCAATTTAGGCTATAATTTACCAATGAAGTATTTATATTGATAAATTCAATCTAAATTATGGAAGAGATGGCTAATGCTTATAAGAAGCATGTGGTACAGTACCATAGGGATCACAAGGATATCATGTCAAATCTAGATTCTATATTCTTATCATACTTCTAGAAGAAAAAGTAAGTAGATTTTAAGTCATAGCTAAATTCTAACACTATTTTCTATCCAAATACAAACAATTATATTGCAGGAGGATATATATCGTTCTTGTGTACTCGAGTTTCTAGGTGGTAGAGAGGATCGTCTAGACTAGATAGAATTCTCCTACGACTATAGTCATTATGCAAGCATAGAGATGACACCTTTCAAGGAAATCTACTGAAATACCCCAAAAATTTGCTTAAGCTAATCCACGTCATTAGCACCTAATTTGATTATAATCCTAATAAATCCTATATTATCCTTAACCTATCCTTAATCCCGAAACATTAATCAATTTCAAAGAGCCTTAACTTTGATAAACCAAAATTTGTAAACTGAAATAAAATCCACTAAAATTTCCGCTAATCCTAATCATCCTTAACTAATCTAAATCACCCTAAACTAATGCCATAAACCTTTTCCCTTTTCCTTTTCTTTTTGTTTTTACTTTACTTTTCTTTCCTTCTCCTCCTTCTGCCGCCAGCCCCTTTGATGCGTTTCTGCAAGTTGCACTTGCAAGTTGCACACCACTTGCACCATCTCCCATCTTGTCCCCTACAGACTTCCATCGTCCATCAACCTCACCTCACCTCTCCTTTTCTTCTTTTTTTCTTCTCCTTCTACACCCTTATCGCTGCATCTTTTCTCATCACACACCCCATCTCCCTACAACCTTTTTATCCTTTCCACCCTTATGCAAGAATTCCATCAACCACCATCACCCTCACCCTACAGCTACCACCCTACCCTAGCCATCCTCTACAACCATCACCACCACCATCCACTTGCATCTACACCATCACCAGTCCCCCATCATACGCCACCCCTATTTCTTTTCTTTCCCCCTAAACACCACACACATAACACACATGCACACACACACACACACACACACACATGTATATACACACACACACCCCTCACACTCTCCCTACTTCTCTTTGGTTTTGCCTCACTCTGATGATATTTTATGCTAAAGAGCCATTACCGAAGCTCCCTCACCCTTCTCCTTCTCTTCTTCTCCCTTTCTTCTTCTTCTTTTTCCCCTTCCTTACCCTATTTTAGCTTCCGCACCACCATCTCCCACCATCGTGTACCACCTCGGCCACCACTTATCACCATTTGGCCAGTGGACCAACCACCAAGGTCACCCTAACCTTTCCCCTTCTCCGTCACTGACCATCGCCGCCAACCACCGCCTCTTTTCCCTCCTTCTTCCTCACGTTTTTTGTAGCATCGCAGTGTGCACGGCCTGCTGCATGGCCATGCAACTCTTAAAACACTTGCTGCACAACCGTCTGACCATGCATAATTTTTGCTCTTGGCTTGATATTGCATGGCCGTGCAACCTTGGTACTACCTGGTCATATGTTTTATTTTCTCTTGACCCAATGCTACACAGTAGTGCAACTTTTGCACCGCTTGGCCGTAAAACCTCCCATCTTAGCTGTGTATCCCTATTTTCACCTCCAAACCTCAACCAGACACCACCAAACTTCTACCATAGCTCCACCACACATTTCATGATCTCATTTGACTATGGTTATACCTACTTCTACCCTCTTTACCTCGATTTTTCCCTTCGGTTAACTCTTCAAGTCTAACCATAATTTTACTATGTTTTTAGGTGATTTTTCAGTTGCTTTAGAGGAGGAAGTCTAGGATTTTGTGTGCTTATAGCCCATTATCCTAGTTGGTAAGGATACTATTCGATGCTTAGGACTTTTGATGATATTTTCTTGTTTGAATAAATGTGTTTTACTTGATATTGTTTCTATAATATGTAACACATGTGGATATTGATGATTTATGATGTCATGAATGTTATGTTGAAAGAGTATAAGAGTTGTGAGAGATTCCTTTATGCTATGATTGTGACAATGATATCATATTTGTGAGAATGCATCTTATAGCATGAAATATGGGTTGAGTATTAGTAATATCACACTTGTGGAAATATATCTATGGTTGAATAATGATGATATCACACTTGAAGAAACATATCTATGGTTGAATGATGATGATATCACACTTGTGGAAATATATCCATGGTATAGAATATGGGTTGAATAATGAGAATGTCATAACTGTGAAATTGTGTCTTATGATATAAAATATGGATTTAATGAGTTGTGATAAATGGGCTTAAGGTCTCTCATGAGGTATGATGATGAATGAGGACTCGAAAAAATAATATGTATGGATGGTATAATATTTTATAAAATAAAGGTGTTAATTGTGCTAAAAGGGTAACTTGGTCCTTATGGGATATTAATGAGGTTTTGGTAACTTATGTGTTAGGAGGCTTAAAATTATGATAATCATAACTTGAGTAATTCATAGGGATATTATTGTTAATTTAGGGTTCATAAATGCTTAATAGTAAATTTGGGATAGGTCATCTTGACATGTTAATATTATTATTCCATCTTCATGAATTGGAGTATAACTATTGGGAGTTAGAAATGATGAATATTTTATATGAAGTGGTATGACAATTTTATGGGATTTAGACTTGGATGCTTTAGTGTTTAATATATATATTGGGATGATATTGCTAAGTCAAACTCATGGGAATTAGGTTGTGATTTTTGGGCATGACACTAATGAAGGGATTTGGGAGATGTAATAAATTAATAATATAAGGTGCGTGGAACAACCAACATGGGAGAATGAATATTAAAGGAAGTGTAATTAGGATTTGACAAGACTCAAGGTTTTGGATCTATGTTATATGCATATCTGTTTGATTATGTTCTATGCCTGAGAATCAATTTAAAATAAGATACTAATCATTTAAAGTGAAAGAGAACGTGAGTAGGGCCATGGGGTTATTTTTCTTATATATATATGTATGTATGTATGTATTCTCGTTCCACCGGGTAAAATAGTGGCTTAGGAGCGTTCTACCCCAATATGATGTTTTTAATCTCTATTCCACAGAAAAGAATAATGGCTGTGGTGTTTTGTCCTCGAGAAGTTTCAAACCATTCCACAGGTTAAAGTGGGGCGCCTATACATCGTGAAATGAAACATACCTTACAACCTATGGGAAAATATACTAATGATTTAAAGTGGAAGAATGCGTGAGTCAGGACCATGGTGATTTATTCCCGTTCCACTGGGTAGAATAGTGGCTCGGGAGAATTTTGCCCCTAGAAGATGTTATCAACTGGAGAGAATAGTGGCTCGGGTGTGTTATCCCCAAAAAGTTTCAGACCATTCCACCAGTTGGAGAATAGTGGAGTCCTACACTTATCGCAAATAAAAGAATGAAAATGAACTATACTTAATAAAAGGATCTGGACCGTATTATGCCTTATAATATGATCATTTTCTTGTTTGTTTTTCCTTTATCATTTGATGTGTAAGCATATGCTACTTGTATTTATATTTTTGATAGTATTGTTCCCTTACTCAGTACGTAATGTACTGACTACTCGTTTTATGGGTACTGCTCATTCTAATAAGCATAAGGCCCTGGATCTTTTGTGCAGGTTTTAGAGGATTAGCTAGATGATTTTGCGGCCTATGGTGCCTTATGTGGGGATGAGTGACTCCATTTATGTTGGGGTCGAGTGAAGAGTATTTGTTATCCGGGTTATGTATTAAACTAGATACCCCTTTGGGACTCTTGATCCACAATGTCTCCTTTTTTTTGTATTTTGTATTGTAAACTCGGAGTAATACTCCAAACTTTGTATTTGAATTATAAATGCACTATTGATTTTGATTTCATTGTATTACTTTGAAACTTGTAGCCCTGTGATTGATGTAAGGATGGTTGCTTAAACCAGAATTATGTCAATCACGACGGTAATCCCCACTATTTTTACTTAGTTATATCCGTTGCAAACAAAATTTTTTAGTAGTAAAAATTGGGAGTGTTACATCTATGGATAAAAGCATCATAGTTCAGTATATAGGAGAGGCTCCAGTGACAAAGCTATGTTGGAATTGGATATGATAGAGGACTCTATAAGAGTTATGAAGCTGGTTCAAGATTAGAAAAGGCTTCCCAAGATAGGAAAAAGAGTTATGCAGACCCATGAAGATGACTAATGCATACAAAGTGAGTGATAATGTCCTTTTGACGGTCTCACCCACCAATGCAGTATTGCATTTATATTAGAAGTGCAAGCTTAGCTTAAAGTTAATTGGGTCACATTAATCAACCTTGCCTATTGAACTTTCATGTGTACATAATTTCTTCCATATCTCTCAGTTGAGAAAGTACTTGTCTGATCCATAGCACATCACTTAGCCAGAGATGATCAAGCTTGATGATGCATTGACATATAAAGAGAGACCTTTGAGCATCTTGGATACCAAGACTCAAAGGATTCATTTAGAGGTCATCCCGCAAGTGATGATCTTGTTGTCACGCAATGGAGCTTCGGTGGTTGCTTGGGAGTCAAAGGAGTAGATTAAGACAAAGTACCTAAAGTTATTTGTATAAGTGCATTATGCAGGTAACATCACCTCTTATAAGGGGTAGTACTCTTCTCTCATGTATTATCTTATGATGGTTATTTTATTTCTAGCTTGAACACTTAGTGATTTTGTCATGCTTTTGATCTTACAACAACGTTTTCTTTTATGAACCTTAGGAACAAAGATTCTTTTAAGGGGGTAGTATTATAATATCCCATCTTGAAATATTTCAAAAGATGTTTCAAAATTATTTTGTTATAAGATATATTAGTTTTCATTTTGGAAACTACTTGAAATACTAATATAAAATTGATTTTCAGACATATTGATTAACCTATGCCCTAATTAATCACCTAGTATGCTCAGAGATTAGCAATTTGATTTCCCAATGAGCCGTTCAATAACTTTGTTCAAATCAATCAACTTGTTGTCCTAGAATTTCATATTCTTTTCAAATTTTAGCTTACAAACTCCTAATTGTTATGTAAACTTATAATCATAATCTTTTTGTTCTTATAAGCTTGTTTTGTGCTTTTGGATTATTTTTACGTCATTTAGATCATTTAATTTAGCTAAGTTTTTTCCAAGATCACTTTTTGAGGTATTTCTCACTTTCTCTCTTCTCCCTCACATTCTTATCTCTTTTGGTAGCCATAATTGTGTGCTGGACTTCTTACACCTTTTTTCTTAGCTTAGTGACCCGATTCCATGTATCTTGATTATACTCCCCCTCTATCACAACATCACAAATTTCACTTAAACTTGAATGCCTACACTCAATAAAGTCTGTCTTATCTCTCTCCTCCTTGTGGATGTCGACCAAATTTCTCCCTTACACTCCATTCCTGAATCATTTTAAACCTTACCTTTAGTACTTTCTCATTCTCCCCCTTTCCTTGGTAAAATTTTTTTAGTATTGGCATTCTTCACTTTTCAGCCTTATCTTCTCTCTTAGGAGAAGCATAGATTTCCTCTTATTTTCTCATCCATTGGTTGAATTCTCATCTCTCCATACTAATTCTAATCATATCATTAGCTGTCCCTTGTTTCTTAAGCGTAGAAGGATTAAAGTTCTGATAAAGGTTTAAGATCTTTACTTTTAGCCTTTGATTTTAGTTTTGAGAAGAAATTGTGTTTTTCCTTTTTTCTTCTCAATCTTCTTCTATTTTCATCTTATTAATGTTTTAATGGCTTTGATTCTTAATTCTCTTAGGAAATCAAGATCTTAGTTGAGACCATCAAGTTTGGAGCATTTTTTTTTATCTAGATTAAATCCTTAGAGGTAAGGCATCCTTATCTCTAATGTGGCCATGGAGTTATGTTACTTATTGTGGTTTTGAAATTTTTTACATTTTGTGATGTGTATATATTATTTTTAGTTCTTGAATTTGAGCATTTTTCCATAGTTATGTTTATAACGTTTTGGAGCATGTTTGAGTATTATTTTTTTGTATTATGCATGAGTTTGGGGAAGTTCACAAATGATCTTGGTGTGTATTGATTCTTAACATGAATTATTTGAATTCATATGTGGATTATGTATTTTTATATATTATACAACATAAAAGCATGATAGGATTAATTTAGAAAAGACTAGCAATTTTGTTCATGTATCATTCACACACCTTAGCACTATTTAGCTAAGATCAATCAACTAGTTGGCTATAACCAGTCAACTAGTTCTATGAATAGTCATATGGGATGGGGCTATGATTGGTTTGTTTTTAAACAATTGATTGGTTCGATAAACCAAATTATTGATCCCTATAAATAGCTGATGGATATTCCTAACCCATCAACTTATTTCTACGAATGGTTAGTCGGTTGGACAAATCTATAGATTCATTTTGTTGTGTATTATTTTTCAAAAGTGTGGTGTGATGAGACTAATCAATGAGTTTAAGAGATCAATTGACTATTTCACCTAAATTTGCCAAGTTTTCTTGTTATTTATTGTTGTTTCTCTGGAACTTGTGGATTAATGCTTTCATGTGTTTACTAAATCTTAATCAAAATTTTAGTTATGCTTAACCTTGTTTTTATATAGATCAAATTGATTATATTTTAGGATTTATGGGGTTAAGCTTGGTGTAACATTCAATCACCTAATTGGTGGCTCATACTCCTTTCACTATGTTTGGTGTTTTCATGTGGAAACAACCAATTGGTTATTTATTCAATTCATTGTTATTTGTGTTACAAATCGGTAATTAATAATAATGGGTTAACTTTCATTCTAGCATTTTTCTTCAAATCTCAGGGCATCTAGTTAGGAGTTAGTGAGCGAGCTATCATGTATTTAATATTTTCACAAAGCTTCCACTTCCTTTTCTATAAGGTTGTAGCCAGTAGAGGGTAAGCACATCTCTTTCTTGGGAGGGATAATACTATGGTGAGCCAACATTGAACCATTATCCATCTCGAGTGGGTGAGGTATCCTAGGAAAAGCACATTGGCACTTTGTATTCTCCATTACCTAGACTAGGGTGGTATCCTAACTTTTTGTTATGTAGCTCCTAGTCTAGGACTAGTTTGAGAGTAAGGAGAGCATGCCTAGGAGCATTTTTGGTTAAATCTTATTCTTTTATCTAGCATTCCAAGACCTCATAGTTTAGGTTGAACCCCACTAATGATGCTCATTATTATGTGTGTTGGAATACCCACCAACTTAAACAATGGACGATAAAAAGTGCCAATAGGCTTGTCCTAGGATAACATCACCTATCTGAGATGGAAAATGATAGCTTGCCAACCCTCGATAGTTATACCCTATCATCAAAGATATGTGCATGCCCTTTATTAACCACAAATTAGTAGAGAAGGAAGTAGGTACATAGTGAAAAAAAATAACACATGGTGTCTTGCTCACTAACTCATAACTAGCTAGCTTGAGATTTGGAGAAAAAGGATAGAAAGAAGTCTTATTCCATTATTATTATTTATTGAGTGATGACACAACTATCAATATATTGAAAAAATAACAAATTAGGTGTTTCCACATGATCACACAAAACATAACATAAGGAATATAAGCTATCAATTAAGTATTTAAAGGTGACTCAAAGTGTAACCACACAAAGCCCAACAGAGTATCATTTTGATCCATATAAAAAATAGTTTAATCATGGCTCAAATTATGATCAAGATATCATAAATACATGAAAAAATTAATCTAGAAGTCCCAAATAAAGAACATCATGTAAGAAGAAACACATAGCAACTTTTGGTGAACCGATCAATTGATCACTAGGACTCATCGATTCGTCTCATCACACCACACTTTGGAAAGACATCACATAGCAAAACCAATCAATAAGTTGGTCCAACAGATTGACTTTTCATATAAACTAATTGATAGGTTAGAAAAATTGATAAACTATTTATGGGGACTAATCAACCATTTTATCAAACTAATCAATTGTTCAAACAACCAGTTGATCATAAGTACCAACATAAGTGACTGTTCACACAACTAGTTGACTAGTTCTAACCCGTGTATATGTGTGTATATATATAGAGAGAGTGAAAATTCTAATAAGAACTATATCTCTCAATGAGAATTGAGAACTAGAAATCAAAATTGAAGAAACTACCCACAAAAGTGGGGCAAACTACTCAATGTAGGTATGGGAAACTAGCTGAAGAGACTACGATATTTGATTATTAGAAAAAAAATGGAGATAGTAGTTTTTTAAATAATATTTATTTGTATTTCAGGCTTGAAAACTATCTATAGTATGTGGTGGAAACTACTTTCTATATGTGAAAAGTATCACATAAAACTATAGTATTTAAGTAGTTAAAAAATAGTGGTATTTTTGTAAATATTAGGTATTTATATTTTTAGGTTGAAGAAACTACTGATATAAAGTAATGAAAACTACTTCTAGTGGGTGGAGAAATCTACTCTAAGTCTCTTTAAAAACTATAGCAATTGTGTGATGAATAAAAATGATTTTTTTATATTATAAATATTTGATATTTATGTTCTACAACATGAAACTACATACAATAGGTTTTAGAAACTAGTAGAAGTATACAAATATAAGGTGGTTCATAATTCTCACAATAATGAGTGGATCTCACCATTCATACCTCATATATATATATATATATATAGAGAGAGAGAGAGAGAGAATAGGGAGAGAGAGAGAGAGATAGAATCCTTAGAATCATCATACATATTAAATAATCATGTTTTTCTAAGTTCTATTTTTCACAGAAATATTCATGTTATAAAAATATAATTGATTGCAACTATTTTTCTTGCTAATGACTAAGGGACATTATGAATACAAGATAAGGAAAAAAACCAAGTTTGCCGATTACCCACCATCATCATTTTTGTTTCCCCTATGATTAAAATATTTTTAATATATAACAAATAAGTGATCAAACAACTTTTCTATTATATTATAGCTTTATTCAATTGATGAGTATGGTTTTGCCCAAAGTATGGTATTTTTGTATGTGGTTCTATGGAAATTGTTAGACTATATCATTCCAAACCTCATATAGTTAAAATAATGATTAACATAGGAGGACAAATCGTGGCTTTTGTTGTGAGTATGTTTGTGTGTGTGTGTGTGTGTGTGTGTGTTTAGTGGTAAAAAATGACATAAGAGAAATATATATATATATATATTCATTTAAAAAATTATGATTGTGTGCATATTGTATCAAGAGTGGTGATAGTTATTTTGATAGTTTTCATATAATTATCATGCATAAGATGTATATCATCAAGAACTAATGAAGCTTCATTAGTGCTTCATAGGAATGAGATCAGATCAAATATTATGCATTAGTACAAAAAAAATTCTAATTGAAATTTTTGTATGATCGAAATGAAAAAATGATTACCTTTTCAAAGAAAAGAAGAGGTATATGATGACTATTATTATTTTATTTAATAATTGTTGCTATATAATATGTTATTTCATGTTACCACTATAAAATATCTTGTCAATATTTTATTAGAATAAAATGTTGCCATTATCTTTTTCCTAACTAGAAGGCAATATAATTATCTACCATAGAGTTTCTAGTTATAACGATAGTTTAATCCAATAATACCATTGAATATTAACCTTTAAAGGTGATTTTTTTTTCCTTTTAACATATTTTTCTACCTTTAAATCGATTTCAATTTATGTTTTTACATCAATGCTAATGCCAATAAATAGAAATGTTTGTCGAATATCTTTTTAACAACATTGAAAAGTTTCTTTTGGATCGGTGAATTAAAGCACATGTCTCACCACTGGAATAGGGAAAGTCATAATGTACCACATTATATTTATCAAATCTTTTTTTTTGAGATAGAAAATTCATCTAGTAGAGCTATACAATAGTGATTCAACTCCCCCATATTTTCACTAATTTACACCACAATTTTCTTGGTGCTTGTTTTATTTAGGTCTTGTTTATACTCGATTAATCTCTTGCCATTTGCATTGCATTTTCATTTCAAACCTTAAACTAGTCACTAATGACATTCTCAATCTTCCCATATTTAGGAAGAATCCCTTGAACTAAATAGAAATGAGGACAACTTCCTATACATTCATCCAAGATTCTTCTTCTCCTGCTTTATATTCTTCAATTTTATCATCAATGATGATCTAATTCAATCTTAAGAAAGAGGAATTCTTCAAATCTAGGAACTTCTTAATTTCTTCACCCACATATCCCATATTATATTAAAAGATCATGATATTTCAAAAGAGTTCATCAATTGTCATCTCGATGAGATCTCTAGCTTCCTCAATGGTAGCGGTGTTTAGAGTTCTCTTTTTAGGCATTGAATGATCATCCTCGGTAGTTCTTCCTTTTTAAAGTCCTATTTAAGGGCCTTGTGGTGGTTAATTATGGAGGTGAATCGGTTTTTCATCTTGGCAATATATTTAACATGTTTCAATATGACTACTTTATGTAATCAGTCAAGGGAATAATTTAACATCAAGTTAATTATCAAAACTATGAAGACCAATGTTTATATACCAAGTTTGAGTTTAAATGTCTTATTTTTGTCCGAGTAGTTCACCTCACCACACTTTCCATTATATATTTGGATTATATCCTTGTTCTTACACATTTTGGAATGAATCTTATTCGGCAAACTAGGACTCCATTTGTTGTATATGGGTTTGCTTTGAAGGAAGTTTTTGTAGTTGAGCATGTTTAGAAACTTTATTTTTTCAAATTTTCTTGAAGTAATAAAAAATCACTTGAAATTTTTGATCTTCCTCTAATTGGAATTGACCAAACACAAGACAAAAATCAAACGATCAGCTAGTGAACTTAGGGTTTTGGTAGTATTGAATAAAAAACTTTATATCCATAGGCCTAAATATGTTATTTGTGACTTTTTTTATATAAATGAGTTTAGAAATATATAAGTGAGCAAATATATCTCCAAAAAAAATTTATATGTCACTAAATATACTTTTCTTTCTGGGTTCTTTAATAGAAGCCAACAAAACAAAAATAAACCTACTTAGTTCAATAATTCATTAACCATGAACATTTTCTAAACTATTTCATACAATAGCTCAAAAAAATGCTAGTAACGTTTTATGGATGCATTAATATGTAATTATGTATAAAATGTGCCACACAAATTATTATAGAAAATCATTTCTAAAGATGTAACAAAGTCGAAGACATAAACCAACATTCATGGATCATGCTATGACAAAGATGATTTTATAATGTTTCTGTGATGTATATACATGTTCACATATCATGAAACATTACAATTGGTATATAAATAATCACATAATTAGGACACAAAAATGCACACAGATCATTGCCTAGACACACATGCCAAACATTTACAAAACAAACACGACCCTATAGGTTTAAAATCAACTGATCATCTTCATGTACCAAACATATGTCTATGTAAGTTTTGATCAATGTTATGCAAACCATCTAATGGATTTAATATCTAATATGACTCTACTCTTATTCTAAAATGATTCATCAAATTTAGACACAAATAGAACACAAAAGCTCACATCTTATTCAATTAATAAGCGATTACACACAGTCAATAACTTTGTTGTGGAGCCTGGTTAAAATTGTACAATGTATTTTTTGTTGAGGAATTTGATGGTTGGTGATTCAAAGGTGAAAATCTAACTTGGCCTTAATATCACAAATGATGTGGATGTTGATAATAAAGTAAAATACTCGTAGAATCTTTTATCTTCTTCAAAGCAATGTTTGGGTATGTCTTAATTTGGTAACGTTAGATTTCTCGACACTTTGATGTTGATATTTATCTTCAATGAGCATAAAATATTTATAAGAATAAATCATTAGTTTTCTTCTTCAAATACACTTACTCTCAAGCAATCACTCACCTACAAAATAGGACAATTGTTTTGAAATTCTATGATTCTTATTCAATTCTTAGTTATCGTGTATAATGGATGACATATATGTATATATACATGGTTTAGTTGTGCTAAGACTTTAACTAACTAAAAATATTACTAACTAATATAGTTGTCAACATCTAACTAAACTAGCCACTACCAATAAATATTATTTGACACTAACAATTATATTAACTTTGGAACATTAACAATTGTTAATCATCTAATGCTAGCTAGGTTTATACTAATTAGTAAAAGTTGTAACCAATATAAGAAACCCCTATAACGCCCAAAATGTATGTAGTACCATCTATGAAATAAGAAAAAATTTATAAGGTGCATATAAAATAACAAGGCTAAACAAAACCCAAGCCATGCAAACGTATGAGCCATGCAAACAAGCTTTGTCTTCAATGTCATTTTTGTACATCCTTGCCTTATCCTTATCTTTTAGACTAGGTGTTTTACATGAACTATCCTTCTTTCAATCGTGTGAAATACCTGAAAGTTTTTTTTTTAGGAAACAACTAGTAGAATAAGGGATTTGAGTTTTAAGAATGATGGTTTCCATCTTAATGTATGCCAGCTCTTGAATTTTAAAGAAGTTTATTAGAAGAAGAGTTAGATGCTCTTAGCTTAAAATGTGTGAATGAAATATTTCAAAAATGTAACAAATGATTCAATATTGTGAAGGATGTAATAATTCATTCAAAATAAGATACCTTTATTAACAAATAACATAACTCTCAATTTAATTAAAGTTTTTAAGAAAAAAATTCTGTGAATGATGGGAAAAATTTAGAAAATTTAATGTTGTATAGTTTATTGATTCAATGAACATATATATTGATAACCTTGACAACCCAATTGGTAGCTAGGGGAAAGGGAATGTTCAAACATGATAGAATGATGTTATGTGTAGCGCCCCAAAATTCACTCTTTAAAAAAAAATGGAAGCAATTAAATTAAAAACCTGTGAATTTTGGGGATGTTATTGCCACACTTAGTACCAGACCGGTTCACTCCGACCATTCCGGTATCAAGTGTTAAGGCTAAAAGGAATTTAATAATCAATTCGGATCAAATCAAATCAAGAATCCAAATAAGCATTAAACGACTATAAAAATAGAAATCAGAGTGCATGATAACGAGTAATAATCTAGAATACAGAGTCGGAGTTCCTTAAGAGAAAATAAGTCAACAAAGGTTTAAAAGTTAAACTTGGGAAACCCAATACATAAATGTAATAAGAGAAGGAAATAAAATAACATGGAGAGAGAATCCAGCCACGTCACTCCTAATCATTAAACCAATCCTAATATTAACACTTAGCCTCACTTGATGCCTCATGGACATCAAAGGCATCAAAATATGCATCGCCCACATGCACAAAGTCAGAAGAACCTACTGCTCGTGGAAATGAGCAGCACCCTTGAAAAGGTTGATTAGTACGCTACGTACTAAGTAAGGTAACCGTGCACTAAGGCCAACACATAGAAGCATACAAAACCAAGCGGAATTATAAAAACAATATATAGTCCAACATGATAACATAATAGCATATGGGCATTCAAGTAAAACATAAATGCCCATTTATAGTCCGGATTAATTAATCAATTAATCTCTTATCGATACTTGGGTAGTGTTCTACTATAAGTACTTGGTATCTTTTATGTGTCTTAGCAAACTCAAGGTTTGGTTTATTGAGCTCGGGATCCTCCACTATTATAGCCGGTGGATCGGTCACACATACGGTAACATACTCTGACCACTATTATAGACGATGGATCGGTCACGCATAGGACGAAGCACCCTAACCATTATTTCTTACCGGTGGATCGGTGGTACCTGGCTCAATAATCTTTCACTTTACATAATTATTGTTTTATAGTATCTTATTCAGAAGCTTTCACCCTAGACATGTATGATTCACTCTCTTTACGCCTATCCTCCAACAGACACGATGCATATCATCATACTCATACACCTCCGAACTTGCCCCAACATTCTTTCCTCCATATCCTATATCACACTAGAAGTCCAACTCTTAAGTATATGGGTTAGGGCCCACTACCTTACTCCTTTCCTCCATATCCTATATCACACTAGAAGTCCAACTCTCAAGTATATGGGTCAAGGCCCACTACCTTATTCTTCCAAGTCCACTCAACGCCTCACTCTAGGGTTTTATCTTGAAAACCCTAATTTAGACCTAAGTGGTCCATCCTACTCCACTTCACATGACCCAAACTATTTTAACACCCTAGACTTCATAATTCTTAGATTCAACCCTTAGCATGACGCCTTACTCCTCAAGTACACGTGTGGTCATAGAACCCTGGGTAACCACACCAAACCTTAACTGGCCAAAACAAACCCTAGCTTCCTCGTGTCCACATGTCATCCTTCCATTTCTCACATTACACATCTTATTTTTCCATGCCAATCATGCTCATCCTTACTTGATCATTTTCATCATCCTCTCTTACTCCACTCACCCTCATTTATTTCTCCCTTTTTTCCCCACCTCCTCAAATTAGGGTTTTCCCCCAAACCCTAGCTCAGTCTCCTATGTGTCCTTATACTATCCTACGTACTATTTTTCACCCAAAGCCTCCAAACACCCAAACAACTCATCCATTACCTTCCTTACATCCCAAGTCAAATTTTCGTATGTAAACTTTACTCCCATGCAGATGCTAACCTCCCCATGCAAACATTCTCACTTTATTATGCAAACCCTAAACTCCCATGCAAACCCTAGATTCTCCCATACAAAACCATAGATCAAATTCTCCTATGCAACACCATAGATTAGATTCTTCCACTCTTTTATTTTATTTAAAATCCCCTTTTATTCATCCATTCATGTATCATTAAAATATTTAGGTCAACTCACATCCTTTGGTCAAATTATTTTCCTTTGGTCAACTTACTTCCCCATTTTCCTTTTTCATCCTTTCCACCTCACCAAACCACATTAAACATCCTCACATGCATGTCTTAAAGAGTCATAACACATTACATCACATTCCACAACATTTCACCACAGATACATATCAACATATATAATAAGAAGGCACATAATCATACATTAACTCTAAGCCACTCCATATATAAAATAGTCAACTAATAGCACATGATACATAACACAACATTATACAAGGCATCAAAGGCATATAATACACATAACACACATAAGGCCTTAGTTACACCCTTACCTAATACGACACCAGTCCTGGAGTATGTTCCTACGCCTCCTTAAGGCTTTTACTAGTCTCACCTATAAGAGGAAAAACTAAAGATTAGGTTCCCTTCTACTAAAAATACCAATAATTCCTTATTTATTCTAAGATTAGGGTTTTAGATAAAATAATAATATAATGATTATAATAACATTAACTAATTACTAATTTTGCTAAAGATAAAAATAATAATAGTAGTATTGTAAAAGTTAATAATATAAGGTTTGAATATTTAATTCTAATAATAATAATAATAATGAAAAGGACATAATTCAAAAAGAAAGTGAAATACGAGCTTCGACCCTTCACCAAAATAATAATAATAATAATAACTATAATATAAATAATAATACTAAAATAGTAATAATGATAATGATAAAAACCATAACAATATTGCAAAATAACAATAATCATAATGGTAATAATAGTAATGATAATAATCGAAGATAAAATGAAGTAGGGTTTCAACCCTACATTGAATAATAATAAAACTAATAAAAAATATAATACTACTAATAATAAATACTAATGATAATAAAAATATTAATAATGATAATAATAATAAGACCTGGTATTAATAATACTAATACTAAAATTTTGAAATAGACCTAATAAGGTCTTAGCCCTATGTAGAATAATAATAATAATAATAATAATAATAATAATAATAATAATAATAATAATAATAATAATAATAATAATAATAATCATCATCATCATCATCATCATCACATATTAATAATAATAATAGCAATAATAATAATAATAATAATAATAATAATAATAATAATAATAATAATAATAATAATAATAATAATAATAATAATAATAATAATAATAATAATAATAATAATTTAACGAAAATAAAAATATAGTAGGACTTCGGCCCTCAATAGCAATAATAATAAAACATTAGTAGTATTAGTAGTACTAATAATAATAATAATAATAATAATAATAATAATAATAATAATAATAATAATAATAATAATAATAATAATATATTCGGATTAATGGAAAAATAATAAAATAAAATAAATAAAGTTGGTATAAATAGTGTTTAAGGGTTGAGAGGGTCTAGGGTTCCACCTTGGGTTGGTGGTAACAGGCGGCATTGGTGGTGGTGCACGACGGCGGTGACGGTGGCCGAAAAAGAGAAGAAAAAAGAAAAAAAGTTGAATGCTAGGAAAAGGATAGGAAGAATGAGGGTGGGAGTAGGGGTGTTTATGTTTGCCTAGATGGAGAGGAGTAGAATAAGGGTGGCAGGACAACCAATTGTGGCAGCGCATGGCGGTGACAATGGTGGCCAAAAGTGGAGGAAAGAGAAAAAGAAAGGAGGAGAGAGAGGAAGAGGAAAATAAGGGTAGGGAAAGGTAGAGGGAGGTCTGCAGATATTTTTGGGAGGTGAAAGGTGTAGTGGTTGTGATGGAAGTGGTGGTTAATGGTGGTGCGAAAGGCGGCGGAGGTGGAAGGAAGGGTTGATTGAGAAGGAGACTTTGCATAGCCGCGGTGGCTTGTGCAGGACAAATTGAGGGAGAAGGGTGGTGTAGTTAGTTAGAGGGCGGTGTAGGGAGTGGTTCTGAGGGTGGTTCAAACGTCGGCATTGGACGAAGGTGGCGAAAGAGGCATCTGAAGTGGCCGCAGTGCACAAGAAAGAAAATTTTGGGTTTCGAAGAAAGAGGGGAATCGAGGTAGGTTGGTTAGGCCTTGTTGGCGACGACGGTTGGCTGGCGGAATTCAAACGTGGCCTGCGATTGACTAGGGGAAAAGAGGGGAATTGTGCGAGATGAGAGGGGAGTATGTAATCCCCCAAAATTTTAAAAAGCCTATAATTAAATAAATAACTTTTATTTGGGATAAATTAGCTTTTAAATTTATTTAATATAATTATTTTATGGATTTTTAAGTATATAAAATTGGATATAAATATTTAATAAATTAAAATAAATATTTTGTTATTTTATCATACTCTTTTTATTTAAATAAAATTTTCAAACCATTATTTTACTAAAATTATCCTTTTTAAACCCATATATTTAATTATATTAAATTAAATAATTAAATAAATTTATTACCCCAAAATATTGCATTTTATTATTTTATAAATTAAATTATTTTATTCTTTCCCATTTTCCCTTTCCTTTTCCCTTTTTTTCCTTTTTCCTTCTCCTTTTTCTCCTTTCCTTCTTTTTCCTCTTTTCCTCCCTTGGGCCGCCGACACCCCGACCTGCCTTCCCCTTTGCCCCTGGGCCGTAGGCCCACTCTTTTCCTCCCTCTCCTTCTCCCATGCGGTCAGCTCACCACCCCTCTTTTTTCTTCCTTCCTCCCCCATGCGAGCCTGGCTCACCTCCATCCTTTCTTTTCTTTCCTTTCTCCCTCAACCGGGCCGACCCACTCTCCTCCTCCATTTGCCCAACCTGGCATGCACGCTGCTCCCTCCCCTTTCTCCTTTCTTTCTTCTTCTTCCTTTCTTCGATGACCGCCCGACCAACCCCACCATCTCCGGCCGCCACCTACAACCCTCCTCCCCTACTACTCTCCCTATCTCTCTCTCTCTCATCATTTTTCCTACCTCACCTCAGCCCCACCATCTCTCTCTCTCCCTTCACTCATGCCTTGCCACTCCCTTCCTTTCTGTTCCCTCTCCCTGCAACTCCCATGCCCCTACCACCCGACCACCGCCCTACCAAGCCACGCTATCCCCTCCTTTCTCTTCTTCTTCCTTCCCTGCCTCATTATGTATTTTCTCTAGCCTCAAATGCCTCCCTGAACCTCTTTTTCTTCCCTTCTTCTCCCTCATCTCTCACCCTATTTTTGCTTTGCTTCCCCACTCTGCTGCTGCCACCGCCGCACTAGCCACCTATGCCACCCTCTACCTCACCTCTAAACCATCACAACACCCCTTGAGCCACCCCGCAACCTCCTCCTTCTTCCCTTCTTCTTTTCTCTTCTTTTTCTCCCTTCTCGGTAGCCACTCTGCACCTCCCCTTTCTGCTGCCGTTCCGCCACCTCTGCCACTACCTGAGCCACCAAACTAATCATTGCAACCCCTTTACGACCCCCAAACCTCCTTTGGCCGAAACCACCACCCATAGCCCTTCATTTTCTCCCTCCCTTTTCCTTCCTTCTCAGCCCCTCCCTCTTGACTCACCTCGGCAACCCCCTTCGCAGCCTCGCTGCCGCCACCTCCACCGTCCTTGTCTAGCTTCAACCCATCCTCAACCACCACCTACACAACCTACACCCCCTCTCCACTTCTACACCCTTCCCTTGCCCCAAATCCTCCCCCATCTACCCTTTTTCTTAGCCTAAAAACCCTAACTCGAAATTAGTCTATTCTTCCTCTTTTCACCCACATTCGAGCCCCTCCCCCTTATTTCTTTGCATGTAACTCATGCTGCATGAGTAGTATGAGTTGTTGCATTTCTTGGTTTATTTGGTTAATGATTTTAAGGTATAATAATATTTTAATTTAAGTATTTGATTAATTAAGCGTTATAAAGTCTTATGCTTTAATTTTTCTTATTTCTAATATAATAAACATGGATATTATTTTTAGGTATTGGTTTTACTAATCAAAGCTGGACCATTTAACCGACATATCGGTAAGGTTCATTTTTTCAAAAATTAAGGTAACCGTTAAACCCCACTTAAATGCATGGATAATGTATGTTAGCACATTAGGCTTTTTAATATGTTATTATGCTTGATATATGTTGTTTAATATGAGATATGTGGTTTCATGCGTGGATTGATAAAAGGAGCATGCTAGATTATATGCTATTTATAGAAATATTGTTTAAGGTGAGAGTTTGGTTATTAATGAAGATGTTAAGTATCTATCCATGTTGTATTATGCTATTCTGATCTTTAATGCATGGTTAATATTATTGTGAGCCTAGGGGATTTTAGTAATATGTCTTATGTAAGCATGTGGTCTATTATGTGTGGGTGCTAATGAGTATTATGTTAAATGTAATAGTTGTGGAGTTGGTTAATGAGAATGAAATGCTAATATTAATATTTCATGTAGTGATAATAATTTAATATAAGTGGTGTAATAAAGGGTAAAATGGTAATTTGTAAGTAAAAAGGGTAAGTTGGTAATTTTGGAAGTAAGGGGTAAAATGGTAATTTTGGAGGCAAGGGCAAAATGGTAAATTGCAAGAGAAAAGGGTAAAATGGTAATTTTGGAGGTGAAGGGGTAAAATGGTAATTTTGTAATTAAAGGGTAAAATGGTAATTTTATAATTAAAGGGCAAAATGGTAATCTTGTAATTAAAGGGTAAGATGGTAATTTATAAGTGAAAAGGGTAAAATGGTAATTTCGTATGGAAAGGGAAAAATGGTAACTTTGTATGTAAAAGGATATAATGATAATTTTGTGAGTAAATGGTAAAATGGTAATTTTGTAAATAAAAGGGGAAAGTGGAAATTGGAAAGAAGTAACTTGGTAATTTTGAAAATGGAGAAGGCAATTTGGTAATTTAACCAACTACAGGGTAATTTGGTAATTATGATACTGTAGAAGGATAGTTTGGTAATTTATCCAACTAAAGGGGAAATTTAGTAATTTTAATAGAGAAAAAGGGGTAATTCGGTAATATAACCAACTAAATGGAAAATATATTAAGTGTAACAATTACAAACGGTGATTAGTGGCCTAATAAGTGTGAGAGATAGCTTGGTAACCTAAACCGAGTAAGGGTGCGGCGAAGAACAACTATGTGTGTGTTACGTGTCTTGTGTTCCATGTATTATGCCATATTGTGTACTTTATGCTAAATGATTAATCATTTGTAGCGCAACAAGAGTGGATGTTTGCTTATGCAACTTCCTTATGGCATGCGGATGATGATTATATATGTTGTGTGTATGATGTTATATGATGTGACTCTTTAGGACATACATGCTAGGATGTTTAATAACATGATATAGGGTGAAAGGCATGAAAAAGAAAAATGGGAAAATAAGATAACCAAGGGGAAGTAAGTTAGCTAACGTAGGTAAGAATGACCTAAATAATCCATGATCCATGAGTGGTGAATAAAAGGGGGGGGGGGGGACATAAGTAAAATGAAATAGTGGGAGAAACTAGGGTTTCATAAGAGGAACTAGGGTTTGGAAGGAAACCCTAATTTGAGAAGGTGGAAAAAGAAAAAGAAAATAATAAAAATAAACGAGAATGAGTGGGGTAGAAAGTGAGGGTTAGATCTAAGGGTCGTGATGTGTGGGGTGTTGAAATAGTTTGGGATGCATAAGGTAGAGAAGGATGGGCCACATAGGCCCAGATTAGGGTTTTTGGAGAAAATCCTAGGGTATGGTGGTGAGTGGGCTTGACCCACACACTTAGGAGTTGGGCTCCGGGTGTGAGTGAGTGGAATAAGGGAAGGATGTCAAGGCGACTTAGGAGGTGCAGAAGTCTCAAGATATGGGACGAGCCCTCTTGGAAGGATAAGTGTAGATGTAGTTAGCCATGCATGTCTAGGGTGAAATACTTTCGAATAAGATACAAATAAGATACTAATCACTTAAAGAGGAAGATTGTTGAGCCGTACCCAGACTGGTCCACCGGAGAATAATAGTGGCCATGAGCCGGGGTGCCCTGCATGACCGGTTCATCGGCGAATAATATTGGCCATGAACATTTTTCCCTGCATGACCAATTCACCGGCTATAATAGTGGGGGAATTCATGCTCAAAAAATCAAACGTTATGAAGTTAAGACATGGGAAATATACTAATTACTTATAGTGAAACACCATATGAGTCGAGACCAGACCGGTCCACCGACGAATAATAGTGGCCAGGAGTGTTTTGCCCTACATGACCAGTCCACCGGCAAATAATAGTGGCTAGGAGCATTTTGCCCTGCATGGTTGGTCTACCAGCGAATAATAGTGGGGCTCCCGCACTCACATGGATCTTTATAATCCGAGATGATTGATTAATGATGGACTAATGGCCTTAAGGCCCTAAAAGTATCAATGGTTCATTATGACCTATTAATATTTGATTGACTTATTAAGTATATGAATGTACGAAGGTAAATGTTATATATGCACCATTAATATCTGATGAACTTGTCCAATATGTGAATTTATGGATCTGAATATTATTTTTACACCTGCCGTTATGTATGAATATAGTGGTGTATTGCGTGTTACGTTGCGGTCTTGTTTTTAAGTGTATTTTAAAGGGTTACTCAGTGCGTAGTACTAAAGGGTTCCATTCGTGGGGGCCCTGCTTATTTAATTGGCAGTGTCCCGTGCAGGTTGTTTTCAGGTGCTATTCAGGTGGGCAACGGAAAAGAGCATAAGGATTATTCGGGCTTTTAAGATTTCATCCTTCCTCTTCTAATGTCTGGTGTAAATGTAACCTTTGTTCTTGTAACCACCATTGGTGGATTATATTCTTATGAAATTTTTACTTGTGCTACTCTAATTTAAATATGTTTGAATTTATCGTAAATTATATTTTACTCTTTTAGCCTTAGCACTAGGTACTGGAATGGTATGAGTGAACCGGTCTAGTACTAAGTGTGGCGGTAATATCCCCAGAATTCACAGTTTTATTATTTTGTTTCCACTAATTCTTTTTAATAAAATGAAATGTTTTAGTAGTGAATTTTGGGAGTGCTATAGAGTGGGTTGGGACAATTTGATTGGAGAGTCAGGGGAGGAGAGAGGAGAGGAAACGACCGGTCAATGGGGCGTGGCCGGTGGCAAAAAACTTGGGATTAGGGGATGAGTTGTAAATTGACGGGGAATGGAGTAAGGAAGAAGAAGGAGGGAAACATGCATGTGGATTGGCTGGTTGGGGGAAAAGAAAGAAAAGAAAAGGAAGAGAACTGGACAGGTGACCGGGGGGGGGGACTTAAACAAAATGTGGCGTTTTGGCTTGTGCCACGTCGAAGGAGAAAAGAAGAGGCACATTTTGGCCATGGGAAGATAGGCCTAGGTCAGGGGGTAAGGAGGAAAAAAAAGAAAAGAAGAAGAAAGAAAAAGGAAGAAAAAGAAAAGAAAAGAAAGAAATAAAAGGAAAAAGGGAAAAGGGAAAAAGAAAAAAAAATAGGTGGGTTCGGTTAATTAAATTAATTTGGATATTTGGGATATTTAAAAATAATAATATTTAAATAAAATCATATTTAATTCTATTTTTAGGCTAATTTAGTATTTTAAAAAGATTTTTCTTAAATTATATTTTAATTAGCAAAATACCCAAAATTTTCTAATAAAAATATTTATTATTTTTTCTTGATTTTCCCTAATTAATTCCCTTTTATTTTAATAAAAATAATTTATTTAATTAATTTTTCTAATAAAATCTTATTTAACTAAAATTCTTAAAATTAGGTTTTGGGGCATTTTGTTATGGTTGTAGTAATTAGTCGATTAGTTATTAAAATTCATTGATCTATTCATGCTACACATTTTTTGTTCTTGAACATAATGAAAACCAATTAAACATTTGAGCAAAATATTGCCCTTGTTTGGAAATAAATTGAATAAATTGAGATAAATAAACAATGTGCTTTAGTTGAATCAAACATAATTTTACAAAGAATTCAACTCATGGTCTTGATATTCAAACTGGTCAATGTGTTTATGTTAAAAAAAATACTTGCTTTTTTACAAGGTGTACTAATTATCCTAGTTGTATAAGCTAACTGGTGGGTTTTGAAAACCATTTGATTAGTTTACAAGTAACTTGTCAATGTGTTAAAGTTGAACCTAAACAAATTTTTGTAGACAAAATCCCATAAGAAATCATTTAATCATTTTTTCAAACAAAAGCATGTTGATTAGTTTTTAAACTAAGTGACTAGGTATTGCTCAAGATAATGTTTTTCAAATGAATAAAAGAAAAATATTTACAATTACAAATCAATTAAGAATTCACATAAAATAAATTCTTATGAAGATTTTAAAACATACCTAGAGTGAAAACAATTGGAGTAATATTTCATCACAACCTTACAAGGAAAATCCTATGGCCTAAATATGAAACCTCATGGCTTATGTCTTTAGGCATCTTGTTCTAAACTTATCTTTCTTGAAACTTGACTTTTCTCTTAACTATTTCAGTTGAGAGAATAATTAAATAAGTTACCTTATAAAATTAATTACATTATTAAGCTTTACACTTGAGGGATAGTTTGAGTAAGCATGGTTTATCATCCGTATCATCATTAATGTACATTCACACTCAATCAAACACGTAACAACATTAAATATATTTTTTTATCATCAAAATAATAAATACGATAATTATTAGCCTAGGTGGCAAATAATAAGTTAACTTAATCGTCGATAACATATTCAACTTCATATAAAATGTTATACTCTAGTTTTATAAAATGTGTTTATTACTAGAATTATGAAAAATTGTTTTAAATTAAAGATTTTTGCATCCTTTTAACCCTTCATACATTTTTGAAATGTTTTATTTTGATTGTTTAACCCTTCTTACAATTTTGAGTCCTATAAAACTCTGAAGCTACTCTTGGTTATCAATTTTCTTCCTAATCAGTCTAAATTGATGGGTTTTATGGGAATCCTTGACCTTTGTAAAATTTTAAATGGAGAATTTGATGAAAGAAAAAACAAAACTATCCACCTCCAATTTTACCGTTAATCATATTTTATGCCTACACACGATTGTTTTAACAAGCAAAAATTTACAAAACATCACATGTACAAATATTCTTATAAATGTATGCTTAAATGAATTAAAAATTGGTTGTAAGTATTTTTGAAAATTTTCAAAAATAGTCCCCCATTTTTAGGTATGATAACTTTGGAACCTCAACTTTATTTACACCGAACCAATCTGTGATAACCGAGTTTTGATCCTATATTCCAAAAATATCTAAAATAAAGTTTGGACATTGTTACTTAACCATATTCCTTTCAAATTCCCCATCTACAACCCCCATTTTTTTTTATAGATATTTGTTATTATTTTAATATTTTTATGACCTTTACTACCTTAAATATCTAACTAAAAATTATCTTCTAACCTTTTGTCTGCATATTAATTTTCAACCCCTCTTAGCCCCAATAACCATCATTCGTCAACCTATCCTTCTTTCTCTATTTTTGCTCTTCAAATCATTATTTTTATATTTTTATCTATTTATTGTATCTTTTAAATAATTAAGTGATAAAAATTAAAAAAAATAACAAAAATATTTCTAATGTAACAATTTATTCCATAATCCATCACAAGGAAAAGTAAGAAATTATACTCTTAATGCATGCTTTAATTTTCATTTTGAAGTAGTATTGGCTATTTTTGTTGATATTTAGTGGAAGTTTTTCAAGAGTAGAAAAATGTTGATTAAGTAGTTGATTTTTTGCATCATTGGTGGTAAAATATAGGTAAATTACTTCAAATTAAGAGCAGATAGTTTTTGATGTGTTTATTTTTCTTAATTAGTTCTTTTCTTGAAAGAAATTGGCATATTTGATGTTTTTTTATTTAATTGTTTTATGATTTTTAGAGCTTGTTCTTGAGCCCTTTTTTATTTATTTATTTAGATCAAGTTTTGATTGTTTTTGTTAGAATTTATTAAATTGGTTCATGGTGAATTTAAATGAGGTGTTGATTGATAAAAAGGATACCTAGTGAAAATTCAAAGGAGAAAGGAAAGAAAAGAAGTGAGATTGCATATTAATGATTTTTGATCTACCAAAATGATTACACAACCCTATAAATATATTGGGTCAGAAATGGGGAAGAGAAGAAAGGGGGAAAATCTTGTTTGGTTGTTAGAAGCCGACCATCCCTTAGCTATAAGGTCGATAGGTCCAATGTGGAACTAAGAGGGCCACCATGGAAGACAAGTGTATCAAGAGGCCTTTAATTTATCCTTTGCCTTTTGGCATGCCGCCCCTTAGGCCCAATAATATTGGCTTGAGAAGGACCCATATCATCACTCCCTTTAAAACTTCATGCATTGTGTCGATAACATCCCTTTAGGTAAATAGTCTATACTTTGCTGATTTGATGATGGCCTTATGCACGAGTTAGTTGCTCCCTTTGAATAGACAAGCTGAACATCAGTGACTTACCAACATTCCATATCATGATTTTTCAAAAAATAAGACATCCATCATTATGTAAAAAACATAATACATAAAAGCAAATCAAGGATTTATAGGTGAAGAGATTAACTTCTAATGAAAAATTATTAGAAAAACTATCGGTAGACTACAAAAAATAGAAGGTTCTCAACAACTTAAAATGGGTTCATATAAGAATACCATTGGTCACTTAAAAGCACAATATTAAGAATATAATCAGACAATACATATACATATACATATACATATACATATACATATACATATATTAGTAAGTACAATGGATTCTAATTGTGTTGTCTAAGTCCATTGGCGAGTCCTATTGATAGAAAGTCAAAACTGCACCTATTTCATCCATTATTGAAAAATTAAAAATTCAAAATTTAGCAATATATAAAATGGTATCAAAATGAAAATTATCAAACATGCTTCATTCTCTTCCCCCCTCATGGGTTTAGATAGTAGAAAATCTCTTTTTAATGAAGGCCACACAATACATCCAACATATATTAAAAAGAGAAAAACTTCCTAGGTCATTGAAGAACACTCATTTTCATGCCTTTATTCTGTGTAATAAATGGAAATGATCAACCATGAATGGATGATTGAATGAACATTCTGTCTTCTCCAATTACCTATGAGATCGTGTCAATAATGAATGTTGATTCTTCATCTTTCCAATAAAAAAATGAGGTAAATCCATGATCCATATCACTGTATGTATAAATGCCCCTTTCATCATTTACTTTCTTCTCCTTTTCCCTTTGTGATTATTGTACTTTAGTATCCTTTTTTTTTTCTCTCTTTTCCTTTATACCTATAACACTTGAATAAAATCATATATGTTTAGTTTGTGTCGCCATTGGACAAACCACATATCTCTATGATTGCCCGACTAAATCCCCTACTCTCTTGAGAAATCTTTTCCTTAGAAATCTTAGTAGTCCCTAAATCTCCCTCTATTTTTGAATCTTCACATACATTACAAGACCTCCCATTTATCTTTTACACATTCTTCATCTTTGATAATCATGTCACACAAAAATTTAAACCTTTCACCTCCTTCTCGTCTCTCCTCACTTGTAAGATAGATGAATCTTGCTCGTTTCACGTAGATGCTTTCCTTCCCAGTAATATTACTAGTGTTAAAATTGAGCATTTTCATATAAAATACTACATCCCGTCTTCTCTTATTGTAATCTCACCTTTGCTTTTCACAGAGTTAACAACACAGAGGACATGTATATATACTTATATACTAATTATTTATACCTAGTATCCATTTTTCCTTACATCCATTTGTAAGGGAATTCCTTCAGTTCTGTTGGCTTAACCCCATATAGTTCATTTACAACCCCTAGGGGATGGTAATAGGCTTTCTCTAAGTATATGAATTGCTAGAGTTCATGGAAACCATGGATATTTATAGGCATTTCTTTAAATTCTTGAGCCACCACTCAACCCCATGCTTCTACTCTATCTAGGGAAGTGAGGAAAACAAATTCATAAAAGAACCTTAGTGTTCTGTGAAGAAATGGAAGTTAAATTACTTCATTCTATGTGACTCTATGTGGAAGTTTTCCAAATGGTGTGAGATTAATCTAGAGGTCAGATACTGTCAACCTTTATCTCTAAAATTAGAAGCTTGTGTGAACAATTTTGGTAGCTTCATATGAGATTAGTGTGTTGTAAATAATAATAAAGTCACTAGCAATTCGATCATCCTCATAAAAAAATGGTTTATATTTGATGTCGTTAAGTATTATATTTTTATGTCCTTACTTTAATCTATTCAATATCATCACCATTTCTCATGCTTATAATATCATTCTTAATACCTTGTAGAACACAATTCATGGAGTGCTCGTTAGAAATTATTTTCTTCTAGCATGTCTAAGCATTTATAGAGAATTATTGTGTGTGCCCCTAGTGGGGCCTTTATTACTGAGGCTGCTAAGTTGAAAGTATGTGTTTCTATAACACTTTACTACCACTTTTATTAAAGCATTTTCCTAATAACCCACATTTTTTTATATAATTCCAAGAGTGAAAAGGCTTCTAACCTAGGTTAAAATAAACCAAAAAAAGATGCTAAAGCTAAAAAAAGTTTAGTAAGACCAAAAATATTGTGATGTCTAATGGTTACATGTACATAACATATTTTGTGCCTATCAAGCTTTTTTACACAATAGTTACTTCATAATATGTTTGAAACTCTTGAGAGAGAAGGCCCTCTTAAGGAAATTTCAAAATTTCCATCTTTCAAAGAGTGGGTGCAGCCCAAAACATTATCCACCATCCCAAAAACAAAATAGGGTGCTAAACCAAACATGATCCCAAAGAAGCCAATGCCTATGAAGGTTATAGGGTCATCAACTTTTACATGTCAACCTTTAACCATTCTTTATACTTTGGTTCTATAGTTAAATTTTCTAAATAGGAATTTGAACGTATTGAAAGAAAATATAAGGGTGTCAATAAAAAAACCTTTTACTATTGATAAAGAATCAGATAGGGAGGAAGAGCTAGTGGCAAGGGGTGTATTAGTGGAAATGCCTATTACCCATTAACAAAGCATAGCACTAGCACTACCACAGAAAGGGGTTTTAATAACGGTTATTTTATAGTTTTAATAACGGTTTTCAACCGTTATTGAATCGCCCGTTATTAAATCTTTAATAACGGTTCATAACCGTTATGAAAAATACACAAAAACCCGCGAATATGTGCGAAAACTGGAGTTTTAATAACGGTTTTTAAGTAAAAACCGTTATTAAAACTCCAGGTTTCAATAACGGTTATGATGAAAACCGTTATTAAAAAGAGGATTTTTAATGATGGTTATGATGAAAACCGTTATTAAAACCTACGTTTTAATAACGGTTTTCATAAGAACCGTTATTAAAACTCCTATTTTTTCACAGTTTTTGCAGTTTTGTTCCTGCCCGCATTGTAAAACAACATCAATTGATAACAAATCTGCAATCACACCATAATTTCAATCAATCCCTTGTTAATACACCAGACATATATACTCAAGAATCAAAATTAGTAGGCATACCACAACTTGGTAGCTCTACACCCCAAAGCAAAATGTTTTAAGGTTTTCAAAGAAGACTTAAAGGCATAGACAAAATACAAACATGTAGCTCGTCTTCTTCACTCGAACCCTTAAAAACTGGAATTTCATCATCATCATCTAAGTTCCTTTGTCTTGAAAATCTGGTTCCAGTAGCTCTTTAGAGGTACCTAATTACACGGAATTGGCATAATTACAGTAAGAAAAGGCCCTAAAAATAAGAAACATAACAAAAAAACCTCAATTTAGAGGCCAAAATAGCCTTTTTTAGGCTCCGATATTGCCCAAACCGGCTCCGCCGTTTGCCACGTTGTAGATCTCAAAAAAATACCCAAAATAGCCTCCTAGATCACCTAAATCCGAGGTCCCATGAAAAAGTTATGACCCTCCAAAGTTACGAGAGGTGAATCTAGCTCTAAATAGCCTCAATAATGTCTTCTCTTTTGCTTATTATGGTTGTAGCTCTAAATAATGTTGAATCTATATTCTCCATACAAACAAATATAACAATAATATGTAAAGGTCTCGGCCAACACATGCATTTGTTAATATATAACAACAACGCAACAAATTAAACAACAAACAGCAAAATTTTCAGCCAACACATTCAACAACACATTTTCGAACGAAACCCTGGCGACATGAATTTATATAAGTAGATAAAAAGTTACGAGAGGAATAACAAACACATACATAAAGTGAGCTAGCTACAAACATGACGGTGATAATGTTGAGAGAGGCAAGGGATTCAAACACGACGGTGCAAGTGCCAGCTAGCTTCGGAACAATGGCAGAGGCGTGGTGGAGAGTTGGCGGTGCAAGGGTTTGCAAGGAGAAGGAGAGAAAGTGAACGAAGGTTCTCTGAAAATTTTGGCACGAAACAGAACTGAATTGAATGAAATATAAGTTTGATTTTGGGATTTTAATAACGGTTCTTGAAAGAACCGTTATTAAAACATCTTTTAATAACGGTTCTCTCAGGAACCGTCATTAAAACTTTCAGACTTTTAATAACGGTTCCTGAAAGAACCGTTATTAAAACCTTTTTTAATAACGGTTCTTGAAAGAACCGTTATTAAAACATCCGTGTAAATTTTAACATTGCCCTTTTAATAACGATTTTTACTATAACCGTTATCAAAACTATCCCGCCCATAAATTTTCACGCATTTGACAACGGTTTTCGAACTACCGTTATTAATGTCCCGTTATTATTTCCCGTTTTCGTAGTAGTGTAGTATAAGGGATCCCTTAGACAAACCCCCTATACCATCTAGTTCCATCAACTCTAGCCACATAGTGAGCTTAATACTAGGTCTTGAAGCACAATAACTTGATAATTTAACAAAAATAAAAATAATTTAGCACACTGACTCTTAAGTCTCAGTCAAAATGATAAAGCCACTCTATTCATACTTGATAACTATTACCTCATCAAATGCCACCTCAATGGTTTTACCTACCTTTGGTTGACCTAAGCAATTACATTGAAGAAATATTGCCGGTATACTTACTATGACACTTATGAGGGTGTATCTAAATCATACCTTTCTGGTAAAACTTTTTAGATTCTATATGTTAATGTTGATGTTGTTATAACTTCTATAGCTCTATATATTATGTGAAACAACATAGCATGTGAAAGAAGATATTTACTCATATCCCTCAAAGAAGTCATTTTTTTTGGCCGATATAAGGGACGTTATTAAGACTTCAAGAATCTTGCTCGACCCTAAAAGCCGAGAAATTTCTCTCCATGATAAAGTGGTTGAGCTAGAAACTTAAAAAGTGTAATGAAGTTTGGTGCATCTAATGCTAATTTCCTTCAAGCTCAAGTTTCTTGCATGGAAGAACACCTAGAGTGGGAAAAACAAGCATTGAGAGCTGATATTGATTTGTTGAGAGTTAAAACACTTGATTTTAGCGATACCTTCACATCGATAAGATACTATCTGATCAACTATTTTCCCTAAGGAAAAAAATTGGAATGTGGATGCCAGGAAGGTTAGGAAGTTTTTACATGTGCTTAAAGTTAAACAATTTGAAAATAAAATCCATTGAATAAGCATGTTGATGTAACAAGAACTTTGGAAGAAACACATGAATGTTGAGTAAGTACACAAAGATGTTGTTGACAAGGATTTTACTGACAACAAATAACTTGAAAATGTCAGGAAATAACTATCTAAAGCTGAGCACCATGGTAAAATATATCAGAAACATATGGATTAATAAGTTGAGAAAGCCATTGCACATGATGAACTGAAACATTCCATAGAAGTTATAGATGACTATTAAGCAATCAAAGAGTTTTCTAATTTTGACAAATAATTTCGGTTGCAGTGGTATGGTTATGGAGCATATATAGTGTAAGATGATTTAAAAATATTGGCTAAGCATGATTCATTGCTAAAACTTAACAAATTTGAAAAAAAAATATATCTTTCTTTACTTTTTACCCTTTGCTGATTTCAACATGAAAATATTGTTGATAATGAGAACATTAGAATAATTTCTTAATAAGAAAACTAGGATACTTGAAGAACAAAAAACCAGAATACCCCAATACGCATACACTTTGAATATTAAATATATATTAGCAGTGGTGAATAAAAGTAGGGTCTAATCTTTTCACCAATGGTTGATTAGACTGAATGGACCAACCATACTCCGTAGTACTTGCTTAGTGGCTTGAACATATCAATTGAGGAACACACTATAAGAGCTAGAGGATTTGCTAAGCTAAAAAATATCTAGGTGTGCATTAGAAACTTAGTGTCCTTAGTACCTTGACGAAGGACACAACTTAAGAGTTTGGGCTTAGTGAGTGAAGTAGATTTTCTCTTTCAACTTCATGTGGCATACACCTTAAGCTTAGTTAGTGAAATTAAATATGTCTTTCAACTCACTTGATATGCACATCTTTAGTTATAGCCTCTTTGAGGGCTTATGTAACACCTTCAAATATTATAACCTTTGCTTTTGAGTGTTTAGCCTTTATTAAAAACCTAACCCCTAAACTTTAGTTTAATTATTTTATTATTTAACTTTAACCCATAACCCAAATAAATTCTTTAATAATTTCCCAAATTATTTCTATCACCTTCCTTTCTATTCAACCTACCTTAAACTAGTTCATTTTTCCCTTATTTGTCTTTTAAATGAAATACCCTAATTTAATCAAACTAAACCTAATAAGAAAATAAATTAATAAGCCTAAACTACTATCCTACTTTTAGCCTACCCTCTTATGTCATCTCCTTCTCTCACACAATCTTCCTCTATTATGTTGTTTCTCCCTCCACTAGACACACCCTTTGTGTCCCTACACTTCTCATACACAACCTCATATCTTGTCTGTGTTCAAACCATCACACCACCCCAACCCATTATATAATACTTATATTTCCTATCCATTAATTTTCTTCAATTTCCCCAAGCAAAACCATGACCTCCTTCCTTTATTTTTTCCTTTTCCCTCTACCCTACACTAGTCTCTCAACAAAGCAATTCCCCCTCACACACCACACAACCATAATTCACCATCACCACCCGACTCCCTTTTACTTTGTCTTTTTCCTCTACCATTGTATGGCCCACCTTTTTCTTCCTTCTTCCACTACCTCCTAGCCTTATTCTAATTTAGCATATGTCACATAATGGTGTGCCACCCATGGACAACCATGTAAGCACTAACAAACCCATACATTTCTAGCATGCACCAACAATGACCCAATTTTTCCTAAATTTACCATTTTCACTACCTCAAAAGCTTCACCCCAACGAGTACTCCCATTATCCACTATACTCATTACCCTCGTCTTCTCCACCTAATTATCCAAGTGAGCAACCACCACCTTGTCCTACTTCTTCTCATTGTAGCATCATCAAACACTTCCCTACAAACCTCCACATAGCCGAACACCTTATGCCTATTGTTCATCTCCCTTCCTCTCTTACCCACAGCCATAGCCTTTCCCCTCTCCCTTACTTGTAATATGTAGCCACTTCTCTAGTGCCCCCTTTTACAATATGATTGGCTAATGTTGGCATCCCTTAGTTGTGAGACTCTATTATCCCTTTATGTTGATTTTATTTTTATTTAAGATATGTGTTTTGGGTAATTTTACTTGTATGTTTTTTGGTATTTTTTTATGTACACGAGGCTCATTAGTGGAGGTGAATAAATTTTAGTAAATTTATTATGTTTTATGCATCGGTAAAAATCAGGGAATTTTTACACTCTACAAAGAGGTTAAACATCACATTATAGCACATTAAGGTTTTGATATATAAACTATGTTAAGTATGTTTATTACATTATAATCCTTATATATCACTAAAATGCGTGACATCAAATGATATCTCATTAGTGTTTTCATGTATAAATTGCGTTAAGCATGTTTTTGACATTATAATTAGCTGTCTAGTAATGTCAGCATAAAATTAAGTAAAATGATGGATGTTGATTTGTGTAAAGTATAGTATGTAAGAAATCTTGTTAAAATGGGTCTAATGATTGAATATATTATGTATGCCATATATGTCTGCTCTGATAGTTTGAGCCTAGCTAGGCTTATTATTATTATTATTATTATTATTATTATTATTATTATTATTATTATTATTATTATTATTATTATGTGGCCTATAGGAAATTATGCATTTTTAAACATATCATGATATTTATTCCAATATGAATGCCTAATATATTATATTTATTGTTGATCATGGGAATATATGATTTTTGGATGAACCAGATATGCATGTTAAGGTTTTGCATGTTATATCATATGTAAAGGTAAAATGACCACTTTGCGTACCTAATAACTTAATTTCATGCTAAGTAGTTTAAATATTTTATTTTAGCTTTATCATAAAAATTATCAAATAAAATAGAATTAGTATTTTAAATGGATGATAGTGTGGTAATCATTATCTCAAGTGTATTTTGGTAATTTTTAATCTATTATGAATAATTGAACTTGTGATGACCTTGGTAGATTACCATATTGACGTTATTATTGACTTTGAATATGATTGTCTTGAATAATTGAAAATGAGTAAAAATGGTTAAGTATGGAAATTGGATCTAATTGTGCATTGTGTTATTTCGTGGTAACCTTAATACAATACTTATATTTAACGTGAAAGACATTGAGATCATGAAAGTCAACTCTTTTGGGGTTGCTACCTTAAAGGTGTAATTTAGCTTATGGTTGGTTATAGATTTTTATTGGTATGCTTTAATGCTCATGCTAGACCATATATCTTACTCTATTTGGGTTAAAAAACATATAGAGTGTATGGAACTTTTAGATTAGGTGTCTTTATTAGTAGGGTACTATGCTACCTTTTTGTGCCAGTGTGACATGGGTACCATAGTGTTCTTGGATTGATAGTTGGTAGGATATTATGTTGCCTTTTTGCAATGGTATGACTGGAATACCTTAGTATCTTTATGTTAGCAAATCTCCCCTCGAGTAAATAAAAATAGAAAGACTATTGAATTGGTTTAGTAGTAACCATTATGCCTACCTGTGGTCTAGTAGGATCCTTCATATTTACCTATGGTTTGCTAATAATATTTGTTCCTACCCATGGTTCGGTAGTAGCCTTTGTTCCTACCTATCGTTTTTTAGTAGTGTTTGAGCCTACCTGTGGTTGATAGTTGACATTGATCCCTATTTGTTGTGATATGGATTTATTTATATTGATGTTGAGATATGTGATAGAAGGTAATTATTTACATTATTTTGTTGAGATTGGTTCTAAACATTAATTTAGAGAGAATCATTTGGATTATTGGTTGGTAAAATTTAGCATATTCTAAATGAATGGGCGTTAGAAGTATGTGGATTTAGTGATATTTGTCCATCTATTATGATTATCATGTTTTGGTAATTGCCTATATACTTTGACATTTTATATCACGTTCTGTTATGATTAATTGTATGTGTTTTAAGTGAGTTTTTTTATTTTAGTTTCTTTAATGAGTTACTATGTACCATTATATTGATGGATTCTATTTCATTGGTTCCTATTTATTCAATAGACAATGGTCTTTGTATATTAGTTTGTGAGATTTATTGAAGACTAGTATTTTAGGTCGAGAGTTATGTATATCCATTATCCTTTTAATATCTATGATTTAGTTGGAATATTATGTCATTTATTTCTTTTTAGGTGGATTTTGTAGTCACTGACCATTGGTTTTATTAGAATAATATTAATCTTCTTTGTTCTCTCTTCCCTAGTTCTCATAGTTGTGTTATTAATTTAAGTAGAGTAATAATTTTATCTCAAGCACTTTGTATAAGAATGGTGTAGGAAACTAAACTTGTACCAAGTGCGGCGGTAACATCATGTGTATTTATTACTTGGCTTCTGTAATAAACTCTTTAACAAAAATTTTGATGTCCTGAAAATGAGTATGTAAAAGCTTACATATGGAGCATTGGGTTTAATACAATTCACTTGGTATACTTGCCTTCATTGCTTGACAACCTCTTAAGGGCATGGGTGCTAAGCTTTGAGATTAATGAATGAAGTCTTTTTTGTGGTACTTTCCTCTCATGAAGTACCTCTTTGTCAGATGGCTTATTACTCTCACAACTTTAACTATTGCCTCTCTGTGAGAGAGCATAGAGATATATATATATATATATTTTTCACTAGCCACTTTCTTAGAGGGATTATTGCTTTTATTTTATCAATGATCACTTTCATAATATTCTTAGCTAAAAAATTAACATATACATTCCTATAAAATTAATAAAAGAAATCAAATATTAAGCATTCAAAAGTCCTACGAGTCAAAAGTTGATACACATGAAATCATTCATTTTTTGCCACCAAATCAATCAAAAACTCCCATTTTTTACTATTAAATAACATTGTTGTGCCAATATCCTATTCCCCAGGGCTTCTCGACATCCTCAATTAATGAGTAATCTCATTAATAATCCTACTAAGAAAATTCTTGATTAGAGTTTGTTTAGGGATAGTCATCCAAATATCATATTTTATGCTGAGAAATAGGCCAAAATAAAAAAATCTCCATTAATAATATTCAATGTCATTAGATCACCACAATCTCCTTTCACTTTCTTACATCCTTGGTTAATCCAACTAATGACAAAGTCTTATTTTCCAAACATCCTTGTAGTTTCTCCAATTCCTTGTAAGATTCTTAAAAAATGATGTCATTGGAGCTATATGTGTCTACGAGAATGCTTTTCATTCCATACTTTGATATTTACACATGAATAATCGAAGGGACATCCAGACTTTCCATGGTACTTGTTTCTTCATCCTTTATTGGAAAATAAACCTCCCATTCTTTTGCTTTTGCTCATTTATTAGGGTTGTGGGAATAATCTCTTATAATATATGATTTACTGGCACCATTACTAGATTTTTCCAATTCATTTCCCCTTGGAATAATGTGTATAATATTTTAAGGTATTGTGCTTTACACATGAGTAAAGTGCTGTTTAGCTAAGGATGTTCCTTGTCAAGCTAATCTTTTCTTTGCGTATTTCCAAAAATATCCTTTGTAGACCAAATCTTTTACAACATTTTTCAACGACCGTCACTCCTCTATTTTCTACTTGGTTCTTCATGATAAACACAACATTGATAATTATTTTTACTTTTAGTAATGGATTTGATAGGAAAAAGCCTTGGAAATTTTTGTCTCCCATTTTGCACATGCTATATATATAAGAGGCAAGCTAGTACTAGTTTATATTTATCAAATCTGTCCATCCGAGTCTTTCAAAATTCTAACTACCTTACTTGCCTCGTATTGTAAGGGTTTTGTTCTAGCATATGAACAACTCTATCATGCTTCTCTTTGGCATAGAGGATATGTGTATTTTCTTTACCGTCAGCTATATTTCTTTATTTATTTCTTTCGCTTTTTATCATTTCCTATAATTCCTTTTTAAGAGACATTTAGGACTTGTGCTTGGTAACATATGAAATGCAACCATATCTTTGTCAGCTACACTTTTAAGAAGGGAAGATTTGGCAATACCAACATCAAAATTGTCAATCTGTTAGATCTCCTTATCAAATTTGTTTAGAAAAAATTGAAGAAATTCTACCATTACCATGGAGGAAGAATCTTATTCTAGGCATCAACACAAATCAAAATATTCCATAAAAGTTACGACAAGATTTTTGAATGAGCTAATCGAGATAGATTTATGTTTTCCAAACAATCTCAATTGTGAACCCTTCAAAGTTCCAAAAAAAGGCCTTACATAAGGTTTCTTCCTATTCTCCACCTAAAAAATTGTTTTCTTATTTGCATTCAAGGGGTCATTTGGGTTAGTAGGACTATCAAACGATTTGAACATTGGAATTATTTTTCTTTGTGCTATTGTTTTAGACATAGTTTTTGTGAAAGGATTTTTCTGGTGGTTCCATTCATGCCACCTCTTTTATTCCCTTATGCCTATAAAGCTTCTTATACTTTGTGTTCTATCATTATGTTGATAGAATCCTCCTCATTTTTATTATGCTAGCAACCTTGACGTGCCTGATATTGTCTCTATTTTTATATGGATATCATACCTTTTTTGTTAGCCTTACACCTTTCTCTCTCCCACCTTTCCTATAAAGGCTTAAAGTTAGTCATTGTCTACTACTTCTAGTCCTCTTGGGTTGTGCATTTTCCATTAACTCAGCTTGTTCTTCTTACACAATGATACTATGCAATCTTGTCCTTTATTCTCCTTTGAGAATGTCAAGAGCCTCTACTAAATTCTCTTTGGGAATGGGTTGTTCAGGCATGTCATGACCATTCTTATCAAGATGGTGTTGCTGCTGAATTAGGGTATGGGCTAGTGGAGAAAGAATACCTGAGACCATTTCGTAAAAGGATGAATGGTGTTCAACATTTATAGCATGGAGCTAAGAACAATGCTTAGATCTTCCTCCCTTGAGGGGTCACTAGTACTAGAATCGATTCTATGTTAAGATGAATTAAATATATAGATTTTATTTAGGTCCCCACAAATGGTTCTTGTTTCTTTAAGCACTTTGCAAATTGAGTGGTTCTTAGGGAATTCAAAGGAAGTTTTGACTATTTAAAGGTTACTGAGGGGAAAATTCTAATGAGAGAGGAAAGAACACAACCGATATTGTGTGTTAATTACTTTTGATCTCCCAAACTACAATACCTAATTTATATAGGGGTAGTGCTAGGGAGGAGGAGAAAGGGGCAAAATACTATGAGGTTAGGAGTAACAATTGCCCACTGTATCAAGGTGGAGTAGTCTCGTAAGAAATCAGGAGGGCAACCAAGGTAGAAAAGCATATCAAATGCGAGTGAAGTATCCTTCATTATTTAGGTAGTTGGCCCTTGGGACAATTTTTTTTGTAGAATTCCCATATCAAATTTGATCATGTGTAAAGTGTGGGAGATTTTGATAATGTTTCGGGTATTTTTGTCATTAAAAATGTAGGCATAAATATTTGTCGTTCTTGTTTGTCGTGTTCTTAATGTGTTCAATGAATAGCGTGAAAATTTTTTGGAGCTAGATTGTTATATGCTATGATTTTTGTATTCTTAAGTTTTTTTTTTGAGTTTAAGGCTACGTTTTATTTTTACATGCTTTATTAATTAAAATTTTATTTCCTAGCATGTTAATTATAATTTAGATAAGAATTATATTTAGAGTTTGATTTCTATTGTAACGGCCTCTTTCTTCACTATAAACTAAGTTCATTTTAACACATTGTTGAAGTAGAAAAATGAATAGAATTTTATTGAAATGAGATTGTTGGCACCATACCTAGTATAGGACAAACAACCCATTGTTTGCAACATACAAGACACAAGATTGACTATCAAAACCAATACAATATTGAAAGAAAAAGATAAAAAAAAAACCATATAAGAGATAAAATGTTTAATTGTATAACCAAGGCCATAAAGAAAAAACTAGTAGGAAATAAAAGAGAGAAATGAAATCCAAAAGAAGAAATTTCAAATAAGTTCTCCGTCACACTAGACCCTGGAAATATAAAAGCACGCCGGAATGACTTATCCCTTGGTGTTCTCAACACAGACAAGCACATGACCTTCTATTACACATCCATCAATGCCAACACAAAGTCCTTTTATTGTGGGAATGAGAAGATGATTGATGAAATGGTATGTTAGTACTCGCATACTATGTAAGCCATGTTACCCAATACAAAACTCATCAAACACAAAAGGTCATAGAGAGCAAACCAATCATACTGGTCATACATAAATTCAACCTTATGTATTAACATGTTATAGATGAATACTATATGCATAAGTTTCTTATGATATGATATATTTACATATGCACAAAACTTTGTGACTATGATTTTAATTTCTAGGAATGACATTTAGAAAAGCTAGTTGTTTCACATGGATAACATATATCATCATGAACCTAGAATGATAGAAAAAATGCATATAACATAAGTTATGAAGTCACTTAAGGGTCGTTCATTGTTATGAGACAATATGACAATTATTACCTTGACTTTATGCTTATAACATAATTCAAATACATATAAGGTTGTAAAAGCTCTGAGAAAAGATAAGGAGTTATAAACATTTTGTAATATTAAGAGTGAGCTCCTAATTTCCCCATCATAGGATTCATCCTTGATAGTATACCAATTATTGAGGTTACTATGTAACCTTATTAATTTATTCACCAACCCTTTCCACTTATAAGCTAAGTTCTTTTGGGTTAAGAACCTAAAGACTATCTAGAAAGCATATGGGTTTATCCTTTAAACATTCATATTTCCTTGTGTAATGATTTTATTTCTATAACCACTAATAGTGGAAGTTATTCTTGTAATGTAATTTAACACGCTACTTTGATTTACTTTTACAACTGTTCTCTTTCTTTTTAAGCATTAGCACTTGGTACTGGAATGGTGGAAGGAAACCTATCTGGTACTAAGTGTGGTGGTAGTATCCTCAAAATTTATTGTATTCGATTCCTCTTAATTTTAATAAAATGAAATTTTTTAGTATTGAATTTTGGGGGTGTTACAAGTGTAAGTCAGATATTGGATATATCTAAGGAGGTATGATGGTTAATAGTCTAAATATGATCAATGGTGCACAAGCTTGTGGATTTGTAGACACCACTGCTATTTGTGATTTTGAATGTTTATACTTCATCCTTATTTGTGTATACATGGGTGTGATTTATTGATTATTGTTTTCTCCAATATTGTATGCTATCTATGTGCCTTGATTAGAGTCTAGATCTTTTAATGGACTAGTGGCCCCAGCTTATAGAACCTTTGCTTCGGGAGCACCCAAGGTTGTAACAAGTTAGTTTTATTTTGTTGACTTAGGGTACAAAGTCTCTTTTAAGGAGGTAGAAGAGAATGTCATATTTTCTAAAATTCTAATTATAAATCAGCAACTATGTGAATTAAATATAATAACTATTTTAGGTTTTTTTAATACATGTATTATTATTATGACATATTAGATAAAAAATTTAATTTGGTCAAAATTTTCTAGAGTACGTTATTAAATTTTAATCATTACATAGATCTTAACTAGTACCTATTGCATTGAGTAATGCCTAATTTTGGTAACCTGATAATTTTATCTAGATATTTCTACCTAGCTATTCACCTTGATAAATTACCTAACCTTACCCCTCCCCTATGCTATATGTATGTATCATATCCTCCTCTTCTTCCCAGATAATTTTTATCCCTACACCATATCTACACCTTACCTCCCTCTCCCCATGTTTCGATTCCTTATTTTTCTCCACATATCCCTACTCACCATGTTCTTCTTGATCCCTTCTCCTCTCCCTTTTTGTGTTTTGCCTCATCCCCCTATAAGTTTTTGTCATCCCCTCCTCCTCCTAAGCTCCTCAATGCAAAAACCCTTGTTCCTTCATCCTCATCATTTCTATCTCCAACACACTCCACCAATGCTCCTTTTCCCCCAGCACTGGCCACTACCATCTATCCCTCACCCCATGCACTAGAACCTCTAACCAAAACTACCATAACACCAAAACACAACCTCACCAACATTAACCCACCTCCCTTATATAACCACATGAAACTTCTTCCTTGGCCTTGGCTTTAGCTGTTTCCACCAAACCCATCACCATACCATCATCCATCCCTATCATTCCACCCTCTTGTACTTTGGCTAAAATCACTACACACCACCCTCTACCACTAGCTAAAATCACCAAAGCACCACCTCCTCCTTAAGATAATTATGATAAATGACACCCCCTTTGCTACACCATTATCCACTAAAGATTCTCCCTCCATCTTTGATCTTTGATGCCACCTTTTTTTTCCTCTTCTTCCTACAAATTTCCTTTCTATTCACCCCTTCCTTGAACCAAACATTCTTGCTAAAGACACTCCCCAAGCTATGGCTAAATATGTCGTTACACCTCCTCTCCTTTTAGGCAATTTCCTCCAAGTCCACCTCTTTTTTTACTTGAAGTTTTTTTTGCTTACTTTTTCTTTGTTTCAACTTGTTAGTGATCCTCGAGTTGTCTACGTAATTTTAGTTTAATTTTGCGTGATATTAAATTATAGTACGTATGTGTTTGGGTGCTAAATTCTTAGGAAATTATTAAGGGTCTTGGAGAAGACTTTTTTTGTGAGGTTGGATTAGGTAAATCTAATCACTCAAAAGGTTGTAGAATTTACATGTGAGCATGCTTGTATTGTACACGCTTAGAATACTTCTAGGGTTTTATGCTTTTTAAGAATTATTGCATGCATGATAACATGATACATCTTAAATGAATAATGCATACAAGTGTTGTAAGTTAAGCTATATGCAGGAGTAATATGTTATATGATTGACGCAAGCATCTCTAGAGATTTTTAGGACATCCATTCTTTCCAAGTTATGATATAAGTTCCAATGTAAATGCCTCATTATTGAAAAGGCATGGTAGTGAGGGTTACTTTGATTTGCATGGAAAAATATACATATAATTAGGGTTAGCTTATAATAATTTATATTCGCATGACCTGTGATTAGAGATATTTCCCTACATATATCGTGATGATAATTTCCCTATATAAATGATGTATTATGCTTTAAATATGTATGTAAATGCTGCATGGGATACATGAGAGTTGCAAGATTAGGGTTTTGTGGGCGCAACCCACTAAATATAGGAAAAGTAAAAAAAATATAGTTAATTGCCAAAATGCAATGATTACCTAGGTGCTAAAATAAAGTAAAATATAAGCTTTTATCCTTTTCATGAAATTCCATTATAATAATAATATTTATTATGACATCCTAATACTTAACTCGGCAACTTAGATACCTCTTGGGAGATCCTACTTTCAAAGGTCATCCTAGATGCAAAAAATTAAAGATCATCATCTTCTCTTTTGCTTATGATATGATCTCGTTATGTCATAGTGATTTATGATCTATTCAACAGATTTTGATATTTATCAACGATTTTGCTAATGGGTTTTGTTTAGACATAAAATCCCAACAATGTTCTATATATTTTGGAGGTGTTAAAAGATAGCTCGTGTCTCATATACTTCAGGTGCTTAATGTTTAGGAAGGGACCTTTCCTTTCACTTACCTGGGGGTTCCCCTTTGACCGCATATTTGATCTATGCTCAAATACAAGATTTACTAGCAAAAATAACCAAGAGAATCTAATCTTAGCATACTTAGCTCCTATCATATGCTGGACGTGCATAGTTAATCTAATCAGTAATCTCTAGCATGAAAATATATTAGAGTCAAAATCTTATGCTCCCTTAGAAATTAGTTCACCAAATTGATAGCTTATTTAGGAGGTTCCCATGGATGATGAAGGCAGATAGCTCAAGAAAATAATGGTAGCTTGGATCATTATGTGTCTACCAAAATAGGAAGGTGGATTAGGCCTGATAGATATGCAGAACTAAAATAAAGTTGCAATGGGGAAGCTTCTTTGGGATATATTGAAAAAGAAGGACACTTTGTTGATAGAATGGGTGCAAACCCACTACTTAAAAGGGAATAATTTGTGGACATACAGTAGGCAGAAGAGATATGCATGGCACCTGAATCAAATTCTATAAGTTAGGCCTTTATTTGTAAACATTTTCTAGAACACCTTAATTCAGCACCTTGACACCTCAGAAAATAAGTTTAGTATTCACAAGAGTTATGAGGAATTAAGGCACAAAACAAATAAAATTTTGTGGTTCTCTCTAGTGTGGTGCAACATTGCTGCACCTAAATATAAATTTCTTATGTGGATTTCTATCTAGGGTAGATTACTCACAAAAGAGGGAATGGAATGTATGGGGAACAACATGGATATAGATGTATACTTTGCTCAAATGGAGATGAAAACCATGCACACATATTTTTTTAAATGTCCTTACAGTAGGGAAATCTAGAGCAAGATTAGGAGAACATTTGATAGAAGGGATTTGGTTACAACCTAGACTAGAGAAGGGAAGATACTTACAAAGGAGACTAGAATGCCTGAGGTGAAGAAGAGTTTACTGAGTGCTTGTTATGTTACTTGCACTGTAAATGTTTTCTATGAACAAAATGATATGCACTTCAAGTACTACTTGACATGAAACTTTTCAATACAAAAGGAAATTAGTTTTACTATTGCGATTAGGTTCTTTTCACTTAGTAATGAGTATAAGTTTGCCTCATGAAAAATTTGTATTGATAACCTACTAAAGGTATGAGGCTAGTTTTCTTACTATTTATATCATTTTTGTACCTCTTTGGTGGTTGTAACTTCCTTTTGGTAGTAAATAATACTTCATTACTTACCAAAAATAAAAAATAAAAATAATTTTTGTATGGAAATGATTAAAATAATGAAACTAAGAATTTAAAGGTAATTTTAGTAATTTTAAACTCATGTATCATTTTTGAATAATCTGATGTTATAATTACCTTAGACTAATAAAAGCCGAACCTTAATGTTAACTGGGCTTGACATAGGCTGATGACCTTAGGGTTACCATTATAATTGGAAATAAAAGGGAAACTAGTTAATTGTGGAATTAGCAGTTGTTGTGCATTATGTGACATCTGTGATTACCTCATAAAATATTAATACTTAAAGTGAATGACCTTGAGTTAGGAATGATTTCTCTCTAGGATTAGCTACCTTAAAAATTAGGTGTTAGCCCTCATTTTTATTGGTTTATTAGCTTGTTGCGATGCTCAATAAGGTCTTATTCGACTTTATAAGTGACCTAAGAGCCTTGTAGGGGGTATCAATACTAAAGGAGTAGGTGACCAAGGTTGGAGGATACTGTGTAGGGTTTGTGTGCCAGTAAGAATAGATATACTATTATGTCCCTAGGTTCTATAGTAAGGGTATTATGTCATATTCGGGTGTTAATATGACTAGGTGTAGCTCAATGTCCCTAGATAGATTGTATCCCCTTTGAGTAAGTAAAAATGGAAGTATTTTTTTGTGTATGAAAATGAAAAGAATAGATTTATTGGTTCATTAATCGCTTAAATTTTCTATCTTGGTAATTCATATTATTTATTATTATTTAAAAAAAAATATAGTTTATTTGTATATCATCAAGAATAATTACAAATCAGGTTGTAGAATTGATCTTCCATCCCTAACAAACCACTAAACTTATCACTCCTATTAGGATGAGTACATATAGAAGACATGATCAAAGAAATACGATGAGCTAGTGATATATATCTCCAAAATTTATACTTAAATAATTCTATTAATTGTTATAAATTCTGTTGCACATATAATTACTTTTCTTATTGTGTGATTATTTAGGAAATTAACTCAGAACATGGGAGTGGATCAAGGTGATTGCTGTAGCTGCTGCTGGGTGCTGTTATAGAAAATGGGTTGTATTAATTTGTGAATATCCCATGTGATACATTCGCCGGCATACTTGGCTAATGGGAATTAAGCTGGCTGTGTAATTTGCCACCCGACCCATATTTATTGCGTTAGTTGGAATGTGGATTACTCAACCCTTGGTAACCATGATTAGCTAGCAGATTTTAACTGATGGGAATTAATTGTAAATCCATTAATTTGGATTATTATCCATTGTAATTATTTTGTTAAAGTTGGGCTGTTTCTTTGCCCCAACTCTTCGATCCCTGATGTGTATATTTGTCGACTGATTTTAGGCTGTGTTTGGGATGATCTATTGTAAAATAAGTGTGAGCCCATCGTCCGTGTACATTGTATCATTTGTATTATATACGCCATATAAAAGGCGTATATGCTGGTTGTACACTCACTTTTCGGTCGAAATACATTGCTAATTGATTTTTCTAGAATTCTCTCTCAACTTCTCTCTCTCTCGTGACCTCCTCGTTCGCATTTTCTTCTTCTTCCTGATCTTCTTTCTTGATCTGCTTCTTGATCTTTTCTGTTCTACAACTTCAGCAGCCGTTGATTCAACTATGCTATGAGTTTTCTAATCTTCCTTTGGATTAAAACCCTTAGGCTGATTATCTTGGCGAATCGAACCCCACGCTCAATTTTTCGATCCGGTGAAAACTCGTGAAACCTGTCCAGGTTTCATCAGCTACCCTTTTTAAGTCCTAAGTAATATTTGAGAAGATAACAATATTCATAGCTTTCCATACTTCATAGAAAGCTACAACATAAAAATAGGAATAAAATTGAGCCTTTGTTGCACCTCTACCCCTTACTTTGGAGATATATCTCAGCAAATCCTGCCATGATCTATGTCTCTTTCTTTCCCTGCAAGCCTTACTTATAGCAAACCATAACTTATTCACCACAGGACAATGGCAGAATAAATGAGTAGTATTTTCCTCTTGAGAACAGAAACTGCATTGAAGATTGATGGATGGAACAAATTTGATTAAGTTATCCTTTGTAGGAAGCTTTGAGTGAGTAGCTAACCAAAAAATGAGCTTATGTTTTGGAGCTCAGTAGTTGCCTCAACGTTTTGTTGGTTCAGTAGATGCCTCAACGTTTTGCCTTGGTATTAATTGGATTTATTGCTTTGGTAGTCACCTCAATGCTTTACATTAGTATTGTTTTGGATTTTTTGGTTTAGTATTTGCCTTAGTGCCTTACCTTGGTTTTATTTTAGATTGTTGGTTTGCTAGTTTCTCAGTGCATACCATAATGTTTGGAATCTCTTTAACGAATCAGATACATCTATTATACCTTGTAATGATGAGAAGTGAACTAGGATGTATTACTATTGGGATTGAGATTAGTTTCGTATATATTATTTTATGAGGTTATGATACATGATTTGTGCTCAAGTATGCTTTTTAGACTTTGTGTGACTATGTGAACTTTGAGCTTGCTGCATCTTATGAAGTATTGGATTTACTTGTTATGATGAAGTCATATTGATACTAATTTTAGAGATGACTTTGTGAAGGCCATAGAGTGGCATGAGGCGTATAACAACAAGAAAGATAAGTTGAGACCTTAGGAAAATGTCTCATTTTTAGAGTGATCATTTGATTCTAAGAGATAAGAAAAATTCTTGTCGCATTTACAGGTGCTAGTTTATTGTTATGATCGATTTTTTATTATGTCGGTTGAATATATTTTTGTTATCTTGTTAAAATGATAATACTTATTCATGACTTCCACCTATGTATGGTATTCTATTTCTATAGATTTAACTTTTTTATGATATGTTTTAGCCTTAGGACTTGACATAGGAAAGAAAAGGGAGCGGAATATAGGCTAAATGTGGCTAGAACACCTAATAATTTGGTAATTAATGCCTCCACCTAAAATTTTGAAGTTGTCAAATTTGGGTGTTACATGAACTTTATCTTTACTCTAAAGGTAACCTAAAGGCCTTAGAGTGGGTATGATATTTAATGGTTATGGTGTTATATAAGGCTATTATCCATTATCATAGAATTATAGGTAGTAGTGTTTTTCATATCAGCAGCGCTATAATTGACGAGTTCATGTGGTTTCCTTTATCCATTATGCCTAATTTGTCATGTGATTTCTTAAGGTGCTAAGCTATGGATGATTGTGTTTATTCCAAGGTTATTGTACCATGGATGTGAGTATTGCTATGTTTAGGAAATAGATAAGTGGAATAGGTGACTTATGATATCATATATATATATATATATATATATAAGTAATAATGTGAAATGGAATGTGTGATAAAATATGCTTTAGTGGATATGATTATAAATGGGTTCTATAAGCTTAAGTGGAAGGATTGCATGAAAATAAGTCAATGGCGTGAATGATATTGAAAAGAATGAATGGTTGTGTGCAAGTAAAATTGCCCTTGTTCTTCTATTTGTTCATGTTCCCCTATTTCCTTATATTATATCATGTTATTCAAGGTGCTTACATGATAATGACTTATCATATTTATTCTATTATACCATGCTAGTATTTATGGTTATCATCTATGGTTTGAGAATCCTTTTGTTAACCATGATAATATGGTAATATGTGAGCATGTCATTGATGTTAATTACCTAAATGCATTTGAATTATGAATTCATTTTTCTTTTTTTAGGATAAAATATAAAATGTTAATGCTATTGGTATGTGTTGGGTTTTTACTTAGTTTTTCATGCTATAGGCTTGTTTAGGTTTTTTTGGGTACTCTAGTTTGATTCAATAGTTATCATTTGTTTGAGGCTAAGAGGTATCTAATTCAGAGTTTATGTCCTTTAGGAAATTTTATACTTTAATTTTTAGGTATTTTGTGTTATCAAGAAATTTTGCTATAATTTTCATTATATGGTGTTGTGAATGGAAAGTTATATTTTTCATGCTTAGTTGAGATTTTTAAAGCCTAGATTTACTTTACACAATCTCCATTGATATCAACTATGTTTTAGTTATGTTTCTTGCGTTTTTGGACTCCTATCATGACATAGATGAGGAATATCTATCTTATGTTAGGTGTGACAATATCAATCCCTATTTTTAGTTTTTGTTTCCACATTATTCTTTTGAAAATAAAATTAGGATTGAAAATGTTGGTGGTATAGACTATGGCCAAGGTAGTATCACCAAAGTATTCAAATCCTTAAATATGCGTACGCTTAGAGTTTGAAGTTTATTGAGAATTAAAAAGACATAAATCTATTATATGACTAGTAGCCTATAACAATTTAGAAAAAAATACAAAATGAGGGTCCAAGGGACCACATTTTTAAATGTCAATACATAATATATTTTGCAAAATAAAACTTAGAGAGCATTTGATTCATATATCATATATGTGTTTATGGTTAACACAAAAACCTATACATGATCAAATATCATTCAAATAATGAAAAAATATGATTCAAAATATCAAAACAAAGATGAATATTTGATTTCCTAGAATATTGCCACAATTAGAAGTCTCATAAGAACAATTAAGATAAATCAAAAATTAAAGTCTAGTGACCATAAGAAATACTTTTTAACAACAATAGTTGATGTGGACCTAGTGTAGCGATTAGATATCATCATGCCAAAAACACTTTGATTGTAACATATACTGCAAAAAACACAAATGATATGTCTAAGCTCTCAAGATTTTCAAATAAAAATTAAAGCCCCGAAACATACTCAAATCAAAGCATTCTATATAAGAAACATCATCTCCAAATTGTAGCCTATAACATGGTATGATAAATTTCACAAAGCACCCAAAGAGTCAATCCCTAAATCATACAAATTTTCAATAAAAAATAAAACATGCTTAAGACCATTAAATCATAACATGCGTAAGAAGTTACTCTATAATTTACTAATAATAACATGGTATCATCAATTTAAATAAAGAAAAATGGGATCAAAAAGCTCTAAAATTTCAAAACCCTCAACATCTAAACAAGTAAGCCATAATCAAAATCAAACATATTTAAACATTTTAAACATCACAAATTTTATCTACTTATTGAAAAGAAGTGTTTACCATAGAAAATCTTGAAGAAAAGAATATATGAAGATCCTCTGAATCATATAAAAATAATTATAATTTTGTTTAATTAAAACAATAATAAATTAATCTAAAGTTGATAAGAAGAGGAAAGGAAGATAAAATAGTGGATTTGGATGGCTGTTGTGCTAGTGAATGGAGGTGGATGGTTTGTATTTTGGTACAATAGAAAAAGAATTACAAGTAATTAGGTTATTATATGTGCGTGTGGCAAGATGTAACACCACCAGTTTTGCAACAAGGATTTTTTTTGTGAAACAAAATAGGAAGTGGAGGGTGCTACCATTGATCTAATATAAAAGAGGAATGACTAATACCTAACCTATGGTTGGTGTAAGGCTAAAAAGTAAACTCATATCCTAAGAGCCAAGTGTCATCATCACCTAACAAGAGTTTGATACAAGATTTTAAAAACTAATATAGAAATAAATACAAGATCCATAAGACATAACAAAGCACAACACAAGCCAAAAAAAAAAAAGATAGCAGGATCCCTTGGATAAAACATGAAGTGCCTATTGAGTTAAAAAGTGACCCAACACTCTTGACCCCACCTAACAATATATAGAAACCTACACAAATATAAATGGTGCCATATCAAAACAACTAGTGTACTAAGAATTATTTTTCATACATATGTATGAGTCACACAAAACATGCTATCATATCATACAACATTATGCTAAAGTTCGAATTGATCATGCATAAGCAAATGGAACATACCCCTAAGGAAACTCTAGAACATGCCTTCCTATTTGTATTAATCAAGCTGATATTAAAGAATTTATAATACATACTCATGCTTAACCACAAAGGGAAACTTTAATCTAGCAACCTAGAATATAAATAATGTAAAATTTGGAATCATTAAGGATTAGGTAGTATAAGATCCCACACTTTTGTACAAGGGTTGAATGAGAATTATCCCAATTTCTTGATCTTTGATTTTGATTTAATGTTATAATTTATTTTGAGGAAAAGTTGATTTGAAATCATGTTAAAAAATGGAGTTTATCAAAGTTTTAGGCAAACTGACTGATTGGTTTGTTGTTTCATCAAATTGGATTTTCTTAACTAAAGCAATCAACTAGTTGAGGGAACCAATCGACTGGTTTGTAGAATAGTCTACTAGAAGACCCGAACCAATCAATATGTTTGTTTATCTAGGCTCATTTTTAGAACTCAAAATTTTGAAACATCTCTTATACTAAAACGGAACCATACTAACCCATGCCAAATTGCCCCTAAGAGATTTCTAATAAATTTCATGATACATTTAGCTCAAAATATTGTGCCTAATTGATCTAGAGGTCGATTGGGATAATTGAGGGGGAAAGATGACCTCAGCATTATCTTCTTCCACCTCTCTCCTCTACACATTTCTAAGGTTAATGCTTTGATCTTATGTATGATTTTGAGTAGCTGAAAGATTCCTTCCATGCTGACCATCAATTACATCTCTTATTTATGCTAATTCTATCATAATTAACCTACATTTCCTAGAGAATATGTCTTTATATCATAGATGAAATCTATTCATTTAGCTTAATTCAAACAAAAAATTGTAGGATTTTTGAGTTGTTCCTGATCCCCTTATTACTCCTTTCAATTGGTTGGCTATAAATGTGGCCAACTATCTCTTTTATGCACCATTTATTTCAACCAAAGAAATCTATAAATCTCTGTATTTACCTTCCCTCTTTCTACACTTCAAGCAATGCAATCAATTCTTTTACACTCTTCTAATCCTATCCCTAACTCTCTCTCTAGTTTTAACCATAAAGTAGGGAAATGTTATATTTTGGGAGAAAGGTTTAGTGAGCTAATCATTTCCTTATTTTGCCTCACGATGATATGTTCTTCATTTTTTCTTTTTTAAGTTCAAAAATTAACCAAGTTTTAGTTCAAATTTTTGAGTTTAAGATTTATGGTTTTCAGATTTTAAAAGATAAAAATTTCCACAGTTGGAATTTTTGGTCAAATGGAAATTTTACTCGGACCAATTAATTCATTCTTGCTTCTAAAATGATTAACAAGTATTCCTACACATTATTAAATCTGTTATTACATATGTGAGTACTTATATGACGATAATGTGAAGCCTAGTGTGATATGTTATACATCATCTGAGTTATGCATGATACCATGTCCTAATATACTCCTACCCTTATATATATAGCTTTATCATGATGCATGTTATATATTATATCCTTGTATAGTAAAATTTGTATAGTTGTGGTTACATTGTGGGATAAACTTCTTTACTCAGTACGTAGTGTAGCAATGTGCCTTTTTATTAGTTACCTACTCATTCCTAAGAGTAGAGGATGGCTAGTAGAGGGCCTACCTCATTTGAGTTAGGGCTTTAGAGTAAGGAAAACTGGAGATTTTGTGCAGTTCGTGGCTGATGTTTATATTTTGTGTTCATACTCTAATCTCATGTTATTATGGAAAATATTTTTTATCTACATGTGTTTTGCAATGATTTGGTTGGAGACCGTTCATGTCCTTCGATATAAACAATATTTCAAGTTGTTTATGTAGACTTTATTCACATATTCTATTATTTTAAATGTCTTTGTCGGTTTTAGTATTATATCTAATATAGGGTAGGAGGCAGAGGTATATCCTTTGTCAGGGACGTCAGTAATACCCTAATTTTTCTTGGTGTGTTTTTAAGCTTCCATAATATTTTAAATGAAAATTTTCTGTTGTAAAAAATTGGGGTGCTATAGTTTTATATCAAAGCTTGTTCTTAATAACTTTCCACTTTTATTTTTAAGTTGGTAACACAGGGTTTTATTAAAGCATTATACGGAAAGAGCATTACCTTCGATAATAAATTTGGTTTGATACCATCGAATGGTACCAGACTTGATTTGAAATCCCTTCCTTGATTTTCTCAATAAGTTTAATTATGAGAGAGAGAGTGAGGTTGGGAATGTGATATAAATACCTTTGTGATAATTGTAGTGTGTGTCTTAATACTCAGTAGATTGAATTTTAGGTTTAAACCATTCTAGTCTTTAGGATATGATGGCTACTAACCACAGCTACGAATGCATCAAAGCATTCATAGAGACCGTCAGAGCCTATATGGAGTGCTAGATCAGAGCACCTCAACCACCACCAATTCAAGTAGTTGTACTAGCTCTAAAGTATTGGCACAAGAGGGGAAACCTCATCACCTACAATCTTTGAGGTCTACGAGGATCCTAACATCATGGAATGATAGTTTTGGGACATGGAGAAGACCTTTATTTCCTATTGTTGAACTAGAGATAAAAAGGTTGATGAGGCTGTCTACAACCTGAGAAGAACAGCAAATGCATGGTGGAGGAGTGTCCAACGTAGCAGTGGAGAACCTACAAGATGGGGAATGTTCTTAGAGGTATTGTGAGTACATTTCAACCCATCTCACCTCTGCATGAAGTATTATGATGAATTCATGGTGCTTTGGTAGGGGGTAAGTCTATTGAGGACTTCTGCACTTAATTCATGAATTGTATCTAGTTTACCCCAGAAGTGGAGGCCAATGAGGTAATACAAGTTCACCATGTCAAGATAGGACTAAGGATTAGGTACTAGGAGATTTTAATGGAAGTTACTCTGCTAGATATGGTAGAGATATATGAGTAAGCCCTAGAGGCATCCCAAGTCATTTAGGTTAAGAGTGCTTGGTCAGGGAGTACGAGGAAATTTGAAGGTTTCCAACATCCTGGTGAAAGAAATAAGGCTTTTTTAGAGGTATCTTACCACCTAGATATGGTAAGAGCATGTGGTTAGTACCTCAAGGAGGAGGATTTTCTAGGGGTCATGCTGAGGAAAGGCACTACCACTACAAGTGATGAGGGATGGATCACCCAGGGGTCAGTAGCAAAGTCACAAAGGTGAGGTGCCATAGATGTGGCATGATGAGGCACAAGGAATATGAGTGCCGAGTGGGAAGTGTTAGCATCTAGAGGAGCAAGATAAGATCTCCAAGCATAGGATACATCTAGCAGCCTTAATCGCAGATTCAGAGAGTTCCTTCATCTCTAGCTTGTGCTGCTAGCCAAGCTAGTCACCCCCAAAAGTCTGAGTCCTTAACCTTTCCATCAAAGGTAAGGATCAGCTAGTGCCAGAACACTAAGCTAGTGTGGTGATCTATAAGCTTAAAATCTCTACTTATTTTTCTTGCATACTCTTTCATGGCATTTGCATTTGTAGCTAGAGCCAACTTATCTCCTTACAGTACTAATCCTACTTTTGTTGTGTTGACATTAGTGGATAGGATTGCAAGCTCTATGTTTTTTCAATGAATTATTTAGGTATTGGGAGGAATAGAATCATTGTGGGACCTCACATAACAAGAGTTACATGATTTTTATGTGATTATCGGGATGGATATGTTAGGAATATATTCAGTAGTGATTGATTGAGTGCAAGAACGTGTGGTTCTACAAGAACCAAAGGGTATTAGGGTTTCATACCAAAAGTGTGAATCTAATCTCTCTACAAGGATCATGTCAACAATCACGTTAAACAACCTCATACATAAGGGATATCTGCTCTACCTATGTTGTGTTAGACAAACCAAAGCAACCAACATAACCTTCGAGAAGATAACCATGGTTTGTGAGTTTCCCAATGTTTTCCATGATGAAATGAAAAATAAAAATGGTACATTCTTTAGAAATTCAAATTCATCATGGATTTATTGCTAGGGATAAAGCCAGAACATAAGGCTCCAAACCGAATGGTACTTGTAGAGATGAAAGGACATAAGGCTCAATTGGAGGAGATTTTGGTGAATGGATCTATATAACCAAGCATATGTTATGGGGAGTATTAGTTCTATTTGTAGGGAAGAAGGATGGGAGCTTGAGGTGTGCATCGACTATTGTTGGTTGAACTAGGTGACATTGAAGAACAATTATCCGTTGCCAAGGATCGATGACTTATTTTATCAACTCGAGAGAGCCAAGGTGTAATCCAAGATTTATCTTCGATAAGGTTAGCAACAATTGAGGATATCAGAACAAGACCACTAATATGATAAGGTATGGCCATTATGAGTTCACGGTAATGCCCTTTAGACTCACTAATATGATAGCAGTTTTGGTGTCTCTTATGAACCAAATCTTCCATCCTTTCTTAAACCAATTCTTTGTGTTGTTATTTGATGACATCCTCATCTACCCAAGGGACTAAGAGATGCATAAGAAGCATCTGAGGTAAAATTTAGCATTGCTAAGGTCAAATTAGTTGTATGCCAACACTAATATAAAAACAAAAAATAAAAACGACACATTAATAACGGTGTTTTTGAAACTGTTGCTAAAGGTATGAAAATTAACGACCAGGATCATTGTGGAAGTTTTGAAAATTTTTATAAGTTAAAATGATTATTAAAACCTCCATCCTAAAATTACACATGGTAGTTTTAATAATAGTACTTGTAAGAACAGTTATTAAAAGTTGTTTTAATAATGGTTCTTGTGAGCATCGTCATTAAAAGGACCTTCATAGTAAACTTTCACATGGTAGTTTTAATAATGGTTCTCGTAAGAACCATTATTAAAACTCCAATCTTCCACCTCTTTTTTTGTTCAGTTCTTGTTTTCATACCAAAAATTTCATACCCTCTTGTTCATTCAGCACCTTCCCTCTCTTACTCGTTCTCTTTTGAACCCTTGCACCACCACAATGTGCACCGCCACTCCTCCTCCTCTCAACTCTCAGAAACCACCACTCGTTCTCTTGCACCCCTCTCAACTCCGAGTAGCCACCACTAATTCTTTTACACCATCACATTGCTGCCACTCTCGCACCATTCTTACACACCTCTCAAGCATTTGTCCTTCTTACTTCATAGTTTTAATAGGTGTTCATCATTTTTCCAATTAATTGATGCCACTCCTCTTGCTAGCCATCACTCCTTCTTTTATGTATGGTTTTGGTCTTCCTTAGCTTTCTTTTATTATATATATATATATATATATATATATATATATATATATATATATATATATATAAATGCATGCATGTTGATGTGGGTTATAGTGTTTGTTATTGAAAAATTGTTGTTTGTTGTTTAAAAATGTTTTTGTTTGTTGTTTTTTGTTCAATGTGTTGGTGATTGATGATGAGTGGTGATTTCATCATAGCTTCCCTTCAAGTATCCACCCCAGTCACCCTAGATTATCTATTACTGGACTATCTATTAATGATGTGAGGGAAGAGATAACATATCAAGATGAGTGGACTCTGAGAGTAATAGTTATTGGTTAGGCTCAACAAGACTACATATGGATTTAGTATGATGTTTATGATTTTATACTTGTTATGTGTTTGGGCTTTAGAAACCTTTTGTTGTATATAGTGCTGCTATTTCTTTAACACCACAATATGTATATCTTTTTTTTTATTATAATTTGAATCATTGTATAATATTTTGCTTTGTATGTATGTGTGTGTATGTATATGAACTCTTTCTAAGTATGAGCGGCTTATGTTTTGATATATTTTTGGAAACGTGTTGGATTGATATATGTGTGTGTGTGTGTGTGTGTGTGTGCGCGCGTGCGCGTGCTAAATAGCATGATATATTATACATTAATTCTTTCTAAACGTGAGCATTTTATGAAATATTTTTCATAATTAAATTGGTTTGTAATAATTACTTTTACATATGATACATCTAGGTTGAAAAACTATGCATCGAAAATGATTGCATGCTCTAATGATTGTATATTATTTCACAATGAGAATGCATCTTTGGATAGTTATCCTTATCCTGAAAGCAAAGCACTACTATATAAGAAGATTAAGAAGCCAACAAAGGTGTTATGGTAATTTCCTATAATACTGAGATTCTGTCGGTTATTTAATGATGCCAAAGATGCCAAGAACTTGGAGATGGCATGCTGATGAGATAAATGATGGGATTTTTAGACATCCATTTGACTCTCTACAATGGATGACGATTGATGGCTTGTTTCCTAAATTTGGTAAAGAAGTAAGAAACATGCATCTTATGCTATCTATGAATGGAATAAATCTACACAATCAAGGCACAAATAGCATATTGCCAGTAATTTTGTTTATATACAATCTACCTCCTTGGATCTACATAAAATGCAAGTATATTATGTCGTCTGTACTCATTTTGAGGCCAAACAAACAAAGAAATGATATTGATGTTTATTTGGCACCTTTTATTGATGATTTAAAGTTCTATTGGGACATGGTTGTTAAAGTATTTGATGTATAATGTTAAGAAAATTTCACTTTGAGAGCAAAATTATTTTGTACAATAAATTAATTTCCTATGTATGGCAAGTTGTTGGGCTATAGTGTGAAAGGCCATTATGCATGCCCTATATGTGAAGCTAACACATAGTCGGAATATTATTTTTCTTGGGTATCATAAATTTTTACTGAAGAATCATCCTTATCGTAGGAAAGGAATGCTTTTAATAGCTTTAGGGAAGAAGGGAAAGCGCTAGTCTGGTTGATAGGTTGACAAGTGTATTCAAAGATGAAACATTTGAGTATCAAGTTTGTGAAGAAGAATAATGATAAGCCTCCATTAGTTGGGTGGAAGAAGATGTCTATAATTTTTGACCTTCCTTATTGGGAATTTCTATACATGTGACATGCCCTTGATGGGATGTATATCAGGATAAATATATGTGACAGTCTTGTTGTTACATTACTTAATGTTCTACTAAAAAGTATATATGGCATCAATGCTTAAATGGATATAGAAGAAATATGTATTAGACTGAAATTGGCACCTCAAGACAATGGAAGAAGAACATATTTACCATCGGTGTTTCATACACTATCCAAAAAAGAGAAAATTTTATTTTGTGAATTCTTTAACAGAGTTAAGGTCCTAGAAGGGTATTCTTCAACTGTTAGAATGCTTGGGTCGATGGTATATTTAAAACTAATTAACATGAAGTCTCATGATTGTTATATTTTTTTGAAGCACTTGTTGTCGATAACGATACGTGGAATTTTACCCAAGCATGTTTAAATTATTATCACAAGGCTTTGTTGGTTCTTTAATACCATATGCTCAAAAATTGTACATTTTGATAGTTTGGATGCCTTGCAAAGAGGGATTGTGATTACTTTGTGCCAAATTGAATTGAAAATTCCACCCTCATTCTTTGATATTATGGTACATGTAACTATTCATTTAGTTTATGATATCAAAATGCTAGCACCTGTTTATGAGCACTGGATGTACCCCTTTCAATGGTTTATGAAGTTGATAAAAGTTTATGTGATGAATCGATATCGGCCAGAAGGATACATTGTTGAGAGTTACCTTGTAGAAGAGGCAATTGAATTTTGCATGAAGTACTTGTCAAATGTTGATGCTCTTGGTATTCCTAAGTCTTGACATGTAGGGAAAATTTAAGGATAGGGTATTAGGGGAAAATAGTTTAGGCTTGTAAACCCTGACATGTTCCATAAAACACATCTATATGTATTACATAATAGTGATGATTTTCAACCGTATATCAAAGAACATATGATTTCTTTAAGGATTAAAAATCCATCAAATACTAAGAAATGGATAATCCATAAACATAATCATTCTACTCATCGGAAATTCCCTAACTTCAATTTTGAAACCCAACATTGGTTATCTTAAAACCCCATTATGAATTTTTCTCATATAGGAGTTATACGATCAACAGTTAAAATTTTTATAAAAAATAACAAGATGAGAAGAGAATAGTGTAGAATAGTGGGGTGACTTTAGTGGCTGAGGAAATGTATGTTGCTAATGTGAAGGATAAAAATCCAACCTATGCATATATGAATTATTATGGCATGATTGAATAGATATGGGAGTTATATTACACTATATTTAAAGTCTTTGTATTCGGCTACACATGGGTTGTTAAGAGCTATTGGGTTAGATATGAAGATATATTGATATTAGTAGATTTTAATAGGGTAGGGCATAAATAAGACTCATTCATCTTGGAATCACAAGTAAAAAAAGTATTCTTTTTCACTGATTCTACTGATAATAGTTGATTTGTAGTACTATCTATGAAGAAAAGAAATACCAATGAATGTGATGATGAAAATAATGCCAAATGGGATAAAGAGTATGCTCAGCCGTGCAAGCAACTTAATCATTGAATAATGATAAAAATAAAATTAATGAGGAGTAAATATATGTAAGGGATGATAATCATGAAGTAATGTATCATTTAGATCTTGAAACCAATCCAAAAATAGGGGAAAAAAGAAGTAAAATAAGGCGATGAGGGTAATAGTATTTTAACATATGATGTGTGTGGTTGTTTTTTAAAATGCATATTTTGATCTTCATAATTGAATATGTATTGTATCAAAAAATAATTTAGTGGTACATTATGGTTATTACATAACATTCTAACATAGTTTATTTATTCATATTTTGTAGAGATATGGCTGATAAAAAAGTTAATAGGGGTATTAGTGATGAAGAAGGGAAGAGAGAACCTATTATTATAAGAATCATCACCGTCATGCAGAATAGAGGAGAATAAGTTAAGTTGGGATTGAATACTTACAATCTTCATATTGGCCCTTATGAAGACAAGTTTTTGACATATATTTCACCTGTTCCTATTTCCTATAATAATTGGATGTAGGTTTCGATGGGTCACAGGAAGCATATTTGGTAGGAAGTCATGGTAAATATATTATTTTATTTAATTATTTTTGTATGTAAAATGTAATTTATTTTAATACATTAACATTAATATACATATATATATGTATTATTTTAAATTTAAAGAGAGTCTTTAATATCCCAGAGACGAAGAAGAAATGTCTTTGTAGACATTGTGTTGAGCGTGTATGACCGTTTAAGATGTACTTGGCAAGTAGGAAAATGTATAAAAAGAGGGATGACTATCTACGTTAGAACCCACCCAAGCGTTATGGTTTCAATGATTAAGAAAGTTGGAACCAATTTATTACATATCATCTTTAGAAGGATCTTAAGGTATTATTTAGATAAGAATTAAACTTTTCTATTAAGAATATTTCATTGATATTTAAATAAACATGTGCTTATATTTTAGCATGTAATAAAGGAAAAAAGTGCCAAAAATAAAGAGAACTATCGGCATAATATGGATCACAAAGGCTACACAGACCTTGAAGATGAGTTGGTATGAGATTTTGATTTATCTATTTATATGTAAAATTCTAATGATATAATAATATTTTATTGTAAGATTAATTTTCAATTTACAGCTCATAGCCTAAGGCTTGGATCCATGTATTTCTTCCATCAATATTAGTACATTATGGAAGAAGGATAAAGGAATAAAAGATTGATATCTTAATGAAGATGTGGAAGGTGTTACCAAGAAAAATTGTAAGTTTATAGATATCATAAACCCTAATTAGTTTTTTTAAAGAAAAATATTATATTATATTTATTCCTATAAGCTAAATTCAAATATATTGCATACATTACAGGAAGAACTTGAAACATCAGATTATATGGACGATGTGGACAAATATAACATTATGTTGTAGACAACAGGAATTATTGAAACCCCATAATACATAGGGGTCTTGGACTAGGGGTTAGAAGAATGAGCATGTGTGGTCAATCTTGTGATTCTCGTAGCACCAATGAGTAAGTGGATATCCTCATCCAAAAATTAAACATGGCATTTGAACGGATGGAAATGATGTAGAAAGAGCTGTCATTTACCAAATCTCAAGTGTATAAGCCATCTAATTAAATTAACCATGATCAACTTCACATATCTAATGTAAATAGTGTTAGAGAAAGTTGCAAAGATGATGCATGTATTTCTTCCCTTCCTAAGGTAAGCATTACAAACTAAGAATTTTATTAAATATATTTGGTGTCAGAAATAATTAAGAATGTGTAATATTTTATTTCATTTTTTGCATAAATGTGACTTGTTAGCTAATGATCTTTCAACTCTTTTGGAAAAAGGAAGGGTATGCATCAATCATAATACCCAAACGCAAATAGTCCATGGGTATAAGTTGGCCCTAAATACAAGGCTAGTTAGTATCGATACTCCAATCATTAGTAGTGCATCCTTACCTTGTTATAAAGAAGGTGATGAGGCTGCCAAAGTGATAGAATCTCATGATAGCTTCATGTCTTGGCTCACAAATCATATACATCTCACATTTGAAGAGCTAATGACATTTAACATCATTATTAGACCTTATTTGTTACAAGCATTATATATACCTTTTTAATATACATATGCTCATTACATATTTTGTTTATTATTATGAATTAAGGAATCAAAAAAGAAGAATACTCTTAGGAGTAAGGAAAAGAGAGGTACTAGTCGAACAAGCGAAACAAAAGCGGGTGCCACTAAAGGAAAGTGAGCTAAATCAGAAAAATTGGTTGTTCTACAAAAGATTCCATCTTTAAATAAGAACTAGCCGCCACCAACATTGGCTTTGCTATATTTCTATGCTTAAAACTACATCTGTGATAATTATATTTTAATTGATAGTTGTTCTGAGTATGTTGGGAGGCACAACCCTACTTATATGGTATCGGCGATGGACATAAGTGACATTTATAATCATGAATGGATTCCAACCACGAGTGTTGCTGTATATGTTACGTAAGTATTATTTTATATTTTAGATTTTAGTACTTCTTATTGCATTGAAATTTTTATGACTTCTTATATGAGTTATCAGTTATTAATAAATATGCATTGTTATTATCATCCATAAGTTAGTAGCCATTCATGCGGTAGTAGCGAGAATGTTGTCCTCTATTGTAGTTGTGTTCCCATATTACATAGCTGACAATACTACAATAAGAAAGGGTTAGTACATAAACTATTTAGTAGATTGCATTTAGAGATAGAAGGAATGTAGTCCTCATCTGTCAAATGAACATTGAGTTTTGTACACCGTCTTACCTAATTGAAATAAAGTCTATGTGTTTGATTCCCTTCAAACATATGATGTGCTTTTTAACATACCTCATCATGGTGGGAAAGAATTTATTGACATGTTAGTATACTTTTATACTTCTTACTTCATTAGCTTATTTAAGCATATATTCTACTTTAATTATTTTAGATATATATAGTTACAATATTGTGTATCCAACTCTATTTATTAGGGCACTGCAGACAACACATTAGAGGAGAGGTGGGAATTGTGTCCGAAACCTAAAGAGTATTGAATATGAGCTTGTAATGGTGAGTAAGAAGATAAATATTTTGCATTTTGTTTTAAATCGAATTAATATTTAATAGTTATAGAGCTAACTGAATTCATTTAACAGTATCTAAAGCAGAAGAACGACGATGATTATGGATATTATGTTTGTAGAGTAATAGATTTGATACTCCAAAATATATCGATCAACATAGATCCAAGTTATATATGTTTTTTTTCCATATTTTTCCATTAATAAATCATGACATATATATTTAGTACTTAAGTACTAACTAAATAACTGAAACTTATGAAATTATAGTTTTTTAGTGATGTATGAGGCCAGAAATACTATGATGATGACATTGATGAAGTTAGAGACCAATGGGTGAACCACGTACACTCATACATCCGGTATTAGGGATCTACATTATACATGCATGTTCAGGTTTGTATTTCACTTATGTTTGTTGGTCATCTAGGTTATGATCTATGAAATTTTGACTTTGGAGTGTAGAACTACTAAGTTTAGTGCACCTACTAATTTTTATTCTTGGGTATGCACAGTATATTGAGATATACCAATTATAGATTGATTGAAAATATGTAGCAACATTTAGGGGGAAGACATGCATGTATATATGAATTGATGCAATTTTACATTGTAGATGGTAAATATTAGAATATGCAACTGTGTATGTGGTCTTGAAAAAATAGAAAAATATATAAAAAAATAGATAAGTTTTAATAACAGTTCTTACTTAAAACCATTATTAAACCCTTTTTATAAGATCTTTTAATAACAGTTTTGCATAATAACTATTATTAAAACCATTTTTAATAATTGTTATCGCTAAAAACCATTATTAAAAGTTCCATATAATTCTCATCTAATCTAAATTAGGGTTTAACAAGTGTGTAGTCAATGATTAAAACCCTAATAAATTGACTTTTATCAATGATTTTGGGATAAGCTGTTATTAACAGTTGTTATGTGCAAACAGTTTTTAAAACTTTGTTTTAATAACGGTTTTACATAAAAACTATTTTTAAAACCTAAGTTTACCCCAATATTTATGGTTTTTTGTATATTTTTTTTATGATGGTTATCAACAGTTATTAAAGCTTTAATAATGGGTGATGCAATAACGGTTCAAAATTGTTATTAAAATCATAAAATAACTGTTATCAAAACCCCTTTTTGGTATAGTGTAAACTTTTGAAGTGCTAGTTCTAGTTAGATCAAGCGGCTTTCCTTGGTCATGTGATATATGAGGATGGAGTGGAGGTAGCTCTTGCTAAGATTCAAACTGTTTTTGAATGGCCAGAGTCCACTTCTCTCAAGGATGTACACAATTTTCTGAAGTTAGTTTCTATTACCGATTTATGGCAGTCTTTTCCAAGATTGCGAGACTGTTGACTCAACTATTGAATAAGGCTACGTGTTTCTAATTAGATGAGAAGTGCAATAAAGCCTTTAACTAGTTGAAGAAGAGTTTGACTTCAGACCTAGTGCTCACATTGCCGACTAAGTCTGATTGTTTTGAGTTATACAATGATCTTTCCAAGCATGGGTTGGGTTACATGATGTAGCAACATAGAAGTGTAGTAGCTTATGCTTCTCGACAACTAAAGCTATATGAATAGAACTACCAAACATATGAATTAGAGCTTGCTATAGTGGTGTTCGCACTTAAGATTTTGAGGCATTATCTCTACGAAGTTTAGTGCAAGTTCTACACTGACCTTAAGAGCCTTAAGTACTTCTTCACCTAATAAAAGATAAACCTAAGACAATGCCGATAGTTGGAATTGGTCAAGAATTATGATATGGAATTAACCTACCATAAGGGTAAGGCCAATGTGGTGGAATATGCACTTAACCAAAAGAAATCACCTTCTTTGGGCACAATCGTGTTGTTAAACCATCTATGTTGAGAGATCAAGAAGATAGATATCAAACTAATCACTTTTAGAAGTCTAGATGTGAGAATGAGTGCACTCACCATTCAACCTTCAATCTTTGATCTCAAACTTGAGAGAATCTAAACTAGTATGGTAAATGACAATGCTAAAGTATTTTGAATCCATGAGGATTGTAGTATCAAATATTATAGTAGGTGGTACATACTAAAGGAATGTGTGGAGATTAAGAGGAAGATTTGTGAGGAAAGATATAGTCTCCCTATTCTATCCATCCTAGATGAGACTAGTTGTACAAGGACTAGAAGAAGATATATTAGTGGCCCCACTTGAAGTAAGAAGTGGTAGATTTCATTACCTGACATTTGACTTGTCAGAAGGTTAAGATATAGAATAAGGGACTTGTAGAGTTAGTGCAACATTTGAAGTTCCCGATTGGAAGTGGGAAATCATATCAATGGACTTTGCGGTTGATCTTCTATGGACCCACATTGGTTTTGATTCCATCTGGGTCATTGTGGGCTATTTGAATATGTTAGCCATGTTTATACTAATGAAGGCGACATGAAGCATGAAGCAACTAGCTAATGCCTATAAAAAGCACATGGTGGTACTACATGGAGCTCATAAGAATATTGTGTCCTATAAATACTCCTAGTTCTTATCACATTTTTTTTACAGAATTTTCAAGCTACATTTGGTACTCAATTGAAGATGAGTACAACTCTTCACCTAGTTACGTATGGTTACATATAGAGGACCATTAAGACTCTAGAAGACATGCTCCAAGCATGTGTGTTAGACTTTAAAAGAAATTAGGAAGATTGCCTAGACTTGATCGAGTTCTCTTATAACAACAATTATAATGCTAGTATCAAGATAATACTATTTGAAGCTGTGTATAGGTGGATGTGTCGTAGTCCCTCTTGTTGGAATAACAACAGCGAGATGCTTATGTTAGTATCTAAGATGTTTGCAGAGATAATTATGCACATCTGTTTGATTGAAGAATGGATGGGAGACATCTAGGACTGATAAAAGAGCTACACAGATCTAAGAAGACAGATTGATAGTTATGAGGTGGATGATAGAGTCCTTTTGAGAGTCTCTCCCACCAAAGGAGTCATGAGGTTTGGTAAGAAGGGTAAGCTTTGTTCAAGATACGTTGGACTATAAGAGATTCTAGACCATGTTGGTGAATACTCTTATCACTTAGATCTACCAATGGAATTATCACATTGTCACAATGTCTTCTAAGGAAGTACTTAGCAAATACTTCATAGGTTATCAGAATGGAGTTGCTAGAGCTTGATGAATCTATGACATATGAAAAGCGATAGGTGAGTATCCTAGGCATAAATATGAGAGAGATGCGAACAATGACCATTCCATTAGTGAAAGTTTTTTGGTCATGGCTTCGTATAGATGAGTCTATTTAGGGTGTCACGGAGGAAATTTGAGCCAAGTATTTATAGTTATTTTCGTAGTGTTACCTTAAGTGTAGAATTTTTTCATTAATGGGGTAGTAACCCTTATATTAGAGTGTGTTAACTTGGTGCATGTATTACTATGTGATAAGTGATGTGACGGGATTTTGATAGGATATGGGGATGGAGCCTCTTTAAAGGAGTAATGTTGTAATGCCCCATAATTTTATAAAATGGTTGAATGAGAATTAATCTAATTTATGGACCTTTGATTTTGATTTAATGTTATGATTTGTTTTGAGGCAAAGTTGATTTGAAATAATGTTGAAAAATCGAGTTTATTGAGTTTTTTTTAGGAAAACCGTTTGACTAGCTTCATGAACTAATCGACTGATTTCTCATTTCAGTAAAATAGATTTTCTCAACGAATCCGATCAACTAGTTAGGTGAACAGATTGACTTGTTTGTAGAACAATGGACTGGTATACTTAAACCGACCAACTAGTATGTCTTACTAGGCATATTTTTAGACATAATTTTCTAGAAAATCTCTTATATGGAAATTGAACCTTACTAACCCAAGCTAAATTGTCCGCAAGAGATTCCTAATAATTTTCATGATACATTTAGGCCAAAATATTTCCCCAGATCCTTATGGAGGTTGATTGGGATAATTGAGGGGGAGAGATGACCTCAGCCTTATTTTCTTCCACCTCTCTCCTTTGTAAGTTTTTGATATCAATGCTTCAATCTTGGGCATGATTCTGAGCAAGTAAAAGATTCCTTCTATGTCAAAATTCCATTGTTTCTCTTGTGTATGTTAAATATGGCCTAATTGACCTACATTCTTTGAAAACATCATTTGAGATCTAGAGAATACGTCATCATATCTTGGATGAAATCCATCCTTATCATTCAAATAGTAAATTATAGGGTTTTCGAGTTGTTCCTGAATCCCCTATTACTCCTTTCGTTTGGTTGGCAATAAATAACCCCAATCATCCTTTTTATGCACCTTTTCTTTCACTAACCGAAATCTCTAAGTCTCTATATATATCTTCTCTCTTTCTACACTTCAAGCCTTGCAATAAATTTTTTTTCACTCTTATTATTCTCTCTCTCTCTCTCTCTCTCTTTCTCTCTCTCTTTCTTCAATTGTTAAGCAAGAAAGAGTTAGAATTTGGGAAAAAAGGTTGAGTAGTTTAGTTTAGCATTTCCCTTTTTCCTCAAGTTGGTATGTTTTTCTTTCCTTCTATTTAATTTCAAAATTTAACAATGTTTTGGTGCAAATTTCTAAGTTTAAGATTAATGCTTTTAAGGTCTGAAAGCTATGAATTTCCATAGTTGGAATTTTTGGTTAAAAGGAGATTTTACTTGCATCAAGTGATTCTTTCGTTTAAAATGATTAATGAGTATCCTACAAGTTGGTATGAATAAATATAGCTTGCATAAGTGGTTTGGATGGATGGATGGTATACTTTGAGTATAATCTTGAAAAGGGCTAAAATTAGGATATGATAATTCCATGTTGTGATATGCAAGTTAATTCTGTTTAAAATGTGCTTTACTCTTCTGATGTTTGTTTGAATGTGTTTAACGATGACTCACATGTAAGAATCCACATACAATTTAATTGTTTGGCGTTGTGATTTAGTAAATTCATCAACCGGTTAAGTCAAACCTATCAACTATTTCCTACAACAATTGACTTATTGACCTAACCAATCGATTGGTGAGCCTACAAAGACCTTGGCTTTGCTCTCTACTTAAACCCATCAACTAGTTGGGTAGAACCGATTGACTGGTCTTTGAATAGATGATAGGTTTACCTAGACCAATTGATCCATTTTAGGAAAAGCATGGTCTAGTTGAGTCAAAGTGTTTGACTGGTTGACTTAAATTGATATAATAGTTGGCACAACCAATCAACTAGTTGGGTAACACCGATCGACTGGTTCTACTCGTTTGGATGGTTTGCCTTCTTTCTATTTGTTTATGCTTTGAGGCTATGTTTATGACTATCCTGTGACTATTAATGGGATAAAATATAGATTTTGTCAATGATTAATGGTCTAATAAAAGGATTCAATGGTATCTTCTACTAGTTACATAAATGGTAAATAGATATTACACCCATGATAAGTTATGGCATTGAGAAAAGAGTAATGAAACTCATCATGGGCTTCAAAAATTAATAAGATGGATATAAGTAGTATGGTTTAAGGATAAATGGATAGCCACATGGTTGGAAAAATGGAAAGGAAAAGGATTGATATGAAATAAACATGGAAAAATATTTGCTTTCCTTATGTATGGTCCTTGTGTGATCTCTTATCATTATGAATAATATACTAATCACGTAAAGAAAAAGACAATCGAGTTGAGTATGGGTCTTCGAGCTTTGCCTTCGGATGGGATCTTGAGAGCTCTTACTGCGTTACCTACTTTAGACACTAATGATGTATTAAGGGATACCAATACTAAATGGTTTGGTTACCTAGGTGGTTGGATCTGGCTTTGGTTTATGTCTATATTGGTTGGCTTCATCCTAGACTTATGTCCATTCTAGTCATTAGCTTTAGCCTTGACTTATTTCCGCTTGGTGATTGGCTTTAGCCTAGAATTTGTGTCCCTTATCTGGATAGACATTTATGGTATATGAGGCTAACAATCCATCATTTCATGATAATAAAATAGGGATGACAAGTAATTAGTTGATAAAATATGAATGATGACCAAGTGAATGGTTAATAATTGGATAAGGATGGAAGAAATGGTATGAATGTTAAAAAATCATAAAAGATGGGTTATACACTTGGTTAACAACTTAAATGACTATTGAATATTGGTTGAAAAACTGGTTGGATAATTAACTTATCTCAGTGATTGATAAGGAAATGGTATAACCTAACGTATTGAGTAATTGGAAATAAACCCCAGTGTTGCTTGGATTTCATTTGTTATTACATATGTGAATACCTATGTGATAATCATGTGAAACAAAGTAAGATATATTCTGCGTTGTTTGAGTTATGAAAGATAGCTTGTCTTGTTGTACTCCTATCTTTATATATATAGCTTTATCATGATGCATTTTATATATTATATCCATGTATGGTAGAATTTGCATACTTCTAGTTACTTTATGGGAGCATCTTTGCTTACTCAGTATGTAGCATACTAATATGCTCGTTTGCTCAGTTACCTACTCATTCCCACAAGTAGAGGATAATGTGTAGGTTTTTAGGGATGGCCAGTAGAGGGCTGGTGTGTCTGTAGGTGGCACGCAATTTAAACCCTTTTTTTTTATCACTTGTAGTTAGAGCCGGCAAAAGTTGACCCGACCCGCCCAACCCGACCCTACCCGAGCGAAACCCGACCCGTTACGACCCGCAAAATTTAGCAACCCGACCCGACCCAGACCCGACCCGACAATGACCCGACCTGGCATTGACCCGATAATAATCAATCCGACCCGAACCCGACCCGACCCGATCCCAACCCACGACCCGTTATTGACCCGACCCGATAGCGACCCGACCCGTCATTGACCCGACCCGTAATTGACCCGACCCGATAGTGACCCGACCCGTTATTGACCCGACCCGCTTTGACCCGACCCAACATTGACCCGACCCGACAATCACCCGATCTGACTCAATATTAACCTGATCAGACATCAAAATATATTATAATAATAATAATAATAATAATAATAATAATAATAATAATAATAATAATAATAATAATAATAAATTACATATATTTTATTATTCATTTAAAGCTTTTAAAAAATATAGTATTTTATAAATTGTACTTATTTTTCATAATTTTACCCTAGCCATTCTTATTTACTAATGATATCCTAATAAGATATATTATTAATAAAAAAAACCAAAATTAAAAAGACAAACATCCAGTTATAATCCTATAAAATGATTTTCAAAACGTGTTCATTACATCTACTAATCCATCTATTTGAAGAAACTCTTAATAGAAGAGTATAATAGTATCATTTATTAGTTATCAATTTATCACTTATCACCTACAAAATCCAACAAATAATAACTATACCTCGTATCAAGAGTATCTCACGTTACAACCCTAAATTTAAAGTTTTAGTTATATTTTTTCTTTTAATATTATTAATTTACTTTAAATATAATTTAGTATTCTACGTTCATCAATTTTAAATTTATAATATCTAATTATTTTTTTTAATTATAATATTAATATTAATATTTTATATTATTTAATTTTTAATTTATATGAATATATATATAATAATTAATAATTAATGAAAATATATAAAATTATTATTTAATTTAAATTATGTTTAAAATAACTTATTATATTTTTTTTACTATAATAATAATAATTAATAAAAATAATAAAATATAAATATAATAATGTTAATAAAATAAATACAACTAGAGAAATTAATAAGATAAATTATATAGAGAAATGAATATGAAAAAAAAGATAGAATAAATGATATAAAAATTATTGGATAAAAAAATAATACTTTTGCAAGTAATCAATTAAATATAATATACAATAAACATCTAATATTTTTACATGTAAAATTTATAAATGCTTAATGCAATCAAATATAATACTATCAAAACTTATAAATATCTTAATTATTTACCTTTGTAAAAATAAAACACATATAATATTCTTATTTCATTTATCTTTACTAGTGATCTTATGATTGTATTGTATCTAGTATATACAATATAATAAATGATAATTATACATTGTATATTCTTGTTATGCTCACCTGTATTTTATAAAATTATCTTTTTTTAAGTAATCAAATATTTTAAGTAATCAATTAAATATAATATACGATAAACATCTAATATTTTTACTTTTAAAGTTTATAAATGTTTAAAGAAATCAAATATAATATAATTAAAACTTATACATATCTTTATTATTTACCTTTGTAAAAATAAAACACATATAATACTCTTTTTTCATTTATCTTTACTAATAATCTTATGATTGTATCTAATATTTACAATGTAGTAAATGATAATTATACATTGTTTATTCTTGTTATGCTCATCTTTATTTTATAAAATTATCTTTTTTTAAGTAATCAAATATTTTAACTAATTAAGTAAATATAATATATTATAGATATCTAATATTTTTACTTTTAAAATTTATAAATATTTTAAGCAATCGAATATAATACTATTAAAACTTATAAATATTTTTATTATTTACCTTTGTAAAAATAAAACACATATAATATTCTTATTTCATTTATCTTTACTAGTAATCTTATTATTGTATCTAATATATACAATGTAATAAATGATAATTAATTATACATTGTATAATCTTGTTTTGATCATCTTTATTTTATAAAATTATCTTTTTTAAGTAATTAAATATTTTAAGTTATCAAATAAATTATAATCAATGATAAATATCTTTGTTTGATTCAAAGCGCAACATTTTTTATTATTAAAATTTATAAATATCTTTACTATTTATTTGTGAAAATAAAGCGCATTTAATATTTTTAATTCTTTTATCTGCAATATTAATCTTATGATTGTCTGTCTCTAATATTTATGATTTATGAAATGATAATTACTTAGGCTCGAATATGAGTAAACCCGTCAAAACTCGACCCATTAAGTTAACCCGTAACTAATTGAATTCAACCCGTCAAATTGTATGAAATGAGTCAAATGACCCCACCCATCAATTTAACTCGAAACAACTCGAACATAACTAACCTGTCATATTATATTATTACATGAAAATATGAAATGACCTGAACCGGCCGAAGCCACCTACTCACGTGAACTAGAAAATGACCCGAAACCAACCCGACCCTAGTCACCCTACCACCAATCAAGTTAACCCAAAATTATCCGAATCCGAGTTTTCTTAACTCGAATAGTCGGACCTAATCCGACTCGACAAATTAACCCGAAATGACCTGGAGGCCGGAACCGAAATGACCCGACCCGAAACCGACCCGACCCGACAATTGACCCGAAATGACCCGCAACCGAAATGACCCGACCCGCAACCGACCCGACCCGACAAATTGACCCGAAATGACCCGACCCGTTAATGACCCGACCCGACCCGCACCCGACCCGCCAAATTGATTGACCCGAAATGACCCGACCCGTTAGTGACCCGACCCGACCCGCACCCGACCCGCAATAGTCAAATGACCCGCTATGACCCGACCCGTTAATGACCCGACCCGCTATGACCCGACCCGAACCCGACCCGCCCGACCCGTTTGCCACCTCTACTTGTAGTACTAGAAAATAAGGGTATCATTCTAAACCGGGGATTGAGAGGGCTCACTTCTATTTAACTAGCTTAAAAATAAAAATAAAAATAAAAGCCCTAAATAACACAAAATAAATAAATAAGAAAAATACTAATGGGGGTAATAAAAATAAAAATAATAAAATAATTAAAGGAATAAGTAAAATAAAATAAAATAATAATAAAAATAATGGAAAATCGCAGATATGATAAATATGCTAGGAAAATCGAAATCCACCACTAGATTATGTAAAAATATAATATTAATTTCTAAGTCATTTTTTAATTGTGAGAAAGAGATCAATCAAGTTGTACACCTAAAGTAAGTCTATACACCTTATATTACTTCCCTTAATTAATTAATACGACAAAGTGCCAATATTAAACCTATTAAATACTAGCAGTATAGTGGCAACAAGCGGCTCTTATATTTAACTAGATTTAATGCATTGTGTATAATTGGAAGGATGTCAATCTAAGTACCCATACTAGTATAATAACCAAGTCTAGTTGTATTTCTTTTCCTTGACCCATACGTATCTAAAGATTTTACTACTTCGGTTAGAGTCACAAAACTATTACGTGAGTTATTATCTAACCTAGCTGCAATTTATACATATAAATTCTAGTATATTTATATGAATACCTAGTAGGTAAATAACCCTACACATTATTACTTATGAGGAAACTAGAACAAGGCATGCACCAAATAAATTATACTTGACAGAATTATGTATATAAACGATAGCAATTAAAATAGAGTCAAGGAACAATCTGACGAAACAAACAAAATAAAAGTATATCTCAAATCCTAATATAGGGTTACAATTTATTCCCTAGCAACAAATATTCAGCTAGCCATAATTATTAAATTAATAAAAATATAAATTACAAATAGAGAAATAAATAATCGGAATTACTTATGGACGAAAGATTAAAAATTTATTCAGATAAAAAAATAATTTTGTTTGAAATAAATTCTACCAGGTACATTTTTTTCTATTCCTTCTTCTCTCAGTGGCCTTGAATTTCCGTGTAAATAATTTCTTTTCTTTTTTTTCCCTTTTCTTGGCACTGGTTCCTTAGTTCTCCCTACCTGCTCTACCTCAATTTCCATGCATCGTATTACCACCATTTTATGGCTTCCTCCTTGATTCCTTGTTCTCTGTGCCGTGTAGAGTTTATGCTACACCCTCCTCTTCTCTTTTTAATTTACTTGCGGCTCATTTTTCTCTGCCCTCCCACGTCAACCCTGCTGACCTTTTCTTTTCTTTCTTTATCTCTCGTTCTGCTTTGATTTTTTTCTTGTGGCCCACGTCTCACGGTTGGCTCTCTCGTGACCTTTTATGATGTTGCTACACCCAATTTGTTTCTTTGCTTTTCGGGATTTTGGACTTTCAATCCTTGGGCTGTTGGTCTAAAGGTCCAATTCTTTTTTTATTTTCTTTTATTTAAAACTAATACTTGCAAAATAAAATTAACAAAAATTAATATATAAAATTATACCCTAAATTTATTTAATTTATATCATTTTATCTTAAATAATAATATTTATGATATTATTACTACTTAAGCATAAAATCATAATTATTCACCTATATTACTTAAATAAAATACTAAAAAAATAAAATTATACGAGTATAAAATATGTAAAAATATGAACTTATTACACCCCCACACTTAGCTTTTTACATGTCCCCAAGCAAGTTATTACTCTAACTAAATAAAATTAAATTAAGTAGCTACTTTCGTTGGTCTCACGATTAAACTTAGCATGTACAACAAGCCCTTTAAACCCCTAGATCACCCATTGAGGACGAGTAAGGTCTCATGAGGTTTTCGTAGATGATATACCCACAAAATCACATAAAAAAATATAAAAATAAAATCACACCTAACACCCTTAACCATTTTTTTCTTTTGTCTTAGAATCTTTTACTTTCAAACATCAAGATTAACAATCAACCAATATTCAACATTGGGAGATTTAAAGAATCAATTTCAATATATGGTTCACACATAAACATAACATGTATGAATAGATCAATATTATGGATGAAGATCTACCATGCCTTAGTCACATTAAGATTCATCCTCACTATGGATTCTCTCTAATTTTTTCCCTCTTAGATTCATGGCTACAAATGTATAGAAACACTCATGTATGTGAGATAAGATGATAAAGATAACATATGAATCACATATATAAAAAAAGAAGACTCATGTTCTTGTGGATAAAACCTCATAAAAGATATCAAATATTTGCCAAATGGACCAAACCATATGCTTAACTCTTGTGACTAATCTCCATCAGATCAAAAGTTGCTCATATTAAGAATCAAATCGAACTTACTTATTGGTTACAGCGGGGTTTAAGGTAAATTAGGGTACAGAGTCTTTTAAGAGTGTGGTGTTAAAAAGATTAAGAGCTGGTGGAATTCTAATAACTAGATGAAATATAGGCTTAACTCCAGATCAATGATACATTTCTTCACCTTCACACCAAAATAGAACATGAATAGAACTTTCTCAACATCATCTCCATAACTCCCTCTCTTCCTTAATTGTATTATTTTTTCTTATTTTCTTTTCATTTTTTCTATTATTATTATTGTTATTTTTTTTCATTTTTTTCCTCCATTAAACATAACTAATCCCCTTCTTAGCATAAATACATATATTTCTTTCACATACACTCACATATATAACCACTCTTTATCCATAATGATTTGATTGCCTTCCACTAGCTTTAAGCAAGGGTAAGGATATTAAGGTCCAAAGGTTATTTAAAGAAGGTAATGAAGGAAAATATATATTTAATTTATAGGCTCAAAGGGTTCTATGGGGTGCATATCATGTATACACAAATTAGGTTTAAGCTATTTCGTCATGTGGTATAAAATTCTAAGTTACCTTTATCATTTTCTCAATCAAAGCATGTTTTGAGTATAAGCTTCGACAAGCACAAGAGTAAGTTCTAGTAGTCTCTAGAGTCCATTACAAGATCTATGACAAATAATTTGATCAAAGCAATTAAACATATATGAGGTTTACAAAGAAACTTTGAAGCCAAGTAAAATATATCATTTCAGGTAAATTTGTTCTGAAAAAGAAGGTATATATGGTTCAAAAGCTTGCTGAGGAATGTGATGAATCTCAACATGCCATGTCAGTAGTTAGAAAATCATACATGTTCTTTCTCCATTCACATCTATACACATAGATATGTGTTTCCTATACCAAAATTAACAAAAAAAAATCTCCACTTGCTTTATCTCAATTTTATGATCATCTTTTCATTAGATTTCAAAGATATAATCCTTATAACTAGTTAAGGGCTCCTATGACTCTTAAAAGACTAAACACTGTAGAAACTCTAAACATTTTTTTCTTCTATTTTTTATCTTTTTTTTTATTTGACAAACACATAAAACACACACACGCCCACACTTGAATCACACATTGTCCTCAATGTGTAAATAAATAAAGGAAGATGTAATTTTAAGTATGGAGAAAACAAACTAAATAAATAAATAAATAACTAGAGGGTAGATAACTCCCTTATGACATTGGGTTGCCACCCAAGTAGCGCTTGTTTTTATGTCTTCAACTTGACATGATCTTGGTTTTACTCGTTCAAGGTGGGTACGTCCACTTGAGAGCTGCTTCACCAAATCCTTCCTCATGATGATCATCTTTATCCTATAAGGAAGAAAAGATTAGATTTAATGAAAGATTTGATCCAGCAAGAATGTAAATTAACTATCATGAGATTTAAGCTGGTATGTAAAGAGAGAATGTTCTACCTAATGTCAATGTATGGTGATCTCTCTATCAACAGAAGAACATATTTTCCCATCTTAAAATCTTTAAACACATCCTTCCAACATCACCTCTCCTTTGGAGTATTATGTAATACCCCAAAAATTTCGAAAACCTATATTTTAATAAATTACCTTTATTTGAAATAAAATTAGCCTGTAAAATTATTTATTTTAATTATTTTATAGATTTTAGAGTATGTAAATTTGGATAAAAGTATTTAATAAATTAAAAATAAATATTTTGCTATTTATCATATGGTTTTATTTAAATAATTTTCCAAACTAATATTTTACCAACTTTATCCTTTTTAAACTAAAATATTAGATTATAATAAATTAAATTATTAAATTAAATAAATTACCCAAAATATCATATTTTATGATTTTATAAATTCAATTAAATTATTTTTCCTATTTTTCTATTCCCCTTTTTGCCCTTTTTCCCTTTTTCCCTCTTTCTTCTTTTCTTTTTTCTTTTTCCTTCCTCCCTCGGGCTGCCTCGCCAGGCCAGCCCTCTCCCCGCGCATTGGGCCTTCGGCCCGTCTCTCCCGCCTCCTCCCTCTTCTGCCTCGCGCACGTCGCCCAGCACGCCAGCCCAAACGCCTCCTTATTTTTCCCTGGACCGGCCGGCTCCCTCCTTTCCTGCGCCGGTCCAAGCCGCCCCGTCCCTTTCTTCTTCCCCTTTCTTCTTCTCCCACGCCCGACCACCATATCTGCCACGGTCGAGCACGCCGCCACCTGCAACTGCCACCGGCCACCACCTACCTCCCTGCCCTCTCTTTCTTCCTCTCTCCCCCGTCATTTTCTTCCCCAATTTGAACCAAACCGCCCCTCTACCATAGCTGTGTACCCCCCTTCCTTTCCCTCTTCTCCCCTTCTCTTTCCCCTGCCAACCGACCACCACCTGCCACCCTTGTCCTCTCGATCGGCCAGCCGCTGCCCCCTTTCTTCTCCCTCTTATTTTTCCTCATCTCCCCAGCCATTCATTCCCTATAAATTCGAACCCACACCCCTTCCCCCGAGCCTCTTCTCCCTTTTCTCCTCCTCCCATTCGTTCCCCATTTTTGTTGATCACAGCCGCCCGCCGCCGCTCGAACCACCTCTCCCAGCCCCTGCGCCGCCTTCTGCCACCGCCTACTACCACCCTGCACCACCACACAGCCCCTTCGAGCCCCGCACTTCCTCCCTTCTCCTCCTCTTCCTTTTTCTTCCCAGATTTTTCCCCTTACCGCCGAGCCACCTGCAACCGCCTCTATCGCCGCCGTTCGGCCACCTCTGCCGCCACCCAACCCACCGTTCGACACCCTGCAACCCCCTCTACAACCGCCATCCATTAGTTGGCCGAAACCAACCCTTGCACCCCTCCACTTTTCCTTCGTTCTCAACCCTTCCACCTCGACCCACTTCGGCAGCCACCTTCGCCGCCTTGCCTCCGCCGTCTCCGCCGCCCTATGCCGTCTTGAAACCGCCCTTTGCCTCCACCTACACCCCCTCTACACTCCTGCACCATTCCCCTGCCTTAGAACCTCCCCTAACCAACCTCTTTTCTAGCCTAAAGACCCTAACCCGAAAATGATGAATCTTGTTTCCTTCACCCCTCTTCCAGCCTTTGCCCCTCTCTTTCCTACATGAAACTCACGCTGCTCATGCAGCGTGAGGTCTCCATTTATTTTGAAAATTTCTTGGGTAAATTTTAAGGTAAAATGGTATTTTATGTTAAGTGTTTTATTAATTAAAATTTATAAAGTTTTATGCTTTGGTTCTTATTTCTAACATAAGTATGATGGACATTATTTTTAGGTGTTGAGTTGCTAAATATGCTTGGTAAGATTTGATATTTTGCGGGATTAAGGTAACCGTTAATCCTCCCTTAAATATATGGAAAAACGCATGCTAGCACATTTAGGGTTTAGTATGATTTTATGCATGTTTTGTATGCTTAGCATGATATGTTTATGGTTTCTTATATTGCTTGTTAAAAAGAAAAAAAAAGCATGATACCTTTTGTGCCATATGTAGGTATGTTAAATAAAGAAGGAGTTGGAATATGGGTAGAAATGTTAAACACTTGTTTATGATGTACCATGTTATTAATGCATGAATGATGTTATTGTTTAAGGGTATTTTAGTAATTATGCTTATGAGGTAAATAAATCAATGCGTGTAGTTTCTAATGAGTATTATGTTGAAAAATGACAAGTTGGTGGACTTAGATGATAAAAATGAAGTATTAATATCATTATTTTATGTAGTGTTAGTAAATTCATAAAAATGGTGAATAAAGGGGTTGAGTGGAAATTTTATAAGTGGAAAGGGTATTTCGGTAATTTTTGAGATAAAAGATTAATATGGAAATTTTATGATTAAATGGTTAAATGATAATTTACAAGTAAAGGATAAGATTGTAAGTTGTGAGAAAGAAGGGTAAAATGGTAATTTTGGAAGTAGGGGGTAAAATAGTAATTTTGGATGAAGGAGGGCACTATGGTAATTTTGGAGGTAAAGGGGAAAAATCGTAATTTCACAAGTAAAGGGTAATATGATAACTTTTATAAGTGAATGGTGAAGTGGTAATTTATAAGTAAAGGGGTAATATGGTAATTTGGAAAAGAAGGGCAAAATGGTAATTATGTATGGAAAGATAAAGATGGTAATCTTAGATGTGAAAGGGTAAAATAGTAATTTGTAAAGTAAAAGATGTATGGTGGTAGTTTTCATAAATAAAAGGATATAGTGGTAAATTTGGATGTAAGGGGTAAAATGGTAATTTTGTAAATAAAAGGATATTATGGTAAACTTGGGAGTAAGAGGTAACTTGGTAATTATGATAACGACAAAAGATAATTTAGCAATTAAATTATGATTGTAGAAGGGCAATTGGATAAGTATGATACTATAGAAGGGTAATTTGGTAAATTAACCAATTAAAGGGCATTATGGTAATTTTAATAATGGAGAAGGGTAATATAGTAATTTTGATTATGAAAAAGGGTAAATTAATATTGGTAATTATGAAGAAGAGTAATTTGGGATTTGTGATAATTAAAAAGGGTAAATGGCAATTAAAATAATTGAGAGGGGTAAAATGGTAATTATGATAAAGGAGAAGGGCAATTTGGTAATTTGTTCAACTAAAGGGGCAATTTGGTAATTTAGCCGATAAAAGGGTAAAGTGATAATTGTTTAACCAACTAAAGGGGCAAAATAGTAATCATGATAATGAAGGAGGGTAATTTAGTAATTTATCCAACTCAAGGGCAGTTTTGTAATTATAACAAAGGAGAAGGGCGATTTGGTAATATAACCAACCAAAAGGGAAATATGATAAGTGTAGTAATTATGAGGGGTGAATGGTGGTCTAAAAAGTGTAGGAGACAATTTGGTAATCTAAAGTGGACAAGGGGTAATTTGGTAATTATGCAACCTAAAGGGTAATACGTAATTTGGCGAGTAAGGAATGGATACTTAATAATTATATAAGAAAAGGGAAAATGAGTAGTTTGTACCTAACATGCCTTTGACATTGTGGAATATTAATATGATTAAATAATGCTGATTAGCCAAGTAAGAGTATCTAATGATTAGTATGGCCTTGATGGTTTCTCTATGACATCCTGGATAATCCTCTGAATAAGAAACGATTAATGATATCAAAACGATTGAAAGTGAATAAGTATCGGATTATCGTGCTTTTCGTGATCACCTTAATTAAGACACTATTACTTAAAGTGAAAGACCTCGAGATCGGGAATGGTGACTCCTTAGGGGTCGCTACCCTAAGGATGTGGTTTAGTCCACGATTATTCTGGTATTTGCTGGTGTGCCTTTGTGCCCCAGCCAGGCCCTATATCTTACTCTTCCTAGCTCTACGGACCTAGTTAGGGGGTATGCATACTTATGGATTAAGTGTCCTTGTCGGTAGGGTACTGAGTTAGCTTTATGCACCAGTACGACCAGGGTACCTTTGCGTCCTTGGGTTCATGGTTGAAGGGTACTGAGTAGCTGATATGCATCGGTACGACCGGTGTACCTTTGTGTCCCGGGTTATCGATCTCCCAATCGAGGCAAATAAATATGATTGATGTGCTGATTAAAGAAAGGAAAGATACTATAATTGAAAGTGGAATATTAATGAGCCGGGCCCAGTGATTTATGATATTGCGTACCGTTCTACCGGTTATAATAGTGGTCCGGGAGCGTGTTGCCCTGGTATGTGATTATGAGTACTGGTCCACCGGTTATAATAGTGGTCTAGGAGCGTGTTGCCCTGGTGCGTGATTATGAGTACCGGTCCACTGTTATAATAGTGGCCAGGAGCGTTGTGCCCTGGATGATGAGTTATCTGTATTCCGGTCCACCGGCAATAATAGTGGGGGTCCAGAGCTCAATAAAATCAGTTATGTATGTGAATAAGGTTATGGAAAAATACTAATCACTTATAGTGGAACACCATGTGAGTCGGGGCCAGACCGGTCCACCGGCAAATAATAGTGGTCAGGTGCGTTCTGCCCTGTGTGTTTATCTTCCGGTCCACCGGCAATAATAGTGGTCAGAGGCGTTCTGCCCTGTGTGTTGACTTCCGGTCCACCGGCTATAATAGTGGGGTTCACGTACTCACATGGATATAAAATATGATATTGATGGATTAATGACAGAATAATGGCTTAAGGCCCAAAGTATCGATCGTGACTTATAAAGTATTATGTTTGTCATTGTTATGTATGCATCTCTCATTATTTATATGTGTGTGGCTTGCATTATGTGTCGTATGAGGGCCTATCTTCAAGTGTGGTATTAAAGGGTTACTCAGTACCGTAGTACTGAAGGGATTCCCTTTATGGGGCCCCTGCCTATTCAATGGGCAGTGCCCTTGCAGGTATTTTCAAGTGCTACTCAAGTGGGTTACGGGAAGGAGAGTAAGGAATTTTCCGGTATCATGGCTTTTTCTCTTTCTCATTTAATTTCTCGGTTTTAAATGTTAACGTTGCTCAAGTAACCACCATTGGTGGATTTTATTCTTGAAAACGATTTGATGCGCTACTCTGATTTAAATATGTTGAAGTTCTTGCAATTTACTCTGATTTATGCATGTTGAATGTCTTTCGAATTGTATTTTATTTTCTTAGACTTAGCACTTGGTACTGGAACGGTATGAGTGAACCGGTCTGGTACTAGGTGTGGCGGTAATACTCCCAAAGTTCACATTTTGTTTATCTGCTTCCGCAATTATCTTTTAAATAAAATGAAATTTTTCAGTAGTGAATTTTGGGGGTGTTACATATTACGCTTCTTATTAGATGTATCCAAGATGATTTGATTACTCTCTTCAATATTGGATCCATACAACCTGCTAAAATAGGGAAAACAAGGAGTGTGGTTAGAATCAATAAAATCAAAGTGGGTCAAAGGCTTACCTCATGTTTCATGCTCATCTCCAAGAAAAAGTGGGGAACAAATGTTTAAAGATGGTCTATGGTAGATGAAAGTGATAGTCTTCCCATCCGTATACTTCTTTTTATTCACTTGATCCTTATTTTGATGGGATTCTTCTTCTACTTTTACAAGCTCTTCTTCCACATGATCTTGATTTTCAATGTTCTCTATGGGAACCTTCTCAACTAGCTCATCCTTACATTTAGATATGGCATCATCATACTCATAACTCTCACTTGAATTTGAAAATGAAGTACTAGAGAGCTCTTTTTGTGCTTGTAATTGATTGATCATGTTGACCACATAACCAATTTGATCCTCCAGCACTAACATCCTTTCATTTTGTATAATTTGGCTTTGCATCAGTTGATTTTTCCCATTTGTCAATGCTCAAAAAAATTCTCCATTTTTTTTTGAACTTGAGGGTTTTGAAACTTGAGAAGATTCTTGTTGAGGAAATTGATAATACTTTGAAGCTTCATATTTGCATGTATAAGGGTCTTGATATGGCACTTGGTAATGATCATTCATCCTCTATCTGAAGTTGGGGTGATGCCTCATTCTCGAATAGTATGCGTTTGTGTAGGGATCATGCCCTTAGAAAATATCAAAAGACTAAGTAGTAGGTTGTGTCCATCCTCCTCCTCTTATAGCTTGTGAATAGAAGGCATATTGATTTTCTTGTGTATGACACACTCCATTTGTATTAATAACTCTAGTAGTCGTAGCTACCTGTGAAATAAGAGTAGTGAGTTGGTTAAGTCTATTATTAAGATTACTTGAACTTACCTCATTAACTCTTGCATTAAGATTCATGCAAAGTTGTCCATAGCCCAAGGACCCTCTCATAGCCACCTAAAAGAACACTAACACTTCAAAAGGAAATGGTTAAAAGCAAAACAAAACACACCAAAAATCTAAAAAAAACTAAAATAAAAAAGAAAACACTTAAAAAAAATAAAACACACTAACTACTAACAGTCCTATTAATTTAGAGACGTGAGTGCCCACAAGCACTCTGACCTCTAAATAAAAGGAAGACACGAAAAACACAACACACTAAAAATACTAGAAAAATAAAGATGAAGTTAATAATCTTCAGCAACAACACCAAAAATTGACGTGGCCATAGCTATCACGTAATTTAAACCCTCTTGTTATGACTTTTAGTACTGGCAAATAGGGGTATCGTTCTAAATCAGGGATTGAGAGGGCTCAACTTTATTTAACTAGCTTAAAAATAAAATAAAAATAAAAATAAAAATAAAACCCTAAATAACAAAAAATAAATAAATAAGAAAAATACTAATGGGGGTTATAAAAATTAAAATAATAAAATAATAAAAGGAATAAGTAAAATAAAACAAAATAATAATAAAAATAATGGAAAACCCAAGATATGATAAACATGTTAGGGAAATCGAAATCCACTACTAGATTAGGTCAAAATATAATATTAATTTCTAAGTCATCTTTTAATCATGAGAAAGAGATCGACCAAGTTGTACTTCAAAAGCAGTTCCATACACCTTATATTACTTCCCTTAATTAATTAATATGACAAAGTGCCAATGTTAATCCTATTAAATACTAGTTGTATAGTAGCAATAAGTGGCTCTTATATTTAACTAGATTTAATGCATTAAGTATAATTGGAAGGGTGTCAATCTAAGTACCTATACTAGTACAATAAGCATGTCTAGTTGTATTTCTTTTCCTTGACCCACACGTATCTAAAGATTTTACTACTTCGGTTAGAGTCACAAAACTATTAGGTGAATTGTCATCTAACCTAACTGCAATTTATACATATAAATTCTAGTATATTTATATGGCCACCTAGTAGGTAAATAATCCTACACACTGTCACTTAGGAGGAAACTAGAACAAAGCATGCACCAAATAAATTATACTTGACAGAATTATGCATATAAACAATAGAAATTAAAATAGAGTCAAGGAACAATCTCACAAAATAATGAAAATAAAATTAATTCTCAAACCCTAATATAGGGTTTCAATTTATTCCCTAGCAACAAATATTCAGCCATCCATAATTATTAATTTAATTACACAAACATATATACCCAAAATATAAATTTAAAATAGAGAAAGAAATAATCGAAATTAATTATGGATGAAAGATAAAAAATTTATTTAGATAAATTTTTTTTATCTGAAATAAATTCTACTAGGTAAATTCTTCCCTATTCCTTTTTCTCTTGGTGGCCTTGAATTTCCATGCAAATAATTTCTTTTCTTGGCTGGTTCCTTAGTTCTCAGTGCCTACTCTTGAAATGCCTCAAAAATTCTAATTTTGTTAATTATTATTAAATAAGGTTTTATTACGAAAATATAATAAATAAATTACTTTTTTATTAAAATAAAAAGGAATTAATTAGGAAAAATCAAGAATAAATTTATAAGTATTTTATTTATGAGAAATTGGAGTATTTTAACTAATTAAGTATTTTTTTTTGAAAATTAATTTATTTATAATAAAAAGGAGAAATTAGTTCCAAATTAATATGAATTTTCTAAATTATTTAATTGAAGAAAATTAGGATGTTTTTCTAATTAAAATGGAATTTATGAAAAACCTTTTATAAATCCTAAATTAGCTTCAAAAGGGATTTAAATATTATTATTTTTAAATATCCCACATATTCCAATTAATTTAATTAACCTGACCTTCCTATTTTTCTTTTTCTTTTTCCCTTTTTCCTTTTTTTTCTTCCTTTTATCTTTTCTTTTCCTATCCTTTTCCTAGTTTGGGCCTGCCCTCTCTCGCGACCCAGTTCCTCTTCCCTCCTTCATCTCCTTCGGCATGGCCCAGCCCGCGCGATTGGCGCCTCCTTCCTTCTTCTTTTCTAGTCACTGTGTTTTACCCCTTGTTTTAATGATCACTGCCCGACCGGTCTCCTCTTCTTTTCTGCCCCGAACTGCCCGGTCCAACCCCCCTTCTTCCTTCTTCTTCCTTCCTCCTTCCCCAATGCCGCCGACCTACACCTGCACCGCCCGTCCCTAGTTTTTTGCCACCGGTTATGTCCCTTTAACTAGCCGTTTTCCTCCCTTTCTCTTCCACCTAATTCAGTGACCACATAGACCAATCCACCTCCCATTTCTTGCATCATTTCCCTCTCTTTTCTATGCATAATCCCTGCCCCAAAATTTGCTGCCACCGGCCAACCATCGCCGCCGATGACCCTAACCTTACCTGCCTTACCCCGCAACCGACCCACAGAACCCTAACCTCCCTTCTAAAATCTATAAATAACCCCATAATGAGCCCTACATTGAACGTTTGATCCCTACCTAGAAATCCCCGACCTTGCCACCACCACCCCTTTAGACGCCATTTCTACCGCCTCCGGCCAACACCACCACCCGTTCTGACCACCCAAGTACTCCTTGCACCGCCCTATAACTACCTAAACCTCTCTAATTCTTTGATTTTTCCTGCACAAGCCACCCTAGTTGTGCGAAGTAGCCCTTCGAACCACCATTAGCCACCACTTCCGCCGCTGCCGCCACTCCTTTCAACTACCATTCTTCTGTAGATCCTCTTCTATCTCCCTTACCTTTTTTCCCCCTTCCTCCCTCTCCTCCTCCCTTTCTCTTCTTCTTCCCCACTCGACCACCACCGCCGCCGCCGTGCGCCGCCACCTTTCACTGTGCCACCACCCTTATTATGTTCCTCTCCTTCTGGGCAACTCTAAACACTGCAACTTCCACCTTCATTCTCCCTATTTTGTTCCCAGCCTTCAACTTTTCCCCTTTTCTTCTCTTTTTTCAGCCACCACCGCAGCCGCCGTGCACCACCGCCGGTGGCGCCCCTCACTACTAGCCTAAGGTTGAACCCTAGACCCTCTCAACCCTTTTACCCTATTTTTACAAGCCTTAATCTATTTTATTTTATTTATTCAAAATATGTTATTGTTATTATTTCTATTATTACTGTTGTTGTTGTTGTTATTATTATTATTATTATTATTATTATTATTATTATTATTATTATTATTATTAATGATTTTATTATTATTTCTATTGAGGGTCGAAGCCCTATTATATTTTTAATTCGATTTTATTATTATTATTATTGTTGTTGTTATCTTTATTATTAATATTAATATGTTATTATTATTATTATTTTTTACTATTATAAAATTATTATTATTATTTTTATTATTATTATTTCATTATTATTATTACAAATATTTTACTAATAGTGTTGCTATTATTATTATTGTTATGCGATTATGATGATGATTATTATTATTATTATTATTATTATTATTATTTTCATTGTTAATATTATTATTCTATATAGGGCTGAAACCCTATTGTGCCTATTTTGAATTATAGTAGTAGTATTATAGATATCAAGTCTTATTATTATTATTATTATTATTATTATTATTACTAATATTTTATTACTATCATTTATTATTCTTATTAGTGTTATTATTATTATTATTATTATTATTATTATTATTATTTAATAATTTTATTATTTTTCAATGTAGGGTAGAAACCCTACTTTATGTTATCTTCAAATATTATCCTTACTATTATTACCATTATGATTATTATCATTTTTTCAAATATTATTATGGTTTTGTCATTATCATTATTACTATTTCATTATTATTATTATTACTAAATTTTGTTATTTATTTTACTAATATTATTATTGATATTATTTTAGTAAAGGGCCCAAAGCCCTTATTTCACATTGTTTTCGAATTATGCCCTTTTTATTATTATTGTTATTTTTATTATTATGGTTATTGTTACTACTATATTATTATCATTATTGATATTATTAGTGTTATTTATCTTTGCATTATTATTGGAATTAAATCTTTAAACCCTTATATTATCAATTTTTATAATATTACTATTATTTCTTATACCTTTAGCAAAGTTAGAAATTAGTTAATTTTATTTTTATTAATATGTTATTATTTTATCAAAACCCTAATGAGGCATAGGAGCGTGCTCCAAGACTGGTATCGTTTTAAGTAAGGGTGTTACTAAGGCCTATTATGTGTTAATGTGCATTATATGCTTTGTATGTTATGCATCCTTTGTTTATTATCGTGATCATCTCGTGTGTGGTATGGCATGGAGTTGAAGCATGTTCTTGTGTTGTTATATGGCCCGTGTATTATGTATATGTGATGAAATATTGTGATATGTGATGATTGGTTTGTGACCCTTTAGACATGCATGTGAGGATGTATAAAAGTGGTATTGTGTGGGAAAAAAAGGTTGAAAATGGGAAATGGAAAATGTGTTGACCAATGGGGAGTAAGTTGACTAAAGGGAAAATGAGCTGACCTAAGTATTTTAATGATCCATGATTGGAAGAATAAAATGGGAAATTTAGGGTTTCGTATGAGAGAATATAATTTATGGTTTTATATTGGAGAATCTAATCTATGAATTTGTATGGGAGAATTTAATCTATGATGTAACATGGAAGAATCTAATCTATGGTGTAACATAGGAGGATCTAATCTATGGCTTGTATGGATAAAATTTAGGGTTTTGTATGGAGAAACCTTGGGTTTTGTGTGGATTGAATTTATGGTTTTATATGAAAGAATCTTGGGTTTTTTCATGGAGGAATCTAGGGTTTTATATGGATGGATCTAGGGTTTACATGGTTGAACCTAGGGTTTTACGTGGGAGCTTAGGATTTACATGAAAATTTTGAATGGTTGCATGGGATGTGTAACGTCTGCATGGGAAGGTAATTTATGTATGGAAAGATAATTTGGGATGTGAGGAAGGTAACGTAAGTGTTGTTTGGGTGTTTGAATACTTTGGATGAAAAATAGTACGTGGAGTGATATAAGGGTACGTAGGAGACCGAGCTAGGGTTTGTGTGGACAATTAGGGTTTGGTGTGGTTGCTTAGGGTTTTTGTGGTATCATATGTATTTGGTGATTAAAGTGTAATTATGATGGTGGAATTTATGAGTTGTGATGTGTGGAATGTTAAAATGATTTGGGTCGTGTGAAATGGAGTGGGATGAACCACAAAAGTTAAAATTAGGGTTTCGAGGTAAAACCCTAAAGTGAGATGTGGAGTAGACTTGGAGGTGTGTAGTAGTGGACCTTGACCCACATATTTTGGTGTTGGAGTTCTATTATGATTTTGAGTAGAGAGGAAAGGTTGATGGACAAGTTAGAAGGTGTAGGGTTCTTATGACATGATACGAATTAGTTGGAAGTTAAGTGTAAGGGAGTGAGCCATGCATGTCCAGGGTGAAAGCTTTTGAATAAAATACTTAAGACATTAATCATGTAAAGTGAAAGAGTATTGAGCAAGGCCTAAACTGATCCACCGGCATAATAGTGGCCAGATACTATAGTATCCTGGAGACTGATCCACCAGCATATAATAGTGGTAGGGTATGTTACCCTTGTGACCGATCCATAGGCTAAAATAGTGGGGGATCTCGAGCTCAATAAACCAAACCCTACATTTTGCTAAGATATGGAAATACACTAATTACTTACAGCGGAACATCGTATGAGAAAAGGGGCTAGACCGATCCACCGACATATAATAGTGGTAGGACATGTATCCTAAGTGACCGATCCACCGGCTAAAATAGTGGCCAGGAGCCGAAGTGCCCTAGAGATCGATCTACCAACTAAAATAATGGGATTCCCATACTCGTATGGACTTGATAAAGAGTATTGTGTGAAAATAATTTGATAAAGGATTAATTAAGTAATTAATTTGGACTATATTGGATCTTGGTGTATTCACCTGAATGTTCATATTCCTTTATGTTATTATGTTGGATTATGCTCTTTTTATTATCCTACATGATTTTATGTGCTTATGTGTTGGCCTTAGTGCTCGATAACCTTACTCAGTATGTAGCGTATTGATCACCCTTTTCATGGGTGCTGCTCATTCCCACAAGTAGTAGGCCCTTCTGACTTTGTGCAGGTGGTGAGACATCAGTCAGGGTTGAGTATTGAGCTTGTGGTTGGCTCCAAGTTCGAGAGTGTATTGGTCGTATTCTCTCTTCTTGTTATTTTATCTCCTTTGGTTATTTCTTTTGTATCAGATTTACCCTTTTTGATTCATTACCTATATTGGGTATTTTAAATGAACCTTTTATCGGTTATAAGCTCATTTTCTTTTGGATATGAATTATAATTCTTTATGTGTACTCTTATTTTTGATGTATGATTCTTTCTAGTTCTTTTATGAACTCTTGGTTTGATTTACCCTCCAGCCATCCTAACTTTCCCTTCCCTTCCCCTTTTTCATTTACCCCAGACGACAACCCAAGCCCTACTTTCTTTTCTCCTTTTCCTTTTTTATCCCTTCCTTCTTTCTCCTTTTCCCTTTCTCTCCCCGTCCCTACGTCTTGATCTACTGACTTGCATAACCCCCACAACCGTTCACCATCCAACTTCTTCCCCTACTTTTCCTATTCCTACCATATAGGGCATACATGCTAGCGTATCCCTACACAATCCCCCCTATACACCCAACATTACCCATGCACACCTTTCACCCCTTGTACCACACTATCTGCATGTCTTCCTTCCCTATTACCCTCGTTTCACCTAACGATCGGCCACCATTGTCCACTTCCTCTCTTATCCTTATCCTTTCCCTACAACTGATCAATACCCCCTCCTAACACTATCTCTCCTCTCGTCTCCCTCATCGACCTCGCCTTGTACCTTTCCCTTCCCTTTCTCGTGCCTTTTACCATTGTTTCCACAGTAGCAAAGCCACACCGCCGCCCAAACTCCATCACTATCCCTTCCTTGCATCTCCCTACACCTACTAAGCCTCTCACCTCCCTCTTTCTCCCCTTCATCTCCTCTCCCTGAGCTTCTAGAATGGGTGGGTTGCACCACCTCACCGCACCACCACCACAAGCCCATTCTCTTATCTCTATATTGCCGCCACACCTCTACCTCTTGCACAGGTGCACAACCTATGTAGCCAACCCTCTCCACCACCTTCCCCCTATATTTCCCTTCTTTCTCCTCCCTTACCCCTAGTTGTGCCACCACAAACCGTTGTGGCTTCCGCCGTGATCTACAACCCCTTCCACAAGCATACCAAGTGTAACACAATCATTAACCACCAAAAGACTAACCCCCACTCTTTTTCCAACATAAACCACCTTCCACCTTATGTAGCCACTGCCACCGTGACTGCCACCGCACCTCCCTCCACTCCACTTGCCTATTTTGGTCACCCCACTTTTCTTTTATCTATTTTGATCTTCATCTAATTAAATTTATCATCATCATCATCATCATCATTATTTTTTTTTATTTTAAGAAAGAAAAAAGGGAAAAAGGAAGGAAAAGGGATAAGATAGCCTAAGTGTGTGTATTCCCATTTTAGGGACTATTTTCGTGATTGCAAGAGAGGAGGTGTAGGGTTTTCTTGTTTTAAGATAGGAATCATTGGAGCGAAGATATGGCCATAGTTAGGGACTTGTACTTATGTGATTTTATTAGGCGTTAACTAAATACCTACATGAAATGTTACATGTTCTAAGGTTACTTGTGCAGCTTGGCTTGCAAGGATCTAAGATAAGAATATGTGTGTGTTGGTTCATATGTTGATGTGTAATTCTATTATCTCGTACTACATGTTTTGAGGATTGTTGAGAAGTTTTTATCTTTTAAGCCAAGAGGATTAGGTAGGGTATTAGAGACCCAGAGGCATTTTGGTTAATATTTGGGAAAGTGGCATATGGGGAAAATCTAGGGAAAAATTTAGTATAATATCATTTAGGAAATGTTCAATAATAATAATGGTAATTATAAAAGTGGGTTAGGGCAGACATTGCATGGAGAGGACTGAATATGCATAGGGTGAGTCAAACCTAATTCGGTTAATGTTTGGGGGTCGCTAAGTGAGGGATGGTTGTTAAGGATGGTTATGGTAGGAGATCATGGTATTCTTCATTAGTTTTGCGAAAAAAGGGGGATTCCTTAGATGCTAGGGGATGGGAGAGTACTAATTGTTTGAAACTAAGGTTTTGGAGGTGGGATTTGGGTTGTGCCTTTAAACTATGATGTTAAATATTCTTTGTGAGGATTGTTTGTTAAGTGTTATGGTTAGGTGGGATAACGAGTCGATATAACTACTAAAGGGAAATTAGGGTTTCGAGAGGAGTCCATTAGGGTGGCTATTATTCCATATGTGAAATAAAGAAGTTAGGCTACTAAACTTTAGGGGATGGATAATCATCTTATCATTTTCTTGGTTGTGAAAGTTTAGGGCTAAGTAAGTAGTGGATAAGGGGTTAAGGTCATTTGGGCTAGACTAAAGTTTCTAGGGGTAACACTATGGGCTAGATGTATTATATGTGAGGAATGGGGGAAATAGGCCATGACCCATGCATGAATGGGGTTCCTAATTATAGGGTTTTGTTGTTCCACAATGTGGGGACTCAAAGGATCATTAGGGGGTGAGAATTTCCTAGAGTTGGGAAATTATGGTTTCCAAGAGGCTTGGGTTAGGCCAAGGTGGTAGTTGTTAAGGAGTCATACATGGGTCATGTATGGTTATGTGTGATATCTTAATAAATAAGACATGAATAAAAAACTAATCACTTAAAGTGGAAGATTACTTGAGTCACGACCAATTGTACCTTATCATGTTATGAAATGCTTTCTGTGCTATATTTATCATGTTTACGCTTATTTATTTACTATGAATTGTAGTTGTATGAAGATGGTTTAGGGCCAGACTTATACCAGTTACGGTAGTAACACTCTGTAACACCTAAATTTTTTACTTTTGAAAATTTGTATTTTATAGAGAAAGTATATAGGTAAATTATTGGGGGTTATGGTCGTAGTTGACATAAGTCTTGTTCATTCAACCATCCTTACATCAATAAAAAAGGCTAAAATCATTTCTAGTAACATAAGAAAATTAGAAATAAAAGAAAAATTTATAGTACAACATGAGTTTGGAGCTTAGCTTCAAGTTATAATAAAAAAAATACAACATAAGGGAGAACATGGATCAAGAGTCTGAAAAGGTATCTGGGTGAATACATCTATTGGATAACATTACTCTTCACCCAAACACCCAGTACATATAAGGTCACTCATCCCCATAGATTGTATCATATGCAAGATAATCATCTAGGGAACCTTCTTAGACATGCACATAAGAATTAGGGTCTTTGCTCATATAAATGAGTAGTACTTATAAAATGGGTGGTCAATATGCTAAGTACTGGGTATGAGAACAATACTATCAAAATAAGGATACAAATAACACATGAACTCCCAACAAGTGATAGCATACATTCATTAAATGAAACATCTCTCATGATAGATAATGATCTATATCTCTTTATTAAGTATAATATATTTTCATTCTTTTATATATATTGAGTGCAGGAACCCCACTATTCTTAAATGGGTGGAACGGTCTAAAACACCTTCTCGGGTACAACTCACTTGACCTGTAACTGTTATCTAGTGGAACGGATCTAAAAATATCACCTTTTTGGGGTAGAATTCTCCTGAGCTAATATTTTATCCGGTTGTCACTAAAACACAATGGGCAAAAGGAAGAAGAAGGAACAAGAAGTGGTGGTTGGCGGCGATGGAAAATGATGATGCTGGGGAAGGCTAGGTGACCTTGGGTGGTCAGCCTAGCTGCTTTAGGAGGTGTTTGGTGGTGCATGATGGTGTTGGTGGTGGAATTAGTAGTGTGGTAGGTAATAAAGGAAGAAGAAGAAGAGGGAAACTAAGAGGGGCTCAAGTAGTGGCTCTTTGACACAAAAATGGTAGAGTGGAGGCCAAACAAAAAGGAAGGAAGGATAGTGTTGTTTGTGTGTGTGTGTGTGTGTATACATACATACATACATACATACATACATACATACATACATACATACATACATACATATATAGGCATTGGTGTGAACGACGGGAGAAAATAGGGGGAGATGTGCGAGTAGATGATGCGTTGGGAAATGGTGTAGGTCACAAGGGATGGGAGTGGAGATGAGAGTTGTGTGTTATGGTGAAATTTAAGGTGATGGTGATGGTGAGTATGTATGTTGAACAACGATGAGAAAGGAAAATAAGGAAGGTAGAGGATAAGGTGGTGTGCATGTGTGCACAAGTTAGGCAACAAAGAAGAAGATGGGAAGATTTGTGATGGATGATTGATGATGGGAGATGGTGGAAGTGGAGGGGAAATGAAAGTTCCAAATGCAACATGCTTCAAAATTCAACTATTATTGTTAAGTCAACAGGAGAAAGGAGAAAGAAAAAGGAAAAAGAGAAAAGGATGGTTGATTAGTTTAGGTAATTTTAGATTAGCCAAAATAGTTGGGAATAGTGACAATTTTAGCGGGGTTGAGATAGGGTTACAAAATATGGTTTATCCGAGACAAAGATTTCAGATTTGGTTAAGGTTTTGAGATTAAAAAATTGCGTTAAGGCTAAAAATAAGATTTTCACAATATTAGAATCAAATTAGGGTGCTAATGATACAGAGTTAGGATAAGAAAAATTTTGAGGTATTACATCACTACCCCCTTAAAAGAGACTTCATCCTTGAAGTCAACAAGTCTAGGCTAGAAAAGAAGTGAAAAAGTATGTAAAAAAATCAATCTCGGTGGTTAGATTTATCAAAGTTACTAATATACTGCTGAGCACTTCCCCATTAAAAGAAAGAAATCCCCAAACCCTAACACACTTCACCTAAAAATCTTAGGATGCGCCTTATGCATATCCTTCTCAATCTCTCAAGTCGCTTCTTCTACTCCATGATAGCTCCAAATAATCTTTACGAGCGGAACCGAGCTCATTCTGATCCATTGAATCTTAGTGTCGAGAACCCTCGAAGGCCTCTCCTTATAAGACAATTAATATGTGACGTACTTCCTCACCTACGAAATGTGGAAGATGTTGTGAACTCGAGCCAACTCTCGTGGAAGAGCTAGGCGGTATACAATCTCACCAACCTTATAAAAAATCTCATACTGATCAATATAACTTAGGCTCTACTTACCCTTTTGACCAAATCTCTACACTTCCTTAATAGGTGAAACCCTCAAGAGAACTTTATCCCCTGACTCAAAACCATCACTACAACATCTCTTATCCTCGTAGCTATTCTGATTACTTTGAGTTTCTCTCATTCTATCCATAATCAACCAACCTATTTGAGTCATCTCTACAATCATCTCTGATATCCAAGTACAACAGTCTTACTATTATCATTCCAGCATAAAGTTGTTCGACATTTACAACCATAAAATGCCTTAAAGGGTGCCATTGCTAAACTAGTATGATAACTATTGTTGGAAGAGAACTCATCCAAATGAAGATGATCTTTTTAACTACCTCAAAAATCTAAAACACAAGCACAAAGAATCCTCTTGAGTTCGACTCATTCTCCCAGTCTATTCATCCATATATGGGTGAAAGGTGGTACTCATTCTCAATCTCGTGTCCTTAGCCTCCTAAAACTTCCCCTAGAAGTATGAAAGAAATATTGAATCTTGATTGGAGACTATGTCTGTATGGGTGTGATGCCTACTCACCACAAACCTTAAATATGCACCAATAAGTAATTCATACTTTAAGTTGACTTCATTAGCATAAAAAGCAGACTTATTTAACTTCTTGAAAATAACCCAAATCATATCACAACCGCTATGAGTCCTCGGTAGCCCCCTCACAAAATCAATTGAGATGGAGTCTCACTTCTACCTCAGAACATCTAAAGGATCAACTTAACTTGCAAGTAACTGATGCTCAACCTTAACCTTGTGATAAGTTAGGCATATTGTCACAAACTCTACTACCTCTCCCTTAATGCAAGGCAACCAATAGATCTTCCAAAATTCCTCATACCAATACAACTTATCCCCTCCTAGGTGGATGGAATACGGAGTACAACGACCTTAAATAATTTAGTGCTTTAGATCAGCATAACTCTATAGTACACACAAACAACCTCTTTAGCAAATTCTATCATCCTCATGAATCTAAAACCCTAACCTTTACCTTCTTAAATCTTCTACTAAATCACCTTGAGTTTAACATCCACAGGCTGTTCTACTCGAATCCTATTAAAAATTGTTCACGAAATCTTCAAAGCACACATTTGAATCTCCAAGTCACCCTATAGGATTATCTCTATCACCATCTCACCAAACTCTTCCAATAGCTAACTAGACACCACAACAAAACTAAAAGAATATGATGACTTCCTACTCAAGGCATCTGCAATGACTTTATCCTTACCTTTGTGGTAGGTTAACTCAATATCACAGTCCTTCACTAACTCTAGCCACATGCACTACCTCATATTCAACTCCTTTTAAGGAAATATATACTTTAGGCTCTTATAATCAATGTAAAAGTAACACTTTGTCTCATACAGATAATTCTTCAAATCTTTGATGCAAAATTAATGGTTTCTAGCTCTTGATCATGCATTAGATAGTTCTATGCATGCTGCTTCAATTGATGAGAAGATTAAGACAATACCTTACCAAGGTGAATCAAAAACAACCCATCCCATGATTTGATGTGTCACTATAGACTTCAAATCCATTAATACCAAAAGGTATAGTTAAAATTGATGTTTTAGTCAAATGGTGCTTCAAATCTTAAAATGCTATCTCAAATGCATCATCCCATTTAAATCTTTTCATCATCTTCAAAAAGTTTGTCAAAGGACGAGCTAACATTGAGAATACCTGGACAAAGCATCTATATTAACTAGCCAAACTAAGAAACTACATACCTTGGGGATGCTAGTGGGTGCCTTTCATTTAGTCACTACTAGAATATTTACTAGATCCACGACGACTCCTCTTGCTCACACTATGTGTCCCAAAAAATGCAACCTCTTAAATCCAGAACTCGCACTTAGAGAGTTTAGTATACAACTTATGCTCTCTAAGGAGTGACAAAATCATTAGTAGATGCTCCTATCTACTATGAGAATAAACCAAAATGTCATAAATGAAAACCACAACAAACCGATCAAGAAATGGTTGAAAAATCCTTATCATCAAGTCCATAAAGATCACGGGCGCATTAGTGAGCCCCAACGGTATCACTAGAAACTCGTAGTACCCATACCATTTCCTAAAGGCCATCTTCATAATGTCTGTCTCGGTGATTCGTAGATGATGATAACTTGACCTCAAGTCAATCATTGAGAAGGTCAAAGCACCCCGAAGCTAATCAAAATAGTCATCAATCCTCAAAAGTGGATAGCGGTTCTTCACTGTCAACTTGTTCAACCCACGATTATCTATATACAAGCAGAGGCTCCTATCCTTCTTCTTCACAAGCAACACTAGTGCTCCCCATGGAGACGCACTTAACCATATATACCTGTGAGCCAATAAATCCACTAATTGAGTCTTCAACTTGCTTAAATCTAATGTTTCCATCCGGTATGGGGCCTTAGAAATAGGTTCATCTTCTGATATGAACTTAATGGTGAAATCTATCTCCCATACTAGCATCATACTTGGAATCCCCTCATGAATCACTTCTAGAAACTCTTGTGCAATAGAAATTCCCTCCAATACTAAGATGTCCTTGTTGAGCTCCTAACTCCATAAAGAAAAAGGGTTACCTCCCTACACAAAAGAATATAATGTGTGGGAAGATATAACCTTTGTCATAAGCCTAGGCTTACATCTTAGGTAAGAGACCCTAGCACCCTAACGTCCCTTCAACAACACTCACTCATACGAACAATCTATCACTACCTTTTATCTCCTTAACATATCCATCCCAAGGATAATATCAAAATCTTTAAGGTCTATCTCAACCAAAAATATTAGAAAGTCTACCTCACCTATCTCTAAGGCCATATAAGAGTATAGCCTAGTATACTCCAATCTATCCCCAGAAGGCATCAACATAGATATAGATATAATAGAAGATGAAGTCAACGCAACTTCAGCAACAAATAAAGAAGACACAAATGATAGAGCTGCTACCCAATCAAAGACACATAACCTTGTAGCAATAGGATTGAGAACATACCAATAACCACATATAACTACCTATTAGCCTCTACTTGGTTGATTAAATCTAATCATCCGTCTAACTCTAATCTTTAGGATCCTCTACATTACCATCTAGAATCCTAAGTCTGACCTCCTCCCATATGAGGGATAGGGGAGGCTCTTGTAGTCTTCCTTGACTCTTTCTTGGCTATCCACTAGTTGGGGTAGGTTGTCTCTATTAAAACTACTACTGAGGCTGCTAGTAGGTCAGCTGCTGAAAAGGTTGCTATTGTAGAATCAATGGGTACAACTACTGATATTGACCCTACGGATGCTAAAACTCAAAAGATCAGTGCCCTAACTAACCGCACATCTTACACGATATTGGAGTGCTCCAGCAGCTCCTCTACGGATGATCTTGACCATAGAAATGACACATGAAGCTCCTCGATTAACCCTAAGATTTTCCCTAACCCTGGTGTTGATATTGATCTCCCTGAGGCTAATTTTAAGCTCTCTACTGAAACCCTAGAGGTCCTCCTCCTAGGTACTGGATCTTTGATGAGTTCATATTTTGACACATTTTATACCCTTATAATCTTAGTTTTTCGTATTTTATTTAACTAATATAGGTGAATAATTATTGTTTTATGCTTAAGTGGTAAAAATTTCATAAATATTATTATTTGAGCTAAAATAATAATAATTAAGTAAATTTAGAATGATATTGTTTATTAATATTTATTTAATTTTATTTTGTAGGTTTTGTTTTTTTTTTATAAAAAAATAAAAATATAAAAAAGAAAAAAAAAGATTAGGACCTTTGGACCAACGGCCAAAGGCCGAAGGCCCAATGGCCAGGGAACGATGAGTAAGGCAACGAAACCAAATAGGTCTCGGCGCACAGAATCAAAGAAAAGTCAACAGGGCTGACGTGGCGTGGGGCAGGAGCGAAAATAAAAAAGAGCAGCAGAGAGATTGAGAAAGGCGTGCGATGGAAGGCAGAGCCTTCAGAGGCTCGGTGGAACGCAGTAGAGGAGAGAGCCTTTACAGGCTCGGGCAACGCAGTTGACACACGGACGACGCACAGGGAACAACCGCCGCACGGAGTTCGAGGCAGCAGCCTCCGTCAGCCCTGTAAGTGAGAATAAAGAAAAAAAGAAAAAGAATTGCCGCACGGAAATAAAGGCCGAGAAGGAAGAAAAATTAGAGGAAGAGTTTAATACCGGTAGAATTTATTTTAGATAAAATTAATATTTATCTGAATAAATTCTTGATCTTTTATTCAAAATTAATTCTGGTTATTTCTTTCTCTTATTTTTAATTGTAATTAATTCTATAATTATGAGTGGCTAATTATTTATTGTTAGGGAATAAATTGAAACCCTGGATTAGGATTTAAATTATAATTTTATTTTCTTTGTTTCGTGAGATTGTTTCTTGACTCTATATTAATTGCTATCGTTTATATGTATAATTCTGTCAAGTATAGTTTATTTGGTGCACGCCTTGTTCTGGTTCCTCATAAGTGACAGTATGTAGGATTATTTTCCTGCGAGGTGGCCATCTAAATATACTAGAATCTATATGTATAAATTACAGCTAGGTTAGATAATAATTCACCTAATAGTTTTGTGATTTTAACCGAAGTAGTAAAATGTTTCGATACGTGTGGGTCAAGGAAAGGAAATACAGCTAGACATGCGTTTTGTACTAGTCAAGGTACTTAGATTGAAAGCCTTCCACTTACACTTAATGCATTAAATCTAGTTAAATATAGGAGCCGCTTGTTGCTGCTATACAGCTAGTATTTAATAGGGTTAATATAGGCACGTGGTTGTATTAATTAATTAAGGGAAGTAATATAAGGTGTATGTACCTGCGTTTGGTGTACAACTTGGCCGATCTCTTTCTCACGATTAAATATTGACTTAGAAATTAATATTATATTTCAACCTAATCTAGTGGTGGATTTTGATTTCCCTAGCATCTTTATCATATCTACGGTTTCCCATTATTTGTATTAGTTTATTTTATTTTATTTTTTTATTCCTTTTATTATTTTATTATTTTTATTTTTATAATCCCCCATTAGTATTTTATTTATTTATTTATTTTGTTTTATTTAGGATTTTTAGTTTTATTTATTTTTAAGCTAGTTAGATAGAGGTGAGCCCTCTCAATCCTTGGCTAGAACGATACCCTCATTTACCAGTGCTACAATTGATAGCAAGAGGGTTTAAATTGCGTGCCAGCTACGGTCACACCAATCTTGCCTCTAGAAACCTATGAATCCGACTTCCTCTTCCCCAAAATGGAAGCATGCTTATAAGATGATACATGTCCTCCCATACACTATGGCTGAATCTTGAAAAGCTAAGGTACCCATCATCCATTGGATGCTGAAGTGGAGCCTTTTCTCAAATAGATAGACCATAATCAACTCACTAGTTATGATCCTCACTACAAACATCAAAAACTCCATAAACCAGGTGTGGTATTGTCTCACCATCATAGTACCTTACGCCAGCTACATGAAATCCTTCAGCTTATCTCTCTTATGACTCTTAGGGTGTAACTTAGCATGAATCGCTGCCTTGAAGTTCTTCAGGACATCTGCAATGTATCCTATGCATGAAGACGTACCCACAAAGTGTCAGCAACTACACGTAAGAAGAAGGCTACTATACCTACCTTCCGATTAGGAGGGTGATAAACTATCTCAACCATCCTATCTGAATCTAAAGTTCATCCCCCTAGGATTACTAGGTCATCATCTTTGGCACAGATTGGCAGGTGATGTCTCATAACCATCCAAAGAAAATATTCTCCAATAACCTCTAGTGGGTGATACTGAGTTGGTGGCGGTGGCTGAGGTGGATGTCAGGCAAACTGAATGAATGCTTCAAATGTCTCCATCAAACAAACAACATAACCTTTAAGTTCCATCATGACTAACTAACTGGAAGATAAAAGATGTGTTAGAACTAGGCCTTCCTAGCTTACCAATACAAAATGCACATAATCACATTTCAAGGCCAGTTAGATGACCCATCCTCGATTCTTCACAAGTTAATCCGAGTTTTCAAAAAGAAAATAGGTTTTTCTATAATGTGAAATAGACCATTAAAAATCAGATGAGGGATCATTAAAAGAGGGATACAAATAACATATACATTCATAATGTGAAATATACCGAGAAAGGGAACTATAATATTAAAAGAGGGATACAAATAACATATACATTCATAATAGGTGATAGTATATAGTAAATAAAGCAAACATCTCATAGGAGAGATAATGATTTAGATCTCTTTATTAGGTATAATCTATTTTCATTCTTTTATATATGTTGAGTGAAGGAACCCCACTATTCTTAAACTGGTGGAACGGTCTAAAATACGTTCTCAAGGACAACACACTTGAGATGCTATTATTATCCAATAAAATAGATGTGAAAACATCACCTTCTAGGGGCAGAATGCTTCAGAGCCACTATTCTCTTCGATGGAACGTAATATATATATATATATATATATATATATATATATATATATATATATATATATATATATATATATATATAAATCACCTTGTTTTTGACTCATGTACTCTTCCACTTTAAATCATTAGTGTCTTTTTCATACATTATATTGTTATATTTTTAATACATGATGAGTAGGGGACCCACTATTCTTAATTCTGTGGAATATATTGAAACACCTTTTCTAGGCAAAACGCTCCTGAGCTACTACTCTTTCCAGTGGAAAGGATATTAAAAACATCATATTCTTTGGACAACATGCACCCAATCCACTATTCTCTTTGGTGGAATGAAATATAAAAATGTCACCTTGGCTTTACTCACTTGCTCTCACTCTAAATGATTAGTAGGTCAAGGTCCTTAATATCATCCAATCCTAATTACACATTCCTAGCATTCAATCCCCCATATTGATTATTCAACCACAAATTATAATATATCCTACTCAAATATCATCATTATTATCATACTTGGTATTCACGACCTAACTCTCACGTCAAACATATATAGTTAAAATCTTATCCTAAGGTACTACCCACTGGATTATTGAAACCCTAATTTCATAAGTAGTCACAATTCTTCCCATAAGATTTGTATGGTTACCAAGTTCAATAAACATCCTCATAAGGCTCATCATTAGCAATATATCTAGAATTCAGATAACCTTTAGGTTTTACACATGGAATAATTATATTACAACTTTAAATTGTTAAGCCATAATTAGACCATTATTTCATTTTGAAGGACCCCAAAATAGACCATAATGCTTGCAAACATTTCTCAATATATCATTATCATATTTTGATCTACGTAACACATAAAATACCACAATTTCCTTCTTATCCAATAATAACCAAAATACCCTTAAGGACAAACAATAGCATTTACTTTTTAAATTCTTGTACCTTCTACACAAATTATTTTTAAAATCCACCAATCATCATCATACCTCATAAATATGCTAATGTCCATTTATCATAGCTTATTAAACCCATATTTTATGCATTAAAATATATTTCAAACAAATATGTCACTAATATAACTAAGTCATATCCAATCCTCTTACCTATTCTTACTTTATTTTAAACGCAATATCTATATCATCAAAAAAACATCATAACTAATATATATTAAATCATGTAGCACAATATCATGATAAACATGAAAAACTAGGGATGTAAACGGGGCGGGTATTACCCGAAACCCGACGGATTTTATTCGACGGATACTTAAACGGATATGGATAAACGGATATGGATACGGATATGGAGGATAGAAAAAAATATCCGTCGGGTTCAGGTACGGATACGGGTATGGGATATCCATACCCGTACCCGTAACCATACCCGTATCCATATCCGTACCCGTTTACCCGATATATAATTACCCTTTTACCCTTAATTTTAAAATAAATATAGTATAAATTAAGGTTAAAATTGTCTTTTGGCTTAACTATAAATGGGTTTATCCGTCGGGTACTATTCATTAACGGGTAAACGGATAATCCGTCGGGTAATGGATATCCAACGGATACGGATACGGATATGTCAACGGATATCCGTTCGGGTACGGGTACGGATTCGGGTACGGATTTTCTTATCGGGTACGGATACGGGTATGGTAATACCCGACCCGAACCCGCCCCGTTTACATCCCTATGAAAAACCATACAAGCAAATAACACACAAACCCTAAACATCGATTAGTATCCTCACCAACTAGGATATTAGGCTCTAAGCACATAAATCCTAGACCTCCTCCTTTGAGGTTATCGAAATACCACCTCCATAAAAAAAAATAGGCTAGGCTTGAAGAGGTTAACCAAAGAATAAATCTAGGTAAATAGGGTAAAAATGGAAATAATTGTAGTCAAATGGAAGCTTGAGTTGTGTGGATGTGCAGTAGAATGTATGATGGAGCTATGGTAAATTTTTGGTGGTTTTTGGTTAAAGTTTGGGGGTAAAAATGGGTGAGAGGAAGAATAAGGAACAAAGAAGAGATGATTAGTAGCGCTAGTGCTGGGGAACGTTGAGGCAACCATGGTTGGTCAGCCAACCAACTTTTGGAGGCATATGGTGGCGCACGGTGGTGTTGGTGGTGGAATTGGTCATGCGGTTGGCAATATAGGAAAAAATGGAGGAGGAAGAAGAAGAGGAAAAAAGAGAGGGGCTTGGGTAGTGACTCTTTGAAACAAAAATGGAAAAATGGAGGCTAAACAAAGAGGAAGGAAGGAGCGTGTGTAGTACACACACACACACACACACACACACATATATAAGCATATGAATGCATAGTGGGAGAGAATAGGAGCAGACATACGAATGGACAATGTAGGGGGAAATTGTTTAGGTCACGAGGGGTGGCAATGAAGATGATGGTTGTGTGTTGTGGTGAAATTACAAGTGATGGTGATGGTGAGTGTGTATGTTGTGTGAGGATGAGAAAGAAAAAGTAAGAAGCCAAGGGTATAGGATGGTGTGTGTGTGTGTGTAGGATAGGCAACAGAGAAGAAGGTGGGAAGATTAGTGATAGATGATGGATGAGAGTGGATATAGAGAAGATGATGGGAGATGGTTCAAGTAGAGGGGAAATGAAAGTTGTAGTTGCAAGCTATAACAAAATATTCAACTATTACAGCTAAGTCGATAGGAGAAAGGAGAAAGGGAGAAAAGAAAAGGAGAAAGATAAAAGGAAAAAGAGAAAAGGTTAGGGGATTAGTTTAAGTGACTTTACATTAGCCAAAATAGTTAGGATTAGTGGTATTTTTAGCGGGTTTGTTCGGGTTTACGATTTTAGATTCGCTTAAGGTTTTAGGATTAAGAAATTAGGTTAAGGATAAAAACAAGATTGTATAGGAATTAGAATCAAATTAAGGTGCTAATGATATGGGATTAGGATAAGTAAATTTTCAGGTTGTTACACACCCCATCTTATTGTGTATGATTTTACATTTAAAATAAAAAATTTCAATGGTGATTTTTAGGAGTGTTACATGTTGTTATTAGAGCCTTGGTTCTAATAAGTGCCTTTTATTTTTTTTAAAACTTTGTTAAAATAATTTTTTTCTTGAGTTTTAAAATGATTTTTGTACCGTAGAAAATTTTAATTTTTCCAACAAATCCTATTCCACTAGTGAGGAATGTAATGGATAGCTTAGAAAACCCCCAAAGGGGTAATGTGTGAATGGTATTTAGTGAAGTAGAAGGTTCCAACCTAACCCATATCTTATTTTGCAACTAGTTGAATTAAGATGAAAGGATAGGCTGGGCGGATCGAGGAGGCCTTTAAAGCCTTCATGGAGTTCGTACAGTGCCATCAACAGCCACCCCCACCTCCACTTCATCACTAGGAGGGAGTTGTGGAGGACGACCTCTAGAGTTCATTACACACTACCCTCCACTATATACTACTAAGGATGACCTAGTGATTTTGGAGGGATAAATTTGAGACATGGAATGCACCTTTGAGGTAGTCAATTATCCCCCAGATAGTTAGTATAGCATCATGGCATTCTTAATCAAAGGTTTTTCAAAAACTTGGTTGGTTGGGTGTCATACGAAGGATGGTTCACATATATCATGGGAGGCATTCATGATCACCATATGCACCCAATTCTACTGAGAGTGTGGTAAAACTAATAGGATTAAGGAATATATGTAGCTCACCTTGAGATGCATGATAGTGTGATAGTATTATACCTAATTCATAGAGCTTCTAAGGTTTTCCCCTAGCATTGCATATAGCAAGTTGATCATGGTCTACTATTTTGAGTAGGGGTTCCATTTCAATATCTGCTAGATGATGGGGTAGTGGCTTTCCCAGCCTTAGCCACTCTGTATATGTGTGTATGCATCGTAGCTACCATGGTTTAGGAGGAAGAATCAATCCTAAGGAAGATAAGGCCAAAGACCCAGGGTTCTGAAAGTAATACCTAGCCCCGAGGAGGCTGACTCTTAGCACATCAGTAGAGGGGTCATGTTGGGAACTATAGGCCACCAAGGGGTTTTTCCTACAAACGTTTTCGTAGGAACCACTTGGGACGTGATGCTACAAGATTTATGGAAAACCAAGTCACTGATCCTTCTAATGCTAGAACTAAAGAAGCTTGCATCAGCCTTAGGGATATCAGTTCTAATAGAGGGGACCACTATTGCCACAATAGTAGGCCTACTAGTAGTATACCTACTAGGAACCACCTCTACAATTCTAGTAGAGGTCACCTACCCCATCTAGTGCATAGATCCAAGAGATTAATGGAAGACCACTAGGATCTCGTCCTTTTACTTAGAGGGGTGGCCAAGAATAAACTATTAGAGGGCATACAAGGAGCTATCAAGGAAGTCATCTAGATGCCTAAACGTCACTAGCTAGGAAAAGGGTGATAGACAATTGGATGTGGTTATAGGTATATTTACCATCCTATGACTTCTAGTACATATACTATTTGATTTAGTCACCTTTTTTTTTTCATTCATGCCTACTATATTGGTTGCTAGGGCTAACCTATCACCATCTACGAGAGTAGCTCTATTTGTGATGTTACCCTCAAGAGATAAGATGGATTGCACTAGGATCTACTCAAAGGCGACCTTCGTGATAAGTGAGGTAAAATTCCTAGTGGACTTGGTTGAAATGGATCTATGAGACTTTGATATCATAATAGGGATGGGTATGCTTGGAAGATAACGTATAGTGATAGACTATGCATTAGAATGTGTAGTGTTGCAAGGCCGAATTATATTAGGGTTTTGTATAATAAATCTAAGCCCAAGTAACATTCTAGTTGTTTAGGACTTCCCTGATGTGTTTTTAAAGGATAGCTCAAGTATGTCGTTGGTGCACAAGATCAAATTTACCATTGACCTAGTGCTAGGGGCCGAAATGGTGTCAAGAGCCCCTTATAGAATGATAGCGCTAGAGTTGAAAGTGCCAAAGACCCAGCTAGAGGAGTTCCTAGACCACAGATATATTCAGCTAAGTGTGTCTATGTGAGGAGTACCAATCCTGTTTGTGAAAAAGAACGAAGGGAGTCTCTGTCTTTGCATTGATTACTAAGGGCTGAATTAGTTGACATTCAATAACTAGTATGCACTTCTGAGAATTAACAACTTGTTTGATCAGCTATAGGGTGTTATTGTCTTCTCTAAGGTGAACATGAGATTAAGATACACAAGTTATGAATTATGGATGCTGACATCATGAAGACAACATTTTAGACATAGTATGGGCATTATGAGGATATGGTGATGCCTTTTGGGCACACTAATACACATCCTATATTTATCAATTTGATTACTAGGATCTTTAGGCCATTCCTTCACCATTTTGTAGTAGTGTTTGTTGATGATATTCTCATGTACTCTCTAGGAAAGGAGGATCATGGCCAAAAACTTTGCATTATTATCTCACTCCTTCAGGAGCACCACCTTAATGGTAAGTTATCCAAGTGTAGGTTTTGGCTTCTTGAAGTGACTTTTATGGGGTATATAGTATCAGTTGGGGGACCCACAGTGGATCTTGCAAAGATATTTGTGCTTACAAAATGGAATGCCTCCACAAATGTGTTGGAGGATCATAGCTTTATTTGTGTGGTTGGGTATTAAAAACACTTGATGTAGAATTTTTCAAGGATAACATATCCTCTAATGAATTTGTTGAAGAAAATTACCTGATTTCACTGGAATGAGACTTGTGAAGGGGAATTCCATGATCTGATGAAACGTCCAACTATAGCACCCGTTCTATCTCTTCAAGTAGGATTCGAGGGATTTGAAGTCCAGAGTGACGCATCTAAGCAAGGGTTAGGGTGTGTATTGATGTAGAAAAGTAGGATGGTTGCTTACACCTCCCATTAGTTGAAGCGACATGAACAAAAATACCTGACTCATGATTTGGAATTAGCGACAGTGGTTCTTTCACTATAAATCTAGAGGCACTAACTATATGGGACTAGATGTAAATTATTCTTTGGACATATGAGTCTTAAATACATGAAGCATAGGATGTGGCTACAGCTAGTAAAGGATTATGACAAGCCAACATGCTTGCTGATGGCCCAAGCTAGAAGACCTCGCACTTTGTGAACTCCTACGTTGTAGTTAAGTAGTTTCTGGAGGATTTTGGTGAGATGGAAGTAGAGCGATCTTGAGGTTTAAATTAGCACATTAATGATTACCCTTACAATGTTTGAGGATATATATAACAAGAAACCAAGAGATGTTAAACTATAAAGGATAAGGAAAAAGCTATAGCATGGTCAAGCCGAAATGTTGTAGATACACGAGGATGGTAGCATATGCTATAAGGGTCGTTAGTGTCTATCGTAGGGTTGCTCGGGCCAAAAGCTTCAAATTTTAGAAGAAGAACATCACATGACCTACTCTTTTCACCAAGGAGGAGACAAGTTTTATAAGGAGCTTAAGACAGTCTACCAGTTACCCCGCATGAAGTAGGAGGTAGCTGAATTTATGTCTCGGTGCCTGACCTATCAAAAAGTTAATATTGAACATCGCAAACACCACTAGAATTTTCAGGATGGAAATGAGACTCCATCTCTATGGATTTTCTAAGAAGGTTGCCTAGGACTTGTAGCAGATGTGAAACCATCTGGATTATTGTGGACAGACATACCGAGTCTGCAATATTTGTACCAAGGAGGTCAACCTGGAGTATGGACCATTTAGCGAATGCTTATATGAAATTCATGGTTAGTTGGCATGGTATACCTACACATATTATCTCTGTTAGGGACTCAAGGTTTTTCTCTCACTTTCTGGGGAAATTACATGAGATTCTGGGAAAATAGCTAAAAATGAGTATTGCTTTCCATCCAGCTCCAAATGGGTAAACTAAAAAGACCATTCAGACACTCAAGGACATGCCACGGGCTTGTGTTATGGACTTTCAGGGTTTTTGGGAGGACAGTCTACATCTGATAGAGTTCTCATACAACAAAAAATACCATGCCAACATAGCAATGACACCCTTTAAGGTGTTATATGGATGGAAATATCGTACACCCTTCTGCTAGAGTGATACTGATGAGACTGTGGTGTTGGGGCCTGAGTTGATTACGGAGATAACTCAGTAGGTCTGTCTGATCTAGGATAAGACGAAAGTAGCCCAGAGTCTGTAGAAGAGTTATGCTAATTGGAAATGTCATGGTAGAGACTTGAGCATGGAGACAAGATATTGCTAAGAGTTTTTCCCACTAAGGAAGTGTCAAGGTTTAGCAAGAGAGACAAGCTGAGGCTGAGGTATACCAGACTTTACGAGATTCTTGACAAGATTGGTTAGGTTTATTACTAGTTGGTGCTCTTGCGAGATTTACCATGTGTCCACAACATCTTCCATATCTTACAATTGTGGAAGGATGTTGCGGATCCTTCCCACATGATCTAACACAATGAAGTTGAGCTCAATGACTCTTTGACCTACGAGGAGAGGCCAATGTGAATCCTTGATATCAAGCTCTAGAAAATCTAGGCAAGTATAGTTCTGCTCATAATGATTTTCTAGAGCCGCCATGGGAAGGAGGAAGCCACCTAAATAGCAAAAAGGCCATTTGTGAGGCAAATCCTGAACTCTTCATTTTAGGTAAAACAATTCCTAGAAAACCCCCTTTACTCTAATGGGATAGCAGCTAGTAGTGTGTGTTCTTGCATATAAGGCTGACCACTTGGACCATCTTACTCCCCATTCCTTTACTCTTGTTACCAGACCTTAGTTAGTGATTTTGGGGACAAGTTCATCTTTTAAGGGGTAGTAATGTAATATCTAAAATTTTTTCTTAAAAAATAATAAAATAATAAATGGAATAAAATATAAGTACATATAACAATAACAACAACAACAACAACAACAACAACAATAATAATAATATGAGATTTAAAATTTATAATATAGTCTTACTCCAAGGCCTTATTTTAATTATTTTGCCTAAAATAAATTATAGGTAAATATAATAATTTTTAATTATTTTTTATTAATTCCATAAAAACCTAAAAATCCCATAACCTCTTTATTTTTTCTTTTTCTTTCTCCTTCCTTTTCCCTTTTATTTCCTTTTCTTCCTTATTCTCCTTTTTTTCTTCTTCTTTTCCTACCTGGGTTGTGCTATAGCAGCCACACACCCATCCTTATCTTCTATTCCTTTCTCCACCAATTACCCAACTCTATCTCCTCCCTCCCCTTTTTCTTTTCCCTTGGGTGATAGCTCAAGCCCTCCTCTCTTTTCTCCTGTTCCTTCTTTCTCCATCCTTTCATTCTCTCTTTTTCCTTTTCTCTCCTCATCCCCTACCTCTCTCTCTATATACCTGCATGACCCCCTACCATTTTCGCACACCCACAACCTTACCCCAACCAACTTCACCCCTTTCCTTTTTTGGCCTTCTAGGGCATGCATGCTAGCATGCCTCTACACGGTCCTCCCTACACCCCTTACACTACCTTTGCACACCCTAAACCCCTTTCATGTCATCCTTACAAGCCATCGTCATTCTGCCTAGTGACCAGACACCCTTATCCCCTTATTCACTTGCCCTTATCATCCCTCTACAACCTATAAAACCTCTCGCTAGCACTGCCTCTCCTCTCTCCTCCCTCATCAACCTCACCCTGCATTCCTCCTTTCGTTGCTACCACCATCACAACTAGGCTTCGCTACTGCCCAAACTCCACCCCTCTCCCTTCCTTGCTTCTCCTTGCACCTACTAAGTCCCTCAACTCCCACTTTCTCCCTTTCCTCCTTTCCATGAGCTTTCAAAGTGGTAGGTTGCACCACCATGGACCACTTCGCATGACAACCACCACCAACCCATTCCCCCCTTCTCTACACCGCCGTCACACTCCCACCTCCCACATAGGTGCCTAACATGTGCATCCAACCCTCTACACCACAATTCCCCTCCTTTTACCCCTTTTTCTCCTCCCATTGTCTCTCCACCACTGACTACCGTGACATCTGTTGTGACCCACCTCCCCTCCCATTAGCCTACATAGTGTAAAAACTACCCTCAACCCCCATAAGACTAACTCCAAATCTTTTCCCAGCCAAACACTACCTTCCACCTTATATCGCCATCGGCCACTTTTCTTACCTATTCTCATCACACCACTTTCCTTTCATCCATTTTGAGATTCATTTAATGAAATTTATCATCATCATCATCACCATCACCATCATCATCATTACTACTAATAATACTACTACTACTATTATTATTTTGTTCTAGGAAAGAAAAAAAAAGGAAAAAGGAAGAAAAATAGATATGATAGCATAAGTTTGGGTAGTCCCATTTTAAAAACTATTTTGATGACTAAAGAGAAGAGTTGTAGGGTTTTCTTGCTTCAATATTGGTGCCATTTCGATAAGGATACAATCATAGCTAAGGCCTTGTGTTTATGTGATTTTTTTCATGTGTTAATTGAATGCTTGCATGAAATGTTACATGTTCTAGGGTAACTTGTGCAGCTTGGCTTGTAAGGATCTAAGGTAAGAATATGTTTATGTGTAATTCTATTATGTGGTACTACATGTTTAAGAGATTATTGTAAAGTTTTTGTATTTTAAGCCATGAGGCTTAGGTAGGGTCTTGGAGACCCAGGGGTGGTTTGGTCAACATTATAGAAAGTGGCATATGCAGAAACCTCAGGAAAAAGTTAGTTAAATATCATTTGGGAGGTGTTAAATAATAATGCAACACCTCAATTTTTCACTACCAAAAAATTTCATTAAAACAAGTTGTGGAAGTAGAAAAAATCTAGGAGAAATTGGGTGCTACCACCACACCTTAAATAGGATAGATGTCTACCACCTATATCATATCTGACACAAGGCTAACCCAACCAAAAACCAAAAAATAATAGAGTGCGTAAAATATTAATTTAATTAAATAACTCTAAAATTGTTTACATCAGACAACCCTAATAGTGTATGATTAAATCATTACAAAATACATAGTAATAAGTACAAGATTATAAACATAGGTTAGGGCATGATACCCAAATCAAAACCATAGTCTATCATGAACCCCTATAAAACCTTCTAATTGTTCTTTCTACAAAGCCCTAACCCAATTGAGGTAGGCCCTTTACTGGCCATACCCAAAAACAAGCACATGGTTGTTTACTTATGGGAATGAGTAGGTGACCTAGAAAATGGGCACATCAATATGTCACATATTGAGTAAGCCAAGTTTCTTCCTCAATGTACACAAGTATACTAATTTATCATCCATGAACATAATGTAAAACATGTGTTAAGGTAAGATCATATATATAAGTAAACGTGTATAAAACATCCCATCGTATAATATTTCAATATAGTAGAAAACATCCTGCTTAGGAATCATAAAACTTTCATATAATACTTGAATATGTAATACTAGAGAATATCCAAACAACCCTTAGAGTTATCTCCATTTATAAAAGTAAGAGTTAAGTTAATAAACTCAATCAATATTTCATTCCATAAATTGATTAGTCAAGGTATATGCTAGCTTTATTCATTTTTTCATTTATTGTAACACCCCCAAAATTCACTACTGAAAAATTTCATTTTATTAAAAGAAATAGCGGAAGTAAAATATAAAACGGTGAATTTCGGGGAGGTTACCGCCACACTTAGTATGATACTGGTTCACTCCTACCATCCCAGTACCAAGTGCTAAGGCTAAAGGAATGAGATACACTTTTCCAGATTTCTAAAACATGTTTAAATTAGAGTAGTGTAACAAAACATTTACAAGGATAAAATCCACCAGTGGTGGTTACAAAAACAACAATTACATTAAAACTAGGAATTTAAAAGAGAAAGAGAAAAACCTAATAATTCTGGATAATTCCTTACTCTCTTTCCCATTACCCACTTGAATAGTACCTAAAAAGAGACCTACAAGGGACACTGTCCATTGAATAAGCATGGGCCCCACGAATGGAACCCTTCAGTACTATGGTATTGAGTAACCCTTTAGAAACACACTTAAAAGTAGGTCTGCAATGTAACACATGATACAACACTATATTCATATATACCAAGATGTGCATACATAACATTCACATACTTAACATTTAATTAGATATTAATAGGTCGTAATGTACAATCGATACTTTCGGGCCTTAAGCCATGTCATAGTGCAAAATCAATAATTTTGGGCCTTAAGCCATTAGTTAGTCATTATTCAATCATCTCTCATATTTTATATCCATATGAGTGCGGGAACCCCACTATTATAGCCGGTGGATCGGTCACTTATAGGGCAGAACGCACCTAACCACTATTATATGCCGGTGGATTGGTCTCTAGGGCAAAACGCTCCTGGCCACTATTATGCTGGTGGATCAGTCTGGCCTTGACTCTCATGGTGTTCTACGGTAATTACTTTATGTCTTCCCCATATCTTATCGTTATTACGTTCGGTTTATTGAACTCGGGATCCCCCCTATTATAGCTGGTGGATCGATCACTTATAGGGCAGAACGCACCTAACCACTATTATATGTCAGTGGATCGGTCTCTAGGGCACCTCGGCACCTCGCCACTATTATGTTGGTGGATCGGTCTAGGCTCGGCTCAATAATCTTCCACTTTAAGTGAATAGTGACTTATTCGTAACTTATTCAAAAGTATCTCACCCTTAACATGCATGCCACCGACCTCTACTTCTATCCTCCTAAGAGGGCCCGTCCCATATCTTGAGACCTTTACGCCTCTTGTCACACCCCGAAATCCATTCCCCCTTACATTTACTCATAACGAAAACCCAACTCCTAAGGGTGTGGGTTGAGGCCCATCACCTTACGACATTCAAATTCTCTCACTACCACTCTCTTGGGTTTCCCCTTGAAACCCTAATCGAACCTATGTGGCCCAACCTTTCTTTCATTGTCCAACACCTCATCTCATTTAGGTTCAACCCAAATCCCATCACTCTACTCACCAATCATACATGTGGCCATAAAACCCTAGTTGGCTGCTCAAACCCTAACACCTTTCTTACGTAAGGATTATCCCATACAAACCCTAGAAATCTCCCATGCAAGAGTTGCATCACTCATTCATTTTGATCATGATATCCTTCTATTTTTCCCCTCATGGATCATGAGATATTAAGGTCAATATTGTGTCCCCTTAGTCAACTCACTTCCCATTTGTTCCTTTTTATACTTTCACCCCATATCTTATTATTAAACATCCTAGCATGCAGGTCCTAAAGGGTCACATCACATAACATCGTACACTCAACATATATAATCATCATCCACATGCCATAAGGAAGTTACATAAGCATACATCACTCGTAGTTGCGCTACACATGATAAATCATTAAGCATAAAGTACACAATATGGCACAACACATGGCACACAAGGAAAATAACACACACATAATTATTCCTAGCCACATCCCTACTCGGTTTAGGTTATCAAGTTATATTCGACACTTATTAGGTCACCAATCACCCTTCATAATTGTTGTACTTATCAAAATTTCTATTTGGTTGGTTAGATTACCGAATTGACCTTCTCCTTTGTTATAATTACTAAATTGCCCTTTACTTGGATAATTTACCAAATTACCCTTCTACATTATCATGACTATCAATTTGCCATTTAATTGGTTAAATCACCAAATTACCCTTTTACAATCTCATAATTGCCAGATCGCCCTTATCCATTATTATAATTACCAAATTACCCTTATCCATTATCATAATTACCAAAATACCCTTTGTTGGTTAATTTACCAAATGACCCTTCTCTATTATCACAATTACCATTTTACCCTTCTCAATTATTCTAATTACCAATTTACCCTTCTCTATAATTATAAATACTAGTTTAACCTTCTCCATTATTATAAATACCATCCTCCATTATTATAAATACCAATTTACCTTTCTCCATAATTATAATTATTAATTTACCCTTCTCCACAATTATAATTACCAAATTACCCTTTTCCATGATTATAAATACCAATTTAACCTTCTCCATTATTATAAATACCATCCTCCATTTTTATAAATACCAATTTACCTTTTTCTATAATTATAATTATTAATTTACCCTTCTCCACAATTATAATTACCAAATCACCCTTTGCCCTTATTATAAATACCAATTTAACCTTTTATTTACAAAATTACTATCTTACCCCTTAGTTCCAAAGTTACCATTTCACCCTTTACTTATAAAATTACCATCTTTCCCTTTACTTATAAAATTACCATATTGCCATTTACTTGTAAAATTACCATATTGCCATTACCTCCAAAATTATCATATTGCCCTTTACTTATAAAATTACCATTTTGTCATTTACTTATAAAATTACCATATTGCCCTTTACTTATAAAATTACCATTTGCCATTTACTTACAAAATTACCATATTGCCCTTACCTTATAAAATTAGCATTTTTCCATTTACTTATAAAATTACTTTTTGCCCTTTACCTCCAAAATTACCATAATACCCCTTTTTTCTTACATATTACAAATTTATCCTTTTACTTATAAAATTATCATTTTACCCTCTTCTTCAAAAATTACCATCTTGTCCCCTTATTACACCACTTTTAGTAGATTAACATTACTACATGGAATAATAATATTAATACTCCCTTAACAATATCCAACTCCACCAACTATTATATTTTAATATAATACTTATTAGCACCCACACATACTAGGCCACATTCTCACACAAGAAATATTACTAAAATGCCCCTAGGGCTCACCATAATATTATTCAAGCATAAATGGTCACAATAACATAATATGACATGGATAATTACTTAACACTTTCATTAATAATCAAGCTCTTCCCTTAAGCAGCATTTCCACACATGGCATATAAACTAGTATACTTTCCTTTTTATCAATCAATACAAGCAAATATATATATATTATATTAAACCACAAATATCAAGCATAATAACATATTAAAAATCCTAATGTGCCAACATATGTTTATCCATGCATTTAAGTAGAGTTTAATGATTACCTTATTTTCCGCAAAAATGAACCTTACTGGTATTCTAGTTAAAGATTCAAGCTTTGATTAGCAAAACCAATACCTAAACATAATATCAATAATTATTATATTAGAAATAAGAAAACCAAAACATGAGACTTTATAAAATTTACTTAATGAAATAATTAACTTAGATATTATTATACCTTAAAATTATTAACAAAAATGACCAAGGTATGCAGTAGCTCATCTTGCTCATGCAGTATGAGCTGCATGCAAAAAAAAGGGGAGAGGTTTGAAGTTAGATGAAAGGAATGGAAAAATGAGCTATTTTGAGGTTGGGGATTTGGGGCTAGGAAAGAGGGCAGGTGGGGGAGGATTGGATGCAAGGGAAGGGTGCAGGAGTGAAGAGGGGGTGTAGGTGGCCATTGGGGATGGGTTGTTGGCGACCAATGGCAGTGGAGGTGGCGGCGGGGAGGTGGACGTGATTGAGAAGGAAGGAAAATAGAGGAGGAAAATGAAGGCGGGGGTTGTTTTCAGAAAAAGGAGGTGTGGGGGTGGTAGTGGAGGTTGTAGGGAGGAGATTGGTGGTTTGGGTGGCGGCATAGGCGGCGGAAAGGTGGCGGATGAAGGGGTTGCAGGGAGGCTGCCGGTAAGGGAGAACAAGGGGGGGAAATGAAGAGGGAAGGAATAAGGGGCAGCAGGGATCGAGGGGGTATTGTGGTGGTGCAAGGCTGAGGTGGAGGGTGCAGGGAGTAGTGTAGGGGGTTGGTGAAGTGGATGAAGTAGCGGAGGGCGGTGATGATGCAAAAATAGGGGGAAAATGGAAGGAGAAGAAATGAGAGAAGAGGGAGGTTGGGGAAGGTGAGAGGCTCAAAAAAAGGGGCAGAGAGAGAGCTCTTGAGGAGAAGAAAAAGGAGAGGAAGGGGAGGGTGGCGGTCACTAACCGGTGGTGGCAGGTAGGGCGGCGGAAGGTGGTAGGGTGGCAGGGGGAGGCATGGGAAGAAGAGGTAAAAAAAGAAGGGAGCAAGCGGCTAGGCAGTGTGGGTTTGGGTCCGAAAAGGGAAGAAAGGGACGAGCGAGAGAGAGGGGGGAGAGAGAGCATGCAGTGGTGGCAGATGGTGGCGGCTAGCATGCTCGGCATGGCTGACGGGGTGTTGGTCAGGCGTGGGAGAAGGGAGAAAGGAAGGGGAGGGGTGTGAGAGGACCTGCGCAGGTAAAAGAAGAGGCCAGGCCGGTCGGTCCAGGGGCGAAGGAAAGAAAGAAGAAAACCTGGGGGGATGGGCTACGACGCACGGACTGCATGGGAGAGGAAGGAAGGAAGGGGGAGGGAGAGATGGGTCGAGGCCTAGTAGCACGCCGGGAAAAGGGCTGGCCATAGTCGGGCTGCCCAAAGGAAAAGAAAAGAAAAAAAAGAGAGAGAAAAGAAAAGAAAGAAGAAAAAAGAAAAAAAGGAAAAAGGAAAAAAATAAAATGGGAAAATAAATTAATTTAATTTATAAAATAATAAAATGTAATATTCTTGATAATCATTTAATTTAATAATTTAATTCATTATAATATATATTTATATATATTGGTTAAAAAAGGATAAATTTAGTAAAATATTAGTTTTAGAAAATTATTTAAATAAAGAGAGTATGATAAAATAACAAAATATTTATCTTTAATTTATTAAATATTCCCATACAAATTTATATACTTGAAAACCCATAAATAATTAACTATATAATTTTAAAAGCTAATTTATTTCAAATAAAAGCTATTTATTAAATTATAAATTTTCAAAAATTTCAAGGGATTACATTTGTACCATTACTTCCATTCCTTAATAAATCGTCAACCATTTATTTGGTTACTATTTATTATTATTAACTAGTGTTTACAAACCAATATTTATTATCATCAAGCGATTGACTGTGTACCACTACATGGTCTCGCATACTATAGAAGCCTATCTAATAAGGAATATAAAGTCTAGACCGAAGCTAATCACTAAGTGGACATAAGTCCAAGCCGAGTCCAATGAACAAAATGGATATAAGTCAAGGATGAAGCCAACCACTAAGGTAACAATACCCTTTATTATTGATACCCCCTAGTACTTCTTCAATTTATAGAGAAGGTAAGGCATAGGAAACTCTCAAGATCCTGCTCAAAGGCAAAGCCCAAATCCACCGAAAACACCTAAAGGTAGAGTAACCCCTAGTAGCTAATCAAGGATGGGGTAACCCAGACCCATACTCAACTCGACTTTCTTTCTCTTTACATGATTAGTGTTTTATTCGAAAAGATGGGTGATCATACAAGACCCATACAAAGCAAGTAAGTTATTTTCCTATGTTAATGATTTTCTTTCCACTTTTCTAAACCATGTGGGTTTATCATTTATTCATGGCCAATGTTTTCCATATCTACTATTATATTCAACTCTATTCCAAGCTTAGTTCACACTCTTTTCTCAATTAGTCTCACTTATCAGAAGTGAAATGCCTATTTAATCCTTCCTTTACTCATAAGGCAAACCATAACCCATGATCCATTTTGATCTTTTAATTAGGCCAATAGTATATGATAGAATCTATAATTTATCCATCAATGAACCTTGGAAAAGTAATAATCATAGTCTCAAAGGATAACCAAACTCAAAAGAAGCAACTCAGAAAAATTAATTGATCGGTCTTCCAAACTAATTAATTAGTCTAGCGCAACCAGTCAATTAGTTTAAGACGATAAATTGATCAAATTGACTCAACTAGACCATGATTTCCTCAAACTAATTGATCGGTTTGGGCAAACTAGTTGATTGTTCATAGATCGGTCAATTGGTTTTGCCAAAGTAATTAATGGGTTTAAGCAAAGTGTAAGACTAAGGTGTCTAAAAGAGTACTAGTCAATGAGTTAGGTTAACTAGTCAATTGTTTTAACCTATCCAGTTGATCAGTCATCCCAAATACAACACCAAACAACCAATTTCATGTAGATTTTTCCATATAAATCCTCTTTTGACATTTTAAAGCTTGTATCAACATCAACTAACACAAAATCAAAGTCTCATGCTAATATCATCCCTCACAAGTCATATAAATTTCCACATGTTAAGATACATTTCTCATGATAATATCATCATAACCAACTTTTATCCATTTTCATGCTTTTTACTCAAATCATGTCATTTAAGTATGCAAATCATACATAAACTACATTTCTTTATGCCAACATGCATCTATCAAATAAAGATAACTCCTAACATGTAGGAACACATACTAAACATTTCAAGAGAAAGAATCACTTACTTGATGTAGGCAAAAATCCTCTTAAAATAGGGATTCCATTAGGAAAAATTCTTAGCTTTGAAAAACATAAAATCAAAGTCTCAAACTCATAATTTATATTAAACTCTTATCAACCTCCAAAATCTTCAAATCAATGGAGATTAAAAATGTACCAAGTTAAGGTCGAAAAAGAGAAAAGGCTAACTAAACTACTCAATCTTTCCCCAAAATCTAACTATACCTTGCTTGAGAGTCAAACAATAAAGAGCTATAGAAAAGATCGAAAGACTATGTTGAAGTAGAATAATAAGGATCAAAATGTGGATAGAAGGGAGGGAACTAAGAATTAATAATATTCAGTGGCTGAAAGAAAGGTGAAATGAAGGAGTGATTGGGGTTATTTATAGCCAATCAGTCAAAAGGAATTACAAAGGGTTGAGTGATTGACTAAAAAAATACCATTAATTATTAGAATTCAATCAAAATGGAGGAATTTTTCTAGGATTTGCTAACCTATCCTTTAGAGTTCAAATAGTATTTCTATAGAATTTAGATCAATTAGGATAGATTTCACATTCTTGAATGGAGTAATGAGAAGTTGGCATGGAAGGAATATTCTAGATGCTCATAATAATGCTTGAGAATAAAGCATTTGAGCTCTAAATCATATAGAAGAGAGAGGATGAAGAAGATAATTGATGAGGTCATATCTCCTCTTTTGTGTGCCACTCTACCTCTAGATTAAATGAATGCAATATTTCAGGTTAAATGCATCATTAAAATGTTCAGGAATGTCTTGGAAACAATCTTTCATAGGTTGATAAGGTTCTAATTTAGTGTAAGGGATTTGTTTTAGTAAAATCAAACTTAGAAATGTCACTAGCTCAACAAACCAGCCAATTGATTTGGGTATATTAGTCAACTATTCATCCACTAGTTGATTAGTTTAGTGGAGGAGCCTAATTTCCCAAAAGTAACAAACTAGTCAATTTGTTATTGGAATCTATCGATGTGTTCTCTTATAAAACTTAATGAACTTCATTTTTCAACATAATTTCAAATCAAATTTAATCCAAAATCAAATCATAACATTGAATTAAAGTCAAAGGCCCAAAATATGATAAAATTTCTCATTCATCCATTATACAAAAGTGTGGGGTATTATAAATAATAATTTTGATTATAAATGTGGGTTACAAAAGATATTGCATGGAGAGGGTTGACCATGAATGGGGTGAGTCAAACTTAATATAGTTTATGTCTGGGTGTGACTAAGTGAGGGATAGTTTTTAAGGATGGTTATAGGGGAAGATGATGACATTTTTCTTTAGTTTGGAAAAACATGGGGGAGTCCTTGGATGCTAGGGAATAGAAGAGTACTAAGTGGGTAAAACTAGGGTTTTGGAGGTATAAAACGCTAATGTTAGGTCATTATCACATATAGGAACTAGGGGAGATGGGTTGTTCCTCTAACCTACGATGTTGAATATTCTTTGTGGGGATTGTGTGTTAAGTTTGATGGTTAAGTGGGATAAGTAGGAGTGGATATAACTATAAAATAAAAATTAGAGTCTTGAGATAATTCTCTTAGGGATGTTGTTATCACATTTGCAAAATAAAGGAGATAGGCTAAAAAACTTTAGGGGATGGATAATCATATTAACATATACTTTTTTTGTGGAAGTTTAAGGCTAAATAAGTGGTGGAGAAGGGTTTAGGCCCATTTGGGCCAAACTATGGGTTCTAGGCATAACCTTAGGGGCCAGATGTATCATATGTCAGGAATGGAGAAAATGGGCCAACCCATGCATGAACGGGTTTCCTAATAATAGTGTTGGGTTATTTGATAATATGGGGACTCAAAGGATCATTAGGGGGTGATGATATCCTAGATATAGGAAATTAGGGTTTCCAAGGAGCTATGGTTAGCTTAAGGTGGTAGAAAGTTAGGAGTCATACATGGTTGTGTGTGAAATTTGAATAAATAAGGCACACTATTACTTAAAGTGGAAGATCATTTGAGTCACAACTGGTTATACCTTATATATATACCAGTACACTTGTAGAATAGAGGCTAGGAGCATGTTGCCTTAGGTTATATTATATTTACCAGTCCACCGGTGAGAATATAGCTAGGAGTGTATTGACCTTAGTTTATATTGTATTTACCATTTCACCGGTGAGAATAGTTGAAGTCCCGAGTTCAAATAATGAAACCCTTAGATAATGATAACCCATGGAAAGAAACTAATTATTTATAGCAGAACACCATATGGGTCGGGATCCGTTGTACATTATATTTATATACCGGTCCACTAGTGAGAATAGTGTCTAGGAGCATGTTGGCTCGGGTTGTATTATATTTTTCTGTCCATCGGTAAGAATAATGGCCAGGAGTGTGCTGCCTTGGGTTGTTTGAATTTACCGATCGATCACTAAGAATGGTAGGATCCCTGAACCCACATGGATATAATTTGAGAAATAGCCAATTTTGACACTAATGGCTTGAGTCTAGATCATAATGAATGAACTACTATAACTTGCATACATGCCTTTATATCTTGATGTACTAATATTAACTATCATATTCCTATGTGATTGTCTTATTACCTTACTCAGTATGTAGCATACTAATTACCCTTTTTATGGGTGCTACTCTTTCTCGCAAGCAATTCCCTCTCTTGAGTTTGTGTAGGTCACTAAGGATGCCATAGATGACTATGTTGCTTATGATGATATGATCAGGGTAGAGTGATGCTATTGTAATCTAGGTTTGGGGCCTGGTGAGAGTGACATTTAGATGTTTACCATTTCACCTCTATAGTTTGAAATTTTATTCTAGTTAAAATGAAAGATCTCGAAACCCTTAGAAAATTATGTATATATAGGAATTTATTAGGAAAATTAATTATATAAATTATTTTATTAAAATAAGGGGGAATATTTAAGGCAAAATTAAGAGGAAAATAATAAATAATTTAATTAGGGAAATTAGGGTGTTTTGCAAATTAAAATGGAATTGAGGAGAAACTATCTAAAATATCCTAATTTAATATAAAAAGGGAATTTAATTATTATTTTTACTAAATATTATTATTTTAAATATTCTAAATATACCAAAATATTTTAAATACCCTAACCCGCCTATATTTTCTTTTTTCCTTTTCCTTTTCCTTTTTTTCTTTTTCCCCCTTTCTTTTTCCTTTTTCCCTTTTCCTTTTTTGTCTCCTTTCTCCTTTTTCTTTTTCGCCTTCTTCCCCCAAATTAGGCCAGCCCCTTGCGGCCTAGACCCCACTATTCCTCCTTCTGCATGGCCTAGCCCACAACCTTTTTTTCCCCGCTAGCTACCAGGTCCCTTTTTTTTCTATCTTTCTTCATCCCCTAGACCGGTTGGCCGACCAACCCTTCTTCTTCTTCCTTTTCCTCCCTCCTCCTCCCACGCCTACAGATCGCAGACCTGCACCACTCAGTACGCCAACCAACCACCACCATAACGCTTTCCTACACCACCTTCCTCTCTCCTCATCCTTTTCCTCTCCTTTTCCAATCCTAACTACCCCCGTACCTCCTCATGTGTGGCCTCCCTTTGTTCCTTTTCTTCTCCCCTGACAAAACAACCCCTAAAATGTTTTAGGCTTGTACTAGCCTTCCACTACCGGTTAGTGACCCTACCACACCTACCCCCTCTTGTCCTCTTTTCCCTCTATCGTTTTCACCCCCATTTGCCTATAAATACCCCATACCTAACTCTTAATTAACCTCCCTTTTTCCTGCCCATAAATCTACCTCCCTTGCACCATCACCTGTTCAGACGTTTCCTCCACCACCATTGTTTAGTGCCGCCACCCAAACCACCTACCAAACTATTCCTTGCATCACCCTCCACTAAACCACACCTGCCACCACCTTTAATTATCCCTACACAAGCCACCATAACCATACAAAGTTGGCCCCCCAATCTGCCACTTTGGACCCCTCACCGCCCTTCTCACCGCCGTGTACCACCATTCCCACCATAACCACCACTCTCCCTACCTTCCAAAACACCCACCTAAGCCTCCTTTGCCTCCCTACCTTCCTCTCCTTCACCCTTCCTTCCCCTCCACCACCTTCGGCCACCACACCAATCGCCACCCGCCCCACCACTTCTGCTACTCCACCGCCACCATTCCAACCCCATCAACCAAAATCATCCACCACCATCTCACTCCCCCTCATCTAGCCTAGAAAACAACTTCTCTCACTTCCCTTCCTCCTCCACCACCGCTGTCGTGTATCACCTAGTTGCCACCATCTCTAGGTTGTGCCCTAGCCTCTCGAACCCTTAAATATTATTAATGTAATTGTTAATTATTTTACTAGTATTAATATCATTATTATTAACATTATTATTATTTTTTTTTGTTATTTTGTTAGTATTATTATGACTTTATTATTGTTATTAAGATTCAAACCATTATTATTATTATTATTATTATGATTATTATTAACTTGGGAACTATTATTACTAATGCTATTATTAATATGATTATTCAAAACCCTATCATTATTATTACTAATATTTGAAGTATTATTATTATTATTATTAACTTTGGCCCTATTATTACTAATGTTATTACTATAATTATTAGAACCCTTATCATCATCATCATCATCATCATCATCATCATCATCATCATCATCATTATTATTGTTGTTATTACCTATATCACTAATGTTGCTATTACTAGTAGCATTATTATTAGTATCATTATTGACACTATTTTAGTATTACTAATACTACTGTTATTATTATTATGATTTGGGTTATTATTAGTATTATCACTATTATCTTTAGTAATATAAATAGTACTAATAATACTTTAACATGGACCAATATAACTACCAAGACCTATTTTGTTTAGTAATAGTATGATTAACTACTTTGAGAATAATACCCTACTTTTACTTATAAAACTACTACTATTATTATTAACCCTACTAGTAGGCTATGATAAAGGTAGGTAGGAAATAAAAATAATTTTTGTTAGAGGGAAGTTAACCCTTAATATTTCCCTTTTATAGGTGAACCAAGTCAAAACCCTAAGGAGGTGTAGAAGTGTGCTCCAATCCCGGTGCCATATTAGGTAAAGATATGGTTAAGGCCTTTTGTGTGTGAGAATGTGCTATATCTCTTGATTTGATGTGTGTGCTTTATATATTTTATTATCACTTTCTTATAGTACAGCTTGCTAAGCATGAAGCTTAGGTAAACTGCATGTGTTTATTATATGTGTAATGTAATATTATTACTTATACTTGAATTGTGCCTGTGTAGTATTGCCCCTCACGACATGCATGATAGGAGATTCTAATTAGTATGATGTTGTTGTGAGAGGATGGAAAAGACCGAGGAAAGTGAGTTAACTAGAGAATGGTAATGATGACCTAAATATCTTATGACCTATGGGTAGATGAAAGAAAGAATAATGGGAATAAATTAAAGGAATGGACCAAAACATGCATAGAGAGTCAGAGGTTTGCATGGGATGATTAACCTTTGTATGGGGATGAATTTTATATGGGAATAGTTTACTTGAGGATTAATTAAGGTAAGAGAAGACTTGTTAGAGTCATTAGAGTTCATATGTGAAAAATAATACGTTGATTGATGTAAGGATGCGTGGGAGACTTGACTAGGGTTTTGGGAAGAAACCTTAAGTGAGAGAAGTGTGCAAGGAGGGAAAAACTAATAAAAATGGTTAAAATAGAGAATAAAAGATGAGAGAGATGTCGCATGGAGGAAAAGTGAGCCAAGTGAGAAAAAGTATTTGGGTGTTGAGGAGGTAACATAAAAGAAAGGAGAAGAACTTGGGTTTCGGGGAGGGAACTAGGGTTTTGGTGATCATGTGTGGGAGTTGGATAGTGAGGTTGTGATGTTGGGTGTGATTCGAGGTAAGTGATGGTTTTGGTAACAAAGAATATTTTTGGGTTCTCATGGTGAGAGGGAAGATGGGGAGAAAGTCTCGAGGTCATAGGTTGTGTTGGATATGTGTCATGTAGAAGAGGTAATGGTAAGTAAGAGTGATGAATGAATAACATTATATGAGGAAAGAGAGGTGTTAGGGTTTTAGGATGGCCAACTAGGGTTTAGTGGGCACATATTTTATATGAGAAGTAAAAATGAGTGCTTGGGAATGAATTGAGTGAGTTGATAAAGTAAAGGAGCATGAGTTGTGTGGGATAGATGAAGGTTAGGCCACATAGGCCAAATTATGATTTTTCGGAGGAAAACCCTAGAGAGTGATACTGAGTTGACTTAGATAGATGGAAAGTGGGCCTCGGAGTTGAGTATTCATGGTAATGAGGAGAGAGTGGGAAAGAATGTCTCAATGTACTAGAGGGTGTAGAAGGCCCAATATATGGGTTTTGGGAAGTTGAGAATAAAAGGGTGAGCATGGAAAGTCTAGTGGGTTATACATGTCTAGTCGAGGTTGTGGAACAAGATACAATAAAACACTAAACACTTAAAGTGAAATATTATCAAGGCAGGGCCTAGTGAGGTTATATTTTTTTTTGATCCACCGGCTATGATAGTGGTCAGGTGCATTTTACCTTGTTGAGTAATTTTGGTCCACTAGCTATAATAGTAGTCAGGTGTGTGCTGCCCTGTTAAGTGTTCTTGGTTCATCGGCTATAATAGTGGGAGATTCTGAGCTCAATAAACCAAACTTTGCATGGTAATAAATCATGAAAGGATACTAATTACTTACAGTGGAATACCTCATGAGTTGGGGCTAGTGAGGATATATTCTTTGAGTCCAGTGGCTATAATAGTGGTCAGGTCCGTTCTGTCCTATGGAGTGTTTCCAGTCCACCGACTATAATAGTGGAGTTTCCATACTCACAAAATTTTAATATGAGAAATATTTGAACTAGAAATATAAGGTATGGAAAAATACTAATTAATTCTAGTGGAACACCATGTGGAAATAATAGTGAGGTTGATTTTCAAGTCCACCGGCTATAATAGTGGTCAAGTGCATTTTTCCCTACTGAGTGATTCCAATCCATTGGCTATAATAGTGGTCAGGTGCATTTTGTCCTATGGAGTGTTTACAATCCACCAGCTATAATAGTGGGATTCCACTATTCATATGGAATTATTATAAGAAATGTGTAGGACAAAATATTATTCTAAGTCTGGCATGATGTTATGAACTTGAATCATTCTTTGTATACCTTATGCGTTTATTTTCTTGTTGGCTTTATCCATATGGTTACCTTGCTTAGTATGTAGCATAGGAACCACCTGTTTTATAGGTGCTGCTTATTCCCATGTGTAGAGGGGCCTTCTAAATTTGTACAGGTAGGAGATACTTTGTTCGATGCCTATGACTTATTAGATGCATCAGGTGACGTGTGTTGATTATTGGACCTGGTATGGGGCCTAAGAGTGATGTGGATCAGACTCTCTTTTATCGCTTTGTACTTATATTTTCGTGGTATTTCTATTTTGTTTTATCATATTGTACCTATTATCTCTTTTGGGAACTTAACTATGTAACATATTTTTGGTTATAATAACTTTTATCATGCAGTCTGATTTTTGTGTTATGAACATTTCAATTTCTATGAATCTTGTTTAAGTTTGTCTAATGCCTCATAAAAATTTTCTTTAGCCCTGTTGTTAGTACGAGATTAGCCAAGGGCTGGGCCTTTAGTGATCATGGATGTAGCACCCCCGTGCTTATATTTGTTATTTAAATGAAAATTTTCAACTGTGATTTTTGGGGGTGTTATATAAACAATGTTCTATATTTTGGTATTTTCTTGATAACAAATATGTAACCCATATTATGTTATGAAACACTTTCCTTGGTGTGTTTATCATGGTTACACTGGTCTCTTTACTATATCTTGTAGTTGGTATGAGGATGACCTAGGGCCAGACTTATACCAATTACGGTTGTAACACCCCCCCTCTTATGGTGTATGATTTTATGTTTAAAATGAAATGTTTCAATGGTGATCTTTGGGGGTGTTAAAAACAGGCCAAAATTCAATAATCTCAAGATATTCAATAAAACTTAACATAATCAAAATCAACCAAATAAAACATTCTTATAAGAAAGTAACGAGATCTTACCAAAGCTTAAACACTTAATTAGCAAAATAAAGTATGATTAAAAGACCAAATAAATTCTTGGAAATAGCCCCAGAAGCTTAGAAAATCTTATGAAAATATTAGAAAAATCACCTTGTAAAAACTTAATTAAAACACATGGAATTAATGAGGGGAAAGAGTAGAAACATAAATTGAGTTTTTTTTAACAAAAACCAACATCATCTAAGGAGTAAAATAGGATATGAAGCCATGGAATGGAGAGGAGAAAGAGAAGAAAAATCCTAGGAAATGGAGAGAAAAGAAGATGAGAAAAAGGAAGAAAAATGATTTAGATTAAAGGAGATTCATTAGATGAAAGGTCGTAAATATGGTAATGGCAATTGCTAGTTTTCTGGCTATTGGTAGCTAAGGTGAGAAGATGAAATTAAATATGATGAAGTGGTGGATGGATACAAACAAGTGTTAGAGGTTAGGATATGTTTGGAGGATGTTTTGGCATAATAGATAATGTATTATGGGTATTTTGGTAACTTAGAAGCTTTGATATTTTTAGCACATCTAGCTAAGAATTTGAACACCCACGAGGCAATGTCAGATATTGGTCCGGGAAGATGTGACATATGGAAGGTTGAGTTGACGTTTCATAAATTTTAAGATGGGATTGATGAATAAAAATCAAATTTGACAACATATACACACCCAAAAATATTTAATTAAGTATGAATATTTATAAAATTAATTAAAGAATATTTGAAAATGATTTTAAGTTCAGTAACACTTTAGTATAGTGATGACGAAAGTTCTGTAAATTTTGGATAGTTAAAAGTTTGTGTCATTGCTTCAAATATAGAAATATAACTAATCGGGTCATAAATAGAACTTTTATCTAGAGATCTCCAAATAAAATTTTCCAATGGCTTAGAAGACTAAAAAAAAAAAGCCAAGGATTCCAAAAATGAAAACATAGAATGATTTAGAATAAGCTTGATAGTTAAAAGTGGCCTAGAAGATCTCACATAAATAAACTTTTAAGAAAGGATTTTAATTTTGATAAAATATATAATAAAATATTCAAAAAAATAATATTTTATCTTTAAATACAAAAGATCTTATACAAGTTTTGGTTTTAAGAAATTGAATATTTCATCACTATCCTTTTAAAAAGGAACTTTGTCCCAAAGTTGGGTAAAGTAGGGATAAAAACCAAAGTTTAATCCAAAACAATAAATCTAGAATCTTTCAAAATGAAGCTTTAATGAATATTATGATTACACAAGATGGACAGAAATAAGCACATAACTAAAAGCTTAAGGAAAGAATAGAAACAAATGACTAGGGTTTCTAAAGAACATAAGGACACAAAGATGGGAAGGAAACTCCTAGCAAAACAATGCAACACAATACATTAAAAGTTCAATATAATCTATGACAACTATCTACAAAATAGAAACTTCTATCATCCAAAATGTCTCAATGTGGTCAACTCTTAGTGACACCATAAAGTAACTAATGATTCCAACTTATCATCAATCTAACTACCATAAGTCTTCTAAAGAACTATATCAGTACCAAACCCTTGAAATCATTGCCCCTTATACAAAAGAATTAATTCCTTACTAATGCCAACAAGTAAAGGTTAGCACTATACACCTTAAGAGATAGACGCAATCCAACAATCAACAATAGGAAGAATATTCAAGATAACATAAGATCATAACAAGTACTTCTCTAAAAAGCAAGCTCATTGCGATAAATGTCACTTCATCAATTAACCATCCTCCAACTTCTCTTTTATTTTCATTAATACAAAATCAACATTAAAAAAAATCTTTAGTACTTATGTCTCCTCAAATATCATTAAAAATTAATATAATTAAATCCACAATAAGCATTTTACATATGCGTATTCAATCCCAAACTTACAAATTCTTCCATAATAAGTCTATCCCATTATACAATTGTAACTCCTACATATCATCCAAAGTCATCTTCTTAGTTTTTTAATTCCAAAAGTATATCATTGTTCGATCCAAGCTTATCATCATTATACTCAAACTCTAACTAGCAATGAAACCCTCAAGAAATTACCAAACATAGCATACGAGGTCAAGGACAATCTAATATGGTAACTACGCATCTTAAAAATCATTAACATTCATTTCAAAACTATGTCTGTCCTGGTCACAAAACTATTATTATACCACAATTTCCCAACAATTATCGATTTATCATAATATTCCAACTATTAAATCTTTTAAATGTATTAGCAAAGGGAGCCTCCAGTTTTCAAGCCCAAGGTAAAACCACTAATCCATACTTATCTAAGGATCTATTCACTATAGGAAATCTGAACCTAACCCTTATGTATGATGAGAAGGACAAAAAAACTAGATAGAATCAGACATCACAACACAAGGTAACATAAAACACATGCCAAATTAACAATAAAAGTATGTATTACATAATGGTTTGCACAAGAACAACACATAGAAATAAAACACCAAAATTTTAACCATATTAACACTCACTCGCAAAGGAGATAAGACTTGAATTTTTCAAATCAAAGAGGAGACTTTAAAATATTTGGATCATGAAAATCATATCTCTAAGTGAAACACAATTCTTATCAATTGAATAGTTTTAATACTAACTTGTAATAACCTTATTTTTATAACAATTTTTTTATTAAATAAGACATTTTGCGGTAGCTAAATAAGAAAGTCAGAGTGCTACCGCTGCCACATCTAACATATGAGATCTACGAGCAATACCTAACATATGTCAGGTGTAAGGCTAACAAGTAAACTCATAGACCAAGAGTCAAATGTGGTTGTCACCTCACTAGAGTCTGATATAAGATTTACAAAAGATATATAGGAATAAAAAGCATCAAAATAATATAAAAGATATGAAAAATTCAAAAAAAGTTGACATAAAATAGAATATGGAATCTCTAGGATGCAAAACAAAGGAACTGTTGAGTAAAAAAGTGACCAGCAACACCTTTGAAAGCAAGACTTGAGAAACCTAAACAAGGTGGAATGTTTTTTTACAAGTATGACTAGCTTATTGAGTAAGAAATTATTATCTCACAAAAACCTTACTTCAAAAAAAACACATCATTGCATCATACAACATCATACAAATAATGGAATTGATCATACATAAGCAAAGAGAACATAGCCATAATAAAACTATTGAAAATCCATTCCTATTAATAATAATCATGATGAGAATGAAACATTCATAATACTTGTTTACACTTAACTACATAAGGTTGCTTAAAGCAAGCAATGTACGATATAGAACCACTAAGGATTCAATAAGCATAGAGGAATTACACAAAATCTATAGTCATCTCTATCATGTATTTCAAACAAGTGTGTAACAACCCCAATTTTTTTTCATTATAAGATAATGTAGAAGAAAAAAAACTAGGGATTATTATCACCTCACCGAATATAAGAGAGGTGTGGACATCCACCTAAATCATGATTGATGTAAGGCTAAAATTTTGAACCAAAACCATGAACGAGATTAAAAAATTACCTAGAGAGATAAAAAGAGAGATAGGGGGAACAAAAAGAAATACAATATGACATGAATAGTTTACTAAGAAAATATACAAATGGAGCGAAGAGTTTAAGTACTGAAAATAAAAACAACCCAACACAATGGGAAAGCTACTCGAACAAATTAGACTAACTCTTTGATACAATAAATCTTCCCCAAGCAAAGGCCATATAGAGGTCCACAATAAGTTGATCAAACTTGTAGAATGTCATCTACTCCGGAAAATAAAATCTATATCAACATAGTAACCATAGAAGGTAATATTAGTATGGTAAAATAATGGTAAAATAAGTTTATTCTATAACATAGAGAGGGCTCATTCTACACCTATAAGTCACATTAATCATGGTATGATGGACTTACTAGAACACATTGTTATGGAATGATAGTAATAAGAACATGATGATTACATGTCATAAGTATAGATAAACCATATTATAATTATTTATTTATATGACCATGTAATCCAATTGTTAAGATATTTGAATGACTCACCTAGACCTCCACCGTGAATGTAGTTTATGGTAGTAACATAAGGGTACATAAGTCCCTAACATGGAAATACCCTCCAAAGTGGAACTATGATCCTAATGTGGCTAGTTAGACAACGACATGAAATATAACATTGCCATACCATCAAAAGATGAACATTGATTCCAATATAGATGTTCAATCGATGACACAAAATTCAAACATGGGCATAACCTCCTAAAAGTAGCATCGACTCCAATATGGGTGTTTAAATGATGATAACAAATGAAAATGAGGCAATCCAACCCACCCAATTGAGTTTTTAGAAGATGACACCAAACGTAAAGGATAAATCCATCCTAAATGGCATACCATCTACATGGGCACCAATGTCATAATGGTTGACCATAGTATTATTTCTACTACCGCAAACTAGCCATAACCTAATAGGATGAAAAAGGTACTAAGTGAGAGTATATAACTGTGTGCTATTGTATTATAACTAATCCTACATATAGGCCACAACCTCATGCTATGAGAAAGGTACTAAGTGAAAAGAAAGCAAATATCACAAGGCGACAAGACTACTAACTCTCGGTGACCAACCCGAGAGTTGGAGAAGAAGACTTAAATGAAATCTTATTTCCTTTGCATAACTAATAGGTGATTTCACAATTTGTAACAAAATTTCATAACAATCTAATTGAATGTTTCCAAATAATGACACTTGACATAGCTAAGGCCATAAGCAAAATAAATAACTATTTTTCATTACTAATTTCTTTACTATTAACTACTAAGTGATATCAACAATCACAAGTATAATTTCATTAATAACTAAATGGGTGTTACTAAGCAGTAATGCCAAACACAAAATAATATACACAATTTCATTATTATTAAATATAATTACCAAATGATATAACAAGGCACAATTACACATTTTTTAATAACCAAATAGGTATTACGAAGCAATAACGCTAACACAACACAAGACATATAAGCCACTACTTTGGGTGCCTAGGGGCAACATCAAGTTTAACCACTCAAAGCATCATAATATTATTATTTTGATCTATATTAAATCTAAGAATAAGTTGGGTTGAAATTATGATTAAAATTTATATAATTATAGAGAAGCATTAATATGGGAGTCCTAAAAAAAGGACATTAATTATCAAGCAAATATGGAGAAATATAGATAAACTAGGCAATCTGTCCTTGAGTCCACTTGACTCATCTAGTCACACTAGAATAATGAAAAAAACGCATAGGGAAACCTATTAATTGATTGGTGTAACAAATTGATTGTTCATAGGAGTTAGTAGATGAGTTTGGCCAAACCATTATATTAGTCTAACCCAAGGCCAAACCACTCTTATCATCGAAAAAACCAATCTATGGGTTTGGCAAACCGATCGGTTGTTCATGGGAACCAATCTATGGGTTGCCTAAATGAGGTGATGGTTTAAGTAGAGACTAGACCACTCTTGTAATAGGAAAACTACTTGATGGATTTGGAGATTGATTGACTTATCATATGAACCTGTTGATTGGTTCATCAAATTAATTGACTATTCTCATAACCAATTGATCAAAGATTCCAAATCGAGGGATTGTTTACATAAATAGTTGATCTATTAGAGAAATTGATTAATTGGTCTAGGTGAAACAAAACCTACACTTATGAACATACATAACAACACTACTAATATTTTCCAAATTAATCTTGGAATATGTCTGTAACATAAAAAAATATAGAGACATACTCAAGAGAATAACTTACATATATCATAGTGGGAATCAATACTCAACAAGTTCATGCTTGAATTGAATAAAAAGTTATAATTTATGACTCAATTCATCAACATGGGTAAAATAATATAGAATTCATGATGTCATCAATCCCATGCCCAAGTAAGTAGGTCAAATAAGTTATATACTACCAACTCATATGAAAACTTGCTAAAGACACTACATATCTAAATCATTCTCAAATGCTGAAATAAACACTTAACATTATACTTTATTCATAACCTTCACACCAAGGCCAAAACTACTAAATAATACCTAACACCCGATGTGTAACCTCTTAATCATGGTATTGTTGTTAATAACATAAATGTATCCTAAACATGCGTTTTATTTAATTACGCAAAACTTTCAAGCTTAACTCATCAAATTCAAACTTCAAGTCAAAATAACCTAAGCATGCTCACATAGTCAACATTCAGAAGGAAATCAACGAGAGCCATATCAACATTAAAAATCAAGCTTAATGATATCACATCTAGCATCAATCATACACATAAATCAAAATATCATTAAAGAGGTCTTGGAGACCACGTACTACTAAACTTAAAAAACATATGATACATAGATATAAAGCTAGAGTTATGGAATTAACTAAGCCTGCAAACCATAATGTAAGAATATAGAAGCAAGAATACATAAGATAAGAAGACATTATTCTAGAATTATTTGCGATAATAGATGTAGAATGAACCATAGTAGCCTTAACTTAGCTAATGTAAGAAGACCAAAAACCATAATGTAATAATATTAAAGTAAGAATACTTAAGACAAGAATACCTTCTTACGGAATTGTTTGTGATAATAGGTATGGAGATCCATATGAAAAAGACTTTGAATTTTTATTTTACTTTAGTGGTAGTGAACCAAATGAAGGTTTGATCCAGTCATCATTGGTTGATTAGACCAAATAGACCTACCAAACCCCTCAATTATGGAATCAATGGCCTAAATACATCAATTGAGGAACACGCTATAAAAACTTTAAATTATCTATGGTGAAAAGCATCTAGGTGTACCTAATCACTTAGTGGCCTTGGTACCTTGACCAAGAACACACCTTAAGAGTTTAGGTTTAGTGAGTAAAAGAAATCTTTACACTTTCATACTCACCAATTAAACCCCTTAGGCTTAGTAAGTGAAAGCAAGTCTATCTTTCTACTCACCATGTGTGTCTATATTCTATTCTGGCCTCTTTGAGGGCTTATATAATGATCCTTTAACTTAATGTAGTTCACCGAGTGTGCCGGCTTTCATTACTTGATGGTTTCTAGGAGGGATTATATATTTAGGCTCATAATTATTGAGTGAAAGCATTTTAGGGTACTTTCACATCACTATGTATGCTTGTCTTTAATAATCTGGCTATACAAATACCAACCTACAACATATTTAAGGGTGGCCTCCCTAATATCATGTTATATGATGAGGAGTAGGCTACAATAATGATTCTATAGTGGTAATTCCATCATTTCTATTATTCCAACAACCATCATGACCTTTTCATGACATGAATGCCTTTCACTTCTTTCTTACCTTTAGGGGCTTAATTATAACCACTACTTTATTTCTTCTAGCAATCTTTTGCTATGAAACTTCCATGTCTTTAAATTCACCACTTTGGATGATGGCTATAAGCAACTTAGTTCTCTAATCCATACATGGGAGGTTGAGACCCTCCACCAAGATTTCATGTGAGGTGGCTGATGAGGCATTTCATGATGATGTTGGTGTGAAACTAAGAGATTTGGAAATTACTTGGGTGCATGTAGCAACAGAGCTAACATGTTGAGACCATTTCTTTAAGGGATGTTTAGAGTTCCATGTTTATATATTCAAGTTGAGAAATTATGAATATATTATCCTCTCATACAGTATACTAGTACTAGGATCAAGTATGTCTAAAGGTGGAATGGAAGACATAAATTTTTATCTTAGATCCCCATAGATGGTGCCTATTCTTATAGATGCTTTGTGACCTGAGAAATTCTTAAATAATTGAGGAAAGAATAAGTAAAAATTAAATGTCCAGAAGGAATTTCAAAGGAGAGATGAGTGAGAAAAAGTAATTGAATTGTATTAATGATTTTGGGATCCCCTAAAAGAAGTACAAGACTCTATATATATAGGAGTGGAATGAGGGGGAAAGAGAAAAGGGAAATAAAAAATGTGATGACCACCATATGTCTAATCATATGCCTCATGATTAGCAGCCTTGTGTGAAACCAGGTGGGATAACATAGAGAAAGCCTATTGGGTCATTCTTATCTATTTAGGTCAATACCCATTATGTCTAAAAATAATGGTATAGGAAAAACCCTTGTTACATGAAATTACAAATGTTTTTATAAAGGTTATAAGAAGATCACATCATATCCATATTCAAGATAAGGTGTAGACTTAAAAGAATGAGTTGTAAAATGCTTGAAGATCTTGAAAGTATTTCAAATAAGGAAAATACCCACATATTGAAATATGTGATGCATATTGAAGATTACATTAAATACCTATTATTTTTCAAGTTTAAGAGTTAGAATTTGAGGTGAAATTATTTCAATAAGGGCAGAGTGATATGAAAGAATATAGGCTTCCTTGCAATAATGGTTTCTCGGAAGATGATATACTCAATCTTGATGTTCTTGAAAGTGTTATATATGATTTAATCACTTTATGTTATTAAAAATAAATATTAGGTTATTATCTCAAGCTTTTGATATGTCACATGTAATAACACTTGGATGATGTGTCAAGAAAATTATGTGGTAGATATAAAGAGTCCAAGTCAATAGTTTTAAGGCTCCATAGAATTCTAGCAACCTAGTTGTTTGTTATAGGTGGATGTTAATAGATTAGGAGTTATGTTGTATTAGGTTTTTTTTTATTGTTGCTTGAAACCAATTATAACGACACTAATGAACTAAATCACATGCATTAACCAGCCTAAATGAAGGTTGTTACACTACCCTAGAAAGGAGTTTTAATAACTATTATTTTCTGATTTTAATAATAGTTCTGAACTGTTATTGAATAGCACGTTATTAAATCTTCAATAATAGTTAATAATTATCATAAAAAAAATATACAAAAAACTAGGAATATTGGTGTAAACTTAGCATTTAATAACGGTTTTCATAAAAACTCGTTTTTAAAACTAGGTTTTAATAAAAGGTTGTAAGTCACAACTGTTGTTAAAAATAATATCTTAATAATGGTTAATCAAAAATCATTGTTAAAATTTCATCCAGTTAGGGTTTTAATTATTTATTATGCTTTTAGTAAACCCTAATACGTATTAAATAAGCATAAAATAGACCTTTTAATAATGGTTTTGAGTTAAAACCATTGTTAAAAGATTGTCAATTTAGGATTTTAATCATTTATTACGCATTTTTTAAACTCTAATTGAGATTAAATGCCTACTTTTAATAATAGTTTTTAAGTATAACCATTATGAAAAAAGGGTTTTAATAGCGATTCTTACATAAAATCATTATTAAAACATCTATAATAATGGTTAAGGAAGAACCATTATTAAAACTTGTACATTTTTTTATAGTCTTGTTGTTTTGTTTCAGCCCACATACATAGTTGTATGTTCAAGTATTTAACAAATTTGTAATGTAAATCAACATCAATCCATACATAGATGCATGTCTTTCTCCCAAATGATACTACCTATTTTCAATCAATCTCTAATTGATATGTCTCAATACACTAGGCAAACCTAGGAATCAAATTTAGTAGGCATACCACAAACTTGGTAGCTCTATCCTCCATAAATAAAAGTTCCTAAATCATAATCTAGATGAGTAAAAGACATTGAGAAAATATAAACCTGAACATGTGTGTTATGTTGACCAATTAGTTTTGGACTATCATATCCATTGCTCTACATACATAGTATCCACAATCATTTCTGTACTGCAGTAGTGGACACTGTCAAATGAATTTAGTTAGCTCTCTTACTATTAGATATTAATTTAAATTAAAATAAAGTGTAAAATAATTATCTTATTACTTACCATTATAGGCTTATACTAAATACTCATTGGGTCTAGGACACCATTCCCATCGCTCCTATAATACGCCATCCATAGTGCCCTAATAAATAGAGTTAGATACATAATATTATAAGTATATATACCTAAAATAATTAAGGTAGAACATATACATAAAAAAGCTATTAAAGTAAGAAGTGTTATAGTATACTAACATGTCAATAAATTCTTTCCCACAATGAAGACCGACGTTAAAAGGCACGTCATATGTTCAAAGGAATCAAACACATAGTCTTTATTAAGATCAGGTCGAATGGCGTACAAAACCCAATGTTTATTTGCCAGGTGGGGAATGAGATAAAGCTTGTTGTATCCCTCAATCAAAATGCGATTGACTAAATAGTTTATGTGCCTACCATATCTTATTGTATTACTATCAGTTATGTAGTATGGGCACACAAACACAATAGAGGAAAACATTCCCTTCAATGTAGCATGACTAGTAACCAATCTATGGATAACAATAACAATGCATATTTGTTAATAACTGATAACTCATATAAGAGGACATAAAAATTCCAATACAACAAGAAGTAGTAAAATATGAAATATGAAATTATACTTTCATGAAATAGACGGTAACACTAGTGGTTGACATCCATTATTGATTATAAATGTTACTTATGTTAACCGTCGATACCATATATATAGCATCATCTCTCCCAACATACTCAGGACGACAATCAATGAAAATATAATTGTCGTTGAGGTAGTTTTGAGCATAGAAATATAATAAAGCAAGTGTTGGTGGATGTTTTCTCTTCTCTAAAGATGGAATCTTTTGTGGGGTAATAGAATTCGTTGATCTATCTCTCTTTCCTTTAGCAATGCCCGCTTCTGTGTTGCTCATTTTTCTAGTACCTCTCTTTGTTTTACTCCTAAGAGCATTCTTCTTTTCCGATTCCTTAATTAATAATAATAAATACGCCATCCATAGTGCCCTAATAAATAGAGTTAGATACATAATATTATAAGTATATATACCTAAAATAATTAAGGTAGAACATATACATAAAAAAGCTATTAAAGTAAGAAGTGTTGTAGTATACTAACATGTCAATAAATTCTTTCCCACAATGAAGACCGACGTTAAAAGGCACGTCATATGTTCAAAGGAATCAAACACATAGTCTTTATTAAGATCAGGTCGGATGGCGTAAAAAACCCAATGTTTATTTGCCAGGTGGGGAGTGAGATAAAGCTTGTTGTATCCCTCAATCAAAATGCGATTGACTAAATAGTTTATGTGCCTACCATATCTTATTGTATTACTATCAGTTATGTAGTATGGGCACACAAACACAATAGAGGAAAACATTCCCTTCAATGTAGCATGACTAGTAACCAATCTATGGATAACAATAACAATGCATATTTGTTAATAACTGATAACTCATATAAGAGGACATAAAAATTCCAATACAACAAGAAGTAGTAAAATATGAAATATGAAATGATACTTTCATGAAATAGACGGTAACACTAGTGGTTGACATCCATTATTGATTATAAATGTTACTTATGTTAACCGTCGATACCATATATATAGCATCATCTCTCCCAACATACTCAGGACGACAATCAATGAAAATATAATTGTCGTTGAGGTAGTTTTGAGCATAGAAATATAATAAAGCAAGTGTTGGTGGATGTTTGCTCTTCTCTAAAGATGGAATCTTTTGTGGGGTAATAGAATTCGTTGATCTATCTCTCTTTCCTTTAGCAATGCCCGCTTCTGTGTTGCTCATTTTTCTAGTACCTCTCTTTGTTTTACTCCTAAGAGCATTCTTCTTTTCCGATTCCTTAATTAATAATAATAAATACGCCATCCATAGTGCCCTAATAAATAGAGTTAGATACATAATATTATAAGTATATATACCTAAAATAATTAAGGTAGAACATATACATAAAAAAGCTATTAAAGTAAGAAGTGTTGTAGTATACTAACATGTCAATAAATTCTTTCCCACAATGAAGACCGACGTTAAAAGGCACGTCATATGTTCAAAGGAATCAAACACATAGTCTTTATTAAGATCAGGTCGGATGGCGTAAAAAACCCAATGTTTATTTGCCAGGTGGGGAATGAGATAAAGCTTGTTGTATCCCTCAATCAAAATGCGATTGACTAAATAGTTTATGTGCCTACCATATCTTATTGTATTACTATCAGTTATGTAGTATGGGCACACAAACACAATAGAGGAAAACATTCCCTTCAATGTAGCATGACTAGTAACCAATCTATGGATAACAATAACAATGCATATTTGTTAATAACTGATAACTCATATAAGAGGACATAAAAATTCCAATACAACAAGAAGTAGTAAAATATGAAATATGAAATGATACTTTCATGAAATAGACGGTAACACTAGTGGTTGACATCCATTATTGATTATAAATGTTACTTATGTTAACCGTCGATACCATATATATAGCATCATCTCTCCCAACATACTCAGGACGACAATCAATGAAAATATAATTGTCGTTGAGGTAGTTTTGAGCATAGAAATATAATAAAGCAAGTGTTGGTGGATGTTTGCTCTTCTCTAAAGATGGAATCTTTTGTGGGGTAATAGAATTCGTTGATCTATCTCTCTTTCCTTTAGCAATGCCCGCTTCTGTGTTGCTCATTTTTCTAGTACCTCTCTTTGTTTTACTCCTAAGAGCATTCTTCTTTTCCGATTCCTTAATTAATAATAATAAATACGCCATCCATAGTGCCCTAATAAATAGAGTTAGATACATAATATTATAAGTATATATACCTAAAATAATTAAGGTAGAACATATACATAAAAAAGCTATTAAAGTAAGAAGTGTTGTAGTATACTAACATGTCAATAAATTCTTTCCCACAATGAAGACCGACGTTAAAAGGCACGTCATATGTTCAAAGGAATCAAACACATAGTCTTTATTAAGATCAGGTCGAATGGCGTACAAAACCCAATGTTTATTTGCCAGGTGGGGAATGAGATAAAGCTTGTTGTATCCCTCAATCAAAATGCGATTGACTAAATAGTTTATGTGCCTACCATATCTTATTGTATTACTATCAGTTATGTAGTATGGGCACACAAACACAATAGAGGAAAACATTCCCTTCAATGTAGCATGACTAGTAACCAATCTATGGATAACAATAACAATGCATATTTGTTAATAACTGATAACTCATATAAGAGGACATAAAAATTCCAATACAACAAGAAGTAGTAAAATATGAAATATGAAATGATACTTTCATGAAATAGACGGTAACACTAGTGGTTGACATCCATTATTGATTATAAATGTTACTTATGTTAACCGTCGATACCATATATATAGCATCATCTCTCCCAACATACTCAGGACGACAATCAATGAAAATGTAATTGTCGTTGAGGTAGTTTTGAGCATAGAAATATAATAAAGCAAGTGTTGGTGGATGTTTGCTCTTCTCTAAAGATGGAATCTTTTGTGGGGTAATAGAATTCGTTGATCTATCTCTCTTTCCTTTAGCAATGCCCGCTTCTGTGTTGCTCATTTTTCTAGTACCTCTCTTTGTTTTACTCCTAAGAGCATTCTTCTTTTCCGATTCCTTAATTAATAATAATAAATACGCCATCCATAGTGCCCTAATAAATAGAGTTAGATACATAATATTATAAGTATATATACCTAAAATAATTAAGGTAGAACATATACATAAAAAAGCTATTAAAGTAAGAAGTGTTGTAGTATACTAACATGTCAATAAATTCTTTCCCACAATGAAGACCGACGTTAAAAGGCACGTCATATGTTCAAAGGAATCAAACACATAGTCTTTATTAAGATCAGGTCGGATGGCTTAAAAAACCCAATGTTTATTTGCCAGGTGGGGAATGAGATAAAGCTTGTTGTATCCCTCAATCAAAATGCGATTGACTAAATAGTTTATGTGCCTACCATATCTTATTGTATTACTATCAGTTATGTAGTATGGGCACACAAACACAATAGAGGAAAACATTCCCTTCAATGTAGCATGACTAGTAACCAATCTATGGATAACAATAACAATGCATATTTGTTAATAACTGATAACTCATATAAGAGGACATAAAAATTCCAATACAACAAGAAGTAGTAAAATATGAAATATGAAATGATACTTTCATGAAATAGACGGTAACACTAGTGGTTGACATCCATTATTGATTATAAATGTTACTTATGTTAACCGTCGATACCATATATATAGCATCATCTCTCCCAACATACTCAGGACGACAATCAATGAAAATGTAATTGTCGTTGAGGTAGTTTTGAGCATAGAAATATAATAAAGCAAGTGTTGGTGGATGTTTGCTCTTCTCTAAAGATGGAATCTTTTGTGGGGTAATAGAATTCGTTGATCTATCTCTCTTTCCTTTAGCAATGCCCGCTTCTGTGTTGCTCATTTTTCTAGTACCTCTCTTTGTTTTACTCCTAAGAGCATTCTTCTTTTCCGATTCCTTAATTAATAATAATAAATGAAATATTTATTGAGAAAATATATGTTAAAAAGTAATAAAAATTAAGGTCTAATAATGATGTCGAATATCATTACCTCTTCATTAGTGAGATGTATTTGATCCGCAAGCCAAGACACAAAGCTTCCATGAGCTTCCAGCATTGTGGCTGCCTCATCACTTTCTTTATAATAAGGAAAGGGTGCACTGACAATGATTAGAGTGTCAATACTCACCAACCTTTTATTTAGGGCCAAGTTATACCCATAGGCTGTTTACGTTGGGGTACTATGACTGAAGTGTACCTTTCCTTTCTGCAAAAGAATTAAAAGGTCATTCGCTAAAAAGTTGCATTTATGCAAACCCTAAACTAAAATATTACATATTATTAATTAATTATGACACCAAATAAATTTAATAAGAATTCATAGTTAGTAAGCTTACTTCGGAAAGAGAAGAAAAATTTGCATCACCTTCACAACTATCTTTAAATCTATTTATATTAGGTATATGAAGCCGATCATGGTCAACTGAATCAAATGGTTTATACCCTTGAGGTTTGATAAATGATAACTCTTGCTCCATTGTTGCAATATATTCGTCCACCCCCTCCACAAAATCTGACATTTCAAGTTTGTCCTATAATATATGCAATATATTTAAATTTAGCTTATAGGAATAATCATAATATAATAGTTTTCAAAAATAAAACTAAGTAGGGTTCGGGATATCTACAAACTTATATATTTTTTGGCAGCAACATTTACATCTTCATTAAGATATCCATCTTTTATTGCTCTAGCCTTCTCCCATAATGTATCAATGTTGATAGAAGAGGTACATGGATCCAAGTCTTGGGCTATGAGCTGTAAATCAAAAATTAAACTTACATTAAAAATATTATTATAACATTAGACTTTTACATGTAAATAGATAAATCAAAATCTCATAGCAACTCTTCTTCAAGGTCTGCAAAGCCTTTGTGAGCCATGTTATGCTAATACTTATTATGTTTAGCAATCTCTTTATTTTTGGTACTTTCTCCCTATGTTACAAGCCAAAATATAAGCACATGGTTATTTAAATATCAATGAAATATTATTAATCAAAAATTTTAATTGTTATCTAACAAATACCTTAAACTCCTCTAAAAGACGATATGCAATAAATTGGTTCCAACTTTCTTGATTAATGAAACCATATTGTTTTGGTAGATTCTATCGTAGAAAGTGTAACACCCCGAGTCGACACGACCAAGCGGGGGCTACCTTAGAGTGCTTTCGGATTGATCGGCTGGCCCCAAAGATCAACACGAGTCCTTTTAGCACGCTTTGTCCTCACTCACGCACTTCCCGATAAATTTTCAGAAAATTTCCGAAACTTCCCAGGAGGTCACCCATCCTAAAATTGCTCCACGGCCAGCACGCTTAACTGTGGAGTTCTTAGGACGGAATCACCAAAAGGATGGTATACCATGTTGATATAAGTAGCCAAATCAATCCTTATAACACTCCGCTCAAATTGGGTTATTACAGAAAGTCATCCCTCCTTCTGTATATTTTTCTACTAGCTAAGTATGCCCTAAAACTTCTTAGACACTCACCACAATGTCTAAGAAGTCATTTCTTCCTAGTCTCGGGGGCATTAAAGACTCTCTATAAAATAAGATATATAGATGTATACCGATGTTAATGTATTAAAATTAATAACATTTGACATACAAAAGTGTTTAAGTAAAATAGCATATTTACCGTGACTTTCTCCTTGTGACCCTTTGGAACTTGCTTCCAATTATTATAAGAGATAAAAAGATGGTTAGGCATGATGAGTGAAATGTACGTCAGAAACATGTCCGCGTAAGGGACAATGGAAAGATTGTAAGTATTCCATCCCAAATTGACTTGTTCTCCTCTACTCTACATGTTCATGATTATTCTTATAATAATAGGTCATCTCTTTCCTTCTTCATCACTACTGTCCCGATCAACTTTTTTTTTGGCTATATCTCTATAAAAAATCAATAAATAAATTATGTTAAAATGTTATGTATTGACCATAATGTACCACTAATTTATTTTCCAATACAATAAATGTAACACCCCCAAAATTCACTCCTGAATTTTTTATTTGAAAGAATAAAGCGGAAGCTAAAATAGAATTTGGGGAATGTTACCACCACATCTAGCACAAGACAAATGTCTACCATCTATCGCGTGCTAGATGTAAGGCTAAACCTGTCAAACAAAATTTCAAATATCTATGCCGTGAGGATAAACTCCCACAAGGAGATATCCACAGGAAGATGACAAGTGAATATTTTCACTGAATAAAATCATCGCTGAATGAATCAGCGGAACCTGTGAAATAAATCCGAATTTTAAAAGCTTACCTGAGTATAAGAGAATTAAAAGACAATTACAACACCCTTACATTTTCAATACAATACTTGCAACTTCCAAAAATAAATACAATCAAACAAGACAATTCCCGATGGATAAAATTTCGGATTAGCTACTCTCTCAAGTTAAGCCTTCCACCCAAATACAATATCCAATCTCAAGCCTGCACAAGAGGTCTGCTCCCCACCATCAGTGGATCATCACAAGACCCATTCAACCAAGGTAGTATCAGTACGGGTCCAATACTGAGTAAGACCCACTACCCTATCTTATGGTACATTATGTTGATACAATATTATGCATACTCAGTGCCCACATCATAAATCCTACCATACACATAAAGTAACATGCGAAACATATGTAACATCCTATTTAAACATGTAAGTGTGGCAGCAAACATCTTGATCCAATAAGAGATTTAGATAAACTAACCGAGCATTCATGGACAATATTAAACCAACCAATCGGGCATTTGTGGACAATGCCAAACCAAACCAAGCCGAATCGAGTCCTTTGCTCATGGAAATGAGCAGCATGTAGTAATATAGATAATAAAATCCAGCTATGGTCCGGGTAGATTCATTCTTTAGATCTCCGGTAAATATAGAGTCGATTTACAGCATAGTCTTTATCAATTCATGTGAGTGCGGGACCTGGCCACTATTATTCGTCGGTGGACTGGTCTGGCCCCGACTCACATGATGTTTCACTGTAACTACTTTGTGTCTCTCCTATGTATTATCATTAATACGTTCGGTTTGTTGAGCACGGAATCCCCCACTATTATAGCCGGTGGACCGGTCATGTAGAACACCCCGGCCCTAGCCACTATTATAGCCGGTGGACCGGTCATGTAGGGCACCCCGGCCCTAGCCACTATTATTCGGCTGTGGACCGGTCTGGGTCCGGCTCAACATCTTCCTCTTTAAGTGATTAGTGTCTTAACATATCTTTTTTGAAAGTATTTTACCCTTGACATGCATGGCTAACTATATCCACACTTATCCTCCCAGGAGGGCCCGTCCCATATCTTGGGACTCTAGCGCCCCTTATCACACCTTGATATCCATTCCCTTTTACACTTACACATAATGAAAACCAACTCTTAAGGGTGTGGGTTAAGGCCCAACACCTCGTGACATCAGACTCCACCCGCTATTAGCCTCTAGGGTTTCCCTTGAAACCGTAATTGGACCTATGTGGCCCAACTTCTTCTTACTTCACTACCATTAATTCATTTATCCTCAAACAACTCATCTCATTTAGGTTCAATCCCAACTCATATGGCTTTACCCATCGATTCCACCTATGACCCTAACACCCTAGTTGGCCACTTCAACCCTAGTACCTTTCTTCTCCCACAAGTAACCTCTCCTTTTCACCTAAAACCCATAATCATTCCTTATAACATAAACTCTCACTCTTGACCTGCACCTCACTCACCCTTAATCATTTTTACTTTCGCCTTTTTTTTAGATCACTAATTCTTCCCAAAACCCTAATCGGGTCCTTTACACTCCCCTTTTGCAACTCACTTCCCATTTATTTCTTCTTTTTTTCTTTTCATCTCCATGTCATAATAATAATCACCCTAGCATGCATGTCCTAGAGGGTTACATCATGTCACAGCACATCATAATCACCACATATGGATATCACATTCATGTCATAAGAAAAACACATACCACATACCTTAAATCCAAGCCGCGCAACACATAAAATACATTAAGGATAATCATGTGATACACAACAGGACATGGTATATATACAAAGCATCCAACGCATGCAAGTCACATGACACGTAGGGACCTTAGCCACATCCTTACGAAACACCCATAAGTAGAGGTAAGTAGAGACTTACCTGGATCCGAAGCTAGCTAAGCGAGATAAGAGGGAGAGAGAGATCACTAGTTCGAGGATCCACAATAAGGCTTTCCTAGATCGCCGATAGACATCGAAAACTAAGTTAGAAACTATCCTATCGATCAATAATTTCAACTATTATACACTACCACAGAAAGGGGTTTTAATAACGGTTATTTTATAGTTTTAATAACGGTTTTCAACCGTTATTGAATCTCCCGTTATTAAATCTTTAATAACGGTTCATAACCGTCATGAAAAATACACAAAAACCCGCGAATATGTGCGTAAACTTCATATTTAATAACCGTTTTTACTTAAAAACCATTATTAAAACTCCAGTTTTTAATAACGGTTCTGATGAAAACCGTTATTAAAATGTAGGTTTTAATAACGATTCTTATGAAAACCGTTATTAAAAACTGGAGTTTTAATAACGGTTTTAGAAGAACCGTTATTAAAACCTACGTTTTAATAACGGTTTTCATCAGAACCGTTATTAAAACAATGTTTTAATAACGGTTTTTATAAGAACCGTTATTAAAACTCCACTTCTTTTTTTTTTTGCAGTTTTGTTCCTGCCCACATACATAGTTACCAAATCTGTATGTTAAAACAATTACCAAATCTGCAATGTAAAACAACATCAATTCATACCAAATCTGCAATCACACCATAATTTCAATCAATCTATAATTGGTATGCATGTCTCAATACACCAACTATACTTGCAATAAAATTAGTGGGCATACCACAACTTGGTAGCTCTACACCCCAAAGTAAAGAGTTCACATATCTAGGCTGGTAGACGAAATACAAACCTAAAAATGCATGTAGAATATATCTTGGCCTCTAACTTCATCAATTTGATCAACATTATATTGCGGGCCTCGTGCATAGTCATTAGTGAAAAACTACAACACCCATGTTTCAATTAATATACAGTTAGCCATTAGGTATGTCATGATTCATTAATAGAAAAATATGGAAAAGCAAACATACATGGCTTGGATCTATGTTGACCAATCTATTCTAGACTATAAGATCCATTGCTCGTCTTCTTCACTTGAACCCTTAAAAACTTCAATTTCATCATCATCATCTAAGTTCCTTTGTCTTGAAGATCTTCAATTTTGGAGGTACCTGAAGCTCTTATCTCATCCATAACTACAATAAAGAGATAAATAATAGAGGAAAAACAATTCTGATAAAAGTAAAAACTAAAATAAATGAAAACATGTATTACCCTACATACAAAATAATACAAAGGTAGGCAACATATGTTACCACTATAATCAAGAGGTTATATAACACCATCATACCCTAAATTAAAGGTTCAATTTGTAAAAAAGGCCCTAAAAAGGTTGTGTCACAAAAAAACCTAAATTTAGAGGCCAAAACGGCCTTTTTTGGGGTCCGATATTGCCCAAACCGGCTCCGCCGTTTGCCACGTTGTAGATCTCCAAAAAATACCCAAAATAGCCTCCTAGATCACCTAAATCCGAGGCCGCATGAAAAAGTTATGACCCTCCAAAGTTTACAGTTGAATCTAGCTCTAAATAACCTCAATAATGTCTTCTCTTTTGTTTATTATGGTTGTAGCTCTAAATAATATTGAATCTATATTCTCCATACAACAATAATATGTAAAGCTCTCGGCCAACACATGCATTTGTTAATATATAACAATAACGCAACAAATTCAACAACAAACAGCAAAATTTTCAGCCAACACATTCAACAACACATTTTCGAACGAAACCCTGGCGACATGCATTTATATAAGTAGATAAAAAGTTACGAGAGGAAGAACAAACACATACATAAACTGAGCTAGATACAAACACGACGGTCAGAATGTTGAGAGAGGCAAGGGCTTCAAACACGACGGAGGATGAAGGTGCAAGTGCCAGCTAGCTTCGGAACAATGGCAGAGGTGTGGCGGTGCGAGGGTTTCCTTTACTTGAGAGGAGCCTGGTGGTGCGAGTTGGCGGTGCGAGGGTTTGCAAGGAGAAGGAAGGAGAGCAAGAGAACGAAAGTGCAGAGAGTCTGAAAATTTTGGCACGAAACAAAACCGAGCGAGAAATAAAAGTTTGATTTTGGGGTTTTAATGACAGTTCCTGAGAGAACCGTTATTAAAACATCTTTTAATAACGGTTCCTGGAAGAACCGTCATTAAAAGCTTCTGACTTTTGACAACGGTTCTAATATGAACCGTTATTAAATCTTCTTTTAATAACGGTTTATATAAAACCGTTATTAAAACATTGCCCTTTTAATAACGGTTTTTAACTAGAACCGTTATCTAAACTTCCCGCCGATTAATTTTCACGCCTTTGACAACGGTTTTCGAACTACCGTTATTAATGTCCCGTTATTATTTCCCGTATTTGTAGTAGTGATAATTTAATCGATACAAAGAGACACAATCTATTTTTCTTGGAAAATGTGTCCAAAACTTAGGACTTAAAAACAGAGCTCTATTAAGATTTAAGATTAAATATACATCAAAATGGATTAATAAAAATACACTTAGGACATTTCAAATTAATTTGGAAAGCCCAAGAAAGATAATCGATTATAAGTTAATTTATCGAAAACAACTTATTTATTAAGTTTTACAACAAAATAGGTAACTCGACCATTTTCATAGAACCAAATCCAAACCGATTAGATTAAAACATAATTTAAATGATTTAAAACCCAAAGATAGAAATCGATTAGATAAAAGATGCATAGCAAAAATCAATTTTATAAAATCATCCCCGAAGATTTGGGTTTTTAATGCCTAAACTACAAATCAACCAAATCACTTCGATTACCTCAAATTGATAGTTTTAAAACATGATTAAACAAGTTTTAGATGAATCCAGATAATCAATTCAACAAAACAATCTTCCGATTAACCAATTCCAGACAATCCATTTTCAAAATTAGGGTTTTAAAGCCAACGACACAAACTCAGGTAATTCAAATTAATTAATTCCAATTAAAGGTATTGGAATACAATTAGGATCATTTCAACTTCTTCTATAAATTTAATTTTAGAAAAACAACTACACAATTAACCAATTTCATCATCTCACTTCAAATCTAGGGTTTTAGGCCCAAAAATACAATTCGGTTGAATTCTATTAATTCAATCAAATTTAATGTTTAGAAATGTAATTAAAATCATTTTAAAACATATCAAATAATCAACTACTCAAAACCAATAAAAGAAATACACAATTTAGCACAATTAGGGTTTTTGAGCCCGAAAGGCAAATCCGATCAATTCTTGCCAAAACATATAAATTGACGGTTCGGAAATGTATCTAAATATATTCTAATGTAAATTATAGAGTCAATTGAATAAAAAGACCCGATTACAGAATCCAATTTGGACCCGTAAGAGTTTTGACCTAAAAACCCAATTCCGATAAATTCCGCACAACTTTCCCAAATCAACACTTCCAATATAAAATTAAATACATTTTAAACGATATTATAAAATCAATTGAGCGGAATGACTCAATTATGCAACCTAATTTTATCACACACGAATTTTGACCTAGAAATCAAATTCCAATAAATTCTGCATAAATTTCTCAAATTGACGATTCCAACATGAAATTAGATACATTTTAAAATATATTGTATAATCAATTTACCCAAAATAGCTAAATCGGACGAATCAGAATATTTCGAGCATAACCCGGCCAAAAATCCAATTTTCCAAATTTCCAACATAAATCATACAATTAACATATCTAAATCAATCTCACAGTACATATATACATAACCAAACAGTCAATTTAGCTTATCACCAGCTAAATCATACTCAATTAATCAAATCTATATTAGGGTTTTCAAAAATTTATACCAACAAAAATCAACAAAATCGGGGCAAAGGAAGGCTGGGGAAGCTTCGTCGGAGGCCGGGGGTGGCTCGCCGGTGGTCAGCGAGGCTCGGTCGCAGGTTGGAGGCCGACCGGCGGTGGCTGGAGGTTAGCTAGTAAGGAGGAGGAGGTGAGAGAGGCTAGGGTTTCAAGGCGCAGGGAACAGGGAGAAAGGGAAAGAAAAGTGAAAGGAGAGAAGAGGGGGGGTCGGGGGTCCCGACGGGTTTGGGCTTCTCTTTTTTTTCTTTTTCTTTTTAAATACATATATAAAATAAAATACTAAATGTTTAAAAATTATTATTGAAAGATTAAGCTAAAATTTATTAAACAAAAATTATTTTGAAACGATCCAAACGCTTAAAATTAATAAAAAGCTATATAAAGGATTTCACAAATATTTTCGGGAGAATTTACTAACGAACATAAAAATTTATATTATTTACAGAAATATATTGTAAGACCTCGAAAAATTATTTAAAAGTATATAATGAAATATTTAATTCAAATTCGAATAAACCGAGGCTAATTTAAATAATTTTTGAAATTAGTTTTCCGCAAATCAAAAAGTGAAAAACAGAGAAATACGAGAAAGAAAAAGATTTTTGTTATAATTTCCCAAAAATATTAACTATTTTCAAAAACGGATAAATTTAGAGTCAGAAATATTTTCTATAGATAAAGTCATTAAAATAAATTAAACTATTTAAACAGAAATTCTATAATTTAAATAATATATTTCGTTAACGAAATATAACTCCAAAATAAAGTCGTAATCACACGACAATGTTATAATCGAAAACGAATCTAAAATATAACAATCAAAATACGAGAAAGAAAGGGAATACATATTTTTAACCGAAAATCGAATTCATAAGAATATAATAAAATTATTGTCATGAACGAATTTATCTAGAATTGTTCGCAACGACAACGATTAATTAAATTCAAATATGAATTCAAATCGTCGATAAATCCATAAAACAAATCAAAATTAAAATAATTAATTGCTTACATTAAATTACGCTAATAAAATCATTAAACTTAATAAATCTGGATTTTAAAAATACGGGGTATTACAATAAATATCCAATGAGGAGGGTCAAAGTAAACAAGCATATATCATATGTTACAATATTATTATCCCCATTGCCTTATTTTCCTTCTTTTTTTCCCATGTTTTTGAATTGGTTTTAGGATTCGATACAGGTATTACTTTATGATGATCACCCCTGATATATATTTCCTCCTCATTAATGTTATAATTATCATCGTTCAATAATTGAGTTGCTTGCACATCTGAGACACACTCTTTATTCCGATTGGCATCATTTTCATCATCACATTCATTGGCATTTCTTCTTTTCATAGATAGTACCACATACCTTCTATTATCATTAGGATTAGTGATAAAGAATAATTATTTTGCTTGTAATACTAAGATGAATGGGTCTTGTTTATACCCTACCCTATGGAGATCTACTGATGTGAATCCATCTTCATATATAACCCCATAACTATTATCAACCCATCTGCAGCCGAATACAAATACTATAAATATAGTGTAATCTGACACCTATATCTGTTCAATCACACCATAATTATTCATATCTACATGGGTTGGATTCTTATCCTTCACACTAGTAACATGCATTGCTTTAGCCTCTAAAGTTACCCCACTGATCTACATTATTCTCTTCTCATCTTGTTATTTTATATAAAAAGTGTAACCGTTGATCACATAACTCGTATATGAAGAAACTTCATAATGATGTTTTTGAGACAACTAATGCAGGGTTTCAAAAATTGAAGTTAGGAAATTTTCAATGAGTTAAATGATGGAATCTCTTATCCAATCAATAAAAGAAAGATTATGTTTATCGATTATCCATTTCTTAGACTTTGATGGATTTTCAATCCTCGAAGAAACCATATGTTCTTCAATTTATGGCTGAACATTATCATTGTTGTGTAATACATATAGATGAGCTTTATAGAACATATCAGGGTCTACATGCCTAAACTGTTTGTCCCTAATATTACCCTATCCTTCGATTTTTATTGCATGTCAATACTTAGGAATGCCAAGAGCTTTAGAATTTGATATTTGAAGAATACACTTCGGAACCTTAACACTAGTAAAGAATTCTAAAATGAAATTTTCTCTTTTCTAGAGAGAGTATAACATATCGATGGTAAATATTTTCTTCAACCATTGACTTGCATTGCCGGTTCCTATCTAATACCCATTTCTTCCATATCCATTTGATCATTGATGCCATCTTTAGTCTTTCGTGGAACATTAAGTAATGTACCAACAGGACCTTCACATATATTTTTCTTGATATGTATCACATCAAGGGCATGTCTCACGTATAGGGATTCCCAATAAAGAAGGTCAAAGAATATAGACATCTTCTTTTACCCAATTGATGGAGGCTTACCTTTATCCTTCTTCCCAAACTTGACACTCAAATGATTCATCATCAACCACACTTCTCGACTCGTCATCTATATTGGTGCTTGCCTGTCTTCCTAAAAGCCATCGAATGCTTTCCTTTACCTACAAAAATAATGATTCTTTGGTAAAAATCTATGATGATCAAGGAAGATAGCCTTCCTAACATGTGTTAGCTGAAAAAAAAGAAGTATTCTCCTCACATATTAGGCATGCATAATAGCCTTTTACACTATAACCTAACAAGTTTCCATATGCCGTAAAATCATTTAGAGTACAGAATAACATTGCTCTCAAAGTAAAGTTTTCTTCACTGTATGCATCAAATACTTCAATGCTTATGTCCTATAAGAACTTCAAATCATCAATCAAAGGTGCCAAATAAACATCAATATTATTCTCCGATTGGTTTGGCCTCGATATGAGTAAATAGAGCATCATATACTTGCATTTCATACAGCTCCATAGAGGTACATTGTATATAACCAATATCACTAGCCATATACTATAGGTGCCTTGATTGTGCAAATTCATTCCACACACAGAAAGTATAGAGCACATGTTTCTTGCTTCTTCACTGAATTTAGGGAATAAGCCATACATCTTCATCCATTCTGGAGAGTTAGATGGATGTGTAAGAAGCCTATCATCTATCTTCTCATCAACATGCCATCTCAAAATCTTGGCATCTTCAATATCATTAAACATTTGCCTAAATCTTGGTATTGTAAGAAAATACCATAACACTTTAGTTGGCACCTTGTTCTTCTTGTATTGTGGTGTTTTGCATTCAACATTAAGATAACTATTCAAAGACGCATTCTCATTGTAAAATAAAATACAATCATTAGGGCATGCATGTATCTTCTCATAACTCACACCCATAGAGGAAAGAATCTTCTTCACTTCATAGGTACGATCGGGTGGAATATTATCATTAGAAAGCATATCTTTTAAAAGTGTTAATAATTCCGTGAAGCTCTTATCACTCCATTTGTTGTATGCTTTTAAGTTCTACAACTTTAAAGTAGTAGATAATCGAGCAAACGTCTAACAATTACCGTGTAAAGGTTTCTCTGAGTCATTCAATAACTTCTCAAACATTTTTGGATAATCTAGAACACTTTTGTTAGCCTTTTGAGTCATCTCCTCTAATGAATGTCCCTCATAGTTCTCAAATGAGTATCCACTATATTCCCTCTTAACATCCTCATTATCATCTTTAGACTCTGTCTCACCATGCCATATCCAACAAGTGTAACTTGTATAAATTCTATAAACAAACAAATGATCTATCAAATCATCAACGTTGATATGCTAAATATAAGCATAGTTCAAACAAGGATAGATTATTATACTAGAGTCCTGAGCATGTTTAAATGCAAAATTAATGAAAAACTTCACTACTTCATTATATTCTCTAGATAAACAATTTACATAGAATCATTTTCATTCTATATTTTTTCAATCTAGATGTATCCCATAAAAAATAATTATTACAAATCAGTTCAATTATAAGTTTAGTAATTTACAAACCGCTCATGCTTAGAAAGAATCTAACTCAAATGTATCATGTGATGATGTATATATATATACAAATCATGAGAACTTGTTTCCAAAAATATATCAATACTCAAGCCGCTCATACTTAGAAAGTGTTCATATATTTATACATACATACATACATACATACATATATAGTAAAACATTATACAATGGTTCAAATTACAAAAGATATACATACTATGGGATTAAAGCAATAACAACATTATATACATCAAAATGTTCCCACAGCCTAAAAACCTAACTAAGAAAAACTCATAACCGTAAACTAAATCCCTCGGTAGCCTTGTTGAGCCCAAATAATTACTATCACTCTGAAAGTCCACTCATCTTTATATGTTATATATTTCCTCACATCATCAATAAAAAGTCTAGTCATCGATACTCTAGGGTAACCGGGGTGGATACTCGGAGGCAAACCATGATGAAACCTCAACATATCATACTCTTTGGAAAACACCTCACCCCCAATAAATCTTGAGTGTGGTGCATTAGTGTGGTGGACAAACCAATGTAAAAAAGTAGATGTAGCCAACAAACATGGCTCCATCTGAGGTAGGGTCAAGATTAGGTGATATGATCTGAAATGAAATGGATCATATAATGCACCACTCATAAACAACAAACCGAGCTTGTTGTATAACCATATAATATGAGTCTATACATCAGCATCTGGTGTCATGCATAGATATGGTGGAGGGTATGTCATAGTAATGAGCAACATCTCACTACCTATAAATGAGAACAACCACTAAATGTTATCATTAAAATTATTCTCAAAAGGATCTAAATTATAGAATATGTAAACTCTTCAACTAGCTAGACAAATCATAAATATATTCTACTATATCTTAACCAACTATGTAAAGCTAACAACATATCCACATAAGATACTCATTATAAAACTAATAATCTTAAATTAATTTTTATTTATTTCTCTATTAATATAAATGTTTCATTAAATATCAAGAAAGATAAATTACGAAAAATGTCCTTTCATTTATTCCCACTAGATTTGTCAATGAATTACATTGAATCAAACCTCCTCTTATTATACATGACATGTTAAAAATAAGGGTATAATCTTGACTTATATATTTAACAAACTAGCTAAACATAAAACTTTCATCTAATTGTTCAAGCTACGTATAGTAAAATCAAGTAGATATTAATAAGATAATATATATAGGTTAAGTATAATAATATAATATTATTAAAAGTAGAGTTGAGAATAATGTATATAATAGTTTGTTATAAGAGAACATATTAATTATCATATTTTGTATAATAAATGCTAAACTATAACCCTAACCCTAACCCTAATAAATTATAATAAAAACTAACACTAAACCTAATAAACCTTAATCCTAAACCTAGCAAACTATAATTGAACCCTAATAAATCCTATATGTTATTATCATCATGACTATTATTATTATTATTATTATTATTATTATTATTATTATTATTATTATTATTATTATTATTATTATTATTATTATTATTATTATTATTATTATTATTATTATTATTATACATAGTTATTCCTCTCTATTTAATTATTCACTTTTATATCTTCTTTATTTTCTATGCCTTTTTAATCCTCTCAAATAAAGATTATTAACATGCAACTCCAATTGAAATTTTTATTTAATGATATACATATGTAAAATATATTTTAATTTAATTAGGTGACATTTCTTAACATCCTAGTGTCCTATACTTATTAATGAAAATGTACATATATATATATATAGATAGATAGTTTTTATAAGTGACATTACAAATATTTTTAAGTGTTTTATTTCTTTTGGTAATTGATCACTAAAATGGTACACAAATCGTGTGCTACAACAAACTAGTCTTTATTATTATCCTTTGTCCTTATTTTTCTCATTATTTTGATGTCTCTACTTGTTGAAAATTATGTAGGAACTTGATGTCATGGATGTATTTAAGGACAAGAGTTGGGTGAAACTAAGGAGAGTAGAAAATACTTACAAAAGAGCCTTAGATACATTCCTTGACTATGCATTTGCAACCTCGGTCATTCATGGGAATAAGATTTCTTGTTCGTGCTAGACTTGTGCAAATCGATTTTATCATGAAAGAAATGTGGTTAGAGGTCATCTTATAATGAGAGAAATGGATATAGACTATCAAAGGTGTTTTTGGATTTTTCATGGGGAGCAAAGGGGCAATGAAGATAATGAAAATTTTGATTTGGGGCTCGATGATGATATGGGGTTTGATGATGTGCATGATGGTTCATGTGATGATGTTCTTGAGATGGTAGGAGATATTTTTGAACTTCATAGGGCAAGTAGTAGTTGTCCAGGTTCTAATGAAGAAGCTGATGCATTTTTTAAGTTGATTGAAGATGCAGGGCAACCCTTATATCCCGGTTGTGAAGCTTTTAGTAAACTCTCCTTCATTGTTGAAATGTATCATCTAAAATTTTTATATGGAGTGACCGATGTTGCCTTTGATGCATTAGTGAAATTGTTTAAAAGAGCTCTTCCTAAAGAATCAACATTGCCTAACTCTTATAGGAAAATGCAGGGGATTATAAAAAAAACGTGTACTTGATTATGAGGAAATTGATGCATGTCCAAATGATTGTGCACTTTTTAGGAAGGAAAAGATTGACTTAGATAATTGTCCTATTTGTAATGCTTTAAGATGGATATTTGCCGATGATGGAACTGTGGTGAAATTAGCTAGTAGCAAAAAGGTTCCTTTAAAGGTATTACAACGCTTTCCTTTGATCCCGAGGCTTAAAAGGTTGTTTATGTCATAAAAAACAACTCCCTTAATGAGATGGCATGAAGAGGAGCGAAAAAAAGATGGTAAGCTCAGGCATCTAGCAAACTGTTATCTTTGGAAAGATTTTGATGCTAAGTACCCAGAGTTTGCTAGTGATTCAAGAAATGTCAGGCTTGGCTTGACAAGTGATGGGTTCAACCCATTTGGCATGATGGGTACTTAATATAGCATCTGGCCAGTTGTATTAATGGTTTATAACTTACCTCCTTGGTTATGTATGAAACAATCATACTTTATTCTTTCACTACTTATACCTGGTCCAAAGGCTCCTGGAAATGATATTGATGTTTTTCTTGAACCATTAGTTGATGAGTTAAAGGAGTTGTGGGATGTAGGATTAGAGACTTATGATGCCTCCAAAAATGAAACGTTCTCTCTTCATGGTGCCTTGATTAATACCATCAATGACTTTCCAGCATATGGCAATTTGTCAGGATGGAAAACTAAAGGAAAAATTGCATGCCCACATTGTAATATAGATACTTGCTTTGAATATTTGAGGGGAAGCAAAAAAATGTGTTATATGGGCCATCGCCGCTTCTTGGATTTTAATCACATATTTCGTCGTAGCAGAAGGGCCTTTGATGGGAAAATAGAACTCATACCTCCTCCTACATCATTTTCTGGGACAGAATTGTTATACCAAATGGATGGAATTGATGTCATATTTGGAAAAGCCCCTTATACTCATAATGAAAGGATAAGGGAGGATAAAAAAAGGCCTTGGAAGAAGAGAAGCATATTCTTCCAACTTCCATATTGGAAGCATCTTCTACTACGCCACAACTTAGATATGATGCATGTGGAGAAGAATGTTTCTGAAAATTTACTTGGCACGCGTTTAGGCATTGAAGGGAGAACTAAGGATACCTTACAGTCAAGACTTGACTTGCAGGTAAAGGATATAAGGCATGATCTGCATCCAATTGAAATAGAAGATAAAATATACCTACCTCCAGCATGCTTCACATTAACCCAAAAAGAAAAGGAGGAAATACTAAGCATATTAGGTTATGTGAAAGTACCAGATGGGTATGCTGCAAACATCAGAAGGCGAATTGTTGATGGAAAAATCTCTAGGTTAAAAAGTCATGATCATCACATTATAATGCAACAACTATTACCATTGGCTTTAAGAAAAATGCGGAACAAGGATGTGAGTAAGGTGTTGATTGAGCTAAGTAATTGTTTTAAGGAACTTTGCTCGAAAGAGGAAACAACCCAAGACTTGGAGATATTAGAGGATCGCATCGCTCTCACACTATGTCATATGGAACGCATTTTTTTACCTTCTTTCTTTGACATCATGGTACACCTAGTTGTTCATTTGCTAAGGAGGCAATCATCGTAGGTCCAGTATTTTACCGTTGGATGTGTCCTGTGGAAAGGTATGTACATTCTAGTATTTTATTTATTATTTTTAATGGAAGATCAAGCTTATGCTCCCTTTACATTAGTAATATGATACTAATGTTATAGGTATTTGAGGAGGTTAAAAATGTATGTTCGTAATAAAAGTCGTCCTAAAGGATCAATTGCAGAAGGATATATTGCAGAAGAATGTCTGACATTTTGTTCTAGATATTTGCCTGATGTTCTAACAAAGGAAAATAGGTTCACACGAAATGATGATGATGATGGTAATGAATTGCATAATGGGTTGCCTATATTTTCCTTAAAATCTCGTGCAATGTCTAAGAAAAAATATGTGCAACCGGAATATATGTTGATTGAAGAAGCACATAGGTATGTGCTTACAAATTATGATGAAGTTGACGTATTTGCACAGTAAGTCCTAATTCTCTTTGAATAATTTTTTTAATCATTTCATATATATTTCTAACTTCATTATTTGTTCCCAGAGAGCATTATGATATCATAAGAACTGAATACCAACAAATGTCAAATATGATTGATGACATCCATAGAAGAAAGTTCCCTAAATGGTTTGCAATGAATGTATGTTGATACTTATACTCATTATGTTTATATCATTAGTTATACATCTTTTTATTCAATGAGTGTTATTAATTATTAGGTCTCCAAGAATCTACCAAATGAAGCATGTGTTGCAGAAGATCTGATAATTCTTAGTCTTGCTCCAAGCATGTGGATAAAGACAATGACTAAATTAACTTGCAATGGATATAGGTGGCGTGTGAAAGGCATTGATAAGAGGAGTGTAACTCAAAACTCTAGCATTCTAGTCAATGCAAATACAGATATTGGAAGCATGTCATACTATGGTGTTTTAGCAGATTTTATTGAGCTGACTTATCCTCGTGGAAGGAGTGTTATTTTATTTCGATGCCATTGGGTTGATCCTAGTAGAAGAGTTAAAGAGGACGAACTTGGATTTACTCTTGTTAATCTAAAGGCTATTTTGAAAACAAGTGAACCATTTGTCTTGGCATCTCAAGCATTGCAGGTGTTCTATACCCCAGATTCTAAAGAAAGAAATTGGCTCGTTTTCAATGTCACTAAGCCAAGATATTTGTTTGAAATGGAAGACGATCTCATACCTGAAGTGGATCGTAGACAAACTAGCATGCCTACAGATTTAGGTGTAGATGATTTTACTGTTACTAGAGAAGAACAAGAAGAACCTTTCTTTGTTATGACAGAAAGAAATAATGATGATGAAGAAATTGGAGAATATAGTACCCAAAGTGATGAAGAAGATAAAACTTTATATGATTATGATACCCAGTAGTGTTAGAAATATGTATCTTTTTCTGATTTTGGTTATAATGTTAGAAATGTAATTTTATGTTTGTGTGTTCCGGTTATGAAGATTGTGTACTTTAAGGTTTTTAAAAGTATTTATTTTTCTTATCCTTAAATATATTTTGTATTGTATGCCTTTCAATATTTTTAATTATTACCATCAATATGGTATGTTGAATGAATATATATACTAATTCTACTTTGTATGGTATGTTGAATGAAAATATATACTAATTCTACTTTGTATGTTGTTAGGTTATCATGTCGGGTTTGGAAAAAGCATCAAGTAAGAAGAAAATAACTACAATAAGTCGGGAATAATTACAGGTAAATCTATCTTTTATATATATTTTTTCTTCTTTTATGTAATTTCTTTTTCTTAGCAACGTAAATGGTAATTGTCGGTGAAAGTTTATTTTTAATATGTTAGTTTTTGATTTCTAAGTTGCATATGGAAACATAACTAATTAAATACTAATTCTCATTTTTTATGTTACTAGGTTTCTATGTCGTCTTTGCAAAAGGCATTGAGCAAGAAGAAAGTAACTCAAAAAAGTCAAGGACAATTGGAGGCAAATTTTTTACTATTATTGCTTTCGTGTGCTAGTTAGAAATTATTTTGTTTTAGTAGTACTAAATATGGTTGTCCTAATTCTCTTTCTTCATAATTTTGTTGTCATTTTTTGTATAAGTCTAGGAAATACTTTTATGTCAAACAATTGTATCTAACCTCTTAGCCACTATTAATTCATCATTATTATTGTATTATTTATGTAGGAAGTTATTGCTACAACATCAAGAATTTCAAAATGTCCAAATGAAGAACAATCAATTGAAGCAATAGGACATGCTCGTGGGCTAAAGAAAGTGATTGCAATCGATCCATCCACATATTAATCAATTAAGCAGAAACTATTCACGCCTATGTCAGTAGAGGAAGGATCTCAAAGAGCTGAATTTGGTATATATTTACTTATATTATATTTCATTACTACATTTAATAATCTAAGACATGAGTTTATTCAAAGTTTTTATTACATTCAATTTTTTTCAATTAGGAGGGCAGGAAAGGATAGAATATATGAAAACTACTAAGGAAACAACCATTAATAGGTGATCCATGTTACTTAGTCGCATGGGTAAGTTTAAAACCTTGTTTGTATGGTAATAGATAATCTTGTAATATATGAAAATTACTAAAGAAAAAATATCCAATGGTAGAAATTAATTATTTGTATGTCTTTTAACTTCTTTATTGCTTGCATTTATTGTTATTTGTTTCTCTTTTTTTAAGGCAAACGTCATGGACAAGATTCTTCTTGCTCAAAGATTAATAGTCTAAATGAAGTGATAGAGCAAGATCCTTCGATAATTCCCAATACTGACATTTGTAAGTCATGTAAATCTATATGTTATAAATTTACTTTAGCATTTATTACCACCTTCTCCATGTTGAAAATGAATAACTCAGTTACCCTTTTATTGTTGTTGTTAGGCTAACGACATAGTCCTAGCCGTATACAATCCATCAATGTGTCATCTATAATAGAAGTAAATGATGGTTCACAAATCGAGCATGCAATTTCAGATGGCTATTTTACCACGAATAGAAGAAGATTTCGAGGTACAATGCCCAGAAATGAAAAGGGTCGTAGATGTAACAAGACTAAAGTGTTAAAGAAGGCTGAGTATGTGGATGTCAATGAGCATCTTCAACCAATTAGTGGTTTAGCTAGGCAATTGTCAACACTTATAGGCTACTTGGCACGGGATCCTAGGCGGTTGCCACTTGATTGTTGGGATTGGAGAAAGATGGATAAGACATATCTAGATTCGATTTGGGAGGAAGCAAAGGTACATTACCATAACATTTACTTTATCAACTTTCTTATTTTTGCTATATGTAATTTATAGTTTTTGTTTTCTATTTCATTTTCTTCCTTTATCGATCTCTTATTACTTTCCTGAAAATCGAGAGCCATATAAGTGGGCATTGGGTAAAATCCATGAAGCTTGGAGAGCTCATAAGTCTGAGTTGAAGGTGGTTCATTTTGATGGAAAAACACATAATCAAGCAATACATTCTAGGCCAAAGGAAATACCTGAGACTATGTGGTTAGAGATGGTAAAATTTTGGGAATCTCCAAAAGGCAAGGTAGTGATTTCTCATTTAATTATTTAAAAAAAAATTGGCTATGACTATGATAGTTTGATTAGTTTATTTTTTATACTAATATTTGTTTTTCTCATATTGCTTAGGAAAGAAGTCAAAGAGGGATTCTCAATCGTGCAAAGTCAAAAATTGGCATTTAATTATTCATATGTTGGTTCAAATAGCTTTGCACGCATCTGAGCGGAAGAAAAGGTAGGTATAAAATTAATTCATCTACGTAATACCAAATTTAATTTACTTTGTATACCTGATATACAATTTCATATGTGTTTTGATTAGGAAAAAATGGGGAAAGAACCCGATGAATTGGAAATGTGGTTGAAAACTCATGAACCGAAAAAGGGTTCTAAGCTTAATGATGCTTCTGCTGCAACAAGAGTATGTTTTCAATCTATTTTAATTTTAGGGTTACATATATATATATATATATATATATATATGTATATGTATGTATATATGTATATATATATGTATATATGTATAGATATATATATATATATATATATATATATATATATATATATATATATATATATATATATGCGAATCTACCTCATCTACTGCCCATTAATAGCATTGACTTATACTTTACAGAAAGCGATTCTGGATGAGATGACTGCACTTCCAGAAGGATGTGATGCTAATGCTCGATGTGAAATATTCAAAAAGGTAGTGGGAGAAGATAGGAATGGTTATGCAAAAACCTTTGGTCTTGGTGTAAAAGTTCCACAATACCACAAAAGAGGATGTGCTTTTGAGGAGGAGCGAGCTAAAAGGATCAAATCCGAGTCTAGAGTTGAGAAGTTAGAAAAGGATCTCCTTGAGACTAAAGACATTATTAGAGAATCAAGTAAGTTTCTCACTAAATGTTGATAATTTTTTTTACATTTCTCACGCAACACATTTATTTTGGGTATATTTTTTTTTACCTCTAAAATAGTGCATAGATGAATATATGACAATATTAGGGGTCATATAGTGATTAGATTGGGTAAGTATGGTATGTACGTCTCTTCTCTTTCAATCTTAGCTAATGTGCCACTTCAACTCCGATTGGAAGAAGTTTTTTATGCTAATTGATTTCCTACGATATTTTTAAAAAATTTAGAAAGTAGGTACGAAAGAAAATGATAAAAATATTTATACGCGCGTGCACACTCGCACGTATATATTATATATATTTTAATAAAAATAGACCAAATCTACTAAAATAAAGAGAGAAAAATAAAATAAAAATTATAAAACTATTACCTATATTAGTTGTCTAGTCAACGCTCTTTCTCCGATTAATGTCTTTATCTAATCACTGTCCTTACTCTTGTTAACCTATCTTAGCCGACCTATTGAAAAGTTCTAAGTTTATGTCTCGTTATAGGTTCTCAAAATATTTATTAGACGAGGAATCCTAGTAAATTATTATAAATAGTTAAATATTAAATAAATTATGCAATCCAAACCTAGAAGATAGTTTCTATACCAATCTTATGCAAAAACCCAAACAAAAAAACTTTGGCTATGTATATACTTAATTAAAGAGTACAAAATCTCATCATCTAGCTTTTTGATATGAATTTAGATTAATATGATTAAGTTAATTGTATATATATTTTTAGGGAAAACATGTTGACGATTATTATCGAATGGAGGATGACAAGAATGAAAAGGATGACACTGAAGAGGAGAATGAAGAAGATGATGTTTGATGCGTTTTTAGAAAAACGCTTTTGTGAGTCGGCTTATGAAAACGGTTGATGCTTTTGTTTGTTAGCTCACGAATATGATCGATATTTTTGTATATCAAATTATGAAGATGCCTGATGTTTTTGTATATATGTTAGCTAACGAAGATGCTCGGTGCTTTAGCTCGTAAGCTTACGAAGATGGTCGATGATTTTGTATATCAGCATATGAAGATATTTTTGTATAATAGCCGATGATTTTGTATATCAATGTATGAAGATGTTTTTGTATAATAGCTTATGCTATAAGTCGTTTATATAGTATTGTACTTAAAGGACTGTTATGCCTTTGGGAGCTAAGCAACTAATTATTTTGTACTACACAATGATAATTATATATGGAGTAGTTAATTATATATATATATATATATATATATATATATAAGCATAAATTGTTACTACAGGTGGATATTGGATATTTGATATTTTGTACGTTTTGGCCGGTACAGGTTTTACCAATACACACACACACACACACATACAAGTTTAATATGTATATCCAACAATATATATATGTTGGTAATAAGTTTTAGTAACAGATATAATATTGTGTTCAATACTTTTACACACAGATATGATTGTGTGGTTATTTCTTTTTATCATAGATATAATTTTGTGCCTAATACTGCTAGTCATAGATATTATTTTGTGGGTAATAGTTTTAGTTACAGATATTGTTTTGTGGGTAATACTTTTAGTCACATATATTATTTTGTGGTTAATACTTTTACTTACAGATATAAGTGTGGGCATAAGTTTTACTAACAGATAAATATCTGTGGGCATTATCAATTATTCCCAACAGATGATACATATCTGTGGGTAAAACTTTAAAGAACAGAGTTTTTACCCACAGTTTTGTCACAAAAAAAAATATCTGTTGGTAAAAGCTTTTGCCAACAGAAAAATAGCTTTTACCAACAAATAAGGCCCTGTTGGCACAAATCATTTATTTTTTAGTGATATATATATATATATATATATATATATGATATATATATATGATAAGTGCAAAGAATTAGCTATGGAAGAACAAAACCATATGTAAGAGGAGCGTAGGAAGCAAGAGAAGTGGTGGCAAGCAAGAGAACCAATGAGGAGCAAAAGGACAATGATGACCACTTACAAACATGGCAGAGCAAGGAGGAGAAAATGCAGGCAAGGTACGCAAGAATGGTAGGACATGCAATGCCAAGAATGGTAATGGTGTGGTGGTGCAAGAGAACAAGTGGTTGCTTGGAGTTGGTGGTGCAAAAGAGAAAGAGTGGTGGTTGTCTAGAGTTGAGAGGAGGAGTGGTCAGGTAAATAAGGGTAAATATTATACCTAATGCTGTACAAATACACTAGGCATACCCAAGATCAAAAAGGATAGGCGTACCACAACCCTGGTAGCTCTATCATGGATAGAGAAAATTAGTATATAAACGAACCATAAAAGGTCCAACAAGAGGTTTATAGGGACATATCGAAGTACAGAGCACCAAAAACATAACGTTTAATTTGAGTAACTAAACCTCTAGTATCCGAATCACATTTGTCAAAAGCAATGGCATTACGAGTTCTCCAGATAAAGTAGGTAGAGGCTGCAAGAGTCAGAGCTCGAGCTTTAGTTATCAATTTGTTACCTTTCTTTTGTCTTTGAATTGCTCTAGCCGCACTAAGTAGAGATGTAGAACCCCTGGTGATGCCAAGACAAGATCTTAAGTCCTTCCAAACACCCACAAGAATAGGACATTGAAAAAATAAATGATCATGGTTTTCAATGCCTGTATTGCAGAGATAACAAGTCTGGGAGTCATTAAGGAAGGATAATCGATCTCGAGTCTTCCACCGTCTCAGAAGGGAGAGCCACAGGATGAAAGTGTATCTTCTCGTTTTGCAATATCTCTAGAGAATATCAAAATTCTCCCAGTTACTAGCCTTCGGCCGAAAGAAATCATATGCAAGCCGAGTGGAAAAGCGGTTTGTTTGCTGCTAAGAGGACACTCGGTCCTCAGCCTGACTTTGCTGTGGTGGTGCAAGGGTTGGAAAGTGAATGAGAGTAAGAGAGGGAAGGTATAGAATAAGAGAATATGAACGTTTTGGCATGAAACAAGAACTGAACAAAATAAGAGGCGGAAGATTGTGTTTTTAATAACAGTTCTTATAAAAACCATTATAAAAACATCTTTTAATAATGGTTTTTACATGTAATTTTATTTAAACTACCGGGTGTAATTTTACAATGGAGGTTTTGATAACTCTTTTTAAACTATAAACATTATAAAAAATTTCCTCAACCATCCCGTGCATTAATTTTCACACATTTGGCAATGATTTCAAAATCACCGTTATAAATGTGTCATTATTATTTTCCCTTTCCGTAGTAGTGTTAGTTAGTTAATGGCATGTGGCACATTATTACATCATTGTTACCATTGTTAGAGTTTGTTAGCCTATTTTTGAATATGGGCTAATTGAGACTCACAAATTCTGTAACAAAATTTGTGAGACATGGCTTCCATTTGTTAGGATTTATTCCCTATTGGGGGTGTGTATTTGTTTACATGTAATACCCCATTTTAAAAAATATTATTTATATATTAATAATCTTATGATTAATTATAATTATTATTTTAGGAGGTTTAATTTTCAAAGTGTTATTATTTTTTTGTTTCATTTCAATGGTTTAAGTATAAATTTAGTTAGGTTAAAATTTTGATAGAAATTAGGTTATTTAAATGAATTCTAGTTTTTACCTATAAATATTATTTTAAATTATTTTATTAATAATATTTTAATCCGTAATCTAAAAATAATTTCCTAAAAATTATTCTTGATTATTTTACTCTTTTCGACCCTTTTTAAACTTACCCAAATTCGGATAATTTTTCCCGAACCATTTTTATATCCGATACTTTAATCTATCTAAATTAAACCTAAAACTAGGTAAATAAATTTCTACCCTATTAATTTATCCCCTACTCTACCCTCTACCTATCCCAACAGTAGTTCTCCACTCACCTCACCCCCTCTCTACATGCTCACACGTAACCCTTCCCTCTCCTCCTGCGCCTTTTGATCATCGCACCCCTGCCAACCGTCGTAGCAGCCACCAACCTCCAGCCTTCAGCATCACCAACGTCCCAACCCCTTCCCTCTCTCTATTTTGTTCAAAATTTTCCTAGCCCAGCCACCACCATTTCGTGCAACCCCAGCCCCCTACAGCCCTTGTTTTTCTCCCACCGAACCCAACGCCATGCATCCCATCACCCTCGACCCAGTAGAGCCCATCGCCTAGCCCCTGCACCCTGCACCCATCTCCCTATAGCAACCTCCTACCACCCTCCCAGCTCCAGCCCTCTACCACTCTCCTCCTCCTATGACCACTAATAGCCGCAGCACCCAACGCAACACCACGCATGACACCTGTCACCCCCAACCAAACAGCCATCGCATGCAGCCCTTATCCCTTCCTTTCTCCTCCCCTTTGATCCCTTACTTTCCTACCCTCGCTCGCAACATAGTCCACCAGCCACCCACCATCGCTCCAGCTCCTCCTACCCTTTGCATCTCCCTCCTGTCCGGCACAGAACCAACCACCACTAGCCGCTCGTAGCCCCAGCCACAACGTCCATTCTTCTAGCCCTATCGTCCAGCGTAGCCTCCCGAGCAACTAAATGCCAGCCCCAACCATCTCCTTCTCTCTACCATTCGAACCATCACCCCAGACCTCAGCCTGCAGCTAACCAATAGCCCCTAGCCATGCATCCTCTTTCCCCTGTCGCAGCCTTGCCTTCCTGCAGCCAACCAGCCACCCAACAACCTCCACCACTATTGGCCAGCCACCGGTCTCCACCCCATCGGCTGCCACCCTTTTCTTTCACCGCCTTGCCCGACTAACCTTAACCCAGCTTGTAGCTTGCAGCCCTTTCCCCCAGTTTGTGCACTGCTCACGCTGCGCGCATGCAGCGTGAGTGTGTGTGTGTGTTTGAATAAAATTTTTGGATATATATTAAATTTAAGGGTATTTTAGTAATTTTTTAAAAATATATATTTTATTATTATAATTAATATTTTACCTGATACATATTAATTTGTTAATTTCGGTATTATTTTTAGGTACGAAAGGTTGATTAGCGGGATTTGATAAATTTAGTAGGATATCACTACTTTTGCATTTTTACTTGAATTCAGGTAACCATTATACCTTACTAAAATTATAAATATTGCATGATAACACATTAGAGTTTTTGGTGGATAAAATATATTAAGTATAATTTATTGCGATATAATTATGTGTTAATTATTGTTATTATGAAAACATATAAAACGAGCATGTTATATGATATAAATTATGTCAGGTATAAAAGTATGATTAAAATGATTCTATTAATGGAAAAATAATTTGTATGATAATTATGTATAAAATAATAGGTTGAGCATGCTTAGATATAATTATGGAATAATTATTGTGGATGTGTGCCCTAGGGCAAGTTAGTCATTTTTGTGTATTATGATATTTATCCTCAAAATCATGTCTAATATGTATTAGTTGTTGTTGAGTATCTGAGTATGTGTTTTGGATGGATTAAAGGTGTGGAAAAGAATTTTATGTGCAAAGTTATGTATAAGGGCAAAAAAGTCATTTGACATATCTGATAATTTAAATTGTGCAATGAATAATTTAATTATGGTGTTTTAACCTTTTCATAACAAATGAATAAATAAAATGGAATTAGTATTTAAATAGATGATAATTTGGGAATCTTTAGTCTTAGGGGTATTTTGGTCTTTTTTGACCTAAAGTGTCCTGATGTGAATAATTGAGCCTAAGATGGCCTTAATATATATTATTGTTGACTTTGATATTGACCTTGATTGTGGTTGTCTCAAATGATTAGAAATAAACAAAAACGGTTAAGTATGGAAACTGGATTTATCTATATTATATGCGATTTCGTGATCACCTTAATAAAATACTAATATTTAAAGTAAAAGACCTTGAGATCAGGAATGGTGGCTCCTAGGGTTTGCTACCTAAGGATGTGGTTTAGCCTACAGTTGATATTAGATTTTTGCTTGTGTGCCTTAGTGCCCCAGTCAAGCCTTATATCTTACTCTATTCTGTTATGTGGACTAATAGGAGGTATGCATACTTATGGATTAGGTGTCCTTATCAATAGGGTATTGTGTTGCCTTCGCGTACCAGTATGACCAGGGTACATTTGTGTCCTTGGGTTGATAGTCAGTAGGATATTGTTTTGCCTTGTTGTGCCGCTATGACTGGAGTACCTTTGTGTCTTCAGGTTGATTCATCTCCCCTCGAGAAAGTAAATAAAATGGAAATGATATGATTTGATGGAAATAATGATTATTAGATTATTGGATTATTTGGTAGCAGCCTTTGTGCCTACCTATTGTTTCGGTAGTAGCCTTCGTGCCTACCTAAGTTTTTCTGTGGTTTTGGTAGCAGCCTTTGTGCCTACTTGTGGTTTTGGTAGCAGCTTTCGTGCCTACTTAAGGTTTTGATAGTAGCCTTCGTGCCTACCTATGGTTTCGGTAGTAGCCTCCGTGCCTACCTGAGGTTTTTTGTGGTTTCGGTAGTAGCCTTTGTGCCTACCTATGGATTTGGTAGCAGCCTTTGTGCCTACCTATGGATTTGGTAGCAACCTTCTTGCCTACCTGTGTTGGTTTTATATCTGTGAGCATACTTGTGACATTATGGATCTTCTTATGCTGTATTTGTAAGTTTACCTATAATGTTATGGATTTATTATGCTGTACCTGTAATTATACCTGGGATGATATGAATCTTAGTAAATTATACTTATGAAGATACCTGTGATGTACGTGATTGGTTGGGATTTATGTTGAGACATGAATTATGCTGAAGTTGGGTTTTAATTATTGCTTCAGAGAGGATCTTTGATATGTTCATTAATAAGTTTAGTTATTTTAGATGAATGAATATGATCAGTACGTGACCTTGATGGAATTTAATTATCTAAATGATTAGTGTATCTCAATCATTGTATGCATATGTATATGTCTTATACCATGTTAATTGTATGCCTTACATGTGTTCCATGTTAATTTATCATATTAGTTTGGTATAAAGGGTTGCTCAGTACCATAGTACTGAAGGGTTCATTTCGTGGGCCCCTCCCTATTCAATGGGCAGTGGACTTTGCAGGGCAACCTCTGAGCTTAGTCATATGCTAATAGTTCGGATTCGGAAGCGTAGGACTATCCGGTGTTTCTTTTGCTATCTTATTTCCAGTTGTATTTGGACCCTCATGACCTCCTGTATTTTCTCTCTTGATTTTTGTAAACTGCTAATGTCATTTTTAATTATCAGTATTTATCTAACATTCTCTCTATTTTGATTTCTATAATCATGATATTAATTTAAGTGGAATAATGATTTTAGCCTTAGCACTTGGTATAAGAATGGTAGAGGAAACCAGACTTGTACCAAGTGTGGCGGCAATACCCATCTTTTTATTATTTTAGCTTCCATGCTTAATTTTGTAAACGAAATTTTTCAGTAGTAAATTTTGGGGTGTTACATTACATATATTGGTCGAATTGTCCATGTAAAATATAGATTGTGGTTGTGTTGAATGCTACAGAATATATCCCTTTGTGAGTGAATATTCTTCTATCTATGTGAGGTTAAATTTGTTACTTTGAATATTTACTTTGTGTTATTGTTGAAAGTTCCCTATTGGAGTCAAATTTATGTTTTTTTCTCTATGAATTTCTCTCAAGGATATCTTTTTGAATCTATGGTAGATAGTTTGGAGGTTTTACTTTATATTTTACCTTAATCCAAATCCATTTTCATTTTCCACTCTAATGGGTGCATAAAATTCCACATCAACTTATTTATGATCATTCTTAGAGGTTTAGTGTTAATCATAAACGCTTGTGTGTATGATTAAGTATTTATATGATGAGAGAGGTTACAATAATCTTTTAAAATTGGTAGAGGTTATGTCCTCTGGACTTTTATTTTAAGTTTTTGTAAAAGAAATAGGGCTACCATTCATATAGCCACTTGGTTCCTTTTCAACTTTATATGATTTTTTGAATTCTTTTGGGGATATGAATACTTAAGGATTATGATACCTTTGGTGAGACTACCTTGGATAGAGTCCATTATTAGTAGAGAAGATGTCCAACTTGTGGTAGCATTTACTTTTCAGAGCTAGGTGGATGTTGAAGTTCTCCTACTAGTCCCTTGAAATTACTATGCTCTTTTGTAGCTAAGCGGGATGCTCATTTATTTTAGTTTCCTTTGGCTTTTGTCCAATTTTGGTGGAATTTGGAGTTCATATGTCAATTTGGCTTTTATTCCCTTGTTATTTGTACCCTTGACTTTCTAATTGTGGTAGAGTAGGTGTCCCTATATTGTAACACCCCTATTTTTCATTATAAAAAAATTTCATTTTAGAACATTGCAAAAGTGGAAAAATGGGGTGCTACTGTCGTAACTAATAGAAGATAAATGCTTATCACCCATTCCAAGTTACATCTAGGGATAAGAACAACCAACCAAACAAAATACAAGAAATAGAGTGCACAAACTATATAGTAGGGATACTACAAAAAAGGTTTACAATTGAGACTGTGTTGGGTCCCAACATTTGAATCACAAGATAGGGAGTAAAGTGATAGTACTAAAAATACATTAGATAGGAGAAAAATATAGAGAAAAGATTTGTAATGAACGGTTTTACCTTACAATATTGTTCTTGTTTTTTAATATTTTTTCACACACATCTTTGTATCTGTCATATGCTAGGTAAATGTTCGCACCTCTCCTTATAATAGATTTGACTATAACATCTTTTGTCTTTGATTTTTGCTTCTACATTATACTTTGAAAACAAAATTTTTGAGTTGAGAAAAATGGGGTGTTACACCCTATATTTATTTCCTCTACTTTTGTATTCCATAAAGTATGCAAGTAAACAAAATATGGATGACAATTTTCTCCATAGGTTCGGGGCCCCGTCAGGGATTCCCTGTTCGGGTTCTGGATCGGAAAAAGAATTCGGGGATCGGGTTCGGGTTCGGGTATTCTTAATGGGGATTTTGTCAGAGACGGGTTGGGGTCCCCATCCCCGAACCCGCCCCGAATAATTTTTTTATATATTTTTATAAAATTATATATATATATATAATATAATATAAATAATTTTTTTATAAAATATAAATTAAAAGTATAATATAAAAACAAGGTTTGAGGATCAGGGATAAGTTCGGGGATCGGGTATAGAGTAGGGTTTTGGGGTTCGGGTCGAGTTTTAAGGTCGGAGAATAAATTGGAGAAGGAAAATAGATCGGGGATTAGGTCGGGTATGAGGATTTGATCCCTGCGGGGACAGGGTTAGGAAATCTCTGATAAAAAAAAATTTGGGATCGGGTCGGATTTGGAAATTATTTTCCCTATCGGCTTCGGAGATGGGGATGAGGTCCCCGTCCCCGATCTACCCCGTTGCCATCTCTAAAACAAAACTACACGAGGCTTGTTCAAAACAACCCTACCCGGCAGGTATTTTCTGCTTGAAGCACGTATCACCAATTCACCACCAAACAATGCAAAAAGACTCCTTCAATGGTACATGATCCTCCTATGCTTTATTTTCATAAAAAGATAAATCCATAGCAACACTAATTCAAGGCAACAACTCAACAGATTTGATCTCATACATGACTTACTCTCCGCTATGAAAAGTGGAACCTTAGTTATATGATAGATCATTTGAGTTTGAAGTGATAATGTATGGCTTGTGCTTTTACTTGTTCATTCCTCCGACAGGATGTAATCCATAGGGAATGTCAACTAGTCCTATAATTGCTATAATTTTCCCCGTCACTAAAGCCCCCCGCCAGCCCCCTTCGTTTTTTTCAATCTTTTTCGGCAGATGAGGCAAGTCTAACCTAACCCTTCCTTGGTCCAAACTTGACTCAATTATTCTTTGTATTCTAGTAGTATGGATAAAGAAGTATCGTGATGTGATCTTAAAAGAATGTGTGGTCCTTTACGGAAACATACTACTAAATTAAAGAATCAAATTTTCAAAAACTTTCATCGCATTCGTAGGCAATGACGCTACGCACAGACTACAAGCAGCAATATTTTTGCGTTTTCTAAGATGCTCTTCCGGGTTTGGTCTCTCTCTCTCTCTCTCTCTCTCTCTCTCTCTAGTAAATATAGAAAAAACTAGACTAGGAAAAGAAAACCCGGGCCACCAATTATTCTAGTCGGATAAGTCGACGGCAGGTGTCACGTGTTTCCATTTTATTAGAGATTTTTATATTTATATGATAAATGTCTTTGCTTGCTATCCTTCCCGGCCTTGGTGCTCCGAAAGTATAAAAATGTAATTAACTATGATTTGAATAATAATCTTGTCATATTATGAGATTTGGGTAACATTTGAGGAAGGTCTTAAGTGGGGAGGGATGATAAAATACAAAGATAGCGAGCTTCATGGTTGACTTCTAATGAAAATGCCTGCAGGCCTGATTATAGCTATCGGCATATATACTAGCGTATGTTTCAATGTATGTCCTTGATTAAATAGCATGATACATAAGATATACAGATGAAACCTGTCGATTTTCGAAACCGGATAAACAACACCAAACATACTCCAAGACTTGAGGCAATGATTTCTGGAGCGAATCCTTGTTTCCCTAATATTGGGTGGCAGTTGGGCCTACAAATGAATGGTGGTGGTGGTGGTAATACTGGTATTAGTACTGATTCACCTGAAATAGATCCGACCATATCCAGCCTGCTGCAGGGAACCAGATCATTATCATCTGTTAATTATGGGCACACAGATGTTGATCATGGTCGTCAACATGAATACCACTTGAGCTCCCTTTTCGACAGCCTGTCTGTTATCAAGGACAAGGTGCATCAGATTCAGTCTTTGTTGAACTTTTTAATGTCTCCAACCACTTCACATCCACACACAGATCATCATCAGCATCATCAACAGCAAGAAAATCACGGTGATCAGCAGCAGCTGCCCAATCAGCCGGTATCATCAAGCTTCTTGACATCCCCCTCAATAGGATTAGCAAGCAATATGGGCATGTTGATTCAAGAGATCGTTGTCACCGCTTCCTCCATGTTGTTCAGCTGCCAACAGATGTCCCTAAGTACTGGACCTACTGCAGCTACCATCACCACCCCCACCGAAAACAACGCTGCCCGTCAGTCTCATCAGTTGATCAGCAGCAGCGGCTGCACTGCAGCCACTATGATAGCCATAGCTACTGCTGCTGTCGCGGCACCTGGAGATAGAGGAGCGCCTTATCTCAGCAGTTTCAATCAAGGTACTACTGGTCATGAAAACATTTATTGGCACACGGATAGTCATAATCATATCCCCTCCTCATCCTATCATAACTGTAATGGTGGTAGTGGCAATGACGACGATAATTATCCTAACTGCATGTCTGCTAGTATGTTTGATGATGATTCTAAATTAATTATCGATACTACTTCTGGTGCCGCGAAACAACATACTCAACCGGCCGAAAAGCTATGCCCACCAAGGAGTTCAGATTCATTGTTGCCTCAAAATCATCGATTGCCACCATCATCATCATCAATGCTTCGAGACAATGGCTACGATATCGTTGAGGTGGATGCGGAGGATTTATTAGCCAAATATACTCATTTCTGTCGAGTTTGTGGGAAAGGATTTAAACGGGATGCTAATTTGAGAATGCACATGAGAGCACACGGAGATGAGTATAAGTCCAATGCTGCGTTAATTAACCCTCTCAAGAAGATGAAGAGTCTTATCAGTGACAGTGCTGCTACTACTGCAGCAACACCTGAGGGGGATGCCAACCATAATATTAATAGTAGTAATTATAATTACTATTACAAGGACCACGGCAGCTCTTCGAATATGGTCTACAGCAGTCCTAGTATTGATCAACTTCCGTCGGTACCAAGGAAAGTATACTCGTGTCCGCAAGAAGGTTGCAGATGGAACAAGAAGCACGCAAAGTTTCAGCCCCTAAAATCCATGATTTGCGTCAAGAATCACTACAAGAGAAGCCATTGTCCCAAGATGTATGTCTGCAAGAGGTGTAACAGGAAGCAGTTTTCTGTTTTGTCCGATCTCAAAACTCATGAGAAGCATTGTGGTGACCGGCGGTGGCAGTGTTCCTGTGGGACAACCTTTTCTAGGAAAGATAAGCTCATGGGTCATGTTGCTTTGTTTCTTGGTCATACACCAATGGTTCCTAACACGTTAGCCCAGCCGCAGGCAACCAAGCCTACATAATTTCGCTGCGCGATTAACTGCGAATACTGAACTGAAAGCATGTGCAGCAGCCTGTTTGATTAGTTCATCCTGCAGATGCATGAATTATGATTTGACTGTTTATGCTAGCTTAGCTATAGGTATGATTATCCAGTGTGATAGATGATAACATATATCTATGTTTGTGCGCATCAGCTAGCAAGTTGCTTCATTGATTTAGCTGTACCCATAAAAAAATTTCACTTATATATGCATGTTCGAGCTATTAATTATAGTGATCGAGCACACTAGTGACTAGTCTCATTGATGGCCGCTTATCTGATTTGATTTTCGACCCGTTTGATATTTAATGGCCATACACACACACACACACACACATGATACATGCCAATAAATGCGTGCACATCGATTTTTGTCGACTTTTCTGATGTATATGTAGCAAGCGCAGGCCTTCAATGTTTAAGATCTCTATCTTATTGTTTAATTATTAACGGCTTGGCTTTCTGTCTGTTTTCTGGGTGTAATATTAAAAAATGAATTTCAGTTACAGCATGAAACATGCGCATGGTGATATATATGTCACAGTAAATGGAGATTCTCTTAAATTTGATCCGGGAACAGCATGGATGCTGCGGTTGTATCTGTTCATTCAGGATTGCACAATTGACCCGAGAAGCAAGCATCGTTCCAAGTCAAACAACCGTTTATATATATATATATATATATATATATTTAGATTCAGAGAGACAAAAAGGTCGGGCACAAACTAACCTCATCTATCTTTTAAGGTGAAAAGATAAAATTTGTGCACTATTGTACCGTTTATCTGTATATGATCATTGCTTGAAAGATAAAAAGAAATATGCATGTTGGACAAAATAAACTACACATTCATGTTTATACTAAATAGACATCTTAGAAAAATAGAAATATACATGGAGAGAAATAAAAATGCACATTCACTATTATATAATGATAAAACTAGTTGTGAACAGAAAAGATAGAGAGACTTAAGAGGCCAAGAATTGTATTGACGTTCCCTCTGCTACAACATGACTAGCTACCAACCTATGGATGACATTAAAAATGCATAATTATTAACAATTGATAACTCCAATAAGAGATCATAAAAATTCAAAAATAACAAAAAATACTTAAGTATATCATAGGGAATAATACCTATCAATTGTAATGGTGACGATGGTTAAGTTGGAATAATTATGTGTATATGGTTGCTTTGGTATGCTATGTGGGCCTTGTATGGTACATGAATTGGTAAATAAAGAACTAATCACTAAAGTAAAAGATAATCGAGGAGTATATGGGTCTAGATTGTCTGATCCTTGATTAGTTACCAGGGGTTAGTCTGCCTTCGAGCATTTACGATACTTTTAAACTTACCATTGGGCAATATCCTAGTTAATTCCAATGTCTTACCTACTCTAAACACTGATGATGTACTATGGGGTATCAATACTCAACGGTATGATCACATAGGTTCTTTATTTGGCTCCAACTAGACTCTATGTATTGGTGGTTTATTTGGCTTTGGCTAGACTTTATGTCTGTTGATGGTTCTCTTAGATTTGGTGAGAGTTTATGATGCGTGTGTGGATATGGAATTATTAAATATGTAAACCTAAGGCTCGATTATGTTGGAATTAAGAAGATGAAGACTCGAAGGTGGTGAATTATAGATGAAGATATTCAGTTGTAGAGAGATAGTTATGAGGATGATTCGATGATGATAGGATGAATGACGAAGGTGATTCGACAATGATGAAGTAAAGGTGATGATGATTCGGCAATTAGGGTTTGAAAATAGAAGGTTTATTGGGTTCGGATTAGGGTTAGGGTTTGGTGTCGTAAATTAGGGGTATGTTTTCACAAATTAGGGTTAGGGTTTTGCTAATTAGGGTTAGGGTTTGGGGCACTAATTAATTTGGTGAATTAGGGACGATGATTATGGCTGGGTATGGCGTGGATTATGGAGGTTAGAAAGATAGTACTTAATCTCTAATTCACATAGACGAATATATTAAGGGTTTTAAGATTAATCATTCACATGGATTCTATTAAAATTGCAAAGAACTCACACGGAATTCAATAAGCAATAATTACAATTTTCATTCTAATTCCATTCAATGTCCTCTTTAACTTGTATTCTATGACTTATATAGCTAAGGCCACTGATTACTTTATACAAGATATTGGCTTCTACTAGCTAAAAGATATAATTTTTAAAAAGATATATTTATGCTACTTTAATTATTCTCTAGAAAAGCTTTAACTTGACTAATTAATTAATTAAACCAACTAATATGCACTACCAAGTTGCCTTTTATTTCCCTCATGCACCTAACTATGCCCTCCATGTATTCCATGCATACGCCATATACGCCTAGTAGCTTGCATGGTAAGTTTCATCTATAATTAGCAATGTAACCATCCATTTATCTTCAACTTTGTGAGATATCCTTTCTAAATGACGAATAATTTGCTCCATAATGATGAATGCCAAGTCTTGAGTGTTTGCTCCTACATCATTCTTCCCTTATTGATTTGAATTTCCCCTCAAAATTGCATAGCTATGGTAAGGGTTAATGTCTCCAATATTAAATGTCCTTGATACCCCACTCTATGAATCTAGCAAATCTAGCTCATAAGTACTTTCCCCAAACTTTCAAAATACTTTGAAAGGACCATCCATATAATACTCCATTTTTAGAAACCCTAATTATAATTGGTAATTATATGTATTAGTTCTAATAATTAGTTAAGGATATTTGATATTAAATATATTGTTAATATAGGTAATATTATTACGACTTATTAGTTATAAAATTTAATTAGGCTAAAATAGGCTAGAGGGTGCATATTAAAATTTAAACCTAGGTTGGAAACGTAATCGGTATCTATTTCATCAAATAAACCTATTATGGTAATCGGATAATTTTTAGCTAGGTATTTTACCCTAAATCTTTACCTAAATAATTTACCCATACCCTATACTAAATTTACTAAAATCACCCTTCCCTTCCTCTCCGGTAAAACCATTTATCACACCAATATCCTACCATGCATAATTCCCTCCCCCTTGTTTTGCTCCTCCTTTCCCTAAACACCACGCTCTTCTTAACCCCTGCACCCCTTCACTTTCTCCCAAAACAGAAAGAGCTTTTTTCCCCACCCTCCTTGTGTTGTAAATTTCCCCCAAAACAGCCCACACTTTCTCTCTTTACCTAAGCTCCCACAAGCAAGAAGAAAACCCCATCGTCGTTGTTGTTTTCCACCATTTTTACCCCATTGAAAACTCCCCACCCAAACCCCCTCTACACCACCACCAACTTCCTTCATTGCTACCTTCCCTTTTCTGCAGCAAGAGCTGCCATTCCCCACCCCCAAGCTGCAGCAAAATTAGCAAAAAAACCCCCCAAGTTGCATACAAAATCACCATAACCCTCACCCCCTTTTCGATCATTTTTGCCGATCTTTTTCCCTTGGCTTCGGCCAAACTTGCCAATCCTTCCCCCTTGCTACACCTTTCTTTGCTGCATCCCCTACCCTTGATTTAGAATTTCCTACCGTTCCTACCCCCTAGCAACACACAACACCACCGTTTCCCCTCCTCTCCTTTTCAGTAACTTCTACCGGTTACTCCTTCCTTGTTTCATGAGTTTTGGTTAGTTTCTTGCTGCCTTATTTTAGCCGATTAGTTTTTCTTGATAATTTTGAGTTAATTTTATGTTTTATTAAATAATAATATGTGTTATTGGATATCAATTTATTAGGTAATATTTGAGGATCTCAAAGAAGACGTTTTTTTTTGTGTAAGCTTGGGTTTCGGTAAATCTAATTACTCATAAGGCAATAGAATTTATATGCGAGCATGCTATGATTATTTAGACCCATAATCATGCTAATTTTTTATATTCTTCAAGTATTATGACACACATAATAAAATTATAACATGTTACATAAATGGTACACATGATTATCGAAAGCGATGTATATGCATGAGTAATGTGTTGTATGGCTTACGCATGCATGTATAGGGTACTTCAAGGGTTTTATGCTTGTCAAGTGAGGATATAAATGCCATTCTAAGTACTCCATGATTATCATTGCATGGAAGTTAGGGTTGATACAAAAAGCATAAAAACATATATGCACAATTAGGGTTAGAATACAATAATTATTATTCGAATGTTCTAGGGTTAGAGATTTTTCCCTATATGTGCCATAATTACCTTATTGAAAGTCATATTATGCTTAATACACATCTAGATTGAAAAACTATTTCTCAAAAATGGTTTTATGTAAATCATTTGTCTAGAGAATATAATGAAGGACTGGAGTTTTTTATCAAGTTTGCAGTTGAAAATGCTCAGGAATCTAGTAGAATAGTATGTCTTTGTTTGAACTATGCTTATATTCATCATGGTAACACTGATGATTTGAGTGATCATTTGTCGGTGTATGGAATTGATACAAGTCACACTTGTTGGATATGGTATGGTGAGACAGAGTCTAAATATGATAATGAGAAAGTTAGGAGGGAAAGTAGTGGATCATCATTTGAGAACTATAAGGGACATTCATTAGAGGAGATGACTCAAAAGGTTGACGAAAGTGTTTGGGATTATCCAAATAAAAAAAAAGGAAAAAAATAGAAGGAAAATAAGGCATTGAGGTTAATAATATTGTAATAGATGATGTGTGTTTTTTTTAATGCATATTTCAACCTTCCTCATTAGATATTTATTGTATCAAAAAAAATTTACTGGCACATTATAGTTAGTACTTAACATTCTAACATAATTTATTTATTATTTTTTGTAGAGATATGACCAATAAAAAATTTGATAAGGACAATAGTGATGAAGAAGGAAAGAGAGGATCTAGTATTATAAGAATCATCATGCACATGTGGAATAGAGGAGAACAAGTTGATCTGCGATGAAGGACTCACAATCTTCCCATTAGCCCTTATGGAGACATATTTCTAATGTACATTTCACTCGTCTCACGTAACTGTATTCTTATCTCTTATAACAATTGGAAATAGGTTCCAAAGGATCACAAGGAGCATATTTGGCAGGAAGTCATGGTAAATATGTTGTTTACTTAATCACTTTTGTATGTTAAATGTTATTAATTTTAATACATTAACTTCAGTATACATCTATATATCATATTTTGCAAAGAGTCTTCAATGCTCTGGAGACTAGGAAGAAATGGCTTCTTAGACATTGTGGTGAGCATCTAAGAACTTTTAGGGTATACTTAGCTAGTATAAAATTTATAGAAACAGGGATGGCTCTCTATGGTAGAACCTACCTAAACGATATGGTTTCATTGATCAAGAAATTTAGAACTAATTTATTACATATCATCTTTTGGAGGATTTTAAGGTATTCGTTAGATAACAATTAAAATTTTTTATTAAGAACAATTTATTTTTATTTAAATAACCATGTTCTTATATTTTGGCTTGTAATATACGGAAAATGTGCCAAAAATAAAGAGATTGCTAAGAATAAGTACCCACATAATATGGCTCACAAAGGCTATGGAGGCCTTGAAGAGGAGTTGGTATGAGATCTTAATTTATCTATTTACATATAAAAGTCTAATGTTATAATAATATTTTTAATGTAAGATGAATTTTTGATTTACAGCTCATAGCCTAGGATATGGATCTATGAACTTCGTCCATCAATATTGGTACATTATAGTGCTAGAGCAACAAAAGATGGATATCATAATGAAGATGTAGATGTTTCTGCCAAAAAAATTGTAAGTTTGTAGATATCCTGAGCCCTACTTAGTTTTTATTTAGAAAACTATTATATTATTCATATTCCTATAAGTTAAATTTAAATATATTACATATATTATAGGAAAAACTTGAAATGTTAGATTCCACAAAGGGGGTGTACCAATATAACATTGTGTCCCAGACTACAAGAATTGTAGAACACCCCAAAATACATAGGGGTCTTGGATTAGGTGTTACAAGAATGTGCATCTGTGGCCAGTCTCATGGTTCTCATAGCACTCATGAACAAGTGGTTATCCTCACCGAGAAATTAAACATGGCATTTGAATGGATGACAAAAATGTATCAAGAGCTATCATTTACTAAGAATTATTATTAAATGTATTTGGTGTCATAAATAATTATCTCATTCCTCACATGGAAAATAAACATTGGGTTTTATATGCCATCCGACCTAATCTTAATAAAGTTTATGTATTTGATTCGCTTTGAACATATGACATGCCTTTTAAAGTTGCTCGTCATTGTGAGAAAGAATGTGTTGACATAATCGTATACATTTTTCTTCTTACTTCATTAGCTTATTTATGCATATATTCTACTTTAATTATTTTAGGTATATATACTTATAGGATTGTGTATCCAACTCTATTTATTAGGACACTACAGACGTCATATTAGAGGAGAGGTGGGAATGGTGTCCCAAACCCAAAGATTCTTGAATATAATCCTTAAATGGTAAGCAATAAGTCAACTATTTTGCATTTTATTTTAATTTGAATTAATATCTAATAGTAAGAGAACAAACTGAATTCATTTGAGAGTGTCCACAATAGTAGAACAGCAATGATTATGGATACTATATATGTAGAGTAATGGATTTGATAGTCCAAAATAGATTGGTCAACATAGATCCAAGCCATGTATGTTTGTTTTTTCATAAATAAATCATGACATATATATTTTGTACTTGACCTAAGTACTAACTGAATAATGGAAACTTGTGAATTTGTAGTTTTTCATCGATAGTTATACACGATTCTAGAAACACAATCATGATGAAATTAATGAAGTTAGATACCAATAGGCCAAGCATGTGCGCTCATATATTTGGTATTAGGGATCTACATTCTACAAGCATGTTTAGGTTTGTATTTCATCTATGTGTTTTGCTCATCTAGGTTATGATCTTTGAACTTTTAACATTAGAGTGTATAGCTACCAAACTGTGGTATGCCTACTAATTATGATTCTTAGGTTTTCCCAGTACAGAGGTATACTAATTATAGATTGGTTGAAAATATATAGTATCATTTGGGAGGAAGACATGCATATATATATATATCAATTGATATTGTTTTACATTGCAGATTTGATAAATATTTAAACATACAACTGTGTATATAGGCTGGAACAAAATAGCAAGAATATAAAATAAAAAATAGACAAGTTTCAATAACGATTCTTCCTTAACTAATATTATAAAATTTTTAATAAAGGTTTTAAGTAAGAACCGTTATTACAACCCACTTTTAATAACAGTTATACTTACAAATTGTTATCAAAAGTAGTCATTTAATCTCGATTAGGGTTTAATAAATCTGTAATAAATAATTAAAGCCCTAAATTGATAGAGTTTTAACAATAATTTTAACTCAAAATTGTTATTAAAAGGTGCATTTTATGCTTATTTAAATGGTATATGAGGGTTTAATAAATGCATAATCAATGATTTAAACCCTAATTGGTTGACATTTTAATAATAGTTTTTGATTAATCGTTATTAAAACATTATTTTTAACAATGGTTGTGACTTACAAGCCATTATTAAAATCTAGTTTTAATAATAGTTTTTTTATTAAAACCGTTATTAAATACCAAATTTACCCCAATATTTGTAAATTTTTATATATTTTTTATGACGGTTATGAACAGTTATTAAAAATTTAATAATGAGTGATTCAATAATGGTTCATAACCGTTATTAAAATTAGAAAGTAACTATTATTAAAACCCCTTTCTATGGTAGTAAAAAGTCGAAAATGGTATCCGAATAAACACCTCTACTGGATAACATTACTCTTTCCTAAAACACCAAGTGCATATAAGATCACTCATCCTTACATAGTGCATCATAATCAACATAGTCATCTAGGGGATCTACTTACATGTAAGAATTAGGGTCTCCTACTTGTGGAAATGAGCAGCACCAATAAAAAGAGTGGTTAGTACGCTATATATTGAGTAAGGGAATAATACTAACAAAACAAGGTTACAAATAACACATGCATTCATAATAGGTGATAAGTACACATTTAAGTAAATGAAACATCTCATAAGATAAATAATGATCCAAGCCCCTTTATTAGATATAACCATTTTCGTTCTTTTATATACATTGAGTATAGGAACCCTACTACTCCTAAACTAGTGGAACAATCTGAAACACCTTCTTAGGGATAATATACCTGAGCTACTATTATCATCTTGTAGAATGGACCTGAAAACATCACCTTCTCGAGGCAAAACGTTCCTAAGCCACTATTATCTCTAATGAAATCGATATAAAAACAACACCTTGGTCCCGACTCACATACTCTTTCACTTTAAATCATTAGTGTCTTTTCCATAAGTTATACTATTATATGTTCATTTTATGATGAATAGGGGCCCCGTGATTCTTAATCCAATGGAATAGATTGAAATGCCTTCTCATGGCAAAATGCTCTTGACCCACTATTATCTCCGATGGAATGGATATTAAAAACAACATCTTTATAGTGCAAAAAGCTCCTAAGCCAATATTATTTCTGATGGAACTGATGTATTAAAATATCACCTTAGCCCTACTCACATGCACTTTCACTTTACTTGATTAGTATCTTATTCATGATTGATTCACTAGCATCAAACTCATTAAAGTAGATAAACATGTCATGTAGGTTAAGGTCCTTAATCTCTTCAACCCTAATTACACACTCCTTGCATTCATTCTCCCAATATTAATTACTCATCTAGAAATTATAATATATCATTCTCGAATATCATCATTGTTATTATACCCACAATTCTTAGTGTTTTCGACATACATTAATAATCTTATCTAAAGTACTCTTTCTAGAATTACTGAAACCCTAATTTCATAAGTACTCATAATTCTTCCCATAAGACTCATATGATTATCAAGTAACATATACATCCTTATTAGGCCTTATTAGCGTATATCCAGAATTAGTATAACCTCTAAATTTTTATACATGGAATAACAATATTATCATTTAAGGTTACTATGCCCTAATTAGACCCATATTTCATTTTGAAGAACCCAAGATAAACAATGATACTTCTAAACACTTCTAAGGGATCATTACTATATTCTAATCCACCTAACACATTACAATACCAAAATATCTGTATTAACCCATAATGAACAAAATACCCTTAAGGATAACCAATAGTCTTTATTTTATTAAATCTTGTATCTTCCATAATAATTATTTTTCCCAAATCCAACATTTATGATCATACTTCTTAAATATAAATATTCCACTTATCATGGCTTATTTGCCCTATAATTCATGCCATACAATATATTTCCCACAAATATGTCATTGGCATACCAAAATCATATACATACCTCTTACCCATTCTCATTTTTTTAAAAATATATACTCCATATTATCACAACATATCATCACCAACATACATCATATAATATAGCAACAATATCATGAAAAATATACATATCTATGCAAGTTATTAACACAAAAATCCTTAAACATCTATTAGTATCATTACTAACTAGGATAGTAGGCTCTAAGGATGTAAATCCTAGACCTCCTCTTTTGAGATCATCGGAATACCACCTACGAAAAATAATAAAGTACATGATCAGGATGGAAGAGTATAATTAAAAGAGAAATTTAGGTAAAGAGGGTATAATGGAAATAACCTTAATCAAATGGAAGCTTGATATGTGTGGATGTGTGGTGGAATGCGTGGTGGAGTTGTGCTAAAATTTTAGTGGTGTTTAGATAAAGTTTGGGGGTGAAAATAGGGGCGCATAGTTAAAATGGGTAGTTGCACAAGCATGCTGCATGGAGCGTACAACCAAAATGAGAGTAATGATCATGCATATCTAGGTAGTACAAAGTGGCATGGACATGTTTGATCATTTGGTAGAATGGATTAAGTTGAATAGATGTACAAGAATGTGTGATAGGATCATGTGGAGACTGTGTGAAGGGTTACATGGGGGTGTGATAAGAAATTTTAGTGATGCATTGCCTTTCTTGGGGCCATGCATAGGCCGTGTGTTTTATAAAAATATGATAGATGCGAGGAATAAGAGGGTAAAAGGGGTGGTGGTATACGGTAATGGGGAAGGATGGGATGGCCTTAGGTGGTCAGTCCACTAGCATTAAGTGGTGTGTGGTGATGCCTGGTGTTGGAAATTATGATGAAGCAGGAAAAACATGGTAGAGATGAGGATTAAAAGAATAAGGAAGAAGGATGAAGGAAGAGAGGGGCTTGTGTAGTTGATTTTTAGATAAAGTGTGGGTAAGAAATGGCACAAACACAAGTAGAAGGAAGTAGAGTGTGTAGTGTGTATATATATAGATATGGGGCATGCGAATGGGGAAGAAAATGGTAGAGGAGGTCTACGAGCAATCAATGTAGGGGAATGGTGTAGGTCATGAGGGGTGGCAAGGAGGTGATGGTTGTATGTTGTGATAAAATTACAGTGGGTGTAGCAAGGGATGGTGATGGTTGTATATGTATGTTTCGTGAGAATGAAAAATGGTAGGGGAGGTGTGCTTGTGTATGCAAGTTAGGCAGAATGAGGGGGAGAAAGGGGTGAGGGATGATGGAAGATGGTGATAAGGGTGGCTTTTCCATCACCTCCATACCCACCTTTCTTAGAATATAGTCCACTATGGGAGTAACCCCATTAGAAGATAGCTCTTCACATTCTGATCCTTTGTGGCATTGATATCGAGATTATGTAGATGAGGAATTTCACTCAGTAAATGAGCACTTGGATGGAATGGAAGCAACCCAAAGCTAAATGCACCAAATGCTACAAGCCATGTATGACTTGTAGTTTAGCTCTAGTAGTAATTTCACTCCAACCACCGAGTGAGCCCTACCTTTTTTTCCCCAACTATATATTTCTATGGTTCAGTCATTAAGGACAATGCCTATTATAATTAGGGGGCTACTTTCTTTATTTTATTTATTTTTATCAATTTTTATCATTTTATTCTATTAATTATGTTATTTTCATTTTATTCCTTTTGAGTGTGCTTTGAATTTTATTTTTTTATTCATTTACTGACATTCTTTTATATATATAAAAAAATAAAGGAATAAAAAAAATTATAGATGACAACTTGAGAATAGATAATAGAGAAATCTCTAATCGATAGCCTTCATGTGCATAAGTCATTGGGAATAAATTTCCTTTCACAACATGCTTCTAGAAAAGAAGAAGAAAAAAATATTAAGTTTTTGGTTTCATCTCATTACCAAAGAACTTGAACATGAAAATTTTATAGTCACCATGGAATGAATAGGAGATTATGCCTAATAAAAAAAAAGTGAGCCTTTGAGGCTTATTGATGGATATAATTTTTATCTAATATACTTTTCATTCCTACGTGTTATTTTATCGTGGTCTATGGAAATAGAACTTGTCATTATTGTCTTCAAGGCTACATGAAATTGTTGCATATAATAAGATGATAGAGGCACGATTTTCTTCTAGTTAACTACCTAGCCAAATATCCTACCTATCACAAATTTACTTTGCATAACCCTTTTGAGCGTTTAATCTTGTTTTCTTCATATTTAACTTACATATATAGCTAATTATCTGCATTATATCTCATTCCTTAGTCTATGGCTAGTGGAGCACAATTTGGTAATGAGCTATTGATGTGGTTGATACTCTAAGCATAGGGGTGTGTTAGTGTTGTTTGGTGAGTAGTGAATTAATTTTTAAAAAGTTAAAAAAATAATAAACTAAAAATACTTGAGGTACCAAAGTGGATAACAAAGGGTGAGTTATCAATCATTGAACCCTTGTGGTGGGTAGGATGAAATATAAAAAATACCTACTCGGTAAAACATGGCTAAAATAGTAATAATTAGCATTTGAATAGATGTTGTTAGTATATGAGGTGATTATTGGAGGTATAAAGTTCATTGAAAAATATATGAAGTTGAGAATCTTACAGAGTTGTATTATGGAAGTTGGATGCTTCACTAGTGATAGACACTGTACCATAATCCTATACTTTGTCCTACCTTTGACCCAAGCTTTGTTACAACCAAATAAAAGACCTATTAATTTTTGCATGCATTGATTTATTAGCACTGGTGAATAGAAAAGAGTGACAAGCCTATGGTCAATCATTACCATAGGTAGAATTTTTTTAAAGTAAATACAGATCCAAGACAAATGAGAGTAGAGTGTTTCCACATTCTTAAAGTGAGAATATATTGACCTAATTCTTCATATTTGTTCAAATTCATTACTTAAAAATTAGATTCGAATGGTAACTTGGTTGTGATGTATGTAACCTCAATTGAGTTAAAAATTATTTTCTATATGTTTACTTTACATTATTTTAAATCATAATGAAACATGTGCATTTTGTATGTCAATTATTGATGTCTCTTTTTGACTAATGGAAGGCGGTTCATACATCGCTTGATATTTTAAACACCTCATACTTTTTATAGCTACATTTCCTAAGTGTAAGAAATGGTTTAAGCATGGGGGTATTTGATAGGCTCATATTTTATGGAGTTATTTGATGTATCTTGACCTAGTCATTATGATAATTTTACCCTTTTCTTCAAGTTTTCTTTATTGGTCTAGTTTTGTAGGAAAAGATGAAATTATTATTATTTGGGTTAACAAATAAGGAAAAAAAGCACAATATAAGAATCAAGCTAAGAGTTATGGAAATTTGGACGTACAATCATATAAGATCCTATAAGATAAGTCATGTGAAGAATAATCAAGTCAAAACAATCAATAGAGAGGAAATACATAGCCCCCTAAATTTTCTAAAATACGAGTCATATTTCCATGCTTCTCCTCCCATATGCTCCACTTATTTAAGCCATATATATTGTATTAGAGAAAAAATACGGGTTCCCCACATTTATGAATACTGATCATATTTTGAACATATTTTGGATCTAATTTTTTATCCTTTTGTCTGTATATGCAACATGTATTCAGTCTAATAGAGGATTGAAGAGCACTACCATTAGAACATAAACTTCATTTTTCATTATTTCTAAACTATTAGGATTCTTTTCTTAGATCTATTTAGTTAATTGATGTAATTGAAGGATTAAAGATCATACTTTGTTTGTAGTTCTACAATCTCCTAAGTTCTTTCATTCATTTGTTTCATTTATTCATGTCATACTAATTATTATGTTTAATGATATTCTCATTCTTTGTTTATTCAATTGAGTTTGTGATTTTGTGTAGTTTAATTTAACATTTGTTATTTTGTTTCTCTATGCTTATTAAAGTTATTATTATTTTTTTGTGTTTAGATTCTACATTTTCTGGTTTCATTAATATTCTAGGATAGTTTATTATGGGATAGGTGGATAATTGAAGGTTATGGGATAATTAGTCCTGAGATGTGAATTGGACTTAATAGCTATGTGTTTTTTTTGCTAGATTAATAAATCAAGTTTAGTGATCATAAATCTAAGATTAGGACTTTATTATCTATATTGGCCACCCAAGTAATTTTAGTATTAATTGGATCCTCAGATAGTATTGCTAATTCATAATTGTTAGCATATGTGTACATAAGTGGCAAATATATTATTGATTTAATTTATGTTTACTAATCTTTAGAATTACATAATTCAAGCAGACGATAATTATGGTTCTGTTTAGATACTTCCTAATCACTAATGTTTCCATTTATTAAATCTAGAGACTTTATCCTTGGTTATTACTTGATAGACAATAAATAATAAGAAAACCTTAGTTTATTTGGACAATGGGATACTAAGAAGCAGATGTGTGTGGGCTTCTATATGCTAACATTAGAAATAATAAATAATCATTTTAGTCAATGATCAGTTGTTATCCTTATGTTGAATATGTCCTTTGACCCCTGTTATCCCATTATTGTTATTCATTTATTTTATTAATTTTTACTTTCTTCTTTTCATTATTAGTAATAATTTTTTATTAATTAACAACTGGGGGAATTTATATGGTAATAGAAATTTAGAAATTGAAGTACAGTCTTCATGGGATCTACTCCTACTCACTAATTACTACTTGTTTAAGTGTTTGGGGTTTAATTTGGAGTGCCTATGACAGCATGATAAAAAGTAAGCTTGAAAAACTATGAATTGTCTAAGTTTGGCATGTTATGAAATCCTAGTGTATTCTATGATCATGGTAGAGCATGTAAACTTATCTGCATTATTTGATCATGATTCGGTGTTTTTTATGATATCTTTATCTTACCTTAGGATTGCATACATCATAACTCTCCTTATGGAGGTAACTTAGCTTACTTAGTACATAACATACTAATTTGTTGGCAACACCCCCAAAATTTACTACTAAAAAATTTCATTTTTAGAAGTTTTCAGCGGAAGCTAAGATGATAAATTTTGTGGTGCTACCACCACACTTAGTACCAGACTATTTTCCTCTACCATATCGATACCAAGTGCTAAGGCCAACTTTACTTAGATTTTAAGAATATAACTATAAATCAAAGTAGCATAATAGTTAGGAAGGTTAACTAACCTTCCAAATAAAACCCACTAAATGTGGTTACAAAAAGAATGTCAGTAGAAGGGAAATATAAATATTATAAGGGGAAAAGAATGGAAAACTCCTTATTCAAATCACAAATCACAAATCAGAATCTCAGATAACTCTATGCTTTGAACCAAAGGAATAATAATGAAATGAGCTTGCTAGCTAACTTGTAAAAGCTAGTACTCATTAAATAAGTAAGGGCCGAAGAAATGAACCCTTAAGTATAATGGTACTTAGTAACCCATTATGCAACACTAATATGTAGGGCCCACATGCAATGAATCAGATGCATCACAACAATCCCATGAACATTAAATTATGGATATATTAAATGAAATGTGATAATCATTCATATAGCCACATGTAGGGCTATAAACGAGTCGATCCTAGCCGAACACCCCTAGGCTCATACTCGACTCGTTTAACTAAACAAGACTAAAATAAAGCTCGAACTTGGTTCATTTAACTAAATGAATGAACTGAGCCAAGATTTTAATGAGTCGAGCCGAGCAGAGCTCATGATCTAAAGCTAAAAAATGAACTAAGACTCACTTTTCAAGCTCGAGCTCAACTCATTTAAATGAGCCCAAAAGTGAGGCTTAGGCTTGACTCATTTAAGTAAATGAATGAGCCAAATCGAGCTAGCTCAACTCATTTATAGCCCTAGCCACATGTATTAAGATCATATGTCACCAACACTCATTCACTTAGAAATAATCAAAACTTACTATTCGAACATCCAAGTGATGCTCTTTATAGTAAAATTAGAAAACCATATCATTCTTAGCAAGATGCAAAACTCACTTAATCAACCCACAACTTCTTAATAACACCACACCAAGAATGCCATACACATAAATAGATCATATCAATTCATTTATTATTATTTAGACTCATGATATTAGTGTGGTACTTAGTTAACTCATGAATTTTATATCCACATCCATTCAGGGACCCCACTATTCTCATCAATGGACTAGTAAACAAGGTACAATCCTAGGGAAGAACACTCTTAGACACTATTCTCACTGGTGGACCGGTAACAAGGCACAACATCCGAGCAGAATGCTCCTAGTTACTATTTTCACCAATGGATTGGTAACAAGGTACAACCTATCCTAACCCACATGGTCTATTACTCTAAGTAATTAGTATATTTCCATAGGTTATTATTATCCAAGGGTTTTATTACTTGAGTTTAGGAGCCTGCTATTATCACTGGTGGACCAATAAATAAGGTACAGTTCTCAGGCAACACAATCTTGTCCACTATTCTAAATGGTGGACTAGCTACTTGTAACACCCCAAAAGTCACTGATTTTTTTAAAAAAAAATGGAAGTAATTAAATTAAAACTAGTGAACTCTAGGGATGTTACCACCACACTTGGTACCAAAACGGTTCACACCGACCGTTCCAGTACCAATTGCTAAGGCTAAAAGAATTTTTTTTTGTTAAACTTTAATTAATAGTTAAATAAAGAGTGTATAACATTTAAAAATCAGAGTACGCATAAAAGAATTATAATTCATAACCAAAAAGAGAAATAATCGTATAACTGTTAAAAGGTTCATCTGAAATACTGAACCCAAAGTAATAAATCAAAAAGGGTAAATCTAATACAAAGAGAATAACATAAGGGAAATAAAATAACGAGAAGAGTGAAAATGACCACGACACTCTTGAAATTCAAGCCAACCACAAGCTCAACACTCAGCCCCACCTAATGTCTCTCCCACCTACACAAAGTCAAATGGTCCTACTACTTGTGGGAATGAGCAGCACACATGAAAAGGGTGATCAATACGCTATGTACTATGCAAGATAACCATGCACTAAGGCCAACACATAAAATCACATAAACCATGCAAGAAAATGAAAAAAAAAAGCACATAGTCCATCATGATAGCATAATATCATACAATCATTCGGGTAGATACATAAAGGCCCATTTATAATCGAGATTAATTACTTAATTAATCTCTAATTGTAAATCAATTCACACCATGTTTTTTTATCAAATCCATGCGAGTATGGGAACCCCACTATTATAGCCGATGGATTGGATACATACAGGGCACATAGCTCCTGGCCACTATTATTGCCAGTGGACCGGAAACACATAGGGCATAAAGCTCCTAACCACTATTACTCGACGGTGGACCAGTCTAGCCCCCACTTTCATGGTCTTCCACTGTAAGTACTTAGTTTCTTTCACATGTCTTAGCACAAATATGTTCAGTTTTGTTGAGCACAGAATCCCCCACTATTATAGTCGGTGGACCGGAAACGCATAGGTACAAATCCTGACCACTATTAGTCGTCGGTGCACCAGTCACATATAGGACATCATGCCCTAACCACTATTATTTGCCGGTGGATCGGTCTCGGCCTAGTTCAACAATCTTCCACTTTAAATGATTAATATATTATGGTGTCTTATTCAGAAACATTACCCTAGAAATGCATGATTCACTCCCCCTACACTTATCCTCCAACTAACCTGTATCATATCATGAGAACCCTGCACCCCCTATCTCGCTCAACAACCTTTCGTCTATACTCAACTCACACTAGAACTCCAACACTGAAATATGTGGGTCAAGGTCCACTGCTACACACCTTTAAGTCCCCTTATTTTCTTACTCTAGGGTTTTTCAACATAAACCCTAATTTAGGCCTAGGTGGCCTATGCTACTCCACCTCACACAATCTAAATTATTATAAATACTCCATACATCACAACTCATAGATTCCACCCTCATCATTACACTTTAATCACCAAGTACACGCACTACCACAAAAAATCCTAAGTAGCTACACCAAACCCTAATTGTCGACACCAAACCCTAGCTCGGACTCCTATGTACCCTTATATTGTTCCACGTACTATTTTTCATCCAAAGTGTTCAAACACCCAAAAAACACTTACATTACCTTCCTCAAATCCAAAAACAATGTTCCATACAAAAATTTCACTCCCATGCAGACTTTATACATCCTCTGCAACCTTTCATACTTTTCATGCAAAACACTAAAACTCCCACATGAAACTCTAGATTCAACCATGCAAACCATACATCCATCCATGCAAAACCCTAGATTCCACCATACAAAACTCTAGATTCCTCCATGCAAAACCTAGATTTATTCACACCAATACCTAGATTTAAACCATACAACACCATAGAATTAGCCATGAAAAACCCTAAGTCCATCCATACCAAACCCTAATTAAGATTCTCCCATACAACACCATAAAATCTGCTATGCAAAACCCTAGATTAGATTCTCCCATATAATACCATAGATTAGATTATCCCACACAAAACCCTAAAATTTTCCATTTTATTTTCCACTCATAGATCATTAAAATACTTTGGTCAACTCAGATCCCATGGTCGACTCATACTACTAGGAAAATGGGAAATAATAACGGGACATTAATAACGGTAGTTCGACAACCGTTGTCAAACGCGTGAAAATTAATGGGCGGGAGAGTTTTGATAATGGTTCTAGTTAAAAACGGTTATTAAAAGGGCAACATTATAATTTGGACGGATGTTTTAATAACGGTTTCAGGTAAACCGTTATTAAAAGAAGATTTAATAACGGTTCATATTAGAACCGTTGTCAAAAGTCAGAAGCTTTTAATAACGGTTCCTGGAAGAACCGTTATTAAAAGATGTTTTAATAACGGTTCTCTCAGGAACCGTTATTAAAACCCCAAAATCAAACTTATATTTCGCTCAGTTCTGTTTCGTGCCAAAATTTTCAGACTCTCTACACCTTCGTTCTCTTGCTCTCCTTATCCTTGCAAACCCTCGCACCACCACACCGGCTCCTCTCAAGTAAAGGAAACCCTCGCACCGCCAACTCTCCACCACGCCTCTGCCATTGTCGGCTCTACATGTGCGTGTTATCATTGTTCTAAAGCTAGCTAGCACTTGCACCTTCATCCTCCGTCGTATTTGAAGCCCTTGCCTCTCTCAACATTCTCACCGTCGTGTTTGTAGCTAGCTCACTTTATGTATGTGTTTTTTCTTCCTCTCGTAACTTTTTATCTACTTATATATGTATATATATATAAATGCATGCATGTTGCTACAGGGTTTCATTTGTGTGTTATTGAAAGATTGTGGTTTGTCGTTCGAAAATGTGTTGTTGAATGTATTGGTTGAAAATTTTGCTGTTTGTTGTTGAATTTGTTGCGTTATTGTTATATATTAACAAATGCATGTGTTGGCCGAGACCTTTACATATATATATATAATATGAATGTGAGTGTAGAATTATATAAATTTTCACTCATAAAACTATATATATATATACACACACACACACACACACACACACACACACATTTTCATTAATAAGTATAGGAGACTAGCAATAAGATATAGGAAATGTCATATAATGAAATGCAAATATATTTTACATATGAATATGTTAATGATTGCTATTTGATGAGGATTAAATAGATATATAGAATAAGGAATATATAAAAGTGAATAATTAAATAGAGAGAAATAATTGTGTATGATAATAATAATAATAATAATAATAATAATAATAATAATAATAATAATAATATGATTTATATATAATGCTTTAATTACATTTAGCTAGGTTTAGGGATTAGGTTTTTTTTTTGTGGTTTAGGGTTAGGTTTTATTATAATAAATTATGGTTAATTAGCTAGGGTTAGGGTTAGGGTTTATCGTTTATTATGGTTAATTATGGTTAATTAGGGTTAGGGTTAGGGTTAGGGTTAGTATTAATATCTTTTTGGAAACGTGTTATCATGATTCGTATATATATATATATATATATATAGAATAGCATGATACATTTGAGATTAATTCTTTTTAAGCATGATTCGTATCGATAATATAATGGTACATTATTATGCTCAATACATAACATTCTAACATAATTTATTTATTTATTTATTGTAGAGATATGGCCAACAAAAACATTGATATGGATAGCAGTGATGAAGAAGTGAAGAGAGGACCTACGATTATGAGAATTATCATAGACATGAGGAATAGAGGAGAAGTAGTCGAGTTGGGATGGAATACTTACAATCTTCCCATCGGCCCTTACGCAGATATGTTCTTGACCTACATTTCACTTGTGACCCGTAACCGTGTTCCTATCTCCTATAATAATTTGAAGCAGGTTCCACTGGGTCATAAGGAGCATATTTGGCAGGAAATCACAATAAATATGCTATTTTATGTAATCATTTTTGTATGTCAAATGTTATTAATTTTATTACATTAACATCGGTATACATCTACATGTCTTATTTTGCAGAGAGTGTTCAATGTCCCAGAGAGTAGGAAGAAATGGCTTCTTAGACATTGTGGGGAGCATCTAAGAACCTTTAGGTCATATTTAGCTCATAGAAAAATGTATAGAAAGAAGGATGGTTCTGTACGACAGAACCCACCCAAATGATACGGTTTCATCGATCAAGAAAGTTGGAACCAATTCATTGCTTATCGTCTTACGGTGGATTTTAAGGTACTTGTTAGATAACAATTAAACTTTTTGTATCAATCCTAGTATTATGCTTAATATTGAAATAACGATGTCATTATGTTTTGGCTTGTCACATAGGAAAAAAGTACCCAAAATAAAAAGATTGCCAAGCAAAATAAATACCGGCATAATATGGCTCGCAAAGGCTATGCGGGCCTTGAAGAGGAGTTGGTATGCATTTTGTGATTATCTATTTGCATGTAAATGTTGAATTTTATAATAATATTCTTAATTAAGAATATTTTTTGATTTGTAGCTCCTAGCCCAAGACTTGGACCCATGTACCTCGTCCATCAATATTGGTACATTATGGAAGAAGGTTAGAGCAACAAGAGATGGATATATTAATGATTATGTTGATGTTGCAGCCAAAAAAATTGTAAGTTTGTAGATATCTAGAACCCTACTTACTTTTCTTTTAGAAAACTATTATATTATGCTTATTCTTATAAGTTAAATTTACAGGACAAACTTGAAACGTCAGAAGTTGAGGAGGTGGACCAATATGGCATTGTGGCCCAGGCTACAGGAATTGTAGAACACCCTGGAAGACATAGGGGCATTGGATTGGGTGTTACGAGAACGAGCATATGTGGTCGATCTCGTGGTTCTCGTAGCACTAATGAGCAAGTTGACATCCTCACCCAAAAATTGAACATGGCATTTGAACGGATGGCAACAATGGAGCAAGAGTTGTCATTTATTAAATCTCAAGGGTATAAGCCATCCGATTCAGTAGACCATGATCAGCTTCACATACCTAATGTAAATAGCATCAGAGATAGTTGTGAAGCTGATGCATTTCTTTCTACTCTTCCCGAGGTAAGCATTACAAACTATGAGTTGTTATTAAATGTATTCGGTGTAATAAATTATTAATAATGTGTAATATTTTTTTTAGGGTTTGCATAAATGTGACTTATTAGTGAATGACCTTTCAAAAATTTTAGCGAAAGGAAGGGTCCGCATCAGTCACAGTACTGAAACGCAGACAATCCACGGGTACAATTTAGCCCTAAATACAAGGCCAGTGAGTATTGACACTCCAATCATTGGCAATGCACACTTACCTTGTTATAAAGAGGGCGATGAGGCAACCATAGTACTAGATGCTCATGGAAGCTTCGTGGCTTGGCCTGCGGATCAAATACGTCTCACTACTGAAGAGGTATTGACATTTGACATCTTCATTAGACCTTGTTTAGTAGTTACACTATATATACCTTTTTCATATATATATATTTATATGCTCAATATATATTTTCTTTAATATTATCAATTAAAGAATCAAAAAAGGAATAAAAAAAGAAGACTTCTTCTGCTAGTAAAACCAAGAAAGGTACTAGCAGAACGAGCAACACAAAATAGGGAGCTCCTAAAGGAAAGAGAGCTAAATTTGAAAAATTAGTTGCCCCACAAAAGATTCCTTCTTTAGATCAGCAAAGCCAACCTCCACCAGCATTAGCTATATTATATTTTTATGCCCAAAACTACCTCAAGGATAATTATATTTTCATTTATTGTCGTCCTGAGTATGTTGGGAGGGACGATGCTACTTACATGGTATCGACGGTTGACATAAGCGACATTTATAATCAAGAATGGATGTCAACCATAAGTGTCGCCATCTATGTCACGTAAGTATTATTTCATTTTGAGATTTTAGTACTCTTAACTTATACAATTGGAATTTTTATGACCTCTTATATGAGTTATTATTTATTAACAAATATGCATTGTTTTTGTTGTCCATAGGTTGGTAGCTACTCGAGTTGCGATGGAGGGAATGCTGTCCTCTATTGTGTTTGTGTGCCCATACTACATAGCTGACGGTAGTACAATAAGAGAGGGTAGGCACATAAACTATTTAGCGGATCGCATTTTGATTGAGGGACACAACAAGCTCTATCTCATTCCTCACCTCGCAACTGAACATTGGGTTTTGTACGCCATCCGGCCTGATCTTAATAAAGTCTATGTGTTTGATTCCCTTCGAACCTATGACGTGCCTTTTGAAGTCGCTCGTTGTGGTGGGAAGGAATTTATCGACATGTTAGTATACTTTTCACTTCTTACTTCATTAGCTTATTTATACATATATTCGCCTAGCTAGCTTTCATTATTTGAGGTACAATATTGTGTATCCAACTCTATTTATTAGGGCACTACTGACAACGTATCAAAGGAGAGGTGGGAATGGTGTCCCAGACCCAAAGAATGTTCAATACGAGCCTGTCATAGTAAGTAGGAAGGAAACTATTTCGTATTTTATTTTAATTAAAATTAATATCTAATAGTTAGAGAGCTAACTGAATTTATTTGACAGTGTCCACAACAGCAAAACGACAAAGATTGTGGATACTATGTATGTAGAGCAATGGATCTAATAGTCCAAAATAGATCGGTCAACATAGATCCAAGCCATGTATGTTTTCTTTTCGATATTTTTCCATTAATGAATCATGATATATATGTTTGATACTTGACGTAAGTGCTAACTGTATATTAATCAAAACTTGGGATTTGTAGTTTTTCACCGATGATTATGCACAAGGCTAGCAATACAATGTTGAAGAAATTGATGAAGTGAGAGAGCAATGGGCCAAGCATGTGCACTCATTCATTCGGTATTAGGTAGAGATCTATATATTCTACATGCATGTTCAGGTTTGTACTTTGTCTATGTCTTTAAGTCTTCTAAGCTAGATTTATAAACATTTTGCTTTGGCGTGTAGAGCTACTAAGTTGTGGTATGCCTACTAATTTTGATTCTTGAGTATATATGTCCGGTGTATTAACAAGGGATTGATTGAAAATATGGTGTGATTGCAGATTTGTTATCAATTGATGTTGTTTTACAATGCAGATTTGGTAATTATTTGAACATACAACTGTGTATGTGGGTAGGAACAAAACTGCAAAAACTAATAAAAAAAACTGGAGTTTTAATTACGGTTCTGATGAAAACCGTTATTAAAAGGTAGTTTTTAATAATGGTTTTCATAAGAACCGTTATTAAAACCTACCTTTTAATAACGGTTTTCATCAAAACCATTATTAAAACCCTCTTGTTTAACAACAGTTTTTCTCAAAAACCGTTATTAAACATGCATTTTATGCTCATATTGGCGGGTTTTTTTATATTTTTGATAACGATTATGAACCGTTATTAAATATTTAATAACGGTTGAAAACCGTTATTAAAACTATAGAATAACCGTTATTAAAACTACTTTTTGGGGTAGTGTCATTTCCCCTTTAGTTAACTTACTGCCCTTTATTCAATACATTTCCCATTTTTCGTTTTCAACCTTTTTCTTGCACAATACCACTTCTATACATCCTCACATGCATGTTTAAAGGGTCACAAACCAATCATCACATACCACAATATTTCATCACATATACATAATACACATGCCATATAACAACACATGAACACACTTCAACTCCACACCATACCACACATGAAATAATTATAATGATAAACATAGAATCCATAGCATACAAAGCATATAATGCACATCAACACACATAGTCCTTAGTAACACCCTTACCTAAAATGACAACGGTTTTGGAGACGCTCCTACGCCTCCTTAGGGCTTTGACTAGTCTCACCTATATGAGGAAAAAAACTAGAATTAGATTCCCTCCTACCAAAAATACTATTACTTACTAACTTATTCTAAGACTAGGTTTTAAATATAATAATAAAATATTAATAATAATGACATTAACTAATTACTAACTTTTTTAAAGATATAAGAATTAATAGTAATATTGCAAAAGTTGATAATATAAGGGTTTGAAGACTTAATTCTAATAATAATAATAATGGAAATAGAAATAATACAAATAATAACAATAATGAAAATAATAACAATAATTATAACCATTATAATAACATTAATAATAATAATAAGGGAATTGCTCAAAAACAAAGTGGAATAAGGGCTTTGGCCCCTTTACAAAAATAATAATAATGATGATGATGATGATGATAATAATAATAATAATAATAATAATAATAATAATAATAATACGAAAAATAATAATAGAAATAGAAATAAAATTAATGATAAAAACCATAATAATATTGAAAAATAATAATAATCGTAACGGTAATACTAATACTAAAAATACTAATATTAATATTAATATGATTCAAAATGGATAGTGATATAAGGGCTTCAACCCTTCACCAAAATAGCTAATAATATCATTAGGACATTATTAATAAAAATAGTAATAATAATAGTAATGAAATAATAATCAAAATTACAAAATAATAATAATAATGGTAATAAAAATAATCACACAACACTAATAATAATAATAGAAAAAATAATATTAAAACAATTTTAATAATAATAATAATAATTTCAAAATATTAATAATAATAATAATAAATATATATATATATATATAAAATAAAAACTCATAATAATACTAATAATATTAATAATACTAATACTAATAATCTACTGAGTCAAATAGGGTTAGCCCTAATAAGAAATAATAATAATAACAATAATAATACTATTATTATTATTATTATTATTATTATAAAATTGATAATATAAGGTTTGAAACTTTATCCTTTTTATTTTAAATAAATAATTTATTTAATTAATTTCCAAAACAAAATCCTTAATTAGCTAAAAAAACAAAATTTTCTAATAAAAATATTTCTTATTTTTTCTTGTTTGCCCTACTTAATTTCCTTTTTATTTTAATAAAAATAATTTATTCAATTAATTTCTATCATAAATCCTTATTTAACTAAAAGTCTTAAAAATAGGTTTTGGGGTATTTCACCCAACTAGGTATAACTAGTTCCAACTCAAGTGATCTTCCACTTTAAGTAATTAATGTCTTTCCAGAGTTATTATCATTTAATGGATTTAGTTACTTGAGTGCAGGACCCCACTATTTTGGTGGATCGGTAAATATAATATAACCCAGGATAGAATGCTCTTCGCCACTATTCTCACTAGTGAACCAATCAAAAAGGTATAATTGGGCCCGACTTAAGAGATCTTCCTTTTTAAATGATTAGTTCCTTACTCATGTTTTTTTTTTCTTAATATAACACACAAATATGCACAACTCACGCATGGCTCCTACCTTACTACCACTATGGGACAACCTTGTTCCCTTAGAAGCCCTAATTTCATAAGTTCGGGTACACCTTTACCTCCCCTAATGATCCTTTGAATCCCTAATTTATCTTAAAAACCCAAACCTATCATTAGAAATCTCTCTTATCATGATTCATAGCCTATTTCCCCTATTTCTCATATATGATAACAATTGCCCTCTAGGGTTTCTCATCAAAACCTTAATTTTCCCTTTTTTAGCCTAGCTCCATTTCTACTACTTATTTAGCCCTAATTTTCCATAATTAGGCATATATTACTATGATTATCCATCACCTAAATTTTCTTATGCTAACTCATCCATTATGCACATATGATAATAACCTCCCAAATCAGACCCTTTTTGAAACCCTAATTCCTCATTGTGGTTATAACTGCTCCCTCTTATCCCATATGGCTATTTAATTTGGTACACAATCCCTAAATAGTGTGATTAACATCATAATATAGGGTTAAATCCCAACTCCTCCATATCTTATATGTGACAATAACCTACCCCTAGGGTTTCGTGCTTTGACCTACCAAACCCTAGCTCCACCTTGTTAGTAACCTCTCATCCCTTAGCACTCCAAGGACTTTCATAAATGTGAAAAGCTACCCAACCATGTCATCATTAACCCCCATATCCACTCTTATTAACCAACCCCTACTCTTCTCAACCATGTTCATAGGTCCCTTTGGGTTTGACTCACCTTATGCATGTTTATTAAAATAAACACCCTAGTATATGTAAAATTACTAAAATGTCCCTATACCATGTAATATTAATAACCATGATAAACTAGATGATACTAATAAAATAACCCTTATTCTCATATTCAACACAAATTAATACTTAACATGAATGTTATTTATACTATTCACCATAATACATGCAAAAATACCAAAATGCCCCTAAACCATAATAATTTTAATAATCATGCCCAAACATGTGTTCCTAATACTACAATCCCTATTTTAATTCTTACCAAAAGTTATTACTTATCATGTATTTTTATTAGAATAACCACCATTGCACCTTGAAAATGACCAAAATGCCCCTAGGCCATATAATATCAACATTCAAGCTCAAACACGTGTTATTAATACAATAGACCCCTATTTTCATGCTTAGTGTCAATTATTGCTTATCATGTATATTTATTAGGATAACCACTATTGCACATTTAAAACTACCAAAATGCCCCTAGGCCATATAATATAAAAATTTATGCCCAAACATGTGTTACTAATACCACAAACCCCTATTTTCATACTTAACCTCACTTAACACTTATCTTGCACATTTATTAGCATGATCACCATTATACATTAAAAAAAATACCAAAATACTCCTAGATCCTAAAATATTAATGTCCATGCTAAATCATGTGTTTATGATATACCAAACACCTATCTCCATTCCTAGCAATATTTATAACAAAATTGGCATTTCGGTTAGGGTTAAATATAATGATGTATCTAAATGACTAAATTTTTTCTAGGGCTCATAGCAGTAACATCTTTACTAAAACTGCCCATACATGCTTATCCTAATATTTTATATACACATAACATACATCATCATTTCCCAACATTAAACCCCTTCACAATAACACATTCACATACACAAGATAACATTAATTATCATGAAATTATTTGTAACAAATCATACCTACACAAATCAAATGTCAAAGACTCTAATGTACTAAAATACAATATCCATATATTTTAGTGGGGTATAAACGTTACTTGATTTTCAGCAAAAATAAACTTTACCAATAACTAGATAAAAATGCTTAGGCTTTGTTAATAAAACTTTTTATCTAAAAATAATATCACAAATACCATATTAATATTATATAAATAAAATAATGATTTTTATTTAAAATATTTCCTAAATAGAGAATTATCAAGCTACCCTTATACCTTAAATGTTATCTAAAAACATTACACTACATAAATCACACTACATTTGTGGTGTGATCTATAAAAAATGGGAAAAATATAAGGGGGTAAAGGTGGCTTGATTGAGGGTTATAGGAGATGCTAGGAGGTGTTGGTTTTAGCTGTTGGGTAAAGGAGGTCACTGGTGTTTTTAGGGTTTTGTGTAGGTGGCTCGAAGGTAGTTGAGGTAGTGGCATAAGTTATAGGGAGGAGGGTTCAAAGAAGGGAAATAAGAGGAAGAAAAGGATAAAAAAGAGGAAGGAGAAAAGGCTAGGCAAAGGTGGTGTTGGGTGGTTGTGGTTAATGGCTCATGAGGTGGGTGGCTGGCAATAGAAAGTTGGGAGGAGTTGTAGTGCTAGAGGAAGGTAGGTGGAGAGGTGGCCTAATGAAAGGTGACAACTATAGGGGTGTTGAAAAGGAGAGAAGGAAAAGGAGGCACGACTGTAGGGGAGGCTAGGCATTGGCTCTTTGGGGATGTATATGGGGCTATGAGGTTGAGGCTCTAGCAACAACAATGGTGAAGAAGGTGGTTGTGTAGAAGAATGGATGGTTATAGGGGAAAATTGGTAGTGAATGCAAGAGGGGACAAAGAAGGAGGTATAGGGTGGTAGAGGAGGAGGAGGAATGAAAGAAGGAAGGAAGGAGAAGGGGTGGTAGCTAATGGAAGAGGCTAAGTTGGTGGTGGGATCGCTAGAGGTGGTTGTAAATAGGGAAATTGGGAGAAAAGGGGGTAGGGAGAAGAAGGAATAAAGGGGAAGAGAAGGTTAGGGGAAAAGGTAAACCACAATGGAGAAGGGAGGAAGGAAAGAAGGAGAAGAAGACGAGGAGGAGAGTAGGGATGGTTGGGATGCGAGGTAGGTGGTGGTATAGGGGTGGTAGGTAGGGTTAGGGAAGGTGTGTTATAGGGGATAGAAATCATAGGAAATGGCATGCAAGAAATGGGACAAGGGGCTGTAGGGCCAGAAAAAAGGAAAGAAAAGGATAGCTAGGAGGGTGGTGGTGTAGGGTGTTTGCTTTGAAGAGGGGGTGGTGTAGCAAGCGTGCAAAGGTGTAGGAGAAGGATGGGGTGTGTGCAGAGGAAATGCTATGATGTGTTTGGCAGACGGTGCATACAAGGAAGAAAGGAATAGGGGAAGCTGAGTTATGTAGGTGAAAGAAGAAATGAGGGGGTTGGGCTATGTGAGAAAAAAGAAGAGAAGAAGAGGGGCTGAATTGACCTGGGGGGGGGGGAAAGAAAAGAAAGAAGGGAAGAAGGCTTAGGCTGGCCTAAAGGAAAATAAAAGAAGAAGAGGGGAGGATGGTTCAGGTTATCCCGAAGGAAGAAGGAAGAAGGAATGAAAAGAAGGAAAAGTGAGGAGAAAGAAATAGAATAAAATGGAAGAAAAAGAAAAGGAAAATATATTTTGAGTTAGAATTAGAATTTAGATTAAAATTGGGCTATTAGAAAAATATTATTTTAATTTATCCAAATATTAGGGTTTAAGAAAATGATTTTGGTAAAATTATGGTTTTAGGGTTTATTCAAATAAAAAAGAGCAATATAAATGATAAAAATAAGTATACTAATTTATTAAATAATTTATCTATTTTTGTAAGTCAAAGGTTAACTATAACAATAAAATCAATAATTAAAGATTAAAATTTTCTAGATAAAAGATTAAACATTCAAATTTTACGTTATAAAAATTTAAGGTGTTAAATTGTTTGTTTATTTGGTCACCTACTCAATCCCATGAATAAAGGACCTTGTGTAGGTATTTGAACGTCTCTAGTAGTTGGTCAACATTGTTTTTTGTCCCGAGGCATATGAGAGTGGATAACCTGATATTTCTTTTGCTAGTCTTGGGAGACTTGAGTTTTAGTTTTTTTTCCTAAAACTTGCTTTTTCCTTGATGCATTTTGGTACTATTTGCTTATTTCTTTCATGTTTTGTAGAGATGTCTTAGGACCCGACGTAGTCTTGGCTATCAACTCTAATGTTTAAAACCTCTTGGTTATGTAACTTTTGCACTCTTTTTCTTATATTTTAGTTTAGTTGGTTTTTTATCCTTATATCTAACATGGGATAGAGAGTGGGCATTTATCTTATGTTAGTCACAGCAATAACACCCTATTTTTCTATAGGTTTGCTTTTGTACTTTCTTATTTCATAATGTTTTAAAAATAAATTTTTTAAATGGTGAAAAATAAGGGTGTTACATAATAAAGGATGATGTGAATCTTCTATGTGATTTGAATATTCAAATGCCATCAACTTTGAATTGGAAAGATAAAGTATGAATATTCAAGAAAGATTAAATCAAGAGCTTAAAAAGTGAATAAACTTTGAATGCCTCACTTATAACACACTCTAAGGATCATATCTAAGAAAACACAATATAATCATAAGTAGTAACAATAACTGAAAAAGAGTGATAACCAAGTAATTCACTTGATATGGATTTCAAAAATGACTTCAACATGTGTACAAAGGAGCTAACGCATGCCTTATTTAAGTAGCCTTAGGAATTTTTACTACCAAATCTAACTAATTAGTAACCCACTAAGTTACAAAAATAAAAAACTATTGGTTAGAATAACTAATGTAGCCATTGGTCCTATTATTGTGGTAACCCCTTTTTTTAGCATAACAACAATATTAACGTAGGACATTCATTATCCTACTAAATTTAATTAGTTGTAACAATCCATAACTAACCTAAATGTTCATAAGTCCAAAAAAAAATTACTACAAAGCAAACATAGATAATTATTACATGGAAATAATAAGAAGAATCCTAATTTACATAAGATGATAACTAGGTCTCTTAGACATGTAAGCTTGAATTATGTGCATAATAGCTTCCTTTGACTTGTAATAAATTATAGCACACAAAAAATTTAGTAGATTGAAAAATTAAAATGACTTAATATCCATCTTGCAATTATGTCACATACCTATAAGAATTACTTAAAGATAACTCATTAGGGTTAGAAACATTATTATCAAATACATATAATATGATAGGCTCCATAACCACGTATGTCAAATATTTGTCCTCTTGATACTCCATGCATGCACCTACATCATTATCCCCAACTTGAGAAGAAAATTTCCTTGAATTGACATCACAAAAGTAAGGAGGCGAATAACTAATATTAAATATGCTTGAAGCACTACCATAACATTTTGGAAGTCTAAGTTCATAAGTATTATCTCCAAGTTCTCTAAGTATTTTAAATGGACTATCTGCTCTTGGTATTAGTTTATTTTACCTTATATTAGGAAATATTTATTTTCACAAATGTAACCAACCAAAATTACTAAGAGAAAATACCTTTGGACTGTGATGTTTGTTAGCATGTCTCTAATACCTTTCATTGGTTCATTCCATGTTCCCCCTGATTTGTTGATGAAGCTTTTGGAAAAACTCAACTCATTCCTTGGCCTCAAAGATCTTGAATTTACCTTTGTTTAAGGGTATCATATCAATTAAAATGTATGAATTCACTTCATACACAATCAAGAATGGATTTAAGCAAGTAGTACTTGTAGGAAATCAATTATAAGCAAACTTTGCATGAGCTAACTTAATATCCCAACATGTAGTACTTTTACTTACCAAACTTGTTAACAAGGTGCTACGAGTCTGATTTATAAATTTAGTTTTTCCATTAGTTTGTGGATGATGTGAAGTACCAAATAACAACTTTATGCCACATATGTGTCATAACATATTCCAAAAGTAAGTGAGAAATTTTACATCTCTATCTAAAATAATACTTTTAGGAACGCCATGAAATTTCACAATATCTTTAAAATATAAGTCAGAAGCATGTGTATCATCATTAATTTTATAACATGGAATAAAATAAGTCTTTTTGAAAAATCTATCTACCATTACTATAATAGAACCTTTACCTCGTGTTCTAAGAAACGCTAAGATAAGTACCATATTAACTCATTCCCATGGTTAACTAGGCATAGATATTGATATATATTAACCTTTGTGATACAAACTTTTACTCTTTTGATAAATAACACATTAGTTTAATATAACTTTTACACCCTTAATCATACGTGGGCAATAGAAATTTTTATGAAATATTTCTAAAGTCTTATGGCTACCTAAATGTCTAACAATACCCCCTTCATTTAACTCTCTTATAAGTAAGTCTCTAATACTTGATATATGTGCACAAATTTTACTAAGTCTAAATAAAAATCCAAATTGTAATGCATAATTTCCATGGTATCTATTTTCATTACATCTATGATATTCATCAACATAATCTTCACCATTAGGATACCATTCTTTCAACATATCAAATCCTAGAAATTTAGTATCTAACATGGTAAGTAATATAAATCTTCTCGAAAGAGAATCGACTACTACATTTTCCATTCCATATAATTTTTTGAGAGAGAACACAAAGGATTATAAGAATTTTACCCACTTTGAATTTCTATGACTAATTTTCTATTTCAAGCTCTCATAATCATAATATAATATAAAGGGTTTAAGCCTCAAATAATAAATCCATATCTCTAAGCTACACATGATAGCAAAGAATTCCTTATCATATGTCTAATACTTCAATTTAGCATCATTTTACTTTTCACTAAAGTATGCAATAAGCTTTCTTTCTTATGAGAGAACTCCCCCTATTCCTACCCGACTAGTATCAGAAGTTACCTCAAAGAGTAGGTCAAAATTAAGTAAAGATAACACAGGAGCATTACAAAATTTATTCTTTATCATGTAAAAGGATTTAGTGACTCCATTTCCCCGCTTAAATTCTTTTTTTTTTCATGAGTTGTGTAATACATGCACCTATAGTAAATAAATTCTCAATAAATTTCATATAGAAACTAGCTAACCCATGAAAATGTCTTACTTGGTGAATATCCTTAAGAATAGGCCACTCCTGAATAGCTTGTATCTTTACAATATCAACTTTAATGCCCTCACCACTAATAATATAACTGAGGAAAACTACACTTGGAAGCATAAAATCATAATTTTCCCATTTCCCATAAAATTTAGTTTCCCTTAGTTTATTAAATAGTTTACTTAGAGGCACAAGATGATCATGCTCATTCTTAATATATACAAGTATGTCATCCAAATAAAATATAATAAGATTACTTAGGAAAGGATAAATAATTTCATTCATTATTCTCATAAATAGATACATTAAGCAACCCTAGAAGCATGAAAACCCACTTATAAAGACCATATTTAGTTTTAAAGGTTGTTTTCCATTGATCCCCTTCCTTAATTCTCATACGATGTTAACCAGTTCCTAAGTTAATTTTGGAAGCACCGCAAAGTTCATCAAGCATGTCATTATAACACCTCCATTTTTCACTGCTAAAAATTTTTGTTTAAAACAGTGTGGAAGCTGAAATACATGTAGGAAAAATAGGTTTTTACCACCATAGTGACACAGGATAAACTTATACCACCTACCTTATATCAAATACAAACTTGCCAACTAATTTAGAATTGTAATACCTCTTCCCAAAATCTTTTAAATTGTATTTAGAACTATATTGATATAAAGTAAATAAGTTTTGGTTTTGAAATGGACTTAAAATTCTAATAAAGATGTGAATTTTAGGTGTGCCAATCAGCTAGTTTACACAACTAATCAACTGGTGTGCTGGGAAATTAATATTCTTGTTCTCAACAAACCATTTGACTAGTTTACCCAAACCAATTAACTAGTTGTCCTGTGATTTTAGATCAATATTTTATTTTGATTTGAATTTCTATCTAATATTTATAAAAACTTCTAATTAGAGTCTAATTATGCTAATATGCATGTTTTAATGCTCTGGGATTATTTTCACATTTATAGTTCATTAAATAATTTTAATTAGCCAAAATTTTCCCAAAAGGCACTTTTTGAGGCAAGCTTCGCCTTTTTCTTCTCCTTCACCTTTTCCTCTCTCTTCTTGCAAATGGGGTAGTAAAATAGACTTTATGCACCATTACCTAACTTACCAAGCCACTACCATACCCATTTCTGATTACACTCAACCCCCACCACCCCATCACGTCAACCCTTACTTCATGGATTGCCCACACTCAATTTCATTGGTCACAAATACTATTTCCCTAAGAATGTTGAAAAGAATTACCTCTATACTTCTCATTTAACCTCTATAATTCTCATTTATGATCCATTATCATTGCTCACATATGTTCTTACTCTCTTCTCTCTTCTCTTTATGGAAATTTTCCCCAAGTGTTAAGCACCCTTCTATTTTCCCTTTTCTTCCCTCCAATGAGAATATAGAGGCTCTATCTAATATTTCTCCTTTTAATTGTGTAAGAATTGTGTTCCTTTATCTTCATCTGATCTTATTTTTAGTTATCTCCTACTTTCGTTAATCAAGGAAGAATTAAGGTTGAGAAAGGTTGAATATTTTAGCTTTTCCCTTAGCACCCTATTTTTGAGACATAGGTAGTGTTTTTTTGTTTTTCTTCTTATTCTAACCTTTATTTCAATTTAATTGAGTTTTGAAAGATGATTTTCAATGGTTTTTACTTTAATTCTCTTAGGAATCAAAGTTCATGTAGATAAGCTATACAGTAGGAGTTTTGTGCTAGAAGAATTACTTCAGGGTAAGTCATTCTTATCTTTAACAAAATTTAGTGTATGTGGTATATTGGAGTTACATGTGTTTGATGCTTATATGAGTATGAGTTAATTGTGTACCATGCTATGAGAATGTGGTATAATACTTCCCAAGTAAGTGTTCTTGGAATTCTCTTATTTTAAGTATAAAATTGATTGTTTGATCATACTTCGTGTAAGTAGGTGCATTGTGCATTACTATATATTTATGTGATTCTATGCGTGTAACATAAATTTTTATATATTTTTTAACATAAAAGCATGCTAGGAGTAATATGGAAAATTTTGGTAAATTTTGGTGTGTGTTTTGCAAGTCTGGGTAGTGTTTTACCCTGACAAGTATATCAATTCCTCAAACCCATAGATTGGTTTTGCGAGCAGCCAAATGGTTTGGAGTTTTAGATTGGTTGGTCGCAAGATCAATTGATTGATTTGGTAAAACAGTCCATTGGTTTTGATGAAAAATTGATTGGCTAGTAAAATCCATCGATTTTTGTCCATACAAACCAAAATGTTTTGGTCTCTACTAAGATCCATCGACCAATTTGACCAAACTAGTCTATTGATTACTCTGACCAGTCGCTCATTTGGTCAAACAAGTCTATCGGTTTTCCTACAGACCAAAATGAGTTGGTCTTTGCTTAGATCCTTTATCCAATTTGACCAAGCTAGTTTACTGGTTCCCATGAAGAGTCAATTGGTGTGGCCAACTAGTCGACTAGCCCTCTAGTGTAGTTTTAGGTCAGGTCTAGCACGACCAGATCAGTTGAGCTATTTAAGGACTGGTCGACGGGTCCAGATAAATAATGATTTTTTAGTGAGTATTTTGTGTGTTTCTCTTGGTCCTTTTGTATTGATACCTTCATGTATTTATAAAATATAAATTATGATTTCCACTATGATTGCCTTAATTTGTAAAAGATTCATATTGTTAGTATTTGAGATTTGATTATGAGGTGTTTGGTATGAGCACTGTAAAATAGCCAATTGTTATGAAATGTTCGGTGTGAGTACTATAAAACACCCAATTGTTATGAGTTCTTCGATTTGAGCACTATATAACACCCAATTGTTATGAGGTGTTTGGTGTGAGCATTGTAAAACACCTAAGTGATATGAGGTGTTTGGTGTGAACACTATAAAACCCCTAATTGTTACGAGGTGTTCGGTGTGAGCACTTTCGGTGTGAGCACTATAAAACACCCAAGTGATATGAGGTCTTTGGTGTGAGCATTTTAAAAGAGCCAAGTGTTATGAGGTATTCGGTGTGAGAACTAAAAAAATCCAATTGATATAAAGTGTTCGATGTGAACATTGTAAAACATCCTATTGATATAAGGAATTTGGTGTGAGCATTATCAAACACCCAACTTGTGGCTTTTGCCTTATGAGTGTTTGAGGTGAGCACTTTAAACACCTAATTGGTCTTATGGTGTGTTTGTTAAAATACCCATTGGGTTATGTGTGGATTTTATTATGAATTTTTTTCATTAAATGAAGGATTATCATATGGTTTATATTGCATGATATATGACATATTTACTATATATTTATAATTCTATTATTTCCATGCAAGCGTGCCTTGTTGTACTTGAGCTATACTGATATTATATCACTATGTTGTTATATGACTTCAATATGCTACATGAGCTTTACCATGTTTTAGGTAGTATGCTTACTTTACCAGTACTTCACCATACTAATAATGCACTTGTGTACTCATTGTAAAGATCTAGATTCCTATCCGATGAGTAGAGGACAATGTATAGGATCATGACTCTTAGTTCGAGCATGATGAGGGTGATGAAGTGGGCCACTAGCAGGTCATTTCTTGAGGTTGGAGTTTTATATCTATACCTAAGAGTTAGGCTAATTGGTTATGAATATTTTTCCCACTAGATTAGGATATTTATGTATTACCAGTCATTTAAACTCTTAGCTCTATTTCCTACATTTTATTTTTAAAACTATCAAGTTTATCTATATATGATTTTTTTTCTAGTCCTTATTATCTTGTATTGTCTCATTAATGATATGATCATGCATTATTTTGTTTCTTGTTCCGTTTTACCTCAGATCAAGTATAAGTTAGGTTATGTTCACACTTTTCTCACGTTTGATGTGGCCGTAATATTTCCTAGTTTTATTTTTCAAACTCTTTAGCATTGTCCTAAAAATAAAAAAAATTTGGTTCAAAAATTAAGGGTGTTTCAAGAATAGAGTGTGAAAGCATAAATTACATAAATCTTTAAGATATTGTTTACATCAAGGACTTCATTAATCCCTGATAAAATAAATACAAAAATACAAAAAGTTAAAAGTAAGGGGAAAAATTAAAATGAGATCAGGGTGTGACCCTAAAACAAAAACCAGTGTCTGCCATGGACCCCACAAAATATCCAGATTTCCTTGCTGTTAAGTCCCAAACACAAACTGAGGTTGGCCCACTATTAGTCATCATTAAAGACCTGCACATGGCCCTCTTCTCATGGGAATGGGTATACTATATACTAATGAACCCAAGTTTCTTCCTCAATAGAATACAAGTATGAAATGAAAAATCTATCATAATATGGATATCATATTTAACACGCCTCATGCTAATGCCATATACGTAAGGTAGGAATGTACCAGAGCATACAATTATTGGTAACACAAATAACATAGAACATATCATACTTATCTTCATATTATATTCACAGAAGTAATCACACATGTACAACAAGTTATTTTAGATAACCACTAGGGTTGAGTTTCCAATGCACTCATCTAACTAGATTACACCATTTCCTTATCCATACATTGACATAGGTCAACATCCATTCAAATTTCCAATTATTAACCAGTTGGTCACTTAAGCCATTATCCAAGTGTATAAAATAGCTTTTATCCTTTTTGTTCATTCATAACATTATTCCCATCAATATTGAATTATTAATCATTCACTTAGTCATCATTCATATATTATCATCCAATTAATTATCATCCCACTTTTTATTATTATCGAGCAATATACTATGCATTACCCTATGGTCTCACATACTATAAAAGCTTATCCAAATAAGGGACATAAATTTTAGGCCGAAGCCAATTACCAAAGCAGATATAAGTCAAGGCGGAAGCAAATCACCAGAATAGACATAGTTCATCCAATATGGGCATAATTCTAGAAATAAATTCATCCACCTAGGTAACCAGACCCTTTAGTATTGATACCCCTTATTACATTAACAATTTCTAAAATAGGTAAGGTATTAGAACCTCTAAGAATTTTGCCCAAAAGTAAAGCCTAAAGGCACCAATAAACACCCGAAAAGAGACTAGCTCACGATAGCTGATGGAGGATCGGGTAACCCAGACCCATCCATAGCTTGATTGTCTTTCATTTTATGTGATTAGTACATTATTTATGTGGATAAGTGATGACACAAGGCCCATACAAAGAGTAAGTAAGGTATTAACATATTTATTCCATATTCATCTTTTCTATTTCCTAACCTCGTGTGATTTCCATTATCCTTGTCCAATATTATTTAGGCCCATCATGTTATTTTATTCAAGCTCAATATGTAATTCATTACTCTTATTTCAAAATCATCACATGTCATAAATGGAATAATGATTTAGCCTTTACAATACTCATAGAGTAGGTTATACATTATGATATTTTTAATCCTTTCATTAGGTCATTAATCCATGATAAAAATCTATATTTTATCCTCTTAATACTGATAGAATAGTCACATGCATAGCCTCAAAGCATAATCAAACTAAAAGGAAACAATTCATATTAATCAGTCCAACCAGTTGATCGATTTTGCAAAACTAGTCATTCGGTGCACCAACCAATCTATTAATTTAGGTCGACTATTCAATCAGTTTGACTTGACAAAACCCTAATTTTCCTCAAACATGTCGATTGGTTTAGGTAAACCACTCGACTATTCATTTACTAGTTCATGGGTTCTACCTGATGACTTCTTACCGCAAGTGCACGGTGTTAAAGTAGCAGGCAAGGTTGATCCCACAAAGACTAGGAAGTGAGCAATGGGATAGTGAAAAGATCTCCTATCTCTAGACTGATGAAGGGGCAGATGATGTCTAATCATAAATGAAAAAAAATGTGTAAACTAAATCCAACTATAATATAAGAACAAGTGAAATTCAGTTAGAGAAAATGCTAACGTTTCGGTCAATCCCCTCAACCCCAATGTGATTGAATATTTACCCCAAATCCCAAATCAAAACACTTTGCCATGAATGCCAACCAAAGTATGTATTATCTCTAGTATGAATGCAAAAATAGGTAACAAATTATTTTTTATCATATTCCCCTTTTTTTAGTTGTAGAATCCAACCAAAGTCTCTCGACTTTGTGGTTTGATTTCTATTCATGCTAGTTGAGCCTACTCTGACCTATCTCTCGAATCTCACCGGGTTTCTATAAATAATAATAGAAAAGTGATCTAATTTCTCTATTTTCCAATTAAATCATTAGCACAACACATATGACAAGAAATTAGAATGGACAGGGTTTAGATTCTCAACACATCCGGATTAGGGGATTTCCCTTCACCTTAGCATAGATCAATTAGCCAATCATGGCTTTCATTAAGCTCAACATCTCAAACATAGATGCAATTGAAAACAATAAATAAAATCCAAAGGAAAAATACAATAAACCCTTTATTCAAGATTAGAAATTCACTGTTCTATCCGTCCAACTGGGAACAAGAAATTGAGATCAAGAGATGGAAGATTATGGATGAATTGGAGCTGGGATTGAATTAATTGATGCAAAACAAGAAATCTTAGATCTCTTTAGTGCTCTCAAAGCCGTCTTCTTTTTATTCCATCCGTTTCCTCTCCAAAATGAAAAAAAAAATGTTTATATAGACATAACTACCCATCAACACGGCCGTTTCAATTCTTTAGCTTTGTGCATGTTTTGTATTCTAGTCATAACTTCTTCGTTTCACTTTAGATTGAGCTGATTTTTGATGCGTAGAAAGATAAGAAAAATATCTACAACTTTCATGTTAAATATGTTTCCAAATTCATATCGAATCATGTTTGTATTTTTAAGTCTGTATTCCTTTTCATTCTTTGAGCACTTGCGTTTGCTTTTCTTTTGTTCTAGCTATTGCGTTTTAGCTCATTTTGATCCCATATTCTTGAAATACCTACAAAATATGATCAAGAGAAGTAAAAAAGAACAAGTGGAATAAATTATGAAAAAAATCATGATATAATCACATTAAATCTTCATATTAAAGTCCATATGATTGACATAATTCATGCCTATCAACTCTCCAATGCTCAACTTATTGCTTGTCCTCAAGCAACAAACACATAAAAAAGAACATAGTATAAATGGTAGGTAAAAATGAGATCCGTTTCTCTATAAAGATTGTTCAAACACTCACTGTAACACCCCTTACCTAAAACGACACCGGTCTTGGAGCACGCTCCTACGCCTCCTTAAGCCTTTGATTAGTTTTACCTATTGTGAGAGAAAAGCTAAAATTAGACTCTCTCTCCTACCAAAATAATATTAAAAACTAACTTAATATAAGACTAAGCTTTTGATAAAATAATAATAACAAAAATACCAAAATAATATCAATATTAATATTAATAAGACTAATAAAAATAGTAGAAATAATAATAAAAAGGCATTAATCAAAAATAAAGTGAAATAAGGGCTTCAGACCCTTTACCAAAATAATACTAAAAAGATTATTTGTAAATTACATAACCAAATTCAGAAATAATAATAGTAATAATAATAATAATAATAATAATAATAATAATAATAATAATAATAATAATAATAATAGTAAAATTAATAGCAACACTAATGTTAAAATATTTGTATTAATAATGATGGAATAAGAATAACAGAAATTAAAAATAGAAAATAATAATAATTATTATGCTTATAAATTTTAATATTAATAATAGTAAATATAGAATTAATAAGAAGAATAATAATAAAATCGAATTAAAATATATTAGGCTTCAGCCCTCTACATAAATAATAATAAAAATAAAAATAATAATAATAATAATAATAATAATAATAATGCATAATAAAATATAAATATTAAGAATAATAATAATAGTATTTATATGTAAATAGTTGAAATATAATAATTTAAGGGTTATAAAAATAGGGAAAGTAGCTGAGAGGGTCTAGGGTTCAACCAAATGTTGGTGGGGATAGGCGGCACCGGCGGTGGCGCACAGCGGTGGCGGCGGTGGCCGGAAAGAGGAAAGAAAGAGGGGAAAGTTGCATGCTGGGAATAAGATAGGAAGAATTAAAATGGGAGCTGGGGTGTTTTGAGTTCCCCAGAAGGAGAGGGAAAGAATGAGGGTGGTGGCGGAGCCAAAGGTGGCGGCGCACGGTGGTGGCCGAATGGAGGAGAAGAAGAAAGAGAGAGGCGGAGAGGGAGAAAAAGGAAAATAAATGTATGGGAAGGTAGGGCAGGGTCTGAACCACAGTTTGGGAGGTGAAAGAAGCGGCCTTAGCGGAGGAGGAGGTGGCTAAGGGCGGCGCAAAGGGTGGCGAGGCAGAAAACAGGGTTGATCGGGAAGGGAACTTCGCACAGCTCGGACAGATTTTTCAGGAAGAATCGAAGGGTGACGTAGATTTGGTTAGCTAGAGGGAGTGTAAGGATGACATGGGTGGCCAAAACAGGCGGCGAAGTTGGCCGTAGGCGGAGGACGAGGCGTCTAAAGGACTGGCGGTGACAAGGAAGGATTTCTGGGTTAGGAAATCCAAACTCGAACCAGGGTATATTGTGAGGGTATTTATAGAGTTAGAGGAGAGGTTAGGGTTATTTAGGTCGGTGAGGAGATAAGGAAGTAGGGTTCGGGCTTATCGGAGGCGAGGGTTGGCCAGCGGCAGCAAAACGGACATGGGTGTGCGCAGGAGAGAGAGAGAGAGAGGATGGCGCGAGAAGAGGGAGATATGGTTGGGTCAAGAGGTTCGGCGATTCAGGGGGAAGAGATAGGAATAAAAATTGCCGGTCAAAACAGCCGTAACCGGCGGCGAAAAACCAAGGGGTGAGCGGCGGTGCAGGTGTTGGTCGATGGGCTGGCACGCGCGAAGGAGGAAGAATAAGAAAGGGCCGGACAGGGCGGTTCGCGGAGGAAAGAAGAGAAACGAATAGAGGGAAGACCGGGCCGGTCAGGGCGTGACGGAGGAGGAGGTTTAATGAAACGGCGGGTTTCAGTGTTAAAAGAGTCAAAACGCGACATAGAGGGGGATGGCAGAAGAAAGGTGCGCGGCGCGGGCTGGGCCAAAGGAAAGAAGAAGGGAAATGGGCCGCGACTAGCCCACTTCGGGAGAAGAAGAAAAAGAAAAAGAAAAAAGGAAGAAGAAGAAAAAGAAAAGGAAAAAGGAAAAAGGGAAAAATAAAAATAGTGGGTTGGCTTAATTAAATTAATTAGAATATTTGGGATATTTAAAAATGATAATATTTAAATAAAATAATATTTAAATCCTTTTTTTAGGCTAAATTAGGATTTTTAAAAGATTTTCTATAAATTCCTTTTTAATTAGCAAAACATCCTAATTTTCTCTAATTAAATTATTTATAAATTAATATTAATTTAAAAATATTTTCTTCTTATTTTGAATAATTTATTTAATTTATTTTCAAAATAAAATGCTTAATTAGCTAAAATACTCAAATTCTTTTCTAATAAAAATACTTATAAATTTCTTCTTGATTTGCCCTAATTAATTCAATTTAAAAATAATTTATTTAAATAATTCTTATAATAATATCCTTTAAATTTAGTTTATACAATTAGAAATTTTCGGGGCATTTCACTCACATCACACCAAATCAAATTAACACATCAAGACCCCAAAATTCATCAAAATGTAAAAACATAGTTTTCAAAAATATTATTCATGTTGCATACTTAGGGAAGAAGTGGAAATATATTTTTGAGTTTTCAAGTCAAAATCATGCAAAAAGGATCATATATGGATAACATGTTGCGTGGGTTGCAGGTAGCCATGAGCTAAACTCATACAAGACTCAAGTTTCAAACTGGCAATCTCACTTTAGGTATTAGGACTCTCCTCTCTCGTGTTTATTTATATGATTTTTTTTTAAGTTTCACTCAAGTCCTTGCACTCATAAACATGATCACCCATATGCTTGCAATGTTTCTCAATTCTCCACCACTATAAAGACTTAGAACACACAATAATCAAGTGGTATTATTAAGGTTGTACTGGGGTCAGAGGTACGAAAGTTAAGATTTTTTTTTCTTTTTGGGCTACAAGTCTAGAACCAATGAGGTGTGATCAATAGTAGTTACACAAGTCTCTTTCACCTTTTTCAATATATTTTTTTCTCCTTTTTTCTTCCAATTTTTTTTAATAGTCTCAATGTCTTCAATATGAAAAAAAAAACCCAAATTTTTTTTCTTTTTTTTTTCTACACCATAATCATTCAACTTTTCATACCTCCCCCAATGCTTAAGATATACCATACTCATACCTTTTTTCTCAATATACTCATCACCCTACTAGCTCTAGACTAAGGTAGGGATACACAAAGAAAGGTTATAGGTATGGTTAGATATAAAAAATAAGCTAAAAGCTCAAAAGGGTTAGCAAAGGATAAAATGTCAATGTTAGGCTATTTGGCTAATGTAGCTTTTATAAGAAAAGAAATCATGCCTCTATCATCTTAATGTGTATCATAATTCATATGTAATTTTGAAGAAAATCATTGCAAGTTCTAGTTTCACAAGCCATGGTGGGACATCACACACAAGAAAAATATTAAGACTACTTTTTGATAAATCAGTGCCACAGCTTCTACCCACTTGGACACATAGTTGACAGCCACAAGGATATACTCATTGCCAAAAGAACAAGGGAACGGTCCCATGAATTCTATACCCGAAACGTCAAACAAATCACAAACCATGATATTAGTTAAGAGTAATTCATGTTTTTGGGATATATTCCCAGTCTTTTGACACCAATAAAAGTAGAAACAAAGGTGTAAGCATCCTTAAAAATATTAGGCCAATAAAAGCCACATTGTAAAATCTTAGTCGTAGTATTAGTTGGTCCAAAGTGACCTCTAACCTCCCAACTATAACAATGTTCTAGGATGGAGTAAATCTCTTCATCATTCACACACCTCCGAATTACTTGACCAGCACAAATTTTAAACAGATATGGATCATCCCAAAAATAATATTTCACCTCAAAAAGGAACTTCCTTCTTTGGTGATATGAAAGATGAGTGGGTAAGATGTTACCTACCAAGAAATTGGCTATATTAGCATACCATGGAGTAGGTATGATTTGAACTTTGTAAAGGTGCTCATCTGGAAATTCTTCATTGATGGAATTGGTTGGCTCTTTTATGACAGATTGAGAAAGTCATGAGAGATGATCTGCAACACTATTCTCACTCCCCTTTTTATCTTTAATCACCAAGTCAAACTCTTAGAGCAGTAATATCCATCTTATTATCCTAGCTTTAACATCCTTCTTAGCAAACAAGTACTTTAATGTAGAGTGGTCAGTGTAAACAATGACTTTATTCAACAATAAATAAGAATGAAAATTATCAAATGTAAATATGATGGCCAAAAATTCTTTTTCAATAGTAGCATAATTTTGTTGTGCAAAATTCATAATTCTACTAGCATAGTAAATGGTTCGAAAAAGTTTATCTTTCCTTTGACCCAACACAACATGAACAGAAAAATTACTTGCATCGCACATTAGTTCAAAGGGAAAATTCCAATCAAGAAATGTCATAATAGGTGCACTAATAAACTTTTCTTTAAACGTATTGAATGCTTGCAAACAGTCATCTAAAAAAAATGAAAGTAGCATCCTTAACAAGCAACTCAAATCGGGGCTTAGCTATTTTTGAGAAATCTTTAATGAAACTTCAATAAAAGCCAACATGCCCTAAAAGAATCCTAACACCTTTAACAGTAGAGAGAGGGAGAATTTTTTTCAATTACTTCATTTTTTATCTTATCAACTTCAATCCCCTTGTTAGAGATTTTATGACCCAGAACAATCCCCTCTTGGACCATAAAGTGAAAATTTTCCCAATTAAGGATTAAATTTGTATCTTCATATCTTTTAACCACTTTATCCAAATTATTTATGCATGCATCAAAAGAACATACACACACATAAAAATAAACCATAAAAAATTCCATGAAATCCTCTACCATATCATGAAAAATTGCCATCATACATCTCTAAAAAGTAGTTGGAGCATTGCACACTCCGAATGGCATTCTCCTATATGCAAACGTACCATAAGGATATGTGAATGTTTTTTTTCTTAATCCTCGGGTGTAATAGGGATTTGTATGTAACCTGAATACCCATCCAGGAAACAGTAGAATCTGTGGCCTACCAGCCTCCTTATCATCTGATCAATGAAGGGAAGAGGGTACTGGTCTTTTCTAGCTGCATCATTTACTCATCTAAAATCTATACAAACACGCCAGCCTGTTACGGTATATGTAGGGATCAATTCATTATTTTCATTAGCCACAACAGTAATAACCCCTTTTTTAGGTACCACCTACACTGAACTAACCCACGCACTATCAGATATGGGATAAATTACGCCTACATCAAGTAATTTTATCACTTCTTTTTTCACCACTTCTTGCATCGTGGGATTAAGTCATCATTGAGGTTGCACCATTGGCTTACAACCCTCCTCCATTAGAATTTTATGCATGCATATAGATGGACTGGTTCCTTTTAAATATGCAATGATCCACCAAAAAACTCTTTTGTGCTCCTTTAATACCCTCACTAGCTTCTCTTCCATCTGCCTGCTCAAAGAAGATGAAATAATCACTGGAAGAGAAGTAGAACCATCTAAAAATACATATTTCAAATGAGAGGGGAGAGGTTTGAGCTCAAACAAAGGAGGCTCTTCGATGGAGGGTTTTAATTTTGTTTATCTCATCACGCTCCAAGCCTCTAAGTGGCGGCCTTAAAAATCTAGGATACAAAGGATATGCCTCCAAATAGTGGATTGCTTTTGTAAGGCTCTCATCTTCCTCATGCTCACCAAGTCCATTCATGAGACATGCTTCTAATGGGTCATTTAATCTGTTCTCCTAAAAATACTCACTAATACACTCATCAATACAATCAATGCATAAGCAAGTATCTTCTTCATGAGGGTGTTTCATGCCATCAAATGCATTGAAAAAAATTCATCATTAATTCTCAAAATTAGTTTACCTCCATGAACATCAATAAGAGTTCTACCTCTCGCTAAAAATGGTCTCCCTAAAATTAGAGGTACCTCATGGTCCTCTTCCATCCCCAGAATGACAAAGTCCACAGGAAATATGAACTTGTCAACTTTTACCAGCACATAATTAAAAATACCACGCGGATACTTGATTGATCGATATGCTAGTTGGAGAGATATATTCATGCCCTTTCCAAGTTTCCTAAAAATGGAAAAGGGAATGAGGTTAATGCTTACACCAAGATCACAAAGAACCTTATCAAAATGTAAACTACCAATATTGTAAGGAATTGTAAAATGCCTTGAATATTTTAGCTTAGGTGGTAGTTTGTTTTGGAGCATAGCAAAACACTCCTCATTAAGTTTAACCATCTTGTAATCCTCTAGTTTCCTTTTTTAGCTAAAAATTCCTTAAAAAATTTAGCATAACTAGGCATATGGGTTAAAGCATCAGCAAATGGAATATTTATACGTAATTTCTTAAAAATTTCAAGAAATTTAGAAAATTGTGTATCCAACTTCTGTTGTTTCAACCTTTGGGGAAATAGGATGCGAGGTTGATAAGTTTTTACCTCATGATGTAAACCCTCACTAGGTGTGGGGTCATCTCTTACCTCCTTTTGAGAATTAGAAATTTCTATGGATTACTCATCAACTACCTTTTTCTTACCATTTTCTTCCAAGCTAGGAGATGGTATATCAGACAACTCTTTACCACTCCTCAAAGTGATTGACTTTGCATCCTCTCACATATTCTTTTCTGTATTGCTAGGAAAGGTTCCCTGGTCTCTTTTGGAGATTATATCTGCCAACTATCCTACTTATACCTCCTAGTTCTTCATAGAAGCCTCCTGATTTTGCATTCAAGTTTCTTGATTTTAGAATCTAGACTCGCTTTGGTTTATGAACTTAGTAAGCAATTCTTCCGAACTTGGTTTTGGTTCAGGGGTCATGGTTTGGTATCTTGGAGGTGGTCTTACTTGACTTGTAGCCTGAGTTGGGTTTTGCTTTCTCTAAGAAAAATTTGGGTGATTCTTTCAACCATGATTGTAGGTGTTTGAGTACGGATTGTTATTGGTCCTGCCAAAATTTGACACAAAATTAGCCTGCTCAAAAGATTGTACAAAAGTGTTACCCACTTGGCACTCAATGCTAGTGTGAGGTCCACCACATAAGTCACATCTCACAATCGGGACCTACACAGTAGAAGCACTCAAGTTAGCTACTTGTTTAGTCAAAGCATCCAACTGAGCTAAAAGAGTAGCAATGACATCGGCAGAATGGATGCCCGCACTCCTACTAGGTAATCTCTCAGCATTCCACTAATGACTATTAGTTTCCAACTCCTCAATAAAATTATAGGCTTCTTCTAGGGTCTTATTCATTATTGTCCCACCTGTAGCTGCATCAAGCATGGAACGATTAGTAGAAAACAAATCGTTATAAAAATTCTAAACCTATAGCCAAAAAAGGTAGACCATGGTGAGAACATTTTCTCAACAATTCTTTAAATCGTTCCCATGCTTCATATAATGATTCTTGATCATACTACACAAAATTAGTAATATCATTTCTCATCTTAGCAGTTTTTGAAGGTGGAAAAAATTTAGCAAGAAATTTTCGAGCCATATCATCCCACGTAGTAATTGATCCTATTGGCAAAAAATGTAACCAACTCTTAGTTTTATCCCTAAAAGATAAGGGGAAAAGCCTAAGCCTTATGGTATCATCAGAAACCCCATTCTGCCTAAAAGTATCACAAATCTCAAGAAAATTAGTAATATGAGCATTTGGGTCATCATTTGGCAATCCTCCAAATTGAACTACTATTTGAATCATCTAAATAATGGTTGGTTTAATTTCAAAGTTGTGTGCCTGCATGGTTGGCTATCTGATGGTGGAACCTATACCCTCTAGATTTGTTGTAGCATAGTCTTTAAGAGATCTACCCATCGGAGCTCGTACTTATACCAAAAGTGGTGACTGTGAAAAAGCCGGATTGTATTGTAAATTTAGATTCAGCACTTGTGGAGGATGCATGTCTTAGGAATTAAGAGGTTGTTGGTTCCCAGTTTTTTCCATGCCTTGAGCACATATATCCAATCTGTGCAACCTATGGAAAGTCCTCTCAATCTCTAGATCAAATGGTTCTAGCTCACCCCCACAAGAGTGGGTCATGCCTTCATGCACTAGTCCCCGGCAACGGCACCAAAAACTTGATGATTTCTTACCTCAAGTGCACGGTGTTGAAGTAGCATGTAAGGTCGATCCCATAAAGACTAGGAAATGAGCAATGGGATAGTGAAAAGATCTCCTATCTCTAGACTAACGAAGGGGCAGATGATGTCTAACCGTAAATGAAAAGAAAATGTGCAAACTAAATCCAACTACAATATAAGAACAAGTGAAATTCAGTTAGAAAAAGTGCTAAGGTTTCGGTCAATCCCCTCAAACCCTATGTGATTGAATATTTACCCCAAATCCCAAATCAAAATACTTTACCATGAATGCTAACTAAAGTATGTATTGTAATGTTGTCTCGAGCCACTACATCCTATTGTCAATTAAGACTCATCTATCTCTAGTATGAATGCAAAAATAGGCTACATATTATTTTGTATCATATTCCCTTTTTTTTTAGTTGTAGAAGCCAACCAAAGCCTCTCGACTTTGTGGTTTAATTTCTATTCATGCTAGTTGAGCCACTCCTACTTATCTCTCAAATCTCACTGGGTTTCTCTAAATAATAATAGAAAAGTGATCTATTTTCTCTATTATTCCAATTAAATCATTAGCACAACACATATGACAAGAAATTATATTGGACAGGGTTTAGATTCTCAACACATCCGGATTAGGGGATTTCCCTTCACCTTGGCATAGATCAATTAGCCAATCATGGCTTTCATTAAGCTCAACATCTCAAACATAGATGCAATTGGAAACAATAAGTAAAATCCAAAGGAAAAATACAATAACCTCTTTATTCAAGATTAGAAATTCATTGTTCTATCCGTCCCATTGGGAACAAGAAATTGAGATTAAGAGATGGAAGATTGTGGATGAATTGGAGGTGGAACTGGGTTGGTTGATGCAAAACAAAAAACCCTAGATCTCTTTTTAGTAATCTCAAATCCACCGTCTTTTTATTCCATCCGTTTTCTCTCCAAAATGAATGAAAAATATGTTTATATAGAAGTAACTACCCATCAACACGGCTGTTTCAATTCTTTAGCTTTGCGCATGTTTCATATTCTAGCTATAACTTATTTGATTCACTTTGTATTCAGCTGATGTTTAATGCGTTGGAAAGATAACAAAAATATATACAACTTTCATGTTCAATATGTTTCCAAATTCATATTTCATCATGTTTGGATGTTTAAGTTGTTTTTCCTTTTCATACTTTCAACACTTGTGTTTGCTACATTTTTGTTCTAGCTATTGCGTTTTAGCTCCTTTTTATCCTATATTCTCGAAATACCTACAAAATATGATCAATAGAAGTAATCAAGAACAAGTGAACTAAATTATGAAAAAAAATCATGATATAATCACATTAAATCTGTACTTAAAGTCCATATGATTGACATAATTCATACCTATCACTACCCAACTAATTGATGGGTTTAAGCACAAAGCAAGACCATAGTCTATACAAGCTTATTAGTAGATAGATTTGGTCAACTAGTAGACTCTTCAAGGAAATAGTCCATCATTTTTCTCTATAATAGCACCAAACAATCATTTACACATAGATCATGCGTATTAATCATCATTACAGCACATCAAAACATATGTTTGCATAGTATATCACATTTTCAACAAAATTAACTTGCATAACCTAACATTTAATCATCACATCCCAATTATCTCAAGTTTCATGGTTTTTACTTAAAATGTACAATCTAACCATCCAATTCAATTATACAAGCTATATATATTCATGCCAACATACAAGATCAACTAAAAGAAACTTATGTCGTGCAACAATACTCATAATCTATATTAGAAGCAAGAATTACTTACTTGAAGTAAACAAAACTCCCTTAACCTAGGAATCTCAATATGGAAAACCTCAAATTTTGAAACCTTAAAAACAATAATCTTAAACTTATAATTTCATGTGAAACCGTAATAATTTTGAACTTGAATTAGAAGGGAAAGAAGTAACATACACACTTAAAGTAAAAATAAGAAATGCTCTACTAAACCACTCAATCCTTTTTCCCAAATCTAACTCTTTATTGCTTTATAATTAAAATAAGAGAGAGATAGAGATAGGAACAGAAGACTGCTAATAATTGACAGTACGGTTCGAAGTGCAAAAAATAAGAGGGTGAATACTGAGAGTTAAGGATCATGGAGCCAAACGATCGGTTTGCTTAAAAAACTCATTAAACTTCATTGTCCAATCTTATTCCAAGTCAAAATTTTCCTCAAAATAAATCATAATACCAAATCAAAATCAAATGTCCAAAAATTGGCATAATTCTCATTCCACATTTTACAAAAATATAGGGTATAATAGCACTACCCTCATAAAGAGTTTGCATCCCCAAAGCCTATAAACAATCTAATTATATTACTTATCACACAATAAGAGATGCATAAAATTAACACATTCAAGAACAAGGGTTAATACCTCCTTAAAGAAATCGGATTACATTAGGGTAATATATTAAGAAAATAACTCTGGGTACTTGGCTTGAATTTCCTCCTCGACCTTTCAAGTATCCTCCCCTATACCATGTCATGACCATAGAACCATTACCAATAAAATGGTCTTTTTACACGTCTCTTTAGTCTTTATATCAAGAATACTCACGAGTTACTCTTCATAAGTCAAAGATTCATCAAGCTCTAGCAACTCTAGTTGGATAATGTGGGAAGGATCCACGACATACTTCCTCAATTGAGATAAGAGATAAGTGACTTTACCAACATAGTCTAAAATCTCGTACGATCCAATATACCTCAAAATGAGCTTACCATTCCTACCAAAACTCATGACTCCTTTGGTGGAAGATACCCTTAGAAGGAATCTATTACCCACCTCATAACCATTAGTTCATTTTCTTAGATCTATTTAGCTCTTCTGTTTGTTATGTGCTACTCTTATCTAATCTGAAATCAAATGATTGTGCCTAGTCATGTCCTTAATCATTTTGGATCTAAAGAAGGGAATCTCATTGATGTCATTCCAACATGAGGGACTACAAAACTTCTCCTGTACAAGGCTTCAAAAGGTTTCATCTTGATACTAGCATGATAACTATTATTGTAGGAGAAGTCGATCAAATCTAGATAATATTCTCAAATTCCCCTAAAGTCTTGCACACAGGCTTAAAGCATATCTTCCAAAGTCTAAATAGTCGTCTATATTTGACCATACATAGCTGTGTAAAAAGTTGTACTCATATTTAGTTGAGTACCGAAGGCGACTTGCAACTCCCCCTAAAAATGTGATAAGAACCTAGAGTCTCAATCAGACATAATGTCCTTAAGGATTATATTCATTCTCCCCAAATGATTCCTATGGGCTTTGGCTAGTTGCTCCATGTTCTATGTTTCCTTCATCGGTATGAACACGACCAAATTGGTTAGATGGTCTATAAGAACTTAGATAGAATGAAATCCACCATGGGCCCCTAGAAGAACAAGCACAAATTCTATATATATGTTGTCCCAATTTCATTAGGAAACTTCAAGTGTTTTCCCTAACCCTATTGGTCTCTTATGCTTGATCTTAATCTTCCGATAGATCAAACATCGGGCAACAAATTCTACCACTTCGTACTTCATGCAGGGTCACCAATATACCTTCATCAAATAGTTTTATAGCTTGTCCCCTCCAAGGTGGAAAGAATAACTAGTATACTGTCCTTTCTCAAAGATCCTCCTCTTAAGATCAACACACCCCTTTGGCACACAGAACCTAGCATAATATATGATACTACCATCTGTATAGATTTAGAATCCTAGAACTCTACCTTCCACAATACTAGCCCATATTCTCTTGATTTTAACGTCACCAACTTAATTAGCTCGAATCTCCTTGAAGATTGAAGACGTAATGCTGAGTGTACTCATTCTTACCACTAAACAACAAATGTTGGCTAGTTAAATCTCTAAATTCTTGATCTCTCACCATAAATGATCTAACAACACGATTGTGTCTAACAAATGTGATGTCTTTGGCTAAGTACCTTTATCGCCACATTGGCCTTACCTTCATGGTAGGTCAATTCTAGGTCATAATCGTTGACCAACTCTAACCATCTGTGTTGTCTCAGGTTCAACTTCTAATAGGTGAAAATGTACTTGAGGCTCTTATGGTTAGTGCAAAACTTGCACTAAAATCCATAGAGATAATGTCTCTAGATCTTAAGGGAAAACACTATTGCAACAATCTCTAAGTCATGAATTGGGTAGTTTTGTTTGTAATGCTTCAGTTGTCGAGAGGAACAAGCCACTACTATTCCATGTTGCATCAACACATAACCTAGAGCATGCTTGGAAGCATCCTTGTACACCTCAAAACTATCAGACCCACTTTGTAATATAAGCACTAGGGCTGAAGTTAAACTCCTCTTCAACTCCTCAAAGGCTTCACTATACATATTATCCCATTGGAATTGTGTAGCCTTCTTCAGTAGGTAAGTTAATAGTCACTTTTGAAATGCCCCGAAAGTTCTAATTTTAAAAATTATAGTTAAATAAGGTTTTATTATTAAAATCAATTAAATTAATTATTTTTTATTAAAATAAAAGGAAATTAATTAGGGAAAATCTAGAAGAAATTTAATTTTAATTGGGAATAAAATTGGGTATTTTAGTTGATTAAGGATTTTATTTTAAAAATTAATTAAATAAATTATATTATTTAATTTGAAATAAAAAGGAGAAAATAGGGCCAAATTTATTTTATTTTATAAATAGTTTAATTGGAGAAAATTAGAGTGATTTGCTAATTAAAATGAAATTTATGGAAAACCTTGTAAAAACCCTAAATTAGCCAAAAAAGGGATATAAATAGTTTTTTATTTAAATATTGTTATTTTTAAATATCCTAAATATTCAAATTAATTTAATTGGCCGTAACCTATCTATTTTTCTTTTTCCTTTTCTTTGTTCCTTTTTTCTTCCTTTTTCTTCCTTTTATTTCTTTTCTTCCTTTTTCCTTTTCTTTTCCTCTCCTTTTCCAAGATTGGGCCTACTTTCCGTGGCCCAATCCTTCTTTTCCTTCTTCATTCGACGACCCAGAACTCTGCACCGCACCTTGCTTCTCTTGCCCCCAAAACACAGCGTTTTGGCACTGTGTTTTTAATTGCTGCCTGATTCGCCCATCTCCCTCTCCTTTTATTTCTTTTTCTTTCCTGGCCGCCTAGTCCAGCCGCCTTTTTCTTTCATCTTATTCTTTCTTCCTCCTTCCCCGATGTCGACCTACACTTACACCGCCGCCATGCCCTGGTTTTTTGCCGCCGATCTTGCCCTTTGACCAGCCGTTTTCCTCCCTTTCTCTTCCCCCTATTTCGACGACAAAATTTACCTAACCCACCTCCCTTCCATTTTACGCATGGGCCTTCTTTTTCTACTCACAACCCCCTTCCCCAATTTAAATTTTGCTGGGAACCTCGCTGCTGGTGAACTCAAACCAGCCTGCCTTATTCCTTCGTCAACCCACAAAACCCTACCTTCTTATTTACACTCTATAAATACCCCCATAATAGCCTTGTATCAAGCCTTTGATTTCTTACCCAGACCTTCTCCCCTCGTGCGCTGCCGCTCCTTGAGAAGGCCTTTCTACTGCCTCCGGCCAACACCGCCGCCCATTCTGGCCACCTCAGTACTCCCTGCACTGCCCTGTAACTAACTAAACCATCAATCCCCCTCGATTCTTCCTGCACAAGCCACCCTGGTTGTGCGAAGTAGCCCCCTCAACTAACCCATTCTCTGCCTCTACCACCCTTTGCACCGTTTTCCGCCACCACGACTGCCACTTCCACTGTCTTGTTCACCTCCCTAACTGTACTACAAACCACCCTCTACCTTCCCCTACCTTTCTTTTCCTCTTCCTCCCTCTCCTCCTCTTTTTTTCTTCTTCTTCCCCATTCGGCCACCACCGCCGCCAACGTGAACCACCACCTTTGGCTGCGCCACCACCCTTATTATATTTCTCTCCTTCTAGACAGCCATAATCACCCTTATTTCCACCTTCATTCTCCTTATTTTGTTCCCAGCCTTCAACTTTTCCCCTTTTCTTCTCTTTTTTTGGCCACCGCCGCCGCCTCTGTGCACCACCACTTGTGCCACCTATCGCCACCAGTCCAAGGTTGAACCCTAGACCCTCTCAACCCTTTTACCCTATTTTTACAAGCCTTAATCTATTTTATTTCATTTATTTGAAATATATTTCTATTATTATTATTCTTATTATTATTATTTCTATTATTATTATTATTATTATTATCATTAATTTTTTATTATTATTTCTATTGAGGGTTGAAGCCGTATTATATTTTTTATTTTAATTTTATTATTATTATTATCTTTATTATCAATATTAATATGTTATTATTATTATTATTATTATTATTATTATTATTATTATTATTTTACTATTTTGAAATTATTATTATTATTATTAAAAATATTTTACTAATAGTATTGTTATCATCATCATCATCATCATCATCATCATCATCATCATTATTATTATTATTATTTTTTTTTTTCATTGTTGGTATTATTATTCTATATAGGATTGAAACCCTATTGTGCCTATTTTGAATTATAGTAGTGGTATTATAAATATCAAGTCTTATTATTATTAATATTATCATTATTTTTATCATTAGCATTTTTTATTATTATTATTAGTGTTATTATTATTATTAATATTATTATTATTATTATTATTATTTAATAAGTTTATTATTATTCAATGTAGGGTCAAAACCCCACTTCATTTTATCTTCGATTATTATCATTATTATTATTACCATTATGATTATTATCATTTTTGCAACATTATTATGGTTTTTATAATTATTATTATTACTATTTCATTATTATTATTATTATTATTACTAAATTTTGTTAATTACTTTATTAATTTTATTATTAGTATTATTTTGGTAAAGCAGCCGAAGCCCTTATTTCATTTTACTTTTGAATAATGTCATTTTTATTATTATTGTTACTATTATTATTATTATTCTTGTTAATATTAACATTTATATTATTTTTAGTATTTTTGCAATTATTATTTTAGTATTTTATCAAAAACCTAGTCTTAGAATAAATTAGTAATTAATAGTATTTTTAGTAAAAAGGAGTCTAATTTTAGTTTTCCCCTAATATAGGTGAGACCAGTCAAAGCCCTAAGGAGGTGTAGGAGTGTGCTCTAAGACCAGTGTCGTTTTAGGTAGGGTGTTACTATGGCCTTATTTGTGTTGATGTGCATTATATGCTTTGTATGTTATCCATCCTATGTTTATCATTATGATCATCTCGTATGTGGTATGACATGGAGTTGACGCATGTTCTTGTGTTGTTATATGGCATGTGTATTATGTATATGTGATGAAATATTATGATATGTGATGATTGGTTTATGACCCTTTAGACATGCATGTGAGGATGTATAAAAGTGGTATTTTGTGGGGAAAAGGTTGAAAATGGAAAATGGGAGATGTGTTGACAAAAGGGGAGTAAGTTGACTAAAGGGGAAATAAGTTGACTAAGGGATGTGAGTTTACCTAATTATCTTAATGATCCATGAGTGGAAGAATAAAATGGAAAATTTTAGGGTTTTGTATGGGAGAAGCTAATTTATGGTTTTATATAGGAGAATCTAATGTATGGTCTTATATGGGAGAATCTAATATATGGTTTTATAGGGGAGAATCTAATTTAAGGTTTTATATGGGAGAATTAAATTTACGATTTTATATGGGAGAATCTAATTTCAAGTTTTGTATAGGAGAATTAAATTTATGGTTTTATATGGGAGAATCTAAACTAGGGTTTGATATGGATGGATTTAGGGTTTTGTATGAAAAATTTTATGGTGTTGCATGAGAGAATCTAAACTACGGTTTGATATAGATGGACTTAAGGCTTTGCATATCAGATTTTATGGTGTTGTATGGGGAAATCCAATCTTGGGTTTTGTATGGATTGAATCTAGGTTTTTGCATGGAGGAATCTGGGGTTTTGTATAGTGGAATCTAGGGTTTTGCATGGATGGATCTAAGGTTTGCATGGTTGAATCTAGGGTTTCACATGGGAGTTTTAGGGTTTCACATGAAAATTTTGAATGGTTGCATAGGATGTGTAAAATCTGCATGGGCATGAAATTTATATATGAAAAGTTGACTTGAGATATAAGGAAGGTAATAGAAGATTTATTTGGGTGTTTAGAAGTTTTGGTGGAAAATAGTATGCATGACATATAAGGGTATGGAAGAGACTGAATTAGGGTTTTGAATGACTAACTATGGGTTCTTGTGATTAACTTGGGTTTGGAGTGGCTAATTATGGTTTGTGGTGATCAATTAGGGTTTGGTGTGGCTGCTTAGGGTTTTTGTGGTATCATATGTATTTGGTGATTAAAGTGTAATTATGAGGAAGGTATTTATGAGTTGTGGTGTGTGGAGTGTTAAAATGATTTGGGTTGTGTGAGGTGGAGAGAGAAGGGCCATTTAGGTCTAAATTAGGGTTTATGTGGAAAAGCCCTAGAGTGAGGAAATAAGTGGACTTGGAGGTGAGTAGTAGTGAGCCTTGACCTATATACTTTGGGTATTGGAATTCTAGTGTGAATTTGAGTATAGAGGAAAGGTTGTTGGGCAAGTTAGAAGGTGCAGGGTTATCATGATATGGTACGAGTCACTTGGAGGATAAGTGTAAAGAGAGTGATTCATGCATGTCTAGGGTAAAAGCTTCTGAATAAGATACTTAAGATGTTAATCACTTAAAATGGAAGATTGTTGAGCCAGGACCAGACCGGTCCACTGGCGAATAATAGTGGTTAGGGCATGATGTCCTATGTGTAACCGGTCCAATGGTAATAACAGTGGTCAGGCTTTGTACCTATACGTTTCTGGTCCACCAGCTAAAATAGTGGGGGATTTCGTGCTCAACAAAACTGAACATATTTGTGACAACACATGGGAAAGACACTAAATACTTACAGTGGAATACCGTGCGAGAAGGGGCCAGACCGATCCACCGGCGAATAATAGTAGTCAGGAACTTTATGTCCTGTGTGTTTCCAATCCACCGGCTATAATAGTAGGGTTCCCGTACTCATATGGATTTGATAAAAAGCATGGTGTGAAATGTGTTCTGATTAGAGATTAATTAAATAATTAATTCGGATTATAAATGGGCCTTTATGTATCTACCCGAATGATTGTTCGTTATTACGTTATCATGATGGATTATGCTCTTTTATTTCTTCTGCATTATTTGTGTGTTGGCCTTAGTGCATAGTTACCTTGCTTAGTACGTCACGTACCGATCATCCTTTTCATGGGTGCTGCTCATTCCTACGAGTAGTAGGCCCTTCTGACTTTATGCAAGTGGACGAGACATCAGGTAAAGTTGTGTGTTGAGAATTTTTGGCTCCAATTTTGAGAGTAGTGTGGCTGGATTCACTTTTCTTGTTATTTTATCTTCTTTTTCTTTTTCTTTTTTATCGGATTTACCCTCTCATGTTTTATTACTTGTATTGAGTATTTTGAATGAACCTTTTATCGGTTGTCCGCTTATCTCACTTTTGGAAATGAATTACAATTCTTTATGCATACTTTGATCTTTGGTGTTATGATCTTTCTAGTTCTTTCATAAACTATTGATTTAAGTTTAATATTAATCTTTTTTTAGCCTTAGCACTTGGTACTGAAATCGTTAGAGAGAACCGATTTAGTACTAAGTGTGGCGGTAACATCCCCATAATTCATAGGTTTTTAAATTTTAAATTCTTCATCTTTTAAAAAAAAAGTAGTGAATTTTGGGATGTTACAGCTCTATCTTAGAGCAATCAACCACAAATCGATGCTATTAATTAGCTAACCCTAGAAAGCTATGCATCTTCTTGATAGAAGTGGGAATTAGACATTCAGAAATGGCTTATACCTTGGCAGGATCCACTTCCAGTCCATCCTTAAAGATTATATGTCCAAGGAAAGCCACTTGATCTAACGAGAACTCACACTTTCAGAGCTTGGTGTACAGTTAGTGCAATCTTAGCAAGGCTAAATCTTCCTTAAAAGCTACTCAGTCTCTTGGTAGCTAGAGTAGATGAGGATATCATCAATGATCACTACGATAAAATAGTCCAAAAATGGATGAAAGATAAGTTTCATAAGGTACATGAAAGTTGTTGCTGCATTAGTGAGTCCAAAAGGCATTACCGTGAACTCATAATTATGATACCTTATCTACAAAGTATTCTTAGGGATTTCTAATTCCACTATCCTCAATTGATGGTAGCCTAATGAAAGGTCAAGCTTAGAGAACACCTTAGCTCCCTTGAGTTGATCAAATAAGTCATCAATCCTTGGAAATAGTTAATGGTTCTTGATCATCTCTTGATTGAACCCTCGGTAGTTGATTCACGACCTAAAGATCCCATCCTTCATCTTTACAACTAAAAAAGGCATTCCCTATAGTAATATACTGAGTCAAATGTAACCCTTCTCTATAGGTGGCATATGGTATGGGGCCTTAGACATTGGCTCTACCTTTAGCAACACGTCTATGGTGAACTCAAATTATCGGGTGGCATTCTAAGAATCTCCACAGTAGCTTCAATGTCTCTGATAGTACACAAAAAGAGAAGATACCCCTTACGCACAAGGTTGCCTAACGTGATCACCGACACGATCCTTAAAGAGGGATTACGTTCACACTTTTGATATGAAACCCTAAATACCCTTGGGTCCTCACAGAACCATGCATTCTTATGCATAATTGATCAATGCTCGATACTTTCCCAACATATCAATCCCGACGATCACTTTAAAATCATGTAGTTCAAGTTCTATGAGGTCTAACAAAAATTTTATTCCTCCTAATACCAATGTCACTCCTTGATGGAACCTAGAGCATTTAATCTTGTCCTTAGAAGGTAACACAATAGAAGTAGAAATACTTCTAGAAGGAGGTAAGGCAACTTTAGCTAAGAATGTAGATGACATAGAGGAGAGTGATGCACTAGAGTCAAAAAATATGCATGCTGAAAAAGTAGAAATAGTAAGCATACTGGTCACCACACTTGTTTGATGTTCGGCCTCTAGTAAAATCATCACATTCATGCGTCCTACTAATAGAACTCCTATGGAACTAGTTGATCCTTACCTTTACTAGAAAGGTAAAGCCCAAACCTTTGGGCTGGCTAGCTCAACTAACTGAACCTACTGGTGATGGAGGAACTTTCTAAGCGTATGGCTATACCTACTTGATAGATTTGGTACTCAAAGTTGTAGTTTGGCTCCTATTGATGTTGCCACACCAACTCGGCATTCATAAGCTCATTCCCACCATGCCACATCCATGGCACCTTACCTTGTTACCTCTATAATATACCTTCGGATGATCTATCCCACATCACTTGTAATGGTAGTGCCTATCCTTTGCATGACCCCTAAACAACCTTCCAACTCGGGGTACTAATCCCTTGCTCCTACCATATCTAGGCAAAAGGCTACCTCCCAAAAAGGCCTTCTTCCTATCATTGGAATGATAGTGAGCTTTAAAATTTCTCTTGCTCCCAAACTAAGCAAATTAGGCTTGGATGACTCTAGATGCCTTCAAAGCCTACTCATACATCCCAACCATATCTAGAGGAGTAGCTCCCACAAAAAGCTCCTAATATTGGATTCCCAAACTGATATTGAAGTTCTCAACTTATATCACCTCATTATCCTCCACTTCTAGGGCTAACTAGACCAAGTCCATGAATTGGATGCAGTACTCCTTGATTGATATGCCCATGAACTCATCATACTTCTTCATGCGGAGGTGAGTCAGGAAGAAATAGGGATGAAGTGCCTCTAAGAATGGTCCTAATCCTATAGGTTCTACAACCCTACATTGGATGCTCCTCCACCATGTGTCTACCCTTCTTTTCAAGTAGTACATCACTACGTCATCGAGCATCCATAAGAAGTTAAGGTCTTCTCCATGTCTTAGACCCATCTCTCCTTAATTTTTGGGTACTTCTAGCCCTTGAGCATTAGTGGGTGATGATGCAACCCTCCTGAGCCAATCCTCCAGAATTAGTGCAACTATTGGCATCGATGGTGGTTTGTTGTAATAAAATATCATCCTTTATGTAGGCTCCAAAATTTTCCATGTATTCTTAAACATTATCGCAGCGGTGGCTAGTAGCTATTGATTCCTAAAGACTAGAAGGAATTAGGAGTGAAATTCAATCTACCGAGTACTAAGACTCACACAACAAGTTGTCATACGGCATATTCCCAACTTAACTCTCACTCATAGAAATTCTATGTTCGAAAATATTTAACCATGCTAGAAAATTCAAATGGGAAAGAATTCATATCAAGGTTGACACCATTCTATGGTATCAGCTTAAATTTTATTAAAAATGACACATATTTAATAAAACACACTAATACAAATCCTAGGGTATTAGCAAAGTTATTTTCAAAAGACAAGAATTTTTAGTAAAAACTATAATACCCCAAATATTTTCTTAACCTAACCCATGCCATTAACATCGTAATTTGATTTTAGTATCAATAAATCTTATTTTAGTCTTAACCTAACTCCTTAATCCCAAAAATTTAACCGAATATGAAACCTTGACTTAGATAAATTGTAATTTGTAAACCAAAATCAAAACTTGCTAAAATTATCATTAATCCTAGTTACATAAGGATAATCCAAAATCACCTAAAAAATAATCCCCTAACCCTTCTCATTTTCTTTTTCTTTCCTATCTTCTCCCTTCTCCCATTAGTCAAGGCCACAACATTTGAAAAATTTTGCAACTTGCATCTACCCACTTGCACCCATCACCTTTCTACATCTATCACCCATCACCTTACTTTCTTTCTTCTTTTTTTTCTTCTCCTTCTACTCCCTTATCCTACCTAACCTACATACCCTGCACACTCCCCTTATCATTTTACTTCTCACGCAAAACATACATACAACCATCACCAACCTTACCCTACGGCTACTACCCTACTCTTCACCATCCTCTACAACCATCATCATCATCATCATCACCTTACAGCTACACCATCACCATCATCATCATCTCATGCTTCCCCTTTCATTCATTCCCCGATTCACACCACACACAAAAACATGACCATATATATATATACATACTATACTCTCTTTCTCCCTCTTTGTTATGCCTCCACTTTGTCCTTTTATGTCGGAAAGGCATTACCCAAGCTCCCTCTTCCTTCTCCCTTCTTCCTTCTCCTTTCTTCTTCTTCTTCTTCTTCTTCTTCTTCTTCTTCTTCTTCTTCTTCTTCTTCTTCTTCTTCTTCTTCTTCTTCTTCTTCTTCTTCTTCTTCTTCTTCTTCTTCTTCTTATTCTTATTATTATTATTATTATTATTATTATTATTATTATTATTATTATTATTATTATTATTATTATTATTATTATTATTATTATTATTATTTCTTTCCCTATTCTTAGCTTGCGCATCACCCATTCCATCATTGTGCCCCACCTTAGCCACCATTCATCGCCCAATGGCCGATAGACCCACTACCAAGGGTACCCCAACCTTCCCCAACACCATTGCCGACCATTGCCGCTGACCACCGCCTCTTTTCACTTTTTCTTTCGGTTATCCATAGAACTTTTATAAAGTGTGTGGCTTGTCCATGGCCTACTTCACATCTATGCAAAACTTAAAATCCCCTACTGCACAGCTGTGCAACTTTGCGTCGCTTGGTCTTGCGTGATCTCTTCTCTCAACTAGGGCTACACTTCCTACTTCACAACTACCCGACATTTTTGGTCATGCACCTCTATATTAACCCCCAAACCTTGTCCAAAAACCACCAAACTTTTAACATAGCCCCACCAAACATTCCTCTACACATCTACACATCTCAAGCTCCTACTTGATAATGGTTATTTTAACTTTTACCCTCTTTACCTTGATTTCTCCTTTGATTTAACTCTTTAAGCCTAACCATGAATTTTATTATTTTTCTTTGGTGGTATTCTAGCAGCTTCAAAGGAGGAAGTCTAGGATTTTCCTGCTTAGAGCCTAGTGTCCTTGTTAGTAAGGATACTATTTAATGTTTAGGATTTTTTGTGTTATATGCTTGTATGGTTATATGTGTTTTTCATGATATTTTGTGATAATATGAATTTTATGTTAAAAGAAAGTAAGAATGGGTGGGAGGTACCATTATGTTATGATTTTATTATGATAAAGTCATATTGTGCAAATATATCTTATGGTATGAAATAAGGGCTTAAAGATATTATGCTATTGAAAGAAAGTAAGAATGGGTAAGAGGTGCCACTAGTATTTTGTTGTGATAATTTTATATTTGTGTAAATGTATCTTATGGTATGAAATATGGGTTAAATGAGTTTTGATAAATGGATTTAATAATTCTCATGAGGTATGATGATAAATGGTGGACTTGAAAACTAATGTGCGGAAGGTATAAGATTTTATAAAATAAAGATTTTTATTTATGCTTAAGGGAATTTCATCATTATGTTATACTTAGGAAATTTTGGTAGTTTATGTTTTAGGTGGATAAAAATAAGATACTAATGGCATGAGGAATTATTGGAAGTATTATCATTTTTTGGGGCCCTTAAATGATTTAATGGATAAGTTGGGGCAAAATATCTTATAATTATAATATCATTATTCCATGTGTAAGATATAGAGGTTATATGAATTTCTGAATACGTTGTTAATGTTTGACCTTATGAGATTATCTATTAGAATTGGTAATCATGTAAATTTCATAGGAGGTGTTATGACAAATCTGTGGAATTTGGGTTTTAGATATTTTTGTGAGTAATATATCAAGATGAGACTAATAATGTTTGTGTATGGGATTTTATCATGTATTTTAGGTTTGAAAATAATGATGGGATTTGGAGATGATAAAATATATGTTGTGAGAATAATTAATATGGGAGAATGAATACTAAAGGGTGTGTAATTGGGGTTTAAAAGGACTTAAGAACTTGGACCTATGTTGTATGTATACCTATTTTAATGTGTTATATGCCTGAGAATCAATATTGAATAAGATACTAATTGATATGAATCTTAAAAATTTGTATTTAATTAACTTTGATAATTTCTATAAATCATTTTATACTTATAATTATTTGTCTTATTTTTGTGAATAAATAGGAAATATTGATGCAGCACATGGATTATGGATGCAGCTGCTGAAGTGTTGCAGAAATGTATCCATTATTATTTTTATGTAATCCCATGTGATGCATTCGCCGGTAGAAATTGGCTAATGGATTATGGATGCAGCTGCTGAAGTGTTGCAGAAATGTATTATTCTTATGTAACCCCGCGCTCGATTATTTTCTTCGATCCTTTTGTGAAACCCTAACAGGTTTCTATCATTTGGTATCAGAGCCTCGATTATTCGAGTGCTCGTGGTTTAATTGTTACTGCTAAGTTCTTTTTCATTTCTGGTTCGTTATCTGTTGTTTTTCGCTAACCCTACTTTTGAAGTGCGAAATTTTAGGGTTTGCAAACGACGAAGGCTTTGACAATTTCCGTCATTCTTAAACCGACGATTGGAGTGTTTTGTCTGCTGTTTCGAAGTTCCTGAAAGAAAACCCTAATCGACCTAGGGTTCGGTCAAGAACTTGAATCTTGACTAAATTCGAGACGTATTTTTTGTTGGTAACCTCGAATCGTATTTTTGCTATATACTACTATTTGCGATAATTAATTACCAATTTCTTTCAAAATATTATTTTTTTTCTCTTGATAAGTATACATGTTAAATAACCGGCGAATCCTGTTGTTTTCGGGAAAGAAGTAATACCTCCAAGAATAGGGGTCCCTAATTAAGTGGATTATTTGCTTAAGCACTTGCGGTAATATCGTTCCTTCTCACTTATCTATCATTTTCGAACTGATATTTACCTGGAAAATTGTGAGTAAGCTGTGTTATTGACATATCTGATATTCATTGATACTGTAATATTTTTTTTATAATTAGTCTGTGTGTTTCTGTCTGTCTGAATTTATTAAATAAATTGATCCTATTTAATTAGCTGTGACTATGTTAGTTGATTAGATTAAAGGAATTTCATAATGTCTAACAACAGACACTCTGTTAATCAATCTATTTCCAGTAATGATCTATTAGAAACTCTTAGGACTTTTCAAGAACAAATGACTGCTCAATTTGCTATATTATCTGCTAATTTAGAACAAAGAATAGGAGAACAAGAAATAAGAATTAATGAACTAGAACATAATAGAGTTGAAACTAACCAAGCAGGGGTATTAGGAAGGGCTCCTATGGACCCTAGGATCAGAATTCCACCCATAGCTAACCTAGAAGAGTTGGAAGATCAAGTATCCAACAATAGTGATAGGAGACCTAGGCAGAATAATAGACAAGAAAGGGAGTTAGAGTTCATTGATAGGAACCTAAATAATCTTAAGCTTAGTATACTTGGGTTCAATGGCAGAAATGACCCTGATTATTATTTTGAATGGGAAAGGAAGATAGAGTTAGTGTTTGAATGTCATAATTATTCAGATGAGAAGAAAATTAAGGTAGCTGTAGTAAAATTTACTAAGTATGCTTCCTCTCGGTATCATAATCTTGTGTTAACTAGGTGTGGGGAGCCACCTATACAGACTTGGGAAGAGTTTAAAATTTTAATGAGAAAAAGGTTTGTACCAAGTTACTATTATAGGGAGTTACATAAGAGATTACAAACAATTAGTCAAGGAATGAGCACAGTGGATGATTACTATAAGGAATTAGAGGTCTTGATCATTAAAATAGGAATTATTGAGGATGATGATGCTACCATGGCTAGGTTTTTGAGTGGACTAAACTCTGAGATAGCTGATAAAGTAGAATTATATCCTTGTGGAACTTTAGGTGAAATGGTAAACATAGCTACTAAGATAGAGATTCAATTAAGGAAGTCTAGACAATATAAACCCCCTGGGATTGGGTTTAAGAGTGCAGTAAGGAGAAATTTTGGGGGAACTACTTCTGGAAATTGGAAGAATACTAATAAAGTTGAATCTAGAGGTAGGACTAATGAAGCTAAGATAGGGAATAAATTTGAAAAGGGTAAGAATGTGATAACAAACCCTGTGAATGGGTCAAACAGAACTAGGGATATTAAATGTTTTAGATGTGCAGGATTGGGAAATATAGCTTCTGAGTGTCCAAACTTGAGAAACATTTTAATTAGAGAATCTGGAGACATAGAATCTGAATTTGAGGAGGAAGATGTAGATACTAGCTTAGTTAGAGAAGATGATAGTGATTCAGAAGAAGAAATAGATCTGCTAGTGAGTAGAGATCTTTTTGTAGTACGCAGGGCTTTAAACAGTAACAAACTACCTGATTCTAATGCTATATAGAGAGAAAATATATTTCATACTAGATGTTTAATTGATGATAAATGCTTTAACATGGTTATAGACAGTGGTAGTTGTATTAATGCTGCTAGTACCTTGTTAGTGTCTAAGTAGGTTTAACAACTACTAAACATCCAAAACCATATAGATTGTAATGGCTTAATGAGTTAGGACATTTCAAAGTTAGCCAACAAGTTTTAGTAAACTTAAAATTAGGAAAATATGAAGATTCTGTTTTATGTGATATAGTTCCTATGCATGCTGCTCACTTTTTATTAGGTAGACCTTGGCAATATGATAGAAAGGTAATACATGATGGTTATAAGAACAGATATACATTACAGAAGGATGATAGGAAGATTATCTTAGCACCAATGACTCCAAAAGAGATTTTTTAGGATCAAATTAAAATTAAGTCTGCTTATAAGGAATTATCTAAACCTAGTTTGGAGACTGAGATTAGTTCAAAGGAAATTAAGGGAACATCTGGGTTTTATGCTAAAAGTAAAGATGTAGGAAAGGCTATGAAGATACATGCCAATGTATATTTGATGATTTATAAGGAGTGTTATGAGTGTCAGTTAGGAACAAGTGAAGAAGTACCAAGTACAATAAAGCAACTATTGGAAGAATATAGTGAATTGTTTCCTGAGGACATTCCTAGTGGATTACCTCCATTAAGGGGAATAGAGCATCAAATAGATTTGTTCCAGGAGCTGTTATACCAAACAGACCTGCGTATAGGGCTAATCCTAAGGAAGTTAAGGAATTAAAAAGGCAGGTTTCTAAATTTCTAAGTAAGGGATATATTAAGGAATCTATAAGTCCTTATGCAGTTCTAGTGTTATTAGTACCAAAAAAGGATGGTAGTTGGAGGATGTGTGTGGATAGCAGAGTAGTAAATAAGATAAATATAAAGTATAGATATCCCATACCTAGACTTGATGAGATGTTGGATCTATTACATGGTGCTGCTTATTTTCAAAAATAGATTTTAAAAGTGGGTATCATCAAATTAGGATGAAACTAGGAGATGAGTGGAAGACAGCTTTTAAAACTAATTTTGGATTGTATGAATGATTAGTGATGCCTTTTGGGTTATCCAATGCACCTAGTACTTTTATGAGGCTTATGAACTATGTTTTGAGGGACTTTATTGGAAAATTTGTGGTTGTTTATTTTGATGATATACTTATATATAGTAAGTCTTTAGAGGAACACTTGAAACACTTAAGGATTATTTTGGATGTGTTTAAGACAGAATAGCTTTATGCTAACTTAACTAAGTCTAGATTTTGTCTGGAAAATGTGGTTTTCTTAGGATTTGTGGTAGGAAAAGATGGCATATTTGTGGATAAAGATAAGATTAAAGCTATTCAAGAATGGCCTGTGCCAAAGAGTGTGACTGAAGTAAGAAGTTTTCATGGATTGTGTTCTTTCTATAGGAGATTTTTTAGGAATTTTAGTACTATAGCTGCTCCCTTTACTGCCATAACAAAGAAGCATAATGGATTTAGGTGGGGTTTAGAACAACGAAAATCTTTTGAGACACTTAAAACTAAATTAACCCAAGCACCTGTGTTAAGCCTTCCTGACTTTGAAAAGATGTTTAAATTATATTGTGATGCTTCAGGGTTAGGAATAGGGGTTGTACTTTCTCAAGAGGGAAAACCCATAGCTTATTTTAGTGAGAAATTAAGTGGTAGTACTCTGAATTATTCTACTTATGAAAAGGAATTGTTTGCTTTAGTGAGGGCTTTAGAAGTTTGGCAAAATTACTTGTGGCATAGAGAGTTTGTAATTAATACTGATCAAGAGGCTATTAAGTATTTAAAAAGTCAATCAAAGTTAAATAGGAGACAGGGTAGATGGATAGAGTTTATTGAAAGTTTTCCTTACATGATAAAGTATAAGAAAGGAATTGATAATGTAGTTTGTGATGCTCTATCTAGGAGATATGCTCTATTAAATGTTGCAGATACTACTTTGTTAGGTTTTTCTAGTATTAAATTGTTATACCTAGAAGATCTTGATTTTAAGGAAATTTATAAAAGGTGTGAAGTCTCTACACAGGGAAAATATTTTATCACTGAAGGTTATTTGTTTAGGGAAAATAGGTTATGTATTCCTGAATGTTCTTACAGGGGATTATTAATTCAAGAAGCTCATAATGGTGGGTTAATGGCACATTTAGGATTGCAGAAAACTTTAAACATATTGACTGATCATTTTTATTGGCCTCACATGAAGAAATATGTGTTAAAATATTGTGTCAATTGTGCTGCTTGTAGACAGGCTAAAACTACTTCAAAACCATTTGGTTTATATACTCCCTTGCCTGTATCTAACCACCCTTGGGTTGATGTTTCTTTGGATTTTATTTTAGGCTTACCTAGAACTAATAGGGCTAAGGATTCAATAATGGTTGTAGTAGACGGGTTTAGTAAGATGGCTCATTTTATACCTTGTAATAAAACAAATGATGTTGTGGCTGTGGCTGAACTATTTTTTCTAATATAGTTAAATTACATGGCATACCTAAGACTATAATATCAGATAGGGATGTTAAATTTCTGAGTCATTTTTGGAAGGTTTTGTGGGGAAAATTAGGAACTAAACTTTTATTTTCCACAACTTGTCACCCTCAAACTGATGGACAAACTGAGGTAGTAAATAGAACATTAGGTAATATGTTAAGGGCTATCCTTAGAAAGAATCTTAGACAGTGGGAATATGTTTTACCTTAGGTAGAGTTTGCTTATAATAGAACTTTGCATTCTACAACTAATAAAAATCCATTTGAAATTGTGTATGGTTTTAATCCTTTGACTCCTTTAGACCTGAGTCCTCTACCTCATGCTGATTTGCAAAATATTGATGCTGAATCTAGAGCTACTAATATGAAGAAGTTACATGAGTCTCTAAGTCAACAAATCAATAAAAAGGTGCAGCAAATGGCTAAAAATGCTAATAAAAGGAGGAGAAAATTGGTTTTTAAACCTGGGGACTTAGTTTGGGTACATCTTAGGAAGGAGAGGTTTCCAAATCTTAGAAAGTCAAAATTAGATTCTAGAGGAGATGGACCATTTACTGTGTTAGTGAAAATGAATGACAATGCTTATAAGATTGATTTACCTGCTAAATTTGGGAATGCTAGTAATTCTTTTAATGTGGCTGATCTTAGTCCATTTCTGGGACTTAATCAGGCATCAGAGGCGAAACCTTTTCAAGAAGAGGGGAATGATATGAATCTTAAAAATTTGTATTTAATTAACTTTGATAATTGTTGTAAATCATTTTATACTTATAATTGTTTGTCTTATTTTTGTGAATAAATAGGAAATATTGATGCAGCACATGGATTATGGATGCAGCTGCTAAAGTGTTGCAGAAATGTATTTTTATTATTTTTATGTAATCCCATGTGATGCATTCGCCGGTAGAAATTGGCTAATGGAAATTAGGTTGGTTGTATAATCCGCCACCCGGTCCATAATAATGGATTAGTTGGATTGTGGGTTAATCGACCCTTAATAGCCATGATTAGCTAGAATTAATATTAGCTTATGGGAATTGATGTCTAAATTTTATCTTGTAAATTGGGGGTGAATTTGTTGTATTATTTTGGGTTGGTCGAGTGTCCAGCTTGGACCATTTTTACCGACCCATTTCCCTAATTATGTATGTGGGCTTAGAGTGAGATTTGGGATGATTGTATTGTGTATTTTATACGATCTGTATGCCTTATATAAATAGGGGCATATACGATTGTAATATAGTTTTTTGGCTGATATACGACTTGTTTCTTGATTTCTCTCGAGCCTTCTCTCGCGTTCTCTCTCTCTCTCGGCGAACCTCTCACTCGCACCTTCTTCTGCTTCTGTTCTCTGTCTTCGATCAATTCTTGATCGTTTCTTTCTCTCAAATTCAGTTGCCGTTGTGAAACTATGCCTTTGAATCCTTGGATCTTCCTTTGGAAGTTTTTCCTTAGGCTGATTCCGGCGAATCGAACCCCGCGCTCGATTATTTTCTTCGATCCTTTTGGAGATGATAAAATATATGTTGTGAGAATAATTAATATGGGAGAATGAATACTAAAGGGTGTGTAATTGGGGTTTAAAAGGACTTAAGAACTTGGACCTATGTTTTATGTATACCTATTTTAATGTGTTATATACCTGAGAATCAATCTTGAATAAGATACTAATCAATTAAATTGAAAGAGCACATGAGTAGGGCCAAGTTGATCTATTTTTCTATATATATATATGTATGTATGTATGTATTCCCGGAACACCAAGGAGAATAGTGGCTTGGGAGCGTTTTACCCAGAGAAGATATTTTTAATCACCATTGCAGTAGAAAGAATATTGGGGCCCCTACTCATTGTGAAATGAAAATGTAACAGTATAACCTATGGAAAAGATACTAATAATTTAAAGTGGAAGAATTAGTGAGTTAGAGCTAAGGTGATATATTTCTCTATCTATATGTGTGTGTGTGTGTGTGTGTGTGTGTGTGTGTGTGTGTGTGTGTGTGTGTGTGTGTATTCCCCTTTCACCGGGGAGAATAGTGGCTCGAGAGCACTTTATCCCAAGAAGATATTTTTAATCTCTATTCCACCAGAAAAAATAGTGGCTTAGGTATATTGTCCCTAAGATGGTATTTCAGGCTATTCCACCTGTTTAAGAATAGTGGGGTTCCTACACTCAATGTATATAAAAAAAATGAAAATGGATTATACTTAATAGAGAAATATAGATCATATTATATCTTATGAGACCTTTCATTTATTTAGTTATTCCCTTATTATCTAATGTGAAAGCATGTGCTATTTGTATCCTTTTTTCGATAGTATTATTCCCTTACTCGGTATATAGAGTACTTACCACCCTTTTATGGGTGTTGCTCATTCCCATGAGTAGGAGGCATTGAATATCTTGTGTAGGTTCTAAAAGATTAGTCAGATGATTATACTACCTATAACGCCTTATTTCTGGATGAGTGACTTCATCCATGTTAGGAATTGGGCAAAGAGTAATTGTTATCCAGTCGATTTATTTAACTGGATACCCTTTTTGGACTCTTGATCCATGGTATCCCTTCTTTTGTATTTTGTATTCTTAAACTCGGAGTTAGAATTCAAACTCATTATTGTACTATAAATGTTATTTCATTTCTAATTTCTTTGTGTTAATTTAAATGTTTTAGCCTTGTGATTGATGTAAGGATGGTTACATAAGCCATAATTATTTTGATGACGGTGATAACCTCCAATATTTTACTTAATTACTTCGATTTTAAAAATAAATTTAGTTTTAAAAATCAGGGTGTTACAAAGACACTATTAGAAAACATAGGTATCATCTAATTTATTTTTGAAAGTGATGAGTTTTTAAAAATAATCTGCTACCAAACTGTAACACCCCCTTTCTTCACTGCCAAAAAATTTCATTTAAAATAGTGTACAAGCTGAAATACACCTAGAAAAAGCATAATGTTACTACTGTACCTGACATAGGATAGATATCTGTCTCCTACCCCATACCAGAGATAAAACCAGGCAATCAATTTAGAATAGAGTACACAAACATAAATTAAATAAATATTTATGAGATTGTTTACATCAAGGACCTCATCAGTGCTGACAAAATCAATATAGGAATACAAATAATTAACCAAAACTATAATCAGCCACACACCCTACAAAATCTTTGGATACCCACTCTCTTAAGCGCTGAACACAAACTGAGGTAGGAATACTATTAGCCATTCCCAAAAACCTAAATATAGCCTTCTTCTTATGGGAATGAGCAATTAACCAAGAAAATCGACAAATTAGTACCTTACATATTGAATAAGCCAAGTTGCATACTCAACAGAGCACAAGTATGCATTAAAAAATCTATCATAACATGGATATCATATTTAACACACATCATGTTAATGCCATATACATAAGGTAGGAATACACTAGAATATACTTTTATACATAACAATGATAATATAGAATATATAAACCTTATCTTCCTATTATATTTGCATAGGTAATCACACATATACAACAGGTTATTTTAGACAACCACTAGGGTTCATTTTCCAACTCACTCATCTAATTGGAGTACATCATTTCCTTATCCATAAGCTGATATACGAAAACATCCATTCAACATTCCAATTATTAACCAGTTGGTCACTTAAGCCATTACTCATCATTCATGCCATTTTCTCCATCAATATTCAATTATTAATCATTGACTTAATCATCATTCATATTTTATCATCCTACTTTTTATTATTATCGAGTTATGAATTGTGCACCACCCCATGGTCTTATATACCATGGAAGAACGTCTAAAGTCCAGCTCAAAGCCATTTACCAAAGCCAGAATAAGTCTAGACTAAAGCTAATCACTAGAATGGATATACGTCCAAGTTGATGCCAACCAATATGGACATTTATCCAAGTAGAAGCAAACCACCTAGGTAACCGGACCCTTTAGTATTGGTTCCCCCCATTACATCATTCTTATCTGGAGTATGTATGATAGTGAGACCTCTAAAGATCCCCCTCGAAAGTAAAGCCCAAAATGGTGAAGGAAGACTAACCCCTGGTAGCTAATTGAGGATCAAGTAACCCGAGCCGATACATAACTCTATTATCTTTTCCTTTACATAATTAGTACAATATTTGATGTGTGTGGGAATATAGAACTATCAATTATGTAAAAAAATTCTTGATTATGTTGCAATTAATAAGAATAAGATTCAAAAGCATTAAATTAAGAATGTTTATATTCCAATAGAGTAGAATAATGATAATGATGATTCGACGATGGTGATGATGACTCAAATTTAATGGATGAATGATGAATATGATTTTACAATGATGAGATGAGTATGAGGATGATTTTATGATGAGGATGAGTTTATGATTAGGGTTTGATGATGGAAGGTTTTGTGGATTAGGGTTAGGGTTTCAAATGGTAAATTAGGGTTAGGGTTATTCAAATTAGGGCTTTGATTTTGGGATGTATTTAGATGAGGAATATGGCTATAAGGGAATGGGTTAAGAAGTTTAGAAAAGATAGTAATTAATCTATAGTTCACATAGATGAAGAAATTAAGGGTTTTAAGATTAATCGTTCACACAGATTCGATTACGATTAAACTTGGAATGAACTCACACATAATTTAATACTTGCAATTTGCATTCAACTTCAATTCAATCAATGATCTATCTCCAATAATGGGTTCTATGGCTTTACATAGCCAAGCTACTGATTACAATATACAAGCTAAAAAGCATAATTCTTCAAAAGATACCTAGCTAAAAGATAATAGAATACAAAATATGCTAAAAGATACTAGAATTTAGAATATTCTTTAAAAAGGTAGATTTATGCTTCTTTATTATCTAGCTGATATCTAACTCTAATAATTAATTAATTAATGAAATCAACTATTATGCTTCCCCCATGCACATAGCCATGCACTCCATTCATGTCATGAACATGCATGTATATGCCTAGTACCTCGTATGGTACGTTTCATCTATAACTAGCAATGTAACCATCCATTTGTCTTCAATTTTGTGGGAGATCCTTTTTAAATGAAGAATAAATAGTTCCATAATTATGAATCCAAAATCTTGATTTTTTTCTCCTACATAAAAATTTATGAGCATAAGTGATTAAACGAGGCCCATATAAAGAGCAAGTAAGGTATTAACATATTTATTCCATATTAATCATTTCTATTTCTCAAACTTATGGTGTTTCCATTATCCTTGTCCAAGCCCATCATTTTAGTTTATTCAAGCCTAATATGTACTTTATTACTCTTTTCTCAAAACCATCACATATCATAAGTGGAATACCTTTTTAGCTTTTCCAATACTCATAGGGTAGGTCATACATTATGATCTATTTAATCATTTCATGAGTCATTAATGAATGATAAAAATACATATTTTATCCTATTAATAATCATATAATATTACCATTCATAGCCTCAAAGAAAACAAAAAAAATTGAAAGGAAATAATTCACACAAACTAGTCAAACTAGGCTATTGGTCTTACCCAACTAGTCGATCCATTTAACTCGACTAAACCCTACTATTCCTCAATTTAGTCAATTGGTTTAGGAAAAATAATCAATAGGTTCTATCCAAATATTCAATGTGTTTAAGCATAGAGCAAGAGAATGGTCTCTGTCGGCTTACCAATCACTAGGTTAGGTTAACTAGTCAACTGTTCTAATAACCAGTCAATTGGTTTAACCTTATCAGTTAATCGATTTACCCTATAACTACACCAAAAAATCATTTCCATGTAGATCATGCTTATTAATCATCATTAAACCATATTAGAACATGTATTAATTTAATATAAAACATTTTTAACCAAATCAACTTGCATAATTTAACACTTAATCATCACATCCCATTTTTCTCAAGTTTTATGCTTTTTACTCTAAATATACAATCTACCCATCCAAATCAATTCTGGTAGCTATATAAATTCATGCCATCATATGAGATGAACTTAAATAAACTCATATCTTGTAGGAATACTCATAATCCATATTAGAAGCACGAATCACTTACTTGATGCACGTAAAACTCCTTTAACCTAGAATCTCAATTTGCAAAATCCTTGGCTTTTAAAACCTTAAAAATAACAATCCTAAACAATGAATTTTGTACGAAAACTTAATAATTTTGATCGTGAAATAATATGGAAAGAAAGAACATACCACACTAAAAGAAAAAATAGGGAATGCTCATTTAAACCATTCAATCCTTTTCCCAAATCTAACTTTTTCTTACTTAATAATTAAAACAAGAGAGATCTAGAAAAAGGATCGGAAGACTGCAAGGAATTGACTACAAGGCATGAAGTGTAGAAAGGAAGAGGGTGATTACAATGTGTTAAGGATTTTTGGTGGCTAATATAAAGGTACACAAAGGGGGTGATTAGGGCTATTTATATCCATCCAATGAACATAATTTTTAGAGGGATTAGGAACAGTTCTAAACTCTAATACTTAATATTTGAATTCAAGCTACATAAATAGATTTTATCTAAGATATGTTGACCTATTCTCTAGATCTCAAATGGTGCTTCTAGATAATATAGCTTAATTAATTCACAAGAGATGTATTAGATGGTCAGCATGGAAGGAATGTTCTAGCTAATCAAAATGGTATCTAAGATTAAAGCATTGATCTAAGAATTGTGTAGAGGAAAGAGGAGGAAGAAGACAAGGCTAAAGCTATCTTTTTACTTCAATTGTCCCAATTGACCTCTATATCAATCTAAGGTAGTAGTTTGGGCTAAATGCATCATAAAAAAGGTTGATAATCTCTTTGGAACTATTCATCAAGGGTTAGCAAGGTTTCATTTTAGTATAAGAAAATTTTCCCAAAAATTGAGTTTGAAAAATCTGCCTAGCTTGACAAACCAATCAATTGGGTCCCTAACCAGTTGATTGGTTTAGTTAAGAAAACCTATTATTTTGATGAAATGATGAACCACTCAATTAGTTCATGCAACTATGTAATCTATTCTCCTAAAAAACTCATTCAACGTTTTTTCCAGCCTTATTCCAAATCAAACTTTACCTCAAACCAAATCAAAATCAAATGCCCAAAAATTAGCTTAATTCTAATTAAAAATTTTACAAAAATATGGTTTATTACAGTCATGAAGCATAGGCATAAGAAAATGATACTTGATAATTACATTATTTATAGCTCTAGAATCTATATGCATGTGCTAAATACCATCTTTATTAGGAACTAGCAAGTTAGGTACACAAAAAAGACTCATATTTTCTCTCACATAACCTTTATTTACTAGCTATTGTATATGTCTTTAAATTTCCTTAGCTTCTTCTTGGTTACATCTATAAATAGACCTATTTGGTAGAGGCATTCAAAAAATTAAGTCTATAGCATCTTCTATACCTATAATAGGTGTTAGTCTAAAAGGTATGTCATTAGAAAATACATCATTATACTCATCAAGTAATCTAGTAAGGGTTGAGTTATTAGAATTGTTCTCCCTAATTTGAGATTATTTGAATACTAAGGCATACCAAATATCCTATGCCTTAATGAAATTAATCATATCTTTCTCATGTAGGAATAAACTCTTTTTAACATCGATTAGTTACATATAATCACATCGAGATCGAGATGGTTTTAATTTATGTTCCTTTTTATCTTTCAGTACAACAAACTCATTAGTAACACCATGATGTATTACATTTTTATCATATTGCCATGGTATACCTAATAATATACCACAAGAATCCATAGGTAATAGATGACATAAGATCTCATTAGAGTAATCAACAATACCAAAAGAAATTAGGGTTTTCTTATTTACCTTAGCTAGTTGATCCTAGATAATGTAATGAATATAGTTTAGGATGATTAGTAGCAATAACCCTAGTTGTTTTGCCATATTTTCACTAGCAACATTAGTATATGAATCACTATCTATAATGACCCTATAAACCTTGCCACCAATTCTACACTTAGTTTTAAAATTTTTATCCCTTTGTGTAAGTTGATCACTAGTTTGTATTTATAATACCCTTTGAAGTACAAAGCATGGATTATTGTCTTATTCAAACATACTTTAGGTATCATCATTAGACTTGGTTTCTAGGTCATCATTATCATCACATGGTTCCATGTCCTCTATTTCATTTATGATCAAAACACTTTGATTAGGGATTTATCTAGAAAAATGAACATATCCTCTACATTTATAACATCGCTTATTTGACATTTCATTAACCTTATTCTTACCCTTTTCATCTCAGTTAGGGTTTAGCTTCTTATTATTAGAATAATATGCTTGTGTTATAAATTTTGATGTAAATGCATTTAAATATGTTTTTTTATAGAATTTAAAACATTAAATTTAGCATCGACTTTGGTTGAATTATTGTGTTTTTCAAATTTCAAAGCTAAATTAGTCAAAATGATCAAGAGAATCATAGCAAAACATTTCTACCTTATCTTTAATCAAGTTATTATGGTGGCTTAAGTATCTAGAATATTTTTTTCTTTTCACTCTTATATATCATATAATAGTTCTAGCCTTTCAAATTCTCTAGTATATTATTTTACACTTAGAAGTCCTTGCCTAGGAGTAGTTAATTTACTATACATAACTTGTTCATATAATTTTGAGACCAATTCCATCCTTAATGGCTTTTTTAATTTTACACATAACTTGATTTTTATTTTGTCTTACCTCTCATGAATACTCTTAAGATTATCATACCAAACCTTAAAAAACCTTTCAAACTTGATAGTATCTAATATGCATTTACAATCATCATCATAGTCACTAAACTCAAATATGGCCTCGATTTCATGAACCACTCAAAGAGTAATTTCTCATGTAATTCACCATAATAATCAATAAGATCAAGTTTGATACTTTTGTCTTCATCATTATAATACCTTGGTTAGAAATTTTCATGGCCTCTTATATTGTGGTTGGAACCATTTAAGCTATTCGTATTTGATTATTCTTCATAATCCATTATTTAGTTGAGTTGTTCACCCCTTTCTTGCACCAAGCATATCACCATGCACTCATCTTGATCATTAGTGGCCTCCATTATGTTATGCAGATGTTGTGGAATCTATTGGTTTGCTACTCTTTCTTCTAATGGACGAAGTTGGTTTTGAATGGAGGGAAGTTGTTGGAGTTGTGTGTTAGTAACATTCACAAATTCCTTCCATTTGTTAGAGTGCATAAAACATTTCCTTCATTGATAGTTTTACACCCATCTTTGTTGTCATGAATGGAGAAAACTTGGGTAATTGGCATATGAGGACCGAATCATGATAAAGCTTTCAAGGTTCTTGGAACATTCTTAGATGATTAATTAAAGAAGAAGAATAAGGAAGGAAGGAAGAGATTGAGTATACTACCATATAATTTGGAGTTGAGATGAGTGTTTTTTTTTATTGAAGATAATCAATGGTTGATCGTGGATTAGGGAGGCAATGTTTGAACTAGAGAATGATTCAAAGGTAATAGCTTACATGACTGAATATTTAAAAGAGATAAGAAATGACTTAAATATGAAGGTGATATTTGAATGATGTTGGAATAATATGAATTTCTTGTTGCTTGAAGTTAGAATAATAGAATGGTAAAGTGGTATGATGGTCGAGTATTATAACCCCCTATTTTTACTACTTAAAAATTTTATTTTATAAAAGCATTAATTAAAAAAGTATTGGGTGTACTGGCACACTTAGCAAAAGTCTATTTCCCTCACCTTTCTTATACAAAGTGCTAAGGCTCAAAAACAAGTTAGATCCCAAACAAACAATGGAAATAAGATATAAAACATATATAAAAGTTATAGATTATATTCTCCATATGCCAACATTAATTATAAAAAACCAGAAGCATAAGAGTGTAAAGGCAAATCAATACAACAAAAACTAGTACCTAGAGGTACAATACTGGTTTGACCTAACTATTAGGCCCATATAACCATTCTGAGAATGATAACTCTTCCCAATGGCTCCACTTATCCTTGCCACTATTATACGCCTTGAACCACTTCATACCCTTCATACAAACATCTACAATTGTAGAATCAATACTTATTCCTCACACTAAGTAAATCTTAATATCTCAAAATATGTAAGATACCCAAATTTTACATAATCATATGATAAATAGAAAACATGATCAAACACAATAACATGCCATAGCAATATTTAATAATCATAGAATAATATATACAACTTTTAAGTCTCATACTCATCAATCAGTTACGCATAACCAAAACATAACAACTCAAGTACTTAATAGCCATAATAAGATCCATGACTATAACTGACTCATCATATTAATTCCAACTATAGGGTAGGACACTAAGGCACTACTAAGCTAACAACCTAAATCAAACGAAGGCCATCGACAATTTCTTCTTTAATTTTTTCTTACTCAAGGGGATGTAATTAATGTAGGGACAATAATGTACACCCCATCATACTTATGCACAAAGGTAATATAATACCCTTACTCTAGAACCCAAGGACATAGTGGGACACCTATTCATACTCATGCATATGGGCAATACAATATTCTCCAACCTTGTTCACCTAATCTTTAAGTATGTATACCCCTGCAGAACCTATAGGTTACCTATAGAGTAGAATAAGGCCTTATTAGAGCATAACAACACACTAGAGAACAAACTCAATGAGGGATACACCTCATCTCTAAGGTAGCTAAACATAGAGAGAAACCATCCCCAAACATGAGGTTTTTAACATTAATTATTAATATTTTATGAGGTGATCCCAAATATTACATATTGCACAATTCCCATTCCTATATCTAACCACTTTTCCTTTATTTCCAATTATTCAAGTAAACCCTATAGTTAATAGTCTAAGTGTAACACCCCGAAATTCACTATTTTTTTTAGAGAGGAAGTAATTGAAATCCTTAATTTAAAATCCATAAATTCTGGGATGTTACCGCCACACTTAGTACCAAACCGGTTCTCTCCGACCGTTTCAGTACCAAGTGCTAAGGCTAAAGAAAAGATTAACAATCAATTATCAAATGAAGATAAACTAAACTTCAAATAATCATTAAACGGTTGTAAAAATAAAATTAGAGTATGCATCAAGAATTGTAATTCATTTCCAAAAGAGAATTAAACTTACAACCGATAAAAGATTTATTAAAATACTCAATCAAGTAATAAATACTAAAATGGTAAATACTATACCAAAGAAATAGAAAAAGGAATTAAATCGCATAGAGAATGAATACGACCACGACACTCTCAAACTTGAGCCAAAACAAGCTCAACACACAGCCCCGACTAATGTATCGTCTACCTGCACAAAGTCAGAAGGGCATACTACTCGTGGGAATGAGCAGCACCCATGAAAAGGGTATCAGTACGCTACGTAATGAGTAAGGTAATTGAGTACTAAGTCCAACACATAAGCACATAATCTATGCAGAATAATAACAGGGCATAATCACCAACACAATAACATAAAGGCAAATGAACGATCAGGTGAAAATGCCAAGGTCTAATATAGTTTAGATTAATTACTTCATTAATCCTTTATCAAAATATTTTCACACCATACTCTTTATCAAGTCCATACGATTACGGGGACCCCACTATTTTAGCTGGTGGATTGGTCGCGAGGGTACAAGCCCTGCCATTATTTTAGCTGGTGGATCGGTCGCGAGGGTAACATACCCTGCCACTGTTTTATGCCGGTGGATCGGTCTGGCACCTTTCTCGTACGGTGTTCCACTATAAGTAATTAGTGTCTGTCCCATGTCTTAGCAACTGTAGGGTTTGATTTTGTTGAGCTTGGGATCCCTCACTATTATAGCCGATGGATCGGTCGCGAGGGTACATGCCCCGCCACTATTTTAGCTGGTGGATCGGTCGCGAGGGAAATATTCCCTGCCACTATTATGCCAGTGGATCGGTCTGGGCCCGACTCAACATCTTCCACTTTACGTGATTAATTTCTTAAGTATCTTATTCAAAAGCTTTCACCATGGACATGCATGAATCATTCTCTTTATACTTCATACATCACAAATAATAAAATTCCACAATCATAATTACACTTTAAATCAATAAATACACATGATAACACAAAAACTCTAAGCAGCCACAACCAACCCTAATTGTCCACACCAAACCGTAGCTAACCACTCCAAACCCTATTTTACCATAAAAACCATAATTACCCATACCAAACCTTAATTAACCACAACAAATCACAATTAGCTACTCCAACCCTATTTAATCACAACAACCTAGAGTTAATCACTCCAAACCCTAATTCAATATCCTCCATACCCTTATAATACTCTGCATGCTATTTTCCGTCCAAAACAGTTCAAACACCCAAATAATACTTGCATTACCTTCCTTACATCCCAAATCAACCTTTCATACGTAAATTTCTCTCCCATGAAAACTTTACACATCCCATGCAACCTCTAGAACTTTTCATACAAACCCTAAATCCCATGCAAACATTAATTCCCATACAAAATCCTAACTCCACCATGCAAACCCTAATACTACCATAAAACCATTAATGCCACCATGCAACTATTAATATCACCATGCAAACCCTAATACCACTATACAACCATTGATACCACCATGCAACCATTAATACCACCATGCAACCTTAATACCACCATACAACCATTAATACCACCATGTAAACTGAAATGCCCCAAAAATTTTCTAATTTTATAAATTATATTTAAATGAGGTTTTATTAAAAAAATTATTTAAATAAATTATTTTTATTAAAATAAAAGGATATTTAATTAGGGAAAATCAAGAAGAGATTTATAAGTATTTTAATTAGGAGGAATTTGGGTATTTTAACTAATTAAGGATTTTATTTGGAAATTAATTAAATAAATTATTTTATTTAAAATAAGAATGAGAAAATAATTTTAAATTAATAAAAATTTTACAAATAAATTAATTGGAGAAAATTAGGGTGTTTTACTAATTAAAATGAAATTTGTGGAAAATCTTTTAAAAATTCTAATTTATCTTAAAAAGGGATTTAAAGATTATTTTATTTAAATATTATTATTTTTAAATATCCTAAATATTCAGATTAATTTAATTGGCCCTAACCTAATTATTTTTCTCTGTTTTCTTTTTCCTTCTTTTTCTTTCTTCTTCTTTTCTTTTTCTTTTCTTCTTCACTCGAACTGGGCCAGCTCGCGGCCCAGTTTCTCTTCTTCCATTCCTTCGGCCCAGCCCGTGCGGCTGGCGCCTCCTGCCCTCTTCCAGCACCGCGTTTTGATTCCACTTCCACCGAAACCCGTCGTTTCATTTAATGCCTCCTCCCTCACGCCGACTGGCCTGGTCTCCTCTCTTTTCCTTTCTTTCTTTTTCTCCTGGACCACCGGTCCATCCCCCCTTTTTCTTCCCCTAGCCTTCACACCAGCCCGACGCCACCGACCTGCAACAACGCTGCCGGCGCTTGGTTTTTCCCGGCGATCTAACCCGATTTGACCGGCCTTTCCTCCCTTTCTCTTCCCCTCATCTTGGCAACCTCATAAACCCTATCAAATCTCCCTTTTATCGTGTGATACTCTCTCTCTCCTACGCAACCCTTACCCCCGTTTTGATTTTTGCCAGCCAAACAATGCCGCCGGTGACCCTAACCCTACTTTCCTTACACCCCAACCGACCCAGAAAACCCTAAACTCCCTTATAAAACCTATAAATACCCCCGGTTTGAGCTTTGTGTCGAGCCTTTGGTCTCCAACCCAGAATATTTCCCTTTTCGCCACCGCCCCTTTAGACGTCTCTTCCGCCGCCTCCAGCCAACTTCGCCGCCTTTTCTAGCTACCCGTACATTCCTTGCACCTCCCTCTAGCTAACCAAACCATTCATCAGCCTCGATTCTTTCTACACAATCTCCCCATCTGTGCGAACTTCCCTTCTCGACCAACCTATTTTCCAGCCCCCGCTACCCTTTGCGCCGCCCTTAGCCACCTCTTTCGCCATTTTTGCCTCTCCTTTCACCTCCAAAATCTTCTGCAGACCCTCCTCTATCTCCCTATACCTTTATTTTCCTCTTCCTCCCTCTCCTCCTCTCTTTCTCTCCTTCTCCTCCATTCGGCCACCACCCACCGCCGTCGTGCACCACCACCTCTATTATGTCCCCCTCCTTCTGGGAAACTCAAAACACCCCAGCTCCCATCTTAATTCTCCCTATCTTATTCCCAGCATGCATCTTTCCCCTCTTTCTTTTCATTTTCCGGCCACCACTGCCGCCTATCCCCACCAGCCTATGGTTGAACCCTAGACCCTCTCAGCTATTTTCCCTATTTTTATAACCCTTAAATTATTTTATTTCAATTGTTTGCATATAAATACTATTATTATTATTCTTAATATTTATATTTTTAATATGCATTATTATTATTATTATTATGAATGTTTTTATTATTATTTATGTTGAGGGCTGAAGCCTATTATATTTTAATTCGATTTTATTATTATTCTTCTTATTATTTCTATATTTACTATTATTAATATTAAAATGTTATAAGTATAATTATTATTATTATTCCTATTTCGAATTTCCATTATTATTAATACAAATATTTTAACATTAGTTTTGCTAATAATGTATTATTATTATTATTATTATTATTATTATTATTATTATTATTATTATTATTATTATTTCATCACTATTATTATTACTAAATTTGGTTATTTAATTTAATAATATTATTATTAGTAGTATTATTTTAGTAAAAGGGATAAAGCCCTTATTTTACTATGTTTTTGAGTAATGTCCTTCTTATTATTATTGTTACTGTTTTTATTAACCTTATTATTATTAATATCGATATTATTTTTGATATTTTTGATATTATTATTTTAATATTTTATCAAAGCCTAATCTTATATTAAGTTAGTTTTTAATAGTATTTTTGATAGGAGGGAGTCTAATTTTAGCTTTTCCCTCATAATAGGTGAGACCAGTCAAAACCCTAAGGAGGCATAGGAGCGTGCTCCAAGACCGGTGTTGTTTTAGGTAAGGGGTGCTAAGGCCTTTTGTGTGCTTATATGCATTATGTGCTTTGTATGCTATGTATTCTATGTTTATCATTATTAATTATTTTGTATGTGATATAACATGGAGTTGAAGTATATTTTTGTATGGCATGTGTACCATGTGTATGTGATGATATGTATTATGACCCTGTAAGACATGCATGAGAGGGTGTCGATGTGGTTTGTGTGGGAGAAAGGATGAAAAAGGAGGATGGAGAAAGAAGTTGACTAAGGGAAGTGAGTTGACCTAATTTTATGGTTTTATAAGGAATAATCTAATGTATGGTTTTATGTGGAAGAATATAATTTATGGTTTTATGCGGAGAATATAATATATGGTTTTATTTGGGAGAATGTAATTTATGATGTTAAATTGGAGAATGTGATTTATGATGTTAATTAGGAGAATCTAATTTATAATTTTATATGGGAGAATCGAATTTATGGTGTGTTTGGGAGAATCTAATTTATGATGTTAATTGGGAGAATCTAATTTATGATGTTATATGGGAGAATCGAATTTATGGTTTATTTGGGAGAATCTAATTTATGATGTTATTTGGGAGAATGCAATTTATGATATTATATGGGAGAATCTAATTTATGATTTGATTGGGAGAATCTAATTTATGATTTGTTTGGGGGAATCCAATTTATGGTTTTGCTTGGGAGATTCTAATTTATGATTTTATGTGGGAGAATCTAACTTATGGTCTTGTATGGGAAAATATAATTTTTGGTTATGAATGGGAGAATCTAATAAATTGTAAGGTAAGGACGAATCTTTGGGTTTTATATGGTTTGAGTTTAGATTTGGTATGGGTGAATCTTTGGTTTTGTGTGGATTGAATTTAGGGTTTTGTATGACGGAATCATGGTTTGTATGGTGGTATTAGGGTTGTATGGTGGTATTTATAGTTGTATGGTGGTATTAGGGTTTACATGGTGGCATTGATGGTTGAATGGCGGTATTAGGGTTTGCATGGTTGAATTTAGGGTTTCACATGGAATTTTAGGGTTTGCATGAAAAAGGTTCAAAGGTTTGCATGGGGAGATTAATGTCTGCATGGGTATGAAATTTACGTGTGGAAAGTTAATTTGGGATGTAAGGAAGGTAATGTAAGTGTTGTTTGGGTGTTTGAGCACTTGGGATGAAAAATAGCATGTGGAGCAAATTAAGGGTACGGAGGAGACTGAATTAGAGTTTGGAATGATTAACTATGGGTTGTTGTGGTTAATTAGGGTTTGGTGTGGCTGATTAGGGTTTTTGTGTTATCATGTGTATGTGGTGATTAAAGTGTAAGTATGATGATAATATGGAATTTATGATTTATGATTCGTGCATGTCCATGGTGAAAGCCTTTGAATAAGATACTTAAGACACTAATCATTTAAAGTGGAAGATTATTGAGCCGAGTCCAGACCGATCCACCGGTCAGAAATAGTTGTTAGGACATGATGTCCTATGTGTAACCGATCCACCGGTAATAATAGTGGTCAGGCTTTGTACATGTGTGTTTTCGGCCCACCGGTAATAATAGTGGGGTGACTCGAGCACAATAAAAACAAACCAGAGTTACAAACGTTTAAAAGATACTAATCACTTATAGTGGAACACCATGTGAGCGGGAACCAGACTGATCCACCGGTCAGGAATAGTGGTGTGGACTTTGTCCCGCAAGTGACCGATCCACCGGCGAATAATAGTGGTGTAGACTTTGTCCCGCAAGAGACCGGCCCACCGGAAATAATATTGGGGTGTTCCTGTACTTATATGGATTTGATAAAAGGCATGGTGTGAAATGAGATTTGATCAAAGATTAATTAAATAAATAATCTGGACTATAGATGGGCCTTTGTACTTTTACCTGGATGATCACATGAGTTATGTTATCATGATTATGCCCTGTTATTATTCTGCATGGATTATGTGCTTATGTGTTGGCCTTAGTGCTCGGTTACCTTACTCAGTACGTAGCGTACTGATCACCCTTTTCATGGGTGCTGCTCATTCCCACGAATAGTATGCCCTTCTGACTTTATGCAGGTGGGCGAGACATCAGTTGGGGCTGTGTGTTGAGCTTGTTTTGGCTCAAAGTTCGAGAGAGTCATGGTCCTATTCATTCTTTATGCAATTTAACTCCTTTTGTTATTTCTTTGGTATAGTATTTACCATTTTGCGATTCATTACTCGATCGAGTATTTTAAATGAACATTTTATCGATTGTAAGCTTATTTCTCTTTTGGAAATGAATTACAATTCTTTATGCGTACTCTAATTTTGTTTCACAACCGTTTAATGCTTATTTGGAGTTTAGTTTCTCTTGATTTATAATTGATTATTCTTTTCTTTAGCTTTAGCACTTGGTACTGGAACGGTCGGAGAGAACCGGTCTAGTATTAAGCGTGGCGGTAACATTCCCAGAATTCACGAGTTTTAAAATAAGTACTTTAATTACTTCCGCTTTAAAAAAAAGTAGTGAATTATGGGGTGCTAGATTCCGTCATACAAAACCCTAAATTCAATCCAAACAAAACCAAAGATCTATCCATACCAAACCCTAGATCCAAACCAAGGAAAACCAAAAGATTTGTCCATATAATACAATTGATTAGATTCTCCTATTCATAACCACAAATTAGATTCTCCTAAATAGAACCATAAATTATATTCTCCCACACAAACCATAAGTTAGATTCTCCCAAATAAAACCATAAATTTTATTCTCCCACACAAAACCATAAATTAGATTCTCCATACAAAACCATAATTTAGATTCCTCCATATAAAACCATAAACTATATTCTCCCACACAAAACCATAAAAATCATAAATCAGATTCTCCCACACGAAACCCTAAAATTCTCCGTTTTATTTTTCCACTCATGAATCATTAAAATAATTAGGTCAACTCACCTCCCTTAGTCAACCTCTTTCCCCATCCTCCTTTTTCTTCCTTTCTCCCACACAAACACATCAACTCCCTCACATGTAGATCACAACACATATCATCACATATACATAATACATATGTCATGCAAATACACGAAATCATACTTCAACTCTACATCATACCACATACGACATAATTAATAATGATAAACATAGAATAAATAGCATACGAAGCACATAATGCACATAAACACACAAATGGCCTTAATAACACCCTTACCTAAAACGACACCGGTCTTGGAGCACACTTCTACGCCTCCTTAGGGCTTTGACCAAATGATAACATACTAATAAAAATAACATTAATAAAAGTCTAACTTTCCTAAGGATATAGAAATATTATAAAAGTTGATAATATAGGGTTAAATACTTTACCCTAATAATAATAATGATACTAAAATAATAATAGTAAAGATACTAAAAATAATATTAATGAGAATTTAAATAACAATAATAATAATAAAAAGGATATTATTCAAAAACAAAGTAAAATAAGGCTTCAGCCCCTTTACTAAAATAATACTAATAATAACATTAGTAAAATAAATAACCAAATTTAGTAATAATAATAATAATGAAATAATAATAATAATAATAATAATAATAATAATAATAATAATAATAATAATAACAATAACAATAACAATAACAATAACAATAATAATAATAGCAAAGGTAATAGTAAAGTAGTTGTAATATTAATAATTAAATAATAATAATAATAGTAATTTGAAATAGTAAAAATAAAATAATTATAATTATAATTATAATAACATATTAATATTAATAATAGTAATAATAGAAATAATAATAAGAATAAAAATAAAATCGAATTAAATATACAATAGGGCTTCAGCCCTCAATAGAAATAATAATCAAAACATTAATACTAATAATAATAATAATACATATTAAAAATAATAATAAATAATAATAATAATAATAATAGTATTAATATGCAAATAATTGAAATAAAATAATTTAAGGGTTATAAAAATAGGGAAAATGGCTGAGAGGGTCTAGGGTTCAACCTTAGGCTGGCAAGGATAGGCGGCACCGGCGGTGGTGCACGGAGGCGGCAGCGGTGGCCGGAAAAAGAGAAGAAAAGAGGAAAATTTGCATGCTGGGAAAAAGATAAGGAGAATTAAGGTGGGAGTTTGGATGTTTAGGGTTGCCCAAAAGGAGGGGGGTAGGATAGAGGTGGTGGCCAAATGGGAGAGAAGAAGAAAGAGAGAGAAGGAGAGGGAGAAAGAGGAAAAGAAAGGTAGGGGAAGGTCGAGCAGGGTCTGCAGAATAATTTGGAGGTGAAAGGAGCGGCGGAAACGACGGAAGAGGTGGCTAAGGGTGGTTCAAAGGGCGGCGGAGATAGAAAAATAGGTTGATAGGGAAGGCTATTTTGCACAGCCGGGGTGGCTCATGCAGGAAGAAACGAGAGATATGGGACGTTTGGTTAGCTAGAGGGAGATTCGAGGGAGAGTTTGGTGGCCAGATATGGCGGCGAAGTTGGCCAGAGACGGTAGAAGAGGCGTCTAAAGGGGCAGCGGTGGCAAGGACGGGAAATTCTGGGTAGGAGTTCAAGAGCTCGATACAGGTCCATTATGGGGGTATTTATAGGGTTAGAAGGGAGGCTAGGGTTCTGTGGGTCGGCGTGGGATTAGGAAAGTAGGGTTTTGATTTCGCTAACGGCGAGGTTGGCCGGTGGGAGCAAAATTCGGGCAGGGGAATACGCAGGAGAGAGAAAGAGCATTGCGCGATAACAAGGAGAGTTGGATTGGTCTATGCAGTCGCCGAATCAAGGGGGAGAGAAAGGGAGGAGATCGGCCGGTCAAAATGGGCGAGCTCGCCGACAAAAATCTTGGACGGGCGGAGTTGTTGCAGGTCGACGGTGGCTCGGGGAAGAAGATGGGGGTGCTGGACCGGGTGGCCAGTAAAGAAAGAAAAGAAAAAGAAAGGCGGCTAACCAGGCCAGGCGCAAGGGAGGAATAATTTAAATGAAACACAGAGTTTCAGTGGGAAATAACGCAAAACGTAGCGCATCGAGAGGTGGAAGAAGGAGGCAACGTCGCGCAGCTGGGTTGGGCCGAAGGAAAGGAAAAGGAGAAGTGGGTTGCAGGAGAGGCAGCCCAAATGGGAGAAAGGGGAGGAAAAAGAAAAATAAATATAAAAGAAAGAAAAAGGAAGAAGAAAAGGAAAAAGAAGAAGGGAAAAAGGAAAAATAATAATATTGGGTATTTAAATTAATTAAAATATTTGATATATTTAAAATTAATAATATTTGAATAAAATAATATTTAAATCCCTTTTTAGGTTAAATTAAGATTTTTGAAAGGTTTTCTATAAATTCCATTTTAATTAGCAAAACACCCAAATTTTCTCCAATTAAATTATTTATAAAATTCACATTAATTTGGAACTATTTTCTCCTTCTTATTTTAAATAAAATAATTTATTTAATTAATTTCTAAAATAAAACCCTTAATTAGCTAAAATACCCAAAACTTTTCTATTAAAAATTTATTTAATATTTTATTCTTAAATAGCTCTAATTAATTTTCTTTTATTTTAATAAAAAATAAATTATTTAATTAATGTTTATAATAAAACCTCATTTAAATATAATATTTAAAATTAGAAACTTTTGGGGCATTTCAGTAAGTCAAGGTTAAAATCAACATTAAGGTCAACCTATCAAGACCATAAAGACATCCTATGTCCATTTATTCATAAAAGATCCCTTAGGTTGAAAATAACTAAAACGCCCTTAAACCTCTAATTTCACCATTTTATCTATTTTTTTACAAAGCATCATTATTACAAGTAGCTTGTCATTAAAATATTGAAAGGTAAAAATACATAATATTTAAGTATATAATTAATCTATACAATATTAGCAATTGATTATATTTTTCACTTTTCATTGATTTTATGAATTAGCCCGAAAAACCCTAAGCATGCATTTCTCATGTGTCACATATTCCATGTAGCATGTACATATGTATTTAAATCATAATATGACATTTAATAGGGAAACTATCATCATGATCCTTGTGAGTAGATATCTCTAACCCTAGAACATATGAATATCAATTATCGCATACTAACTTTAATCATCCCTGTATGTTTTTTTTGGCTATTTATGTCAACCCTAGTTACCATGGAAATGATAACCATAGAGCACATATCATGGCATTTAAATCAAAGCTAGAAAAAAAATTATCATCCTTAGAAAAACCCTAGACATGTGTACGTAAATCATATAATATATTACTCATACATATAACTTAACTTATAATAATCATACATAACATTTATTTAACATATTACCATTTTATGATGCATGTCATAATACTTGAAAAATATAAAACCCTATCATGATTATAGGTTTAAAAAATCCTAATATGCTCACATATAAATTCTATGGCTTACACAAAAAGTTTAAAAAAATCCATCTTCTCCATGATCTTTAAGGATTACCTAATAAATTAACACTTAATAACATATATAAGTATTTAATATAACACAAAAATAATCTAAAATTAACTAAAAAAACTCAAAAAAAAAACCAATTTCCCAAAATAAGGCAACAAGGAAACCAACAAAACCCACAAAACAAAATAAGGAGGAAAGGGTGGGACTTGCCAAGGAGTGGAGGCAAGAAATGGTGCTCTAGGACATCGCCAGAGGGTGTAATTGGAAGGGATGACTAGTGCAGAGGGTTAAGCTATAATGAAGAAGGGTGCAGTAAGGTGGGGAGGATTGACACAAGTAGTTGAAGCCAAAAGTGGGTGATTGTTGGGTTCATGTGAAGCTTGGGTAAGGGCTTTAGTGGTGGAGGGTGTAGTAAGGAGGGGAGGTTCGTTACACTTGACTAAAGGTGGGGTGGAGATTTTGGTAAGTTTATACATTCTTTCTGAGGTAGTTTTGATAGGATTAGTTGAAGGTGTAGGTGTAGGATTGGTGGAAGTAAGAGTTTCTAGGGGGAAATGGTGAAAAATATAGCGAAGCACCCATAGATGGTGTTAAAGAGTTAAGAAGTTTTACTTGTTTATGGGAGCTTAGGGCAAGGATAGGAGAATGTGTGCTTTGTTTGGTGTTAATATATGAAACAATAATTAGAATAGGAGGGGTTTAAATGGAGGATGTTGTGAAGGGTGTTTTTGAGAAAAATAAGGAGAGGGAAACATGGAGGAGAGGGAGGCAAGGTGCTAAAGTGGCGTAGAGTAAATTGTGTCAGGAGGGGATGAGGGATATGTACCATCAATATACTATAGGTTCGAGGTAATTATTTTGGTAATGAACTTAGGTAAAATATCCGATTAATGAAATTATAGTTACCCTATATAACAGATACCAATTAAGGTCTAAATTATAATTAAATATAATAATCCACTCTTTAACAAATTTTAATCTAATTAAATTTATATCTAATATATCAAAATAATTCACATATTAATAATATATTTAACATAAATAACCCCTACATAATTATTATAACTAAATATGAATAATTATCGGTTTATAATTAGGGATTATAATAATAAGGTATTAAAAATATAGGCTAGGATATTCAAACCAAAGTTGGAAAAAGAAGAGAATTTGAATTTGTTAGGATTTGGTGTTTGATGTTGGATCATATGAAGGCTTTGAGTTTGTATATTCATTGTGAATACTCAAAGGAACTCAAGGAGAATGAGAGATCTTTAATTGTGGATTTGAAGATTCAAAGAATAATCAACTATATTCAAATGGTAGTGTATCTTCAAAGCTGAGTTTGCAGGTGGAAAGAGTTCATTTGAAGTTATAGAAGTGCTTCAAAATATATGATTTAAATTTGAGGAAATGATTAAATGTGTTATTAAGAAAGAATGAAGAAAACCTATTCACGGAAGGTTGAAGATATACTAAGATTCCTTATGATGGGGGTTTGAATATTCAAATATTTCATAAAGGTTGCATGGCTGCATGGGTTAAGGAAAGAAGGACCTATGAAGGTGGGCAATTCCATTGAGTGAAAGGCTAACCTAGATTTGATACCAAAATGATGTGAATCTTCTATGAAATTTGAATATTTGAATGTAAAGGGTTAGCTTTTGGATCATTAACTTAGAATTATAAGGATATAATATGAATCTTCAAGCAATAATAAATCAAGAACTCAATCAAAATACTAAACATTGAATGCATTATAACACACTTAAATGATCCTATCTATGAACACACAAAGTAATCTTAGCTTGTTATAATCACTCACAAAGAGAGATAACAAAGTAGTTCACTTGATCTAGATTTCAAAACTCATTTCAACAAGTATACAAAGGTGTCGACACGTGCCTTATATAAGTAGCCCTAGTAAATGTTACAACTAAATTTAACTAATAAGTAACTTAGTTAAAAAAATAATAAACTACTGTTCAGGATAAATAATATAGCCATCAGTCATATTATTGTTATAACCCCCTTTTTAAGCAAAACAATAATATTAACGTTGGCAATTCATTATCTTAATAATTTTAATTAGTTGTAACAATCTATAATTGACCTATATGTACCTAATTCCAACAAAAATTATAACAAAACAAACGTAGCTAATTATTACATGGAAATAACTAATAAGAATCCTAATTTACATAAGATGATAACTAGGTCTCTTTGACTTATAAGCTTGAACTCCATGCATAATAGCCTTCTTTAAATTGTAATAACTTATACCACATGAAATCATATGTAGACTAACAACTTGAAATCAATTAATCTCCTTCTTTCAAAGCTGTCACATACATACAAGAATTACTCAAAGTGAACTCATTAGGGTTAGAAATATTATTATCAAAGACATATTATGTGACTAACTCTATATCCAAGTATGCCAAATCTTTATCTTCTTGAGACTCCATGAATGCACCTACATTAATGGATATTGGTGGAATTGGTATTAGAGAAACTTCAAAGATGAATTAGACCACTTTCATAAAGTTGGAGTGGGATATTTTATAAGGTTTTGACAACCTATGGGTAAGAGTTCCCATAGACAAATATCTATGTTATGTTCCATCAGTCTTACATACATATCCCATATTATGTTGCTTACTTTTGTTAAGATTGCTTTTTAATTGAGTGGATGGGACGAATCAAGGTGTGAAGCAGGTTGTTAGAAATGATATAATGATTAATATAATGACTAGGTTTTATATTGATTGGTGGGTAAGTGACAAGTCTCTTGTCCACTACATTTCTTTGATTCTTTCCGATACTGATACTAACTACATTATGATGAGTTTCATGCTTCCTCATGGTGGATAGACGTGGAATTTATATTATCATATTTTGCTTATGAAGGTTCTAGCTAATATTGCTAGTGTCTACATTTCCACTTGACTTGAGGAAGCTAGTATTATGGTTAAGGGACTCACCAACAACAAACAATTCTCTATAACATCTACTTACCAACTCATGGAAGATATAGATTTTATAGGACCTCTTAAAGGGAAAAATATATGACATTTGAATATGTGGAAAAGGATATAGACATTTGGTTGCTTGAAATATCATGCTAGTCTAGGCGTTGTCGTCTAACTAAAGATGTTGCTTTTGACTAGTGTAGGGGAAATGAAAGCCTCATCCATGTGCTCTATGATTGTTCATTGAGTAGTGATTTTAGCTTATCTACATGAGCAAGTTGGTTTCTTCAACACGAGTGTAAGATTTTCTTGCAACAAACTTTTTGAGAACCAAAATCTTCTAGCTACGTAAGCCTTCCTAACTAACCACCTCTCCGCTGAGCATTTATAAGAATTGGTAAACTTGGAACAAAAGGGTGTTTTGTAATTAGTAGATCACACATTGTAGACTAGCTAACCTTTAGTAGCATGTTCCTAGAAAGGTGAATGAAGATTAGGTTCAACTTAATTCTATCGCATCCCTATCACTTAGGGAAAGTCTTATGAGGGGTTTGTTAAAAAACAATATGGACTAATTTTGTGAAGATTATTGTTGATTGTAGTGCGATTAGGAACCCAAGTATGATTGCTTTAGAATGTAAAACACCAAAATTTAATACTAAAAAGTTTCATTTTATATAACCAAAGTCATGTATGTTACTGCCACACTTATCATAAGCCTTGTTCCTTCACCTTTTTTATGCTAAGTGCTAAGGTTAAAACAAATCACAACCAGAATAAAATAGAAAAAATAAGAGAAAGTACATATATATAAGTTATGAATAATATTCTTTGTATATCAACATCATTTGTCAAAATATAACCAGGGACATAAGAGCATAAATGAAAATTAATACAAAAAAGCTATTACCCAAAAGTACACCATCGGTTTGCCCTAACTCTTAGACCCATAATCTCATTTCAAGAATGGGATCTCTCCTCAAGGACTCTCCTCTTGGTCACTATAATACAACTGGAGTCACTCCATACCCTTCACACAGTCATTTGTAAATGCAGTATCACTATGACTTCCTTATACTGAGTAAATCACAATACCTCATGAGCGGTAGCATATCCAACTTTCACATGATCACATAATAGTCTAAAAACATGCTCAAACATAAAGCACATGCCATTATAATTTTAAAAAACCATGGAATATTATTATAATGCCCATAAAAATCATAGTTGAAAATTTTTGTTTAATCAAAACCATACACAAAGATAGGGGTGCCACTGCCATCATCAGCATAGGCCTGGCCCCCAGCCAATCTCACACCAACCATAAGGCTATAAAAATTCACAAGGCATTAAACCAATTAGGACATAGAACCGTAATGACCCAAAAGATTCCTAATTAAAAAGGAAATCATAGTGTGTGATTAAAGATTCATTATAGAATGGAAAATAGTTACAACGTCAAAGCCTCTAAGGGTAAACAATAGTATAAATAGTAAGATAGGATAAAAAGCTGGAAAAAGAAGATTCACGATGACACTCGCTCTTGGGCCCTATGTCAAGTTCGACAGGCCTTACTTAGCCATGCCCAACACATAGAATGCAATATAGGTATCAAACACAGCATCTCCTACCTGCACTGACTCAGAAGGGGCCACTACTTGTGGGAATGAGCAACACCTATGAAACAAGTGATCACTACGCTATATATGGAGCATGTTAACCATATGGATAAGGCTATGCAAGTACAAATAGATAAGTGAGGCATACAATGTTTAATTCAGGTTCATAACATCATTCCAGACATAAACCATTATTTCTGTCTTACACGTTTCCCATATTATTTTCACTTGAGTAAAGGGACCTCACTACTATAGTCGGTGGACTAGAAAGCACTCCACGGGAAAAAATACACATGACCACTACTATAGCTGGTGGACGGGATATCACTCCACATGAGAGAATGCACCTGACCACTATTCTAGTCGGTGGACCAAAAATTACCCTAATTGGCCCTAACTCACGTGGTGTTCCACTATAAGTAGTTAATATCTTTCCTTGATTTAATTCCACATAAGTTTTGGTTCATCAAGCCCGGGACCCCCACTATTATAGCTGGTGGACCGAAAAACACTCCACAAAGCAAAATGCACCTAACCACTATTATAGCTGGTACACCAAAAATTATCCTCACTATGCTCAACTCGATAATCTTTCACTTTAAGTGTTTAGTATTTTCTCATATCTTATTCCACACTCAACCCCGACTATACACGCATGACCCATTGGGCATACCATTCTCACCCCATTATCCCAGTTCTCTTCGACAGCCCTATCCCATATCTTGGGACCTTTACACACCCTAGGACTCCAAAACTTCTTCCTCACCCTTTCCCACTCACAATGAGAAGCCCAAACTCTTTTACACGTGGATCAAGGCCCACTCACCATAACTCCATTTTGACTCAGCATCACGCTCTAGGGTTTCCTCTTTATACATCGCTCATTTTCCTCTTTGCTACCAAAACTACCACTCCACTCAAACCACAACCAATGTCACAACTTCACTACCCATCTTCCACACATGACTATGAATATCCTAGTTTGTTCCCCAAAACCTATCACTTCTTCTTTCTTTTATACCAACACCTCATCACCCAAACACCTTTCCACGTGGCTCACTTCTCCTCCATGTGACACCCTTCCATTCTTACCCCACACTCTAACCATTTCCATTAGTTTTCCCTTCCTCGCACACTTCTCCCACTTAGGGTTTCCTCCCAAACCCTATCCAAATCCCCTATACACCCTTCTACCAACCCATATACTAATTTTCACATATGGACTCTAATTTCCCCTACTACTCTTCACTTACCTTACTAAACCCTCAAGTCAACTTTTCATATGCAAAGGTCATCCCTAAGTAAAGAATAATCATCCTATGCAAGCCTTACACTCCTCATGCAAGATTTATTCCATCCTCTTATTGTATTCATATTACCCTTTATTTATCCACCCATAAGTCATGAGATACACAAGCCTTTATCACTTCCCTCTTATCACTCCACTCCCTTTACTTTTCTCATTTTCCCACGACTCCATCTTATTACTTAGGGACTCCAAGTATGCATGTCAAGTAGGGAAACCATATATAAGCACAACACAAGTACAAGTCACATTACCTTATTACATATGCTATAAAAACACATACAACTTACCTTAACTCCATGCTTAGCAAGCTACACTACAAGAGCATAATCCATATCCATATTAAGCACACACATAGAACCAACACACATAAACGCATGATACAAATTATTAGGCCTTAACAATATCCTTACCTAATATGACACCGAGCTTGGAGCACGCTTCCTATACCTCCTAAGAGGTCGGACTTTGTTTACCTATAAAAGGGAAACACTAGGATTATCTTCCCTGTTAGTTCTTTCATTATTCCCTACTTTACCTTTAGTAAGAACTAGTATTAGTGGTAGTAATAATAATAATAGTTTTTGTAGTATTAATAAGGGTATTATCAGTTAATTGGATAATAATACTATTAGGGGTAACATTAGCCAAAATAGGGTTAGGTAGTCAGCATAGTCATGGAAAAATATTAATAACAATATCAGTAATAATAATGACAATGACTTTAATAATAATAAAAATAAGGCTAAATTAATAATTATACCAAAATAATTCATACTTAAGTAATAGCAAGGGTTAGGGAACAACCTAAGTGAAGGTGGAAACTAGGTGGCGGCAGCGGTTTTGGGAAAGGTTGGTCCTTTGGAGCTAGAAGAGAGAAAGGGAGCTGGTAGTGGTGAGGTGGTAGACTCTTTGGATCGAGAGGGTTGTAGTGGTAGTGGTGATGCAGCAGGGTAGCAACACAAGTGGTAGTGGTTGTGGTGGCCAAGAGTGGTGGAGAAGGTTGGAGGAGGAAAGGGAGGGAGAAAGGGGAAATGAAGGATAGGAAAAGGTGGAGGAGGTTCTACCAGGTTGAGTGAGTGACCGAGGAGGCAGTGGTTGTGGTAGAGGAGGTAGCACATGGGGGTGAGAGGGGTGGCGATTAGTGTGGGCTATGTAGGGGAAGTTAAGGGCAGTGAACGACTTGGTTTGGTGGAGGGTAATGCAAGGAAGGGTTTGGGTGGTGGGGTTGCACAACGGCTATTAGGGCAATATCTAAAACTATAGTGGAGAGAAAGGTTGGATTTTTCTTAGTAGAGCAGAGGAAGTGAAATAAGGATAGTGAGGAGGTATTTATAGGTTAAGGGAGGGAGAAGATGAAAAGGGGGGAAGAGGAAAAGGGGGTAGAAGTGGTAGGAACTTGCCGGCATGAGCCTACAAAGGTGCAGGGGTGTAGGGTAGTGGAAGGGGAGAAGGGAAGGGAAAGGGCATACGGGGGAGGTAGGTATAAGATAGGTTTGGCACAAATTAGAAAGAAAAGGGATGGGACACTACTATAGAAGTTGTTTTAGACAATGTATAAAAGACAACAACAACCTATAATGCGAAGGAGAGAGAGAGAGAGAGAGAGAGAATAGAACATGTCGGGGCATACAATGGCAGGGGTAGGGAGTACGGTGGAAGGTAAAAACCACAACCTACAGTGCTAGGGAGGGAGAGAAGAGGAGAAAGAAGGAGTTGGGTCGGCCAATTGGGGGAAAAGAAAAGAAAGAAAAGAGAGAGAGAACTGAGGGCATAGGAGAAAAAAACAAAAAAGAGAGGTGGGATAGGCTCCGTGTGGGGGAGAGAAGAAAAGAGAGGAGAGGTTGGGCAACACAAGCGAGGCCCAATTGGGGGGAGAGGAAGAGGAAAAGAAAAAAGAGAAAGGAGATAAAGAAAGAAGGAAAGAAAGAAAGAAAGAAAAAGGGAAAAGAAGGGGGGAAAGGAAAATAGGGTAGTCGGGGTATTTAGGGCCTTTTTAGTATTTTTGAAATATTTAGAAATAACATAATTAGTAAAATAAATAATTAAACTCCTTTTTATATTATTTTAGAAATTTTTGGGTATATCTTCCTAAATGTTATTTTTGTTAGCAATTTACCCAATTCTTTACTAATTAAATCCTATGTTATTGCCTCCTTTTTTTATCTTAATTAATCCTATTATTCTATTAAATATATTATATTTAATTAATCTCATAAATAAATCCCTATTTTATTATAATTTTTTAAATTAGGATTTTAGGGTATTACATTACTGCCTCCTTAAAGAAAGACTTTGTCCGCAAAGTCACTTATTGGACTCAAGGGATAAGGAGAAACAATTCTAAGCTAATAGGGATAATAAAAACATGAATCACAATATCACTACCCTTTAAAGAAAAAGGGGTTTACTAAAGATTATTGTACCTATAGCAAAAAGTTTTGGATACGCCTTGTCATGTCTTTCTCAACTTCCCAAGAAGCTCCTTCAGTTCCTTGGTGGCTCTACAAAGCCTTCACAAGGGCAATAGCATTTGTGTTGGTCTTCCAGAGCGTGGTGTCAAAGATCTACATAAGTTAATCCTCATAAGTTAGGGAACCGTCAAGCTTGACCTCATTTGGCTGGATCACATGGTAAGGATCAATAACGTACTTTTGCAGCTACGAGATGTGGAATACATGGTGGACTCAAACCAACTTTGGAGGAAGGGCCAACTAATAAGAAACCTCACCTACCTGATCTAAGATCTCAAAGTGTCTGATGTACCTTGTGCTCAACTTGCCCTTTCTACTAAATCTCTGCACGCCCTTTGTGGGAGAAAACCTTAACAACACTTTCTCCCTAGGCACAAAATCACTACTTCGACACTTTCAATTAGCATAACTCTTTTGTCTGCTCTAAGCCACTCTAATCTGATCTTGAATCTGATAGACCTGCTTAGTCATCTCCCTGATCATCTTAGGTCCCAACACCACTATCTCACTAATGTCACTCTAACTCAAGGGAGTCCTACACTTTCGTCCATGTAATTCCTTGAAGGAAGCCACCCCTATAATAGCATGGTAGCTATTTTTGTATGACAATTCTATAAAGTGTTGGCGCTCTTCCCAACAACCATGGAAATCCAACACATAGACCCTCAGCACTTCTAGGGTTTGTATAGTCCACTTTGTATGTCTATCTATAGTAGGATGGAAATTTGTACTCATCTTCAACTTTGTCCCTAGGACTCCCTACAACTTCCTTCAAAAATAAGAGAGAAACCTCAAATCCCTATTGGATATAATGTCCTCTGGGACCCCATGTCGACTGACCACGTACTTCATGTAGGCACCTGCTAAGTAGTTCATAATCCACATGGACTTCATCGAAATAAATACGGTTGACTTGGTCAATCTATCCATAATGACCCAAATAGTTATAAGTAGATAGTATCTTTCCTTGATTTAATTTCATATAAGGTTTGGTTCATTGAGCCTGGGACCCTCACTATTATAATCGGTTGACCAAAAAACACTTCACAAGATAAAATGCACCTAACTACTATTATCGCCGGTGGATCAAAAATGATCCTCACTAGTCAGACTTGATAATATTTCACTTTAAGTGTTTATCATTTTCCTATATCTTATTCCACACTCAACCCGAACTAGACATGCATGACCCACTAGACATCCCATTCTCAACCTCTTATCCCAGTTCTCCTGAAAAGCCTTGTCCTATATCTTGGGACCTTTATGCACCTTAGGACTCCAATACTTCTTCTTCACCTTTTCCCACTCATAATGAGAAAATCAAACTCTTTTGCGCATGGATCAAGTCCCACTTCCCATAACTCCTATTTGACTCACCATCGCCCTCTAGGGTTTCCCTTAGAAACCCTAATCCTGCCTATGTGGCCTCACTTCTCCCTATTCTAAACCGCCTATGTTCCTCTTTGCTGCCAAAACTACCACTCTGCTCAAACCACACCCAACTTCACAACTTTACTTACCATTTTCCACACGTGACCATGAAAACCCTCGTTCATTCCCCAAACCCTAGCACTTCTCCTTTCTTTTATATCATCCCCTCATCACTCAAACACATTTCCACTTGGCTTATTTCTCCTCCATGTGACACCCTTCCATTCTTACTCCACACTCTAACCATTTTCATTATTTTTCCTTTCCTCGCATACTTCTCCTAGTTAGGGTTTCCTCCCAAACCCTACCCAAGTCCCCCATACACCCTTCTAACAACCCATATACTATTTTTCACATATGGACTCCAATTTCCCCAACTACTCTTCCATTACCTTATTCAAACGTCAAATCAAAATTTTCCACTTAAAAGTCATACCCATGCAAAGACTAACCATCCCATACAATCCTTACACACCCCATATAAAATTTATTCTATCCTCTTGTTTTATTCATATTATCCCTTTATTTATCCACCCATAAGTCATGAGATGCACAAGCCTTTCTCACTTCCCTCTTATCACTCCACTCCCTTTACTTTTCTTATTTTCCCACAACCCCATCTTATTAATTAGGTACTCCAAGTATGCATGTCAATAAGTGAAATACCCCAAAACCCTAATTTAGGAATTTTAGCATAATAACGAATTGTTGGGGAGAGTTAAGAAAATAAATTTCTTTAGTAGATAAAGAGGAAATTAATTGATGAAAATAAGGAGAAAATAATAAATAAGTTAGTTAGAAAATTTTGGGCTTTTGCTAATTAAAGTGGAAGTTAAAGACAAATTATCCAAAATAGCCTAATTTATTTAAAAATGAATTTAATTATTATACTTAATGTAATTATTATTAAAATTAAATATCTAAACTAAGTATATAAATAAATCAGGACCAAATACTCCAACCCAACCATTTTATCATTCCATAGTCTTTTTTCCTTTTCCTTTCCCTTTTTCCTTTTTCTTTCTTCCTTTCTTATTTAATTTTTCTCTCCTCCCCCGTCGCTTAGGCCTTCCCGCGGCCCAGCTTCTTCCCCCTCCTTTTCTCCTTCCCCGTGGCCCAGCATCATTCGCTGGCCATCACTTAGGTGCGACGCAGCGTTTTACCCTTCGATCCGTCGAAGCGTTGCGTCGCGTTAAATGAGCCTTATGACCGTTGCCCATCCAATGATGCGACGCCGCGTTTTGTCCCTCTAACCACTGAAATGCCGCGTTTGGTTTATGAAATTTATAACCGTTTCCAAACCGGTCGGCTCTCCCTCTTTTCCTTTTTCCCTGGACCGCTGGTCCACCCCCACCGTTGTCTTCTCCCTCGCGTAGGCCTGCAACTCGCAGCCTGCCACCGCCGACAACCTCCTACCGTCCGACAGTCTTTCCCTGCCATTGTCGTCCCTTTCTTTCCCCATTTCAACCCAGCATGTCCATCCTACCCCTCACGCGTTCTGTCTTCTTTCCTTTTTCCCACTCCCAGCCAAACGCACCCTACAAACCGCAGGGCATGCGCCGGCTGCCACCACCGGCCGGCCACCTACACACCTGCCCCCGTGTCCTCCCTTCTTTGTCGTTTTCCCCCTCCCAATTGCCTATAAATAACCCCTATTGGTAGCCATAATCAGCTCCCTTTTTGATTTTGCCCCGAAACCCTACCTCTCCGCCGCCTCAAAAAGTCAAGCTTTCCGCCGCCACCACTACCCACCGGGATCTTCCCTGCACCTACCTTGACAAAACCAAGCCACCACCACCCTCCGCCTTGCCCCGCACGTGCCGCCTTAGCCGTGCAAAGTTCCCATCCCAAAACAACCACGTTCAGCCCATCGTCGCCCCTTGCATCGCCTTCCGCCACCAATTCCGCCTCTACCAGCACCTCCACCACCCTCCAAAACGTCTAGCAGACCCTCCCCTACATTCCCACAACTCCATCTCCCCCTGCCTCCCTCTCCTTCTACCTCCCCCATCTTCCACCTCTCTCCACCACCCTCGGCCGCCGCGCCAACCACCGCGCGGCGCCACCCCTTGCCACGCCACCACCCTCATTCCACTCCCCTTCACCTGCTGCTTCTTCCCCTACCTCAAACTTCTCTTTTCATCCTCCCATCCAACCTCCACCTTAATCTTTCCCTTTCTTTTCCTCCTCCGCCATCGGCCATGCGCCGCCGCCGGACCACCACCAACCCTAGGTGGTTTTCCACCCACCCAAACCCTAATATTTCCTTTATATAACTGCTATTAAATTTAACTAATATTAATGTTATTATACTTATTATTATCATTATTATTATTTCTTTTATTATTATTATTATTATTACTTTTATTATTATTATTACTACTATTATCTCTATCATTAATGTTATTATTCTTACCAATACTATCATTCCTTCGATTTTATCTTCAATTTACTCAACATTATTATTATTATTATTATTATTATTAGTATTAGTATTAGTATTAGTATTATCATTATTATTATTATTATTATTACTATTATCATTATTATTATTATTATTACTTAACCTAACCTTATTTGGTTGTCATTATTGCCATTATTACTATTATTGTTGTCATATCTATTATACTTAACACCTTTATCATTATTGTTATTAGTAACACTACTTTTACTACTATCAATGTTATTTAACTCAAAGTTGGGGTGTTATCATGTTGTTGGTTAAATAAGAAGAATACTTGAATTTTGGTACCTTACCATTTAACATTATCCCTAACACTAGCATCACTACTATGATATCATTTGTAGTTATTACTATTATTATTACTATCACTATTTTTCCTATAGTTAGCATGAACCCTATTACTACAAGATTAGAACTAACGGGTCTAATAATATAAGGATAGCAATAAGTATCAAAAATAAATACATTCTAACTAGTAATATTTAATATACTAAATTTAAGATAAAAACCCTAGCTTTTGTATAATACCCTCTCTAGTAATAAGAACCTTAATCCTAAACTAGAATAAGGGTTGATGGTACTTTCAAGGGAAACTAATACTTAGTATTTTTCCCCTTTTATAGGTAATCCTAACCAAAGCCCTAAGGAGTTAGAGGAGCGTGCTCCAAGCCCGATGTCGCCTTAGGTAAGGACGAAGCTATGGCCTTGTGCTATGTGTGATATGGATGTGTTGAATGTTGTGTATGCCATGCTATGCCATGTATTATATAATTTGTGGATAACTTGTCTTATGTGTAGCGCAGCTTGGAGATTGAGGTATGGTGTATGTGCTTTCTATGACATGAGCATGACATGTATACGTATGATGTTTTGGATGTGTTATGATACGGCCCTCTAGGACATGCATGTTAGGGTAATTGGCAATATGAATTGGGAATAAAAGGATAACAAGAAAGGAATGGGAAGTGAGTTCACTAAGGGGGATATGAGGTTGACCTAAGTACCTCATGATCCATGAGAGAAGATTTAATAAGGGAGGAATGACCAAAATAAATGAGAGTTGGGAACCATGCATGGGAGTCGTAAAATTGGCATGGTGACTTGGGGTGTTTGCATGGGATGGCTAAATTTTGCATGGGGGTGAATCTTACGTGAGAAAAGTTGAATTAGCGTGTAAATAAGAGAATGGGAGAGTTGTGGGGTGATTGGAGACTTGGCATGAAAAATAGTACGTAGGTTGGTGCAAGGGTGTATAAGGGACCCGATTAGGGTTTTTGGGGAGAAAGTGGAAATTTGGGAAGTGTAAAAGTAAGAATGATTAAGGAAGGGTGGAGTATGGGTTAAGAGTGAGAATTCAATTATATAAAAGATGAGTATGGGTTTCCATGTGAAAGAAGAGACTTGGGGATGAAAGAGAGAGAGATTACTTGTGGAAGAAGTAAGGTACTAGGGTTTGATGTGGTCAACTAGGGTTTTGCCGGTCACATGCAAGGTCGAGGAATAAAATGATATGCCTTGGGGTTTAACCTAATAAGGGTGAAATGTGGGGTGAAGAACAAGTGATGGTAAGGTAAGTGAGAAGAAGTTGGGCCACATAGGTCCAACTAGGGTTTCTAAGGGGGAAAACCCTATAGGTCGAGAATGGGCAAGATCGATGTCATCGGGCGTTGGGCTTAACCTACACTCTCAAGGGTTGGTCTTTCATTAGGTGTGAGCATAGGGGAGAGAATGTCGGGGTGTGATAAGGGGTGCAGGAATCTCAAAATATGGGACAGGCCCTCTTGAAAGAAAAGCGGTAGAACATCGATGATATGCATGTCAAGGGTGGAATGTGTTTTAATAAGACACGGATAAGACATTAATCACATAAAGTGAAAGATTGTTGAGTCAGGGCCAGTCTGGTCCACCGGCAAATAATAGTGGTCAGAGGCGTTCTGCCCTGTGTGTTTCGTTCCGGTCTACCGGCAATAATAGTGGTCAGAGGTGTTCTGCCCTGTGTATTTTGTTCCGGTCCACCGGCAATAATAGTGGTCAGAGGCGTTCTGCCTTGTGTTTTTCGTTTCGGTCCACCGACAATAATAGTGGTCAGAGGCGTTCTGCCTTGTGCATTTCGTTCCGGTCCACCGGCAATAATTGTGGTTAGAGGCATTCTACCCTGTGTATTTATCTTCCGGTCCATCGGCTATAATAGTGGGGAATTTCGTGCTCAACAAACCAAAGTAAATAAGTTAATCCATGGGAAAAATACTAAGTACTTACAGCGAAACACCATGTGAGTCAGGGCCAGTCCGGTCCACCGGTAAGAATAGTGGTCAGAGGTGTTCTACCCTGTGTGTTTACTTCCGGTCCACCGACTATAATAGTGGGGTTCCCGCACTCACATGGACTATTAAAGAATATGTGTGGAATGGACATATTATTAATGAGAATAAAGAATAATGTCACCGAGAAAGTAATCAGGCCTTACCATGTGTGTTATCGCATGTTGCCTATATGATTGTGCTATGTGTGTTAGATGGTATGATTGTATACTTGGCCTTAGCGCACTCGCTACCTTACTCAGTATTGGACCGGTACTGATACTACCTTGATTGAATGGGTCCTGTGATGATCCACCGATGGTGGGGAACAGACCTCCTGTGCAGGTTTATGATCGGGTACTATTTTGGGGTGGAAGGCTTGACTTGAGTGAGTAGGCAATCCGGATATTGATCCTTCGGGACTTGTTTTATTTAGCTGTATTTTGTACTACGCTTCATGTTTTGAAATCGTACTCTTAAGTTGTACTCCTAAACCGTATTCTAAATACTAATTGACTTGTGTTTCGTTAATGATTTATGTCAAATGCCGGCTCATGTTTTAATATTTCGCACTTGATGTTGTTTGGTTTTAGCCTTAGCACTTAGTACTGGAGCGGTAGAAGTGTGTCGGTCTAGTACTAAATGTGGTGGTAACGCCCCCGAGTTTACGGTTTTTATCTTTCGCTTCTGCTTAACCTTTTTATTTAAACGAAATTTTTCAGTAGTAAATTTGGGGGTGTTACAATTAGGGCAACCATACATGATCACAACACAATAATAAGTCACATTACCAAATTATACATGCTATAAAAACACATACAACTTACCTCGGCTCCATGCTTAGTAAGCTGAGCTACAAGGGCATAATCCATATCCATATAAAGTACACACATAAATACATGATACACATTATTAGGCCTTGACCATATCCTTATCTAAAACAATACCGGATTTTGAGAACACTTCCTACGCCACCTTAGATGTTGCACTTGGTTCACTTATAAGAAGGAAACACTAGGGTTAACTTCCCTCTTATTACTTTCATTATTCCCTACCTTGCCTTTAGTAAGAACTAGTATTAGTGGTAGTAATAATAATAATAATAATATTTTTAGTAGTATTAATAAGTGTATTATCATTAAAGTAGTTAACAATACTATTGGGGTGACATTATCCAAAATAGGGTTAGGTAGTCATCATAGTCATGGTAGAATATTAATAACAATATCAATAATAATAATGATAATAAATTTAATAATAATGATGATGATGATGATACTTATAAGACTAAAATAATAATTATACCAAAATAATTCATACTAAAGCAATAGCAAGGGTTAGGGCAAAACCTAAGTGAAGGGGGTAGCTAGTGGGGCGGCAGCGGTGGCACACAGCGGTGATAGTTTGAGGTGGCAGTGGTGGAAGTGGTGGTGGTTTTGGGCAAGGTTGGTCTTTTAGGGCTGGAAGAGAGAGAGGGAAGTGGTGGTTATGAGGTGGTAGACTGTTTGGACTGAGAGGGTTGTAGTAGTGGTGGTGGCGTAGTAGTGTGGCAGCACAGGTGGTGGCGGCTGTGGTGGCTGAGAGTGGTGGAGAAGGAGGGAGGAGGAAGGAGAGGGGGAAAGGGAAAAGGTAGGGTAGGGGATGGTAGAGAAGGTTCTGTAGGGTTAAGTGGGTGTCAAAGGAGGTGATGATTATGGAAAAGGAGGTGACGCACAAATGCGAAAGGGGTGGTAATGGGGTGCAATAGGGTAGCTCAAGCTACCTACTTTGTATCATTGAGGTGGGTTATGTAGGGGAAGTTAAGAGCAGTAGGTGGCTTGGTTTGGTGGAGGGTGATGTAAGGAAGGGGTTTGGTGGTGTTTTGAGTGGTGGCATTACACGGCGGTGGCTAGGGCAACATCTAAAGATGAGGTGGCAAGAAGGGTCGAGTTTCTTAGGTTGAGCAAAGGAAGTGAAATGGGGATGGTGAGGGGGTATCTCTAGGTCGAGGGAGGGAGAAGATGATAAAGGGGGAAGAGGACAAGGGGCAGGAGTGGAAGGAGCTCGTCGACTAGTGGTGGCAAGCTAGTACGAGCCTACAAAAGTACAGGGGTGTAGGGTTGTAAAGGGGGAGAAGGGAAGGGAATGGGCACGCGGGGTAGGTAGGTATAGGGTGGGTTTTCCTCAAACTAGAAAGGAAAGGGATGGGGTGAGAGAAGAGAGTAGGTCGGGACATATAATGGTAGGGAGAAGGAGGATGGTGGCAGGTTGTAGGCCGACTTGTAGCGCAAGGGAGGGAGAAGGGAGGAGGAAGAAGAAGGAGCTAGAATGGCCGACTAGGGGAAAAGGAAAGAAAGAAAGGAGAGGGAGAACCGAGTGGGTGAAGGAGAAGAAAAGAGAAAGGAGAGGCAGGCTAGGCTCTACGTGGGGGAAAGAAGAGAGGAGAGAGGGAGGTTGGACCGCACGAGCGAGGCCTAACTAGGGGGAGAGGAAGTGAAAAAGAAAAAGAAGAAAAGGAAAGAAAGGAAAAGGAAAATGAAGGAAAATAGGGTAGTTGGAGTATTTAGGGTCTTTTTGGTATTTTTGAAATATTTTGAAATAACAAAATCAGTAAAATAAATAATTAATATCCTTTTTATATTAATTTAGAAATTTTGGGGTATATTTTGCTAAATTTTATTTTTGTTAGCAATTTAGCGTAATCTTCCCTAATTAAATCCTATGTTATTTCCCACATTTTTTTCTTTGTTACTCCCATTATTCTATTAAAAATATTATATTTAATTAATCTCACAAATAAATTCCTATTTTATTATAATTTCCTAAATTAAGAATTTTGGGGTATTACAATTATCTATAACCATTAGGGTTCACATTCATTGCTCAACCATATTTAAATAAAACACAACATCTCAAGTGCTTCCAAAAATACATAGTAGGGAATAGAGGCAACTACCAAATTAATAATTCAAAATACTAAAGATAGGGCATTAAGATGACTACTAAGTCAACAATCTAAAACATACCAAGGCCACCAACAAACACTCCTTCATTGTTTATCTAACTCAAGGGGATACAAACAACATAGAGACACTAAGTTATACCTATTCATACTAGTGCATGAAGGAAACACAATAATCTTATTATAGAACCTAGGGACATTGTGGTACACTTGGTTAGACCAACACATATAGGTAGCACAATATTCTCCAACCTTAGTTACCTAATTCTTAAGTATTGATATATCCTATAAAGCCCATAGGTTACTTATAGATTAGATATGTGCCATATTAGGGTATAGTGACACAACCACAAACTAACTCAAATGAGGGCTGACACCTCAATTCTAAGGTAGCTAACATTAGAGAGTGACTATTCTCAAACTCGAGGACTTCTACATTAAGTATTAATATTCTATGAGGTGGTCACAAAAATTATATACTGCACCAACATTCCCATTTACAAATTTAACCATTTTTCTCTTATTTTCAATTATTAAGATAAAGCCTAAGGTCATCATTGCATTTCAAAGTCAAAGTCAAGTTAATACTAAGTTCAATTTGCCAAAATTCTAAGGTCATCATATGTCTAATTGTTCTCATTAGGTGGAAAAGACCAAACTGCCTCCAAACCCTAATTTCATCATTATCATCTAATTTCATTTATTATGAGTAATTTTTCATGAAAAAGGCTGAAAGAAAATAGTTCATAATATTTTACTAAGTAAGCAATCGTTATGATTTTAACAATTGACTATAATTTCCACTTTTTATGCATTTATTGGGTTACACCCACAAACCCTAATCGTGCAATTCTTACATGTCACATATTCCATAAAGCATGTACGTACACATTCAAAGCATATCATGACATTTAATAGGGTAATTATCATCATGATATATGTAGAAAAATATCTCTAATCCTAAAACATGAAAATACTAATTATTGTATTCTAATCATAATCATACGTGTATGTTTTTATACTATTTATTCCAACCCTTGCTACCATGAAAAAGAAAATCATGGTGCAATAAACATGGAATTTGAAACTAACTTGAAAAATTACAAACCCTATATATATAACTTAACTTGCAACAATCATACATACTATTTATTTAACGTGATATCATTTTATCATACATATTATAATACTCAAAAAAGATAAAAGTATAGCATGGTTCTAGGTCTAAAAAATCCTAATAAGCTTGTGTATAATTTCTACCATCTTATGGTTGATTGAATTTACCTAAATCCAAACATAAATAAAAAGTAGAGAAATCTTCTCCTTTAAGATCCTCAAGGATAACCTAAGAAATTAATACCCAATAAGACATATATTAACATCAATAATAAAAAAATCAATGGCTAGTATGAACTAAAAACAACTCAAGAAAAAAGAGGTTAGGAAATAACCACGGAAAAGGAGGATTACGCAAGGTAACAATGCAACACGATGTAACAATGGATAAACTCATATTACAAGGGCCTAGCTAGAGGTGGCAATCGAGTAGGGCAGGTCGGGTTCGGGGTGGGTCATAGCAAGTTGCGTCATTTAACTTTTGAGGGTCGGTTGTGGGTCAGGTCGGATCATTTTTGGTTCTGGTCATTTCTAGTCATTTCTTTATTTAGGTCGGGTCAGTTTTAGTTCGGGTCATCTCGGGTTAATTTGTCGGGTCAGGTTGGGTTCAGATTAAACAAACTCGGGTTCAGATCATTTCGGGTTAACTTGACGGGTAGGGTCGGGTTGGTTTCAGGTCATTTTTTGGTTCATATGACTAGGTAGCTTCGGCCCGTTCGGGTCATTTCGTGCAATATAATGGGTTGGTCCCGTTGGGTCTGAGTTGTTAACTTAATGGGTCAGGTCTTTTCATATAATTTGATGGGTTGGATTTGAGTAGTTATGAGTTAACTTGATGGGTCGGGTCAGGTAAAGTTTTGATGGGTTGAGTCAAATTCAAATCCAGGTAATTATTATTTATTATATTGTAAATATTAGAAATAATCATAAGATTACTATTACAAATAAATGAATTAATAATATTAGATACACTTTATTTTCATAATTAAATATAAAGATATTTATAAATTTTAATAATGAAAAACATTACATGATTGAATCTAACAAAGATATTTATCATTTATTCTAATTTATTTGATTACTTAAAATATTTAATTACTTAAAAAAGATATTTTTACAAAATAAAGGTGATCATAACATGACTATACAACGTATAATTATCATTTATTACATTGTAAATATTAGAGACAATCATAAGATTACTAGTATAGATAAATGAAATAAGAATATTATATTTGCTTTATTTTTACAAGTAAATAATAAAGATATTTATAAGTTTTAACAATATTATATTTGATTACTTAAAGTATTTATAAATTTTATAAGTAAAAATATTAGATATTTATCATATATTATATTTATTTGATTACTTAAAATATTTGATTTCTTAAAAAAAGATAATTTATAAAATAAATGTGATCATAAACATGGCTATACAATGTATAATTATCATTTATTAAAATATAAATAATAGATACAGTCATAAGATTACTAGTACAGATAAATGAAATAAGAACATTATATGTGCTTTATATTTACAAGTAAATAATGAAAATATTTATAAGTTTTAACAATAGTATATTTGAATACTTAAAATATTTATAAATTTTACAAGTAAAAATATTAGATATTTATCATATATTATATTTTTTTGAGTACTTAAAATATTTGATTGCTTGAGAAAAGATACATTTATAAAATAAATGTGATTATAAATATGATTATATAGTGTATAATTATCATTTATTACATTGTAAATATTAGAAACAGTCATAAGATTACAAGTACAGATAAATGAAATAAGAACATTATATGTGCTTTATTTTTACAAGTAAATAATAAAGATATTTATAAGTTTTCACAATATTATATTTGATTACTTAAAATATTTATAAATTTTACAAGTAAAAATATTAGATATTTATCATTTATTATTTTTACTTGATTACTTAAAAAAAAGATAATTTTATAAACTACAGGTGAGCATAAGCATGACTATACAATTTATGATTATCATTTATTACATTGTAAATATTAGAGACAATCATAAGATTATTAGTAAAGATAAATGAAATAAGACTATTATATGTGTTTTATTTTACAAGTAAATTTTACAAATTTTACAAGTAAACATATTAGATATTTATCATATATTATATTTATTTGATTACTTAAAAAATATAATTTTATAAAATACAAGTGAGCATAAGCATGACTATACAATGTATAATTATCATTTATTACATTGTAAATATTAGAGACAATCATAAGATTACTAGTAAAGATAAATGAAATAAGAATATTATATGTGTTTTATTTTTACAAGTAAATAATAAAGATATTTATAAGTTTTCACAATATTATATTTCATTACTTAAAATATTTATAAATTTTACAAGTAAAAATATTAGATATTTATCATATATTATATTTATTTGATTACTTAAAAAAGATAAGTTTATAAAATACAGGTGAGCATAAGCATGCCTATACAATATATAATTGTCATTTATTATATTGTAAATATTAGAGACAATCATAAGATTACTAGTATAGATAAATAAAATAAGAATATTATATGTGCTTTATTTTTACAAGTAAATAATAAAGATTGTTTACCCAATTATGTTCGGATTTATCGGATTCATCCAATTAAACTATTTTGGATAAATTGATTATGCAATATACTTTGAAATGTACTTAATTTCATGTTGGTATTGTTAAATTGGGGAAATAGTATTGAAATATATCGGAATTGGATTGTTAGGTTAAAACTCTTGCAGATTTAAATTGGATTGTATAATTGAGTTATTTTATTATATTGATTATACAATGTGTTTTAGAGTATGTCTAATTTTAATTTTAAACCCTCAATTTAAATATTTGAATAAGATTTGACCGGATTTGTAGTTCGGGCTCAAAAACCTTAATTATGTTAAATTGGGTAATTCCTTAATAGTTTCTAATCAATTGAATATACAATATATTTTAGAATATGTCTAATTTCAATTTTGACCCGTCAATTTAAATAATTGAATAAGATTTGATTGAATTTGTTGTTCAGGCTCAAAAACCCTAATTATGTTAAATTGGGTAATTTCTTAATAGTTTTTAAACAATTAAGTATACAATATGTTTTAGAATATGTCTAATTTCAAGTTAAAACCATTAATTTAAATATTTGAATAAGATTTGACCAGATTTGTAGTTCGGGCTAAAAAACCCTAATTATATTAAATTGGGTAATTCCTTAATAGTTTTTAATCAATTGAGTATACAACATGTTTTAGAATATGTCTAATTTCAATTTTGAAATGTCAATTTAAATATTTAAATAAAATTTGACCGGATTTGCAGTTTGGGCTCAAAAACCTTAATTATGTTAAATTGGGTAATTTCTTAATAGTTTTTAATCAACTGAGTATACAATATGTTTTCGAATATATCTAATTTGAATTTTGAAACATCAATTTACATATTTGAATATGATTTGACCGGATCTGCAGTTTGCACTCAAAAACCTTAACTATGTTAAATTGAGTAATTTCTTAATAGTTTTTAATCAATTGAGTATACAATATGTTTTAAAATATGTCTAATTTTAATTTTAAACCATCAATTTAAATATTTGAATAATTTTTGACCGGATTTGCAGTTCGTGCTCAAACCCTAATTTTGTTAAATTGGGTAATTCCTTAATAGTTTTTAATCAATTGAGTATACAATATATTTTAGAATATGCCTAATTTCAATTTCAAACCGTCAATTTAAATATTTGAATAAGATTTGATTAAATTTGCAGTTCGGACTTAAAAACCTTAATTATGTTAAATTGGGTAATTCGTTAATAGTTTTTAATCAATTGATTATATGATATGTTTTAAAATATGTCTAATTTCTATTTTGAATTGTCAATTTAAATATTTGAATAAGATTTGGGCGAATTTGCATTTTAGACTAAAAAAACCCTAGTTATGCTAAATTGGGTAATTCCTTAATATTTTTTAATCAATTGAGTATACAATATGTTTTAGAATATTTTTAATTTTAATTTTGAACCATGAATTTAAATATTTGAATAAAATTTGATCGCATTTGCAGTTCAGGCTCAAAACCCCTAATTATGTTAAATTGGACAATTCCTTAATAGTTTTTAATCAATTGAATATACAATATATTTTAGAATATGTCTAATTTTAATTTCGAACCGTCAATTTAAATATTTGAATAATAATTGATCGAATTTGTTGTTCAGGCTCAAAAACCCTAATTATGTTAAATTAGGTAATTTCTTAATAGTTTTTAATCAATTGAGTATATAATATTTTATAAAATAAACCAGATTTATAGCACGATGGTGTTAAGAGTTAGTAATTTTAAATTGGTAACACTTGTAATTACAATTTTATTAGGTAACCTGTAACCACTATAATTAAATTTTCAGAGTCTGAATTTAATTTTTTATTTGTTATAAACTTATAATTTGTTTACTCTATGTAATTAATATAATATTTATTGTTTTAAAAATATGCATCAAAAGTTGGAGCTATGAGATTTTTTATATACTAAATGATATTGTATAGAATGTCTAGGGTAAAAGTATGAAAAATAAGTACAATTTATAAAATAATATATTTTTAAAAGCTTTAAATGAATAATAAAATATGTATAATTTATTATTATAATAGATTTTGATATCTGGTTGGATCAATGTCGGATCGGATCGGGTGAATGTCGGGTCGGGTCAACATCGAGTCGGGTTGCTAAAATTTTCAGGTCTTATTGGGTCGGGTTGGGTGGGTTGGGTCAACTTTTTTCCACTCTGGGCCTAGCAGCATCTGTTTCTTATGAGTTCATATTTGACACATTTTATACCCTTATAATCTTAGTTTTTGGTAGTTTATTTAACTAATATAGGGGAATAATTATTGTTTTATGCTTAAGTGGTAAAAATTGTATAAATTTTATTATATGAGCTAAAATGATATAAATTAAGTAAATTTAGAATAAAATAATATTTATTAATTTTATTTTGCAGGTTTTATTTTTAAGTAAAAGAAAAATATAAAAAAAAAAGTATTTCGACCTTTGGACCAACGGTTGAAGGCCGAAGGCCTAAAGGCCTGTAACAACAAAGCCAAACAAGACGGCCGCACGAAACAAAAAAGGAAAGTCAGCCGCAATAAGGGCTGACGTGGAAAGGCGGTCTGACGAAAAATAAAAGGAGCAGGAGAGGCTCGACCCAAACTGGAGAGACGACGCGGAGTGGGCGACAGAGCCTTCAAAGGCTCGGTCAAGCGCCGCAGGCCTGAGCAGAGGTCGAGAGCCTCAACAGGCTCGGCAGGGCGCGTCTCAAACTCACGGACGACGCGCAAAGGACAGCCGACGCATGGAGTTCGAGGCAGCACAGGTCGTCCACAACATCCTCCGTCAGCCTCTGTTAGCCGCCAACCGGAAAAAGAAAAAGAAGAAAGAATTTGGCACAGAAATCAAGGCACCGAGAGAGAAAATTAGAGAAGAATTTATACCAGTAGAATTTATTTCAGATAAAATTAATTTTTATCTGAATAAATTCTTGAACTTTTATCCAAAATTAATTCCGGTTATTTCTTTCTCTTATTTTTAATTTATATTTTAGATATATATTTCTGTGTAATTAATTATTTAATTATGGCTGGCTGATTATTTATTATTAGGGAATGAATTAAAACCCTAGATTATGATTTGAATTGTAATTTATTTTCTTTGTTTCGTGAGATTGTTTCTTGACTCTTTGTTAATTGCTATTGTTTATATGTATGATTCTGTCAAGTATAGTTTATTTGGTGCATGCCTTGTTCTGGTTCCTCATAAGTGACAGTATGTAGGATTATTTGCCTGCTAGGTGGCCATCTAAATATACTAGAATTTATATGTATAAATTGCAGCTAAGTTAGATAACAATTCACCTAATTGTTTTGTGATTCTAACCGAAGTGGTAAAACGTTTCAATACGTGTGGGTCAAGGAAAGGAAATTCAACTAGACATACGTTTTGTACTAGTCTAAGTACTTAGATTGACAGCCTTCCACTTACACTTAATGCATTAAATCTAGTTAAATATAGGAGCCGCTTGTTGCTGCTATACTGCTAGTATTTAATAGGATTAATATTGGCACTTTGTCGTATTAATTAATTAAGGGAAGTAATATAAGGTGTATGGACCTGCTTTTGGTGTGCAACTTGGTCGATCTCATTCTCATGATTAAATATTGACTTAGAAATAAATATTATATTACGACCTAATCTAGTGGTGGATTTTTATTTCCCTAACATATTTTTCATATCTGCGGTTTCCCATTATTTTCATTATTAGTTTATTTTATTTTGTTTATTCATTTTATTATTTTATTTATAACCCCCAATTAGTATTTTATTTATATATATTTATTCTATGTTATTTAGAATTTTTATTTTTATTTATTTTTAAGCTAGTTAAATAGAGGTGATCCCTCTCAATCCCCGGCTTAGAACGATACCCTTATTTACTAGTGCTACAATTGACAACAAGAGGGTTTAAATTGTGTGCCGGCTACAGTCACACCAGTTTCTCATGCAAAAAGGGAGGGGGCAACATCCACAACTCAAACAAGTAGGGTAGAACAAACGTGTAAGATTTAGGAAGAAAGGGCTTGACAACATCCAAGCTTGCCACGACAAGGAGGCATAAAGTCTTGGAGGCTCACGTAGTAGATCTAAGGGTGTAATTGTAATCCCTCAAAATTTTAGAAAACCTATAATTAAATAAATAGCTTTTATTTGAAATAAATTAGCTTTTAAAATTATTTAGTTTAATTATTTTATGGATTTTTGAGTATGTAAATTTGGATAGGAGTATTTAATAAATTAAAAATAAATATTTTGTTATTTTATCATATTATTTTTATTTAAATAATTTTTCAAACTAATATTTTACTAAAATTAGCCTTTTTGAACCAATATATTAATTTATATTGAATTAAATTATTGAATTAAATAATTTATCAAAAATATTATATTTTATTATTTTATAAATTAAGTTAGATTATTTTCTCATTTCTCTTTTTCTTTGTTTTTCTTTCTCCCTTTTTCCCCTTTTTCTTCTTTCCTTCCTTTTCCTTTTTTTTCTCCTTCGGGTCGCCCGCCAGGCCAACCTGCCTCCCCTCCTTGTACCTGGGCTGATGGCCCATTCTCCCCCCAGGCACAGTGGGCCCAGTCTCTTTTTTTTCCCTTGCCCAACCGGCCTGCTCCCTTATTTATTTCTTCTTCTTTTTTATGCCTCGACCCAGCAACGCCCCCTCCAACGCCTTCACTAACCTGTCTCCGTCGACCAGTGCTGCCAACTCGAGCACGCCGGCCACCGTCTGCCGCAACCACTGCCACCACCTACCTTCTTCTTCTTCTTCTTCTTCTCTCTCTCTCTCTCTCTTTCTCTCTCTCCCCTGCCTTTTTCATTGTTTTGGAAACTGGGCAGCCATTGATAGATGAGATTTATCGATTATTTTCATGTTTAAAAACATCATTTATCTCTCATTAATTCTATTAGATTTAATCTTTTCGTCGAGTTTCCTCCTTTGAATAGATTTTACAGGAAAGGAAAAAATGAAGAAATTCAAGGAGAAATCATTGAAAAGAAGAAATCAAGTAGAGAACACATCAAGAAATGTTGAATCAAGGAGAGCAAAGTTGGAAAGGGAACAAATACATCCAGAGAAGCTAAGCTGAAACTTTCAAAGGAATTGAGTGGAAAGAGCAAAAACACGGGGGTCCCATGTTTCATAAACACGGACCGTGTTATTTATCCCGAGCATCGATCTTTAAATCCTTGTCAGCAGAGGAGTTGGAAGAAAATAAGGGGGTCCTGTGTTTCCAAAATACGGACCGTGTTTCCATTTAAAAATGTGTAACTGTCCGTGCGACTTGTTTCTGATAAATTTTATTGAAGAAGAGTATTCAGGACAAAGAGGAAAAGAGATCGAAAACCATTAGAATGTATTTTTCTTCCTTTATTTCTCTAGAATATACATGTACTGCACAATTCCAACTTTTTGATCTTCTTGAATTCTATTGATGATTTGACATTCTGCACTTCAATTGATAAGTCTTCTCTATTCCTCTATAAATTTCAATATCTTCATTTTTGTTAAATCTCAATAGATTTTATGTAATTTCATTTGTGTTCACTATATTATCGTCTAATTGTTTTAATAGTAGAATTTGTGAATGTGTTGTTGTTATTAACTTTCAAGATTTATATGTAATTGTAGGAATTGTGAATATGCAGATATTTGAGTAATTTGAACAGTGGGATGATTTGAGGATGGAATTGTATCCTAATTATCATTTCATATGTTAAATGTTTGATTCTAGATGAAGTTTAATTGAATTAATGGATCGAATTGAATGATACCATATCATAGATTAAGATTTTTGAACTGATTAGATTGATCACCTATTTGGTTTAGAACTTGATCTTTGCTAAGACAATGAAATTAACTCATATTTGTTAATTAATTTGTCTATAGTAGTAAGAAGATTAATTATTAATCTTATCCATTAATTCGTGCAATTGCATAATCCGAGCTTGTGTGGTTATGGTTGTAGTTGGCTGCTTCCCGTTCATAATGATACCATTAATTGAATCTAGTGTTCGTAACCTAGGTTATTAAATAGGTATAAAATAAATTGAGAGCATATTCAATTTATTAAGGTTGAGAGGAAGTATGGGAATTTGTTAATCTGAATTTCCTAAGTCAACATTAAATTTTTAGAATCTTTCTTCTTATTTGAATGTATGGCATTTTAATTCCATCATCAAGTCATTCCTCCCTTATTTGTCAATTAGTGATTAAGATTTAGTACAATTAAGTTTAGTATAAGAATCAATGAAATTGTATAAACGGGGTTATAACATCAATAACCAAATTAGTGATTAGAACGTCATTCCTTGTGGGTTCGACTCCTTCTTGCCATATACTATGTATTTGGGATTTAGGATTTATTTATTAAATTTTTTGTGCATATGACAGTGCATCAAATTTTTGGCGCCGTTGCCGGGGAATGGCAATTATAATCTCTACTTTTGTTTTTGTTGTCGTGTCTTATTTTAGTTTTTGATAAATTCTTCACGTGAACTCATCTAATCTTTGATTGTGTGAAATCTTCAGGCACTCACAATTGAGATCATTTGCAATCGAGCATCAAGGACAAATTATTCCAGCTATAGATCCAAACTCATCTTCTCCAATCGCAACTAGGACGAGAAGGAAATTGGAACAAGCTAGTCAGATTCCATCTCCTTTTGAAGAAAGTTCCACAAATTTGGGAGAAGACCGTATAGAGGATTTGTGTAGTACACCTTGCTACATTAATCCACCAATGGCGGATCGAACTCTCAAGGAGCTAGCTGCTCATGTCTTCAACCCTAATCTTTTATGCATTAATTATCCTGCTGACAATGATACTTGTGAAATCAAACCTGGATTAATACGAGCTTTACCTATTTTTACAGGTTTTAGAGACAACAATTCCCTGGGTTCAGGTTGTTTCACCGACCTAAATAAATTTCTCAAGGAATTCCATATAGCTTGTTCTGATATGAAATCGAATGGAGTAAGTGTAGAACAACTTAAACTCAAAGCTTTTCCTTTTGCTTTAGCTGATGCTGCTAAGGAATGGTTATATGATCTACCAGCGGGCTAAGTAAATACTTGGACTGATATGCAAAAGGTTTTCCTTGAAAAATATTTTCCTTCATCAAGAGCAACTAATATAATAAAGGAAATATGTGGTATTAGGCAAGATGGAGGAGAATCTTTACATGAATATTGGGAACGTTTCAAGAAATTGTGTGGTAGTTGTCCTAATCATCAAATTAGTGAACAATTATTAATACAATATTTTTACGAAGGTTTATCTCCTATGGATCGCAATATGATAGATGCTGCTAGTGGTGGTGCTTTGGTTGATAAAACGCCCATCGAGGCTAAACGGTTAATTGCTAATATGGCATCTAACTCTCAATATTGTAATAGGGGTAATACTTCTATTTCTCAACAGGTGAAAGAAACCAATATTGCTGAATTAAAAACGCAATTATCCAATTTGACAGCTCTTGTGGAAAGAGTTGTAGGAGAAAAGATTCCTACTAAGGTATGTGGAATTTGTTCTTTTACTGGTCATCCAACTAACATGTGCCCTACTTTGCAGGAAGAACAACAAGTAAACGCCATTGGAGGACAACCATTACCAAAAAGGAATGATCCATTTGCTCCAACATATAATCCTGGATGGAAAGATCACCCGAATCTAAGGTATGGAAACACTCAACAAAGTGGTAACTCATATTTCCGACCACAGGTGTATCAAAATCAGCAAGGAGCAAACCCACCTCCCGGGTTTTTCCAAATTCCACCAAATCATCAAAGACCACTGTTTCAACCAATGCCTCCACCGCAAGTTCCACAACAATCAGGAGGTATGCCTTTGGAAGACTTGGTGAAATCTTTGGCTACCAATACATTACAGTTCCAACAAGAGACCAGAAATGGTATTAAGAATTTGGAAAATCAAGTGAGTCAACTAGCAGATTCCCTTGGAAAAATGCAAGCACAAGGCTCTTCAAAATTTCCTAGCCAGACTGAAAGAAATCCTAAGGAAAACGCTAGTGCTATCACGACTCGCAGTGGGAAACAATTGTCAGATCCAAGAAAAGTGAGTGAAGAAGATGACCCAAGGAAGGAGCCAGATGAAACAATGGCTGAAGAAGAAATAAAGGAAGATTCACAAAAAATGATGAAGAGTAAGTCACATTCTCCTATAAAAATTCATGCGCCTTTTCCTAGCAGATTGGCCAAAAACAAGAAGGTAAATCATGACAAGGAGATATTTGACATATTCAAGAAGGTAAAAGTTAATCTTCCTCTCATTGATGCGATCAAACAAGTACCAAGGTATGCAAAATTCCTTAAGAATTTGTGTACTAACAAAAGGAAACTTAATGAGAATGAGAAGGTAAGTGTGAGAGAAAATGTATCAGCAATATTGCAAAGAAAGCTTCCACCAAAGTGCAAAGATCCAGGTATTTTCACTATACCTTGCAAAATTGGAAACACGAGGTATGAAAAATGCATGCTTGACTTAGGTGCTTCAATAAATGTCATGCCTTTATCTATCTTTAACACCCTAAGTCTAGGTGATGCATTGTCGTATGCACAACAAATTTAATAAATAAATCCTAATTCTCAAATACGTAATATATAGCAAGAAGGAGTCGAACCCACAAGGAATGGTATATAATCAATAATTCCATAATCGATGTTAAAACCCCGGTTATGTAATAATATACAATTCTATCATCAATATCTAAACTATGGATAAATAATAAAACATTGTACTCACTAATTAATGAATAAGGATAGGAAGTATTGATTATGGAATTAGGATATCAAATAATCATGGAGAAACAAAATATTCTAAATGATTTAACGTTGACTTGTAGAAACTCATAATAATTCATCTCTTTGCTTTCTCTCAATTTTAATAAATTGAATAAGCTCTCAATTTATCACCTAACCAATTAATAACCTAGGTTAAGAACACTAGATTCAATTAATGGCAGCATTACGAATGGAAAGCAGTCAACTATGACCATAATCACATAAGCTCGGATCATGCAATCATACGAATTAATGGACAAGATTAATAATTAATCTTTTGCTACTATGGAAACGTTAATTAACAATTACGTATTAATTCCGTTATCCTAGCGTAGATTAAGATCTAAACTAGATAGGTGATCAGTCTAATTAGTTTAAATTCTTAATCTATGATGCGAGATCATTCAATTCCGTCCATCAATTCAATTAAATTCCATCTAGAATCATGAATTCAAAATCCAAAACCCTAATTCCATCATCAAATCCTCCTACCTTATATTATCTACATAATTGCAGTAACACACAATTAAATGCAATAATCTATAATTAACATCAATGCTTATAAATAAATTAACAATGAAACACTAAACACAAGAAAAATAATAATGCAGCAAAGAGAATTGAATTGCATTCAATCAAAAATCAAAACTTGCAATTAAAAGAGGAATGGAGTAGAACTTATCGAATTGAATTGCAGATTGTTGATTGTTCAATTGAATACAATGGAGAGAAAAAGAATTGGAATTAAAAATTACATGTGGTATCTAGAGAGTATAGAGAGAAAGAGAAAATCCCATTCTCGAACTCCCCCGAACCACCTTTTCGAATGTTCAAACTTTAGAAATATATCGGGGAAACGTTGCGCGAACGGTTACAGAATTTGAGAAAAACAGGGTCCGTGTTTAGGAAACACGGGACCCCCGTGTTTTTCCTTGAACTCTCGGCCAAATGCTGAATTTTAAGTGCTGAAATTTGTGTGCTGATAGAAAAACACGGGCCGTGTTTAGGAAACACGGGGGGGACGTGTTTCTTGTTCCTTCATTATTTCTTCATGAAATTTCAACACAATATTCCCTTTGATATATATTCTTCATTTCCAGTCTTTTCTTCCATTGATTCCATATCTATTGATGTGTTCTTTGTTGCCTTTTCTCTTTCCATCGATTTCTCCTTTGAATTTCTTCATTTTTATCTTTTCCTGCAAAATCTATCCAAAAGAGAAAAACTCGAGAAAAGATTACATGTTATAAAAGTAATGAGGAATAAATGACATTTTTACTTAGCAAAATAACATATAAATCTCATCGATCAAATACCCCCATGCTTAAATCGTTGCTTGTCCTCAAACAACATCATGTCTTGCACAAACGAAACATCAAGGATTACAAATGAGATAAGTTCTAAACTACAAGAACTATAAGATTCAATTTATTCATTCATAGAGTTTAACAATGCATTGGGACTTAAAACACTTATAAATCATAAAATCACAATGTTAAAAACAGTTTGGGTCACACATCTAACACACCTTATAAACAGTCTTATCAAATGCTTAAGTGGTTAGGGAATGAGAGTTAATATAGTTAGTATCTCACCATGCAAATTTAGATTAAGATTAATGAAATTTAAATAGGTAGATTCTTACTTTTGGTATGTGAAAACACTCACTCTTATATGTATAGGGTATGATGTGTTTACTCTCAAATCTTCTCCAAATGATAATGATCGCCTATATGTTTGCCATAATTCTCAATTCGCCACCGCTAAAAAGAACTAAAGTATATAAGAATCAAAAGGTCTTCAAATTTGGTTGTCATGGGGCTAGGGTTCTAAGGTGGGAAGGAATTTTGGGATTGTAGCTAGACTCTACCAACTAGAGAAGCAATTTCTTTATTTCAATTAAATAACAATTCCTCCTCTTTTCCTTTACTTCACCTCCTCCCTTTTTATTTAACTTCTTCTTTTTTTTTCTTTTTTTTTATCTTCACACCCTTCCATTCGACCAAATAACTTCAAAAGACATGAAATTTTATTCTCTTCTTCTTCTTCTTCTTTTCTTCTTCTTCTTCTTCTTTTCTTTTATTTTTTAGAAGAAAAATGCTTAGCCACTTCCTCCATTTGTTTTTATGATATCCACACCCCCATACTTAGATTTCACCTTATTAACAAAACATAAGTTCTCCTTGAAAATCTATTGCTCCACTAGTCGTAGAGTAAGGAGGAAAAATGCATATGGAGATTAGTTGTTAATAAAGGTTAGATCAATAGAATAAGGCTTTAGGCTCAAAGGGTTTATGCAATGGATAACAATTTTCAAGGTGAGCTATTTGGTCTTGTAGCTAACAAAGAAAGAAGAGTGCCTTTATCATTTTCAAATATCCTAAAGTTCTATGCAGTCTTGAAGAGAACTAATGGCAAATTCTAGTTTCACATATCATTGGAGAACACACACAAAAGAAAAAAAATATATTTTGGATAAGCAATGTATCCAAGGTTTAGGCTCAAGCGCTCACAATGTTATATCCACCAATTTTTGAATTTCATTTCATCTTATTCATAATTAATGCATGGATTGATTCCTAACCATTCTAACTTTCCTTCCTTCATCACTATCACAATCTCAAATTTTTTTTTTATAAGGAAGATGGTGATCAAATCAGTATTATGATTCAAAAATAGCCTTTATAAAACAATTTAGTCCCATTACTTTGGTTACCTAATGAATGAATAAATCAAATCTAACACTTCTTGTCTAGACACAAAAAAACACAAGATCACATAATTAGAAAACAAGGCACATGTATGCAAACACATTACTATATATATAGAAACAACATCAAAAACAGAAATAAAGATTACAATTGCCATTCCCCGGCAACGGCGCCAAAAATTTGATGCACTGTCGTATGCACAACAAATTTAATAAATAAATCCTAATTCCCAAATACGTAATATATGGCAAGAAGGAGTCGAACCCATAAGGAATGGTATATAATCAATAATTCCATAATCGATGTTAAAACCCCGGTTATGTAATAATATACAATTCTATCATCAATATCTAAACTATGGATAAATAATAAAACAGTGTACTCACTAATTAATGAATAAGGATAGGAAGTATTGATTATGGAATTAGGATATCAAATAATCATGGAGAAACGAAATATTCTAAATGATTTAACGTTGACTTGTAGAAACTCATAATAATTCATCTCTTTGCTTTCTCTCAATTTTAATAAATTGAATAAGCTCTCAATTTATCACCTAACCAATTAATAACCTAGGTTAAGAACACTAGATTCAATTAATGGCAGCATTACGAATGGAAAGCAGTCAACTATGACCATAATCACATAAGCTCGGATCATGCAATCATACGAATTAATGGACAAGATTAATAATTAATCTTTTGCTACTATGGAAACGTTAATTAACAATTACGTATTAATTCCGTTATCCTAGCGTAGATTAAGATCTAAACTAGATAGGTGATCAGTCTAATTAGTTTAAATTCTTAATCTATGATGCGAGATCATTCAATTCCGTCCATCAATTCAATTAAATTCCATCTAGAATCATGAATTCAAAATCCAAAACCCTAATTCCGTCATCAAATCCTCCTACCTTATATTATCTACATAATTGCAGTAACACACAATTAAATGCAATAATCTATAATTAACATCAATGCTTATAAATAAATTAACAATGAAACACTAAACACAAGAAAAATAATAATGCAGCAAAGAGAATTGAATTGCATTCAATCAAAAATCAAAACTTGCAATTAAAAGAGGAATGGAGTAGAACTTATCGAATTGAATTGTAGATTGTTGATTGTTCAATTGAATACAATGGAGAGAAAAAGAATTGGAATTACAAATTACATGTGGTATCTAGAGAGTATAGAGAGAAAGAGAAAATCCCATTCTCGAACTCCCCCGAACCACCTTTTCGAATGTTCAAACTTTAGAAATATATCGGGGAAACGTTGCGCGAACGGTTACAGAATTTGAGAAAAACAGGGTCCGTGTTTAGGAAACACGGGACCCCCGTGTTTTTCCTTGAACTCTCGGCCAAATGCTGAATTTTAAGTGCTGAAATTTGTGTGCTGATAGAAAAACACGGGTCGTGTTTAGGAAACACGGGGGGGACGTGTTTCTTGTTCCTTCATTATTTCTTCATGAAATTTCAACACAATATTCCCTTTGATATATATTCTTCATTTCCAGTCTTTTCTTCCATTGATTCCATATCTATTGATGTGTTCTTTGTTGCCTTTTCTCTTTCCATCGATTTCTCCTTTGAATTTCTTCATTTTTATCTTTTCCTGCAAAATCTATCCAAAAGAGAAAAACTCGAGAAAAGATTACATGTTATAAAAGTAATGAGGAATAAATGACATTTTTACTTAGCAAAATAACATATAAATCTCATCGATCACTAGGTCCCTTAAAGGAAACCCGTGTTGTTATCCAATTAGCTGATAGATCTAACACATATCCTGATGGGGTTATTGAGGATGTCTTAGTTCAAGTAAATGAGTTGGTTTTTCCTGCAGATTTTTATGTGTTAGATATGCAAGATAATGGTTTAGCTAACCCTTCTCCTATATTGTTGGGGAGACCATTCCTAAAAACCTCAAAAACAAAAATTGATGTCCACGATGGAGTGTTAACCATGGAATTTGACAGTGAAGTTATTAAGTTTAACATATATGATTCCATGCGATATCCTGCAGATGGTGAGGAGGTATCTATGATTTATGTCATTGAGAATTTAACTGAAATGGTGTACCAATTATCGTCAACTGATCCTTTGGAAATAACTTTGACACAAGGCATAGAAACTAAAAAATTGGAAGAATTGAACAAATTATATGACGTTGAGGAAGAAATCAAGGAGGTAGTGGCTGCTTTGGGAACATGTCCTAGTAGAATTGGAAAATTTGTGGATTTGCCATTGATAGTGGATAGACCTATACCTTCCATAGGTTAACCACCTGATTGGAACTTCCCATTTGAATTGATGTGTGATGTATCTAACTTTGCTGTTGGTGCGGTGTTAGGTCAAAGGATTGGGAAAGAGCCACACGTGATATATTATGCGTCACGAACATTGAATGAAGCTCAACTTAACTACATAACTACCGAAAAGCAGCTTCTTGCCATTGTCTTCGCTTTGGATAAATTTCATTCTTATCTATTAGGAACTGAAATAATTGTTTATTCTAATCATGCAGCGTTGAAATATCTGTTAACAAAGAAAGAGGCAAAACCACGACTGCTTAGATGGATTATTCTACTCCAAGAATTCAATATACGCATTAAAGATAAGAAAGGAACAGAAAACGGAGTAGAAGATCATCTAAGTCGGTTAATCAAAGAAGTTGAAGTTGAAGTACCCATCAATGAAGCATTTCTGGATGAGCAACTTCATGTCATTGGGAATGAGATACCATGGTATGCTGACATGGTAAATTTTCTAGTAGCTAAGGTATTTCCCTCACACTTTACAAAAGCACAGAAAGATAGAATGAAAAGTCAGGCAAAATATTTTGTATGGGACGATCCATAATTGTGGAAACAATGTGCCGATCAAATCATTAGAAGATGTATTCCTGATAGTGAGGTTTTGTCTATTTTACACTTTTGTCATAGTTATGCTTGTGGGGGACACTTTGGTCCCAAACGAACAGCTTATAAAATTTTAGAGAGTGGATTCTTTTGGCCTACATTGTTTAGGGATGCTCATGAATTTTGTAAGATGTGTGAAAACTGTCAAAAGACTGGGGGATTAGGTCCTAGAAATGATATGCCACAAAATCCCATCACAGCATGCGAAATCTTTGATGTTTGGGATATGGATTTTATGGGACCCTTTCCATCTTCTTTTGGATTCAAATACATTCTTTTTGCTATTGATTATGTATCAAAATGGGTGGAGGCGAAGGCCACCCATACTGATGATGCTAAGGTTGTAGCAGAATTTCTTCGAACTAACATTTTTGCAAGGTTTGGCGTACCAAGAGCCATCATTAACGACAAAGGTTCACACTTCTGCAAAAAAACCGTAGAAGCTCTATTAAAGAAATATCATGTGACACATCGAATATCTACAGCATATCATCCACAAACCAATGGTCAGGCCGAGGTATCCAACCAGGAAATCAAATCAATCTTGGAAAAATTGGTGAAACCAACAAGAAAGGATTGGAGCTTACATCTTAATGATGCTCTCTGGGCTTATCGTACAGCCTTCAAAACTCCAATTGGTATGTCTCCATATCGTCTGGTTTACGGTAAGCCTTGTCATCTACCGGTTGAGTTAGAACATAAAGCTTTTTGGGCCGTAAAGAAGTGTAACATGGAGTAAACTGAAGTTGGAAGAAATAGGCGACTCCAAATACAAGAATTGGAAGAAATAAGAAATGATGCTTTTGAAACTGCATTGAGATATAAAGATAGAACTAAGGCCGTTCATGATAAGTTCATTCTTAGAAAGAGTTTTGAAATTGGTCAAAAAGTTTTATTATATCATTCTCGATTGAAGTTGTTTCCAGGAAAATTGAGGTCGAGATGGATCGGCCCGTTTGTTGTTACTAATGTGTTTCCTCATGGTGCTATAGAAATTAAGAGTGAGAAAATAGGAAAGATGTGGAAGGTAAATGGAAACTGCCTCAAACCTTACTACGAAGGACATCAAGTGCACAATTTGGAAGTGGTTGATCTTACCACTCCCAATTATGAGGGTTGAATGACTCGCATTTTGTCACTTGGGAAACACCCAAGTGTTGTACATAAGTTTTCCGTATCTCGTACTTTTCTTTTTACATAGTTGGTATAAATTTGTATGTACATAATGTGTATATGTGTGGAAGTACATTAGTAGTTTAATTTAATTAAAAAAACACGAGGGGGTCGTATTTGTGAACACGGCTCGTGTTTTTCTCTCTGCAGGAAAACTTCAGAATTCCAGAGAGCTCCAAAATTAACACGGGGGGTCCGTATTTGTAAACACGACCCGTATTTTTCCCTCAGCGGAAAATTTCAAAATTCCAGAGAGCTCAAGAATTAACACGGGGGTCCGTATTTGTACACACGGCCAGTGTTTTTCTGTCTGCACAAAAATTTCAGAATTCCAGAGAGCTACAAAAATAACACGGGGGTACCGTATTTGTAAACAAGGCCTGTGTTACCTTCTCTATCAGAAACAGAATGTTTATCAACTAACACGGGGGTACCGTATTTCTGAAATACGGTCCGTGTTTCGCTCCAGCGAACTTTTTCTCCCTCGTGTTTTCAGATCTGAAAAAACACGGCCCTTTGTTCTCTTCATCTCCATATTTTCGCAGCGCCCCCTGCCTTCTTCTCCTTCAAAATCCTTCATTTGTCTCACTAAACCTTCAAATCTTAACAAATCCTACTCCATTAACCTTATATTATCTTCTCCATCCTTAATTTTCTTTTATCTGCAGATTTTTGTGTCATTCCATTACAGAAACCTGTAGCACCCTTCTTCTCAAACCCTAATTTGAATTCGAGCATTAACCCTTCCATTTTCTGGAAATTACATTAGGGTTTTTGTGGCATCTATCATTCCAATATTCTTCCCCTGATTTCTGCATTTTTATCACCTGTTTTCACACAATCAAGGTAAGTGTTTCTTTCCATCATGCAGAAATTTTGATGCGGCTTTCTTGCTTTTATTTACATATGCTGATACAATGAGATTGGACATTGGGTAATTTTGTTCCATGACTTGCACACTTATTAATTGGGATGAATGATATGGTTAGGGCATATGTATGCATTCAGTGAATATTGTTATAGTTATCATTGTAGCCTAATCATATTCTTCAAAGCAACATTATGTGTGTTGTAATTTCAAGTTTAAGACATTGTTTCTTATCATCCAATTGATAATTTTTGTGTAGATGGCACCGAAAAAGAAGCAGCGATATGAAGGCGAATCCTCAAGGTCCCGATCATCACCCACTCAAGCGAGACAACGACGTAATCAGCCCAACGATTTAGGTATAATTTTTACCACACCCGAACAACAACAAAGGTACGATTACTTGTCTCAAAGGCATATCACTAGCACTCGATATCTGGATGATGGCTGTTTACATACATTAGGTATTCATGATCAAGTCATGCGCATGCTTGAAACTATAGGCTTGCAAAACTTTGTCTATTGTACGAATCATACCTATAGGCGCTTGACTTTAGAATTTTTGAGTACTTTTGAACTTTATGCTAAAGTTGGTGACATTGGTGACACTAAAAATAATCAAGGGTATGTTTCTTTTCGCCTTTTTAATGAAGATAGGCAATTAGCAGTGCATGAACTTGCCCACATTTTTATGTTGCCTTCACAGGGGTTCCGATTCATTTTACCCTGGTTCCATGCCAACAATTTTTTCGCTAAAATAGGTGATATAGCGAATATGCCTACTCCCGATACCTTCCGCATTTCTGAAGCCAAATCCTCTAGTATTTAATAGGGAAATTAATTAAATAAATGATTTTGTTAAAATAAAAGGGAATTAATTATGGAAAATAAAGAAGAAAATGATAAATATTTTAATTAGAAAAAATTTGGGTGTTTTGCTAACTAAAATGGAATTTAGGAAAAATCTTTCAAAAATCCTAAATTAGCCTAAAAAAGGAATTAAATATTATTTTATTTAAATATTCTTATTTTTAAATATCCTAAAATACCAAAATGTCCTAAAAACCCCAATCAACATATTTTTCCTTTTCCTTTTTCTTTTCTTTCCTTTTTTCTCCTTCTTTTCCTTTTTTCTTTCTTTTTCTCCTTTCTCCTTTTCTTTTTCTCTTCTTCCTGATTTGGGCCAACTCACCCGTGGCCCAAATCCCTTCCTTTTTCTTTTCTCCTTCTGCCCAGCCAGGCCCTGTATGCTGTGTTTTCTTTTTTTTCCCCCATCACCGGGCTGGTTCCCTTTTTTTCTTTCCTTTCTTTTCTTTTCCGGACCACCCGGTCCACCTCTACCTTCTTCTTCTTCTTCCTCCCCCGTCGACCTATAACTCCCTCCCCCAACCTATGCCGTGAATTTTTCAGCCAACCACGTCACTGACCAGCCACTTTTCCTCTCTCTTCCCTGCTGACTCACCTGCCATTTCAACCATACCAACCCTCCTTCCTTCTTGCACCCCATTTCTTTCCCCCTAGCCAATCACACCCTGCCACGAACAAACATGTGCTGACCTGCCGTCACTTACCGGGGTGCCCTCACCTACCTACCCTTATTCTCCCATTCTCTTATGACCTCATCCCCCTCCAACTAGCCTATAAATACCCCCAAAAATCCCTCTCGTGCACCACCTCCCTTTCAGATGCCCTTGCCATCGTCGTTGCTCCGCGTCGTCGCTCGAGCCACACACAACACCACTCCCTGCATCACCCTCTACCAAACTATGCCACCCTCCACCCTCGATTTGCCTTGCATGAGCCACCCCGACCATGCAAATTTTCCTTCCTAAGCAGCCACACTTCCACCTCTACCGCCCTTTGCACTACCATTTTCCACCACTCATACCGCAACCACTACCTCCTACACCTTTCAAAATTCCCTGTAGACCTTCCTCTACCTTCCCCTACCCTCCTTTTTCCTTTCCTCCCTCTCCTCCTCCCTTTCTTCCTTTCCACCACACCCACCATCGTGCACTACCACCTTTGGCCGCACCACCGCCCTCATTCCGACCCTCTCAACTTGGGCATCCACCACCATCCCAACTTCCACCCTCACTCTCCCTATCCTATCCCTAGCACTCAACTATCTCTCTTTTCTCCCACTTTTCTTGCCACCGCCACCATGCACCACCGCTGGTGCCGCTAGTCACCACCAACCCTAGGTGTTACCCTAAACCCTTTCAACCCTTAAACCCTAACTATGCAAGCTTTATCCATTTTAATTGTATTACTACTACTACTACTACTACTACTACTACTACTACTACTACTATTACTATTAAGGGTCGAGACCCTATTTTATCATTAATTCGATTAGTATCATCATCATCATCATCATCATTATTATTAGTAGTAGTAGTAGTAGTAGTAGTAGTAGTATTAGTAGTAGTAGTAGTATCACTAGTAGTATTATGGTAGAAATATTTAAACTTTATATTATCATCATTTTAAATATTAATATTATTACTCTTATCCTTAGCAGTATTAGTATTGTATGAGTGTTACTATTATTATATTATTATTTTATCCCTAATCCTATCATTAGTCTTAGGCTTAAAAATACTAAGGTTTCTATTACTAGGAGAATTAGTATTATTTTTATTATTAATATCGCTATTTTTTCTATAACTAGTGTTAGTACTATTAGTAGGGAAAATAAAGCTATTAAATTTAATAATATGAATATGGCTATACATATTATTAAAAACCCTATTTTCACTTATAATGTTTCCTTTAATAATAGTAACCCTAATCTTAGAATAAAATAGGAAATAATGGTATTTTTGGTAGGAGGGAAACTAATCATTAGTTTTTCCCTTTTATAGGTGAAACCAGTCAAAACCCTAAGAAGGCATAGGAGAGTGCTCCAAGACCAGTGTCATGCTAGGTAAGGATGTAGCTATGGCCTTATATGTGCTATATGTTTTATATGCCTCGGATGCCATGTTTAATTATATGTTGTGTATCTTGTACTATTAGTTTAACTACTTTATATGTAATATAGCTTGGAGTTGAGGTATGCTCATGTGTTATCTTATGGCATGTGTATAATATGTATATGTTGTGATATATTATGGCCATTTAGGACATACATGCTAGGATATGTAATGTGATGATATAGGGTGAAAGGATGAAATATGAAAATGGGGAAGTAAGTTGACCAAAGGGAGATAAGTTGACCAAGGGATGTGGGTTTGACCTAAATATTTCATGATCCATGAGTGGAAGAATAAAAGGGGACTTAAAGCAAAATAAAGTGGATGACCTTTCCATGGGAGACTCTAGGGTTTTACATGGGAAAATCAAGGGTTTTGCATGGGAGTTTTTGTAACACCCCAAAATTCACTACTTTTTTTTAAAGCGGAATAATTTAAAATTTAAAAACTTGTGAATACTAGGGATGTTACCGCCATAGTTAGTACCAAACCGGTTCTCTCCGACGGTTTCAGTACCAAGTACTAAGGCTAAGAAAAGATTAACATTAAATTTAAACCAAAAGTTTATGAAAGAACTAGAAAGATTATAACACTAAAGATTAGAGTACGCGTAAAGAATTGTAATTCATTTCCAAAAGAGAAATAAACGTACAACTGATAAAAGGTTTATTTAAAATATGTAATACAAGTAATAAATCATAAAAGGATAAATCCAATATAAAAGAAATAGCAAAAGAAGATAAAATAACAAAAAGAGTGAATCATGCCACACTACGCTCGAACTTGGAGCCTAATATGCTCAACACTTAGCTCTGCCTGATGTTTCGCCCACCTACACAAAGTTAGAAGGGCCTACTACTCGTGGAAATAAGCAGCACCCATGAAAAGGGTGATCAGTATGCTACGTACTGAATAAGGTAACCGTGCACTAAGGCCAACACATAAAATCACATAAACCATGAAGAAGAATAACAAGAACATAAAGACCATTATGACAACATAATATCGTAATAATCATTCAAGTAGATACAAATAGGCCCAATTATAGTCTGAATTAATTACTTAATTAATCTCTAATCAGAAATCAATTAACACCATGCTTTTTATCAAATCCATGTGAGTTTGGGAACCCCACTATTATAGTTGGTGGACTGGATACATACAGGGCACATAGCTCCTGACCACTATTATTACCGGTGGACCGGAAAACACAGGGCATAAAGCTCATGACCATTATTATAGCCGCTGGACCGGAAAACACAGGGCAAAAAGCTCCTGACCACTATTATTCACCGGTGGACTGGTCTGGCCCCGACTCTCATGGTTTTCCACTATAAGTTCTTAGTATATTTTCTATGTCTTAGTACAAATATGTTTGGTTTTTTTAAGCACGAAATCCTCCACTATTATAGCCGATGGACAATAAATGCATAGGTATAAAGCCTGACCACTATTATTACCAGTGGACCAATCACATATAGGACATCATGCCCTAACTACTATTATTCGCCAGTAGATCGATCTGGGCCCAGGTCAACAATCTTCCACTTTAAATGATTTATGTATTACGATATCTTATTCAGAAACTTTACCCTAGACATGCATGAATCACTCCCTTTACACTTATCCTCCAACCGACTTGGACCACATCATGATATCCCTACATCTCTTATCTTGTCCAACAACCCTTCTTCTATACTCAAACTCAGATTAGAACTCCAACACCAAAATATGTGGGTCAAGGCCCACTACTACACACCTCTAAGTCCACGTAATTCCTTACTCTAGTGTTTTTCCCCAGAAACCCTAATTTAGGCCTACGTGGCCCATCCTACTCCACCTCACACAACCCAAATCATTTTAACACTCCACACATCACAACTTATAAATTTCCTCCTCATAATTACACTTAAATCACCAAATACACATGATACCACAAAAACCCTAAGCAGCCACACCAAACCCTAATTTTCCACACAAACCCTAGCTCGGTCTCCTATATACTCTTATATTGCTCCACGTAGTATTTTTCATCCAAAGTGTTCAAACACCCAAACAACACTTACATTACCTTCCTCACACCCCTAATTAACTTTTCATACGTAAACTTTACTCCCATGCAGATGTTAACCTCCCCATGCAAACCTTCAAACTTTTTCATGCAAACCATAGATCCATCCATGCAAAACCCTAGATTCCACCATACAAAACCCTAGATTTACTCACACCAAACCCTAAATTAAATCCATACAACACTATAGAATTTGCCATGCAAAACCCTAAGTCCATCAGTACCAACCCCTAGTTTAGATTCTCCCATGCAACACCATAAAATCTGCCATATAAAACCCCAAGTCTATTCATACAAAAATTTAGTTTAGATTCTCCCATGCAACACCATAGATTAGATTATCCCATGATACACCATAGATTAGATTCTCCCATACAAAACATAGATTAGATTCTCCCACACGAAACCCTAAATTTTCCCATTTTATTCTTCCACTTATGGATCATTAAAATACTTAGGTCAACTCATATCCCATGGTCAACTCATTTCCCCTTTAGTCAACACATTTCCCACTTTTCATTTTCAACCTTTTTCCCACACAATACCACTTTTATACATCCTCACATGCATGTCTAAAGGGTCACAAACCAATCATCACATACCACAATATTTCATCATATATACATAACACACATGCCATATAACAACATAAGAACACGCTTCAAATCCATGTCATACTACATACGAAATGATTATAATGATAAACATAGGATGAATAATATATAAAGCATATAATGCACATTAACACACATAGGCCTTAGTAACACCCTTACCTAAAACAACACCGGTCTTTGAGCACGCTCTTATGCCTCCTTAGGGCTTTAACTGGTCTCACCTATATGAGGGAAAAGCTAAAAATTATATTCCCTCCTATCAAAAATACTATTAACTACTAACTTATTCTAAGACTAGGCTTTTGATAAAATAATAAAATATTAATAAAAATGACATTAACTAATTACTATCTTGCTAAAGATATAAGAAATAACAGTAATATTATAAAAGTTGATAATATAAGGTTGAAGACTTTACCCTAATAATAATAATAATGATATTAAAATAATAATAGCAAAGATACTAAAAATAATATCAATGTTAATGATAATAATAATAATAATAATAATAATAATAATAACAACAACAACAACAACAACAATAACAACAATAATAATAAGGGCATTATTCAAAAATAAAGTGAAATAAGGGCTTTGGCCCCTTTACCAAAATAATACTAATAATAACATTAGTAAAATTAATAACAAAATTTAGTAATAATAATAATAATAATGGAATAACAGTAATAATAATGATAAAAACCATACTAATATTGAAAAAATAATAATAATCACAATAGTAATGATAATAATTGAAGATAAAATGAAGTAGGGTTTCAACCCTACATTGAATAATAATAACTTATTAAATAATAATAATAACACTAATAATAATAATAAATGCTAATGATGATGATGATGATGATGATGATGATGATGATCATAATAATAACAATAATAATAATAATAATAAGACTTGATATTTATAATACTACTACTGCAATTCAAAATAGGCACAATAAGGTTTCAACCCTATATAGAATAATAATACTAATATTGATAATAATAATAATAATAATAATAATAATAATAATAATAATAATAATAATAATAATAACAACAACAACAAAAACAATAAATAAAATAAAAACTCATAATAATACTAATAATACTAATACTAATAATCTACTAAGCCAAATAGGGTCAGATCTAATAAGAAATAATAATACTAATAATATTGAACCTAATAGTAATAATAATAATAATAATACATAATAATTATAATAATAATAACATATTAATATTAATAATAAAGATAATAGCAACAATAATAATAATAATAATAATAATAATAATAATAATCAAATCTAAATAAAAATATAATAGGGCTTTGGACCTCAATAGAAATAATAATAAAAACATTAATAATAATAATAATAATAATAATAACAATAACAATAATAAAAGTAATAATAATAGTAATAATAGTAATATATATTTGAATAAATGAAACAAAATAAAATAAAGCTAGTGAAAATAGGGTAAAAGGGTTGAGAGGGTCTAGGGTTCAATCTTAGGCTGGTGGTGATAGGCCGTGCCGGCGGTGGAGCACGATGGCAGTGGCGGTGGCCAGAAAAAGAGAAGAAAAGGGGAAAAGTTGAAGGCTACGAACAAAATAGGGAGAATGAGGGTGGAAGTAAGGGTGATTATGGTTTCCAAGAAGGAGAGGAACAGAATGAGGGTGGCAGTGCACAGTGGCGGTGGTGGCAGCCAAAATGATGAGAAGAAGAAAAGGAGAGGAGAAGAGGGAGGAAGAGGAAAAGAAAGGTAGGGGAGATAGAGGAGGGTTTGCAGAACAGAATAAGAGGTGAATGAAGCAGTGGAAGCAGCGGTAGTGGTGGCGGACGACAGCGAGAATGTAATCCCCCAAAATTTTAGAAAACCTATAATTAAATAAATAACTTTTATTTGAAATAAATTAGCTTTTAAAATTACTTAGTGTAATTTTTTTTATGGATATTTGGATTATGTAAATGTGGATAGGAGTTTATAATAAATTAAAAATAAATATTTTGTTATTTTATCATATTGTTTTTATTTAAATAATTTTTCAAACTAATATTTTACTAAAATCATCCTTTTTGAGCCAATATATTTAATTATATTGAATTAAATTATTAAATTAAATAATTTATCAAAATATTATATTTTATTATTTTCTAAATTAAATTAAATTGTTTTTCCCTATTTTCTATTTTTCCTTCTTGTTCTTTTTCTTTTCCTTCTCCTTTTCTCCTTTTCCTCCTTCCTTTCTTTTTCTTTTTCTTCTTTTCCTAGCTCGGGCTGCCAGGCTTGCGCCCCTCCTTGCGCCTGGGCCAGCAGCCCATTCCTCCCCTCGCCCAGCCCCGCACAGCCCGACCCCCTCTCTTTTTTTTTCTCTCTTCCCTTCACCCTGGACCAGCCCAGCTTTTTTTTTCTTTTCCCTGCACCGGACCGGTTCGGTCTCCCTCCCTCTCCCTTCTTTCTTTCTCCTTCGACCACCCCGAGACCCTGACTCGTCACCATCACCATGCCTGCCGCCATGCCCGACCACCGAGACGCCAGCCACCACCCCTGCAACCACTGCCACCACCTGCATCCTCCTCCTCTCTCTCCCCCCTGCATTTTTCACCAAATTAGAACAGGGCAGCCATGCACCCCGTCCCGCATGGCTTCCCCTTACCCTCTTCGCCAACCTCCCCCCTGCCACCCTACGACGCCCTACCACCCTAGACACTGCCGCCGATCAGCCCTTGCCCCCTCTCTTCTCCCTCTTCTTTTTCTTCTCCCCTTCATCTCTTTTCTGCCCATCACTTCGAGCTCGTTACCCCTAATCCTCCCTTCTCTCTCTCATTTCCTTCCTCTCCCATTTCCACCCTGTTTTATGCATGTAGTTTTGTATTATGTGTGACGTTACGGGCCTGCTTTTCAGTGTGACTTTAAAGGGTTACTCAATACCATAGTACTGAAGGGTTCCATTCATGGGCCCCTACCTATTCAATGGGCAGTGTCCCTTGCAGGTCCAATTTCAGGTGCTACTTAAGCGGGCAACAGGAAAGAGAGTAAGGATTATCCGGACTGTTAGGGTTCTCCCTTTACTTTTACTTTCTGATTTAAAAGTATTTCTTGTTTTTGTAACCACCACTGGTGGATTCTAATTTGTAAAGTGTATTGCGCTACTCTGATTTAAACATGTTTTGGAAATCTAGCAAAGTGTATCTCATTCCTTTAGCCTTAGCACTTGGTACTGGAACGGTATGAGTGAACCGGTCTGGTACTAAGTGTGGCAGTAATATCCTCAAAATTCACCATTTTATATTTTTCTTCCGCTATTTGTTTTAAATAAACGAAATTTTTCAGTAGTGAATTTTGGGGGTGTTACAGAGAAGGGTGGTAGAGGTGAAAGAAAGGGCTGATCGGGAAGCAAATTTGCACAACCAAAGGGACTTGTGAAGGAATAATTAAGGGGGATGGGTGGTTTGGTTAGTTAGAGGGCGGTGCGGGGAGTACTTGGGTGGCCAGAACGGGCGACGATGTTTGCCAGAGGCGGTGAAAATGGCGTTTGAAGGAGCAGTGGCGTGTAAGGGGGATTTTTTTGGGTTGCGGGAAAAGGTCCCGAGATCGAGCTAATAGGGGGTATTAATAGATCTTAGATGAGAAATTAGGGTTATGTGAGTCGGCGTAGGAATAGGGAAGGTTGGTTCAAGCTCACCAGCGGCGAGGTTGCAAGCAAAATCTACGAAGAACGTGGCAAGGTTGGTTGGCTAAGAAAAACATCGTGTGCGAAAAGGAAGGGAGATGAGGCAGGTCAAGGTAGTTTGCATGTCAGGGGAGAGAAAGAGAAGTAATGGCTGGTCAAGGGAGTGTGACCGGTGGCAAAAAACTAGGGCGTTGGGCGGCGTAGTTGCAGGTCAGCGACGTTAGGGAAGGAGGAAGGAAGAAGAAGAAAGAAAAAGGAGTGGGGTGGACCGACGATTTGGGGAAAAAGAAAGAAAGGAAAAAGGAGGGGAGAACCGGTCAGAAGATGGGGGCAGATTAATGAAACGCGACGTTTGTGGGGGAAAAATGAAAAACGCGGCCCACTGATTGCAGAAGGAAAAACAAAATAAAGAAAAGGAAGAATGGGTTGCGAGAAGGAGAAGAGAAAGGAAGGAGGGCGACGGTCACGCAGGTTGGGTTGTGCCAAAGGAAATAAAGGAGGGTGAGAGGACTAGGCTGCGGGCTGGCCCATGTAAGGGAGAAGGTAAGAAAAAGAAAGGAAGAAGAAAGAAAAATAAAAAAAAAAAGGAAAAGGAAAAGGGGAAAAAAGGAAAAATAATGGGTTAGGTTAATCAAATTAATTGGGATATTTAAAAATAATAATATTTAAATAAAATAATATTTAAATTCGTTTTTAGAATAATTTAAGATTTTAGAAAGATTTTTCATAAATTCCATTTCAATTAGCAAATCCTTATAATTTTCTCAAATTAAATTATTTATAACATTATTATCAATTTGGAATTACTTTATCCTTCTTATTTTAAATAAAATAATTTATTTAATTAATTACCAAAATAAAATCCTTAGTTAAAATACGAAAATTTTCTAATAGAAATATTTATTATTTTCTTCTTGAATAGCCCTAATTAATTTTCTTTTATTTTAATAAAAATAATTTATTTAATAAATTTCTAAATAAATCCTTAATTAGTTATAATTCTTAAAATTAGGTTTTGGGGTATTTCAATTTTAGGGTTTTTCATGAAAAACTTCGAAGGTTTGCATGAGATGGATAGAGTCTACATGGGGGTGAACTTTATGTATGGAAAGTTAACTTGGGTGAGAGGAAGGTAATGGAAGAGTTTTTTGGGTGATTGGAGGCCTTGGACGAAAAATAGTATGTGGGATAGTATAAGGGCATATAAGAGATCGAGCTAGGATTTGGGGAGAAACCCTAATATGAGAAGGTGGTAAAAAGGAAAAATAAATGAGGGTGAGTAGAGTATGAGATAAGGATGGAAGATTATCATATGAGGGATGATGATGAGTAGTATGGAAAAATAAGAGTGGAAGGTGAGAAATAGAGGGGTACCATATGGAAATGAGGGTGCTAGGATTTGGTGTGGCCACCCAGGGTTTCGTGGTCACATGTGTACTCGAGGAGTAAAGTGTGATGATGAGGGTTGAATCTAAGGGTTGTAATGTGTAGGGGTGCTAAAATAGTTTGGGTTGTGTGAGGTAGAGAAGGATGGGCCACATAGGCCCAAAGTAGGGTTTTTGGAGAAAATCGTAGGGTAAGACAGTGATCGGGCTTGGAGGTGTAAGGTAGTGGGCTTTGACCCACACACTTAGGAGTTGGGCCTCTAGTATAAGTTAGGGAACGAAGTAAAGAATGATGGAGTGTGTTAGGAGGGGCAAAGTCTCAAAATATGGGGCGAGCCCATGGAGTGTGACATGCATGTGCTTGTATGTGTTGGCCTTAGTGCATGGTTACCTTTCTCAGTACGTAGCGTACTAACCACCCTTTTTATGGGTGTTGCTCATTCCCATGAATAGAAGACTCCTTTAACTTTGTGCATGTTGGTGATACTTTTTTCGATACCTTTGATGTTCACAAGGCATCAGGTGGGGCTGAGTGCTGAGTATGGACTTGGCACGAAGATCGAGAGTGGTGTGGCTGGATTTCTCTTTATGACTTTGTATTTTTATTTTGGAGTTTCCTAGACTTTATTTTTACCGTTTGTAAACCTTAATCCTTTTAAGGAACTTTGACTATGTACTCTAGATTATGACTCCTTTTCACGCACTTTGATCTCTATCTTTTAAATATTTTAATGTTTTATTTGAGCCTTGCCTTGAGTTTGACGTATGATGATTATTAAAATTATTTTAGCGTTGTGATTAGTATGGGAATGGCCGTGGGCCGAGATCGTACTGATCACGGCAGTAACATTCCCGAAATTCACAAGTTTTAATTTAATTGCTTCTCTTAAATCTTAATTAAAAAAATTTCTACGATAAATTTTGGGGTGTTACAATAGGAGACAGGACATGGAGGGGAGCGAGCGTGTAGGAGTAGAATATGCTGAGGATAGATGGTGGTAGAAGGTAGGATCTACTATAGAAGGTACAATTCACAATAAGGTAGGCTAATGACGCTATTAGGAAAAGTTAAAGAGGAACAAAAACACCCGGTTACTTGAATTATGGTTACTTGGTACGATAGAAATTGGTTAGGGTTCTAACTAGGGTTACAATTATTAATATAAATTCTATCAAGTTTTAATCTAATTAAATTTATATCTAATATGTCATAGATACATTTTGATAACATATTTAACATAAAACACCCTATAATAATAATTATAATTAGCCACACATAATTACTAGCTTATAATTAGGGTTTCTAAAAGCGAGGTATTATAGAGGAGTTGTAGCTTATGGCCATCATGGGAATTTGGTGTTTGGGTTTCTTTACTAATGTTGGTTATGGTAGTATCTTGGTGGTGGAAATTTGGTATATTTACTATGGGCTTCTCCAAGCTAGACAACAAGGTTTGTCTTGTGTTTGCATTTCTAGTAATTCTTTGATTGTTTTAAGGCTGATTAATGAAGGTAACATGAGGTACCATTTGCAACTACATCTTTTGTAGGAGTGTTATATATTGATGCATCGGTTCTTAACGCACTATGTTACGCTTGACTTTATAGAAAGTAATATTATAGTGGATAGGCTTGTCCACTTGGGTCATGCCCACTTTGGTTTGCATGTCTATGATGTCCCTCCCTTGACAATATATCCTTAGTTGTTCTATGATAAAATAGGTAGTATTATCCAAAAGTTATGATGAGAGCCATATAATTTGATTTAATTGGATTTGTATTTTCCTTTCAGATATAAATAAAAAGAGTCAAAAATATTCCTCACATATACCCAAGCAAAAAGACAAGCCATATTTTGGTCCTTGAAAAAAAGGGGTTAAGTTAGTCAAATCAAGTAATTAATTTATTGTATTTAGTAATGGTCCTTGATGTTTATAAGACTCCCAAATTTTTTTGGCCCAAAAGAAGACCAGACGGTTTCACGTTCTGTTGCCTTTTTTTTTTTCAACAGACTTGCGGTGGGTTCCTTTGCATTCTTAACTTTTCAACTTTTTAGCATTTTTCTAAGTCGAGTCCATCAAAAGCCCAACAGACCAGCACTACCACATCATATGAACGCTCCAAACCAACGGAAGCCGATCCCGGAATTATTTTGAACCCTAATAAAGCCCCAAGCTTCCCCTATTTCTATTATTACGACTCCAAAGCCTTTGTACCTCCCCCTCTTCCACTAATGACGAAAAAGAAGCAAAAGTACTCCGCCGGCGCCACAGCCATCGCCACATCCCCGGCTACAACATCAGCTAGTGTCCCCACCGATAAAATCGACCTGAAGGCGTTACTTCACGACCATTCTCTCTTCTTCGACAAACTAATCGATCTTATACCTCCAAAGTTCTACCTTTCTACCGATAATCAGGAGAAAGTATGGCGCGGAGGGCTATCTAAGGCAGCCAAAGAAGAAGCAAAACGGCAATCCATCGAGAACATCAAGAAATCTCGCCGTGACCGTCTTGACCCCGAAAAGGTCGGGAAAACTACCGTGTTGTTGCTCCAAGAATCAATAAATAGTGAAAAGGCAGAAAAGAAGCGAATTGATGGAACTGTAGACGAGGATTCCGATCAAGAGGAAGGTGTTCAGCGACCGAATTCAAAGAATTTGGTAGAAGACGAACGGTCTGTCACTTATGAGGAGCTGAGACGGAGGTTGCGTAAGAAAATCGAAGACTTGCGAGCTGGTAGAGGCGGCTCGGAGAATAAAGGGAGGGAAAAGAATGACGGCAAGAAAAGGAAGAGAAATGAGGAATCGGATAAAAGAAATGAGGATACGAAGAAGAAGCAGGAGGCAGAAGATGAGAAGAGAATCGAGAAGGAAGTGTTGGAGGCAGCTGAAGGTCTTGAATTTGGAAAAGTGAACATAGGGACTGGTGCGGAATTTGGAAAGAATAATAAGAGAAAAAAGTTGTCTAAAGAGAAAGAGTTAGCGATAGCTTTGAAGTTGGAGGAAACGAAGAAGAATGACCCAGAGAAGGCCAAAGAGATAGGTTGGAAGGCAGCGATGGAAAGGGCGAAGGGGATAAAGATACACGATAATCCGAAGAAGTTGAAAGAAAGTTTGCAGAGGGACAAGAGAAAGCATAAGAAGAGTGTTGAGAAGTGGGAAGAGAGGGTGAGTACTATAGAGACTAGTAAGCAGGAGAAACAGGAAAAGAGGAAAGCTAATATTCAAGCTAAGATTGATGCAAAGAAGGAGAGGAGATTGGAGAAAAGAGAGAATAAACGTTTAAGGGCCGGATTTGAAGGTCGCAACGAAGGCTTAATCAATGGAACTTGAGTTCTCTTGCTTTGTTCCTTGAATTTCTTTATGTCGTGCTTATTGTTATGAGGATCGTCTTTCTTGATTTTCCCCACTTTTGCGTTAGAGGGTTGTCAGTTATGGTATTATGGCTACATTTGGTGATATTCTTCTCTAGGAGTATTGTCTTCATATACCGCCCCTGCTACCTTTTGTTTCTTCTTATTAGGTGTGTAGTTAGAAGATAGACAAGACAAACTTTGTGTTATGTTGTTTACTTTCGCAATTACAAGCCATCTTAATGAAATTATTTTGTTTGTTGTTCCAATTACGAATCAATGACCCGGTGGCTGATCTAGGAGTTTTATTTAATGGTGTCCCCAATATTAAAAAATTAGAAAACTCAATCAATTTTAAAAAATAAATTGGTAAATTAGGGTTTTCAAAATTGAATAGTTAAATCAATTAACAAACTAAATTTTAATTAATAAAAAATCAAATTTGCAACTAATAATTTAAGTATTTAACTAACTAAAAATTAACTAAAATCTTATCTGTGGGTTGTGGCTGCCTTGTCGATTGCGAGCTGTAGAGAATTGAGTGATTAAGATTAGCAGCAACTAGCCAGTAGGCAGGCAGCAACCTTGGCCCGTGCGGTCAGTAGGTAGGGTGGGAGCAAGGTCAGGTGGCGACAATCGGGCGGGGCGGCAAATGGATGAGCCGATGAGGTAAAGAAGCAAAGAACGAACGGGTCAACGGGCAACGCCGCAACGGTGGTGGTCGCCGGCAATAGTGGCGAGTTCTAGTGGTTGCGTCGAGGGTAATGAAGGGAGACCAGCTGTGCTGCATGTGTGCGTTGTGGTCTGCGGCATCAGGTGGTCAGGCCTCAGGGACTCGAGGGCGACTCACGACTGGGCAAATGACAATGAAAGCAATAAGGAGACGAAGGATCGAAACCGAAGGTTTTCAGATGGGTAGGTAGGCAAGGGTTTGGAAAAAAAAATACGTCGTTTTGATTCTAAAAATATATATACAATAAACGGTCGTCTGCAGGATTTGATCCTGAGTCGTTGTGTTTGAAATACAAGGGACCTAATCGTTCATCCAATACAATATTTTGATATGGTGTTTTACGGATATAATATATATTTATTGTCTAAATACCAAACACATTTTCTACCTTACCGTCAGGGTTCCGTGGTGTCCCCAGATACTATGCGGAAACTCTGGCTCCGCCCCTGATCGAACCTTTCTAATCTTTTTCAATTTTGCCAATTGGGCTACTAGAGACAAAATGCGACCGTGTTGTTATTAAAGTCGCGTTAGCCAAAATGCAGGGCTGTTAGATACTCACTTTGTATTATAAGCCTTAAATTTGAAGAAAAATAATAATCTACTTTTACTGTTTTATTCCAAAATTTACTACCGAAGCATAAAATTAAATTATCGGGTGTTACCGTGGTAATTGATATGAGTTTAGTTTATTGGTCCATCTTTAAGTTAATTATAAGGTAAAATATTTTAAAATGTTAAATTTGACAAATAAAATGAAAAGGGTTTCATAAGTTTAAATATGAGTTTAGAGATTAACTCCAAGTATAATAATCCAAAATACAGACAAAAAATATACTATGTGTCTAAGAGTTCCAAAAGGATATCGGGATAAAATCATCATCCGGATAAACATAGCCCTATGCCCAAAAGCTACGAAAAATCACTCCACCATATACAAGATATCCTAAGCTATAAAATCATCTGCTTGGTTCTTATCAACCTGAATATAAACATTCGTATCATCTGATTGTTGAATTGAACAACATTCATGAAAAAAAATTCGACACTCTATATAGTGAGTAAGGTAACACTATAGCTGAAATAGAAAAAATATATAATTACACGCTTTCACAACGGAAAGCAACAAATATGCGAGATGTAACAATTGATATAGGATAATGATCGATTTCGAATTCGTACCATTAAAATATAACATGATTCATTATTTTATTTATGTTGAGCTCAGGGATATCAATATTCTCAACCAATGGAATAGTGATCTAAATTTTTATAACCCTAGGATAAAATGCTCCTAACTATTATTCTATACCGGTGAAATAGTTATCGGCATATAAGACCTTAGGGAAGAAAGTTTCCGGCTACTATTCTTGTCCGATGGAACGGACAGGTACAATTAGTCCTAACTCAGATAATCATACATTTTAAATGATTAGTATCTTATTCATAAACAAAATATAAATAAGGTAAGTAAGACATCAACATACATATATTAAGACCATCTTCAAAAGTTAATATTCACCGAGGTTCCAAAATCCTAAGTTCACAAGTAAGTTATAGTTCTTCCCATAAGACTCATAACTACCCAACTTTAATATGCATCCTTAAAACACCGATATTAACAACATATCTAAAATTCTTGATCTAACTCTAACGTTTACATATGTAATAATAACATTACAACTTTAAAGTCACTATTCCTCATTTAGGCCATTATTTTATCGAAGATATTCAATAATCACTCCAAGCGTTTCTCATGATGTTATTATTACATTTTAATGCACCTAATAAGTTTAAAATACCAAAATTTCCATATTAAATCAGATCGACCAAAATGTCCTTAAAATAACGGAGAGTCCATATTTTATGAAAATCTTATATCTTCAATAGTTATTATTTTTCAATCCTCCATTTATCATCATATCTTTTAGATATACTTATTTCCCACTTATTATAATTTATTTACTCCATATTACTCCTCAGAAAATACTACTAATTAGCATATCAACCTCATATCAATACATCTTTCAACATTCTTACTCTCTTTCTATCATAAAATCCATATTATCATAACACAACATTAACAACATACATATAACAATATAATAACAATAACATGCTAAAACATATAACCATTCAGGTATTTAATACAAAACCCTAAACATCGACTAGTATCCTTACTGATAAAGACAACGAACTAGAAGCACATAAATTCTAAACCGCCTCCTCTGAGATCACAGAAATATTACCTACAAAAATAAGATAATACACAATTAGGCTCGAAGATTAAAATCAAAGGAAAAGTTAAGATAAATGAGGGTAAAAATGAATATAATCAGAGTCAAATAGAAGCTTGAGTTGCGTAGAAGTATGGTGGAAGGTATGGTGATGCTATGGTGAAATTTTGGTAAGGTTTGAGTGTGTAAAAAGGGTGCACGACTGATAAAACAGGATTACAAGGGCATGCGACAAGCTGTGCACACCTGGGCAGGCTATGTGAAGGAGGTATGGTTATGCTCATGTAATGCTTACATTGGTGATAACAAGGATGCATAGGCGTGCCGAGGCGGTGCATGAGCCGTGAAAGTATGCACGAGCGTGCGATAAGGAAAAAGAGTGGTGCATGACCATGCGAAAGACTTTGCACGAGCCGTGTTCCTCACAAAAACGCTACAGAAGAGCTAGAAAAGAAGGTGAACATGATAGTGATGGATAATGATAGTCGATGATGGTGAGGAGGAGTGATGTTGTGGTCGTGGTGGTTGATCCACCAAGCCTTGGGCAATACTTAGTGGCTATGGTGGTGTGTGGATGGTGATGGTGGTGGCTTGAGAGGGAAACAAAGCAGCAGTAGTTGAAGAATAAGAAGAAGAACAAAGGGAGAGTTGGGTCGAGTAGGATTTGGGGCATTAAATGCTATAAATAAATGAGAGAGGGAGAGAGGAGAGAGTAGTGTATATATGTGTATGGTGGTGGCATGCGTTGGTGAATAATGTAGAGGATGATGATGAGCATATCAGTAGTAGTAGGGCATGAGGGAGCTTATGGGAGGTGATGGTTGAGATGAGCGTTGTGTGTTGAAGGAGTTAAGAGAAACACATGCAAGATAGGAGAAAAAGGAATTCGGCACAAGGAGGAGGTAGGAAAAAGGAAACAGGAAAGGAAAAAGGGAAAAAGAAAAAAAAGGATGAAGGGAAAAGACTTAAGTTAGAATTTAGATTAAATTTTGATTGGCTAAATTAGATAAGCTTAATGATATTAAACTACCATTATTAAGGTCGGGTTACAAAATATAATTTATATTGGTCAAATGTTTGGATTAGGTTAACATTTTGGGATTAAGGAATTTGGGTAGAGCTAAAATAAAATTTTATGGAGATTTGAATTGGATTAAGGTATAAATTATATGGGATTAGATTTAGCAAAATTTTAGGGTATTACATCTAAACCCTCTTAAAAGAGATTTCGTCCCCAAAGTTAAAGTGTAAAGATTAGGGAAGAAGAGAAAATTTGTAAGGAAAACAATCTTGATGGTAAATTTTTAAGAGTTGAAACCGCGTTACCACTTATCACTCCCTTAAAAGAGAGAGAACACAAAACCTAGCACACCTAAACTAAAAAGCTCGGGATGTGATTTGTGCATGTCCTTCTCAGTCTCCTAGGTCACTTCCTCTACTCTATGGTAGCTTCAAAGAATCTTCATGAGTGGTACAGAGCTCGTATAGGTTCGTCGAATTTTAGTGTCGAGAGTCCTCAATGGCCTCTTCTTGTAGGACAAAGAATAGTCGAGCTTGATCTCATCTGGTCTGATCACATGGGATTAATTTATAATATGTACTTCCTCAACTGAGAAATGTGGAGGATGTTATAAACTTGAGCTAACTCTGGTGGAAGTGATAGGCGATATGCAACCTTGCTAGCTCTATTGAACATCTCATATGGACTAATGTACCTTGGACTCAGCTTACCCTTTCGATCAAATCTCTACACCCCCTTAGTAGGTGAAACCATCAGTAGAATTTTGTCCCTTGGTTCGAAACCATCACTATGACGCTTATGATCTACATAGCTTTTTTGGTAATTCTAAGCTACTCTCATCCTATCCTAAATCAGTCATACCTATTGAGTCGTCTCCCCAAACAACTCTGATATAAGTATAATAGGATTGCTGATTTCGCTTCAACTAAAGGGTTTTTGACACTTATGTCAATACAGTACTTCAAAGGGTGTCATTCCTATGCTAGCATAATAACTATTGCTTCACGATAACTCAACCAAATATAGACGATCTTTCCAACTTCCTTGGAAGTCTAACACACAAGTCCATAGTATATCTTCTAATATTTGAATCATCCTCTTAGTCTGTCCATCTATAGTTGGGTAGAAGGCAGTACTTATCCTCAATATCATACTCATAGCCTTCTGCAAATTCCCCTATAATTGTGAAAGGAATCTTGAATCCCGATTAGATCCTATGACAATAGGTGTACTTTGCTTACTCATCATAAATTATATATACACATCAGCCAGCTAATTCATACTCCAAGCGGACTTCATCAGCACAAAAACTATTGATTTAGTTGACTTGTCAACAACAACCCAAATCGTGTCGTATCCGCTGCAAGTCCTAGGTAGTCCACTTAAAAAAACCATCAAGATGAAGTATTATTTCCATCTTAGAATATCTAAAGGCTTAACCAACCCTACAAGCATCTAATACTCAATCTTGACCTTCTAGTAGGTCAGACATCTCGACATGAACTTCGCTACCTCTTACTTCATGTGAGGCTACCAGTAGATCCTCTTGAAGTCTTTGTACAACTTATCCCCTCTTGGGTGGATGGAATATAGAGTACAATGACCTTTCTCTAAAATCTAGCATTTTAGATCAACACAACTTTGAGGTACACACCAATGATATTTGTAGCGAATTCTGCCATCTTCATAAATTTGAAAAACACTCAGCTCGTCTGTCCTGTAGCTTATGTTGAATCCTCTTAAGCTTAACATCCCCTGATTGTCCTATTCGAATCTCATAAAAAACCATCATTGTAATCATCAATGCACTCATTCGAACCTCTAAGTCATCATGCTGTATTATCTCTATCATCATCTCACCAAGCTCCTCCAATAATTTACTAGACACAACAACATAACTTAAAGAGTGTGATGTTTTCCAAATCAAGGTAATTGCAACGACGTTGGCCTTACCCTTATGGTAGGTCAATTGTATTTCATAGTCCTTCACTAGCTATAGTCGTCTCCTCTACCTCAGATTCAAATATTCCTAAGTGAATATATACTTGAAGCTCTTATGGTTGGTGTAGAATCTGCACTGAGTTCCATACAGATAATGCCTTCAAATCGTCAACGCAAAAACGATGACTGCCAACTCTAAATCATGCGTCGAGTAGTTCTGCTCATGCTACTTCAGCTAACAAGAAGTGTAAGCTACTACCTTACCATGCTACATCCAAACACATCCCAGTTCATGCTTCGATGCGTTGCTGTAGACCTCAAAATCCGTCAGATCTTGATGATAGAGTCAAATTTGGTACTATATTTAACCATGGCTTGAAATCCTAAAATGCTCCTTATATGCGTCATCCCACTGAAATATGGTAGTCTTCTTCAGAAGGTTTGTCAAGGGACGAGCTACTTTCAAGAAGTCCTGAACAAAATGCCTGTAGTACCTGACCAAGCCCATGAAACTATGAACCTCGGGAACACTAGTAGATGCCTTCCACTCAGTGATTGCCAAAATCTTCATCAGATCTATGACGATGCCTCTTACTTATACCATATGACCCAAAAATGTAACATTTTGAAATCAAAACTCGCACTCAGGGAGCTTGACACACAATCTATGCTCTCTAAGGAGTGACAAAATCAAACGAATATGCTGTTCATGCTTCTCTCTACTTTGAGAGTATATCAAGATCTTATTAACGAAGCGCACCACAAATTGATTAATGAACGGTCAAAAAATCCTTGTCATCAAATCCATAAATACGACAAGCATATTGGTGAGCCCAAAAGACATCACTGTAACCTCGTAGTTCTCATATTGTTTCCTAAAGGTTGTCTTCATGACGTCTGCCTTGGCGATGCATAACTAATGATAACTTGACCTCAAGTCAATTTTTGATAAGATCAAAGCACCCCGAACTTGGTTAATAAAGTTGTCGATCCTCGAAAATAGATAGCGGTTCTTTACCATCAATTGGTTCAAATCCCGATATTTGATGCATAGACGAAGGCTCTTGTCCTTTTTCACAAACAAAAGTGGCGCTCCCCATGGAGACATAATCGAGTGAGCCACTTAGTCCTCCAATTGAGTCTTTAACTCCCGCAACTCGTGCCTTCGAAGCTAATTCAGCCCCTAGTACCAATTTAATTGTGAAGTCTATCTCATGTACCAATAATATGTATAGGATCTGCTTCGAAAACATGTTAGGAAACTCCCGAGCAACCAAAATATCTTCCAATGCTGACACATCCTTGTTCAACTCTTGAACTCCACACAAATATATAGGGTATCCTCTCTCACCTATGAACACAATGCGAGGGCAGATACAACGTTCCTTGTAGGCTTTGGCTTATATCTCCTATAAGAGATCCTAGCAGCTTGTGGTCCACGCAACACAACTTGCTATTATGCATAGTCTATCATAGATTGATATTTCCACAACATATCCATTCTTAGGATAACATCAAAGTCCTAAAGGTCCAACTCAACAAAATCCACTAGGAAGTCTACCCCACTTATCTCTAAGGCCACGTTCGAGTAGAGCCTTGTGCAATCCAATCTATCTCTAGAATGAAACATCACATAAATAAATATAGTAAAAGATGGAGACAAGGCAACTCTAGCAACATAAGCAGTAGACACAAAAGACAAAGATGCCCCTAAATCAAAAAACACATATGCTAGTAGCAAAAGGATGAAGAACATACCAGTGACCAAGTTCAAATGTTGATAAACCTTTGTCTGGCTGATGACATTCAGGATCCCACTTGACTATCCTTCTTAGTATCTTCCATGATATCCTTTAGAACCTTGAATTTATCCTGCCTTTTAAGGAAAAGGGCGAGATCCCTACGGTCTCTCTGGAATCTCTCTAGGTTGTCCACTTGCTTGGGTATGTGTCTTCTATGGAAAATATTGTACTTGGTAAGTCTGTTGCTATAGTAAAAGCTACTCCCTTAATGGAAACTAACCCCTCTGATGAAATTGATCTCCCTGCGACTTGAACTGATCCTTTTCTGCTGATACTCAAAAGCTTGGTGTCATTTCCTGCTAAAAATGCGACAATAGAAAAGTCTTCCCTCATAGTGTTGGCTTGGATAATCACGGCCACACTGTCGATATAAAGCGCGTCTCAATGGATCTTGACATCTAATAGGACCACTCGACTGACTCCTTAGCTTGAATCCTAAGGGTCTGCTTTCATAGAACTAGATTTTGTGTCTAAAACCTTGTGACTCTGGGTTCCTCTTACCCAAAATGGATGCATACTCTTTTATCATAGTAGCGGCGACACACACTCTCTCGTACAACGTGGCTAGGCCCTGAAAGGCCACTACATCTGTCATCTTACAAATGCTAAAATGGAGGCCCTACTCAAACTAACACATAACCTTAGATTCCCTCGTTGCTATCCTCAATGTGAACATCAATAGCTCTATGAATGAGACGTTATACTGCTTCACTGTCATGCCTACTTGAGTAAGCTACATGAAATCCTTTTGCGTGTCCTTCTTAAGACTCTCGAGATAAAACTTAGTTCAAATCACCATCTTGAAGTCCTTGTCGGCAGTTCTTTGTGTGCACAACGACCTACCCACCATGTGTGGTGCCTCCTTGGAGAAAGAAAGCAGCTATACTCGCCACCGGGGTAGGTGGATAATCCACGACCTTGTATATCCTGTCCATGTTCCGAATACATCCCTCCAAGATGATCGAGTCCTCACCACTAGCATAGATCGGCAGGTGATGTCTCGTAACCCTTTGAAGCTAGTCCTCTCCGATACCCTCCTGTAGGTAATGTGGCGGTGGTGGTGGTGGTTGAGGCTAAGTCAGTGGTAGTAGACGTCTAACAAACTTGATGAATGCCTCGAAGGTCTCCTCTAAACGACTGACACGACCGTTAAGAGCCATGGCAAACTAGCTGCAAGATAGAAAATATGTTAGGGAAAATATTCCTAGCTTACTAACACATAATCACATTCAAAGTCCGCCTAGGTTATCCATTTTTTATTTCTCATAAGTTAATTAGGATTTTTGAAGAATCGAAAATTTCTAAAATGTGAAATAGACCATTAAAATCAGACGATGGATCATTTGAAGACCCAATTTTTTTTTTAAAAAAACACGATAATCAAAACCAGACTCTGATACCAACTTATAACATCCCAAAATTTACTACTGAAAAATTTTATTTTACTGCAGAAGCATAAAATCAAATAACTAGGTGTTACCGATGTAATTGATATAAGTCTAGCTTACTAGCCCATCCCTAAGTCAATCACAAGGCAAAACAATTTAAGGTGCAAAATCAGATAAAAAGAAATTGAGAGGAGTTTCATAAATTCAAATACAAGTTTGGAGATAAACTTTAAGTATAATAATCCAAAATATAGACAAAAGGGATACTATGGGTCTAAAAGTCCCATAAGGGCATCGGAGTAAAACCATTATCCGGATAAACATGATTATACGTCTAAAAGTCCTAATACAAAAAATCATTCCATCCTAAACAAGGCATGTTATATTGCAAAATCATCTACTTGGTCCTCATTGATCTACACATAAATATTTGGGTTATCTGTTCGTGGGAATGAATAACACCCATGAAGATGATGATCAACACGCTATGTACTAAGGTAACAATATAACAACAATAGGAAAAATATATAATTACATACATTCACATCAAAAAGTAACAAACATGCAAAATACAACAATTGATGTAGGGTAATGGTTGATTTTGGATTCGTACAATTATAATATAACACGATCCATTATATTATTTACGTTGAGTTTAGGGATTGTACTATTTTTAAGTAGTGAAATAGTTATCCAAAATTTTACAACCCTAGGCAATAACGTTGCCAGCCACAATTCTCTTTTGGTAAAACGATTATTAATATATAAAACCCCGACATAGAATACTCTAGGCCATTATTCTTGTCTAGTGGAATGGATAGGTACAACCGATCATAAATCACGTAGTCTTTCACTTTAATTGAATAGTGATAAATTCATATTTTGACACATTTTATACCCTTATAATCTTCGTTTTTAGTATTTTAATTAAGTAATATAGGTGAATAATTATGGTTTTATATTTAAATGGTAATAATTGTATAAATATTATTATTTAAGCTAAAATAATATAAATTAAGTAAATTAGAATATGATATTATTTATTAATTTTATTTTGCAGATTTTATTTTTAAATAAAAATAATAATAATAAAAAAATAGGACCATTAGACCAATGGCTCAAGAGTCGAAGGCCCAAAGGCCTAGAACAGGAAGCAAGCGAAAACAAAGAGAAGGGATAATGTGGAGAGCCGACACATCTCCAAAAATAGAGGGGCCACACGGAAGGAAGAAGTCAGCAGGGCTGACGTGGAAAGGAGACGCACGAAAGAAAAAGGAACGGAGCCATCAGCTGCACAAACAAGAAAAAAAGAAGGCTCTGACGTGGGACAAGAAATGGGAATAAAAGGGCTGTACGGTGAGGAGGGATGAGGGAGAGCGTAGGCTCTGATGCTGAGGGGTGGCCTCTAGGCATCAGAGACACAGGAGGACAAACGATGCAACAACTATCAGGCGGAGGTCAGTGCACGGAACGAGGTAGAGCAAGACCCACCAGCCGGAAGGAAAGAAAAAGAAAAAGAAATTAAGTACACGTAAATTCATGACCAAAAAAAAAAGAAAATTAGAGAAAATTTTCTACCGATAGGATTTATTTTAGATAAAATTAACTTTTATTTGAATAAATTCTCGATCTTTTATTCATAATTAATTTTAGTTATTTCTTTCTCTATATGTGTTGTATGAAAAGTAAAATAATAGGGTAAAATGGAATGTGCAGTTTGGGAAGGGATAAGGGAGCAGAAGGAGAAGAAGAAAAAGGAGAAAGGAAGTAGGGTGATGGGGGATAGATGTCTGTAGGAAGTGATGGTGCAAGTAGGGAAGGTAAGAAAAGTTGTAACAATTTCAATTATTGTGGCTTAGACTGACTGAAGAAAGGAGAATAAATATAAGAAGAGGATAAGAAAAGGAAAAAGAGAATGGGTTGGAAGATTAGTTTAGGGGTGTTTTTAGATTATCCATAAGTAATTAGGATTAGTGGAATTTTTCGTAGGCCTTGATTTTAGTTTATGAATTAAGATATATCTAAGTCAAGATTTCGGAATATGGTTAAAATTTTAGGATTAAGAATTTGGGTTAAGGCTCAAGTAATATTTCTCAAGATTAAAGTCAAATTAGGGTGTTAATAATGTAGGATTAGGCTACATAAATTTTAGAGGTGTTACATTTTATAGCTTGAGTACTTGAGTAGTATTTTTTAAGTGGAGTACTATGTTTAGTATGAGCCTTTGTGGTTTTAACTTGTTTTTAAAATCTTAGGGATAGTTTAATCATGCCATCTAAAGAATCATATATACAAGTTGGTACCTTGTCTTAAATCATCATGTTAAGGCCATCTAAAAATCTAGAAGAAGTTTGTTCCTACCATTCATTGATATCACATACAAGTGCGAACCTTTCAAACTTTCTAATATATTTTTCGACACTTAGGAGTCCCTACCAAAGATTAGTGAATTTAATAAATTTATCTTTTTCATACTCTTTAGGAATAAATTTATTCTTATAAGCTTTTTAAGCTTCTTCCTAGATTTAATATTTGATTTACCCTCTCGTTCCCTATTCCCCTTTAGATTATCACACAATATACTAGCAAAATTCTTAAACTTATGAGTATCTAGTTTACAAATTTTCTCATCTTTAGAATATTAAAATTCAAAAATAGCCTCCACTTCATGAAAACACTTAAGAAATTAGTCTACATCAAGTCACCATCAAAATCGAGAAGATCAAGCTTAATGCCTTTATCTTCTTTTTTATGAGACTTTGGTTGATGGTCATGAAACTTTTGATTACTTCCACTCCATATAGACTCTTCACAATTGTCTATTCTTGAATTTAAGTACCTTCCCTTATAGATATTATTTGACATTGTAGCACTTTTGCATCGATCTCCAAAGAACTCTCTATGTTCTTAGACATTTTGAACTTAATCTTGTTCGGTAAACCTAGACTCTAAATTTTTAAATTTATTTTGTATTGCAGATATTTATCTGAGTTTAGAATGAGTGGAATATAAATTGTTTGAAATTTTTTGAATATCATCAAGCATGGGTTGAAATTTTTGTTCCCCTCCCATGATTCAACAATTACAATTCTAGACACTTAGATTCCACTAGGTTTTGTTTAGACTAATTATACCCGAGACACTTACTCCTACAAGATAAGTATTGTTCAATTATTGTACAAAAAATTTTGAGCTCAATGATTCCAATAAAAAATAACAAAGAAAGCTAGAAATCATACAGCAAAAATAATTTCAAAAAAACGCTTATCTTACTAAATTCTTGATGTAGAATTTAGTAATTTTCAAAACTTTAGCTCGAAACTTTCTCAAACGTATTGTGCTAGTGTTGAGATTATTTAGGATAAGATCATGTAGGATAAAAGCTCTATCAACCTGAAATATCCCTACAAAACCAAGTCTTCAATATTCAAATACCAAAGAAACAAAATATAAGAGGAAATTTCTCAAAACACACGCACACATACTCGGCCACACATTGCAACCAAGCATTCTCCAAATCCATGCATGCTTATTTGTACCTAATATCTACTCATAATCACTAATGTTATTATAAAAATCAAAAGAAAGTAAATAATGAAAGTCACAAAACATAAACTCAAAATTTTTTTAAAAACCACATATAATATGCAGACTTCTGCACACACAACACACATAATTTTCAAAAAAAAAAACTAATTCCAATCCTTCATGCAAGAACAAACAAGATCCTAAAAAGAACCATGCAAGAATGTCTTTATTAAATGCAACAACAATTAAAACACAAACCTTCAAATAATTTAAAAATACTGCATCAAGATTCGAAGAAATCAAGTAAGAAGATCAAGAATCTTCCAAGAACTTTCAAGCTAGCATAGCTTGATATCGATTTCTACAATGAAATTTGCATATAATTTGGCACCACTTATAGTCAATCCTTGATACCAATTTTGACGTGGAAGAACATCATTAGACAATATTCAACATTTCCAGGAACTTTTTCTATAAGCCTCGAGTATTGAAAGCTCTTCAAAGTATTGATTTGATGTAGAAGTTGATATGGATGTCGAATATCACTTGGAAGGTGGCAAAGATCTAATCTTAATATCTTAAGCATTCTAAAGAGAAATATTTTATTTCTCAATAGAATACTCTCTACTAATCTCCAAATCCCTCAATAGAAGAAGTAGAAGAGAAGAAGAAGGAGAAGGAACACACACGGCTTGGTGTTGCTCTTTTTTCTAAGTTTAGCAAATGCCTTTCATTATGACTAAATGAATGATAGTTTCCGAAATCAAGTGTACAAGCCTTATATATAAATGCACCCATGCAAGCCCCTTTCATTAACTAGCCTACCATTAAGCCCTTAATAATGAAATTAACCTTCTATTGCATGGTACAAGAATATATTAAAGTGTTAAAATGACAATTTACAAGGATTACAAAGTATTTAACAAAATAACAAAGCTACACAAACTTTAATAATATAATACATAGATTTAACATATGTAATCCAAATTTGTGTCTTATAGCCTTTTTCTTCCTTACACTTTGTAATAATTTTAATGCTATTGTTAGTGTCTTATACACCAAAGATCTTCAATTCCATGAACTTCTTGCAAACATATATAATACCTGCAAGAATTACTTGGCAAAACATTCATAATGGTATTCATCTGTTCTTGTGAAAGTGAGTGTTTTAGCTTGTCTATGAGTATTTTCGTTAATATGTGTAAAAATGAGATCCATAGTATTATAATGTGTTTAATGATTATAAAATATACCAAAAACATTTTATTGAATACTTTGAGGGAATATAAATGATTTATAGTAGATAAAAGAGAAAAATAGCTAATGTGGGAATAGGTACCTAAGGGCAGGTTCATTATCACATTTGTGAAATATCAAAGTTAGACCTTAATTTTCAGATATGTTGTTATTATTGCAATTTTATGAAATTTGGTTAAATTTGGTTGTTATATGAGTCTCATGGAAAAGTTAATGCTTAATTTGTAAGATTAGGGTTCTGTGAGAAATTATGAATAGTAACCATAAGGGTAAGCTATTATCGCATGTGTAAAACGTTCGAGTTATAAACAATAATTTTGGGGTATTTTGTTAATAATATCATTATATAAATGGGTATTAGAATTGGTCATAAAATGACTACCAAAGAAGAAGTTATGGCTGACTTATAAAATTAGGGTTTTGTAGGAGGAGTATGACCTTTCTCTAATAAAGTGTATCGGTATTTCTGTAGTTGGGCTTTATAGGTTTCAAATGGTCATGTTAAGATAAATTATGTCCTATCTATGTTTTAATTTATGTATGTATGAGAAACTTGAGAAATAAAACCATGAATAAGATACTAATTATTTAAAGTGAAAGATTGCGTGAGTTAGGGCCTCAATGTTTGGTCCCTTCCACCGGGTAATTATAGTGGTTGGGATGGGTATTTCCCCAAGATATGTTTTAGACCATTCCACTAGTTTAAGAATAGTATTAAAGTTCATTTTTCCTCAAGAGTTTTTAGGTCTCTTCCACTAGAAAATCATAGTGGCTAGGTGTGTTGTCCCTTAGAGGTGTTCTAAACCGTTCCACTAGTTTTATAATAGTGCGATCCCATGCTCAACATAAACCAGAATATGAACTTGATATTACAAAAAATAATAAGATACTAATAACTTAAAGTGAAAGATTATGTGAGTCAGGACCATAGTAGTGGGTCCTTTCCATCGGACGATATTATTACTTGGGTGTGCTTTTCCCTAAGAGGTCTTCCAGACCGTTCCATTAGTTTAAGAGTAGTGGTTACATGCATTTTTCCCTAATAGGTGTTTGGTATGATAATATTAATTTAGGTGAGTTGTCCTTGCGAATTTCTTTAAACCATTCCATTGGGTTAAGAATAGTGAGATCCTTGAACTTAACGTAAATAAGAATATGAATTATGACTATAATTAATTATGGACTTTTGGAATCATTATTATATTACATTATGTAAACCTTCTTACTTATGCTTCCATAATATTTTTTTATGTGATACCTAGTTATAGATGTATTTCCACCTTACTCAGTATGTAGCATACTGATCACCCTTTTCTTCAGTGTTATACATTTCCACCAACAGAGGACCCATTTGAATTTTTGTAGATTATTGAAGACCCAAATTATGCTACTTATGATGCTTTGATTGTGGTAGAATGATTGTATGTCAAGTTTAGTTTTTGGGAATTGAAGAGTTATGTTATTTGGTTCTTATTTTAAACTAGATACCCTCTTTGAAAATTTTCCTAGGATATTAATTTTATCTATTCAGATCTTATATTTAAAGTTTCCTCCAAAACTCTTAATTATATTTATGAAATTCTCCTTCCTTTATGTTTATTATTTTTTGGTGTTATAAATTATTTTACCATGTAAATGATGTGAGAATAGAATTTAATCAAGATTTATGTCGATTATGGTGGTAACTCTGTTTATATTTTTTTTTTATGCTTTTGCTAAAGTAAAAAAAAATTGTTGTCAATTTTGAGGTGTTATAGGGGAGTTTCCCTAAAATTGAGGGGGGGGGGAGATGACAGGTTCTTATGTTTTCTTATAAAAAAATGAAAGGCTTATATTCACTCTCATAAAATTCCGAATAATAATTAAAGAAGAGAAGTTAGATTTGATGACATATACGCATCCAATAACATCTATTTTGGCTAAATAAAATATAGAATTGGTATTAAACCATATTTAAGTTATTAATAGGTCAAAATACTAAAATAACATAATTCCCATAGTTTCATTAAATTTTGATAAACAAAAAGGGCTTAATGGATCTCAAAACACGAAAACACGGCTTGTGAGGGCATCATTAGTACCATTTTTCAACAACATGGTTGGAATTTTGAAAAATCCTATGAGATTTAGAAAACTTTGAGGATTTAAAATATACACATTTATAATGATTCCTAGAAGCCAAAAACTCAAAGAAAGGATAATGAGTCTTGAAGGAAACGCTTCAAAAATACTACTTCTGTTTGAAAATTCTATAAAAATGGAATAAGTGACTAAACTAAGAAAATTTAATCTTTGATAATACCAATGCTAAATAAATTAATTTTCCTAAAATATAAAGGAATTACACAATTGGTTCATCAAGCTAGCCAATTGTCCATGCCATCTTATTGATGGGTTCATCAAATAGATTGATTGTCCATATGAGCCTACTAATGGATTCATCAAACCAATCAATCATTCATGAAAACTATTCAATGGGTATAGCCAACCGATCAACAAGTCTTGAAGAAATAGCACCCGTTCCCACATTTGATACTTAATAAAATCATACACAGTCTAAAAATAACCCTAACATTCTCCTATGCTATAAAACACATAAGAAGGCACATTCCACAATCAGAATCATATGAATTTATGGTATAACAATGATACACATTAACTCATGCTACTTTCACCGAACTCATTCCTCATATCCAAAATACTCAACAACATGCTCCAAGCTCCAAAGGTAAAAAAAATAAAAATAAAAAATTCCGAATGCTTGAATTTAAGGACTTAAAAATAACGAATATGAATCATAGGACACACTAAGAACATGAAACCACAATTAGTAACAAAATTTCTTAATCATTCTAAAGATAATAATTTCTTATGTCCAATAAAAATCTTCGAGTACAATAACATACTCCTAGCTTAAGTCAAGAATCTTGATTTCCTAAGAGAACTAAGAAAAATTCAAAACTCCTGTTAAAACCCAATTAATAATCAAAATAGAATAAGATGAGGAAAATAAGAAGCATAACTAAAACTTCTCTCTAAAAACAAATTACAAGGTGTAGGAAGCTAGGACCATAATCGTTTATCTACACCTTAACCCCTTCTTGTTTTAAATAGAAAACAAGGGAGAGCTAAAAATAATATCAGGGAAAAAGTTGAGAGAAATCAACTGATCATGGGAAGAGAAATCAAGAGGCAAGTTTATTTTTTTCCAATAGAAATAAAAAGGGAAGAAAAATGTGAAGATTCCTAATACTTAACAAAATAAACTCAAAGAAAGAGAGAAGGGGAAAAAAGTAGTAAAGGAAAATATGAAAATGAATAAAAAAAAAAGAACCCTAAGGGAGTTTGGGATTGACAAATCAAAGGGGAAGGAGAGAGGGATGGTTGAATTTTTTAGAGTGTAGGGAGCAAAAATGTAGGAAGAGAAATTATAAGAATAAGGGAAGTAGAGTGCATTTAGGTTGTGGAGGAAATATGGTGAGAAAGGGTACATGTAAAAGGCTTGCACTGTCACACCCAACAAATTTATAACCTAAATTTAGTGTTTAGCATTTTATCGGAAAATATAACCTTTAAATATTAACTTAACTATTATTATTAACCCTAGATATTCAAATCCACAAAAATTATTTAATTAATTTATCTAAATTATTATATAGTTTTTCATTTTATCAATCCTAAAAAGATAAGCTTTACTCTGTTTTATTTTTCCTATTCGAGTAATCAAAACCTGAATAAATTAATTTTATCATAATCCTAATTTAATCTAATTCTAATTCTAAAGGTAGGTTTAATTGCTTTTTCCTTTTTATTTTTCTCCTTTATATTTTTCTCTCTTTTTCCCTTTTCTTTTTCTTCTTTTCCTTCTCTTATTCTTATATCCCCTCCTTTGTGTTGTTTACACCTAACCCACCTCTTATGATGTGTAGCAAAATGAGTGGTTTCAAAATTCCACACTCTTATGTATTTTTATAATGATAAACAAATGATGAATTCTAAATTGAGGATATGGATGAAGGATAATACAAAGTGATTCTTCAAACTAGCTTTAAAAGCCTCACATAGATAACTCTCAAAAGATCTCTAATAAAAAAACACACAGTAAACTTTACTAAATCACTCTATACAAACCCACACAGGAAAGATATAGAGGGTTTCTAAATTATCACTCACATACATAAGATAATTAAAAGATTAATATATTTTATGAATCACAAAAATAAAGTAAACATAGAATAAAGAAACTCACATAGGGTTACAGTGAGAGAAAACTTAATTTAATAACTCAATTCAACTATCCTCCTCAAAAAGTGAGTTTACATGCGATATTTATAGAATAATATCCACCTCCTCATATAACCTCCGAAATAATAAGATAAATTAAATCTAAATATATTAAACACTAATTAAATCATTATTCACATGAATAGTAATCTTCTATGGTAATAATAAATAAATCCTAACAAAATCTTAAAAAGATAAGATACATAATAAGATAAAAGATAAACACTATCTAATTTCTTAATGATTAAGGAAATGAATTAACTAACTAATATCCTAAAATAATTATTAAATAAGTCAATAACAGCATAGATAATAAATATGAAAAGATAATGGTCTCCAAAATGCTAATTATGACACTTTATCTACTAGTGTGTAAAAATTCAGCTTGACACAAATATAGTCAAACAGTCATAACTTTGTGTAGAAAACTTGGATTTGAGATTCGAAAGATGCTATATACTCATGATGTAATAATATTTCCAATGATATCCATATTTTAGGGTAAATAATTATCTTCAAATTTTACCCTTGCCTCCTTCTATCGTGATGCATAAGACAATCTTCAAAATCTTAGATTTTTTTACATCATCTTCTCTATTTTTTCTCTCTTTCCCGTCCAACCACACCGTCCTAGACCATCCCTATCTTTTCATTTCTTTCTTCCATCCAAACCACATCCTACCCCATCTCTTCCTTCCCTTCTCATTATCCTTCACACAACTCCCCTATACACACAACAACACCAACCTGCATCACCATAACTCCCCCATGCATGCCTGCACCCTCATGTCCTTTCCTAGCCGAACAAAGCCTACCATCACCTTCATGCATACTGAAATGCCCCGAAAATTTCTAATTTTAAAATAGTATATTTAATTGAAGTTTATTATAATAGTTAATTAAATATATTATTTTATTTAAAATAAAAGAGAATTAATTAGGGCAGACCAAGAATAAATTTATAAGTATTTTAATTAGGAGGAATTTGGGTATTTTAACTTTTAAAGATTTTAATTTGGGAATTTATTTAAATAAATTATTTTATTTAAAATAAGAAGAAGAAAATAGTTTTAAGTTAATAATAATTTTATAAATAATCTAATTGAAGAAAATTAGGGTATTTTACTAATTAAAATAGAATTTATGGAAACTATTTTAAAAACTCTAAACTAGCCTAAAAAGGAAATTTAATATTTTTATTAAATAAATTATTTTATTTTAAATACCCAAAATATTCTAATTAATTTATTTAAACCCAAAACGTTATTTTCTTCCTTTTCCTTTTTTCTTCTTTCTTTTCTTTTCTCCTTTTCTTTCTTTCTCCTTCTTCCGCCGGTTGGGCCTGGTGCGGCCCAACCTTCTTTCCTTTTTCCTCTTCCCGCGGCCCAACGTCGCTGGCCTTCTTCCTGCGTGCGCCTAGACGTAGCGTTTTGGTCGATTTTATGTCGAGACGCTGCGTCTCGTTAAGTGAGGGCCTAACCCGCACGCGAACCGCCCGATTCTTCCCTTTTCTTTTTCTTCCTCTGCCGACCGGCCCACCTTCTTTCTTCTTCCTTCTTCCTCCTTCCTTCCCCGTCGCTGCGATGAAACCTTCGACCCCATCAATGGCGTCTCCGGCTGCAGCGGCTTTAATCAGCCATTACTTGTCTCTTTGAATTCCCCTTAACTCGAGGAATCAATTGGAGTAATTGTCGTGCGTTAACTCTCGCCCGTTTCTTCTCCCCAGCCTCGCGCAACCCCGAAGCAAACCAAACGTTGGTCGCCCAATTACTGCCACCGGCTACCCAAATTCTTGCATTTAACACTTCCATGTCGACCTCCAGCTCCTCATTATCCATTCCAACATCTATAAATAGCCTAATGGTAGGAGTTTTGGATTTCTTTTCTTACCTGAAACCCTAAGTGCAGGCTGCCATCACCGCAACTTCAGACGCCGTTTTCACCGCCGATAGTCAACCTTAGCGCCACCGAATCATTCCAATTTCTTCCCTGAAACTTCCTCTAATCAACTAGACCATTTTCAACCCTCGATTCTTCTTGTACGTGCCTCCATAGCCGTGCCAAGTTTGCTGCTCATTCCAAAGAGTAGAAGGCCCCTCTGATTATATGCAGGTAGGAGATATGTATTATGATGCCTTTGATGTCTATGGGACATCAGAAGGGATCGAGTGACGATGGGGCGAGATCTGTTCTTAGAGTGTCGTGGCCGGCTTTCCTTGGGATTTTATTTCTATGTAGTTTAACTATGAATCGTACTTTGGAACAATGTTATTATTACTATTTTCCCCTTCCTAAATGAACTACTCCTCGTACTTTGCATTGTGTAAGGACTATTGCATATTTGATCTCAATAACCATGAATTTGAATTATTATTAATGTTTCTTTCAAGCATTTATCTTAGCCTTAGCACTTAATACTGGAACGGTAGGAGTGAACCGGTCTAGTATTAAGTGTGGCGGTAACATCTCCAAAAATTTACAGTTTTAAGTTATATAATGTTTTAAAAAACAAAAAAAAAACATGTAAATTTTGGGGTGTTACACATACCTTTCCTTTCCTTCCCTTCCTACACTAATTCCCTACCAAACTGCAACCACCAACTCCTCAATCATTACTATCCTCTAGAAATCCACCTCCCTTACCTCTCCTACCAATATACATACATACAAACACACAATTTCCCTTCCTCTTTTTGTGTGACCCTGATCACTACTCCTCCCTCATCTTCCTTCTCCCATATCCTTCTCCATTCCTAGGCCATCAAGCCTTCCCCACCTTTTTTTCTTCACCATAACTAGCAACAACCATACTAACCATCTCTACCTGTGCCCAACCACCATGCTTGTGTGTTTCTTCCCTCCATTACATCCTAACTCACCATCCACCATTGCCTAACCATCTTATCTGCACCAAACCCACCCTTCACCATCGCCTGATCCCTATTTTCTTCCTTCTCCCCCTTCCTTCCCTCCTCCCATTGAGCCATGCCCTCTCCCACCTTCATTTACCTCTAGTTGCTTTTTTCCTCACCACCATCAAATCCAATGCACCACGATACCACCACTTCACCTTCCTTAGTCTACTCTATAGTGCCTCCTCCTAGTCAAGCCATCCTCCACATGGTCCATTTCAACTAGCTAGCCAAGCCTTATTTTCCTCTTCCTCTTTTTTCTGCCATTTGCTGTCATGCAGGATCTAGAATGAAACCAGGCATGGCAGTCACCTTACAATCACTAAGGCCAACCATCGCTACTACCCCATTTTTCCAACCGTACCAACAACTCCCTCACGGCCACTCGACCCTCCACTGACCAACCAATCCCTTAGCCCCTCATGTAATATTAAGAATCACATTGTAATCCTCCTTAAAATAATTATACCCATTTTAGAATCTAGGGTATTTGGTAATTTTATACGTAATAAATAATTTTAATAAAAATTATTATTATTGTTATTGTTATTATTATTATTATTATTATTATTTTACTTGTTAAATATTAATTTGATAATTGTGGTATTTTTTTAGATACAAAAGTTAAATTAGTGAGTCGTATAAATTTTAGTACATTACCCATATTTTATACTTTTGCTGGAAATCAGGTAATCCCTATAGTTTACTAAAATATTCAGATATCATATGATAGCACATTAGGATTTTTTAAGTATAAACCATGTTAGAAATATTTGTTACATTATAAGTCTTCTACTCTACTAAAATGTTCAGATATATATATGACAACACATTAAGGTTTTCATGTGCAATATATATTAAGTATGTTTATTACATTGTAATTATTTACCTAAAACGTTTTAGATTGGAATTTGTTAAAATATGTTATGTTAAATTTTAAAAATTATTATGTGAACAAAAATATATTAAAATGTTTTAAATGGTGGGAATAAATTATATATGTCATGTACGTCCAATATGATGGGTTGATCATGCCTATACACATTTTTTAACATTATTATTATCATGTGTCCTAGGGGCTATTTAGTCATATAAGCATATTTCAATATTTAACTTGATAAAAAGCTTAATATTTCCTAAATATAGTAAGTGTGGAGATATGCGATTTGATGCTTTAAAAATGCATGTTTTAAGATGATTATTATTATTATATGCCCCAAGGGTATTTTAGTCATTTTGATTGTATTATGATAATTATTCTTATAAGAATTCCTAATATGTATTATGTATTCTTGAGCATGGAAAAGAAGTGGTTTGATGTTCAAGAAACTCATGTTAGGGATTTACATACAAAATCATGAATAATAGAAAAATAGTTATTTGGAGTATTTGGTAATTTATTTACATGCTAAATAATTTAATTATTGTGTTTTAGCCTTTTCATGACCATTTAATAAATAAAATAGAATTAGTATTTAAAATAAATGATAATGTGGATATTTATGCTTTAGGGGAATTTTGATCATTTTAGCTTAAAGTGTTTAAATGTGAGTAATCGAGCCTAGGATGCTTATTGGATTTATATTATCAACCTTAGTGTTTTTATTTAATTATAATGGTCTTGAATAATTAGAAACAAGAAAAAATGGTTAAGTAGAAATATTGGATCAATGTGATTATTGTGTGGTTTTGTTGCTACCTTAATTAAAATAATAATACTTAAAGTGAAAGAACTTGATATTAAATTAGTGTCTCTTTAGGAGTTACTAAACTAAATATGTGATTTAGTCCACACTTGATTATGGATTATTGTTAGTATGCCTTAGTGCCTTATTCTGGCCCCATATCTTACTCCATTTAGATATATGGAATTATAGAGGGTAGACATTCTTACGAATTAAGTGTCCATATTTTAAGGTATTGTACTACCTTTATGTACCAATATAGCTAGTGTACCTTAGGGTCCTTAGGTTGATAGTAGGTAGGCTACAGTGTTGCCTTGGTGCATCGATATGATTGGAGTACCTTAATATATCTAGATTGATATGATCTCCCCTCGAGTTAAAAAAATGGAAGTGATTATTATTAGATTATTGTAGTGGTCAGTAGTAACCTTTGTGCTAACCTGTTGTTTAATTATAGCCTTTGTGACTACTTGTGTTTTAGTAGTAGTCTTGGTGCTTATTTGTGGTTTGGTAGTAGCCTTAGTGCCTACCTATTATTATGTAATAGCCTTTATGCCTACCTATGATTTTTTTGTAGCCTTCTTGCCTACCTGTTGTTTGCTAGACTTCTATATACCAACTTGTGATCCAGTACTAGCCTTCATGCCTACTTGTGGTTTAGTAGCAGCCTTTGTGCCTATATATGTTTGTTATTGTGCCTTTGAACCCTACTTGTGATGTTATGGATTTTATTGGTATTATGCCTTTAAGCCCTACATTTGGTGTTATGGATATTATTAGTTTGATATTAAGATTTGAGATATATTGTGAAGGTTATGGTTGTTGTGTTGGGATTAATTCTAATCATTACATTAAATATCATCTCTTAGATGCTTGGTTGGTAATTTTTATATGTTCTATATGAATGAGTGTGAGAAATAATGTGGCTTTGGTATTATTATTTCTCTAATATGATTATTGCATATTTTAATATTTTATACCATTTATTGTTGTGATGACTTCTACATGTTCCATTTAAGCCTTTCATATTACTATTATATAATGATTACTCAACACCATTGTACTAAAAGGTTCCTTTTCATGGGATCCTACTTATTCAATGGGCATTGGTCTTTGTAGGTTAGCTTAAGAGATCAGCTGAAGGCTAGTTCTTAGACTAAGAGTTAGGGTTATCCAGTGTTTGTTTCTATATTAGTTGGTCCTAATGTTTCTTATACTTTTATGTCTTTATGTAATTTCCTTTCACTAAATTTTGTAACAACTAACAATATTGTTTTTTTGGAATGATATTAATTTTCTTTAATTCTATCCACTTTGATTCTTATGATCATGTTATTAAATTAAGGGGAATAACGTTTTTAGCCTTAGCATTTAGTAGTAGAATGGTAGAGGAAATTAGACTTGTATCAAATATGGTAATAATACTTCACATTTTATCTTTTAGCATCCGTTATTAATTATTCAAAATGATTTTTTTTTCATTTCATAATTTTAGTGGTGTTATATGGACCGAACCATGGCTACCAAAGGAGGGAGGAAAGTGATGGACAGAGATAGTGGGTAAGAAGGCACATCAATAGTGCCAATGGGGATTTTTAGCTAAAAAAATAAAAAGATGATCAAATTAATGTAGAAAGCATCCCAATGCACCAAAATATGCTTATTAGTAAAACGTGATTATAATTAGAAGTTTTCATAAACAATGGAAAGAGAATACACAAAAAAATATCTAAAAATGTAGCATAACTAGTCGATTACTTTTAGCAAATAGTTAATTGGTTATCCCACAAATAAAGATATAAGTCCTTGGTCATACCAGTCAATTAGTTTAGATAAACACTAGATCAGTATACTTGAAATTCACATTTTTACTCAATTTCATATCCTTTTTCCAAAATCCTAACCATTTTATTCATGTCAAAATTATTTTAAATATATTTTGAAATATTTTAAGATAGGGTATTACAACCCTGGAAGTCCTTTTCTGGATGATGTCCTTTATAAAAATAGTACCTTGCAGGTTAGTCATTTTCCACACATCCTCTAAAATATTGCGGCGAATTTCCACTAAAGGATTAGCTCTATAGAGCACCGATAAAAAATCCTCTTATCACCATTATGATTCTAAACACTCTCTACCACCCTCTTACTCCCACAAAGATCCTTCATCCCCTATTGAATCCATTATAGGGCACATGCCTTCTCGTATACTGTCAACACATTCATCATCACATTTCCTCTAAATAACTCATGCGTATGAAGATCTAAGTTTCCTATAAGTAATAAGCAACCATCTCCTCACCATAAATTATTTATGATGTAATTTTAAGAAGCTTACAGAACTTGCCGAAGTACTTCTTAATCATCATCTTACCTTACTCTAGGGTCAAAAACTCCACTTGCCTTACATGAAGAATATGAAAAGGGTAATAGTGTGTCCTCATTGTTTTCATAAACTCTTCCTAAGTCTCTAACTACTCAGTTGCATGAAAATTGAATCCTATCCACCAATCATCCACCTTACCCCTCAAGTATAATATACTGATATCCACCTTCTTTCCATCTATGCAATCCAAATCCTTGAAGATCTTCTCCAACTCTCAAATTCACTTCTCTATCAACATTATATCATCATCTCCCTTGAACACTGGAGGTTCATGAAACCCAAGCTCATTAAGCTAATTCTTAGCTTGAACAAGTGAATAAAGGTAGTAGATGTGGTTGAGGTTGTAGATGTAGCTGTAACTTTGCTACTCTATCGTTGATTATGTTAAGTAGCTTCTCCATGTGCTCAATGTTAGTGCTCTATTCCATAGAAGTACAAAATTAAATGGATGAGGAATAGGGTTACAACCCTATCAAACACAATCAAATGCCACCTATAGGAAGGCTAAGCACAACAACATTTAAAGGCATACAATCAACGAAACTCTCTCACACAAGTTAATACTCTAGTGTATCCTCTTTTCCTCTCAAGGCTATACTAGGTTTGAAAATGTTTATGACTAGAAGTTTTAGAAAATAAGATGAAGGATTTTTTAAACAAATTCTCTGATATTAACTTATAACACCTCCATTTTTACACATGAAAATTTTGTTTGCAAAAGTGAAATTATGAAAATAGAGACTGCTACCATCACACATAGCATAAGTATAGTCTCTCTACCTTCCTTATGCTAAGTGATAATACCAAAACAATTCAACTCAAAATAAATAGTAGCACAAAAAAGAGAAAGTAATATAGATAATACATCCTCCATTCAACAAAACTTATCAAAATATAACTGGGATATAAGAGTTCAAAAGAAAACCAATAAACAAGAGCACCTCATAGTGTAATGTCAGTTTACCCTTACACTCACCCTAATAATATGCCATAATACAAGCTACATATATCAAAAAAATGGGGACCCTCATTCCCCCCATCTTCTTTACCCTTAGGATACCACTATTCAAAGTCTCTCAACCAATACCTATTGCACATGTACTCATCTAATCAATGATAATATCATTATGACATCCCTGTATTGAGTAAATCACAACTCTTAATAAGAGGTAGAATGCTCACATTGCACATAATCACACAATAAAAGTAATAATTTGTATGCCATCTAATTAAATGTGATCTTTATATGGAAGAGTAGACATGGTATCACAGCTCATCATATGATAACTATCGAACATGCCCAAATAGTGGAATCTAAGAAGGTCAAAGGAAGAAGTTTTCTTCTTATATCAGTTGAAAAAAAAGTGCGATTACTTGCAGCCAACAATTATAATATGTTTATAAGGGAGCTTGGATTCCCCTAGTACCTAATAGACCATTTAGGATAAGCTAAGATATGGGCAATGACTTAAGTTTTCTCTTCCTATTCATGTAAATTCTAGCTAGCATATTAGGAGGACAATAGTATTGCCCTATAAGGGTTGGCAATACTAGTTTTCCCACACCTAAAGCCTAATAAACAATTAGATGAATGACCTAGAGTCATATAGTTATGTTAGAATAATCAAATCATGGGCCATCTTAGCTTATTAATCTTTCTTGGACCTATTCACCCCTATTAATGTGTTTTTTCTAAAAAGCAATGAATAGTATTTATGTAGATGGGCTACACATATATACAAACATAGTATTTTCTAGTTTTTAAATTTTAATCTATATATATATATATATATATATAATTTCAAATACAATCTTGGACTGTAGCAACAAGGTCAAAATCTTGAACTCAAGCCCATTGTATCCATCCCAAGCCCATATATCTACATAAATCTACAAAAAACCACAAACAATACCTCAATAATGACAATATAATTAGTGTTGCATCAATAATAGTGAAGTGAAGAAAAGATCAACCCATCCTATAGCTCTATCCTCTATCATCCATCGCACGCACGATAAGAGGAGTAGGATAAGCTAAGAAGAGGGTTCCAGGAAGGGTTGATGCCATCTTTTACCCTATTTCTTGGGAAGTTTATTCTCCAAAAGTATCGAGTAAAATAAGAAAATCTCTCTCAACACTAGTTATAGAGTTTAATCAACCAATACCCATAATTTTCCCTCAAGATATGAATCCCAAATTGGCAATCACACTAGTTTCATCCAGGTAAGTTGATGATATCACACTAATTATAGATAATAACACAACTTCGCTTCTTGAATTATGGAATCATGATAAGAGCAATCCCATGAAACCACACCTTCAAAATCTAAATTATACTCCTAATCCTCAAAATGATAGCAAATGTCCAAACTAGAGTGACCAAGTTATTAGAAATCAATCCTTTTAGTTGGGTTCATTGTTGACTTACATTCCCCCTCCATGATAGGCATCGCCTACCAAATTGAATTACCAAAACTATGATATCTAAAAACCATTTATTAATTGGTAATTAGTGGTTTTTAGGTATATTATTGGTTTTTGTCTATCATTAGGACCATTGTAATATTTTGTGCTATCACAATGGCCTATGGTAACTCCCCCAAAAATTATTTTGTATGATGATGGATTCATCATATTCAAGTGTATATCAATCGAGGATCGATATTGGATATTATCGTTCCCTTATTGAACATATGCTAATTGACCATTCATTCTCAAACCACTAAAATTTCTAATTTTTGAAGAAGAAATTTCAATTCTTACCATGGTGGATAAAAGTACCAAGTCTCCCCCTTGATTTTTAGGACACCAATTCACTAAGTTGTATAGCTAGTGTTGTGGGATGGCATCTCCATATGGATGACATTACCTCACATCTACAATGAGTATTATATGCTAGAATTCATGTTAAGGTTACTACTTAGAGGAGAGTGGAAAAATCAAATCATCCAGTAGCTACAAGCACACCCAATTAAAAGTTAAAATAGGAGAATATTAGTATGGTGAGTCACATTAACCATTTTGCAGATCTTTCAATAGTCTTAGGGAAAGAAAGTAGATAGGGGAGGAACCTTCCAACCACAACTTTGACAATGATATCCCACCTTAATGTAAGAGGCTTAAAAACCTCAAAAATAGATGGAAATAACTAAATGATATAGAGTAATCATTTATCCTTTTATAGCCTCTTAGAAACAGTATTAAACCCTAACAAGGTTGATAACATTAAAAACAACATTTACTAGGGTTTAGTTTTTTGAGTAATTATACTTATCATGAGAATGGCCTTATATGGTGCCTATGGGATACTTCTCATTGGAAAGTTACATTCATTGATGCTTACTCTCAAGCCATACTTTTTTAATCTTTTGATGTGGTTTTTATCAAAGTAATGGAAGGTTGGATAGAAATTTGTATTATAAGCTTTCACCCACGATCTAATGCAAAAGAAACGAAGTGAATTGATGGATTATAGGTGAAGAACTTGATGATACAAGTTGAAGTGTTTTGACAGATTTTCAAGACCTTCAAATATGTCATGGTTGAAGATAGTTTGAGGAAGGCTAAATCCAAAATTTTCCTTGCTCAATGTCGACCCAAAAGGGAGGATTAGACTTTAGCTAAATTTGCTCAAAGTTTGATAAAAAATTCTCATTCAATTCTATTTAATTCTGCATACAATCATGTGCACAAGATGGTTTATATAAGGGAAGGAAAAGTCAGTGGTGAGCTAGCTTAACCAGCCGAGTATTCCTACTTAATCCATCCTATTAATCATGGTTGAATTAAGCCCATATTAACCTTAATCCAAAGTATAATATCATTGGTTAACTGATACTAAGGATTAATATTACAAAGCTATACAATTGACTAAGATACATACATGAAATTATAGCAATACCCTAACTTACATAAAATATACTTAGGGTTAGGGTTTACAACAAGTTAATACAAATAATGAATATCATCACATTATCTTCTTGTTGTAATGTATCATCCCATGTATTTCATAGTCTTTCATGATTTGGAATACTTGTACACATCAAGTTGTATGAACATCATCTTCTTGCAAATATGTGACATACCTACAAGAATAACTTGAATGTTTTTCAATGTCAAGCATATAAGAATTATCAAGAATATTTAACACGATAGGATCTAACATTAAGAAAGCTAAATCATCTTCCTTACCTTGAGGATTAGTATGAACATGACAATCATTATGTTCATTGGATGCTGTTGCATCAGCTTTAGATGTGGATAAGACCATTTTATATGTGGCATTCATTTATGCTTTCAATTCTAGTGTTGAACGTCAGAATCTTTAGAAATAGCTTCTGACTTAGAACATAAAAATTGATCCTTAGCTTATAATAGGTGATTTTAATAACATCCTTCATTTTGAGGAGAAATTTCAAGTTAACATGGCTCAACATTACAATATTATTGATTTCATAATGTTCGTCTATCATCTTATGCTTTATAAACCTCCATTCTCAGGATCACTTTTCACTTGATGTAATGAAAGAATAGGATAAGAAAAATCCTATGCACGCATAAAGAGTTCTAATTAACTTGAAATGGCTTTGCATGTATCACCATGTGTTTGTCACTTTTAATGTCGTGCCTTGTCATATCATTATGCTTGTTATGTCACTATCAAGTAATTTACCAATAACCATAAGAAATAATTGAAGTTTTTCAATATATGGTGCAAAGACCCTACTTTCTTGAAAATAATAACTGAAGTTCAGTTATAGCCTCATGGAGGTATGAAATTCACAAAAATTAAACAAAAAATTTTATTCTTACATCTAGATTCAAGCAATTGGATAAATCCAGTTATAAAAATTTCTAGAAGGGTTGCTTCACACAAACAAGTGCTTAGCCTAATACAACACGCCCTCAAGACAAATCTTTTAAACCTAGAGATGCAATATACTGAGAGAAAAGCTCTAAAACTCTTTGAACACCTTTATTAGTGTGAGGAAAATTTTCTCAAATAGAAGGAATCCATTCATTAAATTAATGAGGGTGATGCTAACACTCAATTTTTCTTTGCCACAATAAAACCTAAAAAAAACAAAGTATATTCTCAAAAATTAAAGGAAAAAATGGGGGAATGGATCTCTGATCAAGCTATTATCTTGAAAGCTTTTATGGGTTATCACACTCATATATTAGGCAATCGAAAGTTGCATAAAGTGGAACTGCACATTAGGCATTACAATTGGGACCCTTTCTTTTAATTGAGAAACAATACCAACTGATTAGACCTTTAACAAAAATAGAGGTTAATGAAGATTTTTTTCCATTGGTGACTCAAAAGCATCCATCCTAGATGGTTTTACTTCATTTTTTTTCAAGAAGGATTATGATATTATGGTGATGACATATGGAAACTAATGAATGAATCTTTCCTCATAGCATGCCTCCCTAGCTTCATCACCTCAAGTTTATTTATTCTTATCCCTAAGGTACCCAATACTGAATATGATGGGGATTTTAGGCTAGTTACATGTTCTACTATCATATACAAAACACGCGTAAAGATATTAAATTCTAGATTACACATATCCTTTCCATCCCTGATTGATATTTCCCAATCAGGCATCAATAATGGTAGATCAATTCATGAGAATATCTTACTAGCACATGAGTTATTAAAAATCTATGGAAGAAAACACACTTCTCCACAATGCATGATGAAGGTAGATTTATGTAAAGGCTATGAATCGGTTTGATGGGAGTTCCTAGAAAAATTATTGCTTGCCTTCACTTCCCACCTCATGTTGAAAGATTATTATGCTTTGTGTCTCTAGTGTGAAATATTCTATCCCAATTAATGACTCTCTTTCATAACCCATTAAAGGGAAGAAAGGTCTGAGACAAGGCAATTTCCTCTCTCCCTATCTATTTGTCATTAGCATCAAAGATTTCAAATGAATGATGAAGACCCTGTGGTAAGAACTAAGTTTCACCAGATATCCATAATGTAAGAAGTTGAAAATTATTAACTTATCCTTTGCTAATGACATGCTCCTCTTTTTCCACGATGACCTTCATTCAACCCAATTCCTTATGAATAAGTTCCTCATTTTACTAGTCTATCAGTGTTAACCATCAAATCCCATAAAAGTTCTATTTTGTTTGGAGGTGTCCCATAACAAGTTAAATAAGGCATTTTACAATACTTGAAATTCACACTAGGTTCTTTTCCATTTAAATACTTAGGGATTCTTATTGGGGATTCTCGAATAAATGCTTATCATCTAACTACACTCACAAATAATGTGCTCCCTATAATGAATCATTGGACAACTAAAATGCTCTCTTATGCAAGTAGACAACAACTATTGAAATTAGTTATTTTTGGTAAACAAATGTAGTGGATTCAAGTATTTTTACTCCTTAAGAATTTCCTTACCCACATCATTGTGGCTTGTCAAAATTTTTATGGACTAGAAATACTACTCTCACTTGCAAAGCCCTTGTTACTTAGAAGTATTGCTATCTACCAAAGAAAGAAGGAGTGATTGGCATTATTGACATCAATACCTAGAATGTTCTGGCTCATGGATAACATCTCTAAAATCCGGCTCAAATAAATATACAATATGTGTAATACCCCCAATATATACTACTAAAAAATTTTATTTAATGAAAAGGTTTAACAAAAGTGAAATAACAAAACTGTAAATTCGAGGGATATTGCCACCACACTTAGTACTAGACTTGTTCATTCCTACCATTATAGTACCAAGTGCTAAGGCCAATTAGGATTAACATTAAACACAAGTCGATAATTAAAACAAGCATTCATAAAAGAATTGAATCATTCACCATACAAAAAGAGAGAGGTTAAAAGAGTTACAACCCAAAAAGTATGGATTTAAAGTTCCCAACAACAAAAAACACCATACAAAAGAATAAAACTAAATTAAAATGGTATAGGAAAAATGAAACAAAAGATAGAATCTAACCAAGTCACTCTCGATCCCCAAGCTAGGTCCAGGTTCAATTTTTAGCCCCGCCCGATGCCTTATAAGTGTCATAGGCATAAAAAAATAGTATCACTAACCTGCACAAAGTCAGAAGGGCCTTCTGTTTGTGGGAATAAGCAGCACCCATGAAACGGGTGGTCAGTATGCTACGTATTGAGCAAGGTAACTATGAACTAAGGCCAATAAAAAAGGGCACATAATACAAGCATGATAACATGATAACATGACAACATACAATCTTTCAAATAAATAAAGGCCAAGCTGCAATCCTGATAAACTGATTATTTAATCTTTGAACATCACTCATTTCACACCATACTTTTTATTGATCCATGCGAGTATGGAAACCCCGCTATTATAGCTGGTGGATCAGTCATATACAGGGCAGAACACACTTGACCACTATTATATGCCGGTGGGTCGGTCTCTAGGGCAAGATGTTGCAGGCTACTATTATGCCGGTGGATTAGTTTAGCCCCGACTCTCATGGTGTTCCACTGTAAGTACTTAGTGTCTTTTATATGCCTTATCAAACTTAGGTTTTGGTTTTCTGAGCTCGGGATCCCCCACTATTATAGCCGGTGGATCGGTCACTTATAGGGCAGAATGCACCTAACTACTATTATATGCCAATGGATCGGTCTCTAGGGCACTCCGGCACCTAGCCACTATTATGTTAGTGGATCGGTCTAGGCTCGACTCAATAATCTTCCACTTTACATGATTAATGTTTTATCGTGTCTTATACAACAAGTTTCAGCCTAGACATACATGACTAACTCCATCTACTCTTATCCTCCCAATACTGCCCATCCTATATCTTGAGACTCCTACACCTCCAACTGTCCCAACACCCATTCCTGATTCCACTACTCACACTAGAGGCCCAACACCTAGCTGTATAGGTTAAGGCCCACTACCTAACACCACTAAGACCATTTACAGTCTTCCATAGCGTTTTCTTTAGAAAACCCTAATTTGGGCCTTTAAGGCCCATCCTTCTCTGCCTCACACAACCCAAACTAATTTACACCCCACACATCACATGTAATACCCCGTATTAATTAATCCTTAATTTAAACATGCAAGACTTAAGGTTTGATTAATAGGTGAAGTAAACCATAAGATTTTTTTTTAGCGATTGCCTTGTTGTCTCGAGTAGGTCCATAAATATTAAGTTATGAAAATAACCTGGATTAAATGTAAGAAAGAGTAGAGGAAGGTAAAAATTGATGTTGATAATAATACCGATAATAAGAAGAGAGTAATTAAAATAGAAGGGATGGCTATACCAATAATCTTTTTATAAATAACACTTTTAATAATAATACCCATAACAAGGATAGTAAGAATAATAATAATGATAGCAATAATTACAAAAATAAAATAAAATAAGGGAAGTGATAAAACAATGATAATAATATTGATCATAATAATACTAGTATCATGTTTTCTTTTGAGAAAATTAAACTTTGCTTAGGTGGGAATTCTTTTCCTAATAGTCTCACTTGCAACCATAATATTTTGGGGAGGCTTTTGCTAATCAATCCCTAACCAAACCCCCCATCTTTTCCCAACTTAAATCTAGCCAAAAAAATTCCCCCAACCTGTTGAAGCATGCAGCCCATGCAACCCATCACCTTTCCCCTCTCCTCCCCATGCATATGTCTCTTCTTGTCCAGCAACCATCCTCCTTTTTGTATCTTTCCCTCTAGCCCAAACACAACCCATCTCCTCTCTACATTACCACCCTCTCACGCCACACCCCATCCCTTGCAATCACAGCTCCAACCCCAGCCACAATCTCTCACATCTCTCGGCCAACCTGCAGCCAAGGCCTTCGACACCCAGCCTTCCTCCCCCAAATTGCAACCTCACCTTTCCTTTCCCCAACCTGCACCCCTACTCTATCTTCTCATCATCTACCCACTTTTTGTCCCTCCTTTCCCATGCCTCTCCACCTGCAAAACCATAGCCCATAACCCCAGCCATCCTCCATCACATCATTCAGCAACTTGCAGCTAAGACTCACGTAACCCCAGCCTTCCCTCAACTAGCAGCTCCTATCTTTCCCTCCTCTCAACCTACACACCTACCCCACATTTCTATCCATCTACCCCTCCATTCCCTTCCCTTCTCCATGCTCATACCTACCATTGCAGGCCTCCATCCCCATACAAGCTGTCGACCCCATCACCCCCCAAAAACAACCCACTACAGCCCCTTAACTCTAACCCACATAGCACCCTTTTCCCCCTACTTTCCCCTCCTTTTTATTTAACCCCAATCTGCAGAAAACACCCTCCTTTACTCTCCCTTTAAGCCCTCTAATTTTTCCCCTTGCAGCCCTCTGCTTCCCTTCCCTAAATTCCAGCAACAAAAATATAGTTGCAGCCCCAAACTTCCCCTCCCCTTCACCGAATTTAGTCTAAAAAATAATATAGCTTTTTCCTTGTGCTCCACCTCCCCAAGCAGCCATTTTTCTTCCCTAAGTAATTACTCTATATTTCGGTGGTTTGAGTGCTTAAATTCATGTGTCGGCCACCTCGTTTATTTTCCTAATCGTTTTTCAAGTATTAGCTTATATAGATTGTCTTTTGGTTATTTTAATTTGCATAAATATTAATGCTTGTAGTTTAGATGGTGTATTCACTTTTAGTTAATCTCGACCCTGCCTAGGGTATATGTGGAAGAAGCTCGTGGTGTTAATATTTCTTAGCTCAAGGTAAATCCAACTAATCCGTAGATGGTAAAATATTTATGTGAAAATGATAGGCTAGTTTTCTAGGATAGAATCATGATAGGATGAAGATATCAAATTATTGTATGTTTGTGGGAAATGGGAGTGTGTTGTAGTTCTTTTCTACATGAATATCATGATGTGTAAATTAACATGTGTTATCATGCAATCTTTTCATATGCCTAAGTAATATTCTTAAATTTGGAGAAGTGTATGTTAATGGTAACGAACTGGAATTATACTAGTAAAATGAGATGAATATGTTTAAGGTAAAATGTAGTTTTATATGGGAGCATATTGTAGTTAATTCCTACATGAATATCATGATGTGTAAATTAATATGTGTTATCATGCAATCTTTTTATATGCCTAAGTTATATTCTAAAATGTGAAGAAGTGTATGCTAATGGTAACGAACTTAGGTTTATGCTAGTAAAATGAGACGAGTATGTTTAAGGTAAAATGTAGTTTTATATACCATGATTGTGTTTGAGATTTATTTGTGGAAATTATATGAATTTATGAAATATTAAAAATGCATGCTAATAGTGTTTACGTGTACTATGTATGGTGAATGGTTAGGGATAATATGGTCTTTTGTAGAACCGAAGAAATTATCATATGTAAAATATCATTAAATATTTTATGCTAGTGTTCCATAACAAATATCCTATATTAGTAAACTTGATAATAAAAGTGAAGGAAAACGTGGTAGTTATAGGTTGAGGGGTATTTTGTTCATTAAGGCAAAAAGGTGTTCCAAAGTGGATAATTGGACTGGTTGAATTAAGGGTTGGCCTTAAAATAATGTTGGGAATAATTGGACAATTGGTTTGAACACCGAATCGAATAATTATTCAGGTTATGGCATAATGCCTAACCCTAGGTTGTGTTGGCTTGGAATGGTTGCAACCTCATGATCTTTTGGATGTGACGTTGTTTGTTGATTGTTGACTAAGTTGTACTTTATGAATCTCGATATTCTAAAAGAAATTATAACCCAAAATTTCATAAGAAATAATTACTTAAAGAGAAAGACTCGAGTTGGAAAGGAATCTCGTGCCTCGGACTTGGTCGTCGAGTGCATAGTTTGGGCCTTCGGGTCCAGGGGCTCACTTCTGCTCTATAGGTATTCCATACACCCTATAGGGAGTGCACATACTTAAGGTCTTGAGTTCTGAGGTTTAGTATGGGTGACTGTTATGTCGTGTGGCTTCCTTGGCAAGCTTTTCCCTAGAATTGAGTGATTTAATTTGGTACCACCCTCCTTGACGATCTTTGTCATGGATATGGGATTACATTCTACTTGAAATTTTTTATATAAATTATAACAGTAGTAGTAGTAATAATAATAATATGGATAATACCATTAATACTATTAAAAATAGCTAATACTTGTATAAAAAGGGTTTAGGTGTTGTGAAGGTTATAGTACCACCTAAGGATGGTGGCAGAACAAACGGCGGCGCACGGCGGCGGCGGCGGCGGTGGTGGAGAGAGAAGAGAGGTAGAGAGATAGAGGTATAGGCTAGATGAGAGGGAATGATGGGGTGATTAAGGTGGTGGTGGGTGCCTTAGGTGGAGAGGGGTGGAATGGTGTAGCCAAAGATGGAAACACATGGCGGTGGGTGTGGTGGTCGAAGGTGGTGGAGGGAGGAGAAAGGAGGAGGAGAGGGAGGAAGGGGAAAATGAGGGTAGGGAAAGGTAGAGGAAGGTCTACATATGCTTTTGAGAGGTGTAAGGGGTGGTGGTTGCCTCGAGAGTGGTGGTGGACGGTGGTGTGAAGGGCGATGGGGGTTGATGAGGGGCTAATAGGGAGGGGAACTTTGCAAGGTTGGGGTGGCTAGTGTAGGGAAAATCAAGGGATGAGGGTGGTGTAGTAGGGTAGAGGGTGATGCAGGTGGCAGTTCTGTGGGTGGCAGTGACGGGGTGGTCGTCTTATCGAGAGATGGTGCAAAGGGGTGAATTTCTAGGTTGCGAAATCAAATGCTTAATCAACGCTGCTTATGGGGTATCTATAGACCAATTGAAGGGGAACATGATTGGGGGAAAAAGGATAAGAGCTGGCTTCCAGTGGCAGATGGAGCATGTTTTCCATGGTAGGGGCAGTTAGGTCGAGGGGAGAGGAGAAAAGAAATGAGCAGGGCACGCGTGATAGGAGAGGAGGTCGGTTGGGTCAAAATGGGGAAATAAAATGATGGGTGAGGGAGGGAAAGGACGGTGTGTGGTGGTGGCTGGCGAAAGAAGGAGTTATAGGGTCTCGGTTGCAGGTTGTGCCTCGGGGAAGAAGAAGAAGGCTGGACTGGGCGGTTTAAGAAGAAAAGAAAGAAAGAAAAGAAAGGGGGAACAAGACCAACTGAGAAAAAAGAAAGAAAGGGTGCAACATGAGTCTGAGCCATGTAGGAGGAGAGGAAGGGAATTGGGTCGCAGGGCTAGGCTGGCCCAAGTCGAGGGAGGGAAGGAGAAATAAAAAAGAAAAGAAGAAGGAAGAGAAAAAGAAGAAAAAGGAAAGAAAAGGAAAAAGAGAGGAAAAAAGGAAAAAGGAAATTAGGTGGGTTAGGGTATTTAAAGTATTTTGGTATTTTAGGATATTTAAAAATAATAATATTTTAATAAAATAATAATTAAATTCCCTTTTTAGGTTAATTTTGGATTTTTTAGAGATTTTTCCTGAATTCCATTTTAATTAGCAAAACACCTTAATTTTTTTCCAATTAAATTATTTATAAATTTTATCTTGATTAATCCCTCTTATTTTAATAAAATAATTTATTTAATTAATTTTCCTAATAAATTCTTAATTAGCCATAATTCTTGAAATTAGGGTTTTGGGATATTTCACCATGGATTAAGTGTATCCATAGTAGATTCATTAAACATGGCTTGATCTGGGATAGTGTTACCCCCACAGTTACTTCATGGCCTTTGAGAAGTATTACAAGTTTAATACCTTCACTCTACCCCATTTTGACAAGACTACACCAAAATGAACACTATAACAATATAAGAGTTTATGCAAATTAGAGACATAAAGGACCGAAATATGATCAGAGGAAGATGGTATGGCAAAGCCCTATAGCCCCCAATCATCAATTCATATCTTGGCTAGCTACAATAGGTCATTTAGCAACAAAGTATTGCCTTAGAAAGTACATCCCCATGGTAGATGAACATTGTGTATTATGTTCAGAGTAGGAAACTATATCCCATTTGTTTTTGCATTGCCCCATTATGGGGGTGTTATTCGCATTATTTGTTGCATCATGAGACTCAGAGAGCTAAGTCTTAGTTGGAGCAGGTTGCTAATTGAATTCACCTTTATGCATAGCCAATGAAGGTTAAGGTTGCAGTTCTTATGAGGTTTGCTCATCACATGGGTTTATGAGATATTGAAGACTTGGAGTAACAAAGTTTTAAATGAAATCCCTTTTAAATTAAATGCAATGATTAACCATTGTTACTAATATTTTCCCTTGATGCTTGTATGGTCATAAGAACACCAAGTATAGTAGCAATATGCATTCGATTGATAAATTTTGCTCCCTTGGTTGTAATGATTCATAATTCCATTCGATAAAAATACCGAAATTGGTTTCTTTTTTTAAAAAATAAATAAATTGTGAAGCATTAGTAGTAATGATGGTGTATCATTAGTAGTAATAATGATATAAGGGTAAAATATAATAATTATGGTCAGATATGATGGTAAGTGTGGTAAAACATTACAAGTTAATTTTCTTAGAAAACATCACAACTAATTAGCAATGTGCATCGCTTCAAAACAAGAGAAGAACAGACCAAAACCCAACTAAGATTTAATTTTTGCAAGGTGAGACTAGAGACTAGATCGAAATTATCGGCCTTCAACTTGTTAGGACCAAAATTCATAACTTATATACATTTTTATTAAAAATATAAATTTTTTTGACAAAATTTTTAAGAGTTTCATTGTTAAACAAGAAGACTGGATCAAATGAGACTAGAATTGGTTAAGGACATTTTTCTTTTAATTTCGGGACTAGGACTAGAAATAACCAATCAATTTAGACAAAAAATTTTGATTGAACACCCCTACAACTAATATTGGATAAATTTAACTATATTTATAGTGAAACTTGAAGATAATTATTATGAAATATAAACACAATTATTATGAAAGGTGAAAACAACTCTAGTGAAACATCAAATCTAACATTAGTGAATTATAACTAAATATATGTTGATAGATAGTGAAACAACAGTAGTAATAAGGATGAAATAATAGTTGTAATAATGGTGAAATATTAGTACTAATAATGTTAAAATATCATTAATATTGGTGAAAGATTAATTCCATGGTAAATTTAATTCTACAATAAAATATCAGAACAACAATAATGAAACATAACATATGGCAAAACATATAGTTTTTATAAGTATACCAATATGGATTTTTATTGCTAGAGAAAATTCTCAAAAATAAAATCATATAACTTTTTTTTATAGTCCAAATAAAACATGATCTAATTTATAAAATCTAAAAAAAAATTTAAAAGTTAACCATATTTACATAAATGCCACCATATAAATGTAGTATACACTAATCAATGAATCATGCTACTAGTGACATGTACCATCATGCATGTAGTGGTCTCATAAGGCCCAATAAGTGTTATATGAAAGTAAAATGTATAAGTAAAATTGGTCTTCAATGGCACAATTGGTAGAGCGACAAGTCAAATGTATTCAAATCTCACGTATTTCACTTTTAGTTTATGTGTATTTATAGTTCCAATTATTAGAGAATGTGTGCTCTGAAAAGATATGAATTCCTCCTTTGAAACATTTGTATATATTTTAAAACATATGTTTATTTCCTCCTTTATACTTATATACATAACAAATATATATTCTTGTCCTAAAAGATATATATCTATGTTATGGAATATGTTCTCAAATATAGTACTAAAAAGATGTGTATTTAAGTTCTCAAATATGTATATTCTTATGTTAGAAGAATGCATAACTATTTAAAATGTGTACCTTTACTAGCCAAACTCTAACCTTTTCTTTATTTTCAATATATTATATTATGATATAAAAATATCATTATTATATTTATATTAAAAAAATATTTTTACAATATTATTTTTTATCAATATATATTGTTCTCAAATTATGAGGTTCCTTCTTCTTTTTTGAACGGAGGAAGTATTATAGCATTGAAATATGTGAATTTTTACCGTAAAAGATGTATATTTATGTTATTAAAAATTTATATTCTTGTTTTGGAACAAAAAATATTTATTGAAAAAATGTGTATGATAGTACCAAAATATGTTCATTCTTATTTGAAAAGATACATATATTAGTATAAGAAGATGTGTATTATATTTTCAAACGTGTATATTTCTCCTTGTACTTGTATAAATAATAGATGTGTATTTATATTATGAAAAATATGTATTCTTTCACAAACACGCGTGTTAATTAGTTCTTTAAGTGTATGAAATATGTTAATATGAAAATTTATTTATAGAATAAAAGTTACTAGTAATTTTTGTGTCGTTATTTTAATGACCCAAATTAAAGATAGTTCATTTTAAAACATTATAAAAATGATGACATTATTGTAACATAATCCTGTAGCCTAGTGTTTCCTAATGCTAGAAATAGGATACAAATTAATAGTCTTGGTAAAAGTGGTTGTTTTATTTACCAAAATACCATCATTTACATCATATATATGGTATATCGTATGACACAATATACCTATCGTAACGGTAGGATGTAGTACAAACTAGAAGCATGAAACCAAATCTAGTTTCCAATGTTAACCACAATCTCGTGAAGGGTATTATTAAGCATCTGTTATTGTCATTCTATATTTGGTACTACTTATATTTAACTTCGTTCATGTTATTGTTCGTACCCGATGCCCTCCGCCTTTCCTTTAACTGCCATTCTCGTGCTTCCCTTTAAAGTGAAAGCCTCCCGATCAACCCCTCTCTTGGCCGCCCAACCTCCCCCCAAAAAAAACGTACCTCAATCTACGTGCGCTACGACAATTCCGCAAAGGCAAATCATCAATAAATATACGTCACATCAGCTCTTTTCTTTTATGTTTTTTTCCTTCAAATGCACGTTACTTTATATTTTACGAATAATAGGTACAAATTCTTACTTAATTATTCATTCTTGTTATAAAATATGCAACGTTGGTTATTATTAACGTATGATGAGAGGCAGGGTTGGTGAGCTAAATCCAGCTGCCTATTTTTTCAAGTGTTGACTTCTCAGACATCATGGGTTGCTCGTTCTTAATCTTGTCCCTCTGAAATTTCCTACTACTGCTTCTATCTTTCTTTGTCTCTCGCTCTAGCAATTTGCACATTGTATGCCAGATTGTTTCCAAATGATTGGATCACACAAATATTGGTCGCTCTTTCAATTAATTCCTCTTCTTCTCATTCTCTAACATAAACGATCGAGGTGAGTATTTATCTTTCCCTCTCCCGACTTTCTCTGTTCATTCACCGCATTTGGTTACCGCTGAAAACATATCCAATGAAGCAATTATTTGATTCATACAAAAGTTTATCCTTTTTTGATTGAGCATAAAAATTATTGGGAAGTAATTAACGGAAGAAAACTTCAGTTTAGGTTTCTTCATTCATTTTGTTTTTTTCCCCAACTAATGATTAGTTAATCATTATTTTATAATCTGATTATGTCCATAACTGTGTCCAGCTCTTAGTATGAATTCTTTCTCTTTATTAATTAATGTCAAGTTGTGATTGGTTTTACCTGTGATCTCTTGTGCCTCTTCATAATATATCTATCTATACTACTAACATATCTTCAGTTCATATCTTAAGTCGTCTATTTCCTTAATTTATACATATATATTCTTGTCAGAATTCAATAATATAGGCAGCTAGAATTTCTCAATGGCGTGCATCACGAGTTCTTGACGCTTTTGTCGTCACTTTATGATGCTGCGCAGGCTACATACCATTATCGAGCCAGCATCAGCCCTTCCCCCCTATCTAGCAAAAAACAAAGCAACAAAAATGAAGTGCTTCTCGTTCTCCCATGTTGAAAAACAGGAGCAAGAAGGACCTACTAGGACAACCAAACCCACCTCCTCCGACATCCGATCCTCGACGACATCTTACTCTACCGATTATGAGCCCTACAACAAAAGATCTGCAGCACCCAGCTCTGAGTTGACGAATTCTTCCCAGACGACTAACGTCTCGGCCGATTCCATCGGTGGTGGAGCGGGCGCATCCTCCTCCTTTTGTAGGAACTCGTTCCCTAGTTCGTCGAGGAGGAGGCCGTGTAGCCTTCGAGCGTTCACGTTCGAAGAACTGAGGACCGCTACGAGGAACTTTAGTCGGTCTCTCATGATAGGAGAAGGTGGGTTCGGTGGTGTTTACAGAGGCGTGCTTAGGACTCCTGAAGAGCCGAATAGAAGGATTGATATTGCTGTCAAGCAACTTAGTAGAAGAGGCTTGCAGGCAACGTCTCTATTTCTTTCTCGTTCATTTTTCTAATTCATAGGTATATTAGCCAGAGTTCTTTGTTGGCTGTGTTGTGTTATATAAATATATGGAGCCAGAAAAAAAATGTATATATATATATATAGATAGATATCGTAAGCATGGGAAATATAATTTTTGTTTTAGCAGGGTCATAAAGAATGGGCCACGGAAGTCAATTATCTTGGGGTGATTGAACATCCGAATCTTGTCAAGCTGATCGGATACTGTGCCGAGGATGATGACAGAGGGATTGAGAGGCTACTCGTCTATGAATTCATGCATAACAGGAGCGTTCAGGATCATTTATGTAGCAGGTTTCAAGCTCCACTTCCTTGGTCAACTAGGCTCAAGATTGCTCAGGATGCTGCCCGCGGTTTATCATATCTCCATGAAGGAATGGACTTTCAGGTTACGTCATTAATTTCCATTTCGGAAATATATGTCTCTCTAGGTTCTAGTTCTATCTGTATAGCTGGTTAATCTCAGTTGAACTGATTTTTTTTCCGATCTGATGTGCTTAATATTGTCATTTTACGCTCAGATTATCTTCCGGGACTTCAAATCCTCAAACATTCTACTAGATGATCACTGGACGGCGAAACTGTCGGATTTTGGACTAGCCAGGTTGGGTCCTGAAGATGGAACTGGCCATGTATCGACGGAGGTATGTGTTGTATATATACATGTGAACAATTTCTTCCATCCATCCCAGCTTAACTAATAATCACATACAAATATCGTATGTTCGTACGAGAATATTATACGAGCTACGTACCTAGATATTCTTTATCAAAATCTCAACTTATTATATACATTTCAAGGTAGTTGGCACCGTTGGCTATGCTGCGCCAGAATACATCCAAACAGGTCGCTTGACAGCCAAGAGCGACGTCTGGAGCTACGGAGTCTTCCTATACGAACTCATAACCGGCAGACGTCCGTTTGATCGGAATCGTCCGAGAAACGAACAGAAACTGCTGGATTACATCAAGCCACACGTTTCAGATCCTAAAAAATTTGAGAAAATAATAGATCCTAGGCTTCAAGGAAGGTACTCTGTAATTACAGCACAAAGCCTAGGAGCTGTAGCAAATAAGTGTCTGGGAAAGCAGCCGAGATTGCGTCCTAAGATGAGTCAGGTGTTGGATATGGTGACACAGATTGTTGACGCTTCTGAAAATGGGAGCACGGCAACTCCTCAATTGTCGCTTCCACCTTGGGAAAATAGTACTAGTAGTAGTAGTAGTAGTAACAGTAGGTCCGGGGGTTCCAAGTCGAAAAGAGAGCGGCTTAGGAAAAGAATATTTGTTGATCCTATTACCGGTGAGAATCGATGGTTAACTTGTTTGGTCTGTGTGGAGACCTGACAGTATATAACGCTGGGCTTGTGCGGCCGGAGAGCGAGTTTATTGAAGGGTTGATTGATCGATCCAAGGTGCGCGTAAATATATATTACTATTACTACTGGCTCTTTATCTCATCTGGATGACGTATCCTTCGCCGGCCGCAATCAGCATATGATGTAATTGATTGTGTGTGGGTATTGTAAGGTGTAATGTAAAATCCGAGTTTCAGGACATCTAGATTCTCAATCTAATTTCGTCGCTCCAAATCAAATTATAAAATAATGAAAGGTGATTGCCTTTTGGTGGCCACCGGTGGCGATCTATGCGGTCATTCAAGCTCCTCTTTCCGTTGCTACGATTCGGAAATCGGTAAATTGTGTGTTGGAGTTCCCTTTTACAATCCTTTCTGTTGACTTAAAAAAGAAATAGAACAGAGATTGTGAGGTGCATGGTCAACTAAATAATATTCGTAAAGCATAAGGTTCGGTATCCAAAATCTTCTATTTTGGATTACCAAATTAAGCCCCCAGCTCATGATAATCTCTTACCTATCAAAGCTCTTGAAGCTCAACTTCTGAATCTAGTCAGGTTAGCAGAAGTTAATTGACAACATATAGCAAAATGGTCTTATGCTAAGAGTGGAGACAAGCGTGCTAAGGCCCATCATGCATTTATTTCTTAGACAAGAGAACTAGCAACATCAAATGTATACAATTGGCACATTTGTAACATTCTAACATTTAAAAATGAAAGATTTCATTTAATCAGAAATATGATTCAAACATGAACAGATGTTATTGCCATAATTGACTTAAATCAAGCTTGCGTACCATTCTCACATCAATTATAAGGCAAAAGTAAATTAGGATAAAAGACATAATAAACATAGAACAACAATACTTCATAACATAAGTAAGGGTTCTAGAGTCTAACTTCAAAAACATAATGCAAAATACATAAAGTAAATATTTGGAGAGAAAAATACTAAAAGAAGGAAAAATAAGTTAAAAACAATAACCAGATAACATAGCTCTCTAACTCCAAAACCCCATGCATTGAACTAAATCACTTTGCCCCGATCAGAGCATCATAAGTAGCATAATCATCTTGCAGGTCCTCATTAATCTACATAGGATAAAAAGGGGTCCATGCTCGTGGGGATGAGTATAACCTATAAGAAGGATGATCGGTATGCTACATATTGAGTAAGGTAACAAAACAACTAAGAAAGATTATATAAGTTCATAAGATTATAACAAGAGGTAATGTGCACATAAGATAATTTCATCAATGCGAGTTATTTATTTCTTTTCAAATGGTACTGTAATAGCATTATAATCAATACTCTTGATTTTATTCATATTGAGTTTAGGGACCCTATTATTTTCAACTAGTAGAACGGTAACAAAGTAAAACCCTAGCACAAGACGCTCCTAGCCACTATTCTCAACTAGTGGAATAATTTCAATAATATACAACCCTAGAAAAAAATTCTCTTGGCTAATATTCTCATCTAATAGAACAGATAGATACAAATGGCCATAATTCACGTGGTGATTCAGTTTAAGTGATTAGTATCTTATCAAGGGTTACAATCATTCAAATAGCCTATTTAACATGAACTATGGAAACCCACTATTCTCAACTGGTTAATTGGTAACATAAGAAGAACCGTAGGGCAAAACGTTATTGACCACTTTTCTAGTTTGATTGAATAAACAAGTACATTTGATCTCAATTCATATGATCTTTCACTTTAAGTGATTAATATATTATTATTACTTTATTTATTTCAAGGTAATCATAAAATCATATACACATACTCATGTAAGGCACCATCCTAACAAAAATTGTAGAACATGTCATGTTTCCCTTAGAAACCCTATTATCATAAACCTAGCATAATCCCTTCTCTAGTATTCATTTAGTCCCCATATTCTGTACCTAATCTGAGAATATTATTATTAACCAATTACTTAAAAATCATGGGCTACTTCATAAACCTTACTCATGTGATAATAACCTACCCCTAGGGTTACTATTCGGGTCTCTTACCAAAACCTAATTTTGCATTTTTGTCAAAATAATCTCCTTAGACCCCATATGGCTACCAATTCTATTATACCTTCCCAAAATGTTATTATTGACATAATATCCCAAAATTACAATATAACTCCCCTATCTTAAAAATGCAATAATAACCTACATCTAGAGTTACTAGTCTTAACCCTTACAAAATCCTAATTTCACATTTTAATCATAACTCTTTCCCCAGAACTTATCTGACTCCCAAATTTGTTTGCATACCCAAGACACTAACATTAACCCCATATTCAATTCTTATGGCCAATCTCCATCCTTTCACACACATGATCACAACTCCATCCCTAGGTTTTGCTATTCACAGTTCAAGCCTTCCTACTCCTTTATTAGCCATAATCCTTTCATTTTCACTCCAAATAACTCATATAGTGCCTTTAACCTATTTTGATCTAGCTAATACCACAATATACTCAACATGCCACTTTTTAACTATGTTGACCAAAATTCCCCTAGGCACTAAAATACCTATTATCCCATCCCTATAATCGTATGATTCCCAACATGAATTACTTTTTAACCTCCCATATATACCTTCATTATGAAATGCATGGTCATGATTATATATAGATACTTCTTATTCAACACATGTCATATTTGCACAAATTTTTTACCTTTTCTTTTGACATCCAATAACATATAATATATATATAACACCAAAGTTAGGGTAACATTTCATCCAATGTTATCAAAATATCAATAGAAGTGGGGATATACATTATAAGATATCAAACCATATCTATGACATTTATCCCTACCGAAGTGGATTTAGTCTCTAAGAACTAAGAACTACACTTCCTCCTACACTACCATCGGAGTATCACCTAGAAAAAAGAATATGCAAAGTTTAAACTTTTTAAAGATTTTAACATAAAAGAAGAGTAAGGAAAAAGGAAAGGGAAGGAAGTAAAGGTAATTGAAGTAGGAAATCATCAATAAGGTGGTGTATGATGGAGGTAGTGGTGGCCATTTAAGGTTGGGGCGATGGTTTGTAGCTTGGTTTGAGGTGATGGTGGTGGTGGGACTAACAAGAGTTGGTGGTACGTAGTGGTGGTGTTACTGGTGGCTTGTGACCGAGGTAGCATAAATAGTGGTGATCGTTGCTTGAGGCAGATGGTTGGTGGCTATGAGTTGCAACGGGTGTAACACCCTCTCCCAAATCCTTCAAATTATATTTAGAATTATATTGATATAAAATAAATGAGTTTATTTTTTGAAATAGACTTACAATTCTAATAAAAATATAAATTTTAGGAATAACAATCAATCGGTTTACATAACTAATTGCCGGTGCACTGGAAAATTATCATTCTTATTTTCAACAAACCAATTAACTCATTTTAGTGCTCTAAGATTTTTTTTACATTATTTAGATCATTACATAATTTTAATTAGCTAATTTTTTCCAAAAAGTCACTTTTGGAGGCAAGCTTCACCTTTTCTTCTCTCTCACCTCTTCCTCTCTCTTTTGGTAGATGATTATGAGAGATTGACTTTTTATACTATTTCCTGACTTGCCAACCCACTTCCATGCCCATTTCTAACTACACCTATCCTCCACCATCCCATCAAGTTAACCCTCACTTCTTAGCTTACCCACAATCAACCTCACAAGTTTCAACCCCATTTCCCAAAAAAATGTTTACCATTTTTTCCTCTATACTTCTCATTTCTAATTCATTCTTATTCCTCTCTTATTTTCTTGCTCTCTTCTCCTTTATCCTTGTGGAAACTTTCCCTAGGTGTTGAGCACCTTTCCATTTTTTCCTTTTCTTCTCTCTACTCAAGAAAAAACAAAAAGAGGCTCTCTTTGTCTTTCTCCTTTAATTTTACAAGAATTATGTTCTTTTCCTTATTCTAATCTTAGTTTTAGTTCTCTCTTTTTTTTCCATAACCAAGGAAGAATTAAGGTTGAGAAAATTTTGAGATTATAGCTCTTTCTTTGACACCCTTTTTTTTTAGTCAAAGGAGGTATTCTATGTCTTTCTTCTTCTTCTAAATTTCCTTTGGTTTTAATAAATTTATGAAGAGGATTGCTAATAGTTTTTACTTTTATTCTCTTAGGAATTGAAGTTCTGCCAGATAAGCCATCTAGTAGAAGCTTTCTTCTAGAAGAATTGCTTCAAGGTAAGGCATTCTTATATATAACATAATTACGTTTATATGGTAAGTTAGGGTTCCATATGTTAGTGCTTATATGAGTATGATCTAATTGTATTCCATTTTATGAGTATATTGAAATACCCCAAAAATCCTAATTTAGGAATTATGGCAAAATGATGATTTATTAGAGGAAATTAAGAAAATATATTACTTCATTAAATAAAGAGGAAATTAATTAAGGAAAATAAGGAGAAAATAATAAATAAATTATTTAGAAAATTTTGGACATTTTACTAATTAAAATAGAAGTTAAGGACAATTTATCCAAAATAGCCTAACTAATTTAAAAATTGATTTAATTATTATACTTAAAATAATTATTATTAAAATTAAATATCTAAAATAAATATATAAATAAATAAAGACCAATACCCCAACCCAACCATTTTATCATTTTGCCCTTTTTCTCTTTTCTTTTTCTTTTTCTTCTTTCTTCCTCCTTTACTCATTTTCTTTTTCCCCATTTTTCTCCCCCGACTGGGCCAGCCCACCGGCCTAGATCCCTTTCTCCCCCCGTCTCGCGTGCCAGGCTCGTTAGCTCCTTCGTCGCCCATTGCCCCAGCCGGCCGAATCGCCCTCTTCTTTCTTTTCTTTCTCCCCTTGGACCGCCGGTCCAGTCGTCATCTTCCTCCCTCCCAAACCCCGATCTACAACTGCCAAACCCTGTAACCCTGTCGCCGAAAGCAGCACGCCATCCGACCTCCCCTCTCTGCCCTCTCCCCATCATTGTCTTTCTCTTTTCGACCCCGACCAAGTCCCTCTCTCCCCTTCTCGCGTGCTCACCTCTTTCCCTTTTCCTCTCCCCTTCCCCGACCCAACCTGCCATGGCAGGACCTGCACCGCCTTCCACTGGCCGACCACCTGCACACCTGCCCCGTTTGTCTCCTTCTTCCCTTGTCGTTTCCCCTTCCAATTGCCTATAAATACCCCCCATTGGTAGCCCCGATCAGCTCCCTTTTCGATTTTTGCCCCGAAACCCTGCCTCTCCGCCGCCACCGTCACCGCTGCCCACCTTCATCATCCCTGCACTTCCCTTTATGAAACTAGACCACCAGAACCCCTCCCCTTGCCCTGCATGTGCCGCTCTAGTCGTGCAAAATTCCTATCCCAAAACCACCACCTCCAGCCTTCGCCGCCCTTGCGCCGCCTTCCACCGCCAGCCCAGCCGCCACCAGAGCCTCCTCCACCCTCCAAAATGCCCAGCAGTCCTCCCTCTACCTTCCCATACCTCCATCTTCCCCTTTCTCCCTCTCCTCCTTCCTCCCTCATCTTCCACCTCTCTCCACCACCCTCGGCCGCCGCGCCAACCACCGTGCGCCGCCACCCCTTGCCACGCCACCACCCTCACTCCACTCCCCTTCACCTGCTGTTTCTTTCCCCACCTAAAACTGCTCCTTTTCCCCTCCCATCTAACCACCACCTCCATCTTTTCCTCTCTTCTCTACCTCCACCGCCGCCACCGTCGCCGCCACGCGCCGCCGTCGGATCACCACCGACCCTAGGTGGTTCTCCACTCATCCAAACCCTAATACCCTTTTATATAACTACTACTATTTTCTACTAATATTAATACTAATATACTTATTATTATTATTATTATTATTATCATTATTATTATTACTTTTATTATTATTATTATTATTATTATTATTATTATTATTATTATTATTATTATTATTATTATCATTGTTACCATTATTATTGTCTCTATTATTAATGTTCTTACTTTCTTACTAATACTAACATCCCCTTTTGAACCCTAACTTTTATTATACTTAACTTTAATATTAATTTTTATAATTATTAGTATGAACATTATTAACAATATTACTATTATTACTTCTATTATCCTTACTACGGTTATTATTGTGGTTGCTAAACCTTACTTGGTTGTATTATTGTTATTACCATTACTACTAGGAGTATTATTATTATTATCATTATTATTAGTGTTATTATTATTATTATTACTATTATTATTATTATACTTAACACCCTTATCATTTTGTTAACAATAATACTACTTGTTCTTATCCGTGTTACTTAACGCAAGCTAGTAAATACCATGTGGTATCAACTAAGAAGAGTACTTGAACCTTATCACCATACCACTTAACATTAACCCTAACCTCATTACTATGACACTATTATTAGCTATTACTATTATTACTACTATCACTACCTTATTGTTGTAATCAAAAGCATTTGAACCCTTTTATTATTCAAGAATATACAACCATTATCATTATCACCCTTAGGAATAGTTTACTTGTAATATTGTGACCTTATAATATTATCATTTCAAATATAACACCATTAATAGACTTGGCCTTAAAACGCTAGGGTTCCTATCACTAGACATTAGTGTCACTATTTTATTAATACTAACACTATTTTCTTATAGCTAGCATGAACCCTATTACTACAAGATTAGAACTAATGGGTTTAATAAAATAAGTGTAACAATAAGTATCAAAAATAAATATATTTTGACTACTAATATTTAATATACTAATTCTAAGGTAAAAACCCTAGTTTTTGTAAAATACCCTCTTTAGTAATAAAAACCTAATCCTAAACTACAATAAGGGTTGATGGTACTTACAAGGGAAACTAATACTTAGCATTTCCCCCTTTTATAGGTAACCCCGACCAAAGCCCTAAAGAGTTATAGGAGCGTGCTCCAAGCCCGGCGTCACCTTAGGTAAGGACGAAGCTATGGCCTCTGTGTGATGTGTGACCTGTATGTTTTGAATGTTGTATATGCCATACTATGTCGTGTATTATATGATTGTGGGAAACTTGTCTTATGTGGTGCAGCTTGGAAATTGAGGTATGTTTGTATGTGTTCCCTATGACATGAGCATGACATGTATATGTATGATGTTTATGATGTGATATGGCCCTCTAGGACATGCATGTTAGGATAAATGGTAATATGAGTTGGGAATATAAGGATGACTGGAAATAAATGGGAAGTGAGTTCACTAAGGGGGATATGAGGTTGACCTAAGTACCTCATGATCCATGAGAGAAGATTTAATAAGGGAGGAATGACCAAAATGAATGAGAGTGGGGGAACCATGCATGGGAGTCGTAAAATTTGCATGGTGACTTGGGGTGTTTGCATGGGATGGCTAAATCTTGCATGGGGGCGAATCTTACATGAGAAAAGTTGAATCATGGTGTAAATAAGGGAATGAGAGAGTTGTGGAGCGATTGGAGACTTGGGATGAAAAATAGTACGTAGGTTGGTGCAAGGGTGTATAAGGAATCCAATTAGGGTTTTTGGGAGAAAGTGGAAATTTGGGAAGTACAAAAGTAAGAATGATTAAGGAAGGGTGGAGTATGGGTTAGAGCGAGATTTCGTTTATATAAAAGGTGAGTATGGGTTCCCATGTGGAAGAAGAGACTTTGGGATGAAAAGAGAGAGGTTACTTGTGGGGGGAGAAAGGTACTAAGGTTGAGGTGATCAACTAGGGTTTTTCATGATTATGTGTTGAATCGAAAGGTAAAGTGATATGTTTTGGGAGAGGATTTAATTGAGGTAAGGTGTGGGGCGTTGAATGAGGTAATGGTAGCGTAAGTGGGAGAAGGTTGGGTCACATCGACCCAATTAGGGTTTTCAAGGGAAAACCTTAGGGGGTGATGGGAGGTGGAGTTGATGTCATGAGTGTAGGGCCTAACCCACACTCGTAGGGGATGACTCTTTCATCTAAAAGTAAGTGTAAAGGGAATGGATGTCGGGGTGTGATAAGGGGCGCAGGAGTCTCAAGATATGGGACGGGCCCCCTGGGGAGGATAGACGTAGAGGGTAGTTGATATGCATGTCAAGGGTGGAAAGCTTCATTTGATAAGACACGAATAAGATACTAATTACTTAAAGAGTAAGATTGTTGAGCCGGGCCCAGACCGATCCACCGGCATAATAGTGGCCAGGTGCCGGGGTGCCCTGGAGACCGATCCACCAGCATATAATAGTGGTTAGGTGCGTTCTGCCCTATACGTGACCGATCCACCGGCTATAATAGCGGGGGATCCCGAGCTCAACAAACCGAACAATATGTTGTAATTAAATCACGGGAAAGATACTATATACTTACAATGGAACACCATGAGAGTCGGGGCCAGACCGATCCACCGGCATAATAGTGGTCAGGAGCATTGTGCCCTGGAGACCGATCCACCGGCATATAATAGTGGTTAGGTGTGTTCTGCCCTATAAGTGACCGATCCACCGGCTATAATAGCGGGGTTCCCGTACTCGCATGGATTAACAAAGATTATGGTGTGAAATGAATTATAAACAAATCATGGAAAGATACGTTATAATCACATTGAAACACCATGAGAGTTGGGGCTAGATCGATCCACAGGTAAAATAGTGGTTAGGTGTGTTCTGCCCTATAAGTGACCGATCCACCGGCTATAATAGTGGGGTTCTCGTATTCTCATGGATTCATAACGATTATGATGTGAATCGACTATAATTATCAGAGTTATGAAAAGAAGAAGTTGGACTGGACCATAACTGACCTACATCATCCATAATATTACATGTTGCTTATGTGATTGTGCTGTGCATGTTATGTTATATGATGGTATGCTTGGCCTTAGCACACCTGCGCCCTTACTCAGTATTGGACCCATACTGATACTACCTTGATTTAATGGGTCCTGTGATGATCCACCGATGGTGGGGAGCAGACCTCCTGTGCAGGTCTATGATCGGGTACTATTTTAGGGTGGAAGGCTTGACTTGAGTGAGTAGGCGATCCGGATATTGGTCCCTTGGGATCTATTTTATTTAGCTATATTTTGTACTACGCTTCTTGTTTTGAAACCATACTCTTAAGTTGCATTCCTAAACGATATTCTAATTGTTGTTGACTCGTGTTTTCGTGGGCGATCTATGTTAACTATGTACCTATGTTTTGATGATTCCTACTTAATGATTGTTTAGTTTAGCCTTAGCACTTAGTATCAGAACGGTAGGAGTGAACCGGTCTGGTACTAAGTGTGGCGGTAATACCCCCAAGTTTATGGTTTTAATTCTTTCGCTTCTGCTAAACCTTTTGATTTAAACAAAATTTTTCAGTAGTAAATTTGGGGGTGTTACATATATGGTATAGTCTTCCCAAGTTAGTATTGTTGGAATTCTTTGATTTAAGCATAAAATAGGTTGTTTGAGCATGATTTTTTTAGATATACATTACCATATATCTATGTGATTCCATGTAAGCAACATGTATTTTTGTGTATTTTTTAATGTAGAAGCATGCTGGGATTAATATGGTAAATTGTGGTAAACGTTTAGATGGTGCTTTACCTAGACCATTCGATTAGTTTGAATTTTTGTGAGCAATTAAATGGTTTCAATTTTTGGATCGGTTGATCGCAAGATCAGTCGATCGATTGGTAAAACCTATTGATTGGTGTCCCTAAAGTTCATAATGGTTTGGTCTCTTATTAGACCCATTGACCAATTAGAACAACTAGTTAACTGGTTCTCATAAAAAGTCGGTTGGTGAGGCCAACAAGTTGACTAGTTCTCTGGTATTGTGTTGGTCTAGGTCTGGTATGACGAGCATAGTCAACTTGTTTGAAGAATTGATTGAATAGTCCAACTAGAAGCCACCTGTTTTTTTTTATAATTCTTTTTATTTCTCCTCAGCCTTTTTTGTTGATACTTCCATGTTTTTATAACATTTTAATTATGATTTCTATAATGATTAGCTTGATTTAATATGAACCACCATGCTGGTATTTGAGACTTAATTTTTGGTTAAGTTTTATGTTATCTCTAAATATTCAATTAGTGGCTTTTGTGCCTTGGGGATGAGTTTGGCGTCAACTCTAAACACCCAAATGGTGGCTTTAATTCGTTATGATGTATTTGGTGTTATCACATGGAAACACCTAATTTGCTTAAATAATAAGTTTTATTTTGTATTTAGTGTTATTACTTGGAAACACCTAATTTGGTTATGTGTGGACTTTGTTGTGATTTTTGATATTATTGGTACTATAAATTAATGGTTTTAGATTTTTTCCAAGCCTTTTTCTTCCTCTGTTGGGGCAACTGCTGGGACTTGGTTGTATTTTTTTTCACCCAGTATCTATTTCCTTCTTTACCGAGTTGCGGTTGGTAGAGGGTATGCATATATATATATATGTATATATATATATATATATATATATATATATATATATATATATATTTGTGGTATAGAATTATACTATGGCAATATGGCATGACATTAGTGTCCAGTACGGGTGGGTAATGTATCCTAGTACAAGCCCCTTGGAAATTCTTATTGTCCATTTTTTAAACAAGTGTGGTCTCCCAACCTTTTAGCCCTAACGATAGAGACATTCAAGGTATGGTGGGTGAGGTATCCTAGTATAAGCCCCTTTTTTGTACTCCTACCACTTGTGAGGGGTGTGGTATCCCAATTTGTGGCAGGTGCACTCGATGTGTGGTGGGTGTGGTATTACCAAAGAAAGCTCCTTCGATTTTTCTTGACCTTATGTGATGGGTGTGGTATCCCATTATGATTATTTTTTCTGCCATGACTTTTGTTCATAATAGAGAACTGGGTGTTGTCAAATGAACTATCTTACTAATCGAAAAATGTGTGTTCACCAAAGGAGCAATTCTAAGATAGTTTATATTATATGAATTGCATGTATTACTGTATTTCTGTACTTCCATAATTTCCATTCAAGCATGCTATGTTGTACTTGAGTTGTTCGTTATGATATTGCTATGCTGTTATGTGACTTTAATGTGCTGCATGAGCTTTCCATGTTTTAGGTAGTATGTTTTACCTGTACTTCACCATATTGATACTACACTTGTGTTGTGACTATGATGATGTGGCTTCTGGTCAATTGAGCAAAGGATAATTTGTATGGTTATGAATATTAGGTAGAGTATGTTGAGGATTATGACTTGGGTCATTAGTGGGCCAATTCTTGGTGTTGGAGGTTTATGATTGTGATTTAGAGTTAGGCTAACTAGTTACTAGTTATTTACCAATGTGTTGGGATGTTTTTGTATATTCTAATTATTTAAACTCTTGGCTTGATTCCTATATTTTATTTTGTAAAACTATTACATTCATTCTATCTAAAATATTATTCTAGCCTTTATTATCTTGTGTTCTCATATTAATGTTATGATCATGAATTCTTTTATTTGTTGTTCCATTTTTCCTTACATCAAGAATGAGTTAAATGATGATCACACCTTGCTCATTCTTGCCTCCAGACTTCCAATCGTTATCAATTCAATTACCATCTTCTTGATCTCTTGCCATAGATGATCTAACAATAAAATCATGCCTAAAGAATGTGATTTCTTTTGGCTAAGTGCATTTGCCACAACATTAGCTTTACCCTCATGGTAAGTCCATTCTAGGTCATATTGCTTAACCAATTCCAACCATCGGGATTATCTCAGGTTCAACTCCAGGCTCCTATGGTAAATGTAAAACTTACATTGAACTCTATAAAGATAGTGTCTCCAAATCTTGAGAGAAAACACTACCCAGAAAGTTCTAGGTCATGCATCGGGTAGTTCTATTCATACACCTTTAGCTATCATAAGGCATAAGCCACCACTCTGCCATGTTGTGTCAACACACAACCTAGCCTATACTTGGAAGCATCACTATACACTTCAACCATTATTCCCACTTGGAAATGTGAGCAATGGGGCTAAAGTTAGATGCCTCTTCAACTCATTGAAATATTCAACACACTTCTTATCCCTCTGAAATCATGTAGCCTTCTTCAATGTTGGGTTAGGGGTCGAGCAATCTTACAATATTTTGTCACAAACCAATGGTAGTAACCAGCTAACCCTAGAAAATTGTGCACCTCCTTCATAGAAGTGGGTGATGGCCGCTCAAAAATAGCTTGAATCTTAGCATAATGCACTACCACACCATCCTTATAGATCATATGATCAAAGAAGGCCACTATTCTAATCAAAAATCACATTTCAAGATCTTTTCATATAGTTGGTGTGATTTTAGCAAGGCTAAAGTTCTTCTCAAATGCTACTCATGCATCTCTCGATAGCTGGAGTAGATGGGGATGTCGTCAATAAGCACCAAAATGAACTAGTCAAAAAAGGGACAAAAGATCTAGTTCATCAAGGACATTAAAACTACAGGTGAATTAGTGAGTTCGAAGGGTGTTACTGTGAAATCATAATTGCCACACCTTGTCCAAAAAGTAGTCTTAGGAATATCTTATTTTGTTATCCTTAAATGATGATAGCCTGATCGAAGATCAATCTCGAAGAAAACCTTGGATCCCTTAAGTTTATCGAACAGATCGTCGATCCTTGGTAATGGATAACAATTCTTCACCGTCACCTAGTTCAATCCATGGTAATCGATACACATTCTTAGGCTGCCATCTGTCTTCTTCCTGAACAACACTAGCACTCCCCATGGAGATATGCTTTGACGGATATAGAATTTTTCAAATAGCTCTTCCAATTAAGCTTGGAGCTCATTCATCTCCACAAGTGCCATATAATATAGAGCCTGAGACATCAACTCTATTCCTAGCAACACGTTCACGGTGAACTCAACTTCATGGACTAATGGGATTCCCAAATATCCTCATGGAAAACATCCAAGAACTCTCAAACATAATCTTAGCCACTTTAGTGTCTTTGCCACTGCATAGGTAGAGCGTATAACTCTTATGTACTTGGTTACTCAATCTTATTACTGAAATAATCTTTATAGAGGGATTGGGTTCACACTTCTTGTATGAAACCCTCATACCCCTTCATCCTCACAAAATAATATGTCCTTACGTACAGTCTATGACTTCTTGCTACCTTCCCATCATATCCATTTTGACAATTACATTGAAATCCCGCAACTCTAGTTCTATGAGATCCAATGGAAACTATTCCTTTTACTATCATCACAACCCCTTAGTATATCCTAGAGCATGCAAATATATCCCCCAAAGGTAAAATAATAGAAGTAGAGATGTTAATCGAAGGAGATACAGCAACTCTAACTACAAAAGAAGATTATATAAAGGAATGCAAAGCACTAGAATCAAATATTACACAAGTAGATAAAGAAGTGAAAGTGAGCATATCGGTAACCACATCGGCCTAGCATTCTACCTCTCCCTGACTCATCTCACTCAAGTTCCCTATTGACAAAACTCATAAGGTACTACCTAATCCTTTCCCTTACTAAAATGGGTGAGGCCTCAAACCTCTAGGTCGACTCACTTGGCTAGTGGCACTAGCTAGCGATGGGATAACTCTTTGTACCTGAGGCTGTGTGTAACACCTCAAAATTCACTAATTTTTTTTTCTTAAAGCGGAAGCAAATAAAAATAGAATCACTTAAAACTTGTGAATTCTGGAAATGTTACCGCCACACTTAGTACCAGACCGGTTCTCTCCGACCGTTCCAGTACCAAGTGCTGAGGCTAAGGAAAAGATTTACATTAAATTCAAATCAACAGTTCATAAAAGAACTCGAAAGATCATACCTTAAAATCAGAGTACGCATAAACGTTATAAACGTAATAAAATAGAAATCAGAGTGCGAAATCAAAGCGAATAAATACTCCAATACAAAGAAATAATAGCAGGAAATAAAATTACATAAAGACTGAAATATGGCCACAACTCTCTCGAACTTGAGCCAAACATGCTCAACACTCAGCCCCGACTGATGTCTCGCCCACCTGCACAAACCAGAAGGGCATACTACTCGTGGGAATGAGCAGCACCCATAAAAGGGTGATCAGTACGCTACGTACTGAGTAAGGTAACCGAGCACTAAGGCCAACACATAAGCACATAAAATCATGCATAATAATAAGAGGACATAAAGACCATCATCATGTCATAATATCGACCAATCATTCGGGTACATACATAAAGGCCCAATCATAGTCCAGATTAATTACTTAATTAATCTTTTATCGGAATTTGATACACATCATGTCTTTTTATCAAATCCATGCGAAAACGGAAGCCCCCACTATTATAGCCGGTGGATCGGAGGCGCATAGGGTATCATACCCTAAAAACTATTATAGCCGGTGGATCGGATACACATAGGACTACGCGTCCTAACCACTATTCCTAACCAGTGGATCGGTTGGCTCCGGTTCGCATGGTGTTCCACTGTAAGTAATTAGTATCTTTTAGGCATTTTAGCGAAATTCTAGTTTGCGGTTGTTGAGCTCGGGAACCCCCACTTCTATAACCGGTGGATCGGTTACGCATAGGACATCATGCCCTAACCACTATTATAGCCGGTGGATCGGTCACACATAGGGTAAGAACCCTAACCACTATTTCGAACTGGTGGATCGGTTGGTCCCGTCTCAATGATCTTCCACTTTAAATAATTAGTGTCTTAAGTATCTTATTCAACGGCTTTCACCCTAGACATGCATGAATCACTCCTTTAACACTTCACACATTGTAACTCATAAATTCCATCCTCATGACTCCACTTTAATCACCAAAAACACCTGATACCGCAAAAATCCTAAATAGTTGCACCAAACCCTAATTATCCACACGAACCCTAGCTCGGTTTCCTACGTACCCATATAATGCTCCACGCACTATTTTTCCTTCAAATGTTCAATCACCCAAACAACACTTACATTACTTTCCTCAAATCCCAAATCAGCGTTCCATACGTAAACTTCACTCTCATACAAACTTTACACATCCCATGCAATTATTAACTTCCATGCAAACCCTAATATCACCATACAACCATTAACCATTATGCAAAACCCAAAATCTCATCATACAAAACCCTAAATTCATTCCACATAACCCAAAGATCCATTCATACCAAACCCTAGATTCAAACCATATAAAACCCAAAGATTCATCCATACCAAACTAAGTATCCATCCTTACCAAACCCTAAGTTCAAACCATATACTAAATTCTCTCACATAAAATCATATCAACATCCTCACATGCATGTCTTACAGGGTCATACACAAATAATACACATGTCATACGAAAACATACTTCAACTCTACGTCATATCATATACGGCATAATTAATAATCATAAACATAGAATGCATAGAATACGAGACACACAATGCACATTAGCACATAAAAGGCCTTAGCACCCCTTACCTGAAACGACACTGGTCTTGGAGCACGTTCCTACGCCTCCTTAGGGCTTTGACCAAATAATAACATATTAATAAAATAACTTTAACAAAATTCTAACTTTGCTAAAGACATAAAAATAATAGAGATATTATAAACCTTGATAATATAGGGTTAAATATTTTACCCTAATGATAATAATGATACTAATATAATAATATCAAGGATAATAAAACTAATATCAATGAGAATATAAATAATATTAGTAATAATAATAATAATAAGCTTTAAAATTTAAAGTGGGGTTTCGACCCTACTTATAACTAATGACTTACCACTTATTTAATATTAATAATAAAATTACTAACATATATAATAACATTAAAATAATAGAGATAATAATAATATTATTATTAATGGTTATAATAACAGTAGAAATAATAATACTAAAATAAATAAGTGCAAATGTTAATATAAAATTAGGGCCTAAGATTTTACAGAATAATTAATAAAATGATAATAATAATTATTCTAATAATTATAATAATAATAATAATAAGAAGAAGAAGAATTATAATAATCCCATAATAATTTAATTAATAACTTAAAATTCGAAACTAACAATAATATTGTTTTATTACCACTCTCCACCCTGCAAGTACAATTCAGAATAAAATTTCTCATCAAATAATAATAAAACATATTAAGAATATAAATATTAAGAATAATAATAATGGTAATTATATGCAAATAATTGAAAATAAATTAAATCAAGGCTTATAATAATATGGAAAATGGTTGAGAGGGTCTAGGGTTCAACCTTAAGCTGGTGGGGATAGGTGGCACCGGCGGTGGTTCACGGCGGCGGCGGCGGTGGCCGAGAAAATAGAAGAACATAAAAAAAGATGGATGTTGGAAAAAAGATAGGGAGAATTGAGGTGATATAAGAGGTGTTTATTGTTGCCCAAGAGGAGAGGGACAAAATGATGGTGGTGGTGCAGCCAAAGGTGGCGGCGCACGGCGGTGGAAGGCAGTTTAAGGCTTCGGGGTCAAAATTCCGGCGAGAACGAGCAGCCAACTTGGCTCGGCTATGGAGGCCCGTGAAAGAAGAATCGAGAGGTGAAAATGGTTTAGTTAGCTAGAGAAAATTTCAGGGAAGAGAATGGAATGTTTCGGTGGCGCTGAGGTTGGCTGAAGGCGGCGGAAGAGGTGTCTAAAGTCTCGATGATGGCAGCCCTCGCCGAGGGTTTCGGGGAAGAAAAATCTTCCACAATGGATAATGAGGAGCTGGAGGTCGACATAGAAGTTTTAATTGCAATAATTTGGGTGGCCGGTGGCGGTAATTGATCTGTTGACATATGGAAAATTATGCCAATTTATTCCTGGAGTTAAGAGGAAGACAATGAGATAAGAAACGGCGGGTATTATTCACCGTAGCAGGAGAAGCCATTGACGGCGGCCAGCGTTGCAGCGTAGCGACAGAAGAGGGAGGAGGAAGAAGAAGACGGCTGGCCGGGCGGTTCGCGAAGGAAAAAGAAAGAAAGAAAAGGAGGAAGAACTGGGCGGTTCGGGCGCGGTCGAGGGTGCGTTTAATGGAACGACGAGGTTCGAGCGTAAAATGGGTGAAACGCAGCGTGGAGGGCGGAGGCAGGACGACGGCGCGGGCTGGGCCCTGCCGAAGAAGAAGAAGAAAAGAAAAAAGGGGACCCAGTTCGGCGAGAAGAAGAGGAAAAAGAAAAAGAAGAAAAAGAAAGAAAAAGAAAAGGAAAAAGGAAGAAAGAAAAAGAAAAAGGGAAAAAGTAAAGGAGAAATAAAATAGGTTAGGCCCAATTAAATTAATCTAAATATTTAGGATATTTAAAATAATAATATTTAAATAAAATAATATTTAAATCCCTTTTTAGGCTAAATTAGGATTTTTAAAAGATTTTCCATAAATTCCATTTTAATTAGCAAAACACCCAAATTCCTCCAATTAAATTATTTATAAAATTATTATTAAATTAAAACTATTTTCTCATTCTTATTTTAAATAAAATAACTTATTTAATTAATTACCAAATTAAAATCCTTGATTAGTTAAAATATCCAAATTCTCTCCTAATAAAAATACTTATAAGTTTATTCTTGATTTGCCCTAATTAATTTCCTTTTATTTTAATTAAAATAATTTATTTAATTAATCTTTATGATAAAACCTCATTTAAATATAATATTTAAGATTAGAATTTTCGGGGCATTTCACTATGGCTGTTGGATAGATCTCATGCTATTAGCTATAGTCTGTCTCCTTTGAATGCTCCCACTACCAACCTGGCATTCAAATGCATAGTGTCCCTCCATGCCACACCTATGGCATGCCACCTTATTGCCTCTACATTTAAATCCTAGGTTGTCTAACCCACACCTCTTATAGTGGTAGTGCCTTTCCTCAGCACAACACCTAAAAAAATCCTCCTAATCAAGGTTCTGACCCTATGCTCCATCCAAACATTGGTGGCAAGCTACCCTTCGAAAAATCCTTCTTCTATTAATTGAAATGTTGGCGACCCTCAAACCTCCTCTTGTCTCCCGTTGAGCACTCTGAGCCCAAATAACTCAAATGCCTCTAAATCTTGCTCATACATCCCGACCATATTTGGTGAAGTGAATCCCACCAACAACTCCTTGAATATAATCCCTAATCCAATCTTGAAGCGGTGAACCTACATCACCTCATTGGCTTATATTTCTTGGGCAAACTATAACAAGTCAGTGAAGCGGGTGTAGAATTCAGCTATGGACATGTCCCATACTGAAGTGCCATAAACTCACCATACTTCTTCATTCATAGATTATTTGGATAGAATCTGGCTCGCAACACCTCCAAGAATGGTCCCTAACTCGTGGGTTCTCCACCCTTACGCTTAATATTTTACCACCATGAGTCTACCCTTTCTCTTAGATAGTAAATGAACAAGTCTATCCTTCTGTCTCAAAGGAAACCATAGGTTTTAAAGGTATTTTAGACGGGTGGGTGATGATGCCTAGCCATCCTGGGCTAATCTTAGAGTTGCTGCAATTACAGGCACTAATGGATGTTGAGGTACCCAGATCTAACCCTCCATGTATTCTTTGAGGGTCTCCATAAAGGCTTTGATGCATTCATAGTGGTGGTTAGAAGCGATAACATCCTAAAAAATAGAAGAAATAAGGGCTAAAATTCAAGCCACCAAGTATTAAGACTCGTATAAACAAGCATAAGCTAACTACAACATATTCCCAATCCAACTCTCACTCATAGACATTCGGGTTTTGAAATAATGGAAGTTTTTGGAGAATTGAGAAAATAATTTTCAATCAAGAATGATACCTTCCTATGGTATTAGCTTAGTTATTGTTGAAAGTAATATGCTTTTAAGTAAAATTTATGATACCAACTTGAGGTATCAGCTCAGTTATTGTTGAAAGTGATACGCTTTTAAGAAAAGTTATGATAGTAACTTATGGTATCAACTCAATTATTATTGAAAGTGATACACTTTTAAGAAAAATATCTAATACCAACTTATAACACCTCCATTTTCTACTATGGAAAATTTTTATTTAAGCATGTTGCAGAAGCATAAAACACATAGAAAAAATGGGATGTTACTATTATACCTAACATAGGATAGAAGTCTGCCACCTATCCCATATTCGATATAAGGTTAAACCATTGAAATAATTAAATCAATAGAGAGTGCAAATAATAATTTAATTAAAAAAACTCCAAAAGTGGTCACATCACATGATCGTGACAACTTTTGTTCAAAACATTACAAAATCATACTAATAAGTACGAGGTTACAAGACATTGATTGGGGCATGGTGCCCAAAATAAAACTATGGTCCACCACAGTCCCCAGCAAAACCTTCTAGATGTCCTCACTTACAAGCCCTGACCTAACTAAGGTAGGTTCTTTACTAGCCATCTCCAAAAACTTGCACATGATCCTCTGCTATAGGAATGAGTAGGTGACCTAGCAAACGGACACATCAATACGCTATGTACTAAGTAAGCCAAGTTTCTCCTTTAATTAACACAATTATTCTTATTTATCATTCATTATCATAATATACAATATGCATTATTATAAGACTATATATATAAGTAAGAGTGCACAACACATACTATCATATATAATTTAAACATAGTAAAAACAATATGCTTAGGAATCACAACACTTTCACATAACAACTTACATAAGCAATAGCAGAGAGTATTCCAAAAAACCCTTAAGGTTATTTCTATCTTTCCAATTCCTGTAAGATATTCCATCCATTTATACATATAAGATATAGGCTAATCCCTCAACCAATGTTCCATACTATAATCAATTAGTCAAGTGCATAAACCAGCCTTAACCATTTGGTTGACCATATCATTACTTCCACTTCATAGCCAATTGTTAACCATTCATTTGGTTATCATTCATAATTATCAACCAGTATTTGCTAACCATATTTCACTATCATGAAGTGATGGAATTTGCACCACCCCATGGTACATATACCATGGAATCCCATCCAAAAAGGGACATGAAGTCTAGGCTGAAGCCAATCACCAAAATAGACATAAGTCCAGACAGAGTCCAACTAATATAGACAAAAGTCCAGGCTAAAGCCAATAACCTAGGTAACTAGCCCCTTTAGTATTGATACCCCTTAGTACATCATTAGTTTCTAGAGTAGGTAAGGCACTAGGATCTCTCAAGATCACTCTTGAAGGCAAATCTTGAAGGCACCAAAAACACCCAAAGGTAGACTAACCCCTAGTAGCTAATTGAGGATTAGGTAACACAAACCCATACTTAACTCAACTTTCTTTACTTTACATGATTAGTGTTTTATTTATAAAGATGGGTGATCATACACGACCTATATAAAGAAAACAAGTCAACTTTCATGATAATCCAGGTTAATCCTTTCCTTTTCATTTTTCCCAACCATATGGGTCCAATGTTATTCATGTCGACCATTACATTCGAATCTAGCAAAAAATAAGTTCATTACTCTTTTCTCACTTTGTCTCACTTATCAGAAGTGAAATGCTCATATAATCCTTCCATTACCCATAAGGCATACCATAACCCATGATCCATTTGATTTTTTAATCAATCCAGTAGTCCATGATAAAATTTGTATTTTAACCATTTAATAACCATGATATGATATAAATCAAAAATCTAAAAGCATAATTGAACTCAAAAGAAGCAAATTAAGCAAACAAGTCGAACAAGTCAATTAGTCTATCCCAACAAGTTGATCAATTTGAGTCAACTAGTTGATTGGTTAGACTCAACCAAACCATACTTTCCTCAAACAATTTCATCAGTTTGAAAAAACCAATCAATTTTTCATAAACAAGTTGATCGATTTTTCTAAACCAATCAATGGGTTAGGTCAATCTGTTGACTGTTGTAGGAACTAGTCAATTGGTTTGATCTAACAAGTTGATTGGTCTCCCCAACATAGTATCATAACACAAATTTCATTCAGATTCTTTTATATAAATCATTTTTGGTCATGTTAAAACATGTATCAATATCAAACAACATGTTTCCAACCAAATTAACATGCCTTTCTCACCATAATATCATTATATCATATTTTTATCCATTACCATGCTTTTTACTCAAATTATGTCATTTAATCATGTATATCATATATACAACTACATTACTTCATGCCAATATACATCAATCAACTAAAGATATAACCTATTATACAGGAACATATACTAAACATTATAAGAGCAAGAATCACTTACTTGATGCAGGCAAAAATCCTCTTAAAAATAGATATTCCACTGTGAGAAATTATTAGCTTTGAAAACCTTAAAATCAAAGCCCCAAACTGAAAATTTATATCAAAATCTTATTAAGTTTTGAAGTCTTAAAATTAGAACAAAGAAAAACTTACCAACTTAAGTTTAAAATAGATAAAAGCTAACTAAACAACTTAATCTTTTCCATAATCTAACTCTACCTTTCTTGAGAATTGAAACAATAAAAATCTAGAGAAAGGATTAGAAGAGTGTGTGGAAATAGATTAAAAAGGATCAAATTGTAGAGATAGGAGAGGGAAAATAAGACTTAAGGAATTTAAATGGTTGAAAGAAAGGCAAAATGAAGGGATAATTGGGGTATTTATTGCTAAATAATTAAAAGAAATTACTGATTGTTTAGAGATTGACTCAATGCCCTACAATTAGTTGTTTGAGTGTCATCTGAATGAATGGAATTGTCTAAGATTTGGTAATCTTTTTACCTAAGGTCAAATGGTGAATTTTAAGAATTTAGGTCAATTTGGCTAGAATTTGCACTCATAAATGGAGTTATAGGAAGTCAGTGTGGAAGGAATCTTCTAGTTACTTAAAAGCATAACTAAGATTTAAGCATTCAATCTCATAATCATGTAGAAGAGAGAGGAGGAAGAGGACGATGTCAATATGCCCTAGAACCTATCATATGTTATGATTTGTATTTGCATATTTAGTGATTGTGCTTATTAATAAAATCATCAATTGATGTTATTCATTCAAATGTTGTTATCCCTTTGAATGATTATTATTTATGTAGATAATCAAGTATGTGACTGGATTGTGGAACTCTACTAATATATGGAAAGATTATTATTCAAGAACTGCCCCTAGTCTAATATCATCTAATTAAGGGATATTAGTGATTATAAGACTAGTATGTTGATTAGTTGATGATCATGTTCCACTGATCATTGATATGAGATATCAAACTAATAACACAGATACATGTTATGAAAGATGATATTGGACCGACCCAGTAGGAGGACACTACATTAAATATTGTGCAAAGTGTCATCAGTGTTCTCCAAATAGTATATCGTCCTTTGACATGATATCTTCTTATTTACCGGTATGATGATCATTCTGTTTTAACTTTACCAATCATTACCCTTATTAGGGGCGATCATAAAGGTATTGATTAGACATGTTGTGAATCATATAGAGGCACATAGTTGATCAATATGGGATTTGTCTCTCTCATGATATGAGAGAGATATCTTTAGGCCCCTCGACAAGTATGACTAATGTTAGCATGGCCATATGAAAATGAGGTGTCGTTTGTTTAAAATTAGTCTTGGTGATCGAGAAAGAGTGTGATTGAACATAGCAAGGATGACACGATCAATGGCTCGTGTTCAATCTAAATATCATGTGACAAAAGGATAAATATATGGGTTATTAATAGGTTATGTCGAGCATAGGACATTTGTGTAATTTGGGTAGTCATAACATCTTGCTAGAGACCTCTTATGATTTGTGGACCCGAAAGGAGTTTCGGTCCACTGCCAATATTACGTGAACCTACAGGGTCGCACACCAAACTGAACTGGATTAAAAAAAAAGATAAGATGAGATCTTAATATGATTAATATTTTATCAAGTCCAAGTGGTTTTAATGTGATTAAGGCCCAAGTCCAATGTCACTAGGTGGGCTAGAGTGTTAATATAAATACCCAAGCTAGGGTTTTATTATATATACACCTTTTTTGTCTCTCTCTAAGTGTGAAAAAATAACCTAGCCACTAACGCTGGTTATTCACGAAATTGAGAGAGTGTTCCATTGGCGCTAGCACGCTTCCATAGTGTTTCAGATTCAAAGTGTGTGGATACAGGTAGAGGTGTGATGCAATTTGCACTCGCTCACTCAAAGGAGATTGAAATCCAGTAATTGAAATAAACTCAATTGGATTGATAAATCAATCAAACCATTAACAACTTCAAGCCGATTTTGATTCAATCTTAACCTAGTCTGGGTGACTAGCAGGTTCGTCTTTAATCTAGGATATGTTTCTGGTAAATTTAGCCTTTGATTTTATTCCGTTGTGTTGTGTTTTGCTTGGCTAAATTCCTATAGAGGATAATTTTTGAGGTCATCTCTCTCCTCTTATGTCCCAATTGACCTTTAGATCAAATCAATGTAATATTTTGGGTTAAATTCATCATAAAAATGGTTAGGAATCTCTTAGAGATAATCTCACATGGGTTAATAAGGTTCCAATTTAGTGTAATGGATTTTCCAAAAAATAAAACTCAAAAACATAACCACCTTGCCAAAATAGTCGATTGTTTTGGGTCTACTAGTGAACTGTTCATCCACCAATCTAGTGGTTTAGTGGAGGAACCCAATTAGGCTAAAATGATAAACTAATCATTGGGTTTTTATGAAAAAGTTAATAAACTTCATTTTCTAACATGATTTTCAAATCAAGTGTTCTCCTAATTCAAATCATAACATTGTATAAAAATCAAAGGCCTAAAATTTGACAAAATTATTATTCATTCATTATACAAAAGTATGGGGTGTTACATAGAGAGTTGGCATGTGGATATTAAGGTATTCCATCTGTGAGGTCATGCTGACAAGTGGTGGAAAGGTCAGTAGTTGAGAGGAGCCACTACAGATCAATGGAAAACCTTTATTGATATGCTCAAGGCTAGTTTTTATCGTTCTTACCTAAAGGTAGTGAATTACGAAGAGTTCATAGCATTGCGTCAGGGGATATATTCGATGGAGGAGTACTAGAGTCATTATTTAGATTTAGTCCACTTTACACTAGAGGTTGACACAAACGAGAGGATTGAGGAGCATTGTTTCTAGTTGAGGTTGAGTATGAAACTCTAGGATATGTTATAGGGGACTCATGCATAGGACCTACTGGCTTTGTATGATTATGCCATGGAGGTATCAATGATTACTCAAGCCCTTAGTGCCTATGTAGAGGCCAAGCAGAGGTTTTATGGCAATCAACACCACTAGGGAGAGAAGAGGTTCCATACCCAAGAAAGTCATCAATAGGGAACGGTACTCCACTTTAGAGGGTAGTTGAGTTAGTTTAATGCCCCACCTTGGAGCCTCCACCTTACCTCTTTTCCCTTCTCTCACCTTTAATACCCCACCTTGCAGCCACTAACCTCCTTCAACCACCTTTCTTCCCTCCCTTTCCTAAACCACCACAAGCCCTCCTAGTTGCCTACCACTAGATACCCATCTCCTACGCCATCACCCATAGCCACCCCATGCCACCTGCACTTTCCCATCCCCCTTCTCTTTGTATTCTTCTCCTTTAATTCCTCTTCTTTATGTTCTTTACACCTCTCTCCTATAGCTTGCACCACCGCCTACACTACCTTCGAGCCACTCACACCACACTCCCAACAACCAACCATCCCCTCCCTCATCTCCTATACCCAACAACCAAAGCTAACACATCCCACCAAACCTTACCCAAGTTATCATATCTCTTCCTCCTTCCATTTAATTTGACCAATCTTGCATGGCTCATGCTATACATGCAACATGAGTTATGTTATATATTTCTATGTATTTTTGGAAAATATTTAAGGTATAAGGGTAGTTTGGTAATTTTATATTTTATAAAAAAATTTAATTAAAAAATTATTTCATGTATCTAATATTAATAAGTAATTCTAATATTATTTTTATGTACACAATTTTATTAAATTGATCCTAAGCATTTTTAATAAGATATTGGTAAAGTTTTCTTTTGTTGGAAATCAATTAACCTTTATAACCCATTAAAATGTTTGGATTATCATATGTTAGCACATTATGGTATTTGAAATGTGATTTATGTAGTTATGATGTGTTATAAATAATCCCATGCTTACGAATATTATCTTGGAAAATGGAAAAAAATGTATGTTATCTTGTTTAAGATGTTATATGTCTGAATGGGTGATTCATAAGGGGTCTAATATTAGATAGTAATGATGTATGTTATTTGAGGTATGTATGGACACTTGGAGTAAAAATATCACTACTATAATCCTTAGGAGAAATTTGATCATTTAGACATATGATGATGGTTAACCTTAATTAAGATGCCTAATGTGTTATAAATATTGCTATAATGGAGATAGGAATTTGGTCTATCATAAACACATGATTTAGCATGAATATCAATACATTACTTTATAGGGGTATTTTGGTAAATTTTACTATATGATGGTGATCAATCAAATAAATGGACAAAATAATTTTTATGAGGTTAAGTATGAAAATAGGGGTTGGAGTATTAGTAAAACATGTTTGGGCGTGAATGTTGATATTATATGGCATAGAGGCATTTTGATAATTTTAAAGGTGCAATGGTGGTTATCCTAATAAATATGCTTGATAATTAATAATTTGTGCTAAGTATGAAAGTAGGGGTTTGTGGTATTCGAAACTTATGTTCAGGTGTGAATATTATTATTATATATCCTAGGGGCATTTTGATAACTTTGAAGGTGCAATGGTGGCTATCTTAATAAATATGCATGATAGGTAATAATTGATGTAGAGTATGAAGATAGGGGTTTGTGACAATAGTAACACATGTTTGGGCATGAATATTGATATTATATGGCTTAGGAGCATTTTAAGGAGTGGTGTAATAAACATGCATGATAAGTATTAATTAGTGTTAGATATTAGAATAGGGGTTTATTATCTTAGTATCATTTATTTTAGCATGGTTATCAATATTACATGACATAAGGGTATTTTTGTGAGGTTGCATGTACTAAGGTGTTTATTCTAATAAATATGCGTAGGATGAGTCAAACCTAAAAGGACCTATGACCATAGGTGACAAGAGTAGGGGTTGGTTGCTAAGAGTAGATATGGGGGTTAATAAAGAAATGGTTGGGTAGCTTTGAACATTTGGGAAAGTCTTTAGAGTGCTAAAGGATGAGAGGTTACCAGAAAGGTTTTACCAAGGTTGGTAGGTCAAAGCATAAAACCCTAGGTGTAGGTTATTATCACATGTGTGGAATGGAGGAGTTAAGCTACAAAACTTTATAAGATGAATAAGCATAGTAAAATATGTCTAGTTGTGGAAAAATAGAGCTAATGAAGTAGTGGAGGAGGGGTTAGATAAAATAGGGGAAAAAGGTTTTTAAGGAGTAACCCTAGAGGCCAATTGTTATCATATATGAGAAATAGGGGTAGTAGGCCATGACTCACAATAAGAGGAGATTCTAATGACATGTTTGGGTTTGTTGGTAGAATTGGGAGTTGAAAGGACCAATAGGGGGTATGGAGGCACTATAGGTTAGGAAAGTAGGGTTACTAAGGGGAAAGGGTAGGCCGAGGGTGATAGTAGGGCAGGAGTCATACCTAAGTTGCGCATGGTTGGATGTGGTATCAGAGACGAATAAGATACTAATCGTTTAAAGTGGATGATCACTTTAGTCAAGGCCGACTATTCCTTATTTATTAGTCTATGATTGTGAATAGTAGTAAGGAGCAAGCTGCCTTAGGTTTGTATTGTATTTATCGGTCCACCAATGAGAATAGTGGCTAGGGGCATGCTTCCATGGGTTTGTATCATATTAATGGTCCACCGGTGAGAATAATGGAGTCCAAAACTCAAGTAATAACACCCTTATACAATAATTAACCTATGAAAATATACTAATTACTTATAGTGGAACACCTTGTGGGTTGGGGTAGGCAATACCTTATTACTGGTCCACCGATGAAAATAGTGGCCAGGAGCATTCTATTCTAGAATTGTACCTTGTTACAGGTCCATTGGTGAGAATAATGGGATACTTGAACCTAAGTGGACATAAAATTCATGAGTTGACTAATTACTACACTAATATCATAACTCCACATAATAATGAATGAACCGATATGAGCTATTGATGTGTATGGCATTCTTTTTATGATGTTATTGATAAGTTGTAACACCCTAAAATTCACTATTTTTTTAAAGCGGAAGTAATTAAAATAGTTAATTTAAAACCCGTAAATTCTGGGGATGTTACCGTCACACTTAGTACCAAACCGGTTCTCTCGGACCGTTTCAGTACCAAGTGCTAAGGCTAAAAAAAGATTAAAAATCAGTTATAAAATTAAGACAAACTAAACTTCAAATAATCATTAAACGGTTGTAAAACAAAATCAGAGTACGCATCAAGAATTGTAATTCATTTCCAAAAGAGAATTAAACTTACAACCAATAAAATATTAAAAAAAAGAAATAGAATTATATAAAGACTAAAATATGGCCACAACTCTCTCGAACTTTGAGTCAAACATGCTCAACACTTAGCCCCGACTGATGTCTTGCCCACCTGCACAAATCAAAAGAGCCTACTACTCATGTGATTGAGTAGCACCCATGAAAAGGGTGATCAGTACGCTACGTACTGAATAAGGTAACTGAGCACTAAGGCGAACACATAAGCACATAATCCATGCAGAATAATAACAGGGCATAATCACCAACACAATAACATAAAGGCAAATGAACGATCAGGTGGAAATGCCAAGATCAAATATAGTTTAGATTAATTACTTCATTAATCCCTTATCGAAATATTTTCACACCATGCTCTTTATCAAGTCCATACGAGTACAGGAACCCCACTATTTTTGCCGATGGATCGGTCTCCAGGGCACTCTGGCTCGTGGCCACTATTATAGCCGGTGGATCGGTCACTTAGGGTACATACCCTACCACTATTATATGCCGGTGGATCGGTTTGACCCCTTCTCGCACGGAGTTCCACTGTAAGTAGTAGGTATCTTCCCACTTATTAACAACATGTCTAATTTGGTTCGTTGAACTTGGGATCCCCCATTATTTTAGCCGGTGGATCAATCACTAGGGCAACATACCCTACCACTATTAAGCCGGTGGATTGGTCTCTAGGCTACCGCAGTACCTGGCCACTATTATGCCGGTGGATCGGTCTGGGCCCGGCTCAACATCTTCCACTTTACGTGATTAATGTCTTAAGTATCTTATTCAAAGGCTTTTCACCCTAGACATGCATGAATCACTCCTTTACACTTCATACATCATAAATCATAAATACCATCCTCATAATTACACTTAATCACCACAAACACATGATACCATAAAAACCTAAGCAGCCATACCAAACCCTAATTAACCACAACAACCCATAGTTAATCACTCCAAACCCTATTTAACCATAAAAACCATAATTAGTCGTTCCAAACCTTAGTTAATCACAACAAACCACGATTATCCACTCCAACCCTAGTTAATCACAAAAACCCATAGTTAATCATTCCAAACCCTAATTCAGCCTCCTCCATACCCTGAATTTTCTCCATGTGCTATTTTTCATCCCAAGTGTTCAAACACCCAAATAACACTTACATTACCTTCCCTACATTCCAAATTAACTTTCCACACATAAATTTCATACCCATGCAGACATTAACCTCCCCATCCAAACCTTCTAACTTTTTCATGCAAACCCTAAAATTCCATGTGAAACCCTAAATTCAACCATGCAACCCTAGATTCTTCCATATAATTAAAACCCTAGATACCTCCATACAAAACCTTAAATTCAATCCATACAAAACCAAAGATTCATCCTTACCAAACCCTAAATTAGATTCTCCCATACAACACCATAACTTAGATTATCCCATATAAAACCATAAATTAGTTTCTCCCAAGGAAAACATAAATTATATTCTCCGACACAAAACCATAAATTAGATTCTCCCATACAAAACCATGAGTTATATTCTCCCATACAACACCATAAAATCATAAATCAGATTCTCCCACACGAAACCTTAAAATTCTCCATTTTATTCTGTCACTCATGAATCACTAAAATAATTAGGTCAACTCACATCCCTTGGTCAAATTTTTTCTCCATCCTCATTTTTCCTCCTTTTTCCCACATAAACCACATCAATATCCTCACATGCATCTCTTACAGGGTCACAACACATATCATCACATACACATAGTACACATGCCATACAAAAACATACTCCAACTCTGCGTTATACCACAAACGAAATAATTACAATAATGAACATATGATACATAACATGTGAAGCACATAATGCATGTAAGCACACAAAAGGCCTTAGAACCCCTTACCTGACACGACACCGGTTTTGGAGCACACTCCTACGCCTCCTTAGGGATTTGACCAAATAATAACATACTAATAAAATAACATTAATAAAATTCTAACTTTGCTAAAGACATAGAAATAATAGAAATATTATAAAAGTTGATAATATAGGGTTAAATACTTTACCCTAATAATAATAATGATACTAAAAGTAATATCAATGAGAATATAAATAATAATAATAATAATAATAATAATAATAATAATAATAATAATAATAATAATAATAATAATAATAATAATAATAATAATAATAAGGATATTATTAAAAAAAAGTAAAATAAATGCTTTGGCCCCCTTTACAAAAATAATACTAATAATAATACTAGTAAAAATAATAATAATGAAATAGTAAAATTAAAAGCAATAATAATAATAATAATAACAACAACAACAACAACAACAACAACAACAACAAAACTAATAGTAAAGTATTTGTAATATTAATAATGAAATAGTAATAATAGAAATTCTAAATAGTAAAAATAAAATTAGTTATAATTATAATAATAATAACTTATTAATATTAATAATAGTAATAATGGAAATAATAAGAATAATAATAATAAAATCAAAAATAAAATACAATAGGGCTTCAGTCCTCAACAGAAATAATAATTAAAACATTAATACTAATAATAATAATAATATATATTAAAATAATAATAATAATAATAATAGTATTTATATGCAAATAATTGAAATAAAATAATTTAAGGGTTATAAAAATAGGGAAAAGGGTTGAGAGGGTCTAGGGTTCAACCTTAGGATGGTGGGGATAGGCAGCACCGACGGTGGTTCACGGAGGCGGCGGTAGTAGCCGGAAAAAGAGAAGAAAAGAGGAAAAGTTGCATGCTAGGAAAAAAACTAAGGAGAATTAAGGTGGGAGTTTGGGTGTTTAGGGTTTCCCAAAAGGAGGGGGACATAATAGAGGTGGTGGCGCAGCCAAAGGTGGCAGCGCATGGCGGCGGTGGGTGGTGGCCGAATGGAGGAGAAGAAGAAAGAGAGAGGAGGAGAGGGAGAAAGAGGAAAATAGAGGTAGGGGAAGGTAGAAGGTGATCTGCAGAACATTTTAGAAGGTGAAAGAAGCAGTGGAAGTGGCGGAAGAGGTGGCTAAGGGCGGCGCAAAGGGTGGCGGGGGATGGAAAATAGGTTGGTCAAGAAGGGAAGTTCGCACAGTCGGGGAGGATTGTGCAGAAATAATCGAGGGTGATGAATGGTTTGGTTATTTAGAGGGAGGTGCAAGGAAGATTTTAATGGCCATGGATGGTAGCAAAGTTGGCCTGAGGTGGCAGACGAGGCGTCTAAAGAGTTGGCGGCGAAAAGGGTCAAATTCTGGGTAATGAAATCAAAGCTCGATATAGGTTATCATGGGGGGTATTTATAGAGTTTAAATGATAGGTTAGGGTCTGTGGATCAGCTAGAGAGTTGGGCAAGTAGGGTTATGGTCACCGGCGCCGTTGTTTGGCTGATGACAACAATTCGAGCTAGGGATTTGCGCAAGACAGGGGAGAGAAAAACACATGAGAAAGGAGAGATTTGGTTGGGTCAAAGGGTTGTCGAAACAAATGGGAAGAGAAAGGAAGGAAAAGGCCAGTGAAAGGAGCGAGATCGGCGCTGGAAGATTCGGATGGGCGGCGGTGATGGCAGGTTGGCGGCGTCGGGGCTGGGAGGTGCGAAGGTTGGGGGAGGAGAAAGGGGATGGGTCGGGCGGTTCACGAAGGAAAAGAAAGAAAAGAAAAGAGGGGAGACCGGGCGGTTCGGCGAGACAAGTAGCGTTTAAATGAAACGTTGCATTTTGTTGGAAAAATAATCAAAACGCGGTGCTGGAAGGGGCACGAAGGGTGCGCGGTGAGGGCTGGGCCGAAGGAATGGAAGAAGGGAAACTAGGCCATGAGTTGGCCTAGTTCGGGGAGAAGAAGAAAAAGAAAAAGAAAAGAAGAAGAAAGAAAAAGAAAGAAGAAGGAATAAAAAAGGGAAAAATAATCAGGTTAGGGCCAATTAAATTAATTTGAATATTTAGGATATTTAAAAATAATAATATTTAAATAAAATAATCTTTAAATCCCTTTTTAAGCTAAATTAGGATTTTTAAAAGATTTTCCATAAATTAAATTTTAATTAGCAAAACGCCCTAAATTTCTCCAATTTAATTATTTATAAAATTTCTATTAATTTGAAAATATTTTCTTCTTCTTATTTTAAATAAAATAATTTATTTAATTAATTTTCCAAAATAGAATCCCTAATTACCTAAAATACCCAAAACGTTTCTAATAAAAATAATTATAAATATCTTCTTAATTTACCCTAATTAAATATTTTATTTTAAATACATTAATTTGCTAAATAAAATTTTAAAATAAAATCCTTAATTATTTAAAATTCAAAATTTTCTAATAAAAATTATTTATTATTTTCTTCTTGAATATCGCTAATTAATTATACTATTATTTTAATAAAAATAATTTATTTAAATAATTTTTCTAATAAAATCTCATTTAAATATAATTTATAAAATTAGAAATTTTCGAGGCATTTCATAAGTTGTGGGTTGATTATGTGAGTTGCACCTCCTGGTGAAAATGACATGGTATTCTAATTATACTACAAAGAGCATCATTTGATTGTTCCAAAAGTAAGTACTTGTTACCTATAAGTGACTGTGCATTGGTAGCATATGCTCATGATGCATGTGGCTATATGAATGATTATTGAATTTTAGTTAAAATATACATAATTTAGTGTTCATGTGACTATGGTGATGCATCTAATGTGATGCATGCAGACCTTGGATATTAGTCTTGTATAATGGGTTACTCAATACCATTATACTTAAGGATCTATTTCTTGAGCCTTTACTCATTCAACAAGTAATGGCTTTAGCAGGTTTGCCTGCAAGTGAATTTCAAGGTTATTCATCAGGATTGAAAACGTAGAGTTATCAAGGATTTTATCTAGTACATACACCAGAGGTTTCTATATTTTTAGTTATAATCTTTTACATTTTCCTTTCCATTGACTTTATTTTGTAACCACAGTTAGTGGCTTTTTATTAGAAGGTAAATTAACCTCCTTAATAATTATGCTACATTGATTTATAATTGTATTCTTGAAATTTATGTAAAGTAACATTATAGCCTTAGCATTTGGTATTGGAATGATTAAGAAAACTGGTTTGGTAATAAATGTGATAGTAGCACCCTAAAATCTACTATCTTAGCATATACTTGTAACTTTAAAGAATAAAATATTTTAATAGTAAAATTTAGGGGAATTATAGGTATCGTGTAGGTAGGGGAAGAGAGATGGCAAGGGATTCTACTAAGGTGAGGGTAGATGGAAATGATAGTTTAGCTAAAGGAGAGCTTAGCGGTGTTGTTAAACCAAAGTAGAGAAGGAGTAAAGAGGGGAAAAAATAAAGGAAGAAGGGGTAGGGGGCTCGGTTAGCTCATCGATGAAGGGAAAAAAAGAAGAGGTAAGGGAAGGAGGGAGGCATGGAGGGTATATATAGGCGATGGAATTTTAGGAGAGGGAAGATGTCAAAGGGGGAATGTAGGGGGTTTTGGCATGCATAGATGGTATGGAAAAGAGGTAGGGGAGTAGGGTGTAGGGGCGTACGAGTGCATGGAGGTCTAGGATGGTGTGGCATGGCTATCAGCGGTGTGGTGTACATAGCAGGAGCTGCATGGGCGAGAGGGGTGATGGGGGGATTATACCTATTTGAGACATAAAAGTAATGTAAACATGGAGGCTCAGAGTATGTCAAGCAGGAAAAGAAAGAGAGAGAGAGAATAGAAAAATAAAAAGGGTGCATGGGTTAGACGCTGCCTAGGGAGGAAAAAAAAAGAAGAAGAAGGAAGTTTGGTTGGGCCGGTTCATCCTAAGAAGAAGGAAAGAAAAGAGAAAAAGAAAAAGGAAGGAAAATAATGAAGAAAGAAAAAAGAAGAAAAAGAAAAAATTTTCTAAGTGTAGAATTTACGTTTAGGTCTAGGGTTAAATTTTTGGATATGTAAATATAAAAATTTTATCCATAATTGTTTTGTGGTTGGGGTTAGGTTAATATAAAATAAAATAAATCTAAACATTGATAATTAGGTTAGGTTAACATGTTTGATAAAATTTTATAAGATTTTAGGGTATTACATCACTACCCCTTAAAAGAGGACTTCATCCCCAAAGTCAAATGTCAAGGCTCGAGAAGGAGGGAATAGGGTGCAAGGGAGGGTGGAATTAGTGGTTAACTCTATTGGAGTTGATACCATGCTACTTGATACTAGCCCCTTAAAAAAAAGGGATCCGAAAATCTAACACACCTGTGATGAAGAGCTCGGGGTGAGTCTCACACATGTCCTTTTCTATATCCTAGGTTATTCTTCTACTCCAAGGTGGCTCTAAAAGATTTCTTGAGTGGGACCACACTGGTCCAAGTCCAGTGTAACTTGGTGTCATGAATTTGCAAGGGCTTCTCCACATGGGACAGGGAGTCATCGAGCCCAATCTCATTGTGTCTGATCATGTGGGAGGGATTGGTAATGTACTTCTATAGTTGTGAGATGTGGAATACATTATTAAATTGAGCTTGTTCTATCTAAAGAATCAAACGATAAGCAACCTCGCCAACTTTGGTGAGAATTCCATGAGGACCAATATAACTCGGTCTCAGCTTACCCTTCCTATGAAATCTCTACACTCCCTTAGTGGGTGAAACCCTCAATAAAACTCTATCTCTTAGCTTAAAACTCAATATGGCATCTCTGATTTGTGTACCTATTATGGAAACCCTGAGCTACTCTCATCTTATCCTAGATCAACTAAACTTGCCAAGTCATCTTCTCAATCATTTTTCCCCACGTATAATAGTCTTGCTGATGTCACTCCAACACAAGGGTGTTCGACACTTGCATCCATACAATGCCTCAAAGGGTGTCATCCCTATGCTAGCATGATAACTTTTTTTGTATAATAATTCCACCAAATGTAGATGATTCTCCCAAATACCTTGGAAGTCCATAACGCAAGCTTGTAGAATGTTCTAATGTGTCTGGATCATTCTATCAATTTGCTCGTCCGTAGTTGGGTGAAAGACGTTACTCATTTTCACTTTCATACCTGTAGCCTCCTATAACTTTGCCCAAATGTACAAAAAAAATTATTGAATCCGTATCGGAGATGGTGTTGGTTGGTTCACCATGCTTGCTCACCACAAACCTCATGTAAGCACCAGCTCAACTAATCCATTCTCTAAGTTTATTTCATCGGTACGAAAACTACTAATTTAGTTAATTTTTCTACAATGAACCATACTATGTCACACCCGCTACAATTCCTTAGTATTCCACTCACAAATTCCATAGCAATGGAGTCCCTTTTTCATCGCAACACCTCCAAAGGTTGTACTAACCCTAAGGTACACACCAACTCCTCTAGTAAAAAATGCTACCATCCTTATGGATCTAAAAACCCTCAACTCCACCATCCTATATCTTCTATCAAATCATCTCGAGCTTAACATCTCTAGGATGACTAGCTTGAATCTTGTCAAATGCCATTAGTGTAATCATTAAGGCACCCATTTTAACCTCTAAATTACCCTACTAGATCAGGTCTAACCCCATCTCACTAAGTTTCTCAAGCAACTGATTAGCCACCATATAAGAATTTAAAGAGTATGATGTCTTCCTACCCAAAGCATCTACAAAAACATAGGCCTTACCCTCATTAAAGGTCAACTCTATATCATAGTCATTTACTAGCTCTATCCATCCCCTCTGCCTCATATTTAACTCCTTCTGAGTGAATATATATTTGATGCTCTTATGATTAATGAAAAATTTGCATGGCACCCTGTATATGTAATATCTATAGACTTTTAGTGCGAAGACAAATGAAACCAACTCCAAGTCATGAGTTGAGTAGTTTTCTCATGCTACATTAGCTAGAAAAAAGAATATGTAACCACCTTACTATGATGCTTGAACACACAACCTTACATGTGCTTATATGCATCATTCTAGACCTCAAAACCATCTGGTCCCCCTAGCAAATTCAAAATTAGTGTTGTAGTTAGGAGCTTCTTCAATTGTTGAAATGCACTCTTATAGGTATCATCCCATTGAAACTTAGTATTCGTCTTTAACAAGTTTGTCAAGAGGCACACGACCTTTGAAAAGTTCTGAACAAAGTGCTTGTAGTATCTAACAACACCTAGGAAACTAAAAACCTATAAAATGTTAGTAGGTTTTTTCCATTCTATAAAAGCCCTAACCTTTGTAGGATCCACGGTGACCCCTCTTACTGATAATACAAATCCCAAAAAGGCAACCTTCTGATGCCAAAATTGACACTTGAAGAGTTTGGCGTATAACCTCTATTCTCTAAGGAGTGACAAGATGGTGTGTAGGTGCTTCTCATGTTCCTCATTACCTTGAGTGTATGCCAAAATAACTTCTATGAACACAACAACAAAATGATTCAGGAATGGTTAAAAGGTCCTCTTCATCAAATACATAAACATAACAGATGCATTTGTGGGCTAAAAAGGCATCATCATAAACTCATAATTCCCATACCGTATCCTAAAGGTCGTCTTGATGATGCCCTTATCTAAAATGCACATGTGGTAATAACTTGAACTTAATTCAATCTTAAAAAATAAAGCAGTGTGATAAAGCTAGTCAAAAAGGTTGTCAATCATTGAAAGAAGATATCGGTTTTTCACTCTCAACTAATTCGGACACCGATAGTTAATGCACAGATAAAGACTCCAATCTTTCTCCTTCATGAACATAGACACACATTTGGGCAAATGTACCTATGAGTCAAAAACTCCTCCAAATAATTATTTATTTCCCACAACTCTACTAGTGCCATTAAATAGGGTTCTTTAACATAAGTTCTACCCTAGGTACTAGCTCGATGATGAAGTTGAACTCACACCCAAGCAGCATACCAGGTATCATTTCCCAAAACACATCAATGAAGTCCTTGGCAAATATAATATCTTCTTAGGCTTCTAAATCCTTATAAAAATTTTAAACACTACAGAGGTATATGGTGTACCATTTTTGTGCCAACGAGTACATCATGTGGGCAGATACAACTTTTATCGTGGGCTTGGGTTTTATTTCCTACAGGAGACCCTAGTATCCTATATTCCTCGCAACACTATGCATGCCTATGTGTAGTTTATCAATCCCTAGTATGACATTAAATTCCATTAGCTCCATCTTGATCAAGTCCACTAGGAAGTCTACCCTACTTATAACTATGCCTACTTTTGAGTAGAGTATAGTGAAATTCAGTCTATCCCTTGAGGGAAACATCACAACTATAGCTACGCTAGTAGATGGTGATAATGAAGCTCTAGAGGCAATATATATAAATAATAAGGAAGCAACCAGATCAAAAAACACATGCACTGCTAGGTAAAGGATGGTAAATATACCCATGACTACATTTAACTCTTGATTAGCCTATGCCTAGTTGATGACATTCAAACACCCACTTGATTTTCCTCCTTGGAATCCTCCTTAATACCCTGGCAACCTAGGCATGACCTCCCCTTTGAGGGAAAGGGAGAAACCCAAGCGGTCTCCCTCCCTTTATCTTCCCTAAGAAACACATTGACTGGGGTAGGTGCCCACTACTGAAATTGTTGGGGGTGGCGATTGGTAATCCTACTACTATTGTACCAATGGTCCCCTCTATTTGAATTAACTTCCCTATAGCTAGTTAAACCTCCTTTGATACTAGCACTTGAATGGTTGGTGGCTTGGCTTTCCATAGAGTTGGCAATGAGTAGGTCTAGCCATATAGTCACATACTAGATGGTCTCTACCAGACTGTTGGCATATAAAATGCCTTGGCGATCCTTGATAATTGAAATAACCCCTGGCTAACCCCTCTACCAGAATCTAGAAGGTGTACCCCCTCGAGGATGTGTCATACCTCATAAACCCTACATCTCCAGCTTCCTCTTTCCTAAGATAGAAGCTTACTACTATACCATAGTGGCAGCGATGCACTTCTACTTGTATAAGGTGTCCAAGTCTTGGAAGGCCACCACTCCCATCATCCTGCAAATGTTGAAAATGAAGACATTGATCGAACTAGTATACTACTATCAGCTCATAAGCTACTATGCTAGGTGTGAACCTCAATAGCTCTATGAACCAGGCATAGTACTACTACATTGTCATACATCCATGAGTGAGCTATATAAATGCTTTTAATCTATCCTTCTTGAGGCTCTGTTGGTAGAATTTGGCACAAATAATCACCTTAAAGTCCTTCCAACACATCGGTGGATGTCGTTGAGTATAATAGCCTACCCACAAGACTTCGGTGGTTCCACTTAGAAAGAATGTTGCTATGCTTACCTTCCAATCTAGTGGACAATCGATCGTAATGAAGATCCCTCCCTGATCCACCCTTCTAGGAACATGGGATCTTCCTTATTGGAATAAAGTAGAGGGTGGTTCTCAACAACCCTCCAAAGCCATTCGTCCTCGATACCTTCTTAAGGGTGATGCAGAGGTGGGGGTGGAGGTAAAGGCTAAGGCTAACACTGAACAAATTCCAAGATGGCCTCAAATGCCTCCTCCGAGCATCCTATCAGATCGTTCATTATCATAGCAAGCTAGCAGCAAGACAAGGGACATGTTAGGATAAAACCTTTCTAGCCTACTAGAATTTATTACACATATCACAATTAGAGGCCACCCAGGCTACTGATGCTTAATTCCTCACATGTTAATCACAGTTTTCACCGAATCAATATTTTTAAAATATAAAGAAAGACAATAAAATTAGATAGGTGATTTTTTGAAACTAAATTTTCTAAAAATGAGACATGGTAGTCAAAACCTAGGCTGTGATACTAACTTATAACACCCCAAAATTTACAACTAAAAAATTTCATTTAAGTAGAGATGTAGTTCAAACATGAATGGGTATTACCATCGTAGCTGACATAAGTCTTCTTTACATACCATTCTCACATAAATTATAAGGCAAAAGTAAATTAGGATGGGAGACATAATAAACATAGAAAAAGGGTACTTCATAACATAAGTAAGGTTCTTGGAGTCTCACTTAGAAAAGAAAATCCAAAATACATAAAGTAAATATTTTGTGATAAAAAAGAAATAAAAGGGAAAATTAGTTTAAAATAATAATTGGATAACACCCTCAATCCCCATACATGAGTTGTAATCACTCTACCCCGGTTAGAGCATCATAAGCAACATAATCATCAATTAGGTCCTTATTAACATATATAGGCTCAAAAGGGGTCTCTGCTCATGGGGATGAGCAAGACCCACAATAAGCATGATCAAAATGCTACATACAGAATAAGGTAATGATACAATCAAGAAGGGTCCCACAATTTCATATGATCACAATAAGAGGTAACGTGCACATAGGTTGATCTCATTGATGCGGACGCATATTTCTTTCCAAAACATAAAATATCATAATTATATTCAATATTAATGATTTTATTCAAATTGAGTTTAGGTACCCAAAATTCTCAACCAATGGAATGGTAATAATGTACAATGCTAGAGCAAGATACTCTTGGAATTAATTCTCAACTGGAGGAACAATTCTAATAATATAGAACCCAAAGCAAAATGCTCTTGACCACTTTTCTTTTCCCGTGGAACGAACAAGTACAACTAGTCTTGACTCACATGGTATTTTACTTTAAGTGATTAGTATCATATCAATGGTTATAATCATTCAAATTGTTTATTCAACATGAGCTCTGGGACCCCCACTATTCTCAACTAGTGAGGGTACAACTCTAGGGAAAGATGCTCTTGGCCACTATACTCGTCTGGTGGAACGGACAGGTATAACTGGTCCCAACTCATATAATCTTTCACTTTAAGTGATTAGTATATTATTTGTAATTTATTTATTTCAAGGCCATCACACGGTCATATACATATACTCATATAAGGCACCATCCTAACATATATCCTAGAATATGGTATATTTTCCTTAAAAACCCTAATATCACAATCCTAGTATAATCCCTTCTCTGGTACTCATTTAGTCCCCAAATTCCATACCCAAGGTTAGAATATTGTTATTAAATACTTACTAAGAAATTATGGTATAAATCCCACATCTCACACATGCAATACTAACATATCCCTAGGGTTATTATTCGTAACCCTTATAAAACCCTTATTTCCCTATTGCTCATTTGACTCCCCAATTTTGTATGCGTACCCAAGATGCTAACTTTAACCTCATATGAAATTCTTAGGGATAATCTCCAACCTTTCACATATATGATCATGATTCCACCCTAGGTTTTATTATTTATACATAAAGCCTTTCCCCTCCTTTATTAGCCATAAACCTTTCATTTTCACTCCAAATATTTCATATAGAACCCTTATCTTATAGTGATATTGCTAAAACTCCAAGTTACTCAACATACCTCATTTAAACCATGTTGAGAAAAATTCCCCTAGGCACTAAAACACTTTTTTTCCCATCCCCCGAATCTCATGATTCCGAACATGACTGACTTTTAAACCTCCCACACATACCTTCATCATGAATTACATGGTCATGATCGTATATATGGATATATGATAATCAACACATATCTTGTAAGCACAACTTTCTTACCTTTTCTTCTAACATGTAATAAAACATAATATATATAATACCAAAGTCATGATAATATTTCATACAATGTCATTAATGCATCAACAGAAGTAGGGATATACATTATAACACATCAAGCCCTATCTATGACATATATCCTTATCGAAGCAACTCCAATCTCTAAGCATGCAAGACCTACGCTTCTTTGTCTACTACCACCGAAGTATAACCTAGAGATAAGAATATAAAAATTTTACACTTTTTAAAGATTTAATCCTAAAAGAAGACTAAGGCTAAGGAGAGGGAAGGAGATAGAGGTAGCTAAGGTTGGAAATCTTAGGCAATGTGGAACACAATAGTGGTAATGGTGGCTGCGATGATGGCAATGACAATTTAGGTATAAGGTGGTGGTTGGAATCTAAGGCTAAAGTGATGGTGGTGTTGGGACTCATAAGACTGGGTGGTAGATAATGGTGGTGATGTTGGTGGCTAGCAGCTAAGGTGGTGCAAATGGTAGTGATGGTTGTTTAGGGTGGAATGTTGGTGGCTAGGGGTTCCTAAAGGTAAGGGAATGGTGTCGAGGAAGGGGATAATTGTAGGGTAGTGGTGGTAGCATACATGTGGCAACCAAGGTGATAGCAGTTGCTAGCGGTGGTGTAGATAAAGGGGGTGTGCGAGAGAGGGAAAGAAGAAGGAAGAAGAGAAGGCTTAGAGTAGTGGTGATCATGGGTTGAGGTGCCTATGGTTGTGCAGCCAGAATGGTGGTGGTGATGAGGGGAAAGAGAGAGGGTTAGTGGTGGTGGTGGTGTTGTGCTGGTGGTAGTAGATGGAGCTGACCATGGCTACAGACAAAGGGGAAGGAGAAAAAATACACAAAGGAAGGGAGGGGATCAGTGACATATAGGCAACGAAAGGGTGGTAGTAGGGAAGTCAACTAGGATGGTAGCAACTTGAGATGGTGCTTTAGCCAATGGAGAAGGAAGTGGTGCCAATGAACTGAAGAAAAAAGGAGAAAAGAGGAAAAAATAGATGAAGAAAGGGTAGGGGCTCAGCTAGCTTATCGATGAGGGGAAGAAGAGAGGAAGAAAATTAAAGAAGGAGGCATGTAGGGTATATATAGGCAATGAGGTTTTAGGATATGGAAGAAAAAAAGGGGATTGTAAGGGGCCTTAGCTTGCATGGTAGGTAAGGAAAAGGGCCAAGCGAGTAGGGTGTAGGGGCACAAGGTAGTGTGGTAGGACGACGACCAATGTCATGCACATGGAAGGGGTTGCATAGTCAAGAGGGGTAAGGGAGATGTACATAAGGAAATAGGTAAGTCCCTATTTGGGACATAAAAGTAAAAGAGAAAGGGAGGTGGGGAGAAGAAGGAAAGAAAAAAAGAAGAGAATAGTGCATTTGATGGACGCTGCCTAGGGGATGATAAGAAAAAGAAAGAAGTTAGCCTAGGCTATTATGGCACAGAAGAAGGAGAGAAAAGAGAAAAAGAAAATGGAAGGAAAACAGAGAAGAAATAAAATAAAAGGAAATAAGAGATAGAAGAAAGAATAAAAGAAAAGGAAAGTTTTTTAGTGTGGAATTTGTGTTTAGGTTTAGGATTAATTATTAGATATGTAAATATAAAAAATTCATCTATAATTTTTTTATGATTAGGCTAGTTTAAAATAAAATAAAATAATTTTGAATAATAGGAAATAGGTTAGGTTAAAATTTTTGATAAAATAAAAATAAATTAAAATTTTATAAGATTTTAGGGTATTATAACATGATATTTGACTCATGGCCAATTTAAGATCAGATTTTATTAAAGAATATTATTTATAGCATTGAGTTATCACATAGTATTTTTCAATAACCATTACTTTATACTTTTTTCATCAATAAGTTGTAATATTTCAATCTAATATTGTGTAATTCAATCACCAATAAGCAAAAAATTATAAGATAAGAAGATCCCACTAATTTAGATTCCCTTAAAATAAGCCAGACGTATAGTGCTCTCTTAATGGGTGTTATTCATAGGATTGTGTGTGTGTGTGTTGTACTCTTCTTGCAAATGTGATAACAAAACCCTTCTTAATATATTCTTTTAATTTGGTATCAAGAATCGATTTCTATTACTCATTATCAAAATCTTCATCTTCATTCTCCTTCTCTAATATATTCCTAGTCAAAATGACCAAAGACTTAAGCAATATACAACCAACCAAATCAAAGAATTCAAACCATAGTAATATTAATCCCATCTTTACCAAACCTTTGATTTTAGATAGTGGGGATACCAATCAAATAAATATAAATTCCTATGTTTTTACTAAAACATAGTCCCCCTAATATTTAATGTTCAATTACCCACTAGTTCTTTAGCCAAAATAATTCACCCTCCCCTATAATATTTAATTCAAATATCACCAGAGATAACATTTTATGGGTTCCATCATTCCACATAAATCTTATGTCTCTCAACAAAGTTACTATTTATCTAAATGTGTGTGTGTGTGTGTGTGTGTTTTTTTTTTCTATTTTTTCTTTATTTTGCAAGACTTGTTTAAAGGGAAGATGATTGGTGTAACACACTAATTTTTAGTAAATATTTTTTTAAATAATAGGAGACACAAAAAAATTTCATGAAATATAAGTATGATAAAATTAGATCAATTTTGAAGAAGTTTTATAGTAAAAAGTTAATCAAAAGTCTCATGGGACATAAATCCATAAGAAAAGGCAAGAAAATGCAAATGAAACATTTTAAAAACATAACCTAGGTTTCTTAATTATTAAAAGGATGTAATGAATAATTAAAAATAATATACTTTTATTTATAAATAATATAAATCCTTATTAAGTTAGGGTTTTTTAAAAATGAAATATTAAATCACTACCCTCTTAAAAGAGGCTTTGTCCTTGAACATTAGTAAGGGCTAGAAATATGATTAGAAGTTTTGTAGTATTCGATTAGAAGAATTTGGCATAGAAATATGAATGATTCTAGATAGGGTAATAGAAAAATGAGTAAATAAAAGCTCAAAGATAAGAGAAAAGTGTGGATACAACACACAATGAGACCAACTCTAGAAACATCTCACAAGATTCTTAACATCTACACAAAGGTAGAAAAACTCAACTCATCCTCAAACCACCCTTTATAGTTTATCTCAATTCTAAGAGTACGTAATTCCCTAACAAAAAACCTTATTACATTCATAAAACCATCAAATAGGAGAAACCAAATGAGACTTACTAGATCTAATGTGTAACTACCCCTTTAAAAGGAAATATATTGGGATAACTAAGAACACACCACATCAAACACATAAAGGTCACTTAAGCTACCCCAAGCACACTCTTCACATGTACTTTGGTATTTCAAAACCAAAACAAAAGAGACTTAAAAACGTTTAAGATTTCAAAACAAAAACTCAAATGCTAATTTGTAACACATTGGTTTTCATTAAATAAAATTTTGGAAAGGAATAGGAATAATACCTCATATTTTCTAACCTTGATTCCATGATGATTAGTCTCTTAATTTCTCTCTAACCTCTAAATCTTGGGTGCAAACTTTGTCCATACCTATAAAACCCTCATTTTACCTTCCACCCTTTGAAGCACTCGTTTCCAATTTAATAGGCTAGCGTTGAACTGATCCACACCTTTGGTTAATCGACCACCAACATCCAAAACCTTATCATCCATGGCTCAGGTAGTCGATTGCTAGCCTTGTTTAGTTAATCGACATTGGGCAATTTTCACCATGTTGGATTTTATTATTTTATTTGGATCTCAAATCAATTCATATGAACAATATTTTTATATATTTGTATTCCTAAATTAATTCCTCACATTTCCATAAATTTTCATACTTTTTGGAATTATTTTCTTATTTTCCCCATTTTAGCCATTTATTAGACTTTCAACTTTTCATAAACCATTTCTCTAGTAATGCTGGCTTTCTTGGACATAATTGCTTCATAAGTATGAGCACCCTATACCCCATGATCAAATCCCATATGGTACTCGCTCTATCAAACAAAAAATATAACTATAATCACCTCCATCATCATCCACCAACTCTCTTACACTCCAAAACCTATGCTCATAACTCTTCTTACTTGCAAGAAACTGTAATACCCAAAAATTTAAAACTAAAAATTTTCTTTTAATGAAAAGGTTTAGCCGAGGCGAAATCACTAAAACGTAAATTATGGAGATATTACTACCCCACTTAGCACCAGACTGGTTGAATTCTGCCATTCCGGTACCATGTGCTAAGACTGATTGGGATAGAAATCATGTAACACCCCCAAAATTTACTACTGAAAAATTTTATTTTAGTAAAAAGGTTTAACAGAAGTGAAATTACAAAATTGTAAATTCTAGGGGAATTACCGCCACACTTAGTACCAGACCGGTCCACTTATACCATTCCAGTACTAAGTGCTAAGGCTAAATAGGGTTAACATGAAACATAAGTCACTAATAAAAACCATCAGAGCCCATGAGAGGGCTCCCTTATAGTCATATGGAAATCAGAGTGCGATTTAAGAATTATAAGCCAAAGAGTAAGCAACTAGAGTGTTCCAAAAACATAAAATATCGTACAACATGACATAACTAAAATAAAATGATACATGGTCAAGTCAAAAGAAGAAAATGTCCGGCCGAGTCGCTCTTGATCCCCAGGTCAGGTCGAGGCTCAACACTTAGCCCTGCCCAATACCTCATAGGTGTTGTAGGCATTGAAAACGTCGTCTCGTACTTGCACAAACTCAGAAGCGTCTTCTACTCGTGGGAATGAGCAGCACCCATGAAATGGTGATCATTACGCTATGTACTGAGTAAGGTAACCATGTGCTAAGGCCAAATATACAAAACATACAACATAACATATATAGCATAATCACATAAGCAACATGTAGTAATACAGATGATGAAGGCTGGCTATGGTCTAAACAGACTTATTCTTTAGATCTCTAGTAAATATAGTTGATTCACATCATAGTTTTTATCAATCCATGTGAGTGCGGGAACCCCACTATTATAGCCGGTGGAACGGCCACACAAGGCAAAAGGCTCCTGGCCACTATTATTCGCCGGTGGACTGGTCATGCAAGGCAAAATGCTCCTGGCCATTATTATTTGCCGATCAACTAGTCTAGCCCCGACTCACATGGTGTTTTACTGTAATTAAATCGTGTCTTTCCCATATTTTATCATCATTATGTTTTTTTTGTTGAGCACGGAAACCCCCACTATTATAGCCGGTGGAATGGTCATGTAGGGTAAAATATGCCTGGCCACTGTTATTCACCAGTTGACCAGTCATGCAGGGCACCCTGGCTCCTGGCCATTATTATTCGACAGTGGACCAGTCTGGGCCCAGCTCAATAATCTTTCTCTTTAAATGGATAATATCTTATTCATATATTATTCGATAAGTATTTCACCCTTGACATGCATACCTCCAACATTCTACCTCTATCCTCTCGAGGGGGCCCGTCTCATATCTTGAGACTCATGCACCCCTTATCACACCTCGACATCCTTTCCCCCTTGCACTTACATATAATGAAAATCAACTCCTAAAGGTGTGGGTTAAGGCCCAAAACCTCATGACATCAAACTCCACCTACTATCACCCTCTAGGGTTTTCCCTTGAAAACCCTAATTAGACCTATGTGGCCCAACTTTCTTTCACATACACTACCATTACTTCATTTTTTGCCCCACACCATATCTCATTTATATCCAATCCCAAATCATTTCGCTTTACCCCCCTCGATTCCATATGAGACCGAAAAACCCTAGTCAGCCACTTCAACCCAAGTACCTTTCTTCTCCCACAAGTAACATCTCTCTTTTTTACCCAAAGTCTCTTCTCTCCCATGGAACCCATACTCACCCTTTATAAAATAAATTTCCACTCTTAATCTGTACTCCACTCTCCCTTATTTGTTTTTAATTCCACATTCTTTTTTTTTTCAGATTTGTGCTTCCTCTCAAAACCCTAGTCGGGTCCCTTATACACCCCTATGCTAACCTACGTACTATTTTTTGTCCCAAGTCTCCAATCACTCCACAACTCTCCCTTTAGCTTATTTACACCCTAAAAAAACTTTTCTCATGTAAAGATCATCCCCATGCAAATTTCATCCACCCCATGCAACTCTCAAAGTCCCTATGCAAACCCTAGAATTCCCATGTATGGTTCCCATCTCTTTTTCATTTTGGTCTTCTCTTCCTATTTATTTTCCTCTCATGGATCATGAGAAATTTTGGTCAATCTCATATCCACCTTAGTTAACTCACTTCCCATTTTCTTTCTTTTTACCCTTTCATTCCCCTATCACATTATCAATCATCCTAGCATGCATGTCCTAGAGGGTCATATCATATCACATCATAATCACCATATATACGTATCATACTCATGCCATAAGAAACACATAAACATACCACAACTCGAAGCTGCGCTACACATAAGACAAGTTAATGACAATCATACCATACACAACACAGCATGATACATAACATCCAAGGTATGCAAGTCACACAACACACATGGACCTTAGCTACATCTTTACCTAAAACGACACCAGGCTTAGAGCATGTTCATACGCCTCCTTAGGGTTTTGGCTTGATTCACCCATAAGAGGGAAAAACGAAGGATTAGTTTCCATCCTACCAAAAATACTATTATTTCTTATTTTAGTCTAAGATTAGGGTTACTATTATTAAAGGGGGCTTTACAAGTAAGAACTAGGGTTTTATCCTCAAAATAGCCTACTAGATCTTACTAGCCAAAATATGTTTATGTTAATATTTATAGCTATATTTATATTATTAACCTAATGGCTTTATTTCTTCTAATAATAGTAATAATACTAGTTATAGCAAAATAGTGATAATAATAATAAAAGTAATACTAATGCCCCTAGTAGTAGAAACCTTAGTATCTTTATGGCTAAGGCTAATAAAGGCTTTAGGGATAAGATAATAATATACTATTAGTAATACTAACCAAGTAATAATATTACTAAAGGTAATAGTGATAATAGTCATATTTGAAATAATGATAATATAAGGATTCGAATATTTTTACCACAATAATAGTAGAAAAATAATAACAATAATAACAGTAATAACTAATAATAATATTATAGTAATAATGTTGGTAATAAAGCCATTAGGAGTAATATTAGCAATATTTAAATATTAAGTAATAATAATATTAAGGCTTAAGTATTCTTCTTCTATAATAACAAAATGATAATATGCCATCTTTGGTTTCAATAACATTACTAATAATAATAATAATAATAATAATAATAATAATAAGGGTTATCATGATAATAACAAAATTGTAGATCTCCATTAATAGTAGCATTAGTTATAAATATTTACAAGGTTAGGTTAAGTAGTAATAATAATAATAATAATGGCATTAATAATAATAATAATAATGATAATAATAATAATATTATTATAGATAATACCATTGATATTATTAAATAAATAATACTTGTGTAAAATGGGTTTAAGGATTGGGAAGGTTAGAGAACCACCTAAGGGTAGTGGTGGCATCGACAGCGGCGGCGAATATAGGAAGTGGAGGTGGTGGAAGGAGGAGAAAGGAGGGAGGAGGAGAGGGAGGCAAGGAGAAAGGGAGGTGTGGGGAGGTAGAGGAGGCTCCCTTGGTTGTTTTGGAAGGTAGAGGTGGCGTTAGTAGCGGTGGAATTGGCGGCGGGCGGCGGTGCAAAGTGCAGCAAGGGTTGAGGAGGGGTTGATTTGGAGGGAAACTTTGCACTATCATGGTGGCTCATGCACGGAAAATTGAGGGACGAGGAGGGTTTATTTAGGTAGAGGGTAGTGCAAGGGGCAGCTCTAGGGGTGGTTTTGTAGGCGAAGATGGGCGGTGGCTATGGACTGCTTGTCTGAAAGGGTGGCGGCGAGAAGGAGCAAATTTATGGGTTTCGAAATCAAAAACTGGATTAAGGCATCCTATGGGGTATTTATAGGTCAATTGGGTGGGCAATGATAAGGGGAAGAAGACAAGGGAGGCGCATATGCCAAGCATGCTGCCCGGTGGTGGCAATCGTGGTGGTTCTGCCATGGCAGGGGCGGCAAGGTCGAGGGAAGAGGGAAAGAGAAAGGGTCAGGGTGCTCGGGATAGGGGAAGGAGTCGGTTGGGGTCAAAAAAATGAAAGAAAGCAATGGGAGAGGGAGGGAAGGACGGTAGGCAGCGGTAGTGGCTAGTGGAGGATAGGGTTGCAGCTCCTCATTCGCCGCCTGTGCCTCGGGGAAGAAGAAGGGTCGGGACAGGTGGTCCAAGGAGAAAGAAAGAAGAAAAGAAAAAAAATGAACATATTGGGAAAGAAAGAAAAAAAAAGAGGAAGGGGTGCAGCGCAGGCCTGGGCCTTGCAGGGAGGGACGAAGCTGTGCTACGCAGGCGGGCTGACCCAAGTCAGGGGTAGAAGGAAAAAAGAAGAGGGAAAGAGAGTAAGAAAAGAAAAGGGAAAAAGATGGAGAAAAAGAAAATAAAAGAAAGAAAAATAAGTGGGTTGGCTATTTTTGTATTTTTGGGTTATTTAAAATAATAATATTTAGAAAATAATAATTAATTCATTCTTAGATTAATTTTGGGCTATTTTTGAATAATAATATCTTTTAAATCCCACTTTAATTAGCAATAATCCCTACTATTTTCTTTTCTAATTAAATTATTTATTATTTTCCTCTTGATTGTCCTTAAATAAATCCCCTATATTTTAATAAAATAATTTATTTAATTAGTTTCCCTAATAAGTACTCATTTAGCCATAATTTTCCAGAATTAGAATTTTGTGGTATTTCACATCAAACACGAGTCAATAATTAAGATGAACATTCATAAAAGAAATGAGTCGTTAACCGTACCAAAAATCTGAGTGTGGTAATCAAAAGGTATAGTCCAAAAGTACAGTTTTAAAGTACCAAACGACAGAAACGATCATACAATAGAATAAAACAAAATATAACGATACAGAAAAGACAAAACGGATGATAGACTCTGGCAATATCACTCTCGACCCCCCAAGCTAGATCCAAGCTGAACTCTCAGCCCCATCCAATGCCTTGTAAGTGTCGTAGGCATTGAAGATAGAATCACCGAACTGCACCACGTCAAAAGGGCCTTCTGCTCGTGGGAATGAGCAGCACCCATAAAACGGGTGGCTAGTATGCTATGTACTGAGCAAGGAAACCGTGCAACTAAGGCTAAACATGTAAGGCACATAACACAAGCATGATCATATAGGCAACATATAATAATATAGATATTAAAGCCGGTAACATTCCAGATAAACTTGTTCTTTAGATCTCTTAACAATATACTCATTTCACACATACTCTTTATTAATCCATACGAGTGCGGCAACCCCACTATTATAGCCGATGGACTAAAAATACATACAGGGTAAAATACTCATGACCACTATTATTTGCCGGTGGACCGGCCTCAAAGGAAAAACGATCCTGACTACTATTATTAGCTGGTGAACCGGTCTGGCCTCGACTCACATGGTGTTTGACTATAAGTACTTAGTGTATTTCCCACATCTTAGCTTCATTACGTTTGGTTTATTGAGAATTGAATCCCCCACTATTATAGCCGGTGGACCAAAAATCATGTAGGGCAAATGCTTCTGGCTACTATTATTTACCTGTGGATTGGTCTGGACCCGGCTCAACAATCTTCCTCTTTAAATAATTAATGACTTATTTGTGTTTTATTTGTTAATTTTTTTCACCCTTGACATGCATGCTGCCAATCTTCTACTTCTATCCTCCCAAGAGGGGCCCGTCCCATATCTTGAGACTCTGAAACCTCCTAATTGCCCCTACATCAATTCCTTATTCCATTACCCACACTAGAAGCCCAATTCCAATGCAGGTGGGTCAAGGCCCACTACCTCATACCACTAAGCCCATTCACAGTCCTCCCTACGGTTTTCTCTAGAAAAACCCTAATTTAGGCCTATGTGGCCCATCCTTCTCTACCTCACATGACCCAAACTATTTTAACACCCCACATGTCATAATCCTTAGATTCAACTCTCCCCTCATACCTGACTCATCCTCATTTATTTTTATTATTTTTTTTCCTTTTTCACCTTCTCAAATTAGGTTTCCTCCCAAACCCTAGCTCGGTCCCCTATACACCCTTATAATATCCCACGTACTATTTTCCACCTGAAGCCTCTAGTCACCCAAACACCATTTCTATTACCTTCCTCACACCCTAAGGAAACTTTTCATATGTAAAGTTTCCCCCCATGTGGACTCTAACCACACCATGCAAAACCCTCAATATTTATCTTGCAAAACCCTATAATTCCCTATGCAAACCCTAGTTCCTCCCACTCTTTCATCTTACTTATGCCCCCCTCTTTTATTCACCACTCATGGATCATGGATTATTTAGGTCATTCTTACCTACGTTAGCCAACTTACTTCCCCTTGGTTATCTTATTTTTCCATTTTTCTTTTTCATGCCCCCATCCCACATCTCTACATTAAATACCCTTGTATGCATGTCCTAAGGGCCACATCACATCACGTCATAGTTTGCAGCATATCCATATTAGCACATACCAAAAGAAAGCTCATGAACATACCACTATTCCAAGCCGCACTACATATAAAATAGTTAAGATAATAGTATATAAAATACAACATATAATTATACAGGACATCCAAGGCATGTAAGATACATAACACACATGCGGCTTTAGCTACACCCTTACCTAAAACGTCACTGGGCTTGGAGCACGCTCCTACGCCTCCTTAGGGTTTTAACTTGATTCACCTATAAGAGGGAAATACTATGGGTTAATCTTCCTCTTACCAAAATTACCATAATTTCCTATCTTACCCCTATTATGACCTACTATTGAGGCTAATAATAATAGTAGTAGTTTTATAATTAAAAGTAGGGCTATTATTCTCAAAATAATTAATCATGTCACTACTAAACAAAGTAATTCTCGGTAATATTCATAGTATTAAAAGTAATGGTTTCAATATTACTAATAATATTATTATTGTTGTTAGTTTTTTTAATGATACTAATAATAATAATAGCAGTAGTAATAGTGATAATTGTTTCAATCTTGATAATAATGCTAATAAGGTTCTAGAAATCATAATATTAGTAGCCTTGTGATAATATGGTCAAGTGTAATAGCATAATAATAATAATGATAATGATAATAATAATAATAATAATAATAATAATAATAATGCTACAAATGATAATAATAGTGGTAATGATAATGTTAATAATAATAACAACAACAAAAACAACAACAATAATAATAATAATAATAATAATAATAATAATGTTAAGCATGAAAAGGGGTAATAGTATTATAATGGCCACAGTTAGTATTAATATTATTAGCAACAAAATAATGATAATAATAATGATAGTAGTAATAGTAATAATAATAACAATAATAATAATAAGGATAATTGGTCAATCTGGATTTATCCCCTCCTCAGTTTCATAGTTCTTTTAAGTTCTTTGATATATGGACTGTGCATCCTCATTTTCTTTCTTTGGTTGCTGAGTGTTGGAAGAGCCTTCCTCATGTATACTTTTTTCAGATGTTTCAGCTTAATATGCAGCATGTTAAGACAAGGTTGATAGTATTCGATAAACAGAATTTTGGTGATTTGTCTTCTAAAGTTCAGAAGGCAAGGGAAAGGTTAAAATAGTGTCAGGAAGATTTATGTTTGAATCCTCCTAATCTTGACCTGAAATATGAAGAGAAATGCTCCCTTAAACAGTATGAATTCTTAGCCTCTTGTGAGGAAAGTTTTCTTAGGCAGAAGTCAGGGGTCAAATGGCTGTAGCTGGGTGATTCAAATTCTCACTATTTTTTCTCTATTATGAAGGCTAGACAGCAACACAATTTTATTAAACAGATTCAGCTTGATTCAGGACAGATCTGTTCAGACAAAGATGGCATTGACCTAGCATTTATGGAGTTTTATAAGAAGCTTCTGGGGCAGAAGGGTGATGCTACAGGTTTAATGTCAGGGTAGGTGCTAAGGATTGGCCCTTTAGTTTCTATCCAACAGCAGCAGGATCTGCTTTGTCCTGTAACAATGCAGGAGGTCAAAACAGCTCTATGGTCAATAGGAAATCTTAAAGCTCCAGACCCAGATGGATTTACTTCAGGATTTTTTAAAGCTGCATGGAATGTGGTATGTGAGGACTTATTTCAGGTTATAAGGAGATGTTTTCAGACAGCTGTTATTCCTTCCTTTATGGGTATGTCTAAATTGGTTCTCATTCCCAAGTTGGTCAATGCTGTTAAATTAGCTGATTTTAGACCGATTGCATGTTGTAATGTGGTCTACAAGATTTTGGCTAAGATCCTGGCAGGTAGACTACAAAGTGTTTTGCCTTTTATCATTCATCCTTCACAGTCATGGTGTGTTAAGGATAGAAGGTTTGGAGATAATGTGTTATTGGCTCATGAACTATTGCATATGTATAATAGAAAGAACATTTCTCCTAGATGTATGCTGAAGATTGATATGAGGAAAGCATATGATTCGGTGGATTGGATTTTCTTGGAAAAAGTCTTGTTGGGCCTTCATTTCCCCCTACATTTTGTTAAATTAATCATGGCCTGTGTTTCCTCAGCTTCTTATTCTTTATCTATTAATAATTGATTGCACGCTCCTTTTAAGGGTATGAAAGGGTTGAGGCAAAGGGATCCTTTATCCTCTTTTCTGTTTGTTAGTATTATGGAATATTTGACTCGAGCCCTCCAATCTTTATGGGGTCAAAGAGGCTTTCATGGTCATCCTAAATATAGGAAGTTGAAAATTCTTAATCTGAGTTTTGCTGATGACCTACTTATTTTCTGTAAGGCTGAGGTCAGTTCTGTTATGGCTATTAAAGAGGTTTTGGATAATTTTTCTTCTAGTTCTGGCCTGCACATCAGTCCTGCAAAGAGGGGGCATTTCTGTTCTGTTTTGTTAGGGGGCATTTCTCAGCATTTGAAACAGGAGATCAAATCTGTTTTTCCCTTTCTGGATGGTTCTTTCCCTTTCAAATATTTGGGAGTTCCTATTGATTCTTCCAGGCTAAAGGTAGCTGATATGATGAGTTTGGTTCATAAAATTTCTAGTCATATGCAACATTAGGCAAATCGACTTCTTTCTTATGCTGGTAGACTTTAGCTACTGCAATATGTTATTTCTAGTATTATTAATTTTTGGAGCCAGATTTTTGTCCTTCCCAAGAAAATTATTCAGAGAGTGGTGGTCATGTGTAGAGCTTTTCTCTGGTCTGGTAAGAGTGTAACTTCTAAAAAACCTTTGGTGGCATGGAGGGTGGTTTGTTTGCCTAAAAAAGAAGGGGGATTAGGCCTAAAGAACGGGGATTAGGCCTTTTGGATTTATCTACTTGGAACATAGCTGTTGTTGGTAAATTGATTTGGCACTTGTGTCAGGATAAGGCTGCTCTATGGATTAAATGGATACATGCATATTATATCAAAAGAAAGGGGTTCTTTTCTTGCACTTTACCATCCACTGCTTCAGGCCTTATGTAGAGAATTTTTTCTATCAGAACAACTATTTTTCCTGCTTTTCAGAGTTGGCATTGAGATCATGTGTATTCTATAGTAGAAGTTTATAATTCCATAAGAGTCTCTGCACCCAAGGTGGCTTGGCGAAGGTTTGTTTGGTCTAGTTTTGCAGCCCCCAAACATAAGTTTATTCTATGGTTAGTAGCACAATCCAGGCTTCCCACTAAGGATTATATCAGCTCTTTCTTGCCTTCTATCACCCAGAAATGTTGTTTTTGTGATCAGAATGAATCAGTGCTGCATATTTTTTTGTCAATGTGCTGAATTAAAGAAGGTTTGGACTGCTATAAGCAGAACAAGTGGATTCAAACTCAGATTTGGCTCCTTGGAGAGAATGTTTAATTCGATGGATAGAAGTAGACATAGAAAGGATGGAGTTGCCCAATTTTATTCTAGTTTTTATGCTGTTGTAGTTTAGGAAGTTTGGAAAGGTAGGAATGGCTGTATTTTTTCTAATAGAACTTGGGATTTGAAAGGGGTCGCTTTTTGGATTTCCTTGATTATATCTTCTCTTTGTCTTCATGCTAGTCGTAAGAACAAGTTTATTAGGTTGATAGGAAGGGTAGATTATTTCTACAACCTTATTTGTAATTTATGATTATGATATAAAATTTTTCTGTTTTTTTAACATAATAATAATAATAAGGATAAAAATAATAATAATAATAATAATAATAATAATAATAATAATAATAATAAAGTTGTATTCTTTTAAATAATAATACCATTAGTTAGAAATCTTTCTGGAAAAAGAGTTAAAACATAATAATAATAATTAATAATAATACTATTAATATTAAAAATCATTAACACCTATATAAAAAAGGTTTAAGGGGCAGGAAATTGGAATACCTCCTAGGCTTGGTTGTGGAGCCGGTAGCGGCATGGCGGTGGCATAGCGGTAGTAGTGGCAGCGGTGGTGAAGGGGAAGATGGAGGTGTGGGGAGGTAGAGTATGGTCTACCAGTTGTTTTGAGGGGTAGAGGTGGTCTTATAGGTGGTGGAATCGGTGGCAGACGGTGGCACGAGGGGCGGTGCAGAGTCAAAGTGGGATGTTCGGGAGGGGAAATTTGCACAGCTATAGTGGCTCGTGCAGGGCAAGAAAAAGGAGTGTGGCTCAGTTTTGTAGAGGGTGGTGCAGGGAAGGTCTTGGTAGCCAGAGTGGTCGGTGGTGACTGCCATTGGCTGAGAAACTGTGGTCTATTTGGGCGGTAGCGCGTAGTCGGATTTCATGGCTGCCAAAGTCAAAACCCGATTATGGCTGCCTTCAGGGTTATATATAGATTGATTGCAAGGGTTATAGGGCACCGGCAAGTGAGGGTAGGCCAGCGTAAGTCTACCTTCGTAGGCCATTTTCGATAGGGAAAAAGAAGATGGCACACGCAGGAGAGGGGATGGCCGGCCATGATGAAATGATAGGGAAGACAATAGGGAAGAGAGGGAGAGAACGACGGGTGAACCGGTGTTATCGGTGGAAAAAATCTTAGCACCGATTGAGGGAGTAGCAGGTGACACAAGGAAGAAGATAACAAAGAAGAAAAGGGGAGGGGCTGGACCGGCGGTCCAGGAGAAAAGAAGAAAGAAAGGAAAAAGCCGGACTGGCTGGGATAAGAAGAAAGCAAAAAGGTGACGTGGGTCTGGGCCTCTCTAGAGGGAAGGGGAGACTGGGCCACAAGCGGGCTGGCCTAAGTTGAGGGGAAAAGGAGAAAAAGAAGGGAAGAAGGAAGAAAAGAAAAAAGAAAGAAAAGGAAGAAGAGAGGAAAAAGGGAAAACAAAAAGAAAAAGGAAAAATGTGGGTTTGGGGTTAATTAATATATTTTGTGTATTTTGAGATATAAAAAAAATATTAATATTAAAATAATAATTAGTTTCTCTTTTTAGGTTAATTTAGGATTTTTGAAAGATTTTTCCTAAATTCCATTTTAATTAGCAAAAATGCTCACATTTTCCTATTTAAATTATTTATTAATTTCTCCTAGATTAGCCTTAATTAATTCCCTCTTATTTTAATAAAAATAGTTTATTTAATTAATTTCCCTAATAAATACTTATTTGCCATAATTTCCTAAATTAGGGTTTTGAGGTATTTCATCACTAACACTTTAATAAAAGACTTTGTCCCCGAAGTCACTTGCAATTTCCTAAGTTTAAGGCCAAGGTATCCTAATCGGATAGGGACACCACTCTTACATCAATAATCATCTCAACTACCCCCTTAAAAAATGTTACTAAGAAATGGTTGTACCTGCAACAAAGAGTTCCGAGTACGCTTCCCACATGTCCTTCTTAGTTTCCCAGGTAACTTCTTCGATCTCATACCTACTCTATAGGACCTTGATGAGGGAACCTGCACTTGAGCGGATCTTTTGCAGCTTGGTATCGTGGATCCACACTAGTCTCTCTTCATAAGTTAATGAGTTATCTAGTTCTATCTCATCTGGTCGGATTACGCGGGAAGGATCAGCAACGTACTTTTGTAGCTGCAAAACGTGGATTACATTGTGAACTCAAGCTAACTATGGAGGAAGAGCCAAAGGATAAGCAACCTATCCTATACACTCTAGGATGTCAAAGGGGCCGATGTACCTCGGGCTTAGCTTACCCTTTCTGTCAAACCTCTATATGCCCTTTGTGGGGGAGACCCTCAACAACACCTTTTTCTCCAAGCTCTAAGTCACTATCCTGGCTCCTTTGATCAGCGTAACTCTTCTGCCTACTCTGGGCGGCTCTCATTGAGTCTTGAATCTATTGGACCTACCTGGTCATTTCTTGATCATCTCAAGCCCCAATACCACCGTCTTACTAATATCATTCTAGCACAAGGGAGTTCGACATTTATACCCGTACAAGCCTTCAAAGGGAGCCATCCTAATGTTGGCGTGGTAGCTGTTGTTGTACGAGAACTCTATCAAATGTAGGCACTCTTCCCAACATCCCTAGATATCTAGCACGCAAGCTCTCAGCATATCCTATAGGGTGTGTATGGTCTGCTTTGTCTTCCCATCGGTGGCGCAGTGGAAAGAAGTGCTCATCTTCAACTTTGTTCCCAAGGCCTCCTGTAGCTTTCCCCAAAAGTGAGAGAGGAACCTCAAATTTTTATCTGACACGATGTCCCCTGGAACCCTGTGACGATTGAAAACATACTTCATATAAGCACCCGCTAGCTGATCCATACTCTTGGTGGACCTCATCGAAATAAACACGGCCGACTTAGTCAATCTGTACACAATAACCCAAATGGTGTCATAGTTGCTCCGAGTTCTTGGTAAACCGTTGACAAAATCCATGGAGATCGGGTCCCATTTCCACCTCAACACTTTCTAGGGATGAAGTAGCCCTGTTGATCTCCGGTGCTCAATCTTGACCTTTTGACACACTAGACATAGGGACACAAACTCTGCCACTTTTCGCTTGATGCAGGGCCACCAATACATCCCCCTAAGGTCTCTATATAACTTAGACCCTCCCGCGTGGACTGAGTAAGGAGTCTAATGTCCTTCTTCCATAATGCGGTGCTTCAATTCCGGACAACTTTATGGTACACACCAGCGACCCTTGAACCAAAGGTTGCAATCCTCACGAATTCTTAACCCTTCTATTTAGTCTTCCTGCATCTTCTGCCAGATCCTCTCAAGCTTGACATCTCCCATCTGACCTGCTATGATCTCTTCAAATATGTTGGGAGTGAGTGTCAGGGCACTCATGCAGGCCTCGAGGTCCCCTTGCTGAATCATCTCAATCTCCAGGCCCAAAAACTCCCTTATCATTTAGTCCGCGACCACATGACACAGTACAGAATGTGAGGTCTTCCTGCTCAGGGCGTCCACAACTACACTGGCCTTACCCTCATGGTAGGTCAACTCTATGTCGTAGTCCTTGACAAGCTCCAACCACCTCCTCTACCTCATGTTGAGCTACTTTTGAGTGAAGTTGTACTTGAGGCTATTGTGGTCCGTAAAGAATCTGCATTTTTCTTCATACAGGTAGTGCCTCCAAATCTTTACAGCAAATACCATGGCAGCCAACTTCAGATAGTGCATATGATAATTCTATTCATGGTGCTTCAAATTTCAGGATGCATATGCAACCACTCTTCCCTTATGCATCAACAAACACCCCAGCCCATGCTTGGATGCATCACTATAAACCTCAAACCCGTCTGTACCCTCTAGTAGGGTCAATACAGGTGTAGTTGTCAACCACCCCTTTAGCTCCTGGAATGCTTGTTTGTAATCCTCATCCCAATGGAACTTTGTAGTCTTCTTTAGGAGTTTGGTTAATGGTCGGGCAATCCTGGAGAAATTCTGCACAAACCTTTTGTAATACCCGGCCATCCCTAGAAAACTCCTAACCTCTACTATATTCGTAGGAGGCTTCCACTCTGTGATGCCCACGATCTTGGCTGAGTCCACAGCCACTCCCTCTGCCGATATAATGTATCCTAATAAAGCTACCTCTTGAAGCTAGAATCCACACTTTGATAATTTCACATACAGGCGATGCTCTCTCAGCAGATTTAGAATAGTGCGGAGGTGCTGTTTGTGCTCCTCGTCCACTTGGGAATACACCTGGATGTCGTGAATGAACACCACAACTAATCAATCTAGGAATGGCCTAAATATCTTTATCATCAGATCCATGAAAACCGTAGGTGCATTTGTGAGACCAAATGGCATCACTGTAAACTCGTAGTGTCCATACCAGGTCCGGAAGGCGGTCTTCATAATATCTGCATTAGCAATCCTCCACTGATGGAACCCCGACCTCAAATTGGTCTTAAAGAACACTGTAGCACCCTTCAACTGATCAAAAAGATCATCTATCTTCAGGAGTGGGTACCGGTCCTTTACTGTCAGTTGGTTCAACCATTGGTAGTCGATGCAAAGGCAAAGACTAGCATCATTCTTCTTTACAAACAAGACCGTTGCTCCCCAAGGTGACACACTCGGTCGAATGTACCCATGCTCCAACAGCTCTTCTAGATGGGCCTTTAACTCCTTTAATTCAATCAGCACCATCTGGTAGGGTGCCTTTATGACTGGCTCAGCTCCTGGCACCAACTCGATCTTAAAATCAATTTCTTGAACTGGGGGCATACACGGTATCTTTTCTGGAAACACATTTGGGAATTCCTTGACCACCGGGATGCTATTTAGATTAGCCAGGTCCTTGTTCAGCTCCTGTACACTACATAAGTATAGGGGATACCCCTTTTGGACCAAGGAATAGAGATTCACTACCGATACCACCATGGTAGTGGGCTTAGGCTGGGTCCTCCTGTATGAAACCCTAGTTCCCTTCGGGCCCTGTAAGATCACAATCTCCTAGGTGCAGTCAATGACAGTCTTATTTCTCCTTAACATGTCCATACCCAGAATCACATCGAAATCCTTCCATTCCATCACGACCAGGTCTACTAGGAAATCTACCCCGCCTATGACTAAGGCCACACCGGAAAACAACTAACTACACTCCACTTTATCACCAGAGGGAAGCATCACATATAGTTCTATTTTAGCAACAAGTGGCAGTCTAGCCTTAGCAATAAAAGTAGATGAAATAAAGGACAAGGTGGCTCCCGAATAAAAAAAACATGCACCGGCAGAGAGTGGATGGTGAACATACAAGTGATGACGTCTAGCTGGCGGTCAGCCTTCGCCTGACTAATCACATTCAAGAGCCTGCTTGATTAGCCTCCCTTTTGGAGAAAAGGTCTGGGTCCCTAAGGCCTACCCTAAACCTCTGTAGTTGTGGCACCAGCTGGGGCAGGTGCTCGCTGGTAGTGCTACGGGGGTGCAATCTCGAGGTACTGCTCATAAGCCTACTGCTAGGGCACCAAGGCTCCCCCTTGTGGTGCCTATCAAGATTGGTAATGCGGAGCACGTTGCGGTCCTCAACACTCGAATGTTTTGTGGCCCCGTTTGCCACAGCTCAAGCATGTGATAAGCTTACCTCCACAATCCTGGCCAGGGTGACTGTGGCCACAACATCTACATAAGAATCCTCTCAGGGGACGCTGGTCCCTACTATGGTATATCGATGGGGGTCTCCTCGGTCCCTCTGTTCGTGGATGAGTTTTGTTCCCTAAGTTATGTCCCTCGAGTTTCCTCTTCCCGAGGATAGCAATTTGCTCCTAGATCGGGATGGTAGCGAGGCAAGCACGCTCATAAATTGTAGCCAAGTTGGTGAAGGGCACTGCACCTATCATCCTACGGATGCCAAAGTTCAGCCCCTGCTCAAAATGAAACACCACTGTGTACTCGTTGGCAGCGATCTTGGGGGAAAAACATAGTTGCTTGGTGAAGTGAGCGTAACATTGTCATAATGTCATCGACCATTGGGAGAGCCGCAAAAATCTCAAAGCTTGTCCCTCTTTAGGCTCTCTAGGTAGAACTGGGAGCGAAGTGCCTCCCAAGTAACCGGGGGACTGTCGTGGCTACAACACTCTACGCCTCTCAAGAAGAAGGCAGCTATACTGGGTTGTTGAGCTACAGGGCAGTCCACTGCCTCAAAGGTGTGATCCATATCTCGGATCCACCCTTCAAGGATCACTGGGTCCTCCTTGCCTAAGTACGTTTGAGGATGGTGCCCTGTTACCCTTCGAAGGCAATCTTCATTGGCACCCTCTAAGTGGTGAGGCTGCGAGGTCAGCACCAAGGGTTGGCGCCGAACGAATTTCATAAAAGCCTCAAAGGCCTTCTCCATATGCTTTATTCAATCGTTCATCTCCATTTGAAACTACAACAGAAAGGATGAGATTAGAAGCGAACTGACTGGTTTGTAGTAATCATATCACACTGTTCCTCCCTTTTTGGGAAAACCCCTAATCTACCCTTACGTTCCTCATCGTGGCCTAGACTCATAATCATTAAAACTGAAGGGTTTTGGTAAGGTGTGAAAATACTTCAAATCAAGTAAGAATTTGCAAATTAAATTCTATTTTTGAAAAGAAACAGGCGTGGTTTTGAAGACCAACGCTCTTATACTAACATGTAATACCCCAAAACATACAACAAAAAAATTTCGTTTAATGAAAAGGTTTAGCCGAAGAAAAATAACCAAAATGTAAATTATGGGGATATTACTGCCACACTTAGTACCAAACCGGTTCACTTTTACCGTTCCAGTACCAGGTGCTAAGGCTAGTTGGGATAGACATCAAACAAGAATTGATAATTAAAACGAGCAATCTTAAAAGAAATGAGTTGTTAACCATACAGGAAATCAGAGTGTAGTAATCAAAAGGTACAGTCTAAAAGTACAATTTTAAAGTACCAAACGACAAAAAAGATCATACTACAGAATAAAACAAAATATAATGATACAGGAAAGACAAAACGGATGACAAACTTTGGCTATATCACTCTCGACACCCCAAGCTAGATCCAGGCTAAACTCTTAGCCCCACCTGATGCCTCGTAAGTGTCGTAGGCATCGAAGATAGAATCACCGACCTACACCACGTCAAAAAGGCCTTCTGCTCGTGGGAGTGAGAAACAACCATAAAACAGGTGGTCAGTACGCTACGTACTGATCAAGGTAATCGTGCAACTAAGGCCAAACATATAAAGCACATGACACAAGTATGATCATATAGGCAACATATAATAATACAGATAATAAGGCTGGTTACGTTCTAGATAAAATTGTTCTTTAGATCTCTGAACAATATACTCATTTCACACATACTCTTTATTAATCCATGTGAGTGCAAGAACCCCACTATTATAGCCGGTGGACCAGAAATACATACAGGACAGAACGCTCCTAACCACTATTATTCGCTGGTGGACCGGTCTGGCCCCGACTCACATGGTGTTTCACTATATGTACTTAGTGTATTTCCCACGTCTTATCTTCATTACGTTTGGTTTGTCGAGCACGGAATTCCCCACTATTATAGCCGGTGGACCGGAAATCATACAAGGCAAACGCTCTTGGCCACTATTATTCGCCGATGGCCTGGTCTGGGCCCAGCTCAACAATCTTCATCTTTAAACGATTAGTGGCTTATTTTTATCTTATTCGATAATTTTTTTCACCCGTGACATGCATGCTGCCAATCTTCTATTTCTATCCTCCTAAGAGGGGCCCATCCCATATCTTGAGACTCTAGAACCTCCTAACTGCCCTGACATCTCTTCCTTATTCCATTACCCACACTAGAAGCCTAATTCAGATGCAGGTGGGTCAAGGCCCACTACCTCATACCACTAAGCCCATTCATAGTCCTCCCTAGGGGTTTCTCTAGAAAAACCCTAATTTGGGCCTGTGTGGCCCATCCTTCTCTGCCTCACATGACCCAAACTTTTTTAACATCCCACATTTCACGACCCTTATATTCAACTCTCCCCTCATACCTCACTCATCCTCATTTATTTTTATTATTTTATTTTTCTTTTTCCACCTTCTCAAATTAGGACTTTCTCTCAAACCCTAGCCCGGTCCCCTATGCACCCTTATACTATCCTACATATTATTTTACACCTGAAGCCTCTAGTCACCCAAACAACACTTCTATTACCTTCCTCATGCCCCAAGGCAACTTTCCATACGTAATGTTTGCCCCCATACGGACTCTAACCACCCCATGCAAAACCCTCAATATTTAACTTGCAAAACCCTATAATTCCTCATGTAAACCCTAGTTCCTCCCACTCTTTCATTTTACTTATATCCCCCCTCTTTTATTCATCACTCTTGGATCATTAATTAATTAGGTCATTCTTACCTACGTTAGTCAACTTACTTCCCCTTGGTTATCCTTGAAATGCCCCAAAATTTTAATCCTAGAAATTTTAGCTAAATAAGGATTTATTAGGAAAATTAATTGAAAAATTATTTTATTAAAATATATGGAGTTATTTAGAGACAATCAAGAGAAAAATGATAAATAAGTTAATTAGGAAAGATTAAGGAGTAATGCTAGTTTAAATGGGATTAAAAGAAAAAATATCCAAAAATAGCCTAAATTAATCTAAAAATAATTAATGATTATTTTCTAAATATTATTATTTTAAATAACCCAAAAACACCAAAATACCCAACCCACATATTTTTCCTTTTCTTTTCTTCCTTTTTCTTCCCATTTTCCTTTTTCTTTTCTTCCTCTCTTTCCTTTCTTTTTCCCTTCTCTTCCCTCAACCTAGGCCAGCCCGCTACACGGCCTTGCTTCTCCCCTGAGCGGCTCAGGTCCGCGTTGCTTCCTCCTTTTTTTTTTTCTTCCTTCTCGGCCGATCCGGTTCCTTTTTTTCTTTTCTTCTTTTTCCTCTAGGCTGCCTAGTCCCGACCCTTCTTCGTCCCTGAGGCGTGGGCAACGACCGAGGAGCTGCAACTTAGCCCTCCCCCGGCCACCATTGCTGCCACCATCCTCCCCTCCCTCTGCCATCGCTTTTTTTCACATTTTTGACCCCACCCAACCTATTCCCCTCTCCTGAGCACCCTTCCCCTTTCCCTTTCTGATGAAACCCCAAATACTCTCAACACCCTTACCGAGCACAACATCAATAATCCTTTAAAAATAATTGATTATCTTTATATTTTTATTTTGCAGGATAATCAAGAAAAATTAACCAAGAAAGCAAGGAAGAGGATCCAAGACTGTTGCTATCAAGAAACGGGATTCCGTTACTGAGAAGAAATATTTGATTTTTAAGATTATTAGCAAAAATAAAGGCATTATTACCTAATTAGCAAAAATTTTATTATTATTATCTTTATTTTGTTTATTTATTTTATTATCTGGTAAAAGGGTTATTAAGCAGCTAGTCGAATTGGGACTTGCCTAATCCACCATTAAACTACCTTCAATGCCCAAATCAACATTTAATCCTGCCATAACCTCAAGCCAAATAAAATGCCATAACCTCAGCCCAAATAAAATGGACACCGAGGCCCGAACCACATACGCAACAATAGCCTTACACTCTGTCTTCATTCTCAATCCCGTCAAGTTAAATGCCCCCTTCAAATCTTGACCAAATTCATTCCCTTCCTTGGTCGTCCCCTCCCTCTAACTCTGCCTTCTTCATCGCTCACCATCAATGGTGATTACCCACCATTAATCCACTCTGCTCGCTCCTCCTTCTTGACCGTTGCCCAACATTCAACTTCCATTAATTCTTGGCTAGTTTCTGCCCTATATAAAGCTTCCATCTTGATGTAGAAGAGGACAACTTGCTCGACTAATATTTTAGTCATGAAATAAAGCTCTCTACTTAATTCTTACGATTTTGTATCATTAATTGTCGAGATTCCGGCGACCCTATTATTCTCTGTTTGGAGGATTTAGATCGAGCAGTCCCAATCAGCCTATCCCTATCCCTTTTTGGTTGTTTTTGTGATTATTGTTTCATTTTTATCAAACCCCATTTGGGGGATCGCCTCACTTTCCCTCTTCCCACGACCCTACTGCCCGTGCCGTGATAGAACCGCCTCGACTGCCGCCACCGGGCGGCATGCCTGGCATCTGCACCTCCCTTGTCTTCTTCCCCTTGTCTTTGGCCACCCAATCGACCTATAAATACCCCATAGGTTGCCTTAATTTGAATTTGATTTTGAAAACCCAAAAACTGCCCTTTTCACCGTTGCCCCTTTAGACGAGCAAACCACAGCCGCCGCCCATCCTCGCCAGCCAAACCACCCCTGGAACTACCCCTTGCATCACCCCTACCTAACCAAACCCTCCTCATCCCTTGATTTCCCCTACACGAGCCACCCAGGCCTTGCAAAGTTTCCCTCCCAAACAATCAACTTCAGCCCCTATCGCCCTTTGCACCGCCGCCCAATACCGATTCCACCACCACCAATGCCACCTTTACCCTCCAAAACAACCAAGGGAGCCTCCGCTACCTCCCCACACCTCCCTTTCTCCTTGTCTCGCCCTCCTCCTCCCTCCTTTCTCCTCCTTCCACCACCTCCAATTCCCACAACTACCACCGCCATCGCTAGCGGTGCCACCACTACCCTTAGGTGGTTCTCTAACATTCCCAACCCTTAAACTCATTTTATACAAGTATTAGTTATTTAATAATATTAATGGTATTATCTAAAATATTATTATTATTACCATTATTAATACTACTATTAATATTATTATTGTTATTATCATTATTATTATTGTTAATGTCATTACTACTACTATTATTATTATTATTATTATTATTATTATTATTATTATTATTATTACTACTACTACTACTACTTAAACTAACCTTTGAAATATTTATAACTAATGCTACTATTAAGGGAGATCTACAGTTTTATTATTATCATGATAACCCTTGTTATTATTATTATTATTACTACTACTACTACTACTACTACAACTACTACTACTACTACTACTACTACTACTACTACTACTACTACTAATACTACTACTACTACTACTACTATTACTTAAACTAACCTTTGAAATATTTATAACTAATGCTACTATTAAGGGAGATCTACAATTTTAGTATTATCATGATAACCCCTATTGTCGTTGTTGTTGTTGTTGTTGTTACCATTATCATTATCATTATTTTCTTGCTAATATTGTTAATACTAACTTTATCCATTATCACCTTTTATTATTAGTATAAATATTTGGACCCTTATATTATTATGATCATTCGGTTACTATATTATTGTTGTTGTTATTATTATTATTATTATTATTATTATTATTATACTTAACATTATTATCATCGTTATTTTTTTATTATTATTACTATTATTATTATTATTATCATCGTTGTTGTTATTATTAGTACTATTATTTTTATTATTATTAATGTCATTGAAACCGAATTTGGCATGTTACCATTTTGTTACTATAGAAGAAGAATACCCAACCTTAGTATTATTATTATTATTATTATTATTATTACTAATATTATTCCTAATGACTTTGTTACTAACATTATTACTATGGCATCATTATTGGTTATTACTATTATTATTGTTATTATTTTGTTAATATTACTGTGATAAAAACATTTGAACCCTTAGATTATTATTATTATTCCAAATATAACTATTATCATTATTATCTTTAGCAATATTAGTACTTTGTTGTTATTACTATTATTATATTATTATTTTCACCCTAACACTATTATTGGCCTTAGTCTTAAAAATAATAGGGCTTCTATTTCTAGGAGCGTTAGTATTATTACTACTATTATTATTATGACTATTTTGCTATAACAAGTATTAGTACTATTATTAGAAGAAAAAAAGCTATTAGGGTTAATAATATAAAGATAGCTATAAATATTAACATAAATATATTTTAACTAGTAATATCAAGTAGGCTAACTTGAGGATAAAATCCCTAGTTTTTACTTATAAAGCTGCATTTAATAACAATAACCCTAATATTAGACTAAAATAATAAATAATAGTATTTTTGGTAGGATGGAAACTAATCCTTAGTTTTTTCCTCTTATAGGTGAATCAAGCCAAAACCCTAAAGAGGTGTAGGAGTGTGCTCCAAGCCCGGCGTCGTTTTAGGTAAGGATGTAGCTAAGGCCCTTGTGTGTTGTCTGAATTGTATGCCTTGGATGCTATTTATATATATCATGCTATGTCATGTATCGTATGATTGTCGTTAACTTGTCTTATGTGTAGCGTAGCTTGGAGTTGAGGTATGTTTATGTGCTCTTTATGGTATGAGTATGATATGTATATATGGTGATTATGATGTGATGTGATATGACCCTTTAGGACATACATGCTAGGATGATTGATAATATGATATAGGAATGAAAGGATGAAAAGAAAGAAGGTGGGAAGTGAGTTTACTAAGGGGGTATGAGGTTAACCAAAATACCTCATGATCCATGAGAGGAAAATAAAGAGGAAGAGATGGCCAAAATGAAAAAGAGATGGGAACCATGCATGGGAGTTCTAGGGTTCGCATGGGGTGGATAAGGTTTGCATGGGAGTGATCTTTACGTGAGAAAAGTTGTTTTAGGGTGTGAATAAGCTAAGGGGAGAGTTGTGGAGTGATTGGAGACTTAGGACGAAAATTAGTACGTAGGTTGGTGTAAGGGTGCATAAGGGACTCGATTAGGGTTTTGAGAGGAAGCACTAATCTGGAAAAATATGTGGAAGTAAAAATAATCAATGGAGAGTAGAGTACGAGTTAAAAGTGGGAATTTATTTTATAAGGGTTGAGTATGGGTTCCTTGGGAAAGAAGAGGTTTTGGGTGAAAGAAAGAGAGATTACTTGTGGGGGAAGAAAGGTACTAGGGTTGAAGTGGCCAACTAGGGTTTTCCAGTCACATGTGGAATTAAGTGGTAAAGCGATATAATTTGGGATTGGATTTAAATAAGATAAGGTGTGGGGCGATGAATGGAGTAATGGTAGTGTAAGTGAGAGAAAGATTGGGCCACATAGGTCCAATTAGGGTTTTTGAGGGAAAACCCTATAGGGTGATAGTAGTTGGAGTTGGATGTCATAAGGTGTTGGGCCTTAACCCACACCCTTAGGAAATGTTTTCCATTATGTGTAAGAGTACGGGGAAATGGATGATGAGGCGTGATAAGGGGCGCAAGAGTCTCAAGATATGGGATGAGCCCCCTTGGGAGAATAGGAGTAGAAGGTTGTTGACATGCATATCAAGGGTGAAAAGCTTAATCCAATAAGACACGAATAAGATACTAATCACTTAAAGAGTAAGATTGTTGAGCTGGGCCCAAACCGATCCACTAGCATAATAGTGGCCAAGAGCGTTCTGCCCTAGAGACTGATCCACCGGCAAAAATAGTGATTAGGTGTGTTCTGCCCTGTAAGTGACCGATCCACTGGCTGTAATAGTGGGGTTCCCGCACTCGCGTGGATTAACATAGATGATGGTGTGAATCGACTATATTTACTAGAGATCTAAAGAATAAGTCTAACTAGACTATAGTTATCCTTCATTATCTGTGTTACTGTATGTTGTCTATATGACCACGTCATGCATGTTAAGTTGTATGTTTTGTATGTCGGGCTTAGTTGCATCTGTTACCTTACTCAGTACGTAGCGTACTGATCACCCATTTCATGGGTGCTGCTCATTCCCACGAGCAGAAGACCCTTCTAATTTTGTGCAGGTAGGGGACGACATCTTCGATGCCTAAGACACCTACAAGGCATTGGGCGACGCCGAGAGTTGAGCCCAAATCTGACTTGGGGATCAAGAGCGACTTGGCCAGACTCTGTTTTCCCTCTCATCTTACCATGTTTCACTTTATTCTAGTTATGTGATGTTGTATGGTATTTTATGTTTTGAAAACTCTAGTCATTTACTCTTTGGATTGTAATTCTAAACCGCACTCTGATTTCTGCATGACTTACTTTTTATTTAATGCCTTGTGTTTTTATTAATGACTTGTGGTTGATGTTAACATTTTTTAGCCTTAGCACTTAGTATTGGAATGGTAGGAGTGAACCGATTTGGTACTAAGTGTTGCAGTAATGCCCCCAAGGTTACGGTTTTGTCATTTCGCTTTTGTGAAACCTTTTTATTAAAATGAAATTTTTCAGTAGTAAATTTGGGGGTGTTATAATCTTATTTTCCCATTTTTATTTTTCATGCCTCCATCCCACATCACCACATTAAATACCCTAGTATGCATGTCCTAAGGGCCACATCACATCACGTCACAACTTACAACATATCCATATTAGCATATACCACAAGAGAGCACATGAACATACCTCTATTCCAAGCCGCACTACACATAAAACAATTAAGATAATAGTACATAGAACACGAAATATAATTATACAAGACATCCAAGGCATTTAAGACACATAACACATATGTGGCCTTAGCTACACCCTTACCTAAAACGTTGTCAAGCTTGGAGCACGCTCCTACACCTCTTTAGGGTTTTGACTTGATTCACCTATAAGAAGGAAATACTATGGGTTAATCTCCCTCTTACCAAAATTACCATAATTTCCTATGTTACCCCTATTATGGCCTACTATTAAGGCTAATAATGATAATAATAGTTTTATAATTAAAATTAGGGTTATTATTCTCAAAATAATTAATCATGCCACTACTAAGAAAAGCAAGTCTCAGTAATATTCATAGTATTAAAAGTAATGGTTTCAATATTACTAATAATAATAATTTTATTGTTAGTTTTTGCAATGATACTAATTATAATAATAATAATAATAATAATAATAATAATAATAATAATAATAATAATAGTAATAGTGATAATAGTTTCAATCTTGATAATAATGCTAATAAGGTTCTAGAAATCATAATAGTAGTATCCTTGTGATAATATGGTCAAGTGTAATAGCATAATGATGATGATGATGATGATGATGATGATGATGATGATGATGATGATGATGATGATGATGATGATAATAATAATGCTAGAAATGATAATAATAATAATAATAATAATAATAATAATAATAATAATAATGGTAATGATAATGTTAATAATAACAATAATAAAGATAATAATAATAATAATGTTAAGCATGAAAGGGGGTAATAGTACTATAATGGCCACAGTTAGTATTAATATTATTAGTAACAAAATAATGATAATAGTAGTAGTAATAATAACAACAACAACAACAACAATAATAATAATAACAATAATAACAATAATAATAATAATAATAAAACTAATAATAATAGTTATTAATAAAACTATTATTATTAAAAATCATTACCACCTATATAAAAAAGGTTTAAGGGGTAGGAAATTTGAATACCACCTAGGCTTGGTGGTGGAGCCGCCGGCGGAGGTAGTGGAGGAGGAAGAGAGGTGGAGAGATGGGTGTAGAGGCTATAGGAGAGGGAAGTAGGGGAATATGGAGGTGTGGGGAGGTAGATTATGGTCCCCTAGTTGTTTTGGGGGGTAGAGGTGGCATTATAGGTGGCAAAATCGGTGGCAGATGGTGGCATGAGAGGCGGCGTAGAGTCGAAGTGGGCTATTCGGGGGGTAAACTTTGTATGGCTAGGGTGGCTCATGCAGGGCAAGGTAAGGAAGAAGGATGGCTCAATTTTGTAGATGGTGGTGTAGGGAACGTCTTGGTGGCCGGAGTGGGCGGAGTGACGACCGACGGTGGAGAAACGGCAGTCTATTTGGGCGATGGTGCGAGGTCGGATTTCTAGGCTTCCAAAATCAAAACCCGATTATGGATACCTTCGAGGTTATATATGGATCGATTGGAAGGGAAAATGACAAAGGGGAGCGGGAAAGTAGGGGGAGAGGGTTATGGGGCACCGACCAGCAAAGGTTAGCCAGCGCAGGTGTACCTTCATAGGCCATTTTTGATAGGGAAAAGGGGATGGCACACAAAAGAGAGGGGATGGATGGCCATGATGAAAAGACAAGGAAGAGGATGGGGAAGAGAGTGGGAGACCAATAGGTCAACCAGCTTGATCGGTGGCAGAAATCTCGGTGCCGATCGAGGGAGTTGTAGGCGGCACGAGGAAGAAGATGACGAAAAAGAAAGGGGAAGGGGTTGGACCAGCGGTCTAGGAGAAAAGATGAAAGAAAGGAAAAATTAGGACTGGTCGGGAGAAGAAGAAAGAAAAAAGACGACGCGGGCTTGGGCCGTGTTGGAGGGAAAGGGAGACTGGGCCACAAGCAAGCTGGCTTAGGTCAAGCGGAAAAGGAGAAAAAGAAAGGAAGAAGGAAGAGAAGAAAAAAAGGAAAGAAAATGAAGAAGAGAGGAAAAAGAAAAAAAGAAAGAGGAAAAAGGCGGGTTTGGGGTTAATTAATATATTTTAGGTATTTTGAGATATAAAAAAAATACTAATATTAAAATAATAAGTAATTTCTCTTTTTAGGTTAATTTAGGGTTTTTGAAAGATTTTTCCTAAATTACATATTAATTAGCAAAAATACTCAAATATTCCTATTTAAATTATTTATTAATTTCTCCTATATTTGCCTTAATTAATTCCCTCTTATTTTAATAAAAATAATTTATTAAATTAATTTCCCTAATGAATCCTTATTTGCCATAATTTCCTAAATTAGGGTTTTGGGTTATTTTAGAAACCCTTTTATATGATTCTTCCCCCACTCTCTCTCTCTCTCTATAGCCCATTGTTCACACCCTATAATATTCCTTTTGATATTTTTTCATTTTCTTTCATCGAACTCTCTTTTCTCCTCTTATATTTTCTTAGTTGTGGTTATTCTTGGCTACCACTTTAGTGTCAAGCCCCTCTTCTATTTGTTTTATTACTTCTACTTCATCTTCTTTCTCCTAAAATTTTAAGTTTAACCTTTTAGTCTTTTCATTTAGGTAAAAGAGAGTTAAGGTTAAAGATTAGTACATGTTTGTCAAGCTCCCATTTTTGAATTGTAAGGGTTTATTATCATCTCTTTTAATCTTTTCTATTATATTCTCACTATACCTTTCCCTTTGTCTAATTTTTTTATTATTATTTTAGATGATTAAAGGATGGAAAGAAGATTCTAGGAATATTTTGTTCTAAGAGATTAGGGTAGCTTTAGTATGGAATAGATATCTATAGTTTAGGGATTTATATATATATATATATATATGTTCAATTGTGTGCTTTTTTATATTTCATCATATAAATCATTGAAGGCTTCATCTTAAATTTACATCTACGATTTATTTAGTTAAATTCATGATTTTATGGTTTAGTGATTATATGAGATGTTGTGATAGTTTGTGCATTGATAGGCTTTGTTATAAAAGCCTAAGCATGATGGTTGATTATGTTACATTTTTAAATCTTGGGATGAGTATATTGAAATATGTTTAGTATGGTAATCAGTGTGTGATGTTGAATTACAAAGATTTAGTGTTTGTAGAACATGGGGAGGTCTTGGTCATATGCCCCTTTTTTTGTTGTAGAATGTTTTAATTTTGGTAAGTTAATAATAATGTAAATGATGTGTGTAAAATTAGTCAGATTTGGAGACTTTTAGAATTAGGAAAATTTTATATGGTGTTTCATCCATAGGGTTGATAGGGTCCTTTTGTAAGATTTTGAAGAAAATAAATATGTCATTGTGTTCCTTGGGATTCTTAAAATAAATTTGAGATATGAAATATTAATCTTTGTTAAGGATGACTTAAGTTATGAAAATAATAAAATTTGATATGTTTAGGAGAACTAATGGCATTTTGGTCTTTTTTTCCAACCTAGAAATTTAGGTGTTGTAGAGATAATATATGGGCTAAAATATGAGTATGATGATTTTTTTATTACCTTGATAAATTATGAGTAGCATAAGGTATGATTTTAAATGACATAACGTGGAAAAAATAACGAAAAGCATAAAATTAGTATTTTATTTGTGAATTTTGGATTTAAGTTATGAGTTTTGGATATGATGTTTCTAATGTTACTTTAGGTTAAGATGTTAAATTTTGTGAGTTGGAGAGCCTTATTGATGAAGTTATGGTATATTTGTGAAATTAGGGTTTATAAGGATAGTATGGTCTTTTACCTTATGAAAGATTCGTTTATATATTAAATGAATATGCCTATATCTTACCTTACTCCTATATCATATTAAATACTTTATTATTAATACACTATAAGTGATTGTAGATTATAAATTATTAGAATAAATTCATAATAAACCTGCATCATGTTAAGAGACTTACCTCATAATAAACTACTGATAATGAAAGTGGAAGTATAATGACCTGATTAATTTAGGTAATGCTTTTGATATGTGTTAAATGTTAATTAAGGTGTTAGTAATATATCAATGCTAAAATTTGAAGAACACGTGAGTTAAGACAAAGTAATTTGAAAGTATTGAAATTAATTACCTTGTTAAAAAGGAATTAGAGGTTTCTAATATACTCTATCTGGCTAATCTATTGGCTTATAAGGGGTATGTCTACATAAGAATTAGAAATTTATTAATAGTCTAGGTTCTTTTTACCCTGGATATGAAAGTATCCATGAGGTTAGCTACCTTTCTCCCTTTAGATGAAAGGGGAGAGTGTTGATAATATTAGCTCCTTACACTCAACGTGTTAATGATATGGTTTGGTTGATCACCTAATTTATGATTAATATGGATGCTATTGAGCGCCGCATTTTGACGATAACAAAAAAGTATGATTTTCATTATGTTCCTAGTGTAAATTTTTTTGTAAGGTTTAAGTTTTTTCAAAAATATATTGAATGTACTCACATGAGGAGTTAATGAATGAGCTAGAGTAATGCAAGAAGATCTTAAAACAATTGATTTTTGAACAAAAAGTGTTTTAAGAGGAAACTTAGCTGAGGTCCTTGCTAAGTTCACTATATATTAAATCAGTTGGTATTGGAAAAAATAGAAGATAAAATTACATTATATTTAATGGTGTTTTATCAAGTTTGTTTTGATAATATCTTGAGGATATATCTAATCTTATTTTTGGTTATGATGTAGATTTTAGGTAAACATTCTTTATTAAAAATTAGAGAACTCAGTGGTTGGAAATTTCTAAGAAAGAGTTTTTCATTGGATTTTTTAACTAATTTTATTAAATATTTTTGTGGAAAACTTACTTTAATTATATCTAAATTCTATTTCCAAATTGATTAATATGTTTCACTAATTAGAATTTTGTTTATCTAAGAGTCTATGTGTAAACATGTTGACCAAATCTCTTAAAGAAAAATAACCATGGAACTAGAGTTTGTTGACATTTTTTAACTAAACAACTTTGTTTTGTTCATCTATTTAACTAAGTATGTGAATAACAAAAGTGAGACAATCTAGAGAAAGGAAAAAAAATGGAAGAACACATTTGTTTTGAGACTAGAAAAGATTTAGAATATTATGTATTATTTTATATGGTTTAAGAAAATGGTTATTAATTGTAATACTAAGTTGATGTGTTTCCTTTTAAGTTTTGTCAACTATTTATATTTATCTAGTTATAATTCTTACTAATCACTTTGTAGAGATCACTTGGCAAGTTTAAAAGTTTAAAATAGTGCATTTCATCATGGAGTTAAGGAAGAGATTGTCATGTAGAGTAGGGTGTGTGTTTCATAGCCAAGGGTTGGGTTGTACATGCTCGAAGAGTTTCAAACATTTTGGACTTGATTTATCTAAGTTATTGTGATAAATAAAGAGGTAGATTTAGGACTGTGGATGTATGTTACTTAAGAGAGGATTATCTCTTAATTGGAGGAACCATGTAATATCTTGTGTCATTTACATTCTATTTTCTCACTCATAATCCTACAATGTGTGATGGAACTATATATGGAACTAAGTACAGAAAAGAAGATTTCCACATGTAAACTAATCAAATTACTTCACATCCGAGTTTATATTGAGTTTCACTCAATATCTTCAAAAGTATTTAAAAATTTTATCTTCATAAAGTTTGAGAATTAAAATATTCCAAATACTCAATTGAGTATTTATCATGCACTAAATCTTAGAATTAGTATTTGAGGAGGTATTCTCCAAGATCTTACGCCTTAGAGGGAAAAATATGAGCATACTTGAAGGGATGCATGAAAGCCAATCCATAATTAGATCGCCTATGTTCAATGGGCTTCACTATAAATTGTGGAAGAAAAAGATGGAGTTTTTCCTGTAATTTGGAGAATATCAAGTTTGTAATATGGTAGCACATGGTCCTTTCAAGATTGAGACTATCATTGATGGAATGATAGAAGTGAAGAATAACTAAGAATATACTTAAGAATAATTTTAAGAAATGGAAAATAATGCTTGTGTAATGAAGATCCTTTGGTGCTCTTTAGGTCAAAATGAGCATGCAAGATGGGAAAGGAAATTTAGGACACACTAAATGTTTATCATGAAGGAACTAATAAGGTTAATCAATGTAAAATAGATATTCTTATTCAAAAGTATAAATCATATAAGATGCTTTATAAGGAGACAATGTAGGACATGGTAACCAAATTTATTATGATTATAAATGAGTTATCTTAGTTATAAATTAACTGTTATTTAAAAAAAATTACGAAGAGACTTAAAATTTTACCATTGGAATAAAAGCCAAAATTGAAATGTAATCTAGGAGACGAAAACCTGATCAGATTCTCCATAATGGATCATTAATTAATTATGTGGAACTCTTCAAATTTCATAAAACTCAAAAAAAAACTTGGCACTTATATTAGTTTAGCAAGATAAAGGACTAGATTGTAGTGAAGTGGAGTTTGGACTAGTAATTAGAATGTTTAGATAATTTTTCATAAATGGAAACATTAGAAGGAACCAAGGCAAGTCCATTTCTAGTATTAAGGTAAAATTTCTTCTAACGAGTGTTTCAAGTGTAACAAGCTAGGCCACCAAATTAATACTTTCCTTAATATGATGATGAAAAAATCAGAATATAAAGGGTCCAAAAAATAGGGATTAGAAAATTATTGTGCTGGTGGTTGCATGGGGCAATGATGAAACTAATGAAGAACTAAAGGACCAATAGGATAGTGTTTATAAGCAAGAATCAAAGCAAGAAAGAAGGGAGCACCAACTTTGAAAGTTAAGTTATAACTATTTATCTATTGGCAATTGGAGAAAACCAATGAAGAGAGAAATGAAGTTGATGGATTGAACTTAGAACTAAGCTTGGTATTTCTCCTAAACATAAAATTCTAGAGATATTTGATCATTTACTTGAAAGCTATAATGAAGTATATGTAGACTAAAAGAAGTAAAATGAATAAGCTGATAACACAAACTCTCACTATGAGCAATAAAAAGAAAACGAAAGGTGAGAATTGGAAATTAGAAGATAATATATCTAAATTAATCTTAGACAATCAAAACTTCATTGTGTTTATAAGAAAATAAGAATATTTTAACAAAAAACTCTAAGAGAGCCTGAATGATGAAACTAAATTGTGGAACTCAAGAAGAACCTAAAGAGAATAACTATCAAAAATGCTAAACTTGAGAAGAGATGGATTAACAACCAATGTTTATTGAAATATAAGAATTGTGTTGAGAATATGACTATGAAAAGAAATAATTACCACAAACAAGGTGTAGGTTAAATAGAAGAAAACAAACCAACAAGACTAAATTTTAGGAAAAGAAAATATGTTTAATTAAATGAATACAAGATCTGTATTCATTATGGTAATTTTGGTCATACTAGAATTTATTACTTAAATAAAATAAGGGCTCTAAATAGAAGCTTTAAATACATGGGAACCATATGGACTAGAAAAGGCTTGGCATACAGTGTTACTAATCCTTTATGACCCAAACTAGTTTGGGTAAATCAAAAACTAATAATGTTTTGTGGAGATAGGTGAGAGGAAGAAACTTATGGTTTCTAAATAGTGGCTGCTTCTAATATCCTAAATTTTATCTAATCCTAATTAATTAATATTTTAACTTAATCCTAATTTAGGGTTATTAATACTTTAACCTAACCCTAACCATGAATGTTAGATAGATTCATTTTACCTTAATACCCTAATCTTAAATTTACACCTAATTCTAATCTTAACCATAAAGTTTAATTATTTTTTTCCTTTCTCTTTCTCCTCTTTCTCTTTTCCTTTCCTTTATTTTTAAAAAAATTTTCTTTCCCTTCTCCTCCTATCTCAATCATTTTACCATCTTTCATTTTTTGAGCCATGCATCCCCTCCTCATATCGCCTCCATTTATCGTCCCTTCCTATCCATAACCATCCCTTCACCTCATCTATTCTTTGCAACTGAGCCTACGCCAACCTACCCTACAGCCATACAAACCTCAATTTTTTGTTGAAGAAAGAAACTTGTGCCAAATCCATATCTAAACAACCTTAAACCTTTTTCCATTAGGAACCCACCTCACTCTACACACACACACACAAACATATATATATAAACCTCTTCTCCTCACTTTTCCTTCCATTAATTTTCATTCAAAAATCCCATCACACCCCAATCATTTCCCTTTTACTCACATCTTCTTAGTCTCTTTCTCTTTATTGCCTACTAGCACCCCACTCACCATTGCTAACTCCACCATTATCAACTTCCATCATAACCAACCCCATCACTAGCAACTACCACCCACAACTAAATCCTTCTTCCTCCTTTCTTATTTTCCTAATCATCACTTTTTCCCTCCCCTGAATGCCCTTGCTTTTTGTTTGACTCTTACATAGTCTATGTACCTCCCTAACATGGTTTTGCACCCTCCTTTGCATCATCATGAGTGCTCCCTCAGAAATCCCATGCATGCTTGTTGTGCTATTATAGACATGTCAAATTAGAACATGAAAAAACACACAAATAGTAAGTAGTGAGTAGGAATCAATCACATGAAGACTATAATCTAATTTCTAATTTCAATTACCATATAAGTTCCCTCAGTAGTTAATTTAATAAAAACTAGTTACTAATAATAGAGAGAACAAAATATCAATTAATAAGATAATTGAATAACAATAATGGGATAAAAGGATTAGAGGACATATTTAATATAAGGATAGCAACTGATCATTGAACAAAATAGTTACGTAGTATTTCTAGTATTAACTTGTAGAAGCTCGAATGCATCCACTTGCTATCATCCCCATATGCAGATAAAATACGAAAAATGTAGGATATCATAAAGCTAATGCAAGATTATCCCAACATAACCAAAAAAAAAAGATAATCTAATTATTAATTTTTCAAAAGTAAAGGAGTTCAAAACTTTACTCATTTAGGTTAATAATTAATTAGACTATCAATAATCATGTAAGCCAACCCAAACCACACACTTTTACATGTACATGGATCACTTCTATCTCCAACATGGGTCACCTAGACATTCCAAACTATGGCTCCAACATGTCTCCTAAATGGAACCATATGTTTGCACATCTCCATCATTTCCACACACCATCATCTCAACCATTTCTCACCTATTAGAACTCTAACATGTGTGCAGGATTTATGGACTTTAGGAAGATCATTATGATGTAATCAAGCCCTTAATATTAGCTTAAAATCGGGAACAAGCAACAAACTACATGAATAACAATAATCAGCATGTCTACCAATTGGATTAGTTAAGAGGTTTACTTTATTTATCCTAGCATAGTTAAAGCTAGATGTTTAACTTTACTATTTTGTACTTAGTGTTTCCTTAACCTTATAATAGGGTATAATATCAATCAAAGTATGATAGGGGTTGAGTCTAATTTTCAACACTCAATCAACTAGCTAATTAGTGTCTTGGAGAATAGCTAATCTCATAGTCTCAACTATGAAGGGAGCTCGCACATGTAACATGGGTCGATGTTCCTAGTTGAAAAAGTAGAAGGTATGCAAGGCAAGGGAAAATCTCTTTGGTTGAGAAAAAAATCCTCTTGCATTCAACTACTTCTAAGTGAAGGAAGAGTTGAGTTTTTACAAAATCTTGCAATAGTTATACTAAGGGTGGTGACCTTAGCTGATTAATGCAAGTGCTTGAATTTGTAGTTCATAAATTTAAATTTTTTCATCCAGAATCATCCTTATCCCCCTTCTTCAAGGGGTCTTGCACTAGGAAACATCACCTTCCACACCTTGAATTCCTCCATCATGAGGGCTAAAAAGTTAGGATACCACACCCATTTAAGTAATGGATAATACAAATTGTTAGGTAGCTTGTACTGGGATACCTTACCACCCCAAACTCAACACTGATGCCATCTTAGCTTACCATAATGTAACCCTATAAGTCAAAGATATGTGCATACCCTCTATTGTTTGCAACCCAATAAATAAGGGAACATGTACTAAGTGAAAATATAAACCATATAGAAACTTACCCAATAACTCCCAACCATCTACCCCGAGAGTTTGAGTGAATGGCTTGAACAAAATCTTATTCCATTATTATTAATTTTCAAGTGATACCACAAATCACAAATTAACTTCACAAACGTACAATTGAGTGTTTCCTAGTGATAACACCAAACAAAATTAAATTTCATTATTAACCAAATTGGGTCTTTTAAAGTAATAACACCAAACACATAAGAAGATATAAAAGCCACCAGTTGGGTATTTAGATATGACACCAAACATAACCAATTCAAGTCCCAGATATCACCATTATCATTCTTATTAAATCTAGGGTAGACATGATTGAAAGAATAATTTAAATTTTGTAATTACATGGAGCTATTAACATAAAAGGCTAAAAAGAAGAACAATAATTAATAAAAATACAGGTTGCATAAAGCTGGACTAGTCGATCAGTAGTTGGGGCCACTCATCTTGTATGGACATACTAAACCTGAACAAAAATTAACACCAGCGGATAAGTCAATTGGTTGGTATCACCAATATACTATTTATCTATAACTAGTCAATGGGGTTGGTCCAACTAGTCGATAGGTCTAAAAGGAGACCAAACCACTTTAGTCAGAGGCCCACCAATTGATGGGTTTGATGATCCAATTAACTATTCATAGAAACTAGTCGAGTGGTTCATTGAACTAATCAATTTATATCACAACTAATCGATCAAAATTTCTAAATCATTATATTATCCACACAATTAGTCAATGGGTTTAACAAACTAAGGGACTGGGGTGGGTAAAATAACATTGAAATCTACGATACACACAAAAAGTTCACCAAATTTTATCATATTATTCCTATCATGCTTCTATGTAATAAAACATAAAAATATTTGCTACACACATAGAAATGAAATCATACTCAGACTACCAAATCATGTATAAAATTAGAGAAACTAGTCATGCTTAATTTTAGAAAGAAACTCTACTATATGCTCAAATTCAAGAATACAATTAGTGCATGCTAAACACAAAACACACCAAGAATATGGAAGCACATTAAGCAAAATAAAACCATATTCATACTGAAGATAAGAATGCCTTACCGTGAACTAATTTACCCATCATAAAACTCCTTCTTAATGGAAATCTAGAAGAACCTCAATTCCTCAGAGAATTAAAATTAAAAACCCTTAAAACTCATTTTTAAAACTCCATTAAAATCAATGAAAATTGGAATAAGATGAAGAATAAAAAAAGGTAACTCAACCTTTTTTCAGAAATAGAGTTCCAGGAAAATAAAGCTAGAATCTTCAACCTTTCATAAACTTTAATCCTTACTTAAGAGAAACAAGGGAAAACTAAAGGCAAGATTAGAAGAAAAAATAAGGGACAATAATTTGATAAGGGAAGGAAAGAAAATAAGAGGCAAGCCTCTATTTCCTTATAGAAAAGATAAAGGGGAGAAAGTAAAAAATTTTCAACACTTAGGAACATTCTCACAAGAAAAAGGGAGACAATGAGCATGTGCATGTTTAAGAAGTGAAATGAATAATAAATGGAGTGTATAGGAGGGAAAGTTGGTTTACATCTATAAGAGAGAGAGAGAGAGAGAGAAGACAAGACTGGTATGGTTGAGTATGGAAAATCAAGTATATGAGAAATAATTGGTGAGGTAAAGGGGGATGAGTGCGGTCAAGAAGAGACTTAGAAGAAAGTTGGTGAGCTAGGGAAGGGATACACGAAGTCAAACATGTAACCCAACTACTAGAAGAGAGAGGATGGTGAGGGAGATGAGAGAAGGTGAGGTATGTCTCAAAAAGTCTTTTTTGGCCAAATTTAGTTAAATACAATCATAGAAGGATCTAAGTAATTAAAAAAAATCCCAAAGCACCAAAATATACTCATTAGCACAAATAGATACTAATTAGAAGCTTTCATAAACATCTAAAAGAGTTTCAAATAAAGTTAAAAAAAAGGATATGAAATGGCAGGATAACTAATCGACTAGTTTGAGCAAACCAATTAATGGATTTATTGAGAATAAAATTATCAATTCCTAAGAATGTTAGTCAATCATTTTTGTAAACCAGTCATTCAGTACCCCTAAAATTCACATCTTTATTAGTATTTAAAGCACTTTCAAAAACCAAAACTAACTTATTTTATATCAACTTAAATTTAAAAGAGATTACCCCTTAAAAGAGACTTCATCCCCAAATTCCACAAATGAAACATTGTTATAAGCTCAAAACATAAAAAAAATCCTTATCCGTCAACCAAAAGGAAAAATAAGAACCGACGGTTAGCACACGAGAGAAAGGTACCATCCCCTTAAAAGAGACAACCTTACCTGTGCAATACACCTATATGAACAACTTTGGATACTTTTTCTTGATCACATCCTCAGACTCCCAACTGGCCTCCTCCACTCTATGATGTGACCTCAAGACCTTCACTAGTAGAATGACCTTTAAACATGCCTCTTGAGTCCTGGTATCAAGAATCCTTAGTGGTCACTCCTCATAAGGTAATGCCTCTTCTAGCTCCATCTACTTTGGTTGATTGATGTGTGATGAATTTACTATGTACCTCCTCAATTGAGAGATGTGGAAAATGTTATGCTCATGTAAAATCTCAACAAGGCAGGATGATAAGGAACCTCTCCAACCCAATCTAAAATCTTATATGACCTAACATACCTTAGATTAATTTTTCCCTTCTAAACGAGATGCTTCACTCCATTAGTGGGAAAAAATTTCAAAAGAACTCAATTACCAACCTCAAACCTATCTACCTGTCTCTATAGATCTACATAACTTTTCTATCCATCCTAGGTTGTGTTCATCCAATCTTGAATCTGCTTGGTAGTGTCCTCTACCATCTTTATTCTCAAAACGATTGTCTCACTCGAGTTGCTCCAACACAAGGTATTATGGTATTTCCATCCATAAAGTGCCTTTAAAGGTCACATCCCTATGCTGGCATGATGATTGTTGTTGTAAGAGAACTCTACCAAGTCCAGACAATCCTCCTAACTACCCTGAAACTCTAGTACGCATGCCCGAAGTATATCCTCTAAGGTTTGAATAGTATGCTCAATATGACCATCTGTACCTAGATGAAAAGTAGTACTCACCTTCAAATGTGCCCCGAAAGTTACTTGCAACTTCTACTACAAGTGTGATAAGAATCTAAAATCTTAGTCTGACATAATATCTTTGGGCACCTTATGGTACTGCACTATATGCTTCTTCAACAAATAGTTTAGGCAGCCTAGTTTTGCTAGGAGAGAGTGGAAGAAAGGTGTAACACCCAAAATTTGTATAAACAAAAATTTGGATGCTTAAGCTTTTCACTGGAAAATTTTAATCTTTAAAATATCAATTTAATTATCTTTGTGAACCTTTAACTTATAAAAATAGATAAAATTATTTCGTAAATTATTATAATTACGTTTAACATTTTATCTTACCAAAATTATTTTCTTAAATTAATACCCTAATATTTTGATAAATTAATATAATATTTTTCCACTAGTCCAATTTTAATCTAATTTCTAGTCCTAATCCTAAATCTATTTTCCTTTTCTTTTTCTTCTTTTCCTTTTCTCTTTTTCCTTTCTCTTCCTTTTCTTCCTTTTCTTTCTTCTCTTTCCTTCCTCCTTCTTCCCTTGGGTTAACCCGAATCATTTCCCCCCTTCTTCTTTTCTTTTCCCTCAAGTTGACCCAACCTCACTCCTCCTTCTTATCTTCTTCTCTTCTCTCTCGTGTGACCAACTCACTTCCCTCTCCTTCCTTCTTTCACTATGCCACCCAACCTTCCCTCTCCTTTCTTCTTTCCCCATGCGGCCCAGCTTTCCCCCACCCCTTATTTCCCCACCTATGCTCAACCAAAAATGCGTTAGACTTTCCCCCACATTGCGCACACCTCACCCTTCTCTTAGTCCCATCCTGCACTCTATACACCAACGACGCTACTACCACTTCCCATCTAAAAACTCTACACCACCACCCTTTAATCGTCCCTTTTGTTTCCTTTTCTAGCCCTGCAGCTACCCTTATCTTGTTCCCCGCATGCCCTTTTTCTTCTATCTTTTTCCCCTTCCACACCTACAATACCTATTATTCCCTGCACTGCCACCTACCTCGCACACCAAACCACTATCTCTTCCTCCTCCTCTTCTTCTTCTCTTCTTCCCTCCCTCTCTTATCTCTCGTGATTTGGTCTCCCCCCGACTTTCACTTCTTCCGTTTACCTTCTTCTCCCTGCCGCTATTTTCCCCCATCACCTCATCTATAGCCACCTCTAGTGCTTCCACCACCAACCTAGCCTCCACCTTCAGCCACCACTCTTTCTCCTCCCTTCCCTTCATCCTCCTCCTCCTATACCACCTTATCTCTCCTTCATTTTCCACTATGATAGTTCTTGTCGGTATCCCCTACCAGCGTCCATTCTCCCTGCACAACCCCCTCCTCCACCATAGCTATGGCAAATGCCTCCACCTCGCAGCTCCCTACACGACCCCAAGTACCTAATGCAGCAGCCTCCCCTATGGCCCTACCTTCTCTCCTTCTCTCCCCTTTGACACCCCTATACAACAATACCTACCTTCAACTATCTTTCTCCCCTCTATTTCCTCCACCACTGCAACTCCTCCTAGCTACTTGCCCCCAGCCACAACTACCATCCACCTCCTTCATCATCACTCGTAGCAACCCAACACCACTTGCCCTCTCTCCTTCCTCTTCTTCCCCTTTTTCTTCCTTCCCTTACCCTTCTCTCCACCACTCTCCCTATAGCTTGCACCACCACCTCTATTGCCTTTGAGCCAATTACACAACATACTCCAATCACCAACCGCCTCCTTCCCCACCTCTTCCACCCAAAACCTAAAACTAGCACCTTCCACCACCATTTAAAAAATCTTACCCGAGCTACCTTTCTCCCCCTTCCATTTCATCTAATTCTGCATGGCTCACACTACACATGTAACGTAAGCCATGCTATGTATTTATTATATTTTGCGGATAATATTTAAGGTATAAGGGTAGTTTGGTAACTTTATATTTAATAAATATCTTTAATAAGAATCATTATTTCATTTATCTAATATTAATATGGTATTTACAATATTATTTTTAGGTATAAAATTTTATTAATGAAGCCTAAGCTATTTTTAACTAGTTATTGGTAAATTTTATTTTTAGTGGAAATCATGTAACCTATATACCCCACTAAAATTTTTAGATATCATATGCTAGGACATTAGGATTTCTAACATGAAATTTGTGTAGATATGATGTGCATTAAATAATTCCATGACTATTAGTGTTATCTAGGAAAATGGACATGTTATCTTGTGTAAGATGTTATGTGTGTGAAAGGGTGATTAAGAAAGGGTTGGATGTTGGGAAGTGATGATGTAAGTTATATGTATATAAAATTTTAGGTTAAGAATGTATGGACACGTGTAGTAAAAATATTATTACAATAAGCCCTGAGGATAATTTGGTTAATTTGACACACCGTGATATTCAAACCTTACCAGGATGCCTAATGTGATATAAATATTGCTAAGAATGGAAATAGGAGTTTGGTGTATCATAAACACATTATTTAGAATAAATATCAATATTTTATAGTCTAGGGTTATTTTGGTAATTTAAATGTATGATGGTGATCATTCCAATAAATATGCAGGCTTATTATGTGTGGTCGAGAATGAGAATAGGAGGTTGTGGCATCAAAAATACAAGTTCCATCATGAATAGAAAACTTACATGGCATAGACGGATTTTGCTAACTTTGAATGAACAATGGAGGTTATCCTAATAAATATGCATGATGAGTACTAATTGGCACTAAGTATGTAAATAGGAGTTTGTGGTATTAGTAACACATATTTGGGCATGAATATTGATATTATATGGCCTAGGGGTACTTTGGTAATTTTGAATGTGTAGTGGTGGTTATCCTAATAAATATGCATGATTAGTAATGATTGATGCTAAGTATGAAAATAGGGATTTGTGGGGTATTAGTAACACATGTGTGGGCATGAATATTGACATTATATGGAATAGGGGCACTTTGAAATTTTAATTGTGTATTGGTGGTTATCCAAATAAATATGTGCGATAAATAATAATCGGTACTAAGTATGAAAACAACGGTTGGTGGTATTAGTAACTTATGTTGGGAGTTAATTTTGATATAACATGGTCTAAGGATATTTTAGTAATTATGATTATGCAATGATAAATCTACTAATAAATATGCATGATAAGTAATGATTAATGCTAAGTATGAAAAAAGGTGTTTGTCATAAAAGTACCATGTATGAGCATAATTATTAATATTATATAGTCTAGGTATATTTTTTTAATTTTGTATATACTATTGAAATTAGTATAATAAACATGCATGGGGGTGAGTCAATCCCAAAGGAAGCTATAACAATGGGTGAGTAGAGTAGGGATTGGTTGCTAAAAGTGGATATGGGGAATAGTGATAACATTACCAAGTAGCCTTGCATGTAGTGGTCAGGTAAGCTAAGGACTTATGTATAGTGCTTTGCCAATGGCCTTGTTGTCTATAGGCTTACGTATGTGAGCTCAATTACCCATTTGTATGAGGAATTATGCATAGATATTTCCTAATAGCCTCGTATATAAGCTTTAGCTTTGTGTCATTAGCAAGAATAATTACTACAAATACTACTACGAAAAGGAGAAATAATAACGGGACATTAATAACAGTGGTTTAGAAACTATTGTCAAATGTGTGAAAATTAATAAGTAGGATAGTTTTAATAACAATTATAGTTTAAAACAGTTTTTAAATTAAAATTTGCACAGATGTTTTAATAATTGTTCAAGTAAAATCATTATTAAAAGATGTTTTAATAATAGTTCATACAAGTCTCAAAGTTAATAACGGTTCCTACAAGAATCGTTACTAAGACCCCAAATCCAACTTTTATTTTGTTCAGTTCTGTTTTGTGCCAAAATTTTCAGACTCTCTGCACCTTCCCTCTCTTACTCTCCTTCTCTTGCAAACCCTTGCACCACTACACTATGCACCACCACTCCGGCTCCTCTCAAGTAAGGGAAACCCTCGCACCGCCAACTCTCCACCACACCTCTACCATTGTCGGCTTTGCATGTGCATGTTGTCATTCTTCCAAACCTAGCCAGCACTTGTAGCTTCTTCATCTGCCGTGTTTGTCAATGGTCGCCATTCTCCTCTTGCTCGTCACAGGTTTTCTTTCTCGCCACTACTTCTTTTACGTATGTTTTTTTTCTTCCACTCATAACTTTTTCTCTACTTATATATATATATATAACATGCATGATAGTGTAGAATTATATACGAAGCTAGAAAATAAAATACTTCAAATTATTAATAATTTCACTCATAAAAACTATATATATATATATACATTTTCATTAATAAGTATAGGATACTAGCTACAAGATATAGGAAATATCATATAATGAAATGAAAATATATTTTACATATGCACATCATTAAATGAAAATTTCAATTAGAGATGCATATGTTAATGATTGTTATTTGATGAGGATTAAATAGATATAAAAAATAAGGAATATATAAAAGTGAATAATTAAATAGAGAAAAATAATAATAATAATAATAATAATAATAATAATAATAATAATAATAATAATAATAATAATATAGGATTTATATATTAGGGTTTAATTACAGCTAGCTATGTTTAGGATTAGAGTTTTATGAGGTTTAGGGTTAGGTTTTATTATAATTTATTAGGGTTAGTTAGGGTTAAGGTTTATCATTTATTATACTAAATATAAAAGTGAAAAATTAAATAGAAAGAAATAATTATGTATAATACTAATAATAATAATAATAATAATATAGGATTTATTAGGATTTAATTATAATTAGCTAGGTTTGGGATCATTATCTTATGAGGTTAAGGGTTAGTTTTTATTATAATTTATTAGGGTTAATTAGGGTTAGGGTTAGGGTTTATTGTTTATTATACAAAATATAAAAGTGAAAAATTATATAGAGAGGAATAATTGTGTATAATAATAATAATAAAAATAATAATGGATTTATTAGAGTTTAATTATAGTTAGCTAGGTTTAGGATCATTATCTTATGAGGTTTAAGGTTAGTTTTTATTATACTTTATTAAGGTTAGGGTTAGGGTTTAGCGTTTATTATACTAAATATAAAAGTAAAAAATTAAAAAGACAAAAATAATTGTGTATAATAATAATAACAATAATAATAATAATAATATAGGATTTATTAGGGTTTAATTATAGGTAGCTAGGTTTTACTATATATATATTATCTTATTAATATCTACTTGATTTTACTATGCGTAGCTTAAACGATTTGATGATAGTTTGATGTTCAGGCAGTTTGTTAAATATATAACTAAAGATTGTGTCCTTCTTTTAAATAGTTTGATGTTGTTAGCTTTACATAGTTGGTTAAGATCTGGTAAAATTTATTTATGATTTGTCTAGCTTGTTGAAAATTAGTTTACACATTCTGTAATTTAGATCTTTTCGAGAACAACCTTGATGATAATTAGAAATAGGTTCTAAAGGGTTATTGAAATGCGCCAAACATTTCTAATTTTAAATATTGTATTTAAATGAGGTTTTATTATAAACATTAATTAAATAATTTATTTTTTATTAAAATAAAAGAAAATTAATTAGAGCTATTTAAGAATAAAATATTAAATAAATTTTTAATAGAAATTTTTTGGGTATTTTAGCTAATTAAGGGTTTTATTTTAGAAATTAATTAAATAAATTATTTTATTTAAAATAAGAAGGAGAAAATAGTTCCAAATTAATGTGAATTTTATAAATAATTTAATTGGAGAAAATTTGGGTGTTTTACTAATTAAAATGGAATTTATAGAAATCCTTTCAAAATTCTTAATTTAGCCTAAAAGGGATTTAAATATTATTTTATTTAAATATTATTATTTTTAAATATATCAAATATTTTAATTAATTTAAATACCCAATATTATTATTTTTCCTTCTTCCCTTCTTCTTTTTCCTTTTCTTCTTTCTTTTTTTTCTTTTTCTTTTTCCTCCTTTTTTCCCCATATGGGCTGCCTCTCCCACGGTCCACTTCTCCTTTTTCCTTTCCTTTGGCCTAGCCCAGCCGCGTGACGTTGCCTCCTTCTTCTACCCCTCGATGCACTGTGTTTTGCTTTATTTCCCACTGAAAGTCTACGTTTCATTTAAAGTATTCCTCCCTCATGCCCGGCCCGGTTTTCCGCCTTTCTTTTTCTTTTCTTTCTTTCCCAACAACCCGGTCCAGCACCCCCCATCTTCTTCCTTCTTCTTCTCCGAGCCATCGTTGACCTACGACAACGCCGCCCGTTCGAGATTTTTGCCGGCGATCTCGCCCGTTTTGACTGGTCGATCTCCTCCCTTTTTTTCCCCTTGATTCGGCGACTGCATAGACCAATCCAACTCTCCCTTTTATCGTGCAATGCTCTTTCTCTCTCTTGCGCATTCCCCTGCCCGAATTTTGCTCCCACCGGCCAACCTCATCGCCAGCGAAACCAAAACCCTACAATCCTAATCCCACTCCGATCCACAAAACCCTAGCATCCCTTCTAACCCTATAAATACCCCCCATAATGGCCCTGTATCGACCTCTTGATCCCTAACCCAGGAATGCCCGTCCTTGCCGCCGCCGCCACTTAAGACGCCTAGTCCGCCGTCTTCGGCCCACTTCGCCACCATCTATGGCCACCAAAATCCTCCTTGCACCTCCCTCTAGCTAACCAAATCATCCATCCCCCTCGATTTGTCCTGCACAAGCTGTCTCAGCTGTACGAAGTAACCCCGTCGACCAACCTGTTTTCTAGCTCCGCCGCCCATATCCACCTCTTCCGCCACTTCCACCACTTCTTTCACTGCCCAAATTGTTCTACAGACCGTCCTCTACCTTCCCCTACCTTTCTTTTCCTCTTTCTCCCTCTCCTTCTCTGTTTCTCTTCTTCTCCTCCATTCGGCCACCGCCGCCGCCGCCGTGCGCCGCCACCTTTGGTTGCGCCACCACCTCTATTCTATCCCCTCCTTTTGGGAAACCCTAAACACCCTAACTCCCACCTTAATTCTTCCTATCTTTTTCCCAGCATGCAACTTTTACCCTTTTCTTTCCTTTTTTCGGCCACCGCCGCAGCCTCTGTGCACCACCGCTAGTGCCACTTATCCCCACCAGCCTAAGGTTGAACCCTAGACCCTCCCAGCCATTTTCACTATTTTTATAACCCTTAAAATATTTTATTTCAAATATTTACATATAAATACTATTATTATTATTATTATTATTATTATTATTATTATTATTATTATTATTATTATTATTATTATTATTACTATTATTATTAGTATTAATGTTTTTATCATTAATTATGTTGAGGGCTAAAGCCCTATTGTATTTTAATTCGATTTTATTATTATTCTTCTTATTATTACTATTATTAATATTAATATGTTATAAGTATTATTATTATTATTATTTCCTATTTCGAATTTATTTTATTCTTATTCCATTATTATTATTATTATTATTATCATTATTGTCATTATCATCATCATCATCATCATCATCATCATCATCATCATCATCATCATCATCATCATCATCATCATCATCATCATCATCATCATCATCATCATCATCATCATCATCATCATTATTATTATTATTATTATTATTATTATTATTATTATTATTATTATTTCATCATTATTATTATTAATAAATTTGGTTATTTATTTTATTGATATTATTAGTATTATTTTGGTAAAGGAGTCGAAGCCCTTATTTCACTATGTTTTTGAGTAATTCCTTTTTATTATTATTGTTACTATTTTTATTATTCTTGTTAATATTAATATTGATATTATTTTTGGTGTTTTCGCTATTATTATTTGAGTACTTTATCAAAAGTCTAGTCTTGGAATAAGTTAGTAATTAACAGTAATTTTAGTAAGAGGGAGTCTAATTTCTAGTTTTTCCCTCGTAATAGTTGAGACCAGTCAAAACCTTAAGGAGGCGTAGGAGTGTGCTCCAAGACCGATGTCATTTTAGGTAAGGGTGTTACTAAGGCCTTTTATGTGCTTATATGCATTATGTGCTTCATATGCTATGTATTCTATGTTTATCATTATTAATTATTTCGTATATGGTATGACGCGGAGTTGAAGTATGTTTTTGTATGGCATGTGTACTATGTGTTTGTGATGGTATGCGTTGTGACCCTGTAAGACATGCATGTGAGAGTGTTGATGTGGTTTGTGTAGGAGAGTATAATTTATGGTTCTATTTGACAGAATCTAATTTATGGTTTCGTGTGGAAGAAAATAATTTATGGTTCTATTTAGAAGAATCTAATTTATGGTTTTGTGTGGGATAATATAATTTATGGTTTTATATGGGAAAATTCTAATTTATGGTTTTATATGGGAGAGTCTAATTTATGGTGTTATATGGGAGAATATAATTTATGGTTTTATATGGGAGAATCTAATTTATGATTTTGTGTGAGAGAATATAATTTATGGTTTTATTTGGAAGAATCTAATTTATGGTTTTGTGTGGGAGAATATAATTTATGGTTTTATATGGGAGAATCTAATTTATGGTTTTGTGTGAGAGAATATAATTTATGATTCTATTTAGGAGAATCTAATTTATTGTTTTGTGTGGGAGAATATAATTTATGGTTTTATATGGGGGAATCTAATTTATGGTTTTGTGGGGGAGAATATAACTTATGATTTTATATGGGAGAATCTTATTTATGGTTTTGTATGGAAGAATCTAATTGATGGTTTTGTATGAGATGATCTATTCTAGGGTTTGGTATGGATGAATCTTTGGTGTTGTGTGGATTGAATTTAGGGTTTCATATGACAGAATCTTGGGTTTTGTATGGTGGTATTAATAGTTTGTATGGTGGTATTGGGTTTGTATGGTGGTATTAGGGTTACATGGTGGTATTAATGGTTGTATGGTGGTATTAGGGATTGCATGGTGATATTAGGGTTTGCATGGTGGTATTAATAGTTGCATGGTTGTATGGTGGTATTAGGGTTTGCATGATGGAGTTAGGGTTTTGCATGGGAGTTAATGATTGCATGAGATTTTAGGGTTTGTATGAAAAGTTGAGAGGTTACATGGGATATGTAAATTTTGCATGGGAGTAAAATTTACGTATGAAGGGTTGATTTGGGATGTAAGGAAGGTAATAGAAGTGTTATTTGGGTGTTTGAACATTTTAGATGAAAAATAATACGTGGAGATTATATAAGGGTTCGTAGGAGACCGAACTAGGATTTATGTGGATAATTAGGGTTTGTTGGGGTTGCTTGGAATTTTTGTATTATCATGTGTGTTGATGATTAAAGTGTAATTATGAGTTTGGAATTTTATGATTTGTGATGTGTGATGTATAAAGAGAATGATTTGTGCATGTCCATGATGAAAGCTTTTGAATAAGATACTTAAGACATTAATCACGTAAAGTGGAAGATGTTGAGCCGGGCCCAGACCGATCCACCGGCATAATAGTGGCCAGGTACTGCGGTAGCCTGGAGACCGATCCACCAGCATAATAGTGGTAGGGTATGTTACCCTAGTGACCGATCCATCGGCTAAAATAGTGGGGGATCCCGAGCTCAACGAATCAAACCATATATATTGTTAAGAAGTGGTAAGACACTAATTACTTACAGTAAAACACCCTACAAGAAGGGGCCAAACCGATCCACCTGCATAATAGTGGTAGGGTATGTTACCCTAGTGATCGATCCACCGGCTATAATAGTGGTCAGGAGCCAGAGTGCCCTGGAGACCGATCCACCGGTAAAAATATTGGGGTTCCCATACTCGTATGGACTTGATAAAGAGCATGGTGTGAAAATATTCTAATAAAGGATTAATGAAGCAATTAATCTAAACTATATTGGACCTTGGCATTTTCACTTGATCGTTCATTTGCCTTTATGTTATTGTGTTAGTGATTATGCCCTATTATTATTCTGCATGGATTATGTGCTTATGTGTTGGCCTTAGTGCTCGGTTACCTTACTCAGTACGTAGCGTACTGATCACCCTTTTCATGGGTATTGCTCATTCCCATGAGTAGTATGCCCCTCTGACTTTATGCAGGTGGGTGAGACATCAGTTGGAGATGTGTGTTGAGCTTGTTTTGGCTCAAAGTTCGAGAGATTTGTGGCCATATTTCAATCTTTATACAATTCTATTTCCTTTTATTATTTCTTTCGTATTGGAGTTATCCTCTTTGATTTATTACCTTGTATTAAGTATTTATCCTCTTTGATTTCGCACTCTGATTTCTATTTTAATATGGTTCATAAACGTTTATGCGTACTCTGATTTTTAACGTATGATCTTTCGAGTTCTTATATGAACTGTTGGTTGAGTTCAATGTAAATCTTTTCTTAGCCTTAGCACTTGGTACTAAAACGGTCAGAGAGAACCAATTTAGTACTAAGAGTGGCGGTAACATCCCCAGAATTCACAGGTTTAATTTAAATTCTTCCGCTAAAAAAAATAGTGAATTTTGGGGTGTTACAGTTATAAGGAGCATATTTGGCAAGAAATCATAATAAATATGCTATTTTATGTAATCATTTTTGTATGTCAAATTTTATTAATTTTAATACATTAACATCGATATATATCTATATGTCTTATTTTGTAGAGAGTGTTTAATGTCCCAGAGAGTAGGAAGAAATGGCTTCTTAGACATTGTGGGGAGTGTCTAAAAAAATTTTAGGTCATATTTAGTTTATAGGAAAATTTACAAAAAGATGGAGGGTTCTCTATGGTAGAACCCACCCAATCGATACGGTTTCATCGATCAAGAAAGTTGGAACCAATTTATTGCATATCATCTTACGAAAAACTTTAAGGTACTTGTTAGATAACTATTAAACTTTTTGTATCCCAATATTATGCTTAATATTGAAATAACCATGTGACTATGTTTTGGTTTGTCACATAAGAAAAAATTATCGAAAATAAAGAGATTGCAAAGTAGAATAAATACCAGCATAATATGGCTCTCAAAGGCTATGCAAGCCTTGAAGAGGATTGGGTATGCAATTATGATTTATCTATTTACATGTAAATGTCAAATTTTATAATAATATTCTTAATTAAGAATATTTTTTGATTTATAGCTCCTAGCCCAAGACTTGGACCTATGTAACACGTCCATCAATATTGGTACATTAAGGAAGAAGGCTAGAGCAACAAGAGGTGGACATATTAATGAAGATATAGATGTTGCAGCTAAAAAAATTGTAAGTTTGTAGATATCTAGAACCCTACTTAGTTTTCTTTTAGAAAACTATTGTATTATGCTTATTCATATAAGCTAAATTTACATATATTATATACATTATAGGATGAACTTCAAACGTCAGATGGTGAGGAAGGGGTGGACCAATATAACATTGTGTCACAGTCTATAGGAATTGTGGAACACCCTAGAAGACATAGGGGTCTTAGAGTAAGTGTTATGAGAATAAGCGTATGTGGTGGATCTTGTGGTTCTCGTAGCACTAATGAGCAAGTGGCCATCTTCAGCCAAAAATTAAATGTGGCATTTGAATGGATGGCAATAATGGAGCAAGAGTTGTCATTTATTAAATCTCAATGGTATAAGCCATCTGATTCAATCGAAAATGATCAGCTTCATATACCTAATGTAAATAGCATCAGAGATAGTTGTGAAGCTGATGCACATCTTTCTTCTCTTCCCGAGGTAAGCATTACAAACTATGAATTGTTATTAAATGTATTTGGTTTAATAAATAATTAATAATTTGTAATATTTTCGTTTAGGGTTTGCATAAATGTGACTTGTTATCGAATGATCTTTCAACTCTTTTGGTGAAAGGAAGGGTCTGCATTAGTCACAATACCCAAACAAAAATAGGCCACGGGTAGAACTTAGCCCTAAATACAAGGCCAGTGAGTATTGACACTCAAATCATTGGTAGTACACCCTTGCCTTATTATAAAGAGGGCAATGAGGCTACCACAGTGCTAAAAGCTCATGGAAGCTTTGTGCCTTGGCTTGCAGATCAGATACGTCTCATTACTGAAGAGGTTTGACATTTGACATATCATTAAACCTTGTTTAGTAGTTCCACTATTTATACCTTATATATATATATATGCTCAATACATATTTTGTTTATTATTATCAATAAGGAATCAAAAAAGGAATTAAAAAAGAAAACTGCTCCTACTAGTAAAACCAAGAGAGGTACTAGTATAATGAGCAACACAAAAGAAGGTGATGCTAAAGGAAAGAGAGCTAAATCTGAAAAATTAGTTTCCCAACAAGAAATTCCTTCTTTAGAAAAAAGAAAACCTCCACCAGCAATAACTTTATTGTATTTATATGCCCAAAACTACCTCAGGGACAATTATATTTTCATTTATTGTCATCTTGAGTATGTTAGGAGGGACAATGCTACTTACATGGTATCGACGGTTGATATAAGCGACATTTATAACCAAGAATGGATGTCAACCATGAGTGCTGACGTCTATGTCACGTAAGTATTATTTCATATTTGAGATTTTAGTACTCTTGTACAATTCGAATTTTTATGACCTCTTATATGAGTTATTAGTTATTAACAAATATGCATTTTTATTGCCATCCATAGGTTGGTAGCTCGTCGCGATGTGATGGAGGGAATGTTTTCCACCATTGTATTTGTGTGCCCATACTACATAGCTGACGGTAGAGAGGGTAGGAACATAAACTATTTAGCGAATCGCATTTTGATTGAGGAACACAACAAGCTCTATCTCATTCCTCACCTCGCAACTAAACATTAGGTTTTGTACGCTGTCAGACCTGATCTTAATAAATTCTATGTTTGATTCCCTTTGAACCTATGAAGTGCCTTTTGAAGTCGCTCGTCGTGGTGGGAAGGAATTTATCAACATGTTAGTATACTTTTCACTTCTTACTTCATTAGCTTATTTATACATATATTCTACTTTCATTATTTGATGTATATATACTTACAATATTTTGTATCCAACTCTATTTATTAGGGAATTACGAATGACATATCAAAGAAGAGGTGGGAATGGTGTCCCAGACCTAAAGAATCTTCAATATGAGCATGTCATGGTAAGTAGGAAGACAACTATTTTGTATTTTATTTTAATTCAAGTTAATATCTAATAGTTAGAGAGCTAACTAAATTCATTTGATAGTGTTCACAACAACAAAATGGTGATGATTGTGGATACTATGTATGTAGAGCAATGGATCTGATAGTCCAGAACACATCAGTCAACATAGATCCAAACCATGTATGTTTATTTTTCATATTTTTCCATTAATGAATCATGAAATATATATTTGGTATTTGACCTAAGTGCTAACTGTATATTAATTGAAACTTGGGCATTGTAGTTTTTCATCGATAACTATGCACGAGGCCAGCAATACAATGTTGATGAAATTTATGAAGTTAGAGACCAATGGGCCAAGCATATGCACTCATTCATTTGGTATTAGGTAGGATATATATTTTACATGCATGTTCAGGTTTATATTTCATCTACATCTTTCGATCTTCTAGACTAGATCTATGAACTTTTTACTTTGGGGTGTCGAGCTACCAAGTTGTGGTATACCTACTAATTTGATTCCTAATTATGTCTGGTGTATTAATACATGCATACTAATTAGATATTGATTGAAATTATGGTGTGATTGTAGATTTTCTATGAATTGATGTTGTTTTACATTGCAGATTTGATAATTATTTGAACATACAAATGTGTATGTAGGCAGGAACAAAACAGAAAAAACTTTATAAAAAAACTTATAGTTTTAATAATGGTTCATATTAAGAACCGTTACTAAAACCATGTATTTAATCTCAAATTTATGCTCATTTAATACGTATTAGGGTTTAATAAATGTATAATCAACCACCAAAACCCTAATTGGATGATAGAGTTTTAATAATGGTTTTGAGTAAGAACTGTTAGTAAAGCATATGTTTTAATAAAAGTATTCATTAAGAACCATTATTAAAACTATGCATTTAATCTCAAATTTATGCTCATTTAATACGTATTAGGGTTTAATAAATGCATAATCAATGACTGAAACCCTAATTCGATCATATTTTAACAACAGTTTTCGTAATAACCTCTATTAAAACCTCATTTTCCACAACGGTTTTGACTTTGTAATCATTATTGAAATCTTGTTTTTAACAATAGTTTTACTTGAAAACTGTTATTAAAACCTTATTTTTAACAACAATTTTTATTTGCAAACCATTATTAAATATGTAGTTTATGCACATATTTGCGGATTTTTGTATATTTTTTATGACGGTTATGAATTGTTATTAAATATTTAACAAGGGGAGGTTCAATAATGGTTCAAAACTATTATTAAAACTATAAAATAACCATTATTAAAACCACTTCCCAAGGTAGTGAAAAGAAATTTTGTGAAAATAGTTACATATATATAACAAGTAAATAAAGTATGCATATTCAAATGTAACAAAGATCATTATTAAGTCAAAATATATCAATACTACTCATAATATTTTCAAAAATGTTTTGTTTTCCAATAATTCTTAGATATGTTCTCTCTTCATTAATTAATATGAACATAATTGGCCTAAATTGCTCCATCGCTTAATATGGACCTTCCCATTTAACTGCTAATTTACTTAAAGTACAATTGCATTGGAACTTAGCCTTCCTTAATGCGTAGTCCCCTACCCTTAATTATTTATGTTTTATTTTTTTGTTATAGTCTTTGACTACTTGTTGTTTGTATTTAACAAGTCGCATTTGCGCTCTTCCAGCCAGTCCTCAATTTTCAAGGGCTCTTCATTGTTGTTAGAATCTTACTAGTTTGTTCTATATGAACTTATTTATATTTTCATTGGTACACTCACCTTAACCCTAAATTCTAAATTGAAAGGTGTTTCACCCATTGGGTTCAATATAATTATCATGATAGCCCATAATATTTCTCAAAGCTCATCCACCTATCCTCACTCAGCCCAATTCAATTAGTATCTTATCACTCCACAAATTTATTTATTTTTGTGTTTGGCCTAATCATTAAACAATATTGAAATTATAAATAACATGTTCTCATGATACCATATGTCTTATATAGAATATTATTTGATTCTATTTAGTTGTGGATGAGCTATTGAAGTAAATCACCAATCAATTCCCTAGTTTTAACAAAATTGTATATGTTTATTATTTTTGATCTATCAACCATTATTTGTTATAATTACTTAACAAATTCCAAACATGCAAATTTTTGTTAGTTTCATTCATATAATGGACATTTGTAAACCCTATCCCATCAAATTCTACTTTATATATCTTAGCTAAATATAATATTCCTCTAGAAAAACTCTGTTCTTCATTTTTCAATAATTTATTACCTTTACCTATTTTGTAAAATAATCCATAACATCTATGATGAAAATTTGTAAGCCAATACCTATACTTAATGGCTTAGTTTGAAATCCATCATATAAAATATTAAAATGATTAGCAGTATATATCTGAATTATCATCATTACCATGGTTACGTTGTCCAAATATATTAGCCCCCTATATAATAAACAACCACAAATGATTGGTTATAGTTCTAAAGTTAGTACAATTTATGCCATGGGAAATTTTTTGTATCCTTGGCATTGGTGTATGATTACCTCAGCATCTTGATATAATGTTTCCCAATATTATCCCTAGTAGAAAGCATTTATCAAGAGAGATTTGGCAGCTTGATGTAAACAACATATTCCTGTATATACTTCATTAGGTATTTCTCTCCTACTGCCCAATGAACACACTTTAGTACTAACATGATATATGAACAACTCTATAACTCTCCATCTGTCACAAAATATTTTGCAACCCTTCTTCTTAGTTCAAGTGCTTCATTTTTATTTGTCGGCTGAGTTCCTACTTCTACGTAATATGTTAATTCCTTCATCCACTCATTGATTGTCAATATTTCTATAATCTTACATAGTTCATCTTGATCTTTACTTGTGTTTTTACACCATTATGTTATGTACTCAACTTTAACTATTCTAGTCGATGAAGAAGTACTAGGCAAGGATCATTTTGCTAAAGCATCAAAGACCAAATTAGTTGGTTATGGCACATGTGCTATTTTAATAAATAAAAAATGTTTCATTGCTTCAGTTATCTTCCATTAATACTTCTCCATGTTAGGCTCCCTAATTTCATACTGTTCATTATATTTCCTAACGACCAAATTTAAGTTATATTATAGCATGGTTTTATCAACCTTCAATACGTGAGTTATTTTGAGACTAACTAAAGCAACTTCATAATTAACCTCATTATTAATGGCAACAAAAACAAATCGTAATGAATATTCCATTTTTATGTCATTTGGGTTAATTAATACTATACCACCTCTAATACTTAAGTTATTACAAGCCCCAATAACATATGCTAATAGGTACGCAAGGATAACAAAGTCCATTTTAGTGCTCCTTAGAGCCCCCAACTAACCAACCATCAAAACAAAATCCACTATCAATGTAAAATCCACCATCCCTTTTGATTTTATTATATTACAAATTAATTCAACTAAGGGTGAAGTTTTAATTACAAAGCATCCTTTTAGTAGTTCTAATTTCTTATAAGCTTCATCAAAGATAACATCAATAGATATGCTTTTGTCTACTAAGACCCTTTCAATTATGCAATTTCCGATTAGTACTTCAATATTATAGTGCTCCACCGTACTTGGCCCCTCATCTGTTGGTGTGAAATAGACTTCTCATTAAACAATTATTGTCCTTGTATTTATCTCATGGATGTCAACTCTTCTAATTCATGCCTTTAGAGCTTCATTACTAACTTCCACTAAGGAATCTCCCCCTATGATAGTATGATAAATAGTTTTTGGCTATTGGCATTGAGGAGGTAGAGGAAACTATCAAGAAACACCCATTTCTTATCTAGCTAAGGGTGTTTATGCATAATGTTTCAAATGACCCTTGCACACCAACTCTTATACAATATCCATTAATGATCAACACTCATATGTAGTGTGCCCAAATTCGTCTAGATAGGAACACCAAGTTTTAAGGTTTCTATGTTTCATCTCAATTCATACAGAAAAGGGCCTTCGAAATTTCTAGCAACCATTTTCAATGTTGAATATATTTGAGATGTTGGCCACCAACTGAGTGTAGTTATCAAATCTATAAAGAGAACCTTGTCAGGAAATTAGGTGTATTGTCGACCTTAGACCCTCTCGGTCTCTTTCTTGCCTATACATCTCCTTATCCGATTTTTGTCTCAACATTGAAGGTGTATCCACTCTTCTAGCCATCAGCCACATCACTTTACTCATCTCCTTAGCATCTATCTTCTCCTACACATCTTTGTAAGAGAAGTGTATATGTTTGACCAAGTAAAAATTCTCCACTAACTCTTTAATAGTCTATCCTTTAAGGAGGGAAGAGCAGGAGAAACCATTATCCAACTCATCAACTTGTCAGATGCCTTTATCAAATATGTTAAAAATTGGCTAAACAGATTTTGATAATTGTTGAGAGAAACCCATCAAGTAAAAAGAATCCTTTTTAAGCTACTAACATGCATCAAATTTATCAACAAAAACAATCATGAGCTACGAGAAAGAATTTATTAATTAAACTTTTAGTTTCCCTAACCATATCAATGATGCCCCCTTAAAGTTCTCGAGAATGCTTTACATAACATCTCTTCGCATGCCCTGGCTAGCAACATAGAATATCTAAATACATTCAAATGGTCATTGAGGTTGGTGGAGCCATCAAACCATTCAAAAGTTTTCTTTTTTATTCTTTGTGGTGGTGTTGCAAATATATATTTTTTGTAAAAGGTGTCTACAACCTAAAACCATGAGTATTACCTTTCTTCTCTTTCATAGCCTTTGATGCATCCTACACCCATTGATCTATCATTTTACTAATAAAATCCTCTTCACCTTTGATAGTTTGGCAAAAATCTTATGTAGGTCTCTTCTTCATCTTTGTTAGTCTGATGGACATTATGTATTATATTTCAAATTTGATCTAATGTATCTCTGTGTTTTATGGCCTCATTACTCGAACTTTAATGCCTTTCCTTCCAACTCCACCTTGGAGGCCTAAAGAACTCATGTTATCTATCACTTCTAGTCCATTTTTTGGGAATATTCCATAGACTAGGCCTCTTCTTCTTGGAAGATTGTGCTACATAGCCTAGTTCTTTGCTAAATTCCTAGAATATCCAAAGATTCCAAAAAAATTTCTTGAGGAATATGTTATTGAGGTGTAACATGACAATGCTGATATATAATATGAGGTAGCTACCCAAGGGTGTGTACCAAAGGAACCAACATGCTTGAGACCATTTCTTAAATAGATACATGAAGATCAGTATTAGCATCTTGGAGATATGTCTCTAAAAGAATCACTAGTACTATGATCAAGTCATGTAAAACATTTTGTAAGAGACATAGCTTTTTGTAAAAGATCTCAATAAATGACTACTATTGTTGTATGTGTTTTGTAAACTGAGAACTAAGAGTTAAATGTGAGAGAATACTAAGGGTAAAATAGAGAAGAGAGAGAATAGACCAAAAGTAAGAAAGCTACATTATTATTTCATGTCCTCAAAATGATTATAAGGTCCCTTATATATAGGAGTAAAATAAAGGAGGAAGGAAAAGGAAGAATATGATGTGGTTGAGGACAAGAGGTTGCTTCGTCCTATATAAAGAGTCAGCCAAGCATGGGAGTTGTATACACTAATAGTTTGGGGCTATTATAAGACTAAGGTGAGTGCACTATGAAGCTTTGTGAGCCAACTCTCGTACTTTGAAATGAAATTTAATGGTCTAATAGTCCTAGTTGAGGAAAAAGCCCATATCACATAGCATGTCATAAGATTCATAAAATCACACAAGCAAACTTGTCTTATGATTCATAAGATTCTACTTGAAGTGAGTAACATTAATCTTACTTATATAAAAAAAAAACTAAATAGAATAATGAGAGAGAGAGATTGATCAATGTAACACCCCCATTTTTTCACAAATGAAAACTTTTATTAAAACATGTTGTGGAAGAAGAAAATACTTTGAAAAATAGGGTGTTATCACCATACCTGACACAAGTTAGATGTCTATCGCCTATCCTATGTCAGATACAAGGCTAAACCAACAAACACTAAAATAGCATAGTCCAAAAATAATGATCTAGTTGAATTCAAAATTGTTTACAACAAAAACCCCTCACAGGTTCTAATCAAATCCTTATTGAGTACACATTAAAAGTACGAAATTACAAAACATGAGATAAAGCACGAATCCCAAAACAAACACCATGGTCCTCCACGAACCTCATCGAAACCTTTTGGATGTCCTCACTCACAAGTCCCGACCAATCTAAGGTAGGCCCTTTACTGGTCATCCCCAAAAAAACTTACATAAGGTCCTCTACTTGTGGGAATAAGCACGTGACTAGGCAAACGGGCACATCAGTACACTATGTACTGAGTAAACCAAGTTGCTCCCTCAATGTACACAAGTATACTAGTTTATCACACATAAATACAGATTATGGTATACATCATGATAAGACCATATATATATATATATATATATATATATATATATATATATATATATATATATATATATATATATATATATATATGTATATAGTACATAGAGTCATATTGTCATGTATAAATCCAACAAGTAGGATAATTCATGCATAGACTCACCATTGTTCCATATAAGCATATACACACTTAATGGTAAGGAGAAAGAAAAAACCTCTAGGGTTAATCCTAATTAACCAAATTCTTAGGTTATACCATTAGTTCATCCATGTAAGAGATAAGTGAGTCAATTTGTCAATATTCCATTTCATAATCAAGTAGACAAGTCAAACATTAGCAAGTGTAATAACCAGCTTTACTCATTTTCGACCAATCATTACTTCCATCCTTGCCAATTATTAGCCATTCTCTTAATCATCATTTATATTTGATCAATCACTTACTTAACAACCATCTTTTATTACCATCAAGCAATTGACCATGTACCATCCTATGGTCTCACATACTATAGAAGCCTATCCAAAATGGATATGAAGTCTAGACTAAAGCCAATCATCAAGTGGATATAAATCTAGATTGAAGTCAATCACCACAATGGACATAAGATCAGGCCAAAGCCAACCAATATGGATATAAGTCTAGGCCAAAGCTAAACACCTAGGTAACCAGACTCTTTAGTATCAATACCCCTAGTAATCATCAGTATCTAAATTAAGTAAGGCATTGGGACCTCTCAAGATCCTGCCTGAAGGCAAATCCCGAAGGCACCAAGAAGGCCTGAAGGTAGACCAATCCCTGATAACTAATTGAGGATTAGGTAACCTAGACCCATACTCAACTTGACTTCCTTTCGCTTTAAGTGATTAGTATTTTATTCATAAGGATGGGTGATAAAACTAGGCCTATACAAGCAAACAAGGTAAATTCCCATATTACACCATAGTGATCATTTTATTTCCATTTTTCCCAACCTTATGGTTTACCATTTATCCTTAGCGAATGAAATTCATATTAATTATATGGTTTAATCCATGCCCTTAATTATTTCCATTACTCTTATTTCCACTTTATAATTAATTATAAGTGAATTACACCTTTAGCCTTTACATTATCCATAATGTATGCTATAAGTTATGATCCATTTTAATCCTTTAATTAGGCCAATAATCCATGTTACATTCTGCATTTCATCCCATCAAAAATCATGATATTGTTCTATACACAACCCCCAAGTATAATTAAACTACAAGGAAACAAATCATGCAAACCAACCAAACTAATCAATCGGTCTAGCCTAACCAATTGATCGGTTACACCAACAATTCGATCAGTTTGGGTTGACTAGTTGATTTGTTCAATTCAACCAGTCCATGCTTTCTTAAAACTAGTTGATAGGTTTGGGAAAACCAGTCTTCTGTTCATAAAACAGTCAATCAGTTTTGCCGGACTATTCGATGGGTTTAAGTAGAAAGTAAGACCAAGGTTTTGTAGGTGAACCAATCGATTGGTTTGATCTAACCAGTACATCAATTCACCCTAACATAGCATAAATTCACAAATTTCATGAAGACTCTTGTTTGATAATCATTTCTAACTACATTAGAACATGCATCAACATCAACAAACATATTCCTAACTAGATTAGCATGCATTTCTCTACCTAACATCATCATAGCATATTTTATCCATTTTAATTTTCTTTCTCCATTTTATGTCATTCCAACAAGAAATGCATGCATACATCTACATTTCCTCATACCAACATATATCAACCAACTAAGATATCACTTTTCACGTATATACACATACTTGCTAACATTTTAAGAGCAAGAATTACTTACTTGATGTAGGATAAATACCCTTAAAATAGGATTTCCAAATATGTGAAAACATCAACTCTTTAAACCCTAAAACCAAAATCTTAACTCGCATATTATACCAAAGCTTCATAAAATGATGAACAATAAAATAGAAAGGGAGAAGGACATACCGTTGAGACAATAAACAGGGAAAAGCTCAACTGGATCACTTAATGTTTTTCAAAAATCTAACTTTGCCTTACTTAAAAATTCAAACAAGATAGAGGTAGAGGTAGTATTAGGAGTGTGTAAATAAATTGGCAAGTGCTCAAAGTGTGGAGGGAAAAGAAGAGAATGCAGAACTTAGAGGAATTTTGTTGGCTAAAAGATATTGTAATACAAGGAGGATTGGGGCTATATATAGCCAACTAATTGAAGGAAAACATAGAGGATTCAGACAATAACTAGAAACCATACTTTTGATTGTTTGAATTCAATCAGAACAAATGCATTTTCTGGGGATTTATCGACCTAGTCTCCCAAGCTCAATTTGTGACTCTAGGGAACTCATGTCAATCAAACCAAAATTATCATACATAAATGAAGAAATAGGAGATTGACATTGAAGGAATCTTCTAGATGATTAGAATTATGTATGAGGTCAAGCAACAAATCTAAGAATCGAGTAGAGGAGAGAAGAGGAAAGACAATAGCTATAATACCTTAAAATTGAGCGGAGTGTTATAAGGATTGAATCGGCTACTTATATCAACATGGTATACCATCCTTTTGGTGATTCCATCCTAAGAACTCCATAGTTAAGCGTGTTGGCCGTAGAGTAATTTTAGGATGGGTGACCTTCTAGGAAGTTCTGAAAATTTCTCGAAAACTGCGTGAGTGAGGGAAAAGTGCACTGAAAGGACTCGTGTTGATCTGTGGAGCCAGCCGATCAATCCAAAAGCACTCCAAGGTAGCCCCCATGTGGTCATATCGACTTGGGGTGTTACAAATGGTATCAAAGCGAAACCGCGACCGTGAGCTGAACTTGGATGAGTCAGTCGGCCACCTAGCGGGACGATTATTGGGATAAACTGTATTGAGACAGTTAGTGTTTGACACGCAACGAGGACATTGCGTTCTTTGAGTGGGGGTGAATGTAATACCCCAAAATTGAGTGGAGTGTTATAAGGATTGAATCAGCTACTTATATCAACATGGTATACCATCCTTTTGGTGATTCCATCCTAAGAACTCCACAGTTAAGCGTGCTGGCCGCTGTGTTGCACGGGGACGGGGACGGGGACGGGACGAAACGTGGAAACAACATTTTTTTAAAAATTAGGAAATGGGGACGATAGGAAATGTAAAAAAATTATATATATATACATATTATATATATTTTATAAAAAAAATAGATTAAATTTATTAAATTTAAGAGAGAAAATTCTTATATTAATTAATTTTAATTATTAATAATTATTTTTTAATAAAAAAATTAATTAAATAATATTTTTTTAATAAAAATATTAATTAAATAATTTTAATATAAATTTTAATCTGGAAACATTTCCGAGAAGTTTCTGGGACGGGGGGACGACACCTATCTACCGTCCCCGTGCATCACAAGCTGGCCGTGGAGCAATTTTAGGATGGGTGACCTTCTGGGAAGTTCTGAAAATTTCTCGAAAACTGCATGGGTGAGGACAAAGCGCACCGAAAGGACTTGTGTTGATCTGTGGGGCCATCCAATCAATCCAAAAGCACTCCAAGGTAGCCCCCGTGTGGTCGTATCGACTCGGGATGTTACAATAGCTGAGGTTCTCTTTCTCCCTCATGTGTCCCAATCAACATTCAGAACAAATTGAGGTAATATTTTAGGTTAAACGCATTGTGAAAATAGTTAAGAATATTTTAGGGACAATCGGTATGAGTGGGTAAGGTTCGATTTTAGTGTAAGGTTTTTATAAAAAAAATCCAATTCAAAAAATATGACCAGCACGACAGACAAGTTGATTAGTTTGGGCCCACTAATCGACTGTTTGTCTACCAATCAATTAGTTTCCCCCAACCAATTTATTGGTTTGGTCGAGGAACTAAATTTAGCTAAAATGACAAAGCAACCGATTGATTCATAGAACCAGTTGATTAGTTTGCTTGTCAAAGTCAATAAACCTCATTTTTCCCAACATGATTTCAAATTAATTTTTATTCCAAATGAAATGATAAAATTGAATTAAAATCAAAGGTCCAAAATTTTTTATCCATCCATTACACAAAAGTATGGGTTATTACAACCAATCCCTTTATGATCTTGAACACACCTATCTAAAACTTGATATCAAATATTATATTAAGTACGAAGATCATATGATAAAAGAAGATAAATATCATAACAAGAAAAGATTCAACTAAAAATTATAAGATGACCAGAGAAAACTTTTCAACCAAATATTATATTAAAGATAAATGATGGTGATCTTCAATGTTCATCAATGAAAGTTGAAGATAAATGATGGAGATGAAGAACAAATGGTGTAGGCAGCATGGTTGTGTTGGAAGAGAGTGGAAGATAGGTGTAACACCCTAAATTTTTATTACCTAAAATTTAAATTCTTAACCTTTTAACTAGAAATTTTTTAATTTAATTATCTTTGTGAACCTTTGACTTACAAAAATAAATAAAATTATTTAATAAATTAACATTATTGTTATTATTTTATCTTATTCTTTTTATTTAAATAAACTCTAAACCCATAACTTTACCAAAAGTATTTTCCTAAATTAATTCCCTAATTTTTACATAAATTAATATTATATTTTCCTAGTAGTCTAATTTTAATCTAATTTATAATCCTAATCCTAAATATATTTTCTTTTCTTTTTCTTCTTTTCCTTTTCCCTTTTTCCTTTTCCTTCCCATTGTTCCTTTTCTTTCTTTTCCCTTTTCTTTCTTCTCTTTCCTTCTTCCTTCTTCCCTTGGGTTAACCCAAACCATTTCCCCCCTTTTCTTTTCTTTTCCCTCATGTCGGCCCAACCTCCCACCCCATTCTTCTCTTCTTCTCTCCTATGTGACCGACCCACTTTCCTTTCCTTCCTTCTTTCACCATGTGACCTAGCCATCCCTCTCATTTCTTATTTTGTCGTGCGGCCTAGCTTTCTCCCTCCTTTTTCTTCCCTGCATATGCTCAGCCAAACGCACGCTAGACTTTCCCCACCTTGAGCACTCCTTGCCCTTCTCTTACGAGTAGCCTGCACTCTATTCACCAGCAACGCCACCCCCCACTTCCCAACTAGACACCCTACACCACCACCCTCTTGTCGTCCCTTTCTTTTCCTTTTCTAGCCCTATAGCTTCCCTAATCTTGTTCCCTACATGCCCCTTTTATTCTATCTTCGTCCTCTACCACACCTACCCTACTTGTTACTCCCCACACTGCCACCTATATTGCACACCAAACCGCTCTCCTCCTCTTCTTCTTCTTCTCTTCTTCCCTTCCTCTCTTCTCCCTCATAGTTTAGTGTGTCCCATGACCTTCACTTCTTCCTCTTACCTTATTTTCCCAACCCCTATTTTCCTAATTACCTCAGTTGTAGCCACATCCGGTGCCCCTACCACCAATCTTGCCTCCACATTCAACCATTACCCTTTCTCCTTCCTTCCCTCCTTCCACCTCCTCCTCTACCGCCTTGTCTCTCCTTTCTCCCCTGTAGTAGTTCTTGGTAATTCTCCTTCCACCGTCCATTCTTGCTGCACAACTACCTCCTCCACCACAACCACCTCTAAAGTCGCCACCTCGCAACTCTTTACATTACCCCAAGAAACTAATGCCACAACCTCCCCTACAACCCTACCTTCTCTCCTTCTTTCCCCTTTGACACCCCATGTAGTCAGTACCTTTTTTTTAATACCTCTTTCCCCTCCATTTCCTCCACCATTACAGCTCCTCCTAGCTGCCTGTCGCCAACCACATCTACCACCCACCTCTTGCACCATCACCCGCAGCCACCCAACATCACTTGCTCTTCTCTCCTTCCACTTATTCCCTTTTTCTTCCTCCTCTTTTCCTTCTTTGCACCACTCTCCCTACAACCTGCACCATTGCCTATGCCACCTTTGAGCCATCTACACCACATCCTCCAACCACCAACTGTCTCCCCCACCTCCTCAACCCAATAGCCAAAATCGACACCTTCCACCACCACCTACAAACTCTTACCCGAGCCAACTCTCTTCCCCTTCCATTTCATCTAATTCTACATGGCTCACACTGCATATATAGTGTGAGTTATGTTATGTATTTAGTATAATATTTAAGGTATAAGGGTAGTTTGGTAATTTTATATTTAATAAATACTTTTAATAAGAATCATTATTTCATTTATCTAATATTAATACGATATTTGCAATATTATTTTTAGGTATAAAATATTATTAACATATCCTAACCATTTTTAGTTGGTTACTAGTAAAGTTTATTTTTGGTAAAAATCAAGTAACCTTTATACCCCACTAAAATATTTGGATATCTTATGTTGGCCCATTAGGGTTTTTGACATGTAATTTGTGTAGATATGATGTGTTACAAATAATCCCATAACTATTAGTGTTATCTTGGAAAATAGAGAAAGAATTCATGTTATCATGTGTAAGATATTATGTGTGTGAAAAGGTGATTGAGAAGGGGTCTAATGTTGGAAAGTGATGGTGTATGTTATGTGTATATAAAATTTTAGGTTAAGAATGTATGGGCGCTTGTAGTAAAAAATGACTACTATGAGCCCTATAGACAATTTGGTTAATTAGACACAGTATAATATTTAAACCTTACCAGGATGCCTGATGTGTTATAAATATTTCTAGGAATGGAGATAGGATTTTGGTGTATTATAAACACGTGATTTTGCATGAATATCAATATTTTATAGTATAGGGGTATTTTGGTAATTTTAATATATGATGGTGATCATTTTAATAAATGTGCAAGCTAAGTGGTATATGAGATTGAGAATGAGAGTAGGGGTTTGTGGCATAAGAAATATAGTTTCCATCATAAACAATAATATTATATGTCCTAGGGGAATTTTGGTAATTTTAATGAACAATGGGGGTTATCCTAATAAATATGCATGATGAGTAATAATTGGTACTGAGTATGAAAATAGGGGTTTGTGGTATAAACAACACATGTTTAGGCATAAATATATACATTATATGACCCTGGGACACTTTACTAATTTTAAATGTGTAGTGGTGGTTATCCTAATAAATATGCATGATAAGTAATAATCGGTGCTAAGTATGAAAATAGGGGTTTGTGGTATTAGTAACACATGTTCTGCATGAATTCTGATATTATATAGCCTAGGGACATTTTGGTAATTTTAAATGTGCAATGGTGGTTATCCTAATAAATATACATAATGAGATATAATTGAAGCATGAAAATAGGGGCTTATGGTATTAGTAACATATATTTGGGCATGAATATTGATATTATATAGCCTAGGGGCACTTTGGTAATTTTAAATGTGCAATGGTGGTTATCCTAATAAATATGCCAGAAAATTAATAATCGGTGCTAAGTATAAAAGTAAGATTTTGTGGTATTAGTAACACATGTTGAGCATGAACTTTGATATATATGGCCTAGGGGCAATTTGGTAATTTTGAATGTGCAATGGTGGTTATCCTAATAAATATGCATGATGAGTAATAATTGGTGCTAGGCGTAAAAATAGGGGTTTATGGTATTAGTAACATATGTTTGGACATGAATATTGATATTATATATCTTAGGGACACTATGGTAATTTTAAATGTGCACTGGTGGTTATCCAAATAAATATGTGTGATAGGTAATAATTGGTGCTAAGTATGAAAACAGGGGTTTATGGTATTAGTAACACATGTTAGATATGAATATTGATATTATATGACCTAGGGACATTTTAGTAATTTTTAATGAGTAATGGTGATTATTCTAATAAATATGTATGATACATAATAATTGGTGTTGAGTATGAAAATAGGGGTTTGTTGTAATAATAACTCATGTGTGAGCATGAATATTAGTATTACACGGTCTAGGGACATTTTGCTAATTTTACATGTACTATAGCAATTAGTATAATAAACATGCATAGGGTCAATCAATCCCAAAGGAAGCTATGACAATGGGTTAGTAGAGTATGAGTTGGTTACTAAAAGTGAATATGGGGAATAATGATGACATTGCTAGGTAGCCTTACACATTTGGGGGAGTCCTCAGAGTGATAAGGGATGAGACATTACCAAAAAGGTCAAACTAGGGTTTTGGTAGATCAAAGCATGAAATCATAGGGGTGGGTTATTATCACATGTAAGAGATGGGGGATTTAGGCCCTAACCCTCGCTTATGATGTTAATCATGCTATTTAAGGATTTTCTTCAAATTAAACAGCCATGTGGGAAAAGTGAGAGTAGTTATAATCGCAACAATAAATTAGGGTTTTTAAAAGGGGTCCAATTTGGGAGATTATTATCATATGTGCAAAATGGGGGAATTATTTTACAAAAATTTAGGGGATGGATAATCATAGTAATATATGCCTAGTTATGGAAGATCAGGGCTAAACAAGCAGTAGAGAAGGGGCTAGGCCAAATAAGGAAAACTACGGTTTTGAGGAGTAACCCTAGAGGCCAATGGTTATCATATATAAGAAAAAAGGGAAGTAGGCCATGACTCATGATAAGAGGAGATGATAATAATAGGTTTGGGTCTATTGGGCAAATTAGGAACTTAAGGGAACATTAAGGGATAAGGATGTACCGGGGATTATGAAATTAGGGTTTCGAAGAGAACAAGGTCGTCCCGGGGTGGTTATAGGGCAGGATTCATACTTGAGTTGTGTATATTTGTGTGTTGTATCTAGAAAAAATAATATATGAATAAGATACTAATCACTTAAAATGGAAGATCACTTGAGTCGATCCTAGTTGTACATGCCGATCCACAAACAAGAATAGTGACTGGGAGTATTCTGTCTGAGAAGTTGTACCCAACCATTCCATCGATGAGAATAGTGGGATCCCACACTCAAGTAATTAAAAACTATTAAATGACAATAACTCTGATAAGACACTAATCACTTAAAGTAGAAGATCACATGAGTCAAGACATATTGTACCTTATTTATCGGTCTACCAATGAGCATAGTGGTCAAGAGTGTGTTGCCTTAGGGTTGTACTTTATTTACCTTTGCACTAGTGAAAATAGTGGGGTCCGAAACCCAAGTAATAAAACCCTTAGACGATAATAACTTCTGGAAAGACACTAATTACTTACGGTGGAACACCATATGGGTTAGGAAAATTTGTACCTTATTTATCGATTCATTAGTGAGAATAGTGGCAATAAGCGTTCTACCCTAGGGTTATACTTTATTTATTAGTCCATCATGAGAATAGTGGCCAAGAGCATGATGCCCTAGGATTATTCGTTGATTACCTTTCCATTGGTGAGAATAGTAAGGTCTCTAAACCAATGTGGATATAAAATTTATCAGTTGACTAATTATTGCACTAATATCATGAGTCTAGATAATAATTAATGAGCTAATATGATCTACTTATGTGCATGACATTCTTGTTGTGGTTTTATTGAAAAGTTGTGGGTTGATTAAGTGAATTACACCTCCTGCCAAGAATAACATGGTTTTTAAATTATACTACAAAGAGCATCACTTGAATGTTCCATTAGTAAGTTTTTTTTACTTCTAAGTGAATAAGCATTGGTAGCATATGATCTTGATGCATATGGCTATATTAATGAGTGTCACATTTCAATTAATTTATGCATAATTCAATTTTCATGTGATTGATATAACACATCTAATGTGTTGCATACGAGCCTTGCATATTTGTCTTGTATAATGGGTTACTCAGTGCCATTGTGCTGACAGGTTCATTTCTTGGGCCCCTACTTATTCAATGGGCAGTGGCCTTTTTAGGTTAGCTTACAAGCTTTCTTTAAGGTTATTCCTCAGGTTAAGAGCGTAGGGTTATCTAGGATTCAGGTCAGTAACTTGAATTGAAAGTGCCTGTATTTTCTTTAAAATCTTTTATATTTCCTTTCCGTTGACTTTTGTAATCACAGTTAGTGAGTTTTATTTAGAAGGTGAATTAACCCCCCTAACTATTACACTACTCTAATTTATAATTGTATTCTTAATTTTAAGCAAAGTAACATTTTAGCCTTAGCACTTGGTATCAAAACAATGGAGGATCTGGTACTCAGTATGGCTGTACTATCTTAAAATTTATTATCTTAGCTTTCTCTTGTAACTTTGAAAAATAAAATTTTTTCAGTAGTAAAATTTGAAGGTGTTACAATAGTTCACGATGAAAATAAATTCGAAGTGAAGAGAGAATGGGAGGGGTAAGGAACTTAAGGGTAATGATTAATTAATAATAATTAGATGGACACATAAGGGATTTTGTGTCATGGACAACCAATGAAAATAGGGAAAGTTATGGCATACAAGTGAATGTGATTAGAGGGGTAGGCATTTGTGGGGAAGGAAAAAACCAAATAAGGGAAAATGGGAACGAATGGGTAGTTAGGATGTGAATGTAATGATAAGGAAAACATTCATCATGAGATATGCACATAGCATAGGCCATGTTGAGTTGGGTATGTGTGTAGTGGTAGTGGTGATGTAGGAGCATCCTTATCCCAAAACCATCATTTGGTTAATAATATTATTGAATATGAGGGGAAAAAAGCCCTACTTATTTGGAAACATTAATAACTAAATTAAGATTATTTTTTTGTCATCATTAAAGGCCACATCCAATAGCCATGCATATCAAACTAAGCAACCACCCTTTTTGAGTTATTTTCATGGCTCATTCAAGCTCCTTACTCATGTGCCACCTTCTAACCCAAGCCTCGAACTATGAAGGACACGCCCAACCCTCAAAACTACCTACCTCATCTAAAGCAACTAGTGGGGACCACTAGTCTACCTAGACATTAATGACTAAGGCACAAAAGACTAAGGGAATGACCAAAATGGCAAGCCCGGTTTTATGATTGTAATAACACTTTTATGAAACTTTTGAACTTTTTATGTACTTGGTTAACCACCTATGTAAAATGCTAAGCTCTTATCTATATTTTGTTAGCTTTAATGGTGTCATCTAGCTTGATTCTATGACTCTTGCTTGAACTTCATCAAAATTTAGATCTAAAGGGGTGTAGGGGAAGGCTACGCACGATTGGGCCAGCAAGGAGTAGTAGGGGTTGAACTTTTTTTTTGTTAGTTAATTCTAAACTAGATAAGTTATTTGTGTTAGATAACTATCTAGTTTATACCCTAACCGATTCTACCCCTAGTTAGTTGAAGCATATCAAGTTGTAACTAGAAATCACTAACACTCTCTATAAATGTTAGAAAAATGAGAAATAGAACTCATCTCTTGGTTGCCATTATTTTCATGCTCTCTGCACTCAATCCCCTTTTCTTTTATTCTAGTGCAAAGATTGAAGAGTTAACTATAAAATCTTGTATGTTTTATTTTCAGAGTTCATACCTTAGATAGTACTTACAAGTGTAAGATATAAGGAGTCACCAAGGGTCTTATTTTCCTTACATCTTCAACCTCCCTTCTCTTTCTCTTTCGGATAGCACCACCCACACAACCTAAACTAGGTTTGAGCTGATTTGTATCAACATATGCATAAGGTGATGAGTTCATCTAGGATAGAAGGTTAAGATAAGTTGCTAAGGGTTTTGGAGGGTTGAGATCAAATCTCAGAGGATGAGGATAATATCTAGCCACAAAAACTAAGTTTTAGTGGTTTATTTTACTTGAAAAATGTTTAATTCAACTCCGATTATAAGGATAAAAATAAATGTAAAGTATGTTTACTTCATGTTTAATTTTATAAAACTAAAATGTAAGTCTCAAAGTTTCATAAATTTTAAATAACGAAATAGGTAGTTTTGATGTGTAAAACACAATCAAACTGGTTGAGACAAAAATAATGTTTTTTTTTCTCAAAACCTTAGTTTATCATTTCTAAAAATGACCAAGTGAATTAGAAAAATCTAAGAAATTTAAATATGACTAGCCTAGAATGATCTACGGGTATTTCGATGGCCAAAAGTGACTCGGAAAGTCTCATAGAATAAAATTATGAGTAAAGATGCAAATAATGAAATGAAATGCTTTTAACTTGTAAATAGGGTTTTGATTTTGTTTAAAAGATGTAATAAATATTTGAAACGTATAAATTTCTTATTGTTACATTATAGAATATATTTTGGAAAAATTGAGTGTCACATATAAGTTCACAAAAACATAAAACAAAGTATTTTACTTCCTATTTTCTCTAAAAATATTAACTTAGTAAATATCCAAAGATTTTTGTTAAAATTTGTTAAAGATGATTATCCTAATTACTACAAAAACCTGTGGGAATATATTTAGAAAAATAATTTGCAAAATAAACTCTTTTTTGGCTAAAAAATAATTCTTAATTTTTCGAACTACCTATTGCAGGCTCAGAAAGAACTCAATATTAAACTCATATTGAATTTCATCTAAATGTCCAAAAATACAAAACATAGAAAAACATCATTTGTCCTAATGTTGCTTAAGTTACTCCAATAGTACATCATAACCTTACAAAAAAACCTGTAGTCTAGATCGTCTTCAAGATCTTCATGTATCTTGAGTTCTAGTATTCTAATCTTCAATTTTGTTTTTCAAAAGCAACTTCAGTCTTATGAGTTAGTATATAGAACATATAAATTCATTTACTTGTTAGTATCAAAACCAAAAACTCAACAATTTAATATATACGTATTAGCGTGTGGATAGTGGGTTGTGAAAGTGAATAAGCCAAAGAAAGAACCAAAATTAATTTATATTTGTAGACACTTGTTAAGAATGAGGACACTCAGTTGAAATCTTAATTTACCAACAAAGCACTCTTCTATCCATAGATTTTAAGCGCCGATGGAGGATCAAGCCACGTTAAAATTATGTATATTTTTCTAGGAGCGGGCGCATGTGAAATCAATCCTATCAGAAGCAGAGATACAACGCGGTGTGTCAGGGGGTGAAAGGGGATTGCTAAAGCTCGGCCAATTCAAAGTGGCTTCCTTGCAGAGTATTTGGACCGAAACAACTATACGAAAAAAAGGCAGAAAAATATCATATACGTCAAATACCTCTTCTTGATTACCGCAGGTCGAACAAATTACAATAGCTTACCAGGTAGTTTCGCCTACTTGATCAAAAAAAGTTACTCCTCACTGCAAAATGATTCACAGAATACCAAAATTATTGAGCACAGTATGCTCCTATGCATCTTTCGTTACAGATGATATACCTTACATATGTACGTTAGAAACAATTTTATGTGCATCTGGAGCTTGAATTCTCTTTGACTCGAGCTTCCAAAATTGAATATCCCGGTGATTTTAATCTTAATATTCACATCTGGTAAAGCCTGTACGCAGAAAAATGGTCAACCGAAACCTATTTTCAATTGTTCACTAATAAACCGTGTTGATTTGCAACGAAGACGAGCACTCTGAGTCGGTTGACAACAAACGATAAAACAGTGTTACGAGTCATAATGGAGTGACAGATCGGGAATTATTATGGAGGTGCTGTGCGTCTCTCTGCAAGCAAATGGCTAAAGCGAGTGAGGACCAAAAAATAAGGAAGATGAAAACAACATTAGACACTCAACAATCCAAATTCCATAACCTGCAGATGTGAGAAGCTTCTCAACACGAGCAACTATGTGTTTGCCGTACATGTACTTCTTCAAAGCATTCAAATGGACCTTAATGCGTGACACAATCAACTCACGGGTTTCAACATCAGATGTTTCGAGGACTTTTTGCACAACATAGTTTCCAAACTGATCTTTCATCATGGCCTGCAAATTTCAGTGTCAGCTATACAGCAAGCATCGAATTTAAGTATGCTTACATGTTCAGAAGCTATATGCGTAGTATTTTCTCACTGCGACTGACATCTTACCCACTGTTTTTTTAGTTCTGATATTCGTCATAGCAGAGTGAAAACAAAGCATATTCATGCTAAATCATATACAATTTTTCCTGAACTGAAGAAGTTTAAAATTGTATGAACGAAGTTAGCTGTTTTAAAAACAAGCAAGGCCCCCAATGAAGCAAAACATGCACACATCCACACAAACACTTCAAAGGAAGAAAAAGAAGAAACGGCTGAAAAGAAAAGGCAACACACAGATGATAGTTGGACAAAGTTCACTGAAAAGTTCCCAAGAATTTCATACAAACATGTGGTGGCTGGCTTTCTGCACAACGTACAAACTCTGATGAAAACAGCAATCCCACAAAATGCTGCATGTTTATGGTTCGTTCCAATTCAAATGCAGAACAAAACCAGGATTATGAATGGGAATATCTTCTTCCTCATATCTATGGGGTCGAGTGGCTCACTACTCACTAGGTTTCCGGACATTGACAACAGCAGCAATTAGAGTTCATCCATCATCTTGTCCATATGAAATTAGCAGAACTATTTTGGAGAGTTTCTAATTGGCATTTTGCACAATCCAGTTTCATAAGAAATGATTATGGCAGAAAAAGACTCCTCAATGTCTTTTGTTTTCAGCATGGACGAAAGGCAGGAGAATAGTTAGTCCCATGGAGTTTCTGTTGTAGCAGAAATCAAAGAATTGTTGAATAACAAGAATATGGGACTGCTTATTCTCCTTTCTCTAAATTCAGGAAAAAAACGGCACTTCCATATCTTTTGGCAGCAGTAGAAAACTTTTGGTGTAGATAATGTTTGAAAAGGTGCAATCAAGAGCAAGGTGCAAGGAGATCATTCCTCGGGCTTTTTTTTATCCTAGGTGAGGCAACATTAGCAACTAAGGTGTACACCTTACTAAAGATTTGATATTTTTAGGTTTTAATTTCCTTCAAAAAATTACACAATCAATATGGTAATTAAATCTTAGGTTATGAAGAAATTAGAGGAGGGATAAATATATAATTTTGCATGGAAAAGGAAATAGAAGTATTTATAACTAAGAAGGAAACTCTAGTTAGCTATTTTTAGGCTTTTATTTTTATAAGTATGGTAACTAAATCTCACATTGGGAAGGAAAGGGAGAGGAAAAAAAGTTGTGGAAAAACCGATAGACATAATTTGGAGTGGAAAAGGAAAAGAAAATAGGTACTGCACAAAAGGAAAGAAAGACAGAGAAAAAAAGATCGTGAGAAGACTAATAGACATAATTTTTTGTGGAAAACAAACTGAAAACATTTGTTGCAGAGAAAGAAAGAAGAGATCACATAATTTTAGGAATATCAAAAGCAGTACAAGACTAGGCAATTTTGGCGCCTTACTTTGCCTAGGAGCATGCCTTCAGCTTGCACCTAGTCTCTAGATCTTCTATTGCCTAAGTTCGTCCTAGGCCTTTACAAACACTGGGTGATCATTCCCCAATTCATACAGCTTATCTGCTTTTAAGCAACCTCTCCTAGCAAGAGATATTGGAAAGGATGGTGGAAAAGTTTCAAGCCTTCGGGAGCTCAAAGCAGAAAGGCGTGATTGCTTAAACTCTATTTTCTATGCCACTGCTGCAACTTGTGGCACAAATCATTAATCAGAATTAAGATCATTTTGAAAGAAAACATTTGTCTGAAGGTTTGCTTAAGAAGCCTGTTGGTGCACTGTTTTAGGAGTTTTTATTAAGGCAAGTGTTTGTTGACAAGGCTGATGTCAATGCAAGGTGGCAGAGTGTAGCTGCTCTTTAGGCATGCTTCGTATGCAGCAACTAAATGAGAACCTTCAGTGCATGTGAATACATTATGAGGTAAGAGGTCAAGAAGCTATTTGCAAGATTTTTTTCCTTTTCATCTCCAACAACCTCTCTCTCACCCCTAGATCAGATACCTACTCACTATCTCCTATACCTTGCTCTCTATCTTCACCCCTCTTCCTCATTGACATTTACCCACCACTTTCATCAACACCATCTTGGCCACAAACGCAACTATTCCCCTCACAGCACCCACCCCTCATAATTAGCGAAAAGGAAAATAAGGATAAGTTCCCTCTGTCCTTCATCTTATTATTAGAATCAAGGTCCAGCACTAGCTGTGGGAAATTGTGGTGGGGACGTAATGGGGAACTGTTGTGGGGGTGGTATTGGAGGATTATGGTTGAAGGAAAGAGAAGACATTAAAATGAACCAAAACATTGTTATTCGGGAGTTGGCCATAATCTGATGTAATGTAAGATTCCATACAATTTTTATCTCCATTGAAAGGCATGTCATACACCCAGATCCAAAATGGTGCAGAGATGAAGTCAACCACCGAGGGTTGTACATCCTTGTGGAACAAATCTAAAAGCAAGAGGTGTTTATCAAAGTATAAAAGACCACTCAACACCACCCATTCTACTTCCCTTAATTTTGTAAGATCAAATATGAAAAGTTTATGTTCAAGTTCCGTGATGAGCATATTATTGTTTGCCTTCGATATCATCAAAAAGGTTGATCAAAAAGCATTATTTTTGAAAGCCCTGTCAGTTGAAGCTTGCCACCAAGAGACGTGTCCTACCCATCTCTTAAAAAGGCCAAAATGGTCTGATATAGCCCTTTTTAATCAATTAGCATATGATTTATTCAATATTATTTGATATCTGTAAACTACTTAGTCTCATTTAATATCTTTAGGTACTTTTGTTAGTTGATTGTTCAAGATTTCATCTAGATATTAGATAATTATCCTTTAGGTATATCATTAAGCAACATTCATGCGATGTAAATATCATTCTTGGTGAGTGGGAATTTTTCTAAGCAGTTAATCTAGCTTGTTGGCTTGTATTATATTATACTATAAAAATGGCAGCCATGAATAATAAACAAATTGAGAGAATTAACAAAACAGTCAATTCCCTAGATCCTTAACAGCCCCTCTTTCTCTCTTTCTGCCCTAGCAATTGGGCACCACCATACTTGGTGTTGTTGAGCGCCATTCCTCAAACACACATGCTCCCTTTACTTGCTTGTTTCCTCAATTCCTAGCTAATGGTATACAAGAGAAGAAACTGCAATTGCGCTAATCCAAGGACCAATCCTCTGAATCCTACTCCTAAAGATTGTGGCAGGATCCTCAACTATAGACCATAACAGAGGCTGTTTGATTCAGTCATCTTCTTCATCACTCTCAAGGTCACATGTAATAACATCATGAAAGGTAACTTTTTAAATCAAATTAAGGCAATTGCATCCAGTAACTAATTTATTCGTCATAGCATAGCAAACTAAACCAAGTCTAGCCCTTAAATTTGAATAGGGAGACGAATGGAATGGACATAAAAATTAAGAGTAAAGATGCTTAGATAGAAAAAGGAGATGGTGGGAAACCCTAGCCACCAAAAGGAGGCTCTCATACCAGCTTAGTAAACTACCAGACCTTCCATGGAAAAATCCCCACTATCTCTATATGATGGGAGATATGAAGGTAATAAACAGCAGAAAGCCAGATATTGAATTTCTACTTGTCTACATGATTTCCTCTATAGCAACGCTAAAAAAGCAACTTGTAATCATGAGAATTAACTGACAAAAACGTAGTGCATGATGGAAATTCAAATTAGCATGCAATATATGTCACAAATGCTTGATATGATAAAGCAGACAAGATAACTCTATAAAAACATATGATTATTATGGAAACTGAATTAACTAAAAAAACCTTGTTCCCTCGGTTTCTAAAAGTTCTTTTGGGTGTAACCTTTTCTTTCGTCCAAAAAGAGTCATTCAAGAAAAGTCAAAGCCTAATTTTCATGTTTACCTTTACTTTTTTCTCTTTCATCTTGTATCCATTTATTGTTATGTTGTTTTCGAATGGATGACATGACTGTAATATTATAGATAAATTTATTAGCTACTAAAAAAGTCTGTAAATTGCTAAAATGACTTGTTTTAAGAAAGGGATGGAGTATTTAACAGACAGCAGCAGTCAAATGTTATTTTGAACTTTGCAGAATACCGATTGGAAATGAACTTCCAAAGGACATGACTGATTGAGTGTGCCAAAAGGGTAAAAGGTTTGATTAGTGTATGTATATATATATATATATATAAACTAAGTGCTTTTAAGAGAATTCATCATCTTTGCTTTATCCCCTCAAAAACAATGAAGCAACCTATGAAAGGTAACCATGGCAAATCTACTATGCAAGTTGGAAGGAAAACCAAACATCACCTGTAAGGGTTCATTTTCATCTGTGGAGCCCAGCATTTCATCTACCAGAAGCTGACGATCTTGAGGACTGCCAAAAGCTAAGCATTTTTCAATTACATTAGAAGCAAACTTCTGCTGGCTCATCTTCACTATTTGTCCTGCAAGCTTGCTAATAATGACAGATCTTTCTTGTGCTTTGCCGAGTCTCAAAACATGCTTAGAGACAAATGAAAGAGCTTCAGGAATTAGAGTAGACAAGGCTGAAAATTGTAGAAACATAATCAAAAGAAAAATCACTTCTTCCTGGCATCATCACAATGGTTGAAAAAAAAGTGGAAGTGAATGAAAATGACATATGCATGATCTTTTGAAAATCTCAAGCTGTTATCTGGAAGGAAAAAAAAAACAATATTTCCTTGAAAATGAGACAAAGTAAATCAATTGAAATGCCTGCTCCCTCGCAGTTCCACAATCTAGAGCAAAAAAAAAAAAAAGCAGGCGGTGATGGATGGGGAGATGAAGCCAATTTTGACAAATTAGATGGAGGAGGTCCTTTGCAGTGTTTGTGTCGTTTGACATATTGTCATTGCTATAGAAAGTTCCTGACAGAGCATGGTCAAAGTGGACAGTACTACTTGATATGTTACTACAATACAAAAAATGGATAGGAGCTAGAAAAACTGAAGTCATGCATGGGAACGCCTCCAGAAATTTCATATTGAAAGCAAAGAGAATGAAAGAAAAATGATTCAATAGGACTTGTTAACAAACCTCTCCTAGAAAGCAAACTCAATTTTTTCTTTCCTATCAATAGTGCACAAATAACTACTAATTAATCCTCAAATGGAGGATATTTCAACATGGTTCTTCGAATGGAGGAGAAGATAAGTTGTGAGGAGTTTGACATCCAGAATGTTCAAGACATCTCAGACTGTGTTCAAGAGCTGGGATTGACAGATAATAGAGGATATGGTTGTTTTTTGACCTGGTGTAACAACAGGGAGGGTATTGATGCTATTGCTTGTAAGCTTGATCAAGCCATGGTTAATGTTTCATGGCTATCTTCTTATTGTCATTCTTTTGCTGATTTAAAATCCCCTGCAGTGTCAGACAATAGCCCCATTGTGGTTTACCTTGGCTTACAGCATGTACCAGTAAAGATGCCATTGTACGTGTATGCTAATTGGTGAGACACTGAATCTGAAATATTAGACTCATGCATTTGCCTGGAAACTCATGGCAATATGACACTCCAAGGGTGTTAGCTTGGGATGTTACATGTGTCACTGAGAGAATATTCTTCGCCAAGTATAGTCTCAACAACTTTGTTCATAGAGAAGCAGTGTCAACAAGTGCGAATAAGAAAAGCAGGTTGGATTAATAATATCTATTTGGTTTCATAGAACCCTAAAAACAACAAAAAAGGTACCATGAGATCATGACTCAAATCCTCATGATAAACGCAATTTAGAAGATTAGATCCTTGTTTGTTCTACTGGCATAAGAAGAGAAAATGGGAATATAGAAATCATTCCTTAAAAATATACATGTTTATTATTTTGTAATGATGGGAACTAACGAAATGAAACTACCTGAAATCTTACATTTCCATTATTTGTACGTTGTGCATGAGTTGGGAAGAATAAATTAAAAAAAGACATGCATTAACATTTTATTTTTCCAATCCATTTTACTACCTTCTCTTCATAAATAAAGTTCTTTTAGTAAGAAAATTATGTTTAAAAATAAAGTTCTTTTAGATTAGTTAATGCTTATTTTCCATTTTTACCTTACTATTTCTCTTTCTTCTTCCATGCATTATTTGTTATATTATTTTTCAATTAAGGGTATAATTGTAATATTAGGGTATATTTATTACCTTTTAAAATAGTGTGCAAATTGTTAAAAAAAAAACTTTTCCTATGAAACGGAGAGAGTATTAAATACCAGACAATGTAACAAAATTAGTTTTGCATAAATTTCTTAAAAGGAAATCTACCATTTCCATAGGTTACACTCCTTATCAAAGAAGGTCCGAAAGTATTGGATTTGCCTCTTATTTTCCTTGTCTTTATTATTACCGTCACATTATATAGTCAAGTATTCAAATTGATCATACTACCTCCGGAGTAAAACCAACTAGCGATCAACATATATGTCAGCTAATCAAAGGCTCCCCAGATTGATTTAACCAACATAAAAAGCTCCAATTTAAAATTGATTAAACTGAGGCTGGAATGATGAATAAACTTTTTTCTCAAGAGAAAATTTCCGGAAAAACTGCCTAATCATATAATCAGAAACCAAATAAAGTTAGAAAAGGGATACCTGAATGACATAATTTCCATACTGATCATGCGCCAGGTGACATACAGCCTGCATGATTTCATCCATGATGATCTTCTGCGTACTGGGATCATGACAATGCTCCAGAACTCTCTGTAACCATTAGATAATTCATAGTAGTAAGGAAAATAATCCATAGTGCAAAGGCTTCAAATATAATAAACAGATATAGATAAGAACTCCAGAAGATACAAACAAAACCCACACCCAACCTGGATGACACGGCAGCCATAAGGATGAGTTGAAAGTGGAATAACTTGACCAAAAAGTGTAGAGATGATAAATTGAATTCGATCTTCAGGGACACACTCAATACACTTCTGGATAACATGATTACCATTTTGATCACGAACACATTTCATGACTGAGCCTTTCAGTTCTCCCACCATCTGGATTTTCTCATCCAAATCAACCATTTCTAGGGCCTAAATAGCACCACAAGAATAGGCCATTTCAGTTTATACATGAAACAAGAACTTTAAAAGTATTATGACTATACATCATGCAACATATAAAGTAGGTGACATTAGAAAAGTGCTGAGGAAGATTATGTTCTCACTAATGTCATATTATGCTAAACTTCTTTAAGATTCTAGACACATCAGCATAAGTGAAGTTGTAGAATTATGGCAATACTGTGATGACAGAAAAACAAGATTATCACGTACTTGTCCCTAACTATATATATGGGGTTCTTCAACAGTTGCAGTTATTTGTTCTCAGCATTGTCATGAATTAAAAGGCCAACAAGAGATTTACAAATTAGAAAACTTCCAGCCAGCAACTTAAATGTTAGGATAATGTTCAGGTATTCTCTAATAAGTCACCTAAATAGCACTAGGACCATGGCTCAAAAGGGGATTCCTAGTAACGACAGCAGTGGCGCAACCAAAAATACTCATAGCATTGAGTCCCACTGAACATGCTCATCCAAACTAACCGGAACAATTACCCTATTGCTCAAGCCCAAGGGATTGTTGGTGTATCTTCAAACTAAATGCAGTTTCCTTTGGATGGAGGATGGAAGTGATCCATATCTGAGGGTTGTTGTGGAGGTGGAAAAGGGCTCAGAGTGAACCCTCACACTCGGTCTGTTCAGGAGGAGTTCTAGGGTGTCCTCCCCTAAAACAGAGCAACTTCAAAATGGGTAGCAGACACCTGGGACTGTGAGAACAGACTACGGCAATACAACTAGAAGGCGACACCAAGAATTTTTGGTAGAGTTGCCGACGGTTGGAGACCAAAGAGAGGCCCAAGAGGGGAATTTGGCGGCGCTAGGGGTGCCTTGCTGGAGGTCAACAGGTAGTGGCAAGAGGACAGGGGTTGCTTTGTAGTGTCAAGAATGGCGGTGGGGTGTTTTGATACTACAGTTTATATAAAAAGCAGGATTGAATAAAAAAAATTAAGAAAACATTAAAGAAACTACAAGTTGATGATACCCAAATTCTCTTACAATATTGAAGGACCCTCTGGGTGACTAAGATGAGGAACACATAAAAAGATAAGATAGAAATGGATGGATGGGACTTGCGTTGAACAGAGTTGGCAAACCTGATCTAAATCGAAAAAACTAATGAAAACTAGCCCAGTCTAAAAAACCGAACTAACTTTAATTTTAAAAAAATATCAACTCTTACCATAACTAATCCTATCCAATGCTTATCCAAATCCTAATATAACACAAAAAATTAATAATCAAAAAACCATCTAACTCAATTTGATATTACCAATGACTCAATATCACCTTAGATAATATAAGCCTAAAAAACAATTGACCCAACCAAATGAAGACTAACCCCCAATATTTTCCAAAAAACTATAAACTAGAAAAGATCTAACCCAAACTAATGTTTGTCTGCGACTCGACATCCTTGGGAGATTCACATGTAAGAAACGTTACTTGTTGCAATAAATTATAGTGACAAATTCAATTTAGTCACAATTGTTTGTCATAAAGTGGCAAATTAAAATTTAGTTACAACATGTTACTATGACACAAATAGTATATCTTGTTGGAAAAATATTATACTACTATAATCAGAAAATAATTACCACACTTAATTAAATTATCATATAACCAAAATATTTTTCATCAACCAATTTACCAAAATACTATTAATGAATCAAAAAGGTATATTACTATTCTTTATATGGGTTTGCGAATAATTGGTTTTATACTACAAAGTGGATGAGGTAAGATGTAATTTAAAAATATTACTTCCTCTATTTCACAATATAAGCCCCCTATGGGTTTCAAGATAAACATTGGCTCTTAATTTCTATTAAAATATAACATATATTATAATATAAAATATTATTGTTATATAACTTATATTCATATTTAAAAGTATTTTCATAACATTATTTTTTTATAATTTTTATCCATATATATTGAAAGGTATTCATGGCCAAAGTTTACCTTGAAAACCGTTGGGGCCTTATATTAAGAAACGACTTATTAAATACATTGATATTATTTTTGAAACTAAATATGATTATGATATTTCCCTTACAATTTACATTCACATCATCTAATAAAATACTGCAAAAATATCTAAATTTGTTCTCGATTATTTACCATCATGTAAACATATTAACAATATTATTGCAATACCCACATTTTAGATCCCTTAATGTGTGTTGATTCATGTGCTTGATCATGTTTGAAGTGTATTTAACTGTGGTTTGGGTGTGTGTTTAAGTTTGGTTTTCAAAAGGGTTGGGAAAGGATTTAAAATTTGAGAGACTCGGTTTCCTTGGGAATCAGTCAACTAGTTTGGGGACATGCCAATCCATTAGTTTATGTTTTCAGGGAACATTTTAAGCAAAATTTTTAAACCTGAAGAACCAATCAATCACTAGCAGACTAGTCAACTAGTTGTGCCAAACTAGTTAACTGGTTCCTCAAAGCTGTTGTATTTCGGGCTCAAATGATTTTAAATCTTCTTCTAATGGTTGACTAGCTTTAATATATTTATGTAACAAGTTTATAAATCATTTTGGGGAAATTTCTGAATTGTTTCAATCATGATGGAAGCATTATATCATGATAAAGGGACAATTCTGTGCAAAAAGAGATTTGATAACCTAAAGCATCTTTTTCACCTTATTCCTCCTTTCCTCTCTCATGTGTGCACCTCAAAATAGGAGATTTTGTTCCCAACACTTCTGCATTTAGCTGAAGCTTCTGTCTTTCTCACTTTTTGTCTCCTTTCCCCTTGTTTGCTATTATTTTTTGGATTGACATCTTCTAAAACACCTCCTCTTTCACCCTTTCAGCTTTTGAACCAAAGTTAACCCTATGTGCCTCTAAAATCTTCCCCAGCTAGTCTAGATTAGAGCTAGGCAATAGGGTTTTAAGTTATATAACCCCTCACACCCCATTTCCACTTAGACTTCTACTCGAACCCTTTTCTCCTTTAACGCTCTTAACTAGTGAGCTCTCCCCTGCCTTTGCATACCTTCTTCCTCTCTTCTAGTGCACTCCATTTTTTATCTCTTTTCCTTCTTCCAATCCTTCCTCTAGTTTTCTATCAGTTTTCTTAAACGAAAGAGAGTTGTATTTAGGAGACGTTGAAGATTGAGCACTCTCTCCTCTTGATTTTTCTGATTTTTGGGAGAAGGTTGGTTTTCTTTAAGTTTTCAGCCTTGTTTTCTGTAATACCCCATATTTTTTTTAAATGTTAAATGAGAATTATGCCAATTTTTGGGCCTTTGATTTTGATTTAATGTTATGATTGGGTTTGAGGCAAAGTTTGATTTGAAATAAGGTTGTAAATTGAAATTTAATGAGTTTTCAGGCAAATTGAAATTGAATATGTTAGTTGAATCAATTAAGTTTAATAAATTATTACATATAATTTGCTATAGGTTGTACTACTAATATATATAACTAGAGCAATAAATATTTAAATAGATTTAATATAATAATTTACCATAATTACCCAAATATAGTGGCGACAAAAATTCGAACATAACTATTGTGGCAAAAGCTATTACCATTAATTATCTAGTTTTCAACCAAAGTAATGTCATAAATTATATATCTTTTGCAACAGTATAATTGTTTTAGTAGTAACCTGGTGCTTGTCATAGTTATTTATTGTAACAAAAATTAAAGCTACAGTGACAAATATTATGTCGCAATGTATAATAATTCTTGTAGACTACTATTATATACTCCCTTTGGTGGTAGTAGTAGTAATATTATGATAATAACTATTACTACTATTACTAGCAATATTATTACTAGTAGTAGTAGTAATAATACTAGAGGTATTATTATGATAATTATTGCGATTATTATTACAAGTATTGTCGTTGTCATTATTATCATTATTGTTATTGTTATTGTTACTAATACTACCACAACTATTATAATGATTAATATTATTGTTACAATAACTATCATTATCATTAATATTACCGGTAGTGGTTGTAGTAGTAGTAGTAGTAGTAGTAATAAAAATACTGCTTTTATTCATTACTACTACTACTATTATTATTATTATTATTATGATCATCATCGTCGTCGACATCATCACTAGTATTATCATTGTCGTGGTCATCATTGTTTCCAATCTAAAAAACGAATATGCTATCAATTTTTTTAATTTGAAAATCAGTTCATTAGTAATTACTATTATTGCAACTATCATTACCATTATTAATTTATCACAACATTATCATCATTATTTCCAATCTAAAAGAAGAAAAATATTCTTTCTAATTTTTTGATCTGAAAATCAGTTTCAAGATATGAATAAATGACACAATTTTTCAGTTTTCCATGGAGAATTGTTTGCATATTCTCCATAAAAAACTAGAGATGGAAAAAAAAAATATATATATATATATATATTACAAAAGTAAATATAGCCTGATCATTAAAATTTGCAAAGATAAAATAATGGGAAAAAAATAAATGATTCAACATGATTAACTTTAAATCCAAACAAACTAAAAGCTACATAAAGAAAAGCGAAAAAAAAAAAAAAAGATAAAAGATAAAATAACCTCAAATGACCTAAATTCAAAATAACCTAACCTATTCACATCCTAAAATAGTAAAATAAACAAGCATGACCCGAACATGAATCAAACACAAAATAAAAGATAGAATAACCCAAACTTATCCAAACTCAAAATAACCCAGACTTATCCGAACTCAAAATAATCCAAATTCGAACCAAACGTGATCCAAAAGATAGAATAATATAAGTTTACCTAAGCCTAAAATTATATGAACCTCAACACAAACCAAATTTGATCCAAATAATTAAATAACCCAAACTTCTCTGATCTCAACCCATCCCGACTTGAGAGGGCTTAATGATCCAACATGACCTATACTAAAATCAACCCAAATATGACGTTGATCTAATATAACCTGACCAACCCAATTGCCACCTCTAGTTTTAAGGGAATCAAGGGACAGAGGAAGGGAGTGAGAAATGGGGTATGGAGGGATATTAATTCTGAATTGAAACTGCAACTAAAATAAAGGATAGAGAAGGGAGTAGTGAGACTTCAGGTATATGTTGGATTACTCAAAAACGGTTCCAATTGAAATAGAAATTGCAACAATTTTTACCCAATTTTTTATATAAATTACAAAATACGGGAACAATATGGATAGCTGAGGTTATGGGTACCATAAGAGGCCATAGCTTATAAAGTAGAATACGTTCCGGTCATAATATTTTGCCATGCAATCTGAAAAGATCCCAGGCTAGGAACAAGATAGAGTAGAGAGGAGGATTGGAGAACATGCAAAAGTATCCCTAATGTAAGAAATATGCGTATAGATTTGGCTAGAGTCACACTCTAAATTGGAGAATGCACCTTCTGAATTACCCTGCATCCATACATTTGAAGGCTGAGAGCAAGAACATGGCCAGTAAGCTGAATCGTCAACTCCTTTCTCTGACTTCCAGTACCATGTTCAAATAACTGCATTGAACATAGAGGTTAAAAAGGACTCAAGATTAGAGCAAGCAGAACCAGTTCAGCAAGAACTACGTACTTTCTGTATGACATAATTCCCAAAGACATCAGTCATTAAGGTGCGTGCATGAGGAACAATCTCAGGGAATAGTTTCACCTTCTCTTCCTCAGCTGCTGTTTCTAGTTTCTGCTGGATGAACCGGCTCCCACATTGATCCATGCTACATTGTATATAATATCCATTCACATACATAAAATATAAATAAAATGATGAAGCTGCAACATATATCGAGATGACTAGCCATCAGAATAAACAGACCTGAATTCCACCACATGACCAACAATGTCCGAAAGTTCAAAACATCTGGTTTTATTGTTTTTCAACTCTTCTAACAAAGTCATACTGAGCCTGCCATCCATGCCAGCTCTAACATTTGTATTCCATAACCCCATTGATCCTCCAACTGAACTTTTCATCACAGAAGTAAACTGACGATGATTCTGAAGCATAGGAATTACAGGTTGGAAAGCATACAAATAATTTCCCAAGTTAACCCCCTCGTACTCCATGCCAAGTTCATATGACGGATGTTCATAATATCCATTATTTCCCTGAGACTTCCTGAGAAGAGACAGATCAAACTTCCGTTTGTGCTGCGCAAGCAAGGTCTCAAGATGTGCTTTCTGCAACCCAACCAACTCTCCAGGTGGTGGACTGACAAAATTACCTCTCGAAGCACAGTTTTGACTAGATGGAGTGCAAGTTGCATAAGAAGAACTTTGCAAATGAGAGGAATCTATTCCCAACAAACAATTGTTGGGCTGCACATGGTTGTCACTTCCACCATTACATGTCAAATCTATATTTGCCAATGAAGATGGAAGTCAAAAGAAAAGTAGACATCAGAGATACATAGCCAGGCCAAAACTTCCAATTATATGTTCCTAGTAGAAGGAAAATACAATACCTGCATTAAGATGATAGCTGGCAACAGAATTGAAATTCTGATTGACGGAGTATTTATGAGAAGTGCAGCCAGAAGATGCAAATTTTGCATTCTGAAAATGATTTGGAATTCCATCCAACCCTCCAGCAGGCAAGGAACAGTGTTGTGAATTCTGGTTGGCAGAAGAAATAGTTCTTTTCGGGAAACTCAATTGGCCATCGAAACTTGCTTTGGCAACACTGGAGTTTTTCATAATTCCATCTTTTGTAAGATGATCAGCAGAAACGGAAAGGGCAGGCAACTTCTCTGCAATGGAAATACTACTTTCTGAAAGACTTAGACTAGACAAACTCGTGGCGATGTCAGGAACCTTTTCCCAGCTGGAGGAGCAGCTTCCACCATTAATGTTTTGATTCATCCTGCCTGGAAAAACTCCACCTGCTGAGGAAAAGCTGGAAATAGTAGACCTACCATCAAGTGGAACCTCAGGTGTAGAATGTATTGGCAAAGGGTAGCCTGCAGAAGTAGGAACTAGGTGAGAAACCATGGAACTATGGCTCTTAACCCTGACTAAGCCAAACTCTTCAGTGTCCAGTCGATCACATAAGTCAGCAGAATTTGAAAGATCACCAAAAGCAGTTCGACTAGCAGGGCTAGACAAAGGTCCTGTTAAAGAAGCAGGCCTATCCAGCCCATCCTGCAATATAATCCTCAATGGTCAGAAAGAAGACAATCAACTGAAAGAGTGATACATGTAGCTCTTAGACAAAACAGATGTGACAAGACGTGAACGTCTACAGGAATTCCCTAAATAAAAACCAAATGACCAAAGTATTGAACTGATGTGGCTAATATCAACAGCGAGGCAAGGTGATGTGCAATATCTGGTATATCAGATTTCTAGCTCCCTTCATAAGCTGTCAAAGGAAGCCATATGACCCACACTACCATCTATTAAGGACTGGAAAGTTGGTCCGGTTTGTATGCATTTTGGGTGTTTACACCATAAGCACCCAAAAGGTTGAAACTATGCAAAATATAAAGGTATCAAATTTTCTCAGTGAAAGAAAAAGGCGTACTAAGATTAGGCATTGTGTTTCAGCCGAGAAATATAACAGTAAAAATGCCATGTCTACACAAATATACAAGTAAAAGTGCGAACTACACCTCAATCCAACTTAAGAAAAGATAAAAGAAAAAATGATTGGATCAAAAACAGCTACATTTTATGCAATAATATTTATTCAACCCTTTTATGGTCGCACATGATGTTTCAGTTAATGAATCCATCAGTCCCCCAATCAAGTGAGAAACTATAGCTTTCGGTCTGAGAAAACAGATAGACATAAATTATTTATATCAATCAGAAAAAAAAAACGAACGAAATTCAAATAACAAGAGGGAACTTGAAGAATAGAACACATAAAACAAATTCAGAAGCAGATTTCTCACCTGAAGGATATCAGCAAAACTCCTCCTCCTTCCACCAAGTCTGGAACCTCTCAACCCAACCAGACCATCAGAACTTTTATCATTCCATTCATTAGAAGCATGCGGAGAAAGATTGCTCGTGAGTAGCGAGCTTGAGTCAATCACCCCATTTTCCCCATTTTGTACATAGTGAGCAGGTTGTAATAAGAAAAAAGAAGAATTATCCTCAATATTCATCGAACCCTTCTTCCTCAAATCCCCTATTGCTCCAAGTGTCAAACCATTACCCCTAATCCTTTGCTGCATACGCCATTCCTCCTTCGACAACAATGGTGGGGGCATCCTCGGATTAATGTTATCATGTGAATAATAGTATGCAAGGTAAGCTGGGTGCGATCGCATTTCCTCTTCAGACATAATCCCACTGGTACGGCCACCCCCATCTTTCGCCTTACCTGACTCTGGCTTCCTACACAAACTACCGATTGCATCAAGTGACCCCTGGACTGTTGGTGGAGCACTACCACTCCGATGAATAGTCAAATCCCTTTCTCGATCATTATTATCTACATTGTGCTTTTCTTGCAGCAGCAGCTCTAACTCATTCATCAAACTATTTTTCGAATTACTATTTTGTTCCATCATTCCATGATTAGCCAGAGACGTCTTCAATTTCATCCCCGATGGCATATCCATTTTCTTACCAGTTGTCATGTCCAAACCTTAGCATAAAAAACAAAATCAATATATATTACAACAAAAAAAGGAATCACATACGCAGAAAAGAAAGACATAAAACTGACGAGAAAACAGAAATGAATTGGAACTACAGAATAATAATCTCCTCAAGAGATTCAAATGCTAGCGATATATATCCAGATGAAACATCCGCTTGATCATTAACAGGAAATCAATACCGCATTTATCAACTTGATTTTAGACTAATATTCTAATAATAGTCAATTGTTAAACAAATTTACGGACTACGTCGAAACTACAACCGAAACCAAAGTTCCTAAAATCTATAAAATACTATTGACGTTGTACCGGATGTGGAGATAGTTTTAACGTAAATGAACGTCCTTGCAATTGGCAATTATAGGCAAATGAATGACGAAATCAGATGTTCAAGCCATGTATGGTCTGAAAGCGGCTAATCGAATTGCAGATCTGTAGTCGAGTTTTAATTTTGCTTTTCACTTGGAAAGGAGAAACTTTGATGTGGGATTTGAGTGGACAGAGAGAGAAATCGAAAGAATGTGCTAAAATGAGGATGGTTAATCGAAACGAAACGCTCGCCAGAGAGCGAGCTGGTGTGGGGGGAGGGAGGGAGGGAAGAGCGCGACGTGTCGGGTTGTTAGCGGGAAGGACATGAAATATGCGCCGTTGATTTTATGTTGAACGGTAGATGATGTCCTAGTTAATCAGCCTACCTGCATGGACCGATGGACGTCGAAAGGAAAGAGATCACGATAAACAGAATTTCAAAGAGGGATAAATTCATACATTATTCATGTCACGTACAACAATATCGGTTAACAGAAGACAAATCAATCTAGCACGAGGAAGACAGGTTACTGGTTGCAAATTCAGCCAAGCTATCGGCTGCTCCACTGGAAAATTTTGGGAACGGCTCGTCGGAATAACTAGTGTGTTGTTGTAAAAGTGATCTGCTTTTGTTAATAACAGAGTACACATCATGGAGTATTATCCTTACCAGTGATGCAATCAACTATGGCGTCAGCATCACTCTCCAACATTACATATAAGAAATCCTTCTCAACTCCACATGAAGAAATTTATAGCCTGCAAGTCTTTCGGCCTTTATGGAAAACAAATAGACAGTAACTATTATCTCATGAGTCCGGGGTAGATATAAACATTAAAGTAAAGGTGGTGATCGGGTCTGTTAGGTCGGGTTCGGGTCGGGTCATTTGACTTTTGTGGATCGGGTCAGGTTATTTTGGCTCATTGCCTTATTTGGGTCAGGTCTGGTCATTTAATATTAATTTGTCGGGTTGTGTCGAGTTCTAGTTAAGCAAACTTGACTTCGGGTTATTTTAGGTTAACTTAACTGATAGGGTCAGGTTGATTTCGAATCATTTTCTTGTTCACATGATTAAGTGATTTCGGCCCATTCGGGTCATTTAGTGTAATATAATGGGTTGGTCCCATTGGATCCAAGTTGTTTCAAGTTAACTTGATGGGTCAGATCATTTCGTGCAATTTGACAGGTTGGATTTGAGTAATTACCAATTAACTTGATAGGTCGGGTCAAGTCTAGTTTTGATGAGTTGAGTCAAATCGGGTTTAGGTAATCATCATTTATTATATTATAAATATTAAAGACAATCATAAGATTATTATTGCAGATAAATGAATTAAGAATATTAGATGTACTTTATTTTCATAAGTAAATAGTAAAGATTTTTTATAAATTTTAATAATAAAAAACATCGCATGATTGAATCTAATAAAGATGTTTATCATTTTTTCTGATTTATTTGATTACTTAAAATATTTAATTACTTAAAAATAATAATTTTTTAAAATAAAGGTGATCATAGCATGACTATATAATGTATAATTATCATTTATTACATCATAAATATTAGAGACAATCATAAGATTACTAGTATAGATAAATAAAATAAGAATATTATATGTACTTTATTTTTACAAGTAAATAATAAAGATATTTATAAGTTTTAACAATATTATATTTGATTACTTAAAATATTTATAAATTTTACAAGTAAAAATACTAGATATTTATCATATATTTTATTTATTTGATTACTTAAAAAAGATAATTTTATAAAATATAGGTGATCATAAACATGACTACACAATGTATAATTATCATTTATTACATTGCAAATATTAGAGACAATCATAATATTACTAGTACAAATAAATAAAATAAGAATGTTATATGTGCTTTATTTTTACAAATAAATAATAAAGATATTTATAAGTTTTAACAATATTATATTTGATTACTTAAAAAATTTATAAATTTTACAAGTAAAAATATTAGATATTTATCATATATTATATTTATTTGAGTACTTAAAATATTTGATTACTTAAGGAAAGATAAATTTATAAAATAAATGTGATAATAAACATGACTATATAGTGTATAATTACCATTTATTACATTGTAAATATTAGAGACAATCATAATATTATCAGTACAGATAAATAAAATAAGAATATTATATGTACTTTATTTTTACAAGTAAATAAGAAAGATATTTATAAGTTTTCACAATATTATATTTGATTTCTTAAAATATTGATAAATTTTATAAGTAAAAATATTAGATATTTATCATTTATTACATTTATTTGATTACTTAAGAAAAGATAATTTTATAAAATAAAGGTGATCATAAATATGACTATACAATGTATAATTATAATTTATTACATTGTAAATATTATACATAATCATAAGATTACTAGTAAAGATAAATGAAATAAGAATATTATATGTGCTTTATTTTTCCAAAGGTAAATAATAAAGATATATATAAGTTTTAACAATTATATTTGATTACTTAAAATATTTATAAATTTTACAAGTAAAAATATTAGATATTTATCATATATTATATTTGTTTGATTAATTAAAAATATTTGAACTCTTAAAAAAATATAATTTTATAAAATAAAGGTGAGCATAAGCATAACTATACAATATATAATTATCATTTATTACATTGTAAATATTAGAGACAATTATAAAATTACTAGTAAAGATAAATGAAATAAGAATATTATATGTGCTTTATTTTTACAAAGGTAAATAATAAAGATATCTATATGTTTTAACAATATTATATTTGATTACTTAAAATATTTATAAATTTTACAAGTAAAAATAGGAGATATTTATCATATATTATATTTATTTGATTACTTAAAAAAATATAATTTTATAAAATAATGGTGATCATGAAAATAACTATATAATGTATAAATTATAATCATCATTTATTATATTTTAGATTATTTTTAATTAAAAAAACCCAGCCTAGTCTAACCGGAACCCACCCCCGGCACAACGCCTTTTCTTTCTTCTTCTCTTCTCTATTTCTCTTTTAATTATTCTTATTTCTACGGCTTGAACCTGTGCTCCCTCCCTTGTCTCGAGTTTCTCAACCTCCTCCTGAGTCCTGACCTACACTGCCGCTATTTCTCTGTCATTGCCCAACACCACCACCACACTACAACTATCAGTCAACTACATTGTCATGTCATGCCACTATAATCGACACCCCTTTCCCTCTGCTTGTTGTTGACAAAAGCTTATACAACCAGGAGCAACCAGACACAGCAACTGCGCCACCGTCCGGCACATTCGACCACCAACGAGTGGTCCTTTACCACCAGTGTTGCTCTAGAAACCCTTATCACCTCCAATTTCATAACAATTCATTTGGTATATTTATCTTAAACCCTAACTCTTATTTTGATTAAATTTTTATAAATTAGCTTATGATAATCAAAATTGACTATTGAATTATGTATATATATGTTGTGTTACTAATATGGAGTGGTTAATTGCAATATATATGGTTGAATTGTTTACTCGGTTACATTTGGATTTATCGAATTCATTCGATTAAACTATTTTAGATAAATTGATTATACAGTATACCTTGAAATGTACTTAATTTTATGTTGGTATTATTAAAAAGGGGAAATTGTATGAAATATATTAGAATTGGATTGTTAGATTATAATTCTTGCGGATTTAAATTAGATTGTATAATTGAGTTATTTTATTAAATTCATTATATAATATGTTTTAGAATATGTCTAATTTTAATTTTGAATCGTCAATTTAAATATTTGAATAAGATTTGACCGGATTAGCGGTTTGGGCTCAAAAACCCTAATTATGTTAAATTAGGTAATTTATTAATAGTTTTTAATCAATTGAGTATACAAAATATTTTAGAATATATCTAATTTTAATTTTCAATTTTCAATTTAAATATCTAAATAAAATTTGATCGAATTTACAATTCAGGCTCAAAAACCCTAATTATGTTAAATTGGGTAAATCAAATAGTTTTTAATCAATTGAATATACAATACGTTTTAGAATATGTCTAATTTTAATTTTGAACTATCAATTTAAATATTTGAATAAGATTTGACTGGATTTATAGTTTTGGCTCAAAAACCTAATTATATTACATTGGACCCGATTTGTTGTTCGTGCTCAAAAACCCTAATTATGTTAAATTGGGTAATTCCTTGATAGTTTTAAATTAATTGAGTATACAATATATTTTAGAATATGTCTAATTTTAATTTTGAACTATCCATTTAAATATTTGAATAAGATTTGACCCGATTGATTATTTGGAATCAAAAACCCTAATTATGTTAAATTGGGTAATTTCTTAATAGTTTTTAATCATTTGAGTGTATACTATGTTATTAAACAGACTTGATTTATAGCAGGATAGTATTAAGAGTTAGTAATTTTTAGTTGGTAACAATTATAATTACAATTTCATTAGGTAATCAGTAACCAATGTAATTATATTTTCAGAGTCTGAGGTTGATTTTCTATTTGTTATAAATTTATAATATGTGTACTCTATGTAAATTAATATAATATTTGTTGTTTTAAAAATATGCATCAAATGTTGGAGCTATGAGATTTTTATTTATTTTAAATGACATTATATAGAATGTCTAGAATAAAAGTACAAAAAATAAGTACAATTTATAAAATACCATATTTTTTAAAGCTTTAAATGAATAATAAAATATGTATAATTTATTATTATTATAAAAGATTTTGATGTCTGGTCGGTTCAATGTTGGGTCGAATCGTGTGAATGTTAGGTTAGGTCAACATCAGGTTGGATCAAAGGTGGGTTGGATTAATGCCAGGTCGGGTCACTATCGGGTCAAGTCTATGACAAGTCATGGGTTGGGATCGGATCAGGTTGCTAAACTTTTCGAGTCTTACTTGGTCTGGTTTCGCTCGGGTTGTGTTGGGTTGGATGGGTTGGGTCAACTTTTACCATCTCTACATGAAAGGTAAAAAAGTTTGTGAGGCTCGAATACGGAGACGAGGTATCCAAATCTATATCTATTTCTATATTCATATTTGTACATGCCTTCGATTACCCATAATAAAGAATATTTTTATATTTTATTTGAATAACATAACAATATGTTTACTAAGGTTAAAATGGAAAATTAACCATAATCCTAATAATCCAACTTCATTTGCAGCCTACAAACATTTATATTTATTAGACAACATATCTACTTTTTGAATTCAAAATCATCCCAGAACTCCACTTCATCATCCTCAACATTCTCGATGTCTCCCTCTCCCTCTCTTATTCAAGTGGTCTTAGCTTTCATTAGCCCTTGCAATAGGCTTGCCTAGTCGTCACTATTATCTCATCATCATCATCAAACTATTTGCTCTTCATTGTTATCTGGTAATCTCTCAATTTTTACTTCTATTTTCTTGTTGTTTATCCTATTCTTGTTTCATCTTAGGAGTTAAATCCCTCAATGTAACACTTCAAAATTTCTTAAATCTTTATTTTAGTTGAGCCTTTTATTCAAACTTAACCTAAAATTTTGGCTTAATTATTTCTTTTTAACCCATACACTGTCACCCAAATTTTTCATTAAATATATTATCCCAATTATTTTTCACATTTTTTCTTAACCCTCACCCTTAGTTCTTGTTTGGTATAGGGGTAATAGGGGTGTAAAAATTACCCCCACATTTTATATATCTTGTATAATCTATTTAAAATTAAATATTCTTATTTGAATGAATACCTATTTTAGATCTTAATTTGATTTAAAATGAGTATTTCATTAAAAATGGATAATATTGAGATAATTATAGTTTTAAGGGTATTTTGGTCATTTTTGACCTTATGCACCCAAATACGAATAATGAAACATAGGATGGCCTTAGTAGATTTATAAGGTTGACCTTAGTGATAAATCTAACTTTAGATTAATTGTTGCCCTTAGGGATAAATTGAATTATTAAAAATATGAAAAGTGGCTAAGTATGGAAATTAGAGTTGTTTGTGTCTTACTTAATTTCTTGCTCACAAAATAATATATTAATAATTAAAGTAAAAAACTTCAATATTGGGAATGGTTTACTATGTAGGGTTAATTACCTAGAGAAGAAGTATGATTCCTCATTTTAAAATTGGTTTCACTATTGTGCTTTAATGCCCTAGTAAAGCCCAAATCTACTCTACACATGACTTACAAGTCCTATAGGAGATATCAATACTTAAGGATTAGATGACCTAAGAGTGTGTTGTCTTTCCATTAGTGTGACCTCTAAGTTTTTCTCTCTAGAGGCCCTATAAGGGTTCATCAATCATATGTTTCTCCCTCACCCAATATGTATCATATATGTGGAACAAAATGGGCATGTCTCTTCTAAGTGGAGACATGATAGTAATGCAAAATTTACTTCCACACATAAAAATGTGACTACGTGTGATATATGTAGTAGAAAATGACATGTTACCCCCTCATGTGCATTTAGTAGAAATGTTAAAATGCCTGAAGATCTAAGGTGTGGGTACCGAAGGAAAATATCCTTCAAGGATTGGTAACTAACATCTCAAGGACCTATTAAAAGGGTACCCTAACTAAGCTATTTATGTTTGTAGGTTTACTTCAATGTGAAAAAAAAGCCATAAATTGTGATACACCATTTATTAGCACTCAGGCATGTTCATGATATTCTGTATTAACAAGTAAAATTAAATTATTTTGAATATTTTATTATATAATTTATTAAATTGGAAACCCTAGTTTCGTTTTTGAAACATTTTATTTCTATTTCTTAATTCTTTCTTATAAATTTATCTTTATGAGATCTTTTAATCCACTTTTGGCTATTGATCTTATTGTGAATCATTCTAATTTTATCAATTTTGGAATTCATAAATTCTTTTGAGTCTCTTAGGATTTTTTAAAATTCTAAACCAAGTAGTTGGCAGAAAAATACTACTCATGTTCTAGTTAGCTCTATTTTAGCATTTTAAGCCCCAAAATAACCATTTTAGCCTTCCAAAATTTTAGAGAACACTATATTTTAGTGTTTATGGAGCTTAAGCTGATTTCAAAATACTATTTAATATTTGGACTTAGTTAGAGATGTATAAGTCATCCAATTTGATTTTTATTCTTTAATCTTATCCTAAACTTTATGGGATTGAATATCCACCTTCTTTGTGCTAAAAATAAAATGGCAAAGATCAGCCACATGGAGGTATAATTCAAACAACACACACACACACACAATATATATATATATATATATATATATATATATATATATATATATATATATATATATATATATATAAGTAACCATAATACCATTAATACACTTTCTATATTACTAAATTGCCTCCCAATATCTTCCATATTCTAACACTTGTTCTTACCCCATTATAATGATCACATTCTATCTTCCTCCTTCTCTCCTTGGATTTTAAGAGCCACAAAACTAGCACCATGACCATTTTCTACCATTAACACCACATAACCACCACCAATCTTCACCATTTTTCTTCCTTTTTCTCTTTATTTTATGGAAATTTTCTTCTCTTTATCCTCTCCAATTTCTTGAATTCATCTCAATTGTTTCCTCCATGGATAAGCTTGGTTTTTTTTCCAAAATTTAAGGACAAGTTCCCTCTATTTCCTCTTTAAATCCATATGCATTGATTTAGTTTTTATGTTTTGATTTTTGCTAATATTTTTATGGTTTTCTAGGGGTTTTGGGAGGCTTGATAAAGAGTTGATTGTTTTTCCTTTAATCTCTCTTTATTTTTATAATTATAAGCTTAGGTTTTAGTAAGATCTATTTACTTCATATAGGCTTTAGTGACTAACCTATAAGTATACATACCCTCTTTATGTCTATAGAGCTAAACATAGTAAGATATAAGGCATGGGTAAGGTACTAAGGTACTAAGGTACACTAACAAAAATTCATTTTAAACTATGGACTAAAACACATCTTTAGGGTATCTACCCCTAAAGAGGCACCATTTTTTATCTCGAGGTCTTTTATTTTAAATATTAGTTGTAACACCAAAAAATGTATTGTTGAAACTTTTTATTTTTAGTAGATAATACCAAAATAGTTAGGTGTTAATGTCATAATTGATATAGGTGTAGCTTACCATACCATCTTTATATCAATAACAAGGAAAAATAATTAGTGTTGTAGGAGCATCTCATTCTCAATATTCTACTATTAGAGATTAAGAGTTAGTGTATGTAATACCCCAAATTTTTAGAAAACTAATAATTTAATAAATAGCTTTTATTTGAAATAAATTAGCTTTTAGAATTATCTAATTTAATTATTTTATGGATTTTTGAGTATATAAATTTGGACGGGAATATTTAGTAAATTAAAATAGATATTTCGTTATTCTATCATGCTATTTGTATTTAAATAATTTTCAAACTAATATTTTACTAACCTTATCCTTTTTAAATTAATATATTAGATTAAAATGAAATAAATTATTAAATTAAATAATTTACCAACAATATTAAATTTTATAATTTTATAAATTAATTTAATTTATTTTACTATTTTTCCATTTCCCTTTTTACCTTTTTTTCCTTTCTTCTCTTTTTTTCCCTTTTCCCCCTCCCTTGGGCCGCCCGACCTGACCAGCCCTTCCCCTCCCCCACGTGCGCTTGGGCCAGGCCCATTCTTCCCGGCTCCTCCTTCTCCCACCTCGCTCTCCCGTGCGGCACACCCAGCCCAAACGCTTCCTTCATTTTTTTCTCCCCTAGACCAGTCGGCTCCACTCTTTTTTCTGCGTCGGTCCAGCCGCCCGCCATCCCTTTCTTCTTCTCCTCTCTTCTTCTCCCACGCCCGACCATTTCTTCTGCCATGGTCGAGCATGTCGCCACCTGCAACCTAGCCACCACCTACCTCCCTCTCCCTCTCTCTCCTCCGCCGTCATTTTCTTTCTTTTTTTGAGCCAAACCGGCCCTGGACCACAGCTCCGCATGCTCCTCTCCCTTTCCTTCTTCTTCCCTCTTTTCCCCTGCCACCCGACCACCACCTGCCACTTGCACCCTCTCGCCGGCCAGCCGTTGCCCCCTTTCTTCTCCCTCTTATTTTTCCTCATCTCCCCAGCCATTCATTCACTATAAATTCGAACCCACATTCCCCGAGACTCTTCTCTCTTTTCTCTTCCTCCCATTCGTTCCCCTTTTTTTTTTATTACCGCCGCCCGCCGCTGCCTGAACCATCGCACCCAGCCCTGTGCCGCCTTCTTCCACCGCCTAATACCACCCTACACCACCACGCCGCCCCTCGAGCCCTACACTTCCCCCATTCTCCCCCTCTTCCTTTTTCTCCCCAGTTTTCCCCCTTACCATCGAGCCACCTACAACTGCCATTTCCGCCGCCGTACGGCCACCTCTTCCGCCACCCAACCCACCGTTCGACACCCTGCAACCCCCTCTACAACCGCCATGCATCAGTTGGCCGAAAATAGTCCTTGAACCCCTCCATTTTCCCTCTCCTTTTCCTTCCTTCACAACCTGTTCCCCTCGACCCTTCTCGGCAGCCAACTTCGCCGCCTTGCTGCCGCCGTCTCCTCCGCCCTATGCCGCCGTGAAACCACCCTTAGCCTCCACCTACACCCCCTCTTCACTTCTGCACCATTTCCCTGCCTTAGAACCTCCCCTAACCACCTTCTTTTCTAGCCTAAAGACCCTAACCCGAAAATAATAAATCTTGCTTCCTTCACCCCCCTTCGAACCCTTCCACCCCTCATTTTTGCATGAAACTCACGCTGCTCATGTAGCGTGAGCTCCCCTTTATTTTGAAAATTAATTAGCTAATTTTTAAGGTATAATGGTATTTTATGTTAAGTATTTATTGATTAAATTTTATAAAGTTTTATGCTTGGATTCTTATTTCTAACATAAATATAATGGATATTATTTTTAGGCGTTGAGTTGCTAATTATTCTTGGTAAGATTTGATATTTTGCGGGATTAAGGTAACCGTTAATCCTCCCTTAAATATATGGAAAAATGTATGCTAGCACATTAAGGGTTTAGTATGATTTTATGCATGTTTGGTGTGCTTAGCATGATATGTATATGGTTTCTTATATTGTTTGATAAAAAAGGCAAAGCATGATAACTTTTGTGCCATATGTAGGTATGTTAATTAAGGGAGGAGTTTGATTATTGATGGAGATGTTAAATGCTTGTTTATGATGTATTATGTTGCTAATGCATGAGTAATATTATTGTCTAAGGGTATTTTAGTAATGACATGTTGGTAGTTGCTAATGAGTATTATGTTGAATAATGACATGTTGGTGGACTTAGATGATATGAATGAAGTACTAATATCATTATTTTATGTAGTGTTAGTAAATTCATAAAAATGGTGAATAGAGGGGTTGAATGGAAATTTTATAAGTGAAAAGGATATTTCGGTAATTTTTGAGATAAAAGAATAATATGGTAATTTTATGATTAAATGGCCAAAATAGTAATTTCATAAGTAAGTGGTAATATGGTAATTGTATAAGTGAATGGCGAAATGGTAATTTATAAGTAAAGGGGTAATATGGTAATTTTGGAAAAGAAGGGCGAAATAGTAATTATGTAAGGAAAGATAAAGATGGTAATTTTGGATGTGAAAGGGTAAAATAGTAATTTGTAAAGTAAAAGGAGTGTTATGGTAATTTTGTAAATAAAAGGGTATTGTGGTAATTTGAAAGTAAGGAGTAGAAGAGTAATTTTATAAATAAAAGGATATTATGGTAAACCCGGTAGTAAGGGGTAACTTGGTAATAATGATAACGACAAAGGATAAATTAATAATTAAAGTATGATTAAAAAGGGGTACTTGGACAATTATGATAACAGAGAAGGGTAATTTGGTAAATTAATCAATAAAAGGGCATTATGGTAATTTTAATAAAGGAGAAGGGCAATTTGGTAATTAATCCAACTAAAGGGGCAATTTGGTAATTTAACCAACCAAAAAGGGAAATGTGTTAAGGTTAATAATTATGAGGGGTGAATGGTGATCTAAAAAGTGTAGGAGACAACTTGATAACCTAAATTGGATAAGGGGTAATTTGGTAATTATGCAACCTAAAGGGTAATATGGTAATTTATCAAGTAAGGAAGGGATGACATAGCAATTATATAAGTGAGGGGTAAACGAGTAAATTGTACCTAACATGTCGTTGTGATTGTGGACTATTATAAGATGATTTAAATAATGCTGATTAGCCAAGTAATAGTATTTGATAATTAGTATGGCCTTAATGGTTTTCTCTGTGATATCCTGGATAATCATCTGAATAAGAAACGATTAATGATATCAGAACGACTGAAAGTGAATAAGTATCGGATTATCGTGTTTTTCGTGATCACCTTAATTAAGACACTATTACTTAAAGTGGAAGACCTCGAGATCGGGAATGGTGACTCCTTAGGGGTCGCTACCCTAAGGACGTGGTTTAGTCCACGATTATCCTGGTATTTGCTGGTGTGCCTTTGTGCCCCAACCAGGCCCTATATCTTACTCTTTCTAGCTCTATGGACCTAGTTAGGGGGTATGCATACTTATGGATTAGGTGTCCTTGTCGGTAGGGTACTGAGTTAGCTTTATGCACCAGTACGACCAGGGTACCTTTACGTCCTTGGGTTCGTGGTTGAAGGGTACTGAGTAGCTGATATGCATCGGTACGACCGGTGTACCTTTGTGTCCCGGGTTATTGATCTCTCGTTTGAGGCAAATAAATATGATTGATGTGTGGATTAAAGAAAGGAAGGATACTATTATTGAAAGTGGAATATTAATGAGCCGGGCCTAGATGATTATGATATTGAGTACCGGTCCACCGGTTATAATAGTGGCCAGGAGCGTTGTGCCCTGGATGATGATTCTTTATATACCCCGGTCCACCGGTCATAATAGTGGCCAGGAGCGTTGTGCCTTGGATGATGAGTTTATATGTATTCCGGTCCACCGGCGATAATAGTGGGGGTCTCGAGTTCAATAAAATCAGTTATGTATGTGAATAAGATTATGGAAAAATACTAATCACTTATAGTGGAACACCATGTGAGTTGGGGCCAAACCAGTCCACCGGCAAATAATAGTGGTCAGGTGCGTTCTGCCCTGTGTGTTTACCTTCCGGTCCACCGGCAATAATAGTGGTTAGAGGCGTTTTTCCCTGTGTGTTTACTTCCGGTCCACCGGCTATAATAGTAGGGTTCTCGTACTCACATGGATATAAAATATGATATTGATTGAATGATGACGGAATAATGGCTTAAGGCCCGAATGTATTGATCTTACAATATGACATGGCTTAAGGCCCAAAGTATCGATCGTGACTTGTAAGTTATTATGCATGTTATTATTATGTATGCACCTCTCATTATTTATGTGTGTAGCTTGCATAATGTGCCGTATGCTGGCCTGTCTTTAAGTGTGGTATTAATGGGTTACTCAGTACCGTAGTACTGAAGGGATTCCCTTTTGGGGGCCCCTGCCTATTCAATGGGCAGTACCCTTGCAGGTATTTTCAGGTGCTACTCAAGTGGGCTACGGGAAAGAGAATAAGGAGTTATCCGGTATCGTTGAGGTTTTCTCTTTCTCATTTAAATTCTTGGTTTTAAATGTATATGTTATTACTGTAACCACTATTGGTGGATTTTATTCTGGTAAACGATTTGATGCGCTACTCTGATTTCAGTATGTTGAATTTCTTGCACATTGTATTTCATTTTCCTTTAGCCTTAGCACTTAGTACTGGAACGGTATGAGTGAACCGGTCTAGTACTAAGTGTGGCGGTAATACTCCAAAGTTCACGATTTATTTATTTGCTTCTGCTAATTTCCTTTTTATTAACGAAATTTTTCAGTAGTGAAATTTGGGGGTGTTACAGTATAATACCGCGAATTTTTATAACCTTAATTTAGAACATTTATCCTTTTATCCAAAAAAAATTAATCTTTAAATATTAATTTAATTATTTTTGTTAAACTTGTCTCATAAATATAGATAAATTATTATAATTATTCTATTTTACCCTTTTTATTTAAATCTACCCTAAACCCATAATTTTACTTGATTTATTTTTCTTAATTTGATACCCTAAATTTAAATAAATTAATATTATCCTAAAACCTTAAATTTATTCTAATTTTAATTCTAACATTAAATCTATTTTATTTTCTTTTTTCCTTCTTTTTCTTTTTTCCCTTTTCCTTTTTTTTATCTTCCTCCTTGGGCCAACCCACTTCTCCTTCCCTTCTTTTCCTTCTTCCTACACCAACCCAACACCCTCTTCTTTTTCTTCTTCTTCTTCTTTCCACGTTGGCCCAACTCTCTTCTCCCCTTCTTTTCTTTCCTCACACCTGATGAATTTATATTTTGACATAATTTATATCCCTTCAATTTTAGTTTTTGGTCTTTTATTTGAATAATATATGAGAATAATGATACTTTTGTATTTAGGTGATAATAATCTTATGTATTTTATTATTTGGGAAAAAAGATATAAAATAAATGAATTTAAAGTATAAGATTTTGTTGGGTTCTTTTGTAGGTAAAATAAAATATAAAAAAAGGATGTTGGGTCCTTTGGGCCAATGATTGAAGACTAGCCATGCAAAGGCCCAACAACACCAAAAGAATTCAAAAAAAAGATAAAGGCAGAGGTGGTTAAAATTTTATAAAAAGAGAGGAGGGAACACCCTACAAGAGACCCAGTAAGTGACCCGGTGACAGAGCAGTGAAGGACGACACTAAAAGAGAGGTGGCAACAATCAAGTAAAGGAGAGAGAAGAGTAGGATATAGTAGAAGAAATAGGGAAAGAGAGAGCTAGCTACTGGATGAAAAATTACAAAAAAAAAATAAGACCTACAGAAGTCTGATGTAGCAGAGTGCCGATAAAGAAAAAAAGAGAGAGAGAAGCAGGTAGTAGACGAAGAGCAAAAAAAAGAAGCCAGAAAGAAAATAAAAAGGGGAAGGACAACAGTGCAGCAGTGCAAGGGAGGCGTGACGCGCACCAGGAAAAAAAAAGATGACTGGCAGCATAGAAAGCCAAGTCAGCCGGGAGAGAGAAGGAAAGAGAAAAAAAAGATCAAAAAATTTATTTTAGATAAAATTTAGCAATTTTTCATTTGATTAAATTGCTGAACTTTCATCCATAATTAATATTGGTTATTCTAATATATATTTTCAATATATATTTTTATGTAATTAGTTTGATTATTATGATTGGCTAATTATTTATTGCCAAGAAATAGATTGAAACCATAGATTGTGGTTTGAGATATGATATTTTTTTTTCTTTATTTTATGAGATTTTTCGTTGACTATATTTTAATTACTATCGTTTATATATATGATTCCATCAAGCATGGTTTATATGGTAGATGTCGTGTTCTGGATTCCTCACAGTGATAGTATGTAGGATTGTATGCTTATTGGGTGGCCATATAAATATGCTAGAATTTATCTGTGTATATTATAGCTTGGTTAGATAACAATTCACCTAATATTTTTGTAATTCTAAGCAAAGTAGTGGAACGCTTAAATACATGTTGGTCAAATGAGAGAAATATGACTAGACATACTTATTTTAATAGTATGGGTACTCAGACTGACATCATTCCACTTATGCTTAATACTTTAAATCTAGTTAAATATAGGAGTTTCTTGTTACTATTATATTGCTAGTATTTAATAGGATTTAATATTGATGCTTTATTGCATTAATTATTTTAGGGAAGCAATATAAGGTATATAGACTTGCTTTTGGCTAACAACTTGGTTAGTCTTCTTCTCATGATCAAAAGATGATTTAGAAATTATTATTACATTTTAACCTAATCTAGTGGCGGATTTCGATTTTCCTAGCTTATTTATCATAATTGCAGTTATCCATTATTTTTATTATTTTATTTATTTCTTTTATTATTTTCTAATAAAAAATCCCAAAATTATGTTTGTCTTATTATTTATTTAATTAGTTATTCTCATTATTTGTGAGATAGTTAAATAGAGGTGAGCCCTCTCAATCCCTGGTATAGAATGATATCCTTATTTACCAATACTAAAATTGACTATAAGAGGGTTTAAATTACATGTCAACTACAACTATACCATTGCCTGGGATTGGTAACTTCATCTTTATTTTGATAGTAATTTTATTGTGTCTTTATATTTAGTGTGCTTTGTATGGGTGTTGTATTTTTATTTAGACGCAAGAGTGATTGTGGGCACTCGAGTCTCTCAATCAATAGGATTTTTAGTGGTAAGTGTATTTTTTAGTGTTTTATCTTATTTTATTTATTTTATTTTTATTTTAGTTTTTTTCCTTAAGATTTTTGAAGTGTTTGTGTCCTTTAAGTTGCTATGATAGGATATTTGGGATATGGACAACTTCGCATAAAAAATTATACTAGAGTTAATAAGATTGCCAAGGGTATTGTAGTCATTAATACAAGTGGAGTGTGTCACATACAAGGAAATCTATATGCTCATCATTCATAAGCTATGAGAGGAGAATGGAAATAACCTAGAGCTCAAGCTTTTAATGGTTTCCAAGGACATAACCCCTACACAAGTGTATATTATTCAAGAATAAAGCATCACCCCAACTTTGGATGGGAGATGAATGATAATTATCAAGTGCCATATCAAGACCCTTATAAAATCAAATTTGAAGCTTCAAAATATTATCAATATCATCAACAAGAATCTTCTCTAGTTTCAGAACCCTCAAGTTCATAAAAAATGGACAAGATTTTTAAAGCATTTACAAATGGGAAAAACTAACTTATGCAAAGTCAGATTAAACAAAATGTAAGGATGGCAGTGTTAGAGGAGTAAATGAGTTTTTTGATTAATATGGTTAATCAATTACAAGCATAAAAGAATCCCTCTAGTACTTTAGTTCCAAATTCAAGTGGGAGTTATGAGTATGATGTTGTCATGTCCACATGTGTGGATGAGCTACTTGATGAGGGCCCTATGGAGCATATTGAAAAGCATGATAAGGTGGAAGAAAAGCATGTAAAAGTAGAAGAATAATCTCATCAAAATAAGGATGAAGTGAATAAAGAGAAGCATACAGATAGTAAGACTATGACTTACATCTACCATAGACCATCTTTGGACATTTATTCCCCAAGTTTTCTTGGAGATGAGCATAAAACATGAGGTAAGCCTTTGAACCACGTTAATTTTATTTATGCTAACCTTACTCCTTATTTTCCTTGTTTTAGCAGGTTATATAGGGATAAGATTGAATAGAGTAATCAAATCATCTAGGACACATCTAATAACAAGAAAAATGATTTAAAGGAGAGGTTATGTTAGAAAGATGTGCTACAACGCTTTGAGATGGGACAATGTGTTCCTCCTTTTATAGAGAGACCATCATACATTGACATTAGACAAATATTTCTCTCTTTACACCCACGCTTAAATCTTATGATAGGTAAGTTGCATTCTTGTTGGGTCAAATATTTTATTAAAACTAATACTGTGTCTTTTTCTACCTTATAAGATATAGGTGATCAACATGATGAGGGATTTGGTGAAGCAATTTCCAAGTGGACATACCCATCTTAAACAAGTAAAGCCGAGATCATGTTAGGCTGAAGACGTAAAAAAAAAGTGCTACTTGGGAGGTAACCCATAGTGATAAGGGAGATTTATACCCTTTATTCATTCATTCATTTATTTATTTTGTATCCCCATACTTAAAAGTACATGTTCCTTTAGCTCTTTAAAAATTGAGGACAATGTGTGGGGGTGTGAGTGTTTTTATGTGTTTGCATGTTAAAAAAATTTAAAAAAATGTAATTATTTTATGATTTTTTGGTGTGTTAGAGTCTTATGATCTCTTAATTAGTTAATGATGAGCATATCCTTAAAATCTAATGAAAAGAGGATCATAAAATAGAGATAAAGCTAGTTGAGATTTTTTGTGTTAGTTTCTATATATGGAACACATATCCAAATGTCTAGATGTGAATAGAGAAATAACATGTATGATTTTCTAACCACTGACATGACATGTTGAGATTCATCACATTTCTTAGTGAGCTTTTGAGCCATATATACCTTATTTTTCTAAGTGAATTCACATGAAATTATCTACTTGTCTTGGCTTTAAATTTTCTTTGCAAACCTCATATATATTTAATTGCTTTGATCAAATTACTTACCATAGCTATTGTAATAGATCCTAGATATTACTAGAAAATACTCTTGTGTTAATCAAAGCATATAATCAAAACATGCTCTGGTTGAGAACATGATAAAGGATACCTAGGATTTTCCATCACATGACCAAATAGCTTAAATCCTAACTGGTGTACATAGGATGTACACCCCATAGAAGCCCCTTTGAGCATGTACATTGAACATATATTTTTATTCATTATCTATATTAAATAACCATTGAACCTTATCTTTACCTTGCGTAAAGCTAGTGGAAGGGGATCAATTCATTATGGATATAAATTGGTTGTGTAGGTGATAGTATGTGGATGAAATATATATATTTATGATAAAAAAGGAATTAGTTATGTTTGGTAGTGGAGAGAGAATATATATATATATATATATATATTAGTTGTATTATAATTATTTTTTCTTTATTTAAAAAAATGAATAAAAAATTGAGAAAAAAGGAAATAAAGAATAAAATGGTATGATATAAGGAAGAGAGGGAGATATGGAGATAATTTCAGGAAAGTTATATTCATGTTCTATTATTTGATCTTATTGTTCTAGTTTAGTGTTAAGGTTGAGATGTGTATTATTGATAATAATTGATGTAGAGTTGATGCTTATATTTCATTTTATTATTAGAGTTCCACTAGTTCTTGACCTTTTTAGCACCACAATCCTAGAATACTCTATAGCTTTCTATACCTTAAATTGTTACAACCTATAAGTAAGTCATATTTGATTCTTGAGACGAGTAGTCTTTGATCTGATGGAGATTAGTCACAAGAGTTAAGCATATGGTTTGTTCTACTTAGCAGGTATTTGATATCTTTCATGAGGTTTTATCAATAAAAATATAACCCTTCTTTGTTTATATACGTGAGTTACTTGTTATTTTTGTCATATTGTCTCATATAACTAAGTGTTTTTATACATTTGTAGCCATGAATTTGAGAGAAAGAAATAGAAGGTATCCATAGTGAATATGGATTGTGATGTGATTGAGGTGTGGTAGATTGTCATCCACATTATTGATATATCTATACCTATCATGTTTATGTGTGAATCATATGTTGAAATTAATCCTTTAAATTTTCCAATGCTGAATCTTGGTTGATTACTAATCGTATTATTATGAAAGTAAAAGATTCTAGATAAGATTAGTTAAGGTTGTTAGATGTGATTTTATTTTAAATTATGATTTATGGGTATATTGTAATATCCAAAAATCCTAATTTCCGAATTTATGGCCAAATAAGGGATTATTAGGAAAATTAATTATATAAACTCATTTATTAAGATGTAGAGAGTTAATTAAGGTATATTAAGAGGAAAATAATAAAGAATTTAATTGGAAGAAAATTTGGGTATTTCTCTAATTAGCATGGAGGTTAAGGAAATTTATCCAAAATAGCCTAACTAATTTAAAAATGGATTTAATTATTATAATTAAGATAATTATTATTAAAATTATATATATAAATTAATTATATAAATAAATAGATACCCAAATACCTCCAACCCAACCATTTTATCATTTCTCCATTTTTCCCATTTTCCTTTTTTTCCTTTTTCTCCTTTCTCTTCTTTTTCTTTCTTCCTCCTTTATTTTTTTTCTTTCTTCTCCTTCCCCTGGTTTGGGCCAGCCGTCAGCCCAAATCTCCTTTCTCCCCCCCGTCTCGCGCGCCCGGCCTGCGCAGCCCAGGCCCCCCGCCTCTCCTTCCTTCTTCTCGCCCGCGGCCCAGCGCCGTGCGACGCCGACCTCCGTGCGCCTGTGCGCTGCGTTTTGCCCTCAGTACCGTCGAAACGCCGCGTCACGCTAAACGACCTTATGACCGTTGCCAGCCTTCGACACGACGCGACGTTTTCCTCCCACAATCCTCAAAACGTCACGTGTTGTCTTAAAACTTTATAACGCCGGCTGAACCGCCCCCTCTCTCCTTTCTTTCTTTTCCCTGGACCGACCGGTCCACCCCGCCCTGTCTTCTTCCCCGACCTGCACGCCGACCTGCAACTCGACTTGCAGCCCGAAACTCGCCGGCAGCCACCAGCTCAGCGCCGACCGTCCTTCCCTGCCTCTCTTCCGTCGTTTTCTTTCTCTTTTTGACCCCGACCAAGTCCCTCTCTCCCTTTCCCGCATGCCCTTCTCTTTCCCTTTCTTCTCCCCCTTCCCCGACCCAGCATGCCATGGCAGAACCTGCACCACCTACCACCGGCCGGCCACCTGCACACCTGCCTCGCACGCCTCCTTCTCCCCTTGTCGTCTTCCCCTTCCAATTGCCTATAAATACCCCCCATTGGCAGCCCCGATCAGCTCCCTTTTCGTTTTTTTGCCCCGAAACCCTACCTCTCCACCGCCTCAAATAGACGGGCTTTTCGCCGTCACCGGAGACAGCCGCCGCCACCTCTGGCCACCGTTACCATCCCTGCACCTCCCTCGACAAAACCGAGCCACCACCACCCTCCGCCTTGCCCTGCACGTGCCGCCTTCGTCGTGCAAAGTTCCTATCCCGAAAACCACCACTTCTAGCCCGTCGCCGCCTTGCGCCGCCTTCTGCCGCCTCCTCCGCCGCTACCAGCCACCCTTCCACCCTCCAAAATGCCCAGCAGACCTCCCTCTACCTTTCCCTGCCTTCAACTTTCCCTACCTCCCTCTCCTCCTTCCTCCCTCATCTCCCACCTCTCTCCACCACCCTCGGCCGCTGCCGTCGCCGCCGCGCGCCACCGCCCCTTGCCACGCCACCACCCTCACTCCACTTCCCTTCACCTGCTCTTTCTTTCCCCACCTCAAACTCCTCCTTTTCCCCTCCCATCTAACCGCCACCTCCATCTTTCCCCCTCTTCTCCTCCTCCACCGCCGCCGCCGTCGCCGCCACGCGCCGCCGCCGGACCACCACCGACCCTAGGTGGTTCTCCACCCATCCAAACCCTAACCCCCTTTTTATATAGCTGCTACTATTTTCTACTAATATTAATACTAATATACTTATTATTATTATTATTATTACTTTTATTATTGTTATTACTATTATTATTATTATTATTATTATTATTATTATTATTATCAGTATTACCATTATTATTGTCCTTATTATTAATGTTCTTATTTTCTTACTAATACTAACATCTCTTTTAAGCCCTAACCTATATTATACTTAACTTTGGTCTTATTTTTTTATAATTATTAGTATTAACATTTTTATCATTTTTATTTCTATTATCCTTACTATGGTTATTATTATTATTGCTTAACCTTACTTGGTTGTACTATTGTTATTATTATTATTATTATTATTATTATTATTATTATTATTATTATTATTATTATTATTATTATTATTATTATTATTATTATTATACTTAGCACATTTATCACTATTGTTAATAATAATACTATCTTGTCTTACCCATGTTACTTAACTCAAGCTAGTAAATATCATTTGGTTGTTAACTAAGAAGAGTACTTGAACCTTATTACCATACCATTTAACATTAACCCTAACCTCATTACTATAACACTATTATTAACCATTACTATTATTACTACTATCACTACCTTATTGTTGTAATCAAAAGCATTTGAACCCTTTTATTATTCAAGAATATACAACTATTATCATTATCACCCTTAAGAATAGTTTACTTGTAATATTGTGACCTTATAATAATATTATTTCGAATATGACACCATTAGTAGACTTAGCCTTAAAAATGCTAGGGTTTCTCTCACTATAAACATTAGTGTCACTAGTATTAGTTTTATTATTATTATTATCACTATTTTTCTATAGTTAGCATGAAAATTATTATGATAAGGATAAGGCTAACGGGTCTAATAATATAAGAGTAACAATAGGTATTAAAAATAAATATATTTTGACTACTAATATTTAGTATACTAATTCTAAAGTAAAAACCCTAGTTTTTGTATAAAACCCTTTTTAGTAATAAAAACCCTAACCTTAAACTAAAATGAGGATTGATAGTAATTATAAGGGAAACTAATACTTAGCATTTTCCCCTTTTATAGGTAACCCCGACCAAAGCCCTAAGGAGTTAGAGGAGCGTGCTCCAAGCCCAGCGTCGCCTTAGGTAAGGACGAAGCTAATGGCCTTGTGCTATGTATGACATGGATGTGTTGAATGTTATGTATTTCATGCTATGCCATGTATTATATGATTTGTGTATAACTTGTCTTATGTGTAGCGCAGCTTGGAGATTGAGGTATGTTGTATGTGCTTCCGTGACATGAGCATGACATTTATATGTATGATGTTTATGATGTAATATGTTATGGCCCACTAGGACGTGCATGTTAGGGTAAATGGTAATATGAGTTGGGAACCATCATGGGAGTCTTGAAGTTTGTATGGTGGGATTAGGGTTTGTATGGTGGCATAATTGTTCGTATGGTGGTACTAATGATTTCGTAGTGGTATTAATGGCTTATGGTGGTATTGTGATTTTATGGAGGCATTAATGTGGTATGGTGGTATTTGTGTTTTTATGGAGGTATTAATGTTGTATGGTGGTATTTGTGATTTACGGAGGTATTAATGTTGTATAGTGGTATTAGGGTTTGTATGGTGGTATTAGGGTTTGCATGGCGGTATTAGGGTTTGTATGGTGGCATAAATGTTCGCATGGTGGTACTAATGATTTCATAGTGGTATTAATGGCTTATGGCGGTATTCGGGTTCGTATGGTGGTATTGTGATTTTATGGAGGTATTAATGTTGTATGGTGGTATTTGTGATTTTATGGAGGTATTAATGTTGTATGATGTTATTTGTGATTTTATGGAGGTATTAATGTTGTATGGTGGTATTAGGGTTTGTATGGTGGTATTAGGGTTTGCATGGTGGTATTAGGGTTTGTATGGTGGTATTAATATTCATATGGCGGTATTAACGATTGTATAGTGGTATTAATGACTTATGGTGGTATTAGGGTGTACATGGTGGTGTTATGGATTGTATGGTGGTATTAATATTCGTATGGCGGTATTAACGATTGTATAGTGGTATTAATGACTTATGGTGGTATTAGGGTTTACATGGTGGTATTATGGATTGTATGGTGGTATTAATGTTAGTATGGCGGTATTAGGGTTTTGCATAGGAGTTAATGATCGTATGGAATCAGGGTTTGGAGTCATTAACTCTGGGGCGTTGTGATTAAGAAGGGATGGAGTAACTAATTGTGACTGTTGAGGATGATTAAGGTTTGGGATGGCTAAGTACGGTGGTTATGGTATAATAGGGATGAGAGAGGTTAACCACGGGTTGGTGTGGACAATTAGGGTTGGTTATGACTGCTTAGAGTTGTTTGGCGTTATCATGTGTATTATCGATTAAGGGGTGGTTATGAACGCGGAATTTTATTGGTTGTGATGTGTAAAGCGTAAAGAGAATGATTTATGTGTATCCTTGGTGAAAACCTTTTGAATAAGATATGTTAAGACATTAACTACTTACAGAGAAAGATGTTGAGCCGGACCCAGACCGGTCCACCGGCAAATAATAGTGGCAGGGTATGTTACCCTCGTGACCGGTCCACCGACTATAATAGTGGCAGGGCATGGCCCTCGTGACTGTTCCACCGGCTATAATAGTGGGGGATTCCGTGCTCAACAAATTAATTAGAATAATGATAAGACATGGGAAAGATACGAATATTTACAGTGGAACACCTTGTGAGTCAGGGCCAGACCAGTCCACCGGAAAATAATAGTGGCAGGGTATGTTACCCTCGTGACCGGTCCACCGGCTATAATAGTGGCAGGGCATGGCCCTCGTGACCGTTCCACCGGCTATAATAGTGGGGTTCCCGCACTCACACGGGCTATTAAAGAATATGTGTGGAATGAACGTATTATTATTAATGAGAAATAAGAATAAGCCACCGGAAAGTATTCGAACCTTATCTTGCTGGTTATCGCATGTTGTCTATATGATTGTGCTACGTACGTTATGTTGTATGATTGTATGCTTGGCCTTAGCGCACCAACACCCTTACTCAGTATTGGACCCGTACTGATACTACCTTGATTGAATGGGTCCTGTGATGATCCACCAATGGTGGGGAGCAGACCTCCTATGCAGGTTTGATCGGTTACAAATTGTGGGGTGGAAGGCTTGGCTTGAGTGAGTAGGTGATCCGGATATTGGTCCCTTGGGATCTGTTTTATTTGGCTATATTTTGTACTACGCTTATTGTTTTGAAACCGTACTTGAGGTTGTATTCCTAAACGATATTTTAACTGTTGTTGATTCGTGGTTTTCGTGAATGGTCTATGTTAACTATGGACCTATGTTTTGATGACTCTTACTTAATGATTGTTTAGTTTAGCCTTAGCACTTAGTATCGGAACGGTAGGAGTGAACCAGTCTGGTACTAAGTGTGGCGGTAATACCCCCAAGTTTATGGTTTTAATTCTTTCGCTTCCGCTAAAACCCTTGTCTTAAACGAAATTTTTCAGTAGTAAATTTGGGGGTGTTACATATATCATCTGCATGACCCTCATGAGACCTTACTCATCCTCTAAGGGTGACATAGGGATTTAAAGGGCCTATTGCATGTGCTAAGTGTAACCATGAGACCTATAAAAGAGGCTAGCTAGTTTTATTTTTCATTCAATTTGAATCATAACTTGCTTGATGAGAGGCAAGAAGCTTAGTGTGTTTTTCTCCAACCAATCACTCCTCTCTTCTTCTCCCTCACCTGATCTACTTGACTGCCTCCCCAAACATGCCCCTTGCATAGCATGTCTTTGCCATGGGCGCTTGCACCCTGACATGACTCCCTTTCCATTCCTATACAAGCATCCTATCCTTTCTTCCTTGAGTTCCATTTCTACCTTCCATTTATGGCCCCTACAATGCTTTCCCCAGCTTACATCGGCCTCCCTACAAACCCCTGTCTTTGCCATTGACCCTGCACCCTACATCTCCTGCTCTATCTACACCTTTCCCCCTGTAGATTTCCACCTACCATTGCATGCCTGAGTCCCTCACCTCCTATACCTTGCCTTTTCTTTCTTCCCTGCCTCTAGCTCCCTTCCTTTTGCCCGCTGCTGAAGCTAGTGCATCACTACACTGCCAACACCGTACCAGCCTACACCATCCCCCATCTCCCTCTTCTCTTCTTCTCTCTTTCTTCCTCCTCCCCTACCACTATGCTTTTCCTTCTTCCTTTCCCTATGGATATTTCTATTAATCCTTACCCCTAGAACTAATTATAGCTCCCGGAACCACACCTTATGCAACAACAGTTTTTGTTGTTGCCATCACCTCCACTCAACACCTAGTTGTTGCCTCCTCCACCCCTGCAACCTCCCTACACAACCAAACCACAACCTCACCACCACCAGCCACCCTTCTCACAACCTCTTTGCATTCTTCTCCTCCACTCTACACCACCACTGCCTCCACCACCTTCCCTACAACCTTATCATATCTCTATTTCTATTATCCCTGTAGGTTCTCCTAACTGGCTTACCTCCAACCACAACCACCACCAACTCTTGCACCATCACCGTGTGGCCACCTCCTTCCTCTTCTTTTTATCTTCTCCTTTCCCTTCTCTGTGTCACCTCCTTCCCGTAGCCCTACATCTCTTATCCCAACCTTTGGCCTTTCTACACCAAACACCCAGCCACTACCATCTCTACCTCCCATGATAACCTTACACCCACTAGCCGAACCAACACCACCTGACCACCACCTCCATCCCTCAATAGCCAACCACTAAGCCATCCCCCTACGTGTATGGCTCATGCTGCACATATATCGTGAATTATGTTTTTGATTTTTAAATTATTTTATTAATATTTAATATATAATAAATAATAAATTTAATAAATATTTTTAATAAAAAAATTATAAACTAGTTGATAAAATATTAGTGCGGTATTTATGATATTATTTTTAGGTATAAAAGTTTTATTAGGGGAGCTTGATAATTTTTAGGAGATTACTGATAAATTGTAATTTTACTGGAAATTAGGTAACTTTTATATTCCCCTAAAATGTTTGGATATCATATGATAACATGTTAGGGTTTTGACATGTAATTTATATTAAGCATGATTTGTTACAAATAACTATGTGCTTATGATTGTTATCTTGAAAAATAAAAAATAAGGTATGTTATCCTATATATAATAACATATGTACAAGAGTGTGATTAAAATAGTTCTAATGTCGGAAAGAGAGTTTGTATGATATGTACAAGTGAAAATGTTAGGTTAAGCATGTTTAGATGTACTTATAATGTGATTATTATTATTTATTTGCCTTGGGGAGTAATTTGGTCATTTAAGCACACCATGATATTTAATTTAAATTAGAAGGCCTAACATGTTCTAATTATTATTAAGTATAAGGCGGTAGGTGTTGCTATTTTAGAAACCCATGTTTTAGGATGATTATAACTATTATATGGCCTAGGAGTATTTTGGTAATTTTTAGTGCACCATGATGATTATTCTAATAAACATGCATGATATATATTAATTGTTGTTAAACATGAGAATAGGTTTTTTGTTGTTTTAGAAACATATGTTTCATCATACTTATTTTTATTATATGGCATAGGGGTGTTTTGGTAATTTGGAGTGTTCTATGATGAATATTCTAATAAACATGCATGATATGTGTTATTTGTTGTTAAGCATGAGAATAGGTATTTTGTTCTTTTAGAAACACATGTTTCATCATGATTATTATTATGGTATGGCTTAGGGGTATTTTAGTTATTTGGAGTATGCCATGATGATTATTTTAATAAACATGCATGATATGCATTATTTTTTGTTAAGCATAAGATTTTTTTTATGTTATGGAAAAGCATGTTAGGGTTTTAAATGCAGAATTGTGTATATGGGAAAGATGGTCATTTGATGTGTTTGGTAATTTAGTTACATGATAAATAATTTAATGATGGCCTATTCTCCTCTTTTTGTGGCAATTTGATAAAAAAAATGATATTTGTAATGGAAAAGGATGGTAAAGTGGTAACTTTAGCCTCAAGTGTGTTTTGGTCATTTTTGACCTAAAGTGCCTAAGTGTCAATAATTAAGTCTAGGATAGCCTTAGTAGGTTTCTAAGGTTAACATTGTGAATGATCTTGATTATTGTTATCTTAGAATGTTGGAAATGAATAAAAATAACTAAGTGTGAAGAATTAGATATATGCGATTAATATACACTTTCATGGTCACTGTTATTAAACACTGATACTTAAAGTGAAAGACCTCGAGATTGGGAATGGTGGAAATTTAGGTATCCCTACCCTAAATACGTGGTTTAACCCATAATTGTTTATAGATTTTTCTCGTGTGCCTTAGTGCCCCAACTAGGCTTTATATCATACTCTATTTAGCTCCTAATTATGGGGTATATATACTTATGAATTAGTGTCATTGTTAGTATGGTACTGTGTACCTTAGTGTACCAATGTGACCAGGGTACCTTTGTATCCCTGGGTTGATAGTCGATAGAATATTATGATGTCCTTATGCAATAGTATGACTGAGGTCCCTTAGTATCTTTAGGTTCATTTGATCTCCCCTTGAGTAAATAAAAACAAAAAATGATTGATATTTGAATGGAAATGATAATTGGGTTGGTTGGTAGTAGACTTTGTGCCTACTTGTGGTTTGGTAGTAGCCTTTGTACCTACCTATGGTTTGGTAGCAGCATTTGTGCTTACCGTTGGTTTGGTAATAGCCTTTTTGCCTACCTATGATGCTGTGTGTTGTTATTGGCTTGCATTGATGAGCCTACATATGTTAAGAGAAGTTATGAGTTTGATAATGAGAATTATGACTATGGTCATGACTTGAGAATGGTGCTACTTTGTAACTTTATGACAAAGAGTATCTCTTGAATACTTCAAAGGTACGTTTCAGTTATTTTTAGATGAATGAGCATTGTTAGTATATGGCTTTGATGTTATGAGGTTCTATAAACGATTGTCGTATTTCAATTAATGTATGCATAGCTAAATGTTCATATATTATTCTAATGCATATTATGTGTTCTATACGTACCATTCATGTTAGTTTTGTATAATGAGTTACTTTGTATTATTGTATTAAAGGGTTCCTTTCATGGGCCCGTACTTATTCAATGGACAGTAGCCTTTGTAGGTTAGCTTGCAAGATATGTTGAAAGCTATCATTTGGGTTGATAGTGTAGGGTTATCCGTTGTTTTATTTGGTGTCTTTTAACATGGAAGATTTTGTAATTCTTACTATTTTTATGTATTTTCTTTCACTAACATTTTGTAATAACTAATAGTTGCTTCTATTTGAAATGTTATTAAATAACTTTAACTCTATTGCTACTTTAATTTACTATTGTATTGTTAATTTAAGTTGAATAATATTTTAGCCTTAGTACATGGTGAAAGAACGGTAGAGGAAACCAAACTTGAATCAAGTGTGGTGGTTGCACCCCACAATTTACTATTTTAGCTTCCATATTTAACTTTTAGAAACATATCTTTCATTTCGTAAATTTGGTGGTGGTGTTATAGTTAGCATACTTGAGATGGTTCAAATTGTTGTTGAAAATTTTTATGCTAATCTTAATGCTACTAATGTTTTATTTAGTGATTCTTTTAGGTATTATAAATGTTTGTAAGATGAAAAATTCACCAAATACATCTAGTGTACAATATAATGACAAGACAAGGGTTACAAAGTTATATAGAAGATAAAACTACAAGACACAAATCTTGATTATAAGATTATTGCATGTATTGCATGATTCAGGTTTTGTTTAGTTTTGATATTTTATATATAGTTTACAATATCTTATAATTTATATTTGTAAACCATTATATGTATAATATAAGCATGTAGTTATTAGTTTAACTCTTTTACTAACTAATTTAATCTAGATAGTTATGATTGGTTAAGTTCGGTTTGGTTAGTAAAGAGAAACTAAGGGCACAATGTGTGTGTGTACATATATATGTTAACATGTATATTCAGAACATCAAGTGGAATAAAAGTCTTAAGAAATTTTGAAAATCTTTCCTTCCTCTCCAAGAGATTTGATCTCGAGAGTTAGGTTGTTTTTTAGATAAAACTTTGCAATTTCTCTTTAGAAACATTTGTGGTTTGTTGTTGAAGCCTCAACATTCTGTGTTGGCTGAGAAGATTTGTCGTCCCACAACTCTAATTTTGGTTCACAAGGTGTGATTCAAAGATCTTGCATTATGTTTCATATAAATTTTGCTATCAAAGCTAATTTGGTAGTTCATTCCATTATATTAGCCGACCTTTTCTTGTCAATGTTACACCTTTCGCATTAGCTAGAGCATCACACACAATTGTGTAAAATATGTACAACTAAGCTGTGCAAAGTTCGCACAATCAAATAGAGTGCACAAGAGTGCCTAATGCACATATTTATGCATAGACCCGTGTGCAGTCCATATGACCAACACCTTATTTCAATGACTTCCTCTCTTTACACCAAAGACATCAAGCACACTCCAACTAACCCATACAACTAGGTTCTTGATAAGACTTGATTATGCTCTTTGAATCTTGATGGAAATTCTTGAAGCATTGCATGTTTGTTTACACCTATATTTGAATGTTTCTAAGGATAAATGAGTTTATGATTATCAATATTTAAACACTTTATAATGCTTTCATGAAAAGGATAAACCAAATGTATAGGAACACATGATTGACTACATGGAAACGATCAGATAAACTAGCGTGTGGAATTGGGTTTACTAACCATTTTTGTGCTTTGTTTTGATAAGGCTTATCCATTATGATTCTCATACATGATTAAGCATAATAGTTGCATGATAATTAATTACTCTTTTGGTAACAAATTAGGGGATTTGTTACCAATTATCCATTGTGTTAATCATTGTGATATGATTATTACCATAATATGGACTAATTATGTTGGTTATGTGCCTTTGACTTGTAATATCTTAAATCCATGATTAGTTCAAAATTGGGATAGCTTATTTTGTAGTTTTGTACATGTATTATGTGCAAATTAATGTGATAATCCTATTTTCAAGACACTATACAGTTTGTTTTCAAGAACATGCATGAATATTAAAGTTTGCACCGAATAACATAGAAGATGGTTTTATTGATTTCTATCTCAAGAAATCAACAAGAATATGCTGGGTGTGAAAAACAATTGGTGTTTGTGGGATATTTTCTTGTTTATAATGTGATTTACCCATTTGAGTCAAATTTTGCTACAAGAACCAACCAAAGATTGAGAGGTAAGTAGTTGTTTTGATTCGGGTTTCCTAGCCAAAACCTTGAAGAAATACTAACCATTTGATGATGTACTTTTTTGCAAGTTGATACCAATAGAGGAAGAGCACAAATTTCAAGCCTTTTTTTTAAGGAATCCAAAATATCTTAACAAACCTAGATGCAACTGATGCTCAACTAAAACAACTTCTTGCTATGTAAACTCAATTATAAAGGATGGAGTCCCAATTTACCTAGCAAGAACAGCAAAGGGAGCTCTATGAAGATCGATTGGGAAGTGTATCAAAGTGAACCAATACATCAAGAGGAAGATACCTGAACTCATGAGTAGACTATGAAGATGAATCATAAGGAAATGGGAGCAATCGAATGCTCTATGACCACCAATCAGGACATTATCAAAGAGAAGATAAAGATATAAAAATTGATCTTCCCAATTTAGATGGTAAACTTGATGTTGATTTATTTCTTGAGTGGTTAAATGAGGTAGAAGTTATATCTGAATTGAAGGATTATCATGATGAGCAAAAGTGTAAACTATATACTCATAAGTTTAAGAAGTTTGCTAGGATATGGTATGATAACTTGAAAAGGACTAGAGAAAGAGAAGAGATATCTAAAATCAAGTCTTGGGGATGAGGTTAAGAAAAATTTGAGAAATAAATTTATAATAAAGAGGATGAGCAAGGCAATTATATTAACTTAACTACTATTAGGAATGGTCTTCTAAGTGTTGAAGAATATGTTAGGGAGTGTGAGAGATTAGCACTTATATGTGATAGTCATTTGAAAAAAGAAAAAAATATATGTGCTAGAGTTCTTGGAGGCCTTAACATGATTATTTGAGATAAAGTTGAAACTTATTTATATAACTCTCTTGATAATATGATTAAGATATCTTTGAGTTTTGAAGAGAAAATCAAGTCTATCAAGCCTTATGCCATGCAAAGTACTTCTTCTACAAAGTACTACTCAAATGCACAAGCTACAAAGTATGGGTTGGGTACCTCAAATACTACAACTGTTGATAAGATGCAATGATCTATTTGATAGGAGAAAGGAAAGGTTAAGGTCAATGAGGTCTCCATAAAGTAATGCTTTAAATTCCAAGGATATTACACTTTGCTAGGGAATATCCTAACCAAAGTGTGTTATCCATTTAAGAGATTGACGCTATGGGGATTTGTGATGGAGACCATGAGTTCGAGCCGAATGAAGTAATTTCATGAAAATTTGAGGATGAGGGCAATGCTTATTATGTGCTATAAATTTCTTTTCAAATTAAAGCTAATGAGAAACCCATCAAGTAGAGAATATATTCAAGACTAAAGGAAATGTGGGAGACATGGTTTAGAGGGTTATAATTGATAGTGGATTGTGTACAAATGTAGCTAATGAGAGGATGGTGAAGGATTTGAGATTAGATACAACACCACATCTGAAGCCTTATTCTCTTCAATGACTTAATAAGGAAAAATGAGTCAAGGTAACCAAAAAAACGCTAATCTCATTTTGAATTGGTAATTATCATGATGATGTATTAAGTTGTAACACCCCCAAAATTCGCTACTAAAAAATTTTGTTTTATTTAAAAGATTTAGCGGAAATAAAATAACAATACTGTAAATTTTGAGGATATTACCCCCACACTTATTACCATACCGGTTCACTTCCATCGTTCCAGTACCAAGTGCTAATGCTAAAAGAATAAGATACAATTTGCTAGAATTTCAAACCATATTAAAAATCAGAGTAGCACAAATAAATATTTACAAGAGTAGAATCCACCAATGGTGGTTACAAGAACAAATATTATATTTAAACTTGGAGTTTAAAAGAGAAAGAAAGAAACCCTAAAGGTCTGGATAATTCCTTACTCTCTTTCCTATTGACCACTTGCATAACACCTGAAAAGGATATACAAAGGACACTACCCAGTGAAAAGGCAGGGGCCCCACGAATGGAACTTTAACACCCCCAAAACTCACTACTAAAAATTTTTATTTTATTGAAAGATTTAGCGGAAGCAAAATAACAAGACTTGTGAATTCTAGGGATATTACCACCACACTTAGTACCAGGTCGGCTCACTCATACCGTTCCAGTACCAAGTGCTAAGGTTAGAAAATAAAATACCAATCGCTTAGAAGTTCAAACCATATTAAAGATTAGAGTAGAGCAATAAACCATTTACAAGGATGAAATCCACCAATGGTGGTTATCAGAACAAGGAATATATTTAAACTAGAAAATAAAAGTAAAAAGGAGAACTCTAAAAATCCGGATAATCCTTATGCTCTTTCCCATTGCCCACTTGAGTAACACCTGAAAATGGACATACAAGGGACACTGCCCATTGAATAGGCAAAACCCCCATGAATGGAACCCTTCAATAATATGGTACTAAGTAACCATTTAAACCACACTTAAAAGTAGGCCCGCAATATAACACATGATACAACACTATATTCATACATGACAAGATGTGCATACATAGCATTCACATACTTAACATTCAATCAGATATTAATAGGTCGTAATATACAATTGATACTTTCGGGCCTTAAGCCATTAGTCCATCATTATTCAATCATCTCTCAGATTTTATATCTATGTGAGTTCGGGAACCCCACTATTATTTGCCAGTGGATTGGTTATGCAGGGCAAAACGCTTCTGGCCACTATTATTTGCCGGTGAACCGGTCATGCAGGGCAAAATGCTCCTGGCCACTATTATTGGCCGGTGGACCGGTCTGGCCCCGAATCACATGGTGTTCCACTCTAAGTGATTAGTATTTTTCCATAACTTTATTCACATCCATGACTGGTTTTATTGAGCTCGGGACCCCCACTATTATTGCAGGTGGATCGGAATATATATCAACATCATCCAGAACGACATGCTCTTGGGCCACTATTATATCTAGTGGATCGGTACTCATAATCATCTACCAGGGCAACACGCTCTTGGGCCACTATTATAAACGGTGCATTGATACTCAATATCATAAGTTAACTAGGCCTGACTCATTAATCTTTCATTTCGTGATTAGTGTTTTTCCTTTCTTTAATCAGCATAACAATTCTATTTATTTGCTTCAGACAGAAGATCAAGAACCCGGAACACAAAGGTACACCGGTCGTACTGGTGTATATAAGCTACTTAACACCCTTCAATCATCAACTTAGGGACGCAAAGGTACCCTGGTCGTAACGGTGCATAAAGCTACTCACTACCCTACCGACAAGGACACCTAATCCATAAGTATGCATACCCCCTAAATAGGTCCGTAGAGCTAGATAAAGTAAGATATAGGGCCTGGCTGGGGCACAAAGGTACACCAACAAACACTAGAACAATTGTGGGCTAAACCACGTCTTTAATGTAGCGACCCCTAAAGAGCCACCATTCCTGATTTCGAGGTCTTTCACTTTAAGTATTAGTGTCTTAATTAACGTGATCACGAAAAGCACAACAATCAGATACTTATTCACTTTCAATCATTCCGATATCGTTAGATATTTCTTATTCAAACAATTATCCGAAGTAACACAGAGGAATCATTAAGTCTATCATAATCTCATCTAATTCTAAATTAGAATTCGTTCTCGTAATACTTACTAATCATCAAATACTCCTACCTTACTATTTAATATCACTTGAGTCTTCTAACGAACCTCTAGTGTCCCATCAACCTGTTAGATATGAATTACTGATTTGCCCCTTACCAGTATAGTTATTAAGCCATCCCTTCCTTGCTTGCCAAGTTACCACATCACCCTTCAGGTTGCATATTTACCAAATTACCCCTTGCTCGGTTTAGGTTACCAAGGTATCTCCTACGATTTTTAGATCACCATTCACCCTTTATAATTGTTACACTTATCATATTTCCCATTTGGTTGGTTAGATTATCGAATTGCCCTTCTCTTTTGTTATAATTACTAAATTGCCCTTAAGTTGGATAAATTACCAAATTACCCTTCTTCATTATCATGATTACCAATTTGCCCATGTAGTTGGTTAAGTAATTACCAAATTACCCTTTAGTCGGTTGAATTACCAAATTACCCTTCTCTATTATCATAATTATCATTTTACCCTTCTCAATTATTATAATTACCATTTTACCCTTATCCGTTATTATAATTACCAAATTACCCTTCTCCATAATTAAAATTACTAATTTACCCTTCTCCATTATTATAAATACCAACTTACCCTCTCCATTATTAAAATTACCAATTTACCTTCTCCATAATTATAATTATCAATTTACCATTCTCCATATTTATAATTATTAATGTACCCTTCTCCATAATTATAATTACCAATTTACACTTCTCCATAATTATAATTATTAATTTACCCTTCTTCATTATTAAAATTACCATAATACCCTTTTGTTGGTTAATTTACCCAATTACCCTTCCCTATTATAATTACCTAATTGCCCTTCTATAATCATACTTTAATTACCAAATTATCCTTTGCAATTATCATAATTACCAAGTTACCCCTTACTCCCAAATTTACCATAATATCCTTTTATTTACAAAATTATCATTCTACCCCTTACTTCCCTTTTTCTTCCAAAGTTACCATAATGTCCTTTTATTTATAAAATTACCACAATATCCTTTTACATAAAAAATTACCATAATACCCCTTTTACTTTACAAATTACTATTTTACCCTTTTACATTCAAAATTACCATTTTGATCTTTTCTTACAAAATTACCATTTTTCCCTTCTTTTTCAAAATAACCATATTACCCTTTACTCCCAAAATTACCATAATACCCCTTTACTTATAAAATTGCCATTTTTCCATTTACTTATAAAATTACCATATTGCCCTTTTTCCTCCAAAATTACCACTTTACCCTTTACTCCTAAAATTACCACAATACCCTTTTACTTATAAAATTACCATTTTTGCCATTTACTTATAAGATTACCATATTACCCTTTTGCCTCCAAAATTACCACTTTACCCCCTTTATCACACCACTTTTATTAAATTAACATTACCACATGGAATAATAATATTAATACTCCATTAACAGTATCCAACTCCACCGACTATTATATTTTAATATAATACTTATTAGCACCCACACATATTAGGCCACATTCTTGCACAAGAAATATAGCTAAAATGTCCCTAGGGCTCACAATAATATTATTTATGCATAAATGGTCACAATAATATAAAATAACATGGACAAGTACTTAACGCTTTCATTAATAGCCAAACTCTTTCCCTAAGCAATATTTCCACACATAGCACATAAACTAGCATACTTTCCTTTTTATTAATCAATACAAGCAAATATATATATATATATATATATATATATATATATATATATATATATATATATATATATATATATATATATATATTATATTAACAAACATTCAAAAATCATAATAACGTATTAAAAACCCTAATGTTCTAATATACGTTTATCCATGCATTTAAGTGGGGTTTAACGATTACCTTAATTCTCGCAAAAATTAAATATTACCAGTATCCCGGTTGAAGATTCAAGCTTTAAATAACAAAATCAACACCTAAAAGTAGTATCAAAACTTATCATGTTAGAGATGAGAATCCGAAGCATAAAACTTTATAAAATTTAATTAATGAAACACTTAATTTAAAATGCTATTATACCTTAAAAATTTTATGCGGAAATACTAAGGCATGCAGCAACTCATACTGCTCATGCAATATGAGTTGCATGGAAAATAAAAAGGAGGAAGGCTCGAAGGGGGGCTGAAGGAAAGGAATAATGGTTATTTTCTGGTTGGGGTCTTTAGGTTAGGAAAAAAGGTAGATGGGGGAGGATCGGAGGCAAGGGAAGGGTGTAGAAGTGAAGATGGGGTGTAGGTGGCCGCTGGTGATGGGTTGTTGGCGGCCAAGGGCGGCGACGGCGAAGTAGACTGTGGGAGTGGACAAGACTAAGAAGGAAGGCAAAGAGAGGGGGGAAATGGAGGGGTGAGGGCACTTGTTTCAGCTAAACAAGGTATAAGGATGGTAGAGGAGGTTGTAGGGAGTGGATTGGTGGTTTGGGTGGCGGTAGAGGTGGCCGGACAGAGACAAACAGTGGGGTTGCAGGAGGGCTGCCGAGAAAGGAGAAACATGGGGAGAAAAGATGGGGGAGGAAGAAGTAGCTGCGGGTGGCTTGGATGGTGTTGTGGTGGTGTAGGGCAGGAGTAGAAGGGTGTAGAAAGTGGTGCAGGTTGGTGGTGAGGTGATTAAAGTGGCGAAGGGCGGCGGCGTAGCCAAAATAGGGAAGAAAAAGGAAGGAGAAGAAAAGGAGAAGAGGGAGGTCGGGTAAGGTTTGGAGCTCGAAATGTGGGGCAGAAAAAGGGCTGAAGAGGAGAAGAAAAAGAAGAGGGGGGATAGGGGAGAAAGATGGTCAGTCGGTGGCAATGTTTAGGATGGCAAGGAGGCGGTAGGGTGGCAGGGAGAGAGAGGGGAAGAAGGGAAAGGGTGGCCATGTGAGATGGGGTGCATGGCTGGCCGGTTTCCAAAATGGTGAAAAAAAGGGATGGGGAGAGAGAGAGAGAGGGAGGGTTGCAGTAGTGGCAGCAGGCGGTGGCCGACGCGCCCGAGGTGGCAGGCATGGTGATGGGGACAAGTTGGGGGGCCTGGGTTGGGGTGTAGAAGAAGAAGAAAGAAAGGGAAGGGGGAGCACCAGGCCGGTCGGGGAAAGAAAAAGGGGAACTAGGTCGGCTCGGGTAGAAGGGGAAGGAAAGAAAGAAAAGAGGGGGTCTAGGCTGGGTCGACGAATGCGGGGGAGGGAGAGGAAGGAGAGGGGGGAGAAATGGGAATGTGGCCTAGTGTGTATAGAGGGGAAGACAGGCCTGAAAAGAAAAAAGAAAAGAAAGAGAGGAGGAAAAAGGAGAAAAAGGAGAAGGAAAAGAAAAAAAGAAAAGGAAAATGGGAAAATGGGAGAATTTAAAATAATTGAATTTATAAAATAATAGGATGTAATATTTTTAATAATAAATTTATTTAATAATTTAATTTAATATAATTAAATCTATGGGCTTAAAAAGGATAATTTTAGTAAAATATTGGTTTGATAAAAATTATCTAAATAAATAGAGTATGATAAAATAATAAAATATTTATTTTAATTCATTAAATATTCTTATCCACTTTTATATACTCAACAATTCATAAAATAATTAAATTAAATAATTTTAAAAGATAATTTATTTCAAATAAAAGTTATTCATTAAATTATAGGTTTTCTAAAAAATTTGGGGGATTATAGGAACCCTTCAATATTATGGTACTGAGCAACCCCTAAAAACACAATGAAAAGTAGGCTTGCAATGCCACTCATAATACAAAACTATATACATATATGACAAGATGTGGATACATAACATTCACATACTTAACAAGTCTGTCAAATATTAATAAGTCATAATGTACAATCAATACTTCTGGGCGTTAAGCCATTAGTCCATCATTATTCAATCATCTCTCGGATTTTATATCTATGTGAGTATGGGAACCCCACTATCATAGCTGGTGGACCGGAAACATATAGGACAGAACACTATTGACCACTATTATTCGTCGGTAGACCGGTCTTCAAAGTAGAACACTCTTGGCCACTATTATTCCCTGGTTGACTAGTCTAGCCCCAACTTACATGGTATTGCACTATAACTGATTAGTATTTTCCATGATTTATTCACAACCAAATCAGATTTATTGAGCTCGGGACCCCCACTATTATAGCCAGTGGACCGGAATACATATATACATCATTCACGGCAACACGCTCTAAGGCCACTATTATATCTGGTGGGCTAGTACTCATAGTATAATTCAAATGGGCCTAGCTCATTCATCTTTCACTTTCACGATTAGTTTTCCTTTTTAATCATCACAACAATTCCATTTACTTTCCTTGGAGGGGAGATCAATATCCGGGATACAAAGGTACATCTGTCACACTGGTACATACAAGCTACTCAATACCCTCCAATTATCAACCTAGGGATGCAAATGTACTTTGGCCATACTGGTGCATACAGCTACTCAGTATCCTACCAACTAGGACACCCGATCCATAAGTATGAATACCTCCTAAATAGGTTTGTAGAGCTAGATAGAGTAAGATATAGAGCCTGGCTGGGGCACAAAGTCACACCAGCAAATACTAGAATAATCATAGGCTAAACCACTTCTTTAGGGTAGTGACCCCTAAAGAGCTACCATTCCTGATCTCGATGTATTTCACCTTAAGTATTAGTGTCTTAATTAAGGTGATCACGAAAAGCACAACAATCAGATACTTATTCACTTTCAATCATTCTGATATCATTAGATATTCCTTATTCATATGGTTATAGGGATGCCAATTTTTCCCACGGGTTTAGGGCCCCATCTAGGATTCCCCATTTGGGTTCGAGTTCGGGAAAGTATTTCGGGGATTGGATTTAGGTTCGGGGATTTTTATCGGGGATTAATTCGGGGACAAGTCGGGTATGGGTTTGGGGTCCCCGAACCCGCCCCGAATTAAATTTTTTTTCAAATTGCCAAATTGGGTGGGCCGAACCTCAGTGTCAAGCAGTTCCAGTATTCGGTCAGTCGGTCTTCCTCGTTCCTCCCCGTTTGGCTTTGGCACCCCGCACGCAGTCCGCACCCATGACCCACCTAACTCTCTACAACAACTCAACAAGCAGTAACCTGTAACCTTAACCAGTTAACCTAATTTGTCCCTGACCCCAACTACCCACTCCCTGTAGTTTGGCTCTGTAAGACTGTAACCCTCCCTCTTCCAGTCTTCCTCTTCGTCACCGTCGCGAACCTCGCCTAGTCGCCTCCACCATAGCTGACATTGTGTGTTTTCAGCCCAACTCGGCTCTTGGAGTAGTGGAGCTTTTCGCACGACCACAAATGCCAGTCCGCCACTACAATCGTTAAATTTAGCCTCGGTGAGTGTGAGTCTACTGTATTTCTAAGTTTTTATCTGTAGTGCAATAGCTTATAATTTGGGTCACGACTCATGAAAGTTGTTTACTTGTTTTGTTTTATTTGATTGTTTCTTCTGTAGTTCTGTGTTGCAGACTTCCAGCACTCGCACAAATATAGTTGCAGACTTCTAGAACTTGCACAAATATAATTGTAGTAACTACTCAATTCTATTAGTTAAGGTAAGTTTTCCTTCATCGAATCATCTTTGACTTTCTCTGTTACGAGGTGATGGTTGTTTGGACTTTGGAGCATTAAACTTGTTTCTTTCCGTGAAGTGAATTGGAATGAGTTCAGGTTTTCTGAAATTCTGATTATCTTTTTCTTCCTCATTTTACTTCATTTTTTATTATATGTATTTTAGTATTTGCGCGGTTTAGTGAATGTTGATTATTTGCCTTTATTTCAGCTTCATTTTTTATTTTGAGGGATTGAGGGAAGTTTTTAATTGTTATGTGTTCTTGTTATCTTGTATGATTGAGGTCTCGTAGCAGGTATGACCTAGATGATGGCAGATCAAGTAGGATGAAGGATTCTAGTTTAAATGCTTTTAAAGCAAACATAATTGTGGAATAGTACACTAGATATAGTAGTTGTTATGGTCCAATTCAATAGATATTCGGAAAGAAAATATTTAGATTTGGGGCAATAGAAGTAGCTGTAAAGGAGAAAGGGGTGGCAGATTGAGGATTCATGGTTGATTAGGAAAGAGGATGGGTAGTTGGGACTTGGGAAAATGAAGGAAAAAAACTACTAGAAGCTAGATTAGAATAATTAAGTGAGGATGCTATATGAAGATAACCATGCTCTTGATACCAATTTAGAGTAATTCCTTCCTTGTTGTTTCATTTAATGATTGATATATATATATATATATATATATATATATATATATATATTACAGGTGTAAGGTTGAGTTTACAGATGATATAGATACACCTTGAACTACCTTCTAAGGCTAGGGTGCTTTGACTCAATCAATAATAATATTTTAGAATTATAGCTGTTGTCAAGGATAATAGATATTATCTTGATACCTATCAACTTTGTGCAGAAAGTGTTGCCCCATCCACACATATTTATATAATTAATCTTTTATACACAAAATTCTTTCTAATCGTCATCCATTACACATCTTATTCTAACGATCAAAATTGTTTGATGTTATATCATTCTTCATCCGAATTTTGGTACAACTTATGACACTCCATCTTGATTAATAATTATCACAAAATTATACTTTTATATAGCAATTCATACCAGATAGGGACCATACGAATTTGAGGCTAGCTAGTGAAGATTGTTCTTGTGATCTTAATCCTATCCTTGGATATTTAAGGTAACCCATAATTTAAATACCTACACAATATACTTTTTAGAGTTGATTATGGTAATATTAACACAACCTTAGATCATATATAAAACTTTTATTTTACTTGTTTCAATCTTCATTTATATGAAATCTGTTGAAAATTTATTTTATTTCATCTGATCTCCTAAAAAATTATTTTTATGTATTGATGAAGTTGTCTATCAATTATTCAAGTTGGTTTAAACAAATTTGTATAAGTCTATGCATTTAGGGAACCCATGAAGTAGTATGGTTTAAACCTTCAACATTATGTCTACTAGATGTGTGTTAAACAATGCCATTGGACTAAGTATGTCACCATAAGGTGATGCCCATGAAAAAATCAAAGGCAATTCATATTTAGAGGTCTGTCACACTCACTAGTAATACCTATCCCTAAATTATGCAAATTATTTCATCAAACAGATCTAGGTATGCAAATTATTGCCTGAGAAATAAAAGATGCCCTTGCCTGCTCTTCATCTTCCTTACCAGTCTCTCACACTCACTAGTAATATCTGTCCCTAAATTAACAAGCCTCACTGCTATATCAGCTCCAATTACAATGGGAGGCGTGCAATCTGTCATTTAATTATTATTTAGCTAGTAGTAAATAATAACTTACATGTTAAAAGATATACCAGTTTAATATATATACCTGTTTATTTTCATTGGTAGTAAATAACTTAAAATTATATATACATTTATTATTTATCATGTGTGCAGATTTGTTTCAAACTAAACAACAATAAAACTTGTAGGAATACTGAAATAGTAGGAAGTAAAATCAGCATGTAAACAGTAGGAAGTAAAATCAGCATGTAAGTTATTATTCAAGTAATTGACTACCAGGCGATTTGGTAAAATCCTCTGTTTTAGATTCACATATCTTTTTCATGAGGTTCTGACTACTATAGTTGTCCATCTGAAAAGTTAAAAAGGGGTTTTCAAACCCCAGCTTATCAAGTAATTGTCCCACCTTTCAAAACAGCAAAACAATAATATGCAAAACATCAAAACAATAATATGCAAAATAATATCTACACCTTTCAAAGCAGATGCACTTGAAAGGTTTAACCTAAATAAATAATCATAAAATATAGGTTGAAATCATTTTGAAAATCAGAAAAACCAACTAACCAAGTGAAAAGCACAAATCATCAATCTCTCCTAATGTTTCCTAATCATCAATATTTCCTAATCTTTCATAATGATTTGTTTTTCTTCAATATAAGTTAATATATATCATGTATTTTTGTTTAAATCTATAGAGATGTATGGGTTATTAATATCTATTATTTTTAATAAACAGATGAAAAACATTGAAAAAGAGGTTGATAGCGTTATGGAAAGTGCTCCAACTCGGAAAAGTGGAGCACAAACATGTCAAGATGAGAATATTGAAGCTAATGTGGAGGTGTCAAATCAGAATTCTGATGATGAAAACACTGAAAACATAGATGCGGATAGTGCCAAAAAAGAAAAAGAAGATTAATTGTATGGGATCATTTCGAAAGAAAATCAGTTGGAGGGAAATGGAAAGCAATTTGTAACTATTGTAAGAAGCATTTGGTAGGAGAGAGTAAGAATGGCACTAAGCATCTACATGATCACTTGAAGACATGTGTACATAAAAAGCAAGCAATCATGACACAATGTCTTTTAAATCCAACAAAGTCCATTGATGGGTCATCAAAACTTAGTACATATCAGTTTAACCAAGATCATGCAAGGGAGGAGCTTGGTAAAATGATTGTATTGCATGACTACCCATTGTCTATGATTACACATGTAGGGTTTCGAAGGTTCCTTCATGTTTTACAACCATTATTTAAAGTGGTTTCTCGGAACACAATCAAAAGTGATATCCTAAAAATGTTTGATGTTGAGAAAGAGAGAACAATGAAGTTGTTCGAGACAAATACAAGCCGCATAGCATTAACAAGCGATATGTGGACTTCAAGTTGTAATCCCCCAAAAATTTCGAAAACCTATATTTTAATAAATTACTTTTATTTGAAATAGAATTGTTTTAGATTATTTATTTTAATTATTTTATGGATTTTAGAGTATGTAAATTTGGATAAAATTATTTAATAAATTAAAAATAAATAATTTGCTATTTATCATATTGTTTTATTTAATGAATTTTCCAAAACTAATATTTTACCAACTTTATCCTTTTTAAACTAATATATTAGATTATAATAAATTAAATTATTAAATTAAATAAATTATCAAGAATATTACATTTTATGATTTATAAAATTAATTTAATTTATTTCCCCTATTTTCCCATTTTTCCTTTTTCTTTTCCTCCTCCTTTTCTCCTTTTCTTCTTTCTTCTCTTTTCCTTTTTCTCCCCCTTGGGCCGCCCGCCCGGCCTGCTCTCCCCTCTCCCCCGCGCGTTGGGCCTTCGGCCCGTCTCCCCCTTCTCTCCCTCGCTCGCACGCCCGTCTCCCTAGCCCGCCTCCTTCCTTTATTTTTTCCCCTGGACCGGCCGGCTCCCTCCTTTTCTGCGCCGGTCCAAGCCGCCCCGTCCTTTTCTTCTTCTTCCCCTCTTCTCCTCCACGCCCGACCACCTGCACGTTCGACGCCATGCCTGCTGCCACCGCCTGCACCCATCGCTGCCACCACCTGCTCCCTCTCCCTCTCTCTCTCTCTTCCCCCGTCGTTTTCCTTCCTTTTTCGAGCCAAACCGACCCGTAACCAGCCCCGCATGCCTCTCCCCCTTTCCTTCTTCTTCCCTCCTTTCCCCTGCCACCCTGCGATGCCCTGCCACCCTAAGCCTGCCCTCCGATCAGCCCCTATTCCCCTACCCTTCCTCCTCTTTTTCTTCTCCCCTTCAGCCTTTTCCCTGCCCATTGTTGTCGAGCCCCTCACCCCTGATCCTCCCTTCTCTCTCTCATTTTCTTCCTCTCCCATTTCCACCCTGTTTTGCGTCGCCACCACCGTCCGCCGCTCCTGCCGCCTCACCAACCCCCTGCGCCGCCTTCTGCCACTGCCTACTACCACCCTGCACCACCACACAGCCCCTTCGAGCCCTACACTTCCTCCCTTCTCCTCCTCTTCCTTTTTCTTCCTAGCTTTTCCCCTTACCACCGAGCCACCTGCAACCACCATTTCCGCCGCCGTCCGGCCATCTCTGCCGCCACCTAACCCGCCGTTCGACACCCTGCAACCTCCTCTACAATCGCCACCCATTAGTTAGCCAAAAAGAGCCCCTGAACCCCTCCATTTTTCCCTCTCCTTTTCCTTCCTTCACAGCCTTTTCCCTCGACCCTTCTCGGCAGCCGACCTTCGCCGCCTCTCCGCCGCCGTCTCCGCCGCCCTATGCCGCCTTGAAACCGTCCTTTGCCTCCACCTACACCCCCTCTACACTCCTGCACCATTCCCCTGCCTTAGAACCTCCCCTAACCACCCTCTTTTCTAGCCTAAAGACCCTAACCTGAAAATGATGAATCTTGCTTCCTTCACCCCCCTTTGAACCCTTCCACCCCTTATTTTTGCATGAAACTCACGCTGCCCATGCAGCGTGAGCTCCCCTTCATTTTAAAAATTGTTTGGATAATTTTTAAGGTATAATGGTATTTTATGTTAAGTGTTTTATTAATTAAAATTATAAAGTTTTATACTTGGATTCTTATTTCTAACATAAATATGATGGATATTATTTTTAGGTGTTGAGTTGCTAATTATGCTTGGTAAGATTGATATTTTGCGGGATTAAGGTAACCGTTAATCCTCCCTTAAATATATGGAAAAACGCATGCTAGCACATTTAGGGTTTAATATGATTTTATGCATGTTTTGTATGCTTAGCATGATATGTTTGTGGTTTCTTATATTGTTTGTTAAAAAGAAAAAAAGCATGATAACTTTTATGCTATATGTAGGTATGTTAAATAAAGAAGGAGTTGGAATATGGATAGAAATGTTAAACACTTGATTATGATGTACCATGTTGTTAATGCATGAATGATGTTATTGTTTAAGGGTATTTTAGTAATTATGCTTATGAGATAAATAAATCAATATGTATAGTTGCTAATGAGTATTATGTTGAAAAATGACAAGTTGGTGAACTTAGATGATAAAAATGAAGTATTAATATCATTATTGTATGTAGTGTTAGTAAATTCATAAAAATGGTGAATAAAGGGGTTGAGTGGAAATTTTATAAGTGGAAAAGGGTATTTCGGTAATTTTTGAGATAAAAGAATAATATGGTAATTTTATAATTAAATGGCCAAATGATAATTTACAAGTAAAGGATAAAATTGTAAGTTGTGAGAAGGAAGGGTAAAATGGTAATTTTGGAAGTAGGGGTAAAATAGTAATTTTGGATGAAGGAGGGCATTATGGTAATTTTGGAGGTAGAGGGGCAAAATTGTAATTTCATAAGTAAAGGGTAATATGGTAAATTTTTAAGTGAATGGCGAAGTGGAAATTTATAAGTAAAGGGGTAATATGGTAAATTGGAAAAGAAGGGCAAAATGGTAATTATGTAAGGAAAGATAAAGATGGTAATCTTGGATGTGAAAGGGTAAAATAGTAATTTGTAAAGTAAAAGATGTATGGTGGTAATTTTCATAAATAAAAGGATATTATGGTAAAATTGGATGTAAGGGGTAAAATGGTAATTTTGTAAATGAAAGGGTATTATGGTAAACTTGGGAGTAAGGGATAACTTGGTAATTATGATAACGACAAAAGATAATTTAGCAATTAAATTATGATTGTAGAAGGGCAATTGGATAAGTATGATACTATAGGAGGGTAATTTGGTAAATTGACCAATTAAAGGGCATTATGGAAATTTTAACAATGGAGAAGGGTAATATAGTAATTTTGATTATGAAAAAGGGTAAATTAATATTGGTAATTATGAAGAAGAGTAATTTGGGATTTGTGATAATTAAAAAGGGTAAATGGCAATTAAAATAATTGAGAGGGGTAATTATGATAAAGGAGAAGGGCAATTTGGTAATTTGTTCAACTAAAAGGGCAATTTGGTAATTTAGCCGATAAAAGGGTAAAGTGATAATTGTTTAACCAACTAAAGGGGAAAAATAGTAATCATGATAATGAAGGAGGGTAATTTAGTAATTTATCCAACTCAAGGGCAGTTTTGTAATTATAACAAAGGAGAAGGGCGATTTGGTAATATAACCAACCAAAAGGGAAATATGATAAGTATAGTAATTATGAGGGGTGAATGATGATCTAAAAAGTGTATGAGAAAATTTGGTAATCTAAATTGGACAAAGGGTAATTTGGTAATTATGCAACCTTAAGGGTAATGTGGTAATTTATCAAGTAAGGAATGGATACTTAACAATAATATAAGTAAAGGGCAAATGAGTAATTTGTACCTAATAGGTCCTTGAGATTGTGGAACATTAATATGATTAAATAATGTTGATTAGCCAAGTAAGAGTATCTAATGATTAGTATGGCCTTGATGGTTTCTCTGTGACATCCTGGATAATCCTCTGAATAAGAAACGATTAATGATATCGAAACGATTGAAAGTGAATAAGTATCGGATCATCGTGCTTTCTGTGATCACCTTAATTAAGACACTATTACTTAAAGTGAAAGACCTCGAGATCGGGAATGGTGACTCCTTAGGGGTCGCTACCCTAAGGATGTGGTTTAGTCCACGATTATTCTGGTATTTGCTGGTGTGCCTTTGTGCCCCAGCCAGGCCCTATATCTTACTCTTCCTAGCTCTACGGACCTAGTTAGGGGGTATGCATGCTTATGGATTAGGTGTCCTTGTCGGTAGGGTACTGAGTTAGCTTTATGCACCAGTACGACCAGGGTACCTTTGCGTCCTTGGGTTCATGGTTAAAGGGTACTGAGTAGGTGATATGCACCGGTACGACCGGTGTACCTTTGTGTCCCGGGTTATCGATCTCCCAATCGAGGCAAATAAATATGATTGATGTGCTGATTAAAGAAAGGAAAGATACGATAATTGAAAGTGGAATATTAATGAGCCGGGCCCAGATGATTATGATATTGAGTACCGGTCCACCGGTTATAATAGTGGTCCAGGAGCGTGTTGCCCTGGTGTGTGATTATGAGTACCGGTCCACCGGTTATAATAGTGGCCAGGAGCGTTGTGCCCTGGATGATGATTACATATATATTCCGGTCCACCGGCAACAATAGTGGGGGTCCCGAGCTCAATAAAATCGGTTATGTATGTGAATAATATTATGAAAAAAAATACTAATCACTTATAGTGGAACACCATGTGAGTCGGGGCCAGACCGGTCCACCGGCAAATAATAGTGATCAGGTGCGTTCTGCCCAGTGTGTTTATCTTCCGGTCCACCGGCAATAATAGTGGTCAGAGGCGTTCTGCCCTGTGTGTTGACTTCCGGTCCACCGGCTATAATAGTGGGGTTCTCGTACTCACATGGATATAAAATATGATATTGATGGATTAATGACAGAATAATGGCTTAAGGCCCAAAGTATCGATCGTGACTTATAAAGTATTGTGTTTGTCATTGTTATGTATGCATCTTTCATTATTTATATATGTGTGGCTTGCATTGTGTGCCGTATGCGGGCCTGTCTTTAAGTGTGGTATTAAAGGGTTATTCAGTACCGTAGTACTGAAGAGATTCCCTTTATGGGGCCCCTGCCTATTCAATGGGCAGTGCCCTTGCAGGTAATTTCAGGTGCTACTCAAGTGGGTTACGGGAAGGAGAGTAAGGAATTTTCCGGTATCGTGGCTTTTTCTCTTCTCATTTAATTTCTCAGTTTTAAATGTTAACGTTGTTAAAGTAACCACCATTGGTGGATTTTATTCCTGAAAACGATTTGATGCGCTACTCTGATTTAAATATGTTGAAGCTTGCAATTTACTCTTATTTATGCATGTTGAATGTCTTTCGAACTGTATTTCATTTTCTTAGCCTTAGCACTTGGTACTGGAATGGTATGAGTGAACCGGTCTGGTACTAAGTGTGGCGGTAATACTCCCAAAGTTCACGTTTTGTTTATCTGCTTCCGCTATTATCTTTTAATAAAACGAAATTTTTCAGTAGTGAATTTTGGGGGTGTTACAAGTAATCAGAAAAGATGATTCATGGCTATCACAGCACACTTTATTGATGATTCATGGAAGCTTTAAAGTCGGCTTGTTAGGTAAGCTCTATGTGTTTTACAAGAAAAATCTACACATAAACAAAATTAATTACTAAAATTTGTTTTTTTATTAGATTTGTGTACGTACCATGTCCGCATACGGCCGAGGTGCTTGCAAATTGTCTTGTTGGTTGCTTATTTGATTGGAATCTTGATAGTAAGTGTTCTAGTTTGACAATCGATAATTACACCTCCAATGACGCTATGATTGATATCATTTTGGAAAAGCTTCATCCGAGTTCACTTATCTTAGAAGGAAAATTGTTTCATATGTGTTGTTCTGCACACATATTGAATCTAGTTGTGAAGGATGGATTAGAATTAATTACAGAAACTATTGAAAATGTCCATTACAGTGTTGCATTTTGGACAGCAACTCCAAAAAGAGATGAAAAATTTGTTGAAATAGCTAAACATATGAAAATTCAATGCAATAAAAAACTAAAACTTGATTGTAAGACTCGGTGGAACTCTACATATTTAATGCTCAACACTGTAATTCAATATAAAGATGTGTTTTAATGTTTGAAGTAGCATGAGCCTTTATATAAGAGAGTTCCCACCAAAGAAGATTGGAAAAATATGAGTGATATTGTTTCTAAATTAGAGATTTTTTATGATACAACGGAGTTGTTTTCATGGACTAAGTATGTCACCATGAATTTATTCTTCCCTACTATGTGTGAGAATAAGTTGGCAATTGATGAATGGATCAATTCAAATGAGATTAGGGTGAGAAGTATGGAAAGTAATATGAAAGAGAAATTTGACAAGTATTGGGATAAGATAAATTGCTTGTTTGCGATTGAAAGTATTTTGGAGCCTAGGTATAAGTTAAAGACCATTCAATTGTATTACACTCTTGTCTATGGTGATGCGTCTTTGGAGAAGATTGATGATGTGAAAAAAAGTAGCAAGTGACCTAATTGAAGAATATAAGAAGAAATCTCAGCAATATCATATTGTCCATCAAGGGTCACAAGATTGTTCTTCCTCGAAGCCTCCAATTCCTAAGGGTGGTAGACTAGAAAGATTCATGGAGTCCAATTCTAGTATTAAAATTATAAAATCGGAGTTAGATCGGTACTTGGAGGATCCTCTTACACCAAGGATTGTTGCTAATTTTGATATCTTATATTGGTGGAAGATGGATGGTTACAAATATCCCAATTTGCAAAATATTGTTAAGGATGTGTTGGTTATTCCTATGACAACTGTTGCTTTTGAATCAACATTTAGCACTAGTGGGAGGGTTATAAGTGCTCATCGAAGTAGGCTTCATCCTAACACCATAGAGGCTTTGATGTGTACTCGAGATTGGTTATGGAGTGAAATTGAAGGCATTATCATATATTTTTAGTTATTTCTGTAAGTTTTTATTTATTATAAATATTATTATTTGCTTATTTTGCTATTTATTTTTTCTTTCAAACTCTATAGCTACTTCGGAGTGTCAAAATTTTGATGATGATGTTGATGATGATATAGAGGTAATTGATTTATTTCTTGGCCTTGTTGTAAGTAAAAATATGTGGGTTGTATCATGTAAATCATATAATATATTTATATACATACATGTACACACACACACACACAAAAACTAGGAGAATTGAGGAGACACCTTAATAGGGCTGAGTGAGGATGGATGTATGAGATTTTAGGAATATTATGGGTTGTTACGAAAACCTTAAAAAATCTAAAAGGGTGGAATGCCTTTTAGTTTAGCTGTTAGGGCTGAGTTATATATACCAAAAAAATATAGAAATAAGTGGGTATAAAACCTACAGGATAATCCTAAAGGTAGTGAAGAGGCCTTAAAAATTGAGGACTTGCTGGAAGATTGAAGAATGAGGAGATGTAGTGAAAATGTGGCTTGCTAAATACAGATAACAACTTAACAAGTAGCTAAAGACTACAACAAAACTGTCAAACCTGCATAATTAAGAGTAGGAGACTAGGAACTAAGGAAGGTTGAATTCTAAAGTATAATTTGTTAAGGAAAAAATTAGCTAAATGGGAAGTCTCATATGAAGTTGTGGAGCATGTTAGGTACGCCACATTAGTTCTAGCTGGTGATAATAGAAGATATCTAACAAAATCTTAGAATGTTAAACATTTAATAATTTTTTTTTTATTGAGCTTGACTAAATAATGATCTTTGATACATTTGAGTCTACATACATTTTCTACATAGCAATGTAGATATAAGAATAAAGTCACACACACACACACACACACACACACACATATATATATATGTATATACATACATATGTGTGTGTGTGTGTGTATAACCTCCACTACAAATTATAGGCAACAGAGGTGTGTACTGATAAGAACAACACTGCGGGGAGCAATTTGATGTGATTTATGGATTTCTAAATCCATTATGAATATGTAAGTCTATTAAATTTTAAACTAATTACATTGCTAAAAATGTACAATCCTAGATATTTTTTTATTCCTTTAATGATTGTGAGCATAGTCTACTGTTTACATAGGAATACAGGATGTAATGATTGTTAAAGACAATATGCAAAATTACGGATGTAGTGCAAATTATTTGTGATGGAAGAATGAAGATGTCTATCGTCTCAACTTAATTTATTTTTGGCATTGCTTGAAGTGTTGTCATTTATCAATTATCACACAGAACTTGTTACTTGTATGTTTATTTATTTGTAATTTGTGAGTTATCCGTTATAATTTCTACGGATACATTATGGTTTTATTATTTTATTCTAGAATAGTCTATGAAATATGGATTGTATAAGCTAAAGTTATTGTGTTATTTTTTATTGTTAATTATTAATCAGGTTCATTAATTTATGTTTTAGAATTAGGATTGTTTTTCTCCGCATAAGAATTACAAAATTATCATTGCGGACATTATTTTTTTTAGGAACTCTGCAGTCTGCACAGGTTACAAGTATGCATGGTTGCTTGCAGATCAAGCTATGAATGGTTTAAAATTATTCCTTATTTTTCTAAGTTATTTTTTCCTCAGCTTATAGGACATAGGTATCGGGTATTGGGGCGGTTATCGGGGATCAGGGATTGGGTATCGGGTATCGGGTATCGAGGATCAGGGATGGAGGATCCGGGATCGGGGAGGGTATGGGGATTGCATTCCCACAGGAATTGGGTCAGGGATTCCCCATCAAGAAAAAATTGGGGATTGGGTCGGGTTCGGAGATATTTTTCCTTATCAGGTCCGGGGATGAGAATGGGGTCCCTATCCCCGACCCTCCCCGTTGCCATCCCTACATTTATTGTGTGATATATATATATATATATATATATACATGCATGCTGAGAGTGAGCGAGGAGGTAGGATAATCAAACAATAATGTCAACCTCTAACCCAAACATATAGGAGGGGGAGATGGGATTTTATAGGAGAGGGTGTAGGCATGGCAAGGGGAAAACGTTGGTGTACACAAGAGGAAGAAGAAGGGAAAAAGAGCCGGCCAAAGAAAGGAATAGGAGAATAAAAAGAAAAAGGGAATAAGAAAAATAGAAGGAAACTTAAGTTAGGGTTTAGATTTAAGTTTAGGTAAAAATAATTTAGGTTAGAATACTATGATAACTTAATTAACAATTTTTTAGGATTAGGTTTAGGTTAAAATACAAATTACCTAGAATAAAGTTTTGGATTAGGCTTAGGTTTTGGTTTATAAAATTATATTAACATAAAAATATTAATTTCCCCAAATAATAGTTAGGTTAGGATATTAATTACTCGGAATTAATTTTAGCTAAATTTTGAAGTATCACATGGTACCTCTCTGTCTTTGGTTTCTTTTCCACCTCCTAAGTCATTCCTCAATCTAAGTTCCCTCATCACCATATGCCTCCCTTGTCGCTACTAGTGCTACCCACCATGTACCTCCCCCTCAACCACCACCTCCACCCAGCTAGCCAACTCCCCTAAAGCCTCCTTACATTTACCGCAAACTCATCTTGCTCGTGCAGCATGATGTTTTCATTTATTTTACCCCTTTTTAACATTAGGGATAACTTCATTAACAACTTTGTAGGATTAGGTTTAGGTTAAAATACATATTACCTAGAATAAAGTTTTAGATTAGGTTAAGATTTAGGGTTATAAAATCAGACTAACATAAAAATATTAATTTCCCCAAATAACAATTAGGTTAGAATATTAATTACTTGGGATTAATTTAAGCTAAGTTTTAGGGTATCACACACCACCTCTGTCCTTATTTTCTTTTCCATCTCCCCAGTCATTCCTTGATCCAAGTGTCTTTGCCACCATATGCCTCCCTCATCGCTGCAAGTGCTACCCACCATGTACCTCCCCCTCAGCCATCACCTCCACCCACCTAGTTAACTCCCCCAAAGCCTCCTTGTATTTACCCCAAACTCATCTTGCATGTGCAGCATGATGTTTTCATTTATTTTACTTCCTTTTAACATTAGGGAAACTTCATTAACAACTTTATAGGATAAGGTTTAGGTTAAAATACAGATTACTTGGAATAAAATTTTGGATTAGGTTAAGGTTTAAGTTTATAAAATTAGAATAGCATAAAAATATTAATTTCCCCAATTAATAATTAGGTTATGATATTAACTACTTGGGATTAATTTTAGCTAAATTTTGGGGTATCACACACCACTTCTCTGCCTTTGGTTTCTTTTCCATCTCCTTAGCCATTCCTCGATCTAAGTGTCATCGCCACCATATGCCTCCCTCATCGCTACCAATGCCATCCACCATGAACCTCCCCCTCATCCATCACCTCCACCTAGCTAACCGACTCCCTCGAAGCCTCCTTGTAATTTTTCCTAAACTCTTGTTGTATGTGCAACGTGATATTTTCATTTATTTTACCCCTTTCCAACATTAGGGATATTTTGCTAATTTTAAGTTTATAAATATTTGAATAAAAAATATTATTTTATTGGTTAAATATTAATATAGTATCATTTTTAAATTAAAAAGTTTAATTAGTGGAGCCCAATAAATTTTTTAGTAGTTTACCTATAAATTGTGTTTTTGTTGGAAATCAGGTAAGCCTTATATTCAACTAAAATGTGAGATATCGCAAGATAGCATATTAGAATTTTTTATGCATAAATTATACTAAGCATATTCATTAAGTTGTAATTATTAACCTCGCGATATTAGCATGAAAATTGATAAAATGGAGTAGGTTGAATTGTATAAATTATTATGTGCATGAAAATATGTTACAACAGGTTTAATGCCAAAAATAAATTATGTATGATATGTACGTGTAATAAGATAGGTTGGACATGCTTAGGCATATTTTTAGCAGTATTTTTATTATTTTATGTCCCAGGGATAATTTGATCTTTTTAAGCATATCATGATATTTACTCTAGTAAGCATGCCATATATCTATCATTTCTTGTTAAGTATGGAAGTATGTTTTTTAACATTTTAGCTACACATGTTAAGGTTGAACATGCAAAATCTTATATAAGGATAAAATGTAATATAGGAGCAAACACTTAAGAATTGACATTCTTAATTATGGAACCAATTATTTTTCATTTAGAAAGGATCTCCAACAAAGTTGAAGACAAACAAATAGTTACGTTGATAGTAATAGATGAAACGTACCATACAACCTACTAGGTGTATACGTGCATGTGCATAGAATGCATGGCTACGTGCATGGAAGAAATAATATGCGGCTCAGACGGGTACGTTAATTGATTTAGTCAATTAATTAATTGATTAGTAGATTTGGAGATTAGTTAGAAAATATTATATATTTTAGTATCTTTTAGCTAGGTACATTTTGAAGAATTATACATTTTAGCTAGTATCTTATAATTGATAGCTTGGCTATATAAAGCCATAGAACCAATGATTGGAGATACATCAAGAATTGAAGTTGATTCCAAATTGCAAGTATTGAATTCTGTGTGAGTTTATCTCAAGTTTAATCGAATATGTGTGAAAGATTAATTTTGAAACCCTTAATCTCTTCGTCTGTGTGAATTAGAAAGTAAGTACTATCTTCCTAAACTCCTTAAACCGTGCCCTTCTAGCCATATCTATCATCCAAGCACATCCCAAAATCAAAGTCCTAATTCGAAACCCTAACCCTAAGTTTCAAACTAAACCCTAACCCTAATTTTCGAAACTAACCTTAACCAAAATCCTAACCCACGACACCTTCTATCATTAAGCCCTAATTACCGAATCATCATCTTCATTATCACATCATTGTCGAATCATCATCATCATCATCCCATCAAATTTGAATCATCTTAATCATTCACTCATCATCATCATCATTATTCTATCATATGCAAATATCCTAATACTTAATTCACCACTTTCGAATCATCCTCTTCCTAACTACAACATAATCAAGTATTAGTTTTACAAATTTGATAATTCCATATTCTCACACACATCAATTTTGGTATCAAAGCCTTATGTTTGATCTATTGTGATCAAGATCCCATCTTTCCTCAAGATTCTGGCAAGAACGTGTCTTTACATCAAGATTCTTCAAGTGTCTCTTCTTGAAGATTCTCCCAAGAATTCATCAAGAAGACACCAAAATCCAAGCACTTGGTGGCATGTTTGGAGAAGCACCACTCGGTTGGTGAAGGGTTGAGATGACGAACCATGAGGAGGACTTGAGAGATATTCTCAAGGTCTTGGAGGATGAAATTAAGGAGGTAAAGCTACGTGAGGGGATAATAGAAACTTCACAAGCTCAAGGGTCACACGTGCAACTACAAAACCAAGGGGAACAAGTAGAAGAAGACCATGTGAGAAGGGCACAAAATCGATTGGAGGAAGGAGAAGAAAGTGTAGAAAATTATGTAACACCAGATGACACCTTAAGGAGAACCTACCATGATATGGAGAAAGGAATCTGATTTTATCTATTTAACCTCGAAGGTAATCTCGATCTGGAATCTTTTCTCGACTGGTTGGAAATTATTGAGTCTATTTTTTTAGTATAAATAAATTGGTGACGAGAAGAGGTGCCAAATAGCAATATTGAAATTTAAGAAATTTGTTAGAGTGTGGTATGATAACTTGAAAAGAAGAAAGAAAATCGAGAATTAGGCCATGGAAAAAATAAAAAAAAAATACTTGAAGAAGAAATTTATGCCTCTAGAATACGAGTAAGAGAATTTTATAAAGATGACTACTTTGAGGCAATGGTTGCTTGAAGTTGAGGAATACATTAGAGAGTTTGAAAGATTAACTCTTATTTGCGATGTCCGAGAAAGAAAAGAACAAAGGTGTGTACAATTCTTTAGAGGGCTAAATATGAACCTTCAAGAGAAGGTGGAGGTTTATCCTTATAAAGTGTTTGAAGACCTAGCCAAGTTAGCCATCAAGATTGAGAAATAGTTGAAGAGAACAAAGCAACCAAAAAAGTCAACTAATTCTCCATATGGTTTGACTTTCAAGGGGGTGTCGAAGCCACTAACTTCTCAAGCCACAAATCAAGACATTATTAGGAAGTTCACTCGTGAAGAAAAGGGCAAGGATCAAGTAGTTGATAAGGTGAACAAGCAATGCTTCAAGTGTAGAGGTTATGATCACTTTGCTTAGGATTATCCAAACAAAAGGAAATTGACTTTGAAGGAGAGAACAAGCATGGAGGCTTGTGATGAGACTGAAGACATTATTGGAGATCAAGAAGTAGAAAGTGATAGCCCAAACTATGCTTTAGAAGAGGATCAAGTGGATAAAGTGATCATAACCTCTACTTATTCAAAGGAAGAAGATTTTCAAGGCCAAGTGTAGAGTTAGTGATAAAGTGTGTGAAGTCGTCATTGATAGTGGCTCATACACTAATGTTGCTAGTGAGAAGATCGTGAACAAGCTCGGTTTGGAGACCATAGGTCATCCAAGACTAAATTCGCTCTAATGGCTCAACAAAGACAAAGGTATAAGGGTGACCAAACAAACTCTTATCTCTTTTAAGATTGAAAATTATTTTGATGATGTTTTATGCAATATTCTACCTATGGATGCTTGTTACATTTTATTAGGGAAGTCGTGACAATTTTATAGGAAGGTTGTGCATGATGGAGTCCTTAATGAGTATGCGGTGTGCAAGGGTCAAAAGAAGTTTAGACTAAAACCTAATCTAGATGGAGAGGATTTGGTTTTATGGAATGAAAAGGGAGAAGGAACCGAGAGCATACAACAAAAAAAGGAAGAAAAAAAGAATGAAGATGTCAAGTGTAGGAGGAGAAGAAAGAAGAGTAGCATGGAGATGTTGTTCCTTAAGGAGTGTGAGATGAATGAAGTTATCAAAGATAAGAAGATATGCCATACCTTGGTGGTAAAGGAGATCAAACGAGGGGAGAAAGCTAATATGGATTCAAATTTGCAATAAGTGTTGAGAGAGTATATCGATATTTTTCGGATGAGTTGTCAAATTGGCTACCTCCTTTGAGAGGTATTGAGCACACTATTGATCTTATGTCAGAAGTCCCATTACCAAACAAGACAACTTATAGGTGCAATTTAGAGGAGACTAAAGAGCTACAGAGACAAGTACAAAAGTTGTAGGACCGAGGTTATATTTGAGAGAGTATGAGTCTATGTAGTATTCCAGCTTTGTTGGTGCCTAAGAAGGATGGTACGTGGAGGATGTATATTAATTCAAGAGCCATCAACAACATCACAATCAAGTACACATTTCTAATTTCAAGATTGGATGATATCATGCAAAGGTTTTCTCAAAGATTGATCTTAGGAGTAGCTATCATCAAATGAGAATAAGAGAAGGGGATGAGTGGAAGACGGCCTTCAACACTAAGTACGGGTTGTATGAGTGATTAGCAATGGCATTTGGGCTATGTAATGTACCAAGTTTCTTCATGAGATAGATGATTGAGGTACTTAGACCCTTCTTTGGGATCTTTGTTGTTGTTTATCTTAATGATATCTTGGTATACAGTAAGAGTGAGTTCAAGCACATACAAAGATATTTAACAAGCTTAGAGACGTGAAGCTCTAGGGTAAATTGAAAAAAATGTGAGTTTATGATGGAAATGGTGGTTTTCCTTGGTTATATTGTGAGTGGAGATGGTATTATAATTAATCCGTCAAAGGTGGAAGCTATCCAAACGTCGCTTATTCCTACTAATGTCCACGAAGTTCGAAGTTTTACGGGTTGGCCTCATTTTATAGAAGTTCATCAATGACTTCTCTACCATTGTAGCACTTATCACATAATTGATGAAAAGGGAGAGTTCCATTGGAATGATCAAGTGACAAAAGCTTTTGAAGACTTAAAGACAAAGCTATAAAATGCATCGGTATTATCTTTATAGTATTTTGATGTTAGAAATAACATATGATGCTAGTGCTGTAGGCATTGGGGGTATGCTCTCATAAGAAAGGAAACTGATTTCTTTCTTTAGTAAAAAGTTGAATAGTGCAAGACACAACTATTCAACCTATGAAAAAGAGTTACATGATATTGTGTATTGTTTGGAGATATGGAGTCATTACTTGAGACCTAAGTCTTTTGTACTTCATTTTAATCATGAAAGTTTGAAGTATCTACATGGTTAAAAGAAGGTGAGTCCAAGACATGCTAAGTCGATAAGCTTATTGCAAATATTTGTGTTTTCTACAATACATGTAGATGGCAAAGAGAATGTTGTAGCGGATACATTATTTAGGAGGACCATGATACTTACCATAATGGATACAAAGCTTTTGGGATTCGAGATAGTATATGGTATTAATCTATATATGCGAATTGATTTGGTATCATTGAAGAAAGGTAAAGTAAAGAGTTATGATAAATAAGAGAGAGTGAATTTCTTTCAAAAACTTCAACAACAAATCAAGCACAATATTAAGAAGGTGAATGAAGTATAAAAGACAAGAGCAAACAAGCATAGGAGCCAACATTTTTTTTAATCGGGAGATTTGGTATGGTTACACTTGAGGAAGAAGAGATTTCCTAATCTAAGGAAGAACAAGTTTATGCCAATGGTAGATGGTCCTTTCAAAGCACTTTGAAAGTTTGGGAAAAGTGCTTATGAGCTAGATTTTCTAAATTCATATGGTGGGGTATAAAAAATATTCAATGTTGGAAAAATTAGCCCCTATCATGGCAATACAAATTTGAGGGTAAATTCAAATCAACAAGGAAAGAATGATGTAAGCGCAAACACTCAAGAATTAGCATTCATAATTATGGAACCAATTATTCTTCATTTAGAAATGATCTCCCACAAAATTGAAGATAAACGGACGATTATGTTGCTAGTAATAGATAAAATGTACTATACAAGCTACTAGACGTATACGTGCATATACATAGTATGCATAGAGTGATTAGCTAGAGAATAAAGTAGCATAAATTTACCTTTTTTAAGAATATTCTATATTCTAGTATCTTTTAGTATATTTTATATTCTAGTATCTTTTAGCTAGGTATTTTTTAAAGAATTAAGCTTTTTAGCTAGTATCTTGTAATTAGTAGCTGAGCTATATAAAGCCATAGAACCAATTATTAGAGATACATCAAGAATTGAAGTTGAATGCAAATTGCAAGTCTCGAATTATGTGTGAGTTCATCTCAAGTTTTATCGAATATGTGTGAAAGATTATTTTTGAAACCCTTAATCTCTTCGTCTGTGTGAATTAGAAAGTAAGTACTATCTTCCTAAACTCCTTAAATCGTGCCCTTCTAGCCATATCTATCATCCAAGCACATCCCAAAATCAAAGTCCTAATTCGAAACCCTAACCCTAAGTTTCAAACTAAACCCTAACCCTAACCCTCATTTTCGAAACTAACCTTAACCAAAATCCTAACCCACGACACCTTCTATCATTAAGCTCTAATTATCGAATCATCATCTTCATTATCTCATCATTGTCAAATCAACATCATCATCATCATCCTCATCCCATCATATTCGAATCATCTTAATCATTTACTTATCATCATTGAATCATATCTCCATATTCAAATAATCATCATCACTATTCTATCATATTCAAACATCCTCATACTTAATTCACCACTTTCAAATCATCATCTTCCTAACTACAACATAGTCGAGCATTAGTTTTACAAATTTGATAATTTCATATTCCCACACATATAAAAATGATCATTTGACATGTCTAATAATTTATTTACATTTAAAATAAATTAATTAATATGTTTCACCTTTTTTATGACAAGTTGATAAATAAAATAAAATAAATATGTAAAATAGATGATAGTATGGCAATTATGACCTTAGGGGCAACTTGGTTAATATAGGTTAAAAATAAAATATCGAGCATTTTATGGCGATAATTTGTTTAAAAAATGTTAAGTATATAATATGGAAGATTTGGAGTGAATATGAATGATATAAGCGCAAAAAATGAGAAAAGTGGTTTTAAATGGAAGTAGTAACTTGAGACGTAAAATTATTATCACATGTGTGAATTGCTTGAATTTAACCTTGATTTCTGTATGTGTAGGTTATATTAGTATTTTAGGAATACATATTAAATTTGGGAGTCATATGAGTCTCATGGAAAAATTTATAATTGAATTGTAAAATTAGGGTTTTGTTGGAAAGGTAAAGAGTAACCCTAAGGATAGACTATTAACGTATGTATAAGATATGGGAGCTGAACCTTAATTTTTGGGCGTGTTGTCAACAATAATATTTTAATGATGAATATTGAATTTGATAATAAAATGAGTACTAGTGGGAGAAGTTATGTTAGACTTATAAAATTAGGATTTCTTAGAGGGAGTATGGCTTGTCTTTGAGAATATATGGTAGGTCTTGTGCCTTGCATATCTATATGTATGTTCGTATGATGTATTTAGAATAAATAACCATGAAGAAGATATCAATCATTTATAGTGAAAAATCATATTAGTCAGACTTAGTTATGCATGTTCGTTTCACAAGACGAGAATAATGGCTAGAAACATTTTATTTATAGTTATATATTATTGATACAATTCCACCAATTTATAATAGTGGGGTCCTTGAACACAAATTAAATAAATTCGTTTGAATGATCTTAACCATTTATAAGATATCAATCAGTTAAAGTGAAATACAGCATAAGTTAAGACCGAATGCACTTGTCTGTTCCACCAAATGAGAATAGTAGCGAAGAACGTTTTACCGTAGAGGTGTATATTATTGAAACCATTCAATCAATTGAGAGTAGTGCCCAAGAGCATTTTTCCATGGGGTTATATATTATAAGTTGAGAATAGCGGTCATGAGCTTATTATACTAGGGTTGTATATAATTAATATTGTTCCACCGACAAAGAATAATAGATCCCTAAACTCAACATGAAATGAATAATCAAAGTGATTGTAATCAATGATAAGGTATTAATATTTAAATTAAGAGACTAGATGAGTAGAACCGATTATACATGTTCGTATCACCAGATGAAAATAGCGGTCAAGGACATTTTTTTTCTAGGATTTTATATTATTGATACTGTTCCACCAGTTGGAAATAGTAAAATCCTTGAATAAATAATTAGAATAATTGTAGTCACTAAGTGGGTTTTATTTACGGTTATGAATAATGATATGGATGTAGAATATGAGATGTATTCCAATGTTATGATTATTTTGTTTAAATGATTGGTCTGTTTTATTATATTCTAAGTGAACAAGTATGAGCAGTGACTTTCGTGGTAATTGTTTATCTGATATGACTATGGTATTTTAATTATCATACATATAATTTAATATTTTATACCATGTATTATTGTAATGTCTTTGTGGCTTTTTCATATTAATTTTGTATAATGGGTTATTAAGTATCATTGTACTAAATAGTTCTTTTTAATGGGCCCTTATTCAACAGACAATGGTCTTTACAAGTTTGTTTGTAAGATTAATTAAAGGCTAATATCTAGGCTAAAAGTTAGGGTTATCCGATGTTATAGCTGTTACCTTTTCATCTAATTGTTCTTATACTCGTATGTATTTTTCTTTCACTGAAGTTTGTAACCATTAACAATTGATCTTATTTAAAATGATATTAATCTATGCTTTTAATTTTTCCTATTTTGATTCCTACAATTGTGTTCGGTTTAAGTGGAGTAAAGATTTTAACATTAGTACTTACAACTTGGTATGAAAATGGTAAAGAAAATCAGACTTGTACAAAGTATAAATATAACACATTAAGTTTTTACATCTTTAGCTTTCGCAATTAACTATTTAAATGAAAATTTTCAATCATAAAATTTAGATTGTTGCATTAACTCCCTCAATCACATGTCAAACCCTAATCCATCTTCTTAAAACCCCAACCTTAAGTCATCCATCCTAACCCTAAATCCCTTAAATATTCCATTAAATTTTCTTTAAAAAAAACATCCCTAAACACTTAATCCCCATCAACAGCTACACTTCATGTAGTAATATTGATTCATATTAGGTGTTCCCCTCTCCCCTCCACCAACCCATGTACCGAAGGGGGGAGGGGAAAACTTTAGTTTAGCATTATATATTATGGTATAACCAAAGACTATAAACCACATGACTTACAAGCCGATTTCCCTTTGTAAATTGTGAAAAACATAAAAGTTTAAAATAGTGAGAGAAAAGTGCAACTCTTTATATTACTTCCTTTAAAACATACTACACATCAAAGTCATTTCCAATCATCTCGTAGACATCATCTATCACAATGTGATGTAGCCTCCTGTAACACAACTTCTACGGCTATCTACAAACGTTTTTTTTTTCACAAAGAAAATAATAGATCCAATTGTGTTTTTCAACATTAGTATGATCATTGAAAAATTAAGGGAATAAAGGCGCAATGCCACTCTAACCAAAAAGAGCTCAACTAGTTAGAACAAAAGGACAGAAGAAAGGAAAGATGCTCCAACAAAAATAGAGGATTTAGCTTGAATTTATTATTATTATCATTGTTATTATTGAAATTAATATTATATTGAAAATTAATATTATAATTGATTTTTGAAATTAATATTTTTATTAATTTAAAAACAAAAATTCTACATACAAGTATATTAGAAACAAAAAAATTAATTTAGACAAATTTAGTAAAATATAGATTGATTGGATTGTATATTTTAATATTGTATTAATAATCATTGATGTGAAAACAAAATAAGTGAAAATCAAAGTAAGAACCACCAAATTAATTAATTATTATAATTAAATGTAGTGAAAATCAAAGTAGGAAACACAGAAACTATTTTATTATTATAATTATGTGTAAAAGTGTGAATGATGTCCAAATAAGGATCACCCTTTACGGGAGATCTAATATTATTTCGCTGATTGATGGACTACACACCACCAATCATTTCACAAACATCATCAATGACAAAATGTGCTTTGTGGCCTCCGATTACCTCAGCTTGCTTATTGCCATCTTCCCAAAGCTGTTTCAAATATAATCAATCGTTAATATAAAGATTTGCAATTTATGCTTCATAGGATAAATTCAAGTCGAAAATTGCAAATCAAGTTTAAAAGTAATAATAATAATAATAATAATAATAATAATAATAATAATAATAAATAAATAAATAAATAAATAAATAAATAAACTAACTATTTAACCTAACCTGTATAGTTGGCATCTTCTGAAATAGTTCAAGCGTTTTCCACAACCACATGAAAATATAATAGTTGTTAGCATGAGTACAAATTCTATGTATTTTATCACAATAAAATATTTAATGAGACGAAAACTTTTTCTTCCCATTTTAAAGCTTTTAGCAGAGACCATGACTTACATTTACCCCTGCACGATCAATAAGTTTCTGTGGAACCTTGTTGACGTTGACACAATAGAACTTCAATCTAAGAAGTAAGGTTTGAGTATCTTTAATCAGAAGTATACAGTTGTAAAGATAATCCAACACATATGATTACAGGATCTTAGCGAAATATAGGTTATCATAATAAAACATAAATTCCATGGATGTAGTTGAAGATTTTCCTTTGTTGTATCAATGCAAGAAGTACGCAAAGCAAAACCGTACCGGACACATTTGCATGCAGTAAGCTCATAATTAATCCAATATGCACGATTTCATCACCATAAACTAAATATGGGTAAATGACGCACACCAATGTCAATTTTTTTCCACAATTGGTTTGCCTTTCACATCGCTTGCGTAGTATTTGGCTTAAAAGAAAAGTTCCAGAAGGCCAAGATATATTGTTCACTGATGAAAAAGCTAGGACCTCATTCATTATATGGATGTAATTGACTATTTCACTCTATTTCTTCCATAACTCATAAGTGATACATTTGTGCATCTTCTCACAGACCCGATAGTGTGTATATATCATTCAGAGGAAAACACTCACTGTTATTTGTTTTCAACTCCATAGATAGAAGAAAGGTTATCAACACATAGACATTACTATTAGATGCCTGTCATATTTTTCCTCACGCAATCCCCTTTAATTTACTTCAGTAGGTTTATTTTTGCTTTCCATTCTTTCTCTTTTATTTTCCATGGGAAGGGCTGGCAAGGAATTGCAGGGAACATCCACTCCATAATCCATTTGATTGAGAGTTGTTTAATTTTTTTCATATGTAATCCAAGTATAAGTTAAACATCAGATCATCCACTCAATTTCTCATCTGCATCCACTTCACTTGTCACCAAGGTGATTTTTAAAATTCTCGAATCTCTTGACACAATGGTGTTTACCCTTTTAGCCATCTAAGGATCCTCCACCAAGTTTGAGCAACTTATCCTAGTCCCTTTTCTAATTGTTGGGAAAATCCACCATCTTTTTGCCATGCACAACCACTAACCAGAAATCCGAGTTTTCCAACAATAAAATGTGAGCCTCCAACAGCCATTCTCAGATTCGAATAAGAGACTTACTATAACATCTTGTGTGTTCTTCCATGGTGCATGCAGCACAATTTTGCAAAGTATCCATGGAGATCCCTCATTCATGGGCCTTGAAAATCGTCCACTCATCACTGTATTCCCAAAAGGTAATGCTTGCTCAGTTCAACTCTACTTCTCAAACATAGCATATAAAGTACTGAATTTATGTCAGTAGGGGTATCTGCAGACTACTGTAGTGCCCATCCCAAATGCAACTACAATCTCTTTGAAACATCAACGTTACCATTGAAATTTCTACTTTAAATATTTATGGACTACAATTTCAAGACTTTAAAATATGAGCATGAAGCTATTAGCACAAAACCCAGTGCTAATAGATTATAGCTTGTTTTATAAAAATGCATCTAAAGCTTTCTGCAACCACTTCTCAATAAATGGCGCAGTCGTGAATAGAGAATATGCCGGATGCCAGATTAGTTCAGTCTGCACAGTATGCTTATTTAAGAAACAGGTAATTGTCTGCCAAGTTACGCATTAACATTCTTGTGTTACTATAAGCGCAAAAAAAACACTAACAGAAAAAAACAATAGGCGAATGAGTATGCATGATTCTTCTCAAATTCCAATTATATTAGACCAATAGTAGAAGATAAGCTAGCCTAACCTTGGTTGACACCTAGCTGCCAACTTTTCCAACTTCGGCTTCAAATAGATACATTTCCTGCACCAGCTAGCCATCCTACAAGTTCAAAATACACCACCACTATGAAACGATTTGTTGCCATAGAAGCATTTTGGACCTAACTACAGAACTGCACATTGTTGAGTCGAACGGAAATCAGTAAAATGTCAGAGCAACGAGTCTTGAAAAACGTATACAAGAGTTTATGGATATATGTGAGTGGTGAAAAAGTTAAACGTAATCCTGTACGCATCTTCGCTTATTCAATGATAATTCTCTCTCTTATTTTCTCAAACATAACTACAGATACACAGTCCAAAAAGAATACTTCAGGAAGTACTCACCTAATGTATCTAATTTTGAAGAACATCGATATTCCGCATGAACAAACATGGATAAAATTGAATCGTTCATGAAGCAATCTTCAGTGCTAAAAAGAACATCTTAATTCACAATTAAAAGAGTAATTTATTAATAAAAAATGTATATATAGCAAACATTAACTGCAATTACAGTAAATTCAAAGTTCAAAGACATGAAAAATGTCCCATTCGGACAGCAAAAATCACGAGAAAAACCGATCCAGATACATCAGTTGTCAATTAAATACAGTTGCAGATTATTTAAACACTAAAAATCAGAAAACCTACATCCATGATTACTCAGATACATACCATACGACTATCACTGGTAGCCCGAGCTTTTGTGCTTCTTCAATCATTTGATTGAATTGATCCTCGCTGCATATGGGTATGAGCTCAATCGACACAGCGGACAAATCCAGGTCCTCTCGTGGTCCTTCATTGGCCACAGCAGCTAAAGCCTTGGTTTGCGTCTTAACTACACTGTGTTGTCGATTATCAACCTCTGAATGACTTGAAATTGAGAGGAAATTTTGCTTAGTGTGAGAATTTAAGAAGGAGAGATATCGAGCAACCCATGAAGAAGAAGAGTTTATGAGTCGGAGAGGGTCGGGATATTGGGAGAGTCGAATCGAGTTTGACATGGTCGTAAAGACAGAAAATTTTGACAAATTCTAGCTGCCGAATTGGGTCTTTGTGGCTTTCTTCCCCAATTGTGGCCCCTGAACACCCGACTTTCTAGACTGTACTGGCCGATTTTCAGGTTTGGCTATTAGAAAGTTCTCCGATGGTTCTGCAACAAATAGAGAAGCAATTAAGGCGTGAGTCATGACTCGAAGAAAACAATAGTGGGACGAGTAATGACTGAACGGAAAACTTCGGAGACAAGATGATCGCGATAATAAACTAGTTTCGCATTGCACTGGATGACGGCATTATAATTTGTAAAATAAAATGCCAGTGATTTTTGTGTCACAAATTTTGAAACCCCTCTTTGCATACATACATACATGTAGTTATATATGGTTGCCAGCATCGAAATTCGGTCATCCGAGGCTTTAGGGGTGTGCATAATTTGATTCTAACCAGAAATTCAAAGAGTAATGGATAGAAAATATCAATCCTGATTTGGACTATATTGTATGCGGTCCAATTTTTAGTGCTATATGTTTTACATTATAAACTTTCAGTTCAAATCTAAAATTATCCAGTCAAAACTGAAATGGACCAAAACTTAACTTAAACTTTTAATTGTTGTTTCGTTTGTCCGCTCCACATCACTCTTGTCTCCCGCTTATTCTCATTTTCTTCTTAATTCTTACTTTTTGAGTCTTCCTCTTCTATGTCTCTATGATGCAGGTGCATATTTGTTTTTACATCTAAACATATTTTTTGGACATGTTTAGATTGTTTGTTGAGGTTCTTGAAGGTGTTTATAACATATACAACACTTTCATCAAAATCTTTACATACTTTGTGAAGTTCTTGAAAGTTGAAATTCAAGATAAGACAAATGGTGCTTAGATGATGTGCGGAGCATAGTGATGTGGCAACCATGATGATTTGGCCAACAATAAAGTGATGACAATAAGGCATGGACACATGGCAACTTGCAAGATATCCAACAAGAGACATTAAGGTTAATGACTAGTTGTTATCATATGTAAAACCCTAGTGATGGACGATTGTGTAAGATATATTTGTTAGTTAATTTCCGTGGGTTGTATGCCTATATAAAGGCCCTGATTTCATCCATTAGGAGATAATGTATAGAAAAAGTTGAGTTGAATATGAAAATTCTCATTCTAAGTTTGCTTGATCATTGAAAAATTACTGTATAGTTTCTTTTGGTTGTCTTTAGAGGGTGATTATTTTTGAGTTCTCATTAAAAACACTTTGATTACTATCTCTGTGAAGTATCAAAGTTATATTTCGTTAGTGTTCTAAGCCATATGAATCCATGAGTATCTAATACAACCATTCAAAAACATATTGTTGAGGAAAAAAGATGATACATTTGGTTTCCTTGAGTTCTTTCCATCCACTTCCACATCAAAAGTGGTATAAGAGCTCATCATGAATCTTTCCTTATGAATACGCGATCCAACTTGGGTCTTGCTATGGATTTGATTTTCAACAATTAAAACCACAAAAAAAAAAGAATAATAAATGGGGGAGAATGGAAGTGATAAAGGTTGACTCTTAGTAACTCCTTAAATCAACACTTGCAAGAAGCTCTTAAGGTATACAACTCTTAAGATAAATTTTGTAAGATTTTTCAAATAATCTTCAAACTCATGCACTAGAAAAGGAACAGAGTTCTTGGTTTTGAGAAAATATGTTCAACAAAGGTAAATTATGCTTTCATTTCATGTTATCCTAACACTTATAGAAGAATGTAGGATTAAAGGTTATAATTTAACCAACTAATACAAACATTAGGGCATAAGTAGGGATGACAATCATGGTATATTCCTAACTAGAGAGTCTTGGTTTTGGGGAGTTGTTTTAAGTTGATTTTCAAAATCTAAGTCCTATAATATCATACTTTTCAACTCATAAGAACCATAATCAAGAAAGGAATGAGACAAAGATCTCTTATAATCTTTATATAACAAAAATAAGAAAGAAATGTCCTCTAGCCTTCCTTGTTCTTTCCCAAATTTGCATTGTTCTTTCTGAGTGCAGAAAGTGACTTGTCATGCAAATGAAAGGGACTTGTGGCTTAAATTTATGGCTTCCAAATGGGATTGTAGTTTATATTTTTAGGGATATTTAGGATTAAAATACTGAAGGAAATTAGGTTTAAAAATGGAGGGAAAAGCTTGGAAAAACTGTGGCTTGAGTGCCTTGGTTTCGAGTGTTTTTTTTTTGGACAAAATACGGAGGAAGGGTTTTGCATGGCTAGATTTTGATAGATAATAAAATTTTCTAAGTGAGAAAGGTTTTGTGATTCTTGATCTTGGAAAAATTATCAGCTAGATTATGATCATCAATTAGGAATGCTCCTGCATCAGCCCTTTTGAAAGTCAACCTGTAACACCCCCAAAATTCACTACTGAAAAATTTCGTTTTGTTAAAAGTTTAGCGGAAATAAAATAACAAACTGTGAATTTTGGGCATATTACCGCTACACTTAGTACAAGACCGGTTCACTCATACTGTTCCAGTACCAAGTGCTAAGGTTAAAGAACAAAATATCAATCACTAGAAATTTAACCCATTTTTAAATCAGAGTAGCGCAAGTAAACAATTTTATAAGAATAGATTCCACCAATGGTGGTTATAAGAACAAAATTACATTTAAACCAGACATTTAAAAGAGAAAGGGAAAGACCCTAACAGCTCCGGATTATCCTTATGCTCTTTCCCATTACCCACTTGAGTAGCACCTGAAAAAGACCTGCAAGGGACATTGCCCATTGAATAGGTAGGGGCCCCACGAATGGAACCTTTCAGTATTACAGTACTAAGTAACCCTTTAAAAACATACTTAAAAGTAGGCCCGCAATGTAACACATGATATACTACTGTATCCATACGTAACGACAAGTGTAAACCTAATATTCAGATCCGTATATTCATATACCTGACAAGTCAATCGGATATTAATGGTGTATAGGTAATATTCACTTTTGTGTATTCACATACTTAACAAGTCAACCAAATGTTAATAGGCCATCATGAACAATCGATACTTTTAGGCCTTAAGCCATGTCATAGTGCAAAATCAATATATTTGGGCCTTAAGCCATTAGTCCATCATTATTCAATCATCTCGGGTTATAAATGTCCATGTGAGTGCGGGAACCCCACTATTATAGCCGATGGAATGGTCATGCAGGGTAAAATGCTCCTGGCCACTATTATTCGCCGGTGGACTGGTCATGCAGGGCAAAACGCTCTTGGCCACTATTATTCGCCGGTGGACTGGTCTGGCCCCGACTCACAAGGTGTTCCATTGTAAGTAAGTAGTGTATTCCCCATATCTTATCATTTTTACGTTTGGTTTGTTGAGTACAAAATCCCCCACTATTATAGCCGGTGGAATGGTCATGCAGGGCACCCCGGCCCTGGCCACTATTATTCACCGGTGGATCGGTCTGGGTCTGGCTCAACATCTTCCTCTTGAAGTGATTAGTGTCTTAATCGTATCTTATTCGAAAGTATTTTACCCTTGACATACATGGCTAACTATATCCACACTTATCCTCCTAGGAGGGCCCATCCCATATCTTGAGACTTCTGCACCTCCTAACTCGCCCCGACATCCTTCCCTTAATCCACTTTCTCACACTGAAAGCCCAACTCCTAAGTGTGTGGGTCAAGGAACACCACCTTATACCCCAAGGTCAACTCATCGCCTGACCCTAGGGCTTTCTCTAGAAACTCTAATTTGGGCCTATGTGGCCCAACCTTTCTTTTATCATCCCACACCTCATCTCATTTAGTTTCAACCCAAATCCTATCACTCTACTCACCAATAGTACATGTGATCATAAAACCCTAGTTGGCTGCTCAAACCCTAACACCTTTCTTACGTAAGGATTATCCCATGCAAACCCTAGAAACCTCCCATGTAAGAGTTGCATCACTCATTCGTTTTGATCATAGTCTCCTTCTATTTTTCCCCATGAATCATGAGATATTAAGGTCAATATCGTGTCCCCTTAGTTAACTCACTTCCCATTTATTCTTTTTTATCCTTTCACCATATTATTAAATACCCTAGCATGCATGTCTTAGAGGGTCACATCAGATAACATCGTACGTATGACATATATAATCATCATCCACGTGTCATAAGGAAGTCACATAAGCATACATCACTCGAAGTTGTACTACAAATGATTAATCATTAAGCATAAAGTACACAATATGGTATAACACATGGCACATAAGGCATATAATATACACATTGTTGTTCTTAGCTACATCCCTACTCGGTTTGGGTTACTAAGTCATCTCTTATGCTTTTTAGATCACCATTCACCCTTCATAATTGCTACCCTTAACATATTTCCCATTTTGGTTGGTTAGATTACCAAATTGCCCTTCTCCTTTGTTATAATTACTAAATTGCCCTTAAGTTGGATAAATTACCAAATTACCCTTCTTCATTATCATGAATACCAATTTTTCCTTTTAGTTGGTTAAATAATTACCAATTTACCCTTTAGTTGGTTAAATTGCCAAATTACCCTTCATCATTATCATAATTACCGATTTGCCCCTTTAGTTGGTTAAATTACCAAATTACCCTTTTCTACTAACATAATTATCCAATTGCCCTTCTATAATCATAATTTAATGACCAAATTATCCTTCGTCGTTATCATAATTACCTGTTTGCCCTTTAGTTGGTTAAATTACCAAATTATCCTTTTCCATTGTTATAATTACCATTTTACCCTTCTCAATTATTATAATTACCATTTTACCCTTTTCCATTATTATAAATACCAAATTACCCTTCTCCATAATTATAATTACCAATTTACCCTTCTCCATAGTTATAATTATTAATTTACCCTTTTCCATATTTATAATTATTAATTTACCCTTCTCCATAAGTATAATTACTAATTTACCCTTCTCCATAATTATAATTACCAAATCACCCTTTTCCATTATTATAAATACCAATTTAACCTTTTATTTACAAAATTATTATTTTACCCCTTACTTCCAAAGTTACCATTTTGCCTTTTACTTATAAAATTACCATTTTTCCCTTTACTTATAAAATTACCATATTGCCATTTACTTATAAAATTAACATATTGTCATTTACCTCCAAAATTACCATATTGGCTTTTACTTATAAAATTACCATTTTGTCATTTACTTATAAAATTACCATATTGCCCTTTTACTTATAAAAATACCGTTTTTCCATTTACTTATAAAATTACTATTTTCCCCTTTAACTCCAAAAATTACCATAATGCCCCTTTTTTTCTTACAAATTACAAATTTACCCTTTTACTTAGAAAATTATTATTTTACCCTCTTCTTCCAAAGTTACCATCTTGTCCCCTTATTACACCACTTTTCTTAGATTAACATTACTACATGGAATACTAATATTAATACTCCCTTAATAATATCCAACTCCACCAACTATTATACTTTAATATAATACTTATTAGCACCTACACATATTAGGCCATAATCTAGCACAAGGAATATTACTAAAATACCCATAGGGCTCACAATAATATTAGTTAAGCATAAATGGTCACAATAACATAATATGACATGCATAAGTACTTAACACTTTCCTAAATAATTAAATTCTTCCCTTAGACAACATATCCACACATAGCACATAAAAGTGCATACTTTCCCTTTTATTAAACAATACAAGAAAACATATAAATTATACTAACAACCATATATCAAACATAATAACATATTAAAAATCCTAATGTGTAAACATACGTTTATCCATGCATTTTAGTGGGGTTTAACGATTACCTTAATTCCCGCAAAATTGAATCTTACCTGTATTCCGGTTAAAGATTCAAGCTTTGATTAGCAAAACCAATACCTAAAAATAATATCAATACTTATTATATTAGAATTAAGAAAATCAAAGCATAATACTTTATAAATTTTACTCAATGAAATAATTAATTTAAATATTATCATACCTTAAAATTATTAATAAAAATGGGTCAATAAGTGCAGAAACTCATGCTGCATATGCAGCATGAGCTGCAAGTAAAAGTAAGGGTGAAAGGGTCGAAGGTTGCATGAAGAAAAGGGTGGAAGGGGTGTTTTTGGGTTGGGGTCATTGGGCTAGAAAAGAGGGTAGGTAGGGGAGGATTTAGGGCAAAGGAATGGTGTAGGAGTGAAGAGGGGGTGTAGGTGGTTGTTGGGGATGGGTTCACGGTGGCCAAGGGCGGTGGCGGCGGCAACGAGGCCACGAAGGTGGCTGCCGAGGTGGGTCGAGGTGGAGGGGCTGAGAAGGAAGGAAAAGAGAAGGGCAAAATGAAGGGGTTCGAGGGCTTGTTTCGGCTAAACAATGTATGGGGGTTGTAGAGGAGGTTGTAGGGAGTTGAATGGTGGGTTGGGTGGTGGCAGAAGTGGTCAGACGACGGCGAACGGTGGGGTTGTAGGTGGGCTGCCGAGAAGGGGGAAAATGGAGAGAAAATAGATGGGGAGGAAGAAGGGGTTGTAGGGTGGCTTGAGGGGGTGGTGTGGTGGTTTAGGGCAGTAGCAGGTGGTGGCAGAAGGTCTGCCGACGGTTGGTTAGGCAGAGGAAGCAGCGTAGGAGGTGGTGTTGCAAAAACAAGGGTAGAAATGGGAGAGGAAGAAAATAAGAGAGAAGAGGAGATCGGGGAGATAAGGGCTCGAGAATATGGGGCAGAAAAGGCTGAAGGGGAGAAGAAAAAGAAGAGGGAGGGTAGGGGGACTGGTGGCCGGTCGGTGGTAGTGTTTAAGGTAGCAAGGAGGTGGTAGGGTGGTAGGGAGAGGGTGACGAAGAGGAGAAAAGGGGAGCCATGCGGGATGGGGTGCATGGCTACCCGGTTTCCAAAACGATGAAAAAAAAGGGCAGGGGAGAGAGAGAGAGAGAGAGAGAGGGAAGAAGGAAGGTGGTGGCAATGGTTGTAGGAGGTGGCAGCGGGAGACATTTGGGGTGGCATGCATAGCTGATGAAGACAAGTTGGGCGTAGAGGTTGAAGAAGAAAGAAAGAAGGGAGAGGGAGGGAGATCAGGCCGGCACAAGTGAAAGAAATAGGGGAGTTGGGCCGGGCCGTTCTAGGGGAGAAAAGGAAAGAAGGAAAGGAGGGGGCTGGGTCGGCTAGTGCGGGTAGGGCTAGGGATGTAAACGGGACGGATTTTACCCGATATCCGACGGATAAAACCCAACGAATATATAAATGGATATGGATAAACGGGTTCGGGTACGGATACGGGTATGGAGAAAAAAAATCCGTCGGGTTCAGGTACGGATACGGGTAATGGGTCTCCATATCCGCACCCGTATCCATATCCGTTTTAATACCCGTCGGATAAAACCCGATATAAAATTACCTTTTTACCCCTCATATATATAACATATTCAATATATTCATTAAGGTTATAATAGTAATTAAGTTAAATTAAACAATTAAATTTAACATATCTATCTGCCAAACCCTATCTATCCAATTCCATTTCGCCGCCCCGCCTGTAACCTGTTTGGCTATTCCGCTGCGTTGTTGCTGTTCTTGTTCGACTTGAGTTTCGGCTACCGCTGCTGCCCAGCTTGCCCTGCATCTGAGACTGAGCATCTCGCCATCTGGCCCATCTCCTTCCTTCGACAGTTAACCGAACGCCACACACCAGTCAGTCGCTCGACACGCCGTACGCACTTCTGCTTCAGGCTTCCTTCGACGAGTCACGCAGCGTTTTTTTTTTCAAAATCTTGTCTTGGTCAGCTTCTCTTCTTCGTTCTTGGATGCGTGCGCGATTCTTGCAGTTCTCAATCTTGTCTTGTCATCTAAAATTAGGTGATTTTCTTTCGATTTGCAGCTTCTCTTCTTCTCATTAGCTTCATTTTTTATTCAGTTATATTTTAAGTTTGATCTTATTCGATTTGTTTTCAATCTAAGATAATGCTTGATTGATAATTTGATATCACTGCAGACTCTTTGTCGACTCGTCGTGGAGCTTTGTTTCAGGTTAATCTCTTTCTTCCAATTTTCTCAATGTTTTTGTGTCAATTTTCTTACTTCGACTCGAAACAAATTCATTGTGGTTTGGGGGTACATTGTTTTCAATCAGTTGCATTTCAGGAATCAGGATAATGCTTCTATAAGTCTTTGACTCGAGTATAGTTTATTAGGAGAAGTGAATATTATGATGTGTGCATGCATGTATTTTGTTTGATTTTTGCATGTATATACATCAGAGTTGCTCTCTGTTTATTCATATTTTGATGTGTGCATGTATATACATCAATGTTGCTCTCTATTTATTCATATTTTGATGTGTGCTGTGTGCATGTTTGATGGGTAAGTGTAAGGAAGGAAATAATAGATATCTGGTTTCATGAAGAAGTCACATGAGATGTTAAGGATGGTTTCATTTCTTTATTCTTTATAGAAGTTTCATAAACAGTCAAACTATCTAATTTATACACAAACTACAAGCAATGTGTTATGATTTTCGTGAAAGACAGAAAGAACCGGCCCATTTTACTTCACCTGATAATAGGATATGATTATTTGAGGCATTTATAGATATGTCATCATATTTCTAATTCTTAGTTGCATCCATTTCCAGTTCAAGTTCTGCTTGGATCTGTGGCTCCAATGCTACATTTTCTTGTGAGTTGTGACTTGATCATAGCCATAAGTCTTTTCAGTATGTTTTGGTGGCCTGCTTAGTTTGTCCAAAGTCCATACAATACCTCCTAGCCACTAGTTACATTTGCCGACAGCCCCAAATTATCAGACTGCCTGTAATGTACAAAGCTCTTCCAAATACAAACCCATGATTTATTTTCCTTCAAGTATGAACCTTGAGCACTTCCATAGGCATTAAAAACTTGGTTTTCCCTCCTGCCTCACTCTCCACAGTCGATATGCAACCAACATTGCACAGAGGCAAATGAAAAAATGTAGCTACCTATCAAGGTTGTCTGTAACTAACAGAACTGAAACTACTATAATACATGATTATCTATAATACATGATTATCTCCCTCTATTTTCTCTCTCTAAACCTCTCCCAATAACAGAGCTGAAACTACTCTTTCTCCATAGAAAGTGAGCTATTAATAACATGATAAACCTATACTCAAACAGGTATGGGCCTAGTGTTCAAACATCTAATTTATTGGGAAATCATTCCCTTAGATTGTGACTTAAATTTATTCGGGGTCAACTAATAGTGGTACAAGAACAACTAACCTTGTTTGATCTGATCTTAATCTGTTTATAATCGTTATCATTATTAATATTATCATTATTAAGTAAATATAAATAAGTGAGAGTAAGTAAATATTATGTTCTCTTGTTGTGCAGCGTTTGGGATCTCCTAAAATAGTTTGATGGCATCAAGTAGCCAACCTAATACTGATTCACAAAGTCTACCACCATATTCTTCCGGCGCAGCTAGTAATCCTACACCTAGTGAACCATGAACCAATGAGGAGGTAAAAGAAGTGAATCCATTTTCTTTAGTGAAAAAAAGGAAGAAAACTTCAGTTGTTTGGGATCATTTTAATGCGGCAGAAATTAACGGTTTGAAAAAAGCAATTTGTAAAGGTTGTAATAAGAGTTTGAGCGGTGATCCAAAAAATGGTACTTCTCATTTGCATGATCACATGAGGAAATGTGTACGTTTAAGGCCTATACAAGGGGTAGGAAAAACTAAGTTGTGTTTTGATCAGAAGGGGGAAGGAAAAGGAAAGAAAATGGTTGTTGAATTTAATCAAGAAGTTGCAAGGCGTGAGCTATGTAATATGGTAGTTATGCATGAGTATCCAATTTGTATAGTGGAACATGAAGGCTTTAGAAGATATTCAGCAGCTCTTCAACCATCATTTAAAATGATTTCAAGGAACACTCTGCGAAGCGATATTTTCAAGTTGTTTGAATATGAAAAAGATAAAAACAATGTCGTTGTTGAGTAGTAACAAGAGTCGAGTTTCAATCACAACAGATATGTGGACATCTCAGAATCAAAAAAAGGGTTTCATGGCTATCACGGCTCACTGGATTGATAATCATTGGACCTTGCAAAGTCGAATAATAAGGTATACTAAATTCATAAAAATGGTAGTTCTTTGCAATTATTAATATTATGTAATTATATGTTGTTCTTTGGTTTATTTATTGTATTATTGTATTTTTTTGATGGTTTGTCTATGTTCCAAGTCCGCATACATCTGAAGTTTTGTGTGATTTTTTGGTCAATTGTTTGATGGAATGGAATATTGATTCAAAACTTACCATATTGACCGTCGATAATTGTACTACTAATGATGCTTTGATCGGAGATTTGAAAAATAGATTTGAGTCGAAGAGTTTTTTATTGCGTGGGAAATATTTTCATATGTGTTGTGCTGCTCATGTGCTTAATATTATTGTTAGCTATGGTATGGAAATCATTCAAAAAGCTATTGAGAGCATACGAGAGAGTGTGATGTATTGGAAAGCCACACCAAAAAGGCTGGAAAAGTTTATGGAGGTTTGTCGTCAAAAAGAAATTCCGTATAGTACAGCGTTAACACATGATTGTAGGACAATATGGAATTCAACATTTTTGATGCTTGATGTTGCTCTAATGTATGAAGATGTGTTTGCTCGCTTGGCACGGTTGGAATCTAATTTTAATTGTTGTCCTACAAGTGATGAATGGAATTTGGCTTGATCTATTTGTGAGAGATTGTCATTATTTTATGATGTCACTTTGATGTTTTCTGGGAGTAGATATCCTACTGCCAATTTATACTTTCCCAAGGTTTGTGAAGTCAGAATGTCTTTGATTGAATGGTCTCTTGATCAAGATGAAATTATTAGTGGTATGGCAACAAAAATGATAGAAAAGTTTGATAAATATTGGAGTGTGATTCATGAACTGATGGCCGTGGCAACTATTTTGGATCCAAGGTATAAATTAAAGTTGGTAGAGTTTTATTATTCTATCATTTATGGGAGCACCTCTGATGAAGAGGTAGATAATGTTCGTAAAATATGCTATGAATTGTTTCATGAGTATGAAGAGAATTATAAACGTAGGGAGAGAAGTTCATCAATATCGCGCAATTCTGGTGTTAGTAGTCAAAGTTGTGGTTCAAGTCTTAGTAGTATGACTTCGGGTTCTAGAGTCTCCCTTAAGCTTAATTATAATCAATGGTTGGCGAGCCAAGACATAACTAGTGCGCCACAGAAGACCGAGTTAGATTGTTATTTGGAGGAGCCTGTGATGCCACAGATGGATGACTTTGACGTGTTATCATTGTGGAAGACAAATACTAAGTATCCAATTTTACAACGAATGACCAGAGACGTATTTGCCATCCCTATTTCTACAGTTGCTTCTGAGTCGGCTTTTAGCACAAGTGGGATATTTTTAAGTCCTCATCACAACCGATTACACCCAAAAACTCTAGAAGCATTAATGTATTGTAGAGATTGGCTTTGGGCTACTATAAGGAATGAAGGTAATATTTAAATTTATATATTTTATGTTTAAATAATTATAATATATCTATTATTATATTTGTTTAATTCTAATGTTCTAATTTTTTTTAGTTTTTGTTAGATAATGATGGTACTGCGAACTCAACTTATCATAGGTTTACCTTGCAAAATGAAGAATCTGACTCAGATGTTAGTGAGCATGAGGTAAAACTTGTCATAAATATTATTAGTGATTAAAATATTTGATTACACTTAATTATTTAATTTATTTATGTTTTTTTAGATGAATGCATAAACCAAAATATATGAAGGTTGAAGATGGAAAGACAAATTGGTGAATGGTGATATGGAATTTTTGGAGCTCAAAACGAACAGCTTCTCTATGCTATTTTTAGCTAATCAAAGTTATATTATTATGTTTCACATGCATTGATTTCAGTTTTATTTGTGGAAGTATTTGTATAAACAAACATTATTGGCTATGGTGTTTTTAAACTAGACTTGTATTATTGTTGATTGCTTTATTGTTTGATAAATTGGTGAATGGTGATATTGATAATATGGATTTGTTGGAGCAGGTTGAAAATTTAAACTTGTTGGAGCAAGTTCAAAATTTGATCTTTAAATAATAGGTTGTTTGATTGAAATTATAGATTTTATATATCATATATAGTATATGATAGGTTAAGTAAAAATTCAAACGGGTATCGGATTTATCCGTCGGGTAATATCCATTGGATAATTTAAACGGGTAACAAATTATCCATCGGGTAATATCCATTGGATAATTTAAACGGGTAACAGATTATCCGTCGGGTAACAGATATCCAACGGATACGGATACGGATATATTAATGGATATCCATTCGGGTACGGATATGGATTCGGGTATAATATACTTATCGGGTATCGGGTACGGGTATGGGGATACCCACCCCGAACCCACCCCGTTTACATCCCTAGGTAGGGCGAGGGAGAATGGGCCAGCGGCCTAACCGCGCAAGGAGGGGAAGGCAGTGAGGCTGGTTTGACGGCCTAAAGCCAGGAAAAAGGGAAAAGGAAAGAAATAAGGAAAAGGAGAAAAAGGAGAAAGAAAAGAAAAAAAAAAGAGGAAAAGAAAAAAGGGAGAATGGAAAAACTTAAAATAATAGGATGTAATATTTTTGATAATAAGTTTATTTAATAATTGAGTTTAATATGATTTAATATATGGGCTTAAAAAGGATAATTTTAGTAAAATACTAGTTTGAAAATATATTTAAATAAAAATAAGTTTATAAAATAGCAAAATATTTATTTTTAATTTATTAAATACTCCTATCCAAATTTATATACTAAAAAATCTATAAAATAATTAAACTAAATAACTTTAAAAGCTTATTTACTTCAAATAAAAGCTATTTATTAAATTATAGGTTTTATAAAATTTTGGGGGATTACACAACCTCCTTAACTTTGAAAGGTTCATCATGAATATAAAGATGTAGATCTCCCACAATAAATGTGTTCAATATATCTCTCATATCCTTGAGTAGCTCTAGATTATAAGCATTATCTCCAATCTTCTCAATAACTTTGTATGGACCTTCACTTCTAGATAGAAGTTTGTTCTTACATTTAAAAGGAAATTGTTCCTTCCAAAGATAAAGCTAAACTACATCTTCTAGTTCACACAAGTATTTTGCTTGGTGTTTGTTTGCTCTATTCTTGTTCAATTCATTTACTCTCTTGATTTTTGACCTCATTTGTTCATGGAGTTTCTTCATCGCTCTAACCCTTTCTTGTTCTTTTGAGTTGGTAGAAAATGGATTTTAGAGTCCTTAGTGGAAATGATTCTTGGATTTTTGACATGTGACACATCTAGCTATTAAACTTTATACATCTCTCACAAGTTTGAGGCAATAAAAATGCTCACTAAGTATGTATACGATCTTGTTTATGCTAAAGTATCCAGCTAGTCCTCCTCTATGCACATGCCTCACAAGCAATTCTCTAATGGAGCATTTGGGAATGCAAAGCTTGATGTTACTAAAGAGGAATCGACCTTGAATGACAAACAACCCCTTTCTTCTTGTCTTGATTCTTGAAGAAGCATCCAAATTATTCATATTCCTTGTAGATCTATTTAATACACCTAAACCCTAATATTTTAGCTTCTAACAAAGAGAGAATATAATATCTCCTAAAGAGTGCATTCGCTACTATATTCATTTTCCCACTTTTGTGTTTACTATAAAGGAAAAAAGATTGTAAAAAAAAAATCTACCCATCTTGCATACCTTGGATTAAGCTTTTATTGACTATTGGTATATTGTAATACCCCAAATTTTCAAAATCTAAAATTTAATATTTAACCCTTATTTGAAATAATTTAATCTTGAATTATTAATTAAATTATTTTGCGGACCTTTAACTTATAAAAATAAATAGAATTATATTATAAATTAATAAAAGTATTTTTATCATTTTTATTTATTCTTTTTATTTAAATAAATTCCCAAACCCATACTTTTACCAAAATTATTGACTTAAATTAATACTTTTATATTTTAGATAACTTAATTTAATATTTTTCTCATTAGCCTAATTTCTAATCCTAACTCAAAAAATACTTTTATTTCTCTTTTTCCCCTTTTCCTCTTTCCTTTATCCTTCCTTTTCCTTCTTTTTCCTTTTCTTTCTTTCATTTCTTCTTCTTAGTTGGGCCATCCCGACCCTCTTCCTCTTTTCCTTCCTCCTTCTTAGTCGGGCTAGCCTCACAACCTTCCTCCTTTCCTTTCTTTCCTTCCCCTTCCTTTCTCCTTTGGATTAGCCCACCTCCCTCTCTATCTCTTTTTTTCTTTTCTCTTTGTGTAGGCCGGCATGCCCATTTCCCCTTTCTTTCTCCTTGCTTATCCCTTCTTTTTTCCCCTTCTTCCTTCTTCTTCCTCGCATATGTGTTGAGCCAAACAAACCCCCTACACCATCACATGTCTCTTTCCTCTTATGCCTGCAACTACCAACCTACAACCTCTCTACCCATCTCTTTCCTTTCCATTTCAGGCCATGCATCTCCACCTACATACCTTCCCCATATGCCTTCCCCTTCCTACTTCTCCCTCTTCCCTGCTACCCCTGCCATGATAACGTGTAACACCCTCTGCACCCACCTAACCTCCTACACCGCACGCCTCCCTTCAATCCTTTTTTTTTCTTCTCCTTCTCTTCTTCTCCTCTTCCTCACTTCTCTTCCTCAAGCTCTCCCCTCTCTTTCTTGATTCTCTCCTTTTTTTCCCTTCCTCTTTCTCCCTTGTTTTTCTTGCACTACCCCTCTCTATTGTTTCCACCACCTAACTAGCCACCACACCAACCACTCCCACTCCTACCTCCTCTCTACACCCAAGCAACCACCACACGCCACCTTACAGCTAACTCCCCTCCCTTTCCTCTCCTCCTCCTCTCTACCGCCCCCCTGCACTACCACCCTACACCACCATTTCTCCCCTTTTCCACCACCACCAAATCCTCCTCTCCGCCACCTAACACCACCTCAACACCCCCTGCCTCACCCTACTTGAACCTCCCCTGTAGCTCCCCTTATTTTCTCCTCCTTTTCATTTCTTCCTCTTCTCCCTCCCTTCTCTGCAGCCACAACCATCATCTCTGCCACCCCTAAGCCACTACACTTTGACCTCCAACCATCACCTACACCTTGCTTCACCCTTGCAGGCAACTACCAGCCTAACACCCCTCCATCACTCCCCACAACCCTCTTACCCAATCCCCCTTCGTCCATTTTTCTCCCTTCCCCTCACCCCTTTCGTGCCATGCATGGCTCACACTTCATGAGCAACGTGAGTTATGATACCTCAATTTTGAGTATATTTAGCTAATATTAAGGTATAGTATAGTTTGGTAATAATATGTATTTTAATAAGTATTTTTAATAAAAATATTCTTTTACTTATCTGATGGTAATTTGTTACTTGCTATGTTATTTTAGGTAAAAAGTTAACTAGCAAAGCTTAAGCATTTTAAACCATAATAGTTGGAAATAAGGTACTTGTTATACTCCACTAAACTGTATGGATTATTGTACATTAGTATATTAGGGTTTTTGGTATGTGGTTTATGTGCATATGATGTGTTACTAACAATCTTATGATTATTAATATTATCTTGAAAAGTAGGAATAAAAGCATGTTATCTTGTATGTGATATGATGTGTGTAGAAGGGTGGTTAAGAAAGGGGTTGATGTTGATAATGGATGTTATGTGCATATACATGCTATGCTAAGTAAATATGGACACTTGAAGTAGAAATAATACTAATATGAGCCCTAGGGGCAATTTAGTCATTTGGACACATCATAATACCTAAAGCTAAATGAATTGCCTAATGTGTTATATTTGATGTTAAGAATGGATATGGGAGTTTGGTAGAGTATAAATATAAGTATTAGGAGAAATATCAATATTTATAACCTAAGGGTAATTTGGTAATTTTAATATATGGTGTTGATTATCTTAATAAAAATACATGCTAAGTGTTGTGTGGTGTTGAAAATGATGATAGGAGTTTGTGGCATTAAAAATACATATTCCAAAATGAATTATGATATTTTATGTTCTAGGAGCATTTTAGTAATTTTACATGTTCAATAGGAATGACCTAAATAAATATTCATGGTAAATGATAATTGGTGCTAAGAATAATAATAAGGGCTTTATGGTGTTAATAATGCACGTTGGGCATAAATATCAATATTTTATGTGCTAGGGGCATTTTATTAATTTTACATTTAAAATGGAGGTAACTTAAATAAATATGCATGATAGGTAATAATTGGTGTTAAGAATTATAGTAAAGGTTTTAGAGTGTTAATAATGTATGTTAGGCATAAATATTAATATATTATGACCTAGGGGCATTTTAGTAATTTTATAAGTAAAAAGAGACAATCTGGTAATTTTGCGGGTAAGATGAGGATTAGTGTAATAAACATGTATAGTGAGTATAAATTGATGTTAAATATGATAATATGGGGTCTATTATCCAAATATCACTTATTTGAGCATAATATTCAATAAAATCTGGTTTAGGGGCAATGTGGTAATTTTATATGTAATATGGCAATTGGTCTAATAAACCTTCATGATAAGGAATAAATTAATATTAAATATGATAACAGGGGTTATGGCCTTAGTATCACTTGTTCAAGTATGATCATGAACATTATAAAGCCTATGGCTATTTTGGTAAATTGGAGTATATCATAATGAGTACGCATGGTCTAGGGGTAAATTAGTAAATTAGGGTGTGTTATGATATTATTTTCATCAAAATGCAAGGGGTGCCTTAATTGTTGATTATGCATGAGAATGTGTACTGGTTGTTCTAGAAGTGTATATATAGGGTTTGTGTGTAAAATGATCATTTGGTATATAGGATACTTTAACTTAATAATCAATAGTATAATTATTGTATGTTACTCTTTTATGGAATGTTGGTAAATAAAAATGAATTATATGATGGAGTTGGATGGTAAAGAGGTAGCTTTAGCCTTAGGGGCATTTTGGTTATTTTGACCTAAGGTGCCTAAGTACGAATGTTGGAACCTAGGATGGTCTTAGTGAACTACTTAAGTTAACGTTGATAATAACCTAGATATTGACTACTTCATAATAAAGGAAACAAATAAAAATGGTTAAGTACAAAATTAATGTGTTTCTCATGATCACCTTAATTAAGATACTAATACTTAAAGTGAAAGACCTCGAGATCGAGAATGGTAGCTCTTTAGGGATCACTACATTAAAGATGTGGTTTAGCTTATGATTTTTATGGATTTTGCTAGTATGACTTAGGGAACCAGCCAAGCCCTACATCTTACACTATTTAGCTCTACAAACCTATTTAAGGGGTATGCATACTTACAGATTAAGTGTATTTGTCGATAGGGCACTATGTGTCTTCATACACCAATACCCCCAGGATACCTTTGCATCCCTAGGTTGATAGTTAGTAGGATACTATGTTGCTTCTATACACAAGTATGAATAGTATACCTTTGTGTCTTTGGGCTTGTGATCTCCCCCTTGAGTTAATTAAATGGAAAGATACTAATCACTTATAGTGAAACACCACTTAGGTCAGGACCGTGTGTATTATATGTACTAGTCTACTGGCTATAATAGTGGTCAGAACTACTTTGCCTTGGATTATATTATATTTACTAGTCCACTGATTATAATACTTGTCAGGATCATTTTACCCTAGATTATAACATATGTATAGGCCCATTAGTTATAATAGTGGTTAGGAGCATTCTGCTTTGGATTATATCATGTACACCAGTTTACCTATTATAATAATGGGGTCTTTGAACCTATGTTGATATAATTGGAGAGATGATTAATATCTAATTAATGGCTCAATTCTAAATAATAATAATAAAAGAACTATTATGACCTACTATTGTGATATGGTAGCGGCCTTGGTGCCTGCCTGGATGGGTTAGTGTATGGTGTTGTTTTGATGGGCCTATAGGCCTGCCTTTGAGTTGGTTGTATGTTATATGGTTGAGTATGTTGTTGTCCATCTAATTATACTACAAAGAGCATTATATGCATTTTCCCTTGGTGAGTTCTATTATTTCTAAGTGAATGAGCCTTTGAAACATATAATCCTGCTGTACGTGGCCATTCTAATGATTATTGTATTTCAATCTTTATATATGTAATCTCCTATTCATGTGTTTGTTGTGTGGTAATTGATGTTTTACATGCAAGCCCTATATATTAGCTCTGTATAAAGGATTACTCAGTACTATAATATTAAAGGGTTCCTTTTGTGGGCCCCTACTTATTTAATGGGTTGTAGCCTTTGTAGGTTAGCTTACAAGTGCTATTGTGGATTTTACTCTCAAGTTAAGAGCATAAGACTGTCCGAGAAGATTTTGACGTTATCTTTAAAACTCCTAAATTCTCTATTTCAATGATTTCATTATGTAACCACTAATAGTGGATTTTGTTTCATGTAATTTAACTATTGCGCTACTCTATTTTATGAATGTAATTGTTTTTGTGTATAGTAATTTTTCAACTTTCGCACTTGGTAAAAAATAGTGGAGGAAAACCAGTTTAATACTAAGTGTGGCAGTAGCATCCCAAAAATTTATAGTTTTTTTATGCTTATAATTAAAAAAATTAGTAGTGAATTTTAGGGGTGTTATATACACTTCAATGATTCATGATCTATGTGTCGCACAAATTGTTGGGGTCTCAAGTAGTGTGATTAATGATTGAGGGCTCTTACAAAAGCATAGAACTCTTTATCAAAAGTGCTATAATTCACCATAGAGTCATTGATCTTTTCACTAAAGAAGGTTATTGTCTTTCCTTCTTATAGTAAAACGATACCAATGCCCACTTCACCAGCATCACACTCAACCTCAAATAATTTTTTGAAGTTAGGTAATGTTAGGATGGATGACTCACTTAATTTTCCCTTGATCACCGCAAAGGCATATTAGGCTGCCTCAGTCCACTTGAACTCACCCTTCTTTATGCATTTGGATATATACCCCAATAGGGTACTAAATCCCCTAATGTACCTCCTCTAAAATGAAGCTAAACCATGAAAAGATCTCACTTATGTTAGGCTTGTAGGTGTGGTCCATGTCTTGATTGCTTCCACCTCATACTAGATGAAACTCCATGCCACATTAGCACAACTCCCTCCATCACTTGGTTTGAAAAATATTCTCTATTTGTGAATCAACCAATTCAACCTCTCTTGTATGTAACACCCTTATAATCATCACATATTATCCTACATCTAGTAGTGTAAACTCTTCTTATCCATTCATGGAAAAGGCTTCTTCCTCTCGGGTAGCTTCCTCTAAATCCACCATGGGCATCGCTATTTTATTAGGTCACTCATTTTTATAGTGTCATAAGCCTTGACACTTAAAACACCTAACATTCTTGGGCTTATTTTCAACTACCACTCTTTTGCTCCTCACATCTTTTGTCAAAGGTATGGAAGGGTCTTTAAATGGTGGAGGAACCTCCCTTGATATGTTATCACCCTTTTTTGGACCTCTATATCTCCTAATCCTCTTCTCCTTTTTGTGTTTTTCTACCTTTATATCAAGATGAAAATTTTCAACCAAGGTATAGTATCTATGCATATCCACTTTCCTAGATATGTCTTGCCTAAGATCTCCAAGAACAAGTGACATAGTATACTCTTCTATCTCATAAAAACTGAGCCTCATAGAGAGTTTTTCAAACTCTATAATGTATTATCCTACACTAAATGACCCTTATTTCAAAGAGAACATTTGTGTTTTACAATTTGTGAGTAAAAGAAGGAGGAAGGAATCTCTCCTCCATCAACTTATTCATTTTCATCCAAGATTTAACCTTTTATTTTTCCTTCTTTCTCCTTTTATTAACTACACTTTCCCACCATAAAGAACCATGGCCTTTGAGCTTAAGAACCACCACCTTAAAGGTTGTTGTGCCAATATAGCCTTTAGCCTAAGAAAACCTACTACACCTCATCTCCCATTCTAGAAAATCTTTGGGATTGTGGTTGTCTTCACACTCTAGAACCTAATCCCTAACATCATGAAATTTATCTTCTTTTTTTATTGCTCCTACTCCTTGGATCCATCGAGGTCAGTTAGAAATTTTATGTGTGTGTTTGGTTTATACAAGGTTAAGGGGAATATAAAGATAAGACCCAAATTGATAAAATCTAAGCTTTGATAACAAGTTGACACATATGAGATCCAACTAGGGTTATGCTAGGGATTTGGTGTTTAGAAATAAAGAACCACCGAAAACCAAGAAGAAGAAATGGGGGAGAACGGAAGTGACAGAGATTGATTATTGGTAACAACTTGAATCAACACTTACAACATGCAAGTAAGGTATAAAACTCTTAAGATAAATCTTGTAAGATTTTTCAAATAATCTTTAAACTCATGCACTAGAAAAAGAAAAGAATTCTTGGTTTTGAGAGAAAATGTGCAGCTAAGGTAATTTGTCCTTTCATTTCATGATATCCTAAAACCTATAGAAGAGTATAGGATTAAAGGTTACAACTTAACCAACTAATATAAACATTAGGGCATAAATAGGGGAAGATTATTCTAAACTCCCAAAATGTAATACCCCAAAATTTTAAAACCTAGAGTTTAATAATTAATACTCTTTTAGGATAATTTAACTTTTAAATTAATTAATTTGATTATTTTGTGGACCTTTGGGTATATATAAATGAATATGATTATTTAATAAATAAAAAAAATATTTTGTTATTTTATTATACTCATTTTATTTAAATAATTTTCCAAACCCATATTTAACTAAAAAAATTCCCTTTTAAATTAATAATTTAAATTTTAAATAAACTAATTTATTAAATTAATTTTTCAATCTAAATAATTAGATACCTTTATTTCAAAAATTATTTTATATTTATTTTCCTCTTTTTCCTTTTTTTTCTCCTTTTTCCTTTCCTTTTCTTTTCCTCCTTTTTTCCTTTTCTCCTTTCCCTTTTCCTTGGGCCACCTGCCCTACCTTCTCTCCACTAGGGCATGACCCTCCTCTTCCTTTTCTTCTCCCTACGTTACCTAGTTCGCCTTCTTATTTCATTTTTTTTTCTCTCCTTCCCTTCCCCGGTTAGGCCAGCCCAACCCTCCTTTTTTTTCCCTTCTCCCTCACGCGCACAGGTTGGCCCTTCCTTTCTCCCCTGCCTTGTCACCCTACCTTATTTCTTCTCTTCTTCTTCCCTCCTCCTTCATTCTTTGATCATCGCGGCCATGGCAGCCTGTAACCAGCCACTTGCAACCGCCTGCCTTTCCCTGTAACCTTGTTCTCTCTCTCCCTCATCCCTTTCCCTTCCATTTTTTCCCACACTTGCCCTTACACTACTACCCCACATGCCCTCCTTTCCCTCTTTTATTCTTCACCTCCTTGCCACTACAGGCCTTACGCCTACAACCCTGCACCCTCCACCTAACCCGACTAGATATGCCTCCTCTCCCACTTCTTTTCTTCTTCTTCATTACTCATTTTCTCCCCTATTCAAGATCTCCTTCTCCCACTGCCAATCCCTATTTTCTCCCTTCTTCCCTTCTTCATCTCCTCCCTTATTTTACTCTTCCACCCTCAACCATCGCTTCTGCCTCCCAATCAACTACCACACCAACCCTTGGCACCCTTACTACCTCCCTGCACTACCCAACAGCCACCACTTGCCCCTATAGCCACCCTTCCCCTCCTATCTCTTTTTATCCCTTTCTCGACCTCCACTCTACACCACCACCTTGCACTGCCCATTCCCCCTCTTCTGCCACCACCACAGTGACCCACCAACTCCCTAACACCTCCTCTACCACCACCCCACATCACCTTGGTCGAAAATCCCCTACAACCCCTCCCTTCTTCTCCTCTTTTCCCTTCCTTCTTCTTCTTCTTCTTCTTCTTCTTCTTCTTCTTCTTCTTCTTCTTCTTCTTCTTCTTCTTCTTCTTCTTCTTCTTCTTCTTCTTCTTCTTCTTCTTCTTCTTCTTCTTCTTCTTCTTCTTCTTCTTCTTCTTCTTCTTCTTCTTCCACTACTACGAAAACGGGAAATAATAACGGCACATTAATAACGGTAGTTCGAAAACCGTTGTCAAACGCGTGAAAATTAATCGGCGGGAAGTTTTGATAACGGTTCTAGTTAAAAACCGTTATTAAAAGGGCAAAGTTAAAATTTGGACGGATGTTTTAATAACGGTTTTATGTAAACCGTTATTAAAAGATGTTTTAATAACGGTTCATGTTAGAACCGTTGTTAAAAGTCAGAAGCTTTTAATGACGGTTCCTGTAAGAACCGTTATTAAAAGATGTTTTAATAACGGTTTTCTCAAGAACCGTTATTAAATCCTCTTTTTAATTATTAAAAACCCCAAAGTTTTCGCTCGGTTCTATTTCGTGCCAAAATTTTCAGACTCTCTGCACTTTCTTTCTCTTGCTCTCCTTCTCCTTCTCCTTGCAAACCCTCGCACCACACCGTGCACCGCCAACTCTCCATCACGCCTCTGCCATTGTTCTGAAGCTAGCTCACTTTATGTATGTGTTTGTTCTTCCTCTCTCAACTCTACTTATATAAATGCATGTCGCCAGTGTTTCGTTCGTTCGAAAATGTGTTGTTGAATGTGTTGTTGAATGTGTTGGCTGAAAATTTTGCTGTTTGTTGTTGAATTTGTTGTGTTATTGTTATTGTTATATATTAACAAATTCATGTGTTCGCCGAGACCTTTACATATTCTTATTGTATTTTTTTGTATGGAGAATATAGATTCAACATTATTTAGGGCTACAACCAAAATAAACAAAAGAGAAGACATTATTGAGGTTATTTAGAGCTAGATTCAACTGTAAACTTTGGAGGGTCATAACTTTTTCGTCGGACCTCGGATTTAGGTGATCTAGGAGGCTATTTTGGGTATTTTTTCGAGATCTACAACGTGGCAAATCGGCGGGGCCGGTTTGGCCAATATCGGACCCCAAAAGAGGCCATTTTCACCTCTAAATTGAGGTTTTTTTTGTTACATGCAAGTGAGGGTGAGGGTATATTTTTAGGGCCTTTTTTACAAATTGAACCTTTAATTTAGACTATCATGAAAACGTTTTTCATATTCTAGGGTATGATGGTGTTATGTAACCTCTTGATTAAAGTGGTAACATATGTTGCCTACCTTTGTATTATTTTGTATGTAGGGTAATACATGTTTTCATTTATTTTAGTTTTCACTTTTATCAAAATTGTTTTTCCTCTATTGTTTATCTCTTTATCCTCTATTGTAAGAGCTTTAGGTACCTCCAAAATTGAATTGAAGATCTTCGAGACAAAGGAACTTAGATGATGATGATGAAATTGAAGTTTTTAAGGGTTCAAGTGAAGAAGACGAGCAATGGATCTTATAGTCTACAATAGATTGGTCAACATAGATCCAAGCCATGTATGTTTGCTTTTCTATGTCCGTGAACTCTTTACTTTGGAGTGTAGAGCTACCAAGTTGTGGTATGCCCACTAATTTTATTGCTAAGTATAGTTGGTGTATTGAGACATGCATACCAATTATAGATTGATTGAAATTATGGTGTCATTGCAGATTTGGTATGAATTGATGTTGTTTTACATCGCAGATGGTATAAATTGATGTTGTTTTTAAATTGTAGATTTGGTAATTGTTTTAACATATAACTGTGTATGTGGGCAGGAACAAAACTAAAAAAAAAACTGGAGTTTTAATAACGGTTCTTATAAAAACCGTTATTAAAACTCCAGTTTTTAATAACGGTTTTCATAAGAACCGTTATTAAAACCTATGTTTTAATAACGGTTTTCATCATAACCGTTATTAAAACTAGAGTTTTAATAACGGTTTTTAAGTAAAAACCGTTATTAAATATGAAGTTTACGCACATATTCGCGGGTTTTTGTGTATTTTTCATAACGGTTATGAACCGTTATTAAAGATTTAATAACGGGCGATTCAATAACGGTTGAAAACCGTTATTAAAACTATAAAATAACCGTTATTAAAACCCCTTTCCGTGGTAGTGTTCTTCTTCTTCTTCTTCTTCTTCTTCTTCTTCTTCTTCTTCTTCTTCTTCTTCTTCTTCTTCTTCTTCTTCTTCTTCTTCTTCTTCTTCTTCTTCTTCTTCTTCTTCTTCTCTTCTTCTCCCTTCGTTGCACATATTTTCCCAGCCCTACAGCCTCCGTCTCCACCATCTTGAGCCACCTAACTTCGACCCTCAACCACCACCTACAACCCAACGCCCTCCTTACACCCAACCACCACCACCACTCCTCTCCACACACCCTCAATCAAACCCCAAACCCTTACCCATCCAAACTCTCCCCCTTTCTTCCATCCACTCTTCAACCCTTATTTCCTTCGTTCCATGCATGCAACATGAGTCTGCTGCAGCTCCTTGAGCAAATATTGTTAATTTTTGAGGTACAACAATAGTTAGTATTAATATGTATTAATTAAGCTTTTGGATAAAAAAATATTCTTTTAATTTTATACTACTAATATGCTAGTTTTGATATTATTTTTATGTATAAACTTTTCTAATCAAAGCCTAAACTTATAACCAGGGCATTTGTAAGGTTTAATTACTGTGGGAAGTAAGGTAACCATTATACCTTACTAAAATGTATGAATATACTTATGCTAGCACATTAGGGTTTTTAATTATGTTGTGTGCATATTATGTGTTGTTAAGTATATTATGATTTGTAGCATATGTTGGTAGATGAAATGAAAAGTATGTTATGTTATGTTATGTGTCATATGCAAAAATGATTGTTAAAGAAAGAGACTTATTATTAATGATAATGTTAAATGCATGTATTGACATGGTAAGCTAATGTGGCCATTTGTAGCATAGATAATGTTAATATGATCTTTAGGGGTATTTTAGTAGTTTATCTTGTACAAAGGGTGTGGCCTAGATGAGTATACATATGGTAGGTGCTAATGATTATTAATAATAAATAAGAATAGTTAGTGGTGTTAGATGATGTATATGGACCATGGATGTTAATGTTTTATATGGTAAGGGTATTTTAGTAAATTTGACATAATAAGGATGAAACGGTAATTTGACATAAAGGAAAGGTAACTTCATAATTTAGTGAGTAAAAGGGGTAAAATTGTAAATTAATAAGTGAGAAGGGTATTTTGGTAATTTTGCATAAAGGAAGCGTAACTTGGTAATTTAATGAGTAAAAGGGGTAAAATGGTAAATTAATAAGTAATTTGGTATTTTGGTAATTTGGAATAAAAGAAGGGTAACATGGTAATTTTGTGAGTAAAAGGGCATAAAATGGTAATGTAGTATGTAAGAGGGGTATTTTGGTAATTTGGCACGATAAAGGAAAATTTGGTAATTTTAATAAGTATGAAGGGTAATTTAGTAATTTAACTAACCAAAAGGGGGGTATTTTGGTAATTTGGCACGATAAAGGAAAACTTGGTAATTTTAATAAGTATGAAGGGTAATTTAGTAATTTAACTAACCAAAAGGGGGGGTATTTTGGTAATTTGGCATGATAAAGGAAATTTTGGTAATTTTAATTAGTATGAAGGGCAATTTGGTAATTTAACTAACCAAAAGGGCAATTTGGTATTTGTAACAATTATGAGAGGTAATTTGGTAATTTAATAAACCTCAAGGACAATTTGGTAAGTTTAATACGTATAAAGGGAAATTTGGTAATTTAACCAACTGAAAGGGTAACTTGGCAACTTAACAAGTATGAAGAGTAAAGTTAGTAATTTAATAAGTATGGAGAGTAAATTGGTAGATTAATGAATATAAGGGGGTATTTTGGTAATTATACAAACATGAAGGGTAATTTGGTAATTTGACAACTAAAAAGGGGTAACTTAGTAACTTTACAAACAAGAAGGGTATTCTAGTAATTTTGTATATATGAAAGGGTAAATCAGTAAATTACTTATAATATGTTAATAGATTAAGTAAGCCTTTATAATAAGACATACAAGATACTAACTAATAGGATAAGGGTTTATTACTTTAGTATCACTTGTTTAAGTATAACAAAATATATTATAAAAATAAGGGTATTTCAGTAAATCGATGAATATCAAAAGGATATGGCATGACATAGAGTTGAATGGATAATTAAGGGTATGATATGATGTTTATCTTGTAGTCATGCAATATGTGCCTTAATTATTAATTATGCTTGGAAACACGTGTTGGATGTGATAAAAGTACATGTTAGGGTTTATGCGCTCCATGATCCCTTCAATGTAGACTACTTGAATCTATGACCAGTATTATCATTGTGACATGATAACCTATTATGACATGTGAATAAATGGAAATGAAGTACATGATGGAGATAGATGATAAAAGGATGACCTTAGTGGTTTATTTAAGTTAACATAGGTAACCACATGAATAAGGATTACCTAATAATAACATAAACAAAGGGAAATGATTAAGTATGTGATTGTTTTGTTTATCATGACGACTTTAATTAAGATACTAATAATTAAAGTGGAAGACCTCGAGATAGAAAATGGGGGCTCTTTAGGTGTTGGTACCCTAAAGACATGGTTTAGCCCATGATTGTTCTAGATTTTTTGCTGGTGTGCCTTGCTACCCCAACTAGGCCCTACATCTTTCTCTATCTAGCTCTACAGACCTATTTAGGGGGTATGCATACTTATGGATTAGGTATCCTTGTTGGTAGGGTACTGTGTGTCCTTGTACACCAATGTGACGAGGGTACTTTTATGTCTTTGGGTTGATGGTTGGAGGGTAGTGTATCGCTTGTATGCGCTAGTATGATCGGTGTACCTTTGTGTCTCCAGTTTCGTGATCTCCCCCTCGAGTTAAATAAATGGATTTTTTGTGTTAATTTAAATGGAAAACACTAATCATTTAAAGTGAAAGATTATTGAGCCGAGCCTAGATGGATTATATCATATATACAATCCACCGGTTATAATAGTGGCCAGGTGCATGTTGCCTTGGAGTGTATTTCATCCACTGACTATAATAGTGGGGGATCCAGAGTTCAATAAATCAAACCTTGGATGATAATGAATTATGGAAAAGATACTAATCACTCATAGTGGAACACCATATGAGTCAGGGTTAGACCGATCCACCATCAAGAATAGTGGGTAGGAGTCTTGTGCCTTGGAGACTGGTCCACTAGTGAATAATACTGGCTAGGTGTATTTTACCTTAGGTGTTTTCGATCTACCAGTTGTAATAGTGGGGTTTCCACACTCACAATAATATAATTCGAGAAATGATGTTGAATAATGATTAATTAACAGCTTGAGACAAAAAGTATTACTTTCATCCCTATGATCCATTGATATGATATAAGTATGGCCTTGGTGCTTGTCACACTTGATGAGTGCTATAGATGTTAAGCAAATACACTTTATGTTGTACAATTCTTATTGGTTGTTGTTAGGGCTGTAAATGAGCCGAATTGAGCCAAACACTCCTAAGCTCGGATTTGGCACATTTATATTTTATGAAGCTCAAGTTCGGTTTGGGCTCGTTTAGAGTTCAATAAGTCATGTTCGGATTCGACTCATTTGTGATTCACGAACTATTTGGCTCGGCTCATTTATATTAATTGGGCCTTTTGGGGAGCTAAAGTAGCTTGTTTTGTGCTCGTTTAGTGCTCATTTGGGGCTCATTTGAAGCTCGTTCGAGCTCATTAAAAGCTTTTTCGGGCTCGTCAAAAGCTCTTTCGAGCTCGTTAAAAGTTTGTTTACAGCTCATTAAGGCTCGTTTAAAATTGATATAGAGCCCTTTAATAATTCAATATATGACTTAATTCAGGCATAATTTATCTCAATAAAAACCTGAGCCAATCTTAACCTATTTCAAAACAAAAAATTCCTCATGCACCCCTTACGCACAAATTTTGGGTGCAAATTGTCTTCCTAAAACCTATATAATATAACAACAGATCCATACAAATTAAATACAATGAGAGATGCACTCATGTAGATATATCAATACACATAAACAAAATGGCTTCAAAGTTTCATGATAAATTGCTCCATTATCCACATCCATTGCTATTGAGTGAAATTATGTATCACTTCATTATAAAAACTGCAAAATAACCTGCATCGGATTAAAAGTATAAAAAAAAATATTAGCAAAGCTTGGAAGTCAGAAGCATAATCTTCTAAAAAACTCTATATTATGATATGATAAAAATTATTATGATAAACATAACAGTAATAATAAATTGTAAAATTTAATTATTATTCATATTAAATTGACAATATTCAATGTCAATATAAATTCTAAATTGAATTAATTCGTCCCTTATTTGATACGCCCTATAATTTATAGATCCGAATCCATCCGACTCTAACACAATCCAGCCCAAAGTCTATACATCCAAATCAAACCCAAACCCAAAAAAACTCAAGATATTAGACTTGAATCCGACCTGATATTCTTCTGATTCAAAATCATCCAATCTAATATATACACAACTCGAATTACTATTATCCAAATTTAACCCAAATTGATCCAATTATATAGAAATTTATTTTAATTAGATCCTAATTAATCACATCTAAATCTGACCTAAGCTTAGTCTTCTAAAAAACTCTATATACTTTCAGGTCTTCCATTTCAGCATTTCAAATCTTCTCAAAACTGCACACAATACCATATTTCAATAACTGTTGTCATCATGGATATAGATAAGAATCATAGAATATTTATGCTAGACTATTTATGCTAGGTCACTATGAAAGGGACCTAATGTAATTGTTATTTGGTGATTATATTTATGAATGAGAAATAGAGTTTGTTAATAATATTTTAAGAATTTTATGGATTACGGTAAACTAGAGGAAGAGGAAGAGATTGGCCCAAGATTATGTTGGTAGAAGTCATTTGAAATGATACGTTATGATGTGTGAAACAGAGTTTGGCATTTAATGATATAAAGATCCCAGGAGCTGATTTGATTAATTTGAACTTAAGTCTTAAGGCCTTCCTGAATGCCGAAATGGGCTTTGGGTTTGGTGAACAATTACCTATCATAAAGAGATAATTCCTTCAATGAACTGAAGCATGTCAACTCCTTTGTAATGTTCTTTTGTAAAGACCAGTGAAAAGAAATAGAAAACCTGGGAGTATGGGTTTCACGAGCCAACTCCCTAGCATTCTATTCCTTCCCTAATGGGAAATGACGTTTGAGTTTGAAATTTGATGGACAATTACCTATCATGGAAGAGAGACCTGAGATGATATATGATGTGAAGATGAATATAAAAGGATCCTAGTATTTAAAGATATTAGACTTAAGGGTTAATAGTTGAATAGAGTTCAAGTTTTAAGTAATGGCTGCATATCAAGAATATGTCTTTCACCGATTTGATGCGTGAGAGCTCCTCTCCTCGTTTCACAATAATTCAAACCATAAGCAATTGATTATATGTTTTCTTTATTTTCCTCTTTTATTTGTCAAGGATCTTAGATCTTCAATTTGTGGTACATTGAAACATATAAGTAAGACATTGGATATCTTGCTCTTTCAACTTAACTCACATTGATGATACGTCATGCTAGGTCACTGGTAATTTGGCTACAGTAGGCAAGTATCCTATGCATCTACAAGACAACAGCTTCATCCGGGAAATAAAACAAAATATATCCAATTTCTTGATGCTAATTCAGCATCCGGTCACCTTAAATGAAAGCATGTGACAATGATACTTGAGCTCTACATATGCTTGTTAATGTTACTCCATTTTTAATTTTCTATTAACCAATGCATATATCTTAGATGTATGATTGCCCAACCTGACTAATGATCACAAACTAAAATATCCACTTATTAATGTACCCCTTGTCTAGATCTACTTAAAAAGGTATTTATCCAAATAAAGTACTTATTTTGGAAAAGATTAGGCCAAAGTTTTTAAAAATGGCAATTTATATGGATAACTAATTTGTAAAAGCTACTCCAAATGATTGGTAGTGAAATGGGTAAAGAAAACTCAAAAGGCTAGAGAAGATTTTGAGAGGATCCAATAGTTTTGGAAAATATACCAAAAGAAATCGTAACTAGACTTTGGTGGCCAACAAAAAAAGGCACAATCCACAACCTACAAAAACAACTTGAAATGGTCCCATTTAATGAAAACATCATTAATTAGTAATTTAGTATGCACAAATCAACAAATTATTAAACTTATAGTCATCATAGAGGCGAGTACCTTATATTAGAAGTTAGAACATTACCAACTAAATTATGGCAAATCTATTTCCTGCATAGCTTCATATTCTTATGTGTGTGCCTATTATTTTTTTTAAAAAGGAAGCCAATGAAAAATATTAGTAGTTGCAGTTAAATTGAAAACATTAATTAACTAACTAAATTTAAATAATAGTAAAATAATTACCTTTTTCTTAGACAAGTCATTATTACGAACCCAATAACTAGTGCAAAGTAAAACTTTAACCGTTTTGGGATCTAAAGAGGTCTGATATGTATCAATTACCCTCCCACCAGCACTAAAAGTAGCCTCTAAAGTAATTGATGTGATAGAAATCAATAAAATATCATGTTCTACTTGAGATAGTATAGGAAACTTCAAGGTATTTCCCTTCCACCAGTCGAGTGCAGAAAAAGGATAACATAATCCATCTTTACACATATACACACCCCCTGTAGGTATATATCCAACTCTAGTTTGCTCTATTGTTGGGTGCTAGCACTCATAAAAAAATTTTAAACCTTGATTTCCTAGATAAAAATTCTTTTTCAATCACATTACTAGGCCCAAACTCACTAATGTCCTTCTCCAATGCATTCTCAACACTACTCACATAATGTCTAGCATCACAATAAAAAATCCCTCTCAATGTTTTTTTCACCTCTCCAACATTTTTCTCAACATCAAATTATTTGTAAATGATAGGAAATGTATATTCAATCAACATCATTTTGTACTAAGGATCTAAAATAGAAGCAAGAGACATCAACATATTGCATTCAGCCCAATACTTATCAAACTTTTCTTTCATTTTCATGGCCATTACTTTTATAAAAATGTTATCATCATTTACTTTCTCATTGCCACTTTTATCACCCAAATCTCCAAAAGATACAAGTTTGATGTTGGATATTTACTTCCTAAAATAACTTTTGTAGTCTCATTAAAAATAGAAATAAATCCACACACACGCTCCACTTGTTTCCATTCATTAGGATTTGGTAACCATTGGTATCTCAAATCTTATTCAGTATATCTAGAAAACATATCTTTAAACTCTAAAGCTATGGACAACATTACATAAGCTGTATTCCATCTTGTTTTAACATCCAACACTAACGTTTTTTTTAGTGAAACCTACTTGCTTAGCAATCTCACTAAATAACTTTAAACGTGCTTCAAATTCCGCCAAATACTTCACACTTTCTCTCATATTTGTGATAATATGTTCAATACATTCAGGCCCATCTTGTACTAGCAAATTTATTATATGGCACAACATCTCACATGAAATATTTTTCCATTAAAAGAATGCTTATTCTTAGAAGCAAATCTATCCCTTGATATCTTAACAACCCTATCATCAGCAGTTGCATTATCAACGATAAGACTACAGACTTTATCCTCAATTCTTCAATTAATAAAACATTTATACAAGGCATTGAAAATTGTCAGACCAGTACAAGGAGGGGCCAAGTGGAAAAAATTCAGGATATATTTATGCAACACCTAATAATCACCAATGAAATGTACAGTCACAACCGTGTAATAAATTTTTTGAGCATCTGACTTCCACAAATCAGTAGTGATACTAATCTTTTGCATGTTATCCAACACATTCTTTATTTTTTTTTCTTGTAATGATCATAAACAGCAAAAAAAAAATCTTGTTTGAACATAGCACGTGCCACTTTTTTATAATTAGGAGTCAAGGTTTTTAAGTATTTATTGAACATTTCATGTTCAATCATATTAAATGGGTATTTGTGGATTAGAACGGCTTTAGCCCAAGCCTCTCTTGACTTTGCATGGTCAAATATAAAGTAGGTAGCATAACTTACCCCCATTGATTTTGTTAAAGACAACTCTTGCTGACCTTTTGGCTTACGGATTGCATAAGTAGACAAGTGTCTTCTCAAATGGGAGGTAGTACCACTGAACTTTTTTGCGCGTTCTTCGTTCCATATTTTAATAAAACTTCTTTGAAGTCTTACCATACAAGTGATGTTCTCTTTCAAACTTTTTTCTTTATGGCACAATGCTCATCATCATCATCATCTCCACTACAAGCTTCAATACCTTGCTCCCCATCCTCATTACATGACTCTTCTTCTCGAACTTCAATAACATCGTTATTGTCTTCTTCCATAGCTGGACTTGTAGCAGAAGATCCTGAATGTGTTGAGTTTGATCCTTGTTTAGAAGAAGAAAGTTCTGAATATATAAATTTTAACATAGTCACAAGTTATATATGGTCATTGAAAAAGAAAACAAAGAAAGTTGGTAGTAGGAGCAATAACAACGCTTATAACACTAATAATGTAATAAAACATTCTAATTTTGTAAGCTATAAATACAGTTTAAGCAATTTGATCCTAAATTTGAATAACAGAAGGAAAACTAGAGGAAATTATAAGGCTTAATTTTTAATTTTATTATATACAAGAACAAAACACATAATAGAATTCAAAAAATAAAAGTACCGATAAAGAAAAGTTCAAACTTCTAACTTCTTTTTTATTAAAAAAGAAGCATATAAATACATAATATAGAAGAACAATTATAAATGAAAATATGAAAAAACTAATAGTATAATAACATATTTTAAAAAATAAGAAGTACCGACAAAGAAAAGTTCGAACTTCTAACTTTTTTTATCAAAATAAAAAAGATAAAACATGATATAAAAGAACAATTATAAATAAAAACAGTAATATACAAATAGTGTAATAAAAATATTTTAAAAAATAATAACCTACAAAGAAAAGTTCAAGGTTCTCACTTTTTTTTTATTAAAAGAAAAAAGATAAACACAAGATGTAAAAGAACAATTATAAATAAAAAACATCAAAAAACTAATAGTGTAATAAGTAATAACATATTTTTAAAAAAATAAGAAGTACCTACAAAGAAAAGTTCAAACTTCTAACTATTTTTTATTAAAATAAAAAAGATAAAACATGATATAAAAGAACAATTATAAATAAAAATACCATAAAACTAATATTGTTCTTTTATATAATTCAAAAAGTTAGATTCATCTACAAAGAAAAGTTCCTTATTAAAACAAAAAGGATAAAACATGAAATAAAAAAATAATTATAAATAAATATACCAAAAAACTAATAGTATAATAAGATAATTCAAAAAATAAGGTGTTGCCAATACTACCTACTGACCAATTTTTTTTATTGACTTCAATTCTTCAACCACCAATGTCTGTTAACTTTTTCAACCTAAGACCAAATCAAAACAATATTATTCTGACAAGCTTTTATAAGTAATTTAAGCATTAAATGTTCATTGTATAATTTATATTAATATAAGTACCAATTTTGGAACTTCCATGTCAAAACCATAAACAATCATATATAAATCCAAATCTGAATGGGAAACAAGATAATAATCCCTTCAGTACCACCTGGTAAGAAGAGTTATAGTTAGGTTTAGTTATGAATCTAAATGCAGTATACTAGAGGAAAATTAGTTTGGTAAGAAGGTAAATTTAGATGTTATTAAGTATTGTGGTTTTTTGACAATTTATACTTGAGGTAGATGGATGTAAATACTACATTATTATATGGAACTTTGGATGAGGAGCAATACATGCAAAAACCACACAGATATAGTGTTATAATTCATAAGGGATTAGTCCATAAGTTCAATAACGTATTGTATGGACTATCAAAATAAAACAATTCATTGTCTTTGTTATGCCAAGTCAATCGTAAACACTTTCAAACAATGATCTGCAATAAATGCTCGATTTCAAGTAGTGGAAACTATGTACCAGTCAGGGTGAGGCCATGAAGGGTTGGTGGTGGTGGTTTTGTGGTGACAAGGCTTGTGTGGGGTTTGGTATCGAGTATGGCTGGACTAGGGTTCGGTTGGAGTGAGGCTTAAGCTACAACCAAATTATTAAAAATGCAAAATTGGCTGCAAGATCAAGCTTGGGATTGGAACAAGGTTGATGTAAGGTTATAATAACCTTAGCTTTCAGTCTTTCACACAAGACTTACCAGCTATATTAACTCAATTATGAAAGTATTAGCTTACATAGGCCAAACAACTCAAAAGGAAAAACTTTAAAGAAAAGATAATCTAGATGTTAGCTGATAAAGGAATATAATAAAAGATGAGGCAGAGTGACTATCAATAGCTACATAAGACAAATGGTATTAGCTTACATAGGCCAAATGGTAAATAAACATTGACTTGATCTAATAACTACATAACACTCCTTAACTACAGAACATATAGAGAGAGGTATGCCCATATCGACATGGGTTTGTTTTCAATGGACCAACAAATGACTATCAATCAATGTTATGACTCCAAACCCTATGATGAGGTAGAGTGTATATTGAATAAAAAAATGCTTTTAATGAATAGAATTTGACAAAAGCAAAGTTGAACATAGTTTGCAATGTCCAGTATCTCAAAATAGGTAGAAAATAAAGTGTAAACCGAAAAAGAAAACAAATTGCTAGAAGAGAACATAGAAGCACAAAAAAAAGGAAAAAGTACATTAATAATGAGGTTAGAAAAACATACCTCCCCAGTATTTACAGTAATAACATAAGGTGTGAAATTCACACAATTCAAACCACCCAGGTGTTCAAGCTTGTCACCTATATTATACAGGCTATATAACAAAGTTGCAGACTTGCAGATCAATATACACCAATATTCACAATCAAAGAATTAATTTGACAAGTATTTCAACACAAAATAAACATTCAGTAATTACGCTCTAAAATCCAAGTAATATACACCAATATTCAATAAAAGCAATATACACAATCAAAACATTAATTTGGCAAATCAATATACACCAATATACACAATCAAAGCATTAATTTGGAAAGTATTTCAACACAAAATAAATATTTAGTAATTATGCTCTAAAATCCAAGTAATAACATAAATGTGTCACTTCATTTTGTAATTAATGCATAGATTACTAACAAATTACCAAACAAAATCAAACAAAATTTTACCTAAACAAGAAGATAACCAAAGGTAGAATGAAATCACAATTTCAATGATACTCACAATGACACACAAAATTTGAATCAAAATACCTGGAATAAGAAGATTTCTAGAATGAAATCACAAAATTGTGCATAAACAACTAGAATAAGAAGAATAGTTGAAGAGAAATTTTACCTCACTGCAAAATTGAGTGGAGGCAGAATCTGCAAGGTCACTTGTGATTGTGTGACTTCAAATCAAACCAATTTGAGCAACATACCTAGAACACTTCAAATTAAAAATCAATCATCTAAAACATCTAAAATTTTAAGATGATTCAATGAATAGAGAAGGAAGAACACATACTTGGGGGCAAAACCGGCGAAGACTATGAGTGTTTCCAAAAACACCAAAGAGGGATGACGTTTTCCATAGTCTACCAACGAAGAACCTCAATAGGGACGATGGATGGAAAACGAGCTAAATAACGAGTGATGAGAGCAGGGTGGACTAAAGGCAGCTGAACATACCTAAGCTCAAGCTCGGCTCGTTTAATAGATGAGCCGAATATGAGCCTTAATTAAAGCTCATTTAACTAAATGAATGAGCTCAAACGAGCTTTTAAAGAGCCAAATCTGAGTCGAGCTCGAACTAGCTCAACTCGTTTACAGCCCTAGTTGTTGTATGTAATTATTCTTATGTGGCTGTGATTATTTATATGCCTGTGTGTGATATTGTCTTTACTTTTGTTTAAGTATGATGTGGTATATGCGGGCCCTACCTTTCATTTTTGTATAAAGGGTTACTGAGTATCATAGTATTAAAGGGTTCCATTTGTGGGCCCCTACTTATTCTATGGCCAGTGTCTCTTGTAGGTTAGTTGCAGGCATAGTTTTAAAAAACTAACCGATAATCAAACTGGTATCATAATTGGTTCACCGGTTTACTAGTTGGTCCAATTGTTTTGATTGGTTTTCACTGGTCTAACCGGTTTTCATTGGTCCGATAGGTTTTCACTGGTTTTAAAATCTTGAGAATTTGTACATGAAATCTGACTGGTGACTTGACTGGTTCCTCGATTCACCAGTCGGACTGCTCAATCCTATCCAATTTTAAATACTTTGGTTGCATGTTCTATTCAAGCTGATATCGCATAAGGGCATAAGGATTGTCTAGAGAGATTTTTAGGGTTTCTCTTTTAATCTTACTATTTATTTGTTTAATGATTTCACTCTTGTAACCACTAATAGTGGGTTTTATCTTTCGTAACATCATTAATGCATTGCTCTAAGTTAAATGAATGTTTGAATTTATGTAAATCGTGTTATGTTTCTTTTAAGCATTTAGTACTAGAACAGTAGGAGGAAATCATGTATGCACTAAGTGTGGCGACAACAACTTTGAAATTTATGATTTTTGCTTTTGCTAATTTTTAAATAAAATAAAATTTTTCGGTAGTGAATTTCAAGGGTGTTATAGCCAAAGAGTATCATTTTTAGGGGGTGATTTTAAATTAAAATTTTGAAATATAGCTTTAATATCACATGTTTCAACTCATAATAGCCATAATACAAGAAATAATTTAGAAAAATATCCCTTTCAACCGTGTAAGTAACAAAAATAATTAAGAAATATCTTATGGCCTTCATTATTCTTCCCTAAACCTACATTGCTTTTCCCAACTATTGAAAGTGACTTGTCATCCAAATGAGAGGGACTTGTGGCTTCCAAAGGAGGCTAAGTTTTTAGGTATGTTTAGGATTAAAATACTAAAGGAAATTAGGTTTAAAAATGGAGTTAAAATCTTGGAAAAAAATGTGGCTCAAGTGCCTTTGTTTCGAGTGGTTTTTTTGGATGAAATGGAGAGAAAGGTATTGCAAACCTTGCATGGATAGGTTTTGGTATATAATTAATTTCTTCACGTGAGAAGGGTTATGTGGTTCTCAAACTCAAAGAAATTAATAGTTATATTATGATCATCAAATGGGGATACTCTTGCATCACTCCCTTTAGGTATTCATCAAGATCTTCTTGAATAACATTAATAAAGCATTGAAAGTTTTATTTTGGTTGAAATTGAAGATGGGAAGCGATGATGTTATTTGATCTCTTCTAGAGATTATGTAAAAAATGAAAATAAAACTACAACATATGGAAGATCAAAGGTAAGCTAATCGCGATCGGTATGAATGCATGCTATAAAGGGTTTTGCAATGTAAAGGTGACTAAGTTTATGAAAGAATGAAGTACATTTAAGAACTTTCTATTTCATAAAATTCAATTTGAAGTGAAAGATGTTCATTATAAAACTTAAAGATAATGAAAAGAGGTATATGAAGGTTGATATCCCGAATTTCTATGATGAGTTAGATGCTGAAATTTTTATAGATTAGATGCAAACTCTAGATGCAATATTTAACTTCAAATATTATGGTGATCAAATGGGGTGCAAAGTGGTGATCTTAAATTTACTAAATTTTTTGCATACATGGTTTGAAAATGTGAAGAGAAAATATGGTAAACTAAAGATAAAGAATTGGGAAAAATTGAATAAGCACATGAAGATGAAATTCATTCCTAAGGAGTTCAAGCAAAATAATTTCATAAGAGTGATTACTCTCAAGCAAGACAATGCAAGTGTAGAAGAATATGCAAGTGAGTTTGAAAGAATTTCTCTCATATGTGATGTCATAAAAAGAAGGGAAAAAGCACGTGTAAGATTTATAGGAGGGCTAAATTTAAACTTAAGAGACAAGGTTAAAGTTTCTTCTTATGATTCATTGGAGGATGTGATCAAATTGTCATTGAGGTTTGAAATGTAAGACAAGACCTCCTAGGTGATTTCAAAAATTTACATTTCTTCTTCACATATTGATGTTGCCTCAAGTTTGAATATAGGCAAAAGGTGATTGATCACACGTGAAGAGAAGGGAAAAGATAAGATGGTTGAAGATGTTCTTAAGAATAAGTGTTGAACGTATGGTAATTTTGTTAAGGAGTGTGCAAAATTGGTTGAAATCATAGATTAGGGTGATGTTGTTAAATCATGGAAAGAAGAAAAAAATAAAAATGGGGATTTATTTGATCCAATTGAGTGTGAAAGTGTAGATGGTGAAGAAGGCGAAGTGTGTTTCATGTTGGGGAGGATAGAATTGATGTAAGCAAAGGAAGTGCAATATCCAACTATGGTTACATTGTGTACCTATGGTGATATTTTGTGCATAGTTACATTGAAGGATTAGAAGACATATGATGATGAATATCAAGATGTGGCATATAATTCAAAGACATGTGGAGATCAAAACATGAAGATTATAAGTGATTCAAGAGTGGTGCATGGAGATTGCATGGCGTATACCTCACGTTCGAAGCATCAACTTGAGAGCCAATTTGTTTTTTCATCATATTCTAAGTTCTTTGATTATTTTTCAAACATCCAAAGGGGTATTTTCAAGGAATTTAAAGATAAGAATCATCTTGGAAGAAATGTTCTCATTTGTTGGGAGTTCTTATTTGAAATTTCAAATTTGAGGTCAAATTTATTTCAAGAGGAGGGGATAATGAAGGGGTGTATTTGTTCATATATCTAAAAATATGTCTTGAAAATTTTTAGAATGTGTCTTCAAGTTCTTGAAGGTTTTTATAGTATACACAACACTTTCATAAATATCTTATTAGTTTTTTATGCCATATAAATGCATGAATGTCTCAGAAAACCATTTGAATCATATTGTTGAGGAATAAATAATATAAATTTGGTTTTCTTGAGTTCTTTCAACCCACTTCCACATCACTCACTTCCAAGTTCTGACTAGGTTGACCTCCTCTATCTCTATTTTTATTATTCACCAGTTATTATTCTCCTCCATCCTCTTCTCCATAGATTCTTCATGTGTCTAGCATAAATAACCATCATTAGTGTTGTGTCAAGCATTTGTCTTCCACCTCTCATCATTTTTACCTCCCATCTTTATTTTTTACAAATTCACCACAACCAACCATCGTTGGCACCTCATCAAGCCTTTATCCTCCGTCCTCCTCATCCTATCATCACTCCTCACTTGTGTTTTTTATTCTATATTTAGATTTTTGACTTTTGGAAGCTCAACTAACGGTAAGCTCTTCTTCCTCTATTTAATATTGTTTAAATTTTATTTTGTTATTCTCAATTTCTTATATTGTTATTTTTACTTATTAGTGTTGAGGCTGAATTTTTCCATTTGAGTTAAGCCCTCCCTTGGTTGATAATGACTTGGCTTTGCAATATTGGCATTGTTTGCATTTCCACATTTTTTTATACTATGGTACTATAATAAATGTTATGCAACAAGATTGTTGTTAGCTGGCTTTTTTTTATTGATAGAAGAATGAAGAGTAACCACAATCTGTTACTCCATCTTTATTAAAGTTTCAAGCTTATTCTTAACAAGAAAATACTATTGCTTTAGTTTTTGTTGAAAAATACTAAGAATTTCAACCGATAATGGTACTAGAATAGGTTAGAAAATCTTAACATGCACATATATACATTCATTTTGTTTCGTAAATTAACTATTACATGAGTAATTTTAATAAACTATTTAATATTTCTTGAGTTACTATGTTCTCAATGGGCTTTATCAACTTTTTCTCTTCAATTATAATAGTTGCTTGTATAATGAATTCATCAAGTGAGGAATAAGGAGTGATATCGGTGCTAAATGATAATTAGGCATTGCATCAACTTTGGTTTGAGTATAGTGAGTCAAAACACTCCCATTTTTAGGACTTCAAAACTTTTTTTTATAGAATTCATTGCAGAAGCTAGAATAGTAAAATGCATGCTAGTACCACTACACTTGATACAAGTTTAACTTCCTCTACCATCCTTATACTAGGTACTAAAGCTAAAATCATTACTCTCTTTAAATTAATAACAAAATTATAAGAATCATATCAAGAAGAACAAGGTAGATTGATAATATTTTAAATAAACTAAATGTTGGTGGTTATAAAATTTAAAACAAGGAAAATATAGAAGAATATAAGAGTAAAAAAAATAAATATTTGGATCAAAAGATACTGAGTAGAAACCCCTGATAGCCCTAACTCTCAACCCAAAATACTAGCCTTCAACTAAGGTTATATGCTAAGATGCAAATACCACTACCTATTAAATAAGTAGGGGCCCATGAAATAAAATCCATTAGTACTATGGTATTGAGTAATTTATTATAGAAAACTATTATGAAAAACCTACATAGAATACATGGTATAACATGTTGAAATACACATATGATGATCAAACTATGATAATTAGATTAGAAAAAATATCACCAAGCCACAAACTACTCATACCTATTCATTTAGAACATACTAGAACTTGCCAACCAAACATCCATGAGGTTCTCTTTGAAGTAATGATTAGAACTAATCTCAGCACAAAAACCATAACCCTCATAATGTATCTTATATCTCAATATTAAAGCCAATAATAGCCATAGTACCAAAGGTAGGGCTTAAAAGCACAATACCAAACACAAGTAGGCATGAAGGCTACTACCAAAACACAATTACACACAAAGTCTACTACTGAACATAGGTAGGAACATAGGCTAATACTTAACCATAGATAGGCACAAAGCCTGCTACTAAACCATAGGTAGGCATACTAAACCACAGGTTGACACAAAGGCTAATGCCAAACCATAGGTAGGTACAAAGGATACTACCAAACCAATATAATAATCATTCCGATTTAACAATAATCATTTCTAATTTTATATAATGAAGGGAAGATCATATCAATCTAGAGATACTAAGGTACTCTAATTATATTGGCACACTAGGGCAACAATGTATCCTACTAACTATCAATCCAAGGACACCAAGGTACCTTGGTTGTACTGGCACATGAAGGTGACATAATATCCTACTAACAAGGACACCTAATCAAGAACTATGCATACCCTTTATAAGTTTGCAGAGCTAAATAGAGTAAGATATAGAGTCTAATTGGTACACCAACAAATATCCGCAATCAATCATGGGCTAAACCATATCTTTAGGGTAGATACCTCTAAAGAGTCATCATTCCGATCTTGAGGTCTTTCACTTTAAATATTAGTATTTTATGAAGGTGACCATGAGCCCATATAATTTACAACTAGTTCCAATTTTCATACTTTATCATTTTTACTCATTTTCAATTATTTATGACAATCATAATCAAATTTAATATGAAGGTCAACATGATAATATACCAATGCCATTCTAGTATTAATTATTCACATTTAGGCATATAAGAATTGCCTAATTTCTAATAAAATAATTATATGCAACCTACTCAAATTTTTTTAGTCTCCACTAATCAACCTTTTTTACCTAAAAATAATACCACATTAACCATATTAATATTTAACCCGAAAAATAATAATTTTCACTAAAATATTTATTAAATAAGAATTATCAAAATTCCTTTTGAATCGTTAGGGAAAACACCACACTCATGCACGTGGGAGGGAGGGGGTTGTAGCAAGGATTTGGTGGAGAGGTTAGGTGGCTAGGTTGTGGTGGGCTAGAAGGGAGGATGGTGGTCTAGAGTGGTGTTGTGAGGTGGAGGAGCCTATGGCGAAGAGGGAGGTTATAGAGGGCATAAGGAGGGAGAGATGGATAGGTGCTAGTGTGTTGGTACGATAGGGTATGGCTGGTGGTGCTAAGGGGTGCTAGCATAAGGGGAAAGATGGTTGGGTGGATGTGTGCTAGTGAGACGGTTAGAGTGGTGGCTGAGGGATGTGAGGCAAGATATAGAAGTGTGGTTGGCGATTGTGTGGGAAAATCACACTATATAGGGGGTGGCAAAGTGAGATTGCAACATTGCTGGGAAAGGGAAGAACTAGGGGTTAATGTAGTAGAGGGAGCAACATGGGTAGTCAAAGAAGGGGAGGAGAGGGTTTTGTAAGGTGAGGTTGGCAAAAAAAAAAAAAGGAAATGGTGGGAAAGGGTAAGGGTGAAGGTTATTGTGTGGTGAATGTGGTGGTATGGTGTGTTAAGGGGTGTGATTGGGCTAAGGATCAATGTGAGGTAAAGGAAGAAAGAAGAAAGGAAGGCTCGAGGTGGTTTTGCTAGGAAAATCAAATTAGAAAATGGAGAGGGAGAAGGTGGATAGAGTCAAAAAAATTCAAGAAAGTGAGTATAGGTGTATGTATATACAGACTATTTGGTAGAAATTATTCAAGTGTAGTGGAGATGGAAGGGTGAAATAGAAATTTATAGGGCATTCTCAGTTAGGTTTAGATGTAGCTATTGTAGAGGTAGGCCTAGAAGGAGAAGGACAATGAAGGGGAACTATACAGGGTGAAAGGTGGTTAAGGAAGGATGGTATAGGCATGGAAGGGCAATGGTGGTGTATAGGGCTCATTGTATATGGTTCATGGTGTGATGACAAAGGTGAGTAGGGTTGGGGAGGAAAGGAAATGGAAGACATGCACATGGGGTGTAGGCAAAATGCAGGGGGTGTTTCGATTGAAGGGGAAAGGATGAACACATGCATTCTTGGGTGAGTGATTAGTGTGAAGGAAGGAGAGAGAAAAAATAAAATAAATAAAAGGGAGAAAAAAAGAAAAAGAGAAGAGAAGAAAAAAGAAAATAAGTTTAGAGTTAAGATTAGAATTAGGTATAGATTTAAGATTAGGGTAAAATTAATTTATCTAAGGTTAGGGTATCTGGTTAGGAAAAGTAAACTAGGACAAAATTTATCTATTTTAGGTGGGTTTAAATAAAAAGGAAAAAGATAAAATAATTGGAGTAAATTTATTTAAGAATTTATCTATGTTTGTGGATCAAAGATCAACAAAAATAATTAAGCTAAGATTTAAATAATAGGTTTTGAATAAAAAGCTAAGTGCTAAAAATAAGGTTTACAAAATTTCTAGGATTTACATGAGCTATCATCCATGGTTAGGGGTGCATCTCAAAGTATGAAAATGAAGACATAACAAAGAACGTTGTGACACTGTGTAAAAAGTATATTATATTGTTTTGTTAATAGTGGTTAAAGATATTATTTTATATAGGGACAACATGAAATTCAGTTCCTAGCTCCTCCATTAGTTGTCATTGACATTGTTGGTTTTAACTAAGTTTTGCCTTTGAGTCAAGCCCTTGTTAAAAAATAGTGACTTTTGTTTATTCCATTATTGTTGTTGAGTTATGATATCATATCTATTATTTTTAATTTATAGTTTCATTATTTTAATTCCTTATAATTTATAGCATGTTTGTGAGGTATTAGCTAATTTGATCAGTGAAGGGAGCCATTCATTAGTTTGGTTTTCCTTCATATTATGAATTTAAGCTCTTAAAAAACATGTTTGCTAAAATTAACTTTCAAATTTAGAATAAAATATGCTTAATTTTTAATACAACTATATACTTATTATATTTTTATGTAATTTGTTAGCTAAATGGACGGTATAAGAGTGAGGAATAATGGATTCATTAACCATACTATCATGTAATAATATAAGCACCTATGTGGAAAAGTTCATTGGTTTCTTATATCTTATGTTATGAATTAATGTTAATGTTTATTTTTTCTAATTTCTAAATAGATGTTGAGATCTATTATATCCAAAAAATAAAATAAAATGGAGAGTTTCTATTGAAAACACAATGGAAGGATGTATAATAATGGATGAGCCCAAAATAATATAAGAGCAAGGTATCCCTAAAAAGAATGATGAGCATGTAACAAAAAAAAAAAAAGCCATCGGAGGGTCCTAACTAAATGAAAAGGTAGAGAAAAAGATGAAAACCATAATGGGAGGACTTCCAGGAGTAATTGAATGAGGAACAACACCTTAGAGTAAAATGAATTTTTTTTGCAAGGCTTTTGATGTTGATTCAAATGTTAATGGTACAAAATATTTGAAAAATCATGCCACAATTCGTCCAGAAAATCCATCAAATAAAGGTAGGGGTAAGAAACCTCACTTATGCTTTTTATCATGTCGATCTTAATTTTAAAGAAGGTGAAGAGCTTAAATTGAGATATAAGGATGTGAATCTAGATGATGTGAGTATGGAATTGGGTAGAATGATTATAATCAATGAGATACCATTTACATTTGTTGAAAATATTAGCTTTAGGGAGTTGATGGCCATTGCATGCCCCTCTTTTAATATACCTTATCATACCACTATCACTTGTGATTGTTTTGAACTTTATCTTTATGATAGGGTTAAGTTGAAGAAGTTTTTGAGAACATCATAACAAAGAGTATGTGTAACAACTAATACATGGAAATTAGTTTAAATATTTAATTTTATGTACCTTACTGCTCATGTTATTGATGATTAGTGGAGATTGCATAAAAGGATTTCAAATTTTGGCCCTATTGTAAGTCATAAATAGGAGGACGATTGAGGAATACTTGAATTGTTAGGATTTGAGCCAAAAAATCTATATTGTGACTATTGATAATATTAGTTCAAATGATAATGCATGTATTTATTTGAGAAATATAGTGAAGAAAACTACTAGGGTGATTGGTGATGATTATTTACGCATGAGATGCATTGGCCATATTGGTACTCTTATTATTTGGCATGGCTTAAAGAATCATGTCTATCATATACAAAAGATTAAGGTTGTGGTTAAATATGTTAGAAACTCCCCTGCAAGAGTGTTCTCAGTTAGAGAATAAGCTAATAAATGTAAAATTAAATATCAACTCTCTTTATATCTTGATGTATCCACTAAATGGAATTTAATCTATGCTATGTTGAACAAAGCTGTAAAATATAAGGTTGTTTTCAGTTTTAGGGAACTTCCTAAAGAATTAGAAGGTGCTCCACTTTATGAAAATGATTAGGAGAAACTTGAAAAGCTTGTATGGAACAGTCTTATGATTTAACTCAATGTATCTTCAGATCTCTATATGTTATAGGAAATAATTTTTTCTTTGACATTGGCGATACACTTGACCTAATAAATTAGTGGAAGCTTAATCCCAATGATGGTTTTAGAAGTAAGAACTAAAAGATTATAACCAAGTGTGATAAGTCTTGGGAAAGTATTGATAAGATGAATCTACTGATTTATTTGGGTAGGATTTTGGCTCCTTATTTCAAGCCTCTTAGGGTGAAAATGTGTAAGAACCCTACTTTTTACTATTGAAAAATTTCATTAAAATATTTATGAAAGTAAAAAATACCTAGAAAAATTGGAGTGTTACCACCATACCTTATACTAGATAGACGTATGCCTTATACCTCTTACTAAATATAAGACTAAACCAACCAAAACACTTAAAACTACATAGTGCATGAAATAGCAATTTAATTGAACAACTTCAATTGTGTTTATATAGAAGGACCTTAATGGGTTTTGACCAAATCATTACAAAATACATGTAGGTAGAAATATGACTACAATTAACATAGGGATAGGGTATGACACCCAAATTAAAATCTTGGTCTGCCACAGACCCCACATAAAACCTTTGGATGTCCTTGGTCTCAATCTCAGACCTAAACAAGATAGGCCCTTTACTTGCCATCTCCAAAGACTTGTACATGGTCCTCTACTCATGGGAATGAGTAGGTGATCAAGAAAATTGACACATTAGTATACTACGTACTGAGTAAGCATGTTGCTCCCTCAATGTACACAAGTATAACAATTTATCATATATGAATATAAAATACAGCACACATCATGATGAGGCCATTTACAAAGTTAAGAGTGCATAAAGACATGCTATAATGAATAATTCCAACAAATCAGAATACATCATGCCTAGTTTCACATTATCATCACATAAGCACTTACACATATAATAGTTAGAGAGCCCCAACTACCTCTATGGTTTATTTCCAATTATCTAATTCTCCAGGTTATACCATTCACTTATCCATATATCAGACAAATGAGTCATCTAATCAATATTCCATTCCATAACTAGTTAGTCCTTTCAACCATTAGCCAAGTGTATAAACAAGCTCTTATTTATTTTGGTCAATTATTCCATTACTTCCATTTCTTAACCAATCATTAACCATTCATTTTCTAATCATCCATAAGTTATCAACAAATATTTACCATCTATGTTTTGTTATCATCGAGTGATGGACTCCACACCACCCTATGGTCTCACATACCTTGGAAACATATTCATAAGGAACATAAAGTCCATGCCGAAGCCAATCACCAAGTGGACATAAGTTTAGGACAAAGCCAATCATCACAATGGATATAATGTAACACCCCCAAAATCCACAACTAAAAAAATTTTGTTTTATTAAAAGGAATTAGAGGAAGCAAAACAATAAAACTATGAATTTTTGGGATATTACAGCCACACTTAGTACCAGACTGGTTCACTCCTACCGTTCCAGTACCAAGTGCTAAGGCTAAAAGAGAAAAATACAACTTACAAGAAACTCAAACTAATGATTAAATTAGAGTAGTGCAATTAAACATTTTATAAGAACATAATCCACTGGTGGTGGTTACAAATCAACAAATACATTGAAACCATAAATTTTAAAGGTGAAAGAGTACAACCCTAGAGTTTACCGGATAGTACCTTATGCTTTTTCCCGAGAGCCCACTTGAATAGCACCTAAAAATGACCTGCAAGGGACACTGCCCATTGAATAGGTAGGGGCCCCATGAATGATACCCTTCAGTACTATAGTATTAAGTAACCCTTTAAATCACACTTAACAACAGGCCCGCAATGCAACATATGATACTACATACATACATAACGAAGATAAATACTTAAGGTCCACATTTATACATCCATATACTTAACAAATCAATCAGATATTAATAGGCCATAGAGAACAATTGATACTTATGGGCTTTAAGCCCTTAGTCCATCATTATCAATCATACCGGATTATAATTATCCGTGTGAGTGCGGGAACCCCACTATTATTCGCCGGTGGACCGGTCATGCAGAGCAAAATACTCCTGGCCACTATTACTTGCCAATGGATCGGTCATGCAAGGCAAAATGCTCCTAGCCATTATTATTCGCCGATGGATCGGTCTCGCCCCAACTCACATGGTGTTCCACTATAAGTGATTGATATTTTCCATAATATATTCATAGCCACATCAAATTTATTGAGCTCAGGACCCTCACTATCCTAGCCTGTGGATCGGAATACAAATTTACATCATCCAGGGTAAAACATCCTGGGCCACTATTATATCAGGTGGATCGGTACTCATAAACATCATCTAGGGCAAAACCTCCTGGGCTACTATTATATCCAATGGATCGGTACTCATAATATAATTCAACTGGGTCCGGATCATTAATATTTCTCTTTAACGATTACCGTTTTTCCTTTTTAACTAGCATAAAAGTTCCATTTATTTGCCTCGATAGGGAGATCAAGATCCCGGGACACAAAGGTACACTGGTCGCACGGGTGCATAAAAGCTACTCAGTACCCTTCAACTATCAACCCAGGGATGCAAAGGTACCCTGGTCGTACTGGTGCATAAAGCTAACTCAGTACCCTATAGACAAGGATACATAATCTATAAGTATGCATACCCCCTAACTAGGTCCGCAGAGCTAGATAGAGTAAGATATAGGGCCTGCCTGGGCCATAAAGGCACACCAGTAAATACCAGAATAATCATGGGTTAAACCACGTCTTTAAGGTAGCAACCCCTAAAGAGCCACCATTCCCTAGCTTAAGGTCTTTCACTTTAAGTATTAGTGTCTTAATTAAGGTGATCACAAAAGCACAATAATCAGATAATTATTCACTTTCAATAGTTTAGATATCGTTAGGTATTTCTTATTCGAACGGTTGTCCAAGGTGATACAGAAGAATCAATAAGGTCAAATCTCATCTACTTTCGAATTAGAATTCATTCTCGGTATACTTACTAATTACCAAATACTCTTACCTTACTAATCAGCATTATTTGAGTCATAGTACAGAATTCCACAATCCCAATGACATGTTACATACAAATTACTAATTTATCCCTTACTTACATAATTGCTAAGTCATCCCTTTCTTACTTGACAATTTACCATATTACCCTCCTTGTTACACTTACTAGGTCACTAATCCCCCCTTCATAACTGTTACACTTAATATATTTTTCATTTGGTTGGTTAGATTACCACTTTGCCCTTTTTCCTTTATTATAATTAACAAATTGCCCTTGAGTTAGTCAAATTACCAGATTACCCTTCGTCATTATCCTAATTACCAAATTATCCCTTTATTGGTTAATTACCAAATTACCATTCTCTATTATCATAATTACCAAACTATCTTTCTCCATTATCAAAATAACCAAATTACCCTCTAGTTGGTTAAATTACCAAATTACCCTTTTGTATGGTCATAATTACCAAACTACCCTTCTCCATTATTAAATTTACCAAATTACCCTCTAGTTGGTTAAATTACCAAATTACCCTTTTATATGATCATAATTACCAAACTACCTTTCTCCATTATCAAATTTACCAAATTACTCTTTAGTTATTTAAATTATCAAATTATCCTTCTCTATTATCATAATTACCAAATTACTCCTTTCCAATTTCCACTTTACCCCTTCTACTTATAAAATTATCATTTTGCCCTTTTGCTTTTAAGTTCACCATTTACCCCTTAACTTCTAAAATTTACCATAATACCCTTTATTCACAAAATTACCATTTTGCCTCTTTAATTACGAAATTACCATTTTGCCCTTTAATTACAAAATTACCATTTTGACCTTTAATTATGAAATTACCATTTTGCCTTTAATTACAAAATTGCTAATTTACCCTTTAATTACTATTTTACCCTTTGTTCACAAAATTACCATTTTGCCCACTTTAATTACGAAATTACCATTTTTACCCTTTAATTATAAAATTACCATTTTGACCTTTAATTACAAAATTACCATTTAGACCTTTAATTATGAAATTACCATTTTTCCTTTTAATTATAAAATTACCAATTTACCCCTTTTCATTTACAAATTTACCGCTTTACCCTTTTTACTTCCAAAATTACCATTTTACCCCTTACTTCCAAAATTACCAATTTAACACCTTGTCATTTACAAATTACCACCTTACCCTTTTCACTTATAAATTACCATTTTACCCCTTACTTCTGAAATTACCAATTTACCCCTTTCATTTACAAATTTACCGCTTTACCCTTTTTACTTCCAAAATTACCATTTTACCCCTTACTTCCAAAATTACCAATTTAACACCTTTTCATTTACAAATTACCACCTTACCCTTTTCACTTATAAATTACCATTTTACCCCTTACTTCTGAAATTACCAATTTACCCCTTTCATTTACAAATTTACCGCTTTACCCTTTTTACTTCCAAAATTACCATTTTATCCCTTATCTCCAAAATTACCAATTCATCCTTTTACTTACAAATTTACCATTTTACCTTTGCCTCCAAAATTACCATTTTACCTCTTTATCTCCAAAATTACCATTTTATCCTTTAATTCCAAAATTACCCTTTTACCCTTTAATTACAAAATTTCCACTTTGCCCTTGCCTTCAAAATTACCATAATACCCTTTTTAATTAAAAATTACCATTTTGTCCCTTAGTACACCACTTATATCAAATTATCATTACTACATAAAATATTAATATTTTTAGGTGGTGAAAAGAGGTTATTTTTGGGTTAGTGGTTTGGGGCTAAGAAAGAAGATGGATGGGGGAGGATTTAAGGCAAGGGGAGGATGCAGAGGTGGAGAGGGGTGTAGATGGTAGTCGGGGATGGGTTGACGACGGCTAAGGGCGGCGGCGGCAGCGAGGCTACGAAGTGATGCTGCCGAGGTGGGTCGAGATGGAAGGCTGAGAATGAAGGAGAAGGGAGGAGAAAATGGAGGCCTACAGGTGGTGGTTTCGGTAAAAGGAGGTTTGGGGGTTGCAGGGATTAGCTTGGTGGCTCTAGTGGTGGTAGAGGCGGTGGAACGAAGGCGGATCGAGGCGGTGTAGGGTGGTTGCCGAGAAGGGAGGGAAAGAACAGAAAAAGAAGAGAGTAGGAAGAAGGAGGCTGTAGGGTGGCTCGATGGGTGATGTGATCGTTCGAGGATGAGGTAGAGGGTGGCAGGGGGTGGTGCAGGTGGCTGTTGAGGCGGCAGCTGTGGCAAAGAAAAAACAGGGTGAGAGAGGGGAGGAGAAGAAAGGAAGAAAAAGAGGGTCAGGGAGCATGGGGAGTTCGAGAAAAAATGCAGAACGAGGCAAGGAAGGAGGAAGAAAAAAGAAGAGGAAGAGAAGTGAGGGGATAAGGAGCTCGAGGGGTGGCGGTAGGGTGGTAGGGAAATGGGAGTTTCAGGGAGAGGGAGAAGGGACATGGCAGGGCATGGGGTAGAAAGAGAGGGATGATGGGGTTGGAATGGTGCAGGAAAACGATTAGAGAGAGAGAGAGAGAGATAGGGGGAGAAGGTTGTAGGTTGGGCGGCGAAGATGGCGGGGTGGTCGGGATTTTAGCTGGGGAAAGAGGAAGAAGAAAGAAAGAAGAAGAAGGGGAGGGGGAAAGCTAGGCGCGATGGGTGGCCAAAGGGAAAGAAGAAGCGGGTCAGCCTGGTCGGGGAGAAAGGAAGAAAAGAAAGAGGGCGGCAATCCGGCTCATGCGGGAGAAGGAGGGGGAAGAGGAAGCGGGCCTTCGGCCAAGGCACAGGGGGGTGGGGGGAAGAGGCAGGCCAGGCCAGCTGGCAGTCCAAAGAAAAATAAAAAGAAAGAAAAGAGAAAAAGAAGAAAAAGAAGGGAAAAGGAAAAAAGGAAAAATAAAAGGGAAAATGTTATTAAATAAAATAATTTAATTTATAAAATAATACAATATAATTTTTTTAGGTAATAAATTAATTTAATATAATTAAAATATAAAGGTTAAAAAGGATAATTTTAGTAAAATAATGGTTTGGAAAATTATTTAAATAAAAAGGGTATGATAAAATAGCAAAATATTTATTTTAATTTATTAAATTTTTATACCCAATTTTATATACTCTAAAATCCATAAAATAATTAAATTAAATAGATTTAAAGGATAATTTATCCCAAATAAAATTTATTTATTAAACTGTAGGCTTTTGAAATTTCGGGGGATTACACATAAGTTCAAGCTGAAGCTAATCAATATGGACATAATTCTAGTACAAAGCCAACCACCTAGGTAACCATACCCATTAGTATCTATACCCTCTAGTACATCATCAATGTCTAAAGTAGGTAAGGTACCAGGACCTCTTAGGATCTTACCTAAATGCAAAGCCTAAAGGCACCAAAAATACCTAAAGGTAGATTAACCTCCAGTATCTAATCAATGATTTGGTAACCTAGATCCATACTCAACTCGATTGTATTTTTCTTTACATGATTAGTATATTATTCCTAATGATGGGTGATTATACAAGGGCCATACAAAACAAGAAAGGCAATTTTCCATGTTAATCCCTATCAATCCTTTTCTTCCCATTTTTATAACCATGTGGGTTTTCATTTATCCTTAACCATTAGTATTCAAATCACTATATTATCTAATTCATGCCTAATATGAGTTTCATTTTTCTTTTCTTAATATCATTTGTCATAAGTGGAATAACTATTTAGCCTTTACATTACTCATAGAGTGTACCAGAAAATATATTCCATTTGAATCCTTTCATTAGGCCATTAATCTATGATAAGATATATATATTTTATCCCATTAATAATCATGGTATAGTCTCAAATATAGTCTCAAAGTATAACCCAACTAAAAAGAAACAAATCATGTAAACCAATTGAACCAGTCGATTGGTCTGGCATAAACAGTTGATCGGCTTGGGTAGACCAGCCAATTAGTTTGACTCAATCTAACCATGCTTTCCTCAAACCAGTCGATCGATTTGGGTAAACCAGTCAACTCATCATAGACCAATCAATCATTTTTTCCCTAACTAGACAATGGGTTTACATAGAGAGCAAGACCAAGGTCTCTACAGGCTCACCAATCAATTGGTTGGGTCAACCAGTTGACTGTTCTAGGAGCCAGTCTATTGGTTTTCCCTAACTAGTCTATCAATTTTCCCTAACCCTACACCTAATCATAAATTTTATGTATATTATTACATATAAATCATCCTTAACAACATTAAACCATGTATTAATATAGCCTAACATATTTTCAACTAGATTAACATACATTTCTCAATATAAAATCATCATATCTTATTTTTACCAATTTTTATGCTTTCTACTCAAATCATGCCATCTAACCATCCAAATCACTTATACATATTGTATTCTTTCATGCCAACATGCAAAAATCATCTAAGGTAACACCTAACATGTAAGAATACTTACTAAACAATTTAAAAGTAAGAATCACTTACTTGATGCAGGTAAAATCCCTTTAACACTAGAAATTCCAACTATGGGTATTCTCAACTCTGAAAACCTTAAAACTTAAATCTTAAACTTAGACATTACACTAAATTTTATAAAATTTTCAAACATAAAAATGGAAAGGAATAATAACATACCACTCGAGGCAAAAATAGGTGAAAGCTCAACTAGACCACTCAACCCATTTTTCCAGAATCTAACTCCTCCTTGATGAACAATTGAAGCAAGAGAGAGCTAGAAATAGGATCAGATTAGTGTGAGAAACTAGATTAGTAAGGCTCAAAGTGTGGGAAGAAGGAAGAGAGTGAATAATAGACTTAGAGAATTTGGTGGTGGCTGAAAGAAAGGTGCATATAAAGGATGACTGGGGCTATTGATAGCCGATCAAAGGAAGATAAGTACTAAAGGTTTAAGAATCTACTCAAAACCCTAAAATTAATCATCTAAAGTTGATGAAAATAGGCATATTTTGTTTAGGATTTGCTTACTTATTATCCAGAGCTCAAATGGTGTCTCTAGATAATGTAGCTTAATATGGCTAGAATTAGCTTACACAAATGGAGTAATAGAAGGTTAATGTAGAAGGAATATTCTAGATGATTAGAATTGTGCTTGAGATTAAAGCATTGATCTCAGAATAGTATAGAAGAGGTAGGAGGAAGAGAACAATGTTGAGGCCATCTCTCACCCTCAATTCTCCTAGTCGACCTCTAGAATTTCTTAGGGACAAATTAGAATGGGTTTGTAAGGTTCAACTTTTGTGTAAGAGGTTTTTTAGAAAATCAATCTAAAAAAATATGATTAGTTCAACAAATCATTTGATGGGTTTTGGTCTACCAGTTGAGTGTTCAACTTCTAGTCTATCGGTTTTCCCCTGACTAGCTGATCGATTTAGTCAAAAAAATAAAATTTGCTTAAACGACAATCCAGTCAATTGGTTCGTGAAACCATTTGATTGGTTTACCTATAGAGCTCAATAAATTCGATTTTTAAACATGATTTCAAATCAAACTTTGTCCTAAACCAAATCATAACATTAAATCAAAATCAAAGGCCTAAAATTTGACAAAATTCTCATTAAGACATTTACAAAAATATAAGGTATTACAACACTACCCCCTTAAAGAGGCTGGATCCCTAAAGCCTATAACAATGTCAACACACACATCATGTACACATTTAAGGAAAATAGTACTAACCCCTTAAAGAATAAAGTTTAAAATTAAGATAATGATCTAAACAATGTGAAAATAATCCATAGCACTACAACATGATTATTAGTATAATTAGACTCAAATTAAAAATTTACATGATTATTAAAGATAAATTTAAATCAAAATTGAAAATGGATCTAAAATATCATGATAACCAATCGATTTTTTTGGGTAAACCAGTCGAATAGTTTGTTAAGAACAAGAATGTTAATTTTTCTAATGCACCAATTGATCAGTTTTGTAAAACAATCTATCGATATGTCTAAAGTTCACATTTTTATTAGAATTTCAAGTCCATTTCAAAAGCAAAAATTATTTATTTTATATCAACATAATTCTAAATACAATTTGAAGGATTTCGGGATGAGGTATTACAACAATACCCCTACAAAAGAGACTTTGTCCCTAAGTCTACAAAAAGAAACATACTCCCATAAGCATAAAACATAAGAAAACCCTAATCCATCAACTAAAGAATGCAACAACTAAGGGTTAATACACAAGAAAAGAGGTGACGTTACCCATGTTATACACCTAAGCAATAAAATTTTGATACTTTATCTTGATATCCTCTTTGAACTCCCAAGTAATCTCCTCTACCCCATAACCTGACCATAAGACCTTCATAAATAGAACAATTTTCAAATGCATCTCTTGAGTCTTAGAATCTAGGATCCTTAGTGGTCACTCCTCATATATAAAAGTCTCATCAATCTCAATCATCTCTGGTTGAATGATGTTTGATAGATCTGACACATACCTCCTCAACTAAGAGATGTGGAAAATGTAATACAAGAGCAAAAGCTCCACTGGAAAGACAAGACAATGAGAAACCTCTCCAACCCAACCAAAATCTCATATAATCCAATAAACCTGAGGCTAAGATTGCCCTTATGACTAAAACACATCACTCCCTTAGTTGGAAAAACTCTTAGAAGGACTTTATCCCTTACCTCAAGCTCATCTAATCTCCTCTGCAGATATGCATAGCTCTTTTGCCTATCTTAGGCTACCTTCATCTGGTCTCAAATCATCCTGATCTACCTAGCAGTGTCCTCTATCATGTCTAGTCCCAACACAAGCGTCTTACTAGAGTTATCTCAATACATGGGACTACAACACTTCTGTCCATAAAGTGCCTTCAATGGCTGAACTAAAACTGTCATATGCTTGTGTTCCACCTTAACTTCTAACATATGAGGCACTTAGCCACAAAGTCTGTAACCTCCCACTTCATATGAGGCTACCAAGAGATTTGTCTCAAATCCTTATACAGCTTATCCTCTCGAGGATGGATGGAACAAGAGACACTGCCATCCTCAAAAATCTCAAATCCTAGGTCCTGCCCTCAGATATCTCCTTCTTGATTCTCTCAAGCTAATCATCTCCTAAATAACAAGATTCTTGATCTAACATAATTTCCTTAGGCATCCCATTGTACCAAACCACATGCTTCCTATAAGCACTGATCACCTACTCTATGGCAACATCATCGGTATGAATATTGGTGACTTAGTCAATGGGTCAGCCACTACCTAGAAAGAATCCAAACCACTATGGATCTTAGGTAATCTAACCATGAAGTCCATCGACACAATATCCCATTTCCACTTAGGGAACACCAATGGCTGAACTAATCTTATTGGAAGCTTATGTTTGACCTTAACCTTCTAACATGTCCAATATCAGGCCACAAAGTTTGCAACCTCCCACTTCACACAAGACCACCAATAGATCCATCTCAAATCCTTGTATAGATTCTCCCCTCAAGGATGAATGGAATAAAGCAGACGATGACCCTACTCAAGGATACTCCTCTTAACTTCCTCAAAGCTTTGCAAAATGCTCCACCATCCTAGAAAACGAATACTACCATCCTCAAAAATCTCAAATCATGTTGCTCTACCCTTAGATATCGCCTTCATGCTCTGCTTGAGCTTGAAATCTCCTCACTGATAAGCTTGAATCTCATCGAAGAGGGTCAAGGTGATCAAGGGTGTTCACCCTCATCTCAAGATCTCAGAATCTAATGATCTCAATGCTCAACTCTTGAGTATCTTGCTAGATCCAATCTAACACTACTAGTGAACCCAAGGTATGAAAAATCTTCTTATTAAGAGCATCTATTATTATATTAGCCTTACCTTCATGGTAGGTTAACTCCAAATTGTAGTCCTTAACCAACTCCATCCATCTCCTCTGTCTCATGTTAAATTCTCTCTACATGAAGATATACTTGAGGCTCTTATGGTTCATGTAGAACTTATACTATACTCCATATAGGTAATGTCTCCATATCTTTAAGGTGAAAACCACTATAGCTAGCTCAAGGTTATGTGTAGGATATTTCTATTCATGCTCCTTCAACTACTAAAAGTATAGGACACTACCCCCCATGCTGCATCAACACACACCCTAAACAAAACATGGATGCATCGCTATACACCCCATATCCCTCCATATTTGGTGGTAAGGTAAGTCAATCTCCTCTTAAGCTCCTCAAAAGCCTGTAAGCACTTATCATCACAAAGAACCATCTATAATAGCCTAGTAACCATAGAAAACTAGGAAATTCCCTAACATTTGTTGGTGTAGTCCACTCTAACACTACTCAAATCTTCTAAGGATCCACTAACACACGTTCCCTCAAGATGGCATGACCAAGGAAAGCTACCTAGTCTAACTAAAACTCACATTTTGAGAGCTTCATGAATAACTGATGGTTCCTCAACAACTTTGAAGCCTATCTAATGTGTTGCTCATGTTCCTCACTAGTCCGAGAGTAAATCAAGTATCATTAATAAAGATCATAATAAACTTATCAAGATGCAACTAGAAGATGTGATTCATGAGAGCCATGAACACTTCTGGCACATTTGTGAGTCTAAAGGATATCACTGTGAACTTATAATGGCCATGCCTCATCTTAAAAGTTGTCCTTGTTATGTCCCTCTTGGCAATCCACAGCTAATGATACCCTGATCTAAGATCTATTTTTAAAAACACCGTTGCCCTGTGAAACTAATCAAAGAGATCATCTATTAATGGTAAAGGATACTGATTCTTCACTGTAACCTAGTTTAACCTATAGTAATCGATGTAAAGCCACAACCCACCATCCTGCTTTCTCATTAAAAGGACTAGCACTCTCCAAGGTGATACACATGGTCAAATATACCCCTTCTCCAACAACTCTCCAATTAAATATGTAACTCTGCTATCTTAGTCAGTGACAGGTGATAAGGAACCTTCTACACTGGCTCTATCCCTAGTAGAAGGTCTATGTTGAAGTCTATCTCATATACTAGTGGCATCCCTGAGATCTCATCAAAAAACAAATATAGAAACTCTTGTACCACTGGAATCTCCTTGACTGAAAAATCCTTAATATCCAAATCCTAAACACTACAAAAAAAAGAGTCGATTCCCTTACCTCACTAATGTATTGAGCACCACTGCATACACCATCTTCACTAAAGGCCTAGGCTTGCATCTCTAGTAAGAGACCCTAGCATCCTATGGTCCATTAAGAACCTAGCACTCCTATGTGTAATTAATCAATACCTGATATCTTGCAAGCATATCCATCTCAAATATAACATTAAAGTCGCAAAGCTCAAGCTTTATGAGGTCTACTGGAATCTCGATCCCACTAACAACTAAGGCCACATCTCTATTTAGCCTAGAACATGGAATTCTATTCCCATACATGAGCATAATAGAAGTCTTTATCCTATTATAAGGAACCATAGTTATCCTAGTTACGAAAGTAGTAGACACAAAAGAGTGTAAAGCGCTAGAGTTAAATAATGTGTAAGTAGGAAGGGAAGAAACAGTGAACATACCCGTGACGACATCAACCTACCTATTAGCCTCTCACTAGCTCATGATGTTCCAATGATTGCCTAGAGGTCATCCTACAGAACTGCCTGAGCCTTCTCCTTGCTGAAAAGCATGGGAACTTTACATCCTCTACCGCAAAGTAGTCCTACTAGCTCCACTATTTGTTAGCTAAGCTCTCTAAACTAGTGGTGTTTGTATCACCATGTCCCGCAAATGTGCCTGCCCTTATAGAACACTACCTCTGATGATATAAAACTCAAACTCATAATGCCCCAACCAACCACAAACATGGTATTAAACCAGCTGCCCAACATGATCTTTCCTTTAGTGGTTCTTACGACATTGCTAGAAAATGAAACACCTCACACCTGGATAACACAACTACCCTCCGAAGTAGGGTACCACTCCCGACTAATGACTACCTAAGGTCTCCCCTCGTGGGGCTGATTTCCCTCAAACCTTCATTTAGCATCTGACTGAGCACTATAGGCTTGAGTAATCATCAATGCCTCTAAGGAATAATCTTACAAGGCCCATAGGTCCTACGCACGAGTCCCCACCAGTATCTCTTGAAGCCTCAAACTCAACCCAAACTAGAATTAATGAAACTTCATCCTCCCATCAGTGTGGACCTTAGGACCAAAGCATAGAAAGTCCATGTAATGGTTGTATTACTTCTCTACTGAAGACGTCCCCTAACATAACACCATGAACTCATCATACTTTTCTATTCTCATGCAAGTAGGGTAGAACTATGCCCTAAGCATCTCGATGAAGGTTTCCCACTAATCTATAGTGGCTCCCCTCAACTACTAACCTCTCCACCATTCATCAGCATGACCACGCAGATGGAATTCTCCAATGTCCACCTACCAACTCTCTAGGAAACCATTGGTCACAAAGATCTTCTCAAAATCCCTTAACCAATGCCCTAACACATTTGAGTCGTCCTAAACCACAAAGACCAAAGGGAAACAAATATCAACCCAACAAAGCCAATCCTCTAGTGGCAAAACCAAAAAAGGAGGTAGTGACGATGGCTGCGGAGCCTCCTCACGCTGAATTTATCCCTCTATGAACGCTCCAACTGTCTCCACAAAATGATCTGGACACCAATTAGTAGCCATCAAAATCCTAGAATACATAGCCATGTTAGATAGGAATGGAATATTAACTACATCATTAGTACACACGAAGGTAACACATTATATATAAGGCCAGAAGTTAGTCCTAATAGGATACCACACCTATGTCGGGATACCTCACATGGTCAAAGTACTTACCACAAATCGAGATACTAGTCAACTGGTTTATCAAATAATTAACTGATATTGCAACCAACAAATCCAAAGCTCCAAACGATTAGACTGCTAACATAACTAGTTAATAGGTTTGCAAAGCCGATCGACTGGTTTGGGTAAAACACTACCAAACTTGTGATACACACACTAGAATTTACCATACTTTACCATATTAATCCTATCATGCTTTTATGTCAAAAAACACAAAAAAATACATGTTACACTCATAGGCTCACATAGATACATGGTAATGTACATACTCAAATGAAAAAAGCTCAAATGGCTAACTTTATACTTAAAATTTGAGAATTCCAACAATAATAACTTGGAAAGAATCATACCACACACTCAGATCATGGAATGAAATTAGATCATGCTCATATATACACCAAATACATGTAACCCCAATACACCATAGAAACCTATTTTGTTAAAGATAATAACGCCTTACCTTAAAGTAATTCTTCTAGCATAAAAGCTCTTACTTGATGACTATTTAGCATAATGTTGATTCCTAAGAGAATTAAAGTTAAAAATATTAAAAATCATCTTTAAAAACTTTATTAAAATTAAAGAAAATTTAGGAGAAGAAGAAGAACACAAAACACCACCACCTTTTTCCTCAAAAATAGGGTGTCAAAGGAAGAGCTAAAATCTTCAACCTTTCTCAACCTTAATTCTTCCTTACCTAAGGGAAGCAAGAGAAAAACAAAACCAATATTAGAAGATGAGAAGGGAATTTAATGCTCACATAAGATTAGAGAAAAAAAAGTCTATATTTTTCTTAGTAGAGATGAGATGAGGAATGAAGGGAAGTTCAACACATGGAGAAATTTTCTACAAAGAATAGGGAAAAGAGAGAAAGAGAAATAATTGAGGAATGAAAATTGATCAGAAATGACAGGTAAGGCTAGGTCAAAATTAATGAGAGAGAAGGAGATAAGACATGTATGGTTGAGTGTAGGACACCGAAAAGTGAGGGTTTACTTGATAGGATGGTGGGGGTTGAGTGCAGTCAAGAATTAGTATGGTAGTGGGTTTGCAAGTCAGGAGGAGTTAAACAGAGTCCATCTCGCACCCTTAAATTCCAAAAGAGACAGGGAGACGTGAGGGAGAAAAAAAAGGCAAAGTTTGCCTCAAAGGTGCTTTTTAGGAAATTTTAGCTAATTAAAATTATGTAATGATCTAAATAATATGAAAATAATCTTAGGGAATGAAAAACATGCTTATTATCATAGTTGGACTCTAATCAGAAGTTTTTATAAATATTAGAATTTCAAGCCCATTTCAAAACCAAAACTAATTTATTTTATACTAACATAGTTTTAAATATATTTTGAAATATTTTAGGATGGGTATTACACTAGGTCTAGATTTCTTATGTGATTTGCCTATAGAGAGCAATGAAAAATGTATTAACTTGGAAAACCATCGCCTAGGGAGTCCTAATATCTAGGAGGGGTAATGAGTATTGTTTATTTTACAAAGGTCGATACTACTTCCATCTTCCTTACCGCTAGTTTACTTATCCCTTTGTGAAAAACAAAAGACCCCTTAGGCCAAGTGAAATTACTATGCCTAATGCTCTTCCCCTACCTCCTCGCCCATTCTCCTGGGATGATATTACCCCATAAGAGGATGCCCTCTCACAAGAGGGCCTCTCACATTCTAATCCATAGTGGTGTCAGTATCGAGACTACATAGATGAGTAGTTTTTCTCAATACATGAGCACCTAGATGGGATGGGAGTGACCTAAAGCCAGATGCAACAGATGCTAAAGGCCATGTATGACCTACAGTTTGGCTCTGGTAATCATTTCCCTCCAACCTCCCAGTGAACCCTACCCTTTCCCTGACTTTGTATTTCTATGGTCCAATCATTAAAGGAAATTCATGTTTTAAGCATAGGAGAGGTACCATTTTATTTTGTTTATTTTTGCCATTTTTTTATCATTTTATTCTCTTTTATTACATTATTTTAATTTTTTTATTATGCTTTTCATTTTATTATTTTTGTTTTTTTAGTGAACTTTTTTATATAAAAAATGAAGGAATAAAAAATCTTAGAGATAACACATTATGAATAGACAATAGAGAAATCTCTATTTGATAACATTCATGTGCATAAGTAGTCAAGACTAAACTTTATTTTACAAAATGCTTCTAAAAAACATTTTGGTTGAATCTCATTACTGAAGAACTTGAACATGAAAATTTAATAGTTATCATGGAAATGAAAAGGATATTAGTTCTAATAGAAATAAAAAGAAAAAATTGGTGACCCTTTGAACCTTAATGATAGATATAAATTTTATCCAATATACTTTTCATTCCTATGTGTTTTTCTCTTATGGTCTATGAAACTAGAACTTGTCATTATTCTCTTTAAGGATACGTGATATTGTTGCATACAATAAGATGATATAGGCATAATTTTCTTCTTTTTAAATACGTAGCCAAATACCCTACCTATTACAATTTTTCCTTTGCATAACCATATTGATCTTTTAAGCCTATTTTCTTCATATTTAACCAACATATGTAGTTGATTATTCATATTATATCTTGTCCCTTAGTCTATGGATAGTGGAGCACAACATGGGGGAATGTGAGTGCTATTTGGCTAGAAGTGAATTGAAAACAAATAGTAATAAAATAAAAATACTTGAGGTACTAATTTGTGTAGCAAAAGGGTGGATTGTCAATCACTAAACCCTTGTGTTAGGTAAGTTGTACTATAAAACACACTTAAATGATACAATATAATGCCATTTTAAAAATAAAAAATAAAAATAGCATTCTAGTAGATGTTTTTAGTATAAGAGGTGATGATTGGAGAAAGAAAAATTCATTGAAGAAAAGGTGAAGTCGAAGATCATAAAATTTGACATTGTAAAAGTTGTGTGCTTCACTAGTAATAGATGTTGCACCACAATCCTAGAATTTATCCTACCTTCAACCCTAGCTCCATTACAACCAAATAAAATACCTCTTGATTTTTGCATGCATCAATTTATAAGCACTAGTGAATCAAGAATAGTGTCAAGCATATGGTTTATCATTACCATCGGCGTTATTTTTTAAAGTAAATATAAACCCAAGACATATGAGAGTAGAGTGTTTCCACATGCTTAAAGTGAAAGTCTATTAGCCTAATTCTCCATATTTGTTCACATTGATAACTTAAAAATCATATTGGGATGGTGACTTGGTTATGATGTATGTAACCTCAAATGAGTTTGGAAATGATTTTTTATCCTGATGAAACATGAGCAATTTATATGTCAGTTATTGATATATCTTATTGACTATTGAAAGGGGGAATTATATGTGACTTGAAATTTCAAATTTCTCATAATTTTTATGGTTGTGTTGCTTGAGGACAAGAAATGGTTCATGTATGGGGGTATTTGATAGGTGTGTATTATATGGAATTATTTGGCATATATTGACCCAAGTTTCTATATTTTTTTATGATAATTAAACAATTTTTTTTATTTTTCTCTATTTTCCTAGTTTTTCATAAAAAAAAGATGGAATTAAGGTAAATTATGATGATAATTAAGGAAAAGAAACATGATATGAAAAGCAAGCTTAGAATCATGGAAAATTGGATGTACCATCATGCAAGACTATAAAAGAGAAGTCATGTGAAGAAAAAGTTCAGTCAAGACCATTAATAGATAGGAAATATTGATGCCCCATATTTATGAAAATATAGCTCGTATTTCCTTGGTTTTCCCCAACGTGCTCCATTAATTACAACCATGTGTATAATGTTAGTGAAAAAAATATGGGTGCCCTGTATTTATGAATATGAACCATATTTTTAATCTAATTTGTACAATCTTCTATCTATATATACAACTTCTAATCGTTCAAATATAATATTAAAGAGCACCACCATCAAAACTTTGACTTTATTTTTAATTATTTCTAAACTATTAGGTTTCTTTTGTTAGATTTAGTTATTTAATTGGTGTAATTGAAGGATTAAAGATCATACGGCATTTTCGTTATGTAATCTCCTAAGTTCTTTCTTTTCTTTGTTTTATTTATTCATTTTTTAATTATCATTATGTTTAATGCAACTCCTTTATTAATTTATTCAATTGAGTTTTTGATTTTGTACAGTTGAATTTAATATTTGTTAATTTTTTCTCTTTTTTATTAAATTTATAATTTTTAGGTGTTTAGATTTTGCATTATTTTGGTTTTATTAATATGCTAGGCTAGATTAGTATGGAGTAGGAGGATAATTTAAGGTTACAAGATAATTAATCATGATATGTGAATTAGACTTTATTGTTATGTGTATTTTAGGTTAGATTAATAAATTGAGTCTAATGATTACTTATCCAAGATTAAGACTTTATTATCTATATTGACCACTTAGGTAATTTGATTGTTCATGAAATGCTAGGATAGTATAGTTAAATAATAATTGTTAACATATACATCCACAAGTGGCAAGTTGGTTATTGATTTAATCTATGTTTATTAATATTTAAAATTACATGATTTGAGCATACTATAATTATTGTTCTAATTAGCTATTTCCTAATCATTAATGTTTCCATTAATTTAATCTAGAGATCTTATCCTAGGTTGTCCCTTGGTTAGATAATAAATCATAAGAAGACCTTGGTTTATTTTCATAAGGGGATTCTAGGAAGTAAACATAGTTAACATTAGAAATACTACATAACCATTTTATTCAATGATCGGTTGTTATCCTCATGCTGAATATGTCCTTTGACCCCAATTATCCCATTATTGTTATTCAGTTATTATATTAATTGGTACTTTATTCTTTTCAGTATTAATAATTAGTTTTTAATCAATTAGCAATCAAGGAAATTTATATGATAATAAAATTTTATGAATTAAATTACAGTCTTCTTTGGGTATACTCCTACTCACTATTAACTACTATGTGTTTAGGATTTAATTTGAAGTGTCTATGATAGCATATTATCCCCTACCTACATGACTTCTAAACCCATCACGCCCCTACCTTTGCACCCTACGCAGTTTCATTCCATCACCATCACCTAATTCCTCACCTAACATGCCCTGCCTAGTTATTTCTTCTTACCTTCAACCGTACTTCATTTCATTCCATCACCATCGCATGCCTCACCAACAATTGAATTTGTTTCCTTCCCTATTCGCACACTAGCTTGTAGTTATTTTTTCTTCTCTATCTAATTATCCCCTATTTCTTTTTCTTTATTTTCCTTCTTTCTCTATCTGAACACCCACAATCATCATCTCCCCTTTTTTTTTCTTTCATTTCTCTTCCCCTCAATCATAGCTCTGCATCCATTTTTATTTCCTTTTTCTCTAACCATCTTTGACCCTATATCAACTTAATTTCCCTCTTCTTTCTTGTGTTCCCTTGACCTACTCCTTACCTCACCTACTGATCTTATCCTTTGAACCACTTTGCCCGAGTAGCCATATAGCCTGCACAACCTTCACCAAGTAGTCACCACCCACCCACTATTGCCTCTCCTTGTCTTGGCCATTTCCCTACTCTATCTACTTCCACCTTGATGCATCCATGGTCAAGTTCTTTGCTCGAGTAGCATCAAGCAACCACCACCACACCACCAGCTATTTTGTCGACCACCACTACACCATCAAACCAGCTAGTCGATCCCTCCATCGAGCAACAAACACCATCCCTATCACTGTTCTAGCATATTTTCCCTTGTTGTTGATTAACAACCTCCACCATTACCCTTCATTCATTTTATTCCCCCCCCCCATCCATTTGCCACTCTCCATGCTACATCTTTCTCTATTTATTTATGTGTAACACCTCAACCCTATATGGCTTGTTTCTTCTCTTTCTCACTCATCACCTTGCTCTATTTCCACCACACTTCTAGCCTTCCTAGTCGTGGTCACCTTACTCAAGCACCAATAATAGCCAACAACGTACACTACCTTTACAAGTTTGAGTCAACATCATCCTCTTGTTCATTCTCTTGCCTTATCAACTGACCATAAAAGCCACTACCCTCCTTACACATGTGCACTTATTTCCTCTGTAGTGCATATAGTTTTATCGGCCTTCCACTTCCAGCACCCATCCTCCCTTGCACTGAGCCTAAGCCCGGTTGGTTTCCTTGTGTGAGTATGATGCATGGTTATGCTACACACCCACTACCCTTATTTTTAAATTCCTATATTATTTTATATATAGTTCATGCTAATTTCTATCTAATAATTTTATCTCGGTATAGATACTAATATGTACATATTTTATGTGGATTACATTCTTAATTTTATGTAATTCCAATTTGCTAAAGGTGTCATTGGAAGAGATATTTTTAAGGTACAATTTGTGTAGCTTGGAGGTAAATCCAAATACTCCATAAATGATACAAATTTGGGTGTAAATATGATAGGTTTATTTTTTAGAATAAAAATCATGTTAAAGTTGATGTTATTGAAAATTTTGCATCTTTACCAGAAAATAAAAGCATACAATATTAATTTTTTGTTTAAAACTTGGTGACATATGATATAATATATGTTTCCATGTTAATAATTAATAATCCATGCATGCCTTAGTAGTATTTTAAAAATGAGGATATATGCCTATGTTGTTATATAAATTATGGCTAGAGATAATACACATGTCTAAGGTTGGTATTTAATTGAAAATTTTTCCTTGCCTTATATTGGATATACTAATGAGTTTAATATATATTCTTTGTACATATTAGATAGATTTGGACGTAAAACATGTTCATTTTAGAGCATAAATATGACTAAATTGTGACAATTTTGTATCACATGTTCTAGGGGTAGAAACTTAATTTTTATGTATCATGATTTGTATATGAAATTATTACGTGGAATCAGTGTGAATATATTATAATATTTTAGAAATACATGTGAAGGTTCTATATGTGAATTATGTTATATTCGTGCGTGGGGGTAATATTGTCTTTTATCATAATATAGAATTTTCTTGTATGATCAATTATTTTTAATCATTATATTTTAGGTTTTTTATGACAAATAACTTGTAAGAATGAATTTGGTAATAAAGTGGAAGAAATGGTAATTAGAATTTGGAGGGCAATTTGGTCGGTTCGACAAAAATGCTCCTAATGGTGAATAATTGGGACTAGGTTAACCTTAGTAGATTTTTAGTGTGACCTTAATATTGTATTTGACTTGGTTTGATCTATCAACCTTAGAGTTTACTTGAATAATTAGAAATAAAGGAAAAATGATTATGTATGGAAATGGAATGTTTGTGCACTATGTGAAAATTTTGATCACCTCATAAAATGTTAGTATTTAAAGTGGAAGACCTCGAGCTTGAGATTGGTGACTCCTTAGGAGTAGCTACCCTAAGCACGAATTTAGCCCTCGATTCGATTTGTTTTCGCTAGTGTGTCTCAATGCTTTAGCAAGACACTATATCTACTTTAAACAGGTATCTAAACTTTCTAGAGGGTATTGATACTTAAAGATTATGTGATCTAGGAGGAATAAGGGTACTATGTTGCCTCATTATGCCAGTATGACCAAGTATACATTAGTATCCCTAGGTTCTAAGGCATAAGGTTATTGTGTTACTTAATTGCGCCAGTATGACTGGGTGTTCCCCTTGAGTTAATTAAATAATCAAGAAGTGACTTTATTCGATGACGTCAATATATAATGTATGTTTGGTTTATAGTTGTCTCTATGCCCTCCTTTGATTTTGAATTTGAATTTGGTTGGTTGTTACTAGAGCCTTAATGCACTACTTTTTCGTTCATGGTTTTTGATGTGGTTATCATGTGTTTTGGATGGATGTGAAATGGTTAAGTATGTTGGTTGTTCAGCATGAGTCCTTAACATTTTGTATATTATCACGTGTGATTTATATCTTGTTATCTCATGTGTCTTTGTACTTCAAGCATGTGTTTTAATTTTTATTTGTATGTTACATGCAATTTGGGCATGCTACCTCTTTGGAGGTGTTGTGATTTACTTATTATGAGGAATTCATACTAATACTATTGTTGGTTTTAGTGGCAACTTGGGTTCGGGTCCAAAAGTTAGGGTTAAATCTGGTGTCTCTTATTATAATTTTATATTTTGATCTCAAGGTATCTTTTGAGATTTCATGTGTTGTAAAACCTTTTATTTTGTAATTCAAAGTCTCTCTCTATTTTACTTCTAACGGTTTCTTATGGTTTTGGTCTCGGCCTTGGATTAGGTGTTGACCACAACTAATCTTTATGTTTGCGTTGTTTTGGCCTCACAACCCTATGTAGGTTAGGTATTAGTCATACCTCTCTCTATATTAGTTATGGCATAACACCCAATATTGTTTATAATTGCTTCAACTAAAATAAAATTTTTAAGTACTAAATTTGGGGGTGTTACACAATCTTTCCTTGGGTGATCAACCTTGCATCGAATATAATGATAGGAGTGTTGTTGTATACCCTAAAGCTCACCTCTCCTCTTCCTTGATGACAATGCAAACTACTCTTGAACAAGCTTTCTAGTGGTGCATACACACTCATATGAGATGGAAATATATGTGAACATATCTAGCTCCACCATTGTAGCATTTCTACCTCCACCATTTTCCGAATGGCACGGGACATACATCTCTTAACATAGCAAATGGTCATCTCAGAACTACCTGCCACCATGGGAGCAGATCTCAACAATTATTTAAACCATGTGTAGTACTCTCAAACTATCACGGTATCCTAAGACAACTATAGAAGTTCCTCGAGCTTATCAATCTAAGTCTCCTAGCTCTCAATGACTCATCAACTGGTCTTCGGCAAAGGATCGAAGATAATATGTCTCGATGCTAGTCTTCCTAGGTTGGGGACACTCATCTACCTCAAACAGACGATCAAAATCATGAATCCTAGCCTCGAGTTATATAAGGTCCACCTAACTAGCATATGTAAGCAGATGATGATTGGTGACTCTCTGAAGCCAATCTTCTACATGTCCTCCTGCATATTCATATGGTTGAGGTGATGATAGTGGAGGTTGATGAGCTTATTACTGAGCAAGTTCTGTAAGTGACACAAAGGCATTCTTGAGTTGTGTAGTCCTTGATGGAGAGGTTATGACATACTGGAAAAAAAATCCATTTCAAGAAAAATCATATCTCATTAGGTACACAAAAACATAGATCATATAATCCTATCAATGCCTAAGGACACCTAGGCTACCCAACCACTTCTCACTGCTAATCTGAGTTTCAAAACAAATCTTCAAATTGAAACCACTAGGAATAGAATGAGAAAACAACTTTATAACAGAAAACACTTAGGATTTTTTTTAAAACCCAAAGCTTTTATACCAATTTCTAACACCCTCCATTTTTCACTCCTAGAAAATTTTGCTTAAAAAATAATGTGAAAGAAAACACAAGAAACGAGGTATTATAGAAGGACCCTACTAGATTGTTAAGCAAGTTAGGTCGGCCTCCTTTATATAAAAAAATGAAGGAATATGTTTAGCCATCTCTTGTAATGCCACACATTTGAGAAAGTATTATCTGTAAGTAAACTATCTAGCAGTTGCCATTATAGGTTGCTAGATGGTGCTTGACTTTATACAGACTTATTTTATATTTTATAAAGACATGTTAATTGCAATGAATTATAGATTGCCTTGATTGCTAATTGTTTAAATGATTTGTCAAAATAAAGCTAGTATATGTCGTAAGCCAACTTAGGGTGTGTCCCCAATGCCAAGGCCACCAGGAAAGGCTCTAATGGTTTGTCCATGTAATGTTAAAAGAATAGGGGCCAATGAGCCAAGGATCTATGGTGTGTTCATCGATCGATGAACTAGGTTCACTAAGCATTATGTTGTTTTTTTCATCCTTAGTCGCCCAAACATAGGGATGTCAGGGGGAAATATCAAGTCCTAAGCCAATACAGTCATCTAGATTGTAATTAAAAAAATAAAAAGAAAGAGTAGTCGTCTAAGGAAACTTATGATTTTATCAACCACATTTATATTCTGTATGTATCGTCAATTTTTCTTTAGGGAAAGGTTGGTTGAGCCTCAACATCTTATGGGCTATCAAGGATAACGACTTCTCCCCTTTCCTTTTCTCGGCTTCCTTCGCCCACTTCATTTTGTTGATGGTTGGAATGGTCATCTTTATCAACGGCTAGAAGCTTGTCGATTACAGGAAGTCCATCTGGCCCCGTCAACTTGGCCCATAAGTGATCCTGAGCCTGGGTAGAGTCCTATATCTCCATCACCTGAATATCCTTCGACTCCCACCTAGATGAGGGTCTATATTCTATGGCCGATAGTGGGGCAAAAGTAAAAGCTAGCAGTGGGTTAGTTGTGGACTCCACGTCTCGGCCACAATTCCCTAGGTAGCCTTCTCTGTGTCCGTTGCATCCTTAGATTTTAACGTTTTGGCCTTCTTAGGAGAAATGGCTTTAGAAGCATCGGACGCGGCCCGCATGAGCAAAGAAAGAGTGGAAAGCTAGTAAAAGGAAACAAAATTGATGTTATATATATAATGAGTAGGGTCAACCCTGCGTTTCGGATCCAGCGCCTGTTTCGGGGGTGATGCCTTTTCGGTGATAGCACTGGGAGGACGCATGTTGGGCGCCTGTTTCGAGGCAAACACAATTCTAGTGATAGCACTGGGAGGATGCATATTGAGCTTCTTGATGCCCCCGACTAATCCTTGTGGAACCGATCTTAGTCGTATCCTCTAGGCGAAACATTGCACATCAGCAATATGATTAAAAAACACAAGAAACACCTGGAATAATTTTGTGATATTAGGTTGGCCCTCTTTAAGGGACCAGGTTGCCAACCACTTTGGCGTTATTTATTACAACTCCATCGCTGGCAAGCTAGCTGATTCTGGCGTCCTTTGCCTTTTCTTAGATGTTTGAATTGAGATGACCCCACTTTGCCAGGTCCCGATACCTGTTCCCTCGTACGAAGAAGTATTGTGAGTTCTACTTTTTGAATGGTGTCTTATGCTCTTTAATTATTTTTTAGTCTTGAGTTTGGATAGAATATTAACTATGAATGTTAGGATGACCCATGAAATGGAAATAATATCTGAATAAATTGATCTATACTTAGACCTCCACCAACTAACAAACGTAGAGGAACCTAGTGCTCATTCTCCAACCGTTTGGTGACAGCTGGGATGTATTAATACGGCATGCGTTGAACAATTCCCTGATGAATGAGTGCAGAGGGAAGTGCAAACTAACATGGAGAGCCTTGGCAAATATTTTTATATACCCCTCAAGTAGCTCATTGGCTTGCCCCAAGGCCGATGGTTGGATCAGCGCCACGTTGTTGGGAATGGTTCAGTTGAGCACTGGTAATGGTTCAGTCATGGAGGTGTAGTAGGTGGCCTGAACAACGGAATGGGAGGTAGTTAAAATTTTTCCAACGATTCAAATATGCAAATAGCAAGAAAGAAGAAAGAAAATAAGGCAGAAGAGATAAGAGGAATGTTTAAATAGGGGCATAGCTTGTCTTGGGGAAATTTGAGAAGTTGAAGCATTGGAGTCCATATCTCAATTAATTATGCTCAATCATGAGACACAAGCAATCATTTCTTAACTTATAATTTTGGAAAATGCAAAGAGCTAGTGACTAGGCGATTTATAAGAAGATAAAACTTGGAATGTTATTAAAAATATAAGTGGCTTTTCTTCTTAAATGATTGGATCAATTTTCTCAAGCTTATAAATCTCGACACATGTAAGGAAAATCATTTGCCCAAAACTCAAATTCACCCAAAAACCAAATTCAAAAGTTGCCCTAAGAATTATATTTTTATAAATGCTAGTAGTCTTTTACTTTTTACTTTTCTCTCTCAGACAACTCTTGTCATAAAGAAATATCAACTCACTTATTCATTGACTTGCTCCTTTACCAAGAAAGGTTGACTTCCTTAAACCCAGTTAATTATTGTCACAAAGAAATGCTAGCAACACTTCCGAGACCAACTCTACTCTCTTAATCGTGCCCCAACATTATATATACCACCCCAACCATGTATATAACTCTCAACAGCTATGTCTGTAATTCCTCCCTGCCCCTCCCGCCGACCATGGCTACAATTCCCTAGTAGTGTATATATTTCCCTTGGCAAACGAATCTCATAAAGCGTATAGATACGGGTAATTTAATTTTAAAGGGAGTAACAATATTGATATTTTTAAACCAAATATTAAGCCTACGAATCATTGTAGACCATAGCTTTGGACCCCATTCATGGTCCTGATCCAATAGCCCAACCAACAACCAATGAATTATCTAATGCATAGCCATGCTAAAGCATAAAGATACTAATTAGAGACCACTAAGCCTACGAACATCATTTTCCCTATCCTTCACCCCTCTTGTATTCCACCCCTATAAATAGAGAGCATCACTTGTCATTTAAGACAACTATCAACAAAATAACACACTACCTTTTTCTCACTATTGTCTCTCCATAATCTTTCTTCAAAACCTCAATTCCCAAAACCCCTCATTTCACATCCTTCCCACAACAGTAATATTGCTTCCTCATTTTGGACAATGCGGACATTATATGAGGGTTCCCAATATTGATGGTACCTAGTTAACAAAATAACACACTACCTTTTTCTCACTATTGCCTCTCCATAATCTTTCTTCAAAACCTCAATTCCCGAAACCCCTCATTTCACATCCTTCCCACAATAGTAATCTTGCCTCCTCTTCTTGGACAACGCAGACATTATATGAGGGCTCCCAATATTGATATAGCTAACTAGGTACATGGGAACTTCCTCGTATAGGGTGGCTACACCTTCCAATTAAGAGTTCATTGGGGTGCGATGTATGTTTGGTAGGCTTATTATGGTTAATTAGTGATTAAATATGAAAATATCTATAGGCCACCAACAAAGTATTTTTACAAAACAAATATTAATATCATGGATTCTCACGAAAAAATATTTGGAATTCCTTTAACTTCAGAAATTTAATAATGCTCACCGGTTGATGAAATAAATAAAAAGGAAAAAATCCCCTTTCACTAAGCCTTGATTTTTTTTTCCTTTCCTTTTTAGTGCTCGTTTGGTATGGAAGTAATAAAGGTAAAAAAATTATTTTCATATTTTATATATCTTATATAATCTATTTAAAATTAAATATTTTTATTCTAATGAATACCCATTTTAGATCTTAATTTAATCTAAAATGTGTATTTCATTAAAATATATTTATTATTATTAAATACTTAATATAAAAGATGCAAAATAAAGGAGAAAATTTTCCACCCCTATTACCCCCATACCAAACGAGCCCTTAGTTTCTTACGAAGATTTCCCTATAAATCGAGGATGCTGACCGGAGGTGTAAAGCATTGGGCAAGAAGAATGAAAGAAACCTGAATAACTGATCGTGCAAGCTCTTTGACTGATGAAAACGTACTTCATTGCTATATCGGATTTAGTTCAAACTTACAAATTGCTGCTATCCAATGCTATCAGAGAAGATCTCCACACAGGAATTTATGAAGGTATAGATCAGAACATGCGGTTACAAGCCAATTGTTGAGCTTCAACATAGGGCACGATGTACACATAAAACGCCACTATGCCTCCAATACTCTGGGAACTTTGATAAGACAGGCTACTTGCACCTAACTATCGAGGTCCTTCTGGCGCCATGTGGTAGATAGGTACATTGGAACTTGGATTGGCATTGTACTGACCATAGAGGGCATAAATGCCAATTGCAATGATGCTGACAATGATAAATCTCACCCATGCTTCAATATGCAGCTGCATCCATTAGGTTCAGTGCACAAATATTACTGTTTTTTTTTTCGTTTTTTCATCAAATACTTTTCTAGATATAGTCAAAATATTTTTTGTCAGACAGCAGCTCAGGATCATGTGTAACCATTTCAAAGTAATAATTTGTTAAACAAACCTGAGCAAACAAGAACATGTTGAAAAAGACGCAGACAGCTGGCAAGATTGGAACTCCTGGACAAGAAAACCCTGGAGAATCTTTGTATTCCTGAGTGAATAAAAACATGTGAAAAGGTGTGAAAACCAACGATGCACAAATAATATCAAGACCAATCCTGAAGAAATGTTAATATGTTGTTATAGAAGAGCAAATTACATTGCTCCAAGGAAAGCAAAATTATTACCACTATCACCAATCCACAGAATAACAGAATAGAGCTTATTCCACCAAATTTTCAGATAACAAGCAATTCTTGTTTCTAGTTATAAGCCACTCTGAGAACAAATAAAATGATAAGATGACAGATTAGCTATAAGTCAAATATTACTTTAATCATTAAAAATTTATGATCATCCTAAGTTGGTCACTATTTTTCTTAAGATAGTCATTGAAATTTAAATTTATTATATTTTAGTCCCAAGTTTTTTAATTCATTCCAAGTTAGTCCCTGACATATCAGATATTTACATAAAGCTCAAGGACAAAATGAAGACAAATTAAAAGTTTAGTGACTATAGTAGAAAAAAAAAAATCAGTAACTAATGACTACTAAAAATGTTCGGTGAGCAAATTAATATATGACTCGATTGGCTACCATGTATTCCTCTACGGATCTTTCACCAAAAACTTATTCCTCTGGATCAGTTATGGTGTGAAAATGTAATCTATGACCACCATAACAATCTGGAAAACCTGAAGTTGCTACACATTTGGCAGCACCAAAAGAATTATTGTGCTACAAAGTTCATTTTGGATTGCTGTACTGCATAGTATGAATTACATCGAACTAGAAGAGCAGTTCCAGGTCAAAATCATCTTATATGTGCAAGGACCAATATAACCAACTGTTGAACAGGAGTCCTGAGTCCTTGGAGTTCCGATAGGGAAAGGGTGCATTATAAAGCAAGGAAATAGGAGAGGATGTATAGAAAGTAGGTAATAATGAATTGAGGAAAAGGAAGTTATGTGTTTAATGATGTACACTTAGTCACAATAGGTACACATACAAGAGTAAGCTAGGAAAAGAAAAATATTATGATATAATTACACAATTACATGAAATATTCTAGCTAAAAATATACAACTCTCATCCCTAATTTCCTCCTTAAAATAGGTTAAGAATAATATTGTAGTTATTGACAAAATACTTTAGACACTGACCCTCAAGTTTGGTCCCTCATGATGAATCATACATGTTCATCATGTACAACTTGCTAACGAATTACATAAGTGATGCAGGAGCATCTAGGATTTCAACACCAAACGACCTTCTTGGAAGTTTATTAATCATTTCTTGAAGATCTTGGAAGCTTTATACACATTTCTTGAAGTTTAAAACCTTTCATGAAGATATTGGAAGTGTTTAACAAGTTTAAGACTCTTTCTCGAGATAATCTTGCAACACATGTGACCTTTTGCAATGATGAAGATCTATATATGCTAAGACATTAGAGGACATATTTCAGATATTTGCAGCTCAAAGAAGTCAAAATAAGATATTTTACATGTGCATAACAACCTAGGCTCAAGTTAAGTTGTTAGAGGTGGTTATGATACTCGTTTGTATTATTTACGCATGTGTCAAATTGTAAAAATCATTATGAGCTGAATTTGATTACTAATCAACCCTAAAGGAGTTAGTAGAGCTAGTTAGGGTTGTTAGAGTTAGTTACGCCTATTATCACATGTAGCTAATGGGGGGCTATGAATTTGTTACAAATTTTGTGAGTTTGCCAGAAAGTTTGTTGGACTTTATTCCCTATTATATATGGGTTGAATTCTCCATATAAATTCAGATTTTCATATGTTGAGATTAACAAAAATCTAAGTTCTCTTTATGAGTTCTTATCATCAATCATCTTTGTGAGATTGAGTTTATCCTTTTGAAGTTTACTTTGTGTGTTCTTCATTAGAATCATTTGTTTGCCATCTTCATGAAACAATCAAAGTTCCATTCTTGTTGAAGATTTACCTAAAACTGAGCCATATATTCATACACATCTTCAAATCCCGAGTTTAAATCCTTCAAACTAATCATCTACTTCTCTTCCCATAAAAATATACATCATTTTAATGATGTGGGAGCATCAAAAGAATCCTCAAATTTATCGTTCTTTAGATTGTTATCTATTGCATTTCGAAATTCTTGGAAGTGTTCAACATGCTTAAGACACTTTCTTAAAAAAAATATTCAACAATGCATGACTTTCTTGCAACTTAAAGATCACATGTGCCAATTATGTTCTTAAGAAGTGTATTCGGTTATATGGCAACTCAAGGAGTCTAAAGGAGCTAAGTTACACGTGGGATACGAAGACTAACAACGTACACTGATGTTGATTATGGTTGTCAGAAAGTTAAGGTAATAATATCAAACCTTATCCTCTGTAACTATAATTTGTTAGTTTTACTATTCACGAATGAATAGTGTACATCCTGTAGGATAATAAAAACTTTAGGGAGTTTGTTAGGAGGTTATTTGCAAATCTTAACTACCTTGGAGTTTGTTAGGAGTTAGGTGAGGTAGTTAAGATATTTTCTATGACTTGTAATTTCCTATATAAGACCTAGCTCGAGAATAGTGAAAAATATGTATGAGTTGAGTTTAAATCCCTGATAAAGTTCTCTTTGTGATTACTTCCTATTCTTCTTTAATCATCTATGTGAGGTTGAGTTGAATATTAATATTTGAAGATTACTATGTGTGTTCTTCATTGATTTCCTACTAATGAGATTTTCTATGTAAGCTTTTCATTAGGATCCTTTGTGATGAGCATATATTTTTAGTTATTTTATACTTTTTTAATTTAAACTTTTGGTCATTTATTTAAATAATATGTGAGATTATTTATATTATATATAATTACATTTTTAATTTATAATAATCTCATATATTTAATTTATTTCGAGCTTAAAGTGATTTTTTGCACGGTTTTTGACAGCCTGTGGTATTTTGACCATAACTTTTATGTATAAACTCGGATTCAGGTATTTTAAATTTTGGTGTAATGATAAAAACAAGATATACAAATTCTATTTCTAGTAAATTTTCTTAAATCTGATTATATCAGGGCCATAAATTAGTTTAAAGTTACAGCTGGAATCATTGCTTCAGATAAAAGTTTGTTAGATACACTTTTATGATACACTAATTCAACCTTTATTTCTTGTTTTTGAGGCTTGTGGTCCAGCAGCTACAAAGTTAAAAGTTGAGAGAGAGAGAGAGAGAGAGAGAGAGCAATATGACAGTACACATGCAGGTCACAAGTTGAGAAAACAAGAAAGTCAACAAGATGATAGTAACAAAACAAAAAGAGTTGAAAAGAGGGCCACATGAGTTAAAGATAAGATGAAAAGGGGGGGAGGAAACAAAAAAAAAAGATATGATTGGGCACTACTCTATATATACATCAATAGCACCGCAATGAAACAGAGGATGACACACCATGAAGAAACAGCCGACAGACGCACGGCAATTCAGAAGAAAATAATTCAATGCCGTACATCAGGAGCCACCGAACATCATAGCACAGTACTATTTTTCGGTCCGATTTTAGGATCTGAAGTTCTGTAATTTTATATTCAAATCTTTTCAGATTCAATATTTTATATATAATTTAGGTTCTTTATTTCATTTGATTATGTTATTTTAATTAATAATATGTTGTAATTTTATTTTACAAGGATATGGGAAAGCCCCACTATTTATATTATTTAATTAATTGATTGCTTGATTTATAAATTACCATATGTTTTTTATGTTATTATTCATAATTGTGTCTCAATAATAGAGCATTCATCTTTAATTAGCATTTAACAAGTTGAGTTGAGAGTGAGCTAATTTTTCACTTTTGGTTAAATAGCATAAATAAAAATTGAATAGATTGTGAAAACAATTAGATGATTTTTACAACAATAAGAGAGGATAATTAATTAATTGAACCTAAAGCATCATCATTTATTCAAGTCTTTTGACTGGAGATACCAAGACTAATAATTGGCAATAGGACTGCACAGATCAAGAGAATACGTTAGTTATATTTTTCCATTAGCACATAGTGTGTAACTTAAAAAGCCAAGTAATTGACTAATAGAATTCTATAATTAGATAAAGGTGGATCCAGATTTCTTAGTAATTTTTATTAATTAATTTGATATTCATTAGATTTTAGTTATTTTAGTTTAGATATTTATCTAAAATTCTTAGTTTAGATTAATATTTATTTCTTTATTTTATTTTGATAACCTAGGTTTAATTTAATTTATTAGTCCTATATCACTTACGATCGGCATACTTGCCAATAAGTATAATTGACCAACATCACTTTGAATCTCATCTTCATGAGGTAAGTTATCTTTTTGTGTTTTCCAATCAAAATTGGTTATCAACCTTTATTCTTCCATATTTTCAAGTATTTCCTCCATCTTAAATCTTCACCATCTCATGAATTTAGAGTTAGAGACATCCTAGTTATGAGGACTTCATTCAAGCTTAAGGATCAACATCGAATTTTAATATCAAAGCTCGGGAGGTTACTTTCCTTAAAGCAATCATGTTCCTAGTGAATTACCCCATTTGGTTTTCTATTTATTTTTTTCATTCGTTTCTATTCAAGAACCCATGAAAATTTCAACAAGATTTCATCCTACATCAAGATCTTCATCCTACCTTCCATAAATATCATTTGATTTGCATCATTTGAAGAGTTAAGTAAGTTACTCCTACAAAACATAACAGCCATGCAATCAAAACTTCAAAGCAAGGAAGCCATGAGTACACACCTTCAACATTTGGCAAATCAAATGGAAGAGCAATATGAAAAATAAGAAAGGATGATTAGAAGAGCATTACAATCATGGGATGATAGTTTGGAGTATGTTGAACATCATGGAGGAAGTCAATCAAGTGGAAGATCAAGTGGTCGAATTAGTCGACATAATCATGATAATGATAAAGAAATGAAGTCCAAACATCAAGAGAAGATTGTAGAAGTGTCTGAAAAAAGCACGCCTGAGGTGCAAGGCGCAAGGCGATGGGGGGGTGGGGCTTTTCTGGTGCTAGGTGAGGCTAGGCAAGTGAGGCGCTGGGCGCATAGGCTATGAAGTGCACGCCTCAGCATAAAATCAAGCAGAAACTTGGGTGCTCAATAGACACATAGGAAGGATGGACTTAGGGAAGAGGGATAAAAAAAGTTTTCAGCAGAAAAAAAAAATTACATGCAGACTGCAGGGACTTAGGGGAGTTAAATAGTCATTTGTTGGAAAAAGGTAAGTCTATTTATAGTCTTAATTGCATTAAAAATATTCTGCAACTAATATGGGAATTGGGGAGAGCAAGAGTTACTTTGGAAAAGTTAAAAACAAGCTGCAGAGACTGTAAAGTCTGCTACCACCAATTTAAAGCAAGAAGTAGTTATTTTGGTCCTAAGAAGCTAAGAGCCTGAGACTTGAGAACCAGAGAAAGCAAGTGCAAGTGATCCACGTCCACACACCACAGTCCACAAAGACAGGTATTTTCTTTCTCCCTTGCCTAGTTTCCCCCTGTTCCCCCTATATTTTTTCCACGTCTTTTTTTTATCTATATTCAGCTATTCTCCTCCTTGTCCCCTCCCCCCCTTGTCCTATATATTTTTTGCGGATATTTTTTCTTCCTAATGCCAAAAAAAAAAGGGAAAAAACAACGTATCATATCACTACAACTGCAAAAATTATAGACAGAAAATCAGGGAAAACCAGAAAAACAAAAGTATATCTACAAAAATATAAAAACAGATAGGGAATTAGGGAAAACCAAAGGTATATCTGCATATATTTTTTGCAGATATAGGGAAAGAGAAAGGTCCCCCCTTGTCTTATATATTTTTTGCAGACATTTTTTCTTCCTAGTGTAAAAAATAAAAAAAAATAAAAAAAAAAAGAGAGAGAAAAACACAATGTACCACTACATCTGCAAAAAAACAGAGAGAGAATTAAGTAAAACCAGAAGAACCAAAGTATTCTTCCTAATGTAATGTAAAAAAAAAAAAAAATTGAGAGAGAGCATCAAGGAAAACTGGGAAAACAAAAGTATATCTGCCAAAAAGAAAACAGAGAGAGCATTAGGGAAAAATAGAGGGAAAAACAAAGATATATCTGCAAAAAAATAAAAAAAAGAAGAGAGAGCATTAAGGAAAAACAGAGAGAGCACTTTGTAATTTTAGTAATTAATTTAGTATGTGACTATGTATGTTATTGATTAGTGTCTTTTTCACTTATATTTTTCTTGTGTGCTGCTGCCTGCTGCACATTAGGCAATCAACATTCAAGACCTTGCATTATTCAGTAAAAGAGATGGAGGATGATGGTGATGGTAGATGTGATGTGGGATGGAAATATGCATTTCTGAATGATCCTAATAACAGAAATGATGTGACTTGTAAATTCTGTCAGAAAGTTGCTAAAGGAGGTATATATCGACTCAAACAACACCTTGCTGGAGGTTACCGAAATATAAAAGCTTGCAATAAATGTCCTGAACATATTAGATAAGAGATCATTGAGTACATGGCCAAGAAGAAAAGTGAACGTGATCAAATGAATTTGCTTCATGAATCTGATAAGATAACAGACCTTGAAGAACAAGAAACTGAATTTTTTATGACCAATGACCCCAGAGGGAAAAGGCCAATGAGTGCAGTTGTAAGTCAAGCATCGGTTGCCAAAAAAGCAAGACAAGTTGGTCCAATGGATGTTTTCTGCACACCCAAAGCAGTAGCTCTTCAAAGTGGAAAGCAAAGTACAATTAATGAAGCCTACAAGAAGGAACAAAGAGAAAAAGCTGCAGCAGATGTTGCTCGATGGTTGTATGATGCCAGTATTCCCTTCAACACTCTCAATTATCCTAGCTTCAAAGTTGCAATGGATTATGTTGCTAGAGCTGGAATAGGTCAAAAGCCACTTAGTGCTTACGAAGCAAGGGTTCCTTTCCTTAAAAAATAAGTCCAAAGAACCAATGATTTAATGAAAATTCATAGAGAGGAATGGACTAGAACTGGATGCTCTATCATGTCAGATGGATGGGAAGATAGATGTCACAGATCCACATTAAACTTTCTCGTAAATTGTTCTAAGGGGAGCATGTTCATCGAGTCAGTGGATGCATCAAGTTATTCAAAGACTAGAGATAGGTTGTATATGCTTCTTAGTAGAATTATAGAAAAATTGGCGAGCATAATGTGGTGCAAGTGATTACAGATAATGGGAGTAATTTTGTAGCAGCAGGTAAGAATTCTTAAAGGGCATCAAAAGGGCAATTATGTGCAAGTTATTTGACACTTTATACTTCTTATTAATGCAAGAGCTAATTATATGTGTATACCCTTTTTTTAATGATTAGGTGCTCTCTTGGAAGCAAAGTATCCACATTTGTATTGGACTCCCTGTGCAGCTCATTGCATTGACTTGATGCTTGAAGATATTTCAAAATTTCCAGCCATTGATAGAGTTCCCAAAAGAGCAATACATATGACTAGTTTCATCCACCAGCGACCAAATCTTATAAATTTGATGAGGCGCTTTAGTGGTCAAAGAAACTTATTAAGGCCAGCAAAGATAAGGTTTGCTACTGCATTTATCACTCTTTCATCAATACACAAGCAACGAGATAACCTAAGGAAGTTGTTCACCTCTCAAGAGTGGGTAAGTGATAACTCCCAACTCCTACCTATTTAGGAATACATGTGCACTCTCTTATAATTCTTATATATAAGCATGATTTGAATTTACAAAAAGTTCCAAGTTTGATTTTAACACAATTGTTTTTTCATTAGGTAACTAGTAAATGGGCTAAGGAATTAGGAGGAAAAAGAGCTAGCCAAACTGTTTTGATGCCTACATTTTGGAATGGTTTCGTCTATGCGCTTAAGTTGACCGGACCATTGGTTCATACACTCATTGGTCGACGGTGAGAGAAAGCCAGCTATGGGTTATATTTATGAGGCTATGGATCGAACTAAAGAGATTATCGCATCCACCTTCAATGTAAATGAATCAAAGCACATTGATATTTTCCTAATTATCGACAACAGATGGGAATGCCAACTTCATTGCCCATTGCATGCGGCTGGGCATTTTCTTAATCCAGAATTCTTTTATAATAATCCTCAACTTGAGCAGTATGAAGAAGTGGTGAGTGGCTTATATCAGTGCATCCAAAGATTGGTTCCAATCATTGCAAAGCAAGATAAGATAATGGAGAAGCTCACTGCTTACAAAAATGCAGATGGTTTATTCGGAAATCTTATGGCTATTAGGCATAGAAAAACTAAAGCCCCAGGTATTCAACTATCAATTTAACTATTTTATGTCTGCTTGTCTTTATTATTATTATTTATTGTTATGCCCATTTCATTAGATTTAAATCTTTTAATATTAACAAAATTCGCAGCCGAGTGGTGGGCAGCCTACGGGTCTTCTACTCCTACTTTGCAACAATTTGCAATAAAAATTTTGAGTTTAACATGTAGTTCATCTGGGTGTGAGAGAAACTGGAGTATTTTTGAGCATGTAAGTACCTCATTATCTTGTACTTAAAAGTTAACTTGTTAATTGTTAAATGCCTTGACCAATTAATGAAGTAAATTATCCCCAATTTTGCAGATTCATACCAAGAAAAGGAATAGGCTTGCACAATCTCGATTAAATGATTTAGTCTATATGAAGTACAATCGAGCTTTGATTCAGAGATATCAATTGAGGGACAAGATTGATCCCATTTCTTTGAAGGATATTGATGAAAGTAATGAATAGTTAACTGGGAGAATAGAATCAGATGAAGAGGGTGCTGAAAATGATATTGTTTTTGAGGATGATAATTTGAATTGGGGGACCGTTGCTGCTGCTGCTGGAGTTGATGAAGAGAGGTTTAACTTAAGATTTGGTGCAAGTGGTGGCAGCAGTAGTAGCTCACAAAGACATACGCCTAGACAAGAAATAGAGAAAGAAGAAGTGGAGGATGATGATGAAGGCTATGGGTCAAAATCAGAATCAGATTCATTAGAGGATGAAGATTTACTCATAGAGGACGATGTTTTTTGAGTAGCTTGTTAGTATTAGTAGTATTAAACTCATAGGTTGCTATTTTTCTAAGTATTTTCTTGTTATGGTATACTTTTTTCTGAAAACTTAGTCAATCATTTTTTAGCTTTTTTGAGTAATTTTGGTGCCTCACATCGCCCAAGCGTGCGCCTTCGCCTTGCGCCTCAGTGCACCTTAAGCCTTTTCAAACACTGGATTGTAGAGGGAAGCACCACAACTTATCCATGAAGGGAAAGCATGAAATCAGGGGTTAGCAATTGGAGTAAGATGATATCTTCTTGTTTTGAATTCGTTCTTATTGGTAATGACATCAAGGAGGAAAAAAGAAAATTTAAAAAGACGAGGAGGAGAACATAAGTAATGATGATGTTGTAAGTGTAAATGCCAAGGAAGAGGAACTATGTGGTATGTTGCAAAAAGTTAATTTGAATATGATTTTGTTTTTGTGCATGTAAAGCCAATTGAAAACGTGAGAATTCAAATGTACAACCAAGGATTCGAATTTAGTGAGTATGGGTTGAAGTCACACATAAATGTTTCATCTCATTCAAAACATGATGGTGATTCTTACATATTGCATTCCAAGCCTAATGACGATTCTTTCATGGATTTGTATTCAATTATTCATCTTGGAGTTGGAAATTAAATTTTTGCAATCACATGTCAAGATTGAGAGTACATTGGAGGATATTCAAGGATAAATACAATGTTGATGAATAGTTTAATGAAATAAAAAAATGAAGCATCTTGGAAGATACATTGAAGATAAAATGTTATTTAAGTCAAGACTTCCATTTGAGGACAAACTATTTCAACAAGGGGAGAATAATGCAGGAACATCAAAAGAATCCTTAAATTTATCTTTCTTGGATTGTTATTTATTGCATCTTGAAGTTTTTGAAACTGTTCAACATGCTTAAGAAACTTTCTAGAAATAATCTTCAAGAATGTACGACTTTCTTGCAAGCTGAAGATCACATGTGCCAAAAATGTACTTAACAAGTGTATTCAGTTCTACGGCAGCTCAAGGAGTCCAAAGGAGCCAAGTTACACATGAAATATGAAGACTAACAAACTGGTTGTTAGGAAGTTAAGGTAGTTATAACAAACCTTATCCTATGTAACTACAATTTGTTGGTTGTACTATTCACAAATAAATAGCACACGAAAATAGTGTATATTTTGTTAGATAATTAACAAGTTAGTTTGAGAGTTTGCTAAGAGGTTATTTACAAATCTTAACTTCCTTGGAGTTTTTAAGGAGTCAGTTGAAGTAGTTAAAATATTTTCTATGACTTGTAATTTCCTTTATATGGCGTAGCTCGTCAATAATGAAAAATATGTATGAGTTGAGTTTAAACCCCTAATAAAGATCTCTTTGTGGGTGCTTCCTATTCTTCTTCAATCATCTACATGAGGTTGAATTGAATATTAATATTTAAAGATTACTATGTGTGTTCTTCATTGATTTCCCACGAATGAGATTTTTTATGTGAGCTTTTCATTAGGCTCCTTTGGATGTCATCTTTGTGAGATATTTAAAGTTGTATTTTTGTGTTTTCCTACCAAAACTGATTATTGTCCTTGATTTTTCCATATTTTCGAGTATTTCCTCCATCTTAGATCTTCACCAACTTCTGAATTTAGAGTTAAAGACATCCTAGTTATGAGGTCTTTATTCAAGCTGAAAGATCCACATCATTGAGATTGGTCACAAAACACCTTTGAGCATTAGCAACTGCTCACTTGCTGGAACATATGTTAGACATATTATTCCTGCACCAACCTTGACCTCCATGAAATGTCTATCAATTTTGACATGTGTGGTTTGATCATGTCACAGTAGGTTCAAAGAAATATTGATAGCAGCTTCATTGTCACAAAAGAGTTTTATTCGTGAGTTACCAACCTTCAATTCCCTTGGGAGTTTCTTCAGCCATAGGCCATTGAAAATACTATGAGCAACTGCGTGGAATTTTGCTTCCAGATTACTTCAAGCAACACCATTTTTCTTTTCATAAATACTTCATTTCCCAACATGCCATTGAGGAAATCATTCTTGTTGTCAAGTTGTTGGAGAGGCTGGTTAAGATTTGCAACAAATGATAGGTCTTGAATAGTATTCAATTTTGCTACTAGAGCAAAAGTCTCAATGTAGTCAATAATGCATGTTGGAGCAAACGCTTTGGCCACAAGGCGGGCTTTATACTGTTCAATAGTTCCATCTGCTTTATAGTTATTACAGTCAATATTCTGCACATCAAAATTATAAGTCAAAGCGCCACAAGATGGGCTTTATACTTCCCTGTGAATACCCACTTGCGGCCTTTCTTCTCCATGGTAGGTTGACTGTTTTCCTTGTATCATACTTCTCTAGAACCCTTATTTCTTCCTTTATATCTTTCTTCCATTCAGGATGCCTCAATGTTTTATAATTGTCTCTTAGAATATCTACCCTATCAAGTATAGCAATAAAAACATAGAATAGGGTGAAGACTACATGATCATGGTAGTTTTCTTAAAGCAATAGGTAAAATTGTAATAAGAAGGTTCAAGGTTACCTTTGTTAATGAATGGTTTGAGAACTATCGCAACATCACTCTCACTCTGTTGGTGCCTCAGAAGTGGGGTCCTCTCTGTTCTAACTTTGGTCTCTGTGAGCATATGAGTATCTTCTTGTTCTAATGTTTTCTTTTGTTAGTGGCATAGATGAGGGGAAAATGTTTTTTGTGAGAGAAAGATCACTTTCCAAGAAACGCTATTTACTCTTCCCTTAAAGAGATGTTTGAGTGAAGTACAATTGGTTTTTCGAAGGTGAAAATGCTAATAAAATTTGTTTTGAAGGATGGATTGTAACATTTATAGCCTTTTTGCAAGGAGAATATCCGAGAAAAACACATTTAATGGTCCAAGGATTCAATTCACAATAGGTTTTAGGGTGAATGTGGATGAAATCAATGCATACAAATATTTTGAGCAAAAGATTCGAGGACAAACAGAAAGTATGAAAGGTTTTGACGTCGATGCATGTCCTACAAATTCTACAAGCCATGGGTTGACTTATTTAGTATTAGAGCCCATTAGTTTGACATTAGTAGAAGATTTGGATCAAATTAGAACACGTGAGCCTAATAAGGTGCTTATTTACTTAATTATAGACTGAGGGACTTAATTATCATTACGCAAATTTTTAATGAGCCACAAGCATGGTCCATAGGAATGACGACCGAGAGGCATGGAGGGTTAATCATAATAGTTTATTTCATAAGATTTAGTTAGTTACATGTTAGTTAGAAAATTCAAATTAAAGTTTATCTTATTAGAATTTCTATCTTTTTGAACATGAGTGTGTGTGACGAATTGTCTAGATTTTTGTGTTTTTTATCGTCTAGTTTTAGCTTATCTTTTTATGAAGATTCAGATGAGAGGAGGTGCAATCCATATACTTAAATCAGCCATGCAAAAATGTTGAATATCATCAAGTGTAATTGAATACAAGTTTGAATCTTCAAATTGACTCACTGTAGTTCTTCTTGATTGTGATTTCTATGTAATTAATAAACACTTCTCCTCTTAATTTCTGTGTGGTTTTGAGAGAGAGCTAGTTTGTGTTCAATTAAACACATCCATATCCCTTCATAATCAAGTTCATCTACACCTATAGACACAAACAAACTCAAGTATATATTTCTCTTCAATCTCATAAAACCCTAACCCTAACCCTCCTCTATAGCCATGTTTCTTAACATCTGAAATACCATTATTAAACCAAGATTTCCCTCACATAATTACCTCAATCTCATCATTGAACCAGCATCCATAACCCCATACAATTGTCCATCAACAAACACAACATCAACCCCAAATTCAATCCCTTCCCCCCAAAAACCCTAACACTAATTCTTCTTCTTTACCAACGATTTCTACCAGCATTAATTACCCCCATTAATTTGATTCACCTGCCATTATTAAGTCTAAATCACACCATTAATTAGCCAATAGAACACCCACCATAATGGACCCCAAAACCCTAACCATAATGCTAATCCCTAAACCACCAATTTCAACCCTAATCACCGAAATCTTCTTTCTTAACTTCTGTACTTGATTTGATTCTTGTGTAGATCAATTACAATTATCATATATTGGTGGTATCTGTTTCCAATATGCATCAGGTTTGACTAAGCCTTTTATAGGGGGTTAATAGCCAGGTAAGCATGCAGTTAGTGAGATATGTCAAAGTCAGAATGGCTTCCACCCAAAATAACATAGGTCTGTTCTAAGTGAACATAATAACCCGAGCTACGTCAAGAAGAAGCTTATTTTTTTTTTCCTTTTCCTGCTATCCTATTTTGTTGTGGGGTATGGGCACAAGAATTTTGATGAATGATGTCATTTTGTGTGAGATAATTTCCAAGGGTAGAATTAAAGTATACAGTACTATTTTGAGAATTTACATTATTGTTGGAATTGTGCTTGGATCATGTTATGAAAATTTATGAATGTATTGCAGACAGCTGTTTTGTCTTTGAGTAAGTAAACCCAACAAACCTGAGTATGATCATCAATAAAATTTACGAACCATGTTGTGAGGTAACGATTGGGCCCATAAACTCACACCATTGATGGTGTGGAGCATTTGTATTGATGGTGTGGGAAGGAACGGCACAGTGCTTCAGCAGCTTACAGTATTCACATTGTAAACCAAATGTTTCTTTATTCATGAAGCTAGTGGGTAACAATTGTTTTAAGTAGGAAGCATTAGAATGCCCTAATTGAAAATGCCACAAACAAAGTTCATTATTCCAGAGAACAGAACCTAAACTATAGCTTGCAAATGCTAACATTGACATCCTCAAAGTAGTAGAGTCCCTCGTGCTCCTTAGCACTGTCAATCGTCTTCCCCGATGGCAGGCCCCAAAAGGCACAGGAAGATGAAAAAAAAAAAATTTAGCACAGCAATGAAGCTGACCGACAAATTACAAGATAATCTAGGCACATGTACAACAGTTAAGAATCAGAAATTCTGATGTTCCCTTTTCCTGCAACAAAGGCACCATCAGCAATTGTGACCCTTAAATCCCCAACATAGGGTGTATAGAAAGTAAAATAATACAATGTGTTCATGTGGTGCGAAGCCACTGACTCAAATTCAGGGATTTTTAAGGCTAAAGGTAGTTGAGACACTTAGAAAGTTACCTTTATGAGTTATAGAGCTAGATGGGTTCAGATAAGACTGACCAGATGTTTGAATTGATCCATTTATTCCATGTTGATGGCTCCTAGACAGGCAGTTCCTCCATTACTATGCTCTGTAATTACCTGATTACTCCAATGATTTTTATTCTGTTAAGGCATCCAGTCTACAGGCTTACGATGAATTTCCCAATATGTGTCTTCATCTGTCCAGTTTTTCACCAAAGTCTTGAGATAAGTCCCCACTCCTACTGAAGGTCATTTCAATCAGAACACACACATAATGACTTCAGGAGGCCCATCCATAGGAGCACACCCAACCATCTCTATCAATTTCTATCCTCCGATGCAAGTTGCACCATGCCAGTTCCTAGATTTAGCCCTAACCCACCCCCCCCCCAAAAAAAATCAACCTTATTTAGCCATATTGAGAAGCACAAGAGTGGACAAATTTTGCAACAGATACCACAATGAAGTTTTGCTTCGTCTCACCCATATGGCCATTCATTGACCCAAAAAACTTTTACATTACTGTTTTTTCACAATAAAAAACTCATACAAATGAATAGAATCCTTTTCTAATTTCCACGCTTAAGAAGGGATATTTTTATGTTGAGGTAAGGAATATGACCTCTACAATCCAAGTAAAATCCTCCTAAGAATACCCATCAGATGGATATAATAGAAAGACATTGCATGGACAACTTTTGTGTGCCACTATCTATTTTACAGCTTCATACTTTTTATCCCTGTTACTAAATTAACATCTCAAAGTTCCAATTATCTATGGTGTTATTCTTTTTGCAATACAAAAGGGGAAAACGATAAAAGATAAATGCTATGAATACCAGAATGAAGTATAGCTACCACAGTTAGCTTGGTTAATAAAAAGGAAACAGACTTACTTGGCGGAAAAAAAGATCAGTCGAAACAAGTATAGCTATCGCAGTTGGTATGGTTAGTAAAAAGTAAGATGCCCCAAAACGGTAGACTACACCGGCAGCAAAACCACAGCATGCAATTGTGACAAGGCATATGACACCTTCACTCCATCTTGAAATCCATCTTCGAGGAGATTGGTTTTCAGATTTATTGTCAAGCCGAAGGACCACTACGCATGCCGTAACAACAGAATAACCTGTCTGAAACAGGCATACTTTCAAATTCTCTCCAACAGTACATTAATATCAGATGCAGGAAGATAAATGCAAACATACCAAAGTCCCAACCGAAAGAATGTGTGAGAGAACATGCACATTAAGTAGCCCTGCCATGACAGCAGCAACAAGACCAACCCAGACTTGAGAATGAACAGGAGTGTGTTGTGTTTGGTGTACTTTAGCAAATATAGAAGGCAGTAAGCCATCCCTCCCAAGGCCAAGGTACAATCGAGACTGGTCAAGACGAAAACCCATAAACTTAGTGATGAAATCTTGAATGGGAAGAAGTTTAGCTCATTAAAAGGATCATGACACTCACCTGCACATACAATCCCACCAGAAGGGTTGTAGTAAGGCCGGCAACAGCTCCTATGCTGATTAATATGGAAACAAATTTCAAGCCCTTGGCAGTGAAGGCTGAAGCTAAAGGAGCATCTTCGCCCAGCAGTTGATAAGGTACCATCCCAGTGATCACTAGACACACTCCCATATACAAAGCAATGCAGACAAAAAGGCTCACCATGATGCCAATCGGTAGATCTCTCTGATTTTCAATCATGCAAGTACAAGAATTCAAAGCATCATTTCAATATAAAACCAAATTAAAATTTAGGTCACAACAATACCAATGCACAGAGCAATGGCAAGATATAGCATAGCAGCTGGGAAGATGACTTGCCTGCGGCTTTCTAGATTCTTCAGCTGAATTGGCTACAGCATCAAATCCTACATATGCAAAAAACACTACAGTTGCTCCTGTTAATATTGATCCAACACCTTTTGGGGCAAAAGGGGACCAATTTGAGACATCAACCTCCAAAGCACCGGAAATAATAACTACAATGACAATGACTACCTGAAAGAGAGGATGCCAGCAGGTTTATCTTCAGTCCCATTTATTAGATCAAGTACATAATAGCATAAGATCACTAAAACCAATTAATGAGGGTACCTTAGTCAGAGTCATGAATGTGTTTACAGCAGAAGATTCAGCAACACCCCGACATAAAACTATACTTAGAAGCAAAAGAATAATTGGAGCTAAGATGTTGATTGAGAAAACTCCTAAAAACATTGTACCACCATGTCCTATCCAGCTCGGAATATTCCCCTTAAGAGAAGGGAGCAACTCTAGCAATGCAACTACATAACTTGCCAGGCTTCGAGCTATGCTCGCAGCCCCAATATGGTAATCCAGCATCAATTGTGAAAAAACGAGAAATGCTGTGAGCTCATTGAAAGCAGTGTATGTATAGAGATATGCTCCTCCAACAACAGCAGGAAAACGAGAGGCCAGTTCAGCATAACAGAGGGCATTGAGTATACAGGATGCTCCAGCAACTATGAAACTAATAGTAACCGCTGCATTCACAATTACAGCAATGAACTTCATCAAAGCTGTGTCAGCCAAACATAATGAAATCAAACAAAAAACTTTTCTTCTTAACAAATAGGATACTACATATGCCAAGAAAAAATGGGGATAATGGGGAAGCAATAATGAAAATAACAAAGCCCTGCATTTGCCCAAAAAATGTCGATATGAGAGTACTCATTGATTAATAGCACTTGACACAACAAAAGATTTCTTCCTGACAAATTAGGTGCTAGAAATGACAACTTTAGTACAAATTAGTTCACATTCACCTAAAAAATTAACCCGTTAATCCAGATATTTAACATAGTACCAAATCCAACTAGTGGTCTTGACTGAGAGTTGAGACAATGAAAACATACTTGAAATGTTGAGAAGTTGCTAGTCTATTGTTACATTTCTGACCAAATCCACCTCCCAGCATTACCCCGTGCATATTGTCGGAACACTAAAATAAAAAGTATTTGGCATATTCTTCTATTCGGTCAATATACCAACATCAATGTAACATAGTTACTAGAAATTAAGTGACCTGCGTCATTGACAAACCATGATAAGTAATGATGGAACCTAATATTTTCAGTGCTAAGAACACGTCAATTAGGCCAACGACAGGCTAATATCTGAAAACATCCCAGAGTGACACTAGCAGTCCATAGATAATCAAACAAGTTATTTGAGCATAGCATCAGAAGAAAAAATATAGTGTTGATTTGATTTATATTAGAGCATATACCAAACAACACAGCAGAGAATTGGCAGTACCCAGCCCACTAAAATCTAGATCAAAAGCAACAATTTCCTCAGTTAATTACTACTATTAATCACATAGTCAGACTCACCACAACATTAAATTGACAAAAAAATGAAAAATCTAAATCCAAATATTTTGATAGTTAGTTATATTATTGTAGTGCGGAGAATCAAATTAACCCAAAAAAAAAAAGACATAGCATAAATCATTTCCAATATAAGAAAATGTTGTCACAGAAATTCTAAATGGGGGCTGGGCCAGACCATGAGTGCAAGGAAAATGGAGCTTCATTATGAGTTTTGATGTTTCAGAGTAACTGAGGATTAGCAAGGTGCTGAGGGGCACAAGGATTACAGAGGTGTTGTGAGGCAAAAGGATTAACAGAGTAGAAAAAGAGAATACAAGATATCGATAAATAAAAAGTGTCTAATTTTAGTTAGGAAGAATGTCCCTCTTTCTAGTGGAGAGGGACCCCTATTTATAGAAGTTGCAAGGGTGTTAAAGATGCATGAAACCCTTGCTTGAAATCATTGTACCCAATGCTAACCAGTGATGGGCCTTATAAGATAGCTGCAATACCATGTATTTCTGAACCCTAAAGTAGTATAAATATTATTTTGACATGGTATAAATGATGTAATATTTTTTTTTTAAGCATTATAAATTGTCTTCAGAATTGATGATTTCATAATAAGAATTATCTCTTGATAGTTCCCTTATAAGGGTTCAAATGATAATCACTTTTTTGCAAGTGTTTAAAATTATTGTCAAACTCTAGAAATTTTAACATAATAATAATTTTGTTAATAGCATAAAATGTGAATTGAATAATATTTTCCTAAGTACTGTAATTTATTGCAAACCAGCAGGTTTTGTTACAAAATTTCCTTAACAATATTAATTTCCTAAAGCATTGTAAAATAATGTGAGCACATAAAATTTTATGTTACATTACTCTACCAGCATTATGTGGGCGATACTAGATTTATAATGTATTATTTGATAATTTTTTAAATGTTATTATTATTATTAAGATTTTTTTATTATTATTATTACTACAATTGATTCTCCTAATATTAGCTGTTTAATAGATAGGGTATCTAAAATACTTATAAATAATTTTGAGATTTCTTATATTAATTTGTCTATTTGCAATATTTTTAATAATTGAACCAACCCAAAAAATTTATTTACTTACCATTAATATTTGTATTCTTCTGCTATTAATATCATCTTTGGTTATTGCCTAGCAAAAGAATTTTAGGATCAAACCCAATTATTTGACTTACGATCATACTTGTTATTAACTCCTCTAGCCAACCTTGTATAAGGTGACTAATATTATGATTTTATGATAATTTTTCCATCATTATTGGTATTCCTCCAATAATTAATATTATTAACATTTCTTATTTATATTTATCGAATGATTATGAATAATATTATGTTTTGCTACAGATATCTTATTAGGTTTTCCGCAATTCCATAAGAAAATTTTAATTCACTAAGTAATTTTTAAATTTAATGAAGTTGGGTTCGTTTAAGATTTTTATAGAGATAATTATTATCTAAAATAACAATTGATATTTTGCTATATAGTAATATTATTTAATTATTACTAGTATTCTACTATGCAGTAGGACTAAGTGAAGGGCGATAGTGATGCATCTGCAAGGCTTTAAGTAAAAAAATAAAAAATAAAATAAAATAATAATAATAATAATAATAATAATAATAATAATTTAGTTTACATTGAAAGGCAGTGGGCTCACGATCCTTTTCTTTTTCTGCCCTTTTCAACTTGCGTGGTTGGGTTTGAAATATTAGGGAATCAGCTCAAGCTTATCATCTCTTTTATTTTATTTTTTCGGTTAAAAAGAATATAATAACTATATGGAGAAATGAAAAGTAAGAAATGAATAAACAGATCAAGAGGATTTTTTTCCTTCCTTTGGAGCATTTGTTTTAAGTAAATTCTTTTAGGTATAGATTTTCTTTTGTTCTAGGGTAACTATGTTTTACGTATATTAGCAGAGTATGAGCATTTTCTATTTTATGTTTAATAACCGATGATATGTGTTGATTTATAAGCATCTTCATATATGTTTGATTTATTAAATTTCATCATGTGTATCAATTTTGCAAATTCGATCTCTCTCTATACACACATGCACACGCACGCACACACACACACATGCACGCGCACACACACACATAAATCCAGGTTATCATTCTTCATTTAATTTATTATGTCTCATTTAAAGTGTTATTCTTTTTTATACAATGTGAGCGTATAGCAATATACATTTGGCTCCTATAACTTTATCACATTTATAAGGACGCATACTATCAATTAGTTTATGTAAAATATCTTCTTTCCTTATATTATACAATCTTTCATTTTTAAGTATAAATGAGGTTTAAACCTATTGGTAACATACCAATATATTCTATTTCAAGATTGACATCATATAATAGTTATGTGTTGAATGATGAACATACTTATATGTATAGATATATTTATTGGTTTATAAAAGTTCATTATGAATTAGAGCCTGTTTGTTTTAACTTAACAAAAGTAGTTTTTTGTATAATTAATTATTAAAAGTAATTATAGATAAAAATAAGTGTTTGGTTTTACTTTTAATAAGTAATTATAAAAAAGTAATTAGGAAAAATTACTTTCTAAAAGTAATAATCAATAAGTAATTTTTACCTACTTCTAAAAATAACTTCTATATACCACGCGGCACGTCTTCTGTTTAAAATCAAAAGTCGTAAATAACACCTGACTGGTGTCTCCTCCTCCATTTTCGGTTGTTCGCTTCTCTGCATTTCTGCTTCTTCTCTACTGAGGCATTCAAAAAAATTTCGAGCTCGACCGGCATGCCTGCTCTCTTCTCTCGCCCTCGTTTGCTTGCAGTTCTCCATTCTTTTGGACCGAGACAAACTTGAGCCGTCCAGCCCCGAAAGTCTCCTCTATCTCCCCCTCATCTCCGGCTCCGGCTAATCTCAATCGACGGCCTGGTCTTTACAGGTATGTTATCAACCGACGGTCGATCTTGCTAGATTTTTGTACGGTTTTGGGGATCGCAGTGTTGAAGCTGCCTGATTAGTCTGTTTTGTCTCAGTATATTCTTTTTGAATTTTGATTGCAGATAGTTCGATATGGCAGCTTCATTTCGAGCATTTTTGAACAGTCCGATGACCCGAAAACAACTCATTTATTTTCAATATAGAGAAAAGATATTCCTCCTGTTGACATAGTTTCCATGTTAATTGGCCTGTATAATTTCACATAAATTTTCAAATTAGTTGTTTTTGTGTTCTGTATTCGGGATTGGTTTTGGTGAAAGGAATTGACAGAATTTTATAGTAACCTTTGCCTTGGCCCCTATGTTAAAGCAAGCCTCTTTTCTCTCTCTATTCGATTATGTGAATCTTTTTTATTTATTTTCTCTCTCGCTGACCTTTCAGCTCTCAGGTCAAGAGCTTAGGATGGATGGTCATACTCTCTCATACATGTCAGTTTGCTGCGTTTCCTGATGCAGGTATTCCTTGGGTTGGCGGGGTGGAAAGTGGTATGCGACTAGGAAGTTCAGGAGGGAGCAAATGAAATTACTAGGACAAATCGAACCAAGAGGGTTGTAGTTCCAGTTCATCAGAAAACCATTCAAGAGACTCAAATTTCGGGAAAATGTTGCCGGCCCTCAAGGGAAAATAGTACAGGAAAAACACAGTTCGGCAGCAAAAAACTGAGGTTCAGGATCAACTTGCTGAGGCTGGTATGGAGGACTATTTATGTGATACTGGCGACAATACTTGCAATGGCACCGCCGTTTTTCAACGACATCCTTGCACTACTCAGAGCCATCGGTTACTGGCCGTTATCCGTCTATTTTTCGGTAACCATGTATATTGCTCAGAACAAGATCAGTCGAAGGAGCAGGAGGTGGTTTTCCCTCCAAGCCTTAATCAGGAGGTGATTGGTCACTTTAATTCATAAATCTCAATCTCACCAAGAGTGCTCTCATCAGTAAGTTTATGTTCAAGACTTTGAACTTGTCTTGTAAAGGATGCCCATTGTGCTAAACATATGAGAAGGAACTCACTGTACATAGATATACTGCATGTTTAGAAAGCCAAAACAATCAGGTATTCTCCTTTGCTCCCGAAATCATGCCCCCTCTGTTAATTTGACATTATGTGCATAATAGCTGGTTAAGAATGAAAACGCTTATGGTTCTTTTTATACCATGCCTTTATGTTTTGTGATGGACTTTTCATGTGAATGTGCCTAGCAGGAAGAGGGGAAAATGTTCCAGTGATGACTGATCCTTGAGCCCAAAACAAGGCTTGGTAAAGAATGTGATGCATTCTGCTCTGTTGAACAATCTTTCTTACCTGCAGCGTGAGATCTTGAGATATATGCAACAGGTGGGTACACTAGTTTCATAATGCAGGAGTTACAAGGTGGAGAGAAGATATTCAAGAAAGCCTCTGCCACAACTTTTAGATGTAGGATCGACTCTTAGTGCCACTAGATGATATATGCGCTAAGGAGAAAATGTAGCTGAAGGCAGATAAAAAGTCGAGTGCATGGATGATAGATAAATAATAGCATGAATTGGAAGGTTTGGTTCGAGTATTTGAGTCAAATAGCCAGCTGATTATTGAAGCTCGTATATATGACATGAAGCTTGACGAACATATTAAACTTATAGGGCTGGTGTTACTACTTCATATCAGTTCCCATGAGCTGAGTTAAACCATATTTAATTTAAAGATGGCAAAATAAAACTATAGATGATGAAACTTGCGTATGTTAACTTGTGAATGAAAAAGAGATGCACAATGTATGTTTATAATTATTAACTATAATCGAAATAATCTAAAAGGTAATATATATTACTTTTGTCGTAAATTTATAACTACAATGTATGGTTATAATTGCAAGTATAATACAATTAATTATAAGTAGACTGTAATTATGTTAATAATATATTTAAATTGATATCTCTATTGATAGTATATAAGTGTATTTGTATTTTGTAGGATATATGGCATCTTCATCAAATACTGCACATTGGACCGAATCAAGGCATCAAACATTTATTCAATTATGTGTTCAGGAGGTTAAGAAAGGCAATAGGCCTACTTTGAGTTTCAATAAAATTATGATGCTTATTATAAATTTAATAATGTTTATTGCATAATATAAACTTTGATTTACAATTAATATTTGAGTTTTAGATGTTTGTGAATTTTATAAAGTTTGTTTAATGGTTGTTCATAATTTTTTTAATAAGTTTATAATTTTTAGTACTTTGTAATATCTTTCTATTTTTTTATACTTGTTAATGTTTAATATGCTTTTTAATATTTAATATTACATAATTTATATAGTAGTTATTACTAAAAGATATATATAGGAAGATAAAAACTAAAGATGGAAAAGAAAAAGTAATTTTGTAGGAAAATGAAAACCAAACACTAATAAAATACAATAAGTAGTTTTTTAGCATTAATCACTTATGTAATAAAAGTTAAAACAAACATACATTTTACTTATAAAAGTACTTTTTTAAAAGTAGATTTATAAAAGTAGTTTTTATCTAAAAGTAGTTATTAATAATAAGTAAAACCAAACAGGGGCTTAATCTACATAGCTTTAGTTTTTGGTTTATTAATTTTCACGATAAGGTATTTTGGAATCATCCTATTTCTATCATTTTTTTCCTCAACTAACCTTTAAGTATATTATATCGTTGTTCTTTTTACCACTCCTTGTCATTTTATAATGCTTTTGTATGTTGTTTTGATGACTGTTTAAACAAATTGTAGTAAAATCAAGCAAATTTCACTATAGAAAAGGGCGCATATGGTTGGTTGTTGGAATGATATAAAATGGGTAGCTTTGGTTCTTATTATTATTCCTACAATATATAGTTGGTAGTTCATTGCAAGTTGATGGTGGGTTAAAAGAAAAAACATAAAATTATATATGAGGATATTTAAGTGATTATTGTGTTGATACATATATAAATTGAATATGCAAGCTTGTAATAGATTGTAAAAGATCATGCAAGGGGATACCATTATAGTTGTTGATGTTGATTGGTGTAGCCTTTGTTGGAAATTCTGAAATTGGATGTTATGTAAATAGAAATAAGGTAATAAGGAGAGTAATGAGGGTTTCAAATTCATATATTATGGTGGATATGGTTATAATTTCAAGGAATGAAAATTAGTTGATGAGAGCAGAAAGATATAAGAATGATAAATGAGGATATGTAATGATGTATGATAAGGTATGATGACGATGACGATTTTAGGAATATATTGTGAAGAAATGTAAAATATGCATACATTTACTTATGTCTTGTAGTGATTGTATATAGTCCACTTTATCATTGTTGTGCTAGCTATCTATATTGATCAACGGGTGGTTGTATACAGTCCACATTATCATTGACTTTATCATTGCTACTCTACCTATCTATATTGGGTCGGTGGTTGTATAGAGTACCTTATCTTCATTGTAATGATAATTCACATTGGGTTCACCTTAATAGCTACCTATCTATATTGGGTAAGCTAGTGGTTGTATATACTTCACCTTAAGGCTATCTATATTGGATCAATTGGTAAGCAAATATAGTCTCCCTTGTGTTAGCTACCTATATTAGGTTGTAGTTGCATATAGTATATCTTATCTTTGTTGTATCAGCCATATACTAGGTTAGTTAGTAGTTGTATATAATACATCGTACCTTTGTGTGCCAATAAGGTTCCTTGCCTATCTACCGCCCTCTTTGAGGGTATGCATACCTAAGAAATGGATGTTGAGGTTGTGGTTATGGTATCATGGTTTCAAAATGATTGGCTGTGGCATTTCCATGGATCGATTTCCATGAACAAACAAGTTTATCTTGTATCCCCCCTCAAGTTATTAGTGGATCATGTTGAAATTGGTATGACCACCTATGAAAGGATAATAACATGATTTTATTTCAAACCTTGTTTATGGTTATGTTTAGTGTCACAAGCCTTATTATATATTTAGTTATAATCCATGCTTTACTCCTTATTCACCCCATGTGCCCCGTACCATGTTATGCTTTATGTTCTGTGTTAGTTGGGGTTTGTCAAAAGAATAATTATGATTTATTCATTGTTGGGCTCGTACTTACACTATGCTTGATTTCCATGGGTTCTTGTGATGATCCTTAATGAGGGAGCAGATTTTTTAGAGTACGTATTTGAGCATTGATGGATGTGGCATGTATTTGGTGGGCTTGAGTGGTGAGATGAGCTATGCAGAGCTTTATTACCCATCATATTTATGGATCTTGTGTATTTTTTAAGTATTTTAGTTAACTAAAAGTTTATTGTAATACATCATATTTCTGATTATCATGTTGGTGTTGTATCTTATTTCGTTTTAAAGCCTTGCATTCAACATGTGTTGATGTGTGTAGGAATATGGAATTATCAAATATGTAAACCTAATGCTCGATTATGTTGGAATTAAGAAGATGAAGACTCAAAGGTAGTGAATTGAAGAAGATATTTGAATATGGTGGAATAAAGATGATGATGATTCGATGGTGATGGATGAATGATGGAGGTGATTCAACAATGATGAGAATGATGGAGGTGATTCAACAATGATGAGACGATGAGGATGATGATTCGACAATGATGAGGTGAAGATGATGATGATTCGGCAATTTGGGTTTGAAATAGAAGGTTTCGTGGATTAGGGTTAGGGTTAGGGTTTGGTGTCATAAATTAGGTTTAGGGTTTCAAATTGCAAATTAGGGTTAGGGTTACGGTTTCGATTTGGATGAATTAGGGATGAGAATTATGGTTGGGAATGGCGTGGATTATGGAGTTTAGAAAGATAGTACTAAATCTCTAATTCACACAGACAAAGAGATTATGGGTTTCAAGATTAATCGTTCATACAGATTCGATTAAAATTGAGATGAACTCACACAGAATTCAATAAGCAATACTTGCAATTTTCACTCAAATTCAATTCCATTCAATGTGTATTCTATGGCTTATATAGCCAAGGTCACCGATTACTTTCTACAAGATATTGCCATCTACTAGCTAAAAGATATTAGAAAATAGAATATACTTCAAAAGATAGATTTAAGCTACTTTTTTCTCTAGCTAATCTTTAATTCAACTACTTAATTAATTAATTAATTAAACCAACTAATATGCATGTCCAAGCTGCCTTTTATTCCCCCCTGCACGTGGCCATGCCCTCCATGCAATCCATGCACACACCATATACGCCTAGTAGCTTGTATGGTACATTTCATCTATAACTAGCAATGCAACCATCCGTTTATCTTCAATTTTGTGGGAGATCCTTTCTAAATGAAGAACAATTGGTTCCATAATGATGAATGCCAAATCTTGAGTGTTTGCTCCTGCATCATGTGTTAGGTGATGAGCAAAGCTAACTTTATGCTGCACTCTCGATTTTTGTTTTAGCTTCCGCAATACAATCTTTAAAATAAAATTGTAAGTTGCAAAAATAGAGGCGTCATAATAGCATTGCCTAATTAAGGTCTTAGAAGCCCCATAACATCTACTCCCTCAAAATAATCCCTCAGCCAACAAACCAAGGACCCTAACAAAAGCTCTATACCGATGAATGTCACGTACCACTTGGAAGCCCATTTGATAAGAGTAATTTACTTTCAGCATAGAAGATCGGATCAAAAGATTACCCATCATTTGAACACCACACTATCCTAGGGATACTCAAACCCCTTTTTGAGTTTACAAAATGTCTTATCATTGCTTGGGCTTCACAAGAAGGGGTGGTCTCTTGTTCAAGCAAGGATGGACTTAAAATTTCATGATCTAGAATGTTTGGTGAAGCCAACCTTGTCTTTGAGGGGGAAAAAGAGGGACTAAGAGAGTATTCATGAAAGATATTTGGCAATAAGGGGCCTCCTGTTACTCCATTCAAACATCTCCTCCCTCCTCTTACAATTAACAGTTCACATATCTCCAAAATCTACCCCTTGCAAACGCCAGTGTCTTGCTATACTTCCTAGTTCGATGATAATTACTACACTTTATACAGCAAATAAGCATATGCTTGGCCCCCCAAATTAGAGAAATACACAAATGCTTGGCGGTGGCAACTAAGACAAGGGCAAAACGGCTAAAGGAAATTGAAAATACCAATTTCATAGAGCGCGGAAGCATAAGCAATCTTAACCGGCATCACTAGTCTCAGAAATAATCACAAACATATGGTTTTCTTTAGCCGCCATCTAAGTTCCCTCTATAATGTGTCTCTAACTTCTCCTTCAAATAACTATGTTCATGTCACTTTCCCATTGTTATATTCTACTTGTGGGAATTAAACAAATGGACTCTGTAACCACATCCTCTTTTTATTTTCCTTTTTGTTTATTTAAGCTTTAAGTTATTAGGCCTTAACGACGCAATCAAGAGATTTCTCAGGAATTCAATTCCACACCAGTGCACTCTCCATGATGACTATTTTGTATCTTTTTTTTTTTGTTTTTGGCGGGTGACTATTTTGGTATCTTATTCTTTATAACCTTTCCTTTTTTGCTCGGAAAAATCATCATCCTTATCAACAAGGGCTACCAAGATGCTAATGTCTCTAAGGAGGGAATGATGAGCCCTCAAATTACAATAAGAGTCACACCATGAAAAACCTTAGCATCAATGAATCTAGCTCCCTCCTAGAGGGATCTTAGGAGGACCGACTTAGTTTGGAGGTTGAGAGCCAATTAGCCTTTCCTCATAACACAAAGTACTTGCAAAAAATGGATGGGTATGGCTTGACGGTTATGTTGCTGATTAGGGCCCTTGGACATGAGACTCTAGAAAATCTCAATTTGTATCCATTGTCATTGCTTCTACTTACATCTACACTTTGTGCCTTTATCTTTCTTCTTCCTTCCCCCTTCCTCTGCACATACACTATTTGCAACCAAATCCAATCATGCCTCGAGTGTTTACCATTTTACATCGTAAGACTCATTAATGGCTCTAAAGAAGAAGCTAAGGTAAGGCAAGCTGAGATAAGGATACTTGAAGTAGAGGCAACCTTATCCTATGCCAAGGAACAAGAGGGCCCTTGCTAAAATAAAGGAAATGTCTACTAAAGCACAGATGCTAAGTTGTTGGTCCTAGGTAGCACAATAATGAAATCATTCAAGAGATGGAGGTTGCTAAGGGTCGAGAACTTGAGACTAGATAGCATAAAGGCTTGTGTGGCATTGACTCTCCAAGTTGGTGTTGTTTAATTATGTTTGTGTTGACCCAATTGCACATGTTGCGAATAACGAAGAAGCCATAATTGTGATACCCCATACTTTTGAAATCCTAATTACATGATTCGACAATGTCAGAACAGGAAAATATGATTAAAGGAATTATAGTAAAGAGTTAAAAGGAATAAGAAAGTTATTTTAAGAGTCAAAAAGCTTAGTTTGTGTATATGTAGTTTGGGGAGGTATTTCATATTAATACCTCAAGGATATTTAGGGAATGTCATAAATATGATTTATTGAGGTCAAATGATCGAAATTAAGATGATATGCAAGTTTTATTGAGGATCAAAACCCACATTTTGAAATTAAGAGGAAATTTGAGAATAGGTCATTTGGTGGTTAAGTGTATAGCTTTGTTTAAGGATAATCCTAATTATGTTTAGCCCAAAAACTTATCCCATGTTTAGATTATATAATAACCTTCATAAAGTTGTTTATTTAGCTCGAGAAAGATCAGACTGGCATACAGAATTGCAATGGATAGCGCAACATAGAGAAAGACAAAAGGAAAGAAGAATTGCCTTGAAGATTAGAGTAGCAGCTTTCACGTATTTTTTGTGGAGGGAAAGAAACAGCAGAATTTTCCGGCATAGTCAACATTATCCCCTACAGATATATTGAAGCTCCTGGTGAGAGATATTGTTTGTAGAATTGGTAAGAAATATCAATTGAAGCAGAACAATCTATAGGAATAACAGACAGATGAAGTAAATCAGGGTTGCCAATTGGTAAGGAATGACGGAAGAGGTTTACATTCACATAAAACTATACAGAAAAGAGGAAGAGAGGTAAAGGGCTGAGAAGAGAATCTTGTTTTTATTCATTTCCCCCTTCTCTGTTTCTCATTATACTACTTATACTTCTCTAATCTTACAACAATCGTATAACAGACCAACTAATTATCTACCAGAATTAGCTATTGAGTTGTTGGGTTGTTTGAGCTGAATTGTCCAAAGCTAATTCCATAACAAGAATCTCCCATTGGCATAGCAGCAGTTGTTTCCGCAGGCTAATTGCATTAGTAGACTCTTTGATCGCATAGAATTTACATTCAATATGTTAGGAAGCAAAGATATATGTAATTAAAACCTATTTTGGTGCCGTGGGATGGGATATTGATGGGCTGCCATACCACTTTTAATGTTAATCAAATAAGGATGTCAATTAATATAAGAGAAGGTAAAACTGTATATTTTTTTCATGTGACTACATTATTAATATAGCTTAATTTTCAAATCACAAAAATACTTGCCAGGGAGTATAAAATAGAAAAAGTAAAGAACAAAGCTTCGGGCAGTAAAGCGATAAATTACCTGGCCCAGTATCACGAGCAACAGTACCGGTGACAACAAAAATTCCCGCCCCAATTGAAGCACCGATCCCAAGGAGAATAAGGTCGAAGACGCCGAGACGGCGGATTAGGCCATCACCGGAGTTGGTACGGACGGAAGTGGTGTCAACTGATGTTCGGGAATCGAGAGGTTTGGTTCTTCGAGCAGATGCCCAGAAACTTGAACAACATGAGAAGAAATTGATAGAGGCAAAAGAGCCGCTGATGTCCCTTCGCCCGAGGCCCATCGTGATTAGCCAAGGATGCCGCCAACAATCTTCAGGCTTCCCTCCGTTTCTAGACTTCGGCCTATGGGCAGAGAAATTCTTCTTGACTATACACGGAAGAAAATTAGCAAATGATTCACCGATCGAAGACAGTCGTACCATTCATTGAACGTGGACTCAATAAAATGGAATTGTTATCTAAAATACAGTATAAATGATTTCCATGAAGAATTCCCTTTTAAAAATAAAAATGTAAATTTTTGTGACCCTCATATTTTATTTAGGTACCTTAAAATAAAATTTAAATACTTTTTAGAAGATTTAAAATCAATATTAAAATTTTACCCAACAAATTTTTAGAACTTTTATTCTCCATCAATGTAAACAAAGTGGGTATATTTATACTTTTATCCATACCCGATACAAAAATCTATACTAAAATCTATTCAATTATTCAAATTCAAATATATATCACATATGGCATCTATATTTGTATCCATTAAATAATTGTTATTCGATAAATAACCTATTTACCTATTAATAAATAATCTAATGAGTAAATCCGTTACCTAATGGATAGATTCATTTAAGGTTAAATCAAATTACAATTTTAACTTTAATATTATACTATATTTATTTTTAAATGAATGATAATTGTATATCACATTAACAAGTATGAACATAGATAAGGGTATAGGTATGAGTACGGATTTAGAATCTATGTCCTTATCTGAATCCGATAGATATTTTTTCCATCATTATTCATATACATTTATCCATATCTTGTTAATAAAACTTTTCAAATTTTGAATCAAAGTTACCCCATTTATATCCCTCCTCAAAATGTCACTAACCACTTTGAAAGCTCTCAACTCGATCAAGCAAACTCATTTGATACGCTCAAAGCCTTGAGCTTCATCTTAGTCATCATCAAATAGATTCTCTTCCACTCTTCATGAGCTCTTTTACTCTATCCAAACAATTAATTTGTAGCAATTGATTTTACTAGTGAATCACTTTTAAAATTTAATCATTTTTAAAATTTTATTATTTGTAAATTTTTTCATCCAAATAAAAGCCTAAGTTAACATTAAATTATTCTTTTCAATTGGCATGTGCACTGCCCCCCAAGACATCAATCATATTGTACAATCCTCATGATAAGCAGTAGATGATATTCTGCCCTCATCATAGTGAGCAATAAGTCAAATTGTATGTTCCTTGCAGTGAGCTACCTCCTTAACATATGCTCTTCTAAAACCAAGCAATATGATAAACAACAATCTGACTATGTGCTTCTTATCACAGGCAGTAGTCAGACTATACGCTCCTACAAATTATATGCTTCTCATCGTGAATAGCGTGCATGTCGTGTCTTGAAAAATTCACACTTGATCCCCTAAATAGCCTTGTCCTATATCTTGGGACTTTTACACATCTTGAACTCTCAGAAATCTTTCCCTTTTCCCTTACTGACCATGAAAACCTAAAATCTTATGTATGTGGGTCAAACCCACTTTCCCATATCTCCGGTTTAACTCACTATCTCCCTTTAGAGTTTTCGCTCCGAAACCGTAATTTGGCCTATGTGACCTAACATCTCCCTATCATACACGGCGCATGATCCCTTTACTTCTAACCCATCACTTCACTCAATCCACACCCAACATCACAATCTTACTTCCCATATTGCATGTGTGGTCACAAAAACCCTTGTTGGCTACCCGAACCCTAGCACCTCTCCTTTCTTGTATGTCATCCCCGCATCACCCACTCACACCATTCTCGTTCCACATGACTCATTTTTCTTTCCATGTGGCACCCTTCCAATATTATCCCACACCCTTCAACCACTTTCCACTAACTTTCCCTTCCACACGCTTCCTCCACTTAGGGTCTTTCTTGACAACCCTAGTCAAGTCCCCCATGCACCTTTATATCAACTTATGTACTATTTTTCACTTGTGGACTCCACTCACCTAAAATCCTCTTCCCTCACCTTTCTTAGCCCTTAAGTCAAATTTTCCCACGTAAAAGTTACCCCCATACAAAGACTAACCACCCAATGCAAGCCTTACACTTCCCATGCAAGATCTATTCCATCCTCCTATTTTATTTTTCCAACCATAAGTCATAAGGTACTTAGGACTTTTTCACTTTCCTCTTACTAATCCATTTTCTTTACTTCTTTTATCTTCCCCACAACCTCATCATACCACATAAGGCCCCCAAGCATGCATGTCATATAGGGAAATAACACATAAGGCACAACACAAGATATATCACCATATTACGTATGCCATAACACATATACAATTTACCTTAGCTCCACGCTTAGCAAGCTACGCCACAAGAATATTGTAATATCCCAAAATTTAGTTAACCTAATACCGTATAATTTATATCTTAATCTAATTCTAATCTTATGAGAAATCTTATTTTAGCTTTAACCCAATTTCATAATTCCGAAACCTTAACCCGGATAAATCGTAATTCGTAAACCAAAATCAAAACATTACTCTACTTAAGTTAATAACATGATTACAAAAATCAGAATAGGGATAACATTAGATAAGTACCGTGATGATTAAAAACAACATCAATAGTTTACAAAACTCAAGAGAGAAATTACATGAGGACATAAAGGTCCAAATACAATAAGAAATAAGATAGCAAAAGAGACACTGAATAACCCAATGCTCTCAAATCTGAACTACCAGTATTTAACTGAACTCGAAGGTTGAGCTACAAAGTCCACTGCCCATTGAATAGGCAGGGCCCACAAGAATAAACCCTTCAGTACTAAGATACTAAGCAACTCTTTTATACCAAACAAATATGATAAAACAACATAGAACACATGCAAGCCATACAATTAATTTGGTAAAAGACATATACATACACATACGAGGATTGAGATACAATCATCATTTAGATACCCAAATTCAATCAAGGTTATGTACTACTCATATTCATTTATCTGAAACAACTGAACTTACCAATGAACATCATAGAGATACTCTCTAAAGCAATAATTAAAAGCCAACTCTACACCACAATTTTAACCTTCACAACATAATTTATGTCTCAGTTGAAATCCCAACCAAGTATATACATCATAGGTATGCTTATAGGTACAACATATTAAAATCCATGACATCATAGATATACGTATAGGTATAGCATAATAAAATCTATGACATCACATGATGGAAACCGGTTAGGGTTTCGCAAAGGATCGAAGATTTAATCGAGCGCAACGTTCGATTTTCGCCGATACAGCCTAAGGAAAACTTTCCAAAGGAAGAACCACAATTTCAGAAGCACAATTGATTCAATGGCAACTGAATTTAGAAGGTGAATGATCAAGATCGATCGAGATGAGAACGAGACAGAAGCAGAGAAGAAGCGAAAGAGAGAATCGCCAAGAGAGAGAAGAAGTCGAGAGAGATCGAGAGAAAATATCACTGAACTTTATTTTTGTCCAACGTGTCGTATTACATTGTATCCAACCTATTTATATGTACACAGAAACCGTATATGATACAACAATACATACGAACGACACAGCCTGTTATGGACGGGCGGTACCGATCTGTTTGGGCCAAATAATAAGGTGTCGAACAGCCCAAAACCAAACAACACCAAAACGTGGAGTATCGACCAGCCCAAATGCAGCCAACCACAAAATGACCCAAAATACAATTAAGCTTAAGGCTTAATTTCCCATCAGCTAAAATAACTATAGCTAATCATGGTCATTAAGGATTGATTAATCCACAATCCAGCTAGTTCAATTTTATGGACCGGGTGGCGGATTATACAACCGTCCTAATTCCCATTAGCCCATTCCGACCGGCGAATGCATCATATGGGATTACAAAATTATTAAAGAAAAAATTACATAATCTGTAAACTCCAACATAGTCTGAACTGCCCAGCAATTATGTCCAAGTCTACAGAAATCCATATGCTGCAATATCCTCCTATTAATCCAACAAATAAGACAAACAATTGTAAGTAATTAATTCATAACAATTTTCAAAATTACTTAAATATAAATTCATAGGATTCACATCATTCCCCTCTTCTTGGAAAGGTTTCGCCTCTGAAACCTGAACAAGTCCCAGAAATGGACTAAGGTCTGCCACATTGAAAGAATTACTCACATTTCCAAACTTAACAGGTAAATCAATTTTATAAGCATTATCATTAATTTTCTCTAATACAGTAAATGGTCCATCCCCTCTAGGATCCAGTTTTGACTTTCTAAAATTTGGAAACCTTTCTTTCCTTAAATGAACACAAACTAAATCTCCAGGTTTAAAAATCATTTTTCTCCTTCTTTTATTAGCATGTTCAACCATCTGTTGTACCTTCTTATTAATTTGTTGTCTTACAGTCTCATGTAATTTTTTTATACTTTCAGCTCTAGATTCAGCATCAAAATTTTGCAGATCAATATGAGGTAAAGGACTCAAATCTAATGGAGTTAATGGATTAAAACCATATACAATCTCAAATGGAGTTTTATTAGTTGTAGAATGTAAAGTCCTATTATAAGCAAATTCCACTTGAGGTAAAACATACTCCCATTGTTTAAGATTCTTTCCAAGGACAACCCTCAACAAATTTCCCAAAGTTCTATTAACCACCTCAGTTTGACCATCAGTTTGAGGGTGAAAAGTTGTAGAAAATAATAATTTAGTCCCTAATTTACCCCACAAAACTTTCCCAAAATGGCTTAAAAACTTAACATCCCTATCTGAAACTATAGTCTTAGGAATTCCATGTAACTTAACCACATTAGAAAAAAATAATTCAGCCACTACTACAGCATCATTTGTTTTATTACATGGTATAAAATGAGCCATTTTACTGAACCTATCTACCACAACCATTATTGAATCCTTAGCTCTATTAGTCCTAGGTAATCCTAAAACAAAATCCAAAGATACATCAACCCAAGGATGATTAGATACAGGCAAGGGGGTATATAATCCAAAAGGTTTTGAAGTAGTTTTTGCCTGTCTACATTTAATAAAATTAACACAATGTTTCAAAACATCTTTTTTCATGTGTGGCCAATAAAAATGTTCAATTAAAACATCTAAAGTTTTCTGAGTTCCTAAATGTGCCATTAATCCACCACTATGTGCCTCTTGAATTAATAATCCTCTATAAGAGCATGCAGGAACACATAACCTATTTTCCCTAAACAAATATCCTTCATTAATAAAATATTTTCCTTGAGAAGATATTTCACACCTTTGATATATTTCTTTAAAATCATTATCCTCTAGATATAATAGCTTAATACTGGAAAATCCTAATAAAGTAGTATCCGCAGTATTCAATAAAGCATATCTCCTAGATAAAGCATCTGCAACTATGTTATCACTACCTTTCTTATATTTAATGATGTAAGAAAAACTTTCAATGAATTCTATCCATCTACCTTGTCTCCTATTTAATTTTGACTGACTCTTTAAAAACTTAATAGCCTCCTGATCTGTATTAACTACAAATTCTCTATGCCACAAATAATGTTGCCATACCTCCAAAGCCCTTACTAAAGCATACAGTTCCTTTTCATAGGTAGAATAATTCAATGTACTACCATTTAATTTTTCACTAAAATAAGCCACTGGTTTTCCTTCTTGAGAAAGTACATCCCCTATTCCTAACCCTGAAGCATCACAATCTAATTCAACATTTTTTCAAAGTCAGGAAGACTCAAAACAGGTGCTTGGGTTAACTTATTCTTAAGTGTCTCAAAAGATTGATGTTGTTCTAATCCCCAAATAAACCCATTATCCTTTTTTGTTATGGCAGTCAAAGGAGCAACTATAGTACTAAAGTTTCTCACAAATCTTCTATAAAAAGAACACAGTCCATGAAAAATTCTTACTTCAGTTACACTTTTTGGCACAGGCCACTCTTGAATAGCCTTAATCTTTTCTTCATCTACAGACACACCTTCTTTTCCTACCACAAATCCTAAGAAAACCACACTTTCCAAACAAAATCTAGACTTAGATAAATTAGCATAAAGTTGTTCTGCTTTAAACACATTCAAGATAGTCCTTAAGTGTCCCAAGTGTTCCTCTAAGGATTTACTGTATATAAGTATATTATCAAAATAAACAACCACAAATTTCCCAATAAATTCCCTTAATACATGGTTCATAAGTCTCATAAAAGTACTAGGAGCATTTGACAACCCAAAAGGCATCACTAACAATTCATATAATCCAAAGTTTGTTTTGAAAGCTGTCTTCCACTCATCTCCTGGTTTCATCCTAATTTGATGATATCCACTCTTAAGATCTATTTTAGAAAATATAACAGCACCATGCAATTGATCCAGCATCTCATCCAGCCTAGGAATTGGATACCTATATTTAATAGTTATCTTATTTACTGCCCTGCTATCCACACACATTCTCCAACTACCATCCTTTTTAGGCACTAGTAATACAGGTACTGCACAAGGACTCATAGACTCTTTAATATATCCTTTACTTAACAATTCTGATACTTGTCTTTTTAATTCCTTAATCTCTTCAGGATTTGCCCTATAAGCAGGTCTGTTTGGTATAACAGCTCCTGGAATAAAGTCTATTTGATGTTCTATTCCCCTTAATGGAGGTAATCCACTAGGTATATCCTTAGGAAATAATTCACTATATTTTTCCAATAACATTTTCACTGTACTAGGTACTTCTTCAATTGTTCCTTTCTGACATTCATTATAGTCTTTAAAAACCATTAAGTATACATTAGCATTTCTTTTTATTGCCTTTCCTACATCCTTACCTTTAGCATAGAATCCAAAAGTTCCTTTCATGTCCTTTGTACTAAGATCATTTCCCAAATTAGACTTACTTAACTCCTTATAATCAGATTTAATTTTGGTTTGATCCTCAAATATTTCCTTTGGAGTCATAGGTGCTAAAACAATCTTCCTATCATCCTTCTGTACTGTATACCTATTCTTATAACCATCATGTACTACCCTCCTATCATATTGCCAAGGCCTACCCAACAACAAGTGAGCAGCATGCATAGGAACTATATCACATAAAACAGAATCCTCATATTTTCCTAACTTTAAATTCACTAAAACCTGTTGACTAACCTTAACATCTCCCAACTCATTAAGCCATTGTAATCTATATGGTTTTGGATGTTTAGTAGTGGTTAATCCTAATTTAGATACTAATAGGGTACTAGCAGCATTAATACAACTACCACTATCTATAGCCATGTTAAAACACTTATCATCAATTAAACATCGAGTATGGAATATATTTTCTCTTTGTAAAGCATTGGAATCAGGTAATTTATTACTATTTAAAGCTCTTCTAACCACAAAAAGATCTCTACTCACTGGTAATTCTATTTCATCTTCTAGGTCACTATCTTCCTTTCCTACTACATTAGCCCCTTCTTTTTCTTCTTCTTCAGATTCAGATTCAGATTCTACTTCCCCAGATTCTCTAATCAAGATATTTCTCTTGTTAGGTCATTCAGAAGCTATATGACCTAAACCTCCACATCTAAAACATTTAATATCCCTAGTCCTGTTTGACCCATTTACAAGATTTGTCATCACATTCCTGCCCTTTTCAGGTTTCTGTCCTGTCTTAACTTCATTGTTTCTTCCCTTAAACTCTACCTTACTATTATTCTTCTAGTTTCTAGAGGTATTTCCCCCAAAATTTCTCCTCATAGTAGTCTTGAACCCAATCCCAAGGGGTTTATATTGTCTAGATTTCCTCAATTGAATCTCTATCTTAGTAGCTATATTCACCATTTCAGTTAATGTTCCACAAGGATACAGTTCTACCTTATCAGCTATCTCTGAATTTAACCCACTCAGAAATCTAGCCATAGTAGCATCATCATCCTCAATAACTCTGGTCTTAATAATCAAAACTTCTAACTCTTTATAATAGTCATCTACTGATCTCACTCCCTGACTAATAGTTTGCAACCTTTTATGCAACTCTCTATAATAGTAACTTGGTACAAATCTCTTTCTCATTAAAGTCTTAAACTATGCCCAAGTCTGTATAGCAGGTTCCCCACACCTACGTCTAGTTAACACCAAATTATGATACCAAGAAGACGCATACTCAGTAAACTCTACTACAGCCACTTTAATTTTCTTTTCCTCAGAGTAATTGTGACACTCAAATACCAATTCTATTTTTCTTTCCCATTCAAAATAGTAATCAGGGTCATTCCTTCCATTGAACCCTGGTATGCTAAGCTTAAGATTATTTAAATTCCGATCTATGAATTCTAATTCCCTATCCTGCCTATTGTTCTGTCTAGGCATCCTATCACTATTGTGGGATATTTGATCTTCTAACTCCTCTAGACTAGCTACAGGTGGAATTCTAGTCCTAGGATCTATTGGAGCCCTTCCTAAAACTCCTGCTTGATTAGTTTCAATTATGTTATTTTGCAATTCATTAAGTCTTACTTCCTGTTCCCCTAATCTTTGTTCTAGGTTAGCAGATAAAACAGCAAATTGTGCAGTCATTTGTTCTTGAAAAGTCCTAAGGGTTTCTAGAAGGTCATTACTAGACACAGATTGATTCACTGACTGACCATTAATAGACATGATGAATTTCAATAGTAATTAACAATCAACACAACAATAAATTTAATCACAGAAGCAACTGATCCAAAATTTTCAGATAACAGACACACAATATGCCACAAGAAATGTGGTCACACAAATATTAACAGTAATAGCAACAGTAAAAATTTTACTCAGAATGACTCACTGCCTATGATAATTTGACAAAACTATTTCAATAATACGAAATAAGTAAGAGGGAACGATATTACCGCGTCTGCTTAAGAAATCAATTCAATTATTTAAGTTGCCCCTCTTCTTGGAACCAAGATAGTTTGCCGGTTGTAATTTTCAACCTATATACTTAACAATAAACAGATAATTTGTCAAAGATAGGAAATTAAGTATAGCAGATAGTAGAATTAACAAAGGAATTTAAAAATCGAAGTTACCAACAATAGTTGGTCGCACTGTCAGTCAAGATTCAGATTCTTGACCAAACCCTAGGTCAATTAGGGTTTTCTTCTTCAGACTTTTCAAAATAGTGGACCAAAATGCTTTAATCGCCGGTTTGAAAGCGACAAGAATCGATACTGAGTTCATCGCTGCAAAACCCTAAAATTTCACACCTCAAACTAGGGTTAGCGAAATACAGAAATCGAATCAGCAAAAGTAAAGAAAATTTAACCAGTAATACAGAAACTAAGAGCACTCTAGAAAAATCGAGGCTCTGATACCAAATGATGGAAACCAGTTAGGGTTTCGCAAAGGATCGAATATTTAATTGAGCGCAACGTTCGATTTCCGTCGATACAGCCTAAGGAAAACTTTCCAAAGGAAGAACCACAATTTCAGAAGCACAATTGATTCAATGGCAACTGAATTTAGAAGGTGAATGATCAAGATCGATCGAGATGAGAACGAGACAGAAGCAGAGAAGAAGCGAAAGAGAGAATTGCCAAGAGAGAGAAGAAGTCGAGAGAGATCGAGAGAAAATATCACTGAACTTTATTTCTGTCCAACGTGCCGTATTACATTGTATCCAACCTATTTATATGTACACAGAAACCATATATGATACAACAATACATACGAACGACACAGCCTGTTATGGACGGGCGGTACCGATCTGTTTGGGCCAAATAATAAGGTGTCAAACAGCCCAAAACCAAACAACACCAAAACGTGGAGTATCGACCAGCCCAAATGCAGCCAACCACAAAATGACCCAAAATACAATTAAGCTTAAGGCTTAATTTCCCATCAGCTAAAATAACTATAGCTAATCATGGTCATTAAGGATTGATTAATCCACAATCCAGCTAGTCCAATTTTATGGACCGGGTGGCGGATTATACAACCGTCCTAATTCCCATTAGCCCATTCCGATCGGCGAATGCATCATATGGGATTACAAAATTATTAAAGAAAAAATTACATAATCTGTAAACTCCAACATAGTCTGAACTGCCCAGCAATTATGTCCAAGTCCACAGAAATCCATATGCTGCAATATCCTCCTATTACTCCAACAAATAAGACAAACAATTGTAAGTAATTAATTCACAACAATTTTCAAAATTACTTAAATATAAATTCATAGGATTCACATCATCACAGGTATGCTCACAAACATAATACCAACATAGGTAGGCATAAAGGTAGCTATTGAAAACCACAAAAAGGCACAAAAGCTACTACCAAAACCATAGGTAGACACAAAGGCTACTACCAAAATTATAGATAGGCATAAATGCAGCTACCGAAACTATAGAAAACTACAGGTGGATACAAAGGTTGTTGCCAAGACCATAGGATGCACAAAGGTTACTACCAAAGCTATAGGTACACACGAAGGCTGCTACTGAAACCACAAGTAAGTACAAAGGCTGCTACCAAAACCACAGGTAGGCACGAAGGCTGCTACCAAACAATTCAATAATCTGATAATAATTATTTAAATCAAATCATATAATTTTCATTTTATTTATTTTCTAGAAGGGAGATCAATCAACCTGAAGGTAGAAAGGTACTCCAGTCATACCGGTGCATCAAGGCAATACAAGATCCTACCAATTATCAATCCAAGGATGCAAAGGTATCCTGGTCGCACTAGTACATGACGGTAACATAGTACCCCTACCGATAAGGATACCTAATTCATAAGTATGCATATCCCCCATTAGTCCGCAAAACATAATAGAGTAAGATGTAGAGCTTGACTAGGGCACTAAGGTACACTAGCAAAAATCCATAATATCAATCGTGGCTAAATCATGTCCTTAGGATAATAACCCCTGAGGAGCCACCATTCCCGATCTCAAGGCCTTTGACTTTAAGTAATAGTATTTTATTTTGGTAACCACGAAATCGCATATAATACAGATAAATCCAATTACCATGCTTAACTCTTTTTGTTTATTTTCGATCCTTTGAAAAAACCATGATCAAGGTCAGCATTAAAATATACTAAGGTCATCTTAGGCTCAATTATTCACATTTGTATACTTTAGGCCAAAAATGACCAAAATACCCTTAAGACTAAAATTGCTAGATTATCATCTATTTAAATACTAATTATATTTTATTTATTAATTTTCCATGAAAAGGCTAAAATGCCATAAAAAATTATATATTACATGATCTAAATTATCAGATATGTCAAATGACCATTTTGCCTTTATATATAATTTTGCACATAAAATCCTTTTTCACACCTTTAATCTATCCAAACACATACTCACATACTCAACAACAACTAGTACATATTAGACTTTATTTTAAAGATAAATATCATAATACACAAAATGACTAAATTACCCCTAAGGTACACATCCATAATAATTATTCCATAATTATATCTAAGCATGCTCAACCTATTACTTTATACATAATTATCATAAAAATTATTTTTCCATCATTAGAATCATTTTAATCATACTTTCGTACCCAACACAATATACATCAGATAACATACTTGTCTTACCTGTTTTAATCATAATAATAATTAACACATAATTATAATGTAACAAATCATATTTAACATATTTCATATACCGAAACCCTAATGTACCATCACACAATATTTATAATCTTAATAGAATATAATGGTTACCTAAATTCCAGCAAAAATGTAAAAATAGCAATATCCTACTAAAGTTATTGGATCCCGCTAATCAACCTTTTATACCTAAAAATAATACTAAAATTACTGAATTAATATCTATCAGATAAAATAATAATTATAATAATAAAATATTTATTTATCAAAATTTACTAAAATATCCTTACATTTAAAATGGGTGCAACAATTTTTAAAGCCCAACACACAACTCACCCTACATGCAGCGTGAGACATGTGCAAGAAGAGTGGGTTGGTAAGGCTTGGAGCTGGCTGGGGTTGTGATGGCTGTTGGGTTACTCGATGGCTGGTGGTGTGGTGGTCACTATTTGGTGAAGGTGGTGTAGGCTACATGGTTGCTCAAGCAAGGTGGCTCGATGGAGAGGCTCAGCTAGTTAGGCAGTTGCACGTGATGGTCCTTATGTAGGGAAGGGAATAACCAGGGAGTTGGCACGAGGACAGATGAATGGAGTAGGGTGGTAAGGCAACAATGAAGGGAGTAAGGAGGGATCAAGGCACGCAAAACATAGGAAGGGGCAAGAGGATGGTCAAGGTGGTCAACAAGGAAGGCGAAATGATGAGGGGCTGGGTTCGGTGGCTGCGAAGCTTGGGGGTTCTGCTGGACGCTGGAGTTGTAGGGTAAGGATGGGTTTGTGAGGTACATTTGGTTCCGGATGAAGAAAATGTAGAGGGGAGGAGGTTGCTACAAGGGTGCTGGGTGGACGGGGAAGGCTCAGGCTAGAATTACACGAAGTGGTGGTGGATGGGCTCAATTCAAAGGGTGGCAAATGTGTGTTTGGGTGCAAGGTGGTGATGGTGGAGGGGCTAGAAAAATTCAAACAAAATAGAGAGACAGGGAAGGGGTTCATAGGTTGGTGATTATGAAGGGGTAGAGAAAGGAAGGTGGGTAGGGGCTGTGATGGGTTGGGTGCTGCGGGAAAGGGAGGTGCGGTCTATGGTGTTGTGTGCATGTGTATATGTATAATGCAAGGGCTTGTTTGGTGCTAATTTCTGTATGATATTGGTGAGCTTCTCAGGGAGGGTTAGCCAAAAGGAACATAGGGGGATGGGTTGTTTGGTTGGGATGGTAGCATCGTGTGAGTGTGTGGCGTGTTTATGTATGTTTAAATGCAAGAGGAGATAGAAAAATATTTGGGAAAGCTATTTGGGGGCACAACAGAGGGTAGAGTAGGGGTAAATTAATAGGATAGCGTAGGTATCTATTTATTTAGTTTTAGGTTTAATTTGGATATGTTAGGTTAACAAATAGAAAAATTATAATGAAAAATTTATTCGGATTAGCATAAGTTTAAAAAGGGTTAGAAAGTGTAAAATAATCGAGAATAAATTTGAAAAAACTATTTTTGGGTTACTGATCTAAATATTACTAGTAAAATAATTTAGGATAAGATTTACTGGTATAAATTGGATAATATTTACTAGTATAACTAGGATTAAATTAAATAATCTAAATTCTATCAAAATTTTAACTTGATTAAATTTATACATAAACCATGGAAATAATATGAATAATTATAACACTTTTAATATTAAACCTCCTAGCATAATAATTGTAACTAATCATACGATTATTAATTTATAATTAAGGTTTTTTAAAAATGGAGTATTATAATAGCTTTGCCACACATGGTTGGGATGTAAGAACAGGTATTATAGGCTTCTCAAGTTATTTATGCAAGGAGTGCCAAGTTGAAGAGAAAAGGGATGTTTGAGGGTTGTTGACAGGTTGGTGAGAAGAAGTCATATTTTAGAGGCAACATACCTCTTATATATAGTAGAAGTATAGGCTCAACACCTTAACTAAGGGGTTAGTTTGAGGGAAATTTTAAGGAGAGGCACTACCGTTTGCAAAGAGTTGTGGAGTAGATCATCTGTGATTGGATTGTGAGGGAAAAAGGGTGATCTACCATTATTTTAGTATGGTGGGACATAGGGATTATGAGTGTCGTATAGGTAGTGGCAGTGTTGAGAGGAGTTAGTCTTGATCTTAGAGCTTCAAATGTATTCAACAATTGTAACCAGAGACTCAAAAGTGTTCTTCCAACACTAGCTAGTATTGGCAACCGTTACAGTCAACCCAAGGGTCAGAAGCCCCAAAATTTTTAATAGGGTTAAAGGTCAGGTAGTGTTATAGGACTTCCTTTACGAGAGCACCTGAGCGAGATTAGCTAGTAGTCGATAGTTCTAAGCAAAGACCAAAAAACTCTTCTCACAAACCAACCGGTTGATGGGTTAGGAAAACTAATCGGTTGTTTATGGATACTAATGTTCTTGTTCATAACACCAATTAAATGTTCAAGCAAACAAGTGATTTACAACCAGTCAACTAGTTACAATAAACCAATCAACTAGTTACAACAGACCCTTCGCTAGCAAGCTAGATGACAGTTTACATAACCAATCAACAAGTTACAATAAACCAATGGACTTGCCTAGGTGAAACAACGCCGACAAACATGAACCACTCATAAATAAAATCATTAATCTTTTTCCATGTTAATCTTATCACGCTTCTATGTTGTAAAATATACAAAAAGACATACTTCATATATAAATTCACATAGATCATTGTATGAATCAATACTCAACAAGATCATGCTTATGTTTTACTAAGCTCATGCATAATATTAAAGTACTTAACCATGCTCCAAAACATTAAAAATTAACATATGGTGACATGCTCGAATCCAAGAACTCAACATATATATACTCATCATATGACATGCAAGAATATGAAACCATAATAAGTAATAAAATTCCTTGGTCATAATAGAGAGAAGTGTGTCATATGTCAAAAGCATATCTTCTTGAACAAATTACTCATAACTTGAAGGATTCAATAAATATCTCAATCTCCGAAGAGAAAAAAGGAAAAATAAAAATAAAAATCCTTTTCAAACTTAATAAAACAAAATCATAAGAAGAAAAAGGCATAACACAACCTTTCTCTCAAAATAGAATTTTAAGGAAAGCAAAGTTAAAACCTTCAACCTTTATCAAAGCCTTAATCCTTCCTAGATTAAGAGAAATGAGGAACGGCTAATGATAAGATTAGTAGAAGAAAGAATATATAAGAATCAACCAAAGCATGAGGATATTTCAATACTTACCATAATTTACCAAAGGGAAAGGGAGAAAAAAATGTAGAGGGTAAAAGGTGAAATGAGTCAGGAATGGAGTATATAAAAGAGAGTTGTTCGACATCTACACAAGGAAAACCAAGAAAAGATTGACTTGGTTGAGTGTGGATAATGAAGTGTAAGAGATATGCATGATGAGGTGAGGGAGGTATAGTTTAGTTAGGGAAAAATATGGTAGAGGGTTTGTAAGTAAGGGAAGAGGGTGTAGATATTAAAAAAATGTAGACATGGCTACTGTAAGAGAGAGGAAAGTCAGGAACTAACAAAAGGTAGGGAATATTATAAAAGTCCTTTCGGGAGAATTTTAGCCAAAAATAATAATTGAATGATCTAAATGATGTAAAACAAAATACCAAAAGATCAAAACATACTTATTAGCACAAATAGATTATAGATAGAAATTTTTATAAAAATTAGAAAGAGATTAGAAGCCAAAATCAAAAAAGGATCTAAAATCACAAGACAACTAATCACTAGGTTTGAGAAAACTAGACAACTGGTATTTTGTGGAAAAAAGTTGATAGCCTCTCAGAATATCAATTAATTAGTTAGGGGAACAAGACAACTAGTATGCTTGAAACTTACAATTTTATTATAATTTCAATCCCTTTTCATAACAAAAACTAATTTATCTTATATCACCTTTTGAAAGATTTTAGGCTAGTATATTTCACTATCAATAGGTTTAAAATAATACTAAACCAAAATCACCACAAGTGAACCTATCGATTAGTTTGACAAACCATTTTACCATTTTAGAGACCTTTCGATTTGTTCAGTTAAACCTATCTATTGATTGGTTCAAAAATAATATATCAATGCATTTCAACATGTGATTCATACCACAACTAACAACCATACAAACCCTATATTAGTAAACATTATAGAAACCAAGATTAACAAATGCAACTATGATATCATGCTATATTTCTAAAGAATCATCAAAGTGCATGCATAAACTCATATTTTCTTAAAATAATGCCACTCAACACATGATTCACCACAACACAAACTAATATCATATAAACATGTCAAATATAAGTTTTAAATCTGCACCAACTGACATGCTCATTAATTTTACATTCAAGGTTAGAATAACTTACCTAATGAAACTTAGCAATACAACACTAAGGATAATCTTTATCTAGAAAAATCATAAATTTTGAACACATCAACAAAGAAGGTTAAATATTTTAAAAAAAAAATCTTTTAAAGTTAGAGGAAACCAAGTATACATGAGATTGGAAAAAACCAGAAGATACTACCTCACTAATGTGGGCACCAAGGAGAATCAACCAAATCCTCAATCTTTTCATAAATGTAACCCTATATTACTTAAGAAAAACCAAACAAAAAAGATCTAGAGAGTGGATAGTTAAGAACGTTAGAAATGAATAACATGAAAGAGACAACAGTGAAGACACAAACTAGGGAAAAAGCAAGGCGATCTTAGTGAATAAAAGGAAATAAGAGAAAAATATAGTTGAGGTTATTTATATACCCACAATCACCCAGTAAAAAAAATGAGGGAAGGTGTATCTAATTAAAACCCTAGTTTTCCATTTGATTTTGGGTAATGCAAGGCAAATTTATCAAGGAATGGATCGACTTATCCCATGGCCCAAAGGATAATATTTGACGCCATTTAGGTCAATATACCTTAGAAATATTCAAACACAAGAAAAGAAAAGGGGCCAAATGGTATAAGAAACAATATCTAGATGTTGTAGTGATTTTTTGGGATGGAAATTATCCAAACATACCTACACAAAATAGAGAGGAAGAAGGGGACAAATTAGTGAATTCATCCTCCTTTTTTCTATTAACTCTAGCCTCTAAATTCATTTATGATAGAAAAATACTATGATGAATAGGTGAAAATCACAAAATATTATTTTGAAATTAATGATATCTTGATAACCATGATTCAAGATTGTTATAAGATTTTTCTTATAAATTTTGAATTTCAAAATTGCACAAGTAAGAAAAATAGGTCAATCTTTTGGTGAACCCATCAACTAGTTCTAATCTAGTTGATCAATTTTCTAAGCTAATCAACTAGTTTCTCTACAACAAAACCTATGTTGAAAACAACAGACTAGGCGATCAGTTCATAGAACCTGTTTAGTGGTGAGCCCAAAAAATCATGCTTTTCCTTATTACCTAATCCCTTTCCAAATCCTTTGCAAATTAAATCCAAAAACACATTTCCAATAAAAGATGAAAATCATCCAATCATCAACAAAAACATGAATTTTCACACATTATAGATCACATTTATGGGGTACTACACTTCTTCATTGATTATAATAGTTAAAATGGAGTATATGACAAAATGGTTAATACACATGAGTGAAGCTCAAGATGAACTATGTGAGATTGCAAAAATATAGGCAATAGATGAGTTGATGAAGGAATTAACATCTTACTTAGAAATACATATTTTACATATTTTATAGCATTTTAATCTTAGATTTTACTCTTTGATTTTGACAATATATAAGGATAAATATAAATTTGTGCTTAAGTGATAATAATCTCATATATTTGATTATTTTAGCTAAAATGATAGAAATTAATAGGATTAAGTTATGAGATTATTTATTATTTCCTTTAATGTTATTTTACAGTTACAATGAAAAAAAGGAAAATAAAAAAATTAAAATTTATTTTCTTGAAATAAAATTCCAAAAGATTGCATTATTACTTGCACAAACAAAACAAACAAAAGTTGGTATGTAGAAAGATAAAAAAAGGCATGGAAGTAGAGAAAAATGATCGATAAAAGAAAGGAAGAGATAAGAGAAGGATGGTAGAAGAAAGAGAAAAAGGATAAGGCGAATGGAAGAAGGGAGAATGAGTAGAAAGAGAATGTAATTAGAGAAAGGGTAGAGAGAGGCACTATAGAAGAGAAAGAGAGAGAGAGAGAGAGAGAGAGAGAACACAAAGGGGAGGATGACATAGTATAGTAGAAGAGAGAGAAGGCCAACAACGCTTAAAATTGGTGTGACTGTAGCTAACACACAATTATAGTATTGGTAAATAAGGTTATAGTTCTATGTTGGGAATTGAGAGGGCTCATCTTCATTTGTTAATCATACATAGAAAAGAAAATAAAAGTTTCTAAATTAACCAAAAATAAATAATATGAAAAACACAATTACAAGGGTTTAAAATAGAAGATATTTAAACCTAAATAAAATTAAATAAGAAAATACATATGGATGAATACAAATATGACAAATGGTAGGCCATTAATAATGACTAAAAGCTGAAGCTCATATGCAAGGCCATTGGTAAATATTTATACATAAACTGTCATACAAATGGGGAGTTGAGTTCACATATGTAAGCCCTAAGATAACAAGATCATTTGCAAAGCTCCATATGTAAGCCCTCAAATAAAGAGTCATCAAGCACTAAAAACTAAAATAAGACACACACTTAGTGAGATGAAAGATATAATCTCGTACATTCCCTAAGCCTAGGCTATTTACGTAAGCCCTCATAAAAAGAGGTCATCAAGCACTTAAGAATAAAAGAATATGACCACACTTGGTGAGATTTAAACTACAATCTCTTTCATTCACCAAGCCCAATCTCTATATATAATCCCTCAAGTAAAGAGCCTAGTGAGCACTAAAGACTAAAAGAATATGGGTACACATAGTAAGGTGAAAGATAAAACCTCTTTCAGTCACTAAGGCTAGGCTCTATATGTAAGCCCTCAAACAAAGAGGTCATCGAGCATAGAATACTAAAAAAAGATGGGCACACTTAATGAGATGAAAGACATAATCTCTTTAATTCACTAAGCCTGGGCTCTATGGTACATCCTTAGTCAATATGCTTAAGCCACTTAGCCTACTTAAGCATGCCTAGCATATATTTAGCTGCTAAGTCTAGGCTCCCATAGTGAAGTCCTCAGTTGATGTTCTGATCCCTTTGAGTCCAGTATTGAGGGGTTCTTTTGGTTCATTTAATAGTGCTATATCAAACCCTAATGTTGTTAGTCAACACCAAAGTGTAATAAAGATTTGAGGTATGTGCATTCTTAGTATTACAATAATATTTCATACTCTGTATAAGTTGATGGACAAGATTATATATAGAAAAAGATAAGCAACCACTTTGGAGTCATTTAATATATAAAAGTAAGATAGTTTACAATTAAAAAGAACAAATGAGGGTGCCTTAAGAGCCATCCTCTTCAATATTAGTCTCTCCTTCATCTCATAAGAATAAGTATGATATCTAAGTCTTTAACACAATATAATTTTCTGTCACATCAGCATAGTTTACTACACTCTTCTAATATCCTAAATTAAACATACACCACTAAAGGACCATAAGCATACCACTAAGACTGAAGTTTTCATTCATAATGTGCAAACTCTATACTGCCAAGTAGTTATCTATAATTTTGTGAGAGCGTCTCAGTTTGGCATAGTTAATATCCTTCTTGATGCACTTGTTCATATCTTTTTAACAAGACTTAACCATTAGATCATCCATATTCAATTATTTCTAGATATGCTTTATTTCAATGTTACTTGTCATCTCCTTCTCAAGAACTTCCGAGAATATCTTTTAGTCTCGGTTCGTTGCTCCTTCAAGGATTTTTTCCATCTTCATATACTTGGCATAATACCCTAGTATCTAGTTCTTAAGGATATTAATTTTAGCAAGTAGAGATATATTAGTATTAGAGTACATTCTAACCATCTTGACATCTATATACGCCTTTTCTTTTAGGAAGATAATTTATCAATGAAGTTTCTTTTTTTTAATGTCATCTTCTGGACGAATAGCAATAAATTTCACTGGATCAATTTCAACCCTAGCTGATTACTTTTTAATTTCAATACGACCATCTAATCTAGCAACTTTGGCTTTCAAAAATTCTACATTCATTGAGGTAGACTTCAATATATTCTTCTTGCTTCCCAACTTAGCTACTGTAGACTTAAGGGATTCCATTTTGACTTTTAGAGTTGTGTAGTCACCTTTAATATTTTTTCATATTCATACCATATCTGTTGAAAACAATTTTCACTTCTAGTAAATAGATCAAAAATCATCTTTTACATAAACAATTGCCATATATGGCATTTGAAAAGTTGTTGAAGTTGTCACATTGAATTTATCTTACTTATATAAAATTATGAATTAGGACATACCAAATAGAAGAGGTTTAAGTCACCCCTCAACAAGGATAATATTTCTACACCTTTGACTATCTTCCTTTCTTGGCCCACCATTATGGCCTCCATTAATTTAAGACTAGTGCTATCATAGGGGTCGAATTCAAAGGAGCAATCATCAGGCATGGTTATGGTGGCTCCATCATCTTCAATGGAGACTTATATCCCCTTTCACAAAATATTTTTCTCTAAGGGAAAGCTTCTAATTTTGGTTCATTAACATTAGAACCTTCAAGAATAACAATTTCTTATATGGAGTCATTAAAATTGTCTAGTCCAATATATATTTTGAGTTGCCTTTAGCACATGTTTTAAGTATGAAATTATTTTGCTTAATGGACTTTGAATGAGGTTTGAATTTGATTTGAAAATATATTTTGGATTTGATTTAAATATAAATTGGAAAACTTGAGAAAAATGAGTTTTTTTTTTTGCATACCAAAAGAAAAGTTACATGAATCGATCAATTAGTTAGTCATTTTTTTAGTACCCTAAAATTTTATAACCTTAATTTAGAGCATTTAATCATTTATCCCTTAACTATTAGCTTAATTATTGTGTTAACCCTCAACCCGCAAACTAAAAAAAATTATTTGATAATTTATCCAAATTATTTTATATATCTCCATCTTATTTAAATCACCTCTAAATTGAAAATTTTACTCAGTTTATTTTTCTAATTGGATACCCTAACTCTAGATAAATTAATATTACCTTAATCCTAAATCTAACCTAATTCTAATTCTAACACTAAATTTATTTCTTTTTCCCTTTTATTATTTTCCTTTTTTCCTCTCTTTTGTTTTGCTCTTTTTTTCTCTTCTCCATTCTTTTTCTTCCCAGCACACAACCAACTTTCTTTTTGCTTCTACTCACCCCAAATAGCCCAACTCATTTTTCTCTTCCTGTTGCCTACATGTCTAGCCATTCTCCTTTGCTTTTATTTCTTCTTTCTCTTTCTTAAATAACCAAACATAACCCAACCTTATGCATCCACTCTTCACTTAGAATGCCCAAACATGCTCCCCCTTTTACACATCCTTCCCTACTCTAGGTCCCAATCATGCCTTTGCATGTGCTTGCCTAGGCTTGCTAGCCCTTCCTTCCTTTTTAACCAAACACTCCCCTTCAAACTCCCTCATTGCATGACCTTCCTTTCTTTCCCTTCCTACATTGATTCCCTGTTAACCTGAAACCTCAAACCCTCCTATATTCATCATCTCTACCATTACCTCCCTAGGAACCTACCTGATCCTAGTGATCACTCCAAAATCCCATAACCTTCACGTCTCCATATATATAAACACACTTATTCCCCTTTTCGTGAGACCCTAGCTTTCTCCTTCTCCTACCTTCCTTTCCTCTTTCAGATGATCCCTAACCTCTACCACCTTTATTTGCCTCCATATTTCTTCTCCATTCATCAACCAAACATCACCAGTACACCATCCTTCCCTACAACCAAGCCTGTAACACCTCCTCCCTCTATTCATTTTCCTAACCTAATCCTTGCTTGCACTTCTATTACCCTTATTATTCTTTCCTAATCGTTCTCCCTTCTCCTTCTCCATTCTTCTAACATTGCTTTCTTTGCCGTCAATACCACCTTTCACCATCAACTCTCCAAGCACCACATACCTAAACCCCTACCACCACTACCCTATAAATTGTGCATTTACCATTTCCTTTGCCTCGTAAACCCATATTCTCACTATCGCCCCTCACTTCTCTTAAAAATAGCCTCCACCTTCCTTCTTTCCTTCCCCTTCTGATTTCCTTAACCATGTTTGGCCTCGCCAACCATGGCCACCACTATGCAACCACCTATGCCTCCTTTATCATGCCTCCTAGTCATCACATCTAGTAGCTAACCAACCTCCCTAAGATCTTACCTTCCCACTTCTCTTCTTCTTTCTTCTTTCCCTTTTCCAAATCTCTATTGGCCTTACACCACCATCACACTAGCCATACCTCCTTGCCTCACCACCATTAGGAAGCTCCCCCATCACCTTCACCCAACAAACCTTTCCCTCAAAGCTCCTTGCCTTTTCCCACTCACACTTCATGAACAGCCTAACAGGCTTCTAATTTTTACCCTTTTTTTTTTAGCAAAAAAGGTATTTTGGTAATTTTTTATTTAATAATTATTTTTAATAAAAAAATATTATGAATATTATTAATACTATTATTTTAGTTTTTAATATTAATTTGGTTAATGTGGTATTATTTTTTAGTAAAAAAAAGTTTAATTAGTATAGCCTAATAAATTTTAGTATATTACTCATAATTTGTGCCTTTTTTGGAAATCAACTAATTCTTATATTCTACTAAAATATGAGATGTCACATGATAGCACATTAGGGTTTTTGACATATATATATATATATATATTACTTAAGCATGCTTGCTATGGTATAATTGTTTACCTAAAGGTGTTAGCATTATTATTATTATTATTATTATTATTATTATTATTATTTTGTTGTTGTTGTTATTATTTTGTGTCCTTGGGGTAATTTGGTCTTTTCACACATATCAGGATATTTACTCTAATATGTATGGCTAAATTAATGATAAGTATGGAAGTATGTTTTTTGATGTTTTAGAAACACATAATAAGGTTATACATGCTAAACTATGTGCAAGGATATATGGCATGGTTGAGTATCCATATATAATTGTGGCTATGCATTATATGATGATAGAATGTATTGGATATTCAAAATTATTCACATTAGGACTCATAAGATTTTGCTAGAAAAATAAGTATTATAGTTTTCTCAAGAGAATTTTGGTCAATATAGGTTACAAATGAAATATTGGGTGTATTAGTGTGATAAGTGGTTCAAACTAGGTTAAGTATATTATATGAAAAGTTTGGATTAAGTATGAATGGTTTAAATCTAATAAATGAGGAAAATGACCTTATGTGAGAATATAACCTGGGAGGAAAATTATTATTACATGTGGGAATGTTTGAGTTTAACCTTGATTTATGGATATGTTAATTACATTTATATTTTATCAATGCGTATTAAATTTGGGAATTACATGAGTCTAATGGGAAAATTTATGATTGAAATATGAAATTTGGGTTTGTAAAAAGGTAAATAGTAACCTTAAGGGTAGACTATTATTTCTTAGGAGTTGGATCTCAATTTTCATATATGATGTTAGTATTTTGGGTATGTTTGTTAAATTTTGGGGTTATATGAATATTATGGGAATAGTTATGAATAAATTATAAAATTTAGATTTTATAGGAAATGTAAAGAGTAACCCTAAAGGTAGTCCATTATTGCATGCGAAAGATATTAGAGTTAGACCAGAGTTTTTAGGTATGTTGTCAATAATAATATTTTGAGGATTGACATTAAAATTGGTGATAAAATGAGTACCAAGGGAGAAATTATGCCAGATATATGGAAATTGGGTTTGTAAAGGGAATATGGCTTGTCCTTAGGAGGATATATTAGGACACGTGATATGTTTATGTGTGTATGTTTGTATGATGACCTTGAAATGATAACTAGAAATAAAATATTAATCAATTATATTTAAAGATCATATTATTCATGACCATTTTACCTATTTGTTCCACTAGATGAGAATAGTGGCTTGGAGAGTTTTGTCTTGAGTTGTGTATTAATGATATCATTTCACTAGTTAAGAATAGTGGGATCCATAAAATCAAATGAAATAAATCATCTAAATAATCATAATCATCAAATAATATATTAATCACTTAATGTTAAAGCCATGTCGGTCAAGACCATTGTACCTGTTTGTTTCAACGAATGAGATTAGTTATCAGAAGCATTTTTCCTAGGTGCTATAGTGTTGAAACCATTCCACCCATTGAGAATGGTAGCTAGAAGCATTTTGCCTTGGGTTTTATATTATAGATGTTATTCCACTAGTGGAAAATAATAGGGTCCTTAAACTCAAGGTGATTAAATAAATAAGAATGATCATAAACATCGAGTACAATGATAATCACTTAAAGTGAAAAACCACATTAGTTAGAACCGTCACACTTGTCTATTCCATCAGATGAGAATAGTGACAAGAATTATTTTTCTCTGGGTTGTAAAGTGTTGGAATCATTCCATTGGTTGAGAATAGCGCCAAGGAGCGTTTTGTCTTGGGTTGTATATTTTTGATATAGTTCCACCAATTGAGAAAGTAGGGTCCCTGAAATGAATGTGAATAAATAATTGGAATTATCATAATCACTAAGTGGGTTTTGTTTATGGTTAATATTAATGAGATGTGTGTAGAATATGGGATATAATCTAAGGTGATGGTTATCATATTGAGATTGGTTATAATCATTCATTCAGAGAGTATCTCTTGTATGCTTGGTTGGTAAGTCATGTTACGTTCCAAATGAATGAGTATAAGAAGTATGTGGCTTTGTTAATATTTTTTTATCAGATATGATTATGTTAGTTCAATCTTTGTATGTGTAATTCAAAGATTATACCATATATTATTATGATGCCTTTTATGTGTTCCATGTAGAATTTTATATTAGTAATATATTAATGGTTACTTGGTGTCATTGTACCTAAGGGTTACTTTCCATGGGCCCTTACTTATTCAATAGGTAGTGGTCTCTATAGTTATCTTGTGAGATTAGTTGAAGGCTAATAACTGGGTTAAAAGTAGGGTTATCCGGTGTTTTGTTGGTATCTTTTGATTCCAATATTTCTTGAACTCTTATGTTTTTATATAATTTCCTTTAACTAAATTTTGTAATCACTAATGGTTGGTTTTACTTGGAATAATGTGAATTTTCTTTAATTCTCTTCACTGTGATTTTTATGATCATGTTATTAAATTAAGAGAAATAATGGCTTTAGCTTTAACACATGGTAAAAGAATGACAGAGAAAATCAAACTTATACTATGTGTGGAGGTAACACCCCATGTTTTTCTATTTAAGCATCCACAATTAGTAATTTAAACAAAATTTTTAGGTTCATAATTTTTGGGGTGTTACAAATTTTTGCAAGGGTTTTGGTTTTAAGGAACCAACATACTAGTTTAGGGAAATTGATTAACGGGTCGACAAAATTGATCAATCAAATTGTTGAGCTAAGAGACTTCTTCAAACATTATTTTTTCCTAAAAAAATCTTCTCACAATTTTGAAACTCGGTAATCAAACTCTAAGCTAATTTCTTATGAATCAATAACACCTTAAAATTTTAAACCAAAAAATTTCAAAGTGTCATAAAGAAAATTTAAGGAATGTTGCCATCACATCTATGATATGAGAGGTGTGATCATCACTTAACTGATGCTCAATGCAAGGTAATAACGAATGAAAGATGTATGCTCTACTAAGAATGAAACAATAATAATAAAGAGAATAAAAATAATACAGCTAGAAGGGAGTTTGAGAGTTTACAAAATCCTAAAATAGGAATCAATGCTAAAAATTTAAATAACTAGGAAGAAAGAAAAATACCCTAATGTAGTGGAAAAAAATACATCTAACTAGTTAGCCTAACTCTTACCTTATAAGGAATGTAACTCCCAAACCATAAGTAATGGCTAGCTACTTGCTCACGTTATCATCCTCATCATACTTTTGCTGAGAATCATAACCTTTCAAATATAGATTGGGCATTAGAACCCAATAATGGAAACCATAATATAAATCTACCTGTAGAGACAACATACATTCCAGTTAATAACATAATATTTTGAACGACGTCTAGTTCTCCACCATGAACAAAAGTCATGGAAACATACACATATAATAGGATATCACACCCACCAAATGTGGTCAGGATATAATGAAGGGGATTTTCTCAAAGGATACCACACCTACCATACATCGAATGCACCTGCTGCAAGGGAATATACAAATTGGGGTACTAGAACCACAATATTTGGTCAAAGTACATCAAGGCGTCTTGTATTAGGATACCTCACCCACAACACCTTGAATCCCTTCATTATAAGGACTACAAAAGTTGGATTACCACACACAAATAAGAAATGGATAATACAAAGTGCTAGGGAGCTTATGATGGGATACCTCAGTAACCCATACTAGACACCAATGCCATGTCAGCACGCCACTGTATAGTCCTATACCTCAAAGATATGCACATACCCTTCTACCGAACTCAACTAGGTAGAGAAGGAAATAGGTACTAAGCCTGCCCACTAAATCCCAGCTAGCTACCCCCATGAGTTGGAGAAAAAGGCTTAATTAAAATCTTAATCCATATTATTAATTACTAGGTGATATCAAAATTCACACTTTAATTCTACCGATAACCAATTAGGTGTTTCCAAGTGATGATACCCAACACGTCACAAGTTATATAAGCCACTAGGTGGGTGTTTAAAAATGACACCAAAATTAACCACTCAAGGACCATAATATTATCATTTTAATCCATATGAAATTCAAGTTAAAAATAGTTGAAATCATAATTAACCTATTGTAATTACATATAAATGTTAATATAGAAGGCCCAAAGAATGAACATTAAACATTAAGTAAACATGGAGAAATACATGCAGACTAGTCTTTTGATCCCTCGAATTTGTCAATTTGTTTTTTCTTACAGGACCAAAAAATAAAAATAAAATTAATGAATCAATCAACTTGTTGGTCCCACTAATCAACTCTTTAGAGGAATCTATTTGTTGGATTTGACCACAGTAGTGTAGAAAGTTAAATACTCAACCATGGCTGCTATAAGAGAGTGGAAGGTGAGGAGAAGAGAAAAGGTTAGATATGCTTGAAAAAGTATTTTTTAGAAATTTTTACCTAAATAAAAATCATTGAATGATCAAAATAATGTCAAAATAATCCTAAAGCACTAAAATATGCTTATTAGAACAAATAAATTCTCATTAGAAGTTTTCAAAATTTTTTAAAAGTTCTTTGAATCAAAATTAGAAAAGGATTTGAAATCACAAGTTAACTAGTAGATTGGTTTCAACAAACTATTTTAGTGGGTAATTGGGAAATAAAATTTCTAGTTTGTGAGCAACCAATCAACCGATTAAATAAAATATTTAATCAATGCACTTGAAATTCACAACTTCATTTAAATTTCACGAGCTTTCCAAAATGAAAACAAATTTACTTTATATTAACATAATTTTAAATATATTTTGAAGGATTTTTGGATGAGTTATTATAACACTAGCCCTATAAAAGATATTTTGCCCCTGAAGTCCACAAAATAAAATATTATTGTAAGATATAAAGCATAACAAAACCCTAAGCCATTAAGAAAAAGTTAAATAGCAATCCATAGTTAGTAAATAGGAGAAGGGCATTACCCACTTACAATTGGTGGTGTTACCTAGGTAATGCACCTAAGCAACACAACCCTAGATTCCTCGCCTTGATGTTATCCTTGAACTCCTAAGTGGCCTTCTGTAATATCTCATCTTTTTGTGAATGTGTTAAATGAGAAATGATTCCATTTGTTGGTGTTTGATTTTAATTCGGATCTATGATTGGATTTGCGGTAAAGTTGGATTTGACATGAGGTTGGAAAACTAAATTAAGCAAGATTTCAGGCAAACCAATCAACTAGTTCCTTAAACATATTGACTAGTTCGTCATTTCAGCAAAATGTTTTTAAATAAACCCGACCAATTAACTAGTTGAGGAACCAATCAACTGGTTTATAGAAAAGTCAACTTGTAGGTTAAACTAATCGAATAGTTGGTCGAGTAAAGTATATTTTTTAAACTCAATTTTTTAGGAAAAATTCTTATATTAAAGTAGAACATTGATAATCCATTCTAAATTGTTTCTATTGATTCTTGACCATTATCATGATGCATTTGGCCTAAAATACTGCCATAGATCAATCGGAAGAGTCGATTGGGATAATTAGGGGAGGAGATGACTTTAGCTTTGTCTTCTTCCACCTCTCTCCTCTGCACATTTCTAGGATCGTTGCTTTAATTTCATACTTGATTCTACTTAGCTAAGATATTCCTTCTATGCCCGCCTTCCATTTACCCTCTTGTATATTGCACTTCTGGACCAATCAATCTGTACTATTCCAGAATCACCATTTTAGCCCTAGAGGATAGTTAAGCATGAAATGGATGAAGTCTGTCTATTCAACTCAAATTTGAATGGTAGTAATTAATTTTTTTTAATATATTTTGACAACACTTATGTCTTGTATCGATTTATTGGCTAAAGGTTGCCCTAATCACCCATTCTATTTACCTTTCTTTTATCTACTAATATACTCTAACTCTTTAATTTTCACCTTCTCCCTTTCTACATAGAACCTTAGATTCAAATTCATTTGCTTTTTTAATTCTTTATCTAGCTCCCTCTTGTTTTAATTATTATGAAAGAAAGAGTTAAATTTAGGAAAAAAGGTTTAGTTGTTCAACAGAATTATCATTTGTTTTTTCCTTCTAGTGTATTATGCTCATTCTTCCCTTTCTATTTGAAGTTCATATTTGCAAAATTTATTCAATGATTTTTGAGTTAAACTTGTCCTTTTCTGGTTTTGAAAGTTGAGGATTTCATAAGTTTAGTTTTCTTGATTTAGGAAGTTTTATCTGCATCAATTAAGTTATTCTCACTTTTGAACTGTGTTATGATTAAGCTCACATGTTATGGAACTCTTAAATTTTGATTTAATATGTTAGTATGAGTATATATCCTTATAGAAATGGCATTGAATGGTTAGTTTATGAATTTTGAGAGACAAGGATGAATCTTGAGGAAAAATTAGGTTACGATGATTAATGGTAAAATATGCAACTATTGTAAGCTAGAAATGTGTTATGTGATGTTAAAACATGTTTCAATGTGGTATAATAAAGCATTATAAGCTTGATATACATGAAATGACTTTTTGGTGTAGTTGGAGGGCAAGTTAATAGACTCGTTAGGTCAAAACAATCGACTGGTTCCTAAATCAAACAACTAGTCAACCCAACCCACTGAATGGTATGCCTGTAGGGGCATTGGTCTTGCTCTCTACTTAAACCTATTAACTGGTTGGGTAGAATCGATCAACAGGTCCATGAATAGTCGACTGGTTTGTCGAAAATGATTGACCAGTTTGAGGAAGCATGAATTTGTGGGGATTTTTATATGACTATTTAATGGGAAAATTACATATATTAAAATTGATTAAATGGAACATGATCCATGACATACTCAATGGGTGATGTAAAGGATTAATGGTGAACTAGAAATGAAATGAGATTGTTTTTGAAGAAAAGGGTGATGAAACATGAAATGTTTTCTAGGTGGACTAATATGATGGGTAAGGCAAATATTAACAAATCATAAATGGAAATCCAACACATGGCCTTGTGTGATCATGTGACCTCATGAATATTTTACTAATCATGTAAAGCAAAAGACAATCAACCCTTGTATGGGTCTAGGTTACCAAATCCTCTATTAGCTATCGAGTTTACTCTATCTTTAGTCATTTATTGGTTTCTTCGGGTAAGATCCTAGTAGATCCTAGTGCCTTACCTACTTTGGACATTGATGATGTACTAGAGGGTACCAATACTAAAGGGTCTACTTACCTAGGTATATGGATTTGGCTTGGAATTATGTTCATTGTGGTTGGCTTTAACTTAGACATTAAATCCCTTAGTTTGGATAGGCATCCATGGTATGAGAGGCCATGGGGTGGTGCACAGTCCATCGATTGATGATGAATAATTGGATGATGATTGGAAGGAATTGCTGGATGACAAATAGTTGGATCATGATTGAAATGAATGGCTAGATGATGATAATAATTATAAAAATTTAGAATAAATACTTAGATAATGATTTGAATGAATAATTGCATAATGATTGAAACGAATGACAGGATGGTGACATGGACAAGCCTGTGGATAAGAAATGGAATAAGTAATTGGAATGAGAATAAAATAAGGATGTGGTAGATTTAGAAGATAAAGAAAAGGATTGGAAAAGAGGTAAAATGAGTATAAAGAAATAACATAATTGATTTAGCAAGTCAGAAAATAAACCCTAGTGTTCAATTAGATAACCCGTATGTATGTGTGACTACCTATGATATTGGACTATGAAAATGAGCATGATTCGTTATGAATTGCCTAAGTTATCCATCATAGTAAATCTTGATACATTAACTAATCATGATAGAGTAGGTACACTCAATTATGGCTTTGGAATGATGTGTGTTAAGTATGATTTCCATCACATGATATCACCTTCGATGCTTGCGACTTTCATTGAGGATATAACTTAGCTTACTAAGTACATAGCATATTGATGTGCCCATTTTCTTAGTCACCTACACATTCCCATAATAGAGGACCGTATGTAGATATTTAGGGATGATCAGTAGTGGGTCTACCTCATCTTAGGTTCGGTACTTGAGAGCATAGAAATCTAAAGGGTTATTATAGTCAGTGATGGACAGTTAATTTGGGGTCATTCCCTAACTTATTTTCTACTATAATAACCCTATATTCCAAGTTAATCATTCCCCTTGTGTGTGACTATGTTGGGAACTATTAAGGTACTGTGTTGTAAAAGTTTCTTTTAAATATTTATGTAATTTTATGTGGCACACTCTACTTTATTTCAATTGGTTTTGTTTTCATCCTTGTATCTAATATAGGATAGGTGGCTAATGTCTATCCTGTGTTAGGTATGGAATTAGTACCCCACTTTTCCTAAATCTAATTAGATCTTACCTTTTCCTCGTTATTTTAAAGTGAAATTTTTTGGTGGTCAAAAAATAGGGGTGTTACATCTCCTTAGCTCCATGTCATTACCAGAAGACCTTCACTAGCGGAACATCCTTAAGACATGTCTCATTAGTATTGGTTTCAAGGATAGTCATCGAAATCTACTCATATGACAATGCATTGTCAAGCTTAATTGTCTCTAGCTAAATAATGTAAGGTCGATCTACCATATACCTCATCGACTGAGAGATGTGAAAAACATTATACACACTTGAAAGCTTAACATGTAAGGTGAGTTGGAAAGCAACTCCAGCCTAATCCAAAATCTTGTATGGTATAATATATGCTAGGTTAATGTAATACCCCGTATTTTTAAAATCTAATTTTATTAAGCCTAATGATTTTATTAGCATAATTTGATGTAAATATTTAATTATTTTAATTTCGATTCGTTTTATGGATTTATCGACGATTTCGACTTCATATTTGAATTTAATTAATCGTTGTCGTTGCGGACCATTCTAGATATATTCGTTCACGACCATAATTTTATTATATTCATATGATTTCGATTTTCGGTTAAAAATATATAATTCCGTTCTTTCACGTGTTTTGATTTTTAATATTTTAGATTCGTTTTCTATTATAACTTCGTGGTGTGATTATGACTTTATTTTGGAGTTATATTTCGTTAACGAAATATATTATTTAAATTATGGAATTTTTGTTTAAATGGTTAAATTTATTTTAATAATTTTATCCGTAGAAAATATTTCTGACTTTAAATTTATTAGTTTTCGGTAATCGTTAATATTTTAGGAAAGTTTTAAATTAAAAAGGTTTTTCGGAAATTATTTATAAATTTCTTTTCGAAATTAATTTTTTTCAATTTTATGAATTTTGATTTATGGAAAACCGATTTCGGAAATTATTTAAATTAGTTTTGGTTTATTCGAATTTGATTCAAATATTTTATTCTATACTTTTAAATAATTTTTAGAGGTCTTATAATGTATTTCCGTAAATAATATAAATTTTTACGTTCGTTGCTAAATTCTTCAAAAAATGTTTCCGAAATTCTTTATATAGCTCTTTTATCAATTTTAAGCTTTCAAATTCTTACGAAATGATTTTCGTTAAATAAATTTTAGATAAAAGTTTCCAATAACAATTTTAAATATTTAGTATTTTATTTTGTACTTGTATTTGTAAAAAAAAAAGAGCCTAACCCCGACCGGCCGACCCCCCTCTTTTTCCTTTTCTCTCTTCTCTCCCTTATCTTCTCTTTCCCTACTTCCCGACTCCCTTGCCCTGCTATCTGCGCCTAGAAATAGCGACGTGCCTCCTCCTCCTTCGTCGGCCGCTGGCAACCTCCATTGCTACCACATGCCACCACCGGCGACGCAGCAGCAGCCGCAGCAGCCAGCTTGACCGCAACAATAGCAGCAACCACCAGCAGCAGCGTGGGAGCAGCAGCAGCAGCGACGAGCCGCTGTCCGGCTCCGGCGAGCCTTGCTGACCACCGGTGAGCCACCCTCGGCCCCTCGATGAAGCTTCCCTGGCCTTCCTTTGCTCCGATTTATTGATTTTCATTTGGTATAAATTTTTGAAAAACCCTAATATGGATTTGATTAATTGAGTATGATTTAGCTTGTGATAAGCTAAATTAATTGTTTGATTATGTATATATGTGCTGTGAGATTGATTTGGATAAGTTAATTGTATGGTTTATGTTGGAAATTTGGAAAATTGGACTTTTGGTTGGGTTATGCCCGAATTTTTTGGATCCGCCCAATTTGGGGATTTTGGATAAATTGATTATACAATATGTTTTTAAATGTATCTAATTTCATGTCGGAACCGTCAATTTGAGAAATTTATGCATAATTAATCAAAATTTAATTCCTAGGTTAAAATTCGTGTGTAATAAAATTGGGCCACATAATTGAGTCATTTCGCTCAATTGATTCTATAATATCGTTTGAAATGTATTTAATTTCGTATCGGAAGTGTTGATTTGGGAAAATTGTGCGTAATTAATTAGAATTGGATTTTTAGGTCAAAACTCTTGCAGGTCTAAATCGGATTGTGTAATCAGGTCGTTTTATTCATTTGACTATACAATTTATATTAGAATCTATTTAATTACATTTCCGAACCATCAATTTATATATTTTAGCAAGAATTGATAGGATTTGCGTCTCAGGCTCAAAAACCCTAATTATGCTGAATTGGGTATTTTTTTTATTGGTTTTGAGCAATTGATTATATGATATGTTATAAAATATGTCTAATTGCATTTATAAACATTCAATTTAATTAAATTAATAGAATTCAACCGAATTGTATTTTTGCGCCTAAAACCCTAGATTTTTATTGAGATTATGAAATTGGTTACTTGTGTAGTTTTTTTTTTCTAAAATTAAATTTATAGAAGTAGTTGAAATGATCCTAATTGTATTCTAATACCTTTAATTGGAATTAATTGATTTGAATTACCTGAGTTTGTGTCGTTGGCTTTAAAACCCTAATTTTAAAAACAGATCGTCTTGAATTGGTTAATCGGAATATTGTTTTGTTGAAATTGATTATCTAGATTTATCTAAAATTAGTGTAATTGTGTTTTAAAACTATCAATTTGAGGTAATCGAAGTGATTTGGTCGATTTGTAGTTTAGGCATTAAAAACCCTATTATTCGGGGATGGTTCTGTTAAATTGATTATGTTGTGTGTCTTTTATCTAATCGATTTCTATCTTTGGGTTTTAAATCATTTGATTTATATTTTAATGTTAAATCTTAATAGAGCTATGCTCTTGAGTCTTGAGTTTTGGACACGTTTTCCAAGAAAGATCGTTTGTATCCGTTTGCGTTTATTTAATTATAATATGTGAATTATTAATTGATAAGATAGTTTCTAACCTAGTTCCAATTTCTATTGGTGATCTTGGAAAATTTTCTCATGGATTGTCGAGCTTTCGATAGCTCTCCCTCTTTCTCAATTTGCTTAGCTAGCTTCGGATTTAGGTAAGTCATTACTTACCTTTACTTATGGCGGAATTTGGATGTATGTCTACTTGAAGTGGATGGTGATGACTATGATTATTGATCATTTAATCCTGTCCGGCGTATGCTGTATTCTGTGTGGTAATTTTATGTATGTATGAATTCATAGCCTCAATGCCAATGCATGTTAGTATGACGTTGAATATGGTATGTATTTGAGTATGTAAATGGTTGAGTATGGATTTGAAACTATTTGATACCTTATGCTGTATCTTTATGTCATGGAATTATTCATGTGGGCTTGGTTTATGGTCGGTTAAAATCCTTGAATAAAATACTAATAACTTAAAGTGAAAGATCATGTGAGTTGGGCCGAGGTGTAGGGTCCGTTCCACCAGACGATAATAGTGGCTGGGGTGTCCTGTCCCTGAGAGGTGATTCAAGCCGTTCCACCAGTTCAGAATAGTGGCTCAGGAGCGTTTTACCCTGGGAGGTGTAGAATCCGTTCCACCGGATGATAATAGTGGTTTGGGTGTGTTGTCCCCGAGAGGTGCTTCAATCCGTTCCACCGAATTAAGAATAGTGGGAGATAAGTATGATATGATTTAAGTAATGAATAAGACACTAATTATTTAAAGTGGAAGATTACGTGAGTTAGGATCAGGTTTAAGGTCCATTCCACCGGACGATAATAGTGGCTCAGGTGTCCTGTCCCTGAGAGGTGCTTCAAGCCGTTCCACCGGTTCAGAATAGTGGCTCAGGAGTGTTTTGCCCTGAGAGGTGTAGGATCCGTTCTATCAGATGATAATAGTGGCTCGGGTGTGTTGTCCCTGAGAGGTTCTTTAGACTGTTCCACCTGTTTAAGAATAGTGGGGTCCCTGAACTCATCGTAAATCAATAAAATCGGATGTAATAATGATTATTATCAGATTATTGGATTGGTGTTACTTAACATGCGATCGTGATTTCTTATACGCTTGTATCTTATGTGTCGTCATGTCTAGTAATGTACTCATGAGTATGAATCTGTGATCCTATGTTTTGTTGTATGTAATACTTGTATAATTGAGCATGAGAATTGTAAGCTAGAGTCTTCCATATCTTATGTGTTTTATGCTTCCTTCCATGAGTTTGGTAGTATTGATTTACTCAGTACCGGACCCGTACTGATGCTACCTTGGTTGAATGGGTCCTGTGATGATCCACTGATGGTGGGGAGCAGACCTCTTGTGCACATTTAAGATCGGGTATTGTTTTGGGGTGGAAGGCTTGACTTGAGAGAGTAGGCAATCCGGAATTTGATCTATCGGGATTTGTCTTGTTGAACTGTATTTGTTTTTGGAAGTTTCAAGTGTTGTATTTAAAATTTCAAGGGTATTGTAATTAACTTTCAATTTCTCGTACTTTAATAAGCTTTCAAAATTTGGATTTATTTCACAAGTTCCGTTGATTGATTCAGCGATGACTTTATTTAGTGAATTTATTCACTTGCAATCTACTTGTAGATATTTCCTTGTGGGAGTATATCCTCACAGCATAGATGTTATTTGAAATTTTGTTTGACAGGTTTTAGCCTTGCATCTAGCATGAGATAGATGGTGGACATCTATCTTGTGTTAGATGTGGCGGTAACATTCCCCAAATTCTCTTCTAGCTTCCGCTTTATTCTTTCAAATTTTTTTTAGGAGTGAATTTTGGGGGTGTTACAGTTAAGTTTTCCCTTCCAACAAAAATGCTTCACACCCTTGGTAGGGTAGAACATAAAAAAGGACTCATTCACCCATCTCATACTCATTAACCCTCCTCTATAGGTCTGTATAACTTTTCTGCTATTCTTAGGTAGCCTTCATCTGATCTCAAATTAGTGTAATTTGTCTTCTAGTGTCCTTTACCATCTCCAGTCCCAATATAGTTTTGTTGCTCGTGTTGCTTCAATACAAGGGACTACGACACTTCCATCCATAAAGTGTCTCAAAAGGTGTCATCCTTATGCTCACACAATGACTACTATTGAGTGAGAATTCTATCAATTCCAGATGATCCTCCTAACTACCATAAAATTTAAGAACACATACTTGAAGTATATCCTCAAAATTCTAAATAGTGCACTTAGTTTGACCATCAGTAGCTGGATGGAAAATAGTTCTCATCTTTAGCTCTGTCTTGAAAGCATCTTGCAACTTCTATAAGAAGTGTAATAAGGATCTGGAGTCTTAGTCTGACATAATATCCTTAGGCACCCCATAGTAATCTACCACTTGCTTCTTCTAAGAACTGGCCATCTCCTCCATACTCTAGGTCTAGTTCATCAATATAAATACTACAGATTTCATTAACCAATCAACTACAACCCATATCGAATTCGACCAACCATGAGTTTTCAGCAGCCCAACCATAAAGTCTGTTAACATGCTATCCCATATCCACTTAGCAACCTCCAATGGTTTAACCAACCTTGTCACACTCTTGTGCTTAACCTCAACCTTCTATCAAGTCAAGCACCTATCTAAAATTTTGCAACCTCTTGCTTCATATTAGTGACTAATATATCCACTTCAAACTCCTGTATAACTTATCCTTTACAAGATGGACAAAATAAGGTGCATGATGACCCTTCTCCAGGCTCTTCCTAAAACACCCCAAAAATCCTAATTTAGGAATTATGGCAAATAATGATTTATTAGAGAAAATTTAAGAAAATAGGTTACTTTATTAAATAAAGAGGAAATTTATTGAGGAAAAATAAGGAGAAAATAATAATTAAGTTATTTAGAAAATTTTGGATATTTTACTAATTAAAATGGGAGTTAAGGACAATTTATCCAAAATAGTCTAATTAATTTAAAAATAAATTTAGTTATTATACTTAAAATTAAATATCTAAATTAAATATATAAACAAATAAAGACCCAAATACCTCCAACCCAACCATTTTATCATTTCTCCATTTTCCTTTTTCCTTTTCTCCTTTCTTTTCTTTTTTTTTTCCTTCCTCCTCCTTTACTTATTTCTTTTCTTTACACCCCCCGACTGGGCCGGCCTGCGTAGCCCAGCCCTTCTTTTCCTTTTTACAAATTTTATCATTATCATCTTTCGGAATATTTTACTTGTTCGTATTGTAATTAGTATATTATTATCTTAACCCTAACACTTTTATTAGACTTAGCCTTAAAAACGCTAGGGTTTCTATCACTATAAACATTAGTGTCACTACTATTAGTTTTATTATTATTATTATTATTATTATTATTATCACTATTTTTCTACAGTTAGCATGAACATTATTATTATGAGAATAGGGCTAACGGGTCTAATAATATAAGTGTAACAATAAGTATTAAAAATAAACATATTGTGACTAGTAATATTTAGTATACTAATTCTAAGGTAAAAACCCTAGTTTTGTACAACGCCCCTACTAGGGATAAGAACCCTAACCTTAAACTAGAATAAGGGTTGATAGTATTTATAAGGGAAACTAATACTTAGCTTTTTCCCCTTTTCATAGGTGACCCCGATCCGAGCCCTAAGGAGCTAGAGGAGCGTGATCCAAGCCCGGTGCCTACCTAGGTAAGGACGAAGCTATGGTCTTGTGCTATGTGTGATGTAATGTGTGGGTGAATGATGAGCATGCCATGTTGATGTGAATTATGCATGTATTATGAAAAACCTGTCTTGTGTAGCGCAGCGTGGATCATGAGGTATGTTATGTGTGCCTTATATTATACGTATATGACATGTTCCATGTTTGATGTTGATGTTGATGGTGTGACTTGTTACGACCCTCTAGGACATACATGCTAGGGTTTTGGGTATCATGAAATGATAATAAAAGAACAATGGGGAAGTGGACGTTTGGGAAGTTTGCATGGGGGGACTAGACCTTACATGGGCATGACCCTTACGTGTGAAAAGTTGATTTGGGTTGTAAGTAAGAGCTTGGGAGAGTCTTGGAGTGATTGGAGACTTAGTATGAAAAATAGTACGTAAGTTGGTGCATAAGAGACCTTATTAGAGTTTGGTGTGTAAGTGGGTGTTGGGGAGTCTGCATGGAGCGTTTAAATTATGCATGGGAATGAATCTTACACAAGGAAAGTTGATTTAAGAAGTAAATAAGATAATGTCAAAGTCACGGGTCCATTGGAGACTTGGTTGCAAAATTTCACGTGGGTCGATGTAAGGGTGTCAAAGGGACCCAATTAGGGTTTTTGGGAGGAAATGAGCAATTTGAAGGGTATTAGGATAAAAATGATCAAGGAGGGATGGAGTATGGGGCTGAGAGTGAGAACTCACTTATATAGAGGATGAGTGAGGGTTTCTAAATGAGAGAAGAGATTTTGGGGTGAAAGAGGGAGGTTACTTGTTGAAGAAGTAAAGTGCTAGAGTTTAGTGCGGCCAACTAGGGTTGGCGTGGTCAATTAGGGTTTTGAGAGGCCAACTAGGGTTTTGTCGGTCACACGTGAACTTGGGAGATAAAGTAATACATTTGGGGAATTTCCTAATAAAAAAAATGAGGTGCAAGATAGAGAATAAAGTAACGTTTGGGTAAGTAAGAAAGAGTTGGGCCACATAGGTCCGATTAGGGTCTCCGAGGAGGAACCCTAGAGGGATGAGGACATACGGAGTCGATATCATATGTGTTGGGGTGGCCTATATTCTTGGAGATTGTGCCTTACTATATGCCACTATGCCTAAGTCTACGGGGGATGAATGTCGGGTGTGAGAAGAGGTACGAGTCTCAAAATATGGGACGGTCCCTCTAGAGGGGAAAGTAGTAGGGTATTAACCGCCCTATGCATTCTGCCCTGTGGTCAGAGGCGTTCTGCCCTGTGTGTTTCGTTCCGGTCCACCGGCTATAATAGTGGTCAGAGGCGTTCTACCCTGTGCGTTTTGTTCCGGTCCATCGGCTATAATAGTGGTCAAAGGCGTTCTGCCCTTTGTGTTTATTTCCGGTCCACCGGCTATAATAGTGGGGGCCTCAGCTCGATAGACCCAAAGTAAATAAGTTAAACCACGGGAAAAATACTAAGTACTTATAGTGAAACACCATGTGAGGTGGGGCTAGTCCGGTCCACCGGCTATAATAGTGGGGTTCCCGTGCTCACATGGATTATTGAAGAATGTGTGAAATGGACCTATTATCATTAATGAGAATAAAGAATAAGTCACCAGAAAAGTATTCAGACCTTATCTTGCGGGTTATCGCATGTTGTCTATATGATTGTGCTATGTGGTATGATTGTATGCTTGGCCTTAGCGCACCAGCGCCCTTACTCAGTATTGGACCCGTACTGATACTACCTTGATTGAGTGGGTCCTGTGATGATCCACCAATGGTGGGGAGCAGACCTCCTATGCAGGTTTGATTGGTTACTAATTGTGGGGCTGAAGGCTTGGCTTGAGTGAATAGGCGATCTGGATATCGGTCCCTTGGGATCTGTTTTATTTAGCTATATTTTGTACTACGCTTCTTGTTTTGAAACCGTACTCTTAAGTTGTATTCCTAACCGATACTCTAACAGTTGTTGACTCTTGTTTTCGTGAATGACCTATGTTAACTATGTACCTATGCTTTGATGATTCTTACTTAATGATTGTTTATTTTAGCCTTAGCACTTAGTATCGGAACGGTAGGAATGAACCGGTCTGGTACTAAGTGTGGCGGTAACGCCCCCGAGTTTACAGTTTTTATCCTTCGCTTTCGCTAAACCTTTTGATTTTAAATGAAAATTTTCAGTAGTAAATTTGGGGGTGTTACACTTCCTCTAAAGCTCCCTAGAACTGTACAAAACTCACAAATAGTTCCATAGGTTAGGTCAAACTAATCAACTGGTTCCTAGAACTGCCAAATGGTTGACCCAACCCATTGACTAGTTTGCCTACAGAAACCTTGATCTTACTCTTTACTTAAACGTATTACCTAGTTTGGTAAAACTATCTGACTAGGCTATGAATTATAGATTAGTTTGCCCAAACCAATTGAGTGGTTTGAAGAAAGCATAGGCTAGTTGAGTTTAACCAATCAACTACTCAATCCAAACCGATTTACTAATTAGTGCAACTAATCTATTGGTTGGGCTAGACTGATCGATTAGTTCGAATGGTTTGCATCATTTGCTTCCTTGTGGTTCAGTTATACTTAGGGGTTGTGTTTGAGACTATATCATGATTATTAATGGGATAAAATGCATACTATAACATGGATTATTAGCCTAATTAAGGGATTTAAATGGATCATAACTTATGGCTTATATTATGGGTAATGTAAAGGCTAAAGGTGTAATTCACTTATCATTAGTGATAAAATGGAAATAAGAGTAATAGAAATCAGTAAGGGAATTTATTAAACCCACATGGTTGGGGAAAATGGAAATAAAAGCATCTGTATGCAGTAATATGAGAATTTACCTTATTTTGCTTGTACGGGCCTGGTATGATTACCCATCCTTATGAATAAAATCATAATCACTTAAAGAGAAAAAAAGTTGAGTTGAGTTTGGATTTAGGTTACCCTATAGTCGATTAGCTATTGGATGTTAGTCAGCCTTCAGGAATTTTTGGGGCCTTCAGGCAGGATCCTAAGAGGTCCAGGTGCCTTACTAACTCTAGACACTTATGATGTGCTAGAGGTATTGATAATAAAGGGTCTAGTTACCTAGGTGGTTGGGTTCATCCTAGACTTATGTCCATATGAGTTGGCTTTGGCCTAAACTTTTGTCCATTATGGTGATTTGCTTTGGCTAGGACTTATACACACTTAGTGATTGACTTCGGCTTAGACTTTATGTCCCTTTTGGATAGGCTTCCATGGCATGTGAGAACATGGAGTGGTGCACAACCCATCGCTTGATGATAATAAAATATGGTTGTTAAAAAGTAATTGATCAAATATAAATGATGATTTAGAGAATGGCTAAGAGTTGGCAAGAATGGAAGTAATGGTATGATTGGTTAAAAATGAGGAAAGTTGGTTACTACACTTGGCTAATGGTTGACCTATCTACTTGATTATGAAATGTATTGATGAATCAACTATTTTTTCTATTATATGGATGAACTAAGGGTATAACCTAGGATTTAGGTAATTGGGATCAACCTTAGAGGTTCTTTGTTTCTCCTTTCTGTTAAGTGTGTAAATACTTATGTGGAACGCTGGTGAGTCTATGCATGAAGTATCCTACTTGTTGGAATTATACTTGATAATATGTCTTCATGTAATCCTATCTTTATACATATATATGGTCTTATTATGATGCATATTGTAATCTATATTTTTGTGTGATAAACTTTTGTACTTGTGTACATTGATGGAGAGACTTAGCTTGCTCAGTATGTAGTGTACTGGTGTATCCATTTACTCGGTCAGCTGCTCATTCCCATGAGGAGATGACCTTGTGCAGGTTTTTGGGGATGACTAGTAAAGGGACTACCTTAGATGGCTGGGACTTGTGGGTGAGGACATCTAAAAGTTTTTCATAAGGTATGTCCCCAACCCATGTTTTATAATTTCGTACTTTTAATGCGTATTCTGTAATAATTTGATCAGAATCTGTTAGGGTTGTTTATTGTAAACATTTTAGAATCATTTCAACTAAATCATTATTTATGAACTCTACTGTTTTAGTGTTTTGTCGGTTTAGCCTTGTATTTGATAAAGGGTAGGCGGTGGATGTTTAACCTATGCCAGATATAATGGTAACAACCCATTTTTCAAAGTGCTTTATGCTTCCACAACATATTTTAATGAAATTTTTTGATAGTGAAAAAAATGGGGTACTATAAGTTTGTATTAGAGCTTTTTCTTAAAAAAGGTATCATTTTCATTGATAACAGGGCTGATACCATAGGTTGTTAATAAATTAATTTCCTAAAGATTTTCCATTTTGAAGAATGTTTTAAGATGAAACCATATGGTTTCATAGAGGCATTTTTTAATATATAGATAATTTTGAGCTGATACCATATGAAGGTATCGGCCTTGAGCTAAATTTCTTTTCTTTATTTTTCAATATGTTTGGTTACTTAAAATACATTTGGTCGTGAGTGAGAGTTGGGTTAGGAATGTGTTGTAGTTAAGTAGTGTTTGTTTGTGCGAGTCTTAGTACTCGGTGGCCTGAACTTTAGCCTAAATTCTTTTATTCTATAGATATGATGGCCCTAACCGCCACCATGAACACATCAAATCCTTCATAGAGACTATCATAGTGTATATGGAAGGCTAGATTTGAGCACCTCAACCTCCAACAATGATTGCAACTACACCAGCTTAGGAGGATCGACTCAAGCTTGCTCTACTTCATCACCCGCCTATATTTGAAGGTTAGGAGGACCCTAAAATCTTGGCATGGTGGGTCTAAGATATGGAGAAGTCTTTCAAGCCCCTCAGTTACCAATGAGACAAAAAAGTAGATGAGGTTGTCTACTACCTCAAAAGAAGAGTAGATGCTTGGTAGTAGAGTATTCGGCATCGGGGTGGAGAACCCACGAGTTGGGGGATGTTCTTAGAAGCGTTGCAAGTCTGATTCTACCCAACTCACCTATACATGAAGAAATATGATTAGTTCATGGCTCTTCAGTAGAGGGCATGACCATTGAGGAATACTATACTTAATTTATGTCCTTGGTTCAATTTGCCACGGAAATGGAAGCTAATGAGGTGATGTAAGTTCACCACTTAGATTGGATTAGGGGTCCAATACCAGGAGTTATTGGTGGGAGTCACTCCGCCAAACATGGTTGGGATATACGAGAAAGCTTTGGAGGTGTGCCGAGTCATGCAGGCTTAGAGTGCCTAGTCAAGGAATAAGAGGAAGTTTGAGGGTCATTAGCATTCTAATGATCGAAAGAATTTTCTTTTTTTTTTTGTGGTAGCTCACCGTAGAGGTTTGGTTAGAGGTTGGGGTCAGTGGCCTAATTGGGATTTTTTTTATGGGTCGCGCAATGGAAAGACTACCATTGTAAGAGGTATGGGTCAGATCACTTGGGGGACAACTACTGAGACAATAAGGTGACGTGCCATGGGTGTGGCATGGTGGGACATCAAGCATTTGAATGTCGGGTCAGAAGTCCTATCTCTAAATGATTAAGACCTAAGCTTAGAGCACGAGAAATATTCAACAGTCACAGACTCAGATATCGAGATTTCCTCCATCACCAACCAGTGTTGTTAGTTGAGTGAGTTAGCCTAAACGTCTGACACCTCGCCCTTTCTAGCAAGGGAAAGGATTAACTAGCACCCTAGGAGTTCCATTAGCATGATGCCTTAACATGATGAGTCAGGCAGAGCCAGAATGCCAAGCCGGTGTGGTGACCAGTATGCTCAGTATCTCTACTCTTTTAGTGGCATATTATTTGACTCTAGTGCTTTTCATTCTTTTATAGCATCTACTTTCATGATTGGAGCTTCCTTATCTCTTGCTAGTAGTATCTCCACTTATATATATATATATATATATATTGCCTTTGAGGATAAAATCACATGCTCGAGGTGGTATCAAGGGGTTGAGTTGGTAGTAGGAGGGAATAAGTTTTCATTAGACCTCATATAGTTGGAATTGTGGGACTTCAAAAAAATTGTCAGAATGGATATGCTGGGGAAGTACCGAGCACTAATTGACTATGTGCAAGAATGCTTGGTTCTATGAGGACCAAAGGGTACCAAGGTTTCATACTAAAAGTATGAACCCAATCCCTCCATAAGGATCATGTCAACAATTGCGTTAAGTAACCTTATACACAAGGGATATCCACTCTATTTGTGTAGTGTTAGAGACACCAAATTAGTGGAAATCCTATTGAAACAAATGGCAGTATTTTGTGAGTTTCCTAATTTTTTCTTTAAAGTTATATTGAGAATGCCTCCAATTCAAGAAGTTAAGTTCACCATAGATGTTTTACCAATCACAGAGTCAGTATCTAAGGCTTTATACTAGATGGCACATGTAGAGATGAAAGAGCTTAAGGCTCAGTTGGTAGAGATTTTGGAGAATGGCTACATCTATCTTAGTATATCATTGTGGGGAGTGCCTATGCTGTTTGTGAAGAAGAATGGCAGCTTGAAACTTTATATTGACTATTGAGGGTTGAACCAGGTGACATTGAATAACTATTATCCTTTACAAAGGATATAAAACTTATTTGATCAACTCAAGCGGAGCCAAGGTGTTCCAAAGATCAATCTTCAATTAGGTTATCATCAATTGAGGATAGTAGAGCAAGACATTCCTAAGGTTGCTTTTCTCACAAACATTTGACAATAAGTTCATAGTAATGCCATTCTGACTTATAAATGCACCTATAGCTTTCGTGTCACCAATGAATTAGATCTTCCATCCTATTTTAAACCATTTCATCATGGTGTTTATTAACAACATTTTCATCTCCTCTAGTGATTAAGAGATGTATGAGCACCACGTAAGGAAGATATTAGCCTTGCTCAAATCACACCAATTGTATGCCAAGCTCTTGAAGTGTGAGATTTGGTTAGATCAAGTGCAACACTCCTAAAATTCACTACTAAAAAAAGAAATTTATTTTAAAATTAATGGAAGTAAAAAGCAAAAATTATAAATTTTAGGGATTTTACCACCACACTTAATACCAAACCGGTTTCCTTCTACCGTTCCAGTACTAAGTGCAAAGACTAAAAGATCAAAATAAAATTTCTTAAAAATTAGACTTCATTTAAATTAAAGTAGCGCAATAAACTAATTACAAGAATAAAAGCTACTATTAATCGTTACAATAATTGAGATTATTTTACAAGGAAATAAAAAGGTAAAAGAGCAACCCTGAATCATCCTCGGACTACCCTTACACTCTTACCTGATGCCTACGTGAATAGTAGCTATAATAGTTCTGCAAGGGACACTGCCCATTGAATAGGTAGAGGTCCAAAAATGAAATCCTTCAATACTATGATACTGAGTAACCCTTTATACCAAATTAAAAGACAGGCCCACATGCAACACATAATATATAACGATATAAAATGATAACATGCACAAGCATAGGGATAACCATAAGCATCTTAAGGAATAAAACACAGTGCAACACCTCATATATGAAGAAATGCATAGCACAAGGCCCATTCAATTAGTAATATCATAACATACCAAGAGAGAGACAGGTATCAAGGCTTAACGTATATTATAACAATAGATCATGAGGATGAAAGTAACTATTTTTGTCTTAAACCATTAATTAATCATTATTCAATCATCATCTTTCGAATTATATCTATGTGAGTGCGGTAACCCCACTATTATAGTCAGTGAACTGAAATATACTATAGGGAAGAATGCACCTGACCACTATTATTTGCTAGTGGAACAGTCTCCAACGCACCCTACATTTGGCCTCTATTATTCGTCAGTGGACCGGCCTGGCCATGACTCACATGGTGTTCCATTGTAAGTGATTAGTGTCTTCCCATACTTTATTAATATCCAATGTTTGGTTTATTGAGCTCAAGATCCCCCACTATTATAGCCGGTGGACTGGAAAACACTTCAAGGTGGAATACACCTGACCACTATTATTTGCTAGTGGGTCGGTGTCCAAGGCATCATGCACCTGACTATTATTATTCGCCGGTGGATCGGTCTAGGCCCGACTCAATAATCTTTCACTTTACGTAATTAGTACTTTATTCATGTTTTATTCAATAGGTTCATTTAATTAATTCAAGGGAACGAAAAAGGTCACAAATCGAGAGATACAAAGATATACTGGCCATAGAATCAAGCATTCTATTTCAAGGATCATGGTATACACAAAACCCTAACATGTACTTCGAACATATCTAACACACATTTCCATGCACACTTACAAACCAAGTGCCTCTTGCATGATTATGAGATAAACACCATATAACACCCTTAATTATCTATCCAACCCTAAGTTATGCTATGTTTTTGTGAGGCTCACTAACTCATCAAATACCCTTATCTTATTATTCACTATTACTTATGTCTTATTATGAAACTCATTTAATCCATTGACACCTTATATGCAAGTTACCAATTTATCCCCATCATCCTCACAAAATTACCGAAATACCCTTTATTTGTAAAATTACCAAGTCATCCCTTTTTATTTTCCATATTACCATGTTACTCTTCATGTTTGCATAATTACCAAAATAACCTTGCATGTGTTAGATCACCACATTATCCTCCATACTTACTAAATCACCCCTTTATACTTGTTACATTTACCATATTGCCTATTTGGTTAGTTGAATTACTAAATTGCCCCTCATACTTATTAAATCCATCAAATTGCCCTTTTAGTTGGTCAAATTACCAAATTATCCTTTTTATTTATTAAAATTACCAAATTGTCCCTTTGGGTTGGTCATATTATCTAATCACCCCTCATACTTATTAAAATTACCAAATTACCCTTTTGGTTAGTTACATTATCAATTTGCCCTTCTTAATTAATATAATTACCATTTTGCCCCTTTTACGTACAAAATTACCAAATTACCCTTCCTTTATGCCAATTTACCAAACTACCCTTTCTTTAATCCAAATTACCAAAATACCCTTCTCTTTATTAAATCACCATTTTACCCCTTTACTTTACAAAATTACCAAAATGCCCTTCCTTTTTATTAGTTTACCAAAATACTTTCTTAGTCAAAAAAATTACCAAACTATCTCCTTTTTCATGTGAAATTACTAAAATACCCTCCTTACTTGTCCATTTGCCATTTTACCCCTTTTACCCTTATAAATTTCCATTTTACCCTTATTATACAAATTTTACTATAATACCCTTACTACATAAAATATTGATATACATGCTCCATACACATCATCTAATACTGAAAAACGATGATTATTTTTTCATTAATACACATTAGCCCCTACCACACACTTCTTTAGGCCACACCTTTTGCACAAGAAAACTTACCAAAATGCCCTTAGGCTCATATTAACATTATTTATGTAAAAAATGGCCACATTAGCTTATCATATCAAATATATGTATTTAACCTTATCATTAGAAACAAGACTCTTTACACAACACATAAATTAACATGCTTTTCTTTTCATTAACAAACATATGCCACTAAACACATTATACTTGACAATATACATCATGCATATAAATCATATTAAAAATTCTAATGTGCTAGCATACATATACCCACACATTTTTGTAGGGTATAATGGTTACCTTATATTCAGCAATAATTAAACCTTATCAGTATCTTGGTAAGGTTTGAGCTTTTATTAATAAAATCAATACCTAAAAATAATATCAATATTTATCATATGAGAAGGTAAAAAAAATAAAAGGAATAAATATTATCAAAATACTTAATTAAATATGTACCAATATTAACCATTGTTATACCTCAAAATTGTTAGACAACTCATCCTACTCATGTAGTGTGAACTACATGCAAGAAGGAAGGAGGAAGGATCAATGAAAGGAATAGGAGAAGGAAGGGGTTGGTTCTAGTATGGGTTTTGGGAGTGGGGTAGAGGAATTGAGGAGGGGAGTTAGGGTAGTGGATGGGTGTAGGGAAGGAGTAGGGATGTTGGTGGTGGTCAAGGATTGATGATCGATGGCTCAGAGTAGTGGAGGCGATGGCTGTAGGGCTGGGAAATAGGGCAGAGGATGGGTGGAGAAGAAGAAGGAAGGGAAGAGAATAAGATAAAAGAGGGGCTAGTGGGGGGGTTTGGCTAAAGGGAGGATATGGGGTGGTTGAGGAGATATTAGGGAGAATCTTGGGGGCTGTGGAGGTGATGGAAGAGGTAGAATGGGGGCACATAATGGGGCTATAGGGTGGAGGCCAAAAATGAGGAAAGAAAAAGAAGGGAGGAGAAAGGTGGCTACAAGGGCATGTGAGGGTGATAAGATGGTGCAAGGAGGTTCATGGGATATTAGGGAGGTGGTACGGGTGGTCAACTGGGTAGTAGAGGTAGTGGAGCAAGAATAGGGAAGGTGGAGATAAGGAAGGAAGGAAAATAGAGAGGGCTCTACAGGGGTGAGGGAGCTCGAGGCATGTGGAAAAAATGAGTAGGAGAGAAGAAGAAAAAGAAGAGGGAGAGGAGAGGAGGCAGGCGCCGGCTAGGTGGTGGCAGGGGGAAGTTGTAGGTGGATGGGTAGGGTGGTGGGTTATAGGAAGAAGGAAGGAAGAAAGGGGCATGCGGTGTAGTGGTGTGTATGGCCTAAAATGGAAGGAAAGGGATGGAGGAGAGAGAGGGAGATAGAGTAGGTTGTAGGGAGGAGTTGTAGGTGGCATGCAGGCTGTGATAGTCATATAAGAAGAAGAAGGGAAGAAGAAGAAGTAGAGAAATAAGAGGTAGGTCGACCAAGCGAGGGAATAAAGGAGGGGAAGTAGGCTGGCCCAAGTACGTGTGGGAGAAAGGGAAGGAAAATAAAGTTGGGCTAGCCTAACCGGGTGGGATGAAGGAAAAGAAAAACTATGGGGGACTGGGCTAGACGTGTAAGGGAGAGAAGAAGGAAGAAAGGAAGAGAACGGGCTACTGGCCCAACGTGAGGGAGAGGCAGCCCAATGGCCCGAAGGAGAAAAAAAAGAAGAAAAAAATGAGGAAGAGAAAAAGGAAGGAAAGGGAGAAAAAAAATGAAAAAGGTAAAAGGAAAAAGTAAAATTAAAATAAATTTTTGGAATAATGGTATTTAATTATTAAAATAGATAAATTAATTTAATAATTTAAATTTTTTGAATTTAATATATTTATATTAGTTTAAAAGGGTAATTTTAGTAAAATAATGGCTTGAAAAATTATTTAATTAAAATGAGTATGATAAAATAACAATTATTTATTTTAATTTATTAAATATTCATATCCATTTCATATTTTAGAAAATCCATAAAATAATTAAATTAAATAAATTTAAAATTTAAATTAGGATATTGGGGAAGTATGGGGAATCTTAACTTTAGAGAACAGCCTTATAATCTTCATGATATGCTTATCTCCTTTAAATGTGTTATGTGCTTTTGACTTCAATCATGAATAAGGAATTAATCATTTCTAGTGAAAGATCACATGAGGCGAGCCAAGGTATTTTTAGATCCATTCCACTAGAAGATAATAGTGGTTCAAGAACGTTTTATCGTAAGAGGTGTTTTTGAATCTGTTCTATTGGATGATAATAGTGTCTTAGGTGTATTATTCTTAAAAGGTGCTTTATATGTTCTACTGAATTAAGAATAGGTGGATTCTATACTTATAGTGAATAAGAATATGGATTAACCTAATGGATAATATATTAATGATTTAGAGTTAAAGAGTAAGTGAGTAGATACAAAGGTGTTGAATATGGTCCACCAAATGATAATAATGGTTCAAATGTTTTCTCCCTAATAGGTGCCTCAGACTATTCCATAGGTTTAAATATAATAGCTTGGGAGAATTTTTTTCCTAAGAGGTACTGAATCCATTCTACTAGATGATAGTAGTGGCTCATGTGTGTTATCCCTAAGAGGTGCTTCACACAGTTCCATAGGATTAAAAATAGTTGAGTCCCTAATCTCAATGTAATAAAAAGAATGAAATTTTTTATATCTAATTAAGTGTCCTGGATTAATATTTATCTTGTAAGGATTTATGGGTCTTATATGTGTACTTATCATCTGCTATAAATGTTTGTATTTATTTTCATCCCTAACTCGATAAGATTGTGACCTTACTTGGTATCTAGCATAGTAACCTTCCTTTTTATAGGTGTTGCTTGTTCCCATGAGTAGAAGATACCGATGCTTTGGTGTATCTCTTTAAGTACCAATTAGATGATTTTAGGGTTGTTGATGCATTGTATGGGGAGGAGCGACTTTTCCTTTTCATGGTGTTTGGGTGAAAAGTTATGCATTCAGATGATATCGTTTACCTAGATACCTTTTGGAATCTTTGGTCCATGGTATCCCTTTGTTTGTATTATATTACTCTCTATTTACTTTAATGGTTTTAGACTTGTGATTGATGTGAGGATGGTATGGTAAAATAGACTTTCATCAATTATCATGGTAATACCTGATATTTTTGTTATAAGCTTTCATTGTAAAATAAAATTTTTGGACATTATACTATGTTTTTTTGGGCACTAATGAGGTGTATAGATGACTTAGGACACTCTACGTAACTACTTTTGATTATTTTTATTCTACTCATCATTTTTATTAGAAGTAATTATATCTACTTCATTACAAAAAAACACTAAATGATTCAAATCTTAAATCAACCATGGATCATGTTTAGGATAATAAAATCATATGATGATATATATTAAACTTGATCTATCGATCATATATATTAACATAATATCACCAATTTAACAAAATATAAAGAGAAATAAGAAACCAAAAATCAAAAAGATTAAGATCCAATTATGTGGCTTTGATAATAACAACTTGTAGCAAGTGTACATGTAACAAATACAAAATTGAAGCAACTCCCTTTCATACAAAGCCAAATATGAATATTATACTCAAGGGTAGCCAACTAAGAGACCCTTCAACACATGCATAATACAATTGAGGTTATAAATGATCGAGTATAGGGCATGGTTAGAAGGGTAGTCCAAGTTTGAGATCATCATCTTAATGCTAGAATGGAATAAAGAACAGAAGTGAAAGGATTAAATTTAGTTACCTACAACCAAAGAGGCTATCCAAACCATCAACCAAGGTACAACTATTTTGAAGATAAAGGTATAGAGCTTGACCTTCCTAATTTTTAAGGTGAATTAGATGTTGAGTTATTTTTTGAATGGTTGTATGAAAGTGAAGCAATATTTGAGTTTAGGGAGTATGATGATTAGCGTAAGTGTAAGTTAGCAACTCTCAAGTAAAAAAATATTTCTTGATTTTTGTATAACAATCTAAAGAGAATATGTGAGAGGTAAGATAAAATTAAAATTAAATCTTGGAAAAGGGTAAAGAAACACCTAAGAAAAAAATTTGTACTTAAAGAGTATGAGCAAGAGATATATATCAAATTGATAACTCTTAGGCAAGGGCTTCTTAGTGTAGAATAATAGACTAAGGAATTCAAAAGATTAGCACTCTTATGTGATATGCAAGAAAGAAAAGAACAAAAGTATGCTAGATACTTAGGTGGCATTAACAACTTGATTAGGGAAAAAGTTAAAATGTTTTCTTGTGATTATCATAAATATTTGAATAAGATGACAAGTGCTTCAACTCTTACATCTAACAAAAATAATTCTAATACATCTACATTAGAATTTGGAACACATAGCTATTCAACTAATGATAAAAAAATAATCAGAACCAAGATGATAAAGGTAAAATTAAAGTTAAATGTTCACAAAGCATTGTTTAAAATGTAAAGGGTATGGTCATTTTTTAGGTAATGTCCAAATCCAAGATTTTTGATCTTGAGAGAAATTGAGAACATGGAACCATTTATTAATGATGATGACTTTGAAACTGAATCTAATGATGATGTCTTAAATATGTATAAAGAGAATGGAAATCCTTATTTTATACTAAAAATGGCATTAATAATATAACCTAATGATCAATCTACACAAAGGGATAACATTTTTAAAACTAAATGTGGAATTAGCAATAATGTTTGTAGGGTCATCATTGATAGTGGTTTATATACTAATTTTGCTAGTGAAAATGTGGTGGAACCACTAGGACTAGTGACTACTATCCATTTTAAAACACATTCCTTATAATGTCTTAAGGAAATGTGAACTTAAAAATTATGATTCTAAGGAATGAGTTGAGTTATTCCAAAAGCTTTATCAACAAATTAAGGGTAACATAGAACAAGCTAATTAAAAATATCAAAAAACAAGCTAATAAAAATCATAGTTAACATGTATTTTCTCCTGGTTATTTAGTGTGTTCACATTTACATAAATAAATGTTTCCAAACCTAAGGAAACATAAACGAATGTCAAGATCATATAGACCATTTAAAGTCTTTAGAAATTTTGGAGAAAATGTTTACGAACTTGAACTATAGGAATTATCTAGTAGTGTTTCAAGGATGTTTAATATGGGTGATTTTTCTCCTTATTTTAGTGATGTCAATTTGAGGATAAATTTTTCTCAATTTAGAGTTGGGCCAAACCCTTCGTATTGTCCGTTACTTAGGTCGGTGTGGTATCCTAGCTTTTTAGCCCACATGGCGGGGACATTCAATGTGTTGTCCCACTATCAGCCCCCTTGGTATACTTTAACCATGTGTAGTGTGTGTGGTATCCCAATTGTGGGAGGTGGACTCAATGTGTAGTTGGTGTGGTATCCTCAAAGAAAGGACCTTCAATGTATCATGACCTTGTGTGATGGGTGTGGTATCGCTTTGTGATTATTGTGTTGCCATGACTTTTGTTCATGGTTGAGAATTGGGTGTGGTCGATTGAACTTTCTTTTTAACCAAAAATTATGTGGTGCCTAAAGGAGGAATTCTAATATCATTTATATCGTATGAATTGCATATATTCATATATTTTTATACTTACCATGATTCCATGCACGCATGCCTTATTGTACATGAGTTGTACTGATATGATATTACCTTGTTGTTATATAACTTCAATATGTTGTATGAACCTTACCATATTTTAGGTATTATGTTTTATCAGTACTTCACCATACTAATACTGCACTTGGATGGTTACTATAATGATCCAAATTCTACTTAGGGGAGTAGAGAATGATTTGTAGGGTTACGAATCCTATTTAATGTATACTAAGGGTGATGATGTGGGCCGTTAGTGGGTAATTGCTTGGGTTTGTAGTTTTATGATTATGCTAAAGAGATAGGCTACTATTTATTAGTATTTTTCCACTATGTTAGATGTTTTTTATTTCCGAATATTTAAACTCTTAGTTTAATATCTTGTATTTGGTTTTTTAAAACTATCAAGTTCATTATATCTTTACTATTGTTCTTATCTTTTTTTTTTCTTGTATTGTCACATTATTATTATGATCATGAATTCTTTTGTTCCTTATTCTGTTTTACCTTGCATGAGGGATGTGGTAGTAACATTCCCTGATTTTATTTTTCAAATGTTTCTGCAATGTCCTACTTTTTTTAGTTTAAAAGGTGATACAAGTTGGTATCAGACCTATGGTTTTAAATCCTAAAGCTGTTTTGCAAAAATGAATTCCTTGAGCTTGATCCAAAGTAGTAGAATTGGATTTAATATCCAAGTAAGCATTGGTTTGGGTTGGGATTTAACCATTATTTTATAAAATAGGACTAAGTTATGACCTTATGTGTAATGTGGTACCCTCATGTGTACTAATGGTATAGTTAGTATTAGATTCCTTTCTAATGCGACTTAGCATTCTAGGGTTTTAATGGCTGAAAATATTCATTAAGAGCATTTCATGGAGATAATTGAAGCATTTATGGAGTGATAGATTCAGCTTGAGGAGGTTCTACAACCACCACCACCACCTCCTTTTCCTATGCCACCATTAGAGAATCGACTTTGTTTGGTTAATCTTCATTACATTTTAGAGGAATACCATATACTTAACCAGGTTATAGTGAATAACCATTATCCTTTACCATAGATTGATGATCTCTTTGATCTACTATGTGGGACTACAGTGAGATCCAGGCATTATTAGCTAAGGATTGAGGAGAAGGACATACTACAGACAACTCTAATGATGACGTATGGCCATTATGATTTCACCGTGATGTCCTTTGGACTCACAAATGCACTAATTGTGTCTATGAATTTCATGAACCACATCTTCCAATAGCATATTGATCTGTTCATGGTTTTACTTATCGAAGATATTTTGATTTACTTGTGAACTTGTGAGGAACACAAGCAGCACCTTAGGAATGCTTTGGAGTTATTGAAGACTTATCAGTTGTATGTCAAACTCTCAAAATGTGAGTTTTGGTTGGACGAGATAGTTTTCCTTAAACATGTCATTTTGAGGGAAGGTGTGTTGTTAGATCCTTTAAAGATTTGAGTAGTGTTAGAGCAGACTACATTAACAAACGTCATAAAAGTTGGCAGTTTTCTAGGGTTAGTAAGCTACTACAAACTATTCGTCAAGGATTTTCTAGGATCACTCATCTTTTGACTACCTTGCTGATGAAGGTGATGCGCTTTGTTTGGGATAGTAAATGCATAGATGCTTTTGAGGAGCTCAGGATTAGGTTGACCTAAGCTTGAGTGCTTACCTTATCATATGGTATAAAGGGATTCAATGTGTATAGCAATGCATCCATGTTTGGACTATAGTGCATGTTGATGCAGCATGGGAGGGTAGTGGCCTATACTTCTCTCCAACTGAAAGAGCATGAGCAAAAATATCTCACAAACAACCTTGAGCTAGTTACAATGGTTTTATCCTTAAAGATTTAGAGACATTAAATATATGGGGTACAATGTAAGTTCTTCACAAACCATAAGAGTCTCAATTATATCTTCATGCTAAGAAAATTGAACATGAGACAGAGGAGATGGCTGAAGTTGGTTAAGGACTACAATTTGAAGTTGACCTACAACAAGGGTAAGGTCAATGTTGTATCATATGCTCTTAGTAGAAAGACTTTGTGTGCCTTGGGTTCATTGGTAATGTCAGATTAGATTTAGCGAGATCTACAGAAGTTGAGCATTGAGATCATTGGACTTGGGGATCTTGAGATGGATGAGTGCCCTCTCAATCACCTCAACCATCTTTAATGAGATTAGAGCTTTTTAGCTAGGAGATGACAGGCTTAAGTAGATCAAGAAGGCGATATCCAAGGGTAAATTAGCGGGTTTTGAGATTTTTGAGGATGGAAATATCTGTTTATGAACACAATGGTGAGTTCTGTAGAGCTAAAAGGAACTTAAGTGAAGGGTCTAAGAGGAAGGTCATCATACACCCTATTCCATCCATCCTAAAGTGGATAAGCTGTATAAGGATTTAAGATAGATCTATCAGTGGCCACATATGAGGCTAGAGGTTGGAGACTTTGTGGCTTGGTGCTTAATGTGTCAAAAGGTCAAGGTGAAACACAATTGTCCTACAAGTTTAGTTCATCCATTAGAGGTCATAGAGTGGAAATGGGATAGTGCTTTGATAGACTTCTTGGTTAGATTCCCTAAGATGCGTAGTTGATTGAATTCAATCTTGGTTGTGGTTGACTTGTTAACTAAGTCAGCAATATTCATACTGATGAAGTTAGCATGGAGTATAGAGAAGATGGCTAGTGCATATAGGAAGCATGAGGTTCAATACCATTTGGTGCCTAAGGATAATAAGTCGAACTGGGATTCTAAATTCTTGTTGCACTTCTGGCAGAAGTTGTAAGCTGCTTTTGAGATACAGCTTAAGATTAGCATATCTTTTCATCTAGATATAGATAGACAGACTAAGTGTATTATTCAAACCTTGGAGGATATGCTTTGGGATTGCATGCTTGAGTTTCAGGGGACTTGGGATGATCTCCTAGATTTTGTAGAGCTCTCCTACAATAATAGTCATCATGCACCATAGAGATGGATGTGTTGGGATAAGAGATGATAGAGGATACTATGAGGCATATCAGGATGGTTCGATACCTAATGAAGGTAGCCCAAGATAAGCAGAAGAGCTATGTAGATCTCTGGACGAGAGCAGACAAGTTTAAGGTAGGCAATCGAGTTCTTTGGAGAGTTTAGCTAACCAAGGGAGTGATGCATTTTAGTTGTAAAGGAAAGATTAGCCAGAGGTTTTTTGGGCCATATGAGGTTTTAGATCAGATTGGAGAGGTTTCATACCATCTTACCTTCCTTATGGATCTTTCACACATCCAAAACGTTTTCCACATCTCTAAGTTGAGGAGGTATGTGTCAGATATGTCATACATCATTCAACCTGAGTTGATCAATCATGATGAGACATTAACTTACAAGGAGAAAATGTTAAGGATCCTTAATTCCAAGACTCGGGGGATGTGTTTGAAGATTGTTCCACTCATGAAGGTCTTGTGGTCACATCATAGGGTAGAGGAGACCACTTAGGAGTCTGAGGAGGAGATCAAGATAATTTTTTTAGTTGTTTTCTTAGGAGTGTTGCATGGGTAATGCTGCCTCTTTTAAGGGGATAATACAATTTTCTTATTTATTAATCTACAGATGTTGTATTCTTTTGGTTGATGGCTTAGAATTTTCTTATGTTTTGAGGGGGTAGCGTTTCTTTTGTGGACCTTGGAACAAAGTCTCTTTTAAGGGGGTAGTGTTGTAATAACCCGTCCTAAAATCTTTCATATTATATTTTGAATTATTTTGATATAAAATAAATAAGTTTTAGTTTTAAAAAGGACTTGAAATTATAATAAAAATGTGAATTTCAAGGTTATCGACTGATTGGTTCACATAATTGATTGGCTGGTGCACTAAGAAAATTCACATTCTTATTATTGACAAAATAGTAGACCAGATTTCCCAAATCCATCGACTAGTTGTCCTAGGACTTTAAATCCATTTTTTATTTTGATTTAAATTTCCCCTTAATGTTTATGAAAACTTCCAATTAGAGTCTAATTATTCTAATAAACATGTTTTTAGTTCTATGGAATTATTTTCACATTATTTAGATTATTGCATAATTTTAATTAGCTAAACTTTTCCTAAAATTGTACTTTTGAGACAAGATTCACCATTTTCCTCTCCCTCACTTATCCCTCTCTCTTTAGGAAGATGGGGATACGAGATTAACTTTGTGCACCATCCCTTGACTTGCCAACCCACTACCATGCTCATTTCTACAACACTCAACTCCCACCACCCCATCGAGTCAGCCCTCATTTCCTAGTTGCCCACACTCAACCTCACTAATATCATCCCTCTTTCTCTAGAGAATGTTGACCAGCCTTTCCTCTATACTTTTCATTTCTGATCCATTCTCATTTCTCACTTATGTTCTTATTCTCTTCTCCCTTATCCTTGTGGAAAATTTCCCTAACTATTAAGCATCCTTTCATTTTCCCTCTTCTTCCCTCTATTGAGAAAAATAGAGGTTTTCTCTTATTTTCTCCCTTCTTTGTGCAAGCATTGTGCACCTTTATCTTCTTCCAATCTTGGTTTTAGTTCTCTTTTGCTTTCCTTAAGGAATGAAGAATTATGGTTGAGAAAGGTTGAAGATTTCAGCTCTTTCCTTAGCACCATATTTTTGAGATAAAGGTAGCTTTTTATGTTCATCTTCTTATTCTAACTTTTATTTGATTTAATTAAGTTTTGAAAGATGACTTTTAATGGTTTTTACTATGATTCTATTAGGAATCAAAGTTTTACTATATAATCCATCTAGTAGGAGTTTTATGTTAAAAGAATTGCTTAAAGGTAAGGCATTTTTTTTCCTTAACGTAAATAAGTTTCTATGATATATTTGTGTTCCATGTGTGGTGCTTATATGAGTATGATCTAAATGTGTTCCATGATCTGAGCATGTGGTATAATTCTTTGCAAGTTAGTACTGTAGGAACTCTCTAGTTTTGAAGCATAAAATTGGTTGTTTGAGCATAAATTGTTTAAGTATGTAGATTACCTTTTATCCATGTAATTCTATATGTGCAGCATGTGTTTATATGTGTGATTTAACATAGAAGCATGCAACGAATAAAATGATAAATTGTGGTAAATATTGTTGTGTGTTTCAGATGTCTGCTTACCATTTTATCCAAACTAGTTGATTGATTCATAGAACCCATTAACTGGTTATGCAAGCAGTCAAATGGTTTGGAGTTTTGGATTAGTTGATCATGGGACTAGTCGATTAGTGTTATAAACCAGTCGATTGTTTTTGATAAACAATCGATTGGTTTTTCAAACACATAAACTATTATCCCAACAAAACAAAATGGTTTGGTCTCTTCTTAGACACTTCGACCTGTTGGACCAAACAAATCAATTGATTTCTATGATTAGTTACTCGATTGGTCAAACCCATTGATTTGTTTCTCTACATGAAAAATAGGTTGGTCTTTGCTTAGACCTATTGATTGGTTGGATAAACTAGTTAACTGATTCCTCAGAATAGTCAATCGATGAGGCCAACCGGTCGATTGATTCTTTGGTATTGTTTTGGCCTAGGTCTGGTACAACTAGATAAAATGATAGTTATGAGTAACCAATCAACTTGTCTAGTTTGAAGTTGCTTGATTTGTTATAATTTGTTGCATTTCTCTTAGACCTTTTTTTGTTGATACCTCTATGTATGTACAACATTTTAATTATGATTTCAATTTTGATTGACCTAATTTAATAAGAATCACCATGATGGAATTATAGACTTGAATTATTGTTAATTTTGGTGTCATCTCTAAACACCAATTTGGTGTCTTTTACCCCTTGTGAATGAGTTTGGTGTCATCTCTCAATAATCAAATGGTGGATTTATTGCCTTGTAATAATTTTGGTGTTATCACTTGGAAACACATAATTTGGTTAAATATTGGAATTTACTTGTGTTTAGTGTTATCACTTAGAAACACCCAATTTTGATAGGCGTGGACATGTTATTTGTTATATCACTTGTAATATTATTAATTGTTTATGATTACTTTTGAGTCTTTTTCTCCGCTCTTGGGGTAGTTGCCTAAAAATAGATGGTGAGTCACCCTTGGTTATATTTTTTTTATTATATACCTATTTCCTTCTCTACGTGGTTGTGGTTAGTAGGGGGTATGAGCATATCTTTAAAGTATGGGATTATACTATGGCAAGCTGGCATGGCATCGGTGTCTAGTTATCGTAGGTGAACTACCCCACTACAAGACCCCTAGAACTTTATATTGTCCATCATTGAGAAAGGTGCGGTATCCTAACTTTTTAGCCAATGCGATGGAGATAAAGTGTGGTAGGTGAGGTATCCCAGTATCAGTCCCTTGGTGTTCTTCCACCACATATGTGGGTGTGGTATCCTAACTTGTGGTAGGTGCTCTCGATGTCTAGTGGGTGTGGTATCCCAAAAAAAAAAGCCTATTCGATGTATCTTAACCCTGTAGGGTGGCTGTGGTATCTCATTGTGGTTATTGTGCTATCATGACTCTTGTTTATGGTGGAGAATTGGGTGTGGTTGAATAAACTGTCTTATTAACTAAAAGTTGTATGGTAACTAAAAGAGTAATTATAATATAGTTTATGTCATATGAATGGCATGTATCGCTATATTTGTATATTTCCATGATTCCATGCAAGCATGCCATGTTGTACTTGAGTTGTACCGATATAATATCACCTTATTGTTATATGAATTCAATGTGTTATATAATCCTTACCATGTTTTAAGTAGTATGTTTTACTAATACTTCATCATACTGATACTACATGTGTAATCACTATAATGATTTGGCTTTTAGTTTGAGGAGTAGAGGATGCTTTGTAAGGTTACGACTCTCAAATTATGTTGAGGGTGATGATGTGGGTCGTCGGCAACCATTGCTTGGGGTTGGAGGTTTATGATTGTTCCTAAAAGTTAGGCTTATCAGTTATTAGTATTTTATGCACCACATTGGGATGATTTTATATTTCTGATTATTTAAGCTCTTGGCTCAATTTCATTTATTCGGTTTTATAAAGCTATCAACTTCATTCTATCTATACTATTATTTTAGTTTCTCATGGTTGATGTGGCGGTAACACTCCCTAATTTTATTTTTCCAAATCCTTTCGCATTGTCTTAAAAAAAATTTTATAGTTCAAAAATTAGGGGTGTTACGTGCTCACCGGTGGTGCTGGTGGCAACGACCGTTGGTTGTGGCAAAGCTATAATATACTGTAGGGATTTTGATCAATGAGGTGGAGGTTCTAGGGTTAGGGTTGGGGATGGAGGTAAGATGTAAGGGTAGAGGTGGATGGGTGGCAATAAGGTGGTAATACCTGTGGTCTACAAGCGGCAACAAAGATGGAAGTGGTGGCTGGTGGTGGTATATGTCAGAAGGATGGGCTTAGGCTCAAAGAGAGAGAGAGAGAGAGAGAGAGAGAGAGAGAGAGAGAAGGAGGAGGAGAAAGAGAGAAGTTAGTATACGACGAAAGTGTTGTATCGAGCAAGCAAGGGAGGAGGAGAAAGAAGGGAGCTCAACTAAGGTGATGGGTGATTGCAGGGGTGGTGTTTTTGGTGGTAACATGTAGCAATGTTGTGAGGAGAAGAAAATAGAGTAAGAGAGGATGTGGGTCTCTTCAACAAGAAAGGGAGAAAAGGAATGAGTGGAAAGTGGTGTGGAAAGAAGGCCATATTTATTGCATTTGTGTATATGTGTTTTTATCTGTGTGTGTGTGTGTGTATACACTGAGTATATGGCTAAGGGGATCCATGAAAAAGGACAGAAGAAATAAAAATAAAGGAAAGGGAGGGGGATAGCATACAAGGTAGGTGAGGAAAATATGCAGAGGTATAGGGGATGGGTTAGTAGGTGAGTTGGTGGTGCTGAGGGCAGGCAGCACAGGTTGTACAAGCAGGGCAACTACATGGTTGAGAAAGGGAAAGAGGGGTAACATGTGGGGGCTTTGTAAGGTCCTGTTTAGGCTAGAAGAGGAAAAGGAAATGGAAAGGAAGAGGAAGATAAGGGTAGGAGAGAAAGAAAACAAAAAAGAAAAAAGAAAGAAAGTTTGGTTAGACCATCGTGGCCTGAGAAAAGGAGGGGAAGAAAGAAAAAGAAGGAAAGGTATGGGTTGGACGAGAGTAGAGTAGGCTGGGGGAGGGAAAGAAAAGAAAGTGGGTGGGGCATGGGGAAGGAAAGAAAGCAGAATAAATGGTAAAAGAGAAATGAAAGAAAAGGGTTAAAAAGGGAAAACAAGAAAAAAGGAAAATGAAGGTTAGAATTAGAATTAGATTAAATTTAGAATTAATATGAATTCAATTTATTTTGGTTTAAGGTATTCAATTAGGAAAAAAGGGGTAAAATTATCAATATTAGGATGGATTTAAATAGAAGTAAAACAAATATAAAATACTCAAGATAAATTAATTAAAGAATTTATCTAGGTTTATAGGTTAAGAGTTAAGAAAATTACTTAAGCTATAATTTAAGAGTTAAGTTCTTAGATAAAAGGCTAAACGTTCTAAATTTAGGTTATAAAATTTTGTGGTGTTACAGTTATAATTTTCTCTATGAGACTGTTAGCTCTATTTGATGAAGAAGGGTAGATTAGCTTAAGGGTGGAAGGTAAATTTTCTTTAGCATGAAATCAGATAAGTGGTGCCACAATGATATTGCTTGGAGAAATATTATCTATGTCTTGGGATTACAAATTTGATATATTAATGACAAGGGTGATGTTAAATGAGGATGTAGGGAATAACTGATTTGCGGGTGTTAAGGAGAAATGATATAACTTTTATAACTTATTTGAGATATTTGGAGAATAAGAAGTAGAGGAATAAAAGGAATGAGCATTATGTTTGAGAAAAAGATCTTTCAAATATGTAAGAGACTTATCAGGTCTCTTGAGAACTTATGACTATTATTATGGCAACCACAATTCCACACATTCAACTACCATCAAGAGGTTCATTCCATTATATTCCTTTCCTTATGGAAATGGTGGGAGGTGTTGCAAAGATATAAGTAGACAAAGGTAACAATGGTGTAGTAGGTGTTATGACAAGGAATAATCCAAGGAAGGGAGGTTCGTTAAATTATACAAAGAAATAGTATAAAATTTTAGATTTATTGCTCAAATTTGATGTAAAAGATATTAATATTTCTAATGCAAAATAGAGCACAAAAGTTAATGTATATGAAAGGTATTAAATTTGGAACTAGAGAAAGTGAATATTTTTAAGAGATATATATGTAGTGATAAAAGAAATTTGGAAATTCCTAGATTTTGATTCAGAAGATAAAGAACTATCTAAGATGAGTGTATTCATTATAAAGGGTATCTTCTTGAGATTTGATAGTAATCAATTGGTTATTAGGATCTCTTGAGAAAACGGAATGTCAAATAAAAGGCTTCCATTACCTAAGAAATTGTTCCTTTTATAATGCACTATAGTAGCCAAGATCATGTGGCTTTTTTGACCTAGAAATACACTCCTTACAGGCACATAGGAGTAGGGAAGATGAATCTTGATCAATGAGACTCTTATTTACATTACCTTATTCTTATTAAAATTAACAATTTGAATTTTACAAAAACTGATACAGTTTATCTTTTCATTCTTTACTTTTCTTCTTTCAAGCTTGGCAAATTTGATGCCTCTTATATTTTTATTTTTTCTCACCCATTAGTGTCTATAGTTTGTTTGAAGGATTTTAATGTGTAATTTTATCTTTTCTCACCCATTATTATGTATTTTTTCTTTGATAAAATTAATCCATAAGTTTGTTCGTTACTTCTCATTTTGATGTATTGTCATCGGATAGATGTACATGCATAAGTTTGTCTGTCATTGATCATTATCATGTATAGTATTTTTATAGAAAATTAATGTATAAATTTGTCTTTTTCCACTTGTTATGATGTTTAGTTTTTTAAATAAACATTAATGTATAGGTTTTTAGTATATGTTGGTATGTTATTCTTGTGAAGTATAATTTTTGTATATATCGGTTTGTTAGTTTGTATGTTGCCTTTTTTAACCAACTAACTTAATGTATAGTTGTGTACATTGTCCATGAAATTTTTATCTAGCTTATATGCCTTGCAAAAGTAGCTGATGTGGTGGATTCAATTTCAAAGGGAGTGATGATATGAATATTTTGTTAACTATGACTATCAAGCCCTTAAACACTTATCCAAAGGACGAGGATCGGTCCTAATATATTCTTTATTTGTTCTTGGATGCAACTCAATTGACTTTAGTCTTGAACCAACCTCCAACTGCTAGTCCATAAAGCTTCCTTCCATGGTTAATTCTCTATAGATAATTGATGACAACTTCCTTATGCTCAACAACCTAGTATTTTCTCCTACCTCTTTTCCCTCTTTTAACTTCTATATATATGGGAGTCTTGTAATTATTTTATCACATGAAAAATCATAATATAACCTTCTTATATTTTTCTCTCTCCTCTTTCCTCCTATTTTAGCCTCGTTATTCTATCAACACACATTCGTACCTCCATCCTTAAGAACTCCTCAATTCACAAATCACTTATAATAGTGCTGAAAAATGTAAGTATAGTTTCGAATAATATTTGGCAATTATTCTACTAATATTTAACCATTCTTATACTATAACTTATCTTTTCAAAATTATTCCACATATATTTTTCCATTATAATGAATTTAAATACAAAAATTATTGTACATAATATAATAATTCATCATAATTATCCATATTTTTCAACACTACCTACCTAAAACTCCACTAAAATGAAACACATCTTTCACCGTTATGTCCTTGAATTTTTCAAATTTGAACTAATTAAATTTTTTAGATTTTTCCCATATATTTCACCAAAACTTAACTCATATTTCAAAATTAATTTCCCAAAAATTGTCAACATTAATCTAACCTAAATTCACAAGTTCTCTTTATACTTTTCATCACAAATAGATGTATATTTCACAAAATTTTAACCCATCTTTTACCATTATTTCCCTAAAAATTTTCATCATTGTCGATGCAATTAAAAATCTTTAATTCGATCCATATATTTCATCACAAATAGACATATATTTATATAAAGTTTAATATATCTTTGAACATTATTTACTTAAAATTTCTCTTTATTAATGTAATTAAATATCACCTATTAAGTTCATACATTTCAACGCACACACAAAAACATGCACGCACAGTGTAACACCCCAAAATTCATCATTTTTTTAAATGGAAGCACTTAAATTAAAACCCGTGAATTATGGGGTTATTACCGCTATACTTAGTACCATAACAGTTCAATTCGACCGTCCCAGTGCCAAGTGCGAAGGCTAAAAGAAATTTTTGTTAAAATTTAATCAATACTTAAACCAAGAGTTAATAAAAAGAACAAAAAGGGATCATAACACAGAAATCAGAGTACGTGTAAAAAGTTTACAATTTAAAGGAGTACAAACAATCATGAGATAGAAATTAGAGTGCAAAATCAAAATCCCTCGTAGGGAATAATGTCTACAAACATTAATATTTAATTAAGGAAAATCCAATACAGGAAAGAAATATTAGATGGAAATAAAATAGTATGGAGCGAAAATCCAGCCACATCACTCTCGATCATTGAGCCAAGCAAATACTCAACACTCAGCCCCGCTTGATGCCTCATGAACATCGAAGGCATCAAAATATGCATAGCCCACTTGCACAAAGTCAGAAGGGCCTTTTGCTCATGAGAATGAGTAGCACCCATGAAAAGGGTAATCAGTATGCTACGTATTGAGCAAGGTAACAGTACACTAAGGCCGACACATAAAGCCACATAAACTATGTAGAATAATAAAAAGAGTATAAAGTCTAACATAATAACATAAAGTCACATGAACATTCAGGTGAATATACAAAGGTCGAATTATAGTCCAGATTAATTACTTAATTAATCTCTTATCCGAATTCTTTTTGCACCACGTTCTTTATCAAGTCCACATGAGTATGGGAACTGCACTATTTTAGCTAATGGATTGGTCTCCAGGGTACTCCGACACCTAGCCACTATTCTAGCTGGTGGATCATTCACTTAGGATAACATACCTTAACCACTATTTTATGTCGATGGATCGGTTTGGTCCTTGCTCGCATGGTGTTCCACTATAAGTATTAGTGTCTTTTATGTGTCTTAGCAAACTGTAGGATTTGGTTTATTGAGCTCAGGATCCCCCACTATTGTAAACAGTGGATGGAATAACATAGGGAAACATGTCCTAACTACTATTATACGTCGCTGGATCGGTCTCTAGGATACCTGGGTTCTAGCCACTATTATACCGGTGGATCAGTTTAGGCCCAACTCAATACTCTTCCACTTTACATGATTAATGTCTTAAGTGTCTTATTCAGAATTTTAACCCTAGACATCCATGACTAACTCCCTCTACGCTCATCCTCCAAAGGGACCTGTCTCACATCATAAGACTCCTGTACCTCCTAACTTGCCCCAACATCCTTTCCTCCATATCCTATCTCACATTAGAAGGCTAACTCTTAAGTATATAGGTCAAGGTCCACTACCTTACACTTCCAAGTCCACTCAACACTTCACTCTAAGGTTAATTTAGGCCTATGTGGCCCATCCTACTCCACCTCACATAACCCAAATTATTTTAACACTCCACATATCACAACCTATAGATTCCACTCTCATCATTACACCTTACTCCTCAAGCACACGTGTGGTCACAAAACCCTAGGTAACCACACCAAACCCTAATTGGCCATAACAAACCCTATCTCCCTCGTGTCCACATGTCACCCTTCCATTTCTCACATTCCACTTATTATTTTTCCATGCCAATCATGCCCATCTTTACTTAATCATTTTCATCATCCTCACGTAATCCACTCACCCTCATTTATTTATCCTTTTTACCACCTCCTCAAATTAGGGTTTTCCCCCCAAACCCTAACTCAGCCTCCTATGTACCCTTATACCATCTTACGCACTATTTTTCACCCAAAACCTCCAAACACTCAAACAACTCTTCTATTACCTTCTTTACATCCAAGTCAACTTTTCATATGTAAACTTTACTCCCATGCAACCCTTATATCTCCCATGCAATCCTTTCGTACTTTTTCACGCAAAACCCTACGCTCCTACATGAAACCTTAAATTCCTATACAAACCCTAGATTTCTCTATGCAACCCTAGATTCCTCCATGCAAACCATAGATTCTTCCATGAAAACCCTAGATTCTCCCATACAAAATTTTGGATTCGATTCTCCCATGCAACACCATAGATTAGATTCTCCTATGCAGAACCATAGATTCTCCCACTCTTTTATTTTATTTAAAATTCCCTTTTTATTCATCCACTCATAGACCATTAAAATATTCAGGTCAACTCACATCCCTTGGTCTACTTATTTCCCTTTAGTAAACTTACATCCCCATTGTCCTTATTCAATCTTTCCCCCACACAATACCACATTAAACATCCTCACATGAATGTCTAAAGGGTCACAACATATTACATCACATTCCACAACTTTTTACCATATATACATATCAACATATATGGTAAGAAGGCATATAATCATTCCTTCCTTCCAAGCTGCTCCATACATAAAATAGTCAACATAAAAAGTAAACTAAAAGCACATGATGCATGATACGACATTATACAAGGCATCCAAGGTATGATATACACATAGCACAAATAAGGCCTTAGTTACATCCTTACCTAAAACGACACTGGTCTTGGAGCATGCTCCAACGCCTCCTTAGGGCTTTGACTAGTCTCACCTATATATGAGAGAAAAAACTAAATATTAGATTCCTTCCTACTAAAATACTATTATTTACTAATTTATTCTAAGACTAGGTTCTTGATAAAATAATAACATATTAATAATAATGACATTAACTAATTACTAAATTTTGCTAAAGATATAAGAAATAATAATAATATTGTAAAAGTTGATAATATAAGGTTGAAAACTTTACCCTCATAATAATAGTAATGATATTAAAAATAATAATAGTGATAATAATAATAATAATAATAATAATAATAATAATAATAATAATAATAATAATAATAATACTAAAAATACTACTACTAATAATAATACGGTTCGAAATAAATTGTGGAATAAGGGCTTCGACCCTTCAACAAAATAATAATAATAATAATAATAATAATAATAATAATAATAATAACACAAAAAATAATAATAATAGTAATAATAATAATAATAATAATAATAATGATAAAAACCATAATAATATTGAAAAATAATAATATTCATAACGATAATAATATTAATGATAATAATTGAAGATAAAATGAAGTAGTTTTTTGACCCTATGTTAAACAATAATAAAACTAATAAATAATAATAATAATGATAATAATAATAGTAAATACTAATGATAATAAAAATATTAATAACATTAATAGTAATAAGATATGATATTAATAATACTAATACTAAAATTTTGAAATGCACATAATAGGGTCCCGACCCTATTTAGAATAATAATACTAACATTGAAAATAATAATAATAAAAATAAAATAAAAATAATAGCAACAATAAGAATAATAATAATAATAATAATAATAATAATAATAATATAATCCGAAATAAAAATATAATAGGGCTTCGGCCCTCAATATAAATAATAATAATAATATCATTAGTAATAATAATACTAATAATAGAAATAATAAGAATAATAATAATAATAATAATAATAATAATATATTTGAAATAATTGAAATAAATTAAAATAATTTAAATAAGGCTTGTATAAATAGTAAAAAAGGGTTGAGAGGGTTTAGAGTTCCACCTTAGTTCAGTGGTGACAGGCGGCACCGGCGGTGGTGCACGGTGGTGGCGGTGGCGGCGGTAGTGGACGAAAAAAGAGAAGAAAAAGGAAAAAGTTGAATGCTGGGAAAAAAAAGAGAAAGAATGAGGGTGGGAGTTGGGGTATTTAGGGTTGCCTAAGTGGAGAGGAGTAAAATGAAGGTGGCGGTGTAGCCAAAGGTTGCGGCACACGGCGGCGACGGTGGTGGCTGAAAATGAAAGGAGAGGAAGAGAGGAGGAGGGGGAGAAAGAGGAAAAGAAAGGTAGGGGAAGATAGAGGAGGGTCTGCAGGGGTTTTTGGAAGGTGAAAGAGGCAGTGTCAGTAGTAGAAGTGGTGGTGAGTGGTGGCGCGAAGGGTGGCAGAGGTGAAAGGAAGGTTGATCGGGGAGGTGACTTTGCACAGCCGGGGTGGCTCGTGCAGGAAAAATCGAGGGGCAAGAGAGGTGTAGTTAGTTAGAGGGCGGTGTAAGGATTAGTTAGGTGGGCAGAGTGGGCAACGTAGTTGACCAAAGGCGACGGCAACGGCGTCTGAAGTGGCGGTGATGCACAAGGGGGTTTTTCTAGGTAGGAATCAAAAGCTTGATACAGGGCTCATTATAGGGCTATTTATAGAGCTTAGAGGAGTGGGTGAAGTCTGTGGGGGTAACGAGGGAGTTAGGTAGGTAGGGTTAGGGTTGGCCAGTGGCGACATTCAAATCATGGCAGGGCATTCACACAGGAAAAGGAGGGTCTTGCGCGGAAAGAAAGGAAGGTGGATTGGGTTATGCTGACTTGCGAGTCAGAGGGAAGAGAAAGGAAGGAAAACGGTCGGTCAAAACGGGCGTAATCGACGACATAATACTAAGGTGCTGGGGGCAGCAGAGTTGCAGGTTGATGGCAAAGGAAGGAAGAAGAAGAAGGAGGGGCAGCGTGGACTGGGTGGTTGGGGAAAAGAAAGAAAAGAAAAGAAAAGGGAGGAACTAGGCCAGTCGATGTGGTGATAAGGGAAAAAATAATCGAAACATGGCGTGCTGGATACGGGCTACATTGAAGGAGAAAAGGAGAGGGGGAGGGTTTGGGCTGTGGGAAGCCTAGTTCGCCGAAGAAGAAAAATAAAAGAAGGAAAAGAAGAATCGGGCCGCGATCGAGCCCAAATCTGGAAGGAGAAAGAAAAAGAAAATATGAAGAAGAAAAAGAAAGAAACAGGAAAGAAAAGAAAGAAGACAAGGAAAAAGGAAAAAAGGAAAAAGAAAAACAGTGGGTTGGGTTAATTAAATTAATTAGGATATTTGAGATATTTAAAAATAATAATATGTAAATAAAATAATATTTAAATCCCCTTTTAGACTAATTTAGGATTTTTGAAAGATTTTTTATAAATTCCATTTTAATTAGCAAATCGCTCTAATTTTCTCCAATTAAATTATTTATATCATTCCTATTAATTTGGCCCTATATATTCCCTCTTATTTGAATAAAAATAATTTATGTAATTAATTTTTCTAATAAAACTTTATTTAACTAAAATTCTTAAAATTAGGATTTTCGGGGCATTTCACACATACACCCCACTAATGTTGAAAGTTCTTTTACGAAAGTAAAGTTATATTAAATTTTTAGTTCAATTCAAAAGTAGAGATATGAAAAAAAATCAACAAACACTAATAAAACAAAGTATAAAAACACCAATTAGCATAATCAAGTCAGTTAGACAACAAATTTCATCAAGGTTAAAAATTTGAGAAAAATTAAAGAAGACCGAACAACAAATTCAACTGAGGAAAAATGAAGATTATGACATTTTTGCATAACAGTGCAATAGATATCAAAATTTGTTGAGAATACCTTAAAATTAAAAACATCACTGGAAAAAATGTCAAAATAAATCAAATTTGGTTGAGTAAGATGAAAGAATAAAAAAAGATCAAGTGAAGAGGGAGGTGGAGGAGTAAAAGGAGGAGACACAAGTATAATGAAGAAGAACTACACACCTATTAGTTACTGGTTTAGGTACATTTTTATTTTTAATTTTGCAAATGTGGCAAATGATTAGATGATACACACTAGATAAACATTTGTATAGAATTATTTTTATAGCCCAATTTTGATATAATCTTAAATTATAGTAATTAATATCTTAACATAATTATAATCTTAAGAGATTAATATATCTACCCTATCCTAATTCTTTAATTCTAAATCTTAATAAAATTCTAATCTTTATTATCGGTCATTAATATTTTTAATATAAACCTAACACCAGATGGTTGATAATTAATTTTATCCTAATTCTATAATCTAAATTATTTTAAGTTAGCTCTAATCCTAACGTAAAACTTATTTTCTCTTCATTTTCCTTTTTGTCCTTTTTCACCTTTTCTTTTACATTTCTTGCTACCTAGTTTCTTTTTCCTTTTTCTCCTTTTTCTTCCTATGTAAATCACTCCCCCTCTCGATAAAATAATTTTTTCCATGCTTTTATAGTCAACCTTCCCTACCCTCATCATCACAACCATCAACTCCAACATCTCAAGGAATGTGTACAATAGAACTTTTTTCACTTGCCTAATTGTGTCACGTTCTACCCCATACATGTGCCCCTTCCTTTTTCCTTCTCAACTAATTCACCACACACACTTAAAAACTATGTAAATATATTTATATGCCTCCATTGAATGCCTTATTAAATACCCAACTAAGTTCATAATTCCCACCATTTTTGTTGATCAAAACCATCCTAAGCAATCTTTCTTCCCCTCATTCCTTTCTGACTTTGTTTGTTTCTTTACCCACTATCAACTCCACTTTCCACCACCATCCACCAAACACCATCATTCCATTATAATAGCAAACACCACTACCACCCCATCATCATCCTCATCATTATCTAATCATCTCCACACCAATACTCTTCTTTTTCCTTCTCCCTATCATGATTTGCTTCATTATCTTTGAGGCACAAGGTTGTGCACCCTTGCATGCCCCATGAATGGTATGCGCATAACCCATGCACACCTAACATACCCTACCCATGTGTGTTCCATAATCTCAACCTATGCATGCACCACATGTTATGACTGTTCCCTTCGTTCATGCACTACCATTCTCCTCTCCCTCACACTGTCTTCTTCCACCACCAAAATTTTTCCTCACCTTTAGCCTCTAATATTTTTCTTCCCTTTTTAGCACCAGTTGTTATTTTAATTCTCATACCTCTACTAATGGTATCTAGTGACATTTCTACCCCTAGTTTGGCCCTTGTTACCATTCTTTCCCTCCTGGTAGCATAAATTTCAGTTCTTGCAACTTTGAGCCCCGTGTTTAGGTTTTAACTCCTTCATTCACTCTATGTTACCTTATCCTTTCCTTTTTTATATCCCAAAGTTTTAATTATGTTTTATACTTTTTATTAGATGATTTTATAGAGCACTTGGAGGAGGTGGGATAGGTTATACATGTTAAGAGATCGTCGTCATTTTCTTTAAGGATACAAGTTGTACTAAGTTTTTTTTTTTTGCTAAATGTTATATATGATTTCATGTATTATCATGTTATTATTATTATTATTATGTTTTTAAGTTTATGCTGTTAATTTTATTATATCATAAAGTGGATCATATAATGAAACAAGGGTAAGAACAAGAAAGTATGCGCTTATATAGTATGGTTACAACAAGTACTATATTGTTAATCCTAAATAAAATGGCATGATATATAGTATTGTGATATGGTTTTGAATAAATAATTTAATTGTTAAATAAGTATATTTAATATATATGATGATTTAATAAATTGAATATTGGAAAATAATAATATCAGAGATATAAGATATTTGTGAAATAAGGGTGTTTGGTTATCCAAAATGGCATTTTGGTCAAAATAGGTTAAATATAGGAAGCATGTTATTGTAATGTGTCAAATCATTTAAAATAATCTTAGAATATCATATGTAACTTTTTGAGTAATGATGAATGGATTGAGTTAAAAGAAAATAAGAAAAGAGCTAAACTTAAGAATAGTAACTGAGATGTTGTAGGTAGACCTCATATTTAGATATGTTGTTAATATTTTAATTTTAGTAACTTATATATTATTTGGTGATTATAAAACTACTATTGGAAATGTTATACCTGACTTGTGAAATTAAGGTTTTGTAGGGATTATGAATAATAACTATAGGGATAAGGTTGTTATCACATGTGTAAGACATTGGAGTAAGACCTTGAAATTTTGATATGTTGATAATAATCATATTTGAGGTAGGTATGCTAAAATTGATGAATAAAAAAAGTAGGGAATAAGGTTATGCTTGTAATATGAAATTAGAGTTTCTTAGCAAAACTATGGACTTATTCTTTAGGAAGGGCATTGATAACTATGTGGCTGTACTTTATGTGCTTAAATTATTTATTATGAATATAAAAGGAATTATAAATAATATATTAATCATTTAAATTGTAAGGTCATGTGAGTCGGGTTGAGGTATTTTGTGTGTCCATTCTTCTAAATAATAATAGTGGCTTGGGTGTGTTTTTTTTTCTAAGAAGTGTATCAGTTTGTTCTAGTAGAATATGAAAAGTGGGGCCCTCAAATTTATTTTAATGGTAACATGATGTTATGATAAGTAAAAAATGAATAATTTATTGATCATTATTATGTGAGTGAGGATAGAGGTGGTGTGCTCATTCTACCAGAAAACAATAGTAGCTTAGGTGTGTTTTGCCTTGAGAGGTAATTTAGACCATTCTACTAGTTTAAGAATAGTGTTCAAGAGTGTGTTTCCTTATTATATGTTGATTTTTTTCCACTAAACAGTAATACTGGCTTATGTGTGCTTATGCTTGAAAAGTACATTAATTCGTTTCACTTGATAAAGAATAGTAGAGTCCCTAAACATAGGGTAAATAAAAGAATGAATTATGTTTTTCTATAATAATGAGATCTATATTATGTTTTTATCTTGCATCATTTTATGTTAACATGCAAGTATGATTATTCTTTGATGTGAACTCATGTTTTTGTGTAACCTTACTTTGTGTGTATTATTATCTTACTCAATACATGGTGTACTAACCATCCTTTATATGGGTGAAACTCATTCCTTTGAGTAGAAGCAACTTATTTTGTAGGTGATTATTCATTACTACTTATAATGTGCTTGACTTTTGTGAGAGCTAATCAGATTGATATAAGATATGGCTATTTAGATATATCTATCACTATATGGGCTCTTTATCCTCTTTTTCCATCATACATACTTCTTTTCCTCTATTTCATATCTTGTATCATGGTGGAATAAATTGTTTCCCACACTTGATTCTTAGGTACGAGATTACTTTTACCTTGCACCCAACATAGACTAGACATGGGGAATGCCTCTTCTATGTCAAATGCAACATGGCACCCTTTTTTTGTGATTTTCATTCTGCTATCAACTCTTAAAATGAAAATTTTTAAGTTCTAATATTTGGTGTTGGTATAGATGGTATCAAAAATTTTGGTTGTTGAGAATTATGTGCTGGTTAAAGGCTAGGTTTTCACAATCCCAAATGTATTAAAAAAATTCTTGATTAAGTGTTTGAAAATTTTAAATTAGGTAACTTATATGGCTTTATTATGTGTGATTTAATCTAACGTGCCTATTAATAAAGGGTTTTCCAAACATGGTTTCAATGTTGTAGCTTCAGAATATGCATCTGGAAATATGAGTCACATTATGGACCATTTTGAGTAGGTGCACCTATTGACATGTTCTCCACTCAAGATTCAGAATCCTTTTGCACCTTTAAGAGGAATCATATGGAGGTTATGGGAATGAATTTAAGGATGTACTACTGTCCACCTAAATGATTTAATGAAGATAACAAGTTGTTTCATGAGAGCAATAAGAAAGGATCATAGAAGAGTCATTGTGCACTTTGGCTATAAGAGCCCCTCAGATGTATCTCATTATATGTGTATGATGCCATAACATTTGATCATGGTGAAGAACTAGGTATGGTCAAAAGGATTATTTAAACAATTGGGAATTATATGGTCATTAAAAAAAGATTTATACTATGGTTCCCACTATGTAATTTTAATACATGATATGTATTATTATTTTACATGAATTCATTGCAAGCATGCCTATGTATTGATATCATGAGCTAACCTATTATATTATGTTAGTATGGTTATCACCATGTTACAATATGACTTTAATGTGTAAGATGATCCCTAACTATGTTTTAGGTACTTTAGTTTACTAGTACTTCACCATATTGATTCTACATTTGTATGGTCAATATAATGATCTAGCTTTTGGTCCAGTGAGAAGAGGACAATTTATAGGGCTATGATTATCAACTAGATTAAGTTGTGGATAATGTTATGGGTTAGTAGTTATCCATCTCTTGTGGTTGAGAGTTATATTATTATTTAGTTAAGAGTTAGCTTAATAGATTAGAAGTTTTTTTTTTTACCCACTACATTGGGATACTTTTTATTCTTTCCATTTATTTAAACTCTTTGGCTTTGATCCCTATATTTGGATTTTTTAAACTCTCTCTTTTTTCTATATTATCTCATCATTATTATCAAATAATTTTTATATTATTATTAGAGCATTTATTCTTTCATAGTTATTATATTTTGCTTTGCATTAGATATGGGTTAGGCGATGATCACGCCTCTCTCATAGTTGATGTGGTGAGAAAATTCCTTATTTTTTCTTTTACAAATGCTTCTGCATTGTTTTCAAATAAATTTTTTTGGTTCAAAATTTGGGGATATTACACATCTTGAACTTTTCACCACATGTCTGTTACGTTTTAGGGTTCTACCTCTTTTAAGAGGGTCATACCCGATATTCTAGTGTCATCTCTTGTAGAGCTAACTACTGAGATCATCTTTCCTTACATTATTTTTCTATTCTTCTCCAACCTTAAATTATTAACTTCAGGCACATAATATGTTATAAAGAGGTAGTGATGTAATATCCTGACTTTTAACTAATCTAAATACCTAGTAATTTATATCTTATCCTAATTCTAATTTCTGAAGATTAATATTTCTACCCTCTCTTAATTCCTTAATCCTAAACATTAGCCTAAGCATAATCTTTATTTTGGTTCATTAATATTTTTAACTAAACCTAACCCCAAATTATTTTAACTAATTTTATTCTAGTACCCTAATCTAAATTATTTTAACCTAGCTCTAATCCTAACCCTAAATTTTTTTTTCTTCCTTCTTTTCCTTTTTCTCCTTATGCTTTCTTTTTCCTCCTACTTGATTACTTTTTCCTTCTTATCCCTCTTCTTCCTATATGAATCGCTCCCCCTCTCAATAAAATCTATTCTTCGACAACTTACTTTCCCTACTCTCATCATCATAACCATTAACTCCTACACCTCAATGGACGTGTCTATTAGAAAATGTTTCCTTTTACTTGATCATGCCTCATCCTATTCCATGTACCTTTTTCATTCTCTTCCAATTCACCTCACTCTTTCACACTTTGTGTGTGTTTGTGTGTATGTGTGTATACCTACCAATCCTACCTCATTTAATGCCCAACTACCACCATTGCTTCCTCCATTTTATCAATCAAAACTAACCCACCTCCTTCCTTTCTTACTCTATTTATATCAGTACACACCATCAACTCCACTCACCACCGCAATCCACCAAGAACCACTATTCCCCAAGAAATTTGACCACTACTACCACCCTATCATCACCTCTTATTGCCGCCCAACCATTGCCACCCCAATACTCTCTTTTTTTCTTATCCCCATTGCGATTAGCTTCATTTTCATTGAGACGCATGGCCCATTCATGTTTCACAAAAAAATGTGGGAACTTTACACACCCTTCCTGTGCCTTTTCAAAACTCTCAACCTGTGCATGACCTACATGCTACAACCATGTTATTTCTTCATGTACAACCATACGTCCCTCCCTAGCATTAACTTCCACCACTGCAACCTTCCCCTCGACTTCAGCCTCCACTTACATTCCTCTTCCTTTATCATTGATTTTTGTTTTTGTTCTCCTACCCCTATAATTGGTATCTAATTTCATTGCTACCCCTAAATGGTTCAACACTTGTTGTTGTTCCTTCCCTCTTGGTTGCACAAGTTTTGGCTATTAGTACTTCGAGCCTTGCGATTTGATTTTTACGCCTTCCTTCACTCTCTATTACCTTATTTTGTTCCTTGGTTATATATAATTTCTAATTATGTTCTATCCTTGTTTCTTAGGTGATTTTTTATAGGTCTCAAAGGAGGTTGGATAGGTTACATGTGCTTGAGACCATTGTCCTTTTCGGTAATGATATAAGTTGTAGTTGGGGTTTTTGTGCAAATGTATATGTATGATTGTGTGTATTATAAATTTGTTACTATTATATTGTTAATTCCATATTTTTAATTTTATGATATGATAATGTGGATCATATGTTGAAAAGTGAGTAATAATAAGAAAGCATGTGCTTATATTGTATAGTTACGATAAGTACTATCTTGTGACCCTAAATTAATTGGCATGATATGTGGTACTATGATGTGGATTTGAATAAATAAGTTAAGTGGAAAATATTTATATTTAACATATGTGGTGATGTAATACATTGAATATTGGAAAATAATGATATCAGACACATAAGGTTTTTATGAAATAAGGGTGTTTGGCTATCATTAAGGGTATTTTTGGTCAAAATGGGTTAAATATGGGAATTAGGGTATTCTAATGTGTTAAATGGTTTAAAATATGCTAATAATATAATATGTGATGTTAGGAGTGATGAAGAATGGCTTGAGTTCATATAAAATGAGAAAAAAAAAGTAAAAATTAGGAATAGTAACCCTAGAGGTGGAGTTTTTATCATATGTGAAAGATGTTAGAGACAAATCTTGATTTTTGGCTATGTTGTTAATGTTGGTATTTAGGGAATTTATGTTGAATTTGGTAATAACCCAAAATTTTAAAATATAAAATTTTATATTTAACCCCTTTTGTGAAATAATTTGATCTAAATTATTAATTTAATTATTTTATGGAACTTTAATTTATAAAAAATGGATGGGATTATTTAATAAATTCAAATTTTTTTAATATTTTTATCATAATTTTTTTAATTAAAGAAATTCCCAAACCCATAATTTTACTAAAATTATGCTCTTAAATTAATACATAAAATTTTTAATAAATTAATTTAATAAATAATTTTTTTATTAACCAAATTTCTTATCTTAACTCTAAAAATAAATTTTATTTTTCTTTTCCCCCTTTCTTTTTTCTTTTTTCCTTTTATTTTCTTCCTTTTTCCTTCCTTTTCTCCTTTTCCTTTTCTTTCTTCCCCTTATCCTTCTTCTTTTGGGCCAACCCATCCCTTTCCCCTTTTTTGTTTTCCTCCTTCCCTGTGGAGGCAACCCAACCCATGCCTCTTCTCCCTCATCGGGCTAGCCTAACTCTGCATGCCCCTTACAACCCATTCCTACATGCCCCTTTCCTTTCCCCTTTTTTCTTCCTCTCCCAACCACCTTGTATGCCACTTGCCAACTCTCTACTCACCCACCTACCCTTGAGCATTGAGTCTACCTTTCTTCCCTTCTTCCTCTTTCTTCCCCTTCCCTTCTTCTCCTTTGCCCCATCTCTCCCCCTTGATCCTTTCTCTCCCTACCTAATCCTCCATTTTCTTCTCTCCTCCCTCATCTCCCTTATTTTTGTCGAGCTACACCTATCCATTATCTCCACCGCACAACAGGCCACCACACCGGCTCCTCTGCCTCCCCCACTTCCTTTAGGCACCACCCAAAGTAGCCACACCCTCCACTTGCAGCCCACTCTCCCTTCCTTTTCTGTTCTTCTCCTCTTGACCCACTCCCTACACTGCCATCTCCCCTCTTTCACCACTGTCGAAGCTACCCTCAGCCACTTGACACCAAACCTACACCCACTTAGCACAGCCTGCCCGAACTCACCCTATAGTCCTCCTTTTATCCTCTTTCTTTTCCCTTCTTCCTCTTCTCCCTCCATTCTTTGCACCTTATTTTCAACAGCTGTTGCCGTTGTCTCCACTTCCCTAAGCCACCACTCCGTGACCACTAGCCACCACGTACACCCTGCCACTCCTCCTACAACTAACAACCACCCGACTCCCCTCTATCACTCCATTAACCAACCGCCCGAGACCCTTTCCCCCCTTCATCCAAACCTTCCTTCCACCCCATTTCTCCTTTTTTTCGTTCCATGCAACTCACATTGCATGGGTAGCGTGAGTGGAGTTGCAAAATCCTAAGTGTTTAACTAATTTTTGAGGTATAATATAGTTAGATTTAATGGTATTTAATAAGAATTTTTGATAAAAAAATATCATTCTTTTAATTATCTACTACTAATATTTTACTTATCACATTATTTTTAGGTACAATTTTTACTAATCAAAGCTTAAGCTTTTAAATTAGGATACATGTAAAGTTAAGTTGTTATAGAAAATAATGTAATCGTTATAACCTTCTAAAATTTATGCACTTATGTATGTTAGCACATTAGGGTTTTTGGTATGTGTTTTGCATGTATTTGATGAGTTGCTAATCATCTTATGATTTTTAATGTTATATTGAATATAGGAAGAAAAGTATGCTATCTTGTATGTAATGTGACTTGTGTGGAAATGCTGGTGAAGAAAGGGGATTGATGTTAACAATGATGTTATGTGCATATGCCATACTATGCTAAGTAAATATGGACACTTATAATAGAAATAACGCTATTATGAGCCCTAAGGGAATTTTAGTCATTTGAACATATCATAATGTATAAACCTAAATGAGATGCTTAATGTGTTACATTTGATGCTAAAAAGAAATATGGAAGTTTGTTGGAGTATAAATATAACTAATAAATGAAATATCCATATTTATGACCTATGGGTAATTTGGTAATTTGTATGTACGATGTTGATTATTTTCATGAAAATACATGCTAAGTGTTGTGGGATGTGGAAAATGATGATAGGGGGTTGTAGGATTAAAAATACTTGTCCCATCATAAGAAAATTTTATTTTATATTCTAGGGGCATTTTAGTAATTTTAGATGTTCATAGGAGTGTCTTATATAAATGTGCATGGTGTGTGATAATTGGTGTTAAGAATAATAAGAAGGGTTTTGTGGTATTAAATGATGTATATGGGTCATGGATATTAATATTTTATATGCTAAGGGTAATTTGGTAATTTTACAAGTAAGGAGGGTAATTTGGTAAATTTACAAGTAGAAGTGTAACTTAGTAATTTTACTAGTAAAAAGGGTATTTTGGTATAAGGGTATTTTAGTAATTTTGACAAGTAAGAAGAGCATTTTAGTAATTTCACAAGTAAGAAGGGCATTATAGTAATTTATTAAGTAAAAAAGGGCATTTTAGTAAATTTATAAATAAGAAGTGTAGTGTAGTAATTTTGTAAGTAAGAAGGGGTAATTTGGTAATTTTGCATGTAATATGAAAATTGGTCTAAGGAACTTTTATTAAAAGTAATAAGTGATTTTAAATAAGAGAATAAGGGTTTATGGCCTTAGTATCACTTGTTTAACTATAATCTTGTATGTTATAAGACTAAGGGTATTTTAGTAAATTGGAGTGTATCATAGAGAATATGCATGGTTTAGAGTTAAAATGGGCAATTGAGGGTGTATTGTGATGTTATCTTCACAAACATGCAAGAGGTACCTTGATTGCTGATTATGCTGGAGAATGTGTGCTGGATTATACATGATAACATGTGTTGGTTGTTTTAGAACTACATGCTAGGGTTCATATGTTAAATGATCATTTGGAGAGTAGGGTACTATAACTTCATAATCAATCGTATAATCATGCTATGTTAACTTATTATGGCATGTTAATAAATAATAATGAATTATGTGATGAAAGTGGATGATAAGAGAAAGCCTTAGCCTTATGGTCATTTTGGTCATTTAACCAAAGGTGCCTAAGTTTGAATAATGGAACCTAAGATGACCTTAGTGGACTATTTAAGTTAACATGGATAATAACACCGATATTGATTACTTATTAATAATGGAAACAAATGACAATGATTAATTATGTGATTGATGTGTTTCTCATGGTCATCTTAATTAAGACTTTAATATTTAAAGTAATAGACCTTGAGATTGGGAATTGTGGCTCCTTAGGGGTCGCTAACCTAAAGACCTAGTTTAGCCCATGATTATTTTAGACTTTGTTGGTGTGCCTTAGTGCCTTAGTTAGGCCCTACATCTTACCCTATTTAGTTCTATGGATATACTTAGGGAGTGTGCATACTTATAGATTAGGTATCCTTATCACTAAGGTAGTGTTGGTCTTCGTGCACTAGTGCGACCAGGGTACATTTGTATCCCTAGGTTGATAGTCGGTAAGATACTATGCTGCTTTTATACGCTAGTATGACTGATGTACCTTTGTAATTCCAGGTTCATGATCTCACCTCAAGTTAAACAAATAGAATTGGTGTGCTAATTAAATAGAAAAATACTAATCACTTAAAGTGTAACACCACACAGGTCGAGACCATATGGATTATATCATTTGTACCAGTCCACCAGTTATAATAGTGGCTAGAAGCATGTTGCCTTAGAGTTGTATATATTTATTGGTCCACCGGTTATAATAGTGGCTAGGTGTGTTTTGCCTTGAAGTTGTATATGTTTACCAATCCACTGGTTATAACAGTGGTCAGGTGCATTTTTTCCTAGAGTTGTATATCTTAAGCTCAGTCCACTGGTTATAGTAGTGGGGTCCCCGAATCTACGTAGATATAATTCAAGAGATAATTATGATTAATACCTAATTAATGGCTTAAACCCAGATAATGATGATTCTACCATTATGATATGTTGATATGATATAGTAGCACCCTTGGTGCCTTCCTTTAAATTGAGTGGTGGTATGTATTGATTGAGTATGATGTTGGATACTTAATAATACTACAAAGAGCTTTAATTAGATGCTCTCTTCATAAGTGTTGTTGATCCCAAGTGATTGAACATTGTGATTATTGTAAAATCTACTATTCTTATGCTTGATTGATGTGTTGTATGTGGGGCCTATCTTTTAGTTCTATATAAAGGGTTACCCAGTACCTTAGTACTGAAGTGTTCCTTTTATAGGCTCTTACCTAATCAATAGGCAGTGTCCTTTGCAGGTTAGCCCAGAATAATTATTCAAGCTTTATTTTTGGGTTAAGAGTGTAGGATTATTCGAGAAGGTTTTAACATTTTCCTCTAAACTTCTATTTTCCCCTATTTAATGTCTTTATGCTATAACCACTATTAATGGGTTCCATTTCTTATAATTTAATTTAACATGCTACTCTAATTTTTTGTGTGTCTGTTCCACTAGATGATAATAGTGTCTTAAGTGTATTTTTTCCTAAAAGGTGCATCAATTCGTTCAACCAAATTAAGATTAGTGGGGCCCTAAAGTCAATGTAAATGATGATATGATTATGACATAAGTAATTAATAAAAAAATATTAATCACTTAAAGTGAAAGATTACGTGAGTCATGACTAAGGTGGTGTATCTGTTCCACCTAATGATAATAGTGGTTCAATTGTATTCTTCCCTAATATGTGCTTTAGTCTATGCCATCGATTTAAGAATAGTGGTCAAGATTATGTTGCTCTAGTATATATTAATTTTGTTCCACCGAACGATAATAGTGGCTACAGTGTGTTTATCCTTATGAGGTACTTCAATCCATTGCACGAGATTAAAAATAGTGGGGTTTCTAAACTCAACATAAACAAAAGAATGGATTATGTATATATCTAATAATAAGACCTGGAATTGATATTTATAGTGGGGTTTCTAAACTCAATATAAACAAAATAATGGATTATGTATATATCTAATAACAAGACCTGGAATTGGTATTTACCTTGCATCATGTTATGTTAACACATATATATGCTTATTCTCCGATGTGAACTCATGTTTTCTGATGTATTATTACTTTATTTAGTATATAGCGTACTGATTATCTTTTTTACAGGTGCTGCTCATTCCTACTAGTATATCTTCCTTATTTTGTAGGTAATTGTTGCTTACTACTTTTAATGTGTTTCCATTTGAGGATCACTAATTGGGTTGGTATAAGGTATGGTTATATGAATATCTTTATCTCACTATAGGTTTTTAATCCTCTATTTTTATTATACATAATTTATTCTCTCTATTTCATATCCTATATCGTTGTGGAATTAAATATTTTCCATGCATAATTCCTAGATACGATATTACTTTTGGTTTACACCCTTCTTAGACTAAGCATAGGATGTGTCTATTCTACATATAGCGTGATATCCCTAGATTTTTTTTTATTTAATTTCCGTAATCAGCTCTTTAAAATGAATGTTTTTATGTTTTAAAATTTGGGGGCGGTACAATAATTTACCAAGACTAGCAAACAAAAGAACTATATACTGGATGTGCCTAATTGAATTTCTCACTCAGACAGATACAGTTAAACAAAAATTGTCAAATTACTTTCGGTAGGGGGGAACAACCAAATCACTTTAGTGTAGCAAGGAATCACGACATAGCTATAAGTATATGTACCGTAAATATTATATATTGCATTATTCATAATTATATGTTACAATTTAATTTAACATAAAGCATTCAACATTATTAAATTAAAATGCGATATGACTTCGTACCACCAGCTTATTAAGCACACGACTAGATTTAAAAGTTCACTCGTCTGCAAATTTTGATATATTATGAACAATTGAAAGATACCAAAGACCATAAAACCATACAAACATCTATACGTCAATGTTATTAAACACCTTCGGTACTGTGGGGGTAGAGTCGAATAGGAAGTCCATGTGCTGGTGTCGGAAGTGGATCTACCACAATGTTTTCATTAGGAAGCAACTTCTCCCATTTAAATCGTCTCACAATGTTATGCATGAAGACCAAAATTTCCAATCGAGCATATTCCTTGCCGGGACACATCCTTGGTCCTCCACCGAAGGGAATGAATGCATATGGCGCAGGTCCAGGACCATTGAATCTTGATGGATTGAATTTTTCTGGCTCGGGAAAGTATTCTGGATTCTTATGCGTTGTGTGCGCACTCCAATATAGCTGCAGATTCCATTAACGTTCCAGTTAAACCATTTACTAACGTAACGTCTACAAGGATTGGTCACAATTTAAAAACAAATATACGGAGGGCATACAGTAGAAACACGACACTCTAAGTCTGCAGGGCAAAATAATACTACCGATATACCAAATTTTAGTGATAGTACTGTACGGATTTTTCCTTTACTTGTTTATGTTGGTACACCATTTCAGATAGCTCGTTTGGTAAAAATGAGATTGAACTTACGCTGAATTCTCCACCATCTCTCTTTATCGTACTAAATTATGAACAGAAGAAATTGTTCAAGAGACCCCGAGGGCCGCTGACCCACAGGCCACTTGAAAATTACCATAGGGATGGAGATGGACTCGCGGCTTTGGATTTCCTGGAGCTAGTTCCATTCCCTTGATTTCGAAACTCTTTACTCTATAGTTCGTAGTGCTCCTCTCTTATAAAACTTGGCATGTATTGCTGGAATTTGGTAAGATGAAATGGTAAATGAATAGTGGATACTATATTTTGAATAATTTTACTTCATTACTTTAATATTTGACCTATTATAATTTTATTTTTCTATATTAACATTTTTGTTTATTTTTAGTAAAGTACCTAAATGGTGCTTAAATGCAATTAATTATCTACAGATAATCTAGCAAAAAAAAATGAAGACATTTTGATGGAATTATCAAAAATAGAGGATAAATGTAGAATATTGTGTCATGTACCAAGATACTTGAATAAAATTTATCTTTGTTCTTATTTCATTTTTCCACTATTAGAATTTGTTGGAGCAGCGCCAAATAGAGAAGATGATCAAACTTTGTGTGATAGCATCAAACTCCAATAGAACTCTAGGTAGTGAACCTAAGGTGTTTCAAATCATTACTTAATTAGGATAGGCTCATGGATTAAGGCGAATAGGCATGAGTTTCCCTATAGAATCCAGGAAGTGGTCCATGATATTGAAGCTTTCTTATAAGGATGCTTTGTTTTGTTGAACTTGATTACTCTCTTATATATATAAAAAAAATAAATTAAATTTTGATACTATATATATACAGATACTCACCTTCCATCCTTTCGGAACTGAAAAGCCAGCATAATTAAAATTCTCGATGGCCTGCCTAAAGGCTCCTTGAAGAGGCGGGGCAAGTCTCATAACTTCGCATGCCACATTCCACGAAAATTTCATTTTTTGGATGTCATCCCAGGTAAGAAGTTCCCCCTTTGCCTTTGACTTCAAAATCTCCATTTGCTCTTCTCCACCAAAAACATAGAGATAACATCAATATATATATCTTCATCTATCAAACTGATAATTAATTGAATAATAAATTACAAATTAGAATTATTGCATAATTGCCAGTTTTGTTTCCAGAATGAACTATATTATTAGTGTGGCGGTGTAAAGAAACTTTTCTTAAGGGCCTCCAACCACTATTCTTTAGCTGCCACTTAGTTCCCTATTTTAACTCACTGCATGCTTGTAAAAGTTGGCAAATCTTATGTCAAGATCCGCTGCAAATCTCAACGTATACACACACACACCCCTTCCTCTGCATTTGGATCATTCCCACACTTGAGAGACTAGTATACGAGAGGGAGGGGAAGAGTAAGAGAGGGATAGAGAGAGAAATATTAGCTATATAGAAGTATTAGTTCTCTTCTGATACCTAATATTTCCCAATACTTTAATTTAGATTAACCCTATGATAAGAGAGAGATTGTTTTCATACCTAATATTTCCCAATACTTTAATTTTGTAATCCTTTTACTATAAGGTTCTCTAATAAATTATTTTTTCCAATGTAAATTATCATTTAATTTTCTACTTTAGTTGTAGGTTGAGTGCCACAATACCATAACAATCCTAATTAACAAGTGGTATCGAAGTTTCTTCCTTATTTAGCTAATTTTCTTAAGCAACAATCATGTCTAATTAGTGGAACAATAGGCATATATATGCAATAATGACAATGAAGCACGAAATAGAGAAATTCAGCGGGAGTAATTTCTCATTGTGGAGAATGAGAATGAAGGTCGTCTTAAGGAAGTATAATTACTTGGTAACAAGTGACCAAAGGGCCGATGGAATAATTGATGCCAAGTGAGAAGAGATAGTGAGCAATACTATTGCCAATCTACATTTAGCACTGGTAGAGGGAGTATTTTCCACTGTACCAAATAAAAAATCAATGAAAGAGATTTCAGATACTCTCTCAAAATTATACAAATACAAATACCTAAACAACTATAATTTCATGAAGAGAAGGCTAGACACCCTTCACTCGATGGAGCATACTATGATAACTAACCATATCAATACCCTTAATACTTTATTATCTAGTGTGGAAGCATAAAATATTTAGGATACCCAAGAAATTATACGAAGCCAAATCATTAGATGACAAATTCTTCTTGAAGAGAAAGTCATATGCCCTTCAAATGATGGATTATACTATGATAACCGACCATATCAACACTTCAATACGTTATTTCCTCAACATTCAATGTTAGGTTATATTATAGATATGGTTGAACATGGTGAAATTCTACTCCAAATTCCATCTAATTCATGTGATCAACTCATTCTCACCATAATAAAAAATTTAGAAGTGTTAACCTTTACCAATTTTGCACCTATGGTTCTTGAAGAAGAAAAGTGATGCAAGGGTAAAGAGGATAGACAACAAAGCTCATAACAAGTTCACGTGTTGGTTGTGGTGTGACAAATATTAATGGAATATGGCATTAGTTGGAGCTACAAGTATAGTAGTTCAAAGTCAATGAGTAGTAAGAACGTCTAGAGTTATTATTGTGGCAGGAAAGGATGCTACAAGAAGGAATGCTGAAATCTCATAAAAAATGAAGAAGTTAAAGAAAAAAGTCCCAAGTCATTTCATGATCAGTGTCATGCAATTAGTGCTTTACATGATGGTGAAATTTTATATAGTGGCAGAACAATAGCTATTATAGTTAGAAAATAGTTCGCTAATGTTTGTAGCTTCATGATACATATATGACCATATAGAGAGAATGGTTACATCAATATGAACCTATTTCTAGAGGATCTGTATTTATGGGAGACGATCATGTCTTAGAGATTTATAGTATTGGTAGTTTTAAATTAAAGATGTTTGACAATATCATTCATCCCCTTTAGAAAGTAAGACATGTCAAAGCCTAAAGAAAAGTCACTTCACTTTGGGATAATTAGATGTGTACCGAATCTTCAAACATGTGTAATTTTCCTTACACATATATTCATAAAAAGATGTTCATTTATACTATGGAAGATATGTATACTTATAAGATGTGCATTTGTATTATAGAATATGTGTAATGTTTTTTGCTTCTAAAATATTTTCTTGTGAGTATCTTCTTATAGAGGAAAATTTGAGAAAAATTTTGGTGCAGTTTTTATTTATTTATTTAATGATCCAATTTTAAGATAATTAATGTTAAAAAGTGATGCATTGATGAAATCACCTTAATATATGCTTTCATCATATATTTTCACTCTTGTACAAAAATTAGAAATTCGCATTATAGCAGCAAGCATGATACTACTATTAGCACCATGGAAATTTTCTCTTACCGTACAACTTCTTTCTATCCCACTTTTACATAACTATTTTATGCAAATACAAACCAATATATCCTTCAAATGTATGTCAGTTGGATATTCTTTCCTATTCCCACAATATCCATCAATTGATAAACTTGGCAACACTAGATATTGAAAACTACAACAAGCTAAATATACTACTACAAGACAATATAAAGATACTTCTATATGTAAATAAAGATATCATTATACATACCGGTGATGTCATAATTTAGTGGTTGAAGATGCGGTTCTAGCTACGGTCATTGAACTTATATGATAAATTATAATCATCCTTTTAGACTCATAATAGATATTTTTTTTTAAAAAAAAAAAGGAAAAAAGAGAAAAGGAAAAAGTTATCACCCCATTTAGATAATGATAGTACTATTCACATCTAAGTATGCTAACAACATCCTTGGTGCAGGATTTTTCTACGAAAGGGTTATCTTACATTTTTAATTTTATTAACTTTTCGACTCTCCAATATTTTTTTCTTTCTATTTTTATCCGACGGTAATCCTTTAACCTATGATGGGGGATTTTCGATTGGGATGTTATTATTAGACAAAAGTGGAAGGAAGTTAGATAGCGGAGAGAGAAATTAATTAATGTCCATACTCTTTACATTTTCTCCTCACTTGGGACCCCTGCACCATAGTTAAACTCTCTTATAAATAACTTTAAACTCTAGCTTCTCTCGCTCTGTGATCTATGCTTTAGTGGTGTGGGTTGTTGATGGGAGAGCCTTAGATGAAATAATCCTCTAGTTTTTCTAATGAAAGATGATCTAATATAAACAGCACAACTATATATACTCCATTAACGATCATAAACAAGTACTATATATAGGAATAGGAAGCTAAATATAAAGATAATAATAGAGACATATAAACATTACTACATATAAATAAAGATATTATGTTAAATATGCGTATATAACATAGGCACCAGAAGTATATATTGTTCTAAATGCATTGATAAACAGAAAAATTATTAACGAATTTATATATTATTTATTTATTTATTTTCTCTTGGAAGAATATGAATATCTAGATAAACAGAAAATTGTTCAACGAATTTAAAATATAATTGTCTCTTGATTCAATTAGCCTAGCTATGTGTATCAATATTTTTCTATGGATTATTTCCTCTCATTAGGGCATTGATTTTTCAGAATGATAATTAAATTAACGAGTTAAGGGTGCGTTACGTACCGTTAAAGACCTCGTCGTAGACGCTAGGATATTCGGCGAGATACTTGACAACGAATGTTATAGAAGCACTAGCAGTGTCGTGGCCTCCAATGAGAAGGCTAAGAATCTTATTTGCGATACTTTCGTCACTCAAACGCTGTTTGTTCTCATCTTCGAACAAAATCATATGAGATAGCACGTCTACTGCGGCTGCTGATTCGCCGCTTTCTAAAAGTTGGATTTTCCTTTGCTTAACAATCCCCATGAGCTGTTTCCGAATAATTTTGGATGCCTTCACACCTCTGTGAAACGACGTCCCCGGCAAATCAATTGGTATCGATATGATCCCCGAAGCCAGCACATCAAAAGGATCCGCTAGTTTTGCTACTTCTTCGGGGTCGTCGATGCTGAGGAATAAGCGGCAAGCTAACCAAAATGTGTACCTGTTACGTACCAATTTGGTGAGCGAAAATGTTAGCTAGCCTGGGAACAACAGAGAAATATGGTAAAGGGGTTTGATCAGCTACTCTAGTCCCTTTAATAAATGCCTACTCGTAGACTAATTGATTAGTTCAAAAAGATGATCGTACCTTTTAGCCAGAGGGTAAGTGCGGACTTGGCTTACGCCGTCCCAACTGGAAGCAAAATGTCTCTGAGCAATCATATCCATGATTCCAACATACTTACTGTAATACTCGGGTCTAATCACGTTTTGAAAAATTTTACGTAATTTCTTAGACTCCTCATTAGTAGATTCATCACTCGGAGGAGGAAATATCTTATTTATAGAACTAGGCCACCATGGTGTTACTAGTTTGTTTTCGTTAGTGAAAAGGAACTTATTTCCGACAGCTCCACAGAGAACCATTGTTGGCTCACCGAATAACGATGTTTTAAACACCTGCGACGAGAATTTAGCCATTCGTTCATGTATAAATGTTTCGGGCTTGCCCTTTCGGCCCAGGGAGAGAAATTCTAAGCTCTCTCCAATGAAGGGCAGGCCTTGATTTCCTGGTGGAAGGTTTTTTGTTGACGGTGTGGTGTTTCTGAAATATATGATGTATGAAATGAGTAGAGAAATAAAGAGAACTGTATATGGTAAGATAGAGAATAGAGACAGCTCCATTGTTATTAGCTAGGTTGTTGGTGTCTACCAGTTTAGGAAAGAACTGGATACCCTGATAATTAGCTCTTCTTATAATGCTGTGTTTAGACAAGCTGATTTACAAGATATATACGTGTGTGAATGCCCGTGGCCGCAGAATACTAATTTTCAAACTTAATATTCTTGTACGCTAGAGTATAATTTGTAGGTAGCATGCAAGAAATCACGAGGAGACAAATCAAATAAAATATAAGCGAAGAAAAAATGTTGCGTGAGGTTCAACTTGAAGGCTCCCGTTTCATTTGTTCTTGCAAATAAAATTTGGTTTACGGTCGCTGTTAAGTTAATTGTGGGCTTCATTTTCGGAAAAGTGTGGGGGAGCGCCCCGCCTATGTTGGGAAAGTTTATCCGGAGCCTTCGTTGTATCCAAATTGAATGTAACCGCCTTTACTACAATTCTGATGTATGTTTAGCATCATAATTAATTAGGTTGGCAACCTAATAATGATAAAGATATTCACCTTTCATATTTAAAAAATTGAGGTTGAAAACTTCAAAATAAAGTTTGACTATTAATATCTTTTAATATATATGAATAACAAATATTTAAAAAAAAGTAATATTAAGAAAATATTATTAATAAAAGAATTTTGATTATAATCTTATATTATACTTTGAGACAAATTAATGACCACAGTTTAACTTCAAAATATATATCAAGGATCTTTTAAATACGGATGGAACAATTAAAATATGATATATAAATATACAACACAATTATAACGTTATACTCATAATTATAAAGGGACAACAAAAATGTATTAAACGTATGATATAAGTATACTAAAGACACAACATTGATCACATCCGATTAGGTTCAACTAAGGTGCCCAATAATATCTCCTAAGTTTTGGATGGAATCTTACAAAAATAAGGGAAAAAAAATGTGTGCTAATTTTTCCGTGGTTTTCGGCATATCTTTTAAAAAATAACTAAACTTGTTCTAATGAATATTGTGTTTTACTATTTGATACTAATACTCTATTGTAGTATAGCACTAGTACTAATTGTCTGTATGTTCGCATAAAAAATGGTACTACTACGCTAAAGAATTTTAGTATAAATACTCGTTGTTTATATTATAAAAACACTTGGAATCGATATTACTCTATTGTCGGTCTTTTCATTTGAAATTGCGAGTAATATCACAAAATGCATTTGGAGTTTTCTGACATCCGTGGTGCATACTATAATATTAGAGATGATCATTGAGTATTTCATATTTTTCTATAGACCCTCCCTAGCTTAAATCATACAAAGTGATGTTTATCGTTGAATGGATTCTAGCTAGAGAAGGCAGCCAAGTAGAGTGAGGTGGGAAAAGAGACCTCATTTCCATTTCCATTTCCGTACATGCTCCCCACATCGCTTCCTCAATTCTTGTGTTTTCTTGTCCTGCACAAGCCGATGTGGTATCTTAGCGCGATGCAGCAGGTGCCACGAACTTTATGGTAAAGTTAAGGAGGCGAGTGAATTAAAAATCATCATCGAATGGACACTCCCTTCCCCAAGAGGTAAAGCTAACACGAATATCCATGGCCACCAATACAAAATACCGTATCAACCGCATCACCACTACAAGCCACCAAAGTCACCAAACCAAAAGAGTAGAGTACACTGTGTTTATTGATAACCTGGGGAAGGAAGTTAGAAGGAAAGATTTGCTGGAAATTTATGAAGGGTTTGGAACAATCACAGGCGTATATATTAGTCGGAAAGAAAGGCAAAGCACAAACTTGCTTTTTGCTTTTGTTCGGTTTGCAAAGGAAGAAGAGGCCATAAGAGCTGTCAAGAGTACGAACTACATGCTCCTGCATGGGATAAAGTTATTCGTAAAGAGAGCAAGGTTTAGTGAAGCGAGAAGGAGAAGCACAGGCGGGAAGTGGAAACAACTGGAGGATCGAGCTCACCAAGCTAACCAAGTAAAATCAGGAAAGCAAGTGGAGGGTAGAATAGGCCAAGTAAAACAAGCAAGACCATGGACGAGCATTAGACGAGATGGAAGATCTTACAAGGAAGTACTCACGGGACAGAACCAGAACAGAAGAGATGGATATAGGGCAGAAGGTGTAGGAGGGCAAATGGAGGATCGGGAAGTTTTACCAGGAGACAGGCAGAAGCAAGGATCAAACAAGAGAAGAATCATGGGAATAAGAAATGAGGAAAGTGCTAGTTGGCTGTGTAAAAGCCTGATTGGGGTGACGAGTAGACCACGGGAGCTCGATAGTCTAAAGGAAGCCATCCTACCCATATGGAGAAGCTTATCAAGCATCAGAAGCTTGGACAAGTACACGTTTCTCCTCACGTTCGATTCGGTGGAAGAAGCTGAGGAAGCGCTGGATTATGAAGGTGACCTGCTAAGTATGCACTTCCGGGAGCTACGTTTCTAGGAAAAAGAAGACACATGCAATGTAAGGCGAACATGGATCGAAATGCATGGGATTCCGCCGATAGCATGGTCTCGGGAAAACATGCACCGCCTGGTCAGTTTATGGGGGTCCTGGGTGTGCATGGACTCAAACACGGAGAAAGGGCAGGAGATGGAGTGCGCACGCGTCTTGATCGATACCGAAGGTTTCAGCCCCATCCTCGATGATGTCCTGCTGCAGATTGATGATGTGGAGTATGAGGTTACGATAAAAGAAACAAACTGCTTCTTCTACCCGGGGAAGCCTGCGGGTGACAACAATCAGCTTGATAGCTTTAGCTGGAAGATGGGAATCGCAGGGAAGGAGCATAGCAGCCCCAACAATGGCGGGCACGAGAGGGAGGTGGAAGGTGGAACGTCAAAAACCAGCGTGGGGTGCCAATCGAGAAACAAAAGTATCGGGAAGAGACAAAGCCAAGTGGCGGCAGAGGAAGGCTGGAGTACACAATGGTCGACATTCTAGAAAAATAAAAACGAAGCGGCGGGACGTGAAGTGCTACCACAGGACAAGGGAGAGGTACAGATTCCCAGTAAAAACAATAATGAGGGGACAGTGGATATCGAAGAGACACGGGCAGAGGTTGTAGAACCAGACGAACCATCACGGGACACGAAACTAGCAGGTGCTCGATACAGCTTGGTCGAGGAAGAACAATTAATACACCAACGTAGGGTGCAGCGAAGGTCAGGCCCAGAAAAAGGATCAATTGAAGGGGAAAAAAATTCGCCCGAGCCCAAGTGCCCGCCTGGTTTCGAGAAGGGCTTAGATGGATGTGCAGACCGCAACAAGAGGGGAGAGGAGTTAAAGCAGCAATCTACAAATTTAATGGCAGTCCTTGAGTATCATTATGAGGAGGGACAAAGTAGTCGAAGCCAAAAAATAGATAATCCACCTGCCTCTTATAGTAAAGGCGGAGAGGAAAGCATGGGAAAATGCAACGAGTATGACAAGGAAGATTTGATTGAATCTGTGGAAACATGGGAGATCGGGAAAAGATTGGGCTTATCAGGAGAGAATGAAGAAGAATGTGTAAAAGCGATTTATAGCGTAAGGCGGAGTCGTCGGTTGGCACAGAAAAAGTGCTAAGGATGACTGTCCACCCAAAGGAGTTACGTAAAGTTGGGACATGAATTTTGTTTGTTGGAATATAAGAGGTATTGGCAGTGGCGGGAAGGTGGCTGCGATGAAGGGCTTAATTCAGGATATCAAACCAGGTGTGGTGGGTATTGTTGAGTCGAAGCATAGCAAGTTGGACGAGAAGTGGGTGATGTCTGTATGGAATGAGGATGAAGTTGAGTTCTGTGATGTGGCAGCAGAGAACGGGAGCGGAGGATTAATTCTGAGTTGGAGAAAATCTGTGTTCAGGCAAAGGGGTGTGAAAAAGGAGCAGAGATGGATAGGCGTCACAGGGTGTTTAAAAAGTAAACAGCTTGACTGTACCATCGTCCTGGTGTACAATTATAATCACCATCGGGAGCAAAAAGAGGTGTTAGAAGAGATAGGGGAGTGGATGCAAGATGTTCCCTATCCCATGCTGATAATGGGTGATTTTAATGAAATTCGGGCCCCGAGTGAGAGGAAAGGAATGAGTAGGATGAATCCGGGCATGACGGAGTTTAATAATTGGATCGCACATATGGGACTGGTGGAGGTGAACCTGGTTGGGAGGCGGTTTACGTGGTACAGAAAGAACGCAGCCAGTAGGATTGACAGGATTTTTGTTGAGGGGGAATGGTGTAGAGCTTTCCCGCAAATGGTGGCTAATTGTATCAAGTGTTCAGTATCCGATCATCTTCCCATCCAGGTGAGATGTATGGAGATTAACTGGGGTCCCAAACCCTTCAGATCTATTGATGCATGGCTCAACCATAGGGGTTTTTCCAAGTTAGTAAAGGAGGAATGGGCTAAGCTCGGTTGTATTCCTATTCAGCAAAAGCTTAAGCTCCTCAAGCTCCCAATTAAGAGGTGGAACAAAGAGGTCTTTGGCAACATAGACTATCAGATTCGAAAGATCAAAATTGCTCTGGAGGAGGTAAATAACGCAATAGATGGTGATAGAGAGGATGAAGTGGCAGTGGCCAGAAAAGGAGCGCTCACTACCCAGCTTTGGTCATGGCTCAAGAGGAAGGAGTTGTTATGGATTCAGTACTCAAGAGAGAGAAATCTTAAAGAAAAAGATCGCAATACAAAATACTTCCACGTCAAGGCGTCAATCAGAAGAAAGAATAATTTTATTGGAGAGATCAGGAAAGGGAGTCAGATGATTACTGATAGAGATAGCATCCGAAGACTGGCGGAAGAGTTCTTTAAGAACCTTTACAGAGATCTGAGGTACCCGACTATCAAAATTAATCCAGAGGGCTTCAGCAAATTGTCTGATGAACAGAGATTGGCATTGGAGGTGATGCCAACATACGAAGAAATCAGGAAGGCTGTGTGGGAGTGTGATTCATCCAAGGCACCGGGATATGATGGGTATAATTTTAAGTTTATTAAGAAGTTGTGGGATACAATGGGGGATGATATATGTCAGCAGGTGGTGGGATTTTTTGAGAGAGGGTCCATGCCGCAAGTGCTAAAAACTACATGGGTGACCTTGATCCCGAAAGAGGAGGGAGCCAAGGACTTTAGCAAATTCCGACCGATAAGTGTGGTGGGGAGTATCTACAAGATTGTAGCAAAACTACTTGCGACAAGGCTGTCAAGGGTCCTGCATGCCATTGTGGGGGAAACTCAAACTGCTTTCGTACAAGGAAGACAGATTATTGATGGCGTTTTAGTGGCAAATGAGGCAGTCTTTTGGATGAAGAGATCCAAGAAAAGAGATTTTATGTTAAAGTTAGATTTCCAAAAAGCTTATGACTCTATAAGATGGGACTTCTTGGAGCAAATGATGATGGTGTTGGGTTTTGGGGATAGATGCAGAAGCTGGATCGGGATGTGTATCAGATATCCGAAGATGTCTATTCTTATCAATGGGTCGCCTACAAAACCTTTTGTAATGGAAAGAGGGCTACGTCAAGGTGATCCTCTCTCTCCATTTCTATTCATCATTGTGACAGAAGCCTTTAATCGTATCATGATGAGAGGAATGGAAAATGGGGTATTTGAAGGCTTAAAGATAGGGAGGGGAGGGGTGTCGTTATCTCATCTCCAGTTTGCGGATAACACAATGGTGTTTGGTAAGGTCAACGAAAGGAACGTGGTGGATTTGAGGCGCATGCTGGATTGTTTTACGGTTATGTCAGGATTAAACATTAATTACTCTAAATCCTCTCTGGTGACGTTTGGTACTAATGAAAATGAGAGTCAACAGTTAGCAGAGATTCTGGGATGTAAGATGGGGACGCTACCTATTATCTACCTAGGCCTGCCATTAGGGGATGATCCGCGAAAGGAGAGAATGTGGACGCCGGTGATCAACAAAATAAAGACAAAGTTGGGGATGTGGAAAGCAAAGATGATATCCAGAGCGGGTCGTTTGGTGTTGATCAAGGCTGTGATGTCAACAATTCCTGTTTTCTATCTCAGCTTGTTTAAAGCCCCAAAAAGAGTGCTGCAAAAGATCTACAGATTGCAGAGGGAGTTCTTCTGGGAAGGTGATGGATCAAAAAAAGGGATACCTCTTATTAAATGGCAGGATATCCAGAAACCTACGGAGTTCGGAGGCCTGAGTACAGGAGATCTGGAACTCAAGAATATTGCTCTTCTGGCAAAGTGGTGGTGGAGATTTAGTGATGACAGAAATACGTTATGGCATAAGTTGATTTCTTCTATTTATGATATCAAGGCTGGAGATTCTTTAAGGGAGTGCAATCAGAAAGGTGGCTCGGGCCCATGGAAGAACATTGTTAGTAGTATGTACAACAACCGAATGGCGTATCAGATTATAGAAGAGGGAGTCAGCATCAAGGTAGGAAATGGACGGAGAACCAGGTTTTGGCTTGATAAATGGATTGGCGGAGAAAACCTGAAGTCTCAATTCCCTAGATTATTTTCGTTGTCCCTCCAGCAAGAAAAACACATTGGTGATATGGGCATCTGGGACGGTGCAAGGTGGAATTGGACTTTAACTTGGCGTCGGAGATTCTTTAGATGGGAGGAGGTGGAGCTTGAAAGGATGCTGGATAGACTTGATACTAGTCAGTTCAATGAAAATGAAGACACTCTGCTGTGGCATCACGAAGCTGGTCAGAGATATACGGTACAATCGTTCCAAAAAATCATGGCTCGCTCAATGTATGGGGGTTCTATCAGCATCATGCAAGATAATGAAAAGTGGTGGAGAGAGGCTATTCCACCGAGGGATGAGTTGCTCGCATGGTTTGTGATCCATGAAAAGATGAAGACCAGAGATAAGCTGTTGAGGTTATCTATCCTAGGAGAGGATGATAGTAAGTGTCCGCTTTGCAATATGGATATTGAAACGGTGAACCATGTTTTCTTGCATTGCATTATCACGTCCAGAGTTTGGTATGAGGTGCATGCTTGGTGGGGGAGGAGCTGGTGTATGCCAAAAAGCATAAAGGAGGTATGGGAAGAGTGGAAGAGAGTCGGAGGCAGGACATTAAAGCAGAAGCTTTGGCGGGCTGGTTTCTATGCCATCCTATCCGCTATCTGGGAGGCTCGGAATAGAGTAATATTTGAAGAAAAAGAGATACAGTGGAATTAGATATTCTGGAGTGCCAAATGGAAGGTTGCTTACTGGAGTAAGGGGTGGAAGGAGAATACCAGTCTTAGTACCTATGATATTGCCTTTAGTATTGTCAGACCTGCGCAGTTTATGCTAGGGGTGGGTGTTTAAACGGTTTGAAGGTAGGTGCTGCAAATGGATGGTTCATATATGGTGTTGTTTTCTTGTTTTGTATAGGTGAGGTAGATCCTAGATGGTGTTGTATTCTTTGCCTATGGATCTGCGAGCATCTTATTGTATCCTTTGTTTTATCTAAACTTATAAAAAAAAAATATTCCGTACATGCTCCATTCTATGATTGTTGCTAACTAATATTTTCTATTCCCATTTTTGTGGGGACTAGATCCCTATTCACACCCCCATCCCCAAATCAAACCACCACTTTCATCTCCAAAATTTTAAAAATCCCTTAAACCCAAAACTCAAAACTCAAAACTAATGTATATATTTGTGTGGGTGGGTGGACATGTTCAGGGGTGACTGATGCATATGAGATTCAACTTGAGTTTTATGAGGTGTTGGTGTTCTAAATTCTTAGAACAAATGAAAATGAAAGAGAGAAACAGGGGTCGATGATATTGTACATCAGTTGCAATGCCTAGGCTGAGTTGTAGGATCACTCGATGTTGGCTTTATTTGATCTTGATCGCCCTATAGTTTGGTCTCCTTTGGGGCTTTTATCTTTTATGGGTGGTTGTGTGGACTTTCGAGTCTTTGTATCTTAGCTCAAACCTCGTAGTTGTGTTTGATGCTTTTGTTTAACCGTTAAACCATAAAAAAAAAAGAGAAGAAACGGGGGAGACTTGAGAGGATAAAAATTGATTCATGGTAACCATTTGAATCGATACTTACAATAACCGCCTAAGATATAAACTCTTAGGATAAATATTGTAAGATTTTTACAAGATCTTCAAACTCTTACTCCTAGAGAAAGAAGGAAGAAGGCTCTCAGTTATGAGAGAAAAGTATGTAGCCAAAAGGTAATTTGTTCTTCTCTCTGTAATACCCTATTTTTAGAAACCCAAATTAGAAACTGATAATTTTATATAATTAGTTATAATAACTATTGTAGGGTGTTTATACTAAAAATATTTTTAATATGTGTATTATTATGACATATTAGATATAAATTTAATTAGGTTAAAATTTGAAAGATTTTAGGTTACTAATTTTATCCTTAGTTCATAACCGATAACCATTTTGTCAAATAAACCTAGTCCGGTAATCTTAAATTCTACCCAATAATTTTGCCCAAGTTCCTTACTAAATAATTTATCCTTACCCTATGCTAGATTTGCTTACCTCACCCTACTGCCTCTACCCTTGCACAACCATCCTTCACGCAACCCCTAAACCACACGCCTCCCTCTACCATGCTTGTTTTCCTTCCTCTATTTTGCTCCACCTTCTCCTACATGCCACCATCCCTTTTTAACTCCTTATTCCATCCCATTTTTGTGTCATCAATTAACCCCAAACAGCTCACACATTTTGTAACACCTCCAAAATTCACTACTAAAAAATTTCGTATTATTAAAAGATTTAACAGAAGCGAAATAACAAGACTTGTGAATTTTGGGGATATTACCGCCACACTTAGTACCATACTAGTTCACTCATACCGTTCCAGTACCAAGTGCTAAGGTGAAAAAATAAAATACTAATTGCTAGAAATTCAAACCATATTAAAAATCAGAGTAGCACAATGAACCATTTACAAGAATGAAATCCACCAATGGCGGTTACAGGATTAAAGAATACATTCAAATTAGGGAGTAAGAGAGAAAGAGGGAAACCCTAAAAGCCTGGGTAATTTCCTTACGCTCTTTCCCATTACCCACTTGAATAGCACCTAAAAAGGACCTGTAAGGGACACTGCCCATTGAATAGGCAGGGGCCCCACGAATAGAACCCTTTAGTACTATGGTATTGAGTAACCCTTTAAAAACACACTTAAAAGTAGGCCCGTCATGTAACACATGATACAACACTATATTCATATATAACAAGATGTGCATACATAACATTCACATACTTAACATTCAATCAGATATTAATAGGTTGTAATGTACAATCGATACTTTTGGGTCATAAGCCATGTCGTAGTGCAAAATCAATACTTACGGGCCTTAAGCCATTAGTCCATCATTATTCAATCATCTCTCAGATTTTATATCCATGTGAGTGCGGAAACCCCACTATTATAGCTGGTGGATCGGTCACTTATAGGGTAGAACACACCTAACCACTTTTATATGTTGGTGGATCAGTTTCCAGGGCAAAACGCTCTTCGCCACTATTATGCCGGTGGATCAATCTGGCCCCGACTCTCATGGTGTTACACTGTAAGTACTTAGTTTCTTTTATGTATCTTATCAAACTTAGGGTTTGGTTTATTGATCTTGGGATCCCCCACTATTATAGTTGGTGGATCGGTCACTTATAGGGCAGAATGCACCTAACCACTATTATATGCCGATGGATCGGTCTCCAAGGCACCCCAGCACCTGACCACTATTTTGCCGGTGGATCGGTCTGGACCCAGCTCAATAATCTTCCACTTTATATGATTAGTGTTTTAGCGTATCTTATTCAAAAGTATTTCACCCTAGACATGCATGTCACCAACCTCTGCTTCTATCCTCCTAAGAGGGCTCGTCCCATATCTTGAGACCTTTGCGCCTCTTATCACAACCCAACATCTGTTCTCCCTTACATTAACTTATAACAAAAATGCAACTACTAAGGGTGTGGGTTAAGGCCCATCACCTTATGACATTCAATTTCTCTTCCTGCCACACTTTGGGGTTTCCCTTGAAATCCTAATTGAACCTATGTGGTCCAACCTTTCTTTTATCGTTCCACACCTCATCTCATTTAGATTCAACCTAAGTCCTATCACTTTACTAATCAATTATACATGTGACAGTAAAATCCTAGTTGGCTGCTCGACCCTAGCACCTTTCTTACATAAGGATTATCCCATGCAAACCCTAGAAACCTCCTATGCAAGAGTTGCATCACTCATTCATTTTGATCATAATCTCCTTCTATTCCCCCTCCATGGATCATGAGATATTAAGGTTAATATCATGTCCCCTTAGTCAACTCACTTCCCCTTTGTTCCTTTTTATCCTTTCACCCTATGTCATATTATTAAACATCCTAGCATGCATGTCCTAAAGGAGTCATATCATATAACATTGTACGCTCAACATATATAATCATCATCAACATGCCATCAGGAAGTCACATAAGCATATATCACTCAAAGTTGCACTACGAATGATTAATCACTAAGCATAAAGTATGTAATAGGGTATAACACATGGCACATGAGGCATATAATACACCCATTATTGTTCTTAGCCACATCCCTACTCGGTTTGAGTTACCAAGTTATCTTCCACACTTATTAGGTCACTAATCACCCTTCATAATTTTTAAACTTATCATAATTCTTATTTGGTTGGGTAGATAACCAAATTTCCCTTCTCCTTCTACATTATCGTAATTACCAATTTGCCCTTTAGTTGGTTAAATCACCAAATTATCCTTTTGAAATCTCATAATTGCCGGATTGCCCTTATTCATTATTATAATTACCAAATTACCCTTATCCACTATCATAATTACCAAATTACCCTTTTGTTTTTAGTTTACCATTTTACCCTTCTCAATTAGTGTAATTACCAAATTACTCTTCTCTATAATTACAATTGCCAATTTACCCTTCTCCATTATTATAAATACCAACTTATCCTTCTCCATTATTATAATTATCAATTTACCTTTCTCCATAATTATAGTTACAAATTTACCCTTCTCCTAATTATAATTACCAATTTACCCTTCTCCATTATTATAAATACCAATTTACCCTTCTTCATTATTATAAATATCAATTTACCTTTCTCCATAATTATAATTATTAATTTACTCTTCTCTATAATTATAATTAGCAAATTACCCTTTGCCATTACTATAATTACCACTTTATCCTTTTATTTATAAAATTACTATTTTGCCCTTTACTTTTAAAATTACCATTTTATCCTTCACCTCCAAAATTACCATTTTACCCCTTCCATACAAAATTACCGTTTTACCCTTTACTTCCAAAATTATCATTTTCCCCTTACTTCCAAAATTACTATTTTACACCTTACTTCTAAAATTAATAATATCCTTTTATTTATAAAATTACTATTTTACCCCTTACTTCCTAAGTTACCATTTTGCCCTTTACTTATAAAATTACCATTTTGTCCTTTACTCATAAAATTACCATTTATCATTTACTTATAAAATGACCATATTGCCCTTTACTTATAAAATTACTATTTTTCCATTTGCTTATAAAATTATTATTTTTCCCTTTACGTCTAAATTACCATAATACCCCTTTTTTTTCTTACAAATTATAAATTGACCCTTTTACTTATAAAAGTATCATTTTACCCTTTTTTTTCAAAAATGACCATCTTGCCCCCTTATTACACCACTTTTATTAAATTAACATCACTACATGGAATAGTAATATTAATACTCTATTCATAATATCCCACTCCACTAACTATTATATTTTAATATAATACTTATTAGCACCCACACATATTAGGCCACATTCTCCCGCAAGACATATTACTAAAATGCCCCTAAGGCTCACAATAATATTATTCATGCATAAATGGTCACAATAACATAATATAACATGGATAAGTACTTAACACTTTTATTAATAGCCAAACTCTTTCCTTAAGCAATATTTCCACACATAGCACAAAAACTAGCATACTTTCCTTTTTATAAATCAATACAAGCAAATATATATACAAACTATATATATATATTAACAACATATAACAAGCATAATAACGTATTAAAGACCCTAATTTGTTAACATATATTTATCCATGTGTTTAAGTGGGGTTTAATGATTACCTTTATTCCTGCAAAATTGAACTTTACCGGTATCTCAGTTAAAGATTCAAGCTTTAGATACCAAAATCAACACATAAAAGTAGTATAAAACCAAAGAATAAAACTTTATAAAATTGAATTAATGAAACACTTAACTTAAAATGCTATTGTACCTTAAAAAAATGTTGTACTAAAAGACTAAGACATGCAGCAGCTTATCCTGCTCATGCAGCATGAGCTAAATGCAAAATCAAAAGGAGGAAGGCTTGAAGGGGATGAAGGAAAATGAGTGATGGGCTATTTTTGGGTTGGGGTCTTTAGGCTAGGAAATAAGGTAGATGGGGGAGGTTTAGAGGTAAGGAAAGGGTGCAGGAGTGAAGAGGGGGTGTTGGTGGAGGCTGGGGATGGGTTGTCGGCGGCTAATGGCGGGGGAGGCGGCAGGGGCGAAGTGGACTGCAGGAGTGGATGAGGCTGGGAAGGAAGGAAAAGAGAGGTGAAAAATAAAGGGGTTTGAGGGCTAGTTTTGGTAAAAGGAGGTGTAGGGGTGATAGAGGAGGTTGTAGGGAGTGTATTGGTTATTTGGGTGGTGATAGAGGTGGCCAGACAGCGGCGAATGGAGGGGTTGCAGGGAGGTTGCCGAGAAAGGAGAAAAAAGGGGAGAAAAAAGATGAGGGAAGGAAGAAGGGACTGCGAGGTGGCTTGGGTGGTGTTGTGGAGGTGCAATGCGGGAGTAGAAAGGTGCAGAAGGTGGATTAGGTGGTTGGTGAGGCAGAGAAAGTGGAGGAGGGAGGTGGTGGAGACAAATTTGAGATGAAGATGGAAGGATAAGAAAATGGGAGAAAGGAATTGGGGAAGGGGGAGGCTCGAAAATAATGGGGTAGGAAAGGGCTTGTGAGGAGAAGAAAAAGGAGAGGGAGAATGGGGGCAGCTGGCTGGCCGATGGCAGGGTGTAGGGTGGTAGGGAGGGTAGACGAAGAGGAAAAAAAGGGCATGAGGGGTGGTTTGCAAGGCTGGCCAGGTCCAAGAATGGGAAGAAAATGATGGGAGAGAGGGAGAGGTAGGTGGTGGCAGTGGTTGCAGGCTACAGTGGCTGGGCGTGGTGCTCGGGGTGGCAGTCATGGTGATGCAGACAAGTCGGGGGACATTAGATGGGGTGTAGAAGAAGAAGGAAAGGGAAGGGGGAAGCACCAGGCTGGTCGGGGAAGGAAAAGGGGGATTGAGCCGACTTGGGTAAAAGGGGGAAAGGAAAAGAAAGAAAAGAGGGGGCTGGGTTGGGTTGCTGCGTCGGGGAAGGAGGAAAAGAAAAAAGGGGGTGGGCTGCCTATGTGGGAGAAGGACAGGAGGGAAGGGGGAGTGGGCCAGCGGCGTAGGCGTGAGGAGGAAGGGAGGCAGGCCGGTGCCGGCGGCCCGAAGGAGGAAAAAAAAGGAAAGAAAGGAGGAAAAAGGAGAAAAAGGAGAAAGAAAGGAAAAAGGGAAAAAAGGAAAAGGGAAAAATAGGGTAAATTAAAATAATTTGATTCATAAAATAATAGACTGTAATATTTTTGGGTCATAAATTTGTTTAATAATTTAATTTAATATAATTAAATATATGTATTTAAAAATGATAATTTTATTAAAACATTGGTTTGGAAAATTATTTAAATAAAATAAGTATGATAAAATAATATAATATTTATTTTAATTTATTAAATATTCCTATCCAAATTTATATACTAAAAAATCCATAAAATAATTCAACTATATAATTTTAAAAGCTAATTTATCCTAAATAAAAGCTATTTATTAAATTCTAGGTTTTTAAAATTTTAGGGGATTACACATTTCCTCTCTTTCCCCAAGCTCCCTCAAGTAAGAAAAATGACTCCATCACCGTCATTGTTTTACCCCATAGTTATACCACCAACAACTTCCACTACACACCACCTCTTTATTTCACATTCCACCACCGAAGTCCCTACCCTAGCTATAGAAAGATCTTCCATAGACCCCTCCAAAACTACACCAAAATCCCCCACAACAACCCCCATGCTGCACAGGAAATGGCCATAACACCACCCCTTCTTTGACTAGTTTTGTCAATCCCTCCCCCATTGCTTTGACAAAACTTGTCGAAGACAGCCCCTTCCTACACCTTGTTTCCTCATTGCCCCTCCCTTGGATAAAAAAAATTGGCCATTCCTACCCCCTTTGTTTCATCCTACTCCACCATTTCTCCCTCCCTCTTCTTAGCAACTTCCATCGATTCCTCCTCCTTTGTTGCATGAGTTTGTTTGGCTTCCTTACTGATTTTCTTCTGCCAGTTAGTAATCCTTTAGTTATTTTCATTAATTTTAGGTTATTCTTATGATATATGAAATTGTAATACATGTGTTATTGGGTGTTAACACCTTAGGTAACCTTTGAGGATCTCAGAGAATGCAGCCTTTTGTATTTTTGTGTAAGATTATATTTAGGTAAATCCAATCACTCTTAGGAAAGGAGAAATTATGTGCGAGCATAATATAAAATTTTTGACCTAGAATCATGCAAGGGTTTATGATTTTCAAGTATTTTAGCATGCATGATAAAATGATAATATTTTGAAAAGATGATATACATGATTATTGATAATTAAGTTGTATGCATGAAATATGTTAAATATTTTACGCCCACATGCTTCAAATTTTGTTATAGTCACCATTATTATAATTTTATGATTCAAATCCCATGGTATATGCCTCATGAATGCTTATGCATAGAAGTAAGGTGTAACACCCCAAAATTCAATATTTTTTAATGGAAGCATTTAAATTAAATAAAAACGTGTGAATTTTGGGAATGTTACCACCACACTTAGTACTAGAGCGGTTCATTCTGACCGTTCCGGTACCAAGTGCTAAGGCTAAAAGAAATTTAATAATTAATATAAATAAAATCAAAACAAGACTTCAAATAAGCATTAAACGATTATAAGATAGAATTTAGAGTGCGAAGTCAAAAAGTTATAAACTAACATATATAGTCAAAGTTCCTTAAGAGGAAATAAGTTTACAAATGGTAAAAGATAATTCTAAGAAACTCAAAACATAATTAGAAAATCATATCAGGGAAATCTGGCCTTGCCATTGTCGATCTTTGTGATGAGTCCGAACTCAATACTCAGCCCCGCCTGATGCCTCATGAACATCAAAGGCATCAAAATAAGTATCACCCACATACACAAAGTTAGAAGGGTCTTTTTCTCGTGGGAATGAGCATCACCCATGAAACGAGTAGTCAATACGCTACATATTGAGTAAGGTAACCATGCACTAATGCCAATACACAAAAGCTCTCAATCCAAGTATGATAATTCAATAGTATACGATCACTTTAGATAAACAAATTAGTAAAGGCTAAATTATGGTTCAGATCCATTAATTATTTAATCTTTGATTAGTACTCATTTCACACCATGCTTTTCATCAATACATGTGAGTATGGGAACCCCACTATTATAGTCGGTGGATCAATCACTTATAGGGCGAAATGCCCTAACCACTATTATATGCCGGTGGATCCTGCTCCTATGGTGTTTCATTGTAGGTACTTAGTGTCTTTTATATGTCTTAGCAAACTTAGGGTTTGGTTTATTGAGCTTAGGATCCCTCACTATTCTAGCCGGTGGATCGGTCACTTATAGGGCAACATGCACCTAATCACTATTGTAGCTGGTGGATCGGTCATATATAGGGCGAAACTCCCTAAACACTATTGTTTGCCAGCGGATTGGTCTAGGCCCGACTCAATAATCTTCCACTTTACATGATTAGTGTCTTAAGTATCTTATTTATAAGTTTCACCCTATACATGTATGACTAACTCCCTCTATGATTATCTTCCAAAAGGACTCGTCCCACATCATGAGACTTATGCACTTTGTAACTTGACCCAACATCCTTTCCTCCTTACCCTAACTCACACTAGATCCTGTCTCCTATGTATGTGGATTAAGACCCATAACTTTTCACCTCTAGTCCACTCATTGCCTTACTCTAGGCTTTCCCCTTGAAACCCTAATTTAGGCCTATTTGGCCCATCCTACTCCACCTCACACAACCCAAATTATTTTAGCACTCCACACATCACAATCCTTAGATTCCATCCTCAGCATCACACTTTACTCACCAAGTACATGTGTGATCACAAAACCCTAAGTAACCACACCAAACCCTAGCTAGCCACACCAAACCCTAGCTCGGTCTCCTATGTACCCTTATACTATTCCACATACTATTTTTCATCCAAAGCATCCAAACACCCAAATCACTCTTCCATTATCTTCCTCACACCCCAAATCAAATTTCCATATGTAAAATCCACCCCTATGCAGATGTTATACATCCCATGCAACCCTTAAAACTTTTTCATACAAAACCCTAAAACTCCCACCTGAAGCCCTATATTCACACATGCAAACCCTAGATTCTTCCATACATACTTAGATTATCACATGCACAACCCTAGATTCTCCCATGCAAAACCACAGAATCTCCCAAGCAAACCCTAAATTACACAAAACCCTAGATTCTTTCATGTAAAACCCTAGTTTCTTCCATGCAAAATCCTAGATTCCTCTATGAAGACCCTAGATTCTTCCACTCATAGTTAATCTACTTTCCCATTTTTCTTTTCATCCTTTCACTCTATATCATCACATTACATAACCTAGCATGCCTATCCTAAAGGGATACAACACATCATATCATAATCACAACTTATACATATTATACGCATGCTATAAAATAACACATGAGCATACTTCAACTCTAAGCTACACTATATATAAAATAGTTATAACGATAAGCATAAGATACATCACATATCATGACACATGGCATACAAGGCATACAAAACACATTACATACATAAGGCCTTAGCTACACCCTTACCTAATATGACATCGGTTTTGGAGCACGCTCCTATGCCTCCTTAGGGTTTTGATTGGTCTCACCTATAAGAGGGAAAAACTAAGGATGAGATTCCCTCCTACCAAAAATACTATTATTTCCTAATTTATTTTAAGATCAGGGTTATAGATAAAATAATAATAATATAAAAATAGTTACACTAACTAAATACTAATATTGTTAAGGATAATAGTAACAATAGCAATATTGGAAAAAGGTGATAATATAAGGTTTGAAGATTTTAACCCAATAATAATAATGATACTACTGCTACTACTACTACTACAAATAATAATAATAGCGATAATAATAATAATAATAATAATAATAATAATAATAATAATAATAATAATAATAATAATAATAATAATAATAATAATAATAATAATAATAATAGTAGTAGTAGTAGTAGTAGTAGTAATAATGGTATAATTCAAAATAATTGTGAAATTAGGGCTTTGACCTTTCACCGAAATAATAATAATAATAATAATAATAATAATAATAATAATAATAATAATAATAATAATAATAATAATAATAATATAAAATAATAATGATAATAACAATGACAATAATAATAATAATGGTATTAATCAAAAATAACGTAGAGTAGGGTTTGACCCTATATTGAATTAACAACAACAACAACAACAACAACAACAACAACAAGAATAATAATAATAATAATAATAATAATAATAATAATAATAATAATAATAATAATAATAATAATAATAATAATAATAATAATAATAGTGACATAATAATGTCTCATCCATATATAGAATAATAATAATAACATTAATGATAATAATAATAATCATAATAATAACAAAACACAAATAATAGTATTATAATAAAATTAAATAAATAAAGCTTACATAATTAGGATTCAAGGGTTGAGAGGATTTAGGGTATCACCTTGGGTTGGTGGTGATTAGCGACACCGACGGCAGTATATGACAATGGTGTCTGAAAGGGTAGTGGCACATGGGAGAATTTTTCTAGGCTTGGGAAAACGCTCGAGTCCAGGCTGGTTATGGGGGTATTTATAGAGTTAAAGGAGGGGATAAAGTCAGAGGGGAGACGGGAGAATAAGGAAGATAGGTGAGGTGCACTAACTGATGACGATAGGCCGACACACATTTCTTTCATGGCCTATAATGGACTAGGGAAGAAAGGAAATCGTGCAAGGAGAGGGGAGGAGTGGTTGAGTTAAAGTGGCCGACAAATCAGTGAGGAAGAGAGGGGAAATGGCTAGTTAATAGGGAAAATTTGGTGGCAAAATTCTCGAGAAGATAGGGGAGAGTTTCAGGTCAACGAGGGAAGAAGAAGGAATGAGGAAGAAGAGATAGGGTGAACCCAGCGGTTGGGAAAAGAAACAAAGAAAAGAAGAGAGAGAATCAGACCGGGCGACGGGGGAGAAGAAGACAAAACGCAGAATTCTAATGCTGGGCCACCGAAGGAGAAAAGAAAAAGGGAAGGATTGGGCGGTGGAAATAGGCCTAATTTGGGGAAAAGAAGAGAAAAAGAAAAGGAGAAAGGAGAGGAAGAAAGAAAAAGGAAAAACAAGGAGAACAAGGAAAGAGAAGAAAAAGGAAAAGGAAACATAAGTTGGTTGGGGTATTTGGAATATTTTGGTATTTTAGGATATTCAAAATAATAATATTTAATTCCCTTTTTAGGCTAATTTAGGGTTTTTGAAAGTTTTTTCATAAGTTCTATTTTAATTAGCAAATCACCCAAAATTTCCCTAATTAAAATATTTATTATTTTATTCTTGATTAACCCTAATTAATTCCCATTTATTTTAATAAAGATAATTTATTTAATTAATTTCCTTATTAAATCCTTATTTGGCCAAAATTTCTAAAATTAGGATTTTGAGACATTTCATCACTAACCTCTTAAAGACAGACTTCGTCCCCAAAGTCTCTACAACCTCCTATGTTAAGGCTAGAACATCCTAAGTGGGTAGGAATACCACACTAACACCAATAATTATATGAACTACCCCCTTAAAGACATACTTAGTAAGAAGGATTGAACCTACATCAAAAAGTTCTGGATACACTTTTTGCATGTCCTTCTTGCTTTCTCAAATAGCTTCTTCGGTCCCATGTTGACTCCATAAGATCTTGACAAGAGGTAATTCACTTATGTGGGTCTTCCGTAGCTTAGTATCGAGGATTCACATAGGTCGCTCTTCGTAGGTCAATGAATCGTCTAGCTCTACTTCGTCCAGTAGGATCACATGAGATGGGTCGGTGACATACTTCGATAACTCAGAAATGCGGAAAACATTGTGGACTTTTGCCAACTATGAGGAAGAGCCAACCGATAGGCAACCTTACCTACACACTCTAGGACATCATAGGGGTCGATATACCTTGGGCTTAGCTTGACCTTTCTACTAAACATTTACATGCTCTTTATGGGTGAAACTCTCAACAATACTTTATCTCCTAGCTCAAAAATACTATCTTGATGTCTCTAATCATCATAACTCTTTTTTCTACTATGGATTGTTCTCATTCAGTCCTGAATTTGGCAGACTTACCTAGTCATCTCTTCAATCATCTCAGGACCCAATACTATTGTCTCACTGATGTCACTCCAGCACAAGGGAGTCCTGTACTTCCGTCCATACAAAGCCTCAAAGGGAGCTATCCCTATGCTAGCATGATGGTTTCTATTGTATGAAAACTCTATTAAATGTATCCGTTCCTCCCAAAAATCGTGGAAATCTAGTACACAAGCTCTCAACATGTCCTTTAGAGTCTGAATGGTCCACTCCGTCTGTCCATCCGTGGTAGGGTGGAAAGCTGTGCTTATCTTCAACTTAGTCCCCAAGAATTCTTGCAGCTTTCCACAAAAATGAGAGGGAAACCTTGAACCCCTATCTGAAATGATGTCTTTTAGAACTCCATGACGACTGACCACGAACTTCATATAGGCATTCGCTAATTGATCCATACTCCACGTGGAATTCATAGGAATAAATACAACTGACTTAGTTAATTTGTCTACAATAATGCAATAGTATCATAGCTGCTTCATGTCTTCGGCAAACCATTGATGAAATCTATAGATATAGAGTCCCATTTCCACCTTAGCACTTCTAAAGGCTGAAGTAACCTTGCTGGTCTCTGGTGCTCAATCTTGACTTTTTGGCATATTAAACACCGGGATACAAACTCTACCACATCTCTCTTCATGAGGGGCCACCAATACAACTTTTTGAGGTCTTTATATAGCTTAGATCCTACTGGGTAGACTGTTTCCTTCTTCTATATTTCAACGCTTTAGTTTGAGATAACTCTGCGGTACACATCAACGACCTTTAAACCGAAGACTGCCATCCTCGTGAATTCTAAACCTTTCGGCTCGGCCTTCCTGCATCTCCCTTTGGATCTTCTCAAGCTTGATAACTCCAACCTAGCTAGCTCGAATCTCCTCAAATAGTGTTGGAGTGAGTGTTAGGGTGCTCATACGGGCCTTAAGGTCTCCTTGTTGAATTATCTCAATCTCCAAGCCTAACAACTCCCTTATCATTTGGTCGGCGACCACAAAACACAATGCAGAATGCGAGGTCTTCCTACTCAAATAATCTGTGACTACGTTGGCCATACCCTCATGGTAGGTTAAATTGACTTCGTAATCCTTAATAAGCTCTAACATCCTCCTGTATCTCAAGTTAAGTTTCTTCTGAATGAAAATGTACTTGAGGCTCTTATGGTCTATAAAGAATTTGCATTTTGTCCCGTACAAATAATGCCTCCAAATCTTCAAAGCGAATACCACAGTGGCCAACTCCAGATCATAAGTAGGATAATTCTATTCATGCTGCTTAAATTGTCGGGAGGCATATGCGACTACTCTACCCTCCTGCATCAACACACATCCCAACCTATGCTTGGATGCATCACTGCAAACCTCAAAACCTTCCATACTATGTGGTATGGTCAACACTGGTGTAGTAATCAACTGCCTTTTTAGCTCTTGGAATGCTTCTTCACAAGTCTTGTCCCACTGGAACTTTGTGGACTTCTTTAGGAGATTAGTTAGCGGTCGGGCAATCTTAGAGAATTTATACACAAATCTTCTGTAATACTCGGCCAAACCCAAAAAACATCAAATCTCTGTTACACTCATAGAGAGCTTCCACTCTGTGATAGCCACGATCTTGGCTGGATCCATATCCACTCCACCAGGTAATACTATGCGACCAAGAAAAGATACATTCTTGAGCCAAAATCCACACTTAGACAACATCGCATATAAGCAATACTCTCTTAATAATCTTAGAATGGCGCGTAGGTGGTGCTCGTACTCCTCGTTCCCTCGAGAATACACCAAAATATCATCGATAAACACCACTACAAATTGATCAAGGAAGGGTCTGAATATCCTCATCATCAGGTCCATAAAAATCCCAAGAGAATTTGTATGTTTGAATTGCATTACTAAAAATTTATAATGTTTATACCGAGTCCGAAAAGTAGTGTTTATAATATCAACATCAGCAATCCTCAACTGGTGGTACCCTGATCTCAAATCGATCTTAGAAAACACTATGTCATCCTTCAACTGGTCAAAATGTCATCTATCCTTGGAAGTGGGTACCATTTCTTCACTAACTTATTCGACCCTCGGTAGTCAATGAAGAGATGGAGACTACCATCCTTCTTCTTTACGAACAAGATCAGTGCTCTCCATGGTAATAGACTCGGCCGAATATAACCATGCTCCATCAAATCTTCTAGCTAAGCCTTTAACTCCTTTAGGTAAACCTGTACCATCCAGTAGGGTGCTTTCGTGACGGGCTTGGCTCTCGGCACTAGTTTGATCTTAAAATTAATTTCCTATAGTAGAGTCATACTTCTGAAAACATGTCTGGATATTCTTTGACCACTGGAGTACTATCTAACGTAGTCAAATCCTTGATTAGCTCTTGCACAATACATAAGTACAGGGGATACCCTTTCTAGACTAGAGCATGTAGAGTAATTGTCGATACTACCTTAGTGGTTGGCTTGGGCTGAGTCTTCCTATACAAAACCCTAGCCCCCTTCGGGCCTCGCAAGATCACATGCTCTTGAGCACAATCAATAACGGCTCTGTACCTCCCCAACATATCTATACCCAAAATCATGTTGAAGTCTTTTAACTCCATCCCAACCAGATCTACTAGGAAGTCTACTATGCCTATGACTAAGGCCACATTAGAAAACATCTGACTACACTCCATCCTATCACCAGATGGAAGAATCACAGATAACTCTATTTTAGCAAATGGTGACAATCTATCCTTAGCAGCACAAGTAGATGAAACAAATGATAGAGTAGCACCCGAATCAAATAGGACATACACTGGCAAAGAGTGGATGATGAACATACCCGTAACAACATCAAGGTTGTGGTCGGCCTCTACTTGACTGATCACATTCAAGCATCCACCTGGCTAGCCTCCCTTTTGAGGAAAGGGCCTAAATGCAACACCCCCAAAATTCACTACTGAAAAATTTCATTTTATTCAAAACAAATAGCAGAAGCAAAATATAAAACAGTGAATTTCGGGGATATTACCGCCACACTTAGTACCAGACCGGTTCACTCATCTCATTCCAGTACCAAGTGCTAAGGCTAAAGGAATGAGATACACTTTGATAGATTTCCAAAACATGTTTAAATCAGAGTAGCACAATACACTTTACAAAATTAGAATCCACTAGTGGTGGTCACAAGAACAAGAAATACATTTAAACCAGAAGTAAATGCAAAGGGAGAATCCTAAAAGTCCGGATAATCCTTACCCTCTTTCCCGTTTCCCACTTGAGTAGCACCTGAGAAGATCTGCAAGGACACTACCCATTGAATAGGCAGGGGCCCCACAAAGGGAACCCTTTAGTACTACGGTACTGGGTAACCCTTTAAAATCACACTTAAAAGTAGGCCCGCAATGTCACACATAATACAAAGCTATATACATATATAACAAGACGTGTACATATAATATACACATAATTAACAATCACATCAGATATCAATAGGTCGTTATGAACAATCGATACTTTCGGGCCTTAAGCCATGTCATAGTGCAAAATGAATACATTTGGGCCTTAAGCCATTAGTTTATCATTATTCAATCAACTCTCATATTTTATATCCATGTGAGTGCGGGAACCCCACTATTATAGCCGGTGGATCGGTCACTTATAGGGCAGAACGTACCTAACCACTATTATATGCCGGTGGATCTGTCTCCGGGGCAAAATGCTCCTGGCCACTATTATTCGCCGGTGGACCGGTTTAGCCCCAACTCACATGGTATTCCACTGTAAGCGATTAGTATTTTCCCATAACTTTATTCACATCCATGTCTGATTTTATTGAGCTCGGGACCCCCACTATTATTGCCGGCGGATCGGAATATATATATCAACATCATTCAGGGCAACATGCTCCTGGGCCACTATTATGTCCGATGGATCGGTACTCATAATCACTTGCCAGGGCAACACACTCCTAGGCCACTATTATATCTGGTGGATCGGTACTCATAATCACTTGCCAGGGCAACACACTCTTGGGCCACTATTATAACTGGTGGATTGGTAATCAGTATCATAATCCAACTGGGCCCGTCTCATAATCTTTCACTTTCATGATTAGTATTTTTTTCTTTCTTTAATCAGCATAACAAATCCATTTATTTGCCTCGGATGGGAGATCAAGAACCCGGGACACAAAGGTACACCGGTCATACCGGTACATACAAGCTACTCAGTACCCTTCAACCACAAACCCAGGAACGCAAAGGTACCCTGGTTGTACAGGTGCATAAGGCTACTCAGTACCCTACCGACAAGGACACCTAATCCATAAGTATGCATACCCCCTAACTAGGTCCGTAGAGCTAGATAGAGTAAGATATAGGGCCTGGCTGGGGCAAAAAGGCACACCAGCAAATACCAGAATAATCGTGGGCTAAACCATGTCTTTAGGGTAGCAACCCCTAAAGAGCCACCATTCCCGATCTCGAGGTCTTTCACTTTAAGTATTAGCGTCATAATTAAAGTGATCACGAAAAGCACAATAATCAGATACTTATTCACTTTCAATCGTTCCGATATCATTAGTCGTTTCTTATTCAGGCGATTACCTAAGATAACACAGAGAAATCATTAAGGCCATCATAATCTCATATAATTCCTAGTTAAGATTCGTTCTCATAATACTTACTAATTATCAAATATTCTTACCTTGCTAATCGGTGTTATTTGAGTCATATTATAAAATTCAGCAATCACAACGATATATCAGGTACAAATTACTCATTTACCCCTTACTTATATAATTGCTAAGTCATCCCTTCCTTATTTGACAAATTGACATATTACCCTTAAGGTTGCATAATTATCAAATTACTCATTGCTCGGTTTATGTTACTAAGTTATCTCCTACGCTTTTTAGATCATCATTCACCCTTCATAATTGTTAACCTTAACATATTTCCCTTTTTGGTTGGTTAGATTACCAAATTGCCCTTCTCCTTTGTTATACTTACTAAATTGCCCTTGAGTTGGATAAATTACCAAATTACCCTCCTTTATTATCATGATTACTATTTTGCCCCTTTAGTTGGTTAAATAATTACCAATTTAACCTTTAGTTGGTTAAATTACCAAAATTCCCCTTTAGTTGGATAAATTACCAAATTGCCCTTCTCCTTTATCATAATTACCATTTTACCCCTCTCAATTATTATAATTGCCATTTTACCCTTTTCAATTATTATAAATCCCAAATTACCCTTCTTCATAATTACAATTATTAATTTACCCTTCTTCATAGTTGTAATTACCAATTTGCCCTTCTCTATATTTATAATTATTATTTAACCCTTCTCCATTCTTATAATTACTATATTGCCATTCTCCATTATTAAAATTACCATAATGCCCTCTTTGTTGGTTAATTTACCAAATTACCCTTCTCTATTATCATAATTATCCAATTACCCTTTTATAATCATAATTTAATTACCAATTTATCCTTCATTGTTATCATTATTACCAAGTTACCCCTTACTCCCAAGTGTGCCATAAATATCCCTTTAATTTACAAAATTACCCTTCTATCCCTTACTTCCAAATTACCACAATATCCTTTTATTTACAAAATTACCACAACACCCTTTTACTTATAAAAATTACCACAACACCCTTTTTACTTTATAATTTACTATTTTACCCCTTTACATCCCAAAATTACCATTTTTATCTTTCCTTACAAAATTACCATTTTGCCCTTCTTTTCCAAAATTACCATATTACCCTTTACTCCCAAAATTACCATAATACCCCTTTACTTATAAAATTAACATTTTGCCACTTGCTTATAAAATTACCATATTGCCCTTTTTACTCCCAAAATTACCACTTTACCCTTCACTCCCAAAATTACCATAATACCCCCTTTACTTATAAAATTACCATTTTGCCATTTAATCATAAAATTACCATATTACTATTTTGCCTTCAAAATTATTACTTTACCCCCTTTATTGCACCACTTTTATTAAATTAACATTACCACATGTAATAATATTATTAATACTCCATTAACAATATCCAACTCCACCAACCATTATATTTTAGTATAATGCTTATTATCACCCACACCTATTAAGCCATAATCTAGCACAAGGAATATTACTAAAATGTCCCTAGGCTCACAATAATATTAATAATGCATAAATAATCGCAATAACATAAAATAACATGGATAAGTAATTAACACTTTAATTAATAATCAAATTCTTCCCTTAGACAACATTTCCACGCATATCACATAAAAGAGCATACTTTCCTTTTTATTAAAGAATACAAGCAAACATATAATTTATACTAACAACCATATATCAAACATAATAACATATTAAAAATCCTAATGTGCAAACATACGTTTATCCATGTGTTTAAGTGGGGTTTAACGATTACCTTAGATCCCATAAAAAAATCGAATCTTACCAGTATCCTGGTTAAAGATTCAAGCTTTAAATAGCAAAATCAACACCTAAAATTAATATCAATAATTATTATATTAGAAGTAAGAAAATCAAAGCATAAGACCTTATAAACTTTTATTAATGAAATAATTAACTTAAATATTATTTTACCTTAAATTTTTTAATAAAAATAGTCCAATAATTGCAGCAACTCATCCTGCTTGTGCAGCATGAGCTGCATGCAAAAATAAAAGGAGGAAAGGTTCGAAGAGGGGGTGAAAAGAAGAATAATGGTTATTTTCGGGTTAGGGTCTTTAGGCTAGAAAAGAAGGTAGATGGGGAAATTTTTAAGGCAAGGGAATGGTACAGGAGTAAAGAGGGGGTGCAGGTGGATGCTGGGGATGGGTTGTTGGCACCCAAGGGAGGTGGATGCGGCAGCGGCGAGGTGGCAAAGTTGGCTGCCGAGGTGGGTCGAGGTGGAGGGGATGAGAAGGAAGGAAAAGAGGAGGGACAAATGAAGGGGTTCGAGGACTTGTTTTGGCTAAACAATGGATGGGGATCGTAAAGGAGGTTGCAGGGAGTTGAATGGTGGGTTAGGTGGCGGCAGAGGCGACCGGAAGGCAGCGATCAGTGGCGTTACAGGAGGACTGTCGAGAAGGGGGGAAAATGGGGAGAAAATAAGTGGGGAGGAAGAAGGGCTGCGAGATGGTTGGAGAGGGATGTTGTGGTGGCGCAAGGCTGAGGTGGAGGGTGGCAGGGAGCGGTGTAGGGGGTTGGTGAGGCGGCAGGAGCGGCGAAGGGCAGTGGCAATGCAAAAACAAGGGTGGAAATGGGGGAGGAAGAAAATGAGAGAGGAGAGGAGGTCGGGGGGTAAGGGGCTTGAAAATATGGGTAGAAAGAGGGTAGAGAGGAGAAGAAAAAGAAGAGGCAAGGTAGGGGGAATAGGTGGTAGTCTGTGGCAGTGTTTAGGGTGGTAGGGAGGTGGTAGGGTGGTAAGGAGAGGGTGACGACGGGGAGGAAAGGGGAGCCATTCAGGATGGGGTGCATGGCTGCCCGGTTCCAAAATAGTGAAAGAAACACAGGAGAGAGAGAGACAGAGAGAGAGACAGAGACAGAGAGAAGGAGAGAGGTAGGTGATGGCAGCGGGGCGGTGGCCGGTGTGCTCAAGGCGCAAGCGATTGTGGCGATGGCGACGGGTCGGGGAGTAGCTATGTCGAGGAGTAGAAGAAGAAGAGAAAAAAAAAAGACAGGGCAAGGAGCATTAGGCCGGTCGGGGAAGGGAAGAAAAGACTGGGCCTGCCGGTCTAGGGGAGAAAGGAAGGAGGAGAGGAGGAGGCTGGGTTGGCTGTGCGTGTGGGGGGGAAAGAATGGGCCATTGGCCCAGGCGCAAGGAGGGGAGGCAGGCTGGCCTGGCGGGCGGCCCAAAGGAGAAAAAAAAAGGAAAAGGAAGGAAAGAAGAAAAAGGGGGAAAAGGGAGAAAGGAAAAAAAAAGGAAAAAGGGAAATGGAAAAATAATTTAACTTAATTTATAAAATAATAAAATATAATATTTTTGATAAATTATTTAATTTAATAATTTAATTCAATATAAATTAATATATTGGTTCAAAAAGGCTAATTTTAGTAAAATATTAGTTTGAAAAATTATTTAAATAAAAATAATATGATAAAATAACAAAATATTTATTTTTAATTTATTAAATACTCCTATCCAAATTTACATACTCAAAAATCCATAAAATAATTAAACTAAATAACTTTAAAAGCTAATTTATTTCAAATAAAAGCTATTTATTACATTATAGGTTTTCTAAAATTTTGGGGGATTACACTAAATCCCTAAGATCTTCCTCTGGTCTCTTGATCTGGGGCACCAGATGGGGCAGGGGTTCGTTGGTGGTACTGCTGGGATGCATTCTGACGATGTTGCTTGTACTCCTACTATTAGGATATCAGGGCTCCTCCCTACTAAGATGGTCGAGTCTGGTTCTGTTGAGATTGTGGTAGCCTCCAACACTCTGCTACTCTGTGGCCCAACCTTCCACAATTCAGGTAAGTTATCAACCTACCTCCATAGTTCCTGCTTAGGTGGTCCCGACCACACCGTCTACAAGCGGATTCCTTCGAGGGTCCTTGGCCTCTATTGTGGTCTCTTGGTGGGGGTCTCCTCGATTCTCATGAACTGGGCTAGGTTCTACTCCCAGAACTCTAACTCTTAGGCTTCCTTTTCCCGAGGATGGTGGCCTACTGTTGGACTATGGTAGTGGCAATGCAAGCACTCTCAATAATTCTAGCTTACAATAGTATAATATTTAATGATTTAATCATCACAACCTAATCTTTCCTCAATAATTCATGCTTTTCTCTCAAGATGCATAGTTTAACCATTTAATACCATTCTAAAAGGCTATATGCTCATACCAACATATAACATCAAACCTTAAGGGTTCCATGACATGTAAGCTTAATCACACCACATTTTAGGAGTAAGAATGATTTATTTCAGGCAAGAAAAACTTTTCTCAAATAATAAAACTCAACTTATAAAATCCTCAACTTTCAAAACCATAAAAACAAAAAACTAAAAAATCATTGAATAATTTTTTTCCATATCTGAACTTGAAATAGAAATTGGAAAAATGAACATGCCATATATAATGGGAAAGTAGAGGATGATTACGCTTAACCACTCAACTTTTTTCTAAATCTAACTATTTCTTACCTAACAATTAAAACAATAGGGATCCACAGAAAGGATCATAACAGTAAAAGAATTCAAATGCAAGGCTCAAAGTGGAGAGAGAGAGAAGGAGCATGCTAGAGATCAATAGTATTTCGATGGCTGAAAGAAAGGCGAATAGAATAGGCGAGTAGGGTTATTTTAGCCAACAAAATGATACAAATCACAAGTGTTGTTAGTAACATATTGACAACCCTAATTCTTACTGTTTAAAATTGATTTAAAGGGACAGACTTCATCCAAGATACGATGACCTATCCTCTAAATATCAAAAGGTGATTTTAGAGGAGTGTAGGTCGATTGGTTTAGAAATGCAAAATATAAGAGGGGAAATGGAAAATTAGAATGGAAGGAATCTACCAGCTAAGCATAATCAAGGATAAAAGCAAAGAAATGATCCCAAAAATTTGTAGAGGAGAGCGGTAGATGAAGGCAAAGTTGAGGTCATCTTCCCCTATAATTGTCCAAATCGACTCCCCAGATCAATTTGAAGTAATATTTCAGGCCAAATGCATCATGATAAAGGTTTAGAATCTTTTAGGAAAAATTTAGAATGTATTATCAAGGTTCCATTTTAGGGTAAGAAATTTTCCAAAAATCTAAGTTTCAAAAATAGACTCGGCTTGACAAACTAATCAATCGGTTTGACCTAGTAGTTAACTATTCTATATACCTATCAATAAATTCCCAACAAGTTGATTAGTTTGGTCTACTAAAAGCCATTTAGCTCAAATAATGAACCAGTCAATCGGTCCACCTAAAAACATGATTAATTTAGTTTTATAAGTTCTTTTTAAATCCAACTTTACCTCAAACCCAATCAAAGTTCCAATCAAAATGAAACACCAACAAAAGACATAATTTCCCATTCACACAACTAAATAAAGGTGGGGGTATTACACCAAGTTTATAAGAATGGTAAGGATAAGTGGAGCCCCTGGAAAGAGTTCCTATTGTTAAAATGGGCCTTTGGGTCTAGTATTTATTGTTGTTAGTTTTTCTTTGCACTCTTATGTCCTGTTTTGTATTTTGATTACTACTCTTGTATGGGGGATATTTATCAGAAACTTTTATCTATATATTGTCTATCATTTTTATTGCTTTGTTTTGAATCTAACTTATTTTGAGCCTTAGCACTTGGATAAGAAAAGTGAGGGAATAAGGCTTATGCTAAATGTGGTGATAACACCCATTATTTTTCTAATCAACGCTTCTACAAAAGAAAATTTTTAAGTGGTAAATTTGAGATGTTACACTTCGTGTTTATTTTCTTGACTTTTATTCAAAGAGATTTCTATGTGATTTCACTTCGAAGATCCTTGTAGAGAAATCATTGTGAGGTTCCTAGAAGTTATTTCAACATGTACACATCTATCACCTTACATTTAATTCAATACATTCACCATTGCTTCCATTTTCAATCTATTTCGTTAAATGTTTATATGAGTTTCATGATGTGCATTATGAGTTTCATGATTGTGGGTGTTTAAGTGGGAGATCCACATAAACCTTAGACATATATAAAATATAAAATTTTATCAGAAACCATACTTGCATTAGCTAGCAGGCAATACAACGTAATTAGTGTAGCCAACTTATTATAACACACGATGATTTAGCTTGATTTAAATCCATGAATATTAAACAATTGATTCGTTCTTAAGGTCAAAAATTAAACGATGCAACATTGGTATACATGTAGGTGCATATTACCCATGCTAGTTAATAGCATTTCATTCTATCATGATTGCCATCAGGAACCTTGATCAGTAATTGTGAGGGTAGAGTCGAATAGGAAGTCCGTTTGCTGGTGTAGGAAGTGGATCTACGATAATCTTTTCTTTAGGCAACAACTTCTCCCATTTGAATCTTCTTACAATATTGTTCATAAAAACTAACACTTCCAACCGAGCATATTCCTTTCCTGGACACATCCTTGGTCCTCCACCGAATGGGATGAATGTGTAGGGAATGCGTCCACCAGTAGATTCGAATCTTGATGGATCAAACTTTTCTGGATCGGGGAAGTATTCTGGATTGCGGTGTGATGAGTGTGCGCTCCAATATATCTGCATGTTCATTCAATTATCAAATCAAAACCTTTATACTAGAAATTCACGTGGCGGTTCTTCAACTTCTTTGTTTTGTTTTTTTAACAATACATTCTCTCTGTTTATAAAAGAAAGTATTTTTCTTCCAAAATAAAAGTTATCTTAGAAAAGTTAATATTTACTTTTCATTTTTTCTCATATTTTTTAATTCATTTTTTATGCATTAATTGTCATATTAATTTTTAATGGATGGTATAATTATTATATTAAGGGTATATTTATTACATCCTAATAGAGTGTATAAATTGTTAAAGTGACTTTCTTTTATAGAATATTGAAATATATAATAATAAAATATACATAAAGACCATATGGGTATGATTTCTCACCTTCCATCCTTTTGGAATTTTGAAACCAGCATAGTCAAAATCTTGGATGGCTTGTCTAAATGCTCCCGGAAGAGGTGGATCGAGTCTCATGACTTCGCATGCTACACTCCACGAATATTTCATCTTTTGGAGATCATCCCAATCAAGAAGCTCTCCTGGTGCCTTCGACTTCAAAATCTCCATTTGTTCTTCCCACCATAAAAACATAGTGAAAGAATATTAATCAACACAAGCAATCAATATATTTAAATATATATACATAGACAGAGAGTATGCGGTATACACTAATTAACAGTATTTCATGCCTCGTTTAATTAGTAACAATAGTAAACACAAAGTCAAGTGCTACCTACCACTATAGACCGCATCATATACGTCAGGGTACTCTGCAAGATACTTGACAATAAAAGTTATGGCGGCGCTAGCAGTATCATGACCTCCAATAAGCAAACTAAGAATCTTATTTGCTATATTTTTATCACTCATACGCCGTCCATTCTCATCTTCGAACAAAATCATGTGAGACAGTACATCTCCTTCAAATGGTCCTCCTTTGCCTTCCGAAAGAAGGATTTTTCTTTGCTCAATAATGTCACAGAGCTGCTTCCGGATAATTTTCGAGGCTTTGACAGCATGGTGAAATTTCGTGCCTGGCAAATCTAATGGTAGTGAAAGTATGCCTGAAGCCAATACATCAAAGGGAGCTGCAAGTTTTTCTATTTCTTCTGGCTCGTCGATGCTAAGAAACATGGAAGTAGCTAGCCAAAAGGTGTACCTGTTACATGATCACAACCTAATTGAGTCACGGTCACAATCCATACATATATATAATCTTGGTTTAGCTATAAATTGGCATGGACGAATGAAATGAAGTAAATAGAAAGGGTGTGCCTACAACGTACTACCTATGACAAACTTTGCCAATATATAATATATATATATATCATGGAAATATGTTAATTTATATTATTATATAAGCATCTTTTGTTAGATTGGTCTTGAAATGATTTCGAAAATTATCTCTAGATCTATCACTTTTAATGTTGTGAAAGTGATCAGAAAATAATTATTAATGGTGTAACGTCTGGAAGCAATAAGATGTCAGGAAAAAACGAAAAAGTCGTGAGCAACGATAAAAGAATAGTACCTTTTAGCCTGACGGAAGACGTGGACTTGGCTCTCATTTTCCCAACTCAAGGCAAAATGCCTTTGCGCAATCACATCCATGCACCTTGTGTACTTACTGAATGACTCCGGTTTAAACACATTCTGAAAAATCTTATGCAATTTCTTTGATTCCTCGTTAACGGACACTTCATCCTCAGGAGGAGGAAACAACTTATCTATAGAGCTAGGCCACCATGGAACTACTAATTTATTTTCATTAGTGAAAAGGAACTTATTCCCTGGGGCTCCACACATGACCGTGGCGTTTTCTCCAAACAGGCCTGTCTTAAACACATGACGCGAGAATTTAGCCATTCGATCATATATGAACTTTTCAGGCACCCCCTTGCGGCCTAATGAGAGAAACTGTAAGCTCTCGCCGATGTAGGGAAGCCCCAGGTTTCCGGGTGGTAGCCTGATATGGGCTGAGACGCGGGTGTTTTTGATGTATATGGTGTATGAGATGACTAGAGAAATAAAGAGAACTGCATAGGGGAAGATGGAGAATAATGTGAACTCCATTGCTGTCGGTGTTCCAGTTCGATCGCTAAGAGTTTACTCGCCACTCTTCCTTGTTATGATCGTTTGGCGGGTATGGGGATCGATACCTATATAATTATAAAACTTAAACTCGTACGTCATTTATAGTCCAGTAGCACGAAAGCGTAGGGAAGAGGTGGTATTAAATGAAATAAGAAACTCTGCATGCGGTTCACGGTGATGTATAATAATAGGATTCTGTCTGATTTTGCTGATGTAATAGATTGTTTATCATCCATGTGTAGCAATTGTTTATTACCCGGTCTTTCTTATGAAAAAGTCAATTCAAATGGTAGGTAAGTTACGTGGACATTTCTCATGTTAAGCATACAGAAGAGAATAATAATAATAATAATAACAGTAATAATAACTAGTTTAGAATACAAAGCATATCATTATGTATGATAAATTCCATCACGTATTGAATTAAATACCGGGCCTCCTATCTTATATTTTTAACCATTTCACATAAGATTTTTATTTAACAATATATTATCATATTATATTCTTATATTATTCAAAATTTCAAATTTATTTAATTTTATAATTCAAACATTCATAATATTATTTTAATAATTTTTTTTTCAGATAGAATAAGGCATTTATATTGATGTAAACATAATTATTATGTGTTCTACTATCCTTATATTTTAAAATTAATATTATAAAAATACAAATGTTAAGAATATTTTTTTATAGCAATATTATATATATTCGATAATGATCCATATTTTTAAATATATAATATTCAGTTGTTCCATTTAAGGCATATGCAGTAGTAGATACCCAACCACCTAGACATTTAATGGCCTCTCTTCTAACCGGCCATTGTATAAGATGACGTGTTTTAGAAGGTGGGTGCATTGCGTGTACAGATTTAGTACACTGACTTTAAGCGGACAAAGGAATAAGCATAGGCCCATAGAATTGGAGGGCTGGGGGATGAAACAAAATTTTTAATGTGTGCATTATTTCTTCAGTCAAATAAATTTAATCTTTATCCCAGAGTTTTGAGGAATAGACAATTAACATTTTAGGGTATATTTTAGAGATTGTTTAGGTCTTTTGGAGCTCATCACTAATCAAACTAATCAAACTTTAAAAACAAAATAGACAAAATTTGATATATATTTTTTTTAAATTAAGAAAAATTCCAAAGTCAAAAACCAACATTTGAAAGGGTACTCGGAAGACATTAATTGTTACATATCAATTCAAATGACCTGAAACTAGAATTAATTATCTTGTTTATTGCAATGTTAATAAAAACTTTATGAAAGGAATAATTATTATTTGGGTTGTTTTCCAAGTATGGTAAAATGTGTTAATTTTATCATACTTAAAAAATTATTTATTTTCCATCATACAATCAAACAATTAATTTATTTTTTGTTTTAGACCTATGGTTCATTGGAAAAACCTTAACAATAAATGTGTGTCACCTAGCCAAAGCCTAATCATTGTGTTTAAAGTTAACTTTTGCTCCTATTGTACAAGGGATAGCAATTAATAATAAATGCACAATACATGGTTATAGTCTAATCAATAAGGTTAAACTTTATGCACAATATTTTTGTGTTATGTGTGTTCCGTGAACCTAAAGATTCTTACAAAATTGAACTTAGAGTTGGCGATGTGATAATACCGAAGGTAAAATAAAGAGCAGATGGCAAAAGTAATAAATTTGTATAATGATTTTATGTTTACAAAATAATAACCAAGACCCCTTATATATAGAGGTTTGAATTGAAGGAGGAGAGGAACGGAAAAAATACAATGTGATTGAGGGTAGGAAGTTGTCATGTCGTATGTATAGAATTTACTGAGAAAGGGAGTTATATAGGCTCTCAACCCAAAATGGATCCGAAACTAAGGCAAGTGTGCCTGTAAACTTATTGGGTTGACATGGAAGAGCCTAATTGTCTTAGTTGTATAAAATCCCATATCATCAATATTTTCAAAATTTCATCAATTGTACCAACCACTTTCACCAGTAGGCAAGCTTAATTTATATTATACTGATGACAATCACAACTATACATTAAGCATGCTAACCAAAAAGATGTTAATACAAAATAATATATAAAATTTACTTCTTAAAAGATCGATGTATAAGCTCTCACATTAGTATGTGCATCGGAAATAAATATATAAATAAGGATAAATAAAGTTACAAATAAACTTGTAACACCTCCATTTTAGTCCTAAAATATATTAGTTTAAAACAAATATAATGTGGAAGCAATACAAAAATTGCGGAATTTTATTGCCCACCTACCATAATACAGATGTCCAACATCTATCATTTGATAGGTGTAAGGTTAGAAACCTATCTAAAAAATTCTAAAATATATAATAAAAAAATCCTCGATGATAAAGTTAGTGAAAAAATATGTAAAAATGCCAAAATCCTAGATAGGAAAGCTTGCGCTGTTTGCCATGGCAAGAAACCACCGCCGGAAGAAGATCATGTCGACAACTATGAAGAGATCCCCATCTCAGTGCTCTAGATCACCGGATATATTGAATCACGAAACGGCTTCAATATTCCCCATCACTATGGTAGAGGAAGAATTGGATGGTGCGCGTAGAATCTTGCAATCTCCCTCAAGGGATTTGTTGTCGGATTGTGAAGATCAAAATTATCCAAGAAAATCCCTATCTCAGGAGAATCTGCCTATTGACAAGAATAATGATAACAATTCCCCAACGTTAAGTTGGAAAGAAATTCTCATACAAAATCGCTGGGAACCAACTGTCCTTAACCTTGCCTATTCCCCACAAGTTATTGAGAATTGAGTTATGAAAGCAAAACTTCTATTGCAATAAATTGCAAAAGAAGAAGTGAAATGAGCTCATACTTTAATTGGGATGGTTGCTGGTTATCCACCATCTTTTAATCAACTCAAGAAGTTTGTCAAACTCCATTGAACTACTGTATCCCCCCAGCAGATATTTCCACACAATCAGGGATTCTTCCTTTTCAAATTTAACACAGAACTAGATTCCCTTACAATTCTTGAAAAACCATTTTGGTCTTTTGGGATACAACCTCTACTATTAAAAAAAATGGAATCCCATGATGTATGTGGATGATCCAGAATGGAGGAAGATGCCCCTTTGGATCACTTTGCCTATACTTCCTTTAACTTGTTGGTCTGCAAATTCTTTGAGCAGAATTGGGAGTTGTTTAGGGATTCCCATTTTGTGCAGATATGGTTACTGCTACCCGGAGCAGAATATCATATCCCAGAATTCTAGTTGAAATGGATATTAGTAAACCTCTTCTGCAATCTGTTGTTATTGAAACACCTATGGGCATAAGAACTCAAAAGATAAACTATGATTGGAGACCAAAATATTGCACTAAGTGTGACCGATCAAGACATGACACAAACCAATGTAGACCACCTGCTCCCATGCATCACAAAAGAAAGGAGAAGATTTGGAGACCAAAATAGATTCAACAACAACAACCTACTCATGACTCCTAAACTTCTCTTAAAAAGGGTAAAGATCTCTTGTATAAACTTCCAGACATGCAACAACACATAGAACCCCACAGAGATCATATCTCATCTCCCAAATCTTGGAATCATAGGAAAGCGGGCGTACCCTCTGAAGGAGGGCAGCCCTCCTATTCTCAATGAGGTTGGTAGCATGGAATATCAGAGGAGGTTTCTCTCCTCTGAAGCAGAAAGAGTTGTGTACGTTTATTCAAACACAGACTCTTTCTATTATTGGACTTATTGAAACTACATTAAAGAATAATAAGGTTTTAGTAGCTCATAGAAAAATTGCTCTAAACTTTAATTGTCATACCAACCATTCTTCTCATTATAATGGGAGAATTATGATTTTGTGGAATTCCAATGTTGTATCTCTTAATGTCCTAGATGAGGATGGATAGCATATACATTGTGTGGTAAAAGATCATATGACTCATGCTAGCATGTTAGTGACCTTTTTTTATGGTTCTAACTCTGTTATTGAGAGGAAGCAACTATGGAATGAATTAGAACTACTTAGTGCTCAAGCGAATAGACCCTGGATTATTCTAAGTGATTTCAACACTATCCTATCTGCTACTGATAAACTGGGAGGAATAATCCATCAAGGAGAAATGGATGAATTTGCTACTTGCTTACAAAGATGTGGAGTTGGTCCTATCCTTACTGTTGGCCCTATATTCACATGGACTAATAATCAGTAGCCGCCACATTGAGTCCAATGTAACCTTGACAGGGGGCTTGGTAACCAAATCCTTTTGCACAATTTCCCTTTTACAGGCATTGAGGTTGTAGAACATTGCATGTTTGATCATGCATGTCTTATATTTTCTATTAAGGAGATCGAGCAAAGAAGGAGAAAACATTTCAAATTCTGTAATTTCTGGACATTACATGAATACTTCCTTAATATTGTGAAACAGACCTGGGATACTCAAATCTCGGGCTCTAAGCAATTATAGGTATGGCAGAAGCTTAAGATTTTGAAAGGGGAGCTTAAAAAATTCAATGCAATTCATTTTGGCCATGTGACTCAGGAAGTAGAAAAGGCAAAAGTGGAGTGAGAAAACACAAAGAATATACTTCAAATGGACCCTAACAACTGCCATCTCTTATCCAAGGAAAAAGAAGCTAAAAGGAAATGGTGGAAATGGTGGAAAAATTAATTTTGTTAAGTTAGGAGATGAGAATAATGCTTAATTTCATGCAAAAGTGAAAGAAAAACAAAATATTAACTCCTTAACTCAGCTTCATAGCCTTAATGGATCCAAACTCACATCATGGGAAGATATTGAGAAGGAAGCTACTGTCTATTACATGAACCTACTAGGTACAAAAGGTACACATATTTTTCACCCTAATCCTGAGGTTTTCAAGGAAGGTCCTCTCCTATCCATAGAAGGGAGAAGGCACTTACTCAACCCAGTTTCAGCTGATGAAGTAAAGAAGGCAGCATTTAGTATGGGGGATAAAAAAGCACCGGGTCTTGATGGCTACAATGCTCATTTCTTCAAAACATCTTGGAACATTGTAAGGGAGGACATTTATGAAGCAACAAGCCAATTTTGGAATACAGGATATCTTTTAAAAGCTCTAAATTCCACTAGTATCCATTTGATTCCAAAATCTCATAATGCTACCTTTATCACTGAATATATATACCCATTGCTTGTTGCAATGTGATCTACAAAATATTTTCAAAAGTCCTCACCAATAGAATCATGCATGTCCTTACTGAAGTTGGGGGTGACAACCAGTCTACATTTTTGCCTAGAAGATGGATTGACGACAATATCTTAATGGCCTAGGAAATTTTGAGAAAATAAAGCAGGAAAACTATAAGTCCTAGATGATGATGAAAGTGGACTTGCAAAAAGCTTATGATACTATTGACTGGCTATTCTTGCAGATGGTACTGGCAGGATTGGAATTTCCTACTCATTTTATTAATCTAGTCATGCAATGCATCTCTACTGTGAGATTTTCTATTAGTATATAAGGGTCCCTATCCAATCCATTCAAAGGGAGTAGAGGATTAAGACAAGGAGATTCTCTATCTCCTTATTTCTTTGTACTGGTTATGGAATATCTCAATAGGATGCTGAGAACTCTATGGAAGGAAAAAACCTTCAAAGGTCACCGTGATTGCAACAAACTGAAATTGATAAACCTTTGCTTTAGATCTGTTGCCTTTTTGCAAGGGTAATGTAAAGTCAGCCCACCTCATTAAGGAGAAGTTGGAGATTTTTACAGCAATATCAGGATTGAAGGCTAATCCCTAAAAATTTTGCATCTATTTTGGAGGGGTTCACAATGATGTGAAGATGCAGATAATTCAACTACTGAATTACAAAGAAGGAAGTTTACCCTTAAGGTATTTAGGGGTTCCATTAAGCAGTGCCTCACTATCTGTTGTCCATTATCAGCCTCTAATTGATAGAATTAATCAGAAACTAAAGGCCTAGACTTTGAAGCTTTTAAGCTATGCAGGGAAACTGTAAATTCTCTAATAAGTCATATTTGGTATTACAAACTTTTGGATGCAAGTATTCATGTTACCTAAGACTGTCGTACAAAAATTAGAATCAATTTGTAGAGATTTTTTCTAGAATAATATGACAGGTAGCAAAAGAAAGGCTCCCATTTCATGGAACGGAATATGTCATCCTAAAGATGAAGGTGGACTAGGAATTTGACAGTTGGTACCGTGGAATGTACCCTACTTCTGCAAAAACTTATGGAGGTTACAAGTGCAAAAGGAGAGTGTGGGTCAAATGGATTCATGAAAAATACTTAAACAGATTGAATATTTGGCAAGCTGAGATCAAAGAAGACTCGTCCTGAACAATCAAACTCATTTTCAGAATGAGGATTATGAGGCATAATATATTAGCTTCCAGCATAGATAATGGTAAATTCAGTATCACAAATATGTACCATTTATTGAGACACAAAAATGATAAAGTCAAATGGTATACTCTTGTGTGGGATCACCATGGCATGCCTAGACACAAAATTATATGTTGGATGGCCTGCCAAGAAGTGCTCTTAGTGAAGAAAAAACTCAATTCATGGCAGGTAATTGATAATGATACATGTGAAGTCTGCCAACAGGGAGAGGAAGACCTAGATCACCTCCTAGTCTAATGCACTGTTGCACATCATCTTTGGAGACGGTTACTCAATTGGCACTTACTACCTCATATTTTTATAATATGGCAGAGCTGTATCCACTAGATGATTAGGTATACTAAGGGTAAAAATTGTAGAACTGAAGTCCTGAAGATTGCTTTTGCTTCCTTGACATACAAGCTATGGATCAATATGAATAATGTTGTGTTTTAAAAGAAGCAACCTACACTTGAATTTATTTGCAAGCCGATGGTCCAAGAAATCTTTATCAGAGGAAGCCTTGTAAAAAATGGAAAAACACATGAGTTCTTGAAGAGTATAGACTATTGGATGTAGCCATTTCCTGAATTAGTGTTGAAGTGGTTTGGTTTTTTGTGTCGTTTTTGTAAACCTTCTGTTTTGAAAGGCTTTTGATGTACATATTGCATTTTTGGTAATAAAAATTATTTACTTACCAAAAAAAATGTAAAATCATCATTAATGAAGTAGTGGAAAATCAATAAGATCAGTATAGGTTTTCAAAATCTCAATCAAGCATCAAAATATAAATAGTTATTTACAACACCAAATTAAATTCACAACACAACAACTTAATTTCAAAAACATTCACTAACAATACAAAAGTCCTCAAAGGGAAGAACTTTTGATTGCTCTAAATCTCAACCCATGTCAAAATCACATCTAAACTCAACCCAAAGTACACGCACATGGATATCTAAACAAGCATAGTATTAGTAGGATGATGTACTGAGTAAAAAATCTAAATCATAATAATATCATCAACATGTAGATTCACACACTTAGCATAAATAATAAATCATGGAATACATGCTCTCATATAAGATCATGAAAAAAATAGAAGAACAAAATATGTAGACTAATAAGAGTAGTAGAAGAACATGATCCAAGATCCATGCATATTCCATAGAAAAATATACAATCTTAATTAAATATGAATTTACAAAAGGACATGTTGTTGCAATAGAATTACGCCATCAATATAAGAACATGTCATTATAGTAGAATTCTTCCTTCATGAAAGAATTTCATATTCACTTGCACACCACTATTTACTATTTAATTCGATTTCCATCATTGACTGATTTCCACATAAGCATTCCACTCTAAATTATATAATCACTTATTCATTATTTCTACCAAAAGATATTGCATCACATATTCTGATTCACATTATTACTTATTTCCTTGTATATGATGTCACACTCCACTTTTCCATGTATTCATTATATTTCACATGATATGGTTATTCACTTATACAATCAATTCCATTGAACCATATATACATATAATACCGCATTGCTTTGTTCACAAAATTTCTTAGTCAAGAGGCTTCAGGTCACTCGCAAAATAATCATCCAAAGCAAAGAGGCTACACAATACCCATGAATATGCTACTGCATAGAGTCAAATAACACTACATGAAATAATCATCAAGAGCACAGAGACTCAACATAGCCTCAAAAACCACTCGGTACCCTACTACCTTAAGTGTGGACTCCCCCCATAGGGCCTGTGAGTCATCTATAAAGTAGAAAGAGGGACCATGATAAAGGCATAGAGACCAATAACAAACACAAAATATGCTATCCCACTAAGACAAATAACACCATACAAAATAACAATTAAGGATTATGGTGCATAACCCTACCTCTGAGTCCATCCTGAGGCTACTCAAGGTGGACTATATATAACTGCTAGCTATGGATACTAATGATTTCCACTATCATTTTCTTACCAAGTTCTAAGGCTGAAAGCATTACTCCACTTAAATTAATAACACAATTTTAAAATCAAAGTAGAGAGAGAGAGAGAGAGAGAGAGAGAGATTTAAAAATAATTTAACCTTATTTCAAATAAAGCTAACTATTAGTGGTTATAAAGCTTTAGTGAAAGAAAATACATAAAAACGTTAAGAGTATAGAATCTTCTCGATCAAAAAATACCTAGAAAAACATCGAATAACCCTAAACTCTTAACACAAACAATATCCTTCAACTAAATTTGAAAACTAACTTACAAAGACCATTGCCTATATAATAAGTAGGGGCTCATGAAAAGGAACCTTTAAGTGTAATAGTGTTGAGTAATCCATTAAAAAAACTAATATGAAAATCCCGCATGGAACATATAAAATGCATCACAACAGTGCATGATGTAAAATATTTAATTATGCATACAATGATAAAAATATGATAATCAAATCATATTAAACAAATATCAACAAAGCACATACTGCTCATATTGGTTCATTTAGAACATAATGAAACCTACCAACTAAGCATACAAGGGATTCTATTTGTAGTAATGATTAGAATCAATATCAACTCCATAACCATAAATTTCACAATATATACTATCTTACAATATCAAAGCCAGTTGCAATACCCTAAAATTTTAAAACTAAAGTTTAGATATTTAAACCTTAATTGACATAATTTAATATTAGATTTTATTTATTTATTTACTTACTTATTTATTTATTTTGGTACTCTTGAGTTACAAAGTAGATGGAGTTATTTAATAAATTAAATATGATTATTTTTATCATTTTACCATACTCTTTTATTTAAATAAATTCCAAACCCATAATTTTTACTAAAAGTATTACCTTAAATAAATACAAGAATTTGAGATAAATAATTTAATATTTTTTTAAAAGCTAATTTATCCTAATCCATAATTTTAATTCTAAAAGTATTTTCCCCCTCCTTTGTTTCTCATGAATGGGCAGGCCCGCTCCCCGTTTTTCCTTTTTTTTGGCCCTCTTTCCTTTTTCTTCTTCCCCTACCTTCCCCAGGAACAAAACACCCCTTTATCCCCTTGACTGCCTTTCTCCTATGCCCTGCACCCTACCTACACCACCATAGACCACGCCTGCACCACCTTCTTCCCCTGCCGTCCTTATTTCCATTTTTGGTCCAACAACCCTAGTCCCCTCCTTCCTTTGTAGACCTGCCCCTTTATTTCATCCCTATTACCCTACAATGCCGGACAGGTGACAATGATCATCACCCCCTCTGGTGCCACCTACCACATGCTACCCTCCCTCTCTTCTCTTCTTTTTCTTCTTCTTCTTCTTCCCCTCCTCTCTACCTCACTTCCTCTTCGAGCCCTCCCTCTCCTAGCCAACCCCTCTTCTCTTTTCTCTTCCTTTTTCTTCCCATGTTTCCCTCATCCCCTCATTTTTAGCCACCACCATCACCACCACACCAGCCTTCGTCATTAGCCACCACCCCTTCTCCTTCCTTTCTTCCTTTCTTCCTCCCTTCCTTTCTCCTCCTTCTCTTCCTCCCTTTCTCTCCTTCTTCTCCCTGTGCTAATTACTTCCGAACCCCTACCTCACCCATTCGCTGCCAGCTCCTCCGCCATGAATCCTCCATGCACAACCAAGCAGCAGCCACCCTAGCCTCCCCTATAGTCCTACCTCTTTTCCTTCTTCTCCTCTTCAATGTACTACTCTACAGTCACCACCTTTCTTTCACCTTCCTCCCCCATCCCTTTCCTCCACTGCCACAGCTCCTATCGATGGCCTTCTGTTAGCCACCCACCCCGTTCACCATCATTCGCAACCACCACACACCCCAAAAACTAGCTACCCTTTCTCTTCCTTTTTTTATCCTTTTCTTCATCTCCCACCCTACTCGACACCTCCCTTCATACAGCCCACATCACCACTTCTATCGCTTATAAGCTGCTTGCACTACACTCCCAACACCTAACCACCTTCTCCTTCACCTCTACATCCAACAACCACCACCCACACCTTCCCACCACCTCCCTCAACCCCTTACTTGAGCCGCCCCTCTCCCTCATTATTCCTTCCTTATTCCAAATTCATGGCTCACATTACATGGTAGTATAAGTTATGCCATATATTTTTGGTATATATTTAAACCATATTAAGGTATAATAAAATTTATTAATGTTATATTTAATAAATATTTTGAATAAAAATCATTATTTATTTATCTAGCATTAATATGTTACGTGTGACATTATTTCTAGGTGTAATTTCTACTAAATAGAGCTTAATAATTTTAAACCAAGGATGCTAGTTAAGGTTGCTTTTGTTCAGAATAAGATAACTATTATGCTCACTAAAATGTGTGGATTATCGTATAGTAGAAAATTAAAAAAAAAAATTGTATGTGATTTATGGAAAAATGTGGTGTTACTTTCCAATTCCATGATTATTATGTTGCTTGACATATGGTGTGATTTGTGGGAAAGGGGCAACTAAGAAAATGAGGTTGATGTTAATGATGAGTGTTAGGTGCAAATCCATGCCACACTAAGAGAGTATGGACACTTGTAGTAAAATAGGACTAATAGGAGCCCTAGGGGCAATTTGGTCTTTTAGACACCTCTAAGAGTTTAAACTTAAGTAGGATGCCTAACGTGTTAGGAATATTGTTATGAGTGGAGATAGGGGTTTGGATGGGTTATAAATGTATATGATAGTAGAAATATTAATATTTTAGGGTCAAGGGTATTTTGGTAAGTTTTATAGTAGGATGGTGATAATTACAATAAATGTGATGGTAAAGAAATAAGTGGTACTAGGAATAATAATAAGGGTTTTGTAGCGTTGGTAGTACTTGGATGGGTATGAATACTAGTATTTTATGGCCTAAGGGAATTTTAGTTATTTGGCATGTGCAATGGAAGTCAACTTAATAAGCATGCATGATAAATGGTACAGGGGTACTATATACGGAAATGAGGGTGTTGAGGTGTTAAGAATACATGTTTGGGGTATAAATGGTGAAATATATGGAATAAGGGTATTTTGATAATTTTGGAGTTGAAAGGGTGAAGGTACTAATAAATGTGCATGCTAAGTGTTAAAGGGTGATAATATGTGGAAATAAGGTTTGGTGGGGCTAGTATTTCATGTTTGGGTATAATGGTGGCAAGATATATATGGAACAAGGGTATTTTGGTAATTTTAGTGGTGTAAAGATGAAGGTACTAATAAATATACATGATAAGTGTACAAGGGTGATTATGTGAGGAGATAAGTTTGGTGGTACTTCATGTTTGGGAGTAAATGGGGGTATATATGGAATTGAGGTATTTTGGTAATTTTGGAGTGTAAGGGTGAAGGAACTAATTAATGTACATGCTAAGTATAAAAGGGTGATTATGTGTGGGGATAAGGTTTGTTGGGATTTTTATTTCATGTTTGGGTATAAATAGTAGTAATATATATATATGGAATAGGGGTACTTTGGTAATTTTGGAGGTACAAAGGTTATTTTACTAGTAAATGTACATACTAAGTGTTAAAAAGTGACTATATGTAGAAGTAAGAATATGGTTAAGGCTAGAGTTTGCTAAGATTTATGTTCTTAAGGGTGTAATGTTACGTGTTGTGTATTTATATGTGAATATAAACTAAAAATGTTTGTAGTGTAGCTTTCTTTGCATGGAGCTAAGGTAAGTTGGATATGATTAATGATATGTGTGATATGACTTGTTATTTATGACATGCTCTTATGTATATTTGTTATGGCATAACATGCATTTAAGGAGGCCTTGGGTGGTTTTGAGAGGTTGTGGGGATCTAAAAGAAATAAAAAGGGTGGAGTAAGTAAGGAGAACTGGGAAAAATGCTTAAGTACATTGTGACCTATGGGTGATAAAATAAAAGAAGAATAATAATAAAATAAAGGTTAGAGTAAAATCTTGGATGGGGTGGTTAGTCCTTGCATGTGGAAAAAGTTAATTTAAGGTTTAAACATGGGGACGAAAGAGTATTTGGGGTGATTGGAGTCTTTGGGAAAGAGTTAGTATATGGGTTGGTAGAAGTGTGCATAGGAGTCTAAATATGGCTTTTGGGGTTGAAAACCTAAGTATGAAGTGTTATAAGGGAGTTTAGAGAGGTTTGCTGGAATGAGGGTTGAGATTAGGAGGGTGTCTTATGAAGGGTTTGAGTTAAGTGAATAGAGGGTGGAGTTTGTGAGTGAAGGGATAGTGTAAAAGAATAGAGATATATTAGGGTTTTAGGGTGACCAACTAGTGTTCTTTATCACATGCGGAAGTTGGAGAGTGGGGTTATGATGCTTGGAGTGGGTTGAGTGGAGTGATAGTGTTAGAATCAAAGGGGACTATAGGTTGTATATGAGAAAGAGAGGCTAGGGCCACATAGGTTAGAGTAGGGTTTCCAAGGGGAAACCCTAGTAAGTGATGGTGAGCCTAGATGGAGAAATGGAAAATTGGGCCTTAACCCACATGCATGGGTGCTTTTGGATTTATGGTGAGTAGGGTGGAAGGAGAAAAAGAGGTCTTAGAATCTTGAGGAGTGTAGAGGTCCCAAGCTATGGGACTGGGTCATTCAGGAAGTTTGGGGTGAAAGTATTGTAATGAGTCAGGATACGATTGGAGGCATGCATGTCTATTTGGGGTTACTTGTGGAATAAGCTATGAATAAAACACTAACTACTTAAAGTAAAAAATTATTAAGTCGAACCCAGGTTAGGATGATTTTTGGTCCACCGGCTATAATAGTGTTAAGGAGCCTTCTTGTCCTAGAGTGTATTCCAATCCACTAGCTATAATAGTGGTTTAGCACATTCTTCCCTAGAATAGTATTTTCGGTCCACTTGCTATAATAGTGGGAGTTCCGATCTCAATAAACCAAACCTAGTTTGATAATAAATCACAGAAAAGACACTAATTACTTATAGTGGAATACCACGTGTGTTATGGCAAGGTTAGGATGATTTTTAGTCCATCGGCTAAAATAGTGGCTAGGTGAATTCTGTCTTGGAGTAGTATTTTTGGTCCACCGGCTATAATAATGACCAGGTGTATTCTATCCTAGAGTAGCATTTCCGATCCATTAGCTATAATAGTGGGATTTCCATATTCATGTGGATATAATTCAATAGTTGTGTGAAGCCGGAACTAATGGCTAATTAAAACACTGATGGCTTAAATACAATAACGATGAATGAACTAATATGTCTTACAAGTTTTTTGCAGCAATTCTAGTGATTATGGTATTTCAGATAATGTATGTGCACTCCTATGATTACGTGTTCGATGTATTATATTTGATGCGTTGTATGCGAGCATTACATGTTAGTCTTGTATAAAGTGTTACTTAGTACTATAGTACTGAAAGGATTCCTTTCTTTGACCCCTGTTTATTTAATAGGTAGTGTCCTTTGTAGGTTAGACTGCATGCTACCTTCAGGATTGAGAGTATAGGGTTATTTGAGGCTACTGACCTGTGTTTTAAATAGGGAAGTATTTTTGTGTCTTTTATGAAACAAAATGTGTTTCTTTTCTATTAATAGTTTCTTTGCAACCACGAGTAATGGGTTTTCTTATAATTGACCAAAATACCCCCAAGGCTACAATTGTCACTTTATCATCCACTTGTATTACAAATTCTATTTTATTTATTAATTTTTCATAGTACAGATAATACACCCTTATTACATTATTTATCATCTAATGAAATTATTAGATACACCAAATGACCATTTTATCCTTATACACAATTTTGTACATAAAACCGCAACATGTGTTTCTGAAACATCAAAACACATATTCTCTTGTTTAAAAATAAATAGTACATGTCAGGCATGTTTATTATAATAATCAACATGATACGCTCATAATAACCAAAATACCCCTAGTCTATATAATAATAGTAGTCATGATGAAATATATGTTTCTAAAACATCAAATCATATACCGCCATACTTAACAATGATTAGAACATATTATGTATTCTGATTCAAGTTCAATATGATAATATGTTTAAATGATCAAATTGCCCCTAGGGCACATGATAATAATAATTATACTACAATTATATCTAAACATGTTCAACTTGTCATTTTTTACATTTACATATCATACAAAATCTCTTGCCAACATTAGAAGCATTTTAATCATATTTTCATACACATTTTATTTTACCTAAGATAGCATACTTCCTTCTTATTGATTTTCATCATAAATATAATAAACACATAATTATAATGTAGCAAATCATGCTTAATACACTTTACATATCAAAAGCCTAATGTGCTATCATATAATATCTAAAAATTTTGGTAAAGTATAATAATTACATTATAACAAACATGCTTATCATGATTTATGTGTTGAAATCTTAGTATGCTATCATATGTTATCTATCACTGTAGTAGTGTATGAAATTTACCTTGTTTCAAGCAAAAGTGAAATTTTATCGATAACCTTCTACAAGTTATTAGACTCTACCAATAAAACTTTTGTACCTAAAAATTATATCACAATAACCATATTAATATTTGACAAGTAAAATAATAATTTTTATTAAAACAATTATTATATATTAAATTACCAAAATATCCTTGATGTTGAAATGGGGTAAAAACAATTGTTAAAAGGGAACTCATATTGCTCACACTTCTTATGCATCATTAGTGGGCTAAGACAAAAGCAGTTTTGGGGAGTGGGTCGATTTGTTAAGTGGAGGTGATGATGAGGTTGATTAGTGTTTAGCATGGTGGTGGAGCTACCATCTCCAACAGTTGTAGAAAAAATGAGCATCGGTGATGGTGATGCTAGGGAGAGAAGGTGAGAGAAGGGAGGAGGAAAAGAAGAGGGTGATAGGAAAAGGGTTAATATGGTTGGAGCTAGAATGGAGGAGGCTGTAATAGTGGAGTCACGAATGAATGGTGAACTGTGGGATGTAGGCTCGATTGTAGAAAGGAGATAAGGGCTACTATTGCTAGTGTTGGAAGTGAATTATTTGTGGTAGAGATGGCATAGGAAGGTGGTGTAAGGTTCGTTTAGGAAGAATGGAGCCATGGTAGGGAGGTGGATAGTGGTTGATGCTGTCTAGAGGACAATGTGCAACATGGCTTGGGTAGTGTAAAGGGGTTGTGCATGGGTATGGGTTGGTGGACTAGAAGAAGAAGGAGGGTGATAGTGGTTGTCATGAAAACAAAATATAGCCAAGAAAGAAAGAGAGGGAGCTCGATCGTTGTGGTGTTGGTTTGATAATGAAAGGAGAATAAAAATAAGGTAGGGAATGGAGAAGGAGGAGGAAGATGGGGTTATAAGCTCAACATTTGTGTATATATGTATAGATAGTTAGGGATAGGGAGGGAGAAATGGAAACTAGCGGGTGTGGGTAAGTTTAGGCATGCGATGGGATAGATAGGAGTTGTAGGGGAAATCGACGGTTGCAGGTAGAGACACATGGTAGAGGCAAATGGTGTAGGTAGGAAGATTGTAGGGTCGGGAAAAGAAAGGGGGTAGGTGATAAGGTTTGGGGGATGACTGTGTTTGGCTAGAAGAGTAAGGGAGGGTTGCTGTGAATGGCTTGCTAGGGGTTGTTTGATGTTCTATGGGTGCAGAGGAGGGAGTGTATAGGGACATGATTAGGTGAGAAGGGATGTAGATGGAGAAGAAGAAGAAAGAAAAAAGGAGGGTGGGTTAGGCTGTTGGGGTGAAAGGAAAGAATAAACAAAGGATGTGGGTTGGGCTACTACGGCATGGGATAAAGCAAGAAAGGAAGAGGGACTAGGGAAGAAGGAAAAGGAAATATAAGAAATTAAGTTTAGCAACCAAGGATACAAGAAAAATATAGCAAGCAAAGGAAGAAGGAAAAGGAAATAAGATTGGATTGAGGCAAGGGGAAGAAAGAAAAGGAAATGGGGAGAAAAAGAAAAGAGAAAAAATAGTAACAAAGAAAAAAAGAGGAAAGAAGAAAAGGGAAATTTAGCATTAGAACTATAATTGAGTTAGATTTTGGTGCAATATAATATTAATTTATATAAATTTAGGGTATCTAATTAGGAAAAATAAATTAGTTAAAACTATCAGTTTAGGATTGCTTTAAATTAAAAGGAGTAAGATAAAATAATTATAACAGTTTATCTAGATTGCAAGTTAAGGGTCAACAAAAAATATTTAAGTTAATATTTAAAGGCTAAATGTTTTAGATAAAAGGCTAAACATTCTAAATTAAGGTTATGAAATTTAATGGTATGATAATATAACACATCATGAATGTTCTTAACAACCACTACATATGATTACCAATAAAAATATCAACCACATGTAAACACATTAATAATAAAAAAAATTAACTAGTAGAGCATAATAACTAATATAACTTATAGAGAATAATAACTTATAAAATACAACTTTAGTACCCCTATTTTTTACTACCAAAAACTTTCATTTTCAAATGTGGTGGAAGAGAAAGAATTACAAAATACCTAGAATAATTGTGGTGTCATTGTGGCACCTAACATAGAATAGATGTCTACATCGCATCCTATGTTAGATGCAAAGCTACAAAAAGTCAATCAATCCTAACATGATTACATAGTGTGCAAGAGTAAGAAATATAATTGCCACACTAAAAGGTTTACAAAAAAGACCTCAATGGGTGCCCATAAATGCTCAAAATGAATAAGAGAAGTAAACCAAAAGTACAAAAATAGAAGGCTATTAAAAATAAAAAAAAGGGCAAGGCCCCAAGCTATAATTAAACCTTATTATTAGTTCCTCTTCTTGCTCATCTATTAGGATTGTACTAGTAGCTAAGAAAGGCCTACCCAAAATGAAAGAAACCTCCTTGTCTGCTTCATGGTCAAGGATAATGAAATCTACTAGGAAAATGAACCAGTATACCTTTATGAAGGCATCTTCAATATTTCCTTTACGGTGAACATATGATCGGTCAGCTAATTGCAGAGTGATAGTGATAGGCCTCTCTTCATTAAGTCTTAAATTCCTAAAAATGGAAATAGGCATAAGATTAATGCTAGCACCAAGGTTACAAAGGGCTTTACCATAGTACTTATCTCCTATGGAACATGGAATTGTGAAACTACTAGGGTCTTGTAATTTTATAGGTAATTTAGATTGAAAAATCAAACTACATCCCTAGGTCATTGCCCCCATCTTATAATCACACAGTATTCTCTCCTATTTCAAGATGTCCTTTAAGAAATTTACATAACTTAGCATCTATTAGAGGGCTTCTATTGATGGAATGTTGATATGCAATTGTCATAGAATCTCAAGGAACTTGTTAAACTATTTTTCTTGCTATTGTTTCTTAAGGTACTAAAGGAAAGGTGGTGCTGGTGTATAGGGTTTTGGAATGATGGTTGATGCTAGATTAATTCTCTTTTGTGTCTTAGGACACAAAGTGACATCAACTTAATTGGATTGATCTATTGTTATGGTGGTGCATAGATTGATTTCCCATTTGTGGGTTTTATGTCGTCTACCTATTTGATAGAGTAGTGTTCTTCCTTAGTCTCGACCTATTTCTGATTTCAATTTCTATGCCTCATCTGAGAGTGATTTTTTTACACTACTCCTTACCATCTTTCTTGAGTTTTTAGTGTCACTAGGAAAAGTGTCGTAGGGCCTACTACTTGGGGTTATAGCTAGCTGCCCCATTTAGGTTTCTAGTGTATGTAGGGAGATTGTATTACTCTGAATCATTGTATTGATATTTGCGATATACTCCTTGAAAAGTTTTTCTAGTGAGTTGGAGTTATGTTTTTGGGGGAGGAGGTTGGTGAGATTATTGTTGCTGAGATTAATGAGGTTGGGGTTGGTATTAATGTTATTGGTTGTACTGGTTGGTTGTGTTTTGCACATTATTTTCGTTAGACCATGAGAAAATAGGATGTTTCTACCTGATGAGTTGTAATGATTTTTGTAGGACTATCATAAGCTTCTAGCCTAGTTTCCAACATAATTTACTAACACTAGATTTTTTTGAAATTACTGGAATAGATGGCTTTCTCCACAATACAGGTAGAACATTATAGCTACTAAAGAGGTAGGGTGTTTTTCTATGCTCTGTACCTTTGAGTTAATGGGAGCAATATTTTTCAATAAGCTAGCTATAGATGAAACATCCACTGTTAGGGCTATGAGAGTATCTAATTCGAATGCTTCTACTACTTTCATCATGTGGATGCTCTTGGCACTACCCCACTGCTAATTGTTTCATGCTATGGTGTCAATGATCTCAAACGATTGATCATAAGTTTTTCTCAATAGGGCACCATTAGCTGAGATATCCACTAGGTTTTGTGTCTAAGGGTCTAGTCCAAGATAGAATTTCTCTATTTGCAACCAATGAGGGATTTTTTGGTTTGGACATTTCCTTAATAATTCCTTAAAACTCTCGCATGCATCATGATGTGTTTTATCATCTTCTTGAGAAAATGTTGTAATGCTATGTCTGAGTTTATATTTTTTTAGGAGGAAGATAAAGCATGAGGAATTTTTATATGAAGTCATCCTATGAGGTAATTAACCTAATTGGTAGTGAAGATAAACACTCCCTAGCACAATCTCTTAGGGAATAAAGGAATAAGTCGTAAGAAGGTTTTTGGTACTCCTTGAATTTTTAAGGTATCACTAATTTCCATAAAAGCTCTAAGATAAAGGTATACCACTAAATTATACTATAGTCTAAAGCATGTGGAAAATAATTGATTTAAGTTAAAAATGAGTGGCTTGGATTACTAGATTGGTTAGGGTTAAGGTGGTCTTGAACTAGCACAATATAATCTTGAATAACTCGATTGCGATCATTACCTTTAGGTTGAGCGTACATTCCCACAAGGTTTATATTAGGTTTAGGGGATATGATCATTGAGATTCCTTTCCTCTAGTTTTTATGTGTCCCTAGTAGTTGATTGTTACCATTTTTGTGTTGTTATTGGCTTAATAGTGTGGTTGTAACAGGCACACGATTTAAATTCTTTTATTAACAATTATAGTATTGGTAAATAAGGTTATCGTTCTATACCAAAAATTAAGAGGACTCACCTATATTTAATTAGCTAAAAATAATATAAATAAATTAATAAATAAAAATATATAAATCACACAAAATAAATAAATAACTAAAAATACAATAATGGGGCCTTTAAAAATAGAAAAAAAAATAATAAAATAATAGATAACTATAAATATAATAAATATGCTAGGGAAATAAAAATCCACTACTAGATCAGGTCAACATGTAATAATAATGTCTATGTCATCATTTAATCATGAAAATATTATTGACCAAATTGTAAACCAAAAGAAGATCTATACACCTTATATTACTTCTTTAAAATAATTAATAAAACAAAGCGCCAATATTAAATCCTATTAAATACTAATAATAAGTGGCTCCTATATTTAACTAGATTTAATGCATTAATTATAAATGGAAGGTTGTCACTCTAAGTACCCAAACTACTACTATAGGCTTGTCTATTTGTATTTCTTCCCTTTGACCCTAACGTATCTAAATGTTTCACTACTCTGGTTAAAATTACAAAACTATTAGGTCATTTGCTATCTAACATAACTGTAATTTATACATATATATATTCTAGCATATTTATACAGCCACCTAGTAGGAAAATAATCCTACATAATGTCACTATAAGTAAACCAAAATAAAGTATGCACCATATAAATTATACATTACAAAATCACATATATATATATATATATATACATATATATATATAAGATAGCAACTAAAATAGAGTCAAAGAATAATTTCATCAAAGAAAGAAAAATAATGTCATATCTCAAACCATAATCTAGGATTTTAGTCTATTTCCCAACTATAAATAATTAGCTAGTAATAATGCTTGAATTAATTACACAAATATACATATTAAAAATATAAACCAAGAATAGAGAAAAAAAAAATAAAAATTAATTATGGATGAAAGTTTAAAATTTTATTTAGATGAAAAATTGATTAATTTTATCTAAAATAAATTTTCTAGTTATTTTTTCTTTACTTTTCTCTCCCAACTCTTTCTTTATATGCAACCTTTTTTTTTGTAGCTAATGTGTGGCTCTCTCCTCTCTCTCCTATGTCGTTGATCTCTCTCTACCGTTTGCCTTTCCTACTGGCCTTGTCGCTCGCTTCTTTTTCTTTCTCTTTGTTTATGTGCCTCGACTACAACTGTTAACGTCATCCCTTGTGCCATTTGATGTAATTTTTTTCCTACTTTTGTCTCTTTTCCCTATGGCCATTAGAATTTTTGTTTCTTTTCTATGTGGAATTGACTTTTTCTCGCACTCTATGCCTCTCTCCTTTGCCATTTCTTTTGGTGTAGATTTTTTATATCATCGCTTCTTTGGACCTTTCGGCCTTTGGTCCTTAGGCCATCAGTCCAAAGGCCAAACTCTCTTATAATTTATTTATTTATATTTACCATACCTACAAAATAAAATTGGAAAAATTAATAAATAATCTTGTATTTGAATTTATTTAATTTATAACATTTTAGCTCAAATAATAAAATATATAAGATTATTATTACCTAATCATAAAAGCATAATTATTCACATATGTTATTAAAAAAAATAGCAAAAACTAAGATTAAAAAGGTATAAACTATATCATAATATGTACTCATCAATACCTCTATACTTTCCCTTTTGCTTGTCTTCAAGTATCTTATGATCCAAATCGAAGAAATAAAAAACTAACTAGCCACTTTGGTTAGTCTCATGATTGTACTTAGTATGTACAACAAGCCGTTTAAACTCCTAGGTCGCTCATAGAGGAGGAGAAAGGTCCTTTGAGGGTTTCACATGTGATATACCCACAAAATCACACACAATAATAAAAAAGAATTAAAATTATATCTAACACCCTTAACCAATGTTGCCTTGGGATCTTTTACTTCTATAACAACAAGATTAGCACTAAATCAAAATTCAGCATTAGGAGATTTAAGTGATCAATATCAATATATAGTTCACACATAAATATGACAAGTATGGACAGATCAATAATATGGATGACGATCTACCATGCCTTAGTCACATCAAGATCCATCATCACTATAGATAACCTTTTTCTTTCATTCTCTTAGATTCATGGCTACAAATTTATAGAAACACTCAAGTATGTGAGAAAAGATGATAAAGATAACGAGTGACTCAGATACATAAACAAAGAAGGCTAATATTTTAATGGATACAACTTCATGAAAGATATCAAATATCTATCAAATGGACGGAATCATATGCTCATCTTTTTTGCCTAATCTCCATTATATCAAAGGTTGCTCATCTCAAGAATCAAATAGGACTTACTTATTAGTTGTAATGGGTTTAAGGTATATAAGGGTACGGAGTATTCTAGGATTGCAGTGCTTAAAAGGTTGAGAACAAGCAGTACTCTAATAATAAGATAAAATATAAGCATTAACTCCACATTAATAATCAATAATACACACCTCAACCTTAACACCAAACTAGAATAATTTGATAAAAAATATAACTTCAATAAAACTTTCTCAACATCATCTCCATATCTCCCTCTCTTCCTTATATCGTATCATTTTCTTTTTCTTTCTTTTTTTTCCCACATAAAGAAGAATGATGACAATAAGACTAATATATAAATTATATCTCCATCACCAAAGATAACCAAGTCCTTTCTTAGCATAAATACATATATTTCTTTCATATACACAACCACTCTGTACCCATAATGAATGGATTCCCTCCTACTAGCTTTAAGAAAAGGTAAGAATCATGCCTAAAGTTTATTTAACGTGGGTGGTGAAGAAAAATATTCATTTAATGTATAGGATCAAAAGGCTTTTATGGGGTGTACATCATGTGTTTTGGTCATGTGGTGGAAAATCCTAAGTTGCCTTTATCATTTTATCAATCAAAGCATCTTTTAATTATAATCTTTGACTAGCACAAGAGTAAGTTCTAGCAATTTCTAGAGTCCATTGCAAGAGCTATGGAAACTAATTTGATCAAAGCAATAAGACATATATAAGGTATAGAAATTTTGAACCTAAGATAATTAGATAATTTCATATGAATTCACTCAAAAAGTAAAAGAAGCTCATTGAGGAATGTGATAAATCTCAACATGCCATATAAGTGGTTTAAAAATCATACATGTTCTTTCCCTATTCACATCTAGAACTGTAGATATACGTTTCCTTTATTGAAATTAGCACAAAAAAATCCACTTTCTTTATCTTGATTTTGTGATCCTCTTTTCATTAGATTTCAAAGATATGCTCCTCATTAACTATTTAAGGGCTCCTAAGACTCTAAACATACGAAAAAAATTACTTTTTTTTCCAGTTATTTCTAAATTATTTATTTATTTATTTTTCATGAAAACACATAAAAATATTCACACCCCCATACTTAAATCACACATTATCCTCAATGTGTAAACAACTAAAGGAACATGTAATTTTAAGTATGGAAAGACATTAAAAAAAAATAGAAACAAATAAAAGGGTAGAAAAATTCCCTATCACATTGGGTTGCCACCTAAATAGCACTTATTTTTACGTTCTTAGCCTTACATGATCTTAGTTTACTCAATCAAGGTGGGCAAGTCCACTTAGGTTCTGCCTTACCAAATCCCTCCTTATGTTTATCTTCTATATCCTACAAGGTAGAAAAAGACAAAATATTAGTTTTAGTGAAAGATTTGACTCAATAATAACACAACTTACCTAGCAATAATAAGTCAAGAGAGAATTTTTTGCCCAATGTCAATGTATGATGATCTCTCTATCAAAAGAAAGAACATATTGCCTCATCTCAAAGTCTTTTAACAAATCATTCCAACATAACCTCTCCTTTCTATAATTACGCATCTTATAAGGTGTATCAAAGATGGTCTGATTACTCTCTTCAATATTATACCTATATAACCTACTAAAAGAGTGGAAAAAAGGAGTAGGGTTAGCATAAATCAAATCAAAGTGGTTTAAAGGTTTACCTAATGTTTCACGGTCATCTCTAAGCAAAATTAGGGAACAAATGTCCAAAGATGGTCCATGGTAGATGAAATTGATAGTCTTGCCATTTGTATGCTTCTCTTTGTTCCTTTGATCCTTTGTTTGTTGAGATTATTCTTCTACTTTTACAAACTCTTCTTCCACTTGATCATGCTTTTTAATGTGCTCTATGGAGACCTCCTCAACTAGCTCATCCTCACATATGGACATGGCATCTTCATACTCATAACTCCTACTTGAATTTAGAACTGTTGTACTAGAGGGCTCTTTTGTGCTTTTAATTGATTGATCATATTGACCACATAGCGCATTTGCTCCTCTAACACTAAAATTCTATATTTTGTTTAATTTGACTCTACATAAGTTAGTTTTTCCCATTTGTCAATTCTTCAAAGAAATTATTCATTTTTTCTTAACTTGAGGGTTCTGAAAGTGGAGAATATTCTTGTAGATGATATTGATAATATTTTGAAGTGAGTTACTAAGGGCCTTGATATGGCACTTGATAATGATCATTCATCTCCCATCAAAAGTTGGGGTGATGCCTCATTCCTGAATAGTATGTGCTTATGTAGGGGTCATGTCCTTAGAAACCATTAAAAAGTTTGAGCATTAGGTTGTGTCTATCCTCCTCCTCTCATAGCTTGCTAATGGTGAGCATATGGATATCCTTATATGTGACACAGTCCACTTATATTAATAACTCAAGTAGCTATGACAATCTGCGAAAAAAGAGTAGAGAGTTGGTTAAGTCTATCCTCAATGTTACTTGAACTTACCTCATTTACTCTAGTATTAAGACTCATGCAAAGCCAAAACCTAAGTATCCTCTCAACACTTCAAAAGAGAAGGTTAAAAGTGAAATAAAATACACCAAAATTTCAAAAAAAAAAAAACTAAAGGAAAAAAATACTAAAAAAATAAACACAATAACTTCTAAAAATCCTATAATTTTGAGACCTGAGTGCCCACAAGCACTCTAGCCTCTAAATAAAAGGATGAAATGACACACATAATATGTTAAAAATAAAAACACACTAAAAATATGCAAGACAAATGTGAAGTTACCAATTCCGTGCAACAACACTAGAAAATGGTGTAGCCATAGTTGACACATAATTTAAGCCATCTTGTTGATGATTATAATATTAATAAATAACGGTATTGTTCTATGCCAATAATTGAGATGGATCACCTCTATTTAACTAGTTTAAAAATAATAAAAATAAATTAATAAAAAAATAAAAATATAATAGTGGGGGTTTTTATAAATTAAAAAAAAGTAACAAATAAAATAAAATAATAAAAATAATGGATAACTATAAATATGATAAATAAGCTAGGAAAATTAAAATCTACCACTAGATTAGGTTAAAATATAACAATAATTTTTAAATCATCATGTAACCATAAGAAAGATATTGACCAAGTTGTAAGTAAAAAGTAGGTCTATACACCTTATATTACTTTCCTAAAATAATTAATATGAGAAAACACCAATATTGAATCCTATTAAATACTACTTGTATAATAACAACAAGTGGCTCCTATATTTAACTAGATTTAATATATTAGGTACAAATGGAAGGATATCATTCTAAGTACCAAAACTGGTACAATAAGCATATTTAACTGTATTTCTTTCATTTGACCCACATGCATCTAAATGTTTCACTACTCCAGTTAAAATCATAAAAATATTAGGTGATTTATTATCTAATCTAGCTATAATTTATACATATGAATTCTAGTATATTTATATGGTCACCTAGCAGAAAAATGATCATACATACTATCACTATGAGAAAACCAAAATAAGGCATGTACTATATAAATTATACTTGATAGATTCATATATATAAAAGATAGCAATTAAAATAGAGCTAAAGAAAAATATCATGACACAAAGTAAAATAAAGTTGACAATTTCAGTCTATTCTCTAGCAATAAATAATTAGTCGGTCATAATGATAGAATTAATTACACAAATATATATATTAAAAATATAACTCAAAAATAGAGAAAGAACTAACGAAAATTAATTATGGATGAAAGTTCAAAAATTTATTCAGATAAAAAATAGATTAATTTCATCTTAAATAATTTTTTTGACTATTTTTTCTTTACTTCTCTCTCCCATCTCTCTCTTTCCATGTAATCCCCCTTATTTTATTTTTTTATTTTCCAGCTAATGTGTGGCTGTTGTGTGGCTCTCTCTCCTCTCACTCTTACGTCGTAGGTCTCTGTCTGCCGTCTTGCTTCCCTACCGCCCTTCTCGCTCGCTTATTTTTATTTTTCTTTATTTTTTCCTTGGCTTCAACTACTACCCTTGTCCCCTATTTTGCTTTATCTTCTTTTCTTTCCCTCCTTCTGTCTCTTTTCCCTATAGTCATCAAAATTTTCTTTTTATTTTCTGTGTACCATTGCCTTTTTCTCCCTATTTGTGCCTCTCTCCTTTGTCTTTTCTTTTTGTGCGGCTTTTTTTCGTTGTTGCTTCTTTGGACCATTGGGCCATCGGCCCAAAGGCCAAACTCTATTATTTTATTTATTTATTTTTATTTTACCTATAAAATAAAATAAGAAAAATTAATAGATATTCTTATGTTTAAAATTTATTTAATTTATAACATGTTAGCTCAAATAATAAAATAGATAAGATTATTATTACTTAGTGACAAAATCAAATTATTTGCATATATTACTCAAATAAAATATCAAAAACTAATATTAAAAAGATATAAAATATATCAAAATATGTATTCACCTAGATGACTCATGTTGCTAGAACTTTTTGAAGTTGATTCCTTGCTTGGATATTATTGCTGATCAGTTTATAGGGCTGCACAATTCCTCCTTAAGGTATGCTCAATTTCTAGATCAAGTAACAATAAGGTGTTTTGGCTAGCTCTTGTCATACAGGGGTAAATCATATAGAAACAAAATAAACTAAAAATTATGAAACTCTAATAATTCCATAGTATTCTATCCTGTAACATGTAGCACTTCTAAAACATGATCCTCGATAATGGTGCCAAAAACTTAGAGCGTCTTTGATTCAAAAATGCTTGAAAGGGTAATGAAATGAATGCAACACAACACAATCATGCAAGTATATACTGCTGATCCAAGTAATAAAGTGATGAGTGAGCATCGATCCCTCAAGAGTCTAGTGAAATGAAAGTTACTAGAGTTAAGTTTACTGTAGAATTATATTATGCAATGAAATATTGGCCGAGTTATGGAAATAATAATAAAATTGCAATAATGTAAATGAGTGCTAGGATTTCATCAATGCCAACACGAGATAGGTAATAAGAAAATTAAAGGGATAGAGTCATGAGAAGGATTTTACTTATCACCATATGCATACATTCTATGATATTTCACAGCTTGTCAATCTCAAATGATATTAATCTGTTTAGACTCATTGGACTTCACTCAGTGGTGAAGTATACTCTCAGACCATCTCCATCATAGTGCATGGGCCATGGTAATGTCATGCAATGATCTTCGAAGGATTAATGGTAACGCCACATCACTTTTCAGTGCTAACCACTCCATGATTTGACATCTTTAATTCTGTTTACTCTAACTGATGGAAACCGGTTAGGGTTTCGCAAAGGATCGAAGATTTAATCGAGCGCAACGTTCGATTTTCCGCCGGTACAGCCTAAGGAAAACTTTCCAAAGGAAGAACCACAACTTCAGAAGCACAATTGATTCAATGGCAACTGAATTAAGAAGGTGAATGATCAAGATCGATCGAGAAGAGAACGAGACAGAAGCAGAAGGAAGCGAATGAGAGAATCGCCAAGAGAGAGAAAGAGTCGAGAGAGATCGAGAGAAAAATAACACCGAGCTTTATTTCTGTCAAAAGTGTGTATTACATCGTAGGTATCATCTATATATATGTATATAGTAGCCGTATTTGATACAAAAAAATACGTACGACATTACAACCTGTTATGGACGCAACACCATTCGTTTGGGCCAAAAGATCATAAAATGTCGAACAGTGTCGAACAGCCCAAACCAAGCAACAACATCATAGGGTGTCGACCAGCCAGCCATCATAAAGAAAATGACCCAAATACAAAATTAAGCTTAAGGCTTAATTTCCCATCAACTAAAACAACTATAGCTAATCATGGTCATTAAGGATTGATTAATCCACAATCCAGCTAGTCCAATTTTTATGGACCGGGTGGCGGATTATACAACCGTCCTAATTCCCATTAGCCCATTCCGACCGGCGAATGCATCATATGGGATTACAAAAATGTTTAATAAAAATTTACATAATCTGAACATTCCAAGCATAGTCTGAACTGCCCAGCACTTATGTCCCAGTTCACAGATTCCCATAAGCTGCGATATTATCCTATTAATTCAACAAATAAGATAAACAATTGTAAGTAATTAATTCACAACAAATTTCAAAATTACTTAAATATAAATTCACAAGATTCACATCATTCCCCTCTTCTTGGAAAGGTTTCACCTCTGAAACCTGAACAAGTCCCAGAAATGGACTAAGGTCTGCCACATTGAAAGAATTACTCACATTGCCAAACTTAACAGGTAAATCAATTTTATAAGCATTGTCATTAATTTTCTCTAATACAGTAAACGGTCCATCCCCTCTAGGATCCAATTTTGACTTTCTAAAATTTGGAAACCTTTCTTTCCTTAAATGAACCCAAACTAAATCTCCAGGTTTAAAAATCATTTTCCTCCTTCTTTTATTAGCATGTTCAGCCATCTGTTGTACCTTCTTATTAATTTGTTGGCTTACATTCTCATGTAATTTTTTTATACTTTCAGCTCTAGATTTAGCATCAAAATTTTGCAAGTCAGTATGAGGTAAAGGACTCAAATCTAATGGAGTTAATGGATTAAAACCATACACAATCTCAAATGGAGTTTTATTAGTTGTAGAATGTAAAGTCCTATTATAAGCAAATTCCACTTGAGGTAAAACATACTCCCATTGTTTAAGATTCTTTCCAAGGACAGCCCTCAACATATTTCCCAGAGTTCTATTAACCACCTCAGTTTGACCATCAGTTTGTGGGTGACAAGTTGTAGAAAATAATAATTTAGTCCCTAATTTACCCCACAAAACTTTCCAAAAATGGCTTAAAAACTTAACATCCCTATCTGAAACTATAGTCTTAGGAATTCCATGTAACTTAACCACATTAGAAAAAAATAATTCAGCCACTGCTACAGCATCATTTGTTTTATTACAGGGTATAAAATGAGCCATTTTACTGAACCTATCTACCACAACCATTATGGAATCCTTAGCTCTATTAGTCCTAGGTAATCCTAACACAAAATCCAAAGACACATCAACCCAAGGATGAGTAGATACAGGCAAGGGGGTATATAATCCAAAAGGTTTTGAAGTAGTTTTTGCCTGTCTACATTTAACACAATTAACACAATGTTTCAAAACATCCTTTTTCATGTGTGGCCAATAAAAATGTTCAATTAAAACATCTAAAGTTTTTTGAGTTCCTAGATGTGCCATTAATCCACCACTATGTGCCTCTTGAATTAATAATCCTCTATAAGAGCATGCAGGAATACATAATCTATGTTCCCTAAACAAGTATCCTTCATTAATAAAATATTTTCCTTGAGAAGAAACTTCACACCTTTTATATATTTCTTTAAAATCATTATCTTCTAAGTATAATAGCTTAATACAGGAAAATCCTAATAAAGTAGTGTCAGCAGTATTCAATAAAGCATATCTCCTAGATAAAGCATCTGCAACTATGTTATCACTACCTTTATTATATTTAATTATGTAAGGAAAACTTTCAATGAATTCTATCCATCTACCTTGTCTCCTATTTAACTTTGACTGACTCTTTAAATACTTAATAGCCTCCTGATCTGTGTTAACTACAAATTCCCTATGCCACAGATAATGTTGCCATACCTCCAAAGCCCTTACTAAAGCATACAATTCCTTTTCATAGGTAGAATAATTCAAAGTACTACCATTTAATTTTTCACTAAAATAATCCACTGGTTTTCCTTCTTGAGAAAGTACAGCCCCTATTCCTAACCCTGATGCATCACAATCTAATTCAAACATTTTTTCAAAGTCAGGAAGACTCAACACAGGTGCTTGGGTTAACTTATTCTTAAGTGTCTCAAAAGATTGCTGTTGTTCTAATCCCCAAATAACCCCATTATCTTTTTTTGTTATGGCAGTTAAAGGAGCAGCTATAGTGCTAAAGTTCCTCACAAATCTCCTATAAAAAGAACACAATCCATGAAAACTCCTTACTTCAGTTACACTTTTTGGTACAGGCCACTCTTGAATAGCTTTAATCTTTTCTTCATCTACAGAAACACCTTCTTTTCCTACCACAAATCCCAAGAAAACCACACTGTCCAAACAAAATCTAGACTTAGCTAAATTAGCATAAAGTTGTTCTTCTTTAAACACATTCAAAATAATCCTTAAATGTCCCAAGTGTTCCTCTAAGGATTTACTATATATAAGTATATCATCAAAATAAACAACCACAAATTTCCCAATAAATTCCCTTAATACATGGTTCATAAGTCTCATAAAAGTACTAGGAGCATTTGACAACCCAAAAGGCATCACTAACCATTCATACAATCCAAAGTTTGTCTTAAAAGCTGTTTTCCACTCATCCCCTGGTTTCATCCTAATTTGATGATAACCACTCTTTAAATCTATCTTAGAAAATATAACAGCACCACACAAGTGATCCAGCATCTCATCCAGCCTAGGAATTGGATATCTATACTTAATAGTTATCTTATTTACTGCCCTGCTATCCACACACATTCTCCAACTACCATCCTTTTCAGGTACTAGCAATACAGGTACTGCACAAGGACTCATACTCTCCTTAATGTATCCTTTACTTAACAATTCTGTTACTTGTCTTTTTAGTTCCTTAACCTCTTCAGGATTTGCTCTATAAGTAGGTCTGTTTGGTACAACAGCTCCTGGAATAAAGTCTATTTGATGTTCTATTCCCCTTAATGGAGGTAATCTACTAGGTATATCCTCAGGAAATAAGTCACTATATTCTTCCAATAACATTTTCACTATACTAGGTACTTCTTCAATTGTTCCTTTCTGACTCTCATAGCAGCCCTTAAAAACCATCAAATATACATTAACATTTCTTTTTATTGCCTTTCCTACATCCTTACCCATAGCATAAAATCCAAAAGTGCCTTTCATGTCCTTTGTACTATGATCATTTCCCAAATCAGACTTAGTTAATTCCTTATAATCAGATTTGATTTTGGTTTGATCCTCAAATATTTCCTTTGGAGTCATAGGTGCTAAAACAATCTTCCTATCATCCTTATGTACTGTATATCTATTTTTATAACCATCATGTACTACCCTTCTATCATATTGCCAATGCCTACCCAACAACAAATGAGCAGCATGCATAGGAACTATATCACATAAAACAGAATCCTCATATTTCCCTAATTTTAAATTTACTAGAACCTGTTGACTAACCTTAACATCTCCCAACTCATTAAGCCATTGCAATCTATATGGTTTTGGATGTTTAGTAGTGTTTAAACCTAATTTAGATACCAAAAGGGTACTAGCAGCATTAATACAACGGCCACTATCTATAGCCATGTTAAAACACTTATCATCAATTAAGCATCGAGTATGGAAAATATTTTCTCTTTGTAAAGCATTGGAATCAGGTAACTTATTACTATTTAAAGCTCTTCTAACCACAAAAAGATCCCTACTCACTGGTAATTCTATTTCATCTTCTAGGTCACTATCTCCCTTTCCTACTACATTAGCCCCTTCTTCCTCTTCTTCAGATTTAGATTCAGATTCTACTTCCCCAGATTCTCTAATCAAAATATTCCTCTTGTTAGGGCATTCAGAAGCTATATGACCTAAACCTCCACATCTAAAACATTTAATATCCCTAGTCCTGTTTGACCCATTTACAGGATTTGCCATCACATTCCTGCCCTTTTCAGGTTTCTGTCCTGTCTTAACTTCATTGTTTCTCCCCCTAAACTCTACCTTACTATTGTTCTTCCAGTTTCCAGAGGTATTTCCCCCAAAATTCCTCCTCATAGTAGTCTTAAACCCAACCCCAGGGGGTTTATATTGCCTAGATTTCCTCAATTGAATCTCTATCTTAGTAGCTATATTCACCATTTCAGTTAATGTTCCACAAGGATACAACTCTACCTTATCAGCTATCTCTGAATTTAATCCACTCAGAAACCTAGTCATAGTAGCATCATCATCCTCAATAACTCCTGTCTTAATAATTAAAACTTCTAATTCTTTATAATAGTCATCTACTGATCTCACTCCCTGACTAATAGTTTGCAACCTTTTATGCAACTCTCTATAGTAGTAACTTGGTACGAACCTCTTTCTCATTAAAGTTTTAAACTCTGCCCAAGTCTGTATAGCAGGTTCCCCACACCTACGCCTAGTTAACACCAAATTATGATACCAAGAAGACGCATACTCAGTAAACTCTACTACAGCCACTTTAATTTTCTTTTCCTCAGAGTAATTATGACACTCAAATACCAATTCTATTTTTCTTTCCCACTCAAAATAGTAATCAGGGTCATTTCTCCCATTGAACCCTGGTATGCTCAGCTTAAGATTATTTAAATTCCTATCTATGAAATCTAATTCCCTATCCTGCCTATTGTTCTGTCTAGGCATCCTATCACTATTGTGGGATATTTGATCTTCTAACTCCTCTAGATTAGCTATAGGTGGAATCCTAGTCCTAGGGTCCATTGGAGCCCTTCCTAAAACTCCTACTTGATTAGTTTCAATTCTGTTATTTTGTAATTCATTAAGTCTTACTTCCTGTTCTCCTAATCTTTGTTCTAGGTTAGCAGATAAGACAGCAAATTGTGCAGTCATTTGTTCTTGAAAAGTCCTAAGGGTTTCTAGAAGGTCATTACTAGACACAGATTGATTCACTGATTGACCATTATTAGACATGATGAATTTCAACAGTAATTAACAATCAACACAGCAGTAATTTTAATCACAGAAGCAACTGATCCAAGAATCACAGACAACAGACACCAATATGCCACAGAAATATGGCTTCACAAATATCAGCAGTAATAGTAATAGTAAAAATTTTTACTCAGAATAACTCACTGCTTACGATAATTTGACAAAATTATTTCAATAATACGAAATAAGTAGGAGGGAACGATATTACCGCGTCTGCTTAAGCAATTAGTTCAAATATTTAGGGTGCCCCTCTTCTTGGAGGACTATCCCCTTTCTTGAAACCAAGATAGTTCGCCGGTTGTAATTTTCAACCTATATACTTAACAATAAACAGATAATTTGTCGAAGATTGGAAATTAAGTATAGCAGTTAGTAGTATTAACAAAGGAAATTACAAATCGAAGTTACCAACAACAGTAGGTCGCGCTGTCAGTCAAGATTCAGATTCTTGACCAAACCCTAGGTCGATTAGGGTTTTCTTTTCAGACTTTCAAAAATAGTGGGTCGAAATGCTTTAATCGCCGGTTTGAAGCGACAAGAATCGATACTGAGTTCGTCGTTGTAAAATCCTAAAATTTCACACCTCAAACTAGGGTTAGCGAAATACAGAAATCGAGTTAACAAAAATGAAGAAAACTTAATCAATGATACAGAAACTATGAGCAATCTAGAAAATCGAGGCTCTGATACCAAAATGATGGAAACCGGTTAGGGTTTCGCAAAGGATCGAAGATTTAATCGAGCGCAACGTTCGATTTTCCGCCGGTACAGCCTAAGGAAAATTTTCCAAAGGAAGAACCACAACTTCAGAAGCACAATTGATTCAATGGCAACTGAATTAAGAAGGTGAATGATCAAGATCGATCGAGAAGAGAACGAGACAGAAGTAGAAGGAAGCGAATGAGAGAATCGCCAAGAGAGAGAAAGAGTCGAGAGAGATCGAGAGAAAAATAACACCGAGCTTTATTTCTGTCAAAAGTGTGTATTACATAGTAGGTATCATCTATATATATGTATACAGTAGCTGTATTTGATACAAAAAAATACGTACGACATTACAACCTGTTATGGACGCAACACCATTCGTTTGGGCCAAAAGATCATAAAATGTCGAATAGTGTCGAACAGCCCAAACCAAGCAACAACATCATAGGGTGTCGACCAGCCAGCCATCATAAAGAAAATGACCCAAATACAAAATTAAGCTTAAGGCTTAATTTCCCATCAGCTAAAACAACTATAGCTAATCATGGTCATTAAGGATTGATTAATCCACAATCCAGCTAGTCCAATTTTTATGGACCGGGTGGCTGATTATACAACCGTCCTAATTCCCATTAGCCCATTCCGACCGGCGAATGCATCATATGGGATTACAAAAATGTTTAATAAAAATTTACATAATCTGAACATTCCAAGCATAGTCTGAACTGCCCAGCACTTATGTCCCAGTTCACAGATTCCCATAAGCTGCGATATTATCCTATTAATTCAACAAATAAGATAAACAATTGTAAGTAATTAATTCACAACAAATTTCAAAATTACTTAAATATAAATTCACAAGATTCACATCACTAACAGTTAATAAATATTTAATGTGAGTGCCTAATGCAGCTGACATTCAACAATGCAACATATAAATGCACAATGAAATGAAATATGAAATAAACCAAGCATAACTACAATGTCTTAGATTACAACAAAAGGATCAATCAATTCCTTCACCCCAAAAAAGAAACTTAGCTCATGCTAAATTTCAACATGCCAATTAAAAGTAAATAAAGAAAATGAAGATTAGAAGGGAATGGGTTGATCACAGTAATCCAACCCTTATCCAACTTAAACTCTCCTTCTTCTTCGTTCTTACTCAATGTTGCTTGATGGCACTCTCCTCCCTTAAAATTTCTTCTCTTCTACTTTTGATTTATGATTCTCAATTTTTTTCCTCCTTTTTCACTACCCATTACTTTCAAGTAAAGGGTTTTTATAAGCTACTACACGTGAAAATTATGATAGGTGTGAATCGGTGCTAGTTCAAGTGTTTGTGCCCTCCTATTGTCCCTTAGTGAAGTTAGTCAAAACTAGATATTTGGTTATTCTCTTTGGTTGTTGAGTGTGCAATTAATTATGACATGGTTAACAAATTCTATTGGGAGTACTTCTAAAATCTTGGTTGGGTGTAATTATGGCTCGACTCTGTTGAGTTTTGGCTTCTTCTCATGCCACATCTACACATGCTTTGCAACTAAGTTGAGTAAAAGCATCTACGTTTGTGAGTTGACATGAGAGTACGAGTAACACTCTCATTTCTGTGAGTTGACAGACTAAGCTCATGTGAGTCATGAAAAAGCTTAAAGGATGGAAAATTTGTTAGGAACACACCCTATAACTTCCAAATACATAAAGAATCATAAATAAAAATGCACTCATAGGGTCATTTAATCTTCTAGTCAACTCATATCACTTGTCATCCTTAAGAAGATATGGTTAATTTCTAATGTTGGTGAGTAAATTCTTCCTCTTTCATCATTTTCATTTATTCGTTAACTTATAATTCTCTTATTTTCCTTATGGAGTGTAATGCTTGGAATGCTTGATAATAGGTTGTCCCCTCTAACATATATAAAGGTATAAAAAGGCCCATCATTCATCCTCCAAGCAAAGTGTTTATAGAATACCCTAAATTTAACCAAACCCTAATCTCAGGTGATAAATATTTTAATTTCACCATAACTATTAATCCTAATTTTAAATTTAACTCTAACCTTCATTCTAAACTTCTTTCCCTTTTTTCCTTTTTCATTTTTCCTTCTACCCCTTTTATTCTCTCTTCTTTTTCTTCTTTTTTGGTATACTTCTTCCTTCCCTTACTCATTTTATTTTAGTTTAATCCACAACAGTAGCCTACCTAAATCTAATTTCATCATCAGCACCATCACCTCACTTAATTTTAGGGATCTATTAGGTTAAAATTTCCCTAAAATAACTTGATATGTCCCTCAAACTTCTATCCTCTCACTCCATTTGTATAACATTCCCCAACCATAAATACACCTCACCTCTCACTCCTTGCTTAATTTACTATTTCACTATAATTCCCTCCTGAATCTCTCTCTCCATTCCTAACCTTGTTCTGCTTCCTTCCATAAATTTTCCATTATTTTCGTGTAGCGAGTTCTACGTAATTTGTAAAATCTCATGCTATGCCATCTTTTTTACCATAGTACCTCACATTTCCCATCTTTGGTAGTGTAGGAAGCACACCCATCTACCCCAATCCATCCTCATATGCTTTATTCTTCATCCAACAACATCCCTAAAACTACCTCACCCTCATAGAACAAACCACCCTCAATATTAACTGCTCATGTAACAATTTCTTCATTGGCAACCAAAACACATGTTGTCCTACCCCACCTACGTGAGCATATCATGCAGTCTCCCCGCTCCCATTTTTTTGAGCACCTCATGCAAACAATCACTATAAATTCAACACTTTCACATAGCTTTAAGCCTCTTTGGTTGTTGTGGTTCCTGCTCATTTCTTACCTCATTTTATTACCTTTACCTTAGTTAGTTTCCTCAATTCTAACCATGTGTTAATGTCATATTTTAGATGATTTTCTGGGGATCTTGGATGAGGATTCTTAGGGTTATACTTACTTAGAGACTAATAATGGGTAGATAAGGATATATTTCATAGTTTAGAGTTTTTGGAACTCATGTTGTTTTTGTTGTAGTTTGATGATATTTGTGTATCGTATTATGGACAAGTGAATACTATGTGAAAGCATGAACTTATGTGAAATTTCTTGTCATAAGCTTGTCTTGAAGCCCCATTATGTTAGTATAGTTAATTAACATAAGTTTATTTTGAGAACAATTTGTAAATGTGGATAAGAATTATCATGATGACATATATATTCAGAGTTGGTAATCAATAATAGTGTGACTCATAGAGTTTTTATGACAATTGGATGTTTTCGTTATCTTAAGGATATTTAGGACATTTCATGATGTTGTGGAAAATGAATAAGAATGGTAATTGTTCACGATTTTATAATTAATTTCATCTGCAATATGTTTAAGTGTAGGATGAGTAGGGCTTAAGTTATTTAAAATGGGACTTAGAGGTATATGATCAAGATAAGGGTATTTCGATCAATATAGGTTAAGAATGTAATATTAGTATTTCTAAAGTGATGTTGTAACACTCCTATTTTCCACTCTTATAAAATATAAATTAAAAAAATGTAAATGGGAAGTATTACCACTACACCAAATATAAGTTAGATGTTAATCATATATTTCATGATAGGTGTAAGGCTACAAACATTTCTAACAAAGCCTAAAACATAAATTAAACAAAAACGTCACTAAAAAAATCAGTAGAAAACCCTATAAAATCATCTTTGATAAATCAACAAAAAACCTTTGAAATAAACTTTTGTTTCACAATCCCAACCAAGCATAAAAATATAAATGACCATATATAAAACCTAATAAAATTACAATATGATAACTTAACTTTCAATTTACTAATAATTATAGAAGACCTAGAGGGACTAAACTCCATGTAGTTCTAACTCTCATCCCAAGTCAAAATCACATTTGAATTAAACCTAAATACCAAAGCACAAATACCTACACAAGTGTAGTTTCATTATGATCACATATTGAGTAAACCATACACAACACATAGCGATAGCATGCCTATATAGATATATGACATAAGTGAAAAAACAAGAATGATCATCCCTCATAAAATATGATGGAAAATAGAAGAGCTTACTAAATAAGAGAATTATACCATAGATTAATGCATAGCCTACATAAAAAATATACTCTTAACTAAGAATGAGTTAGAAAAGAACATGTTTTTGTAATAGAAATATGCCATCATCGAATAATGTCATGGAAGACAATAAAATTCATGAATTATAGTTGAATTTATGCCAGACACTCACATGGAATCTCATCGCATGATATGCCAAGTGAATCACAGATAACAAAAAGATTCAAATAAGATCATGATATAAGAACATATTTGGCAACAAGAGAATATGGAACACTGAAAGTATTATGAGATCATGATAATAAAATGAGAAATTAGTACATTCTAGCACACAAATTATCTTTATATAACCTAGTACATACAAGAATTTGCAATTGATGATTCAATCATAATATTATAAGTTAAAGTGGTTGTTATACCAACCCCATGAAAATAAATTACATAATTCCCATATAGTATTCTATTCCTTATTTGTGTTGTCACAAAATTTATCACAATCCACATTTTTGTTGAAGAGGGAATAATATCAAAGTCAAAGAACTAATGACTAAGACATCATTCTAAGGCACACGACTAAGGGAGTATCCTAAAATCATTATGTAACACTCTATCTTTAAGTATACATACCGCCTATAGGACCCGTGGGTTGCATATATAGTAGAAAGAGGCCTTAATACATGTTAATCATATAGTGGATCCACATATGTAAACAAGGAGTTCATCCACTACAAACCGCACCTCAAAGTTCATTTGGAGAATACTCACCAAAATCCCAATTTCAGTCTTACACTTAAATTACTAATAAATTCTAGAGTAGTTATATATATCACTTTCATAATCTCAAAACATCAACATTTAAAAATGCACAAAAACAAGCATTTAAACATGCCACAAGGGCTATCCAATCATTTATCAAGATTCTACATATATCATACTCGTTACAACCCACTACACCATACATAATTTAGGCTCAATATATATTCTTGTTCAATTTTTGTGATTGCATTTAAAACTAACATACATCCTTCCATTATTGAAAAATAGGAAAGAATCATGAAAACTCATAACTTTCAACCATCAAGATGATTTAATGAGTTAACCTATTATCCCAAACTTAATAAATGAAGGAAATAAGGATATTTAACCAAGACTAGGTTAACAACTGATCAAATAGAGAAAAGTAATAAGAAACAAGAAGATTTTATCAAAACAACTTAAACTATTAGGGTCTACAACCTAAAATGTCAAAACCACTCAATTTTGGACAATTAATGGAAACAAACATGTTATAATCACAATTTAATTTATATTAAATCAAAACTAATGATCAAAAAGTAAAAGAATCAAACGGAACTCATTTTTAGAAACTATTCCTAATATTAGGGTTTTGAAGCCTAAAATACAAATTTAGACAATTTAAACAAATTAACACAAATTTAAAGGTGCTAGAATGAAATTAAAGTCATTTCAAACAATTATAGAAAATTAATTTTAGAAGAAACGACTATACAAGCAACAAATCTCATATTTTTATTTTTATAGTTAATGTTTTAGCTCTTTAAAAAATTTACCAAAAATTTATATTAATTTATTTAAATTGAAGGGCTCAAGCATATTATTTAAATTCAAATTCAATCAAACCTCACTATATTATTTAAATTGATTATTAAAATATGAAATTAAGGATATTATAAAACATAATGTATACTTAATTTGTTAAAAGATAAAAAGCACATGTCCCAATTTAACATAATTAGGGATTCACTTGAAAAATCCCAATTTGATAAATTCAAACCAATTGGATCAAACTAATGGTTTGAATACACAATTAAATAAATTATAAACAAACTGTGATAATTAGTTTGAATAGAAAAAGGCATAATAATGCTCAATTTCACTATTCTCCTTTTAGCAATTAGGGCCCAATTCACAAATTCCAATCTAACTAAATTTCATTAATTTAGAAATTTAAAGCCACCAATATTAAATTAAATTTATTGTAAATTATATTGTAAAACAATTTATCTAGAATAGCTTGACATAATAAATCCAAGCATTCTAGACATAATTGTGTTAAAATCCCAAATTTTATAAATCAAGAATATACCACACAATCAACGCATGCAAATCAATCATAGGACACATACTTACTAAACTTAATAACCAATTTAGCTTTTTCTAAATCCATTTTTGAAATGTTAAATCAAATTAGAAGTTATGTTTTGGGGTAATTTATATCAAACAAAAATAAACAAAGTAGGATAGGTCAGAAAGGGTCGAGCTTGGCTAAAGGCAGGTTATTAGTCACAAGTGGTTGGATAGACGTACATCACAATGGTCAATTGATGGCACATAATTGATGTTTTACTACCATTGTCTTCTTACATTGCTCCTCATAGATAACTACTAGAGCTCGTAAGGGTAGAGAAGTTAGCATTATGAAGTGGTGTTAGAGGATGGAGCTTCTCCTTTTGCTCAATTCTCATTACCGCACACTTTTTGTTGCCTTAGAGGATCGAGGTTAATAGAGGTGGATTTTTAGCATTGTGGCATAGTATGGAAGTGGAGTTTTTTTTGATACTGCAGTTGGCAGAAAAAGAAGAGGAGGGAGAAGTGGAGGCTGGGGTTTCAGGATGGGGTTTGGGTTTTGGAATAACAAAAGAATAAGAAGTTAGAGGAATAAGAAAAGAGGGGGGTTTCTCAATATGATTTTTTTAAAATATCTAAAATAACATAGATAAAATAAAAATCTAAAATTAGACAATGAAAAGACATTTCAATTAGGTTAAATTTTAACAGAAAAACCAAAGAATCTATAAAATAGATTTTTAGAGGAAAAATAAGACTTACCTAATTAAATGTTCCTATTTAAAATACACATAAATTAAATAAAATGAACCAATTAAAATAAAATTTAAAGTTAAAACACATAAATTTTTATTGATATTTAAAAAAAGTAAGCATTTTAGCAGTAATATGTTATATATGTGGGCCTTAAAATATGATCAGTTGTTACGTAAAAGGGGGGATGGCTTAAATTGGAAATATAAACCCTATATAAAGGTTTATTACCGTATGTGTAAGATGTTTGGGTTAGACCCATATTTTTTTTATATGTTTTCAATTATTATACATTAGGAAGGTCTACCAAATTTGTTGGTTATATAAAAATCATGGAAGAAGTTACACATATCTCATGAAATTAGGGTTTTGTAGGGGCGTTAATGTTGTTTCCCTCAAAGAATGATCCAAACAACTTTATGTTGTGTTGATGTGCCTTGAATATTTACTATAATCTTTCAAGATGATATTAACAAAACAAAATATATAATAGGACATTAATACTTAAAGTTAAAGATTATGTGAGTCACGAATGTGTTGTACTTATTTGTTTGACCGGATGAAAATAGTAGCTATTAGTTTGTGCCCATCTATTCCACTAGATGAGAAAAGTGGTTAGGAGAGCTATGCCTTAGGCATTTTACCAATCCATTCTACTAAACAAGATTAGTCGCTAGTAGAGTTATATATTGGGAGTTTTATCGATCTATTCCACTTGATGATAATAGTGGCAAGATATATTTATGATTTTTCCCTTTACTATGATTATATTTTTCCCTTAATTAATATTTATTTTATTGATCATTATTTTCATAGGTTTTTCTTATTCCTAGGAGTAGGTGACCTAAATTTTACTATGTAAGTCAAGGATAATTGTCTTGATGATTTCATTACTTTTGATTCCTTACCAATGGAGAAGTGATTATGTTATCCTTTGGGTTTTAACTTAGGGATAAGGTTATGTGATTGTTATTTTTTATTATCATTATTTGTTTGGACTCTTAGCTTCAAAGAATCCCTTTTGTTGTATTTTATTTATTTTATACTTAGAGATAACCTCCAAATTCTTATTACAATTTTAAGAAAACATCTTTCATTCTCATTCTATTTGATATTGGCATTCAAAGTATTTTGCCTTATATTTGATGTAAGGATGTAGTGGTAAGAAAAAAATATGTCGATTATGGTGATAACTCTTAATTCTCTTGTTATCAACCTTTTACTAAAATAAAATAAAAAATTTGTAGCAGATGTTTTGGTATCACAATTTGGCATGAGAGCTTTGGTTTTTCTTACTGTATTTGTTTATAATTTTTTATCCAATAATCCCTTTTTTGATTTTATTAGTCTATTTCATATTTTGAAAATCACAATTATTCAAAAATCCATATGAACTTGTAGGGAATAAGGAGTGGGTAGCTTAGGTAGAGTTTGAATTTGTTTATGTGTATTACGTATTAGTAATACCAACAAGTTTTCTTTCTTACAACTAGCTCACCATGAGTTTTAATGGTCATGTTTGTTGTTTAAAGGATGTATTTGAGGCCTTTATCAAGTTTGTTAGGTATCTTCTACCACAGCCACCATCAACACCTCTACATTATCTACAAAGGGTATTAGAGAGGACTGGCTACTAAGAGTCATTAGTTATCACCCTCCAACCTATGCCACTGAGGAGGATCCTATTTTTTTACATGCTTGGATTTGGGATTTGGATGAGACTTTTTAAATAGTTAATTGTTGAAGACCTAGTAAGGAGACTATGGTAGCTATTTTCCTTTGAATATCTATAGAAACTTGGTGGGTAGGTCATCATGTAAAATGAGGGTCTTCAAAATCCTATGTGGAATTCAAGAGAGAACTCTACATGAAGTTCTATCATGAGAGCCTCAAGAGGAATAAGATTAAGGAGATTAGGCAAATAAATAAAATGAGTATGATAGTAAAAGAGTTTCATGCTTAATTTTCAGAGTTATTGATGTTCTCTTTGAGTATAGTAGCCAATGAGATGAAAATAGTATTTGAGTTCAAGCAAGGGTCCATTTTAGAATCAAGATGATGATGGGTGTCATGGCCTTCCATGGTGTAAACACATTATACAAGTGGGCATGTCTTGTTGTCAGTATGCTTTGAAAGTAGGCTTTATTTTAAGTAAGAGGATGCTTGAGATGTAGGGCTTCAGAGGATGGATGCAGCTTCTAGGTGGTGGGCCTCCATGTTTTTTACACAAGAGCCACTTAAGTGATCCTATCAAATATGATGTTTTACTAATATGCTTTTCTTGTTATCATTTTGGTTGAGATCATCTAGGATTAGATTATCATAGTTCACTTGTCTATTGTTGAGCTTGTGGTCTATGGGGTAATCAACATTTTGATTTTCAGCAATAGAGGGGTTAGTTTCAACAATAAGGTAGTCAATTTTTGTAAAGGGGAACATTCGTACACCTATGATAGGCTTATCAACAGTAGACTTTCCAATCATAGCAATAGGAACAAAAGGCACTTGCCCTATTCAGCTTACTAAGAAGGCTAAAGGGAGATCATAGGGGTCTTACACATTTTTTTCATGATGGAAGACATGTGAGTTTACACCTTAATGTCATTAGAAAAACAAAGGTTGGTTGATAATTGGTTGTGGTTACTGTTAGATTTTTCATCCTTTTGTTGCCAGTTTATATACTATTTGATTTGGGTGCATCATTGTCATGTTTCTACCACTTTTATTGCTACAACTACTTTATTTCCATATGTTAGTGTGAAAATATCTATTGTTTTACCTTTTGCGGATAAATTGGACTACACTATACTCTACTCAGATATCACTAGGTGGGGTAGAATTCCTTATAGACATGATCAAGATGGAACTATGAGACTTTAATGTCATACTTGGAATCGATATGTTGGGAAGATACATCCTTAGTTCCACTTGTGAAGGTTCTATTGATTCTTCATGGAGCCAAATAGGAGACCTAATAGATAGAAAAGGACATATGTGAGGCGCACCCCTAGTTCTTTTATATAAGTGTATTAAATTGTGGGGTTCTCCATATTTTAAGAGGGTAATACCCAATAGTGTTGTATTAGTTTCTCTTGAGTTATTACTAATATCATCCTTCATTAAACACTTTTCTACTTTTTTCAAACCTCGGCTTTTAGCTTTAAGGGCGAAATCACTTTTAAGGGGTAGTGATGTAATAACTAGATTTTAACCTAACCTTAATCCTAGGTGATTAATATTTTAATCTAATCCTACTTCTTTAATCTTAATTTGAAACCTTACTCTAACCCTAATCTGAAACTTAGGGCATGAAAATATGGACTAAGATTTGTAGAAAAGATATGGATTAATCTCTAATTCATATAGATGAAGAGATTAAAACTTTCAAGCCAAACCATTCACACATATTCGATTTGCTTGAGCTTGAACTCACACAGAATTCAACCAATGTTGATCTTCAACTTTAATTCTTCATTCAATAATCATAATACCTGCCATATGCTTGATATTTACGAATAACTTAACATTTCTACCACTAACTAAAGAATATTCCAAAATATTCCAAGCTAAAAGATATTATGCTACTTTTATGCTAACTTGATGGTACTTTATGCTAACTTCTCCTACTTGATTACTTAATTAATAAATTAGTAGTGCTCCAAAATCCTACCAACATCATCCTCATTCTCATTGTCACTCCCTCCTCCCATGCCATGCATGCCATGCACATGCACGTAGATATTTAATTGCTTGTTTATTATGTTTCGAGCAACGCAACCATCTGTTGGTCTCCAAATTTACGGGAGACACTTTCCAAATGAAGAATAATAAGTTTCATAATTATGAAAGCCAATTCTTGAGTGTTTGATCCTACATCATATATATATATATATATATATATATATATATATATATATATATATATATATATATATGTAGAAAAATAGATGCCCTTGTTCTTGACTCACGTATTCTTCCACTTGAAATCATTAACATCTTTTCCATAGATTATAATGATATATTTTCATTTCACGATGAGTAGGGGACGTACTATTCTTAATCCAACGAAACAGACTGAAGCACCTTCTTAGGGAAAAATGCTCCCGAGCCACTATTCTTTTTGATGGAATAGAGTTTAAAAATATTTTCTTAGGGAAAAACACTCCTGAGCCACTATTACTCCCGGTGGAATTGGAATACATACATATATATATATATATATAGGAAAATAGATCATCTTGGCCCTAATCATGTGCTATTTTACTTTAAGTGATTAGTATCTTATTCAAGATTGATTCTCAGGCATATAACACATTAAAATAGATATACATATAGCACAGGTCTAAGTCCTTATGTCCTTTCAACCCCAATTGCAATCCCTTTAGCAATCATCCCCCGTATTGATAATTCCACACAACTTATATTTTATCCTCTCCAAATCCCATCATTATTATTGTACCCAAAATGCAAGATCTAATTCCCATACACATACATTAACAATCTCATCTTGATATATTACTCATAGAAATATCCTAAACCTAATTTCCACAAATTTGTCATAACACCTCCCGTGAAATTTATATGATTACAATTTCAATAGATAACCTCATAAGGTCAAACATTAACAACGTATTTAGAAACTCAAATAACCTCTTAATCTTATGCATGGGATAATGATATTATCATTATAATATGGTTTGCCCCCAATTATCCATTAAATCATTTAAGAACCTCAAACAACAATAATACTTCAGAGAACTCCTCATGCTATTATTATTATTATATTTTAATCCACCTAACACATAAAATACCAAAATTTTCTTATTATCCTATAGTGACCAAATTACCCTTAATCACAAATAAAAATCCTTATTTTATAAAATCTCATACCTTCCAGGCATATTATTTTCCTAGTCTGCAATTTATCAACGTACCTCGTGAGAATTCTTAAGTCCATTTATCAAAACTCATTTAACCCATATTTTATATCATAATATATATCTCCACAAATATGATAATGTCACAATAAAATAATAATGATACCTCTTACCCATTCTTTCAATAACATAATATCCTTAAGCCCATATTTTATACCATAAGATATATTTCCAAATATGACATTATTAGAACAAAAACATAGGGCCATCAACATCATTACTATCAAGTATAGGTATCATATACCTAAGCCTGATGACATGTTGGATTATTTTCATCAGGCTAGTATCTTCTTCGAAATTGATTTGAGAAGTGGATACTACAAAATTCGAATGAAGGAGGGAGATGAGTGGAAGACCACCTTTAAGACAAAGGGTGGGCTCTATGAGTGGCTAGTCATGTCATTTGGACTCTCAAATGCATTGAACACCTTTATGAGACTCATGGACGAGGTACTTTGACCTTTCATTTCAAAATTTGTAGTTGTATATTTAGATAATATTCTTGTATTTTCCTCTAGTCGGATAATGGTGTAAAGCACTTAAGGATTGTGTTCTTAGCCCATATGAACAATAAGTTGTATGGGAAGCTAGAAAAGTGTGACTTTAATTTGTCGAAGGTCACCGTTTTAGGGTTTATTGTATATAAGAGTTGAATATCAATGGATGACTAGCCAAAGGTAGAGGAAATAAGAACATGGTTTACACCTACATCATTACTAACATTAGATCTTTTTATGGACTTGTCTCCTTCTATAGGAGGTTCTTAAAAGAATTTAGCATAGTCTTAGTGCCTCTTATAAAATGTCTTAAAAAAGTGGCCTTTCAATGGACCAAACGTACACAAGAAGCATTCGACCTAATCATAAATAGGTTTACCGAGGCCCCCACCTTACACCTATAAGACTTTAACAGGGTATTTGAGATTAAGTGTGATGCAAGTGGAGTTGTAATCAGGGTTATTTTGTTGCAAGAAGGGAGGTCGGTGGCCTTTTTCTATGGGAAACTTAATGGCACACGATCCAACTATAACATATACAAAAAATAGTTTTATGCCATATTAAGGGCATTAGATCATAGGTCTTGTTACCATTGACCATAACAATTTGTATTACATACTGATCATGAGACCCTTAAATATATAAATGGACAACATAAAATCAACTCTAGGAATGCTAGATGGTTAAAATTCTTGCAATCTTTCTCCTTTGTAGCAAAGCATAAGAGTGACAAGACCCGTGTAGTGGTAAATTACCTCTCAAGAAGATATTGTATGTTATCATTGTTGGAGGTTAGAGTCATAGGGTTTGGATGTCTTAAAGAGTTGTAGAAGCAAGATGAAGACTTTGTTAGTTACATGGAAGAACAAGACAAGTCTCAAGAACCTTATCTAATGCACAAAGGTTTTCTTTTCAAAGGAAACAAGCTATGCATCTTAAAGTGTTCCATTTGAGAAGTACATGGTGGAGGTTTGGTAGGACATTTTGGAATCAAAAAAACTTATGATATTCTCCAAGAGAATTTCTTTTGGCCTCACATGATGGGAGCTCTGCAATCTCTCATGGCTAAGTGTTCCACTTATCAAAAGGCTAAGAGTGGCTTCCATTAAGGACTCCATACCCCTTTACCCATTCCCACCCCAATGGGATCATATAAGCATAGATTTTATACCAGCCCTACCTAAAACACAAACACAACATGATGTCATTATGGTGGTAGTAGAACAATTCTCTAACATGGGTTATTTTATCCCATGTCATAAGATATATTGTGCCTCTTACATAGAAAATCTCTAATTTAAAGAAATATTTAGGTTGCATAGTATCTTAAAAATGACTATCACTGATCAAGATACCAATTCCTTATATATTTTTGGAAAACCTTATACAGGCTACTCAGTATTAAATTTCTTTTTAACACTGTAACACCCCAAAATTCACTAAATTTTTTTTTCTTAAAAGCGGAAGCAATTAAATTAGAAGCACAGAAAACCGGTGAATTCTAGAAATGTTACCGCCACACTTAGTACCAGACCGGTTCTCTCCGACCGTTCCAGTACCAAGTGCTAAGGCTAAGAAAAGAAATAATCAATACAATTCAATTTCCAAATAAGCATTAAACGATTGTAAAACAAAATCAGAGTACGCATCAAGAAATGTAATTCATTTCCAAAAGAGAATTAAACTTACAACCGATAAAAGATTAACAAAAAGAATTAGAGTCATATAAAGACTATAATATGGCCACAACTCTCTTGAATCTCGAGCCAAACATGCTCGACACTCAGCCCCAACTGATATCTCGCCCACCTGCACAAATCAGAAGGGCATATTACTCGTGGGAATGAGCAGCACCCATAAAAAGGGTGATCAGTACGCTACGTACTGAGTAAGGTAACTGAGCACTAAGGCCAACACGTAAGCACATAATCCATGCAGAATAATAACAGGGCATAATCCAACATAACAACATAAAGGTATATGAACAATTCAGGTAAAAGTACAAAGGCCCAATCATAGTCCAGATTAATTATTTAATTAATCTCTTTATCGAAAGATGATACATACCAAGCTTTATATCAAATCCATGCGAGTACAGAAGCCCCCACTATTATAGCCTGTGGATCGGAGGCACATAGGGTATCATACCCTAACCACTATTATAGCCGGTGGATCGGAAACACATAGGACTACGCGTCCTAACCACTATTCCTAACCGGTGGATCGGTTGGCCCTAGCTCACATGGTGTTCCACTGTAAGTAGTTAGTGTCTTTTAGGCATTTTAGCAAAACTCTAGGTTGCGGTTGTTGAGCTCGGGAACCCCCACTATTATAACCGGTGGATCGGTTACGCATAGGACATCATGCCCTAACCACTATTATAGCCGGTGGATCGGTCACACATAGGGTAAACACCCTAACCACTATTCCGAACCGGTGGATCGGTTGGTCCCGTCTCAACGATCTTCCACTTTAAATAATTAGTGTCTTAAGTATCTTATTCAACGGCTTTCACCCTAGACATGCATGAATCACTCCTTTAACACTTCACACATTGTAACTCATAAATTCCATCCTCATGACTCCACTTTAATCACCAAAACACCTGATACCGCAAAAACCCTAAGTAGTTGCACCAAACCCTAATTATCCACACGAACCCTAGCTCGGTTTCCTACGTACCCATATAATGCTCCACGCACTATTTTCCCTTCAAATGTTCAATCACCCAAAAAACACTTACATTACTTTCCTCAAATCCCAAATCAGCGTTCCATACGTAAACTTCACTCTCATACAAACTTTACACATCTCATGCAATTATTAACTTCCATGCAAACCCTAATATCACTATACAACCATTAACCATTATGCAAAACCCAAAATCTCATCATACAAAACCCTAAATTCATTCCACATAACCCAAAGATCCATTCATACCAAACCCTAGATTCAAACCATATAAAACCCAATGATTCATCCATACCAAACTAAGTATCCATCCTTACCAAACCCTAAGTTCAAACCATATACAACCCAAAGATTCATTCACACAAAACCCTAAATTCAATCCATACCAACACAAGGATTCAAATCATATAAAACCCAAAGATTTTTCCACATAATACCATTGATTAGATTCTCCCCTTTCTTAACCACAAATTATATTCTCCCATACAAGACTATAAGTTAGATTCTCCCACATAAAATCATAAATTAGAATCTCCCAAGCAAAACCATAATTTGGATTAATTGGATTCCCCCAAACAAATCATAAATTAGATTCTCCCAATCAAATCATAATTTAGGTTCTCCCATATAATGTTCATAAATTACATTCTCCCCAAATAACGTCTTAAATTAGATTCTCCCTAACAAACCATAAATTCAATTCTCCCATATAATATCATAAATTATATTGTCTCCCACAAAACCATACAAAACCATAAATTAAACTTCCCCATATAAAACCATAAATTATATTCTCCATACAAAACCTCAAAAATCATAAATCAGATTCTCACACACGAAACCCTAAAATTCTTCATTTTATTCCTTTACTCATGAATCAATGGAATACTTAGGTCAACTCACATCCCTTAATCAACTTCTTTCTCCATCCTCCTTTTTCATCCTTTCTCCCACATAAAATCATATCAACGTCCTCACATGCATGTCTTACAGGGTCATACACAAATAATACACATGCCATACGAAAACATACTTCAACTCCATGTCATAGCATATACGGCATACTTAATAATCATAAACATAGAATGCATAGCATATGAATCACACAATGCACATTAGCACATAAAAGGCCTTAGCACCCCTTACCTGAAACGACACCGGTCTTGGAGCACGTTCCTACGCCTCCTTAGGGCTTTGACCAATTAATAACATACTAATAAAATAACCTTAACAAAATTATAACTTTGCTAAAGACATAAAAATAATAGAGATATTATAAACCTTGGTAATGTAGGGTTAAAGACTTTACCCTAATAATAATAATGATACTAATATAATAATATCAAAAATAATAAAACTAATATCAATGAGAATAAATAATAATAATAATAATAATAATAAGCTTTAAAATTTAAAGTGGGGTTTCGACCCTACTTATAAATAATGACCTACTATTTATTTAATATTAATAATAAAATTACTAACATATATAATAACATTAAAATAATAAAGATAATAATATTATTATTATCAATAGTTATAAGAACAATAGAAATAATAATACTCAAATAATTAAGTGAGAATGTTAATACAAAATTAGGGCCTAAGATTTTCTAAAATAATTAATAAAATGATAATAATAAATATTCCAATAATTATAACATTAATAATAAGAAGAAGAATGATAATAATCATATAATAATTCAATTAATAACCTAAAATTCGAAACTAACAATAAAATTATTTTATTACCATTCTCCACCCTGCAATTAAAATTCAGCATAAATTTTATATCAAATAATAATAAAACATAATAAGAATATAATCATTAAGAATAATAATAATGGAATTTATATGCAAATAATTGAAATAAATTAAATCAAGGCATATACTAATATGGAAAATGGCTGAGAGGGTCTAGGGTTCAACCTTAAGCTGGTGGTGATAGGTGGCACCGGCGGTGGTGCACGGCGGCAGCGACGGTGGCCGGAAAAACAGAAGAAAAGAGGGAAAGATGGATGTTGGGAAAAAGATAGGGAGAATTGAGGTGATATAAGAAGTGTTTATTGTTGCCCAAGAGTAGAGGAACAAAATGATGGTGGTGGTGCAGCCAAAGGTGGCGGCGCACGGCGGTGGAAGGCGGTTTAAGGCTTCGGGGTCAAAATTCCGGCGAAACGAGCATCTAACTTTGCATGATTATTTAGGCTCGTACAAGAAGAATCGAGAGGTTAGAATGGTTTAGTTAATTAGAGGATGTTGCAGGGAATAATTTGGCATGTGGCGGTGGCGTTGAGGTTGGCTATCGGCGGAGGAAATGGCGTCTAAAGTCTCGGTGATCGGCAGCTCGGGCTTAGGGTTTCGGGAAGAAAAAATTCTAAAAACTCCTATAACAAGGCTATTTATAGATGTTGGAATGGATAATGAGGAGCTGGAGGTCGACATGGAAGTTTTAATTGCAATAATTTGGGTGGCCGGTGGCGGTAAACAGTCGGTCGATATTTGGTTGGCTTCGGGGTTTCGAGAGGTTGGGGAGGAGAAACGGCCGAGAGTTAACGTCAAATAATTATATGAAGTTATTTCTGGAGTTAAGAGGAAGACAATGAGACAAGAAACGACCGGTATTATTCACCGTAGCCGGAGAAGCCATTAATGAGGTCGAAAGGTGCAGCAGCGTCGACGGAGGAGGAAGGAGGAAGAAGGAAGAAAGAAGGGAGGCGGACCGGTCGGCCGGGGAAAAGAAAAGAAAAAGGGAGAACCGGGCGGTCGGGCGCGACGAGGTAAGGTTTTAAATGAAACGACGAGCTTCGGAGGAAACGGAGCCAAAACGCAGCGTTAGAAGGGAGACGAAGGGCGCCGCGCGGGCTGGGCCGTGCCGAAGAAGAAGAAGAAAAGAAAAAGGGGAACTGGGCCGCGAGCGGGCCCAGTTCGGCGAGAAGAAGGGGAAAAAGAAAAAGAAGAAAAAGAAAGAAAAAGAAAAGGAAAAAAGAAGAAAGAAAAAGAAAAAGGGAAAAAGGAAAGGAGAAATAAAATAGGTTAGGCCCAATTAAATTAATCTAAATATTTAGGATATTCCAAAATAATAATATTTAAATCCCTTTTTTCGCTAAATTAGGATTTTTAAAATATTATCCATAAATTCCATTTTAATTAGCAAAACACCCTAATTTTCTTCCATTAATTTATTTATAAAATTAACATTAATTTGAAACTATTTTCTCCTCATTATTTTAAATAAAATAATTTATTTAGTTAATTTCTAAAATACAAATCCTTAATTAGCTAAAATACCCAATTTCTCTTAATTAACATACTTATAAATTTATTCTTGATTTTCCCTAATTAATTTCCTTTTTATTTTCATTAAAATAATTAATTTAATTAATCTTTATGATAAAACCTCATTTAAATATAATATTTTAGATTAGAATTTTTCGGGGCATTTCAAACACTACCTGCCATCCACCAACTAATGACAAAATAGAAGTTACTAACCATAGGATCACAATGCTTTTAAGAAACATGGTCTAAACGTCCATACAAGATTGGGATGTCAAGTTGGGTCATATTGATTTTGCTTATAACCGCTCTCCTACATATTCCACCAAGCATTTCCCTTTTGATATGGCATATGGGGTGAACCACACCACCCTCATTGACCTCTTTCCATTACCCATATACACACACACAAGTTTTGAAGCAAAGTAATGAGCCATAGAATTAAAGAAATTGCATGAACAAGTGAAGGCCAAAATTGAGAAAGTCAATAACATGAACCAAAAGAGAGCTAACGAGCATCGTAAAGTAAAAGATTTTCAAATAAGGGATCTAGTGTGGTTCCATCTTTGAAAGTTATGGATTCCATTATGAAGAAAGAATAAATACATGCCCCAAAGTGGTGGACCGTTCAAAATGCTTGAAATCATAGGCACCAATACCTATCAAATTGAGCTTCCATCTAACATGGACAATTTGTTCTCAACATTTAATGTAGAAGACTTACTTCCTTACATTCATGACACACCTTTTGAATATGAGGAGGTCCCTTCTTAAGAGGGATAGGATGATGAAAGAGCATCCCAACCTACCCAACCCAATGATAATCTACTTATTAAATTTTCCAAAGTTAAGGAGTTTAAAACTCTCCTCATTTGGTTTAATAAATAATTAGACTATCAAGTAGCATTATAATCCATACAACCTGCATCACCTCACGTATGTATGGCTCAATTTTAACCTACTTTATGGCTTGCCTAAATACACTAAAATAAGGCTTAAATATGGATCCATTTTCAAATATGGCCCCTAAAATCGCTCCATATTTCTGCACACTTAAACCCCTTTTCACCACATCCACATGCCACCACATCATCCTAATAAACCTGCTTGAAAACTCTAACATTTATGCAAAATTTATGGCCATTGGTGTAACACCCCCAAATTTACTACTGAAAAAATTCGTTTAATTAAAAGGGTTTAGCGGAAGCGAAAAGATAAAACCGTAAACTTGGGGGCATTACCGCCACACTTAGTACCAGATCGGTTCACTCCTACCGTTCCAGTACTAAGTGCTAAGGCTAAATAATGTTAACATTAAACACGAATCATTAATAAAACACAAGTCATATAGAAATCAGAGTGCGATTTAGGGTTACAAACCAAAGAGTACATGACCAAAGTTTTTCAAAACATAAAACATAGTATGATAACACAACTAAATATGATAATACAAGGTCAAATAAAGGAAACAGAATCCGGCCGAGTCGCTCTCGATCCCCAAGTCAGGTTTAGGCTCAACACTCAGCCCCACCTGATGCCTCGTAGGTGTCGTAGGCATTGAAGACATCATCTCCTACCTACACAAGCTCAGATGGGTCTTCTACTCGTGGGAATGAGCAGCACCCATGAAACGGGTGATCAGTACACTACGTACTGTGTAAGGTAACAGATGCGCTAAGGCCAACATACAAAACACACTACACAGTATACATGGCATAGTCATATGAACAGCATAATCTTCCAGCTCAGAGTGTCTGCCACTAGGTTGGCCTTACCCTCGTGGTAGGTCAACTCAATGTCGTAGTCCTTGACGAGCTCCAGCCACCTCCTATGTCTCATGTTAAGCTCTTTCTGGGTGAAGATGTACTTGAGACTCTTATGATATGTGAAGAATCTGCACTTCGCCCCGTACAAGTAGTGCCTCCAAATCTTCAAGGCAAAAACAACCGCAGCTAACTCTAGGTCATGGGTAGGATAGTTCTACTTATGCTGCTTCAGCTAACGAGAGGCATACACGGCCACCTTACCCTTCTACATTAACACACACCCAAGCCCATGCTTAGAGGCGTCACTGAATACCTCGAACTCTTCGGATCCCTCGGGTAGGGTCAACACCGGTGCGGTGGTCAAACTCCTTTTCAACTCCTGGAAGGCTCCCTCACATGTCTCATCCCACTGGAATTTGGTAGTCTTCTTCAATAGGTTGGTCAATGGTCGAGCAATCCGCGAGAAATTTTGTACAAACCTCCTGTAATACCCAGCCAATCCTAGAAAACTTCGAACCTCAGATATGTTCGTAGGGGGCCTCCATTCCGTGATGACCACAACCTTGGTAGGGTCCACTGCCACTCCCCTTGCTGATACTATATGTCCCAAAGAAGCCACCTCCTAGAGCCAAAATCCGCACTTTGATAACTTGGCATACAGGCAGTGCTCCCTTAGAAGACTCAGAATAGTGCGGAGGTGATGCTCGTGTTCCTTTTTCCCTCGAGAGTACACCAAGATGTCATCAATGAACACCACGACAAATTGGTCAAGGAATGGTCTGAATATCCTCGTCATAAGGTCTATGAAAACCGCAGGCGCATTCGTGAGCCCAAATGGCATCACCGTAAACTTGTAGTGCCCATATCGAGTCTGAAAGGCGATCTTCATAATATCAATATCAGCGATCCTCAACTGGTAGTACCCGGACCTCAAATCAATCTTAGAGAATACTATTGCACTCTTCAACTGGTCAAAGAGATCATCAATCCTTGGGAGCGGATATCGGTTCTTCACCGTCAATTGGTTCAGACCTCGGTAGTCAATGCAAAGGCGGAGACTACCGTCCTTCTTCCTCACGAACAAGACTGGTGCTCCACAAGGTGACACGCTCGGCTAGATGTACCCATGTTCAAGCAACTCCTCTAGTTGAGCCTTTGGTTCCTTCAGCTCCACCGGTGCCATCTAGTAAGGTGCTCTCGTGACGGGCTCAGCTCCTAGTACTAGTTCGATCTTAAAATCGATCTCTCGGACTGGGGGCATGCCTGGTATCTCCTCCGGAAACACATCTAGAAACTCCTTGGCTATCGGAATACTATATAGGGCGGCCAAGTCTTTATTCAACTCTTGGACACTACACAAGTATAGGGAATACCCCTTTTGGACCAAGGAGTGCAGAGTCACTGCCGACACTACCTTAGTGGGGGGCTTAGGCTGATTCCTTCTATATGAAACCCTAGTCCCCTTCGGGCCTCACAAGATCACGCGCTCTTGGGCACAATCAATGATGGTCTTGTATCTCCCTAACATGTCCATCCCCAGAATCACGTCAAAATCCTTCAGATCCATCCTAGTTAGGTCCACTGGAAAGTCTACCCTGCCTATGACTAAGGCTACATCAGAGAACAAGCAACTACATTCCACTCTATCCCCGAAGGGCAACATTATGGATAGGTCGATTCTAGAATCAAGTAATAGTCCAGCCTTAGCGGCAAAAGCAGTCGAAATAAATGACATGGTAGCACCCGAATCAAATAATACATGTATTGGTAACGAGCAGGCGATGAATGTACCCGTGATAACATCAATCTAGCAATCATCCTCTGCCTGGCTAATCACATTCAAACGTCCGCCTGACTGGCCTCCCTGCTGAGGAAGGGTCCTGGGTCCCTGAGGTCTTCCCCTAACCTCTCTGGCTGCGGCACTGGTTGGGGCAGGTGCCCGCTGGTAATGTTGTGGGCCTACGTTCTGGAGGTACTGCTGATACGCCTGCTGCTGGGACACTAGGGCTCCTGTGGCGCCTGACAGGGCTGATACTGCTGGGAACGGGGTGGTCTCCAGAACTCTTTCGCTCGGTGGCCTAATTTCCCACAGTTTAGGCATGTCACCAACAATTTCTTCCCAGGTGGGTCCATCCACACTATCTACATGAGTCTCCCCTCGACGGCCCCTGACCTCTACTGTAATCTCGTGGTGGGGATCTCCTCGGCCCTACCATCCATGGCTGGATTCTGCTCCCTGAACTATGTCCCTCGGGTTTCCTATTCTCGAGGATAGCTGTCTGCTCCTGTACTAGGGTGGTGGCGAGGCAAGCACGCTCATAAAGTGTCGCCAGATCAGTGAACGGTACCGCGCCCATCATTCTACGGATACCGAAGTTCAGCCCTTGCTCAAATTGGAACACCACCATGGACTCATTGGCGGCGATCCCAGGGGCGAAGCGTAATAGCTCGGTGAAGTGAGCATAGTACTGGCACACAATCATGGATCCTTGAGAGAGCTGCATAAATTCCCGAAGTTTGTCCCTCTTTAGGCTCTTTGGGTAGAACCTGGTACGAAGCGTAGCCTTGAATGCCTCCCAGTCTGTCGGGGGACCAACCCGGGCTCGGTGCTCTACCCACCAGGTGTCTGCTACGTGAAATGCTCCGAAATTTTCTAATATTAAAGATTATATTTAAATAAGGTTGTATTTGAAAATTTAAGTTAATAAATTATTTTATTAAAATAAAAGAAAATTTATTAAGGCAAATTAATAAGAGATTTTTATAAATATGTTAGGTAAAGGAAATTTGAGTATATTAACTAATTAAAGATTTTAATTTGGGAAATTATTTAAATAAATTATTTTATTCAAATTAAGAAAGATAAAATAGTTTCAAATTAATATGAATTTTATAAATAAATTAATTTGAGAAAAATTTAGTACTTTGATAATTAAAATGGAATTTATGAAAAATCCTTCAAAAATACTATTTAGCCTAAAAAGGGATTTAAAAATTATTTTATTTAAATATTATTATTTTGAAATATCCTAAATATTCAGATTTATTTAATTTGACCCAACCTAAATTAATTCTCTTTTCCTTTTTCCCTTTTTCCTTTTCTTTTCTTTTCTTTTCCTTTTTCTTTCCTTTCTTTCATTTTCATCTTCGCCTGAATTGGGCCTGTTGCGCGGCCCAATTTCTTTTCTTCTTTCCTTTTCCTTCGGCGCGGCCCAGCCCGCATGTCACCGCCCCCTCTCCCCCTCTGCGCTGCGTTTTATGACCTTCTCCCAATCAAACTCCGCGTTTCACTTCATTCATATTACCGTTGCACGTCAACCCTAGAACGTCGTCCTTCAGGACTTTTTACGTCAAAACTCATCGTTTCATTTAATCGTTTCTGCCTTTGCGCCGAACCGCCCGGTCTCCCTCCCTTTTTCCTTCTTTTCTCCCCTGCGAACCGGCCAGCCAGCCCCCCATCTTCTTCTTCCTCCTCGGCCCAACGCCATAACCACCCACCTTCCTTCTCTCCCCCGAAAATGGCGCCGCCGGCCACACGTGGCGTAAGCGGCTCTTCTCCCGCTCGTTTTCTTCCTCTCTATCTGCACGTTCATTTGAAACCATCAACTGCCCCTCTCTCCCGCTCGTTTGTGCACTGTTGCCTCGCGAAGGTCGGCAAAAATTCAAGTTTTTGCCGCCCGACCTTCGGCTTGAATTAAACCATTTCCCCACTAATTTAAACACTTAGTAACCTCCCAAATTCAAATATAATCTCCCCAAGTATAAAAACCCCCTCATTTGCATGATTTCGGGATTTTATTTTCCCCGAAACCCTAAGTTGTGCCTGTGCGCCACCGCCCCATCAGTCGCCATTTTATCCTCCTCCGACAAACTTCAACACCTCCTCTTGCTACCAATCTCTTCCCTGCAATACTATCTAATTAACTAAACTAACCTCATCGCTCGATTCATCGTGTGAAAGTTTCTATAATCATCCAAAGTTGGCTAGTTGATTCGACAAGAATCTTGACCCCGAGACAGTGAACCACCATCCACCACCACATCCGCCACTTCTAACACCTATTAAACCAACTATTAACTTCTACTAATTATCCTCTACAGCCCCATATAATTATTTTAATTTTCTTCCTCTCCATCACCCATTTTCCTAATTTTTAACCCCCTTAGACCCATTTTTCGGCCACCTCCGGGAACCACCGCCGGTTCCACCTACATCCTCCAACTCAAGGTGATACCATAGACATTTTAAATACTTAGTTTCGAATTATTTATAATTATTCTAATTTTAGCCAAAATTTTAGTATTAATTCAACTTTAATTATTATTATTATAATTATTATTATTAGTAATATTGACTGTATTCTAATTTATAAATTTTGTTTACAGGTCTGGGAGGATTATTGAGTAAGATACAGTAATTATCTCGGCCTTTACCTATTTACTTTGATTTTTACATAATTGATGTTATTATTAATAATATTAATAATAATAATAATATTATTATTAGTATAATTATTTGGTTGATACTGTGATTATTACTAGAAGAACAGAGGCCTTAAATTTTAATTAGGCCTCGCATTTATTAATTTTATTAACATTATTAACATTTTTAAACATTATTTTAATTATATTATCATTATTACCTTTATTAAAATATAATATAAGTATATATACATTATTATTTTTATTATCACAATTCTGAATAGTATTATTTTTATCATTGTGGGATGGTTAGAAATCCAACTTTTAATTTTAAGAATTTTGATATCATTAATATCTAATATTCTATTTATAAAAAGTATCATTAATATTATTATACTTTATTTATATTACTAATTATTTTTATTATTATCATTCTTATTATTGTTCTTATTATCATCATCATAGTTATGATATTATTAAATCTATTTTGGGAGAAAGGTAGAAACCCTTAGTTTATCACCTTTTCAAAAGAAAATAAGTGAATTAATTATATTAGTTTCTATAGTTAATTATTGAATAGTAAAATGTCATCCTAAAACCAAACCTCGAAATAATTTAGAATTATGTAAGAGAGTCTAATTCTAGTATGCTTTGATATAATAGGCGAACCCAATCAAATCCCTCAAGTGGAATAGGAGCGTGCACCAAGACCGGTGACGTTTTAGGTAAGGGTTTACTAAGGCCATTTGTGTGTTTATATGCATTATGTGTTTCATATGCCATGTATTTTATGTTTATTATTATTAATTATTTTGCATGTGGCATGATTATAGAGTTGAAGTATATTGGTGTGAATAAACTGTGACATGAGAATTATGTGTATGTTTATGTTATTATTATTGTATGATATGCCCTAAGACATGCATATTAGGGTTGTAAAATAATGATGGGAAGTGTAACAATGTGGTGTTAGGGTTTGCATGAAATGGCATGGTGCTAGGGTTTGCAAGAAATGACATGATGCTAGGGTTTTGCATGAAATGTGGTGTTAGGGTTGCATGGAAGTATGTCTACGTGGAGCTAGGGTTTGCATATGAATTAGGTTTTGCATGGAAGGGTGGTATATGTGAAGCTAGGGTTTGCACATGTGAGGTACGTTGAGTTAGGGTTTGCATGGGAGCTAGGGTTTGCATGGGAGTGTGGTACGTGGAGATTGGGTTTGCATGGGAGCTAGGGTTTGCATGGAAGCATGGGTCATGTGTAGTTAGGGTTTGCATGGGAATTAAGATTTGCATGGAAATGTGGTTTACATGGAGATATGGTTTGCATGGAGTAGGGTTGCATGGGAGTTAGGGCTTTCATGGATTTAGTCACGCATGTCTGGGCAAATGTTTGTGAATGTCAAATGTTTTTGAATAAAATATTTAAGACACTAATATCTTAAAGTGGAAGATATTGAGATGGGACCAGCCGATCCACCGGTTAGGAATAGTGGTTAGGGTTTTACCCTATATGTGACCGATCCACCGGTAATAATAGTGGTTAGGACATGAGGTCCTATGTGTATCCGGTCCACCGGTTATAATAGTGGGGGATCCCGAGCTTAATAAAGACAAACCAGATAGTCAATGCCATTAAAAGATACTAATTACTTACAGTGGAACACCATGCGAGCAAGAACCAAGCCGATCCACCGGTTAGGAATAGTGGTTAGGGTTTTACCCTATGTGTGTCCGGCCCACCGGTTATAATAGTGGGGTGTTCCTGTTTTCGCATGGATCGGATGCGGACAGGAACCAAGCCGATCCACCGGTTAGGAATAGTGGTTAGGGTTTTTACCCTATGTATGACAGGCCCACCGGTTACAATAGTGGGGTGTTCCTGTTTTCGCATGGATTGATAAAAGGCATGGTGTGTATTGACTTTTGATAAAAGAAAGATTAAATGATTAATCCGGACTTTTTTGGGCCTTACGTATGGACCTATTGATTATAAGTGATTTCACTTTATGCTTCTGTGTATCATATGTGTGGATTTTAATTGTATGTGATCATTATCCTACATGAATTAATGTGTTATATGCCGGCCTTAGTATTCAGTTACCTTACTCAGTACGTAGCGTACTGATCACCCGTTTCATGGGTGCTACTCATTCCCACGAGCAGAAGGCCCATTTGATCTGTTACAGGTAGGAGATATTTACTTTGATGTTATCGATGTCTTCGGGACATCAGGAAGGGCAGAGTGATAATTGGATTGGATTGATTTCTAGAGAGACGTGGCTGTTCTCTTTTTAATTTATGACTCATGTTATTTTTATTATGTTTAAGTTGTAGAAACAACTTTATCAATGTTGTTTAATTATTATTTAAAAACAATAGTTGGCATTTCGAATTATGTAAGACTTGTGCATACTCTGATTTTCATTTTTATAATTTTGAATTTATATGGTATTACTGATAATGTTTTCTTAGCCTTAGCACTTGGTACCGGAACAGTAGAAGTGAACTGGTCTGGTACTAAGTGTGGCGGTAACATCCCCAGAATTTACAGTTTTAATTTATGAGTATTACTTTTAAAAAAAAATTGTGTAAATTTTGAAATGTTACACTACGCCTCTGAAGAAGAAGGAAACTATGTTGGGCTGCCTAGCTGTGGGGCAATCCACCGTCTCAAAAGTGCGGTCTAGGTCTCTAATCCACCCTTCGAGGACCAAGGGGTCCTCCTCACCGAAGTACGTGGGTGGGTGGTGTCCGGTAACCCTCTGGAGTCAATCTTCACCGGCGCCCTCTGGATGGTGGGTGCGCTGGATAAGCTCCATGAAGGCTCTGAGGGCATCCTCCAAACGTGCTACTCGGTCGTTTCCCGTCATTGGAAGCTACAAAAGAAAGAGGCAAGGATAAACTCGCAATAATCATGGCACACTACTTTCCCCCTTCTCGGGAAAACCCCTAATCTACCCTTATGTTCCTCACTACAGCCCGAACTCGAAATCATTAAGACAGGAAGGTTTCGTTAAGGTATGAAAACACTCCAAATTAGGGGAAACTTGTAAAATAAATTCTGTTTTGAAAAGAGACAAGCGTGTTTTTCGAGGACCAACGCTCTGATACCAACTTGGAACACCCCCAAATTTACTACTGAAAAAATTCATTTAATTAAAAGGGTTTAGTGGAAGCGAAAAGATAAAACCGTAAACTCAGGGGCATTACCGCCACACTTAGTACCAGATCGGTTCACTCCTACCATTCCAGTACTAAGTGCTAAGGCTAAATAAAGTTAACATTAAACACGAATCATTAATAAAACACAAGTCATACAGAAATCAGAGTGCGATTTAGGGTTACAAACTAAAGAGTACGTGACTAAAGTTTTTCAAAACATAAAACATAGTATGATAACACAACTAAATATGATAATACAAGGTCAAATAAAGGAAACATAGTCCGGTTGAGTTGCTCTCGATCCCCAAGTCAGGTTTAGGCTTAATGCTCAGCCCCACCCAATGCTTCATAGGTGTCGTAGGCATCGAAGACATCATCCCCTACCTGCACAAGCTCAGATGGGTCTTCTACTCGTGGGAATGAGGAGCACCCATGAAACGGGTGATCAGTACGCTACGTACTGAGTAAGGTAACAGATGCGCTAAGGCCAACATACAAAACACACTACACAGTATACATAGCATAGTCATATGAACAGCATGTAGTAAAACAGATGATAGAGGCTAGCTATGGTTCGGATAGACTTATTCTTTTAGATCTCTGGTTATTATAATTGATTCACATCATAACCTTTATTAATCCATGCGAGTGCGGGAACCCCACTATTATAGCCGGTGGATCAGTCACTTATAGGGCAAAACGCACCAAACCACTATTATAGCCGGTGGATCGGTCACTTATAGGGTAGAACACACCTAACCACTATTTTATGCTAATGGATCGGACTGGCCCCCACTCTCATGGTGTTCCACTGTAAGTACTTAGTATCTTTTACGTGTATTAACAAATTAGGGTTTGGTTTACTGAGCTCGGGATCCCCCACTGTTATTGCTGGTGGGCCGGTCACTTGCGGGACGATGTCCACACCACTATTATTCGCCGGTGGATCGGTCACTTGCGGGACAATAGTCCACACCACTATTCCTTAAAGGTGGATCGGCTGGACCCGACTCAGTACTCTTCCACTTTACATGATTAGTATTTTATCGTATATTATTCAACAGATTCCGCCCTAGACATGCATGACTAACTCCAACTATAATTATTCCCCAAAGAGGGCCCGTCCCATATCTTGGGACTCGACGCCCACTAACTCACACCCCGACATCCATTTCCCTTGACACTTACCCTTTAATGAAAACCCAACTCCTAAGGGTGCGGGTTAGGGCTCAACACCTCATGACATCAACTCCACCTACCATCACCCTCAAAGGTTTTCTCCTGAAAACCCTAATTAGGCCTGTGTGGCCTAACTCCCTCTTACTTACACAACCATTGCTCCATCCATCTCCCCACATCTCACCTTAATTAGATCTAATCCGCATATATATCACTTTACCTCTTGACTTAGCATATGACTGGAAAAACCCTAGTTAGCCACCTCAAACCCTAGTACCTTTCTTCTTCCACAAGTAACCTCTCTCTTTTCTCACTCAATACTCCTTCTCTCCCATGACACCCATACTCACTCCTTACAAAATACATTCCCATTCTTAACTCGTAGTCCACTCTCCCTTAATCATTTTTACTTCCACAATTTTCAGATTATTACTTCCTCCCAAAACCCTAATCGGGTCCCTTATACACCCTTACACCGACCTACGTACTATTTTTCATCCCAAGTCCCCAATCACTCCACAACTCTCCCCTTAGCTTATTTACACCCTAAATCAACCTTTCTCACGTAAGGATCATCCCCATGCAAGTTTTATTCATCTCATGCAAACTCTCGAAGTCCCCATGCAAACCCTAAGATTTCAATGCATGGTCCCCATCTCTCGTTCATTTTGGTCAACTTCCTAGCCCCCTTAGCATCTCACTTTCCATTTGTTTATTTTTGTCCTTTCATTTCCCATAACATAATATCATTTGTCCTAGCATGCATGTCTTAGAGGGCCATATCATATCACACCACAATCATCACATATACATGTCATATTCATGCCATAAGAATACATACAGAACATACCTCAACTCCAAGCTGCGCTACACATAAGACAAGTAAGGAAAATCATACGATACATAATATAACATGAAATATAAAGCATCCAAGGCATACAAGTCACATAACACACATGGGCCTTAGCTACATCCTTATCTAAAGCGACGCCGGGCTTAGAGCACGCTCCTATAACTCCTTAGGGTTTTGGTTTGATTCACCTATAAAAGGGAAAATGCTAAGTATTAGTTTCCCTCCTACCGAAAGTACTAATAATCCTTATTTTAGTCTACGACTAGGGTTATTACTTTTAAAGAGAGTATTATAAGAAAACTAGGGTTTTTACTTTAAAAATAGTGTACTAAATATTACTAGTCAAAATATGTTCATTTTAATATTTATTGCTACACTTGTTTTATTAAACATGCTAGCTTTATTCTTATAATAATAGTATTCATGCTAACTATAGCAAAATAGTGATAATAATAACAAACGTAATAATAGTAACGCTAATGCTTATAGTGATAGAAACCCTAGCATTTTTAAGGCTAAGTCTAATACTAGTGTTAGGGTTAAAATAATAATATAATAATTGAAATACCAAAAAGTACAAATATTCCTAAAAATAATAATGATAAAAGTTATATTTTGAATAATAATAATATAAGGGTTCAAATGCTTTTGTCACATTAATACAAATATACTAATACTAGTACCAATAATAATAATAGGGGTAGTAATAGTAATAGTAGTAACTAATAATGCTAGTGACAAAGGCATTAGGAATGATATTAGTAATACTTGAATATTACATGGTAAAAATACTAAGGTTGAGTATTCTTCTTCTTTAAAATGATAATATGTCAACTTGGTTTAAATAACACTAACAATGACAATAGTAGTAGTACTAATAACAACAACAACAACCATACTACTACTACTACTACTACTACTACTACTACTACTACTACTACTACTACTACTACTACTACTAATAATAATAATAATAGTAGTAGTAGTACTAGTAGTAGTAGTAGTAGTAACAATAATAATACTAATGATGGTAATAAGGTAACCATATTAATAATAAAGTTGTGAATAATGAAAATAAGAGTAGTAGTATTAGTGGTAATAGTGATAACTATCTTAATGTTAAAGTTGTAGCCTTTAATTAGCTTAACCTAGTTATAAGTATTTTCTAAAATTAGGTTAGGAAATAAGGGTAATACATAATAATATTAATAATGCAATAATAATAATAATAATAATATTAATAATAGTATTTTAAGGATATTGCCATTAATGTTAGAAAAACACTTATAAAAAAAAGTAGTTTAGGGCTGGGGAAGTTGGGGAACCACCTAAGGTCAGTGGTGGAACCAACGGCGGCGCGTGGCGGCGACAGCAGCAGTGGTGGAGGAGGAAGAGAGGTGGAAAGATCAATGTGTAGGCTAAAGGAGAGGGGATAGAGGGGTGTTTGAGGTGGAGGAAGATGCAGCAGGTGAAGAGGGGTGGAATGAGGGTGGTGGCGTGGCTGGGAGTGGCAGCGCACGGTGGTTGGCGCGATGGCCGAAGGTGGTGGAAGGTGGGGGAAGATGGGGGAGGTAAGAGGAGAAGTAGGCAGGGGAGATGGTGGTACAGGAAGGTAGGGGCAGGTTCCCTGGGTGTTTTGGAGGGTGGAGGAGGTGCTGGTGGTGGCTGAATTGGCGGCGGAGGGCGGCGCGAGGGGCGGCGAAGGGTTGGTGAGGGTTGATCGAGGTGGCAGCTTTGCACGGCTGGGGCGGCATGTGCAAGGAAAAGTAGGAGGTGGTGGTGGTCTGGTTTCGTAGAGGAGGGTGCGGGGAAGGTTTCGGTGGGCGGCGTTTGTCGCGGCGATCACTGGCGGCGGCGGAAAGCTCGATTGTTTGAGCGACGGTGAGGGCAGGGTTTCTGGGCTTTGCAAAAAGAGAAGACCGGCTATGGCTGCTAATGGGGGTATTTATAGGCTAATTGGAGGGGGGAAATGACAAAGAAGGGAGAGGGCACGCGGGGCAGGTGCAACAGGTTGCCGACCAGTGGGGGCAGCAGGCGCATGCCTTGCAAATTGTAGGGTGTGTTTGGCTCGGTGTAGGGAAAAGGAAAAGGAGCAGTACACATGAGGGGAAGGACGAGTAGGTTGGGTCAAAATGGGAAAGGAAAGCGATAGGGATGGCAAGAGAGGACAGCCGGACGGAGTAGGCAGTCGTTGGCAACCGCAGGCTGCGATCAGGGTTGTAGGCCCGCGTGAGGAGGAAGAAGACAGGCGCGGGGTGGACCGGGCGGTCCAAGGAAAAAGGAAAGGAGGGGGAGCCGGTTGGTTTGGCAACGGTCATAAGGTCTTTAAACAAGACGCGGCATCTCAGCGAATTGCGGGATGAAACACTGCGTCGGGTTGTCGGTTTGGCAACGGTTATAGTCATTAAACAAGACGCGGTGTCTCAACGGATGGAGGGACGAAACCCTGTGTCTGGTTGTCGCAACAAAGGGGCCAAAGGGCTTTGGGCCGCGGGGAAGGAGAAGGAAAGAGGGGGTTGGACCGCGGGCAAGCCCAACCGGCAAGAAGAAAGAAGGAAAAGAAAGGAAAAGAAGAAAAGAAGAAAAGAAGGAAAAGAGGAAAAAGAAAATTTTAAGGATTTTGGTTTTACATAAAATATTTAGAATATTTTTTCTTGGGGTACCCAGAATAAGAATATTTAAATAAAAATATAAAACCTCCTTTATAGGCTAATTTAGGGCCCTTTTAAAAATATTCCTCCTAACTCCTTTTTAATTAACAAAAAGCCCAATTTTCCTCCTTTATAAAAATATTTATAATTTCCTATTAATTTGCCCTAAATAATCCCTCTTAATCCAAATAAAATAATAAATTAAATTAATTTCCCAATAAATCCTTATTTAATGACATATCTCAAAATAATTAATTCTGGGGTATTTCAATTGGGAAGAAAATTATGATGTGATCCAGGTTCCTTAAACCTAAGTTAATATTGGGGATAAGTAATCAGCTACTCGACAGAATTATCCAACATGTCAACTGATTAGATTAGCTAGTATTCTTACCTTATTTAACTTAGCTTAGTTAAAGTTTGTTGTTTAACTTTCTAAAGTGTAATCTTTGTACCCAAATCCTTGTAGGGTGTAATATCAACAAAATTACTGATGGGGATGCACTACATTTTGACATACAATAAGGTAGTTGATTGGTATCTAGGAAACTTAGCTAATCTAAGTAACTTAAATGATGGTGAGCGTGTACTAAACTAACTTGCATGGTTTTTTCTTTGTAAATTGGTCTTTTACCCTCCCTCCCTAAGTTAAAAGGGTAGTAAAGACTACAAGGAAGGGAGATCTTTTTGCCTGTAAAATTCCCCTTTTGCGTTCAACATCTTTTAAGTGAAAGAAGTGTTGAATATTATAAAATCTTGCACCATTTATGCTAAGGGAGATAACCTTAATTAGTTGATACAAGTCCTTGAATTTGTGATTCTCAAATTCAAGTCCTTTTCATCTAGATTTCTCCTCATCCTCTTTCTTCTTTCTTGTTTTGTTGAAGCTTATCCCTAACTTCAACACTAATTACTTAGCTTAATTCCATTTGTTTAGCACTATGCATCATCTTATGTTAGGATCTTAATTAATCCAAATGCATTTCCTACTCTAGAAAATGATGATGTAACTAGGTAATATAAATACTAAAGGATCTCAATACATAGGTTTTTTATGTGGTTTATCTTTTCTTTAGCTAAACTTTATGTCCATTAGTGGTGCTCCTAACTTTAGCTAGCCTATATGTCTTTTGGTTATTGGTTTAACATCCATAGGTACTGTAAAACCATGGGTAATAATCCAAGTCATTACTCAAATAGGGAGAGATATATAAGTAAATAAGGTGACAATTACATAACATAGTGATCCAAGCCTCATGACTTGATAAGTAGAATGAACCTTTGAGTTTACTTTGTAGCTCGTACATTAATCTATCACCTCACATGATTTCAGAATTTTGTGAAAGCATGATGATTTATTAATTTCCTATAATTATTACACAACATGGAACTTTATGATCTCCATGTTGCTATTGGTGAGCATGATAATATCTCCATTCATGTGGAGGATTAGTTATCATCATGAGAATACCATTTTAGTAGTCAACATAAGTTTTTATGTTACTAAATGAGTATGAAAATGTGTGAAAGTATGATCTATATGTTTTTCCATAACCATACAATCATCGTAAACTCCCATGAGTAGGTAACTTGGCATACCTAGTACATTGTATACTAACATGCCCATTTGTTTGGTCATCTACTTAAGTCCACAAGCGTGAGACCTTGTGTAAGTATTGAGGGTGGCATATAGTTGACCTATTACATGGTTAGGCATGGGGCAACTGAAATACCTCAAAACCTAATTTTAAGAATTATAGCTAATTAAGGATTTATTTCAAAATTTATTAAATAAAATATTTTTATTAAAATAAAAGGGAAATTATTAGGGCTAGTCTAAAAGAAAATAATAAATATTTTTTATTAAAAAATTTGGGGTATTTTACTAATTAAGGATATTATTTTGGAAATTAATTAAATAAATTATTTTATTTAAAATAAGAAGGAGAAAATAGTTTCAAATTAATAGGAATTTTATAAATAACTTAATTGGAGAAATTTAGGGTTTTTTTCTAATTAAAATGGAATGTATGGAAAATATTTTAAAAACCCTAATTTAGCCTAAAAAGGAAATTTAAATATTATTAATTTTAAATATCCCAAATATCCTAATAAATTTAATTAACCCAACCCTCATATTTTTATTTTTTCCTTTTTCCTTTTTCCTTTTCTCTCTTCCTTTTTTCCTTTCTTTTCCTTTCTTTTTCCTTCTTTTTCTTTCTTTTTCTTTCTCACCACCCCAACCAGGGCTAGTCGCGGCCCAGTCCTTTCCCTTCTTCCTTCTTCTTTCGGTAGCCAAGTGGCCCATTCCTCTCATTTTTCTTTTATTCTCCTTTCGGCAGCCCAGTGCTGTGTTTTATCCTTTTTTTCCCCTAAACTTTGTGTTCTACCCCCCATTTTAATAATCATCACCCGGTCCGGTCTTCTTCTCTCCTTTCTTTTCTTTTTCCTAGCCGTTCGGTCCTTGAAATGCCCCAAAAATTATAATTTTAAAAATTATAGTTAAATAAGATTTTATTAGGAAAATTATTTAAATAAATTATTTTTACTAAAATAAAAGGAAAATCATTAGGGCAAATCAAGAAGAAATTTATAAATATTTTAATTAGGAGAAATTTAGGTATTTTAGCTAATTAAATATTTTATTATAGAAATTAATTAAATAAATTATTTTATTTAAAATAAAAAGGAGAAAATAGTTTCAAATTAATATTAATTTTGTAAATAATTTAATTAAATAAAATTAGAGTGTTTTGCTAATTAAAATGGAATTTATGGAAAACCCTTTTAAAAATCCTAATTTAGCTTAAAAAGGGATTTAAATATTATTTAATTTAATTATTATTTTTTTTAAATATCCAAAAAATCCCAATTAATTTAATCTACCTAAACCATTTTTTTCTCTTTTTCTTTCTTCCTTTCCTTTCTTTTCCTTTTTTTTCTTTCTTTTTCTTTCTTCTTCTTTTCCTCCCTGATTTAGGCCTAGCATGGCCCAATTTCCTCCTTCTTTTCTTCCCCTGCTGCGGCCCACTCCCATTGCTTCTTTTCTTACTCCTTCGACAGCCAGCGCGCTGCATTTCTTCGATTTTCTACCCAAAATGTGTCGTCTTATTTAATGTACATTTAGCCTCGCGCCTGACTATTTTTCCTCCTCTTTTCTTTCTTTCTTTTCTACCCCGAACCACCCGGTCCAATGCCCCCACTTCTTCTTCTTCCCCAGCCCCTCGCACCTGCCAGCCCTGCCGACCTCCGACCTACAACTCATCGCCACCTCCGAAAATTTCGCAGCTGGTTACGCCCATTTTGACCGACGGTTTTCCTTCCTCTCTCTTCCCCTGACTCGTCGACCATTTTGAACTAATCCACTCCCCCATTCCTCGCACGATTTCCTCTCCCAACCACTTGCAGCCCACGATAGGGAAAAGTGTGCCGATTGCCCTCGTTGACCGGTTACCACTTCTGTCAATCACTCCCCCACTTTCCCTTCGACCCTAACTTCCCCTTCAGTCTATAAATACCCTCATTTTGGCCTCGTATCGAGTTTTTGGTCACTTACCCAGAATTCCCCAACATTGCAGCCGCCTCACCTTTAGACACCACTTTCGCCATCTCCGGCCAACACCGCCGCCTGTTCTCTCCGCCTATGCCTTCCTTACACCTCCCTCTAACTAACTAGACCACCCATACCCTTCGATTCTTCTTGAAAAATCCACCCTGACCGTGCGAACTACCCTTTATAACCAAACCATTTTCTGCCACCGCCGCCCTTCGAACCACCCTTAGCCACCTCCTCCACCGCTTCCGCCGCTTCTTTCACCTCCCATTCTCTTCTGCAGACCCTCCTCTGCCTTCCCCTACCTTTCTTTTCCTCTCCCTCCCTCTCCTCCCCAATTTCTCTTCTTCTCCTCCATTCGGCCACCACCATCGCCGTCGTTCGCCGCCACCTTTGGCTGCGCCGCCACCTCCATTCTGTCCCTCTCCTTTTGGGTAACCATAAACAGCCCAACTTCCACCTACATTCCCCCTACCTTTTCCCAGCATTCAACCTTTACTCTTTTATTCTCTTTTTTCGGCCACCACCGTTGCCGCCGTGCACCACCGCTGGTGCCGCCTATCCCCACTAGCCTAAGGTTGAACCCTAGACCCTCTCAACCCTTTTCCCTATTTTTACAAGCCTTAAATTAATTTATTTCAATTATTCTAATATAAATCCTATTATTATTATTATTATTTCCATATTTAATATGTATTATTATTGTTACTAAAATTAATGTTTTTATTATTATTCTGTTAAGGGCTGAAGCCCTATTGTAATTTTTAATTCGATTTTAGAATTTTTATCCTTATTATTCTATTATTACTATTATTAATATTAAAATTTTATAAGTACAACTATTATTATTATTTCTTATTTCGAATTCCTATTATTACTATTCCATTATTATTAATACAAATATTTTACCATAATTGTTATTAATAAATTTATTATTATTGTTGTTGTTGTTGTTGTTATCATCATCATCATCATCATCATCATCATCATCATGATTATTATTATTATTATTATTATTATTCTCAAGTGTTAGTATTATTATTTTATATAGGACTAAGACCCTATTGTGCTTATTGTAAATTTTAGCAGTAGTATGATAAATATCATGTCTTATTATTATTAGAGTTATTAGTATTTTTATTATTAGTAGTATTTATTCTTATAAATGTTATTATTATTATTTATTAAGTTACCATTATTCAATGTAGGGTGGAAACCCTACTTCCTTTTATCTTCAAATACTATCTTTCCTATTATTACCATTATGGTTACTATTATTTTGTAATAATATTATGGCTTTTATCATTATGAGTATTATTATGTCATCATTATTATTATTTTAGTAAAGGGGCCGAAGCCCTTATTTCATTTTGTTTTGAATAATGTCCTTGTTATTATTATTGTTACTATTATTATTATTCGTAATTATATTATTATTGATATTATTTTTAGTATCATTGCTTTATTATTTTAGTACCATTATTATTATTATTAGGGCAAAGTTTTCAACCTTATATTATCAATTTTTATTATATTCTATTATTTCTATATCTTTAGCAAATTTAGTAATTAATTAATGTTATTTTATTAATATATTATTATTTATTTAAAAACCTAGTCTTATAATAAGTTAGTGATTAATAGTATTTTTAATAGGAGGGAGTCTAATTTTAGCTTTTCCCTCGTAATAGGTGAGACTAGTCAAACCCCTAAGGAGGCGTAGGAGCGTGCTCCAATACCAATGTCGTTTTAGGTAAGGGTGTTACTAAGGCCTTTTGTGTGTTTATTTATGTGCTTCATATGCCATGTATTCTATGTTTATCATTATTTTATTTCGTATGCGGTATAAAGTGGAGTTGAAGTATGTTGGTATGAATAAATTGTGGCATAAGAATTGTGTGTATATTTATGTTATTATTATTGTATGGTGTGGCCTTAAGACATGCATGTTAGGGTTGTAAAATAATGATGGGGAGTGTAACAATATGATGTTAGGGTTTTGCATGAAATGGCATGGTGTTAGGGTTTTGCATGAAAGGACATGGTGTTAGGGTTTTGTAGGAAATGGTATGGTGTTAGAGTATTGCATGAAATGGTATGGGTTAGATTTTTGCATGAAATGGTATGGTGCTAGGGTTTTCATGGAAGCATGCCTACGTAGAGCTAGGGTTTGCATATGAATTAGGGTTTGCATGGAAGCGTGGTATACGTGGAGCTAGGGTTTGCATATGAATTAGGGTTTGGATGGAAGTGTAGTCTAAGTGAAGCTAGGGTTTGCATGTGAATTTGGGTTTACATGGAAGCATGTCTACGTGGAGTTAGGGTTTGCATGGGAGCTAGGGTTTGCATGGAAGTGTGGTTTACGTGGAGTTAGGGTTTGCATGGGAGCTAGGGTTGCATGAAGTTAGTCATGCATGTCTGGGCAAATGTTTGTGAATAAAATATTTAAGACACTAATATTTTAAAGTGGAAGATTATTGAGACGTGTCTAGACCGATCCACCAGTCAAGTGATGCACTGTCGTGAATACAATAAATTTAAATAAATCTTAAATTCCAAATACGTAGTATATGGCAAGAAGGAGTTGAACCCACGAAGAATGACGTTTTAATCATTAATTTTGTTATTGATGTTACAACCCCATTTATAAAATTTCATTTATTCTAATACTAAATCTAATTGTACTAAATATTAATCACTAATTGACAAATAGGGAAGGAATGAATTGATGATGGAATTAAAATACCAAACATTCAAATAAGATGTATGATTCTAAATAATTTAATATTGACTTAGGAAATTCAGAATAACAAATTCCTATACTTCCTCTCAACCTTAATAAATTGAATATGCTCTCAATTTATTTTCTAACCATTTAATAACCTAGGTTACGAACACTAGATTCAATTAATGGTAGCATTATGAACAGGAAGCAGTGAACTACAATCATAATCACAAAAGCTCGGATTATGTAATTGCACGAATTAATGGATAAGATTAATAATTAATCTTCTTGCTACTATAGACAAATTAATTAACAAATACAGGTTAATTTCATTGTCTTAGCAAAGATTAAGTTCTAAACTAAATAGGTGATCAATCTAATTAGTTCAAAAATCTTAATCTATGATACGGAATCATTCAATTCAATCCATTAATTCAATCAAACTTCATCTAGAATCAAACATTTACAATATGAAAGGGTAATTAGGATAAAATTCCATCCTCAAATCATCCTACCCTGTTCAAATTACCCAAATATCTGCATATTTACAATTCACACAATTACATACAATTCTTGAAAATTAATAGCAACAACACATTCACAAATTCTATTATTGAAACAATTAGATGATAATATAGTGAACACAAATAAAATTACAGAAAATCTACTTAGATTTAACAAAAATGAAGATACTGAAATTTACAAAGGAATAGAGAAGACTTATCAATTGAAGTGCAGAATGTCAAATCATCAATAGAATTCAAGAAGATCAAAAAGTTGAAATTGTGCATTACATGTATATTCTAGAGGAATAAAGGAAGAAAAATACATTCCAATTGTTTTCGATCTCTCCCTCTCTGTCTCGAACCCTGTTCTTAGATAGAAATTTATCAGAAACAAGTCGCGCGGACAGTTACACATTTTTAAATAGAAACACGGTCCCTGTTTTGGAAACACGGGACCCCCGTGTTTTTTTCCAACTGTTCTGTTGACAAGGATTTAAAGATCGATGCTCAAGATAAATAATACGACCCGTGTTTATGAAACACGGGGGTGCCGTGTTTTTGATCTTTCCACTCAATTCCTTTGAAAGTTTCAGCTTAGCTTCTCTAGATGTATTTGTTCCCTTTCCAACTTCGCTCTCCTTGATTCAACATTTCTTGATGTGTTCTCTACTTGATTTCTTCTTTTCAATGACTTCTCCTTGAATTTCTTCAATTTTTTTCTTTCCTGTAAAATCTATTCAAAGGAGGAAAACTCGATGAAAAGATTAAATCTAATAGAATTAATGAGAGATAAATGATATTTTTAAACATGAAAATAATCGATAAATCTCATCTATCATCAAGAATAGCGGTTAGGGTTTTACACTATGTGCGACTGATCCACCGATTATAATAGTGGTTAGGACATGAGGTCCTATATGTGACCGGCCCACCGGTAATAATAGTGGGGTAACTCGAGCTCAATAAACACAAACCAGGATTGTTGAGCTCTTAAAAGATACTAATTACTTATAGTGGAACACCATGTGAGAGGGAACCAGACCGATCCACCGGTCAGGAATAGTGGTGTGGACTATTGTCCCACAAGTGACCAATCCACCGACAAAAAAAAATAGCGGTGTGGACTTTATCCCGCAAGTGACTGGCCCACCGGCAATAATAGTGGGGTGTTCCTGTACTTACATCGATTTGATAAAAATCATGGTGTGTATCGAATTCAGATAAAAGAAGATTAAATAATTAATCTGGACCTTTTGGGCCTTATGTGTAGGCTTGTTGATTATTGGCTATGGATTTCATTATATGCTTCTATATATCACATGTGTGGGTTTGTAAATATATGTTGATCATTATCCTGCATGATTTGATGTGTTATGTGTCGGCCTTAGTGCTCTGTTACTTTACTCAGTACATAGTGTACTGATTACCCGTTTTATGGGTGTTGCTCATTCCCATGAGCAGAAGGCCCTTTCTGACTTTGTGCAGGTGGGTGAAACATCAGTCGGGGCTGTGGGTTGAGTTTGTTTTAGCTTAAGGTTCGAGAGTTGTGGCCATATTTACTCTTTATGCTATGTATTTCCTTTTATTAGTTCTTTTATATCGGATTTATCCATTTAGATCTATTACCTTGTATTGAGTATTTCAAATGATTATTTTATCGATTGTAAGTTTATTTCTCTTTTGAAATGAATTATAATTCTTCACGCGTACTCTGATTTCTTTGTTATGATCTTTTAATTCATTTTGTGAACTCTTGGTTTGAGTTTAATAGTAATCTCATTTTAGCCTTAGTACTTGGTATCGAAACAGTCAGAGAGAACTGGTTTGGTACTAAGTGTGGCGGTAACATCCCCAGAATTCACGAGTTTTAAATTAATTATTTTAATTACTTCTGTTTAAAAAAAAATTAGTGAATTTCGGGGTGTTACAGTCTTGCCCCCTTTCTTTCTTTTTCTTCTTTCCTCCATCCCAGACGTCGACGACTTCCACCATCGCCCATGGCCTTGGTTTTTTGCCGCCGATCTCTACCCTTTGACTAGCTGTTTTCCTCCTTTTCTCTTCCCTCTATTTCGGTGACCACATTTACCCAACCCACCTCCCTTCCTTTTTCATGAACGACCCTTCTTTTTCTACACAACAATCCACTGCACGATTTGAATTTCGCCGGCTTTTATTGCCACCGGTGACCGAAAACCTACCTGAATTACCACCTAGCTGACCCACAGAATTCTAACCTCCCTTCTAAAATATATAAATACCCTCCATAATGAGCCCTACATCGAATGTTTGATCCCTACCCAAAAATTCCCGACCTTGCCACCGCTGCCACTTCAGACGCTTCTATCGCCGCCGACGACCAACTTCGCCGCCTTCTCTACCTACCTAAGTCTTCCCTGCACTGCCCTCTAACTAACTATGTCTCCCCTATCCCTCGATTTTTCCTACACAAGCCACCCCAGCTATGTAAATAGCCCCCTCGACCAACCCATTCTCTACCTCTGCCACCCTTCGCGCCACCGTCCGCCACCACTACTGCTGCTTCCACTACCTTGTTCACCTCCCAAATTGTACTGCAGACCCTCCTCTATCTCCCCCTACCTTTCTTTTCCTCTTCCTCCCTCTCTTTCTCTATTTCTCTTCTTCTTCCCCATTTGGCCACCATCATCGCCGCTGTGCGCCGCCACCTTTGGCTACGCCACCACCTCCATTCTGTTCCTCTCCTTCTAGGCAACCATAATCACCTCAACTCCCACCTCCATTCTACCTCTCCTTTCCCTGCATCCAACTTTTCCCCTTTTCTTCTCTTTTTCCTACCACCGCCACTACTGTCGTGCACCACTGCCGGTGCCGCCCGTTACCACCAGGCCAAGGTTGAACCTTGGACCCTGTCAACTCTTTTTCACTATTTATTCAAGCCTTAATCTATTTTATTTCATTTATTCAAAATATATTACTATTATTATTATTAATATTACAATTATTAATGTTATTATTATTATTATCATTAATGTTTTTATTATTATTTCTATTGAGGGCCGAAGCCCTATTATATTTTTATTTCAATTTTATTATTATTATTATTCTTATTGTTTCTATTATTACTATTATTATTATTATTAATATGTGATTATTATTATTATTATTATTATTAGTATTACTACTACTACTACTACTACTACTACTACTATTTAGAAATAATTATTACAACTATTTTACTATTAGTGTTGCTATTATTATTATTATCAGTGTTATGTGATTATTATTATTATTATTATTATTATTATTATTATTATTATTATTATTATTCAATGTAGGGTCGAAACCCTACTTCATTTTATCTTCGATTATTATCATTACTATTATTACCATTATGATTATAATTATTTTTGCAACATTATTATGGTTTTTATCATTATTATTATTACTATTTCATTATTTTTATTATTACTAAATTTTATTATTTATTTTACTAATTTTATTATTAGTATTATTTTGGTAAAGAGACCGAAGCCCTTATTTCACTATGTTTTTGTGTAATGCCCTTTTTATTATTATTATTAATATTATTATTATTATTCTTGTTAATATTAACATTGATATATTTTTAGTATCTTTGCTATTATTATATTAGTATCATTAATATTATTATTATTATTAGGGTAGAGTCTTCAACCTTATATTATCAACTTTTATAATATGACTATAATTTCTTATATCTTTATCAAATTTAGTAATTAGTTAATGTCATTATTACTACTATGTTATTATTTTATTAAAAACCTAGTTTTAGAATAAATTAGGAATAATAGTATTTTGGTAGGAGAGAATCTAATTGTAGTTTTTCCCTTATATAGGTGAGACCAGTCAAAGCCCTAAGGAGGCGTAGGAGCGTGCTCTAAGACCAGTGTCGTTTTAGGTAAGGGTGTTACTAAGGCCTATTGTGTGTTGATGTGCATTATATGCTTTGTACGTTATGCATCTTATGTTTATCATTATATTGATTTCATGTGTGGTATGGCGTGGAGTTAAAGTGTGTTCATGTGTTGTTATATGGCATGTGTACTATGTGTGTGTGATGAAATATTGTGGTATGTGATGATATGTGTTGTGACCCTGTAAGACATGTATGTGAGGATGTTAATATGGTTTGTGTGGGGGAAAGGATGAAAAAGGAGAATGGGGAAATAAGTTGACCAAGGGATGTGAGTTGACCTAAGTATTTTAATGAACCATGAGTGGAGGAATAAAATGGAAAATTTAAGGTTTCGTGTGGGAGAATCTAGTCTATGGTTTTATATGGGAGAATCTAATTTATGGTTTTGTATGGGAGAATCTAATTTATGGTTTTGTATAGGAGAATCTAATTTATGGTTTTATATGGAAGTATATAATTTGTAGTTTTATATAGGAGAATTTAATATATGGTGTAACATGGGATAATCAAATATATGGTGTAATAAAGGATAATCTAATCTATGGTTTGTATGGATTGAAATTAGGGTTTTGTATGGAGAAACATTAGGTTTTATGTAGATTGAACTTAGGGTTTTGTATGAAGGAATCTTGGGTTTTTGCATAGAGGAATCTAGGGTTTTGTATGGATGAATCTAGGGTTTGCATGGGTGATTCTAAGGTTTTTACGTGGGAGTTTTAGGGTTTGCATGAAAAGTTTGAAGGTTTGCATGGAGAGGTTAGCATCTGCATGGAAATAAAGTTTACCTATGAAAATTTGATTTGGGGTGTGAGGAAGGTAACGTAAGTGTTGTTTGGGTATTTGAACACTTTGGATAAAAAATAGTACGTTGAGCAATATAAGGGTACATAGGAGACTGAGCTTGGGTTTGTGTGGACAATTAGGGTTTGGTGTGGCTGCTTAGGGTTTTTGTGGTACCATGTGTATTTGGTGATTAAAGTGTAATTATGAGGGTGGAATTTATGAGTTGTGATGTGTGGAGTGTTAAAATAATTTGGGTTGTGTGAAGTGGAGTAAGATGGACCACTAAGTCCTAAATTGGGGTTTCTAGGGAAAAACCCTAGAGTGAGGAAATAAGTAGACTTGGAGGTGTGTAGTATTGGGCCTTGACCCACATATTTTGGTGTTGGAGTTCTAGTGTGAGTTTGAGTATATAGGAAAGGTTGTTGGGTAAGATGGGATGCGCATAAGTCTGATGATATGGAACGAGTCCTTTGGAGGATAGGTGTGGAGAGAGTGAGTCATACATGTTTAGGGTTAAATTTTCTGAATAAGATACCATAATACATTAATCATTTAAAGTGAAAGACTATTGAGTCGGGCCAAGACCGATCTACCGGTGAATAATAGTGGTCAGGCTTTGTACCTGTGCAGTTCCGGTCCACCGGCTATAATAGTGGGGGATTCCGTGCTCAACAAAAGCAAACACACTTGTGCCAAGACATGGGAAAGACACTAAGTACTTACAGTAGAACACCGTGTGAGAAGGGGCCAGACCGGTCTACCGGTGAATAATAGTGGTCGGGAGCTTTATACTCTGTATATTTCCGGTCCACCAGCTAAAATAGTGGCCAGGAGCTTTATGCCATGTGTATTTCGGTCCACCAACTATAATAGTGGTCAGGAGCTATGTGCTCTATGTATATCTAGTCCACCGGCTATAATAGTAGGGTTCCCGTACTCGCATAGATTTGATAAAAAGCATGGTGTGAATCAATTTCCGATCAGAGATTAATTAAGTAATTAATTCAGACTATAAATGGGCTTCTATGTATCTACCCGAATGACTGTTCGATATTACGTTATCATGTTGGACTATATGCTTCTTGATTTCTTCTGTATTATTTATGTGATTTTATGTGTTGGCCTTAGTGCACGATTATCTTGCTCACTATGTAGCGTACTGATCACCCTTTTCATGGGTGTTGTTCATTCCCACAAGTAGTAGGCCCTTCTGACTTTATGCAGGTGAGCGAGACATCCGGTGGGGCTGTGTGTTGAGCATTTTTGCCTCCAAGTTCGAGAGTAGTGTGGCCGGATTCACTCTTCTTGTTATTTTATCTTCTTCTGCTATTTCTTTTGTATTATATTTGCCCTCTTATAATTTATTACTTGTATTGAGTATTTTAAATGAACCTTTTATTGGTTGTAAGCTTATTTCTATTTTGGAAATGAACTACAATTCTTTATGCGTACTCCGATCTTTGGTGTTACGATCTTTCTTGTTCTTTCATGAACTTTTGATTTAAGTTTAATATTAATCTTTTCTTAGCCTTAGCACTTGGTACTAAAATGGTCGAGGAGAACCAGTTTGGTACTAAGAGTGGCAGTAATATTCCCAAAATTCACAGGTTTTTTAAATTTTAAATTATTTCGCTCTAAAAAGAATTAGTGAATTTTGGGGTGTTACAGCAACCCTGCGTGTACATTCCGTGGTTATTCTTTTGGTGGGCCTTAGGAGACCTAACTTTTGAGTTTTATCCTATTTCTCAATACACCCTTTTTTTTAATGTATTTTAGTTCTCTTTAGATCCAATAAGGTAATGCTTTATAAACCCTAACTCTTGTTATTATTTATGTTACATATCATGAGGCTCTCTATTCATTGTGTTTTGGTAGGTTTGATTCTTAGTCTTGTTTTTAACATTAGACAAACATTAGAACATCTATCTAATAGGTGTTGTTGTCACACTCTATATTTCTTTTTGTATTTTCAATTCTACAAATTTTTTAAGAACAAAAAGAAATGTTTATGAAAAATAGAAGTGTTGCAGAGGGTGTATACTTTATACGTTAAAAGCATAGGAGAGGGGAGAGAAAGGATTTATGTGCTGACATGTAGAAAAGTAGTACACTTAAAGCTAGATTTTGGGCTAGATAAATACTTATAGTGATAATAAATTGAAAAAAAAATCTAAAATATGATGAAAGTGATGTAGGAGAGATATTTTCATGGTGCACGAACAATTTTCCCTTTTTAGATTATTTTTAATGAAGGAGAAAGCATTAAATAAGCTTTGATATGGAAAAATACCCAATAACCTAGAAAAATATGAAAAATTAAAAAATATGTGGATCTAATTTAGGAATACAGATATATAAAATAACTTATAAAGTATTTTAATTAGAGCAAAAAAAATGAAAACAACAAGCATATAAAAAATAGAAATGGTTGGTCAATGGATGATCCCTTTGAACCAACAATGTTCGTGCCACCTCATTTGATTGTCTGACTACTAACCCTTTACAACTACTTCCCTAAAAATTCTAATTCTAACATTCTTAAACATAATTAGTCTCGTAAAATTTACCCTAATAATATTACACATAAAACATATAATATCCAACAAAAATATTTATAATTAATTTCACATAAAATAATAATTTGACACCAAGATTCTCAATTATGGTTCATGAGAAACAACATATTACAATGATAGAGCATATTTGAAGAAATTGCTACTAATAGGATGATGAAACAAGATGTGATCATTCTTGTAAATCGACATTAGAATAGAGCCAATGAAACAAAGAGCATACCCTTTATTGAATATTCATGGAGAAAGAGATTTCGTTCAAGAATGCTAATGAAAACTTTAGGTCAAAGAAGTCAGGGCTACTTCTTACTTGGCTGATAAAGACATTTGGTCCCTATTAACAAAAAAGATACTTGATGATGTTACAATGGAAAATATGGTAAGTTTGTCTCACCATCAACTTTGTTGTAAGACTTCTGAATGTAGATGAAGAGATATGTTTGTGGCTGTCTTAATGGATATGATGCTGAAACATTTAGGCATATATTTTGGAGTGATAGATTCAATATGGTGATTCGAAGTTAGAATGTTATATTTGAGGAAAATTTATTATGCAAGGATAGCAATGCATGCCTTTTCATTAGTGGTATACAAGTGTTACTAGAACATGAGAACGATGATCTTGTAGCAATACATGTTCTATCAATAGTTGTATTCAAGTTTTACTAGGATGAAGCACTTGAAATGTATTATAGATAAATAATTTTAACTTTTAATTTAGCATGGGTCCATCTTATAAAACTATCCTAGGTTACTTTATTTTTTCACTGTCATTTCACAAAATAACCATTTCTAGGGATTTACATATTCATTTACATACGTGCCTATAAGACATCCTATTTTGTAAAATGTTAATCTTGTTATAATAGCTCAAATTAACATTCAACATGCAAGACAAACTCTAGGCCCAACATAAGAGCTTTAAACCTTGATTTAATAAAAGATATTGATCACAAACTGGTATTTAGAATCACAAGTTATAAAATATAATATAGAGTTTTAAATCATTACTCTTTTTAATGTATTTTATAAATTTCATAAAAGACTACGTTTCGATTATCTTAGAGAAAGAGAGTGTCTTACATTCTATGCAGGGTTTAGAATTGGACACTAACTTTTAATGTCTATGAGAATTTTTATATAAAGATGGTGTACTTTTGATTAATTATAATATATTTTATATAATTGTAAATACAACACAATTAATTATAATTTTTTTAATCTATTTATTAAAATCAATTATTTTAGATAATTATTTATTTTGATTTTTTTTATTTTGAGATTTTTTAAAATAAATATTATATTAGATAATTAGTTTTAATAAATTATTCTAACCGAAGGACATATGTACATTATAATTACATCTATTATAATATTAAATATGTGTCGGTTGTTTGTTGGGTGTATCGATGTGGTTTACACAATAATACCTTGCATAAAACATAATGACAAAAAAAAAATCACCTCGGAGGAGACTTTAAAGAAAAAGACATCCAAGTTCCACTCGAGATTCTGAATGCTGCCTTCTTACCATGAGAGGGAAAATCGTGAGTCATCGATCATGTTGAAGACTATGGAAGCCTTCCAATTTAGAACCTGTGAAAGGAAATAAAAAAATAAAAAATGTGTGGCTTACACTAACAGCAACGGTGGTGGGTAAAAAAAATTAAATTCCGACATTAAATTTAAGGTTACCAATATAAAAAAAATATATATATATATATCCTCAAATTTAAAATATTCTTAAAAATTTCGGGTATCTAATTGTCTGAAATAAGATTAAATGGTTCTTTTGGAATAGTGAAAGTAGAGGTGGCAATCGGGTCGGGTGGGTCGGGTTTGCGTCGGGTCATTTGACTTTTGCGGGTCGGCTGCGGGTTGGATCGGGTCACTTCGGGTTCGGGTCATTTCGTGTCATTCAATATGATGAGTCAATTGCAGGTCGGGTCGGGTCATTTGGGTTCGTGTCATTTTAGGTCAATTTGTAGGGTCGGGTCGGTTCCTGATCCGGTCATTTCGGTTCCGAGTCATTTTGGGTCAATTTGTCAGGTCTAGTCAGTTCTGGGCCAGGTCATTTCGGGTTAATTTGTCAGGTCAGGTCGGGTTCAGGTTAAGAAAACTTAGATTCGGATCATTTCAGGTTAACTTGACTGGTTGGGTCGGGTTGGTTTCGGGTCATTTTCTAGTTCACATGAGTAGGTGGCTTCGGCCCGTTCAGGTCATTTCATGTAATATGACGGGTGAGTCCTGCTGTATTCGAGTTGTTTCGAGTTAAGTTGATGGGTGGGGTCATTGACTCATTTCATACAATTTGATAGGTTGGATTCGATTAGTTACAAGTTAACTTAATGGGTTGGATCGGGTTGAGTTTTGATGGGTTGACTTATATTCGAGTCCAAGCAATTATCATTTCATAAATCATAAATATTAGAGACAAACAATCATAAGATTAATATTGCAGATAAAAGAATTAAAAATATTAAATTCGCTTTATTTTCACAAATAAATAGTAAAGATATTTATAAATTTTAATAATAATAAATATTGTGCTTTGAATCAAACAAAGATATTTATCATTGATTATAATTTATTTGATAACGTAAAATATTTAATTACTTAAAAAAAGATAATTTTATAAAATAAAGATGATCAAAACAAGACTATACATTATATTTGATTGCTTTAAACATTTATAAATTTTACAAGTAAAAATAGTAGATGTTTATCATCTATTATATTTAATTGATTACTTAAAATATTTGATTACTTAAAAATAGATAAATTTATAAAATAAAGGTGAGTATAACAAGAATATACAATGTATAATAATCATTTATTACATTGTATATCTTAGATATAATCATAAGATTACTAGTAAAGATAAATGAACTAAGAATATTATATGTGTTTTATTTTTACAAAGGTAAACGATCCTGCATGGGACATAGTTGTCTGAATCTCATCTAGGTTGTACAAGTTCAAGGATGAGCCAGTGCGTATATTTGTGGAGCTACTTACTTAACGTTTAATACTTGATGGAGATATAAGTTTCTATGTTTCCCCTATACAAGCCTGATACCTATTGATGAGTTTTTTGGTGATGATCAATGCCTTTATAAGCTTGGCTCAATGAGGGGGTTTCTAAAACTCTCATTATAATCTAGAGTGGAGAAGTCCATATATTTGTTCACGGCATCAAAAGTAGTATCAAACGGTCATTCTTTTTCATCTTGTAAGTTGTTATATATTGAGTATAGAGACTAGTACCGAATATAGGCAACTTAACTGCATAGAGACAGGACTGCTAAGCCCTTTGTGAACCTAATACTCTCATTATCTTTAACTTGTTTTGAAGAAATAGAATATTAGGCCTGTCAAGGATCTTGAATGTATATTATTTCAGGATCAATAATATTAGGTTGAATGCTTCTATAGACACTATTGACTTATTACATTTTATGCCTATGAGTTCTCTTCCAGTCTTCCCTCCTCCCAGCACGTGCTCTTAGATAATATGTCTAATTTTAATTGTGAGCCATCAATTTAAATATTTCAATAAGATTTTACCAGATTTGTTGTTCCAGCTTAAAAACCGTAATTATGTTAGGTATTTATAAGTTTGATTTTCTGTTTGTTATAAACTTATAATCTATATACTCTGTGTAAATTAATATATTATTTGTTCTTTTTAAATATTCATAAAAAGTTGGATGTTGTAGATTTTTTTTGTATTCAAATTGACATTATATAGAATTATTTAATACCAGACAATAATTTATTTATGTATACAGGATATAGAGGAAGAACAAATTAGGACACGTCAAGAAGAGGAAATATATACCTATGATTTCACAGCTACCAAAGGTATTTTTTTTATATGATATTAGTAATTATCATTGCTTATGGGTTGACAATAAGCATCTTCAATTTTAATAATGTGTTTATATTTATTGCTTGTTAGTTTACACATTATTGAAAATTATAAATTGACATAAATTCTTTTTATGTTTTAAAATTATAGCCATTGATCTTGAAGAGGAAGAATATGAATCAGATAATCAAGTTCTAGCTACAACTTTAAATCTAGCTATGAAGGAAGCTCTAATAAACATACATGATGATGCTGAATTACCAGTTGCAAAAGTTTTCGGCAAACGGAAGAGATACTCTAAGGTTTGGGACAACTTTGATCTATTTAAAGATGAAGAGGGAAGACAACAAGCTTTATATAAGTACTGTAAAAAGGCAAAGTATATAGATATGGTACTTTTAATGCCTTAAGACACCTATAAGTATGTGAAGCATACAAAAAAATGACTCCACCAAATACCTTCACATCTAAATCTAGTGAGATTTCATTTGATCCAAAATTTTATCGTGAGATGTTGGCTGAGGTAATTTTAAGGCACGGGTATTCATTTTCGTATGTTGAACATTTGGGAGTTAGAAAACTTCATCAATATCTTAACCACCAAGTCAAACTTGTGTCTAGAAACATTATTAAGAAAGTTTGTCTAGAAAAGCATGTTGATTTAAAAATTACACTCAAACACACTATTGGGGCTATTTCTAGCAAGGTATGTTTGACTTGTGATATATGGACAGCTTGCACATATCATGGGTATCTAACTCTAACAGCTCATTATGTGGACAATGATTGGAAGTTAAATTGTAAAGTGTTGAGTTTTTGCCATTGTCCTCCTCCCCACACCGGCCTTGAAATCTACAACTTGTTTTATTTATTACTTAAAGAGTGGAGTATTGAGAAGAAGGTATTCACTATGATAGTGGATAATGCATCTAATATGGACAATATGATTAGTCACTTAAAACCTACTTTGCTTCAAAATTTGATATGTGATGGGAAATACTTCCACGTCAGATGTTCAACTCATATCCTTAATTTGATAGTGAGGGAAGGGTTAAAAAATATTGAAGGATGTGTGCTCAAAATTAGAGAGAATGTGAAGTATATAGATGCTTTAGAAGGAAGGATAATCCAGTTTTATGAATGTGCTGCAAAATTGAATATATTAATTTCTTGGAAGTTGTGGCTAGATGTTGCTACAAGATGGAATTCTATATATCTTATGCTTCGTAGAGCATTAGATTATCACCGTATTTTGGATTTCTTTGGTACTGTTGAAGCTATTTACAAGTTTAAAATTTTGCCGAATGAGTGGAGTAAAGTAGAAAAGATTTGTGAGTTGTTGGAACCTTTCTTTGAAATTACGTGTTTTATTTTATAGATCTAAATATCCTACTACCAACTTGTATTTTCTTAATGTTTGGAGGATTCAACTGAGATTGGAGAAGGTAATAGGGTGTGATGATAATGATATCAGCAGAACGGGACTACAAATGATGCAATAATTTGAAAAGTATTGGTCGCACTACAGTCCCATTCTTACTTTTGCTGTAATTTTGGATCCACGTTATAAGTTTGACTTTATGAAGTTTGCCTTAGTCAAACTACATGATAATAAGAAGGGTACAAAGTTCGCTAATGATATATATGTCGAATTTGTCGAGCTATACAAAAACTATGAATATCATTGTCCTAATGCTCCAAATTCATTTGATGAAGGGACATCTGTTAATAGAGAAGTTAACAGAGGAAATGATGAAATGGAGGTAAATTGAGCTATATCTCACTAAATATTGTTTTTATCTTTATTATATGTTTATTTTTGTTATTACTAATTTCTGTATACATCAAGTCTAATTATTATTTTTTCCTTTGTTTAAAATTAAGGATTTTACTGCTTCTACTTCTGTTGGAAGTAGAGGTAAAAGTTGTAAAAGTGAATTTAAGATATATATCGAAAGTCAGCGGTTGGATTGTAAAATTTCACTTGATGTGCTCCAATTTTGGAAAAATAATTCTAAGACTTCTCCAATTATTTCTTCTATGGCTAAAGATATCCTTGCCATTTTTATTACTACTGTTGCATCTGAGTCAACCTTTAGCATGGGTGGTACAATTTTAAATAAGTGGAGGAGTTCGTTGTTGTCGAAAAATATTGATGATTTTGTAACTACTTGTAATTGGTTATATGGATATGATGGTAATAACATTAGTTATTATGAATTTGTATTTGTTTATTTGATAATTTTTTTTATCAATGAATTTTGAAGATAATAATGTAATATTTTTTTTTGTATTTACAGAAATAGAAGAAGAAGAAGAAGAAGAAGAAGGAACTTCTGTGGAGCCATCAAAGTCAACAAGTAACAATAATGAAATGGATTAAGGAGCTTCAAAAATAGCGGTAAAAGTTGTAGACGTTTTTGCTTGTAAACATGGGTAATTATTATCTTTTGTAGGCAAGGAATTTAATTTTTATTCAATCATGTCATTTATTCCATATATTGTAGATTTACCATACTTGGATAATCTTTATGTTGTTGGCCAACTACTATCTATTGATGTTCTTTTATTGCTGTTATAGGCGTTGTGTTAAAACTTATAAGCGGCATATTATGATATTGATGCTCTTATTCTAGATCTTTTAATTTTTTTAAGTTATTGTTGGGTTGATGATTCTCTTGATCAAAAGTTGGACTCCTTTTTCGGAACTAGATTTCTATGGAAAGCCGGTAAATAAGTCGTGCTTAATCGCTCCTACTCTTTCAGCCGGCATAATACGATTTCACTAGCTATAGCTATTGTTCCTAAAACAAATCAAGTTTCATATACTTCATCCAAATGGCAATGAGTTCCAAGCCACACTCTAATTATTTATAACAAGTCCATTTAGATTTTTCAGTTCTCGATTAGATATAAGCATATATATATATATATATATATATATATATATATATATATATATTTACACTTTGGCTAGTTTTCGTCCTTCTTGTAATCCTTTTTGGACTTCTAATTTATTTCTGTACTTTTATTTCTATCCATATCCCTCATACATATTAGCAATCTGCAAAACATTTTTAGTTATGAATGAACTAAATTTTATTTTTAAAGTCTCAAGAAATCAAAATATAGTATTAACTTACACAAATATAAACTATACCAATACTTTAATTAAAAAAAACTAACAAAAATAGTTCGACCAGTTTAGTATTTATTTAGAGCATTTGGTGTAAAAAAATATATTCTAATTTCAAATTCAGGGACTTTAAATTTAGAATTATGGTTATGGGAAAAAAATATTTACCCATAAATTTTGTGTGCTTAAAAAATTTTGAGTTCTCGATCTACGCGTGCAGTACGTGGATCACAAGTGCTACACGTAACGAGTGCACATTGTCGTACGGATCATTGAAGCTGATTTTTGATACTTTCTAATATATTTTTAGCTAAATTTATACTGTTAGTACACACACACACATATATATATATAATACGATTAATATTAACTGTAAAAATTTACCTATAAAAGTATTATTTTTTTCTTCAATAATTTTTATATCATTTATTCTATCTTTTTTTTATATTCATTTCTCTACATAATTTATCTTATTAATTTCTCTAGTTGTATTTATTTTATTAACGTTATTATATTTATATTTTTATTGTAATATTTTTATTAATTATATTATATTTGTATTTTTATTGTAATATTTTTATTAATTATTATTATTATAGTAAAAAAAACTATAATAAGTTATTTTAAACATAATTTAAATTAAATATTAATTTTATATATTTTCATAAATTATTAATTATTATATATAAATTGATATAAATTAAAAATTAAATAATGTAAAATATAAATAATTAATATTATAATTAATAAAATTAATTAGATATTGTAAATTTAAAATTGATGAACGTAGAATACTAAATTATATTTAAAATAAATTAATAAAATTAAAAGAAAAAATATAACTAAAACTTTAAATTTAGGGTTGTAACGTGAGATACTCTTGATACAAGGTATAATTATTACTTGTTGGATTTTGTAGGTGATAACTGATAAAGGACACTATTATGCTCTTCTATTAAGAGTTTCTTCAAATAGGTGGATCAGTGGATATAATGGAATATTTTTTGAAAATTATTTTACAAGCTTACAACTGGATGTTTCCTTTTTTTATTTTGGTTTTTTATTTATTAATAATATATCTTATTAGGATATCATTAATAAATAAGAATGTCTTGGGTAAAATTATAAAAAATAAATACAATTTTTAAAATACTATATGTTTAAAAGCTTTAAATGAATAATAAAATATGTGTAATTTATTATTATTATAATATATTTTGATATCTAATAGGGTTAATGTTGGGCTAGATCGGGTGATTGTTGGGTCGGCTCCGGGTCGGGTCAAAGCAGGTTGGGTTAATACCGGGTCGGGTCACTATCGAGTCAGGTCAATAACGGATAGGGTTGGTATCGGGTCGGGTCAATGACGGGTAGGGTCGCTATCGGGTCGGGTCGGGTCGGGTTTATTTTTATCGGGTCAGTGTTGGGTCAGGTCAATGTCGGGTGGGTTGCTAAATTTTTCGGGTCTTATCGGGTCTAGTTTCGCTCGGGTAGGGTCAGGTTGGGTAGGTCGGGTCAACTTTTGCCAGCTCTAAGCGAGAGTTATTGCTTTCAGGTTCCATACAGATCATTAAGGCCTATTTTTGATACTTTTCTATATATTTTTAATCTAAATTTTACCATTAGAATATAATTAGTTTTTTAATATATGAAAAAATATGATCATTAATAATAATGATAAATTTTTTTTGCCTATATATATATATATATATATATTATTTTTTATCTATATTTTCATATCCTCTATTATACCTCACTTTTTTATATTTATTTCTTTACATAACTAATCTTATTCATTTCTCTTGTTATATTTATTTCATTAATTATTAATTTCTCTACATATATTTACTTTATTAATTTTCCTAGTTATATATATATATTTTATTTTTTATCTTTATTTTCATATCCTCTATTATACCTCACTTTTTTATATTTATTTCTTTACATAACTAATCTTATTCATTTTTCTTGTTATATTTATTTTATTAATTATTAATTTCTCTACATATATTTATTTTATTAATTTTTCTAATTATATTTTTTATTAATTTATCTACTTATATTTCTTTTATTCATTTATCTTCAATATAAAATAAATTAAAAGTTAAATAATATAATACATAAATTATTGATGATGTGATTGATAAAAATATTTAAATATTATATGTTTCAAGTTAGTAATTGTAGAGTATTAAATTAAATTTAAAATAAATTAATAAAAGTAAAAAAAAAAGATAAAATTATTTAATAATATAATTAAAATCTCAAATTCAAAGATGGCAACGTAGCTGCTCTAACACTTTCTATCGTTCCTTTTCCTCCAAGCCTAGGACCTACCTTTTAAATAAGAAGAAGCGGACGGTTGCCGAGCGCAATAGCTTTTGCAAAGGATACTTGAGTCACTGGTACGAAACGAAACTCTACCAACAAATGCTTAGGTCTGTAGACCCGTAGTACCGGTCAAGATTCAGAGAAAACCGTTGAATATTAGTTTTCACCAATGAATGCAACGCATGTCTTTGAGCACCAGAATAATCAGATTAGGTTCTCATTTTTTATTTAAAAAATATTTCAGTTTCCAATGATAGCTTTACATGATTGCAGTGATCCGGCTAACACCATGTTACATCATGTGGAAAAAATCCCATAGCAAGTTCGAGAAAACGATTTCATGCAGAAAGTCAAGCAAGCTCCCAAATCAGACGTGTGACATTATTCATAATATTTTAATCCATGCGTGATTCATGCTAAATGAGTATAATCTGTACAAAATCTTGAGGGCAATTCATAATAGAAGTGAACTAGAAGTGAACCAGTCATCACCTTCTATGTTTTAAGACATAAAAAATTAAACAAAAATTAGCTCATGTATTTCTAGTTTCACTTACCTGCGCTAGATAGGGAGACTACTAGAAATATTATCTTTAGAAACAATCTTTAGCCGTGATTGGGAGTTTTTATAATTATATATATTTTGGACAACCATTATTTTGTTACCCATATTATTTCTTATATTGATATTAAAATAGGAATATTTTTAACTCTTTGGTAAAAATTTAATTATTAATAAAAGTAAATTTTGGTATTAATAACGATTAAAGGTTGATGTTAAAATGCATACTAGTATAGAAAACACTAATTATCATTACCAAAGAAAAACTATAAGATTGTGAGAAAAAATATTTTGTCTCATCTTGCATCCCTACTCAAAAATAAATGTAATTAAAATGTTCACCTAGTTCAATACATTCCCAAGACTAACTATCAGTCTCTTTTTCTCTTGTCCTTTTTCACCCTCTCACCATTTCTCTCTTTTGCCATTGCTCATCTCTATGCTAGACATCATGGTCTATTATCATCTCTTCCCCTATCTCCCTATTTTCTATTTTTTTTTAAACCAAATGATTTTGATCTACAATTTGAGTTATTGTTTCCTAGCTTATGTTAATAATATAGGAATTATTTAGTGTTCAATGTTATACAATGATTTTGACTTTCAAATTTTCTTTTCTTTTTCCCGAGTGACAAGAGGTGAACGGAATTGGGAGAAACGTTTAGGATAATAGCGAGGTCATTTGAATTGCACAAAGTAACACATGCCTAGTAAGTTTATTTATCAAGCAAAGCAAATGGTTGAAGATTATATGCTAGTAGCTAATGTTTTTATTTTGAATAATCATTATTTCCTACTTCTCTAACTGATGCAATGGTCAACATGATAAATTTGTATATATATATATATATATAGATAGATTTTGATATTAGAAATGTTTGTTGTATTGATTATTGGATCTTCCATAACTTTACTTTCTTACTCTCCTTTACACATTACAACTCAAGTTTTTAATAGTGTAAATTATTATAGGATTTGATTTCTGATCGGATATGATTTCATTCCCTTTTTCTATTAATTAGATAGGTTGATTATAAAAATTTGCTAATTTTTTTTTTATTTTATTAGGTTAGCTTTAATTTCATTTATAGTTTGCTCCTTCATATCTATCTCATTGCCATGTACTCTCTCACTACATTAGTATATATATATATATATATATATATATATATATATATATATATATATATATATATATATATATATATGTTGCAATGATTTACGTAGCAACAGCCTTACTAATTTGCTACCCCCGTTGATGGAAAATTTTTCGGCTCTTATGGGAGTTTAAGTAATTATCTAATCAAATTTGTATTCATTATCTTATATTTATGCTCATAATTTTTCTTACCTTCTTTCCTTCTTTCAATCACTTCGAGGTTAATAATCTTACAAGACTAGTTATTTTGGAATAACTTCCCTTAACTAATCTGTATATGTCATGGCTTTCCTATGTAGATTTTTAGTAGTTTTTTGATTTTTGTACATTGCTATTATTTCACTAGGTTATCTAGTAATTTCATATATGGAATGATATCACCTAAGAAATAGGTGAAAATCAAATGTTGAAGTGATCCCACTTATTTAGAAGGTTTAGTTGGTTTTCGTAATTTTGCTTTTATTTTTTTGGTCATGGAAAACACTACAAGGTGTCCCTATAAATAATTGTAGAAATTCTATATTCCATACAAGAAGGAAAGTTAGGCTTCATTAGCTTATAGATGGAATAATACCTAATTTCACTATGTGATGTGTAAGATAATAGTTGAATAACTTTTACAAATGTAGGACCTTTGAGTTTGGTTTGATGAACATCAAAGTTGACTAAAGAAGGACTAAACTTGATGGTTTGGATGGTTCAAATATAACTTTAATTTGAAATATTAATCTACTCCAAAATCAAAATAACTTCTAAATAGAAACCTCTAAATTTTATAGATAATGGCTTCAAAAATTCATTCCTCAAATGGAAAGAAAATAGGAAGAAACATTGACTAAGAGTTTTGACTCTTGTTCTCTCTACATTCATTAAGTGATTGTTTCATTCTTCTTATTCACCACCACCAAATTTCCAAGGCATATATATTTACACATATGACAATGAGGCTGAGCCTAACTCCCCTTAATTAAGCTCAAATTAGTCGACTTGATTGAATAAGAGTTAAACCAACACATGTTCATATGGTATATATAATGAGTAACAATTACAATGACAAGATGTTATAGAGTTTACATAAAATATTAAAGCTACATAAAACCTAATCATGATAATACATGCAATAATCAAATAATCAAGCTTCATGTAGTATAGTTTTGTCTTCCATACAACTTTATAACCCTTACATTGTCACTGCCTTGTATATAAAAAAACATTTGTGAAGTCCTCTTCTTGAAAAAAATTTTAATACCTCCAAATACACTAAAACTTGCTCTTCAACATAAGAAGAATGAGATGGTAATGCTTTTGCATCACAGCTTGGCACAATCTTGGTGAAATGATGGATGTTATGGATGATGATGATGAGATAGCTATATTAGAAGGAGATGATGATGTAGATTGTGATATCAGAGATGAAGAAATGATAAATATGGTGAAAGATGCATGTGGGGTTCCTGAAATAAAATTTGAGGTTAGTGGTGACACCATTGAATGCATAGTAGATGTAGAACCTTTAGTGGAAGAAAAAAAAAATTCAACTTGTGAAATATTCTCAAAAACCATTGTACCTTAGTCTAAATATATCCAAGTTGTCATTTGTTATCAAATCACTTCATTTAAATTATGAACATGATTTGACATATGTTTCCTCTAATTATTACCTCAAATTTCAAATGAACATTCTCATTGATGGTGCACTAGTTCCAGAGTTATATTATCTAGCTAAAAATCTATATACTAATTTCGGGTTTGATTACGTTAAGATAGATGCTTGTGATAATGAGTACATTATTAACTGGGATGAACATGCAAAATTAGAATCATATCCCCACTAAAATCATCTCGATGAAAAATAGCAAAGGGATATATAAATCAAAAATGTATTCCACACAATGTTCTCTGCTATTTTCTAATATAAGTTTGATTATGAAGGATATATATGTGCAAGAAGATAGCTCTATAATTATGATATCATAAATAGTACAAGATAAATTATGGGGTCATGAGGAATTTTTCTTATTTTATATTGTGGAAATCTTTTAGTGAAGGGTATAAGTATTTTTTTTTTATATCCATGGAGTGTTTTTATTAGGCTAGAATATGATAGTTTTAAATCATTTGGTCATTTTGGTTCTAGACAAAGTTGTTGGTTAGTTAATCTTAAGCCAAATAACTTCCCTCCATCGATGTGTATGAACCCTTCTTTCCTTATGATGACATTATTTATCCTAAGTGATCCTGGCATGAAAATTGATATATAATTGCAACCATTTATTTACAATCTTAAGGATTCATGGGTACTACATGCTAAAAACTACGAGACTTACACGAATAAAGTTTCACATTTTGTGCATATGTTTTATGGATAGCAAATGATTTACCAGTATATGAATTCATTTCTATTTGGAGTACAAAAGGGTACCTCTCTTATCCATTTTGTTATCATAATTTGCATTCACTTGAACTAAAAGGATAAAATAAAGTTTGTTGTTTGGGGGAAGCATTGTTGGTTTCTACCTAATTATTGATAAGAAAGAAATGCCTAGGGTTTTGGAAGAACTACGGAAAAAGAAAGTGCAACAATTATCTTTGTTGGTGAAAATTTTTTCAACCAATTAGGTGGCTTTGAGAACAAGAAGAGAAACACATGATTATTTCCATAATTGGAGGAAAAAATATATTTTTTGAGTTACCTTATTAGGGAAAGATCAAATTGAGACACGATATTCATGTCATGCATATTGAGAAAAATATCTTTGAGAACATCTTTAATACATTTATTTTTTCAAAGATAAGACTAAATGTATGAACTTTGATATGATTTGGTGGATTTAAGAATTAGAACCAAGCTTCATCCTACTAGAGAAGACGAAGTTGCAAAAAACTAGTTGCTTTCTATACCTTTTCTCCTCAAGAGAAAGCTAATATAAGTAAGATGTTTTCTAATTTTAAATCATGAGAATCAAACATGTCAAACATATGTTAATATATGAATAAGAAGGAATTATTTTAGGAATAAAAAGGTATTATTTCCATTTTTTCCTTCAATAACATATTAACGTCTTTTTTGTGGGTTCTTACCTAAAATTGTTACTAAACCATTAATTAAGTTGCATATTTATGTTGATATATGTTGTCTAAATTAGACATTGGAAAAAATGGATTTCTTGTGGGAGTGAATCCCCTACACATTGTTTAAGAAAAAGATGTTATTTTATCCTATGCCTTTTGATTGCATGGTAAACTTAGCAATTCACCTAGTCGAAGAAGCAAAGCTGGTTATTCTACTGACATTTCGATGGATGTACCAAGTTGAGAGGTATAAGTTTATAATACATGCAAGTACCATGAAATAACTTATTATTATTATTATTATTATTATTATTATTATTATTACTACTACTACTACTACTTTTATTTTATTTTTCTTCTTTTTTGATTATATAGGTTGTTACAAACCCTTAAATTGTATGTTCACAACAAAGCACATCTAGAAGTATCAATAGCAAGCACATATATGGCCAATGATTGTCTTTTATTACATACAACGATGTTTATTAAGCACCCCAAAAACATCAAAGACATGTTAGAAATATTTAAACTGTTGGTCTTACTTTAGGGGCATCTACATAGCATGAGTTTTGCTTATATGAATTTCAACATGGTTACTTTTATTTTATTACTAAATTCAATTATATCCAATATTTTGCCTGATAAGTCAAGTTATGTTTTTCTGTTGATTAGATTTATATTGTGGAGTTAAAGTTCTTAGAGTTTTATAAAACTATTTACTCTAATATAGAACATAAATTAGAATTAGTAATTACTATACTCATAAAGAGGTAGAAACATAACATAAGAAATAACTTGCCAAGTTTCTATATGACCGTGTACCGTAATAACTCATATTTTGTTACTTAATTTAATTTTTTTAATATATTATTTATTTTGGTTATTTGATAGGTTTCAAAGTTGCATGAGAGAGAATTGATTGATGAAGACTTATACAACCTTGTTTTATATCCATCAAGATTAGTGAGGCATTATGGTGGCTATGTCATTAATTTATTTAGGTTCAAAATATTATGTTCTTCAATTGAAAATAACCCTTCTGAAATTTATAGTATCATGATCAAAGTTGATGAATCTATAAATAAAGATTATTATGGGCTATTATAAGAGATTTTTGAGTTATATTATGTGGGTAGTAATCAAATTTTCGTATTCAAGTGTCATTGATGTGATTTTATCTGTAAGGGTAGGAGAATTAAGGTAGATTATTATTGTATAATTAGTGTGAACAAGAAATGTTTGATTTTAGTAGATGAACCTCTTGCATTGTCCTCTCAATTGGGGTAAGTTTTTTACTTTCAAGATCAAAAGTATGAAGATTATTTAGTGCTTATTAACCAATCGTAGAGATGTTTAAATGATGATGGTCAAAATATTGAACAAGAAGTTGAAAACATTAAAGAAATTAGTGGATTTGTCTTCCCGTGAATATAGGACATTGAATAATGAAGCTTATTAAGTGTCTTTATTACAAAGGAATGACATCATGCAAGAAAAATGTAGTTTTAATACATGATGTACCCAATGAGGGTTGTTAAGATTAATATATGTAGCATGATATTATGATCTATGATCATACATTTGGTTATTGTTCCTTGGTGTTCTACATTATTATTAATATGGATATTTTTCTATGTTTTTGTTATGCTTATTTATTTATCCCTAATAACATATTTCTATAATTTCGTATGCACAACAAATTTAAAAAATAAATCATAATTCCAAATACGTAGTAGATGGCGAGAAGGAGTCAGACCCATAAGGAATGGTTTATAATCAATGTTAAAACCGTGGTTATTTAATAACATTAATATCTATCATTAAGTTCTATACTATGGATAAATAATAACACGTGTTACTCACTAATTAATGAATAAGGATAGGAATATATTGATTATGGTACTAAGATATCAAATAGTCATGGAGAAAAGAATGATTCTAAATGGTCTAACATTAACCTTTAGAAACTCATGATAATTCATCTCTTTGCTTTCTCTTAATTCTAATAAATTGAATAAGCTCTCAATTTATCATCTAGCCAATTAATAACCTAGGTTAAGAATGCTAGATTTAGTTAATGGTAGCATTATGAATGGAAAGTAGTCAACTATGACCATAATCACATAAGCTCAAATCACTCAATCGTACAAATTAACAATATTTAATCTTTTGCTACTTTGGAAATGTTAATTAATAATTACGTATTAATTCCTTTATCCAAGCTTTGATTAAGATCTAAACTAAATAGATGATCAATCTAATTAGTTTAAATTCTTAACCTATGATGTTAGATCATTAGATTCTTTCCATTAATTCAATTAAAGTTCATTTAGAATCATAAATTAAAATTATGTTATCATATCTAAAATCCTAATTTTGTCATCAAATACTCCTACCCTATATTATCTACGCTACTATCTTCATAATTCCACTAACACACTATTAAATGTAGTAATGTATAGTTAACATCAATGATTAATAATAAATTAATAATGAAATAATAAAAGTAAGAGAAATAATAATATAATATTAAGAATTTACTTGCTTTTAATCAAAAGTTAGAACTTGCAATTAAGAGAGGAGTGGAAAAGAACTTATCGACTTGAATTATAGAGTATTAATTATTTAATTGAATACAATGAAGAGAAAGAGAATTGGAATTGTGAAATACATGTGGTTTCTAGAGAATAAAGAGAAAAAGAGAGATTCTAACTCTCAAACTGCTAAAAAACTATTTTTTTAATGTTCATAAATGTTAGAAATATATTAGGAAAAATTTTGCGTGAGCTGTTATAGAATTGAAGAAAAACACGGCCTGTTTTTTGGGAAACACGAGGCTTTTCCTTGAATTTTCTGCCAGTTGCTAAATTTAAAAACTAAGATTTTTATATTCTAACGGCAAAACACAGCCTGTATTGAGGAAACACGAGGGTATCATATTGCCTTTTCCTTTGCTATCTCTCTATGAAATTTCAACAAAAGCTTCCCTTTGATGTATATTATTCATTTATAGTCTTTTCTTCCATTGATTCTATATCCCTTGATGTGTTCTTTGCTTCATTTCCTCCTTCCTTTGATTTCTCCTTTGGATTTCTTTATTATTATCATTACTTGCAAAATCTATCAAAAAGAAAAAAACTCGAGAAAAGATTAAATCTCATATATCAAATACCCCCACGCTTAAATCATTACTTGTCCTCAAGCAACATCATGTCATGCATAAAAGAAACATCAAGGGTTACAAGTGAAACAAGTTCCGAACCACAAAAACTGCAAGATTGGATTTAGTCATTCACAGAGCTTAACAATGCACTGGGACTTAAAATATTTATAAATCACAAGAGAGAAACTTTGAAAATATTTTGTATCACACATCTAATATACCCAATAAACAGTTTTATCAAATGCTCAAGTGGTTAGGGAACAATAATTAGTACAGTTAGTATCTCACCATGCAAAGCAATATTAAGATTAAATGAAAGTTAAATCGATAGATTCTTACTTTTGATATGTGTAAACACTCACTCTTATGTGTCTAGGGTGAAATGTGTTCACTCTCAAGCTTTTGCTAACTGATTATGATCACCCATATGTTTTCCATTACTCTCAATTCACCATTGCTTAAGAGAATCAAAGTATATAAGAATCAAAAGGTCTTAAATTTGGTTGTAATGGGGTTAGGGTTCTAAGGTGGGATATAATTTTGGGATTATAGCTAGACTCTACCAAATAGAAAAGCAATTTATTTCTTTCAATTAAATCATAATTCTTCCTCTTCTGCCTTACTTCACTTCGCCCTTAAAAAATCCAATTACACTTTCAAACCCTTCCATTCAACCAAATAAATAGCAAATATTTTTTTAGAAGAATGCTTAGCTTCTTCATCCATTGATTTTATGATATCCACATCCCTATACTTAGATTTCACCTTACTAAAAAAAACAAATGTTCTCCTTGAAAATCTATTGCCCCACTAGTCATAGAGTAAGGAAGAAAAATGCATATGGAGATTAGTTTTTAACAAATGTTAGATCAATAGAATAAGGCTTTAGGCTCAAAGGGGGTATGTAATGGATAACAATTTTTAAGGTAAGCTATTTGGTCTTGTATCTAACGAAGAAAGAAGAGTGCCTTTATCATTTTCATATATCCTAATGTTATGTGAGGTCTTGAAGAGAAATAATGACAAATTCTAGTTTCATATATCATTGGAGAACACACACAAAAGAAAAAAAAAATATTTTGGATAAATAATGTATGCATAGATTAGGCTCAAGTGTTTACAATGTTATATCTACCAATTTTTAATTTCATTTTATTTCATTCATAATCAATGCATGGATTGATTTCTAACCATTCTCACGCTCTTTCCTTTACCACTATCACAATCTCAATTTCTATTTTTCAGATTTGGATGATGTTGACCAAATTAGTTATTATAATATTAAAATAACTTTTGTTAAAATATTTATTCCCATTACTTTGCTTACCCATTGAATGAATAAATCAAATCTAATAATTTTTGTTTAGAAATAAAACAAACAAACCAACACAAGATCACATAAATAAAAAACAAGTCATATCAATGTAAAAAGACAAAGAAATAATAAAAATACATGCAAACAACACCAACAAAGACTAACATCAACTATACATACCACCAAAAGTGTATCCGCCCTTATTTAGCTTGTTCATTGTCCCCAATGAACTAACCCATGCAAAAGAAGAGAGGAATGAGAAATGAGTTAAGAAGGAGGAGGTGGCAGATCCCCATTCCCAAGATGAAACTCATAAAGAGTTTTCATCATCCCTATCATTTGATCTTGAGTAGTATGAAGGGAATATTACTAGGAGAATACTTGAGTTTGAAATTAGAGGTGCCATTTGGGGACATAAAAAGAATAGGATGATGATCTTGCATGTGAATGGGGAGGAGGAGGTGGTGGTGGGGCTTAGTCACCATGAGGGGGGTAAGGATGTCCAATAGCAAGAGGGGTAGGAGCATCTCCATCATATAAGGGTTGCTAATTTCTTTGGTTTAAAGGGTTAGTTCTAGCAAGGTTAGGTAACAGAAAATGAGTACGTCCTTGATAGCAAAGATACCGCACATTACCCCTATGCTCGATGAGATGTGATAAACAAAAATTTTTAATATCAATACATGTGCTCAAGGGTTCTATTGATATGTCAACTAGAATGAGAATGTCCATACTTATACAAATTGTTGTAATTAAACCATCAATGACAATATCTCCATACTTAGAGTTACTAACCCTCTTAAATTGTTTAGCTAGAAAGTAGGCAGTGTTAATTTGGTCATGATCTTGTATGAAATTAATGAAGAAGAGCTCAATGGACCAAAATACCCCTTATACTATCCCCCCGACCAAAAACAGTGCTAGCTAAAAGTCTTTGTAAATAATGAAAAATAAGATTAAAGATTCTTAAAGCCTTGGCTTCTAATATTCTGAAGGTGTCAGGGGTTGCATATTAAAAACATCTCTAATCTTAGTGAAAAAATTATACATATTAAACCAAGGGGGTATAACACGATATCGTCCATGAGGTAACATAACAATGTGGACTAATTCATGTAAGGAAATTTTTCCATCCAAATTAAAGAGGTGAAAGCAAATATATCCACCTTCTTCTGTTGATGAACTAGCGTTTAATTCAAAGGTACTTAGAAATTCTAGGGTTAAACGTCTATATGTATGATTAATACAATCGACAAATTTATGCAATCTAATATTTCTCAACATTTAGGTGACTTGCGCATGGATACCTAATGTGTTAAGACAACCATCATCTAAATAATGTGTTTCAGTAATTCCCCTCTGAGATAAATATTCATACCTTTGTTGTTGCTCAATAATTATAAAGACACCACCTAGCTTATTAGGCTTGTTCCATCTATTTCAATTTTGGTTTGGTGAAGTTTATTGTCTTGATGATTCTTCCTCAATTCTTTGTTTCTTTTTAGGTGCCATCTACAAGGATAAACAAAGATATTTATCATGTCCATTTGCATACTACCACATAGAAACGCTATTGCATTAAATGGAAGGTAGAGAATCAAGTTCCATTCTGTATTGTATTCCAATCAAAAGACTTATTGCAGTAATAGAGGCATTCAAAACAAAAAAGGATTATAAATGTTATATTGGCTCTTACTCAACTTAAAATTATTTTTCATATGCAATGTCGAGTACCATATAGCAAGATGAAATTTTATTGTTCATGTTGCAACATTCATCTTGTAGTTAATGCGATTTGCATCCATAGTTAACAAAATTTCATCTTGCATCATTCAATGTCAACAAAACAAAAAAATATTAAGAATTAAAGATTTTCATTTGAGATGAAGCATGTTAAAGAAAACCCACATAGGTTTTGGTCGAGCAAATCAATATGAAAGTGCGCATACCTTTTTTGAGAATTTGGAATCATTTCTACAAAATGATGCTTGAATAATGCTTAAAAAGATGAGATAAAAAAATTCCTAAGTTAATTGGGTGAGATTTGGACATAATTCGAGAAAAATTTAAAGTTATGGTTATGATTGTATTTTTGTGTAGAGCAACTAATTTGGTTGCTAGATGTGATTTCAATCTAGGAATTTAGGTTTAGAAGTGTGTGAGATGGTGAATCAAAGATAAGACTCACTAAATTACTTATTTACATGTCCCTAAACATTGATCGGTAAAAGCTATTGAATTTTCTATTATAATTAGCATTGATGCACGGGAATGGCAGTCAGGTGCCGTTCCCTGCCCCTGAACGTCCTCAAAATGTTTCCATCCGTTTTAGGGTTAAAATTATTATTAAAATTATTTAATAAATATTATTATTAAAAAATATTATTTAATTAATTTTTTTATTATAAATAATTATTAATAATTAAAATTAACTAATATAAGTAATCATTTTAGAATTTTTTATTTTTCTCTTTTAATTTTAGTAAATTTAATCTATATAAAATATACATATATATATATATATATATATATATATATATATATATATATATATATATATATATATATATATATATATATATATATATATTCTGCCGTTCCTATTTCCTAAATATTTAAGAAATGACAATTTCACGTTTCGTTTTGTCTCTCTCCGGGTACAACCGTGATAATTAGTCATGTTGCTTAATCTAAACTTTATACTTTCTAATGTCGTAGCTCCCGGTGTGCGTTCCAATTTCACAACACTTCTATCTAGAACTCACGGCATAGAGAGCCGTACTTCCCTTGTAGTTCCTTTAGTGCATCCTCATTATACTAAAACTAAAATTAAATTATGCCAATTTTCAACTAAAATTTCTACCCGCAAGGCCACGGCCCCCGTCATTTATAAAAAATGGAAGTAAAAGTTCCTCTAGAAATTCTCTCTAATCTTGGATAACGTACCTGTAAGAGTAGGAGCAATTTACTCGAAAAGTTGAAGTTAAGCTACGTAATAATATGTCATTAAACTATAAATTTCTACACCAAATCGATGTATGAAATCATTTCATTACCTAGAACAAATAGAAAACAAATTATTGGAATTGTACATAGGCTCTACCCTATACTGTAAGGCGGCTCTACCCTATACTGTAAGGCCTAGTGTGAAAGCAGTCTGTGTGCCCGACTCAGAAAAGTATAGTACCGCCCTTATCACAAATCCATTGATAATTTTCATATTATGGATTCAGATACGTTTCCATAATATATTTTATATTAATCTTAATAGATTAGCATTCGATTTTTTCAAATCTATATATGGATTATATTAATCAATCAATTGGTATCAAAGCCTCTGCTAAATTTATTAAAATTAAGAAAATAATATTTCTATTCATTATTCTAATGTTTTTCAATTTTTTTAGAAGCTTTTCATTAGTATAATCTATCACAAATCTCAATTTTTTATTTGATACTTTGTTACAAACTGTCATTATTCATGGATTTAGATTTGGCTTTCCTTTATTTAGTTTGTATTTATGTCTGTCACTATTCACCTTTGGTTCTATTCATGTCCAACACTATTTATTCTATTTGGCTTTTTCTCTCACATGTATCTTTCTTTGGTTTTTGCCCGTCTCTCTCTCACCTATGTCAAATGGTGGTGGGAGACAAAGGGCGGGAGATGAAAGGTCAGAGAGTGATTATGGTAAGAAACATGAAAGTCAATAATTAAAAGTATTAATTAATTAAAGGTATTAATTAATTAAGGGTATTTGAGAATTTAAAATTAAACCCGTGACCAGACCATAGATATTAAGTGTTCCAAACCAATTATACTACCTGATTTTCTTGCTATATTGTGTAACTTGTTGGTTATTATTGATAGACTATTCAGGGTAGCATCCCATTCTAGCGTATTAGATTGTTTTAACTAGTTTTGACTTATTAATTGTTCTAGCTCGATTTTCAGTTTTGGTATCTTTTGGGCTATGAATTTGGTACTTGTTCAGTTTATATTTTTGAAATAATAATTTTAATTTAATATAATTAGCCTAATTAATTTAATTAGATATTTAATTTATTCTTATCTAATAAATTATTATGAGAGCCTTTTATGTGTGTTATTTGACATTAATTTTATTAAAATACTAATAAGGTTAGATTTAATATATATTTTTTATAGATATTAAATCTAAATAAAGTTAGTCTCGATTTTATAGGATCAAAAATTATGAATAAAATTGAGGGATGAATTTATTTAAATTTTGGTTGTCTAATATTATTAGATAGACTAATTAACAAAATATGTCACCAAAGTGACTTCTTTTGTGAAGATTAGTTTACTAAAATTGTTAGATATTTAAGTATTTATATTTATTCATGTGAATATTTTGCCGGCCGAAAAGAAGACACATATTTGGCAAAATTTTATATATACCTATGGTGATAAATATCTGATAATTATTTGGATGCCAAGTGGATAATAAATTAATCCAAAGATGATCTCATTATCTAACATACCTTATCATCAGTATTTAATCATTACAACAAGAACTCAACTTGTAGTTAATATTATTGTTCAAAGACTTGATATTGATCTTACACATGATTCTTGTGATGGAATTGCCATTATTTAAACTTATTGATTGTTTATTATGCATTTTTCTATGAGTATGTATATTTATTATGTTGGTATTGTGTTTTTTGTACAGTTATGTCGTCTACTACTATATCTGCTAACTTGAATTCCATTCCCATGTTAAACGGGAATAATTTTAAGGAATGGAAGGGCAACGTTTTACTTGTCCTTAGCTGCATGGATCTAGATCATGCACTTCGGTTAGTGAAACTCACTAATTTGACAGCTAAAAGTTCCTCTGATGAAAAAAGGAACATTGAGAAGTGGGATCACTCTAATCGTATGGGTCTTATGATCATCAAGTGCGGCATTCCAAAGGCTTTTAGGGGTGGATTCTTTGATGAGATCACCGATGTTAAAAATTTCCATACCAAAATTGAAAAAAAAAATTGCAAAAAAATTATAAGGCTGAAACAAGCACTCTTTTACAATGCTTGATTTCATTAAAGTATAAAGGTAAAAGGAAATATAAGGGAGTACATTATGGAGAGGTCTAACATTACTTCAAAACAAAAGGCACTAAAGTTCGAATTGTTAGATGACTTACTTGTACATTTAGTATTAATTTCTTTGTCTACGCAATTTAGTCAATTTAAGGTCAATTATAACTACCAAAAGGAGAAATGGACTCTTAATGAACCCATTTTATATTGTGTGCAAGAGGAAGAGAGATTGAAGTAAGATAAGAGTGAAAGTGCTCATCTAACATTTACCCTTAAAAGTCAGGGTATGAAAAGAAAGAATGCAGTTACTCCTAAAGGTCCGGTCTAAAAGAAACAGCAGAAGGAAAAAGATCGCTGCTTCTTTTACAAAAATACTAGACAAGTTAAGAAGAATTGTCAAAATTATCATGCATAGCGCATGAAGAAAGGTACAATCCTTGCTTTAGTCTGTTTTGAGCTTAATTTAGCTTCAATACCTAAAAACCCTTGGCGGTTAGATTCTGATGCTATTACTCATATAAACGTTTTTATGTATGGTTGCCTGAGCTATAGAAAGCCAAATGATGGTAAAAGACACATCTATGTAAGAGATGGCGAGGTAGCTATGGTTGAAGCGATTGGTACTTTTAGGTTATTTTTCGAATCAGATCATTATTCGGATTTGAAAGAAACTTTTGGTGTACCGTCTTTTAGATGGCATTTGGTTACTATTTCCTTATTGCACAAATTTGGTTATTATTGTTCATTCGAAAATAATAAATTTAGTCTTTTATTAAATTCAAATATTATTGGTACTGGTTCATTGTGGGTATATGATAACCTACATTTACTCGATGTCATCACTTTATATTATGAAACCTTGCACGTAAATCCACGTGGTACTAAACGCAAATTAAGAAAAACTAATTCAGCCTCATTATAGCATAAGCACTTAGGTCATATCTCAAAAGGAAAAATTGAGAGGCTTGTGTCTGATGGTATTTTAGATTCCCTTGAATTTATAGATTTAAACAATTGTATTCAATCCGTTGAGGGAAAATAGACCAAAATAAAGAGAACAAGTGCAAATAGATCTTCAGACGTCTTAGAATTGATTCACATGGATATATATGGACCGTTCCCTACAACTTCTTAGAAAGGTCAATAGTATTTCATATCATTTATAAATGATTACTCGCATTATGGATACTAGTATCTATGAAAAATCATAGTCGTTGGATGTGTTCAAATATTTTAAACTTAAACATCAGAACGAACTCAACAAAAGAATCAAGTGCACTAGCTCTGACCGTGGTGATGAATATTATGGTAGATAGAATGGTTCAGGTGAAAAATGTCCAATACCTTTTTCTAGATTCCTAGAGGAGTGTGGAATCATTCCACAATACACCATGCTAGGTTATCCTAGCATGAATGGTGTATCTGAAAGACAAAACCGAACTCTTAAGGATATGGTAAGAAGTATAATTAGTTATTCTATCTTACCAGAGTCACTATAGGGGGAAGCACTAAAAACAGCAGCTTACATTTTGAATAGAGTACCAACTAAAGGCTACTAAAACACCTTATGATCTTTGGATAGGCAAAAAACCTAGTATGAAATATTTTCATATTTGGGAATATCCAGCTAAGGCTAGGTCATATAGGCCACATGAAAAGACATTGGATTCTAAAACAATCAATAGCTATTTTATTGGTTACACTAAGCGATCAAGGGATTATAAGTTCTATACTCCCACACCTAGGTTGATTTTTGAGATAGGAACTACCAAGTTCTTTGAGTATATGGGGCTTATAGGGAGAAATAAGGTTAGAGATATTGTCTTTGAGGAGGAATCAATTATAATTACTATTATTATCTTTAACGCTATGCAAGTCTCTACGCCTAATGAGGAGGCAAATCAAGAGCCTCTACAAGACAATGTCGAACAACCACCTATTGAGAATGAGGTGATTTATACACAAGAACAATCTCAACAACCTCAAGAGCTAAGGAGATCCACCAGACAAAGGAGAAGTGTTATTCCTGATGATTACATTGTATTTCTCCTAGAACATGAGGTAGGCGTTATGATGATGGAAGATGATCCAATTAGCTTCTGTCATGCCATAGAGAGTTTGAATTTTCAAAAGTGTATTGATGGCATGAATGAGGAAATAAATTCCATGATGGACAATGGTGTATGGGATCTTATCCTATTACTTGAAAGAAAGAAACTTATTGGTTGAAAATGGATATTTAAGACCAAAAGGGGTTCAAAAAATAATGTAGAGAGATATAAGGAACATCTTGTTGCCAAGGGATTTACAAAAAAGGAATGAGAGGATTTTAAAGAGACATTTTCTTTGGTCTCTTCTAAAGATTCCTTGAGGGTGATCATGATATTAGTGGCACATTTTAATCTTGAGTTACATTAGTTGGATGTTACGACCACTTTTCTTAATGGTGACATTGAGGAAATGATCTATATGGTGCAACTAGAAAACTTTGTGTCATGAGACCCAAAGAATATGGTTTACAAACTTAAGAAATCCATCTATGGGCTCAAGCAAGCATCTCGATATTGGTATTTCAAATTTCATCATGTTATCACCTCTTTTAGTTTTGAGATGAATTTGGTTGATGAATGTGTATATCATAAGTTCTACAGGAATAAATATATTTTTCTAGTTCTATATGTTGATTATATACTATTGGCATATAATAACATAAGTTTGTTGCATGAAACTAAGAAATTTCTAGCTATGAATTTTGAGATGAAAGATATCAGCAATGCTTCTTTTGTATTGGGCATAGAGATACATTAGGATCATTCTCGAGGTATCTTAGGGTTGTTATAAAAAGCTTATGTTGAAAGGATTCTCAAGCGGTATGCCATGAAAAATTATAAACCAAGAAACACCCTTGTTGCTAAAGGAGATAAAATTAGTCTTAGTCAGTACCCTAAAATTGACTTTAAACAAAAGCAAATGTAAAATGTTCCCTATGCTTCAACAATGAGAAGTCTAATATATGCTAAGTGTGTACGTGTCCAGATATTGCATACATTGCTGGAATGTTTGGCATATTTTAGAGTAATCTAGGATTTGACTATTGGACAACAACTAAACGAGTCATGTAGTATTATAGAAAATAAAAAATTACATACTCACATATCGGAGGAAAGACAAGCTTGAGATTATAGAATATTCTAACCCAAATTTTGTTATATGCCAATATAGCATGAAGTCTACATCAAGTTTTGTTTTCCTAATTGCTGGAGGTGTTGTTTCATGGAAAAGTGCTAAGCAAACACTTGTGGCTTCTTCCACTATAGCAACAAAATTTGTAGCATGTTATATGGATTCCACTTGCTGTATATGGTTGCCAAATTTTGTCACAAGGTTGCGTATAGTTGACGATATTGAGAGACTGCTCAAGATGTTATGTGATAATAAGGCCGTAGTTTAGTATTCTAATAATAACCAAAGTTCTACAAAGTTAAAAAGTATCAATATCAAATACTTGGTTGTTAAAGAGAAAGTACATGCAGAAGAATTGTTTATAGAGCATATTAATACAGACTCCATGATAGCAGATCGACTCACTAAGGCTTTATCACCCAAATAATTTCTTGAGCATGTTGCTCATACGGGTGTTATATCTGTTGATAATGTTTAGTTTCAGTGGGAGTCTCTCCCTTTGGTTGCTCTATGTATGGACACTTTGTTTTGGCTTATAAACATTTGTTACCATATTTTTTCTACAGAAATAAAGTTTCATTTTATTTCTCTTTTGTTATTGTTTGTGATTTGATCTCACTAAAGTTTTAAATTAGATCGGTTGGGAATAGGCATGTTAAAGATCACATTACATAAAAATTTCATATTACACTTCCACATCTTGATCCATGTCATTTAATTATATCTGCATATGTGACCATTAAAATGTGATGAAAGCTGCTTTGATCCTATGTTAGTATGACTAATGGACTGGATTGGTTATAGATACATGTCATTACGACAACAATATTGAGTTCATTCATTTGTTTTGCAACTTGTGGTTATAAATTCACACATATAGCCCAAATGGAAGATTGTTGGGTTTTTATCCAACATATTATGCTTATATGTGAACTATAAGAATTACGAGTTGTCATATGTATTAAGTTCGTATATAAGTGATCATATTTACGTATAAATTATTGGGCTTAATGTATCTAATTAGATGCGGGTCTTTATGTATAGAGACGTTGGATATTTTAGGTTGTTGATGGACCGAACTAGAATAACTCAATAGACAATATGTGAATTGTCTATATATAGGGTCGTGGTCCCTAGGTCACACACACTTCTTCCTATTTGATTCCCATCAGTCAATAGATACCGACAAGCGTGTGCCCGACTTAAAAGACCACAATACCGTCCTTGTCCCGAATCCATATATAATTTTTCCATTATGGATTCACGTATACTTCCACAATATATTTTATATTAATCTTGATAGATTAGCATTTGATCTTGTGAGATCTATATATAGACTATATTAATCTATCAGTCCACTTATTAAACCCCAGAAAAATTCTTATGATATTGGCAGATGAACTAGGGTATTAGTATAGCGGTTAACTATGATGTAAGAGCCTCCAAAGTACCACCTTCTTCTCTTAACTAATTAGAAAATATGTGATGGTTGATCTTCTATTATTCTACACGTGCGACTGTGTGGCTACTAAGTGAGAAATTAACAAGTTGTTTATATAATGTATGGTTGGGTTACAGAGTCATATTTATGTTATCTAAAATTCTAGAAGTCTCTATTTTACTAGAGATACATTATAACTAAATATAAATTAGATTAGTCAATGATCCATTAAAAAAATATATTGATAGTATAATTAACTTTTAGCTACATTAAATGCTATGATTCTACTAAACACCTATTCTTTATTTACAATATATATATATACACTAATTATAACTATATTTTAAATCCTTAATATTTTAATTATTACAGAGAGAAAATGGTGATGACCTAGAGGAGGAGCAAGGTAGTCGTTGACATGCAAAAATGAGGCAACGGTGGCCATTGACAGACAAAAAGAGGACAACTATTGATGGGCAAAATGACGAGGAGGAATTCGAACAAGAGAGAAAACCAGAAATATGAAACAAATGTAATAAAGGAAGAGGGAAGGAACATGCATTTGATGTCCATGTTTTAATAACGGTTATATTTTGATATCGGTTATAAATATAATCATTATCATACTAAGGGTATGATTGAACGTATTTGTATTAATGTGCGTAAGGATGACGTGAACTGCTTAATGTTGCAATAATTTGATGATAGCCAATGACTTTTTCTGTCATTCCCCGCCCCCCTTATTTGGATAGTCCTCCCAACCTCTCTCTTAGACAAAATTTAATTGATGAGAGGATACAATGAAGTTGGTCTTGTAAATATATACTTAAAACATCATTTGCAAGAATTTTTTTAACAAAAAATATCGACTGGTCAAAGAAAACTTCTCCATCGATCGAAAACGCGCAAGGAGGGTGTGGTGTATTTATTAGTCATCATTTAAAAAATATATGCACGAAACGCATGAAGTTATAGTTTAATTACGATAGGCAGCTGCGTGAAGCGCCATACGATTAATATAAAGAAGAAATGAGATTGACTGGGACAGCATTCCTATTTTTGTGTTTCTGTCTGTTTATTAAAATTTTAAACTTATGAAGCCGGCAACCATTTTCGTCTACGTTGGACGACCTCGACCATTAACCACCCTCCCCACAGACGACGCGATATGCTATATATATGGACATGCACGTTATCGGTAGCTGCCACTCATGAGCTCTGCCTCAATTTTTCTCTTCCCATCAAGTTTTATTTGAGCGTTGTCGTAAGCAAATAACCAAGGCGCGCTCGCGCCCCACTATTTTGACTCTACTATATTGGTAAGTATATGCCTGCAGCTTCGACCTTTGTTTTCTCTTATTGTATGTTATCATTTCATCTGATAGATCAACCATTGCAAATTACAATCTATAATATAGAACCATAAATAAACATTATGGCATCACTACTTCATTTTCTATTGCATGACACTAGAGTCTCTATTATGCGAAGGGCTTAATTTTCCCGAGGAGTCTAGCTAGGGATAGATATATGCCGACGTACGCTTCAAGTCCGAAATCCCACTAAAACAATACTACGCAATATTAACGGTCTGTAGAAACCCGTCTATGAGCCAATTTCTGCATCTCATTCTTTCGGATGATTTTTCTTTCCTGGTCATTTTATGAGAGCAAGCGTCGTACTCGTACGTGCATGGTATTTGGCTTGTGGGAGAAATTTAAAACGGGAAGGGGAAAAAGAATGCAGGTAGTAAGAAAATGATAAACCAATTGATATCGAATAGGCAAACTATACTGTGGTTCCTGGTATTATAATTGATCTTTCATTTATATAATTCTAGGAAATAAGAAGCAAAGATGTGGAGGCTGAAGGTAGGTACCGGGGGTGATGACCCATACCTATTCAGTACAAACAATTTCGTGGGAAGGCAGATATGGGAGTTTGATCCTAATTATGGCACCCCGGAAGAGCTCGCCGAGGTCGAAAAGGCACGGAAGGAATTTTACGAGAACAGATTTCAAGTGAAACCTAGCGGTGACGTCCTTCTCCGCCTACAGGTCGGTGATATGCTTAGCTCCTTCCCGTTCGAGAAAATTAAATATTAGCCGAATTCTATATATATATGAAGTTAAATAATCTAAGGTTCGGGATTAACTACCCTTCTCTCTCTCTAGATCTCTCTCTCTCTCTCTCTCTCTCTAAATTGTTAATTATCTCACTTTGTCTTTTTTATTATACATGGAAACGTATTACTGCTATATGAGATGAGACCAACGATGTGTACCGTGAATGTTCAAATTTATACAAATCGATTATCAATACGTGTTATTTTATATTTATGGATACAACACAAATTAAGAAATTAAGTCAAATGAATATATACGATTCGTAATAATTAATAAACATTTAACCAGGGTTAGTCTTTTTTACAGTTGAAAACATATAACAAATTTACATAGATCAAAATATAAATTATAGTATCCAGAATGGGGTCTAGTAGTAATATCCAAATAAAAAGACGTGAGCAGTAATCTCCAGAGTCGAGCTTAGTAGTAGGGGAGTTGACGGTTTAAGTATCTAATATATTTAATTGTCGGATATTCAAAATTTTAGATATCTTAAAATTATATTTGATATTTAATTTGAAACGTTTTTAGATCGAATATCAAATATAACCAATATTATCCAAATAAAATTTTAGATATAAACAAAATATCAAATTACAAATATATTTGATGTTATCCGATTTGTTGAGGAAATATCTTATTCGCTCAATAAATATCCGACTTACTCAATAAATATACAATGTTAAAACTAAAATAAGAAAGGGGTGGGTAGAGTTTATCGGCACGAAGAGTATTTTTATTTTTATTTTTATAAATATCTAAAAAAAGATTATATTAAAAATAAAATTTCAACTAAATTAAATTTTGCCTCAAATAATAAATAAAGTAAGTAAAAATTATACGCACACACATCTAAATTTAGTTATATACAATTGTATATAAAATAAAAATTATAAAAAAATATATAAATATTTTTCTTCGGATCAGATATTATTTGTATTTGTCGAATTAAATATTAAATTTATTTGACTTTTTATTAATCACATTAGATATTTAATTTAAAAAAATAAATTATTTGTTTATTTTTTTATACCGGATTACTTTAAATATTAGATTAAATAAATAGATACGGAATAATACCAACAAAGTTCATAAAATCGGAGGCGGCCTGAAATTGACTTCTGATTAATTGCCCATTCCTCTTTCGGGTAGGGACGGGAGGAGGAGGAGGGGGGGGGGGGGGGGGGGGGAGAGAGAGAGAGAGAGAGCAAAACAAAACAACACAGACCCAACCCTACGGCGCGACGTCGGACAAAACTGGTAGAATCAGTGGTCTATTTTATCATATGTTTTGTGGACCTATGGCTACGGGACCCCGCGTCAGTTTTTATTACTCCCACTCCCAGGCCTCCCAAACTTCACAGGACTCCACGCACGCTGCTGCATCGTCATTCAGGACCGCAAGGGCCATGCTTAAATAGTAGTAATATTTTTGTATTAAGAAAATAATTTGAAATACTATATTAGGTTGAATAAAAGTAAGAATAAACATGTAATATATAGTAAATCTCTTTAACTTTGTACATAAAAGTAAGAATGAACTATTTCAAAATCTTTCGTTGATCGAATCTTATCTAAATATAAATACATAAAAAATCAAATCCCACAAATTTGTTTTGAACATTTTGAATTTAAGTTTGAGGTATATTATATATAACTATTAAAATTAAAATGAAATAAGTTATCTATTTTATTTAACTTATTTTCTATGAAAACTATAAGAGAAAAATAACCAAACCTTTGATAAAAAATAAGAAAAAAAAAACATACATGTTAGCCAAATAATAACTTGAACGGTTGAAATAATCGGTAAATACAAAATGCAGCCGAGATAACTACTATTTAAAAGACAAAAAAAAAAAAGTTACCCTTTTTTATGAGATATACATGGACCGACCCATTGATTCAGGACGACCTCGTACGCTTGTGACTTGTGAGTGTCTCTGATTCACTCGATCCATGGGTGCATGCTCCTTCCTCGTACCATGCCAGTGGTCCTAGGAGGTTTTATGATGTCACGTGTTCAAGGTCCCCGTTCATGTCTTTGTCACTCACGGGAGTGGTGGAGAAAGCACCCACGCAACCCGCCCTGATCCCACCTCCCGCCAAAAGAAAAAAATCATTCTCCTTAATTATTGATATGTGTGTATTTTGAACCCCAGCTACTCAAGGAGAACAACTTTCGGGTTACCATTCCCCCGGTGAAAGTCGGTGACGACGAGGACGTAAGCTCCGACGCCGTCAACAACGCATTGAAAAGGGCCGTCCACTATTTTACCGCATTGCAAGGCAGCGACGGGCATTGGCCCACGGAGAGTTCTGGGCCTCTGTTTTTCATGCCACCCTTGGTTCGTAACTTTCTTGTATTTCTTTTTTCCACCACTAATGCATGCACCGCTCTCATATCGTATTGATTTATTATTTTGAATAGCATGCAGGGATTTATTATTTTGTAAATGATTTGTTCCCATTCATTGGTTTGTGGCGCTATGCACAATTAAATGCATATAACATTTCTTAGAATTGTATTACCGCATACACATTTAATCGATATTTTTGTCCTCATAGTTCAACATCTCAGGGCCTTCCTCTTCTTTGGTGAGGGATAAAAATTAAAATTGTATTCACATGATAAACAAAAAAGTAGGCCCTGTTACATCAAAAAACAATATAGCTAGGAAAGAACACTCTAAAATCAATTAAAATACCACCTATAAACATTTTTATTTTTATTTTTAGAATTCTTAACAGCAGTACAGTACAGATATATCTAACATGTACGTTCAAAGGAAAGGCTAACAACTCAAGGCTGCTTAGCTTAAAAAATCACAGTGCTCGCATCAAATTAAGACTTGTTGTAAGATCGTTACCGATAGAGAGTATGAGTCACTTTTCCATGCCTCTTCTTATAGTCCTACCTAATAACGCAACTGTGTACGATGTGCACCATAACTTTTACGTTACTCACAGTCACAGACGGGCTTGATCCTCACGTATATTATATACCATCCTCAAAACGAATTAACAACCGGACATTCAAACAGGATGGGCACCTATAGCTAGCTAGTATGCCTCTCTCACTGCACTCATTGAATTAACCCTCTAAACTTGTACCGGCAGTACCCCATGGCCAACCGCATTTCTTTTCGTCGTAGAATGTATGTTGGAAATTGAACCACGCCGTAATGTTAAGCCGTCTTATAAACATCGATAACTATTTTTTATTAGATCCGACTATCAGCCGGTTCAACATATGTAAGTGTTTGCTACGATTATATATATATATTTTTTTATAGTGCATGCTATAAGGTGACATAATATATATTTCTAATTAAGCATCCATTCATTTGCCTTTCGTACAAGTGCCGTGCTACGTATTTCTGATATATATGTATATATCTTACTAATTAATTCACTTAATTATTTTGGATTTATATTTAGGTTTTTGTTTTATGGATCACTGGACATCTTAACAGCATCTTCTCGCCAGAACACCAAAAGGAGCTTCTTCGTTACATGTATACCCATCAGGTGATTGCCTTTTCCCCTTCTTTTAATATATATTTTCCAATTAATTGGGTTCAAGTCCGGGGTTATATTATAACGTCCCTTCATTTTCAACGCCAGAATGAGGATGGCGGTTGGGGACTGCATGTAGAAGGCCACAGCACCATGTTCTGTACCACAATAAATTACATCTGCATGCGCATGCTTGGAGAAGGGCCAGAGAAGGAAGCACTCAAAAAAGCCCGAGAGTGGATACACGCTCATGGTGGTGTTACCTACATCCCTTCCTGGGGGAAAACATGGCTTTCGGTAATTCATATTTTCACTCTCATTTTTCCTCGCTTAATTAGGAGATGGATAAATTGTATACGTCGAGCATTGACTTCTATGGCTTGCGTCAATGGAGCAGATTTTGGGATTGTTTGATTGGTCAGGCTGTAATCCCATGCCCCCAGAGTTTTGGCTTCTTCCTCCTATCCTTCCGGTCCACCCAGGTACTTAATTACCTACCTATTTTCTCTTTATTAATTAATTCCTCCAAATGCCATATATGCCAATTCTTCATTTGGCTCAAATGTATTCTTTGTAATTATTAATTGTAGCAAAATTATGGTGCTACATAAGAATGGTATATATGCCAATGTCCTACATCTACGGGAAGAGATTTGTTGCTCCAATCACAGATTTCACTCGACAATTGAGGGACGAACTTTATTTACAACCGTACGACGAAATTAATTGGAGGAAAGTGCGCCATTTATGTGCCAAGGTACGCACGCGCATACACCTAGCTTGCTGTAGATAGACTGATCATGCATGCTTACTGCTATTCATTGAATCTACGTACGGCTACTACATGGATCCCCCTCCCCACCCTCTTATCCAAATAATCTACTATATGATAATTCTAATCTTATATATAACTTTGGAATTCAATTAATGAACCACAAATTTATTTCAGGAGGACCTTTACTACCCGCATTCCATAATACAAGATGTATTATGGGACAGTCTCCACATATTTGCCGAACCTTTCCTTACAAGATGGCCTTTTAATAAGCTGAGAGAGAGAGCTCTTGCACTGACTATGAAGCATATCCATTACGAAGATGAAAATAGTCGATACATCACGATTGGATGTGTCGAGAAGGTGCTATGTATGCTTGCTTGTTGGATTGAAGACCCCCATGGCGACTCTTACAAGAAGCATCTTGCTAGGGTTCCCGACTATGTTTGGGTTGCAGAAGATGGCATGAAGATGCAGGTAATGTCTCCGTTGTCGATAAATAATTAATACATCATATATAGCGCGCTTAAACGGAACAAGAACCTGCGCACCAAAATGAGTATAAGTTTGGGAAGGCAAGTAAATTAATTTGTCTCTGGATCATATTAATAATCTTAATAGTATCTGTGTTGCAGACTTTTGGAAGCCAGCTATGGGATGCTGGGTTCGCTATTCAAGCACTGCTAGACTGTGATATGATCGATGAAATCGGCCACACCCTTAAGAAGGGGCACGAATTCATCAAAAATTCTCAGGTTCAATTTCTTTAGTAAATTAAATTAAATTAAATTTCCTGCGACGATTTTTTACTTAGATAGAGCGCCTACGTACGTAGTATCTTGAAGCATTTTGGACATTTCTCTTGTAATAAATCCAATTAAATATCCTAGTTGTGTTGGAAGTTAATTGGATATGTAATATAATACAATCAGGTAAAAGACAACCCATCCGGTGATTTTAAGAAGATGTATCGACATATTTCCAAGGGATCATGGACTTTCTCAGACGGTGATCACGGATGGCAAGTCTCAGACTGCACCGCAGAAGGATTGGCTGTACGTACTAATTTCATGAATCTCTTCAAAAGTTGCTGTCACTAAACTTGTTGAGTAACGGATTGATGCGCACGGTATATATGTACACACATATATGTATTGATTATAAATCCGTACGTGCATGCAGTGTTGTCTCCTTTTATCCCTACTTCCTGAAACAGTTGTTGGTAAGGCAATGGAAGCAGAACGACTCTATGATTCTGTTAATGTCATTCTTTCATTACAAGTAAGTCAGACTTTTGCTTATTCATTTAGTCCCCATCACAAATTTGGTATTGAAATGTCGTTCTTAATTAATATTTCACATACGTGTGATAGAGCGAAAATGGAGGTCTGGCTGCATGGGAGCCGGTAGTAGGAAACAGGGTGTTGGAGGTGAGTTATATCTACATGCGTGGATCGCTAACCAGCTAACCAGCTAGCTAGTGATAATATTGATATATGTACCCTGGAAACTACCGAGTAATACATAAAATGAATGTGATTAATTGAAGCATGCATGGTAATTTCGTTTCAGGCACTTAATCCCACTGAATTTTTCGAGGGTGTCGTAGTTGAGATTGAGTATCCGGAATGCACGTCATCGGCAATCGAGGCATTAGTATTGTTCAAGAAACTGCGCCCTGGTCATCGAACGAAAGAGATAGACGTTTTCATCAGCAAAGCCACTCAGTACCTTGAAAATGTTCAGCATAGCAATGGTTTATGGTAATGAACAAGTATAGTTAGGATATTCGGTTGCATTTTGATAAGCAGATAGAAATATAGATAGATGCGAAGAAAAATCGATTGTACGGATATGCATGTAAGTAACTAGATAACTAACATGGTTAAAAAATGATATATAGGTACGGGCATTGGGGCGTATGCTTTACCAATGCAACTTGGTTTGTGTTGAGAGGGTTCAAGGCTGCAGGAAAGAGGTACCACAATAACGCCACGGTATGCAGAGCCGTTGATTCTCTCCTAGCGTTGCAAAATGAAGATGGTGGCTGGGGAGAGAGCTACCTTTCTTGTCCCAACAAGGTAACCAATTATCCTCATCGGTACTTGGTATTTTACACCCTATACTTATGGCAAAGGAGGGACTTGCATTAACTTGGTTGTTCATTGAAATAAGTAATTACATGCATTTTAAAAATATATACAGCTATTGACTTTGATTAGTTATATATATATATATGCAACGTTTCAGGAATATGTGCGCCTAGAAGGGAACAGATCAAATTTAGTGCACACAGCGTGGGCGATGATGGCTCTTATTCATGGAGGACAGGCAAGATTCCACATTTATGAAATTTCAATCCATGACATGCACTTACTCCTACTGTCCTACATATATATATATATATATTAGTCGTGTCTGTGTGTTTCTTGGTTAATGGATTAATCGTTTATGCCTTTTTCTCTATGAAGGCTGTAAGGGACCCTACCCCATTACATCGTGCTGCAAAGCTGCTGATAAATTCTCAAGAAGACAATGGGGATTTCCCCCAACAGGTAATCCACATGCACACCTGCAGGGTTTAAGTGGTGACGAATCAAGACACGATTGATCTATATATGTACATAAATTACGAAACCATATATAATTATGGTGTGTGTTTCGCAGGAGATTACCGGTGTCTTTATGAGGAACTGCATGCAACATTATGCTGGTTATAGGAATATCTTCCCCTTATGGGCTCTCGCCGAATATCGGAAACATGTCGCACCGATGCTGATCAAACAATGAACACGACTACTCGTCCTTCTTCCTTTCCTTATCGTTTCGAGATATTTTGTTCCTAAAAATATATATTTTTTTTCCATCAGAAGTCATGATATAAGTGTATAAATTAGTTCATCAATTGCGTGAGGCAAAAATGACTACTTAGTACGTTGGATATTCCGAAATCTACATGATACTCATAAATATCTTCCAACATGTACCGAGCACGATCCCATTATCACAATCTAAATGTTGTGTGTATTTTACTAAACAGGGGGTTTATAAGAACTTAACAGAATAATAGGAAATATTCTAGGAGAGAGCTGAGAGCAATGTTATTGTGATTTTATCTCCCCCCCCCCCCCCCCCAACAAGACCTCATGTATATAGATGTGGAATAAGGAGGGGGAAATTTGGGGGGTCACCGGGGGGGGGGGGGGCAAGTATAGTGCGTTAGAATGGGAGGAAGAGCGTCCAGCGACCTTTTAGACCAATCTTCACTCTTGGGGTTGGCTCCCTTTCGAGCTTGGACCCAGTTATTGTTGGTCTAAAAAATAGTTATATCACCAATCCCTTCAAATTTTCATCCATAGTGTTGATATCTCTTGTAGGGTAGATAGACTAAGCTTCCATGATTAATTAGCGGCCAAGCGCATCAACTAAAACTTACAAACACATTGTCATTAGTCACTTACAAATATCATCATAAAATTCAGACCGTCGGCAACTTACAAGTAAAAAGACTTAATTCACTATATAAATTATAAAATGACCGTCGGTTATCCGTGAAAGGAAACACTCTCGGCCACTCACGAATAGAATTACATAAGAGTGAAGTAGTTGAACTAAAAGTATAATAGTCAAAGGACCACCAGATATCAAACATGTACACTAGCAAAATTTGAAAGTTAACTCCCATGCGCAAAGTCCATTGGTAAGTCATGCTAAAAAACAAAAACACACTGATTTTTTTGCTTTTCGTAAAATTCAAATTTTAAATATTGGCAAATTGTAAGATGGCACCAAAATAAGGCTTGTCGAATAAGCTTCATTATTTTTTCCCTACTTGTTCAAATCATAAAAAAAGCACTTTAAATGAGGGTCACACGATGCATTCAATTGTCATTATAAAAGGGGACAACCTTATAGCACTCCTCATTTTTATGCCATTATTTTGCATATGAAAAGTCATGGATTGAGTGAGAATCAAGGCTTAATTCGACATTCTTCTTCTCCTTGATAAGATAACAAAGGATATCTTATTAGTAATGAATGAAAATTCTTCATATTCCAAATTTAAAACAAGGTAAATCCAATTAGCCATATAAATATAAATCCCATTTCTCATCTCTATCTCTCTTCTATTTTACCCTTTACAATGTTCTTTAGCTTCCTTTAATGTTCATTTTTTTCCTTCAAACCCATGCCCTCTATGCCTCCATATCCATTGTTTTTTAGATATCATGTTTGTTCATATATATATATATACAATACATTGTCCTAAATTCCGTCAAAATGTATTTAAAATTATGTTATTATAAGTAAAATTAGTTTTTATTTTAAAAAGGCATGAAATTTTAATAAAAATATGAATTTCAGGCATACTATTAGTCTAGTTTCCATAACCAATCAATCTTTATGCTTAGAAATTGGCATTTCTATTCCACAGTAAACCAATATACTGCTTTACCCAAACCCATTGACTAATTATCCTTTAATTTCATATCCTTTTCTATTTTGGCTTTGATTCTCTTGCTAATATTTATAAAAACTTCTAATTAGAATCTATTTTTGCTAAAAAAATATATTTTGGTGCTTTTTATTTTATGAATTTATTTAGCTCAAAGTTCCACCAAAAGCACATTTGAAGTACTTTATCACCTTTTCTCCTCTTATCAATCTTTTTCTATGTCCTCTTAACTACACTCTACCTCCCTCACTTCTATTACACTTCGTTCTCCACACTCAACCAAATCAAAATTTCTCCCTCCCCTTTGATATCAACCTATCTATCCTATGCACTCTATTCATTACTCATTTTCAATCCTTACCTTTTGCAATAGCTACGTAATACCCCATTTTAAAAAAACCCTAATAATCATAACTATTAATTATGTGTATTAGTTATAATAATTATTGTAGGATGTTTAACTAAAAATATTACTAATATTTGTAATATTATTATGACTAATTAGTTATAAAACTTTATTAGGCTAAAATATGCTAGAGGGTGCGTGTTAAAATTTAAACCTAGATTTGAATCGTAATCGATATCTGTTTCGTCAAATAAATCTATTTAAGTAACTGGATAATTTTTATCCATATATTTTACCCAATTTTGTACCTAAATAAATTACCCCTACCCTATTCTATTTTCTTACCTTACCTTACTCTCCCTCTACCCCAGTATGCTACCCTCGCACCACCCTTATACCATACTTATCCCCTTCCTTGCACGATTCCCTCCCCTTGCTTTACTCTCCTTGTTTTGCTCCTCCTTTCCTTATATGCCATCCTCTTCTTAAACCTTGCATCCCTTCATTTTGTGTGGAAGATTAATCCCCTAAACAACTGAAAATTCACCCCTATTAGTAAGCCCAATTGAACCATATACACCTCTATGGGCAAAAATTTTCTAGAGCTCAATCCTAAGCACAGGTAGTCTTTGTTGCATCCCCCCTACCTGTAGCAAAACTTAACATTCCAATCCCCCTAGTTGCAGCAAAACTCACCAAAACCTCCCCTACCCTTCGGTAAAATCCACCAAAACACCCACTACCTACGGCAATAACTACCACACAATTTTCTTTCTTTTATTCCCTATCTTTACTGCAGCAAGAGCTGCTGTTCCTACCCCCCTTGCTGTAGCAAAAGCTACTGCAACCCCTCCCCAACCTACAGAAACATCCACTAAAGCCCAACACACCCACCATCGGCCATAACAACCGAAACTCCCCTATGTGCTGCACCATTTTCCACCATTACTTACCGCTCCCTTTGGCCAACTCTACCAATCCCACCCCATCCTTTTAACCTCCCTAGAAATGGTAGGTTGTGCCATTGCTAGCCCACCCTTTCTCGGCCACCCCAACCAATCCCCCCTTTCATTACACAATTTTTGGCCGGTACCTCCTTCGAACCCCAGTTTAGTTTTTCCCCATTATTTTCTCTTCCATTACTTTGAACCTTCATTAATTATATTATTAATTCTAATTATGTTATTCTAATTATTATTAGGTGATATTTCAGAAGTTTTGAAAGAATCAAATTACAATAAGTGTGCTTGAGACCAAAACCTTTATTTGTAACGATACTAGTCGATGTTTCGGGTTTTGTATTAAATGCTTGTATGATTATGTGTTATAATGTTATTTTTATTACAATATTAAAGTTCATGTTTTTTATGGTATGATATATTAATATGAATTATATGATAGGAATGAAGTGAGAATATCGAAAGATATGTTGACACTATGATATTATGCTAGCATGTATTTTTGTCGATAAGTATAAATTGTGGAAGAGTAGTGTGGGAATAATGAATTATTACAAGTGGGAAATAATTTTGTTTAATATTTTTTTTGATAAAAGGAGTATTTGGAGAAAAGGATATTGAGGATATGAGATTTTTGTAAAATAAGTGCTATCGATTATTTTTAAGGACATTTTTGTCAATATGAGTTAATATGAAAATTTAGTATTTTAATGTGTTTGATGGATTAAAATATGCTAATAATATCATGTGAAGTGTTTAGGAGTGATTAGGAAGGTCATACGCTGTTCAGATGAGAAAATAGCCTAATTTGGAAATATAAGCCTTAAAATAGTAATATTATTATTACATGTGTAAAATGTTAGGGTTAGGCTACGAATATTAGATATGTTGTTAATATGGGCATTTTGAGGATGTATTTTTAACTTGGTAATTATATGAGCCTTATGGGAGAAGTTATGACTTACTTATGTGTAAGACGTAGGAGTAAGACCTCAAAATTTGGGTATGTTAATGATAATATTATTTGAGGAACATATGCTAAATTTGGTGGGTAAATGATCAATATGGGGGAAGTCATACTTAAACTGTGAATATAAGGTTTTTGGATAAAATAAGCATCTTAATCTTTGAGAACAGTCTTGTTATATGTATATTGATTTCTCGCTTGCATTAATTATGTTTCTCACTCATAAATCAATCATGAATAATACACTAATCATTTAAAGTGAAATATTATGTGAGATGGGCCGATGCATTTTATGAATCCGTTCCACTAGTTTAATAATAGTGGCCAGGCACGTTTTGTCCTGAGAGGTGTATCAGACCATTCCATTGATTTAAAAATAGTGGGGCTTAATCTCAACGTGAAAGATAATATGATTCTGAGATAAGTAACTAATGAATAAGACACTAATCACGTATAGTGAAAGATTATGTGAATTAGAATCGAGGTGTAGGAGTTTATTCCACCGGCTTAATAATAATGGCCAGGTTATGCATTAGGTGGTCTTCAGACCATTCCACAAGTTTAAAATAGTGGCCAGGAGTTTTTTACCTTGGGAGGTGTAGAGTCTGTTTCACCGGCTTAATAATAGTGTTTAGGAGCGTTTTCCCTTGAGAGGTGTTTCAGACCGTTCTACCAGTTTAAGAATAATGGGATCCCTAAACTTAATGATCATATTTAAATATTATGAATTTGGACTAGTAATTACCTTATATTGATTTTTGTATCTTGCATGTATACTACCTTTTTGCTGTGAATGTATGTAATGATATGTTTTCTTGGTTTCAACTGTATTGTTACCTTACTCAGTACATAGCGTACTCATCATCCTTTTTATGGGTATTGCTCATTCCCACGATCACATCTTCCTTGTTTTGCAAGTGATTGATTATTATTAGCTTGGTATACTCACCTTGGGTGAGCGCTAAACAAATTGGTAAAAGATATTGATGGAAACCTGTTAGGGTTTCACAAAAAGGATCGAAGAAAATAATCGAGCGCGGGGTTCGATTCGCCGGAATCAGCCTAAGGAAGCTTCCAAAGGAGGATTCAAGTTTCAGAGGCAAAGTTTAACAATGGCAACTGAATTTGAGAGACAGAAGAGATCAAGAATTGATCGAAGACGGAGAGTAGAAGCAGAAGAAGGTGTGAGTGAGAGGTTCACTAAGAGAGAGAGAAAGCAAGAGAAAGCTCGAGAAGAGTCAAGAATCAGAGTCGTATATCAGCCAAAAACTGTCCTCTATAGTCGTATAGGCCCTTATTTATATGAGGCTTACAGACCATATAATAATACACAACGTAGCATACGATTCAGCCCAAATAACCTCACGATACAGCCCACGTACATAATATGAAAATAGGTCGGTGCTGGACACTCGACCAACCCAAGAAAAATACACCAAACTCTCCCCCAAAATACAAGGAAATATTTATACATCAATTCCCATCAGCTAATATTAATTCTAGCTAATCATGGCTATTAAGGGTCGATTAATCCACAATCCAACTAATCCATTATTATGGATCGGGTGGCGGATTATACAACCAACCTAATTTCCATTAGCCAATTTCTATCGGTGAATGCATCACATGGGATTACATAAAAATAATAAAAGATTACATTTCTGCAACACTTCAGCAGCTGCAGCTATTCAAATCCATAATCCATGTGCTGCATCAATATTTCCTAATCATTCACAAAATAAGTCGAACAATTATAAGTATAAAATGATTTACAACAATTATCAAAATTAATTAAATACAATTTTTTAAGATTCATATCATTCCCCTCTTCTTGAAAAGGTTTCGCCTCTAAAACTTGGTTAAGTCCCAAAAATGGACTAAGATCAGCCAGATTAAAAGAATTACTAGCATTCCTAAATTTAGCAGGTAAATCAATCTTATAAGCATTATCATTAATTTTCTCTAATACAGTAAATGGTCCATCTCCTCTAGAATCTAATTTTGACTTCCTAAGATTTGGAAACCTCTCCTTCCTAAGATGTACCCAAACTAAGTCCCCAGGTTTAGAAACCATTTTTCTCCTCCTTTTATTAGCATTTTCAGCCATTTGCTGCACCTTTTTATTGATTTGTTGACTTACAGAATCATGTAACTTCCTTATATTATTAGCTCTAGATTCAGCATCAAAATTTTGCAAATTAGCATTAGGCAGAGGACTTAGCTCTAAAGGAGTCAAATGATTAAAACCATACACAATTTCAAATGGAGTCTTATTAGTTGTAGAATGCAAAGTTCTGTTATAAGCAAACTCTACCTGAGGTAAAACATATTCCCACTGTTTAAGATTCTTTCCAAGGACAACCCTTAACATATTACCTAATGTTCTATTTACTACCTCAGTTTGTCCATCACTTTGAGGGTGATAAGTTGTGGAAAATAATAATTTAGTTCCTAATTTTCCCCACAAAACCTTCCAAAAATGACTCAGGAATTTAACATCCCTATCTGAAACTATGGTCTTAGGTATACCATGTAATTTAACTATATTAGAAAAAAATAATTCAGCCACAACCACAACATCATTTGTTTTATTACAAGGTATAAAATGAGCCATCTTACTAAGCCTGTCTGCTACAACCATTATTTAATCCTTAGCCCTATTAGTTCTAGGTAAGCCTAAAATAAAATCCAAAGAAACATCAACCCAAGGTTGGTTAGGTACAGGCAAAGGAGTATATAAACCAAATGGTTTTGAAGTAGTTTTAGCCTGTCTACAAGCAACACAATTGACACAATACTTTAACACATCTTTCTTCATGTGAGGCCAATAAAAATGATCAGTTAATATGTTTAAAGTTTTCTGAAATCCTAAGTGTTCTATTAATCCACCATTATGAGCTTCTTGAATTAATAATCCCCTATAAGAACATTCAGGAATACATAACCTATTTTCCCTAAACAAATAACCTTCAGTGATAAAATATTTTCCTTGTGTAGAGACTTCACACTTTTTATAAATCTCCTTAAAATCAAGATCTTCCAAATATAATAGTTTAATACTAGAAAAACCCAACAAAGTAGTATCTGCAGCATTTAATAAAGCATATCTCCTAGATAGAGCATCTGCAACTACATTATCACTTCTTTTCTTATACTTAATCATGTAAGGAAAACTTTCAATAAACTCAATCCATCTACCCTATATCCTATTTAACTTTTATTGACTTTTTAAATACTTAATAGCCTCTTGATCAGTATTAATCACAAACTCTCTATGCCACAAATAATGTTGCCAAACATCTAAAGCCCTTACTAAAGCAAACAATTCCTTTTCATAAGTAGAATAATTCAGAGTACTACCATTTAATTTTTCACTAAAATAAGCTATTGGTTTGGCCTCTTGTGAAAGTATAGCCCCTATTCCTAACCCTGAAGCATCACAATCTAATTCAAACATCTTGTCAAAGTTAGGAAGGCTTAACACAGGTGTTTGGGTTAATTTAGTTTTAAGTGTTTCAAAAGAGTTTTGTTGTTCTAAACCCCACCTAAATCCATTCTCCTTCTTTGTTATGGTAGTCAAGGGAGCAGCTATAGTACTAAAATTCCTAACAAATTTCCTATAGAAAGAACACAACCCATGAAAACTTCTTACCTCAGTTACACTTTTTGGCACACGCCATTCTTGAATAGCTTTAAATTTATCTTTATCCACAGATATACCATATTTTCCAACCACAAATCCTAAGAAAACCACATTTTCTAGACAAAACCTAGATTTAGTTAAATTAGCATAAAGCTGTTCTGTTTTAAATACATCCAAATTAATCCTTAAGTGTTTCAAGTGTTCCTCTAAAGACTTACTATATATAAGTATATCATAAAAATAAACAACCACAAAATTTCCAATAAAATTCCTCAAAACATGGTTTAGAAGTCTCATAAAAGTACTAAGTGCATTGGATAACCCAAAAGGCATCACTAACCATTCATACAATCCAAAATTAGTTTTAAAAGTTATCTTCCATTCATCACCTGGTTTCATCCTAATTTGATGATACCCACTTTTTAAATCTATTTTTAAAGAAATAACAACACCATGTAAAAGATCCAACATCTCATCAAGTCTAGGTATGGGATATCTATACTTTATAGTTATCTTATTTACTACTCTACTATCTATATACATCCTCCAACTACAATCCTTTTTAGGTACTAATAGTACTGGAACTGCACAATGACTCATTGATTCCTTAATATATCCCTTATTTAGTAATTCAGATGCCTGTCTTTTTAATTCCTTAACTTCCTCTGGGTTAGCCCTATAAGTAAGTTTGTTTGGTATAACAGCTCCTGGAACAAAATCTATTTGATGCTCTATTCCCCTTAATGGAGGTAATCCACTAGGAATGTCCTTAGGAAAAAATTCACTATATTCTCCCAATAGTTGTTTCACAGCACTAGGTACTTCTTCACTTATTCATAACTGACACTCATAACACTCCTTATAAACCATCAAATACACATTGGCCTATCTCTTAATAGCCTTTCCTACATCCTTACTCTTAGCATAAAACTTAGATGTTCCTTTAATTTCCTTGGAACTAATCTTAGTCTCCAAACTTGGTTTAGATAAGTCCTTATAATCTGACTTAATTTTAATTTGGTCTTCAAAAATCTCTTTTGGATTCATAGGTGCTAAAACAATCTTCCTATCATCCTTTTGTAATGTATATCTGTTCTGATAACCATCATGTATTACCTTCCTATAATATTGCCAAGGTCTACCTAATAACAGGTGAGCAGCATGCATTGAAACTATATCACATAAGACAGAATCTTCATATTTTCCTAATTTTAAGGTTACTAAAACTTGTTGGCTAACTTTTACATCTCTTAACTCATTAAGCCACTGCAATCTATATGGTTTTGGATGTTTAGTAGTTGTTAAACCTAACTTAGACACTAACAAGGTACTAGCAGCATTAATACAACTACCACTGTCTATAGCCATGTTAAAGCATTTATCATCAATCAAACACCTAGTATGAAATATATTTTCTCTCTATATAGCATTAGAATTAGGAAGTTTGTTACTATTTAAAGCCATGTGTACTACAAAAAGATCTCTACTCACTGGTAGTTCTATTTCTTCTTCTGAATCACTATCATCCTCTCTGACTAAACTAATCTCCACATCTTCCTCTTTAGATTCAGATTCTATGTCTCCAGACTCTCTAATTAAAATGTTTCTCTTGTTTGGACACTCAGAAGCTATATATCCCAATCCTCCACATCTAAAAGATTTAATATCTCTAGTTTTGTTTGATCCATTCACAGGGTTTGTTATCACATTCTTACCCTTTTCAAACTTGTTTCCTGCCTTAGCCTCATTATTTCTACCTCTAGACTCAAATTTATTAGTATTCTTCCAATTTACAGAAGCAGTTCCCCCAAAATTTCTCCTTACTGTACTCTTAAACCTAATCCCAGGGGGTTTATATTGTCTAGACTTCTTTAATTGAATCTCTATCTTAGTAGCTATGTTTACCATTTCACCTAAAGTTCCACAAGGATATGATTCTATTTTATCAGCTATCTCAGAGTTTAGTCCACTCAAAAACCTAGCCATGGTAGCATCATCATCCTTAATAATTCCTGTTTTAATGATCAAGACTTCTAATTCCTTAAAGTAATCATCCACTGTTCTCATTCCTTGACTAATTGTTTGTAATCTCTTATGTAACTCCCTATAATAGTAACTTGGGACAAACCTTTTTCTCATTAAAATTTTAAACTCTTTCCAGTTCTGTATGGGTGGCTCCCCATATCTACGTCTAGTTAACACAAGATTTTGGTACCAAGAGGAAGCATACTCAGTAAATTCTACTACAGCTACCTTAATTTTCTTCTCATTCGAATAGTTATAACATTCAAACACTAGCTCTATCTTCCTTTCCCATTCAAAGTAATAATCAGGGTCATTTCTACCATTGAACCCAGGTATACTAAGATTAATATTATTTAGATTCCTATCAATGAATTCTAATTCCCTTTCTTGTCTATTGTTCTGCCTAGGTCTCCTATCACTATTGTTGGATACTTGGTCTTCCAATTCTTCTAGGTTAGCTATGAGTGGAATTCTAATCCTAGGGTCCATAGGATCCCTTCCTAATACCTCTGCTTGGTTAGTTTCAACTCTATTATGTTGTAACTCATTAATTCTTTTCTCTTGTTCTCCTATTCTTTGTTCTAAATTAGCAGACAATACAGCAAATTGAGCAGTCATTTGTTCTTGAAAAGTCCTAAGAGTTTCTAATAGATCATTATTGGAAACAGATTGATTAACAGATTACCCGCTGTTAGACATTATGAAATTCCTTTAATCTAATCAATTAACACAGTCACAAACAGTTAAACAGGATCAATTTATTTTAATAAATTCAGACAGACAAAAACACACAAAATAATTATTAAACATATTATAGTATCAATGAATATCAGATATGTCAACAAAATAGCATACACAAAATTTTCGAAGTAAATATCAGTTCGAAAATGATAGATAATTGAGAAAGAATGATATTACCGCGAGCACTTAAACAATTAGTCCACTTAATTAGGGACCCCTCATCTTGGAGGCCTTACTCCTTTCCCAGAACCAAAAGGTTTTGCCGGTTATTTAACCTCTATACTCAACAAGTGGGACAGAATAATATTTAGAAAGAAGTTGGTAATTAATTATCGCAGATAGTAGTATATAGTAAAAATACGATTTGAGGTTACCAACAGAAAATACGTCTCGAAATTAGTCAAGATCCAAATTCTTGACCGAACCATAGGTCGATTAGGTTTTTCTTTCAAGAACTTTGAAATAGCAACAAAACACTCCGATCGCCGGCGTAAGAGCAACGGAAATCGTCAAATCCTTCGTCGTTTGCAAACCCTAAAATTTTGCACTTCAGAAGTAGGGTTAGCAAAAACAAAAAATAATGAACCCTAAATGAAAAAGAACTTAGCAGTAACTATTAAACCACGAGCACTCGAATAATCAAGGCTCTGATACCAAATGATGGAAACCTGTTAGGGCTTCAAAAAAGGATTGAAGAAAATAATCGAGCGCGGGGCTCGCCTAAGGAAACTTCCAAAGGAGGATTCAAGATTTTAGAAGCAGAGTTTAACAACGGCAACTGAATTTGAGAGACAGAAGCGATCAAGAATTGATCAAAGACGGAGAGCAGAAGCAGAAGAAGGTGCAAGTGAGAGGTTCGCCGAGAGAGAGAGAGAGAGAGAGAGCGAGAGAAAGCTCGAGAAGAGTCAAGAATCAGAGTCATATATTAGCAAAACACTGTCCTCTATAGTCGATTATGCCCTTATTTATATTAGGCTTATAGACCGTATAATAATACAAAACGTAGCATACGATTCAGCCCAAATAACCTCACGATACACCCCACGTACATAATAAGAAAATAGGTCAGTGCTGGACACTCGACCAGCCCAAGAAAAATACGCCAAACTCTCCCCCAAAATAGAAGGAAATATTTATACATCAATTCCCATAAGCTAATATTAATTCTAGCTAATCATGGGTATTAAGGGTAGATTAATTCACAATCCAACTAATCCATTATTATGGATCGGGTGGCGGATTATACAACGAACCTAATTTCCATTAGCCTATTTCTACCGGCGAATGCATCACATGGGATTATATAAAAATAATAAAAAATTACATTTCTGCAACACTTCAGCAGCTGAATATGGATTTTAGAAGCAGAGTTTAACAACGACAACTGAATTTGAGAGACAGAAGCGATCAAGAATTGATCAAAGATGGAGAGCAGAAGCAGAAGAAGGTGCAAGTGAGAGGTTCGCCGAGAGAGAGAGAGAGAGAGCGAGAGAAAGCTCGAGAAGAGTCAAGAATCAGAGTCATATATTAGCCAAAAACTGTCCTCTATAGTTGATTATACCCTTATTTATATTAGGCTTCTAGACCGTATAATAATACACAACGCAGCATACGATTCAGCCCAAATAACCTCACGATACAGTCCACGTACATAATATGAAAATGGGCCGGTGCTGGACACTCGACCAGCCCAAGAAAAATACGCCAAACTCTCCCCCAAAATAGAAGGAAATATTTATACATCAATTCCCATAAGCTAATATTAATTCTAGCTAATCATGGGTATTAAAGGTGGATTAATCCACAATCCAACTAATCCATTATTATGGATCAGGTGGCAGATTATACAACAAACCTAATTTCCATTAGCCAATTTCTACCGGCGAATGCATCACATGGGATTACATAAAAATAATAAAAAATTACATTTCTGCAACACTTCAGCAGCTGCAGCCATTCAAATCCATAATCCATGTGCTGCATCAATATTTCCTAATCATTCACAAAATAAGACAAACAATTATATGTATAAAATGATTTACAGCAATTATCAAAATTAATTAAATACAATTTTTTAAGATTCATATCAGATATGGTTATCTGGATATCTCTATCTCTGTTTGGACTCTTAGTCCTCTATTTTTACTATTATTCCCTTATCTCTATTTCGTATCTTGTATCGCGGTAGAATCAAGTGCTTCTCAAATCTTGTTCCTATGTATAAGGTTACTTTTTGCTTGCACCCGACATAGACTAGGCATATGGAGTGCCTCTTCTATGTTGGATGTAGAGTAACACCCCAATATTTTATGTTTTGGATTCTACAATTAACTTTTTAAAACAAAGATTTTATGTTCTAAAATTTAGGGGTGTTAAAAGCTTATTCTATCTCTTTTCTTTGTTTAAAAATATAATTCCTAAGTGTTGAGCATTTCTTCTTTTTTCTCCCTTTTATTTTCTACGTGAAAATAGAGGCTTACTATTACAAGGTTTAGCTATCCCTTTTTTTTCCATTTTATACAAGGAAGGATTAAGGTTTTGATATAATTTGAAGATCTTATTTTTTGCCTCTATTCAAATTTTACTTTAGGGACAAGGTTAACTTAGGTTATTCTTAATTTTCTTTTGATTCGTATTTAATAATTTTTGAAAAAGAAGTATTAACTATTTTTAATCTTTACTCTCTTAGGAAATATAGTTCTTAATAAAAACTATAAAGGTATAAGTTATGATGTAAGAAGATTATTTGGAGGTATGACATTCTTATCTCTAATATAAAAAAGGTATTGTGTTATTTTTTATGGTTTCAAGATCTTTACATACTCTTATGATGTGTAAGTGTTATTTTGAGTTATAAGATTTGAACATGTGATAATGATGTATTCTCGTATATTTTATGCTATGTTTTAAGTATTTTGATATTGCATTTAAGTTTCATGAAATTTAATCATAATCTTGTCGAGTATATATTCCACTATGTTTTATGTTATTCCATATGTGGAGTATGTCCTTTTATATGTTTCATAATATATAAGTATACTTATTTTAATTTGGAAAGTATTGATGATTTTCTATTATGTGTGGATTGTGGGTCTTAGCAATATTATTCATAAACAAGTTGATAATTTTGTTATACCCTTCTATTGATTGTGCAAAGAGTCACTTGGTTTTGACTTCCTAATCTGTTGGTTGAAAGAAAAACCAATTATTTTGATGAAACTAATTCCTTTAAATAGTCAATCGATATGCCAAACATATCAACTAGTCGCCTTATGATGAGAGAAATTTTATCCAAGGCTTAGACACATCAACTAGTCTGGCTAAATTTGTCGAATTGTTCCTATAAGCAGTTTATTAATTAGACCAACTAGTTAACTTGTTTCACAATATTATTATTTCTCCTTAGGTCTAGTGCAACCAAACCAATAGTAGTCCTACCAACATATCAATAGGTCCTTCAAGGATTTTCCATACTTCCTTATAATTTGACGATCTTTGTTTTAAACGTATATCGTATTTTTTTCATGAAATTGTAACATATAAATCATGATTTTAACCATGCTTAATCACAATTAATTGAAATCTAAATGATGAGTTTTGTTAAGTGGCTTGCATGCCTTATACTATTAAGTCTAGTGTCACCTTTAAAAACCTTATTTTGTTGCTTATATGACTTGTCTTGTAATTGGTGCTATCACTTGGAAATACCTAATTGGTTATAAATGGAATTAAATTTTGATATGTGATATCACTTAGTAATTATTATTATTGAAACTAAGATTTTAGTTGAATAAGTTTCTCTAACTCTTGTGGTAGGTAGCCTAGAGTTTGTGGGTGGGTGGCCTAGTGTTTTTAGCTTTTCACCTTGTACCTAATTTCTTCTCTACCCTATTGTGCTTATTAAGGATTATGCACATTGTAGGGAAATAACTAGGTGTTGATATAAAAAGCAATCCGGAAAATTCCAAGATCTAATTGAGATAACAATCAGAACAAAATAGCTATTACGAAAACAATAATGACCCTTATTACATACAATACTAGTGATTATAGGGAGAATTAAGTATTCCTCGCAATATGAATCAGTATATAATTCTCTCACAAACATAAGAGGGCACAAGATGAGAAGGTTTGGATAAGCTAGACAACATAACGTTCATTACTAGGATTGTATACACATCTATTTATAGAAACACATAACTAACACAAATATATGGTAGAAAGTAGGAAAAAATAGTATGTTTTCATACACATGGACCCCTATGTTTTTTTATAACTATCAAATTTTGCAAAATAATGGAGAACCAAGTACACGAAGAAAACATGAAGGCCCAATATTTTCTTACTTTATCTCTTATTGGTTCCAAACTTTTCCAAGCACCATTATGCATCAATCCATTCTTGTCTACACTTACAAATATAAGTCATGATCTCAAAATCTCCACCTTGATATACTATTTATAACAATAATAAATAGAGTAACAAAATATCATCATAAACCCCTAGGTCCTAAGAAATCTTCATGGAAAATTAACACAAGCAACCAATGGATCATCAGCATGAAAACTAGATCAATATCAGAAGTAACTCTTGGTATTGTTCTAGCCTCACAAGCTAACACTTCGAGCTAAATAGCACTATCAACTCCAGCCATAGCAACCCACATAACCTGAGAACCTCAAAGGTTGAACACTAGCACACTAGTGTACCTTTGATCATTCCGACCACGATAAAGATAACACTAACCTATGAACAAGGTAGTAGACAACACATACTAGTCATAATCTGATATTGTATGCACCAAGTACCTCAAAATCTACACCATACCTAAATAAGGTATCTTCAAATAACTCACAATTGATATGCTCAAAACATGAGAAGTAGAATGGTCATTAATAATCACATTCTACATCAAACATATCATAGCTATAGAGTATGAACTAATGACTAAGTAAGCCACCATAACCACTTTAGATTTGGGAACAAACAAAGTCTTTGTCTTGTTCTGTTTAGGCATGTATTTTACTACAACAAGTAAAAATAGAAACAAAATAAAAGAATAATCATTAAAGCATCGCATACCAATCTATACCATCTATAATAGAAATAACCTCCACCTAGTATGAAGAATCCAATAGAATCTCCTACTTCACCTTCTTACCAAGAAGTAATTTAGATTCAGAAAAGGAAACTAATCTTGATTTCATTAAGTTATAAAATAAGGAGCCCCTAGTCATATCAATGACACTCTTGTGTCTCAGTCGCATCGCATGGTCCCAAGAATAGCAACATTTAAGTCAAACACTCTTATTGTTACCTCAAAAACACTCTCAATAGTTGTGCCAACAAGCTCATATAATATTATGACCCATTTGCTAAGGACTATCACCACATCCTCTTTAGAAACCTTCAATGTTCCATTCCCTATGGCACACCTATAACCTTTATTATTCAAGGAACAAAAAGAAATTAAAATCTTGTTCATCTCAAGAACATGATAAACACTATACAATATTCTAACCACACCATCATGAACCCTCACCCTCATAGTCCTAATCCTAGAAACTCTGTACGAAGCACCATTTACTACGACAACAACTCCACCTCAAACATTATCATATGTCTTGAACCATATTTTATTAGGAAAAACATTATAGGATCACCTAGAATCAATAATCCATCTATCAGCCAATCTTGTTTGTTAATCAATAGTAGTTAACACATCACAATCACCGTTGCCATTAACTATGGCAATGTCATCCTCTTCAGATACACCATTAGCAGTATCTATAATATTCTTATTAGGGTAGTATTTCATAATATGACCTTTCTTGTGAAAACCATCGTAGAAAAAATCCTTAAATCTATCCTTCCATGATTTAGAAGTTTTTTTTTGTCACCACACCCCTTTTCCACATACCTTACACAACATGAGTCACCTAGACATGCTCTAGTCAATTGATTCTTAGTTAATTCATGTCATAGATAGAAATTATTAATACCTAAAAGAACTAAATCATCATTCATATTCAATATAATCTCCCAACAATTTTCATAAGCAACAAACAAAGGACACAACAACATAATAACCGTATCCTCATAATCTAATTTAACATATATATTATGAAAATCTATAACAATAGATTGTTCATCATGATGATATTTCAATGACTTATCTCACCTAATTTCAAATCATGAATCTAAATCTTCAACAATAAATTATTTACCACAAATCACGTTATATATAAAGATTCCAGCTTCAACAACAAGGGAGTAACAATTATCTGCTCCGACCACTCATTGCAAAATCTCATTTAACAAACACTATTGTATGTTGGATATGGTCTTCAAATCCATATCCCTAAACTCATCATCAAACATCATTTATGGCTTATCCACATTCCTAGATAATGCCTTCCCCATGTCATTCTAAATAAGGACCACCTTTATCATCAATTTCTATAGCCCAAAATAAATAGGATGATCAAATCCTTTAATATCAAAACTTGTAAATGCCATACCAATAAAGATCAATCACAATCTCATAGTCTAATACAAATTATAGGGGAACACCCATGACATTATCTAACTATCCATTGGGAAAATTCTAAGAGCTATTTGAGATAACAATAAGAATATAATAACAACTAGGGAAACAATGGTTATCTTTATTGTATACAACACTATTGATTACAAGAAGAATCAAAAAATGGTCACAATATCAATTAGCATACAATTATTTTAATGGAAACAAGAAAGTAAAGGAGGATAGGATTTGGATAGGGCTCGATGGTGCACCACACATTTCTAGCATGAGCCCTTACAATGTTTCATGCAAATTTCTTTTCTAGTAATTCAAATAATAATACTACGTTTGTATGGTCACTATGATGATATAAATTCTATCGCCATAAGTAGGAGATGATCTATAAGGTTACAACTCTCAAATTGAATATGTCAAGGATGATTTTGTGGGCTAGTAGTTGGTAATTTCCGGGGATGGAGATTTACTTTCCATTTAGTTATGATTTATTCTAACTGACTTAGATGGGTTTTGGGTAATGCACCATTTATATAAAACCAGAATTTAAAAATTATACTTAATTAGTGATGATATTTTTATGTGAGGTTTTATATTAAATGTGATTTTTATTATGTGTATTACCATTAAAAATTAGATATACATTTACTTTCCATTTAGTTAGGATTTAGGCTAACCAATTAGATAGGTTTTAGGTAATACACCATTTATATAAAATAAAATTTAAAAAATGATATGTGTGGGAATACATAATTTTCAAATTGGTAAAAATAATTCTCAATTAGATTGGAATTAAAAAGAAGAAGGTTTTATAGTCATGAATTAATTGTAGATATTCACATGTGAAAAGATAATTGTGTGGATGATTCGAATATGGTGTTGATGGTTTTGTGGTGATGATGATTTGAATTTGATGGATAAATGTGAAATATGATTCGACAATGATGAGATGATGATGAAGATGATTTGATGATTAGGGTTTGAAGATGGTTGGTTTATTAGGTTATGGTTAGAGTTAGGGTTTAGTTTTGAAAATTAGGGTTGGAGTTAGGGTTTGGTTTGAAACATAGTGTTAGCGTTTCAAATTAGAGCGTCTATTTTAAAATGTGTTTGGACGATGAATATGGCTAGAAGGGCATAGGTTATGGAATTTAGAAAAGATAGTACTTAATCTCTAATTCACACATATTTGATTAAATTTGAGATGAACTCACAAAGAATTTAATACTTGAAATTTCCACCAAGTTCAATTCAATCAATAACATATCTCTAATTATAGGTTCTATGGCTCTATATAGACAAGCTACAAATTACAAGATACTAGCTAAAATGTATTATTCTTCAATAGATACCTAGCTAGATGGTACTAGAATATAGAATATGCTAAAAGATACTAGATTATAGAATATTTTTCAAAAAGGTAGATTTATGCTACTTTATTCTCTAGCTAATCTCTAACTCTACTAATTAATTAATTAAGTGAATCAACTAATATGCATCTCTAAGCTACATATTATTTCCATCATGCACGTAGCCATGTCTTCCATGCATGCTATGCACATGTAAGTATACACCTAATAGCTTGTATGACATGCTTCATCTATTACTAGAAATATAACCATCCACTTATCTTCAATTTTGTGGGAGATCCTTTCTAAATGAAGAGTAATTGGTTCCGTAATTATGAATGTCAATTCTTAAGAATTTTTTCCTACATCAACAAATTTATAATTATTAGTTATTATATTGTTATAGGATGTTTTATATTAATTGTGTTTTTATTATGTGTACTACTATGAAAAATTAGATATACATTTATATAAGGTAAAACTCAGTAGAATTGAGGTGATTAGTTTCAAATCTTTTTTAGGCCCTAACTTATACCCCTTTAATTGAGGAACCCTAATTTTACTAACAAGATATTTTTTCCCAATTCAACTATTCTTAATAACATCTAATTTTGTTAATAATTTTTCCTATAACTAGGAATCTCTAAACTATTCAAATCCTTGACGACTCCATATCCTACTATTCACTTGATAGTAGCATCTGCCTCTCGTACTCTTCTCATCCCTTTTTCTCATTTGATCACACACCTTATGCCCATATAATCCATTATTCTTCCCTATGTTTGTGTTTTGATCCCACAAAAAGAAAATATTTTACTCTATTCCTCATCCCCTAGATATATATAGCTTCCATTCACTATAATCCCATATTTCTCCCTCTTTGTCTTGCCATTGTCATTGAATCTATTTGTATTGAGTGTTGTAACCTAACATCACAGTTTTAAGAATCATACCCCGTAAGTTGGTATAGTTGGTAAACCAACAAATTTATCAAGTCACCAGCCATATTGTATGTATCCGTCATCAGGATCTCAAAACTAGTGAGAATTGGTCAAAAACCTATTAGACTAGTGAAAACGATGAATCAATCAAAAAACATACTGGTTGAACTAGTTGGGAATCAGTCAAAGTCATGTATAGTTTAATTTTTTTATTTATTTTTTATTTTTTACTAAATATGTACCACTATTCCAACCAATCCAAACTATTGGTCCAATCACTAAACTAATGAACCAGTTATAATATCAGTTTGATTACATGTCTAGTTTTTAAAACTATACCTCATATTGCCTTCCTTTTACTGCATGAGCAACTTATATTGCACCTCAATTGGGATTTTAAGCAATTTGTTGCACCTTATTAGGAACGTAAGCAACTTACATTACTTGGCCTTATGTTGTGTCCAACATTAAGTAAACTCTCCACTTTAGTGAATTTTTTTTAACAACATGAGCAAGTGCCCTTGCCTCACCCTATTCTATATGACTCCCTTATATAACACATTTCTTTGTGGTATTAGAAGATTTCATGACACTCCCTTATAGTTTGGTAATCTCACACTACTATTCTCTTAGAGTGTACATTTCTCTCGATGTTGTACTCTAATTGCATTATCAACTTCCATAATCTCCCTTATTCTATGATTATTTTCTTAACATTTTTATTGAGTTGGATTTAGTTAATTATGATGATTATAGTGTTCTATTAGATGGTAATATATATTTTGTTGTGTGTTTTTGATCTAGTAATCCTCAAGGTGCAATGGAGAAGATAACTTGTGTGCTTTCGTATAGTCTACATTTAGATAACTTTAGTTATTTATGAGATGGCAGAAATTATGTGTGAGTGTGGTAGGTTATTTGGTTTTAGAATCATGATAGGATTTTATATTATGTAGGTGCTTTCAAATTCATGATAAGATGATAATATGCTTTTAAAAAGTTAGTACATACGTTCATTATACCATTATTTAATAGATATATGCACGTGTTATACATTAAGCAATTAAAGTGCACATGCTTAGGGTTTTGCTAGCGTTTTCATCCTTGTCAAGTTATGATATATATTACCTATTAAGTGTTCTAAGATTATCATTGCATGTATAGCTACAATTGATATAATTAGCATGAAATCATGTAAGTATAATTAAGGTTAGATTATTTGGACTGCTATTCACTTATTCTAGGTTTAGAAAGGACTCTTTACAAGCACTATGATATAATTGCCATCTTTAGTGGCATGTCATACTATAAATATTTATACATGTGTTTCATAGAAGATATGAGCCATTATATATGTATGATTAGGGTTTGTGTACATAATTGCAAATAACATGCATAATGAAAAATATACTCATGTGCTAAGTCTTAAAAATTACCAACACACTAAAATATTAGAGATCATTATCTTATCCTTTCTATGAAAAATTTCTTAATAATAATGTTTGGTACAAAATTAGTTAATAATGGTGTAATTAGGTTTTTGGAATAAATTTTGGTCATTTCTAATCCAATGCACCAATTGTTAATAACTGGACATATTAACCTTAGTGTTGAATTTTTCTTTGGCATAGGCCATTCGATTTTGGTTTTAATTTAATAATTGGAAATAAAAGCAATATGGTTAAGTTTAAATTGAGATTTTTGTGCATTAGAGGATATTTTATATTTTTTATCAATTTATAAAACATTAATATTTAAATTTGAAGCCCTAGAGATTTTGATTGGTTACTACATAGGGGTATAAACTTAAGGACTTGGTGTAGCCCTAGGCTTGAGTTTCACCAGAGTGTTTTTGTTCCATAATATTTCCCTTCATCTAATATAACTTGTTCTTCAAACTTTTTGGGGGTATTGATATTAAGGATTAGGTAACCAAGGAGGATTAAGGGTATTATGTTATGTTGTTACACCAGTATGACCTAATGTATGTTAGTGTTCTTGAGATCAAGGGTAAGGGTATTGTGTTACCTTTATGTACTAGTACGATGAAGTGTACCTCAAAGTCTCGAGATTGATATTTTCTCCTTATCAAAAGTAGAAAACAAGGAAGTAGAATTTTGATATTCTTGGGATTGATTTTGATTGTTGGTTTGATAGTTGCCTTAGTGTTCTAACTTGGTATTTGAAAATGATTTGATTAGTAGGTTCGATTAAATATTTTGATATGGTTATTATTATTTTTATAACTGATATTAAATATTTAAATATGTTGGTTGTTAAGCATGAGATCTTGATGTCATATATGATATCGTATGTTATTTTTTATGTCATTATCCTATGAGTTTTTTGCTCTAGGTATGTGTAACATCTCTAAATTTTCTACCCTTTGCTTTTAAGTTTTTTTCCTTTATATTCAAAATTAACCCATAAATCTTGGCCTAATTATTTTATTATTAACCTTTGACCTATAGCTTGAATAATTTCCTAAATATTTTCACCAATTACTCTAACTCTTTCCTTTTTTTTCAACATATCTTAAATGTTAAAATTTTTTAGGATTATTTTTCTAATCCGACATCCTAAAGTGTATATATATACGACCTATCATTTTCCCTCAAGATTTACCCTTCACTTGATCCATTTCCCTCCCCAAAACACTCTCCTTGTCTCCCTCTTAGCTCATTCTACAATCTTCACTAATGTCCATATGCATCTCCCAAACCATACCCCTTGTCCCCATCTACATGTATATGTATACATAAAAAATCATTTCCTCAACCACAAAACCCTCCTCCCCCCATCTTCATCTAGCCCATTTTCCAACCATTTCATTTTTTGCAACCAAGTAGTCATGCTCTCTCTCTCTCACTTTGTCTCATTTTGTTTTGCAAGAAACAACCTAACCCCTTTGCACTCTCTTGCCCTTTCATTACTCCCTCCATAAAATCACCACCTCATCCCATTCACCAACCCATTCTCTTGATCCCCCTTATACTTCCTGCACCATCCTCATACAACAACTAAAACCTCTACACCCTACACATAGCCTAAGTAGCCCCTCCTCTTACTCCCTTTGGTTGTTTGATTTTCCCTAGTAAGGCAACCTCTCTCACCATCCCAACCCATCTGCACACACACTGACACACACGCGCACACACATACACATATACACATATATACACAAACATACACCCTACAAACATACTCAAATTCTTCCCCCAATTACCTTTCCCTTCTTTTTCCCTATTTTTTCTATTTGGTTTCATTTCCATTCTAACCATCACCATCTAACATACTCGCCATCGACCACAAATAACAACCCTCCCTAGCCCTCCATTTTGTTTGATAACTCCTAGCACATTACCCACTTATTACCATCTCCATAATTGACAATTTTCTTTTTCTCATTGTTCTCTATTTCTCCTTGTTCTCCCTTCTCCCCTGTCACACCTTGCTTTCTCTTCTCTTCACCTTCTCCACTCCCTTCCGTTATGCAACACAAGAATATGGCATTTCTTCCCATTTAACTTTGGCACCACCTTCTATAACCAACCACCCTTTTTTGACCCTCTCTAGCAAGACCACCTACTAGTCTCTACCACTACTACCTCAACCTGATACCCTAACCAATTGGCCTTATAGACATCCAACACCTCTCTTTTGTGCATTGATGATGTTGTGCATACAACATGAGGTGTTTTTGTTTTCCTTGAAATTAATAGTACTAAATTATTAATATTAAGGATATTTTAGTAATTTTAGAAAATAAAAATGTTAATATTATGGTTATTATTTTCTTTTTTGAATATTAATATGGTAAGTGTAATATTATTTTTAGGTTTGAAAGTTTGATTAACAAGGTCTTGTAATTTTATTAGGATACCGTTAATTGGTTTTTGTTGGAATATAGATAAATTTTATGCTTTTCTAAAATATTAACCATCATATGATAGCATATTAAGATTTAGATGTATAAACTATGTCAAGTATGTTGCTATATTATAATATTTATACTTTACTAAAATGGTTAATATTACATGATAACATATTAGGGTTTTTGAGTTCAAACCATGCTAAATATGATTGTTATATTTTAACTTTTATACATTACTAAAATGATAGATATTAAATGATAGCACATTATATATTTCGTATATAATATATGTTAAGCATAATATCCTACATTATAATTATGTGTTTATTATTGCTATCAAAAAAATCAATAAAAGGAGTATATTATCTTATGTAAAATAATTTACATAAAAAAGTATGAAAAAATAATTTTTATAATTATATAGGACATATAGGTGTAAAATGATAGTTTGATCATGGTGAGGTAAATTTGTGTAAAAATCAATTATTGATGTGAGCCCTAGGGGTATTTTGGACATTTTTGAGTGTGTCATTATATTTTACTAGCAAACATGTTTAATGTGTATTATGTATATTTGTGCATGCGATTATGTGTTCCTTGGTGTATTACATGCGCATGTTAGGGTTTTATGTGTTGAATCTTACAGAAGAATAAAATAGTCATTTAGCTTATTTATAATTTAATTGCATGATAAATAATTGAATTATTAAGTTTTAGCCTTTTCATGAAAAATTAATAAATAAAATAGTTTTAGTACTCAAAGAGGATGTTAATATAGTAATTTTGGTTTGAAGGGTGTTTTGATCACATTTGGCCTGATGCACCCAAGTGTGAATCATTAAGCCTAATATTGCATTAGTATATCTTCATGATTGAACTTAGCAATGATCTTGTTTATGGATACATCTAATAAGTGGAAAATAAATAAAATGGTTGAAGTATAAAATGCGGATATATGACATTGATTGTGATTTCATGATCACCTCAATGAAATACTAATACTTAAAATAAAAGTCCTTGATACTAAGAATAGTGAATCTTTAGGGGTTTCTAAATTGAAGATGTGGTTAAGTCAACTATTGATGCTAGATTATTGTTGTTGTGCCTTCATTCCCTAGCTAGGTCCTTTATCTTACATTATTTAGCTCTATAGATTGATAGATATACTTATTGATTATGTGCCCTCATCGGTAGAGTATTGTGTTAATTTATGTATTAGTGCAACTAAGGTATCTCTGCTTCATTAGATTGATAGTTGATAGGATATTATGCTACAATGGGTATGAGTATGACTGGAGTAGCTTAATGTTTCTAGGTTGATTTAATCTCTAATATCAATAGTAGCCTTTTTACCTACCTATGGTGAGGTAATAGCTTTTGTGCCTATATGTTGTGAGGTTGTAGACACTATGCCTAATTATGGTTCATTAGTAGTCTTTATGCCTCCATATTGTTTGGTAACAAACTTTATACCTACCTGTGTATTTGTAGCACTCTTTGTACCAACTTATGATGATGTGGATTTCCATTGGTCTTGTCACAATTCACCTACTAGTTTAGTTATGAATATTTATTAGTATTGATATGTGTAATACATTGTTATCATTTTAGTTTTGGTTTGATGCTCTTTCTAATTATACTTCAAAGAGAATCCCTTGGATGTTCAATTAATAAGTCTCCATTCTTTCTAACGTGCATGTTTGAAAAACATACGTCCTTGGTTTGAACTAGATATATGAATTGTTGTTGTATTTCCATTAATACATATAGATTTCAATATTTTATAACATGTTTTGTTTTATGCATTATATATGCTCCATAATGGTTTCTCATATTGGTTTAGTATAATAGATTACTTAGTATAGTTATATTAAAGGGTTTCTTTCATGGGTTGCTACCTAATTCATGGGCATTAGACTTTATAATTCAATTTATGTGTGAAGTTGAAAGATTATATTTTAGATTGAGAGCTTGGGACTATCTGGTATCCTTTTTATTATCTTGCTCCCAAGTGTATTTGGACACTTGTGTCCTCCCCTATTTCCACTCTTTAAGTTTTTTATAGTATGACGTTGTTGATTTTCAAAATGATATCAATTTGTTTATTATCTCTAATTTGAGTCTTGTAACTGTATTATTAATTTAAGTTGACTAATGATTTTACCCTTAGGACTTGGTACGTGAATGGCAGAGGAAACTGTTCATCTATATTATTTCAGCATCTCTGATTAACTACTCAAATGAAATTTTTTAGTTCATAATTTTGGGGGTGTTATAAGTGGTATTAGATCTTGTGGTTGTTAAGAATTTGGTTTTGGTCAGGCACTTGATTATCACAATCATAAATTTTGTAACTAAAAAAATGTATATTTCCTTCTCTTAGTGTTCTTAAACCTAGATTAGTCTTGAGTGTATTTGAGTGTTGGTAGCCTTGGTAGATCGGTGCACTTATTGACAAGGTCTTCTTTTGGGATTCAGAATCCATTTGTAGCTCCAAGAGGAATTGTATGGAGGCTATGGGAATGAAGACGAGGATGTACTACTTCTTATCTTACTACAAATAATCTAGCTAGGATGATATATTGGTTTTGCAGGAATGGTAGTAGTTGATCATATGAAGAGCCTTAATGCACTTCAGGAGCCTAATGATCTAATAAGGTAATTATTAGTAGGGCATCGATGACGTAATCAGTTGAAGAGGAGTCCATATTTTGGAATTAGGAAAACTATAAGTTTTTGGATGAGTTCCTTTGCTTTGATTGTTAGTGTTGTGCTTAGTGAATCCTTGGATTAGGGATTTTAGTTTTTATGGGGTAGTTGCTTCCCAAGATACCTTGTGTATACTTACATGTTTTTCAAGTTGTGCAGTGTGGACTTTACGGATGAAATTCATTTTAAAGGGGGTAGTGATATAACACCTAAAAATTTTTGTAACCTTTTTTTTGTAATTGTTCCTTTATATTCAAAACTAACCTGTAAACCATGGCCTAATTCTCCCACTACCTTTAGCCCATCTATTTTCCCACTAAGCTTACAAGCCCTACCAACCTAACCCATTTGCATATATATATGCATACATACCAATAACTTCCTCAACCAATGCTAAACCATATCACCCTTCTGTTTCCCTTCCCTCTTTATTCCATTTTCTTTCATTTGCATCAAAACCATCATTACCTACCACCCTAGCCACTGACCACCAAAACAACACTCCATTACCCTCCTTTTCTTTAGAGAACTCCTAGTAGAAACACCTTTTAACATTGCCATAAAAAAAATCCTTTCCTCTTCTACTTCTTTTCATCTTCTTCTTCCTTCTACACTACCTCACCTTGCTCCTTATTCTCCTCACCTTCGGCACTCTGACCCATTCTACATCCTTAAGCTACATCAAAAACTATCATTGCTTCTCCTTTTCACTTCGACACCGCACCCTAAATCCAAGCACCCCTCTTCAACTTTCTTTATCACTACCACCCACTAGTCTCCGGCACCACCACCTTACTCTACCACCTCAACTAGCTAGCCTTGCAGTCATCCATCGCCCCTCCCTTCCTTATTGTTTATGCTATGCATGTAACATGAGTGTGTTTTATTTTCCTTTAAAATTATTTTACCCAATTATTAATAGTAATAGTATTTTGGTAATTGTCAAAAATAATTGTTATAATATTTTAATTATTATTTTATTTTTTACATATTAATAAGGTAATTGAGGTATTGTATTTAGGTATAAATTTTTAATTAGCCGGACCATGTAATTTTAGTAGCATATTGCTAATTTGCATTTTGTTAGAAAATAGGTAACTTTCTTACTTTACTAAATTGTTAGCCGTCCCTTGATATCATACTAAGGTTTTGATGTGTATATTATGTTATTTTTTTTTCTACTTTATTTTAACTTTGATAATTTACTTAAATTGTAAATATTGCATGATAACACATTAGTTTTTTTAATGAAAAAATAATGCTAAGTTTTTTTGTTTTATGGTAACTGTTATACTCTACCTAAATGATAAATATTTCTTGATATCATATTAGGGATTTTGTGTACGAAAGGTGTTAACCATAATTTTTTATGTTATAATTGTGTGTTTATTATTGTTATCATGAAAATTAGTAAGAAGAGCATGTTATATTATGTAAAATTATTAAGATTCAAAAGTATGGAAAGATAATTTTTATAATTATGCATGACATATACCTGTAAAATGATACATTGAGAATGCTTAGATAAATTTATACAATAATTATTATTGGTATGTACCCAAGGGGCAATTTTGTTGTTTGTGAGTGTGCTATGATATTTACTATGATAAATACTTCTAATGTGTGTTATGTATCGTTGAAGATGAGCTTATTTGTTTGTGGATGTATAAGAGACACATGTTAGGGTTTTATGTGTTGAATTGAATATAGGAAAAACATTCATTTAGCTTATCTAATTATTTAATTGGATTTTAAGTAATTTAATTAATAGGTTTTGGAATTTTTATAAAAATTAATAAATGAAATACAATTAGTCGTTATAGATGATGTTAATGTGGTAATTTCATTCTCTGGAGCATTTTGGCCATATTTAGCCGAATGATTGCAAGTTTGAGTACTTAAGCCTAGGATAGCCTTAGTATAATTTTAATGATTGACATTGATAATGCTTTTTTTCATGGCTATATCAAATAAATAGGAAATGAGTAAAATGGTGAAATTATGGAATTAGAAGATATATGATTGATTGTGATTTCCTTATCACCTTAATAAAATATTAAAATTTAAAGTGAAAGATCTTAAGATTGGAAATGGTGGTTCTTTAGCCGTGGCTACCTAAAAGGTATAGTTTATCCCATAGTTGATTATGAATTTTTACTAGTGTTTCTTCATGCCCTAACTGAACCCTATATCTTACTATATTTAGTACTTCCGACTTATATAGGTTATACATACTTATAGATTAGGTGTCCTATTAGTAAGGTATAGAGTTCCTTAGTGTATTGGTGTGACTAGTGTACCTTTATATCCTTAGGTTGATAGTCGGGAGGATATTATGTTGGCTTGGGTATTTGTAAGACTAGAGTACCTGCTTGTGTCTATATTTATTTGAACTTCCGATGACTAAATAAAAATAGAAATGATTATTATTAGATTATTAGATTTGTCGGTTGTAGCCTTTGTGCCTATTTATGATTAAGTAGTAGCCTTTCTTCCTATGTATTGGTAGTATACTTTATGCCTAACTATAGTTCAATATTTACCTTTATGTCCTTCTATTGCTAGACAACAGCCGTTGTTCCTACCTTTATATTGGTACCATCCTTTATTCCTACCTCAGATGTAGTGAATTTTTATTAGTCCTGACCTTGTGGGACTACTTGTGAGGTTATAAATTTCTACTAGTATTGATAATGATATATGCAATATATTGTTATCTTCTTCCTTTTTGGTTGATGTTGTTTCTAATTATACTTCAAAGAGCATATCTTAAATGTTCAATTGGTATGTTTCAATTGTTTCAGATGTGTGAGTTTGAACAACATATGTCCTTGGGGGTAATTGGTTACATGAGTGATTATCATAATTTAATTAACACATGTACATTTCAATGCTTTATACCATATCTTTTTGTATGCCTAGTATGTGTTCGATGCCAGTTTCTTATATTGGTTTAGAATACTGGGTTGCTTAGTACTATTATGTTAAAGGATTCCTTTCATGGGACCCTTTCTATTTGACTTATCGTGGTCTTTGATGGTTAGCTTACGAGTTTCGTCAAATATTTGTAGTTTAGATTGAAAGCTTAAGAGTATGTCGTGTCCTTTTTTTTGTCTTGATGCTAGTTGTTTTTGTTCTCTTGTTTCCTCTTATATTTTTTCTCATTAAGTTTTGTAACATTAGATGTTGTTGATTTTCAAAATGATATCAATATATTTGTTCTCTTTAATCTAAATCTTTTAACTATTATATGAATATAAGGAGATTAATGATTTTATCCTTATAATTTGGTAAGAGAATGGTAGAGGAAACGGGACTTGTACCAAGTAAAGTGGTAACACCCTTTGTCTAAATTATTTTACCTTCCTTAATTAAATCTTCAAATGAAAGTTTTTTTTTTCAAAATTTTAGGGGTGTTACTGTATGTTTTCATATTGTGTGATTTTCTATAATGTGATCATGCTACCCTCTTGTAAGGTATTGTGATTTATATAATACAAGAAAGTCATATTCATACTATTTTTGTAGATGATGATATGAAGACCATGGAATGGTACGAAGCACATAGGAGTGGTACATATATGTGGGTCCCTTAGGAAGAGATTCCATAATAGTAATGGGCCTTTTGGTCTAATAGTGTCTTACCTTAGAATCTAATGCCCCTTATTGTATTTTGATTATCACAGTTATGCAATGAAAATTTATTCGTAACTTTTATCTTTATTATATTCTTTTATTTATGCTACTTTATTTTAGATCTAACATACTTTAAGTTTGAGGACGTGGTATGAGAATGGTAAGAGAACAACATACATGTTATGTATGGCAGTAATAACCTTTATTTTTGAAATTAGTGCTTGTACAACATGAAATTCTCAATTAAAAAATTGGGGGTGTTATATTTTTCCCACTTTGTTGGGGTGTTTTTTTCTTCCTTCTCACCATTTAAACATATTACTTCGGTTCTTGTATTTTGATTTTGTAACTCTCTTTTATTGATACTATTTTCATCCTTGTCAATGTTACTATTTAATTATAGAGCATGCATCCTTTAGGTCTTTGTTAAGTTTTAACCTTGTATCAAACATGTGTTAGGTGATAATTACATCTCTTCCGTTGTTGATTTGGTTGTGATATTCCCTAGTTTTATTTTTATTCTATTTTTATATTGTCATTAAAATTAACGTTTCACGTTAAATATTTTATTGGGTGTTAGTAGCTTATATAGGAACCCATTGTTTGAATTCCTAATGTTTCTTTATGTAAATATATTTCTTTGGCCTTGTTTGAGTTTATAGAATCCAATGTTGTTTGTTTGCAAGTGTAGGTTTTTGGTTTGGATTTGGCGTTAAATTTCTTAGTTGAATATAATTATAACTTTATATGTTATATGTTACCTCCATATGTAGTAGCTATATAGATTGTAGTTTCTATTTTCTAAGATAGTTTATTATTATAGGACTTAGAATCATGTGAACTGGTGACTGTATTTCATGGAGACAGTTGGGGCTTATATGGAGAAAGAGATTCTACATGAAAAGGGTCCTCAGATGTCATTACTGCCTCCTTTTTGATGCATATACTAGAGGATTAACTTCATAAGGTTGTTCATCACCACCCATCTATCTTTGAAGGTTAGAAAGACCCATTTATTTTAGAGTGCTTACCATGGGACATAGAGAATATCTTTGTGTCTTTTCGTTCTTTGAAGGATAAGCAAGTGGTTATTGGAGTATTCCACTTATGGTGGCATGTTGTTTGATAGTGGAGAGGTCAGTAGTTGAGAGGAGTGACAACTAATCATCGAGAGCTTTTTATGGAGATTATTAAGGATTATTTCTATTATAATTTGATATAGGAGCACCTATAGATCACTTTCAATCTTTTTCTTCAAATGATTCAGTATAAGAAGAATTAGCATAGTTGGAGATGTAACACATTGTGCTTGAAAATTATTATACTTCTAATGTTTTTCATGTAATTCGTGTAGGTGTTGTATATGTTTACAAGAATCTCATGCTATTGAAGATATTTGATGTAAAATACAATGGCATTGGCGTTAAGGAAGAACAAGGATACAAGACAAAAAGTTAGACTTCATATGATTACACCTATGTTTTACATTATTAAAGTTGTGTATATTTTTTTTTATTTTATACTTTATAATACTTGTAAATTGTTATTGTAACTCTTTCAATATGTTATCATGAATTAGGGTTAATTTCAATAATAACATCCAATTAAGGGTATTATTAATGAAAAGGCATAGATGGGTGCTGATATATATAAAGCCATGTACATATTGATTTTGGTTGACATAACATGAAATAAAATTTCATATGAGTTTGAAATAGATCTACACGAATGAAAGTGTGGATCTTCTTCTCCTCTTCTCCTTCTCTTGTTGAGTGTATTGGAGAGTAGAAAGAGTTTTGTAATGATAAATAGAATATTTCTCATTAGTAGGCCATTGATCTTTGAGTATATCAACACCACCTTACCAAAGTATTCAAGTGTCATCAAAGTTTAAGTTGAAAAGGTCAAAACGTTGAGGGCTTTTTATGTCTTGTAACCCAAAGTAAAAGTTTTTGGTTGTAGAAGATTTGTTTAACATGCGAGTTTTAATTTTTTGCATGATAATGTGCATGTTTAGGGTTCTTTTGGTCTAGTTTATCAAGTTTTGTAATAATATATTGGTATTAAAATCGCCTAATTGTACTGGCTTGTGAAAGTTTACTTGGTTGGGGTTAACAAAATGAGTGGTTTGTGTGAGCTTTGTTTGTTTTGGTCATTTATTTTTGTAATGATGTGGTTGAATGTTGAGTCTTATTATCAAGTGGAATTAGTGTAGTTTGAAATGTTACCTTTCCCTCTATGAAGTTGTGCCTGATATATTCAAATGTATGGATGAATTGGTATGCCATTATGAAAGTGAATTTTTCAAAACTTGGTTAATTCTATTGAAAGAATTTAGCAAAATTGGTTTTAGTGCACTCATTGTTTCTTTGTGATTAGTAGATTTATTTGATTATTGTGATTTAATTTATTGAACTCAAAATATTCTACAAGAATCTAATAAGAAAAATATAGTAGGCATGAGGTGTTTCAATTTTAGTCAACTAAAACCTAAGTGGAGCTTGATTGTGATTTAGTGTAGTGGTGATCAAATCATGCAAAGGGAACAAAACTTCTTATCCATGTTTTAACCAACTCAAAATCTTTCCAAAAATTTAGATTCCACTAATGCCTAACTTAGACAAAAACGTATAATACAAACTCAACTATAAAGGTTAGAGTATAGGTTTCCCAAACAAGACTTGGTTTAAAATGTCCAAGAATATAGAGAATTATGTGGGGATCTATTAGGGAGTTCTATTAGGTCAAATAATCCAACTTATTAAACACACTTAAATTCAAGAATAAACCATGATGAAGAGTCTATACGGAGTGGAAGTAATAAAAAGCTCCATGACCACCAATATAAGTATCATAAAAAATAAAATAAGGGTAATAAGCTTGAGCTTTCCAACTTTGATGGTAAACTTGATGTAGACTCATTTATTGAGTGGGTACATGAAGTGGAGGCTATTTTTGATTTTTAAAATTATCAAGATGAGAAAAAATATGAACGAGCTACTCTTAAGTTTAAGAAGTTTGATAGAATATGGTATGATATTCTAGAGAGGACAGGCGATCGAGAGGATAAAACAAAGACAAAATCTTGGGATAAACTTTAAAAACATCTCAGAAAGAAATTTATTCCTAAATATTATAAAAAATATAACTATATTAACTTGGCTTCTCTTAGGTAGGGATGACTAAGTTGGGAAGAGTATTCTAGGGAATTTGAAAGGTTGGAATTTGTGTGTGATATCTATAAAAGGAAGGAATAAGCTTATGCTAGATTTTTAGGAGGCCTTACCATGATGATTCAAGCCAAGGTGGAAGCTTGTCTTTATGATTCTATAGATGACATGATTAAAATTTACCTAAGATTTGAAAAACAAATTAAATTGACTAAGCCATATGCTAAACAAAGTACTCTATCTACCAAGTACTACTTAAGTAATCAAATTACCAAAGTTGGAGCGAGTACTTCAACTACTTTAAAAACTAATAAATTAAGAGATAGGAGAAAGGAAAAAATATGGTGAATGAAGTGTCTATTATACATTGTTTTAAATGTCTATGGTTTAGACACTTTGCTAGTGAATGTCCTAATAAAAAGGGTATTACTATACAAGAGATTAAAGCTATGGAGACATGTGAGGAAGATCTTAAATTTGAGCCTTTTGGGGAAATATCTAGTGAATCTAATGAAGAATACAACACTTGTTATGTATTAGAGAGAATATTTCAAGTACAAGCTACTGAACACCCTACTCAAAGGGAGAGGATATTTAAGATAAAAGGGAGAGTAAGAGATACGCTTTATCGTGTTATCATTGATAGTGGATATTGTATCAATGTAGCTAATGAGAGGATGATTAAGGATTTAGGGTTGACAAGTAAAACACATTAAAAGATTTATTCTTTTCAATGGTTGAATAAGGACAAGGGAGTCAAGGTAATGTAACAAACCCTAATATCATTAAAAATTGGTAATTGTAATGATGAGGTTCTATGCGATATTTTACATATGGATACATATGGAATCTTATTGTGTATACCATGGTAGTATGACATAATTTCTATTCATAATAGTATTACTAATGAATATCTAGTTGAGAAGGATAAGAAGTAGCTTAAACTTAAACCTTATAAATGTAATAATGAGAGTATAGTCAATAATAACAAGAGTTTATTCTTACTTGAAAAGGCTATGGTAAAATGTATTCAAGAAGAGGGAAGTTATGATGTTGTGGTTATGAAATAATCTCTATAAGGGGAGAGAGATAATGATAATCCTCAAGTAGATAAACTACTGTATGAGTATCATAAATTTTTTTCCTAATGAATTGCCAACTGAGAGGGGAATAAAACATGTCATAGACTTAATCCCTAGTTTATCCTTACCTAATAGGCCTACATACCGATGTTACTAAGAGGAGGCTAAGGAGTTTGAAAAACAAATACAAGAGCTTGTAATGAAAGGGTATGTAAGGGAAAGCATGAGTCCATGGTGTGTGTCTATATTACTTGTCCTTAAAAATTATGGTACCTAGCGTATGTGTATTGACTCAGTACTATCACAAGAAAATCTAGCGCTAGATATTTTTAATGATAAATTAAATGGAGTGAGGCTAAACTATTCCACATATGATAAAGAGTTCTATGCCATCATACGATGTCAAGGAACATGGAGTAAGGACCTAAGGCCTAAATCATTTGTTTTGTATTCATACCATGTGAGTTTGAAATATTTACATAGGTAAAAGAAAATTAGTTTGAGGCATACAAAATGGGTTAGTTCTTTACAATTCTTTATATTCTCTATAAAATATTTTGATGGTAAAGAAAATGTCTTGGCAGATGCTTTGTCTTATTAATTCATAATATTAGTCATGTTAGATGTTAAGTTATTAGGATTTGATATGTTTAATGAACTGTATGATAAGAAAATGAAGGTTTTTTGACATATATAATATGTGTAAAACGAAGGGTAGTTGTGGTAATTATTTACTACAAGATGACTATCTTTTCAAACTTAATAAATTGAGTATATCTTGTTCTATTGTACATGATTTAATTATTAAAGAAGTACATAAGGGGTGAATAATTGATTATTTTAGAGCTCATAAAATGATAGAAATACAACAATATATTTTATACTGGCCAAGGATAATAAAACTAGTACTAGCAAATATAAGAAGATGTGTAACTTGTCAAAAAAGTAAAATTTCCTTTACCATGCTTGAATAAACTTGGGAACATGTTAGCATGGATTTTATTTTGGGAATACCAAGGATGCATAAGGGTAAAGATTCTTCTTATAGTAGTAGATCAATTTCAATAATGGTACACTTCATACCTTGCAATAAGACTGATAATGTAACACATATAGTAGACTTATATTTTCGAGAAATAATATGGTTACATGTAGTTCCAAAAATTATGGTATCAAATAGAGATATAAAATTATTAAGCTACTTTTAGAAGACACTTTAACATATCTCAGGTACTAATTTATTGTTTAGTACTTCTCATCATTCCTAAATAGATGGTAAAACCAAAGTGACTAATAGAATTTTAGGTAATTTGCTACGAGGGTTAGTGAATAAGAGTACAAAAGGTGATGATATAAAGCTTTTGCATTTTGAATTTGCATACAATAGGAGTCCTTCAGGTATACATCAATAGAATCCTTTTGAGGTTGTCTCTGGGTTAATTCTTATCTACATGTTAATATGTTATCATTTAAGGGAGGAGATATAAATAATTATGATGTTAAGGAAAGAATTTAATAATTTAAAAAAAAATCATCAATAAATTATAGACAACATTGAAAAATCGATTGCTAAATACCAAGCTCAGGAAAAAGAAATTTAATTCAACAAGTGTTTAACCCATGAGATTTATTATGGTTGCATTTGATAAAAGAAAGATTTTCAAACTTAAAAAAGAATCAACTAATGCCAAAAATCGATGGGCCAATCAAAATCTTAAGAAAATTTTGAAATAATGCATATGAAATTGAATTGCCTGAATATCTTAAGACCAATCTCCTTACTATAGTGAGCTAATTTGAGGAAAAATTATTCTTTACAAAGAGAGAATGATAGAGGAGCATCTATATATCACTCTCAATCTTATTCTTCAAATGATGAATAAAAAGAAAAATTAGCATAATTGGATATGAAACTCATTGTGCTTGAAAATTCTAATAATTATAATACATTGTTAAGTAATTATGTTCATGTTGTACATATTTGCAAGAAGTTAATACCGTTGATGAACTTTGATGCACAATAACATGGGAATGGCATTAGAGGGATTACCAAGTATAAAGAAGAATAAGGCTATAAGACACAAAGTTGGACTACATATGATTACATGTATGTATTACATTATTATAGTTCGGTAGCTTTATTAGTTTATCGTATACTTTATAATACTTGTAAATTGTCATTATAACTTAATGAATTCATATTTTAACATATAATATACCCTTATAATCTCAATTATTGGTATTTTATCTAAGTAATATATATAAATAATTATAATTTAAATAATAATAATCTCATAAATATAATTAGTTGACCTAAAATAATATAAATTAACTAAATTAATAGTACAAGATTATTTATTTATTTTTCTTATATTATTTTATAGGTTAAATATAATAAAAAAGAAAAAAAATTGGGCATTGGACCAACTGTTCGAGGACCGAAGACCCAAAGGCTTAGGAATGATGAAAATAAAGAGGGATGACAAGATGGAACTAGGGAAAAATAGATAAGGAGAAGGGCTGGTGGCTAGAAAGAAAAGATTATAGTGCAGGAGCTAGTAGCACTCAGATGCAAGAATCAGGGGCTGCACCAAAGAAAGAAAAAGACGAAACGACTTAGAGGAAAGGGCAACAACCAACACAGGAGACTTGTACACGAAAAGAGAGACGAACACAGGCCACAAGCACAGCAAAGGAATGATCCGCACAAAAAAAGAAAAAGCTATAATGCAAGTGAGAACTGAGAAGTATAAGGCACCAAAACCGAGGAGCGAAAAGTAGCAGGGAGTGCTACAGTGTATCACTGAGCCAAAGAAAAGTTAAAAGAAGAAAGCACGGAAACGAAAGCCGGCCGAGAAAGAAAGATAAGGAAAAGTTTACTAGAAAGAATTTATTTCAGATGAATTTTGTTACTTTTTCATCTAAATAAAATTTTGATATTTTATCCATAACTAATTCTTATTATTTCTTTATCTATTTTTCATTTTTATATTTAGTATATATTTTTGTATAATTAATTCAATTATTATAGGTGGCTGATTATTTAATGGTAGGGAATAGACTATAATTCTAAATTATGGTTTGAGTTATGATTTTATGTTTCTTTTTCTTGTGAGATTATTCTTTTATTCTATTTTGATTGCTACCGTTTATATATATATATATATTTCTATCAAGTATAATTTATATGGTGCATACCTTGTTCTAATTTCCTTATAGTAATAGTATATAGAACTATTTACCAACTAGATGGCCATATAAATATGCTAGAATTTATAAGCATAATTTACAACTATTTTATATAACAATTAACATAATAATTTTGTAATTCTAACTGGAGTAGTAAAACATTTATATATGTCTGGGTTAAATAAGGAAAATACAGCTAGATATGCCTAGTATTAAATCTAGTTAAATATAGGATCCACTTGTTGCTACTATATTATTAGTATTTAATAAGATAAATATTGACGCTTTGTCATATTAATTAATTTCGAAAAGTAATATAAAGTGTTTGGACCTGATTTTGGTGTATAACTTGGTCAATCTCTTTCTCATGATTAAATGATGACTTTAAAATAATCATTTTATTTTTACCTAATCTAGTGGTGGATTTTGATTTCTCTACCATATTTATCATGATTACAATTACCTGCTATTTTTAGTAATTTATTTTATTTATTCCTTTATTATTTTCTAATTTAAAAACTCCCATTTTTTCTTACTTATTTATTTTGTGTGATTTAGATTTATTATTTTTATTATTTTTTAGCTAATTAAATAGAGGTGAGCCCTCTCAATCCTTGGTATAGGTCGATACCCTTATTACCAGTATTATAATTGTCAACAAGTGGGTTTAAATTATATGCCGACTACGAGCACATCTTAACTCTTTAAAAATGTGTTGGTACCATGCATTAGGGGATATTTTCATTGATAAGCCCGATTAATGAGCTTATTAACGAAAATGCCTTCATGGGTGCATGCATATATAAAGCCATGTACACATTTATTTCAGTACAAATAATATGAAATGATTTCATTGGAGAGTAACAATAACTTGTGTGAATTTGAAAAAGAGCTACACAAGAAAAAGTGCGCATCTTCTTTTGCTCTTCTCCTACTTCAATTAAGTGTATCTTTGAGTAGAAAAATGTATTCCTACTAAAGTATTCAAGCGTTATCAATGATCAGGTTAAAAAGGTTAAACATTTGTTGAGTTTTTGCAACTTGTAACCAAAAGTAAATGTTCTTTGTTGTATAATATTTTTTAGAGATAATTTTCCATATCATACTTTCCTAAGGATTGAAAAGTATGATGAGTTCATACTTATATGCCATGGTTTGTTTTTCATGAAGGAGTACTATAACCACTATAAAATTGGGTCTATTATGCTCTATATACTAATGCTATGAAAAATTAAAGGTTCACTAATTTCAATTGGGGTTTAGTCGAAGACTCTAGGAGATGTTAGTGGTGATGTTTTAATAGAACTTATAGGCCATGCATGAATATTCTATGGAGGCATCGTTGATTGCACAGGCCTATAGTGCCAAGGGAGGGGTCAAGCGAGGGGCTAAGTGAAGGTTTAAGGATGGTCAACACAGAGCCAGAAAGAATTGACTTTAGGGCATAAGTAGTTAGACATTGGGGTACATAGCTCACTTTGTAGGGTAAGTGAGAAAGGCGATAATGAGGCACTTTATATGTTTGTAATGTGGAAAAAATATTTTGGGAGTTGATTGTGCTTTATAGTTTGTTCATTTTCATGGCTATGGTAAGATGTGATATGATGGTTTGATTGCCCTGCCATCAGAGGTTGTCTCCTATAAGGGTAGGCATATGCATAGGTTATTTTAGCTCATACACTACTAGTTTAGAAGGCTTAGTGGATTGATAATGGAGCTAGTATGACTACTCTATAGTAAAGGATTTAGAGGCCACATGCATTTTAACAAGGGAAAGGTTCAAGTAGTGTTGCATGACCACTTCCAAGTAGATAAATATCATCTTGGGTAACTTTATGAAATTTTATTTTCTTAGATCTGCACTATTCAACTTAGGTGTTTTCTATTGCTTTATTTCTAATGGTTTCATAGCTAAGGCAGCTTTGATTCCTTCTTACTATCTAGATACTTTTGTTATGCTTCCATTTTGGATTAAAATTCCTTGTACTATGCTATATAAGGATGTTGTATTAGGCATTGGCGGTTTTGGACTTTCAATAAACCTCATAGAGATTGAAATTTATGACTTTGATGTGATTATTGGAATAGGCATGTTCTTAATATATCAATTCATGATTTACTGTACAAAACAGTGTGTTATAATTTAGGAACCAAGGGGAGATCAGGTCTCTTACTAGATATGTAATCCAAAGCCCTTGGTGATGATGGTATCTGCGGTTGTTCTTGGAACATTTGTATGGAATGGGTATCTACTCTACTTATACTGTATTAAAATCTTGGAGGTAAGTGATCCGTCAATTGAGGATATTCCATTGATATGAGAATTTTTGATGTGTTTTCCAGTGAAATATTGGGCATGGTGCCATTGTGTGAAATAAAACTCATGATACATTTTCTACAAGAGGTAGAACACATATAAAAAGCTCATCACTAGGTAAGTAAAACCAAACCATGAAATTTAGGTTTGGTTTATGGTTTGAAATCTACTATCTAAGATGATTACTGAACAACACTATTTAACATTTCGTTAGTGTCACTATGTAATTATTGTGTTAAGAAACACAACCAACTTTTGTATTTATTCACGATCATGCTAATCTAAGTTTTCTTTAGCATGTTTTTTCTCTAGTGTTCAAAACACAGTGTTTCTAGTTAATGGACATAGTCATGTTCAGACCCATTTTCACAAGTTTTCTTATGCACCCTATAATATTGCCTTTTTCAAAAGACCTAATATTATTATAATTTTTATTCTTTATATATGAAGGGATACTATTTTTATTTATTTATTAAATCTTTTTAAAAATTAGAAACCATTATTTTATGTTGGAAACATTTTTTTCACACTTTTTTTAATCTTTTCTCATGAATTTTTATCCCATAAGACTTTTAAACTATTTTTTAGCCATTAAACATTTTATCAATCATTCTAACTTTATTCCTTGTCTTTTCGTTAATACTATGAGCCTTTTTAGTGTTTTAAATAGATAATTTAATAAAAAAGTTCTATACATTGCCTTTATATGCATTTCAAGCCATGAAATAGTCTTTCCACGTAATTGTTTTTCCAATGCTTTGGAATAAGTAATATTTTATCATATTTGAGATTTATTATAGCAGCTAAACTTTTATACGAAAGAAGTATGCATCAAAACATTAGGAAAATGGAAACATGAAAACATTCCCATAAAAAATAGCGTGCTACCACTATATTAGCATAAGATAGAAGTTCTATAATGTGCACGATGCTATATAATGTTCTGGATCCAAACCAACAAAATATCAAGAGAAACAAAGTAGAATTAAAATAGAAGAACAAAAAAAATTAAGTGTAAATACAAGGTCATAAGTGACTAAAACAATATCAAATACAAAAACATAGGAAATAAACAACAAAGCATCTTAAAATATTTCTTTGTCACAAGGAACTTTTAAGAGATTAAATAATGTTTGAATGTCTTAGCTCTCTATATTATGACCCATGATAAGCATACAACCTTTTATTATTGATCCATCACTATTTACACAATGTCATATACTCGTGCAATAGGACAAGTGATCTATTAAATGAGCATGTTAGTACATGTGTACTAAGTAAGCCATGTTACCAGTTATGAAATTTGTGAAACACAAACGGCTATAAAGTGTATACCAATTATTGTAGTGATGCATAAGTTCATGCACTTGTCTTAACATGATAAAGTGGCATACTATACTCATAAGATTCTCTTGACATGGTATAATTTCATATGCACAAAGTGTTATGAAAATAATGTTAAATGGTACAGATGACATTATGACAAGTCATGTGTATGAAATGGATTACATACATTTCCTATACCTTGATAGATAAACCATATATTAGATAACATATAAAGACACTAAATACTGTTCATTATTATAAGAGGAAACTCTACTTATTACCTTGGCATCATTGTGGACACATAATTCATATTTATAAAGAGTTATAAGAGTTTAAGAGAGCTGATAAGAATTTATAAACTTTTTGAAGAATTATGAGTGAGTGCTTAAATTCTCCATCATGGAACTCAACATTTATAGTGCACCAATAATCACGGTTACCAATTAGCCATATAAAAGTAACCAACATTATCTAATATTATTGCTAGAGAGTAGTTATCTAAAAATAACTTTTAAGAATTTTTATTAATGAATAATAACAATTATTAAATTTCCTACTATTCAAGATTTAAAATTGGCTAAATTGTTTTATAAAAAAATAAATTTTAAGAATGGTTCTTATGCTCAAACCAAACATGCTAAAATTTTTGCAATTGAAGACTTTTGATAATGATTAATAATGGAAAAAAGTTATCAAAAGCAAACAGTAGCAATGATTATTAAGGTAAAATCATTATAAAAAATCATTTATTTTTTTTTCTATTTTTAATAATGATCATTATTATAAAATTCTTATAAAGAACTTTTATAATATTTTTTTATTCATAATATTTTATAAAACTTTAACCCAAATTAAGTAATATGATTATTTTTTCCATTGTCACATGCATAGATATATGTTCAATATATTCCAAGTCTAAAAATGTAGATGGAAATAAAACATTTCCCTAAAAAAATAGTAACCTACATGACAATTATAAAAATAAAATACGTGCTATCAACAAATAACATGAATAAACTATATTACAAATAGATTTAGTAAATTTAATGTCATTTATTATTCTATCTTTCTACATCATCAAAAATCATATCACTCTTAAAATTCATCCCTTAATTACAAGTAAATAATAATATACAACCTAATGGCATAAAGCTCATGGCTACAATTATCAACCGGTAGAACGATATCAATAATATATAACCATAGAGAAAAACTCTCTTGACCACTATTCTCAATCAATGGAATAGTATCAATAAATAAAACCCTAGGGCATAAGACTCCTCACTATTATTCTCTTCCAGTAGAATAGATAGCTATAATTAGTGCCGACGCATGTGGTATTTTGCTTTTAGTGACTAATATTTTATCAATGATTATGAGCATTTAAATGACTTATTAAATTAATCCGAGGGACCCCACTATTTTAAACTTGTGGAATGGTTAGAATAATACAACCCTAAGGTAGAAAGCACCTCACTAATATTCTCAATCTATTAAATCGTATCAATTTTATAATTTCATAATTCAATCATAACTTTATCCATAAAACCCATACAACCACAAAATTTGATTAAAATTTGCATAGTATTATTATTCAAAACATATAAAAAAGTTGAGGTCTAATTGCCACGTTTTACACATGAGATAATAACCTATCTTTAGGATTATTATTTATGTTTTCCACTAAACCTTAATTTCAAAAATTAGTTGTAGATTTTTCCAAGAAAATAATATAACCACAAAATTTAATATGCAAAACTAAAATGCCTATGTTAACAGCAAAGGCAGAGTTTAAGATCTAATTCAATTATTTTGATGATTCCACCTCTAAGGTTTCTATTCCCACTTAAATCTACATTTCTCATTTATTAGCCTTTAAACCATTTGTATTCCACTCCAAACATTCCATATAATATACTTAATCTATTTTGATGATTTATAATATTATAATTCCTAATTTTCCATTTTCAACCTATATCGACAAAAAATGGCCCTAAGATAGCTAAAGCACCCTTTTTAATAAAAAAAAATCTTATGAGTCACAATATGAATGATTTTCAAACTCTAATACATTTTATCAACAAAAAAATGCATAGCCACAAATATTTATAAATTCTTCAAATTTTGACTCAATTTAACCAACATTATATATAAACCATGTCTTCATATCTTTCTTACCTTTCTTTCAACACATAGAACCACATATCATATAGTTCCAATATCATAATAATATCTCCATAGAATAATAAATTTTGCAAATAATGGTCATAACTATGATATGCATCCTTACAGAAGTAGCTTTAGTCTCATAGCATATAAGATTTACGATTATTCTTCCTCCAAAATTATTGGAATATCATTTAGAAGTCAAAATACATAAAATCAAACATAGGGAATTATTAAATCTAAGAGAAACAATGGTAAGGGTGAGGAAGGAAAAATGGAGGTAACAAAAAGTGGAATGTAATACCTTGACATATTAAATTCAAAAATTATTAAAAAAATAATTTAATTTAACCTAATATTTTAATTAATTATAAGAAATTTTTGTTATTAAACATTACAAATTTTACTCCAAAATCCTAACCTAAATCCTACACCAGAAATTTTCTTTTCACCCTTTTTCATTTTTTCCTTCCATTATTTACCTTCTTTTTCTTATTCTTCCTTTCCATTTTCTCTTCTTTCTTATATTTTTTCTCCTTCTCTAAGGTTACATCATCCCAACCTTATCTCTCTTTTCTTTTCCTTTTATCCCCTCCTCTAGGTGAGGTAAGGCCAACCCACCTTTCTTTTTCTTTCTTGTCTCTTATTCTCTTTTCTTTAATTTATTTTCTTTCTTTTCCTTTTTTCTTCATCTCTTCCCTACCCATCTTCTTCCTTAATTCCCCCTATGTAACACCCCCAAAATTCACTATTGAAAAATTTCTTTTTATATGAAAGGGTTAGCAGAAGAAAATGGTAAAATCATGAATTCTAGGGATATTACTGCCACACTTAATACCAGACCGGTTCACTCCTACCATTCCAGTACTAATTGATAAGGCTAAAAGTGTAAAACACAATTTATAATCCTTTTTTTTAAATTAGAGTAGCGCATCAAATCATTTACAAGAATAAAATCTACCAATGATGGTTACTTTAACAATATTAACATTAAAACCAGAAATTTAAAAGAGAAAGAGAAAAACCCTAATGGTACTGGATAATTCCTTACTCTCTTTCCCGTTACCCACTTGAGTAGCAACTGAAAAGACCTACAAGGGGCATTGCCCATTGAATAGGTAGGGCCCCACGAAGGGAATCCCTTTAGTACTATGGTACTGAGTAACTCTTTAATACCACACTTAAAAACAGGCCCGCAATGTAACACATAATGCAAGCTATGTACATATGTAATAAGAGGTGCATACATAAGAATCACATATATAACAAGGCTGCCACATATCAACAAGTTATAAGTTATGATCGATACTTTTGGGCCTTAAGCCATGTCATAGTGTAAAATCAATACATTCGGGCCTTAAGCTATTATTCCATCATCATTCAATCAATCTCATATTTTATATCCATGTGATTGCGAGAACCCCACTAATATAGCCAATGGATCGGAATATATATCAACATCATCCAGGGCAACATGCTCCTAGGCCACTATTATATCCGGTGGATTGGTACTCATAATCACTTGCCAGGGCAACACGCTCTTGGGCTACTATTATAATCGGTGGATCGGTACTCATAAACATAAGTCAACTGTGATATGAATTTTAAAATGTATACTTAATTATTTTTGATAATTGTTGTGAATTGTTTACTTACAATTGTTTGTCTTATTTGGTGGATAAATAGGAGTGTAATGCAGCATATGGACTCTGTGGATCTCTGGTTGCAGATGCTGGAATGTGTAGATTATGTAATTGGAGTGTGTAAAGTATGTAGTTTTTGTTAATTAATTGTAATCCCATATGATGCATTCGCCGGTCGAATTGGCTAATGGAAATTAGGTCGGTTGTATAATCCGCCACCCGATCCTTAATTATGGACTAGTTGGATTGTGGATTAATCAATCCTTAATAACCATGATTAGCTAAAATAGTTAGCTATGGGAATTATGTCCTAAACTTACCTTGTATTTGGGGATTTCTATTGTTGTAATCTTGGGCTGGTCGAACCTATTTATGCGGCCCAAGAATTGTCGACCCTTCCTTCCTGTTTCGTTGGGCTGTATTAAGCGGGTATTTTATATGCTCCATTATACAGTCTGTAATGCTGGTATAAATAGGCATTTAACGTGTAATACAGATAACTTTTTGATAGAATACATTATAGATTTTTCCTCGATTCTTCTTGCGACTTGTCTCTCTCTCTCGGCGAATCTCTCGCTTGCTCTTCTTTTCTGAATCTACTCTCTCTTACTTTGATCAATCTTGATCATTCATTCTTCGATTTCAGTTGCCATTGTACAAACTGTGTCTCTGAATCTTTGGGTCTTCCTTTGGAGTTTTTCCTTAGGCTGAACTGGCAAATCGAACATTGCGCTCGATTAATCTTTCGATCCTTTCGTGAAACCCTAACAGGTTTTCATCATTTGGTATCAGAGCCTCGATTATTAGAGTGCTCATAGTTTTCTTTGTTACTGGTTAAGTTTTCCTCAATTTTTGAGTTGATCTCTGTATTTCGCTAACCCTATTTTGAGGTGTGAAATTTTAGGGTTTGCAACGACGAGGACTGTTTCGATTTTCGTCATTCTAGAACCGGTGATTGAAGTATTTTGGTCCGCTATCTCGAAAGTTTCGAAGAGAAACCCTAATCAACCTAGGGTTTGGTCAAGAACTTGGATCTTGAATGTTTGTGCGACAAATTGTTGTTGGTAACCTCGATTTGTAAATTTTCTTGTTAAATACTGCTATCTGCTATACTTAATTTGCAATTTCTTCGCAAATTACTTGTTTTTTAATAAGTACTCAGGTGAAATAACCGGCGAACCTTTGGTTTCAAGAAAAGGGTTAGACCTCCAAGAAGATGGGAACCTTAAATAAGTGGATTAATTGCTTAAGCAGACGCGGTAATATCGTTCCCTTTTACTTAGTCATTTTTGTCGAATTATTATAGACTTGAATAAGTCTGAATAAGCTATACTATTGCTATTTCTATTAATTATTGATGCTGTGATACTTCTTGTGATTGGAGTGTCTGTTTTGTTTGTCTGAAGTTCTTAAATAAATTGATTTTGTTGATTAATTGCTGTTGTGTTAGTTGTTTAAGTCTAAAAATTTCATTATGTCTAACAATGGTCAGTCTGTTAATCAATCTGTTTCTAGTAATGATCTTTTAGAAACCCTTAGAAATTGTCAAGAACAAATGACTGCTCAATTTGTTGTTTTATCTGCTAACCTAGAACAAAGAATAGGAAAATAGGAAATAAGAATCAATGAATTGCAACATAACAGAGTTGAAACTAATCAACCAGAAGTTTTAGGAAGGGCTCCAATGGATCCTAGGATTAGAATTCCACCCGTAGCTAATCTAGAAGAGTTGGAAGATCAAGTATCTAACAATAGTGATAGGATGCCTAGACAGAACAATAGGCAAGACAGGGAATTAGAGTTCATTGATAGAAATTTGAATAATCTTAAGCTTAGTATACCAGGGTTTAATGGCAGGAATGACCCTGATTATTATTTTGAGTGGGAAAGGAAAATAGAATTATTGTTTGAGTGTTATAATTACTCTGAAGAAAAGAAAATTAAGGTGGTTGTAGTAGAATTTACTGAGTATGCGTCCTCTTGGTATCATAATTTGGTGTTAACTAGACGAAGGTGTGGGGAACTACCTATACAGACTTGGGCAGAATTTAAAAATTTAATGAGAAAGAGGTTTGTACCAAGTTACTATTATAGGGAATTGCATAAGAGGTTGCAAACTATTAGTCAAGGAGTGAGGACATTGGATGATTATTATAAGGAATTAGAAGTTTTGATTATTAAGACATGAGTTATTGAGGATGATGATGCTACCATGGCTAGGTTTCTGAGTGGATTAAATTCATAGATAGCTGATAAAGTAGAATTATATCATTGTGGGACTTTAAATGAGATGGTAAATATAGCTACTAAGATAGAGATTCAATTAAGGAAATCTAGGCAATATAAACCCCCTGGGATTGGGTTTAAGACTACAGTAAGGAGAAATTTTGGAGGAACTACTTCTAGAAACTGGAAGAATAATAGTAAAGTTGAATTTAAGGGTAGAAACAATGAACTTAAGGTAGGACAGAAGTTTGAAAAGGGTAAGAATGTGATGACAAACCCTGTGAATGGTTAAAAAAGGACTAGGGATATTAAATGCTTTAGATGTGGAGGATTAGGACATATAGCTTCTGAATGTCCAAACAAGAGAAACATTTTAATTAGAGAGTCTGGAGATATAGAATCTGAATCTGAAGAAGAAGAGGAAGAGGTTAGTGTAGTTAGAGAAGATGATAGTGATCTAGAGGAAGAAATAGAATTACCCGTGAGTAGGGATCTTTTTGTGGTTCATAGGGATTTAAACAGTAATAAATTACCTGATTCTAATGCTATACAGAGAGAAAATATATTCCATACCAGATTTTTAATTGATGATAAGTGCTTTAACATGGCCATAGATAGTGGTAGTTGTATTAATGCTGCTAGTACTCTGTTAGTGTCTAAGTTAGGTTTAACAACTACTAAACATCCAAAACCATATAGATTGCAATGGCTTAATGAATTGGGAGATGTCAAAGTTAGTCAACCAGTTTTAGTAAATTTAAAATTTGGAAAATATGAAGATTCTGTTTTATGTGATATAGTTCCTATGCATGTTGCTCACCTATTGTTAGGTAGACCTTGGCAATATGATAGGAGGGTAATACATGATGGTCATAAAAATACGTATACAGTACAGAATGATGATAGGAAGATTGTCTTAGCACCCATGACTCCAAAAGAAATATTTGAGGATCAAATTAAAATTAAATCTGATTATAAGGAGTTATCTAAACCTAGTTTGGAGAATGATATTAGTTCAAAGGACATGAAAGGAACTTCTGGGTTTTATGCTAAAGGCAAGGATGTAGGAAAGGCAATGAAAAGAAATGCCAATGTGTACTTGATGATTTATAAGGACTGTTATGAATGTTAGAAAGGAATAAGTGAAGAAATACCTAGTACACTGAAATAGTTATTGGAAGAATATAGTGAGTTGTTTCCTGAGGACATTCCTAGTGGATTACCTCCATTAAGAGGAATATAACATCAAATAGATTTTATTCTAGGATCTGTTATACCAAACATACCTGCTTATAGGGCTAATCCTGAAGAGGTTAATGAATTAAAAAGAGAGGTCTCTGAATTGTTAAGTAAAGGATACATTAAGGAGTCTATGAGTCCTTGTGCAGTACCAGTGTTATTAATGCCAAAAAAGGATGGTAGTTGGAGGATGTGTGTGGATAGCAGGGCAGTAAATAAAATAACTATCAAGTATAGATATCCTATCCCTAGGCTTGATGAAATGTTGGATCAATTGCATGGTGTTGTTATATTTTCAAAAATAGATTTAAAAAGTGGGTATCATCAAATTAGAATGAAACCAGGAGATGAGTGGAAGACAGCTTTTAAGACTAATTTTGGATTATATGAATGGTTAGTGATTCCTTTTGAGTTGTCAAATGCTCCTAGTACTTTTATGAGACTTATGAACTATGTTTTGAGGGAATTTATTAGAAAATTTATGGTTGTATATTTTGATGATATATTTATATATAGTAAATCTTTAGAGGAATACCTGAAACACTTAAGGATTATTTTAAATGTGTTTAAGACATAACAACTTTATGCTAATTTAACTAAGTCTAGATTTTGTCTCGAAAGTGTGGTTTTCTTAGGATTTGTGGTAGAAAAAGATTGTATATCTGTAGACGAAGATAAGGTTCGAGCTATTCAAGAATGGCCTGTGCCAAAGAGTGTGACTAAAGTAAGAAGTTTTCATGGGTTATGATCTTTTTACAGGAGATTTGTGAGAAACTTTAGTACTATAGCTGCTCCCTTGACTACCATAACAAAGAAGGATAATGGGTTTACTTGGGGTTTAGAACAACATAAATCTTTTGAGACACTTAAGACTAAATTAACCTAAGCACCTGTGTTGAGTCTTCCTGACTTTGAAAAGAAGTTTGAATTAGATTATGATGCTTCAGTGTTAGGAATAGGGGATGTACTTTCTCAAGAGGGAAAGTCAATAGCTTATATTAGTGAGAAATTGAATGGTAGTACTTTGAATTATTCTACTTATGAAAAGGAATTGTATGCTTTAGTAAGAGCTTTAGAAGTGTGGCAACATTATTTGTGGCATAGAGAGTTTGTAATTAATACTGATTAGGAAGCTATTAAGTATTTAAAAAGTCAATCAAACTTAAATAGAAGACAAGGTATATGGATAGAATTTATTGAGAGTTTTCCTTGGATAATTAATTATAAGAAAGGTAGTGATAATATAGTTGCAGATACTTTATTCAAGAGATATGCTTCATTAAATGCTGCTGATACTACTTTGTTAGGTTTTTCTAGTATTAAACTATTATACTTAGAAGATATTTATTTTAAAGAAATTTATAAAAAGTGTGAAGTTTCTACACAATGAAAGTATTTTATTAATGAAGGTTATTTGTTTAGGGAGAATAGGTTGTGTACTCCTGCATGTTCTTACAGAGGTTTATTAATTCAAGAAGCTCATAGTGGTGGGTTAATGGAAAATGTAGGATCTCAGAAAACATTAGATGTTTTAACTGATAATTTTTACTGGCCACATATGAAAAAGGATGTTTTAAAATATTGTATCAATTGTATTGCTTGTAGGCAGGCAAAAACTACTTCAAAACCATTTGGTTTATATACTCCCTTACCTGTCTTTAACCACCCTTGGGTTGATGTATCTTTGGATTTTGTTTTAGGATTACCTAGGACTAATAGAGATAAGGATTCAATAATGGTTGTAGTAGATAGGTTCAGTAAAATGGCTCATTTTATACCTTGTAATAAAACAAATGATGCAGTAGCAGTGGCTGAATTATTTTTTTTCTAATGTGGTTAAATTACATGGTATTCCTAAGACTATAGTTTTAGACACATATGTTAAATTTTTAAGTCATTTCTGGAAAGTTTTGTGGGGAAAATTAGGTACTAAATTATTATTTTCTACAACTTGTCACCCTCAAACTGATGGACAAATTGAGGTAGTAAATAGAACATTAGGAAACATGTTAAGAGCTGTCCTTGGAAAGAATCTTAAACAATGGGAATATGTTTTAACTCAAGTGGAATTTGCTTATAATAGGACTTTGCATTCTACAACTAATAAAACTCCATTTGAGATTGTGTATGGTTTTAATCCTTTAACTCCTTTAGATTTGAGTCTTTTGCCTCATGCTAAATTGCAAAATTTTGATGCTGAATCTAGAGCTAATAATATGAAAAGGTTACATGAATCTGTAAGTCAACAGATTAATAAAAAAGTGCAACAGATGGCTGAACATGCTAATAAAAGAAGGAGAAAAATGATTTTTAAACCTGGAGACTTAGTTTGGGTACACCTTAGGAAGGAGAGATTTCCAAATCTTAGAAAGTCAAAGTTGGACTCTAGAGGAGATGGCTCGTTTACTGTGTTAGAGAAAATTAATGATAATGCTTATAAGATTGATTTACCTGTTAAATTTGGGAATGTGAGCAACGATTTTAATGTGGCTGATCTTAGTCCATTTCTGAGACTTATTCAGGTTTTAGAGGTAAAACCTTTTCAAGAAGAGGGCAATGATATGAATCTTAAAAATTTATACTTAATTAATTTTGATAATTGTTGTGAATTGTTTACTTACAATTGTTTGTCTTATTTGGTGGATAAATAGGAGTGTAATGCAGCATATGGACTCTATGGATCTCTGGTTGCAGCTGCTGGAATGTGCAGATTATGTAATTGGAGTGTGCAGATTATGTAATTTTTGTTAATTAATTGTAATCCCATATGATGCATTTGCCGGTCGAATTGACTAATGGAAATTAGGTCGGTTGTATAATCCACCACCCAGTCCTTAATTATGGACTAGTTGGATTGTGGATTAATCAATGCTTAATAACCACGATTAGCTCAAATAGTTAGCTGATGGGAATTATGTCCTAAACTTACCTTGTATTTGGGGAGTTCTATTGTTGTAATCTTGGGCTGGTCGAACCTATTTCTGCGGCCCAAGAATTGTCGACCCTTCCTTCCCGTTTCGTTGGGCTGTGTGTTGTCTAGGCTGTATTGTACGTGTATTTTATATGCTCCGTTATACGGTCTGTAATGCTGGTATAAATAGGCATATAATGTGTAATACATATAAATTTTTGACAGAATACATTGCAGATTTTTCCACGATTCTTCTCGCGACTTGTCTCTCTCTCTCGGCGAACCTCTTGCTCGCTCTTCTTCTCTGAATCTGCTCTCTCTTGCTTTGATTGGTCTTGATCATTCTTTCGTCAATTTTAATTGTCATTGTACAAACTGTGCCTCTGAATCTTTGGGTCTTCCTTTGGAGTTTTTCCTTAGGCTGAACCGACGAATCGAACAATGCGCTCGATTAATCTTTGATCCTTTCGTGAAACCCTAACAGGTTTTCATCAAACTAGGCCTGGCTCATTAATCTTTCACTTTCGATATTAGTGTTTTTCATTTCCTTAAGCAGTAGAACATTTCTATTTATTTACCTCCGACTTGAGATCAATAACCCGGGACACAAAGGTACACCGGTCATACCAGTGCATACAAGCTACTCAGTACCCTTCAACCACGAACCCAGGAATGCAAAGGTACCTTGGTCTTACCGGTGCATAAAGCTTCTCAGTACCCTATCGACAAGGACACCTAATCCATAAGTATGCATACTCCCTAACTAGGTCCGTAGAGCTAGATAGAGTAAGATATAGGACCTGGCTTGGGCACAAAGGCACACCAGCAAATACCAGAATAATCGTGGACTAAACCACGTCCTTAGGGTAGCGACCCCTAAAGAGTCACTATTCCCGATCTTGAGGCCTTTCACTTTAAGTATTAGTTTCTTAATTAAAGTGATCACGAAAAGCACAATAATCAGATACTTATTCACTTTCAATCGTTCTAATATCATTAGTCGTTTCTTATTTAGGTGGTTATCCAAGATAACACAAAGATTCATTAAGGCCGTCACAATCTCATCTAATTCCGAATTAGGATTCGTTCTCGTGATACTTACTAATTATCAAATACTCTTACCTTGCTAATCAACCTTATTTGAATCATATTATGAAATTCCACAATCACAATGACATGTTAGGTATAAATTACTTATTTACCCCTTACTTATATAATTGCTAAGTCATCTCTTCCTTACTTGACAAATTACCATATTACCCTTTAGGATGCTTATTTACTAAATTACCCTTTAGTAGGTTTAGGTTACTAAGTTATCTCCGACGATTTTTAGATCACCATTCACCCCTGATAATTGCTACACTTAACATATCTCCCATTTGGTTGGTTAGATTACCATTTTGCCCTTTCCTTTTATTGCAACCAACAACTTGCCCTTTAGTTGGATAAATCACCAAATTACCCATCTTTGCTATCATGATTACCAATTTGCCCCCCTTTAGTAGGTTAAATAATTACTAACTCACCTTTTAGTCATTTAAATTACCAAATTGCTCTTCTCCATCATCATAATTACCGAATTGCCCCTTAGTTGGTTAAATTATCAAATTACCCTTTCCATTGTCATAATTACCATTCTACCCTTCTAAATTATTATAATTACCATTTTACCCTTTCCAATTATTATAAATACCATTTTACCCTTATTCATAATTACAATTATTAATTTACTTTTTTTCATAATTATAATTATTAATTTATCCTCGTTCATAATTTTAATTACTAATTGACCCTTCTCCATATTTATAATTATTAATTTACCCTTCTCCATATTTATAATTATTAATTTACCCTTCTCCATTCTTATAATTACTATATTGCCCTTCTCTATTATTAAAATTTCCAGAATGCCCTTTAATTGGTTAATTTACCAAATTACCCTTCTCTATTATCATAATTATCCAATTGCCCTTCTATAATCATAATTTAATTACCAAATTATCTTTTGTCGTTATCATAATTACCAAGTTACCCCTTACTCCCAAGTTTACCATAATATCCTTTTATTTACAAAATTACTCTTCTATCCCTTACTTCCAAATTACCATAATATCCTTTTATTTATAAAAATTACCATTTTACCCCCTTACATCCAATTTTACCATATTACCCTTTTACTTGCAGTTTAGTATAATACCCTCCTTCATCCAAAATTACTATTTTACCCCTTACTTCCAAAATTACCATTCTTACCACTTATAAAATTACTATATTGCCCTTTGACTCCAAAATTATTACTTTACCCTTTTCTCTAGAAATTACCATAATACCCCCTTTACTTATAAAATTATCATTTTGTCATTTAATCATAAAATTACCATGATACCCTTTCCTCTTACAACTTACAAATTTATCCTTTTACTTATAAAATTATCATCTCACCCCCTTTCTTTTGAAATTACCAAAGTACCTTTTTGCTTACAAAATCACCGTTTTACCCTTTTCTTTGAAGTTTACCAAAATACCCCTTTACTACTTAATTCCAAAATACCCCTTTCACTTATAAAATTACCACTTAACCCCTTTATTATACCACTTTTATGAATTTACCACCAATACATAAAATACTAATATTAGCACTTCATTCTTATCATTTAACTCCACCAACTTGTCATTATTCAACATAATACTCATTAGCAACTACATATATTAGATCACATACTAATATAAGCATATTACTAAAATACCCTTAGCCGATAATATTATTCATGCATTGTCAACATAATACATCATAGACAAGCATTTAATATTTCCATCATATATCAAACTCATTCCTTAAGTATCATCTCTACACATGGCACAAAAGCTATCATAATTTTCTTTTCTTTTCTTTTTATCAATCAATATAAGCAATAATATATATATATATCATACTAGGAAACAAAAAACATGCATAAAATCATACTAAAATCCCTAATGTGCTAACATACATTTTTCCATGCATTTAAGCGAGGTTTAACTATTACCTTAATCCCGCAAAAATTGAACCTTGCCGGTATCTCAATTAAAGATTCAAGCTTAATTAGCAACTCAACACCTAAAAATAATATCAATAAGTATTATATTAGAAGTAGGAAATTAAAAAGGATAAAAATTTATTTAATAATAATACACTTTAATTAATTATTAATATACCACAAAATTTAGATAATTAAATTTCCAAATCAATGTGGAGCTCACGTTGTACGAACAGCTTGAGCCACATGCAGAATAAGGGGGAGAAAAGGGTTCGAAGGGGGTGAGATAAAAGGGAGAGGAGATGGCTCAATTTAGGGACTTTAGGCTAGAAAAGGAGGTAGATGGGTTGTTGGCGGGTGGAGACGGCAGCGGCGAGGCGGCGAAGATGGCTGCTGAGGTGGGTTGAGGTGGAGAGGCTGAGAAGGTAGGAAAAGAGGAGGGAAAATGAAGGGGTTTGAGGACTTGTTTTAGCCAACCAATGTATGGGGATTGTAGAGGAGGTTGTAGAGTGTCGAATCGTGGGTTTGGTGGCGGCATAGGCGGCTGGACGGCGGTGGAAGAAGTGGTTGCAGGTGGCCTGCCGATAAGGGAGAAAAGTGGGGAGGAAAAGAAGAGGGGGAGAAGGGAGGAAGTGTAGGGGCTCGAGAGGGTGGCGTGATGGTTTAGGGCAGTAGGAGGTGGTGGCAGAAGGTGGCGTAGGGTGTGTAGTGCGGCGGTGTAAGTGGCGGTTGGCGACGACGAGTAAAAACCGGGGGAAAAATGGGAGAAGGAGAAAATGAGAGAAGAGGACCGGGGAAGGGAAGACAAGGCTCAAACAATGGGGCAAGAGCTGCTGATAGGGAGAAGAAAAAGAAGAGGGAGAGAAAGGGGGAGTCGGTGGCCGGTCGGCGCTGTAGTACGGTGGCAGGGATGTTAGTTGGCAAGGGAAAAGGAGGGAAAAAGAAGAAAATGAAGAGGGGCATGTGAGCTGTGGTCCAAGGGTTGGTTTGGTTTGAAAGAGGAAAGAAAATGATGGGGAAGGGAAAGGGAGTGGCAGGGAGGTAGGTGGTGGCCGGGTATGGCAGTTGCAGGCGGTCGACGTGCTCGATAATGGCAGAAAATAGTGGTTGGGCATGGCAGAAGAGAGAAAGGAAGGGGGAGGGGTGCGAACGGGTGGTTGGACCGGCGTAGGGAAGAAGGGGAGCTGGTCGGTCCATTCTGGGAAAAAGAAAGGAGAGGTGGGCTGCCTTGCACAGGCCACGCGGGAGAGGGAGGGAGGAAGGAAGGGGGAGGGAGAGATAGGCCGAGGCCTAATGCGCAGGGGAGACAGGTCAGGCCGAGCGGCCCAAGGGAGGTGAAAAAATAAAGGAAAAGAAAAGAAAGAAGAAAAAGGAGAAAAAGGAGAAGGAAAAGAAAAAGGAAATGAGAAAGTAGGGGAGAATAATTTAATTTAACATAGAAAATAATAAAATGTAATACTTTTAATAAATAATTTAATTTAATATAATTTAATATATTAGTTCGCAATTCATACTTTTAGTAATTATTAGTTTGAAAAATTATTTAATTAAAAATAATGTGATAAAATGATAAAATATTTATTTTTAATTTATTAAATACTCCTATCCAAATTTGTACACTCAAAAATCCATAAAGTAGTTAAATTAAATAATATTAAAAGCTAATTTATTTTAAATAAAAGTTATTTATTAAATTATAGGATTTCTAAAATTTTGGGGGATTACACCCTACCCCTTCCACTTTAACATTAATGACATCCTCTTTGGACACCACCGGTCTCCCTCACATTTCCTCTCATGGTTATGTAATGATATTCACACTAGCTTGCAACCTACACCTACCTCCTACACTCTTACCCTCTACCTTCATGCAACAAATTTCCCCCACACAGCTATGTATGTTGATGTTGCCGATCTTCCCCAATTGTCTTCCCCTCTCCCTCAACCACCCTATCATCCATAAATATCCACTTTCCTCTCTTTTCTCTTCTCTCCCACCTACAAGCCTACCTCTTCCCTTCCTCCATCCCTATCATATCTTACACAATTGCCACAATCTACGCCTTACCAACCACCTGCCACTTCTCCTCTCTCCCTCCACTTTATCCTCATTTGTAGTGCCACCTCTTTTCCCTTTTGTCCTCTTCTTCCTTCCTCTTGTGTCTATATTAGCTGCTAGCTGCATTCACACCACCACCACCACTATCCTTTTCTCCTCCCTCCTTTCCACAACCATCGTAGAGCCACCCTATTCAAGCACCCCATCTAGTGCAACCACCCTAACAAGCCCTCATTTCTCCTCCCTCGCAATTGTGAGATACCATACACCACCATTGGCTACCAGCTCCACCACCACTAACCAAAACAAACTCTAGCAATTACTAGTGCCTTCATTATCTTAACCCTAAACTACCAACCATCACCCACTTCTCTAAATCAACCACCATCGCTACCACACAACCATGCACCACCTACACCATTTTCTTCCCACTATGGTTACCTCCACTTCATTTATCCTCTTTTATCTTTCTTAAGGTTAAAGTTTAATTTTTTTAAAAACAAATAAGAAAGGAAAGTCAAAACTATCTATATCCCTATTTCTAGGTATTATTCTTGTGATAGCATTGAAGGATGCATAGGTCATGCATATATAGAGAATAGAGGTGCTTCAATAAGGATACTGAAATGCCCTAAAGCCTAATTTTTAATAATTTTCATAAAATAAGGATTTATTAGGAAAATTAATTAAATAAATATTTTTTATTAAAATAAGAGAAAATTAATTAGGGAAAATTAAGTAGAGATTTGTAAATATTTTAATGAGGGAAAATTAGGGTGTTTTGGTAATTAAAATGGAATTTAGGAAAAATCTTTCAAAAATCCTAAATTACCCTAAAAAGGAAATTAAATATTATTTTATCTAAATATTATTATTTTGAAATATCTAAAATATCCAAAATAGATTAAATACCCAACCCACCTATTTTTATTCTTCCCTCTTCCTTTTCCTCTTCATTCCCCCCAAACAGGTCACACTTCCTGCGGTCATTTTTCTTTCTTTTTATTTTCTTTTTTTGTGGCCTAGGATGTCACGTTTCCTTCTTCTTCTTTTTACCGTAGCTGGCTTGGTTCTTTTTCTTTTCTTTCTTTTCCTCAATCGGCCGGTCCAGTCCTCCTCCTCCTCCTTCTTTTTGTTCCTTCCTTCACCGTTGATCTAAAAGGCCTCTGAGAATCACTCCTCCGATTACGCCCATTTTGACCGACCTTTTTCCTTCCTTTCTCTTCCCCCTGACTCACTAGTTAGCATGACCCAACCCACCTCCCTTCCTTCTCGTGCATGACCCTCCTTTTCCTACACAATCATCCTTGTCATGACTTGAATTTTGTCAGCCAAATGATGCCGCGGTGAATCCTAACCCTACCTGCCCTATTCCCTTGTCGTCTTATAAACCTTATCCTCTCATTTAAGCTTTATAAATATCCCTAAACATCTTGAACTCAATTTTTTTCCCAAAACCCTGAAATATACTCTCGTGCACCACCGCCACTTTAGACTCCTCTTCCACCACTATCGGCCAACTTTTCTGCCTACTTTACCCACCTAAGTACTCCCTGCACCACTCATCTCCCTCTATTCTTCCTACAGGAGCCAGCCCGACCATGCAAATTTTCCTTCTTAATCAACCACTTCTCCACCCTTGCCACCTTTCTCGCGACTGTCCACCATCACATCCGCCACTACCATTGCCTCCTACACTTCCCAAAAACACTTGCAAGCCCTCCTATATCTCCCCTACTCTTCTTTTCCTCTTCCTCCCTCTCCTTCTCTCTTTCTTTTCTTTTTCCCCTTTCAGCCACCATCGCCGGAGCCGTACGCTGCCACCATTGGCTGTTCCGCCACCCTCATTCTACTCCTCTCTATCTAGATAGTAACAAACACCCCTACTTCCACCTTCATTCTCCCTCTCCTTTTACTAACCCTCAACCTTTCCCTTTTTCTTTTCTTTTTCGGGCTACCACCTTTGCTGCGCACCACCGCTGGTGCCGCTTGTCACCACCAACCTATAGTGGAACCTTAAACTCTCACAACCCTTTTTTTACTATTTCTACAAGACTTATTTATTTTATTTTATTTTAGTTCAACTATTTTGAATATATTATTATTATTATTATTATTATTACAATTATTATTATTATAATTACTAGTGATATTATTATTATTTATATTGAGGGCCAAAGTCCTATTATACTCTTATTTTGATTATTATTATTATTATTATTATTATTATTATTATTATTATTAAGTAGGGTCGAAACCCAAATTTATCTTACTCTTGTATTAGGACATTATTATTATTATTATTATTATTATTATTAATTCGTAATTGGTATTATTATTTTAAAGTAGGGTCGAAACCCAACTTTATCTTACTATTGTATTAGGACATTATTAGTATTAGTATTATTATTATTATTATTATTATTAATTCGTAATTGGTATTATTATTTCATTATTATTTTATGACTATTTTTATTATTAATGTTAATAATATTATTATTAGTATTATTTTGATGAATGGTTGAAACCTTTATCCCACCATTTATTTCAAATCATGTTTATTATTATTATTAGTACTTTTAGTATTATTAGTATCTTTATTATTATTATATTTACTATTATCATTGTTATTATTTCTAGTATCATTATTATTATTATTAGAGTAATGTCTTCAACCTTATATTATCAATTTCTACAATATTACTATTATTTCTTATACCTTTAGCAAAATTAGAAATTAGTTAATGTCATTATTATTATTATGTTATTATTTTTTTCAAAAACCTAGTCTTAGAATAAATTAGTAAATAATAGTATTTTTGATAGGAGGGAATCTAATCTTTAGCTATTTCCTCATATAGGTGAGACTAGTTAAAATCCTACGAAGGTGTAGGAGCGTACTCCAAGACCGGTGTCATTTTAGGTAAGGTTGTAGCTAAGGATGTTTGTATGCAATATGTTTTTACAAGCTTAATATGCCATGTGCCATGTTATATGATGTATTTCATGTGTATTGTTATGACTAATTTACGTGTAGTATAACTTAGAGTGGAGGTATGTTCATTTGATATTTTATGGTGTGGCCCATAAGACATGCATGCTAGGTTATTGTAATATGTTGATATGGAGTGAAATGAGGTGGAGTTGACCTAAGTGTTGCATGACCATCAGTGGAGGAATCTAGGGTTGTAAGGAATAATCTAGGGTTATATGGAAGAATCTAGGGTTTGTATGGAGGAATCTAGGGTTTGCATGGGGGATTTAGGGTTTTATGTGGGAGTTTTAGGGTTTTGCATGAAAAACTTTGAAGGGTTGCATGGGAGGTATAAAGTCTGCATGAGGGTAAATTTTATGTATGGAAAGTTGATATGAGGTGAAGGGAAGGTGATGGTAGTGTTGTTTGGGTGTTGGAATACTTGGAATGAAAAAGAGTACGAGGGATCGTATAAGGGTACATAGGAGACCAAGGAAGGGTTTAGTGAGATTAGTTAGGGTTTGTTGTTGTTACTTCACATTTTTGTGGTCATACATGTACTTCGTGAGGAAAGTGTGGTGATAAAGGTGAAATATATAGGTTATAATAGGTGGTGTTTTAAGATTATTTGAGTTATCTAAGGTGGAGTAAGATGGGCCATTTAGGTCTAAATTAGGATTTCGGAATAAAACCCTAGAGTGAGACACTGGGTGGACTTTGAAGTGTAAGGTAGTGGGCCTTGACCCACATATGTGGAAACTAGGCTCTAATGTGAGTCAGTGTAAAGAGGAAAGGATGTTGAGCCAAGTTAGGAGGTACATGAGACTTACGATTAGAGACAGGTCCTTTTAGAGGATAAGCGTAGAGGAAGTTAGTCATGCATGCTAAGGGGTGAAAATTCTGAATAAGATATTTAAGATATTAATCATGTAAAATGAAAGAGTATTGAGCCGGGCTGAGACCGATCCACCAACATAATAGCGGCCAGGTGCCGCAGTGCCTAAGAGACCGATCCACTGGCATATAATAGTGGTTAGGGCATGTTGCCCTATGTGTATCGCATCCATCGGTTATAATAGTGGGGGATTCCGAGCTTAATAAACCAAATCTGAGTTTGCTAAGACATGTAAAACAGACTACGTACTTAGAATGGAATACCATGCGAGCTAGAACTAAATCGATTCACTGGTAAGGAATAGTGGTTAGGGTTTTCACCCTATACATAACCGATCCACCAACTATAATAGTGGTTAGGGCATGATGTCGTATATATGTTCGAGCCATCGGCTAAAATAGTGGGAGGTTCCTATAGTCCCATGGATTGATAAAAAGACATAGTGTGAAAATGAGTTTTGATAAGAGAATAATTAATTAATTAATTCGGTTAATAAATGACCCTTTGTATTTTTCCCTGATTGATCGTATGCCATTATGTTATCATGTTGGACTTTATGTTATTTTTATTATTCTACATGGTTTGTGTGTCGACCTTATTGCACGGTTACCTTATTTAGTACATAATGTATTGATCACCCTTTTATGGGTGCTATTCATTCCCACGAGCAGAAGGCCCTTCTAACTTTGTGCAGGTGAGCGATGTGTTCTTTGATGCCTTTGATGTTCACGAGGCATCAAGCATGGCTGAGCATTGAGTATGTGTTTGGCTCAAAGTTCGAGAGTGGCATGGCTGGATTCACTTATCATGTTATTTTATTTTCTTCTGTATTTCTTTTGTATCAACTTTTCCCTCTTATGATTTATTACTTTGTATCTGGAAAAAAATTTTGTCACTTATAAGCTTTATTTCTCTTTCTAGAAATTTTTACCATACACTCTAATTTATATTCTTTTATGCATACTCTGATTTTTGATGTTATGATCTTTCTAGTTCTTTTACGAACTCTTGTTTTAAGTTTGATGATAATCCTTTTTAGCCTTAGCACTTCGTACTAGAATGATCGGAGTGAACCAGTTTGGTACTAAGTGTGGCGGTAACATCCCCTTAATTTATGGGTTTTAATTTAAATGTTTTTTTTAAAGAAAATAGTGAATTTTGGGGTGTTACAAGTTGGTATCAGACTCAGTTTTGACCGTTCTTTCGATTTTAAAAATTTTAAGCTGATACTACAAGTTGGTATCAATTTAAAAAAAATTGGTTTACAAAGTTTTTATCTGATTTCAAAGTGTTTTCCACTATAATGAATCCCTTCTGTTTTTGGAATTTTAGAGCCCGACTACTATGGGGAATGGAAGGGTAGATTAGGGTTTTCCCCATAAGGGAGATGCTTGATGTGAGTGCTTCTGACCAGTGGGTTCATTTTTAACCTCATTTTTATATTATAGCTATCAAAGGCATTGAACGACCAAGTAGAATGTTTGGAGGAGGCCTTTATGGCACTCATGGAGTTTGTCCAATGCCAACCCTTGGTACCTGCCCTGCAACCTCACCTTACTGAGGGCTTTGGTGAGGCATGGCTTCAGAGGGTCATTGGACATCACTCTCCTACCTACTTTGGTGAGGAGGACCTAGTAGACCTCGAAGGGTGGATTTGAGACATTGATCGCACTTTGAAGCATTGGATTGTCATTTTTCCTCAAGAGCATAGCAAACGCCTGGTGGGTGGAGAATCATACCCAAAATGGACCTTCGGCTATGTAGAAGGCATTCAAGACTACTCTTCACACAAGGTTTTATCCTAAGAGTTTGAAGAGGGACAAGATTTGGGAATTTATGCAACTCACACAGGGGACGATGACAATCTGCTAGTATCATGCTCGCTTCACCAAGTTGATCCAATTTGCCCCAGGTATTGCTTCCAATAAGTTTACAGTGGTGTTACATTTCAAGAAGGGGATGACTCCAGTATCCATCGATTGCTGAGTGCCATTCCCTTTACTGATTTAGCAACTTTGAACGAGAGAGCTTGCATTGCTGCCACCTTGATCTAGAAACAAACCATTATCATTTGAAAGAGGAAACCTGAGGAAGGTTATACTAGACTCCTACCAACAGATCGTGGTAGAGGCCAAGGACCCCCAAGGGAATTTTTATGTAAAAGATTCGGTCATAGTCACTCGGGCTGGGATTGTGGAGCTAGACTCGTGACCTGCCAAAACTGTGGTAGGTAAGGCCATAGATCTTTTGAATGTCAAGGACCTTTTCGCTCCTAACAGTTTCAGATCTAGAGGTACCTGTAGCACGACCACATTTTATCCTCACAGTTCTAGCAACCGGTGCTTGTTCCAACTAAGGATGCAGACCAAGCTTTCAGGAGATGACCTCAAGGATCCATACCCTTTTCTTAAAAAGGAATCCAGTCAAGTGGGCACTTGAATATGATCAGCCGGGCGAAGGCTGACCACCAGCTAGATGTCTTTCCAAGTATGTTCATTATACCTTTTATGTGGATACATGTTTCCTTTGATTTGATCATCCTTAGTAAGTTTGTTTTTAAGGGGGTAGTTGACATATGTATTGGTGCTGATATGGTATTCCTGGTTACATAGAATGATCTAGCCTTAACCCTAGGGAACTATAGGAGACTTTGGGGACGAAGTCTATTTTTAAGGGGGTAGTATTGAAACGCCTCAAAGCCTAATTATTAAGAATTTTAGTTAAATATGGATTTATTAGGAAAATTAATTAAATTAGTTATTTTTTATTAAAATAAGAGGAAATTAATGAGGGAAAATTAAGAAGAATTTTGTAAATATTTTAATGAGGGAAAATTAGGGTGTTTAACTAATTAAAATGAAATTTAGGAAAAATCTTTCAAAAACCCTAAATTACCCTAAAAATGAAATTAAATATTATTTTATTTAAATATTATTATTTTTAAATATCCAAAATATCTAAATTAATTTAAATACCCAACCTACCTATTTTTATTTTTCCCATTTTCCTTTCCTTTTTCTTTCTTTTCTTTCTTTTCTTCCTTTTTCGTTTTATTTTCCTCTTTTTTCCCTCGAAATGGGTTTGACTTCTTGTAACCATTTTCTTATCATTTTCTTTTGTTCTTCATCGGCCGAGGACACCGCGTTTCCTTCTTCTTCTTTTTTTAACGTTCCTGGCCTGGATCCTTTTCTTTCTTTCTTTTCCCCAATCGGGTGGTCCAGTCCTCCTCCTCCTCCTCCTTCTTCTTCCTTCCTTCGCGGTTGACCTACAACTCCTCCAAGAATCATGCCATCGGTTACACCCATTTTGACCAAACATTTTCCTTCTTTTATCTTCCCCCCCTAACTTTCCAATCAGCATGAACCAACCCACCTCCCTTCTTTCTCACGCACGACCCTCCTTTTTCTATGCAAACATCCCTACCACGACTTGAATTTTACCAACCAAATAATGGCGTCGGTGAACCCTAACCCTACCTGCCCTATTCCTGCGTCATCCCATAGACCTTACCGTCTCATTTAAGCTCTATAAATACCTCTAACCATCTTGAACTCGAAAATTTTTTCCACTGCCCTCGACCAACTTTGCCGCCTACTCTACCCACCTAAGTACTCCTCGCACCTCCCTCTAACTAACTAAACCACCCTTCTCCCTTGATTTTTCATGTATGAGCCACGCTGGTTGTGCAAAGTTTCCTTCTCAATCAACCACTTCTCCGACTTTTCCACCCTTCGCACCATCGTCCACTACCACATCCGCCGCTACCACTGCCTCCTACACTTCCTAAAAACACCTGCAGACCCTCCTCTATCTCCCCTACTCTTCTTTTCCTTTTTCTCCCTGTCCTCTCTTTCTCTTCTTTTTCCCCTTCGTCCACCACCAGTGCCCTTGTGTGCTGCCACCATTGGTTGCGCTGCCACCCTCATTCTAGTCGTTTGCATCTAGAAAGTTATAAACACCCATACTTCCACCTTCGTTCTCCCTCTCCTTTTCCCAGCCCTCAATTTTTCCCCTTTTCTTCTCTTTTTCCGGCTACCGCTGCCTCTGTCATGCACCACCGCTGGTGCCGCCTGTCGCCACCAACCTAAGGTGGAACCTTAAAACCTCACAACCTTTTTTGCTATTTGTACAAGCCTTATTTATTTTATTTTAATTTAATTTATTTGTTTTGAATGTATTATTATTATTATTACTACTATTATTATTACTAATGATATTATTATTATTTATATTGAGGGCCGAAGCCCTATTCTACTCTTATTTTGAATATTATTATTATTTTTATTATTTTTATTTTTATTATTATTGATTATTATTATTATTAGTATTATGTGATATTATTATTATCATTATTATAATTGTCATCATAATCATCATCATCATCATTATTATTAATAGTATTATTATTATTGTTATTTTTTTAAAGTAGGGTCAAAACCCAACTTTACCTTACTCTTGTTTTATGATATTATTAGTATTATTGTTGTTGTTTTTATTATTATTATTATTATTATTAAAATTAGTATTAGTACTTTGTAATTACTATTATTATTTCATTATCATTATTATTACTATTTTTATTATTAATGTTATTAATATCATTATTAGTATTATTTTGGTGAAGTGTCGAAGCCTTTATCCCACCATTTATTTTAAATCATATTTATTATTATTATTGGTATTTTTAGTATTATTATTATTATTATTATTAGTTTTACTATTATTATTATTATTATTATTATTATTATTATTATTATTATTAGGATCATTATTAATATTATTGGGGTAATGTCTTCAACCTTATATTATAAACTTCTACAATATTACTATTATTTCTAATATCTTTAGCAAAATAAGGAGTTAGTTAATATCATTATTATTAATATGTTATTATTTTATCAAAAACCTAGTCTTAGAAAAAATTAGTAAATAATAGTATTTTTGGTAGGAGAAAATCTAATCTTTAGCGTTTTCCTCATATAGGTGATAACAGTTAAAATCCTAAGAAGGCGTAGGAGTGTGCTCCAAGACCAGTGTCGTTTTAGATAAGGGTGTAGCTAAGGCTGCTTCTATGTAATGTGTTTTTACATGCCTTGTTATAACTAATTTACGTGCTGTATGACTTGGAGTGGAGGTATGTTCATGTGATTAATTATGGTATGTGTTTAATATGTATAAGTTGTGTTTTTAATGTGAAATTTTGTGGCCCATAAGACATGCATGCTAGGTTATTGTAATATGTTGATATGGAGTGAAATGAGGTGGAGTTGACTTATGTGTTGTATGACTATGAGTGGAGGAATCTAGGGTTGCATGGAAGAATCTAGGGTTTACATGGGGAATTTAGGGTTTCATGTGGGAGTTTTAGGGTTTTGCATGAAAAAGTTCGAAGGGTTACATAAGAGGTATAAAGTCTGCATGAGGGTAAATTTAATGTATGGAAAGTTGATATGAGGTGTGGGGAAGTTGATGGTAGTGTTGTTTGGGTGTTGGAATGCTTGGAATGAAAAAGGGTATGAGGGACCGTATAAGGGTACATAGGAGAACAAGGTAGGGTTTGGTGTGACTGGTTAGGGTTTGGTGTGGTTACTTAGCATTTTTGTGGTCATACGTGTACTTGGTGAGGAAAGTGTGGTTATAAAGGTGAAATCTATGGTTTGTAATAGGTGGTGTGTTAAAATAATTTAAGTTGTATAAGGTGGAGTAGGATGGGCCATTTAGGTCTAAATTAGTATTTCAGAATAAAACCCTAGAGTGAGACAATCGGTGGACTTTGAAGTGTAAGGTAATGGGCCTTGAACCACATATGTGGAAAATAGGCTTTAACGTGAGTCAGGGTAAAGAGGAATAGATGTTGGGCCAAGTTAGGACGTGTGTGAGACTTACAATGTGAGACGGGTCATATTAAAGAATAAGCGTAGAGGAAGTTAGTTATGCATACTTAGGGGTAAATTTTTTGAATAAGATACTTAATACATTAATAATGTAAAGTGGAAGAGTATTGAGCCAGTCCGAGATCGATCCACCAACATAATAGTGGCTAGGTGTCGGGGTGCCTTAGAGACCGATCCACCAGCATATAATAGTGGTTAGGACATGTTGCCCTATGTGTATCGGATCCACCGGTTATAAAAGTGGGGGATTCTGAGCTTAATAAACCAAATCTGAGTTTGCTAAGATATATAAAAGACACTAAGTACTTATAGTAGAACACCATGTGAGGAAGAATTGAACCGATCCAATGGAAAGGAATAGTGGTTAGGGTTTTCACTGCATACGTGACTGATCTGCTAGATATAATAGTGGTTAGGGCATGATGCCCTATATGTTATTAAGCCACTGACTAAAATTGTGGGAGGTTCTTGTACTTATATGGATTGATAAGTATACATTGTGTGAAAATGAGTTCTGATCAGAGATTAATGAATGAATTAATTAATTCGGACAATAAATAACCATTTGTATTTTTACCTAAATGATCGTATGCCATTTTGTTATCATGTTGGACCTTATGCTATTTTTATTATTCTACATGGTTTATGTGATTTTGTGTGTCGGCCTTAGTGCATGGTTACCTTGCTCAGTACGTAGTGTACTGATCACCCTTTTTATAGGTGTTGTTCATTCCCATAAGCAGAAATCCCTTCTGACTTTATGCAGGTGGGGGATGTGTTTTTCGATGCCTTTGATGTTCACAACGCATTAGGTGAGGTAGAGCGTTGAGCATGTGTTTGGCTTAAAGATCGAGAGTGGCGTGGTCGGATACATTTATCATGTTATATTATTTTCTTTTGTATTTCTTTTGTATCAAATTTTCCCTCTTATAATTTATTACTTTGTATCTAGATGAAACTTTTGTCTGTTGTAAGCTTTATTTCTCTTTCTAGAATTTTTGACCCTGCACTCTATTTTATGATTCTTTTACGCATACTCTGATTTTGATGTTTTGATCTTTCTAGTTCTTTTATTAACTATTGTTTTAAGTTTGATGATAATCCTTTTTAGCCTTAGCACTTTGTATTGGAATGGCCGGAGTGAACCGATCTAGTACTAAGTGAGGTGGTAATATCCCCAAAATTCACAGGTTTTAATTTAAGTGTTTTTGTGTATAAAAAATAATGAATTTTGGGGTGTTATAGATATAGTAATAGATAAGGTTTTAATATATTATAATATATGCCCTTGATGTGTCGATATATGATGACATGCATGAAATGATAAATTACTTTACTATTGTATATATAATTTTTTCTTGACAGCAGCTGAAGGTAAGAAAGTAGTGTAGTCTTGAATATGTTCAGTTGAAGTGTTTCTATATATCCATGTTGATAGTTTTATGAGATTTCTTGTGTGGAAGGTTAATATTTTTTGTGTTGGATGTCATGTGATTAATGTACCTATTGTCTTTATGGTTCTAATGACAATTATCTTCAGGCCATTCCTCAACTAATTTGTAGTTTTTTTCATCAACAACATCTTAATGTACTCTTAAGGTAATGAGGAGCATGAGAATCACCTACACACCATATTATATCTCTCTAGGGAGAATCTTCGACATGTTAAACTCTTCAATGTGGATTCTAGTGTCTGCAAAAGGAGTCATCGTCGATCCATCTAAAATTGTGGTAGTTACATAGTGGAAGGCACCTATGAATGTATCTAATGTTTGTAGCTTCTTGGGTATGGGCAGGTACTATTGGTGCTTTATTTAAAATATCCTAAAAGGTTGCATTCCCCGTAACAAATTTTTTGAAGAGGACCACTGGATCTAGTGGAATAATACTTGTAAGGGGAAATTCTAGGAACTAAAGAAGTGCCTAACTTTGGCATCAATTTTAACTCTACCTACGGGATCAGAAAGTTTTAAGGTCTATAGTGATGCATCTAATCATAGTTTAGGGTGTGTGTTGATGGAGAATTTTAGGGTGTTTGACTACACTTCCCACCAGCTAAAACAACATGAGTAGAACTACCAGGTAAATGATTTGTAATTGGTCACAATTATTTTCACATTGAAAATCTTTAGAGTATGGAATGCTATAAAAGTATTTCATCGACCATAAGAGTCAAAATATATATTCACTCAAAAGGATTTTAATATTAGGTAGACAAGTTGGCTAAAGTTGGTGAAGGAGAATAACATCAAGTTGATATACCACGAGGATAAACCCAACATTGTGGTAGATGCTTTGAGTAGGAAGACATCATACTTTTTGAATTCTTCTTTGGTGGGTAATTAAACATTGGAGGAATTTAGTGATATGGGGGTAGAGATAATCAAACAAGGTGACCTAGTGGTTTTCTTGATTGTCATGTTACTTATACTTGTTTTTTTTATGAGATTTGAGCCAAGAAACCTAGAGACGTTAAACTTGAAGCCAAATCATCCGCCACAACTACTATCACCACATCGTTGTCACCTCCATTACCTACCATTGCCATATGACACTAGCACCATTCTCTTCCCACTTTTGTCACCTCCACTTCCTTTCCCTTGTTTTACATTTCCTTGTGCTAAAGTTTCTTTTTAGTAAATAAAAGAAAGGAAAGTTTAAATTGTGTGTCCCTATTTCCGTGTAATATTTCCATGATAGTAGAGGAGGAGGTGTAGGCCATGCATATATAAAGACCATAACCACTTTGGTAAGGATAAAATTATATATGAAGGTAATATATCATAATATATATCCTTGATGTGTTGATATGTGAAGTTATGCATGAAATGATAAATGACTCTGGTGTTGTTATGTTGTTTTGGTTTAACATAATATGAAGGTAAGAACATTATATATTCATGAACGTTGATTTTGAGTGTTTATTCATATCCATGTCCATGTTTTTATGATATCCCATGTGTGGAAAGTTAATGAGTCTTTATGTTTGATGTCATGTGACATAGGGGTGGTAGAAGTAGGGTTTCTTTGACTTAGGGATAGGGTGAAAAATGGCAAGGTAGAGAGAGAAAAGAAAGGAATGAAAAGGAAGGTGGGGTTGAGGGATTTCATTAACAGCATGTCATAGGATAATGGAGAAGGGTAGATGAAGGAGCTCATAGTATTAATGGCGCTTGTGGTGATAGGTGGCGATAAGATTGTGGGTAGTCTAGGTTCTAGGGCATGGGGGAGGAAAAGAGAAAGGCTATAATAAGGGCTGGTTATGATAGAATGATCAATTATGAGCAAGGTCATGTAAGTGGAATGGGAAGGGAGCTCAACCAAGATTTTTAGCAATGGAAAATGTGGTGTTTTTAGCATTGATGGGTGGTGTTGTGGCAATGTGTAGAAAAATAGAGCAAGAGTGGTTGGGGGATGCTCAAATATGTTTTAGGTAGGAAAAGAAAGAGGATAAAAGAGAATAAAAAAGATATGTTGGATAAGGGGTTTGTATCCATATATATGCATCATCGAGATAGGTAAGGAAATTGAATGAGAAGGGAAGGGAAGCAAATAAAGGAGAATATGATGATAATGGGATGGGCTAGCCTTGCAAAGGGGGAAAGTGAAGAGTGAAGGGTTGTTTAGGGCATAGGGCAGGCTACATGATTGAGGATTGAATAAGAGGATGATAAAATAGCATTGGGGATTATACATGTTTTGCAAAGAATGGACATGGAAAAGGGTAAATGGGAAGGAAGAAGGGATGAAGGGGTGACATTGATGTGGGAAGGAAAAAAAGAAAAAATAGAAGGGCATAAAAAAGAGAAGAAAAGAAAAGGGTGTGGGCTAGAGGTGCTAGGTAGGAGAAAAGGAGAAAAGAAAGGAAGGTGAGATGGGATGGCATGCTGGAGAGAGAGAAAGGAAAGAAGGGAAATTGACTAGGAGTTTGGTGAGGAATAAGATACAAAAGAATTAAAAACAAAGAAAAAATTAAATGAAAAGAGAAGAGAAAAAGGAAAAAGGAAAAATAAAAAATTGTTGGGTTTATGATTAACATTAGGTTTTGGTTGACATTTTTTATATTTAATTTTAAAATTTTATTTACCACATATTCAGGCTTAGAGTTAGGCTAATGACTTGAAAATTAGAATCAGGACATTATTTAGGATTGAGGAATTTCAATAAGATAAAATTATTGATTATCTAAGGTTAGGATTTAGGTTAGCTTATATAGATTAATTGGGATAAGGATTAGATAAAAATTCAGAGCATTACATTACTACCTCATTAAAAGAGACGACATCCCTAAAATATAATATAATGGTTGGTGTGAAAATAAAACTTATGTAAGGAAAGGTTATATTGGTGATTATTTCCAATGGAATTGACACTACACTACATAGGTACAACCCCCTTAGAAGGATAAAACCTTGATACCTAACATATCTATATTGAAGAGCTTGGGATGCATCTCATGCATGTTTTTCTCTATCTACCAGTTTTCTTTCTTTTCTCTATGGTAACTGTAGAGAGCCTTCATGAGTGGGTTAGAACTTGTTAAGGTCTAGCATAACCTTGTGTTTAGAATCTTCAAGGGCATGTCCTCATAATATAATGAATTATCCTACTTAATCTCTTCAATTTCGTTTATAAGGGTTCGACAATAATGCCTCTTGTTGAAAGGAAAAAGATCTTGAGGGCTAAAGGGCTACAAAGATAGGAGAAGATTAATAAAAAAAATGTTGGCAAGAATAAAGGTGGAGTGATCAAAACCATCAGTGGTCTTTAAGAGTTACAAGGCAAACACTATAATGAAGCAAGGTCGAAAAGTCTGGGTATTGTCCTATTAAAAGAGGTCTTCAATGTGGGTAATATTCATAAAAACTATAGAGAAAATTGTAATGAAGAGAAAAAATAGTGGAAGTGGCAAACCCATTTTTCACTACTAAACAATTTCATTTGAACACATTAGGGAGCAACAAAAAATACTAAATACACCTAAGAAAAAAGGGATGCTACAGCTGCACCTAATACATGATAGGTGTTAGGTACCCATAAATTAGTCGATATAAGGTTGAAAGAACAAAGTAAACACATTGAAATTAGAGTGGATAAGAATTTGGGTGTATAGATACCTAAAGTAAGTGTTTCAAAAATAGAACCTTGATGGTCCCGAAATTATTCAATTAAATAAGAGGAGGTTAAAATGAAATAAAAGAGTATAGTGGTAGAAAAAAAGGCTAGCATAGCCCTAAACCCTTGTCCTTTAAGGATCGAGAAACAATCTCTTCATATCCATGCTCTGAAGCCTAAGACATAAAATGATGTAAGACCGAGCAACAATCTCTTCATATCCATCCTCTTAACTATTCTTGATAATATTTCTATCCTTGATATTGAAAATAATTCAAGATGTTCTTACACGTATGTTACATATTTGCAAGGTGAAGAAGTCAAGATACAAGAAGATACATAAAGTGTATAAAGCATTCAAAGCATGCCAACCTATGGTATACATAGGATGACAATACAACAAGATATAGTTGGTGATCATATTAGTTATATTAGACTTGTTTTAAACCCTATGATATATTTCATGTAAGCTAGGGTTTTGTTGTAATTTCATGTATGTACCATAGTTGATTTTAATGATTTGTAATGTTTGTCATTAATATCATTTAAATGATGATATTATGAATAGATTTAGGTATTATATGAGCTTAATTCAGGTTGGTTGGAAATAGCTTGAATTAAGGAGGGAACCAGCTAGTTTTATACACTTAAGTTGGCTAACTCTCCTATATGTATACCTATGTCATTGTACACGCATATGAAGAAGATCATTTAAATAAAAATCACAAGTTAAATACTTGAGTTTCTCTCTTTTGGAAATTATATTCGAACTAGGAAGTGTTTGGGGTAATTTTCCTACTAAGAACCTAATAATATTTACTGAAACATTCAAAGTTATCCTATCATTTGAAGTTCTAGATTGAATATCCTACAGTCGAGATGAACAACCCCTTAAGTCGAGCCTTGCTTCCTTTATAAATTCAACCCTGACAACACTTCCCTCCCTTTGATCCACACTATTTTTTTATATCAAAGCTCTTGTAGTTTTTTTGGTTCTTTCGGCCATTTAGCATCTTCAACATTCTTGTTGTTGCATGCAAGAATTCCATTCATCCAAGAAACTTAACAAGATAGTATATCTTCATCCTTTTCTTACACCTTCAACTTGAGTCTTGGTTAAATATCTTTCTTGTGCCAATTTTTCTTGAAGATCTTCCTACCATCAACCGAAGAAGATCTTCCTTCTTCAATGTCTCCCTTCATTCCATTTCTCCCTTTGACTCTTCTAGCATTTCTCCTCCCATTTATCCCTTTGACTTGTCCAGCATTTCTCCCCCCATTTCTACTTTTCGACTCTTCCAACATTTCTTCTTCCAAGATGCATTCACCCCAAGCAATTTCCATTTGGTTCGACTACTACCTGCAACATTCTTATCATTCATCTCCTACCCTTTCAACACATACTCTCCTTTTCTCTTCTTCCACTCTTCGAGTTCCTTTAATATAGCATCTTCAACTTGAATATACTTATCCATTCAACATACTCTCCTTATATTCTACATGACTTTACTTACTTTCCACTAATAAAACCTCCTCACCAGCCTAAGAGTTATGAAAACCTATTCAACCACATCTCTTTAACTCTTACATGACCACACCATTAAATAAGCCATCAAGATTTGGTTAAACCTTTGTAAGAACTGTCCTATATCTCTCGAATGCAAGTAAACCCATTAGGAACACCTTGGTTGTTGTTCTTTGTTGAAGATTGAGCGTTGTTTTTTCAACTTCACAATGACTAGTGAAGATGTAAGGGTATTGGTAGAATCTATCAACAGTCTAACCACTTGAATGGACATCCAACTTAAGACTCATGCAGCATTACTGCAACAACTGCAAAGTGTAGAAGCTAAGTTAGCCAAGCAAGACAAGCTTCAACCATTGCAAAATCAAATGGAAGCCACACAAGATAGTGTAGAGGGGATGATGAGGAATGCTGTCAATGTTAAAAGATTACGTGTGCATGAAAAAATGGACTACGTCAATGATGGAGAAGAGGAGATAGTTTTTCATAGCTAAAGAAAGCATAGGAGACCACATCAAATCCAAGTAGGATATACACATAATTAGGATCAAGATATCAAACTAGATCTCCATGATTTTTATGGTGAAGTGAATGCGGAATTGTTCTTTGAATGGTTGCATGAGATTGAAGCTATTTTTGAATTCAAAGAGTATGATGATGAAAGAAAATGTAAGCTTGCTACTCTTAAATTTAAAATATTTGGTAGGATTTGGTATGAAAAATAAAAAAATACAAGAGAAAGGCAAGAGAAATCAAAAAATTAAGTCATGGGAAATACTTAAAAAGCACCTACGAAGAAAATTTGTGCCTAGGAAGTATGAACAAGATATGTATGTAAAAATGACAACCATATAGAAAGGATTACTTAGTGTAGAGGAGTACTATAGAAAAATTGAAAAACTATCACTTGTATGTGATGTACAAGAAAGAAAGGAGAAAAAATGTTCTAGATACTTAGGTAGACTAAATAATTCGATACGTGATAAAGTTGATATTTTTGCATATGATTCTCTTGATGAATTGATTAAGTTGGCATTAAAGTTTGAAAAACAAACAAAATCAACCAAGGCTTATGTTAAATCTAATGAGTCATCTAAACTATATTCAAATATAATCATGCCTAAATATACATAAATATACATCCTTATATGATAAAAAAATTGACCGAGATGAAAAAGGTAAAAACAAAGTGGTTGATATCTCTAATAAATAATGTTTTAAATGTAAAGGATATGGACACTTTGCTAGAGATTATCCAAACCAAAGGGCTTTGGCCTTAAGTGAAATAGAGGACATGGAACCATGTAGTGAAGATGATGACCTAGAAATTAAATATCCTAATGAAATTTTAACCATGGGTGAGGAAGAAGGAGACCCATGTTTTGTGCTTCAAAGAGTGTTACAATTCCAACCTAATGTGACACCTACTGAAAGAGAGAAATTTTTTAAAACTAAATGTAAAATAGGTGATACGGTTTGTGGACTCAATATTGATAGTGGTTCATGTACAAACATTGCTAGTGAAGCAATGGTCAAAAAGCTTGGGCTAGAGACTACTAGTCATTCTAATCCTTATTCTTTACAATGGTTTAACAAAGATAAAGGAGATAAGGTAAACAAACAAAGCCTAATATCATTTTGCATTAGAGACTACCATGATGAAGTTTTGTGTGATGTATTCACTATGGATGGTTGTGGTTTACTTTTAGGACATCCGTGGAGATGTGATAGAAAAGAAACTCATGATGGAGTAACTAATGAATATGTTGTAAAAAAAGGAAAACAATTGTATATATCAACACCCTCTCTATGTGATAATATGCCTTTATGTGATGATGAAAAGATATTATTTCTACATGCAAAGGCTATGGAAAAATGCATAGAAGAAGAGGGAATTTGTTATGCCTTAGTTGCTAAAGAATCTAAACTTGGGGAGTAACAACATAATAATCCTAATCTAAATAAGCTACTTAATGAGTATCATGATGTATTTCCAGATGACTTAACTCCTAGATTACCACCTAAAAGAGGTATAGAACATGCTATCGATCTTATTCCTGGAGTGCCTCTTCCAAATAAACCTGCTTATAGATGTAACCCAAATGAAGCTAAGGAATTACGAAAACAAATACAAGAGCTTATGGATAAAGCATTTTTGAGTGAAAGAAAGTTTGGGGATAATGATTATGAACTTGAACTTCTAGATCATTATGGAGGAATTTCAAGAACATTTAATATTAGTTATTTGTCTCCTTATTATAGTGATTATAATTTGAGGACAAATTCTTCTCAGCTTGGGGAGAATGATGCAGGTTCATCTAGTGATCCTCAAGATAATGAAGAATTAGCATTTCTAATAATGGAGTCGATCATCTTAAATCTTCTTGATAATATTTCTATCCTTGATATTAAAAATACTTCAAGATGTTCTTGCAGGTATGCTACTTATTTGCAAGGTGAAGAAGTCAAGATATAAGAAGATACTTAAAGTGCACAATGCAATCAAAGCATGAAAAGCTATGGCATACATGGGATGATAGTGCAATAAGATATAGTTGGTGATCTCATTAGTTATATTAGACTTGTTGTAAACCCTAAGATATATTTCATGTAAGCTAGGGTTTTGTTGTAATTTTATGTACGTACCATAGTTGATTGTAATGCTTTGTAATGTTTTTCATTAATATCATTTAAATGATGATATTACAACTAGGGTTAGGTATTATATAAGCTTAATTCAGGTTGGTTAAAACTAGCTTGAATTAAGTAGGGAACCAGCTAGTTTTATACACTTAAGTTGGCTAACTCTCCTATATATATACCTATTTCATTGTACATGCATGTGAGGAAGATCATTTGAATAAAAATCACGAGTTAAACACTTGAGTTTCTCTCTTTTGGAGATTATATTGTAGCTAGGAAGTGCCCGGGGTAATTTACCTACTTAGAACCTTTGAATGTTTACCGAAGCTTTCAAAGTTATCCAATCATTTAAAGTTCTAGATTGAATATCCTACATTCGAGCTTAATAACCCCTTAAGTCGAGCCTTATTTCCTTCATAAATTCAATGCTACTTGAAGCTTAAGCAAAGAACTTACACAATCAATGCTTCCCTCCCTTTGATCCACACCAAAAATCCTATCACATCTAAACCAAAACATAGCATAGCAACATGACAATATTTAACAAGTTTATAAAATTAACCATGCTTGAAAAACAAGAAAATCAACCCTATTTTCTATAAAATCATACCATTTATCGGGACTCCCATTTAATTTCAATACATTAATTAGAAGCCAAACACTCATTGCGGTGTAAAGAATTTACATTTGTATAGAATATCTCAAGTCATACACTTATTTAGGCAACATTTTAGATGTATGAATGACATTTTTTGTTTAGAAAATTTTTTCTTTAAAGAGGAAAAATCAAGCTAAAAGACACTAAATATCAACATCCTTTAAAAAAAAAGTTGAAACTCACAAATTATTAAATATTTTTTGAAATCTGAATTGAAATTAGAAGGAAAACAAATTTACCACACCCATAACAACTCACCTTCCTCTTAAATTTAAGTATTTATTACTTAAGGAAGACAAACGAGGGAGGTAGAAAAAGTAACAAAGGGCTAAAGAGAATTCAAATGAATCGAAGAGAAATAAGAGCTCATGTGCATGTAAGTTGAGATATTTCAGAGGTGAAAAGAAAAGTGATAGGAAGAGGTAATTTAGGTTACTTATAGCTAATTAATAGGTTACAGAAAGAGTGGGGTTATCCAATAGATTAAAAAGCTTAATTTTACCATTCAAATATAAGTTAAATGAGAGGATTTATGAAAAAAGGTTGAATTCCATTTCAGATCTCAAAAGGTGATTTATTGAAGAACGCATATCCAATTCATCCTTAAAATATCAAAATGAAGAAGGTTGATGGAATATCAGCATGGCAAGGAATCTTCTAGCCAAGCAAACATAATCTAGAAATTAAAGCTCGCTTCTAGAGGTGTGTAGTAGAGAGATGTGGAAGAAGACAAGAGTAAGGTCATTATCTCCTTTAATTGTCAAAATTGAGTCCTAAAATCTATTTAACAAAGCAATTAGGCCGAATGAATAATAAAATGTGTTAGGAATCACCAAAGAATTGATTGGATTTGGATTATCAATGTTTCATTTTAAGACAAGAATTTTTCCAAAAAAAAATTGAGCTTAAAAATGTACTTAGCTAGACCACCTAGTTGATTAGATTTGCTACTAATTGACCATTCTACTAAAAAGTTAATCAACTCAATTGAATAAAACCACTTACCTAGAATGATTGAATAGTCAATCGATTTATAGAACCAATCGATTGGTTTATAGAACAAGTTGATTAGTTAGCCTAAAAAAATATTTTTTTCTGTTTTAAAAACTTATTCAAATCTATCTTTACTTCGAAACCAATTATAATTCCAAATCAAGATAAAACATTATCGAATTTTATTAAAACTTATAATTTTCCACTCAAAAATTCTTACAAAAATAACGGGAAATACTTGGATTTTGGATGGACATATATTAGAAAAATAAATAAATAGCAAACCAAAACCTCAAATAATAACCTCACATCCAAAGTAAGACTGGACCAAAGATTAAAATGATGCAAGCAACAAGTCTACATATAGTTTAAAAATAAAAGAGGGAGGAGATATTTAAATTATCTTGAGTTTGTTGTGTCACAATTCGCAAAGAAATAGAGGGGATAACTTGTACTCCTTGATGATCTCATCCTTGTTGAGTTGATACCTTATATAGCTACCATATGTGACTGATCCCGAATGTTCATGGTAGACAAATGATAGTGCATTCGCATAGAATCCTCTCAATGAAGCATCATCTTTGATTAACCCAGTACATATTTTTGAAAGAAGGAGCATTAACAGTGCACAAGGTCTCATCTACTATGTATGACTATCGTCTCTGAAATATAACTTATCATTTTAGTTAGCTCATCTATAGCTAGGTGAGTAAAGGGTATATCCTCATCTTTTTTTCCCATATCCTATAAATGATTCCTCTTAGAGCTATGAAGGGATTCTAAAGCTGAATCTTACTCTATCAACAGTGAAGAACAAAAATTAGCTTGTTTAGAGGTAAAAATGATTATTTTGGAAAATAAATGCTTCTAATGATTTGTTAAGTAACTCTTGTAGATATTATATATGTTTGCAATAAGTTCAAGCTATTAAAGATATTTAATGTAAAAAATAATGGCATTAAAAGGATTACATATTTGCAAGGAAGACAAGGCTATAAAGCATAAAGTTTGATTAGGCATAAATTTTGATTACATAAGTTAATTTCATATGTTACATATTTAGAGTTTGTGTAGTTTTTTTTATCTTATTCTGTACTTTTTAATCCTTGTAAAATGTTGTTATAATTAATATATATATATATATATATATATACACATACATACATACTTACTTACTAGTCTCATGTATAGGGTACACTTATGTTAATAAGGTAGGGTTATATGGGTTTATTAACGAAGGGCCAGCATGTGTGTGTGTTTGATCTTCTTCTTCTCTTCTTCCTCAAGTGAGGGTTTTCGAGAGTTTTATAGTTTTCTTTAGAGAAATAGAATATTTCTCTATAGAAGGTAATTACTCTTGGAGTAGATCAATATAAAAATCCAACCAAAGCTATCGATTTCTACGTAATCAAATCAAAATTCAAATGATCTTGTGAAGACATTTGCAATGAGTTAGCAAAAGAAAAGTTCCTAATTTGTAGAAGATGTTCTTTTTTTGATCTTTCATATCAAATTTGGTATCAAAGTAGGATATTTGGAGTTAGTAACATAAGTGAAAGTTTAACATAAGGTTTCAACTAAAACAAACATGACCATTGAATTTTTAGCAATTGAATTCTTTGAATCTAGATGAATGAAATTTGAATCATGATATAATATGTATGTTTCTATGTGTTTTTTTAATGAAATAAGGTATTCTTACATAAATTTTGAAAGTATCTTGAAGGAAAGTGTAAAAACGTTTCAACACAAAGATAAGAAATTTTAGTTTAAAATGAGTGCAAAACTTTTGTTTGTGTAGTGTGTGTGTTCTTTTAGCATTTATAACATTGAGTTTTTTCATGAAAAGTTTCATTTTTTATGTGTATTGTATGTTGGTTGATCACATGGGGTGATCACAACTTTGCATTAGATTCGACAAGTGATGTTTTTAGTGAAACCATATATTTTTTATATTGAGTAAATTGAGTAGTGTATGTGTTTTTTTTATGTTTTTAGCCATGTGTTTTAAGTTGGTGTGTTCAAATATAGTATTCTCATTGAGTAGAATCAGCATATTAGATTATATTATTTCCTTTCCAATCATAAAATTGCAAAGGTTTTTGAATGGGAATGTTTTTTTATTAGTATATCAAGAGCGTAGAAAGTTAAGTGTTAAGTGTACTCATTTTGTTTTTTGATTAGTATATTTGATTTCTTATTGTGTGTTTGATTCATTAGACTCAAAATCTTGTGTAAGAATTGAAAAAGAATTATAGGGTGGTATTGAGTTGATTTATTTTCACCAACTAAAACCTTAAGTGGAACTTGAGGATGGTTTAGTGTAGTTGTAATTGAATCATTGAGGGGAAAAAAATTTCTAAACCATGTATGAAGCTATTCAGAAACTCTCAAACAATCTTGATTCCATAATTCTCAACTTAGTTAAATTCTTATAATAAAAAAACAAATATAAAGGATAGAATTTAGGATTGCTAAATAAGAATCGGTCAAAAATATCTAAGAAAAAAGGGAGTTTTATGAAGACCAAAAGGGGAGTGCCATAAAATCAAGCAATCTAAATAGTGGATGGTACCTAAACTCAAAAGTATACCAATTCTAATATTTAATAGGGAGTTTAAGTAACTTCAAGTTACATAACCATCAAGAAAAGTATCATAAATTAGAAGATGAAGGAATTAAACTTGATCTCCCTGATTTTAATGGTAATCTTAATGTAGACTCATTTATTGAGTGGTTAGATGAGGTGGAGGATATATTTAAATTCAAATATTTATCATGATGAGTGAAAATTTAAACTAGCTACACTTAAGTTTAAGAATTTTATTAGGATATGGTATGATAATTTGAAGAGGACTAGGGAAAGATAAGGTAAATCAGAAATGAAATCTGGGGATAACCTAAAGGAAAATTTTAGGAAGAAATTTGTACCTAAAGAGTATGAGAAAAATAATTACATTAGATTGAGTACATTTAGACAATAAATTTTAAGTGTTAAAGAATTTTCTAGGGATTTTGAAATATTAACACTTATATGTACATGAGAGAAAGGATCAAACATATTCAAAATATCTAGGTGGCCTTGACATGAAAATTTGAGAAAAAGTTGATACTTATCAATATGATTATCTTGATGAAATGATTAAGATATCCTTAAGATTTGAAAAACAAATTAAGTCCACTAAGTCTCATGTGAAGTAAAGTACTTGATCTATAATAATGTACTACTTATGTACTCAAGCTACAAAGTATGGAGCAGGTTCCTCACCTTCTATAATAAAACGTAGGGAACTACTTTAGAGTAAGGGTAAGAATAATGCAATTAGTTCTCTATATGGCGATATTTCAAATGTCAAGGATTTGGAAACTTTCTCTTTAATATCCCAATGAAAGATTATTATACATGAAATAAACAAACTCTATGGAGACTTGTGAAGAAGATACTAATTTGATGCTTATTGAAGAAATTTCTAGTGAATCAAAGGCAGAAGAAAATTCTTATTATATCTTGAAAAGAGTACTTCAAGCCTAAGGTAGTGAGAAACCTAATCAACTAGAAAAGATATTCAAGACTAAAGGAATAATAGGAAACATAGTTTTTTAATTTATCAATGATAGGGGATCTTGTACAAGTGTAGCCAATGAGAGGATGGTGAAGGATTTCGGATCCAAAGCCTTATTCTCTTCAATGGTTAAATAAGGTCAAAGGAGAAAAGGTAACTAAACAAACCCTAATCTCATATAGAATTTATAATTATCATGATAATGTGTTATGTGATATTTTATCTATGGATGCATGTGAAATCTTGTTAGGTGGACCATGGAAGTATGACATAAATTCTATTCATAATGATATTACAAATGAATATCTAGTTGAGAAGCGTAAGAAAAAAGCATAAACATAAACCTTCTAAATGTGATAATAAGAGCATAGTCAAGAATAAAAAGAGTTTATTCTTACATGAAAAGGATATGGGTAAATGTATTTGAAAAGAAGGAAGTTAATATGTTATGAATAGGAATGAATCCCTCGAGCAAAAAAAAATCCACAATTGAAAGAGTTTATTAATTAGTGTTATGAAGTTTTCCTAATTACCTACTCTTGATTGTTTCCAAAGGGAGGAATAAAACATGCTATAGATTTAATTCCTTATTTGCCTTTACCTACTTGACCTAAATATCAATCTAATCTAAAGAAGGCTAAGGTATTAGAAAAATGAATACAAAAACTCATAGGAATAAGGCATGTGGGGGAAAACATGAGTCCATGCTGTGTGTCTAGTTACTTTCTTTGAAAAAAATGTTATGTGATGCATGTACATTAACTCAAGATTTGGAACAATATAACTATCAAATATAGATTTCATATATCAAGATTAGATAAGTTATGTGGAGTGCAAGTAATCCATAATATTGATCTAAGGAGCAGATATCATGAAATGTGAATATGAGAAGAGGATGAATGGAAAATAGCATTTAAAAGAAAATATGGTCTTTATGAATTAACAATGATTCCTTTTAGTTTATGTAATGCACTTAGTTAATTTATGAGTCTAATAAATAAAGTTATTCAATCTTTTCTTGGAATTTTCATTATAGTATACTTAGACAATATACTTTTCTATAGTAGAAATGAGGATTATCATCTTATTCATTTTAGAAAGTTATTTAATATGATGAGGGAATGAGTAATAAAATTATTATAGTGGATTACACAAATATTAAAGTTACTAAAGTGGCCAATACCTAAATATATTCATGATGTGGGTAGTTTTCATTGTTTGACATGTTTTTATAGAAGATTCAATAAGGATTTCTCAACTCTAATAGCACAAAAAAACACAACTCATGAAGAATGGTGAATTTAACAAGAGTTAGGATACAACTAAATCCTTTAGAACTTTCAAAAACAAGCAATGGAATACATGAGTACAACATTTACATAACTTTGATAAATTATTTGAGGTAACATGTGATGAAAATGAGGTAAGTATAGGAGGTGTAATCTCATAATAAAAATGGGTGATTGAATTTTTTATTTATAAATTTAATGGGCTAAAATTAAATTATTTAACATATGATAAATAATTATATGTCATCATAAGAAGTCTAAAAATATGGAGATATTACTTAAGATCTAAGCCATTTGCTTTGCATTTGAACCATGTAGGTTTAAAATATTTGCATAGTCAAAAGAAGATTAGTCCTTAACATGCCAAATAGGTTAGTTTCTTACAATCTTTTACATCTTTTGTTAAACATTTTCATGTCAAAGAAAATGTTCTTGCAGATGCTTTATCTAGAAGATCTATACTATTAGTTATGTTGGATGTTAAATTATTAGATTTTGAAATGTTTAGGGAATTATATGTTAGAGATGAAGATTTTATTGGCATCTATATTACTTGTGAAAAGAATAATAGTTGTGTGCTACAAGATGAATTTCTTTCCAAACTTAATATGCTGCATGTACCTCATTCTAGTCTACATGACTTACTAGTAAAAAGGTACATGAGAGGAGGGGTAAATTTGGTTATTTTGGTGTTCATAAAACTATAGAAACATTACAAGAAAACTTCTACCATCCACAAATGATAAAATTAGTATAAGCTATTATTAGAAGATGTGTGATTTGTCAAAAGATTAAAATTGTCTTCCATAGATTTATATATAATCCCTTACTAGTTTCTAATCAACATTGGAAAAGTGTTAGTGTACATTGTATCTTGGGCTTAACAAGGATGCAAAGGGAAAGGATTTTATTCTAGTGGTACTATAGATAAATTCTATAAAATGAAACAAGTAATACCTTGTAATAATATTGATAATGCAACTGAGTAGAAAATTTATATTTCGAAGAGATAGTAAAGTTACATGGAGTTCCCAAAAGTATAGTGTCAGATAGTAATGTAAAGTTCTTAAACAACTTTTGGAAGGCACTCTCACATATATTAGGTATTAGTTTGTTGTATAGTACTTCTCATCATCCACCAATGGATGGTCAAACCAAAGTGATCAATAGAACTTTAGGAACTTTACTACAGGGATTAGTTAGTAAGAGGACTCGGGATGGGATACAAACTTGTACATGCTGAATTTGCTTACAATAGAGGTCCTTCTAATACAACTCATACAAGCCCATTTAAAGTTGTCTAAGGGGTTATTCATTATTTACCTATTAATATGTTGTTATTAGATAGAGGAGATTTTAAGAATTACGATGCCAAAGAAAGAATTTTATTCTTTATAAAACTTCATGAATGAATGAAAAACAATATAGAAAAATCTAATGTGAAATAACAAACTCAAGCAAACAAAAATCAAATTCAACAAGTTTTTTCATTAGGAGATTCGATATTGTTGCATTTAAGAAAAGAAATATTTCCAAAATTAAGAGAAAATAAAATTATGCCTAAAGTTGATGGTCCATTTAAAATCTTAAGAAAAGCTTCTTCTAGTCATATTAATAGGAACTTTGTAATTAGTTATTAATTTTTATTATTTTAGCTATCTAGATCATTATAAAGTGAGAAAAAGGACATAAATAAACAATAACTAATAAATTGTAGATTCTAAAATTATAGATGTAAGGGTATGATTGAATTTCAGTCTCACTTTTGGTATTCAAAAAATGAATTAATAGTACATCGTAGTATAGTTCAAAATTAATGTGAATAGTTGGTTAATTGTAATTCACAAGCCTCTTTAAAGACCTAGGAGCAGACCTAATCTAATTAAATGACCAATTTCATGGCTAATAAATAAGATTAAATCCATTAAACATCATTGACTAAGTAGTCCCTATGAATCAGTTATCGACTCAAATGATTAATTGAATTCCTTTTCCTATATTAATTATCCGACATTAATTTCAACTTTTCTGTAATAGTCAACATCTATATAAATAAAATCAGATTAATGAAACCCATCTTACACCATTAATTTCTAACATATGAAACTACCTATGTGAATTATACATACAAAATATAATTCACATAATTATATTGACACCAAATAGAGGCTAGTGCAATCTTAAAAAGGATAATTACTCACTCATTAGTAGAAAGAAATGCAAAAAATAAATGTGATTGGCATGTATATTGTAGATATAAAAAATAATGGAGAAGGGAATGAAAATATCAAACCACATATTCTTGATGGAAATAAGGATTTGTAGATTTTAGATACAAACATAACTGCTCGTGATTGTAGAACAAAAATTACAAATGAATGAAAAGTAAAATACAAGTTTTTTTTTTGCTTAGGAATAATATAGAGAAATAAGTCTTCTCTATCTCTAATCTATCGTCCCTCTTTCCTTTGTATATCTCCCTTAATGTTGACGTAGAGGAGGTGGGAAGAATGTGAGAGAAATCTTGCATTGTGTTGATAATAGTTGGCTGCATGGCCATGCAAAGCTGCATAGGCTAGTCGTGTAGCTTTTCTTCTCTAAGTAGAATACACATGCACAAATATTTAAGGGTGTGATGTGGTCAGGAAAGGAAATTTGATGTGGAGTATTGTTTAATAGTTGCACATGGTTGCAGTAGCCTTCCCTATAAATTTTATTCTCTCAACATAATGATGATTTAGAGTTGCACGAGTGTGCAACTAGTTGTGCTACAATCATCCAACAGCTATTTCTTCTTCTTCTTTCTTACTTTGCTCCTCTTTTTTGCACTTTGACCCTCCTCACTTCTCCAAAAATATGTGAGGTTGATTACCATCATTCATAGCCTTTTGTATTTGAAAATTTTCATGGTTTAATGCATTATTTCCTTAGATCTATGTGTTTATGCAATATTTTCAGAAAACTAATATCAAGAAAATAGTAACACAAAAAAGATGCTAAACATGACTACATAAATGAAGGGAAAGTAGGATAAAAATATGGGGAAGATTTAGTTTATCGACTTCTCGATGCTTACTCTTTCCTTGTCATAAAAAAAAATCTAAAGAACAAAAAGGAAAAGAAAAATATAAGGGAATAGGATAAATCTTCAAATGAAAAAATTTACTATAAAAGCAAGTTATATAATAATTTGATAGACCCATATTGTGAGGCTTAATAGTAAGAAAATGAAAAAAATATTTTGAATACTCAACTATAACTCCTAAATAAAAATTATTATGACACGCTAAGAAGGATTAAGATCATGTATATGCTTATCATTATAAGAGAAGGATTAATAGAGAAGTAGACTTCCTGAAATTAGGTAAGTATAAGTATCTCTAAGCTCTTCATGGATTGTGATCAACCATAAGCTTAAATGTGCTCTCATTCTCCGCCACTCAAGGATACTATGCAGCAAAAAAATAATAAGGCCTACTTAAATGTGTAATGGGGCTAGGGTAAACGGTAGGACAAGTCTAGGATTGTAGTTAAAGGCCTAAAAACAATTAGAGCTATAGAAAAAGCAAATATTTCTCATATTCTGAGATGAACAATATGTAATAATACCCCAAAATATACCAACAAAGGACTTCACCGTCAATTTATCCCTTCCTATTTAAATCACAAGATTAATTTATCCACATCTCAAGGCCCACACATTTATTCTTTTCTTCCTCTTTTTCCCCCTCTTTATATCTTTCTCTTACTCATCTATCTTCTATTTTAAAAATGAAAAATGAAAGTGAAAGGAAAATAATAAAAATAATGAGGTTACGTTTCTAGTCATCTTCATAAAAAAAATCTACCAATTCTTGTTTGTTACACGTTCATGCTTATCCCTAGCATTTCTACATTTAAATGCATTAAATAGTTATCACTCCTTATTTTGTGGACAATGTGTAATTAATAAATCAGAAATATGGCCATGAATGAAGGTTTTTAATTGAAAAAATAAGTTTTAGGCTGAAATATGTTAATTAAAGGGATTGAATGCTATTTGTTAGGTCATTCGGCTATTGTAGCTAGCAAAAGAAATGATATAGCTTAATCATCTTTAGGCATTCATAAATCATATGTGGCCTTGAAGATAATTTATGCAAGTTCTAGTTTCATACATAAGGGGAGAATACATATAATCAAGCATAAGTAAGACCATAGAAATGATGGATAATCTATAAGCTTAAGATCTCATATGTTCTTTTACTACTCACTCTAGCTCCTATATCTTGGTCTAGATGGTGAAAAAACAAAGATGAACCTCTGGAGTGCTGAAGTACTAAGTGTTTTGAGAGTCTATCAATTAGAGAGCTCACTTTGAAAACATTTCAAAACCTTTTTCGTTAAACTTAACCTTAATCTATATGTCTCACTAGTGTATGATGAAGCTATGTAGAAAGCTTTGTGAAATTGATTTTTTTTAATCATGAAAAAGGAACACTAAATGAATAAAATATAAAAAATAATAAAGAATAATGAAAAGAAAGTAAGGAAAATAGAAACACACCAAGGAAAAGGGAAAATAAAGAAAATAAATGAAAACGGCAAGTGAAAAACTAACAAGAATCCCCCCTGGTTAAATAATACATAATCCCCAATATGTAGGAAAAAAGCAGGAAACAGAAAGAAGTGCACTCATTACGGGGGCTGTGAGGGTTGGAATTCATGCTTGAGATGCCAATGATACATTTCTTATATCATGGTGTTCATTTTTTCTATGGGAGCCAAAAAATCCTTAAGACTTGCAATTTAGTCTTGCAACGCATCAAAGCGCTCATCAACACACTAAAATTAGGCATCATAAGATGTGATATATAAGGAAGAAAGACTCAAATTTGTGCCAAAGGATGAGGGCGGTGGAATAGGAAGAAATGGTAAAGTTTTTTTTGGTAATTAAAGAAATTTTATTAATAACCAAAATGAGCATACAAGGGTCAACAAGCCAGGGGCTAGAGGAAACAAGGATAGAAATTATTTATCAAGCTCCTCTAAGCTATTCCTATACTTACTGAAATTTTTACTTTGAAAGACTCTTATATACACATAGTTCATAATTTTCCTAACAATCTCATGAATCTACAACCTCCTACCTTGAAAGATAAATTGGTTTCTGTAACACCAAATTTCATAAATCACTACAGTAGTTTCCAATCTCAACAGCCTAGCTCTCCTATGTGGCCAGTTTGTGTCTTCGTTTCCAATTAGAGTGGTGAAAGCTCTATTATTTAATAGATACCATACCTCTAGATTTTAGTAAATTCGATACTATAACCAATCTTGCAAAATGATTTTCATGTTTATGCAAGTCATTAACCTCATATACTTCTTTTGGAGGTCAACTATGATACTGTCAATGTCTTATCTAACCATTACACAATGTACATTGTAATTCCCATGATAATGATATAACAAGTAATATGAGTACTAGCATTATTTAGGTGCTCTTCAAGATAATACCCTCCATAAAGGCTAACATCCCGCAGCATACAATAGAGGGCCCACTACTCTACCTTACGTATATTATCTTAGCCTTCTCCCTATCAAAAAATTATCTTACCCAATAGCCATTGGATGTATCGTAGTGTAGGGTTATAGATCAAATATGCCTTAGCATGATGTTCCTTATATAGCTAGGCAACACAACACTATTTTGGAAAAGATATCTAGGCCCAAAATGACTAAGTATTTATAAATTAGTGATCCTCAAAACAAAGTCTCCATCCATGGTAGAAAACTAAGTAGTTTATAGATTTGTGTCAACAACATTAAATAAGGCTCATTTAAGAGTCCAAAGCACATATATTTGCCATTCATTTCTAAAGTGAACAAGCTAAGGAGTTGAAGGGTGAGTCCCTTGCTCATATGTTAGGCATGTGTAAAGAAGTAGAAGTGTTCGCCTCTAGTAATCAAATACCTAACAGCATCTTTAATCCCTAACTTCTTGACACATGTCCAATCTATATACCATGTGGATGTTATATTTTGAGAATCTATGGAATCATAGTGTTCTTCCTAAAAAGAATAGGTAAACAATGCCATAAGGATATGATGGTTTGGTATTTGATGATCTACCTCTTCCTCAAGATTATCATTGTGGTTGTCACAACTATTCTCTTTTAGTTCCCACTGTAGTTTCAATAGTATTCTTTGTAGACAATATTTATAGATAAAACCTATAGATCTGAAACTAATATACCAAATTTCAAGAGTTATGAAATAAAAAAAGGTAGTATAAGTTCCAAATCATCAATTGAGATACACAAAATAAAATTAAGCAGAGTAATTAGAGGGAAAATGGGAATCAAACAATGATTAAGACCAAATATTGCATTACACGTTTTAATTGTGTAGAGGATGGTTGGATCATGTATTGTTGGTATAGTGTAGTGGTGTTAAAAATGTATAGGTTGTGATGCTATCGTGCAATTGAGGTCATGCACGGTTAGTGGTGTAGTGGTGGTGCAGTTTTGCATGGTTGCTATTGTGTAGTGGAGGTCCTATGGTGGTGTGAGTCTGCATTGGTGATGCTATAGTGGTCTTGTCTGGTTGGATGTTTAGAGGATGGTGGATTTGTGTTGGAGATGATCAAGTGAATTTTTACCTTTCTTTCCTTTAGCTTTGGGACTTTATTTAATCTCTTTTACATATTTTTCCATGGTTTTGGCCTATTACTTACACTATTATTCTCTTGAGCCTTGTGTTACAGGATTTCTCGCAAAAACACCAAGACCGAGAAAGTATTGCTTATATTTGGAGCTAAAAACCTAGCAAGGAAAGCTCGGGAGGAGAGTGCATCAACCCAACATGCTTATGAAGGTGTATTAAAGCTATGAGATCCAAAAGATATGCGAAGATATCCCTAAGAAGACTTAGTAGGGGGTGTACGATCGGCCGCACAACTAGTTGCACAGCCATGCAGACCTCCCTAACATTTTACAGAATCGCACAGCTAGCCCTTGCCAGACCTGCATGACCATGTGAGATTCTGGCCTAAAAAGTTGAGACCAAAAATATTGCACAGCCAGGTCATGGAAGGCTTGCACGGCCGTGCAATATTGGATTTTTCAAATTGCCGAAGCTAAGAAACTACAAGCCAGGCCGTGCAAGGGCCGCACGGCTATGCATAAGCGGTCTTCCCCATGATCTTTATGTGCAATATGGCCAGCGTGTTGGAAAATTTTGTGGCATACCTCAAGGAATTCTTAAGGAGGAGGGAGATAGGATGTTTTAGAGGGTCTGAGACCCCTTATTACCAAGCATAGCTTCTTGTAATTTTTTTCTCTAGTTTTAATTGTTTGGAAGATTTAATTATGCAATTTGTGACGATTAGTTCCAATCAACATCGCACTCTTTTGAATTACGGTTAATTCAATCTAATTCTTTTATTCCTTATCTATTATATTGTTATTTTTCATCATGCTATTTATTTTGTTCTTTTTATTGGATTCGACTTGGGTACCATTTTAATAATTGATATGATGAAATAAAGTATTATGTCATATGATTGATTCATTGATAATATTATATATATTATATTTAATTGTCATAAAGTGGATTTGACGAAATCTGACCTCCATAGATGTAATATAAAACTAAAATTCTAAAATAATTATTGAAAATTAGCTTATATGCAAAAAATTAAGAAATTATAAAAGTAGATGTTTAATTCTTAGGGACTCTATAATTGGTGGTGCTTAATGGGTTTAATTTAGTTTGCAAGTTATGAGAGTAGTATGTCAATTAGATTAAATACATTCTTAGACCTTGAAAGACGCTAAAAAATATGATTTGACCAATTTATAGTGAATTAATCTACGGCATAATTATTGTTTCATTATTGATTATTAATGCGGAGACCGAAATTCGATCCTAGGTTTTAGTATTATTGTTTTGCATCTCCAAGTTAGAATGCTTTTTGTAATTAATCTTTTCATCCAAATGCATATCTACAATTTTTGAAGATATAGATAATTAAAATAGTAAAGAAGTGTAATCAATTACAAAGTCCCTGTGGATATGACCTTGAAATGCTATAATAAATCTGTGCACTTACAGAAATGGCACAACATGTTTTTAGCGTTGTTGCCGAGGAGTTCGGCTAATTGATATTCTGTACTTTGTTATTTTAGCTAGACTAAAACCTTTAATTCCCTTTTATTCTTTATCTTCACTGGTTGATTGTTTTTTGTATTCACTTTTAAGAACCTTTTATGCAACAATCCTTTCGACTTAGGCCCCTAAGAGAGCTTGACCCTAAGATTGAACGAACATTGACTAGCTTGTAGACGAGGATAGTTGAGACAAAAGCAAGAGCAAGTTTGGAAAGCATGGCTAGCATAGGTGGAGATGAGAAGCAACATCACTCTTTTAAAGAGTTTGCATCTTCACATGTATAAGGGATGCAATCGAGCATCCAGAAGCATAACGTAGATGCCAACAATTTTGAACTCAAACCTGCATCGCTCAATATGGTTCAGCAGAATCAATTAAATGGTAGCCTAATGGAGGACCTAAATTACACATTTCTATTTTTCTTAAGTATTGCAACACCTTGATGATGAATGGAGTGTTGTATGACATGATCATGCTTCATTTATTTTTTTTCTCATTACGGGACTAAGAAAGGGCCTAGTTGTAATCACTTTCCTCTGGGTCCATTACCACTTGGGATTAGCTTTCTTGAGCCTTCCTCAACAAATACCTTCCACCATCTAAAATAGTACAATTAAGGAACCTGATTATGAGCGTCAGCTAAAAGGATGGTGAATCAATCTATGATGCATGGGAATGCTACAATGACATCCTAAGAATGTTCCCACATCATGGGTTATAATAATAGTTGTTGGCCCATATGTTTATAATGGCTTACATTATACCATAAGGTTAAATTTGGATGTAGTAGCAAGAGGCACCCTCAAGAGTAAAAGTGTACTGAAAGCCAAACAACTAATTGAAGATATGGCTTAGAATCATTACCAATGGTCAGGTGAGTGGTCTATAGCCAAGAAGAGTAGAAAGTATGACATTGATACTTTGGATCATCTTTCTTTGCGAGTTGATGTGTTATTTTAGAAAATTGATAAACTAAGTGTTAATGCATTAACATACCCTCTAGTTGTTTGTGAGATTTCTGGCATTATAGGACCTTCATCGGCGGAATGCCAATCGGTTACTCCTCCACCCCCCGAAGCAACCGTAGAGGACCTTGTTAACTATATCAATAACTTCAACGAAAAGGGAAATCCATTTGGCCCCACCTACAACCCTTGATGGCAGAACTACCTAAACCTATCTTATAAGAACCCACCTCATAATCCCATCCCTCAATCAAATTTTATCTCCCCCCCTCCCCGATTTCCAAAACCATAGACTGCCATTCCGATCTCCTCTCAAGTCAAATCTTGAGTTGATGATGGAGAACTTCATACCCTCTAAAAAACCTAAGGATTTGAAGAATTTGGTTAAAAGCTTAAGCTTTAAGGTAGAATCACTAGCCACCCATAATAAAATGCTAGAAAATCAAATCATCCAAGTGGCTAAACAATCAAGATCTTCCTCTCAACCCACTTGAATGATTCTAAGATAGCGGAGACAAATCATAAGCAATTCATTAATGCTATAGCCCTTTGAGGTGGAAAAGTGTTAGAGGGCCCTATTTTACAGAAGAAAATAGAAGAAGGAAGTAGAGGAGTGGAAGTGGAAACACAATAAGAAGATGGATAAATAGAGAGTGAGACCATCTTAGGGAAAGAAAACAAGGTAGAAAAGTATGTCCCTTCACCACCATATAAACCTCCCCTAATTTTCTCTCAACAACAAGAAAAAGTGAGATTGGAAGAACAATTTGGAAGATTTATATAAATTCTGAAGAAATTGTAAAAGCTATATTCTATTTTTGGAAGCCATATCACAAATGCTTGCCTATGCCAAATTTTTGAAAGAAATTCTCTCCAATAAAAGGTTAGAAGAGTATTAGATGGTAGCACTAACACAGGAATGAAGTGATATTATTCAAAACAAGCTTCCACCTAAGCTTAATGATTCTAGTCCATTCTCTATTCCCTACACTATAGGTGGCATGTCCATTAATCATGCACTATGTGATCTTGGAGCTAGTGTTAGCCTAATACCCCTCTCTGTTTGTAAGAAATTACAGATGAGAGATTTGAAGCCTACCACCATCTACCTTCACCTAATAGATCGGTCAGTTAAATTCCTAGTAGGTATATTAGAAGATGTACCTATTTAATCAGGTAAGTTTTACATTTAAGTTGAATTTGTTATTTTAGAAATAGAGGAAGATGCTCAAATTCTCATCATTTTGGGAAGATATTTCTTAGCCACTACAGGATCAGTAATAGATGTGAAGAATGGAAAACTCTCCCTCAATATTGGAGAAGAGAAAGTAGATTTCGACCTTCTATAGTACAATTTCCATTAATTGATGATACTTGTTGTAGGATCGATATGGTGGATAGGATGATTCAAGAACATGTTGTTGATTTGATCCCAAAAGATCTGTTGGAGAAATTTTTAATAGGGTATAAGCTAATCCATGAAGGTAATGAAGAAGCAGCTTCTTATGCTGCCATACTAGAAGAGGATCATGCTTATCCAAAATAACCAGGTGTGGTGACACAAATTGGAAGAGAATTATATGCCTCATCTTGTATGAAAAAAGCTACACTTAAGGTAGAGACAAAACCTCTCCCTTCTTGTCTCAGGTATGAATTTTTAGACTCAAAAGGTGAATATCCTATCATTGTAAATGCTAGCCTAAATAAAGAAGAAATTGAAAATTTTCTCAAAGTTCTCAAGTTGCATAAAGAATATATAGGATATTAAATTAAAGACATAAAAGGCATAAATCCTTCATTCTGCATGCATTGTATTTTATTAGAAGAAGTACATAAGTACTTCATTGAGCATCAAATACAATTAAACCCAAACATGAAGGAGGTTTTGAAAAAAGAAGTGCTTACACTCCTAGATTTAGGAATCATTTACCCTATCTCAAATAGTGAGTGCATAAGTCTAGTTCAGATTATACCTAAGAAAAGGGACATGACTATCATAAGAAATGTGTAAAATGAATTAATAACTACAATAACTGTCATAGGGTGGCACATGTGTATCGACTATAGGAAGTTAAATACATCCACCTAAAAAGATCATTTCCACCTTTCTTTTCTCGATCAGATGTTGGAAAGTTTATCTAGGCACTCTTATTTGTGCTATCTAGATGGGTACTGAGGATTCTTTTAATTCCTTATCGATTCCAGTGATTAAGAAAAGACAACATTTACATGCCCATTTAGTACTTTCTCTTATAGGAGAATGCCATTTGGTTTTTGTAATGCCCTAGCACTTTTCAACGTCGTATGATATCCATATTCCCTGATTTTACTGAAAATATTATGGAAGTAGTTATGGATGATTTCTCTATTTATGGCACCATCTGTGATGGTTTCCTCGAATATCTTGCTAAGGTCTTAAAAAATGTAAAGAAGTGAACCTTGTTCTTAATTGGTAAAAGTGCCATTTTATGGTACAAGAAGGTATTATTTTAGGTCACCTAATCACCCACAGGGGTATTAACATTGACAAACAAAAAATTGATATTATTAATAAAATGCCTCCCCTAACTAATGTCAAAGGTGGTTGGTGTTTTCTAGGCCATGTTAAATTCAATAGGAGGTTCATAAAAGATTTCTCAAAAATTGCTAAGTCTCTAACCCACCTCCTTGTCAAGGATACCTCTTTTTTATTTGATCAATTTTGTTTGAGAGCTATTAGAAGGTTAAAAGAAGCATTGATCACTACCCCAATTATGAGACCCCCTGATTGGAGCCTTAATTTGGAGGTAATGTGTAGTGCTAGTGACTATGCCATTGGAGTTGTTATTAGATAAAGGAAGGACGGGAAGGTGTATGCCATATCCTATGCTAGCAGGCTTTTAGATGATGCACACATAAATTATTCTACAACCGAAAAGGAACTCCGAGCTATTTCCTTTTCCCTAAAATAATTCAGATATTATCTTATTGAATTGAGAGTCATTGTGTTCATCGATCATGTAGCCCTTACCCATCTCTTGGCAAAGAAAGATGCAAAACCAAGACTGATTAAGTGGATCCTCTTCTTGCAAGAATTTGATGCAGAAATCAAAGAAAAGAAAGGTGTTAAAAAACTTAGTAGCAGATCATCTTTCTAGAAAGAGGTAGGAGATGCACAAAGAAGACAAGAATGAATGCCCTATTGATGATTCATTTTCTGATGACAATCTCTTTGCTATAGAGAGTCTCCAAGCCCCATGGTTTGCAGATCTTGTTAAGTATATTGTTTGTGGGGTGTTACCTGAGAACCTATCATATCAACATCATAAGAAATTCCTTTTTGACCTCAAATATTATTTCTGGGATAATCCTTGTCTTTACAAGTGCCGCGTAGATGAAGTTTTTCAATGGTGCATTCTAGAAGATGAAATTTTGATGTCATTAGCCATTGTCATTAATCACAATATGGCGATCATGCTAGTACCTCCAAGACAATCGTAATGGTACTTTTTGCAAGGTTCTATTGGCCAACTCTCTTTGAAGACATGAGAAGTTTTGTGCTAGCATGTGATTGCTACCAAAGGACTGGGAATATTTCGCGATGGAATGAGATGCCCCTAAATAAAATGTTTGTGGTTGAGCTATTTGATATATGGGGAATTTATTTCATGGGACTATTTACTTCATATCACATAAATAAGTATATATTAGTCGCAATGGATTATGTCTCATAAATAGTATCTAATGAATGACCTAAAGGTAGTCATTAATATTTTTTAGAAGGTTATTTTCCCCGTTTTGGAATTCCTAAAGCTATGATTAGTGATGGAGGATCCCACTTTACTAACAAGGTCTTAAGCAAGCTCTTGAGGAAATATAACCTAGGTCACAAAATGCCACTCCATACCATCCTCAAATGAGTGGTCAAGTGGAGATTACTAATAGAGTGATAAAAGGGATCCCAAAAAATACGGTGTCCAAGTTAAAGAAAGATTGGTCCTCCCAGATAGATGATGTTCTTTGGGCCTACCGGATATCCTATAAGACCCTTATCAGCACCACGTCATTCCATTTGGTACATAAAAATCATGTCATCTACCTTTTGAGGTCGAATACAAGGCATATTGGGCCATAAAGGCTATTCACTTGGGTTTAAAGGAAGCAAGTGACCAGAGAATGCTTCAACTCAATGAGTTTGATGAAATGTGGTTAGATGGGTATAAAAATGCAAAAATATATAAGGAAAGAATGAAGAAGCAGTATGATAGATGTTTTCTTCAAAAATAATTCAAGGAGGGAGAGCTAGTACTCTTGTTCAATTCCAATCTGAAGCTTTTTCCTAAAAAACTACGATTAACGCGGTTGAGCCTATTTCAAGTGCTTAAAGTATATCCTTATGGGGCAGTGGAAGTGTGGAGTGAACGTATAGGAATGTTCAAAGTCAATGGGCAACTTCTAAAATACTATGTTGCAAGGTCTCTAGTTTAGAAGATGGGCTCCGTCACCCTTCTTGAGTTATCATCTGTATGAAGAGCATAGAGGTCAAGCTAATGATCCTAACCAAGTACTTCATGGGAGGCAACCCATGTTTCATGCTTTCCTTTTTTATGTTTCTTTTCATTTCACATGTTTCTTTTGTTTTGTGTTATTCCTTTTCTTTTGTTTCTTTGTTTGCATTATTTTTTTTTTTCGTATTGTAACTTTTTGATAGGAAAGATGGCTTACCATAGCTCTGGATACTAGAAAGATATAATGCATTATAAAACAAAAAGGATCAATAAATATGAAGTATATATGATCGCACGACCTAAGCACGGTCCATTGCATAGATGTGCATGGCCTTATCACTGAAAAATGAGAAATCCCGATAGAAAATGTTTTGCATTGCTAGCCCATACCAAACCTATGTAACTGTGGAAATCCATAATCTGTTAGCCCGAGAGAAATGTTTTTTTACAATGCTAGGCCTTGTAAGGCCTGCACACCCACGCAAAACCATTTCCTTCTCAACACGCTAGGCCCGTGCCAAACGTATACGACCATGTAACCTCATCTGTCATTATATATGCACGCCCGTGACCTTTCTTTCTCTCTCTCTCACCGTCATCTCCTCTCCCTTCTTGACCTTAACTCTATCCAACCTCTTCCCCATCCTTCTTCCTCCCAAATGTAGCCAGCTAGCACCACCCACCACCATCAACCTACTCACAACCATTCCACCCTTGCATAGCTAGGTAGTTCACATCTTGCACACCCCCGTTTCTCCACCCTTTCCTCAACCGTGCAGAGCCAACCACCACACATCTGCACACACAACCCCTGAAAGGGATTTTAATAATAGTTATTTTATAGTTTTAATAACGGTTTTCAACCATTATTGGACCGCCCATTATTAAATCTTTAATAACAGTTCAAAACCATCATTAAAAATATACAAAAACCCGTGAATATGTGCGTAAACTTCATATTTAATATTGGTTTAAACTAAAAACCGTTGTTAAAAAAAAGGTTTTAATAATGGTTTTTCATTAAACCATTGTTAAAAATAAGGTTTCAATAACGGTTCATAAGTAAAAACTGTTGTGGAAAACCAGGTATTAATAACGGTTATTATAAAAACTGTTGTTAAAACATAATCAAATTAGGGTTTCAGTAATTGATTATGTATTTATTTAACACTAATATATATTAAATGAGCATAAATTTGAGATTAAATGGACAATTTTAATAATGGTTCTTAATAAAAACAATTAATAAAACTTATGTTTTAATAATGGTTTTCATTATAACCGTTATTAAAACAATTTTTATTAACGGTTTTTATTAAGAACCGCTAGTAAAGGGCTATCATCCAATTAGGGTTTCAAGGACTGATCATGCATTTATTAAACCCTAATAAGTCTTAATTGAGCATAAATTTGAGATTAAATATGTTAATTTAATAACAGTTCTAAATAGGAACTAGTTATTAAAACTATAGGTTTTTTTAATGATTTTTCTGTTTTGTTCTTACCCACATACACAATTGTATGTTCAAATAATTACCAAATCTACAATGTAAAACAACATCAATTCATACCAAATATGCAATCACACCATAATTTCAATCAGTCTATAATTGGTCTGCATGTCTCAATACAATGGCCATACTTAGGAATCAAAATTAGTAGGCATACCACAACTTGGTAGCTCTAATCCCTAAAGTAAAAATTTCAGAGATCTAGGATAGAAGATCGAAAGATGTAGATGAAATACAAACCTAAAAATGCATGTAGATATATGGATCGCTACATAACACCGACAGAAAGAGTGTACGTGCTTGGCCCATTGGTCTCTAACTTCATCAATTTCATCACCATTGTATTGCTGGCCTTGCGCATAGTCATTGTTGAAAAACTACAATGCCTATGTTTCAATTAATATACAGTTAGCCATTAGGTCAAAAATATATGTCATGACTCATTAATAGAAAAATATGGAAAAGCAAACATACATAGCTTGGATCTATGTTGACCGATCTTTTTTGGACTATAAGAACCATTGATCTACATAAATAGTATCCACAATCATCGCCATTTTGCTATTGTGGACACTGTCAAATGAATTCATTTATCTCTCTAACTATTAGATATTAATTTGAATTAAAATAAAATATAAAATAGTCATCTTCCTTCTTACCATGACAGACTCATATTGAAGATTCTTTGAGTCTGGGACATCATTCCCACCTCTCCTTTGATACGACATCCGTAGTGCCCTAATAAATAGAATTAGATACATAATATTGTAAGTACATATACCTCAAGTAATGAAAGTAGAATATATATGTGTATAAATAAGCTAATGAAGTAAGAAGTGAAAAGTATACTAATAAATTCCTTCCCACCACGATCAGCGACCTCAAAAGGCACGTCATAGGTTTGAAGGGAATCAAACACATATACTTTATTAAGATCAGGTTGGACAACGTACAAAACCCAATGTTCATTTGTGAGGAGAGGAATGTGATAGAGCTTGTTGTGCCCTTCAATCAAAATGGGATCCACTAAATAGTATATGTGCCTACCCTTCGTTATTATACTACCATCAGCTATGTAGTATCGGCACACAAACATAATAGAGGACAACATTCCCTCCATTGCAGCGCAACTAGCTACCAACCTATAGACGACAATAACAATGTATATTTTTTAATAACTAATAACTCATATAAGAGGTCATAAAAATTCCAATTGTACAAGAGTACTAAAATATGAAATATGAAATAATGCTTACATGACATAAATGGTGACACTCGTGATTGACATCCATTCCTGATTATAAATGTCGCTTCTGTCAACCATTGATACAATGTAAGTAGCATCGTCCCTCCCAACATACTTAGGACGACAATCAACGAAAATAAAATCATCCCCAAGGTACCTTTGGGCATAGAAATACAATAAAGCTAATGCTGGTAGAGGTTGGCATTTTTTCGAAGAAGGAATCTTTTGTTGGGCAACTGATTTTTCAGATTTAGCTCTATTTCCTTTAGCAGCACCCTCTTTTTGTTGCTCGTTCTACTAGTAACTCTCTTGGTTTTACTAGCAGGAGCAATCTTCTTATTTAATTCCTTTTTTGGTTACTTAATTGATAATAATAAACAAAATATGTATTGAGCATATATATATGAAAAAGGTATAAATAGTGTAACCACTAAACAAGGTCTAATGAAGATGTCGAATGTCTATACTTCTTCAGTAGTGAGACGTATCTGATGTGCAGGCCAAGGCATGAAGCTTCCATGATCTTCTAGTACCGTGGCTGCCTCATCGCCCTCTTCATAACAAGGCAAGGGTGCACTGCTAATGATTGGAGTGTCAATACTCACCAGCCTTGTATTTAGGGCTAAGTTGTACTCGTGGACAGTTTGTGTTTGGGTACTATGACTGTTGCGGACCCTTCCCTTCACCAAAAGTGTTGAAAGGTCATTCGCTAACAAGTTACATTTATGCAAACCCTAAACAAAAATAATAAACATTATTAATTATTTATGAAACCGAAAACATTTATAACAATTCATAGTTACGTAATGCTTACCTCAAAAAGAGAAAAAAGACGTGCATCAGCTTCACAACTGTCTCTAGCTCTATTTACATTAGGTATGTGAAGCTGATCATGGTCGACTGAATCAAATGGCTTATACCCTTGAGATTTAATCAATGACAACTCTTGGTCTATTATTGCTATACGTTTAAATGCCATGTTCAATTTCTGGGTGAGGATGATGACTTGCTCATTAGTGCTACAAGAAACACGAGATCGACCACGTACGCTCATTCTTGTAACACTAAATATAAGACCCCTATGTCTTCCAAGTGTTTTATAATTCCTGTAGCCTGGGATACAAGGTTATATTGGTCGACCCTCTCCTCACCATCTGACGCTTGAAGTTCATCCTGTAATATATATAATATATGTAAATTTAGCTTATAGGAACAAGTATAATATAATAGTTTTGTAAAAGAAAACTAATTAGGGTTCTAAATATCTACAAACTTACAATTTTTATGGCCACAACATCTACATCTTCATAAATATATCCATCTCTTGTTGCTCTAGCCTTCTTCCATAATATACCAATATTAATGGACGAGGTAGATGGGTCTAAGTCTTGGGCTATGAGCTATAAATAAAAAAAATTCTTATAATGTGCCAATATTATAAAATTCATCAATACGCTATAAATAGATAAATCACAAAATGCATACCAACTCCTTTTCAAGGCCTACATACCCTTTGTGAGCCATATTATGTTGTATTTATTTTGCTTAGCAATCTCTTTATTTTTTGTACTTTTTTCCTATGTGACAAGCCAAAACATAGTGACATTGTTATTTTAATATTATGCACAATACTAGGATTGATAAAAAAAAGTTTAATTGTTAACTAACAAATACCTTAAAATCACCCGTAAGATAATATGCAATAAATTGGTTCCAACCTTCTTGATGAAACCGTATTGTTTGGGTGGATTATGCCGTAGAGAACCATGCCTCTTTCTGTACATTTTCTTATGAAATAAATATGACCTAAATGTTCTTAGACGCTCCCCACAATGTCTAAGAAGTCATTTCTTCCTATACTCTGGCACATTAAACACTCTTTGCAAAATAAGACATATAAATGTATACCGATATTAATGTATTAAAATTTATAACATTTAACATACAAAAATGATTACAAAAAATAGTAACTGCTTCCAATAACAAATTATTATGGCCTACTAATGTGATATGGTAGCAGCCCTCGTACCTAACTAGATTGGTTGGTGTATGGTATTACATTGATGGACCTATGGGCCTGCCTTTGAGTTGAGTGGTAGTTTGTATGGTTATGTATGATGTTAGCTCATTAATTATACTATAAAGAGCATCGCTTAGATACTACTTTGGTAAGTGTTATCATTTCTAAGTGAATGAGCCTTTGTGATATATAAACTTGATGCATATAACTCATCAAATGCTTTATACTAGAGTATTGAAAAGTTCCTTTCTTATGCGCCTACTTATTCAATGGGTAATGACATTTGCAGATTATCTTACAAGCGCTATTCAAGATTCACTCATAGGCTAAGAGCATAAGAATATCCGAGAAAAATTTTGGGTTTTCTTAAAACTCCTATACTTCCTATTTCAATGATTTTATTCTATAACTACTAATAGTGGATTTTATTCCTTATAATTTAACTATCACGCTACTCTATTTTATGATTGTATCTTGGATTTGTTTATAGTATGCTTTCAGCCTTAGCACTTGGTACCAAAAAGATGGAGGAAAAAAGGTCTGGTACTAAATGTGGCAACATCCTCGTAATTTACTATATTTACTTCTACTTATAATTTTAAAAGTGAAATTTTTTACTAGTGAATTTTGCGAGTGTTATAATTTTAGTTATGAAAAATCCATATCACTAGTTTTTATTAGGTTTGGTAATTTAATTGTAGCTAGCAATTTAAATTATTGTTTTCAAGGAAAAAACTTGCCATACCATTCGAAGCTCTTTCGTATTTGTATATATTACAATTTATATGTTACGTGCATCATATTGATATTTACTACTTTAAATTTTCTTCAAGTACATAGATTAAATGAAAGAACAAACAATTAATTGCATGAACAAATAATATATCTTTTGGAATATTTACAGATTGTATTATAAACTCAACACAAATTTCAAACACAATAAAGTCAAATTGTGTTCCAGTCCATGTAAGGTTTTCTGCAACATGCAAGAAAATATACACTATTTATCAATGAGACATAAATGATTATCATAGACCTAATTGTTAGTAAACGTTTAATGGGCAATGCAATTATGATGAAAATCATACTTCTTTTGTTCTATAGTATTTGATAAATTATAGGCTAAATATTGTTGTATATGAATTACTAAGTATATTTTTCTTATTAAAGTATAAATAATTAAATGATTTATGCTCACACTACTAGGAAAATGGGAAATAATAACGGGACATTAATAACGGTAGTTCGACAACCATTGTCAAACGCGTGAAAATTAATGGGCGGGAGAGTTTTGATAACGGTTCTAGCTAAAAACCGTTATTAAAAGGGCAACGTTAAATTTTGAATGGATGTTTTAATAACGGTTTCAGGTAAACCGTTATTAAAAGAGGATTTAATAACGATTCTTATTAGAACCGTTGTCAAAAGTCAGAATCTTTTAATAACGGTTCCTAGAAGAACCGTTATTGAAATATGTTTTAATAACGGTTCTCTCATAAACCGTTATTTAATTCTCTTTTTAATAAGGGTTCTCTTAGGAACCGTTATTAAAACTCCAAAATCAAACTTATATTTCGTTCAGTTCTGTTTCGTGCCAAAATTTTCAGACTCTCTGCGCCTTCGTTCTCTTGCTCTCCTTCTCCTTGCAAACCCTCGCACCACCACACCGGCTCCTCTCAAGTAAAGGAAACCCTCGCACCGCCAACTCTCCACCACGCCTCTGCCATTACCGGCTCTGCATGTGTGTGCTGTCATTGTTCCCAAGCTAGCTAGCGCTTGCACCTTCATCCTCTGTCGACGTGTTTGAAGCCCTTGCCGCTCTCAACATTCTCAATCACCGTCGTGTTTGTAGCTAGCTCACTTTATGTATGTGTTTGTTCTTCCTCTCGTAACTTTTTATCTACTTATATATGTATATATATATAAATGCATGCATGTTGCTATAGGGTTTTGTTTATTTGTTATTGAAAGATTGTGGTTTGTCGTTCGAAAATGTGTACGTTGTTGTATGTATTGGCTGAAAATTTTGCCGTTTGTTGTTGAATTTGTTGCATTATTGTTATATATTAACAAATGCATGTGTTGGCCGAGACCTTTACATATATATATATATATAATATGAATGTGAGTGTAGAATTATATACATTTTCACTCATAAAAACTATATATATATATATATATATATATATATATATATACACACACACACACATATTTTCATTAATAAGTATAGGAGACTAGCAATAAGATATAGGAAATGTCATATAATGAAATGCAAATATATTTTACATATGCATATGTTAATGATTGTTGTTTGATGAGGATTAAATAGATATAGAGAATAAGGAATATATAAAAGTGAATAATTAAATAGAGAGAAATAATTGTGTATGATAATAATAATATATAATAATAATAATTAATAATATGAATTATATATTATGCTTTAATTACATTTAGCTACGTTTAGGGATTAGGTTTTTTTTTGTGGTTTAGGGTTAGGTTTTATTATAATAAATTATGGTTAATTAGCTAGGGTTAGGGTTAGGGTTTATCGTTTATTATGGTAAATTATGGTTAATTAGGGTTAGGGTTAGGGTTAGTATTAATATATTTTTGGAAACGTGTTAGCTAGCATGATTCGTATATATATATATATATATATAGAATAGCATGATACATTTGAGATTAATTCTTTCTAAGCATGATTCGTATCGATAATATAATAGTACATTATTATGCTCAATACATAACATTCTAACATAATTTATTTATTTATTTTTTGTAGAGATATGGCCAACAAAAACATTGATAGGGATGGTAGTGATGAAGAAGGGAAGAGAGGACCTACGATTATGAGAATTATAATAGACATGAGGAATAGAGGAGAAGTAGTCGAGTTGGGATGGAATACTTACAATCTTCCCATCGGCCCTTACGCAGATATGTTCTTGACCTACATTTCACTTGTGACCCGTAACCGTGTTCCTATCTCCTATAATAATTGGAAGCAGGTTCCATAGGGTCATAAGGAGCATATTTGGAAGGAAATCACGGTAAATATGCTATTTTATGTAATCATTTTTTTATGTCAAATGTTATTAATTTTATTACATTAACATCGGTATACATCTACATGTCTTATTTTGCAGAGAGTGTTCAATGTCCCAGAGAGTAGGAAGAAATGGCTTCTTAGACATTGTGGGGAGCGTCTAAGAACCTTTAGGTCTTATTTAGCTCGTAGAAAAATGTATAGAAAGAAGGATGGTTCTGTACGACAGAACCCACCCAAACGATACGGTTTCATCGATCAAGAAAGTTGGAACCAATTCATTGCTTATCGTCTTACGGTGGATTTTAAGGTACTTCTTAGATAACAATTAAACTTTTTGTATCAATCCAAGTATTATGCTTAATATTGAAATAACCATGTCATTATGTTTTGGCTTGTCACATAGGAAAAAAGTACCCAAAATAAAGAGATTGCCAAGCAAAATAAATACCGGCATAATATGGCTCGCAAAGGCTATGCAGGCCTTGAAGAGGAGTTGGTATGCATTTTGTGATTATCTATTTACATTTAAATGTTGAATTTTATAATAATATTCTTAATTAAGAATATTTTTTGATTTGTAGCTTCTAGCCCAAGAATTGGACCCATGTACCTCGTCCATCAATATTGGTACATTATGGAAGAAGGCTAGAGCAACAAGAGATGGATATATTAATGAATATGTTGATGTTGCAGCCAAAAAAATTGTAAGTTTGTAGATATCTAGAACCCTACTTACTTTTCTTTTAGAAAACTATTATATTATGCTTATTCCTATAAGTTAAATTTACAGGACGAACTTGAAACGTCAGAAGGTGAGGAGGTGGACCAATATAGCATTGTGGCCCAGGCTACAGGAATCGTAGAACACCCTGGAAGACACAGGGGCATTGGATTGGGTGTTACGAGAACGAGCATATGTGGTCGATCTAGTGGTTCTCGTAGCACTAATGAGCAAGTCGCCATCCTCACCCAAAAATTGAACATAGCATTTGAACAGATGGTAACAATGGAGTAAGAGCTGTCATTTATTAAATCTCAAGGGTATAAGCCATCTGATTCAGTAGACCATGATCAGCTTCACATACCTAATGTAAATAGCATCAGAGATAGTTGTGAAGCTGATGCATTTCTTTCTACTCTTCCCGAGGTAAGTATTACAAACTATTAATTGTTATTAAATGTATTCATTGTTATAAATTATTAATAATGTGTAATATTTTTGTTTAGGGTTTGCATAAATGTGACTTATTAGCGAATGACCTTTCAACAATTTTAGCAAAAGGAAGGGTCCGCATCAGTCACAGTATTGAAACGCAGACAATCTACGGGTACAATTTAGCCCTAAATACAAGGCCGGTGAGTATTGACACTCCAATCATTGGTAGTGCACACTTGCCTTGTTATAAAGAGGGCGATGAGGCAACCACAGTACTAGAAGCTCATGGAAGCTTCGTGGCTTGGCCTGCGGATCAAATACGTCTCACAACTGAAGAGGTATTGACATTTAATTTGACATCTTCATTAGAACTTGTTTAGTAGTTACACTATATATACCTTTTTCATATATATATATATATATATTTATATGCTCAATATATATTTTGTTTAATATTATCAATTAAGGAATCAAAAAAGGAATAAAAAAAGAAGACTGCTTCTCCTAGTAAAACCAAGAGAGGTACTAGCAGAACGAGTAACACAAAACAGGGCGCTGCTAAAGGAAAGAGAGCTAAATCTGAAAAATCAGTTGCCCCACAAAAGATTCCTTCTTCAGATCAGCAAAGCCAACCTCTACTAGCATTAGCTATATTATATTTTTATGCCCAAAACTACCTCAGGGACAATTATATTTTCATTGATTCTCGTCCTGAGTATGTTGGGAGGGACGATGCTACTTACATGGTATCGATGGCTGACATAAGCGACATTTATAATCAAGAATGGATGTCAACCATAAGTGTCGCCGTCTATGTCACGTAAGTATTATTTCATTTTGAGATTTTAGTACTCTTAACTTATACAATTGGAATTTTTATGACCTCTTATATGAGTTATTATTTATTAACAAATATGCATTGTTTTTGTAGTCCATAGGTTGGTAGCTACTCAAGCTGCGACGGAGGGAATGCTATCCTCTATTGTGTTTGTGTGCCCATACTACATAGCTGACGGTAGTACAATAAGAGAGGGTAGGCACATAAACTATTTAGCGGATCGCATTTTGATTGAGGTAAACAACAAGCTCTATCTCATTCCTCACCTCGCAACTAAACATTGGGTTTTGTACGCCGTCTAACATGATCTTAATAAAGTCTATGTGTTTGATTCCCTTCGAACCTATGACGTGCCTTTTGAAGTCGCTCGTCGTTATGGGATGGAATTTATCGACATGTTAGTATACTTTTCACTTCTTACTTCATTAGCTTATTTATACATATATTCGCTTAGCTATCTTTCATTATTTGAGGTATATATGCGTACTTACAATATTGTGTATCCAACTCAATTTATTAGGGCACTACGGACAGCGTATCAAAGGAGAGGTGGGAATGGTGTCCCAGACCCAAAGAATGTTCAATACAAGCCTGTCATAGTAAGTAGGAAGGCAACTATTTCGTATTTTATTTTAATTAAAATTAATATCTAATAGTTAGAGAGCTAACTGAATTTATATGACAGTGTCCACAATAGCAAAACGACAAAGATTGTGGATACTATGTATGTAGAGCAATGGATCTGATAGTCCAAAATAGATCGGTCAACATAGATCCAAGCCATGTATGTTTTCTTTTCGATATTTTTCCATTAATAAATCATGACATATATGTTTGATACTTGACGTAAGTGCTAACTGTATATTAATCAAAACTTGGGATTTGTAGTTTTTCACCGATGATTATGCACAAGTCTAGCAATACAATGTTGAAGAAATTGATGAAGTGAGAGAGCAATGGGCCAAGCATGTGCACTCATTCATTCGGTATTAGGTAGAGATCGATCTATATATTCTACATGCATGTTCAGGTTTGTATTTTGTCTGGCTATGTCTTTAAGTCTTCTAAGCTAGATTTATAAACATTTTGCTTTGGCGTGTAGAGCTACCAAGTTGTGGTATGCCTACTAATTTTGATTCTTGAGTATATATGTCTGGTGTATTAACAAGGCCAGGATTGATTGAAATTATGGTGTGACTGCAGATTTGTTATCAATTGATGATGTTTTACAATGCAGATTTGGTAATTATTTGAACATATAACTGTGTATGTGGGTAGGAACAAAATTGCAAAAAATAAAAAAAAACTGGAGTTTTAATAATGGTTCTTACGAAAACCGTTATTAAAACCTCGTTTTAATAACGGTTCTGATGAAAACCGTTATTAAAAGATAAGTTTTAATAACGGTTCTGATGAAAACCGTTATTAAAACTCATGTTTTTAAGAACGGTTTGATACTTGAACCGTTATTAAAACCCTCTTGTTTAACAACGGTTTTTCTCAAAAACCGTTATTAAACATGCATTTTATGCTCATATTGGCGGGTTTTTTTATATTTTTGATAACAATTATGAACCGTTATTAAAGATTTAATAACGGGCGTTTTAATAACGGTTGAAAACCGTTATTAAAACTGTAAAATAACCGTTATTAAAACTACTTTTTGGGGTAGTGTCAATTTTAAACCAAAGTTATTATCTTGTTAATTAAATAAAAGATATTCAATTTAATAAGAGAGTATGCTAGTAAAAATAGTCGATCTTTAAGTTAGAATTTCGTTTTTTATAATATCCAAAGAAGAAATTAAAAATCTTTACGTACTAGTAGAAAGAGGGAATAAAGATTTGTGTTCTCTACTTTCGACAACAACAAAGGTTTTTATTATTTTTTATTATTTTTTTATTTTTAATTTTTTTATGTTATTGGATATCTACTTATAAGATCTGATATCCAAATAGACCTGATCTAAAAATATAAATAACTGATCTGATTTTTTTGTGGAACCAAATATCCGATATGATCAACAAAAATTTAAATAAACTAGATATCTTATCCAACAAATACAAAATAATATCTAATTCGAAGAAAAATATGTCATAATTTTTTTATATTTAATTATATATAAATTAATTTAAATATGGATGTGTGTGTGTGTGTGTGTGTGTGTGTGTATATATATACATATATATAATTTATACTTACATGATTTATTATTTGGGTCAAAATTTAATTTTATAGAAATTATAATTTTAATATAATTATTACTTTTTTATATTTATACAAAAAAAACTCCTCCATCGACCTAATCACCTATGCCTTCATTATTTTTTTCTCTCCTCTCTCTCTTCCTTTTCTTCTGCAAACTAATTTCAAAGCCAGAGAGTCCTAACCCCAACCTTTTATTTTGGTGCTTCATACCTGGTCACCTACTTTTTCATTATTTTTGATCTACCTATGCCACCGCCGTACCACTTCATCCCGCCACTCGACCACACCATAACAAACCACCGTCACCTCCAAGCTCAAGTGCACCAATAGACGACAATGAATGACAGCTGCATACACCAAACCACCTCGCCACTCCACCACAGGCTACCTTGGCAGCGTTCGCCACCGTCGAGGGTTTCTAGACCTTCAGTGAAAGTCCGCTGCCATTTACCTACTCTGTTTTGCTTAATTTTAGTGGGTATATATTTTTTTAAATCCTAATTCTTATTTTAATTAAATTTTTGTAATTAGCTTATGACACATCAAATTAATTGATGAATTGGTGATGTAATGTATTTTAAAGAATTTGACATGATAGAATCAAATTAAATCTTCTGAAGTAGTAGTTTTAGTTATAATTTTAATTTTAACATCGGATATTTATTGAGTAGGTAGGATATTTGCTGAACAAATTGAATATTTAGTCAACAAATTAAAAAATATCAATTATATTTGTGATTTTATAGTTTTTTATAATTAACATTTGAATCTAATAATATTGATTATAATTAATTTCTAATATAAAAATTCAGATATTTATTATTTTCAGTTAAATATTAAATATTAATTTTAAGCGTTTAATAATCAGACATCTAAAATATCAGATATTTACCCTTAGCACAGTATATCACCAATATAGAATTTTGTCACTCCACAATTATTACATCATAAACGTACACTGCAATTATAACATCTGAAACATGAAAATAAGGACTAAAATAAAGAGAAAAAGACATTAAAAGAACGACGATATTGCGCAAATGCTACTGTAATACACAAGTATCAATCAGCTACTAATGGCTAACTTAAAATTTTTTATTCTTTCGAAAGAAATAGGATTCTGTAGAGTCATTGTCTCACCCAAATAAACATTAGCTTCCAACCATTGATAGTAAGTCGTCTCAGTCTTCCATGTCAATATCCTGTACCAATAGGCCAAGAACAGCGAAACATAAAAGTGAGTCTCTTTCTTATTCAGCCTCACCTTTTCCATTGCAAGATCATCAAGGTTCAAACTCATCGTATAACTCCAGTGCAATCTCTTCTGATATCCCTCGTACTCAGGTGTGATGTATCTGTAATCTTGAGACGCATTTTTTTCATAATCGATGTAAAAGATTTCAACCCAACCATTCGTGTAATTAAACCCTCGAAAGCGGTTTTTGTTGTTGACATCGATCTCAATAGAAAGAGTTCCATTTGAGCTGTTAATAGCGAATTTGCTGAGTGTAGCTGTTGGAGAATGGATGGAGAGGACAGCCCATAAAATTATTGCTGCGAGGGACATGGAAACCAATCCGCCCAGAAAAAACCGGATGCGGAGGAAGTGTTTATGATGAAGGCCGTCCTTGGTAGACATTGGGGTACAGCTAAAGGCGGTATATTCGGACTGCTGTGTATGGTTGAATGGGGAAACAAAATTCGTATAATTGATGAAATGGGATTCAAAAAGTATTTATTGAAGACGACGGGGCAGGAGAGAGAACAATTTAGAGAGACCTATGTCAATGATATAAAAAGGGTACAAATTGCTTTATAGTTTGGAATACATATGTATCACAAATTCTTATCACAAAAATAATTGTAATGCATAGCAACGAGAACGACGGCGCGGTTACCGATTTCCTGTGTCGTGCTTCGCTAAAGTCGTAATTAAATAAGCACTGCAAATTTCATATATAACCTGTACACATTATCACAAAAAGGATTAGGAACGTGCATGTGATTATTAATCAAACGAAATATCATTTTCTCTCTCCTACACCAAACGAAGACCAAGCCCAATGGCCCGAGCTGATACCCTCACACGGAACACTATCCATATATGGTGAAAAATTAACTCTCCCCCTCATCGTGGTAGTAAGGACAATAGATGAAGAAGAGAAAAAAAATGATCAAGGTAGACAATAAGAGATTGTAAAACGTTTGACCAAATATCATGTCTTGGGTGAGATACACCTTTAATATGATTCTATGTAATTATACTCTTGGGTTTTTATCTGGTGTTAGCTTATATAAGAACCAATAAATTAAAGATTGTTGTATAAGTAAATTCCTTATTATAGTGATTGTATATCGATATAAATTATTTCTACTTCACACATTTCTCATATTAAATCTGTATGAGTTCTAAAACCCCACTATTATAGCCGATGGGTTGGAAACATTCCGTAGGGCAGAACGTACCTGACAACTATTATAGCCGGTGGGTTGGAATCACTCGTTAGGGTAGAATACTCCTGACCACTATTATACCTTGTAGACCGGAATCACTCATCAGAGCAAAATACACCTGACCACTATTATAGCTAGTGGACCGGAAAATATATCCTCACTAGCCCCGACTCAAAAGGTGATCCACTATAAATAATTAATATCATTCCATAATTTATTACCATGTAAAGTTTGGTGTATTGAATCCCGAATCTCCCACTACTATAGTTTGTAGAGCAGAAACACTCAATAGGATAACACACACCTGATTACTATTATGGCAGGTGGACCGGAATAACTCAACAAGGTAAAACGCACATGACTAATATTATAGCCAGTAGAATGAAAAAAAAATATAACCTTACTGGGCCCTGGCTTGATAATCTTTCATCACTTTAAGTGCTTAATATTTTATTGTATCCTATTCCACACAAAACCCCGACTAGACATACACGACCCACTCGATTTTTCAAAAATCTTATCCTATATCTTCGGACTTCTACTTTCTCTAGTATATCTAGACAATCTTTTCTTTCCCACTCTTTCATCATTACCATGAATACTCAACTAGGAGGCCTACTCTCCATCTCTCTGACTTAATTTAATATCACTCTCTAGGGTTTTCCTGTGGGAAACCCTAATTTGGCCTATATGACCCAACCTTCCTTTATCCTACATAACTCAGGCTCTTCCAATTTATCACCTTACTCGATTCACCTCCAACCACCCCATTTTACTTCCCGTATAACATACGTGGCCATAGTTCACCATCCCAAAACCCCCAGCACCTCTCTTTCCTCAAATAATGTTATCCTTTTAACACTCTTACTTACCATCCCCTCTTTCACATAACACATATCTAATATGAACTATGACCCAAGCCTTCCTTCCTATCATTTTCCACTCACCATGAGACCTCAAAACTCTTCTTTGTTACCAAAACCATCACTTCCCTCGACCACACCCAACATCACAACCTCACTATCCAACTCCCACACATGATCACTACTTCTCCTTTCTTTTATGTCACCCCCTCAACACCCAAATGCCTTTTCTCACTTAGCTCATTGTTCCTCCATGCAACACCTCTCGCATCTTTTATTCTCCATTCTAACCATTTTTGTTAGTTTTCCACCCTTGCACACTTCTCTCACTTAGGATTTCTTCCCAAAACCGTAGTCATATCTCCCATGCATCTATACACCAACCAACAAATTATTTTTCGCATATGGTCCCCAATCACCCTATCCATTCTTCCCTTACCTTACTTAATCCTCAAGTCAACTTTTTTGATGTAAAAGTCATCCCCACGTAAAGGCTAATCATTCCATGCAAACCCTAGACTCTCCTTACATGCTTTGGTCCATTCACTTAATTTATTCCGATTATTCTTGTTTTTATCTACCCATAGGTCACAAGATATTTAGTCCATGATTACCATTCACTAGTCAACTGTAACACCCCAAAATTCACTAATTTTTTGTTTTAAAACGGAAGCAATTAAGATAGAAACACTTAAAATCTGTGAATTGTGGGAATGTTACCACCACACATAGTACCAGACCGGTTCTCTCCAACCGTTCCAGTACCAAGTGCTAAGGCTAAAGAAGAGATTAACAATCAATTACAAAATTAATACAAACTAAACTCTAAATAATCATTAAACGGTTGTAAAACAAAATCAGAGTACGCATCAAGAAATGTAGTTCATTTCCAAAAGAGAATTAAACTTACAACCGATAAAAAGTTCAATAAAATACTCAGTCGAGTAATGAATCAAAAAATGGTAAATACTATACCAAAGAAATAACAAAAAGAATGAAATCGCGTAAAGAATGAATATGGCCACAACACTCTCGAACTTCGACCAATCATGCTCAACACTCAGCCCCGACGGATATTTCGCCCACCTGTACAAAGCCATAAGGGCATACTACTCGTGGGAATGAGCAGCACCCATAAAAAGGGTGATCAGTACGCTACGTACTGAGTAAGGTAACCGAGCACTAAGGCCAACACACAAGCACATAATCCATGCAGATTAATAACAGGGCATAATCCAACATAACAACATAAAGGTATATGAACAATTCAGGTAAACGTACAAAGGCCCATATAATCCAGATTAATTGTTTACTTAATCTTTTATCGGAAGTCGATACACACCAAGCCATTTTATCAATCCATGCGAGTACAGGAACACCCCACTATTATAGCAGTGGGCCGGTAACATATAGAGCATCATGCCCTAACCACTATTATTACCGGTGGATCGGTCACACATAGGGTACAACCCTAACCACTATTCCTGACCGGTGGATCGGTCTGGTTCCTACTCGCATGGTGTTCCACTGTAAGTAATTAGTATCTTTTAAGAGCTTTAACGATTCTAGTTTGTGTTTATTGAGCTCGAGTCACCCCACTATTATTACCGGTGGGCCGGTCACATATAAGACCTCATGTCCTAACCACTATTATAATCGGTGGATCGGTCGCACATAGGACTACACGTCCTAACCACTATTCCTGACCGGTGGATCGGTCTGGACTCGGCTCAATAATCTTATACTTTAAAATATTTGTGTCTTAAATATTTTATTCATAAATATTTTCCATGCACATACATTTGCCCAGACATGCATGACTAACTCCATGCAAACCCTAACTCCATGTAAACCACACCTGCATGTAACCCTAGCTCCCATGCAAAACTAACTCCACGTAAATTACACTTACATGCAAACCCTAGCTCCCATGCGAACCCTAACTCTACGTAACCCATGACTCCACGCAAACCCAATTCATATGCCAACCCTAACTCACATGCAATCCTCAAATCAACATAGATCGCATTCCCATACTAACCCTAATTCACATGCAATCCTCAACTCCACGTAGACATACTTCCATGCAAACCATAATACCATACCATATCATGCAAAACCAATACCCATACCATATCATGCAAAACCAATACCCATACCCTTTCAAGAAAAACCATAACACCATACCCCCTTCATGTAAAACCCTAACACCATGCCATTTCATGCAAACTACTAACACCATACTATTTTATGCCAAACCCTAGCAGCATGCAACTCCATCATTATTTTACAATCACATCATGCATGTCTTGAAACCACATTATACAACAATAACAACATAAATGTACACATGATTATCATGCCACCATTTATCCACACCAACATACTTCAATCTCATAATCATACTGTATTAATAACAATTATACAACATTCACACGAAATGCACTATAACTAACATCGCATGGCATGCATAGCATAAAATCACATAATACAAGTATGGCCTTAGCACCCCTTACCTAAAATGTCACTGGTCTTGGAGCACGCTCCTACACCTCCTTAGAACTTTGACCAAAAAATAACATACTAATAAAATAACCTTAATAAAATTCTAACTTTGCTAAAGACATAAAAATAATAGAGATATTATAAACCTTGATAATATAGGGTTAAAGATTTTACCCTAATGATAATAATGATACTAATATAATAATATCAAAGATAATAAAACTAATATCAATGAGAATATAAATAATAATAACAATAATAATAATAATAATAATAATAATAATAATAACAATAACAATAACATAGAAGTTTTAAAATAACTAATGACTTACCATTTATTTAATATTAATAATAAAATTAATAACATATATAATAATATTAAAATAAAAAGATAATGATAATATTATTACTAATGGTTATAATAACAGTAGAAATAATAATACTCAAATAAATAAGTGCAAATGTTAATATAAAATTAGGGCCTAAGATTTTCCAGAATAAATAATAAAACGTTAATAATAATTATTCTAATATTTATAATATTAATAATAATAATAATAATAATAAGAAGAATGATAATAATCCTATAATAATTCAATTAATAACTTAAAATTCGAAACTAACAATAAAATTATTTTATTACCACTCTCCACCCTACAAGTACAATTCAGCATAAATTTTATATCAAATAATAATAAAATATATTAAGAATATAAATATTAAGAATAATAATAATGGTAAAATATGCAAATAATTGAAATAAATTAAATAAAGGCTTATAATAATATGGAAAATGGTTGAGAGGGCCTAGGGTTCAACCTTAAGCTAGTGGGGATAGGCGACACCGGCGGCGGCGGTGGTGGCCGGAAAAAGAGAAGAAAAAAGGGAAAGATGGATGTTGGGAAAAAGATAGGGAGAATTGAGGTGATATAAGAGGTGTTTATGGTTTCCCAGGAGGAGAGGGACAAAATGATGGTGGTGATGCAGCCAAAGGTGGCGGCGCACGGCGGCGGAAGGTGGTTTAAGATTTCGGGGTCAAAATTCTGGCGAAACGAGCATCCAAATTTGCATGATTATTGAGGCTCGTACAAGAAGAATCGAAGGTTGAAAATAGTTTAGTTAATTAAAGGAAATTTCAGGGAAGAAAATGGAATGCTTCGGTGGTGCTGAAGTTGGCTGACGGCGATGGAAGAGGCGTCTTAAGTCGCAGTGATGGTAGCCCTCGCCGAGGGTTTTGGGGAAGAAAAATCTTCCACAACTCCTACAATCAGGCTTTTTATATATGGTAGATGGTATAATAAGGTTTTGGGGGTCGGCAGGAAGTCATTAGATGCGAGAATTTGGGTGGCCGGTGGCAGAAAACGGTCGGGCACCGTTTGGTTGGATTCGAAGTTTCGCGGGGCTGGGGAGAGGAAACAGGTGAGATATAACGTCCAATAGTTATGCCAATTTATTCCTGGAGTTAAGAGGAAGACAATGAGACAAGAAACGGCCGATATTATTCACCGTAACCGGAGATGCCATTGACAGGGGTGAGAGTTGCAGCGGCTGCGATGGAGGAAGAAGGAAGAAGAAAGGGAGGCAGTCTGGTCGGCCGGGAAAAGAAAGAAAGAAGGAGAACCGGGCCGGTTGACGCCGGTTACTACTTCATTAAATGAGACGCGTCGTCTCGTCATTAAAATGGACAAAACGCCGCATTTGGGCGCACGCAGGAGTAGCCAGCGACGCTGGGCCGCGGGGAGAGAAAGAAAAGGGTGGGTTGGGTCGCGTCCAGGCCCAACCGCGGAAGAAAGAAGAAAAAGAAAGAAAGAAAAAGAAACAGAAGAAAGAAAAGGAAAAGGAAAAAGGAAAAAAGGAGAAATTTAAGGTTTTGGGTTTAAATAAATTTATTAGAATATTTTGGGTATTTAACATAAAATATTTATTTAATAAAAATATTAAATTCCCTTTTTTTCGGGCCAATTTAGGGTTTTTTTAAAAATAATTTCCATAAATTCTATTTTAATTAGCAAAACACCCTAATTTTCTTCCATTACATTATTTATAATATTATTATTAATTTAAAACTATTTTCTCCTTCTTATTTTAAATAAAATAATTTATTTAGTTAATTCCTAAAATAAAATCCTTAATAAGCTAGAATACCCAAATTCTCTCCTAATAAAAATACTTATTAATTTATTCTTGATTTTCCCTAATTAATTTCCATTTATTTTAAATAAATTAATATACTTAATTAAATTTTATAATAAAACCTCATTTAAATATAATATTTAAGATTAGAATTTTTTCGGGGCATTTCATCAACTCACTTTCCTCACTCTTTTCCATTTCTCTCACAACGACATTATACTACTTAGAAACTCTTATCATGTAAGTGATGAGGGGTATCATTACACAAACATAGTTTAAGTACAAGTAATAATATCACATTGCATATATTGTAAACACTTGTAGCTTACATGAGCTCCATGCTTAGCAAGTTACGCTACAAGATTATGATACATAATATAAATAAAGCAGACATATCAAATCAACACACATAGCACATTCTCATACACAAAAGACCTTAACCATGTCCTTACCTAGAATAACACTAGACTTGGAGCACGCTCCTATGCATCCTTAGGGTTTTGACATAGTTCACCTATAAAAGGGAAACACTAGGGTTAACTTTCCTCTAACAAATATTATCACTATTTCCTACCTTACCCTTATCATAGCCTACTATTAGGGTTAATAATAATAGTAGTCGTTTTATAAGTAAAAGTAGGGATATCATTCTTAAAGTAGCTAATCATACTATTACTAGTCAAAATAGGTCTTGGTAGTTATATTGGTCCATGCTAAAGCATTATTAGTTATTTTTATATTACTAATGATAATTACTTTACTATTAACAACAACAACAACAACAACAATAGTGATAATACTAATATTAGCCCAAATCACAACAACAATAATAATAGTATAAGTAATACTAAAATGGTGATAATAATGATACTGATAATGCTAGTAGTAACAATAATATTAGTGATAGAGATAATAATAACAATAATGATATAACAACAACAACAACAACAACAATAAGAACAACAACAATAACAACAATGATAAAAAAAACTTCAAATCTTAGTAATAATAACGATATGGTTCAAATAATCATAGTAATAATAGCATTAGTAATAATAGTTCCCAAGTTGATAATAATAATAATAATAATAATAATAATAATAATAATGGTTCTAATCTTACTAATAATAATAATAATAATAGAGTCATAATATTACTAACAACAACAACAACAACAATAATAATAATGATCATATTAATACCAATAATAATTATAATAATAATAATGTTAATAATAATGATATTAATGCTAATAAAATAATAACAATTAAATTAATAATATTTAAGTGTCGGGGAGACTAGGCAGCACTAGCGTAAGCAATTGTGCAAGAGGATTAAAAAGTGGAGATGTTTATTTCTACGATAGAAGAGGGAGAGTGATAGGGTGGTTGTGGTGGTGATGGATCCTCTAGGTTGAGAGGGTTGGAATGGTGATGGTGGCGTAACTATAGGGGTGGCGTAGGTGGCCGCTACTATGGTGGATGAAGGTGGTGGAGGGGGAGGAAGGGTGAAGGAGAGGGAGGCAAGGAGAAAGGAAGGTAGGGGAGGTAGAGGGAGCTCTATTGGGTGTTTTGGGAGGTAGGAGAAGTGGTGGCTACGATGGGGATGGCGGCAACGGTGACGCAAGGAGCATTAATGGAAGAGAATGGCAGTTTTGGGTAGCCAACTTTGCACGAGTGTGGCAGCTTGTGTAGGAGGAATTAGAGGTGATGAGAGATGTGGTTTAGTGTAGGGTGTTGTTGGGAGTCATTTGGTAGGTGGTTTGGTTGGTGGTGCTGGAGGATGGTGGTGGAGGAGGTATTTGAATAGGCGGTGCTACAAGGGAGGTAAATTTCTTTGTAGGAAAAAGGGAGCTCCATTAAGGTTAGTTATGGGGTATTTATAAGGAAATGGGGGGTGGAAACGATAGAGGAGAAAGAGGAGAAGAGGGGGCAGGTTTTAGCAAGTCACCTGTCGGTAATGGCAGACTAGTACAAGTCTATAAGTTTGGGGCCTACAGAGGTAGGTTGGGTCGGGGAAGAAGAAAAGGAAAGGAAATGGCATGTATGAAGGAGGAGATGTGGGGTTCGTTGGGGTTGAAAGAGGAAAGGAAAATGATGGGGAGAGAGTAGGAACGCAGGCTGGTCATTGATTAGTGGTAGAGGAGGGAGCAGCGGTAGATCACAAGTGCGATCTACAGAATAGGGTTGGAGAAGAAGGAAGGAAGAAAGAAAAGGGTTGGGCTTTCGGCTCTAGGAAAGAAAAGAAAAGAAAGAAAAACAGAGAGGACCGAGCAAGTTGGGCAGGGAAGGAAGGATGGCGTAGGCCTGGGCTACGAAGCAGAGAGAAGAGGGGCTGGCGAAAATATAGGGAATAAGGGAGAAAAAAGAAAAAGGAAAAAAGGAAAAAGGAAAAATCAGTTTGTTGGGGTATTTTAATATTATGGTATTTTTGAAAATTTAAAATAACAATTAAATTCCCTTTTTAGATTAATTTAGGATTTTTTGGATAATTTTTCCTAAATTTCATTTTAATAAGCAAAACTCTAACACCCCCAAAATTCACTACTGAAAAATTTCTTTTTATTAAAAGATAATTGCGGAAGCAGATTAATAAAACGTGAACTTTGGGAGTATTACCGCCACACTTAGTACCAGACCAGTTCACTCATACCATTCCAGTACCAAGTGCTAAGGCTAAGAAAATGAAATACAGCTTGAAAGAAATTCAACACACACAAATCAGAGTAGCTCATCAAATCATTTACAAGAATAAAATCCACCAACGGTGGTTACAGTAACACATAACATTAAAACCAGGAATAAAAGAGAAAGAGAAAACCCTAATGATACCGGATAACTCCTTACTCTCTTTCCCGTAGCCCACTTGAGTAGCACCTGAAAATACCTGCAAGGGCACTTCCCATTGAATAGGCAGGGGCCCCATAAAGGGAATCCCTTCAGTACTACGGTACTGAGTAACCCTTTAATACCACACTTAAAGACAGGCCCGCATACGGCACATAATGCAAGCTACACATATAAATAATGAGAGATGCATACATAACAATAACAAACATAATACTTTATAAGTCACGATCGATACTTTAGGCCTTAAGCCATGTCATAGTGGAAGATCAATACATTCGGGCCTTAAGCCATTATTCCATCATCATTCAATCAATATCATATTTTATATCCATGTGAGTGCGAGAACCCCACTATTATAGCCGGTGGACCGGAAGTCAACACACAGGGCAGAACGCCTCTGACCACTATTATTTTCGGTGGACCGGAAGGTAAAGACACAGGGCAGAACGCACCTGACCACTATTATTTGCCGGTGGACCGGTCTGGCCCCGACTCACATGGTGTTCCACTATAAGTGATTAGTATTTTTCCATAACCTTATTCACATACATAACCGATTTTATCGAGCTCGGGACCCCCACTATTTTAGCCGGTGGACCAGAATATATATAAAATCATCATCCAGGGCACAACGCTCCTGGCCACTATTATAACCGGTGGACCGGTACTCATAATCACATACCAGGGCAACACGCTACTGGACCACTATTATATCCGGTGGACCAGTACTCAATATCACATACCAGGGCAACACGCTCCTGGACCACTATTATAATCGGTGGACCGGTACTCAATATCATAATCATATGGGCCTAGCTCATTAATATTCCACTTTCAATAATAGTATCTTTCCTTTTCTTTAATCAGCACATCAATCATATTTATTTGCCTCAAATGGGAGATCAATAACCCGGGACACAAAGGTACAGCGGTCGTACCGGTGCATATCAGCTACTCAGTACCCTTCAACCATGAACCCAAGGACGCAAAGGTACCCTGGTCGTACTGGTGCATAAAGCTAACTCAATACCCTACCGACAAGGACACCTAATCCATAAGTATGCATACCCTCTAACTAGGTCTGTAGAGCTAGAAAGAGTAAGATATAGGGCCTGGCTGGGGCACAAAGGCACACCAGCAAATATCAGAATAATCGTGGACTAAACCACGTCCTTAGGGTAGCGACCCCTAAGGAGTCACCATTCCCAATCTCGAGGTCTTTCACTTTAAGTAATAGTGTCTTAATTAAGGTGATCACGAAAAACACGGTAATCAGATACTTATTCACTTTCAATCGTTCCGATATCATTAGTCATTTCTTATTCAGATGATTATCCAGGATACCACAGAGAAACCATTAAGGCCATACTAAATATCAAATACTCTTACTTGGCTAATCAGCATTATTTAATCATATTAATGTTCCACAATCTCAAAGACGTGTTAGGTACAAACTACTCATTTGCCCTTTACTTATATAATTGTTAAGTATCCATTCCTTACTTGATAAATTACCACATTACCCTTAAGGTTGCATAATTACCAAATTACCCCTTGTCCACCTTAGATTAAAAAATTATCTCCTACACTTTTTAGATCACCATTCACCCCTCATAATTACTACACTTATCATATTTCCCTTTTGGTTGGTTATATTACTAAATCGCCCTTCTCCTTTGTTATAATTACTTAATTGCCCTTGAGTTGGATAAATTACTAAATTACCCTCCTTCATTATCATGATTACTATTTTGCCCCTTTAGTTGGTTAAATAATTATCACTTTACCCTTTAATCGGCTAAATTACCAAATTGCCCCTTCAGTTGGATAAATTACCAAATTGCCCTTCTCCTTATTTAACATTACCATAATGCCCTTTAATTGGTTAATTTACCAAATTACCCTTCTATAGGATCATACTTATCCAATTTCCCTTCTACAATCATAATTTTATTGCTAAATTATCTTTTTTCGTTATCATAATTACAAAGTTACCCCTTACATCCAATTTTACCATAATATCCTTTTATTTTATGAAAATTACCACCATACATCTTTTACTTTACAAATTACTATTTTACCCTTTCACATCCAAGATCACCATCTTTATCTTTCCTTACATAATTACCATTTTGCCCTTCTTTTCCAAATTACCATATTACCCCTTTACTTATAAATTACCACTTCACCATTCACTTATAAAATTTACCATATTACCTTTTACTTATGAAATTACAATTTTGCCCCTTTACCTCCAAAAATTACCATAATGCCCTTTTACTTGAAAAATTACCATAATGCCCTCCTTCATCCAAAATTACTATTTTACCCCTATTTCCAAAATTACCATTCTTACCACTTATAAAATTACCATATTGCCCCTTGACTCCAAATTTACCGCTTTACCCTTTTCCCTAAAAATTACTATAATACCCCTTTACTTATAAAATTATCGTTTGGCCATTTAATCATAAAATTACCATATTATTCTTTTACCTCAAAAATTACCATAATACCCTTCTTTCTCACAACTTAAAATTTTATCCATTTACTTATAAAATTATCATTTAACCCCTTTCTTTTTAAATTACCAAATTACCCTTTTACTTATAAAATTACCGAAATGCCTTTTTCAATTATAAAATTTCCACTCAACCCCTTTATTCACCATTTTTATGAATTTACTAACACCACATAAAATAATGATATTAATATTTCATTTTTATCATCTAAGTCCACCAACTTGTCATTAATCAACATAATACTCATTAGCAACTATATACATTGATTCACATACCTCATAAGCATAATTACTAAAATACCCTTAGACAATAACATTATTCATGCATTAGCAACATGATACATCATAAACAAGCATTTAACATTTCCATCAATAATCAAACTCCTTCATTAGTTAACATACCTACATATGGCACAAAAGTTATCATGCTTTTCCTTTTTATCACACAATATAAGCAACCATATATATATATATCATGTTAAGCACACAAACCATGCATAAAATCATACTAAATCCCTAATGTGCTAGCATACGTTTTTCCATGTATTTAATGGAGGATTAAAGGTTACCTTAATCTCGCAAGATATCAAATCTTACCAAGCATGATTAGCAACTCAACACCTAAAAATAACATCCATCATTATTGTTAGAAATAAGAAGTTAAAAAGGATAAAACTTTATAAAACAAATTTATTTAATAATAATACACTTTAATTAAATATGGATATACCTCAAAACTTTTCCAAATTAAATCCAAAACAAGGGGGAGCTCACGCTGCATGGGCAGCGTGAGTTTCATGCAAAAACCATGGGGGAAAAAGGCTCAAAGAGGGTGAAGGGAGCAAAATCCATTATTTTTGGGTTAGGGTATTTAGGCTAGAAAAGAAGGTGGTTGGGGGAGGTTTCAAGGCAGGGGAATGGTGCAGAAGTGAAGAGGGGTTGTAGGTGGAGGCTAAGGGTGGTTTCACGGCGGCTCAAGGCAGCGGAGACGACGGCGGAGAGGCGGCGAAGTTGGCTGCCAAGAAGGGTCGAGGTGGAGGAGTTGTGAGGGAAGGAAAAGGAGTGGGAAAAATGGAGGGGTGCAAGAGTTGGTTTCTGCCAACTAAGGCATAGCGGTTGTAGAGGGGGTTGCAGGGTTTCGAACGGTGGGTTGGGTGGCGACAGAGGTGGCCGGACGGCGGCGGAAATGGCGGTTGCAGGTGGCTCGGTGGTAAGGGGGAAAACTGGGGAGAAAAAGGAAGAGGAGGAGAAGGGAGGAAGTGCAGGGCTCGAAGGGGCTGCGTGGTGGTGCAGGCTGGTAGTAGGTGGTGGGAGAAGGCGGTGTAGGGGCTGGGCTTGGTGGTTCGAGCGGCGGAAATAAAAAAATGGGGAGCGAATGGGAGGAGGAGAAAAGAGAGAGGAGGGAGCTCGGGAAGGGGATGATAGGCTCGAAAAATGTGGTAATGAAGGGCTGGTGAGATGGAGAAAAAGAAGAGGGAGAAGAGAGGGGAAGGGATGGCCGGTGATCGGTGCTGCAGGTGGCAGGTGGTGGTCGGGTGGCAGGGGAAAAAGAGGGAAGAAGAAAGAAAGGGAGAGAGCATGCGGGGTTGTGGTCCAGGGCCGGTTTGGCTAGAAAAGGGAAGGAGAACGACGGGGGAAGAGAGAGAGGGAGAGGGAGGTAGGCGGTGGCCAGGTTGCAGGTGGAGACATGCGCGACCATGGCAGAAGAATTGTAATACCCCGTATTTTTAAAATCCAAATTTATTAAGTTTAATGATTTTATTAATTACTTATTTTAATTTCGATTCGTTTTACGGATTTATCGATGATTTCGAATTCATAATTGAATGTAATTAATCATTGTCGTTGCAAACCATTCTAGACAAATTCGTTCACGACAGTGATTTTATTATATTCTTATGATTTCGATCTTCGGTTAAAAATATATATTCCCGATCTTTCTCGTATTTTGATTTTTAATATTTTAGATTCGTTTGCGATTATAAATTCGTCGTGTGATTTCAACTTTGTTTTGAAGTTATATTTCGTTAATGAAATATATTTGTTAATTTATAGAATTTCTGTTTAAATAGTTAAATTTATTTTAATGATTTTATCCGTTGAAAATATTTTCGACTTTAATTTATTGTTTTCGGAAATCATTAAGATTTCGGGAAGTTTTAAGTTAAAAAGGTTTCCGGAACTTATTTATGAATTTATTTTCAAAACTTATTTTCCTCCATTAATCCTTTTGGATTTACGGAAAACTAATTTTAGAAATTATTAAAATTAGTCTCGGGTTATTAAAATTTGACTTAAATATTTTATTATATGTTTTTGAATATCATTTCGGGGTCTTATAATGTATTTATATAAATAATATAAATTTTTACATTCGTTGATAAATTCTTCCAAAAATATTTCTGAAATTTTTTATATAGCTTTTTATTAATTTTAGGCATTTGGATCGTTTCGAAATAATTTTCGTTTAATAAATTTGAGATAAAATATTTCGATAATAATTTTTAAACTTAGGTATTTTGTTTTAGGTCCATTTGTAAAAAAAAAAAAAAAAAAAAAAAAAGACCAGCCCTACCCCGACCGGACCCCCGTCTTCCTTTTCTTTTCCCTCTTCTCTCCCTTCCCTTCGGTTTTCCCTATTCCCCGACTCCCCTGCTCCTTATCCCGCAACCCTAAGCCTAGTCGCCGCCTCCTCTCCGCTCCGGCCAACCTCGCCAGCCCCCAAGGGCGACACGACCGCCGGCGACGCAGCAGCAACGGTCGAAGCCGCAACACCAGCTAGCTCGACCATAGCAGCCGCAGCAGCGCAGCAGCGGGCGACGACAGCAACAGCAGCAGGCCACGTTGGTCGCGCCACCGCCCGGTCACCGGCGAGCCTGGCATACGACCGGCGAGCCACCCCTGACCCCCGAGGAAGCTTCCCCAGCCTTCCTTTGCCCCGATTTGTCGGTTTTTCGTTTGGTATAATTTTCGAAAAATCCTAACCCTTGTTTTGATTAATTGGGTATGAATTAGCTTATAAAAAGCTAAATTGATTGTTTGTTTATGTATGAATATGCTGTAAGATTGATTTGGATAGGTTAATTGTGTGATTGTGTTGGAATTTTGGAAAAATTGGATTTTTAGCCGGGTTATGCCCAATTTTTTTTCGGATCCGCCCGTTTTTGTGATTTCGGACAAATTGATTATACAATATGTTTTAAAATGTATCCAATTTCATTTTGGAACCATCAATTTGAGAAATTTATGCATAATTTATCGGAATTCGATTCCTAGGTCAAAATTATTGTGTAATGAAATTGGGTTGCGTAATTGAGTCGTTTCGCTCAATTGATTTTATAATATCGTTTGAAATGTATTTAATTTCATATCGGAAGTATTGATTTGGAAAAATTGTGCATAATTAGTCGGAATTGGATTTTTAGGTCAAAACTCTTACGGGTCCAAATTGGATTGTGTAATCGGGTCGTTTTATTCAATTGATTATACAATTTATATTAGAATATATTTAATTACATTTCCGAACCATCAATTTATATACTTTAGCAAGAATTGATCGAATTTGCGTTCTGGGCTCAAAAACCCTAATTATGCTAAATTAGGTATTTCTTTTATTGGTTTTGATCAATCGATTGTATGTTATGTTTTAAAATATGTCTAATTGCATTTCTAAATATTCAATTTAATTAAATTTATAGAATTTTACCGAATTGTATTTTCGGGCCTAAAACCTTAGATTTCAAGTAAAATTTTGGAATTGGTCATTTATGTGGTCGTTTTTCTAAAATTGAATTTATAGAAATAGTTGAAATGATCCTATACGCATTCTAATACCTTCAATCGTAATTAATTGATTTGAATTATTTGAATTTATGTCTTGGGTTGTGAAACCCTAATTTTGGAAACCGATAGTCTTAAATTGGCTACTTGAAAGATTTCTTTTGTTAAAATTGATTATCTAGATTTATTTAAAATTAGTTTAATAGTACTCTTAAGCTATCAATTTGAGATAATAAAAGTTATTTAGCTGGTTCGTAGCGTGGGCATTAAAAGCCCTAATTTTCGGAGATAGTTTTATATAATTAATTACGCTATGCTTCTTTTACCTAATCGATTTCCATATTTGACTTTAAATCATTGGAATTATGTTTTTTTTTTATCTTATTGGGTTGGATTTGGTTCTATGCAAATGGTTGGTTGTCCTTTGGATTGTAAAACCTAATGAATGAGTCATTTTTGATAAAATAGCTTATAATCTATTATTCTTTCCCGGCATTCCAAATCAATTTGAAATGTCCCAAGTGATGAGTGTTAATCCGATTTGGTTAATATTTAATTTTAAATCTTAATCGAGCTACGCTCGCAAGTCATGGGTTTTATGCACGTTTTTCAAGAAAGGTTGTTTGTGTCCGTTTGTGTTGATTTATTTATAATTGAATTGTTGATCGATAAGATAGTTTCTAACCTAGTTCCGACTTCCATCGGTGATCTAGGAAAGCTTTCTCGTGGATCCACGAGCTAGTGATCTCTCTCCCTCTGATCTCGCTTAGCTAGCTTCGGATCCAAGTAAGTCTCTACTTACCTCCACTTATGGGTGTTTCGTAAGGGTCTAGCTAAGGCCACTTGTGTGATGTGTGATCTACTTACCTTGGATGCTTCATATATATATATACCATGTCCTGTTGCGTATCACATGTTGTCCTTAACATGTTTTATGCGTAGCGCAGCTTGGAGTTAAGGTAGGTGGTATGTGTTTTTCTTATAACATGAATGTGATATCCGTATGTGGTGATTATGATGAGCTGTGACATGATGTGAATTGACTATATTTACCAGGGATCTAAAGAATGAGTTTACTCGATCGGGGCTGAGCATGTCCCTAAGTAATGCTCGGGGCTGGACATGTCCCTAAGTAATGTCCGGGGCTGAGCATGTCCCTAAGTAATGCTCGGGGCTGGACATGTCCCTAAGTAATGTCCGGGGCTGGACATGTCCCTAAGTAATGTCCGGGGCTGAGCATGTCCCTAAGTAATGCCCGGGGCTGGACATGTCCCTAAGTAATGTCCGGGGCTGAGCATGTCCCTAAGTAATGCTCGGGGCTGGACATGTCCCTAAGTAATGTCCGGGGCTGGACATGTCCCTAAGTAATGTCCGGGGCTGAGCATGTCCCTAAGTAATGCTCGGGGCTGGACATGTCCCTAAGTAATGTCCGCGAGGCTTAATGCCCGATTCGGCTTGGTTTGGTTCGGCATTGCCCATAAATGCCCGTTTGATAAATATTCGGTTCGGCATTGCCTATAAATGCCCGTTTGATAAATGTTTGATTCGGCATTGCCCATAAATGGCCGTTTGATAAATGCCCGATTCGGCTTGGGATGGTTTGGCGTTGTCCAAAAATGTCTGGTTGGTTGGTTAACATTATCCATAAATGCTTGGTTGGTTTATCTGAATCTCTTATCGGTTTAAGATATTTCATATGTTTTGCATCTTATTATATATGTATGGTAGGACTTGTGATGTGGGTTTGAGTATGCGTAATATTATATCAACGTTTTGTATCATAATTTTAATATGCACTTGATGCTGTAATTTATGTCTCTTCCATAAGGTAGGGTAGTGGGATTTACTCAGTATTGGACCCGTACTGATACTACCTTGATTGAATGGGTCCTGTGATGATCCACCAATGGTGGGGAGCAGACCTCTTATGCAGGTTTGATCGGTTACTATTTGGGGTGGAAGGCTTGACTTGAGTGAGTAGGCGATCCGGACATTATTCTTCGAGTTTTGTTTAACTGTATTCATCTTTCTAGAAGTTTCAAGTATTGTATTTAAAATTCAAGGGTATTGTAATTAACTTTCATTTTCTCGTACTCTGATAAGCTTTTAAAATTCGGATTTATTTCACAGGTTCCGCTGATTGATTCAGCGATGATTTTATTTAGTGAATTGATTCACTTGCCATCTGCCTGTGAATATCTCCTTGTGGGAGTTTATCCTTATGGCATAGATGTTTGCAGTTTTGTTTGACAGGTTTTAGCCTTGCATCTAGCATAAGATAGATGGTGGACATTTATCTTGTGTTAGATGTGGCGGTAACATTCTCCAGATTCACTTCTAGCTTCCGCTTTATCCTTTCAAATTTTTTTTTTTCAGGAGTGAAATTTGGGGGTGTTACAAGAATGGTGGGGCGTGGGAGAAGAAGGGAGGAGAAGAAGAAAGGGATGGCGGGCGGCTGGACCGGCGCAGGAAAGGAGAGAGTCAGCCGGTCCAGGGAGAAAAAAAAATAAAGGGGCGTTTGGGCTGGAGGTCAGGCGTGCGCGAAGGAGAAGGGGGTGGGAGAGACGGGTCGAGGCCCAAGCGCGCAGGAGAGGGGGCTGGTCAGGCTAAACGGACAATCCAAGGAGGAGGAAAAGGGAAAAGAAAAGAAGAAATAGGAAGAAGGGCAAAAAAGGGAATGGAAAATAGGGAAAAATAAAACAAATTAATTTATGAAATCATAAAATGTAGTATTCTTGATAATTTATTTAGTTTAATAATTTAATTCATTATAATCTAATATATTAGTTTAAAAAGGTTAAAGTTAGTAAAATTTTAATTTAGAAGTTTATTTAAATAAAATAATATGATAATAGCAAAATATTTATTTTTTTTGATTTATTAAATACTCTTATCCAAATTTACCTACTCTAAAATCCATACAATAATTAAAATAAATAATCTTACAAGCAAATTTTATTTCAAATAAAGTCATTTATTAAAATATAGGTTTTCGAAATTTTTGGGGTATTACAAAAACACTCTAATTTTTTCTTATTAAATTATTTATTATTTTCCTATCGATATTAACTTAAATATTCCCCCTTATTTTAATAAAATAATTTATTTCATTAATTTTCCTAATAAATCTATATTTTAATGTAATTTCTTAAATTAAGATTTTATGGTATTTCAACAACATTCTTCTTCTTCTTCTTCTTCTTCTTTTGATTTTGCCGATTGTCAACTCTAACCAGTTATATACTAATATAGAATTGACAATTAATGATGCCACAAAAATAATGGCTTGACTGAAACCATTGATAAATATGTGAAACTTTTGTGGTAAGAATGTGAAGCAAGTTTCAATAATGGTTCCATACTTTAACCACTATGAAAATTAAAGAAGCACTTGTTTTGATAACAATTTTAAATCAACTATTATCAAAACTAAAATGCTGCCAAGTGTTAATAATGGTTTCATATATTAACCATTATTATAATTAAAGTAGTGCTTGTTTTGATACTAATTTTAAATTATCTGTTACTAAAACTAAAATGTTGCCAAGAGTTTATAATGGTTATTTTTAAATCTATTATTAAAACAACTTTTGATAATTGTTATATATATAATTGTTATCAAAACTATCACATAAATACCCCTCCCTTCCCTTTTTCTCATTTCACGTATGTTCTTGAAAGTTAAAATCTCTCTTGCTCTCTCTTGGTGTGATTCCTTCTCTTTATTTTGCATGATAGATATCCTTATTTCACCATTCTACGTCTGTCGCGCTTTCGTCTTGGTTGTCAATGAACGTTTTCCCTTTCCTTTCATCATTGTTGTCCTTTATATATATATATTTCTTACCCAAACCACATGTCCCTTGATGTAGGAGCATCTAATGATTTTTGTATTCCTATTGATTCTCAAGGTAAGGAAGAATTAGCTTTCTTAATATTGGAGCCTATCATATTAAATATTCTTGAAAATATGTCTATGCTTGGTGTTGAAAAAATTCAAGTTGTTCTTGTAGGTATGGTACATATTTGCTAGGAGAAGATGTTAATACACTTTAAAGTGTACAAGCATTAAAAACATGCAAGACTATGGCATACATTGATTGATACTTTACAACAAGAAGATGTGGTGATGATTATCATTAGGTGTATTAACTTGTTGTAAACCCTAAGTGTATTTTATGTAAGTTAGGGTTTGATGTAATTTCATGTATGTATCATAGTTGATTGTATAGCTTTGTAATGTTAGTCATTAATATCATTTAGAGAATGATATTATGGTTAAGTTTGGGTATTATTTGGGCTTAATTCAAGTAGCATAATTTAAATTTAATTAAAGTAGGGAACTAGCTGGTTTGAGTTGAAATGTGCCAGGTACTTCCTTCCCTATAAAGACCTCCTTGTACACACCTAAATGAAAGAAATAGACAAAATTTTTAAACACAAAATTTAACCAGTCAAGCTATGTTTTATCCTCTCTTTGGAGTCTCCTTTGATCAAGGAAAGCCCAAGGCACTCCTTCCTCCATTGTTCTCTTTCATTCGAAACTTGAATTCAACTTCAACCATCGAAGCCTCTCAGCAGATTATATCAATTGTGACAAGTTTAATCAACATTAAACCAAGCCTTTCTACTACATCATCTCATGATTGACACAACCAAGATAAAAATCGATCCTACACTTCCCTACACTTTTATTACACATCATCCCTTCTATCCTTTCTCCCACAGTCCATCCCATCAGTCACCCACCTCTTACTTAACCTCTTACCTCCCTATCATAGTCCTTCCCTACCATTTATGGCTCCTATTAGCACAATAGTTAGCATCAACCCTACAGCCTAGCTTCTTGCTTGAGATTCTTTGCATTGTATTATTTTATTTTCTTTTTCTTTCACTATATATATATATATATATGCATCTTTACTATTTAGTAGATATTGTGTGTATTATTTTCTTTATGTTATATGTTTACTGCTATTTTGTTGGCCTTTGTTGCCATTTGTCATTGTGTTGTTATGAGTTTTTTTTACTATTTATATGTTTATACATGCATGAAAATATTGATGTCTTTTATATTAACAAAAAAACTAGTTTTACTAGCATTATAGACACATGAATTTATTATAGCGCATTAAAAATTGTGAAGGAGTGTTACATATTTTATGATTTAAAAAATTGGACAACAATCTTAGAAACATGATTTCATGGTCCTTCTCTTTTATAAGAAGTGTACTAGTGAGATGGCATAGTTACCTATTATACACTCTCATTTAGCTTATTTGTGCATGACACCTAATTCATATTTCTAGAGTTATGTCACTTGGTTATATGAGGAGCTTTGTTAGTTGTTTTGGAGTGGGTCATGCTATGTTCTGCTCCATTTTAAATAGTATTATTTGCTTTTGACATTGCCAAAGATTGAGCTATGGTCAGGGGTATTAGATAGTTATTTTGATTTGTTTGTCATCTATACCGATGCATCACACTAGAGATTTGTTGAGGGTGAGGTTTTTGCTAGGAATTATGATTGAATCAATAGCGAGAAGATGGTTATAAATGATTAGGGTAAGTTTTTTCATAGCTTACTCCTGAGTATCCACCTTTGTTATCCTAGAGTATCTGTTAGTGAACTCTTTATTAATGATGTCAGGGATTAGATAACATATCCTGATGAGTAGACTCTAAGAGTGTTAGGTTCTAATAAGTCTAGATAAGGCTATCAATAGATTTCATAGGAAGGTTAGGGTTATTGTTGGTTAATTATTTACCTTGTAGCAATATTTTGATGTATATATTTTTGCTATTGCCTAAAAATTTTTCTTAGTTGTTGGGTCTTCATTTAAACACATAGTATGTATTTACTTTTGACTTTAAAACACTTAAAAAAATATTTGATATGTATGTACATATGAACACTTTCTAAACAAGAAATATTTGTGTGTTAGTATATTTGTATTCCCTTATTTCAATGATTTGTATATAAAATAATAGAATGACATGGAACATTATGGATATAAGACATCTTTCCGACCATGAGCAATTGGTGAATTTTTAAAGGATATAGAAATATGTTGGAATTGTTCATATATATATAACTTTAAAATAGCATGATATACATTACACAAATATGAATTCTTTCTAAGAATTAGTAATATGTTAATTACTTTGTAGAAGTGAATTAATTTGTAATAATAATTTTTATAAGATACATATATATTGGAAAGCTATGGAACATAAATGAATGTTTGCAAATTATTTATTTAGAGAATATGATAAAGGAGTTGAATTTTTCAATAAGTTTGTGGTCGAATATGCTCGGGATACTAGTAGAATAGTCTATCCTTATTTAAACTATACTTGTATTCAATTTTTGAATGCTAATGATTTGATATATAATTTTTTTTTCTATGAAATTGATACAAGTTACACTCATTAGATATGGCATGGTGAGACAGAATTTGAATATGATAATTAGGAAGGTAGGAGGGATAGTGGTGGATCATTTGAAAACAATGAGGGTGATTTGTCAGATAATATGACTTTGAAGGTTGAGAAAACTATTTGATATTGTCAAAAAATGTTTAGCTAGCTATTGAGTTACTCAGAAAAACATTTGCATGGTGATTGTAACAAGCTTATTAGAGTATATGCTACTTTAAGGTTGTACAACTTAAAGGCATATAACGATTGGAGTGATATGAGTTTCATAGAATTATTATCACTTGTGAAAGAAAAATTTACCTATGAAAATGCTTCACCCTATCATAAATTTAAAGAAAAGAAGATCCTTTCATCTATAGGAATGAGTTAAGAGAAGATACATGTATGCCTTAATGATTTTATATTATTTTGCAATGGATATGCATGTTTCGATTATTATCCTAATGAATAATGCAAAGAATCATGATATAAGAAGAATAATTTTTCATCAAATATATCATGGTATTTCTATATAACACAAATATTCCAACGAATGTTTAATGATGTCCACGATTCAAATAAATAGAGATGGTATGCTGATGAGAAGATAGATAATAGCTTCTAAGATATCTATCTGACTCTCTACGGTGGATGATGATTGATACTTTGTTTCCTAAATTTGGCGAGGAATCAAGAAACATTCATCCTCCACTCTCTACTCATGGTATGAATCTACACTCCTAGGCACATATAGTATTTGGCTGATGATTTGGTTATATACAATCTACCATCCTGACATAAGTATATGATGTTTTCTTTACTTATTTTAGGGCCATAAAAAATATGGAATGGTATTGATGTTTATTTAGAGCCTTTGGTTGATTATTTAATGCTATTATGGGACACAGGTGCTAAAGTATTTGATGTTTATAGTGAGGGAAATTTCACTATGAGAGTAATGTTATTCTATATTATAAGTCATTTTCTAGCATATGTTAACCTGTGAGGTTAAAGTGTGAAAGGACATTACGCTTGCCCAATATATGAGGACAATACTTCATTTATTCTCAGGCATCATATATTTTTACCAAGAGATCATCATTATCATAGAAAAAGGAATGCATTCAATGGAAAACTAGAAGAAGGTTATGCACCAATCCAATTGATAGGTAGATAAGTGTATATGAAGATGAAACATTGGAAGATGCAATTTTGGAAGAAGAATACTGATAAGCCTCCATCATTTAGGTGGATGAAGATGTCTATATTCTTCAACCTTGTGTATCGAGAATCTCTATATGTGAGGCATTCACTTGATGTAATGCATATCAAGAAAAATATTTGCAATAGCCTTATTTATACATTACTTGATGTTTAATGAAAGACTAATGATGGCATAAATTGTTGATTGGATATGGAGGAAATGGGCATTAGCCATGTCCTAGCATCCCAAAACAATGGAATAAGAAATTATTTACTATTGTCTTGCCATACTCTCACTAGAAAAGAGAAAAATTTATTCTATAAATTCTTTAATTGTGTTAATGTTTCGAAAGGGTAATCGTCATATTTTAGAAGGCTGATATCAATGAAAGAGTTAAAAATAATTAACATGAAGTATCATGATTGTCATATTTTAAGACAACATTTGATGCCAATAGCCATACAAGGAATTTTTTCAAGGTGTGCTCGAAATGCTATCACTAGGGTTCATTAGTTTGCCAACGCACCATGCTCTAAGGTTATACACCTTGATAGTTTGGATCCCTTAGAAAGAAGGATTGTGATCACTTTGTTCTACCTTGAAATGTATTTTCTTCTGGCATTCTTTGACATTATGGTACATCTAACATTCACTTGGTTTATCAGGTAAAATAAATTTAGGACCTATTCATGGGCACTTGATGTATCAATTTCAATGGCTTATGAAGTTGATAAAAGATTATGTGAAGAATCAATATCGACCAGAAGCATGCATTGTTGACAGTTATCTAGTAGAAGAGGCAATTGAATTTTAAACAAATTACTTGTTTAATGCCGAAGCTATTGGTATTCCTATATCTCAACATGCACAAAAAGTTGAATGGCATGGTATTGATGGCAAATAATTTAGACAAGTAGACCCTAGCTTGCTTCTTAAAGCACATCTCTATGTATTACATAAGAATACTAATGTTCAATCATATGTTGAAGAACATATGCATTCTTTATGGATTGAAAATCAATCAAAGAATGAGAAGTGGGTAATTGATAAAAATAATATTTTCCTCATACATTGGCTAAGAAATCGCATCATTCTACTCATAAGAAATTTCTAGACATCTATTTCTGCAACCCTACATTGGTTGTCCCAAATATCTTGATATGAGGTCTTCTTATATTCTAACTATGCTACCAAAGGATATTCTTTCTACTCAAAACAACATTATGAGAGGCGTATAATGTAGAATAGTTGAGTAACTTTAGTAGTTGAGGCAATACATAGTACTAATGCGAAAGACAATAATCCATGATATGAAAATATGAATTATTATGGTATGATTGAACAAATTTGGGAGCTAGATTGCACAATGTTTAAAGTACCTATTCTCTAGTGCAAATGGGTTGATAATAGTCATGGTCTTAGATATGAAGATGGGTTCACATTAGTACATCTCAATAGGGTATTTCATAAACAAGATCCATTCATCTTAGCAATACAAGAAACACAAGTTTTCTTCGTTATTGATTATGCTAATAAAAGATGATCTAAGGTTTTAACCATGAAAGAAAGAACTATGAATGAGTGTGATGATTAAAATTATGCCAATTAGGATAAAGAATGTACCAAAAATGTGCAAGTAACTCAATCATTAATTGATGATAACAATGACATTGTTGGGGAGGAAATCTATGTGAAGGATGAAAATTGTTAATTAATATATGTATGAGGGTAATAACAATGTAACATGTTGGAGAGTGTGCTTGTTATTTCTCCATTAGATTATTATGTTTTTCATCTTATTACTACCTATGAAATGTTTTCTTAATACTTTATTTTGTATATATTTATTCACAACATATATTATACTAATTTATATATTCATATTCCATAGAGATATGACGTAACACATTGATGATAGGGACTCTAGCGATGAAAAGGGAAGAGAGGAACTAATGTGATGAGAATCATCGTAGACACGATAAATAGAGGAGAGGAAGTATCATTGAATTTGAATATGTACAATCTTCCCATTAACAAGTATGTTAACATGTTTCTAACATACATTTCACTTGTCTCTCATAATCAAGTTCCTATCTCCAAATAATTGGAACTAGGTTCTAAAAGGACACAAGAAACATATTTTTCAAGAAGTGACAATAAATGATATGTTTTTTTTTCATATTTTTTGATCTTGCATGTTATTAGTTTCAATAAAATTACATTGATATACATATTTATGTCTTATTTTATAAATAGTCTTCATTGTCCTAGAGATGAGGAAGAAGTGGCTTCTTAGACATTGTGATGAATGTCTAATAATATTTATGGCATATTTGGCAAGCAAAATGTACAGAAAGAGGGATGGTGCTTTCCACACAAAGCCTCCCAAGAGTTATGGGTTTATTGATCAATGATGTTTGGACTAGTTCATTGAATATCATCTTTTAGAGAAGTTTAAGATATTTATTGACTAACAATTAAGTTTTTTGATTAAGAATATGATGGAAACCTGTTAGGGTTTCACGAAAAGATCAAAACATTAATCGAGCGCAAAGTTTGATTCGCCGGTTCAGCCTAAGGAAAAACTCCAAAGGAAGATCCAAAGATTCAAAGGCACAGTTTTTACAACGGCAACTGAAATTGAAGAAAGAATGATCAAGATCGATCAAAGCAAGAGAGAGCAGACACAGAGAAGAAGAGCGAGTGAGAGGTTCGCCGAGAGAGAGAGAGACAAGTCGCGAGAAAGATCGAGAGAAAAACTCAGCAATTGTATTCTGTCAAATGTTATCTATGTATTACACTTTACATGGCCTATCTATACCAGCATTACAGATAGTATAATAGAGCGTATAAAATACCAGCACAATACAACCCAGACAACACACAGCCAGCCAGTAATACAACGGGATGGGTTGACAAATTGGGTCGCAGATATAAGTTCGACCAGCCCAATAATTGAAATGCCCCAAAAATTTATAATTTTAAATATTATATTTAAATGAGGTTTATTATAAAAAATAATTAAATATATTACTTTATTAAAAATAAAAGGGAATTAATTAAGGCAAATCAAGAATAAATTTATAGGTATTTTTGGACATTTTAGCTAAGTAAGGATTTTATTTTAGAAATTTACTATATCCACTATTTTATTTAAGATAATAAGGAGAAAATAGTTTCAAATAAATATTAATTTTATAAATAATTCAAGGGAAGAAAATTAGGGTGTTTTGTTAATTAAAAAGGAATTTAGGAAAAATATTTTAAAAACCCTAAATTAACCTAAAAAGAAAATTTAGTATTATTCCAAATAAATGTTTCATTTTAGATACCTAAATTATTCAAATTCATTTATTCAAACCCAAAACCTAAATTTTTCCTTTCTTTTTCTTTTCTTCCTTTCCTTTTTCTTTTTCTTTTCTCCTTTTTCTTTTTCTCCTACTCTTCTTCCGCCGGTTGGGCCTGGCGCGGCCCAACCCACCTTCTCCTTCTCTTCTCCTTCCTCCGCGGCCCAGCGCTGCTGCATCCTTATGCGGAGATTCAACGCCGCGTTTTGAGTCTTTTCCGGATGAGATGCGGCATCTCATTTAATGGACAAAATTAACCGGCGCGACCGGCCCGGTTCTCCTCTTTCTTTTCCTTCCAGGCCGACCGGCCCACCTCCCTTCTCCTTTCTTCTTCCTCTTCCCTCCTCCGTCGCCGCTGCTGCAACTCCTGCGCCCGATAATGGCGGCGACGGCTACGCGGAACTTGAACGACCAATTCACCCTTCTTTTTCTTTCTCTTGACTCGCACATTGACTTGGAACGATCAATTATCCTCAACTCTTGCTCGATCCTTCTCTTTTGGCTGGCGAAATTTCGGCCCCGACCCAAATGATCGACGGTCGATTCCTGCCACCGGCCACCATAACCCTAGCATAAAATACCACCCAAGCGCCCCCCAAAACCCTAATAACCCATCTAAACTCTATATATAGCCTAGTTATGGATGATTTTGAAATCTTTTCTTTCCCGAAACCCTAAGTAAGAAACCCAGCCACCGCAGATTCAAACGTCCCTTCCTCCGCCGATAGTCAACTTCAGCGTCACTTATGCATTCCAAACTCTTCCTTGCAACTCCATCTAGCTAACTAAACCATTCTCAACCTTCGATTATTCTTGCACGGGTTTCCATATCCGTGCAAAGTTTGCTATCCATTTAGCCAGAATTTTTACCCCGAAACCTTAAGCCACCATCCGCCGCCACATTCGCCACTTCTACCACCCTTTAAACCGCCCAATATCTCCTTCTAAGTCTCCTCCACAGCCCCATAGATTTATTTTATTTTTCTCCATTCCCCTCACCTCTTTTTCTTCATTTTTAACCCTCTTAGATCCATTTCCCGGCCACCTCCAGGAACCACCGTCGGTGCCACCCATACCCTCCAACTCAAGGTGAAACCCTAGACCTCTTAAATACTTACTTTCGATTTATTGATAATTATTATGCTTTTATTCTAATTTTTAATGCTAATTCGAGTTTAATTATTATTATTATAATAATTATTATTATTGTTATCAGCTGTATTTTAATTTCTAAATTTTTTTGACAGGTATGGGAGTATTATTGAGTAAGAAAAATAATTATTCTCGAATTTTGCCTTTTTAATGTAATTATTACATGTTTAACATTATTATTAATAATATAATTAATATTATTATTGTTAGTATAATCAGTTATTTGATACTGCAATTATTTCAGGAGAAGTAGAAACCTAAAATTTTAATTAATTCTCGTAGATTTGCCTTTTATTATTATTATTAGCATTTTTAACATTATTACTGATTATATTATTATTATTAACCATATTAACTTTATATAATAAGTATATGTATAATATTAATATCATTTTTACATTTCAAATAGTATTATCATTAAATGGGGAGGTTTTGAAATCCACTTTGTAAATTTAAGGCTTAGATTATTATTATTATTAAGTTTTCTATTAATGTTACTACTATTAGTAATAAATTGTTATTATTAAAATTATTATTATAATAAAAATTATTATTATTATTACCTTTACTAACTTTATTTCGGTAAAGGGTAGAAACCCTTATATCACCTTTTTACTTTAAATTATAATAGTATATATTAATGTTTTAGTGGTATTGGGCATAATTATTTAAGAATCAAGACTTAAGATAAATTAGAAACTAATAGTAGTATAGGAAGGAAGCTAATCCTAGTACTTCTTCCCCATAATAGGTGAGCCCAGTCAAACCCCTCAAGCGGAATAGGACCGTGCACCAAGACCGGTGACGTTTTAGGTAAGGGGTCCTAAGGCCTTACTTGTATTATATGATTTTATGCCATGCCTGCCATGTGATGTTACTTATAGTGTCTTTTGTGTGAATATTGTATAGTTGTTATTTATACAGCATGTTTATGGGATTGAAGTATGTTGATGTGGGTAAATGTGACATGAGTATCATGTGTTTATTTATGTTATTGTTGTTGTATAATGTGGCCTTAAGACATCGATGAGGGAGTTAGGGTTTGCATGGAAATATGTTTTACGTGGAGTCAGAGTTTGCATGGGATATAGGGTTTGCATGGAAATATGTTTTTCGTAGAGTTAGGGTTGTATAGTAGTGGCTCTGCATATCTAGGGTATCATCTAAGATGAAAGTTGTTGAATAAGATATTTAAGATACTAATCACTTAAAGTGAAAGATCATTGAGACGGGACCAACCGATCCACCGGTTCGGAATAGTGGTTAGGGTGTTTACCCTATGTGTGACCGATCCACCGGCTATAATAGTGGTTCGGGCATGATGTCCTATGCGTAAACGATCCACCGGTTATAATAGTGGGGGATCCCGAGCTCAATAGAAATAAACCATAGTTTGCAAGGTATCTAAAAGCCATTAATTACTTACAGTGGAACACCATGCGAACCGGGGCCAACCGATCCACCGGTTAGGAATAGTGGTTAGGACGCGTAGTCCTATGTGTATCCGATCCACCGGCTATAATAGTGGTTAGGGTATAATACCTATGCGCCTCCGATCCACCGGCTATAATAGTGGGGGCTCCCGTATTCGCATGGATTTGATAAAAGAGTATAACGTGTATTGTTTCTGAATGAAAGATCAATTAAGTAATTGATCTGGACTTAATTTGGGACTTCGAGTATCTAACGATTTAATCGTATGAGTTTATGTTACCATGGATATGCATCTGTTATTTTCTCTGTATGAATCTCTATATGCTTATGTGTTGGCGTTAGCGCTCGGTTACCTTACTCAGTACGTAGCGTACTGATCACCCCTTTCATGGGTGCTGCTCATTCCCACGAGTAGAAGGCCCATCTGACTTTCTGCAGGTAGGAGATGTTTATTTTGATGATATCGATGTCTATGGGACATCAGGTGGGGCAGAGTGATGATTAAGCTGCATCGGTTTTTAGAGTGACGTGGCTGGTTTTTCAATTGAGTTATTATTACTATTTTATCTATTTATGAATAGTACTTCGGAAAAAATTTTATTATTATAGTTATTTCCTTTCCCTGAAAAGCTACTCTCATATTTTAGTTTGTATCAAGACGCATGCGTACTTGTCTCTGTATTTATGAAGTTGGACTATTTAATAATGTATGAGATATTTTCTTAGCCTTAGCATTTGGTACTGGAACGGTAGGATTAAACCGGTCTGGTACTAAGTGTGGCGGTAACATCCCTAGAATTTACGGTTTTAATTTATGAGTATTGCTTTTAAAAAAAATAGTAGTGAATTTTGGGGTGTTACAAGTTGGTATCAGAGCGATCAATCTTGTTGACCACGCTCGTTTTTGGAAATAAAGTTAATTTTGAAAGTTGCTATTGGACTTCAAAAAGAATTTTCCGCCTTAATGGAAAACCTTTCTGTTTTCAAAATTTTTGGATCCCAGCCACGGTGAGGAGAAAAAGGGTAGATTAGGGTTTCCTTAAGAAGTAGAAAACTTGCTAAATAATCTTGCACCAATGGGTTCATTTCTAAGCATTTATTTTTGCTGCAGCGAGATGCTAAGCAACGGGAGAATTAGCCATTTAGAGGAGGCGGTCACCGCCTTTCTTGAGTTTACCCAGCAAGCCCATGGTGCTGGGGAGGACTGGCTTCAGAGGGTTACGGGACATCACCCTCCGACTTACTCTGGGGAAGAAAACCCGGTGATCCTAGAGGGTTGGATCCGTGATATGGATCGCACTTTTGAGGGCGTGAATTGTCCAGCTGATCGACGGCCCAACATCGCGGCTTTCTTCCTACGAGGGGTAGCAGATGCCTGGTGGGAGGAGCATCGAGTCTGAAGCGATCTTCAGGCTTCGTGGGAGGAGTTTAAGACCGCCTTACGCACCAGGTTCTATCCTGAGAGCCTTAGGAGGGACAAACTCCGGGAGTTTATGCAGCTGACACAGTGGCCGAAGACTGTTTGTCAGTATCATACCCAGTTTATTGGGCTACTCCGGTTTGCTCCAGGGATTTCCGCCAACGAGTCCACGGTGGTTTTCCAGTTCGAGCAAGGACTAAATTTCAGCATCCGCCGGATGATGGGTGCGGTGCCATTCACTAATTTATCGTCCTTGTATGAGCGTGCTTGCATCGCAAACACGCTGGTCCATGAGCAGGCCACCATCCTTGGGAAGAGAAAGCCCGAAGTCCAGAGTTCTGGGAGCAGGACCCGGCCCAGGGTTGGAGAGTTCAAGAGGCCGCCACCGAGAGAGAGCAGCGGGAACCAAGGGCCCCCGAGAGGCCTAGTCTGTTGGAAGTGTGGTAGGACTCACTCAGGCAGAACTTGTGCGGGCAAGTTAATTACATGCCTAAATTGTGGGAAGATGGGTCATCGAGCATTAGAGTGTTGGAGGCCACCTAGACCTCAGCAGAATTAGAATCGACCATATCAACAGGGAGGAGCACTGATGCCTCAGCAACATGCTTATCAACAACACAGACAGAACTCGTCCCAACAGTATTATCAGAGAGCACCTGCTCCATCCGGTGCCCCAGCTCGAGAGACAGGGGGAAGACCGTAGGGATCTGGGCCCCATTCCCAGAAGGGAGGCCAGTCAGGAGGGCGCCTGAATGTTATTAGTGAGGCCGAGGCAGACTGACAGCTGGATGTCGTTACTGGTATGTTCACCATCTATTCATTACCAGCATATGTTCTGTTTGATTCTGGTGTTACATTATCTTTCATTTCCTCTGCATTTGCTGCTAAGGCTGGATTGTCACCATCTACTAGAGTAGAGCTATATGTTATGCTCCCGTCGGGTGACAAAATGGAGTCTAGTCGGAGGTATTCCGACGTGGCCTTAGATATAGGAGGGGTAGACTTCCTACTAGATCTGGTCGGGATGAATCTAAAAGACTTCGACGTAATTCTAGGCATTGATATGTTGGGAAAGTACAAAGTAGTTATTGATTGTGCCCAAGAGCGGGTAATTCTACGAGGCCCGAAGGGGACTAGGATTTCATACCGGAAGACTTAGCCTGAACCAAGCACTAAAGTAGTGTCAGTGGTTGCGTTGCACGCTTTGATCCAAAAGGGGTATCCTCTATACCTATGTAGTGTGCAGCAGCTGAACAAGGACGCGACAACATTGGATAGTATCCCGGTAGTTAAAGAATTTCCGGACGTGTTTCCCGAAGAAATACCAGGTATGCCCCCGGTTCGAGAAATTGACTTCAAGATCGAGTTAGTGTCGGGAGCTGAACCTGTTTCCAAGGCTCCTTACAGAATGGCACCAGTTGAGTTGAAAGAATTGAAGGCCCAGTTGGAGGAACTCTTAGAGCACGGGTACATCCGGCACAATGTATCACCATGGGGAGCACCAGTTTTGTTTGTAAAGAAGAAGGACGGTAGTCTCCGTCTCTGTATTGACTATCGGGGGTTGAATCAGTTGACAATAAAGAACCGGTATCCGCTCCCGAGAATTAATGATTTATTTGACCAGTTGAAGGGAGCTACGGTGTATTCTAAGATAGATTTGAGGTCAGGATACCATCAGTTGAAGATCGCTGATGCGGACATCATGAAGACTGCATTCCGAACGCGATATGGGCATTACAAATTTATGGTGATGCCCTTTGGACTTACAAATGCTCCGGCAGTATTCATGGACTTGATGACGAGGATATTCAGACCTTTCCTCGACCAGTTTGTAGTGGTCTTTATCGATGATATTCTGATATATTCCCGAGGAGATGGGGAGCACGAGCAACATCTACGCACCATTATAAGCACATTAAGAGAGCATCATCTGTACGCTAAGTTATCGAAGTGCGAATTTTGGCTCCAAGAAGTAGCTTTCCTTGGCCACATTGTATCGGCTAAGGGAGTAGCCGTGGACCCCACTAAAATTGTGGCCATCACGGAATGGAGACCTCCTACGAATATATCAGAGGTTCGGAGTTTTCTGGGTTTGGCTGGATATTATAGACGTTTTGTACTGAATTTTTCCAAGATAGCCAAACCATTGACTAATCTCTTGAAGAAGATCACAAAGTTTCAGTGGGATGAGGCATGTGAAGAGGCTTTTCGAGAGCTGAAGAAGAGGTTGACCACTGCACCGATATTGACTTTACCCAAGGGGACCGAGGAGTTTGAGGTTTACAGCGATGCATCCAAGCATGGGTTGGGATGCGTGTTAATGCAGAAGGGTAAAGTAGTAGCTTATGCCTCACGACAGCTGAAGAAACATGAGCAAAATTATCCCACACATGATCTTGAGTTAGCTTCTATTGTGTTCGCTTTGAAGATTTGGAGGCATTATCTATATGGGGCGAAGTGTAAATTCTTTACCGATCACAAGAGCCTCAAGTATATTTTCACACAGAAGGAGCTCAACTTGAGACAGAGAAGATGGTTGGAACTGGTGAAGGATTATGACATTGAGTTGACCTACCATGAGGGTAAGGCCAACGTGGTTGCTGGAGCTCTAAGTAGGAAAACTGCACATTCTACGATGTGTTGTGTCGTTGCTAATCGGATAATGAAGGAACTATCAGATCTAAAGATTGAGATGATTCGACAGGGAGACCTCAAGACTCGTATGAACTCCCTGACACTCACACCGACTATTTTCGAAGAGATTCGAACTGGTCAAGTTGGAGATGCTAAGTTGGAGAGGATCCGACAGAAGATACAGGAAGGTAAGGCAGAAGGGTTCAGAATCCATGAAGATGGTAGTATACGATTCAAGGACCGTTGGTGTGTACCCCAGAGTTGTCTAGATCTTAAGCAACGTATTATGGAGGAAGGACATCAGACCCCTTATTCGGTCCACTCGGGAGGATCTAAGTTATATAAGGACCTCAAAAAGGTGTATTGGTGGCCCAGTATGAAGCAGGAAGTAGCTGAGTTTGTATCCCGATGCCTTGTGTGCCAGAAGGTCAAGATTGAACATCGAAGACCAGCGGGATTGCTTCAATCTTTAGAGGTGCCAAGATGGAAATGGGATTCCATTTCTATGGACTTTGTGAATGGTCTACCAAGGACTCGAAGCGGTTGTGATACTATCTGGGTCATCGTTGATAGATTGACCAAGTCAGCTGTGTTTGTTCCTATGAAGTCCACCTGGAGTATGGAGCAATTGGCGAGCGCATATATGAAGTTCATGGTTAGTCGCCATGGAGTCCCGAAGGATATAGTTTCAGATCGAGATTCGAGGTTCATCTCTCACTTTTGGGGAAAGCTACAGGAAGTGTTGGGGACCAAATTGAAGATGAGCACAGCTTTTCACCCCGCCACGGACGGGCAGACAGAGCGGACCATTCAGACCTTGGAGGATATGTTGAGGGCCTGTGTATTGGATTTCCAAGGATGTTGGGAGGAGCACTTATATCTGGTGGAGTTTTCATATAATAATAGTTATCATGCCAGTATTGGGATGGCTCCCTTCGAGGCGTTGTATGGACGAAAGTGCAAGACTCCTTTATGTTGGAGCGACATCAGTGAGACAATTGTGCTAGGGCCAGAAATGATTGAAGATATGACCCGTCAGGTCAGACAGATCGAGGATCGGATGAAAGCAGCTCAAAGCCCACAGAAGAGTTATGCAGATCAGAGGCGTAGAGATGGAGATTTTGAGCCAAGAGACAAAGTATTGCTAAGGGTTTCACCTACCAAAGGGATACAGAGGTTTGGAAGGAAAGGCAAGTTGAGCCCCAGATATATTGGGCCTTATGAGATATTGGAACGAGTAGGTGAAGTTGCTTCTAGGTTAGCTCTTCCTCCGGAATTGGCACGAGTGCATAATGTGTTCCATATCTCTTAGCTGCGGAAGTACGTTGCTGATCCGTTGCATGTAATTCATCAAGATGAGGTCCAATTGGATGATTCCCTGACTTACGAAGAGCGACCAGTGCGGATTCTCGACACCAAGTTAAGAAAGACTCGTACAAGTTCGGTGCCTCTAATTAAGATCTTGTGGAGTCGGCATGGAACTGAGGAAGCTACTTGGGAGACCGAAAAGGATATGGGAGAATCGTACCCGGAACTTTTCGCTGAAGGTTAGATCCTTTTTATCTAGTTTGTCCCTAAGGGGGTAGTTGATTTGAGTATAGTTAATAATGCGTGATTCTAGAATTTTAGAATACTTTAGCTCTAACCCTAGAGAGCTACAAGCGACTTCGGGGGCGAAGTCTGATTTTAAGGGGGTAGTAATGAAATGCCCCGAAAATTTATAATTTTAAATATTATATTTAAATGAGGTTTATTATAAAAACTAATTAAATATATTACTTTATTAAAAATAAAAGGGAATTAATTAAGGCAAATCAAGAATAAATTTATAGGTATTTTTGGACATTTTAGCTAAGTAAGGATTTTATTTTAGAAATTTACTATATCCACTATTTTATTTAAGATAATAAGGAGAAAATAGTTTCAAATAAATATTAATTGTATAAATAATTCAAGGGAAGAAAATTAGGGTGTTTTGTTAATTAAAAAGGAATTTAGGAAAAATATTTTTAAAACCCTAAATTAACCTAAAAAGAAAATTTAGTATTATTCCAAATAAATGTTTCATTTTAGATACCTAAATTATTCAAATTCATTTATTCAAACCAAAAACCTAAATTTTTCCTTTCTTTTTCTTTTCTTCCTTTCCTTTTTATTTTTCTTTTCTCCTTTTTCTTTTTCTCCTTCTCTTCTTCCGTCGGTTGGCCCTGGTGCGGCCCAACCCACCTTCTCCTTCTCTTCTCCTTCCTCCGCGGCCCAGCGCTGCTGCATCCTTATACGGAGATTCAACGCCGAGTTTTGAGTCTTTTCCGGATGAGACGCAGCGTCTCATTTAATGGACAAAATTAACCGGCCCGACCGGCCCGGTTCTCCTCTTTCTTTTCCTTCCCGGCCGACCGGCCCACCTCCCTTCTCCTTTCTTCTTCCTCTTCTCTCCTCCGTCGCCGCTGCTGCAACTCCTGCGCCCGATAATGGCGGCGACGGCTACGCGGAACTTGACCGACCGATTCACCCTTCTTTTTCTTTCTCTTGACTCGCACATTGACTTGGAACGATCAATTATCCTCAACTCTTGCTCGATCCTTCTCTTTTGGCCCGCGAAATTTCGGCCCCGACCCAAATGATCGACGGTCGATTCCTGCCACCGACCACCATAACCCTAGCATAAAATACCACCCAAGCGCCCCCCAAAACCCTAATAACCCATCTAAACTCTATATATAGCCTAGTTATGGATGATTTTGAAATCTTTTCTTTCCCGAAACCCTAAGTAAGAAACCCAACCACCGTAGATTCAGACGCCCCTTCCTCCGCCGATAGTCAACTTCAGCGTCACTTATGCATTCCAAACTCTTCCCTGCAACTCCATCTAGCTAACTAAACCATTCTCAACCTTCGATTATTCTTGCACGGGTTTCCATATCCGTGCAAAGTTTGCTATCCATTTAGCCAGAATTTTTACCCCAAAACCTTAAGCCACCATCCGCCGCCACATTCGCCACTTCTACCACCCTTTAAAACACCCAATATCTCCTTCTAAGTCTCCTCTATAGCCCCATAGATTTATTTTATTTTTCTCCTTTCCCCTCACCTCTTTTTCTTCATTTTTAACCCTCTTAGATCCATTTTCCGGCCACCTCCGGGAACCACCGTCGGTGCCACCCATACCCTCCAACTCAAGGTGAAACCCTAGACCTTTTAAATACTTACTTTCGATTTATTGATAATTATTATGCTTTTATTCTAATTTTTAATGCTAATTCGAGTTTAATTATTATTATTATTATAATTATTATTATTGTTATCAGCTGTATTTTAATTTCTAAATTTTTTTGACAGGTATGGGAGTATTATTGAGTAAGATAAATAATTATTCTCGAATTTTGCCTATTTAATGTAATTATTACACGTTTAATATTATTATTAATAATATAATTAATATTATTATTGTTAGTATAATAAGTTATTTGATACTGCAATTATTTCAGGAGAAGTAGAAACCTAAAATTTTAATTAATTCTCGTAGATTTGCCTTTTATTATTATTATTAGCATTTTTAACATTATTACTGATTATATTATTATTATTAACCATATTAACTTTATATAATAAGTATATGTATAATATTAATATCATTTTTACATTTCAAATAGTATTATCATTAAATGGGGAGGTTTTGAAATCCACTTTGTAAATTTAAGGCTTAGATTATTATTATTATTAAGTTTTCTATTAATGTTACTACTATTAGTAATAAATTGTTATTATTAAAATTATTATTATAATAAAAATTATTATTATTATTACCTTTACTAACTTTATTTCGGTAAAGGGTAGAAACCCTTATATCACCTTTTTACTTTAAATTATAATAGTATATATTAATGTTTTAGTGGTATTGGGCATAATTATTTAAGAATCAAGACTTAAGATAAATTAGAAACTAATAGTAGTATAGGAAGGAAGCTAATCCTAGTACTTCTTCCCCATAATAGGTGAGCCCAGTCAAACCCCTCAAGCGGAATAGGACCGTGCACCAAGACCGGTGACGTTTTAGGTAAGGGGTGCTAAGGCCTTACTTGTATTATGTGATTTTGTGCCATGCCTGCCATGTGATGTTAATTATAGTGTCTTTTGTGTGAATATTGTATAGTTGTTATTTATACAACATGTTTATGGGATTGAAGTATGTTGATGTGGGTAAATGTGACATGAGTATCATGTGTTTATTTATGTTATTGTTGTTGTATAATGTGGCCTTAAGACATGCATGAGGGAGTTAGGGTTTGCATGGAAATATATATTTTACGTGGAGTTAGGGTTTGCATGGAAATATGTTTTACGTGGAGTCAGAGTTTGCATGGGAGATAGGGTTTGCATGGAAATAAGTTTTTCGTAGAGTTAGGGTTGTATAGTAGTGGCCCTGCATATCTAGGGTATCATCTAAGATGAAATTTGTTGAATAAGATACTTAAGATACTAATCACTTAAAGTGAAAGATCATTGAGACGGGACCAACCGATCCACCGGTTCGGAATAGTGGTTAGGGTGTTTACCCTATGTGTGACCGATCCACCGGCTATAATAGTGGTTAGGGCATGATGTCCTATGCGTAACCGATCCACCGGTTATAATAGTGGGGGCTCCCGAGCTCAATAGAAATAAACCATAGTTTGCAAGGTATCTAAAAGACATTAATTACTTACAGTGGAACACCATGCGAACCGGGGCCAACCGATCCACCGGTTAGGAATAGTGGTTAGGACGCGTAGTCCTAGGTGTATCCGATCCACCGGCTATAATAGTGGTTAGGGTATAATACCTATGCACCTCCGATCCACCGGCTATAATAGTGGGGGCTCCCGTATTCGCATGGATTTGATAAAAGAGTATAACGTGTATTGTTTCTGAATAAAAGATCAATTAAGTAATTGATCTGGACTTAATTTGGGACTTCGAGTATCTAACGATTTAATCGTATGAGTTTATGTTACCATGGATATGCATCTGTTATTTTCTCTGTATGAATCTCTATATGCTTATGTCTTGGCGTTAGCGCTCGGTTACCTTACTCAGTACGTAGCGTACTGATCACCCCTTTCATGGGTGCTGCTCATTCCCACGAGTAGAAGGCCCATCTGACTTTCTGCAGGTAGGAGATGTTTATTTTGATGATATCGATGTCTATGGGACATCAGGTGGGGCAGAGTGATGATTAAGCTGCATCGGTTTTCAGAGTGACGTGGCTGGTTTTTCAATTGAGTTATTATTACTATTTTATCTATTTATGAATAGTACTTCGGAAACAATTTTATTATTATAGTTATTTCCTTTCCCTGAAAAGCTACTCTCATATTTTAGTTTGTATCAAGACGCATGCGTACTTGTCTCCGTATTTATGAAGTTGGACTATTTAATAATGTATGAGGTATTTTCTTAGCCTTAGCATTTGGTACTGGAACGGTAGGATTAAACCGGTCTGGTACTAAGTGTGGCGGTAACATCCCCAGAATTTACGGTTTTAATTTATGAGTATTGCTTTAAAAAAAAAATAGTAGTGAATTTTGGGGTGTTACAATAATACACAATAGAAATTCCCCAAATACAAGGTAAGTTTGAGACATAATTCCCATCAGCTAAATAACTTCAGCTAATCATGGCTATTAAGGATTGATTAATCCACAGTCAGACTAGTCCATAATTAAGGACCGGGTGGCAGATTATACAACCGACCTAATTTCCATTAGCCAATTCGACCGGCGAATGCATCATATGGGATTTCAACTATTTAACAAAAATTACATAATCTGCACACTCCAGATACATAATCTGCACACTCCAGCAGCTGCATCCAAAGATCCACAGAGTCCATATGCTGCATTGCACTCCTATTTATCCACCAAATAAGACAAACAATTATAAGTAAATAATTCACAACAATTATCAAAATTAATTAAGTATAAATTTTTAAGATTCATACCATTCCCCTCTTCTTGAAAAGGTTTTGCCTCTGAAACCTGAATAAGTCCTAGAAATGGACTAAGATCAGCCACATTAAAAGTGTTGCTCACACTCCCAAATTTAACAGGTAAATCAATCTTATAAGCATTATCATTAATTTTCTCTAACACAGTAAATGGTTCATCTCCTCTAGAATCCAATTTTGACTTTCTAAAATTTGGAAATCTTTCCTTCCTAAGGTGTACCCAAACTAAGTCTCCAGGTCTAAAAATCATTCTTCTCCTTCTTTTATTAGCATATTCAACCATCTATTGCACTCTTTTATTGATCTGTTGACTTACAGATTCATGTAACCTTTTCATATTATCAGCTCTATATTCAGCATCAAAATTTTTGAATTCAGCATGAGGTAAAGGAGTTAAATCTAAAGGAGTTAAAGGATTAAAACTATACACAATCTCAAATGGAGTTTTATTAGTTGTAGAATGCAAAGTCCTATTTTATAAGCAAATTCCACCTGAGGTAAAACATATTCCCATTGTTTAAGATTCTTTCCAGGGACAGCCCTTAACAGGTTTCCTAATGTTCTATTTACTACCTCAGTTTGTCCATCAGTTTGAGGGTGACAAGTTGTAGAAAACAATAACTTAGTCCCTAATTTCCTCCACAAAACTTTCCAGAAATGACTCAAAAACTTAACATCTCTATCTGAAACTATAGTCTTAGGAATGCCATGTAATTTAACCACATTGGAAAAAAATAATTCAGCAATAGCCACAACATCATTTGATTTATTACAAGGTATAAAATGAGCCATTTTACTGAACCTATCTACTACAACCATTATTGAATCCTTAGCTCTATTAGTCCTAGGTAATCCTAAAATTAAATCCAAAGATACATCAACCCAAGGGTGGTTAGAGACAGGTCAGGGAGTATATAAACCAAATGGTTTTGAAGTAGTTTTTGCCTGCCTACAAGCAATACAATTGACAAAATATTTTAAAACATCCTTTTTCACGTGTTGCCAGTAAAAATGATCAGTTAAAACATCTAAAGTTTTTTGAGATCCTAGATGTGCCATTAACCCACCACTATGATCTTCTTGAATTAATAAACCTCTATATGAACATGCAGGAATACATAACCTATTTTCCTTAAACAAATAACCTTCATTAATAAAGTACTTTCCATGTGTAGAAACTTCACACTTTTTATAAATTTCTCTAAAATCAAGATCTTCTAAGTATAATAGTTTAATACTGGAAAAGACTAACAAAGTAGTATCAACAACATTTAATAAAGCATAACTCCTGGATAAAGCATCTGCAACTATATTATCACTACCTTTCTTATACTTAATCATGTAAGGAAAAATCTCAATAAATTCTATCCACCTACCTTGTCTTCTATTTAGCTTTGATTGACTTTTTAAATACTTAATAGCTTCCTGATCAGTATTAATTACAAATTATCTATCCACAAGTAATGTTGCCGCACTTCCAAAGCTCTTACTAAAGCATACAGTTCCTTTTCATAAGTAGAATAATTCAAAGTACTACCATTCAACTTCTCACAAAAATAAGCGATTGGCTTGCCCTCTTGAGAAAGTACAACCCCTATTCCTAACCCTGAAGCATCACAATCTAATTCAAACATCTTTTCAAAGTCAGGAAGACTCAACACAGGTGCTTGGGTTAATTTAGTCTTAAGTGTCTCAAAAGATTTTTGTTGTTCTAAACCCCAACGAAACCCATTATCCTTCTTTGTTATGGCCGTCAAGGGAGCAGCTTTAGTACTGAAATTCCTCACAAATCTCCTTTAAAAAGAACACAACCCATGAAAAATTCTTACTTCAGTCACACTCTTTTGCAGAGGCCATTCTTGAATAGCTCTAATCTTATCTTCATCTACAGATATACCATCTTTTCCTACCACAAATCCTAAGAAAACCGCACTTTCCACACAAAATCAAGACTTAGTTAAATCAGCATAAAGGTGTTCTGTCTTAAACACATTCAAAATAATCCTTAAGTGTTTCAAGTGTTCCTCTAAAGATTTACTATATATAAGTAAGTCATCAAAATAAACAACCACAAATTTTCCAATAAATTCCCAAAAAACATAGTCATAAGTCTCATAAAAGTACTAGGAGCGTTTGACAACCCTAAAGGCATTACTAACCATTCATATAATCCAAAATTTGTCTTAAAAGCTGTCTTCCACTCATCTCTTGGTTTCATCCTAATTTGATGGTACCCACTTTTTCAATCTATTTTTGAAAATATAATAGCACCATGCAATTGATCCAACATTTAATCAAGCCTAGGGATAGGATATCTATACTTTATAGTTAATTTTTTTACTGCCCTACTATCCACACACATCTTCCAACTACCATCCTTTTTAGGCACTAATAACACTGGTACTGCACAAGGACTCATAGATTCCTTAATGTATCCTTTACTTAACAGTTCAGAGACGTGTCTTTTTAGTTCCTGAACCTCCTCAAGATTAGCCCTATAAGAAGGTCTGTTTGTTATCACAGCTCCTGGAATAAAATCTATTTGATGTTCTATTCCCCTTAATGGAGGTAATCCACTAGGAATGTCCTCAGGAAACAATTCACTATATTCTTCCAATAATTGTTTCACTGTACTAGGTATTTCTCCACTTATTCTTATCTGACACTCATAATACTCCTTATAAACCATCAAATACACATTGGCATTTCTTTTCATTGCCTTCCCTACATCCTTACCTTTAGCATAAAACCCAAAAGTTCCTTTCATGTCCTTTGAACTAGTATCATTCTCCAAACTAGGTTTAGATAACTCCTTATAATCAGATTAAATTTTAATTTGATCCTCAAATATTTCTTTTGGAGTCACAGGTGCTAAGATAATATTCCTATTATCCTTCTGTATTGTATACCTATTTTTATAACCATCATGTATTACCCTCCTATCATATTGCCAAGGTCTACGTAACAACAAGTGAGCAGCATGCATAGGAACTATATCACATAAAATTGAATCTTCATATTTTCCTAATTTTAAATTTACTAAAACTTGTTGACTAACTTTGACATCTCCCAACTCATTAAGCCATTGCAATCTATATGGTTTTGGATGTTTAGTAGTTGTTAAACCTAATTTAGATACTAACAGAGTACTAGCAGCATTAATACAACTACCACTATCTATGGCCATGTTAAAGCACTTATCATCAATTAACATCTGGTATGAAATATAGTTTCTCTCTGTATAGCATTAGAATCAGGTAATTTATTACTGTTTAAAGCCCTACGTACTACAAAAAAATCCCTACTCACTGGCAATTCTACTTCTTCCTCTATATCACTATCATCTTCTCTGACTACACTAACCTCTTCATATTCTTCTTTAGATTCAGATTCTATGTCTCCAGATTCTTTAATTAAGATGTTTCTCTTGTTTGGACATTCAGAAGCTATATGTCCTAATCATCCACATCTAAAACATTTAATATCCCTAGTTCTGTTTGATCCATTCACAGGGGTTTTCATCACATTTTTACCCTTTTCAAACTTATTTCCTACCTTAACTTCATTGTTTCTACCTTTAGATTCAACCTTACTAGTATTCTTCCAGTTTCCAGAAGTAGTTCCTCAAAAATTTCTCCTTACTGTAGTCTTAAATCCAATCCCAGGGGGTCTATCTTAGTAGCTATATTTACCATCTCATTTAAAGTCCCACAAGGATATAATTCTACTTTATCAGCTATCTCTGAAATTAATCCACTCAGAAACCTAGCCATGGTAGCATCATTATCCTCAATAACTCCTGTCTTAATAATCAAAACTTCTAATTCCTTATAATAATCATCCACTGTCCTCACTCCTTGACTAATTGTTTGCAATCTCTTATGTAATTCCCTATAATAATGACTTGGCACAAACCTCTTTCTCATTAAAGTTTTAAATTCTGCCCAAGTATGTATAGGTGGTTCCCCACACCTTCGTCTAGTTAACACCAAATTATGATACCAAGAGGACGCATACTCAGTAAATTCTACTACAGCCACCTTAATTTTCTTTTCCTCAGAATAATTATGACACTCAAACACTAGTTCTATTTTCCTTTCCCACTTAAAATAATAATCAGGGTCATTCCTGCCATTAAACCTTGGTAAACTAAGCTTAAGATTATTCAAATTCCTATCAATGAACTCTAATTACCTATCTTGCCTATTGTTCTGCCTAGGCATCCTATCACTATTGTTAGATACTTGATCTTCCAACTCTTCTAGATTATCTATGGGTGGAATTCTAATCCTAGGGTCCATAGGAGCCCTTCCTAATACTCCTCCTTGATTAGTTTCAACTTTGTTATGTTGCAATTCATTGATTCTTATTTCCTGTTCTCCTAGTCTTTGTTCTAGGTTAGTAGATAAAACAGCAAATTGAGTAGTCATTTGTTCTTGAAAAGTCCTAAGAGTTTCTAATAGTCATTACTGGAAATAGATTGATTAACAGACTGACCATTGCTAAACATAATGAAATTCTTTGACTTAAACAACTATCACAGTAGCAATTAATTAACAGAATCAATTTATTTAATAACTTCAGACAAACAGAACACACAGACTAATTACAAAAGTGTCACAGTATCAATGATTAACAGAAATAGCAATAGTATAGCTTACTCAGACTTATACAAGCCAATAATAACTCGACAAAAATGACTAAGTAAAAGGGAACAATATTACCGCATCTGCTTAAGAAAATAATCCACTTATTTAGGGGACCCCTCTTCTTGGAGGTCTTACCCTTTTCTCGAAACCAATGGTTCGCCGGTTATTTCACCTGAGTACTTATTAACGAACAAATAATATTGCGAAGAAATTGGAAATTAATTATAGCAGAGAGTAGTATTTAACAAGAAAAATTACGAATCGAGGTTGCCAACAACAATTTGTCACAAAGTTAGTCAAGATTCAAATTCTTGACCAAACCCGAGGTTGATTAGGGTTAATTTTGGGAACTTCGAAATAGTGGACAAAGTTACTTCAATCATCGGTTCCAGAACGATGGAAAACGAAACAGCTTTCGTCGTTGCAAACCCTAAAATTTCACAACTCAAAGTAGGGTTAGCGAAAATACAGATATCGACTCAAAAATTGAAGAAAAACTTAACAGTAACAAAGAAACTATGAGCACTCAAATAATGGAGGCTTTGATACCAAATGATGGAAATCTGCTAGGGTTTCATGAAAGGATCGAAAGATTAACCGAGCGCAAAGTTCGATTCGCCGGTTCAGCCTAAGGAAAAACTCCAAAGGAAGATCCAAAGATTCAGAGGCATAGTTTTTACAACGACAACTGAAATTGAAGAAAGAATGATCAAGATCGATCAAAGCAAGAGAGAGCAGACACAGAGAAGAAGAGCGAGTGAGAGGTTCGCCGAGAGAGAGAGAGAGACAATTCGCGAGAAAGATCGAGAGAAAAACTCAGCAATTGTATTCTGTCAAATGTTATCTACGTATTACACTTTACATGGCCTATTTATACCAGCATTATAGACCGTATAATAGAGCGTATAAAATACCCGCACAATACAGCCCAGACAACACACAGCCACCCAGATATACAATGGGATGGGCTGACAAATTGGGTCGCAAAAATAAGTTCGACTAGCCCAATAATACACAATAGAAATTCCCCAAATACAAGGTAAGTTTGAGACATAATTCCCATCAGCTAAATAACTTCAGCTAATCATGGCTATTAAGGATTGATTATTCCACAGTCAGACTAGTCCATAATTAAGGACCGGGTGGCAGATTATACAACCGACCTAATTTCCATTAGCGAATTTGACCGGCAAATGCATCATATGGGATTACAACTATTTAACAAAAATTACATAATTTGCACACTCCAGATACATAATCTGCACACTCCAGCAGCTGCATCCAAAGATCCATAGAGTCCATATGCTGCATTGCACTTTTATTTATCCACCAAATAAGACAAACAATTGTAAGTAAATAATTCACAGCAATTATCAAAATTAATTAAGTATAAATTTTTAAGATTCATACCATTCCCCTCTTCTTGAAAAGGTTTTGCCTCTGAAACCTGAATAAGTCCTAGATATGGACTAAGATCAGCCACATTAAAAGTGTTGCTCACATTCCCAAATTTAATAGGTAAATGAATCTTATAAGCATTATCATTAATTTTCTCTAACACAGTAAATGGTCCATCTCCTCTAGAATCCAATTTTGACTTTCTAAAATTTGGAAATCTCTCCTTCCTAAGGTGTACCCAAACTAAGTCTCCAGGTTTAAAAATCATTCTTCTCCTTCTTTTATTAGTATGTTCAGCCATCTGTTGCACTCTTTTATTAATCTGTTGACTTACATATTCATGTAACCATTTCATATTATCATCTCTAGATTCAGCATCAAAATGTTTTAATTCAGCATGAGGTAAAGGAGTGAAATCTAAAGGAGTTAAAGGATTAAAACTATACACAATCTCAAATGGAGTTTTATTAGTTGTAGAATGCAAAGTCCTATTATAAGCAAATTCCACCTGAGGTAAAACATATTCCCATTGTTTAAGATTGTTTCCAAGGACGACCCTTAACAGGTTTCCTAATGTTCTATTTACTACCTCATTTTGTCCATCAATTTGAGGTTGACAAGTTGTAGAAAACAATAATTTAGTCCCTAATTTCCCCCAAAAAACTTTCCAGAAATGTCTTAAAAACTTAACATTTTTATTTGAAACTATAGTCTTAGGAATGCCATGTAATTTAACCACATTAGAAAAAAATAATTCAGCCACAGCATCATTTGTTTTATTACAAGGTTTAAAATGAGCCATTTTACTGAACCTATCTACTACAACCATTATTGAATCCTTAGCTCTATTAGTCCTAGGTAATCCTAAAATTAAATCCAAAGATACATCAACCCAAGGGTGGTTAGAGACAGGTCAGGGAGTATATAAACCAAATGGTTTTGAAGTAGATTTTGCCTGCCTACAAGCAATACAATTGACACAATATTTTAAAACATCCTTTTTCATGCGTGGCAAGTAAAAGTGATCAGTTAAAACATCTAAAGTTTTTTGAGATCCTAGATGTGCCATTAACCCACCACTATGAGCTTTTTGAATTAATAAACCTTTGTATGAACATGGAGGAATACATAACTTATTTTCCCTAAACAATCTCATTAATAAAGTACTTTCCTTGTGTAGAAACTTCACACTTTTTATAAATTTCTCTAAAATCAAGATCTTCTAAGTATAATAGTTTAATACTGGAAAAACCTAACAAAGTAGTATCAACAACATTTAATAAAGCATATCTCCTGGATAAAGCATCTGCAACTATATTATCACTACCTTTCTTATACTTAATCATGTAAGAAAAACTCTCAATAAATTCTATCCACCTACCTTGTCTTCTATTTAACTTTGATTGACTTTTTAAATACTTAATAGCTTCCTGATCAGTATTAATTACAAATTCTCTATGCCACAAGTAATGTTGCCGCACTTCCAAAGCTCTTACTAAAGCATACAGTTCCTTTTCATAAGTAGAATAATTCAAAATACTACCATTCAACTTCTCACTAAAATAAGCGATTGGCTTACCCTCTTGAGAAAGTACAGCCCCTATTCCTAACCTTGAAGCATCACAATCTAATTCAAACATCTTTTCAAAGTCAGGAAGACTCAACATAGGTGCTTGGGTTAATTTAGTCTTAAGTGTCTCAAAAGATTTTTGTTGTTCTAAACCCCAACAAAACCCATTATCCTTCTTGGTTATGACAGTCAATGGAGCAGCTATAGTACTAAAATTCCTCACAAATTGCCTATAAAAAGAACACAACCCATGAAAACTTCTTACTTCAGTCACACTCTTTGGCACGGGCCATTCTTGAATAGCTCTAATCTTATCTTCATCTACAGATATACCATCTTTTCCTACCACAAATCCTAAGAAAACCACACTTTCCTGACCAAATCTAGACTTAGTTAAATTAGCATAAAGTTGTTTTGTCTTAAACACATTCAAAATAATCCTTAAGTGTTTCAAGTGTTCCTCTAAAGATTTACTATATATAAGTATGTCATCAAAATAAACAACCACAAATTTTCCAATAAATTCCCTCAAAACATAGTTCATAAGTCTCATAAAAGTACTAGGAGCATTTGACAACCCAAAAGGAATTACTAACCATTCATATAATCCAAAATTAGTCTTAAAAGTTGTCTTCCACTCATCTCCTGGTTTCATCTAATTTGATGGTACCCACTTTTTAAATCTATTTTGGAAAATATAATAGCACCATGTAATTGATCCAACATTTCATCAAGCCTAGGGATAGGATATCTATACTTTATAGTTATTTTGTTTACTTCCCTGCTATCCACACACATCCTCCAATTACCATCCTTTTAGGCATTAATAACATTGGTATTGCACAAGGACTCATAGATTCCTTAATTTAAGAACACTTAGGAAGCCATAGGGGTCTTAGGATAGAAGTTATGAAAAAAAAGCATTTGTGGTTGATCTCGTGGACTTGGAAACACCCATGACCAAGTGGTTCTCCTAGTATAGAAATTAAATACGACATCTATATGGATGGCTACAATGGAGAAAGAGTTAACATCGATCAAATCTTAAATACATAAGCCATCCAATTTAAATGAGCATGATATGCTTCACATAGATAGAGTAAATAGCATTAGAGATAGTTATAAAGCTGATACATACTTTTCTTCTATTCCTAGGATAACCATATAAAACTATGAGTTGATATATATACAATGTATTAAGTGTACACTTAATATTTAACAATACTAACATACTTTTCTTATACGATTTGCATAAATGTGACATGGTAGATAATGGGCCCTCACTTGTTTTAGTGAAACAAAAGATACGCATGACCCATGGTACTTAAATAACAATGATCCATAGGCCTATCTTAGCCCCAAATTTTAGGCCTCTATGCATTGACATTCAAATAATTGAAGATGCACCTGTGCCTTGTTATAAAAAGTTAATGAGGCAGATACAACGTTGGAAGCTCATGAAAACTTCATGCCTTGGCCCACAGACATGATTAATCTTAAAACTGAAGAGGTAATGACATCGCCCACCCATGTTAAACCAAAACATTACACACATTATTTATAATTTATTCATATATATATATATATATATATATATATATATATATATATATATATGAACATTACATTTTGTTTATTAGTATGAATTAAGAGATTGAAAATTAAGCAAGCTCCTAAAGCAAAAGGAAAGAAAATTAGTGGTGGAAGGAGAAAAACAACAGAGGGTACCGAGAAAGGAAAGTAAGAAAGATAAGAAAATTGGATAGCCCAACAAAAGATCCCATCTTCAAAGGAGAACCAACTAATATAAGAACATACATCGACCACAATCATCTTTAGCAATGCTATATTTCTTCACCTAAAAATACCTTAATAGTGATCTAATTATAATTAATTTGCCTACCAAGTATGTTGGGAGGGATGATGTCATGTATATGGTATCGGTAGTGGTTATTAGAAAAAAAAATTTATAAGTCTGAATTGATGTCAACTATGAGGTGGCTGTATATGTTAAGTATTTTTAACACTTTTTGTTGATTTATAAAATTTTATGATCTCTTATATATATATATATATAGTAATACATGAGTTATTTGTTATTAATATGCATGCTTTACTATTCTCATCCATAGGTTGATGACCTATCGGGTTGTGATAGAGGGGATGTTGTCCTCTACCATATTTGTGTGTCCATACTACATATTTGATCGTTTACAATAAGCAAGGGTATCCACATAAACTATATAGCGGATAACATCTTAAGTGAGGGATACAACAACAAGCTTTACCACATCTGTCACCTCACAAATGAACATTGGGTTTTATATGTTGTATGTACTTATCAAACTAAAGTATTTCCTCTTTATTCCCTCCTAAATTATCCCATTCTTTTAGCTATCATTCGTTCTCAAAGGAAAAATTTAATCGATATGTTAGTTTACTTCTTATGCACATTAATATATTAACGCATGTATGCTCGTATATAATTTTTAGGTATATATAGTTACAATATTGTGTTTCACCTCTATTTATCATATAGGGAACTATGAACGATGTACATAAAGAGAGGTAGAAATAGTGTTACAGACCTAAAAATCTTGAGTATGAACTTGTAAAGATAAGCGGGATGATTGATATTTTTTTATTTTATCTTAATTCCAATTAATATCTAACAAAATAATAATATAATTAAATATATTTTACAATGTCCACAACAAAAAAATGGTGATGATTATGGATACTATATTTATAGATAAGTGGATCTCATAGGTAAGAAGAAATATGTGAACATAGATCCAATCCATGAGTGTTTCTTTTTCCATATTTTTTATTATATATTTAATTTATGATATATTTATTATTAAAAAAAATAATTGATTCATATCAATTTGCATATCATCAATGATGAGTATGCATATGGCCATAACTATGGTAATGATGAAATTGATAAAGTTAGAAATGAATATGGTAAGTTCATGCACTCACATACTCAGTATTAAAGATCTATGTGGATGTATTTTAGGTATTTATTTATTATATCTTATGTTATTCTATATATATATATATATATATATATATATGCAATATATACATGCATCTACATATATATGCAAAACTTTGTATACTAGTAAATAGCTATCAAATTTGATTTTTGAATTATAGATATAAGAACTCTGAGTTTGGAGTGTGTAGAGATAACAACTAATGATATACCCATTAATTTTGTGAGTTATTAATAGTGTTTTATTGATTGCTGATTTGATAAATATTTAGGTATGTATTTGTGTATGTGGGCTAGAATAAAGTGTCCAATATATAAAAAACAAAATTATTTTTTTAATAACAATTTTAGTGAAAATTGTTAACAAAAAAATAAGTTTTAAAGTGAATCACCACTCACAAAACATCATGCTTTAATAACTATTTTAGCTAATAATCGTTATACATAATTCAACTAAAATTGGCACAAATTAGGATTTTTAGATGAACTATTTATAAATTTATTAATATTTTAATAACGAGTAGTTCAATAATAGTTGATAACTATTATTATATCTATTTAAAAATTGATATAAAAAAAACTTTCTTAGGTAGTGGTAGTTCCTGCCATTGCTACCTCTCCTCCTTCAGCAATCATAGCAGCTGCAACTCCTCTACCTTTGACTTCTTCTATTGCTACTTTCCCTCCCTCTATTACTCCTCTTCATCATATGCTAAACTACTGCGTTCATTATCCCTCGTAAATCACTTTCTAGCTCTTGTTCTTTGCTTTTTTTAGCCTCATGCTTTTAACCTTCCCTCTACACTCAATTTTTATGTGCCACCCTTTTAACCATGACCCATTTTATAGCCTCTAACCCTACAACATTCTCACCAATATCCGTCATGTCCAACTCTAAGCCACTCTTTATAATACCCCCATTTTTTACTACTAAAATATTTTGTTTTAAAATAACGCTGAAGTAGAAAATACTAAAAAAATTTAGGAAAATTGGGATGCTACCACCATACCTAATATAAAATACACATTAGGTACCAATCCCATATTAGATACAAGGTTGGAAAACCAAACCTATCAAATTAATGTAGAGTCTGTTAGATCAAGTTACATAAATATTTAAAGAAAGCATTTACACCATAAGAGCTTGATGGTTCCCGACATAGTAAAATATGAGGACAATGATTAAAAACAAATACAAAGCTATAATGGTAGAAAACAATTTATGGCATGGCCCCAAAACCATGATTCATCACAGACCCCATAAAAACATCTGGATGTAGGCACTATCATGCCCCTAACACATGATGAGGTAAACCCACTACTAGGTATCACAATAAACCTAAACATGTCCCTATATTTTTGGGAATGAACACATGATCGAGTAAATGGGTACATTATCACGCTATATCTTCAGTAAGCCAAGTTACCTCTTCAATAGACATCGTAAGCAATCAAGATTTTATCATGTAATAGAAATCATACTTAATATGTGTCTTGGCAACAACATATATTTTAGTGTACCTACTCTATCATGATCAAACAATGTATTATGATTGACCATGATGCACAAATCAGGTAATTTAGGATGCATCATGCTTATCTTTATAGTACAATATCAGAGAAATTCACATAAATATACTAAGAAAATTATCCAAATGAACACTAAGGTTTATTTTCCAACCTGTCAATCAATTTTGTTACTCATTTATAGTAATTAATTCTCTTTTTTGTTCCTTTTCTTTTATATTATAACTCTACCACATCCTTAGTTTTATTATTATCCAAATACTTATTCCATTTCTTATCAAGGTCATCATTCGGTCATTTGTTCCAACCATTTTACAATTATTCATACAAATCATTTCCATATACTCACTCCAACTATTTATCAATATTATCATCATTGATTGATGGATTATGCACTACCTCATAGTTTCACATACCATGGAAGGCTATCCAAACCAAGGGACAAAATATATAGGTGGAAGCTAATAATAATGGACATAATTCCAAATTGAAGCTAACTACAATGGACATAATTCCAAACCAAGCCCAAACATAATCGACATAAGTCTACGTTGAACCCAACAATAATGGATATAAGTCCAGGATGAAGTCAATAACAATGGACATAAGTCTCGGCCTAAGCCAACAACCTATGTAATAAGGACCTTCAATATCTATACTTCCTAATACATCATTAGTTTCTAGAGTAGGTAAATCATTGGAATCTAAGAGATCCCCCTAAAGGCAAATTTCAAAGGCACCAATAAATGTCCAAAGGCAGACTGAAACCTAGTAGCTAATCAAGGATTGGATAACTGAGACCCATACACCACTCGATTTTATATCGCTTTATGTGATTAATGCATCATTCTTGTGGTTACATGATCACACAAGGCTTATACAAACAGTAAGCAAAACATTTCCATATTTCTTCTATATTAATCCATCCCATCCTCAACTATTTATGGAAATTCAATTTATTCATGTGAAACATTAACCATATCCATTATATTAGTCCATCCAAAACATCGTCTGTGTTTCATTACCCTTTTCTCAAAACCATCACATTTCATTAGTGGTTTACCTATCAAGGCATTTTCAATACCCATTAAATATGTCATGAATCATGTTCCATCTATTCCCCTTATTAAGTTAATTATCTATGGTAATATTTATATTTTATCCATTAAATAGTTATATAATAGTCCCATGCATAATCTCACAACATATCTAATCTAAGAGAAATAAAATCACACAAACTAGCTAAGCTATTCAATCAATCTAGCCCAACTAGTAGCTCAATTCGTGTCAACCAGTTGATCAATTTGGTTCGACCAAACCAAGATTGCATCAAATTAGTCGATTTCTTTAAGAAAACTAGTCGAATATTCATAGAATAGTCTACCAATTATACCCAACAAATTGATGGGTTTAAATAGAGAGAAAGACTATTGTCCCTATAGGCCTACAAGTTGATGGGTTGGGTCAACCAATTGACTATTCTAAGAACAAGTCAATTGGTTAGACCTAACTGAATAATCAATTTGCCCTCTAATAGGATAAAATAGCCATTTTCATATAGATATGCTTATAATTCATCATCATACTAAATTGAAACAAGGTTAAAAATCACATAACACATTTTGAGCTTTTAATAGTTGTATATTTTGGCATTAATCTTCTGAACCTAATCTTTTATAAAAAATTCTTTCTTTTATTTCAAGATGCATAGTCTAACAATTCAATACCATTTACAAAAATCTATATACTCATAAAACGTATAACATGAAACATTAAGGATTCTATAATATGCACAATTAATGACAACACATTTTAGAAGTAAGAATATCCTACTTGATGTAGTCCAACATTCCACAAATAAGAAAACTCAACCTGTGAAATCCTAAACTTTCAAAACCTTAAGATTATTAAGTTTATCTTTGAAATCCATGAATAAATTTAACAAATCCAAACTTGAAATAGAAATTAAATAAATAAATAAACCACACCCAATGAAAAAATAGAGGAAGAAAAATTAGAGTTACTCTCCCCTCTCTCCTCAACATGGCCAAGATGAGGAAGAATGCTAATTTGGTCAGGACAAGGAAAACTCTCGGGAAAGGGTCGGCACAATCAAAATCTTCTCATTCTTGATTCGATAATTAGGACTCTCCATCATTGGATTTGTCCAAGGAATCATCTAAGGAACCTTTGTCTTGTTGTATAACGAAATCAAATGAGACAAGTTCGAAGGTTCAAAATAATACTTGATTTGAATTTGATTTAGAACCCTTTGAGAAGGGGGATGATCAATTGGGGGAACATTTAGATTGAAATTCCATTTAACATAGCAAGAATTTAGGAAGATTTGAGTTAGGGCATATAAATCTTGATCCTACAATTCATGTTCCTAAAAACATCCCTTCTACTATTGAATTATCTAAACAATCCCTTCTACATGGTTTGGGGAAAAATCTTGGAAGGATATGGTGATTATCAATTAGTCTATTAATGCCTCCACCAATCTATCATATTTTCCTCCTATTCTTTCTGGTGATCGCTGGATGGTGTCAATATTGAAAGAGAGTTGAGGAGAATTGTAAACAATGGTAGGGATCTGTTGTTTGTTAAATCATTGGGATCCATCCTAGTATGGGACAAATCATGGCATACATTCGGACTAATTAGCCATTAATTCAAACTCTTAAAATCTGGCTACATGATGAAGAGTTTGTGGTCTTACATTTTAAATCTGAATAGGACCAGGAATGGGTTCTTTAATGCCCATACTGGACCTTTCTAAACCGACCCTTCATTCTTAATAAATGGCACATGTAATTTTAGTTTATTAAAGAATGATTTCAATTCATACCATTAAGGAATAAACTACCTAACCTACCACTTGATTATAGGGATGCAAACTCCATTAGCAGGACAACAAGTGTAGTTGGGAGACCACTTGTATTGGATGGCATAAATTCAATGGAAAGGATTCTTTATGCCTGAGTTCTTATAGAGGTGGATGTTACAAAAAAAATATGTTGATTCTGTTGATATAGAAGACCCGAATGGAGGAATTATCAGTCAACCCATAATCTTTGAATGGAGACCATCCTTTTATAGTGGGTGTAATACTTTTGCACACAATCAAAGATCTTTCGCTAAGAGAAATAACCCTAAAAATGACATTTTGAATGCCCACAACAAAGTTAATGAGCAAATTCAAGCTAGGGGGCCTCAATAGATAACATAAACCAATATGGCGGACTAATAGACCATTCCCTAAAGCATATCACAAGGAACCCGTGTGGAGGCTTAGACAAACTCAATAGGAGATGGAACAAACCTCATAACACCCCTTAATGCATAACATAAAAAAAGAGGACACACTCTTAAACTTACCTCTTAACAATAGGTTTGCTTCACTAGATATTGGTGAAGGATGGGTAAAAGAGAAGGGCACCTTACCTAATTCATTATTAATATGATTAGTGCATGGAATATCCAAGGAATTAATAAACCTTCCAAATAGAGATAATTAAGGCATTAGATAAAAGTTAATGGAGTATCTTTAATTGGTTTACTAGAAACTAGAATAAAATCCTCCAAAGCTAATTCTATTTGGAGGAACTTAGGAAGTCTATTTCATGTAGTAGATAACTATAATAATCATCATAATGGGAGATTATGGTGTTTATGGGATAAAAACATTTGGTAGGTGCAGATGGTTAACACTCATGCTCAAGGTATCCAAAATAAGGCTACCTATCTTACCACAGGGAAAATCATCTTTGTTTCCTTCAATTATGCACATAATCAAGGGTGTGCTGGAAGATAATTATGGAAATGGTTGGAATCCACTACCATCATTGATGTACCCTAGTTAGTTTTAGGGGACTTCAATGTTATTTTTAAAAACAATGAAAAATTTCAAGGTGCAGGACTTGATTCTGGGGACATTGAGGAGTTTAAAAATTGTCTGTAGAATATAATGATTGAAGACCTACATTATGCTAGGCACACTTACACTTGGTCTAACAGATAGATTGGGGTGGTAAAATAATGTGCAAGTTTGATAAGGTTATGGAAATGTCAAATGGTTTGATAGCTACACAAATGAAATAGGGGAGTTCCAATCTTCCATTTTCTTAGACCACAGCCCTACTATTGTGTGTATGAATCCTCTTAGGCCTCATCCAAAGGGTTGATTTAAATTCTTTGACATGTAGACATATGATGAGAACTTTATTCATATTGTGACTAAGGTTTGGCATTGTCCTCATAATTACTCTATATTTGCCAAGGTAAAAAATTTCATACACCTTTTAAAATACTAGTGTAGAGAATTAAACAAAGAAAAATTTGTTGGCATCATGCAAAAAGTTGTTGGTTAGAGACAGAAGCTTGCTGCTATCCAAGAAAGAGTTAAAAATCATCTTACTTGTAGCAGTTTATAGATAGAGGAAAAGGATTGTTTGAAATAATATGAACATTATGTTAAATGTGAGGAAAGTTTCCTCAAGCAAAAAGCAGGCATCAAATGGTTACAATTGGGAGATTCAAATAGCCAGTTCTTTTTTGCTACTATGAAAGCAAGGTAGAATGAGAGAATAATTACAAAGGTTCAGAACATGTATGGAGACTAGGCTAATGATCCTGAAGCAGTCAAAGTAGCTTTTGCTGATTATTATAAATCTCTCTTAGAAACTGAATCAGTTGTTCTCAATGTAAAGTAGGTGGATATGACTCTTCTACAGCAAGGGGCACTCTTAATCCTAATCAGTGACATAATCTCCTCAAGCCTATCACCTTCACTAAAGTTAAAAATTCTTTGTTCTCCTTTGGAAACATAAAGGCTCCTGGGTTAGATAGGTTCACTATAGGCTTTTTAAAGCTTCCTAGGACATTATAGGGGAGGATATCTAGATTTTTCTCAAATAAATCTTCTTCTCAGGTGTAATCCCATCTTTTATCATCCCCACTGTTTTAGTACTTATTCCTAAGCATGAAAATCCCAAAAGGTTGATTGGTCTAGAGATGCAAAACATAAGAGAGGAAATGAAAGGTTAGCATGGAAGGAATCTCTGTGCTAAGTATAATCAAGTATGAAATTGAATTAATGATCTCAAAAGTGTGTAGTAGAGAAAGGTGGAAGAAGACAAAGCTGAGCTCTACTTCCCTTTCAATTCTCCAAATCAATACTTAAATTAATCCGAGAATGTATTTTGGACCAAATGCCTCATGAGAAATGTTAAGAATCTTTTATGAATAATTTGGAATAAGTTATTGAGGGTGCATTTTAGTATAATAAAATTTCCCAAAAAAATGAGTTTAAAAAATATACTCAGCTTTATAAATGAGTTCTTCAGTGTTGCTTACTAATCAACTATTCTATAAAATATTCAATCAATTCCTCAACAATTCAATTAGTTTGGTTGTGTAAAATCCATTTAGCTGACATAATAAACCAATTAAATGTTTCATGGAACCAATTAATGGGTTTACCTAAAAACTTTCTTAATTTAGTTTTCCAACGCCAGTAAAAATCTAATTATACAATAAATCCAATCATATTTCTAAGTTAAAATCAAACACTAAAAAATGGCATAATATCCCAATCACACATTTACAAAAAAAAGGTGGGGTATTACAAGACTGCACCTTAAAGAGGGTGCATCCCCGAAGCCTATAAACACACCAATCGCATCATTTAACACATAACAAGTTCCACGTTAGGATAACTACATTTAAGGATAGGGTTACTACTCCTTTAAGGCATAGAAGGTTACACTAAGGCAACATGCTAAGAAAATATCCCTAGCTACTTGGCTTGAATCTTCTCCTCAGCATCTCAACTAGCCTCACCTTTATTAGCACAATAGCCGTTATACACATATCCCTCATCTTTGTATCCCGAATGCTCACTAGTCTCTCTTTATAAGTTAAGTATTCACTAAGCTTAGTGAAACTAATCAAACAATATGGGAAGGTTCCACTATATACTTCCTCATGACTCCCTTTCTATCGTATGGTCCAATGTAGCTCGGATTGAGCTTACCCTTTCTATCAAACCTCATGACTCCCTCGGTGGGAAAGAATCTTAAACAAACATTTTTGCCCATCTCATTAGTATCGTTTCTTTTTTTCTCCTAATTTACGTAGTTCTTTTGCCAATCCTGGGTTGCTCTCATCTGGTCCTAAATTAATTAGATGTGCCTCATCATCTCTTAGATCATTTGGGATCCCAACATAAATGTCTCGCTAATGTCATTCTAACACAAAGGACTACGAAATTTAATTTTTTTTAAGGCTTCAAAAGGTGCCATCTTGATACAAGTGGGGTAAATGTTGTTTAGGGAGAACTCGATTATGTCTTGGCGATCTTCCTTACAGCCCCTAAGATCCAACACATATGCTTAAAATATGTGTTCTAAAGTCTAAATTGTCTTGCCTGTCGGACAATCCATAGTTGGGTCAAAAGTAGTACTCATCTTCAAGTGGGTTTGAAAAGAAAATTGTAACTTTTTCCAAAAGTACAACAAGAATCTAGAGTCTTTCTTTGCCATGATATCTCAAGGGACTCCATGCAGTCTGACCATATGTTTCTTATAAGTGCTGGATAACTAATCCTTATACCATACTGTCCTCACTAGTATGAATACCGCTGACTTATTCATATGTTCTATAATAACCCAGATAGAATCAAATCCACTATAGGTCCTTAAAAAAAACCAAAAAGTCTATAGATATGCTATCTCATTTCCACTCAGGAAGTTCTACTGGTTGTAATAATCCTACCCATCTCTTATGCTCAATCTTAATCTTTTTACAAGTTTAATATAAAGCAACAACTTCGTCCACTTCCTACGTCATATAGGCAACCAATATGCCATCTTTAAATCCTTACATAGTTCATCCCCTCTAAGGTGGATAGAATAAGGAGTACAATATCCGTCTTCAAGGATCCTTCTCTTAAACTCAACATATACCCATGGTACTTAACCCCTTCTCTTATTATCTAACACTCTCGTCCTCATGTGTCTAAAATCCTTCAGGTCGACCTTTTATAATACTATTATAAATCCTCTCGAGCTATACATCACTAAGATGATTGGTTTAGATCACCTCAAAGATCAATGGGGTAATGGTGAGTGCACTCATTCTTATCTCTAGACTACCATTGGTGATCAATTTAATCTCCCACTTTCTAAATTCTTTGTAGAAATGACCTAATAACATGATAGTGCCTAAGGAATGTAGTGTCATTTTTCTAAGAGCATCTATCACGACATTTGTGTTACCTCTTAGTACGTAAAATTTAGGTCTTAATCCTTAACAAACTCCAACCATTGGTTCTATCTAAGATTTAACTTACATCACATGAAGACTTACTTGAGGCTCTTATTGTTAGTATAAAACTTTCAGTGAGCACCATAGAGATAGTGCCTCCAAATCATAAGGGAAAACATGGCAAGATCTAAGTTATGCATTAAGTAGTTCTATTCCTGATGCTTTAGTTGTCAAGAAGAATACACCAATACTCTTCCATATTACATTAGCACGTAACCCAAACCATGCTTGGAAGCATCGTTATATACTTCAAAAATACTAGACACACTTTGCAATGTGAGCATTTAGGCTAAATTCAAGGGCCTCATCAACTCCTTGAAAGCTTCACCATAATTCTCATCCAACTAAAAACTCATAGCCTTCTTCTGTAAGTTAGTTAATAGTCATGATATCTTAGAAAACATTTCCACAAACCTACAGTAGTGATTGACAAATCCTATAAAGCTACACAACTCCTTGATAGATGTTATTTTGGCCATTTAGAAAAAGTTTGAACCTTGGCTGGATCGACTATCACTCCATCCGTACAAATTAAATGTCTAAGAAAATCCACTTGATCTAACTAAAACTCATACTTTGAAAAATTGGCATATAGTTTTTATGATCTTAATGATTCCTGAGTATGCCTTAAATATTGCTTATGCATCTCTTGATTGCTATAGTAGATGAGGATGTAATCAATGAACATTATAAAAAATGATCCAAGAATTGTCAAAATATATAGTTCATGAGGTACATTAATGCTGTTGGTACATAGTGAGTCCAAAAAGCATTATTATGAGCTTATAATGGCCATATATTGTTAGAAAAATAGTCTTATAAATGTCCAGCTTTACTATCCTCAATTGATGGTTGGCTAACCCAAGATCGATATTAGGGAATACTTTAGGTTCCTTGATTTGATAAAATAGATCATCAATCCTTTGCAACGGATAATGGTTCTTTATCATAACAAGATTCAACCCTCAATAATCAAAGCACAACCTCAGGCCCTCATCCTTTTTATTCAAAATAAGGACTAGCAGTCTCCATGGTGATTTTTTGGATTAAATGTAACCCTTCACTAAAAAATATTCTAATAAGGTGTTAAGTTTCTTCATCTTTATAGGTACCAAAAGGTACATGGCCTTACATATGGATTCTATCCCCAACAACACAACAACGATGAACTTAAGCTCTCAAACGGGTTTCATTTTTAGAATCTCCTTACGGAATATGTCATGATACTTGTGGACCACTACTAGCTACTCCAATGGCATCTCAAGTGCTTTAGTGTCTCGAATACTACACAAGAAGAGAAGATACCCTTTATAAACGAGGGTCCTCATCATAATTACGAACACAATCCTTATAGAGGGATTAGGTTCAAACTTTTGACATAAGATCCTAATACCCTTTGGTCCTCGCAAACTATACGTTCTTGTGCCTAATCAATCAATGATCGATATTTCCTCAACATATCCACTCTAAAAATCACGTTAAAGTATTGCAATTCAAGTTCCATGAGTTCCAACAAAAGTTCTACCACCCCATCTATAACTTATATTTTTAAAATTTAATTTTATTAAACTTAATTATTTTATTTATTTTATTTTGATTCATTTTATAGACTTATCGACTATTTTTAATTCATATTTGAATTTAATCAATTATTTTCATTGCAGATCATTATAGATAAATTCTTTTACGAACATGATTTCATTATATTCATATAATTTCATTTTTTAATTAAAAAAATATGCATTTTCATTCTTTCTAGTATTTTGACTTTTAATAATTTAGACTTTTTTTCGATTATAACTTTGTGTATAATTAAGATTTTATTTTGAAGTTATATTTAGCCAATAAAATATATTACTTACATTATAAAGTTTACGTTTAAAATACTAAAATTTATTTTAATGATTTTTCCCTTATAAGATACTTCCAAATTTGAATTTCTTTGTTTCTAAGGTCGTTAAAAGTTTTTAATTAAAAAGGTCTTCGAAACTTATTTATGAATTTTTTTTCTAAAATTATGTTTCTTCTGTTTTACCCATTTTTGTTAGGAGAAGATCAGTTTCAAAAATTATATAAATTAGTCTTGGTTTATTTAAATTTGATTTAAATATTTTCTTATATGCTTTTAATTAATTTTTTTCATTGTTATAATATATTTTAATAAATAATATAAATATTTACGCTCATTGGTAAAATCTTTCGAAAACATTTATAAAATTCTTTATGTAGCTCTGATATTAATTTTAGGCCATCAAATCCTTATGAAATGATTTTTTTATTAAACAAATTTTAGATAAAATTTCCTAATAATATTTTAGATATTTAGTATTTCTTGTATATGTGTATAAATAAGACCCAGCTGATCCCCTTCCCCTTTTCCTTTTCCATTTCTTTCTTCTACTCTCCCTTCTTTCTCTTCTTCATGTTCCCAACCTATCCTACTACCGTAAAAACCCGGCTCTCACCTCCTTCTCCCTCCTCCTTCATCGATTGTCACCCACCACTACAGCCACACACAACCTTAAAGAGCAGCAACTGCATTAGTAGCTACGAAGAGTTGCAACAACACACCAATGCAACAATAATCATGAGCAGTAGAAGTAGGAAGCATAGGTTGTACCGCCACGTCTTGCTATGTTTAGCTTTCCTAGTCTTCACCTGTCTTAATTTGCAACTCCTTGTTTGTTATAAACTCCTAAAAACCCTAACCTTTGTTTTGATTATTTGAGCATGAATTAGCTTATGGTAGGCTAGACTAATTATGTAATTATGTATATATGTGTTGTAAGATTGATTTGGATAGGTTAATTATGTATCATATGTCAGAATTTTGGAAACAAAATCTTTTTGCCAAGTTATGCCTGAATTTTTTAGATTCGTTATATTAAGCTTTTTTGGGTAAATTGATTTTACAATATGCTTTAAAACATATCTTATTTCATATTGGAACCATCATTTTGAGGAATTTATGAAGAATTAATTGTAATTGACTTTTAGGTCAAAATTCATGAGTGATGAAATTAGATTGCATGATTTCACTCAATTGATTTTACAATATCATTTGTAATGTATTTAATTTCATACTAAATTGGATTGTGTAATGGGTTTGTCTTATTCAATTGATTATATAATTTACATTAGAATATATTTAATTACAATCCCGAACTGTTAATGTATAAATTTTATTAGGAATTGATCAAATTTGCGCTTGGGGCTCAAAAACCCTAATTACTGTAAATTGGGTATTTCTTTTATTGGTTTTGAGCAATTTATTATATGATATGTTATAAAATATATCTAATTGTATTTTTAAACATTAAATATAAATAAATTATTAAAATTTAATCAAACTGCAATTTTAGGCCTAAAACCTTATTTTTTAAGAGAAATTATGAAATTAGTCATTTGTATAATTGTTTTTCTAAAATTGAATTTGTATAAATAGTTGAAACCTAGATCCTAATTGCATTCTATTACCTTAATTTCGAATTAATTGGTTTTAATTAGCCAATTTTGTGTCTTGGGCTTTGAGACCTTAATTTTAAAAACCGTTTATCTTGAATTAGCTACTTAGAGGATTATTTCATTGAAATTGATTATCTAGATTTATTTAAAATTAGTTTTATTCTACTCTTAAACTATAAATTTGTGATAATAAAATTTAATTAGTTTTTTCATAGTTTGGGCATTAAAAGCTTTGATTGTCTAAGATGGTTATATTAAATTGATGGTGTTATGCTTCATTTACCTAATTGATTTCTAGGTTTGATTTTAATTAATTTGAACTATGTTTTTATTTGTTGGGTTGCATTTCGTTTTTTGCAAATTGTTGGTTTGTCTTTAGGGATGTAAAACCTAAAGAATAAATCATTTTTGATAAAATTAACTTAAAATCTTTTATTCTATCCCTAGCATTCCAAATCAATTTAAAATACCCCGAGTGATATATATTAAGCTCAATTTGATTAATATTTAATCTTAATTTTAATAGATCTATGCTCGTGAGTCCTAGGTTTTGGACATTCTTTTCAAGAAAGATCATTTATGTCGCTTTATGTTTGTTTAATTATAATATTTGAATTATTGATCGATAAGATAGTTTTTAACCTAGTTTTCAATTTTTGTCTGCGATCTAAGAAAAATTTCTCATGGATTTTTAAGTTCTCGATTACTCTTTCTTTCTCAAATTTTCTAGCTAGTTTCAGACCTAAGCAGATCTCTACTTTCCTCCACCTATTGTTGTTTTGTGAGAAAGGAAGTTTGTGCATGTGAGTTAAGAGGTGAAAGTTTTGTGGTTCACATAGGTTGGTATGTCAAACATGTAATATGTGTATGGTAGGATTTATGATGTGGGTATTGAGTTTGCATTATATTGTATTAATGTAATCCACTATGACTCAATATTAACTTGATGTTGTTGTTTATGTATCTCTCATACGATAGGGTAGTGGGATTTACTAAGTATTGGACCCGTACTGATACTACCTTGGTTCTTTCAGTCTTGTGATGAACTACTAATGGATGGGAGTAGACCATTTGTGCAAGTTCATTATTGAATTTCTTATTATCGGGAGGAATTTTTTCATTAAATTTTGATAGTAGGCTATCCTGTGATTTGATGTAGTAAATAAAGTTAGTTCCACTATTGGAATGCCCCTTGGTTCTCTTCTAAGATTTTATTGTATCTCAAATATATTAATTTGGTGTGTAAATCATTCACTTGATTTGTATTTAGTTGGTTTGTGATATTGTTGGAGATGTATTTGGATTTTGTATCATTTTTATTTTTATGTTTTAAAAATCCAAGGTTATATCACAGGTTTTCCGTCGACTTTACTAGCAATGGTTTGGTTATGAGAAACCATTCTCGTCTTGCCAAAGTCAAAAATTTCTTGTGAGACTTTACTCCCTTGGTCTAGGTCTAGTTTAAATTTTGATTGGGCAGGTTTAGCTTTGCATCAGGCATAGGTTAGGTGAATACACATACCTCTCCTTATGTTAGATGTGGTATTTTCATCCCCATTATTATTTTACCTTCTACAGTTTCCTTTGTAAAATAAAATTTTTCAGGAGTGAATAAAATCTAGAGCGTACAATGCTATCACTAGAGGGAAATGGAAATGAAGTAGAAATAATTCTAAAAGGTAATAAGGTAGCTCTAGCTACAAATGTGGATGACATAATGGAGTGTGATGTAGTTGTAAGAAAGGTAGAGACAATATGCATACTGATCACCACACTAGCCTAATGCTCTACCTTTACTTAATTCATCACATTTAGGTATCCTTGTAAAGGAACTCCCTATATAATAGCTGATCCCTACATTGTTGAAACGTGCGAGGCCTCAAAACTCTAGGCTAACTAACTCAACTAGTGACACTAGTTGGTGATGGAGGAACTCTTTGAGTTTACAGTTATGGCTACTAAATACATCTAATATTCCAACCTCTAGATTTCATCCTTAGGATACTATGACTAGCAACTTGACATGTATATGCTCTATGGCCAACCATGCTACGTCCATGGAACATGAACTTGTTTCCTCTAAAATCTTCTCCTATGTTATCTACTCTGTAACACATGTAATGGTAGTACCTCTCCTCGGCATGATGCCTAGAGATACCTCTACCTTGGGGTACTTACCCCACGATTCTACTATAATTAGGTGGCATACTTCCTCCTACAAAAGAATTCCTCCATTCATTAGAATGCTTATGACCCTCAAACTTCCTTTAGCCCCCCCTAACTAAGCAATTTAGGCTTGGATGACTTGGGAAACCTCCAATGATTTCTTGTACATTCAAATGTTCTCTAGCAAAGTGAATCCCACTAAGAGCTCTTCGTAGCTAAGTCCCAAGAGAATCTTGAAATAATGGGCTTGCATCAATTCTTTAGCCTCAACTTTGAGAGAAAAGTAGAATAAGTCCATGAATCTTCTACAATACTACTCAATTATCATGCCTTTCTGCTGAAGAGCCATAAACTTATCACACTTCTTCATTTAGGCATTTTTTAGATAAAAATTGATGTGAATAACATTAAGGAAAGGTTCATAACCTATAGGATTTCGACCCCTACATTAGATACTCCTTTACTAACTATCAGCCCCTTCCCCTTAAATAATGCACTACTACATTAAGCCTCTTGCCTTAGAGCAACCACATGTAGTTAAGGTTTTTTCCATTTCACAAACCCATATTTCCCTAATGTCAAGGCTCTTCTAGTCCTCAAAGAAGTAGGTGATGTTAGCCAACCCTCTTGATTCAATCCTCCAAAATTTGGGTGTTTATTAGAAATGGTAGTGGTCGTGATGCTCAGATCTATACTTTTATTTAGGTTCTGATAGTCTTGATGCACTCGTAATGGTGTTAAGTGGCTATGGATTCCTAAATAATATAAGTACTTAGGAAAATACTTACCAAGTACCAAGACATGCATAAAACGTTGTCATATAGACTATTTATAGCACATTACCAACCCTCTACACTTACCAAAATTTTAGGTATAGAAATACTTGAACTTCTAGTGAAATACTCAAATTATAAGGGAATTATTTTGTAATACCCCAAAATTTTACTTTGCCTAAAGCCTCATCATTAGTGCCCTAATTTGATTCTAATCTCAAGAAATCTTATCATTGGCCTTAACCAAATTTCATAATATGTAAACTTTAACCGAAACCGAAACCGAAAACTTGATTTGGGCAAACCATAATTCGTAAACAAAAATAAAAAATGGATAAAATTTTTACTAATCCAAATTACTTGACAAATCTAAAATTGTCTAATTTAATCTTATTCCCCTGACCCTTCTATACTTTCCTTTTCTTTTCTTCCTTCTTCCGTTTTCTTCCTTTTTCTTTTCTTCTGTTTTCCCCTCTTCTCTTATGCCAATTTTGTGGCATGAGAGACTTAGCTGCCTTTGCACCGCCCCCATCATCTTGTGACCACATGCACCGTCCTTACCATCCCTACCATCCCTTGTCTTGCCATCTTCTTCTTCTTCTTCTTCCATTTCTACACACCACCATCACTTCCTCTGCCACTCTTCTTCATTCTTCTTTCTTCTTCTTGCTACTATTCGTTTGTTCAAATCAACAACCACCATCACTATCACACTCCCTGCATTTATCTTCTGTGCACGTCTTCTTCTTCATCATCACCCCCTCGTGCCTCTACCTAATTTCCATACATTTTAACTATCACTATTCCACCTATCATTTTTCTTTTCTTATTCTCAGTGGATCATCATCATCCTTGTTGTCACCCCTGCCATTTTCTCCTCCAAGGCACGCCACCTTACTAGCATATGTATGCCACCTTACTAGTATATATACACCTCCACCCCCCATTTTATTGTCATCCAGTATCTCCCCGACCTTCTTCTCATATTCATTCTCCTTTCTCCTTCTTCTTCCTCCTTCTTCCCTATTTTTAGCTTTTTAACAATCAAAGCCACCACAAAGGTTACCCTGACCTTCCCCCTCATCATCACCGGCCATCGTCGCTGACCACTGCCTCTTTTTTATTCTTCTTCAACTCATTTGTTGTAGAATTGTAGAGTGCATGGCCTGTGTACCGCCTGCTGCATGGCTATGCAATGCTTAGATTCTTTATTGCACTATTGTGAAATTTTTGCACCATTGTGTTGTGCGCTTTATTTTCTCTTAGCTTAGTGCTACACAACCGTGTAGTTCTTGCACCGCTTGGCCATGCATCTTTTCTTCCTTGGACCTGTAGTACACCGTTATTCCACAGGCGTGCAACTCTTGCACCACCTTGCAGTGCAACTTTCTTTTTGGCTGTGTACCCCTATTTTCACCCCAAATCTTATGCAAACACAACAATTCAATCTTCCATTTGAATTGGGTAAATTCCATTTTTACCTTCCTCTACTTTAACTTCCCTCTCAATTTTTAATCTCCAATCCGACCATATTTTATCTCACTTTCATAGGTGATCTTGGAGGAGGTATAGGATTTATGTGTAGAGAGCTTGATGTCCTTATTGGTAATGATACATGTCGTTAAAAGATGAAGAATAAGAATAATTAGCATACTTGGAGATCATGCGTTCCTTGTTTCTTTTCCTTTTTCACTTTGAATTATCCTTTGAAATTCTTTATTTTTAACTTTTCATGCAAAATCATTCCAAAAGAGGAGAACTTGAGAAAAGATCTAATCTCATAAAAAAAAGTATTCCATATTATAATAACATATATATCTGATACATCAAATATTCCCATGATTAGATCATATCATGTCTCTAAGCAACAACATCATATCAAGTAAAAAATAAAAAGCACTAAGAAGTGTAATTGAATTAAGATCTGATCAACAAGAATTACAAGATTGAATTTATTCATTCATCAAGGCTAACAATGTAGTGGGACTGGAAAAAAACTTGTAAAAAAATTATAAACATGAAAAAAAATTTGATTACTCACCTAACACACCAAATCAACAATTGTATCAAACTCTCAAGTTGTTAGGGAAGGTGACATGGAAGATAATGGTAGATAAGTCTATTATAATGCAGGATCTTTATTTTTGTTACTTGGAAGGAAAAATTAATTCCAAGAAGATGGAAATGTTCACTTTTAGTTGATGATTTCATACACTATCATATGATTATATTAATATAATCCAAGATCAAATCTTTTCAATAAAGAAAACACTTAGCTTTCTATAGAGAATAATGATCAATTTCTAAAGGAACTCGCACTTAATGAAGAGTAGAAAAAGATGCTCAAAGGTTTCTTGCAAAATATCAATTCATATTCATTAGTTTTTAATCTATTACCATATCCAAACACCCTACACATACACATATGTACACAAGTGTAACCCTAGTTTACTCTTTATTATCCAAGCCCTTATAACTGACCTGACTAACAAAGATCAACTGTATGCTTGCCCATATTTCATATATTATGATTAAAATAAAAAATTATATAAATTAAAAATTATATCATAAAATAACAAAGCTACATAAAACTTTAAGTAAGTGATACATTGAATAATCATATGTAATCAATATTTGGGTCTTGTACCCTTGTCTTCCATGAAACATTATAATCCTTGTAAGTATATTGACTTTTGTATTAGATACCCTTTACTAATTGATCATATTACAGGAATATATAATACAAACAAGAGGCACATGAAAAACGATTAGAAATATTAAGACCTTGATGAACAATTGGTTCCATCTATAAGTATACTAACTCTTTTTATTTAATATTAGAAGAGTGAGTTTGAGATGACCCTCCATCATTATCCTCTCTTATAAAATTATTTATGTTTAAATTAGAATCACCATAGTAAGAAGAAAAATACCTAATGTTGAAAGTCTTAGAAACTCCTCCACAGTGTTTAGGTAATTCTAATTCTTAAGCAACATATTGAGATTTTCTTAAGATTTTAAATGATCTATCATCTCTTAGCATAATTTTATTTTTTTCTTAATTTTTGAATTTTTTTATTTCTTAAGTGTAACCAAACTAAATCTCGTGCTAGAAACAAATGTGCACTTCAATTGTTTTTTACTTGATTTTTTTATTTAGCATTTTACTTCTCAACGTTGTTTTTAATTTATTCATAAAGTTTTTTAAAGAATTTTATTCTTTCTTTGGGATCATAATTCTTAATATTTCCTTTTCTTAATGATCCCTATAGGATTAACCCTATAGACAACTTCAAGGGGACTCGAATGAGGCAAAATAGAAGGGATCTTATTATAACAAATTTAACATTTGCTACTTTTATAACCCTATCTTTAGTACTTTTATTGACTAATCCTTGTAATAAAGTTCCTAATGTTTTATTTGTCACTTTTGCTTAACCATCAATTTTTTATGATGAGATGTACTAATCAAAAAATTAGTACATAACATATGCTTAAGTCTTCCAAAACTTAATCAAGAATTCACATCTCTATCTAACACTAAATATTTTGGGAACTCCATGTGACTTTATTATCTTTTGAAAATATAGATTTGCTATGTAAGTTACATCATCTATTTTATTACGAGGCATAAAATGTGCCATTTGAGAAAACCTATCAACTATAAGTAGAATAGAATCCATTCCTCTTTGTATCCTTGGTAAACCTAAGATAAACACCACACTTACACTCTTCCATAGTTGACTAGGAACTGGTAAAGGAGTATACAAAATTTTATAAAAGAAAATTTTCATCTTTTGGTAAATCAAATATCTTTAAATAATAGGTTGTAATTTTTTTTATCTTTCATGGCCAGTAGAAATTTTTATCTAATATTTCCATGGTTTCATGAAGACCAAAATGACCAGCTATATTTCCTCATATACTTCCTTGACAAGTAAATTGTTTACACTAAAATTTGGTATACATAACTTATTATCTTTGAAGACAAAGTCATCGTATAACACATAATTACCACAAATATTGTTCTTTTTTACATGCATTATGAGGTTTTTTAAAAAATCATATGTTTTGCATATAAATATTTTAAAATTTAAAACCTAATAATTTAGCATCCAACATAACAAGTATCATAGATCTCATAGATATAGGATTTTCCTTACAATTAAAATTTTTGATAGAAAACACAATGTATTGTAAGAAAATAAGCCATTTGGCATGTCTAGGACTACTCTTATTTTTCCTATGACAGTATTTTAAACTTTCATGGTCTAAATATGAAAACAATTTACTAGGTTTCAAATAATGGCCCCATGTTTCTAAATTTCTTATGATGGCATAGTCATCCTTATTATATTTTGAATAGTTTAATTTGGCCCCATTTAATTTCTCACTAAAGAATACAATGTATTATTTTTCTTATGAGCATTCACCTCTTATCCTTACCCGACTAAGATCATATGTAACTTCAAACAATTTATCAAAGTTAAGTAAAGATAATACCGATGTATTATATAACTTATCTTTACAACTCTTGGAGGTTTTAATTGTATCCTCACTCTATTTTAATTTGTCATTCTCCATAAGTTGTGCTATTAGAGCAACAATAGTTGATAAATTTGTAATGAGTTTTCTATAAAAACTTACCAAACCATGAAGCTCCTCACCTTATGAATAGCTTTTGATATTTTCCAATTTTGAATAGCATGAAAAATTTTGGATCCAATTATATACCTTCACTACTCATAATATATCTAAGGAAAACAATACTCGAAAGCATAAAGTTACATTTCTCCATTTTTCCATAGAGTTTACCTTCCCTTAGCTTATCAAATAACGTCCTTAAATTAATAAGATGATCATGCTCATTTTTAATGTAGACAAGTATATCATCTAAGTATAAGATAATGAAACTTCAAAGGAAAGGTCAAATAACTTCATTCATTAGTTTCATAAACGAACTAGGTGTATTACATAAACCAAAAGGCATAACAATCCACTAATGATGACCTGATTTTTGTTTTGAATGCACTCTTCCATTCATCCATTTCTCATCTTTTTGTTTTATGATATCCACTCCTTATATTAATTTTAGAATATAACTGTGCTCCATATAATTTATTTGATGTCATCTAATCTCCACATAAAAAATAAATATTTGATAGTTATAATATTCACAACTTTAGAGTCCATACACATGTGCCATGTACAATAATGTTTAGGAACAAGTAATCCTAGCTTATATAATGGGCTTGTGTTCTCTCTCACATATACCTTTTATATTATTTCTTGTATTTTTCTCTCTAATTCTTTAGCATCTTTTGGATTACATTTATATGTAGGTGAATTAAGGAAAGACACACCCAGCATTAAGGCTATAACATGTTCTATTCCTCTTTTAGTTGGTAAACTAGGTGGTAATACATCAAAAAACACATCATCATACTGATGAATAAGTTTATTTGAATGAGAATTCTTGTTATTTTTCTCAGCGTGTTGGAATGATAGCATAGCAATTACATTTTCTCTAATGCATTCTGCCATAGCCTTCTCATGTAAAATTAAAAACGTTTTATTCTAGAGTATGTTCTCATTATCACACATAAATGGCTTAAATTTATGATTTGTTTTTTTCCTTCTCAACAAGATATTCATTAGTAATATCATTATAAATAACACTTATATCATATTGCTATTATATACCTAATAAGATTCCAATTCAAAATGAGATTAGGATTTTCTTGGTTACCTTACCTCCTTTATCCTTGTGTAACCATTGAAGAAAATAAGTTTTTGGATGTACTATTGTCTTCAACACCAAATCTTTCAGCATTCTCTCATTCGTTACATTAATACACTATCCATTATCAATGATAACTCAATAAATTGTGTCTCTCACTCTTTCATTACTTTTAAATATCTTTTCTCATTGATGGCTTTGCTCAGTAGTTTGGAATCAAATTACTCTTTATTATACATAACAAGCATTTTTCTCCTCCTCAGACTCCCTAGAAATTTCTCTAATAGGCTCTAATTTAGGTTCCATTTCACAAGTCTCTATATTTTCAATTTATTGAATGGATTAAACACTTTGTTTGGGAAATTCACTAGATACCTCATTGACCTTGTTCTTAACATTCTCTTCTCACGTAGATCCTTGTTCCATAACAAAACGTGTAGAGTTTGAAGTGCCTGTTCCATACATTGTAATCTGAATACTTGTGTAGTAATTTGTAGAAGAAATATTTTCTTGGAATGAGGCTTTTTGGACTTTATTTTCTTTTAAAATATCAAGGATAGCTTCATCATATCATCAATATAATCATATAGACAAGTTTCAACTTTTTCTCGAATCATCATGTTATGGCTGCCTAGAAATCTAGCATATGTTTGTTCTTTTTTCCCATGGATGGCATGTATAAGTTATAATTTTTCAAACTCTCTAACATAATCCTCAACACATAAAAGTTCTTATCTTAGAGTATTCAAAACGATATAATATCTTTGTCACACTCTTTAGGTGCAAATTTGTTCCTTAGATGCTTCTTAATTTTATTCCAAGATTTGATTTTTAATTTTTCTTCTCTCTTGCTAGTTATTTTCAAAATTAGCATACCATATCCTAACTTAATTTTAAAATTAAGAGTACATAGTTTAAAATTTTATTCATCATGATAAGCTTTGAAATTAAATATAGCCTCTATCTCATTTAACCACTTAAGAAATAAATCAACACCAAGTTTATAATTGAATAAGGAAGATCAAGTTTAATAGCTTTATCTTCCTCTCCCTTGGCTCCTAATCATTTAACCACTGAAGAATTAAATCCCTTGGCTCTTAATCATGATATACATATCATTTTAGGTATCATCCTCTTGATAGATTAGCTGGTTATACTATACTCCCCATAGGTCTCCATATAACTTTATTTTTTTGGATATTTTACATCAATTCTTGTTATGAGAATTTGGATTCCATTCTTTGTAATTATGTTTGCATTGTGGGAATTTGATTAAGTTCAACATTAGTTTCATGTATATTGGTTGAAAGCTTTTGGATGACCTCAAACATGGCTTTAAAATTTTGTTCCCCTTCCATTATTTTTACTCACTAGAACGCTTAATTGCAAGTTAGGAAAATACTTAGGGTTTCAAAAACGAAACCTAAATCAAAAATTTGTCACACTTCAATACTTGGTTGGTTATTATAGAAAATTTTAAATCTTTCTTTCTAATTTTTTAATGAAGAATTTAGAAAGTTTGCATTCATCAAACTTTGAAAACACTTACCAATTATAAAAAACAATTTTTTTGTGTAATACACTAATTTAAACATATTCTTATATATTATTCCATACAAGAACTAGACTAAATTATTAGCCACACATGAATAAGAAACTAAAAACAGACAATAGGATTTGACATTACTCAAAATCAACTAAGTGGTGTTGCAAAAAAAAAACCTTACATGGTTGATTCTACACATGCAATAATCACTATATGAGATCATTCACCACAAACACTATACTACACATATAAGACTTCATGCAGAATGAATACTATTTTTTATATTAGAATACACACGGCATGAACTCACACTTTCTTCTTTACACTTTTAAGAAAATAATATCATACATCTAGTTTATTTATGTTAATTCTTTCCTTATATTTCCTGAAGACTATTTTTAAGATTCATATGTCATATCCTCTATTCCATGCACATCCTACTTGATATCATTCAAATTTGTTTGAGATTGGAAGGACAACAAGAAAGATCCAAAGAAATTATTCAAGAAATATCAATAAAATTACTAAAAAGTTGATGGTAAAATGGTGTGATGCTAACTCCAAATCGACTTTGATACCAAATTTTATGTGGAAAATAATGGATGATTAATCTTCTCAATTACATGACCTTTATTTAGGTGACTTGAGTAGAAAAATTGATTCCATGAATAAGGAAGTGACAACTTGAACTTGATGATTTTGTGTATTTTAGTAGGTTGATATTGATCTAATCCAAGATCATATCAATTTAATAGATAAATAACTTAGTTTCGTCTAAAGATTAATCTTCATCTTCTCAAGAAACTCTCAGCCGATGAAGAAGATAAAACGAGGCTTGAAGGTAGATCTTAAATTGTTGATGCTTATTCATTAGTTATTCATCCATTATAATGTACAAACACCCTATACAAACACACACACATGCACACTAAGTTTACTCTTCATTAACTAGTCCCAAATAACCAACCTAATTAACAAAGATCAGCTACATGCATACCTTTATTATATATATAGTGATTATAATGACAAATTAAAAATATTCCAAAGAATATAATAAAATAACAAAGCTACACAAAAATTAAAGTCTGAGTTACATTGAATAATCATATGTAATCAATATTTTGGTCTTATACCCTTATCTTACATGCTACATTGTAATTCCATTATATTTTATATTAGATATCTTTGATAGATTGATCATTTTATAAGCATATATAATACCTACAATAGGTATATAATAAAATATTATAAGTATGAGGACCTTCAAGAACAATTAGAATCATCTATATACATGCTAACTCTTGTTATTCAATATTAGAAGAGTGAGATTGAGATGACCCTACATCAAAAAGATAATTAGTACAATTAAAATATCATTAGCCAAAGTTTGATTAATTTTAATCAAATTTAAATTAGTAGATTCTCACATTTGGCATGTGTAAACTCTCACTCTCATGATTCTAAGGAGACATGTTTTTTCTCTCAACTTTCTCCAAATGATTATGACTACCCATATATTTTCCATTACTATCAATTCACCAATCCTTAAAAGAGCTAGAGTATAAAAGAATTAAGAGGTCATAAATTTTATTGTAAAGTGGATGAGGTTATAATTTGGGTTATATTGTGGGTTGTAGCTAAACTCTATTAACTATAGCAGCAATATTATTTTTATTTTTATTTTTTTCAATGCTTCCGATTTCCTTATCCTTCATTCTCACTTCAGAGAACCCAACCCTCTTATAATTTCAACTTCTTTTTTTCTTTGTTCAAATAAATTTCAAATAAAAGACATGAGTTCTTTTATAATAAAAAATTAACATATAAAGGTATACACAAGGAAATTCATGTCTTTTTAAATAGTTAGCTACTCTATATATTTCTTCCATAATAACAACACCCTCATACTTAGATTTCACCATATCAAAAAATATTGCTCCACTTGTGATAGAGTAGGAAGGAAGATATATATGAATAATGGTTTCTAACTTTCATTAGATTAATGGAATAGCATTTGAGGGTCAAAAGAGTTATATAAAGGATACTAATTTCAATGGTATGCCATTTGGTCCATAACTAGAAAATAGAGAAAAATGTTTCAATCATTTTGTAATACCCTATAGTCCCATGAGGTCTTGAAGAGAACTAATGGAAAATTCTAGTTTTACATACCATTGGAAAATACACACATAAAAAAGATATTATATAAACAATGTATCCAGTGAACTTCACAAAATTATATCTACCTATTCAAAATCTCATTTCATCCCAATCTTAATCAATGCAAGTGTTGATGACTAGTCATTCTAACTTTCTTTCTTTACAACTATCAAAGTATCAATTTCTATGATTAAGGTTTGAAAGATGATGGTAATATCGATTTAATAAAAATTTTGAAAATCATTTGTCAAAAGACTTATTCCCTTTTACTTGATTATCCAATGAACAAATAAATCTAATATGTCACTTCTTATTTCCAAACCTTATTTATTTTAGAAAAAGGAAATACATGAATTCTTTTAACAAACCAAACATACAAACATACCTCACATAGAAAATAATTTGAGCAAAACAAAAATAAGTCACACTAAGCATACCAAAAAAATTGTATTTACCCCTACTTAGATTGTGCATTACCCTCAATAGGCTAATCTAAATTGTAGAAAAACAAAATGGAAGGAATTTAGGACAATAGAGGAGGTGGAGGATACCTAACTAAGACTAAAACCCATAAATACTTTTCATCATCTCCAACATTTGATCTTGGTTTACCTAAGGGAGGTCATTTTAGATAATACCTCTTGAAATTATGAGTTCACATGAAATTGAAACTAGAGATTGTAATTAGGGATAGAAGAAGATGAGATAGCATATGACCAGTGATGAGGAGGGGAAGGAGACATTGTTTATTCACAAGGATAAGCAAAAGTTTGCTTCATGGTATAGGAGTATGATCAAAATCATCTGTTGAGGGTAGTCTAGTCCCTTAATCTAAAGAATTACTCTTTGGGATGTGCTAACGGAAAGTATCCATAACCTTAGTACTATAAGTGCCCTATATCATTTTTATGCTTAATGAAATGTGCTAAATGATAATTTCCAATGTCAATGCACGTGCTAAGTGCTCTAATGGTCTCGTCATCATATATAACAAGGCCTAGGTAGATGTAAATAGTGGTAATCAAACTATGTATAATAATGTATCCTTGTTTGGAATTGCTTAGTTTCCTTAATTATATAGCTAGGATGTAAGCTATGTTAATTTTTCTATTATCTAACATAGAGTAGATAAAAAAAACTTGGTGATCTTAAGTACACCAATACTATAGCCTCTTCCTAAAATAGTGCAACATACAAGGCATTGCTAATAATGGAATATACGATTGTAAAATATTGAGTCCTTAGCTTCTAAAGTTCTAAATGTGGTTGAGGTTGGAATGTTGGAGGTGTCACTAACCTCAAAGATAAAATGGTCCACATTATAGTGTGGGGGTATGACATAAAAACCTCCATTAGCAACATGAAAATGTTGGATAGCTCATACAAAGTGATTTGACGATCAAAAATAAATAAGTGAAAAGAAATGACATCATATTCTTATGGAGAAGTGTTAGCATGCAATTAAAAGGTGCTAATGAATTTTAGAATTAATTGTTTATATGTATGGTAAGTGCAATACACAAAGTGGTGCATACATCCATTACTCAATAGTTTTGTGACTTGTTTATGACTTTCTAGTGTATGGAGGCATCCATAATCCAAATAACATGTACCTATGAGTCATCCACAAGGTAAATAATTGCACCATTATTTTTGTGAAATTGTAGCAAAGATTATACCCAACTTAGTTTGTGGATTTTGTCAGTTGTGCTTGCTTAATGGTGAGTTACACAGCCTAAATGGTGTAGCTTCATTTCTGTGCTTCTTTATAGGATTCATTATGATAGAGAAGCAAATAACTCTAACCAATTCCACTTTCAACTACAAGATATAGAGGTAAGGCACTCCAATTGACATTAGTCAAGTTACATTTTACATTTTTTGTGTTCTAATTCAAATTACTTATTCAGTGATAGAGTTATACATATCTGAAAAGATTTGATCATATATTGGAGGGATTATCTTTACTTATACATTAAAATTTCTATTTAATTATCCAAAATTGAAGACACCTCTTAGGAAGAAAGTTGTGCTAATTAATCCAATAATTTAAGAATAGATTATCAAATATATAATTACATATGTATGAATATATCAACAAATATTTTAACATAGAAAATGGAATTGCATTAACACATAAATTGAAATAAATTTTTCCTACAAAGTATATTTTTAAATGCTTAAAAAATGGTATATGATACTAAACCTAAAGTGATTGAGTGAAATTCTCATAAAAAAATTATAATAGGGAATTTAGGGTTTGGTAGATTAATGAATGATTGATAAAGTGGAAATGAAGTAATAAGGAAGAAGATTATGGAAATGGAAAGGAAAGAGTGCAGAGAACACATCATGAATGAGAGAATATAACACATAATTTTAATTTATTGAAGAAAAACATGGGGTACTAAGAAGAAGTTCATAAAAACAATGATATCATTATAAAATATGGTACCCCTATTTTATATTTAATGTTCTTAGTATTCCATTGAATATATTTTTGAGTAGAAAGGTGAATCTTGTTATAAAACATGGTAATATTATGTTTACTTCACTACTCTTAGAATTATAGCCAATATTTGTTTGAAAAAAAACAATATGGGTGGTGTTTTTAAACAAAATAGCCTCGTGTTAACTTAACTGTGCTCAACGTTCTAAAGGAAAATTTCTAAAATGAAACACGAGGTGTGTTGTTAAACACAATAGCCCTATGTTAACTTTAAAGCTCTCATTTTTATTTGTTTTATAAATATATTCACAACACCTAATTAATATAATAGATAAAAAGTATAAAAAAAGTACTTATCTAGAACACATAGGATATATCCTAATTAGTAACCTCTTGATATTTTCTTCATACATTACTAGGACAATTAAGGCCTACCACTTTCAAATTTTTCACAAAGTGTCTAGTAAAATGTTTAGGGAAGTGTCCATTCACTTTCCACACCTTTTCCATTTCCTCACTCCTAATTTCTACTACACCATGAAGAAACACAATAGTTATAATAAATAAGATGATTCATCTCGACCCTAATTTCTTTGAAAATGTTTGAGACAAGAATGATATAATAACACTTTTTTATCACTTCCAAAACTCTTATTTGAACTTCTTCCAAAGAATTAACTTGTCATGAAATTTCTTAGTTTGATACTTGTATCTCAATGGAGTTTGGAAAGCCTCAATTCATAATAGCTTAATATATGGTAAATAAAGTTGCATATGTTTAAGAATCTTATTTAAATCCATGTTACATATCTTTGCAACCAAAAAAGACCGATGATATAATTAAATTGGAAGGTGATAAGGCTTACTCTAAAAATTAATATAGAAATCACATTAGCTCCTAATGAAGAAAAAATTCAACATTTTAAGCTATGAATGATATAAAAAATGAAATATCAAATAAAGCAGATGCAATTATAATGTCACATATTATAACAAACATATGAATCAATGCACCCCCAAAAGAGACTCTTAGATCACTCTAAAATTCTCATGCAAATCAAAAGTAAATAGTAAACATCAAGAAGGGAAGCGAATGGGTAGATTATGGTAATCCAACCCATACCCAACCTAAACTCTACTTCTTCTTCTTTCTCAATGAATATAGCTCAATGGCACTCTTCTCTAATAGAATTTCTTCTCTTCTACTCTTGATTTCTAATACTCTATTTTCCTCTTTATCTTCTTCATTTGTTTCTTTGAACCAATAGGTTTTTGTAGGCTAGTGCACATGCATATTGGGATAGGTTTCAGTTGACACCCTCTAGCGGCCCCCTTGTGAATATAGTCAAAATAGAGATTTAGGTATTTCATTAGTAGCTAAGTGTGTAGATTATTGTTACATGGCTAACAAACCCTTTCGGGAGAACTTTAGTACTCTTTTTAGGGTGTAATTGTTTCTCAAATCTAATAAGCTTTAGCTTCTCCTTATTACTCAGATGCACATGGTTTGCATTTGAGTTCACTCTAGGAACCAAGTTTGTGAGTTAACATAAGAGTACGAGTAACACTTTCATTTTATATGGTATTCAAACATTTTATATATTATATTTATGTGAGTCATGCAAAATTTCAAAGAGAGGAAAAATTATTAGGAACATACCCTGTGACTTCCAAATGAAACAAGAATCATACAAAAAAGTGTACTCATATGGTCCTTTAATCCGCACGGTCAACTAATATCAAGATGGAAGGTGGATAACTTGTGTATCTTTTTCTATATGTAAATGATATGGTTTTGATAGTATAAGATATGAAAATTGTTGATAAGGTAAAGGTAATTTTGAAGTGTGAGTTTGAGAAGAAGAATCTTTGAGATACAAAGAGGATCCTTGGCATGGAGATCATAAGAGTTGTAATCAAAGGCTTTTATACTTTCCATCCAAGTCCTCTGTGAAAAAAATGATCAAGAGGTATAGTGAGCATTCCATATCTAATCATTTTAGATTATTAGCTTTAGATAGACCCAAATCGAAAGAGGAAAAGGAAAATTTGTGAAAGACTCACTAGCAAGCAATAAAGTAGATTCTGAGGTGCTTGAAGGGTATGGAATCTGCTTGTATGGTGTATAAGGAATATACATATTCACTAGTTGGGTTTGTAGACTCTGATTATCATTGAAACCTTCATAAAGAAAGAGTTCCACCAGTGTATATATCTTCTATATCAGTGGTCTAGCTAATAGTTAGAGGTCTTCCTTTCTTGAGGTGAAAACCTTCTCCACTACTAAGGTAGAGTGTATAGTTATGATAGATGTCTTTTAGGAATCGGTGTGGCTTGGTGGTTTAATACATGAGCTACTATTTAGTAGTGGTACTCTAGTTGTTTGAGGTGATAGCTAGATTTCCTTTTTTTAGTGCATAATAAAAATAATCATTGTTAAATAAAGGACATTAAAAATAGGCATCATTTTATAAGTATTGTTGTTCTTGTAAAAATGTATTGGAAAAAGTTGGTAGTTTAGATAATGCATCCAATATGCTAATTAAGCCACTAATAGAAGGTAATTTGAGTATTTCTTAGACATATTGGTGTTCATAAGCTTTGTGGTCCTTTGTTGTTCTAGGGGTTTTTCTAGAGGTCTTGACATGTCATGTGCCACAAATACTTCATTAAGGTGGACAATTGTAACTATTGATATTGTATTGGATGTATAACATAACATTGTCTTTGCTTTTGATGGCTTTAGATAAGTTTAATATGATATTATAAGTTTTGTGACAAACACGAGGGCCTTGTGTTTAGTTTCATGGGTTGTGTTTATTCACATAATATCTTGGTTGACTTTTGGGCATTTGATGAGAGTAAGAATGTTTTGGATTAGTTTTAGGACTCAGTCGAGAGTAAGGATATCAATATAGGGATCTGTGTTTCCTAAATTAGAACCATGTTTTTTCTTTACTTTATAAAACATGTTATTTACTTGGTAGGGTTTTATCTAGTATAAAAGATGATATGATAGAACCATAGATGCTAAATCATGTGAGATAAGATATTCTTCCTCTCTATAATGTTCTCAATTATTAGAGAATTATTGATTATAATACCCCGATTTATACTACTGAAAAAGATTATTTTACAGCGGATGTAAATCACAAAAATATTGGTTGTTACCACCTTAATGTACCTAAGTTTGGCTTATGCAACCATCCTTATATTATTTATGAAGCTAAAAAATTTAAAGTAATGCAAGGAAATTAAAAACAAAATAAAAATTTATAATACAATAATACATTTAAAGTTTAACTCTGAGTTACAATACACATAAGAAAAAAAAGGGGATACCGTGAATCAAGAGTCCAAAAAGGTATCCATTTAAAATAATTCTACTAGATAACACTACCCTTCATCCATTCTCTAATAAAAATGAAGTCACGCACCCTCATATAAGGCACCATAGGTAGCATAATCGTCTATCTAATCTTTTAAGACCTAGACATAAGAATTAAGATCTATTGCTCATGAGAATTAGTAGCACCCATAAAATGGGTGGTCAGTACACTACGTACTGAACAAGGGAGTAATACTATCAAAGTAGTTGTATAATTAGCACATGCTTTCACATCAAATAGTAAGTGAATAACGAAATAAAAGAAACATCTCATCAGATAGAAAACAATCTAGATTTCTTTATTAAGTATAATATATTTTCATTCTTTTATATACATTGATTGTAGGAACCCCATTATTCTTAAACTGGTGGAATGGTTTGAAACACCTTCTTAAGGATAACACACCTAAGCCACTATTATCATCCATTGTAATAAATTTGAAAACATCATCTTCTTGGGGTAAAGTACTCTCCGTCCACTATTCTCCCAAGTGGAACGGGACATATACATAAAAACAACACCTTGTTCCTCACTTATGTACTCTTCCACTTAAAATTATTAGTATCATTTCCATAGATTATACTAGTTTATTCTAATTTTATGATGAGAAGGGGGTCAACTATTCTTAATCTAGTGGAATGGACTAAAGCACTTTCTCAAGGCAAAACACTCTCGAGCCACTATTCTTTCTAATGGATCAAAGATTAAAAACGTCAACTTCTTAAGGCAAAATGCTTCATAGCCACTATTCTCTTCGGTGGAATAGGAATACATATACAAATACAAATAGATCACCATGGCCTTACTCATATACTCTTTCACTTTATTTAGTTATTATCTTATTTAATATTGATTCTCTGACATAGAACACATTAAAATAGATACATACATGACATAGGTTAATGTCCTCACATCCTGTCAATCCCTAATTACACACTCATTAGCATTTGTTCTCCCACAATGATTTTACCATACAACTTATATTTTAGTGACTCAAAATCTCATTATTATTATCATACCACAAATGCACAATCTAGTTTACATACACATACATTAATAATCTTATCCCAATATATTACTTACTATAATCTCAAAAAACCCTAATTACAAAAATTAGCCATAGTACCACCCATGAAATTCATATGGTTGCCACTTCGAATAAATAACCTCATAGGGCCAATCATTAGCAATGTATTGAGAATCCGAATAACATCTAGATTTTATACATGGAATAATAATATTAACATTACATGATATTTTGCCCCAAATTATCCATTAATTTATTTAAGCACCCCACGATAATAATAATACTTCCAAGCATTCTTCATGATATCATTATCACATTTAAATCCACTTAACATATAAAATAACAAAATTACCTTCTTATCCCATAATAACTAATTTAACTTTTAGCACTAATAATAACGCTTTTTTTTTAAATAAAATTCTTCTACCTTCAAACACACATTATTTCCCAAATCCACAACCCATCGTCATACCTAATAAAAATACTTATTCCCATTAATCAAAGCCCATTTAGCCCACACTTCATGGCCTAAGATAAATTTCCACAAACAAAACATTATCATAATAAAATCATAATATTACCTCCGACCCATTCTCATATCCTTTGATCATAATATTTATATCATCAAAAAATATCATAATCAACTTATGTTACATCATATATAAGCAATATCATGAATAATACATGTAACCATACAAGTAAATAACACAAAATCATTGAACATCGAATATTATCCTCACCAACTAGGATAATACACTCTAAGAACAAATATCCTATACTTCCTCCTCCAATGCTATAGGAATACCACCTACTAAAAATAACAAAATTCATGGTTAGGCTTGAAAAGTTAAATCGATGGAGAAATTAAGGTAAAGAGGGTAAAAATAAAATAATCATAGTCAAATGGAAGCTTGAGATGTGTACACAAATAGTAGAATATGTGGGGGAGCTATGGTAAGAATTTGTTAGTGTTTAGAAAATGTTTAGGGGTAAAAATAGGGGTACATGGCATAAAATGGAAAACTACATGGCTTTGCTGCAAGTGATACAACACTGGTTGAGAGAAAAGATTGCACATGACCAGGCGATGTTGGGTTACACGAGCATGCAATGGGAAATTAAGTGCTACATGGTTGTGTTTAGGTTATGCGCTTTGAAAAAATGTGATGGATGAGGAGAAAAAGAAGGGAAAAGAGGAAGTGGTTTGAGGCAATGATGTTGGGGTAGGTTGGGTAACTTTAGTGCTCATTTACTAATAAAAGGACAGAGAGTTATGGCTAAGGTTGTGCACAGTGTTGGTGTACAACCTACCAATAGGGAAATAAAGGAGGAAGGAGGATAAGAAAAGAAGTTGGAAGAAAGGAGAAGGAAGAGCAGTACTCTTTTCAGTGTTTTGGGCACAAAAATGGGTAGAAAGAAAGAAATTAAAAGAGAAGGAAAGAAGAGTATATGGTATATATATATATATATATATATATATTGGCATATGTTCATGAATGGAAAAATGTAGGTGGAATAGATGGGTGATGATGATGGTGATGGTGCAGCTGCAAGGTGATGATGGTGATGTTGATAGTTGTAGAGGATGGTAAGGAGTAAGGTAGTAGCTATAGGGTGAGGGTGGTGATGGTTGTATGTATGGTGTTGGGTGAGAAATAAAATCTTAGGGGAAATGGAGTGTGCAATTCAAGTAAGGATAAGGGAGTAGAAGGACAAGAAGAAAAGGAGGAAAGGAAGTAGGGTGATATGTTATGGCTATTTGTAGGAGGTCATGGTACAAATGGGGAAGGTAAGGCAAGATGTATATGGAAGAGGAAACAATTTCAATTTTTTGGCTTAAAAAGATGGGATATGGGAAATAAGACAAAAGAAATGGAAAAAGAAAAAGGGTTAGGGATTAGTTTAAGGGTTTTTAGATTAGCCTTATGTAATTAATGAGAGTGAAAATTTTAGCAGGTTTTGATTTGGGTTTATGAATTACAATTTATCCTAGTCAAGGTTTTGGATTTTGGTTAGAGTTTGAGAACTAATAAATTTAGGTTAAAGCTAAAAAAAAAATTCTCATCATTAAAATCAAATTAGGGCGCTAATGATTTAGGATTAGGCTAAGAATCTTTTGGGGTGTTACACTGATTTATATACTTGGTTGATTGTAGAATCACCTTATAATTACAAAAGTGTATGAATAAAGATCTCAATTTTTTTCCTTAATTTTTCTTTTTTGTTATTAAGCTATAAATTGTACATTTTCTTCTTAACTCAAATTTTTATTTTAGATCCATTCAATCCACGTTATTCCTCAAACGTTTTATGTGTTTTGTATGATGACCTTGAAATGTGTAACAAAAAATTAGATATTAATCACTCATAGTGAAATAATATGTGATTTAGGGCCACTTGTACTTGTCCATTCTAATGGACAAGAATAGTAGCTTGGAGCTACATGCCCTCCATTATATAATTCATACCATTCTAATGGTTGAGAATTGTGGATAAGACCTTTTTGCCCTATCATTGGATTAATGATGCCATTCCACTAGTTGAGAATAGTGGGATCCTGAACTCAATTAAATAAATCATTTTAATGATCATAATTAATGATAAGATATTAATTATTTCAAATGAAATATAACAAGATTTTAGACTAGTTTTGCTTGTCCTTACAACCAAACAAGAGTAGTGGCTAGGATATTTGCGTCCTATAGTAGTATTTATTGATATTATTACATTGGTTGAGAATAGTCATGTGAAGCATTTCTCATTAGGGTTACATAATATTGATGTCATTCCATTAGTGATATTATCCCCAAAAGATTTATTTTGTGGGTTTATATCATTATAAAATTATTCCATTGGTTGAGAAAGTGGGATCCTTGAATTTTACATGAATAAGATTATAGATATTGATCACATTGTTATCATTATAAGACTTGGAAATGAATAAATGAGTTAGTACCAATATGTTCCTCTTTATGCATGTTTATCTATTTTTGTTAACTTATGACATTGTGGGACCTTTTCTTTAACTACATGTTTATGTTAGTTAGTATATATCATACTAATCATCGTTTTTATTGGTGTTTATTATTCCCACAAGAAAATCTACCTTAATTAGGTAGTTATTCTTAATTACTAATTTTATGTTCTTACCTTTTGTGAGTGTTAATAAAATTTGTTTAAGGTATGGTTAGTCGAATTCTTTATTTTCTATGGTCTCTTAGTCCTCCATTTTCATTAGAAATTTTCCTTCCCTCTATTTTGTATGATGTATCATGGTTTAATAAAGTACTTCCCACCCTTGATTCAGAGATATGATATTATTTTACTCTTATATTTGACATATAATAAGTATATAAAATTCTTCTTCTATGTTGGATATAGCATGGCACTTGTACATTTTGAGTTTTTAATACCATAATTAACTATTTCAAATAAATAATTTCACTTCTAAATATGGGGGTATAAAAGATTGTGGGAGAGCCTTTTTTTGTTGGAAATCATGTTTCAGTTAGAGACTTGGTTTTAATAATCCTATATGATTTAATATTTTTGTAGCTAATTTTCAAAATCCACAATAACCAGGTAAATAATGGTGAAATGGGTAACTTTATTTGTTCTTTAATGTGTTATTAGATCTTATGAGATTAGTTGGCAAGGTTTTCCACAAATAGTTTAAGTGTTATAGGTGAAGAAGACATGTTTGTTTGCATATGATACATCATGAATTGTGTTGAACCTATGTAGCATCTTACATTGTCTCTTTAAAGTAAAAGATCATCACACGTTGCAAAAGTCTTCACAAGATTACTTAACTTTCAATTTGATTATGTAGAACTCGTTAATTTCGGTTGCAATTTTTTATTGATCTACTCTAATAAAAATTACTATTTATAGAGAAATATTCTATTTCTCTAAAGAAAACTATACACACTCCAAGACCCTCACTAAAACAAAAATATTAGAAGGAGATCATATATATATATACACACACGTATATATGTATATATATATATACACATGCAGACTTTCATTAATAAGCCTATATGACTTGACTTTATTAACTAATATGAACCCTATGCATAACAGGAGTGTGTGTGTGTGTGTTTTTGTGTGTGTTTATTAAATAAATTGAAATATAAAATCATTATAATGTATACAACAACATAACAAAGCTATACAAACTCCAAATATGTAATACATTTAAATAACATACGTAATCAAACTTTATGTCCTATGACCTTGTCTTCCATGCAACTTTGTAATCCTTGTAATTCCATTGTCCTGTACATCAAAGATCACTAATAGGTTGAACTTATTTCAAACATATATAATACCTAAAAGAGTTATATAACAAAGCATTAAAAGCATTGGGATTTTCATGAACAATGGGTTCCACATCTAATTATGCTAGTTCTTGTTCTTCATCCTTAGAGGGGTATTATTCAAATTGAGCTTGAGATGCTACTACATCATTTTACACTTATAGAGAAAATTTTTCCCTCAAATTAGCATGGATATAGTAAAGAGAAAAGTCGCCAATGATGAAAGTTTTGGAAACTCCTCCATATTATGCAGGTATTTCTAGTTCATTAACAAGCTAAATTTTTCCCATATTTTAATGCTAGTTTCTGTTCACTTATATAGTCTTGTTTGGCATATTTTTTTTGTTACTACTTCCTTAATACTAATTTTTAGGAAATTTCACACAAGCATAGATATCTAAGGAAATAATGCTTGGAAAAAAGAAAATATTCAAATATAAAAGGCGTTGAAAGAAGATAATCAATCTCACATGTCCTTGGAGAAGTGAAGAGGGTCATAGGGCTAAAAAGTGGATCAAGGGAAGCAATAAGAGGTAGATTGGGTGTTGCATGACTATAGCACAACCAGCTGTATAGTCGTGCAACTCTAAATCATCACTATGCTAAGAGAATGAAAGTTTTATGGCCAGCTAGTCCAACCTTGCATAGTCGTGCAACTATCGAACAACACAACACATCATATTTCCTCACACAATCACAACACACCCTCGAATAGTTGTTCTTGTGTGTTCTATTAATAGGAGAAAATCTACATGGTCTACTAGTGTAGCCTCACACAGCCATGCAACTAATGATTATCAACAGTGCATATGATTTCTCCCACATTTTTTCCACCTCCTAATGCTTATGGAATGGAATCCACTATTAGGAAGCCAAATAATAATAGCAAATTTTTTGTGTTGAAGCCTGCATTATTTAATGTTGTGTAACGAAATCAACTTGCTGGTAGCCCAATGGAAGATATAAATTTGCAAATTTCAATCTTTCTAGAGTACTATGATACATTGAAGATGAATCAAGTTTTAGATGATGCTATCAAGATAAGGTTGTTCCATTTATTTTTATGGGAAAAGGTAAGGGCTTGGTTGTAGTTAGTTCCTCCTAACTCCATCATTAATTGGGACCAACTCTCACAAACATTCCTTACCAAGTATTTCACTCCAAGAAAGATGGATCAATTGAGCAATCAAATAATAACCATTATGGAGGAAAAAGGGAATCATGACATGGCGTATGGGAATAGTACAAAGACATGTTGAGGATGTGCCCACATCAATGATTAAAAGACCAGTTGATTATCCATACCTTCTTGTATGGTCTTATCTACAACACTAAGATGACTATAGATGTTGCAGTCGATGGTGCACTATTGAACAAAACTATTTGAGAGGCATGAAAACTCATCAAATATATGGCTTGAAATTATTTCAACGGTTGGGTGAGCCCTTTTATGTAAAAAGATAGGAGTTATGATATTGACACACTAGATCTTCTTGAATCTAAGGTAGATAATTTGTTCGACTGATTTAATAAATTAAATGTTAATGCGTTGTCATCTCATACTAACCAAGCATCTAGTGATATAATTGGAATCACTAGTGATACTACCATAGATTGTCAAGTTGGAACATTTTGTGAATGTGCATGCTAATTATGTAAACAAAAATTATTGAAATGGGGATCCTTTTTTGTAACACTGATAACCTCGGGTGGAGGAAACATTTGAATTTCTCTTGTAGAAATCCTCTCTAGAATTTTGTTCCTCAACTTATTTATGTCCCTCTAGGTTTTGGGAATCAAAGGCCTCCCTACTGTCCTCCTTAAAAGACAATGTTGGAAAATTTAAAGCATAATTTTGTGAAAATAGATCGAAGAGTTTAAGAAGCAAGCTGATGAGTTTAGACACTATAATCAAACCATGAGTGATTCTCTTAAAAATATAATCAATCCTGGGAAGACTTTTGAGCCTAACGAGGACAATCGATATCTTAGGAAGACTTTGAGACTTCTCTCTACATTCATTTATACACCAAAAGTCCGAGAGTGAGACACATGAATGTTCACCTCTGAGATAATAGCTAGGAAGGCTTCAGTGGTTGTCCCATTCGAGCAAGGACCTTATGTCAACGTTCAAAGTATGATGGGTGCGACCAGCTCCTAGAACATGACTATGGCATACAAGTAGGTGTGTGTCGCTGATGCCTTGGTCTTAGAGCATGCCTCTATTTAAGGAAAGATGAGGAGAAACAAGCCATAGTTTAGAGAAGAGACTCATCATCCCAATAGTAAGTTTTTATAGACTCAACCACAACCTAAAGCTTGGGTTAAACATAAGAAGGGTCAAAGTGCTTCCCATGGCAAGGCTAGCAAGAGACTAATTCAACACTACCATTGCTTTTGTTGCAAAAGAGATCATCCAGGAAAGGATTGCAAGGAAAAGCTAGTTTAGTGCCACAAACGTGGACAGCTTAGACATAGGAGCTTCGAGTGCTAAAGCACACCCCATGAAGAAATTTAGAAATCCCACCAACCTTTGGTTCAGCATAATTAGATGCTCGCAACTACCCATTAGCCTCTCCAGCTAAAGCAAATGAGTAAGCGATTGATTTCGATGAGTCTTCTTTAGGCTTACCATCAAGTCCCCTATAATTGTTTGGGTTAGTAATTTATGCATGTAGTTGTTTCCTTAGTCGCATTTTTGTCAAATAGGTTTGGCCTCAAGGGGATTGTAACACCCCAAAAATTTACTACTGAAAAATTTCATTTTAATAAAAATGTTTAACATAAGTAAGATAGCAATACTATAAGTTTTGGGGATATTACCGCCACACTTAGTACCAGACTGGTTCACTCCTACCGTTCTAGTACTATGTGCTAAGGCTAAATAGGATTGACGTCAAACGCAAGTCATTAATAAAACAATGAGAATCCATGAGAGGAATCCCTCACATTCATACAGAAATCAAAGTGTGATTTAAGAATTACAACCCAAATAGTAAGTAGCTAAAGTTTTTCGAAAAACATAAAATACCATACGAGATGGCATAACTAGAATAAAAATGATACATGGTAAAATCAGAGGAAAGATAGAGTCACCGATCACTCTCAATCCCCAATTTAGGTTTAGACTCAACTCTCAACCCTGACCGATGCCTCGTAGGTGTCATAGGAATTGAAGACGTTGTCCCCTACCTACACAAACTCAAATGGGTATTCTACTCATGGGAATGAACAACAACCATGAAAAGGGTGATCTGTATGCTACGTACTAAGTAAGGTAACCATGCGCTAAGACAAAACAAGCAAAGCATTTAGCACGACATGATCATATAAGCAACATCTAATAATACAGCTAATGAAGGCCGACTATGGTCTAGATAGATTTATTCTTTGGATATCTGGTAAATACAATCATTTCACATCATAATCATTATCAATCCATGCGAGTGTGGGAACCCCACTATTATAGCTGGTGGACCGGTTATGTAGGACAAAATGCTCCTGGTTACTATTATTCACTAGTGGACCAGTCTGGCAACAAATCACATGGTGTTTCACTGTAATTACTTCATGTCTTTCCTATGTCTTATCATCATTATGTTTTCTTTGTTGAGCATGGAAACCCCCACTATTATAGCTGGTGGATCGTTCATGTAGGGCAAAGTGGGCCTGACCACTATTATTCGCTGGTGGACTGGTCTAGGCCCAGATCAACAATCTTTATCTTTAAATGGTTAATATCTTATTCATGTCTTATTCAATAAGCATTTCACCAACCTTCTACTTCTATCCTTTCAAGGGAGAAAATACCATATCGTGAGACTCCTATGCCCCTTATCATGCCCTGACATCCTTTTCCTTTTACACTTACCCATAATAAAATCCTAACTCCTAAGGGTGTGGTTTAAGGCCCAACACCTCATGACATCAAACCCCACCTACTATCACCCTCTAGGGTTTTCCCTTGAAAACCCTAATTGGACCTTTTGTGGCCTAACTTCCTCTCACTTACACTACCATTAATTCATTTATTGCCAAGCACCTTATCTCATTTAGATTTACTCCCAAATCATATCACTTTACTCATTGATTTCATAGGTGACTAGTAAACACTTGTTGGCCACTTCAACCTAGCACCTTTCTTCCCCCACAAGTAACCTATCTATTTTCCACCTAATATATCTTCCTTCCCATGGCACCCATACTCTTCCCTCGTAAAATAAATTCCAACTCTTAACCTGTACTCCACTCTCTCTTAACCCATACTCCACTCTCCCATAACAAATTCCAACATTTTTACCCAGATTAGTGCCTCCTCTCAAAACCCTAAGTGGGTCCCTTATACACCCTTATGCCAACATACTTAATATTTTTTGTCCCAAGTCTCCAATAACTCCCCAACTCTCTCCTTTGCTTATTTACACTATGAAACAACTTTTCTCATGTAAATTTCATCCCTATGGATGTTTCATCCACCCCATGCAACTCGCAAAGTCCCCATGCAAACTCTAGAATTCCCATGTATGGTTCCCATCTCTTTTTCATTTTGGTCATCTCTTCCTCTTTATTTTCCTCTCATGGATCATGAGGTATTTTGGTCAACCTCATATCCCCCTTATTAAACTCACTTCCCATTTTCTTTCTTTTTATCCTTTCATTCCCATATCACATTATCAATCATCCTAGCATGCATGTCATAGAGGGTCATATCATATCACATCATAATCACCATATATACGTATCATACTCATGCCTTAAGGAACATATAAACATACCTCAACTTCAAGTTACACTACATATAAGATAAGTTAATGACAATCATACGATACACAACATAGCATGATACATAACATCTAAGGCATACAAGTCACACAACAAACATGGGCCTTAGCTACATCCTTACCTAAAATGACGCCGGTCTTGGAGCATGCTCCTACGCCTCTTTAGGGTTTTGGCTTGATTCACCTATAAGGGGAAAATACTATAGGTTAATCTCCCTCTCACCAAATATTATAACTATTTCTACCCTACTCTTATCATATTCTACTTTTAGGGCTAGTAATGATAATAGTAGTTTAATAATTAAGAGTAGGGTTACTATTCCCAAAATATTTAATCGTGCCACTACTAATCAAAATAATTCTTAGTAGCCATCATGGTTTATGTTAAAGTATTCATAGTTGTATTCGTAGTGTTAACGATAATAGTTTTAATATTAATATTATTATTATTATTATTATTAGTTTTAGTGATAATACTAATATCTATCCAAATCCTAGTAATACTAATAATAATAGTGCTATTAGTAATAAATAATTAGTGACCATAATGATTCTTATATTACTAGTGGTAGTAGTAACAATAGGTTAGTGATTATAAAAAATTTCCAAAAGACAACTTAACAATAATAATATCTATAGCAGTAGTAGTATTAAATAATAATAATAATATTAATGATGATGATGATGATATTAATAATAATAATAACAATAATGGTGATAATGTTAATAATAGTTCCCATCTTAAGAATAATACTAATGAAGGTCCTAGAAATCATATTAGTAGTATCCTTAGTGATAATGTGGTCAAGTATAATAGAATAATAATAATAATAATAATAATGATAATAATAATAATAATGATAGAAATGATAATAATAATATTAGTAGTAATGATAATAGTAATAATGTTAAACATAATAAGGATAATAATCGAAAATAGTAATATAAGAGTCCCAATCATTTACACTAATAATAAAAGTGATAATGGCCAAGTTAGTATTAATATATAGTATTAGTAAGAAAATAATAATAGTAGTAGTAGTAGTAGTAGTAGTAGTAGTAGTAGTAGTAGTAGTAGTAGTAGTAGTAGTAGTAATACTAATATTATTAATAATAATAAAGATACTATAATAATATTAAATTTGTAGCCTTTAAAATGATAATACCATGGTTATAAATATTTCCAAAGTTAGGTTAGATTGTAAAAGTGGTAACATAATAATAATAATAATACAACATTAATAATAAAATAATAATAAGGGTAATACTATTAATATTTTAAAGATTATTAACACATATAGAAAAAGAGTTTAAGGGTTGGGGAAGCTAGAATACCACCTAGGGTTGGTGGCGGAACCAGCAGCGACGACGACGGCAGCAACGGTGGAGGAGGAAGAGAGGTGGAGAGATGGGGGTATAGGCTAGAGGAGAGGGAATGAGAGGGTGTTTGAGATGGTGAATGTGCCTTATGTGGAGAGGGGTGGAATGGAGGTGGTGGTGCAGCTAGAAGTGGTAGTGCACGGCGGCTCGTGCGATGGTCGAAGGTGGTGGAAGGTCGAGAAGGATGAAGGAGAGGGAGGAAGAGAAACATGGAGGTATGGGGAGGTAGATGAAGGTCCCCTAGTTGGTTTGGAGGGTGGAAGAGGCATTGGTTGTGATGGAATCGGCAGTGGACAGCGGTGCGAGGGTGGCTTGTGCACGGCAAGATAAGATGGGAGGATGACTTGGTTCTATAGAGGGTGGTGCAGCAAAGGTTCTTGTGGGTGGCATTGGTGGCAGAGATCGTAGACGGTGGTAGATTATGGAAATATTTGGGCGATGGTGCAAAATTGGGATTTTTAGGCTGCAAAAACAAAGAACTGATTATGGTTGTCTATGGGGGTATTTATAGGCTAAATTGCGGATGACAAGGGGAAGAAGACAAGAGGGATGAAGTTGCCAGTCATGCTATGGGTGGTGACAGTCGAGGTGGTGCTGCCATTGCAGGGCGGCAAGGTCGAGGGAAGAGGGAAAGGGAAAGGGACAGGGTGCTCGGGAGAAGGGAAAAGGGTCAATTGGGGTCAAATTAGTAAAAGAAATTGACGGGAGAGGAAGGGGAGGACGGCCAGACAGTGCATGTGGATGATAGGAAGGGTAGGGTTGCAAGGTCAGGGTGCAGGTTAGGTGGAAAGAAGAATAAAAGGGAAAGGGTTGGATCGGGCGGTCTAGGGGAAGAAAAAGAAAAAGAAAAGGGGGGCGGCTCGTCCAGCCGGCTAGGTGTCGTGGGCTTTAGGCCACGTAGGAGGGAAAGGGGAGCTGGGCCATGCGAGGTGGGTTGGCCTAGGTCGGGGGGAGAAGGAAAAACAGAAAAGGGAAAGAGAGAAAGAAAAGAAAAGGGAAAAGGAGGAAGAAAAATAAAAGAAAAGAAAAGAAAAAAGGAAAAATAGGTGGGTTGAGTATTTTGGTGTTTTTGGGTTATTTAAAATAATAATATTTAGAAAATAATAATTAATTACTTTTTAAATTAATTTGGGCTATTTTTGAATAATTTTTTTAAAATCCCATGTTAATTAGCAACACTCCCTAATTTTTCCTAATTAATGTATTTATCATTTTCCTCTTGATTGTCCCTAAATTACTCCCCTATATTTTAATGATTAATTTATTTAATTAATTTTCCTAATAAATCCTTATTTAGCCTTAATGTTTAGAATTAAAATATTAGGTTATTTCAGGGATAGTAACACCAAGTACCTTAGGACCCCTCCTTTATATCTATAGAAGTAAAGCATAAACTTCGAGGATGAAATTTTTCTTTAAGGAGGAAGTGATGTAATACTCCAAAAATCTATAACCTATAAGTTAATAAATAACCCTCATATGGGATAATTTAAATTTTAAATTTATTTAATTTAATTATTTTTTATATTTTTAAATATATATAAATGGATATCTATATTTAATATATTAAAATAAATAGTTTGTTATCTTATAATACTTATTTTATGTAAATAAATTTTTTAAAATATATTTTACTAAAATTATCCTTTTTAAACCAATATATAGTAAATTATAGTAAATTAAAATTTTAATTTCAATTATCTATGAAAAATAATAAATATCTTTATTTCAAAAAATATTTTAATGTTATTTTTTCCTTTTTCCTTTTCCTTTTCCCTTCCTTTCTCCTTTTCCTTCCTTTCCTTCTCCTCTATTTTCCTTTTCTTCTTTTCTTCCTCTTCGGGCTACCCGGGCTGCTCTTCTCCCCCCCCCTCGTGCTAGACCACTGGCCAATTTCCTTCCCTTTCTCCTCATTTTCCTACGTCGTTACCCAGCCCATCTCCCCACTTTCTTTTTCTTTTCCTTTCTCCCCTGCCCCGGTTGGGCCAGCCTAGCTTTCTTTTCCTACCTCATCTTCTTCTTTGTTGCATCATTTCTACCCTACTTGATCCCTCCTTCTCCCTCCACCAATATCTCATTCTCCCTTCTTCCCCTCTTCTCCCCTCCCCTATTTTCTCTTCATTGCCTCCAACTACCTTTACTACCTCCCAAATAGCTATCACAACAACCTCCTTCACACCCCCATCAACCCCTTTACACCACCCCATCACCCCCACACACAACTACAACCACCTTTCTCCTCCCTTATTTTACCTTCCACCCTTCTCGGCCTCCACCCTCCACCACCACCTTTCCTCCCTTGGCTGAAACCTGGCCTTATAGCTCCTCCCTTCCACTATTCTTTTCCTTTCCTTCTTCTCCTTTTCCACCCTTACATCCACTTTCCCATCCCTCCAATCGTTGCCTCCACCACCTTAAGCTGCCAATCACCAACCCCCGACCACTACCAACACCCCTACTCCTCCACAAGTCCTCTACGTCACCCCCAACACCACACTCGAGCCAATCCCTCTCCTTTTCCCATTTCTTCTCTTTGACCCTCTTCTCCCTTAATTCCCTTACATGTAGCTCACATTGCATGAGCAACATGAGTCTGTTGCCCTTGTTGGTAATTTTGGGCTAAGCCTTAAGGTATAATAATGACTAACATTAAGATATACTAAATTATGTTTTTTATGAAGGTTTATTCTTTTGATTTTTCTACTTCTAATATGATAAATATTTATACCATTTATAGGCATCGATTTTACTAATTAAAACTCAAACCTCTAATAAGGGTATCCATAAGGTTTAATTTTTGTTGAAAATAATGTAACTATTATACCCTAATAAAATGTGTGGATCTACATATGCTAGAGTATTATGATTTTTGATATTTTTATATGCAAGATATATGTTGTTAAGTGTAATGTATTAAGTGGCAAATGTTGGTTGATGAAAAGAAAAGCATGTAATTAATGTCTCATGTGTAGAAATAATGCTTAGGAAAAAAAGCCTTGTCATTAATGATAAGGTTAAATACATATGCTTGATCAGATAATCTAATGTAGCCATTTGTTACATAGGTAATGTTAATATAAGCCCTAGGGGCATTGTGGTAAATATTGCTTGGGCAAAAGGTGTGGCCAAAATAAGTGTGTGGTAGGTACTAATGAGTATTAATAATAAATCATAATAGTTGGTTGTGTTAGATGATGTCTATGGACCATATATATTAATATTTATGCAGTAAGGATATTTTTGTAAAATTGGCATAAAAAGGATAAAATGGTAATTGATAAGAGTAAAGGAGGGAAATGGTAAATGGATAAGTAAGGAGGGAATTTTACTAAATTTACATGAAAAATGGGACAATTTGGTAATTTTAAAAAGTAAGAAGGGTAATTTGGTAATTTTAATAAAAAGAAGGGAAGTTTGGTAATTTAACCAACCAAAAGGACAATATGGTAATTTTAATAAATAAGAAGGGAAATTTGATAATTTAACCAACCAAAAGGATAATTTGGAAATTTTAATAAATAAGAAGGGAAATTTGGTAACTTAACTAACCAAATGGTAATTTGGTAAATGTAACAAGTGTGAAAGGTGATTTGGTAACTAAATAATCCTAGCGGGCAATTTGGTAATTTAAATAAGTAGATAAGGTAATACGATAATTTAACCAACTAGAAGGGTAAATTAGGAACTTAACAAGTATGAGGTGTAAAGTAGGTGATTTAATAAGTATGGAGAATAATTTAGTAGTATAACAAATACAAGAAGTAATTTGGTAATTATTTCAACATGAAGGGTAATATGGTAATTTGTTAAATAAAAAGGGATAACTTGTTAATTTTACAAACATGGGGTATTTCAGTAATTTTCTAAGCATGATGGGGGTAAATCGGTAACTTGCATATAACATGTCGATGGATTAAATGATTTTCCATAATAGGATATAAGTAATATTGAATAATAAGATAAGGGTATTTGATAAGTCGGTGGGTATCACAAGTGAGTGTCATAAGAATATGGCATAATGTAGGATTGGATGGATAATTAAGGGTATGACATGGTGTTTATCTCATAATAATGCAAGTGGAGCATGCTTTAGAAGCATGCCTAGAAATGTGTGTTAGATATGCTCGTAGTATGTGTTAGGATTTAATGTATGCCATGATCCTTGATATGAAATGCTTGATTCTATGGCCAGTATATCTTTGTGTCTCTGGATTCGTGACATTTTCCCTTATCTCGAACTAATTAAATGGACCTATTGAATAAGACATGAATAAATTACTAATTATGTAAAGTGAATGATTATTAAGTAGGGTCGGATCGGTGAATTGACACATCATATCAGCCAAGTGCAAGATGCCCTAGAGACCGGTCCACTAGCTAATAATAATGGCCAGGTGCAGGGTGCCTTAGAGATCGACTTACAAGTAAATAATAGTAGTCAGGTGCATTCTTCCTTGAATTATATTCCTATGCACCAACTATAATAGATGGGTTCCGACAATCACGTGGATATAATTCAAAAAATAATGGTTGAATAATAAGTAATTAATTGCTTAAGACCAAAAGAGTCACTTTCATTCTCATAACATACCGATATAATATAATTTCAACGTTAATACCTGTCTCTCTCATGGTACGTTATGGTATTGCTAAGTGAACGTGCCTTGTGCTATGTAGTTCTTCTTATATGAGGTGTTTCACTATGTATTACTCCATAGGATTCTTATAGTTATCTATGTGTCCACGCATGTTATCGTTTTATGTCGTTGTGTATTCTATATTGCATGCAGGCCTTGCCTTTCACTTTGGTATGAAGAGTTACTCAGTACCATAGCACTAAAAGGTTTCATTTGTTGGCCCCTTTCTATTCAATGGGTAGTGTCCCTTGCAAGAATATTGCAGGTGCTATTCAAGTCGGTATCAGGTAAGAGTGTAAGGGTTGTCTAGAAATAATTTAGAGTTTCTTTTTTTTCTTTTTATTTCCTTGTGAAAATGATCACTATCATTGTAACAACTAAAAGTTGGTTTTATTCTTGTAAAGAGTTTATTGTGCTACTCTGATTTAAACAAAGTCCAATTTTGACGAAACTGTATTTTGATATTTCAGCCTTAGCACTTGGTCCTAGAATAGTAGGAAGAAACCAATCTAGTACTAAGTGTAGCGGTAATATCCCCAAAATTTATGATTTTATTTTTCTTTCACTAAATTTTAAATAAAAAAAAATCAGTAATAAATTTTGGGGGTTGTTACACTAGCACTTGCTATACAAAACGCGAGGGAGTGAAACTTATGTTAAGTGTGGCGGTAACACCTAATAATATAAAATTAACACTTCTACTAAAACAAAAACTTTCAGTTGATAAATTATGGATGTTACTGTAAGAACCTAATATCATATTAATAGATAAGCTTAAATGAGGCTCCATAGTAAAACAAATTGGTAATGGGAGTAGGTAATAACATATTTATATATTTATCGGATTTTCCCTTATGCATTAATATGGAATTTTTTGTTCACACCCTACAACTTGAATTCTATCATTATTGATTTTGTTCAAAAAGGACAATGTGATAGAATTGGTTGTGTTTAGTTTAACTTAGCAAGTCCAAAAATTTATCCCTTATTGATTTAGTTAAAAGATGGCATAAAGTGTTTCCCAACTTTTATCATATGAAAAAGGATAAAATTTCAAATTTATTCTATGGATCTAATATAATGCATTCACCAGGTTAATGTGGGGATATTTATATTTTACCTTAATAGAGTTAGAGGGAAATATTTTTATGAAATATGAAAATATATTTTAACATCTATGATAATCCTTCTAGTGTTATACAACGCATAAAATTATTTCTCCAAGGGAAATGGAAATCAATCCAACATGGGTAGTAGAGGAAGTCTTTAAGATGTAGTTGGTCCTTGGTAGATATTTTGGAACAACTATAGGTTGTTTTATTTTGTTACTCATTTATGGTTGTATCGGAAAAAAAATTCATGTAGTTTATGAAATCTCATTAAAAAGGTATATATGGACGTGGAGGCATGAGAGATAACCATTTAGAAAAACCCATGCCAATGATATGGGAAGGGAAAAATTTTTTTCATTGCTCTGAATAAACATGTATTTAAAATTCTTTCCACAATTGTAATTGCTAATGCATAGCTAAAAGGATGCCAACGTTATTGATTTCCCATGTCATGATTCTTCAATGTCGTAATGAAATTTTGTACTAACAAGAGTATAACTTATGAACATTATTGAAATGATATTACTAATAAGAGTAGGAACGTACTTAACATTAATAATTAAATGAAATATCATTTTCTATCCTAGAAGTTATGAATTTGGTGAAGCCAAGTGCACAAACTCATACCTAATTGGTATTAGAAATTAATTGCCACTCTTTAATAGAAATGAAAAAAAAAAGCTAAACCTCTTAATACGTAATATTTCAAGTAACCCAACCTAAAATGGCATGAATCTTATACACCTCAAAATTAACACCATTTGTAATACCCCCCAAAATTCACTACTAAAAAAATTTCGTTTTATAAAATGGTTTCACGGATACAAGTACATCAAAACTTATAAATTTTGGGTATATTACCATCGTGATCAATACAACCTCAACATCTAGCTAGTATCATACTAGCTACAAGGCTAAAGAAGAATTAACAACCATCATATTTCAAACTCAAAGAAAGGCTTCATAAGAGTATTAAAACATTCATAAGACAAAAATCAGACTACGCAAATGGAGTTTACATTCTTGAGTACGTACTTAAAACTTCTCAAAAGGGATAAAGGCTACAGTATGGTAAAAGTTAAGTTTGTACAATCTAGTACAAGATAAAAGAACATAGGAAATAAATCTGGCCACATCGCTCTTGATCCCAGGCCAAGTCCATGCTCAACACTTAGCCCCAAAGGCATCGAAAATAGTATCACCGATTTACACAAACATAGAAGGGCCTTATGCTCGTGGGAATGAGTAGCACTCATTAAATGGGTGGTTAGTATGCTACATATTGAAAAAGGTAACCATGTAAATAAGGCCAACACACAAAGGCATATAATATAAGCATGATCACATAACAGCATATAATTAGTATAGATAAATAAAGGCCAATCTATAATCTAGAAAACTAATTATTTATTCTCTAATCAATACTCATTTTATAATATGTTTTTTTTATCAATCCATGAGAGTGCGGGAGCCTCACTATTATAGCCGGTGGATCAAAAATGTATAGGGCAGAATGCACCTGACCACCATTATATGCTAGTGGATCGGTCTCTAGGGCAAGATGCTCCTAGCTACTATAATTTGTCGGTGGACCAATTTGGCCCTGACTCTCATGGTGTTCCACTATAACTACTTAGTATCTTTTATGAGTCTTATCAACATTAGGTTTTAGTTTATTTCGCTCAGTATCCCCCGCTAATATAGCAGGTGGATAGGTCACGTACAAGGCAAAACCCACCTAACCACTATTATATGCCGGTTGATCAATCTCCAAGGCACCCCGGCACTTGGCCACTATTATGCTGGTGGATCAGTCTAGCCCTATCTCAATAATCTTCCACTTTAAATTATAAGTGTTTTACTATATCTTGTTTAACAAGTTTCACCCTAGACATGTATTTATACTTATCCTTCCAAGAGGGCACGTCCCATATCTTAAGACTTCTGCACCTCCTAACATGCCCCAACATCCTATCCTTATTTCACTAACTCACATTAGAGGCCCAACTCTAAAGTGTGTGGGCCAAGGACCACTACCCTACGCCTCCAAGTCCACTCACTGCCTTACCCTAAGTTTTTCTCCAAAAACCCTAAATTGGGCCTATGTGGCCCATCCTTCTCTACCTCACATAACTAAGGCCATTTCATCACTCCACACATCACATCCCTTACTTTCAACCCTCATCATTTCACTTTACTCCCCGAAATACACATGTGACCATGAAACCCTAGGGGGCCACTCCAAAATCTAGCATCCTTTTTTCCACATGTCACCCCACCATTTATCACCTTCCACTCTTGCTTCCCATGATACTCATACTCACCCTACATATGACATTCATCCACCCTCATCTCATACTCCACTCACCCTCAATTATTTTTACTTTCACTACCATCTCTAATTAGGGTTTTCCTCTCAAACTCTAGCAAGGTTTTGGTGCACCCTTATACTAATCCATGTACTATTTTTCACCCTAAGCCTCCTATAACCTAAAAAAATCTTCCCTTACATTCCTTACATCCCAAGAAAACTTTTCACACATAAAGATTGTCCCTATGTGGACTCTATCCACCCCATACAAACCCTCAAAGTTTTTATGCAAATCATAGAATTCCCATGCAAACACTAGACTCTAAAATAAAAACCCAATAATTCCCATGTAAACTTCACCCACTCTTTTATTTTATTTATAGTCCCCTCTTATTTTTCCCTTTCATGGATCATGAGATAATTAGGTCAATCCCATATCCCTTGGTCAACTTACTTCCCCTTGGTTAACTTACTTCCCTATTTTTCCTTTTCATCCTTCCACTCCATATTATCACCTTAATATCCTAGCATGCATGTCCTAAAAGGCCACATCACATAGTATCATAATCACAACATATGCACATTATACAAATACCATAAGAAAACACATGAGCATACCTCAACTCTAAGCTGCGCTACATATAAAATAGTTATAATGATAATCATAAAATACCCAACATATCATAGTACATAGCATACAAGGCATATATGGCACATAAGGCACATAACACATATAGAGCCTTAGCTTCATCCTTACTTAACACGACACTAGTCTTAGGTCACGCTCCTATGCGTCCTTAGGATTTTGATTGGGTTCACGCATAAGAGGGAAAAACTAAGGATTAACTTTTTGCCTACCAAAACTACTATTATTTCCTACTTTATTCTGATATTAGGGTTACTATTATTAAAAGAAACTTTACAAGTAAAAATAGGGTTTTTATTCTCAATTTAGCCTACTAGGGTATTACTAGTCAAAAAAGGTTCATATTAAATATTTATATTATTAAAGCTAATAGCTTTATTTCTTCTAATAATAGTACAAATACTAGTTGTAGAAAAAATAGGGATAATAATAATAATAATAATAATAATACTCATAGTAATACAAACCCTAGTATTATAAAGGCTATGACTAATAATAGATTTAGTAGTAAAATAATGATATAATAATAGTAATATTAACAAAAATACTAATATTTCTAAGGATAATACTAATAATAATAATATTAAAAATAAGGACATTTACATGGGTAGGGCTTCAAATTTTTACAAAAGTAATATTAATAATATACTATAGCTAGCACTAATAATAATAATAATAATAATAATAATAATAATAATAATAATAATAACAATAATAACAATAATAATAGTAATGATATTAATAAAAATAAGAATAATTATAATAATAGTTAAAATAGGGTTTCGACCCCTTAATAATAATGGGATAAATATACAGAAGCTATATTAATAATAATAAAATAATAGTCATAATATCATAATAATAATAATAATAACAACAACAATATTAATAATAACAATAATAATGAAATAATAATAATAATAATAGTAATACTAATAATAATAAGGATAATAACATAATATAAGTAAAAAGGGATAAAGACGCCATTCATAGGGTTTCAAGGGTTAGGGTACCAAATAGGATTAGTAGTTACTGCCGGCACTAGTGATAGTTCATGGTGATGAGGATGGTAGTTGGGAAAGAGGGAAAAAGGTAGAGAGTTGGGTGTTTAGGGTAGAAAACGGGAAATGTGAGGGGGACTTGAGGTTGCAGAGCATGCCTAAGTGGAGAAGGTTGGAGTGGTGGTGGTGGCGTAGCTAAAGGTGGCGGTAGTGTGGTGGCCGAGAGTGGTGGAGAGGGAGGAAGGGAGGAAAAGATGGAGGTAGGGAGAAATGAAGGTAGAGGAGGGTCGATTGGTGATTTTGGAGGGTATAGGGAGTGGTGGTTATAGTGAGAGTGATGGCAGATGATGGTCCAAACGGAGGCTTGTGTAGGAGGGATTGAGGGTGGTGAGGGGTGTGGCTTAGTGGATGGCGATGCAGGGAGTATTTTGGGTGGTGGTTTGGGCAGTGGTGTTGGATGGTGGTAGCGTATTAGGTCTCTAAACTAGCAGCGGAGACAAGAGGTGTGGATTTCTAGGTTAAGAGAAAAAAAGAGTTGAATGGGGTTGGTTGAGGGGTATTTTTAGGCCATGAATGAGGGAGAATAACAGCGGGGGAAGAGGTAAGGTTGGGAGCATGTGTACAGGTCACCAGCTGTTAGCTCAATGGCCAGTGTAGACCTACCATTTTTGCAACCCTAACTTATTAGGAAGGGAAAAAGGAAAGGGGAGAGTGGCATGCGTGAGGAGAGAGAGGGGTCACAATTGGGTGGACGAGAGAGAGGGAGTGATAAGGAAGAGGATAGGGACGGCAGGTTGGAGTACGGTGGCATAAAGGCCGCATGTCTATATTGGGAAATTGTGGGGCTAGGCTTCGGGAAAGAGAGGGTCAGGGAAGAAAGGGAAAGGAAGAAGAAAGGGATGGCCAGTAGGTCTAGGGAGAAAAAGAAGAAAAAGAAAGGAATCAGACTAGCCGACTAGCGAGGGAGAAAGGAGGGAGTAGCAAACCTAGGCCACATAAGAGGAAGGGTAGTCTAGGCCATAGGGTGGGCTAGCCCAAATCAGGGAAATAAAATGGAAGAATGAAATAGAGAAAGGAGAGAAAGGAAAGAAAAGAAACGAAATGAGAGAGAAAATAAAAAGGAAAAAAGGAAAAAAAATTAAAAATAGGTGGGCTGGGGTATTTAAAATATTTTAGTATTGTGGGATATTTAAATATAATAATATTTTAATAAAATAATAATTTAATTCCCTTTTTAAATTAATTTAGAATTTTTGAGAGATTTTTCCTAATTTCCATTTTAATTAGCAAAATACCCTAATTTTTTTCAACTAAATTATTTATTAATTTACTCTCAATTTTATCTTAATTACTTCCTCTTATTTTAATAACATGATTTAATTAATTAATTTTCCTAATAAATACTTAGTTTGCCAAAATTTCTCTAAAGTAGGGTTTTAAGGTATTTCACCATTAATGGTGGAAAGTTAACTTTCCTAGTCATCTTGATAGTACCAAAAATTGATGATGAAGAGAAAACAAATGGACTAAAAAGACATAAAGATTTAATAACTTTATCTAAATTGCATACATATTTGTAGATATGCGCCTTTATTTTGGCGAGAAAATAATGACTAAAGTTTATACCCAACCCCAGCAAATGTATCTAATAATGATACCCTTTTGCTACTTCTTTCAATCTTAAATATTTATTCACCGTAAAGTTATTATAAGAACCCATTTTTCAAAAAACATGATTTAATTAAGATTTATATTATTAAATAATAAAAGTATATTATTTGTAACTATTTATTACAGCTTCTAAAATTTTAGAATCCCTAATGACATAGGTTTTGGTACTAAGGGGTATTGATAAAATAAGATCTTGTCACCAAAATGTTTTATTTTCTTTGGCTAAAACGTGTTTACAATGGTGGTTATTTGGATTCAACTAAGAATTATGCCCATTGGTGGTTATTTAGTTTTAGTTGGACTTTATGTCCTCTAGATTTTTGTGGCTTCAATGGTACCATGGGGTGGTAATCTTGCCCATTGCTTGAAAATGAATAAAGTCTTTTAAAAAATAACCTAATGGAATATATTAACTTTAGAAATGGACCTAATGGAAATTTATATGATAAAATGACAGAAGCCCAAGCAAGTTTCTTTTATAACTTTCTTACTTGATTATGCATTCATCCCTATGATATTTATAATTGAATGATCGGCAAAGAGACTTATGATTTGTCTTAGTTTTACCTTGCATGAAATCATGATGCATTATACAGTCATGATTACACATGTCAACCTAACCATATTGTGTAAGTACTTGAAGGTGATAGGTAATCAGCCTACCTTTGTGTAAGCTAGGGTGGCATATGTGCATGGACATCCAAAGACCATTTGTAGGTCATTTAAGGATATGGATTTAGTTTTGCTCTAGCATCATTATCTTTCTAATGTATTTTAATATTATCAATTTACTATCTATCATGTATTTTGGATATTTTGGGAGAACCGACATAGCCCTATTTGCAAATTATATGTTCGATATTTATGTAATATATGTTTTATGCACTCTATTTCTTATAATTGTATAATTTTTTTAGTTAGATTTATATCTATAATGAGATGTACAATGGACATCTACCATGCGTAAGGCTAGGAAGTAACACCCCATTTTTCCTTAGCTATGTTTGTATTTTCCACTTCTATAATGTTATAAAATGAATTCTTTTATATTAAAAAATTATGATGTTAAAAGTTGACAGGAGGAAGAGAGAGTCTTGGGAGAGTTTGTGTAATACACCACCCCAAAATCCTTTAAATTGTATTTAGAATTCTATTGATATAAAATATATGAGTTTGGATTTTGAAATGGATTTGAAATTATAACATTAATGTGAATTTTAGGCATATTGATCGACTAAGTAAGATAACAGATCCACTAGCTTGCTTGGGGTTTCAAATCCATTTCTACTTCTAATTTAAATTTCTCTTTAATTTTTTAGAAAAATTATGATGAGAGTCCAATTATGTAATAAGAATGTTTTAGTGCTCAATATTTATTTTTGTATTTTTCAAATCATTACATAATTTTAATTAGCCAATTTTTTTCCTAAAGGCACTTTTGAAGAAGGTTTACCTTTTCTCTTCTCCCTCACTTTTCCCTCTATCTTCTAGTAGCTAAGTCTACAAGATTGACTTTGTACATCAGCTCTTAATTGACAAACCTACTATCATCTTCATTTCTGACTCCACTTAACCCTTCACCACCCCATCAAGTTATCCCTCACTTCTTGCTTACCCACACATAAAATCACCAATCTCATTCCTCTTTCTCCTAAGAATGTTGACTCACTCCTGCCTCTATACATATCATTTCTGATCCATTCTCATTTCTCACTTGTGTTATTGCTTTCTTCTCCTTTGTCTTTGTGGAAAATTTCCCTAAGTGTTTAACATCCTTCTATTTTCCCTCTTATCCTCTCCATAGAGAAAAAAATAGAGGATTTATCTTATTCTATCCCTTCCTTGTGAGAGGAATTACACTTTTCCCTTCTTCTAATCTTAATTTTAGTTTTCCTCTACTTTCCTTAAGTAAGGAAGAATTAAGGTTCAAAAACGTTGAAGATTTCAATAATTTTCTTAACACGCTATTATTAAGACAACAGTGGTGTTCTATGTCCTTCTTCTTCTTCTAAATTTTCTTTGATTTTAATTGAGTTTTGAAAGATTATTGGAAAGGGTTTTTCCTTTGATTCTTTTATAAATTGAAGTTCTGCTAGATAAGTCAGCAAGTAGGAGTTTTGTGCTAGAAAAATTGCTTCAAGGTAAGGCATTCTTATCTATAACATAAAAAGGTTTATGTGATATATTGGCTTTCCATATGTTTTTTGTTTATATGAGTGTGATCTAATTGTGTTCCATGATCTGAGAATGTGGTATATTCTTCTAAAGTTAGTGTTGTTGGAATTCTCTTATTTTTAAGCATATAATTGATTATTTAAGCATGATTTGTGTATGTATGTATGTTACAATGAATCCATGTTATTCTATGTGTGGAACATGTAATTTTATGTATGTTTGGACAGAAATATACTAGGATTAAAATAGTGAAGTGTGGTTAGAGTTGTTGTGTGTTTCATAACTCTAGGGAGTATTTTAGTCTGGCAAGTCGATCAGTTCCTCGAACCCATTAGCTAGTTATGCAAGTATTTGAATGGTTTGGAGTTTTATTGGTTGGTTGTGAGATTAGTCGATTGGTTGACAAATTAGTTAATCGGTTTTGATGAATAGTCAATCCATTTGTTAAACCCATTGACTAGTATCCCCATAGACTAAAATGGGTTAGTTTCTACTTAGACCCATCGATCATTTGGACCAAACCAATTGACTGGTTCCCATGAACCTTCAATTGATGAGGCCAACCAATTGACTAGTTCTTTGGTATTTTCTCATTTTAGGTCTTGTATGACCGGATAAGTTGACTAGTTCAAAGGGCCTATAGACTGATCTGGTTGAAAGTTGATTGGTTTGTTTATAAATTATTGTGCTTTTTAGGCCTTTTGTGTTGATACCTCCATGTATTTACAACATTTAAATTTTGATTTCAACTATCAAATCTAGGACTCATCATGATGGTATTTAGCAATTGAATTTTGTTAAGTTTGGTGTTATCTTTAAGCACCTAATTGGTGCCTTTTATACCTTGTGATACATTTGGTGTTAGCACTTGGAAACACCCAAATGTTGGCTTTAATGCCTTATGATGTGTTTGGTCTTATCACTTGAAAATACCTAATATGGTTAAATAATTAAATTTAATTGTGTTTTGTGTTATCATTTAGAAAACCCCAATTTAGTTATGTGATGTAATCCCCCAAAAATTTCGAAAACCTATATTTTAATAAATTACTCTATTTGAAATAAAATTAGCTTTTAAAATTATTTATTTTAATTATTTTATGGATTTTAGAGTATGAAAATTTGGATAAGAGTATTTAATAAATTAAAAATAAATATTTTGCTATTTATCATATTGTTTTATTTAAATAAATTTCCAAATTAATGTTTTACTATAATTATCCCTTTTTAAGCTACATATTTAATTATATTAAATTAAATTATTAAATAAACTTATTATCAAAAATATTACATCCTATTATTTTATAAGTTTAATTATTTTAAAATTTTCCATTGAGCCCCCAACCCCTGCGCCGACTCCTGCCACCACCCCCTACTGCCCTGCATCCCCACACCGCCCCCTTGAGCCCTACACTTCCTCCCTTCTCCACCCCTTCCTTCTTTTCTCCCCATTTTTCCCCTTATCACCAGCCATCTTCGCCGCCTTGCCGCCGCCGTATCCGCCGCCTTTAGCCGACGCGAAACCATCCTTGGCCACCACTAGCACCCCCTCTTCACTCCTGCATCCTTACCTTGCCACCAAACCTCCCCCAACCACCCTCTTTTCTAGCCAAAAGACCTCAACCCGAACATGGCTGATTTCTCTTCCTCCACCCCTCTTCGAGCCATTTCCCTGCCCATTTATGCATGACACTCACGCTGCTCATGCAGCGTGAGCTTTCCCCCTTATGTTGGAAATTGTTTGGAAAATTTTGAGGTATAATGATAATTATTTAAAGTGTTTTATTAAATAAATTTCTTTTATAAAATCTTACCCTTTTTATTTCTATATTCTAACATGGATATGATGGATGTTATTTTAGGTGTTGAATTGCTAATTGTGCTTGGTAAGGTTTGATAATTTTGCGAGATTAAGGTAACCGTTAAATCCCACTTAAATGCATGGATTAATGCATGTTATCACATTAGGCATTATTAATGTGTATTATGCTTGATATATGTTGCTTAGCATATCATATGTGGTTATTGTGTTTATTGTTGAAAGGAAGCATGATAGATTGATGATATGTATAGGGATAATATTTAAGGTAATAATTTGGTGGTTAGGGAAAATGTTAATTATTATCCATGTGGTTATATGCTATGGTGATATTTAATACATGTTTAATACTTGTTAGCATTAGGAGATTTTATTAATATATATTGTACAAGAGTATGGCCTAATATATATATACATGTGCTAATAAGCATTACTTTAATTATAAGAGTCATGGGTGAGACTTTAAGGTTAATACTTCATGTAGTATTAATAATAATTCAATAATAAGGGTGTGTAAAGAGTAAAATGGTGAATTTGTTAATAAAAGGAGAAAATAGTAATTTTGGAAGTAGGGGGTAAAATTGTAATTTTGTGAATAAAGGATGAAAGAGTAATTTTTGTAATAAAAAGGGGCAATTTGGTAATTTTGTTAAAGAGAATGGCAATTTGGTAAATTGTAATAAAATGACAATTTGGTAATGTTATAATAAAAGGGTAAATTTGTAATTTTATAATTAAAGGGCAAAATAGTAATTTTATGATTAAAGGACGAAATGATAATTTTACAATCTAAGGGCAGAATGGTAATTTGGAAATTAAAGGAGGTAAGATAGTAATTTTATAATTAATGAATAAATGGAAAAGTTATAAGTAAAAGGGCGATATGGTAAATTTGAAGGTAAAGGGGTAAAATGGTAAATTTGAAGGTAAAGGGGTAAAACGGTAATTGTGTAAATCAAAGGGGTAAAAGTGAACATTGGAAAGGAGTAAATTGGAAATAATAATTATTGAGAAGGGTAAGATAATAAGTTAAATAACTAAAGGGTAATTTGATAATTAATAGTAGAGAAGGGTAAAATGGTAAATATGATAAATGTGAGGGGTAAGTTGGTAATTCAACCGACTGGAGGGTATTTTCGTAATTTCGGATAATGGAGTAGGGTAGTTTGGTAATTATGACAATTAAGAAGGGCAATTCGGTAACTTAAATAACTAAAGGGTAATTTGGTAAATTTAATAACGGAGAAGGGATATTATGATCATATGCAAGGGTAATTTGGAAATTTGACCAACTCAAGGATAATTTATTAATTATAATAAAGGAGAAAGAGGCAAAGTGGTAATCTAACCAATTAATTGGAAAGTATATTAAGTGTAATAATTATTAAGGGGGAATTAATGTCCTAATAAGTATGATAAATAATTTAGTAACCTAAATCGAATAAGGGATAACTTGGTGATTTTGTAACAAGGAGGTTAACATGGTAATTTATCAAATAAGAAAGGGTGACGTAGTGATTTTATATGTAAAAGGGTAAATAAGTAGGTTGTATCCAGTATATCATTATGATTGTGGAATTCGTAACATGGCTCTAGTAGTGTTGGTTAACGAGGTAAGAATGTCTGATGATTAGTAAGTATCGCGAGATTGAGTTTTAATTCGGAATTAGATGAGTTTAGGATGGCCTTAATGATTCTCCTATGTTACTTTGGATGACCATCTGAATAAGAAATTTCTGATGATATCTGAACGATTAAAAGAGGAGAATTATCTTATTGTTGTGCCTTTCTGATCACCCTTAATTAAGACACTAATACTTAAAGTGAGAGACCTCGAGATCGGGAATGGTGACTCCTTAGGGGTCGCTACCCTAAGGACGTGGTTTAGTCCACGATTATTATGGTATTTGCTGGTGTGCCTTTGTGCCCCAGCCAGGCCCTATATCTACTCTATCTAGCTCTACGGACCTAGTTAGGGGGTATGCATACTTAAGGATTAGGTGTCCTTGTCAGTAGGGTACTGAGTTAGCTTTATGCACCAATACGACCAGGGTACCTTTGCGTCCCTGGGTTACTAGTTGAAGGGTACTGAGTTGCTTTTATGCACCAGTGCGACTGGTGTACCTTTGTGTCCCGGGTTCTTGATCTCCCTATCGAGGCAAATAAAATGGAATTGTTGTGCTGAATAAAAGGGAAAATACTAATTGTTAAAGTGAAGGATTAACGAGCCGGGACCAGTTGATTTATATGATATTGAGTACCGGTCCACCGGTTATAATAGTGGCCAGGAGCGTTGTGTCCTGGGTGATGATTCTTTATATCCCGGTCCACCGGTTAAAATAGTGGCCAGGAGCGTTGTGCCTTGGGTGATGATTCATTATAAATCCCGGTCCACCGGTTATAATAGTGGCCAGGAGCATTGTGCCCTGGATGATGATTCTTTATATATTCCGGTCCACCGGCAATAATAGTGGGGGTCCCAAGCTCAATAAGATTTATTTTGGATGTGAATTAGTTATGGAAAGATACTAGTCATTGAGACGATTGATTAATGGCCTCAAGGCCCGAAAAATATCTCGATTACGGATCATGGCCTATTTGATACTGGTTGATTGATTATTGAATATATGAAAGTGAATTTTACGTATACGCTATTAATGTATGATTGAGTTATTGGATGTACAAATAATTGGATCTGAATACCATGTTTATACCTATGGTCATATCTGAATGTAGTAGTGTCATGTGTAATATGGCGTGCCTGTATTTTAAGTGTGTTTTTAAAGGGTTACTCAGTACCGTAGTACTGAAGGGTTCCCTTCCTGGGGCCCCTGCCTATTCAATGGGCAGTACCCCTTGCAGGTTGTGTTCAAGTGCTATTCCAGTGGGCCCTTGGGGAGAGCGTAAGGTACTGTCCGGAAATTTTTAGGGTTTTAATTTATCTCCTTTAAATTCAACATATTTGTCATTTTGTAATCACCGTGGTTGAATGTTTCTCTTGTAAAGTATTTACTGTGCTACTCTGATCTTCGAATGCTTAAGTTCTCGTAAAATTTTATTTAACTTTTTTAGCCTTAGCACTTAGTACTGGAACGGTATGAGTGAACCGGTCTAGTACTAAGTGTGGCGGTAATACTCCCAAAATTCACGGTTTGTTAAATCGCTTCCGCTAAATTTCTTTTAATTAACGAAATTTTTCAGTAGTGAATTTTGGGGGTGTTACAGTGTGGACTTTGTTGTGATTTGTGATATCACTTGTAATATGATTTAATGCTTTAATATTTTGTTCAAGCCTTCTTCTCCAACTCTCAGGGTAGATGTTGGGACTTAGTGGGCAAGTTGTCCTTGGTTATATTTTTTACTCAGTACCTATTTTGTCCTCTATCGTCTTGAGATTGGTAGGAGGTATGCACATATCTTTGAGTTATAGTATTATTCTATTGCAAGTCGGTATTACATCAGTGTCTAGTTGATGTGGGTGAGGTATCCTAGTATAAGCCCCTTCGTGTACTTCTATCACGTGTAGTGGGTGTGGTATCCCAATTTATAGTAGGTGCACTTAATGTGTTGTGGGTGTGGTATCCCCGATTAAATCCCCTTCGATGTATCTTGACCTTATGTGATGGGTTTAGTATCTTATTGTGATTATTTATGCTGCATTAACTTTCTTGATGGTGGAGAATTGTGTATGCTCAAACGAACTATCACATTAACCAAAAACTATAAAGTCACTAATGGAAGAATTCTAAAATAGTTTACATTGTATGGATTGCATGTATTTATCATATTTCTATACTTCCATAAATTCCATGCAACAATGCCTTATTGTACTTGAGTTATACTAATATGATATCACCATACTATTATATGACTTCAATGTCCTACATGAGCCTTACCATGTTTAAGGTAGTATGTTTTACTAGTATTTTACCATACTAATACTGCACCTATATGGTCACTGTGATGATCAGGTTTCTAGTCCTAGGAGTAGAGGATGATTTGCAGGTTTATGACTCCTAGTTAGAGTATAGTGAGGGTGATGATGTGGGTCATTATCATGACATTTCTTAAGGTTGGAGGTTTATATATATATCTCTAAGACTTAGGTTAACTGATTATTAGTATTTTGCCTACGATATTGGGATGTTTTTATTTTTTTTTGGTTATTTAAGCTCTTAGATCGATTTCCTACATTTTCTTTTGTAAAACTATAAAGTCCATTATATATACGATATTATTGTAGCCTTTAGTATCTTTTTATCACATTAATTTTATGAGCATGCATTCTTTGTTCCATATTCCATTTTGCCTTGCATTAGGCTTGGGTTAGATGATGATCATACATCTCTCATAGTTGATGTGGCAATAATATTCCCTAGTCTTATTTTTCAAACACTTCTACATTATCTTAAAAATAAAATTTTCTAGTTCAAAAATTAAAGGTTTAGAATTTAGGTGAGTGGCTAAGTAAAGTAATGAGGGGAGATTACACTTATTTATAAGAGAAATAGGATCAAGATACGAATTAAAAAATAGTCAAACGTGTAAGGGTTAGAGGGAATGGTTTGGCATCGGTTTTTCTCCGCACAACACCGATAAGGAATGAATGGGAGTTAGTGTTTGGGGCTACTATTGTTTGGGTTGTAGGGGAAAATGAAGTTTTTAGTGGATGTGAAGGGAAATAAAAATAGAAAAAAAAAAGCCATGCAAGAGAAGGAGGTCCATGACCTATACAGAAAGAAAGGAGAAAAGGGGATCGAGACAGGAGGAGAAAGGTAAAAAGATCAAAGAAAAAGTAGAAAAAAAGGGAAAAGGAGAAAGAAAAAAGGAAAAGAAAAAAATTTAAGTTTAGGATTATAATTTTTGTTTGAATTTATGATTAGGGAATTAAGATTAAATTAGTTTATCAATCATAGGTTTAGAATATAGGTTAGATTTAGAACTAATTAATTAAAATAGGATAAAAATATCAATTATTTGATATTAAGAGTATGTCAAAATATTAACTAATTAGGATTAATGTTAGGTTAAAATTTGATATATTACATATTATGTTATCCATAATATAAACATGAAATTAGAATTGTTCTTGCTTTTATATGTTGTTAATTCTCAACGATGGACTTTGATCTTTTTAAGCTACTTTGTTTGCTTTCATCACTATGTACATTATTGCTACTAATGAATGCAAACTTGTGGCTACTTATTTTGATATTGTGTTTTGTAGCTGCTTAGAAAAGTACTAGCTTATTAAATCATGCAACAATGGAAGGAAGTTATATGTTGCATAGATCAAGATGTAAGCCTATATATGTGGATACCCACCCACAGGTCTTGGTTTCAAATAGAGATGAATGAAAACTAATATGTAATTTCCTCCTTAGACATGATTGTTGGTATATAGTCATTGTAAACAGTTGTTGTTAGGAATTTTTATTTTATTTTTATTGGAAACATTATACATAAATATGATATTACATTCCTTGGTTATTTTTTTATCTATATATTTGTCAATATAAAGTTATTTGTACAAATTATGAGAAAAGGAAAAAATAGAGAAAAAAGTAATGATAGTATTAAATGGCTAAACAAAAAGTCTATGGCAATACCTCTGATATTGCTAGTATTTACATGAAAAGGGGACAATTAATTTGAAATACCATATAAATAGGGTAATATGTTATCCTTGGAATTAAAACCAGGCCTAGGCCTACCTCAATATGGAAGAATATAATACCATATTCATATATAAGGCTAAATGAGGATCCACCCAAAATAAAATGGTAATAGGAGGAGCAACCCACTAGATGTATATATTGATCCAAGTCTCTCATATTTATCAACAATGCAGTATTTTTTATTCGCACTCAACATTCCTCTTGTAAAACAAAGTGGCACATAGTGTCCCTTCCTTTCGAATACAATGCTCAATTGAGTCTACTACTCATCCTCACTCCATTGGTGGAGGATACAAGTTACGTGAGTTCTTAGAGTATCAACTTACCTTGAGAGTTCCATCGTTTTTCTAAGCCAACAAGGTTGTTCGAAAAAAGTATTAGACAACTATTGTTCAAGATTTTGAAGATACTAACTTAGGCCCAAAGAAAGGCTTTGATATCACTTGATGGAAACAAAAATTGTTGTTTGACCAAGACTAATTGGAAATAACCCAAAACAAATCACATATATGCCTAAGTGAGGCTCCGTTCTAAAATCAATTATTAATTAGAGCAACCTATAGATTTATCTATCGATATATTTCTATGTTATATATCAATGTATGATTTTTTTTTTATTTGCACCCTCAATGTTAAAATTTGTCAATGTTGATTATGTTCAATGAGTCGAAGGCAATAAAACTTCGTTGTCTTTGATTTAACTAAGAAAGAACAATAATTTAGCCCTTGGTTATTTAGAATAAAGAGGGCAATATATGTTACACTACTCGTGTCAAACAAAAGAGCATAAAAATAAATAATTTCCGTATAGATGTTATGCAATGCATCCAATGTGATAATGTCGGTAATATATATGTATATATCCTTAAAAGAAATATTGGACAATACTCTTATCAAATAGGGCAATATATATTCTCCTCTTTGACGATAATTTTTTGGGTGAGAATAGATGGAGAGGACAGCGCTTAAAATTATTGGAGCAAGGGACTTGGAAACCAGTCCGCCGAGGCAAAACCGGAAGATGAGGAAGTCTTTTTGATGCTGTTGGTTCTTGGTAGTCATTGCGGTGCATGTATTTATTGACGACGACGCGTGGGAGATAACCATTAAGAAAGACTTGCGCCAATAATATGGGTAGTGCACAAGTAGCTTCATTATTCTCAATAAACTTGTTTCAAAAATCTTATCACAACAATTGTATTTGCTAATGCATAACAACAGGAAGGACGCGGCGGCGACCAATTTCCTGTTTCATGCTTCGCTAAAGTCGTAATTAAATAAGGACTGCATAGTTTATGCACAACTTAATTAGTCACATTATTAAAACGGTATTAGTAACAGTTGGATAATTCCTCAGACCACTTTTAATACAATTTTAGTCTAGTTGTACCCCCCAGCAAAAGTTTTCATGGAAGAATCTGGATTGCTACAAGTGGCACGATAAAAAAAAAACTCAGAAATAAAATTATATTTGAAAACTCTTCCCCTTAGAAATAGTAAAGATAGAATTGATTAAAAGGACATATAACATAGTGTGCAATATTTAAGCATTCATGTGGGCTTTAAAGGTATTGCTGTAGTTTCCTACCTATGTTTTGGATTAGTAAAGTTGGACAGCGCTGTAGAAGATGCTTGAGGTAGTAAGTACATGATTCTACTAGGCTGATCTACAAGGTAACAAAAGGAAAGCAGATATTAGGTTCTTTTTCCTATTGGCTATTTATGGCCAGCTTTTCTCGTGTTTTAATCAACAGCTAGTTTTCTCTACATATCATTCTCTCCACCTTCTGTATAAGTGTTTATTCTCATGAAGAACAGGTAGCTTTGTGATATTGTATTTTTCGAATGTTTGAGCATCAATTATTTTTTTTAAAAAAAGGAAGAAAAAGAAACAATATTACTAACACGAGTAGGAACAAACATGCGATTATTAATTAAATGAAATATTTTTTTCTCTCTCCTAAACTTATTGAATTTGACCAAAGCCAAAGCCACGAACACGTACCCAATTGGAATTAGAAATTAACAAGCGATCTTTGCCGGAAAATTAAAAAAATGAAAAAAAAAATTATAATGAAGCCAAGCCTCCTAATTAATGCGCCATATGCTAAGTAAGCCGACTTAAAACGGCATGAATAGTATAAACAGCAAACTGACACTTTCAGTGATGGAAAATTAATTTCCTAGCCCATTATATTGGAAAGGAAAATCAATGATGACGAGAAAATAAATGGATATACACCCAATCCCAACCCCAACATTTGCATCAAAAATAAGATTTAAAAGGTTGAGCAAAATTGTACATATCATTGCCGATATACAACTTCATTGAGACCCAAATTAACAAACAAAGTTTCTTGTATCGAAAATAGATACCCGTGCACTGCTACATTCAACTTAGAATATTTTCTAACTCTAAAAGTTATTGTAATTTCCATTTTTCAAAACATAATAATTTAATTAAGATTTGTATTATTTAAAAATAAAGCTACATTATCTTGAAAAAAATTATTGCAACCTTTACAAATTTAGATGCCTTAGTGACATAGGGTTTGGAGCTAGGGAATGCTAATATTCAAAAGTCTAGTTAGATAGTTGGTTTACTTGGCTTCAGCCATGACTTATTTCTATTGGTGGTTATTTAGCTTTACCAAAGATCTATGTCCGTAGGTAGTTATTTGGCTTGACCGGACTTTATTTCCTCTTATTTTGTGTATCTTCCATTGTATTGTGAAATAATGAGGTGACAATATGGTTAATTTCTCAAAAAAGATCAATAGCATATAAAACAAAATTGCCTAATAGTGAATGTAAACTTAGGAAATTGACCTAATGGGAAATTTATGTGAGCAGATGATAGAAGGTCTTGTGAGTTGTTTGAATAACTTGCTTACTTGATTATAAGTTGCTACCTACGATATTTATAATTAATGTTAAGCACAAATACTTATGATTTGCCTATGGTTTTGCTAGTTATAAAATCCTGATTCATTCCATGTTCATTATAGCGCATGTGAACCTTACTTTATCAATTAACCATGATATTGTGCCTTTGAGTGATATTTATTTTATCTTATCCTTCCATGCTTATAACTCACGCTAAGGAGGTTACTTCGCTTACTCGATACATTGCATATTTATATTTTTGTTTTTTGGGTTACCTTCTCAATTCTACAAGTAGAAGATCATCTACAGGCTTTTGAGGGTGGCAAGTAGTCGACCTACCTTTATGTTTACTAGGGGCATGTGAGTGTGGACAACTACACACCATTTTATTAGCCCTTGAGGGATAAAAGTTTAGTTTTTTCCTAGCATCATTATCTTTCGACTATATTTTAACATTATTGACTTACTCTCTATCATGTATTTCAAATGACTTGGGGACCCGACATGGGCCTGTGTTGTAAACAATTATGTTTCATATTTCTATACTATATTTCTTATATACTCAATTTCTTATAATTTGTTTGGTTAAATTTTTTTTAGGCTTATATATAGCATAGGACAAGCAGTGGACACTAATCATGTTAGGTACGGTAGTAACAAACTTATTCTACATTTTTTAAACAAATTTTTTGGGTACTGAAAAATATGGGCATTAAAAGTCAATAGGAGGAAGAGGGAATCTTGAAAGAGTTTATGTGAGTTTCTAAGTAAAGTAATGAGAGGAGATGAGGCATATTTATAGGGGGAACAAGCCTGAGAATGCGATTTAAAAAATGATCGTAGGTCTGAAGGTTAGGGGGCTTGGTTTGGCATGGGTTTATCTCCATGTGGCACCCACTATGAAGGAAAATGAATTGGTATGCTAGGAAGCTATAGACTAGGTTGTAGGGGTACACATAAGAGTAGTGGGTGAGAAGTGAAATGAAAGGAAAAAGGGAAGGTCATGTGAGAGAAGAAGGTATATAGCCTGAAGAGGAATTAAGTGGAAAAGGAGATTAGGAGAAAAGGAGAAGGAAAAAGAATGAGAGAAAAAAAAAAGATTTGAGTGTTAGGATTAGAATTTGATTCAAATAAAATATTGGAAAATTAGGGTGAAATTAATTTATCAATCATTTAGGTTAGGGTTATGAAAAAATATCAACTACCTAAGATTATGGTTAGAATTACAATTATGGAATGAATGTAGGATAAAAAACCAATTATCTCGTATTTGGATGAGCTTCAAATATTGATTAAAGTGTATTAGGTTTGAGGTGAAAATTTGTTGTATTACACATTATGTTATCTATAGTACAAACCTAAAATTATGGATCTTCTTGCTTTTATATGTTGTTGTTATTTATCGTTGATGGACTTTCATCTTTCTAATCTACCTTTTTTGCTTTTATCATTATGCACATTATCACTACTAATGTATGTTAACTTGGGACTGCTAATTCCTAATTGGTTTTTTGTAGTTACACAAAAAAGTAATAGCTCATGAAATTACGGACGAAAGGATGGAAGTTATACCATGTGTAGATCAAGATGTAAGCGGACGCATAAAGATATTTATTGACAAGTTTTAGTTTGGAATAGACACGATTGTAAATGAATATTGAAATTCCTAGTTAGAAATGATTATTGGTGTGTATTGAGCCTAATAAAAATGTTGCTGGGAATTTGTTACGTTTATTGGAACTTTTATACTTAAATATGAGATTCCATTCCTTTTTTGATTTTTTTTTCTAACTATACATGTTTTATTATAAAGGTAGTTGTACAAATTATTAGAAAATAGAGAGAGAAAAAATATAAAAAGAGATATCATCGTATTAAAATGCAAAATATAATATAAACTAATACCTTCTAGTTTGCCTATATTGACATGAATAAAAGAGAGCAGTTAAGTTGCTTTCAGAGACTTTATAAATTGGGTAATATGGTATGTTTCAAATAAAATGTAAGACTAGGCCAAGCCTAATTAGGAAGAATTTATGACCATAATCATATATAAGGATAAGTGTCATCCATATAAAATAAATTGGTAGTATTAGGATTGTCCACTAGACTTATATATTGATCTAATTTCCTCATATTTATCAATGTGATGTTCTTTATCCGCACTCAAATTTTCTCCCCTGGAAGAAAGCAACACACAACCTCCACTTATTGTGAAGACTATGCTCAATCGAGTTAAATACTCACATTAACTCTATTAATGGAGGGCAAGGCTTACATGTATCATCAGAACATCAAATTACCTTGAGAACTCCATCATCGTTCTAAACAAACTCAGTATTTCTAGTAGTGCGTTCAACAACTTTTGTTGAAAATTTTGAGGATAACTGCTCAGGCCTAAAACTAGGTTTAGATACCAATTAGGATATGCTTGGGATAAGGTAAATAGATTAAGGGGGAATGATTAAGGGAAAAATAATTAAGGGATAAAATTTATCCACCTTTCTTGTTTGGTATGTGAGGGTAAATTATTCTAGGAAATATTTTCCATATGTTTGGTTTAGGAGGAATAACTTATGTCAGAATAATATTTTCTTTCACTTCATTAGCATGAAAAATTAGTAATATTTTTATTAGATATAGAATATAAATAATTATTTATCATATAAATCAAAATTTAATATATTAAATTTTTTAATACTACTACCGGGGTTTGGAGGAAATATTATCTATCCTAGACATACTTAATAATACCTACAGCAATAAACAAGCAATTAAGAAAAGTTGAAGGAACAGGGACAGTAGAAACAGCCTGGAAACCAAAGGCAGTGACAAGCGTATCGTTCATTGCTAGTGCTGGAACCTGTACAAGAAATGGTAGGAGGTAGGAAAAGGAGGCTAGTAGCAGTAAAGTTAGGAGGAGCACACATCCGCGTTCTTTCAGGAAAAGAAAATAGAACAAATACTCTCTGCAGAAACAGAGTCATCAATTGCTACTCCACTATTTTGGAGTGCTACTACTAAGTCTTAGATAAGCAGGCTTCAAAAAGTAGGGGTAGAGGATAGTGTCGATAGGCGGAAGAAGATTTACTCGATGGTCCAAATGAGTAAATTTTTTCCCTCGCCTAGTAGCATATTTTTACTCCAAAAAAAAAATTTCCATACCAAACATAAGAGAGAAAGGAAATAATTTTCCATCTAATTTTTACACCTACTTTATCCCCATACCAAACATAGCCTTAATGGGAATAAAAACTATCCTTAAACCAAGCAAGATTAGAAAGAAAATAGACCATGTTCATATATAACCCTACCTAAGCTTCCATTTGAAAATCAATTAATAAGGGGAGTAGCTAATAGATTTATATACTCATCTACTTCCCTCTTATTTGTTCATATGAGAATTTTCTATTTGCACCCTACATGTTAAAATTTACCTTTATTGATTTTGTTCAAAGAAGACAATGTGATAAAAAATTTTGTATTTGTTTTTAACATAGAGAGGTAATAACTTTGCTGTTGTTGATTTAGATCAAAGAGGGTAACAAATATTACTTGTGTCAAATCAAAGAGAGCAAACCTAGCTTACATAAGCAAGGTCTGGTTGATTGTAAGATATTAGATACATAAGATGAAACTCCATCATGAATGATGTCATCAAAGGGAATTACTTCTGCTACTCACACCCTCAGACACCCTAAGTATGTGTCTAAAGAAGATTTCCTCACAATGCAACACGTTGAGGTGATCTCTATTAGTGGTGCCATGAAGGTTTTTACTATCTTCATGGATAACATAGCTTAAGGGATCAAAATGATGAATTGAGAGAGATCATCAAAGTAGTAGGGAAGGTTTTCAATATCTTCATTAGCAAGAAGAAGAGAAAGGTTTCTAATATTTATTTTGGCTTCATTCAATATAACAGGGAGGAGGAAGATGTAGAAGTGGTGAGGAAGACAAAAGGAAATCTTCTGCATGGGATTAGGTTGTACATGAGAATGGCTAGATTTAGGAATAAGGAGAGCTCAGGCTTGAACACTTAGGAAAGTGGCTGAAGAGCTAACAAGAAGAAGGACCATAGAGTGTGGAGACCAGCATTGAGGGACTCAAGGTTCTATGCCATGATAACGAAAGAGGAAACCTATGCTTACCATGGGAAACCAAAGAAGCTTAGAATTATCCACCATAGGGAGGATAAGGAAGCCCTGGAATGGTTGGAGTGAAATGTCATTGTGGAGTCTAACCAAGCACTCCTCCTAAACATTATCATTCCTGATCTTTTGAGATCTTGGAGCTCATTCAGTAAGGTAAGGGACATGGGGTAGTACACGTTCTTCATTACCTTTGAATCATAGGAGGAATGCTAGAAAGATTTGGAGGAGAATAACATGTTTTTCTTACAATTCCCAATTGTGAGGAGATGGAGGAAAGATGATACTTGTAGGATAAGGTGCACTTGGATGGAGATTAGAGGTTTTTTCCCAATTTCTTAGAAGGAAGAGTTCCTCTGAAAACTTGCTCAACCATGAGGAAAATGGGTGTGATGGGAGGAAGAAGGGGATTTTGGGCTATCTATGGAGGCAACTAGATGTCTTCTCAACACATCTCAATTGGAGGATATTAAGAAGAAGGTTTTGGTGTAGATAGAAGGGACGGAAGTAAAAGTAGTAGCTCAGGAAATTGGCCAATGATTCTTCCTATGGTAACAATGCAAAGAGGTCAGAAAAAAAGGTTGGCCGGATTTTTTATCATCTGGAGAAGAAGAAAAATGGACCACTCAATAGGAATCCCATATAGGTATGGACAATGTTGCGCCATTCTTCAATAGAGCTCATGTGCAGGTGCAGGGCTCAAGGGAGATAGATGTTTTGGCATCCATGAAAATGAAACAGGGGAAGAGGAAGATTTGATCATGCCAACACTATGGGGAGAGGAAACAAACATAACTAACATGGGGTTTTTGAGTGTATTGGAATAAGGCAAGAAGGTGATGGTAGGTTTTATGTTTGAACCAAAAATGTCACAGGCAACAACGAGGGATTTCAAGAAGGCTATCTAAAATGCCCCGAAATTTTCTAATTTTAAACATTATATTTAAATAAGGTTGTATTTGAAAATTTAAGTTAATAAATTATTTTATTAAAAATAAAAGGAAATTTATTAAGGAAAATTAATAAGAAATTTTATAAATATGTTAGGCAAAGGAAATTTGGGCATATTATCTAATTAAAGATTTAGATTTGGGAATTTATTTAAATTAAGTAAGATAAAATAGTTTCAAATTAATTTTAATTTTATAAGTAATTAAATTAAATAAAACTTGAGCGATATATTAATTTAAAATGGAAATTTTGGAAAAATCCTTTAAAAAGCCTATTTTAGCCTAAAAAGGGATTTAAAATTTATTTTATTTAAATATTATTAATTTTAAATATCCTAAATATTCAGATTTACTTAATTTGATCCAACCTAATTATTTCTCTTTTCTTTTTTCCCTTTTTCCTTTTCTTTTCTTTTTTTTTCCTTTTTCTTTCCTTTTCTTTCTTTTTCTTCTTCTTTGCCTAATTGGGCCTGTTGCGCAGCCTAATTCCTTTTCTTCTTTCCTTTTTCTTTGGCGTGGCCCAGCCCACGCATCGTCGTCGCCCTACCTCTCTCCACTCAGCATTTTACTTCTTCTTCCTCTCAAACGCTGCGTTTGATTTTCATTTTTTTTACTGTTGCGCGCCAGCCCCCAGAACGTCGTTCTTTATCCTTTTTACACTAAAAAATCGTCGTTCTATTTAAACAGCTTAAACCTTGCACCCGACCGGCCCGGTCTCCTCTTCTTTTCTCCTTTCCTTTCTATGCCAAACCGTCGGTCCAACCTTCCCCATCTTCTTCTTCCTCTCCCGCGCGACGCCATAACCGCAAGCTGCCTCCTTTCTCCCCAAAAATGGTGCTGCCGGCCACCCGTGGCGTAACCGACATTTCTCCCGCCCATTTTCTTCCTCTCGACACACCCTTCCATTTGCATTGCCCCACTCTCCATTTCATCCCCACGTTTTCCCCCCTTTCCCTCTCGAAGGTCGGGCACAATTTTGAATTTGTGCCGCCCGACAAACGGCAAAACCAACCCATTTTCCCACCGAAATTGATCTTTTGGTAACCTCCACAACCCGAGCCTACCCTCCACTACTATAAATACCCCACATTTGGCCTGAAATCGAGCTTCCTTTTTCCCAAAACCCTAAGTACCAGTCTGTGCTCCACCTTGACTTTAGACGCCTCGTTCTCCTCCGATAGCCAACATCGTCACCTTTTCTCCCTCCCAATCTCTTCCCTGCAACACCTTCTAATTAACTAAACCATCTACAACCTTCGATTCACCTTGTACAAGCCTCCATAATCGTGCAAAGTTGACTAGTTGTCTCACTAGAAAATTTCACCCCGACACCTTGAACCACCATCCACCACCACATCTGCCGCTTTTACCACCTTCCAAGACAACCAATAACTCCTGATAAGTCCCCTCCACCGACCTATAATTTTATTTTATTTTTCTCCTTTCCTCTCACCTCTTTTTCTTTATTTTTACCCCTCTTAGATCCATTTTTCGGCCACCTTCGGGAACCACTGCCGGTGCCACCCATACCCTCCAACTCAAGGTGAAACCCTATACCTTTTAAACACTTACTTTCTATTTATTGATAATTATTATGTTTTTATCCTAATTTTTAATTTTAATTCAAGTTTAATTATTATCATTATAATTATTATTATTATTGCTATCAACTAAATTCTAATTTATAAATTTGTTTGACAGGTCTGGGAGTATTATTGAGTAAGATAAATTCTTATTTAATGGAATTATTACATGTTTACTATTATTATTAATAATATTAATAATAATATTATTATTAGTGTAATTATTTAATTAATGTTGTAAATTATTTCAGGAGGGAGAGAAACCAAAAATTTTAATTATGCCTCGCGCTTTTACTTTTTATTAATATTATTAACATTTTTAGCATTATTTCTAATTATATTATTATTATTATCTTTATTAACTTTATATTATAAGCATATACAATATTAATATCATTATTAAATTTTTGAATTGTGTTATTATTAAATGGAGTGATTTTGAAAGCCACCTTAAAATTTTAAGAATTATGGTATTATTAATATTAATATTCTACTAATAAGAGTGTTATTAATATTATTTTACTTTTATTATTATTATTGTTATTTTTACTACTATTTTGGTGAAGGGTAGAAATCCTTGTATCACCACCCTTTCGATTGAAAATAATAATCTATTTGTATTTTTAAGTAATATTGTTTATAGTTAATTATTGTGTAGTATTGTTTTAATTAAAAACCAAATCTTAGAATAATTTAGAGAATAATAAAATTTTATAAGGGAGCCTAATCCTAGTATATCTTTTTATATAATTGGTGAACTCAGTCAAACCCCTCAAGTGGAATAGGAGCATGCACCAAGACCGGTGTTGTCTTAGGTAAGGGTTTACTAAAGCCATTTATGTGTTGGTATGCGCTATGTGTTTGATATGCTATGTATTTTATGTTCCTTATTATTAATTATTTTGTATGTGGCATGATTATAGAGTTGAAGTACGTTGGTGTGAATAAAGTGTGGCATGAGACTTATGTGTATATTTATGTTACTTTTGTATGAAATGGCATTAAGACATGCATGTTAAGGTGGTAAAAATCTTGATGGGAAGTGTAACAATATGTCGTTAGGGTTTTGCATGGGATAGTATGGTGTTAGGGGTTTGCATGAAGTAGCATGATGTTAGGGTTTTGCATGGAATGGTAGGGAGTTAGTGTTTACATGAAATGGCTTGATGTTAGGGTTTGCATGGAAACATGTCTATATGGAGCTAGGATTTGCACATGAATTGGGGTTGCATGGAAGTGTGGTACGTGGAGTTAGAGTTTGCATATGGATTAGGGTTGCATGGAAGTGTTGTCTACGTGAAGCTAGGGTTTGCACGTGGAGTTAGGGTTTGCATGTGGATTAGGGTTGCATGGAAGGGTTGTCTACGTGAAGCTAGGGTTTGCATGTGGTTAGGGTTTGCATGGAGGTATGGTTTAAGTGGTGTTAGGGCTTACATGGAGATAGGGTTTGTATAGGAGCTAGGGTATGCATGAGAAGATGGTTTACGTAGAGTTAGGGTTTCATGGTAGCTAAAGTTGTAGTGGTATTGGGATATGTTGTGACTAAGTATGATGGGATGATTAACTAGGGTTGAAGTGGTTAACCTGAGTTGATGAGTAAGCATGATAGAAACCTAATTTGCATGTCTTGAAATGAACATCTGAATAAGATACATAAATTATTAAATACGTAAAGTGGAAGATGTTGAGCCGGGCCCACACCGATCCACCGGCTATAATAGTGGCAGAGAATACTTCCCTCGCGACCGATCCACCGGCTATAATAGTGGCAGGGCATATACCCTCGCGACCGATCCACCAGCTATAATAGTGGGGGATCCCGAGCTCAACAAACCAAACTATATATATGTTGATTAAGATTTGGGAAGATACTAATTACTTACAGTGGAACACCGTATGAGAAAGGGGCCAGACCGATCCACCGGTATATAATAGTGGCAGGGTATATTACCCTCGCGACCGATCCACCGGCTAAAATAGTGGGGCTCCCATACTTGTATGGACCTGATAAAGAATATGGTGTGTATCAACTTTTGATAAAAGATATAGTGTGTATCGACTCCTGATAAAAGAAAGAGTAAATCATTAATCTAGATCTTTTTGGGCCTGATATGTGGACTTGCTGATATTAAGCTATGGATTTCATTTTATACTTCTATATATCATATGTGTGGGTTTGTAAATGTATGTTGATCATTATCCTACACGAATGAATGTGTTCTATGTCAGCCTTAGTATTCGGTCACCTTACTAAGTACGTAGTGTACCGATCACCCGTTTCATGGGTGCTGCTCATTCCCACGAGAAGAAGGCTCGTCTGATCTATTGCAGGTAGGAGATATTTACTTTGATGCTATCGATGTCTATGGACATCAGGAGGGGCAAAGTGATAGCTGTAGGAAGAGTAGATTGAAGTTATTTAGTTGGTAAAGGGTTTTATCAAGAAGGAGAGGTTAGAAGTAGTTTTTAGGAAGTTGATCATGTTGAGGTAATCAAAACTTGGAAGTTTAGATGAGAGTTGGGATTTTCATCAAATGTGAAGGATGTTTGGGTGGAGAGATTAACCACTTTAAGGAGGTGCCAAAGAATTACTAGGAAAAGGCATCTCTAGGCAAGATTGAGTTGAATGGGGTTTGATTGTGATTAGATCCTGATATGATCATTATTAGTTGGAATGTCAGGGGAATTGGAGCTCCGAGTAAGCTCTCTAGCATTCAATCTATTATAGCTAGAGAGAAGCTATGGATTCTAGGTTTGGTAGAAATAATACATCATTCCTTATCAAATGCATAAAGGAATAGAGTTTGGTGAAATGGGTGAGTAGAGTGTAGGGAGTCTCAAGCACAAGGTAGGAGTGGAGGCCTGATTATCGGATGAGACGCCCAAATTTTTAGTGTTAGGTTTTCTAAAATTGGTAATAGATCGATCTTGCTTGAAAGTGTATGCCTCCTCTCTCTTTTGAGTGTGTCATTCTTTTGGTTTATTGTTTCCTTGAGCCATAAGAAAGAAGAGTCCTTTTGGAGGAATTATAATCTGTAAGACAACATTGTTCTGCCCCAATGCTTGTAATGGGTGATTTTAATGAAGTTAAGCAACCAAGAAAAAGGTAAGGGGGTTGGACAAAAAGTGGCAGTACTAGATTTTTCTATAATGGGATTGATAGAATGGGGTTATTGATGTGGTTCCTAATAATGTGAAGTTTACTTAGTATAGGGCTGGTTCTGCAAGCCTCCTCAATTGATTCTTGGTTGATCCATCTTGGTTATCATCTTATCTAGCTCTTACATGTATAGGTCTCATGTTGTCTTTGTTTAATCATAATCCTATCCGCCTTAGTACCAAAAAGGTAAGGGAGGGTGCAAAACCATTCAGATCTTGTAATATGTGGTTTTCTCATCCATAATTTCGTAGATTTATAGAGGAGTGCAGAATAAAATTGGTGGCGGTCTCATGTCAAGATAAAATTAAGAAGCTTAAGAATCTACCTAGGGAGTTGAATAAGAAGGTTTTCTAGGATAATGAATTGAAGATCAGAACTTTAGAACAAGAGCTAGAGAAGGTGGTTGTTTCTAGAGAGTTTGAGTTTTTAGATGATGTGCATATGGTAAGGAAAGTAGCCCTCCAGAAACAATTATGGATGCGGGATAAGAGGAAAGAAGCTCATTGGCTCCAAATCTCAAGAGTTAGGGGTTTCTAGGAAAGGGATAGGAATGCCAAATACTTCCACAACGTAGCTACTATGAGAAAGAAGAGGGCTATAATTAACAATCTTATAGAGAAAGACCAGGTGATATTAGACCCAAAAAGGATAAAGGATTTGATCATCTCCTATTTTAAAGACTCTATAAAGATCCTGATCTTCTAGAAATTAGGATCTCAATAGAGGGATTCTATAGGCTCACAACTGAGTAGAGTTGGTTTTTGGAAAGCCTTCCATAGAGAGAGGAAGTTTAAAAGGTAGTGTGAGCATGTGAGCCATTAAAGGCACCAAGGTATGATGGTTATCATATAGGTTTCATACATAAGATGTGGGGCATTATGGGGAAAGAGTTTACGTATTCTGTACTCGAGTTTTTCAGTTCTAGTTGCTTGGTGCATACGCTAAATAACACATTAATCACCTTGATTCCCAAAGTAGAAGATGTGATGGAGTTCAGCCAATTCAAACCTATATGTTTGATAGGGTGTATCTATAAGGTTATTTCAAAGATCTTGGAAAACATGCTCAAACAGGTAGTAGAGAGCCTAGTTAGCATCTCTCAATCAACCTTCTTTGAGGATAGAAGTATTTTTTACGGAGCTTTGGTCGCCAATGAGATCATTTAATGGTTTAAGAAGAATAAGGCATTGGAATGAATGATGATTAAGTTGGACTTTCTAAAGGATTATAATAGATGGGACTTCATTGATAACATTCTAGGGATAACAGGCTTTGGTAAGGTTTGGAGAAGGTGGATAAAAGAGTGCCTATCAACGGCTAGTAATTTAGTTTTGGTGAATGGCTTGCCAACCTCTCCTTTCAAGATGAAAAGGGGCCTCAAGTAAAGGGATCGCATATCCCCCTTTCTCTTTATTCTAATTATTGAAGCCTTCAATTAGCTTATCAAGAGAGGTAGTGCTAAAGGGTTGATTTAGGGAGTGAGAGTTAGGATAGATAAGATTGAGGTAACTCACCTTCAATTTACGAACGACACTATGATTTTTTGTGAAGCAACACAAAATAATGTCAAGAATTAGAGGAGACTACTGGATTTCTTTTTCCATATCTTAGGGTTGAGCATTAATTTCTCAAAGTCTGAGCTTATCGCATTAGGGGTGGATGCGTGAACACAAGAGGAGGCCATAGATATAATGAATTTTAAAATCAAGTTTTTACCCATCAATTAGCTTGGCCTTCCATGAGGGGAAAACATGAGGAATAAACAAACCGAAAAACCAGTGGTTGAAAAGATTAAACAGAGACTAGCTGGGTGAAAGGAAAGGATTCTATCCAAAGCAGGGAGACTAGTGCCTATTAAGAGTATTTTAAGTAGTCTACAGATATAGTATATGTGCCTTTTCACAATACCAAAAGAAATGGTAAGGGTGACCATTAACATCCAAAGGAATTTCTTCTTGGCTGGGAGTGGGGATCGAAAGAAGCTGCCGTTGGTAAAATGGAGTGTGATTCAAATACCTAGAAGCTTGGGTGGCCTAGGGGTCCATAACTTAGTCATGAGGAATAATCTGCTATTGTTTAAATGGTGGTGGAGGTTTTATACAATTGAGGGGACTTCTTGGCAATGGGTCATTTTGTCTATTTATGCCAGTAACCATGATAAAAGGCTAGAGATACTAGAGCAGAGGAAAGGCAGGACACATTTGATTGATATTGTAGAACTTGGAAAGAAGAGCCACATCTTAAATTTAGGTATAAGGATTATTCTGCGAGATGGTCGAAGAGTTAGGTGCTAGTATGATAAGTAGCTAGAACAGGGTATTCCAAAGAGTTTATTTCCTAGGATGTTCTTGGTGTCAGATCAACAAGGCGATAGAATAGTCAATATAGGTTTCTGGGATGGTGTGATGTGGCAATGGAACCTGATGTGGCATCGACAACTATTTAGCTGGGAGGAAGAGTAGGTAGAGTAGCTAGGAAGAATGATTAGGTAGTCTATCTCAAGGAAAGATAGGAGGGATTCGATTAGTTGAGTGTATGATAATAAGGGAATTTTTTCGGTTATATCCTTTTGTGAAACATCACATCAATTATTTAATGATGATGGAAGGGATAAGAGGGAATGCAATAGAATTGGGATCAAAATCGTGCGACCAAAAATTGAACTCATTGCATTGTTTTCCATTCAATAGAGACTTAATACCAAATATAATCTAGCTAGGCTCCATCTTCTTGATATAAGGGAGTTGGGAGGTTCTTTCTACAGGATTGAGAAAGAGTAAGTTAATCATGTGTTCCTTCATTATATAATGATGGGTAAGATCTGGCATGAGATTTGTGACTGGATAGGATATATTATGATAATGCTAAGATCTATTATTGATAATGCACATGTTTGGCTTGGAGGCAAAATGAAGGATCTAAGGGAGCAAATATGAAACGCAATGTATTTTACAATAATGGGGGTTATATAGGATTTTAGAAATAAGATAGTTTTCGAAAATCAATAAGTCTACATTCGATGGATAACTATTTTAGCTAAAATAAGAATAGAGTTTTGGATAAAAAATAGCCTAGAGGATTTTGCATACAGAATTGACGAGGTGGCTTATAACGTGCAAGCCCTTTTTTGAATAGAAAGGGTCTCCCTAAGTTTTTCTTCCTTTTTGTATTTTCCTTATTGTTCTATGTTGTTTTCTTGTCATTTCAATTATCAAAAAAAAAAATCAAAGGGAGCAAAATTTAAAAGTTGCCCTGTACATCTAATACAATGCATTCACCATTGTAGTATGGTGATATATATATATATATATATTGCCTTAACAGACTTGAAGGGCATTTTTTTTTGTCAAATAGGACAATATATATTGTCCTGTTTGATGATAATCCCTGTAGTGAGAATAGATAGAGAGGACAGCCCATAAAATTATTGCTGCTAGGGGCATGGAAACCCGTCTACCCAGGCAAAACCGGAAGCGGAAGAAGTCTTCACGATGCAGTCGCTCCGGTGCTGCTATAAGCTGTTTTATTTGGTTTGCCCTGTATGCTTGATTCGGAAAATAAAATTCGTGGAATTAATGAAATGGGATTTAAGAAGTATTTACTGACGACCAGCATGGGAGATAACAATTTAGGTAGTCCCGTGCAAATGATATAGAAAAAAAAATTAAATAAATAAATAAATAAAAATGAACCCTTACCAATTTCGTCTGCATCGTCCTCTTCTTCAATCTTGATCTGGCAATCACCTTGCTGCTTCAGTAGATTGAGCAGCTCCGCCTTTGGCAAGATCAAATGGTAAAGGAGATCCAACAAGTGGGCGTGCTCAAATTAAAATAAATAACAGTTCTCATGCCGGAGATGTATCCGATATACACCAACAAAAATTACACAGTCACCCAGCCACGCCCTCAGCCGATTCACCGCCACTACAACCCAAACTTCCTTGATATGAGAAAGCAACAGGATTATTACAGGCCGGGGTATGGGTATCAGCTCACCAACCGGGGAAAGGAGGAATGGAAGCGGCTTAACCCACAGAGTGAGTATGGGCGGTTTACAGTCTTCATTGACAACATAGGAAAGGAGGTTGAAGAGAAGGAGGTAAAGGAAATGTTCGACGAAGCTGGGAAGGTGGAGGACGTGTTCATCAGCCGTAAGATTAGAAGAACCTCAACCCTCCACTTCGGTTTTGTCAGATATAAGGGTGAGAAGGAAGCACAGGAGGCAATAAGGAGGTTCGACCAAGTCTTGCTGCATGGGATAAAATTACACGTAAAAATGGCAAGGTTCGGGAGGCAAGTAGGTAGCATGCAGAAAATGCAACACCAACGGGCTGGAGGAGAGAAGGCGATTAAACATGCAGGTTACGATGAAAGGAAAGCCGTGATGCGGGATGGGAGAACATATGCAGAGGTTATAGAAGGAGAAGGATCGTTGAGACAGAATGGAAAAGACAAGATGAGGAGCATCAAAATCCCAGCGACGGTAGAGGAAATGGAGTGGCTGAAGAGAAGCATCATCGTGGAATCCCTACAACCTTTGCTGCCGGAACTTGTTATTCAACGTCTCATGAGCACGTGGAGCACGATCTGCAAAGTTAGAAGCTTGGGCAGGTATAAATTTCTTATTACTCTTGAATCTATCGATGCAAAAACTAAAGCCTTGCAGGAGGATAACATGCTACGGGATAATTTCCCAATCGTTCGAAACTGGCAAGCTGAGGACAAATGCAACATAAGGAGGACATGGGTGGAGATAAGGGGTATCCCGGTGATGGCGTGGAATCAGGAGGCGATTAAGGAAATGGCAGAACCTTGGGGGAGATGGGTGTGTTGGGAGGAGCTCAAAGATTTTGGTGAATCAATGGAAGCTGCGAGGGTGTTGATAGACACAGATAACATGGAGGAGATTAGAGATAAGTTTCTGGTGTTTGTGGAAGGGAAAGAGGTGGTGGTGGTGGCGCAGGAGATAGGCCAACACTTCCTACCATGGCAGCAGAACAAGCCGGAACAGCATGTGATCCGGCCGGTTGGGTCGTCGTCCGGGAAGGGTGACAGACAGTGTGATGGAAGTCTGTTCGACGCAGGTGATGAAGTCCAACGGTCCAACAATCAATGCGAGCAGGTGTCGTCTCCTAGGAAGGAAAGAATGTCAGCGGGCGTGGGAATAGGAGCTGAGAACAGGCTTGAAAAAAGGCGAAAAAAACATTGGGGGGAGGGAGAATTATTAGCGGACATTTGTGGGAAGGAAAAGACAGGAACCGAAGAGGCAAACAGAGGTATAGTCGCATGGGAAGAAGTGGCTTTGTATGGGGAAAAGAGGGCTATCGGGGAGGCTGCCGAGGTGCAGCTTGTAACAAAAGACCGAGAGGTTGATAGGGGAGAGGTATCAACCGATACAGTCAGCACAAAAATAATGTGTGTCGGGCAGGATTTGGAGGGAGAGATGCGGTTAGTGGATGATAGGAAACAGCAAAAGAAATTAAGAACGCACCACTTTGTACTTCAAGAAGAGGAGAATATACAACAAGAGGAAAATGGGGAAGAAGGATCCGTAAGCCCAAATTTAAATGCCCCACCAGGTTTTGAAGGGGACATTGGATTTTTATTAGGAGATCATGTACTTGAAGGAATAGATATGTTGGGTAAAGAGATTGTCGAACAAAGGATAGAGGAGGAAGAGAAGGAAGAATCAAGAGCCACATGGAATCTAGGGGTGGAGATAGGACTCTCATCTAAGGAAGAATATAAGTGCTTAGAAAAAATTGAAGGGTTGAGAAGAAGTCAGAGGAAAGGGAAGAAGAAGGTAAGGTAAAAGTGGGGAAGACCTTGGGTGCAATAGTTGTGGTATCTATGATAATAATAAGCTGGAATGTAAGGGGTATTGGTGCCTTGGGTAAATTATCGAGTATTCAAGCAGTAGTATCAAAAGAGAGACCATGGATCTTTGGATTAGTGGAAACAAAACACCAAGCGGTTTCAGATAGTTGGAAGGAGAGAGTGTGGGGCTTAGGAGGGATTGAATGGAGCGACTCCCCAGCTCAAGGTAGGAGTGGAGGCTTAATTTTAGGATGGAACTCGCAGCATTTTGGGGTGCATAATATTAAGAGGGGTAATAGATGGATCCTTATAGAAGGAGATTTAGGCCCGGGCTATTTCGAGTGTGCGGTTTTACTTGTGTATGGTTTTCCGGATACAAGAAATAATAGGGTTTTATGGGAAGAATTGGGGGACGTGGGACAACAATGTACTAGGCCTCTTTTGGTGATGGGGGACTTTAATGAAGTTCGTAACCAGAATGAGAGAAAAGGGGGATGGGTGGATGTGACGAGTGTCAGATCTTTTAATGACTGGATAGAAAGGATGGGGCTCTTGGACTTACCCCCAACCAACGTGAAGTTTTCTTGGGTAAGGGCTGGATCTGCCAGCCTGTTAGATCGTTTTCTGATAGACCCAGCTTGGTTAGCGGTCTTTCCGGATTTGTGGAGTATGGCTCTAGATAGATCCCTCTCGGACCATACCCCTATTCGCCTTTCTGTCAGAAATATGGGCGATGGACCGTAACCTTTTAGATCTTGGGATATGTGGTTCTCTCACCCAAAGTTCCGAAGTTTTGTGGCTGATTGTTGGGCCAAGATGGAAGGGGAAACGTGTCAGGATAATCTGAGAAGGATGAAGAGTATGTTAAAAGAATGGAACAGAGATACTTTTGGGGATTTTGATACAAAAATTAGGCTGTTGGATTCTGAATTGGCGAAGCTAGGAAATCCGGATGTAACCGCAACTGGTGATGAAGAGATGATTGCTAGAAGAGCAGCTTTGGAAAGCCAACTCTGGAAATGGCACAAGAGAAAGGAAGCATACTGGATGCAGATTGCTAAGATTAAAGGATTCAAGGAACGGGATAGGAATACAAAGTACTTTCACGCAGTGGCTACTATCAGGAAAAAGAAGGCCAGGATAAGCAGAATAGTGGATAAGGGTGAAGAGATTACCGACCATGCAAGAATTAAGAAGGTGATAGTGGATTACTTCGAAGGCCTATATAGTAGGGCAGATCTGCCTGATATTAGTATCTCGGAGGAGGGCTTCAGTAAGTTGTCCGAGGAGCAGAACCGTTTTTTGGAAAGCATGCCTGATAGGGAGGAAGTTAGAAAGGCTGTGTGGGATTGTGCACCTCTTAAAGCTCCTGGGTACGACGGTTATCACATGGGCTTCATCCGAAAAATGTGGGGGGTCATCGGGGAAAAATTCACTGATTCAGTTCTAGAGTTTTTTCTGTCAAGTAGAATGCCAAAAGGAATTAATACCACTCTACTTACGCTGATCCCGAAAGTGGAAAAACCGAAGGAGACCAATCAATACAGGCCCATCAGCTTAGTAGGTTGTATCTATAAAGTCATAGCAAATATTTTAGCTCACAGATTGAAACGTGTCGTGGGCAGTTTGGTAAGTGATTCCCATACAGCTTTCATAGAAGGAAGAAGCATTATGGATGGGGTTTTGGTTGCTAATGAGATAGTTCAATGGGTCAAGAGGAAAAGAGGAGCCAGAGGGGTAATGGTAAAGTTGGATTTCCAAAAAGCTTACGACAGTATAAGATGGGACTTTGTGGATAAAATTATAAGCATCATGGGGTTCGGGAGTATTTGGAGAGGATGGATAAAGGAATGTATTTCAACGGCTAGTATTTCAGTTCTTATTAATGGGTCCCCGACTAGGCCTTTCAAGATGAGGAGGGGACTTAGACAGGGGGATCCCATATCCCCGTTCTTGTTCGTCTTGGCAGTGGAAGCGTTTAATCAACTTATTAGAAGAGGTATGAAGAAAGGGTTGATTCGTGGACTGGAAGTGGGGAAAGACAAGTATGAAGTCACGCATCTCCAGTTTGCAGATGATACTATGATTTTTTGTGCAGCGTCGAAAGAGAACATCATAAATTGGAGAAGGTTGCTTGATTGTTTCCACTTAGTGTCTGGATTGAGTGTAAACTACGAAAAGTCAGAAATGATAGGGTTGGGGGTGGAACCTCTTTTTCATAAGGAAGCAGCAGAGATTATGAACTGCAGAACTAGTTTCTTACCAATTTCTTATCTTGGATTACCCTTAGGAACAAATATCAACAACAGTCAGTTGTGGAAACCAGTGGTGGAAAAGATTAGACAAAGGTTGGCAGGATGGAAATCGAAACTTCTTTCAAGAGCAGGGAGACTAGTGTTAATTAAGAGTGTGTTGAACAGTTTACCGGTGTATTATATGAGCATATTCAGGATCCCAAAAGGAGTAGTTAAGGAGATTATTAGCATTCAAAGGAAGTTCTTCTGGAGTAGCAAGCTTCCGTTGATTAGCTGGAAGGTGCTACAGAAACCGAAGAGGCTAGGGGGTTTGGGCATTGGCGATTTGACTATGAGGAATAATGCCCTGTTATTTAAATGGTGGTGGAGGTTCTTCACAACGGAAGGAGCGTCATGGAAGAAGGTTATCCAGTCTATTTACTCGGAGGATCGTTTTGGTACCCTACGAATTCCGGTCAAGAAGAAAGGATGGACACCGTGGGCGGACATAGTGAATGCAGGCAGGATTGATCCTATTCTTAGCTCAGGTTTAAAGGTCATTATTGGAGAGGGCAGTAGAGTTGGTTTTTGGAAGGATAAATGGATGGAGAATGGGCCACTAAGGACAATGTTCCCAAGGCTTTTTGCGATATCTGACCAGAAAGAAAACAGTATAGCGGATATGGGCTTCTGGGATGGGGACCAATGGCATTGGCAATTCGTGTGGAGGAGGCGGTTGTTTGAATGGGAGGAAAGACAAAGGGAGCAAATGGAGAATCTGGTCTCTCAGTTTGAGCCACATAGGGGAAGACTGGATGGGATTAGTTGGGAATATGATCAGCGGGGTATATTTTCAGTCAAATCCTATTGTGAAGCTTCCTACCAGAATGCACCCGGGGGGGATCTGAATAATAATATATGGAGTAGGGTGTGGTGTGGGTTGGCGCCACCGAGAATTGAGCTGATCACATGGTTTGCGATACAACAAAGACTTAATACGAGAGATAGATTGATCCGTCTTGGGGTCGGAAACGTCAGTGATACAGGTTGCCCTTTTTGCAAAGATACTCAAGAATCGATTAACCATGTCTTTCTTCATTGTAGTGTGACATGGAAATTATGGTACGAGATTTGCGATTGGCTTGGAAGGACCTGGGTGATGCCGAGATCGATTGAAGAAACCGCTGCTATTTGGCTTGGAGATAAAGACAAAGGTCTACAGAGCGAAATTTGGTCAACATCCTTTTTTGTCATAATAGGGACTATTTGGGAATTCAGAAATAAGGCTATTTTTGAAAATATCCAGATCTGCAGGAATTGGTTGGCGCTACTCATTAAACAAAGAATTGGCTTCTGGATCAAGCATAGAAGAGACAATTTTTCTTATAGAATTGAAGATGTGGTCCATAATGTACAAGCTTTTCTGTGAGGTGATCATGCGTTTAGGGTGTTTTTTATTATTACTATTCGTGTTTCTTAGTTTTATTTGACTGTAATCGTTTCAATCCGGCTCGCTCATGATGTAGTTTTACTGGATGTAATCCTCAAATTATCAAAAAAAAAAAAATGATATAGGAAGGGTCCAAGTTGCTTCATTGTTCTCAATAAACGTGTATTAAAAATTCTCATCACAATTGTAATAGCTAGTGCATAGCAACGAGAAGACCGCCGCTGCTTCCGAATTCCTGTGTCACTTTTCTCTGAAGTCGTAATAAAATTTAGCACTGCAGTGTTTATGTATGCACATTATTGAAACGAGATTCTTAACAAGAGTAGAACCTACATGACATTAATAACAAAACGAAGCATCATTATCTCTCTCACATGGTTAATTTGACCAAGCCCATTGTTACGAACTCACCCAATTTGTTTACGCAAATTAGTAACCGATATATGCCGGGAAGGCAAACCTCCTAATGAGTCATATGCTATGTAACCCAACCTAAAATCGCATGAATCGCATAGACCTTAAACTGAACACTATCAATGGCGGAAAATTAATTTTTCCCCTCATTTTGCAAGTAAGGAAATTCAATGATGAAGAGAAAATAAATGGTCCGAGTAGACAATCAGATTTGAAAAGGTTCAGTCGAATCGTATAAATCTGTGCTGAGATAGACTCTCGTTGTGGCTGAAAAAATAATAACTAAAGTTTATACCCAACTCCAGCCTTTTATATCCAAAATGGATACGCTTATAGGGCCTTGTTTCAACAACGAATAATTTCTAACCCGAAAAGTTATTTGAACACCCTGTCTTTCAAAAATCATGATTTTATTAAGATTTATGTTATTTAAAAATAAAAATACATTATTTTGAATTATTTATTATAACTTTTAAAAATTTAGAAATCATGGTCATATTTTTAAAACATTTCCTTCACGCATTCTTTTATTTCTACATAGTTTTGACATTTATAAGACTTTCAAGTCACTTTTAAATTTCAGCTTATTTCAAACAATTTTAATTTCTTCGTATTTATCTTTGTTGAATTTTTCTATGTGTCTTTTTTTTTTAATTTTAAATGTTAAATTTGACAAAACAGTGCTCTTTATTGTACGTTCTATCTTTATTCTCATTTTAAGCCTCAAAATCAACATTTTAGCCAACATAAATTCATGAAACTTTAGATATATTTATATTTTGGTATTCTTAAGTTAAATATGGAATAGAAAATAGGTTGTAGTTATTTTTCTAATTTTCAAATACATTATGTCATTTCAATTTTAATAAACCCTCAAAACTATACTTTCTATTAACAGAACCTATCCTGAATATCTAAAACTTCATCCTAACCGTTTTAAATACCTAGAATAAAGTTGGATGCCTTCATTTAACCCATGAGACCTGTTGATTTTCGAAGCGCTTACCCCATCTATTTAATTCGTTTTCTAACTTTATTACCTAAATATCAAGGATAGATATCTAACATTTACCAACTAATTTTCCTAGGTCATTCTTTAGCATTTCTCTCTTCTTCTACCCTTCCATTTCAGGATAAAAATATTCCTTCTCCTTCCTCAAATAAATTATTGATCTTTCTTATTGTTTTGTATAATTTTTGCATGTTTTAGCTATTTTTGTGCAAAGAATTTAAGAGATGGTGTTATTCTTAAGGGATGATATTCTATAGTTTATTTAGGAGCTTTAGAATCATCTTAGGCATGAGCATACTCAAAGTTGATAGAATTTAAGGTGTTGACATGATTGTATGTGGTGAAGGCCTAAAATTTATATATTTATCTTTTCTTATGATTATAAATTTTTCTGGGGTTTTCATGTTGCCATTGTCACGTGAACATCTTATATAATTTTAGGAGAATTTTTTCTAAGGTTGATCAAGTCATTTAGTCCTTTGACCACATTTAAGAGATCTATAATTTTGATGAAATGTTTTTCGTATTTTTGGGGCAATTCTTGGTTCTAGAAAGATATAGATGTTATTGATTTTTTAATGAAGTTTTTATTTTTTTGATGAATTTTTTAGATTGTTGATGTATGATTTCATAAATTTAAAGCCTTGATTTGGATTTGTATAGCTAAAAGGCATTGTTGTCCAATTGCATGGGCTTGCAAATTCACTAAACATTTTTTGTTCTAACGCATTCATATGACATTCAATGAATAGTGTGCAAATTGATATGATATCATATTTCATTTGTGATATAACTTTTGGTTTCAAGGGCACATAAGAATTATTTTTCCTATAATATGAAATTAGTAATTAAATTTTAGAATTTTGGTATCTTACCTATTGATAAGGGATGTTTAATATTTATTTTCATAATTTTTAGTGTACGTTTGCTATTTTAATTGGATTTTAGATGTTTTAAGCATATTGATGGTGAAAAGGTCATTTTTAATATATATATATATATATATACGTAAGATATTTTGATTATTGTAACATATGTTGAGATGATGATGGTTAGCTTGAGATAATTTGTTAAAAAATAAAATCATATCTTGAACATTGCTCTTGAGAATAGTAAATTTGTGTGAATGGTATAAAAAATGATAAGAAAATTTAGATAATAAGCATTATTCAATTTTTGAACATAAGATTCTTTGTATGTTTTTTTTTTCATTTTCTTATGTATCACTTTTCCTATCTTAAAAAATTGCATTTGATGAATAGTAAGTTTTCCTAAAATTGTGCGTCAGCTTATTTGTCGACAGTGATCAATAACATATATAATTTATTGAGTAATTTAAGCGATAAATAAAATAAATGGATTTAAGGGTAACTTGTGCTTACTATGGATTAGCTCATGGATTTAGCCTACCTATAGACGTTTTGTTGGCTATCATTAGTAGATAAGTTAATTGTTTATAACACACTATTAGTAGCCTTGGGATAACCATTGAGATAGGGTCATACAGTAGATTCCTTCCAGGTGAATTTGTATGTCATATCATATATGAGAGACATCTATACCCCTTTCTCTACTCTATAGATGACCTATATGCCCTATAAAGGGTATCAATAATTAATAGTTAAGGTATCTTTTGTTGTTTCATTAGTAATAACCGGTAGTGTTATATGCCATTATGTATGCTAAAGTAGTAAAGCTATAAAAATTGTAGCTCCTTAGCCACTAATCTCTAGATATGGTTTTCTTTGTTATTATACCTTTGATATAGTTCCTGATCCATTGAGCTATAAATTTAGGTATCTTAGGCATTATTCCTTATATTTGGGTAATATAATATTATAGAAATGGATAAATAAAATAAGCTAAAATAAAATAATATTCATATGAGATATAAATTAAACAAGTTGAATAGCAGAGATAAGTGGACTATGTTTACTTACAATAGAGAAAAAACAAATATGAGAAATATGATGTGTGATAAGATAATTTGGATTAGAATAACTAGTAGAATTTTCATTTACATGGGGTTTATCTTATTATATTAGTATTCAATATTATAATCTCTAAGTTTATGTTATTTTAAGTTTTACATTAGTTTTTTTGGAGTTTGTTGAATAATGTAATGAATCTAATGAGTTGAAGATATAGTAATAACTATTGTGAATAGTGTAAAATATATAATATGCTCTAAATTCCTATGAACGTGCGTTCATGATATTATAGTGGTAAGGTGTCATTAGGTATGAATTTACTAAAAAGTGGGTTGTTTCATGTGGTATCATGTAATGCATATTATAAGTTATTATTACAAAGTCTACTTCTACATGATCTTCTCCTTTCCCAAATCTATCAGTATATTTTACTTGAGTAGGATATTGGTTTTAGTAGGTTTTGTTTACTCACGACATATATCCTACAAATACTACATTTTTAGATATTTGGTGCTAGTGAAATGATTATTTTGCTACTTTCTATTGAGATTGGGATGATATTTGAGTTATTTGGTAGTACTTGAGGCTTATGGCCTAATTTTTATTAGGTTATTATGTTTTTCTACTTATTATATTTCTCTTAATCGTTTGTTAATATTTATTGGAGTTGGGATTAGGTGAATTCATTACATATATTATCATATCTTGTGTCACATATACTTCATCAAGGTGAGGAATTTTGAGCTTTGAATGGGTATTTGTTTCACAATATAGTATTTTTTTTAGTTCGTGCATGTTGGGAACAAAGTTGAGATAAAGATGAGTTTTATATAGCAAATATTGGTTGGTAAGAAAACTTTCTAGAAGCTTGGAAGATTCAATGATCGAAAGATATATAGGATTCGAGATTGTTGAAGGTTTGATGAAGGGTGTGAATCTTCAACAATTCAAGGAAGATTAGAAGAATGATATGAATATTCAAGCAAGATTCAATGAAAATTCAGTAATAAGAAATATTCACTCATAAAAGATTGAAATAACTAAGTATATTACTTGTGTTAGATTTTGAATGGATTTTGATATTCAACATATGTTATAAGGGTGTCGACAATGCCTTATATAGGTAGTCATCCTTAGCTTAGTAGTAGACTAAGATAGACAAAGTAATACAAACATGGCTGACTAATACATTTATTAGCAATATCAACATAGCATGTAGCTATATAAGACATGAATCGAAAGAAAACAATTATAAACAAAAGTAGCTAATTATTACATGGAGATAACTAATAATAGTCCTAATTTATATAAAAATGAAAATTCGGTCTCCTTAACTTGTAAGTTTGACTTCCATGTATAATAGTTTACTTTGACTTATAATAACTTGAAACATATAAAATCTTGGATATGTTGGTGTGTTAAAGTGCATTAATAATCTCCTTGCAAATAGGTTACATGCTTTCAAGAAATACTCAAAGTAGACTTGTTAGGGCCAGTCACATTATTAATATTATAATCTAAGATAGATAACATGATACCCTTTATAACTAAGTATATCAAATCTTCATCATTTTAAAATTCCAAGGATTCTTATGCATCATTATCTTCAAATTGAGAAGAATTTGTCATCAAATTAACATCACTATTCTATGGAGATAAATTAGGAATTTTAAATTTTCTCGAAACATCACCATGAGGTTCTAGAAGTTCTAGTTTATAAGCACTTTCTCCAAAATTTCTAAGTATTTTAAATTGTCCATATGCTCTTGGAATTAATTAATGCTTTCTTAGATTAGGAAATATTTCATTTTGCAAATGTAACCAAACTAAGATACTAGGTAACACATCTAAGATACCAGAAGAAAATAATTTTGGAATGCAATGTTTGTTAGCTTCCTTTTGGTATCTTTCATTGGCTTATTCTACATTCCCCTTGAAATTTTTACCAAGCTATTAAAAGAACTCATTTCATTCCTTAGTCTTAATTTTTTTTGAATTCACCTTTCTTTAAGGATACCATATCAACTCGCATATATGAATTCACATCATATAAAATCTCAAATGGACTTAAACGAGTAGTATGTGAAGGAATTTAATTATAAGCAAAGTCTTCATAAGCTTACTTAATATTCCAACCTTTCATAATTGTACTTCCTGTTATGTAATTAGCATGGAATTTGAGTGATCCACAACAAACCGATATTAACAAGATTAAGCACAAATGAGAACTCCCACACAAACCAAAACAATTTAAGAAAAAATAGATATTTTTATTTGTGCTCTTGTGTATTTATAATATTCTTAGACCAATCAATCACTTAATTACACAAATCTAAAATCTCTCTAAAAGGATAATTATATGGAGTAGTAGAAGAAGTTGGGATGCATAACTACCAACAGTTAGGGCTCAAAAAAATTTCATTTTATAGGTAAAAAACCCTACGGTGCAAATTGTATTTTGGAAATAAGAAAAAACATGATTCGTATTTCAAAAACATAACCCCCTCATGTTTATTTCCCTAATTTCGTCCTTTTCCCGAAAAACACATCAAAATTTCTTCTATGAAACACATTTTGTGTAATAGAAAACATGCCCTTGTGTTTCTCACACATAACTCAATGTTTTGTTGTGTAATACACCATATTTTTAGAAAATATATAATGAGGATTACACAAATATTTTGGCCTTAGATTTTGATTTAATGTTATGATTGTGTTTGAGACAATGTTTGGTTTATAACAAGGTTGAAAATAGAATTTATTGAGTTTTTCATGTGAATCAACTGACTAGTTTCATGAATAGATCCACATTCTTGTCTTTCTAGAAAAATGAAGTTTTTTGACTAAGATGATTGTTTTTTTTAAGGAAATTATCAACTTGTATGTAGAATAGTCAATTGGTAAGCCCAAACTGATAGATTGGCTTGCAATGTTAGGCCTATTTTTCTAACTTCATTTCCTGAAAAACTTCTTATATTGAAATGGAACCTTACCAACCCATGCTAAATTGTTCGTAAGAGATAGCCAAAATGTCATCACCAACCACTCATATAACCTATACTTAGTCTTAAAGGTTGTCTTCCCTTTATCCCCTTCCCTATTTCATTTAATGATAGCCGCTCATAAGATCAATCTTCAAGAACACCTTTGCACCATGCAACTCATCTAATATGTCATCTATTCTTAGCATTATAAATCTGTACTTGATTATGATGTTGTTGATATCTCTCTAATAAATACACATCGTCCACATACCATCCTCCTTAGGCAAAAACAAAGTTGGAACACCACATGGACTCATACTCTTATGAATATAGCCTCAGTCCAATAATTCTTGTGCTTGTATCTATAGCTCCTAAGCCTCCTCCAAATTACACTATAAGCTTCCTCGTTTGGTAATAGGACTCCTCATATAAAATCAATAGTGTGCTCAATACCTCTCAAAGGAGGTTGCCTAATTGGCAACTCATCTGAAAAAACATTAGCATACTCTCTAAATACTTATTGCAATTTTGGATCCATATTAGCATTCTCCCCTCATTTGGCTTCATTTACCACTAATGCCTAGTGTATCTTCTCATCTTTGAAAGCTTCAATCATCTCACACTCCTGAAGGATCAACAACTCTATGCTACTCATCTTTCTTCCCCTCCTATACTCAACTTATACCTTCTTTCTTTCATCCTTTGTTTGCTACATGGTCTCGATTCCTTCCCCCTTTTTATTTATCAAAACCAAATCCTCTCCTTATAGATTAGCTTTTAGCCTAAACTTTTTTTGGCACTTACACACTATATACTCATTAAGGACTCCATCATGCACAACCTTCCTATCAAATTACCATGGCCTCTCTAACAAAACATGACCACCATCTATAGGTAGAACATCACATAAAACATCATCAAAATAATTTCCAATATTAAAATAGATAAGATCTTGGTTGGTTACCCTTACGACTTTATCTCTATTGAGCCATTGGAGTGAATATAGTCGTGGATGACCCAAGGCCTCAAACCTAGCTAGGTGACCATCTTCTCACTAGCAACATTTGTACATAAGCCACTATCAATGATGACTTCACATACTTTATCACCAAATATACTCTTGGCCATGAAAATCTTCTCCCTTTTGAGTATGTAAAGGTTGTGGTTGTACTTAGAGCACCCTTTACAATATATAGTCATCTACTTAGCCTTCTTCCAAAGCATCCTCCAGCCTATCACTTTCTTAATTAAGGTCACCATCATGGTCTTCATTCTCATCACAAGTCTCCACACTTGCTATCTCCTTAAATGTCAATACCCTTTTATTTAGACAATCATGAGCAAAGTGAACATAACCTCTACATTTAAAGCATTGCTTGTTCACCTTATAAACAACTTGATCCTTACCCTTTTCCTCATGAGTGAACTTTCTAACACTTTCTTGATTTGTGGATTGAGAAATTGGTGGGTTTTACACCCCCTTGAATGTCGAACCATATGGAGCATTGGTTGACTTGTTCGGTGACATTGTTCTCACAATTGTTTTTCAAACTTCATTGCTAACTATGCTTGGTCTTCAAACATTTCATAAGGATTCACCTCTACCTTTTCAATAATATTCATATTTATCCCTCCAATGAATACTACACACCTTTGTTCTTTTCTTTTTGGACATAAAAAATTAGAGCTAATCTTCCAAACTCTATAATGTATTCCTCAAGTTCAAGCAACCCTTACCTCAAATTAGTTATCTTTATAATATTCTCTTGTTCTTGTTTTTGAGGCACAAATTTCTTCTTCAAGATTTTTTTTTATTTCCATGACATAAATCTCATTTGCCCCTCTCTCTCCCTTTTCTTTTTCAAATTATCGTTACACATTCTAGCAAAGTTTTTCAAACTTTAATATTTCTATTCACCACCTCCTCTCGTAATCAATCTATTTATACTCAAAAATAGATTAAGCAATTTGCAACCATTTGAGAAAAGATTTTGTACTGTGATTACCTTCAAACTTAGGTACATAATTTTCCACACTTGCTTCTCCTTCCTCCACTCAATTTTGTGCCTTTCTTATGTGTTCTTCTTCTACATGTTCCCCTTTTTTTTGAAGTTGTATGTGTGACCCTTGAGCTTGTGAATTTTCTATTCTCCCTACATGTAGCTTTACCTACTTAATGTGATCCACCAAGACCTTGGAAATGTTTCTTAAATCATCCTCTTGGCTCTCCCTTCACCAACTGAGTGGTGCTTCTCCAAACATGCCTCCAAGTGCTTGATTTTAGTGTCTTCTTGATGGATTCTTAATCTTGTAGAAGAGACACGTTCTTGAAGAATCTTGAAGTAAAGACACATTATTGCAAGATCTCAAAGAATGATTGGATCCTGATCATAGTGGATCAAAACCTTAGGATTTGATACCAAAATTGATGAGTGTGGAAATGTGGAATTATCAATTATGTAAAATCAATGCTGGATTATACTGTAATTAGTAAGATGAAGATTTGAAAGTGATATATTAATGATAAAGATATTTGAATATGGTGGATTAATGATGATGATGATGATGATTCAACGCTGGTGATGATGATTCGATGGTGATGAATGACTGATTAAGGTGATTCGAAGTTGATGAGATGAGGATGAGGATGATTCAATATTTAGGGTTTGATGATAGATGATTTTTTAGGTTAGGGTTTTGTTTCAAAAACTAGGGTAAGGGTTAGTATTTGGTTTGAAACTTAGGGTTAGGGTTTAAATTAGGGTTTTGATTTTTTGATATGTTTGGACGATGGATATGGCTATAAGGGCATGGGTTATGGAGATTAGAAAAGATAGTACTTAATCTCTAACTTATATAGATGAAGAGATTAAGGGTTTAAAGAATAATTTTTCACAAATATTCGATTAAACTTGAGATGAAATCACACAGAATTCCATACTTGTAATTTGCTTTCAACTTTAATTCTTAATCTTCAATCATGGGTTCTATGGCTTAATATAGCCAAGCTACCAATTACAAGATACTTGCCAAAAGGTATAATTCTTCAAATCTAGCTTCGAGATACTAGAATATAGAAAATACTAAAAGATACTAGAATATAGAATATTCTTCGAGAAGGTAAATTTATGCTTCTTTATTCTCTATCTAATCCCTAACTCTACCAGTTAATTAATTAACTAATTACATCATTTAATATGAAAGTCCAAGCTTCATATTATTTTCCCCGTGCACGTAGCCTTGCATTCCATGCATGCCATGCACATACGCCTATGCTTAGTAGCTTGTATGGTATGTTTCATCTATAATTAGCAACGTAATCATCTATTTTCTTTAACTTTGTGGGAGATCCTTTCTAAGTAAAGAATAATTGGTTCCATTATAATGAATGTCAACTCTTGGGTGTTTGCTCCTACATCATGTATATACATGAGAAAAATGACATTTAAATTGCTTTGAAATACCATATAAAGAGGCTAATATGTTATTTTTGAAATTAAAACAATGCCTAGGCTCGTCCAAATAAAGAAGAATCTAACACCATATTCATATATATAAGGCTAAATGAGGATGCATCCCAAAATAAATTAGTAATAAGAGGTGTAGCCTACTAGATGTATATATTGATCCAATTCTCTCTTAATTATTAATGTGAGATTTTCATTTGCAGTCGACATTTCTTCACTAGAACAAAGTGGCACATAATGTCCCCTCATTGCGAATACAATGCACAATCAAGTCTGTGACTCATCTTCACTCCATTGGTGGAGGACAAAACTTAATTGAGTCCTTAGAGCATCACCTTACCTCAAGAGCTCCATCCTCTTTCTAAGCCAACTAGGTTGTTCCAAAAAAGTATTAAAGAACATTTGTTCTAGATTTTGAAGATGTAATGTAGGCCCAAAGCAAGGCTTTAATACCACTTTATGGAAATAAAAATCGGTCTTTGGCCGAGACCAATTGGAAAGAACCCTAAATTAATCATAAATAAGCCTAAGTGAGGCTCCATCCTAAAATTAATTATTAATTTGAGCAACAAATAGATTTTTCTATTAATATAATTCTATCTTATGTATCCATGTAGGATTTTTTATTTGCACCCTACATGTTAAAATTTGTCATTCTTGATTATGTTCAAAGAGTCAAATGCAATAAAAAAATTTGTGTTTGATTTAACTAAGAAAGGACAATATTTTAGCCATTGTTGATTTATATTAAAGAGGGCAATATATGTTGCACTACTGTGTCAAACCAAAGAGCGCAAAAATAAAAAGTTGTTGTAGAGATCTAATACAATTCATTCACTGTGATAATGTGGTAATATTTTTTTATTTTTTTTTATCCTTGACAGACATAGTGGACAATACTATGATCAAATAGGACAATACATATTCTCCTCTTTGACCATAAATTTTTTGATGAGAATTGATGGAGAGGCCAGCGCATAAAATTATTGCCGCAAGGGACTTGTAAGTTGTAAACCAGGGCACCGCGGCAAAACCGTAAGATGCGGAAGTCTGTATGATGCAGTCGGTCCTTGGTAGACATTGCGGTACGGCTACAAGCTTTTTTATTCGGTTTTCCGGTTAATGATTGATTCGGAAAATATTATTCGTGTAATTGATGAAATCGGATTCAGAAAGTATTTATTGACGACGAGGCGTGGGAGATAACCATTTAGAAAGACCCGTGCCAATGATATTGTAAGGGAGCAAGTAGCTTCATTATTCTACGTGACATGGGTTTCTCTCTACGTGACATCGACTAGGAAGGAAAATTAATTGCTGTGCTAGGCTGCTGTAGGGGTACACGTGGGGGTAGTGGACGAGAAGGGAATCGAAAGGACAAGGAAAGTTGTGTGAGAGAAGGAGGTGCATGGGTTGAAGAGGAATGAAATAGAAAATGAGATTGGGAGAAGAGGAGAAGGAAAAAGGATGAAAGAAAACAAAAAATTTGGGTTAGGACTAGGATTTGATTTCAATAAAATATTAGAAAATTAGGGTGAAATTAATTTATCAACATTTTGGGTTAAGGTTAAGGAAAAATATCAATTACCCGATAATATGGTTAAATTTTGATTAAGGAATTAGCATAGGATAAAAATATCAATTATCACATATTAGGATGAGGTAAAAATATTAACTACTCAAGATAAGGTTTGATGTTAAAAATTCCGGAATTACAAATTATGCTATGTATAATACACACCTAAACTTATTAATGTTATTGCTTTTATATGTTATGTTTTTTATCATTGATCGGCTTTGATATTTTTAGTCTGCTTTCTTTGCATTAATCATTTTGCATATTATCACTACTAATGTATGTTAAATTGTGACTACTAAATCTTGATTAGTGTATTGTAGTTGCTCGAAAAAGTAATTGCTCATTATATCATGGATGAAGGGATGGAAGTTATACCATGCATAAATCAAGATGTAAGCTGATGTATGAGGATATTCAGAGATACGTGTTAATTTGAAATAGAGACGATTGTAAATTAATATTGAAATTCTTTTTCGGACTTGATTATTGGTGTGTATGCAACCTAATGTAAATGTAGATGGGAATTTTTTACTTTTATTGGAAATTTTATACTTAAATATAAGATTACATTCATTGTTAATTTTTTTCTAAATATATATGTTTTATTATAAAGGTTGTTGTACAAATTATAACAAAATACAGTGAGAAAATATAAAAACTGATATCACAGTATTAAATGGCAAAATATAGTTTGGGCCTATACCTTTTATTTTGCCTATATTGACATGAATCAAAAAGATCAATTAAATTTCTTTGAAAGACCATATAAAGTGGTAATATGGTATGTTGGACTAGGCCAAACCCAATTGGAAGAATCTAAGACTATTTTCATATCTAAGGATAAGGGTCGTCCCATCTAAAATAAATTCATAAAAGTAGAAGTTGTCCACTAAACTTATATATTGATCAAATTTCTTTATATTTATGTAAGGTTCTTTGTTTGCACTCATTTTTTCTCCCATAGAACAAAGTAACACACAAACTCCACTCACTAGGAAGACTATAAACAGTCGAACCACCTACGTGAATCATCAGAACATCATCTTACCTTAAGAGCTCCTTCATCTGTCTAAAATAACTTAGTATTTCCAACAACTTTTATTCAAAAATTTGCAGACAAATGCTTAGGGCCAAAAATAGGTTTATATTTGACAAAAAGTAGGCTTAAGCCGAGCATGATTGGAAAGAACCTAGACCATATTCATATATAAGCCTTACTAAGGTTCCATTTGAAAGTCAATTAATAAATGGAGTGGCCAATAGATTTATATAGTGATCTACTTCTCTCTTACTTGTCCATGTGAGTTTTTTTTCTGTTCACATGCTACATGTTAAAAATTGCCTTTGTTGATTTTGTTTAAAGAAGGCAATGCCATAAAAATATTGTATTTAGTTTAGCATAGAGGAAATTAATTAGCCGTTCTTGATTTAGATTAGAGAGGACAATAAATATTACTTGTGTCAAATCGAAGGGAGCAAAATTTAAAAATTGCCCCGCACACCTAATACAATGCATCCCCCATGGTAGTATGGTGATATATATATATATGTTTTTTTCCCCCTTCACAGCCTTGAAGGGCATTTTTTTTGGCCAAATACGACAATGTATCCTTGTAGTGAGAATAGATGGAGAGGACAGAGCATAAAATTATTGCTGCTAGGGACATGGAAACCAGTCTACCCCGGCAAAACCGGAAGCAGAGGAAGTCTTTATGATGCAGTCGGTCTGGTGCTGCTACAAGCTGGTTTATTCGGTTTGCCGTGTATCTTTGATTCGCAAAAGAAAATTGGTGTAATTAATGAAATGGGATTTAACAAGTATTTATTGACGACCAGGCATGGGAGATAACAATTTAGGTAGTCCCATGCCAATGATATATGAACGGTACAAGTTGTTTCATTGTTCTCAGTAAACGTGTATTAAAAATTCTAATCGCAATTGTAACAGCTAATGCATCGCAACAAGAAGAACGCCGCTGCTTCCGATTCCCTGACCCTGTGTCACGTTTCTCTAAAGTCGTAATTAAATTTAGTACTGCAATGTTTATGCATACGTGATGCACATTATTGAAAAGGTATTATTAACAAGAGTATAACCTGCATGACATTATTAACTAAATGAACTATCATTTTCTCTCTGACATAGTTAATTTGACCAAGCCCAAAGGCACGAGCACATACCCAATTTGTTTTATCAAATTAATAACTGATATTTGCCGGGAACCAAAGGTAGGGCAAACCTCCTAATGAGCCATGTGCCAAGTAACCCGACCTAAAATCGGAATGATCGTGTACAGACCTCAAACTGAACACTCAGTCGTGGAAAATTAATTTTTCTGCTCATCATGCTAGTAAGGAAAATCAATGATGAAGAGAAAATAAATGGTCTGAGAAGACAATCAGAATTGACAAGGTTCAGCCGAATTGCATAAATTTGTGCTGAGTTAGACCCTCATTGTGACTGAGAAATAATAACTAAAGTTTATAGCCCAACTCCAGCCCTGGTATCCAAAATGGATACCCACGTACGACCTTGTTTCAACAATGAATAATTTCTAACCTGAAAAGACCCCTTTTTTTAATTTTGGTTTTATTAAGATTTATGTTATTTAAAAATAAAAATACATTCTTTTGAATTATTTATTATAACTTTTAAAAATTTAGAAATCATGGTCACATTTTTAAAACATTTCCTTCACGCATTCTTATATTTCTATATAGTTTTAACTTATATAAGATTTCGGAGAAACTTTCAACTATCAACTTTTTAAAAATATTTCTAATTTGTTCATATTTATATTTCTTAAAATTTTCTGAGTGTCTTATAGTTTATTAAAGCCTTAAATGGAGAAATTGACAAAACAATACTATTTGTCGGTATAAGCGTTAAAATGACATTTTAGCCAACAAATTTTTTTATCATTTTAGCCAAAAAAAATTTATAAAACTTTAGATATGTTTATATTTTTGAATTCTTATGTTACATATGGAATAAAAAAAATAGGTTCTAGTTATTTTTCAAATTGTCAATTACATTATGTCATTTCAATTATAATAAAGTTTAAAAACTCTACTTTCTGTAAGCAAAACATATCCTAAATATCTAAAACTTCTTCCTAAATCCCTAAAATACCTTGAATAAAGTTGGATGGCTTGATTTGACCCATGAGACCTATTGAGTTTCGTAGAGCTTACCCCTTTATTTAATTTATTTTCAAACTACATTACCTAAATATTAAGGAGATATCTAGCATTTACCGACTAATTTTCCTAGGTCATTCTTCATCTTTTCTATCATCTTCTATCCTTCCATTTCTCCAAAAAAAATACCTCCTCTCCTTCCTCAAATGAATTATTGTTCTTTTGTATTGTTTTCTAAAACTTTTTCATATTTTAGTTATTTTTGAGCAAAGAATTAAAGAGAAGATGTTTTGTGTAAGCAATGATATTCTCTAGCTTATTAGGGAGCTTTAAAATCATTTTAGGCATGACCATACTCAAAGTTGATATAATTTAAGGATTTAGCATGATTGTATGTGGTGAAGGCCTAAAATTTATATATTTATCTTTTTTGTGTTTATAAGTTTTTATAGGGTTTTTTATGTTGCCATTGTCATGTTGAATGTCTTCAAAATTTAGGAGCATGTTTTTGAGGTTGATCAAGCGATTTACGCTTTTGATCATGTTTTACGATATGTATAATTTTGATGAAATGTTTGTCTATATTTAGGGTAATTTTGGTTACTAGAACGATATATATGTTATTTTTTTTAAATAAATTTTTTATTTTTCCCATAAATTATTTAGGTTGTATGATTTCATATATTTAAAGCATTTATTTTTATTTGTTTACCCAAATTAATGATAAAATGATGATTTATCATGAAAAAAGGCATTTTTGTCCAATTACATGGACTTGTGAATTCAATGAATGTTTTTGTTCTTCTGTGTTCATCTGACACTCAATGAATAGTATGCATATTTTTATGATGTGAATTTTCTTTATATATATATATATATATATATATATGTATATACATATTTAAGGGCATATAACAATTATTTTACCTATCATATGAACTTAGTAATTAAGCTTAAGAATTTCAGTATCCTACCTATTGGTTACGGTTATTTAATATTTACTTTTATAATTATTGGTTTATGCTTACTATTTTAATTTGATTTTAGATTTTTTTTCATATCGATGGCAAAAGGGTCATTTTCAAAATATATATATCTATATATATACATAAGATATTTTCATTATTGTAACTTATTTTGAGATGTTTATGATTAGTTTGAGATAATTTGTTAAAAAAACCTTATCTTGAACATTGCTCATTAGAATAGTAAATTGTTGTGAATAATAAATTAAAATGATAAGAAAATTTGTGTAAGAACTATTTTTTATTTTTTAAATATAAGAGTCTTTCTATGCTTTTATATTCATTTTCTTATGTATGAGTTTTCATATCTTAAATAATAGTGTTTGATGATTAGTAAGTTTTCCTAAAGTTGTGTGCTAACTTATTTGTGGATAGTGACCAACAATATATATGAATTCTTGAGTAATTTATGTAATCTTTGAAAAAATGGATTTATGGTTAACATGTGCTTACTATAGATTAGCTAGTAGTTTTAGCCTACCTATGACCATTTTGTTGACTACCATTAGTTTAGAAGTTAGTTGTTTATAACAGACTATGAGTAGCCTCAGGATATCTTTTGAGGTAGGATCATGTGGTAGATGCCTTTCAAATGAATTTATATGTCTTATCATATATGAGAGTTAGCAATACCCATCTCTCTAAACAATAGATGCCCAATAGGCCTTATAAAGTGTATCAATACTTCATAGTTAAGGGGTCCTCTATGTTTTCGTTAGCCATATTCAGTAGATGTTATTTTCTTTGTCGTTATACCTTTGATATAGTTCATTATCCATTGAGTTATGAATGTAGGTTTCTTAGTCTTTATAACTAAGATTTAGGTAATACAATATTTTGGAATTGGATAAATAAAATAAGCGACAATAAAATAATATTCACATGAGAGATAAATTACATTAGTTGAATATAAGACATAAGTGGATTATCTTATTATATTAGTTTTAGTATTATAGTATCAATGTTTATGTTATTTTAAGTTTTACATAAGTTTGTTTAGTAGTTTGGTTAATAATGTAATGAATATAGTGAATTGCAAGAAGTAGTAATAAATTGTGTGAATAGTGTAAAATATATAATGTGCTCTAAATTCCTGTGAACTCGTGTTCTTCCACAATTAAGCATGGTTGTCATGTTTTATGGTTCATGATATTATAGTGGTAAGTTGTCATTGGGAGTGAATTTATAAAATGTGGGTTGTTTCATGAGGTATCATGTAATGCCTATTTTACGTTTTTATTACAAAGTCTTATTCTACATGATCTTCTCCTTTCCCAAATCTATCTATATGTTTTACTTAAGCAGGCTATTGGTTTTAATTGGGGTTTTTTACCAATTACGAATATCCTATAAATACTACATTTTTAGATATTTGGTGCAGATTGAATGATTGTTTTGCTACTTTCTATTAACACTAGGATGATACTAGAGTTATCTAGTAGAACTTAAGGTCTATGGCCATATTTTTTTAGGTTATTTCTACATATTATACTTCTCTTAAACCTTTTGTAATATTTTTTTTAAAATTGGAATTAGATGAACTCCTCACCTATAATATCATATCTTGTGTGGTATGTACTTCATCAAGGTGAGGAATTTGTGAGCTTTTAATGGGTATTTGTTTCACAACATAATGTGTTTTTAGTTCATGCATGTTGTGAATAAAGTTGAGTTAAAGATGAGTTTTATTTATTAAATATTGGTTGACATGAGTAATTCCTAGAAGTTTAGAATATCCAATGATTAAAAGATATATAGGAGTCAAGTGGTTGAAGGATGGAATAAAGGTTTGAATCTTCGAGAAAAATTCATAGACAATTGAAAGAATGATATGAATATTCAAGCAAGATTCAAGGAAAATTTAGCAATAAGTAATACTCATTTAAAAAGAGAGAAATAACTAAGTATATTACTTGTTGGTAGATTTCAAATGGAATTTGATATTCAACATAAGTTACAAGTGTGTTAACAATGCCATATATATATAGTCACGCTTAGCTATATCTTATACTCAGATAGGCAAATTAATACAAACATCGCTAACCAACACACTAATTGGCAATATCAACAGAACACTAAACTATATAATACATGAATCGAATGAAAAATTATTACAAAAAAAATTAGCTAATTATTACATAAAAATAACTAAAAAGAGTCCTAATTTATATAAAAATGAAAATTAGGTCTCCTTAACTTGTAAGTTTAACATCTGATCATAACAACTTCCTTTGGCTCGTAATAATTTAAAACATATGAAATCTTAGATATGTTGTCATCATGAAGTGCCTTAATATCTCCTTGCAAATATGTTGAATATCTGCAAGAAGTACTCAAAGTAGACTTGTTAAAGTTAGTCACGTTCTTAATATTATTATTAAAGAGAGATAATATAATAGGCTCTCTAACTAACTATATCAATTATTATTCATTTTAAAATTCCATGGATGCTTGTGCATCATTCTTCCAACTTGAGAATAACTTGTCCTAAAATTGACATCACTATTTTATGTAGATAAACTATGAATATGAAATTTCCTTGAAACACCATCATAATATTCTATGTGCTCTAGTTCATAAGCACTTTCTCAAAATTATTAATGGATTTTAAATGGTTTATCTACTATTGGCATTAGTTCATGTTTTCTTAGATTGGGAAACATTTTTATTCACAAATGTAACCAAACTAAGATACTAGGTAACCAAACTAAGACACTAGGAGAAATTTATTTTGGAATGAGATGTATGTTAGCTTACTTTATTACTTTTTATTCGCTCATTCTATGTTCTCCTTAATTTGTTGATAAAGCTTTTGAAAGAATTCAATTCTTTCTTTGGACTCAAAATTTTGAATTCACCATTTTGTAAGGGTACCATAGTAGCTAGCATATAGAAATTCACATCACACACAATCTAATATGGACTTGAGCAAGTAGTATGTGAAGGAATTTGATTACAAGAAAACCTTCATGAGCTTACTTAATATCCCATTCTTTAGTACTTTTACTTCTTTTTGTGGATATAACACATATTTAGATAGATCCACACCAAATTAAGGTTAACAAGGTTATACACAATTGAGAACTAACACAAAAAAGAAAATAATTCAAATAAAAATAGAGATTTTTATTAGTACTCTTGTATAATTAGAATATGACTAAACCAATCAATTACATCATTAAATCTAAAATTCCCTCTAAAAAGATAAAACAATGGATTAGAAGAATAAGTTGGGATGCATGACTCTCGACTGCTAAGGCTTCAATATGTATGCTTTTATAGAATAGAAACTCTATAGAGAAAAATATATTTCAGAAATAAGGTAAAATACATTCTGTATTTTGGAAACATGAGAGCCTCTTATTTCTTTCCTTAACTTTAACCTTTACCCAAATAAAAAATCAATAGTTTTTTTGTGAATCATAGTCTATGTAATATAACATGTGCCCCCATAATTCTCATACATAACCCCAAATTAAACCAAACTTCTTGAACACAGGCATGTAACACAACATTATGTTGCGTAATACCCACTATTTTTGGTAAAGGTTTACTATGGATTACACTAATTTTTGGGCCGATGACTTTGATTTAATGTTATGACTATGTTTGAGATAATGTTTAGTTTGGAATAAGATATAAAAATGGATTTTATTTATTTTTTCAAGCCAACTAATTGGCTGATTCAATGAACTGATCAATTGTTTCTTTATTTCAACCAAATGGGTTTTTTCTACTAAACCAATCGACTAGTTGGGGGAAGCAATCGATTGGTCATATGAGTGGATTTAAGATAATAAAAGGAACTTGGGAACATCATATATTTGATGATTTATTCACATATGAGAGTCATATAGTGTAGTTCTATGTGATTTTTTCCACCTTTTGAGATCTCATAAAAATCTCATGAGTTTAATCTAAAAATAGCTCCCTTATCCTATGAGCTCATAGCATTCTGCACTTTTATAATTTCTCATAGGCTAATTATATTCACTCAGCTACTTTTGAAGATATATATAGGAATGGTGACTCCTCAACATCTTAGAGCATGTCTTTCCCTATTAGAAACACAAGAGTTCATGCCCAGGTTACCATCACAAGTCTGCCTATAGCATTTTCAGAATCTTGCAGTAGTCACTCAAGGACACTAGAAGACACTACCACCTAACAAAATGGTTCAATCACCTGACATTTGGGTGTAGTTAATCAGTGTAGACCAATGGAATTCTTATCCTATTGTCTTGGATCCATGCTATAAATAACTTAGATTGAAGAACATTAGGAAAAGAAGAGCAACAAGAAGGGATAAGGGATCCTTTAATTAGAAAAGAAGAAAATCATGGATTCTAAAAAGAGAGGAAAATAACAATAATGTTAGAAGAGTAGTGAAGTAAGGGAAGAAAGGTGAGAGCTCTAGAAAAACTCACTAAGAGAAGAAAAATAAGAATGAGTGATTAAGATGGATTGGGGTTGGGAACACCATGATCTCCCTAATCCTTCCCTTCTTTCTCTTCTAGATTTTATGTTAGCTTAGAAGAATTTATCTTGGCTAACTTCTAGTGAAAGGAAGGGATGATAGCCTGGCTGGTGTAATCTTATAATTTCTATCCCTATAGGCCATAATGATATTTCATTTTTTTAAGCTAAAAATGTTTTAGCGTTTAATGTTTGCAGCATTAGGTACATAGAAAAATTCTGAATCAAATAAATATTATGTAGGACCTACAATGACAAAAAGGTGATAGAGTGGACACTAAGAAGTGATGAAACCCTATCATTAATCCCTGAACACTAAGTGTGTGACATTTCTTAGGCCCATGTACCATGAGAGAGATGGCCTGTGAGTATGTTTCACAATTAAGTGAAACCTAGTAAGGTTAGGAGTATTAATATCAATCGAGCTTAACGTGCTCTGAATTTTTGTAGGGTGCACACTTGAGAGTTAACATCTTTATTCTCATGACTCATCCTCCTAATTTCCCTCATATATTCCTTGGATTAAATTTGTTAATGCTCTATATACTTAACTATTTTCTATATTATTAACAACACCTCATTAGCACTTCTTTAATCAATAGATTTATAGGATGATTTACTTTAGTAAGAATAATTCACTCATTTTAGTCCCTAAGGAATTGAAATCCTTTTACCTTTTTATGCCTATGACGATCATATATACTTCCATGACCTATGTTGTGTTCACTAATTTAAAATCACCCCACCATTTCTTTTGACCAAAAGCGTACTAGCACACATCATGTTTTTGATGACATTGTCAGGGACTAAAAATATGGAATTATAATTTTTTCTATATGGTAAAGGATAAAATACTTTTATTGTACTTAGCTAATGATGGAATTTTCTATAAATTTTGATTTATTTGTTTCTTTTAGTGCTCATTTGGTAAGGGGGTAATAGAAGTGAAAAACTTATGCCATATTTTATATATCTTGTATAATCTATTTAAAGTTAAACATTGTTATTCTAATAAATACCCATTTTAGATCTTAAACTTATCTAAAATGGGTATTTTATTACAAATATATTTATTATTATTAAATACTTAATATAAAAGATATAAAATAAGGAGGAATTTTTTCTAACTCTATTACCCCATATAAGAACTAATTTAGTACCAATTAACCCATAAATAGAGTGCATACTACATAGAACTCAAGCGGCCCTACATCATCAACAGTGACATAGAGAAGGATCAACATTAGAAGGTTCTAGCAACAAGAGTCATTTGGGCCAATAGAAGCCTAACAATAGTAACAATGTGTTGCCTATTCCATAGCATAACAAAAGGGAAGGATCACCCATGATCTTACCCCGTCACATCAATATAAATCCCATAGGAATGTGAGCTCCACCTATGGGAGAAAATGCGTTCGTATGAGCAGGTAGAGGAGCATGCTTGAAAGCTTATGTGCTATTAGGTAAGGGTGTGGTTATGGCCTAGGTTATGTATAAATCTTGTATATATGGATATATTAGTATGGCTTGGGTGAATGTATATGAATTTGAACTGAGTGTATATGTTGTGCAACTTGGATTGCAAGGAGCTAATGTGTATTGAGAATGATTAATATTATGTGTACTATGTGTGTTATAACTTGTTTGGATGATATGTTCTTTTGTGTTGTTGAGATGTTATTATTTATATGCTCAGAGGCGATAGGTCATTTTTAGTGGTTATTAGTAACTAAAAGAAACAAAGAGGATGGGGTGAAAAAGGAGAAGTGGGGGGGGATGTCCTAATGGTTTTAAATATCATATTTGAGAATACAAGGGAAGAAAATAATAAAATAAAATAATGGTGCAAAATCTTACATGAGAATTGTGAGCCTTGGATGGGATATATGTGCTTTGCATTGGGGAAAAGAATACGTGAGGAAATATAGTTTGAGGGATGACCACAGGAAGAAAGGTGAATTTTGGATGATTGTTGTGCTTGCGAAAGAGTTATTATGTGGGTAAATGGAAATAAGCATAGGACCATAACTAGTGTTTTTAACGAAAAAACCCTAAGAATAGGGATATTGTGGTAAAACTTAAGGAGGTTGGTTGGACATTAGGCTTTGATGAGCGATGTGCCACATGGAGGATGTAATTCAAGTCAAAGTAAAGGTAGAGTTGTGTATGAGAAGAGGGTGTGGAAGAAAAAGGATAGACTAGGTTTTTCAAGGGTGACCAACTAGGAGATCATTATCACATGTGGGAGTTGACAAGTTGAGCTGTGAGTTTTGGAGCGGTTTGGCTATGGTGATGGTGTTGGAATCATAGGGGAATGTGGGTTGTATAAGTGGAGGAAAAAAAAGGACCATAAAGGTAATATTAGGGTTAGTGGTGAAACCCTAGTGGGTGATGGTGAGATTAGCTGGAGAGATGGAGAAGTAAGCCTGGACCTACGTGGTGAGTATAGTGGAAGCTGGAAAAGTGCTCTGGAGTGTTAGGGAGTGTAGAGTTCCAAGGTTAAGAGAGAGGCTTATTTAGGAAGTTTAGTTATAGAGGGTGATAATGAGTTGAGGAAGCTCATTAGGGTGCACATGTCTAGATGGGGGTTACTTGTTGAATATGACATGTCTAGATATAAGATGATTTTCATTCCACTGGATATAATAGCGACTAGCTGTATTCTATCCTAAAGCAGTATCTCCATTCCATCGGCTATAAAAGTGGGGGTTCTAAGCTCAATAAGCTAAACTTAGGATTATAATAAATCATTAAAGCACACTAATTAATTAAATTGGAAAACCACATGGGTCAAAGCAAATCATCAAATAATTTTCATTCCATCGATTATAATACAGGCCTCGAGCATTATACCTTTAAGAAAGCTCCACTTTCTATAATAGTAGATAGGTGCATTCTACCTAAGAATTGTATATCCAGTACACTAATTATAATAGTAGGGAATCCAAGCTCAATAACCTAAACCTTAGACTATAATAAATTATTGAAATGATACTAATCACTTAAAGTGGAACTGTCGGGGAAAAAATAAAGGATGATTTCCATTCCACTATGTCTAATAGTTGCCAAGGGTGTTTTGTCCTATAGATTATTCCACTAGCTATTATTGTTGTTAGGTGCATTCTAACCTAGATTAAATAATTCTTTTTCACCAACCAAAATACTAGGGTTCCTGTAATCTCATTCATATAATTTAAGTGATGTGTAAAGAAGGCACTAATGGCCTAATTCTAATAGTGGTGAATTACCTAATAAACTTACAACTTATATTATCTATATTTTTTGTGATATAACCTATCATAGCTATATGGTAACCTTACTTATTAGGTAGCATACTGATCATCTCTATCATAGGTGCTACTCATTACTACGTGTAGTGGCTCCTCTTGAGTCTATGCGGGTAGGTGATGGAGCATCTATGGATTTTCATGATTATGGTGAGATGGTTGGGGTAGAATGATAGTCCAATGTCCAAGGGATAGGGCTAATGAGGGTGTTATTTAGCTTATCTATCTTCTTATGTCTCTACTTTATTTCAGCTCTCCATAGAGGCATGTTTTCTTATACTAAATTTCACTCTTGTATTAACCATAACAAATGTGTACTTGGATTTTGGTATTTAATGTTAAAATATTTATTTGTTTAATCATCCTTGTTATTAATCCTTGTACCCTTTTAGCCTTATTGTTAGTATGAGAGTAGCCATAGCTCAATCATATACTAACAACGATAGTAGAACACCTTATTTTAGTTTATGATTATCCTTATAAATTTTATGTGTGTTACAAGTTTGTATCAGAGCATTACTTCTTATTACCGTTCTTTATTTATGAAAAAACGATTATCAACAAGTTTTTCCCTAGTTTTGAATATATTTTATAACCTAAAAAGGAAAACCCTATGTTTGAGTCTACTAGTGATAAAATGAAAGGGGTAGCCTAAGAATTGTCAGCAGGGGAAATAATGTGATGTAGATGTATTGAAAAAAGAGTTTCCCTCAAAAAATATCTTTTTTTTGTAATTTACATGATGAATGTAAGGGTCAGGCATCCTATGGAGGCATTTAATGCCTTTATAGAGTTTTTCTAGCGACACTCGTTAACACAGCCACCATCCCCACTACCACAACATCACCCTAAACGTGTAGGGGAGGACTGGCTCCTAAGGGTCACCGAGCATTACCATTTGTTGTACAAGGGTGAGGAGGACCCCTTGATCCTAGAATTGTGGATTTGAGATAGGGATTGCTCCTTTGATGCCGTAGACTACACTCGAGCCAGATAGTATAGCATTGTGACTTTCTTCCTCAAGGGCATAATGGACACCTGATTGGTCAAATAGTGCATATAGGACTATCCCTAGATAGCCTAAGATGCTTTCAAGGCAGCCTTATGAACCAGATTCTATCTAGAGAGCTTGAGGGGGGATAAATAGAAGATGTTTGTGTAACTCATTTACGGCAACACGACAATCTTGTAGTACAATGCTCGCTTCACAAAGCTTCTTGGGTTTACAATAGGGATTTCTTATCGCTCATCCACTATAGTGTACTAGTTTGAGTAAGGTCTTGATTTTAGCATCCACTACACGATTGGAGTAGTGGAATTCTTAGACTTAGCCACCATGTACTGGCACACCTGCATTACCGCCACTTTAGTCCAAGAGTTGTCATTAATCCTAGGAAAGAGGAGATTTGAGAGTCATAGATTTGGGAGTAAGATCCAACCCCAAATAGGAAGAACCTCAAAACATCAGTAAAGAGGTCATTTTAAAGGTTAGGGACAAGTAAGGGGATCCTTATGCAGGTGTTGTGGTAGGAGATACTTAGCGCATACTTATGACCTACATGAACTTAGGCAAGCTGAGCCACTGTGATTTTAAGTGTCAGTTGTAGTAGTGCTTTCCCTAGCCTTAGTGTTCGCAGTACACCCGTAAATCCCCAACAAGATGCTTAGAACTTGTCACAATAGATCTAGTATAAAGCACCTTCCGTAGCTAGTGCACTAGTCTGTATTTTAAGGGAAGGCTTTAGGGAGTACTCCGTTGCCCTCAGAGGGGAGGTTAGATTCAGGGCTTTGAAGGATACCGAGGAGCCTACTAAGGAGGCCAGTCAAGCTGTCACCTAAATGTTATCAGCTAGGTAGACTCTGATTGGTAGTTAGACGTCATCACATGTATGTACAACATATCATCTTTATTGGTGCATGTTCTATTTAATATAGGTGCCTCCTAGTTTTTTGTGTCCACTTCATTTCTTGCTAAGGCTAAGCGGTCACAATCTCCTAGCGTGGTATTGTCTATGATGCTACCTTCAAAAGATAGGATGAACTATGCTCAACTTTAATCAAATGTGCCCTTAGTCATAAGTGCGGTAAACTTCTTAGTGGACCTTGTCGGTATGGATTTATGGGACTTCCATGTCATTTTGGGGATGGATATGCTTGGGAAGTATTAGATGATTATCTCCTATGATCAATAGAGTGTGTTTTTAAGAGGCCTAAATATTATTAGGGTTTAATATAGAATAACAAAACCTAAGCCCACCATCAAGGTGATGCCTGCAGACACACTACACTCTCTATTTCATAAAGGGGTATCCATTGTATTTAGGTAGTCTCTAAAAGCCGAATTAGGACTTGATAGCTCTAGATGACATTTCAGTTGTCAAGGGTTTTCCTGATATTTTCCTAGAGCAAGTACCTAGTATTCCATATTGATTAAGATCAACTTCATAATCAACTTAGTACTAGGAGTTGAGCCGTATCATAATAAATGGTGCATATCGAACTAAAGGAGCTTAAGACTCATCTATGGAGTTGGTAAAACGATCATATATTTGACCATGTGTGTCCCTGTAGGGAGAGCCAGTCTTATTCGTAGAGTAGAAGGATGGAAGTCTCCGTATCTACATACACTATGAAGGACTGAACAAGTTAATAATGAAAAATAATTATCTACTCCTAAGGATTGTTGATTTCTTAGATCAGCTATGGGGTATCATATTTTTATATATGGTCTAAGGTGTGGATACCACTAATAACACTTCCTAGATGCGTATATTATGAAGACTGTAACCTAGACTCAATACGAACATTATGAATAGTGATGCCTTTTTGACTCACAAACTCTCATATGGTTTTCATGAACTTGATAACTATGACCTTTTTAAGCCCTTCCTTGACTAGTTCTTTATGGTCTTCATTAACGATATTCTAGTCCACTCCTAAGGAAATGAAGAACACGAGTAGCATCTCTGTACTATACTAACCCTTCTACGGGAGCACCATCTATATACAAAGTAGTCTATGTGGGGGTTCTGGCTTTAGGAAGTGTCTTTCCTTTGGCGTATAGTTTAGTTGGGGGAGTATATGTTAACACAAAAAAGATAGTGGAACATAAGAAATGGAAGCCTCCCACAAACAAGTTTGAGGTTTGTAACTTTTTGGGGCTTGCTAAATATTACTGCCATTTTGTTCAAAACTTCATAATTATTGCTCATCCCCTAAGAAACCTCTTGATGAAGACCATAAAGTACCTGTGGGATGAGTTCTATGATGGGGCTTTCCAAGAAATAAAGAGACGGCTAAAAACAATACCTTTCATGATTCAACTAGAGGATTCCAAGGGTTTTGAGGTATATACTAATGCGTCCAAGCATGGACTTTTGTGTGATGTAAAATGGTAAAGTGGCATGAGCTAAACACTCTGACTTAAGATTTGGAGTTAGTTGTAATGGTTTTCACATTGATGATTTAGAGGCACTACCTGTATAGGACCAAGTGCAAGTTCATCAAGGATTATAAGAGCCTTAAGTATATATTCATGTAGAAGGAGATGAAATGAGGACAATAAGGTGGTCAAATCTAGTTAAGAAGTATGATATTGAGTTAACCTACAATGAGGGTGAGGCCAATGTGGTTGTTGATGCACTGAGTAGGCATACCGCACACTCTATGAACTCCTGTGTGGTTTTTAAGCGAGTGCTAGAAGAGATGTGTAACTTGGAGATTTATTTGATCTTGCAAGGTAACCTAGAGATCCATACGAGTACCTTGATCATAACCCCTATAATATTTGAAGAGATCCAAGCCGACAAGCTTAGAGATTCCAAGCATGAGAGGATATGTTACAGGAAGGTTGCGCCGAACGGTTTCACATACACAATGATTATAGCCTTCGCTAAAAGGGTGATTATTCTATACTGTAGGGTTGATTAGAGTTGAAGTGCCAAATTATGGAAGAGTGACACTAAACCCTATGCCTTATCTACCCAAGACGGGCTAAACTGTAAAAGGATCTCAAGAAGGTGTACGGTTGGCCCTGTATGAAGTGGGAGGTAGTTGAATTTGTGTCAAGTTGATTGACCTATCAAAAGATTGATATTGACCATTGTTGGCCAATATTACTACTTCAGCCTCTAGAAGTGCCATTATGGGAAAGGGATTAAACCTCCATGGACTTTTTCAGGTGTTTGCTAAGGACTTGGAGTGGCTGTGACACTATCTGGGTCATATGGATAGAATAATGATGCCAGCCGTGTAAGTTCCTATGATGTCAAACTGGAGCAATGATTAGTTAGCCAAAGCAAACATGAAGGGATGGTGTGTCGCCATAGGGTGCGTAATGATATTATCTCAAATGGGGATTCGAAGTTCCTCTCTCATTTTTTGGTGCATAGGGAAGAGGTCTTTCGAACAATGCTGAGGATGAGTACGGATTTCCATCATGCCATAGATGGGTAGACTAAGAGGAATATACAAGCCCTTGAGATTATGGTAAGGGCTTTTGTTTTAGACTTCTATGGTTGTTGGGTATATTATCTGCACCTTATATAGTTGTCTTATAACAATAGTTACCATGCCAACAATGGGATGGCTCCCTTCGAAGCATTGTATGGGCGGAAGTGTATGACTCCCTTGTTATGGAGTGGTATCAGCGAGACAATGGTATTAGAACCCAAGATGATTTGGGATATAACTAGGTAGATCCATTAAACTCAGGGCTGAATGTGAGCTGCTTAGAACCGATAAAAGAGTTAAGCTTATTAGAAGCATTGAGTTGGTAACTTTGAGAAAGGGGAGAAGGTATTGTTGAGCATCTCCTCCACTAATAGTGTTTGGAGGTTTGATAGAAAGGGTAAGCTAAACCCATGATTCATTAGAATCTACAAGAGCCTAGTGCGGGTGTGAGAGGTTCCATATCGGTTGGCACTTCCACCAGAGTTAGCATGTGTCCATAACGTGTTCCATGTCTTGTATTCGAAAAAGTAATTGTCTAATCCTTCTCATGTGATCTAACCTGATGAGGTTGAGTTTGATGATTCCTAGGCTTACAACGAGAAACTTGTGGAGATCTTAGACACCAAGATTAGGAAGATCCATACGAATGCGGTCTCATAAGATAATGTAAGCTACTTGGGAAGCAAAGAAGGACATGCCTCTAGTATGGTACTTCCTAGTAAACCCCTTTTTCCTTTAAGCGAGTAGTAGTTTATCATGTTTTATGCTTCCATTTATTAAATCGGCCGGGAAGCTGCTTTACCCTTACTACTTCCTCTCTACAACCATAATTGAGCTAGTGACGTCAGGGAAGAAATCTTTACTCAAGGGTAGTGATGTTATACCCCAAAACATTATTTTAGGTTTTAAGAATAAAATAAGGGATTATTTGATAAGATTTTATCCTATACATAATTTCTAAAAACCTAATAATACCATAATAATTTAAATTATAGCCATAAAAGAAGAAAAATGATGTAGGGATCTAATGAGTAGAGGATAAATTTATTTGCTAACAAAATATAAATTATAAGTAAATCATAAAAATAATTTCAAAATTAATTACAATTACAATTATTATTATTATTATTATCTTTTTTAAAATTAAAATTATCATTTCATTTCATCAATTAGGAACCAATACAACCTAGGGACCATAAATCATCTATTAGATAAATATAATTATGAAACTTAGGCATTTATGGCCATACAAGGTTCTAACGGATATACTAGTAGCTATAGATCTAAGCATTGCATTCCAATCTAATGCAATTTAATTAAACACCATATTGTTCCTTACCTTCTAGATTTCATAAACTAAAGTGATAAACAATGAAAATACCTTGTGTGACCATAAACTCTTATGATAAACCACTACATGTGAGGTTAGCTTCCCTATATCTAAGAAAACTCCATAAAGTGTGTAGAACTCTCCCCATGATTGGGTAATGCACAAAGAGATGACAAATGGATTCATGATCATTGTAGAACTCACATTGTTGATCAGGTATGGATGTGTATTTACTGATTCTATCTTTTGTACCTAAATGCCTAATAGTAACAAGCCAAGCATTAAACTAGTAACTTGGAGGTACTAGGTTTTGCTAAGTGGTGCTCGTACATACTCCTATTGCTATAGGATGCATCCTATGGTCGAGTAGTAGTGAAAGATGTAAGGGAAGATCTTAGCTTTAGAATGCCCCACAAAGGCTAAGATGCTGCTACTTTATTCCTAAAACTATAAAAAATTCCTAACCACACTACTACAACATTTTTTTTCCTTTTTTCTTCCTTTCAATTCTTCATTTCTTCCTTCTAATTTTTTTCTTCCTCCCCCATTCTTCGACGTGCTAGGATACAACTAGTGGCGGCGTAGTTACCCCTCCCTCTCTTTTCTGCTAAAATAGTTAATTTAGTAATTTTTTATAACTTAGTTATAATCTATCATAAGTTAGTTAATTAATTTAGTCTCCACTAACTGTATCCCTACATCATGTTTCTTTCTTTATTACCTTTATTATTATTATTATTTCTTTAAAATGGAACATATAATTAAATCTTATTTAATAATTCCTTATTTTATTCATTCAACATAAAATAAAGGTTTTTGATTATTACACTGATTGCATGTACAATCTTTTCCTAGGCGGTCATTCTTACATCACTTATCGAAGTAATTCCTTGTTAAATGGCTCCAGTAAAATTAGAATATAGACCCTCTCTCTAAGTCATCACATATCTTGACCCTTTTCTTTAGATGGGGATACAACCTACCCTCCCATTCTCTCTTTATTTCTACCTCTATGCCTTTATGTTAAAGCTCACATGCTCTCTCAAACTTCATATGGACATAAGGTTCAGTGTTATGGCTCCCATTATTAGTTTTTGCTACATTTTATTGTATTCTTCTATAGGTGAGTTACCCTGGTAAAGTGCCATGAACTCTTCATATTCGATGAGGTCTATGTGTGTATGTTTGTAGTGTATAAATGAAATCTCAGGGTTCCCATGAAAAAGATAGTTTCTGATAAACTCTAGCCCTTGCTACAAAAACTTTTTCCAAACATGCATAAAGTTGTAATCCCACCTTCTTTACTCTTAGGCCCCTATACATGATGAACACATACTCAAGGGTGTGTATATATTCTACATCTGGTTCGGCCTAGTCTTCAAATGTTGGAATTATTTGATGGGAGACTTTTCCTAGCCAATCTCATAGGGTTAGTGACATGATATAGTCGATAGTGATCATGCTTCCATTTACTACATTTATCTTTCCAAGTAGGGCCCACTAATTTCCCTACACTCCTTGATTCGCGCAATACTATGATTGTTGTTCATCATCTATATCTTATGGTAGGGGTACATTAGGATAGAAAACAAAGGCAATTGGGCTTAAGGCCTAAAAGACAAATTTACACTACTATAAAGATAACAACCGTCCCCAACCCACAGTCCTACATAGACTACTTCTGATTTGAAAATACTTTTTCTTTTATTTAAATACACAAAGTAGTTGGAAAGTGGTTAAAAAATACCTTTGGTGCTAATTTAAAAATTATTAATGTTCAAGAATCTCAAAAATATATCTCTATTACAAACTTATAACACCCCTATTTTTTACTCTTAAAAAGTTTGATTTTGAAAGCGAAAAAGCGTAACACACCTAAGGAAAGTGGGGAGTTGTTGTCGTACCTCACAAATGATTGACATTTACTAATCGTGTGATGCTGGATAAAGGATAAGAAAAACAAACCAAACAAATACATGAGATATAGTGAGTAAGATAATAAATTTGTTACATAAAAGTCAAGGTGTATAATTTTAGGCTATATAGGCCTTGAAATTCATAGAAGAGAAAATGTTAGCAGAGGGAAATACATTACAAGAAGATATGCCTAAGTCACTCAAGGACCACAAAGGACACACTTTTGAAATGCCTAAGTAAGGGAGACGAAATGTGGGCAAAGAATATATGAAAAAAATAGGGTAGTTTGTAGGTTAGGGAAGAAAAGAGAAAGTTAAACATTTAAGCTCAAATTAAGAAGTATTTCTCAAATAAAATGTAGGGTAAAGGGTGTATAAATAGAGACCCCAAAAACATAGCTTCACTTCAATCTTCCATGTGCAATCTCATTGTTGAAAGCTAGCATTTCATGTCGAAGCTATAATGGTAAAACAACAATATTCAAGCATCGTGCCAACACAATTTTAAAACAAAAGAAAAAATAAGGACTAAAATAAGTTTGAATCTATGTCCAAGTCCCAAGGGATTGTAGGGATGTTACTTTCTCTTAATGAGCAATAAAATGCTAAACTAATTTGGTCTTGCTAAGAGTTAATGATGGAACTAGGTATTTGTTCCAAAAATGATTAAATAGGAGATACGATGAGATAGGGAAGGGATTTCATATTGAAGTAACCCTTGAAATAAAATTCATACTATCACCACTTTAGGTATCAACTCTTAAGATAAAGATTATAAGATTTTTAAAGATACAACAAACTATGTAATACATTAGTTGAGGAAAGTCACTCGACATTTGGTCTTCAGAATACTAAAAGGCTGGCTTCTTTTCCTTCATCTTTATATCCATATAAGAGTGTCAAAAGTTGAGAAAATTACCATCAATCCTTAGGTAACCATAACGGTTCAACTTAACCAGACTATACTCTAATACAAGCTAACTATATTTGGATTGAAAGAATCAGCATTGAAGTTGATATTTTGATCCTCCCATAACCATTTTCTCATAGAGTTCCTATATTATGTTTACAAGCTAATGATAGGACTTAGGAAATAGATTATAAAGAAAGAAAAACTTATATATTACTCTTACTTATGATTTAACTAAATGAAAAATAACCCTTCCACAAGACTCCCTTTTAACGGCTTCTATGTCTGTTATCTAGACCATTAAATCTCCTTAATTGATGTTAATTAAGGTCTTATAAATAACCAAACTTAAACCTAAAATCTACTATAAAATGAAAAGTATTCATATGCTTGAATCTCATGAATATCTGCTCCGTAGCTACTTTTTTGGATGGTTTTGGATGAAAGATTTCATTTCTTTTTAAGCCATATGTTTGAGCCATATTTTAGTCCATGTAAGTAGAGTTTTTAATTATCCTAACTTGGGAAAATTTATGAATATATTATTTTTATCACGTGAGGGGGTGCTCCTACATCATCTTCTCCCTCTTGAGAAGGACCTCCCTTATCTTCATAAGGTTTATTAGTAAAGTAAGGAGGCAAATCTCCCATATTAATTATCATTGATACGTCCCCTAGTTCTTGGTAAAGATCTAACTATATGCATTTTTTCCAACTTTCTCAAGTACTTTCAATGGTCTTTCACTCATGGCCTTAGTTTATTCTTCCTTCGATATTTATATCTTCCCTTTCTAAGGTAAAGCCAAATAAGATTTCCTGAATTTCATATGTTTTTCTTTTCAATTGCTTTTAGGTTTCTTTTTTATATATCTTTTAACCTTCTCAATTTTAGACCTCACTTACTCATATAATTTCTATCCCTATTGGTTGCTTCATAAGCGAATTCTGCTTTTTAATCATGATGAATAGGGCTTGTGGAATTCACTCCATACACCACTTCAAAAGTGCAACAATTGGTGGCATAAGTAGGAGATTGATTTTAAGACAACACAAAAATGTATGGGTGTGTGCTTCACTTACGGTGAGATTTACAATTTAGTAGATCCATTACACATTTCTTTGATAGAAAATGATCGCCGTCCCTCTATAGATGAGGTTAGATCTCATGTTCACACTCACTGAATGATGAATAATGAATTTATTATTTAGTTAATCCAATACATGTTATTTTGAGGTTCTCATCACAAGAAGATTTCACTCAAACATTGAAGAGAAAAGGCAACGAGAGCTTATTAAAAAAATAGCATGACTATGTTTAGTGACCTAATTCCTTAAGGATATGCAATAAAAATTCCTCAAAAGAATAGTGATGGCACAATTTGTGATTTCTATTTTACCATCTATTTATGGGTGATAGGTGATGCTAAAATGTTGATTGGTATAAACCAACCTCAACAATATCTTCTAGAAGTAGCTAAGAAACATGATATCCTCATCAAAGATAATTGATTAAGGAATACCATATAACCTAACTATCTCCTTGAGGTTTAGATCAACTATATAAGAGACACCATCTATCTTGTGACATGGGACAAAATGTACCATCATAGATAACTGATCTACCTCCATTGTAATGGAATAATTTTTTGTTTGTGTCTTAGGTAATGCTACTATGAGGTCCATACTCACATAATACCAAGGATGATATGGGGTAAGAGAAGGAGTATAGAGTTCATCATGGAAGTGACTCTGAACTTTAGGTAAGTAGAGTATGTTGCCATCGTTAATTTCACATCTCTCATCATTCTAGGCTAATAAAAATGCAACTTGAGTACATTATAAGTTTTGTTAATGGAAAAAATTTCTTGTTAGTCATCATTAATTCTCCTCTTAAATAAGTAACTCTTTGATAGAACACTTGGGAATGCATAACTTGTTACCCTTGAAAAGGAAATAGTCATCAATTAATTTGGCACTTTGAGTTGTGCCCTAATCTTCAAAGAAGCTTGCAAAGTCTTCATCATCCTTGTAGAGCTACTTCAAACACCCTAATATTAGGACTTTTGCTTCAAGTAATGATAACATATAATACCTCCAAGAGAGAGCATATACTACAACATTAGTTTTCCACTCTTATTCTTTGCTAGAACGATTTTAAGGGCTTTACCCACCTAGCATGACTAAGGTTAACCTTATTTTGCCCATTTATGTATTTTAGGGACTCATAAACAATATGCATTACAAATTGTGATGGCCTAAGGTAATGAAACCAATGATCTAAAGCCTTAACAATAGTATAAAATTGTTTATCATAGGTACCATATAAAATAAGCCATTAAGATTTCTACTAAAGAAGGCTATTGGCTTTTCTTCTTGGAGTATAACTACTCTAATTCCCACTCTACTTCCATCATACTAAATTTTGAACAGTTTTTTAAAGTTGGCAATCATAGGGCTAAGGCTTCACTCAATTTACCCTTGATGACTTCAAAGTCATCTTGTGCTTGTTTAGTCTAGTTGAAATCCCCCTTTTTGAGACAATCTATGGTAGGTGCTAGAAGTATACTAAATCCTTGGATGAACTACCTATATATTGTGGCATGCCTATGGAAGAATCAAATTTTAGTGATGGATATGGGTTTTGGCCATGTTCTTATTACCTCTAGTGTTGACTCATCCATGGAAACACCATCTTCACATTTCAGAAATCCTAGGTAGGTGAATTTTGGCACAAATAAGTCAGAATTTTCTAGTTTACCATACATATTTCTTTTACTAAGGGCTAAAAGTACAAATTTTGGGTACCTTACTTGATCATCAATACTAGAGGAGTTTAGGAGAATGTCATCAAAGTATAAAACTACAAATATAGATATGATAGGTGTTTAGATTTCATGCATGAGCCTCATGAAGGTGTTTGGTACATTGGATAACCCAAATGGCATGGCCATCCACTAATATAACTTTCCTTTGGGCCTAAAAGTGGTCATCCATTCATCTATTTCATTCATCCTTATTTGATAGTAACCATTCCTCAATTGATTTTGGATAAAAAACTTGCACCATGTAAATAATCAAAGATGTTAGCAAGTTTACGCATAGGATTACTACACTTGATAGTAATATTGTTGATAGCACTGCTATGAACACACATCCTTGTTTAGCTATTCTTCTTTGTACAAAGAGGGCCGGTACCACACATTGGCTAAGTGATTCCTTAATGTAACCTTTTTACATAAATTCTTTAACTTTTTGTAGCACCTCCATGGCCTCTATGGGGTTAAAATTATTGGCTAGTTTATTTTGGAGAGTAGCATTGATGAAAAAGTTAATTTTGTGCTCTAGGATTCATATGGAAGCTAAATCACTAGGAATTTCATTTGGAAAGACATATCCAAATAACCTAGTAAGGTTTTGACCCAAGGATCAAATTTACTACTATTCTCTTTATTTGCAAGCTTCATTAAGAAGTACATGGTTTTTCCTTTCTATGTAAACTTGCCTAACCCCTTCCCTTTTATGAACAAAGATAACCCTTATTGCAATTAGAATCCTCCTTAACAAACGAGGATGGAATGCTAAGGGGTGCGTGTAACACCCCTAAATTTACTACTGAGAAATTTCGTTTAAGACAAAAGTTTTAGCGGAAGCGAAAGAATTAAAACCATAAACTTGGGGGTATTACCGCCACACTTAGTACCAGACCGGTTCACTCCTACCGTTCCGATACTAAGTGCTAAGGCTAAACTAAACAATCATTAAGTAAGAGTCATCAAAACATAGGTCCATAGTTAACATAGACCATTCACGAAAACCACGAGTCAACAACAATTAAAATATCATTTAGGAATACAACTTAGAGTACGGTTTCAAAGCAAGGAGCGTAGTACAAAATATAGCCAATAAAACAGATCCCAAGGGACCAATATCCGGATCGCCTACTCATTTAAGCCAAGCCTTCCACCCCACAATTTGTAACCGATCAAACCTGCATAGGAGGTCTGCTCCCCACCATTGGTGGATCATCACAGGACCCATTCAATCAAGGTAGTATCAGTACGGGTCCAATACTGAGTAAGGGCGTTGGTGCGCTAAGGCCAAGCATACAATCATACAACATAACGTACGTAGCACAATCATATAGACAACATGCGATAACACACAAGATAAGGCTTGAGTACTTTCCGGTGACTTATTCTTATTTCTCATTAATAATAATTCGTTCATTCCACACATATTCTTTAATAGTTCGTGTGAGTGCGGGAACCCCACTATTATAGCCGGTGGAACGGTCACGAGGGCCATGCCCTGCCACTATTATAGCCGGTGGACCGGTTATGAGGGTAACATACCTTGCCTCTATTATTTGCCGGTGGACCGATTTGGGTCCGGCTCAACATCTTTCTCTGTAAGTAGTTAATGTCTTAACATATCTTATTCAAAAGGTTTTCACCAAGGATACACATAAATCATTCTCTTTATGCTTTACACATCACAACCAATAAAATTCCACGTTCATAACCACCCCTTAATCGATAATACACATGATAACGCCAAACAACTCTAAGCAGTCATAACCAACCCCAATTGTCCACACCAACCCGTGGTTAACCACTCTCATCCCTATTTTACCATAACCACCGTACTTAGCCATCCCAAACCTTAATTATCCTCAATAGTCACAATTGGTTACTCCATCCCTACTTAATCACAACGCCCCAGAGTTAATCACTCCAAACCCTGATTCCATACGATCATTAACTCCCATGCAAAACCCTAATACCGCCATACCAACATTAATACCACCATACAACCCATAACACCACCATGTAAACCCTAATACCACCATAAGTCATTAATACCACTATACAATCATTAATACCGCCATACGAATATTAATTCCACCATACAAACCCTAATATCACCATACAAACCTTAATACCACCATCCAACATCATTACCTCCATAAAATCACAAATACCACCATACAACATTAATACCTCCATAAAATCACAAATACCACCATACAACATTAATACCTCCATAAAATCACAATACCACCATACGAACCCGAATACCACTATGAAATCATTAGTACCACCATGCGAACATTTATGCCACCATACAAACCCTAAAACCACCATACAACATTAATACCTCCATAAAATCACAAATAACAGCATACATCATTAATACCTCCATAAAATCACAAATACCACCATACAACATTAATACCTCCATATACACAAATACCACCATACGACAGTATTACCTCCATAAAAACACAAATACCACCATACAACCTTAATGCCTCCGTAAAATCACAATACCACCATACGAACCCGAATACCACCATAAGCCATTAATACCAGTATGAAATCATTAGTACCACCATAGGACATTTAGGCCACCATACAAACCCTAATACCACCATACAAACTTCAAGACTCCCATGATGGTTCCCAACTCATATTACCATTTATCTTAAGATGCATGTCCTAGTGGGCCATAACATATTACATCATAAACATCATACATATAAATGTCATGCTCATGTCACGGAAGCACATACAACGTACCTCAATCTCTAAGCTGCGCTACACATAAGATAATTTATACACAAATCATATAATACATGGCACAGCATGGCATACACAACATCAAACACATCCACGTCACACATAGCACAAGGCCATTAGCTTCGTCCTTACCTAAGGCGACGCCGGGCTTGGAGCACGCTCCTCTAACTCCTTAGGGCTTTGGTCGGGGTTACCTATAAAAGGGGAAAATGCTAAGTATTAGTTTCCCTTATAATTACTATCAATCCTCGTTCTAGTTTAAGGTTAGGGTTTTTATTACTAAAAAGGGTTTTATACAAAAACTAGGGTTTTTACCTTAGAATTAGTATACTAAATATTAGTAGTCAAAATATAGTTATTTATGATACTTATTGTTACCCTTATTTTAATGAGCCCATTAGTTCCATTCTTATAATACTAGTGTTCACTAGTCATAGTAAAATAGTGATAATAATAATAATAATAATAATAATAATAATAATAATAATAATAATAATAATAATAATAACAATGATAATAATAATAATAATAATAATAATAATAATAATAATAATAATAATAATAATAATAATAATAATAATAAGACTACTAATAATGATACTTATGTTTCAAGTAATAGAACTCTAGTGTTTTTAAGATTAAGTCCAACAATGGTGTTAGGTTTGGAATAATAATATTATAAGGTCACAATATTACAAGTAAACTATTCTTAAGGGTGATAATGATAATAGTAGTAATACTAATAATAACGATAATAATAATAATACTCCTAGTAGTAATGGTTATAACAATAATACATCCAAGTAAGGTTAAGTAGTAATAATAATAACCCTAGTAAGGATAATAGAGATAATTATAATAAAAATGTTAATACTAATAATTATAAGATTAGGACCAAAGTTAAGTATAATACAAGTTAGGGTTTAAAAAGGGATGTTAGTATTAGTAAGAAAATAAGAATATTAATAATAAAGACAATAATAATGGTAATAATGATAATAATAATAATAATAATAATAATAGTAATAACAATAATAAAAGTAATAATAATAATGATAATAAATATAATAATAAGCATATTAGTATTAATATTAGTAGAAAATAGTAGCAGCTATATAAAAAGCGGGTTAGGGTTTGGATGGGTGGAGAACCACCTAGGGTTGGTGGTGGTCCGGCGGCGGCGCGTGGCGGCGACGGCGGCGGTGCTGGAGGAGGAAGAGAAGGGAAAAGATCAAGGTGGAGGTTAGATGGGAGGGGAAAAGGAAGAGTTTGAGGTGGGGAAAGAAAGAGCAGGTGAAGGGGAGTGGAGTGAGGGTGGTGGCGTGGCAAGTGGTGGCGGCGCGTGGCGACCGAGGGTGGTGGAGAGAGATGGAAGATGAGGGAGGAAGGAGGAGAGGGAGGCAGGGGAATTTGAAGGCAAAGAAAGGTAGAGGGAGGTCTGCTAGGCATTTTGGAGGGTGGAAGAGGCTCTGGTGGCGGCTGGGTTGGCGGTGGGAGGCGGCGCAAGGGCGGCGAAGGCTGGAGGTGGTGGTTTTGGGATAGGACTTTTGCACGGCTATGGCGGCACGTGCAGGGCAAGGGGAGGGGTGCTGGTGGCTTGGTTTTGTCGAGGGAGTTGCAAGGATGATGACGGTGGGAAGAGGTGGTTTCGGCGGTGGCTGGAGGTGGCAGAAATGGCGTCTATTCTGGCGGCGGCAGAACAGAGTTTCAGCAAAGTCCGAAGGGAGGACTTGCTGTGGCTGTTCGGGAGGGGGTATTTATAGACCAAGGGGGGAGGAAAACGACGAAGGGAGAAGGAGGCGTGCGGGGCAGGGGTGTAGGTGGCCGGCCTATGGCAGGCGGTGCAAGTCCTGCCATGGCAAGTTAGGTCGGGGAAGGGGAGAGGAAAAAGGGAAAGAGAGGGCACGCGGGAAGGGGAGAGAGGGACTTGGTCGGGGTCGAAAAAAGGAAAGAAAATGACAGGGAGAGGGGCAGGTGAGGATGGTCGGTGCGGGTGGCTGCCGGCGAAATCGACTTGCAGGTCGATTTGCAGGTTGGGGTGCAGGTCGGGGAAGAAGAAGACAGGCAGGGTGGACCGGTGGTCCAGGGAAAAAGAAAGAGAAGGGGAACCGGTCGGTTCGGCGACGTTTATAAGGTTTAAACCAAAACGCGGCGTTTTAACAGTATGGGGGACAGAGCGCTGCGTCGAGTTGCCCGTTTGGCAACGGCTATCTTCAGTAATCGAAACGCAGCGTCTCAGCGGAAGGATGGCCGAAACGCTGCGTTAGGATGCACGGGGAGACATCGAACGGCGCTGGGCCGCGGGAAGGGAAAGAAGGAAGGGCCGGGGTTTGGGCGGCCTGTGCGCGGGACGGGGGAGAGGAGAAGGGTTTGGGTCGATGGGCTGGCCCAGCCGAGGGGGGGGGAGAAGAAAAAAAAAAGGAGAGGAGGGAGAAAAAAAAGAAGAAAGGGAAAAATAGGAAATAAATAGGATAGGGAAAATAAATAAAATAACTTATGGGGAAATTGGGGTATTTTTGGTTTATTTATAATATTAATATATATAAAATATTAAATAAATTCCTTTTTGCTTATTTTAGACCATTTTAGATAAATTTCCTTAACCTCCATGCTAATTAGAAAAAATACCCAAATTTTCTTCCAATTAAATTCTTTATTATTTTCCTCTTAATATACCTTAATTAACTCTCTACATCTTAATAAATGAGTTTATATAATTAATTTTCCTAATAATTCCTTATTTGGCCATAATTTCGGAAATTAGGATTTTGGGATATTAGAGTGCGTGTATTATACTTTTGTTGGCCTACTTAAAGCTATAAGTGTTCTTCCTCCCATTATTCATGATATGCCTATAATATTTCCATGGCTTACCTATCAACAAATGGCATGAATCTACAGGAATTACATTAGGAGTAACATCATCTTGGTATGTCTTTCGTATGACGTCAACCATCAAGCCATAATTAAGCCATTGAATCTTATATTGCTTAACATGTGTAGTAATGGGAAAATTAAGCTTCTTGACAAGAGTAAAAGAAAACACATTATCAAAACTACCCCTATAAAATAATGGAACATATTTTACCAAGTATTATGCACTTATTATGAAATATGTTTTCACTTTGGGACTCATCATCTAAGAGTTCTTTTGCATGCAACACTCTCCTCACCAATAAATCCTTTCCGACATTTGGTGGGGCTTCCTCAAACTCATCCCTCTCCTCTATGACCTTATGATCTCCTACTTCTTTCTCCTCTAATGGAACCTCCTCTAGGTCAAGAAACATCATCACCTGTTTATTTGGACATTGATTTTAATAATACCCATCCCTTAACACTTGAAGCACCTCACACCTTTTTTCCTATTTCAAGCTTTCCCATATCCTTAATATCAAATATTTTAAGCGTAGAAGGTGGCTTAGGTGCCTTTTTTTTATGGTTTTGGTTTGGATTCATGCCAAACTTTGAATCAGTATTTTAATTTTTATGCCTCACCACCTTAATGGCTAGATGAAATTATTCATCTATAATGTAAAATTTTTAAAGCTCCATCATCCTACCAATGTCACTTCCTAAACCTCCTTAGAATCATGAAATTGTGTGCTCCTTCACCTCCTCAAGACCAGTTCTTGTAATTAGCTTTTCAAACTCCCTAATGTAATCATCTACACTTATAAGCCCTTATATCAAAGAAAACATTTAATTGTAAAGGTCATAGAAGTAAGAAGGTGGTAAAAACCTATCCCACATCAATTTTTTCATTTTTGTCCATCTCCTGACCTTGGACCTTCCTTTTCTCTCCCTATTGTGTTCCATGTTTTCCCACCACAAATATGAATGCCCTTTTATATTAAATACCACCACCTTTAAAGTCTTCTCATCATCATAATATTTGGCTTCAAACATTCTATTACACCTCAACACCCTTACTAAATGTCTTTTGGACTATGTGACACATTAAAATATGGAAACTCTATTTTGATATGATCAGAAGACTCCCTTATAACATGTCTTCTCATCCATTGGAACATAGGAGACTCACTAGTAGAAGAGATAAAATTATTTGCTTCTTCCCCTAGGTGCGGTTCCACCCTTTCCACATAAGGTGATGGAATACTTCGTGAGTGGGTAATGATAGCATTTGGTGAAAGTTATTAAAATATGCCTTGCATTCTCCTCATTCATTCATTCAAGGTCACTATAGAACAATCTCTTCTCAAGTTGTGTGCTTCTTCAAGAATCATAGATCTAGGAGTTTGTTGATTCTCCATGTTGTTTTGGAAAATAAGACATGAAACAAGTGTGCAAATAGGCATGATGGTCGAATGGTGGTTTCATGGTGGGATCTTTTGGTGGTGTTTGGTTCAAATATGGTTTTGAGAGGGTAAATAAGGTTCAAATATGGTAGGTGGGAATGGTGGTTCAAATGGGGGTATGGTTCTATGAAAGGTGTCCAAAACATATGGCAGATAAAAAAATTTGAGTACTCTAAGCTACGATAGTTTGTGGTTATTTTTTGGTGAAAAGTTGAAGGGTGTTTTATAGTGATTTAAGTGGTTCTAGGATGGCTCAAAAATGGGGAGGGGATAGGGTGGAAAGTGGGTTGAAATATTTTGGGGAAAAAGTGCAAAACAATGTGAGAAAAATAAAGGACTTATGATTTTGATACCAATTTGATACATAAAATGCGAAACATATTAAGTTTTGCTAAGAATTGATGATGGAACTAGGGATTTGCTCCAAAAAATTATGAAGGTCACTAGGTATTTGCTCCAAAAATTGGAGGATATGGGAAAAGGATTTTATATTCAATTAACCCTTGAAATAGATTACTTACAATCAACACTTAAGGTATCAACTCATAAGATAAAGATTGTAAGAATTTTTCAAGATACAACATACCATGCACTATGTTTGATGAGAAAAGGTGCTTAACACTTGGTCTCAAGAATATTCAAAGCTTGGATTCTTTTAATTCATATTTTACATGTATATAAATGTGTAAGAAGTTGGGAAAGTTATGGCTAACCCATAAATAAGTGTGTGGGTTTAATTTCACTAAACATTACTCTATTACATACTAACTAAATTAGCGATCAAACAATCAGCATGAGAGTTGATATTTGGAGCCTTCCATAACTATTTTCCCATGCAATAGTTGCTACATTATTTTACAAGCCAATAATAGGAATTGGGAACAAAAAACACAAAAAGGAAAACTAGTACATTAATCTTGCTTCAGATTAACTAAATGAAACAAATAAACCATGCCCAAGACCCCCTTTGGTCAACTACTATAAATATAGTCTAGACCATTAAATCCCCTTAATTAATGCTAATTAAGTTCTTTTACACCACCAACCATAACCCAAACAACTACTATAAATAGGAAACTATGCTCCATGGCTGCTTTGTTTGATAATTATGGCCGAGAGGTTTTAGTGATTTTCTAGCCATACTGTTGAGCCATATTCAAGCACTAATAAAGCCAAGAAAAAGTGGTGAGTTATTGTCTTTTAATTTTTGTTGCATGGATCCTTGTTATCTCTATCTTATTATAGTCTAAATAAGGAGTGTTTTTGATTCACCCAAATTGAAAAAACTTGTGAATAAATTATTGTTATCACATGAGGGGATGCTCCTATGTCACTTAGTAATATCGTGGAAGAGAGGTCAACGAAAGAAGAAGAAGAAAAACGTGTTAAACTCTTGAAAGTACCTTATGAGAAATTATCTCTCTAAATATTCTTTGAAAATTGATAAAACAAGCAAAGCACACTCAAAATGTTAGTAAAAATCATAAACTTAATGTTTTCACATATCAGGATGCTTTAAAAATTTTCATAGGAAGATTATATTAAAATCAAGAATGAAGAATAAACAACTCCACTAGTATGGTTTCAAAACTAAAAGTTAAGGAACAACCTAGTTGATTTCTCCCTCTAAATTAGTTGACAAGTATTTTGATAAAACAAACTATCTTCAAAAATCTAAACCAAGCTCAACTAAAACAATAGCATGGTTAAAAGCACCTTCCAAGAATGTTCAAACACACTTTCGTCAGATTTGAATGCATAGATTAAGGAACATTAAGGAACCAAAAGATTGGGGTATGATAGCTATTCAAACAAGCCCTTATGATCTTGTACAATTATACTTTTATTAATTTCTCAAGAGTTTAGTTTTCCATGTTACACAATCTATTAAGTTAATTATATATAATCCTTTTTTTCCTTTTAGAGCAATGACTTAGATTACTGCCTAATTTTTTCATATATAATGATAACCTATCCAAACAAAGGGAAATAAATTTTGGTTGAAGCCTTATAACCACTAATGGGCATAAAGTCTTGTGAAAGCTAAGTAACCACTAATGGGCATAATGTCCTAGCTGGAGCCAAATGAATAACCTAGTTGACAAGAACTATTAGTATTGATATCCTTTTTATATTATAAATATCTAAAGTAGGTAAGGCACTTTGATTTAAGAGGATACCATAAGAAGAAAATCTCATAGGTAGGAATACTTGTCTGAAGGCAAACAAACCATTAGTCACTAAAAGTTTATTCGGTAATCTAAGCCCATGTGCTACTCAGTCATCTTTTGTTTTAATTTATTAGTGGTTTATTCTCTAAGGTTGTGTTTCACATATAAAATTGATAATAAATAAGGAAACACATCCATATAATTATGGCAACTTAACCATCATTACCATTAAAAAATAGGTGAGAGCTGTTCCATTAGTAGATAGTTAAGTTCAATGCATTATTAAGTTAGTGCTTTTATGCTAAGAAACAAGCCTATATCCTCCAAATGTAGTTTCATAACATACTTATCCCAAATTATTCATTGAGTCTTCCAAAGTCACTTAATAAGAATACCATATTTTATAATCCCATTAATCTATCCAACATGTTAGTTATTTCATGTTAAGAAGTGGGTTCTCATCATTAATAAAACATATTATATCATAAAAGAAAAACTTAAAACATACCAAGGTTAAAAGATGAAAAGTTATCACTCTTTAGTCAAACTATTTTATTAGTTTGGACAAACCACTCCATAAGTTTGGCTTTAAGAACCCTAGAGTTTTCTATGAAAATCATTCTATCAATCAGTCAAATAGTTAAACTATTCTATGACTAGTAGATCTTTTAAGAGAAAAATTTGGTGGATTTTGTTAGAGACATCCTAGAATTTCAACTCAAAACAAGCCAATAGGTTGAGATAACTAGTTGACTGTTCTAACAACTTGTTGATAGGAAGGGAAAAACTAGTCGATGGGTTGAATAAAAGAGTGAATAATTGCATCACAAATAATCTAGTTAATTTGTTAGAAGAACCAAATGAGTGTTCTAAGAACCAATTAATTTATTTTCACCTAGATAATATATAATTTGTATTCAAAGCTGGAATAACACTCTAAAATTCCCACCACAATAAAATCATAATAGCACCATATTAAATAACAATAGTGAGACATGCTCATAAATCGATTCATGTCGCATTTACATAGAATTGTCCACATTACTCATGAAATCATAATATTCATCAATATTATACCATGTATCGCAAAAAAAAAAACTAATGCTATCATATATTCATATATAGTTAAAAACATTTACTAAATATTTTCATTGAAATTCTTATCTATATCATATTTCAATTACAAAAATGACATTCTTAAAAGGTTAGAAAAATATACGCCAACAAAGAAAATGGTCTTGTTAGAATATTCCAACTTTCAAGAACAATTAAATATTATGTTAGGAACTCAAAAACCATCAAATAGTTCCTATATATCAAGAAGTGCGAATCAAGAGAAAGAAAACATAACTACTACCTCCAAGAGAATCAAAGGAGAGAATCAAGTGAACGTAAACCTATACTTTTTCCATATCTAACTCTTTTCTTTCTTATGAATAAAATAAGATGGTGCAAGAGAGAGAATCATAAGAGTAAACCAAGTGATTGTGAAGGCAAAAACTGAATAAGAAAAGCAATTGCAAGTGTGGGAAAAAGAGATAAATTTTTTTTCTAAAAAGAGGTAAAGGGAAAAAATGTTTAGGGTAATTTATACCAAATAAGTAAGTTAATAAATGATCGAGAGGGGTATAGCAGGTCAATCCTATTTTTACAGTTTTAATATTTACTTAATGGGAAATTTACCACTAATAGGGCTTACATTATTCTTAGAGCTCAAATGGTGATTTCCTAATGAACTAAGTTGAGATTCTCTAAAGAAGGATTGAAAACAAGAAAATAAAAGGGTAGATTGGTAGAGGAAGAAAATCTTCAACATGTGTAGTGATAATGTGGAAAAAAATAGCCTCTCTAGAGTTGTACAAAAGAAAGATGAAGAAGAAGATGATGGATGAGGCCGCATCTCCCTTTCCTACCAAATCTACACCCTCTAATATATTATGAAAAAACTTAAAGTTTTAGAAATAATATAAACTTTTATAGATCACTTAAGAGATAATATGAGTTGGATTACGAAGATTCAAATTTGATGAATCTAATTTATTGAAAATTCAAACTTTAAAAAATGCTTAGTTTGACAAACTGGCCAATGATTTGGTCAACTAGATGACTTCTCTACTAACAAATTTATTAGTTCACCTACACTAATTGATCATTGAGGTGGAAAAACGCTCAAGTTGTAGATGATGGACTAGTGGATCAATTATATGAATCAATCGACTAGTGCCCTAAGAAACCTCATTTTTCTCAATTTTCGAAGGCTTTTCCAAACTCCCTTTTAAATCAAGCCCAAAATATATATCTAAATCAAGATAAAATAAAATAAAAATCTATTTATTATAAGGATTCTCCATTTTATTAATCTTAAATTTATGAGGTATTACAACACAAACCTCTTAAAGGAAGTTGTGTCCCTCAAGCCTACTTACCAAAATCAATCAAAATCATCAAATAGATAACATATCACATTCAACACAACATTACAGAGGTTTTAGTACCCCCATTAAAAAAACATTTACACCAAGGATAACATGATACTAGAATAAATTGGGATACCTTACTCGAATCTCTTCCTCTGCTTCCAACATAACCTCATAAGAACTCTAAAATAATTAAAGTACCACTACTATAAGAAATGTTTTCGTATATGTCTTTTAGGTTTTTGTTTCTAAGATGCACACTAGTTGTTATACGTAGGTCAGTACTCATCTATCTCATATGAACTAATGTACCTTGAACTAATCTTACACTTCCTACATAACCCCATAACTTGATTGGTGGAGAAGGACCTTACGAGGACTCTATCACCATCTCATAACAACTAGTCTATGACTTTCAATATACATAATTCTTCCATACTTCTCAAGTTTCTCTCAAACAGTCTTGAATGAATACGATATGTCTTTTCGTCTCCTCTATCATATTTTGTCCTGACAAAATATCCAAGTTGATGTCACTCTAATAGAAGTAACTATAACACTTCATCCTATACAAAGCCTCTAAAGGTGTCATCCTAATACTGGCTCAATAATTTTCATTATGTGAGAACTCCATCAAGTTGAGATAGTAGTAAAAAATGCCTCCAAATTCAAACATGCTTGCTTGAAGTATATACACTATGGTTTAAATAGTTCTCCCCATTTGATTATCCATAACTTAGTGAAAGGAAATACTCATCGTTATCTTAGTCACAAAAGCATCTTATAACTTTTACCTAAAATATGACAAGATTCTAAAATCTTTTTTTGACATTATTTATCTAGGGACAACATGTAGTCTTATAGCATGTTTTATATAAGCACTGGCTAACTACTCCATACTCTAAATTGTCTTTATCGGTATGAACATTATTGACTAAGTCATACCATTATTAATAATGAAGATTTCATGAAAACTATTATGGGTCGTTCAAAGGCCAACCATAAAATCTATGAATATATGTTCCCATTTCCACTCTAAGACTTCCACTGGTTATACCAATACAACCACTTTCTCATTCTTAATCTTTACATTCTAAAAAGGAAAACATCGAGTAAAAAATTTTGGAACCTCTCACTTCATACGGGGCCACTATCATATCTTCTTCAAATCCCTACATAATTTATCCTCTCCAAAATAAATAGAATAAGGAGTACAATAACCATCCTCATGGATTTTCCTTTTTACCTAAAGGCACCCTTATGGAAAAAATCACCTACAACTATATGAAACACTACTTGATATATATCTCCAAAATTTGTATTTAAATAATTCTATTCATTGTTATAGATTATGTTATACCTATAATTATTCCTCTTATTGTGTGATTGTTTAGGAAATTAATTCAAAACATAGGAATGGATCAAGGAGATTGTTGTTGTAGCTGCTGGGAGTTGTTACAAAAATTGTGTTTTATTAATTTGTAGAAAAAAAAATCCCATGTGAGGCATTCGCTGGCATATTTGGATAACAGGGATTAAGCTACCTGTGTAATCTGCCACCTAACCCATATTCATTGGGTTAGTTGGAATGTGGATTACTCAACCCTTGGTAACCATGATTAGCTATTATATATTTTAGCTGATTGAAATTATTTAGTAATACATTAAGCTAGATTATTATTCATTGTAATTATTTTGTAAGAATGGGCTGCTTCTTTGTCCAGCCCGTCGATCCATGTTATATATGTCTCAACTGATCCTTGGGTTGTATTTAGGCTGCTTTGTACGGGAAAATGTAGGACAACGATCGTATATGTTGTATTTCTTTCTCTTTTAATGTATACGCTATATAAAGGGTGTATACACTCGCTGTAGAGTACACTTTTTGGTTGAATACATTTGAGATAACATTTTCTGGAACTCTCTCTCTCTCTCTCTCAACTTCTCTCTCGCGATCTCCTCATTTGCAGCTTCTTCTCGTTCTTCGTGATCTCTTCTCGATCTTTTCTATTCTATAACTTCAGTAGCCGTTGATTCAACTATGCTATGAGTTTTCTAATCATCCTTTTGAGAAAAATTCTTAGACTGATTATCTTGATGAATCGAACCCTGTGCTCGATTTCATTTGCGATCCGATGAAATTTCTGTGAAACTTGTCCAAGTTTCATCATTTTGTTTGAGAGCCTCGATTATTCGAGTGCTCATGGTTTAATTCATTTGTTGGTGAACTTTTATTATTCTATTCATCATTCTTGAGTTCGCTAACCTATAGTTCTAAAGTGTTGATTCTAGGGTTTGCGATAGACAAAAATCAATCGATTTTTGTCGAGATTAAGCTGGCAACAAAGAGGGTTGTATTGACGAAGGCAGAACTACTTGGGAAACCCTAAGTAGCTTTTGACAAATTCGCAGTTAGGGTTTGGTCAAGATTCTTGAATCTTGACAATATTCGAGGAATACTCCTCGATCGGTAACCTCGAACCTTACTTTTGCTAATTACTACAATTGTTGGACGTCAATTTAACATTTTATTATGAATTGATAATTTTGCTCACAATTGAAAGAGTGTGTAGGAAGTGATTAAAGTCTGGCGAACCCTTGGTTCTAGAAAGGGGTAAGGACTCCAAGAAGAGGGGTCCTATCTCGTTAATTGGTTTAATTACTTAAGTTTTCCTCGCGGTAATATTGTTCCTTTCCTGAAATTTTCCATTCTATTTGATTCAACAACTGTGTGGAGATTATTATGCGTTCCGTGTGTTCTGGTACATTCTTTAATCTTGTGTGGTGCTGCAATCTCTTCTATACCTAGGAGTAGTCAATTTGTTGTTTTGATTAGATTGATAATAAAGTATTCTTAGCTCTAGACTGATTTTTATCTATGGCTTATCTTGTGCTTCATAAAGTAAACCCGATAATGTTTAATAACGCCCAATCTGTTAATCAATCTGTCTCGGTATCTAGCAATTATTTATTAGAAAATCTTAGGACTTTTCAAAAACATATGATTACCCAACTTGCTTTTTTATCTACTAACCTAGAATAGAGGATAAGAGAACAAGAAATAAGAATTATTGAACTGTAGAATAACAAAGTAGATAATCAACATGTTGGGGTATTAGGGAGAACTCCCATGGACCCTAAAACAAGTATTCCACCTTTAAATAGTTTAGAAGAACCAGAAGATCAAATATCCAATAATAGTGATAGGAGATCTAGACAGAATAATAGATAAGAAAGAGAATTAGACCTAGTTGATAGGAACCTAAGTAATGTTAAGTTTAATATACCTAGATTCAATAGGAGAAATGATCCTGATTATTACTTTGAGTGGGAAAGAAATATTGAATTAGTGTTTGAATGTCATAATTATTCTTATGAGAAGAAAATTAAGGTAGCAGTAGTAAAATTTACAAAATATCCATCTTCTTGGTATCACAATCTTGTCTTAACTAGGAGTAGGAATAAAGAACCACCTATACAAACATGGGATGAATTTAAGATTCTAAGTTGGGAAAAATTTATATGTTTAAGAGGTAATTATATAAAAAGATAAAATATAAAAAAGGTAAAATTTATAAAAGAATTTATTTAGGTTCATGTTTTAAGGGTTAAAAAAATAATTGAGGTAATGTTTAAGTGTTAAGTTTTGGATAAAAGGCCAAATGTTCAAAATTTACATGACAAAAAATTTTGGGGTATTATAGGTATGCTTGGTTATATTAGCCTACAAAAGCAACATGGTATCCTCTAACCTAAATCACCTAAACCTTAAGTATATATAACCTCTACAAGTCACCTGTAGAGTAGTAGACTAAGGCGTTATTGGGGCACACCAACAAACAAATGAACCAAAACCGAATGAGACCTACACCTCATCTCTACGGTATCAATTCCTAAAAGGAAACTTTTATGAAATGCAAGGTCTTTTACTTTAATTTCTATTATATTTCAAGGTAATCACAAATATCATGTATTAAACAATAGTTTCCATTTCCTAATTACCATTCTCCTTGTATTTCTAAGTATTAGAATAGTAGCTAAAGTCCTTGACCTATATAAAAGTCAACACTATGGTATACCTGTAGAAATCTAAGAACATCCTTTATCTTATTATTCACATTGGGCACATTAGATCAAAAAGGAACATTGCACCTTTGAAACACTATTTGCACCATTATCATTCAACTTTTGTACCAAACATTTTTAATATAAAAATTTTCCACTTTCCATAAATTTAGTAACTTACATGTAAAAAACTAACCATGAATTTCCATTATGTCACAAATTCCATTTAACATAATTGTACATTTTATAAAATTTTGCAACATTTAAAAAGGGAAATGAACATCAAGGTAGGTGTATTGAAACATTTCTAACATGAGAACAACCATAACAAAATTATCTTGTTTTAACCTCAATCTAGTGTTCTTTCTATCATGATATTGATGCTAACCCTAAACACACATGCAGTGATAATCATGGAACACTTATCATGGCAATAACATTTTAGCTTACATGATTTTGATCCCCAACAAATCCTAGAGATTCATATGTTAAATATTTAATATATTAGCAACAAATAATGTGTACCATCTACGTAGTATGCTATTATCTTATCATGTATTTGATAACACTTGCATAATATAACATCCTATCATGATTTAAAACTAAATAGTCCTAAAATGCTCACACATAATTTCTACCATCTTATGAGTGGTTCAATTTACCTTAATCTAAGCTACATAAAGATTCAAAAATACTATCTTCTCCAAGATCCTTAAGGGATACCTAAGAAATCAACCCCTAACTACATATATATTAGCATTGAATAAAACAAAACAATAACACAAAATTAAGCAAATGACCTTAAAAAAAATAACTATCAAAGTAAAGCCACACAAAAAATTCATTAAGCAAGAGGAATGGAGGAAGGTGATGTAATAAAATGGTTAGCAACAACACTCGTGGCTATTTCTTGGGAAGGCTCTTTAGTGTTTTTAGCCGAATCCTAGGAAGGGAAGATGGTGCACGATGGTGAAATAAGGGGGAGTGGTTATGCAGCTTTAAATGAAAGAAATAAAATTTATTTTGTGCTTTTGTGTTGTAGATGAATGGTTAGTTTTGTGGGTATGTCTATTTATATTGGGAGGCTTCCTTGGAATGAAAAAGGCTAGGGAATGTGGTGGATGTTTCTAGGGGAGAAGGATTAGTGGTGCATTCATTGCTGGATAAAAATAGTGAAGATAATGTAGAATTGTGCAAAGGATTGTGGAGTATTTAGGATTTTTCTTCCTTAAAGAAGCTTAGGGGGAAGGAGAAGAAGGAGAAACTCAACCTATAGGATTTACTAGTGGTATGAACCACACAAATATGGGATGAAGAAGACTTATAAAAGTAATGGAATGATGGACAATCAAACAAAAATAAGGAAACATACATGGGAACATGGGGAACGGGAGAAATGTTGGGATATAGGATGGTGAAGATTGTTATATGGTAGAGGGAGTAGAGTAAGGTTAAAAATATAATTTAGGAAGATGAACGGGGATAAAAAAATTTTATTTTAGGGTATAGAGTAAGTTGATATTGGTTAGGGTATAAACTAGGATGAAATTTATCAACCTAAATTAATTTTTTTTAACCTTGTTAAATATTTATATGGTATATCATATCCATACACATATCGATAACACATTTAATACAAACACCATATAAAAATTATTATAACTAATTACTCATAATCTCTAAATTGTAATAATTTTTTAAATTAGAAGTAGGGAATTACACAAACAACATTGAAGAGGTATATTTTATTAGCATAGCATTCACCACACTTGCAACACACTCATCTTTAGATTTCAGTACAACTCTCACTAACCTCTAACCTTATTGAAAGTTAACGGGCTTCTGACCCTTTGGTTGAATTTTTCAACCTACCCTAGTAGTTGGTGGTGGAGGAACCCTATGAGTCAATTGCAGTAGTTGTTAAATCAATATAGGACTAAGAGCTCAAGACTAGAGCCTTAAACACTACCACCTCTAACACAACATTTATAAGCCTTATGCTCTATTATTCAAAATATATGGCAAGTAACTTTGTTACATTTATAATTCACTCTTAGGCGATATGCCTCGCAAGGATTTTAGTTGTAATGCGCCTCTTTAATAAAGCCCCCGAACTCTCCTCACAATAAGGATGACAACCCTATATTCAGACCAGACCTCATTTATTTATTACCTACAAAATAGGCTTTGTACCTTCCATTTTGATGTTGACAACCCTCAAGCTTATTCTTTTCTTGTATCAAGAAAATTATGTCTTGAATAAATTATGATGACTTAAATACCTACTCACACATTTGAAAAATAGAGTGTTAGAAAAAACCTACAAATAACTCCTACTACCTAGTCCCTAAGCCATTATTGAAACAATGCACTTATACCACCTCCTTAGCATCATTCTTAAGAGCTAACTAAACTATGCCCATAAAACATACATAGTACTCTACTGACATGCTTCCCTAACAATGTGCCATAAACTCATTGTTGTTACTCATCACGATATGACTAGATTAAAATTTTTCTTGTGGCACATTTAGGAATGCTCTCCAAGCAGTAGACTCTCTGTCTTGACTCTTTTTTTTCTTACACCATATGTCTGTGAATCCTCATAAGTTGTATACTACCGCTCCAAACATTTTTTCTATCAGAAAACCACAAGATGTGAAGGAATTTTCCATTTAGGTATCCCATTTATCCATGATGTTAGGGTTATCTTGACTATCAAAAATTTCAAACTAATGACACTCGGTCCTCTTAAGCCAATCCTCTAGTCTTGGTGCGAGTGTTGGTAGTTGTGACACCTAAAACTATCCCTCAACAAATGGATCCATATGCTTGAAATAGTCATTGGTAGCAAGCTATCCATAGCTCCTTCCTCGTCCAACTCTCACACACGAACATTTTTTATATTGAAAAAATAAGATTTCTATAGATAAATACTCAAAAGAGTTTGAAAGTGTCAAAAGAAATAGTGTTATAAGCTAAAATAAGGAAAATTGAATATTATTTTCAAATTGAAGTTATGAAAAACTTGTGGCATAAGATCAAAATATTTAAGGAGAAAGAAATATTTGAAACTAAATTTTGATAACAACCTATAACTCTCAAATTTTTCACGATAAAAAAGTTTTATTTTAAAACATGTAAAAGCATAAAATAACAAACCCACCATGGAAAAATGAGGCATTGCCACCGCATCTAACACAAGATGGACATGCATTACCCATACCTTAATATGGCCAAGAAAACCAACCAATCTGATCCTATAAATCAATTGTGCAAAATAATATGTTATAAGATATAATGAATAACATTTACTCTTAAGACCTCAACATGCCTTCAAGATACTGAAAATTCATGGAGGGAGTAAATTGTAAGTATTAAATAAATAAAAAATGAATGACAGTTGAGCAAGGCCTAAATCTTTTGTCCATAAGGACCTACACATGATTTATAAACTTTCCATGCTTTCGTGTCTAAGATAAAAAAAATTAAAAATAGTTAAACTGACTACCAACCATCATTATAAAACCACACATAACCCTCTTTTGCTAAATTAAGTAGGCGATCAAATAATCAAATTCATTAGTGTGGTTTGTACTAAGTAAGCAAAATTACCTCCTTCGTCTGTTGCACAAGCATATAAGGATATGTTATATTATAGAAAACGTGACAACACATATCATGTTTACACAATTTAATTAGATACACATGGATTGTCATGAATAGATAACGCATACGAATTTAATAGCATACATACTTAAATTATTCATACTTTAACATTATTATCATCATACTATGGATATCATAGATAACTACATAGAACCATTTAAAAAAGTAGTTCAAACAACTTATGGGTCTCTTCTAAAATTCTTCTTACCTAGATTCCTCAAGAGTTTCATTTCTCATATTACAAAATCCATTAGGTAAACTATTTATAAGCTATTATTACTTTGTGACCTATTTTTTAGCTTATAACAACATGGCATCATACATAGTGGAAGACTATACAAATTAGAATATATAAAGTTTGGCTAAAGCCAAGTAACCACTAATGGACTTAATGACTTACTCTCTCTTATTAACTACAAATAAACATAAATTTTAGAATGAAGCAAAATAAACCACCTAGGTGATTAGACACTTTAATATCATTACACCTTGGTTATCATCAGTGTCTTTAATAGGTAAGACACGAGATTCTACTAGAATCCCACCCGATGGTACTAATAGATTCCTGTAGGTAAAATAATCATCTACAGATAATCAAGGATTATGTAATATATACCCATGTGTTTCTCAATAATCTTTGTGATAAAGTGATAAGTATTTTATTTGCCAAGGTTTTATTATCACATGAAGCCCAAAACCCAAAAGGTAACACATCCACATAATCATGCCAACTTAAAAATCATTACCATGATAAACAAGTGATTTGGATTCCATTAATACTTAGTTATGTTCTATTTATTCATTAATTTAATCAATTTATTCTATGGAAGTTTATTATTTCCTTGAAAGGTAGGATCATAGCATCCTTATACCAATTTACTAATTAAAGTTGTCGAAAGGCACTTAATAAGAATACCATAAATTATTATCCCATTAATGCATCTAATAAGTTAGTTAATTCATGCCAAGATGTGGGTTCTCATAATTAAAGAATTATATTATAACATAATACCAAAAATCAAAACATACCAAGCTGAAAAGATGAAATGACAAAACTCTCTAGATGAATAAATCGATCGGTTTTGCTCATCTAAGCCAAGAATTCTATTTAGAAACTAGAGGTTGTGTTATTTAAACAAGTCAACTTTTCTATGAAAATTCAATTGGTATTAAACAATTTGTCAGTGGGTTTAACCAAATACTACCTAGAATTTAAAATAAAAACTAGTTAATAAGTTGAGCTAACAAGTTAAATACTCTATTAACTAGATGATTAGTAAGGCTCAAATTCTCTATGGATTCAATCAGAGGGCCCAAAAAAGTATCATATACCGCACGATAACCTTTTTAGGCTAACAAGTCACCTATTCTAAAAGCTAGTCAATTTATTTAGTGATGTGTAATCAAAGTGAAGGGAAGAGTTGGATAGATCATTTCATGATTAAGAATCCACCCACTTGAATTTTGAAGAAGAAAAACAAAGTTTGGATGAAGGTTGCTTCAAAGGAAGTTATAGCTGTCATTGTACGACTTTAAATGATATCAATCATTCAAAGGCTCGAAGGAGGAAAGACAAACCCTAGGTTTTTCCTTAATCAAATGAGACTTGGATGGGAGAATACAATAAGTAAATGCTGCATAGATTTTAGCTCAAAAAATTCTATTATTTCATAATCATTTTCATCATGCTCGATAGTACATGTAGGTCCATATATAGGAAACGAAGGCTCAACTCATGCTCAAATCAGCCAAGTTTTCCCCTGATTTCAAGCCTATTTAATAACCTGAATTACGCCTACATAACATCTAAGCTTAATCATAATATCATCATTGAAATAATACTAATGATTAATCATTACAAAGCCATACAATTAACTATGATACATACATGAAATTACATCAAACCCTAGCTTACATAAAATACACTTAGGGTTTACAACAAGTTAAGACAACTAATGAGAATCATCACCATATCTTCTTGTTGTAAAGCATCATTCCATATATGCCATGGTCTTGCATGGTCTTGCCAGAATAACTTGAATATTTTCAATACCAAACATAGACAAATTATCAAGAATATTTAATATAATAGGCTCCAATATTAAGAAAGATAACTCTTCCTTACCTTGAGAATCAATAGGAATATGAGAATCATTAGATGCTCCTGCATCATTCTCCCCAAGTTGAGAAGAAATTGCCCTCAAATTTTCATCATAATAATAAGGAGACAAAGCACTAATATTAAAAGTTATTGAAATTCCACCATAATGATCTAGAAGTTCAAGTTCAGAAGCATTATTCTGAAACTTTCTTAGTATTTTAAAGGATCCATCAGCTCTTGGCATTAGTTTATTTTTACGTAAATTAGGAAATATTTCTTTACGCAAATGTAACCAAACTAAGTCACCAGGAGAAAAAACATGAGTGTTTCTATGCTTATTCACTTGATCTTTATACTTGCCATTAGCTTTTCCAATCTTATTTTTTATTTTATCATGAAGATATTGAAAAAAATTACTCTATCTTTGGCTTTATAATTTTGTAATTCACCTTTGTTCAAAGGAATCATATTAAGAAGTATGTGTGGATTCACTCCAAACACCACCTCAAACATGCTAGTTTGAGTAGTACTAGATGGACTACGATTATAAGCAACCTCTGATAGTAATTGTAACACCCCAAAATTCACTAAATTTTTTTTAAAGCGGAAGCAAATAAAAATAGAATCACTTAAAACTTGTGAATTCTTGGAATGTTACCACCACACTTAGTACCAAACCGGTTCTCTCCAACCATTTCAATACCAAGTGCTAAAGCTAAGGAAAATATTTACATTACATTCAAATCGATAATTCATAAAAGAACTCGAAAGATCATACCTAAAAAAATCAGAGTACGCATAAACGTTTATAAACGTAATAAAATAGAAATTAGAGTGCGAAATCAAACAGAATAAATACTCCAATACAAAGAATAATAGTAGGAAATAAAATTACATAAAGACTGAAATACGACCACAACTCTCTCGAACTTGAGCCAAGCATGCTCAACACTCAACCCAGATTGATGTCTTGCTCACCTACACAAACCAGAAGGGCATACTACTCGTGGGAATGAGCAACACCCATAAAAGGGGTGATCAGTACGGTACGTACTGAGTAACGTAACCGAGCACTAAGGCCAACACATAAGCACATAAAATCATGCATAATAATAAAAGGACATAAAGACCATCAACATATCATCATATCGACCAATCATTCAGGTACATACATAAAGGCCCAATCATAGTCCAGATTAATTACTTAATTAGTCTTTTATCGGAATTCGTTACACACCAAGCTTTATATCAAATCCATGCGAGTACGGAAGCCCCCACTATTATAGCCGGTGGATCGGAGGCACATAGGGTATCATACCCTAACCACTATTATAGCCGATGGATCAAAAACACATCGGACTATGCGTCCTAACCACTATTCCTAACCGGTGGATCGGTTGGCCCTGGCTCGCATGGTGTTCCACTGTAAGTAATTAGTATCTTTTAGGCATTTTAGCAAAACTGTGGTTTTGGTTGTCAAGCTCGGGAACCCCCACTATTATAACCGATGGATCGGTTAGCCCTGGCTCGCATGGTGTTCCACTGTAAGTAATTAGTATCTTGTAGGCATTTTAGCAAAACTTTGTTTTTGGTTGTCGAGCTCGAGAACCCCCACTATTATAACTGGTGGATCAGTTATGCATAGGAAATCACGCCCTAACCACTATTATAGGCGGTAGATCGGTTGCACATAGGGTAAGAACCCTAACCATTATTCCGAACCGGTGGCTCGGTTGGTCCCGTCTTAACGATCTTCCACTTTAAATAATTAGTGTCTTAAGTATCTTATTCAACGGCTTTATCCCTATACATGCACGAATCACTCCTTTAACACTTCACACATTGTAACTCATAAATTCCATCCTCATGACTCCACAAAAACACCTGATACCGCAAAAACCCTAAGTAGTTGCACCAAACCCTAATTATCCACACGAACCCTAGCTCGGTTTCCTTCGTACCCATATAATGCTCCACGCACTATTTTTCCTTCAAATGTTCAATCACCCTAACAACACTTACATTACTTTCCTCAAATCCCAAATCAGCGTTCCATACATAAACTTCACTCTCATACAAACTTTACACATCCCATGCAATTATTAACTTCCATGCAAACCCTAATACCACCATACAACCATTAACCATTATGCAAAACTCAAAATGTCATCATACAAAACCCTAAATTCAATCCACATAACCCAAATATTCATTCATACCAAACCCTAGATTCAAACTATATACAACCCAACGATTCATTCACACAAAACCCTAAAATCAATCCATACCAACACAAAGATTCAAATCATATAAAACCTAAAGATTTTTCCAGATAATACAATTGATTAGATTCTCCCCTTTCATAACCACAAATTAGATTCTCCCATACAAGACCATAAATTAGATTCTTCCCCATAAAATCATAAATTAGAATCTCCCAAGCAAAACCATAAATTGGATTCTCCTATACAAATCATAAAATATATTCTCCCAATCAAATCATAAATTAGGTTATCCCATATAATATCATAAATTACATTCTCCCACATAACATCTTAAATCAGATTCTCTCTAACAAACCATAAATTCAATTCTCTCGTATAACGTCCTAATTTATATTGTCTCCCACAAAACCCTAAATTTCCCATTTTATTCTTCCTCTCATAAATCATTAAAATACTTAGGTCAACTCATACCTCTTGATCAACTTCTTTCTCCATCCTTATTTTTCATCCTTTTTCCCCACACAACCACATCAACATTCTCACATGCATTTCTTATAGTATCACAACACATATCATCAAACATAAATAATACACATGCCTTGCAAAACATTCTTCAACTCCACGTCATATCATATACGGCATAATTAATAATCATAACAATAGAATGCATAGCATATGAGGCACACAATGCACATTAGCACATAAAAGGCCTTAGCACCCCTTACCTGAAACGACACCGGTCTTGGAGCACGTTCCTACGCCTCCTTAGGGCTTTGACCAAATAATAATATACTAATAAAATAACCTTAACAAAATTCTAACTTTGCTAAAGACATAAAAATAATAGAGATATTATAAACCTTGATTATATAGGGTTAAAGATTTTACTCTAATGATAATAATGATAATAATATAATAATATCAAGGATAATAAAACTAATATCAATGAGAATATAAATAAAATTAATATTAAAAAATAATAATAATAATAATAACAATAACAATAACATATAAGTTTTAAAATAACTAATGACTTACCATTAATTTAATATTAATAATAAAATTAATAACATATATAATAATATTGAAATAATAAAGACAATGATAATATTATTATCAATGGTTATAAGAACAGTAGAGATAATAATACTCAAATAAATAAGTGCAAATGTTAATACAAAATTAGGGCCTAAGATTTTCCAGAATAAATAATAAAACATTAATAATAACTATTCTAATAATTATAATATTAATAATACTAATAAGAAGAAGAATGATAATAATCCCATAATAATTCAATTAATAACTTAAAATTCGAAACTAAAAATAAAATTATTTTATTACCACTCTCCACCCTGCAAGTACAATTCAGCATAAATTTCACATCAAATACTAATAAAACATATTAAGAATATAAATATTAAGAATAATACTAATGGTATTTATATGCAAATAATTGAAATAATTTAAATCAAGGCTTATAATAATATGGAAAATGGTTGAGAGAGTCTAGGGTTCAACCTTAAGCTGGTGGGGATAGGTGGCACCGGCGGTGGTTCACGGCGGCGACGGTGGTGGCCAGAAAATTAGAAGAAAAAGGGGAAAGATGGATGTTGGGAAAAAGATAGGGAGAATTGAGCTGATATAAGAGGTGTTTAATGTTGCCCAAGAGGAGAGGGACAAAATGATGGTGGTGGTGCAGCCAAAGGTGGCGGCGCACGGCGGTGGAAGGCGGTTTAAGGCTTCGGGGTCAAATTCCGGCGAAACGAGCATCCAACTTTGCATGATTATTGAGGCTCGTAGAAGAAGAATTGAGAGGTGAAAATAGTTTAGTTAAATTTCGGGGAAGAGAATGGAATGTTTCGGTGGCGCGGAGGTTGGCTGACGGCGGCGGAAGAGGCGTCTGAAGTTGGGGTGGCGACAGCTCGGGCCGAGGGTTTTCGGGGAAGGAAAATCTTCAAAACTCCTACAACTAGGCTATTTATAGATGTTGGAATGGATAATGAGGAGTTGGAGGTCGACATGGAAGTTTTAAATGCAAGATTTTTGGCAGCCGGTGGCGGAAAACGGTCGGGTATCGTTTGGGTTGGTTCGAAGGTTCGCAACGTTGGGGAGAGGAAACGGGCAAGATTTAATTCACGATAATTATGCCAATTTATTCCTGGAGTTAAGAAGAAGGCAATGAGAAAAGAAACGGCCGGTATTGATTACAGTAGCCGGAGATGCCATTTTTGGGGGAGGGAGTTGCAGCGGCATCGACGGAGGAGAAAGGAGGAAGAAGGAAGAGGAAGAGGAGGGGGACCGGTCGGCCGGGAAAAGAAAAGAAAAGGGGAATAACCGGGCGGTTTGGCGCGATGGTAAGGATTTAAATGAAACGCCGAGTTTCGGTGTAATAAGGCATAAAACGCGGCGTGGCGGAGTGAGAGGGAGGAGGCCGCGCAGGCTAGGCCGAAGGAAAGGAAGGCGGGGGAAAAAGATTGGGCCGCGGGAGAGGGCAACCCAAACGGGGAAAAAGAGAGGAAAAAGAAAAAGAAGAAAAAGAAAAGGAAAAAGGAAGAAAGAAAAAGAAAATGGGAAAAAGGAAAGGAGAAAAATAAATAGATTAGGGCCAATTAAATTAATCTAAATATTTATAATATTTAAAATAATAATATTTAAATAAAATAATATTTAAATCCCTTTTTAGGCTAAATTAGGATATTTAAAATATTTTCCATAAATTCCATTTTAATTATCAAAACACCCTAAATTCCTCCAATTAAATTATTTATCAAATTATTATTAAATTAAAACTATTTTCTCATTCTTATTATAAATAAAATAATTATTTAATTAATTTCCAAAATAACATATTTAATTATCCAAAATAGCAAAATTTCTCAAATAAAAATACTTACAAAATTCTTCTTAATTTTTTCTAATGAATTCCTTTTTATTTTAATAAAATTAATTAATTTAAATAATTTTTCTAATAAAAAATCATTTAAATATAGTTTATAAAATTAGAAATTTTCGGGGCATTTCAGTAATATTATTCATTGCCCTCAAATCTATACACATATGCCAAGTATCGTCCTTTTTAGGAATTAATAAAGCATGAACACTCTAAGGACTCATACTTTCTATCACAAATCCCTTATCTCTAAGCTGTTGTATTTGTTTATGTAATTCCTTAGCTTCCTCTAGGTTACATCTATAAGCTGGTTTATTTGGAATAGGCATACCAGAAACAACATCAATGGTATGTTCACCACCTCTTTTAGGTGGTAATATAGAAATAAATCATTAGGAAATACATCATTATATTCATCAAGAAAATTAATTAGATTAAGATTTTCAATTTGTTTCTTTTTACAGTTAGAATTTTTAGAAACTAAAGCATAACAAATTCCTTCTTCTTCTATGCATTTCTCCATAGCCTTTTTATGTAAAAATAATCTTTTTTTGTCTTCACTGAAAGGCATATGATCAAACAAAGAAGGTGTCAATCTATATAATTTATTTTCTTTTTTCACCACATATTCATTAGTTACCCCATCATGAGTTGCTTTCCTATTATATTTCCATGGTATTCCTAAAAGTAATCCACAAGCATCCATAGGTAAGACATCACATAGAACTTTATCAGGATAGTCTCTAATCAACTCATACTTCTTTTTGATTCAGGTTCTTTTGTTTACTTTCTCTCCTTTATCTTTATTTATCCATTGTGAAGAATAGGGTTTAGGATTATTAGTAGTGTCTAAACCAATTTTCTTAACTATTGCTTCACAAGAAACATTCGTACAAGGACCACTATCAATTATGAGTCTACAAACCATGTCACCTATTTTACATTTAGTCTTAAAAAATTTCTCTCTTTCAGTAGGTGTAAAACTCTTTGAATTTCAAAGCATGGATCTCCTTCTTTTTCACCATGGTTAAGATTTCATTAGGCGATTCAATTTATAAATTCTCATCATCACTATATGGTTCCATATTTTCAATTTCATGCAAGATTAAGGCTCTTTCGTTAGGACAATATCTAGCAAAATGTCCATATCCTTTACATTTAAAACATTATTTTTTTTCCTTTTAAACTACCTTATTTTTACCTTTATCATCTTGATTATTCTTTTTGTCGGTGAAAATGTGTTAGAATAGGGTTTAGTTGAAGTTGAAGCATTATACTTAACATAGGCTTTAGTTGATTTGGTTTATCTTTCAAATTTTAAAGCCAATTTAATCAAGTCATCAAGAGAATCATAAGAATACATGTCAACTTGATCTCTTATCAGATTATTCAATCCACCTAAGTATATAGCACACATTTGTTCTTTTATTTCTTGAAGATCACAAATAAGAGCTAATTTTTCAAATTCTTTAGTGTATTACTCTACACTAAATAATCCTTGCCTTAGAGTAGTCATATTAACATACATATCCTATATATACTCTCTTAGCACAAATTTTTTCTTAGGTGCTTCTTATATTTTTCCCAAGATTTTATCTTTGATTTCTCTTGTCTTTCTCTTGTTCTTTTTAAATTATCATAAAAAATTTAAGCAAAATTTTTGAACTTAAACGTAGCTAGCTTGTAATTTCTCCCATCATCACACTCTGTAAATTTAAAAATAGCTTCAATTTCATGTAACCACTTAAAGAATAATTTCACATTCAAATCACCATAAAACTTTGGAAGGTCAAGTTTAATACCTTGATCTTCATGGTAAGCATGCCTTACTTGGAATGTTGTGGTATTCTTTGGTTGCTTGAGCCAAAGGAGCTCGTCTCATCTTCTCCATCATCATTGTGATGTATGTATGAATGCCATTTTCCACCTTTTGCATGGAAGGTAGGCTTCATATTTCCTTTTAGACTATCATATATGGTCTTCATGCGAATTTTCCATGGTTTATGCGCCTCTTGTTCAACTAACTTTGCTTCTAAACATTGTAGTTGATGTTACAGTGTGGTTTTATTTTGTAATTGAGCATCCATTCATGTGGTAAAAGGTGACACATACATCTTTTTGTTGCATAAAAGAGTTCCATAAAGTATATATGTGCTAGAATTTCCCTACAACAAAAAAAGATGCAAGTATGTTTGCTAATTCACAACAATGTAAAGATCACTACCTTCAGTCTCTTATCAGGCAAAAATGAGGGAAATGTAGCCAAAAGAAGTCATAGCTTCCACACATAATCAAAGGGGTTGGATGTATTTTTCTTATGTGGTTCAGAATTTTGCCACATAAAATAACAATTTGTTGAGAGTTTCTTCAACTCACATAAGTCTTCAAGTTAAATATTGAACATGGTGCATCATGGGAAATGTAGAGATGACAGAGAAGAAGAGCATAGGTGTAATACCCTGTATTTTTGAAACCTAATTTTATTAAGCCTAATGATTTTATTAGCGTAATTTGACATAAATATTTAATTGTTTTAATTTTGATTTGTTTTCTGGATTTATCGATGATTTTGAATTCATATTTGAATTTAATTAATCGTTGCCGTTGCGAACCATTCTGGACAAATTCGTTCACGACCATGATTTTATTATATTCTTATGATTTCGATTTTCGGTTAAAAATATGTATTTCTATTATTTCTCGTGTTTTGATTTTTAATATTTTGGATTCCTTTTCAACTATAATTTCGTCGTGTAATTACGACTTTATTTTGGAGTTATATTTTGTTAAGGAAATATATTATTTAAATTATAAAATTTTTGTTTAAATAGTTAAAGTTATTTTAATAATTTTATCCGTAGAAAATATTTACGACTTTAAATTTATTCGTTTTCAAAAATCGTTAATATCTTCGGGAAGTTTTAAATTAAAAAGAATTTCGGAATTTATTTATGAATTTCTTTCCGGAATTAATTTTCTTCCGTTTTACGATTTTTTGTTTATGAAAATCGATGTCGGAAATTATTTAAATTAGTCTCGGTTTATTAGAATTTGACTTAAACATTTTATTATATGCTTTTAAATGATTTTTTCAAGGACTTATAATATATTTCCGTAAATAATACAAATTTTTATATTCGTTGGTAAATTTTTCCGAAAATGTTTCCGGAATTCTTTATATAGCCTTTTTATTAATTTTAAGCTTTCGAAACCTTACGAAATGATTTTTTGTTAAATAAATTTTAGATAAAATTTTCCAACAATATTTTTTAGATGTTAGTATTTATTTATATGTGTGTATCTGCAAAAAAAAAAACTCGCAACCCGACCGACCGACCCACGCCTCTTCTTTTCCTTTTCTCTTCTTCTCTTTCTCTTCTCTTCTCTTCCCCTTGCTGCCCCGACTCCCTGCTCCCGTCCTGCAACCCTAACCGCTGCCCTCTCCCCAATTCCTCCTCCCTACTCCTCCTTCGTCGATCGCCAGCCTCCAACAGCCACCGAAGTGTGCAGCAACAGCCGTAGCAGCTGGTCGACGCAGCAGCAGCGCAGCAACCGACGCAGCAGCGCGCAGCAACAAGCCGCATTGGTCGTGCCGCTGTCCGGCCACGGCGAGCTCGGGTGACCACCGGCGAGCCACCCCCGGTCCTCGAAAAGCTTCTCCGGCCTTCCTTTCCTCCGATTTTGTTGATTTTCATTGGTATAAATTTCTAAAAAACCCTAATATTAATTTAATTATTTGGGTATGATTTAGCTTGTGATAAGTTAAATTAATTGTTTGATAATGTATATATGTGCTGTAAGATTCATTTGGATATGTTAATTGTATGGTTTGTGTTGGAAATTTGGGAAATTAAATTTTTGGCCAGGTTATGTCCAAAATTTTTGGATCCGTCCAATTTGTCGATTTTGGATAAATTGATTTTACAATATGTTTTTAAATTTATTTAATTTCATGTCGGAATCGTCAATTTGAGAAATTTATGCGAAATCAATCGGAATTTACTCAATTGATTTTACAATATTGTTTGAAATTGGGTCGCCAAATTGAGTCGTTTTGCTCAATTGATTTTACAATATCGTTTGAAATGTATTTAATTTCATATCGAAAGTGTTGATTTGGAAAAAATTGTGCGTAATTAATCGGAATTAGATTTTTAGGTCAAAACTCTTACGGGACTAAATTGGGTTGTGTAATCAGGTCGCTTTATTCAATTGATTATATAATTTATATTAGAATATATTTAATATCATTTCCAAACCATCAATTTATATATTTTAGCAAGAATTGATCGGATTTGCGTTCTGGGCTCAAAAACCTAATTTTGCTAAATTCGGTATTTCTTTTAGCGGTTTTGATCAATTGATTATTTGATATGTTATAAAATGTGTTTAATTGCATTTATAAACATTCAATTTAATGAAATTAATAGAATTCAACCGAATTGCATTTTCGGGCCTACAACCCTAGATTTCAAGTGAACTTATGAAATTGATCATGTGTATAGTTGTTTTTCTAAAACTAAATTTATAGAAGTAGTTGAAATGATCCTAATTTTATTCTAGATTAATTGTTTTTCTAATGATCCTAATTGTTTTTCCAACCTTTAATTGGAATTAATTGATTCGAATTACCCAAGTTTGTGTCGTAGGCTTTAAAACCCTAATTTTGAAAACGGATCGTCTTGAACTAATTAATCGGAAGAGTTGTTTTGGTTGAAATTGATTTTCTAGATTTATCTAAAATTAGTTTAATTGTGTTTTAAAACTATCAATTTGAGGTTATCGACGTGATTTGGTCGATTTGTAGTTTAGGCATTAAAAACCCTAATTTTTGGGGATTGTTTTATAAAATTGATTGTGCTGTGTGTCTTTTATCAAATCGATTTCTGTCTTTCAGTTTTAAATCATTTTATTTATATTTTAAGCTTAAATCTTCATAGAGCTATGCTCTTGAGTCCAAAGTTTTGGACACGTTTTCCAATAAATATCGTTTGTGTTTATTTAATTAGAGTATGTGAATTATTAATTGATAAGATGGTTTCTAACCTAGTTCCGATTTCTATCGGCGATCTAGGAAAACTTTCTCGTGGATTATCAAGCTTTCGATAGCTCTCCCTCTTTCTCAATTTTCTTAGCTAGCTTCAGATTCAGGTAAGTCATAACTTACCTTTACTTATGATGGAATATGGATGTATGTCTGTTCAGAATAGAAGGTGATAAGCATGCCTATCTATTATTTAATCATGTCAAGTATATGTTGTGTTCTGTGTGGTAATTTTGTGTATGTGTGAATTCATAGCTTCAATGCCAATGTATGTTAGTATGATGTTGAATATGGTATGTATTTGAGTATGTGAATGGTTGAGTATGGATATGAAACTATTTGATACCTTAGGTTGTATACTTATGTCATGGAATTATTCATGTGGGCCTGATTTACGGTCGGCTAAAATCATTGAATAAGATACTAATTATTTAAAGTGGAAGATCACGTGAGTTGGGCCGAGGTGTAGAGTCCGTTCCACCGGACGATAATAGTGGCTCGGGTGTGTTGTCCCCGAGAGGTGCTTCAAGCCGATCCACCGGTTCAGAATAGTGGCTCAGGAGAGTTTTACCCTGAGAGGTGTAGAGTCCGTTCCACCGGACGATACTAGTGGCTCAGGTGACTTGTCCTTGAGAGGTGCTTCAGTCCGTTCCACCGGATTAAGAATAGTGGGGCCCTATACTCAACGTGAATAAGAATATGATATGAGTTAAGTAATGGATAAGACACTAATTATTTAAAGTGAAAGATTACGTGAGTTAGGACCAGGTGTAGGATCCGTTCCACCGGATGATAATAGTGGCTAGGGTGTATTCTCTCTGAGAGGTGCTTCATGCCGTTCCACCGGTTCAGAATAGTGGCTCAGGATCATTTTTCCCTGAGAGGTGTAGGATTCGTTCCACCGGATGATAATAGTGGCTCGAGTGTGTTGTCCTCGAGAGGTGCTTTAGACCGTTCCACCGGTTTAAGAATAGTGGGGTCTCTAAACTCATCGTAAATAAATAAAATCGGATGTAATAATGATTATTATTAGATCATTGGATTGGTGTTGATTAGCATGTGATCTTGAATGCTCGTGCGCTTGTATAATGTGCTCATAAGTATGAATCTGTGACCCTATGTTCTATGGTATGTAATACATGTATAATTGAGAATGACAATTGTAAGCTATAGTCTTTCATATCTTATGTGTTTCATGTTTCCTTCCCTGAATTGGGTGATCTTGACCCGTACTGATGCTACCTTGATTGAATGGGTCCTGTGATGATCCACTAATGGTGGGGAGCAGATCTCTTGTGCAGGTTTCAGTTTGAATATTATATTTGGGTGGAAGGCTTGACTTGAGAGAGTAGGAAATCTAGAATTTGATCTATCGGGATTTGTCTTATTTAACTGTATTTGTATTTGGAATTTTCAAGTGTTGTATTTAAAATATCAAGGGTATTGTAATTAACTTTCAATCTCTCGTACTCTAATAAGCTTTTAAAATTTGGATTTAGTCCACAGGTTCCGTTGATTGATTCAGTGATGATTTTATTTAGTGAATTGATTCACTTGCCTTCTGCCTATGGATATCTCCTTGTAGGAGTTAATCCTTACGGCATAGATGTTTGAAATTTTGTTTGACAGGTTTTAGCCTTGCATCTAGCATGAGATAGATGGTGGACATCTATCTTGTGTAAGATGTGGCGGTAACATTCCCCAAATTCTCTTCTAGCTTCCGCTTTATTCTTTCAAAACTTTTTTTTCAGGATTGAATTTTGGGGGTGTTACAATAGGGTGGTCTTTGGATAGGAAATGAATCGGGCTAAGCCGAGACATATGCAGCAATTTCTCAGTCTGTGACTGGATATGACACTAGGTCACAGGTTTTCTTTTCCTTACCAAAATTGGTATGAGAAAAGGAAAATGAAATTGATGGATAATTAGTGGTATAAAAAGACAAATGGGGAGAGAAAAAAATAGGGAGGGACGGTGGAAAACTAGAAGCAAGGCTTGATGTGAACCAAGGAAACAAACATGTAAAATATTCGACAGATAAGGAAATCCTAGGTGGGGGTTGAATGGTTGATGATCTATGTTAGCTGGCTGCAAGAAAATGCGACAAGATTGTTGTAAGAATTTAAGATCTTTAATCAAGATTGATTGTGAATGTCCAAGAAAGACTTGGATATGTAAGAATTTGGGAAATAACACACCTGTTCTTGGAGGTTTTCTTACCGAAATCAAAAGATGAACCTGTTTGTCGACTTTCAGGAAGAGGTTGTCATTGCATGCGTTGGAGATAATGAAATGTCAAGATTTGATACAAAAAATGATGTGTAATAAAAGTGGAGGGAAGGTTTGGATCGATCATTCAATGATATCAAAGTTTGGACATAGGTTACTTTGAAGGAAGTTGCAATTGTCACCGGATGACGTTGAATGATATCAATTATTCAAAGGCTCAAATGAGAAAGGATAAACCCCAAGTTCTTATTTAATAAAATGAGGCTTAGACAAGAGAATACAAGTAGAAAATGGTGGAGGAATTCTAGCTCAAAAAATTCTATTATTGCATCATCATTATAATCATGTTCGATAGTACAAGTAGGCGTATATATACGAAAGGAAGGCTCAATTCATGCTCGAATCAGCTGAGTTTTCCCCCTAATTCAAGCATATTTAATCACTTGAATTAAGCCCATATAACATTTAAGATTAATCACAGTATCATCATTTAAATGATACTAATGACTAGTAATTACAAAACCATACAATTAACTATGATACATACATGAATTTACATCAAACCATAGCTTATATAAAATACACTTCGGATTTACAACAAGTTAATGCAACTAATGAGAATCATCCCCATATCTTCTTGTTGTAGAGTATCATCCCGTGTATATCATAATCTTGCACGCTTTAAATTATTGTACACTTTAGGTTGTATTAACATCTTCTCCTTGCAAATATGTAACATACCTGCAAGAACAACTTGAATTGTTTTCAACACCAAGCATAGACAAATTATCAAGAATATTTAATATGATAGGTTCCAATATTAAGAATGTTAATTCTTCCTTACCTTCAGAATCAATAGGAATTTGAGAATCATTAGATGCTCTTGCATCATTCTCCAAAAGTGGAGAAGAATTTTCCTTCAACTTTTCATCAGAATAATAAAGAGATAAATCACAAATATTAAAAGTTCTTGAAATTCGACCGTAATGATCTGGAAGTTCAAGTTCGTAAGCATTATCCCCAAACTTTCTTAGTATTTTAAATGGTCCATCAGGTCTTAGCATTATTTTATTTTTACATAAATTAGGAAATCCTTCTTTAAGCAAAGGAAACCAACCTAAGTCACTAGGAGAAAACACATGAGGGTTTCTATGCTTAAGGTCTATACTTGGCATTAGCTTTTTCAATGTTATTTTTGATTTTCTCATGAAGCTATTAAAAAATGCTTACTTTATTTTTCTGTTTTCCCTTTTCCCTTTTTCCTTTTCTTTCTTCCTTTTTCTTTCTTTTTCTTTCTTCTTCTTTTCTTTTTCTTTTTCTTTTTCCCCCGACTTAGGCCAGCCCAGTGGCCCAAGTTCATCTTTCCTTTTTTTCCTTTCTCACGGCCTAAACCACTCGTCCATTTCTCCTTCAGCGCAGCCCACCCCGAAGCGCCGTGCTTCGCTCCTATTTCCGTTATAATGCATCGTTCTATTTAAATGAAATTTTGTTCGCACCAACCACCTAGTCTTCCTCCCTTTCTTTTATTTTATTTTTTCTTGGACCTCGGATCCACCCCACACCTTTCCTTCTCCTTCTTCTTCTTCCCCCATCCTTTGATACTACCCTGCCCCGTCGTCGCCGACCTACGCCATTTCCGCCACCACTATGCCTTGGTTTTTCGCCACCGTTGATCGGTTGTTTCGTTCCTCTCTCTCCCTTGCTGACTCTTTGACATTTTCTCCCAACTAACTCCCCCTATCCTTGAATATTTCTCCCTCTCCCAGCCAGTCAACTCCCATCCCCCAAAAATTGCTGCCACCGGCCAAATAATGCCGCCGTAAACCCTAACCCTGCTAGCCCTACTCTCTAGATGATCCACAGACCCTAACCTCTCATTTACACTCTATAACTACCCCCCATCACAGCCCTGTGTCAAGCTTTTAATTCCTACCTAGAAAAATGACCCTTTTCCGTGTCGCCACTTTAGACGTCAGCCCTTTAGCCATCGGCGAACGCCGCCACCTATTCTGCCAACCAAAATCTTCCTTGCACCGCCCTCTAGCTAGCCAAATGTCCCATATCCCTCGATTCTTTCTGCACGAGCCACTCCGGCTGTGCAAAATAGCCTTCCCAATCAATCTATTTTTTTTATCTCCGCCACCCTTCGAACCACCTTTAACCACCTCTTTCACTACTATCGTCGCTTCTTTCACCTTCTTAAATGTCCTTCAGATAACCTTCTACCATCCCCTACCTCTCTTCTCCTCTTTCTCCCTCTCCTCCTCTCTCTTTCTTCTTCTCCTCCATTCGGCCACCACCCACCGCCGCCGTGCACCGCCACCTTTGGCCGCACCACCACCTCTATTTTGTTCCTCTCCTCCCGGGAAAATCTAAACACCTCTACTCTCGCCTTAATTCTCCATATTTTTTTTGCAGCATTCAACTTTTACGCTTTTCTTCTCTTTTTTCGATCATCGCCACTCCCTCCGTGCACCACCGTCGGTGCCACCTATCGTTACCAGCCTAGGGTTGAACCCTAGACCCTCTCAACCATTTTCCCTATTTTTATAACCCTTAAATTATTTTATTTCAATAAATTGCATAAAAATACTATTATTATTATTATTTATATTTTTATTATGTAATATTATTATTAGTATTAATGTTTTTATTATTATTTATGTTTAGGTCTAAAGCCCTATTGTATTTTTAATTCAATTTTATTCTTATTCTTCTTATTATTTCTATTATTACTTTTATTACTATTATTAATATTAATATGTTATTATTATTATAATTATAATTATTATTTTTATTATTTATTTTTCGAATTACTACTAGTATTAATCCATTATTAATATTACAACTACTTTACTATTAGTTTTGCTATTATTATTATTCTTATTATTATTATTATTACCATCATCATTTTATTATTATTATTATTACTAAAGTTTTTATTTATTTTACTAATATTATTATTAGTTTTATTTTGGTAAAGGGGCCGAAGCCCTTATTTCACTATATTTTTGAGTAATGCCCTTATTATTGTTACTTTTTTTATTATTCTTGTTATTATTAATATTGATATTAATTTTTTTTTGTTTTATTATTTTATCAAAAGCCTAGTCTTATAATAAGTTAGTTATTAATAGTTTTTTTGATAGAAGGGAGTCTAATTTTAGCTTTTCCCTCATAATAAGTCAAACCAGTCAACGCCCTAAGGAGGTGTAGGAGCGTGCTCCAAGACCGGTGTTATTTTAGGTAAGGGTGTTACTAAGGCCTTTTGTGTGTTTATATGCATTATGTGTTTCGCATGCTATGTATCCTATGTTTAACTTTATTATTTATGTCGTATGTGGTATGATGTGGAGTTGAAGTATGTTTTTATGTATTTGCAAGGCATATGTATTATGAATATGTGATGATATATGTTGTGACCCTAAAAGACATGCATGTGAGGATGTTAATGGGTTTGTGTGGGGAGAATGGATGAAAAAGGTGGATAGGAAAAGAAGTTGACCCAGGGAGGTGAGTTGACCTAATTATTTTAATGATTCATGAGTAGAAGAATAAAATGGAGAATTTTAGGGTTTTGTGTGGTAGACTCTAATTTATAATTTTTATAGTTTTGCGCGGGAGAATATAATTTATAGTTTTATATGGCGGAGTTTAATTTATGGTTTTGTATGAGAGAATCTAATTTATGATTTGGTTGATTTTGTATGGGGGAATATAATATATGATGTTATATGGGGTAGTCTAATTTATGGTTCATATGGGAGATTCTAATTTATGGTTTTATGTGGAAGAATCTAACTTATGGTCTTGTATGGGAGAATCTAAATTATGGTTACGAATTGGGGAATCTAATCAATTGTATTATATGGACAAATCTTTGGGTTCTCTATTGTTTGAATCTAGGGTTTGGTATTGAAGGATCTTTAGTTTTTCCTAGGATGAATTTAGGGTTTTATATGAAAGAAGCTAGGGTTTGCATGGTGGTATTAGGGTTTGTATAGTGGTATTAATGGCTACATGGTGGTATTAATTGTTGTATGGTGGTATTAGCGTTTATATAGTGGTATTAATTGTTGCGTGGTAGTATTAATGGTTGTATGGTGGTATTAGGGTTTGCATGGTGGTATTAATGGTTGTATGGAAGTATTAGGGTTTGCATGGTGGAGTTAGGGTTCTACATGGGAGTTAATGATTGTATAGTGGTATTAAAGATTGCATGGTGGTATTAGGGTTTGTATGGTAGAGTTAGGGTTTTGTATAGGGAGGCTAATGTCTGCATGTGTATGAAATTTACATGTGGAAAGTTGATTTGGGATGTAAGGAAGGTAATGTTAGTGTTGTTTGGATTTTGAATACTTGGGATGAAAAGTAGTACGTTGGACATTATAAGGGTATGGAGGAGACTGAATTAGGGTCTAGAATGATTAACTATGGGTTGATGATGTGAATTAGGGTTGGAGTACATAATTGTGGTTTGTTGTGATTAACTAAGGCTTAGAATGGCTAATTATGGTTGCTATGGTTAAATAGGGTTTGGGTGGTTAGCTATGTTTTGTTGTGGTTAATTAAGGTTTGTTTTGGTTGCTTGGAATTTTTGTATTATCATGTGTGTTGGTGACTAAAGTGTAATTATGATTGTGGAATTTTATGATTTGTGATGTGTGAAGTGTAAAGAGAATGATTTGTGCATGTCCAGGGCAAAATATTTTCAATAAGATACTTAAGACATTAATCACTTAAAGTGAAAGACTATTGAGACGGGTCCCATCGATCCACCGGTTAGAAATAGTGGTTAGGAAGCGTAGTCCTATGTGTCTCCAATCCACCTACTATAATAGTGGTGAGAGTATGTTACCCTATGTGCCTTTTATCCACTGGCTATAATAGTGGTGGATTCCAAGCTCAATAAATCTTAAAATGTTGCTAAGACATTAAAAGATACTAATTACTTATAGTGGAATACTATGCGAGCAGGAACCAAACTGATCCACCAGTTAGGAATAGTGGTTAGTGTTTTTACCCTATATATGACCGATCCACTAATTATAATAGTTGTTAGGGTTTGACCCTATTTGTGACTGATCCACTAGTAATAATAGCGGTCGGGGCACAATGCTCCATGTGTGACTAGCCCACCGATTATAATAGTGGGGTATTCCTATACTCATTTGGATTTGATAAAAAGTAGGTGTGAATTCACTTCTGATTAGAGATTAATTAAGTAATTGAATTGGACTACGATTGGGCCTTTATACTTTTACCTGAATGGTGATATGCATTATGTTGTCATATTGGTCTTATGCTTTAATATTATTCTGGATTCTTTATGTGCTTGTGTTGGCCTTAGTGATTGGTTACCTCACTCGGTACGTAGTGTACTGATCACCCTTTTCATGGGTGCTTCTCATTCGCATGAGTAGTATGCCCTTTTGACTTTGTGTAGGTGGGCGAGACATCAGTTAGGGCTGTATGTTGAGTGTGTTTTGGCTCAAAGTTTGAGAGAGTTGTGGCTATATTTCAGTCTTTATACAATTCTATTTCATTTTAGTATTTCTTTTGTATTGGAGTTATCCTCTTTGTTTTATTACCTTGTATTGAATATTTATCTTCTTTTATTTTGCACTCAGATTTCTATTCTTATATCATTCATAAACATTTATGCGTACTCTAATTTTTAACATATGATCTTTCGAGTTCTTTTATGAACTGTTAGTTGATTTCAAAGTAAATATTTTCTTAGCCTTAGCACTTGGTACTGAAATTGTCGTAGAGAACCGATTTGGTACTAAGTGTGGTGGTAACATCAATAGAATTCATGGGCTTTAAATTAAGTATCTTAATTACTTCCATTTAAAAAAAAAATTAGTGAATTTTGGAGTGTTACAACTAGTATCCTAAAAACCATGCAGCTTTCTCTTCAAATAATTAAATTTGGCTGCAAAAGAAGGTTGTTCCTCTAGGATACTGAAAAATGGAATTATTTTAAGAAGATGGACTAGGCCACAAAAATTTGTTGGCCTGGAATGCAGCCTTTCTCTTCAAATATGTGTGGTTCCTCTATGATGAAAAAGTAACACTTTGGACAAAATGGATCCATACTCGTTACCTGCAATCAAATGAACTGCATTAGTTTATGCCAATGCAAGATACCTCACATTTTATGAGGAAGTTGAGCCATTTAAATTTGTACCTAATCCAGAAAATGGCATCATTAAATAAAGCCAAGTATCTCTTGAACTCTTGGGTCCTTCCTTCGGGCTTCTCCATATTGGCAGCCTACAACTTCTTGCACGACAAAGGATTGAAGTAGAGACCTCATAGAGTTGTATGGCAGCATGTCAAAACAAAAAGATACTCATTCTCGCTCTGGGTCACGCTCCACTGCAGATTATATACTCGAGATCACCTCACATCCCTTGATGGGCCAAAGGAATGTAGTTTTTGTCAAGTATGTACCGAGACATATGATCACCTCTTTTCTGCTTGTCTAGCTATCCAACAAATTTGGCTTCCTCTTCGAACTTGGTTGGGAATAACCAGGGGAGCTACTAACCTATTCAGTGCTATAAGAATCATCTACAGGAACCATAATAGAAGACATCAAGCTTGGAAGGCTCGAGCTCTTGCGATGGCATCACTAGTATACCTTATATGGAAAATCATAAATGCCATAGTTTTTGAAGGAAAAACTTTTGATCCTAAGAGTATCATTATACAAGTTCAGAAAAATTGTTACAGAGCTCTATGTATGTAGGCTCAGCTGTTGCAGTAGAACTCCCCCTTTTTTGTTCAAATTGATCCTCCATTACTTTTGTATGATAGTGAGTCTGGGTTCCTAAATCTAAAAGAGCCCATTCACACTACCTTGTAGCTCCAAGGGATTCCCTATGTATTATACATTCTTCTCATACATACATTTACCAAATTTACCGAGAATTAATTTCCTAATCAAGCACACAATAAGAAAAATAATTATAAGCACAACATAATCAATAACAATTAATAGAATTATTTAAATACAAATTTTGGAGATTTATATCAGTGAACTTTAATAATATCAAGTTTAAAGACTAAAATCTATTTGAATCAATAAATTTATTTAAAAATTTAGCAATTTATTTTCTACTGGCATACATATAATTTAATTCTTACCAACTAACTATACTATCATAACATCTGATAGACACACAAATTAAGAAGGTCATCAAGTTACAAATTCAAGGCTTAATCATGGATCAATGTTCATTAATAGTGGTTTATTAATCTATCCAAAATAAAAATAATAATTAACTCTAATTCACATCTCATGATTACTTACTCCTTAAGCTTCAATTAACCTCCATCCCTATACTAATAAAGCCTAGCATATTGATATACCTACAAAACATAGAATCTAAACACATAAAAATTAGAACATTAATTAGAATTGATGAACATATTAAAAAAAATTGAATTAAACTTCACTAAAAAAAATTAAGAACATACCTACTAAGATTTTATAACCAATTAGTCATGACGTGCACTACCTTTACTACTTCCTATCAATCATATCATTACATTCATTTCCTAGAAATTTTTCATCAAATCTATTGTTTATAAATCATAAATATCAGTGAGTATTAACCATCCATATTTTTTTTATCATCTAGTGATGGACAGAAGAATACCCTATGGTATAACATACTATGTAAGCTTATCAAATTAGGGACAAAAAGTTTAGGCTAAGGCAATCACTAAAATATACACATGTCCTAGCTAAGGCCAAAAGATATATGCATACGTCTAGTTTGAGTCAAACCACCTAGGTAATAAGGCCCTTTCACATCAATACCCCTTAATAAATTGTTAGTGTATAGTGTTGGTAAGGCAATGGGTCCCCTTAGGATCTTGCCCGAAAGAACCAAAAAGTCTTAAGGAAAAATTATCTTGGGTATGTAATCAACGATCAAGTAACCTTGACCTTAACTCAACTTGAATTTCTTTTGCTTTATATGATTAGTGTATTATTCGTAAGGAAGTGTTATCATACAAGGCCTATGAAAAGTAAGCAATTCAACTTTCATGTTAATCCTTATTAATCCTTTCCTTCCCATTTTTTCCAACCATGTGGGTTTTCCATTTATCTATGGCCAATGTTATTCAAATCCACCATTATATTTAATGTCCATCAAAGATATGTTTCATTACTCATTATTCAATAGTCTCAAATATCAGGAGTGGAATATCCCATTAATTTTTTCATTACTGATATAGTATACCATAACCCTTGATCCATTTTGATCTTTCTATTAAGTCAATAGTCAATGATAAAATCTTAATGTTATCTCATTAGTTACCATAGTATAGTACAAATAGAAACATGAAAGCATAATAAAACTAATAGAACCAAATTAAGCAACAAGTAGAAAAAAATTGATAAGTCATGCTTAACCAGTTTATCGGTTACACCAATTAGTTCCCTAGTTTTGGTGAATGAATAGATCTGTTTAACTCAACGCGAGTAAGCTTTCCTCAAATCTATCAATTGATTTTTGAACACAAGTTGATTCAAACATAGGTTGATTGATTTTACAAAACTAGTTTATAGGTTAGGTAAAACATTCAAATGTTATAGGAACATGTTGATGCATTTGACCCAACTAGTTGATTGGTTTTCCCTACAAATACAACACAAAATAACAAATTTCATTTAGATTATTTCATATAAATCAATCTTGCTCATGTTGAAAACTATATGAACATAAACTAACATATTTCCAACCTACTTTACACATTTTTTTTGTCAGATCCTGTCATTTATATACTACATTTCTTCAAGCTAATATGCATCACTCAACTATTCAAAATACATATCATGCAAAACATATACTAAACCTTTTAGAAACTAGAATCACTTGTTTGATGTAGTAAAATTCCTCTTAAAAATAGAAATTCAAACTATAGAGATCCTCACCATTGAAAACTTTCAAACCGAATTCCTAAACTCAAAAATATACTACAGTCTTATGAAATTTTATATCTTAAAATAGAAGGGAGTGAAAACATACAAACCTAAAGGTAAATAGATATCATATTGCATGAACTACTCAACCTTTTTCCATAATCTAAACCTTCCATACTTAGGAGCCAAAATAAGAAAGAGCAAGTGATAGGTTCATAAGAGTGTGAAAAAGTAAATTAACTAGGCTCAAAATGATAAAGAAAGAGAGGGAATGTAAGAATTAACAAAATTTATATCTAAAAGAATGGTGAAAGTTAGGGATGGCTGGGCTATTTATACCCAATTAGTCAAAATGGATTACTCAATGTCTAATGATCAACTCATAACCCTACCATTGATTGTTAGAATTTGATCAAAATGAACATATTTGTCAATGATTTCTTGACCTCTAATTTAGTGCTCAAATGGTGTCTTTAGAAAATTTAGGTCCATTATGCCAGAACTTGTATTCATGATTGAGGCAATAGGAAGTTAGCGTTGAAGGAATCATCCAACTACTCATAAGAATACTTCATATAGAATAATGCAATCCTAGAATCATGTTGAGAAAAAAAAGGGGAAGAAGATAGTTGCTAAGATCATCTCTTCCCTTCTCTTGTCCCAATTGACCTCCAAATAACATCGAGGTAATATATTAAGTTAAATACATCATAAAAATTGGCAGGTGTCTCTTAATGACAATGTCACATGGGTTGGTAAGTTTTGAATTTTGTATAAGGATTTTCCAAAATAAATCAATATAAAAATTCTGACTAGTTAAACAACCAAGTCAATGGTTTGGGTCTTCTAGTAAACTATTTATCCAGCAATCAATCAGTTTCCCATAATGAGTCGACTGATTTGGTCAAGGAACCTAATTTGACTAAAATAACAAAATAGGTGATAATTTCATGGAATCAGTCGACATTTCTTCTTAAAATCAAGTTTTTTAAAATGATCTCAAATATAATGTTATCCTAAACTAAATTTATGGCCCAAATTTGATTGAATTCTCATTCAACCATTACATAAAATTATATGGTATTATAAACTATCCCCTTAAGGAATCAATATCCCTAAAGCCTATAACAATTAAGTTACATATAAGGTATAAAGTGAAACCCACATCATATTCAGAACAAAGAAAAACACTACTACCCCGTCAAGAAAAAGTGTTACACCTATGATAATAACTCTGAAAAAAACTTTAGGTACTTGGCCTAAATTTCCTCCTCACCCTCCTAAGTATCCTCCTCTATATCATATCATGACCAAACACCCTTCACCAAGGAAATGGTCTTCTTACATATTTTTCTCATCTTAGTGTCTAGAATACAGACTGGTTTTCCCGCATAAGTCAAATACTCATCAAGCTTTTGCATCTCTTATTGAATAACGTTTAAGGGACTTACTATATACTTTAAGTGTTGTGATATATAAAATATGTTGTTCACATGTAGCAACCACATTACTAGAGCTAAATGATACATAAATTCATGGACACAATCCAGAAACTTTTACAATCCAATATACGTCGGTCTAACCTTACCCATCCTACCAAACCTCATAACTTCTTTAGGTTAAGAGGCTATCAAAGCGATTCCTCACCTACCTTGTAAACATCACTCCAACTCTTTAGTTTTGTGACACTTTTCTCTTTATTGTGGGAGCTCTCATTCGGTCATAAATCAAGTGGATGTGCCTGGTCATCTCGTGAATCATCTTTGGTCCTAGCATAAGTGTCACACTGATGTAATTTCAACACAAGGTACTACAATATTTTCCCCCATTTTAAAGCCTTAAAAGGAACTATCTTTATACTGGTGTGATAATGTTAATGTAAGAGAACTTGGTCGAGTCTAAAAGCTCTTCCCAAATCCCAGAAAAATCTATCACTCATTTTCTAAGAATGTCTTCCTCAGTTTGAATTGACTTCTTAGTCATACCATCCATAGCTTGGTGAAAATTAGTACTCAGCTTTAGGTGAGTACAAAAGGCAGCTTGCAATTTTTGCTAGAACTGTGCTAACAACTTAGAGTCTTGATCAGGCATAATGTGTAGGGAAATTAAGTAAATATATTAATGAAGAATGATAATTTGGTAAGTATAATAACTAAGGAGAATAATTTAATCATCTAACCAACAAAATAGGAAATCTGATAAGTGTAAGAAATATAAAGGGTGATTTGTGATTTAATAACTATGTAAGATAACTTGCTAACCTAACACGCGTAAAGGGTAATTTGGTAATTATGCAACATGGATGGTAATATGGTATATTTTCAAGTAAAGAAGGAAGGAATGACAAAATCATTACACAAGCAAAGGGTAATTTGATAATTTTGTAGAGATGAAATGGGTAAATCAATAACACTTAGCTAATATATCAATGGGATAAAAGATTTTCGTAATAAGACTCAAATAAAATTGAATAGAAAGATAAGGGTATTTGATAGTTAGTAAGTATCACAAGAATGAATCAAGAATTGGAATTAAATGAGATAATGTTGGCCTTAACCATTTATTTAACTTATCTTGGATAATTGTATGAATAAAGAGTACCTAATGATATCAGAGACCATTGAATGTGAATAAGTATTTGGTTTTTGTAGTTTGCACGATCACCTTAATTAAGTAATTATAATTAAAGTTAAAGACCTCGAGATCGAGCATGGTGGCTCTATAGAGGCCACTACTCTAAAGAAAAGGTTTAGCCCATGATTATTTTGGTATTTTCTAGTGTGCCTTAGTGCTACAACAAGACCTTACATCTTACTCTATCTTCCTATATGGACCTATTTAGGAGTTATACATAATTATTGATTAGGTTTCCTTATCGGTAGGACATTATCTTGCCTTTATACACCAGTATGAATAGTGTTCCTTTGCTACCCTAGGTTAATGGTCGAAGGGTACTGATTAGATCATACGCACTAGTATGACAAGTGTACCTTTATGTGTATGGGATCTTGATCTCCCCTTTGACAAAAATAAATGGAACTATTGTGATACTTAAAAGGGAAAACACTAATCATAAAAGTGAAAGATGAATAAGTTGGGCCAACAAAGATTATATTATGAGTACAGGTCTACCGGTTATAATAGTGGCCCAAGAGCATTTTGTCCTAGAAGATGTTTATGAGTACCATTGCATTGGATATAATAGTGGCCCAAGAGCATTTTGTCCTAGAAGATGTTTATGAGTACCATTGCATTGGATATAATAGTGACCCAAGAGCATTTTACCCTAGATGATATATATATATATATATTCTGCTCCACCGGCTATAATATTTTACTATAGCGGAGGTAATCAAAGACAAACACAACACTACAATATTCATCGCTATAGTCAAAATAATGTAGGCATGGACTATATGTGGATGTTAATTCAATACCAAAATAGTGGTGAACTAAAGAATGGATGGTTTGAATGCTATAGCGCACATTGTGATGCTGTTTCGTTGTCTCTGGTGTAGCATCCAAGATCAATCTATCAGCAATAGCTACGTCAACATGATATGATGTTTAGAGATACTTTTTTTGCCAACAAAGGAAGTAGAGAAATCAAGTGCTATATCCAATTGCATATCCTTTCGGCATGCCACTTCTTCCTTCTTAGTCTTTTTCATATGTTAGTTTTTTTGTGATGTATATTCCCATGTTGGTTTTTCTTTAATGTATGGTTTCCCATAATTACATAATATAAGGGGTTTGTTACTACCGTATTGGTTTTACTATGTTGGAAGTGTTTAATAATTCCCATAAGTGTGGTTAAAATGATTCCTCAATCAAGGATTACATGTTGAAGCATACAAATCATACTATTAGTTTTCTTAAGTTCCTGCTATCATAATTACTTCTTGTTGTTCTTAGAATGTAAGATATACATCGAAAACATGACTCGTATATAAATAAGTACACATACTTGAGCTTACCGTCCACCTATAATACGCTAAATTTTTTTAATCTTAATTTAGAATGTCTATCCTTTTCATACAAAATCTTTACCTTCTCATATTAATTTAAATATTTTTCTTAACATGTGACTCACAAATATAAATAAATTATTATAATTTTTTTACCTTATGCTTTTCATTTTAATTAACCATACACTAATTATTTTATCCGATTTATATTTCTTAATCAGATAATAGTAGTTCTAGATAAAGTGATATTATCATAAAATCAAAATTTACTACTTACCCTAAACTATTTTAAATAGGGACAATTCACATATAGGCCTAGTGTTCTTCTTCTTCTTTTTTTCTTCTTATTCTTCTCAAGTGAGATCCTTAGAGATGGTAGAGTGAATCATGTTGTGAAATAGAAGATTTCTCTTTAGAATATTAAAGATCTTCTGTTTGATGTTAGCCACCATCCTTTTCAACTTAGATAATTAAATTAAAGCCAAAAAAGTACAAGGAAGCTTCAAAGATTTTTCAATACATAAAGGCTGAAAAATGTTCCTAGTTACATAGAGGATTATGTGTTGATGATCTTACACATCAAAGTAGGTATCAAAGCATGGATATTGGTGTAAATAATTTAAGTGAAAATTTTAACTAAATTTTAGACTTTAGCATAGGCAATATTTGAAGTTAATGTAAGATCTTTATTCTCTCCAATGAAATTTCTAAAACTTAATAAGTTATTTTTGACTCTTTATGGAAACCTACTTGTTTTAAATTTTTCTTACATACAATAACTCAATCTTGCATTTTCCTTGGACAAATCTTAACTGATCTTGTATGAGGATCTCAATATAGGTTTAGAAAACTTCATACATGTAGTCTGTGCAAAATTGTGAGTGCTATGTGTGGGATTTAATGATTTGAAATTTGTAGCTTTTACATTGAAATATTCATGCTTCAATTGTCTTTGATGTTATTTGTTCACGTGTAGTGGTCATAAGCTTGTATTAGAATTGACTAAGTGTGCCTGACTTCTGAAAAATTTACTTGGTTCAAGCATTGGCTGATTAAGGTGTGTGTATCATTTGGTAATATTTTGTTCAAGAAACATACTAGCTAATTATTTTACTTCTGTTTCCATCATTTGGTATATTTAAATTACTTTAGACCATTAAATAGTTTCCACTCCATGTTTTGATAGCAATCACATTTTATATACTATTCCCCTCTATTTGGTTAAGTAACATTGATGAACTCTTCACCAAAAATTTACCTATATAATTTTCTAACTAACTTACCAAAAATTTTAATTTCTTTATCTCCTCTTTTTTTTTGTTAAAATTGAAGTGTTTTTGTAACATCCCTATTTTTCACTACCAAAAATTTAGTTAAAAAAAGTTGTGGAAGGAGAATTCACCTAGGGAAAATGGGTTCTTATAGATATATTTGAAATATGATAGATGTTTGTTGCCTACCGTATATTAGATTAAACATAACCAAAAGTGTTTAAACTAGAGGAATCTAACAAATTTTGATCAAAACATTATAAAATACATGCAAATAAGTATGAGATTAAGTAGGTAATTTAGCAAATACGTATATTAGTATGCTAGGAATTGAGTAAGCCAAGTGCATCTCTCTATGTACACAAACATACGAATGTACTATATATGAGTATAAATTATGGCATGCAATATGAAAAGACTATATATAAAAGAAATATTGCATAAAATATGCTATCATATACAACTTCAACATAGTTTAAAACATCATGCTTAAGAATCATAAAACTTTCATGTAATATGTAAATAATCAATAACACAGAGAATCATCCATTCAGAGATTGGATAATCGCTTAATCATGTTACATTTTATAACCAATTAGTCATGATGTGCACTTCCTTTCCTACTTCCTATCAATTATATCATTACATTCAATTCCTAGATATTTATCACATAATATATTTTTTATCACTAATAATTATTAGCGACTATCAACAATCTAAATTTTTTATTATCATCTAGCGATGGACAAAAGACTACCCTATGGTCTAACACACCTTGTAAGCTTATCCAATAAGGGACTTATCATGAAAATGACATAATTCTAAAAAGAAGGCAATCAAAAAAATATACGTAAGTCTAGGTTGAATCAAACCACGTAGGTAATAACACCCTTTTATATCAATACCCCTCAGTAAACTATTAGCGTTTAGTATTGGTAAGGCATTGGGACCTCTTAGGATCTAGCCCGAAATAACCAAAAAGTCTTAAGGAAAACTTATCTATGGTAGGTAACCAAGGATTAGGTAACCTTGACCTTTACTCAAATAGACTTTATTTTGTTTTATATGATTATTGTCTTATTCTTAAAGAAGTTTTATCACAGAAGGCCAATGAAATGTAAGCAATTCAACTTTCATGTTATTCCTTATTAATCCTTTCCTTCCCATTTTTTCGAACCATGTGGGTTTTCCATTTATCTATGCTCAATGTTATTCAAATCCAGCATTATATTTAATGTTTGTTAAAGATATGTTTCATTACTCATTATTCAATAGTCTGAAATATCATAAGTGGAATATCCTATGAATTTTTTCATTACTCATATAGTATACCATAACCCTTGATCCTTTTTGATCTTTCTATTAAGTCAATAGTCCATGATAAAATCTTAATTTTGTCTCATTAGTTACCATAGTATAGTACAAATAGAAACATCAAAGCATAATAAAGCTATAAGAAGAAAATTAAGCAACAAGTAGAAACTAATTGATCAGTCATGCTTCACCGGTTTATTAGTTACACAAATTAGTTGATTAGTTTTGGGTAACAAATAGATCTGTTTGGCTCAAAGCGAATACAAATCTATCAATTAATTTAGGAAACACAAGTTGATTGTTCAAACATGGGTTGATTGATTTTACAAAACATGTTTATGGGTTTGGTCAAACATTCAAATTTTGTAGGAACATGTTGATGGGTTTGACCTAACTTGTTGATTGATTTTCCTTAATACAACACAAAAAAAAAAAAATTTCATATATGTTATTTTATGTAAGTGAGGTTTCGTTATGTTAAAAACTATATAAGCATCAACTGATATATTTCCAACCTAATAGACATGTATTTCTCATCATAGTATCATCCCAACCTACTTTACCCTCTTTTATTTTAATTTTTTTGTCACATTATGTCATTGAAGCATATAAATCATACCTATACTACATTTCTTTAAGCTAATATGCATCACTCAAATATTCAGAACACGTATCATGTAGAAATAGACACTAAAAATTTTAGAAGCTAGGATCAGTTATTTGATGGAGGCAATATCCTTGTCAAACTAGAATTTCAAACTATAGAAATACTCACATTTGAAAACTTTCAAATCGTAGTCCTAAAATCAAAAATTATACAAAAATGTTAGGAAATTTTATATCTTAAAATAGAAGGGGGACCAAAATAAGAAAGAGCTAGAGATAGGTTCATAAGAGTAAACAAAAGTAAATTATCTTGGCTCAAAATGAGAAAGAAAGAGAAAGAATGTAAGATTTAAAAAAAAGTTATGGATAAAAGAAATATGAAAGGTAAGGATTGTTGGGGCTATTTATAACTAATTAGTCAAAATTGATTACTCAATGTCCAAAGATCAATTCAAAGCCCTACCATTGATTGTTAGAATTTGATCAAAATGAACGTATTTCTCCATGATTTACTGACATTTACTCTAGTGCTCAAATGGTGTCTCTAGAAAATTTAGGTCCATTAGGCCAGAATTTGTATATATGATTGAAGCAATAGGTAGTTAGCGCTGAAGGAATCTTCCAACTATTCATAAGAATTCCTCATATACAAGAATGCAATCTCATATTCATGTAGAGAAAATAAAAGGAAGAAGATAATTGTTGAGATCAAATCTCCCCTTCTTTTGTCTCAATTGACCTCCACATGGGTTGGAAATTTTTTAACTTTGTGTAAGTGATTTAAAAAAAAATCAATCTAAAAAATCTGACCAGTTCAACAATCAAGTCAATGGGTATGGGTCTTCTAGTAAACTACTTATCCTGCAGTCAATTAGTTTCTAGTAATGAGTAAATTAGTTGAGATTTCGTCTTCAAATAAAATTTGTTAACATGATCCCAAATATAATTTTATCCTAAACTATATCCAAGGCCCAAATTTGGGTTGAATTCTCATTTAACCATTACATAAAATTATATGGTATTATCAAACTATCCATTTAAGGAATCTGTGTCCCTAAAGCCTAAAACAATTAAGTTACATATTAGGTATAAGGTGAAACACATATCATATTCAGAACAAAGAAAAAGAGTACTACCCCCTAAAGAAAAAATGTTACACCTATGATAATAACTATGAAAACAATTTGGCCTAAATTTCCTCCTGACCCTCATAAATATCCTCCTCTATATCATATCATGACCAAAGACCCTTCACATAGGAAATGGTCTTCATACACATTTCTCTCATCTTAGTGTCTAGAACACAAACTTGTTTTCCCTCATAAGTCAAAGACTCATTAAGCTTTTGTTACTCTTATCAAATAGCGTGTAAAGGACTTGCTACATACTTTTATTATTGTAATATGTGAAAGATTTTGTGCACGTGTAACCACCACATTACTGTAGCCAAATGATACGTACCTTCACCGACACATTCTATAATCTGTTACAGTCCAATATACGTAGTTCTAAGCTTACCTATCCTACCGAACCTCATAACTGATTTAGTTGAAGAGGCTATCAAAAGGATTGTCTCACCTACCTTGTAAACATCACTCCATCTCTTTAGTTTTGTGATGATTTTCTCTTTATTGTGACGGCTATTATCCGGTCATAAATAGAGTGGATGTGCCCTGTCATGCTTAATAATCTCTGGTCCTAGCACGAGTGTCACACTGATGTTATTTCAACACAAGGGACTACGATATTTCCCCCCTATTTAAAGCTTTAAAAGGCACCATATTTCTACTGGTGTGATAATGGTCAATATAAGAGAATTTGATGAAGTCTAAAAGCTCTTCCCAACTACCCTAAAAATCTATCACTCATGATCTAAGAATGTATTCCTTAATTTGAGTTGACTTCTTAGTCTTACCATCCATAGCTTGGGGAAATGTAGTACTCAATGTTAGGTGAGTACTAAAGATGGCTTGCAATTTGTTCCAGAACTATGATAAGAACCTTGAGTCTTGATCAGGCTTAATGTGTCGTGCAATTAGGTAATTATAATAATGAAGAAGGATATTTTGGTAAGTATAACAATGAAGAAGGGTAATTTAGTCATCTAACCAACAAAATGGAATATCTAATAAGTCTAACAAATATAAAGGGTGATTGGTGACTTAATAAGTACGTAGGATAACTTGGTAACCTAACATGAGTAAGGGGAAATTTAGTAATTATGTAACATGGAGGGTAATATGGCATATTCACAAGTAAAGAAGGAAGGAATGACTTAATAATTATACGAGTAAGGGGTAATTTAATAATTTTATAGATTTGAAAGGGGTAAATAAATAAAGCATATCTAATATGTTAATGGGATAATAGAGTTTCATTATAAGACTCAAGTAACGTTGAATAACAAGATAAATATATTTGATAATCAGTAAGTATCACAAGAACGAATTCTGAATTAGAATTAAATGAGATAATGAAGGCCATAACCATTTATTTAAGTTATCTTAGATAATTGTATGAATAAGGAGTACCTAATGATATCAAAGACAATTGAAAGTGAACAAGTATTTAATTGTTGTGCTTTATATTATAACCTTAATTAAGCACTTATAATTAAAGTTAAAGGCATCGCGATGGAGAATAGTAGCTCATTAGGGGTCGCTACTCTAAAGACATGGTTTAGCCAATGATTATTTTGCTATTCGGTGGTCTGCCTTAATGGTCCACCCAGGCCTTAAATCTTACTATATCTTACTCTATGGACCTATTTAGGGATTATGGATACTTATAGATTAAGTATCCTTTTCAGTAGGGCACTATGTGGCCATTATACACCAATATGACCAGGGTTCCAGTGCGTCCCTAGATTAATATTTGAAGGGTACTAAGTAGATTGTATGCATCAGTACGATGAGTGTACCTGTATGTCTTTGAGATCTTTATCTCCCCTTTGAGAAAAATAAATGGAACTATTGTGTTAATTAAAAGGGAAAACACTAATCGTTTAAGTGAAAGATGAATAAGTTGGGTCTAGAAAGATTATATCATGAGTTCTAGTCCACTATTATAATAGTGGCCCAAGAGCATTTTGTCCTAGAGGATGTTTATGAGTACCATTGTAGTGGACATAATAGTGGCCCAAGAGCATTTTACCCTAGAAGATGTATATATATTTTGGTCCACTGGCTATAATAGTGGGGGTTCCAAGCTTGATAAATAAAATATTAGATGTGAATAAAATATGGAAAAATACTAATAAGTTAAAGTGAAACACCATGTAAGTTGGGGCCAAACCTATCCACTTGTGACAATATTGATCAGGAGTCATCTGGTCTAGAGACCGATCCACTAGCAAATAATAGTGGTCAGGAGCATTCTACCATATATGTTTTTGATCCACTAGCTATAATAGTGGGATTTCTATACTCATAGGGATATAATTTGAGAGATGATTGAGTAATGATTGATTAAAGGCTTAAGGCCCAACGGTTTAGATCTCACATTCTAATTTATTAATATATTATGGACACGTTAAATATGTGGATGTTGTGTTTTCATTTCCTATTAAAAGTGTATATTGTTATGCATGATGTGTTATATGTGGGCCTGCTAATCAGTGAGGTTTAAAGGGTTACTTATTACCATAGTACTGAAGCATTCTACTCATGGGCCCTTAGCTATTTAATTGGCAGTATCCCTTGTCGGTCCACTTCAGGTGCTATTTATGTTATCAATGTCGATATGCATAACGATTATTCAGGAATTTCTTGGGTTAGCATCGTTATTATAGTTTTTCAAGTGCTCAACATCAAACTAGTCAGTAGCACTAAAGTAGGAAAATTTGTTACCGTAGTAGATGTAATCAAACACAAACACAGCACTACAATATTCATCGCTATATTTGATATAACATAGGCATGGACTATATGTAGAAATTAATTCAGTTCCACAATAGTGGTGAACTAGAACATGGAAAGTTTGAGTGTTGTAGTGCACATTGTGATACTATTTAGTGGTATCTGATGCAGCATCAAAGATCAATCTATTAGCAATAGCTATCTCAACATGATCTGATTTTTGGAGGTATTTTCTTAGCCAATAAAGGAAGAATATAAGATCAAGTACTATATCCTAATGCATATACTTCTAGTATGCCATTTCTTTCTTCTTAGAGGTTTTGATATGCTGGTTTTTTTATGTATTTTTCCATGTTGGTTTTAGGTTTGGCTTCCCATAATTATATACTGTAAGGGGTATGTTACTGCCTTCTTTGTTTTACTAAGTTGGTAGTGTTTAATAATTCCTATAAGAGTGTTTGGAATGATTCCTCCATCAAGGACTACAAGTTGAAGCATATGGATTATGCTTCAAATATTTTTGAATATATAAGGGGTGAAGAAAATTTGATAGTTACATAGAGGATTATGTGTTGATGATCTAACAAATCAGAGCAGGTATCAAATTGTGGATATTGCTGTTGATAATTGAAGTGAAAATTTTAACAATAGTTTAGACTTTAACATAGAGAATATTTGAAGATAATATAAGATCTTTATTCTCATTAATGAAATCTCTCAATCTTAATAAACTATTTTTGGGTCTTTAGAGAAACCTACTTGTTTTAAATGCTTCTTAAATAAGATAACACAATCTTGCGTTGTCCTTGGAAAAATCTTAATTGATCTTGTATGAGGATCTCAAAATAGGTTTAGAAAATTTCACCCATGTAGTATGTGCAAAATTGTGAGTGCTATGTGTGGTATTTAAAGACTTGATATTTTCAGCTTTTACATGAAAACTTGCATGGTAAAGTTGTCTTTGATGATATTTGTTCACGTGTGGTGATCAAATGCTTGTATTAGAATTGACTAGTGTGCTTGACTTGTGAAAGCTTTACTTGATTCAAGCATTGGACGATTAAGGAGTGTCTTTTTTTTTATCATGTGTTTTAATATTTCAATGTAATAATATTGCATGTCCTTATCATGTATAGATATTGCAGATTGATTTGTTACCTTTTTCTTCATGAGCTTGTGCTTGAAGTGTTCAAATACTTAAATAAATATTTAGGGTTTTCAAAGATATTTTTAAAATTTCCTAAATTCTTTATCAGGAATTTAGCAAGCTAAGTGTTTAAATGTACCTATTTTTTGTTGTGTGATTCATAGACTAACTTGTTGATTATATATTAGATTCATTGGGCACAAAATATTTGTGCAATAATAGATCAAGAATCACATTATGGTGTTGGGTTATCTTGGTGAAACCTTGTGGAATTCGAGTGTCTCAAGTTGTAGTAGTTGAACAATGGAGGGAAATTTTTTTTCCAAGCTATGATTACAGCTATTCAAAACTCTCAAAAATTTTAGAAGCCACTAATGCTGAGTTTGGGCAAATTATCGCAAAATAAAATCAACTAGGAAATTTATATTCTTAGATTGCATAATAAGAATCTATCCAAAATATCAATGAAAAAAGGGAGTTCTACAAAGATCGAATAGGAAGTGCCATAAAATCAACTAATCCAGCTAGAGAAAGGTATCTCTATTTAATAAATGATAAAGATGAAGAGTTTATGGGGATCGAAAATAACCAAAATTTCCATTACCATCATTAAGAGTATCATAAAAAGAAATGATTAAGGCATTAATCTTCATCTTCCTTATTTGATGGTAAGCTTGATGTAGACTATTTCTGGAGCTTGTTTTAATGAAGTGAAGGCTATCATTGACTTTAAAGATTATAAAGATGAGTAAAAATTTAAGCTAGGTACTCTTAAGTTTAAGAAGTCTAAATAGGAATAAGGAATGAGAAGATAAATATAAAAAAATATTGGGAGAAATATAGAAAGTATATAAGAAATAAATTTATCCCTAAATAATATGAGCAAGAAAATTATATTACATTAACTACTCTTAGATAATAACCCCTACGTGTTAAATAATATTTTCAGGAGTTTCAAAGGTTGGCACTTGTATGCAATATTCATGCAAGAAAGGATCAAACATGTACTAGATTTTTTAGTGGCCTTAACAAGATGATATGGGACAATGTTGACACTTTTCTATATGATTCTTTAGATGACATGAATAAGATATCGTTAATATTTGAAAACAAAATTAAATTCACTTTAATGTTTGGAGCGATGAACAAATTAAGTTACATACAAAATAAAGACTTGATGAAAAAAGTACTGCTCAAGTGCTTAAACTGTAATGTTTGGAACAAGTACTTAAACTTCAAAAACTCTTCATCTAAAATAAAGGAATACTAGAGAGGATAAAAGAAAAATTAAATTTAATGAATTCTATAATAGGTAATGTTTTAAATTCAGAGGATTTGGACACTTGAATCATTCATATCCTAATTAAAGGGTATTCTCCATAAACGAAATTGAAACTAGGGAGACATGTGAAGAGCATCTTGAACTCAAGCCTATTAAGGAAGTTTCAAGTGAATTAGAGGAGGAAGAAACATATTTTTATGTCTTTTAAAGAGTGATTCCAGTCTAATCTAGTGAGTTACAAAGTTAACAAGAAAAATATTGAAAACAAAAGAAATAGAAGGATGTACAATTTGTCGGATGAACATTGATGGTGGATATTATAGGAATGTAACCAATGAGAGGATGGAGAAGCATTTAATCAACCCTAAAGCACATCCAAATCCTTATTATCTTCAATAGTTAATCAAGGACAAGGGATTCAAGATAATTAAACAAACCTTAATATCATTTAAAATTAGTAATTATCATGATGATGCGCTATATGATATTTTACCTATGGATGAATGTGGAAACTTATTAGGTAGACCATGGCATTATGATAGAAATTATATTGATAATGATAATAATAATGAATGTCTAGTTTATAAGGATAGGAACAAACATAAATTTAAACCTTCTAAATGTGATAATGAGAGATTAATCTAGAATAAAAAGAGTTTATTCCTATAAGAAAATGGAAGTTGTCATGTGTATTTAGGAAGAGGGAAGTTGCTATGCTATTATAATGACAGAATCAAAACAAGGGGAGAAAAATAACTATATCTCTCGATTAGAAAAACTTCAATATATTTGTCATGATGTTTTTCCTGATGACATACCACATGGATTTCCATCTAAGAAAGGACAAGAAGATTTCTTAGATTTAGTTCCTGCTATGTCTCTATCTAGTCAACCTGCATGTCAATGTAATTTATAGGATGCTAATGAATTAGAAAAATATATAATCTAACTCAAAGGAAAAAGGGTATGTGAGGGAAAGCATGAGCACATATGGTGTACCCGTATTACACGCCCCTAAGAAGGTTGGTAGCTAGCGTATGCGTATATGTCTAAAAGCTGTGAACAATATAAGAATAAAATATAGATTCCCTACACCATGTTTTGATGAAATGTTAGATGATTTATGTGGTGCCCAAGTATTCTCTAAAATTTATATAATAAGTAGATATCATCAAATGAGATTAAAGGATGAGGATGAATGAAAAACTTAATATAAGATAAAGTGTGGTCTTTATGGATGGATTGTGTGTTGTTTTAGTTTATGTAATGTACTTAGTTAATTTATTAGAATAATGAATGATGTTTTTTTTCTCTTCTATGCCGTTTTCATTGTGATATACTTAGATGACATACTTGTGTGCAATAGACATGAGCATGATCATCAAATTTATTTAAGTTATTTGATAAGTTAAGGGAAAGTAAATTCTATGAAAAATTAGAGAAATGTGATTATATGCCTTTGAGCATTATTTTCTTTGAATATATTATGTTTACTTACTGTATTAGAGTTGATCTCCCAAATATCAAGGTTATAAAATGTTGGTAGATACCTAAGGATAATTATGAGATGAGTAATATTCATGGTTTGGTAAGTACTTATAGGAGATAAATTAGGGCTTTTCTAGTATTGTTGCACCAATAGCACCACTAATATAGAATTGTGAATTTAATTGGAGTGAGGATACAGCTAAAGCGTTAAAATATTTTGAAAATAAGCTATGTAATGATCTAGTGCCAGCTTTACCCACTATGATAAATTTTTTAAGGTTATATGTGATGCAAATGGAATTAGGATAGGAGGTGTACTCTCACAAGAAAAATGATCTATTATATTTTTTTGTGATAAATTAAGTGAAATAAAACTGAACTATTCAACATATGAGAAAAAATTATATAAATAAAAAGTCTAGAAACATGGAGCGATTATATATGACCTAAGCAATTTGTTTTGGCATTTGAACCAAGAAAGTTTAAAATATTTTCATTGGAAAAAGAACATTTTTCTAAGGCTTTCCAAATGAGTTAAATTCTTTCAATCCTTCATGTTTTCTTTTGAACATTTTGATTATTAATAAAATGTCATTGTAGATGCTTTGTAAAGATGATCCATATAATTGGTCATGTTAGATGTTAAGCTATAAGATTTTGAGATGTTAAAGGATTTATATGCTAAAGATAAAGATATTTTTGACATCTAAAATGCAGATACAAGGATTAAGAGTTATGGTAATTATGTACTAAAAGATGAATTTCTTTTCAGAGTTAATAAGTAATGCATACCTTGAGTAAGTGTACATAATTTACTTGTTAAAGAAGTACATGAGGGGGTATAGCTGGTCATTTTAGAGTTCATAAAACCATGTAAGTACCATGAGAAAACTTCTACTTGCGAGGAATGATAAAATTAGTACAAAATATTATTAGAAGATGTGTGAATTCTTATAATAATAAAAGAATCTTCCACAATGGTTTTTATACTCTCTTACCAACTCCTAGTAACCTTGGGCAAGTGTTAGCATCGATTTTTTCTTGGGCTTACCAAGGTTAAAGTCTGTTAAGGTCTTTATTCTACTTGTCATATATTGATTTCATAAAATGAAACATTTCATATCATGGCACAAGACTTATTATGCAACACATATACCCAATTTATGTTTCTATGAAATAGTAATGTTACATGAGATCGCAGAAGTATAGAATCAGAAAGAGATGTAAAATTCATGAGCTAATTTTGGAAGACACTTTGGCATATGATAGGTACTAATTTATTGTTTAGTATGTCTCATCATCCTGGAATAGATGGTAAAACCGAAGAGACTATTAGAACATTAGGAACTTTACTGTGTTGATTAGTAAATAAGAGTACAAAGGATTGGGATATAAAGCATTCATATGTTGAATAAGCATATAATAGGATTCATTCTAGTACAAAAAATTCGATTCCTTCTAATGTTATTTATAAGATTAATCCTTAATTACCATTTTATATATTACCATTAAAAATATGAGATATTAAAAAATATGATTGTAAGGAGAGAATAAAATTCATTATAAAACTTTAGCAAAAAATTAAAGGCAACATAGAAAAATCTAATGCTAATTACCAAAATTAAGCAAATAAAAATATAATTCAATTTTTTTTAAACTAAGACATTTGGTATGGTTGCCTTTAAGAAAAGAAAAGTTTCTAAATTTAAGAAAACACAATCATATGCCAAAATAAGATTGGCCTTATAAAATCTTAAGAAAAATTCAAAATAATGCACATAAAAAATTCAAAATAATGCACATCAAATTCAAAATAATGCACACCAAACTTTCAAAATTAATTATTTATTTCCTTTCCATAGTGATGGAAATTTTAGGGAAAATTCTCGCTGTGGTTTTTTATCAAAGTAACGGAAGTTTAGATCAAAATTTGTAGTAGAAACTATCACCCATGATCTAATGTAAAAGGAATGAAGTTAATTGGTGGATTATAGATGAAGAAATTAATGTGACAAGATGAAGGTATTTCAGTATATTTGAAGGTGTTCAAATGTGTCGACTTGAAGATATTATTGAGGAAGGATTATCCCAGATATTCCTTGCTCAATGTAGACCCAAAAGGGAGGATTATACTTTATCTCTCTTGCTTAAAGTTTTATCAAAATTCTTATTGTTTATTATGCATAAAAATGTTGTGCACAATATGTATATCTAGAAAAGAATAAGCTCGGTGATGAGCTTCCTTAACTAGCTGAGTTTACCCACCTAATCCAACCCATTAATCATGGTTGAATTAAGCCCATATTAACCTTAATCCATAGCATAATATCATTGGTTAAATAATACTAAGGATTAATATTACAAAGCTATACAATTGACTAAGATACATACATGAAATTATAGCCATACCCTAACTTACATAAAATATACTTAGGGTTAGGGTTTAACACAAGTTTATACAAATAATGAATATCATCACTTTATCTCTTGTTGTAATGTATCATCTCGTGTAATTCATAGTCTTGCATTCCTTAGAATATTTGTACACATCAATTTGTATGAACCTCATCTTCTTTCAAATATGTAACATACCTTTAAGACTAACTTAAATGGTTTTCAATGTCAAGCATATTAGAATTATCAAGAATATTTAACGTGATAGGCTCCAACATTAAGAAAGCTAAATTATTTTCCTTACCTTGAGGATTAGAATGAATATGAAAATCATTATGTTCAATGTATGCTCTTGCATCATACTCTTCACGTTGAGAAAAATTTTCCCTCAAATATTTATCAGAATGATAAGGAGACAAATCAATAAAATTAAATTTTCTTGAAATTCCTCCATCGGAATATGGAATTTCAAATTCATATGCATTATCTCCAAATTTCCTAAGTATTTTCAATAGACCATCGGCTCATGGAATAAGTTTGTTTTAATGTAAATTGAGAAATCTCTCTTTACGTAAAGGTAACCAGACTAAGTCACCAGGAGAAAACGCATAAGAGTTTCTATGCTTATTCTCTTGAGCTTTATACTCGGCATTATATTTTTCAATATTATTTTTAATTTTCTCATGAAGTTGAAAAAATTTTATTCTCTCTTTAGCCTCATAATTTTGGGATTCACCTTTTTTTAACAGAATCATGTTAATAGGCATGATACGATTCACACTATACACACTAAGCATATTCCATAAAGTTTTCCAAAAATAAGTCATAAACTTAACATAAGCATTATTTGAAAGGATTATACAAAAACTCATATTTTCTTTCATTAATTCTTTATCCATAAGTTCTTGTATTTATTTTTGTAATTCCTTAGCTTCTTCCGGGTTACATCTATAAGTCGGTTTATATGGGATATGCATACTAGAAACAAGATCCATAACATCTTCTATACCTCTTTTAGGTGGTAATCCAGGAGGTAAGTCATTAGGAAATACATCATTATACTCATCAAGCAACTTAATCAAATTAGGATCTACAAGTTGTTGTTTTTCTGGTTTAGAATCTTTAGAAACTAAATCATAACAAATTCCTTCTTGTTTTATACATTTTTCAATAGCATTTTCATGTAAAAATAATCTCTTTTTATCATCACTCAAGGGCATATGATCATATAAAGAAGGTTTGAGCCTATATAAATTTGTTTTTCCTTTTTCACCACATATTCATTAGTTACCCTACCATGAGTTTCTTTTCTATCAAATAGCCATGGTCTACCCAAATGTAATCCACAAGAATCCATAGGTAAAACATCACATAGAACTTCATCATGATAGTCTCTAATAGAAAATGTGACTAAAGCTTTTATATTTACTTTAGCTCCTTTATCCTTGTTTAACCATTGTAAAGAATAGTTTTTATGATGATTAGTAGTTTCCAAACAAATTTTCTTAACCATAGCCTCACTAGCATCATTAGTACATGAACCACTATCAATTATAAGTCTACAAACCATGTCACCTATTTTACACATAGTTTTAAAAATCTTTTCTATTTGAGTAGGTTTAATACTAGGTTGTATTTGCAAGACTCTTTGAATTACAAATCAAGGGTATCCTTCTTCCTCTTCCATAGTTAATATTTCAATATGAGATTCAACTTCTAATTCATCATCATCACGACATGGTTCCATGTTTTATATTTCATGTAAGGTTAAGGCTCTTCGGTTAGGACAATCTTTAGGAAAATGTCCATAATTTTTACATTTAAAACATTGTTTATTATCCATTTCAACCACCTTATTTTTACCTTTATCATCTTTTTTATTCCATTCATCATATGAAAATATTGATTTAGGGGTAAAGGTGTTAGAATAGGGTTTAGTCGAAGTAGAAGCATTAGACATAACATAGGCTTTTGTTGTCTTAGTTTGTCTTTCAATTTTCATAGCCAATTTTATCAAGTCATCATGAGAGTCAGAAGAGTACATATGAACCTTGTCTCTTATTAAATTATTCAAGCCACCTAAGTATCTAGCACATTTGTGTTCCTTTCTTTCATGAACATCACAAATAAGGGCTAGTCTTTCAAACTCTCTAGTATACTCTTCTACACTAAATAAGCCTTGCCTTAGAGTAGTCATTTTAACATACATATCTTCTTCATAGTATCTAGGCACAAATTTCTTTCTTAAGTGATTTTTTTGTTTTTCCAAAGATTTGATTTTAGACTTCTCTTATCTTTCTCTAGTTCGCTTCAAGTTATCATACAAAATTCGAGCAAACTTTTTGAACTTTAGAGTAGCTAATTTGCACTTTCTATCATCATCATATTCTCTAAACTCAAAAATAGCCTCTATCTCATGAAACCATTCAAAAAATGACTCCACATTCAAATAACCATAAAATTTAGTAAGTTTAAGTTTAATACCTTGATCTTCATGGGGTGGATTTCTTACATGGAATGTAGGTGCTCTTCTTTCATTCCTTGAGCCAAAATAATTTGCATCCTCTACCTTATCTTCAAGATGAGAAATATTTAAATGTCCACTTCCATTCTTGGCATTGTAAATTAGCTTCATTCTCCCCTCCTCACTATCATGTGTGGTTTCCATTTGAGATTGCCATGGCTTATACTTCTCTTGGTCGACCAACTTTGCTTCTACAATTTGGAGTTGATGTTGCAGTGTGTTTTGATTCTGTATTTTGGCATCCATATGTGTGGTGAGGCTTTTGATGGACTCAAGTAGAGCATTCACCTCTTCACTAGACATGGTGAAGATTGACACACAACCTTTCTGGATGCACACAATAAATCTTCCACAAATGCAGGTGCTGGATTTCTTTTGCCTACAATCAAACAAAGCACAAATTCCAATTTCTAATTCTAAAACAAATATCAAACACTACCTGAAGTCTTTATATGGGAACAAAGGAAATCTTTAATCCCCAAGAATAGTCACTGCACGTAGGTACACACAAACAATGAAAGATTAGTAGTAATAGATATGAAAATGATTCACATAAAATCATAGAACATGTTTTTGTGTTGTCAATAAAAGCTTATCTTCCAGTGGGCGTTTCATGTTGAAGTCTGCATAGAAAATGTAGAGGAGATCCTATAGTAAGTGATGGACTAGTTTCTTGACAAAAAATGATGAGAAATGAATTGAATATTGGTCCTGCAAGTTATAGGTCAATCTTGGGCTTCACATAAAATCATAGAACATGTTTCTATATTTTAAACAAAAGATTGTCTTCCTGTGGGATATTTGTGTTGAATTATTCAAATGAATTTTATAGGATATCCATAGGTTGATGATGGACTAATTTTTTGAGATAAATTGATGAGAAGTGAATCGAATATTGGGCCTGCAAGTTCTTGGTCAATCTTGGGCGTCGCATAAAATCATAGAACTTGTTTCTGTATTTTCATCAAAACAATTTCTTCCAATGGGAGATTCGTGTTAAATAATTCATAGGAAATGTATAGGATATCCAGAGGTAGATGGTTGATTAATTTCTATATAGAATTGATGATAAATGAATAGAATATTGGGCCTGCAAATTCCAAGTCTGTTTTAGGTGATTGAGAACTATCCTGGGATGTCGAACACTTTGAGGCTTTTCTGCTTGCTAGCATGAAGAGAAATATAAAGGTAATGTTATAAAATTTATCACACACTAATATATATTAGAATAAAATAGAAATCAAGTACTGGAGAGGCACACACGATTGTTGCAAACAAACGAACCAAACTAGTGCTACTGGACTTTCGAACTCTATTGGTATTTTATGTGAAAAGTTGAGGAAAATGCAACAAGATCATTGAAAGATTGTAGGAAATTCGAGTAAGAACTTCAAAAAAAATAAAAGTCCATCAAGAATAAAGAATTAAAATAAATGGTGTTGTAGTCGTGGATTTCCTGGTGAACGAACACAACACGATTTTAGGTCGGCAGAAATCACTAGTTGTATCAGCTTCGAACAAATGAAGCTTTGATACAAAAAATGATGTGGTTTTTATCAAAGTAATGGAAGGTTGGATAAAAATTTGTAGTATAATCTGTCACCGATGATCTAATGTAAAATGAATGAAGTGAATTGGTGGATTATAGACGAAGAAATTGATGTTACAAGATGAAGGTATTTCAGCAGATTTGAAGGTGTTCAAATGTGTCGACTTCAAGATAGTATTGAGGAAGGATTATCCCAGATATTCCATGGTCAATGTAGACCCAAAAGGGAGAATTATACTTTAGCTCTCTTGCTCAAAGTTTTACCAAAATTCTTATTGTTCATTCTGCATACAAATGTTGTGCACAAAAGGTATATATAGGAATGAATAAGCTCGGTGCTGAGCTTCCTTAACCAGCCGAGTTTACCCACCTAATCCAACCCATTAATTATGGTTGAATTAAGCCCATATTAACCTTAATCCACAACATAATATCATTGGTTAAATAATAATAAGGATTAATATTACAAAGCTGTACAATTAACTAAGATACATACATGAAGTTATAGCCATACCCTAACTTAAATAAAATATGCTTAGGGTTAGGGTTTGAAACAAGTTTATACAAATAATGAATATAATCACTTTATCTCTTGTTGTTATGTATCATCCCATGTATGTCATAGTTTTGCATGACTTGGAATATTTGTACACCTTAATGTGTATGAACCTCATTTTCTTGCAAATATGTAACATAACTACAAGAATAACTTAAATTGTTTTCAATGTCAAGCATACTAGAAAAATCAAGAATATTTAACATGAGAGGCTCCAACTTTAAGAAAGCTAAATAATCTTCCTTACCTTGAGGATAAGAATTAATATGACAACCATTATGTTCAATTTATGCTCCTGCATCAATTCTTCTTTACAAAAGGATAACAATGCAAGAGCATCGCTACCTCATTCTTGATATCATTCTTCAAGGGCTGAAGAACAAGAAGAATTATCATACTTGTAGATGGAACCCATAATACTTTAAAATTCTTATTTTTCTAGCGTTGTTCTAGGTAATTCTTATGGGTACTATATATGTTTGCAATATGTTCTAGTTATTGGAGATTTTTGAAACACAAGACATTGGCAGTACAATAATTACAAAGTTACAGGGAAAAGAAGGCTATAAGATATAATATTGGATTACATATGTTTATTATATGTATTCCATGTTTATAGGTTGTGTAGCTGTATTATTTTTTTGTATACTTTGTATTGCTTCTATAATGTCATTGAAACTCATATGTATATGCCTATACTGTCCCAAAAGGGTTATTTTCATCGATAGGTCCAAGGGTTATGGGCTTAGGAATGAAAGGGCTTGTGTCCGTATATGTTTATATATATACCTTTTTATACTTGGTCTCCAGAGGGAGAATATTCTTAATACATTAATGAGAGTTAAGAATAGATAGAATTCACAAATAGGTTGTGTGTTCTACTTCTTCATCTTCTTTAAGTGATATCCTTAGGGAGTGATGGAGTGAATTTTATTGAGAAATATAAGATTTCTCTTTAGAAGTTTGAGTATCATAGGTTAAATCTTAGCCACTATCCCATTGAATATAGAAAATGTACTTCCAATAGAAAAAGTTTGAAGATTTTTCACTACTTCAGGGCCATAGAAAAGTTCTTGGTTTTGTACAATATTATGTGTTAATGATCCCACGTATCATTAATATTCAATAAATAAAAATAATATCAATTAGGGAATAGTTAACTTGAACCATAATTACGGATAACATGAATTATGAAGTTCTAAAAATTAATATACTATATTAAATTAATAACCAATTTGCTACTAGCTAATGCATAAGTTAATAAAAAATGATTAATTGTAACATTCTTGAATCCTACATGAACACAACAAAGGAATCAAGCTAGATAATAAAGTCTTGAACTTGGATTAGTGATCATTAAATTTTACTTAGTAATCTAAAAAAAATGTACACAAAAATTAGTTTCTATTCTCATCTCATGATTAATTATCATTTAACATTCACTTATCTTCCGACCTCACACAAATGTATCCTAGCATATTAATAAAAATAAGAAGTGAATTGATATGGGAGCAGAGTTAGAGAACATAACACTGAGGAAACCGTTACACTACTCATAGTGGGTGCATGAATATGGGGTATGCATGGCTTCATGCAACATTTGTTAGCTAGTGTAACGTTTATTTTTAAGGACTAGTTATTGTTATTTACTTTCAGTCAACGTTCGTTAGCTAGCGTAATGTTTATTTTGAAGTATTAGTTATTGATATTTACTTTTAGTCGGTAAGTAACTAAATATTAACTAGATAGTCTTAAGGGAATTAATGCTTTTTCCAGGGAATATGCTTGTAATCTATTGAGAAGATGCTTGGTTCCTTGGTTATATAAACCATAGGAAACTGAATAGAAGCACACAACTTGACTAAGAAGAACAACCATAAGCATTGCTTAAAACCCGAATTCTGTGTGAATTCATCTTTAAACAAAACCGAATCTATGTGAACGGTTATGTTCTCAAAACCTTAATTTTTATTTCTATGTGGTTTAAAGATTAATTTATCCTTATATTTCCACTTTATCTTTTCCCACCTCCTCCAACAAAAAATCCTCCTCTAAATCATCTCTCCATCTGATCACAGCACCACCGCTACCCTCTATCTTTTCTCTAGCCCTAAACCGCCATCCATCGATCCCTAAACCGGTTACACCACCCAATACCACTAACCTAAACAACTCGCATCGTTCCTAAGCCTAACCCCAAACCACACCATAAACCTTGACATCTCCCAGCTGGCAACAACTAATCGGCTCACTCCCTTCCCCACCAGTAGCACCTCCTCACAACTCCTTCCACCACCATCCATCCAGCAGCGTCATCGCCATCCTAAAATCGTAAAACCATCCAGTCTATTGCATCATCCCCTCCACCGAAGCCTGCTTGTTCTTTTCACTATAGCCTCTCACCACCATCCATGCCTTAACTCAAAACCGACTCAACTATCACCTCTCATTCATGAGTATCCCAAAATCCGAGACTTCCCGCGCCCCAAACTACATTGTGTTCCATTGTAATCAACCCCTTCGAGTCCCTATCATCAACCTTCATACTCCATGCTCATCGAATACTCCCTATAAACTCCATCCAAGTCCAAGGTGGAATCAATCCTGACATGGCCAACCCCTACTAATGTGCATGAAGTTTGGAGTTTTCACAGACTAGCGTCCTTCTACCGGAGGTTCATTAAGGATTTCTCCACTATTGCGGCACCCATGAACCACCAATGAAAATGGGGGAATTCCACTGAGATGATCGGGTAACCAAGGTATTTGAAGAATTGAAACAGAGGCTCTCCAATGCACCGGTGCTAACCATACTGTGTTTCGACAAGGAGTTCTATGCTATTGTGTGAAGCTTGGAGACATGGAGCCACTATTTGAGACCAAAAGCTTTTGTACTTCACTTTGATCATAAGAGAATGTGGAGGCCAATTGGACTAGCCTACTTTAGACTTTCATCTTCTCCACCCGTGATATGGATGGAAAAGAGAATGTGGTAGCAGATGCCCTATCTCGGCGGAGTATGGTGCTCCCCTTGATGGAAGTTAAGCTACTAGGGTTCGAGATGCTCAAAGGGCAATACTTCGCTGATGAGGATTTCTCCATGATAGTCGAGCAGTATGAGAAATAGGGGGTTCATTAGGCCTATGCTCTTTAAGATGGGTTCTTAATCAAGAACAACAAATTGTATGTCCCCAGAACATCCATTCGGGAGTTACTCATCAAGGAGGTACATGAAGGGGGGATAATCGGACATTTTGAGATCACAAGACTCTAGAACTACTACAGGAACACTTCTATTGGCCAAGGATGAAGAAAGAAAGGGAGTCCTAGACATGATCATCAGATGTTCCATGTGTTAGAAGAACAAAAGTTTCTTTCACAAGGTAGTCTATGTGCCAATTCCCGTACTTACCCAACTATGGGAAGAGTTAGTATGGATTTTATTCTAGGGCTGCCCCGAACCCAATGTGGTAAATATTCTATCATCGTAGTCGTAGATCGGTTCTCCAAGATGGCACATTTTATACAGTGTCATAAAACCGATGACCCAACCTATGTTGCGGATCTGTATTTTGTGGAACATGTTGGGCACAAAACTTCTATTTAGTACTTCACACCACCCCCAAACCGATGGGCAGACAAAAGTCATGAGCCAAACATTGGGAAATCTACTGAGAGGGTTCGTTAGTAAAAGTATCAAGGACTAGGATGCCAAGCTTGCCCATGCTAAATTTGCTTACAATTGATGTCCTTCTACAACCACAAAGTGTAGCCCTTTTGAGATTGTATATGGAATCAACTGATATATTCCCATCGGCATGGTAGCATAGAAGAAAGGGGAAATGTAGAACTATGACGCAGAAGAAAGGGTAGAATTCTTCCATAAGCTACACCAACAGGTTAAGATCAATATCAAAAAGTCCAATGAGCGATATAAGGCTGGTGCGACCGTAGCCGGCACGCAATTTAAACCCTCTTGTTGTCACTTGTAGTACTGGTAAATAAGGGTATCGTTCTAGGCCAGGGATTGAGAGGGCTCACCTCTAATTAACTAGCTTGGAAATAAAACTAAAACTAAAAATAAAAATCCTAAATAACCTAAAATAAATAAATAAGAAAAATACTAATGGGGGTTTATAAAAATAATAATAAAAGAAGTAAATAAAATAAAGTAAAATATACGAATAAAAATAATGAAAATAATAGGAAACCGCAAATATGAGAAATATGTTAGGGAAACAAAGATCCACCACTAGACTAGGTTGTAATATAATATTTATTTCTAAGTCATCTTTTAATCATGAGAATCAGATCGACCAAGTCGCACACCAAAAGCAGATTTATACACCTTATATTACTTCCCTTAATTAATTAATGTGACAAAGCACATATATTAACCCTATTAAATACTAGCAGTATAGCATCAACAAGTGGCTCCTATATTTAACTAATTTAATGCATTAAGTGTAAGTGGAAGGCTGTCAATCTAAGTACCCAAATAGTACAAAAAGCATATCTAGTTGTATTTCCTTTCCTTGACCCACACGTATCGAAACGTTTTACCACTTCGGTTAGAATCACAAAACGATTAGGTGAATTGTTATCTAACCTAGCTGCAATTTATACATATAAATTCTAGTATATTTAGATGTCCACCTAGCAGGAAAATAATCCTACATACTATCACTTATGAGGTACCAGAACAAGGCATGCACGAAATAAAATATACTTTATAGAATTATACATATAAACGATAGCAATTAACATAAAATCAAGAAACAATCTCACAAAACAAAGAAAATAAAATTATAATTCAAATCATAATCTAGGGTTTCAATTCATTCCCTAACAATAAATAATCAGCCAGCCATAATTAAAGAATTAGTTAAACATAAATATATATCTAAAATATAAATTAAAAACAAGAGAAGAAATAATCGGAATTAATTTAGGATAAAAGATTTAGAATTTATTCAGATAAAAATTAATTTTATGTGAAATAAATTCTACCGATATTAATTTCTTAAACTTTTCTTCCTTGTTTGGCTTTATTTCCGTGCCAAAATCTTTTTTTTTTCTTTTTCGGTTGGCGGCTGACACTGACGGCTGACGGAGGTTGCTCGTTCCGTGCCTCGAAGTCCGTGCTTCTCCTTCCCTGTGTTGGCCCTGTTTTCCGTGCGGCTATGTTTCCCTGCGTCGTCCTCCATAGAGCCTCGAAAGGCTCTGCCTTCTACCGTCTCCTTTGGCTCTCGCCCGAGCCTCCTCTCCTTTTTCCCGTTTGACCGAGCCTTTTTAAGGCTCTATCGCCTCTCGTTTTCCGTGCTGCGGCTCTGCCGCCTAATGGCAGAGGCTACTTCTCTCCTCTTTCTTCGACATGCGGCCTATTCTCTGCCTATTGGCAGAGACCGGCTATCTCCCCCCTTCTTGTGCTGTGCTTGTTTCCCTTTTATTTTCGTGCGGCGCTTGTTTCTCTTTACACGTCATCCCTTGGCTGACTTTTCTCGTGGCCCCTGCTTGCCTGACTTTTTTTTGTTTTTTTTTCGCGCTGAGTCTTGTTCGGCTTCGTTTGGTTTGCTTGTTCCTTTGTCTCTTTGTTCCGGGCCTTTGGGCTTTCGGCTTTTGGGCCGTTGGTCTAAAGGTCTAATTTCTTTTTTTTTTAATTTTCTTTTATTTAAAAACAAAACCTACAAAATAAAATTCAATAAATATTAATAAATAATATTTTATTCTAAATTTACTTAATTTATATCATTTTAGCTCAAATAATAATATTTATGTATTTTTTACCACTTAAGCATAAAACAATAATTATTCCCCTATATTAGCTAAATAAACTACCAAAAACTAAGATTATAAGGGTATAAAATGTGTCAAAATATGAACTCATCACACCCCCACACTTAGCTTCTTGCTAGTCCTCAAGCAAGTTATTACTTTATACAGATAAAAATAAAATACTAGCCACTTTCGTAGGTCTCACGATTACACTTAGCATGTGCAACAAGCCCTTTAAACCCCTAGGTCACCCATCGAGGACGAGTAAGGTCTCGTGAGGGTTTCACAGATGATATACCCACAAAATCACACACAATAAAATAAAACCTAACACCCTTAACCACATTTGTCTCAGAATCTTTTACTTTCATACATCTAGATTAGCAATCAATCAAGATTCGGCATTGGGAAATTTAAAGGATCAATTTCAACATATGGTTCACACATAAACATGACAGGTATGATCAGATCAATATTATGAATGAAAATCTACCACGCCTTAGTCACATCAAGATCCATCCTCACTATGGATACCCTCTATTTTTTTTCTTAGATTCATGGCTACAGTTGTTTAGAAACACTCATGTATGTGATATAAGATGATAAGAATAACAAACGACTCACATATATAAACAAAGAAGGCTCATGTTCTTGTGGATAAAACCTCATGAAAGATATCAAATACTTGCAAATGGACCGAACCATATGCTTAACTCTTGTGACTAATATTCATCAGATCGAAGGCTGTTCATTTCAAGAATCAAATAGGATTTACTTATTGGTTGTAACTGGTTTTAAGGTAAAGTAGGGTATGGAGTATTTTAGGAGTGTGGTGTTTAAACAATCAAGATCTAGTGGAATCTAATAATTAGATGAAATATAGGCTTAACTCCATATCAATGATGCATCTCTACACCTTCACACCAAAATAGAACATGAATAAAACTTTCTCAACATAATCTCCATAACTCCCTCTCTTCCTTATATCCTAACATTTTTTTTTCTTATTTTGTTTCCCTTTTTTTTCACGATTTGTTTTGACAATTTTCATTTTTTTCTTTTATTTATTTATTTATTTATTTATTCTCCACTAAACATAACCAATCCCCTTTCTTAGCATAAATACATATATTTCTTTCACAACCACTCTTTATATCCATAACGATTTGATTTCCTTCCACTAGCTTTAAGCAAAGGTAAGGACGTTAAGGCCCGAAGGTTATTGAATGTGGGTAATAAAGAATTGTATGCTCCATGTATAGGCTCAAAAGGGTTTCTATGGGATGTATATCATGGATATACAAATCAGGTTAAGCAATTTGGTCATGTGATAGAAAATTCTTAAGCTGCCTTTATCATTTTCTCAATCAGAGCATGTTTTGACTATAAGCTTCGACTAGCACAAGAGTAAGTTCTACTAATCTCTATAGTCCATAATATATGGCAAATAATTTGATCAAAGTAATTACACATATATGAGGTTTACAAAGAAAATTCTGAAGCCAAGAAATAGTAGATGATTTTGTGTAAATTTGCTCACAAAAAGAAGCTACATATGGTTCAAAAGCTTACTAAGGAATGTGACGAATCTCAACATGCCATGTCGGTGATTAGAAAATCATACATATTCTTTCTCCATTCAATCTTAGGCACGTAGATATGAGTTCCCAATATCAAAATCAACACAAAAAATCTTTACTTACTTTATCTCAATTTCATGATCCTCTTTTTGTTAGATTTCAAAGATATATTCCTCATCAACTAGTTAAGGGTTCCTACGACTCTAAAAACACTAAACACTCTAAAAGTAATCGAAATAATTTTTTTTTCTCAAAATTTTTTTTTCATACATAAAACACACACACCCCCACAATTAAATCACGCATTGTCCTCAATGTGTAAACAACTAAGGAAACATGAAATTTAATGTATGGAGAAAACAAAATAAATAAATAACTAAATGATAGAAAAGTCCCTTATGACATTGGGTTGCCTCCCATGTAGCGCTTGTTTTTATGTCTTCATCTTGACGTTGTAGTGGTCTACTCGTTCGGTGTGGGTCCATCTTGTAGGTGCACTTCTTCAACGTTATACTCCATGAATGATTCATAATAATGCTTAAGTATGTGACCGTTTACCTTGAACTCATTCTCAGTCTTCTTACTTTTGATCTGTATTGCTCCATAAGGGAAAACATTAGTAATAATAAAAGGACCAACCCATCTAGAATGCAACTTACCTGGAAATAAGCGAAGACGCGAATGGTAGAGTAGCACTTTTTGTCCCACAACAAATGACTTTCCACGAATCATCTTATTATGAAAAGCTTTTGTCTTCTCTTTGTATACCATAGCACTTTCAAAAGTGTCATCCCTTATTTCTTCTAATTCGTGAAGTTGTAGCTTCCTATGCGTTCCAGCTGAGTCGATACTCATGTTCAAATTCTTAATAGCCCACCATGCCTTGTATTTAAGCTTCACCGGTAGATGGCATGCCTTTCCATAAACGAGTCGAAAGGGAGACATGCCTATGGGCGTTTTACAGGCTGTCCTATAAGCCCATCATTTAGCCTTTGGCTCCAGTCCTTTTGATTTGGACTCACAGTTCTCTCTAGTATCTTCTTTATTTCTCGGTTGCGAACTTCTGCTTGCCCGCTAGTTTGAGGATGGTAGGGTGTAGAGACTTTATGTGTCACCCCATACTTACGTAGTAAGGCTTCAATTTTCCTATTGCAGAAATGTGATCCTCCATCACTAATGATTACTCTAGGCATACCAAACCTAGAGAAAATGTGAGATTGAAGGAACCCTGCAACTACACGAGAATCGTTAGTCTGGGTGGCAATTAGTTCCACCCATTTTGATACATAGTCTACTGCAAGAAGAATATAGAGGAAACCTTTAGAAGAATGAAAGGGTCTCATAAAGTCAACTCCCCATACGTCGAAAATTTCGACAGCTATAATAGAAGTTAAGGGCATTTGGTCTCTAGGACCAATATTACCTGATCTCTGACATCTATCACATTTTCTACAGTAATCATTGGCATCGCTAAATAGTGTTGCCCAATAAAAACCTGGTTCAAGGACCTTGAAGGCAGTCTTTTTAGTACCAAAATGTCCCCCACAATGCAATGTATAACAATGTGCTAGAATATGCTCGAATTCTGAATCAGGGACACATCTCCTAATTATACCATCAATACCGAATTTCCATAAATAGGGGTCGTCCCAAACATATTGGGATGCTTCTTTTGTAATTTTCGTTCTTATAGAACGTGGCATGTCGGTGGGCAACTTATGTGTTACAAAATAGTTTATTATATCGGCAAAACATGGTGTTCTTACCAGTATCCCAAAGAGCTGCTCATCCGGGAAGTTCTCGATTAATGGTATGGGTTCACCGTCTTGTATTATTCGACTCAAATGATCTGCCACTACATTCTCACTACCTCTCTTGTCCTTAATTTCCACATCAAATTCTTGTAACAAGAGTACCCATCGTATCAATCTTGGCTTTGTGTCTTTTTTAGACAATAGATACTTCAAAGCTGCGTGGTCAGTAAATATGGTAACTTTAGTTTGAAGCAAATATGACCTAAATTTTTCAAGATCAAATACCACGGCCAATAGTTCTTTCTCAGTAGTTGAGTAATTCAACTGAGCATCATTCAGAGTCCTTGAAGCGTAGTAGATAGCGTATGGCTTTTTATCTTTTCGTTGTCCTAAGACTGCCCCAATTGCATAGTCAGAGGCATCACACATAATTTCAAATGGTAGGGACCAATCTGGTGGTAATATCACTAGAGCAGTAGTCAAAAGCCTTTTTAGCTCGTCAAATGCTTGTTGGCATTCTTTGCTCCTTTCAAATATCACCTCCTTTTGTAAGAGGCATGTCAATGGTCGTGCAATGCTGGAGAATTCTTTTATAAACCTACGTAGAAACCTGCATGTCCAAGAAAAGAACGCACCTCTCTCATGCAAGTGGGAAAGGGTAAGTAACGCACAGTATCTATTTTAGCCTTATCAACCTCTAACCCCCTGGATGATACAACATGACCGAGTACAATTCCTTGTGTTACCATGAAATGACACTTTTCCCAATTAAGCATAAGGTTAGTTTCTTCACATCGTTTTAAAATTAAAGTCAAATTTTCGAGACAAGATTCAAAAGTATCACCAAAGACACTAAAATCATCCATGAAAACCTCAATAATTTTCTCAACGTAGTCAGAGAAAATACTAACCATACATCTTTGGAATGTACCAGGGCATTGCATAGCCCGAAGGTCATGCGTCGATAGGCAAATGTGCCAAATGGACATGTGAATGTCGTCTTCTCTTGATCGTCCTCTGCTATGTGAATTTTGTTGTAACCGGAGTACCCATCTAGAAAGCAATAGTAGGAATGACCATCCAATCTCTCGAGCATTTGATCAATGAATGGTAGTGGGAAGTGGTCTTTCCTTGTTGTGGCATTTAGTTTCCTATAGTCAATGCATACTCGGTATCCCGTCACTGTCCTTTGAGGAACAAATTCATTCTCCTCGTTCTTCACCATTGTAACCCCTGATTTTTTAGGTGCCACGTGTATAGGTGGCACCCATTTAGAATCTGAGATAGGGTAGATAACTTCACAATCCAACAAATTGATGATCTATTTCTTCACTACTTCCATCAAAGGAGGATTAAGCCTACGTTGAGCTTCCCTAGTTGGCTTTGCTCCCTCCTCAAGAAGTATGTGATGAACACACATAGTAGGGCTTATTCCCTTGATATCTGCTAGAGTCCATCCAATAACGGTCTTGTGAATCTTGAGAACTCCTAAAAGCTTCCTCTCTTCTTCCTCTGTTAACTTTGAAGATATGATCACAGGAAGGGTATCATTATCTCCTAGGTAAGAATACTTCAAGTGATCTGGTAATGGCTTGAGCTCTAAAATGGGGGCCTGAATCACCGAAGGTGTGGGCTTGTTAGTTGATAAGGGAATTGAAAAAGGAGGGAATCTATACCGATATGGAGGGTTTGCCTCCATGTGAGCTACAACATTCACAAGATGTGGTGAAAGTATTGATTCTCTTTCCTCCAATGGAACCAATTCCCCCTTTTTTATCCAATCCTAAACTTTTCACAAGAGTGATATCTAATGGGTCCTCCTTGACCTCCTCAAAATAATCCTGTACGAAAAAATCGATAGTGTCAATAGTAAAACAAGAATGATCATCCATCAGGTATCTCATAGTATTGAAAATGTTGAAACTTATGACTTCCCCATCAAATTCCATCGTAAGAGAACCAGTATGAACATCTATTTTTGTGCGAGCAGTTCTCATGAAAGGTCTTCCCAATAGCAAGGGCATTGGACTTGAGATGCTATTTCCATATCCAACACATAAAAGTCTTCTGGGAAAATAAGTGTATCAACCTACACAAGGACGTCTTCTACAAGCCCCTTAGGGAATGCGTTAGAATGATCAGCAAGTTGAATGATCACATTATCTTTCTTAAGCTCTCCTAAACCTAAAGATGTATAAATAGAATATGACATAACATTAATAAATGCACCTAGGTCTAGCATGGCATTTTCAAACTTATTGTTACCAATTACACATGGAACTGTAAAACTTCCAGGATTCTTGCATTTTGGAGGTAGCTTCCTTTGTATCACCGCAGACAATTGCTCACTCATCCTCACTACTTCCTTCTCCCATAATCTTTTCCTCGTGGCGCACAACTCCTTTAAGAATTTTGCATATTTAGGCACTTGTTTGATAGCCTCTAGGAGTGGAATGTTTATTTTCACCTTCTTAAATGTATCCAAAATTGCTTGATCACTCTCATCTTTCTTTGATTTGGATAACCTGCTAGGAAAAGGATCTGCAGAAATAGGATTAGTTATAACATTATTAGGAATGGTAGAGGATTTATTATTCCTAGAACTTTTTAATTTCAGTTCATTAGCTTTTCCATCACTCGTTTGTTGGTTTTCGCTTTTATTTTCTTGTTTCTTCACGCTCTCATCTTCTTTTGTAGTGGGATCTTCTTCCAATTGCTCTAAGACCTCTGTGGAGCATTCTCACATATTTTACCACTTCTGGTTACTATCGCATTAGCCAATTCAAGGCTGCCCTTTAGATTTGGTATGGTATTGCTTGGTAGTTTCCCAGGATCATGTATTTGGTTAAGCTTGGTTACTACTTCTCTCATATGACACTCTATATCTCACAATATCTTATTCATGGATAATTAGATTTGTATAAGTTGATTTTGTCCGTCTGCCAACTGTTTTTGACTATTTGTCAGTGCTTCAAGCATCTTATCATATATGTCATTAGTCTGAGAGGATCCTCCTTGCTGTTTTTGATAAAAACTTCGTGCTACTTGGTTGAAACCTGGAGGATTAAGAACATTATTATTATCTTTCCAACGAAAATTTGGATTGTTATGCATACCTTGATGGTAAGTATTTGAAAACCCGATGGCATTAGCTTGTTCATTGTCCTCTCCTCCTCTTATCTGTGGACATTTCTCACTTGGATGTCCTATTGCTGAACACACTCCGCATGTGGTAACAATTCCAGTAGCTGATGCAATTTGTGAAACAAGATTAGTGAGTTGGTGAAGTCTATCATCAAATTGATTTACTCTCACCTCATTTACTTTTTCACGAATAGAAAGACCATCATATTGTTGTGCAGTGGAGGCTCGATTTTTCAATAGCGCTTGTGCTGAAATAGGATCTTTGTCCATAAACGAACCACCACTTGCTGCATCCAACATATTCCTTTCAATTGGAGTGAGACCCTCATAGAAATATTGCAATAGATTCTCTTCCCTCATCCCGTGTTGTGGGCATTGTGAGAGCAAAGCCTTATATCTATTGTAGTATGCATGAAATGATTCGTCAGGCTCTTGCTAGATCGCGGTGATCCTCTTTCTGAGTACGGTGACACGTGATGCTGGAAAATATTTATCTAAGAAAGCACTTGCTAAGTTATCCCATGAGTATATCTGTCCTATTGATAACTCATAAAGCCAGTCTTTCGCGCCATCCATCAAGGCAAATGGAAATGCCTTGAGCTTCAAGATTTGAAGATCTGCCTCTTTGGGGCACATGGAGACACACATAAATTGAAATTCCTTTAAGAATTTATTTGGATCTTCACTTGGGAGACCATGGAATGTTGGAAGACGATGAAGTAGGCTGGACTTTAACTCGAAATCCCTTTCTTTCCCCTCAGCTGGTTCAGGATAGCCTATGCATGTAGGTGCAGCTTCAGCTATGTTATGGGCTGCTAGTTCCCGTAAACTTCTATTACCTTCCATTTGAGTGAAATAGATAGAATCGGTTGATGATGATGGAGAACCAGAAACTCTTGACTTTCTAATCTCTCGAATGAACATTTCTATCTCAAGATTTACTCGTATCAACTCTCCTTGTGCTTTTCTTCTCGTGTGCATTCACCAGTGGATACTTGAAATAAGAAAAACACATTCACCGAGTAAACCATACTAAAAAGAACTATATATATATATATATATATATATATATATATATATATATATATAAACTAAGAAACCTTGCTAGTATAATATAGGCAAAGTTTTCATTCCCCGGCAATGGCGCCAAAAATTGGTGCGACCGCAGCCGGCACGCAATTTAAACCCTCTCATTGTCACTTGTAGTACTGGTAAATACGGGTATCGTTCTAGGCCGGGGATTGAGAGGGCTCACCTCTAATTAACTAGCTTGGAAACAAAACTAAAACTAAAAATAAAAATCCTAAATAACCTCAAATAAATAAATAAGAAAAATACTAATGGGGGTTTATAAAAATAATAATAAAAGGAGTAAATAAAATAAAGTAAAATATACTAATAAAAATAATGAAAATAATAGGAAACCGCAGATATGAGAAATATGTTTGGAAATAAAAATCCACCACTAGACTAGGTTGTAATATAATATTTATTTCTAAGTCATCTTTTAATAGTGAGAATGAGATCGACCAAGTCGCACAACAAAAGCAGGTTTATACACCTTATATTACTTCCCTTAATTAATTAATGTGACAAAGTACATATATTAACCCTATTAAATACTAGCAGTATAGCATCAACAAGCGGCTCCTATATTTAACTAATTAATGCATTAAGTGTAAATGGAAGGCTGTCAATCTAAGTACCCAAACTACTAGATTTAATGCATTAAGTTTAAGTGGAAGGCTGTCAATCTAAGTACCCAAACTAGTACAAAAAGCATGTCTAGTTGTATTTCCTTTCCTTGACCCACACGTATTGAAACGTTTTACCACTTCAGTTAGAATCACAAAACGATTAGGTGAATTGTTATCTAACCTAGCTGCAATTTATACATATAAATTCTAGTATATTTAGATGGCCACCTAGCAGGAAAATAATCCTACATATTGTCACTTATGAGGTACCAGAACAAGGCATGTACCAAATAAACTATACTTGACAGAATTATACATATAAACGATAGCAATTAACATAGAATCAAGAAACAATCTCACGAAACAAAGAAAATAAAATTATAATTCAAATCATAATCTAGGGTTTTTCTTCTTATTTTTCTTCCTTGTTTGGCTTTATTTCCGTGCCAAATTCTTTTTCTTTTTTTTCTTTTTCCCACTGGCGGCTGACACTGACGGCTGACGGAGGCTGCTCGTTCCGTGCCTTTAAGTCCGTGCTTCTCCTTCCATGCGTGGGCCCTGTTCTTCGTGCAGCTCTGTTTCGTTGCGTCGTCCTCCACAAAGCCTTGGAAGGCTCTGCCTTCTACCATCCCCTTTGGCTCTCGCCCGAGCCTCCTCTCGTTTTTCCCATTTGACCAAGCCTTTTTAAGGCTTTGTCGCCTCTCGTTTTCCGTGCTGCGGCTCTGGCGCCTAACGACAGAGGCTACTTCTCTCCTCTGTCTTCGACGTGCGGCCTGTTCTCTACCTATTGGCAGAGACTGCCTATCTCCCCCCCTTCCTGTGTTGTGCTTGTTTCGCTTTTATTTCCGTGCGGCGCTTGTTTCTCTTTACATGTCAGCCCTTGGCTGACTTTTCTCGTGGCCCCTGCTCGCCTGATTTTTTTTGTTTTTCTTTTTTCGTGCTAAGTCTTGTTCGGCTTCGTTTGCTTTGCTTGTTCCTTTGTCTCTTTGTTCCGGGCCTTTAGGCTTTCGGCTTTTGGGCCGTTGGTCCAAAGGTCTAATTTCTTTTTTTTTTCTTTTATTTAAAAACAAAACCTACAAAATAAAATTCAATAAATATTAATAAATAATATTTTATTCTAAATTTACTTAATTTATATCATTTTAGCTCAAATAATAATATTTATGTATTTTTTACCACTTAAGCATAAAACAATAATTATTCCCCTATATTAGCTAAATAAACTACAAAAAACTAAGATTATAAGGGTATAAAATGTGTCAAAATATGAACTCATCAAAGGCCAGGGCAGGCAAACACTACACTCAACTAGAGTACTAGTCATTGTTATTTTTAGCATAACATTTATTTTTAAGTACTAGTTATTGTTATTTACTTTTAGTCGGTTAGTAACTAAATATTAACTAGCTAGTTGTAAGGGAATTAATGCTTTTGGGAGGGAATATGCTTGTAATCTTTTGAGATGATGCTCGGTTCCCTAGCTACATAAAACATAGAAAATCGAGTAGAAACACACAACATGAATAAGATGAAAATCTTAAGCATTGCTTAAAACCTGAATTCTATGTGGATTTGTCTCAAAACAAAATCGAATATCTGTGAACAGTTTTGTTCTCAAAACCTTAATCTTTACTTCTCTGTGGTTTAAAGATTAATTTATCCTTCTATTTCCACTTTATCTTTTCCCTTCTCCTCCCACCAAAAATTCTCCTCCAAATAATCTCTCCATCCAATCATACCACCACCACCACCCTCTATCTTTTCCCTAGCCCTAAACCACCATCCATCTAGCCCTAAACCAGTTACACCACAAATACCACTAACCTAAACAACTCCCATCATCGCTGAGCCTAACCCTAAACCACGCCAGCAACCTCAACGTCTCCCATCCAATAACAACTAATCGGCTCACTCCCTTCCCTACCAACAGCACTGTAACACCCCAAAATTCACTAATTTTTTTTTCTTAAAAGCGGAAGCAATTAAATTAGAATTACTTAAAACCCGTGAATTCTGGAAATGTTACCGCCACACTTAGTACCAGACCGGTTCTCTCCGACCGTTCTAGTACCAAGTGCTAAGGCTAAGAAAAGAAATAATCAATACAATCCAATTTCCAAATAAGCATTAAACGGTTGTAAAACAAAATCAGAGTACGCATCAAGAAATGAAATTCATTTCCAAAAGATAATTAAACTTACAACCGATAAAAGGTTCATTAAAATACTCAATCGAGTAATGAATAAGAAAATGGTAAATATTATACCAAAGAAATAACAAAAGGAATGAAATCGCGTAAAGAATGAATACGGCCACAACACTCTCGAACTTCGAGCCAAACACGCTCAACACTCAGCCCCAACTGATATCTCGCCCACCTGCACAAATCAGAAGGGCATACTACTTGTGGGAATGAGCAGTACCCATAAAAAGGGTGATCAGTACGCTACGTACTGAGTAAGGTAACCGAGCACTAAGGCCAACACATAAGCACATAAAATCATGCATAATAATAAAAGGACATAAAGACCATCATCATGTCATAATATTGACCAATCATTCGGGTACATACATAAAGGCCCAATCATAGTCTAGATTAATTACTTAATTAATCTTTTACCGGAATTCGATACACATCATATCTTTTTATCAAATCCATGCGAAAACGAAAGCCCCCACTATTATAGCCGGTGGATCGGAGGCGCATAGGGTATCATACCCTAACCACTATTATAGCCGGTGGATCGGATACACATAGGACTACGCGTCCTAACCACTATTCCTAACCGGTGGATAGGTTGGCTCCGGCACGCATGGTGTTCCACTGTAAGTAATTAGTATCTTTTAGGCATTTTAGCAAAATTCTTGTTTGCGGTTGTTGAGCTCGCGAACCCCTACTATTATAACCGGTGGATCGGTTACGCATAGGACATCATGCCCTAACCACTATTCCGAACCGGTGGATCGGTTGGTCCCGTCTCAACGATCTTCCACTTTAAATAATTAGTGTCTTAAGTATCTTATTCAACGGTTTTCACCCTAGACATGCATGAATCACTCCTTTAACACTTCACACATTTTAACTCATAAATTCCATCCTCATGACTCCACTTTAATCACCAAAAAACACCTGATACCGCAAAAACCCTAAGCAGTTGTACCAAACCCTAATTATCCACACGAACCCTAGCTCGGTTTCCTACGTACCCATATAATGCTCCACGCACTATTTTCCCTTCAAATATTCAATCACCCAAACAACACTTACATTACTTTCCTCAAATCCAAAATCAGCATTCCATACGTAAACTTTACTCTCATACAAACTTTACACATCCCATGCAATTATTAACTTCCATGCAAACCCTAATACCACCATACAACCATTAACCATTATGCAAACCCAAAATCTCATCATACAAAACCCTAAATTCATTCCACATAACCCAAAGATTCATTCATACCAAACCCTAGATTCAAACCATATAAAACCCAATGATTTATCCATACCAAACTAAGTATCCATCCTTACCAAACCCTAAGTTCAAACCAAATACAACCCAAAGATTCATTCACACAAAACCCTAAATTCAATCCATACCAACACAAGGGTTCAAATCATATAAAACCCAAAGATTTTTCCACATAATACAATTGATTAGATTCTCCCCTTCCATAACCACAAATTAGATTCTCCCATACAAGACCATAAGTTAGATTCTTCCCCATAAAATCATAAATTAGAATCTCCCAAGCAAAACCATAAATTAGATTCTCCCAAACAAATCATAAATTATATTCTCCCAATCAAATCATAAACTAGATTCTCCCATATGACATCATAAATTACATTCTTCCAAACAAAACCATGCATTAGATTATTCCTTATAAATTCATAAAATTAGGTCAACTCACTTCCCTTAGTCAACTTCTTTCCCCATCCTCCTTTTTCATCCTTTCTCCCACATAAAATCATATCAACATCCTCACATGCATGTCTTACAGGTTCATACACAAATAATACACATGCCATACGAAAACATACTTCAACTCCACGTCATATCATATACGACATAATTAATAATCATAAACATATAATGCATAGCATACGAGGCACACAATGCACATTAGCACATAAAAGGCCTTAGCACCCCTTACCTGAAACGACACCGGTCTTGGAGCACGTTCCTACGCCTCCTTAGGGCTTTGACCAAATAATAATATATTAATAAAATAACTTTAACAAAATTATAACTTTGCTAAAGACATAAAAATAATAGAGATATTATAAACCTTGATAATATAGGGTTAAATATTTTACCCTAATGATAATAATGATACTAATATAATAATATCAAGGATAATAAAACTAATGTCAATGAGAATATAAATAATAATAATAATAATAATAATAATAATAATAAGCTTTAAATTTTAAAGTGGGGTTTCGACCCTACTTATAACTAATGACTTACCACTTATTTAATATAAATAATAAAATTACTAACATATATAATAATATTAAAATAATAAAGATAATAATAATATTATTATTAATAGTTATAAGAACAATAGAAATAATAATACTAAAATAAATAAGTGCGAATGTTAATACAAAATTAGGGCCTAAGATTTTCCAGAATAATTAATAAAATGATAATAATAATTATTCTAATAGTTATAATAATAATAATAATAATAATAATAATAATAATAATGATAATAATCCCATAATAATTCAATTAATAACTTAAAATTCGAAACTAACAATAATATTGTTTTATTACCACTCTCCACCCTGCAAGTACAATTCAGAATAAAATTCCTCATCAAATAATAATAAAACATATTAAGAATATAAATATTAAGAATAATAATAATGGTAGTTTATATGCAAATAATTGAAATAAATTAAATCAAGGCTTATAATAACATGGAAAATGGTTGAGAGGGTCTAGGGTTCAACCTTAGACTGGTGGGGATAGGTGGCATCGGCGGTGGTTCACGGCGGCAGCGGCGGTGGAAGGCGGTTTAAGGCTTCGGGGTCAAAATTCCGGCGAAACGAGCATCTAACTTTGCATGATTATTTAGGCTCGTACAAGAAGAATCGAGAGATGAAAATAGTTTAGTTAGCTAGAGGACGTTGCAGGAAAGAATTTGGCATGCGGAGGTGGCGCTTAGGTTGGCTATCGGCGGAGGAAACAATGTCTAAAGTCTCGACGATGGCAGCTCTCACCGAGGGTTTCGGGGTAGAAAAAAAATCCAAAAGTCCTACCATTATGCTATTTATAGATGTTGGAATGGATAAAGAGGAGCTGGAGGTCGACATGGAAGTGTTAAATGCAAGAATTTGGGTGGCCGGTGGCAGTAATGGCTCGACTTCCGTTCTGGGGTGGTTCGAATTTCTCACGCCAGTATAGACAAAACAGACGATATTTAACGTCCAATAAGTATATCAAGTTATTTCTGGAGTTAATAGGAAGACAAATAGGTCAGAAAAGGCCGGTATTAATCACCGTAGCCAGAGATGCCATTGATGGAGGCCGTTGTTGCAGCGTCGTCGATGGAGGAGGGAGGAGGAAGAAGGAAGAAAGAAGGGAGGCGGACCGGTCGGCCGGGGAAAAGAAAAGAAAAAGGGAGAACCGGGCGGTCGGGCGCGACGAGGTAAGGTTTTTAAATGAAACGATGAGCTTCGGAGGAAACAGAGCCAAAACGCAGCGTTGGAAGGGCGACGAAGGGCGCCGCGCGGGCTAGGCCGAAGAAGGAAGAAAAAGAAGAAGACTAGGCCGCAACCTGGCCCAATCGGGGAAAAAGAAAAAGAAGAAAAATAAAGAAAAAAGGAAGAAGAAAAAGAAAAAGGGAAAAAGGAAAGGAGAAAAATAATTAGATTGGGGCCAATTAAATTAATCTAAATATTTAGGATATTTAAAAATAATAATTTTTAAATAAAATAATATTTAAATCCCTTTTTAGGGTTAATTAGGATATTTAAAATATTTTCCATAAATTCCATTTTAATTAGCAAAACACCCTAAATTCCTCCAATTAAATTATTTATAAAATTATTATTAAATTAAAACTATTTTCTCATTCTTATTTTAAATAAATAAATTTATTTAATTAATTTCCAAAATAACATATTTAATTATCCAAAATACCAAAATTTCTCTAATAAAAATACTTACAAAATTCTTCTTAATTTTTCCAATGAATTCCCTTTTATTTTAATAAAATTAATTTATTTAAATAATTTTTCTAATAAAAATCATTTAAATATAGTTTACAAAATTAGAAATTTTTGGGGCATTTCAAGCACCTCCTCGCAACGCCTTCCACCACCATCCATCTAGCAGCATCGTCGCCATCGTCAAACCTTAAAACCATCTAGTCTATCGCATCGTCCCCTCTACCGAAGCCTCCTTGTTCTTCTTACTACAACCTCTCACCACCATCCATGCCTTAACTCAAAACCAACTCAACCATCACTTGTCATTCATGAGTATCCCAATGTCTTAGACTTCCCCCTCCCAAACTACCTCATGTTCCATCGTCATCAAACCCTTTGAATCCCCGTCATCAACCTCCATACTCCATCCTCATCGAATCCTCCCTACAAAATCCATCCAAGTCCAAAACTCTAACCATACACACATCATGAATGACCTAAAAAATAAAAATGAAAACTTTATTTAGAGTATATATACAAAATAAGAAGCCTGAATTAAACTACACAAAATCAAAAACTCAATTGAATAAACGTGTAACAAGCATTGAATTAAAAAAAAGTATGAAATAATTAAATGAAAAAATGAGGAAAAGAATAAAGGATAATGAAGGACCATAAATACCATATGATCATGAATCTTTCAATAAGAGCATAATAGATAAAGAAAATCTTATCTAAGAACCATAATCGCTCAAAAATATATAAAATGAGGTCCAAATATTCACTTTTATGTTCTTTATGCTACATTTGACGTAATATATTTTGTATATATGGATAAAAGATCACATAAAACATATAATATTTTGGTAAAACATAGTCTATATTCGCAAATATGGCAAGAACATAAATTTACTCTTACATTACATGCATGGATTGAACTAAGGGAGCATGTGGGAAGGGAGATTAGTAAATACACATTATATTTTGTGAAATATAGGGCCCATATATTTCCTCACTCTTCATTATCTTGTCCTAAATTTTTCTTTGCATGACTTCTCTTTTAGGGGCTTTCTTGATGGTACATCAAAATTTTCATAGATATTGTGACTCCTTTTCAATAGTTAAATATCCCAATTACCATGATGTCATCATTTACAACAAACTAGGCTAATAGAGAAAACACAATGTAAAGGGTTAAACTATCATAATAAATTTAGAATGTTGCGTTACGATAGGTAAAATAATTCTATAAAATATACCCCTATAAGATAACATAATCAGCATTAGAAATAAAAATAGGAATAGAGGGATAGACATATGAAACCATTGAAAAACGTTGAAATCTCATATTAAAAGTGGATGCAAGATATAACACTAGCACTAATTGAAATGCCCCGAAAATTTCTAATTTTAAATATTGTATTTAAATGAGATTTTATTATAAAGTTAATTTAGTATAATACTTTATTTAAAATAAAAGAAAATTATTTAGGGAAATCAAGAATAAATTTATAAGTATTTTAATTAGGATAAATTTGGGTATTTTATCTAAATTAAGGATTTTATTTTAGAAATTAACTAAATAAATTATTTTATTTAAAATAAGAAGGGAAAATAGTTTTAAATTAATATTAATTTTATAAATAATTTAATTGAAGAAAATTAGGGTGTTTTACTAGTTAAAATGAAATTTATGGAAAATCTTTTAAAAGTCCTAATTTATCATAAAAAGGGATTTTTATATTATTTTATTTAAATATTATTATTTTTAAATAACCCAAATATCAAAATTAATTTAATTAAGCCAAAGCATTATTTTCCCTTTTCCCTTTCCCCTTTTTCCTTCTTCCTTTTTCTTCTTCTTCTTTTCTTTTTCTTTTTCTTCTTCTCCCCGAACTGGGCCAGCTGCGGCCCAGTCATCCTCTCCTTCTTATTTCTTCGGCCTAGCCGCGTCGCGCACCCTTCGTCCCTCTTCCAGCATCATGTTTTGCTTCTGTTTCCACCAAAACTTGTCGTTCTATTTAATGACACCCTCCCTCGCGCCGACCGCCTGGTTCTCCCCTTTTCTTTTCTTTTTCTTGGCCAACCCGTTCGCCTCCTTTCCTTCCTCCTTCTTCCCTCATCCTCCTCCGTTGCTGCGTTGCAACCTTTCGACCTTGTCAATGGAATCTCCGTCCACGAGACTTTTGACCGTCCGTTTCTTGGCTCATTGTATTCCTCTTTACTCAAGGAATAAATTGGCATAAATCTTGTCCGTTATATCTCGCCCGTTTCCTCTCCCCAGCCTCGTGAATTGTCGAATTAACCCAAGCGCCGACCGACCATTTTCCACCGCCGACTACCCAAAATCTCGCACCTCATAACGATAACACCCCAAAATTCACTAATTTTTTTTAAAGCAGAAGCAATTAAATTAGAAATACTTAAAACCCGTGAATTGTGGAAATGTTACCGCCACACTTAGTACTACAGTAGTTCTCTCCGACTGTTCCAGTACCAAGTGCTAAGGCTAAGGAAATGATTTACATTAAATTCCAATCAACAGTTCATAAAAGAACTCCAAAGATCATACCTTAAAATTAGAGTACGCATAAACGTTTATAAACGTAATAAAATAGAAATCAGAGTGCGAAATGAAAGAGGATAAATACTCCAATACAAAGAAATAATAGCAAGAAACAAAATTACATAAAGACTAAAATATGACCACAACTCTCTTGAACTTAAGCCAAACATGCTCAACACTCAGCTCCGACTGATGTCTCGCCTAGTTGCACAAACTAGAAGGGCATACTACTCGTGGGAATGAGCAACACCCATAAAAAGGGTGATCAGTACGCTACGTACTGAGTAAGGTAACCGAGCACTAAGGCCAACACACAAGCACATAATCCATGCAGAATAAAAACATGCCATAATCCAACATAACAATATAAAGGTATATGAACAATTCAGGTAAACATAAAAAGGTCCAATTATAGTCCGGATTAATTACTTAATTAATCACTTTATCGAAAGTCGATGCATACCAAGCTTTATATCAAATCCATGCGAGTACAGAAGCCCCCACTATTATAGCCGGTGGATCGGAGGCACATAGGGTATCATACCCTAACCACAATTTTAGCCGGTGGATCGGAAACACATAGGACTACGGGTCGTAACCACTATTCCTAACCGGTGGATCGGTTGGCCCTGAGTCGCATGGTGTTCCACTGTATGTAGTTAGTATCTTTTAGGCATTTTAGCAAAACTCTAGTTTGCGGTTGTTGAGCTCGGGATCCCCCACTATTATAACTTATGGATCGGTTTACGCATAGAGCATCTTGCTCTAACCACTATTATAGCCGGTGGATCGGTCACACATAGGGTAAACACCCTAGCCACTATTATTACCGGTGGATCAGTTGCACATAGGGTAAGAACCGTAACCACTATTCCGAACCGGTGGATCGGTTGGTCCTGTCTCAACGATCTTCCACTTTAAATAATTAGTGTCTTAAGTATCTTATTCAACGGCTTTCACCCTATACATGCATGAATCACTCCTTTAACACTTCACACATGGTAACTCATAAATTCCATCCTCATGACTCCACTTTAATCACCAAAAACACACGATACCGCAAAAACCCTAAGCAGTTGCACCAAACCCTAATTATCCACACGAACCCTACACTTACATTATTTTCCTGAAATCCCAAATCAATGTTTTATACGTAAACTTCACTCTCATACAAACTTTACACATCTCATGTAATAATTAACTTCCATGCAAACCCTAATATCACCATACAACCATTAACCATTATGTAAAACCCAAAATCTCATCATACAAAAACCTAAATTCAATCCTCATAACCCAAAGATTCATTTGTACCAAACCCTAGATTCAAACCATATAAAACCCAAAGATTCATCCATATAAAACCTTACATTAGAGCCTTCCACACAAAACCATAAATTAGATTCTCCCAATCAAAACCATAAATTAAATTCTTCCATAATAACCATATATTAAATTCTCTCACATAAAATCATACCAAACCATAAAATAAAATTCCCCATACAAAACCATAAATTGGATTTCACTAGAACAATCATAAATTAGATTCTCCCAATTAAAATCATAACTAGATTCTCCCAAACAACCAATAATTCGATTCTCCCATATAACATCATAAATTACATTTTTCCTAATAAAAACCATGCATTATATTTGTAATACCCCAAATATTTCGAAAACTTATATTTTAATAAATTACTTTTATTTGGAATAGAATTGCTTTTAGATTATTTATTTTAATTATTTTATGGATTTTAGAGTATGTAAATGTGGATGAAATTATTTAATAAATTAAAAATAAATATTTTGCTATTTATCATATTTTTTTTATTTAAATAATTTTCCAAACTAATATTTTACCAACTTTATCCTTGTTTAAACTAAAATATTAGATTATAATAAATTAAATTATTAAATAAAATAATTTATCAAGAATATTACATTTTATGATTTATAAAATAATTTAATTTATTTTCCTATTTTTCCATTTCCTCCTTTTACCTTTTTTTTCTTTTCTTCTCTTTTTTTTCCTTCTTCCCCTTCCTTGGGCCGTCCGCCCGGCCTGCACAGCCCCTCTCCCCCTCACGATTGGGCCAGGCCGATCTTTCTCCCCCTCTCGCGCGGGCTTCTCCCTTGCCCCTCGCACGCCCGCCCAGCACAGCCCGGCAGCCTTCCTTCGTTTTTAAATTTCCCTGACCGGCCGGTTCAGCCTCATTTCCTTTCCCTTCGACCGGCCGGCTTCTTCTTCTTCTTCTTCCTTTTTCGTTGACACCATGCCCGATCCCTACGCACGCCCGACCACCGCCTGCAACCCGACCACCACCTACCTCCCTGCCCTCTCTCTTCCTCTCTCCCCCGTCGTTTTCTTTCCTCATTCGAACCCAACCAGCCCTGGACCACAGCCTCGCGTGCCCCGGTTTCTTTCCTTCTTCTTACCTGTCTTCCCCTGCCACCCGATCACCACCTGCCATTACAGCACCGATCGGCCAACCTTGCCTCCTCTCTTCTCCCTCTTCTTTTTCTCCTTCTCCCCAGCCTTTCATTCCCCTCATTTTCGAACCATCATCCCCTTCCCGAGCTCACTCCTCTCTCTTTTCTCCTCCTCCCATTCGCCCCCCCCCCCCGTTCTTCTTTTTCCACCACCGTCTGCCGCTCCTGCCGCCTCACCAACCCCCTGCGCCGCCTTCTGCCACTGCCTACTACCACTGCACCACCACACAGCCCCTTCGAGCCCTACACTTCCTCCCTTCTCCGCCTTTTCCTTTTTCTTCCCAGATTTTTCCCCTTACCGCCGAGCCACCTGCAAGCGCCTCTACCGCCGCCGTCCGGCCACCTCTGCCGCCACCCAACCCACCGTTCGACACCCTGCAGCCCCCTCTACAACCGCCATCCATTAGTTGGCCGAAACCAACCCCTGCACCCCTCCATTTTTCCCTCCACTTTTCCTTCGTTCTCAACCCTTTCCCTCGACCCTCCTCGGCAGCCGACCTTCGCCGCCTCTCCGCCGCCGTCTCCGCCGCCCTATGCCGCCGTGAAACCACCCTTTGCCTCCACCTACACCCCCTCTACACTTCTGAACCATTCACTTGCCTTAGAACCTCCCCTAACCACCTTCTTTTCTAGCCTAAAGACCCTAACCCGAAAATGGTTTATTTTTCTCCCTTCACCCCCTTCGAACCCTTTTCTCCCCATAATTTTGCATGAGACTCATGCTGCTCATGCAGCGTGAGCTCCCCTTGGTTTTAAAAATTGTTTGGATAATTTTTAAGGTAAAATGGTATTTTATGTTAAGTGTTTTATTAATTAAAATTTATAAAGTTTTATGCTTTGGTTCTTATTTCTAACATAAACATGATGGATATTATTTTTAGGTGTTGAGTTGCTAAATATGCTTGGTAAGATTTGATATTTTGCGGGATTAAGGTAACCGTTAATCCTCCCTTAAATATATGAAAAACGCATGCTAGCACATTTAGGGTTTAGTATGATTTTATGCATGTTTGGTATGCTTAGCATGATATGTTTATGGTTTCTTATATTGCTTGTTAAAAAGAAATAGCATGATAACTTTTATGCCATATGTAGGTATGTTAATTAAGGAAGGAGTTGGAATATGGATAGAAATGTTAAACACTTATTTATGATGTACCATGTTGTTAATGCATGAATGATGTTATTGTTTAAGGGTATTTTAGTAATTATGCTTATGAGATAAATAAATCAATGTGTGTAGTTGCTAATGAGTATTAGGTTGGAAAATGACAAGTTGGTGGACTTAGATGATAAGAATGAAGTATTAATATCATTATTTTATGTAGTGTTAGTAAATTCATAAAAATGGTGAATAAAGGGGTTGAGTGGAAATTTTATAAGTGAAAAGGGTATTTCAATAATTTTTGAGATAAAAGAATAATATGGTAATTTTATAATTAAATGGTCAAATGATAATTTACAAGTAAAGGATAAAATTGTAAGTTGTGAGAAAGAAGGGTAAAATGGTAATTTTGGAAGTAGGGGTAAAATAGTAATTTTGGATGAAGGAGGGCATTATGATAATTTTGGAGGTAGAGGGGCAAAATCGTAATTTCATAAGTAAAGGGTAATATGGTAAATTCTATAAGTGAATGGGGAAGTGGAAATTTAAATGTAAAGGGGTAATATGGTAAATTGGAAAAGAAGGGCAAAATGGTAATTATGTAATGAAAGATAAAGATGGTAATCTTGGATGTAAAAGGGTAAAATAGTAATTTGTAAAGTAAAAGATGCATGGTGGTAATTTTCATAAATAAAAGGATATTATGGTGAAATTGGATGTAAGGGGTAAAATGGTAATTTTGTAAATGAAAGGATATTATGGTAAACCTGGGAGTAAGGGGTAACTTGGTAATTATGATAACGACAAAAGATAATTTAGCAATTAAATTATGATTGTAGAAGGGCAATTGGATAAGTATGATACTATAGAAGGGTAATTTGGTAAATTAACCAATTAAAGGGCATTATGGTAATTTTAACAATGGAGAAGGGTAATATAGTAATTTTGATTATGAAAAAGGGTAAATTAATATTGGTAATTATGAAGAAGAGTAATTTGGGATTTGTGATAATTAAAAAGGGTAAATGGCAATTAAAATAATTGAGAGGGGTAAAATGGTAATTATGATAAAGGAGAAGGGCAATTTGGTAATTTGTTCAACTAAAAGGGCAATTTGGTAATTTAGCCGATAAAAGGGTAAAGTGATAATTGTCTAACCAACTAAAGGGGCAAAATAGTAATCATGATAATGAAGGAGGGTAATTTAGTAATTTATCCAACTCAAGGGCAATTTAGTAATTATAACAAAGGAGAAGGGCGATTTGGTAATATAACCAACCAAAAGGGAAATATGATAAGTATAGTAATTAGGAGGGGTGAATGATGATCTGAAAAGTGTATGCGATAATTTGGTAACCTAAATCGGACAAAGGGCAATTTGGTAATTATGCAACCTTAAGGGTAATGTGGTAATTTATCAAGTAAGGAACGGATACTTAACAATTATATAAGGAAAGGGAAAATGAGTAATTTGTACCTAATAGGTCCTTGAGATTGTGGAACATTAATATGATTAAATAATGTTGATTAGCCAAGTAAGAGTATCTAATGATTAGTATGGCCTTGATGGTTTCTCTATGACATCCTGGATAATCCTCTGAATAAGAAACGATTAATGATATCGAAACGATTGAAAGTGAGTAAGTATCGGATTATCGTGTTGTATGTGATCACCTTAATTAAGACACTATTACTTAAAGTGAAAGACCTCGAGATCGGGAATGGTGACTCCTTAGGGGTCGCTACCCTAAGGACGTGGTTTAGTCCACGATTATTCTGGTATTTGCTGGTGTGCCTTTGTGCCCCAGCCAGGCCCTATATCTTACTCTTCCTAGCTCTACGGACCTAGTTAGGGGGTATGCATACTTATGGATTAGGTGTCCTTGTCGGTAGGGTACTGAGTTAGCTTTATGCACCAGTACGACCAGGGTACCTTTGCGTCCTTGGGTTCATGGTTAAAGGGTACTGAGTAGCTGATATGCACCGGTACGACCGGTGTACCTTTGTGTCCCGGGTTATCGATCTCCCAATCGAGGCAAATAAATATGATTGATGTGCTGATTAACGAAAGGAAAGATACGATAATTGAAAGTGGAATATTAATGAGCCGGGCCCAATGATTTATGATATTGCGTACCGGTCCACCGGTTATAATAGTGGTCCAGGAGCGTGTTGCCCTGGTATGTGATATTGCGTACCGGTCCACCGGTTATAATAGTGGTCCAGGAGCGTGTTGCCCTGGTGTGTGATTATGAGTACCGGTCCACCGGTTATAATAGTGGCCAGGAGCGTTGTGCCCTGGATGATGATTACATATATATTCCGGTCCACCGGCAATAATAGTGGGGGTCCCGAGCTCAATAAAATCAGTTATGTATGTGAATAAGATTATGGAAAAATACTAATCACTTATAGTGGAATACCATGTGAGTCGGGGCCAGACCGGTCCACCGGCAAATAATAGTGGTTAGGTGCGTTCTGCCCTGTGTGTTTATCTTCCGGTCCACCGGCAATAATAGTGGTCAAAGGCGTTCTGCCCTGTGTGTTGACTTCCGGTCCACCGGCTATAATAGTGGGGTTCTCGTACTCACATGGATACAAAATATGATATTGATGGATTAATGACAGAATAATGGCTTAAGGCCCAAAGTATCGATCGTGACTTATAAAGTATTATGTTTTTATTGTTATGTATGCATCTCTCATTATTTATATGTGTGTGGCTTGCATTATGTGTCGTATGCGGGCCTATCTTTAAGTGTGGTATTAAAGGGTTACTCAGTACCGTAGTACTGAAGGGATTCCCTTTATGGGGCCCCTGCCTATTCAATGGGCAGTGCCCTTGCAGGTATTTTCAGGTGCTACTCAAGTGGGTTACGGGAAGGAGATTAAGGAATTTTCCGGTATCATGGCTTTTTCTCTTTCTCATTTAATTTCTCGGTTTTAAATGTTAACGTTGTTAAAGTAACCACCATCGGCGGATTTTATTCCTGAAAACGATTTGATGCGCTACTCTGATTTAAATATGTTGAAGCTTGCAGTTCACTCTGATTTATGCATGTTGAATGTCTTTCGAACTGTATTTCATTTTCTTAGCCTTAGCACTTGGTACTGGAACGGTATGAATGAACCGGTCTGGTACTAAGTGTGGCGGTAATACTCCCAAAGTTCACGTTTTGTTTATCTGCTTCCGCTATTATCTTTTAATAAAACGAAATTTTTCAGTAGTGAATTTTGGGGGTGTTACAATATTATTACATATAAATTCATAAAATTAGGTCAACTTACTTCCCTTAGTCGACTTCTTTCCCCATCCTCCTTTTTCATCCTTTCTCCCACATAAAATCATATCAACATCCTCACATGCATGTCTTACAGGGTCATACACAAATAATACACATGCCATACGAAAACATACTTCAACTCCACGTCATATCATATACGACATAATTAATAATCATAAATATAGAATGAATAGCATATGAATCACACAATGCATATTAGCACATAAAAGGCCTTAGCACCCCTTACCTGAAACGACACCGGTCTTGGAGCACGTTCCTACGTCTCCTTAGGGCTTTGACCAAATAATAACCTTAACAAAATTCTAACTTTGCTAAAGATATAAAAATAATAGAGATATTATAAACCTTGATAATATAGGGTTAAAGATTTTACCCTAATGATAATAATGATACTAATATAATAATATCAAGGATAATAAAACTAATATAAAAAAGAATATAAATAATAATAATAATAAAAAAAAAATAAAAAAAAAATAATAATAATAATAATAATAACAATAACATATAAGTTTTAAAATAACTAATGACTTACCATTTATTTAATATTAATAATAAAATCAATAACGTATATAATAATATTGAAATAATAAAGATAATGATAATATTATTATTAATGGTTATAAGAACAATAGAAATAATAATACTCAAATAAATAAGTGCAAATGTTAATACAAAATTAGGTTCTAATATTTTTCCGAATAAATAATAAAATGATAATAATAATTATTCTAATAATTATAATACTAATAATAATAATAAGAAGAAGAAGAAGAAGAAGAATGATAATAATCCTATAATAATTCAATTCATAACTTAAAATTTGAAACTAACAATAAAATTATTTTATTACCACTCTCCACCCTCCAAGTACAATTCAGCATAAATTTTATATCAAATAATAATAAAACATATTAAGAATATAAATATTAAAAATAATAATAATGGTATTTATATGCAAATAATTGAAATAAATTAAATCAAGGCTTATAATAATATGGAAAATGGTTGAGAGGGTCTAGGGTTCAACCTTAAGCTGGTGGGGATAGGTGGCACCGGCGGTGGTTCACGGCAGCGGCGGCGGTGGCCGGCAAAATAGAAGAAAAAAGAGAAAGATGGATGTTGGGAAAAAGATAGGGAGAATTGAGGTGATATAAGAGGTGTTTATTGTTGCCCAGGAGGAGAGGGATAAAATGATGGTGGTGGTGCAGCCAAAGGTGGCGGCGCACGGCGGCAGATGGTGGTTTAAGGCCTCGGGGTCAAAATTCCGGCGAAACGAGCATCTAACTTTGCATGATTATTGAGTCTCGTACAAGAAGAATCGAGAGGTGAAAATGGTTTAGTTAATTAGAGGACGATGCAAGGAATAATTTGGAATGCGGAGGTGGCGTTGAAGTTGGCTAACGGTGGCGAAATACGCGTCTGAAGTCGCGGTGATGGCAGCCCTCACCGAGGGTTTCGGGTGAGAAACAAATTCCAAAACTCTTACAATCTAACTATTTATAGATGGTAGATGGGATAATAGGGTTTTGGAGGTCGACATGGAAGTTTTACATGCAAGAATTTGGCAGCCGGCGGCGGAAAACGGTCGGGTATCGTTTGGGTTGGTTCGAAGGTTTGCGACATTAGGGAGAGGAAACGGGCGAGATTTATCGTCCAATAATTATGCCAATTTATTCCCGGAGTCAAGAGGAAGACAATGAGGCAAGAAATGGACGATATTAATCACCATAGCAGGAGAAGCCATTGACGGGGGAGGGAGTTGCAGTGGCGTCGACGGAGGAGAAAGGAGGAAGAAGGAAGAAGAAGAGGAGGGGGACCGGTCGGCCGGGGAAAGAAAAGAAAAGGGGAAGAACCAGGCAGTTCGGCGCGAGGGAGGGTGCGTTTAAGTGAGACGACACATTTTGGAGAGAAAGAGATTGAAACGCAACGCGTCGAGGGGCGGACGAAGGGTGACGGGCACGGGATGGACCGTGCCGAAGAAAAGGAAGAGGAAAGGGAAAAAAAAGATTGGGCCGCGAGAGAGGATAACCCAAACGGGGAAAAAGAGAGGAAAAAGAAAAAGAAGAAAAAGAAAGAAAAAGAAAAGGAAAAAGGAAGAAAGAAAAAGAAAAAGGGAAAAGGAAAGGAGAAAAATAATTAGGTTAGGGCCAATTAAATTAATCTGAATATTTAGGATATTTAAAATAATAATATTTAAATAAAATAATATTTAAATCCCTTTTAGGCTAAATTAGGATTTTTAAAAGATTTTCCATAAATTCCATTTTAATTATCAAAACACCCGTAATTCCTCCAATTCAATTATTTATAAAATTATTATTAAATTTAAACTATTTTCTCATTCTTATTTTAAATAAAATAATTCATTTAATTAATTCCCAAATTAAAATCCTTGATTAGTTAAAATACCCCAAATTCCTCCTAATTTAAATACTTATAAATTTATTCTTGAATTGCCCTAATTAAATTTCTTTTATTTTAATTAAAATAATTTATTTAATTAATCTTTATGATAAAACCTCATTTAAATATAATATTTAGAATTAGGAATTTTCGGGGCATTTCAATAACTTTGTGTCGACCCTCAAAACCCTATTATAACATCTACAATCTATCAATAGCTTTATCGTAGGAGTTTTTGGAAGTTTTTTCTTCCCCGCGACACTAAGCCCGAGTTGTCGGCCACCGCAACTTCAGACGCGTATTCCACTGCCGTTAGCCAACCTCAATTCCACCGCCACATCCCAAATTCATCCCTGCAATGCCCTCTAGTTAACCAAACTAATTTCAACCTTCGATTCTTCTTGTACGGGCCTCCATAACCATGGAAAGTTGGCTGCTCGTTTTACAAGAATTTTACCCCGAAACCTTAAACCACTACCGCCACCGTGCGCCACCGCCGGTGCCGCCTATTCCCACCAGCTAAAGGTTGAACCCTAAACCCTCTCACCCATTTTCCATATTATTATAAGCCTTGATTTAATTTATTTCAATTCTTTGCATATAAATACCATTATTACTATTCTTAATATTTATATTCTTAATATGTTTTATTATTAGTAGTATTAGTATTATTGTTTATGTTGAGGGCTGAAGCCCTAGTGTATTTTAATTCAACTTTATTATCATTCCCTTATTATTCTATTTCTACTATTATTAATAGTAATATGTTATAAGTATAATAATTATCATTATTTTATATTTTGAATATCTATTATTCTTATTCCATGTTGGTAGTTAGATGGATATAAATGATGATGAATATCTATCATGCTATAGCCAACAAACTACTATAGGAAAAAATGTTTCTATCAATAGGTTTATCGACGATAACTTCCATGAAAACTTAGAGGCTAAGGGGAAGAATAAAAATTTTATGTAAGAATACAATTAGCAAACACCCTTCACTATGAGTATGTCTAAAGCATCTACACAGAGGTTAAGAATTTCAACTTTGAATTATTTTATTATTTTTAGATGTAGAAGACTCTTTAATGCGTTTAAGAATACGATGTTGTTAGCAAGAGCACTAAAATATATCGTATATAAAGCATGTTTGGGAACTTTGAAAGGATCAAAATTGAGGTAGTTGTGCAAACTTAATGATTAGTTGGTAAGCTACTTTTCTCATCTATTGATGAATTTGGTTAAATAATTTGATGTTTGTTGACGTTCTAAGAAAGGCTAGTTCCCCTTGGGATTATTCTCCCTAAGGCCTAGAAAATATGTTCAATATTCTGCAACAAGTTGAATAATGAAGTATGATAGATAGAAAATATATTCTTTACTAAGAATATTGGTAAAAAAAAAAGATTGAATTGAATGTATATACTTGGCCAAGCATAACTCATACACCTTAATGGGAAAGGATGTATAGAAGAGGATAAGAAAATAGGAAATGATAAGGAAATATAGCCGATCATTAGAATAGTAGACACTTCCTCATCTCTAAAACATAAGCCCAAGAAGTGATATACTAGAAATAAGAGAGTCATCTATCTTTAGGTCTAACATCGCAAAAAATATAATGATGGACCATAAAACTAATATTTGAAAATTATACAACATTGAAATAGAAAAAAATTATATATATTCTTCCAAGATGATTTCTGATATGTACCAACATGAAGCATAGAAACCATAAAAAATGGTTTGACTATCATGATGATTATGTGAAAAGTATTAAGGAGTGTAAAATATTAAAGATTAAATAGGTAAATAGTTTGTAAAGGATAATTGAACACCATGTGCAACGTCCCTTGTAAGAAAAATTATGGGGATGACATGTTAGCTATATAGTGTTTTAAAGCTAAGGGAGCATAAAACTTCATGCCTATTATAACCAAATGAGATTACGAAAATGGAGAGAGTAATATAGCTTCAAAAATATACGTTAAAGTTGCCAACTTCGATGAGATAAACAAGATGCCAAAAGTAGATAATAAGGAAGTTAGTTTCACTATTAGATATAAATAGCTTAGTAGAGGTGAATGTCATTATTATCCCTTAGTAATTAAAATACATATCACTTATTATGCAATGGAAAGGGTTCTTGTGGACCCAAGTATTTTAGTAGATAATATATTTGAAAAGCTTATAATAAACTTCAATTGCTAAAGATATACTTGGTAAGCAAGGTTGCACCCCCAATTGGACTCATTAGTTATAATACAAAATCTATCGGAATGGTGGATCTTACCATAAGGCTTAGCAAACTAAGAGTGTTGATAACTTTATAATAAAATTTCATTGTACATTCTTGCCCGTTGACCTATAATATGATATTATGGTAACCATCCATTACTAAAATCAAGGCAATCATATTTTTAATTAGATTAGTAGTGATATTCCTAGTCATTAGAGGATGTTAAGAGGTTTAGACCAATTAGAAAATGGCAAGATAATTTTATGCTATTAAGGTAAATGGTGCCTAAGGATGTCTAACACTAAGAAATAAAATGAAAATTTGGTATGAAACGACATAGACATAGTCAGAGAAGGTTTACAACATGTAAAATAGGTAAAAGAAATACAACTAGGAGATGTAGAACATAAAGTGATGATAGGAAAGGAAATTAATGAAGGTAATATGAAAAAGCTACTAGCTTTCCTCACAAATAAAAAGGATTTCTTTAATTAGAAGGTATTAGACTTTGAGAGAATTCCCTAAGAAATCCTCAAATATCATCTAGACATAATAGAGGGATTTACATAGGTGAAATGAAAGAAAATAGCTAATGGATTAGAAAAACATAAAGAAATTAAATAGTAGGTAGCAAAGTTACTTTATTTAGTCTTTACTCTAGTAGTGAAATATGCTAACCAAATATCCAAGCTAGTCATGGTGAATAAGTATAATGAAAAAATGTAGAATGTGTCTTCACTTCACTAACATAAACAATTATTTAGTAATTGATGGTTACCCACTCCCTTTGATTGACTTACTGAATTAATGAGCAAATAGACATGAAAGGTTAAGTATTAGGGTCCATAGTTTATCGATGCTTCTTCTAGGTATCATGAAATTAAAATAGTTGACATCAACCTAGAGAGTACATCCATTTTAATAGATGTTGACCTTTTGTGTTATAAGGTGATTCCATTAAGATTCATTAATGACGGTTGAGTTGTTTAGTAGAATTATCCTATGTTTTCTTTTCGGTGTTGTGTGCTCTATTTCCCCCTTCTATTTCAAGTTTGGATATTTAAAAGTTATTCATGAAAATTCATGAGTTAATTTTTTTTAAAGGTTTTAAAGTTGAGGATTTTGATGGTTAAGCTTTCTTGTTTGAGTATGTTTTTCCTACAACGAGTTATTATTACTTCTAAAATATGTTATTATTAAGCTTTAATGTTAAGGAACTCTTAATGTTTGATGCATATTTTCATAAGTGTATAAAGGTTGTAATGATTAATGGTGAAATATGCACCATTTTTAAGTAAAAAATTTGTTATGTAATGTTAGATCAATTTTGAATGCGGTATGATATAGAAATTAAGCATAATCTGCATGAAAATAACTATTTGGTAACATTAGAGGGAAACCAATTAATATTTTAGGTCAAGCTAATTGATTGGTTTTTAAAAGAAGTTAAATTGCCGATATAACTCATCGAGAGGTAGGCATGTAAAGAATTTTGTCTTGCTCTCTTCTTAAACTCATCTACTAGTTAAGTATAACCAATCAACTCGTCTATAAATATTCAACTAGTTTGGCTAAATAGATTCACTTGTTTGATGGATGTATGGCCTGGTTGAGCCAAACCAATCTACTTGTCAGCCAAAATTGATCGACTACTTGGTGTAACCGATCAACTTGTTGGGCCATATAAATTGGTTAGTTTTTGCGAATTTTTTTTCTTCTTGGCATATATTTTCTTTAAGATTTTTTGAGGGATTGTTATATAACCATTTAATAGATAAAATACATACATTATCATGGAAAAACTACCTCATAGAGGTGATGTGATGGCTTGATTAGTGAACCACATATCAAATGTAATGTTTTTCTAGGAAAAAGGGTAATGATGTACGAACTATGTTCTGGATGGACTAATATGATGGGTATGGTTCAAAGTGTACAAACATAAATATCAATCCCCCATATGGTTAAGAGTGGAAATGATTAATATGAAAGATATACCAAATGTCTTGCTTAGTCTTTGTTTTGTTCTTTTGTGATCATATGACCTCATGAATAATGTATTAATCACGTAAAGCAAAAAACTATTGAGTTTTGTATTAGTTTTTCATTTCCCATCCTTGAATAGCTATAAGATGTATTCTACCTTCAAGTGTTTATTGGTGCCTTCGAGATTTTCCTTCTTGTAGGATCTTATTAGATCTTGATGGATTACCTACTCTATGCACTAATGATATCAAAGTAATGGGGGATGTTGTTACTAAAGGATCTAGTTACATAGGTAGTTGGTTGTGGCCTAGACTTATGTTCATATTGGTTGGCTTAAGCTTGGTCTTACATCCATTACTGTAGGCTTTGGCCTAGAATTATGTCTATTATTTTCATTAGCTTCCGCCTGAACTTTATGTCCCTTTTTTGATAGGCTTCCATGGTATATCAGACAATTGGATAACTATTACAACTAATAACTAGATGATGAAAATAATGATAAAAATTTGGAATCAATATATTGGTAGTTATTTGAATGAATCATTGAATAATGATTGGGAACAATGGTTTGATGATGACCTATATATGTATATTGATAAGAAATTATATAAGCAATAGGAATTAGATTAAAATACGGATGTGGTAGAATTAGAAGATAAAAATAAGCATTAGTGTAATGGAATAACTAAGTTGATTGACCAAGTTGGAAAATAAACCTTAAATCTCATTTAGATAACCAACTTAGAATATGTATGTGATTACCTATGATATTGTACTATGAAAATGGGCAATATACATTCTGAGTTACTCAAGTATTGCATGATAAAAAATATTGATGCATTACGTAACCATGATGGAGTAGGTACAACCAATTATAGGGTTTTGGCATGATGCATGTTTTGTATTATTTCCATGATATGATAGAACCATGAATTATTATTAACTATGATAATGAAATGACAAAGTTCACTCAATATGTAGCATACCCATTTCTTCATAATATACTTATTACCATGAGTAGAGGGCCATGTACAAATGTTTGCGGATGGCTAGTATTAGACCTACCTAATCTTGGGCTTGGGTCTTGAAAGAATGGACAACTAGAAGTTTTTTGTGTGGTCTATGAAAAACTAAGGGCCACTTTCAGGGGAAATCAAGGCCCTATGTTTTAAATGGTTTGTTTAAATATTTATGTAATTTATCGTGTGCATTCTACATAATTTATTTGGTTTGGTTTTCAACCTTGTATTTATTATGGGATGGGTAGCTAAGGTCTACCCTCTACAATATACGGCATTAACATCTCATTTTTTGTAGTGTTTAGTATTTATCTCTTCTTCATCATTGAAAACAAATTTTGTAGTAATGAAAAATAGGGGTGTTACATGTTCAACAGAAAAAGGATTACCAAAGGAATTTGATGATCTAATGGCTTGCTAATTAATACCACCGACCCTAGTAATTTTTTAAGGTGAAAATTATCCTTATACCTCACTATAGTGACATTGGTAGTCATCACTATTCTAATTAGGGAAGATACTAAGATATGAAGATAAAAACTTATGAGATACTGAATAATGGTAGTCCTACTCGGATGAAAAGGTTAATGTTCGTTTAATTGCCTCAGTAAGCAGAAGCCATATTGTGATAATTATTCTATTATAGTTTTAACAAAAATTCCTTTTATGACCATTCTTGATAAGCAAGAGAAATCAAGAAGATTGATGGTGTAGGTTGCTAGTTTAAATAGATATCATATCTAATGTAAACTAAGACCTATAATAAGAGGGAAAACCTAGGATAATTTAATATTTGAATGTTTATTTGAGACAAACATCATAGTTTATTAATGCTAGGTCAATAAGGAATATAGATGATATATGTCGACGAAGTATCAAAGAGTATAGGCTCTATAGCTAGTGTAGTCTTCATCGATCAAAATGGCATAGATATCAAACCCACAATTAGATTTGGTTTTGTTTCCACTAAGAATGAAGCCAAATGTGAAGCCAAATTATCTTGGCTTAATTAGCAAGTGACCTTAGGATAGGAAAATTTAAGCTCTCTAATAACTCAGCATTAATCATTAGATAATATAATGGATGATATAAGGTTAGAGAGCCTAGCATGGAGTAATATTTGAGGAATTAGATTGAAAAAAGGAAATACTTTTTATTTGTTCAAATTGCTCAAATATCATTGGTGGCTAATATAGTGAATGACAAGCTAGCAATATGAGTCTGAGCCTATAATTTCTTGTTGATAAGGATAGTTGAAATAAGATACATTACAGAAAGCTTGATCAACATAAAAAGTGAGCAAGAAGAATTATTTGAGATTATTGAAGTTATAACACCAAATGAATTGATAAAATAATTTATAGATTACATAGAAGAGGGAGCCATGTTGACACATAAAAATACATCCTTTAATATAAGAGAACAAGTATGAATTTTTTTTCCCAATGAAGAACTTTATATGCATTCATAAATTGTGTTGGTACTTAAATGTTTACCTTGAGCAAGGGGATAGAGGATATTAAAGGAATTCCATGCTTGCATATGCAGTTTGCATCAAGCTACTTGATCCCTTTTCGCTAAAATATTATTTGAGGATTATTATTGGAACTGAATTTATCAACATGCTAAGGCACTCATACAATTATCTTAAGCATTTCAAAATTTTGTACCAGTATAATATATTCAAATTTCTGAGCTACAACCAATTGTATGTCCTTCATGATTTCTCGACTATGTATTTTTAATCACTTAATTTTGGTAATATTATTATTTGGAAATAAAAAAATCAATGATGCCAACATATCTATGTAATGATTCTTAAGTAAACATATTGAATGAAGGTAGGAGTGAAAAAAGACTTATTGTTGTCACTATTGAGTATTTCACGAAGTGGGTAGAGGTAGAAGCTTTAGTTCTAATCACAACGAGGAAAAATGGAGTTTTCCTAGATAATTATAATATGATGGCATGAGTAGAAGAAATAGAAACTAACAAGATACATAATATATATATGAAGAGAAATAAGAAATTTTTGCAAGTTTTGAGTACTCCATTATTTTTTTTATAAACATTGGCTGGCAAATTGATAACCATAAATTTTGATTTACTTCAATAACTCATTCATAGATAAATTACATTTAAATATTATTTTTATGAATGCTTGATTTGAAATAGTAGAGTTTGAAATAGTAGATTTTGCATTGGGACTAATTTAGTTTATTGGGTAAGAAGAGGATGGAAACAAAGATATATTATGACAAATAAGGTGCTAGCTTAATGGAGTTTAATGATGTTTCTAAATGAGCTTCCTACTATATTATTGGTGTTAGGACAATAATAAATAACCTAATAGGTTAGAATATTTTCAATTTAGCTTTTGGTAGAGGTGGTTTTTCCTACAAAGTGAGGCACCAAATCATTGATTAGTTAGTATTATCCTAATAAATTAAAGAATCCTTAAAAATTGATAAAGAGTTACTCAAAGAGCAAAGAGATACAATCAAAACATGACTCATTTACTATTAACAACAAGGATAAAAATACTATAATAACAGTGAAGCTGCCATAGTTGAGAGTAGGAGGCTAGACATTGAGGAAGGATCACTTCCATAGCAATTACAGGTAGAGAAAACTTGCATCTAAGTGGAAAGTCTAATGTGGGAGCAGAGTCACAGAACATAACATCAAGGAAGAAAAGTAATGCTACTTAGAGCGGGTGCATGAATATGGGGTATGCATGGCTTCATGCAACATTTGTTATCTAGAGTAACGTTTATTTTTAAGTAGTAATTATTGTTATTTACTTTTAATTAGTTAGTAACTGACTATTAACTAGCTAGTCTTAGGGGAATTAATGCTTTTGGGAGGGAATATGATTTTAATCTTTTGAGAAGATTCTCGGTTCCTTAGATATATAAACCATAGGAAACCGAGTAGAAACACACAACTTGAATATGAAGAAAAACCTTAAGCACTGCTTAAATCCAAATTTTGTGTCGATTTGTCTCGAAACAAAACCGAATCTGTGTGAACGAGTTTGTTCTCGAAACCTTGATCACTATTTCTATGTGGTTTAAAGATTAATTTTTCCTTCTACCTCGTGTTCCATCGTCATCAACCCCTTTGAATCCCCATCATCAACTTCCATACTCCATCCTCATCAAATACTCCCTACGAACTCCATCAAAGTCCGAAACTCTAAGCATACATGCATCAAAGTCCATGTCGATATATGAAGAAAGTGGAATATGTCACCTTTATACAAGATGATAAGAATGAAAGATACTTATTCAATTCCTAAGATGTGATAGAATTTCTAAAACACAAACTATTATTTGTTAAATCACTCAAGACTTCTCTAAATGTTAAAATTGTCATGTTTATATACATGTACTTTTTCATTTTTTTATTTAATATCTATTAATATACAATTTGTTTCCAAAATTCTTTGGTAATAACAATATTTTTAAAGAAATATCTTCCATAAATAATGTGTACATACATTTTTAATTCATAACTTGTTGAGAATGAAAAATTTGTAAGCCCTCTTAGAAAGAGATTGTATGCAAATTAAAATCTATAAGACCACAATAATGTGGTAAAACATTAAAGATGAGCACATTCATAAATCCCATGGTTCAATACATAATCCCTACTAGAGGCCATCAAGAAATGGAGGCTGACACACCTTTTAAATTTTACTAAGCCTAAGGCTCATTGCATAAGTTCTCAAAGAAGCCATAATTTAAGATGGGCATACCTAGAGATGTTCAAGATGGCCATTCATTCACTCACTAAGCCCAAGGGTGAAAACCTAGTTTTGATTAAAGAGTAGAGTTCTCTTTCACTCATTAAGCCTTATCTTTTAAGGTGCATCATGAGTCGAGGTACTACAACTACCTATTCATTATGCACACCTAGCAGCTTTGGAACTTACCTAAGCCAATGCTCGGAAGTTGCATTCCTCTACTGAGGATATTGAGCCCACTGAGCCTATGTTTAGGGGTTTGCTTGGTCCAACTTGCCTAATCAACCAAAGGAAAGTGGATTAGGCCCTACTTTGGTTTTCCACAACAAAACTATAATAATAATGCAAATTATGTTCAAAGTGGATGCACATTTTGTTTAACACAAATATTTTGGAATGATGGAATATTATGATAAGTATTAAGACCTCAATATTCTCTTATTTTTTCTATGATCTTCCCAGTATAGCATTATATTTTCTATCATCATAACATACCCAAAAATAATCAAATCAAGAAATCTAGTGGAAAATGTTGAATGGTCTGGCCTAATAAGTTGATATGTTTGGGCGACTAGTAGATCGGTTTGACTCGACAAGACCATGCTTTCCTTAGATCTGTGGATCGGTTTGGGAAAAATTATCGACTATTCATAGATCAATTAATTAGATTTTACCAACAATTTGATGGTTTTAAGTAGAGAGCAATATATGTTCTCTACTAGCTTACCGGTCGACTATTCTAAGAACCAATTGATCAGTTTGATATAATTAGTTTATCTATTTGCCCTTACTCAATTTTCTCTAACAAAACATGGACCATTAAATTTAATGTGGATTCATACATACACATCAATCTTAACCATATTAAAACATGTATCAATATCAACTAACATATTTTCAACCAACATGCATTTCCCAACATGGAATTAGAATAGCCTATTTTAACCTGTTCTCATTATTTTTACTCAGATCATATCATGTAATCATCCAAAGCACATATACAACTACATTCTTTCATGCCAAGTTGCAAAAACAAAATAAGGATAGCAGCTTATATGCAAGAATAATTACTAAATATTTTAGAAGTAAGAATCGCTTACTTGATGTAAGAAAATCCACTAAAAAATAGAAATTTCTATCATGGTAAATCTTAGCTTTAAAAACTTTACACCAATATCTTAGAGTAAAAAATTATACCAAAATATAACTTTAAACCAATATCTTAAACTCATAAATTGTAACAAAATATTATCAAAATTTTATCTTAAAAACATAATAGAATAAGGAAATACCAATCGGTCACATAAAATAGGGAATGAGCTTAGCTAAACTACTCAATATTTTCCTAAATTCAGACACAAAAATTATAAAAAATTCAAATAGGAGAGTTTTAGAGACAAGATTAGAAGAGTGTAAATGGATTTGTTAGTAAAACTCAAAGTGTAGGAAGAAGGGAAGAAACACATAGGAAAATTGGTTAGCTAAGAGAAAGTTGGATAATAGTGATGATTAGGGCTATTTATTGCCAACAAATCGAAGAGAACTCTAAGGTTTTGCATTCAAATAGAATGGATAGATTTGATCAAGGATTTGCTGACTTACTGTCTAGAGCATAAAAGGTGTTCATAGAGAATTCATGCCAATTAGATCAGAATTAGCATTCATGAATGGACCAATAGAAAGTTAACATGTAAAGAATATTCTATCAACTCATAAGGATGCTTGAGATCCATAAATTTGATCTCAGAATCGTATAGAGGAGAGAGGGGGAGGAAGATAATACTTTTTTTTATCTCTCCCTCTCTATTGTACTAATAGACATCAAGATCAATTTGAGGCAATATTTCGAGTTAATTATATGATAAAATTTATTAGGAATCTCTTAGGGACAAATTCGAATGGGTGGGTAAGGTTCCATTTTTATGTAAGAGATTTTCCAAATAAATTAAAATTGAAAAACATAACTAACTCAACAAACTAGTCAATGGGTTAGGTTTACCAATGGACTGTTCTACTACCAGCCGATAAGTTTCCCCTTACCAGTGGATCAACTTACTTAAGATACTAAAATTATTTGAAATGACAAATAGTACAATCAATTCATGGCACTAGTCAATGGCTTTTATTGCATAACTCAATAAACTCTATTCTTTGGCATAAATTTAATTCAAACTTTGTCCTAAACTAAATTTTACAATTAAATAAAAATCAAAGGCATAAAATTACCATAATTTTCATTTGACTATTTTAGAAAAATGTTAGGTTTTAAGGAATCACTTGAATAATTGGTAATGTACATAATCAAACATATCATGCTCAGATGCTGAACTTATGCTTAAAATTAAAGAAATTAAGTAATGCTACTTTATGAAGAATTATAACACTTTTTTAGAAGATAGAATATGAATTAGATCATGGTCACACATACACTAAACACATGGAGTTCTAATAAACCATATAAGCCTATTTATGTTAATGATAAAAATGCCTAATCATGAACCAAATCTTTTAGCAAAATTGATCCAACTTGATGCCTATCTAGAAAAATTCAATTCCTTTTAGAATCAATGTTAAAAGAAAATTAAAAGTCATATTTCAAAATTTCATTATAATCAATGAAAAATATATAGAAGAAGAACAACACAAAATGCCACCTTTTTCACCAAGAAAGAGTGTTAAGGAAAGAGTTGAAATCTTCAACCTTTCTCAACCTTAATTCTTCTTTGCTGATGGAAAGTAGGAGAGAACTAAAACCAACATTATAAGAAGAGAAAAAAAACCATAATTCTCTCACAAATAAGAGAGAAAACTAGTGCAAGTCTCTATTTTTCTCCATAGAGAAGAGAAGGGGAAAAAAATAAAGGGATGCTCAACACTTATGAACTTTTCAACCAAGAAAAGGGAGAAGAGAGAAGGAACAATATGTAGGGATTGAAAATGGATGACAAATTAAAGGTAAAGGGAAAGTCTAGGTTGACATTCAAAAGAGAGAGGGATATGAGATTAGTAAGGTTTAGTGTGGGTAACTAAGAAGTGAGGGCACACTTTATGGGGCGGTGGGTTTAGTGTAATTAGGAATGAGCATGACAGTGCACTTGTAATTCAAAATATGGTGCAAAAATTCAATCTTTTGCCCCTACTCACCAGAAGAAGTAATGATAAGTAAGGGAGAATAAAAAAGGTGAGGTTTGACTCATCCACGCATTTTTGGAAATGTTTGCTAAGGAAAACTATTTAGTAATGTAAATAATGTGACAATAATCCAAGACCACTAAAAAATTCTTAATGGCATAATTTGACTCTAATAAGAAGTCCTCATAAATGTTGGATAGAAAATTAAAACAAAATTAGAAATGAATATAAAATCATAAAGCAATGAGTCGATGGGTTTTTCCAAACCTATTTACTAGTTTTTGTTAATATGAATATTAATTCCCAGTGTACTTATTAATTGATTCTTTAAACCAATTAAGCAATATGCATAAAATTCACATTTATATTAGAAATTAAAGCTTATTCCAAAAAAAACTAATTTAAATTATATCAACGTTATAAGGATTCAGGGATGGGGCATTACTCCACTACCAACTTAAAAGAGACTTTGTCCCTAATGTCCACAAATGAAACATATTGTTGTAAACCTAAAACATAAGAAAAGAATAAGCCATCACCAAAAGGAAAATCATAACTAAGGGTTAATACACAAGAGAAGGGTATTATCCCTTAAAAGAGGTAACATTACCCATGCAACACTCTTAAGGAAACACCTACGAAGAGTTGGTATTGATAACCTCCTCAAAATCCCAAGCGGTCTCCGCTACTGCATAACATTACAATAAGAACATCACAAGTTGTATAATCATAGAATATGTCTCTTGAATCTTGGAATCAATGATCCACAACCATCACTCCTCAAAATTTTATGTTTAATCAACCTCAATTACTAATGGATGAATGATGTGGATAGATCCAACACATAACTCTTTAATTGAGAGATGTGGAGAACACCATCCATGTGTAAAATCTCAACAAGCAAGGCAAGATAGTAAGAAACCTTTCCGACCAGATCAAAATTTTCATAAGGCCCAATAAATCTTAGGCTAAGCTTTCTCTTATGACAAAAACACGTCACTCCCTTGGTTATCGATACTGTTAGAAGGACTAGGTACTCTACCAAAACTCATGTGCTCTCCGCCGCTGATCTGTATAGTTCTTTTTTCTATCATAGGTTGCCTTCACCTTGTCTTGAATCAATCTGTTTTATCTAGTAATTTCCTCTATAATCTTTGGTCCAAAAACAACTTTCTCATAAGAGTCACTCCAACACATGGGACTACAACACTTTCGTCTAAAGAGTTCCACGAAAGGTGTCACTCCTATGCATGAATGATGACTATTATTATAGGAGTGTTCTACTAACTTTAAGGCAATCTTCCAACTCTAAATCTCAAGAACACAAGACTAAAACATATCCTCCATTGTATCAAAAGTACACATAATCTACCCTTTTGTAACTAGATGGAAAGTTGTGCTCAACATAAGATATGTCCTAAGCAATACTTGCAACTTGTGCCAAAAGTATGATAGAAATCTTGAATCTTAGTCTAACACATTATCTATAGGCACCCCATGATACATAACGACATGCTTCTTCGAAACATGAGCCATATGCTCTATACTCCATGTTGACTTCAGTACTAAAAATACCATAGACTTTGTCAACAGGTCAACCACTACCTAGATCAAATCTAAACCATTAAGGGTCCTTATTACTATAACCACAAATTCAAATAACACACTATCCCATTTCCACTTAGATACCTTTAATGGTTGAACTAAAATAGTCGTATATATGTTTTCCACCTTAACATTCTAAAACATCAAGTAATAAGCTAGAAAATCTACAACCTCCTGTATCATACGAGGCCACCAATAGTTCTATCACAAATCTTTGAATAGCTTATCACCTATGGGATTGACAGAATGAGGCATAAAATGACCCTCGTCAATGATCCTACTCTTAGTTTCCAAATATCTTTGTGGAACGTGCCACATTCCTTAGAAATGGATACTACAATACTCAAAACTCTCTAACCCTACTTTTCTGCCATCAAATATTACATTCTTGATATGTTCAAGCTTGATATATCCTAGCTAAATGCTAGATCTTATTAAAGAAGGTCATAGTGACCAAGAGCTTGCTTACCCTATTCTCAAGGTCCTCGAATCCAATGATCGCTATGCCCAAATTCCACAGATCTCTATAGATGTAATCAAACACTACCAGCGAACCCAAGGATTATAAAGTCTTTACATTGAGAGAAAAACTATGATGTCGGCCTTACCCTTGTTGTAGGTCAACTCCAAATCATAGTCCTTAACCAAATCTAGTCATCTTCTTTGTCATGTGTTTAGTTCTCGCTATGTGAAGATGTACTTGAGGCTCTCATGGTCTGTGTAGAACATACATCGCACTCCACAAAAGTAATATCTCCAAATATTCAAGATAAAACCACTACATCGACATCAAGTTCATATATCAGAAAGTTCTACATATACTTCTTCAATTGGGAAGAAGCTTAGCCCACATAGCTCCTATACTGCATTAAGATGCACCCGACCACACTCGAATGCATCACTATACACTTCCGATCCCTTCATACTAGATGACAAGGTATGCACTATAGCTAAAGTCAATCTCCTAAACATCCTCTAAGCACTTATAGTCTGAAATAAAGTACATCATCTTCTTCAATACAGTATTTAAAGGATGAGTGATTCCTAAAAGACTTAGATAAACTGTCTATAGTGCTCTACTAACCCTAGAAAACTATATATTTCCTTTTTATTCTTTAATGCATTCCACATTGATACAACTTGGATCCTCAAAGGATTCATAACACTCATCCTCTCAAAATAACATGACTAAGGAGAGCTACCTCATTCAACCAAAGCTCCAACTTCCAAAGCATTATGTATGATTAATGGGTTCTTAATAACTCTAAAGCCTATGTAAGTTGTTACTCTTTTTCTTCACGAGTCCTTAAGTAAAGCAAAATAACAATGATGAAGACCACAAAAAATTGATCAAGATTTTCATGTAAGATGTGGTTATTGGTATCCATGAACACTTAGGCACATTTGTGAGTCTGATTGACATCATAATGAACTCATAATGGCCATAGCTCATTCTAAAAGCTATATTTGGTATGTCCTACTTAGAAATCCTTAACTAATGATACCCTGATATAAGATCTATATTCAAAAGCAATGTAGCCCCACAAAACTAATTGAAGAGGTTGTGAATCCTTAGTAATGGATAACTATTATTCACTGTAACCTAGTTAAATCCATGGTAATTAATGCAAAGGCTCAACCAACAATCCTTCTTCCTAACGAAAAAGGTTGGTTCCCTCTAAGGGGATACACTATGTTAAATGTACCCTTTCTTTACCCACTCCTCTAACTGAGTAAGCAACCTTGCTATGTCAGTTTGTGCCAGGCGGTAGGGCTCCTTAGACATATGCCATATCCCCGACGGAAGGTTTAGAGTGAAATCGATCTCATGCATAAGCAAAATTCCTAGAATCTCATCAATAAATACATCTGGGGACTCTCATAACATAGAAATCTCCTCAACTAATGCCACCTTGACATCTAGATCTTGAATGTTACACAAGAAGAATGGGTCCCTCTTTTGCACTACTGTACTGAGCACCATCATGAACACCATCATCACTGACGCCGTAGGCTTGCATGTCTTGTAAGAGACCCTAGCACCCTGTGGTCCCTTAAGAATCACACGATTCTGTGAGCAATCGATGAACACCCAACTTATTACAAGCATATGCATCTCAAAGATAACATCGAAGTCCTAATGCTCAAGCTTTATGAGTTCTAATAGAAGTTTGAATTCGGTAATAACTAAGGCCACATCTCTATATATCCTAAAGCATTAAAGTTTATTCCTAGACAAGGGCATACCAAAAGTTACTATTCTATTAGAAGGAATCCTAAAAATCCTAGCTACAAACATTGTAGATATAAAGGACTATGTTCCTAAGTCAAACAACACATAAGTAATAATGGAAGATATGATGAATGTTCTAGTAATGACATTTACTTAGCTCTGAGCCTCTAAATGGATCATCACATTTAGGTGACTTCTAGGAAGTGATCCAACAACAATGCCTAAGCCTTACCATTACGGAGAAGCAATAGGCTTCTATATCCTCCATTATGGAGCAGACCTAGTAGGTCCACTATTTATTTGTTGATGTCTCTAAACCAAAGGTGTTTGTTACATTGTACCTTGTGAATGTGCCTAGCATTGCAGAACACTACCTCAGATGGTATGTCACTTGAATGGAAGATGCCCCAAGTGGGCACAACCATGGTACTCAACCAGTTGCCCATAGCAATCTTTCCTCCAATGGTTCTCACCATACCATTGGTAAATGAAATACCTCACACCTAACTAACACAACTACCCTTAAATATGTGGTACCATTCCTAACTAATAACTAATTGATGTTTGAAAACTCTTCTCACCAATCTTATGTTGACTGCCCTCCAAGTCATCATCTTACAAGGCTTACAGACCCACCATTTGAGTCCCCATCACCATTTCCAAGAGCCTTAGACACAACTTTAATAGGAAATGGTTCACCTTCTTCCTTGCATTAGTGTAGGGTGAACCAAGTCAAAGTAGCAACTATAAAGACATCTACTGATATATGGATATGAAATCATCATTCTTCTCCAAACTTATGAATTTAGGGTAGAATATGTCTTAAGAAACTCGACAAAGGTCTCCCATTAGTCTACAGTGTCTCCCCTCAACAACTAACATTTCCACCATTAGTCAACATTACCTCATAGACGGAATACCCTAATGTCTACCTAATTACTCTTGAAATAGCTAATTATGGTAAAGATATTCCCAAAATCCCTTAGCCAATGCTCAAACCATTTAAGTCCACCTAGCCAACAAAGACTAAAGAGCAATGAAGATACAATAGACTAAGCCAATCCTTTATTTGCAAGACCTAAAAAGGAGGTGGTAGTGTAGGTTGTCAAATCCTTCTCATGCTAAATTTGTCAATCCATGAATACTCCAACCATCTTCTGAAATGCTTCAGGATTTAAAACTTATTTTTCTAAAATAACATTAGAAATTAACGCAATATGCTCTAATACCACCTTATAGCACCGCTAATTTTTAGACTATAAAATTTATTCATTAAGATAATGTAGATGTGCTTGAAAAACAAAACTAGAGAATATTACGATCCCATTAATCATGAGAGAGGTGTGATCATCACCTATCTCATTCATTATGCAAGGCAAAATGGAACAATGAACAAAACAAGGAATGCTCATAACGTTAATGTGAAAAGACAAGATAATATGGAAAAGGATAATGTTATAGATAGAATGAGTTTGATAGTTTACAAAACCAAATATAGGAAATTGAGCAAAGATTTTAGATAACTAGAAATAAAAAAAACATTGCAACCTAATGGGCAAAACACCTCTAACTAGTTAGCCTCACTGTTAGGAATAAAAAACCAACCTAAAACCCTAAGCAATGGCCTGCTGATATCGTACATCATCACTGTCATCATACTCTAATAGTCAATAACAACCATGGAAATCATCCTTTGATCCTCAAAGTAGAGGCTAAATAGTCACAACAACCCCAAAAGTGCAGAGTTAATATGGTGAAGTACTTGCAAAACATATTATGTGAATTATGATAGGGGTCATACAGCACACTAAAGTCACATAACAATATGGTGAAATCATAAGGGTACAACATAACACTTAATCTCAAGTAGTAGAATAATAATAAATGCTTGCATGGAAATCATGGAAGTAAAGAAATATGGTAAATACGTCATAATCCATATAATATAAATCATATTAGAATTATTCCTTTAGTGGCCACACTAATTCTAGTTAATAAGATTGTTTGTCCTGCCGTACCCAATTCTCTAACATGAACAAAAATCATATAAGCACAAATAATAAGAATGGGGCACTACACCCACCATATAAGGTCAAGAGACATCAAAGGGAATTTTATTTGAGGATACCACATGTAACACACATCAAGTCCACTAGACACAAATCGAGATAAACCACCCACCATATGTGGTCCAGGTATGCCAAGGGCGCTTCTATTGTTATATCTCATAAACCACACATTTAATGTCTCCACTATGAGTGCTAAGAATTTGGACTACCACACTTGCATATGTAATGGATAATACAAAGTGCCAAGCGTATTATATTGGGATACGTTACCCACCTAAGCTAGACATCAATGCTATGTTGATGTGCTATAGTGTAATCTTATACCTCAAAGATATGGGCATAACCATACTAACTACAACCATGTAGAGAAGGGAATAGGTACAAAGTGAAAATGTAACAATAAGCTAACCTACCCATTGACTACTAGCAACCAACTTAAGTGGTAGAAAAAGAGGCTCACACAAAATCTTATACATTTATTATGTATTTTCAAGTGATAGAACAAATTAAAACAAAAATAAACAGAGAACCAAAACACAAAACACAATTCAATTCCATTATTTAACAAAATATGGTGTTTGTAGGTGCTAACACCAAACACATGTCAAGGAATAAAAACTATGAATTGGGTGTTTAGAGATGACACCAAACTCAGCAAAATATAAGTTCAAAATGCCATCATGATGATTCTTATTAAATCAAGGCAATCGCATATGAAACCATAATTTAAATGTTATAAGCACAAGAAGGTATTAACATAAATTACCTAAGAAAAACATATTAATTTATAAACAAACAAGTCAGCTACTAGCCAGACTAGTTGATTAGTCTGTAGAAGTAGGAAACTTGTCTAGTCACACTAGACTTGAACAAAAGCATCATTGAAGAACTAGTCGGCTAGTTAGCCTCACCAATTGATTATTTATAGGAAAAAGGTTAACTTGATTGGTCTAATAGGAAGATGGGTCAAAGCAAAAACTAACCCATTTTAGCTTTCAGAGAAGTTCATCAATGGGTTTGACCAACCAATTGATTGGTCATAGAAACTAGTCAACTAGTTTTGTCCAACTAATAGATGACTCTAAGTAGTGACAAAAAAATGTTCATGTGCAAGGAAACAAATCAATTGGTTTGACCAACTAGTTGACATTCATCAAAACTAGTCGACGTATTTATCAAACTAGTCAACTAATTTTTTGACAAAATAATACAAAAATTTAAACCATTTGACTGCTTATACAACCATTACATGGGATAAAGGAATCGATTGATATATCTGGGTAAAATCATAGTCCAAACTTGTGAAACGCATAGAAAACTTACCACACTCTACCATATTAATCCCCAACATTCTTATGTGTCATCACACAAATATAAGTAGACGTGGTGCACAAAAAATCCAATGGATAAATGGTAATATACATACTCAAATGAATCATGCTCTAATGGCTAAGTTATGATTAAATTCAGAGAAATCAAATATTGTTTACTTAAGAAGATTACACCACTTTCTCAAATGATATAATACAAATTACATCATGCTCACACAAATAAATACACCAATCACACAAAACATCAAATGATAGAATACAAATTACATCATGCTCACAAGAAAATATCATAAGAAGAAGAAGACACAAGACACCATAGTTTTTTCTTAAAAATAGGGTTTAATGAAAGAGCTAAAATCTTCAACACTTCTCAAACATAATTCTTCCTTGATTAGGAAAGAAGGGGAGAATGACCACCATGATTAGAAGAATAGAAATGAACAAAATACTCATAGAAATAAGGGAGCAGAAGAAAAAAAAGTCTTTGTTCTTTCTCAACAAAAAGGTAATGCATAGGAAAAAACTAAATGGATGCTCAACACTTCAAAAATTTGCCCCAAATATGAGGGGGAAGAGAGCAAGAACATTAAGCGAAGAGTGAAAATGTGTCAGAAATGAATGGTATAGAGGAAGATGAGATTGTTAAGATTGAGTATCTACAACTAAGAAGTGAGGGCTGACTTGATGGGGTGGTAGGTGTTGAGTGTAGTTAGAAATGAATGTGGAAGTGGGTTGGTAAGTCTAGAGATGATGCACAAAGTAACTCTCACACAACCTATTGCAAGATGAGAAAAGGATATGTGAGGTAGACGATAAAAGGTGAGGCTTGTATGAAAAGTTATTTTTGGAACGAAATTTGGTAATTCAAATTATGTGGTGATATAAATAATGTGAAAATATTCCAAGAATACTTAAACATGGTTATTAGTAAAACTGGACTCTAATTAGAATTTTTCATAAATATTAGAGATAAATTCAAATAAAAAATAGACATGGATCTAGACTTGTAAGATAACTAGTTAATGGGTTTGGACCAACCTGTCAATTGGTTTGTTGAGAATAAAAATGATAATTCCTCAACAAACTAATTGATCAATTATGTAAACCAATTACATAAATTAAATTTTTTATTATCAACGTAATTTTTATTATAACTTCAAACCCATTCCAAAAACAAAATTAATTTATTTTATATCAACATAATTTTAAATAAATGTTGAAGTATTTTTTGATGGGGTATTATACCAGCAGTATTATGATGTAATTTCATTTGTATGTGGTTGGCAGCCTTTTCTATTATAGTTGAATTGTGGTTACTTTATAATTGTGAGTTTCAAATTAATCTTATTCAGTGTTGTAAATTACTTTTTCACTTTTAGGTAGCCCAAGATTTTCTATTAGTGTTCTTTTAAATTTTTGATTGATTCATCATCTTTTGTAAACTTGCAAAGTGGGGCACTAGCTATTCTATAAAAGATTAGCTTATCCATTATAAGGGAGAAACTTGGTGATATGCATAACTAGTGGCATTTCATGGAAGTTCAACATATCTACCTCATAAGAAGGATTGCTACAATGTAAAAATGTTTTAGGGGAGTAATGATATGAGTCTATCCAAACCTAATATTATTGGGATTCAAAGAAGGAAACCAAATGAATAAAGGATAATGCAAAGACACCTCGACATGCCCCTCCCACAGGATCCCTTGTAAAACTCCAAAATTGACTATTTCTTTTTAATAGAAATACTTAAATTAAAACTAGTGACTTCTGGGGATGTTACCGCCATACGTGGTACTAAACTGGTTCAGTCCTACCGTTCCAGTACCAAGTGCAATGCCTATGAAAATATTTTCATAAACTCATATTAATACTTAAACCAAAAATTCATAACACAAAAATCAAAGTACGCATAAGTTTACATTTCATCGAAAGGAAATAGTGTCTACAAGCTTTAAAGTTTAAATTTAGAAAATTAAAAACATAGGAGAAATGATAGAAAGGAATAGTCATATCATAAGTAGAGAAAATTGGCCACGCCACTCTGATTATCAATCCAACCTATGATCATCACTCAACCCCACTTAATTCCTTATGGAAATCAATGGCATCAAAATAGGCATCACCTACCTATAGCACATCATATGGGCCTTCAACTCATAGAAATGAGCAGCACCCATAAAAGGGTGGTCATTACCCTAAAAATTGAGCAAGGTAACATATGATCACTTCAATGAAAATGATAATCGAAGGCCATTTATAGTCCAAATTAATTACTTCATTAATCTCTGATGGATACTCATTCCACACCATGCTCTTTATTAAGCCTATGTGAGTACAGGAACCTCCTACTATTTTTGTCTTACCATATATAGGGCATCATGCCCTAATCACTATTATAGCCAATGGATCGGTAATGTATAGGATAAAACCCTAACCTCTTTTCCTTACCGCTGGATCGGTTTAGTTCCTGCTCGCATGGTCTTCCACTGTAAGTAATTCTTGTCTTTTATGTGTCTTACCAACCTCAGGTTTTAGTTTATTGAGCTCGAGATCCTCTACTATGACTGCCGGTGGGTCAGAAACACATAAGACATAAAACTCTTGACCACTATTATTCATCGGTGGATCGGTCACATATAGGGTAAAAACCATAACCACTATTCCTCACTAGTGGATTGGATAGACCCGGCTCAATAATCTTTCTCTTTAAATGATTAATGTCTTATATGTCTTATTTAGAAAGTTCACGCTAAACATGCATGACTAACTCCCTCTGTGCTTATCCTCTAAAAGCCCCATCCCACATCATGAGACTCAAACACATCCTAACTCAACCCTACCTCCTTTCCTCATTAACCTTACTCACACTATAACCCCTTTCCACGTGTGTGGTTCAAGGCCCACTACTTTTCACCTCCTACCTCGACCCTTCCTCCATTTAGGGTTTTTATTTAGAAACCCTAGTTTAGACATAAATGGTCCATCCTACTCAACCTTACACAATTTAAATTATTTTAACACACCTCTCATCACAACCCATAAATTCCACCTTCACTATCACACCTACTTAGGCACAATCAATAACTACCTTGTATTTCCCTACAACTCCATACCGAGAATCATGTCAAAATCTTTTAAGTCTGTACCAACCAAATCTACTAGGAAGTCTCCTCCCCTATGGCTAAGGCCACGTCGAAAAATATTCGACTACACTCCATTATGTCACCTGATGGAAGCATCATAGATAACTTTATTCTAGTAGATGGTGACAGTCCAACCTTAGTAGCGAATGGAGATGAAATGAAAGATAAAGTAGGACTCGAATCAAACAAAACATACATCGGTAAGGAATGAATGGTGAATATACCCGTAACAACATCTAACTAACGGTCTGCCTCTGCTTGACTCATAGCAATCAGGCATCCACCTGGCTAACATCCCTATTGAGGATAAGGCTTGGATCCCTTAGGTCACCCCCTGGTCTCTCAAGCTAGGGCACCGGATGGAGTATGTGATCACTGGTAGTACTACTGAGATGAATTCTGGCAGTGTTGTTGGTACGCCTACTGTTGGGATATCAGTGCTCCCCCCTACCGAGATGGTTATGTCTTGTCTAGCTAAGATCATAGGAGCATCCAACACTCTACAGCCTTGTGGCCCATCCTCCCAAAATTTAGGCAAGTTATACATCTGCCTAAACAATTCGTGCCTCGACGATCCTTACCACACCTCCTAAAATCTAATCCCCTTGGGGGCCCTTATTGCGATCTCTTAGTGGGGGCCTAATTGATTTTCCAAACTAAGGCTAGGTCATGCTCCTAGAACTCTGACTCTTGAGCTTCCTCTTCCTGAGGATGGTGGTTTTCTCCTGGAGTAGCAATGCAATTCTGCTCATATAAGGTCACCAGATCGGTAAAGGGTACCACACCCATCATCTGGCAAATGTTGAAATTTAATCCCTACTCAAACTGAAAATACCACATTAGATTCATTGGTGGTGATCCTTAGAACAAATCGAATCAGCTCAATAAAGCAGGCATAATACTGATAGACCATCATTGATCCCTGTGTCATCTATGTGAACTCCTAGAGCTTTTCTCTCCTTAGGCTCTCGAGGTAAAATCTAGTGCAGAGGATGGCCTTGAATGCCTCCCATGTAGCCAAAGGACCATCTTGGGAACTATAATCCACCCTTGGGCATTTGTTATACCCTTGAGGAAGAATGCTACTATATTGGGCTGGTGGGCTGGAGGACAATCACTGTCTTGAAGGTGCGATCCAGGTCTGAGATCCACCCCTCGAGGACTACCGGGTCCTCCTCACTAGAGTATGTCGGAGGGTGATGTCCGGTGATCCTCCGGAGCGAGTCCTCACCAGCGTCCTTCGTAGGATCATGAGGCGGGTGCCGCTGGGCAAACTCTAGGAAGGCTGTGACGACCTCCTCCATTTGTCCAATTCATCTGTTTGCTGTCATAGTGAGCTACACTGAAAAGAAAGATTTAGAAACGAACCCACTGGTTCGAAATAATTTTAACAAATATTTTCTTTTTTGGGACAAATCCTAATCTTCCCTTACATTCCTATAAATTTGGCTCTATCTATTCCCTCTCATTTAAATAAATAAATTTATTTAGTTAATTTCCAAAGTATTATCCTTAAATATCTAAAATACCCAATTAATTTCTAATAAAATAATTATTATTTTCTTCTTGATTAGCTCTAATGAATTTCTTCTTATTTAACTATAATCCTTAAAATTAGGATTTTCAGGGCATTTCATGCCCTCATTTGATACTTAGCCCAACCTTAATTATTTTTCTAAGAACCTTTTGGTCATATAACCTCAAAAAGAGTCATAGTGAATCATTTAATAATTAAAAGTTTTATTTAAACTTTAATTCGAAATTTCAAACCATTCAAAGATCAAATTTCTCAAATATAATATTTAGGGAAAAATTGGAATGTTGAACACACATATATTTAATGTTTAGAATTTTCATATAAGTAAGGCTTCAAAAAATATTTTATCCCATTATGAAATGTGGAAAATTATTATTTGATTGGTTGTGAAATATCCATCCACACAGTATAATTTTAAACATTCTTCTAGATAGATGGTAGGATATTGGTTTTTATATAATCGGACTGGATATATTATAATATCTAGTCAACGCAGATCATTTTTTCAAAAATGGAAGATTAAGCTAAAAGCTAATCCAACAACCTTATCAAAGAAAAAGAAAAGGATTAGATTAAAAAATACTTTTATCAAGATACTCCATAAAAAGTTTGAGATCCACAAGAAGGATGTCACCTAAAGAAACCTTCATGATGAAATTAGTATTTTTGTAGACAAATAACTAGAAATTAACGTAGTTTGACATCCGTATTCATAATAATGTAAACAAACTTGCTAACAATTACATCAAAATACAAAATGCAAAAGAGTAAACAATAGATAAAAATATACAAAGACTTTGTGGTAAGAGATATATTTTGTACAAGGAGTCTTAAAAAAAATTACAAGAAGGCTCCAGCTAGAATATGACAACTAAGCAGCAGAGATATCATTATTCAAGAGAGGATATAAACGTTCTGAGTTTAATAAAAAAATTATCATATCATGTCCAATACCAATATTTATGCTCACAACCTCACAGACCCTTCCTGCGCATCCCCATATTTTTAACTCTCATCTTTCGTCGATCATCAGATTCCTTGATGGTGAATTTCCCAGCTACTTCACCGGAAATCAGCTTCTAAGGGCCACCCTATATATAAACTCGCTTTTATCTTACCGCAGATACATAAACACGAAACAAATATAGTGCAATGCCAAAGTGTTGCATCACAGGCTGCAGCCACAATCACCAAACGAAATTTCGATGTCTGAAAGGTCTGCACAATTGTTGCATCCTATGCGGTCAAATCATTGCCTCCACAATCCTGATATCACTCACTCTCTGGCTCTTATTTCGCCAAATCGAGCCATCAGCCTATGTCAACAATTTCGAGCTAGGAGCACTGAAGGATATAGACAGTAGGCTCGTCCACTATGACATAACCCTCCATAACCCGGACATATACAAATCCATTATTTATGACAGTCTCGCACTTCGAATTTGGTACAAGGGATCGTGGTTGTCGAGGACTGGGATTACCATCGATTTCGTTGGATTTACCCAGGGACCTAGACAGAGTAAGTTATTAACCAATCATACCGCGGATACTGGGTATACTTGGGAGCAGAACGTGGATGATATTAGAGCTGGTAAATATCCTTTCGAGCTGAGGTTGGTGATGATGGTAAGGTATATGTTCTACAACAGAGTGATTGCAAGCCGTCAGATCATGAGAGTTGCTGATGTTTATTTTGACAGTGAGGGTCGTGCCTTCATTGATCACCATGCGGGACTTCGTTTCAAGTAGTTCAATTATTTAAATTCATTGCTGTTTACTATTTAATAATCTAGTGGATATCGATCTGCCATGTATGAATTTTTATCTTTCTTCAATTTACTCGCACTTAACAATTTATGATGTTCCTTCGTTTTTGTCTTCATGATTCATCAGTGATCAAAATATTGTTTCCGGATTTATAAATTAAGAGCTCCGCACATATATGGACGTAAGATATTTGTGTTTTTATTAGGTTTTCTATATCTGCACAATTTACCGAAATACTTAACATGATCGAATAGAAATAACGAAGACAGTAGTCTGTAATCATGAAGCTCCTCGGCCACCTCTTGCTCGTGCATCTTCCTCTAGACTAACCACCTGTGGATTACTAACCATCAAACCTCGTCCCGCACCCCTTAGTGCGTGAAGCCCAAACTCTATGATTAGATGTGAGGTTTATTACCCTTGCTTCCACTACCCGTACTGTCAACAATGCTAGCTAGAAACTACATCGCTTGTGGAGCCTAATACAGATATGACAATCAATCTCGGGACTGCACGTCACTACATCTAGAGGACAAAAGCTCAAAGGCCCTATAGCCGATCATGCAGCATTTGCTAACCTCAACTAGGTTACCCTAGCATTCCTAGTGCGGTGGTTTCCTCCATGGAAACATTACAGGACCTTGGAGGTCAGCCATTCCTGAACCGTCCTCTAGAATGCTGCGAGGATGACTGCAAGTCCGCCGGCTCTATTAAGTATCCATGTGATCTTTTCTATTAGATTATGGTGTCCAACACTCTCTCTTGGCTTCTTAATTTGACTAAGTGCCTTCTTCATCTCCAAAATCAATCCTGATGCACATGCTCTCTCATACACCGTCAACACATTAGTCATAAGAACTCCATCAAATCGTCTCTCGGTACACAATCCAAACCCTAGTCAAAGCGATGAGTGACCATCTCTTCACCAATAGCCATCTCTACACTAATCACAAGTTGGTTGGAGAACTTTTTGAAGTACTCCACAACAAACTTAATGCTTTGCTAAAGAGTCAACAAGTCGACATGGCATGCAAGAAGAATGAGTAAAGGGTACTAGCAAGCCCTAAAAGTTGCTAGAAATCCTTAACAAGTACATACTAAATCAATAACTCAAAGTTGATATCCTCTCATTCAATCATCTACCTTATCTCGCAAGTAGAATGAACCAATCGCCATAGTTTTCCCATTTCGATTATCTAGAGCTTTGAAAGTCTGCTCCATCTGCCTAATCAATCTCCCCAAAATTATTATGTCCTCTTCTCAGCCAAACATGAGAGAGTGATGAAATCTGACTTCTCTATGCTAGCTCCCAACTTGAACAAGTGCATAGGGCTAATGTTGGGACTATGTTTTGGCTCATCCTCTCCTTTGGCTAATGCGATAAGAAAAGTATCTATGTGTGCAAAATTAATATTTCATGTCATAATGCTACAAAACTAAAGAATGAAAGAATAAGGTTACAACCTTAGCAAACATAATCAATGGCCACCTTTCAGAAGGTTAAGAATGCAATGACATTCAAAGGCCAACAATCAACCTAACTCCTACACACAAGCAAAACCCAAAACTAAACTAACTTCCTCACAATGCTAAATTGAGTTTCAAAAAATATAAGAATAGATGTTGTTTAATAAATAAATAAATGATTTATTTTGATGCCAAGCATTCTCATAACAACTTGTAACACCTCCATTCAAAGTTACTTAAAAATTTAATTTTATTGAATCTTAATTACAAAATAGTAGGATTTACTACCATACCTAAAAGATGCTTAATATCTATTGGTTTTCTTACACTGATTTCCATGGCTAAAACCATTAAATAAAACTAACAAAATACTTAGAGGAAACACTAAATAAAAAGAAAAAACATTTAAAAAAGCATAACTTCTATTACAATAAATGCTAAACAAAATACGTGTTAGGAATACAAGAGTCCAAAATAATCACATCTTAAAGTGTGACACTGGCTAATCCCAGATCTCGACCTCAAAAGCTTATTCTTTAAAATGAATTCCCTACCATGGATTCTCTCCATTTGTAAGCTTCTTGCCACTCTATATAAAAAACATATTCAGCTAATTGTTGTATCAGTATGAATCCCTCGTATTGAGTAAGTCACAATACCTCTAAAGAGATAACACACTCATATAGACATTTAATCATACATAAGAAATAATTATGTGTAACATAAAATCACATGTAATAGTAGCATTTAATAATAATCATAATTTCATATCCCACATATAAAAATAACCAACTTTACCCTAGTAAGGGTCATGCATGAACATGATACCAACACAACTCAACACTAATGAAGTAAACTTAAGTTCAATTATTAAGGAGAGAACATGGTGATTTTCCTACTCCAATTCTAATTCAAGTAAAACTATTACATGAGAGGATTATAATCGCATAATCAAAGGTAATGATCACTAAGGAGTTGTAACAAAAATTAAATCACTAAATTCACAGGTAAAGCTTGCCAAAAAATCTAGATATATGGTATGACAATTTAATATCCTAAAACCTCAACACTCTAGTCCATACGTACTTGTAGCCTGTATAAGGTTTATAGAATACCTATATAGAACATATGGACACTTTTACATAAACATCTAACTATGCACCTAGTTGCTTAAGTATTAGGCATAAGATTTTTGCCAATTCAAATGGTCTTTTTGTAAAAGTGATTAGTGTTTTATTCAAACTTAAAAAATTATCACTATATGGGACACAGTCCACCCAAAATTCAAACTAAAAAATTATACAAAAAAAATCAAAATGGGCCATCAGGATTAAAAAAAAAATTCGATGTGCATGTGTGTGATGTCGTAAAAACTCCAAAAAAAACCATTAACACAGAAACCAATTGTATATAGTGAGTGAGTATCGATCCTACAAAGACTATAATTAAATTCATAAATTTCTACTATCAAATTAATTCCCTAGATGTAAAATTGTGAAAGAATAATCTCAAATAATAAATAGAATAAGAAATACACATTAACACAATAACAATAATGGTATAATGAGGTTTAAAGGATATATTTAAAGTGTGGATATCAACCAATCATTGAATAACATATCCATGTAGTATATTTTATATATGTTCATTATAACACCTTTTTCTTTCTATAGAATATTTTTTTTTTTTACATGTGGTAGTAGAAAAACAATAAAATCCCTTTAATGAAGAGGTGCTACAATTGTGTGAAATATAGGATCTTACCCAACTAATGTGGAAGATCATAAACAAATAATCTTCTACAATGTAGGATTTTTATTCTTGGATTACAAGGTGTAGAATCTTCATAAAACACTAGAACCTTTTACTTGTATTTTGTGTTGCACTTGATGTTTTTTATAGTCAGGCGTTGATCTAATCCAATATCAAGTACCTTTAATAGATAAATCTTCTACTTCTCTAGAGAACAATATGTAACTCTCAAGGACTTACACTTGAAGAAGAAGAGGATTTAAACTCTCTCTTTTCTATTGATTTTAAACTCAATTCATGTTATATAATATATATATATATATAAATACATACACACACATATACAAGACCTTATATATACACATGTACACAAACATGCCTTTGATTAATAAGCACACATAACCAACCTTATTAACAAAAACTAAACCATATGCATAGTACTAAGATATATATATATATATATATATATATATATATATATATATATGTATGTATGTATATATATGTATGTATGTATGTATATATATATATATATGTATATATGTATGTATATATATATATATATATATATATATATGTATGTATGTATGTATATATATATACAACAATTAAAATTAAAATTTTAAAAAATTACAAATTATATTATATAATAATAAAGCTACAAAAACTCGAAATATGTAATACATTAAATTAACAAATTTAACTACGCTTTGTGTCTTATAACCTTATATTCCATGCAACTTTATAATCCTTACAATGCCATTGTTTTGTAGATCAAATACCTTTAATATTTTCATCATCTTGCAAACATATATAATGCCTACAAGAATACTTATCAAAGCATTAGAAGCATTATAACTTTAAAGAACAATTGGTTCCATCTATAAGTATAAAAATTATTGTTCTTCATCCTTAGAATACTAAGATTGAGATTGAGCTTAAGATTATTCTACATTATTCTCCCCTTAAAAAGAAGAATTTTTCCTCAAATAAGATTCACTAAATTAATAAGATAAATAACGAGTGTTGAAATTCCTAGAAACTCCTCAACATTATTTAGGTAATTCTAGTTCATTTACATTGTTTTCAAACTGTCTTATGATTTTAAGTGATCCATTAGCTTTTTAAATTAGTTTGGTTTTTCTCAAGTTTGGAAAGAATTATTTTCATATGTGTAACAAGACCAAATCTCTTGGTGAAAACACTAATTGAATTCAATTTTTAGTTACTTGATTTGATATTCGGAATTAGATTTCTCTATGTTGTTCTTAATTTGTTGATGAAGATTTTTAAATTATTTTTTCTCTTTGTTGCATAATAATTGTTAGCATCTCCTTTCTTTAATGACAATATATGAATAGGTAAATAAGGATTAACTACATAGAAACCTTCAAAAGGAATCAAATAACTTATACTAGGACTTTTACTATAAGTAAATTTAGTATGTGCTAGATTTATATCCCAATCTTTAGTAGTTTCATTTACTAATTTTCATATTAAAATTCCTAAAATTATATTAGTCACTTCTTTTTTACCATCCATTTGTGGATGATAAGAAATACTAAACGACAACTTAGTACCTAACATATGCCAATGTATCTTCCAAAAGTAGCTAAAGAAATTTACACCTCCATCTGATACTATACTTTTGGAAATTCCATCTAACCTTACTATCTTTTGAAATTATAAATCTAATACATAAGTTTCTTTAAAATTTTTATTACAAGGTATAAAATGTGCCGTTTTATAAAACTAATCAACTACCACTAGAATAAAATCTTTTCCCCTATATGTCCTTGATAACCTAAGATAAAAACTATACTAACACATTCCTAAGGTTGATTAGGAACTGGTAGAGAAGTGTACAAACATTTATGGAAGAAAATTTCACTCGTTTGAGAAATCACATGTCGCCAAAAAATAGCTTGTACAAATTAATTTTATCATTTGTGGCCAGGAGAAGTTGTCTTCAAATATTTCCATGGTTTTATAAACACTAAAATTACTACTTATATCCCCCCTTAAGTACTTCTTTGATTAGTAATTTACGTACACAAGAATAAGGTATACACAACTTATCAACCTTGGAAAGAAACTCATATTGTAGCATATAATTACCACAACTATTATCCCTTTTATATGTATTATAAATGTCAAACAAATCTTCATTTTTATCATATACTTCTTTTAATATTTCAAAATCTAATAACTTAACATCCAAAATATCTAATATCATGTATCTTATAGTTAAAGCATCTACCATGACATAGAAAACTTGAAGGATTTGATCAAGATAAGCCATTTGGTATGCCTAAAACTATTACTCATTTACCCATGAAAATATTTTAACTTATATGGTCTAAATGAGTAATAAGTGGCTTAAATAGATCCATGTTTGTAAAATTATTATGGTGTTATTGAATTCATTATCATGTGTTAATAATTCAATTATTCCCCATTTTATATCTCTCTAAATAATGTAATGGCCTAATTTTTTGTGATAGTACAACCCTTATCCCTATCCTACTCGTATCATATGTAACTTCAAATAATTTATCAAAGCCAAGTAAAGATATTACTGGTGCATTACATAGCTTGTCTTTCAAAGCTTTAGTTATATCATCACTCCAATTAAATTGGAATTTCTTCATGAGTTATGTTAATAGTGCAACAATAGTTGGAAAATCCTAAATCAACCTTATATAGAATATCCTCATCTCATGAATATCATTAGGTATTCAACAATCTTAAATAGCTTGAATCTTTGTTTGATCCATTTTAATACCTTCACTCCTCCCAATATATCCAAGGAAAATAACACTCGAAACCATAAAATCACATATCTCCATTTTTCCATATTGTTTAGTTTCCCTTAGCTTACAAAATAACTTTGTTAAATGAATAATATGATCATGCTCATTTCTACCATACATAAGCATGTTGCCAAATTATAACACAATGAAACTTTTTAGAAAAACTAAACAACTTCATTCATTAGCCTCATAAATGAATCAAGTGTGTTACATAAACTAAAAGACATCCCGGTCCATTCATAAATACCATATTTTATGTTCAACGTAGTTTTTCATTCATCCCCTTGTCTTATTTTTATTTGATAATATCCTTTTCTTAGGTCAATTTTAGATAATACTTGTACTCCAAATAAATCATCAAATATGTCATTTAATCTAGACATATGAAATCTATATTTGATATTTATATTATTCACTACTCTTAAATTAATATGCATGCGACACATACTATCTTTTCTAGCGACAAGTAATGTAATCACACAACATAGACTCATGATTTCTACCACGTACCATTTTCTAATGAGTTATTATATTTTTTTCTCTAAATCCTTATCCTCCTCCAGATTACACCATTATGCAAGCTAATTATGTAAAGACATATAAGATATTTAATTTATGGTATATTCTATTCCTCTTTTTAGTTTTAATATATGAGCTAGGTCATCAGGAAAAACATCATGTTACTCATTATTTTTTTTTATTCTCCCTTTATACGTATTCCTTTATAAACATAGAAAAATAAATTTCGTATTATTTAATATATATGACCATAGCTCTGTTATGTAAGAAAAAAACTCTTTTTATTCTTGAATATGTTCTCATTACAACATTTAGAATGTTTAGTTTTATGGTTTTCCTTAACCTTCTCAACTAGATATTCATTAGTAATACCATTTTGAATAGCCTTTCTACCATACTATTATTTTCTACCTAACAACATTCCATATGCATCAAAAAGTAAAACATCACATAATATATTATCATGATAATTACCATTTAAAAATGATATTAGGGTTTTTTTTGTTACCTTGACTCATATTTCCTTGTTTAATCATTGAATATAATAAGGATTTGGATGTGGTATAGTCTTCAATCCTAAATTATTCACCATGCTCTCCTTGTCTACATTTGTACAAGATCTACTATTAATGATAACTCAAAAAACTTTATCTCCCACTCTTCCTTTAGTCTTGAATATCTATTTTAGTTGATTAGGTTGCTCACTAACTTGGAGTTGAAGTACTCTTTCTAATACATAAAAAGCATTTTCTTCCACCTTTGACTCACTTAAAATTTTTTCAATAGTTTTAAATTCAGTGTCTTCTTCACACGTTTCCATACCTTAAATATCTTGTAGAGTTAATACTCTTTTTTTAGGACATTAATGAGCAAAGTGTTTAAATCCTTAGCATTTAAAAAATTACATTGTAGAGACTTCATTGAACTTATTCTTGCCTTTCTACTCTTGAGTAGGTCCTTGATTCATAATTACACTTGTGTTTGAAGTACCCCTCCATAAATTGTAACTTGAGTAGTACTTTGTAGATAAAGTACTTCACTTAGCATGGGGCTTAGTTAACTTTATTTGCTTCTCAAATCTCAATGATAGCTCAATCATGTCTTCAAGAGAATGATATAGATAAACATCAATTAACTTTGTCTTGAATTTTCATGTTAAGGTCCCTAGAAATCTAAGCACATGTTTTTTTTCTTCTTTTTATCATGGATATCACATATAAGTGCTAATCTTTCAAACTCCCTATAATATTCTTTAACTCATAGAAGTCATTACCTAAACTTAGTCATTCTAATATAATTATCTTATTCATACTCTTTAGTTATAAATTTCTTGCTTAGATGCTTCTTAAGTTTATCCCAAGATTTAATTTTTTATTTACTTTCTCAATCCCTAGTCTTTTTCAAATTATCATACCATATCCTCGAAAACTTTGGAAACTTAAGAGTAGCTGGTTTACATTTTTTCCCATCATGATAATTTTTGAATTCAAATATCACCTCTACATCATGTAACCACTCAACATATAAATCAACATTAATCTTATAATTATGTTAGGAAGATCAAGTTAAATGCATTTATCTTCTCTTTTATATAACTTTGGTTGATCGTCATGGAACTTTTAGCTACTTCCACTATCTACTAACTCCTTATCATGATCTACTTGTGTGTTTAGATAGTTTTGATGTACTAGATTGGTTGAATTTATTGTACTCCCTATTTGATCTCCATATAACTCATTTTCTTCTTTGATATTTTGGACTGACTCTTGTGTGGGAAATCTAGATTCTAATTTTTATAATTGTGCTTATATTGTAGGAATTTTCATTATTTGAGCATTATTTGCATTTAAATTGATTTATAGCTTTTTAATAGCTTCAAAAATAATTGGAAAATTGGGGTCCCCTTCAATGGTTTTGGCTACTACTACACTTAACCACACTAGAGTGTAAAACCAAAGGTTTTAGTTGATAAGATGAAATCTACTTTTTCTTTCGATAAGTAGAATTTATTACTATCATATATATGATGAAAATTACAAAGTAGCATTACACTCAATATCATCAAGCATCCCTAACCATCTAGCATACTTAGTAGAAGAAGTATGATTGACAAGCTTCCTAGATACATTCATAATAATGATCCTCAAAATAACACATAGTTGCCTAGTACTATGCTAAAATACTCTAAGATTCCTTTCATGCCAAACAATTGCAATGCAAGAGACAAATAAAGAACTTAAAATGTGTTTCTTCTTTTCTTCCTGTCAAATTCTTAAACTTAAGGTCTTGACCTCCGGGTCCCATCCCAAAATGGGGTCAATTCTGCCAGCCAATCTCCTAATGGTCCTCTAAAGTATGGAGGTATTAGGACAAAATAAGAATAGATGGTCTCTGTCTCATTACGTTGATGACAAAAAACACAGTCTGAATCCATAGCCATGCCTATCTCCCTCAGTCTGATTTAGTTCACAATCTATTTTTGCATGCAATCCAAGCAATAAAATTCAATCTGGGTATAGAAACAGATCTCCATAACAACTTTGTCCAGGCTTGCTTATCATGTGGTGTTCTAAGGGCTTGATAAGCTGCTTTAATACTATAATCTACCTGCCTTGTCTCATAATTCAAAATAAAGTTCTGAAGAACATGTCTAATGTGAAGAATCCTGAGAAAAATCTAGGAAGTGTACGATGTAGGAGTGAAGTCCCACACAGTTCCTTGCTTAAGAAAAAATCTACTTAATGTTATGCTCATGTTCTTTGTGGATTCTTACGCAAAAATTTATTCTAATGAAACAAACACATAATAAGCAATCAAATATAATAATTGCACAACTAAATGAGTACACTTAATGCGTAGCTCTTGATATAAAATTCAACAAGATTTTTAGAATGTCATTTGAAAAACCAAACTAGGTTTCATGCATACATTCGAATGTATCATATGTAATTTGATGAAATAAAAGAAAAAATTTATTTTTAACTTATTCTACTCTATTAATAACCACAAAATTTGAACAAAACCATTCAAAACACATGACTAAAAAGCAAATAAAAACATATGCTTACTGAGTGAACCACTACATCAATTAAGCAACATTCCATTACATTAAGATGTTTGATGAAGCTTGGATAGGTTTCAAGAAGTTTCGCCAGATTATGAATCGAGCGCAGGGTTTGACTACACTTGATAATCAACCTAAGGAATTTAATCCAAAGGAAGATAAGTAAAACTCAGAGCACAGTTATATTTAATGGCTACAGATGTCAGATTAGCAGAAGGAGATTAGAGAAGAAGATCAAAGGAGAAGAAGATCGAGCGAATGAGTCAGTCATAAGAGATAGAAGAATCGAGAGAGAGAAGATTATAGAGAGAAAATACATGTTCGAATGGTATATTCAGAAAAAAGTGTCATACTAAACATTCTGTATTCGCCTTATATATGGGCGTATACAATACATACAAGACAAGCCCTTATACGGTCGATGGGCTCAATTATAAGATCCAACATATCAGCCCAATAGCTCAACCGACCAATATAAACAAAAACAAGTCGTTGGTGTTGGTAGCAATAAATCAGCCCAAACTACAAAATACAAGCTTACATTAATCCAAAAAATGGATTTACAATTTGATTACCATCAGCTAATTTGTTTAGCTAGTTATGGTTCTTAAGGGTTGCATAATCCACAATCCTTCTAACCCAGCAAATATGGGTTGGGTGGCTGATTACGCGGCCAACATAATTTGCACTAGCCAAGGCATGCCGGCAAATGCATCATATGGAATAATCAACAATTTAATATATCAATTGTATATCAGCAATAGCATCCAGCAGCATCTACTCACAGCAGCCTTATTATGATCCACCTCCCATAATCTGATTTACTTTCCTAATTATCCACACAATAAGAAAAGTAATTATATATACAATGCAATTTACAAGAATTACTTAAATACAAATAATTGAGATACACATCATTCCCCTCTTCTTGGTGGGGTTTCATCTCTGAAACCTTGGTAATACCCATAAAAGGACTTAAATCATAAATATTAACAGAATTACTTACATTCCTAAATTTAGCAGGCAAATCAATTTTATAAGCACTATCATTAATTATGTCTAATATAGTAAAAGTTCCATCTCCCCTAGGATCATATTTATATTTTATAAGTGTTGGAAAACGTTCTTTTCTAAGATATACCCAAACTAAATCCCGTAGTTGAAAAAAAAATTCTTTCGTCTTTTCTTAGCACTCTCAGCCATTTGTTGAACCCTCTTATTAATTTGTTGACTTATAGATTCATGCAATTTCTTCATATTTTTAGCACGAGATTCAGCATCAAAATTATGAAATTAAGAATTAGACAAATGACTCAAATCAAGGGGAGTTACGGGATTAAACCCATACACAACTTCAAAAAGTGTTTTCTTAGTTGTAGAATGTAATGTCCTAATATAAGCAAATTCCACTTGTGGTAGTATAGTTTCCCATTGGCTACGATTCTTTCCAAGTACAACCCTCAACATATTACCTAAGGTTCTATTTACTCTCTCTATTTGTCCATCAGTTTTGGGATGACAGGTAGTTGAGAATAAAATTTTAGTTCCCAGCTTTTCCCATAATACCTTCCAAAAATGACTCAGAAATTTAACATCCCTATCAGATACTATTGCTCTAGGTATTCCATGTAATTTAACTATATAAGAAAAAAATAAATCAACTACAATTACAACATCATTAGTTTTATTGAAGGGTATAAAATGTGTCATCTTACTAAATCTATCTACAACAACCATTACAGAATCTTTAGCCCTATTAGTTCTAGGTAATCCCAATACAAAATCCAATGAAACATCAGTCTGGAGCTGAGTAGGAACTAGTAATGGAGTATACAATCCAAAAGGTTTTGATGTGGATTTAGCTTGTCCACAAGCTACACAATTAACACAATATTTTAACACATCTTTCTTCATACGAGGCCAGTAAAAATTATCAACTAATATATCCAAAGTCTTTTGAAATCCTAAATGTTCCATTAATCCACCATTATGTGCTTCCTGAATTAATAATCCTCTATTTGAACAATCTGGTATGCACAATCTATTTTCTCTAAAGAAGTAACCTTCATAGATATAATATTTCATTTTTGCAGCAGTTTCAAAATTTTTATATATTTCCTTAAAATCATGATCTTCAACATATAAAAGTTTAACACAATAAAATCCCAACAAAGTAGCAGCTATTGTGTTTAATGAAAAATGTCTCCTACATAAGGCATCTGCAACTATATTGTCACCTCCCTTTTTATATTTAATTATACAGGGAAAACTTTCAGTAAATTTAATCCACCTACCCTGTCTTCTATTTAATTTTGATTGGCTATTTAGATACTTTATAGCTTCTTGATCAGTATTTATAGAAAACTCTCTAGGCTATAAATAATGTTGCCATACCTCTAAGGCTCTTACTAAAGCAAGTAATTCTTTTTCATAAGTAGTGTAATTTAAAGTACTACCATTCAGCTTTTCACTAAAATAAGCTATAGGTCTATCCTGTTGAGAAAGAACAGCCCCTATTCCCAAACCTGAAGCATCACAATCTAATAAGCTATATTAGGAAGGACTAATATAGGTGCTTGTGTTAACTTGGTTTTAAGAGTTTCAACATATTTTTGTTGCTCTAAACCGCATTTAAAACTTTTTTTTTTGTTATTGCAGTTAAGGGCGCTGCTATAGTATTAAAGTTCCTAATAAATCTATGATAAAAAGAACACAAACCATGAAAACTCCTAACTTCAGTCACTGTCTTAGGTATACGCCACTATTGTATGGCTTTAATCTTCTCCTTGTCAACAGATATGCCATCCCAACCAACAAAAAATCCTAAGAATACCACACTTTCTAAAGAAAATCTAGACTTAGCTAAGTTAGCATACAACCTTTCTTGCTTAAACACATCTAGAATATTTCTCAAATGTCTCAAGTGCTCTTCTAGAGATTTGCTGTAAATAAGTATATCATCAAAATAAACAACTACAAACTTTCCAATAAAGTTTCGAAGCACATGGTTCATAAGTCTCATGAAAGTACTTGGAGCATTAGATAATCCAAATGGCATAACTAACCACTCATATAACCCAAAATTTATTTTAAAAGTTGTTTTCCACTCATCTCCTGGTTTCATCCTAATTTGATGATATCTTTAAATTTATTTTAGATAAAATTACAGCACCATGTAAAAGATCTAACATTTCATCAAACCTAGCTATAGGATACCTATACTTAATGGTTATCTTGTTTACTACTCTACTATCTATGCACATCCTCCAACTTCCATCATTCTTTGGAACTAAAAGTACTAGGACAGCGCAGAGACTCAATGACTCCTTAATATATCCCTTACTCAACAATTCAGAAACATGTTTCTTTACCTTCATATCTTCCTCTGGATTAGCTATATAAGTAGGACTGTTTGGAATTACAGCTCTTGCTATAAAATCTATTTGGTGTTCTATGCCCCTTAATGGAGGTAGTCCATAGAGAATCTCTTTAGGGAATAACTCACTATATTCCTCTAATATCTCTCTAGCATTATTAGGTACATCCTCACTTAACTCTATATGACAATCATAACACTCTTTATATACCATTAAATAGATATTTAATTGTTGCCTAATATCCCTTTCAACATCACTTTTTTTTGCATAAGACCCAGATGATTTCTTAACCTCATTTGAACAAGTTCCAGCCTCTACACTTTGTTTAGTTAACTCCTTATTATCATATGTTATTTTAATTTAATCATTAAAGATTTCTTTTGCAGTCATGGGTGCTAAAATAATTTTCTTATCATCCTTATGTATAGTATATATATTCTTGTACCCATTATGTGTTACTCTTCTATCATATTGCCATGGCCTTCCTAACAACAAATGAGCAACATATATTGGGACAATATCACACAAAGTAGAATCTTCATACTTACCTAATTTTAAGTTTACTAAAACATGTTGACTAACCTCAACATCTCCTAATTCATTTAACCATAGAAGCCTATAGGGTTTTAGATGTTTAGTGGTTGGTAAACCTAACTTAGATACTAATAAAACACTAGCAACATTTATACAACTTCTACTATCAATTGCCATATTAAAACACTTATCATTAATTAAGCATCTAGTATGAAATATGTTTTCTCTCTGTATTGCATTTGGATCAGGAAACTTATTACTATTTAATACCCTACTCACAACAAAAATATCTCTACTAATTGGAAGTTCTAAATCACTTTTGTCATCCCTAGTCATGTTGACCTCTGACTCTTCTTCCTCAGATTCAGACTCTATATCTCTAGACTCTCCAATCAAAATATTCCTCTTATTAGGACATTCAGAAGCTATATGACCTAGTCCCCCACACTTAGAACACTTTATGTCTCTAGTTCTGCTAGGGCCACTAGTAGGGTTAGCAGCAACAGTTTTTCCTTTATCAAATATGTTTCCTACCTTAGCCTCATTACCTTTACGTCAGTAATCAAATTTCCCATTGTTCTTCCAGCTTCTAAAACTATTTCCCCCAAAATTTCTTTTCAAAGTATTTTTGAACCCAATTTTAGGTGGTTTAATCTGTCTAGTTCTCCGTATTTGACTTTCTATCTTTGTTGCTATATTAACCATCTCATTCAAAGTTCCATATGGATATAAATCTACCTTATCAACTATCTCAGGATTTAATCCACTCAAAAACCTAGCCATTGTGGCATTCTAATCCTCAACAATTCCTGTTTTGATCACCAACATCTCTAGTTCTTTGAAGTACTCATCTACAGACCTTTTACCTTGATTTAATGTTTGCAGCTTCTTATGTAACTCCCTATAATAATAATTTGGAATAAACCTCTTTCGCATTAAGTATTAAATTCATCCAAAGTTTGTATAGGTGGTTCTCCACTCATACACTTGGTTAAAACAAGGTTATAATACCAAGAAGAAGCATAGTCTGTAAATTCTACTACAACTACCTTAATTTTCTTTTCATCCGAATAATTGTGGCACTCAAACACTAATTCTATCTTCCTTTCCCATTCAAAGTAATAGTCAGGATCATTTCTCCCATTGAGTCCAAGTATATTAAACTTAAGGTTACCTACATTCCTATCAATTTGATCTAATTCTCTTTCCTGCCTATTAACCTGTCTTGGTCTCCTCTCACTATTATTGGATATTTGATCTTCTAGTTCCTCTAAGTTATTTAAAGGGGAAATCCTATTTCTAGGGTCCATGGGAGCCCTACCTAATACCCCAACATGTTTCTCATTTAGTCTATTATTCTGTAAATCATTAATCCTAATTTCTTGTTCTCTTATTCTCTACTATAGGTTAGCAGATAACACAGCCAATTAGGAAGTCATTTATTCTTGAAATGCCGTAAGTGTTTCTAATAGATCATTACCTGACACTGACACAAATTGGTTCACAGACTGGTCGTTATCAGACATATTGAATCCTATACTTTATTTACTTTATAAACGACACAGACAATCAACAAATTTACAGAGAACAACACACTTTAAACTAACGATTCAACTGATGACAACAAAATTGATTAGCTTATAATAGAGTAATCACAGTGTAAGTACACAATTTAAAGAATCTTCTAAAATAGCGCAAATACATTAGGCAATCGTTAACTAACACACAACAACAAATTCTCAAGAATGGAACGAGATTACTGTGCCAATAAATGTTGGCCATTAAGCCGAATAACGAGTTAGGACCCCTCTTCTTGGAGCCCCTACTCCTTTGTAGAACTTGCAACAAGAATATCAATTCTTAAGCCCGCGAATTGCAGGAATTATAAAGAGAAGTGGATAGAGTTTACCGATTATGAGGTACTTATCAGTTATTGTAAGGATTCAAGAATCCCGGACAAAACCTAATTGAGAAGTTCGTAATAATAGTTACCAAGGGTTTCCAAGCACTGTCATTTCACTAGGGTCACTTCTTTCCCAATGATTTAATCGCAATAAGAATCATTCGATTCTTGTCAGTCGCAAACAGTAAAACACCACATATGGAATCGAGGGTTAGCGAACACAAGAACTAACAAAAAGAACAATAAAATTCAACAATAAACGAAATAAACCATAAGGTTTTGATGATTTGAGGCTCTGATACCAAATGATGAAGCCTAGATAGGTTTCAAGAAGTTTCGCCGGATCCTTAATTGAGCATGGGGTTCGACTACACACGATAATCAACCTAAGGAATTTAATCCAAAGGAAGATCAGTAAAGCTCAAAGCTTAGTTATAATCAATGGCTACTGAAGTTGGATTAGCGAAAAGAGCTTCGAGAAGAAGATCAAAGGATAAGAAGGTCGAGCATATGAGTCAGTCGAGAGAGAGAGAAGATTCCAATGATAAAATACATGATCGAATGGTATATTTAGCAAAAAGTGTCGTACAAAACCTTCTATATACGCCTTATATATAGGCATATATAATACATACAATACAAGCCCATATACAATCAATGGGCTCAATTATAATATCGAACATATCAACCCAATAGCTCAACCGACCAATATAAACAAAAACAAGTCGTTAGTGTTGGTGACAATAAATCAACCCAAACGAAAAAATACAAGCTTACATTAATATAAAAAATGGATTTACAATTTAATTCCCAACAACTAATTTTTTTAGCTAATTATGGTTATTAAGGGCTGCATAATCCACAATCCTTCTAACCTAGTAAATATGGGTCGGGTGGGAGATTATGTGGGCAACATAATTTCCACTAGCCAAGTCATGCCGACAAATGCATCATATGGGATAATCAAAAATTTAATACAACAATTTCTTGTCAGCAACAGCATCCAGCAGCATCTACTCACAATAGCCTCATTTTGATCCACCTCCCATAATCTGATTTACTTTTCTAATTATCCACACAATAAGAAAAGTAATTATATATACAATGCAATATACAATAATTACTTAAATATAAATTATTGAGATACACATCAATGTTTCTTAGGATTCATGCACCATTGCTCCATTCCATGTGGATACAATATATGAGCATGCCATTTTTATCAAGATTCACTAGATGTTCATCAATATTCAAAGAATTCAATGAAGAAGAATCAAGAATCTTACTAGAACATCACTGGTGGAGTTTATTGATGTTGGAACTTGTGTTGGTCTTGCACTTGTAATGTAAAATACAAAAAGCCAACTTTAGTGCCATATTTGATGTGGATGATCATAAACAAACAATCTTCTACAATGCAAGATTTTTATTTTTGGATTACAAGTTGCAAAATATTCATAGAACACCCAAAAATTTTGAAATAAATTTTATGTTCCACTTAATGGCTTCGAAATTATGCTGTTGATCTAATCCATCATCAAGTACCTTCAACAGAGAAATCTCATAATTCTTTGAAGAACAATCTAAAACTATCCAAATATCACACTAGAAAAAGAAGAGAAGAAGAATAGGATCAAAACTTTCTCTTTTATTTTGATTTTAAACTTAATACATGTTATTCCCTATATGTTTCAACGTACAAGATCATATATATATATATATATATACAAATGTTGACCTTTCATTGATAAGCCTAGACAACTTATCTTATTGACAAAAGCTAAACCCCATGCATAGTATTAATATGTATATAGTAATTATAATTAAAGTTGATAAACATTAAAAAGTATACAATAAAATGACAAACATACATAAACATTAAATGTGTAATACATTGCATAACACATATAAATAAGAATTGTGTCTTATAGCCTTGTCTTCTGTGCAACTTTATAATCCTTGCAATTCCATTGCTTTGTACATAAAAGATCTTTAATAGTTTGATCATCTTAAGAACATATATTATACCTATAATAATTACATAACAAAGCATTAGAAGCATTAGGATTTTCAAGAATAAATAGTTCCATCTCTATGTATGCTAATTCTTGTTCTTCATCCTTAGAAGAGTGAGATTGAGGTTAAGCTTGAGATAATCTTAGTCACTAACTATAGATACCAAGATAATATTCTAATGAACCAAATAAATGGAAAACCTAGAGTACTTCAAAAAACACTTAAAGATATGAGCCTAAATGCTTACAACCAAGGGCCATATAAACTTACAATCTGCAAAAGAAAACAAAAAAATAAAAAATATATTAGAAGAAAATATTACAAGGTCAAATAAATTTAATTAGAGGATACGCTGCTCACTCAAGGATTACATAAGAATTTCTTTTGAAGCTCCTACACTCACATAACCTAACTAAGCTAAAAAATATGTCAAATGACTCAATTATCATCTACAAAATTTTACACATCATTTCCAACTTGTAGGATTGAATAAGGAATAGAAAAATAATACCTATTAATTTACATACATACTAAGCAAACAAATGTATGACTATCATGTATGATATAGTACAAGCAAGTCCACAAATGGTGCTCATGATATCAAAATGTACATTCAATGCTCCTATCTTACCATACACAAACTATCACACAAGGGTATATAGGTAGTGAACATATAAATGTTTTATGGAACCCTTTATCATTAGATTCTTATAGTAGAGGGATAAATGTTATATATCAACATATAGAATATGATAGATTACGATGACATGCCTGAATGAGAGGATTATATGACAATGAAACACTCAAGGGAAATATATGTTAACACAAGTTCCAAGTAGGTATATATATCCTAAATGAGCTATGTAACATTACCTCTCAATACCCGTGGAGTTCAAACTAAATAGTGTTACTCATTCTACTTCTTGTTTGATTCTGGTGCTTCACATTCTTTTATAGCATATGCTTTAGTACCTAGAGTTCCCTTATCTCATTCAATTACTATTTCTTCTTCTATTATTTTGCCTTTAGGGGATAGGATCACATGCTCCAAGTTATATTAAGGACTTATATATATAGTGAGAGGAATAAAGTATCCGTTGGACCTCATAGAGCTAGAGTTGGTGATTTTAACATAATTATTGGGATGGATATGGTGGGAAAGTATTTAGTGTTGATCAACTATGCACAATAATTTGTTGTACTCTGAGGACTAAATAATATCAACTTTACATGTGTAGTGTTAGTGACATCAAAGCAACTAAGTAGTCATTGAATTAATGGTAATGGTTAGTGAATTTTTCTATGAATTCCTTAAGGAAATCCCAAGAATTATACTAGTATAAGAAGTTGAGTTCACCATGGAAGTATTCCCAGGAATAGAATCTATGTCTAAGGCTTCATACTCTATAGCACCTGTGGAGATGAAAGAAGTCAAAGGTCAGTCGAAAGAGCTTTTAGGGAAGGGTTATATTTGACCAAGCATATTTCCATGAAGAGAACTAATTCTATTCATAATGGAAAAGGATGGGACCTTGAGCTTGTGCATTAACTACTATGGAATAAACCAAGTGATGATAAAGAACTATTATCCATTTCCAAGTATCGATGTCATGTATGATCAATTGAAGGGAGCCAAGGTGTTCTCCAAGATTGATATTCGATCATGCTATCATAAATTGAGGATAGGAGAGAAACCCATTCCTAAGATTACATTGCAAACAAGTTATGGCCATTATGAGTTTGTAGTAATGCCCTTTAGAGTCACTAATGCACTACAAATTTCATGTCTATGATGAAATAGATCTTTCATCTTTCTTTGACAAGATTTTCATGGTGCTCATTAATGATATCCTCATCTACTCTAGCAATTGAGAGATACATGAACAACATTTGAGGTAGACTTTACCCTTGTTGACATTGAACAAAAATTATGCTAAATATTGGAACTGTGAGTTCATGTGAGATCATGTGGCCTTTGTTTGTCTTATAGTCCCTAAGGATGGTGTGTTAGTGGATCGTACAAATGTTCAAGTTGTTTCTGTGAGGTTGAAACCCACTTCTATGAAGGAGGCATGTAGTTTTCTAGTTTTAGTTGGTTCCTTTAGTTTATTAGTTGTAAAATTTTCCAAGATCACTAGACCATTAACTCAACATAAGAAGAAGGATACACATTCTTTATGGAATGAGAGGTGTAGGGAAGCTTTCAAGGAGTTGAAAGGGAATTTGACTTTATCCCTAGTCTTCAAATTTCAAAGTAGGTTAGATGGTTTTGAGGTGTATAATAATGCTGAAAAGAAAGGAGTGGGTTGCATGCTAACATAAATTTTTAGGGTAGTATCTTATACCAAACAACAACAAAAGCTACATGAATAAAAAATTGCAATGCATGACTTAGATCTTACCATCATAGTGATCTCTCTTAAAATTTGAATTCACTATCTCTATAAAGTTAAGTGCAAGTTCTATGTTGACCATAAGACCCTCACTCCTTACAATATTTATCCTAGTGGGGATAAGTTTTACAAACACTTGAAGAAGCTCTATTGGTGCCCCTGCAAGAAGGGGGAAGTGGTAAAGTTTGTAGCCTAATGTATAGAATATTATAAAGTTAGGATTTAATATAAGAGATAGGTAATGTTGGTTCAACAACTTGAAGTTCCCAAATGCAAGTGGGATAGTATATCAACGGACCTCGTCATGGGTCTTTCAAGGACCTATAGTTGTTTTGATTCCATCTAGATCATAATGGATCATCTGAATAAGTCGATCATGTTCATATCAATCAAGGCGATATGGAGCATGGAGTAGCTAGCCAATGCCTATAGAAAGCATTCATTGAGAGATGATGGAGTTCTTAAGGACATTGTGTCCAATCAAGACTCTAGGTTCTTGTCACACTTTTGGTAAAAACCATAAGCTACATTTGGTACTCCATTGTGGATGAGTATGGCTTTTCATCCAACTATGAATGATAAGACTGAGAGCATTGTTCAGATGTTGGAAGACATGTTTCAAGCATGTGTGTTAAACTTCAGGGGAAGTTGGGAAGATCATCATGGCTTTATCATACGACAATAGGTATCTTGTTAGTATCAAGATATCACCTTTTAAATCTTTCTATAGTTTGGAGTTGTAGTTCTTGTGTTAGAATAACATTAACATGGCACTCGTGTTAGGAACTGAGATCATTGAGCAAATGACTAGGCATATATGTTTGAGTCAAGATTAGTGGAGAGCTGTCTAGGAGAAACAAAAGATCTATATAGATCTGAACTTACTTACTAATGGTTACGAAGTAGGTCATAGACCCCTTTTTGGTGTCTCTCCCAAGTTATGAGGTTTGGTAGGAAGTGTAAGCTTAGTCAAAGGAACATTAAACTGTATGAGATTCTTGACTGTGTCAGTTAAGTCGATTATCACTTAACCCTACTAACGAAGTTGCCACATGTGCACAACGTCTTCCATATATCTCAACAAAAGAAATATTTAGTGGATACTTTGCATATTATTTGACTAGAGTCACTAGAGTTTGATAAGTCTTTGACTTATAAAGAGTAACCAGTAAACATTCTTTACACCAAGATGAGATAGGCATGTATATATACCATTCCTTTAGAGAAATTTCTTTTTTCACGATAAGGATCAAAGGAGGCTACATGGGATGTAAACAAAGATAGCTACACCATGTATCTTGACTTGTTTTTATAGTTTTTCACTATGTGTAAACGTTTTTCTTTAAGGGGGTATTACTTTTACCTTACTTGTAATGATGTGATGTTATTGTTATAGTCTTTGAGGATGCAACCACTTTAAACGGGTAGTACTTTAATACACCACATTTTTTTAAATGGTTGAATGAGAATTACACCAATTTTATACCTCTGATTTTATTTTTGGATTATAATTTATTTTGGAACAAAGTTTGATTTTAAATCATGTTCAAAAATAGAGTTTATTGAGTTTTGTTGGCAAACCAAATGACTAGTTTATCATTTCATCAAATTTTGTTCTCTTAACTAAATCAGTCAACTCATTGAGGGAAAATTGTTTGACTAATGGTAGAACAATCAACTAGTAGACTTGAAACCATTGACTTGTTTGTCAAGCACATATGCATATACCAATAAGGACACTAGACCCTATGCACATAGATTTTGGACTAACTCCTCCAAGATCATCATAATATCACCTATGAAAATAAGATAATATATGATTAGGCTTAGAGATTATAATCAAGGAAAAAGTTTAGGTAAGGGAAGGTAAAAATGCAAGTAATCAATGTCGAAGGGAAGCTTGAATTTTGTGGAATGTGGTGGAAGGTATGGTGTTACCATGATGGAGTTATGGTGGTTTTGGGTAAGGGTTGGGTGTCTAAAAAGTGTTCCAAAGCAAGAAAGGGGGTTGCAAACTCATGTTGCATGTTTTGGTTGATCAAGCCATGATCTACGATGTTGTATGTGGAGGCTATGAAAAGGAATCTTGGCCATGCACTTGTAACATACATATGGTGAGAAAGAACAAGGGATGAAGGAGGCATGCGCAAGGTAGTCTATTGGATGTGTGAGCATACATGGGTGAAGTGTGTGAGTATACGCAATAGGTGATGCTAGTTCATGCTTGTGCAAGAAATGGTAATTGAGCCATGTGCCTTACAAAAATGCAACAAATGAACTAGAAAAAATGGTGATAATAGTTGCAATGGATAGAGATGGTCAATGACTGTGAGGGAGAGTAATAGGAGGATGGTTGTGGTTCTTGTCTACCTAGTGGGGGCAGCACTTGGTAGTTTTGATGGTGTGTGGTGATGGATATGGTGGTTCAGTTGTCAAAACAAAGTAGGACAAAGAAGAAGAAGAAGAAGAAGGAGAGGCTTAGGCAAGTGGTTAGCTTAATTAAGAATGGGTGAAATGAGATAAAATAAAAGAGGAAGGAAGATAGATGGAGGGTATATTTGTGTGTGTGTATAAGTACGTATGTATATATAAGTGGCTTGAGATAGGAAAAAATGGTAAAAGTATGAGGCTTATGGTGATTAGCATGGTAGAGGCAAAAGGGATTGGTAGGGATGATGGTGGGAGGTGATAGTTGAGATAGGTGATAGTTGAGATGAGAGTGATGGAAGTGTTTTGTAGAGGTTAAGAAACTCTCACAAAAGAAAATTAGTGGCAAGAGAAATGAAAACGAAAAGGAGAAAGAAAAGAAAACAAAAAATTCTTAAGCAAGAATTTAGAATAAATTTTGATTAGCTAAAATAGGTAAGATTAAATATATACATCTACTAGTATTATGGTTAAGTTATGAAATATAACTTGTTACAAAGATTAGAATTAGGTTAAGATTTCAACTTTAGGGAATTAACATAAAGCTGCAATAAATTTTTTTAGTATTATAGTTATATTAAGATATTAATTATACCAAATTAGTATTAGAAAAAATTTGGGGTATGACAAATTGGGTCAAGAGGGTTAGGAAGCATAACCCATCGATCATCAAGGGGTAGGAGGACCTTGACTTCATTGAGAGATAGGTCAACGTGTGAAGAGATCCTTCACCACCTATAGTTACCATGTCAACCATCTCAGAAAACTCTACTACATTCTCAAATCTTATAATACAAATAACTCATAATAAACATAAAAGCACAACAAGAACATGGAACTACTAAAGAGAAAAGAAGGTCCTTATTTATATTAAAGATAAGAATGTGTTACTATCAAGCAATTATTCTAGCATAGAATACTCCTACATTGATTGTTATCTGCCAAAACTTCAATTCATTCGAGAATCTAGAATCAACACTATTAAAACTCCCTTTTCAAAAATTAATAAAAACAACATCAAACGAAGAGGGAGAAGAAAAATGACATAGCATTTTCTCAAAATTGAATGCCAAAACAAAGACCCAAGCTCTTCAAACATTTTCAAAACTTTAACCTTTCCTTACATAAGATAAATTAGGTAGAGATACGACTAAGACTAAGAGAAGAAATAAGAGATAAAAATTTCAATAGAAGGATGGGGAATAAGAAGTCGCATCTATTTTTCCCACAGAGAAGAGAAGAAAATGAAAATGGAGAATTCCCCACACTTGTGAAATTTTCACAAATGAAAAAGGAGAGAATTTGCTATCAAAGATAGATAAGGTGACATGGATGTATACTATTAGAGAATAAGAGCATATGCATGGTGGAGGAGCGTTCAACGTAGAAGTGGGGAACAATTGGTGTAGGGACCGTTCCAAGAAGTGTTACATGCTCCATTTTACCTAAATCAGCTTTGTATGAAGATGTATAACTATTTTATTAATCTTTAAGAAGGGGAAATTTCCATTGAGGATTACTACATAAGATTTGTGAACTTGGTCTAGCTCGCTCCAAAATTTAAGACAAATAGGGCGATGCAAGTCCATCACTTCAAGATTAGCTTAGGGAACAAATAAAAAAAGCTCATAGTGGGATTGAATTTATAGATATAGTATGGATGTATGATGTAGCTTTGAAGGCTTCATATGTTATTTGAGCCTAGAGTGCTCATTTAGGAGTAAAAATAACTGCATAACTCAAACAATGCCGAATATGTCATGCTTAGTTTCACATTATTAGCATACATGTACTTACATATGCAATAGTAGATAAAATTCAAGCAACCTTTAGGCTTCATTTCCAATTACTCAATCCTTTGGGTTATATTTTTTCCTTATTCACATATAACATAATTCAATCATCTAGTTAATATTCCATCCAATAACTAATTAGTTATTTAAGCTATTATTCAAGTGTTCAACCAACTTTTGTTCCTTTTGGTCATTAATATTGCTACTTCCATCCTTATCAATTTATTACCATTTACTTAGTCATCATTCATATTTATCAAGTAATTACTTATCATCCATATTATATTATCATTGCGCACCACCCCATTATCTCACATACTGTTGAAGCCTATCTAAATAAGGGACATAAAGTATAGGTTAAAGCCAACAACTAAGTGGATATAAGTCTAGGATAAAGCCAATCACCAGAATGGATATGAGTCTAGGCTAAACCCAACTAATATGGACATAAGTCCATGTTGAAGCCCATCATTTAGACAACCACACCTATTACTATTGACACCTCTAGTACATCATCAGTGTCTAGAGTAGATAAGGCATCAGGACCTCTTAAGAGCCCACTGAAAGGAAAACTAACACATGGAAGCTAATTGAAGTTTGGGTATTCCTGACCCATTATCAAATCAATTATCTTTCACTTAATGTTATTAGTATATTATTCATATGGATAAATTATCACAAAAGGCCAATACAAAAGGAAGCATGACAATTTTTATGTTTATTCCATATCAATCCTTTCCTTTCCATTTTCCCAAAAATGTGTGTCCCATTCATCCTTGTATCATATTACTCACATTCATCTTATGATTTTATTGAAGCCGATGAATAATTTTATTACTTTTTTCTCATTACCATCACTTATCCACTTACCCATTCCATTACTCATATAGTATATCATGAATTATGATCCATTTAATCCATTGATTAAGTCCACAATTCATGATAAAATTAATATTTATCCCTTTAATAATCAAACTATAGTTCCCAAAGTTATCCTTAAGTATAAGCAAACCAAAAGGAAACCATGTGACCCAATCGAATAAATCAATCGGTCTGGACCAAATAGGAGATCAGTTGCATCTACAAATAAATCAGTTGCTCTAGCCAGCTGATCCATTTAGGTAAACCAATCAATCGATTTGACTCTACTAGATTGTGCTTTTCCCTAATGATGATTGGTTTAGGAAAACCTGTTCACTTCTCATAAATCAGTCAATCGGTTCAACCCAACAAGTCGATGGGTTTATGTAACACCCCAAAATTGACTCTTATTTTTTTTAATGGAAGAAGCTAAATTAAAACCTGTGAATTCTGGGGATGTTACCGCAACACATAGTACCAAACAAGTTTACTTCGACTGTTCCAGTACCAAGTGCTAAGGCTAAACAAAATTTATTGTCAAACCAAAACCAAGAGTTCATAAAAAGAACTAGAAAGATCATATTATAGAAATTAGAGTACGTGTAAAAGTTTACAATCAAAAAGAGTATAATAAATCATAAGATAGAAATCAGAGTGTATAGTTAAAGTTCCTAAAAAGGAAATAAAGTTTATAACTGGTAAAAATTAACTTTAGGATACACAATACAAAATAGAAAATCATAAAAGGGAAATCCAGCCATGCCACTCTCGATCTCCGACCTAGGTCCACACTCAACTCTTAGTCCCACCCGATGCCTCATAAACATCAAAGGCATCGAAATAAGTATCACCAACCTACACAAAGTCAGCTGGGCCTTCTACTCGTGGGAATGAACAACACCAATAAAACGGGGGTCAATACGCTATGTACTGAGTAAGGTAACCATGCACTAAGGCCAACACACAAAAACACAACCCAAAATGATAATACAATAGCAAACACTCACTTCAGATAAATAAATAAAGGCCAAATTATAGTCTCGATAAACTGATTATTTAATCTATGATCGATGATCATTTGGCACCATGCTTTTTATAATTCCATAGAAGTGTGGGAACCGCAATATTATAGCCGGTTGACCGAAAACATATAGGGCATAAAGCTCCTAACCACTATTATTGCCAGTAGATCGGAAACATACAAGGCATAAAGCTCCTGACCACTATTATTGCCGGTGGATTGGTCTATCACCGACTCTTAAGGTGTTTCACTGTAAGTACTTAGTCTCTTTCCTATGTCTTAGCACAATTAACTTTAGTTTGTTGAGTACGGAATCCCCCACTATTATAGTTGGTGGACCAAAAACATAGAGGCATAATACGCCTAACTACTATTATTCGTCGGTGGATCGGTGTCTAGGGCACCCCGCTCTTGGCCACTATTATTCACCAGTGGACCAGTCTTGGCCTAACTGAACAATCTTCCTCTTTAAATGATTAGTGCCTTATCGTGTCTTATTCAAAAATTCTTCACCCTAGACATACATGTCACACTCCATCTACACTTATCCTCCCAAGAGGGCCCATCCCATATTTTGAAACTCTACCCAACCCAACACTCCCCATCATTCTTTCTTTCTTTTCCTAGCTCACACTAGAGGCCCAACTACTAAGAGTGTGGGTCAAGGACCACTACTTTACACCTCCAAGGCTAATCAATGTCTTACCCTAGGGTTTTCTCCAAAAACTATAATTTAGGCCTATTTGGCCCATCCTACTCCACCTCTCACAACCCAAACTATTTTAACACCCCACACATCACAACCTTTAGATTCAACCCTAATTATCTCACTTTACTCCCTAAGCACATCTGTGACCACGAAACCCTAGGTAACCATACCAAACCCTGGCTATACATACCAAACCCTAGCATCCTCATTTCGACATATCACCCCTCCATTTCTCACCTTCCACTCTTATTTTTCCATGATGCTCATGCCCATCCCTGACATAATAATCCTCTATCCTCATCTTATACTCTACTCACCCTCATTTATTTTTTGTTTTTACAACCTTATCAGATTAGAGTTTCCTCTCAAACCCTAGCTCGGTGTCCTATACACACTTATATTTTCCCACATACTAATTTTCACCCAAATAACTCTTCCTTTGCCTTCCTCACACCCCAAATCAACATTCCATATAAAAAATTCACCTTCGTGAAGACTTTATACATCCCATGTAAAACCTCAAAGTTCTTCATGCAAAACCTTAAAACTCCCATGCAAAAGTCGAGATTCCTCCTTGCAAAACCTTAGATGCTCCCATGCCTAACCATAGATTTTCCCATGCAAATCCGTAGATTCTCCTATATAAACCCTAGATTCTCCAATGCACAACCATAGATTCTCCCATGCAAACCCTAGATTCTCGCATGCAAAATGCTAGATTACTTCGTGTAAAAGCCTAGATTCTTCCACTCATGGATCATGAAATATTTAGTCAAACCCACATCCCTTGGTCAACTTATTTCCCTTTAGTCAACTTATTTCTCCATTTTCCTTTTTCATCCTATCACCCTATATCATGACATTACATATCCTAGCATGCATTTCCTAAAGGGCTACAACACATCACATCATAATCATAGCTTATACATATGATACATATGCCATAAAATGGCACATGGGCATACCTCAACTCCAAGACACACTACACATAAAATAGTTATAACCATAAGCATAAGATATATAACACATCATGATATATGGAATAGAAAGAATACAAAAAACATTACACACATAAGGCCTTAGCTATACCCTTACCTGATACAACACCAGTCTTAGAGCACACTCCTACACCTCCTTAAGGTTTGGACTTGTCTCAACAATGAGACGAAAAAACTAAGGATTAGATTCCCTCCTACCAAAAATATTAGTATTTCCTAATTTATTCTAAGATCAGGGTTATATATAAAATAATAACATAATAATAGTAACACTAACTAAATACTAATATTGTTAAGGATAATAGTAATAATAGTAATATTGGAATAGGTGATATTATAAGGTTTGAAGATTTTACCCTAATAATAATAATGATACTAAATAAAAATAATGATAATAATAATAACGACAACAACAACAACAACAATGATAATAATAATAATAATAATAATAAGAATAATAGTAATAATAATATGAAATAATAATAATAATAATAATAATACATTATAATAATAATAATAATTGAAATAGTGACACAATAGGGTCTTGGCCCTATATAGTAATAATAATAATAACATTAATAATAATAATAATAATCAAATAATAGTAATATAATATAATTAAATATATAAAGCTTAATTAATTAGGGTTTAAGGGTTGAGAGGCTTGAAGGTACCACCTTGGGTTGGTGGAGACTAGCGGCGGTGTCTGGTAGGAAAAAGAGAAGAAAAGAGAGATAGTTGAGTGTTGGGAAAAGGAGAGGAAGAAAGAGGGTGGAAGGTGGGGTGTTTATGGTTGGGGTGGAGTAAAGATGGCAGCACAACCAAAGCTAGCTGCGCACGGGAGTGGTTGCGGTGGACAAAAGTGGAGGAAAGGGAGAAAGGGAGGAGGAGAGGGCAGAAGGGGAAAAAAGGTAGGGATAGGTAGAAGAATGTCTTCAAAGTTGTTTGAGAGGTGTAAGAGGCGGTGGTTACGATAGGAGTGGTGGTTACGACGGGAGTGGTGGCTAATAGAGGTACATAGGGCGGCCGAGGCAGAAGGAATGACTGATCGAGATGGTTACTTTACACAGTTGGGGTGGCTTATACAAGGAAAATCAAGGGAGAAGGGAGGTGTAGTTAGTTCGAGGGTGGTGTATGGAGTCTTGCTCCAGGTGGTTCGAATAGTGGCATTAGGTGACGACGATAGTAATAGTGTCTAAAAGGGCATTGGCACACGGGAGAAGTTTTCTAGGCTGCAAATAATTCTCATGTCTAAGATAGTTATGGGAGTATTTATAAGGCTAAAGGAGGGGATAAGGTTAGAGGGGTGATAGGAGAATAGGGCAGATAAGTGTGGCGCACCGACTGACGACAGTAGGCCGACGTGGATCAAATCATGGCAACTACGTTTGACCACGGAATAAAGAAAATAGTGCAAGAAGAGGGGAGGAGTGGTTGGGTTGAAGTGCCATCAAATCAGCAGCGAAGCGAGGGGAAAAATAGTCAGTCAATCAGGCGTCGCTGGCTGCGATATTTTCAAGGCATTTGCAGGTTGACTGGGGAGGAAGAAGAAAGAAGAAGAATGAGGGGGTGCACGCGTGGACCGAGTGGCTAGGTGAAAAAGAAAAAAAAAGAAGGAGGGAATCGACTACTTAGGGGAGGAAAAAAATTTGAAATACGGTGTGCAGGGCTGGGTTGTGCTGAAAGAGAAGAAAGAAAAGGGTGAAGTTGGGCCGTAGGGCTGGCCAAGGTTTGGGGAAAGGGTAAGAAAAAAGAAAAGAAGAAGAAAGAAAAAGGAGAGAAAAGGAAAAAGGAAACAAGAAAAAGAAAAATAGGTGGGTTAGGATATTTAAAATATTTTGGTATTTTGGGATATGTAAAAAAATAATATTTAAATAAAATAATATTAAATTCTCTTTTTAGGCTAATTTTAGGATTTTTAATAGATTTTTCTTAAATTCTATTTTAGTTAGCAAATTGGTCTAATTTTCTCTAATTAAATTGTTTATAAATTTCCTATTAGTTTGCCCTATGTACTCCCTCTGATTTTGGGTAAAATAAATTTTTTATTTATTTTTCATAATAAATCCTTAATTAGCTATAATTTTTAAAATTAAGGTTTGGGGGTATTATAGTTTAAGTAGAGAGTAAGGCCAAGGACTTTGTAGGCTTACCAGTCAATTGGTTTAACCTAAATAGTCTCCTTGTTTGCTCTATCATGGCACTAATGCATACATTTCAAGGCAATTCTAGCACATAAATCATCCTTAACCACATTAAAACATGTATTAAAATAGCCTAGTACATTTCCAATTAAATTAATTTCATTTTAGATAATGGAATCAACATATCCTATTTTTACAAATTTTCATGGTTTTTACTAATTTATACCACATATCCATCAAAATAACTTATGAAGGTTGTTTATACAAATGTCAATATGCAGAATAAACTTATTGAACTCATAACATAAAGTAATACTCTTTAATCATTTTATAAATAAGAATCGCTTTCCTAATCTTGGTAAAATCCATTTTTAAATAATAATTTCCAACTATAAAAATTGTCACCTTATGAAAAACGATAAAAACAACAACATGAAACATAAAAATTCACACCAAAACCTTATCTATTTTCCAAACTTAGAATAGAAGGAAAGAAGAACATACCAACTTGAGGAAGAATAGGAAAATGCTTAGATGTACCACTCAACCTTTTTCCCAAAATCTAACTCTTTCTTACCTAACAAATGAAATAAAAGAGAGATAGAGATAGGATTAGAGGTTTGTAAGAAAATTGATTACAAGGCTTGAAGTGTTGAAGGAGAGGAGTTTAATACTAGATATAGAGATTTCATTCGTTGAAACAAAACATATATAAAAGGGATGATTGGGGATATTTATAGCCAACTAATTAAAGTGAATCACAATAGATTCATGAACAATTCAATAATTCTACAATTTATTTTTTGAATTCAAGCTAAAATGATGGATTTCATCAAAGATATAATGACCTATTCTCTATAGGTTAACTAGTGTTTCAAAATAATGCAAGTTAGTTAGGCTAAAATTAGCATAGATAAGAGAGGTAATGAAAGGTTAGTGTTGATGTAATCTTTCAATTGCCAAGAGTCATGCCGAAGATCTAACCATTGATCTTAGAAGCAAGCATAAGAAAGAGCTGGAAAAAGACGAGGCAAAGGTAATTGCTCCGCATCAATTGTCCTAATCAACCATGAGATTGATCAAAAACAAAATTTTATGCTTAATGTAAGAAGAAAAAGGAAAATGATAATAATGATGTTTAGGGGTGGATAATGCTTTGTGAATGGTGATGTGGGTGAATATATGAAGGTAAGGTTTTATATGTAGAAAGAACCAAGAGAAGATAGGTGGTAAATGGTAGTCAACAATATGTAAATGTAGGGGGTACTAACTAGAGGAAGTGATAGCTAAGAAATGGGTTGGTATGGTGCATGGAGGGAAGGCGAAAAACTAATTGGGGTAGATAAGGGAGTAATAGGTAAGTTGATCGGGGGTCCCACTCATTAATTTAATGTGGTCTCACCATAAAGAATATAAGAAAACCTATGAATAAAAGGAGTAAATCATGGCAAAGTATATAAATATATTATCTATGGTGCACTATATGGGTAACACTGTCCTTTTTAAAGGAGTATCACACTTCTCTCATGTACTAACTCTTGCATGTTATTTTAATTTTTCTTGATTGTTTAGGTTTTATTCCATGTTTTAAACTTACAATGATGTTTTATTTTGTAACATTTGGGGATGAACTCTCTTCTATGGAGGTAGTGAGGTACTGAGGTAATACCCCATCCAAAAATCCTTAAAATGGTCCATTTTAGTTGTTTTATTTGATTTTTTTTCCAAAATTTATGAAAATTTCTAATTAGAAAATATTTTTATTAATAATCATGTTTTGTTCCTTTGGAACTATTTTTACATTATTTAAACCATTCTATAATTTTTTTATTTAAAATTCCTATAAAATAACTTTTATGGTATTTCTCACCTTTCTCACTCTCTTTCATTTTCCTCTTTCGTCGTATAGCCATGGCACATGATCAACATCATACACTCTTTTCCATAATTTACCAAATCCTTTCCATGTCTTCCCTTACTAAAATATACATCTCTCACCTCATCATACTTTTCTCTTATACTTAGTCTCCAGCACTCCACCAAGTAAGATTTTTCTCTTCTACCATTAAGGATCTCGACAAGATCTTCTATACACCCCATTTTTAATTTATTTTCACTCCATATCTTCTATGGTAGATCATTCCCTCCCTTACCTTTGTCAAAAATTCTTAAGTACGAAGCACTCCTTAATTATCTTCCATTTCTTCTATGCTAGGGAAAAAATAGAGGTTACCCCTCTTTTCCCATTATTTGTTAAATCATTAACTATTTTTTCTTCTCTTGTTCTATTCTTAGTTCTATATTGCTTGTCTTAAGTAAGGAAGGATTAAGGTTTTGAGAAAAGAAAAAGATCTTAGCGTCATTGTCTTTTAAATTCTTTTTTACAACAATGGTTGTGTTATGCCTTTTTTTATTTTTCTTCTATTTTTTTACTTATTTATAAAAAGTATTTTTGATGGTTTTTTATTCTCATTGGAAATAAATATCTTTATAGAGACCATAATTGTGCTCTCTCTAACAGCAAACCTGGTTCTCTCTAAGGCATTCTTTATTCTCTAGTTTTTTGGTGTAAGGGTTACTGTGAAGTTTTAGATATGAGCATAAGGAAATGTTTTAGTCTCTAAGATTTTAGAGCTTATTTTAAGAATTTTGATCTCAAGTATGAGTTTAGTGAAATTTAAGCATGATCTTTTGAAGTATCGACTCTACTATATGCCCACGTGAGTTTGTATGTGGAGTATTTTTTTTTCACCTTTTGTGCCATGGAGTCATAATAGGATTAAATTAGGGAAATTTTGGTGGTTATAATTATATTTTTTTCATGGCTCTAAGCACTATTTTACATAGATAAATAAATTTGTTTGTTGTTATTAACTGAGAGATTGTGTGCATAATAGCACATGTTCTTAGTTACAAAATTTTTTTTGCTTGAATAATCAGTTAGTTTGACGAGCCAATCAACTTGTCTTCATGAGTAGCTGATTGCTTTGCCTAACCCATCAGCTAGTTTTGCTACATATCGTTTTCTTAGGTCTTGTGCAACAAGACTAGTTAGCTTGTTTGCCCGATTTTGTTGTGTCTACTTTTTATTTGATGGCCTTTCTTTAGAAGTTTTATTTTAAATTTCTATGTTATTACAACATTTTAGTCAATATTTCAACCTTATTTAACTAGAAAATATTAGGAATCATAAGAATAATATTGTGATGCCTTGTGTTGTTAAGTTTGGTGTCACCTCTAAAAACCTAATTGTGGCTTGTATGCCTTATATTGCGTTTGGTATTATCACTTGGAAACACGTAATTATTTATGAATAGAATTAATTGTGGTTTGTAATATGACATGATAATTAGTAATAAAGGATTAAGATTTTGTTTTAACTTTTTTCTTTAAATCATTGAGTAGCTAGTCGGGAATTAGTAGGTAGGTCACTTTGATTGCTTATCTTTTCACCCCATATTTATTTCCTTCTCTACCATGTTAAGTTTAATAGGTGGTATGTGCATATCTTTGAAGTATAGGATAATATTGTGGTAGGTTGGGATGGCATTGGTGTTCAAAAAAGGTTAGTAACATATCTCTGCACAAGCCCTTTAGCAGTACATATGTCTATCACTTAGGCAGGTACAACCTCCCAACTTTATATGTGCATATCTAATGCAGTAATATAAGTTTGGTGAGGTGTCTTAGTACAAGCCTCCTTGATGTGTTGGCCCTATTAGTAGGTGCACTAGATGTGTGGTTGGTGTGGTATCCCAAGAGAAAACCCTTTGTAATGTCGTCTACCAATACATTGTAGGTGTAGTATCCCAAAAAATGCTATCCCTTGTGACAAATGCACTCATTGTGTTGTGTGTGTATTATCCCTTAAGAAAACCCTTCAATGTATGTTGACCCAATGTGATGGGTGTGGCATCCCATTATATGTGTATGCTGCCATAAATTTAGTTCATGGTGAAGATTAGGACCAAATATCTTAATAACTTGAAAGTATGCAATCACATAATGAACATTTATAATATAGTTCTTGTTATGCAAATCTAACATAAGATATATATTAGTTTGTATCCATGTTTTTCATCAGAGCGTGCCTTTTTATATTACAACCATGAGCTTAAGTGTTATACTTAGTAATTATTCTTGTTACCTTCCTACAACATGACCACAATTTTGATCATGAGCCCTTACCATGTTTTAGGTATTTTGTTTTACCCGTACTTACAAAAATAATACTACATTTATGTGGTCACTATGATGATTTGGTTTTTATGTCCTCAAGCAAATGATGATTTGTAGGGTTAGGAATTTCATCTTGAGTGTGTTGATGATGATTTATATCACTAGTAGCTAGCCATGACTTGGAGATTGAGCATTGTATTTTCATTTAGTTAAAAGCTTGACTAATCGGCTTGTAAATATTTTTAGCACATTGTTTTTAGGTTTTATTGTTTCTGTTTATTTAAACTCATGGCATTGGTTCTCGTATTTTAATTTTGTAATTTCATCCTTATATATATTAATCTTATTTTGTCATTATGATTGTTTTATTCTAGTGCATATGGATTTTGGTTCATTTTTTTCATTTTGTCTTGCATTAAACATATGTTGGGTGATGATCACAATTCTCTCCTTGTTGATTTGACGATGACATTCCCTACTTTTGATTTTATTTTGCATCTACATTATCTTTAAAATTAACTTTTTTGGTATAAAATGTGGGCGTCTTATTCGTTACATATATGAGATGATCCATTTTGAGTGCTTAAGTCTTAGCATCCTATTGAAACCACTCGATCTTTTTATTAAATCACCTAACTACATTAGAGATCAATCGATTGATTTAGTTTAACCCCTCATTGGGTTCAAACTGAGTCTAGACAATTAAATACAATAGAAAAATAAGTCAATTGTTTTGGCTAACCATTCAAATATTCTAGATATGAGTCAATTAGTATGCATTAAATAACAATCATGGTTTAGACCTTTAACAACAAACCATGTCACATCGATGTCATCAAACATTAGAAAAAGTATAATTAAGCATGCTTGGTTATAAAATAATGTTGTGTAACCGAAGAATCATTAAAACACATGCGTAAGCTTATATTTCCACAAACTAATACAAAAATGAAAAAAAAAAAAGAAGGCATGATTCATCACAAAACCACTACTATCATAAAGTCATGTAAAAAGTAAAAGAATTTCTTAATATGCACGAAGCCACATGCTGATACACTCCATATTTAATTACTAGAATGACTTAGTGAAAATTTAGGAAAATCCCCACCAAGGAGGGAAAAAGGTATCTAAAAATCCCAAACCTTGAAGATCTTAAAGAAAGATTAAAACTTGGAAAAAATATCCTTAAACTTAGTATAAAACCAGGTAAAACTTTAGATTAGGGGTAAAGGCTATACCACCTACAAATGTTGACATCAAAGAAAACAAACTAAATCCTCATTCGTTTCCTAAATCTAATACTATCTTACTTAAGAGTAAAATAAGAAAAAGCTATATGAAGGATTAGAAAAGGTGAAAGATATCATGAATGGGAAGCACAAAAGATAAAGGAATTGGGATACAAGTGATGGAAAAACATAGTGTTTTTGGTGTCTCTATGAGAATAGGAAAAATGAGAGTTAACGTTGTTATTATAACTCTTAGATGATGGGTACGGAAGTGGAGGGGTACACAATATCAAAACCCTAATTCTCCTACTCAATTTTTAGCAAATCAATGAAAACTTTTAAAGAAATAAGCATAATTTACTGCATGTCTCCAAGGGTTATAGCTAAACATTTTTTACAATCTATCTTAGATAAATCAAAATTAAACAAGGGAAAAGGGACAAAACACATAGGAAAAATCATGAATCATTGTAGGGATTTTATAAAATGAAATCATTAATTCAAACATTCACCAAAGAGATATGAAGAAGGGGATAAAGGAGTAAGATCATCTTCCTCCTTTTGTTAAAGTTTGGTGCATAAATTTCTTTAAGGTAGGGAAAATCTTAGATTAATTGTCACAATTTTTCAAAAATCATTTAGAAACAAATAAGAGATTCATTAATAAAATTTTCACATATTATATGCCTACTTTATAGGGTTTTACAACACTATTCCATTAAAAGAGATTATGTCTAAAAAGCCAAATAATGCAATCTACCATGCCTTATCTTCTAATATACTATATCACATATTACATATAACAGAAAAGTAACAAGATTTTTTATCCCCCATTAAAGAGAATAATACACCAAGTGATAACAAAAATACAAAAACAAATCAAGATACTTTGGTTGAATCTCCTCCTCAACCTCCTAAATAGCCTCACTGTCGTCATATCTTAACAAAAGAACCTTGACTTGCAAAACAGATGCATCTCTCAATTATTCATATCTATAATGTTCATTCAACATTCCTCATTGGTTAAATATTCAACTAATTTTATCATTTCCAGATCCATGACATGTCAATTATAAAAAACATACGTCCTTAATAGATAAATGCTGAAAATTTTATATACATAGGGTAATTTAATAGGAAATGTTAATTGATAAAAATGTCAATACCCTGCTCTAAGGTTTTTTAAGGCTTGAATTATCTCGAACTATGTGTAACAATACATTCATTAGAATATTTCTTTTTACATAGAAGAGAGCTCAAATGTATGGATACTCCTGCCATGTTTCTCATAAGTTTTGATCTTGCTAATCTCTTATACAGAATGCAAGGATAAAACATTCAAAATAAGGTACTAATAGATATAACATAAAGAGGGAAATATATATGTACATATATAAAGAAGATAAAAAAAAAAATCAAACATGGATCTAAAAATATATAACACTCTGCACAGAAGAGAGACTTATGGAAAATAAGAAAGAAAAATATATATATTTGGATAAAAAATATAACATCGGCAAGATATAACATATAGGATTATTCTAAACCCTAGCCCTAAAATAAAACTATACAAAGTCAACAAGACCCTCTCAACCATTGGTCTCTAGTAAAAGGCCTGGAAAAAAAAAGAAACAATGATAAAATCATCATGATGAACTAACTTATTAAACTAAATTTACAAAAAATAGTAAATATACATTCATGTATGATATACAAAACATGTTGAAGTAAAAGAATATAAAAAGACATGATAATACCTAAAATATAAAATAATTAATGAAAAACGACTAATCATTATAATTCATGACTATTTATCACTATGTATTCTTATTCACCTGCATGGCTAAATTCACATAAATGTTTAGAATATAAATCAGATACTTAATAATGATATTATGAAACATATACATATGAAATGTCCATCGATTATTCCATTTCATGTAATGTTATCACAATATCCACCAAGTCATATTTAATCGAAGAGAGAAACAATACTAATGTGAGATCACCAATGACTAAGACATCAATGTAAACTAGTACGACTAAGGAAGTATTATGAAACAACTTAAGAATGCTCTAAAATTAAGTATCGATACCCTATATAAGACTTTTAACTCTCCTTTAGAGCGGAAAGAAGCCTTGCTACACATTAATGGTGTATGACAACAATGTATATATAACAATAGTGCATCACTTGCACACATCACCCTTGAGTGTATCCTAAGGCCACTCATATAAATTCCAAACTAAGTTTAGCACTTGAATTATTAATAACTTTAAGATATATTAATGATGACCACAAGAAAATAAGCCCACAAACTAATTTTATAAAATTTACCTATTCGCAAAACCCTACAGATTCCAATATTCCATAGATATATGCCATGAAGCTTATAATTAAACACTAAGAAATTTTACTCTTATCGGGATTTACTATTTAGCCAAACCACTATTCCAACCAATTTACTATTCTAAGAGTCACATTAATGGTCAAGGTTAAATATTTCTTTAAATTAACACATTAAGTCTTCTAACTGCACATTTAATAAAGCTTCTTTATTCCCATCATCTTATTAAACTAAGGAAGAGATTCGATTGATTTTCCCTTAATTGATTTTTTTAACAATTAACTGTTAAGGAAAAACAATAAAGATGATGCAGAAGCAACCAATCAAGATTTGGCATTCATAATTATGGAACCAATTGTTTAACATTTAGCGAGGCTCTCCCACAAAACTAAAGACAAATAGATAGTTACGTTGCGAGTTTTAGATGTAACGTACCATACAAGCTACTAGGCATCTACGTGCATGCGCATAACATGTATGGAGTGCATTGCATAATGCATAGAGGAAATAATATGCAGCTTAAACATGCATATTAGTTTATTTAGTTAATTAATGAATTAATTAGTAGATTGAGAAATTAGATAGATAATAAAGTAGCATAAATCTACCTTTTGAAGAATATTATATATTCTAATATATTTTAGCTTGGTATCTTTTGATGAATTATGCTTTTTAACTAGTATCTTGTTATTAGTAGCTTGGATATATAAATCCATAAAACCCAAGATTGGAGATACATGAAGAATTTAAGTTGAATGCAAACTTTAAGTATTGAATGATGCGGGAGTAAAGTCACATGACATGGCACCAAATAAGATGGTTATGCTACTCCACTTAGATACATGAACATGGAGGTGCATAAATGGGATGCATGCAACGTTAATTAGTTAGCGTAACATTTTTATTAAGTCATTTATTATTATTTTTTATTTCAAGTCAATTAAGGTTGTTAGTAGTTAGATCATTTAGTATCTTCTAGCTAGTCTTAAGTTATTTATTTTTATTTTTATTTCTAGTCAAATAAGGTTGTCAGTAGCTAAATCATTTAATATCTTCTAGCTATTCTTAGGGAATTCAATGTTTCTAGGAAAGATTAGTGGCAAGATTATTGTAATCTTTGAAGGGAGCCTCGACAACTTTTGGCTATTTAAAGCCATAGAAACAGAGAGAAAGAACACAATTTGAATGAGAAGAAAAACCTTAAGCTTGCTTAAACCCGAATCTATGTGGATTCATCTCGTAAAAAGTTGAATCTGTGTGAACGATTTGTTATCAAACAAACTTTAATCTTCATTTCTATATGACTTAAAGAGTAATCTATCCTTCTACTTTTTTTTTACTTCGCCACCTCTATATTTTCCACCAAAAACCCTACGCGAAACCGTCAATCCATTTGTCCATCCAAACCCTTTTCACCACCCTTCAATCTTTCCATCATCCCTAAACACCTTCCACCTTTCCTAACCCTAAGCCACCATTTATCTTACACCTAAGTCTGAGACTCTAACCGTACACACATCATTGAAATTTGTGTGACTTCATCTGAAGTTTTCAAATTTGAATATATTTTCAAAACTAACCCTAACCCTGACCCTAACCCTAACCCATGACACAACCCATGACACATTATATCATTGAACCCTAATTAATGAATCATCATCCTCATTATCACATCATTATCGAATCATCATTATCATCATCTCATCAAATTTGAATCATCTTAAGCATTAACTCATCATCATCTAATCATCATCATAATATTGGTATCATCATCATCATCAATAACCTACCTTGTTAGAATATCTTCATCATCAATACATAACTTTAGAATCTTTTACTTGTTAATTACAACATAATCGAGAATTGCTTTTGCATAATTGATAATTCTATACTCCCACACACATCATTTTTTCTATCAAAGCCCTACGTTTGATCTATTGTGATCAAGATCCCATATTTTTTCAAAATTCTTGCAAGAACATATCTTTACTTCTAGATTCTTCAAGAACGTGTCTCTTCTTCAAGATTCTCCCATTAATTCATCAAGAAGCCACTAAAATGCAACACGTGGAGATGTGTTTAGAGAACTACCACTCGGTTTGTGAAGGGAGGAGATGGAAAACCAAGAGGAAGACTTAAGAAAAGTTCTCAAGGTCTTGGTGGACGAAATCAAGGAGGTAAAGCTACATGTGGGAAGAATAGAATCTTCCCAATCTTAAGGGTCACATGTGCAACTATAATGCCAAAGGGAACAAGTAGAAGAAGACCACATGATAAGGGAATAAAATTTAATGGAGGAGAGAGTGTAAAAAATTATTTAAGACCGGATAACATTTCAAGAAGAACCAACGATGATGTGGAGAAAGGAGTTTGATTTGATCTGCCTGACTTCAAAGGTAATCTTGATCAAAAATCATTTCTTAAATGGTTGCAAATTATTGAATCTATTTTTGAGTATAAAGAGATTGATGATGCGAAGAGGTGTCAAATGGTAATGTTAATGTTTAAGAAATTTGCAAGAGTGTGGTAAGATAATTTAAAAAGGAGAAGGGAGATAGAAGGAAAACCAAGAATTAGGTCATGGGAAATACTAAAAAAAAAACTTGAATAAAAAAATTGTGCCTTGAGAATATAAGAGAATTTTGTAAAGCTAACTACATTCAGGCAAAGGTTGCTTCTAGTTTCAGACTACATTAGATAGTTTTAAAGGTTAGCTCTCATTTGTGATATCTTAGAATGAGGAGAAAAAAAGGCATACACAATTCATTGGAGGGCTAAATATGAACCTTAGTGATAGGGTGGAGGTATATCCTTTTTAAGTTTTTGAAGACATAGCCAAGTTAGCAATCAAGTTTGAAAGATAAATGAAGAGAATAAAGCCACGAACAATTTAACCAATGCTCCATAGGTTCAAATTTCAAGGGGGTGTCGTCGCCAAAAATTTCTCAACCCAAAAATCAATATAATGTTAGGAATTTCCCTCATGAATAAAAGGGCAAGGATGAAGTGGTTGAGAAAGTGAACAAGCGATGCTTTAAGTGTAGAGTTTATGGTCACTTTGCTCATGATTATCCAAACAAAAGGGCATTAACTTTGAAGGAGATAGCAAGTATAAAGGCCTATGATGAGAATAAAGATCTTGATAGAGACTTTAAAAAAGAAAGTGATAGCTTGGAGGATGCTTCGAAAGAGAGCCAAGTGGATTGCTTTATGTTACAGAGGGTGCTCCAAGTATAACAACAACCTCTACTTACTTAGAGGGAGAATATTTTCAAGGCCAAGTGTAGAGTTAGTGATAAAGTGTGTGAAGTCATCATTGATAGTGGCTCATGCACTAATGTTTCTAGTGAGAAGATGGTGAGCAAGCTCGATTTGGAGACCATGGGCCATCCAAGACCATATACATTCCAATGGCTCAACAAAGACAAAGGTTTAAGGGCAACAAAATGAATTCTTATGTCTTTTAAGATTGAAAATTATTTTGATGATGTTTTAGCGCGGTTCTACCTATGCATGGTTGTAACATTTTTTTGGGGAAGCCATGGAAATTTGATAGGAAGGTTCTGCATGATGGAGTCTTAACGAGTATCTAGTGAGTAAGGGACAAAAGAAGTTTAGGCTAAAACCTAATGTATGTTGGGAGGATTCAGTTTTGAGGAATGAACGAGGGGAAAGAATCAAGAGCATGCAGTAAAAAAAGGAAGAAAAGAAGAAGGAACATGTCGATTGTAGGAGGGGAAGAAAGATGTGTATCATGGATTTTTTTATCCTTAAGGAGTGTGAGATGGCTAAAGCTATCAAAGATGAGAAGGTATGCTATGCATCGGTAGTAAAGGAAGCCCATCGAGGGGAGAATGCTAATATAGATCCAAAATTGGAATAATAATTGAGAAAGTACGCTGTTGTGTTTTGGGTTGAATTGCCAAATGGGATACCTCCTTTGAGAGGTATTGAGAATGTTATTGATCTTATGCTAGGTGTCCCATTACCAAATAAGCCAACTTATAGGTGAAATATCGGGGTGGCTAAGGAGATACAAAGATATGTCTAAGAGTTGTTAAACCAAAGCCATATTCGAAAGAATATAAGTCCATGTGGAGTTCTAGCTTTGTTGGTGCCTAGGAAGGATGGTACATGGAGTATGTGTATTGATTCAAGAGCAGTCAAGAGTATCATAATCAAGTATAGATTTTTTATATGAAGATTGGATTATATGTTAGATGAATTTCATGGTGCAAAGGTCTTCTCGAAGATTCATCTTAGGAGAAACTATCATCAAATGAGAATAAGGGAAGGGGACAAGTAAAAGACAACTTTTAAGACTACGTATGGATTGTATGAATGGTTGGTGATGCCATTTGGCTATGTAATGCACCATGTTTCTTTATGAGATTCATGATTGAGATACTTAGACCTTTCGTCAAAGTTTTTATTGTTGTTTAACATTATGATATCTTGGTGTTTAGCAAGAGTGAGTTAAGCACATACAACTCTTAAAGAGGATATTTGACAAGCTTAGAGAGGTGAGGCCCTATGGTAAGTTGGAGAAGTATGATTTTGTGATGGAGAGCGTGGTTTTCCTTTGTTATATTATGAGTGGAGAAGGTATTAGAGTTGATCCTTCAAAGGTGGAATCAATCCAAATATGACCTATTCCTAGTAATGTCCATGAAGTTTGATGTTTCCATTGGTTGGCTTAATTCTATAGGCGGTTCATCAAAGACTTCTCTACCATTGTAGCACTTATAACACAATTGATGAAGAAAGGAGAGTTCCATTGGAATGATCAAGCGACAAAGGCTTTTGAGGACTTGAAGACAAAACTCTCAAATGCACCAGTATTATCTTGACCTTAGTTTGATAAATTATTTAAAGTAACATATGATATTAGTGTTGTAGGAATTATGGGTGTGCTCTCACAAGAAGGGAAACCGATTTCTTTCTTTAGTAAAAATTTAAATAGTGCAAGAATAAACTATTCAACCTATCATCAAGAGTTCTATGCTATTGTTTATTGTTTGGTGACATGGAACCATTACTTGAGACCTAAATGTTTTGTACTTCACTTAGAGCATGACAATTTGAAGTATCTATATGGTCAAAAGAAGGTCACTCTAACACATGCTAAGTGGATACGCTTATTGCAAACATTTGTGTTCTCTACAAGATATGTGGATGGAAAAGAAAAATTTATGGCAGATGCATTATCTAGGAGGAACATGGTAATTACCATGATAGATGCAAATGTAATACCAAAAAAAATTAAAACCTAGAATTAAATAATTAACCCTCATTTAGGATAATTTAATTTTTAAATTAATTACTTTAATTATTTTGTGGACTTTTGGGCATATAAAAATGGATATAAATATTTAATAAATTAAAATAAATATTTTATTATTTTATCATACTTATTTTATTTAAAAAAAATTCCAAACCTATATTTTACTAAATTACCCTCTTAAATTTATATGTTAAATTTTCAGCAAATTAATTTATTAATTTAATTTATCTATCTATATAATTAAATATCCTTATTTAAAAAATTATTTTAATTTTATTTTTCCCTATTTTCCTTTTCCTTTCTCCATTTACTTCCTTTTTCTTTTCCTTTTTCTCCTTCGTTTCTTCCTCTCAGGGCCACCCAGCTTATGTCACCCCCTCCTTGCCTACTAGGCCGTCATCCTTCTTCCCTCTTTCTTTCTCCTTTATCTCCTTGTCCTTATCCAGCCCACCCTATCTCATTCTTTTTTTCTTTCCTTCCCCGCTTGGGCTAGCTTAACATCATTTTTTTCTCTCCCTCAAATATAGGGTCGACCCATCTCTTTCTTCCTCCTCTACCTAGCGGACCTACGTTCTTTCTTTTCTTCTTCTTCCCACCACCTCATTTCTTCTTCGACCGTCAAATCCTACAAAACCTATAAACCTCCCCCTCCTCTACACCTGCCATGGTAGCCATTGCTGCCTACTCACTCCACCTCTCCCTAGTCCCTTTCCTTCCATTTTTAGCCATATAGGCCATTGCACCAGTCTCTCGTATGCCCCCTTTTTCCGTCTTCTTCTTTTCCTTCCTACCACCGTGTATGCCTAAACCCCTATAACTTGTAGCCACCTAACCCAGCCACATTTTCCTTCTTTCCTTCTTCCTTCTCATCTCCTCATCTCCTCCTTTTCTACCCATTTTTTGACCTCCCTCAATTCCCTTTAGACCCCCTTTTTTCTTCCCTCTTCCCTTATCTTCTCATCCCCTGTTTTGCTTCACCACCTCCAACCACTACCTCTTCTGCCAAACTTTCTACCACGACCACCCCTAGCACCCCTTACTACCTCCCTAGACAACCTAATAACCTCAAATCACCCCTACATCCAACCTTCCCCTCCTCTCTTTTTCTTTCCCATTCTCGGCATCCACATTACACCACCTCCACAACCACCCATCTATGCCATTGCACCTCTATTACCACCATTACAAAAAATATTGCTTATGCCAACAGTAATTTAGTCACGGATTTTTTTTCTGTTGGCAAAAGATACTAATACCCACAGATATATTTTTGTGGGGAAGAAAGAAAGTTTTCCCTATAGAAATTTTTTATATGTTGGTAATAGTATATTATGCCAACAGATCTTTTACCTAATTTTATATTTGTGCGTATTAGTAGTATTATACCAACAAAACTAATACTCACTCATATATCTATTGGTAGTAGTATATAAGGAAGATAAATGTTTCAACTATTGTTATATTCCTTGACACAACATATTTATTCCTCTTATACATGAAATGCTTTTCTTATTTTCATAATTGCCAATTTTATATGAAATACTAATAATAAAATATATAACTAAATTTATAATTAACATTATAGTCATTGTTAATATATATTATAAATATGATAATTAAAATAATAAAAATTATAATAAAAGTAATTATCAATCATGTCACGCTTCGAATAACCTATATGATAGGATCACACTACTTGATTGGCGTAATGGGGGTCTAGGGGGCATTGTACCCCTAATTGTTACATCTTTTTGGACCTAATATTATTATAATTATTTATGTAATTATTGTAAAATCTCGTATTTTTTAAACTCAATTTCCTTAAATTTAATAAATAACTATTATTATTTTAAGAATTATTTTAATAAATATCATAATAAAAATAATAATTAGTTAAGTCGCTTTTTAAATAATATAGGATGGGAGTTTTGCCGACCGGTCAGTGAGCTTGGAGTTTAGGGGGCAATGTACGTAGTGTATCACCCTACTTCTTAAAAGCATAATATTTATAAATATTTGTGTTGATATATAATTTTTAACATTTAATTTTATTTTAATTAGATTATTTAATTTAAGTTGTATTTCTATTTTAATAAGTGTTTTGATTTATTTAAAATAAAAGTTTTTATCGGATAAGTCTTTTATTTATTTCGAAAAATGTGTTTACAAAATTTTTTGATTAAATATAATCTAATTAAAATTATAATTTTGTATAATTATTTTTAGATATGTTAGTATTTAAAAAAAATATCGTACTGCCCCCACCCCCTTCCTAATTTTCTTTCCTTGCTCTATCTATTCTTCCTTTCCTTATTTCCCGTTCCATTTTTTTTCCTATGACCTTCCGCCTGAGCCCGACTCCTCTGCATTCTTCCTCCTCCATTTCGTCGGCCACAACACCACCAACACACCACTTCGCCACCGCTCGGCCACCCCAGCATAGCTTACAGCTCATTCGGTTGTCGTCATCTACAGCACCATTCCAACATCGATGGAGTAGTAGTAGTGGCGCAGCCAGCAGCGCATGAAGATAGCAGTAGTGTGCCACCGTCCGGCCGTTACTAGCGTCGCTCTGCCACCGGCGAGTGGTCCTCTCCCACCGACGAAGCTTCACCGCCCTTTACCCACACTATTTTTGTTGAATTCTTTTGGTATATTTTTCCCGAACCCTAACTTTTTATTATGATTGAATCTTTTTTCCTATGACCTTGCATGTGAGCCTGACTCCTCTACATTCTTCCTCCTCCGTTTCGTCAGCCACAACACCACCAACACACCACTGCTTGACCACCGCAGCAAAGCCTATAGCTCATTCGGTTGTCGTCGTCTACGGAAGCATTCCAACATCGATGGAGTAGCAATAGTGGCGCAGCCAGTAGCGCACGAAGATAGCAGCAGTGCGTCACTGTCCGTCCGTCACTAGTGTCGCTCTACCACCAGCGAGTGGTCCTCGCCCATCGACGAAGCTTCACCACCCTTTACCCACACTATTTTTGTTGAATTCATTTGGTATATTTTTCCCAAACCCTAACTTTTTATTATGATTAATTTTGAGAGAATTGGCTTTAATTAAGGTATATTAGTTATTTAATTGAGTATATATGTATTGTATGATTGAATTGGATGGGCTAATTGTGTGGTATATGTTGATTTCTGGAATTTGGAATTTTTGACCTAGTTATGTTCGGATATCTCAGATTCATTTGATTAAGTTATTTTGGATAATTTGATTATGAATTATATTTTGAAATGTATTTAGTTTCATATTGGAATTGTCAATTTGAGAAATTCATGTGAAATTAATAAGAATTTGATTTTTAGGTCAAATTCTTGTAGATTAAAATTGAATTGTGTAATTGACTTAATTTATTAAATTGATTATACAATATGTAATATAATATGTTTAATTTCATTTTCGAACCATCAATTTAAATATTTTAGCAAGATTTGATCGGATTTGAAGTCTGGGCTCAAATACACTAATTATGTTAAATTAAGTATTTTATTAATTTATTTTAATCAATTGAGTATATAATATGTTATAAAATTGGTTTATTTGCATTTCTAAACATTCAGTTTAAATAAATTAATAAAATTTGATCAAATTGCATTTTTGGTCCTAAAACCCTAACTTTCAAATGAAATTATGGAAATTGTCATTTGTATAGTGGTTATAGGTCATCTTATAATGAGATAAATGTATATAGACTATCAAAGGTGTGTTTGAATTTTTCATGGGGATAAAGGGGTAATAATGATTATAAAATTTCAGATTTGGGGTTTGATGATTATATAAGGTTGGATGATATGTATGATGGTTCATGTGATAATGTTATTGAGATGGTATTGGATGAGACATCTCGTATTTTAACCCTACTAATATGACATCTCAACGATATGTGGTAGAAAAAATAATATATATATCGCTAATATTTGCCAATACTGATCAATACTAACGGATATTGGCTAGTTATGTTTACCAATATTATTTATCGATAGTTATTGTAAAAAATAGAGAATGTTTATGCTGCTACAAGTACAAAATATAAAGTATCCTCTATAATGCCCTAATATTGCAACACCGTGACTGTAATCATTACTGCAGTTTTATTGCTTGCCTGAAAATAAAAGAATATAAGTACTTAGGCTGATAAATAGCATTGGAAAATTGCTCCAAATCTAAAATGTAACGTATGGCTAAACAACTCAAAAGTTCTTAAACGACAAGTCTTATTTTAGTTTAAGTCAACCACTATTCTAGGCCTATTAAAAAAATATGGCCATGATCTGGATTATGGAGAAATTCCATTTCATATTTACTATTTAATCTTTATGTTGTGTCAACTTGTTGACTGGTGGTATTTGTGATTTTTTATCTGTAGGTTGGATGAGATGTGAGAAATAGGTTTGAGTTCATGGTAAAAGACACCCACATTTGCTATTTCTTACTAGTGAAAAGATTAGACTCTCATATTGTGAAATCACAAGGTGCTTCAAATTGTTTCTGGTAGCTTATATATTAGTAAAATTTTATGCTTGCAACTTGGCTTAGAGTATCCATCAAATCATGCAGGCTAATTGAAGCAGGAGATTAAATGTCAGGTTTCGTAAGTTATTTCAATATTTAGAGTGTAAAATGTATTGGTATAATATATCTTTAGCTTATGCTGCAATCTTGCCTTTTGTTTTCTACCTTCTATAGGTGATACCTGGGATACCTTTGCCTCAAGAGGCAATAACATGAAGCAATACCAGTGTAGACTTAAAGCTGGCATATGAAATATAATATAATGGATGTTTGTTTGGTTTTGTTTCAGTATTGATGATATGTTATTGTATTTTTGATAAGTTAGTGATATTAGGAGCTTTGGTTGTAACACTAATGCACAAACTTAGTTTCGCATGGGTTGTTGAATTTGTTAAACTATAGTCGATGCACATTTATGCCTTTGATGACTTGATAATATGTAAGAGAAGCAAGATGTCATTATTGAGTAGGTCACACGAAATAAATGCAAGAGTATCACTACTATGAAAGGATTGGATCTTTTTGGTGAGATTTGTTGCCTTTCATTCCCAGTTTTTATTCTATTTTCTCAATTTAGTGGGTGAATCATCTAACCTTAATCATTAGTATGAAGCATGTGATAATTAAGAGTGTTGTCTCAGGTGTGAAGCTTAGTGATGCATCTAAGAAGCTTGGAAAGAAGTTTGCTACTAAAGCTTATGTTGTTGAGGTTTGTGTTATCCATACTTTATATGATGATGTTATTTCTACTTCAGTTTCTTAATATCCGATTAACTATCTTTGTTGGTGATTTCAAGGACCAATTGACAAGGATCATATTGTTGTCCAAGGAGACATATCCTTTGACGTTGTAGAATTCATCATAGACACCTGGCCAGATGTAATATATTCTATTGTCTTAATATGCTTGCATGTTGTGTTTCATTCTTTATTTTAACAAGTTTTGTTCCAAGTGTTGTAGATGTGGACAATTTAGTGCTTTTTTACTTTCGAATCCAAAGTTATATACGTAGCACTAAAAGATGACACACATATTCTTATGCATTGAAATTGTTGGGTCTATTATTTTTGAAGAGGCTCAAATTGCCTCTTCTTGGTAAGGGTTTGACTTGTTTAAATATGATGAGCATTTTGAGCCTATATCAGTAGTGGAACTCCATTAAAAGTTAATTGGGAACTCTCAATACTATTTTTATTGGTATCATGTGGATGGTTAGTCTTTGCTTCATTTTCATTGGCAATTTATTTGTTGGTGTATGAAGTAAAATATGCTGATTTCACAAAATTTAGTTCATAATCATCCTTTTTCCTTCTTTCTCAGCACTGTGTTTTGCATCTTCATTCTTTCATTTAGTAAGTTTAATTTGGATGTCATGTCACTTTTCCATTTGAAGAGACCTTTCACATTTTTTACCCATTTGTGCTATCAATTTAAGTTATTTTTGCATGGCAAGTTTTCTGATCTAGTCTTTCTTCATTTTTTCTTGACTTTCATAGGTTCCAAAGACTTCAATTTTCTTTATTGAAGATGGTTGAAATGTTCGAGCAGCTTGATTTTTGGGCGTTGGGATGAAAAAATGAGGTGTACAAGATTATTTTTTATTATGGGCGTTTTTTTTGGATAAAATTCTCCCCTCTCATGTGATTTATAAGTGTTTAATCCTTTCATCCCAAATATGAATGATAATCTAGCCACTACATTACTATGCATCAACTTTACAATACAAAGGTGTTCAAAACTGATATAGTAATGAATTTAGTTAGCAAACTTTAACCCGTAAGTATTCTAGTATAGTTTAGTTACAGCTTCGATATTTTTTGGTGTAATGTACATCTGCTAACGTACATCCCAGATTAAAAGAATAGTAACTTAAGTAATATTAAAGGATAAAGATTACAAAACATGAGAAATTTAATAAAATAAAAGGAAAAATAGTTATAGGAATGCATGTTTAATTAATTAACTCCTGTTATGCTCTCAAAATCTATTCAAGGACTTTTATAGTTAGGTTTGTATAATAAATATTTAGTTAAACAATGATTCTCTAATTTACTCCATTCCCCCCATGTTGGCTTGTTTTTATTATTTTTCATATTTTTCCAACTCTACATTTATATGTGAATACATAATTAGTTTATCTAGTAGAAGTATCAAAGTTGTTCTAAGTTGATTAGTTTCTAGTGCTTTTATTTCCAACTATTGTATATATGACCTTTTTTTATTAACTACAATGAATCTTGTCATTTAGAAATAATATATGTATCTTCTCCCTTGTTCCCATTCCACTCCTCTTATTCCTAGCGGGCCAATCTTTTTTTTTTCACCGAGTTTTTCTAATTGTCCTAATTCGTCAACAATTATTTATGTTGTTACCTCTATTAGTATTACTGACTATTACACTATCGATTGAGCCGAAAGCTTGGCCTTAAATATCTCATCTATCTTTTATGAATTTGCATTAAGTATAGCGGAGAAGATATATATATATATATATATATATATATATATTATTAACATAATATCTAAGAATAGAGTGTATGATATAATCAAACTTTTCATACTAAGAATAGAGGTATCAAGACTTGACTTGCTATAATATGTTGCATTTGTATCAAACATTTATACATATTCTAGATAATTTCACTTATGAATATATTATGTGACTCTCTAATTTACTAGTTTCACCTTCTCTCTCTCCAACTATATAAAATATATTTTTAAAGTAATATATTATTTTTAGAAAGCTTTAAAATATATACCCTTATTCTCTAGCTTGTTGATATGAATTTAGATTAACTTGATTAAGTTAAATGCATATATATTTTTAGGGAATACATGTTGATGATTCTTATTAAATGGAGGATGGAAAGAATGAAAATGACGACAATGATGATGAAAGTGAAGAAGATGATGCTTGATTTATTTATAAAGATGCTTTTGTGAGTCAGATTATGAAGATACTCGATGCTTTTATTTGTTAGTTTAAAAAGATGATCGATTTTTTTGTATGTCAGATTACAAAGATGTTTGGTGCTTTTGCTTGCCAGTTTATGAAGATGCTCGATATTTTTGCGTGTCAGCTTACGAAGATATTTTTGTATAATAGCTTATGTTACAAGTTGTATATATAGTTTTATATTTACAGGACTGTTTTAGCTTTGGAAGCTAAATAAATAAGTATTTTGTACTACACAATGATAATTATATATGGTGTAGTTAATTTCATATCAGGAAAAATTATTACTACAGGTGGATATTGCAATAATAGGTAATGTCAATAAATCTTGTACATTTCGTTTAAGGTTTTACCAACAAGTATAAATGTATATATATATAAGGTTGAAATATGTATAACCAACAATATATATGTTGGCAATAGTTTTTAGTAACAGATTAGATAAGTATGGTCAATTTCTTTTATTATAGATATAATTTTTTGGATAATACTTTTAGTCACAGATATTGTTTTATGGAGAATAGTTTTAGTTACAGATATTGTTGTGTGGGTAATACTTTTAGTCACATATATTATTTTGTGGTTAATACTTTTACTTACAGATATAAGTTTGGGTATAAGTTTTACTAACAAATAAATATCTGTGGGCATTATTACTTATTCCCAACAGATCATACATATCTATGGGTAAAAATTTTAAGCAAAGAGTTTTTACCCACAATTTTGTCACAAAAAAATATCTATTGGTAAAAGCTTTTGCCAACAGAAAAATAGCTTTTACTAATAGATAAGGCCCTCTTAGCACAAATCAATTATTTTGTAGTGCACAACCCTTCTTCCCCTTAGCTGAAATTATCCTACAAACCCCTCAATTCTTCTCTTCTTTTTCATTCCTTCTTCTTCTCCCATCCTTGCACCCATCTTCCCAGCCCCACAACCACCATCCCCACCACCCTAAACCACCGATCATTGACCCTCAACCTCAACCTACACCTCTACTCTCTCCCTTTACCAAGTCACCACCCTCACTCCCCTCTACAAGCTCTTAACCCAACCCCAAATCCCTGAACCTAACCACCTCTCCCTCTTTCTTTCATCCTCTTTCGACCCTCATTACTCTTTTGTTTTGTGCATGCAGCGTGAGTCCTACTACTTATTTTGAGCAAATTTGGTTAATTTTTTAGGTATAACAATATTTAGTATTAGTATGTAATAATTAAGCTTTTTATAAAAATTTATTTTTATTATTTTCTACTTCAAATATGCTAATTTTTTATATTATTTTTAGTTATTAATATTTACTAATAAATACTCAAACCTTTAACTAATGTACTAGTAAGGTTTAATTATTGATGAAAATAAGGTAACCATTATACTCTACTAAAATGTATGGATATATGTATGATAGGACATAAGGGTTTTAATATGATTATGTGCATATTCTATGATGTCAATTGTATTGTGAATGGTAGCATATGTTGGTTGTTGAAATTAAAAGCATGTTAATGTCTCATGTGCAAAAATGATGTTTAAGGAAGAAGCCTTATTATTAATGATAATGTGAAATATATGTATATGACATGATAAGCTAATATTGTCATTTGTTGTAAGGACACTGATAATATGAGTCCTAGGGGCATTTTAGTTAATTGTCTTATACAAAAGGTATGGCCTAAATAATTATATGTGGTATGTGATAATGAGTAATAACCATAAATAAGAATAGTTGGTGGTGTTAGACAATGTGTATGGACCATGGATATTAATCTTTTATGTGGTAAAGGTATTTTAGTAAATTTGGCATAGTAGTCATAAACTAGAAACTTATATGAATAAAAGGGGTAGTATGTTGATTTAAAAAGTAAGGATGGCATTTTAGTAAACTTACATAGAAAAGGGGATAACTTGGTAATATTGTAAGTAAAAAGGGTATATTGGTACATTAATTAAATGAGAAGGGTATTTTGGTAATTTTTGTATAAAAAGGGATGACTTGATAATTTTATAAACATAAGGGACTAAAATGGTAAAATGCCAAGTAAAAGGGTATTTTGGTAATTTAGCACAAAAGAAGGAGAACTTGGTAATTTTGTATGTAAAAAGGGGTAAAATGGTAAAGTAATATGTAAGAAAATTATTTTGGTAATTTGGCATAAAGAATGATAACTTGGCAATTTTATGAATAAAAGGGGTAAAATGATAAAGTAATAAGTAAGAATGGTATGTTGGAAATTTCACATAAAAGAAGGATAACTTTGTAATTTTCTGAGTAAAAAGGGTAAAATAGTAAACAAATAAGTAAGATAACTTGATAATTTGGTATGTAAAAGGGGTAAAATGATATTTGAGTAGGTAAGAGTGGTATTTTAGTAATTTAGCATGAAAAGGGGCAGTTTGGTAATTTTACTAATTATGAAGAGCAATTTGGTAATTTTTACAAGTATAGAGGACAATTTCTTTATGTAACCAACTAGAAGGATAACTCGACAACTTTACAAACAAGGGATATTTTAGTAATTTTATAAGGGTGAGGGGTAAATTGGTAAATTATATATAACATGACTATAGATTAAATATGCCTCTGTAATAGGACACATGGGATGTTAAATAATAGAATAAGGGTTTATGACCTTACTAATACTTGTTTAAGTATGACTATGTATATTATAAGGATAAGGGTATTTTGGTAAATTAGTAAATATTGTGAGGATAATGTATGGTATGGGGTTCAATGGGTAATTATAGGTATAATATGGTGCTTATTTCATAATAATGTAAAAGGTTCCTAGTTTGTAAGTATGCATGGACATGTGTGTTGGGTATGTTAGAAGTACATGTTAGGGTTTAATGTGTGCCATGATCCTTAATATAAAATACTTCATTTTATGACCAATATGCCTTTGTGTCTCCATATTCATGAACTCCCCCTCGAGTTAAATAAATGGATCTATTGTGTTAAATATATGTAAAATATTAATTATGTAAAGTAAAAGATTATTAAGCTTGGCCTAGACTGATCCATGAGTAAAAATAGTGGCTAGGTGCAAGATACCTCGGAGACTGATCCATCGGTAAATAATAGTGGCCAAATATGTTCTACCCTAAGTTTTTCTAATACAGCGGCTATAATAACGGGGGATATCAAGCTCAATAAACCAAAATTTAGATGATAATGAATTATAGGAAGATACTAATTACTTATAGTGGAAGACCATGCGAGTTGGGGTCAGACCGACCCACTAACAAGAATAGTGCCCTAGTGTAGGGTACCCTAGAGACTGATCCACCAACAAATAATAGTGGATAGGTACATTGTACACTCATTTAAATATAATTCAAGAGATTCTGTTAAATGAGGTTTAAATAAATGGCTTATAACCGAAAGTATTAATTTTACATATATGATACATTGATATAGTATAAGTTTAGCTTTGGTGCGTATCCCTTTGTTAATATGTTATGGATTTGCTAAGCATATGGACTTTGTGTTTTGCATTCCCTATTGTATGTGGTGTTGCATTGTGATTAATTCTTTTATTGATTGTGATTTTGCATTATGTTATCATTCTTACATCATTTAAGTATGATGTGTTGTAAGTCGGCCCTGACTTTCAGTTTGGTATAAAAGAGTTACTTAGTACTATAGTGTTGAAGAGTTTTGTTTGTGGGCACCTACTTATCAAATGGCCAATGTCCCTTGTAGGTTAGTTGCATGTACTATTCAAGCTATTATCGAGTACAAGCGTAAGGATTGTCTGAAAAACATTTAGGGTTTCTCCCTAAATCTAACTATCTTCTTGTTTAAATATTTTACTCTTTTAACCATTAATGGTGGGTTTTATCTTTTATAATGTCTTTACCACACTAATTTGATTTAAATAAATGTTAATTTGAGTAAATTGTATTCTATTCTTTTTAGCCTTAGAATTTTATATAAGAACTGTAGGAGGAAACTAGTATGGTACTAAGTGTGGTGGTAATATCCTTAATATTAAAGGCTTTTGCTTTTGCTAATTTTTAAATAAAATAAATTTTTTTAGTATTAAATTTTGGGAATGTTAAAATAGAGCTTTTGGGAACAATATTGAAAAAGTGAATAAAGTATACACGATAAGAATAAACAAGCTTAGGAGTCAATATGTTTTTCAACCAGAAGATTTTGTATGGTTACACTTGACGAATGAGAGATTTCCTACCCTAAGGAAGAACAACCTTATGCCAAGGGTGGATGGTCCTTTCAAGGTACTTTGAAAGTTAGCAGAAAGTGCTTATGAGCTAGATTTTTCATACTTATATGGTGGAAGATCAAGCACATTCAATGTTAGAGACACTAGCCCTTATTATGGTAATCTAAATTTTGGGGCAGATTCAAACCAGCAAGGGGAGATAGATACAGTAACAAACACTCAAGAATCGGCATTCATGATTATGGAACCAATTGTTCTACATTTAGAGAGGAACTCCCATAAGAATTGAAGACAAATAGATGGTTACCATATAAGCTACTAAGCATCCATATACATGTGCATAGCATGCATAGAGTGCATGGCTACATTCATAGAGGAAATAATATGCATTTGGACGTCCATATTAGATGATTTAATTAATTAATTGGTATTGTTATAAATTAGCTAGAGAATAAAGTAGTAAAAATCTACCTTCTGAAGAATATTCTATATTCTAGTATCTTTCAGCATATTCTATATTCTAGTATCTTTTAAGTAGGTATCATTTGAAGAATTATGCTTTTTAGCAAGTATCTTGTAATTGGTAGCTTGGCCATATAAATCCATAAAACACACAATTGAAGATATATGAAGAATTGAAGTTGAATGCAAATTGCAAGTATTAAATTATTTGTGAGTTCATCTCATGTTTAATAAAATATGCGTGAACGATTAATCTTGAAACCCTTAATCTCTTCATCTGTGTAAATTAGAAATGAATTAATATCTTTAATAAACTCTATAACCTATGCCCTTCTAGCCATATCCATTATCAAAACACATTCTAAAATTAAAACCCTAATTTGAAACTCTAACCCTATGTTTCAAACAAAACCATAACCCCAAACCCTCATTTTAGAAACTAACCTTAACACACAACACCTTCTATCATTAACCCCTAATTACTAAATCATCATCTTTTTTATCACAACATTGTCGAATAATCATCATCATCATCTCATCAAATTTGAATCATCTTAATCATCCAGTCACATCATCGAATCATCATAACAATATTCGAGTCGTCATCATCATTATCCTACCTTGTTTGAATACCATCATCATCAATACATCACTTTCAAATATTTCATTTCTTTATTATAACACCATTGAGCATTCGTTTTATATAATTGATAATTCCATACTCCCACATATATCAAAAGATCTACAAAATCAAGGAAAAAGTATAAAACAAAACAAATTCTAAAAAATGGAGGAAAGATGAAATGCCCCAAAAATTCCTAAATTTAAATATTATATTTAAATGCGGTTTTATTATAAAAATTAATTAAATATATTATTTTATTAAAATAAAAGGAAATTAATTAGGATAAATCAAGAAGAAATTTATAACAGTTTTATTAGGAGAGAATTTAGATATTTTAACTAATCAAGGGTTTTAATTAGGGAGTTAATTAAATAAATTATATTATTTAAAATAGGAAGGAGAAAATAGTTTGAAATTAATATTAATTTTATAAATAATTTAATGGAACAAAATTAGGGTGTTTTGCTAATTAAAATGGAATTTATGGAAAATCTATTAAAAATCCTCATTTAGCCTAAAAAGGGATTTAAATATTATTATTTTTAAATAACCCAAAAATCCTCATTCGTTTTATATAATTTCTTTTTCCCATTTTTCCTTTTTCCTTTTTTCTTTCTCCTTTTTCTTTCTTTCTCTTTCTTCTTCCTTTGGTTTTTCTTTTTCTCTTCTCTCTGGACTAGGCCTATCTCGGCTGTGCAGTTTCCTTCTCCTTTTCTTTCTCTACCCGCAGCCCTGAATCGCTAGCTACTTCTGCGTGCACCCAAACACAGAGTTTTGTCCATTTTAATTACGAGACGACGCGTCTCATTTAATGAAGAAGTAACCGGCGCCAACCGGCCCGGTTCTCCCTTTTTCTTTTCTTTTCCCCAGCCGACCGGTCCGCCTCCTTTCCTTTTTTCTTCTTCCTCCGCCCTCCTCCGTCGCTGCACTGCAACCTTTCAACGCCGTCAATGGAATCTCCAACTACGGTGATTAATATCGACCCTTTCTTGCCTCATTGTCTTCCTCTTAACTTCAGGAATAAATTGGCATAATTATTGGACGTTAAATCTTGCCTGTTTCTTCTCCCCAACCTCGCGAAAATCTGAAGCAACCCAAACGATGGCCGATCAATTACTGCCACTGGCCACCCAAATTCTCGCACCTAATACGTTCTTGCCGACCCTCAAGACCCTATTATCCCATCTACCATCTATAAATAGCCTTGTTATAGGAGTTTTTAGAGTTTTTCTTCCCCGAGACCCTAAGCTCGAGTTGCCGGCCACTGCAACTTAAGACGCGTATTCCGCAGCCATTAGCCAAACTCAATGCCACCGCCACATCCCAAATTCTTCCCTGCAACGCCCTCTAGTTAACCAAACCATTTTCAACCTTCGATTCTTCTTGTACGAGCCTCTATAACCGTGTAAAGTTGGCTGCTCGTTTCGCCAGAATTTTACCCCGAAACCTTAAACCACCGTCCACCAACACCGCCGCCGCCGTGCACCACCGCCAGTGCCGCCTATCCCCACCAGCTCAAGGTTGAACCCTAGACCCTCTCAACCATTTTCCATATTATTATAAGCCTTGATTTAATTTATTTCAATTATTTGCATATAAATACCATTATTATTATTCTTAATATTTATATTCTTAATATATTTTATTATTAGTAGTAGTAGTATTATTGTTTTTATTATTGTTTATGTTGAGGGTTGAAGCCCTATTGTATTTTAATTTGAATTTATTATTATTCCCTTATTATGTCTATTTCTACTATTATTAATAGTAATATGTCATAAGTATAATAATTATCATTATTTTATATTTCGAATTTCTATTGTTCTTATAACCATTAATAATAATACTATCATTATCTTTATTATTTCAATATTATGATATATGTTATTAATTTTATTATTTATATTAATAAATAGTAAGTCATTATTTATAAGTAGGGTCCAAACCCCACTTTAAATGTTAAAGCTTATATATTATTATGATTATTATTATTGTTTACATTTACTCATATTATTTTGGGTGAAGGGTAGAAACCCTTATATTACCTTTTTATTTTGAGCTGCATTAGTCTTATTATTAATATTCTACTAGCATTGTGTAGAGTCAATTCTAATATAATAATTTTTAATTAAGAATAAGGTCTTGGGATAAGTTAGAAATAATAGCATTCTTAAGAGAAAACCTAATCCTAGTATTTTCCCATAGTTGGTGAGCCCAATCAAAGCTCTCAAGTAATATAGGAGGCGTAGGAGCTTGCTCCAAGAACGGTGACATTTTAGGTAAGGTTTAGTAAGGCCATTGTGTGCTTATATGCATTATGTGCTTCATATGCTATGCATTCTATGTTTATGACTATTAATTATGTTGTATATGATATGACGTGTAGATTGAAGTATGTTGTGCATGGCATGTCTATTATTTATGTATGATAATATGTGTTGTGACCTGTAAGACATGCATGAGAGGATGTCTATGTAGTTTGTGTGGAAGAAAGGATGAAAAAGGAGGATGGGGAAAGAAGTTGACTAAGAGAAGTGAGTTTACCTAATTTTATGGTGTTATAAGGAATAATCTAATGCATGGTTTTATGTGGAAGAATATAATTTATGGTTTTATGCGGAGAATATAATATATGGTTTTATTTAGGAGAATCTAATTTATAATGTTATATGGGAGAATCGAAATTGTGATTTGATTAGGAGAATCTAATTTATGATTTGTTTGGGGGAATCCAATTTATGGTTTTGCTTGGGAGATTATAATTTATGATTTTATATGGGAGAACCTAACTTATGGTCTTATATGGAAAAATCTAATTTGTGGTTATGAATGGGAGAATCTAATCAATTGTAAGGTAAGGACAAATATTTGGGTTTTATATGGTTTGAATTTAGGTTTGGTATGGGTGAATCTTTGGTTTTGTGTGGATTGAATTTAGGGTTTTCTATGATGTTACTAAGGTTTGTATGGTGGTATTTAAGGTTGGTATGGTGGTATTTATGGTTTGTATGGTAGTATTAGGGTTGTATGGTGGTAATTATAGTTGTTTGGTGGTATTAGGGTTTACATGTTGGGATTGAGAGTTGGATGGTGTTATTAAGGTTTGCATGGTTGAAATTAGGGTTTCACATGGAATTCTAGGGTTTGCATGAAAAAGGTTCGAAGGTTTGCATAAGGAGATTAAGGTCTGCATGGGTATGATATTTACATATGGAAAGTTAATTTGGGATGTAAGGAAGGTAATGTAAGTATTATTCGGGTGTTGAACTATTTTGGATGGAAATTAGTATGTGGAGCATTATGAGGGTACGTAAGAGACAGAATTAGGGTTTGGAGTAATGAACTCTGTGTTGTTGTGATTAAATAGGGTTGGAGTGGATAATTGTGGTTTGTTATGATTAAGTAAGGCGTGGAGTGGCTAATTATGGTTGTTATGGTCAAATAGAGTTTGGAGTGGTTAACTATGGTTTGTTGTGGTTAATTGGTGGTATGTAGTGGCTAATTAGGGTTTTTAGGTTATCATGTGTATGTGGTGATTAAAGTGTAATTTGATGGTGGAATTTTATGACTTGTGATGTGTGAAGTGTAAAGAAAATGATTCGTGCATGTCCATGATGAAAGCTTTTTATAAGATACTTAAGACACTAATTATTTAAAGTGGAAGATCGTTGGGACGGGACCAACCGATCCACCGGTTCGGAATAGTAGTTAGGGTTTTTACCCTATGTGTGACCAATTCACCTGTTATAATAGTGGTTAGAGCAGGATGCTCTATGCGTAAACCGATCCACCGGTTATAATAGTGGGGGTTCCCGAGCTCAACAACCGCAAACCAGAGTTTTGCTAAAATGCCTAAAAGATACTAATTACTTACAGTGGAACACCATGCGTGCCGGAGCCAACCGATCCACCAATTAGGAATAGTGGTTAGGACGCGTAGTCCTATGTGTATCCGATCCACCGGCTATAATAGTGGTTAGGGTATGATACAATATGTGCCTCCGATCCACCGGCTATAATAGTGGGGGCTTCCGTATTCACATGGATTTGATATAAAAAGGCATGATGTGTATCGAATTCCGATAAAAGATTAATTAAGTAATTAATCTGGACTATGATTGGGCCTTTATGTATGTACCTGAATGATTGGTCGATATTATGATATGATGATGGTCTTTATGATCTTTCATTCTTATGCATGATTTTATGTGCTTATGTGTTGGCCTTAGTGTTCTGTTACCTTACTCAGTACGTAGCGTACTGATCACCCTTTTCATGGGTGATGCTCATTCCCCCGAGTAGTATGTGATACGGACCGCACTTCATCAACTACTCCTCTCCTTTTACTTTTTGGTAATCGTATCTTGTTGTCTCCTCACTCATATAATTCCACGTTTTCCATCTTCAGGGTAAGTTGGGATCCGAAGCCAGATTGAGGAGTGGAGGCAACAAGCCTGGGCAGAAGCACTTTTGAACTGTGTTTTTGTAATTAATTAAGCTTGAATGTGTAACATGTGTAATCATGGTTGGAACATTAATATTTTGTAGGGTGTGTGTGTTTAATGGCCGATGATGATTTTACCCTAATTTTTGGAAATCCCATTGATAGTCTCGGGTTAGGCGGAGTTGGTTATCAATGGCCGCCCCCGAGCCTAAATGAGTATGGGTAACTTAGTCCTTGTTTTCCTATTTGCATTGGATTCAGGATCGGTATTATCCTGTTATAATCGCCTCTTGAATCTAATGAAAATAGGAGATTTGTGTTAACCTCCTTTTAAGCTAAGTTGGACTAAACCAAAACTTGAGCCCAGGACCAAGTTTTGGCCCAATCGGCGGGTGACTCCTCGTGCCCTAGTTACCCACCTATTTAAGCTCTCTTCATCCTCGGGGAGCGCCGATCACCTTTTTCCTTTTGTTCCTCTCCTGGTGGCTCGACCCCTTTTCTCTGTTCAGCCCTGTCATCGACCGTTGGTGGTCACCATCGACGCACGTCCACCTTTGCCTGCCCCGGATCTTGTCCCTGACACCAAATCTGAGGCCCTAGGTCAACTGTTTTCTCACCCTTGCCCTCTGTCCCTTTTTTTCAGTGTTCGATTCCCGTCATATATAACGGGTGGGATTTGCTTGTAAGGGTTGAAGGTTTTTGGAATGAAATTTCTTGGGTTTTCTTGTTAACTCGCGCACAATTCCGTTAAAGTATCAATGTCTGGCTTGGAGATTACTTCGGTTCAGGGGGAAACGAGTACGTTCCCGACCCCCGTTTAACGGATCGAGTACGATCCGGCTAGTCGGGTTCGTTTCAGTAAGCCCTTCTGAATTTGTGCAGGTGGGCGACACATCAGTTGGGGCTGATTGTCGAGCATGATTTGGCTTAAAGTTCTAGAGTGTCATGGCAGTAATTTTCTTCGTGTGATTTCATCTCGTTATGATACTTCTTTTGATTCGCTTTTACTCTATTCAATTTGTTACTTTGTGTTAAGTGTTTCGACTTAACCATTTATAAATTGTAAGATTATTCCCTTTGAGGAATTTTGATTTCGCACTCTAATTTCTATTTTAGTATTAATTATGATTCTTTATGTGCACTTTGATTTTAATGTATGATCTTTCGAGTTCTTTTATGAACTATTAGTTTGAGTTTAATGTAAATATTTTCTTTAGCCTTAGCACTTGGTATTGAAACGGTCGGAGAGAACCGGTTTGGTACTAAGTGTGGCGGTAACATTTCCAGAATTCATAGGCTTTAAGTATTGCTATTTTAATTCTTCCACAATTTAAAAAACAATTAGTGAATTTTGCGGTGTTACAAAAGGTTTCAAGTTTTCCGATGGCATGTTTGTGATCAAAGTGAATGAAATTATGATGGAGAAAAGAGGTTGAAAGAATATTTGGGTTAGTTTTGATATCTAGTTAATAAAGGTATAAATGAGGTAAAAATTAAAAAAAATATTAATATTGTAGCAATCTTATGATTTTTTATAGTGCTTTAGTAAAAAAAAAAGGTCTATAATTTTGTTTTACATATTTTAGGAAGGCAGGATAACTTTTTTTATTGTTATTATCAATTTAGGTATAGGAAAATTTAGTATTGGTAGCTAATTATGAATTAAATTTGTTGAATTTTTCTAAAACTTATAAAATAGTTTAAACCCATTTTTATTCCATAAATCCCTTAAATATGAAAAAATATAATTTTCTTTAATGTTTTGTAAATATTTGTTTGCTAAAATACCTATTAGTGAGCTTAAAAAATAAAAAAAGGGAAAAATGTGTTTTCTCATACAAATCTTCATTTAAAATTTTGAAATGGATTAGGAAACTTAAAAAATGCTAAGGAATTAAAATATGATTAAATAATAATGTTTAGAGAGAATTTTGTAGCTCAAAAGTAAAATAGAAGCCTTGCATGAATCAAAACCATAAGAGGGGTTAAACAATCAACAAAGCATTTTAAAAACATAATGAGAGTAAAAGTGATGTAAAAATATTTGATTAAAAATATGTATTTTTATAATTATAAAAATTTTCTTTTTAAAATATGGCATCTTCCATCACTACCACTTCAAAACAACTTAGCCTCCGAGGTTAGGGAAAATAAGAAAAACATGTCCACAAATATGTCTGAAGACATGCAATGGGCTACTACCCCATTGAAAGAAACCTTATTGAGAATGAATTTCACCAAATCAAAATGCTCATCAATCTAGCATCAAATCTCATTTTCCATCTTCCTTGTAGTATCCCTTTTACTAATGTGAGTACAAATTACCTTCAATAGCAAGACCTCCCAAGACCATGTCTATCAGGTTTTCTAATTGATGATTGAACCTAGTGTGTTAAGAGATTTCAAATAATCACCAAGCTAAATTTCATTATAATTTAGCACATGTGATGAATGCATATTTTCGTGTATTTAATACACTTTTAACCTAATTTATTAGTCTTTTATTTGAACAACAAATGAGGATAATTATAGTTTTTTTCATAATTTATATTAATATTATTATATATTTAATTATTTGAGCTAAATGATATAAAATGATTGACGTATATCATGAGATAATTAATGAATTATTTTCGTTTTATTTTATTGGTATACTTTTCCTTATTAACAAAAAGGTATGGCCTCAAGGCCCAAAATATAATACCTACATTTTACCAACAAAAATTTTTATTTTTGCTAAAGCAATTATTACTAAATTAAATAGTGTTCCCCTCATACTTAGCAAAAGTCTAGTTCCTCACCTTTCTTACATTAAGTGCTAAGGTTAAAAAAAAACTCATCCAAATAATTTGTTGGAAATATAAATTATACATAATAGAGTGACAAAAAATTATCATAGTACAATAGTATAACTAAAGTACAGTATGAGACTTAAGAGTCCAAAGGAATGTCAATCATAACAAAAACTTAGACCCGAAGCTACTACTCCAATTTTCCTTAACACTTAGATGCTAAGATCTATTTTGAGAATGGAACATCTTCCTAATTACTCCACTTGTGCTACTTGAACATGTAAGCTTTATGATATTCCATAGCTCTCATATAGTCATCTATAAAAGTAGTATTAGTATGAATTCCTTGTATTGAATAAATCACAATACCACATAGGTGGTAGCATACCAACATTCCTCATAGCCACATATAAAAAAAAATACATACAAAAGAAAAAGGCATGAATCATATAAACAATAGACATGGAGAAACATATTGCATAGTCTGTGTCTCAATTCAATAGTAAAGCATACAAAACCATGTCAAATCATTTCAAAGGGTCAAGTAATTTTTTATTAGTTATGTACAATATTATCCTAAGGGTTAGGCACTAAGGCAACTATCAAAACAACAATCTAATGCAATACCAGGGTAAGGTACTAAGGTGACGACCAAACAAACAAATCAAAAATAAACAAAGGTAGGGCACTAAGGCAACTATCAAACCAAAAATCCATCACAATTCCATGGTATGGTACCAAGGTACCTATTGAGCCAATAATGCACTTCTTTTATTACATAAAAAATATTTCCATTTTAATTCCTTACAAGAGAGGGATGCAAATAAACCGTAGGACACAACAATACATCTTGTCATATTAGAGCCTGAATGCAACACAATACCCTTACTTTGAACCTAGGAATATATTGGTACACTTTGTCATATTAGTGACCAAAAGAAACATGTTATCCTTGCAACCTTTTCACCTAGTCCTTAAGTATAGATACCCCCTATATGGCATGTAGGTCACCTATAGTATAGAGTAGGGCCTTAAGCTAGGTCACATTAGCATATTAGTGAACTAAAAATGAGGGCTAAAACCTCACCTCTAAGGTAGAGAACCCTAGAGGGAAACCATTCTCAACTGGACGTATTTCACTTTAAGTATTAATATTTTTGGAGGAGCTCACATAAGTCACATAGAACTTAAAAATTTCCATTTTTCATATGTAATCATTTTTCCCTTCATTTATGATTACTTAGATAAACCCTAAGCTTATATAGCTATATGAAGCCAAGTCAAAGCAATGGTCAACCTATCAAAAGGATAAGGCCATCGTAGAATTCATTTATTTTTAAATGATATATATGAGCTTAAAATTGCTAAAATACCCTTCAAAATCCTAGTTTCCACATTTTATTCATTTTTTGTGTTGAACATTATCATCATGAGGGATTTTTTATGAGTGTTAAAAAAGTTAATATTTTTCATTATTTTATCAAAGAGGTAATCATCGAAGTCTGGTGATTAACTATATTTTCCACATTTCATGCATTGAGTGGGTTGCGCCCACCAAAACCCTAATCTTATGACTACCATGTACCACATCTCTCATGCAATATACATGTTCGAATTTAAAGCATGATTAATATTTTAATTAGACACATTATCATCATAGTAAATTTAGGACCCTATCTCTTACCCTTAGCAATAAAAAAAATTATCATAAAGAAACCTAATCATGTGCATATGTGCCCATATGCATTATTGTAATCCTAATTCCATGTATGAGCGTTCTTGAGGAATATAACATGTAATTTGAATCATAAGATCATAATAATGGAATCCCTAACAAAATCTTAAATATGCAAGCATAAAACATTTCACATATTACAATAAGTGTAAACTAATTATCATTAATCATGCACATCATTTTTGCATTATATTATCATTTTATCATGCATATTAAAATACTTGAAAAGCACAAACCAAAGAATTATTCAGTGTCTAAAAGTCCTTAGCATACTTGCACATAATTTTCTACCATCCTATGAGTGATTGGATTTATCTAAATCCAAGCTTAAACAAAACTACAAAAAAACCACTTCCTCCAAGATCTTCAAATACTACCTAAGAATTTATCACCCAATAACAAATGTAATAGCATTTAATAAAACATAAAATTAATTCAAATAACCTAAGGATTACAAACTGGTAAAATAAAAATAGCATGGAAGCCAAACCAACTCATGCAACAAAGGAGGAGTAATTAGTGGAAGTTGATGAAAAGAAGGAAGGAGCAAAATTACAGTAGGCCAAAACGAGGGGAAAGGATTGAAAATAAAATCACTGAAAACAAAGAAGGAGACATGGGGAAGAAAGGTGAAGCAAGGTGGGCAGTATTGATAAAATTTATCAAAGAGAAGGGGAAAGGATTGACACAAATAGTAGAAGAGGGGGCAGGTGTTGTGGTGATTTTATGTGCAGCAAGGGGTGGATTTGAAAGTTTTTGCTATATGTTTAAGGGGAGATTTAGTAGCTTTTTTCAGTGTTAGGGTAAGGCCTTCAACAATGGAGCATGCAAGAAAGATTAAGTGATAGAGCAATTTGTTGATGGTGGAAAAATAAAGAAAAACAATGGTGAACAATGGAGCTTTTCCTTGCTTAAAGGAGCTCAAGGAAAGATAGAAAGTGTGGGCTTTATTTCAGGTTAAGTTACTACACAAAAATGAGGAGGTGGGATTTATATAGATGGTGGCAAGATAGAGAATATGGAGCCAAAAATAGTTAGGAAATCAAGCATGGTAAAGGGGGGTTTGGTGTAGAGTGATGGAGGATGAGATTCATTGGTAAGGTATCGAGATAGGTGAGAGTAAGGTGATGGTCAAGGGGTTCCCACACATAATAGGTGAGAGGTTAGGGTAGAAAATCTAGGTAAATATTTAGGGTAAAAATATCTTATAGGATTTAAAGTTACGAGACTAGGCTTATTTGATGAAATAGATACCAATTATGAACTAAGGTTAAATATCTCAACCTAAAATCTAATAAATTTATATCTAATATGTCATCATAATGCACATGATAATGATAATTTTAGTTCAAAGAAACTATAATATGTATTATAACTAATTATATATAATTATGAGTTTATAATTAATGTTTCTAAAAATAGGATATTACAAAAAAGACTAGGAAAATAGAGAATGACACTACGACACACAAAATGAAAAGCAAAAAGGATGTTGGAGAAAAGAAAAAGACCAGATTAAGGAAAAAAATTATGAAACGATGTAGGAGGTGAGAAAGAAATGAGGGACTAGCCGTAAAAGGATAAAGAGGAGAAGAAATATGAGGTCTGTTGAGAGAGAATGTGAGATAGAAGAGAAAAATAATGTTTCCACAAAAGAAAAGAATTGATAATGAGAAGGTAGATAAGGAAAAAGAAAGAGATGAAAAAAAAATTAAACAAGAAAGAAGAGGTAGTAAGACCTATTTCGTAGGAATTGGTAGTGGAAACTAACACATGATTAAAGAAAGAGTGCGAGGGTGGAAAGCTGCCAATGGTCCAGAAAAGTAAAAAAGTGACCAAAAAGGATTTATTTTATACAAGAATAAGCAATTTTTCAACTGATTAATATGAAAAAGTTTCATCTTTATTTATTTTTGGTTATTTCTTTCTATATTTAAAACAAATTTATTTATTTATTTATAATGATTCCCTAAATAATTGTTGTTGAGGAATAAATTAAAACATTAAACTACGACATGAGATGGAATGTCTTTTGAGATTGTATTGTGAATCTAATATAATTGTAAATAATTTATTGGTGCTATTCAAGTAAGTGTGATTTATATATTGCATGTCTCATTCTTTCATCCTCATAGTGATAGTATATAGGATTATATATTTGCTCTATCCTTATATTTATATATATACAGTATCCTGTAAGAATGTTTTTTTATTGTACAAATGTAGAAATGATTTCCTACCGTTGGATCGACAATCTGCATTAAATACAGACCGTTGGATCTAATATACCAGTCGCGTTAGTATTATTTCTTTATGTTATCCTTCTCTTTCATTTCGTGTCCTTCTCAAACTAGATATTCTTCCACAACTTCTCGAGTTTCTACTCTTTTTACCTCTCCATCCATATCTCACTCATTATCTTCAATCGATCAAAGGTCCCATCCTGCATTCCCATCTTTATCTGGTAATAAATATTTTTGTTGTTTCACCGATCTTCATTTTTTTTCCATTTCGTAGACATTCTTCATCCTCATTCTTGACCTTACATCTAGATACAGATTCTAATTGTCCTCATTGGTGTCTTCTTAACCCCAATTGTTTCTTCACCCTATCAAAGTTCATATTCTTAATTACATTCTTTCTTTCACATCCAATTGTCGCCGCTGCTCTTTCTCTGTTGTTTGTCGCTATTTATTCCTAAAAATTTCTACTGTTATTATTATGGAAATTAATCATTAATTATAGTAATAAACCAGTAAATATCTTCATTGTTGTTATATTATTGTTTAATCTAGTGCTCAGTAAGCTAATTTTTTATGTTTGTTTGGCTGATTTTTGTTTGCATATGTTTTACATTAGATTGGCTATATGACCACTCGAGTCATGTAATCTACTTTAAATTTAGTTGATATTCAACTTAGAGTGTCGATTTAGTATGTATCTTCATGTCCTACATTATCTTATTGTATGTTGTTAAACGCTATGTCTTTGTGTGTATAAGATTGAAGAATTTTATTTTGGTTTTCTACTGTTTAGGCAGCTTATAATGGTTCAAATGTATATCCATTTATTTACCCTTTCCTTTAATTAATGTTTAGTTAATTTAGACTCTGATACATTATATTCATGCATGGGTCATATTATTGTGGAGTTGATACAAATGATTTCTACTATAGTGAATTGTAGGATTGTTGTCGAATTATGGTGCATATAGTTGTACAGTATTTTAGGTTTTCTTGTTATATTGATCTTTTTTGCTTTAAATTGTTGATTTTATATAGTGGATTATATAGTAGAGATTGGTTTTTTATATGTTACACTGTATTTATATATGCTAGACATAATCCCATGCTATATTGTCAGATTCCCTATATTTATGTGTGTAAAATGGCCTATTTTGGTTTCTATTTTGTGTTTTTCAGATTGGTTTGAATTCTTTAAAAATAGATCAATGTACTTGAAATTCTCTTTTGATAAAATTTTAGGCAATTTAGAGTCTGATTTGCTATGTTTATTAACATGTTTTATTATTGCAGATTTGATATATAAGGAAATTTTTGGTTTGTTTCGTCTATTCATCTTGTTTGCTTTATATTGGTGATTTTCTGTAGTTAATTATATGTTAGTATGTATATATGATAGACATAATCTTCTAGTATATTATTAGCTACCTTGTATTTTTTTGTGTAAAATGACCTATTTTGGTTTCTGTTTGTGATGTTTAGATTGGTTTGTATGGTTAAAAAATAACTCATCTTTTTGAGCTTCTCGTATCATCAAATTTTAGTCAATTTAGAGTGATTTATTATGTTCTTTTACATGTTTTGTTATTATAAATTTAAAACTATAACACCCCAAATTCAGGACTTGAAAATTTTGTTTAAATCTTGCTTTGCGGAAGAAGAAATTGTAAAATAGTGGGTGTTACTGCCACAATTAACATAAGTCTTGTCTCCTCACCATCCTTATGTGAAGTGCTAAGGCGTAAAAAAAGTCAAACCAACAAATTTCTAGAGAATTATAGTACATAATCAAGGGTTTTACAAAGAAATAGTATCCATATAAAAGGACCATTTAGATAATTAGTAACTAACAATTTTCAAAAAATAAAAAAGATCAGACGAAGGTGTAACAATGGTTTGCTTTCCACTCATATGGTCCATCAAATATTACAAGGAAAGGTAGGGATAGGGTCCACTCACTCCCTTAGCCACAGACATACTCCTCTGAAAAGTGATAGCATCAGTATGACTTGCTCGTACTGAGTAAATCACAACACCTCCGGAGAGGTAGCACACCCACATAAAAATTATCATACAAATAAGGAATTCAAATAAAACATACGATCACATGCAAATCCACAATTACATGACAAAATTCCACATCACAATTAATGATAATAGTTAGATCAAAATCCCTAGAAAAGGCATTGAAAACATGCTTAAAAATAACACAACCGTTTCAATTTACCAATGATCATACACTATAGCATAATAGGAAGAATTTGTGACATTCTAAACAGTCTAACCAAGTTCAAGTCACACCTTATCCAATTCTTACAAAAGTATTATGGTGGATGTCTAATCCAGTTATATCATTTATATAAAAATTCTTGAATGGAACACAATCCCATATCCATGACAATGATTGTCAAGGAGGTGGTACCAAAATAATTCACTCAATATTAGGGCAAAGCTCGCCAAGGAAGCCACACAACATATCAGTCGTCCATACTAAACCTCACAACTCAAGTCCTTTAGTACGCGTACTCCCTATATGGCGTATGGAATACCCATAGAGCATAAGTGAGCCCCTTGACCTGAAGGCCCAAACTATGCACTCGGAGACCAAGTCTAAGGCACGAGATTCCTTTCCAAACTCAACTCTTCCTCTTTAAGTGATTAGTGCCTTATGAAATTTTAGGTTATTAATTTGAGAACAATATGGTTCATAATATTTCAACTTAGCGATCAATCAATCAACCAAGGGACCACGAGGGTCACAATAATCAACCATCAACATGACCTTAGGTTAGGCATCATGCCATGGCCTAAATAATTATCCAATTCAGTTATTCAATCCATTCGTCCAATTATTTCCAAAATTAATCTGAGGCCAACACTTAAGTCAACTAGCCCAATTATTCACTTTGAAACACATTTTTCTCGTAATGACCAAAATACCCTTTGACCTATAACTACCATATTTTCATTTAATTTATTTCCATGTTTATCTTCATAAGATATTTGTCATAAAAGAGCTAACATAAAATAGCTAATGATAATTTCTCATACAATAATTTCTTCGGTACAACAAAAGATTATATTACCCAAAAGCATTCACCACGCATTAAACACGTATACATTCTTAGCATCCATTTCAAGTATCTCATAAAATTCATATAATTTCCACAAATAACTCCCACATACGGACCATGTTATATAGAATTTATATTTTTCCCCTAGAACATGCAACACATAATAATCACCATTTAAAAAAATTTATACTCTAAGTTAATATGCTATACATCCAAAATTATCTAAAATATCCAAGGGACACATTTAATCCATTTATAGGTCTTACCATCAAATATGACAAATTTTTGGTTAGAATCTAACCCTAAACATGCACATTTCTTTTTTGCATAAATCCATATACGTTGTCGTTAGCATATACTCTTCGATTTTTAGAATACTGTCTATGTAAATAAATATTAGCATGGTAACATGTATTAATCTACAAGTCATAACATTCACATAGAAAAGAACTACAACATGCTTCCATTTCCCACAAAATACAATTCATTTGATATCCTCAACCTAGCATGATTTTTATCCTAGAAAACTAACCTATCATTTTCACACAAAATTCTACCATCTACGGATTAGTTGGATTTACCGTTGAGCTAAGAAAAATAATACCATGAAGGAATTCTTCCAGGAATACCCTAAGCGAGGTTGAGATTACCTAAAAATAAATAACACCATCCACAACTATGCATGCATTAGTATCTATGCTAAGTAAATTAATAAAATGACAACCTATGAGAACTAATACCTAAAATACGATTAGGGAATTAGCCAAGGCAGCCGCTGCATGGAATTACTACATACCATGCACACCGGAAGATAGAATACTTATGCCGAAATTAGTTGTTGCTTGGAGAGGCAAAACATAAGGGAATAGGGTGCTTAGCAAGGCTACAAGTTGGGTGATTTTTGGGCAAGAGTTTGGTGGTGAAAGGGAGAAGTTTGGTGGCTGCAAACAAGAGTATCAAATTCTAGAAGAAACGGGGAGAACGAGAGGATTTGCAGGGAGAAAAATAGAGGATAAAAGGGAGAGGGAACGCTGCAGGTTGGGACTTAAGAATGGAAGGGAAAAATAGGGGGAAATGGGGCTGTTGCAAGAGTGGGTGGGGGAGGATGCTGTAGGTTTTTTTATGGGAGACAGGTGTTAAAACCTTGGGAGAAGGGAAAGGGGTAGGTTGGTTGCATGGAGAAGGAAGGAAATGGATGGGTAGATGGCTAGAAAAGTTGACTAGGGGTGTAGGTTGAGAGGAGGTTGGATGATGGCTGCTACTTAGGGGGAAAGGGCTAGGTTACGTGTGGTTTTGGCTGCATGTGCCTGGGTGTCATGAGGGAGGTTGGCTGGGTTGGTTTGCTACAACTTTGCTAGCTGGAATGGTGTGAGGGATGAGAAGAGTATGGAGGGTGATGGCTGCTACTAGGGGAAGGGGAAATGCTACAAAGTTAGTTGATAAGATAGGTAGGAATGTTGGGTATGGAAAAGGTGGCAGCTAGTTGCATGGGAGGAGTAAGGTGCATGACAGGTTGGGGGGAAGATTAGGTTTAATTAGAGTGGGAAAAATGATGGGGATTGATTAGAATTTAGTTAGCGAAAATACCTCATAGTATTAGGATTTTAAGAGTATGGATACTAAGGAAAAATCCTACCTATTCAAGGTTTTATTTTCACCATTATTCTCACTATTATTATTATGATCAATATTATCATTATTAGTGCTACCACTACCATTCCTTATTATCATAATTATTTCTAACATTATTATTCTTACAGTTATTGTTATCTGCATTATTTTTAAGAGCGTTACTTATCATAAGGTTATTATTATTACCATCCTCTATTTTGATTACTATCTACTCTCTTCTTATTAACATTATTATTACCATCATCAACTTTTATCTTCCTCTACTCATATATACAGTAGTCTAGGTTATTATCATAATTTAATATGTATAGACTTACTCGTAATGATGAGATGATCATTCTAAAAAGAATCCTATGATTTATTACACCTACTAATCAAATTTTAAGTCTTGTATATTCAAATTAAGGAATTACTAAAATGAGGTATTATAGAAATAGATGGAAATCTAGTGATATATAAGGAATTTTAGGTTTTTTTCTTCTATTCACCTTATATAATTTATATTCATGATTTTTTTACAATTTATTATATATTACTATGTTTGTATACCTTACCTAATCTTTTAGTAAATTATTAGCGATACTGTATTTGCGTGTGTCAAATTGTTTATTTTTGTTTATGTTTTGTGATGTTCATGTTGGTTCTAATGGATTAAAAATAGATCCATCTTCTTAAACTTATCCTTTTATCAAATTTTAGTCAATTTAGAGACTTATTTGTTATGTTCATTTACATGTTTTATTATTATAGATTTATACACAAGGAGTTATAGTGCATATAGCTGCTAGGAATTTCAGGTGTAATTCTTCAATTCATCTTATTTACTTTGTATTTGTGATTTTCTACAATGGATTATGTAGTAGTGATTGTTCATTTTGTAAGTCAACTTGTTTGCCTAAACTTATTAACTGGTTTTCCTACAATTTTAGATCCATTTTTTATTTTGAGTCAAAGTTCACTCTAATGATTATGAAAACCTCTTATTTGTGTTTAATTATGCTAATAAGCATGTTTTAGTGCTCTAGGATTATTTTCAGGTTGGAACAAATTACTATAATTTTCCCCTTCTATGGATCATCCGAAATTTTTCACAAACTTTATGAATAGAGGCTCTTATTTTCATATCAATCATTCCTTATTCTAATTCCAAATCTACTTATTGGAAGAAATTAAGTATATTTAAATTTAGAACCTTGAAGTAGATTCTAGAATGGTCAAGTTTAAAAATCATTTAATCCATTAAATCCTTGTTGCGAAGTTTTTAAATTATCCATGCTTTAGTTGAATCATAATAGCTTACTTCAATTTTACCTCGATTAGTATAAAACTACGCCGTATCCTTCCTAAACATAGAATCATATCATCATTATCTAAACAAACCTAAAACATACTATTAGGAAGTGATTTAGTAATCAAACCTTCATGAATCCATTTTTGTTCTTCCACTCTAGGTAAAACCCCCTTAATATTAGCTACTAAAATTTTCACAAAAAGAGACTTTTCGAGAATAGCTTCCCCTTTCCTTTTCCCTCACATCTCCCATTCTATTTTTCCAGACGGGGTTGTGATATAATACACCCTTCCTTTCTTTCCAACACGCTACCATGCCCACCTTTGAGAGCACTCAACCCCCTACATCCCCATCAAGTCAGCCCTCACTTCTTAGCTTGTCTACACTCAACCTCACCAATATCATCCCCCTTTTCCTTGTGAATGTCTACTATCCTTGCCTCTATAATCATTATTTCCAATCCATTATCATTCCTCACTTATGTTCTTGCTCACTTCTCCCTTCTCCATGTGAAAAAATTCTAATTGTTGAGCATCCTTCCATTTTCCACCTTCTTCCATCTATTAAGAAAAAAAACAAGGGTTCTCTCTATTTTTCTCCATTAATTTTTACAATTTTTGTGTTAATTTGTCTTCTTCTAATCTTGGTTTAATTTCTCTCTTACTTTCCTTAAGCAAGGAAGAATTATGGTTGAGAAAAGTTGGAGATTCTAGCTCTCCCTTTTGACACCCTATTTTTTAGATAAATTGTGGTGTTTTGTGTCTCTCTTCTTCCTCTAATATTCTTAGTTTTAAATAAAGTTTTGAAATAGGATTTTAATGGTTCTCTTTTTACTTTGATTTTCTTCGAATCAAAGTTTTACTATATAATCCATCTAGTAGTAGTTTTATGCAAGAAAAATTGCTTCTAGATAAGGTGTTCTTATCTTTAACATAATTAGGCTTTTGTGGTATACTTGGGGCTCTATGTGTTAGTGTTTTTATGCATAGAATTTAATTGTATTCCATGTTATGAGCATGTAATATAATTGTTTAGATGTTAGTGTTGTTGGGTTTCTCTTATTTTAAGCATAAAATGGGATGTTTGAGCAAAATTTATTTAATTAAGTACATTACCATGTATCTATGTTATTCTACATGTGTAGCATGTATTTTTGTGTTTTTTTTACATAGATAATTCTAGGATTAATATAGTTAAGAGTTGTAAAATTTGGTGTTTTTTTTCCATGTTTAGGTAGTATTTTACACAAACTAGTTGATCGCTTCCTTGACCCCATCAACTAGTTTTTGACCAATCGAATGGTTTAGATTTTTGGATATGTTGGTAACCTAATAATACACCCATCAATAAGTTTAACGGTTCTCTAGCATTGTTTTTCTCCAAGTCTGATACCAATAGAGCAGTCCAATGGCTTAAAGTACTGCTAAACATGTTAGGCTGGAAGTCACTTGGCTTGTAGTAATATATTATGTTTCTCTTGAGCCTTTTGTGTTGGTAATTCCTTGCATTTACAATAGTTTAATTATTTTTTCGATTATGAATGACCTACTTTTCTATGAAGCATCATCATGGTTCTTGAGACTTAATTTTTGTTAAGTTTGTTGTTTTCTTTAAATACCCAATTGATGGCTTTTATACCATGTGTTTAGTTTGGTGTCATCATTAAACACTTAAATAGTGGCTTTATTACCTTATGACTTGTTTGGTGTTATAATTTATAAACACCTAATTTTTTTAAATAATTAATTTTAAATGTGTTAGGTGCTATTACTTGGAAACACCTAATTGTTTTAATGTGTTGTCATTGCCGTGATTTGAGATGTCCCTTATACATAAATTAACGGTTTAAGATTTCATTAGAGCCTATTTCCTACTCTCGAGGTCACTTCATGGAGTTAGTGGGTAGGTTTCTCTTTGTTATACTTTTCACTAGTACCAATTTTCTTCTTTACATGGTCAGTCAGTACGCGATATGTTCATATCTTTAAAGTATAAGATTATTCTCTGGTAGGTCAACACTATCAGTATCTAGTACAGGTGGGTGAGTTATCCTACTATATTCCCCTGGCACTTCATCTTGTCTATTTCTTAGGTGAGTGTGGTATCCCAACTTTTTCAGCACTCACGGTGTACACATTTAAGGTGGTGTAGGTGACTATCCTAGTACAAGCCCCTTTGGTGTACTTTGACCACGTATGGTGGGTGTGGTTTCCCAATTTGTGGCATGTACTCTCAATTTATGGTGGTAGAAGTATCCTCTAAGAAAGCCCCATCGATGTATCCTAATGTTTTGTGATTGTTGTGGTGTCCCATTGTTATTATTTATGCTACCATGACTTTTGTTTATGGTGGAGAATTGGGTGTAGTCAAAAAAACTATCTTTCTAACCATAACTTGTGTCATCACAAAAAGAGACTTTTAATATGGTATATTTTTAAGAGTTTATGCTATGTTTTACTTGAGTTAAATTGATATGATATCACCATGATGTTATGTGACTTTAATGAGTTGCATGAGCCTTACCATGTTCTAGGTAGTATGTTTCACTAGTACTTCACTATACTGATACTGCACTTATGCCATCATAATGATGATCCAGCTTCTAGCTTGAGGATTAGAGGATGATTTGGAGGGGTTCTAACTTTCAGTTAAAGTATGTTGAGGGTGATGATATGGGCCATTGCTTAAGGTTGAAGGTTTATGATTGTGTGTAAGAGTTAGACAAACCGGTTCTTAGTATTTTACCCAATGACTTGGGACATTTTTATATTCTAGTTATTTAAACTCTTGGATCGATTTCCTATAATAGATTTAGTAAAACAATCATGTTTATTTTATCTATGATATTGTTCTAGTCATTCTTATCATGTATTGTCACTTTAATGTTATGATCATGCATTCATTTGTTTCTTGTTCTATTTGTTCACAGCTCTCTCATCGTTAATGTAGTGGTAACATTTTCCCACTATTTTTTTTCAAATTCTTCCACATTGTCTTAAAAATATAATTTTCTTATTAAAAAATTGGGGATGTTGTTAAAACATGGGACATAAGCCTCAATGATGGTTTGTACATTTTAAATAACGATTGACACTTGTATATGTATGATAGTTATTATGGTAATGAAGTAGAGATCATTTTCCATGGAACTTGTCACCAACAATAGTTTTGGAAAGAGTGTAATAATTCAAAGAGTTATGCCATCTTTGGCCAATATCACTAAGAAGTAAGATCTAAAGGTGCAAGGAATTAGGTAATAAAACATTTGTCATTGTGGAACTAAACAATCTTTTTTGAAGAAAATGATAACTAGAGTTGCAATGTCATGTCAAGAAGGGATGTTGCTAGTGATTAAGAACCAATTAGATATAAGGGAAAAAAATTCAATTGAGCTTGACTTGTAAAGGCTAATAAAGAATTGGGCACTAACTTAGCCATAAAAGGATAGTGATTTCAAGGGTAATCTATTAAGGATGCTCCACTAACTCAACTAAAAATAAAATAATAACTATAATAAAACAATATAAATAATGGATAATTGAAAATATGATCTATCGCAAGATTAGGTAAAAATATACTAATAATTTCTAAGTCAGTATTTAATCATAAGAAACAAAACGATCAAGTTGTAAGCCAAAAGTAGATCTATACAACTTATATTACTTTCCTAAAATAAATAATATGATAAAGCACCAATATTAACCGTATTGAATAAGAGTAGTATAGTAGCAACAAGTGGCTCCTATATTTAATTAGATTTAACGCATTAATTATAATTAGAAAAATATCAATCTAAGTACCTAAAATATTATAATAAGCATGTCTAGTTGTATCTCTCTTGTTTGATGCATAGGTATCTAAATGTTTCACCACTCTTGGTAGAATCATAAAAATATTAGGTAAATTGTTATCTCACCTAGCTATAATATATAAATATAAATTCTAACATATTTATATGGCTACCTAGTAAGTAATTAATCCTACATACAGTAATTCTGATGAAACTAGAACAAAGCACGCACTATATCCCTATTATGAAAATGGAAAATAATAACGGGACATTAATAACTCTAGTTCAAAAACCATTATCAAATGTGTGAAAATTAATGCATGGGATAGTTTTGATAATGGTTATAGGTCAAAACCATTATTAAAAGCCCAATGTTTAAATATTGCATAGAAATTTTAATAGCAGTTCAAGTAAAACCGTTATTAAAAGAGGTTTTAATAACGGTTCCTATAATAACCATTGTCAAAATTCTCAAAGTTTTAATAACAGATCTTGTAGGAACCATTTTTAAAACCCCAAATCCACCTTTTAATTTATTTAGTTCTTTTTTGTGCTAAAAAGTTTAGAGTCTGCACCTTCCCTTCCTTCCCTTGCAAACCCTTGCACCACCACTTCGGCTCCCATAAATTAAGGGAACCCTCAAACCTCCAACTCTCCTTTTCCTTGCAGCACCACACCTCTGCCATTCTCGGCTTTGCATGCGCGTGGTGTCATTCTTCCAAACCTAGCCAGCACTTGTACTTTCTTCCTCCACCGCTTTTGTAGGTTGTCACCATACTCCTCTTGCTCGCTGCCAGTTTTCTTGCTCGCCACTAGTTTTCTTGCTCTCTGCCACTCCATTTACATATTTTTTTGTTCTTCTACTCGTAGCTTTTTCTCTTTATATATATATATATATATATATATATATATATAAATGCATTCATGTTGCTACAAGGTTGTGTTGTTTATTATTGAAAAATTGTGGTTTATCATTCAAAAATGTGTTGTTAATGTGTTCGTAAAAAATGTTGCTTTTTATTATTGAATTTATTGCGGTATTGTTATATATTAATAAATTTATGTGTTTGCCAAGACTGTTATTACATATATATATATATATATATAATGCATGAGTGTAGAATTATATACGAAGCTAGAGAAGTAAAATACTTCAAATTATTAATAATATCACACATAAAAACTATATATATATATATATATATATATATATATATATATATATATATATATATATATTTCATTAATAAGTATAGGACACTAGCTTTAAGATATCGGAAATGTAATATAATGAAATGAAAATATATTTTACATATGCACATCATTAAATGAAAATTTCAATTAGAGATGCATATGTTAATGATTTTTATTTGATGAGGATTAAATAGATATATAAAATAAAGAATATATAAAACTGAATAATGAAATAGAGAAAAATAATTATGTATAATAATAATAATATAGGATTTATATATTATGGTTTAATTACAATTAGCTAGATTTAGGATTAGGGTTTATCGTTTATTATACTAAATATAAAAGTGAAAAATTAAATAGATAGGAATAGTTGTGTATAATAATAATAATAATAATAATAATAATAATAATAATAGTATAGGATTTGTTAGGTTTTAATTATAGGTAGCTAGGTTTTACTATATATATATTATCTTATTAATATCAACTTGATTTTACTATGCGTAGCTTTAACAATTTTATGATAGTTTGATGTTCAACTGGTTTGTTAAATATATAAATAAAGATTATGTCATTATTTTAAATAGTTTAATGTTTTTAATTTTACATAGTTGGTTAAGATATGGTAGAATATATTTATAATTTGTCTAGCTAGTTGAAGATTAGTTTATATATTCTATAATTTAGATTCTTTTGGGAACAACCTTGATGATACGATTTAGTGGTTTTTATTTGTAGGTAGTGAGATGACATACCCTCCACTATATTTTCATATGCACCACATACAGATCTATGGACTCATGTGATATGCCTATACAATGAGCTAGGTTAGTTGTATGTGAGTAGATCATCCTATCACCCCTTCCATTTCATATCGTATCACCTTTTGTTGACCCTACCTTAGATAGAGACATAGGCATTGGCTACGTCTAATTTTTGCATTGGTTTATCTACCACACTGACGCACCACACCTGAGATTTATTGAGGGTGAGGTGTTTGCTAGAGTGTATGATGGATATCGAGAGAGCTTATGGTCATTGATGATGAGTGGAGGTTTTGTCATAGCTTACTCCGAGTATCCACCCCAGTTACCCTAACGTATCCATGAGTAGACTCTCTTACGACGATGTTAGGGATCAGATGATATATTGTGACGAGTGGACTTTCAGAGTTATAGTTTTTAGTCTGCTCAAAGAGGATATTGGGGAATTTAATTTTAGGGATGAGTTTTTTTTTAGCTATTGGGACTATAGCAACCTTTTGATGTATATATTTCTGCTATTGCTTATATCTCATAGTATGTATACCTTTTGTAATTTGAACCATTGTATAATGTTTTGCTACGTATGTATGTATGTATATATATCTGAACTCTTTCTAAGTATGAGCAGTTTCATTGAGTATTAATATCTTTTTGAAAACTTGTTAGCATTATTCGTATATATATATATATATATGTAGAATAACATGATACATTTGAGATTAATTCTTTCTAAGCATGAGCGATTTGTGAATTATTAAAATTATAATTCAATTTATTTTTAATAATTATTTTCATGTAGGATACATCTAGATTAAAAAACTATGGATCGAAAATGGTTGTTTGCAAATTTTCTATCTGGAGAATATAATAAAGGAGCGGAGTTTATCATCAAGTTTGCAATCGAACATGCTTGGGACTCTAGTAGAAAACTCTATCCTTGTTTGAATGGTGCTTATATTCAGTGTGTCAATGCTAATGATTTGAGAGATCATTTGTTTTTGTATGGAATTGATACAAGTTACACTCGTTGGATATGGCATGGGGAAATAGAGTCTAAATATGATAATGACGATGTTAGGAGGGATAGTAGTGGATCATAATTTGATAGCTATGAGGGACATTTATTATAGGAGATAACTCAAAAAGTTAAGGAAAGTACTCGGGATTGATAAAAATGTTTGAGAAGTTATTGAATAACTCGAAGAAATGTTTGTACAGTGACTGTAAGACATTTACTCAATTGTCTACTACTTTAAAGTTGTACAACTTAAAAGCATGTAACAGATAAAGTGATAAGATTTTTACAGAATTATTATCACTTGTAAAGGATATGCTTCCTAATGACAACATTCTACCCAATAGTACCTATGAAGCAAAGAAGATTTCATCCTCTATGGGCATGGGTTATGGGAAGATACATGCATGCTCTAATGATTGTATTTTATATCATAATGAAAATGCATCTTTGGATAGTTATCCTAATCTTGAATGCAAAGCACAACGATATAAGAAGAACAAGGTGTCCGCTAAGGTGTTATGGTGTTTTCCTGTAATGCCAAGATTAAGACAGATGTTTAATGATGTTGAAGATGCTAAGAACCTAAAGTGGCATGCTCATGAGAAGATAGATGATGGGCTTCTTAAACATCCATTTGACTCTCCACAATGGATGACGATTGATAGCTTTTTCCCTAAATTCGGTAAAGAACCAAGAAATGTGCGCCTTGCACTTTCTACAAATGGAGTGAATCCGCACAATCAAGGCACCTACAGTTTATAGATGGCGAGTTTGGTTATATACAATCTACCTCTGTGGCTCTATATGAAACATAAGTATATGATGCTGTCTTTACTCATTTCAAGGCCAAACCAACCTAGGAATTATATTAATGTTTATTTGGCACCCTTGATTGACGATTTGAAGTTCAAGTATTTGATGCACATAGTGAAGAATATTTTACTTTAAGTGTAATATTATTCAATACTATAAATGATTTTCTAGGGTATGGTAACTTCATTTGTTCAGCTAACACATGGCAGGAAGACTGTCTTACTTGGGAATCATAGGTTTTTATCGAAGAATCATCATTATCATAGGCAAAGAAAAGCGTATAATGGCTTCTGAGAAGAAGGGCGGGCACCAATCAGGTTAATGGGTAGACAAGTGTGGCTGAAGATGAAACATTTGAATGTCAAGTTTGGGAAGAAGAATAAAGACAAGCCTCCATTATTTTGGTAGAAGAAGATGTCAATATTCTTTGACATTCCTTTTTGGGAATCTCTAAACATGAGGCATGCCCTTAATGTGATACATATTGAGAAAAATATATGTGATAGCCTTGTTTGTACATTACTTAATGTTCTATGTAAGACTAAAGATGGCATCAGTTCTCAAATTTATATGGAAGAAATGGATATTAAATGAGAACTAGAACCACAAGACAATGGAAGAAGGACATATTTTCTACCGGCATGTCATACTCTTTCCAGAAAAGAGAAAATTTCATTTTGTGAATTCTTTCACAGTGTCAAGGTTTCGGAAGGGTATTCTTCAAATGTTAAAAGGCTCATGTCAATGAAAGAGTTGAAATTAATTAACGTGAAGTCTCATGATTGTCATATTTGATGCAGCACTTATTGCTGATAGCTATACGTAGAGTTTTGCCAAAGTGTGTTTTAATTACTATCACAAGGCTTTGTTGGTTCTTTAACACCGTCTCCTCTAAAGTCATACATCCTGATAGTTTGGATGCCCTGCAAAAAGGGATTCCGATTACTTTGTGCCAGCTTGAAATGTAATTTTCACCCTCATTCTTTGACATTATGATACATCTAATTGTTTATTTAGTTTATGAGATAAAGATTCTAGGACCTATTCATGGGAATTGGATGTACCCCTTTGAACGGTTTATGAAGTTGACAAAATGTTATGTGAAGAATAGAAATCGGCTAGAATGATGTATTGTTGAGAGTTACCTTTTGGAAGAGGCAATTGAGTTTTGCACGAAGTACTTGTCAAATGTCGAAGCTCTTGGTATTCCTAAGTCTTGACATGTAGGAAAAATTGATGGACAGGGTATTAGGGGCAAATAATTTAGGCATGTAGACCCTAACATGTTCCATAAAGCACATCTATATGTATTACACAACAGGGATGATGTTCATCCATACATTGAAGAGTTTATGATTTCTTTACGGATTGAAAATCCATAAAAAACTAAGAAATGTATTATCGATAAACATAATCTTTCCTTTATCGATTGGATAAGAGATTGCATCATTCCACTCATCAGACGTTTCCCAACTTCAATTTCTGAAACCTCATATTTGTTGTCTCAAAAACCTTGTTATAAATTTTTTTCCATATACCAGTTATGTGATCAATAATTATACTTTTTATATAAAAGAATAAGAACAGAAGAGTATAATGTAGAATAGTAGGGTGAATTTAGTTGATGAGGCAATGCATGTTGCTAGTGCAAAAGATAAGAATTTAAATTATTTAGATATGAATTATTATGGTGTCATTGAACATATATGGGAGTTAGATTACATTATATTTAAAGTCACTGTATGCAACTACAGATGGGTTGATAATAGCTATTGGGTTACATATGAAGATAAATTCACATTAGTAGATCTCAATAGGGTTGGACATAAATAAGACCCATTCATCATAGCATCACAAGCGACAAAAGTATTCTATGTAACTAATCCTACTGATAATAGTTGGTATGTGGTAGTATCTACAAAGAAAATAAATACTAATGAATGTGATGATGAAAATGATGCCAATTGGAATAAAGTGTGTCTCAGCTGTGCAAGCAACTCAATTATTGAATGATGATAGCAATAAAATTAATGAGAAGGAAATATATGTCAAGGATGATCATCATGAAGTAATATATATATATATATCAGACCCTAAAACTAATCCCAAAACAAGGGGAAAGAAAAGAAGGAAAAGAAAGCAATGAGGGTAATAATATTATAACATATGGTTAAATGCATTTTTTAACCTTCATGATAGGATATTTATTATATCGATAATATAGTGGTATATTATGGTCAATAAAAAACATTCTAACATAATTTATTTATTGACTTTTTGTAGAGATATGGCCAAGAAAAACATTGATAGGGACTACAGTGATGAAGAAGGGAAAATTAGACCTATCATTATGAGAATCATCACAGACAAGAGGAATAAAGGAGAACTAGTTCAGATGGGATGGAATATTCATAATCATCCCATTGGCCCTTACACAAACATGTTCTTGACGTACATTTTACTCGTGACCCATAGCCGTGTTCCTATCTCCTATAATAATTGGAAGTAGGTTCCAAAGGGTCATATGGAGCATATTTGGTAGGAAATCATGGTTAATATGCTATTTTATGTAATCATTTTTTTATTTCAAATGTTATTAATTTTAATACATTAACATCGATATACATCTACATGTCTTATTTTGCAGAGAGTGTTTAATGTCCCAAGGAGTAGGAAGAAATGGCTTCCTAGACAACGCGGGGAGCGTCTAAGAACATTTAAGCCATATTTAGCTTGTAGGAAAATGTATAAAAAGAGGGATGGTTCTCTACGATAGAACCCACCCATATGATATGGTTTCATCGATCAAGAAAGTTGGAACCAATTTTTTACATATTTTCTTACGGGGGATGTTAAAGTATTTGTTAGATAACAATTAAACTTTTTGTATCCCATTATTATGCTTAATATTGAAATAGCCCTATGACTATGTTTTGTCTTGTAACATAGGAAAAAGGTGCTAAAAATAAAGAGATTGCAAAGCAGAATAAATACTAGCATAATATGGCTTGCAAAGGTTATACAGGCCTTGAAGAGGAGTTGGTATGTGATTATGATTTATCTATTTACATGTAAATGTTGAATTTTATAATAATTTTTTAATTAAGAATATTTTTTTAATTTATAGCACTTAGCCCAACACTTGGATCCATGTACATTGTCCATCAATATTGGTACATTATGGAAGATGGCTAGATCAACAAGAGATGGATATAATAATGAAGATGTAGATGTTGCAGCAAAAAAAGTTGTAAGTTTGTAGATATCTAGAACCCTACATATTTTCTTTTAGAAAACTATTATATTATACTTATTCCTATAAGCTAAATTTACATATATTGTATACATTATAGGATGAGCTATGAACATCCGATGGTGAGGAGGGGGTGGACCAATATAATATTGTGTCCAAGGCTATAGGAATTGTAGAACACCCTAGAAGACACAAGGGTCTTGGATTAGGTGTTACAAGAACGAGCGTATGTGGTAGATCTCGTGGTTCTCGCAGCACTGATGAGCAAGTGGCCATCCTCACCAAGAAATTGAACATGGAATTTGAATGGATGGCAAAAATGGAGTAAGAGTTTTCATTTATTAAATCTCAAAGGCATAAGCTATCCGATTCAGTCGACCATGATCAGCTTTATATACCTAATGTAAATAGCGTTAGAGACAGTTGTGAAGCTGATGCATGTCTTTCTTCCCTTCCCGAGGTAAGCATTACTTAATGTGTAATAATTTCATTTAGTGTTTGCATAAATGTGACTTGTGAGCGAATGACCTTTCAACTCTTTTAGCGAAAGGAAGGGTACGCATTAGTCACAGTACACAAACATAAACAGTCCATGGGTATATCTTAGCCCTAAATACAAGGGCAGTGAGTATTGGCAATCCAATCATTGGTAATGCACCTTTGTCTTGTTATAAAGAGGGCGATGAGGCAGCCATAGTGCTAGAAGCTAAAGGAAGCTTCATACCTTAGCTTGTGGATTAGATACTTCTCACTACTAAAAAGGTAATGACTTTCAACATCTTCATTAGACCTTGTTTAGTAGTTACAATATTTATAACTTTTTCGTATATATATGCTTAATACATATTTTTTCATTATTATTAATTAAAGAATCAAAAAAGATGACTGCTCCTACTAGTAAAACTAAGAGAGGTACTGGTAGAACGAGCAACACAAAAGAGGGTACTACTAGAGGAAAGTGAGCTAAATCTAAAAAATCAGTTACCCCACAAAAGATTCCTTCTTTGAAGAAGAGCCGACCTGAAATGCCCCAAAAATTTCTAATTTTTTAAATTATATTTGAATGAGGTTTTATTAGAAAAAAAGTATTTAAATAAATTATTTTTATTAAAATAAAAGGATATTTAATTAGGGTAAATAAAGAAGAGATTTATAAGTATTTTAATTAGAAGGAATTTGGGTATTTTAACTAATTAAGGATTTTATTTGGAAATTAATTAAATAAATTATTTTATATAAAATAAGAAGGAGAAAATAGTTCTAAATTTATTTTAATTTTATAAATAATTTAATTGGATAAAATTAGGGTGTTTTGCTAATTAAAATGGAATTTATGGAAAACCTTTCAAAAATCTTAAGTTAGCCTAAAAATGAATTTAAATATTATTTTATTTAAATATCTCAAATATTTTAATTAATTTAAATACCCAATATAATTATATTTCCTTTCCCCCTTTTAACTTTTTCCTTTTCTTTCTTCCTCTTTCTTCCTTTTTCTTCCTTTTTCCTTCTTTTTCTTTCTTCTTCCTTTCTTTTAATTTTTCTTCTTCACCCGAACTGGGCTAGCTCGCGGCCTAGTTTCCCTTCTTCCTTTCCAGCGGCCTAGTTCGTGCGGTGTCGCCCTTCCTCCGCCCGTCGACGCGATGCGTTTTGTCCCTTTTCTTCTCGCAACGTGTCGTTTCATTTAAACGCACCCCTTTGCACCCGACCAGCTCAATTCTCCACCTTTCTTTTTCTTTCCTTTCTTCCCGGCCGCCCAGTCCAGCACCCCCATCCTCCTTCCTTCTTCGTTCCCTCTCCTCCTTCGACGCTGCTTCAACTCCCGCCCCCGAAAATGGCGGCGCCGGCTACGAGGACTCTGACCGGCCAAGTCACCTCTCTTTTTCTCCCTCTCGACCCGCACATGAGCTTGGCCTGATCAATTATCCTCAACTCTCACTCGTTCCCTCTCTGTTGCTTCTCGAAGCTTCGACCTGACCAAAATGATCGACGACCGATTTCTACAACTGACCACCCAAACCCTAGCATCCAACACCATCCTCCCGACCTCCAAAACCCTAATAACCCATCTAAAGTCTATAAATAACTTATTTGTGGACGTTTTCGGAGCTTCTTCTTTCTCAAAACCCTAAGTGACAACCGCCCGCCACCGCCCCTTTAGACACCTCATTCTCCGTTGTTAGCTAACCTCGCCACCTCTACTCCATCTTAACCTGTTCCCTACAACACCCTCTAATTAACTAAACCATTTTCGACCTTCAATTCACCTTGTACGAGCCTCCATTATCGTGCAAAGTTGGCTAGTCCTCTCGCTAGAAAATTCCACCCCGAAACATTAAACAACCATCCACCATCGCAACCGCTGCTTTTACCACCTTCTAAACAACCCAATATCTCCATCTAAGTCTCCTCCAACGAACCATAAGCTTATTTTATTTTTCTCCTTTCCTCTTCCCTCTTTTTCTTCATCTGTACCTCTCTTAGATCACTTTTCCTGCCACCTCCGAGAACCACCGCCGGAGCCACCCATACCCTCCAACTCAAGGTGAAACCCTAGACCTTTTAAACACTTACTTTGGATTTATTGATAATTATTATGCTTTTATCCTAATTTTCAATGTTAATTCTATTCTAATTATTATTATTTTAATTAACATTCTTATTTTTATCAACTGTAATCTAATGGTTAAATCTTTTTTACAGGTTTGGAAGTATTTTTGAGTTAGAAAAACTATTATTCTCGAATTTTAGTTATTTAATAGAATAAGTACATGTTTACTATTATTATTAATAATATAATTAATATTATTATTATTAGTTCAATTAATTATTTAATAGTGTAATTATTTCAGGAGGCGTAGAAACCTAAAATTTGAATTAAGCCTCACAACTTTTGCCTTTTATTACTATTATTAGCATTTTTAACATTATTACTAATATATTATCATTTTTAGCACTATTTCCTTTTATATTATAAGTATATATATATTACTACTATTACTACTACTACTAAAATTATTATTATTATTATTATTACTACTAAATTTGATTATTTATTTTAATAATATTATTATTAGTATTATCTTGGAAAAGGGGCCGAAGCATTTATTTCACATTATTTTTTAATAATGTCCTTTTTATTGTTATTATTATTGTGACTGTTATTATTCTTATTTATATTTTCATTGATATTATTTTAGTATCATTATTATTATTAGGGTAAAGTATTTAACCTTATATTATCAACTTTTATAATATTTCTATTATTTCTATATCTTTAGCAAAGTTAGAATTTTATTAATGTTATTTTTATTAGTATGTTGTTATTTGGTCAAAGCCTTAAGGAAGCATAGGAGCGTGCTCCAAGACTGGTGTCATTTTAGGTAAGGGGTGCTAAGGCCTTTTGTGTGCTTATATGCATTATGTGCTTTGTATGCTATGTATTCTATGTTTGTCTTTATTAATTATTTTGTATGTGGTATGATATGGAGTTGAAGTATGTTTTTGTATGGCATGTGTACTATGTGTATGTGACAATATGTGTTGTGATCCTGTAAGACATGCATAAGAGGATGTCGATGTGGTTTGTTTGGGAGAAAGGATGAAAAAGGAGGATGGGGAAAGAAGTAGACTAAGGGAAGTGAGTTGACCTAAACTTATGGTTTTATAAGGAATAATCTAATGTATGGTTTTATATGGAATAGTATAATTTATGGTTTTATGCGTAGAATATATAATAAATGGTTTTATTCGGGAGAATCTAATTTATGATGTTATATGGGAGAATCGAATTTATAGTTTGTTTGGGAGAATCTAATTTATGATGTTATTTGGGAGAATGTAAATTATGATATTATATGGGAGAATATAATTTATGATTTGATTGGGAGAATCTAATTTATGATTTGTTTGGGGAAATCCAATTTATGGTTTTTCTTGGGAGATTCTAATTTATGATTTTATGTGGGAAAATCTAACTTATGGTCTTGTATGGGAAAAATCTAAATTGTGGTTATGAATGGGAGAATCTAATCAATTGTATGGTGCAGATGAATCTTTGATTTTATGTGATTTGAATCTAGGGTTTGGTAAGGATGAATCTTTGGTTGTGTATGGATTTAATATAAGGTTTTGTATGGAGGAATCTAGGGTTTCAATTATATGGAAGAATCTAGGGTTGCATAGTTGAATATAAGGTTTCACGTGAGATTTTAGAGTTTGCATGAAAAAGTTCAAAGGTTGCATGGGGAGGTTAATGTCTGCATGGGAATGAAATTTACGGGTGGAAAGATGATTTGTGATGTAAGGAAGGTAATATAAGTGTTGTTTGGGTGTTTGAACACTTGGAGTGAAAAATAGTACGTATGACATTATAAGAGTATGGAGGAGACTGAATTAGGGTTTGGAGTGATTAACTATGGGAGGTTGTGATTAACTAGGGTTGGAGTGGATAATCGTGGTTTTGTTGTAATTAACTAAGGTTTGGAATGGCTAATTATGGTTATTATGGTGGAATAGAGTTTGGAGTGGTTAACTATGGTTTCTTGTGGTTAATTAGGGTTTGGTGTGGTTGCTTACGGTTTTTGTGGTATCTTTTGTATTCGGTGATTAAAGTGTAATTATGAGGGCAGAGTTTATGATTTGTGATATGTGATGATTTATGCATGTCAAGGGTGATAGCTTTTGAATAAGATACTTAAGACATTAATCACTTAAAGTAAAAGATATTGATCCGGGTCCCACCGATTCACCGGTTAGAAATAGTGGTTAGGACGCATAGTCCTATGTGTCCCTGATCCACTGGCTATAATAGTGGTTAGGTATATTACCCTATGTGCCTCCAATCCACCGGCTATAATAGTGGCGGATTCCGAGCTCAATAAATCTAACAGTTTGCTAAGACTTCGGAAAGATACTAATTACTTACAGTGGAACAATATGCATGCCGGAGACAACCGATCCACCGGTAAGGAATAGTGGTTAGGGTATGATACCCTATGTGTGACCGATCCATCGGCTAATAATAGTGGGTAGGAGCATTGTGCTCTGCTTGTCTTCGATTTACCGGCTATAATAGTAGGGGCTTTCATACTCGCATGGATTTGATAAAGAGTGTGGTGTGAAATTAATTCAATAAAGGATTAATTAAGTAATTGAATTGGATTATTCATGGGCCTTTGTACTTACTTTTACCTGGTTGATCATATGCATTTGTGATTGTGTTCTTTTGTTCTTCTGCATGATTTATGTGCTTATGTGTAGGACTTAGTGCTCGGTTACCTTACTCAGTACGTAGCGTACTGATCACCCATTTCATGGGTGCTGCTCATTCCCACGAGTAGTATGCCCTTCTGATTTGTGGAGGTGGGCGATACATTAGTCGGGGCTGAGTGTTGATCATGTTTGGCTCGAGGTTCGAGAGAGTTGTGGTCGTATTTCATTCTTTATGCAATTTTATTTCGTTCTATTATTTGTTTTGTGTTGGAGTTATCCTTTTTGATTTATTACCTTGTATTGAGTATTTATCCTCTTGATTTCGCACTCTGATTTCTATTTTATTATGGTTTATAAATGTTTATGCATACTCTGACTTTAAGGTATGATCTTTCGATTTCTTTTATGAACTGTTGGTTTGAATTTAATGTAAATCTTTTCTTAGCCTTAACACTTGGTACCAGAACGGTCAGAGAGAACCTGTCTGGTATTGAGTGTGGCGATAACATCCCCAAGATTCACATGTTTTAACTGTTTCTATTTTAATTGCTTCCGCTTTAAAAAAAAAGTAGTGAATTTTGGGGTGTTACACAACCTTCACCAGTAATAGTTATATTGTATTGCTATGCCCAAAACTACCTCAGGGACAATAATATTTTCATTAATTATTGTCTTGTGTATGTTGGGAGGGACGATGCTACTTACATGGTATCGACGGTTGGCATATGTGACATTTATAATCAAGAATGGATATCAACCACAAGTGTTGTTGTCCATGTCACATAAGTATTATTTCATATTTAAGATTTAGTACTCTTGTACAATTGAAATTTTTATGACCTCTTATATAAGTTATTAGTTATTAACAAATATGCATTGTTATTGTGCCCATAGGTTGGTAGCTAGTCACGCTGCGATGGAGGGAATGTTTTCCTCTATTGTGTTTGTGTGTTCATACTACATAGCTGACGGTAGTACAATAAGAGAGGGTAGGCATATAAATTATTTAGCGGATCACATTTTAATTGAGGGACACAACAAGCTCTATCTCATTCCTCACCTCATCATTGAACATTGAGTTTTGTACGTCATCTGACGTGATCTTAATAAAGTCTATGTTTTTTATTCCCTTCAAACCTATGGTGTGCCTTGAAGTCACTCATCGTGGTGGGAAGGAATTTATCAACATATTAATATACTTTTCACTTCTTATTTCATTAGCTTATTTATACATATATTCTACGTCATTATTTGAGGTATATATAATTACAATATTGTGTATCCAACTCTATTTATTAGGGCACTACGAAAGGAATATCAAAGGAGAGGTGGGAATGGTGTCCTAGGCTCAAACAATCTTCAATATAAGCCAGTCATGGTAAGTTGGAACACAACTATTTTGTATTATGTTTTAATTCAAATTAATATCAAATAGTTAGAGAGCTAACTGAATTCATTTGATAGTGTCCACAAGAGCAAAATGGTGATGATTGTGGATACTATGTATGTAGAGTAATGGATCTGATAGTCCAGAATATATCAGTTAACATAGATCCAAGCCATGTATATTTGCTTGTCCATATTTTTACACTAATAAACCTGACATATATATTTATTACTTGACCTAAGTACTAATTGTATATTAATAGAAACTTAGGCATTCTAGTTTTTCACCGATGAATATTCACAAGGCCAACAATACAATGTTGATGAAATTGATCAAGTTAGAAAATAATAGGCCAAGCATGTGCACTCATTCTTTCGGTATTAGGTAGAGATCTATATTCTACATGCATGTTCAGGTTTGTATTTCTTCTACTTCTTTCGATCTTTTAGGCTAGATTTATGAACATTTTACATTGGGGTGTAGAGCTACCAAGTTGTGGTATGCCCACTAATTTTGATTTATGAGTATGCCTGGTGTATTAAGACATACATACCAAATAGATATTGATTGAAATTATGGTGTGATTGTAGATTTGTTAATTATTTGAACATACAATTGTGTATGTGGGCAGGAACAAAACAACAAATACATTAAAAAAACTATAATTTTAATAACGGTTATTGTTAAGAACCGTTATTAAAACTACATATTTAATCTCGGATTTATGCTCATTTAATACGTATTAGGGTTTAATAAATGTATAATCAATCACTAAAACCCTAATTGGATTATAGAGTTTCATTAACGGTCCTTATAAAAACTGTTATTAAAACTTATGTTTTAATAACGGTTTACATTAAGAAACATTATTAAAATTGTGCATTTAATCTCAAATTTATGCTCATTTAATACGTATTGGGATTTAATAAATGCATAATCAATGACTGAAACCCTAATTGGATAATATTTTAACAATGGTTTTTTTAATAAACATTATTAAACCTCATTTTACAAAATAGTTTTGACATTGTAATCATTATTGAAACAATGTTTTTAGCAATAGTTTTACTTGAAAACTATTATTAAAACCTTATTTTTAATAGCGGTTTTTATTTGGAAACAATTAATAAATATGAAGTGTACACACATATTTGCCTGGTTTTTTATATTTTTGATGACGTTTATGAACTTTTATTAAATATTTAATAACAAACGGTTCAAAACCATTATCAAAACCATAAAATAACCGTTATTAAAACCCCTTCCTTTGGGAATCAGATATATAAATGGTAGCAATTAATAAAAAGTCAATGAACAATATCACAAAATAAAGAAAAATAATATCATATTTTAAACCATATTATAGGGTTTCAATCTTTTCCGCAACAAGAAATAATTAACTAGTCATAATGATTGAATTAATTACAAAAAAATATAAATCAAAAATATAAATTGAAAATAGAGAAATAAATAACCAGAATTAATTATGAATGAAAAATTAAAATTTTGCTTAGATGAAAAATTAATTGATATCATCTAAAATAAATTTTTTGGTATGCTTTTTCATTCTATTTCTCTCGATTTATGGTGTGGAATTTAGTGGTTTTTTTCTTTTGTAGTAGCTAAGTGCCTGTCTTCTGCTACGCAAATGCTGACATACAGCACTCCTCTCTAACGTCTACCATTTACATCGTTCATCTTCATTATTTTTTTTCTTACTTTTCTGCCCTTGTAACACCCCTGTTTTTATTACTTAAAGATTTCATTTTCCACAAGTGTTGATTACCAAAGATAATCGGTATTACCACCACAATTAAAGTAATTTTCATTCCCTTAACTTTCTTATACCAAGTGCTAAGGCTAAAACCAACAAAACTAAAAACAAATAAGCAGAAATAAGAGAGATTATATAAATAAAGTTTACGGATAAATATTTTCCATATAATAGCAATAATCAAAATATAGTTAGGGACATAAAGGTCTAAAGGAAAACTAATACAACAATAACTATTAGCTGTAGGTACAATACTTAATTGCCCTCACTCTGAGACCCATATGCCCATTCTGATAATGGAACCTCTTCCCAAGGTTTCCACTTATCCGAGCATCTTATAAGCTTCATACTACTCCATGGCCTTTAAATAATTATCGGTAAATATAGTATCAACATAACTTCCTCGTACTGAGTATATCACAATATCTCATAAGAGGTAGCATACCCATGTTACACATAATCATGCAATGATCCAAAACATGTTCAAACATAAGCACATGCCATAATGATATATAATAAATTATGGGTCAATACATATATATAAATATATGCTATTAGAGTCTCAGGCTCAATAATCAACCATACTCAACTAAATCACGTCATTTTATGGTACACAATAACCGTGTCAAAATCCATGGCTAAAACCAACCAATCAAATCACTTCTAATTAACATAATAGAACATTAACGCTACTACCAAACCATTAATCCAATATATACAAAAATTTGAGGTAGGGCACTAAGGCAACCATCAAAACATTAATCCAATATATATAAAAAACCAAGGTTGGGCACTGAAGCAACTACCCAACCATCAGTCCAACATATACCAAAAATGAGGTAGGGTACTGAAGAAACTATCGAATCATCAATCCAATATATACCAAAAACCGAGGTACGGAATTAAGGAAACCACCAAACACAACAATAAATACCAATGCCACCAATAAGTATTCCTTTATGGTTTATATTACCCAAGAGGATACAATCAAACGAGGAACACTAAGGTACAACTAGTAATATTTTACTCGAGGGGATACAATCAACCTAGGGACTGATGTCGTTTTTATCAAACAGAAGGTTGGATCAAAATTTGTAGTAGAAGCTGTCACCTACGATCTAATGCAAAAAGAACGAAGTGATTTGGTGGATTATAGACGAAGAACTTGATGTTACAAGATGAAGGTGCTTCCGCATATTTTAAGGTGTTCAGATGTGTTGACTTGAAGATAGTATTGAGGAAGGTTTAATCCCAGATTTTTCCTTGCTTAATGTAGACCCAAAAGGGAGGATTAGACTTTAGCTCTCCTGCTCAAAGTTTGATTAAAATTCTCATTCAATAATCTACATAGAAACCATGTGCACAAAGGGTATATATAGGAAAGAATAAGCTCAGTGGTGAGCTTCCTTAACCAGCCAAGTTTACCCACCTAATCCAGCCGATTAATCATGGTTAAATTAAGTACATATTATCCTTAATCCACAGCATAATATCATTAGTTAAATGATACTAAGGATTAATATTACGAAGCTATACAATAGACTAAGATACATACATGAAATTATAGCCATACCCTAACTTACATAAAATATACTTAGGATTAGGGTTTTACAACAAGTTTATAAAAATAATGAATATCATCACTTTATCTCTTATTGTAAGGTATCATCCCATGTATTTCATAGCCTTGCATGCCTAAGAATACTTGTATAGATCAATGTGTATGAACATCATCTTCTTGCAAATATGTAACATACCTACAAGAATAACTTGAATATTTTTCAATGTCAAGCATATAAGAATTATCAAGAATATTTAACGTGATAGGCTCCAACATTAAGAAAGTTAAATCATCTTCCTTACCTTGAGGATTCGAATGAATATGATAATCATTATGTTCAATGGATGCTCCTGCATCAGGGACACTAAGGTACACTAGATCATATTGGTACACGAAGAAAACACAATACCCCATACTTTAGAACCAAGGGACACAACCGTATGCCTAGTTGTACAAGTGCACATAAGTAATACAGTATCCTCCAACCTTGGTTACCTAAACTTTAAGTATAGATACCCCCTATAAGGACTGTAGGTCATCTATAGAGTAGAGTAGATCCTTAATAGAGGTACATTGGTATATTAGAGAACCAAAACAAATGAGAGCTAACACTTCAACTCTAGGGTAGCTAATCCCAGAGAGCAAACCATTCCCAACTAGAGGTATTTCACTTTAGGTATTAATATTTTATGTGGTGATCACAAACATTACAAAAAAGCACATATATCCAATTTTTATACTTAGCCATTTGCACTCATTTTCCATTTATTCATGATAGCCAATAAACAAGATCATTACCAAGATCAACCATCAAAAATATTCTATGGTCATCCTACGCTCAATTAATTACATTTGGTGCATTGAGCTGAAAATAACTAAAATGCCCTAGAGACCAATAATTACCAAATTATCAACCATTTCAATACTAAAACCATTTTTTTAATTATTAAAAAGCCATCCAAAGATTAAGATTCCATTAATAAATCATCATCATGTCATTAAATTATCAAGTACACCAAATGACCATTATGCCCTTATATTATTTCTGCACATGATATCCTATCCTGCACCTTTAACTCATCCAAAACACATGCTCATATTCTCAACAATAGAGAATACATATTAGACATACTTGTTATGATAGATATTATAATGCACTAAAAATGACTAAATTTCCACTAGGGCATTTATCCATAACAATTATTCCACAATTATATCTACATATGCTCAAACTATTGTTTTATACATACATGTCATTCAAAGTATTTTTCTAACATATAATTTATTTTAATCATACTTTCATACCTAAAATATTTTACATCTGATAACATGCCAATTTCTCTATTTTTTTTAACAATAATAATCACATAATTATAATGTAACAAATCATGCTTAACATATTTCACACACAAACCCTAACATGCTATCATGCATTATTTATCATTTTAGTAGGGTATAACGATTACATATAACAACTTGCTTAACCTAGTTCGTACCTTAAAACCCCTAATTTAACCATTTTATCCATTTTCATACCAACATCATTATTATGAGCAATTTTTCATCAAAAGGATAAAAGTTAATTGTACACAAAATCTTAGAATGTTGCTACTTTTTTATGATTTAGTGATTGATTATATTTTCCACTTATCATGCATTTAGTGAGCTGCAACCTCAAAACCCTAATCATGCATTCTTCACATGCCACACATTCTATGTAGCACATATTTATATTAAAACATAATAGGACATGTAATAAGGTAATTATCATCCGTGTACATGTAGGAAAAATCTCTATCCCTAAAACATGCAAATAGAAATTATTGTATTCTAACGCTAATCGTGTGTGCAAGTTTTTCTACTATTCATATCAGCCTTAACTATCATACAACGATAATTATGAAGTACTTAAAATGGATTTTAAATCATCACTTGACAAACATACAACCCTAATAAAACCCTAGGCAGGCATATGTAAACCATACAATATGTTATCATTTTATCATGCATATCATAATAATTGAAGAATCTAAAACTATATAATTATTATAAGCCCAAATAATCCTAGCATGCTCGCATAAAATTCTACAGTCCTAGAAGTGATTAGATTTAACTAAATCCAAGATTACACAAAAAGCATAAAAACCACTTTCTCTAAGATCCTTAGAGATTACCTAATAAATTAACATCCAATCACATATATTTATTAGAATATAATAATATACAATAATAATCCACAATTAGAAAAATAATTTGGGGCTACTAACTAGTTTTATATGTATAAGGAAAAATATAAAAAAATAGCATCAAAGGTAGAAGGCTTTTGGCCGAGAATAATGGAAAATGGTGGAGAAAAGGGAGAATAAATAGTGTAGCACAAAGGGTAAAAGGAACTTTAGTGGAAAATGGTGGAGCACAAAGGGAAGCTTTAGCCAAAACGGCCAAAGGTAGGTGTATTGGGATTTAGTGGATGTTAATGTAGGTTGGGGAGGGGTTGCAACAAGGAATGCCAAAGGTGGAGGGGGTAGGAAAGGTAGATCGTGTTGTAGCAAAGGTAAGGGCTTCGGTGAGGGTTGGTGTGAAAAAGAGGAAAGGTTTGGTGGAAGTTGTCAATTAGTGATTTTGTGTGTAGCTTAGGGGTGGTTATGAGAAATTTTACTACAGCTAGGGAGGAGTTTTAGTAGATCTTACTATAGCTAGGGGAGGAGTTTTAGAAGCTCTTATGGAAGCTGGGGGGAGGGATCGGTGGAGGTGAAAGTTGCTAAGAAAATGTAGCTAGTGGAGGAGTGCGTTGTAGGGAAAAATGGTGAGGCTAAAGGATGATAATGGGGCCTTCCTCTTGCATGAGGAAGCTCAGGAGAAGGAGGGAGTGTGTGGGTTGTGGGTTAACAGATGACACAAAATAGAGAAAATGGAGTAGTTATAAGGATAGTGGCATGAGGGAATTTGCAAATAAAAACATGGAGAAAAAATGGAAAAAGGTAGGGAGGCATATAGTATAAAGGTGGCTTAAGGGTAGTGTGCTGGGGTAGAGGGAGAGCAGGGTGAGGTAAGAAATTAGAAAAGTGTAGGGGTAATTTATATCGGTACAAAACTAGGTAAAGTATCGGGGTACAAATTATCTGATTACTGGAATAAGTTTATTCAAAGAAACTGATGCCAGTTATGACCAACCTAAGTTTAAATTATAATATGCACCCTCTAGCATATTTTAGCATAATTAAATTTTATAACTAAAAATTCATAATAATTTTACACATATTAATATTATTTTTAGTACAATCACCCTATTATAATTATTATGACTAATACACATAATTACTGGTTACAATTATTAGGGTATTCTAGAAATTTGGTATTAGCTTGGACCACGACTCTCACATCCACATTACTTCTTTCCTCTCTATTTTCCTTTTTTACTCTTGCTACCATCAACTTCCTTTTTTCCCCTCTATTGCTAGCTCTTTTCCCTCCTTCATTCAACAGCTTCACTTAATCTCTCCCTTTTTTTCCAACAAAATAATAAGAAAGGAAAATGGGAAAAAGAGACAACAATAAGCAAAAATAACAAAGAGAATGAGAGAAAGGGTGGATGTGGTGAGGAAAAACGTTTACATAACCAGAAAGCAACAAAAAAGCTCATTAGCATATATAGTTTCAAGTTAGATTTTTCATTGACACCAAAAAATGACAGCCTAAAGTAGAAAAGGATTTTCAATTTTAGGACAATAAGTTGATTTACTAAAAAAAATCAAAATGTCAATTTGTAGATGTACCAATCTATTAGTTTATGAAACTAGTTGACTAGTAGATCATATGTTTATATTTAAATTTAGATTTTTGAGGACTTTTCAAAATAAAAATAAATTTATTGTATATCAACATAATTCTAAATATATTTTTAAGGATTTTAATATAGGTATTATTATAGCACCTAACATTAGATTGACATCCTACTGTCCATCCGATGTCAGATATAAGGCCAAATATTCAACCAAAACACAAGAAATATAGTGTGCAGAAAGGATAACATTAAGATAATAAGCTATGGTTTGCAAAAGAAGATCACATTAGGTTAAAAATGAATGAAATTACATAAAAAGGATGTATAGGGATTGAGTCCAAAACTAGAAATTTAGGCCTGCCAAGGACTAACAAAAGAATAACATGGTTGCTAATGCCCTAAAACATAACAAGGCAACCATTGGAAACCCTCAAATACTTAGATATGGTCATTAGCTTAAGGGATTGAACATGTAATTGTTTAAATAGGTACATTAGTGATGAGCTCATGTTTTGACGTATTTTATACCATTATAATTATATTTTTTGGTATTTTATTGAAGTAATATAGTTCGTATTATTTAATTTGTGGAAATTCAAGTATCTGAGTTAATATGATTTATATTAGTTAGTGTGTTTTTTTTAGTTTTTCATTTTTAGGATTTTTGCAGTGTTTCTTTTTTGTTTTAACCATTTCCTTTGAAGCATTGGTGTTCCTTTAGTTTGCCATGAGAGGATACTTAGGATATGGACAACTTTCCATGAACTTTAATGCTAGAGTAAATGATGTAAGTTCAAGTAACATTAATGATATGCTTAACCAACTCACTACTCTTGTTTCACAAGTTGCTACAGCTACTGGAGTTATTAATAAAAGCGGAGTGTGTCATACAAAAGGAAATCCATATGCTTACCATTCACAAACAAAATGGTATACTATTGCTCATCTTTCATTGGTTTTAAAGGACATAACTCCTACACAAGTGCATACTATTTGGGAATAAGGCATCACCCAAACTTTAAATGGGAGATGAATGATCATTATCAAGTGCAATATCAAGACTGTAATAAATTTAAATATGAAACTTCAAAATATTATTGATACCCTCAATCATAATCTTCTCCAATTTTAGAACCCTCAAGCTCAAAAAAAATGGAGAAGCATTTTGATGCATTGATAAATGGGTAAAATCAACTTATGCAAAGTTAAATTAAACAAAATGAGAGGATGTTAGTGTTAGGAGAGCAAATGGGTTATGTTGTCAACATGGTCAATCATTTACGAGAACAAAAAGATCTCTCTAGTACTTCAATTCCAATTTAAATTGAGAGTTATGAGTATGGTAATGCAATATCTGCATGGAGGATGGACTAGTTAAGGAGGTCCCCATGGAGCACATTGAAAAGCATGATCAAGTGGAAGCTTGTTAGAATAGAAGAAGAATCACAAAAAAATAAGGATCATGTAAGAAAAAATAAGTATATGGATGGCAAGACTATCACTTTCATCTACCATAGACCATCTCTAAAAAGTTTTCGCCAATTTTACTTAGAGATGAACATAAAACATGAGGTAAGACTTTGAACCAATGTGATTTTAATTATGCTAACCATACTCCTTGTTTTCCCTCTTTTAGTAGGGTATATGGGTCCAAGATTAAAGAGAGAAATTAAATAATCTTGGATACATCTAATAAGTGTACTGCTCCACATGAGAGGTTATGTTGGAAAGATGTGTTAAAATATTTTGAGATGGGAAAATATATTCTTCCTTTCATAGAGAGACCATCATACATTAACATTGGGCAAAATATTCTCTCTTCGCACATGAGCTTAATTCTGATGATAGGTAAGTTACGTTCTTGCTGGGTAAAATCTTTCATTAAAACTAACACTGTGTCTTTTTACCTTGCAGGATATAGATGATAATTATGAAGAAAGATATGGTGATGCAGATCTTAAGTGGATGTACGTACCATGAATGGGAAAATTGAGATCATGTCAGGCGAAAGACATAAAAGCAAGCACTACATGAGAGGCAACCTAATGTGATAGGGGAGTTTTCTATCCTTTAGTTACTTTAATTATTTTATTTATTTTCTCTCCATACTTAAAATTATATGTTCCCTTAGTTTTTTACACATTGAGGACAATATGTGATTTAAGTGTGGCAGTGTGAGTGTTTTATATGTTTACGTAAAATAAAAAAATTTATATTAAAAAAATGAAAAATGAAAGATTTTATTTAGTATTTTTAGATTACTAGGAATCCTTAACTAGAAAATGAGGGGTATATCTTTGAAATCTAACGAAAAGAGGATCACAAAATTGAGATATTGCAAGTGCAGAATTTTTGTATTAATGACTGATGAAATTTATATGCTATTTTCTTGTGTAAAAATGTCATTTATTCCTCATTTAATTGTGTGATCTTACAATTATGCAGATATTAGAGTGAATAATACAGGGTAGGATGATTGGAGGATGGAATTAGGTTTCGAATATGATAGCATAATTTAAAATTATGATTCTAGATGAAATTTAATAGAATTAATAGACAGAATTGAATGACCTCACATCAAAATTTAAGAATTTAAACTAATTACAATGATCACCTATTTAGTTTAGATCTTTATCAATTCTAGGATAATGAAATTAATACATAATTATGAATTAACGTTTCCAAATTAGCAAAAGGTTAATTGTTAATCTTGTCTATTTATTCGTATAATTGCATGATCCGAGCTTATGTGATTATGGTCGTAGTTGACCGCTTTCCATTCATAATGTTTCCATTAATTTAATCTAGCATTCTTAACCTAATTTATAAATTTTTTAGGGATAAATTGAGAGCTTATTCAATTTATTAGAATTAAAAGAAAGCAAAGAGATGAATTATTATGAGTTTCTAAAGGTCAACATTAAATCATTTAGAATCATTCTTTTCTCCATGATTGTTTGATATCCTAATTCCATAATCAATACCATCATATCCTTATTCATTAATTAGTGAGTAAAGCATCCCATAGTATAGAACTTAGCGATAGAAGTAAATGATATTGGGTAACCATGGTTTTAATGTTGATTACAGAAATATTGATTATATACCATTCCTTGTGGGTTCGAATCCTTCTTGTCATTTACTACATATTTTGAAATTAAGATTTATTTAATAAATTTGTTATGCACACGACAGCGCATCAAATTTTTCTGCCATTGCCGAGGAATCACAATTATAATATTTACTTTTGTTTTTGAAGTTGTGTATATATATATATATAGTATTTTGTTCGCATAAACGTGTCTTATTTTCTAATTATGTGATCTTGTGTTTGTTTGTTTTGTTCTTGTCTCGAAAAGAAGTGTTAGATTTAATTTATCCATTCATTGGGTAAGCAAAGTAATGGGACTAAATCATTTTACATAGGCTATTTTTAAATCATAATAACTGATTTGATCACCATCTTCCAAAACCTTATTAAAAATAGAAATTGAGATTGTGATAGTGGTGCAAGAAATAAAGTTAGAATGGTCAGGAAATCATTGATTATGAATGAGATGAAATGAAATTCAAATTAGGTGGATATAACAATATGAGTGCTTGAGCCTAATCTTTAGATACACTATTTATCCAAAATATATTTTTCTTCTGTGTGTGTTCTTCAATGATATGCGAAACTAGAATTTGTCATTAGTTCTCTTCAAGACTGCATAGAACTTTAGGATATTCGAAAATGATAAATGCACTCTTCTTTCTTTGTTAGTTACAAGACTAAATATCTTACCTTGAAAATTCTTATCCATTACATAAAACCTTTGAGCCTAAAGCCTTATTCTATTGATCTAACATTCATTAACAACTAATCTCCATATGCATTTTCCTTCATTACTCTATGACTAGTGGAACAAAAAAAATTCAAGGAGAACTTTTTTTTTTGTTAATAAGGTGAAATCTAAGTATGGGAGTGTGGATATCATAAAAACAATGGAGGAAGTAGCTAAGCATTTTTTCTTCTCAATAAAACAAGAAGAAGAAGAAGAAGAGAATAAAATTGCATGTTTTTATGTTATTTGGTTGAATGGAGGGGTTTGAAATTATAGTTACTTTTTTTTAAAAAAGGCGAAGTGAAGTAAAGGAGAAGAGGAGGTTATTTAATTGAAAGAAAGAAATTGTTTCTCTAGTTGGTAGAGTTGAGCTACAATTCTAAAATTATATTTCACCATCGAATCCTAGCCCCATTACAACCTAATTTAAGACCTTTTGGTTCTTATATAATTTAGTTCTCTTAAGTGGTGACAAATTGAGAGTAATGGCAAACATATGGGCGATCATAATCATTTGGAGAAATTTTGAGAGTAAACAAATTTTACCCTAGACACATAAGAGTGAGCATTTACACATACTGAAATTAAGAATCTACCAATTTAACTTTCATTAATCTTAATCTAGTTTTGCATGGTGATATATTAACTATACTAATTATTGCTCCTTAACCCCATGAGCATTTGATACAATGGTTTATTGCGTATGTTAGATGTGTGATCAAAATCATTTTTAAAGTTTCTCTCTTGTGATTTACAAATGTTTTAAATCCCAGTGCATTGTTAAACTCCATGAATGACTAAATCCAATCTCACAATTCTTTTAGTTCAAAACATGTCTCACTTGTAATCTTTGATGTTGCTTTTGCACATGACATGATGTTGATTAAGGAGAACCAATGATTTAAGCATGGGATTATTTGATATATGGGATTTATATTTTATTTTCCTAAGTAAAATTTTCATTTATTCCTCATTATTTTTCTAAGATTTAATTTCTTCTCGAGTTTTTCTCTTTTAGGTAGATTTTGCAGGAAAATGAAGAACTTCATAGAAGAAATCGATGGAAAGAGAAAATGAAGCAAATAACACATCAAGAGACATGGAATCACTAGAAGGAAAGACCAAAATGAAGAATATATATCAAAGTGAAGCTTGTGTTGATATTTCATAAAAAAATAATGAAGGGACAAAAAACACAATACCCCCATATTTCTTAAACAAAGCCCATGTTTTTTATTAGCACACAAAATCTCAGTTTTCAAAATTTTGCATTTAGAAGAGAATTTAAGGTCCTGTGTTTCCAACATGAACCGTGCTTTGCTTAAATTATGCAACTATCACGTGAAATTTTCCTTGAAATATTTCCAATGTTCAAAGTGTAACACCCCCAAATTTACTACTGAAAATTTTCATTTATTTTAAATGAGTTTAGCGGAAACAAACAAATAAAAATGTAAATTTGGGGCCATTACCGCCACACTTAGTACCAGATCAGTTCACTCCTACTACCCCGATACTAAGTGCTAAGGCTAAATAAGAATAACATCAAATATGAGTCACTTAATAAATTACAAGTCATATAGAATCAGAGTGTGAAAGTCGAAAGTTACAATCCAAAGTATAGTTTTAAGGTACCAAATATCAGAGGACATAATACAGCGGAACAAAATACGATAATATAGAGAACAAAACGGAGGATAAACTCTCGCCATGTCACTCTCGACCCTAAAGCTAGGTCCAGGCTCAACTCTCAGCCCTGCTCGATGCCTCGTAAGCATCGTAGGCATCGAAGACATTGCCCTCTACCTGCATAAACTCATACGAGTCTTCTACTCGTGGGAATGAGCAACACCCATGAAAGGGGTGATCAGTACGCTACGTATTGAGTAAGGTAACAGACGCACTAAGGCCCACATACACAGAGATATATGACATAGCAGACATTGCATATTTACGTAGATAGCATGCAATAACACAGATAAACAATACCGGTTATGAACCAGATAACTTTCTCATTAGTTCTCTGATAATTATAATCGATTCACATCATAGTCTTTATCAATCCATGTGAGTGTGGGAACCCCACTATTATAGTCGGTGGAATAGTCACGAGAGCCATACCCTACCACTATTATAGCTAGTGGACTGATCACGAGGGTAACATACCCTTCCACTATTATTTACTGGTGGACCGGTCTGGCCCCGACTCACAAGGTGTTTCACTTTAAATATTCGTATCTTTCCCATGTCTTATCACTATTATGATTGGTTTGTTGAGCACAGAATAACCCACGATGGAAGGGTCATGAGGACACATGCCCTACCAATATTACTCACCACCTTACCCTAGGGTTTCACCAAAAACCCTAATCTGGGCCTATGTGGCCCTTCCTTCTCTGCCTCGCACAACCCATACTTCTTTAACGCCCCACGTATGATGATCCTCAGACTCAACTCTCCCCTCATAGCTCGCTCCTCCTCATTTATTTTTACTATTTTCTTTTTCTTTTTCCACCTTCTCAAATTAAGGTTTCCTCCCAAACCCTAGTTGTTCCTATTAAATATATATATATATATATGAGGGTGATGGTTGAGTTGGTTTCTTTTCTTTTGAATTAATTTGAAAAGTCCTGATTGTTTCTTTTCATTTGAATTAATTTGAAAAGTCCTAATTGTTGACTTGGTGTGTTTTTATTTGAATTAATTTGAGAAGCCATGATTGTTGACTTGGTGTCTTTTCATTTAAATTAATTTGAAAAGTCATGATTGGTGGTAAATGATCCAAGGAACACTTTGGTTCACGGGCTTGGTACCTGTTCGAAGGGACTTCATTAACTCTATAAATAACCCCCACCATCAACCGGAAAAATAATTCAGAATTTTAGATTTTTCAAAAATTCTAATAGTTCTCTCTCTTCTCTCTCTCTCTCTACTTTTTCGATTCCTATATACCTAGTTGTGTACAAACATAACCTTGTGTTCGCTGGAATCCTATTAGATTAAAGTGCTGCATTTGATAGGAACGAAAATCCATTATATCCTAGAAGATGACTGTTCACAACCTTGAGCACCGTGTGAGGGAGTAAAATCATCTTAAGGACACATCATGAGTTCGGTGGGCTCGGATAAATTATTTTCAGTATTCTATTATATTTTTATACTATACACCCAACAATCATAAGACGATTTTTATTTTACTTTACATTTCCTTTATTTGTTATAGTATAGAAAGTGGTATTTATTTGATAAATAATTCTACTAGTTTTATTCTACTCCTTTGTTATTTGTTGAACTTTTGTTTTTGTAACATAAATGGCTTTGTCTGCAAACATTGTTGCAAGTTCCACAAATCCTGTGGGTGTTGGTGAAAATCCACGAAAGTTCAATGGGTTGTATTTTAAGCTTTGGCAACAGAAGATGCTTTTCTATCTAACTACATTAAATTTGGCAAAGTATCTCAATGAGAGTCCTCCAAAGGTTGATGAAAAAGAGACTGATGTAGTCAAAGTGGCTGCAATAGATGCATGGAATCATTCTGACTTTCTATACAATAATTATATTCTAAATGGTTTGGATGAAACATTATATAATATGTATTCTAATACTAAAACAACAAAGGAACTGTGGGATTCTTTAGATACCAAGTATAAGACAGAGGACGTTGAAACAAAGAAATTTATTGTTGGCCGTTTTCTCGATTATAAAATGGTGGATAACAAGTCGATAATATCCCAAGTGGAAGGGATTCAGGATATTATTCATGACATTCATGCCGAGGGTATGTCCCTGAGTGAGTCCTTTCAGGTAGCAGCGGTAATTGAAAAATTACCACCATATTGGAAACATTTTAAGAACTGCCTCAAGCATAAGCGTAAGGAAATAAAACTTGAGGATCTCATAGTCCGTCTAAGAATTGAGGAAGACAACCGCAAGTCCAAAGGCTCAAATCTAATGGCATCAAGAGCCAATGTGGTGGAAAACGGATCAAAGAAGAGTAAGGAAAGGAAGCACAATGCAGATAGTTATAATACAAGATCTAATGTCTCCAAGAAATTCAAGGGAAAGTGCTATGAATGTGGCAAGCAAGGACACCGTGCAAAGGATTGTCACAATCTGAAAAAGTCTAAGAAAAGAAATGCTCAAGTGAATGTCACAGAGATAGACAAGTTATCTGAAGATCGTGATGTTATCAATATATCCATAGTAGTGTCACAATGCAACCTTATAGGTAATGCTAAGGAATGGTGGGTAGATACCGGAGCCACTCGTCACATATGTGGTAGCAAATGGATGTTCTCTGAGTATCAACCTATAAAAGATGATGAAGAACAACTCTTCATGGGAAATGCTTCATATTCTAAGGTCATCGGTCGTGGAAAGGTGATATTGAAGTTGACAAGCGGAAAAAACCTTACTTTGAATGATGTGCTCCATGTACCAGATATCCGGAAGAATTTATTGTCAGGACCCCTACTAAATAGGAATGGTTTTAAGTTGATCTTTGTATCCAATCAATTTATACTTATTAAGAATGAGATGTTTATGGGAAAGGGATATCTCAGTGATGGGCTCTTTAAGATGAATGTAATGACTATTGTACCTAAAGTTAATAATAATAAGAGTGTTTCTTCTTCTTATATGCCTGAGTCATTTAATATTTTGCATGAACAATTAGGACATGTTAATTATGATACCATTTGAAGGTTAATTAATTTATAGTGTTTGCCTAAATGTGAGTTTAATCCTAATCATAAATGTGAAATATGTGTTGAGGCCAAGATGGGAAGGAAACCCTTTCATTCTATTGAAAGGAACATAGAACCTCTAGATTTAATTCACACTGATGTGTGTGATTTAAAATTTGTGCAAACTAGAGGTGGTAAAAAGTATTTTATTAGTTTCATAGATGATAGCACACATTATTGCTACGTGTATTTGCTACAAAGCAAAGATGAAGCAATTGATATGTTTAAACACTTCAAAGCAGAAGTTGAGAATCAACTTGGTAGAAAGTTTAAGGCTATAAGAAGTGATAGAGGAGGTGAATACGAATACCCTTTTCAACAAGTTTGTTTAGAAAATGGTATTATTCACCAAACTACTACTCCTTATACGCCTCAATCTAATGGAATTGTAGAAAACAATAATAGAACTTTGAAGGACATGATGAATGCCATGTTGATTAGTTTTGGTTTACCGCAGAACATGTGGGGGGAAGCCTTATTAACTGCAAATTATATTCTCAATAAGATACCTCATAAGAAAACCCACAATATTCCATATGAGTTATGGAAGGTTACAAGCCTAACTATAAATACTTAAAAGTGTGGGGGTGCTTAACAAAAGTAGTAGTTCCTAAACCTAAGAGCACTAAGTTAGGACCGAAAACCATTGATTGTGTATTTATTGGTTATGCACATAACAGTAGTGCATATCATTTCCTTGTCCACAGATCAAAGGTTCCTGATATTGATGCCAACACTATTATAGAATCAAGGGATGCTATATTCTTTCAAAATATTTTTCCCTACAAAATGAATAATGAATCAGCTTCATTAAAGAGGCTAAAAAGTCTATTGGTGATGGGAATAAAGAAGTTAATTCAGATGAACCTAGATGAAGTAAGAGAGCTAGGATCAATAAATCATTTGGACCTGATTATCTAACATATTTGTTAGAAAATGAGCCTCAAACATTTAAAGAAGTTATATCCTCTCCTAAATCTGTTTATTAGAAAGAAGCAATAAATAGTGAAATTGAATCCATCATGCAAAATCACATGTGGGAAGTAGTGGACTTGCCTCCTGGGAATAAACCCCTAGGATGTAAGTGGATCTTTAAGACGAAATTAAAGGCTGATGGTTCAATTGACAAATACAAGGCTTGTAGTTAAAGGATACAAGCAAAAGGAAGATGTTGATTTTTTCGACACATATTCACCAATTACAAGAATTACGTCTATATGTATGCTATTGGCAATAGCAGCTGTAAATGGGCTTGAAGTACATAAAATGGATGTAAAAACATCATTCTTGAATGGTGAATTAGAGGAAGAGATCTATATGGAACAACCCGAGGGATTCATTGCTCCCAGTAAAGAGAAAAAGGTTTGTCGGCTTATTAAATCTCTCTATGGATTAAAACAGGCACCTAAGCAATGGCATAAGAAATTTGACAATGTAATGTTGTCAAATGGATTCAGAATAAATGAGTCTCACAAATTTGTTTATGTCAAAGATACTCATAAAGGCTACGTTATAGTGTGTCTATACGTAGATGATATGCTCATAATGGGTAATAATAATGATATTATTAACTCTACCAAATGGATGCTCACCTGAAGTTTTGATATGAAATATATGGGTCTTACAGATGTTATATTAGGAATTAAGATTTCTAGAACATCTGATGGATTAATATTGTCTCAATCTCATTATGTTGAAAAAATACTTGATCGATTCAAGGAGTACAATATTAACCCACCTAAGACACCATTAGAGGTGAATATTCATTTGATGAAAAATTCAGCTGCTAGTTTTTCACAATTAGAATATTCACATATAATAGGCGGTATTATGTATCTCATGAACTGCACGCGACCGGATATTGCTAATGCAGTTAACAGGCTTACTCGCTATACCAGTAACCCTAATAGGGAAAATTGGAAAGAGATCATTCGAGTTCTAGGATATCTAAAGCACACCAAGAACTTTGGATTACACTAAAAGAGATATCCAGCAGTGGTAGAAGGCTACACTGATGAGAATTGGATATCGGATTTCAGGAACTCTAAGTCTACTAGTGGATATGTGTTCACTCTTGGAAGTGGTGCAATATCTTAGAAATAATCTAAACAAACATGTATCGCGAGGTCAACAATGGATTCTAAATTTATTGCTTTAGATAAAGCTGGGGAAGAAGCTGAATGGGTTAGAGACTTCCTACAAGATATCCTATGTTGGCAAAAACCTGTGCCACCCATATGTATCCATTATGATAGCCAGTGTGAAATTTGTAGGGCACAGATTAAGATGTATATTGGTAAGTATAGACATATTTGTCATACACATAATACCATTAGAAGGTTGGTTTCTAGTGGAATTATCTCAATTGATTATGTGAGGTCAAAGGATAATATTGCGGATCCACTTACAAAGGCATTAACTAGAAAACAAGTAGAAAGTTCATCAAGAGGAATGGGCCTAAACCTATGGATATATAGAGTCGCCATGGTGGCAACCCAACCTAGTTCACTAGAGATCCCAAGATCTAGGTTCAATGGGAAAACTGAAATATGAATGACTTGGTGTTGCATTGAGGAATCTATTTTTATCTACCCATTCCTATGATGAAACAGTGCAAAGAAAGGAAAAGGTTATGCTATGATTTTATTGATCCCTATAAATTAATATGTTTAAGTAAAATATCTAAAATATATAATAATTAAGAGATCACCTATGTGAGTGGGAAGGGGCCGCTTCTGTGAGAATTTTGAAGGTTGAATTCTCTAACACACTCACAGAACCAGGAGGTGTTCATGGCCGAAACGAACACAAACGTGAGAACCAACTATGCTTGAAGGAAGATGTGTATTTTTTATTGTCTAGGTTTACACTAGATGGCTAACTGTTCAAGGCAGACCTGTCCATTGATTGGCCAATAAACCCGATAGAAATTCACTATGGAAAGTTTAAAGTCTCAAACTACTTATCCAGATGTAGTTTTCTTCACTTGTGCTCAGTCAGTTTAATTATGGAATGAAAGCTAATATTATCTTTCATATAGGGAATGGACACATTCCACAAAAAGATATTATTACTTTGTGTTAGCGTAATGTGAGAGATAATAATTTCATCATAATTTGTTCATGCTTGTGATATATTACAATCTAGTGGGGGATTGTTATATATATATATATATATATATAAAAGAGGGTGGCGGTTGACTTGGTTTCTTTTCTTTTGAATTAATTTGAAAAGTCCTGATTGTTTCTTTTCATTTGAATTAATTTGAAAAGTCATGATTGTCGACTTGGTGTCTTTTCATTTGAATTAATTTAAAAAGTCATGATTGTTGACTTGGTATCTTTTTATTTGAATTGATTTGAAAAGTAATGATTGGTGGTATATGATCCAAGGAACACTTTGGTTCACGGGCTTGGTACCTGTTCGAAGGGACTTCATTAACTCTATAAATAACCCCCACAATCAACCGGAAATATAATTCGGAAATTCAGATTTTTCGAAAATTCCAATAGTTCTCTCTCTTCTCTCTCTCTCTACTTTTTTCATTCCTATATACCTAGTTGAGTACAAGCATAATATTTTGTTCACTGGAATCCTATTAGATTAAATTGCTACATCTAATAGGAATGAAAATCCGTTCTATTCTGGAAGAGAATTGTTCACAACTTTGAGCACCGTGAGAGGGAGCAAAATCGTCTTAAGGACACATCGTGAATTCAATGGGCTCGGATAAATTATTTTCGGTATTCTATTATATTTTTATACGATACACCCAACAATTCCCTAGGTACCCTTATATTATCCTATGTACTATTTTTCACCTCGAGCCTCCACACTCCCAAACATACCTTCCATTACCTTCCCCACGTCCCAAAGTAACTTTCCATACGTAAGGTTCGCCCCCATGTGGACCTTAACCTCCCCATGCAAACCTCTTGATCTCTACCATGCGAAACCCTATAATTCCCATGCAAACCCTAGTTCTCCCATATAACCTTAGTTTCTCCCACTCTTCCATTTTATTTAATTCCCCTTTTTCTCGTCCATTCACGGATCACAGATTACCTAGGTCATCCTTACCAAAGTTAGCCAACTTACTTCCCCTTGGTTATCTTGATTTCTTATTTTTCTCTTTCAAGCTCCCATTCCACAACAACTCATCAAATAACCTAGCATGCATGTCCTAAGGGTCACATCACATCACATCATATTTGCAGCATATCCATATTAGCACATACCAGACAAGAGCACGAGAACATACCTCGGTTCCACGTTGCGCTACACAATAAAACAGATAACATATGGAATACAACATATAAATCATACAAGGCATACAAGACAAGTAAAACACGTAACACACAGGCGGGCTTAGTTATGCCCTTACCTAAAACGGCGCCGGGCTTGGAGCACGCTCCTACGCCTCCTGGGGGTTTTGACCCGGTTCAGCTATAAGAGGAAAATAGTAAGGGTTAGTCTCCCTTTACAAGAATTACCATAATTTTCCTATGTTACCCCTATCATGACCTAATACTAAGGCTAATATTAATAATAGTAGTTTATAATTAAAAGGTAGGGTTATTATTATTCTCAAGGTAGTTAAACAAATGATCACTAATCAAAATAAGTCTTAGTAAAATCCATTGCATTAAAGTAAGGGTTTTAATATTACTAATAACAATATTAATAATAATAATAAGAATCAGAATAAGAATACTAATACTAATAATAATAATAATGGTTATAATGATAGTAATGATGATAATTATAATTGAAATCGTAGTAGGATCAGTGATAATAATAATAATGATAATAATAATAATAATAGCAACCATAATCATGATAATAATAATAATAATAATAAAATAATGACAATAATAATAATAATAATAATAATAATAATAGTGGTAGTACTAATCATAATAAGAATACTAAAAGTAGTAATATTAAATAATAATGATAATAAGGATAGTAATGATGGTAATAATAGTTGAAGTAATAAATATGGTAAATATAACAATAATAATAATAATAATAATAACAACATTAACCACTATAACCATGATGATAATAATAATAATAATAATAATAATAATAATAATAATAATAGTAATAATACTAATAATTGTAAGAATACTAATATAATAATAATAATAATAATAATAATAATAATAATAATAATAATAATAATAATAATAATAGAGATAATAACGATGTTAGTCATAGTTAAAGTAATAGAAATGATAATAATAATAATAATAATAATAATAGTGATAATAGTAATATTAGTAATGGTAATAGTAATAATAATAATAATAACACAACAAGTTTGTAGTATTAATTAGTACCATTAATTAGAAGTTCTTAGGGATAAATGTTAGGACCTAATAGTAATAATAGTGGTAGTAATAATAGTAATAATCATAATAGTATTATTAATAATAATGTTAATAATAATCATAATAACACTAATAATAATAGTTAATAATATCAAAAATCATTAACACTTTTATTATTCAAGGTTTAGGGTTCAAGGAGTTGGGGCAACCTGGCAGGGTGGTGGTGCCGGCGGTAGTGGCGGTGGAGGAAGGAAGAAATTGGAAAGGTGGATGTGGAGGCTAGGGAAGAGGGAAGTAGGGGAAAATGGAGGTGTAGGGTGGTAGGGCAGGATCCCCTAGTTGTTTTGGGGGGTAGGGGTAATGCTGCAGGCGGCGATATAGGCGGCGCTGGTGGTGCGAAGGTGGCATAGGAGGTCAAATGGGCTGTTCGGGGAGGCAACTTCGCACAGTCAGGGTGGCTCATGCAGGGAAAAGCAAGGAAGGCTGGTGGTTGGGTTGTGTAGAGGGCGGTGTAGGGAGAATTTTGGTGGCCGGAATGGGCGGTAGAGGTGGTCGACGGTGGAGGAATGGCTGGCTGAAATAGAGGTGGCGTACGATTTTATTTTCTGGGCTACAAATTCCAAACCCGATTAAGGCAGCCTTCGAGGCTATTTATAGGCCGATCGGGAAGGGAAAATGACAAGGAGGCATGCGAGAATAGGGGGGTTACGGGTATGGCTATTGTTCGGCGAGAATGGCCGGTGTAGGCCTATAGAGGTAGGTCGTGTGTTGTCAGGGAGAGAGAAAGATTGCGTGCGGGGGAAGGGAGGAATGGTTTCGTCGAATTTGCAGCGGAGTCAACCAGGGTGGAGAGGGGAGGAATGGCTGGTGCAGTGGTGTGGCATTGTAGGCTTTTTTATTGGTGAAAATCTCGGTGGCAGGTGTGTAGAGGTTGAAGACGAAGTGCAGTAGTGGATCGGCGGTCCAGGAGAAAAGAAAAGGAAGAAAGAAAAAGGTCGAACCGACCGAGAGAGGGGTAGAGGAGGTGCGTGGGGAGTTGGGCCATGCAGGGAAGAGGGAATTGGGCCAGTGTGTCGGCCCAAGTTGGGGGAGAAATAGAAAAAAAAAAGAGAAGGAAAGAAAAGAAAAGGAAAAAGGAGAAAAAAGAAAAAGGAAAAAGAAGGGAAAATGATGGTTGGTTTAATTAATATAATTTGGTAATTTGGGATGTTTAATAAAGTATAAATATTAAAATAATAATTAAATTCTCTTTTTAGGTTAATTTATGGATTTTTGAAAGAATTTTCTTAAAATCCATTTTAATTAACTTAACAGTCTAATTTTTTCCAATTAAATTATTTATAAAGTTCATATTAATTTGAAACTATTTTTTCCTTCTTAATTTAAATAATCTAATTTATTTAATTAATTTCTAATATAAAATCATGAATTAGCTTAAAATACCACAATTCCTCCTATTTAAAACACTTATAAATTTCTTCTTGATTTACCCTAATTAATTTTCTTTTATTTTAATAAAAGTAAATTATTTGATTAACTTTCAAAATAAAATCTTATTTAATAATAAATAATAGAAATTAGGATTTTCAGGGCATTTCACTAAGCATTCGAGAGTCGAATCTTGGGAGTTCGTGAATTAGATTCTATCTTTTTCTCTATATTCTCTAGATACCACATGTAATTCATAATTTGAATTCTCTTTCTCTCCATTTTATTCAATAGAACAATCAGCACTTTGTAATTCAAGACGATAAGTTTTACTCCATTCCTCTCTTAATTGAAATTTTTGATTTTTGATTGAATATAAATAAATTTCCTTTATTGCATGATTATATCTCTTACTTTTAGTGTTTCATTGTTAATTTATCCATAATTGTTTATGTTAATTATTGATTACTGCATTTTATTATATGTTATTGTAATTATGAAAATAGTCATGTAGATAGTATAGGACAAGAGAATTTGATGATAGAATTAGGGTTTCACATATGACAACGTAATTTGAATTTATGACTCTAAATGAAATTTAATTGAATTAATAGATGGAATTGAATGATCTTGCATTATAGGTTAAGAATTTAAACTAATTAGATTGATCACCTATTTAGTTTAGACCATAATCAATGCTAGGGTAATGGAATTAATATGTAATTGTTAATTAACGTTTCCAAAGTAGAAAAAGGTTAATTATTAATCTTATCTATTAAATTATACGATTACATGATCCGATCTTATATGATTATGGCTGTAGTTGACTACTTTCCATTCATCCTGCTGCAATTAATTAAATCTAGCATTCTTAACCTAGGTTCCTAATTGGTTAGGGATAAATTGAGAGCTTATTTAATTTATTAGAATTAAGAGAAAGAAAGAGATGAGTTATTATGAGTTTCTAAAGGTCAACATTAAATCATTTAGAATCATTTTTTTCTCCATGATTTTTTGATGTCCTAATTCCATAATCAATACCTTCCTATCATTATTCCTAAGTTAGTGAGTAAAGCGTCCCATAGTATAGAACTTAGCGATAGAAGTAAATGATATTGTATAACTGGGGTTTTAAAATTAATTATAGAAATATAGATTATATACAATTTTGTGGGTTCGACTCCTTTTTTCCATCTACTAAATATTTGGAAATTAGGATTTATTTATTAAAGTTTTTGTGCACGCGATAGCGCATCAGTTAATTTTGATATAGGGAACACATATCTATGTGTCTAGATGTTAATGGAAAAAGAACATGTAATATTTTCTAACAACAACATGGCATATTGACATTCATCATATTCCTTTGTGAGCTTTTGAACCATATATACCTTTTCCACAAGTGAATTCACATGAAACTATCAACTTGTTTTAGCTTCAAATTTATTTTTAAACCTTGTATATGTCTAATTGCTTCTGATAAAATTATTTGCCATTGCCCTTGTAATCTACTATAGAGACTGCTAGAACTTATTCTTATGCTAGTTGAAGCTTATAGTCAAAACATACTGTGATTGAGAACATGATAAAGGCAACTTAGGATTTTCCACCACTTAACCAAATAACTTAACCCTAATTTGTGTTTACATGATTTACATCTCATAGAAATCCTTTAAGCCTATACATTAAATACATATTTTTCTTCATTACCTACATTGAATAATCTTTGGGCCTTAATATCTTTAACCTTGCTTAAAGCAAGTGGAAGGGGATCATCATTATGGATATAGAATGGTTTTAGATGTGAGTGTATATGAAAGAAATGTATGTATTTATGCTAAGAAAGGAATTGGTTATGTTTGGTGGAGGAGATATAAAATATATATTTGTTGTATTGTCATTATTCATCTAAAAATTTGATAAAAAAGTTTGAAAATTTGATTAAAAAAAAAGATTAAAAGAAGAAGAAGAAGAAGAAGAAGAAAATGGTACTATATAAGGAGGAGAAGGAGATATGGAGATGATGTTGAGGAAGTTCTATTCATCTTCTAATTTGGTGTGAAGGTGGAGATGTGTATCATTGATGTGGAGTTAATACTTATATATCAAATGATTATTATGGTTCCACTAGCTCTTGATTTTTTTAGCATAATAACCGTGGAATACTCCATACCTTTCTATGCCTTAAACCTTATTATAACTAAAAAGTCTTATTTTATTATTAAGATGAGCAGCCTTTGATCTGATGGCGAATGGTTTGGTCCATTTGGTAAGTATTTGGTATCTTTGATGAGGTTTTATCCATAAAAATATAAGCATTATTTGTTTATATAAGTGAGTCATTTTTTATCTTTATGATCTTATCTCAAATATTTGAGTGTTTCTATTCATTTGTAGCCATGAATCTAAGAGAGATAAAAAAATGGAGGGAATCCATAGTGAGAATGAATCTTGATGTGACTAAGGGATGGTAAATCTTCATCCATATATTGATCTATCCATAGCTATCATGTTTGTGCACAAACCATATGTTGAAATTGATCTATTAAATCTTCAAATGAAAAATCTTAGTTGAGTGCTAACCTTGACGTTTGAGAATAAAAGATTCTAAGACAAAAATGGTTAAGGGTATTAGGTGGGATTTTATTTTATTTATTCTTATTTATTATTGTATGTGATTTTATGGGTATATTATCTGTAAAACCCTCATGAGGCCTTACTCATCCTCTATGAGTGACCTAAAAGTTCAAAGGGCTTGTTGCACATGTCTAATTTCAATCGTGAGACCTATGAAAGTGGCTAGTTAGTTTAATTATATTTTTTTTTAGTATTAACTTGCTTGAGGAGAAGCAAGAAGCTAAGTATGGATATTTTGATGAGTTCATATTTTGACATATTTTATACCCTTATAATCTTATTTTTTGATATTTTATTTAAGTAATGAAGGTGAATAATTAGGATTTTATGTTAAGTGATGATAATTACATAAATTTTATTATTTGAGCTAAAATGACATAAATTAAATAAATTTAGAGTATAGTATTATTTATAGATTTTTATTAATTTTATTTTGTATTTATATCTTAAATAAAAGAAAAAGAGAAAAAAAAAGTAGCCCGACATTTAGATAAATGGCCTAAGGACTGAAGGCCCAAAATGAAGATAAGAGCCACAGAGCTAATGGTGGGCCACACGAATAGGAGAACATTAGCGTAGAAAAAAAAAAGAGCCAGCAGGATGAAAAGAAAAGGAGAGAACAGATGGGTAGGGCATGAAATTAAAGAATTGGCTCACATAGGTGGAACAAAAAGGCAGCCATATAATCAAAAGAATAGCCATCTGTTAAGAGTCAGGGGAATGAAAAAAAAAAGAAGAAGAGAGAAGGGGGTGGGGTTTTATTTTAAATTCCAGTTAGGTGAAATTATTTAAAGTTGTACAATCTATTTAGTATTTAGTCCACTTTTTTAATATCCAATTTACATGTACATATGAAGAATATTATATATACATTTATGCATAATTAGTTGTACAGATTAATATAATTATATGTACATAATATTTTATATTTGAAATCAAATACTTTAGAACCATATTGATTTTTTTCCTATTAATTTCAATCAAGTGTACCTCAAACTACTTTTCCGTTAAACCAATGCATAGAGAAGAAGGAAGAGAGATGTGGGGCATAAGAGAGATAGCCATAAGATGGGAGCAGTCAGGTAGGTAGGAAAAAAGTAGGACGACAGGCATGATTAGTAGTGAGGAGGTGAGAAGAAATAATAAAGGGAGAAGTAGAAGTATATGTGTGGTAGAAGAAGAAAAAAAGAAAAAGGGTAGTAGTAGAGATAGATTGCTAAAGCTTGTTAGAGAAGAAGAAGAAAAGAAGTGCAGATAACATGTCAGTCCCTGTCTCCTCTGCCACATGTTAGAAGGTTATAGGAGGTTAGTTATGTAGTAGACAAACAAGAACAAAAATTAAGAGAAGAAGGCAGCGTGCACATCGGTAGAAAACGAAAAGAAAAGAAGAGAATAATTACAGTGAAAATCAAGGCGATGAGAAAGGAAAAGAAGAAAAGAGTAGGGAAAAAATTATACTAGTAGAATTTATTACAGATAAAATTTATCACTTTTTTATCTAAATAAATACTTGATCTTTCATCTATAATTAATTCCAATTATTTCATTATCTATGTCTAATTTATACTTTTGCGTAATTAATTCAATAATTATGCTTGACTGATTATTTATTGTTTGGGAATAGAATGAAAACCAATATTAAAGTTTGAGGTATGATTTTATTTTTCTTTGTTTTGTGAGATTATTCTTTGACTCCATTTTAATTGATATCATTTATATATATATTTCTGCTAGGTATCATTTTTATGGTTCATGCTTGTTCTTGTTTTTCATTGTGATAGTATGTAGAATCATTTATTGCTAGGTTGCCATATAAATATGCTATGATTTATATGTATAAATTGCAACTAGGTGAGAAACAAATTCATCTAACATTTTTATGATTTTAAATGAAGTAGTAAAACATTTCAATGCACGTGGATTAAAGAAGAAAAATACAACTAGAAATACTTAGTATACTAGTTTGGGTACTTAGATTGACATCCTTTTAATTATGCTTAATGTATTAAATCTAGTTAAATATGGGAGCCCTTTCTTTATACTATGCTGCTACTACTTAATAGGATTAATATTGATGCTTTGTCTTATTAGTTATTTTAAGAAAGTAATATAAGGTTTATGGACCTATTTTATGTGTACAACTTGGTCATTCTCCTTCTCATGATTAAATAAAGACTTAGAAATTATTATTATATTTTGAGCTAATCTAGTGGTGGATTTTAAATTTTCTAATATGCTTATCATATCTACGGTTATACATTATATGTATTTTTATTTTATTTTATTTATTACTTTTTTTTATAACCATCATTGGTGTTTTTTTATTTATTTACTTTTTGTGATTTAGGGTTTTTATTTTTATTTATTTTTAAACTAGTTAAATAGAGGTAAATCCTTTCATTCCCTAGTATAGAATGATAACCTTATTTACTAATACTACAATTGTCAACAAGAAGGTTTAAATTGTGTGCTGGCTACGGCCACACCAGTTAGTACACTATGTAATAAGTAAGCTAAATTACCTATTTATGAGAGTTTACAATGCTTGTATGGTCATGGAAAATAAATAGGTCATATTGGAAAAAATTCTAAAGCTCATGTAACAAATTACCAATTTATATGGTATACTAACATGTAAATTCTAATCATGGTAATCTAATCTCGCATATGGATGAAAATGGGTTTATGCCTAATAGTAGACATGGGATTCATTAAATATAAAGTTATACGCCACATATAGGAGACTCATAACTAATCGTGCATATTAATAAATTCATAAGTCTAGGGCAGTAACTTATGACCATGCAAAATAGCAAACTAATGGTGTGAAAAATCTAGAACTCTTATATCCCTTCCATTTATCAAATCATGAGGTTAATCACAATGTTATATGTTAGTTCAATCATTTAATTAATTTTCTCTTCTTTATTGAGTAATAAGTTGGATTCTCCCTAATATAAGTTTAGCCAAAATCCAAAAGACGCAAAGTATAGCATAAGCTAAAGAACCACAAATAGACGTAAAATACAACTGATAGCAAGTAAACTACCTATGAGGCCAAACCTTTTCTATTGATATATCATAGCACATCAATGGTGTGTAGAGTAGGAATGTCATAGATCAACTAGGATCATATTCAAAGGATAATAAACAAGCACAAAGGCAAGATAACCTCTTGTACATGGTATAGCATTAGATAGTCCAGACATATATAATGCTGCTTTTTTTTCTACATTAAGTTATTAATATTTTATTATCCACATCATACACCAAGAAAGGCTCAAATAGCATTTCAAGTCCATGAAAACCACATGATCATCCTAGAATGTCCATCATAACCCTTTAGGGTACTTAGCTATAATCCCATCAATACCTGACCAACTTTATCCACTTATTGAGTTATTTAATTCATACTAAGAGCTGAATTTCTATCATCTAATAATCATGTCATAACATAATACGAAGACATAAAACATTACATGGTTTAAAAGAAGTAAAATAAGATTTTTGGCCAAAACCAGTTGATAAACTGCCAAACCATAACATCCCTATCAAAACAAGTTGATTACTTTCTCAAACCAGTGAAATGATGAAGACACCAACTGATCAGCTTGACCAAACAAGTTATAGGATTCCAACCAGATAACAGAAAAAACCACCATTGATAAACAAATCTATTAGTTTGGTTAAAGAAGTTAATTAGTTTGTGTAAAAAAAATACTCTTGCATTTCCATAAAGAAATTAGACCTTAAAATCAACCATATCACATCTATGAAATTAGACATTGCTTAAACTAAGATTAAACATGGTTGGCTACACAATCATGATAAATTTTAAGAATCATCATAACACATATAAAATCTCATATTTCATTAGACTAATATAAATCAACGGATGATCCGTCACAACACTATTACTATCATGTTGTTATTTGGAGAACAATAAAAATTTCTATGTAAGAACTAATCAACATGCTCATTCACTCTATATATCATGGTAAAACTAACTTACCTAGTCAAGCTTCAGAAAAATCCCTACCAAGAAAGGAAAAATTTACCTAGAAATCCCAAACCATAAACAACCTAAAAGAAAAATTAAGAAATATATCTTCAAAAATTATATAAAAAAGATAAGAATAAGATTAGGTGGAGAAGGTAACACCAAGGAAAACCAACTAAATCCTACAAATTTTCCAAATTATAACCCTTTCTTGCTAATGATTACAACAAGAAAGAGTAAGAGGTCATCTTCACTCTTTGTGAACTTTTGGTCCAAAAATCCATTTAAAGTAGGAGAAAAAGTTTGGATGATAGTAACAACTTGTAAAAGATGGTTAGAAATAATTTAGTGCTACATTACTTAAATTTTAGATTATAGGAAGAAGTTTATTATCAAAATTTAATATTAAAAATTTCACAAGTCATGTAAACCAGTTAACTAGCTTGGAGAACCCATCGACTTGTTCCCACTCATCAATTGGTTTCCTAGAACTAGTCGTTCATTTTCCTAAAACTAGTTAACTAGTTACTTTGATCCAAAACTATAATTCCTCAAAACTTTATCTAATATTAACCTAATTTATTTAGTATTTTAACCTAGTTAAAATTCTAATTGCAGTAAATCTATATTTTCTTAGCCAAACCCTAACCCTAGATAATTGATAGATAAATTTTAAGTTAAATTCCCTAAATTTTAAACTTAAATCTAAATCTAATCCTAACCACAAATATTTTTTCCTCTTGTTACTTTGTTTTTCTTCTCTTTTCCCTTTCTATTTATTTTCCTTCTTCCACTTTTTATCCCACCATATATATCCAAACAACCATTTCCTTTTTCCTTTAGGCTAAATATGTCGTTCTCTGCATGCACACAAGTTCCTTTCCCCTTTTCTTTCCAAGTAATACATGCCAAGTGCTAACCTACACCACACCATTAACTCCCTTCACCCCTACACCCTACACAACACTCATTAGGTTATATCTAGCCCTTGCACATCTTTCTTACTCCCCTTCTCAGCCTTAACTCTTTGTTACATCAAACTCACCTTCTTGAGCCTAACTATAGCCCTCCTTACCCATTGGCCTGTACTCCCACACCTCATCTCACTGAATATGAAACCCCCTCATCTCTACCTTCTCCTTCTTTTCCTCTATCAATAAGAACCCACACATGCCTAACATCCACACAAAATTCATTCTTTCTCTTCCTCTCCAACCCATCATCGTGCTACATCACACAACACCACAAACATCTAAGACCTCGATTCATTTTATTCTTCCCTTCTTCTTTTGTCCTTCTCTTTATCATCTCACCTCACCCTATCCACCATCTATTTTCCTTTTCAGTGCACTAGTTAACCCTAACCACCATCCACTTCTGTGTGCCTCCACTAACCCAATACCATAACCAATCACTTCCTTTCTCGTGAAGCTTGTCACCAACCATTGATTCCTTTCCCACCACACCACTACCTTACCATACCAACAATCACCACCCCAAACCATGTCCTTTTCCCTCTTCTCAAACTTCTCTATTTAGTTTTATTAAGGCTTATGGCCTATTCCCCTTTATATATACCCATTCCCTACCCATCATAGCCCCCATACAACTCCATTATAGCTTATGCAAGCCTCACTTATAGCCTATGCATGATTTTCCTCCTCAACCCATTCACACCTTCCATGCTTGTAATGCCTTATCTTCTCCTTAGTGCACCATCATGACCTCCATCTTACAACCATCGTGCACCACATCTTGCATAAGCTCATCTACTTGTTTGTTTATCTCCATTTTCCTCCATCTAATTTGACTTATTTTTCCTTAGTTAATTTATGTATGTCTAATATTGTTATATTTTCTACTTCTAGGTGATATTTTGTGGTATTAGTTGAAGAGTCATAGGTCTTAAGTGCCTAGTGACAAGATATAGTTTTTATAAGGATACATATCATAACTATGTATTTTATTTTCTCTGTATATATATGGATATGATATCATGTTTTAAATGTTTTATGTGGATAATGTTAATATGATAATGATGCTATATGTTAATGTCATACTTTGACAATGTGAGAAAGTTGTGAAAGCCTGTGCTTGTGCTTCTGCATATTTTTGGTTCACATGAATCAAAATATGCTTTATCTATATATTCATGATTATGTATTTTCATGACAATATATAATGGAGGTTGAATAATCATTCATATTAGGTTTCATAAATTTTTTTATTTTTTGTGAAAATAAGGGTGATTTTACTATCTTAGGGGTAATTTAGTGAATATGGGTTAAAAATAAAATCATGAGTGTTGCAATGGAATAATTAATTCAAAATATGTTAAGTACATCATGAGTGATGTTTAGAGTGATTATGAACTGTCTATGCCTAATAAATTATCAAGGGGGCTCCATTTGGCAATAGTAACCCTAGAGGTACTATCATGATCACATGTGTGAAATTTTTGAATTTAACCTTAATTTCTGGATATATAATTTTTATTGGAGTTTTAGGATTTTATATTGAATATGGTGGTTATATGAGGTTTTTTGAAAAATTTATAATTGAATTGTAAAATTAGGGGTGGGGAATTATGAATGGCAACACTAAAGGTAGGCTATTATTTCTTATGTTATATTAGGGTTAGACCTTGATTTTTGGACATGTGGTCAATAATAATGCTTTAAAGATGGATGTTTAATTTATTGATAAAATAAGTGCCAATAAATAAGTTATTCTTAACTCGTGAAATTAGGGTTTCATGTGGGTATAGGGGCTTTTTCCTTAGGGAATAATTAAGAATTATATGGTTGTGAGTTAAGTGTTCTAATAACTATGTAAACTTATATATGTACCTTGCATATCTATATGTGTTCTTGAATTATGATATTGAGATAAACATATTTGAATATGACATTAATCTTTCAAAGTGAAAGATTATGTGCTCCATGGCTGAGGTGTTGTGTGTCTATTCCACCGGAAAATAATAGTATTTTAGAAGTATTTTTCCATGATTGATGGTTTAGTTGAATCTAATAGATTTAGAATAATGGGTCTCTTGGGATCATCATAAATAAGAATTTAGCCTTTAGATAAGCAATAATGAAGAAGATATTAATCACTTAAAGTGAAAGATTACGTAAATTAGGACTAAGGTGTTGTGTCCATTCCACCTATAGATAATAGTATCTTAGGAGTATTTTTGTAATACCCCGAAAATTTCGAAAACCTATATTTTAATAAATTACTTTTATTTAGAATAAAATTGCTTTAAGATTATTTATTTTAATCATTGTATGGATTTTAGAGTAAGTAAATTTGGATAAGAGTATTTAATAAATTAAAAATAAATATTTTGCTATTTATCATATTGTTTTATTTAAATAATTTTCCAAACTAATATTTTACCTACTTTACCCTTTTTAAATTAAAATATTAGATTATAATAAATTAAATTATTAAATTAAATAATTTACCAAGAATATTATATTTTATGATTTTATAAATTAAATTAAATTACTTTTCCTATTTTTCCATTCCCCTTTTTGCCCTTTTTCCCTTTTTCCCTCTTTCTTCTTTTCTTTTTCTTTTTTTTCCTTTTCCCTCGGGCTGCCTCGCCAGGCCAGCCCTCCCCTGCGCACTGGGCCTTCGGCCTGCCTCCTCCCTCTTCTCCCTCGCGCACGCCACACAGCACACCAGCCCAAACGCCTCCTTATTTTCCCCTGGACCGGCCGGCTCCCTCCTTTTCCTGCGCCGGTCCAGCCGCCCGCCAGTCCCTTTCTTCTTCTCCTTCCCTTCTTCTCCCACGCCCGACCAGCGCCCCCATGTCTGCCACCACCGAGCTACCCTGCAGCTGCCGCTACCTACCTCCCTCTCCCTCACTCTCTTCCCCCGTCGTTTTCCTTCCCTTTCCGAGCCAAACCGGCCCTGGACCACAGCCCCGTATGCTCTCTCCCTTTCCTTCTTCTTCCCTCTTTTCCCCTGCCACCCGACCACCGCCTGCCACCTGCAGCACCGATCGCCGCCCATCCCTGCCCCTCTCTTCTTCCTCTTCTTTTCCTCCATCTCCCCAGCCCTCCATTCCCCTCATTTTCGAGCCCTTCTCCTTCCCCGAGCTCCCTTTTCTCTCCTTCCTTCTCCCTCCATTCTCCTCCACGTTTTTTATCACCGTCGCCCACCGCCGCCTGCACCACCTCGCCCAGCCCCTGCGCCGCCTTCTGCCACCGCCTATGTAACACCCCCAAATTTTACTACTGAAAAATTTCGTTTAAAATCAAAAGGTTTAGCGGAAGCAAAGGATAAAACCGTAAACTCGGGGGTATTACCGCCACACTTAGTACCAGACCGGTTCACTCCTACCGTTCCAGTACTAAGTGCTAAGGCTATATCCGATCAACCTTTAGTACAAAGTATCAAAAACGCAAGACAACATTTAAAATAAATCCTTAACAAGAGGTAAGTCAAACAGAAGTCAGAATACGATTTAGGATTACAACCCTAGAATATGTTTCTCAAAACAGAAATGTAATACAAAATACAGCTAAACAAAAAAAAATCCCGAAGGATCAATATCCGGATTGCCTACTCACTCAAGTCAGGCTTTCCACCCCAAAACAGTATCCGATCTTAAACCTGCACAAGAGGTCTGCTCCCCACCATTGGTGGATCATCACACGACCCATTCAATCAAGGTAGTATCAGTACGGGTCCAATACTGAGTAAGTCTCACTACCCTACCTTATAGGAGAGATATCATCAAGTGTGTATTAAATTATAGTACAATACGTTAATACAATATCCTACATACTCACAACCCACAGCATGAATCTTGCCATACACTCATAGTAACATATAAAACATATGCAACATCCCATTTAACATATAAGCGTGGTATAACCGAAATATAAAGTGACTCATTATGCACATAAGCAGCAAGTGGTAATACATATAATAAAAGTCGGCCATGGTCCAATTAGACTTATTCTTTATTCTCATTAATAATATGTTCATTCCACACACATTCTTTAATAGTCCGTGTGAGTGCGGGAACCCCACTATTATAGCCGATGGAACGGTCACGAGGGTCATGCCCTCCCACTATTATAGCTGGTGGACCGGTCACGAGGGTATCATACCCTACCACTATTATTTGCCGGTGGACCGGTCTGGCCCCGACTCACAAGGTGTTCCACTGTAAATATTTGTATCTTTCCCAGGTCTTATTATCATTCTGATTAGTTTGTTGAGCGCGGAATCCCCCACTATTATAGTCGGTGGAACGGTCACGAGGGCCATGCCCTGCCACTATTATAGCCGGTGGACCGGTCACGAGGGTAACATACCCTGCCACTATTATTTGCCGGTGGACCGGTCTGGGTCCGGCTCAACATCTTTCTCTGTAAGTAGTTAATGTCTTAACATATCTTATTCAAAAAGTTTTCACCATGGATATGCATAAATCATTCTCTTTATGCTTTACACATCACAACCAATAAAATTCCACATTCATAACTACACTTAAATCAATAATACACATGATAACGCCAAACAACTCTAAGCAGTCGTAACCAACCCTAATTGTCCACACCAACCCGTGGTTAATCACTCTCATCCCTACTTTACCATAACAACCGTACTTAGCCATCCCAAACCTTAATTATCCTCAACAGTCACAATTAGTTACTCCATCCCTGCTCAATCACAACGTCCCAGAGTTAATCACTCCAAACCCTAATCCCATACAATCATTAATACCTCCATAAAATCACAATACCACCATACATACCCGAATACCACCATAAGCCATTAATACCACTATGAAATCATTAGTACCACCATACGAACATTTATGTCACCATACAAACCCTAATCCCACCATACAAACTTCAAGACTCCCATGATGGTTCCCAACTCATATTACCATTTATCCTAGCATGCTTGTCCTAGTGGGCCATAACATATTACATCATAAACATCATACATATAACTGTCATGCTCATGTCACGGAAGCACATACAACATACCTCAATCTCCAAGTTGCGCTACACATAAGACAAGGTATCCACAAATCATATAATACATGGCATAGCATGGCATACACAACATTCAACACATCCGTGTCACACATAGCACAAGGCCATTAGCTTCGTCCTTACTAATTACCCATAAGTAGAGGTAAGTAGAGACTTACCTGGATCAGAACCTAGCTAAGCGAGATAAGAGGAAGAGAGATCACTAGCTCGTGGATCCACGAGAAAGCTTTCCTAGATCCGATAGAAATCGAAAACTAAATTAGAAACTATTCTATCAATCAATAATTCACATATTCTAATTAAATAAATACAAACAACACAAATGATCTTTCTTAGAAAATGTGTCCAAAACTTAGAACTTAAAAGCATAGCTTTATTAAGATTTAAGGTTCAAACTAATTCAAAACGGATTAATACAAATATCACTTGAGACATTTCAACTTAATTTGGAAAGCCCGAGAAAGAATAATCGATCATAAGCTAATTTATCGAAAATAACTTATTTATTAGGTTTTACAACTAAATAGGTAACCTAACCATTTACATAGAACCAAATCCAAACCGATTAGGTTAAAGCAGAATTTAAATGATTTAAAACCCAAAGATAGAATTCGATTAGATAAAATACACATAGCAAAATCAATTTTATAAAATCATCCCCGAAAATTAGGGTTTTTAATACCCACGACACAAAATCAAGTAATTCAATTTAATCAATTCAAATTTAAGGTATTTAGAAGCAATTAATACCATTTCAACTATTTCTATAAATTCAATTTTAGAAAAACAACAATACGAGTAATCGATTTCATAATTTCACTTGAAATTTAGGGTTTTAGGCCCGAAAATACAATTCGTTACAATTCTGTAAATTTAATCAAATTGAATGTTTAGAAATGCAATTAGACACATTTTATAACATATCAAATAATCAATTGCTCAAAACTAGTAAAAGAAATACACAATTTAGCACAATTAGGGTTTTTGAGCCCGGAACACAAACCCGATCAATTCTTATCAAAACATATCAATTGACGATTCGAAAATGTAATTAAACATATTCTAATGTAATTTATATAGTCAATTGAATTAAATAACCCGATTACCCAAATCAATTTAAACCCGCGGAAGTTTTGATCTAAAAATCCAATTCCGATCAGTTACGTACAATTTTCCCAAATCAACACTTCCAATATAAAATTAAATACATTTTAAACAATATTATAAAATCAATTGAGTGGGACGACTCAATTATGCGACCCAATTTCATTACACCCCGAATTTGACCTAGGAATCAAATTTTGATAAAACCTCCATAAATTTCTCAAATTGAAGGTTCCAAAATGAAATTGGATACATTTTAAAATATATTGTATAATCAATTTGTCCGAAATCGTAAAAACGGACGGATCCAAAAAATTCGGGCATAACCCGGCCAAAAATCCAATTTTTCCAAAATCTCGACATAACAATACAATTAACCTATCCAAATCATTCTTACAACATATATATACATAACCAAACAATCAATTTAGCTTTTTATAAGTTAATTCATACCCAATTAATCAAAATAAGGGTTAGGGTTTTTCAGAAATTATACCAATGAAATCAACACAAATCGGGACAAGAAAATGCCGAAGAAGCTTCGTTGGAAAACGACAGTGGCTCGCCGGTGGTCAGCAAGGCTCGCCGGTGGCCGGGCGGTGGCGTGACCAGCGCGGCCTGCGGCTGCTGCTGCTGTCCGCTGTTGTCGCGCGGCTTCAGCTGCTGCTGTTGTTGTGGTCGGCTGCGGCTGTTGCTGCTGCTGGTAGCTGCTGCGGCGGTGGTCGACGGCAGCAACCGGTCATGGCCAGCGAGGAGGTTGGAGTGGAGGAGCAAGGGAGGAGGTGAGGGCTAGGGTTCGGGGGCTGCGAACAGGGGAAGATTGGGAGAGGGGACTGACGGGAAAGAGAAGCAGGGAAAAGGAAAAGGAAGAGAGGGGGGGTCGGGGCGCGGGGTTTTTTTTTTTTTTTTTTTTTACAAATACACATAAAATAAAATACTAAAAATATAAAAATATTATTGGAAGATTTTATATAGAATTTATTTAACGAAAATTTATTTCGAACGGATCCGAAGGCTTAAAATTAATAAAAAGCTATATAAAGAATTTCGGAAACATTTTTGGAAGAATTTAACATCGAACGTAAAAATTTATATTATTTACGGAAGTACATTTTAAGACCCTGAAATAATATTAAAAAACCTATAATAAAATATTTAAGTCAAATTCTAATAAATCAAGACTAATTTTAATAATTTTTGAAATCGGTTTTCCGCAAACTAAAAAGCGTAGAACGGAAGAAAATTAATTCCAAAAAGAAATTCTTAAATAAGTTCGAAAATATTTTTAATTTAAACTTCCCAAAAATATTACATTCAATTAATTAAAACGTCGATAAAATATTACTTCCCCAAAATGATTAATTACGTTCAATTATGAATTCGAAATCGTTGATAAACCCATAAAACGAATCGAAATTAAAATAATTAATTGTTTACATCAAATTACGCTAATAAAATCATTAAAATTAATAAATCTGGATTTTAAAAATACGGGATATTACAGCCTACTACCACCCTACACCGCCACGCTGCCCCTCGAACCCTACACTCCCTCCCTTCTCGACCCCTTTCTTTTCTCCCCAGTTTTTCCCCCTTACCACCGAGCCGCCTGCAACCGCCACTTCCGCCGCCGTCCGGCCACCTCTGCCGCCACAAAACCCACCGTTCGACACCCTACAACACCTTCTACAACTGCCATGCCTTAATTGGCCGAAAACAACCCTTGCACCCCTCCATTTTTCCCTCCACTTTTCCTTCCTTCTCAGCCCTACCACCTCGACCCACTTCAGCAGCCACCTTCGCCGCCTTGCCGCCGCCGTCTCCGCCGCCCTATGCCGCCTTGAAACCACCCTTAGCCTCCACCTACACCCCCTCTTCACTTCTGCACCGTTCACCTGCCTTAGAACCTCCCCTAACCACCTTCTTTTCTAGCCTAAAGAACCTAACCCAAAAATAACAAAATTTGCTCCCTTCACCCTCTTTGAGCCTTTTTCCCCCATGGTTTTTGCATGAAACTCACGCTGCCCATGCAGCGTGAGCTCCCCCTTAATTTGGAATTTGTTTGGAAAATTTTTGAGGTATATCCATATTTAATTAAAGTGTATAATATTAAATAAATTTGTTTTATAAAGTTTTATCCTTTTTAACTTCTTATTTCTAACAAATATGATGGATACTATTTTTAGGTGTTGAGTTGCTAATTATGCTTGGTAAGATTTGATATTTTGCGGAATTAAGGTAACCGTTAATCCTCCCTTAAATATATGGAAAAACGTATGCTAGCACATTAAGGGTTTAGTATGATTTTATGCATGTTTTGTGTGCTTAGCATGATATGTATAGGGTTTCTTATATTGTTTGATAAAAAGAAAAAAAGCATGATAACTTTTGTGCCATATGAAGGTATGTTAATTAAGGAAGGAGTTTGATTATTGATGGAAATGTTAAATGCTTGTTTATAATGTATCATGTTGCTAATGCATGAATGATGTTATTGTTTAAGGGTATTTTATTAATTATGCTTATGAGGAGTGTGAATCAATGTATGTAGTTGCTAATGAGTGTTATGCTGAATAATGACAAGTTGATGGACTTAGATGATAAAAACGAAGTATTAATATCATTATTTTATGTAGTGTTAGTAAATTCATAAAAATGGTGAATAAAGGGGTTGAATGGAAATTTTATAAGTGAAAAGGGTATTTCGGTAACTTTATAAGTAAAAGGGTTAATATGGTAATTTTGGAGGTAGAAGGGCAAAATAGTCATTTCATAAGTAAAAGGGTAATATGGTAAATTTTATAAGTGAATGGTGAAGTGGTAATTTATAAGTAAAGGGCAAAATGGTAATTTTTTAAGGAAAAATAAAAATGATAACTTTGGATGTAAAAGGGTAAAATAGTAATTTGTAAAGTAAAAGGAGTGTTATGGTATTTTATAAATAAAAGGGTATTTGTGATAATTTTGTAAATAAAAGGATATTATGGTAAAATTGGATGTAAGGGGTAAAATGGTAATTTTGTAAATAAAAGGATATTATGGTAAACTTGGGAGTAAGGGGTAGCGTGGTAATTATGATAATGACAAAAGGTAATGTAGCAATTAAATTATGATTGTAGAAGGGCAATTGGATAAGTATGATGCTATAGAAGGGTAATTTGGTAAATTAACCAATTAAAGGGCATTATGGTAATTTTAAATATGGAGAAGGGTAAAATTGGTAATTATAATTATGAAGAAGGGTAAATTAATTATGAGGAAGGTTAATTTGGGATTTATGATAATTGAAAAGGGTAAATGGCAATTAAAATAATTGAGAGAGGTAAAATGGTAATTCTGATAAAGGAGAATGGCGATTTGGTAATCTAACCATCCAAATGGGAAATATGATAAGTGTAGCAATTATGAGGAGTGAATGGTGATCTAAAAAGCGTAGGGGATAATTTAGTAATCTAAATTAGACAAGGGGTAATTTGGTAATTATGTAACCCAAAGGGTAATATGGTAATTTGGCGAGGAAGGAATGGATACTTAACAATTACATAAGTAAAAGGCAAATGAGTAATTTGTACCTAACATGTCCTTAAGATTGTGGAACATTATAATATGATTCAAATAATGCTGATTAGCCAAGTAAGAGTATTTGATAATTAGTCTGGCCTTAATGATTTCTCTGTGATATCCTGGATAATCATCTGAATAAGAAATGATTAATGATATCAGAACAATTGAAAGTGAATAAGTATCGGATTATTGTGCTTTCGTGATCACCTTAATTAAGACACTATTACTTAAAGTGGAAGACCTCGAGATCGGGAATGGTGACTCCTTGGGGGTCGCTACCCTAAGGACGTGGTTTAGTCCACGATTATTCTGGTATTTGCTGGTGTGCCTTTGTGCCCCAGCCAGGCCCTATATCTTACTCTTTCTAGCTCTACAGACCTAGTTAGGGGGTATGCATACTTATGGATTAGGTGTCCTTGTCGGTAGGGTACTGAGTTAGCTGTATACACCAGTACGACTAGGGTACCTTTGCGTCCTTGGGTTCGTGGTTGAAGGGTACTGAGTAGCTGATATGCACCGGTACGACCGGTGTACCTTTGTGTCCCGGGTTATCGATCTCCCATTCGAGGCAAATAAATATGATTGATGTGCTGATTAAAGAAAAGGAAAGATACTATTATTGAAAGTGGAATATTAATGAGCCGAGCCCAGATGATTATGATATTGAGTACGGGTCCACCGGTTATAATAGTGGTCCAGGAGCGTGTTGCCCTGGTATGAGATATTGAGTACCGGTCCACCGGATATAATAGTGGTCCAGGAGCGTGTTGCCCTCGTATGTGATTATGAGTACCGGTCCACCGGTTATAATAGTGGCCAGGAGCGTTGTGCCCTGGATGATGATTTTATATATATTCCGGTCCACCGGCTAAAATAGTGGGGGTCCCGAGCTCAATAAAATCAGTTATGTATGTGAATAAGGTTATGGAAAAATACTAATCACTTATAGTGGAACACTATGTGAGTCGGGGCCAGACCGGTCCACCGGCAAATAATAGTGGTCAGGTGCGTTCTGCCCTGTATGTTTACCTTTCGGTCCACTGGCAATAATAGTGGTCAGAGGCGTTCTGCCCTGTGTGTTGACTTCCGGTCCACCGGCTATAATAGTGGGGTTCTCGCACTCACATAGATATAAAATATGATATTTATTGAATGATGATGGACATGGCTTAAGGCCCAAAGTATCGATCGTGATTTATGAATTATTATACATGTTATTGTTATGTGTGCACCTCTCATTATTTATGTGTGTAGCTTGCATTATGTGCCTTATGCGGGCCTGTCTTTAAGTGTGGTATTAAAGGGTTACTCAGTACCGTAGTACCGAAGGGATTCCCTTTATTCAATGGGCAGTGCCCTTGCAGGTATTTTCAGGTGCTACTCAAGTGGGTTACGGGAAGGAGAGTAAGGAATTTTTCGGTATCGTTAGCTTTTTCTCTTTCTCATTTAAATTCTTGGTTTTAAATATTAACATTGTTAAAGTAACCACCATTGGTGGATTTTATTCTTGTGAACGATTTGATGCGCTACTCTGATTTGTGTGCGTTGAATTTCTTTCAAGCTGTATTTCATTTTCTTAGCCTTAGCACTTGGTACTGGAACGGTATGAGTGAACCGGTCTGGTACTAAGTGTGGCGGTAATACTCCCAAAGTTCACGTTTTATTTATCGGCTTCCGCTATTATCTTTTGATAAAACGAAATTTTTCAGTAGTGAATTTTGGGAGTGTTACAATTTTGCTCTAAAAGATACTTCAGAATATTCCACCAACTAAAGAATAGTGATCATAAGCATGTTTTCCTTGTATATGGTGGGTCTTTTCCACCAAACGATAATAGTAGCTCACATATGTTCTGCCTTGAGATGTGTTTCTAGTCTATTCAATTAGATTAAGTATAGTGATATCCATAAACTCAACATAAATAAGAATTTATATTATTATCATATGTACTAATGGGCTTCCAAAATTAGTATTATCTTATATCATGTTATTTGTGCTTGTTTTTTCTCCAATGTGACCTTATATATTAAGTGCAGTTTTATTAGTGTATTGTTAAATTACTTAACATATATTATACTATCATCTTTAGTGTTGATCCTTTCCACAAATATATTTGTCTTGTTTCGTAGGTGATTGTTGATTACCACTTATTGTGGTTGCTTTCGGTTAGGGCTAATTTAATTTGGATAGGGTTTTAGATATTTCTATCTCTTTACGGACTTTTAGTCCTCTGCTTCCATTATACATATTTTGTTTTCTCTATTTCATATCCTTTTTCCTTGCACTAGACATAAACTTGGTATAGGGAGTACTTTTTATATGTTAGATGTGGTGTGACACACATGGGTTTTGTGTTTTGACTTCCACAAGTAAGTCTTCATAAATAAAAATTTTAAATTATAATTTTTGGGGTGTTATAATAACCCAAACCAAAAACAATAGGTCGGTCGATTGGTTCATAATACTTGTTGGCTAGAGTGCACCAAAATATTTTCTTCCTTTGTTTTTAATCCTTTCCCAAATCCGTTGCTGACCAATTTCAAAATATGTTTACAAGACAAGATCAAGTGTTATCCATCATCATTAAGTAAATGATTTTTCACGTACTATAGGCCTGATTAAGGAGTTATTACACTAAACATAATAATAATGGTGTTACTATCGAAATGATCATTTGTCTATAAATAAAAATATAAAATTATAAAAAATGTGGTAGGTGCACCGTAAGAATTAGTTGTAATATGGTAATCCACAGTATATACTGGATGTACAATCCCGTAATGTCAACCGCGTGAGGCTCCGTATTATTTATTGACTTATGATTAATTAACAAAGACTAGCTTCCTTAATCACGTTCTAATACATCTATAAATTAAAATGTAGGAGCGAAAAAACAAGTGCACAGATATGCATATAAATTGGGCCCGATCTATTTTCTCGTTGCCCGGCGCTTTCTTCCGACCGGTAGAGCTGGTCATTTGCTGCGTTTAAATTGCCTCAGTTTTGATCATCCCTTCCTTCTTCCTTCCGTAGTTTACTGAAAATACCCGCGCAAAGTTTATATCCTGCACCTTGCCCATGCTGTCGAATTGAAGCAAATCAAGTGACTGGCACATACATCTTCACTAAATATCACTCAGCTACGTAATAGCTACCGAAACATCAAGCAGCAGAAATGGTTTTCGAAGGTCCTCCTCCTCCGCCACCACCATTTCTCCCACCCGATCAAGTGACACGCAATCTATTCGTAGCCCAACAGAGAAAAGTTGAAATATTTCTCTCCGCAGCATTCATAGCGTTCACAATAATCTTAATCTTGGGTCGTACTCGATCGAGAGGAAGTAGCATTCGCAGGACTCTGGCCACGTACGTGTTCATGGGTGCTACCTATTTAGTAACCTACGTTCCTGGTCTAATGAACCAAGCATCACATTCTGTCGACCTTTTCCTCCTCTGGGCTGCTTTTCTTGCCTACCTTGCTGCAGCTGCCAATAATAGTAGTTGTTATACCCTGGGAGATAACGAGGACCGGAGGAAGAGGCTTGTCGTTGACTATTTGGTCCCTTGGCCTCTGATTGTCGCTTCTCTTTACAAAAACTTAGCTTCTGCTGAGATTCTAGTGCCTGTTGCGGTTATATTCTGGATAGTACTCCTGAAGCTCAGGGAAAGAAGCCGGGCATTGCTGTGTGCAACTAAATCGTCACTTGGGCTGGCACAGACTAGTAAACTTATTCGTGATTTCATGAAGAACCAATGTGATTATCAAAATGAAGGTGATAGTTGTTGTGGAAGTTCATATAGATATTTGGTAGGAGTGAGGGAGGCAAGAGAGATGCTGGAAAACCCAAGATTGCAAAAGAAGACGAAGACCGTATCGGACCTTCAGTTCCAAGCCGTAGAAGATAAGAGTTTCTTCGAATCCAAAGAGATTATCACCGATGACAGATTAAGAAAATGCATCGTTGGGCTCTTTGGAAGCGCAGAAGAAGGTACGATGCTCAACGATACGTGCGTTTCTTTTGCGATGTTTTGGTTACTCCTTGGAAAAGTGGCTGGTTACGATGTTGATGCCCGGTTAAAGGGTGGACTACTTCGTCCACTGAATGCAAAGGAAGGAGAAGAAGAAGATATGCTTCCCGGTAAAGAAGAAGAACAAGAAGCGCGGATGTTCCGACTAGTTGAGTCGGAACTTGAATTTCTGTACCAATATCTCTACACCAACTGTTATGCGGTCTACGCAAAAGGATTATGGTCCAAGGCAAGAGATCTGGCTGTCGTTGTTCTCTTCATCTGGCTTGCGTTGCCATTATTAGCAGAGTATCGTGCCCAGGATCACGACGTACTATTTGTCGTGCTCTGGGGCGGTGTGCTAGATACAGGATTCACCAGGCTCGTCATACTGGGAATCATTTTTCTCGAGTTGGCCCAGGTGGCCGATTTCCTCCTTTCCGATTGGGCGCGAGTCATATACATTTGTGCGTACCTCGAGCAGGAAGAGCTGCCTGACACCCAATTCCGGAGAGTTTGGAAGAAGGTGCTAGAATTTGCCTGTCGTTTAAGAGCATCGCGTCTAATTACTTTCATGAATTGCTGTACGACAAGAAGCGGCTGTTGCAAAAAAACTCTTGCTCAGTACTCAGTTTTCAAATCTTACAAAGCGATTCCTAAACTCTTGTGGTTGCGGTGTTGGATGGGTAGCTACTTCGATATGCCAAGAATGGGTCAGGCAAATTACGACACCGCACCTCTCTCTGCTGACTTAAACAAAGCGGTTATCTCATGTCTCAAGAGACACGAACGACAATTTACAAATGGTGTGGCTTCTCTCGGAGCCAATCATGTGGACCATCATATCATCAAACAATATGTGTCCGATTTAAAGAGCCAAGCTCGTGTTATTCTTATTTGGCACATTGCTACAAATCTTTTTGAGGAGGAGGATTTGAGTTCGGAATCTGGGACCACCACAAACACCACCGATTTTCATGTGGCAACTAGTTTTTCCAAATACTGTGCCTATTTAGTTGCCTTTGCTCCAAAACTGTTGCCTGATCATGTTTATATAGCGCAGTGTGAATTCGATCAGGTAGTTCGTGAGCTAGGAAAAGAAGACGGTCAAGAGGATAAAGAAGCTCCTGATCAGGACTCAATTCTGGGACAAGGTCGCCAGCTTCATCGCCAGCTCACGGAAAAACATACACAAAATTTTATACGCTGGAAAATACTGGCAGAATTTTGGGCAGAGATGTTGCTTTATTTGGCTCTATCAGATCATAGCGATGCCATAGAGGCACATGCCAACCACTTATGCATAGGAGGCGAGTTCATTACTCATCTCTGGGCTTTGCTCACACATGAAGGCTGTTCGAGAAACAAGGCGAAAAGGAATGATGCTGCGCAATAATTTTGTTATTATACATTGTCGTTTGTTATGCACGCACGCACCATGTTAATTATTTGCTTTTGACTGCATTAAGTCTTTTTTATTTCTATTTATTATTTCTGTTTCTGTTTTTGTTTTAGTCAATTAGTGGTTCCTAAACTTTAGGAGCCAGTTTAGTCTTTTATCCCACATTCCTAATGTGGTGGTGGTTTGTTTTGCTTTTGTAAACACTATAAGTGTTTTTGCTATTATAAATTAAGTATCGTATTCTCATTCTCCTAATTCCTCTGCTATAATAAAACTAACAATGGTATTAGAGCTTTTCTTCTTACGGGACCTGTGAAAATGAAAGGTAAAGCAAATTTCTCACAAATTGCTCCACCCACCTTTGATGGAGACAACTATGACCTTTGGGCAGTTAAAATAGAGTTTTATTTGGAGGCGTTGGACCTTTGGGAAGCCGTGGTGTTTCATCACTAATCTTCACCAGAATCATGACTCTCAAAACACCAAAAGCAATTTGGGACTACTGAAAGGAAGAATATGCAGGGGATGAGAGGGATGCAAGTGCTTAACTTAATGAGGGAATTTGAGATGCAAGAAATGAAAGACTCTGAGACAATAAAAGAATACTCTGATAGGTTACTTTCCATTGCAAACAAGGTTAGATTACTTGGCACTGAATTCACCGATTCCAGAATTGTAGAAAAATTCTGGTTACAGTACCAGAGAGATATGAAGCATCAATAACCACCTTGGAGAATACAAAGGATCTATCCAAAATTACCTTAGCAGGAGTGTTACTTGACTTGCAAGCCCAAGAGCAATGAAGGCTTATGAGACAAGATCACGTGGTTGAAGGCACTTTACCAGCCAAGCATCATGAAGTTGGAAGTAGTCAAAGCAGCCAAAGCAAATACAAAGGTAAAAAGAAAAATTACCAACCTTGTGAGCATTGTGGCAAAATGGGTCACCCACCATTCAGATGTTGGAGAAGACCAAAAGCAAAGTGCAACAAGTGCAATCAGCTTGGACATGAAGCTGTAATTTACAAAGACAAATTTCAACAACATGAAGCCAATGCCAAGGTTATAGAGCAAGATGAAGAAGATCAAATTTTTTTGGCAACATGTTTTTCAGCAAGGAGTAGTTCTGAATGTTGGCTTACTGATAGTGGGTGTACAAACCACATGACATATGATAAAACTCTCTTCAAGGATTTGAAGCCTGCTAAATTCTCAAAAGTCCGAATTGGAAATGGTGACTATATTTCTGCAAAAGGAAAAGGAACCATTGTAACTTCAACCAGCTCAGGTATGAAAAATATCTTAGATGTTCTTTATGTGCCTGACATTGATCAAAATCTGCTTAGTGTGGGTCAATTGTTAGAGAAGGGATTTAAAGTTCTTTTCGAAAATCAACATTGTCTTATCTTTGAAACCACTAGTCCGGAGATTTTAAGGGTTAAAATGAGAGGTAAAAGCTTCTAATTTGATCCAATTGTGGAGGAGCAGACAACTTACATCACTGAAGTTAATCCCACTAACTCTGGCATAAGCGACTTGGTCATTGTTATATTCAAAGAATACTGAATATGAAGAGGAAATATATGATTAAAGGTCTAGCAGTACTTTCTGCTCATTTGCCAAATTGTAATGCTTGTCAATTTGGTGAACAAAACATAGTGCCATTTCCCAAAACAGTTTGGAGAGCCTCTCAAAAGTTGCAACTCATTCACACTGATGTGGCAGGACCTCAAAGAACTCCATCGTTACAAGGTAGTCTATACTTTATTCTTTTCATAGATGATTTTACAATAATGTGTTGGATTTTTTTCTTGAAATTCAAGCATGAAGTGGCTGGAGTCTTTGTACGGTTCAAGAATATGGTGGAAACTCAAAGTGGTTGCAAGATACAATTTCTAAGATCAAATAATGGGAAGGAGTACACCTCAACACAATTTAATCTATTTTGTGAAGAAGCTAGTATTGTACATCAACTCACAACCCCATACACTCTAGAGCAAAATGGAGATAGTGAAAGGATAAATAGAACAATAATGGAGATGGACAAATGCATGCTGCATAAGAAGGAATTGCCTAAACAATTTTGGGCCGAAGCGGCCAATATAGCCATTTTTCTTCAAAATTGACTTTCATCCAAGGTTTTGAAAGACAAAACTCCTTTTGAGGCTTGGTATGGATATAAGCATTCACTAACCTTTCTTAAAGTGTTTGGTTGTGTTTGTTTTGCACACGTTCCATAGGTTAAGCGCGATAAGCTTGACAAGAAAGCAATTTGGGTATTTTTGTGGGTTACAGTTCTGTTTCTAAAGCCTACAAAGTGTATCATCCTCAAACTAGAAAGTTGATTGTCTCTAGGGATGTGCATTTCAATGAAGATCAACAATGGGATTGGAAGAACCCACAAAAAACAATTAGATCTTTTAATAATATTGAAGATGATTATGGAACAAACTAAACAATAGAGTTGTGTGAAAATGAATTAGAAGATGAACCTCCTATTAGAGGCACAAGGTTGTTGTCTAACATTTATCAACGATGCAATGTAGCAGTATGCAAACCTGGTTGATGTGAGGAAGCACAAAAGGATCCAAAATGGAAAAAGGCAATGGAAGATGAGATGTCAATGATTCAAAAAAACAACACATGGGAGCTGGTTGACAAGCCTCAAGATAGAAAAGTCATTAGAGTTAAATAGGTTTTCAGAACAAAGCTTAATGCAGATTGCTCTATCAATAAATACAAGGCCAGACTTGTAGTAAAAGGGTATGCACAAATTTTTGGTGTTGATTATTCTGACACTTTTGCACTAGTGTCCATATTAGATACAATTAGATTGGTGTTAGTAGTTGCTGCTCAACAAGGCTGGAAAGTATTCTAGTTAGATGTTAAATCAGCTTTTTTAAATGGAGATTTAAAAGAAGAGATATATGTGGAGCAACTAGAGGGATTTGTTATGCATGGTGAAGAAGATAAAGCCTATCTACTAAAAAAGGCCCTTTATGGCTTAAAACCAACACCAAGGGCTTGGTATAGTAGGATAAATGAACACCTATTGAGCATAGGCTTTGTAAAAAGGAGTCCACTCTTTATGTAAAACATAAGGGAAATAATTTTCTCATAGTTTCCCTCTATGTTGATGATCTTTTAGTGACTGGAGAAGATACAAGGTTGGTTGAAGAATTCAAACAAGAAATGATGCAAGCTTTTGAAATGATAGATCTTGGTCTTATGTCTTATTTTCTTGGAATGGAGATCAAACAAAATGAGGATGATGTGTTCATATGTCAAAAAAATATGGTAAGGAAATCTTACAAAAATTTCAGATGGAGGAGTGCAAAGCGGTTAGCACACCAATGAACCAAAAAGAGAAGTTCAGCAAGGAAGATGGTGCTGATAAAGTTGATGAAGGCTATTACAGAAGCCTGATTGGATGTTTAATGTATCTCACTACAACAAGGCCGGACATTATGTTTGCTATAAATATTCTCTCTCAATTTATGCATTGTGCTAGTGAAATGCATTTAAAGGCAGCAAAAAGGGTATTGAGATAAATTAAAGGTACTGTTGAGTATGGTGTCGAGTTTGAGAGCTGTCAAAATTTCAAGTTACGTGGATTCTCTAATAGTGACTAGGCTGGATCCATTGATGACATGAAGAGCACTTCAGAATATTGTTTCAGTCTAGGCTCAGGAGTTTTTTCATGGTGCACAAAGAAGTAGGAGATAGTAGCACAATCCACTGAAGAATCTGAATTCATAGCAGCAACAGCAACTATAAATCAAGTTTTGGGGTTGAAAAAGATTATATGTGATAAACATCTCCAACAGAATCATAAGACATAAGTGTTTATCGACAACTAGGCAGCAATTTCAATTTCAAATGATCCAGTGTGTCATAGGAAGACTAAACATTTTAACATCAAGCTCTACTTCTTAAGAGATATGCAACAAAATGGAGAAGTGATTTTGGTTTATTGCAGGTTAGAAGATCAATTAGCAGATTTGTTTACAAAGCCACTTCCTGTCAACAAGTTTGATCTCTTGAGGCAGAAAATTGGAGTTTGTAGATCCTAAAGCAAGGAAGAGTGTTAAGTCTTTTTATTTCTGTTTTAGTTTTTGTTTTAGTCAATTAGTGGTTTCTAAACTTTAGGAGCCAGTTTAGTCTGTTATCCCACATTCCTAATGTGGTGGTGGTTTGTTTTGCTTTTGTAGACACTATAAGTGTTTATTCTGTTATGAATTAAGTATCGTATTACCATTCTCATAATTTATTTTCTATAATAAAACTAACACACCAAGCCAATCATTCCCATGAATTTAGTTTATGCCCTTGATTAAATGTTGATTATAAATGTCTTTCCTTTTACTCTTGTATTTTGGAAGTTTTATTCTATAACTTGGGTTCTTCATTTTTGTTATCAGTTGTTAAGATATTGTGGCCTCGTAACTTGCTTTTCTAAAACCCATTAGCTTTGAATTTGTAGAAGGAAGTAAAACTCATTTAAAAGAATAGTGTTTTGGCTTTTAACGTTACTAAAACTATGAGAATTTAATGTCAACAATCTGGGTGTATTTTCGTAAATGCACTAGTAATACGACTTAAGTTACACGTGTGAGATATTTATTATCCTACAAAAAATGTTGGAACCCAAATTGACTCCTATGTAAATTTGATGTGCTACTATCTAAAAACAGATTTTTATAACCATGTTTTTTTTTTGCTTTACAAGATTTATTTGTGGAAGCCACTTAAATTTTGAGGCAATAATGCAGTTAAAGTTTTAATTATAGCTCTGGATATTAATCATTATTAAACGTAAAGCTACACATGTATTGTTAGCGGTTTTAAATCAAATGTTACTAAATCGAAAATGCCTGCCAAGTTTTAATAATTGTTATTTTTGGAACAATTATTAAAATATATTTTGATAACAATTATATACAAAAATATTATTAACACATATACATTAAACATCCCTCCCTTTCCTCTTACTCAATTATGTTTGTTACAAAAACTTGAAATCTGATTTGTTCTCTCTTCCTCTAATTTTCTTGTCTTTATTTTTTTTTATCTCAATGTTCCTTCATTTTCATTGGTTGTGCCTTTCTTTTTCTCGTTGATGGTCATTTTCTATCTGTACTCATCGTTGTTGTCTTTTTTCTTTCTTACCTTTGTTCACACATCGTATTTGACTAACCACGAACAACCCTTCAAAAACTTATGTTCGCCCTACCTAGCCTCCTACCTCTCTTCCCAACCCTTCTCTACCATTCATTGCTCCTACAACCGCAATAGGCTCCGTCAACCCTGTATCCTAGCTAAATGTCTGCCAACCTTTCTTGGTACAATTTTTATATCTAATTCTTTAATTAATATTATATATATATATATATATATATATATATATATATATATATATGTTAACTATTTAGTAGGTATTAAGCATTATGTGTATTATTGTCTTTATGATATATGCTTGTTGATGTTTTGTTGTTCATTGTTGATGTTTAGTAGGAATGTACATATTGTATGATACATGTTTGCCTCTCTATTTTTTTTATGCATGCATGATAATATTGATGGGTTTGATATCAATGGAAAAAATAGTTTTGCCAGCTTTAGAGAGCCATACTTTATAATTTAAAAAGTTAGATAACAATCTTAGTAACATGATTTAGTGGTTTTTATCTTTTGTAAGTAATAGACTAGTGAGATGGTGCATTTGCCTATTACGTACATTCCTCCTGCATATATATGCATGACACCCAATTCAGATTTACAAAATCTTGTCACATGGTGATATAAGAAGCTTCAATGATTTCCCATGAGCAGGTCATACTATGATTAGTTTCATTTTAGATCATATCATTTGCTTTGACATTGCCTCTGGTTGAGCCATGGTACAAGGCATTAACTAGTTATTTTGATCTATTTGTCGAACATACTGATGCACAATGGATACTATTTGCTGAGAGTCAGATTTTTGCGAGGGACTATGATCAGATTGCTAGAGAGCTAATGGTCATAGATGGCGAGTGGAGGTTTTTTTACAGCTTATCCCTTGAGTATCCATCCTAGTTATCCTTGAGTATCATTCAGTGAAATCTCTGTTGATGACATCAAGGAGTAGATAATATATCGAGATGAGTTGATGCTAAAAGTTATAGGTTCTAGCTCGCATAGGCTAAGCTATTGACAGATTGTATAGGATGGTTATAAGGTGTTATTAGGTAGTTCTTAGGGTTATAACAACCTTTTGATGTATATATTGTTGCTATTGCCTTGTTTTTTTTGTTAGTTTTTTTATATTGTGTTAAACATGTAGTATGAGTTTACTATATAATTTACAATCCTTGTATAAATTTTTGATATGTATATTTATAGCTCTTTCTAAGCAATAGCAATTTATGTGTGGGTATATTTTTATTCCCTTGTTCATACACATAACTTCAAAATAGCATGATATACATTATACAAATATGATATCTTTTAATGCATTAGCAGTATGTGAATTTTTTGGTAGAAGTGAATTGATTTGTAAAAATAATTTTCATAGGATAAATATAGATTGGAAAACTATGGATGGGAAATTAATGTCTACAAATTGTTTGTCTAGAGAATATAATGAAGGAGTTGAATGTTTCATTAAGTTTGTAGTATAACATGCTTGAGACTCTAGTAGAATAGTCTTTCTTTATTTTAACTGTTGTTATATTCAATATGCCAATGCTAATAATTTGAGAGACCATTTGTTTGTCTACAAAATTTATATAAATTATACTCATTTGATATCGCATGGTGAGACAGTATCTTACCGTAATATTGCTGAAGGTAGGAGGGATAGTAGTAGATAATTTCACAATAATGAGGGTGATTCATTAGACGAGATAACTTAGAGGGTTGAGGAAAGTGTCTGAGATTGTCTAAAAATGTTTGACCGATTATTGATTGACTCAAAAGAAATTTTATATAATGATTGCAAACATTTTATTAGATTATCTACTATTTTAATGTTGTACAACTTAAATGAATGTAACTAATGGAGTGATAAGATTTTCACACAATTATTATCTCTTGTGAAAGAAATGCTTCCTAATGATTATATTCTACCCGATCATACCTATGAAGTGAAGAAAATCCTTTCATATATAGGTATGAGATATGAGAAGATACATATATTTCCAAATGACTGTATATTATTTCACAAAGAATATGATTCTTTAGATTATTGTCCGAATGAAGATTGCAAAGCACAATGATACAAGAAGAATAAGGTGCGAACAAAGATTTTATGGTATTTCTCTATAATAGAAAGGTTCATGTGAATGTTTAATGATACCCAAGATGCAAATAACTTGAGATGGCATACTAATGAGAAGATAGATCACAAGCTTCTAAGACATCTATCTGAATCTCTATAATAGACGATGATTGATGGTTTATTTCTTGAATTTGGCAAAGAAGCAAGAAACTTACATCTTGCTCTTTTAGCGTATGGTATAAATTCACACAATCAAGGCACATATAATATTTGGGCAGTGATTTTGTAATACCCCGTATTTTTAAAATCCAGATTTATTGAGTTTAATTGTTTTATTAGCTTAATTTGATGTAAACAATTAATTATTTTAATTTCGATTCATTTTATGGATTTATCGACGATTCGAATTCATATTTGAATGTAATTAATCATTGTCGTTGTGAACCATTCTAGATAAATTCGTTCACAACAATGATTTTAATATATTCTTATGAATTTGATTTTCGGTTAAAAATATGTATTCTCGTTCTTTCTCATATTTTTATTGTTAATATTTTAGATTCGTTTTCGATTATAACCTTGTCGTGTGATTTTGACTTTATTTTGAAGTTATATTTCGTTAACGAAAAATATTATTTAAATTATGAAATTTCTGCTTAAATAGTTAAATTTATTTTAATGGTTTTATCCATAGAAAATATTTCCGACTTTAAATTTATTCATTTTCGGAAACCGTTAATATTTTCAGGAAGTTTTAATTTAAAAAGATTTTCAGAGCTTATTTATGAATTTTTTTACAAAATTAATTTTCTCCGTTTTATGCTTTTTAGTTGCGGAGAATCGGTTTCAAAAATTATTTAAATTAGTCTCGGTTTATTAGAATTTTTACTTAAATATTTTCTTATATATTTTAAACATTATTTCGGGGTCTTATTATATATTTCCGTAAGCAAAATAAATTTTTACGTTTGTTGTTAAATTTTTCGAAAACATTCCCAAAATTCTTTACATAGCTAGCATATCAATTTTAATCCTCCGGATCCGTTCGAAAAAATTTTCTTTAAATAAATATTAAGTAAAATTCTTCCAATAAAAATTCTAAATATTTATTATTTTACTTTTACTTGTATTCGTAAAAAAAAATGAACAACCTATTGGGACCCTGACCCCCTTCTTTCTTTTTTCTCTCTTCTCTCCCTTCTCCTCTATATTTTTCCCGTGGCTCCTTGCTCCCCTTTTCCACGACTCCCTGTCCTACAACCCTAACCCTAGCCAACCTCCCTCGCCCCTCTCCACCTCCCCAACTCCTTGCTCTGCCTCGTCAGCCATCGTCAACAGCCGCAGCAGCCACCAGCAGCAGCAGCGTGCAAGAGCAGCAGCCACCAGCAGCAGTGGGCAACAACAGCAGTAGCATCGAACCGCAGCACAAACAGCAACGAGCCGCACCGGCCGTGCCGCCGTCCGGCCACGGCGAGCTCGGGTGGCGACCGGCGAGCCATCCTCGACCTTCGGCACACCTTTCCCAGCCTTCACCTGCCTTGAATTGTTAATTTCGTTTGGTATAAATTCCAAAAAAATCCTAACCCTTATTTTAATTAATTCGGTATGAATTAACTTGTGAAAAGCTAAATTTATTGTTTGTTTATGTATATATGTGCTGTAAGATTGATTTGGATATGTTAATTGTGTGGTTGTGGTGGAATTTTGGAAAAATTAGATTTTTGGCTAGGTTATGCCCGAATTTTTCAGATTTGTCCGATTTAGCTATTTTTGATAAATTGATTATACAATATGTTTTAAAATTTATGCAATTTCATTTTGGAACCGTCAATTTGAGAAATTTATGCAGGTTTTATCGAAATTTGATTCCTAGGTCAAAATTTGAGTGTAATGAAATTGGGTCACGTAATTGAGTCGTTTCACTCAATTGATTTTATAATATCGTTTAAAATGTATTTAATTTTATATTGGAAGTGTTGATTTGGGAAAATTGTGCGTAATTGATCGGAATTGGATTTTTAGGTCAAAACCCCTGCGGGTTTAAATTAGATTGTGTAATCGGGTTATTTTATTCAATTAACTATATAAATCACATTAGAATATGTTTAATTACATTTCTGAACCGTCAATTGATATGTTTTTGTAAGAATTGATCGGATTTGCGCTCCTCGCTTAAAAACCCTAATTTTGCTAAATTGTGTATTTCTTTTATTGGTTTTGAGGAATTTATTATTTGATATGTTTTGAAATATGTTTAATTGCATTTCTAAACATTCAATTTGAGTGAATTAATATAATTCAACCGAATTGTATTTTCAGGCCTAAAACCCTAGATTTTAATTGAGATTATGAAATTGGTTATTCGTATAGTTGTTTTGCTAAAATTACATTTATAAAAGTAGTTGAAATGATCCTAATTGTATTCTAATACCTTTAATTAGAATTAATCGATTTGAATTACCTGAGTTCATGTCGTGGGCTTTAAAACCCTAATTTTGAAAATTGATCATCTGGAATTGATTAATCGGAAGATTGTTTTTTTGAAATTAATTGTCTAGGTTTATCTAAAATTGGTTTAATTGTGTTTTAAAACTATCAATTTGAGGTAATCAAAGTGATTTGGTAGATTCATGGTTTAGGTATTAAAAACCCTAATCTTCGGGGATGATTTTATATAATTGATTTTGCTATGTGTATTTTATCTAATCGATTTCTATCTTTGGGTTTTAAATAATATAAATTATGTTTTAACCTAAATTTTTTTGGATTTGGTTCTATGTAAATGGTTGGGTTACCTATTTAGTTGTAAAACCTAATAAATAAGTTATTTTCGATAAATTAACTTATGATCGATTACTCTTTCTCAGGCTTTCCAAATTAATTTGAAATGTCCTAAGTATATTTGTATTAATCTGTTTTGATTTATATTTAATCTTAAATCTTAATAGAGCTATGCTTTTAAGTCCTAAGTTTTGGATACGTTTTCCAAGAAAAATAGTTTGTGTCTCTTTGTATCGATTAAATTTTAATAGTTAAAATTATTGGTTGATATGATAGTTTCTAATTTAGTTTTTGATTTCTATCAGATCTAGGAATGCTTTCTTGTGGATCCACGAGCTAGTGATCTCTCCCTCCCTCTTATCTCGCTTTGCTAGCTTCAGATCCAGGTAAGTCTCTACTTAACTCTACTTATGGGTATTTCGTAAGGATGTGGCTAAGGTTCCTACATGTTATGTGACTTGCATGCTTTGGATGCTTTGTATATATACCCTGTCCTGTTGTGTATCACATGATTGTCCTTAATGTGTTTATGCGTAGTGAGCTTGGAGTTAAGGTATGTGGTATATGTTTTCCTTATGACATGAATGTGATATCCGTATGTGGTGATTATGATGTGCTGTGACATGATGTAACCCTCTAAGACATGCATGCTAGGGTGATTATTATTATAACATGGATATGAAAAAAAAAGAAGAAGAAATAAATGGGAAGTGAGTTGCTGAAGGGGAGTGTAAGGGACCCGATTAGGGTTTTGGGAAGAATTAGTAATCTAAAAAAAAGGGTGAAAGTAAAAATGATTAAGGGTGAGTGAGGTGCAGATTGAGAGTGAGAGTTTATGTTACAAGGAATGATTATGGGTGTTATGGGAGAGAAGAAATATTGGGTAAAAAGGAGAGGTTACTTGTGGGAGAAGAAAGGTACTAGGGTTGAAGTAGCCAACTAGGGTTTTAGGGTCACAGGTGGAATCAATGGGTAAAGCGATACAATTTGGGATAGGATCTAAATGAGATGAGGTGTGGGGTGATAAATGGAGTAATGTTAGTGTATGTGAGAGAAAATTGGGCCACATAGGTCCAACTAGGGTTTCCAAGGGAAAACCCTAGAGGCTAATAGCGGGTGGAGTCTGATGTCATGAGGTGTTGGGCCTTAACCTACACCCTTAGGAGTGGTTTTTATTATGTGTAATTATAGAGGGAAATGGATATCGAGGTGTTATAAGGGGTGCACGAGTTCCAAGATATAGGACGGGCCCTCCTGGGAGGATAAGTGTGGATATAGTTATCCATGCATATCAAGGGTAAAACACTTTCAAATAGATACGTTAAGACACTAATCACTTAAATAGGAAGATGCTGAGCCGGGCCCAGACCGGTCCACCGGCGAATAATAGTGGCCAGGAGCCGAGGTACCCTAGAGACCGATCCACCGGCGAATAATAGTAGCCAGGAGCGTTTTGCCCTGTATATATTTCTGGTCCACCAGCTATAATAGTGGGGGTTTCCGTGCTCAGCAAACCAAATGTAAAATCGATAAGATATGGGAAAGATACTAAATACTTACAGGGGAACACCATGTGAGTCAGGGCCAGACTGGTCCATCGGCAAATAATAGTGGCCAGGAGCATTCTGCGCTGGAGATCGGTTCACCGACAAATAATAGTAGTCAGGAGCGATCTTCCCTGAGTGTATACTTTCCGGTCCACCGGCTACAATAGTGGGGTTCCCGCACTCACATGGATTATTAAAGAATATGTGTGGAATGAATATATTATTGATGAGAATAAAGAATAAGTCACAAGCACTTACAGTGAAACACCATGCGAGTCGGGGCCAGACCGGTCCACCGGCAAATAATAGTGGCCATGAGCGTTCTGCCCTGGAGACCGGTCCACCGGCAAATAATAGTGGTCAGGAGCGTTCTACCCTAATTTTATGTATTCCAGTCCACCGACTATAATAATGGGGTTCCCGCACTCACATGGATTAATAAAGACTGTGGTGCGAAATGACTACATTTAATAAAGATTCAAAGGAAATAAGTCTAATTGGATTATGGTCGGCTTATATTATCTGTACTTCTACATGCTGCTTACGTGAGTATGCCACGTGTTGAGTTTTTAATAATATGGATTATTCTTACTTGAAGCGCATGAGCCACTTTATATTTCGGTTATACCACGCTTATATGTTTAAACAGGATGTTACATATATTTCATATGCTACTACAGGTGTATGGCAAGATTCATGGTGTGGGTTGTGAGTATGTATTATACTGTATCAACGTATTGCATCATAATTTAATATGTAATTGATGTTATAGTTTACGTCTCTTCCATAAGGTAGGGTAGTGGGACTTACTCAGTATTGGACCCGTACTGATACTACCTTGGTTGAATGGGTCCTGTGATGATCCACCGATGGTGGGGAGCAGACCTCTTGTGCAGGTTGATATTGTGTTGGGGTGGAAGGCTTGACCTGAGTGAGTAGGCAATCCAGATATTGATCATTCAGGATTTATTTTTGTTTAGCTGAATTTTGTATTACATTCCTGTTCTGAGAAACATGTTATGGGGTTGTAATCCTAAATCGTATTCTAACTTTTGTTTGACTTACCTCTTATTAAGGATTTATGTTAAATGCCGTCTTGCGTTTTATGCTACTTCATACTAAATGTTGATCGGATTAAGCCTTAGCACTTAGTACTGGAACGGTAGGAGTGAACCGGTCTGGTACTAAGTATGGCGGTAATGCCCCCGAGTTTACGGTTTTATCCTTTGCTTTCGCTAAACCTTTTTGATTTTAAACGAAAATTTTCAGTAGTAAATTTGGGGGTGTTGCAGATTTTGGTTATATATAACCTACCACTATAGTTGTACATGAGACATAAGCATATGATGATATTTTTACTTATTTCAGAGTCAAACAAACATTGGAATAATATTGATGCTTATTTTGAGCCTTTACTTGATGATTTGAAGTTATTATGGGACATAGAATTCTAAAAAACTATCAACTTATTAGTCAAGAAAGTTGAGAATAGTTCATTGCATATTGTCATTCAGAGGAATTTAAGGTATTTGTTGACCAAAAAATATGCTTTTTGATTGAGAATCCACAAATAGATATTTAAATAACCGACTGTAAATATTTTCTTGTAATATAAGAGAAAAGTGTTAGGAATAAAGAAATTAAAATAGGAAATATTATAATACCCCAAAACCCTAATTTAGAATATTATAATAAAATAGCAATTAATTTGTGAGATTAATTAAATAAAATATTTTTAATAAATTAATGGGAGCCATTAAGAGGAACAAAGGGAAATAACATAGGATTTAATTATGGAAGATTAGGGTAATTTGCTAACAAAAATAAAATCAGGAAGATATAACCCAAAATTTCTAAATTAATATGAAAGGAAATTTAATTATATATTTTTGATAACTTTATTGTTTTCAAAATACTTCAAAAATACCAAAAAAGACCCTAAATACCCCAACTATCTTATTTTTCCTTTACCCGTTTCCTCTTTTCCCCCCTTTTCTTTGTTCCTTTGTCTCCTTTCTCCTTTTCTTTCTTCTCTCCTTTCCCTCGGTTGGGCCTCGCCAAGTGGCCCAACCCCTTCCTTTCTTCCCTTCCCCACATGGAGCCCAACCCACTTCCCTTCTTTTCTTTTTCTCCATCGTGTGCCCGATTCTTCATTTCTTTTCTTTCTATTCTCTTCCCCGACTGGCCAACCCAGCCCCTTCATCTTCCTCCTTCCCTACAATCACAACCTTTATTGCCACTCACTCACCCTAGTAGACCCTCCTCCACCTTCCCCTACCCTTCCATTCCCTTTTCTCCCTTTCCTTCTCCCTCCCTCCTTCTCCACCACTCTTGTCTACAATAGGCTCCACCACCTACGCCGCCACCCTACTTATCCACGACCACTACTAGAACCCTCTTAGTCTAGAGAATTAACCACCTCACAACTGCCACCTACCTCTATCTTTCACCCCCAAAAGACTAATCTTTCCCAAAACCACCACCACTTTCACTATAGCCTCCGCCCACCACCCTAGCTGCCACCTTCTCATAAGTTGTGCCCTAACCCTTGCAAGCGCTTAAGCATAAAATATTTTGGTATAATTATTATCTTAGCCTTATTATTACTATTATTATTATTATTATTATTATTATTCTACCATTAGCACCATTATTATAATTACCACATGACCCTAGCTACCACTAGTGAATTTTTTGGCCACTCTACTGATAATGCACTTATTAATACTACTAAGACTATTATTTTTATTATCACTAATACTCATTCATACTAAAGGTAAATTAGGGAATAATGAAAGTAATTAGAGGGAAGTTAACCCTATTGTTTCTCTTTTATATATGAACCAAGTCCGACCCATAAGGAGGCATAAGAGCGTGCTGCAAGTCTGATGTCATTTTAGGTATGGATGTGTTTAAGGGATAATATGTGTTTTATATGTATTATGTGTTTTGTGTGTTGTTTATATATGTGTAATTTATGTTTTTATGAACTATGCACTTGTAGCATAGCTTGCTAAGCTTAGAGCTAAGGCATATTGTATGTGTTTTTATGGCACGTGTAATATGGTAATGTAACTTGTACATATATTGTGCTTATGTAAAAGTTCCATATATGACATGCATGCTAGGAGGCTTTAGTGTTGTATGATGTTGTTGTGAGAAGTTAAAAGGAGTAAAGAAAGTGAGTTGACTAGAGGTAAGTAAGAATGGCCTGAAGATCTCCTGACTTATGGGTAGACAAATAAAGGGACAATGAGAATAAATTAAGAGGATGGACTAAATTACGCATGGGGAGTGTGAGGTTTGCATGGGGTGGTTAATCTATGCATAGGGAAGACTATTAAGTGGGAAAAGTTGACTTGAGGGTTGAGTAAGGTGGGGGAAGAGTATTTGGGGTGATTGGAGCCCATATGTGAAATATAGTACTCAGGTTGGTATAAAGGCACATGGGGGACTTGACATGGGTTTGGGAGGAAAACCCTAAGTAGGGAAGTTGTGGAAGGAAGAAATAATGAAAAAGGTTTGAGTATGGGGTGATAGTGGAAGGGTGTTACTTGGAGGGTAAATGTGTGTCATGGGGAAAAGGAAATTGTAAGTGAGGGTGATGAAGGGGCGACAAATAAGAAAATAGAGGCGTACGGTTTGGGATGATCAACTAGGATTTTGTGGTCACACATGTAAAATGGGTTGTAAAGTTGCGGTGTTGGTTATGGATTGAGTGGGGTGATGATTTGGGACTATGACAGGGAGAGGTTAGGCCATATAGGCCAGATTAGGATTTTCTAGTGCATACCATAGGGATGTCAATAGTTGAAGCACCATATTATCGAAGAGGGACACCAAACCCCTTATTTAGTCCATTCGGGATGGGACCAGTTGTATAAGAACTACAAATATATGTATTGCTGGCCTCATATGAAATAGGAAGTGGCCGAGTTTGTGTCCTAATGTCTATTATGTCATAAGGTAAACATTGAGCATCGAAGATTTGTAGGGCTACTTCATCCTTTAGAAGTGCCAAGGTGGAAGTGGGCTCTATCTCCATGGACTTTGTCAGTGGTTTGCCAAGGACTCGAAGTGGCTGTGATACCATTTGGGTCATTACTGATAAATATTACCCACAAAAGAAAATATGTGACTAAAAGTAGTATCCACAAAATTATATCAGTTGCTAAAATTATATATATTTATATATATATATATATTATCTGTTAGTAAAATGAAAATAATGCCCATAATACCTGTTATCCTTATATAAAATGTAGTACACCATCATCGTTCTTTAGTTTAACTATCAAAATGATAATAATATTATAGGTATAATATATATAGAACTTGTAACCTATGCTAACATATAAGACATCTTCGTTAACATATGAAACACCATCATCTTCATTCCCATCCTATTTAGCATCTCTAACGACTTTGGTGTCTTCAATATTTACTTTGATAATCATCAAGATGTATTCCCTGAAAAAATATGCATGTAACTTAATTAGATTAATATAAATTCACCTAGGATATTGTTTAACTTGTGTAGTGTCTTTTAATATGCCTCAATTCACTAAGATCTACAAGTAATCCTATGATAATGACAAATATAGAAAATAAAAGGGGGCAAATGATAGCAGAAGAGAATAGAAAAGAAGATGAACATATAATTACAAACATCGGGGGTGTTTGCAGTTGCATTGCTTTTACCTTTTGAGATTGCCGCCTTTTGCTTCACTAAATGCCCCAATACTAGAAGACATGTAACTAAATGCAAAGAGAGTATAGATTAGAGAGATGCAGCAGAAACAACTAAAAGAAAGGCATGGAAAGTAGAATAATAAAAATCCAAACTTACATTGTATTGGGTTTTTAACTTGAGGTATCCCTGAATTGCTTATTTATAGACATAAATTTATTTATCTATGAACTTTATGTGCACATGTAGTTTCTAAAATTCAGCAGGTACTGAGTTAAAATAAGAATTATCATAAGGCTGAAACTCTATTCAACTAAATGTAGTTGTTGTCCAAATTTATTATCTATGTATTTCAATCTGAGTTGGATAAATTTGTCATCAAATGTGAGCTGCTATAGTTCTAGATATGTTTGGACACATGGAGAAATTTGATTAAGTGTTACATGGCATGCTTTAATAACCTAAAGCTAAGATTTAAAGCTAAATCTTATGGTAGTAATTTATAAAGCTTCAGGTCATATTCTTGAAATCTAATTTTTCTATTGCTGGTTCCTTCTTATTTTATCTCGAATTCAGTATGCTTCTAAGACAATAGAGGAACTTAGATAATGAAGGAAAGAATCAAAAAAGCATATACTGAAATGGGTTGAACTAAGTTATTTTTATACGTTGCTTATGAATGCTTAACCTATGTTTACTTGCTATTACTGTCATCTTATTTTTTCTAGTTTCACTAGCTAAATGCATGTTTATAGACCTATAAAATGATGAAAAATTTAGTGAACTATGTGCTAATATATTTAGCTAAGTTTTGATGAAACTTTATAGGTAAGCAAAAGTGAATAAAGGAAAAAACATACAAACAACCTATAACCTCAAATTTCAACCATACAACATATAACTTCAATTTTCAATCAAACAACATGTAATTTCAATTTTCAACCAAACAACTTTTAATTCCAAGTTTTTAACTTGCAATTTCAATTACCAATACCTGCCTTAGCTACATAAGTCCAACAACAATCAAATACCAGTATTAAAAATGAAGTTACAAGACTATTAGATTTCGAAACTAGGGTTTCAAAGCCCAAGACACAAAACCGGATAGTTCAAAACAATTAATTTCAATTAAAGGTGTTACGATGCAATTAATACCATTTCAAATATTTCTATATATTCAAGTTTAGAAAAACAAGCATACATATGACCAACTTCATAATTTCACTTAAAATCTAAGATTGTAGGCCCGAAAATACAATTCGGTTGAATTTTATTAATTTATTTCAATTGAATGTTTAGAAATACAACTAAACATATTTTATAATATAACATATAACCAATTGCTCAAAAATAATAAAAGAAATACCCAATTTAGCATAATTAGAGTTTTTGAGCCCGGAAGGCAAATCCGATCAATTCTTCCTTAAGTATATAAATTGACGGTTTGGAATTGTAATTAAATGTATTCTAATATAATTTATATAATCAATTAAATAAAACAAGTTGATTACACAATCCAATTTAGACACGCAAGAGTTTTGACCCAAAAACTAGTTCCAATCAATTTCACATAATTTTCCCAAATCAACACTTGCTATATGAAATTAAATATATTTCAAAAGATATTATAAAATCAATTGAGTGAAAAAACTCAATTATGCAATCCAATTCCATTACAAAGAAAGTTAATTCCAATGAATTCTACATAAATTTATCAAATTGACGGTTCTAACATAAAATTAGATACATTTTAAAGCATAACATAAAATCAATTTACCCAAAATAACTTAATCGGATGAATCCGAAAAATTCGGACATAATCCGGCCTAAAATCTAATTTTCACATATCAATCAAATGCACTGGAATTAACCATTCTAAATTAATCATACAACATATATATACATAATTACACAATCAATTTAGCTTATAATAAGATAATTCATACTCAAGTAATCAAAACAAGGGTTACGGTTTTCGGAAATTTATACCAAACGAAACTAACAAATCTGAATGGGTGAAGGCCGGAGAAGATACGCCGGAGGTCTAGGATTGATCGCCGGCAACCAATGAGGCTTGCCGTGGCCGGAGGATGGCGACGCGAACTGTGCTGCTACTCGTGGCTACTGCTTCGGCCGCTGCTTGCTATAGCGCTAGAGCTGGCAGGCACGACGGTGGCGTGCGGCTGGAGTGGCGACGTTGATGGTGGCCGACAGCCGGCTGGTGACAATGGAGGAGCTGGGGAGAAGGAAGCAAGACGGGGCGCAGAGGGCAGGGAGCCCAATGGGAGAACTAATAGAAGAGAAGGGAGAGAAGAAGAGAGAAAGGGAAAAGGAACAAGGTCGGGGCGACGAGGTCCCTTTTTTTTCTTTTTTTTTTCTTTTTACAAATACACATATATAAAATAAATACTATACATCTAAAAATATTATTGAAAAATTTTATCAACAAATTATTTAACAAAAAATCATTTCCAAAGGATCCGAGGTCTAAAATCGATATAAGAACTATATAAAGAATTTCAAAAATGTTTTCAAAAAAATTTACTAACGAGTATAAATATCTATATTATTTACAAAATATATTATAAGACCTCAAAATAATATTTTCTTTTTTAAATTTAGAAACTATTTATAAAAAAAATATAATTAGGAAACTTTCAATTAAGATAAATTATAATAGAAATACACTCATAAAAACTATAAATAGTTTTCAGATAAAAATAAAAGACTTATTAGAATAAATAATGTTATTTTAAATAAATCGTAACACTTATTAAGAATAAAAAATAATATTTAAAATAAATCATAAGAATTAGTTTTATAAATTTTTGAGTGACTAAAAATAAAACAACACATTTTTAAAAATTCATTCATAACCCAAAATGGAAAGAAAAACATAAATAAGTTGTGAAAATATTTAATTTAATATTTTTTTAAGAACTTATCGACCTCGTAAAAATAAATAAATTCAAAGATAAAAATGTTTTCCACAAATAAAGATATTAAAAGTTTATATAATAGATGACATTAAAGATAATATTTCAAATACATTCGAGAAATATTCTTATAATAGTTTAAACGACTAAAAATAATTTAATACATTGTCAGAAAAGCCATCTGTAAGCCCTAAAAAAATAATTATATTAATAATAATTAATTATTATAATATTGACTATAATAATTATAATTTTTTTCTTACAAATAATATAATTAATTTTAGTGCTACTAATAATAATATTATTAGTTATCTAGTAACATTATTAAATAATAAATTTAAATAATAATTAGTATTATTTTAAATTATTTAATATAAAATTAATATTTTATAATGTATTGTTAAGATAATATTAATCATAATTTATAATAAAATAATAATAATTATTAAAATAATTAATATTGGGAAATAAATATAAATATGAATAATATAGACATTAATCATAATTTCCAACAATTATTCGTAATATTTTTTTATTAAAAGAATAATAATAAGAATAATAATAATAATAATGTCCTAAATTAATTATTCTTAGTAATAATTAGTAAAGAATTATATTAATAAGAATAATATGAATAATTATTTTAAATAAATTAATAATAGTATCTAATAATTACTAATATAATATTAATAATGTGAATGATTATTGATAATATTTATTATTGTTAAGATAATATAGATTTGAATGATAATTGGTAGTATTTAATAATAAATTAATTTAATAGTAAGTGGTAGTAGATAAAATATATATTATTTCATTATAATTGTTAAAAGACAGAATTATGAAAAATATTAATATAAAAAATTAGAAATAAAATAATAATTAATAATAATATATGTAAACTATTATTTCTAATAATAACTAATGGCTCAATTATTATTATTATTATTATTATTATTATTATTATTATTATTATTTTTATTATTATTATTATATTATTATTATTATATGAACAAGAATAGAATTAATCCTTATTAAAATTATATAAAAACAAATATTATTGTTGTATTTCGTAAACACTAATACCAACAGATGTAAAAGTGAGTGTTAGTTCTGTTGGTATAATGCTACTAATAGCCACAGATATAAGAAAGGGAAAAAAATCTGTTGGCATAACATATTAATACCAACAGATAAAAAATTTCTGTTGAAAAAACTATATTATTGCCCATAGAAAATTATCTGTTGGTATTAGTTGCTTTTACCAACAGAAAAAATATTTATGCCTAAGTTTCTAATGGTAAAATTCAATTATTTTGTAGTGGCTTGGCGGCGGAGGTTGCAGTCGATGGCAAGGGTAGGATCGAAGGAAGAAAAGGAAAGAAAGGGGGTGAACCGGTGGTTTGGGGGAGAAAAGAAAGAAAAGAAAAGAAGGGGAGCCGACCAGTTGGGCGACCTAAGGTAAGGGCGTTTAATTTAAACGCTGTGTTTTGGTGTAAAAATGGATAAAGAACAGCATTCTAAGGTGGGCCAGGCTAAAAGAGAAATGGACGAATGGTTGGGCCGCTGGGCTGGCCCAAGTCGGGGGAGAGTAAGGAAGAGAGAGAGAAGAAAAGAAAGAAAAAGAAAGAAAAAGGAAGAAAGCAAAGGAAAAGGGAAAGGGAAAAAGGAAAAAAAATAGTGGGTTAGGCTAATTAAATTAATTGGGATATTTAAAAATAATAATATTTAAATAAAATAATATTTCAATTCCTTTTTAGGCTAATTTAAGGTTTTTAAAAGATTTTCATAAATTCCATTTTAATTAGAGAAACACCCTAATTTTCTCCAATTAAATTACTTATAAAATTCTTATTAATTTAAAACTGTTTTCTCCTTCTTATTTTAAATAAAATAATTGATTTAATTAATTTTTAAAATAAAATCCTTAATTAGCTTTAATAAAAATACTTACAAATTTTTTCTTAAATTTCCCTAATTAATTCTCTTTTAATATAATAAAAATAATTTATTTAAATACTTTTTCTAATAAAACCTCATTTAAATATAATTTTTAAAATTAGAAATTTTCAGGACATTTCAACGGAAATGTTGACAGTCTATGGGTCTATCTTCGCTATAAATATTAAGCTCATATGTAGTGATATTCTAATAATTACGAATACACCCTTGCCTTGTTACAAAGATGGAAATCTGGCAATAAGAGTGATAGAAGCTTATAGAAGCTTCATAACTTGGCCTACAGACAATATTTGTCTTACAACTAGAGAGGTAATGACATGCTCTATTCTTTTTAACATAAACACATTACACATTGTTTATACCTTATTAATATATATATATACATATATATAAGAAAATTGTATAATGTTTATTACTATGAATTAAAGGATCAGAAAATAAGAAGGCTCCTATGTCAAAGGGAAAGCAAAATACTAGTGGGAGGAGAAAAACGAAAGAGGAGACTAAGAAATGAAAGTGAGCCAGATCAGAAAAATCTATAGCCCCATAGGTGATCCCATCTTCAAAGGACAACCAACCAAGACAAGAACCCCACCAACCACCACCAAAATTGACAATGTTCTTTTTGTATGCCCAAAAGCACCTCAATAGTAATATAATTATAATTGATTGTCCACCCAACTATGTTATAGTTGGAGGGATAATGCCATATACATAGGACCAATGGAGGTTATTAGCAAAATTTATAAGTTTGAATGGATATCAACAATGTGCGTAGCTGTATATGTTAAGTAAGTATTATTTCATACCATATATTTTAATAATTTTTATTTGTTTGTATAATTTTATGAGTTATATATTATTAATAAATATGTATTATTATTGTCATCCTCAAGTTGGTGGCTAGTCGGGCTATGGCAGAGGGGATGTTGTCCACTACTGTGTTTGTGTATCTATACTAGATATTTTATTGTACTATAATTAGTGAATGTAGGCATATAAACAATGTAGTGGATCATATCTTGAGTGAGCGGTATAACAAAAACCTTTACCTAATCCCTCACGTAGCTAATGAATATTAGGTTTTGTATGTTTTTTATCCAGATCAAAACAAATTATATGTTTTTTTTCCACGAAATTAACCCTTTTCCTTTTACTATCATTCATTCTAAAGGGAAACGTTTAATTTACATGTTTGTATAATTCTTAATCACATTAATTTATTAATGTATATATCTTCTTATATAATTTAAAGGTATATAAAGTTATAATATTGCGTATGACCTTTCCTTTATTATATATGGCACTATGGATGGTGAATATGAGGAGGGGTAGAATTCGTGTCCCATACCTAAAAAATCTTGAGTATGAGTTTGTAATGGTAAGCAGGAAGATGGAAAATTTTTATTTTGTTTTAATTCCAATTAATATCTTATACAACAATAAACTAAGAAAATTCTTTTTTATAATGTCCACAATAGCAAAATGGTAATAATTGTTGATACTATATTTCTAGATAAATGGATAACATACTCAAGAAAAAAATCTTTGAAGATAGATCTAATATGGGAATGTTTATTTTTTTTATTATATATTAAATTTATGACATATTCAATATTAAAATATATAACTAAATGGTTAAAATGTATGAATTTGTAGTTTTTTAGGTATAAGTATGCATGAAGCCAGAAATATAATGATGAGAAAATTTATGAAGTTAGAGAGGAATGAGTACTCACATACTTAGTATTAGATATCTTTGTGTGCATTTTAGGTTTTTATTTGGTATATGTTGTTTTCTTCTATACAAATATATGCGCAACTAAGATGCACTTGTATATATATATATTCAAGACTCTATATATTATAGAGTTTAGGAATTGAAGATCCATGAACTTTGAGTTTTAGAGTGTTTAAAGCTACAAAACTTTGTTGTATGCCTATAAAATTCCAAAGTTATTGGTAGTGTTTTACAAACTGAAAACTTGGTATATGTCCCGGCATATATCTATTTATGTGGGCTAGAAAAAACTACACAATATATATAAAATAAATTTATAGTTTTAATAATAGTTTTAGAGAAAAATGTTATTAAAAAAATATTCAACAACGATTATAATAAGTAACCATTGCCAATTTGTTTTTAAAAAATAAAGGTTATAATGAATAAATATTGACAAAGTACACATTTTAATAATTATTATAGTGTAAAAACTATGTTTTAATAATGGTTTTATGTTATAACTACTATTAAAACATGCGTAGTTCCCAAAATTTGATGTAAATTTTAATTATTTTATGACATTTTTATAACTGATAACAAAACAATAATTTTTTAATAATAATTTTATCTAATAACTATTATTAAAACATGTTTAGTTCCCTAAAATTTACCAGTATATTGATCTTTTGATGATGGTTTTTTAAGCATTATTAAAGATTGAATAATGCACAATTTAATAATGGTTGGGAACCATTAATAAATCTACAAAAAACCATTCTTCAAAACCCTTTTTACAGTAGTGACTGCCACATCCCACTATTGAAAAATATAATAAATGCCTAACTAATAACTTGTGCATGGTTAAAAGGTAAACTCATATTATAAGAGTTATATATGATCATCATATAGCCAGAGTACCATATAAAACTTAAAAAACTATATGAAAAGTAAATATAAGATAAAATGTTTGTTCTAACAACGCTTAACACAAGAAAAAATAAAATAGAATGTGAGATTCTAAGGATCTAAAATGAAGTGTCTATTGCATAGACTAGTAGCTTAACAGTCTCAACTCTACATAGCTAAGCACGAGACCTACACATACTTACTTTATGCCATATTAGTATGACTACCATACTGAGTAAGATATAGCTATCTCATATAAGCATCCTTCATAGAAAAGACATTATCACATTATATATCATGATAACAATGGAACTAATGATGCATAAGCAAGAAGAACAAATCTCTTTGTAATGCCATTATATCCATTCCTATTAATATAAAATGATGCTTAAAATAAAGTATACATGAAACATGCTTATATTTAACCACATACGGTAGAATTAAGCAAGAGACCTCAGGTGGAAGCATATAATATGTTGTACCATAAGGGTATCCACTCAAAACATGGAATCATAAAGGATTTGATAAGCTTAAGAGAATCATGCAAAATTTACAACATCTCTACCATGAATTTCAACAAGGAAATACATTTATGTAAAGCTAAAATCAAGGAAATTACATAAGTTATAGGTGTTTGGATCCAAAATCTAAGGCACATGTTTGAACATCGAATCCTACCACAAATGGACATAACCCATAGGGAACAAACAATATTTTCAAAGCATATATTCCGAAACATATATGGATACTTGTCCTACCATAATAAACAATGTGAAGAGTACGATCCATTTTCCACATGTCTCCAAACCCTAGTATGCTATTGTCGGTCGGACATCCCATGTAATACGAATAAACTTTAGCTAAGGTGGTCTCACCAAAGGTAACCCTATCCTTATGTATGTATACTTTCTATTGCGAACAATAGAATTCTATAAAATAGAAAAGAAACCATGCCACTATACAACTAGTAGCCTATTCTACTTTAAAAAATAAAGAAACAAATCTCCAAATGACCTTTACTAGTTTTGAAGGATACCATGTGAAATTCTCAAGATTTAAATAATAGTTATAAGCAATCACTGCACAAAGATAGTAATAAAAATAAATAGGTGATTAAGGTTAACACCAAACATCAAAGAATGATCACAAGAGCATTGAAAACCATTGATCTAAAGGATCACTCTGGATCTTAAGTTCCCTAAAAACTCTTTATGAAAACATCCCAAAACAAAACATAGAGGCCTCAAGAAGTTCTTTTATATAGTAAAAGTGGTGCACTTCTTACCAAGTAAGAGTTCCAATAACGAACTAAATGTTAAACTTAGATCCCCAAAGCTCTAAAGTCCAACATATCTCATTATTCATCTATTTAGTTATTTCATGACTTAAATACACTTTTAAAACTTGAAACCCAAAGTAAAACTTAAATGTTGTGTAGGAGAATCCCCGACATATTATGAGAATAATTTATTCATTAATTTTTATAATTTAGGATAATTTCAAACTCTTCTTAATTAGACTAATAAATTAACTAAATTATGCGGAGCTAACCAATCTATAAAACACCAAATAAAACTCATCAATTAACCACATTTTATTGGCTTAATTATGGCTTAAATATGGATCAAAATATGGCTTGGAACAATCCTTGAACCATTAGGCCACCACAAGCTTGCAAGGAACCATGCGAAGCCCCATGTTCGAAAATCCAAGGAGAAAAGAAGGCATGAAGGCCTATTTTTATGAAGTAGATTTTGAGGCCTAAAAATTTTGATTTTGAAGAAATTAATTAACATTAATTAATGATATAGGATTACCTATTAATCAGCAATAGCAACAAAGCCAAAGGTGGAAGCATAGGTAAGGGTTGATTTCTTCATTTTATTAAACACAAGTCAAGGTAGTGTACTAGCATTTCCCTTCCTATAATTTATGTTTCCTAAGTCTTCATGGTAACTTGTAAGCTAATTTACCAACTAATATTCTTGGGGAAGGGACTCTGGAAGCCATAAAAATCAGCTTCCATGCTCATAGTATAGGATTAGTTTTTTTCCTACCATAGTTAGCATATATTAGAGTCATGTTTATTCAAGTTTGTGCCCTTATGGTTACCTACAGATTTGTTGAAATTTTCTCAACCTAATACATTCATTATATGAGTGAAGAGCTGATTGTGAATAACATGAACACCTTGGTATTCAGCTTTTTTCAACAATCCCCATCTACAATAAGCTTAGAGTATAGTTTGTTGTTATCTCAAAATTCTTACATTCTTTATATTAAGTGTTAATACCTTATGTGGTGATTGTAAGTATTTGATATCAAAGGTTACCTAAAGATTAAATTCATTCTTCCATCTTATTCTATACTCTATTTTCTCTTTTGTTAGAATTCAACCCATATTCCATTATAATCTCTTAGCATGACCTAATTTGGCTAGTAATTTATGCATCATCAAGACACCAAAAAAGGGTAAAACTCCAAACACCACCTTTTATTGTTAAGAAACATAGCAAAAATTATAATAAAATAGCTTAAGTGAGAAAAAAATTTCCTACATCAAAAGTAATTATTCATGGTTTGATAAGAATGTCATTTTTTTTATCAAGAATCTTAAAGTTAAAAATATAAAATAATAATAAAGGTTTTATTACTAATGAGGGTAAAAGGATCAAATGTCAATATTTGTGGTCAACCTTTGAATCTAGAAGTTAACTAAAGCCTTTTTGTTGTAGTTTAGTCATATTTTGGTTAATTATGTCAAATATCAATTTACTGAAAGATAAAAAATAAGATATAGTAATTAGGGCATCGTTAGAAATTAGCAGATTGATTATCACAAAGAACACAAAGAACATGATACATTTAATTAAAATTAAACACCTCTAACATGTGCCTTAGCTACCTTTATAAATATCAAAATTTATTTATTAATTATCAACAATATCATTTTATCATATTAATAAATCACAATACCAAAAATCATTACAACTTCTTAAAAACATCAAGAAACCTTAAAGCTTCATGATTTTCAATAGAAAAATTAGAACTTGATAATATTAAAAAAAATAATCTACAAAAGAACTAAGATATTAAAAAAAAATTAGACCAATACCCTAATCAATAAATCATTGCATGACTCATCAATTTCATAAAATAAAACATGCTAATAAGAAGCAAATATATTTTAGCAATACCTATGCTCATAAATATCAAAGCTTAAAGGACAAAATAAACTCTTTCATCAAGTCTCCAAAAATTGTGAAAAATGAAGAAAAGATTAACAAAATAAACATATTAAAAAGAAATCAAAGCATATGAAATTAAAAGCAAATAGAGGGGAGCATTACCGTTAAGTTTTTTGAAGAAAAGAAATCTCATTCATGGTGCAAAAATGAAGCATCATCCATTAATATGGAGAGGATAAATAAAAAGATTGATTAGTGTTATGGTGGTGTAGGGTAGTATGAATTTTTAATAAGGAGAAGAAAATAGAATATAGAGGCAAATGAAAATAGAAGATAAAGGTGGAAGGATAGGATGAAGAGAGTTTAAGTTACATATTTAAGAGTTAACTAAAATCTTTTTATAAAGGGTATGGTTATAAAATGATAAAGAAAGATTTTTTTGCATGAAAAATATAGAGGAATAAAGGGAGAGATTTTTCCATCATGAGTATAAGGAGGAGAACAAAACAAGTGGAAGAAGAAATAAAAAGAAGAAAGAAATATATAATGATTTGTGTAATGAATAGAGTGTATTTTACTAGCTTTTATAACTTATGATAAATATCTTTAAATGAAAGGTAATGGTGGTCCCACATGGGGCCAAGAAATAGAAAATGAAAGGTGGTAAGGGAAGGTTAAATGATTAAAGGAAGAGAGAACAAAGAAATATGGTTATTCATGATGAATAACATAATGAAATATTTAGAAAAAGACGTTAGTTTATGTAGCTTTATAATGATTATTAAATGATAAAATATAAATTAAGGATATAGACGAAAGATTAGACAAATTAATTACTCAAAGTAGCTGTGAAATCATTACATTGATAATACTCAAAGCATCTTTGAAACACACTGTAAACTTCACTAGAAAACTCTATAAAAACCTACATAGGAAAGGTATATAGGGTTTTTATATTATCACTCTAAAAAATTAGAAAATTTAGAGATATATTTAATATAACGCTTATAATGATAAATTAAACCTAGATCATTGAAACAAACATAGGGTTTAAACAATAGAGAACTTGATTTAATAACTCAATTCAACTATCCTCAAATGATGAGTTTATATAGGATATTTATATGATAGTATTCACCTCCTTATGTAAGCTCGTTAATATTAAGATAAACTAAATCTAAATAAGATAAGCACTATTAATGAAATCACTATTTATATAAATAGAAACCCACTAAGTCCTATGATAATAATAGTCAAATATTAATAAAATCTAATGACAATAATATTTAAACCATATCTATTTTTTGAATATTTAAGGAAATATATTAACTAACTTATAACCTAAAATAATTATCAAAAAAATAAATAACAACCTAACTAATAAATAAAAAAACAAAGTGGCATCCATAGTGCTAATTACGATACTTTATCTATTCATGTTTGAAAATTTCGCTTAACACATATTATAAAATGGTCATAACATTGTGTAGAAAATATGGATTTGAGACTTGAAAAATGCATTAGAATCTTGATTTAATAAGGATTCCAATGACATCCAGATTTTTAGATAAATTATTATCTCAAAATTCATCAGTTAATCTTAAAAATCATGGAATGTTTCTTCATCATTCTCTCCTTGTGGAGAAATTTTTGTCCTCAAATGTTCTCCTTAATAAACATTATTAGAAATTGAATTAATGCTTGAATATTGAATCAATTGACCTCTTATATTGCTGAAGCTCTTAAAAGATGTTCAGAACCGAGATGTGAATTTGATGCTTAACCAAATGAATGGATTCAAAAATACCTTATTTCATGTAATTTTATAATGACAAACAAAATAGAAAATTTAAATTAAGGATATGGATGAAAGATCAAAAAAAGTAATTATTCAAACTATCTTTGAAAGCCTCTCACAAAGAAATCTCAATGGATGTCTAATGAAAAAATACACAATAAACTTCAGTAGATAACTTTATAAAAATCCACATATAGGAAAGGTATAATTGTTTTCTAAATTTTTGTTCATATAGATAAGATAATTTACAAATATATTTAGCTTATGGCTCACATAAGGATTGAATGAGAGAAAACATGATTTAATAACTCAATTCAACTATCTTAAAATAATGAGTTCATATGGGATATTTATAGGATAATATTCGCATTCCCATGTAGCCTCATCAATAAGATAAAACAAGCACTATTAATAAAATCACTATTCACATGAATAGTAACCCACTTAATTTTATGATTATAAAAATTAAATCCTAACAAAATGTTAAAAGGATAAAATACATTATAAGAAAAAAGATAAAGCTTATCTAATATCTTAATTATTAAGGAAATATATTAACTAACTAATTGTAACACTTCAAAATTCACTACTTTTTTTTAAAGCGGAAGAATTAAAATAAAAATACTTAAAACCTGTGAATGTTACCACCACACTTAGTAGCAAACCGGTTCTCTCCGACCGTTTCAGTACCAAGTACTAAGGCCAAAGGAAAGAATGATCAATTATAAATCATTACAATCCAAATTCCAAATAAGCATTAAACGGTTGTAAAACAAAATCAGAGTACGTATCAAGAATCATGAATCAATAATAAGATAGAAATCAGAGTGCGAAATCAAGATTCCTCGAAAGGAATAATAGCTACAAACATTAATATTTAATTTTGAAACATCTAAAACAAAAGGAATAACAAGGAGCAATAGAAGTTACATAAAGACTGAAATATGGCCACAACTCTCTCGAACTTTGAGCCAAACATACTCATCACTCAGCCCTGCCGGATATCTCGCCCACTTGCATAAAGTCAGAAGGGCACACTACTCGTGGGAATGAGCAGCACCCATGAAAAGGGTAATAAGTACGCTATGTACTGAGTAGGTAATCGAGCACTAAGGCCAACATATAAACACATAATCCATGCAGAATAATAAAAGGGCATAATCATGATAATATAACTCATGTGATCATCCAGATAAAAGTACAAAGGCCCTATATTATCCGAATTAATTACTTAATTAATCTTTTATCAGAAGTCGGTACACACCATGCCATTTCTCAAATCCATGTAGGTACAGGAACACCGCACTATTATTGCCGGTGGGCCGGTCACTTGCGGGACAATAGTCCACACCACTATTCCTTACCAGTGGATCGGTTGGTTCCTACTCACATGGTGTTCCACTGTAAGTAATTAGTATCTTTTAAGTATCTTTAGCAAACTCTGGTTTGTGTTTATTGAGCTCGAGTCACCCCACTATTATTGCTGGTGGGCTGGTCACTTGCGGGACAAAGTCCTCACCACTATTATTACCTGTGGATCGGTCGCACATAGGGTAATAACCCTAACCACTATTCCTAACCGGTGGATCGGCCGAACCCGGCTCAATAATCTTCCACTTTAAATGATTAGTTTCTTAAGTATCTTATTCAAAAGCTATCACCCTTGACATGCATAAATCATCACACATCACAAATCATAAATTCTACCATCATAATTACACTTTAATCGCCAATTACACATGATACAACAAAAACCCTAAGCAGCCACACCAAACCCTAATCAACCACAACAAACCATAGTTAACCACTCCAAGCCCTATTTAACAATAACAACTATAATTAGTCATTCCAAACCTTAGTTAGTCATAACAAACCACAATTATCCACTCCAACCCTAGTTAATCACAACAACCCATAGTTAATCACTCTGAACCCTAATTCAGTCTCCTCCATACCCTTATAATATCCTACATACTATTTTTCATCCCAAGTGTTCAAACACCCAAACAACACTTACATTACTTTCCTTACATCTCCAATCAACTTTCCATACGTAAATTTTATACCCATGCAGACATTAACCTCCCCATGCAAACCTTCGAACTTTTTCATGCAAACCCTAAAATCCCACGTGAAACCCTAAATTCAACCATGCAACCCTAGATCTTTCCATATAATTAAAATCCTATATTCCTCCATACAAAACCTTAAATTCAATCCATACATAACCAAAGATTCATCCTTACCAACCCTAAATTAGATTCTCCCATACAACACCATAAATTAGATTATCCCATATAAAACCATAAATTAGTTTCTCCCAAGCAAAACATAAATTATATTCTCCCACACAAAACCATAAATTAGATTCTCCCATATAAATCATAAATTATATTCTTCCACACAAAATCATAAATTAGATTCTCCCATACAAAACTATAAATTAAACTCCCCCATATAAAACCATAAATTATATTCTCCCATACAAAACCATAAAATCATAAATTAGATTCTCCCTCATGAAACCCTAAAATTCTCCATTTTATTCTGCCACTCATGAATCACTAAAATAGTTAGGTCAACTTACCTCCCTTGTTCAAACTCTTTCCCCATCTTCCTTTTTCATCCTTTCTCCCACACAAACCACATCAACACCCTCACATGCATGCCTTACAGGGTCACAACACATATCATTATATATAAATAATACACATGCCATATAACAATACCAGAACATGCTTGAACTCCATGTCATGCCATATACGAAATAATTACAATAATGAACATATGATACATAGCATGCGAAGCACATAATGTATATAAGGACACAAAAGGCCTTAGCACCCCTTACCTGAAACTACACCGGTATTGGAGCACACTCCTATGCCTCCTTAAGGCTTTGACCAAATAATAACATACTAATAAAAATACCATTAATAAAATTCTAACCTTGCTAAAGATATAAAAATAATAGAAATATTATAAAAGTTGATAATATAGGGTTAAATACTTTACCCTAATAATAATAATAATACTAAAAATAGTATCAATGAGAATATAAATTAGAATAATAATAGTAACAATAATGATAATAGTAAAATATTATAAAAGAACATTATTCAAAAATAAGTAAAATAAAGGCTTCGGCCCCTTTATCAAATTAATACTAATAATAATATTAGTAAATAAATAACTAAATTTAGTAATAATGATAACAATGAAATAATAATAATAATCAGAATAACAATAATAATAATAATAGCAAAACTAATACTAAAGTAGTTGTACTATTAATAATTAAATAATAATAATAATTCAAAATAGTAAAAATAAAATAATAATAATAATAACATATTAATATTAATAATAGTAAAAATAGAAATATTAAGACTAATAATAATAAAATCGAAAATAAAATACAATAGGGCTTCAGCCCTCAATAGAAATAATAATCAAAACATTAATACTAATAACAATAATAATAATGCATATTAAAATATAAATATTAAGAATAATAATAATAGTATTTATATGCAAATAATTGAAATAAAATAATTTAAGGGTTATAAAAATAGGGAAAAGGCTGGGAGGGTCTAGGGTTCAACCTTAGGCTGGAGGGAATAGGCGGCACCGGTGGTGGTGCATGGCGGCGGCGGTGGTGGCCGTAAAAAGAGAAGAAAGAGGGGAAAGTTGCATTCTGGGAAAAAGCTAAGGAGAACTAAGGTGGAAGTTGGGCTGTTTTGAGTTACCCATAAGGAGAGGGATAGGATGGAGGTGGTGGCGCAACCAAAGGTGGTGGCGCACGGCGGCGGGGGTGGTGGCTGAATGGGGGAGAAGGAGAGAAAAAGAGGAGGAGAGGGAGGAAGAGGAAAAGAAAGGTAGGGGAAGGTCGAGCAGGGTCTGCAGAATAATTTGGGAGGTGAATGGAGCGGCGGAAACGGCGAAAGAGGTGGCTAAGGGCGGCGCAAAGGGTGGCGGGGGTTGGAAAACAGGTTGGTCGATAAGGGAAGTTCGCACAGTCGGGGAGGATTGTGCAGAAAGAATCGAGGGGTGAGGGAGGTTTGATTAGCTAGAGGGCGGCGCAAGTAAGAGTTTGGTAGGTGTAATAGGTATCGGAGTTGGCCAGAGACGGTGGGATAGGCGTCTGAAGTGGAGGCGGTGGCAAGGTCGGGATTCTGGGTTGGAGATGAAAGGCTCGATGCAGGGTAGATTTTGGGAGTATTTAAAGGTTTTAGAAGGTAGGTTAGGGTTCTGTAGGTCGGTGAGGGGTAATGCAATTAGGGTTAGGGTCACCGGCGGCGAGGTTGGCCGGTGGGAGTCAAAACGGGCAAAGGATATGCGCAGGGAGAAAGAAAGAAAAATCGCGCAATAGTGGGAGTTGATAGGGTTTATGAGGCTGCCGAAACAAGGGGAAGAGAAAGGGAGGAAAAGGTCGGTCAACTCAGGCGAGGTCGCCGGCGAAAATCATGGACGGGCGACGGCGAGTTGCAGGTCGGTGGCGGGGATGGCAGGTGCGAAGGCTGGGAAGAAGAAAGGTGGGAAAACCGGGCAGTTCGGGGAATAAGGAAAAGAAAGAAAAAGAAGGAGACCGGGCGGTTTGGCGACGCAGGTAAATTTTCTTTTAAATGAAATGTCGCGTTTTGGTGGAAAAGGAACTGAGGCGCGGAGCTTCGAAGTCGGCCGCGATGAAGAGGAAACAGATGGAGATTTGGGCCGTGGAAAGGAAAACGGGGAAATAGGTCGCGGCCAGGCCCAACTCGGAGAGGATAAAAAGAAAAAGAAAAGAAGAAGAAAGAAAAAGAAGGAAAAAGAAAAAGAAAAAGGAAGAAAGAAAAGGAAAAAGGAAAAATAATTATATTGGGTATTTAAATTAATTAGAATATTTGGTATATTTAAAAATAATAATATTTAAAAAAATAATATTTAAATATTTTTTAAGCTAAATTAGGATTTTTAAAAGATTTTCCATAAATTCCATTTTAATTAGCAAAACACCCTAAATTTCTCCAATTAAATTATTTATAAGAAATCCTATTAATTTGAATCTATTTTCTCCTTCTTATTTTAAATACAATAATTATTTAATAAATTTTTAAAATAAAATCCTTAATTATTTAAAATACCAAAATTTTCTAATAAAAATTATTTATTATTTTCTTCTTGAATACCCTAATTAATTATACTTTTATTTTAATAAAAATAATTTATTTAAATAAATTTTCTAATAAAATCTCAATTAAATATAATTTATAAAATTAGAAATTTTTGGGGCATTTCACTAATAACCTAAAATAATTATCAATAAGTAATTAACAACATGAAAAATAAATATAAAATAATAATGGCATCTATAATGCTAATTACAACACTATCCATTCATGTGTAAAAATTTAACTTAACACATATATGGTAAAATGATCATACCTTTGTGCAAAAATCTGAGATTTGAGTTTGAAAGCTCCGTTAAACTTATAATTTAATAAGGTATCTAATTAAATACTTATTATGGGGTAAATATTTATCTTCAAATTTAAACCTTGCTTCATTCTCTTGTGATACAAAATTTAATCTTAAAAATCTTGGAATGTTTTTGTATTAATAGGGAATATGGTAATTTTATTAATGAATATGAATTCAATTTGCCTACTATACGGGACAGGGAAAAAACAAAATTCAAAGTGTGAAAGCTAGTTTTTTAGACCATACATATTAAACATAGAAGGTTGGGACTCATTATATCAAGATTTGATAATGTTAAGATGTAAAGTGGCATTTGAGGACATGTTTTGTCCAAATATATCCATATATATCCAATATATATATATAAAATAACCCATCATTTTAAGAAAAAATTATTTAGCTATGATTTTTTATTCATTTTAATTGAATTTGGGGACTACTAACATGAATGGAAGAGGGAAACTCATGAATCCTTATTCAAACATAAGTTTTCACTCATTGCACCCACACAAAGACCCTACACTTGATAAAGAAGCATCTTTCCTTACTTATACGGGTAATGTCAACCCTTGTCCCTACTTTCCCTCCATAAGGTTAAAAATAATTATATGTTATAGAATAGAAGGGAGAGAGAACATGGTCTCTTAAGTTATATTACCACAACCTACTTCTTAACCCCTAATGCCTGCTTCTTACACTCATAATTTCCCATTCATGTGTTAGTGTTTCCCTATAATTTTCCTTTCTCTTCCCCTCTCTACCAAAATATACTCTTTTTTTTTTTTTGCACTTTTTTTCTAACACATGTTACGTTCACCATTTCATATTAAGTGCTAACATTTATTTATATTTATCCTCTCTTTTTTTCTCTCTACCAAACTCTCCTCTTCAATTATTCTTTCGATCTTCTCTTTTTTTCCACATTGAAATATTTCCCTTTCTTTCCTCTCCACCCTATATTGTCCAAATACTAAAACACACCATGCTTTACAAGAGACAAACACCTTACTTCTCACTAGATATCACTCAAAGTGAAGTATAATCTTAGGTAATCATCATCCTAGGATATAAGCCCTAGTATTGTCATACAATGAGTATAAATATGTTTTTGAAATTTTATAAACACATTTATATGCCACCTCTACTACCATTCTCACACATTCCATGTTTCTTATCACCCCTTAACATTACAAAGTTTTGCATGTAGAAATTTGATTAGAGTTTTAAAAACATAAACCATGTAAATTATTAAAGTTAAATACCTATTAAACTTGAAGAACATTATAACTATTGTGGAATAACATTGATTGAATGGATCTTGACCAAAATAAAAATTAATAAAACAACTAAAAAATTGAGAGTTCAATTAAAAAACATAACAATTGAGGGAAAATAGAGATATTTATTCATACTCTTATGTAATAAATGTTGATTCAACAAATCAATCAATAAAATACACAAACTTGCAATTCCCTAACAATGGATTATATTATGATTAAGAAGAAGAAATTGGGTTGGATAACATAACAGCTAAGGCTTTTGCATATCACTTTTATACTAGGATAAAAACTTTAGGGTAAATTAGTGTGTTTTGGAAAGTAGGAAAAATATAGTATGTGTTTAAGAAACATGGGACCCCTTTGTTAATTTCCTTACAACTAATTTTTTTTTTAAAAAAACTCACATCAACTCATTTTGTGAATAAAAATGGCTTGTGAAACACAAGGATGTCGTGTTTATCATAAAATCTATAATCCCACTTCAAACATCTATAGCAGTTGCACTAAGAAAAAATAATGTTATGATGTGCATCATTATATTTCTCCAATTGATAAAGTATTTGTGATGCATGACATGAAAATGCCTTTATAAAAAAGCATGGCCAAATGAAGGATGTCATGGCCTATAAAATAAAATGATATCCGAGAAGCACCAAATGTACCAACAGTTGGTGGATTCATTAACATATTGACTAGATTATCCAATGTATCTACTTTCTCCAATACAAATTTTTCTATAATAATAGTACCTCGGATAAAGTGATACCTGATGTCTATGTCCTTCATTCAATAATGGAATGAATTATGATTCTTATCTAAATAAATAGTACTCAAGCTATCACTTTGAATTACTAGAACACCATAACCAAACCCCAACTCAAGTATTAAACCACCAACCCATACAACTACTTACAATACCCCTCTCATGGCCATATACATTGCCTCATCAGTCTGTAAGGAATACCTCAAACTAATATCTAAGCGACAAAGAAAGAAAACATATCCAATGGTGGATTTTCTTTTATTAAAGTCTCAACCATAATCAAATTTCTCAAACCCAAAATAATGATCAACTTATCTCCCATAATCTATACAAACTAATGCCATACCCCTCATGTACCTAAGGATATACTTCATTGCTTACTAGGATTCACCATATATCCACCAATAATATTAACAACTTGAGTGCTATTGAAATGCCCCAAAAATTTCTGATTTTAAGAATTATATTTAAATGAGGTTTTATTACAAAAATTAATTTAAAAAATGTTTTTGTTAAAATAAAAGATATTTAATTAGGGAAAATTAAGAAGAAATGTATAAGTATTTTAATTAGGAGAAATTGGGTATTTTAGCTAATTAAGGATTTTATTTTGAAAATTAATTAAATAAATTATTTTATTTCAAATAAGAGGGAGAAAATAGTTTTAAAATAATAAGAATTTTATAAATAATTTAATTATAGAAAATTAGAGTGATTTGCTAATTAAAATAAAATTTATGGAAAATCTTTTAAAAATACTAATTTAGCCTAAAAAGGGATTTAAATATTATTTTATTTAAATATTATTATTTTTAATTATCCCAAATATTTTAATTAATTTAAATACCCAATCTAATTATTTTTCTCTTTTCCCTTTTTCCTTTTTTCCTTTTCTTCATTTTCTTTCTTTTCTTCTTTTTCTTTTCCTCCCTTTTTTCCCATTTGGGCTGCCCTCTCCGGCGGCCCAATCTTTTTTCCCTTCTTCCTTTCCTTCGGCCCAGCCCACGTAGCACAGCCGTTTCTTTTCTTCCACCATCAACGTGCTACGTTTCTTCCGTTTTATGCCCGAAACTCGTCATTTTATTTAATGTATCCCTCCTCACGCCCGACCAGCCCGGCTGCATCTCATTTCTTTTCTCCCCGACTGCCGGTCCGCCTACAACCTTTCTTTATTCTTTCTTCTTCCTCCCTTCCTAGACGTCGAGCGCCTGCAACGTCGCCGCCGCCACGTCCTAGTTTTTCGCCGGCGATCTCGCCTGATTTGACAAGTCTTTTCCTCCCTTTCTCTTCCCCCTATGTCAGTGATTGCATGGACCAACCCAACTCTCCCTATTATCGCGTGATCATCTCTCTCTCTCTATCTCCTGCGCATTCCCCTGCCCGAGATTTGCTGCCACCGGCCATGGGATGCCGCCGGTGACCATAACCCTACTTGCCCAACTCTCTTATCGACCTATAGAACCCTAGCCTCCCTTCTAACCCTATATAAACCTCCCATAATGGCCCTGTATCGAGCCTTTGATTTCATTACCCAGAATTTGACCCTTTTCACCGCCGCCTCTTTAGATGCCATCCTTGCTGCCGTTGGCTAACTCCGCCAGCCACTACGCCTACTAAACTCTTCCTTGCACCACTCTATAGCTAACCAAATGTCCCATATCTCTCGATTCTTCTTTCATACGCCACATTGGCTCTACGAAGTAGCCTTCTCGAACAACCTATTTTTCTATCTCCGCTGCCCTTTGAACCACCATTAGCCACCTATTTCGCCGTTTCCGTCACTCCTTTCACCTATAAACTTGTGCTGCAGATCCTCCTCTACGTTCCTCTACCTTTCTTTTCCTCTTTCTCCCTCTCCTCCTATCTCTTTCTTCTTCTCCTCCATTCGGCCACCACCGCTACCTCCGTGCGCCGCCATATTTGGCTACGCCACCACCTTTATTCTATTCTTGTCCCTTTGGGAAATTCTAAACACCCCAACTCCCACCTTAATTCTCCCTATCTTTTTTCCAGCATCCAACTTTAACCCTTTTCTTCCTTTTTTCCAGCCACCGTCGCCACCTTCGTGCACTGCCTCCGATGTCACCCATCCCCACCAGCCTAAGGTTGAACCCTAGACCCTATCAACCCTTCTGCCTATTTTTATAAGCCTTAATTTAATTTATTTCAATTATTTGGATATAAATACTGTTATTATTATTATTAATATATATGTTCTTAATATGTATTATCATTATTATTATTAGTATTAATGTTTTGATTATTATTTCTTTTGAGGGCTGAAGCCCTATTGTATTTTATTTTCAATTTTATTATTATTAGTCTTATTATTTCTATTATTATTATTATTAATATGTTATTATTATTATTATTATTATTATATTTATAATTATTTTATTTTTACTATTTCGAATTACTATTATTATTATTAATTCATTATTAATATTATAACTACTTTACTATTATTTTTACTATTAGTTTTTCTATTATTATTATTTCATCATTATTATTCTTAATAAATTTGGTTATTTATTTTACTAATATTATTATTAGTATTATTTTGGAAAAGGAGTCAAAGCCCTTATTTCACTTTGTTTTTGAATAATGCCTTTTTATTATTATTATTACTATTATTATTATTGATTTTATTTTTAGTATCATTATTATTATTAGGGTAAGGTATTTAACCCTATATTATCAAATTTTATAATATTTCTATTATTTCTATATCGTTAGCAAAGTTAGAACTTTGTTAATGTTATTTCTATTAGTATGTTAATATTTTGTCAAAGCACTAAGGAGGCGTAGGAGAGTGCTCCAAGACCGGTGTCATTTTAGGTAAGGGTGTTACTAAGGTCTTTTGTGTGTTTATGTGCATTATGTGTTTCGCATGCTATGTATCATACGTTTATCATTATTATTTATGTCGTATATGGTATGACGTGGAGTTGAAGTATGTTTCTGTATGGCATGTGTATTATTTATGTATGATGATATGTGTTGTGACCCTATAAGACATGCATGTGAGGATGTTGATGTGGTTGTGTGGGGGAAAGGATGAAAAAGGAGAATGGGGAAAGAGGTTGATCAAGGGAGATGAGTTGACCTAATTATTTTAATGATTAATGGTGGAAGAATAAAATGGAGAATTTTAGGGTTTCGTGTGGGAGAATCTGATTTATGATTTTGTGTGGGAGAGTTTATTTTATAGTTTTGTATAAGAGAATCTAATTTTGGTTTGGATGATTTTGTATGGGAGAATGTAATATATGATGTTATATGGGACAATCTAGTTTATGGTTTATATGGGAGATTTTAATTTATGATTCTATGTGGAAGAATCTAACTTATGGTCTTTTATGGGAGAATCTAATTTGTGGTTATGAATGGGAGAATCTAATCAAATTGTATTATATGGGTTTTCTATAGTTTGAATCTAGGGTTTTGTATGGATGGATCTTTGGTTTGGTGTGGATTGAATTTAGGGTTTTGTATGACGGAATCTAGGGTTTGCATGGTGTTATTAATGGTTGTATGGTTGTATGGTGGTATTAGGGTTTGCATGGTGGTATTAGGGTTTATATGGTGGTATTAATGGTTGTATAGTGGTATTAGGGTTTGTATGGTGGTATTAGGGTTTACATGGTGGTATTAATAGTTGCATGGTGGTATTTATGGTCATATGGAGGTATTAGGGTTTGCATGGTGGAGTTAGGGTTTTCCATGGGAGTTCATGATTGCATGGGATTTAGGGTTTGTATGAAAAGTTTGAGAGGTTACATGGGATGTGTAAAGTTTGCATGGGAGTAAAATTTACTTATGAAAGGTTGATTTGGGTTGCAAGAAAGGAATGTAAGTGTTATTTGGGTGTTTGAACATTTTAGATGAAAAATAATACGTGGAGATTATATAATGGTCCGTAGGAGACTGAACTAGGGTTTGTGTGGATAATTAGGGTTTGTTGTGGTTGCTTGGAATTTTTGTATTATTATGTGTGTTGGTAATTAAAGTGTAATTATGATTGTGGAATCTTATGATTTGTGATGTGTGAAGTGTAAAGGGAATGATTCATGCATGTCCAGAATAAAAGCCTTTGAATAAGATACTTAAAACACTGATCATTTAAAGTGAAAGATGTTGAGCCGGGTCTAGACAGATCCATCGGTCAGAAATAGTGGTTAGAACATGATTTCCTATATGTAACCAGTCTACCGGTAATAATAGTAGTGTGGACTTTGTCCTGCAAGTGACCGGCCCACCGGCAATAATAGTGGGGTGACTCGAGCTCAATAAATATAAACCAAAGTTTGCCAAGACACTTAAAAGATACTAATTACTTACAGTGGAACACCATGTGAGCAGGAACCAGACCGATGCACCGGTCAGGAATAGTCGTGTGGAGTATTGTCTCGCAAATGACCAATCAACCGGCGATTAATAATGGTGTGGACTTTGCCCCGCAAGTGACCGACCCACCGGCAATAATAATGGGGTGTTCCTATACTTACATGGATTTGATAAAAGGTATAGTGTGTATCCATTGTTGATAAGGGATTTATTTAAATAATTAATCTGGACTAATTGAGCCTTTATGTATGTACCCAAATGATTGGTTGATATTATGATACGATGATGGTCCGTATGTTCTTTTATTCTTATGCATGATTTATATGCTTATGTGTTGGCCTTAGTGCTTGGTTACCTTACTCATTACGTAGCTTATTGATCACCCGTTTCATGGGTGCTGCTCAATCTCACGAGTAATATGCCCTTTTTCACTTTGTGCAGGTGGGCGAAACATCAGTCGGGGCTGTGTGTTGAGCTTGTTTTGGCTCAAAGTTCGAGAGTAGGGTGGCCGGATTCCCTCTTCTTAATATCCTATTTATTTCTATTATTTCTTCTTGTATCGGATTTATCCTATTTGATCTATTACCTCGTATTAAATATTTGAAGGAAACCTTTTATCGATTGTAAGTATATTCCTTCCGAAGAATTTTAATTTCACACTCTGATTTCTATTTGATTCGTGATTCTTTGTGCGCACTCTAATTTTTTTATGTACGATCTTTTTAGTTCTTTTATGAGCTATTAGTTTGAGTTTAATGTTAATAATTTTATTTAGCCTTAGAACTTGGTACTGAAACGGTCGGAGAGAACTGGTTTGGTACTTAGTGTGGCGGTAACATCCCTAGACAGTACGTGTTTTAAATTAAGTATTTTAATTACTTCTGTTTTCAAAGAAAAAAAAAGTAGTGAATTTTGGGGTGCTACTGCTATCAAGTTGGGTACACACCATAGTATACATGATAAAACTAACAGCATTTAAATATGGAATAGCAGCAAGGAACACCCCTTCCACTTTAGACTTAGGATAATATAAAGGAGACCATTTGAAGTGAGTAGCTAATGGACTGTTGACCAACTTGGTATCCATGTTATGAAACATCTCCAACACCTTGTTCACAAAGGACTATTGTGACAACTATAAAAGCTTCTACTCACTCTCTCTTATGATCTCCATATTAAGGATCCTCTTTGTTGCTCCAATATCCTTCATCTCAAGCTCACTCTTCAACATTTTCTTCACTATATCAACATTAGATATATCTTTTTTTGCCACAAGTATTCCATCAACTTATAGAAAAAGATACACAAGTGAGCCACCCTCAATCTTCTTCAAGCACACACATCTGTAATACTTACTCAAGGAGAAACAATGCTCAAGCATAAACTAATAAAACTTATTATACTACTGTCTAGGAGATTACTTTAAATAATACAATGATCACTTCAAAAGGAACTCATGGTCATGCATTCCTTTAACAAAAATCCAATCATGTCATTGCATGTAAGTCTCCTCATCAAGATCACCAGGTAAAAAAGCAATTTTAACATCAAATTGCTCCAAATCAAGATCATTTATACCCACTAGTGTAGTAAGCTACAAAGAGAAATATATCTAATCATGGGAGGAAATACCTCATTATAGTCTGTACCTGGAATCTTACTAAATTGACGTGCAACTAAATGAGCAATATACCTTAGTCTCTTGACCCGTAGAGCTCCCTATTTTAACTTATACACCAATTTGTAATTAGGTTTCTTCTTCTTCTGCCTAGGTACCTTCACAAGTTCCCATGTTTGTTTCTTCAACATAATATCACATCAATTAGCATAATCAAACACTCGCAATAAACATTGAGACTGATGTTAACTCATGCATATCAATAATAGTCTCCATACAAGATAAAGTACAACCAACCAATTCTTCACATTTATGTGTTACTAGAGGCTTCACTACTCTACTTGAAGTAATGCCCCTTTTCTTCACATACTACTCAAATCCATCCACTTTGGGGAGACGAGGTCGATTAGAGGGGCATCTATCATTTAACTAAAAATCAATCTTCACCTCACTTGAAGAATTATCTTGCTCCACTTCTTTAGATACACCATCACATGACTTAGTCTTCTAGAAGAACACAAACTCTTTGAATGTAACATCCCTACTAGTTAAGAACTTAGATACAGTGGGGTCCCATAACCTATACCCCTTCACTCCTGATGAAAATCTATGAAGCATAGTCTTCTTATCTCTAGGTTCAAGTTTACTCTCATTCATATAAGCAAAAGTAGGGAAGAAAAGACATAAAAATAAAATTAATCAATTAGTATACTAGACCAAAAATCAATAGGTGTCTTCATTTCATTGAACTTATTTGGTAATTGGTTCACCAAGTATGCTGCCATATGAACTCCCTATACCTAAAACTCTTTACCTGGCCCTCCTAATGATAACATATATTGAGCCTTCTCTAAGAGGGTTTTGTTCATTCGCTCAGCAACCCCATTCTATTGTGGTCTCCCAACAAAAGTGCATTATCTCATTATCTTATAGTGTTAATGGAAATTAGTGAAACTATGTTAAAAAAACTTGAGACCATATCTATCCTAAGACTCTTAACTTGCTTCCAAATCTCCTTTTCTGGCAAGCCTTCCAACACTTGAATCCACCAAACATGTCATTCATATGCGGTCAGAAATATATCTACATTATTTTTGATAAGTTATAAATATATGTGAGAATGTACTACAAACTACCTTTGGAAACCACTCTCCCTAGACCCCATATATCTAAATGGATAGAGGTGATCTCATACATTGCTTAGCTACAAAAAGATAGCTTGCTTCAACTTACGAAGAAAAAGTACTCTCAGAAGTCTATATTATAATTACAATTTCAATTCAGCAACCCCTATTAGAGAGCTCAATATGACCCTTGATGCTCATGTTCCCTAGTGTGATATGCCAAAATCTCATAACATCTGAGTCTATTAACCTTGTTTGTGTCACTATAGCTATCCTTATAATAGTAGAATCCACAAACTCATAAAGTTTCCTGACCCTATTCCATTTCATCGTTAATAGAAACTCTTTTCTAACTCTGAAGGTACCATCCTTAATAATATAATAGTACCCATTATAATCTAAGGAACTCAAATATATGAGGTTCTTTATTATCATAGAGACATGTCTCATATTAGAGATTGCTTTGAGCACACAATCATGCATCCTCAACTTTACCACCCAAACCCCAACAACTTTTCAAGGAACATCATTTCCCATCATGATATCTCTGCCCTCAGTTACCTAAAACGTTTGAAACAAACATTAGTTGGGACATATATGGTAAGAACACCCAAAAAACAAGATTCATCTATCAATTATATTGATATGCCTATCAGTTACCAAAAACACACCACTATCACTATCATCATGAGCTATAGTGGCCTTATCATTTGTACTGGATGGCTCACCTAACTTTGTAAGGAGCCTCCAATTAATATAAAAATTCCTAACATGCTCCTTCTTGTGACAACTATAGTATGCCACATTCTTCTACCAACTTTATGAGTTAGATCTTGATTTTTTATGGACACCAAACCCTTACTTATATGTTATTTCTCTATCTATCATTCCCTCACAATGTGAGTTCTTGAAAGTACCTCTACTAGTCAACTATATATCAATCAACTCCTATTATAATAGGACATATTTCACATCCTCATGGAGTAACCCATCCTTCCCATAAAAAAAAGTCAGGTGGCAATGCTTAAAACTAGCAAGAAAAGAACAAAATAACTTAATGTTTAAATCTTTATCATCCAACATAACTTCTATGTTCTAAAAATCCATCACAATAGAATAAAAATCATCTAAATGAAATTTCAAAGGTTAAACCCCAATTAAGTTTACATCATAAAGCGAGCTCTTCAATAGTAGTGGATTTTTTACTTTCTTCATCAGGTACAATGACTTGAGCTTCAACCACAAGGTAGCCTTCATTGATTCTTTTGCCGCCTCTCACAATAACTTGTTTGACTGGCATAATTGTAGGTTAAAGAGGGATTTCATATCTACTTATTCAAATTTCCCATCCTTCATGGAATCTGGCTTATTAGAATGACCGGATAACACTTTATCTAATTCATTTTGAATTAGAATTGCTAAAATATTGAATATATATAATATAATTTAACAAATTAATTATAATTCTCAATATCAAATCTTGTACCCATCCCAACTATGAAATCTCTTCAACAACAACAACTTTGATACTAAATTGTTGTGGAATAACATTGATTGAATATGTCAAAACTAAAACTAGAAATAATAAGACTATTAAAAATTTATAGGTAAATAACAAAATGAATAACTAATAAAAAAATAAAAAAATTTATTTATACACTTTTGTAATTATAAGATGATAAAATAAATCACTTAACAGATTACATGAAACTATAATTCTTTAGAAATGGAGAACTCTAAGAAGAAGAAGAATAAGTTTCCTTGTATGAATTGACGACTTGAGTTTTCTCATATCTCTTTTATAATAGAAAAAATCCTATAGGATAAAACAACATATTTGAAAAAAGTAGAAAACTATCGTTTGTGTTTAGGAAACATGGGACCTATGTTAATTTTCTTACCCTCAAAATTTTTCACAAAACTCACATTAACACATTTTGTGAATAAACATAATTCATTTTAATAAAAACAAGGCCCTCTAAAAAATGTATAATTCAACTTCAAACTTCTTCAGCCTTGACACTAACAAACATAATGTTATGATGTGTAGCAAATACTCAGTCAAAATTCACAATAAGATTATGTTAATTACAACTTTAGGATTAATTGAATCCTTACTGATAAAACGATTCAGCTCATACTAACCTCTAAAAAAATACTATAGAGTAATAAATTAATAGGGAAGAAGGGCTGCCTACTATAACTTATGGTACAATACTTCCTCTATCTGTATTTACTTTTCTAGTAATCATTTATCTATGATATCCTCTAATGATCCTTGATGAATATTATGCATTTGATCTTACATTATATAGTGTGTGGGATACGATTTTAGAGGAAATTATGGAATTTGAAACGGAAAACTATAATTCTTTGTTAGGACTAAAACATAGAAGATTATATAATACAAAGGTCATTATTGTTATATGCCTATGTAGGATATTGGTAGTAGCTCATTTATGTCAGGGTTCCTTAACCTTACCTTATAGGGTGCATCTTCTTTCTTTATCATCTACCACCCCATGCTAAAAGGTTCTTTAGACACACTAGAGTGTGTTTTCCATAACATTGCAAAAACAATCAAAAGTTGGTCACATGGTACTATGTTAGGTTAATTTGATTACAAATTCTTACCTTCCTAATTACTATAGGCACCATAACCATTTAGAGTGGAAAAGTTTTTCTAAAAGCCATAGTTCAAAATCTTATGATTGTGAAAAACACATAAAATTGTAGAATAAAAGGAGGTAAAAACATACACTCCCTTCATGTCATTCTTTCTTACAAATGTAATTTAATGTTCATTCTAAGCAACCCTACAGCTATCCAAGTATTGTAACATGGTAATATTTTGTGATTGTGAGTTTATAGTGTGACTATTAACCTTTTGACTAGTCAAGAAATAAGATAGGAAACTTAAAGGATGTAACTGCCACACAACTTAAGGAGAAAGAATAGTCTCCCTACTTGTGTGTGGAATTGTATGAGTTTCTCCTAGAAAGTCCCTTAGCCACCATGCCTCTTATGGTTAGTTAGGTAGCACAAGACCTAACCAAAAAGGTTAGGGGTAAAGCCTTTTAAGGTGATGGTCCCTTCTTGATACATCATCCTATAAGGTGAGTGCCTTTTGTTAATCATGGAATTTAAGGTAGCTTGCTCAAGTGTATAGGGTATTTAGATCATGCAATCATTTGGGTTTTTAATAAGAATATTTTTCTATTACAACCTATTACCTATTTCTTATGTGCTTATATCAAACTTATACCCTATTGCATAATTTCACACAAGTGTGCACATAGGTCTAAGATGGGCATCACTTGTTACTAAGTGTTGTTAGCAAAGGAGTTACTAGTTTTCCCACTATCTTTACTAGGGATTCCTTACCTTTTTTTCCTCTTGAAAGGACTCATAAATTTCCCTAAACTTATTTGATGATTTAACATCAAAACATTTCTAATCTCCAAGGTTTATTTCCCCTTTTAATGTCTACAACTTGTAGGGTCAATGTATAACTAGTGATTAATATAACACCCCCAAAAAACACCATTGAAAAATTTCACTTGTTTAATGAAAACCGCATAATAAAAAGAGGGGTGCTACCACCATGATTAGTATAAGTTTTGTCCTTAACCAACATCATGCTAAACAAAAGGCTAAAAGATCAATATAAATATAGAACCATAATAGAAAATGATTAATATGTGAAAGAGTCTAACATTGAAATATAGAAAGTGCTAGAATAAGCGAAAGTCAAATTTCAATACATATGAGAAATGTAAATACATGATAGGATCCCATTATTGGGAAAAAGGGAAGATAAGTTACTAATGGAAAAATATTTCAAGATACATTCTCTTTAGCCCTAACCTGGGACACCATGGTATCACTGTGCCCCAACTAGATCATCATATGCAGCATAGTTCTCTAAAATCTCATCACCAACCTATATAGACTTAGGAGGGGCCACAACTCTTAAGAATGAGTAGCATCCATATTAAAGATCAGTACGGTACATACTAAGGTAAAACTATAATCAAGTTAGGGCATAGCAACCCAAAATATAGATATAATGTACATAGTAGATTTTTTAGGCTATTAAATACCATATGAGTTTAAAGCCATTAGTATCATATTTTCACATCGCTTAAATTATATCCACGTGGATTTGGGGAACCCACTATTAGGACCTGTGCACTGAGAATGTATTCTCTAAGACAGAACATACCTTACTACTATTATAACTAGTGGACTAGTAAATATATACTAATTCCAAGGCAGAATACTCCTGACTACTATTCTAACTAGTAGATTGGTAAATATACTACATACGGTCACGACCTACATGGTATTCCACTATAAGTGATTAGTCTCTTTTGCATAGATTAATATTATCCAAGGGTTTTACTTACTGAGTTTGAGACCCCTAGTCTTATAACTAGTGGACCAAGAATAAAAACTCCATGTTGGAACACACCTCACTACTATTATAACTAGTACATTAGTAAATATACTACCTAGGAAAAATGCTCCTAACCATTTTTATAACCAGTGGATCAAAAAATACCATACATAAAAGAATAACTCAATGATCTTCCCCTTTAGGTGATAAGTATTTTATTTGTGTCTTATTTGCTAGGTATCACATCTATCCATACAAAACCCAAGCAACACTCCTGACTTACTACTACTAGACTGACCTGAACTGCATGAAAACTTTAATCCCTTGACCCGGAACATCCACCCCCTCTAATGACACTTAGGACCCCCAAAAGTTTTCCACCAACCTAAGTGTGACCCTAGAAGCCTCATATTCATGGATAATGGCCCGCTCACCTTTTTCCCCCATTTATGCTCTCCATATTCCATAAGCATTTTGATGCGTGCACGGTTAGAGTTTTAGATTTAGATGGAGTTTATATGGAGTATTTGATGAGTATGGATTATGGAGGTTGATGGAGGAGATTTGAAGGGGTGGATGATGATGGAACATGGGGTAGAAGGATAAATTAATCTTTAAACCACACAAAAATAAAGATTAAGGTTTCGAGAACAAAACCATTCACACAGATTCGGTTTAATTTCGAGATGATTCGAAACAAATCGTTCACACAGATTCGACTTGTTACGAGATGAATCCACACAGAATTCAGATTTAAGCAATGCTTAAGGTTTTTCTTCTTATTCAAGTTGTGTCTTTCTACTCGGGTTCCTATGGTTTATATAGCCAAGGAACCGAGCATCTTTTCAAAAGATTACAAGCATATTCCCTCCCAAAAGCATTAATTCCCTTAAGACTATCTAGTTAATATTTAGTCACTAATTAACTAAAAGTAAATAATAGTAACTCCCTTCCCAAATCATTAATTCCCTTAAGACTAGTTAGTTAATATTTAGTCACAAATTGACTAAAAGTATAACTCCCTCCCAAAAGCATTAATTCCCTTAAGACTCGCTAGTTAATATTTAGTCACTAGTTGACTAAAAGTAAATAACAATAACTCCCTCCCAAAAGCATTGATTCCCTTAAGAGTAGCTATTTAATATTTAGTTACTAATTGACTAAAAGTAAATAACAATAGCTAGTACTTAGACATAAATGTTACGCTAGCTAACAAACGTTGCATAAAGCCATGCATACTCCTCCATGTTTATGTATATACGTAGAGTAGCGTAGCCATCTTAGTTGGTGATGTGTCCTGCAACTCTGCTCCCGCATCATTCTCCCCAGGTTGGTTTGAATTTGTCCTTAAATTCACAACTTTGATGAGGAATAACAAACACCAAAGGACATATTCTTGAACGTGATACTGGTCCTTGTATTCTTTGAATATCTCCTTCACACTAAAGTTATCTTTGAAAATCCTCCAATGCCTCTTAAGCCTTGACATTGGATCTTCATAAGCGCACATCAATGAACATAAACCGAATGCATGGGCTGCATTATGGTTCATTTGCTTCTTCACATCACATATGTCTTCATGCACATTATATACCTTTGAACTCATAATGTTTTTTTCTTCATTTTGCTTCGAATGATATAAGGGTTCCATGATAACATTTTCTCCATAAAAACACAAGGAAACCATGGGATAATAATGCACATCATTCTCCACATAATCAACGTGATGCATGTAAAAACTTGGTTTCCCTCCTTTCGCTTCAATAGTAGTAATAACATGATTGTCTTCATCATTACATACTCGATTTTCTTCCTCATTCACACTTTCCTTTTCTTCCCTTTTAATCTCCTTAATTTCTTTACACTTTCGGCTCGAATTCTCTTCTTTCTCTCTAACCAAACTCTCCTCATCCTCGTTTGATTTTAATTTGTACTTCTTCTGATCCTTACACACGATGTGTTCGTTGAGGACCCCATCATGTGTAACCTTTCTATCATACTGCCACGGTCTCCCCAATAGAATATGACAAGTATCCATAGGCAGGACATCACATCGAATAGTATCTATGTAATTTCCAACTTTGAATGAGCTAAGAGATTGTTTTCTTACCCATATGCCCTTGTCACGATATAGCTATTGCAGTGAGTATGGCCTGGGGTGACTCGTTATTTCCAATCCGAGCTTGTTGACCATCTTCTCACTGGCTACGTTGGTGCATGAGCCGATATCAATGATGATCTCACATGCCCGATCTCTAACTCGGCACTTGGCCTTACAAAGTCTTTCCCGCTGAGTAGGTAGAGGTCGGGTTTGCACTTGGAGAACTCGTCTAAGCACATAACAATCTACGGTTCCTTCTTCCAAGGAATCCTTTGGTTCTTTGGTTTCATCCTCCTCATGGTCTTCACTTTCCTCACATGTCTCCATATTGGCAATTTCCTTCAGGGATAACACTTGTTGGTTTGAGAAATCCCAAGCGAAGTGACCATATCCTCGGCACTTGAAGCATTGCCTGTGGACCTTCTCCTTCGCTTGCTCGTTGCTTTCTTCCTCCCAAGTGAATCTTCTAACCACATCGGTGTTTGTGGATTGCACCATTGGTGGCTTAGATCCTCCGTTCAAATTTGACCCGTACGGAACACTGATGAACTTACTTGGAACCTTGCCCCGCTTCAACTGTTTTTCGAACTTGATGGCTAGTTTAGCCAAATCTTCAAAAACTTCGTATGGGTACACTTCTACCTTCTCTCGGAGATTCATATTCAAACCTCCCATGAAGCGTGCACATCGCTGCTCTTCTCGTTCTTGCACGTCACATACAAGTGTTAGCCTTTTGAATTCTCGGATGTACTCTTCAACTCTGAGTAGGCGCTGCCTCAGATTGGTCATCTTGATGAAGTTCTCTTGCTCATATTCTATCGGAATGAACTTCTTCCTTAGATGCTTCTTCAACTTTTCCCATGATCGGATTTTTGTTTTCCCTTCTCTTTCTCTTATTCGTTTTAGATTTTCATACCATACTCTAGCAAATTTCTTCAACTTCAAGATTGCTATACGATATCTCTTCTCATCATCGATCTCCTTATACTCAAAGATCGACTCCACGTTTTGCAACCATTCAAGGAACAACTCCGGGTCGAGATTACCCTCAAAGTCGAGTAAGTCGAAACGGATCCCCTTCTCTACGTCATCATATGTCCTCCTAGAGGACTCATGTGCCTTTCCGTAGTCTCCTACAGTTTCTTCTTCCCCTTCCAACCGATGCAATGTTCTCCTTATATGCTCTAATTTTATTGGCTCTTTTCGGTAGGGTTGTTGCACATATGACCCTTGTGCTTGGGAAACTTCGATTCTTCCCATATGGATCTTGACATCCTTAAAATCTTTGGCCAAGGCTTTGAGAATATCTCTCAAATCTTCTTCTTGACTTGATGATGGAGATTCGAAGGGGTGGATGATGATGGAACACGGGGTAGAAGGATCAATTAATCTTTAAACCACACAGAAATAAAGATTAAGGTTTCGAGAACAAAACCATTCACATAGATTCGGTTTTATTTCGAGATGATTCGAAACAAATCGTTCACACAGATCCAACTTGTTACGAGATGAATCCACACAGAATTCAGATTTAAGCAATGCTTAAGGTTGTTCTTCTTATTCAAGTTGTGTCTTTCTACTCGGTTCCTATGGTTTATATAGCCAAGGAACCGAGCATCTTTTCAAAAGATTACAAGCATATTCCCTCCAAAAAGCATTAATTCCCTTAAGACTAGCTAGTTAATATTTAGTCACTAATTAACTAAAAGTAAATAATAGTAACTCCCTTCCCAAACCATTAATTCCCTTAAGACTAGTTGGTTAATATTTAGTCACAAATTGACTAAAAGTATAACTCCCTCCCAAAAGCATTAATTCCCTTAAGACTAGCTAGTTAATATTTAGTCACTAGTTGACTAAAAGTAAATAACAATAACTCCCTCCCAAAAGCATTGATTCCCTTAAGAGTAGCTATTTAATATTTAGTTACTAATTGACTAAAAGTAAATAACAATAACTAGTACTTAGACATAAATGTTACGCTAGCTAACAAACGTTGCATGAAGCCATGAATACTCCTCCATGTTTATGTATCTACGTAGAGTAGCGTAGCCATCTGAGTTGGTGATGTGTCCTGCAACTCTGCTCCCGCATCACATTTTGCCTCCAAACCTTAATCTTACCTATGTGGCCTTTGCTTCCCTTTTTGTACTTAGCCCACATCTTCCCTTATTCAAGTACCATCACCATAATCACCCCAACTCCAAATCTTAAGACCTAACTCTTCAACTCACACATATGATAATGACCTCCTAGCTGGTCACCCCCAAAAACAATAATATCCCCATTTAACTTTCATACCCTCTATTCAACTTGACCCATGACCTCCACATACTACACCCCTTATCTCAAATCCGATTTACAACCAAATACCTAACCATTCCCTATAATAGGCCATATCCTCAGGGTTTATCCTGTGAAACCCTAGTTTAACCCTTATGCATCTTCCCATCTTTTGACAAAGCAAAACTCTCTCAAGTACACTAACAACCTAAAACACAATTTCCTCCCTCTGGCTTGCCTCCAAACAAGGCTCCACAAAGTAAATATCCCCACTACAAAGCTCATACTCCCCATGTAAGTTTTTTCCCTAACCCGTTACATTATCATTTCTCGTTTCATTACTCCACTTCATAAGATAACTCTGACACTTTCCACATAATACTTTACTCACTCTACCCTATTTATTTTATTCCATTTTTCTTAGCCACTCAAGCCCCCTATAAGTTATCTAGGAATAAAAACATTATTATTCAACCATGCATATGATTATATCCACCCATAGAAAGACTTAGCCATAGATAAGGAGAAGAAATGAGAATCTCACATACCATTACTTTGTATCCTTGAGGCCAATCTGCACCACACACACTTAGGTAAAATATACATATATTTACACATATTAGACAAATACATCCATATCATAATCAATACTTATAAAACAACACAAATCTTAACTATATATTAATATAGTTGGCTTCGGGCATGAATCAAGAGAACCTACACCACCTCATGGGGAATTAATGGTTCGATACTTATAGTAAGAGCATCAACTAATTTATTTCACTTCTTTCCTACCCCTTTTTCCTTTTGTCTTTATTTTCTTAACTAAAATAATAATAATAATAATAACAACAACAACAACAACAATGTTAATAATAATAAATTATTAAAATAAAATACTCAAAACAAGTAAAGGAAGGGAAGGTCTAACCATAATGGATTAGGCAGGTGAGGGTATGGTGGCGGTGGAGTTGTGATGGTGGTTGTGGTGATGTAAAGATGGGGATTTTAGGGTTGGGAGGAGGAGAGAAGTACGGTTTCTTATGGTGGTGAAGTCGCTGACTCAGGTGTCTAGTGGTTGTGGTGGTGTTCTCATGCCAATAGTGCTCATTGTGGCTCTTGAGAGGAAGGGAGGAAGAGAGGGAATAAAGGAAAGGGAGGAAGGGGTGGTGGAAGTACTAGTGTTGTAGGGCCAGTCTTCTTATATAGAAAGGGAGGTAGAGAAGATGGTATGCCCGGTGATGGAGGTGGCATTGAGAGATGCAGGTGGTGAGCAGGGGAGCAAATGTGCAGCTCTAACTGCCCACCTTATACTGCTAGAGAGAGGAAAGGAAGGGAAATAAGTGGAGGAGAAGGGGCTCAGTAGTTGTAGGGAGATACTAGGAAGATTTTAGGAGGTAGTTGGGAGAGAAACGTGGCCTTGTGATGACGACAACACCATCTGAAATGGGGATAGGAGAAACGGTGACAAGGGAGATCAGGGTAGAAAAGAGAAGGAAAGAAGTGGATGGGGGGGGGGGCTTTTATAGGCATAAGGAAGGAGGATGAGGATAAGGGGAGAATGTGTAGGTGGTTGTTCTCCAGCGATGGTAGGGTAGTATTGCTACGTAGAGGGGAAAGTTTGTAGGGGGTAGGGGTAAGAGAGAGAGAGGGATGCCTTAAATGGTCGAAAAATAAAAGAAGAGGTGAGGAGCGATAGAGAAGTTGCAAAAATAGCATGTGGTCACAAGTAGGTGCAGGTAGGTGTAGGTGAGAGGTTGGAGTTGAGGGAAGCAAAAAAATAGGGGAAAAAAGAGAGAGAGATAGGAAAATAGGGGCAAGGAAGGCATGCATTGGGTTGCCACCTGAGGGAGAGAAAAAATAAAGTTGTTTGGGTAGGTTGGTTGGGGCATGAAAAGAAAAAAAGAAATGAGGGGCAAGAGGGGATAGTGGGCCATTACTAGGATTTCTAGGTATAGCCTAGTCAGCTAGAAGAAAAAAAAGAAAGGAAGAAAGAGAAGATACAAATGAAAGAAAAAGAGGAAAGAATTAAAGAAAAGGGGGTGTTAGGATGTTTTGAGTGTTAAAAATTTTATGGGTAATATCTAATGGTAATATAAATAATTACAATAATTTATTATTACTTTAGAAATTAATATAATTTATTTATATTTTATTTTAGTTTAGTTAATTAAAAATTTTTCTAGTAACTATATCCTTATGTCATTTTTATTATTATTGTTATTATTATTATTATTATTATTATTATTATTATTATTTTATTAAAAAGGGGATATATATATATATATATATATTTTATTTGATACTTCATTATTTTACTCTTTATTCCTATAAAACAAGTTTTGGGTATTACATCTCTACCCCCTTAAAGGAAGATTTCGTCCCCTAAGTCACTAGCTTAATTTGGTTATAGGGAAAAAGGAAATGAGGGGCAAGGTTGCTCCAGGGGGACTCACTAAATGAGCATATCAAACATGGTAAACCACTACCCCCTTAAAGAAAAATGGGGTTTCTATGAATTGTCATACCTGAGGTGAATTATTCTCAATATGCCTCATATGTGTCTTTCTTGGCCTTCCAAGTGGCTTCTTCTATCCTTTGGTAGCTTTAGAGAATCTTCATCAGTGGGAGTACCCTTGTACGAGTCTTTGGGGCTTGATATGGAGAATCTCCATGGGTTTCTCTTCATAAGTAAGAGAATTGTCAAATTCGACCTCATTGAGTTGGATCACATGGGAGGGATTAGTTACGTACTTCTATATCTACAAGACACGAAACATGTTGTGGACAGGTGCTAACTCTAGCGAGTGTACCAAGTGATAAGCAACTTCCTTAACCTATTGTAGAATCTTGTAGGGCCTAATTTATCTTAGGATCATCTTATCTCTCTTACAAAACCTCTACATACCTTTAGTTTGGGAGACCCTCAACAACACTTTCTCTCTACCCTCAAAGTTCCTACCACAACACTTCCGATAGGTGTAACTCTTTTGCAGGCTTTGAATAGCTCTCATTCGGGCTTAAATATGATGCATTTGTTAGGTCATCTCCCTAATAATCTTGGGTTCCTTTACCATTGTCTCATTGATGCCACACATACACAAGGCGGTCCTGTAGTTCTATCCATACAATGCTTTAAAATAATCCATCCTTAGGCTGGCATACAAGATGATATTTTAAGAGAACACTATTAGTTTCGAAACGACATTGCCAAAAACCTTGGAAGCCCAAAGCATAGGCTTGTAACATGTCTTCTAGGGTTTCAATAGTCCTTTCGGTGTGTGCATCTATAGGAGGATGAAAAGCTATACTTGTCTTCAAGAACTCTTACAAATTTCCCCAAAAATGAGAGAGGGACCTCAAATCCCTATCAAAGATTATATCCTCAGGCACCTAGTGTTAGCTAACAATGAACTTCGTATAGGCATTAGCCAGTTGATCCATGCTCCAAGTTGACTTCATAGGTATGAACACTGCGAACTTGGTTAACAACTCTACGATGACCTTGATAGTGTCATAACCACTACGTATCCTAGGTAACCCACTAAAAAAGTATATGGAGGTCAAGCCCCATTTCCATCTTAGAACTTCTTGAGGTTAGAATAGCCTTGTAGTTCTGCTATGCGTAATCTTAACCTTCTGATATGTCAAGCATCGTGTTACAAATTTAGCTACCTTCTCTTGCATATGGGGCCATTAGTATATCTTTTTGGAATCCTTATATAACTTGTCCTCTCCTAGGTTTACGGAATATGGTGTATGGTGTCCATTTTCTATCATTTGGCACTTCACCTCTGAGTAATCTTTAGGTAAACACTAATGGCCCTTATAGCGAAGGCTACCATCCTTGTGTAGTAGAAACCCTTCTACCCATTCTTCCCATATCTTCAAATGTATCTTCTCAAGTTTGGCATATCTATGTTGCCCGACATGGATTTCCTAGAACATTATGGGGGTAATTGTAATGCATTCATGTGAAACTCAAGGTCACCCTATTAGATTATAGCAAATCCCGAGTCACTCAACTCTTCTTGCATTCGATAAGCTACTACATAGGAGTTCATAAAGTGTGTGGTCATTCTACTCAGGGCATCTACAACCACATTGTTTTCACCCTCATGGTAAGTCAACTATATGTCACAATCCTTTACCAAATCCAGCCACCTCTTTTGTCTCATATTAAATTCCTTCTATGTTAATATGTACTTAAGGCTCTGGTGATTGGTGAAAAACTTACACTTGGTGCCATATAGGTAGTGCCTCTAGATCTTCAATGTGAAAAGCACTACGGCTAGCTCCATAGCATAAGTTGGATAGTTTTACTCTTGTTGCTTCAATTATCAGGAGGCATCAATGACAAATTTACCATTTATCATTAATATACACCCTAACCTATGCTTGGATGAATCAATATAGACCTCAAAACCCTCAAAAACCTCTTGTAGAGTCAAGATAGGTGTTGTGGTCAATCATCTCTTTAACTCCTAGAATGCATTATCATATGACTCATCCCACTGGAACCTTATGGTCATCATTAGAAGGTTTGTTAGTGCATAGAAAATCCTTGAGAAATTATGTATGAATGGGTGGTAATATCTATCAAGACCCAAGAGGTTACAAACCTCAAACATGTTTGTGGGTGGCTTCAATACTATGATGGCTATTATCTTTGCCCATTTAGTAGCTAGTCTCCTGAGTGGCACTATATGCCCAGGAAAAGCTACTTCAAGAAGACAAAACCCACACTTATAAATTTTTTCATATCATTAATGTTCCGATAAGAGGGAAAGAATAGTACAAAGGTGCTACTCATGCACTTTATTTCCTTGGGAGTACACTAGGATGTCATCGATCATTACCACTATGAATTATTAGAGGAATTGTTTGATGATCATTGTTATCAAATCTATGAAAACTTCAAGGAAATTGGTATCCCAAAAGGGATCACTGTGAACTTGTAGTGTGTGCACCAAGATCAGAATGCTATCTTTACAATATCTGCATTTGCTATGCATAGTTAGTGGTATCCAGACCTTATGTCAACTTTAGAAAATATTGTGGCACCCCATAGCTAATCGAAGAGGTCATTAATCCTTGGGAGAAAATTTTGATTTTTCATTGTCAGCTGGTTCGACCCTTGGTAATCAATGTAGAAATAGAGACAACATCTTTCTTCTTTACAAATAAGAAGGGTGCTTCCTAGGGTTCACACTCAGTCGGAAGAACCTGTGTTCTAGCAACTTTCATACTAAATCTTAAGCTCTTTTACTTCAACTAGTGCCATCTAGTAAGGTGCTCTTGAAACTAGTTCAACCCTTGGTACAAGATCAATGGTGAAGTTAATGTCTCATATTGGAAGCATACCTATTATCTCCTCTAGGAACACATTATGGAAGTCTATGACCACTGAAACATCACCCAAAGCCATTAAATCTTTGTTCTATTCTTGAACATTGCACAAGTAAAGCATGTAGCCTTTCTGGACTAGGGAGTGTAATGTGATAGTAGAAATCACCTTGTTGGGCTTAGGTTTGGTTTTTCTATATGAAGCCCTAGTACCCTTCTAGTCCCCTTAACACTATGTTCTCCTAAGTGCATTTGATTACCATACGATATCTCCCAAGCATGTCCATCCCTTATATGACTTCAAAATCCCATAATTCCATACTAACTAGGTCCACTAAGAAGTCTATCCTACCTATTACCAAGGCTATATCTGAGTAGAGTTTAGTGTAGTTAATGCTATCCCATAAGGGAAACATCATAGATATTACTACAATAGTAGATGGTGATAGCTTAGTCCTAGCAAAAAAAACTAGTGGACAGAAATGAAAATGAGGTACTTGACAAAATAGAACATAGATTTGTAAGGAGAGAATGGTGACCATACCCATAACCACGTCTAGCTACCCATCAGCTTCTACTTAGTTGATAATGTTCAGGCTCCTGCCTAAATGGCCTCGTTGATAGCTCTCTCAATGAACTTCAAAGCTATAAGCCTAACCACCTCTTTGAGGGAAAGACCATGGTCCCTGTAGCTTTCCCTTAAACTCTCAACTTTGTGCACTAGCTAGGGTATGTACTCACCACTAGATCTGCGGAGATAAGATTTGATCATGCTACTGGTAGGCTTGCTTCTAAGTTATCAGTGGTCCCATCTTCTAGAATTGTTTGATTAGCGACTATGAGAACTCTAGTGGTCCTAGTACTCATTGAAATGGTTGCTAGGCCTACCACATATCCTGCAACCTAAGGGTCTTCCTTTATAGTCATAGGTAGTTCATGCCATAATGTCTGCATGATAATCCCCTTAGTGGTCCGTAACTATTGACCGGACCCCTCTTCATCCTTAGGGTTGGGTCCTACTTCTAGAGCTCTGTATCTCTATTCTCCTCTTCCTCAATATTTATTCTTGCACATAGACTAGGGTGGAGTTGATGTAGGCATGCTCCTACAAGGTGGCCAAGTCAGAGAATGCCACTACTCCCATCATTTGGTGGAAGCTAAAGTGGAACCCCTATTCAAAATGGTATACTATGATGGACTCACTAGCTATGTTGCCCGAGGAAGGACTTAACAACTTGGTGAAGTGGGCATAGTATTACCAAATTATCATGCTTTTTGGTCAGTTGCATGAATTCCTTAAGCATATCTCTCTTTAGCCTCTCTAGATAGAACCTGGTGGATAGGGCAGTTTTGAAGGCCTCCTAGGTCATCTAGAGATTGAATGTGGTGCTCAATGAACCAGGTATCTACAATGCCCCTAAGGAAGAATGGTTGGACTACCTAGCTTGAGGGTAGTCCACTACCTCAAAGGTGCAATCTATATCCTGGATCCACCCTTTTACGTGACTCTCCTTAGCCAATCCCCCTATACCCTCAGGGTGATGCTGTGGAAGTGGAGGTGGTGGCTGAGTTAGGTGCTAGCATAGGACAAATTCCATGAAGGCCTTGAAGGCCTCCCCTAGGTGTCTAATCTATCCCTTCATTATTAACTATTTTATAGAAAACAAAGGATGTGTTATAAATGAACCTCTTACTTCGAAAACATTCATATACACTTTTCCCCTTCTAAGGGTTCTCCTAGGCTACCACTTTCTTTTCCTCACTTGTGGACTCAGACTTAGAGGCTATAAAATAAGATAGAAAAACATGTTCCAATGTATAAAACTAAATAAATTAGGGGAAAACTTTGTTGTAATCAAATTCTTCAAAAACGTAAAGCATGGTTTTCAAAAACATCACTCTAATACCAACTTGTAATACCCCAAAAAATCAATATTAGAAAATTTTGTTTGTTTTAAGAATACCACACAACAAAAGGGGGTACTACTGTTGTTATCAGTATTAGTATGTCCCCTACCTAGCCTCACACTAATCACAAGGCTAAAAGATCAATATAAATATGGAACCTTAACAGAGAACAATTAAAATGTGAAAGAGTCTAACATTTAAATAAAGAAAGTGCTATAACAAGTGAAAGTTAAATGTCAATACATAAGAGAAATGGAAATACATGATAGGGTCCCATAATTGGGAAAAATGAAACATAAAGTACTAATGGAAAAAAATTCTAGGATGCACTCTATCCGACCTTAACTAGGTACACCACGACATCACTCTACCCTAACTAGATCATTATTGTAGCATAGTCATCTAAGCCCTCATATCACCTACCTACACATACTTAGGAGGGGCCACTACTCGTGAGACTGAGCAACACCCATAGTAAGGGTGATCAGGACGCTACGTATTTGGTAAGAAAAAAATATAGTAATGTTAGGGCAAAGCAATATAGAATATAGATATAATGCATATAGTAGATTTTGTTAGGCCATTAACCACTGTTGGAGTGTAAATCCATTAGTACCGTATTTACACCTCTCAAATTATAATCATGTGGGTTTGGGGATACTACTATTAGGACCAATGGACAAGGAATATATATTCTAGGGAAGAAAGCACCTAATCAATATTATAATTAGTGGACCGGTAAATATATACTAATTCTGAGGTAGAACACACCTAACCACTACTATAACTAGTGGACTAGTAAATGTACTACACATGATATAGACCCACGTTATGTTCCAGCATAAGTCGTTAGTGGCTTTTCCAAAAATTTTAGTTATCCAAGGATTTTACTTATTTAGCTCAGGACCCTCATTATTTTAATTGGTCAACAAAGAATATAAATTTAAAGGCTAAGAACACCTAGCCTCTATTATAATTGGTGGATCAGTAAATATACTACTGATGTTATTTTATTCGTGTCTTATTTTCCAGGCATCATACATCTAGGCATGGCTCAATGATCTTCTCCATTAAGTGATAATACTTTATTCATATCTTATTTTCTATGTATCACATACCCATCCAGTCACAACCCAAGGGACACTCCTAATTTACTATCACCTAACTAACCTAGATCCCACTAAAACCTTAATCCCTTAACCTAAAACATCCACCCCCTCTAATGACTCCTGGGACTTCCAACATTTTTACACTAACCTAGAGTGACCCTATAAGCCTCATATTCATGGCTCATGACCCTCTCTCCCTTTTCCCCCACCTATTTCTCCATTACCCACTATGGTTTTCCCTCAAAACCCTAATCTAGCATATGTGGCCTTTGCCTCTTCGCTTATTATTTAGCTCACATCTTCCCTAATTTGAGTACCATTACCACAATCACCCCAGCTCAAAATATTACAGCCTAGTTCTTCACCTCACTCATGTGAAAATGACCTCTTAGCTTGTCATCCCTAAGAACCCAAATATTCCCCTTTTACTTTCACACCCCCTTTATTACACAACTTTTACCTTCTTTTGGCTCAACCCATATCCTCCATGTAGCACACCTCTTATCCCAACTATGATGTAAAACTAAATTCCTTAAACTTTCCCCACAACACACCCTATCCTTAAGGCTGATCCCTCAAAACTCTAGTTTATGCTCCCATGAACCTTCCTATCCTTCCACCTACCAAAACTCTCCCAAGTACACTAACCACCCAAAACACATTATTGTCCCCATGGTTAACCTCTAAATAAGGCTCTATCATATAAATCCTAAAACACTATAAAGCTCACACCCCCATGCTAGTTTTTTCCTCACTCCTTATATTATCATTTCTCATATTTATTACCCCACAATATTTCCTAAGATAACTAGGACACCTTCCACACAAAACTTTACTCACTCTACCCTATTTATTTTAATTCATTTTCTTGACCACTCAAGTTCCACTTAAGACATCTAAGTATAAATACATTACTTTTCAACCATGCTTAAGACTATGTCCACCCACAGCAAGACTTAGCATACATATAGATAAGTAATGAGAATCATGCATACTATTACCTTAGATCCTTCTAATCTAAGTTATACCACACACAAGTAGTTCACATATACATATATTTACACCTAACATAAAAATACACCCATTTCACAATCAAGACTCATGGCACGGCACAAATATTAATTATATCCTTACCTAGTTAGCCCTAGGTCTGAAGTATAAGTTCCTACACCTCCTCATGTGGAATTATTGGTCTGACACCTATAATAAGAGCATCAACTAAGTTATTTCACTTCTTTCCTACCCACATTTTCCTTTTCTCCTTATATTCTTAACTAAAATAATAATAATAGTGATGATGATGATGATGATATTGTTAATAATAATGAATCATTAAAGAAATACACACAAAACAAGTAGAAGAAAGGAAGGTGTACCTAGAATGGACCAGATAGGTGAGAGTGGCAGCGGCGACGACATAGAGGTTGTAGTGGTAGTGATGTAAAGATGGGCTTTTTAAGGTTTGAAGGAGGATGGAAGGTAGGGTTTCTTGGGGTGGTGAAGTTGCTGACTCAAGTGGCTAGTGCTTGTGGTGGTGGTCTCCCAACTGCAATGGTGATCGTGCTCATAGCGGTGCCTAGGAGGAAGGGAGGAAGAGAGGCAAGAAAGGAAAGGGAAGAAGGGGTGGTGGACGATTTAGTGTGGTAGAGGAGGTCTTCCTATATAGGAAGGGAGGAAGGTGGTGGTATAGTTATAGTGGTAGCAGCACTTGGCGGCATTGGTGGTGCATAGGGGTACAAAAGGGTAGCCCTATTTATCCACTTTGCCCTACTAGGGAGAGGAAAGGAAGTGAAATGGAGGCTAATGAAGGGGTTAAATATGTGTGGGGAGATGTAGGGAAGAGGTTGGAATATTGGTGCAACTTAGTGGAGTGGGAGAGCAACATCATAAATGACGACAAGAGAGAGGGAGATAGGGGAGATTGGGGTAAACAAGTAAAGGAAAGAAGAGAGTGAGGGATTTTATAGGCATAAGGAAGGATGATGAGGATAAGGAAAAGATTGGGAAAGGGGAAAATGTTAGGTGGCTGTTGGCCAACGATGATAGGGCATTACTACTCAGTAGAGTGGTAAAAAATTATAAGTGTGTAGGGGGAAGATGAGGGAGAGAGACATGCAAAGGAGGGGGAATTGTGTAGATAGACACCCTGCATGGTAAAATATGGAAAGGAAGATCGAAGAAGAGAGGGTGAATGTGCAAAAATTGCAGTTAGGCACAAGTAGGTGTAGGTGGGAGGTTAGCGGTGAGGGTAGAAAAGGAAAAGAGGGAAAACGTGAGGGAGAGAAAGGGAAAATTGGGGAGGGCAGGTGTGTGTTGGTCTACCACTAGGGGGAGAAAAAAAAAGAATGTGGTTTAGGCTAGTTAGGGGGAAGGGGAAGAAAAGATGAGAATAAAGGAGGGGAAGGAGAGGAAAGTGGCTACCATTGGGCCTGTTGGGTGCAACTCAGTTGATAGGGAGGAACAAAAGAAAGGAAGAAGATGGAATAAAGAAAAGAGAAAAAGAAAAGCAAAAAGAATAAAATGGTGTGGTACAATGTTTTAAGGTTTTGCAAATTTTATGGGTAATAACTAATAGTAATAATAATAATTAAAATAATATTTATTAATTCTAAAATTATTTTAATTTAAATATAATTTATTTTTGGTTATTTAGTTAAAATGCTTTCAATACATCTGTCACATTGTCATTTTTATTATCATAGTTATTATTATTATTTTACTATAACGATGGTATATGTTTAAATTTTATTTAATAATTCATTATTTTACTATTTATTCCTAAAAAAAGTTTGGGGTAGTATAATTAATCCCTTAGTTAAACTTAGGAGAATTAATATTGAATTACGTAGGTGATCATGCACTTGTAATGTCACCTAGGTGTTTTTTTCCTTCCAAATGACATGGTCAAATATAAGGTTTTTCCCCCATTAATCATAACTTGTAATAACACATTAATATGCTCTATAATGAGTTAAAATTCATGTGTTTGGTAGTAAGTGGATAGTGTTTAATCATTCTTTGGAAGTGAATTTTTGATTTGATTTGAAAAGGAAATGGAAATTTTTTGGAAAATAAGGAATAATGTTTAGATTTGTTCTTTGGATTTATTTTAGAGAAACTAATTGATGGTTCTAGGAAATCAATTGAATAGAATTAAAGCACTTCTACTTGTTTTCCTAACCTATATGATCTTAAAATTTAAATATTATGAGAAAATCCTTCTAACAATCTTCTCTTTTTGTAATCAAGCTCCCATTGGTTTCTAAAATATCTTTAGTAATTTTTTAACTATTAATCTGAGACTTTTACCACTTGAAAATGAGTTAAAGGCATAATTAACAAAAAGAGGAGATAACCTCACACTTTTGCCTTCTTTTTTCTCTCTCTTCAATGATGATCTAGACACATGATTTCTATCCCAAAAAATCATTGCAAAATCTAGAGATTGTTTCCTACATCTTTTTATCCCTTTTCATTTCTTGTGTTTGAATTTTTCTAAGGTACATTAACATGCATTATTTCAACAATCAACTTTGTGTCATGGGAGAATTCAACTCATTCCTTAATAAATTCACCTTGTATTGCTTAAATCTGAGTGGAAAAATTAGGCTTTTGATCAAATACACCTCCCCATTTTTTCCCTTGTAGGTTTTGACCATATAAATAACCTTAACTCACATTTTCCTTTGTTTTCTTTAGTGACCAAGATTACCTAGTGTTTTTTCCCTCCTTGTATCTCCATTTTTTCTATTTTAGTTTCTTCATTTATGAACTCTAATAAATCTTCAAATACTTCCTCTAACTCATTCTTAGCTTACTCCTTGTTAATAAAGGATAGTTTAAATATATTGATTGATTTGGCCAAGCGGAACAGCTTGTCACTAGTGTATTTTGATAGGTTTTGATAGAGATGGTATGGTTTTGGTAAGCCAAATCGATCAAATGGTTTTGATTGCAATGCTTATTTTTCTTTTTCTTTTTTACCTTGTGATGGTGTGAGACTTGATAATGCGTTATTTTATAACCATTAGATGATAGAAATGTATTTCTTAGCAAGAATGAACTAACTTGATTGGTGGATAAAAAATTTCAAATGTTGACGATACTATCACTAAGTATTTAACATCCCTAAAATTTCAAACTAAAAATTTTCATTTAAATAATTAATTATGGAAGCTTAAATGGAAAATGTGGGGTGCTACCACTACACTTGTTATAAGTTTAGTTTCCTCTACCATTCTTATACTAAGCATTAAGATTAAAATACTATTATACTTAATTTAATAACATGTTCATAAAATCATAGTAGAGAGAATGAAAACAAATTAACATCCATAAAAAGTAAAACCAATTGTAAAATGTTATAAAATTCAGCATAAGGACATATATATAGAGAGCACAAAAGTAAATAATTATGCTGATAAAAAGATATCGAGTAAAGCACACAATAACCCAAATTCTTAACCCAAAAGACTATCTTTCATCTCATCTCACAAGAAAATCTGCAAAGACTAATATACATTTAATAAGTAAAGGCCTATAAAAAGGAGCCCTTTAGGACAAAGCTATTGAGCAACCCATTATATAAAACTAATATGGAAAGCCCACATAGAACTAATAGAAGGCATCACCGTAATAAGTAATATAAAACATTGAAATATGTAGGCAATGATAAAAAATTTAGTAACATATCAGGTAAAAAAAATATTAACAAAGCCTCATACTCCTCATACTCGCTTATTTATAACATAATAAAACTTAATAACCATGCACATAAGAGATACTCTTTGAAAAAATGATTTCAATGAATCTCTACACAGTAACTTTAACCTTAGATTATATCCCATACTCTATAATTCAAATCATTAAACTTAATAGTAAACAAAACCAATCAATGATTATGATCATTCACATTTTTTATTTTTCCAACATTAAGGAACCCCATTATTCTTAATCTGGTGGAACAAAATAAAACCTATCAAAGAAAAACAAACCTAAACCACTATTATCCTCTAGTGGAATGGAAACAACGTCTCATAGGGTAGTATGCTCTTCACCCCTATTATTAAACCAATGGAATGGACAAAAGCATCTCTTCAGTAAAAGACACACCCAAGCCACTCTTATCATCGTATGGAATAGACATAATGACTCAGTCATGACTCACACTGATGTGAATCAAAAGGAAGGGAGACATTGGATCGATTATTCCTTGAATTTCAAAATCCAGCAGATTGAAATTTCCTAGATCTATCATGGCTTAATGGGACGGTAAGCTTTGACTTGCAAGTGCTCTTCACATGTGATAAAGATTGGTTGAATGTAATACCCCGTATTTTTAAAATCCAAATTTATTAAGTTTAATGATTTTATTAGCGTAATTTGATGTAAACAATTAATTATTTTAATTTCGATTCGTTTTATGGATTTATCAACGATTTTGAATTCATAATTGAATGTAATTAATCATTTTCGGGAAGTAATATTTTATCGACGTTTTAATTAATTGAATGTAATATTTTCGGGAAGTTTAAATTAAAAATAGTTTCGGAACTTATTTAAGAATTTCTTTTTGAAATTAATTTTCTTCCGTTCTACACTTTTTAGTTTATCGAAAACCGATTTCGGAAATTATTAAAATTAGTCTTGATTTATTAGAATTTGACTTAAACATTTCATTATATACTTTTAAATAATTTTTTGAGGTCTTATAATACATTTCCGTAAATAATATAAATTTTTATGTTCGTTGTTAAATCCTTTCGAAAATGTTTTCGAAATTCTTTATATAGCTTTCTTACTAATTTTAAGCCTTCAGATCCGTTCGAAATAAATTTTGATTAAATAAATTTTAGATAAAATCTTCCAATAATATTTTGATGTTTTTAGTATTTTATCTAATGTGTATTTGTAAAAAAAAAAAAACCCCCTGCACCCCAGCCCCGACCAGCGCCCCTCCCTTCTTTTTCTTTCTCTCTTCCCTTTCCCCGACCCCCTGTCTCGCAACCCTAACCCTAACCCTAGCCGACCTCCCTCACCCTTCTCCATCTCCCCAGCTCCTCCTCCCCGCTCCGGCCAAACTCGCAAACACTCGTCGACCACCGCCATAGCAGCCAATAGCCGCAGCAACAGCCGCAGTAGCAGCGACCGAAATAACCACGCACATCAACCGCGGGAGCAGCAGCAGCAGCAGCGACGAGCGGCAACCCAGGCTACGCCGCCATCGCCCGGTCACCGGTGAGCTCAGGCGACCACCGTCGAGCCACCCCTGTCCCCCAACAAAGCCTCCCCAGCCTTCCTTTGCCCCGATTTGTCGGTTTTTAATTGGTATAAATTTCTGAAAACCCTAACCCTTGTTTTGATTAATTGGGTATAGATTAGCTTATAAAAAGCTAAATTAATTGTTTGATTATGTATATATATGCTGTAAGAATGATTTGGATGGGTTAATTGTATGGTTGTATTGGAATTTTGGAAAAATTGAATTTTTGGCCGGGTTATGCCCGAATTTTTCGGATCCGTCCGTTTTTGCGATTTCGGACAAATTGATTATACAATATGTTTTAAAATGTATCTAATTTCATTTTGGAACCGTCAATTTGAGAAATTTATGCAGGTTTTATCGGAATTTGATTCCCAGATCAAATTTTTGGTGTAATGAAATTGGGTCGTATAATTGAGTCGTTCCGCTCAATTGATTTTATAGTATCGTTTAAAATGTATTTAATTTTATATTGGAAGTGTTGATTTGGGAAAATTGTGCGTAATTGATCGGAATTGGATTTTTAGGTCAAAACTCCCGCGGGTTTAAATTGGTTTGGGTAATCGGGTTATTTTATTCAATTGACAATATAAATTACATTATAATATGTTTAATTACATTTTTGAACCGTCAATTTATATGTTTTGGCAAGAATTGATCGGATTTGCATTCCGGGCCCAAAAACCCTAATTGTGCTAAATTGGGTATTTCTTTTATTGATTTTGATCAATTGATTATTTGATATGTTATAACATGTGTTTAATTGCGTTTCTAAACATTCAATCTGATTAAATTTATTAAATTTTACCGAATTGCATTTTCGGGCCTAAAACCCTAGATTTTAAGTGAGATTATGAAATTAGTTATTGGTATAGTTGTTTTGCTAAAATTAAATTTATAAAAGTAGTTGAAATGATCCTAATTGTATTCTAATACCTTTAATTAGAATTAATTGATTTGAATTACTTGAGTGTATATTGTGGGCTTTAAAACCTTAATTTTGAAAATTGATCATCTGGAATTGATTAATCGGAAGATTGTTTTGTTGAAATTGATTGTCTAGATTTATCTAAAATTGATTGAATTGTGTCTTAAAATTATCAATTTGAGGTAATCAAATCGATTTGGCATTTTCGTGGTTTAGGTATTAAAAACCCTAATCTTCGGGGATTGTTTTATAAAATCGATTTTGCTATGCGTATTTTATCTAATCGATTTCTATCTTTGGGTTTTAAGTCTTTTAAGTTATGTTTAAACTAAATGTCTTGGATTTGGTTCTATGCAAATGGTTGGTTTACCTATTTAGTTGTAAAACTTAATGAACAAGTTATCTTTGATAAATTATCTTATGATCAATTATCTTCCTCGGGATTTCCAAACTAGTTTGAAATGTCATAAGTGTAATTGTATTAATTCGTTTTGATTGATATTTAATCTTCAATCTTAATGGAGCTATGCTTTTAAGTCCTAAGTTTTGGACATGTTTTCCAAGAAAAATAGTGTGTGTCTCTTGTATCGATTAAATTATAATATTTGAAATTATTGATCGATTGGATAGTTTCGATGTAATCTAGGAAAGCTTTATTGTGGATCCTCGAACTAGTGATCTCTCTCCCTCTTATCTTGCTTAGCTAGCTTCGGATCCAGGTAAGTCTTGACTTACCTCTACTTACGGGTATTTCGCAAGGATGTGGCTAAGGTCCCTACATGTTATGTGACTTGTATGCCTTGGATACCTCGCATGATTATATGTCGTATTTTACATGTTGTTACTTTACCTGTTATGTGTAGCATAGTTTGGATTCAAGGTATGCCTTTGTGATCGCTCTTGTTACGTGGTAATGTGGATGGGCTACAAGTTGTGATATGTATATGTATGATGTTTTATGATGTATTATGTTATGGCCCTCTAGGACATGCATGTTAGGGTAAATGGTAATATGAGTTGGGAATATAAGGATGACCGGAAATAAACGGGAAGTGAGACCACTAAGGGGGATATGAGGTTGACCTAAGTACCTCATGATCTATGAGAGAAGATTTAAGTGGGAGGAATTTCCAAAATAAATGAGAGTTGGGAACCATACATGGGAGTCTTGAAGTTTGTATGGTGGTATTAGTGATTTCATGGTGGTATTAATGGCTTATGGTGGTAATAGGGTTTGCATGGTGGTGTTATGGTTTGGTGGTATTAATATTTGTATGGTGGTATTAGTGATTTCATGGTGGTATTAATGGCTTATGGTGGTATTAGGGTTTGCATGGTGGTGTTGTGGTTTGTATGGTGGTATTAATGTTCTATGGCGGTATTAATGGTTGCATGGTGGTATTAACGGCTGCATGATGATATTAGGGTTTGCATGGTGGTATTATGGTTAGAATGGTGGTATTAGGGTTCGCATGGTGGTATTAGGGTCTGTATGGTGGTATTAGTGATTTCATGGTGGTATTAATGGCTTATGGTGGTATTAGGGTTTGCATGGTGGTGTCATGGTTTGGTGGTATTAATCTTTGTATGGTGGTATTAGGGTCTGCATGGTGGAGTTAGGGTTTTGCATGGGAGTTAATGATTGTATGGGGTTTAGGGTTTGTATGAAAAGTTCGAGAGGTTGCATGGGATGTGTAACGTTTGCGTGGGAGCAAAATTTACGGATGAAAGGTTGATTTGGGATGTAAGAAAGGTAATGCAAGTATGATCTGGGTGTTTGACTATTTTGGACGGAGAATTGTACGTGGGGTATTATAAGGGTATGGAGGAGACAGAATTCGGGGTTGGAGTGATTAACTCTGGGTCATAGTGATTAAGTAGGGTTGGAGTAGCTAATTGTGATTTGTTGAGGATAATTAAGGTTTGGGATGACTAAGTATGGTTTTTATGGTAAAATAGGGTTAAGAGTGGGTAACCACGGTTTGGTGTGGACAACTAGGGTCGGTTATGGCTGCTTAGAGTTGTTGGTGTTATCATGTGTATTTATTGATTATAGTGTAGTTATGAATGTGGGCTTTTATTAGTTGTGATGTGTACAGTATAAAGAGAATGATTTATGCATGTCAAGGGTGTGATGTGATTCAATAAGACACGGATAAGACATTAATTACGTAAAGCGAAAGACTAATGAGCCCGACCTAGTCCGGTCCACCGGTTAGAATAGTGGCCAGAGGCGTTCTGCCCTGGGTGTTTATTTTCGGTCCACCGGTTATAATAGTGGTCAGAGGCGTTCTACCTTGAGTGTTTATTCCGGTCCACCGGCTATAATAGTGGGGGATTCGGGCTCGACAGACCCAAACGAATAAGTTAATCCACAGGGAAAACACTAAGTACTTACAGTAAAACATCATGTGAGTCGGGGCCAGTCCGGTCCACCGGTTAGAATAGTGGCCAGAGGCGTTCCGCCCTGGGTGTTGATTCCGGTCCACCGACTATAATAGTGGTCAGAGGCATTCTGCCCTGTGTGTTTATTTTCGGTCCACCGGCTATAAAAGTGGGGCTCCCGCGCTCACATGGATTAATGAAGAATGCTTTGAATGAATACGAATGAAATAATCCATGGGAAAATACTAAGTACTAACAGTGAAACACCATGTAAGTCGGGGCCAGTCCGGTCCACCGGTAAGAATAGTGGTCAGAGGCGTTCTGCCCTGAGTGTTTATTTTCGGTCCACCGGCTATAATAGTAGTCAGAGGCGTTCTGCCCTGAGTGTTGATTTCCGGTCCACCGGCTATAATAGTGGGGCTCCCGCACTTACATGGATTATTAAAGAATATGTGTGGAATGAACATATTATTAATGAGAATAAAGAATAAGTCTAATTAGACCATGGCCATCTTTTATTATCTGTATTGCTACATGCTGCTTACGTGAGTATGCCACGTATTGAGTTTTAATAATATGGATTATTCCTACCTGAGGCGTATGAGCCACTTTACATCTCGGTTATACCACGCTTATATGTTAAATAGGATGTTACGTATGTTTTATATGTTACGCTAGGTGTATGGTAAGATTTATACTGTGGGTTGTGAATATGCATGATATTGTATCAACGTGTTGTACCCGGATTTAATATGCACTTGATGATATCTCTCCTAAGATAGGGTAGTGGGACTTACTCAGTATTGGACCCGTACTAATACTACCTTGGTTGAATGGGTCCTGTGATGATCCACCGATGGTGAGGAGCAGACCTCTTGTGCAAGTTTAAGATCGGATACTGTTTTAGGGCGGAAGGCCTGACTTGAGTGAGTAGGCAATCCGGATATTGATCCTTCGGGATTTGTTTTTGTTTAGCTGTATTTTGTATTACATTCCTGTTTTGAGAAACATATTCTGGGGTTGTAATCCTAAATCGTACTCTAACTTCTGTTTGACCTACCTCTTGTTAAGGATTTATTTTAAATGTTGTCTTGCGTTTTTGATACTTTGTACTAAAGGTTGATCGGATATAGCCTTAGCACTTAGTACTGGAACGGTAGGAGTGAACTGGTCTGGTACTAAGTGTGGCGGTAATACCCCCGAGTTTACGGTTTCATCCTTTGCTTCCGCTAAACCTTTTGGTTTTAAACGAAATTTTTCAGTAGTGAATTTGGGGGTGTTACATTGAAGGAAACCTTTGAATGTTGCTTCACATTCAAAGTCTTGAATGAGGAAGGAATGCCTTGGGCTCTTCGTGGCCAGACAATTCTCCAAAAGAGAGGAAGAACAAGTGTTAAACTTGATATTTTTATTCAAATGATCTGCTATCTTCGGTGTGTACAAACTTAGGGAATATACTTAGGAAACTAGCCGACTTAAAAGCCTTAAACCAGCCGGTTGTCTTTCATAATCAAAGCTATTTTAACTCACTTCAATTAAGCTTATATAATACCTAATCTTACTCAGAATATCATCATTTAATTGATATTAATGACTAACATTACAAAGCCACACAATAACTATGGTACATACATGAAATTACAACAAAACCTTTGATTACAAAAAATACACTTAGGGTTTACAAATAGTTTAATACAACTAATGATAAAATCACTATATCTTGTTGTAGTGTCATCCCATGTATGCCATAGCCTTGCATGCTTTGAATGCTTGTACACTTTAACTCTCTTTTTGTTTGTTAACTTCTTCTTCTTGCATATATGTAATATACCTATAAGAATAAGTTGAATCGCTTTTAATACCAAGCATAGAAATATCATCAAGAACATTTAAAATCATTGGCCTCATTATTAAGAAGGTTAATTCTTCCTTAACTTGAAAATCATTAGATTCGTTAGATGCACCCACATCATTTATCCTAAGTTGAGAAGAATTTGTCCTCAAATTATCATCAATATAATATGGAGACATTCAACCAATATTAAAAGTTCTTGAAATTCCACCATAATGATCCGAAAGTTTAAGTTCATAAGCATTATCCCTAAACTTTCTTAGTATTTTAAAAGGTCTATCAACTCTTAGCATTTGTTTATTTTTATGTAAATTATAAAATCTTTCTTTACGCAAATGTAACCAAACTAAGTCACCAAGAGAAAATACTTGTAGGGTTCTATAGTTGATTGCTTGAGCTTTATACTTGGCATTAGCTTTTTCAATATTGGTCTTTATTTTGTGATGAAGCTGTTGAAAGAATTTGACTCTATCTTTGGCTTCATAATTTGTAATTCACCTTTCTTTAAAGAAACCACATTGATCGGCATATGTTGATTCACTCCAAAAACCACCTTAAAAGGGCCAGTTTGAGTAGTACTTAATGGACTTCTATTGTAAGCAAACTATGCATGAGCTAACTTAACATCCCAATCCTTAGTACTTTTATTAACCAAACCTCTTAATAAGGTACCAAGAGTTCGATTAGTTACCTTAGTTTGATTGTTGGTTTGCGGATGATGTGAAGTGCTAAATAACAATTTAGTACCAAGCATATGCCCCAAAGTTTTCTAAAAATAACACATAAACTTGATATCCCGATATGAAACAATACTTTTAGGTACACCATGAAGTTTAAAAATTTCTCAAAAATACAAGTTAGCAACATACATGGCATCATCGGTTTTATTGCATGGAAAAAAAATGAGCCATTTTAGAAAATCTATCTACTACCATAAGAATAGAATCTTTACCACATTGTGTTCTTGGTAACTTTAGTTTGAATTCCATACTAACTCCTTCCCATGGTTTACCAGGAACTGGTAAAAGTGTGTATAAGCCTTTATGAAAGTAACTCTTACATTTTTGACATGTAGAACATCAACTTATCATAGCTTGTACATGTTTAATCATTTGTGGCCAATAGAAATTTTATTAAAACAATTCCATAGTCTTATGCATACCAAAATGTCCCATAATGCTACCTTCATGTATTTCTTTAATCATTAAGTCTTGATTACTAGATCTAGGAATATAAATTTTATTTAGTCTAAACAAAAATCCATCTTGTATAATATAATTACCATGGTATCCACTTTCTTTACAAGAACTAAGTATATCCTCACAATCTTCATGTTTATGATATAATTCTTTTGACATTTCAAAACCTAAGATTTTGGCATCCATCGTAACAAGTAATGTAGATCTACTAGAAAGAGCATCGTCTACTAAATTTTCTTCTCCATCTAAATGTTTGACCATGTAAGAAAGGATTATAAGAAACTCACCCACTTTGCATGTCTTAGATTAACTTTCTTTTGACCATGTAAGTATTTTAAACTCTCATGATCGAAGTGTAACAAAAAGGGTTTTGGTCTCAGATAATAAATCCATGTCTCTAAGCTCTGTATAATAGCAAAGAATTCCTTGTCATAAGTCAAATAGTTATGTTTAGCTCCATTCACCTTTTTAGAGAAGAATGCTATAGGTTTCTTTTCCTATGAGAGTACACCTCCTATTCCAACTCTACTAGCATACCAAGTTACTTTAGAAAGAAGGTCAAAGTTTGGAAAAGATAAAACATGGGCATTACAATGATTAGTTTTGAGGGTTGCAAATTCTTGAGTAGCTTCTTGTCCCCAATAAAATTCACCTTTTTTCATCAGTTGTGTAATAGGTGCAGCTATAGTAGAAAAATCCTTAATGAATCTTTTATAAAAACTAGCTAACCCATGAACACTTCTCACATCATGAACATTTTTAGGAATAAGCCATTCTTGTATAGCTCTAATCTTATTGGGATCCACTTTAATACCCTCACCACTAACAATATATCTTAGGAAAACTACACTTGGAAGCATGAAGTCACACTTCTCAAGTTTTGCATAAAGTTTAGCTTCCCTTAACTTATGAAACAATTTCTTCAAATGCACTAGGTGTTCATGCCCATTTTTACTATACATAAGAATATCATCCAAATATACAGTAATAAAATCACTAAGGAAAGGTCATAGAACTTCATTCATAAGTCTCATGAATGAGCTAGATGCATTACATAGCCCAAAAGGCATAACCATCCACTCATAGAGACCATATTTAGTTTTCAAAGTAGTTTTCCACTCATCTCCATCTCTAATCCTTAGTGGATGACAACTACTTCTTAAATCAATTTTGGAAAATACTTGTGCTCCAAAAAGTTTTTCCAGCATATCATCTAATGTAGGCATAGGAAAATGATATTTGATAGTAATGTTATTCGATCACTTCCCTTGAATCTATACACATACGCCAAGTATCATCTTTTTTAGGCACTAGTAAAGATGGAACACTATAAGGACTCATACTTTCTTTCACAAATACTTTTTCTATAAGCTCTTGGATTTGTTTTTCTAATTCCTTACCTTCCTTTGGGTTACATCTATAAGTGGGTTTATTTGGAAGACGCATTCCAAGAATAAGATCAATACCATGTTCTATACCTCTTTAATCCACGAGGTAAATTATTCGGAAATACATTATAATATTCATCAAGCATCTTAGTTAGATTAGGATTTTCAATTTGTTTCTCCACAATTTTATAATCTTTAGCAACTAAAGCATAGAAAATTCCTTCTTCTTCTATGCATTTTTCCATATCCTTTTCATGTAATAATAATATCTTTTTATCATCACTCAAAGACATATGATCACACAAAGAAGGTGTCAATCTATACAACTATTTTCCTTTTTTCATCACATATTCATTAGTTACTCCATCATGAGTTGCTTTTCTATCATATTGCTATGGTCTTCCTAAAAGTAAACCACAAGCAACCATAGGCAAAACATCATATAGAACTTCATCATGGTAGTCTCTAACGCAAAATGTGATTAGGGTTCTTTTATTTACTTTAGCTCCTCTGTCTTTGTTTAGCTATTGTAAAAAATAGTGTTTAGGATGATTATTAGTCTCTAAACCAAGTTTCTTATCCATCGCTTCACTAGAAACATTTGTATATGAACCACTACCAATAATGAGTCTACAAACCATATCACCTATTTTGTACTTTGTTTTCAACTTTTCTCTCTTTAAGTAGGTATCACATTAGGTTGAATTTGTAACACTCTTTGAATCACAAAACATGGGACTCCTTCTTCTTCACCCATGGTTAAGATTTCATTAGGAGATTCAATTTCTAGATTCTCATCATCACTACATGGTTCCATGTCTTCTATTTCACTCGAAGTTAAGGCTTTTTGGTTAGGACATTCTCTAGCAAAGTGTCCATATCCTTTACATTTGAAGCTTTGCTTATTAGACATTTCAACTACCTTATTTTTACCTTTGTCATCCCTACTAATTTTTTTTTTATCATATGAAGATGTTGGTTTAGGTGTAAAGGTATTCGAATAGGGTTTAGTTGAGGTTGAAACATTAGATTTAACATAAGCTTTGGTTGATTTAATTTTAAAGCCAACTTAATCAAGTCATCAAGAGTATCATATGAAAACATATCAAATTTATCTCGTATCAAATTATTCAATCCACCTAAGTATCTAGCACATTTTTGTTATTTTCTTTCTTGGACATCATATATTAGTGCTAGTTTTTCAAATTTTCTAGTGTATTCCTCTACACTAAATAATCCTTAACTTAGAGTTTTCATTTTCACATACATATCTTGTTCATATTCTCTAGACACAAATTTTTTTTCTTAGGTGTTTTTTAAGTTTTCCCCAAAATTTAATTTTTGATTTCTCTTGTCTTTTTTAACTTTCCATACCAAATCTTAGCAAATCCTTCGAACTTAAGAGTAGCAAGCTTACGTTTTCTCTCATCAACATACTCTTTAAATTCAAATATAGCCTCAATTTCATGAAACCACTCAAAAAATAACTCCACATTCAATTCACCATAAAATTGAGGATGGTCAAGTTTGATACCTTGATCGTCATTGTATGCATGTCTTACTTGGAATGGATGTGGTCTTCTATGATTGCGTGAGCTAAGTGAACTCATATCTTCTTCTCCATCCTCGGTGTGATGTAAGTTTGTGTATCCATGTCCTCCTTTTGCTTGGAAAGCATGCCTCATCTTCCCTTCCACACTATCTTGTGTGGTTTCCAATCGACTTGGCCATGGATGAAACTTCTTTTAATCGGCTACCTTGGCTTCCACACTTTGTAATTGTTGGTGAAGTGTTGCTTGATTATGGATTTGGGCATCCATACGTTTGGTTAAACTCTTGATAGACTCTACCAAGGTACAAACCTCTTCACTTGCCATAGTGAAGTTGGAACAGACTACTTTCTTCCACAAAAGAATGCAGCAACTTATGTAAATGCTGGAAGTTCCCTGCAGCCAAACAATATAAGACAAGCTTTACTAATTTTTAAGCAAATCCTAATCACTTCCTGGCTGTAGTGGTCATGCACAAATGGAAAGAAAAATGGCTGAATGACACTACAGGTATCTTGGATGGAAAATGATGATTTCTCTTGTGACACAAAACAAGTCATATAAAATAATGATGGAGGCGTCGAATATGCTTCAATGAAGTGGAATCTTCAAGTTGAAGATGTTGTGTTTTAAGAAGAATCAAAGAGGTGAAGGAGAAAAGGTAGGTATGTGTTGAAAGATTGGAAGATAATTGGTAAGGTTCGAAGGTTGCAACTCTTATTCAAACCTATAGGACTGTTGGGGAAAAATGTTAAATGTGCCTTATCATGCAGATACATATGGAGAAAAAACTGGAAGAAGATTGTGCTGGAAAGAATCAAAAAGAGGAATGAAAAAGGGTGTTGTATGGTTAAAGAATCAATGGAATGAAGTGTTGGAAGATTGAAGATGATAATATGGATTAAAGAAGAACGTCAAAGAAGAGAGGACTTCTTTGGTTGAAGATCGAAAGAACTTCAAAATTCAATGCAAGAATGTTAAATGTTCAACTAAGATTTATATTAAAGATTCAATAATAGGATAGAGATACAAGAATTGGATGAAGACTCGCATACGCTTGATGATCGCTGGAAAACAAAGGAATGTCAAGCTTTGATACCAAAGTTTGATGTGAATCAAAGGGAAGGGAAAAGTTTAATCGATTATTCCTTAAATTTCAGAATCCACTAGATTGAAATTTCCTGGATCAATCATGGCTTAATAGAAAGGTATGCTTTGACTTGTAGGTGCTCTTCACATGTGATAAGGATTGTTTGAAGGAAACCTTTGAATGTTGCTGCACATTCAAAGTCTTGAATGGGGAAGGAATGCCCCGGGAACTTCCGGAAAAGATAATTCTCCAAAAGAGAGGAAAAACAAGTGTTAAACTTGATAATTTTATTCAAATGATCTACTATCTTCTGCGCGTACAAGCTTAGGGAATATATATAGGAAACTCGCCGACTTAAAAGCCTTAAACCAGCCAGTTGTCTCTCTTAATCTAAGATATTTTAACTCACTTGAATTAAGCCTATATAGTACCTAATGTTACTCATAATATCATCATTTAAATGATATTAATGAGTAACATTACAAAGCCACACAATCAACTATGGTACATACATGAAATTATAACAAAACCCTAGCTTACATAAAATACACATAGAATTTACAACAAGTTTAATATAACTAATGATAACATCACTATATCTTGTTGTAGTGTCATCCCATGTATGTCATAGCATTGGATGCTTTGAATGCTTGTACACTTTAAGTCTCTTTCTTTGTGTTAATTTCTTCTCCTTATAAATATGTAATATACCTAAAAGAATATCATGAATAGTTTTCAATACCGAGCATGGAAATATCATCAAGAACATTTAAAATGATTGGCTCCATTATTATGAAGGTTAATTCTTCCTTACCTTGAGAATCATTAGATTCATTAGATGCACTCGCATCACACATGGTCTTTAAATTTATGTTATTAATATCTTATTCATTAATACTTATCTCATGATCATTTTCTAGTTTGTATTGAGCCTAGGAGCTCCACTATTCTTAAATCGTTGAAAGATCCCAAGAACCTCTCAGGGATAATAAGCATGAGCCATTATTATTATTAGATGGAAAATAGCCAACACCTCTTAGAATAAAATGAATCTAACCACTGATCTTAAAATGGTGGAGTGGTCTAACAAACCTCTAAGGGATAACACACCTAAGCAGCTATTATCGTCTAATGGAATTAACTCAACACTTTAGCCTTGACTCATATAATATTTCTCTTTAAGTGATTATTTTGTTATTACGGGTAGTATATCTCAAGGTCCTCATATATACACATGAAAGACAAGTAACATATCTTAACATAATCAATTGAAACACATATATCATGAATTACTTTGACACTTCTTTATGGAAAAGGCCACACGCCTCTTAAGAAAACTAAATTCCATAAATTAACCATAACTTGTCCCTAGGTACTCATTTTATCACTAAATTTCATAATCATCCTTAAAATGATATTATTTACAACATACCAAAAACTGAGGTCTAACTCCAATGAATTTCATATGAGATATTAGACTACCTTTTCGATTACAATCCACATTTACTACCAATCAAAATTTAACAAGTTATTTACAACTATTCCCATAATAGCCCAAAGAGCACCAAATTTAATATGCTTTCCCAAAACATTTCCATTGACCTTGTATACAAAAATTGAGGCCCAACACCCACATTTTGTGCATATGATAACAACTTACCGTTAGGGTGAACAACCCCGTTTTTTACTAATATTTTTTTTGCTCAAAATAATGAGAAAGATGAAATTAGACCTAGGAATGATTAGGTCTTACTACCACAAAAAACACAAGGTAGCTTCTAGCGCCTAGTCTATATAAGATAAAAGGTTAAACCAACAAACAAATTTAAAAAAAGTGTGTGCAAACATAAATTACGTAAAATCTAAAATATTGTTCACATCAAGGACCTCATTGGTCTCAAACCAAATCAACAAAATAAGATGAATGAATTAAAAGAAATGGGACTATATTAAAAAAATTTAAGGTGTGACCCGAAAAACCCTTGTCCGTCATGGACCACACAAAAATCATAAGATTTCTAATCTCTCATGCCCTAAACCAATATATCCCTCCATATGTTGGTATGAGTAAGTGATTGAGCAAACAAGAATATTCATACACTATGTACCAAGGAACCTAAGTTGCATTCCCAATGAGATTACCAGTATGCTACTTCTATCATAACATGGATGCCAAACTTAATCATGCATCATTCTAATGCCATATACATATTGTAATAGTGAATCAAAATATGCTATCACCCACAAATTGACTACCATAGATTTTTTCATGCTTATCTTCATATTATAATTACAAAGGTAGTCACACATGTACAACACAGATTATTCTAAACAACCACTAGGGTTGAATTTCCGATTGCTCCTTTAATTAGATTATACCATTTCCTTTTTCATATATAAATAGAGGTCAACATCCAGTCAACACTCTAATTAATAACTAAGTGGTCATTTAGGCCATGATCGAAGTGTATATACTAGCTTTCATCCATTTTGGTCATTCAAACTACCATTCCCATCATTATTCAAATATTTATTAGTCCACTTATTCATTAACTAGGTTTTATCATCCATTTACTTATCATCTAGATTTTATCATCCAATGATATGGATTCTCCACGACCCTAAGATTCACAAACCATGGAAGCTTATCTAAATATATGGACATAAATTCTATGTCAAAGACAAACACAAAAGTCGACATAACTCCAGCCTAAAGATAACTAATATGTAGATAAGTCCTGGTTGAAGCCACCACCTTTGTAACAAGGATCTTTAGTATAGATATCCCTTAGTACATCTTCATTGTTTAGAGTAGGTAAGGAAATGGACCTCTAAGGATCCCGCCTAAAGGGAAAACCTGAAGACACTAAAAAAATCGCAAAGTTAGACTAATCCTAGTACATCACTTATTTGTTGTAGGAATAACTCCCTTAAACTAAAAATCTAAGTTAATGAAAATCTCAACTTTTACAACCTTAAAAACAACAATCTCAAAATAAATGTTTTTTACAAAGCCATAATAAATTCAAACCTAGAGCAAAAAGAAAAGAAGGAATATACCATACTTAAGATAAAAATATGGAATACTCATCTGAACCACTCAATCATTTTCCCAAACAGCACTCTTCCTTAACTAATGATTAAAATAAGGGAGAGCTAGAGAAAGGATTAGAATAGTTAATGGAATTGACTACAAGGTTGAAAGTATAGATAGGAAGAGGGTGACCACAGAGCGTTAAGAATTTTTTTTTGGATAAAAGAAAGAGGAACAAAAGGGTTAATTGGGGCTATTTATAGCCAGCTAACAAACACGAATCATAAAGGGTTCAAGAAAAGTTCAAACACCCTAATAGTTTAGGTTTAAATCTAAGTAAAACAAATAAATTTAATTGAAGTTATGTTGGCCAATTCTCTAGAGCTCTAATTGAGTTTCTAAAGAATGTAGGCTAATTAGGCTTGAATTGAAATTTATAAGAGTATCATAGCACTACACCCATAAAGATGTTGCATTCCTGAAGACTATAAACAACCTAATCACATTGCTTACCATAGAGTAGGGAAAAAATTAAATTAACACATGTAAGAACAAGGGTTACTACCCCCATACAAAAAAAGGATTACACAAAGGTAACAAGGGAAGAAAATAACTCTAGGTACTTGGTTCAAATTCCCCCCTCAGCATCCCACATATACTCTTTTATACTATGATGAGACCAAAGAACCACTACTAACTTGTTGATCTTTGTACATGTCTATCTCATTTTTGTATCTATAATGCTCAATGGTTGCTTTGCATATGTCAATGATTCATTGAGCTTAAGCAACTTTAATCGAATAATGTGTGAAGGATCTACCATGTACTTTTTCTATTGAGATATATAATAGCCATTATAAACACTCAATAATTCCTTTGGTAGATTTAATCTATAAGAAACTTCACTAATATAGTTTAGAATCTCATATTACCTAATGTATCTTAGATTGAGCTTACCCTTCGTACACAACCTTATGACTCTTTTGGTGGTACATACCCTCAGAAGGACTTTGTCACCCACCACATAACCATTAGTTCATCTTCTCATATCTGCATAGCTCTTCTATTGGTCATAGGTTTCTCTCATCTTTTCTTGAATCAAATAGATGTGCCTTATCATCTCCTGAATCATCTTAGATCCCAAGAGGAGCGTATTGCTGATGTCATTACAACATGAGGGACTATGACTTTTTCACCCATCTAAGGCTTCAAAAGTTGCCATCTTGATGCTAGCATGATAATTATTATTGTACGAGAACTCAATTAGGTCTAAATAGTCATCATAACAACCCCTAAAATATAGCACACATGCCTAAAGCATATCATCAATTGAGTACCAAAGTTGGCCTACAACTTCTAACAGAAACGCAATGAGAATCTAAAGTCCTAATATGACACAATAAATTTAGAAACTCCATGCAATCTCACTATGTGGTTTCTATAGGCACTGGGTAGCTACTCTATATTCCATGTCATGTTAATTGGTATAAATATGATACACATAGTCAAATAATCCACAATAAACTAAATGGAATAAAATCCACTAAAGGTCCTTAGAATAGCACCCACAAAGTCCATAGATATGTTTTCCCACATCCATTAGGCGACTTCAAGTATTTGCACTAACCCCGTTGGTCTCTTGTGCTTGATCTTAAGCTTCAAATAGGTCAAAAATCAAGTAACGAATTTTGCTAGTTCTTACTTCATGTTGGGCCATCAACGTACATTCTTAAGATCTTTTTAGAGATTATCTACTCCAGGCCGGATAGAACAAGGAGTACAATATCATTCCTCATGCATCCTCCTATTAAGCTCAACATACCCCTATGGTACACACCACCAACCACATGGATCTAGAATTCTCACCACCCCAAAAATAGGTTTTTATAATGGTTATTTTATGATATTAATAAAGGTTTTCAACCATTATTGATTGCATGACGTTAAAACTTTAATAGTTATGGATAATCGTCATAAAAATATACAAAAAATTATGAATATTGGGGTAAAATTAGGTTTTAAGAATGGTTTATCCCAAAATTGTTGTTAAAAACAATATTTAAATAATTGTTTATCCAAAAATCATTTATATAACATCAACAAATTAGGATTTTAGTCTTTGATTATGCATTTATTATACCCAAATATATATTAAAGAAGTATTAAATGGATCTTTTGATAATAGTGTTTGTTAAAGTAATTGTTAAAATACACCGAATTTACGGTTTTAATCATTGATTATGCATTTATTAATCCCTATTTATATTAAATGAGAATTTTATGGAACTTTTAATAACGGTTTTTGGAGATAACTATTATAAAAAAATGGTTTTAATAACAATTCTTGAGTAAAAAAATTATTAAAACATCCTATAAAAATGGCTTAATTATAGTTTTAATAAGAACTGTTATTAAAACTTATTGGTTTTTTTAAAAATATTTTTATTGTTTTGTTCCAGCCTATATACATAGTTGTATATTCAAATATTTATCAAATCTGTAATGTAAAACAACATCAATTAATACATAAATTAGTGTCTTTCTCCCAAATGATACTACTTATTTTCAGTCAATCTACAATTAGTTTGTCTCTTTACACTAAGTATATGTAGGAGTCAAAATTAGTAGCCGTGCCTCAACTTGGTTACTCAACACTCCAATGTCAAAAGTCCATAGATCATAACCTACAAGACCAAAACATGTAGATGAAATACAAACATGACCATGAATTTAGAATGTGGATCCCTATTCTGAATGTATGAGTGCACATGCTTGGAACATTGGTCTCTATATTCATCAATGTCATCCTCATTGCATTTTTGGCACTGTGCATAATCACCACTGAAAAACTAGAAACTCATAAGTTTTGGTTATTAAGTTAGTACTTAGGTTAAGTATAAAATATATATATATATCATGATTCATTAATGAAAAATATGGAAAAACAAGGATACATGGCTTGGATCTATGTTCACCGATCTTTTTTAGAGTATCAAATACATTGCTCTACAAACATGGTATCCACAATCATCACTGTTCTACTATTATGGACATTGTGAAATGAATTTAGTTATCTCTCTAGCTATTAGATATTAATTTAAATTAAAATAAAAAATATAATTATCTTCTTACTAACCATTACAGGTTCGAATTCAAGACTCTTTGAGTCTAGGATACCATTGCAACCTCTCTTGTGATATGTCATCAGTAGTGCCCTAATAAATAGAGTTAGATACACAATATTATAACCATATATACCTAAAATAATTAATGTAGAATATATGAATAAATAAGCTATTAAAATAAGAAGTATAAAGTATAATAACATGTCAATAAATTATTTCTCACCACTATGAGAGATGTCAAAAGAAACATCATATATTTGAAGGGATTCAAACAAAAACTTTATTATGATTAGGTTTGATGACATACAAAACCCAATGTTATTTTACCATATGGGGAATGAGATAAATTTTGTTGTATCCCTTGCCTAAAATGGAGTATGCTAAAAAAATTATGTTCCTACCCTCTCTTATTATAGTACAATCAACTATGTAGTATGGGTACACAAACATAATAGAGGACATCATTCCCTCTACTGTAGCATAACTAGCTACCAACCTACTGATGATAATAATAATGCCGATTTATTAGTAACTGATAACTTATATAAGATGTCATAAAAATTCCAATACAATAAGAAGTAATAAAATCTAAAATATGAAATAATACTTACATAAGATATACGACAACACTCGTTGTTACCATCCATTCCTAATTATAAATGTCTTTTATATCAACAATTGATACCATGTAAGTAGTGTTGTCTGTCCCAACATACTCAGGCTGACTATCAATTAACAAAATAATTGTCACCAAGCGTGTTTTAAGCATAGAAATATAAGAAATCCAATGTTGGTGGGGATTGGTTCTTCTCTAAAAATGAGTTCTTTTGTTAGGAACTAATTTTTCTAATTTAGCTCTGTTTCCTTTAGAAACGTCGTATTTTTTGTTGCTCCTTCTAGTATCTCTCTTCACCTTACTCCTAGGAGAATTCTTCTTTTTTGATTCCTCAATTTTAAAAAATAAATGAAATGAGTAATGAACACATATATATTAAAGAGGTATAAATAATGTAAGTAAAAAATAAGGTCTAATAATGATGTCAACTGTGATTAAAACATTAGTAGAGACATAAGTAATAAGACGTGTATGATTCATGGGTATGGCATAAAGCTTACATGAGCTTCTAGCACTATGGATGCCTCATTAAGGTCTTTATAATAAGGCAAGGGCACACTGCTAATGATTGGAGTGTTAATAATTACTAGCCTTATATTTAAGGCCATATTATACCATTAATTATTTGCATTTTGGTGCTATGATTGACGCACACTTTTCCTTTCACCAAAAGAATTGAAACATCATTAATTTATAAGCCTGCAAACCCTAAAATAAAATATTACACATTCTTAATTATTTATGATAACTAATACATTTAATAATAATTTATAGTTTGTAATGCTTACGTAGGGAAGACAAGAAATACGTGCATTAGCTTTGCAACTATCTATAATTCTATTTATATTAGGTATGTAAAGCTGATCATGGTCAGCTAGATCATATAACTTATACCATTGAGATTTGATAAATGAAAAATCTTCCTCCATTGTTGTCATGCATTCCAATGCCATGTTTAATTTCTGGGTGAGGATAGCCAATTTCTCATTGGTGCTACGAGAACCATGTGATCGACCACACACGCTCATTCTTGTAACCCCTAATCTAAGACCCTTTTGCCTTATAGGTTATTCTACAATTCCTTTAGCCTATGACATAGTTTTATATTGGTTCACAACCTCCATAGAATCTAACATTTCAAATTCATCATGTAATGTATGCAATATATTTGAATTTACCTCATAGGAAAAAACATAGTGTAATAGAATTCTCAAGAAAAGTAAGTAAGGTTCAGATATCTACCAACATACAACTTTTTTAGCAGCACCTTCTACATCTTCATCCAGATATATATCTTTTGTTACTCTATCCTTCTTTCATAATGTGCAAATATTGATGGACGATGTACATAGATCCAAATCCTGGGCTATGATCTGTAAATCAAAAATTAATCTTAAAATCATAATATTATTATAACATTAGACTTTTAGATGTAAATAGATAAATCAAAAGCTCATACCAACTCTTCTTCAAGGCCTGCATAACCTTTGCAAGCCAAATTATGTCGGTACTTATTCTACTTAGCAATCTCTTAATTTTTGGCTCTTTTTTCCGATGTTACAAGACAAAATATAATTGCATGGTTATTAAAATATCAATGTAATATTCTTAATAATAAAATTTTAATCGTTATCTAAGAAATACCTTAAAATCTTCCCAAAGATGATATGTAATAAATTGGTTCCAACCTTTTTTTATAAATGAAACCATAGAATTTTGTTGGGTTCTAGCATAGGGATCCATCCCTCTTTCTATAAATTTTTCAACTTGCCAAGTATACACTAAATGTTCTTAGACTCTTACCAGAATGTCTAAGACTACATTTCTTCCTTATCTCTAAGACATTGAAGACTCTCTATAAAATAAGAGATATATATGTATAACAATGTTAATATATTTAAATTAATAATATTTGATAGAGAAAAATGATTAAATAGAACAACATATTGACTCTGACTTCTTGATAAATATGGTCCTTATGGCCCTTCAAGTCCTACATCAAATTATTATAGGATTTAGGAATACGATTATGCATGATGAGTGAGTTATATGTTAGAAACATCTCTACATAGGAGCTAATAGGAAGATTGTAAGTATTCCATCCCAACTCAACTTAGTCTCCTCTATTTTGTATGTTGATGATGATTTTCGTAATAGTAGGTCCTTTCTTCCTTTCTTTATGACTAATGTCCCTATAAACTTTTTTATGAGCTATATCTCTATAAAATATTAATAAATAAATTATGTTAGAATGTTTTGTAATTACCATAATTTTACAATATTATTTTTTAATACAATACATATTTAATAAGGAAGGTTAAAATATGCATTAAAAAAATAAGCACACATATCATATGTTACAATATTATTACCCTTCTCGCCTTCTTTTCCTTCCTCTTTTGCCCTTGCTTTTTGATTAGTATCAAGATCTGATACATATATTACTTCACAATAATCATGTTTTACATATATTTCCTCCTTATTAATGTCATTATTCTCATTGTTTGATGATTGAGTTACTAGCACAACTAGGGCACAATCTCTATCCTTATCGACATCATTTTCATTATCTTATTCATTGGCATTTCTTTTCTTCATAGATAGTACCACAATTCATCTATTATCAGCATGATCAGTTGAAAATAATATTTTTGTTGCTCGTGATGCTAAGATAAATGGGACTTGTTTATGCCCAATCCTATTAAGATGCACTAATAAGAGTCCATCTGCATATCTACTCTGTTGTTATTATCAACTCATTTGCACCTGAACATAGTGACATTAAATATAACGTAATTTAACTCCCATTTCAATTTAATCACAACATAATAATTCATTTCTGCAAAGGTTGGATTCTTCTCTTTCACACTAGTAACATGCATTGTCTCAGCCATTAAAGTCAGCCCATTTTTTTGCATTATACTCTTCTCAACTTATTATTTTGTATAAAAAGTGTAACCCTTGAATGCATAACTGATATGTGAGAAAACTTTATAATGAGGTTTTTAGGATAATCAATGTAGGGTTTTGGAAATTGAATTTGGGGAATGTTTGATTAGTGGAATGATGAAATCTCTTAGCCAATTGATAATGGAAATATCATGTGATGCAGGAACAAAGTCACAGAACATAACACCGAGGAAGAGGGTTACGCTAATCAGAGCGGGTGCATGAATATCGGGTATGCATGGCTTCATGCAACGTTTGTTAGCTAGCATAACATTTATTTTTAAGTCCTAGTTATTATTATTTACTTTTAGTCAGTTATTAACTAAATATTAAATAGCTAGTATTAAGGGAATTAATGTTTTTGGGAGGGAATATGCTTATGATCTTTTGAGAAGATGCTTGGTTCCTTGGCTATATAAACCATAGGAAACCGAGTAGAAACAAACAACGTGAATAAGAAGAACAACCTTAAGCATTACTTAAAACCCGAATTCTATGTGGATTCGTCTCGAAATAAAACTGAATCTGTGTGAACGGTTTTGTTCTCAGAACCTTAATCTTTATTTCTGTGTGGTTTAAAGATTATTTTATCCTTCTATTTCCACTTTATCTTTTCCCACCTCCTCCCACAAAAAATCCTCCTCCAAATCATCTCTCCATCTGATCACAACACCACCGCCGCCCTCTATCTTTTCCCTAGCCCTAAACCGCCATCCATCGAGCCCTAAACCGGTTACACCACCCAATACAACTAAACTAAACAACTCCCATGTTACCAAGCCTAACCCTAAACCACGCCACTAACCTCGACGTCTCCCAACAAGTAACAACTAATCGGCTCACTCCCTTCTCCACCAGCAGCACATCCTCGCAACGCCTTCCACCACCATCCATCTAGCAGCGTCATCGCCATCCTCAAACCTTACAACCATCTAGTCCATTAATTCATCCCCTCCACCATAGCCTCCTTGTTATTCTCACTGTAGCCTACCACCATCCATGCCTTAACTGAAAAATGACTCAACCATCACCCCCATTCGTGAGTATCCCAAAATCTGAGACTTCCCCTTCCCGAACAACCTCGTGTTCCATCGTCATTAACCCCTTTGAATCCCCATCATCAACCTCCATACCCCATCCTCATCGAATACTCCCTATAAACTCCATCTAAGTCTGAAACTCTAACCGTACATGTCTCAATTTGGTATCAAAGCCAAGTTGGCGTTAGAGTAATCAAGATCTTCAAAATTGTCCATAACAAGTCAAGAGGAAGATTTGAGGAATATCCTCAAGACGTTGGTAGACAATCTTAAAGAAGTTAAGATCCGTATGGGAAGAATTGAGGCTTCCCAAGCACAAGGGTCCCATGTGCAATAGCCCTACCAAAGAGAACCAATCGAAGTGGAGCATGCAAGGAGAACATCCAATTGGTTTGATGACGAAGAAAGCATAGGATACTACAGAAGGGACATGAGTCCACTACGAGGACATATAACGACGTAGAAAAGGGGATCCATTTCAACTTACCCGACTTTGAGAGTATTCTCGACCCAGAGTCGTTCCTTGAATGGAAGCAAAACGCCGATTCGATCTTTGAGTACAAAGAGATCGATGATGAGAAGAGATGTCATATAGCAATCTTGAAGTTGAAGAAGTTTGCTAGGGTTCGCTACGACAATCTAAAGCGAAGAAGAGAACGAGAAGGGAAATTGAGAATATGGTCTTGGGAAAAATTGAAGAAGCACTTGAGGAAGAATTCATTCCAAGAGAGTACAAGCAGGAGAACTTCATCAAGATTACCACGCTAAGGCAGGGCCTACTCGGAGTTGAAGAGTATATCCAAGAGTTCAAAAGATTGAAACTTGTATGTGACGTACAACAGCCTGAAGAGCAAAGGTGAGCGTTGTTTATTGGAGGTTTGAGTATGAATCTCCAGGAAAAGGTAGAAGTGTACCCTTACAAAGTTTTTGAAGATTTTGCTATGTTAGCCATCAAATTCGAGAAGCAATTGAAGTGGGGCAAGGCCTCAAGTAAGCCCACCAGTGTTCCGTATAGGTCAAACTTTAAAGGAGGATCCAAGCCACCAATGGTGCAATCCACTAACACCGATGTGGTTAGAAGATTCACTCGGGAGGAAAAAGGCAAGGAGCAAGCAGAGGAGAAGGTCCGCAGACAATGCTTCAAGTGCCGGGGATATGGTAACTTTGTTCAGAATTACTCAACCAACAATTGTTATCCCTGAATGAAATCGCCAACATGGAGACATATGAGGAAAGCAAAGACCATGAGGAGGATGACACGGAAGAGCTAGAGGACGCCTTAGCAAAAGGAATCGTAGACTATTATGTGCTGAGACGAGTACTCCAAGTGCAAACCTGACCTCTACCTACTCAGCAAGAGAGACTTTTTAAGGCCAAGTGTTGAGTGGGAGATCGAGTATATGAGATCATCATTGATAGCAGCTCAAGCACCAACATAGCCAGTGAGAAGATGGTCAATAAGATCAGATTGGAAACAATGAGTTACCCTAGGCCATACTCACTACAATGGCTCAACTGCGACAAGGGCATACGGGTAACAAAACAATCTCTTATCTCATTCAAGCTTGGGAATTACGTAGATACTATTCTAATCAATGTCTTGCCTATGGATGCTTTTCATATTCTATTAGGGAGACCTTGGTAGTATGATAGAAAGGTTACACATGATGGGGTCCTCAACGAATACATCGTGTGTAAGGATCAAAAGAAGTACAAATTGAAACGAAACGAGGATGAGGAGAGTTTGGTTAGAGAGAAAGAGGAGAACTCGAGCCAGAAGGGTAATGAATTGCTGATTTTGAAAGAGCATGAAATGTTGGAAGCTCTAAAGGGGGAAGAAAGGTGCTACGCCCTAGTAGCAAGGGAGAGCTCAAAAAAGGAGGTTGTCAACCAAGATTCAAAGCTACAACAGATATTGAAAGAATATGCAGATGTGTTTCCAAATGAGCTACCGACCAGGTTGCCTCCTTTGTGAGGAATTGAGCATGCTATAGATCTCATGCCATGAGCCCCACTGCCGAACCACCCAGCTTATAAATGCAACCCAGAAGAAGATAAGGAGTTGTAAAGATAGGTATAAGAGTTGTTGGATTAAAGTTTTATACGAGAGAGCATGACTCCATGTGGGGTTCCAACCTTATTAGTGCAAAAGAAAGATGGCACATGAAGGATGTGCATCGATTCCAGAGTAGTCAAAAATATCACGATCAAGTACAGATTTCTAATGCCGATGTTGGATGACATGCTAGATGAGTTGCACAGAGCTAAGGTCTTCTTAAAGCTTGATCTCAGAAGTGGCTATCATCAAATGAGGATTCGAGAGGGAGATGAGTGGAATACCACTTTTAAGACCAAGTATAGCCTATACGAGTGGTTGGTAATGCCCTTCGGATTATGCAACGCGCTGAGCTCTTTTATGCAGTTGATGACCGAGGTGCTTCGACCCTTTCTTGGAGTCTTTGTTGTTGTATATCTGGATGATAACCTAGTGTATAGCAAGATGGAGGTCGAACACCGACAGCATCTAAGGCAATTGTTCGATAAGCTCAGAGAGGTGAAGCTCTACGGGAAAAGGGAAAAATGTGACTTCATGATAGCAAGTGTAATCTTTCTCGGTTACATGGTAAGCGGAGACGGGATCCGAGTAGATCCGTCTAAGGTGGAATTAATCCAGACATGGCCAACCCCTACTAATCTGCATGAAGTTTGAAGTTTTCACAGACTAGCGTCCTTCTACCTGAGGTTCATCAAGGATTTCTCTACTATTGCGGCACCCATGACACAACTAATGAAAAAGGAGGAATTCCATTGGGATGACCGGGCAACCAAGGCATTTGAAGAATTGAAGAAGAGGCTCTCCAATGGACCGGTGCTAACCCTACCATGTTTCGACAAGTTGTTTGAAGTAACTTATGATGCAAGTGGTGTTGGTATCGAGGGAGTGCTTTCTTAGGAGAAGAGGCCAGTAGCATTCTTTAGTGAGAAGTTAAATGGGGCGAGACTCACCTACTCGACGTACGACAACGAGTTATATGCTATTGTGTGAAGCTTGGAGACATGGAGCCACTATCTGAGACCTAAACCTTTCGTGCTTCACTGTGATCATGAGAGTTTGAACTATTTGCATGGCCAGAAGAAGATAAGCACAAGGCATGCCAAGTGGACCAGCCTACTTCAGACTTTCGTCTTCTCTACCCGTCATATGGATGGAAAAGAGAATGTGGTAGTAGATGCCCTATACCGGCGGAGTATGGTGCTCACCGTGATGGAAGCTAAGCTACTAGGGTTCGAGATGCTCAAAGGACAGTACTCTGCAGATGAGGATTTCTCTGTGATAGTCAAGGAGTGTGAGAAATAGGGGGTTCACAAGGCCTATGCTCTTCAAGATGGGTTCTTATTCAAGAACAACAAATTGTGTGTCCCTAGAACATAATTCGGGAATTACTCATCAAGGAGGTACATGAAGGGGGGATAGCTGGACATTTCGGGATCAACAAGACTCTAGAACTACTGCACGAACACGTCTACTGGCCAAGGATGAATAAGGGAGTCCTAGACATAGTCACTAGATGTTCCACATGTCACAAGAGCAAAAGTTTCTTTCATAAGGGAGTCTATGTGCCACTACCCGTACCTACCCAACCATGGGAATGAGTTAGTATGGATTTTATATTAGGGCTGCCTTAAACCCAACACGGTAAAGATTATATCATGGTTGTCGTAGATCGGTTCTCTAAGATGGCATATTTTATACCGTGTCATAAAACTGACGATGTAACCTATGTTGCGGATCAATAAATTCAGGAGGTTGTGAAACTGCATGGGGTCCCGAGGACGATAGTCTCGGATAGGGACGTCAAGTTCCTTAGTTATTTTTGGAAGATTTTGTGGCACATGCTAGGCACAAAAATTCTATTCAATACTTCACACCACCCCCAGACCGAGGAGCAGACAAAAGTCATGAACCGAACATTGAGAACTCTACTGAGAGGGCTGGTTAGTAAAAGTACCAAGGATTGGGATGTCAAGCTTGCCCATGCCGAAATTGCTTAAGATTGATGTCCTTATACAACCACAAAGTGTAGCCCTTTTGAGATCGTATATGGCATCAACCCATATATTCCCATCAACATGGTAGCATTGAAGGAAGGGGAATTGCAGAACTATGATGCATAAGAAAGGGCAGAACTCTTCCAGAAGCTACACCAACAGGTTAAGGTCAATATCGAAAAGTCCAACGATAGATATAACTCCAAGGAAGACAAACACCGCACTCAACCAAATTTCCAGCAGGAGACCTCGTATAGTTACACTTTCCGAAGGAAAGGTTTCTCAACTTAAGGAAAAACAAGCTCATGTCTCGAGCGGACAGTCCCTTCAAGGTCCTTCGTAGATTTGGAGAGAGTGCCTATGAGCTAGAGCTACCTGAATCCTACGGAGGAGTATCGAGAACTTTCAACATTGGAGACATCACCCTCTATCATGACGACTCAAATTTGAGGACAAATTCAAACCAACCCGAGGAGAATGATGTGGGAGTTGAGTCACAGAACATACAACCGAGGAAGACGGTTATGCTACTCAGAGCGGGTGCATGAATATGGGGTATGCATGGCTTCATGCAATGTTTGTTAGCTAGCGTAACGTTTATTTCTAAGTACTAGTTAATGTTATTTACTTTTAGTCAATGTTTGTTAGCTAACATAACATTTATTTTTAAGTACTAGTTTTTTTATTTACTTTTAGTCAATGTTTGTTAGCTAGTGTAACGTTTATTTTTAAGTCCTAGTTATTGTTATTTACTTTTAATCGGTTAGTAACTAAATATTAACTAGCTAGTCATAAGGGAATTAATGCTTTTGGGAGGGAATATGCTTGTAATCTTTTGAAAATATGCTCGATTCCTTGGCTATATAAACCATTGGAAACCGAGTAGAAACACACAACTTGGTAAGAAGAACAACCTTAAGCATTGCTTAAAACCCAAATTCTATATGGATTCATCTTGAAATAAAACCGAATCTGTGTGAACCGTTTTATTCTCAAAACCTTAATCTTTATTTCTGTGTGGTTTAAAGATTAATTTATCCTTCTATTTCCACTTTATCTTTTCCCACCTCCTCCCACCAAAAATCCTCCTCCAAATCATTTATCCATCCAATCACAGCACGACCTCCACACTCTATCTTTCCCTAGCCCTAAACCGTCATCCATCGAGCCCTAAACCGGTTACACCGCCCACTACCACGAACCAAAACAACTCCCACGTCGCCAAGCCTAACCCTAAACCACGCCATTAACCTCGACGTCTCCCAACCAGTAACAATTAATCGGCTCACTCCCTTCCCCACCAGCAGCAAATCTTCATAACGTCTTCCAACACAATCCATCCAACAGCGTCATCGCCATCCTCAAACCTTACAACCATCTAGTCCATTACTTCATCCCCTCCACCATAGCCTCCTTGTTCTTCTCATTGTAACCTACCACCATCCATGCCTTAACTAAAAACTAACTCAACCATCACCTCCATTCGTGAGTATCCCAAAATCTGAGACTTCCCCTTCCCGAACTACCTCGTGTTCCATCATCATTAACCCCTTCGAATCCCCATCATCAATGTCCATACTCCATCCACATTGAATACTCCCTTCCCCACCAGCAGAACCTCCTCGCAACGCCTTCCACCACCATCCATCCAGCAACATCGTCGAGATCCTGAAACCTTACAACCATCCAGTCCATCACTTCGTCCCCTCCACCGAATCCTCCTTGTTCTTCTCACTATAGCCTTTAACCAACATCCATGCCTTAACTCAAAACCGACTCAACCATCACCTCCCATTCGTGAGTACCCCAAAATCTGAGACTTTCCCCTCCCAAACTACCTCATGTTCCATCGTCATCAAGCCCTTTGAATCCCCATCTTCAACCTCCAAACTCAATCCTCATTGAATACTCCCTATAAACTCCATCCAAGTCCGAAACTCTAACCGCACATGCATCAATCTAATTATCGATTATCCTTTTCTCATTCTTTGATGGATTTTCAATCCTTAAAGAAAGCATATGTTCTTTAATATATGGTTGAACATCATCGCTTTTGTCTAATATAGATAGACATACATTATGGAGAATGTGAGGGTTTACATGCCAAAACTGTTTGCCCCTAATACCTTATCCTTCAATTTTTCCAACTTATCATGACTTAATAATACTAAGATCTTCAACATTTGACAAGTACTTTGTGCAAAATTAAGTTGCCTCTTCTACATGGTAACACTCAATAGTCTTTTTTTTGGCCGTTATCGATTCTTACATAACCTTTTATCAACTTGATAAATAACTTAAAGGGGTACATCTAGTGCCTATGAACACATCCTACAATTTTTATCTCATAACCTAAATGAATAGTTAGATATACCAAAATGTCAAAAAATGATGGTGGAAAGTACATTTCAAGTATGCACAAAGTAATCACACTCCCTCTTTATAAAGCATCAAAACTATTAGGATGTACATCTTTGGAGCAGATAACATTAAAGAACCAAAAAATCCTTGTGATAGTAATTGGAGCACAGTTCATTAAAATTTCACACAACACTATCAGCAATAAGTGCTGCATAAAAGACGCTCTCTCCTCTCTCCTCCATGGTGCACAGGAGGAGTGCAAGGGCAACAGCCAAGAAGAAGAAGATGGCTTTAGGGAGTTCAAGGTCTGGTGTAGAAAAGATTGATCTTGTTAGAGATATTTACGCCTCTTTTGATAAATTTGATAGGACTTTATCGTAAGAAGGAGATCCATGCATGGTTCATGCAGGTGTTAACGTCGATCAGGAATGCATAACTAGGGTTAACAATTCATGTCCCCATGAGATTGCCGATTGTGTTGATCCTATTGATGATAGTGGGAAAGGCTCTTTTGACATTGGTTCTCGAGAGATGCTAGAAAACAAAGGGTTGCAGTAGGAGCCTCTGTCCTTGACCAATACAACCTGCAAGGACTTGGTTGCAGGCAATAGATTTCCATTGAGAGGGGCATCCTTGAATTATGTCCCTCTTGTTAGGATAGGGGATAAGATTGAAGTTTCTCTCCAAAAGGATAAGGTGGAGAATAATTTTCAGGATTAACAATGGGCTATTGTTGGCTATGTTATTAGATTTCGTCCAACTATGCCTCAAATGGTTGGTTATGTGAAACGAAACTGGTTAGGGGTTAAGGAACCAAAAGTGTTGATGCACGACCAAGGGTTTGTAGTTTTCAAATTTGATTCTAAAGAGGATAGAGATTGGGTGCTCTCTAAACCTTATTGGTCTTTCATCAACATACTTTTATTCTTAAGGAATGGCATTGGAGGTTTCAATTTTCTAAAGAAAAGTTCCAGTTCATGCCTCTATGGGTGAATCTTGTAAACTTATCCTTGGATTATTGGCATGTGGATTCCTTGAGTAGAATTGGCAGTGTTATTGGGAGACCTCTTTACTTGGATGGGATAACATCTGTTGAAGAAAGAATTTCTTTTTCTTGGATGTTAGTTGAAGTTGATGTGTCTAGAAAGATGGTAGAATCTGTGGATATTATTTATCCTGATGGAGAGGTCTGGACTCATAAGATTTTCTATGAATGGAGGCCTAGTTTCTGTAATGTTTTTCATGAGGCTGGACATTCTTCTGAAAATTTCAGAAAGGGGACTAAGGTGTAGAATGATGGGCCTTCTTCTAAGACTGTTCTTAGTGCTGAGGGACAGTCAAGAGGTGAGTTGGGAGTTAATTACTGCAGAAAGATTTCCCAGGGGCTTTTAGGGCCTCAGAATGATGGAAAAAAGGTAGATAAAGAGGTTGACAGGCAGGTTGATTCCAATATCCCTTGCCCAAGTTAAAGTATTCAAGGCCCTAGAAGTAAGAATGGTTCTGGAAATGAAAGACCTGCTTCTTCTGGAGGTGGATCTCTTCAGCAAAGATTTTTTTCGAAGGGCAAAGAGACATTAGCCATTATAGTCTCAAGGAACAGATTTGCTTGCTTAAGTCCCCTTGTTGATAATCCCATGGAGCCTGCAGACAATTTGTTATATCAGGGGGTTGACCCTGGTATTCTTTTAGATCCCAATCAAAATCCTCATGCTAGGAGCTTAGAATGTTAGAGGGCTAAATAAGCCCTACAAACAAAAGGAGTTAAAGCACTGGCTCTCAGTGCATAAAATTTCTTTATTTGGAATTTTAGAGACTAGAGTGAAAAGTGTCAATGCTAATGGCATTGGTGTGAAGTTGGGTAATCAATGGAGCATATTGGACAAATATGGCTCTCATCCAAATGGGAGGATTTGGTGTCTTTGGGATCGAATAGTTTGGAATGTTCATCTCATCTTTTGCAATGAGCAAATGTTACATGTTTCTATTTTTGCTGTTCATTCTAGTTTGCTTTTCTATGCTTCTTTTATCTATAGGTTCAATGCAGGATCTAATAGGAAAGCTCTCTAGCAGGCTTTATAAGATCATAAGGTTGATAATGATCCTTGGATTGTCTTGGGGAATTTTAATGTTGTCTTCCAACCTACTAAGAAGTTTCAAGGAAATGTCATCAACATTTTTGATGTTTCTAACGCTGTTGATTGTTGTAACTCTATCTTGCTTCATGATCTTGTTTACTCAGGCCTTAAATTTACTTGGTCCTATAGAAGTTTAGGGGAGAACTTAATTATCACTAAGTTGGATAGAGTCATGGTTAATATTCCCTAGTCAACCAAGTTCCCTCTGTCCTGTGCACGATTTAAAGAGGCCCTTTTCTCTAATCATAGCCCTTCTTTGGTTTCTTTAAATGATTCTCAACCCCAGTTTAAAATTCATTTCAAGTATTATGATATGTGGACCCTGCATCGACATTTTCTTGATCTGGTGGCCGGTTGTTGGAAGCCTTTTCTGATATCAATATTTTTAAACAATTTCAGATCAATCTTCAAATTGTTAAGTTTAAGTTTAAATCTTTTAATAGAGAGAACTTTGGTGCTCTTTCTTCTAAAGTGAAGCAGGCTAGAGATCAGCTGAAGAGAAGTCAAGAGGCTTTGGCATTGCAACCATCTGGCTTATCTCTATAGCATGAAGAGAAATGTAGTCTGAAGACCAATGAATTCTATGCTTCCAATGAGGAAAGTTTTCTCAAACAAAAATCTGGTATTAAATGGCTGTATTTGGGGGATTCTAACTCCCATTATTTTTTCTCTGTTATAAGGGCTCGTCAAAAGCATAATTTTATCACAAATATTCAACTTGACTCAGGGACTGTTTGTTGTGATAGTAATGATATTACTCAGGCTTTTGTGACTTTCTATACAGATTTGCTGGGTAATAGAGGTGCAACTACAAGCTATGTTTTAGAAGTTTTGAAATTGGGACCCTTACTTTCTTTTCAGCATCAACATGATCTATTAAGACCTATTTATATGTAGGAGGTCAAATATGCTTTATGGTCCATTGGAAATTTCAAAGCCCCTGAGCCTGATGGATTTAATGCTGGATTTTTTAAAGCTTCCTGGAATGTGGTAGAGGGTGATCTAGAGTTGGTGGTTAGAAGGAGTTTTCAAACAACATTTGTTCCTTTTTTCATGGGTCAGTCTAAATTGGTGCTTATTCTAAAATTTTTAAATGCTATAAAGCTGGCTGATTTTCGACCCATTGCTTGCTGCAATGTGGTTTATAAGGTTTTGGCTAAAGTATTAGCTGGGAGGTTGCAATATGTCCTTCCTTCCATTATCCACCCATTTGAGTCAGGTTTTGTGAAGGGAAGAAGAATTGGTGATAATTTTCTCTTGGCCCTTGAATTGTTGCATATCTATAATACGAATAATATTTCTCCTAGGTGCATGATTAAAGTTGACATGAGGAAAGCCTATGATTTTGTGGATTGGAATTTCTTAGAAAGGGTTATGTTAGGCCTCCACTTTCCTGTGCATTTTGTCAAAGTAATCATGGCTTGTGTATCTTCTGAATATTATTCCTTATCTATCAATAATGTTTTGCAGCCTCCTTTCAAAGGGACAAAAGGTCTTTGGTAGGGGGATCCTTTATCTTCCTTTCTATTTGTTATAGTCATGGAGTATCTTAGTAGGTCTTTCCAATCCTTATGGAGAAGGAGTGATTTTCAGGGGCATTCGAAGTGCAGGAAGTTGAATATTATCAATTTAAGTTTTACAGATGACCTCTTAGTTTTTTATAAAGCTGATGTATATTCCGTGAAGGCCATTAAGGAGGTCTTGGATAAGTTCTCTACATGCTCAAGTCTCCATATAAGCCCTACAAAAAGTGTGGTGTTTCTAGGTGGTGCTCATCAGAGGTTAAAGCAAGCTATTAAGTTTATTCATCCTTTCAAGATGGTATGTTTCTTTTCAAATATTTGGGTTTCCCTCTTCATGCCTCCAGGCTCAAAGCTGCATATATGTTGGAAGGGTTCATAAAATATTTGGTAGGATGCAACATTAGGTAAATAAGCTTTTTTATTATGCTGGAAGGGTTCAACTGTCACAATCAGTGATCACAGGCATAACTAATTACCGGAGTCAAATTTTCATTCTCCCCAAAAAGATTATTCATAAGGTGGTGGCCCTATGCAGGGCTTTCCTTTTGTCTAGCAAAGTTTCTCCTACTAGAAGAGCTTTAGTGGCATGGAAAGTGGTATGTTTACTAAAGAAGGAAGGAGGTTTGGGCTTGTTAGATCTATTTTCATGGAATATTGAAGCTGTGGGGAAGATGTTGTGGCATTTATCTCAGGATAAAGATGCCCTTTAGATAAAATGGGTGCATGCTTACTATATCAAAATGCATGATGTGGTCTTCTGCAGACTACCCTTCACTGCTTCAGGGTTACTGCAAAAAATATTTTCCTTATGGTGTGTCCTCCTACCTATTTTCCAGCAATGGCAAAGTGATAAAGCCTACTCTATAGTTGAGGTTTATGAGGCTATCCGATATGCTGCACCTCAGTTGGCCTGGTGGAGAACTATGTGGTCATGTTTTGTAGCTCCTAAACATAAATTTATATTATGGTTAGATGCACATTCCAGGCTTCCCACTAAAGATCATATTAGCACCTTTCTGCCTACCATCAATCCACAGTGTTGTTTATGCACTCAGAATGAAACTCTGCAACATCTTTTATGTCAATATACTATGTTGAAGAAAATATGGTCTGCTATAGGTCAAGGTGGTGGTTTTAGAGTAAGGCATAGCTCCATTGCAGGGGTCTTTGCCTCTTTGTCAAGAAGAAGAAGCAGGAAGGCTATCATCTCTCATTTTTACTCTAGTTTTATGCAATTGCTCTCTATGAGATTTGGAGAGCTAGAAATAATTGTATCTTCTTGAATAGAGCATGGGATTTGAAAGGGGTAGCTCACAGGATTTCTTTGACTATGTCATCTCTTTGTCTCCAATATAATAGGAGGGAAAAGTTTGCTAGTTTTCTTGGAAGGGTAGATAACTTCTACAATTACATTTGTAACATTTGATCCTTGCTATATTATTTCATCCGTTATTTAAAAAAAAAGTGCTGCATAAAAATATGAAAATCATGAGACTTCATGTTAATTAGCTTCACCTCTTTCATCTGTACAAGCCTTCTGACGTTTGAAGAATATCCATTCGAAAACTTAACCTTGTTAAAGAATTGCAAAATGAAATTCTTTTTCTCTAGAGACTGTATGACACAATAGTGATAAATATGTTCTTCTTTCATTTTCTCGGGGTGCTAGTTCCTTTCTAATACCCATTTCGTCTACATCTATTCAAGCATTGATGCCATCTTTATTCTTTTGTGAAATATTAAGTTATGTGCTAATAAGACTATCACCTATATTTTTCTCAATATGCATCACATCAAGGGCATGCCTAATGTATAAAGATTCTCAATAAGGAGATTTGAAGAATAAATATATCTTCTTCCAACTAACTGATGGAGGTTTATCTTTATTCTTCATTCCAAACTTGACCCATCAACCAGATTGGTGCACACCCTTCTTCCCTAAATCCATTAAAATATTTCCGTTGCCTACAACAATGATGATTCTTCTATAAAAAGTTTTGATCCTAGAGAAAAATAGTGCTCCATCCATATGATAGCTAAATAAATGAAGTATTATCCTCACATACCATGAATGTATAATGGCATTTCACAGTATAACCTTACAAGTTTCCATACATCAAAAAAACATTTATAGTATAAAATAATATTGGTCTCAAAGTAAAATTTTCTTTAATATAGTATCAAATACTTCAACAACTATATCCCACAAGAACATTAAATTATCAATCAAACATGCCAAATAAACATCAATATCATATACTTGCATTTCATATAGAGTCACAAAGGTAGATTATGAAATACCTTAATATCCCAATTTAAGAAATCATGTGAAAATAAAGATTAATTAGGAAAATTAAATATAGAAAATTATTTAAATAAAATAATGGAAAGTATTTTAGGTAAAATAAAGAGAAAAATAATAAATAATTTAAATAGGAAAAATTTTGGGGCTTTGCTAATTGAAATGGAATTTAGGAAAAATTATTCAAAATATCCTATATTAATATAAAAGGGAATTTAATTATTATTTTACTAAATATTATTATTTTAAATATTCCAAAAATACCAAAATATTCTATATACCCCAACCCACAAAATTTTCCTTTTCCTTTTTTATTTTTTTCCGTTTCTTTTTTCTTTTTCTTTCCTTTCTCCTCTTTTCTCCTTTTTCTTTTTTTCCCTTTCTTCCCCCGAATTTGGCTAGCCCTTCATGGCCCAGAACCTCCTTTTTTCGTCGTGCGGCCTAGTCCCATGGAATCGTTTTTTTCCTCACCCACTGGTCCTTTTCTTTTTCTTCTTTTCTTTCTTCTAGACTGGTCGGCCAACTCGACCCACCCTTTCTTCTTCCTCACACTCCTCCCACCCCTTGCAATCCAAGGACTACAACCTTGCCATCATTGACTAGCCACAACCATATTGCCACCTTGCACTACCCTCCCTCTCCTAGTCATTTTCCTATCCTTCTTCGACCCCAACAAACCTTGTACCTCCTCATACATGTGCCTCCTTTTTTTTTCCTCTTCGTCTACCCTGACTTAATAGCTCCTATAACCTTGCAGGCTTATACCGGCGAGCCACTGTCGCCTGACGACCCTACCACACCTACTCCCTCTTTTCCTCTTCCCCTTTTGTAGTATCCACCACCAATGGCCTATAAATATCCTAGACGCAACCCTTAATCGTGCTCCCCTTTTTCTAGCTTGGAAATTACCCTTTTTCGCCAACGCCTTTTCAGACGCCACCGCCACCATCGTCGCCCAACTTCGCTGCCCAAACAACCTTCCAAACTCCTTCCTACAACACTCTCCACCGAACCACAACACCAAAAACCTCCAATTCCTCCTACAAGAGCCACCACAGCCATATAAAGTTGGTTGCCCAACCTGCCCATTTTCTTCCATCGCCGCCCCTTGCGGTGCCATGCGCCGCCATCCCTACCGCATTCACCACTCCCCCTACCTCCCAAAATATCAAATAAAGTCTCCCTACCTCCCTCTCCTTCTCCCTCCCTCCTTCTCCACCACCTTTGGCCACCACAACAATCGTCACCTAGGCCACCCCTTTTGCTGTGTCACCATCACCATTCCAACCCTACCTCCCATCACCACCATATCCACCCTCTCACTCTCCCCCTTATAACCTAGATATATAGCTCTGCAACTCCACTTCCTCCTCCATAGCTACTAGCGCTGCCGTCGTGTGCCGACACCACCTGTGCATGGTTAACACCACCTTAGGTTGTACCCTAGCCCCCCTAACGTTTAAATATAATTTATTTAATTGTTAAGTATTTTATTCATGTTATTATTATTATTATTATTATTATTATTATTATTATTTCTATTATTATTATTAACTTGGTCATATTATAACTAATATTCTTATTATTATTATTATTATTATTTGTACCATTATTATTATCATTATTTTTACTATTATTATTACTAACTTTGGCACTATTATCACTAATGCTAATGTTAACATGATTATTTGAACCCTATCATTATGTTTACTATGGTTTCAAATATTATTATTATCATTATTATTATTATTAACTTCAGCCCTAATATTAATAATGTTATTATTATTATGATTATGTGAACCCTTATTACCATTATTATTAAGATTTGAACAATTAATAGTAATATGATTATTGTTATTATTATTATTATCATCATCATCATCATCATCATCATCATCATTGTTGTTAGTTTTACCTATAACACTAATATTACTATTACTATTACTATTGTCATTATTATTATTAGTATTATTGTGATTATCATCCATATTATCATTATGGTTACTATTTTAGTATTACTAATACTACTATTATTATTACTATTATTTGGGTTATTATTATTATTATCACTATTATCATCATGATCATTATTATTATTGTTAACACGAAAGTTCATATCCTTGGTAATATAAATATTACTAATAATACATTAACATGGGCCACTATAACTACCAAGACTATTTTTACTAGTAATAGTGTGATTAACTACTTTGAGAATAATACCCTTACTTTTACATATAACACTACTATTATTATTATTAACCCTAATATTAGGCTATGATATGGGTAGGTAGGAAATAATGATAGTTTTTGTTAGAGGGAAGTTAACCCTTAGTATTTCCCTCTTATAGGTGAACCAAGTCAAAACCCTAAGGAGGCGTAGGAGTGTGATCCAAGCTCGATGTTGTATTAGGTAAAGTTATTGTTAAGGCCTTTCGTGTGTGGGGATATGTTACATATTTTTATTTGATTTTTGGGCTTTATTTATATTATGTATCTTGATCTTGTAGCGTAGCTTGCTGAATGTGGAGTTTAGCTAAGCTGTATATGTTTATGATATGTGTAATATGATTTTATTATTAGTACTTGAATTGTGCCTGTGTAATATTACCCTTCATGACATGCATGATAGGAGATTCTATGTAGTAAAATGTGGTTGTGAGGGAAATGGAAAAGAGTGAGGAAAGTAAGTGGACTAGAGAATGGTAATGATGGCCCAAGTATCTTATGACCTATGGGTTGATAAAAAGTGGAATAACGAGAATAAATTAAGGAAATGGACCAAAGCATGTATAGAGATTCTAGGGTTTATATGGGATGGTTAGCCTTTGCATAGGATAAATTTTACATGGGAAAATTTGAATTCAGGATTAAGTAAGGTTAGGGAAGACTTGTTAGAGTAATTGGAGTCCATATATGAAAAATAGTACGTGGGTTGATGTAAGAATTCATAGGACACTTGATTAGGGTTTTAGGAGGAAATGTTAAGTGAGAGAAGTGTATAAGGAAGGGAAAACTAATGGAAATGGTTAGAATGGAGAATAAAAGATGAGAGACGTGTCGCATGGAGGATAAGTGAACTAAGTGAGAAAAGGTATTTGGGTTTTGAGGGGTTGACATAAAAGAAAGGAGAAGTACTAGGATTTCGAGGGGTGAACTAAGGTTTTTCAGGATGCTGAGAATAAAAGGGTGAGTATAGGAATCTAGTAGGTCGTGCATGTCTACTCGAGGTATGGAATAAGATACAATAAAACACTAAATATTTAAAGTAAAAGATTATCAAGCCAAGACCTGGTGAGGTTATATATTTTTTTGTTCAACTAGCTATAATAGTTGTTAGGTGCGTTTTACCTTGCTGAGTGATTCTAGTCCACCGGCTATAATAGTGGTCAAGTGTATGCTGCTTTATCGAGTGTTCTCGTCCATCGACTATAATAGTGGGGGATTTTGGGCTTGATAAATCAAATCTTGCATGTTAATAATTCTTAGAAAGACACTATTTAGTTAGAGTAGGACACCTTGTGAGTCGGGGCTAGTGAGGATATATTTTTCAGGTCCACTTGCTATAATAGTGGTTAGGTGCGTTCTCATATATGGAGTGTTTTCGATCCACCAGCTATAATATAGGGGTTTCGGTACTCACATGGAATTAATATGAGAAATACATGAACCAAAAATATAAGGCATGGAAAGACACTAATTATTATAGTGAAAAACCATATGATTCGCTGCTAGTGAGGTTGATTGTCTAATCCACCGACTATATTAGTAATCTGGTGTGTTTTACCTTGCTGATTGATTCAGGTCCACTAGCTATAATAGTGGTTAGGTGCATTCTACCTTGTGGAGTGTTTTCAGTCCACTGGCTATAATATTAGGGTTCCCATACTCACATGGAATTAGTATATGAAATATATAGGATAAAATGTTAGTTTAAGTCTAGCCTGATGATATGAATCTGAATCATGCTTTGTAATACCATTATCTTGTTCATTAAAGTTATTTAATAGCTTGAACATCTTGCTAAAATATAACATACCTACAAGAGTAACTTAATAAAGCATTAGAAGCATAAGTATTTTCATTCACAATGAGTTCCATCTCCAAGCATGCAAATTCTTTTTATTCTTTATCCCTTGAAGAATAAGAATAAGAGAAAACATGAGGTGCTCCTGCATCAGCTGGTGGTGTATAACATAAAGAATTGATGAACAAAAGAGAAAGCTCCATCAACAGGGTCACTATACTCGTTTTTTCGTCCATCCTAGAGGGATTCAGTTGTATAATAACCTAAGGAAGGTATAATGGTGCTCTTGTATGAAAGAGGAGGTTGTAGAATTTTTGGTTAGATGCTTAAGTTCTCAAAATGTCAAGATTGAGAAAAAAAATCCTACAAGGTTACTAGAACTAATGGAAGCTTCAGAGTTGAAATAAGAAAGTATATTCATGAATTTATTCATTATTCTATGAAATAAGTGAAGTTGTTTCAATTCTATCTAGATTATTATTGATCATTTGACTATATTAGTTATTTTATACTAATGAAGTCAATGTAAAGCATATAATACCTATCCAATGATTATAAGAAACACATGTTGAAACTATATGAGATAACTAGGGATATTGTGTTAGATTAGGGCTCGTGATTACTATGACACATATAGGAAGAATTGGGGATTTAGTTCAAGATTAGTACTATTTTTCATTGAACTATGAATTATTAGATAAAGAAGACCATTCTTACCTGGGTGGATATGCTTTGGGCATGTGTGATGTGCTTTGGTTGCAATTTGGAGGATTCTCTAAACTTGATTGCGTTCTCTTATAACAATAGTTACCATAGTAGTATTAGGATGACACCTTAAGATACTTTATATAGAAGGAACTATGATAGCCCCTTATATGGTAGTGAGGTTAGTAAATTGAATATGTGTATATTAGACATCATTGATGAGGCTATGAAGTGGATAATACTGATTTAGGAATATACGAGAGGTCTTAAGGTTTGGTAAATGAGTTACACAAACCTAATAAGGAGGATAAATGTTAATCAGGTGGGAGGTAAAGTCCTTCCGAGTGTCTCTCGCACCAAGGGTTAATGAGATTTGGTATGAAAAGAAAGCTTAGTTGGAGATTCATTGAGTCTCTTGAGATATTAGAGCAATTAAGTGAATTTTTGTATCATTTAGCTTTACTAATTACTTTGTCCTATGAACACAACATCTTCCACATTTATTAATTGAGGATGTATGCCATAAAACCTTCACACTTCATCCATCTAGAGATAATAAAACTTGACAAACCTTTAACCTAAAAGGAATTCCTTTCGAGCATTTTGAATAAAGAAACCAAAGAGATGATTATGAATATTATTCCACTAGTGAAGTTTCTTTATTCATGCCATGGAATTGAGGAGGTTTTTAGGACATAATAGAGGATATTGATGCGAACTACCCCGATGTTTTTATTTTTTTTATTTGTGTTATAACTTTTAAGGGGTAGTAAACCATTTTAACTTATTGTGATAAATGAAGCGACATAAGCCATAATTTGTTAGTAGATTATGATTTGGTGAATTGTATTAGTAAGCTTCAATGTTACAACATCTTTTAAGGGAGGAAATGTTATAATACTCGGTAAATCTAATCTATGGTATGTGAAAATTCATATTTTTGGTGATTAATGGACAATTTTTTATCTTAAATTGGAAGTGCATTTTGGATTTGATTTGAAAACGAAATAGAAAAGTTTGGAAAATATGGAAGAAATCGATTTGTCTAGTGCATAATTCATTTGTTCTCTAAACCAATCAATGACTATGTTATTTTATGCCTAGGTTTTGGTTCATGGAAACAAGTCAACTATTATAGAATATCAATTTACATGATAAGAATAAGTCGATGGGTGAAAAAAACCAATTAGTTGGTTTGTCTCACCTAGTGATTTCAAAATTAAATTTTGATGATAAAATTCTTCGTATCATGTTGAATCATTATCATCAAGCTCCAATTAGTTCCTAATCAATCATTGTAACACCTCCATGTTTTACTATTTTTATTTTTTATTTTAAGCTTTGTGTAAGAGGTAGAAATTCCAAACACTTAGGAAAAATAGGTGTTACAATCACACCTAACATATGATAGATGTCTCTTTCCTGTCCCATGGTAGATACAAGTCTAAAAAAGTCAACAAGCTAATTACAAAAATAATAGAGTGCATAAAATAAACTTAGAATCATGATAATACTTTTAAATGTTTGTACCCATGATGGGTCTCCAAAATTATCAAAGTACATAAATTAGAGTAAGTTGAGAGTATTAAAATACATTTATATGTAAAAATTTTCACATGGGGAAAAACTTAACACTAGTTCGTGAAGGACTTATAAAATCCTCCAAATGTTCCTACACTCATACCCTAAGCCCAACATAAGGTACACTAAGTAATGACACCCCTTAATAACGAAAACATGGTCCTCATCTAGTGAGATTGAGCAAGTGAACAAGGTAATAGGCACATTAGAAGGCTTCATACTAAGTAAGATAATTTGCATCCTAAAGGGGCGTCATAAACATGTAAGGCCTAAGCACAATATTGAAATCTTGCTAAAAATGTATTATATTGAGAAGATACAATTACATATGCGTGATTAATCATAGTCATAAAATGTAATGAGTTTTCATTCCATAACAACTCAAACATATCATACTTCACCATGCTTAAAATAATAATATAGATATATTGGATGGCTAGATATAACAACAAAAGAAAGTTATTCAAATTCTAATGCGGGAGCAGAGTCGCATGACACAGATGGTTACTCTCCTCCACGCAGATACATAAACATGGAGGTGCATGCATGGGCTGCATGCAACATTCTTTAGTTAGCGTAACATTTATTATTAAGTCATTTATTTTGAGTTGTATTTCGAGTCAAATAAGGTTGTTAGTAGCTAGATCATTTAATATCTTCTAGCTAGTCTTCAATCATTTATTATTATTTTTATTTTGAGTCAAATAAGGTTTTTAGTAGCTAGATCATTTAATATCTTCTAGCTAGTCTTACGGGAATTAATTCTTTTGGGAGGGAGTTATTGTTATTTACTTTTAGTCAATTAGTGAATAAATATTAACTAGCTAGTCTTAAGGGAATTAATGCTTTTGGGAGGGAATATGCTTGTAATCTTTTGAGAAGATGCTCTGTTCCTTGGCTATATAAACAATAGGAATCCGAGTAGAAAGACACAACTTGAATAAGAAGAACAACCTTAAGCATTGCTTAAACCTGAATTCTGTGTGGATTCATCTCGTAACAAGTCGAATCTGTGTAAATGATTTGTTTCGAATCATCTCGAAATAAAACCGAATCTATGTGAACGGTTTTGTTCTCGAAACCTTAATCTTTATTTCTGTGTGGTTTAAAGATTAATTTACCCTTCTACCTCGTGTTCCATCATCATCCACCCCTTCGAATCCCCATCATCAACCTCCATAATCTATACTCATAAAATACTCCATATAAACTCCATCTAAATCTAAAACTCTAACCGTGCACGCATCAATTTGGTATCAAAGCCTCATGATTCGTCCTTCCTTAAGGTAAATCACATTCCTAGGTTTGAATTCCGCCCATCAAGAATCATCAAGATTTCATTCAAGATCCTACATTCATAAGTCCTTAGCACATCTTCATCCTTTGTTTGAAGATATTCATGCTTTATAGTACATCTTCAACCAAGAACTTCATCAAGATCTTAATAAACATCATCAAGATTCAATTAAAGTTGAAGATTGTCGTTTCTCTTATTTTTCTTCTTCCATACGCCACACCTATACATTGATACTTTCTGTTCTTTTAAGCGTTGTGAGATTACACACACATAAAAACATTTCTCCTTGAGTGATATACTTGACCCTAGCATATAATACTCATTTTCATTCATTGGTTTTCTCTCAATTTACAAAACTTCATTTGATCACCTTGAGTTAAACCCTAGCGTGTGCAACAATGGAAAATTCAGATGTTATGAAGTCCATCCTTGATGCCATCAACATTCAATTTGAAAAGTTTGAAGTAAAAATGGAGAATAGGATGGACGAACAAAATTATAGGGTTGAAGGCATGGTGGGGCGAGCCATTGAATCAAGAGGAGGTCATTTGAATAAAAAATTTGAATATATTGAAGAATACTCAAGTCCATCTTCAAGCACGCATGGTCGAACAAGAAGAAGGCAAGAGCATGGTGAAGATAAGGGTTTGAAGGTTGATTTTCCAGAATTTCATGGAGAGTTAGATGCGGAGACATTCATAGATTGGATACACACTATAGAATCCATCTTTGAATTTAAAGAATATGATGATCATATGAGATGTAAGTTGGCTACTCTTAAACTTCAAAAATTTGCAAGATTTTGGTTTGATAATCTCAAGAGATCAAGGGAAAGAGATGGCAAGCCAAAGATCAAGTCATGGGAGAAATTGAAAAGGCACATGAAGAGAAAATTCATCCCAGGAGAATTTGAGTAAGACAACTTCATCAAAATGATGACATTGAAGCAAGGAAATTCAAGTGTGGAAGAATATACAAGGAACTTTGAAAAGTTATCCTTGATATGTGATGTACAAGAGAGAAAAGAACAAACTTGTGCAAGATATCTTCGAGGATTGAATTTCAACATTAGAGATAAAATTGAAGCTTCTCTATATGATACACTTGAAGATATGATCAAGCTTGCTATAAAATTTGAAAGGCAACTCAAAAGGCCTAAGGTATTCTCCAAACCTTCCTCTTCCTTGTCAAATGAAGCAACATCATCTTCAACTTTTATGCCATCAAATTCGAGCATTATCAATGAAGAAAAAGATATTAAGCCACGCATGGAGAACTATAAAGTTAAGGAGATTGAAGGTAAAAGTAGACAATGTTTTAAATGTAGAGGTTATGGTCATTATGCTAAAGAGTGTCCTAATCAAAGAGCTATGACATTAAGAGAAATTAAGGAGATTAAATGGGAAGAAAAAGAAAGTGTGAATGAGGAAGAAAATCAAGTATGTAATAATGAAGACAACCATGCTATTACTACCATTGAAGCGGAAGAAGGGAAACCTATGAGTAATATAAATGCTAAATGGGTGTTTCAATTATCTTAAGTGATGATATTGAGAAAAAAGAAATGAAAATCAGCATTAGCTTGGATTAAATAAGATGATAGAAATGAATAATATTGGCCAAGGGCAAATGGGAAATCCACATGCTTGGGAAAATGATAATAAAAAGATTGGTATGGATTAATGATGACTTCTACCCACAAGTGCACAGTGTTGAAGTAGCATGCAAGGTCGATTCCACAAAGACTAAGAAGTGAGCAATGAGATAGTGAAGATATCTCCTATGCCTAGAATAATGATAGGGGCGGATGATGCCTAACTCTAAATAAAAATAAAATGTGAAAACTAAATCCAACTATAATATAAGAACAAGTGAAATTCAATTAAAGAAAATGCTAAGGTTTCGGTCAATCCCAAGGTATGTATTGTAATGCTCCCTCGAGCCGCTATACCCTATTATCTATTAAAACTCATCTATCTCTAGTACGATTGCAAAAATAGGCAACACATTATTATGTATCATATTCCCTTTTTTCTAGTTGTAGAAGACAACTAACGTCTCTCGACTTTGTAGTTTGATTTCTAGTCATGCTAATGGAGTCTACTCCGACTCATTTCTCGAATCTTGCCTGGTTTCTATAAATAATAATAGAAAAGTGATCAATTTTCTCTATTATTTTAATTAAATTATTAGCTCAACACATAGGATAAGGAATTAGATCGGGCATTATTCAGATTCTCAACACATCCAGATCAGGGGATTTCCTTTCACCTCAGCATAGATCAATTAGCCAATCATGGCTTTCCTTAAGCTCAACATCTTAAAAATAAAGAATTGCATCAATTGAAAACAATGAATAAAATCTAAAGAAAAAAAATACAATAGCCTCTTTATTCAAGATGAGAAATTCACTATTATATCTGTCTGACTGTAAACAAAAAATTGAGATCAAAAGATGGAAGATTGTGGATGAATTGGAGGTGGGGTTGGATTTGGTGATTCCAAATAAGAAACCATACATATCTCTTTAGTGCTCTCAAAGCTGCCATCTTTAGATTCCATCTGTTTCTTCGCCAAAATGACTGAAAAATATGTTTATATAGACGTAACTACCCATCAACACAGCCATTTCAATTCTTCAACTTTACACATGTTTCGTATTCTTGCAATAACTTCTATTTTTCATGTTGGATTGAGCTGATTTTTGATGCATTGGAAATCAAAAAAAAGTATCTACAACTTCCATATTCAATATTTGTCCAAATTCAGATCGCATCATGTTTGTATCTTTAAGTCTTTAATCCTTTTCATACTTTGAGCACTTGCGTTTTCTTCAATTTTGTTCCAGCTATTGCGGTTTAGCTCCTTTTGATCCCATATTCTTGAAATACCTACAAAATATGATCAAGAGAAGTAAACAAGAACAAGTGCACCAAATTATGAAAAAAAAATCATGATACAATCACATTGAATCTTCATGTTAAAGTCCATATCATTGACATAATTCATGTCTATCAACTCCCCCATGCTTAACTTATTGGTTGTCCTCAAGCAACCAACACATATAAAAGCACATAGTAGAAGTGATAGGTAAAATTGAATTCCCTTTTCAAACACACATATAAAAGCACATAGTAAAGATTGTTCAAACAATCACATCACACCAAATCAAATCAACTCATCAAGACCCCAAAATTCATCAAAATGTAAAAACATAATTTTCAAAAATATTATTCATATTACATACTTAAGGAAGAAGTGGAAAGGTATTGTTGAGCTCTCAAATCAAAATCATGCAAAGAGGATCATGTAAGGATAACATGTTGCATGGGATGCAGGTAGCCATGAGCTAAACTCATACAAGACTCAAGTTTCAAACTAGCAACCTCATTTTAGGTATTGGGACACTCCTCTCTCGTGTTTATATTTATGAATTTTTTTTTATGTTTTACTAAGGTCCTTGAACTCATGAACATAATCACCTATATGCTTGCACAATTCTCCACCCCTATAAAGACTTAGAACACACAATAATCAAGAGGTCTTATTCAGGTTGTAATGGGGTCAAAGGTAAGAATGTTAAGATATAATTTTTTTTTTGGGCTACAAGCCTAGAACCAATGAGGTGTGATCACTAATAGTACACAAGTCTCTTTCACCTTTTCCATATTTTTTTATCCTTTCTTTAATAGTCTCAACATCTTCAATATGGGAAAACAAAACAAACCCAAATTTTGTTTTCTACACCATGATCATTCACCTTTTCATACCTCCCCCCATGCTTAAGATACACCATACTCATACCCTTTTCTTTTATATACTCATTACTCCACTAGCTCTAGACTAAGGTAGGGATACACAGATAAAGGTTACAGGTATGGTTAGAATAACAAAATAAGCCGAAAGCTCAAAAGGGTCAGCAAAGGATAAAATGTCAAGGTTAGGCTATTTGACTAATATAGCTTTTACAAGAAAAGAAAGTGTGCCTCTATCATCTTAATGCATATAATAAGTCATATGTAATTTCTAAGAAAATCATTGCATGTTCTAGTTTCACAAGCCATGGTGGGACATCACACACAAGAAAAATATTAAGGCTACGTTTTGATGATTTAGTCTTTAAGGCTCAAAATCTCACAAGGTTCAAAAACAAATGCTAGCTCTAATCCTTTAAATCATAGAACAAGTAACCACATTAGTTAGACTGCAATGAACCACGAAAAATTCGTAATACATATATGACCTTCAATTTCACCAACATAATTACACTCGTCCCTTAAAAATGCAACCAAAACTTTTAAGCTTCAAAAAATCAAAATCATTTTAAAGAAAATGTTAAGGGGTCTCAACAAGTCAACTTAACTTACTACAACCTCATTTTAAACATTATTCTATTATCATAATTAAAAGATCATTTCCCAATTTTATATATTTTTTTCAATATTTTCATTTTCTTTTCAATTCAATTTTTTTTAAAACATAAGAAATGCATAATAATAAATATAATTCAAGAAACATAAGCAAAGGAAAATGTAGCCCTACAATATCTCCCCCATGCTTATAACTCACATTGTCCCCAATGTGTTGTCAAGGTAAAATCGAAGAGAGGAACTCATATACCATATTTACTCAGTTGATGGTGGTGCAACACTGGCAGAATGTCCCTCGCCAGTTCTGGAGCCATGAGTAGTCTATAAGTGTGGTTGGGAAATCAAAAGCCCTAAAATCTCCCAACAATATAACACTTAGATATTTATCACTTGTTCATCTTTCTCCTTCCTATCTGTGAGTTAGTATAAGCTACAAAAAAAAAAACAAAAGTGAAGGAAAACAAAACTAAGTAAATGAAATCAAAAAATTGGGTTGCCTCCCAAGAAGCGCTTGTTTAAAGTCGTTAGCTCGACTCCATCCTATCTAATTTTTGTTTGTCAAGATAATAATGGTATTCAGTTGTTCAATACCACAACCATTATATGGTTTTAATCATTGGCCATTAACCATGAATGTTCCTTTTTTAGGATGCGAAATTTCCACCGCACTAGAGGGATATAATTTTACAACCAAGAATGGGCCATACCATCTAGATTTCAACTTTTGAGGGAAAACCCTCAACCTAGAATTAAAGAGAAGCACCTATTGTTCCTTAAAAAAATCACGCTTTGAAATTTGCTTATCATGTAACTTCTTGGTATGTTCTTTGTAAAGCTTTGCATTCTCATATGCATCAAAGCCAAATTCGTTCATTTCTTTCAATTGAAGTTTCCTGTGCTCACCTACATCACTCAAATTAAAATTTGGAAATTTGAATGCCTAATATGCTTTACGTTCAAGTTTGACCGGGAGATGGCATGCCTTCCCATATACCAAATGGCAGGGAACATGCAAATTGGAGTTTTGTGTGTTGTTCTATAAGCCCAAAGTGAGTCATCTAATTTGATAGACCAATCTTTTCATGTGACACTACCAATTTTCTCAGAAATCCATTTAATCTCCCTATTGCTTATTTCGACTTGACCACTTGTCTGACGATGGTAGGGAGTTGCCACATTATTCTTGACTCCATACTTAGCTAGGAGGGATTGAAATTATTGATTGTAAAAATGTTCCCTCTATCTATAATGATAGCTCTAGGTGTACCAAATCGCGTGAAAACATTTCGTTTCAAGAATTTAACAACCACCTTTTCATCATTCTTAGGAAGTGCCATAGCTTCTACCCACTTAGACATATAGTCCACAGCCACAAGGATATATTCATTACCAAAAGAACAAGGGAATGGTCCATGAAGTCTATACCCCAAACATCAAACAACTCACAAACCATGATATTAGTTAAGGGAAATTCATGTTTTCAGGATATATTCCCAATCTTTTGACACCTATCAAAAGCATAAAAAAAGGTGTGAGCATCCTTAAAAATATTAGGCCAATAAAAGCCACATTGTAAAATCTTAGCCGCAGTCCTAGTTGGTCCAAAGTGACCTCCAACCTCCCTACTATGACAATGTTCTAGGATGGAATAAATATCTTCATCATTCACACACCTCCGAATTACTTGATCAGCATAAATTATAAATAGGTATGGATCATCCCAGAAATAATATTTCACCTCAAAAAGAAACTTCCTCCTTTGGTTATATGAAAGATGTGTGGGTATGATGTTACCTACAAAGAAATTGGCTATATCAGAATACCATGGAGTAGGTGTGATTTGAACTTTGTAAAGGTGCTCATTTGGAAATTCTTCATTGATAGAATTGATTGGCTCTTCTATGATGTCTTGAGGAAGTCGTGAGAGATGATTTGCAACACTATTCTCACTCCCTTTTTTATCTTTAATCACCAAGTCAAACTCTTGGAGTAGCAATATCCATCATATTCTCTTAGCCTTAGCATCCTTCATAGCAAGTAAATACTTTATTATAGACTGGTTAGTGTAAACAATGACTTTATTCAACAATAAATAAGAATAAAACTTATCAAATGCAAATACTATGGCTAACAATTCTTTTTCTATATTAACATAATTTTCTTGTACAGAATTCAAAATTCTACTTGATGCGGGAGCAGAGTTGCAGGACACATCACCAACTAAGATGGCTACGCTACTCTACGTAGATACATAAACATGGAGGAGTATGCATGGCTTCATGTAACATTTGTTAGCTAGAGTAACATTTATGTCTAAGTACTAGTTATTGTTATTTACTTTTAGTCAATTAGTAACTAAATATTAAATAGCTACTCTTAAGGGAATCAATGCTTTTGGGAGAGAGTTATTGTTATTTACTTTTAGTCAACTAGTAACTAAATATTAACTAGCTAATCTTAAGGGAATTAATGCTTTTGGGAGGGAGTTATACTTTCAGTCAATTTGTGACTAAATATTAACTAACTAGTCTTAAGGGAATTAATGGTTTGGGAAGGGAGTTACTATTATTTACTTTTAGTCAATTAGTGACTAAATATTAACTAGCTAGTCTTAAGGGAATTCATGCTTTTGGGAGAGAATATGCTTGTAATCTTTTGAAAAGATGCTCGATTCCTTGGCTATATAAACCATAGGAACCCGAGTAGAAAGACACAACTTGAATAAGAAGAACAACCTTAAGCATTGCTTAAACCTGAATTCTGCGTGGATTCATCTCGTAACAAGTCGAATTTGTGTGAACGATTTGTTTCGAATCATCTCGAAATAAAACCGAATCTGTGTGAACGGTTTTGTTCTCGAAACCTTAATCTTTATTTCTGTGTGGTTCAAAGATTAATTTACCCTTCTACCTCGTGTTCCAAATCATCCACCCCTTCGAATCCCCATCATCAACCTCCATAATCCATACTCATCAAATACTCCATATAAACTCCATCTAAATCTAAAACTCTAACCGTGCACGCATCAATTTGGTATCAAAGCTAAGGTTGTGGTTAGAGTGAACAAATTATTTAAGATCAACCATGACAAGTCAAGAAGAAGATTTGAGAGATATTCTCAAAGCCTTGGCGAAAGATTTTAAGGATGTCAAGATCCGTATGGGAAGAATCGAAGCTTCCCAAGCACAAGGGTCATATGTGCAACAACCCTACCGAAGAGAGCCAATCGAAGTAGAGCATATAAGGAGAACATTGCATCGGTTGGAAGGGAAAGAAGAAAGTGTAGGAGACTACGGAAAGGCACATGAGTCCTCTAGGAGGACATATGATGACAGAGAGAAGGGGATCCGTTTCGACTTACCCGACTTTGAGGGTAATCTCGACCCGGAGTTGTTCCTTGAATGGTTGCAAAACGTGGAGTCGATCTTTGAGTATAAGGAGATCGATGATGAGAAGAGATATCGTATAACAATCTTGAAGTTGAAGAAATTTGCTAGAGTATGGTATGAAAATCTAAAACGAAGAAGAGAAAGAGAAGGGAAAACAAAAATCCGATCATGGGAAAAGTTGAAGAAGCATCTAAGGAAGAAGTTCATTCCGATAGAATATGAGCAAGAGAACTTCATCAAGATGACCACTCTGAGGCAGCGCCTACTCAGAGTTGAAGAGTACATCCGAGAATTCAAAAGGCTAACACTTGTATGTGACGTGCAAGAACGAGAATAGCAGCGATGTGCACGCTTCATAGGAGGTTTGAATATGAATCTCCGAGAGAAGGTAGATGTGTACCCATACGAAGTTTTTGAAGATTCGGCTAAACTAGCCATCAAGTTCGAAAAAAAAGTTGAAGCGGAGCAAGGTTCCAAGTAAGTCCATTAGTGTTCCGTACGGGTCAAATTTGAAAGGAGGATCTAAGCCACCAATGGTGCAATCCACAAACACCAATGTGGTTAGAAGATTCACTTGGGAGGAAGAAGGCAAGGTGCAAGCGGAGGAGAAGGTCCACAGGCAATGCTTCAAGTGCCGAGGATATGGTCACTTCGCTTGGGATTGCTCAAACCAACAAGTGTTATCCCTGAAGGAAATCGCCAATATGGAGACATGTGAGGAAAGTGAAGACCATGAGGAGGATGAAACCAAAGAACCGAAGGATTCCTTGGAAGAAGGAACCGTAGATTGTTATGTGCTGAGACGAGTTCTCCAAGTGCAAACCCGACCTCTACCTACTCAGCGGGAAAGACTTTGTAAGGCCAAGTGCCGAGTTAGAGATCGGGCATGTGAGATCATCATTGATAGCGGCTCATGCACCAACGTAGCCAGTGAGAAGATGGTCAACAAGCTCGGATTGGAAATAACGAGTCACCCCAGGCCATACTCACTGCAATGGCTATATCGTGACAAGGGCATATGGGTAACAAAACAATCTCTTATCTCATTCAAAGTTGGAAATTACATAGATACTATTCGATGTGATGTCCTACCTATGGATTCTTGTCATATTCTATTGGGGAGACCGTGGCCGTATGATAGAAAGGTTACACATGATGGGGTCCTCAATGAACACATCGTGTGTAAGGATCAGAAGAAGTACAAATTAAAACCAAACGAGGGTGAGGAGAGTTTGGGGTCCTCAATGAACACATCATGTTATTACTACTATTGAAGCGAAAGGAGGGAAACCAAGTTTTTTACATGCATCACGTTGATTATGTGGAGAATGATGTGCATTATTATCCCATGGTTTCCTTGTGTTTTTATGGAGAAAATGTTATCATGGAACCCTTGTATCATTCGAAGCAAAATGAAGAAAAAAACATGGTGAGTTCGAAGGTATATAATGTGCATGAAGACATATGTGATGTGAAGAAGCAAATGAACCATAATGCAGCCCATGCATTCGGTTTATGTTCATTGATGTGCGCTTATAAAGATCCAATGTCAAGGCTTAAGAGGCATTGGAGGATTTTCAAAGATAACTTTAGTGTGAAGGAGATATTCAAAGAATACAAGGACCAGTATCACGTTCAAGAATATGTCCTTTGGTTTTTGTTATTCCTCATCAAAGTTGTGAATTTGAGGACAAATTCAAACCAACCTGGGGAGAATGATGCGGGAGCAGAGTTGCAGGACACATCACCAACTAAGATGGCTACGCTACTCTACGTAGATACATAAACATGGAGGAGTATGCATGGCTTCATGCAAAGTTTGTTAGCTAGCGTAACATTTATGTCTACGTACTAGTTATTGTTATTTTCTTTTAGTCAATTAGTAACTAAATATTAAATAGCTACTCTTAAGGGAATCAATGCTTTTGGGAGGGAGTTATTGTTATTTACTTTTAGTCAACTAGTGACTAAATATTAACTAGCTAGTCTTAAGGGAATTAATGCTTTTGGGAGGGAGTTATACTTTTAGTCAATTTGTGAATAAATATTAACTAACTAGTCTTAAGGGAATTAATGGTTTGGGAAGGGAGTTACTATTATTTACTTTTAGTCAATTAGTGACTAAATATTAACTAGCTAGTCTTAAGGGAATTAATGCTTTTGGGAGGGAATATGCTTGTAATCTTTTGAAAAGATGCTCGGTTCCTTGGCTATATAAACCATAGGAACCCGAGTAGAAAGACACAACTTGAATAAGAAGAAAAACCTTAAGCATTGCTTAAACCTGAATTCTTTGTGGATTCATCTCATAACAAGTCGAATCTCTGTGAACAATTTGTTTCGAATCATCTCGAAATAAAACCGAATCTGTGTGAACAGTTTTGTTCTCGAAACCTTAATCTTTATTTCTGTATGGTTTAAAGATTAATTTACCCTTCTACCTCGTGTTCCATCATCATCCACCCCTTCGAATCCCCATCATCAACCTCCATAATCCATACTCATCAAATACTCCATATAAACTCCATCTAAATCTAAAACTCTAACCGTGCACGCATCACTACTTGTATAGTAAATGGTTCGAAAATTTTTTATCTTTCCTTTGACCCAACACAACACCAACAGAAAAATCACTTGCATTGCACATTAGTTCAAAGGGTCAATTCTAATTAGGAAATTCAATAATAGGTGCATTAATCAACTTCTCTTTCAACGTATTGAACTCATGCAAACACTCATCAAAAAAAATGAAAGTAGCACCCTTAACAAGCAACTCACATAGAGGCTTAGCTATTTTTGAGAAGTCTTTAATGAACCTTCGATAAAAGCCACCATGCCCTAAAAAAATCCTGACATCATTAATAGTAGAGCGAGGGGAAATTTTATTCAATTACTTCAATTTTTGCCTTATCAACTTCAATCCCCTTGTTAGAGATTTTGTGATGTAGAACAATCCCCTCTTGGGCTATAAAGTGAAAATTTTCCCAATTAAGGATTAAATTTGTGTATTCACATCTTTTCAACACTTTATCCAAAATATTTAGGCATGCATCAAAAGAACATCCAAACACAGAAAAATCATCCATACAAATTTCCATGAAATCCTCCACCACATCATGAAAAATTACCATCATATATCTCTGAAAAGTAGCTGGTTCATTCCACAATCCAAATGGCATTCTCCTCTATGCAAACGTACAGTATGGACATGTGAATGTTGTTTTTTCTTGATCCTCAAGAGTAATAGGGATTTGTATGTAACCAGAATACCCATCCAGAAAATAGTAGAATTCGTGTCCTGCCAGTCTCCTTATCATCTTATGAATGAAGGGAAGAGGGTAATGGTCTTTTCTTGTGCCATCATTTACTCGTCTATAATCCATAAAAACACGCCAGCTTGTTACGGTACATGTAGGGATCAATTCATTCTTGTCATTAGCCACAACAGTAATACCCCCTTTTTTAGGTACCACGTACATTGGACTAACCCACGCACTATCAAATATAGGATAAATTACGGCTGCATTGACTAATATATCACTTCTTTTTTCACCACTTTTTGCATCGTGGGATTAATTCGTTGTTGAGGATGCACCAATGGCTTACAACCCTCCTCCATTAGAATTTTATGCATGCATATCGATGGATTGATTCCTTTTAAGTCTGCAATGGTCAACCCAAAAACTCTTTTGTGCTCCTTCAATACCCTCACTAGCTTCTCTTCCAGCAACGAGCTCAAAGAAGATGAAGTAATCATTGGAAGAGAAGTAGAACCATATAAAAACACATATTTTAAATGAGAGGGGAGAGGTTTGAGCTCAAACCGAGGAGGCTCTTCGATGGAAGGTTTTAATTTTTTTATCTCCTCATGATCCAAGCCTCTAAGTGGCAGCCTTAAAAATCTAGGATATGAAGGAGATGCCTCCAAATAGTGGAATGATTTTGTAATGCTCTCATATTCCTTATGCTCACCAAGTCCATTTCTGAGACATGCTTCTAATGGGTCATCTAATCTATTCAGTTAAAAATACTCACTAATACACTCATCAATAGAATCAATGCATATGCAAGTATCTTCTTCGCAAGGGTGTTTCATGGCATCAAATACATTAAAAACAATTTGTTCATCATTAATCCTCAAAATTAGTTTACCCTCATGAACATCAATAAGAGTCCTACCTATCACCAAAAATGGTCTCCCTAGAATTACAAGTACCTCATGGTCCTCTTCCATCTCCAGAACAACAAATTCCACAGGAATGATAAATTTTCAATTTTTACCAGCACATCTTCAATAATACCATGCGAATACTTGATTGATCGATCCGCCAGTTGGAGAGATATGGTCGTGCCCTTTGTTTCACCTAATCCAAGCTTCCTAAAAATAGGAAAGGGCATGAGGTTAATGCTTGCAGTAAGATCACAAAGAACCTTATCAAAATGTAAACTACCAATATTGTAAGGAATAGTAAAAATCCCTGGATCTTTTAGCTTAGGTGGTAGTTTGTTTTGTAGCATAGCAGAAGACTCCTCATTAAGTTTAACCATCTCACAATCCTCTAGTTTCCTTTTGTTAGCTAAAATTTCCTTTAAAAAATTAGCATAACTAGGCCTCTAGGTTAAAGCATCAGCAAATGGAATATTTATATGTAGTTTCTTAAAAATTTCAAGAAACTTAGAAAATTGTGTATCCAACTTTTATTGTTTCAACCTTTGGGGATTTAGGATGCGAGGTGGAAAAGGTTTTACCTCATGATGCGAACCCTCACAAGGTGTGGGGTCATCTCTTACCTCCTTTTAAGAATTAGAAATTTCTATGGGCTGCTCATCAACTGCCTTTTTCTTACCCTTTTCTTCTAAGCTCAAAGATGGTATATTAGACAACTCTTTACCACTGCTCAAAGTGATTGCCTTTGCATCCTCTCGTGGATTCCTTTCTATATTGCTAAGGTTCCTTGGTCTCTTTTGGAGATTATATTTGCCAACTGTCCTACTTGCACCTCCAAGTTCTTCAAAGAAGCGTCCTGATTTTACATTCGAGTTTCTTGATTTTGGAATCTAGACACACTTTGGTTCATGAACTTAGTAATCAATTCTTCAAAACTTAGTTTTGCATCAGGGGTTGTGGTTTGGTATCTTGGAGGTGGTCTTACTTGACTTATAGCCTAAGTCGGGTTTTGATTTCTCTATGGAAAATTTGGGTGATTCTTCCAGCCAAGATTGTAGGTGTTTGAGTACGGATGGTTATTGGTCATGCAAAAATTTGACACAAAATTAGCCTACTCAGAAGATTATACAAAAGGGTTACCCACCTGGTACTTAGTGCTAGTGTGAGGTCCACCACATAAGTCACATCTCATAATTGGGACCTATATAGTACAAGTAGTTAAGTTAGCCACTTGTTTAGTCAAAGCATCTAACTGAGCTGAAAGAGTAGTGATGACATCGACCGAATGGATGCCCGTACTTCATACAAGGTAATCTCTCAACATGCCATTGATGACTATTAGCTGCCAACTCCTCAATAAAATTATAGGCATCTTCTAGGGTCTTATTCATGATTGTCTCACCTGCAGCTACATCAATCATGGAATGATTAATAGAAAATAAACCGTTATAAAAAGTCTGAACCTGTAGCCAAATAGGTAAACCATAGTGAGGACATTTTCTCAACATTTCATTGAATTGTTCCCATGCTTCATATAACAATTCTTGATCATATTGTACAAAAGTAGTAATATCATTTCTCATCTTAGCAATTTTTTATGATGGAAAAAATTTAGCAAGAAATTGCCAAGCCATATAGTAATTGATCCCATTGGCAAAGAATATAACCAACTCTTGGCTTTATCCCTAAGAGAGAAGGGGAAAAACCTAAGCCTTATAGCATCATCAAAAACCCTATTCTGCCTAAAAGTATCACAAATCTCAAGGAAATTAGCAATATATGCATTAAGGTCATCGTTTGGAAATCCTCTAAATTGAACTACTATTTGAATCATTAGAATAGTGGCCGGTTTAATTTTAAAGTTGTGTGCTTGCACAACCGGCCGTGTGATGCTGGAACCTGTACCATCTAGATTTGGGGTGGCTGTAATACCCCGTATTAATTAACCCTTAATTTAGACATGCAAGACTTAAAACTTGATTAGTAGGCGAAGTGAACCATAAGACTATTTTTTTTAGTGATCCCTTATTGTCTCGAGTAGATCCATAAATATTAAGTTATAAAAATAACCCAGATTAAGTGAAAGAAAGAGTAGGGAAGGTAAAAAAAATTCAAATTGAGGACGATAATAATACCGATAATAAGAAGAGAGTAATTAAAATAGAAGGAATGGCTATACCAATAATCTTTTATAAATAATACTTTTAATAATAATACCCATAACAAGGATTGTAAGAATCATAATAATGTTATCAATAGTTGCAAATAAAATAAAATGAGGGAAGTGGTAAAATAATGATAATATTGATCATAATAATAATAGTACCATGATATCTTTTTAGAGAAAATTAAACCTTGCTTAAGTGGTAATTATTTTTCCTAATAACCTTACTTGCTAGCTTAATATCTTAGGAGGCTTTTGCTAATCTTTTCCTAATTAAACCTCCGATAGGATGAAGGTATCAAATTATTGTATGTTTGTGGGAAATGGGAGCATGATGTATTTCTTTTCTACATGAATATCATGATGTATAAATTTACATGTGTTATCATGCAATCCTTTCATATGCCTAAGTAATATTCTAAAAATTTGACGAAGTGTATGTTAACGGTAACGAACTTGAATGATGCTAATAAAATGAGATAAATATGTCTAAGGTAAAATGTAGTTTATATAGGAGCATGTTTTAGTTCATTCCTACATGAATATAATGATGTGTAAATTAATGTGCTATCATGCAATCTTTTTATATGCCTAAGTGATATTCTTAAATGTGAAGAAGTGTATGCTAATGGTAACGAACTTGGATTTATGCTAGTAAAATGAGATGGGTATGTTTAAGGTAAAATGTAATTTTATATTCCATGATTGTGTTTGAGATTTATTTGTGAAAATTGTATGAGCCTATGCAATATTAAAAATGCATGCTAATAGTGTTTACATGTACCATGTATGATAAATGGTTAGGGGTATTATTGGATTTAAAGTACCATTAATTATTTTATGCTAGCGCTTCATGACAATTAGCTTATGTAAGTAAATTCGGTAATAAAAGTGAAGAAAAATGTGGTAGTTATAGGTTGAGGGGTATTTTGGTCACTAAGGTAAAAAGGTGTTCCAAAGTGGATAATTGGATTAATTAAATTAAGTGTTGGCCTTAAAATAATGTTTGGAACAATTGGACAATTGGTTTGAATATTGAATCAAATAATTATTCAGGCTATGACATAATGTCTAACCTTAGGCCGTGTTGGCTTGGAATGGTTGCGACCTCGTGGTCTTTAAATGTGACGTTGTTTGTTGATGGTTAACTAAGTTGAACTTTGTGAATCTTGACGTTCTAAAAGAAAATAATAACCTGGAATTTTATAAGACAATAATTACTTAAAGAGAAAGACTCAAGTTGGAAAGGAATCTCGTGCCTCGGACTTGGCCGCCGAGTGCATAGTTTTGGGCCTTCGGGTCAAGGGGCTCACTTCTGCTCTATAGGTATTCCATACACCCTATATGGAGTACGCGTACTTAAGGCCTTGAGTTCTGAGGTTTAGTATGGGCAATTGTTATGTCGTGTGGCTTCCTTGGCGAGCTTTGCCCTAGAATTGAGTGATTTATTTTGGTACCACCCTCCTTGACGGTCTTTGTCATGGATATGGGATTATATTCCACTTGGGAATTGCTATGAATTTTATAATCAAATTAGACACCCACCATAATACTTCTGTAATAATCGGAATAGGAATGACTTGACCTTGGTGAGATTGCTTGGAATATCACTATTTCTTCCTAATAGGCCATAGTGTATGGTCGTTGGTACGTTAAATTGATTATGAAATTATAAGCTTGCCTTAAATGCCTTTGATAGAGATTTTGACTTAGCTCGTAGTGTTAAATGTGATGTGGTTGTGTGTTTCAAAATCGTGGCCTTACATGTGAGTATATGTTCTCTTTGAATTCCGGACTTGTATGATGTTTTGCTACATGGGTATGCTACCACTTCGGAGGTGTTGTGATTTACTTAGTACGAGGAACTCGTACTAATGCTATCACTTTTCAGAGGAGTACGTCCAGGGCATGCGTTGGCTAAAAGTCTACGAGGAGCATCACCCCAGCGAATAGGTAGATTTAGGGAGCGAGTGAACCTTGCCCCTTTTTTCCCTTTTCCTTGTAATTTTTTGGACCGTAAGAGTGTAGGGCAGACCATTAATGACTTTTGCGTACTCTATTGTTATTTTCTAAATGGTTAGTCATTTAATTTCCTAAACAACCATTTGTCATAGATAATATGTCTTTTGCAAAACTCTTGATTTCGTAGTATACTCCCCTTATCTTTGGATGGGTTGATTTGTTTTAAATCTTAGCACTTGACGTAAGAATGGTGAGGAGACTAGACTTACATCAAGTGTGGTGGTAACACACACCGTTCTTTAATTTTTGCTTCTGCAAAGCAAAATTTAAACGAAATTTTTAAGTCCTAATTTTTGGTTGTTATAGTGGCATAGTCTTTAAGAGATCTACCCATTGGAGCTTGTACTTTTACCGGAAGTGGTGCCTGTGAAAGAGTCGGATTGTGTTGTATATTTGGATTTTGCACTTGTGGAGGATGTATGCCTTGTGCATTAAGAGGTTGTTGGTTCCCGATGTTTTCCATGCCTTCCACACATCTATCTAATCTATGCGACCTATGGAAGATCCTCTCAATCTCTCGATCAAATGGGAGTAACTCACCCCCACAAGAGCGGGTCATGCACCAGAGATCCTGTGCAAAGTCAAAAAACCACTCTAACAAACTTTAAAAGGATTTGATATAAAATAAAATAAATAGAAACAAAAATGTCTAAAACAAAGAAAGTTTCTCGGATCCCGAGGTCCCTTGTTGCCAAGTCCCCGGCAACGGCGCCAAAAACTTGATGACTTATAACCGCAAGTGCATGGTGTTGAAGTAGCATGCAAGGTTGATCCCATAAAGACTAGAAAGTGAGCAATGGGATAGTGAAAATATCTCCTATGTCTAGACTAACGATAGGGGCGGATAATGTCTAACTCTAAATAAAAATAAAATGTGCGAACTAAATCCTACTATAATATAACAACAAGTGAAATTCAATTAGAGAAAATGCTAAGGTTTCCGCAATGTGATAGAATATTTACCCCAATTCCCAAATTAAAATACTTTGTCATGAATGCCAACTAAAGTATGTATTGTAATTCTCTCTTGAGCCACTATACCTTATTATCTATTAAGAATCATCTATCTCTAGTATGAATGCAAAAATAGAGCATTATTATGTATCATATTCCCTTTTTTTTAGTTGTGGAAGAGAACTAACGTCTCTCCACTTTGTGGTTTGATTTCTAGTTATGCTAATGGAGCCCACTCCAACTCATCTCTCGAATCTTACCGGGTTTATTTAAATAATAATAGAAAAGTGATAAATTTTCTCTATTAAATTATTAGCACAACACATATGATAAGGAATTAGATTAGGCAAGGTTTAGATTCTCAACAAATCTGGATCAAGGGATTTCCCTTAACCTTAGCATAGATCAATTATCCAATCAAAGCTTTCATTAAGCTCAAAATATTAAACATAGAGAATTGCATCAACTGAAAACAATGAAAAAAATCCAAAGAAAAAAAATACAATGGCCTCTTTAGTCAAGATGAGAAATTCACTGTTCTATCTGTCTAACTGGGAAGAAGAAATTGAGATCAAAATATGGAATATTGTGAATGAATTGGAGGTTGGATTGGATTGGGTGATGCCAAACCTTATATCTCTCTTTAGTGTTCTCAAAGCCGCCATCTTTAGATACCATCGGTTTCTCATCCAAAATTAATGAAAAATATGTTTATATAGACGTAAGTACACATCAACACGGCCTTCTCAATTCTTCAACTTTGTGCATGATTTGTATTCTAGCCATAACTTATATGTTTCACTTTTGATTGAGCTGATTTTTTATGTGTTGGGAAGATAACAAAAATATATACAACTTTCATACTTTGAGCGCTTGAATTTTCTTCTATTTTGTTCCAGCTAGCATTTTAGCTCCTTTTGATCCCATATTTTTGAAATAACTACAAAATATGATGAAGAAAAGTAAAAAAGAACAAGTAGACTAAATTATGAAAAAAAATCATGATACAATCACATTAAATCTTCATGTTAAAGTCCATATGTTTGACATAATTCATACCTATCAATTAACATAAGAAATTTCCTTGCTTTCTTTGCTTGGCCCTTTTATATCACCCATTTTTATGAATAAAATACTAACATTTTATAGTGAAAGAAAGTAGAGTTGAGTATGAGTGTCGGTTACTCGATCCTCGATTAGCTATAGGGAGTTTGTCCGCCTTAAAGTTTTTTGGTGCCTTAAAGCTTTGCCTTAGGGCCAGATCATAAGAGATCCTAATACCTTACATACTCTACACATGGATGATATACTAGGGAGTATCCATACTAAAGAACCTAGTTACGTAGGGTGTTGGTTTTCCCTTTCACTTATATCCATATAGGTTGGATTTAGGGTAGACTTATGTGTATTGTGGTGTTTGGCATCTACCATGAAATACATCCACTTTGGTGATTGGCGTTGGCCTAGACTTTATGTCCCTTATTTGGTTAGGCTTCCATGGTGTGTGAACCTTAAGTTAGTGCGTAGTCCATCGCTCGATGCTATTAAAGTATGGATAGTAAATATTGGTTGATAATTTATGAATGATGATAAAAATGAATAAAGCTAGGTTATACACTTGGCTAATGGTAAAAATGAGTAATTAGTTGTGGAATGGAATATTTTTTAATGGATTAACTAATCTCATATATCAATACTTAAGTGGCATATCTTAAATATTTGAGTAATTAGTAATAAACCCCTGTATGTTGTGGATTCTCATTAGTAATAAACCAATCTTAATATATTATATTTTATTGAGATTACATGATATCATATCCCTATGTACTCTTACCTTCATACATATATGTATGCATGTTGCATTTTATTCCCATATATTGTAGAATTCGTATAAATGTGTTTATACTGAGGGAGTAACTTGGCTTACTCAGTATATAGCATACTAATGTCCCCATTTGCTCAAATACCTATTCATTCCCATGAGTAAAGGACCATGTGCAAGTCTTTATATATGGTAAGTAAAGGGCCTACCTCTATTGGGGTAGAGCTTGAAAGTAAGGATATCTAGAAGGTTTTGGTTGGGTACATGTCAAATAGGTTTTCAATTTCGAGTCATACCTTAATTGATTTTATTGTAGCTCTCTACTTTATCTACCAATATCTTGTAATTAATTTTTTTTGAACCAATTAGGGTCCTCCGATATAAATACTTTTTAAGTCGTTTGAATAAGATGTTATTTTGAGCACTCTATTGTTTTATGTGTTTTGGTTGGTTAAACGTTGTATCTAATATGCAGGAGTCAGTGGATGTCTATCATATATTAAGTATGGTTGCAACACCCTATTTTTCCTAAGTATTTTCTACTTTACAAATGTTTTACGAAAATTTATTTTTGTGAAAAATATGGAGTGTTACAAATTTATAATTGAAAATTCATGTATGTGGATGTCAAAAAAATAGTACAACAATGCCAAGCATGTCAAAAATTTCATGGAAACAAAATTCCCTTACCTTAACTCTATAACAAATTATATGTTAGTGGCTATTTATTGTTTAAGTGGCTAATTTTTTTTATCCACTTAGCTATCGCAATGATGATGCTTTGAATAAAGTTTACAAAAAAATTTATTAGTTTAATTTGATGTTTTTCTAACTAACAAAATTAGTGAAAGTGTTAGAAAATAAATATTTTTTGAAGTTGCTATTGATCAATTTATAAAATGGGTAAGTTAGAGGCCCTACCATAGGTTACTGAAAAGTGAACGATAGAGTTTTTTTTAGAATAATATTATACACTGGTAAGATATAGAAAAATGGAGTTTTAGGAGGGGATAACATATTTGGCCATTGAATAGATGAAACCATAAAAATTTTGTAGGTTTGGTGTTCCATAAGCTATTATAACTAATAGTAAGCAAAAGTTACAGAATAATAATTATAGATAATTTTGTGAAAATTTGGGGAATAAATATTTTATTTACTTCGGTAGCTCATCCACTGTTACATTACATTGAAGAATCTATTAAGTGGGACATTTGATATCACTATAATGAATCCTTAATTGGTTTCAATATAGTTTAATGGTTAGTTCAACATGAAAATAAAGAATATCAGCACAGTTGAGCTGCCAATTGAATAGGGCCAAGTAAGGATGTGTAGATGTCGTTCTTAGAATATTGTGGTTTGTTAAGAAAATTGTAAAGAACCTAAAAAGACAAATTCCAATAAATTTAGCCTTTTGATTTGAAGTAATTGTACTAGGAAAAAAGAATCAAAATCATATAGAACAAACTAATATGATCTTAAAGATAACGAAGAGGATAGTCACCTCAATATTGAGAGGTTTAGTTAGTTTATGGAGTCTAATCAATCAATGGTGATTGCAATATACCCTACATTGGTTTCACACTACATGAGTGTAATAAAGATTAAAACTGTGAGAATTTAGGGTATTCTGGGATTCTTAATACAACAAATATTTCATCCTCGACTCAATGGAAAAGACAAAGATATATATAAAGTTTGATGATAACCTATTATGATGTCATTTATATGTTAAAGTTATGAAAAGGTTATAGATTATAATACGAAAAAGAAGGCATGTTAAGATCCATTTTTTTCTTCACTATAAGCCTTAACCTCTCTAGAGTCTTTAGAAACTAAAATGCCATCTAAATCATTGCTATGGTACAAGTGTTTATTATCTTTCCACAATTAATCAAACTCTACAAAAGTCATAGTGTTGGTGTACACCACAATGACACCATAATCGTACCACTAAGATTGAAACTAGTTTTAATAATGTGCAAACTATTCTCTTCCTAGATAGTTTGCTATAGCTTCATGACTATGCCGTAGTTTGCTTTAGTAATGGCCTTCTCATTATATACTTTTACATATTTCTTCCATGACTTCACTGTGTGCTTAACCTCAAAGTAACATTACTTAATGTGTGTTAGCTCTATATTATTAATCATCTCCTTATCAATAACTAATTTATGTAGTTGCTTGATCTCAACATAATGCTCCCCCAAAGTTTTTATCTCTCACATCAATTTGGATATATAACAAGTCATCATGTCACTATGCTTTTTACATCTTTAGTGAGGGTTTAATTTACATCAGCGTACATCTAGAACTTCCTTTTATCAACATGCCACTTTTCTTTGAAGAAGTTAGTTGATTAGTTACGTTTTCCTCTGTACAAAGGTTGTCTTCTAGAGGGAAATTTTCAAGTTTCAGCAACTCCATATTTGCTCTGGATACTTGTTTTTGCTTTTGATATAATCTTTAAAGCTATTAACCTTGGCCTTCTACATGCGTTTATAAGTTTCTTGCTTGGATAATATTTCCTAAAGGGGTTCCATCTTAGCTTTTAGAATTGATTGGGCTTCTAGTGGTGCTTCAAATTTTCCTCTACATATCAAAAATGTCAAGCACTTCGAGATAATAGATCAAAAATCTTCTTCCATATAACAAGTTGTTGTACACAATACATAAACGATTATTTAAGTTATTAAATCATTGAAATCTTGTAAAATTACATAAATAAGGTTAAGAATGAAGCAATATGTGTAGGTGAGGTGGAAGATAACTCTCATTACATTTTTAAAATGTTTTGCTTCCATTATCTAACATTTTTGTATCATTTAACATTTTGTAAGACTTTTAGACCACTTTTGGCATTAAACATCTTCCAAACCTTTATAATTTGATCATATTTTAATTATTTCCATTTCTAGGCATTTTTAAAATTTTAAATGGAGATTTATGATAGAAAAACTTATTCAGTACCCCTTTTTAATGCATGCTTTCATTTTAATCTTTCATATACACATTTTATCCAGGAAAAATTTTTGGAAAAAAAAAATTTGTTTCTTAGTAAATGTGCATAAAATTTGAAATATTAAAATATCTAAAACTATCCCTAACTAAATATCCATAATTTTTTTCAATCTTTAAATATCTACCACAAAAGTTGTCCTTTATATTTCTAACCATGATGCTATTGCTCCATATTAGACAAAAATTGCCTAAAACATGTTTGGGAAATATGTTATAAAAAAAAAATTTATAATGAAATATTCTAACGTGCCTTTAACACTCTCTATGTTTTTAAAATATTTTGTTTCAATCGTTTCACCCTTCTACCAATTTCTAGTCTTATAAGATATCTATGCCACTATAGACCATCAAAATTCTTCTAAATGTTCTATTTTGACCATATTTAAATACTTTAGCTTTTTTCTATATATCCTATTCCTTGTTAAAAATTTAAATGAAAAATTCTCAAAAAAAGCTACTTAACACCCTTTCCTAATTGTCACTCACATTATAAGCAATAAAACAAGTGTTTTAAGTAACAAAAATTTTAAAAACATCAAGGATACTACTATTTAAGAATATTTAATCTAAAAATGGATTAAAAAATTTTTGTAACTATTTTTAGAAATTCACAAAAATTCAGCAAGTTCTTGGCATAATTAGTCCCCAAAATGTTTTTGAAACAAAAAATGTCCTAACTATCTAAAATATGTTACTATCTTGTAAAAATATCTAAAATAATAGTTAATTTTTTTAACAACTATAATTTCATTCCATGATTCATCCGATTTTTTTTTCTTATTTTCCATTTTAAAAACCAATCTTGTAAGTTATTATGTATCTAAACTTTAACAAAAAATGCTTTCAACCACTATTCTTCTTCAAATTGTAGTATACGTATCTCCTTAGAACATGATCCTTCAACTCCAATCCTTTCCTCCATTATTTGGCACTTTTTTGGATTTTTACTTTCTTTGTTCTTAATGTTTTTCACTTTAATGTTTTCCCAACATAATTAAGTGTTAAACATTAAATAAAATGAAAGAAAATTGTCATGAGTTCTTCCTTATTTTAATAAATCATTCCAAGTAAGGTTAAACAAGTTTGGCCTAATATGGACTTTAGTGTATTTCCTTCTTAGATAAAATAAAACTTGGTGTATTTTGTGATAAATTATTTTGGAATAGATTAATCAATGGTCTTTATAGGTGTGCTTATTCCACAACATCATTATTAAGTATCAAATTCATATTCTGTGTGTTTATGTGATTTTAGGGTTTTAGGGTGAATAGTAATAAACAGCAATAAATAGTGAAATTTTTTTAAGAATAGTACAGTTTCTTTATTCCGTGTTTTGTTTATTTACATATTTCCTTGTAATATTTTGGTTCAGCATGTTTCATATGTCTTACGTGAATGCATGTGATAAGCTTTTAGTTATAACACCCCAAAATCACGACTTGAAAATTTTGTTTAAATCTTGCTTTGTGGAAGCGATAATACAAAATAGTGGTTGTTACCGCCACACTTAACATAAGTCCAGTCTCCTCACCATCCTTACTTCAAGTGCTAAGGCTTAAAACAAGTCAAACCAACAAATTTTGAGAGAAGTACAATATATAGTCAAGGGTTTACAAAGAAAGATTATCCATACAAAAGGACCATTTAGAAAATTAGTGACTAACAACTTTTAGAAAATAAACAAAAGGGCACACGATGGTGAAATAGTGGTTTACCTTACACTCATCCGATCCATCATATGTTACAAGGAATGGGAAATAGGGATAGGGTCCACTCACTCCCTTAGCCTAACTAATTAACTAGATGATGCTTTACAAAATTCTTCAACCGTTGCATGCCACAGATGTACTCCTCTGAAAAGTGATAGTATCAGTACGACTTCCACATACTGAGTAAACCACAACACCTCCAAAGAGGTAGCATACCCACATAGAAATCATCATAAAAGTAAGGCATTCAAACAAAGCATACGATCACATGCAAAGCCATGATTTAATGAGACAATTCCACATCACAGATAATGATACTAGTTAGATCGAATCCCTAGAAAAGGCATTAAAGACATGCTTATAAATCTCACAACCATTTTAACTTACCAATTACCATACTTTATAGCATAATAGGGAGAATTAGTGGCATTCCATAAAATCTAACCAAAGTCAAGTCATGCCTAATCTAATTATCACAGAAGTATTATGCTGGGTGTCTAATCCGGTTATATCATTTATATAACAATCCTTGAGTGGAATACAATCCCATATCCATGACAATGATCATCAAGGAGAGTGGTACCAAAATAATTCACGAGATTACAAGGCAAAGCTTGCCAAGGAAGCCATACGATATATCAATCATCCATACTAAACCTTAGAACTCAAGTCCTTAAATATGCGTACTCCCTATAGGGTGTATGAAATACCTATAGGGTAGAAGTGATCCCCTTGACGAAAAGGTCCAAACTATACACTCGGCAACCAAGTTTGAGGCACGAGATTTGTCAAGGAGGTGTTCGTATGCATAACAAATTTAATAAATAAATCCTAATTTCCAAATACATAGTATATGGCAAGAAGGAGTCGAACCCACAAGGAATGGAATATAATCAATAATTCTGTAATCGATGTTAAAACCTCGGTTATGCAATAACATATAATTCTATCATCAATATCTAAACTATGGATAAATAATAAAACATTGTACTCACTAATTAACTAATAAGGACAGGAAGGTATTGATTATGGAATTAGGATATCAAATAATCATGGAGAAACGAAAGATTCTAAATGATTTAACGTTGACCTGTAGAAACTCATAATAATTCATCTCTTTGCCTTCTCTTAATTCTAATAAATTGAATAAGCTCTCAATTTATCATCTAACCAATTAATAACCTAGGTTAAGAACACTAGATTCAATTAATGGCAGCATTACGAATGGAAAGCAGTCAACTACGACCATAATCACACAAGCTCGGATCATGCAATCGAACGAATTAATGGACAAGATTAATAATTAATCTTTTGCTACTTTGGAAACGTTAATTAACAATTACGTGTTAATTCCATTATCCTAGCGTAGATTAAGATCTAAACTAGATAGGTGATCAGTCTAATTAGTTTAAATTCTTAATCTATGATGCGAGATCATTCAATTCCGTCCATCAATTCAATTAAATTTAATTTAGAATCATGAATTCAAAATACGTTATCATATCTGAAACCCTAATTCCATCATCAAATCCTCCTACCTTATACTATCTACATAATTGCAATAACACACAATTAAATGCAATAATCTATAATTAACATCAATGCTTATAAATAAATTAACAATGAAACACCAAACATAAGAAAAATAATAATGCAACAAAGAGAATTGAATTACATTCAATCAAAAATCAAAACTTGCAATTAAAAGAGGAATGGAGAAGAACTTATCGAATTGAATTGCAGATTTTTGATTGTTCAATTGAATACAATGGAGAGAAAGTGAATTGGAATTACAAATTACATGTGGTATCTAGAGAGTATAGAGAGAAAGAGATAATCCCATTCTCGAACTCCCCCGAACCACACTCTCGAATGTTCAAAATTTTGAAATATATCGGGGAAACGTTGCGCGAACGGTTACATAATTTGAGAAAAACACGGTCCGTATTCAAAAACATGGGACCCCCGTGTTTTTCCTTGAACTCTCGGCCAAATGTTGAATTTTAAATGCTGAAATTTTGTGTGCTGATAGAAAAACACGGGTCGTGTTTAGGAAACACGGGGGGGCCGTGTTTCTTGTTCCTTCATTATTTCTTCATGAAATTTCAACACAATCTTCCCTTTGATATATATTCTTCATTTCTAGTCTTTTCTTCCATTGATTCCATATCTCTTGATGTGTTTTTTGTTGTCTTTTCTCTTTCCATCGATTTCTCCTTTGAATTTTTTCATTTTTATCTTTTCCTGCAAAATCTATCCAAAAGAGAAAAACTCGAGAAAAGATTAAATGTTATAAAAATAATGAGGAATAAATGACATTTTTACTTACCAAAATAACATATAAATCTCATATATCAGTGGTACCGAAATAATTCACTCAATTCCAAGGCAAAGCTCACCAAGGAAGCCGCACGACATACCAGTCGTCCATACTAAATCTCAGAACTCAAGTCCTTAAGTACATGTACCCCCTATAGGGTGTATGGAATACCTATAGAGTAGAAGTGAGCCCCTTGAACCAAAGGCCCAAACTATGCACTCGGCAGCCAAGTCCGAGGCACGAGATTCCTTTCCAAACTTAAGTCTTCCTCTTTAAGTGATTAGTGTCTTATGAAGTTGTAGGTTATTAATTTGAGAACAACAAGGTTCACAATATTACAACTTAGGTATCAATCAATCAACCAAGGGACCACGAGGGTCACAATAATCAACCCCCAGATGTCAAATCCAAAAGACTAGGAGGGTCACAACAATTCCAAGTCAACAGGACCTAGGGTAGGCATCATGCCATAGCCCAAATAATTATTCGATTCAGTTATTCAATCCATTTTTCCAATTATTTCTAAAATTATTTGGAGGCCATCTCTTAAGTCAACTAGCCCAATTATTCACTTTGAAAAACATTTTCACTTTTATGACCAAAACACCCTTCGATTTATAACTACCACATTTTCCTTTACTTTATTACCAGGTTTATCTCTATACAATATTTGTCATGAAAATGCTAACATAAAATAGGTAACGATAATTTATCATACAATAACTTCTTCAATACAACAAAAGACCATATTAACTCTGAGCGTTCACCACACATGGTACATATATACACTCTTAGCATGCATTTCAAGTATCTCATAAAATTCATGTAATTTCCACAAATAACTTTCAAATACAGACCATGGTATATAGAATTCACATTTTTACTCCTAGAACATGTAACTCATCATAATCACCATTTAAACACATTAATACTCTAAGTTAACATCCTATACGTCCAAATTATCCAAGGGACACATTTTAATCCATTTATGGGCCTTACCATGAAACATGAAAAATTTTCGGTTGGACTCTAACCCTAAAAATGAACATTTCTTTTTATCATAAATCCATACATATTTTCATAAGCATACACTCTTCAATTTTTAGAATACTACCTAGGCATATAAATATTATCATGGTAACATATATTAGTACCCTAAACATATACATTTATTTTTAGCATAAATCCATATATGCTGTCATAGGCATGCACTCTTAAATTTTTAGAATACTACCTAGGCATATAAATATTATGATGGTAACATATATTAGTACCCTAAACATGCACATTTCTTTTTAGCATAGATCCATATACGTTATCATAAGTATGCACTCTCAATTTTTAGAATACTACATAGGCATATAAATATTTGCATGGTAACATATATTAACTTACACATCATAATATTCAGATAGAAATGAACTACAACATGCTTCCATTTCCTACAAAATACAAGTAATTTGGTATCCTCAATCCAGCATGATTTTTATCCCAGAAAACTAACCTATCATTTTCACACAAAATTGTATCGTCTACGGATTAGTTGGATTTACCTTTAAACTAAGAAAAATAATACCACAAAGAGCTTTTTCTAGGGTTACCTTAAGTGGGTTTGAGATTACCTAAAAATAAATAACACCATCCACAACTATGCATGCATTAGTATCTATGCTAACGAAAATAATAAAATGACAACCTAAGTGAACTAGTAGCCGAAATATGATGAGGGAAATAACCAAGGGATCTGGTGCATGGAATTTATACGAACCACACAAATGGGAAGATGGAATACTTACACCAAAATTAGTCACTTCTTAGAGAAGTGACACACAAAGGAAGAGGGGTGCCTAGCAAGGCTACAAGTTGGGTGATTCTTGGGAAGAAGTTTGGTGGTGAAAGGGAAAAGTTTTGGGGTTGCAAACAAGAGTATGTAATGCTGGAATTAAGGGGGAGAAGGAGAGGATTTTTAGGGAGAAAAATAGAGGACAAAAAAGGAGAGGGAAGGAGGGACTTGCTGCAGGGTTGGAACTTAATAAAGGAAGAGAAAAATATAGGAAAAATGGGTTGCTACAAGGTGAGTTGGGTAGGATGTTGCAGGTTGGTTTTTGGGGATGGGGGTGTCAAAGCTTGGGAGAAGTGAAAGGGGCAGGCTGGATGCAAGGGAAAAGAAATTTGGGTAGGTGTGCAGGTTGAGAGGAGGAGACGTTGAGGGTTTCTAGTTGGTGGGAGGGCTAATTTACGTGAGGTTTGGGGCTGCATGTGGCTAGGTGACGTGATGTTTGTGGCTGCATGTGGCTAGGCTATTTTTCTGGGATTTTTTCACGGTGGAATGGCGTGGGAAAGGAGGAGAGTAGGGAGGGTGATGGGCTGCTGCTAAGGGAGGGGAATGGCTGCAAAGCTAGAGGATAAGATAGGAGGAGTGCAGGGTATGAGAAAAGGTGGCAACTTACTGCATGGGAGGGGTATGGTGTGATAGGTTGGGGGAGTTTAGGCTGCAATTTAGAGTGGAAAAAAGGTGGGGATTGGTTCAAATTTGATTAGCAAAAACGTCCCAACGTATTAGGGTTTTAAGAGTATGGTTACTAAGAAAAAATCCTACCTATTCAAGGTTTTATTTTTCACCATTATTCTCCCTAATAATTATTAGAATCAATACTATTATTATTAGTGTTATCACTACCACTCCTTATTATCATAATTATTCCTAACATTATTATTCTTACAATTATTGTTATCGGCATTATTTTTAAAAGTGTTACTTATTATAAGGTTGTTGTTATTACCATCCTTTCTATTTTGATTACTATTTACTCTCTTCTTATTATCGTTATTATTATTGTCATCAACTTTTATCTTCCTCTACTTATATATACAATAGTTCGGGTTATTATCATAATTTAATAACTACAAAATTACTCATAACGGCAAGATGCTCATTCCAAAGAGAACCCTATGATTTATTACACTTGCTAATCCAATTTTAAGTTTTGCATATTTAAATTAAGAATTTATTAAAATGAGGTATTACATTAGTAGATTAAGTTTACTCAATATACTTAACATATTGGTTATATCCTTGTTTACTTTTTTCCCAAACAATTTAGTGGAGGCCAACATCGTTGAGTACAATGTTTTTTTTAATAGAACATGCATAAGGTGTTAGCAATTGAATAGGGTATCTAGTACACCTTATCAATACATTTTTTGGAATGCAAATGCAAATATTTTTCTTCCTTATTTTTGATACATCTTTCTCTATATCCCTTTAGTTTTGAGTTCTACTCCTTTTTGATCTTTCAATGATTTTTATATATTCTTCTCCTTTTAGTATGTGTGTTTAAATATATATATATATATATATATCTAAAATCCTTCCTATATTATATATTTCTCTTATCTTATGTTTGAATATTTTAGCCATGTGCTTTATAAAGGAAAGGAAAGGGAGCAGGACTTCTGTGGAATATGGTGATAATTAAAGTGATCACATAGACACTCCAAAAAAACCCTAAACACGAACAAGTAGTAAGCAACAAATAAGAGTTGATCCTAGAGACATTGTTATTTAATTTATATTTTTCTATCATTAAATTAATTATTTAACTGTTAAGTTTTAATTTTTTTTACTAATAATAGAAGAAGGGAAATAACAATTAATAGAATAACTTAATAACAATAATGTCATAATAGAGGTCTCAGACAAATTTAGCAAAGGAATATCAACGGATCATCGAATAATGTAGCCATGTAGTATATTTGATGTTAAATTATTAAATCATGGACACGTACACTTCCAAGCATCCCTTTATACATGTAAACCTATTTCCACACTTTATTTATTTCTTAACCAATTAGTAACCTAGGATACGATCTCTAGATTTAACTAGTTGCAAAATTAACGTCTAGAAAGTGGCTAAGTGGAACCATAATAGTGGTTAACTTGAATTATGTAGTTCTAATGATTAATAAACTAGATTAAAATATCATCTGTCTTTATAGATTAAGCATCCTTTTTTCTACTTTTGTATATAGGTTAATAATTACATATGAACTATATTATCTTAGCATCTGAATAGTACTCAAATTAACTAGGTGATGAAGCTTGATGATGAAGCCCTAATCTTGGATTTGTGATCATTATAATTCGTTTCTTTATCCAACAAAACCCTATGCACAACAATTAAGTCCAATTCATATCTCAAGGTTAATAATTATCTAACATTAATTATATTCCTACTAGATATTAATCTAGCCAAGCATGGTGATAAAATAAGAAAATGTAAAACCTGAACATATAAAAATTAAATTATATTAGAAAGGATGAACAAAATAACCCAAAATAAACTAACATACACAAAATAAAAAAAATCAATTGAATAAAAAAATTATTATAATTGCATTAAACAAAAAAAATGTACAAAATAAAGGAAAGAAACAAACTAGGAGATTGCACCAACATAAACACGAATGATCTTTCCTACTTTAATTACAACACTATAAATTTACTAAATCTAATATAAGAACCCTAATATCCTGAAAATAATGAAAACAATGTTGAAAATCTAATGGTGTTGTTCTTCATCTCCATTCCATCTAAGATATGTTGAATATATAGTTAGAAGGCTATATGAAACAGATCCAAAACATTACAAAATTATGGTATATATTAGTAAAATTATGCCCCCATATTTGTACCCTATAGATATTCATGTATGATAAGTTAATGATGTATGTTGGAGGAAAGCCAAGAAATATGGCCTACATATCATAAATATAGGGTCCCTATATGTTTTTTTCTCATTAATACTAAGGATGCATATTTCTTTCTTCATTATTACCTTATCTTGATTTTTTTACACATGACTTCTCTTTCAGGATGTTTCATGATGTTACATCTAAATTTTACATGTACCCAAGCTTGGTTCCCTTATATTCTGCTCCTTTTGGTTAATTATTTGCCAATATTGCCTGAACTCCACCATATCTACAATATGAGAACAAAAAAGAAAGCTTGGCTAAAAGGGAAATTTTTTCATGAAAAATATTGAAAATAAGGTCAACACACATTAAATAATACATTAAAATATGAATATATAAATAACACACATGTATTTGATTTATCTATTGAATTAGAAAAAATTATTCTAATAATCATTTAGAAATCGTGGTGCTACATTCAAGGGTTAGTTAATTTTTTGCTTGAAATTTTTTTATTAGAATAATCATTGAAGCCCTTAATATTGTTATATATTTAAACATTAACCAAAACTAGCAATAAAGTTATAGTGGCTTCAAAGTCTAGCAAGCATTTTCATACCACTTATTTCTAGTTTTACAAGGTATGGTGAAAATACATGGATCATTGCACTTAGGTAGGAGTCTATGTTGTAAAATCACAGACACATACTCCCAGATACTAAGTTTTACATCCCCTCTCAACTTTTTAAAGTTGCTACACAAATATTTTAAAAACTTTGCATACCTATGCACATACATTTTTTAGCCTATAAAGAGAATTCTAACTACCATCTTCTTGAAAATTTCTAGCATCTCTTTTTATGAACATGCTTCTTATCTAAGCTTATAAAATAGTAAATGGAGTAACAAGTTTCTAAAGGTTAGGATAATTAATTTTAGCAACATTAGGAGGTTTTTCCTCCTTCTCCTCTTCTAAACTTACTGATGCCTCTTCTTCTTATTTTTTCATATTATTATTCTTAATTTGTTTTAGACTATCTAATCATTTTCCACTCCTACTGGTGATAACATTCCTATTTTCTAAAGAAGTCCTCTATGTTTGACTAGAGAGTTTTTGAGGAATTCTATGGTCACAATTTTCTTACATAATTTGCCAACTAACCCACTTGATTTTATTCATTCTTTTTGACATTGTAGGGTGTTAGAAGGTAAGGGATTAATGATATCCTCTAATGACATACCTATAGATTGTTATGGAATTGGTTTTGGAGAAGATTGCACAAATGGATGTATTTTTTGCTTTAGAAAAATAAGTTTTGGCTGTACCTTTGTTCATTTTGGTACAATGGTTGTGTTTGATTATTCCCATACCATTGGTTTTATGATTCCCCCATCATAGGATATAATTAGGATTATAGAGATCATAATTTGGGTTTATCTAAGGCCCACCTATTGCATTTACTTATTCCGCTTCTTATATAGAAGCATAAGCATCCATAGCATGGCCCACATATAAATAAGATCAACATACTAAAACAAAAGATACCCATTTCACCACCATTTCTACTAAAGAAATTGAATTATTTATCTTTCGATTAATATCTACTACATTTGACTCGTACACTTAGTTAGATAAAGCAGTATTATTTCTAGTACCAAAATATTTTAAATTAGACTCCATAATAGATATTAGACATTGAGAAAGAAATAGGATCATATCTACTAATGCTCCCCACTAACACCATGTACCACATAATGATCCATAGGTAATAATACCCAGCAGAAATGATGGAATAATAAATTTTCACTAATATGATGGCGAGGAAAAAAAATATTCAATCTTAAATCTTTCCCAATACTCATGTAAGGACCCTCACCTATGTTACACAGTACCACATATTTCTTTCCTTATATTTGTTACCCTTGATGAAGGAAAGGACTTTTGTGGAACAATTTTTCCATATTAGTATAAGTATTAATAGATCTAGAGGGAAAATCATATAACCACTCCATAGACACATTATTTAAAGGGACAGTAAATTCTTTTAATTTACATTTATCTATGCTCACCCTAGTCCATACTAGAGCATTCTATATGAAATTTCTTGGGAATCTTATTTAGATAAGTAATATAGCTTTATCCTGAAGTGCTAAACCTATGTAGTATTAGAGACACAAAAGTGGCTAAGACCATGTTGGAGCAAATGGCATGAATTTTTTGATATTTTCTTTGAGGAGATCTCTAGAATGCTATAAGTTCGAGTGGTTTAGTTCCCCATGGAATTGGATCCAGGAATAGAGCCAGTGTCTAAGGCTCCATATTGTATGTCATCTATGGAGATGAAAGTTCTCAAGGATCAGCTGGAAGATATTTTTGAGAAGGGTTACATCTAACCAAGAATATCGTCATAGGGAGTACTAGTGTTGTTTGTAATGAAGAAGGATGGAGCCTTAGATTGTGCCTCAACTATTGTGGATTAAACAAAGTGATGGTGAATAATCTTTATCTACTCCAAAGGATCTGTGACCTACTTGATCAACTCAAGGGAGACATGGCGTTCTTTAAGATTGATCTTTGATTAGACTATCGTTATTTGAGGATAGCTAACCAAGACATTCCTGTAACCACTTTCTATATAAGGTATGGCCATTATGAGTTTATAGTAATGCCATTTAGACTCACTAATTTGCCTCCAAATTTCATATCCCTAATGAACCAAATTTTTGTCCCTTCATTGACAAGTTTATAGTGGTGTTTATCAATCATATCCTCATCTACTCTTATGTTTGGGAGATGCATAAGCAGAATTTAAGATAGACTTTAGTGATGCTAACATCACACCAACTGTATACTAAACTCTCAAAGTACAATTTTTGGTTAGATGAATTAGAATTATATGGTTATGTGATCTCTAAGGATGGCATAGTAGCGGATCTTATGAAGATTTGAGTAGTTTATAAGTTACCGTCACCAATTTCTACGAAGGAGATGTATAGGTTTTTGGGGTTATCCGATTACTACCATCACTTTTTGGAAGAATTTTGTAAGATTGCTCGACTGCGAACTCAACTTTTACATAAAGTTACATAATTCCAATGGAATGAAAAGTGTAATGAAGCTTTCAAGGAGTTAGAGAGGCATTTAACTTCAGCCTTAATGCTCACATTGCCAAGTGGGTCTGATAGTTATGAGGTGTATAATGATGCTTCCAAGTAAGGGCTAGGTTGCATGCAGATGCAACATGGAAGAAAGGTGGCATATGCCTTACGATAACAAAAGGTACATGAATATAACTACTTGATGCAAGACTTAGAGCTAATTACTATATTTGAGCTCTTAAGATCCAGAGGGACTATCTCTATAGAATTTAGTGCAAGTTTTATAATGACCTTAAGAGCATTAAGTACATCTTCACTCAATTGTAGTTGAACCTAAGACAACACTAATGGTTATAATTAGTCAAGGACTATAACTTGGAATTAACTTACCGTAAGGGTAAAGCTAATGTAGTGGAAGATGCAGATAGTCGAAGGGTATATTATTCTTTAGGCATAATTATATTGTTAGATCAACTGTGCCAAGAGATTAGGAAGATGTAGATTGATCTAATCACTATTGGGTTTCTAGGGGCGAGAATGAGCTCACGTGCCATAAAACCTTCAATATTTGAGGAGATCAAAACTAGCCATGTCTGTGATGTTAAGCTTGTAAGAATCTAGACTAGTATTATAGAAGGTAGAGCCGAAGTAATCTAAATCCATAAAGATGGCAATATCAGATAACATTGCAAGTGGTATGTACCATAGGGGTGTCTAAAGCTTAAAAAAAGATCCTTGGGAAAGACATTATACTCCTTACTCTATGCACCCTAGAAGAGATAAGATGTAAATAGACTACCAAAAAGATATATTGGTCGCTTCACATGAAGTTAGAAGTGGCCGAGTTTATTGCCCGATGTCTATTCTCTCAGATTGCTAAGATTTAGAACAAGAGACGAGCGTGGTTAGTGTGACCATTGGAAGTTCATAAGAGGAAGTGGAATAATATATCAATAAACATTGTGGTTGGTCCTTTGATGACCTATAGTTGTTTTGATTTTATGTAGGTCAATATGGATCATTTGACTGAGTTAGCCATATTCATATGCATGAAGGCAAATTGGAGCATAGAGCAACTAACTGATGCCTATAGAAAACATGTGGTGAGATTTCATGAATTTCCAACGGACATTCCGTCTAATTAAGACATTAGATTATTGTCACACATTTTATAGTAATTGCAAGCTGCCTTTGATATAAAATTAAAGCCGAGTACAACTTTTCACCCAACTACAGATGGCCTAACTAAGAGGATCATCTAAACTCTAGATTAGAAGGAAGTTTGGAAGAGTGTCTAAACTTTATTGAGTTCTCAATTATTATACTAGTGTCAAGAGGGCACCTTCTAAAGCATTGTACCAGCGAAAGTGCAATAGCCCCTCATGTTGGAACACATCAACAAGATGCTCATGCTAAGACCTAAGATGATTGAGGAGACAACTAGGCATATCTATGTGATTTAAGACTGGATGATAGCCTATTAAGAATGACAGAAGAGCTACACGGATCAGAAGAGATAAACTGATGGCTACAACGTGGGTGACAGTGTTCTTCTAAGGGTCTCTCTCACCAAAGGAGTTATGAGGTTTCATAGGAAGGGTAAGATTATACTGAGGTACATTGGACCTTACGAGATTTTGGACCACGTCGTTGAAGTCGCTAGATCTGAATGAGTCTTAGACTTATGAGCAGCAACTGGTGACTATTCGAGACACCAAGACTAAAGAGATGCACATTAAGACCATTCCCTTGCTGAAAGTTCTTTAGTCACTGTAAGGTATTAAGGAGGATACTTGGGAGACCGAGGATGAAATCTTAGCTAAGAATTTAGTGTTGTTTTTTTTACAAGATGCCTTGACATGTATTAGTTACTAAGTTTTTTTTTACTACATCTCATACCAAAAATGGATGGTCAAACCAAAGTGACTAATAGGATATTAGGAACATTATTACGAGCATTATTCATAAGAGTACTAAAGTTTGGGATATAAAACATGCACATGTTGAATATGCATAAAAAAGGATTCCTTCTAGTATAACTCAACTGTGTCCATTTGAAGTTCTCTAAGAAGTGAATACTTATTTTTCTACTATATATGAAAGACCGTAAAAATATTATATATGGTGAAAATAATGCCAAATTAAAATTTTTTGAAAAAAAGTAGAAGAATGGCGAATAATAAACATACAATATATAGTATTTCAATACACTCTACAAGGTTTCTCTACATCGACTACCAAAATTTTTTTCTTTTTAATTTGAATCTCTCTTTACATATCATGTGTATTTGGTGATGATGACTCCTTTCTTTGTTTATGAGCTTACAATCTCAATGACCCTTTAGGAGATGATTTGCACTTTGCCTAATTATCCTCTCTATGTTTATAAAACTACAATCATAATGACTTCTCATAGGCATGCTAGACAACCCACCTCTCTGCACTTGTGCTTAAGACGATGTGTTTGAATGAATACAATAATAATCTTCATTACATAGCATATGAAATTGGGTGAGGTTTTCTTTTTTCTTAGCTAGATAATGCAATTGGTTATGGAAATCATAGAAGATAGTACTTAATCTCTAATTCACATAGACGAAGAGATTGAGGGTTTCAAGATTAATTGTTCACACAAATTTTATTAAATTTGATATGAACTCACACATAATTCATTACTTGCGATTTGCATTAAACTTCAATTCGATCTTAATGTATCTATAATTGTGGGTTCTATGGCCTTAAGTAGCCAAGGTTACAGATTACAAGATACTTACTAAAAATTATAATTCTTTAAAAGATACCTAGCTAGAAGATACTACAATATAGAATATGCTAAAATATTCTGGAATATAGAATATTCTTTAAAAACATAGATTCATGCTACTTCATTCTCTACCTATTATCTAACTCTACAAATTAATTAATTAATTAATTTAATCAACAGATATGCACATCAAAGCTACATATTATTTCTTCCATACATGTAGCCACACACTCTATGCATGCCATGCACATGCACGTATGGTTAGTTGCTTGTATGGTTCGTTTCATCTATAACTAGCAACGTAACCAACCATTTGTCTTCAATTTTGTGGGAGATCCTTTCTAAATGTAGAATAATTGGTTCCATAATAATGAATGCCAATTCTTAAGTGTTTACTCCTACACCATGTATATTAGTGTCTAATAACTCTTATTTATAGTTCTAAAAGATGAGAAAATTTGGCACTGACTATTGGATGTAAAAATTACTCTAAATATCATATTATAATAGGTAAAAAAAAATATCAAAAATGCCTAGACAAGTTAATATGTTTTTAAACTAGTCGATAAGTTTAAATCTAGTCAAATGGTCCACTATTTTTTCATTATTGTGCACATTTATAGAAAAGACCGTAACTTGAGCTACAATGCCCATAATTGAGTACCATCTTTTTTATATAAATTAGACATATTAAAATAAGTTTAGAGAATTTATCATGTATTTTACCAATCATATCATATGCTTAACTATGTAAAATAAATTAAATTTAAGACAAAGTTTTCAAAAAATAATTGAAAACAATTTTGATGCATGAAATCACATTAAGATATTTCAAAATAATTTTTTAATGGGATTAGAAATATCAAAATTTTAAAATATCTAAGTACTGAATATATAAATCATATGTACATAAAACTCTAAAAGTGTAAGATAATATTTGAAGCTTTAGTCTTGGAATCTTGAGCACAATTGCTTATCCCTTCATGGTATGTGTATTAGACATAAGAAAATTGAGGTACTTAAAGCTAAAGTCTTTTTTTGACCTATTTGTTGATTTTTGGCTTGTGCTTTGGATATATTTTGTAAAATTGATCTCCTTAGCACTCCTTGACTTAGTTAAGTGTTGAATACTTTACTTTTATCTATTGTACACATGCACACTTAACAAGGTAAGTCAAATCTTAATTGAGTTTCTCATTGTAAAAACAAAGGTTGATTAACCTATGAGGCTAAGAATGTCCCTCTTTTGATTATGACAAAAAAATGTTGGTAATATCATAAGACATGAAATATATAGCTCACATAATCATCTACATTAAATAATTAATATCTTACTCATGAGTTACTTATCCCAAATCTTATTCTTATTTATGTTGAGTATCATTATTATTACTCTAGTGGAATTATCTAAAGTATCTCTTGTGGACAACACACCTAATCCACTATTATAATCTAATTGAATGAACCCAATACTTCATAGGAAAAAATTACACTTCAGCCACTATTTTTAAACAAGTGGAATGGTCTAAAGTATCTCTGTGAAACAACACACCTAAGTCACTATTATTTTCTAGTGGATAATACCCATAAACACCTCAACCCAACTTATGTGATCTATCACTTTAAATATTAGAATCTTATTCATGATTGTCTTGATGAGTACAAAAACATAGTTAAAGCAAGCCATACATCAAAATATAAATAAAATGACTATTCTCTCAGGTTAAGGCGCTTATTTTTTCCCCAAATATCTTAAATTCACAATTTTTTCATATCATCTCTAATTTTTATCATTTATCCACCAAATTCCATATATTTTCCTCATATTACTATATCAAATATATCCCTAATTCATGTTCTAACATATTTATCTTACACATACGATAATAACCCCACTTTAGAAGTTTCACATGTAAGTCATAACATTTATCATAAATTGCATTTACTTTCTAATTTAATATAGATCCCTAAACTATCAATATTAAAGACATATGAGAAAATTTTGGTTAATCCATAACAATTTTACACGTGTGATATTAACATTACCGTTTTAAAGTTATTTTCCCCAAATTATAATATTTTCTCCTTTTGAGGAGCTTATGAAATTCATAATCACTCTAAACACTCGAAATGAGAATATTAGAATATTTTTAATCCATATAACCCCATAAAATACTGAAATTCCTGTATTAACCCATATTAACCCGAATGCCCTTAAAGATAGCTGATAACTTTTATTTTACAAAAATATTATATCTTCAATATTATTATTTTAAAATCCTCCATTTATCATCATAAATCTTATATACATTTATTTCCTATAATCATACTTCATTCGGATCATATTATTATCCCATATGTTATACTCATCCATAATATAAAACTTAGCATAGAAACCTTAATATCAACATATCTTTCATCATTTTTACTCTCTTTCTATCATCTTATCTGTATTATTATATCATAACATTAACAACATGCAGTTAACTATATATTCACAATATCATGATTATGCACATAACCATACAAGATTTTAACACAAAACCCTAAACATTAGCTAGTATCCTTAAAAAAAATCTTTTATCTCTAAGCATGCTTATCTTATTGCGCCTCATCTACAACTTTATATAGATCACCATTATAACGTAATGATAAAATTTTGTAATTTTATGGTAATGTAAGGGTGAAGGAAAGGAGAACACCAAACCAAGTCTAAAAGGAATTATCAATAAAAATTGATGCAACAAGGAGAGGTTTGGTTGTCTTGGTCAAAAGGGGGTGATTATTTCTATGTCTATTACCAAGGAAGGGGTAGTTTTAAAGGAAATGGACAAAATGGAGAGGTAGGAATTGGTGATAATGGGCGAAGGTGGATCAAGTGATGCGGTTATAATTATTGAAGTTGGGGGTGTTGTTTAACTAATTTTGTGCGTAATGAAAGTGGGTGCTTCTGTAACACCCCAAAATTTACATACTTTTTTTTTTATAACTTAAATCGTAAATTCTGGAAATTTTACCGCCACACTTAGTACCAGACCGGTTCACTCCTACCGTTCCAATACTAAGTGCTAAGGCTAAAGAAACAACTCAGTAAGCATTAAGGGATAGTCCAAAATCAAAGATACGGAAATCAGGTACGCACAAGTCTTTATTCAATTCCGAATACAAGGGTGGTTTTTCAGGAAAGAGAAATTAACTACAATAATGAAGTAGTTTCGAAAGTACTAGTTATAAATAGATGAGATAGTAATAATAAATTCAAAGGAAAACCGGCCACGTCACTCTGATAATCGATCCAGCCTGATCATCACTTGTCCCCACTGGACGTCCCATAGATATCTATAGCATCATAATACATATCTCCTACCTGCACGAAATCAGATGGGCCTTCTACTCGTTGGAATGAGCAGCACCCATGAAAAGGGTGATCAGTACGCTACGTACTGAGTAAGGTAACCGAGCGCTAAGGTCATCATATAATCACATAACCCATGCAGAATAATGAAAGGCATAATCATCAACAATAACGCGTAAATTCAAAAGAACGAACAGGTGGAAATGCCAAGATAATACTTATAGTTTAAATTAATTACTTCATTAATCCTTTATCAAATTAATTTCACACCACATTCTTTATCAAGTCCATACGATTACGGGAACCCCACTATTTTAGCCGGTGGATCGGTCGTGAGGGTACATGTCCTCCCACTATTATATGCCGGTGGATCGGTCGTGAGGGTAACATACCCTACCACTATTATATGCCGGTGGATCGGTCTGGCCCCTTTGTCGTACGGTGTTCCACTGTAAGTAATTAGTGTCTTCTCATATCTTAACAACACATATAGTTTGGTTTGTTGAGCTCGGGATCCCCCACTATTATAGCCGGTGGATCGGTCGCGAGGGTACATGCCCTGCCACTATTTTAGCCGGTGGATCGGTCGCGAGGGAAAACATTCCCTGCCACTATTATGCCGGTGGATCGGTCTGGGCCAGGCTCAACATCTTCCACTTTACGTAATTAATATTTTATGTGTCTTATTTATAAATCATCAAGACTTGCACGTCCGCCACCCACTATGCTTACTCCTCATCTTAGGTCGACCCCTCCAACCTTAGTTAATCATCACCACTATAGTTAGTTATGACACACTCTAGTACCCATGCACAACCCTAGCTTCCATGTAAAACCCTAACTCCACGTAGACCATGCCTCCATGCAAACCCTAACATCATACCCTTTTGTGTTAAACTATATCACCCCACTATTTCATGCAAACTACTAACACCATACTATTTTGTGCCAACCCTAGCTGCATGTAACTCCATGCAGAACCCAAACTCTTATGCAACCCTAACTCCCATGTAACTCCATGTAGAACCCTAACTCTTATGCAAACCTAGCTCCCATGTAACCCTAACTCCACGTAAAAATATATTTCCATGCAAACCCTATTCTCTCATGCAACCCTAACTCCACGTAAAAATATATTTCCATGCAAACCCTATTTCCCATGCAAAACCCTAATCACCAAGCCACCTCGTCAATAATTTACAACTCCATCATTATTTTACAATCACATCATGCATGTCTTGAAACCACATTATTCAACAATAACAACATCAATGTAAATATGTTTCTCATGCCACCATTTATCCACACCAACATGCTTCAATCCCATAATCATGCTATATTAATAACAATTATACAACATTCACACGAAATACACCATAACTAACATCACATGGCATGTATAGCATAAAATCACATAATACAAGTATGGCCTTAGCACCCCTTACCTAAAACGTCACCTGTCTTGGAGCACGCTCCTATACCACTTGAGGACTTTGGTTGGGCTCACCTACTATGTGAAAAATACTAGGATTAGGTTTTCTCTTAAGAATGCTATCATTTCTAACTTATCCCAAGAACTTATTTTTAATTAAAAATTATTATATTAGAATTGACTCTACCACATACTAGTGGAATATTAATAATAAAACTAAGGCAGTTCAAAATAAAAAGGTGATATGAGGGTTTCTGCCCTTCACCAAAATAATATGATTAAAGATAATAATAATAATAATAATAATAATAATAATAATAATAATAATAATAATAATAATAATAATAATAATATATATGCTTTAAAATTTAAAGTGGGGTTTCGACCCTACTTATAACTAATGACCTAATATTTATTAACATTAATAATAAAATTAATAACTTATATAATGATATTGAAATAATAAAGATAATGATAATATTATTATTAATGGTTATAAGAACAATAGGAATAATAATACTAAAATACATAAGTGCGGATGTTAATACAAAATTTAGGGCCTAAGATTTCCAGAATAATTAATGAAATGTTAATAGTAATTATTCTAATAATTATAATATTAATAATAATAAGAAAAATGATAATAATCATATGATAATTCAATTAATATCTTAAAATTCGGACCTAATAATAAAATTATTTTAATAGCATTCTCCACCCTGCAAGTACAACTCTGCATAAATTTTATATCAAATAATAATAATATTAATAGCAAGGAAATTATTATTATATTCGAATAGTTACCAATAAATAAAATAAAAAATGGAATAATTTACAATAAATAGTAAATAATGTCTAAGGAGGTCTAGGATTTCACCTTGAGTCGGTAGGAATGGGCGGCACCGACGGTGGTTCACGGAGGTGGCCGGAAAAATGATCTAAAAGGAAAAAGATGAAGAAAAAGAGAGAAGGAGCAGGGGAAAAATTAAAATAAGGTTTTGATTCGGTAGAGGAGGATTAGAGGGAGTTTTTGGGTGGTTCACAGGGCAGTAAAAGTGGCGGAAACGGCGAAGGACGGCGGCTTAAGGTTTTCTGGGTGAAAATTCCGACGGGGTGAGAAGAAAAATTGGCACGACTATGGAAGCCTACACAAGAGGAATCGAAGGTTAAAAATGGTTTAGTTATCTAAAGAAATTTTCGGGGAAGAAATTGGAATGCTTCAGTGGCGTGGAGGTTGAATATAAGCAGTAGGGGAAGCGTCTGAAGTCATGGTGGCGGCCAGCCCCTGCTTAGGGTTTTCGGGGGAGAAAACTTCAAAAACTCCTACAACTCGGCTTTTTATAGATAGTGAATGGTATAATAGGGTGTTGAAGCTCGACAGGGAGGTAATAAGTGCAAGAATTTGGGTGGCCGGTGGCTGTAATTGATCGGCCATCGTTTGGGTTACTTCGAATTTTCGAGAGACTGAGGAGAAGAAACGAGCGAGATTCAACGTCCAATAATTATGCCGAATTACTCCTGGAGTTAAGAGGAAGACAATGAGGCAAGAAATGACCGGTATTAATCATCGAAGCCGAAGAGGCCATTGATGGGGTCGAAGGTTTCGTTGCAGCGTCGGGGGAAGACAGAGGGAGAAGGAAGAAGAAAGAAGATGGGCCGGTCGGCCGAGGAAGGAAAGAAAAGGGGAGAATCGGGCGGGTCGCGCGCCGGTTGAGCCCTCACTTAACGAGACGCGGCGTCTCGACCTACAATCGCCCAAAACGCCGCGTCTGACGCACGCAGGGAGAAGGCCAGCGCCGCTGGGCCGCGGGAGAAGAAAGGAAGAAAAAGGAAGAGGATTGGGCCGCGCCTGGCCCAATCGGCGGGAAGAAGGAAGAAAGAAAAAAAAAGGAAGAAAGAAAAGAAAAAAAAGGAGAAAAGAAAAAAAAGGAGGAAAAAACGAAAAAGGAAGAAAATAAGGTTTTGGGTTTAAATAAATTAATTAGGATATTTTGGGTATTTAATTTAAAATATTTATTTAACAAAAAAAAATATTAAATTCCCTTTTTAGGCTAGTTTCGGGTTTTTAAAATATTTTCCATAAATTCCATTTTAATTAGTAAAACCCCTAATTTTCTTCCACTAAAATATTTATAAAATTAATATTAATTTGGAACTATTTTATCCTCCCTATTTTAAATAAAATAATTTATTTTGTTACTTTCTAAACTAAAATCCTTAACTAGCTAAAATACCCAAATTTCTCCTAAAAAAGAATAGTAATAAGTTTCTTCTTAATTTGTCCTAATTAATTTCCTTTTATTTTAATTAAATAATTTATATTTAATTAACTATCAAAATAAATTTTCATTTAAATATACTATTTAAAATTAGAACTTTTTGGGGCATTTCAGCTTCTATGCAAATGGCTTAAGATGGTAAGGCGGTTTCAATTTTTTGTTCTGAATAAAGGGCATAAGAAATGGTGAGATAGTCTTGTGGTAGTGGGGAATGAACGGAAAATGCTATTAGTTTTGATGTTAATGCCTCAATTTAGCTCATCAGTGGTACATTTTTGTTTTTGATTTAGAGACAATTCAGAGGGGAAAGAAGAATGGAGGAAGGGTATGTTGGTGGTGAAATATTGTTTGATTGAAGTCATAAGGAGAAAGGAGGTTCTTTCAGGTATTAAACGTGCCTTATATGCACATACACACATGTAGGAAAGGAGTAAAGGAAGAGTGGGAGGTGGTGTGATTAGCCAGAATTCATCATCCCAAAGCCTTATGTTGAGCAAGGGGGAGTTGAATGGGGTAGGGGTAAGCTAGATAAACAGAGTCATGCATAGATGGGAAAGGGAAGGGAATGGGTCCAGGGTAAAGTATAAGAGCAAATACAAGAAAAAGGAAAAGGAGAGAAGGGAAATGGTGTGGTTTTATATCTATGTTTAGGTAAAAAAAAACTAATCATTTAGGTTAGGATATTGGGATAAATTAGTTAAGTAATCATCTAGGACTAGTTTTAGGTTAGAAAAGATATTAGGAAATAAAAATAAAAATTAGGGTTAGTTTGATATTTAGGATATGGAGTTAGGGTAAGTTAGAAAACTAAATTTCTCGAGTTTAGTATTATGTTATGATATTAATTATTTAAGATTATGGCCAACTAAATATTAGAGTAATACATCACGACCATATTAAAAAAGACTTTGTCCCTGAAGTGAAGATATCAAGGTTATGGAATAAGAGAAAAATAATGTAACGAAGGTGATCTTAGTTGGTAACTCTACTACAGTTGACACTATACTATCTTAGACAATTCCATTATTAGATAGAGAAACTCAAAAGCTATCACACCTAAGCTAAAATGTTTGGGATGTACCACATGCGTATCCTTATCGATGTTTAAGGAAACCTTTTCTACTCTATGGAGGTGCTAAAGAATCTTCAAAAGTGGAACTTAACTTGATCGGTCCATTGAATCATAGTATCAAGATTCCTTAATGGTTTTTCTTCATTGGATAATGAACCATCATGATAAATCTCATTTTGTCTATATACTTCCTCAGTTAAGAGATTTAGAAGACATTATAAACTCGGGCCAACTATTTTTGAAGCGCTAGGTGGTATGCATCTTCACCGATAATATCAATGATATCATAAAGACTGATGTATATTGGGTTTGTAATACACATCAGCCCAAATCTGTCCACCCCTTTTGTGGGTGAAACACTAAATAGAACTCTATCTTATAATTTAAATTTTTCACTTTGTACCTCTGATCTAAGTAAACATTCTACTGATTCTGATCTACTTTCATTTAGTCATTGATCAACCAAACCTAATGAGTCTTCTCCTAAATAAAATCTATCCCAAGTACAATAGTCTCACCAATGTTTCTCCAACATAAGGGTATCCGACTCTTATGTTTGTATAGTGCCTCAAAAGGTACATCCATATGCTAGCGTAATAAATAATGTTGTATAGGAACTATGCCAACTCACTACAAACCTCTTATAAGTGTCAACTAGCTGATCCCAACTCTAGTCAACTTCAACAACAAAAACACAACTAAATAGAAGATAAAGTTATAAGGCACAAAACTTGATTACATGATTATTCAATGTATTGTAAGATTAATGTTTTGTGTAGCTTTGATATTTTATATATAATTTGTATTGTCTTGTAACTTATAATTATAGGCCTATATTGTAAGTTATAAGGCACAAAACTTGACTACATGATTATTCAATGTATTATAAGATTAATGTTTTGTGTAGCTTTGATATTTTCTATATAATTTGTATTGTCTTGTAACTTATAATTATAGGCCATTATATACAATATAGGCCTCTACTACTTTAGTGTTTTATTTATTAGGCTGGTTAATTTAAGAGTGATTAGTAAAGGGTAAACTAGGCCTACATAGGTGTGTATATCTATAGTAATACCTTGTACATTCCAATAATTTTATATTTAATGATAATTAAGAGAGAATTCAAAATCTTCTTTCCTTCTTTTTATAGTTATTATCCATGAGAGTTTAGTTATTGTTTTCTAGAGAAATTGTTTTTATTTATCTATACAAGGGAGTGCTCTTGTTGAAGATCTAACCCAAGTGAATATCATTTTGGGTGTTACACCAATTCTAAGCATTATTTCTACTCTAAGAAGCAAGATAAAAGATTCTCCGTTGTTAAATAATGATTCCTCTATTATCTTCCACATCACTTGCTTAATTATTATGATTTTATCATAAAACTAACATGTATCTTTCTATTCTTGAAGAAATGGAACGAATCATACTGACACATAATTTTTTATCTACTAGATTTTTAAGCGAGTGTACTTTTTACACCAAACATAAGGAATGAAGAAAAGAAGGATGATTAACAAACTTTAGGTTCCACTAGAGTACCTTTCTAGATCACTAAAAGAAAATGTAAATACTTTATTGGAAAAAACTATTCCAAACATATATTAATAAAAAAACAAGTAATTTTATGGCAAATAACATACATAGTTAGGGTTTACAACACCAAAACATGTGAATCAATCTTAGGGAATGTGAACAAGTGATGAGTTAGAACCACAATTCAAATCATTTTAAATCAAAAGTAATTCACTAATACATGAAATAATATAAAATAACTAATACCATCACCATCGAATCATAACTATTTTGCTTGAATCATCACCACCATCTTTCCACCAAATTCAAATGTTTCAAAACCTAATACACCATCATCAAGTATTTTTCTAATTATTATCTTCACTACCAAGTCATATTATCACCAATTTGAGAATCCCATTGTCCCACACAGATCAATTTTTGTTTCAAAGTAATAAATTGGTGCAATTGCAATCAAGATCCAATATTTCTTTTAAGATTCATCAAGAAAGTGTTCCATCTTCAAGAATCTCTGATAGTTCATAAAAAAATCAAAATGAGTACTTAAGGGTATATTTGGGAGTGTTGTGTTTGGTTCTTAAGAAGAAGGATGGAGAACCAAGGAGAAGACTTGTAAGATTTTCTCAAGACCTTGATGGACAAAATCAAGGAGGTAAAATTGCTAGTGGGGAGAATAGAAGCTTCCCAAACCCACAAGTCTGATGTGTAGCCACAAAACCAAAGGAAACAAGTAGAGGAAGGGCACATGAAAAGGGCACAAAACCGGGTGGAAGAAGAAGAAGAGAGTGTGGGAAATTACATAAGGCCACATGGCACATCCAGGAAATCATATGATGACACAAAAAAAGGAATCTGCTTTGGTCTTTGCAACATCAAAGGTAATCTAAGCTTGTAATCTTTTCTCAATGGTTGCAAATTATTGAATCAACTTTTTAGTATAAAGAAACTAATGATAAGAAATAGTACCGAATAGCAATATTAAAGTTTAAAACATTCTCTAGAGTGTGGTATGATAATTTCAAATGGAGATGAGAGGGAGAAGGAAATAAAAAGATTAGGACATGGGAAAAATGAAAAAAACATTAGAAGAAGAATTTTTTTCCTCGGGAATACAACCAAGAAAATTTTTAAAAAATCTCTACATTAAGGCAAGTGTTACTTAGAGTCAAAGAATACACTCAGAAGCTCAAAAGGATAGGTCTACACTGTGATGTCCAGAATGAGAAGAACATAGGTGTGTATGATTCATAGAGGATTTAAATATGAATCTTTTGGAGAAGGTAGTGGTGTGCCTATATGAAGTGTTTGATGACCTAGCAAAGTTAGCCATCAAGTTCAAGAAACAGTTGAAGAAGACCAAGCTACCAAGCTAGTAAACCAATGCTCCATTTGAATTAACTATCAAGGGTGTGTCAAAGCCACTAATTTATCAAGGAACAAGCTAAGATCATGCCAGGAAGTTCACTTGTGCAGAAAAGGGTAAGGATCAAGTGGTTGATAAAGTGAACAAGCAATGATTCAAGTGTAGAGGTTATGGATAGTTTACTTGCGATTGTTTAAACTAAAGAGCACTAACATTGAAAGAGATAGCAAATATGGAGGCTCATCTAGAGAATGAAGAAAATGGTGAAGACCTAGAAGAAGAAAGTGATAGCCTGGAAAATGCTTTATAAGAAGGCTAAGTGGATTACTACATGTTGCAAAGGGTACTGAAAATAAAACAACCACCTTTACTTATTGTTGCTAGTCAGAAGATGGTGAATAAAATTGGTTTAGAGACCAAGGGTCATGTAAGACCATTTTCATTCCAATTGCTTAACAAAGGCATAAGGGTAACTAAGAAAAACGCTTAACTCTTTTAACATTAGAAATAAATTCGATGATGTTTTATGATATATTCTACCTATGGTTGCATATCACATTTTATTGGAGAGGTCGTGGACATTTTATAGAAAGAAGGTCCTTAATGTGTATGTGGTATACAAGGGTCCAAAGAAGTTTAGGATCAAACCTAATCTAGATGGGAAGGATTTAGTTTTGAAGAATGAAAGGCATGGAAAAAAGGAGGATGTCGAGTGTTGAACGGAAAGAAAAAAGAGTAGCACGGAGTTGTTGATCCTTAAAGAGTGTGAGATGAATGAAGCCATCAAAGATGAGAAGATATGCTATGCCTTAGTGGCAAAAGAGGCCCAACGAGGGGAGAATGCTAATATGGATCCAAAATTGCAACAAGTATCAAAAGAGAATACCGATGTGTTTCCGAAAGAGTTGCTAAATGCCCAACCACCTTTGAGAGATATTGAGAACACTATTGATCTCATACTAGGAGTCCCATTACCGAGCAAGCCACCTTACAGATGAAATTTGAAGGAGGCTAAGGAGCTATACAAACAAGTGGAATAGTTGTTAGACCAATGTTATATTCAAGATAGTATAAATCCATACGGTATTCTAACTTTTTCGGTGCTTAAGAAGGATGGTACATGGAGGATATGTATTGATTCAAGAGAAACCAACAACAACACAATCAAGTACAATTTTTCAATGCCAAAAATGGGTGATATGTTAGATGAGTTGCATGGTGCAAAGATGTTCTAAAAAATTGATCATAGAAGCGATTATCATCGAATGAAGATGAGGGAAGAGGACGAGTGGTTTATCATACAAGGTTGGTGAAAGACTAGAATGAGTGTGCATGAAACCTTTGGAGCCTACTCTCTTTATTTGGAAAAATTATCATTCTTTGGGTCGAATCTCATTATTTGGCCCAACACTCTAAGGTTAAATATTACAAGTTTGGGAGAAACAAGTATCAACAATAATATTAAAGCCTTATATGGTCAAATCATAGAAGTACCGAATATGTATGACTGTTTGCAGTATAATTAAAGGTTGGCTTACCCCGAAGAGTAGTTATTATGATTTTTGAAATTTTGAAGAGCATGATTATATGAAGTTCTTTCCCAAATATCAATAGTTATCCTTAAAGTTTAGGACCAAATGATGAAAGATACCTTAGGAGCTTCTAGGCACACTGATTCTAAAGTTAGACCCATATCGAATAGGTAGCCATTATAGTTCCCTTACTAAGTCCCGAAGAAAGGATAGAATAATCTAATACTCACAACCATAGAGTATTTCTTCCTCTATGCTCAATCTACCTATATATATATGTGGTGTTATAATCATTTTAGGGGACACAAAATTATAACCCAACTCTCTTACTCTTACTCTCCTCTCTCACCTCTAAATTTTCCTCTTGATAATTTTTTGTTACTTATTTCATCTCTAATTTCCTAAAAACCCTTAGTTCATGAAACATAAACAAAATATACCAAACTATGTTAAGAAAATAATTTTTGATGCTTTTCTAATGTGTAATATATTCCATGCATCACAATCATATATATTTTTAGCATAATTAAAAATTCAGTTTCACTTTATGTCATGGTGCAAGCGAGAAAGAATTTGTAACAATAAAGCATGAGAATAAAATTTATCAAAATTGACCCTAATAAAGTGTTTTCCCCAATAAGTATTATTTTAGGAATCGGCCTAAAATCTTCTCAACACACTACTTCTAGCCTCAAACAAGTACTAGACTTATTGCCAATACAATTCCCTTGCTAGGCTAGTCATCTAAATAGTATAGATTATTTTTTTATCCACAAGCACACACTATTTATCATTTTTCATCCCACCTCATTATACACTTATGATGAAACCATGTTAGGTTTCAAAGAAAACACCGGACTGTAAATCGAGCAATGTGTTCAATAATGCAGAGATAGATCAGCTTACGGATTCAAAAAGAAGGAGGATCAAAGAAACTTAGGGCGCACTTGAAAATCAATGGCAACTGAGATTTATCATAGAGATGGTGAATCAAGCAAGAGAGAATTAAGCAGAGAAGAGTTTAAGAGAGAGAAAAATAGCCTACGCTAATGTATTATCTATCAAAGTTATTGTACAAAGTTCCGTATTGCCCCTATATATATTCCCTATACATATACCATACAAATATAGATAGTGAGGCAATTGAATCAAGCGTCACACCAATCAACCCAAAATAACATACAATTATTGGTGCTCATTATAACTATTCAGCCTAATTACAAATAATTACAATTATTCCCAAAGTAATTAATATATTACAATTAATCTCCCATCAGCTAAATTATTTAGCTAATTATGGAAATTAAGGGTTGCATAATCCATAATCCTTCTAACCTAATTACGGGTCGGGTGGCTGACCATGCAGCCTACTTAATCCCGCTAGCTATGATTTGCCTGCAACTGCATCATATTCGAATTTATCTAGAATGATTCGCAACGACAACGATTAATTAAATTCAAATATGAATTCAAAATCGTTGATAAATCCATAAAACGAATCGAAATTAAAATAATTGATTGTTTACATCAAATTACGCTAATAAAATCATTAAACTTAATAAATTTGGATTTTAAAAATATGGGGTATTATAAAACTCCAATGTATACAATAAGCACATGATCCATGCTGGAAGAATTCATTAATTTCGCACATGATAAAATTTTCATATTAGAGAGTCATTGGTGTTGCTCTGTACTCATCATTTATCTCATTAATCTTCATCACCAATAGTATAAAGATTGTTCTTATGGATTTTGTGTGATAAATTCTAAGGAATACAATAATTTTCCCTCACTAATATTAATAAAAGCATAAACCAATTTTATGCAGAAATTCCATATTAGCAATAGCAGCAACCAGCAAAAATCACTCATAGCAGCTAACAACATGCTCCATTTCCATTACCTGAGCTTTTCCTAATTACTCACACAATAAGATAAATAATTATATGTACAATGTAAATCACAGCAACCAGCAAAATTATCTAAACAAAAATTATTAAGATACATCACCTTATATATATAGGGTCTTTTAGTCCTTTTAAGGGATCTAAAGTTATAGTACAACTCTATCACTTTTTTCCTCTCTTCTCTCTATTTAAATTTCCTAATGACCCCTCGGTTCACAAAATGCCTACAATTATAGGCTTCTTTGTTAGGACCATTTACAAAAAGCTATTTCTTCCATTCAAACTTCTCATTAACCTAATCTTATTACATGATAAACCTCTATGGAAGAACATCTTATAATTATGTCTCATCTTCGGGTAGCCAATACTGAGCTCCAAGCATCTATCTAGGATATAGTCTTGGAAATTTTGGCACCTTATACACATATCCTTGAGTAATTTCCCTATCTTGTGGATCGACATTATCATATTATACCTTTAGATATGTAAAAAAGGGCACAAAACTATGCTTCATAGCAATTTCTTTAAAGAATAAGAAACAAATTCTAAGTAAGATGTTTGAGACAAAAAAGGACTAGGAGTGTCAAACAATTAGAGAACTCTGGCACCCAAAAGCTAAGTAGAATTGAAATGTAACAAATTCCAAGTCATGATGATAATAGAAATGATGATGAAACATACTCACTTCAAAATAGAGGGTATGATTCTAGTTAGACTCATAGACATGAAGAAGACATTCAAAGATAAGATGTATACATGATTAAAAGAGATGAAAGAGACATTATTGGTAAGATGATATATTAATAAGTACATGAAGCATCAAATACTATGAGAGAGAAAAACATAGCATTGATGGTTCCTCAGATAAGGAGGACCGATTGAATGTATTCCACAATACTATGTTGCTAGCTAGTGCACGACAAAAGAAATTATATAAGGCATTATCGGGAACCTTAAAAAGACAAGTATTATGACTATGTAGGAAGCTTAAAGATAATTTAATAAACTCTTTTCTTAGAATATGATTGTGATTACATATCAATATGACACATACCTATAACAAAAAAAAGACTCTTCTTTCTTGATAGGATTCTCCTAGCAACAAGCATATTCTTTTCGGTCATTTCTGAACAAATTCAATAAATAAGTTTGATAGATTAATAAGTTATATAACATCATCCCTTGATCCTCTTCTTTTGAGGTTGAATTTATAAAGTGCTAATTAAGAAATTGTACTTGTCCAAGAATAATTCATATACTTCTCTAAAAAAAGATGTTTAAGAGAGAGTAGATGCCAAGGACATGAGCAAGGTGATGTGGCTGATAACTACAAATGTAGATACACCCTCTATGTTTTCACAAAGATTAGATAAGGATATTCATAGCTAAAAAGGAACCATGAGGGAATCAAGTTGGTGGTAAAACTAGCTGCTTGATGCACACAAATGGGAAGCTTTAAGAAATACACTTTGTTAGTGGTCACCCCTTTACATATATATAATGTGGAAAATGGTCAACAAAAATTTTAGATCCCTTTTCAAAAATGAGTAAACATGAAACATAACAACCATAAAAAGTGGTGTGCCTATTATGAAGTGTTGGGGCACACTAATAAGTAGTGTTGGTTATTAAGGACCTAGTAGAAGAGATGGTGCATAATTGAAATACCCCGAAATTTTCTAATTTTAAAGATTATATTTAAATAAGGTTTTATTTGGAAATTTAAGTTAGTAAATTATTTTACTAAAATAAAAGGAAATTATTAGGATAATTAATAAGAAATGTTATAAATATATTAAGTAAAGGACATTTGGATATATTATCTAATTAAGGATTTTAATTTGGAAAATTAATTAAATAAATTATTTTATGCAAATTAAGAAAGATAAAATAGTTTCAAAATTAATTTTAATTTTATAAATAATTAAATTGAATTAAATTTGAGGGATTTATTAATTTAAAACGAAAATTTTGGAAAAATCCTTTAAAAATACTATTTAGCCTAAAAAGGGATTTAAAAATTATTTTATTTAAATATTATTAATTTTAAATATCCTAAACATTCAGATTTATTTAATTTGACCCAACCTAATTAATTCTCTTTTCCTTTTTCCCTTTTTCCTTTTTCCTTCTTCCATTTTCTTTCATTTTGTTTCCTTTTCTTTCTTTTCCTTCTTCTTCTTTTCTTTTTCTTTTTCTTCCCCGAGTTGGGCTTGTTGCGCCGACCCAATTCCTTTTTCCTTCCTTTTCCTTCAGCGCGGCCCGGCCCGTGCATCGTCGCCGCCCCCCTCTCCCCATATGCGCTGCGTTTTATGTCTTTATCCCAATCCAATGCAGCGTTTCACCTCATTCATATTACCGTTGCATGTCAACCCCAGAACGCCGTCCTTCAGGCATTTTTAAGTCAAAATTCGTCGTTTCATTTAATTGTTTTTCCCTTCGTGTCGAACCGCCCGGTCTCCCTCCCTTTTTCTTTCTTTTCTCCCCCACGAACTGCCCGGTCCAGCACCCCCACATTCTTCTTCTTCCTCCAGCCCGACGCCATAACCGTCCACCTTCCTTCCTTCCCCAAAAATGGCACCGCCGGCCACACGTGGCGTGACCGCCTCTTATCCTGCTCGTTTTCTTCCTCTCGACCTTCCCGTTAATTTTAACTATTCCACTCCCCCTCTCTCCTCCACGGTTTGCCCATTTCTCTCGCGAAGGCCGGTAAAAATTCAAAAACATTGCCGCTGACCTTCAGCTCGAATAAACAAATTTACCTCCCAATTTCAACTCCTGGTAACCTCCCCAATTCAAAATTAACCTCCACAACTATAAAAACCATCCTCATAACCTGGATTCGGGATTTTTATTCCCCGAAACCCTAAATGAGACCGTGCGCCACCACCCTGTTAGACGACTATCACTCCACCTCCGGCCAACCTCAACGCCTCCTCTTGCTCCCAATTTCTTCCCTAAAATACCCCCTAATAAACTAAACTAACCACAACCTTCGATTCATCTTGTACCAGCCTCCCTAATTGCACAAAGTTGGTTAGTCGCTTCGACAAAAAATTTCACCCCGAGACGTTGAACCACCTTCCACCACCACATGCGCCACTTCTAACAACTTCCAAACCAACCATTAACTCCTGATAAATCCCCTCCACAGCCCCATAGGTATATTTTATTTTTCTCCTTCCTCCTCACCTCTTTTTCTTCATTTTTAACCCTCTTAGATCCATTTTCTGGCCACCTCCGGGAATCACCGCCGGTTCCACCTACATCCTCCAACTCAAGGTGATGCCATAGACATTTTAAATACTTAGTTTCGAATTATTTATAATTATTCTAATTTTAGACAAAATTTTATTATTAATTCAACTTTAACTATTATTATTAGTAATATTGACTGTTTTCTAATTTCTAAATTTTGGTTACAGATCTGGGAGTATTATTGAGTAAGATACACTAATTATCTCGACCTTTACCTATTTACTTAGGTTTTTACATAATTGATGTTATTCTTAATAATAATATTATTAATAATATTATTAGTATAATTATTTGGTTGATACTGTGATTATTACAGGAAGAAGAGAGGCCTTAAATTTTAATTAGGCCTCGCATTTATAAAATTTATTAACATTATTAACATTTTTCAACATTATTTTAATTATATTACCATTATTACCTTTATTAAAATATAATATAAGTATATATATAAATTATTAATTTTATTATCACAATTCTAAAATGTATTATGTTTATCAATTTGGGAGGGTTAGAAATCCAACTTTTAATTTTAAGAATTTTGATATCATTAATATCTAATATTCTATTTATAAAAAGTATCATTAATATTATTATACTTTATTTATATTACTAATTATTTTTATTACTATTATTCTTATTATTGTTATTATTATCATCATCATAGTTATGATATTATTAAATCTATTTTGGTGAAGGGTAGAAACCCTTAGATCACCACCCTCTTCTAATGAAAATAATAATTCATTTGTATTTTTAAGTAATAGTTTCTATAGTTAAATTATTAAGTAGTAATATGTTAATTAAAAACCAAATCTTGGAATAATTTAGAGAATAATAAAGTTATATAGGAGAATCTAATTCTAGTATGCTTTGATATAATAGGCCAACCTAATCGAATCCCTCAAGTGGAATAGGAGCATGCACCAAGACCGGTGACATTTTAGGTAAGGGTCTACTAAGGCCATTTATGTGTTTGCATGCTCTATGTGTTTGATATGCCATGTATTTTATGTTCGTTATTATTAATTATTGCGCATGTGGCATGATTGTGGAATGGAAGTATGTTGTTGTGAATATACTGTGGCATGAAAATTATTCATATGTTTATGTCATTAATGTATGATATGACTTGAGACATGTGTTAGGGTTTTGCATAAAATGGCGTGGTGCTAGGGTTTCCATGGAATGATAGGGAGTTAGGGTTTGTATGAGACGACAAGGGGTTGGGGTTTGCATGAAATGGTATGATGTTAGGGTTTGCATGAAATGGCATGATGTTTGGGTTGCATGAAATGACATGATGTTAGGGTTTGCATGAAATGGTATGAGGTTAGGGTTTGTATAAATTGACCTGAGGTTGGGACTTTCATAGAAGCATGTCTACGTGGAGTTAGGGTTTGCATATGAATTAGGGTTTGCATGGAAGTGAGGTAAATGTGAAGCTAGGGTTTCAATATAAATTGGGGTTGCATGAAAGTGTGGTATACGTGGAGCCAGGGTTTGCATATGAATTAGGGTTTGCGTGGAAGTGTGGTCTACATGAAACTAGGGTTTGCATGTGGATTAGGGTTTGCATGGAAATATGTGTACGTGGAGTTAGGGTTTGCATGGGAGCTAGGGTTGCGTGGAAGTGTTGGTTACGATGAGTTAAGGTTTGCATGGAGTTAGTTATGCATGTCTGGGCAAATGTTTGTGAGTGGATAATGTTATGATTAAAATACTTAAGAAATTAATCTTTTAAAGTGGAAGATTATTGAGCTGGGTCCAGACCGATCCACCGGTCAGGAATAGTGGTTAGGGTTTTATCCTATATGTGACCGATCCATCGGTAATAATAATGATTAGGACATGAGGTCCTATGTGTGACCAGCCCACCGGAAATAATAGTGGGGTGACTCGAGCTCAATAAATACAAACCAGAGTTGCTAAAGCTCTTAAAAGATATTAATTACTTACAGCGAAACACCATGCGAGTAGGAACCAGACCGATCCACCGGTCAGGAATAGTGGTTAGGGTTTTACCCTATGCGTGTCCAGCCCACCGGTTATAATAGTGGGGTGTTCCTATTTTCGCATGGATATGATGCGAGTAGGAACCAGAACGATCCACCGGTCAGGAATAGTGTTTAGGGTTTTTACCCTATGTATGACCGGCCCACCGGTTATAATAGTGGGGTGTTCCTATTTTCGCATGGATTGATAAAGGCATGATGTGTATTGACTTTTGATAAAAGAAAGATTAAATGATTAATCCGGACCTTTTTGGGCCTTATGTGTGGACTGTTGATTATAAGTTATGGATGTCACCTTAAGCTTCTATGTATCATAGGTATGAGTTGTAATTGTATATGATCATTATCCTACATGAATTAATGTGTTATATGCCGGCCTTAGTATTTGGTTACCTTACTCAGTACGTAGCGTATTGATCACCCGTTTCATGGGTGCTGCTCATTCCCACGAGTAGAAGGCCCGTCTAATTTGTTGCAGGTAGGAGATATCTACTTTGATGCTATCGATGTTTGCGGGACATCAGGAGGGACAGAGTGATAGCTGGGCTGGATCAACTTCTAGAGAGACGTGGCTGTTTTCTTTTTTAACTTATGACTCACGTTATCTTTTATTATGTTTGAATTGTTGGAAAAATTTTACTAACGTTGTTTAGTTATTATCTGGAAAGACAATAGTTGGTATTTCCAATTATGTAAGATTTGTGCATACTCTGATTTTCATTTTTATAAATTTGAATTTATATGGTATTACTGATAATGTTTTCTTACCCTTAGCACTTGGTACCGGAACGGTAGAAGTGAACTGGTCTGATACTAAGTGTGGCGGTAACATCCCCAGAATTTACAGTTTTAATTTATGAGCATTGCTTTTAAAAAAAAAATTGTGTAAATTTTGGGGTGTTACAATAATGCTCATTTAAATCATTGCACATAGAAACCTTTAGGTAGAAATGAAACTTTAGTAGTTTGACAATTCCCTTGTAAGACCACCATTTTTATGATAAAAAAATTCATTAAAAAATGCTACTTGTAGAAGAAAATTAAGAAATTAGGATTCTAGTGCTATATCTATCATGAGGAGAGACACAAGTGTTCACCAAATCTATGGTAGATGGAAGGCCAAGAATCAAAATTATGTAATAAAAGAGAATGGCTATGATGGGTAAAACTATTTATGTTACACTTCTCAATACACTAGCTACATTGGCTGAGACAAAATGAAGAAAACTAAGAATAGATATCCCAACTCACAAAACTAAAAACACATGAAAAACTACTCTATTACTTAATCCCTAAGCTATTTGCTTAATTTAAATCCTACACCTAGGTCTTAAAATCTTATACACCACTTTATTATATACCAATTAGTTGGGAAATGATATTTAAACACACACTTCAACACATACTAGTAAGCATAAATTATCATATAAAAGTATTGATATCAAGCAACAAAATATAGGCTTGACATTACACATCACGCAAAAAAGCTTGAGATATTTCATAAAGACATTTGATTATAATCTTTTGACCAATCACATATAACATCAAATTAATGTGAAGGTTTCTTATGAAATATCATTTAGCAACTTAACAACTATTTATCAATGAAATAACTTACCATGTAGCAAGGGTAATGAAAAATGGTAGTGTAATATCCGTATTTTTATTAAATGGTTGAATGAGAATTTTACCAAATATTAGGCCTTTGATTTGATTTAATTTTATGATTTATTTTTGGATAAATGTTTTTTAGAAATCATATGAAAAATATAGTTTATTGAGTTTCACAACAAACCAATCTATTAATTCCATAAACCAATTGATTCGTTTGTTTTTTTAGCCAATTTGGGTTTCTCGACTAAATCGGTAGGCTAGTTGGATCAACTAATTGATTAGTGGTAGAACAGTCAACCGATAGACCCAAACCAGTTGACTAGTTTATCGAGCATGATTTTTTTAAAAAATCCCACACACTAAAATTGAAACATACCAACCTATGCTAATATTTCCCAAAAAGATTCCTAAGAATTTTTCTCATGCATTTAATATAAGGTACTACCTTGATATGAACTTAAGGTCAATTGGGGAAATTGAGGAGGGGGGAGAGATGGCCTTGGCATTGTCATCTTTCTTATCATGCCATAAATTTATTTAAGATTGAATGCTTTGATCTCAGGTATGCTTCTAAGTAGCTAGTAAATTACATCCACTCTAAATTTGTATTACCCCATTTGTGAAGGCTAATTCTAATATAATTGGCCTATATTCTGGAGAGAATTCATTTGAGCTCTGGAGTATATGTTAGCAAATCATGGATAAAATCCATCCGGTCTGATTGAGATCAAATGGTTAATCGTAGGATTTCAAGTCAAATTCTAAATCCTCAATGCTGTCTTTAATTGTTTAGCTATAAATAGCCTCAATTATACATATTATGGACCTTTCTTTCAGCCATTGAATTTTTCTATGTTTTATATTCCCTCATTTATTCCTACACTTTGAGTATTGCTAATCAATTTTCTTACACTCTCATGATCTTATCTTTGGCTCTCTATTCTTTTGATTACTAAGCATGTTAGAGTTAAATTCTAGGAAAATATTTGATTAGTTAAGTTTTGCTTTTTCTATGTTTTGGTCTCAAGTTGGTATGTCCTTATTCTCTCCTTTTTGTTCAATATTAATTTTAAGATTTTGGTTTTAAGGTTTTTAAAGTTGAGAGTTCCCATAATTGGATTTTCTATTTTTAATGCGATTTTGGATGCAACAAATAAATGAATGTTGCTTCTAAAATGTTTATTAAGTATTCATGTTTATTAGGTACTACCATTAGTTTATTTTTGTATATTTACATAAAGAGTGCAGTTTGTATATGTGATTTGGATGGTTATATGAGATGATTTGAGTAAAAGGCATGAAAATTGGTAAAAATAAAACATGATGATGTCATATTAAGAAATACTTGTTACATTGGTTAAAATGTTTTAATATGGTCAAGAATGATTTATATCTAATTGCACGAAATCTATGATTTGGTGTTGTGTTAGGACAAACTGACAGACCAGTTAGGTCAAATGAATTAACTAGTTCCTAGAACAATCAATTGGTTGAATAAGCCCATGCAATAGTAAGCCTGTAAAGACCTTAGTCTCATTCTGTACTTAAAACCATTGACTAATTTGGCATAACCAATTGACTTGTCCATGATCCTTCAATTACTTTTCTAAAAAAAATTAACTTGTTGGAAGAAAGAATCATCTGGTTGAGTTAAACTAATTGACTCATTTGTGCAACCAATAAACTAGTTGGGAAAAATCCATCGACTATTTAACTGGTTTGTATGATTTATATCTTTTTGTGAAGTTATCATTTGATGTCATGCTTAGGACTATACCATAACTATTAGTGAGATAAAATATAGATTTTACTACAGATTATTTACCTAATGAAAGGATTAAAATAGATCATAATTTATGGTGTATAATATAAGTAAAGTAAAGGCTCTTTGAGTATTTCACATATGACAAGTGATAGAATTGAGAAAAGAATAATGAGAATTTGTATGGGCGTGAAATATAATATATAGTGCGTATGAACAGCATTGGCCAAGGACAAGTGAAAACACACATAGTGGGAAAAATAAAAAGTAAAAGGTAATAATATGGCTTAACATGGGAAGTTGATTTTCTTGCTTTTTATGGGACTTGTTTGATCACCCATCATCATGGATAAAATAATAATTATGCTAAGGGAAAGAAAGTTGAGTTGAGTATAGATGTGGGTTACCCGATTCTTGATTAGTTTTGGGGGTTAGTGTGCCTTTAAGAATTTTTAGTGCCTTTAGATTTTACCTTAGGATGAGATCTTGAGATGTACCGGTGCCTTAACTTCATTAGCTACTTATGATGTTCTAGAGGGTACTGATACCAAATGGTTTGGGTACCTAATTTGGTGGATCTGGCATAGACTTAAGTCCATATTGGTTGGCTCATTCTAGACTTATGTCCATTATGGTAATTGGCTTTGACCTAGACTGATGTCCACATGGTGATTAGCTTCAACTTGGACTTTATGCCTCTTATTTGGATAGGCTTCTATAGCATGAGAGACTATGGGGTGATGCATAGTCCATTACTTAATGATAATAATACATGGATGGTATATATTGATTTAAATTATGTATAATAACCAAGTGAATGGTTAATGATTGGTTAAGAAATGATAATAATGGTATGATTAACCAAATTGAATAAAGTTAGTTTATACACTTAGCTAATGTTCAAAATGATAATTAGTTTTGCAATTGAATATTGACTGGGTTATTGGCCTACCTTATATATGGATATGTAAATGTTATAACCTAATGAATTAGATATTTAGAAATAAAACCTAGAGACTACATAGATACTCCTTACTACTACTTATGTAAGTTTTTATGTGAGACCATTGTGAATCTACGCATAATGTATTCGGTTGTGTTGGAATTGTATATGATTATATGTCCTTATACACTTCTACCTTTATATATGGCCTTATTATTATGCATGTTGTAATTTATATTCATGTATGAAAAATTGGTATATTTGTGTTACATTAAGGGAGAAACTTAGCTTACTTAGTAACTATCATACTCATGAGCCCATTTGCTCAGTCACCTACTTGTTCCCATTAGTGAGGACCATACGTAGGTTGTTGGAGATGTTTAGTAAAGGGCTTATCTTAGTTGGGTCATGGCCTGAGAGCAAGGATATCTAAAAGGTTTTGTTAGGGTCTGTGGTAAACCAAGGTTTTAAATTAGGTGTCATGCCCTACTTCATTTTTTTGTGTGGCCTTGTAAATTATTCATATAAATTTTGTAATGGTTTCATTGGAATCCATTAGGGTCCTCAAATGTAAATATTTTTGAGTTTTTTAATTAAATTGGTATTTAGAAAACTCTTTTTTTAGTGTTTTAGTTGGTTTCGCCTTGCATTTGAGATAAGGTAGGTGACGAACGTCTATCTTGTCTCACTTATAGTTGTAACACCTCATTTTTCCTATGTAACTTCTTCTTCACTAATCGATTTAATATAATTTTTTGATATTAAAAAATAGAGGTGTTACTGGTTGGTACTAGATAATTTTCTTAAAAGCGTATCACCTTCAACAATAACTAAGTTGATACCATAGGTTAGTATCAAAGCATTTTACTAAAAATGCCATACTCTCACAAATAATTTTAAGTTAATTCCATGGGAAGGTTTCAGTCTTGATTTGAAATTCTTTTTCTCAATTTTCAACAAGTTTAACTATTTAAAAATGGGGTTGCCAATATGTTATTGATAGCTTATGCTTATTGCTATACGAGACTTAGTACTCGATTGCTTGAATTATAGACCTAACTTCTTCAAGTCTCTTTGAAGTGATGGTTTCTAAACACCGCTAAGAAAATATCAAGGCATTCATAAAGACCATCAGAGCTTATATGGAATGTCAAATCCAAGCACCTCAACGTCCACCTGTGCCCGCAACTGCACCAACTCCGGAGGATTAGTTCATGAGTGTAGGGCATCATCACCCACTAATATTTGAAGGCTAAGAGGACCTAAACATCATGGAACAATGTTTTCAAGAGATTAAGATGACTTTTATTGCATGTGGTTACCCTAGAGACAGGAGGTTAGATATGACACTCCATTACTTAATAGGAGCAACAGACTCTTGGTGGTGGAGCCTCTAATGTGGGGCGGAGAACATATGGGATAGGGGCAATTCTTGGATGTGTTGTGAGCCTAATGCTACCTAACTAGACAATGCATGAAGAAGTATGATGAATTTATGGTGCTTCGGAAAGGGCCATTTCCATCGAAGAATATTACACTCACGTCATGTACTTCATGCAGTTTACCCTGAAGGTAGAGGGTAATGAGGTGATGCAAGTTCACCACTTCAAGATGGGATAGTGATCCAATACTAAGATCTATTTATGGGAGTGATGTAGGAGCAAACAATAAATAATTAGCATTCATCATTAGGATACAAATTATTCTTCATTGAGAAAGGATTTCCCACAAAAATGACCATAAAAGGATAGTTACATTACTAGTTATAGATGAAATATACCATACAAGCTACTAGGCGTATACTTGCATGTCCATGGCAGGCATGGAGTGCATAGCTAAGTGCATGGGAAAAGTAATGTACATCTTGGACTTGCATATTAGTTTATTTAGTTAATTAAATAATTAATTAATTAATTAGTAGAGTTAGAGATTAGATAGAGAATAATGTAGCATAAATCTACCTTTTTGAAGATTATTCTATATTATAGTATCTTTTACCTAGGTGTCATTTGAAGAATTAAAACTTTTAGCTAGTATCTTATAATTGGTAGATTTGGCTATATATCCATAGAACCCATGATTAGAGATACATCAAGATTGAATTGAAGTTGAATGCAAATTATAAATATTTAATTCTATGTGAGTTTATATCAATTTTAATCAACTCTATGTGAATGATTAATGTTCAAACCCTTACTCTCATTGTTTGCGATAATTAGATGTCAAGTACTATATTTTCTAATGTAATACCCGGTAATTTTGATATAATAATAATAATAATAATAATAATAATAATAATAATAGCAATAATAATAACAATTTATTTAATAATAATAGGTAGTGGTGGGATTTGACCAATATAAGGTTGTTGTAGGTTTAACAATTAAAATTTAATTTATTTAATAATATGTTACTGCTGGTAAATTTTAGTAACTAACTATTTGTAAGGTATAATAATTATTTTTAATAAAAAAATAATTTTTTTTTACGTAACTTGGGGTAAAAAGGTAATTAACTCTGGAACCCTAATAATCTCTACTAGTATATAAAAGCCTATTGCTCGGTAAAACAAGTCATGCGATTAGGAGAAAAGAGAAGTTATAGCCGCCGGCCACTTCCACCTGGTTGATATCGCCAACTAGTACCAAGCCGATTTTTTTTTTCCGCTTACTCAGGTAATAAAAATTCGTATTCTTGTATTACTGTCAGTAGGCATCACTTCCTAATTTACTTTATACTATTGCATGGTACAACCTATTAATTTATTCGGAGCCTTCATGCTTCAGTGTTTGTGATATGTGGTTATCGGAGACTGCTTATACGAGTCCGCAACACTGTCCTCAATATGTGTATGTATATATATATAGAATACTAGTCCAAAAGGTACATGTCTTTTGCAAAAGAAATTTTTTTTAGTAGGCAAACCTACGTAAGCTTGACCATCTGATATATAATCCTACGAATATGACAAACTTGGCATGATAAATTTTAAAAAAATAAGACATGGGGTGAATAGAAAATCATACGTGATTGTTGGGTGGGCAGCTTGCTACGTGATTTGGGTTTAAATGTATATATATATACACGTGACTTTTAAGTGGTTTAGCTATAATTTAGTTAATTACATATTCATACTCTAGCATAAATACTTATAACTATTTTAGGGGCTAGATATATTTGTTAGTTAATAAACTTTGAGTACTAAATTAAATTTCATCGATAGGAAATATGTACGACTTCTGATTAATATTACTAGGAGATTAATTTCAACATAGGGTTATTCTATTAATTTATTTAATCAAACCAGTTGTAAGTATTTTTCCACACACACACACACACACATATATATATATATATATATATATATATATATATATATCTTTTTTTTTTGAGTAATCTTATAGTTACATAATTATTTTAGGAGTTGGGGTTTATATATAAATATTAGGCGGTAAATTAAAATATTGGCAAATGTAAGAATTGTGATAAGTTGGATCTAAGCCTTTTATAATATTTTTACCCAATATATTTCGTCTAGAGTTAATATTATTGGTGTAAACTATAGGTTTAGCGACTAGTGAGCATTTGTGATCAGATCACATTCCAGGTAACATTATTTTCAACCTTTTATATGTAGATATATATGTGTATGTGCGTTCATGTATATTTTAATTATGCACTCTTTAATATAATGGTCTTATCTAGTTATAAAGTGTTGATTTTATACAAGCGTTCCTTTATTATGCATATATCACAAGGCTCATAGCTTATATGACTAAATTAAGTTTTTTATTTATTTATGTTAGCGTATAATTGGACCCTAAGAAACTTTGACTATTATTTATTTATTTATTTGAAGTGCTGGTTGGATAATTATTTTATTCTGTTTTATTCCAACTGGTTAATTGAGTGGTGACTCTAAGTGGTATATTTCTATGTAACTTGAGAAAGTTACCTAATATAAAAGTGTATAAAGTGAAGTTTATATGGTGGATTGTGTGACTTTATTTAATTAATATACCATAACTTAAAGTGAAACATAAAGTGGGCTTTGGGTCCTTCAAGTTTGGCCTCCTGATGTTGGGGATCGGCAATAGCCTTTCCTTTTCTATTGTGGATATTTATTTATTTGCCAGTTGTGTCTGGTAAAGGCTCCTCGTCTACTCTATAGGTTTCTCCGGACCCTATTAGGGGGTGTGCACACTTAAGGATAGGATGACCGAGGTGGTAGGTATTCAGACTTTTGTTATCTCCTTTGGACTATGTCCATTGGGATGGTCCAGGTGTGATGTGTATTCCTCCTGTGGTTGGTGGTAGGTCTTCGGACTTTTGATTTGCCAGGTGACCCCCTGGTTGGTTTTCCCCACTTAAAAAAAAATAAGTAAATAAATAAATTAGATGTTACGGTCACCTAAATAATGATTAATAATTGGGTGGTTTTCTTATGTGATTCGAGTGTATGTCTATAAATTATACGCTTATATAAATGTGAATATATAACATTATTCCTTCGTATTTAAGTGTTACTTAGCTGTTCCCCTGGCTAACTTGTTACATGTTTTAAACGGGGCTGTGATGATCCATGATGTACATGGTGAGCAGATGATCTAGTGCAGGTTGGGTACGAACCTACTCAAGGTGTTGATGGCATGCATGATGGGAAATATTGAGAGTGGTGGTGACTTTCAGAGTTTTATTTATTATATTAATTTTAGTAGATACTTTTCATAGTTTCTTTTGTAGTAACAATTTCGGTTTGGTTAGTTTGAATTAATAAATATGTTTCGTGTGTTTTCTTATTTTACACAGCCTTAGCATCTATTGTGAATGGCATTAGGGTGCTAATTTACACTAGATGTGGCGGTGATGCCCTCATTGTTTTAGCTTCCGCGCATACTTTTTAATGAGTTTTTGGTTTTGAAAATGGGGGTGTTACATCTAATCTCTATCACCCACGTCCTTTTTTAAACCCTAATTAGATGTCAGCCATATATATCCTCCAAACACATCCAAAAATTATAGCCCTAATTGAAAACCCTAACCCTATGTTTCAAATAAAACCCTAACCCTAACCCGAACCCAAACCCAAAATACCATATATCATCAAACCTAATTGTTAAATTATCATCATAATCATCTAGTCATTGTTAAATCATATTCGTAGTTCATTCATCAAACTCGAATCACCATAATTATTCACTCATCATTTATGAATCATCATCACCGTATTCGAACCACCATCATCGTCATTATATTACTTTGTTTGAATATCTTCATCACGAATACATCACATTAAAATCTTCTAATTCTTATTGACAATATAATTGAGCATTAGTTTCACCATTATGACAATTCTATGTTCCCATAGACATCAATGTTGTTATCAAAGCCTTAGGTTTGATCTATTGTGATCAAAATCCAATCTTTCCTCAATGATTCTTACAAGAACGTGTCATGAACTCAAGATACTTCATGAGCATGTCTTTACTTCATGATTCTTCAAAATTCTCCCAAGAATTCATCAATAAGACACTAAAATTGAGCACTTGGAAGCATGTTTGGAGAAGCAACACTCAATTGGTTAAGGGAGGAGATGGCGAACAAAGAAGAGGACTTGAGAGATATTCTCAAGATCCTGGTATACAAAATTAAGGACATAAAGCTACATGTGGGGAGAATAGAAATTTCAAAAGCTCAAGGGTCACACATGCAGGTACAAAATCAAGGGGAATAAATAGTAGAATACCAAGTGAGAAGGGGACAAAATCAAATGGAGGAAGGAGAAGAGAGTGTGGGATATTATGTTGGACCACATAACACTTCAGGAAGAACCTACAATGATGTGGAAAAAGGAATCCAATTTTATCTACCCGAATTCAAAAGTAATTTTGATTTGGAATGTTTTCTTAAATAGTTGTAAATTATTGAATTTTTCAGTATAAAGAGATTGATGATGAGAAGAGGTGACGAAAACAATATTAAAGTTTAAGAAATTTTCTAGAGTATGTTATGATAATTTAAAAAGGAGAATGGAGAGAGAAGGAGAAACAAAAATTAGGTTACGGGATAAATTAAAAAATACTTGAATAAAAATTTGTACCTCAAGAATACTAGCAAGAGAATTTCATAAAAATGACCATTTTGAGGCAAGGGTTGCTTGGAGTTGAAGAATACTTTAGAGAGTTTGAAAGATTAGCTCTTATTTGTGATGTATAAGAATGAGAAGAACATAGGTGTGCATGATTCATTGGAGGGATAAATATGAATCTTTGAGTGAAGGTGGAGGTGTATCCTTATGAAGTTTTTAAAGACCTAGCTAAGTTAGCTATCAATCTTGGGAAACAATTGAAGAGAACAAAGACATCAAACAAGTGAACCAATCTCCATATGGTTTGACCCTGAAGGGGTGTGGAAGCCACCAATTTATCAACCAACAAATTAACAAAAACTTAGGAAGTTCACTTATGAAAAGAAGGGTAAGAATCAAGTTTCTGATAAGGTGAATGAGCAATGATTCAAGTGTAGAGGTTATGGTGACTTTACTTGGGATTATCCAAACTAAAAGGCATTGACTTTGAAGGAGATAGCAAGTATGGAGGCTTGTGATGAGCATGAACACCCTCATGAATATCATGATGAATAATGTTATAGCCTAAAGGATGCTTTAAAAGAAGGCTAAGTGGATTACTACATGTTGCAAAAGATGCTCCAAGTATAATAACAGCACCTACTTACTCAAAGGTAGAAGATGTTCAAGGCCAAGTGTAGAGTTTGTGATAAAGTGCGTGGAGTCATCATTGATAGTAGCTCATGCACTAATGTTGCTAATGAGAAGATGGCGAACAACCTCGGTTTGAAAACCATGGGTCATCTAAGACCATATTCAGTCTAATGGCTCAACAAAGATAAAGGCATAAGGGTAACCAAACAAAGTCTTATCTCCTTTAAGATTTGAAATTATTTTGAATATTTTTTATGGGATGTTATACCTATGGATTCCTATAACATTTTGTTCGAGAAGCCATGGTAATTTAATAGGAATGTTGTACATGATGGATTCCCTAATGATTATGTGGTCTACAATAGCCAAAAGAATTTTAGGCTAAAACCTAATCTAGATGGGGAGGAATTGGTTTTAAGGAATGAAAAAGGGAAAGGAGCTAAAGGCAGCTAGCTAAAAAGGAAGAAAAAAAGAAAGAAGATGTTGAATGTAGGAAGGGAATAAAGAAGAGTAGTATGGAGATGTTGATCTTTGAGGAGTGTTAGATTAATGAAGCAATAAAAAATGAGAGGATATGCTATGCATTGGTGGTAAAAGAGATCCAATAATAGGAGAATGCTAATATGGATCCAAAATTGCAACAAGTGTTTAGAGAGTATGCTGATATTTTTCTTGATGAGTTGCAAATTAGACTACCTTCTTTGAGAGGTATTGAGTACGCTATCGATCTTATTCCAAGAGTCCCATTACCAAACAATGTAGCTTATTGGTGCAATCTAGAAAAGGCTAAGAAGCTAGAGAGACAAGTGCAAGAGTTATTGGACCAAGGTTATATTCGAGAAAGTATAAGTCCATGAGATGTTTTAGCTTTGTTGGTACCTAAGAAGGGCGTTATGTGAAGCATGTATATTGATTCTAGATCAATCAACCACATCACAATCACATATAGATTTCTAATGCCAAGATTAGATGACATGTTAGATGAGTTACATAGTGCAATGGTGTTCTCCAATATGGAGATTAGGAGCGACTATCATAAAATGAGAATAAGGGAAGGGGATGAGTAGAAGATAGCCTTCAAGACTAATTATAGGTTTTATGAGTGGTTTTGATGCCATTGGGGCTATTTAATGCACCAAGTTCCTTCATGATATTGATGATAAAGGTACTTAGATCCTTCCTTGGAATCTCAATTGTAAGTGCAGATGGCATTAGAGTTGATTCAAGGTGGAAGCTATCTAAACATAGCTTTTTCCTAGTAATATGCATGAAATTTGAAGTTTGCATGGGTTCACTTCATTCTAATAGGCAGTTCATTAAAGAGTTCTCTATCATTGCAGCGACTAAGATTTTTGAAGGCTTTAAGATAAAGTTATCAAATGCACTAGTATTATCTTTCCCTTATTTTTATAAATTATTTGAAGTAATATGTCATGCTAGTGGTGTACACATTATAGGTGTACTTTAAAAAGAGAGGAAACCAATTTCTTTCTTTAGTTAGAAGTTGAACAATGCAAGACCCGACTATTCAATGTATGATAAAGAGTTCTATGCTATTTTACATTTTTTGGAGACATGGATCCATTACTTGAGATCCAAGCCTTTTGGTACTTCACTCAGTTCATGAGAGTTTAAAATATCTATATGGTCAAAAGAATGTGAGTCTAAGACATGCTAAGTGGATAAGCTTATTGCAAAAGTTTTTTTTTCTCTGCATGACATGTGCATGTAAAGAGAATGTTGTGGTAGCTACATTATTTAGGAGGATCACAGTATATACCTTGATAGATGAAACACTTTTGGGGTTTGAGATGTTGAAGAGTTATGATGCATAAGAAAGAGTGGAGTTCTTACAAAATCCTCATCAATAAGTCAAGAGAAATATTGGAAGGAAAATAAAGTATACAAGATAAGAGGAAACAAGCAAAGAAATATTAGGAGTCAATATATTTTTTCAACTAGGAGATTTGATATGGTTGCACTTGAGCTAGGGGAGATTTCTGAATCAAAGGAAACACAAGTTTATGCAAAGGGTGGATGTTCCTTTTAAAGTACTATAGAAAATCTAAGGAATGTACTTTTGAGCTTGATTTGCCAAATCAATATAGTTGGGTGTCAAGGGCATTCAATGTCTTAAACATTAGCCATTATTATGGCGATACAAAGTTGAGGGCAAATTCAAGCCACAAAAGGGAGAATGATGTAGAATCAAACACTTAATAATTGGAATTCCTTATCATGCAATATATTATTCTTCATTTAGAAAGGATCTCCCACAAAATTGAAGACAAGCAGATGATTACAAAGCTAGCTATAGATAAAGCTTACCATACAAGCTACTAGTTATATATATGCATGTGCATGGCACACATTGAGTGTATGGCTATATGCATGGTGGAAAAAATATGTATGTTGGGTGTGCATATTAATTGATTTAATTAACTAATTAATAATTAGAGTTAGATATTACCTAGAGAATAAAGTAGCATAAACCTACCATTTTTAAGAATATTCTATACTCTAGTATCTTTTAAGATATTCTATATTCTAGTATCTTTTAGCTAATTATATTTTGAAGAATTATACCTTTTAGCTAGTATCTTCTAATCAGTAGCCTTAGTTATATAAAGCCATAGAACCCACAATTGGAGATACATCAAGATTGAATTGATGTTTAGTGCAAATTGTAAATATTAAATTTTGTGTGAGTTCATCTCAATTTTATTAGAATCAATGTGAATGATTAATCTTAAAACCTTTAATTGCTTCATCTATGTGAATTAGATATTAAGTGCTATCTTTTCTAATCTCCATAACCCATTCCCTTCTGGCAATATCCATTATCGATACACAATAAAAAATCAAAACCCTAATTCAAAATCGTAGCTTAAGTTTCAAACCAAACCCTATCCCTAACCCTAATCCACAATACCTTTTATCATCAAACTTAATAGTTAAATCATCATCATCATTCATCCATCAAATTTGAATCACCATATTCATTCACTCATCATCACCATATTTGAATCTTCATCATCATCGGCTTACCTTGTTCTAATATCTTCATTATTAATACATCAATTTCTAATCTTATACATCTTAATTAAAACATAATTGAAAATTAATTACCATTTTGACAATTCTATATTCCCACACACATGAGGGGGTCCCTCTAAAAAATATGTATAGGATATATGAGCAAGCCTTTGAGGCCTCCTATGTCCTACAAGCCTAGAGTTCCCAGTTAGGGAACAAGAGGAAGCTTAATGGTCACCAGCATCCCAATGACTTGAAGTACGCTTTTAATAGAGGTGACTTGCCACTAAGATTTGGTGAGATCATGGGCTTAGCACCCCAACCTATAGGAATTTCGAGGGGTCGTGCCGAGAAAAGGCATTACCACTATAATAGATGTGGGACAGATCACCAAAGGGTCGATTGTAGAGGTAATAAGGTGATATGCCATGGATTTTTTGTGGTGGGACATAAAAGATACAAGTTATGTGTTGGCAATGGTAGCAAATGGAGGAGCGTGACTAGGGCTTAGAGTAAGAGATCTATCCAATAACCACACCATTAGATATAAAGTATGTCCCAACACGAGCTAGTGTCTCTAGCTAAGCTATTTGGCTAAAAGGTTTGAGGCCTCAACCATTTTAGTAAGTGTAAGGATTTATAGTACCTAAGGATTTTCATTAGTAGGATGCCTAAACATGATGAGTCAGGTAGAGGCTAAATACCAAGCTATTATGGTGAGTTCTATGCTCACTGTGTCTACTCATTCACCTATATATTGTTTAATTTTGACGCTTCATATTTTTTTTTGACAATTGCTTTTACAACTAGAGCTACCTTATCTAATTCAACTAGTATATCTACTTCTATAATTTTTCCTTTAGGGCATAGGATTTCAGGCTCTAGATTATATCAAGGAGTTAAGTTAGTAAAGGAGGAGTAGAAGTCCTGTTTGGGAAGTTTCGAGCATTGATCAACTATGCTTAAGAATCAATGGTGTCGTGAGGACCAAAAGGCGTGAGGCTTCCATATAGAAAGTGTGAACCAAATCCCCCTATAAATATTATGTCAACAATTACATTGAGTAAACTCTTACATAAGGGATATACACTATAGTTATGTAGTGTTAAAGACATTAAAGCAATTGAGACTCCATTAGAGCAAATGGTAGTAATTTGTGAATTTTTGAATGTATTCCTTGAGGAGATCCTACGAATTCCAAAGTTAGAAAAGTTATGTTCATTGTGGATGTCTTGCTAGAAACTGATATGGTATTTACAGCCCCATAACATATGACACCTATCGATATGAAAGACTTGAAGGCTCAGTTAGAAGCGATTTTGGAGAAGTGCTATATCCAAACAAATATATCCATATAGGGAGCACCAGCGGTGTTCGTGAAGAAGAAGAATGGAATCTTGAGATTCTGCATCAAATACTATTGATTTAATAAGGTGATGGTGATGAACTATTATCTATAGCTAAGATCAACGACAAGCTCGATCAACTCAAGGGATCCAAGGTGTTCTCCATGATTAATTTATGATTAATATATCATTAGTTGAGGATAGTAGAGCAAGAAATTCCTAATACTACTTTTTTGATATGGTATGGCCATTATATTTTAATAGTAATACCCTTCAAACTAACTAATGCATCATCTACTTTTATGTCCCTTATAAACCAAATCTTTAGTCCTTTCTTAGACTAGTTTTTTGTGGTATTTATCAATGATATTCTCATCCACTCTAGTGATTGAGACATGGATGAATCGCATTTGAGGCAAACATTAGCCTTTTTTAGATCACACTAACTATATGCAAAACTCTCGAAGTGAAACTTTTAGTTAGATGAAGTGGAATTCTATGTTCATGTGATTTCTAAGGATGGTGTTGCAATAGATCTTGCCAAGTTTCAAGCTCTTTTTGAATATATGGCCCCTACTTGTGTGAAGGACATACACAGTTTTCTACAGTTAATTGGTTACTACCATCAGTTTGTGACAACCTTTTCCAAGATTCCTTGACGATTGACTCAACTCTTAAAGAAGGCTATAAGTTTTCAATGGATTAAGAAGTGTAGTGAAGCTTTTGAGTGTCGAATAGGTGTCTAAATTTAGCCCAATACTTGCATTGCCAAGTGGGTCTAATGGTTTTAAGGCATTTAGTGATGCTTCCAAGCATGGTCTTTGTTATGTGCTAATGCAACATGGAAGAGTGTTAGCTTATGCCTCACAATAACTAAAGCTATAGGAGCAAAACTACCGAACAAGTGACTTGGAACTTGCTACAATAGTATTTTCCCTTAATATTTAGAGGCACTATCCCTATGGAGTTTAATGTAAGTTCTACACTGACCATAAAGCCTCAAGTATATATTTACTCAATGGGATTTGAACCTAAGACAACATCAATGGTTGGAATTGGTCAACTATTATGATCTATAGTTGACCTATCTTGAGGCTAAAGCCAATGTAGTGGTAGATTCACTTAGCCAAAAGATATCACATTCCTTGGGCACGATTATATTATCAAATCATCTATGTTGAGAGATCATGATGATGGAAATCGAAGTGATCATTATTGGAACTAAGAGGCAAGAATGAGCACACCCACCGTCACACCTTCAATCTTTAAGGAGATTTAAGCTAACAAAGTTTGTGATGCCAAGCTCGAGAGAATCCAAACTGGTATTCTCGAAGGAAAAGCTTAAGGATTCTAGATCCTTGAGATGGTACTATCAAGTACCATGGTACATAGTGTGTAATATAGGGGTTTGTGCATGTTAAGAAGAAGATCCTTGAAAAAGGAAATTATGCTCCTCATCATGTTCACCCTAGAGGGGATAAGTTTTATAAGAATATGAAAAAGATATATTAGTGGCCCTATATGGAATAATAAGTGGCCGAGTTTTTTACCAGATGTTTAACTTATCAGAAGGTTAAGATTGAGTAAAAAAGATAGGTAGGGCTAGTACAACCACTCGTAGTTCTCAAGCCAAAGTGAGATAGATTATCAATGGATTTCATGATTAGTCTTCTAAAGACTCACTGTGGTTTTGATACCATCTGAGTCATTATCGATTATCTGATTTAGTTGAATGTGTTTATATCGATGTACGCAGCATGAAGCATGGATCACCTAGCCGCTTACAAAAAGCATGTGGTGAGACAACATGGAGTTCCAAAGGACATTGTGCCTAATCGAGATTCCAAGTTCTTCTCACACTTTTGGCATAAATTGCAAGTTACCTTTGGTAATGAAATGTAGATGAGTACAACTATTAACCTAGCTACGGATGGTGAGAGAGAGAGGATCATTTAGAGTCTTGAAGACAAGCTTTGAGCATGTGTGCTAAATTTTGGGGAAAGTTGGGAATATTGTCTTAACATTATTGAATTCTCTCACATCAATAATTATCACATCGGTATCAAGATGACACCTTTATAGGAGGAAGTGTCATTGCACTCATGTTGGAATGACATTAGCGAGACACTCATGCTAGGATCCTAGATGATTGAGGAGACAACCAAGCACACCTATTTTATTTAGAACATGATAAAATTGCCCTAGGACTAATATAAGATCTACATAGATTTGAAGAGACAACTAATGGTTATAAGGTAGAAAATAGAGTCCTAAGGAGGGTCTTTCCCAACAAAGGAGTCATAAAGTTCTAAAGGAAGGGTAACCTTAATAAAAGGTACATTGGATCATACAAGATTTAGGATCATGTTAGTGAAGTCGATTATTTCTTAGCTTTACTAATGGAGTTAGCACAAGTGCACAACATCTTCCATGTATTTTAGCTAAGGAGGTACATGGCAGATACTTTGCACATTATTCGACTATAGTTTCTATTGTTCAATGTGTCTTTAACCTTTGATTAGTGATCAGTGGGTATTTTAGATGTCAAGACAAGAGAGACATGTATAAAGAAAATTCCTTTAGTGAAAATTTTATATTCATAACATGGTACAGAGGAGGCTACATTAGAGATGGATGAAGAACTATGAGCCAAGTATCCAGAGTTATTTTTGTGGTTATAATTTTATGTGTAAACCTTTTCCTTTAGGGGGTTAGTACCCTTTACCTTAATTGTGAATATGATGTGTGTGTGACCTTGTGTGTAATGATGTGATATGATTTTTATAGGCTTTATAGCCTCTTTAAGAGGGTCATGTTGAAATACCGCACATGTTTGTAGATTGAATAAATGAGAATTTTATTAAATTTTAAGCCTTTGATTTTGACTTAATGTTTTGATTTTGTTTGGGATAAAGTTTAATTTTAAATCATGATGAAAAAAGGAGTTTATTATGTTATGAAGGTAAATTGATCAACTAGTTCCATGAACTTATAGACTAGTTTATTATTTTAGCTAATTTATGTTTCTCAACTAAGGCGATTGACTTGTTGGGCGAAACCCATCCACTTGTAATAGAATAGTCCACTGGTAGATCCAAATCCATGACTAGTTTGTCGAGTTGGTCAAATTGTTTCAGCTAATTTTTTTCAAAAAAATCCCTTATACTAAAATGAAATCTTACCAACCCATGCCTATTCATCCTTAAAAGATTCTTAACCATTTTTATGATGCATTTAACCCTAAGTATAGCCTTAATATGATCTAGAGGTTTATTGGGATAATTAAGATGGGGAGAGATGACCTTGACATTATCTCCTTCCTCCTCTCTCTTGGTACACTTCTTATCAACTGGAAGATTCCATCCATGTTGACTTTCCATTACTCCATTCATGAATGCTAATTCTATTCTAATTTACCTGCATTCTCTAGAGACTCTATTTGAGCTCTATAGAATAAGTCAGCAAATCCTAGCTAAATTCCATCTATTCTTATTCAAGTCAAACCATTAATGAAAGGGTTCTAAGTTAATTTCTACACCCTCAGTGTTCTCCTTAATTGTTTGGATATAAATAGCCACAGTCATCCCTACTATGCACCTTTCTTTTAGCAACTACATTTCTCGAAATCTTTTATTCTCTCTTTTATTTCTGGACTATGAGTACACTACTACAAAAACGGGAAATAATAACCGGACATTAATAACGGTAGTTCAAAAACCGTTGTCAAACACGTGAAAATTAATGGGCGGGAGAGTTTTGATAACGGTTCTAGTTAAAAATCATTATTAAAAGGGCACGTTAAAATTTGGACGGATGTTTTAATAACGGTTTTATGCAAACCGTTATTAAAAGAGGATTTAATAACGATTCATATTAGAACCGTTGTCAAAAGTCAGAAGCTTTTAATAACGGTTCCTGAAAGAGCCGTTATTAAAAGATGTTTTAGTAACGGTTCTCTCAGGAACCATTATTAAAACCCCAAAATCAAACTTTTGTTTCGCTCAGTTCTGTTTCGTGCCAATGTTTTCAGACTCTCTGCACCTTCGTTCTCTTGCTCTCCTTCTCCTTGCAAACCCTCGCACCACCACACTGTGCACCACCAACTCGCACCACCACATTGGGTCCTCTCAGGTAAAGGAAACCCTTGCACTGCCAACTCTCCACCACGCCTCTGCCATTGTCGGCTCTTCATGTGCGTGTTGTCATTGTTCCGAAGCTAGCTGGCACTTGCACCTTCATCCTCCGTCCTGCTTGAAGCCCTTGCCTCTCTCAACATTCTCACTGTCGTGTTTGTAGCTAGCTCAATTTATGTATGTGTTTGTTCTTCCCCTCGTAAATTTTTATCTACTTATATATGAATATATATATAAATGAATGCATGTTGCTACAGGGTTTCGTTTGTTTGTTATTGAAAGATTGTGGTTTGTCGTTCAAAAATGTGTTGTTAAATGTGTTAGCTAAAAATTTTGCTGTTTGTTGTTGAATTTGTTGCGTTATTGTTATATTAACAAATGCATGTGTTGGCCGAGACCTTTACATATATATATAATATGAATGTGAGTGTAGAATTATATACATTTTCACTCATAAAAACTATATATATATATATATATATATATATATATACACACACACACACACACACATTTTCATTATTATGTATAGGAGACTAGCAATAAGATATAGGAAATGTCATATTATGAAATGCAAATATATTTTACATATGCATATGTTAATGATTGCTATTTGATGAGGATTAAATAGATATAGAGAATAAGGAATATATAAAAGTGAATAATTAAATAGAGAGAAATTATTATGTGTGATAATAATAATAATAATAATAATAATAATAATAATAATTAATAATATGATTTATATATTATGCTGTAATTACATTTAGCTAGGTTTAGGGATTAGGGTTTTTTTTGTGGTTTAGGGTTAGGTTTTATTATAATAAATTATGGTTAATTAGCTAGGGTTAGGGTTAGGGTTTATCATGTATTATGGTTAATTATAATTAATTAGGGTTAGGGTTAGGGTTAGTATTAATATCTTTTTGGAAATGTGTTAGCATGATTCGTATATATATATATATGTATATATATAGAATAGCATGATACATTTGAGATTAATTCTTTCTAAGCATGATTCATATCGATAATATAATGGTACATTATTATGCTCAATACATAACATTCTAACATAATTTATTTATTTATTATTTGTAGAGATATGGCCAAGAAAAATATTGATAGGGATAGCAGTGATGAAGAAGGGAAGAGAGGACCTACGATTATGAGAATTATCATAGACATGAGGAATAGAGGAGAAGGAGTCGAGTTGGGATGGAATACTTGCAATCTTCCCATAGGCCCTTACGCAGATATGTTCTTGACCTACATTTCACTTATGACCCGTAACCGTGTTCCTATCTCCTATAATAATTGGAAGCAGGTTCCACAGGGTCATAAGGAGCATATTTGGCAGGAAATCACGGTAAATATGCTATTTTATGTAATCATTTGTGTATGCCAAGGTTATTAATTTTATTACATTAACATTGGTATACATCTACATGTCTTATTTTGCAGAGAGTGTTCAATGTCCCAGAGAGTAGGAAGAAATGGATTCTTAGACATTGTGGAGAGCGTCTAGGAACCTTTAAGTCATATTTAGCGCGTAGAAAAATGTATAGAAAGAGGGATGTTTATCTACGATAGAACCCACCCAAACGATACGGTTTCATCAATCAAGAAAGTTGGAACCGATTCATTGGTTATCGTCTTATAGGGGATTTTAAGGTACTTGTTAGATAACAATTAAACTTTTTGTATCAATCCCAGTATTATGCTTAATATTCAAATAACCATGTCATTATGTTTTGTCTTGTCACATAGGAAAAAAGTACCCAAAATAAAGAGATTTCCAAGCAAAATAAATACCGGCATAATATGGCTCGCAAAGGCTATGCGGGCCTTGAAGAGGAGTTGGTATGCATTTTGTTATTATCTATTTACATGTAAATGTTGAATGTTATAATAATATTCTTAATTAAGAATATTTTTTGATTTGTAGCTCCTAGCCCAAGACTTGGACCCATGTACCTCGTCCATCAATATTGGTACATTATGGAAGAAGGCTAGAGCATTTAGAGATGGATATGTTAATGAATATGTTGATGTTGCAGCCAAAAAATTGTAAGTTTGTAGATATCTAGAACCCTATTAATTTTTCTTTTAGAAAATTATTATATTATGCTTATTCCTATAAGTTAAATATACAGGACGAACTTGAAATGTCAGAAGGTGAGGAGGTGGACCAATATAGCATTGTGTCCCAGGCTACAGGAATTGTAGAACACTCTGGAAGACAAAGGGTTCTTGGATTAGGTGTTACGAGAACGAGCATATGTGGTCGATCTCATGGTTCTCGTAGCACTAATGAGCAAGTGGCCATCCTCACCCAAAAATGGAACGTGGCATTTGAACGGATGGCAACAATGGAGCAAGAGTTGTCATTTACTAAATCTCAAGGGTATAAGCCATCCGATTCAGTAGACCATGATCAGCTTCACATACCTAATGTAAATAGCATCAGAAATAGTTGTGAAGGTGATGCATTTATTTCTACTCTTCCCGAGGTAAGCATTACAAACTAAGAATTGTTATTAAATGTATTTGGTGTAATAAATTATTAATAATGTGTAATAATTTTGCTTAGGGTTTTCATAAATGTGACTTATTAGCGAATGACCTTTCAACAATTATGGCGAAAGGAAGGTCCGCATCAGTCCCAAACGCAGACAATCCAAGGGTACAATTTAGCCCTAAATACAAGGTCGGTGAGTATTGACACTCCAATCATTGGTAGTGCACACTTTCCTTGTTATAAAGAGGGTGATGAGGCAACAACAGTACTAGAAGCTCATGGAAGCTTCGTGGCCTGGCCTGCGGATCAAATACGTCTCACTACTAAAGAGGTATTGACATTGGACATATTCATTAGACCTTGTTTAGTAGTTACACTATATATACCTTTTTCATATATATATTTATATGCTCAATATATATTTTGTTTAATATTATCAATTAAGGAATCAAAAAGGAATAAAAAAAGAAGACTGCTTCTACTAGTAAAACCAAGAGAGGTACTAGCAGAACGAGCAACACAAAACAGGGTGCTGCTAAAGGAAAGAGAGCTAAATTTGAAAAATCAGTTGCCCCACAAAAGATTCCTTCTTCAGATCAGCAAAGCCAACCTCCACCAACATTAGCTATATTAAATTTTTATGCCCAAAACTACCACATGGACAATTATATTTTCATTGATTGTCGTCCTGAGTATGTTGGGAGGGACGATGCTACTTACGTGGTATCGACGGCTGACATAAGCGACATTTATAATCAAGAATGGATGTCAACCTTAAGTGTCGTCGTCTATGTCACGTAAGTATTATTTCATTTTGAGATTTTAGTACTCTTAACTTATACAATTGGAATTTTTATGACCTCTTATATGAGTTATTATTTATTAACAAATATGCATTATTTTTGTCGTCCATAGGTTGGTAGATACTCGAGTTGCGATGGAGGGAATGATGTCCTCTATTGTGTTTGTGTGCCCATACTACATAGCTGACGGTAGTACAATAAGAGAGGGTAGGCACATAAACTATTTAGTGGATCGCATTTTGATTGAGGGACACAACAAGCTCTATCTCATTCCTCACCTCGCAACTGAACATTGGGTTTTGTATGCCGTCCAACCTGATCTTAATATAGTCTATGTGTTTGATTCCCTTCAAACCTATGACGTACCTTTTGAAGTCGCTCGTCGTGGTGGGAAGGAATTTATCGACATGTTAGTATACTTTTCACTTCTTACTTCATTAGCTTATTTATACATATATTCACCTAGCTTTCATTATTTGAGGTATATATACGTACTTACAATATTGTGTATCCAACTCTATTTATTAGGGCACTACGGACAGCGTCTCAAAGGAGAGGTGGGAATGGTGTCCCAAACCCAAAGAATGTTCAATACGAGCCTGTCATAGTAAGTAGGAAGGTAACTATTTCGTATTTTATTTTAATTAAAATTAATATCTAATAGTTAGAGAGCTAACTGAATTTATTTGACAGTGTCCACAACAGCAAAACAACAAAGATTGTGGATACTATGTTTGTAGAGCAATAGATATGATAGTCCAAAATAGATCGGTCAACATAGATCCAAGCCATGTATGTTTTCTTTTCGATATTTTTCCATTAATGAATCATGACATATATGTTTGGTACTTGACGTAAGTGCTAATTATATATTAATCAAAACTTGAGATTTGTAGTTTTTCACCGATGATTATGCACTAGGCCAGCAATACAATGTTGAAGAAATTGATGAAGTGAGAGAGCAATGGGCCAAGCATGTGTACTCACCTACTTTTAAGTTATGTAGGCAATGAAGTTATAAACATCTCTTAACCAGTAAGTTTGAAAACAAAATTTTGGATAGTAAGGGTCATAAACAACTCTTGACCACTAACGTTCATAAACAAATCTTGATAACTATAGGTCCCAAACAACCCTTACCTTTAAAAATTCAAGGTTGGGCCACATGTTATAACTGGAACTCATAAGAAATATCTATCATACTCAATTCCTTTTTTATCTATAAGTGGTTAGTGATATCTCAACACATGATATCTTAATGAAATCATTCACAACCTCCACATACTAAAAAATAAATTATGATTCAATAACAAAACTTCACATCCAACTTGAATGAAATAATTAGTCTCATCCTATTCCTAAAATCCATCAACCCAATCCTTCTAAACATTCAAAACACTTAGAAACATCTTGAATAATTCAAGACACATAAGCTATCCACCCTTATCTTCTCAATTCTCAATCAAACTAAAAAAAATCATACATGTATCCAATCTTCACCATATATTAATGCTACTTAAAATTCTAATGATAATCTTTATCTCAATTCATCAAGGGAAAAGTCACTCACTTATAATATGTAACAAATGATTACCCTTCCCTATAGCATACTAATTTTTCAAGCACTATGAACATATAAACCCTCCAACCGTATTATCCAATAAGAAAGACTAACAAGGGGTACTTCTCCCTTAAAATCAACCTTTGATTTTCCTACAGATCAACAATCACTTCAACCTTTTCCAAATCTTAAATATCAACACCAACTATAGCACTAGAAAAAATAATCTAGACACATATGACACTAAACAATAGCCTATATTAACTCCTTGTTTCACATTCATTATATACCTAACACAAGTTTTCAATTATAAGAGAATATTTTAAAGATTATAATCAAAAAAATTGAATTTCAAAACCAAACAAACTTTTCAAAATCAAAATCTTAGATATTGATATATGCATATTTTATAGAATTTTTTGAGGTATATTGACCTAGATTATTCCATTCATTATGCTAATTCCACTCTTATCCTTAAGTTTTCTCTATTAGCCTAGTTTTGTAAGACAAGATGAAATTAAGGTAATTTGGGCCAATAATTAAGAGAAAGAAGAAAAATATGAAAAACAAGCTTGGAGTCATGGATATTTTGATATACAATCATGTAAAATGCTAAAATAGAAATCATATGAAGAAATATGGGGCCCTTTGTTTATGTAAATATTGAATGTATTTTATGTGTATTCTTCCCATATGTTCTACTAATTCAACTCATATGTATAATGTTAAATCAAAAATATGGGTGCCCCGCATTAATAAAAGGAACCGCATTTTCTCTTTATATTAGATTTTTTTCTTATGGCTTTCTATCTAGACACAGACACACATACACACACACACACATAGATATATATATAAGAAATATATGAAGACAAAAAGAATATCAAAAAGCATCCTTGTTAGATGTTCAAATTTTATTTCACTGTTTCTAAACCATTAGATTCCTTTGGTTATACATACTTAGTTAATTGTTGTAATTAATGGATTGGAGATCATATGGATTTTTTGGTTCTACAAATTCCTACTCTCTTTCATTCCTTTGTTTTAGTTATTCTTTTTTTCTCTTAGTATTGTGTTTAATGTAAATGCTATTAGTCATGAGTTTATTTGAGCTTGTATTTTGTTTAGTTTAGCTTAATCTTCATTACTTTGTTTCTCTATGTTTATTAAGGCTATAATTTTTAGCACTACTACAAATACGGGAAATAATAACAGGACATTAATAACGGTAGTTCGAAAACCGTTGTCAAATGCGTGAAAATTAATCGGCGGGAAGTTTTGATAACGGTTCTAGTTAAAAACCATTATTAAAAGGGCAACGTTAAAATTTGGACGGATGTTTTAATAACGGTTTTATATAAACCGTTATTAAAAGAAGATTTAATAACGGTTCATATTAGAACCGTTGTCAAAAGTCAGAAGCTTTTAATGACGGTTCTTCCAGGAACCATTATTAAAAGATGTTTTAATAACGGTTCTCTCAGGAACCATTATTAAAAGATGTTTTAATAACGGTTCTCTCAGGAACCGTTATTAAAACCCCAAAATCAAACTTTTATTTCTCGCTCGGTTCTGTTTCGTGCCAAAATTTTCAGACTCTCTGCACTTTCGTTCTCTTGCTCTCCTTCCTTCTCCTTGCAAACCCTCGCACCGCCAACTCGCACCACCAGGCTCCTCTCAAGTAAAGGAAACCCTCGCACCGCCACACCTCTGCCATTGTTCCGAAGCTAGCTGGCACTTGCACCTTCATCCTCTGTCGTGTTTGAAGCCCTTACCTCTCTCAACATTCTGACCGTCGTGTTTGTAGCTAGCTCAGTTTATGTATGTGTTTGTTCGTCCTCTCATAACTTTTTATCTACTTATATAAATGCATGTCGCCAGGGTTTCGTTCGAAAATGTGTTGTTGAATGTGTTGGCTGAAAATTTTGCTGTTTGTTGTTGAATTTGTTGCGTTATTGTTATATATTAACAAATGCATGTGTTGGCCGAGAGCTTTACATATTATTGTTGTATGGAGAATATAGATTAAATATTATTTAGAGCTACAACCATAATAAACAAAAGAGAAGACATTATTGAGGTTATTTAAAGCTAGATTCAACTGTAAACTTTGGAGGGTCATAACTTTTTCATGCGGCCTCGGATTTAGGTGATCTAGGAGGCTATTTTGGGTATTTTTTTGAGATCTACAACGTGACAAAACGGCAGAGCCGGTTTGGGAAGTATCGGACCCCAAAAAAGGCCGTTTTGGCCTCTAAATTTAGGTTTTTTTGTGACACAACCTTTTTAGGGCCTTTTTTACAAATTGAACCTTTAATTTAGGGTATGATGGTGTTATATAACCTCTTGATTATAGTGGTAACATATGTTGCCTACCTTTGTATTATTTTGTATGTAGGGTAATACATGTTTTCATTTATTTTAGTTTTTACTTTTATCAGAATTGTTTTTCCTCTATTGTTTATCTCTTTATTGTAGTTATGGATGAGATAAGAGCTTCAGGTACCTCCAAAATTGAAGATCTTCGAGACAAAGGAACTTAGATGATGATGATGAAATTGAAGTTTTTAAGGGTTCAAGTGAAGAAGACGAGCAATGGATCTTATAGTCTAGAATAGATTGGTCAACATAGATCCAAGCCATGTATGTTTGCTTTTCCATATTTTTCTATTAATGAATCATGACATACCTAATGGCTAACTGTATATTAATTGAAACATGGGTGTTGTAGTTTTTCACCGATGACTATGCACGAGGCCAGCAATATAATGTTGATCAAATTGATGATGTTAGAGGCCAAGCACGTGCACTCATTCATTCGGTAGCGATCTATATATTCTACATGCATTTTTAGGTTTGTATTTCGTCTACCAGCCTAGATATGTGAACTCTTTACTTTGGGGTGTAGAGCTACCAAGTTGTGGTATGCCCACTAATTTTATTACAACTATAGTTGGTGTATTGAGACATGCATACCAATTATAGATTGATTGAAATTATGGTGTGATTGCAGATTTGGTATGAATTGATGTTGTTTTACATTGCAGATTTGGTAATTGTTTTAACATACAGATTTGGTAACTGTGTATGTGGGCAGGAACAAAACTGCAAAAAAAAAAGAAGTGGAGTTTTAATAACGGTTCTTATAAAAACCATTATTAAAACCTTGTTTTAATAACGGTTCTGATGAAAACCGTTATAAAAACTCCAGTTTTTAATAACGGTTTTTATAAGAACCGTTATTAAAACCTACGTTTTAATAACGGTTTTCATCAGAACCGTTATTAAAAACTGGAGTTTTAATAACGGTTTTTACTTAAAAACCGTTATTAAATATGAAGTTTACGCACATATTCGCGGGTTTTTGTGTATTTTTCATGACGGTTATGAACCGTTATTAAAGATTTAATAACGGGCGATTCAATAACGGTTGAAAACCGTTATTAAAACTATAAAATAACCGTTATTAAAACCCCTTTCCGTGGTAGTGTAGATGTTTAGATTATATTTTTCTTCGTCTTATCAATATTCTAGGCTATATTGGTATGGGGTAGGATGATAACTAAAGGTTACAAAATAACTAATTCTAAGATGTTAATTTGACTTATTTATTATGTATATTTTTTGTCTCATTAATAAACCAAGTTGAATGATCAACGATCTAAGATTTATGCTTTGTTATCCTCCTTGATCACCTGGTTTATTTGGGTGATAATTCGATGCTATGGTGCTATAGTTAATATTTAATTGTTAACATAAACATCTTCATGTACCAAATAGGTTATTTATTTAAACTATGTTTATTAATCATTATAAATATTTAATTGGAGGATACTATATTTTATGTTTTAATTAGTTTCTACTTAATCAATAATGTTAAAATTAATTAAATCTAGAGATCTTATCATAGGTTATTTTTGGTTAGATTATAAATCATAGACAAGCTAGTGGTGGAGCATTAGTATGTAAGACCCCAAATATGGTTAGGAGGCTAATATCTAATATGGCATATAATTCCCAATACTTTTGTATTAGAAATAATACCTCTCCATCTCTCCATATAAAGGAGATAAGTATTATAGAACTTGATTAAAAATTTTAATAAATTGAAGTCATTAGCTGAAAACTTGGGGAAAGGGGGAGTATCAACTCAAGTATGTGGTATTTGTTCATATATGAGTCAAATTACCAACGTTTGTCCCACTTTGCTAAAAGTGCATTAGATTAATGCAATAGATGGAACTTAGGGAAGCCACAATATGATCCCTATGCCACAAATGATAACACAAGATGGATGGATAATCCCAATATATGGTATGGGAATAATTGAAGACTACCATCGTACCAAAATCAACATGGCTATAGTGACCCTTTAATTCTATCCTATTCCTTAGAACTAATCAAAATTACCATATGTGCAACCTTATCAACGACTAGTACCAAAAATATCCAAAGCAATGTCATTAGAATATATAATTATATATTATGCCAATAACACTTCTATTTCAAAAATAAACAAGAAATGGAATAAAAAAAACTTAGAAAGTCAAGTGAGTTAGTTGGTAATTCTATAAGTAAATTACAAGCACTGACTTCCTCAAAGTTACCAAGCTAAATAGACATTAATGAAAGAGAAAATATGAGCATTATTAGCATAAGGAGTGGAAAATAATTACATAGTCTAAAGCAATATATATATGACCAAGGGACCCTAAAAGAAGAGAAAGAGTCAACTAAGGAGAAAGAAGAGATCAAATAAAAACCTATTAAACTAACTAAAATAAATTCTCTTAGCACTTATAAACCCATCACTCCTTTTCCTACAGAATTAGCTATGGGTAATAAGCAAGATCAAGAAAAGGAGGTAATAGAAATGTGTCAACAATATTATAAAGGAAACTCCCACTTAAGTATAAGGATCTCGGTATTTTTATCATTCCTTATGAATAAAAATATATGAGGTATGAAAAATGTATACAAGCGTTAGGAACCTCGATAAATGTTAAGCCTTTTTTTGTTTTTAATTTCCTATGTCGAGGACCCATTAAAGAGACATATGTGGTGATCAAGTTAGATTATAGATATACCATATATTATGATGAGGTGATAGAGGATTTTCTAGTTCAAGTGAATGAAAATTATTTTCCTATTGATTGTTATGTTATAGAAAAGCAAGATTATGGATCCCTTAACCTTTCTCCTATTCTATTCGGAAGACCATTTCTGAAAAACTTCTCATAATAAAATTAATTTGTATAATAGAGTTCTTACTATGGAATTTGATGGGGAAATAGTTTTTTTTTAAATGTTTTCAACTCTAACGCATGTATTTCCTAATTTGAATCTATTTCTATGGTGGATGTAATTGACACTTTATTTGAATAGGTTTTTAAATTAACAAGTGAAGAATAGAAGGTGTTATTATAAATCATCAAAAATATTTTGTTAAGAGGTGTTAAAAGAAAATGTTAAATTAGAAACAGAAAAAGAGGAATATGGTTACACATTTAGAGGTTATTATACTAACATAGGGAGCATGTTGAATTACTTATTATGAAAGATAAACCCCCACCCTCCATAGAGAAGGATCCAAATGGGAGGTTGAAACCCTTACCCAATAATCCAAAATATACCTTCCTAGTGGATAATCAAACTCTTCCTGTCATCATTTCTAATGAGTTATAAAATAATATGAAATTGCACTACATCATTTCCTTATTATCTCATATGAGTTAATGCATGTCTAGCATGTAAAATCAATGGGCATCAGCTCAAAGCCTTCTATCAAAAACATGAAATGGAAGATTTTGAAATATGTTTTGACTTTAGCCCTTATGGCCCCATCATCCTCATCCTTGATAAAGCACCACCCTTTCCCAAGATTTGTATTTCTATGGTCGAATCATTGAAGACAATGCCAATTCTAGGAATTGGGGAGGATGTATCCCTATTTTGTTGATTTTTTTGTCATTTTAATCATTTTATTTTCTTTAATTATGTTACTACATTTTGTTTCTTTTTAAGGGTCCATGTATTTTATTTTTACTATGATTTGCATTTTTTTAGTGACATTATTTTATTTTTATTGGAAAAAACATGAGGAATAAAAAATTTAGTGATGAAACATTGAGAATAGATAATGAAAGAAAACTCTAATTGATAACCTCAGTGCACATAAGTAGTTGTGAAATGCCCCGAAAAATTCTAATCTAAAATATTATATTTAAATGAGGTTTTATCATAAAGATTAAATAAATTAATTATTTTAATTAAAATAAAAAGGTAATTAATTAGGGAAAATCAAGAATAAATTTATAAGTATTTTAATTAGGAGGAATTTGGGGTATTTTAGCTAATTAAAGATTTTAATTCGGGAATTAATTAAATAAATGATTTTATTTAAAATAAGAATGAGAAAATAGTTTTAAATTAATATTATTTTTATAAATAATTTAATGGAAGAAAATTAGGGTGTTTTGCTAATTAAAATGGAATTGATGGAAAGTCTTTTAAAAATCCTAATTTAGCCTAAAAAGGGATTTAAATATTATTATTTTTAAATATTATAAATATTCAGATTAATTTAATTGGCCCTAATCTAATTATTTTTCTCTTTTCTTTTTCCCTTTTTCTTTTTCTTTCTTCCTTTTCCTTTCTTTTTCTTCTTTTTCTTTTTCCTCTTCTTTTTTTCCCAAACTGGGCCAGTTGCGGCCCAGTCTTCTTCTTTTTCTTCCTTCCTCGGCCCAGCCCGCGCCCGCGCGGCCGTCGCCCTTCAGCCTCCTTTCTCAGCGCCGCGTTTTGACTCTGTTTTCGCCGAAGCTCGTCGTTCCATTTAAACAACCCCGACTCGCACGCGAACCGCCCGATTCTTCCCTTTTCTTTTCCTTCCTCGGCCGACCGGCCCACCTTCTTTCTTCTTCCTTCTTCCTCCGTCCTTCCCCGTCGCTGCGATGAAACCTTCGACCCCATCAATGGCGTCTCCGGCTTCAGCGGCTTTAATTAGTCGTTACTTGTCTCTTTGAATTCCCCTTGACCCGAGGAATCAATTGGAGTAATTGTCGTGTGTTAAATCTCGCCCGTTTCTTCTCCCCAGCCTCGCGAAACCCCGAAGCAAACCAAACGTCGGCCGCCCAATTACTGCCACCGGCCACCCAAATTCCCGAACCTAATACCTCCCTACCGACCTCCAAAACCCAATTATCCCATCTACCATCTATAAATAGTAAGATTATAGGAGCTTTGTTTTTTTTTCCTCACCCGAAACCCTGAGTGAGGGCTGTCTTCATCGAGATTTTAGACGCAGATTCCGCCGCCTTTAGCCAACCTCAGCGCCACCGCAGCATTTCATTTTCTTCCCTGCATTTTCCTCTAGCTAACTACGTTGTTCAAATCCCTCGATTCTTATTGTACTGGCTTACATGGCCGTGCCAAGTTGGCTTCTTGTCTCGCCTGAATTTTTACCTAGAAATACTTAAGTCGCCGTCCGCCGCCGTTTCCGCCACTTCTGCTGCCTTCTGAACCACCCAAAATCTTCCTCTAATCCTCCTCCACCAAATCATAACCTTATGTTGATTTTTCCCCTGCTCCTTCTCTCTTTTTCTTCATCTTTTTCCCACTTAGATAGTTTTTCCGGCCACCGCCGCCGCCGCCGCGAACCACCGCAGGTTCCGCCTATCTCCACCAGTCTAAGGTTGAACCCTAGACTCTGAACCCTTCTCCCTATTTTTATAATCCTTAATTTAATTTATTTCAATTATTTGAAATTTATTACTATTACTTTTATTATTATTTCTATTATTGTGTTATTAATATTATTATTAGTATTAATGTTTTGATTATTATTTCTGCAGGGTCTGAAGCTCTAATATACTTTAATTCGATTTTGTCATTATTATAAGTATTATTATTATTTTCATTATCTTAATTAATAATATTAAGGTGTTATTATAATTATTGTTATTATTAGTATTTTTATTATTTCGAATTACCATTATTATTATTCTGTAATTAATATTACAAATAATTTACCATTAGTTTTGTTATTATTATTACACTTATTATATTGTTGTTACATTATTTTAGTATCTTAGCTATTACTATATTAGTATCATTATTATTATTAGGATAAAGTCTTTAACCCTATATTACCGAGGTTTATTATATCTCTATTATTTTTATGTCTTTAGCAAAGCTAGAATTTTGTTAAAGTTATTTTATTAATATGTTATTATTTGGTCAAAGCCCTAAGGAGGCGTAGGAACGTGCTCCAAGACCGGTGTCGTTTTAGGTAAGGGGTGCTAAGGCCTTTTATGTGCTAATGTGCATTGTGTGATTCATATGCTATGCATTCTATGTTTATGATTATTAATTATGCCGTATATGATATGACATGGAGTTGAAGTATGCTTTCGTATGGCATGTGTATTATTTGTGTATGACCCTGTAAGACATGCATGTGAGGATGTTGATATGATTTTATGTGGGAGAAAGGATGAAAAAGGAGGATGGGGAAGGAAGTTGACTAAGGGAAGTGAGTTGACCTAATTTTATGAATTTATGAGGAATAATCTATTGCATGGTTTTATTTGGAAGAATGAAATCTAAGATGTTATATGGGAGAATCAAATTATTATTCGTGAGGAAGAATCTAATTTATGATTTAATTGGGAGAATCTCATTTATAATATTATTTGGGAGAATCTAATTTGTGATTTGTCTGGTAGAATCCGATTTATGGTTTTACTTGTGAGATTCTAATTTATGATTTTATGTGAGAGAATCTAACTTATGATTTAATTGGGAGAATCTAGTTTATGATTTGTTTGGTGGAATCTAATTTATGGTTTTGCTCGGGAGATTCTGATTTATGATTTTATGTGGGAGAATCTAACTTATGGTCTTGTATGGAAAAATCTAATTTGTGATTATGAATGGGAGAATATAATCAATTGTAAGGTATGGACAAATCTTTGGGTTTTCTATGGTTTTAATCTAGGGTTTGGTATGGATGGATCTTTGGTTTTATGTGGGTTGAATTTAGGGTTCTGTATAACGAAGGTATTAAGGTTTACATGGTGGTTTTAATAGTTGCATGGTGGTATTAGGGTTTGTATGGTGGTATTAATGATTTCATGGTGGTATTAGGGTTGCATGGTGGTATTAATGGTTACATCATGGTATTAAGGATTGGCATGGGACGTATAATGGATGCATGGGAGTGAAATTTGCGTATGAACGTTGATTTGGGATTGTGAGGAAAGTAATATAAGCGTTGTTGAGGGGTTGAATACTTTGGATGGAAATAGTACATGGAGCATTATATGGGTACGTAGGAAACCGAGTTAGGGTTGTTATGGTTGTTGGGAGCCTTGGTGGTATCATATACACTTGGGAATTAAAGTGTAATTATGAGGATGTTATTTATGAGTTGTGGTGTGTGGAGTGTTAAAATGATTTGGGTTGTGTGAGGTGGAGTGAGATGGGCCACTGAGGCCTGAATTAGGGTTTCGGGATAACCCTAGATTGAGATATGGAGTGGACTTGGGGGATATGTATTGAAGGGAATGATTCGTGCATGTCTATGGTGAAAGCTTGGAATAAAATACTTAAGACACTAATTACTTAAAGTGGAAGATCGTTGAGACGGGACCAACCGATCCACCGGTTCGGAATAGTGGTTAGGGTGTTTACCCTATGTGTGACCGATCCACCGGCTATAATAGTGGTTAGGACATGATGTCCTATGCGTAACCGATCCACCGGTTATAATAGTGGGGGTTCCCGAGCTCAACAACCGCAAACTAGAGTTTTGCTAAAATGCCTAAAAGATACTAATTACTTACAGTTGAACACCATGCGTGCCGGAGCCAACCGATCCACCGGTTAGGAATAGTGGTTAGGACGCGTAATCCTATGTGTATCCGATCCACCGGCTATAATAGTGGTTAGGGTATGATACCCTATGCGCCTCCGGTCCACCGGCTATAATAGTGGGGGCTTCCGTTTTCGCATGGATTTGATTAAAAGACATGATGTGTATCGAATTCCGATAAGAGATTAATTAAATAATTAATCTGGACTATGATTGGGCCTTTGTACTTTTACCTGAATTGTTCTTATACCTTTATGTTGTTATGTTGGATTATGCCCTGTTATTATTCTGCATGGATTATGTGCTTACGTGTTGGCCTTAGTGCTCGGTTACCTTACTCAGTACGTAGCGTACTGATCACCCTTTTTATGGGTGCTGCTCATTCCCACGAGTAGTATGCCCTTCTGATTTGTGCAGGTGGGCGAGACATCAGTTGGGGTTGAATGTTGAGCATGTTTGGCTCGAGATTCAAGAGAGTTGTGGCCATATTATAATCTTTATATGACTCTAATTCTTTTTGTTAATCTTTTATCGGTTGTAAGTTTAATTCTCTTTTGGAAATGAATTACATTTCTTGATGCATACTCTGATTTTGTTTTACAACCGTTTAATGCTTATTTGGAAATTGAATTGTATTGATTATTTCTTTTCTTAGCCTTAGCACTTGGTACTGGAACGGTCGGAGAGAACCGGTCTGGTACTAAGTGTGGCGGTAACATTTCCAGAATTCACAGGTTTTCAGTGCTTCTAATTTAATTGCTTCCGCTTTTAAAAAAAAAATTTAGTGAATTTTGGGGTGTTACAAGTTGGGGCTATTTTTTTTCTACAAGATGTGTTTTAAAAAGAGAAAAAGAAATTTCAATATTTTAATTGCATCTCACTACCAAAGAACTTAATGGTGAGAATTTGATGGTCATCATAGAAATGAAAGAGATATTAGTCTTAATAGAAATAAAAATTTGTGATCTTTCGAGGCTTAATGTTGGATATGATTTTTATCTATTATACTTTTTATTCTTGTGTGCTACTCTATGATGGTGTATGAAACTATAACTTATCACTATTTCCTTCATAATAGCATGAGACTAATGCATATATTAAGATGATAGAGGTAAAAATAATTCTTGTTTACTACTTAGCAAAAGAGCATATTGGGTATAATTTTTCCTTTCCATAACTTCATTTACCTTTTGAGTTATTTTCTTGATATTTAACTTATATACATAGTTGATAGTCCTTATCATATCTCATCCCATAGCTTATGGCTAGTGGAACATAATTTGTTAATGAATTATTTATATGGTTGAAACTCTATTTATAGGGGTGTGTTAGAATTACTTGGGGAATAGTGAATTAAATTTGAAAGAAAATTGAAGAAAAAACAATAAAATAAAAAGTATTTAAGTACGGAAGTGGAAAGAAGGGGATGGATGGTGAAATCATTAAATCATTATGCTAAGTAGAATATAGCATAAAACAAACCTACTTAGTGTAACGTGGCTCAACCTAAAAAAAATTATGAAAACATCTTTCTAGTAGATTCTAGTAGCATATGAGGTGATAATTGGAGGACAAAAATTCTTTAAAGAAAAGGTGAAAATAAAGTTTATGAAAAGTTGAAATTATGAAATTTATGCGCTTCACAATTAATTGACATTACATTTGAATCATAGAATTTATTCTACCTTAAACTCTAGCCCAGTTACAACAAAATAAAAGATCTCCTGAATTTTGTTAGCTTCAGCTTATAAGCATCAAGAAATAGAAAAAAGTAAAAGGAGTATGGTCGATAATTATCATCAATATAATTTTATAGAGTAAGTACAAACTTAAGGCACATGGGAGTAGAGTGACTCCATATTCCTAAAGTGAGAATCTATTGGTTGTGATGTATGTAACTTCAAATGAGTTTGAAAGTAATTTCTTGCATGTTTACTTTTCACTATTTAGATTCCCATGAAACATGTATGTTTTTTATGTCAATAATTGATATCTATTATTGAGTATCAGAAGGGGAGATTATATGTGACTTAATGTTTGAGACTTATCATACTTTTTTGGTCATGTTTCTTGAGGGTAAATAATAATTAAACCATTGGGGTATTTGATATGTGCATATTTTATTGAATTATTTGATATATCATGACATAGCCTATGCCATTTTTTATGACAATTTCACCATTTTCCTCGAGTTTCGATGATAACTAAGGAATAGCAAAAAAAAAATAAAGGAAATCTTGGAGTTAAGGAAATATGGATGTGTCACCATGTAAGACCCTAAATGAGAAGCCATGTGAAAAAAGCATTTTGTCAAGACAATAAGTAGAGATGAAATATAGGCCCCCTATATTTATATAAATACAAGCCATATTTCCTAATTATTCCTTCCATGTGTTTTTCTAATTAATCTCGCATGCATAATGTGAGAGAAATATATGGGTTTCGCATATTTAATAATATAGACAGTATTTTTACCATATTTTAGATATTATTCGAATAGCCTTTTGTCTATGTATGTAACATATATGAGATTCAATAGAATATCGAAGAGGATTGTAGTCAAAACATCAACTTCATTTTAATTATTTCTAAACCATTAGGATTTTTTTCTTATTACTAGGTAGTTAATTCTAGTAATTGAATAACTTGAGATGTTGTAGTGTTAATGATTATACAATTTCTTAACATGTTTCTTTCCTTTGTTTCATTTAGTCACTTTGTACTTATTATTATGGTTAATTTAATTCCTATATTTATTTGATTAATTGAGTTTGTAATTTTTTATCTTAATTTAATCTCTATTACTCTATTTCACTATATTTATTAATGTTATGGTTTTTAGGCATTATGATTCTGCATTTTCTAGTTTTTTCAATATGTTAGGTTTGATGAATTTGGGGTAGCAGAATAATTGAAGGTTACATGATAATTAATCTTTAAAATTAAATCGACTTAATTATTATATGTATTTTTAGTTTGATTAATAAACCAAGTTTAGTAATCACTAATCAAAGACTTGCACTCTATAGTCTAGTTTGATCACCTGGTCAATTAAAGTGCTAATCAGACGCTAATGTAGTATAATAAATCCGTAATTGTTAAGATATACATTCACAAGTAGCAAATAGGTTCTTGACTTAATGTTTGGAATTATGTAATTCATAAAAAATATATCTATGGTTTTAGTTAGGTGCTTCCCAATTGTTAATGCTACCATTGATTAAATCATAAGATTTTATCCTAGTTTATTACTTTATTAGACAATAAATCATAAGCAGACCTTTGTTTATTTATATAAGGGGATGATAGTAAGTGGGCACGTACAAGCATATCTAAGATCACATTATAGCACTACATAATAGTCTTATTCGATAATCAGTTGATATTCTTGTGTTCAATATGTCATTTAACTCCTATTATTGAATTATTATTATTTATTTATTGTGTTAACTATTAGTTTTCATTCTTTTCATTATAAGCTATTATTTTTCCTAATTTAATAACAAGGGGAACTTATATAATGATATGAATATACGAATTATATTATAATCTTCATGCGATCAACCTCTACTCACTGCTCACTATTTGTATATGCGTTTAGGGTTTAATTTACTCTGTCTAAGACAAGATGTCATGTATCAACATATTGTATCAACAAAGAATAGTAGAAAGTGAATGGTTTTTAAAACTAAAATCACACCGATGCAACCATGCAATACCCACATTTTTATGAGATAATAATTTGTTTTTGAAATACAATTTATAGAACAAAACAAAAAATGAGGATGCAGCCGCTGCATTTATCTAAAGGAGAGGTGCTAATGTTCACCTAACATATGGTAAATGTAAGGGTGAACATCAATATTAAGCAACAAAATAGAAAAAACTATGATGTGTAAAACTATTTAAATCACACTTTTCGAAACACCAGCTTCCTACTCTAAAATAAAATGATGAAAACTAGAAATAAGTATTCCGAGTCTGACTAAAAACATTAGAAGTGCTACTCTTTAGAGACATTCTAAAGCTATTCAAGAAATCCAACTCTTACACTTGGGCCTCAAAATTCTACACACAACTTCATCATCTATCCATTTGAATTTGTAGTCACCTTAAAACAAACACACCACCATGTGCATACTAGTAATATTAAACAACTATACAAAAGTGGATAGCATACAACACAATATAGGCTAGACATTACACATAACACATACGGATGACAAATTCCATAAAGACATATGATCGCATGCTTTTAACAAATCACGCACAACTCATATTAATGTGAAGTATTCATGTGAAATATCAATAACCAACTTAAAAACTATTACCCACAAACTAACTTACCATTTACTGATGGTAATACATAGCGGTAGCTACCAATGTCTAATAATGTATAACTAAAATTAATGTATAACAACATACTATCTTGCACACCTATAACCAAACTTGAAGGAAGTACCAACACATTATCATTAATTTCATGACCATGCAAATCATATAATTATTACCATAAACATAAAAATCTCATGCTCTAATAAAGCAGACTACCCAACACTAGCTAATCTATTATAGAATGTTAGCACAACTCAAGTAGATAACATAGGTTCTATAAAACAACTAGCCTCCCAAATAGAGATAGCCAACACATATTGATATGAATCCTTTGCTTCATGTTATCTAATTAAGAAGCTTACCCAAACTAACTCGAGCTCTAAATCCCTAAGTATATGTACCTCCCCACATGTTTATGAGTTAATCAATACTAGATAAAATGAACCCTTTGACCTAAAGGTCTAGATCTTGCACTCGTTGTCCATTCCGAGGCACGAAATTTCCTAATTCCAATTTCTTTGGACAAGGAATAATATAAGATCATCTCCATCTCATTCTTCTCTTGTTAAAGTGCAAGAGTTAGCATATTTAGAGGTAGTAACAATTCTTCTTAAGAATCTTAAACGTGTTCTTAATAACCCTAATAATGTTTCTTTAAATGATTCTTGCAATTATTATATATTTTTGCAAGAAAAAGAATTCACCAATGATATCTAATGTACAAGATAATGACAATGCAAGGGTTATAAGGTTTCATAGAAGATAAAGCTAAAAGATAGAAAACTTGACTATTTCATAATTCCATGTATTATCATGGTTAGGTTTTATGTAGCTTTCATATTTTATGCAAACTTTGTAATTTCTTTTCATTAAAATTTTAACTCATTATGTATACAATAGAGTTATATGTTGTTTTAACCCTTATTAAATTAGGAAGGTTGATTAGGGAAGAATTTAGGAGATTTAAGCTCGACCTCATATGTCATATATGTAAAAACCTATGCCTTGTACGGTCAGAGGCGGTGAATAACCATATAACTAATAACTTAATAAGAAAAGAAGGAACTTAGAGTTGAAAATCTTGGTGAATTTATCTTCCTATTTTATCTTCAAGTGAGGATAGATATTGAGTGAATTTTAGGATCCATTATATACATAAGTTAGAGGTTTCTATTTATAAATTCTTTTGAACTTGGAGTAGATCAAACTTTCTTATTCAAATACAATTGACTCATCCCAACAATCAAGTATCATCCTCCTTTGGTCAACTTTGTTATTATAGACACGAAACACAAACATCCTACCACTGTAAAATATATTCAACTATTATCATATAGATTAAATTATTAGCTTCAAAGCATAAATTTTGTTCGACACAAGTGAACAAAGAGATGGCTTGTAGAAGAACCAAGCAAAAAGTTTCTTTGACATAAAAAAAGAGGTTCTTAAGGATTTTTGTTTTAATTCTTTAAATATTAATAAATTTTCTTAAATTCTTACATACATGACATTAATCTTAGATGGTAATATTTATGATTAAATAGTATTCATAGTAATCTTTAAATGAATCTTAGAAGTTTACATTTAAGGAATTGAATAAAAGGTGGTGATGCATGTTGAAAAGTTTAAAGGAAAGAAAATGTGTAAATGAACTATGCCTATTGAGCTGATTTAGTTCTACATGTTATAACCTATATGTATTTTTTAAATGCATGAAAACCAAATGGATGCTTATGTTCTAGTCAACATTTATATGTTTGAAAGTAAGTTAAATCTATGTTACTGTGTAAGGTAATATAAGTGGAGTGTAGTCCATCATTTGGATTGTGATGCGGGAGCATACATTGAACATGATGATTGTCAAATTCATTCTAATCCTCAAGTTAAGGAAGATGATTTAGCTTTCTTAATGTTGGAGCCTATCATGTTAAATATTCTTGATAATTCTTATATGCTTAACATTGAAAACCATTCAAGTTATTCTTGTAGGTATGTTACATATTTGCAACAAGATGAGGTTCATACACATTGATGTGTACAAGTATTCCAAGGCATAAAAGACTATGATATACATGGGATGATACATTAAAACAAGAGATAGAGTGATGATATTCATTATTTGTATAAACTTGTTGTAAACCCTAACCCTAAGTATATTTTATGTAAGTTAGGGTATGGCTATAATTTCATGTATGTATCCTAGTCTATTGTATAAGTTTGTAATATTAATCCTTAGTATCATTTAACCAATGATATTATGTTTTTGATTAAATTTAATATGGGCTTAATTCAACCATGATTAATGGGATGGATTAGGTGGGTAAATTCAGTTGGTTAAGGAAGCTCACCACCGAGCTTATTCTTTCCTATATGTACCCTTTTGTGTGCCACATTGTATGCTGAATTGAATAGAATATTGAATGAAAATTTAAATCAAGATTTGATAAATAGAGCTAAAGTCTAATCCTCCATTTTGGGTGTACATTGAGCAAGGAAGATGTGGGATAATCCTTCCTCAATACTATCATCAAGTCAACACATTTGAACACCTTCAAATCTACTGAAACACCTTCATCTTGTAACATCAAGTTCTTCGTCTATAATCCACCAAATCACTTAATTATTTTTGCATTAGATCGTGGTTTAAAGATTATACTACAAATTGTAATCCAAAATTCTGTTACTTTGATAAAAACCACATAATTTTTGGTATAAAAGCTTCATTTGTTCGAAGCTGATACAACTAGTGATTTTAGCCGATCTGAAATCGTGTTGTGTTCTTTCACCAAGAACTCCACGACTACTCCACCATTTCTTTAAATTCTTGAATCTTGATTAACTTATTTAATTGTTCTTGATGTTATTGCTTTAATTTCTTGCACTCTTGCAAGGATCTTGTTGCATTTTTCCTCAACTTTCCACATAAAATACCCACAGAGTTCGAATTTCACCAGCACCAGTTTGGTTCATCTGTTTGCAACGATCATGTGTGTCTCTCCAGCACTTGGATTTCTATTTTATTCTACTCTATATTAGTGTTTAATAAAGTGTACAACAACCCCCTTCAATTTCTATTTGTGTAAGCAAGCAAAGAAGCCTCAAAGTGTTTTTAATCACCACGACTGACTTGGAACTTGCAGGCCGTGTATTAGATTCATTTATCATAAATTTCACTCAAGACATTAGTCCATAATCTACCTCTAGATTTCCTATACATTTCCTATGCATACTTCAACACGAATCTCCCACTAGAAGACAAGTTTTTGTTGAAAATATAGAAACATGTTCTATGATTTTATGTGAAGCCCGAGATTGACCTAGAACTTGCAAGACCAATATTCGATTCATTTCTCAGCAATTTCTCTCAAGAAATTAGTACATCATCTACCTATGGATATCCTCTACATTTTCTATGCAGACTTCAACATGAAACTCCCACTTGAAGACAAGAGTTTATTGATAACATAGAAACATGTTCTATGATTTTATGTAAATCATTTTCACACCTATTATTACTAACCTTTCATTGTTTGTGTGTACCTGCGTGCAGTGCCTATTCTTGGGGCTAAAAGATCCCCTTTGTGCCTAGATAAAGACTGCAGGTAGTTTTTGATACTTTCTTTAGAATTAGAAATTGGTTTGTGCTTTGTTTGGTTGTAGGCAAAACAAATCCAGCACCTACATTTATGGAAGATATATTGTGTGCATCAAGAAAGGTTGTGTGTCAACCTTCATCATGTCTAGTGAAGAGCTGTGTGCCATGGTTGAGTCCATCAAAAGGCTCACCACACACATGGATGCCCAACTATAGAATCAAAACACACTACAACATCAACTCCAAAGTGTAGAAGTAAAGTTGGCCGACCAAAAGAAGTATAAGCCATGACAACCTCGAATGGAAACAAGACATGATAGTGTGGAAGGGAGAATGAAGCCGATTTACCATGACAAGAATGGATGTTGACCTTTCAATATTTCTCATCGTGAAGATGGAGAAGAGGAGGCAAATTCTTTTGGCTCAAGCAACCAAAGAAGAGCACCTACATTCCATGTAATAAATCCGCACCATGAAGATCACACTACTACGAAAACAGGAAATAATAACGGGACATTAATAACGGTGGTTCCAAAACCGTCATCAAATGCGTGAAAATTAATGCACGGGAAGTTTTAATAATGGTTGTAGGTAATAACCATTATTAGAAGTGCAAAGTTAAAATTTGCACAGCCATTTTAATAACGGTTAATATAAAACCGTTATTAAAACAAGATTTAATAACGGTTGAAACAAGAACTTTTGTAAAAAATTTCAATATTTTAATAACGATTTCTACAAGAACCGTTATTAAATCTTGTTTTAATAATGGCTCTTATAGGAACCGTTATTAAAACTCCCTTTTATTTCCTTCAGTTCTTTTTCGTGCCAAAAATTTCAGTCTCTATTGCTTCCCTCTCGTACTCTCTTTCTCTTGCAAATCCTTGCACCACCGCTCTGTCTCCTCTGAATTAAGTGAAACTCTCGCACCGCCATCTCTCCACCACCCCTTCGCCATTGTTGGCTTTCTATGTGCGTGTTGTCATTCTTGCGAACGTAGCTGTAATACCCTAAAATCCTAAATTAGGAATTATGGAAAAATAATTATTTATTAGGGAAGATTAAGAAAATAAATATCTTTATTAAATAATGAGGAAATTAATTGAGGAAAATAAGGAGAAAATAATAACTACAATGGAAGTTAAGGACAATTTATCCAAAATAGCCTAATTAATTTAAAATTGAATTTAATTATTATACTTAACATAATTATTATTAAAATTAAACATCTAAATTAAATATATAAATAAATAAAGACCAAATACCCAACCCAACCATTTTAACATCTTTCCTTTTTCCTTTTTTCCTTTCTTCCTCCTTCACTTATTTGTCCTTCTTCCATTCTTCCCCCCCCGACTGGGCCGGCCTGCACAGCCCCGACCCTTCTCCTCCCTTCTCCCTATGCGCGACCCAACTCCCCTAGCCCTCCTTCAATGCCCATTGCCCCCCAACCGGCTGAACCACCCTCCTTTTTCTTTTCTTTCTTTCCCCTGGACCAACCGGTCCACCCCGCCCTGTCTCCTTCTTCCCTAGCCCGACCTGCAATGACAACCTACAACCTCAATCTTCGCCGGCAACCACCAACCCAGCGCTGACAGTCCTCCCCTACCCTCCCTGTCATTTTCTTTCCTCTTTTCAACCCCGACCAAGCCCATCTCTCCCCTCCCCACGTGCCATCTCCTTTCCTTTTTCTCTCCCCCTCCCCGACCTAATCTACCATGGCAGGACTGCACCACCTGCCACCGCCGGGTGGTGGTCCTGCCACACCTGCCCCGTTTGTCTTCTTCTTCCCTTGTCTTTTTCCTCCTCAATTAGCCTATAAATACCCCCTTTAGCAGCTGTAGCCGAGCTCCCTCTTTTGTAAGCCCAAATATTCTGCTTCTCGCCACCGCCCAAACAGACACCTATTTCGCCGCCTCCGGCGACCGCCGCAACAAACGCCCCCCACCAAGACTATCCCTGCACTTCCCTCTACGAATCCAGGCCACCATCACCCCTTGCCTCACCCTGCACGCGCCGCCCCAGCCGTGCAAAATCGCCAACCCGAGCAGTTCACCCCAGCCCATCGCCGCCCCTTGTGCCGCCTTCCGCCACCAATTCCGCCTCTACCAATACCTCCACCACCCTCTAAAGCGTCCAGCAGACCTTCCTTTACCGTCCCGCAACTTCATCTCCCCTGCCTACGTTTCCTTCTACTTCCTCCATCTTCCACCACCCTCCACCACCTTCGACCGCCGTGCCAACCACAGCGCGCCGCCACTCCCAGCCACACCACCACCCTTATTCCAACCCTCTTCACCTACTGCATCCTCCTCCACCTCAAACACCCCTCCACTTCCCCTCTCTTAGCCTACATACCCATCTTTCCCTCTCTCCCTCCTCCACCACCGCCGTCGTCGCCGCCATGCGCCACCACGAGTTCCACCACTAACCTGAGGTGGTGCTCCAACTTCCCTAGCCCCTAAATTATTTTCTATAAGTGTTAATAGTTTTATTTAAAATTACTAGTATTATCCTCAATATTACTATTATTATTATTCTTATTATTATTAGTTTTTTATTATCATGGTTATTATTATTATTATTATTATTATTATTATTATTGTTATATATCCTCCTTATTTCCTAACCTAATTTCAGAAAATACTTATAACTAGGTCAGACTATTTAAAAGGCTACAACCTTAGCATTTAAAATTATTATTATTATTATTATTATTATTATCATTATTATTATCATTATTATCAATATTTCTATTACTGCTACTAACACTATTATCATTATTATTATTACTAACAACTTTAGTGTTAATAAAGTTATCTCTATTATTGTTATTATTATTATTATTATTATTATTATTATTGTTATGTATCCTCATTATTTCCTAACCTAATTTCAGAAAATACTTATAACTACGTCAGACTATTTAAAAGGCTACAACCTTAGCATTTAAAATTGTTATTATTATTATTATTATTATTATTATTATTATTATTATTATTATCATTATTATTATCATTATTATCAGTATTTCTATTACTGCTATTAACACTATTATCATTATTATTATTACTAACAACTTTAGTGTTAATATAGTTACCTCTATTATTATTATTATTATTATTATTATTCTTATTATTTTATTATTATTACTATTATTATTATTATTACTTAACCTAACCTTATGATATTCCTAACGAATAATAATATTATCGTTAATAATGGTCTACAACTTTAGGGTTATTATGATTAAGACTTTTCCTCATTTATTATTATTATTATTAGTACTAACCTCACTATTATCCCTACTATTATTACTAATGCTAGCTATGGCTTATTATCATTATCTTCACTATTATGGTAAACATTTTAACCCTTATTTTACTATTACCATTTTTACTATCATAACTATTATTATTATTATTATTATTATTATTATTATTATTATTATTATTATTATTATTGTTATTGTTATTATTATTATTATTATTATTATTAATGCCATTATTATTATTATTATTATTATTATTATTATTATTATTATTATTATTATTATTTCTACTTAACCCAACTTTATTTCTATTATTCTTGTTATTAGTACCATTATCATTATCATTATCTCCTTACTAATATTGTTAATACTAACCTTGTCTTTATCACTTTTATTTATTAATATAAATATTTGGACCTTATATTATGATTACCATTTCGGTTACTATTATTATTGTTGTTTTTATTATTATTATACTTAACATTATTATCATTATCATTATTACTATTATTTTTTATAAACCGGAGTTGGCATATTATCATTTTATTTTTAAAGAAGAAGAATACTTAACCTTAGTATTTTACTATTTAATATTCAAATATTACTAATATTATTTCTAATGTCCTTGTCACTAACATTATTTATTACTATTATTATTATTTCTATTATTGTGATAAAAAATTTTGAACCCTTATATTATTATTATTCAAAATATAAATTTTATCATTATTATCTTTAGGAATATTTGTACTTTGTTGGTATTGTAATTATTATATTATCATTTTAACCCTAACACTATTATTAGACTTAGCCTGAAAAATATTAGGGTTTCTATCACTATAAGCATTAGCATTACTATTATTATTATTAATATTATCACTATCTTACTATAACTAGTATTAGTACTATTATTAGAAGAATTAAGCTAATAGGTTTAATAATATAAGTGTAGCAATAAATATGAAAATAAACATATTTTGACTAGTAATATTTAGTAGACTATTTTTAAGATAAAAACCCTAGTTTTCGTATAATACTCTCTTTAATAATAACAATCCTAATCTTAAACTAGAATAAGGGATGATGGTACTTTTGAGGGAAACTAATACTTAGTATATTCCCTTTTATTGGTGATCCTAACCAAAACCCTAAGGAGTTATAGGAGCGTGCTCTAAGCCCGGCGTCGCTTTAGGTAAGGATGAAGCTATGGCCCTTGTGTGATGTGTGACTTGTATGCTTTGAATGTTGTATATTCTATGATTGTGGATAACTTGTCTTATGTGTAGCACAGCTTGGATATCGAGGTATGTTTGTATGTGTTTCCTATGACATGAGCATGACATGTATATGTATGATGTTTATGATGTGATATGATATGGCCCTCTAGGACATGCATGTTAGGATAAATAATAATATGAGTTGGGAATATAAGGATGACAAGAAATAAATGGAAAAAGTGTTCACTAAGGGGGATTTGAGGTTGACCTAAGTACGTCTTGATCCATGAGAGGAGATCTAAGTGGAAGGAATGACCAAAATAAATGAGAGTTGGGAACCAGGCATGAGAGTCTTAAAATTTGCATGGTGACTTAGGGTGTTTGCATGGGATGGTTAAATCTTGAATGGGGGTGAATCTTACGTGAGAAAAGTTGAATTAGGGTGTAAATAAAAGAATGGGAGAGTTGTGGAATGATTGGAGACTTGGGATGAAAAATAGTACGTAGGTTGGTGCAAGGGTGTATAAGGGAACCGATTAAGGTTTTCGGGGAGAAAGTGGAAATTTTGGAAGTACAAAAGTAAGAATGATTAGGGAAGGGTGGTGTATGGGTTAAGAGTGAGAATTCATTTATATAAAAGATGAGTATGGGTTTCCATGTGAAAGAAGAGACTTTGGAATGAAAAGAGAGAGGTTACTTGTGGAAGAAGTAAGGTACTAGGGTTTGATGTGGCCAACTAGGGTTTTGCCGGTCATATGCGAGGTCGAGGAGTAAAGTCATATGCCTTGGGGTTTGATCTAATAAGGGCCAGATGTGGGGCAAGGAACAAGTAATGGTAAGGTAAGTGAGAGGAAGATGGGCCACATAGGTCCAACTAAGGTTTCTAGGGGAAAACCCTAGAGGTTGATAATAGGTGAGGTCGATGTCATAGGGTGTTGGGCTTAACCTACACTCTCAAGAGTTGGTCTTTCATTGGGTGTGAGCATAAGGGGGAAAGGATTTCGGGGTGTGATAAGGGGTGCAGGAGTCTCAAAATATGGGACGGGCCCTCTTGAGAGAAAAGCAGTAGAACATTGATGACATGCATGTCAAGGGTGGAATGTTATCTAATAAAACACGGATAAAACACTAATCATGTAAAGTGAAAGATTGTTGAGCCGAGCCCAGACCGGTCCACTGGCAAATAATAGTGGCCAAGAGCCGGGGTGCCCTGGAGACCGGTCCACCGGTAAATAATAGTGGCCAGGAGCATTCTGTCCTGAGTGTATACTTTCTAGTCCATCGGCAATAATAGTGGGGGATTTCGTGCTCGACAAACCAAAGAAAGTAAGTTAATCCATGGGAAATACACTAAGTACATACAGCGAAACACCATGTGAGTCAGGGCCAGACCGGTCCACCGGCAAATAATAGTGGCCAGGAGCATTTTGCCCTGGAGACCGGTCCACCGGCAAATAATAGTGGTCAGGAGCATTCTGCCGTGAGTGTATACTTTCCGGTCCACCGGCTATAATAGTGGGGTTCCTGCACTCACATGGACTATTAAAGAATATGTGTGGAATGGACATATTATTAATGAGAATAAAGAATAAGTTACAGGGAAAGTAACCAGGCATTACCATATGTGTTATCGTATATTGCCTATGTGATTATCCTTGTATCATGTGCTCTATGTGTTGGCCTTAGCTCATCTATTACCTTACTCAGTACGTAGCGTACTAATCACCCGTTTCATGGGTGTTGCTCATTCCCACAAGCAGAAGACCCCTCTGATCTTATGCAGGTAGGAGACCATGTCTTCGATGCCTACGACACCTACGAGGCATCGGGTGGGGCTGAGCGTTGTGCCTAAACAGGACCCGGGGATCGAGAGCGACTCGCCCGGACCTATCTCTTTATTGGACTTTTTATTATCGTATCTTAGTTGCGTTTTGTACTATGCTTATGTTTTGAGAACGTACTCTTTGGATTGTAAACCCTAAGTCACACTCTGACTTATGTTTGACTTATGTTTTATATTGATGCATGTTTAGTGTTAATTTTATTTAGCCTTAGCACTTAATACTTGAACGGTAGGAGTGAACCATTCTTGTACTAGGTGTGGCGGTAATGCCCCCGAGTTTACAATTTTATCCTTCGCTTCCGCTAAACCTTTTCATTTTAAACAAAACTTTTCAGTAGTAAATTTTGGGGTGTTACAGTAGCCAGCACTTGTACCTTCATCGTCCGCCGTGTCGTTACCGCTCTCAACTTGCACGTCGTCGCTCCCTTTATGTATGTGTTTGTTCTTCCCTCATTACTTAATTTGTCACTACTAATATGTATATATATATATATATATGTGAATGCATGTTGCTATAGGGTTGTGTTTTTTTGTTATTGTAAACTTGCGGTTTGTTGTTTGAAAATCTGTTGTTTGAATGTGTTGGTTAAAATTTTTGCTGTCCTAGCATTTTTTTATTGTGGCCGAGACCTTTACATATATATATCTGTGTGTGTGTGTGTGTGTTTATAATCTATTTTATAAAAATATGTATTATTATTTTAAGAGAATCCACAAGCCTATAATATATATTATTATCATAAAATATGTAAGTTCTAAGTATAAAATTAAGGTGTATATATATATATATATTTTTAGCACTCACATTATTATGCAGATATGTATTTATATGCTTTTTTTAATATATATTTTGTAAGACGTGTATTTATATTCCGTAAAATGTGTGTTTATATGTACATGTGTTCTATTATATGTATATATATTTATAATATTTTTATATATAAGATGTGTATATATAATCTAAAATAATTGTGGTTAGGGTTAGGGGGAGGGTTAAGGTTAGGGTTAGTGTTAGGGTTAGGGTTAGGGGGATGGTTAGCTATAGGTTTAGGATCATTATCTTATGAGGTTTAGTGTTAGTTTTTATTATAATTTATTAGGGATAATTATTGTTAGGGTTAGTGTTAGGGGAGGGATAGTATTAGGGTTAGGGTTAGGGTTAAGGGGAGGGGGAGGGTTAGGGTTAGGGTTTATCGTTTGTTATACTAAATATAAATTAGGGCAATAGGGAAAAATCCTAATGATAAGGGTATTGTAGGGAAAAGTTGAAGAGGTTGGTTGGGCATCAGTGTTGTGATAAAAACTAAATAGAGATGAATAATTATGTATAATTATAATAATAATAATCATATAGGATTGATTAGGTTGTACTATATATATATATATATATATTATCTTATTAATATGTACTTGATTTTACTATACTTAGCTTGAATGATTTGATGATAGTTTGATGTTTCGCTAGTTTGTTAAATATATAACTAAAGATTAAGTCCTTATTTTAAATAGTTTGATGTTATTAGGTTTATATAGTTGGTTAAGATCTGGTAGAATATATTTATGATTTGTCTAGCTAGTTGAAGATCAATTTACATATTCTGTAATTTAGATCCTTTTGAGAACAACCTTGATGATAAGATTGAGTGGTTCTCATTTGTAGGTGGTGAGATGGCATACCCTCCACCGTATTTTCATATGGTGCCACATACAGATGTACGGACTCATGTGATATGGTTATATGAAGAGCTATGTCATTGTACGCGAGTGGCTCATCCTATCACCCCTTCCATTTCAGATCTTATCAACTTTTTTTGACCCTGCCTCAGATAGAGCCATGGGTATCGGCTACGTCTACTTTTTTGTAGTGGTTTGTCTACCAAATTGATGCACCACACCTGATATTTATTGAGGGTGAGTTGTTTACTAGAGAGTATGATAGGATATCGAGAGAACTAATGGTCATTCATTTTGAGTGGAGGAATCATCATAGCTTGCCTCGGAGTATCCACCCCGGTTACCCTAGAGTATCCGTGAGTAGACTCTCTTGCGATGATGTCAGGGATCAAATGATATATCGTGATGAGTGGACTTTCAGAGTTATAGTTTTTAATCAAGCTCGACGAGGCTATCGAGGGATTTAGTTTTTAATCAAGCATTTGAGTTGTAGCAACATTTTGAGGTATATAGTACTGATATTGCTTAAATCATGTAGTATGTATATCTTTTGTAATTTGAACTATTAATTGTACAATATTTTGCTACGTGTGTATGTATGTATATATATATATATATATATATATATATGAACTCTTTGTAAGTATGAGTAGTTTCATTGATCAGCATTAATATAATTTTGGAAACTTGTTAGTATGATTCGTATATATATATATATATATATACAGAATAGCATGATATATTTGAGATTAATTCTTTCTAAGCATGAGTGATTTGAGAATTATTAAACATATAATTAAATTGATTTTTAATAATTACTTTCATGTGGGATATATCTAGATTCAAAAACTATGGATCGGAAATGGTTGTCTACAAATCGTCTGTCTAGAGAATATAAAGAAGGAGTGGAGTTTTTCATCAAGTTTGCAGTTGAACATGCTTGGGAATCTAGTAGAATAGTCTGTCCTTGTTTGAAGTGTGCTTATATTCAGAATGTCAATGCAAATGATTTGAGAGATCATTTGTTTTTGTATGGAATTGATACAAGTTACACTTGTAGGATATGGCATGGGAAAACAGAGTCTAAATATGAAAATGATGATGTTAGGAGGGATAGTAGTGGATCATCATTTGATAACTATAAGGGACATTCGTAAGAGGAGATGACTCAAAAGGTTGAGGAAAGTGTTCGGGATTGTCCAAAAATGTTTGAGAAGTTATTGAATGACTCAGAGAAACCTTTATACGGTGATTGTAAGACGTTTACGTGATTATCCGCTACTTTAAGGTTGTACAACTTAAAAGCATGTAATAGATGGAGTGATAAGAGTTTCACAGAATTATTGTCACTTGTGAAGGATATGCTTCCTAATGATAATGTTCGAATTACTATCACAAGGCTTTGTTGGTTTTTTAAAGCCGTTTGCTCTAAAGTTATACATCCTGATAGTTTGGACGCCTTGCAAAAAGGGATTGTGATTATTTTGTGCCAAATTGAAATTTTTTCCACCGTCATTCTTTGACATTATGGTACATCTAACTGTTCATTTAGTTTATGAGATAAAGATGTTAGGACCTGTTCATGAGCATTGGATGTACCCCATTGAACGATTTATGAAGTTGATAAAAGGTTATGTGAAGAATCGATATCGGCCAGAAGGAAGTATTGTTGAGAGTTACATGGTGGAAGAGGCAATTTAGTTTTACACAAAGTACTTGTCAAATGCTAAAACTCTTGGTATTCCTAAGTCTCGACATTTAGGCGAATTTGAAGGACAGGGTATTAGAGGCAAATAGTTTGGGCGTGTAGACCTTAACATGTTTCGTGCAGCACATCTTTATGTATTACATAATGGTAATGATGCTCAGCCGTACATTGAAGAGCATATGACTTCTTTACGAATTGAAAATCCATCAAAGACTGAGAAATGGATTATCGATAAACATAATATTTCCATTATTGATTGGATAAGAGATCGCATCAGTCAACTCATCGGACATTCCCCAACTTTAATTTCCGAAACCCTGCATTAGTTGTCTCAGAAACCTCCTTATGAAGTTTTGGCTTGTCACATAGGAAAAAGTACTAAAAATAAAGAGATTGCGAAGCAGAATAAATACCGGCATAATATGGCTCGCAAAGGGTATGCAGGCCTTGAAGAGGAGTTGGTATATATTTTGTGATTTATCTATTTACAGTGTAGTGATGAATTTTATAATATTGGTACATTATAAGAATATTTTTTAATTTATAGCTCATAGCCCAAGACTTAGACCCATGTACCTCGTCCATTAATATTGGTACATTATGGAAGAAGGCTAAAGCAACAAGAGATGGATATATTAATGAAGATGTAGATGTTGCAGTGACAAAAATTGTAAGTTTGTAGATATCTAGAACCTTGCTTAGCTTTCTTTTAGAAAACTATTATATTATGCTTATTCATGTAAGCTAAATTTACATATATTATATACATTACAGGACGAACTTCAAGCGTCAGATGGTGAGGAGGGCATAGACCAATATAACATTGTATCCTATTCTATAGGAATTGTAGAACACCCTAGAAGACACAGGGGTCTTGGATTAGATGTTACGAGAACGAGCGTACGTGGTCGATCTCGTGGTTCTCGTAACACTAATGAGCAAGCTGCCATCCTCATATAGAAATTGAACGTGGCATTTGAACAGATGGCAACAATGGAGCAAGAGTTGTCATTTATTAAATCTCAAGGGTATAACCCATCCGATTCAGTCGATCATGATCAGCTTCACATACTTAATGTAAATAGTGTCAGAGATAGTTGTGAAGCCAATGCACGTCTTTCTTCTCTTTCTGAGGTAAGCATTACATACCTATGAATTGTTATTAAATGTATTCGGTGTCATAAATAATTAATAATGTGTAATATTTTCATTTAGGGTTTGCATAAATGTGACTTGTTAGCGAATGACCTTTCAACTATTTTGGCGAAAGGAAGGGTCTACATCAGTCACAGTACCCAAACGCAAACTGTCCAAGGGTACAACTTAGCCCTAATTACAAGGTCAGTGAGTATTGACACTCCAACCATTGGTAGTGGACCCTTACCTTGTTATAGAGAGGGCGATGAGGCAGCCAAAACGCTAAAAGCTCATAGAAGCTTCGTGTCTTAGCCTGTGGATCAAATACTTCTCACCACTAAAGAGGAATTGACTTTCGACACCTTTATTAGACCTTGTTTAGTAGTTACACTATTTATACCTCTTTCATATATATATGCTCAATACATATTTTGTTTATTATTATCAATTAAGGAATTAAAGAAGAAGACTGCTTCTGCTAGTAAAACCAAGAGAGGTACTAGTAGAACGAGCAACACAAAAGAGGGCGCTGCTAAAGGAAAGAGACCTAAATCTAAAAAATCAGTTGCCCCACACAATATTCCTTCTTCAGAAATACGCCAACCTCCACCAGCATTAGCTTTATTGTATTTCTATGCCCAAAACTACCTCGGAAATAATTATATTTCCATTGATTGTCGTCCTGAGTATGTTGGAAGGGACGATGCTACTTACATGGTAGCGATAGTTGATATAAGCGACATTTATAATCAGGAATGGATGTAAACCATGAGTGTCGCCGTTTATGTCACGTAAGCATTATTTCATATTTCAGATTTTAGTACTCTTGGAGAAATAGAATTTTTATGACCTCTTATATGAGTTATTAGTTATTAACAAATATGCATTGTTATTGTCGTCCATATATAGGTTAGTAGCTAGTCACGCTGCGATGGAGGGAATGATGTCCTCTATTGTGTTTGTGTGCCCATACTACATAGCTAACAGTAGTACAATAACATAGGGTAGGCACATAAACTATTTAGAAGATCGTATTTTGATTGAGGGACACAACAAGCTCTATCTCATTCCTGACCTCGCAACTGAACATTGTATTTTGTACGCCGTCCAACCTGATCTTAATAAAGTCTATGTGTTTGATTCGCTTCAAACCTATGACGTGCCTTTTGAGGTTGCTTGTCGTGGTGGGAAGGAATTTATCGACATGTTACTATACTTCTCACTTCTTACTTCATTAGCTTATTTATACATATATATATTCTACTTTCATTATTTGAGGTATATATACTTATAATATTATGTATCCAACTCTATATTTTAGGCCACTACGGACGACATATCAAAGGAGAGGTGGAAATGGTGTCCCAAACCCAAAGAATCTTCAATATGAGCCTATCATGGTAAGTAGGAAGACAACTATTTTGTATTTTGTTTTAATTCAAATTAATATCTAATAGTTAGAGAGCTAACTAAATTCATTTGACAGTGTCCATAATAGTAAAACGATGATGATTGTGGATACTATGTATGTAGAGTAATGGATCTTATAGTCCACAATAGATCGGTCAACATAGATCCAAGCCATATATGTTTGCTTTTCCATATTTTTTTACTAATGAATCATGACATATATATTTTTAATCTAATGGCTAACTGTATATTAATTGAAACATGGGCATTGTAGTTTTTCACCGATGACTATGCATGAGGCCAGCAATACAATGTTGATGAAATTAATGAAGTTAGAGACCAATGGGCTAAGCATGTGCACTCATTCATTTGGTATTAGGTAGCGATCTATATATTCTACATGCTTTTTTAGGTTTGTATTTCATCTACATCTTTCGGTCTTCTAGCCTAGATCTCTGAACTCTTTACTTTGGGGTGTAGAGCTACCAAGTTGTTGTATTCCTACTAATTTTTATTCCTAAGTATAGTTGGTCTATTGAGATATGCATACCAATTATAGATTGATTGAAATTATGGTGTGAATGCATATTTGGTATGAATTGATGTTGTTTTACATTGCAGATTTGGTATCTATTCGAACATACAATTGTGTATATGGGTAGGAACAAAACATAGAAATATTATAATAAAAAAACCTATAGTTTTAATAACGGTTCTATGAAAAACCATTATTAAAACTTATGTTTTATTAATGGTTTTGTTTAGGAACCGTTATTAAAACTTCGTTTAATCTCATATTTATGCTCATTTAATACGTATAATAAATGCATAATCAATGACTGAAACCCTAATTTGATGATGTTTTAACAACGGTTTTTGTATTAACCGTTATTAATACCTGTTTTTCAACAATGGTTTTTTCTTATAAACTGTTATTGAAACCTTATTTTAACAATGGTTTACTGAAAAATCATTATTAAAACCTATTTTTTAACAATAGTTTTTACTTTAAAACCGTTATTAAATATGAAGTTTATGCACATATTTTTAGGTTTTGTGTATTTTTCATGACAGTTATGAACCGTTATTAAATATTTAATAACGGCCGGTTCAATAACGGTTGAAAACCGTTATTAAAACTATAAAATAACCGTTATTAAAACCCCTTTCCGGGGTAGTGTCAAGGTAATAAACTTGAACTTCTTGAATTTCATGGTGATTTTAATGTGGAGTCATTTTTTGAATGGTTGCATGAGATTGAGGATATTTTTGAGTGTAGAGAACATGATGTTGATAGAAAGTGCAAATTAGCTACTCTAAAGTTCAAAAAGTTTGCTCGAATATGGTATGATAACTTAAAGGGAACTAGAGAAAGAAAAGAGAAGTCTAAAATCAAATCTTGGAAAAAACTTAAAAAGGAATTAAGTAAGAACTTTGTGCCTAGATACTATGAATATGTATGTTAAAATGACTACTCTAAGGCAAGGCTTATTTAGTGTAGAAGAGTACACTAGAGAATTTGAAATACTAGCCTTTATTTGTGATGTTCATGAAAGAAAGGAATAGAAATCTGCTAGATACTTAGGTGGCTTGAATAACTTAATAAGAGACAAGGTTCATATGTATTCTTATGACTCTCTTGATGACTTGATAAAATTGGCTATGAAAATTGAAAGACAAACCAAGACAACAAAAGCCTATGTTAAGTCTAATGCTTCTACTTCAACTAAACCCTATTCTAACACCTTTACACCTAAATCAACATTTTCATATGATAAAAAGAATAACAAAGATGATAAAGGTAAAAATAAGGTGGTTGAAATGTCTATTAAACAATGTTTTAAATGTAAAGGATAGGGACATTTTGCTAGAGATTGTCCTAACCAAAGAGCCTTAACCTTACATGAAATAGAAAACATGGACCCATGTAGTGATGATGATGAATTAGAAGTTGAATCTCCTAATGAAATATTAACTATGGAAGAAGAAGAAGGAGACCACTGCTTTTTAATTCAAAGAGTCTTGCAAATATGACCTAGTATTACACTTACTCAAAGAGAAAAGATTTTTAAAAATAAGTTTAAAATAGGTGATATAGTTTGTAGACTCATAATTGATAGTGGTTCATGTACTAATGGTGCAAGTGAGGCTATGGTTAAGAAACTTGGTTTCGAAACTACTAATCATCCTAAACCCTATTCTTTAAAATGGTTAAACAAGGATAAAGGAGCTAAAGTAAACAAAAGAGCTTTAATCACATTTTCTATTAGAGACTATCATGATGAAGTTCTATGTGAAGTTTTACCTATGGATTCTTGTGGATTAATTTTGGGTAGACCATGGAAATTTGATAGAAAATCAACTCATGATGGGGTAACTAATGAATATGTGGCAAAAAAGGAAAAACAATTGTATAGGCTCAAACCTTCTTTATATGATCATATGCCCTTGAGTGATGATAAAAAGAGATTATTTTTACATGAAAAGGCTATAGAAAAATGTATGAAAGAAGAAGGAATTTGTTATGCTTTAGTTTCTAAAGATTCTAAACTTGAAAAATAACAACTTGTAGATCCTAATTTGATTAAGTTTCTTGATGAGTTTAATGATGTATTTCCTGATGACTTACCTCCTAGATTACCACCTAAAAGAGGTATAGAACATGCTATTGATCTTATTCCTAGTATGCCTATTCCTAATAAACCGGCATAAAGATGTAACCTAGAAGAAGCTAAGGAATTACAAAAACAAATACAAGAACTTATGGATAAAGGATTTGTGAAAGAAAATATGAATTTTTGCATAATCCTTTCAAATACTACTTATGTCAAGTTTATGAGTTATTTCTAGAAAACTTTATGGAATATGCTTAGTGTGTATGGTGTGAATCCTAACATGCCTATTAACATGATTCCGTTAAAAAAAGGTGAATTGCAAAATTATGAAGCTAAGGAGAGAATAAAATTTTTTCAACAACTTCATGAGAAAATAAGATATAATATTGAAAAATCAAATGCCATGTATAAAGCTCAAGCGAATAAGCATAGAAACTCTTATGTGTTTTCTCCTGGTGACTTTATTTGGTTACATTTACATAAAGAGAGATTTCCTAATTTACATAAAAATAAGCTAATGCCAAGAGCCGATGGTCCATTTAAAATACTTAGGAAGTTTGGAGATAATGCTTATGAACTTGAACTTCCAGATTCTTATAGTAGAATTTCAAGAAATTTTAATGTTGGTGATTTGTCTCCTTATTATTCTAATGAAAATTTGAGGGCGAATTCTTCTCAACTTGAGGAGTATGATGCAGGAGCATACATTGAACATAATGATTCTCATTTTCATTCTAATCCTCAAGGTAAGGAAGATGATTTACCTTTGTTAATGTTGGAGCCTATCATGTTAAATATTCTTGATAATTCTTATATGCTTGACATTGAAAACCATTCAAGTTATTCTTGTAGGTATGTTACATATTTGCAAGAAGATGAGCTTCATACACATTGATGTGTACAAGTATTCCAAGGCATGCAAGACTATGACATACAAGGGATGATACATCACAACAAGAGATAAAGTGATGATATTCATTATTTGTATAAACTTGTTGTAAACCCTAACCCTAAGTATGTTTTATGTAAGTTAGGGTAGGATGATAATTTCATGTATATATCTTAGTTTATTGTATAACTTTGTAATATTAATTGTAACACCTCCAAATTTACTAATAAAAAAATTCGTTTAAGACAAAGGTTTTTGCAGAAGCGAAAGAATTAAAACCATAAACTTGGGGGTATTACCGCCACACTTAGTACCAGAACGGTTCACTCCTACCGTTCCGATACTAAGTGCTAAGGCTAAACTAAACAATTTTTACATAAGAGTCATCAAAACATAGGTCCATAGTTGACATAGACCATTCACAAAAACCACGAGTCAACAACAGTTAAAATATCGTTAAGATTACAACTTAATAGTACGGTTTCAAAACAAGAAGCGTAGTACAAAATATAGCTAAATAAAGCATATCCCAATTGACTAATATCCGGATCTTCTACTCACTCAAGTCAAGCCTTCCACCCCGAGTTAGTAACCGATCAAACCTGCATAGGAGGTCTGTTCCCCACCATTGGTGGATCATCACAGGACCCAGTCAATCAAGGTAGTATCAGTACGGGTCCAATACTGAGTAAGGGCGCAGGTGCACTAAGGCCAAGCATACAATCATACCACATAGCCACATAGCACAATCACATAAGTAACATGAGATAACACACAAGATAAGGCCTGAATACTTTCCGGTAACTTATTCTTTATCCTCATTAATAATATGTCCATTTCACACATATTCTTTAATAATCCATGTAAGTGCGGGAGCCCCACTATTATAGCCGGTGGACCGGAAATCAACACTCAGGGCAGAACGCCTCTAACCCCTATTATAGCCGGTGGACCGGAATCAACACCCAGGGCCGAACGCCTCTGGCCACTATTCTAACCGGTGGACCGGACTGGCCTCGACTTACGTGGTGTTTCGCGGTAAGTACTTAGTATTTTCCCATGGATTACTTCATTCAAATTCATTCAAAGCATTCTTCATTACTCCATGTGAGCGCGGGAGCCCCACTATTATAATCGGTGGACCGAAAATAAACACATAGGGCAGAACGCCTCTGACCACTATTATAGCCGGTGGACCGGAATCAACACCCAGGGCGGAACGCCTCTTACCAATATTCTAATCGGTGGACCGGACTGGCCCCGACTCACATGGTGTTTCACTATAGGTACTTAGTATCTTTTCTGTGGATTAACTTATTTGTTTGGGTCTATCGAGCCCGAATCCCCCACTATTATAGCCTGTGGACCGGAATAAACACTCAGGGCAGAACGCCTCTGACCACTATTATAGCCGATGGACCGGAGTCAACACCCAGGGCGGAACGCCGCTGGCCACTATTCTAACCGGTGGACCGGACTGGGTCTAGCTCAACAGTCTTTTGCTTTACGTAATTAATATCTTATCCGTGTCTTATTGAATAACATCACACCCTTGACATGCATGCGGTTGATACTCTACTTCTTTCCCCTCCAGAGGGACCATCCCATATTTTGAGACTCGTACCTCTTCTCACACCCGACATCCATTCTCCGTAGACTCAAGCATAGTGGCATAATCTCCAAGAATATAGGTCATCCCAACACATATGACATCGACTCCGCATGTCCTCATCCCTCTAGGGTTCCTCCTTGGAGACCCTAATCGGACCTATGTGGCCCAACTCTTTCTTACTTACCCAAACGTTACTTTGTTCTCTATCTTGCACCTCATGTTTATTAGGAAATTCCCTAAACGTATTACTTTATCTCCTAAGTTCACGTGTGACCGAAAAAACCCTAGTTGGCCACCCAACCCTATTTGGACGTGCCAAACCCTAGCACTTTATTTCCTCAACAAGTAACCTCTCTCTTTCACCCCAAAATCTCTTCTCTCAATTAGAAGCCCACACTCATCCTTTGTATAAGTGAGTTCTCACTCTCAACCCCATACTCCATCCTTCCATGATTATTTTTACCCTTGTACCCTTCAAATTCCTTATTTTCTCCCAAAACCCTAATTGGGTCCCTTAGATACTCTTACATCGACCCACGAAAATTTTTTCACCCAAGTCTCCAATGGACCCATAACTTTAAACCAACTTTCCTCCAGTAATATTCATCCCCATGCAGAATTTAGATACTCCATGCAGACTCCCCAACACCCACTTACTCGCAAAACCCTAATTAGATCTCTTATGCACCAACTCACGTACTATCTTCCATAATAAGTCTCCCATCACTCTAAGACTCTCCAAAACTCTTACTTACAACCCAAATCAACTTTTCCTCGGTAAGGATCACGCCCATGCAAGATCTAGTCCCCCCATGCAAACTTCCAAAACGTCACTTTTTCGTAGTTCTTTTATTATCATTTCATGCTACCAAAACCCTAGCATGCATGTCCTAGAGGGCCATATCAATATAGAACATGTCATACTCGTATAATATAAGGCACACACATCATACCTCGTTATCCATGTCGCGCTACACAAAACAGATTATTCTTAACACATGCATAATACACAGTAACACGGCATACTCATCATTCATCAACACATTACATCACACATAGCACAGGGCCATAGCTTCGTCCTTACCTAGGTAGGCACCGGGCTTGGAGCACGCTCCTCTTGCTCCTTAGGGCTCGGATCAGGGTCACCTATGAAAAGGGGATAAAGCTAAATATTAATTTCCCTTATAAATACTATCAACCCTTATTCTAGTTTAAGGTTAGGGTTTTTATTACTAAAAAGGGTATTATACAAAAACTAGGGTTTTTACCTTAGAATTAGTATAGTAAATATTAGTAGTCAAAATATATTTATTTTTTTGATACTTATTGTAACACCCCCAAATTTACTACAGAAAAATTTCGTTTAAATCAAAAGTTTTAGCGGAAGCAAGAGAATTAAAACCGTAAACTCGGGGGCATTACCGCCACACTTAGTACCAGATCGATCCATAGCTACCGACCCGATACTAAGTGCTAAGGCTAGAAAGAATAAAACCAGAACAAATCATTCATAAAACACGAGTTCTACAAAATCAGAGTGCGAAGGTAAAAAGGTACATCCCGAAATACAATTTAAAAATCCATATATCACAGTCCTTAAAACACGGGATAACAAGGTACGATAAGACCCTTTGAGAATTTAAGTATAAAACTTGTGACTTCCAAGACGAATTTGATTACACAAACAAATTCCAAAAGGGTAAATATCCGGACCACTTACTCACTCAAGTCAACCTTCCACCCCAATTAGCAACCGATCAAAACCTGCATCAAAGGTCTGCTCCCCACCATTGGTGGATCATCACAGGACCCATTCAACCAGCATAGTATCAGTACGGGTCCAGTACTGAGTAAGGACGTAGGCGCTAGGGCCAAGCATACAATCATACCACGTAGTCTACATAACACAATCATATAAGTAACATGCAATAACACACAAGATGAGGCCTGAGTACTTTCCGGTGACTTATTCCTTATCCTCGTTAATAATAATATGTCCATTTCACACATAATCTTTATCAATCCACGTGAGTGCGGGAACCCCACTATTATAGCCGGTGGACCGGAGATATGTACAGGGCAGAACGCTCCTGGCCACTATTGTTTGCCGGTGGCTCGGTCTCCAAGGCAAAACGCTCCTGGCCACTATTATTTGCCGGTGGACCGGTCTGGCCCCGACTCACATGGTGTTCCACTGTAAGTATTTAATATCTTTCCCATGTCTTATCAATTTTATGTTTGGTTTGCTGAGCACGGTAACCCCCACTATTATAGCCGGTGGACCGGAAATCATACAGGGCAAAATGCTCCCGACCACTATTGTTCGCCGGTGGCACGGTCTCCAGGGCACCCCGGCTCCTGGCCACTATTATTCGCCGGTGGACCGGTCTGGGCCCCGGCTCAGCATCTTTCTCTTTAAGTGATTAGTATTTTAACGTATCTTATTAGAAAGTGTTTTACCCTTGACATGCATGGCTAACTATATCCACAATCATCCTCCCAGGAGGGCCCGTCCCATATCTTGGAACTCGTGCACCCCTTATCGCACCTCGATGTCCAATTCCCCGCTATACACGCAACACCTCGTGATATCGGACCCCACCTGTCACTAGTCTCAAGGGTTTCCCTTGAAACCCTAGCTGGACCTATGTGGTCCAGCCTCCTCTTACTTCACTACCGTTAATTCAGTTATCCTCGACACCTCATCTCATTCTGGTCCAATCCCCAAATCATATCACTTTACCCATCGATTCTACCTGTGACCCTAAAACTCTAGTTTTCCACTTCAACTTTAATACCTTTCTCTTCCCAAAGGTAACCTCTCCCGTTCTCCCAATATTCCTTCTCTCTCAAACTTCCATAATCATTAATTATAACAAAACCCTCACTCTCAACCCGCACCTCACTCACCCTTAACCTTTTTCCTTTCGCCTTTTTCATATTACTAATTCTTCCCAAAACCCTAATCGGGTACCTTATAAGACCCTACGTACTATATTTCGCCTCGAGCCTCCAGACTCCCAAATGGGCCTCCCACTGACTCCCTCACATCCCAAGGTATCTTTTCATACGTAAGGTTCGTCCTCATGCCAACGTTAACTTCCCCATGCAAGCCCTATCATTTCCCCCCATGTCAACTCTATCATTTCCATCAAACCCTAGTTTCCCCCATGCAACCTTATTTTTATTCCCATGCTTCTATTTACTTGTTTTCCCCTCTTCCTCATCATCTCACAAATTATGAGTTCCTTAAATCGCCTATACCTATGTTAACCGACGTACTTCCCTTTGGTTATCTTAATCGCTTATTTTTTTCTTTTTCAAGTCCCCACTTCACAACACTTCCTCACAAAACCTAGCATGCATGTCGTAGGGGTCACATCACAACATGTCACATCACATCACACCATACTTGCACCACAACATATTAATACACACAGCCGAGAGCACGAGAACGTACCTCGGTTCCATGCTGCGCTACACAATACACAGATAATATACAATTTATAGCATACAACAGCACAAGTATACAAGACAGGTAAAACATGCAATACACACAAGTGGCCTTAGTTACGTCCTTACCTAAGTCGGCGCCGGGCTTGGAGCACGCTCCTACACCTCCTGGGGTTTGACCCGGTTCACCTATAAGAGGGAAATACTTAGGGTTAATCTCCCTCTATCGAAATTATCAAAATTCCTATCTTACCCCTATCATGGCCTAATACTAATGCTGATATTAATAATAGGGGTTTATAAATTAAGGGTAGGGTTATTACTATTCTTACAATAGCTTAAATGGATTATCACTAATTAAAGTGGGTTTTAGTAAAATCCAAAGCATTAGGGTGAGGGTTTCGATATTAATAATAGTAGTTACTAAAAATACTAACAATAATAAGAATACTACTTATAATAATAATACTCATAATAAGAATAATAATGGCTATAATGATAATAATGGTATTAATAACAATTGAAATTATAGTGGCGTTAGTGATAGTAATATTACCAATAATAATAAAATAATGACAGTATCAAATAATAATAATAATAATAATAATAATAACAATAATAATAATAATAGTAATAATAATAATAGTAGAAGGAGTAGTAGTAATGAAAATAATAATAGCAATAGTAATAATAATGATAAGAGTAACGACCATAATGGTACCAATAATAATAACAACAACAATAATAGTATTAATAATAACAACAATAATAATAACATCAATAATAATAATAATTTTAATAATAACGAAATAATAATAGCAACAATAATAATATTAATATTAACAATCAATAATAGTGGTAATAATATAAATGATGGTAAGAGCACTAGAAATAATATTAACAGGAATATTAGCGATAATACTAATAGTGAGAAAATAACATAATAACACTAGTATTAATCATAGTAAGAATAATAGTGATGATAGCAATAATGATGGTAACAATAATAACAATAGTAAAAATAAAAATAACAATAATAATAATCACAGTAATAATAATAATAATAATATAATAGTTGTGGCAATACTAAGCATAACAAAATACTAAGGTACTAATATCAAAGTATGACGTTAAGGATAATAATGATAGTAGTAATCGATACAACAACAACAAAATAATAATAATAATACTGATATAATAATAAGGATAATAATGATAATAATAATTATACAGTTAATGATAATAATAGTAATAGAAATAATAATAATAGTACTAGTAATAATAATAGTAACAACCACAATAGTAATGTTGATAATAAAAATAGTAAAGATAGTAACAATAATAACAATGGTAACAGTAGTAATAATAATAATAATAATAATAATGACAATAATAGTAATAATGATAATAATATTGATAATAATAATATTAATAACAATAATAACACTAATAGTAAAATAATAACAATGGTAAGAATAATAGTAATAATAATAGCAGCATAACCATAGGAGTAGTAACAGTAACGATAATGATAATAATTAAAATGGTAATAGGAGTAATAAAGATAGTAATGCTTATAATAATATTAATAATAATAATAGCACTAATAATAATAATAATAATAGTAATAATAATCATTATAATAATAATAATAGTAATAATAATAACACTAATGGAAATAATAATGATAGTAATAATAATAATAATAATAATAATAATAATAATAATAATAGCAATAATGATCATAATAATAATGATAATAATATTAATGAAAATAATAATAATAATAATAATAATGATAATAATTATAATAATAATAACACTAAGGAGAATACGATGGTAAACACGGTTAGGGTTTTTGGATATGGCGAGCATAAGGATAACAATAATAATGCTAATAATAACAATAATGATAATCATGATAATATTAATGATAGTAATAATAATAACAATAATAATAATAATAATAATAATAATAATAATAATAATAATAATAATAATAATAATAGCACTAGGTTAGTAATAATAAGGATAGTGTTAATATTAATCATAATAATACTATTAATAGTAGTTAATAAGATTAAATCATTAATCAATTTTATTTATTTATTTTTTTATTTATTATTGAAGCTTTAGGGTTCAGGGTGTTGGCAACCTGACTGAGGTGGTGGCAGCGGCTGCGGCGGCGCGGCGGCAGAAGCGGCGGCGCGGTGGTGGTGGAGGAAGGGAAGAGAGGGGAAAAATGGAGGTGGAAGCTAGGGAAGGAAAAACCAGGAGAAATGGGAGGTATAGGGTGGTAGAGAAAGAACCCATGGTTGTTTTGGGGGGTAGTGGCGGTGCTGTGGGCGGCGGCACAGCCAGTGGCGGCGGCGCGAAGGTGGCGCAGGGCTGGAAGGGGTCGATTGGGGGAGGACTTTTCGCACGGCCAGGGCGGCACGTGCGGCGCAAAGCAGGGAGTCAAAGGGGGTTGGTTGCGTAGAGGGAGAAGCAGGGAAGGTTTTGGTGGTGCGGGCAGGCGGCGATGGTGGCCGAAGGCGGAGGAAAGGGTGTCTAAAGGTGGGGCGGCGGTGCGGTTCAGATTTTCTGGGTTCCAACTCTCGAACCCGATTAAGGCGGTGAGGGAGGCTATTTATAGGCCAATTTGGACGGAAAACGACAAGAATCAAGTGGGAGGTTAGGGGGTTAGGGTTAGGGGTGGTCGTCCGGTGTGTGTGTGGCCGGCGCATGGTCTGATAATTTTCAGGCCATAATTACCTGAAAAAGAGGAAGAATTTTCGTGCGGGAGAAGGCTGCGAGGATTGGTCACATCTAGGGGAATTCAGTCGGGGAGAGGAGGTGAAACGACCGGAGCTGGAGCTGTCATGGCAGGCTTTGCGTCTCCGGCGAGGTTTCGTGTTGCAGGCGGAAATCGGCGACGGCGCGAGGAGGAAGAAGAAGAAGAAGAAGAAAGGAGGGCTGGACCGGCGGTCCAGGGGAAGGGGAAAAGGAAGGGAGAAACCGGCCGGGCGCGGCGGTTTATTTTTCCCATAAATGAAACGCGGAGTTTTGGTCTATTTTTGGGCAAGACGCGGCGTTTGAGTCGGTCTGGCAACGGTTACTTACTTCCTTATCGCGACGCGGCGTTTTCGCGACTTCAGCGTCGAAACGCCGCGTTTTGGGTCACAGACGGCCGGGCTCGCTGGGCCGCGGCGAGAAGAAGGAAAAGGGAGGGGGTTTTGGGCCAGCGGGGCGGCCCAGGCCGGGGAAAACATAAGGAAGAGAAGGGGGGGAGAAAGAAAAAAAAAGGAAAAAGGAGGGAGAGAAAAAAGGAAAAGGGAAAAAGGAAAAATAAGGAAAATTAGTGGTTGCCTTAACTAGTATAATTTGGGTAATTTAGGGTATATAATTATCAAAATAATAATTAAATTCTATTTTTGGGTTAATTTTGGGATTTTTGGAAAAGTTTTCTTAAATTCCATTTTAATTAACAAAACACTTTAATTTTATCTAATTAAATTATTTATAAATTTTATATTAATTTGAAACTATTTTATCCTTCCCATTTTAAATAAATTAATGTGTTTAATAAATTTCTAAAATAAAAACCTTAATTGACTTAAAATACCACAATTCCTCCTATTTACATACTTATAAATTCCTTCTTGATTTATCCTAATTAATTCCCCTTTTTTTTCCAATAAAGTAGTTTATCTTAATTAATTTTCTAATAATTCCCTACTCGACCATGCTTTCCTAATTTAGGATTTTGGGGTATTTCACTTATTGTTACACTTATTTTATTAAACCCATTAGTTCTAATCTTGTAGTGATAGGGTTTATGCTAGCTATAGGAAAATAGTGTTAGTATTAATAAAATAGTGACACTAATGCCTAGTGATAGAAACCCTAGCGTTTAAGGCCAAGTATATTAATGGCGTTATATTTGAAATAATAATATTATAAGGTCACAATATTACAAGTAACTATTCCTAAGGGTGATAATGATAATAGTTGTATATTCTTGAATATTAAAAGGGTTCAAATGCTTTTGATTACAACAATAAGGTAGTGATAGTAGTAGTAATAGTAATAGCTAATAATAGTGTCGTAGTAATGAGGTTAGGGTTAATGTTAAGTGGTATGGTAATAAGGTTCAAGTACTCTTCTTAGTTAACAACCACATGATATTTACTAGCTTGAGTTAAGTAACATGGATAAAAACAAAAGTAGTATTATTATTAATAATAGTGATAAATGTGTTAGGTATAATAATAATAATAATAATAATAATAATAATAATAATAATAATAATAATAGTAATAATAATAATAATAATAATAATAATAATAATAATAATACAACTAAGTAAGGTTAAGCAATAATAATAATAACCATAGTAAGGATAATAGAAATAATAATAATAAAAATGTTAATACTAATAATTATAAAAATAAGACTAAAGTTAAGTATAATACAAGTTAGGGTTTAAAAGGGATGTTAGTATTAGTAAGAAAATAAGAACATTAATGATGGAGACAATAATAATGATAATAATGATGATAATAATAATAATAGTAATAATAATGAAAGAAATAATAATAATAATAATAATAATAGTATTAATATTGGTAGAAAATAGTAGTTGTTATATAAAAGGGGTATTAGGGTTTGGATGAGTGGAGAACCACCTAGGGTCGGTGGTGGTCCGACGGCGGCACGTGGCAGCGACAGCGGCGGCGGTGGAGGAGGAGAAGAGGGGGAAAGATGAAGGTGGTGGTTAGATGGGAGGAGAAAAGAAGAAGTTTGAGGTGGGGGAAGAAACAACAGATGAAGGAGAGTGGAATGATGGTGGTGGCGTGAGAAGGGCGGCGGCGCGCGGTGGTGGACGCGGCTGCCGAAGTAGGAAGAAGGTGGTGGAAAATGGTGGAGGTCGGTGGAGAAGGAAGCAGGGGTTAAGGAGGGTATGGGCAGGTAGGGGAGGACCTGCAGGTTACTTTGGGATGTGGAAGGAGGGTGGAACACGGCGGAGGTGGCGGCTACGGGCGGCGTAAGGGGCAGCGGTGACTAGAGGAGGGATTTTTTAGCAGGGAACTTCGCACGGCTATGGCAGCACGTGCAGGGCAGGGTGGAGGGCGGCGGTGGTTTGGTTTTGTCGAGGAAGGTGCAGGGGTGTTTTTGGTAGCCAGCGGTGGCGGCGGAGATCACCAGCGGCGGCAGAAACCTCGTTTGTTTTTCAAGTGACAGAGAGGCAGAGTTTCGGGGTAAAAATCACAGCACTGGTTATGGTTGTCGATGGGGGTATTTATAGAAAATTGGGGGGGAGGAAAATGACGAAGGGAAGGGAGGTGGCACGCGGGGCAGGTGGGCGGTCGACGGTGGTAGCGTCTCGTGCCCTGCGATTTGCAGGGTACGTTTGGCTGTTTTTTGGAAAAAGGAAGGGGCAGCAGGACGTGTGAGGGTGTGCTGGGTCGAATTGGGGAAGAAAGGGATGGAAATGGTAGGGGGAGGACGTCAGACGGAAGGCGGCAGGCGGCAGGTTGCAGGCCTGCGCGGGAAGGGGAGGAAAAGAAAACAGGGGGAAACTGGCCGGTTTGGCAACGGTTATAAGATCCGTAAGTCAAATGCGGCGTATAGGGGTTTATGTGCGGAAAATGCAGCGTCGCGTCGAAGGATGGCAACGGTCGATATGACACTTAACACGACGCGGCGTTTCGGCGACTTTAGTGTCGAAACACAGCGTTTTGTTCCACGAGCGGCTAGGCTCGCTAGGCCGCGGGCAAGAAGAAGGAAGGAGAGGTAGGTTTGGGCCGGGCGAGGCCCAACTTCGGCGGAGAAGTGGAAAAAAGGAAAAAGAAGGAAAAGAAAAGGGGAAAAAGGAAAATAAAGGATTTATTTAGGGTTTTGGATTTTGCATAAATTATTTAGAATATTTTTGGGCTATTTAGAATATTAATATTTAGAACATTTTAGATAAATTTCCTTAACCTCCATGCTAATTAGAAAAATACCCAAATTTTCTTCCAATTAAATTATTTATTATTTTCCTCTTAATTTACCTTAATTTATTCTCTAAATTTTAATAAATGAATTTATATAATTGATTTTCCTAATAATTCCTTATTTGGCCATAATTTCAAAAATTAGGATTTTGGGGTATTTCATTAATCGTTAGTATCATTTAACCAATGATATTATGCTATGCATTAAGGTTAATATGGGCTTAATTCAACCATGATTAATGGGATGGATTAGGTGGGTAAACTTGGTTGGTTAAGGAAGCTCACCACCGAGCTTATTCTTTCCTATATATACCCTTTTGTGCGCTACATTGTATACAGAATTGAATAGAATATTGAATGAAAATTTAGATCAAACTTTGAGAAAGAGAGCTAAAGTCTAATCCTCCCTTTTGGGTCTACATTGAGCAAGGAAGATCTGGGATAATCCTTCCTCAATACTATCTTCAAGTCGACACATTTGAACACCTTCAAATCTGTTGAAGCATCTTCATCTTTTTACATCAAGTTCTTCGTCTACAATCCACCAAATCACTTCATTCTTTTTGCATTAGATCATGGGTTAAAGCTTCTACTACAAATTTTGATCTAACCTTCTGTTACTTTTATAAAGACCACATCAGATTGATTATTAGTTAAGTACCTATATCTCATAAAAATAATATAGTGCTTTCAATTTTCATTAAACATATATCATGTTAGAGCATGGAATTCATGCATAAATATAGTAAGAATGTACTGAGTGTTTGATGCTGAGTTAGTGAATTTTATATCAAGGATTTGGCAAGAAATTTGTAAGGTGTTTTAATTTGTTATTGTATGTGATAATAGATATTTTGTTGTGTGTTTGATTCATTAGGAATTTTTTTTCTTTTTGCAATACTTGAATAATAGAAGGAAACCTATAGTTATTTGGGTTCCAACCATACCATTAAGTTATTCATTTGTTAAATTATGTTGGAAAGCTAATTAATATGGAGGGAGAACAAAATGTTCAAGCATTTTTGAGGAAATCTAATAGGTAGCAATAAATTTGGCAGCAACCAATACTCAATTTCAACAACTTCATATAATGAGAACTCAATTGCAAATGATGGATTGTTGTTTTACCGATCAAGATTCGGCATAAAATTTGCAAGAACAAAAAAAATTATTTAGAAATCGAATGGGGAGTGCTGAAAATTCCATCAATCTAGCAATAGAAACGTATTTGAACTCATAAGTAGAGTATGAAGAGGAGTCATAAGAAGTGGAAGTAATAAAAGGAACAATGATCATTAATCAAGGCATCATTAAAAAGAAGATAAAGGTAATAAACTTGATTGTCTTAATTTTGATGGTAAGCTTGATGTTGAGGTTTTTCTTGATTAGCTACATGAGGTAGAGGCTATTTTGAATTCATGAATTATCATGATGAGCAAAAGAGCAAATAAGTTAATCTTAAGTTTAAGAAGTTTTCTAGGATATGGTATGATAACTTGAAAATAAATAGAGAAAGAGAAGGTAAGTGTACAATATAATCTTTAGATATGCTTAAGAAATATTTGAGAAAGAAATTTATTATGAAAAATATAATTATATTGGAATAAATACTTTTAGCCAAGGACTTTTTTGTTTTGAGGAATAAGCTAGGGAATTTTAGAGGTTATCACTTGTATCTGATATCCATGACCAAGGAACATATATGTGTTAAATTTCTAGCTGTCTTAATATGATGATTTGAGATAAAGATGAACTTTTATATATGATTATATTGATGATATCATTAACCTAACTTTGAGGTTTTAAAATAAACTCAAATCTACTATGCATTGTGCTAGTACTTCTTCTATAAAGTACTACTCAAGTAATCAAGCTACTAAGTACACGACGGATACCTCAAGATTTAAGAATGTATAGAAGAAACATGGGATTATATAAGAAGAAAAATTAAAGGATAAGGGTAATGAAGTCTCTACAAAATAATGTTTTAAGTGTCAACAATTTTGACACTTCGCTAAGGAATTTCCTAACCAAAGAGTATATCTATCAAAGAGATTGAAGCTATGGAGATTTGTCATGAAGATCTAGATATTGAGTCAAAAGAAAAAATTTAAGTGAGTTAGAAGATGAAGAAAACTTTTATTATGTGCTGAAAAGAGTACTTCCAATTCAAGCTAATAAAAGTTATTGAGAGAAGATATTCAAGACTGAAGAAAGTTTGGGAGATACTATTTGTTGAGTTATCATTGATAGTGCATCATTTATGAAAGTGATTAATAACAGGATAGTGAATGATATGGGGTTAGAGACAACATCACATCAAAAACCCTGTTCCCTCCAATGGCTTAACAAAGATAAGGGGTTCAAGGTAACAAAACAAACCTTAATCTCATTTATAATTTGTAATAATCATGCTGATGTGCTATGTGATAGTTTACCTATAGATGCATGCAAAATCTTGTTAGGAAGACCTTAACAATATGATTGATGTCTAATAAATAATGGTATTAATAATCAATATCTTGTTGAAAAGGATACAAAAAAACATAAACTTAAACCTTCTAAGTGTGATGATGATAACATATTCAAAAATAAAAAATGTTTATTTTTGCATGAAAAGGCTATGATAGAATGTATTATGGAAGAAGGTTGTTACAATTATTTTAGTATCAAGGAATCCATATTAGGGGAGAAAAATGAGAATAATGCTCAATTAGAGGAGCTTATTAATGAATCTAAGGATATTTTTCCTAATGGATTACTGCCTAAGAGAGGGATAGAACATCTAGGAGACTTAATGCTTGTTGTATCTTTACCTACTTGACATGCTTATAGATGTAATTCAAAAGAAGCTAAGGAATTAGTGAGACGAATATAAGAGCCCATAGAAAAAGGATATGTGAGAGAAAACATGAAGTCTATGCTGTTTAGTGGTATTATCATTACCTAACTTTGATAAATTTTTTTAAGTTACATGTGATACCTATAAGGTAGGGATAGGAGGTGTAATCTCACAAGAAAAAAGGGCCATTGTATTTTTTAGTGAAAAATTAAGTGGTGCTAAAGTGAATTATTCAACATATCATAAGGAATTCTATGGCATCATGAGAAGTTTAGAAATATGGAGCCATTATTTAAGACCTAAGCCATTTGTTTTGCATTTGAATCATGAATGTTTAAAGTATTAGCATGGGCAAAGGAAAATTAGTCCTAAGCATGTAAAATGGGTTTGTTGCGTACAAGATTTTATGTTTTCTCTCAACTAATATATGGTAGAGAAGGCTTTATTCAAGAATATTTAACACAATACAAAATTTGGTGGTTAGATGTAGTCTTGTCCTTTCCTCCCTAGCGAAACCCCTCATTTCTCCTTGATTGGCTCTTCCATTGCTCCAATTAAAGCCAACCATGGACGTCCTCATAAAATCCATCGTCAAGAATATGCAACCTCAAAGAACAATGTACCTTGTATTGATAATTGTGACTCTTTTGGTGAGAAATCATAATTTCAAGAAAAAAAAACCTAAAGAACGACCCTCGATCGCCATTCATTCTTAGAGATTTCTTACCTTCTAGTTTCGTTACTGGATCTCCTATCAAGCCTCGGAATAATGTTGTTTCTCATCCTGTCTCTCCCTGTGATATTGCTAACCCACCTTCTTCACTTTCGACTGCTCCTATGCCATAGGAAATAAAGGTGACATGATTATTGTGACTAAACAACCGAAGGATATTTCATCTCCCCATTACCATAATGATCCAAACCCTGCTTCCTCTAATTGGATCAAAATAATGACTCAAAGTACTAAACCCCTCCCTTTGAAATTTTGTCTCTAACCTGGCATCGAAGAACCTGTTGAATTGTCTTAGAGGACATTGATAAAGAAATTGCCTATTGGCATAACACATTGGTTGGATGTGTTAGTGGGGGAAACAAAAATATTCAATCTCTTTAAACCTTTGTGGATAAAGTTTGGAACCATGTCTCTAAGACTCAAATTCTCCACCATAAATGTGGATGGTTCTATTTCAGATTTGAACATGGGGAAGATAGAGACTCTATATTGCAAGGATGCCCTTGGACAATTGGAAACAAAACCCTGATTCTCAAAAAATGGCAACTTGGACTTATTCTTGAGACTCAGGACTCTAACATTGTCCCTATATAGGTCCTCTTCCCTAAACTTGAACCATGTGTTTGGTGTGAAAAGGCATTAAGTAAGATTGCTAGCAAAATTGGAATTCCTGTTTCAACTGACAAATTTAATGCATGCAAGGGGAAAATTGCCTTTGCTCGAGTTCTTGTCAAGGTTGATGTACCTGAGACTATCTCCTTAAAGATCCCTTTCCATGAATCATTCAGCAGCAAGCTGAGTATGAATGGATCCCATATTTCTGTAAACATTGTAGGAGACTTGGTCAAAAGCTATCAGAGTGCAGGAAAAATAAGGCTTGGATTGCTAAGCAAACTATTGAGCCTACTTTTGTGGATCAACCTTCCCAACCTGCTCTAAAAGGTTCTTCTTTTTAGACTCCTCCCTCTGATAATGCTCCAACTACTGTGTTGCCAAATGTTCCTGCAGACATGAAAAATCCTCCCCTAGAAAAATACAAAAAAGAATGGCATGTGGTTAAAAAAGAATCTCCCAAAGAAAGTGCTGCAAAAATCTAATGCACAAGAAGAAGTGAAAATAGGTTTTACATCTTAATTAGCATATCACTCCCCTAGGCTGATGATACAGATGTACTGAATCTCAATGAGGTAGATGAGTTGCTTTCTGAATGTATGGTGACCTCTCCACCTAAATCCCCCCTTCCTTAATGAAGAATGCATCTTAGAATGTAAGGGGCTGTAATAAAGCCAAAAGACAAATGGAAATAACCTCTTTTATAAAAAGGAATAAAATAGATATCATTGGCATCCTTGAGACTAGAGTCAAGGCTAAAAATAGTGACATGATCATTAAGAAGAGATTTATTAAGATGGGTTTTGCCAATAATTAAGAATTTTATCAAAGTGGTAGAATCTCTTTGCTTTAGAAGGACTTAAATCTTGATGTATCTCTTCTTTACAAAATAGAACAAATGGTTCACTATCAAGTCAAAGGTGATACCTTCTCCTGCCAAATCTCATGCATTTATGGAAAAAGTACAGGCAAGGAAAGAAGATCCCTATGGGATGATCTACTTCATCTGAGCCAAGGTATCTCTTGCCCTTGGTTATGTCTAGGTGATTTTAACATTGGTCTTGCTAAATCTAAAAGGATAAGCACTGCTCCTGCTTCTATTCCAGACATGACTGAGTTCTAGATTTGCCTAAATCTTACCAGACTTAGTGACATACCTTTCTCTAGCTATCTCTATACTTGGACCCAAAATCAAGAAGGGAAAAATAGGGTTTGGGCAAACCTTGATAGAATACTAGCCAACCATCACTGGTTTCTCAACAATATCACCTACTCAGTCATGTTCCTCCCCCCTAGAGTCTCTGACCACTCCCTAGCTACCATCAACATCAATGACAGGGAAAAACATGGCCATCATCCTTTCACATATCTTAATTGCAGGGGAAAGGATCCCTACTTCATGGAAATGGTTAAAGGTATCTAGGATAAGAAAATTCAAGGCTCAAAATTTCAGATTGTCTTTGAAAAGCTCAAATTGTTGAAGCCTCTCCTTAGAAAGGTCCACCAGCATAAATACAGCAATGTCACTCCAAAAACCCAGCAATGCTTCCAAGAGCTTATCTTTGTCCAAGCTCAACTCTAAATAAGTCCTCTTCATAGCTCTCTTCTAGTTGAAGAAAAATTCCTAAGTGATAAATATAATACTCTCAAAAGAGAAGAAGTCGGCAACCTCTTCCAAAGAGACAAAATCAAGTTCATTACTGAAAATGATGAAAACACCAGATATTTTCATGCAAAAATTGCTGAAGGGAGAGCTAGAAATAGATTTTCATCCATTTATGACTCTCAAGGAGCCTAAAAATCTTCCTCCCATGGTATTGCCTATGCTTTCCTGGACTACTACAAAAATATTGTTAGCACCCCTGGCTCTGCAAGCCGAGACTTTCTCCCTCATCTCCCTAGCCTCTCTCTTTCACATGAAGATAAACTACTCTTGATTGAACCTATCTCCACCCTGGAGATTAAGGAAGCTATTTTTAACATGAATGATCACAAAAGTCCTGGTCAGGATGGCTTCACTACTAGTTTTTTGAAAAATTCTTAGCCTATTATTGGTAACTCTATTTGTGAGGCAATCCTTGACTACTTTAAAATGGGACCATGTCTAAATAGCTAAATGCAACCTTGCTAGACCTAATACCCAAAGGGAAATATCCCTCCTTTGTCACTGATTACAGGCCCAATTCTTGCTCCTCCATTCTCTATAAAACTATCACCAAGGTCCTCACAAACAGGCCCCTCCCAATCATAAATAAACTTATCAGCAAGAAGTAGAGTGTTTTCATGAAAGGGAGACTCTTAGCTGAAAATGTTCTCCTATCTCATGAGCTAATCAAGAATTATGATAGGAAGAATGTTTCCCCAAGAGTGGTGATCAAAGTTGACATCAGAAAAGCCTTTGATTCCCTAAATTGGAGCTTCCTTGATAAAATCCTTGGCCAATTTGGTTTTTTTTGCTCCTTTCATTAAGTGGGTGATGGGGTGTGTGTCTTCCCCTAAATATTTTATTTGCTTTAATGGCACCTCCCATGGTTTCTTTGAAGGTAAAAATGGATTAAGGCAAGGATACCCTATCTCCCCATATCTTTTCATTCTTTCTATAGAATACCTGTCAAGAATGTTGAAGAATCTTGCTCCAAACATTGACTACCTGAAACACACCAAATGTGCTAGAAATAATACATCTCACTTACTGTTTGCGGATGACCTCCTTATTTTTTCTAGAGGATACTTAAATTCAATCTTTTCCCTCAAAGAATGCCTCTATAACTTTACCATTTTCTCTGGTCTTGAAGCCAATCCTGCAAAAACTGCTATCTACTTTGGAGGCACAGCATCCCAAATTAAAAAAGAGATTCTGAAGGCTAAAAATTTTGAAGAAGACAAGCTTCCCTTCAGTTATCTGGGCCTTCCTCTTCATGGATGCAAACTAAACACTACCATCTATCTTATTCTTGTGGAAAAATTCAAGAACATGCTGCACCATTGGGCCAACTATTTTCTCTCCTATGCAGGGAGAAAACAACTTATAAATTCTGTCTTATAGAGAATATCTACCTTCTAGGGCTCAGCCTTTCTCCTACCTAAGGAAGTCCTGAAGGAGCTTAATAAATTATGTAGAAGATTCTTTTGGGAGTATACAAAAGGAAAAAAAATATGGTCTTTGTGGGCTGGGATAACATCTACAGAAGTAAGAAATATGGTGGTCTAGACATCAAGGAAGCTCTTAGCCAGAACAAAGCCCTCTGCCTCAAGTGGATTTGGAGGCTAGAAAACAAGCACTCTTCTCTATGGGTTGATTGGGTTCATCATTACTATTTGAAGTGGAAGGAAATTTGGGATATTCCCAAAAACATGGTGACTCATGTGGTTGGAAACAACTCTTGACTGTTAGGACTTGGCTGATCAACAAAGTATGTGGGATAGCCAATGCAAAGCTTGTTCTCCAAAACTATACTATTGGAGGAAAATTGAAATCTAGCCTTGCCTATGACTAGACTAAAGGTTACCAGCAGGGCACTTCCTATGCAAAATCAATATGGAACAAGTGTATCATTCAAAAGCACCAAATCATTTCATGGCTTGCATATCAAAAAGGCCTCCCAACCATTGAGAATCTGTCTTCTAAAGGTATCCCTATTGCAAATAGATGTGAGCTTCGTAAATGAAAAGTTGAAACCCATACTCATCTATTCTTTGAATGTTTTTTCTTTACTGAAATATGGTAGCATGTTTTGAAATGGATGGGTATTACTAGAAAAGGCAAATGCTTCAACAAAGAGCTTAGATGGATGCATAAGCATAATAGGGGAATGCATTAGAGAAAGAAATGGTTCAGAGCCTCTATTTGTGTCATTGTGTATGAAATTTGGACTAAGATAAACCTCATATTTTTTACCAACAAAGCCTGCTCTGTCAAGTAAATTGTCCGTTCTATTCAGTTTAACATTGCTTGCAGACTCCTCAATACTTGCCTAAAAAAATAGGACAGCATGCATATAATGCTTTTAAGTTAGCTTTGATTCCTTGTATTTTTCTCTTTTAGTTCCTGCCTTATAGAATCCTGTCTTGCATTATATATGGGGTGTATTCTCATGCCATGGCATGAAAATTGTACAAATTGATTCCTTCCCCAAAGTGGATGAATAACATATGTCGACCAATTTTCTCCAAAAAATATATGGTAGAGAAATTTTAGTTTCAAATGCATTAGCTAGAATATCTATGATACTTGTTAGGTTCGATGCTAATTTTTTAGGTTTTGAAATTTTCAAAGAATTATATGGAAAAGATGCTTATTTCCTTGAAGTTTATAATATATATAAGAAATATAATAGTTCAAGTAATTATGTGCTTCAAGATGACATTTTAAAAAAAAAACCTAATAAGTTCTGTATACCTCATTATGGTGCACATGATTTATTTGTTAATGAAGTACATTAGGGAGGTATATGTGGTCATTTTAGTGTTCATAAAACAATGGAAATATTAACAGAAATTTTTTATTTGCCAAGAATGATAAATTTAGTACAAGTTATTATTGGGATATGTGTGATTTGTCAAAAGGGTAAAAGTTTATTCCATACAGTTTTGTATTCTTCTTTACCATTTCCTTGAGAACTATCAGAGAATGTTAGTATAAACTTTACATTAGGTTTAATAGGGACACAATGGTAAAGGATTCTATTATGGTGGTGGAAAATAAAATTTCCAAAATGGCACATTTTATTCCTTGTAATAAAAAGGATGGTCTATTTTTTATGGTAGATTTTTCTTTCAAAGAGATAGTGAGGTTACAAGGTATTCCAAAAAGTATAGTATTAGATAGAGATTCAAAATTTTTAAGTTGCTTTTGGAAGACACCTTAGCATATGTTAGGTACTTAGTTGTTTTATAATATATCTCATCATCCACAAATAGATGGTCAAACTAAAGTAACTAATAAGAGCTTAGGAACTTTACTACAATAAAATGTTAACAAAAGTAAAAAAGATTGGGGTTACGCATACTAAATTTGTATAAAATAGAGACCTTCTAGTACAACTCACTCGAGTCAATTTTAAGTTTTCAATGGAGTTAATCCTTATTTACCTATTGATATGTTGTCATTGAAGAAAGGTGATATTGAAAACAATGATAATAAAGAAAGAGTTTAATTCTTTAAAAGACTTCATGAACAAATAAAGAATAATGTTGAGATATCAAATGCCAAATACCAAAACCAAGCTAACAAAAATATAACTACCCAAATATTTCAATTAGGAGACTTTGTATGGTTACACATAAGAAATATTTCAAAACTTTTAAAAGAATAAACTAATACCAAGAGTAGATGGACCATTTAAAATTCGATGAAAATTTGAAAATGTTACTTACGAATTTAAATTATCAAAATCCTATAGAGGAGTTTCTAGGACTTTCAACAATTGTAATTTATCTCCTTAATATAATGATGCTACTTTGAGGAAAAATTCTTCTTTATAATGGGAGAATGATGCAGGAGCATCTCCATCTCAATCTTCTCATGGTGAAGGGTAAGAGTTATCATGTTTGGAGGTAGTACTAATTCTTCTTCAAATTCTTAAAAAACTTCATTATAACTCTAATAATGTTTGATTAAGTGGTTCTTGTATGTTTCTATATGTTTACAAGAATAAGACTTCACTAATGATATCTAATATACAAGACAATGAAAATGCAAGGGTTACAAAGTTGCATGGAAGAAAAAGCTACGAGATATGAAGCTTGATTATTTCATGACTCATTGTATTATCATTATTATATTTTATGTAGCTTTGATATTTTAAATAAACTTTGTAATATCTTATCATTGTAATTGTCACTCATTATGTATACTATATAGACATGTGTTGGTGTAACTCTTATTCACTTAGGTTGGTTAACTTGGGCTTAATTAAAGAGAGAACTTAGTGTCAAAACTCTTAGTGAATCTATCTTACTATTTTATCTTCAATTGAGGATAAATATTAAGTGAATTTTAGGAGCCATTCTAAAGATAAATTACAGGGTTTTCTTTAGAAATTATTTTTATCTTTGTCAAACATTCCAATCAAAACAACATTTGAATCATCCAAAACATCAAGTTTCATCCTTATTTATTCAACTTTATTATTATATAAACAAAACTCAAGATCCTTCATTTGTGAAATATATTCATCTATTATCTCACACATCAGTGATAAACATCTCTTGACCACTTAGGGTAATAAGCAACACTTGACCAGTAAGGAGCACCAAAACTCTTAACTACTAAGACTAACAAACAACTCTTGACCATGAAGGATCAAAAACACATGGTTGTGCTACAATAATAACTAAAACACATAATAGATGTCTTTCTTAATCACATTTTCTTTCTCTTTTTTGTTATTAGGGTTTTCTAAACATATAATGCAGTTAAGAGAGTATTCAACGATCCAAACATAACATTAAACAATGTCTTTATGTCAAGGGATATGGTATAAATCTAGTAGTTAACACACTTACAAAATAATTACATTAATAAATTCTTATGTCAAGATAAAGTCAGCTCCAAATCTTGTGGTTAATGGTCAGACCTATATCCAACCACAAGCCAGAAAAGGTTAATATAGTTTCTTATAATCATTAATTAGACAAATCAACCATCCAATTTTATACAATATCTCAATAACATACTAGTAGGAAAAAATGAAGCAAATTCAAAGTAATTAAGCGAAAACAACATCAATCATACTCAACAAAAATATTTTTACTTTAGCCATCTAAAAACGCTTTACATAACCAAAGAGTCTCTTTCGAAAAACATAGACTAAATAGGAAATAGAAAAAAACTTATAAATCCAATATAATTTCAATCTGATCTTGTTAAGAAAAACACTTTTCATAGGGAAAAATTCAGCCAACATCTTTTAAAATCATAAATTTTTATCCAAAAGGAAAATATACAAGCCAAATGATGTTTGTGGGAGGGTGTAATCTTCAATTATGTGGATCTAATTGTTATAATGGAGTTTAGATGAGATGATAAAGTCTTGGTGAAGGTGAGTTTAAATGCTAAAGGTGAGTTTAAAGACTAAAGGTTCAAAAGTGAAGTAAATAAGATGATGGTGGTTTGAATTATAGAAGAAAAATGATGATGGTGATTCGTTAATGGTGATGATGATTCAATGGTGATGAATTAATGATGAATATGATTTGAATATGATGAGATGATGATGATGTGGTTTTGAAAGTGAGGATTTGGATGATGTTTAGAGTCGTGGTTTAGTGTTTAGGTTAGGGTTTGGCTCGAAAAGAGGGTATAAGGCAGCGTTTTGTTGGTATAGATGGTTTAGTATTTCAAATGAATGGTTTAAGGCTTCGATTTTGTATAATAATTTAGGGTTTGGCTTAACCATAAAAGAGAGTATGATTTTATGGTAATTAAGGTAGGAAAATATGGATTAATAATAGTATAAAATATATGGATTAATCTCTAATTCACACAAACAAAGAGATTAAAACTTTCAAGCCAAACCGTTTATATAGATTCGACTTGCTTGAGCTTAACTCATACAAAATTATTTCAATGTTGATCTTCAAATTCAATTAAAATATTCATAATCATAATGCATCTAATATTCTTGACATTAGTGAATAATATAACCTTTCTACTACTAGCTAAAGCATATTCCAAAAGATTCTAAGCTAAAAGATATTATGCTACCTTTATGCTAACTTTATGCTAACTTTATTCTCCTATTTTATTACTTAATTAATAAATAGTTAAATCACTTAATAATGTTCGAAAATCCTTCCAATATAATCATCATGCATGTGGTTACTCCCTCCTTGCATGCTATGCACATGCACGTAGATATTTAATTACTTGTCTGTAACGTTTCAAGCAACATAACCATTTCTTAGTCTTCAAATTTGCGCAAAACACTTTCCAAATGAAGAATAATTGATTCCATAATTATGAAAGCCAATTCTTGAGTGCTTGATACTACATCATTCTCCCCTTTTTGACTAGAATTGCCCTCAAATTTGTATCTCCATTGTAAGGGCTAATATCTCCAACGTTGAATGTCCTTGATACCCCACCATATCAATCTAGGAAATCAAGCTCACAAGCACTCTCTCCAAACTTTCAAAGTAATTTGAAAGGACAATCGGCCTTTGGCATAAGCTTGTGTTTCCTAAGATTAAAAACCTCTCCTTCCGCAAGTGTATTCATACCAAATCTCCTAGTTGAAAAACATGTTGGTTCCTATGCTTGTTTGCTCTTGTCTTGTACAATTCATTTACCTTCTCAATATTGTGCTTGAATAAGAACCCATCATGAATAACATAAGCTTTACAAATCCCTTGTTTCTTCTTGTAACACCTCAAAATTCACTATTTTTTTAAAGTGGAAATAATTAAATTAAAACTCGTAAATTATGGGGATGTTACCACCACACTTAGTACTAAACTGGTTCTCTCTGACCGTTCAAGTACCAAGTGCTAAGGCTAAAAAGGATTATTTTCAAACTTGAACCGAGGGTTCATAAAAAGAACTAGAGAGATCATAACATAGAAATTAGAGTACGCATAAAAGTTTATAATCAATAATAAGATAGAAATTAGAGTGCGAAATCAAAATTCCTTGGACGGAATAATCTTACAATCTATAAAAGGTTTATTTAAAATACTCAATACAAGGTAATAAATCATAAAAGGGTAAATAAAATATAAAAGAAATATAGAAGGAAATAAATCGCATAAAGAGTAAATATGGCCACAAAACTCGCAAACTGTGAGCCAACCACAAGCTCAACACTCAGCCCCACCTTATGTTTTGTCCACCTACATAAGTTAGAAGGGCCTACTACTCGTGGGAATGAGCACCATCCATAAAAACGGTGATTAGTACACTACGTACTGAGTAAGGTAACCGATGCACTAAGGTCAACACATAAAATCACATAAACCATGCAGAAAAATAAAAGGTGCATATAGTCCATCCTGATAACATAATATCGTATAATCATTTGGGTAGATACGTAAAGGCCCATATATAGTCCAGATTAATTACTTAATTAATCTATGATTAGAACTGATTTCAAATCATGCTCTTTAACAAATCCATGCAATTATAGGCAATACCCATGAAAAGGGTGATCGGTACACTACGTATTGAGTAAGGTAAACGATGCACTATGGCCAACACATAAAATCACATAAACCATGCAGAAAAATAAAAACAGCATATAGTCCATCATGATAACATAATATCGTACCATTATTTGATTGGATACATAAAGGCTCATTTATAGTCTAGATTATTTACTTAATTAATCTCTGATTATAACTCATTTCACACCATACTCTTTATCCAATCTATGCAAGTACAGGAACCTCCCACTATTTTAGCTGGTGGTTTCGTCACTTATAGGGCATCATGCCCTGACCTGATGCAGGAGCATCCATTGAACATAATGACTGTCATATTCATTCTAATCCTCAAGGTAAGGAAGATTATTTAGCTTTCATAATATTGGAGCCTATCATGTTAAATATTCTTGATAATTCTAATATGCTTGACATTAAAAACCATTCAAGTTATTCTTGTAGGTATGTTACATATTTGCAAGAAGATGATGTTCATACACATTGATGTGTACAAGTATTCCAAGGTAATCAAGACTGTGACATACATGGGATGATACATTACAACAAGAGATAGAGTGATGATATTCATTATTTTTATAAACTTGTTGTAAACCCTAACCCTATGTATATTTTATGTAAGTTAGGGTATGTCTATAGTTTCATGTATGTATCTTAGTCTATTGTATAGCTTTGTAATATTATTCCTTTGTATCATTTAACAAATGATATTATGCTTTGGATTAAGGTTAATATGGGCTTAATTCAACCATGATTAATGGGCTGAATTAAGGGACTAAACTCGGATGGTTTAAGCTAGTCACCACCAAGCTTATTCCTTCTCGTATATAAACCATGTTGTGCACAACTTTGTGGGGGGAATTGAATAGAATGAATAATAAGAATTTTGATAAAACTTTGATAAAGAGGGCTAAAGTCTAATCCTACCTTTTGGTTCTGTATTGAGCAAGGAAAATCTGGGATTAATCCTTCCTCAAATCTATCTTCACACGACACATTTGAACACCTTCAAATATGTTGAACACCTTCAGCTTGTAACATCAATTTCTTTGTCTATAATCCACCAAATCACTTCATTCTTTTTTGCATTAGATCGTGGGTGACAGCTTATAATACAAATTTCAATCCAACCTTCTGTTACTTTGATAAAAACCACATCATTTTTTTGTATCAAAGCTTCATTTGTTAGAAGTTGATTTCTGCCGACCTGAAATCGTGGTGTGTTCTTTCACCAAGAACTCCACGGATACTCCGCCATTTCCTGCAATTCTTGATTCTTGATGAACTTCTTTAAGTTTTCTTGAATTTATTGCTTGAATTTCTTGCAATCTTGCAACGATCTTGTTGCATTTTCCCTCAACTTTTCACATAAAATACCAACAGAGTTCGAATTTGAGCAGCACCAGTTAGGTTCGTCCGGTTGCAACGATCGTGTGTGCCTCTTCAGCACTTGATTTCTATTTTATTCTACTCTCTATTAGTGTGTGATCAAGTGTATGACAACCCCCTTCAAGTTCTCTTCGTGCAAGCAAGAAGAAAAGCTTCAAAGTGTTCAACATCCCTGGACAGTTCTCAATCGCCCGAAACAGATCTGAAACTTACAGGCCGTGTATTCGATTCATTTCTCATCAATTTCTCTCATAAAATTATTCCATCTTCTACCTCTGGATGTCCTCTACATTTTCTATGCAGACGTCAACACGAATCTCCCACTGGAAGATAAGTTTTTTGTTGAAAATACAGAAACATGTTCTATGATTTTATGTGAAGCCCGAAACTGACCTGGAACTTGAAGGCCGTGTATTTGACTCATCTCTCATCAATTTCTCTCAAGAAAATAGTCCATCATCTACCTCTGGATCTTCTATACATTTTCTATGCAGACTTCAACACGAAACTCCCACTGGAAGACACGATTTTATTGATAACACAGAAACATGTTCTCTGATTTTATGTGAATCATTTTCACACCTATTATTACTAATCTTTCATTGTTTGTGTGTACCTGCGTGCAGTGGCTATTCTTGGGGCTTAAAGATCTCCTTTGTGCCTAGATAAAGAGTGCAGGTAGTGTTTGATATTTTCTTTAGAATTAGAAATTGGTTTGTGCTTTCTTTGGTTGTAGGCAAAACGAATCCAGCACCTACATTTGTGAAAGATATATTGTGTGCATCAAGAAAGGTTGTGTGTCAACCTTCACCATGGCTAGTGAAGAGGTGTGTGCCCTGGTTGATTCCATCCAAAGCCTCACCACACGCATGGATGCCCAAATACAGACTCAAAACACACTACAACATCAACTCCAAAGTGTAGAAGCAAAGTTGGCCGACCAAGAGAAGTATAAACCATGGCAACCTCGAATGGAAACCACACATGATAGTGTGGAAGGGAGAATGAAGCCGATTTACCATACCAAGAATGTACGTGGACATTTCAATATTTCTCATCTTGAAGATGGAGAAGAGGAGGCAAATTCTTTTGGCTCAAGCAACCAAAGAAGAGCACCTACATTCCATGTAAGAAATCCACACCATGAAAATCAAGGTATTAAACTTGAACTTCCTGAATTTTATGGTGATTTGAATGTGGAGTCATTTTTTGATTGGTTGCATGAGATTCAAGCTATTTTTGAGTTTATAGAATATGATGATGATAGAAAGTGCAAATTAGCTACTCTAAAGTTCAAAAAGTTTGCTCGAATTTGGTATGATAACTTAAAGCGAACTAGAGAAAGACAAGAGAAGTCTAAAATCAAATCTTGGGAAAAACTTAAAAAGCACTTAAGAAAGAAATTTGTGCCTAGAGACTATGAACAAGATATGTATGTTAAGATGACTACTCTAAGGTAAGGCTTATTTAGTGTAGAAGAATACACTAGAGAGTTTGAAAGACTAGCCCTTATTTGTGATGTTCATGAAAGAAAGGAATAAAGATGTGCTAGATACTTAGGTGGCTTGAATAACTTAATAAGAGACAAAGTTGATATATACTCTTATGACTCTCTTGATGACTTGATAAAATTGGCTATGAAGATTGAAAGACAAACCAAGAAAACAAAAGCCTATGTTAAGTCTAATGCCTCTACTTCGACTAAACCCTATTCTAACACCTTTACACCTAAATCAACATTTTCATATGATAAAAAGAATAAAAAAGATGATAAAGGTAAAAATAAGGTGGTTGAAATGGCTAATAAACAATGTTTTAAATGTAAAGGATATGGACATTTTGCTAGAGATTGTCCTAACCAAAGAGCCTTAACCTTACATGAAATAGAAAACATGGAACCATGTAGTGACGATGATGAATTAGAAGTTGAATCTCCTAATGAAATATTAACTATGGAAGAAGCAGAAGGAGACCCCTACTTTGTAATTCAAAGAGTCTTGCAAATACAACCTAGTATTACACCTACTCAAAGAGAAAAGATTTTTAAAACTAAGTGTAAAATAGGTTATAAAGTTTGTAGACTTATAATTGATAGTGGTTCATGTACTAATGTTGCTAGTGAGGCAATGGTTAAGAAACTTGGTTTGGAAACTACTAATCATCCTAAACCCTATTCTTTACAATGGTTAAACAAGGATAAAGGAGCTAAAGTAAACAAAAGAGCTTTAATCACATTTTCTATTAGAGACTATCATGATGAAGTTCTATGTGATGGCTTACCTATGGATGCTTGTGGATTACTTTTGGGTAGACCATGGCAATTTGATAGAAAAGCAACTCATGATGGGGTAACTAATGAATATGTGGTGAAAAAGGAAAAACAATTGTATAGGGTCAAACCTTCTTTATATGATCATATGCCCTTGAGTGATGATAAAGAGAGATTATTTTTACATGAAAAGGCTATGGAAAAATGTATAGAAGAAGAAGGAATTTGTTATGCTTTAGTTTCTAAAGATTCTAAACTTGAAAAACAACAATTTGATTAAGTTGCTTAATGAGTATAATGATGTATTTCCTGATGACTTACCTCCTGGATTACCACCTAAAAGAGGTATAGAACATGCTATTGATCTTGTTCCTAGTATACCTATCCCTAATAAACCGGCTTATAGATGTAACCCAGAAGAAGCTAAGGAATTACAAAAACAAATACAAGAACTTATGGATAAAGGATTTGTGAAAGAAAATATGAGTTTTTGTATAACCCTTTCAAATACTACTTATGTCAAGTTTATGACTTATTTTTGGAAAACTTTATGGAATATGCTTAGTGTGTATGGTGTCAATCCTAACATGCCTATTAACGTGATTCCATTGAAAAAAGGTGAATTGAAAAACTATGAAGCTAAAGAGAGAATAAAATTTCTTCAACAACTTCATGAGAAAATCAAAAATCATATTGAAAAATCTAATGCCAAGTATAAAGCTCAAGCGAATAAGCATACAAACTCTTATGTGTTTTCTCCTGGTGAGTTAGTTTGGTTACATTTACGTAAAGAGAGATTTCCTAATTTACGTAAAAACAAGCTAATGCCAAGAGCCGATGGTCCATTTAAAATACTTAGGAAGTTTGGAAATAATGCTTATGAACTTGAACTTCCAGATTCTTATGGTGGAATTTCAAGAAATTTTAATGTTGGTGATTTGTCTCCTTATTATTCTGATGAAAATTTGAGGGAAAATTCTTCTCGACTTGGGGAGTATGATGCAGGAGCATCCATTGAACATAATGACTGTCATATTCATTCTAATCCTCAAGGTAAGGAAGATGACTTAGCTTTCATAATATTGGAGCCTATCATGTTAAATATTCTTGATAATTCTAATATGCTTGACATTAAAAACCATTCAAGTTATTCTTGTAGGTATGTTACATATTTACAAGAAGATGATGTTCATACACATTGATGTGTACAAGTATTCCAAGGCAAGCAAGACTATGACATACATGGGATGATACATTACAACAAGAGATAGAGTGATGATATTCATTATTTTTATAAACTTGTTGTAAACCCTAACCCTATGTATATTTTATGTAAGTTAGGGTATGTCTATAGTTTCATGTATGTATCTTAGTCTATTGTATAGCTTTGTAATATTAATCCTTTGTATCATTTAACCAATGATATTATGCTTTGGATTAAGGTTAATATGGGCTTAATTCAACCATGATTAATGGGTTGAATTAAGGGACTAAACTCGGATGGTTTAAGCTAGTCACCACCAAGCTTATTCCTTCTCCTATATAAACCATGTTGTGCACAACTTTGTGGGGGGAATTGAATAGAATGAATAATAAGAATTTTGATAAAACTTTGAGCTAGAGAGCTAAAGTCTAATCCTTCCTTTTGGGTCTGTATTGAGCAAGGAAAATCCGGGATTAATCCTTCCTCAAATCTTTCTTCACACGACACATTTGAACACCTTCAAATATGCTGAACACCTTCATCTTGTAACATCAATTTCTTCGTCTATAATCCACCAAATCACTTCCTTCTTTTTGCATTAGATCATGGGTGACAGCTTCTAATACAAATTTTGATCAAACCTTCCGTTACTTTGATAAAAACCACATCATAACCACTATTATAGTTGGTAGATCGGTAACTTATAGGGTAGAACCCTAACCACTATTCCGTACCGGTGGATCGGTCTAGCTCCTACTCCTATAGTGTTCTACTGTAAGTAATTAATATCTTTTTATGTGCCTTAGAAAAAACTCTTGTTTGTGTTTATTGAGCTCGGGATCCCCCACTATTATAGCCAGTGGTCACCTACAGGGCATCCTGCCCTAACAACTATTATTCACCGGTGGATCGATTACTTATAGTGTAAGAACCCTAACCACTATTCTTAACCAGTGGATCGGCTGGACCTGACTCAATAAGCTTTCACTTTAAATGATTAATATATTTAGTATCTTATTCAGAAGCTTTCACCTTAGACATGCATGAATCACTCCCTTTACACTTATCCTCCAACTGACTTGTATTATATCATGAGAACCCTATACCTCCTAACTTGTTCGATAACCTCTCCTCTATACTCAAACTCACACTAAAACTCCAACACTGAAATATGTAGGTCAAGGCCCACTACTACACACCTCCAAGTCCACTCCACATCTTACTTTAGGGTTTTATCCTGAAACCCTAATTTTAACCTTTGTAGTCCATCCCATTCTATTTCACACAACCCAAATAATTTTTAACACTCCACACTTCATAACCTTTAGATTCAACTCTCATTATTACAACTTACACATCAAGCACACGTGTGGTCACAAAACCTTGGGTAACCACACCAAACCCTAACTGGCCACAACAAACCCTACCTTCCTTGTATCCATATGTCACCCTTCCATTTCTCAAATTCCACTTATTATTTTTCCCTACCAATCATGATCATCATTTTCATCATTCTCTCATACTCCACTTGCCATCATTTATTTATCTTTGTTTTACCACCTCCTCAAATCAGAGTTTGTCCCTCAAACCCTAGCTTAGTCTCCTATGTACCCTTATACTATCTTATGCACTATTTTTCATCCAATGTATTCAAACACCCAAATAAAGCTTACATTACCTTCCTCACATCCAAAATCAATATTCCATACATAAATTTAGCTCCCATGCAGACTTTACATATCCCATGCAATTTTGCAAACTATTCATGCAAACCCTAAAACTCCCACGTAAAAACCTTAGAATCGGTCATGCAAACCCTAGATCCATCCATGTGCAACCCTATATTTCTCCATACAAAACTTTAGATTCAATCCATACAAAACCCTTGATTCGATCCTCCAATGCAACGCCATAAAATTTGCCATACAAAACCTTAAGTCCATCCATATCAAACCCTAGTTTAGATTCTCCCATGCAATACCATAAAATCTACCATGCAAAACCCTAAGTCCATCCATACAAAACCCTAGATTATTTCATGCAAAACCTTTGATTCCTTCATACAAAACCCTAAATTGAATCCACACAAAACCAGAGGTTTCTCCTTATAAAACCCTAAATTTAATCAATATAAACTATAGATTAGATTCTCCCATGTTACACCATAGATTAGATTCTCCCATGTTACACCACAGATTTAATTCTCCCATAGAAAACCATAGATTAGATTCTCCCATATAAAACCATAAATTCCCCATTTTATTCTTCTACTCATGGATCATTAAAATACTTAGGTTAACTCACACCCTTTGATTAACTTATACCCCTTTGGTCAACTTACTCCTCTTAGTCAACCTCTTTCCCTTTTGGTCAACTTACTCCCTTAGTCAACTTCTTTCCCATTTTCCTTTTTCATCCTTTCCCTCACAAAATACCACATTAAACATCCTTTCAAGCATGTATTAAAGGGTCACAACACATTACATCACATTCCAAAACATTTCACCACATATTAATATCAAAATATAAATTAAGAAGGCACATAAACATACCTTAATTCCATGCCACAATACACATGAAATAATTATAACGATAAACATAGAATACATAACATACAAAGCATATAATGCACATTAATACAGATAAGGCCTTAGTAATACCCTTACCTAAAATGACACCGATCTTGGAGCACACTCCTATGCCTCCTTAGGGCTTTGACTTATCTCACCTATATGAAGGAAAACTAGAATTCCCTCCTACCAAAAATACTATTACATACTAATGTATTCTAATACTAGGTTTTTGATAAAATAATAACATATCAAGAAAAATGACATTAACTAATTACTATCTTGCTAAAGTTATAAGAAATAATAGTAATATTATAAAAGTTGATAATACAAAGTTGAAGACTTTACCCTAATATTAATAATAATGATACCAAAATAATAATGGCAAAGATACTAAAAATAATAAAAATTATAATATTAATAATAACAATAATAATAATAACAATGATCATAGTAAAAAAATAATAATAATAATAATAATTACAATGATAATAAGAATAATAGTAATAATACCATAATAATAATAATAAAAATAACAATAAAAGGGCATAACTCGAAAACAAAGTGAAATAAGGGCTTTAGCCCCTTTACAAAAATAATAATAATGATAATAACAATAATACAAATAATAATAATCATAAAAATAAAAATATCATAAATGATAAAAACCATAATAATATTGAAAAATAATACTAATCATAACAGTAATATTAATACTAAAAATACTAATAATAATATTAATATGATTCAAAACGGATGGTGAGATAAGGGCTTCAACCCTTCACCAAAATAATGCTAATAATATTATTAGGAAATTATTAATAAGAATAGTAACAATAACAGTAATGAAATAATAATCAAAATTACAAAATAATGATGATGATGATGATGATGATGATAATATTATTAATATTAATAGGATTGATAAAATAACCTAAACTGATAGTAACATAAATTAGGGTTTTTGACCCCACTTTGAATTAGTTAAAGTACCATTAGTGATAATAATAATAATAATAATAGTAATAATAATAATCGCGTAACAACAACAACAACAACAACAATAATAATAATAATAATAATTGAATAATAGGTTAAAAAAGGAAAAATAATAAAATAAGCTTAAATAAATAGGGAAGAAGGGTTGAAAGGGTTTAGGGTTCCACCTTAGGCTGGTGGTGATAAGCAGCACCGAGGTGGTGCATGGCGGTGGCGATGGTGGCCAGAAAAAGAGAAGAAATAGGGAAAAGTTGGATGCTAGGAAAAGGAGAGGTAGAATGGAGGTGGGAGTTGGGATGTTTAGAGTTACCTAGGTGGAGAGGAGTAGAATAAAGGTGGCAGCACACGGCAACGATGGTGGTGGCCGATTGAGGAAGAAGAAGAGAAAGAGAGGAGGAGAGGGAGGAAGATGAAAAGAAAGGTAGAGGGAGGTAGAGGAGGGTCTGCAATATAGTTTGGAAGATGAAAGAGTGGCGGTAACAGATGAAATGATGGCAGACAGTTGCATGAAATGTGGCATAGGCAGAGAATAGGTTGATTGAGAAGAGAACATTGCACGACAGAGGAGGCTCATGTAGGAAGAATTGAGGGTGGGGGAAGGTACAGTTGGGTAGAAGACGATACAAGATAGGCTTAGGTGGGCGGAGTGGGTGGCGTGGTTGGCTAATGGCGGCAAGGCTAGTGTTTAATATGGCGATATGGCACAAAGGACGTTTCCTAGGTAAGAGATCAAAAACTCAATACTTGATAGATCATGGTGATATTTATAGATTTTAGAAGAGAGGGTAGGGTTCTATGGGTCAGTGTGGGAATAAGGAAAGTTGATTCGGCCTCATTAGTGATGAGGTTAGCTGGTAGAAATTCAAGGATGTGGCATGGTGTTACGAAGGAAGAAGGGAATCGTGTGCGAGAAAAGGGGATATGTGGCTGGGTCAAAATGGCCGAAGAGTAAATAGGGAGGAGTAAGAAGTGAAACGGCCTATCAACCGCATGATCGGTGGCGAAAAATGAGGGAAGTGGGGTGGCCATGTAGATCGACATCGTGGGGGAGAAGAGGAAGGAGGAAGAAGAAGGTTGGGGGGCCCAACTGCGCTCTGGGGGAGAAAAGAAAGAAAGAAAAGAATAGGGAGACAGGCCGGGTGACGGCATTTACAGGAAAAGGGATGAAAAGCAGCGTCTAGGGCTAAGTTGCCCTGAAGAAAAGAAGAGAAGATTTTGGGCCAGCAACTGACAAGCCTAATTCGGGGGGAAGAAGAAGGAAAGGAAAAAAAAGGAAGAAAAAGAAAGGAAAGAAAGAAAGAAAAAGGGAAAAATAAAAATAGGTAAGTTAGGTTAATTGAATTAATTAGAATATTTAGGATATTTAAAAATAATAATATTTAATTCCCTTTTTGTGCTAATTTAGGGTTTTTTTGAAAGGTTTTTTCAAAAATTCCATTTTAATTAGCAAATCACTATAATATTCTCTAATTAAATTATTTGTAAAATTCCTATTAATATGGACCTAATTTCTCCTTTTTATTTTAAATAAAATAAATTATTTAATTAATTTCCAAAATAAAATCCGTAATTACCTAAAATACCCAAAATTTTCCTAATTAAAATATTTATACATATCTTCTTGATTTTCCCTAATTAAATCCCCTTTTATTTTAATAAAAATAATTAATTTAATTAATTTTCCTAATAAAACCTTATTTAACTATACTTTTTTTTAAATTAGAATTTTTTAGGCATTTCACTTCTACTCTTCAAAGATCATAGCAAAATCATCATCCATGGTATATTGACTCTTCAACATTTTGAACCCAAATGCTTTGCATCATTCATGGTAAGTACCATGGTCCTCCTAGATAATGTATCCGCCACAACATTCTCTTTGTCATCGACATATCTTGTAGAAAACAAAAATGTCTATAAGAAGCTTATCCACTTAGCATGTCTCAGACTCACCTTCTTTTAACCATGTAGATACTTCAGGCTATCATGATCCAAATGAAGTACAGAAGGCTTGGGTCTCAATTAATTACTCCATGTCTCCAAATGACACACTATAGCATAGAGCTTGTTATCATAGGTAAAATAATTGAGTCTTGCACCATTCAACTTCTCACTAAAAAAAGCAATTGGCTTCCTTTCTTATAAGAGCACACCCCTAATGCCTATGCCACTCGCATCACATGTTATTTCAAATAATTTATTGAAACAAGGTAAAGATAATAACGAAGAAATTGAGAGCTTTATCTTCAAATCTTCAAAAGCCTTTGTCACTTGATCATTCAATAGAACTCTCCTTTGTTTATCAATTGTGTAATAGGTTCTGTAATAATAAAGAAGTCTTTGATGAACCTCCTATTGGTTGGGGCCGACTCATGGAAACTTCAAACTTTGTGGGCATTGGTAGGAATATGCCATGATTGTATAGCTTCCACCTTTGACAAATCAACACAAATACCATCTCCACTCATAGTATAACCCAAAAAGATCACCCTTTCATATATATATCTCCAAAATTTGTATTTAAATAATTCTATTAATTGTTATAGATTATGTTGTACCTATAATTATTTTTCTTATTGTGTGCTTGTTTAGGAAATTAATTCAAAACATGGGAATGGATCAAGGAGATTGATGTAGCTGCTGTTGGGAGTTATTACAGAAATTGTGTTGTATTAATTTGTAGAAAAATCCCATGTGATGCATTCACCAGCATATTTGGCTAATGGGGACTAAGCTGGCTGTATAATCTACCACCCAACCCATATTTATTGGGTTAGTTGGAATGTGGATTACTCAACCCTTGGTAACCAAGATTAGATATTATATATTTTAGATGATTGGAATTATTTGTAAATCCATTAACCTAGATTATTATTCATTGTAATAATTTTGTAAGATTGGGTTGTTTTCTTTATCCAGCCATCCACCCCTTTTGTATATGTCTCGGCTGATCCTTAGGTTGTATTTGGGCTGATTTGTATGGGAAATGTAGGCCTACGATCGTGTATATTGTGTGTATTTCTTTTGTAATGTATATGCCATATATAGGGCGTCTACACCGGCTGTAGATGACACTTTTGGTCAAATACATTTTGAGATATTTTTAGGAAATCTCTCTCTCTCTCTCAACTTCTCTCTCGCGATCTCCTCGTTTGCAGCTTCTTCTCAATCTCTTCTTGATATGCTTCTCAATATTTTCTATTCTATAACTTCAGTAGCCATTGATTAAACTACGCTCTGATTTTTCTAATTATCCTTTGGAGAAAACCCGTAAGCTGATTATTTTGGTGAATCGAACCCCGCACTCGATGTAGTTTACGATCCGGCGAAATCTCTATGAAACCCTTCCAGGTTTCATCATTTGGTATCAAAGCCTCGATTATTGGAGTGCTCGTGGTTTAATTCATTTGTTACTAAACTTTTATTGTTCTAATCATCATTCTTAAGTTTGCTAACCCATACTTATGAAGTGTTGATTTTAGGGTTTGCAACTGACAAAAATCAAACGATTTTTGTCGTGATTAAGCCGGCAACCAAGAGGGTTATATTGATGAAGGTGAAACTACTTGGGAAACCCTAAGTAGCTTTTGACAAATTTGTAGTTAGGGTTTGGTCAAGATTCTTGAATCATGACAATATTCGAGGAATACTCCTCAATCGGTAAAATCGAACCTTACTTTTGCTAATTACTGCAGCTGTTGGTCATCAATTTAAAATTTTTATTACGAATTGATAATTCTACTCACAATTGAAAGAGTGCGCAGGAAGTGATTAAATACCGACGAACCCTTGGCTCTAGAAAAGGGTAAGGACTCCAAGAAGAGGGGTCATATCTCGTTAATTGGTTTAATTCCTTAAGTTGCTCTCGCAGTAATAACGTTCCTTTCTTGAAAATTTCTATTCTATTCGATTCAAAAACTGTCTGGAAATTATTGTGCATTCTGTGTGTTCTAGTACATTCTTTAATCTTGTGTGGTGCTACAATCTCTTTTATACCTAGTCGTGGTCAATTTACTGTCTGATTGAATTGATAATAAAGTAATTTTAGCTCTAGACTGACTGTTATCTGTGTCTTATCTTGTGTTTCATAAAGTAAACCTCATAATGTCTAATAACGACCAATCTATTAATCAATATGTCTCAGTATCTAGCAATTATTTATTATAAACTCTTAGGACTTTTCAAGAATAAATAACTGCTCAACTTGCTGTTTTATCTACTAATCTAGAACAGAAGATAGGAGAACAAGAAATAAGAATTAATGAATTGCAGAATAATAGGGTAGATAATCAACATGCTGGAGTATTAGGAAGGGCTCCCATGGACCCTAGAACTAGTATCCCACCTTTAAATATTTTAGAAGAACTAGAAGATCAAATATCCAATAATAGTGATAGGAGACCTAGACACAATAATAGACAAGAAAGAGAATTATACCTAGTTGATAGGAACCTAAGTAATCTTAAGTTTAATATACCTGGATTCAATGGAAGAAATGACCCTGATTATTATTTGGAGTGGGAAATAAACATAGAATTAGTGTGTGAATGTCATAATTATTCTGATGAGAAGAAAATTAACGTAGCAGTAGTAGAATTTACAGAATATACATCTTCTTGGTATCACAATCTTGTCTTAACTAGGCGTAGGAGTGGAGAACCACCTATACAAACATGGGATGAATTTAAGATTCTCATGAGAAAAAGGTTTGTTCCAAGTTACTATTATATGGAATTACATAAAAAGTTACAGACAATGAATCAGGGAAATAGGTCTACGGATGAATACTTTAAGGAACTAGAGGTATTGGTGATTAAAACAGGAGTTGTTAAGGATGAGGATGCTATAATTGCTAGATTATTAAGTGGATTAAACTCTGAGATAGATGATAAGGTAGAATTATATCCTTGTGGTACTTTAAGTGAGATCGTTAATATAGCTACCAAGATAGAGAGTCAGATAAGGAGAACTAGGCAGTAAAAACCCCCTGGAATTGGGATTAGGAGTACCCTAAAAAGGAATTTTGGAGGAACTAATTCTTGAACTTGGAAGAATAATGGGAGGTTTGAACCTAGAATTAAGAATAATGAAGTTAAAGTAGGAAATAGGACTGAGAAGGGGAGAACTATAATAGCTAATCCTACTAGTGGTCCCAACAAGACTAGAGATATCAAATACTTTAAGTGTGGGGGATTAGGTCACATAGCTTCTGAATGCCCGAATAAGAGGAACGTCTTAATTAGAGATTCTGGAGATATAGAGTTTGAATCTGAAGAGGAAGAGTTGGAGACTAACTTGATTAGGGAGGATGCTAGTGAATTAGAAGAAGAGATAAAACTTCCAATAAGTAGAGATATTTTTGTGGTACGTAGGGCTTTAAATAGTAATAAGTTACCTAATTCAAATGCGATTCAGAGAGAAAACATATTTCATACTCGATGTTTGATTGATGATAAGTGTTTTAACATGGCCATAGATAGTGGTAGTTGTATTAATGCTGCTAGTACTTTGTTAGTATCTAAGCTAGGCTTACAAACTACTAGACACCCAAAACCTTATACACTACAGTGGTTAAATGAGTTAGGGGATGTTAAAGTTAGTTAGTAGGTTCTAATAAATTTAAAGTTAGATAAGTATGAGGATTCTATTCTATGTGATATTGTTCCAATGCATGATGCTCATTTATTTTTAGGAAGACCTTGGCAATATGATGGGAGAATTACACATGATGGTTATAAAAATAGATACACCTTACATAAGGATGATAAGAAAATTATTTTAGCACCTATGACTCCAAAAGAAATCTTTGATGATCAGATTAATATAAAGTCCGATTATAAGGAACTATCCAAACAGAGTATAGAGACTGGAATTAGTTCAAAGGAAGTTAAAGGGACATTTGGGTTTTATACTAAGAGTGGAGATGTTGAAAAAGCTATTAAGAGACAAGCAAATGTATATTTGATGGTTTATAAGGAATGCTATGAATGTCAATTGTAGTTAAATGAAGAAGTGCCTACTGATGTGAGGAACTTATTAGAGGAATATAGTGAATTGTTTCCTGAGGAAATTCCTTATGGATTACCTCCATTAAAGGGGATAGAACATCAAATAGACTTTGTACCAGGAGCTGTTATACCAAACAGACCTGCTTATAGGGCTAATCTTAAAGAGGTAAAGGAATTAAAGAGGCAGGTTTCAGAATTATTGAGTAAAGGCTATATTAAGGAATCAATGTGTCCCTGTGCAGTTTCCATATTATTAGTGCCTAAGAAAGATGGACGTTGGAGGATGTGCATAGATAGTAGAGCAGTAAACAAAATAACCATTAATTATAGGTATCCTATACCAAGGTTAAATGAGATGTTAGACCTTCTACATGGCGCTGTGATTTTTTCAAAAATAGACTTAAGAAGTGGATACCATCAATTTAGAATGAAGCCAGGAGATGAATGGAAGACAGCCTTCAATACGAACTTTGGGTTATATGAATGGTTAGTAATGCCTTTTAGATTATCCAATGCTCCTAGTACTTTCATGAGACTTATAAACCATGAGCTTAGAAATTTTATTAGGAAATTTGTGATTATTTATTTTGATGACATACTTATTTATAGCAAATATTTAGAATAACATTTGAGACATTTAAGAATTATTTTGGATGAGTTTAACACAGAACAGTTGTATGCTAATTTAGCTAAGTCTAGATTTTGTTTAGAAATTGTAGTATTCCTAGGATTTTTTGTTGGTAAGGATGGTATATCTGTAGATAAAGAAAAGATTAAAGCTATTCAAGAGTGGCTTGTTCCTAAAACTATGACTGAAGTAAGGAGTTTCCATGGTTTGTGTTCTTTTTACCGAAGATTTGTAAGGAATTTTAGTACCATAGCTGCTCCCTTAACAGCAATAACAAAAAAGGAAAATGGGTTTAAATGGGGTTTAGAACAACAAAAATCTTTTGAAACTCTTAAAGATAAATTAACCCAAGCACCTGTATTAACTCTTCCTAACTTTCAAAAGATGTTTGAATTAGACTGTGATGCTTCAGGGTTGGGAATAGGGGCTCTACTTTCTCAAGAAGGTAAACCTATAGCTTATTTTAGTGGAAAACTAAATGGTAGTACTTTAAATTACTCTACTTATGAAAAGGAATTATTTTCTTTGGTAAGAGCCTTAGAAGTTTGGCAACATTACTTATGGCCTAGAGAGTTTGTTATAAATATTGATTAGGAAGCTATCAAATATTTAAAAATTTAGTCAAAATGAAATAGAAGGTAGGGTAGGTGGATTGAATTTATTGAAAGTTTTCCTTGTATAATTAAATATAAAAAGGGAGGTGACAATGTAGTTGCAGATGCTTTATCTAGGAGACATGCTTTGTTGAATGTTGTAGACACCACTTTGTTGGGTTTTTCTTGCATCAAGATTTTATACTTGGAGGATCATGATTTTAAGGAAATTTATAAAAATTGTGAAAATGCTACACAAGGAAAATATTATATCTCTGAAGGTTACTTATTTAGAGAAAATAGATTATGTATTCCTGATTGTTCCTATAGGAGACTATTAATTCAAAAAGCTCATAATGGTGGACTAATGGCACACTTAGGATTTCAAAAGACTTTAGATATACTAATTGATCATTTCTACTGGCCTCAAATGAAAAAGGATGTGTTGAAATATTGTGTTAATTGTATAGCTTGTAGACAAGCTAAGTCCACATCAAAACCTTTTGGGCTATATACTCCATTACCTATTCCTAAGCAGCCTTGGACTGATGTTTCCTTAAATTTCATTTTAGGCTTTCCTAGAACTAATAGAGCCAAAGATTCAATAATGGTTATAATAGATAGGTTTAGTAAGATGGCTCATTCTGTACCTTGCAATAAAACAAATGATGATGTGGCTGTGGCTGAATTGTTCTTTTCTCATATAGTTAAGTTGCATGGAATACCTAAAACAATAGTGTCAGATAGGGATGTTAAATTTCTGAGTCATTTTTGGAAGGTTTTGTGGAGTAAATTGGGAACTAAACTGTTATTTTTAATCACATGTCACCCTCAAATAGATGGACAAACAAAGGTAGTAAATAGGACATTAGGTAATATGTTAAGAGCTATGCTTGGTAAGAATCTTAAATAATGGGAACATGTATTGCCTCATGTAGAATTTGCTTATAATAGGACATTACATTGTACGACTAAAAAGACTCCATTTTGAGGTTGTGTATGGTTTTAATCCTTTGACTCCTCTTGACTTGAGCCCTTTGCCTAATTCCGAATTACATAACTTTGATGTTGAATCTTGTGCTATAAATATAAAGAAATTACATGAATCTGTGAGTCAACAAATTGCTAAGAGGGTTCAACAAATGGTTGAGAATGCTAGTAAAAGGAGAAAGAAAATGGTTTTCCAACCTAGAGATTTAGTTTGGGTACACCTTAGGAAAGAAAGTTTTCCAAACCTTCGAAAATCGAAATTAGATCCTAGGGGAGATGGACCTTTTACTATATTATAAAGAATTAATGATAATGCTTAAAAAATTGATTTACCTGCTAAGTTTGGTAATGTTAGTGATTCTTTTAATGTTTCTAATCTTATTCCATTTATGGGCATTAATCAGGCTTCAGAGATGAAACCTCACCAAGAAGAGGGGAATGATATATATCTCCAAAATTTGTATTTAAATAATTCTATTAATTGTTATAGATTATGTTGTACCTATAATTATTTTTCTTATTGTGTGATTGTTCAGGAAATTAATTCAAAACATGGGAATGGATTAAGGAGATTGTTGTAGCTGCTGCTAGGAGTTATTACAAAATTGTGTTGTATTAATTTGTAGAAAAATTCCATGTGATGCATTCGCCGGCATATTTGGCTAAAGGGGATTAAGCTGGCTGTGTAATCTGCCACCCGACCCATATTTATTGGGTTAGTTGGAATGTGGATTACTCAACCCTTGGTAACCATGATTAGCTATTATATATTTTAGCTGATGGGAATTGTTTGTAAATCCATTAACCTGGATTATTATTCATTGTAATAATTTTGTAAGATTGGGTTGTTTTCTTTGTCCAGCCGTCGACCCATGTTGTATATGTCTCGGCTGATCCTTGGCTGTATTTGGGTTGATTTGTAAGGGAAATGTATGTCTGCGATCGTGTATATTGTGTGTCTTTCTTTTGTAATGTATATGCCATATATAGGGCATACGCACTAGCTGTAGATGACACTTTTGGTCGAATACATTTTGAGATATTCTCTGGAACTCTCTCTCGATCTCGACTTCTCTCTCACCATCTCCTCGTTTGCAGCTTCTTCTCGATTTGCTTCTCGATCTCTTCTGTTCTATAACTTTAGTAGCCATTGATTCAAATACGCTCTGAGTTTTCTAATCTTCATTTAGAGAAAATCCTTAGGCTGATTATTTTGGTGAATCAAACCCCATGCTCAATTTAGTTTGCGATCCGGCGAAATCTCTGTTAAACCCTTCCAGGTTTCATCACTTTCCATCATGAAATCACACTTGTCCATCTTACCTTAGTGCTTTACCTCTCTAGGCTTATCAAATATCCTCTTCAAGTGTTGTATATACTTGAACTTGCTCTTGCTATATACCAAGATATCATTGAGGTAAACAATAATAAAGACCCTAAGAAATGGTCTATGAAACTCTATCATCAACCTCATAAAAGAACTTGGTGCATTAAATAGCCCAAATGGCATCACAAACCACTCATATAACCCATACTTAGTCTTGAAAACTATCTTCCACTCATCCCCTTTCCTATATCCTTATTTGATGGTAATCGCTTCTAAGATCAATCTTCGAGAACCCCTTTACACCATGCAACTCATCTAACATATCATCCAATCTCAGCATTAGAAATCTATACTTGATGGTGATGTTGTTCATGGCTCTAGAATCAATACACATCCTCCATTTACCATCCTTCTTAGGTACTGACAAAGCTTGAACATCGCATGGACTCACATATTCCAACTATAACCATAGTCTAACAACTCTTGGTCTTGTTTTTATAGCTCCTTAGCCTCCTCCATATTGCATCTATAAGCTGGTTTTCTTGATAATGGAACTCCTAGCATAAGATCAATAGCATGCTCGAAAACTCTCAAAGGAGGTAATCCACAAGGCAACTCTTCCAAAAACACATCGGCATACTCTTTTAATACTTCTTCTAATTTTAGATCCACATTAGTTTTCTCCCCTCGTTGGACCTCTTTTATAACTAAGGCATACTATATCTCCTCATCTCTGATGGCTTCATTCATCTCACACTCCTTAAGTATCAACATCTCCATTCCACTCTTCTTTTTTTCGTTCCTACACTTGACATCATCCTTTTTTTCATTCCTCAAAACTGAATCCTCCTCATCTAGATTAGGATGGAGCCTAAAATTCTTTTCGCCCATACAAATCACATATTCATTAATGACCCTATCATGCACAACCTTCCTATCAAATTGCCATGGCCTCCCCAAAAAAACTGTGACAAGCATTCATAAGTAGAATATAGCATAAAATATCATCAAAATAATTTCCAATATTAAAAGACATGAGAGTTTGTTTGGTTACCATTACACCTTTATCTTTATTGAGCCATTGGAGTGAATATGATCTTGGATGATTGTTGGTCTCCAAACTGAGCTTGTTCACCATCTTCTCACTAGCAACATTAGTGCATGAGCCACTATCAATGATGACTTCACACACTTTATCACCAATCTTATATCTGGCCTTGAAAATCTTCTCCAATTGAGTAAGTAAAGGTTGTTGTTGTACTTCACGCACCTTTTGTAACACAGCAATCCACTTGGCCTTCTTCCAAAGCATCCTTCAGGATAACTCTCTCCTCTTCTAGGTCTTCATTCTCTTCACAAGCCTCCATATTTACTATCTCCTTCAAATTGAATTCCCTTAGGTTGGGGCAATCCTAAGCAAAGTGGTCATATCCTCTACACTTCAAGCATTGTTTGCTCACCTTATCAACCACTTGATCTTTGCCCTTTTCTTCATAAGTGAACTTCCTAGCATGGTCTTGACTTATGGCTTGAGAAATTGGTGGCTTTGACACACCATTGAAAGTCGAACCTTGTGGAGCATTGGTTAACTTTCTTGGAGGCTTGGTCCTCTTCAATTGTTTCTCCAACATGATGGCTACTTTGGCTAGATCTTCAAACACTTCATACGGGTACATCATTAACTTCTCCTCAATATTCATATTTAAACCCTTGATGAATCATGTACAAGTTTTTTCTTCTTGTTATTAGACATCACATATTAGAGTTAACCTTTTGAACTCCCAAATGTATTCTTCTACTCCAAGTAACCCTTGCTTTAATGTAGTCATTTTTATAAAATTTTCTGGCTTGTATTCTCGAGGCACAAACTTCTTCTTCAAATGTTTCTTTAATTTCTTCTATGATCTAATCTTTAATTTTCCTTTCTCTCATCCCTTTCCTATTTAAATTATCACATCATGCTCTAGCAAATTTTTTAAACTTTAATATCGCTATTTGGCATTGCTTCTCATCATCAATTTCCTTATATTCAAAAATTAACTCAACAATTTACAACCATTCAAGAAAATATTCTGGGTCAAAATTACCTTTGAAGTCAGGAAGATCAAAGTGGATTTCCATTTCCACATCATCATAAGTTCTTTTCGAAGTGTCATGTGCCCTTATGTATTTCCCATGCTCTCTTCTTCTTCTTCTTCTTCCACCCGGTTTTGTACTCTTTTCACATGCCCTTCCCCTACTTTTTCCCTTCAGTTTTGTGGCTGCACATGGGACTCATGGACTTGGGAAATTTCTATTTTTCTCACCTGTAGTTTTACCTCTTTGATTTAATCCATCAAGGTCGTGAACAAAATCTCTCAAGTCTTCTCCTTAGTTCTCTACTCTTTTTCTTATCACCAATTTACTACTCTCCCAAACAAGCCTTAATCACGTGGCTCAATTTTTATTATGAATTCTTGGAGATTCTTGAATATAATACTATTTTTTGATGAATAATGAAGAATCTTGAAGAATTTTGAAAGAAATATTGAATCTTGATTGCAATTCCACCAACCTAATCTTTGATACAAAAATTGATGTGTGTATAAGGGTGTAATCTTAAATTATGTGGATCCATTGGTTTGAATGGAGGTTGGATGAGATTATAAAGGCTTAGTGAAGGTGATTTTAAAGACTAAAGGTTCTAATGTGATGCAAATAACATGATGGTGGTTTGAATTATGGTAGAAAAATGATGATGGTGATTCGTTGATGTTGATGATGATTCAATGGTCATGAATTAATAATGAAGTGATTTGAATATGATGATATGTTGATGATGAGGTTTCAAAATTGAGGGTTTTTATTATGGTTAGAGTCTTGGTTTAGGGTTAGGGTTACAATTTTTTTCAAAAGGAGGAATAAGGTGGCATTTGGTTGGTGTGGATGGTTTAGGTTTTTAATTAAATGGTTTAGGGCTTTGGTTTTGTATACTGATTTATTGTTTGGCCTAACCACGAAATATAGTAGGATTTTGATGGTAATTAGGGTAGGAAAGTATGGATCAATAATAGTAAATAAGATATGGATTAATATCTAATTCTCACAGATGAAGTGATAAAAACTTTTAAGCCAAACCGCTCGCATAGATTTAATTAGTTTGAGCTTGAACTCACACATAATTCATTCAATGTTGATCTTCAACTTCAATTCAAATATTCATAATCATAATACATCTAATATGCTTGAAATTAGTGAATAATATAACCATTGTACCACTAGCTAAAGCATATTCCAAAAGACTCCGAGTTAAAAGATATTATGCTACCATTATGCTAAGTTTATGCTAATTTATACTAACTTTGTTCTTCTCCTTTATTACCTAATTAATAAATTATCCAAATCACTTAATAATATTTGAAAACCCTACCCATATACTCCTCATGAACATGGTTACTCCCTCCTTGCATGCCTCGCACATGCACATAGATATTTAATTACTTGTTTGTTACATTTGAAGCAATGTAACCATCCATTGATCTTCAAATTTGCGGGAGAAACTTTTCAAATAAAGAATAATTAGCTCCATATTTATGAAGCCCACTCTTTAGTGATTTCTCCTACATTACCAAATAGATAAAAATGTCAGATACATTAGAAATCATTGATACAAAAAGGGTATATGTCATTTCTAGAAATAAATCACTATTAATGATCAAGAGACAACTATCAAAGTTAAATTGAAAGGTTGGAGTTAATATCTATGGTCCATGGTCATGTTTTGACTATCATTATGGAAAAATTCAAGACATTACCATGTTATGGCAAATTCAATCATTTTCTACTTAATCTTGATTAATTTTTCTTAAGTCTAATAAATATGGTCAATAATTGATTAATAATCATAAAAATGATAAAATCTCTACTAACCCAACTTATTGTTGTGGGTGGTTAATTAGTGAAAAAAATTTAATTGTTTATAAAGAATGTTCAAACTCATTTTACTAAACTTACTTAAATTTTACCTAATCATATCTTTAATCATACAAACCCAAATTATATTATGTTATATGTCAAATTTATCCCAAAATACCAATGAAACACCTAAAATTCTTGCAACAAAAAATAACCCAACTCTAATGTAAAGACTAAACCCCAAAAATGAGCCACAAGCACACGAGTTGGGTTTCAATCAATTTTGTACACTTTCATTGTTTTGGTCATAACTTTTAATATACATCTCCAAATACTAAATCCCAAATTATGTTCAAAATTAGACTAATAATATTTAATTGGATAACAAAGGTGAATCATGAATACAAATTTCTTGAGAGACAGTCAGTTCACAAAGTACATAAAATTCACAAGTGTGAAATTAATAAAATTTATACTTTCTCTAATCTTTCTTATATTAGAAGATTCAAGAATCAACCCATAATACTTTAGATAATCTCTAAAACTTATTATAAAGAAATAAATATATTTTTAATGATAAATCATATCATATAATTAAACATAAAAAATAATAAGATTATTATGCCAAACACCCATATAATGTTTCATAAAATCAAACTTTGAGTTAAGTAAGAATAATCTTACTTGGGTTTGTGAAGTAAAAATTAAAGGACAAAGAATGAGGGGGAAAATTAGAAATTTAAGAACGCATCCCTAAACTAGCAAAGTAAAATATCAAATCATAAGATTAATTATATAAAACCATAAATAAATTTTAGAGAAAAAATGGAAATGATAGCATTAACCAAGCATGATGATGATGAGTGATTCTGAACTGTCAAGGAGCTTCCATTTAGGTGATGGAAAAAATGAGAGTATAATTAATCATAGAGCATGGTTGGAAAAAAAGGGATGGAGTCCTACAAAAGGAGTGGAGGAGGAAGCTTAGATAATAAGGAAAGTAATGGGGAATTAATGTGGTGGTTTAATAATTACTTTGCAATCATTAGAGGACACATCAGGGTAAGGTGGTAGGAGAGAAAAAGGGGAAAAGGAATAAAATTGGGGTGAGGGGAATGTTTGGAGAAGGTGAAGATATATGTGGGTTAGGAGGGATGTACGGATTTAGGTTCATATGGGGAGCTAGAAAAGAAGAATGTACTAAATGATTAAGATAAAAATCATCATTATTTTGCACATGCTTGGTCTTGTTCATGAATGATGTGAGTATGGAGGTGATTAGGCTATAATAGAGAGCTAAGATTAAATATTCATGTACATGGAGGGATAGGATTAAATTATAGAATACGATCTCATATCTTAATTTACCTTAAAAATGATAATTTATCTAGACAAAAAAGCATAAAAACTAACATAATTTCATTTTAATTAATTTTTAACTCTAAAATCATAAGAATACAATAATAATTTAAGTGTTAGCTTCGAGGTAGAAAACCTGATAAAACCTAAATAAGATGAATTAGTGTTTTTTGACAAAACCTTCATTTTCTATTTTTGAAATGGCTACATAACTCCGAAAAATTGAAGGATTAAAATATAATTAAATTATAATAATCTAGGGGAATTTACAGGGCCAAAATTACTTTAGAAGTTCTCCTGAAATTAAAATTGTAGGAAAGGATAAGGATTATGAAACAAAATATTTTCTAAAATGTTACTAGGGTTTTAATTTCATTTAAAATAGGTCATAAATCTATAAATAACATATTTTTCTCATTAGCACATTATAAAAATTATATTTGAAATTTTGGTTGTTACCTCCTTCTACTAACTCAAAGCAAGAAGCTTGCTTACATGTAGGAGATTACTTGGAGGAAGTAAGAAACGTAACATTAGAGGCATACATCAGAAAATATGACTTCCATGCAGCAAACAAGAGAGCAAGAATGAGTGAGTGAAAATTTATTTTTATGGAAAACAAAGAAGGTCCAAGAATAAGGGAATACCACATGGTTTATTTTGTGATTATAGTTGAAATGCCCCGAAAATTTCTAATTTTAAATATTATATTTAAATGAGGTTTTGTTATAAAAAGTAATTAAATAAATTATTTTATTAAAATAAAAGAAAATTTAATTAGGGCAAATCAAGAATAAATTTATAAATATTTTAATTAGGAGGTATTTGGGTATTTTAACTAATTAAAGATTTTAATTTGGGAATTAACTAAATAAAATATTTTATTTAAAATAAGAAGGAGAAAATAGTTCCAAATTAATATTATTTTTATAAATAATTTAATGGAAGAAAATTTGGATGTTTTGCTAATTAAAATGGAATTTTTGGAAAATCTTTAAAAAATCTTATTTTAGCCTAAAAAGGGATTTAAATATTATTTTATTTAAATATTATTATTTTTAAATATCCTAAATTTTTAGATTAAATTAGCTGGCCCTAATCTAATTTTTTTCTCCTTTCCTTTTTTCCCTTTTTCTTTTTCTTTCTTCCTTTTTCCTTTCTTTTTCTTTCTTTTTCTTCTTTTTCTTTTTCCTCTTCTTTTTCCCCGAACTGGGCTAGCTGCGGCCCAGTCTTTCTTTTCTTCTTCCTCTTCGGCCCAACCCGCGCCCGTCGCCCTTCTTTCGTCTGTCGACACGGTGCGTTTTGCCCGTTTTACGCCCGAACCTCGTCGTTCCATTTAATGAACCCTCACCGCGCCGACCGATCCGGTTCTTCCCCTTTTCTTTTCTTTTCTCGGCCGACCGGCCTGCCTCCCTTTCTTCTTCCTTCTTCCTCCCTCCTCCTTCGTCGCTGCGACGCAAGCTCCCGACCCATCAATGGCATCTCCGGCCATAAGACCTTTGACCGGCCTTTTCTTGTCTCATTGTCTTCCTCTTAACTCCGGGAATAAATTGGCATAATTATTCGATGTTATCTCTCGCCCGTTTCTTCTCCCCAGCCTCACGAAAATTCGAAGTAAACCAAACGATGCCCGACCGTTTTCTGCCACCGGCCACCCAATTTCTCGCATCTAATGCTTTCCTACCAACCCCCAAAACCCTATTATACAATCTAAAATCTATAAATAGCTGGATTGTAGGAATATTTGGAGTTTTTTCTTCCCCGAGACCCTAAGCCCGAGCTACCGCCACCGCAACTTCAGACGTGTTTTCCACCGTCGTTAGCCAACTTCAACGCCACCGCCACATCCCAAATTCTTTCCTGCAATGCCCTCTAGTTAACTAAACTATTTTCAAACTTCGATTCTTCTTGCACGGGCCTCTATAACCGTACAAAGTTGGTTGCTCGTTTCGCCGACACCTTAAACCACCGTCCGCTGCCGTGCGCCGCCACCTTTGGCTGCATCACCACCATCATTTTGTCCCTCTCCTCCTGGGCAACAATAAACACCTCTTATCTCACCTCAATTCTCCCTATCTTTTTCCCAACATCCATCTTTCCCTCTTTTCTTCTATTTTTCCGGCCACCGCCGCCACCGCCGTGAACCACCGCCGGTGCCGCCTATCCCCACCAGCCTAAGGTTGAACCCTAGACCCTCTCAACCATTTTCCATATTAGTATATGCCTTGATTTAATTTATTTCAATTATTTGCATATAAATACCATTATTATTATTCTTAATATTTATATTCTTAATATCTTTTATTATTATTAGTAGTATTATTGTTTTATTATTATTTATGTTGAAGGATGAAGCCTTATTGTATTTTAATTCTATTTTATTATTAGAATAATTATTATTAACATTTTATTATTTATTCTGGAAAATCTTAGGTCCTAATTTTGTATTAACATTCGCACTTATTTATTTTAGTATTATTATTTCTATTGTTCTTATAACCATTAATAATAATATTATCATTATCTTTATTATTTCAATATTATTATATATGTTATTAATTTTATTATTAATATTAAATAAATGGTAAGTCATTAGTTATAAGTAGGGTCGAAACCCCACTTTAAATTTAGAAGCTCATATATTATTGTTATTATTATTGTTATTATTATTATTATTATTATTATTGTTATTATTATTATTATTATTATTATTGTTATTATTATTTATATTCTCATTGACATTAGTTTTATTATCCTTGATATTATTATATTAGTATCATTATAATTATTAGGGTAAAGTCTTTAACCCTAAATTATCAAGGTTTATAATATCTCTCTTATTCTTATTTAGTAAAGTTAGAGTTTTGTTAAGGTTATTTTATTAGTATGTTATTATTTTGTGTGCTTATATACATTATGTGCCTCGCATGCTATGTATACTATGTATTATTATAATCATTCTGTATGTGATATAACGTGGATGATATAACGTGGAGTTGAAGAATGTTTTGCATGGCATGTGTATTATTTATATGATGATTTGTGTTGTGATCTTGTAAGACATGCATGTGAGAATGTTGATGTGGTTTTGTGGGAAAAGGATGAAAAATAAGGATGGAGAAAGAAATTGATCAAGAGATATGAGTTGACCTAAGTATTTTAATGATTTATGAGAGGGAGAATAAAATGGGAAATGTAGGGTTTCGTGGGAGACAATATAATTTCTGATGTTATATGGGAGAATTGAATTTATGGTTTGTTAGGGAGAATCTAATTTATGATGTTATTTGGGATAATGTAATTTATGATATTATATGGGAGAACCTAATTTATGATTTGATTGGGAGAATCTAATTTATTATTTGTTTGAGGGAATCCAATTAATCCAAATTATGGTTTTGCTTGGGAGATTCTAAATTATGATTTTATGTGGGAGAATCTAACTTATAGTCTTGTATGGGGGAATCTAAATTGTGGTTATGAAAGGGGAGGATCTAATCGATTGTATTATGTGGACAAATCTTGGATTTTGTTATGGATTGAATTTAGGGTTTTATATGGTAAAATTATGGGTTGCATGGTGGTACTAATGGTTGCATGGTGGCTGATTAGGGTTTGTATGATGTTACTCAGGTTTGTATGGTGGTAATTATAGTTGTTTGGTGGTAATAGGGTTTACATGTTGGCATTGATGGTTGGATGACGGTATTAGGGTTTTCATGGTTGAAATTAGGGTTTCACATGGAATTTTAGGGTTTGCATGAAAAAGGTTCGAAGATTTGCATGGGGAGATTAAGTTCTGCATGGGTATAAAATTTACGTGTGCACAATTAATTTGATATGTAGGGAAGGTAATGTAAGTATTACTCGGGTGTTGAACTATTTTGGATGAAAAATAGTACCTGGAGCATTAAGAGGGTATGGAAGAGATTGAATTAGGGTTTGGAGTAATGAACTCTGCGCTGTTGTGATTAATTAGGGTTGGAGTGGATAATTATGGTTTGTTATGATTAACTAAGGCGTGGAGTGGCTAATTATGGTTGTTATGGTTAAATAGGGTTTGGAGTGGTTAACTATGATTTGTTGTGGTTAATAGAGGTCTGTGGTGGCTGATTAGGGTTTTTGTGTTATCATGTGCATATGGTAATTAAAGTGTAATTATGATGGTGGAATTTTATGATTCACCTGTTATAATAGTGGGGGTTCTCGAGCTCAACAACCGCAAACCAAAGTTTTGTTAAAATGCCTAAAAGATACTAATTACTTACAGTGGAACACCATGCGTGCCGGAGCTAACCGATCCACCGGTTAGGAATAGTAGTTAGGACGCGTAGTCCTATGTGTGTCCGATCCACCAGCTATAATAGTGGTTAGGGTATGATACCCTATGTGCCTCCGATCTACCGGCTATAATAGTGGAGGCTTCCGTTTTCGCATGGATTTGATAAAAAGGCATGATGTGTATCGAATTCCGATAAAAGATTAATTAAGTAATTAATCTGGACTATGATTGGGCCTTTATGTATGTACCTAAATGATTGGTCGATATGATGATATGATGATGGTCTTTATGATCTTTTATTCTTATGCATGATTTTATGTGCTTATGTGTTGGCCTTAGTGTTCGGTTACCTTACTCAGTACGTAGCATACTGATCACCATTTTCATGGGTGCTGCTCATTCCCACAAGTAGTATGCCCTTCTGATTTGTGTAGGTGGGCGAGACATCAGTTGGGGCTGAGTGTCGAGCATGTGTTGGCTTGAGGTTCGAAAGAGTTGTGGCCATATTAAAGTCTTTATATGACTCTATTTATTTTTGTTAATCTTTTCTCGGTTGTAAGTTTAATTCTCTTTTGGAAAGGAATTACATTTCTTTATGCGTACTTTGATTTTGTTTTACAACTATTTATTGCTTTAGTTTGTCTTGATTTATAATTGATTGTTATTCCTTTCTTTAGCCTTAGCATTTGGTAGTGAAACGGTCGGAGAGAACCGGTTTGATACTAAGTGTGGCAGTAACATTCCCTGAATTCACAAGTTTTAAGGGATTCTATTTTTATTTGCTTCCGCTTTAAAAAAAATAGTGAATTTTGGGGTGTTACAATAGTATAAATCACAAATTGTGTGATAAAGAGGATCCTTGTGGATAGGCAGTTTTATGGATGTTATCTTTGAAGAAGCTTAAAACAAATTAGAACTCGTAGAAATATGCCTAATAAATAAGACTTCATATTTAGTGGGGTTCATAGGTAACATTATAAAATCAAATGGACTGATCTATCTCACATTAGCTATAAGGCAACTAGGAGTTTAAAGGTCATCACAAAAAAAACTCTTAATGATATTTCTAGTTGATGGAATATTAGGAGAAGTCTTGGTTGATCAGAGAAGGGCATGGAAAATATTTATAATAGTAGTACAGGGCACCCTATGAAAACCGGCTCCCAAAAAACTGCTAGAGAGCCTTATTATGGAAGATATAAATGTCTCCAAAGAAGAGATCTAGAGCGTTACTAGAATAACCAATTTATGTAAAGTTTTATTTTAAGAATAGAATTATTTTATGGTTGGATGCTCCATTAATGTAAGTATGTTTATTATAATTAATAATTTTTATTAATAATCATAGTGTAATCCCCCAAAAATTTTAAAAGCCTATAATTTATTAAATTACTCTTATTAGGGATAATTTAACTCTTAAACTTATTTACTTTAATTACGTTAAGGATTTTGTCTTTTAAATTTATTTAACTTAATTATTTTGTGGGTTTTAAGTATACCAAATTAGATGTGAGTGTTTAATAAATTAAAATAAATAGATTGCTATTTTATCATACTCATTTTTAGTTAAATAAGGTTCAAACCAATATTTTTCTAAAAGATACCTCTTTAAACTAATATAATAAGATAAATTACTAAAATTTTAATTATCTACCAAAAATACTAGGACTCACCCCATAATTCATTTTAATTATTTTCTTCCCTAACTATTTTCCTTAATCTTTTTTTTCTCTCTCCCTAATTTTCCTTTTTCTCCTTTTTCCCTCCCCCTCTCCTTTCTCCCTTCTCTCCCCCATTTCCCTCGACTCGGCCCGCCCGCCGGCCCAGGTCGGCTCTCTCCCTCCCCCCCGTCTCGCACGCAAGCCTGCCCTGCCTCTCCTTCGCCCGAACCGCCCGGCCGGTTCTTTTTCTTTTCTCGCCTGGACCGACCGGTCCAGCCCCTTTTCCCCTCTTCTTCTTCCCCGCGCCCCGCTGCAAATCACCGCCCTCCTGCACCGACAACTCCTCTGCGCCGCCTGCACACCTTCTCCCTCTCTTCTGCACCGCCCGCCTGTCCCTCCTCGACCGACCGACCATCCCCACACCTCACACAGGTCTGCCACCGCCCCCTTCCTTTTTCCCGACCGAGCCACAGGTCTGCCATGGCAGACCCGCGTCGGCCTGCCACCGACGGCCGGCGTGCCAAACTTTCCGCCTGCTCGCACCTTCCTCTTCCCCCTCTCTCGATCCTCCTCCATTTCGAGCTTATAAATACCCCACGAGCCCAGCATCAGACTCTTTCGAAACCCCAGCCCAGAAAATCACCCTTGCGCCATCCCCGTTTCAGACAGCCACCCTGTCGCCGCCACCCATTGCCGTCGCCCGATCCACCCACGAAATCCTCCCTTGCATCACCCTCCACCAACCTAGGCCTCCCTCACCCCTCGGTTTTCTCTGCACGAGCCACCCCGGCGGTGCAAAGAGCTCTTCCCGATCAGCACTGCTTCGAGCCCCGCCGCCCTTCTCACCACCGCCTACCGCCGGTGCCGCCACTTCCAGCACCCCCTCTGCCTTCTAAAATCACCAGGGGAGCTTCCTCTACCTCCCCATATCTTCTTTTTCCCCTGCCACCCTCTCCTCTTCCCTTCTCCTCCCTCCACCACTTCTCCACCTCTCTTCTCCCCCATCACCGCCGCCGCCGCCGCCGTGCATTGTGAGCCGCCGCCTGTGCCACCAACACCCCTAGGTGGTCCTCTAAACTCCCCAACCCCTAAACCCTTGTTATACAAATGCTAGCTATTTTTAGTAGTATTATTAATATTATTCTTAAGGTTATAATTATTATTATTAATATTATTATTTAACCTAACCTTGAAATAATTATAACTGTTATTATTACTATTATTAATGACCTATAACTCTAGTATTATTATTTTAACATCATTATTGTTATTATTACTAGTATTACTATTATCTTTATTATTATGGTTATTATTATTATTATTATTTTAGTTCCTTGTCACCAATAGTAATATTATTTTAGCCTTAATGGTAAGTTGTGGTATGGGTAAGGTAGGAAGGCTAGTCAATTTGGTTAGGGGGAAGCTAACCCATAGTCCTTCCCTCTTATAGGCGAATCAAGTCAAAACCCGGAGGAGGCGTAGGAACATGCTCCAAGGCCAGTGTCGTATTAGGTAAGGATGTGGCTAAGGTTCTTACGTGTTATATGACTTGTATGCCTTGGGTGCCTTATTTATATATATATCATGTCCTGTTGTGTATCACATGATTATCCTTAACGTGTTTTGTGCGTAGCGCAGCTTGGAGTTAAGGTACGTGGTATGTGTTTTCTCATGAAATGAATGTGATATCCATACGTGGTGATTATGATGTGCTGTGGCATGATTTTAACCCTCTAGGACATGCATATTAGGGTAATTATTATTATGACATGGAGATGAAAAGATAAAAGAAATAAATGGGAAGTGAGTTGCTAAAGGGGGGGTACGAGATTGACCAAAAGGAATAAGAGATGAGAACCATGCATGGGAATTCTAGGGTTTGCATGGGAAATTCGAGAGTTTGCATGGGTTGGATAAAGCTTGCATGGGGATGATCGTTACGTGAGAAAAGTTGTATTAAGGTGTAAATAAGCTAAAGGGAGAGTTGTGGAGTGTTTGGAGACTTGGGATGAAAAATAATACGTAGGTTGCTGTAAGGGTGTATAAGGGACCCGATTAGGGTTTTGGGAGAAAGTAGTACTCTGGGAAATGTGGAAGTAAGAATGATTAAGGGAGAGTGGAGTATGGGTTAAGAGTGGGAATTGTTGTATAAGGGGTGATTATGGGTGTCATGGGAGAGAAGAGATATTGGGTGAAAAAGAGAGGGGTTACTTGTGGGAGAAGAAAGGTGCTAGGGTTGAAGTGGCCAACTAGGGTTTTTTGGTCACGTGTGAAATCGAGGGGTAAAGTGATATGATTTGGGATTGGATCTAAATGAGATGAGGAGTGGGACGATAAATGGAGTAATGGTGGTGTAAGGGAGAGAAAGTTGGGCCACATAGGTCCAATTAGGGTTTTCAAGGGAAAACCCTAGAGGGAGATAGCATGTGGAGTGGATGTCATGAGGTGTTGGGCCTTAACCCACACCCTTAAGAGTTGGTCTTCATTATGTGTAAGAGTAAAAGGGGAGTGGATAACGAGGTGTGATAAGGGACGCAAGTGTCCCAAGATATGGGACGGGCCCTCCTGGGAGGATAAGTGTGGATAAAGTTAGCCATGCATGTCAAGGGTAAACTACTTTCAAATAAGATATGTCAAGACACTAATTACTTAAAGAGGAAGATGTTGAACCGGACCCAGACCGGTCCACCGGCGAATAATAGTGGTTAGGGCCGGGGTGCCCTACATGACCGGTCCACCGGCTATAATAATGGCCAGGCGCGTTTTGCCCTGCATGATTTCCTGTCCACCGGCTATAATAGTGGGGGATTCCATGCTCAACAAACCGAACGTAATAATGATAAGACATGGGAAAGACACAAAGTAATTATAGTGAAACGTCATGTGAGTCGAGGCCATACCGGTCCACCGGTGAATAATAGTGGTCAGGAGCGTTTTGCCCTACATGTCCGGTCCACCGACTATAATAGTGGCCAGGCGTGTTTTGCCCTGCACGACCGGTCCACCGGCTATAATAGTGGAGTTTTCGCACTCACATGAATTGATAAATACTATGCTGTGAATCGACTATATTTACCAGAGATTTAAAGAATAAGACTATCCGGACTGTAGCTGGCCTATCATCTATTTTTACTACTTATCGCTCACGTGATTTGCCATGAATACTGTGTTGTGTGCTTTGTATGTTGGCCTTAGCGCATCTGTCACCTTACTTAGTACGTAGCGTACTGACCACCCGTTTCATGAGTGCTGCTCATTCCCACCAGCAGAGGACCCACCTGAGTTTGTGCAGGTAGGAGACGATATCTTCGATGCCTACGACTCTTACGAGGCATCGGGCAGGGCTGAGAGTGGAGCCTAGACTTGGCCTGGGGACCGAGAGCGACATGGCCGGACTCCCCTTTTCATTTTGTTTTACCCTGTATCGTTTTATGTTAGTTCTGTTTTGTCGTACGATACTTTTTATTCCTTGAGAACCTGGTTTGTGTACCCCTTTGGCTTGTAACCCTTTTTATGCGTACTCTGAATTTTATATTGTTAACTATTTAACTTCCTTACAAATCCTTGTTTTAAGTATTAGTTTTTGTCTGATGGTAATCTATTTTAGCCTTAGCACTAGGTACTGGAACGGTAGGAGTGAACCGGTCTGGTACTGAGTGTGGCGGTAACATTCCCCATAATTCACGGTTTTCTTATTTCGCTTCTGCTAAATTCTTTCCTTTAAAACGAAATTTTTCAGTAGTGAATTTTAGGGGTGTTACACATAGACTTGTAGATTAAAATTTAAATGAAAGATGAAGATGATGATGATGATGATGATGATGATGATAAATTAATTGGGTCATATTTTAAAATTTAATAACCTCCTAAATTTAATTATATAATTTATTTATCTAATTTACCAGTAAACCTAACCTTAACTTTTTTTATCATTTTTTTCTATTATTTATGTAAACCAAAACCACTAACAAAATAGCCCCATACACGCTTCTTTCCTAACACCTTTGTTTAACCTAACCAACCCTTGCCAAACACTGAAATACCCCAAAAATTTCTAATTTTAAAGATTATATTTAAATAAGGTTTTATTAGGAAAATTATTTTAATAAATTTCTAATTTCATTAGGTTAAATTAATAAGAAATTTTATAAATATTTTAGTTAGAGGAAATTTAGGTACTTAAACTAATTAAAGATTTTAATTTCGAAATTTATTTAAATAATTTATTTTATTTAATCTAAGAAAAATAAAATAAAGTTATTTTAGATTAATATCAATTTTATAAATAATTTAATTGACGGAAATTTTTGTGTTTTTCTAATTAAAATGGAATTTATGAAAAATCCTTTAAAAACTCTATTTTAGTCTAAAAAGGGATTTAAATATTATTTTATTTAAATATTATTATTTTTAAATATCCCAAATATCCCAATTAATTTAATCAACCTAAACCATTATTTTTCTCTTTTTCTTTTCCTTTTTCCTTTTCTTTCTTCCTTTCCTTTCTTTTCTTTCTTTTTCTTTCTTCTTCATTTCCTCCCCAATTTGGGCCTAGCGCAGCCCAATTATCTCCTTCTTTTTCTTCCCCTACTGCGGCCCACTCCCGTTGCTTCTTTTCTTACTCCTTCGACAGCCAGCGCGCTAGGTTTCCTCAATTTTATACCCAAACCGCACCGTTTCATTTAAACGGCCTTAGCCTTGCGCCGAACCGCCTTGTTTCCTCCCTTTTCTTTCTTTTCTTTTTCCTCGAACCGCCGGCTCATCCCCTTCTTCCTCCTCCTTTCTCTGCCACTATCGAACTTGCGACCTCCTTCCCCTGAAAATGGTGCCGCCGGCCACACGTATCGTGACCGGCCTTTATCCCGCCCATTTTCTTCCCCTCGATGCACACTCTAATTTGAAATGCCACACTCTCCTTTTCTTCCCCACTTTTTCCCTCATTTCCTTCACGAAGGTCAGGCAAAATTTTGAATTTGTGTCGCCCAATCAATGGCATAACCAACCCATTTTCCCACCAAATTTGACCTTCTAGTAACCTCCAGCACTTGAGACTAACCTCCACCATTATAAATACCCCTCGTATGGCCTAGTTTTGAGATTTCTTTCCCTAAAACCCTAAGCACTAGTCTGTGTGCCACCGCCCCTTCAGACACGCTTTCCTCCACCGTTAGCCAACCTCGACACAGCCTCTACCTCCCAAACTATGCCCATCAATGCCCTCTAGCTAACTAAACCATCTACATCCTTCAATTCTCCTTGCATGGGCCTCCATAACCGTGTAGAGTTTGATGCTCATCTCGCCAGAATTTTCACCCCGAAACCTTAAAACACCATCCACCACCATATCCGCCACTTCTACCACCCTCTAAACCATCCAATATCTCCTACTAATTCTCCTCCACCAACCCATAAACTTATTTTATTTTTCTCCTTCCCTTCCCTCTTTTTCATCATTTTCACCCCTCTTAGATCACTTTTCCGGCAACCTCCGGGCACCACCGCCGGTGCCACCCATCCCCTCCAACTCAAGGTGAAACCCTAGACCTTTTCAACAATTCCTTTTGATTTATTGAGAATTATTCATCTTTTATCCTAATTTTTAATGTTAATTTGATTTTAATTATTATCATTAAAATTATTATTATTATTATTACCAACTATAATCTAATTGCTAAATCTTTTGGCAGGTTTGGGAGTATTCTTGAGTTAGATAAATCATTATTCTCGAATTTTTTTATTTACTAGAATTATTACATGTTTACTATTATTATTAATAATATTAATAATAATATTATTATTAGTATAATTATTTATTTAATACTCTAATTATTTCAAAAGGGGTAGAAACCTAAAATTTTAATTAAGTCTTGCACCTTTGCTTTTTATTAATATTTTAACATTTTTAATGTCATTACTAATTATATTATCATTATTATCTTTATTAACTTTTATATTTTAAATATATATATAGTATTAATATTATTATTACCATTTTTGAATATTATTATTATTAAATGGGGTGGTTTCGAAAGCCATTTTGTAATTTTAAGATTTATAATATTTAACTTATTATTATTATTATTAGTATTATTATTATTACTACTACTACTACTATTATTATTATTAGTACTACTACTACTACTACTACTACTACTACTACTACTACTATTTTGGTGAAGGGTGGAAACCCTTATATCACCACTCATCTCAAATGAAAATAGTAATTTATTTGTATTTTTTAAATAACATTTTGTATAGTTAATTATTGTATAATATTGTGTTAATTAAAAATCAAGTCTTAGAATAAGTTAGGGAATAACAAAATTTTAAGAGGGAGCCTAATTCTAGTATGCTTTTTTATATAATAGGTGAACCCAGTCAAATCCCTCAAGTAGAATAGGAGCGTGCACTAAGACCGGTGTCGTTTTAGGTAAAGGTGTTACTAAGGCCAATTGTGTGTTTATATGCATTATGTGTTTCATATGCCATGTATTCTATGTTTATCATTATGAATTATTTCATATGCGTTATAAAGTTGAGTTGAAGTATGTTGGTATGAATAAATTATGGCATGAGAATTATGTGTATATTTATGTTATTATTATTGTATGATGTGGCCTTAAGACATGCATGTTAGGGTTGTAACATAACGATGGGGAGTGTAACCATGTGGTGTTAGGGTTTTGCATGTAAGGGCATAGAGCTAGGGTTTTGCATCAAATGGTATGGTGTTAGAGTTTTGCATGAAATGGTATGGGTTAGAGTTTTGCATGAATGGTATGGTGCTAGGGTTTGCATGGAGCATGTCTAGGTGGAGCTAGAGTTTGCATATGGATTAGGGTTTGCATGGAAGCACGTCTACGTAAAGCTAGGATTTGCATGTGAATTAGGGTTGCATGGAAGCATTTCTACATGGAGTTAGGGTTTGCATGGGAGCTAGGGTTTGCATGGAAGTGTGGTTTACGAGGAGTTAGGGTTTCCATGGGAGCTAGGGTTTGCATGGAAGTGTGGTTTACGAGGAGTTAAGGTTTGCATAGGAGCTAGGGTTTGCATGGAAGTGTGGGTTACGAGGAGTTAGGTTTTGCATGGAAGCTAGGGTTTGCATAGAAGTGTGGCTTGCATGGAGTTAGGGTTGCATGGGAACTAGGGTTGTATGGAGTTAGTCACGCACGTCTCGGTAAATTTTTATGAATGGCAAATGTTTATGAATAAAATATTTAAGACACTAATCTCTTAAAGTGGAAGATTATTGAGCCGAGTCTAGACAGATCCACCTGTCAGGAATAGTGGTTAGGGTTTTACCCTATGTGCGACCGATCCACCGGTTATAATAGTGGTTAGGACATGAGGTCCTATATGCGACTGTCCCACTGGCTAAAATAGTGGGGTGTTCTTGCACTTATGTGTGGTGGTGTGTATCGCCTTCGACCAAAAGAAATATTAAATAATTAATCTAGACCTTTTGGGCCTTATGTGTGGACTTGTTGATTATTAGCTATGGATTTCATTATATGCTTCTATATATCACATGTGTGGGTTGGTAAATGTATGTTGATCATTATCCTGCATGATTTAATATATTATGTGTCGGCCTTAGTGCTCAGTTACCTTACTCAGTACATAGCGTATTAATCACCCATTTCATGGGTGCTTCTCATTCCCACGAGCAGAAGGCCCTTTCTAACTTTGTGCTGGTGGGCAAGACAACAGTCGGGGCTATGAGTTGAGCTTGTTTTGGCTCAAGGTTCGAGAGTTGTGGCCATATTTTTATGCTATGTATTTCCTTTTTATTAGTTCCTTTGTATCAGATTTATCCATTTGGATCTATTACCTTGTATTAAGTATTTCAAATGATTATGTTATCGATTGTAAGTTTATTTCTCTTTCGAAATAAATTATAATTCTTCACGCGTACTATGATTTCCTTGTTATAATCTTTTAATTCATTTGGTGAACGCTTCATTTGAGTTTAATAGTAATCTCTTTTTAGCCTTAGCACTTAGTACTGAAACGGTCGGAGAGAACCGGTTTGGTACTAAGTGTGGCTATAACTTCCCCAGAATTCACGAGTTTTAATTTAAAATCTTTCTGCTTTCAATTTGGGGTGTTACAAACACGTCTTTGTCTTGCCTACCATTTTCCAATTATGACCTAACACTACTAGCTCTGTACCGCCTATGTTCCCTGCCTAATTGTTTCATCCCATCACCACCTCTAGATGCTCAACTAGCTCCTATATTTACTTTTATTTCCTTTATTCTCCTTCTTTTGCATAAAGCCTACTTTATCTTATCTTTTACTCAACGGTTTTATTTTTCTTTCTTTCCCTATTTGATTAGCACATCCCCACCCATCTTTGAACTTTTTCCTTTCTCTCATGGACCTGCCAAACTATATTCCCTTCTTCCCCTATTTTTTTTACCTTTAATCCCTACATCATTCCTTCCTCTTGTGCAACCATTGATAACTTGACTTCCCCTCATTCTTCAAGGCTTATTTTACACACACTGCCAACCCTTTTTCACTTCAACTTTAATTTCATATGCAACCAACCATCTTCTTCGCATATTGAACTATCACCACCATTGCACCTTTAAACCATGCATCATAATCCCCAGTGGTTTTGCTAAATACCTCGACCCAACCTCATCTTGCTTCCTTGCTCAACCAGTAGCTTATACTAAACCTACCAAGAAACCATCGAGCTAAAACACTCAATACACCTTGTACAAGATACCTTCCAACACCATCCACTCCACCTTACATTTCCCCTTTTCTTTCATCATGCACATGATCTCATTTACTTGCTTTGTGTTAATCCATCACACCATGTAGCAATTACCCACTTTTCTTCAGCCTTTTTGAGAGTTAGTCCTTCATTAACTCACCCTAATCCCTATACCAAGTAGTTACAATCAATACCCATGCATGAGTTGGAAGTGAGGGGCAACCGCTATCTATATGGTGTTGTTGCACCATGCATTATCAAATTTAACCTTAACATTTATGAGTATTATTCCTTAGTTCCTATTAAATTTTATCTAATTATTTTCCTTGGTGGTATGTGTATACATATTGTGTTGATTGTGCTATTGGTTTTAGGTAATCACTATCCTACTTAAGTTTCTATTGGAAGATGTATTTTTGGGATATCACTTTTGTAGCTTGGAGATAAATCCAAGTACTTTATAGATGGTTTAAATTGGGGTTTAAATATGATAGGTGTAAATCTAGAATAAAATCATGTTAGGTTTATGTTATTGAAATATTTGAATCTTTGCTAGAAAATAACAGCATATAATCTTAAGTTTCTATGTGAAATTTTATGACAATAAAACAATATATATTGCCTAACTAGAAATTAATAATTTATGTATACCTTTGCAATATTTAAAAAAAAATGAAGATGAATATTTTTGTTGAGCTAAATTATGGCTAAAAATAATATACATGTATAGGGTTATGGTTTAATATTTTTTTCCTTTTTTTTCTTTATACTTTTTATATAGATTTTTACGTATAACATGTTTGTTTTATAACATTATTGAGATTAATTTTAATTAATTATTCATATCACGCTTTAGGGGTAGAAATGTAAATTTGTATCTATTTTGATGCGTATATAAAATAATTTTGTGGAATTAGTGGAGAAAGTTGTAATATATTTGAAGTGCAAGTTAGGGTTTTATACGTGACTATTTTATGTTCCAACTTTCAGTTAATATTATATTTTGTCATGATATAAAATGTTCTTAAATGGAAAAATCATTTTCATTATTATATTTTAGTCTTTTCATCACAAATGCTCTAAGAAAATTAAATATGAATATTTAAAGTCAATGCCTTAAAGTTATGGATTGGCAACTCTTTCTTATTAGTAATCTAAGGACGAGTTTATCCTTCAATTTGATATATTTTAGCTTGAAATTGGGGTATCTTTTTTGTAGTTTGAAGATAAATCTAACTACTTATACACAATAGAAAGTATGGTGTAAATATGACATGTTTAAATATGTAATGAAGTCATGTTTGATTGATGTTATTGAAATACTTTTGTCTTTGCTATAAAACAATATATTTAATCTTATGGTCCTATGTAAGATTTTATGACTTTGAAATTAATATGTTTTGCTATGCTAGAAATTTATAATTCATGTATGCTTTGGGAGTATTGAAAAAAAATGAGGATGCACGTTTGTGTTGATATAAATAATGGATAAAGAAAATACACATGTCCTGGGTTTCGGTTTAAGTAGAATTTTTTTCTATATGCCTATCATACTGATGAGTTTAATATAACCTTTGTAATTTTTGTATAGATATAAATGTGTAGTATGTTGTTTTTATAACATCAATGGGATTAATTTATAATGATTTTACATAGCACACTCTAGGGGTAGAAATGTAAATTTTTATCTATCATGATGCGTATATAAAATTATTTTCAAGATTTAGTGGACAAAGTTATAATGTTTTTGAACTACATGTTGGGGTTTCATAAATGTAATATTTTATATTTATTCTTCGAGGTAATATTTCATTTTGTCATGACGTGAACTTTTCTTGCATGATAAAATATTTTTAATTATTATATTTTAGCAATTACATCAAAAATGTTCTAGGAAAATAAAATATTAATATTTAAATTGGATGACCTCAATTTTAAGATTGATGGCTCTTTATGATCAGCTATCTTAAGGATGAGTTTAGCCCTCAATTTGACATATTTTAGCCAAAAGCTGGGTTATCACTTTTATGCCCTTGACATAAATCCTATTATTCCATGGATAGTAGAAATTAGTGTGTAAATATTATATTTTTAAATGAATATTAAAATCATGTTAGGTTGATGTTATAAAAATGTTAATATGTTTGGTAGAAAATTAAAATTTGTAATCATATGTTTCTATGTAATATTTTGTGAAATATAATATAACATATTTTTCCATACCAAAAATTAATAATTCATGTATGGCTTCAAATTATTTAAAAAAAATGAGGGTGCATGTTTGTGTTGATATAAATCATGGCAAGAAATAATATTTATATATAGGTTTAAGGTTTAATTGGAATTTTTGCCTCTTTATATTCCTAAAATACTAATTAGTTTAATATTATCTTCATTCTCTTTGGATAGATCTTGATGTATAACATTTTTATTTTATAACATTATTGGGATTAATTTTTATTTATTTTTCATAGCACAATGTTAGGAAATAAATGTAATTTTTTATCTACCGTGATAAGTATATAATATTATTCTATGGAATTAGTGGAGAATTTATAATGTTTTGAAGTGCATGTTTGGGTTTCCTACGTGCAGTATTTTTTGTTCATTCTTTAAGGTAATATTTTCTTTTCTCAAGATGTGAAATGTTCTTGCATGATAAAATATTTTAATTATAATATTTTATTCTTTTCATCACAAATATTCTAAGAAAATAAAGTTGGAAATAAAATGGATAAAAACAAGTAACAAGAGTTTTATAGGGAATTTAGTTTATTTTGACCAAAATGTATCTCAATATGAATAATTATACTAGCTTAACCATAGTAAGACTAGGTTGACCAAACTATTTTTTTTATCTGACCATACTAGACTTTTAATTTAACCTAAATATTGACCTCCACTTTGCTTGATTTGTTAACCTTTGGATTGACCTGAATAATTAGAAATAGAGAAAAAGTGATAAAGTATGGAAATGATCATTGTTGTGCATTATGTGACATTTGTGATCAACACATCAAATATTAATATTTAAAGTAGAAGACCTCAATTTTTGAATTGGTGGCTCTTAATAATTAGCTACCCTAAGGATAAGTTCAGCTGTCTAAACATTTTAGGGGATATTGATACTTAATGATTAGGTAACGCAAGAGGATCAAGCGTATTGTGTTACTTATGTGCTCTACTATGACCAAATTTATGTTAGTGTATCAAGATTCTAAGGCATAAGAGTATTGTGTTGCCTTCAGTACTATTATAACCTACCATTCATTAGTATCCCTAGGTTGATATTTTCTCCTCTCAAGTAAATTAAATAATCAATAGCTAACTTTATTTGATGTCTTAGTGTGCATTATACTATTGGTTTTGGTACTTATGATATAGATATTGAGTTTTGAGATGGATTTAGAATTGTTGTGTTGAACATGAGTCTTTGATATCATGTACATCGTAGCATGTGAGTTATACCATGTTCTCATATATATCTTTGTGTTTTAATTATATTTATCTAGTTAATATACATTGTGAGTAATGTGACCATGATGCCTTTTAAAAGGCATTTTGATTTACTTAGTATAATAAAAGCATACAATTACTATCATCTTTTAGATGTGTATGTGAGCTACATGAAGTGGTTGAAGGGGTTTGAGCTATCATCTAGATGAATTCGGAGATTAATGGCATGAAGATCGTTGCTCCTATAACTTTTATTTTTGTAATATTCTTGTATAAGGGACAAGTGTAAAGCAAAGATGATATCACATAATTATGTGTGCTTATATGATCATTTTTTCCTTTTACTCACGTCTTCCTAATGTATCTTGGACACCAGTATGCATGAAATGCAATAAACCTTTATCTATGTATTATAATTTCCTTACACTACTTGTGTTGATATGACTTTTTTTTAGGCCTTACCAATTGGTAAAAGTAATGGAGGAGACTCGACTTATGCTAATTATCATGGTAACACACATTACTTTGTAATTATTGCTTCCAACAAATAAAAGTTTTAATTTTTAAATCTTTGGGTGTTACAACTATGGAGACAGAGGAGAATTAGTTGGAGAATGGAGAACACAAAGTGATGACAGGGAAACATATAAGTAACATTAACAAAAAGGAGCTATTAGCTTTTCTCACTAGAAACAAATATTTCATCTCTTATAAGGATTTTGAATTGGAGGGAACTCCTCTAAAAATAAAGAAAAATGGATTAAATATAATGTATGGATTGACACTAATAAAAAATAAAAGGGTCTTCAAATCTAAATAATATAAACCAATTCAAAAGGAGATAGTAAAGTTGCTTTATTCAAGCTTCATCCAAGAGATAAAATATGTTGACTGGAGAGTTAATCAAGTCATGGTAAATAAGTCCAATGGAAAATAGAGAATGTGTGTTGACTTCACAAACCTAAACAAAGATTATCATAAACATGGGTACACACTTCATTGATTACACTAACAAATTTACATGAGCACTAGGATAGAAAGGTTAAGTCTTATAGAAGTATTTTCTAGATATCATCAAATAAAAAAAGTTGATCAAGAGAGGATGCGTTTCATCACAGATGATCGACTTTGTTATTCTAAAATGATTATATTGAGAAAATAAAATGCAAGGGGTAACTTTTCTAAAGGCTAGAGAGTGCAGTATTTCAAGGAAAGATTGAAAATCAAGCAAATGCTTATGTCACTGACCTGATCGCAAAAAGTAAGAAAAAACAAAACCCACTATAATTCCCATCGTAAAATCCTTTAAAATGTGTTTAAAATTATGTTCATATTTGGTTTTGGAAAGAGTTTATATTATAATAAAAATGTGAACTTTAGGCATGCCGGTCAACTAGTTTGCCTAACCAATCAACATGTATGCTCAAAGATTGACAATTTTATTCTCCACAAACTAATTGTCAATTTTGCTCAAACCGATCAACTAGTAATCTTGTGATCATAAATTCTTTTTTTATTTTAATTCAAATCTCTTTCTAATGTTTATGAAACTTATAATTAGAATCTATTAATGCTAATGAGCATATTTTTTGTATTTTGGGATTATTTTTACATTATTTAGAGCATTCTATGATTTTATTTAGTTAAATTTAAAAAAAAAACAAATTTGAGATATACCTCACCACCTCACTTCTCCCATACCTCCCCTATCTCTTATGGTAGATAGATTGTGTAGTTGAATTTCTACAACCCTTTCCTTAGCACACTAACCTTCTACCATGTCGTTTCCCGACCACACCCAAGGAACAACTTGGTTGTCCAAACTCAACCATACTAGTCTTCTATCTCTCTCTCTCTCCCCTATAAATTTTGATAATACTTCACCTCTATACCCTCTATTCCTCATCCATTTTCATTTCTTACATGTTGTTCTTACTCTATGTTCTTCCTTTTCTTTATGGAAAATTTCTTTAAGTGTTTAGCATTCTTCATTCTTTCCCCATTTCTTCCTTGTTGAGAAAAAAATAGACTTACTCTTTTTTTCTTCCCTCCTTTGTCAGTTCTTGTCCCTTCATTCTTCTTGTAATCTTGTCTTTAGTTCTCCCTTGCTTCTCTTTATTAATGAAGGATTAAGGTTTGGTAATAGTAGAAGATTCTAGCTTCATTTTACTTGGGACTCTATGTCTAAAAAGTGGTTGAGTTGTATTTTGTTGTTGTTCTTCTTCTATTAATTTCTTTCATTTTAATGGAGTTTTAAAACTTAGTTTTAAGTTTTGACTTTCTATTCTCTTAGTAATTAAGTTTCTTCTAGAAATCCACCAAGTAGAAGTTTTGTGCTAGAGGAATTAAATCAAGGTAATCACTTTAATGGGTAATTGTATTCTAGAAGTCAAGCATGTGGTAGAGTTTCTATCTAAGCATTGTTTTGTTATTTTATTTAATACATGATTTAGCAATTTGCATGATTTCATTTAAACTCCTAGATGTATCCATGTGATTATATATGTGTAGCATGTCCTTTTATGTGTTTTATAACAAAGAATTATGCTAGGATTTATATGGTAAATTTTGTTAAACTTTTGTCTGTGTATTACAATTTTTGGTGTTGTTTTACCCAAACTACTTGTTCTATTTGTTGAACCCATCGAGTTGTTGCCTAAATAGTCACATGGTTTGGAAATTTTGATTTGTTAGTGGTGATAATAGTCGATTGGTTTAACAAACTATGAATTATTGGTCAGGTCTCTAAGCATATCAACTAGTGACCCTTTGACAAAAGTGATTTAGCCTCTACTTTGACTCATCAATTGATTTGACCAAACGCATAAACTATTTTCTTATGAACAATTAGTCTATGATACCAACTAGTCATCAAGTCTACCAGTGTTATTTTTTATTTAGGCTACTATGACCAAACTAGTCCTAGGAACCGATAAATTGGTCTAGTTGTATGAACAATTAAGCCTTTTTCTTTGACTCTTGGGGTAGATAAATAGAATTTTGTCAGCAAATTGCCCTATTGTTCATATTTTTTACTTAGCACCTATTTCCATCTCTACCAAATTATAGTTGGTAGGGGTATTTGCATATTTTTGAGGTATATGATTATACTATGGTAGGCCGGCATAGAATCAATGTCGAGTTTTTGTAGGTAAGGTATCTTAGTAAATCCTCACATCACATCATATTGTTCATTTCTTAGGGGGTGTGGTATCCTAACTTTTTAGCCATTGTGGTAGAGGCACCCAAGTTTTGGTGGGTAAGGTATCCCAGTAGAATTCCCCTTGATGTACTTCAACCACTTGTGGTGGATGTTATATCCCTACCTCTTTGAGCCCTTATGGAGGGTGCACTTGATGTGTGGTGAGTGTGGTATCCCTAGAGAAAATCCCATTCGATGTATACAAACCTTTTGTGGTGGGTGTGGTACACAATTGTGTTCATTCAATTCCAAAAAATTTGTTCATGGTAGATGACTAGGTGTGCTTGAATAAATTATGTTAATAATTAGAAATTTATGTGATCATTAGAGGAAGATTTATAACATAGTTTACATTGTGTGCATTGTGGTGCAATTTTCGTATTACTATTCCACCATGATTTGCATGCATATATGCCTTGTCGTATTACTACCATGAGACTACGTGAGTACTGATATGCATATCAACATGCTACTATATTACTTCAATGAGTTACATGATCCTTACCATGTTTTAGCTAGTTTGATATACAGTACTTCACCATATTAATACCATTTAGCATGCTGAGGGAATAGAGGAAGATTTTTAAGGTTATAATCACTCTGTTCTTCCTACTTCTTGTTTGGGGAATAGAGGAAGATTTTTAAGGTTATAATTCTCAATTAGAGCATGCTGAGGGAGATGATGTGGGCTACTAACTAGTCATTACTTGGGATTGGAGATTTATATTTATACATAAGATTTAGGATAACCTACTAGAGGTGCCTTAACCACAATGTTGGGAAGTTTTTGTTTTTTTCTTTATTTAAACTCTTGACATTGATTTCCTATATTTGGATTTTGTAAACTCTCGTACTCTTCCTATAAATAATACTGTTCTCCTCTTTGTTATCTTATATCATCGTATGAGTATTACGATTATGCACTTCTTCATTCTTTGTTACATTATTTATTGCATTAGGAATTAATTAGGTGATGTTCACACCTTGTTCATAATTGGTATGGTCGTAACATTTCTCAGTTTCACTTTTTAAATTCTTTCACACTGTCTTCAAAATTATTTTTTTTTTATTTGTAAATTGGGGCCATTAAAAGTTGGTATCAAATCCTATAGTTTTAAATACTGATGTTATTTTGCTAAAAAAATCATTTATTTCATCAAAATTTATGGATTCTAGTTTACTCAGCAATAAGGTTTTGGTTTTGGTTGGGATTTCACTTAATTTATAAGATAGGACAAACTTATGGTCTTATGTGCAACATGCTACCTCCATGTGTGCTAACCACACAGTTACTAGTCAGCCAGTTCTAATGTGATTTAATATTCTAGGGCAATGACGGTTGAGAATTTCTTCCTTGAGAATTTTATGGAGATGGTTTGAGCTCTCATAGAGCATTAGATTCAACATAAGGAGGCTTCACACCCATTTCCACCACCTCCTTTTGTAGGGTCACCACTATAGGATTGGCTTTATAGGGTTAATCTTCATCACCCATTTGTATTTGAGTGCCAATAGGCCCAAATGTGTTGTAGCATATGTTAATGGACTTCGAGAATATCATTCTGGCTAGTAGTTCCCTAGAGTGTAGGAAAGTGGACATTGGAGTGTTCCGATTGCTGGATTATGCTCACGAATGGTGGAGAGGTTAGCAAATGAGAGGAGCCACTATAGATGAGGGTGACTCTTTCAACAAGATATTAAGTGCACACTTCTACCATACTCACTTAAGGACAGCAATGTATGATGCGTTCATGGCATTGCATTAGGGCACTTCTATAGTGGAGGATAACTATAGCCACTATTTGGACCTTTTTCACTTTGCTCTAGAGCTTCTGGTTAATGAGAGGATGAAGGTTCACTGATTTATATTAGGGTTGAGTCTAAGATTATTGGATATTCTAGTGGGGACTGAGGCACATGACTTGGAGGCCATGTATGACTATGCCTTAGAGGTATCAGTGACTACACAGTTAGTGACCAAGTAAAAGTTTAAGGATGGTCAGAGCTAAGGGGGAGAGAAGAGGTTTCAGGCTTTTGGAATTCATCATTTAGGGATGAAACCCCTACTATGGAGGGCACTTGAGTTAGCCAATTATAAGGAATTTCATTTGTTAGTCGTGTGGTAAGAACCACTCTAAAAAGAAATGTGTTGGGTAGTTAGTTTATTATCATGATTGTGGTCGAATGGGGCGGTTGGAATGTCAACCTATTAGTGGTAGTATCCTCCAAGAGCAAGCATGTTCACATACTATAGTGGCATAGATATCTCTATTATGAAAGTTCAGCCAATAGATATTGGAGCTGGTAGGACTATTCTATAGGAGAACATTCAAAGGCCCCTTCCTTTTTAATAAGGGCAAGGTTTAGGTAGTGTTGCAAGACCACCTTATTGCATTTGCCTGAATGTGATGATTTAGTCAAAGGCTAATAGGTAAGTAGATCTTATTAAGGGTAGATTCATAGTTCTTCCCTTCCTACTTACTTGTTATTTGACTCAAGTGCTTTACACCCGTTTCTATTTATTAACTTTGTTGCTAGGTGCACTATGATTGTTTAATATAGAATAGAGACTTCTATTGTGCTCTCATTTATGAAGAGATTTCCATGTACTAGGAGATATAGAGATGGAACCTTAGTTATTAGAATAATTAGGAATTTTTTAGACCACATAGATCTTAAACTTCGTGACTTTGATGTAATCATTAAGATGGATATTCTTTCATGGTATTGAGATAAGGAACCAAAGGTTGCTAGGGTATCTTAACATATATGCACGCTTAGGCCCTTGATGAGGATGGTGTTATCAAATGTTCTTAGCATGTTGTTACGGAAACAATACCCACTTTACTTAATCATTGTTTAAGATCTAAGCATTAAATAGCCATTGATCGAGAGTATCTCTATGGTATGATTATTTATAAATGTATTTCTTGATGTGATCTTCGGTACACCACCTATGCATGTGATAGACATCACGATGGACCATCCACCAAGGATAGAGAGGGTGTAAAGGTACCCTATTACTTGGTGCCAACTAAGATTTTATAGTTACACACTTTGTTGGAGATGTTACTAGAGAAGGGGTACATTTGGCTGAGTATATTATATTGTAGAGCACTAGACATCTTTTGAGGAAGAAGGATGGTGGATTGAGATTATGCTTCAATTATTGAGGATTGAACCAAGTTTTGATGAAGACCCATTATCCTTTACCTCAGACTAATGACCTCTTTAATCAAATTTTGGTGTTCTTCATTAACAATATTTTGAATTCATCTTGAACCCATGAGGAATATGAGCAGCACCTCATGCGAGCTTTAGCGTTGTCGAGGACCGATCAATTGTATGTCAACCTTTCGAAGTACGAGCTTTTTCTTGACGAACTAGCTCCCTTAGTCATGTTGAAATACACCAAAACCTTAATTTAGAAAATTATGGCAAACGAAAGATTTATTAGGGAAATTAATTAAATAAATTATTTTTAATAAAATAAGAGGGAATTAATTAAGGCAAATCTAGGAAAAAATAATAAATAATTTAATTAGAAAATTTTTGAGTATTTTGCTAATTAAAATGGAATTTACAAAAAATATTTTCAAAACCCGAAATTAACATAAAAAGATATTTTAATTATTATTTTAATATTATTGTTTTTAAATAACCCAATATACCCAAAATATTTTAATTAAACCCAACCCACCTATTTTCCTTTTTTTTCCTTTTCCCTTTTTCTTCTTTTCCCCTCTCTTCTTCCTTTTCTTTCCTTTTTCTTCTCTTCCTTCTTCTTTTCTTTTTCTCTTTTCCCTGACTTAGGCCAGCCTATCTTCAACCCAGTCCCCTCCTTCCTCCTATGCAGCTTGAGCTTGTGCATTACCCCTTCCTTTCTTTTTTTCCCAGCCGATCCGGTTCTCTTTTTCCTTTCTTTCTTTTTCTTCTCCTAGATCACCGCTCTAGGCCCCCCATTCTTCTTCTTCTTCTTCTCCCCCCAACGCATGCCTGCAACTCCCTGATGGGTGCCGAAATTTTCCCCTCTCTTCCCTACTGACTTCCCTGTCATTTTGACCTAGCTGACCATTCACTCTTCTGCGTGTGCCCATCCCTTCTTCCCATCAAACATGTGGCCTACAATGGTGGACTGACGCCTGCCTACCATCACCGGCAGGTGCACCCATACCCCTTGCCCCCTATTTTCCTACTCCCCTCTGTCGATTTCCCCTCCAATTGACCTATATAAATATACCTCGTAGGAAGCCATAATTGAGTTTCAATTTTTGTAGCCCAAAAAACCTGACCTCATGCCACCACCTAAACAGACTGTTGTTTCTCCACTGTCGACCATCACTACTACCCACATCGCCCACTAAAGCCTTCCCCACACCTTCCTCTACAAAACTGAGCCTCCTTCCTCCCTTGCCTGCATAAGCCACCCCATTCGTCCAAAGTCACCCTCCTGAACAGCCCACTTTGACCTCCCGCTACCCTTCGCGCCACTGTCCACCACCAATTCCGCTGCCAATAATACCACCTCTACCCTCCAAACCAACCAAGGGACCTTACTATACCTCCCCATACCTCCATTTCCCCTTGCTTCCCACTCCCTTAGCCTATACCCCCATCTCTCCACCTCTCTTCCTCCTCGGCGGCGGCGGTTCTGCCACCAAGCCTAGGTGGTATTCTAATTTCCCCAACCCTTAAATTTTTTTTATATAAGTTTTAATAATTTTTAGTATTAATAGTATTACTCTTAATATTATTATTAATTAATATTATTAATATTTTTATTAATTTTTTTTATTATTTTATCACTCATATTATCTAACCTAATTTTAGAAATATTTCTAACTAATGGTATTATTCTTTAAAAGGCTCTAACTTTAGTATTATTATAATTATTCTTAATATTATTATTATTATTATTACTATTATTATCATTATTTTCTTACTAATACAATTAATACTAACTTTGGCCATTATCACATTTATTATTAGTGTAAATGTTGGGATCCTTATAGTACTATTACCCTTTTCTATTATTATCCCTAGTATGCTTAACATTATTATTATCATTTCTATCGTTATTATTATTACTATTATTATTCTATTATACTTGACCATATTATCACGAAGACTACTACTATTGTAATTTCTAGAACCTTTTTTAGCATTATTATCATGATTGAAGCTATTATTAATATTATTACTATTATTATTATTATTATTACTACTACTACTAAGGCTACTACTACTATTAGCATTATCAATATAATTATCAGTATGGTCACTACTTTTATATTATTTACATCGATATTATTATTATTACTAGAGTATGGGTCGACATTAGTATTATTACTAGAAGTAATAATAATATTATTATTAGTAATATGGAAATTATTACTTTTAATACTCTAAATATCACTAAGACTTACTTTGGTTAGCAGTGGCATGATTAATTATTTTGAGAATAATAACCATACTTTTAATTATAAAACTACTATTATCATTATTAGCCCTAGTAGTATGCCATAATAGGGCTAAGATAGGAAATTATGGTAATTTTGGTAAGAGGCAGATTAACCCATAGTATTTTCCTCTTATAGGCGAATCAAGTCAAAACCCCAAGGAGGAATAGGAGTGTGCTCCAAGCCCGACATCGTTTTAGGTAAGGATGTAGCTAGGGCCTTATGAGTTCTATGTGTCCTACATGCCTTGGATGCCACGTATAATGATATGTTGTGAATCTTGTGCTATTATCTTAACTAGTTTATGTGAAGCGCAGCTTGGAATGGAGGTATGTCTATGTGCTTTCTCATGGTATGTGCTAATATAGATATGTTGTAAGTTGTGATGTGATGTGATGTGACCCTTTAGGACATGCATGCTAGGATATTTAATGCAGTAATGTGGGATATAAGCATGGAAAAGAAAAATGGGAAAGTAAGATAACCAAGGGGAAGTAAGTTAGCTAACAGAGGTAGGAATGACCTAAATAATCCATAATCCCTATGTGGGTGAATAAAAGGAGACTTAAATAAAATAAAAGAGTGGGAGAATCTAGGGTTTGCATGGGAGACACTAGGGTTGACACAAGAATTTTAGGGTTTTGCATGAAAAGTATCGAGGTTTTGCATGGAATGTTTAGAGTTCACATGGGGGTGAACTTTACATATGGAAAGTTACCTTGGGGCATGAGGAAGGTATGGAAGAGTTGTTTGGGTGACTGAAGGCTTCGGGTGAAAAATAGTATGTGGGATAGTATAAGAGTGCATAGGAGATCAAGCTAGGGTTTTAGAGGAAACCCTAGTTTGAGAAGGTGGAAAAACAAAAAGAAAATTAAAAAAATAAATGAGGATGAGTGAGGTATGAAGGGAGGGTTGAATCTAAGAGCCGTGACGTGTGGGGTATTAAAATAGTTTAGGTTTTGTGAGGTAAAGGAAGATGGGCCACAAAGGCCCAAATTAGGGTTTTATGAAGAAAACCCTAGGGAGGACTATGAATGGACTTAGTGGCATGAGGCAGTGGGCCTTGACCCACACACCTCGGGATTTTGACTTCTAGTGTGAGTAGTGGAATAAGGAAGGGATTTTGACTTCGGGTGAAAAATAGTATGTGGGATAGTATAAGAGTGCATAGGAGATCAAGATAGGGTTTTAGAGGAAACCCTAATTTGAGAAGGTGGAAAAAGAAAAAGAAAATTAAAAAAATAAATGAGGATGAGTGAGGTATGAAGGGAGGGTTGAATCTAAGAGCCGTGACGTGTGGGGTATTAAAATAGTTTAGGTTTTGTGAGGCAAAGGAAGATGGGCCACAAAGGCCCAAATTAGGGTTTTATGAAGAAAACCCTAGGGAGGACTATGAATGGACTTAGTGGCATGAGGTAGTGGGCCTTGACCCACACACCTCGGGATTTTTGACTTCTAGTGTGAGTAGTGGAATAAGGAAGGGATTTTGGGGTGGTTAGGATGTGTCAGAGTCTCAATATATAGGACGGGCCCCTCGTGGGAGGATAGAAGTAGATGATTGATGGCATGCATGTCAAGGGTGAAAAATTATCGATTAAGACACTAATCATTTAAAGAAGAAGATTGTTGAGACAGGCCCAAACCGGTCCACAGCGAATAATAGTGGCCAGGAGCCTCATAATCTCAATGACTCTCATAATCTCAATGACCCTCAAAACTTGTGAATATAGCATCATTAAGCATGCTCACATATAAACCTAGAAGAGACAATAATATAGGTAATTCATTAAACTCACATAAAATAAGCTATTTATTAATTCTCCATTTAGTTACCACATACTTTTCAATTATTAAGATGTTTAGTACAACTACATCTAGTCATACGCTAAGAACAAAAGTCTTGGAAGCATAACACACATAATGGGATACCATACCCACCAAATGTGGTTGGAATACATGAAGGGGGATTTTCAACAACCATAACACACCCACCACACCTTAAGTGTACTTACCACAATGTCTAAAAAGATTATGATACCACACCCTCCATAAATGGTTAGAATATATCAAGGGGACTTATACTCGGATACCTCACAAACAACACATTGAGTGCATCTACCATGAGGAATACATAAAGTTGGGATAATTCACGTACCTTACAGATGGATATAGGAAGTGTTAGGTGTCTTGGACTAAGAAAGCACACCAACCATAATTGAACATAGATGCCATCATAGCCTACCATAGTAAAATTCTATAACTTAAATATATGCACATACCCCCTAAAAACAACAACCTAGCAGAGAATGAAATAGATGCATAATGAAATGATAAAAAAACATAAGATAACCTAACCATTTACTCCTGAGTAGCTATATCGAGATTCATAGAAAAAGTTCTGAACAAGATCTTAATCCCGTAAATTGGTGATATCATAAATAACTATTTATTTCCATTAATAACAAACTAGATGTTTTGAGGTGATAACACTAAACAAAATACATGACATATAAGCTATAAAATTTGGTGTTTAGAGATGAGACCAAACTTAAATACACAAGGCATCCATTCCATACCACGATATTAGATCTTTTTTATTCCATTTATTTCTAACTACGCATGGTTAAAATCAAAATTTAAATGTCAAATATTAAAGGAAAATATATGATTGAAGCAATAAATAAGATCAAAAAGTAATAAAAAAACATAACGAACTTAGGCGCAACAAGTTGATAGGTCCATCAAACCTGTAGAATACTCATAAAACTAGTTGATGGGTCTGGTTAGGTAAGCATATGTCTTTAAACCAAGGCAAAAATCACTCTAGTTGCAAAATAACAAGTTGATGGGTTAATAAACTAATTCACTAATTCTGATAACTAGTCAATTATTTCATCAAACCAATTGATCTTTCGCAAAACATGTTGAAGGTGGCTACAAAACCAAGTGATCGTTCACACAATCAACCCATCAGTATAGCAGACAAGAAACTAGGTTGGGTAAGAAATCATCAATATTTTCCAAATTAATCCTAACAAACTTCTATGTTGTAAAACACATAAAAATAAATATCCCACATGTGAGTTACACGTATATATGGTAGAAACAAATACTCAACAAGATTATACAACAATTAACAAAACTGGTATATGATAATGAAGCACTAAAAAATGCTCCAATACTTCAAATATGTTCACATCACCACATGCTCAAATTTAAGAACACAAAATAACACAAATACCACAATGCCTTAGTCATATTAGAGATAAATATGCCTTACCTCCACGTGAGTCTTCTAGCTCTTAATTACTCTTAATTTGATGGTTTCTACTAAGAAATTTATTTCCCAAGACAATCAACAACCAAAATAATAAAAACCCTATTTTGAATCTAATAAAAAATAGGTGAAGTAAAGAATCATATCTTAACCTTTTCTAAATAGTGTTTTAATGAAAAGGAAACCTAGAACCTTTTACCTTTCTCTAAACCTTAATATTTCCTTATTTAAGAGAAGCAAGTTAAAGCTAAGACTAAGAATAGAAGAGGAGATAAGGATTCAAAAAAAGAATGAGGAGGCAAGAAGAAAACTTTTATTTTTCCCACTAGAAAAGAATAAGAAGAATGAAGAATATTTCAACATATAGCAAAATTTACCAAAAGAAAAGGGAGAAGGAGAAAGGGATATCTGACATCGATTGAGTTAAGGAGAGGGTGAATGATGAGAGTGAGAGAGATGGAATGAAATTTGATGGATGGTAGGGAGAGCTGGTAAGTTAGGAGGAGATGTAGAATGATATGCATGGAGTGATACCTGGCAATGGAGAAAGTAAAATCAAGGGAAGGAAGTGAAGGTGAGAAAGTACCTTAAAAGTCTTTTTGGAATTTTTTAGCCAAATAAAATTGTAAAATGATCTAAATAAAACAAAAGTAATCCTAATGTACCAAAATATGATTATAAGAACAAGCACATTCTTATTAGACATTTTCATAAACGTTAGATAGTGATTCAAAGACTAAAAGAAAAATATTTCAAATCACATGATAATAACTTAATTAATATTGGTAACTAGGTAACTAGTTTATTGCAGAAATAAATGTACTAAATTTTAGGCAAAATGATCGATCAGTTTGGGCCATCAGTCAAATGGCATGTCAAAAATCTATATTTTTACTATTATTTCAAGCTCTTTTCCACACCAAAACTAATTATGTTTACATCAACATGGTTTCAAATAAATTTTGTAAGATTTTATGAAATGATGTTAAAATACTACTCGCTTAAAATATACTTCTTTCCTAAAGTCCAGAAGAAAAAAACATTGTTTTGAGCTTAACACATGATAGAACCTTAAACCATCAAGTAGTATAAAATAGTAGTCAAAAGGTAGTGCATGAGAGAAGGATACTACCCCTTTAAAAGAGGTAATATTACCCATTCAACATGCCTAAGAGAATGACTCTAGATATTCCTTAGCCCCATTTCTTCACCATAAGACCTTCACATACAAAATGACATTCAAACTCATCTTTCATGTCTTAGTACCAAGGATCCTTAGCGGTCACCAATAGGTGGATATCTATGGAATTATTTGACATATCTTTATCTTGCTTTTGCTATTTAGTATGTCAATTTCAACCTTTTCCTTGAGTTTTCTATATTGACATAGTTTTACATATAAACATGAAATTAAGGTAATTTTTCTTGATAACTAAGTAAAAGAAGAAAAATACAGAAAGAAAGATTAAATTCATATAAATTTGTATAAACCATCATGCAAGATCTTAAAAAAGAAGTCAAGTGGAGAAAAATTAAGAGAAGATAATAATGAGGGAGAAAATGTGGGCCTCATATATATATATATATATATATATATATATATATATATATATATATATATATATATATATATATATATATATATATATATATATGAAAATACATCCAATATTTCTTTAGTTTTTTTCTATAAGTGTTCAATTAAATCATCTCATGTACGTAATGTTTAAGAAAAAATATAGGTGCTCCATATTTAGTAATATAGATTTCATAATTTTCATCTTATAGATCCAATATGTACGACATTCTTTCAATAGATATAACTTATATTATGTAAAATGGAACATCAAAGAGTAACACCATTAGGGATTTGTTTTCATTATTTTTAAACTATAATTTTTTTGTCAGACTTAGGGAGTTAATTGTTTTAATTGAAGGATTTGAGATCATATGGCATCTATAGTTATAGAATATTTGAATTTCTTTCTTTCCTTTGTTTTGTTTATTTATTTCATACTTATTATTGTGTTTAAAGCAATTCCATTTATTCAATATTTAATTGAGTTTGTGATTGTGCGTTGTTTAATTTTATTTTTTTATTTTGTTTATTTATTTTAAGTCTTGATTTATATGTGTTTAGATTTAGTTTTTTAAGTTTTATCAATATTCTAGGCTATATTATTATAGGGTAAGAGGATAATTTAACGTTACGGGGTAATTAATCATGAGATTTGAAATGGAAATTGTTGTTGTGCATATGTTTGGTCAGATTAATAAACCATGATTGATGATCACCGATTGAAGATTAGGACTATATTATCTCGCTTGGCTAACTGTTTAATTTGAGTGACATATTGAATGCTAAGATAGCATAGTTAATATATAATTGTTAACATACACATCCTTAAGTAGGAAATACATTATTAATTTAATCAATATTTATTGATCTTTAGAACTATATAATTCAAGCTAACCATAATTATTGTTCTAGTAAGCCATTCCCTAATCATTAATGCAATCATTAATTAAATCAAGGATTCTTATCCTAAGTTATTAATTGGTTAGATAATAAGTAATAAGTAGACCTTAGTTTCTTTTCATAAGGGGATGCTAGGAAGCATACAAATATAAGATTTTATAGGTTAGCATTAGAAATACTACACAACCATTGATATTCCTATAATAAAGATACCCTATGACCGCTTTGATGCCTTTATAGTTATTTGGTTATTATTTTAATTACTAGTTTATGTTATTTTCATTATTATTGATTTGTTTTATTGATATCATAAATAGGGAAATTTATATGAAAATAGAAATATACAAATTAGATTAGAATCTTCATCAGATCGAAAGCTATTCACTAATTACTATTTGTGTTTGTGTTTAGGGTTTAATTTATCATGCCTAAGACAACACATCAAATTTTGGTGCCATTTTGGAGGCATAGAAACTTAAACTCTCATATCTATTATCAATTTTTTATTTACTTATCTCTTATTCAAATTAAATCTCAATCCTTTTTCCTCTTGTGTATATCCAATAGGAATTCGCATTTGTAAGCATTTTCTAGCAAAAATAGACATCAACTCATTCTATTGGTTGATCCTAAATCTTCTTCTCCATCAGTGAACAGAAATCGAAGGCGACTCGAATACTTTTGTACTATACCTTTACATCTAATTGATAGCTCTTCATCATCTGAATGGGGAATCAAAGATATTTTGATGAACTTACTACTGAATTGAATTGAAACTAAACTTTGATATAGCTTATAGCTTCTAGTTTTAATTTTAATCTTCTTTTCATTTATTATCTTGATGAAAATGATGAGTGTGAGATTAGATTTGGAATCATTTTCCATCTTCCTATATTTACAATTTTTTGAGATTAAAGCTATTCTATGTTAAGCTGCAACACTTACAGAAATATTTTCTCAGAGAATTACATATAGGCTTTTCTCATAAGAAACTAATAGGAGTAAGTGCACACCAACTTTAATTAAAATCATTTGTGACTATTTAAATGATGTTGCAAAGGAGTGGTTATATAAAATATTTGCTAGATCTTTTAATACCGGGGTTGGCATGCCATTTCTAGAGAACATTAGAAAAGAAATATGTGGTTTTAGGCAAGATGGGAGAGAGTCTTTCCATGATTATTGGGAAAGATTTAAGAAACTCCATTGTAGTTGTATTAACCATCAAATTAGTGAAAAATTATTAATATAATAGTTTTATGATGGATTAATACCCATGGATTGTAATATGATAGATGCTGCTAGTGGTGGAAAATTAGTAGATAAGAACTCAACTAAACCCACAAAGATAATATCTAATATGGCATCCAGTTCCTAATATTTTGGTAGTAGAAGTACTATCGATTCATCACACCATGTAAATGAGATAAGTATGATACAACATAATGAAAAATTAAATGATTTGACTTCTTAAGTTGAAAAGGTAGTTAAAGGAGGAGTGTTGACACAAGTATGTGGAATTTGTTAATATGTGAGCCATGCTATAGATGCATGCCTCACATTTTAAGAATTACAAATAGTTAATGTAATAGGTGGATCTCTAGGAAACCTAAAATATGATCTTTATCCTTCATTTTTTGACCATGAATGGAATGATCATCTCAACCTAATGTATGGTAATAAATGAAGGCTACCATCATATAAAAATATACAAGGGTATAACCAACCATCTGGATTTTATCCTATTCCTCTCAACCAACCAAACAGTCATTTGTTTGGCCTTCTCAACCACTAAAAACACAATAATTAGGAGGAATTTCATTAGAGGATATATTTGAATCTTTAGCCAATAACAATGCTCAACTTATGTAAGAAACAAGGTATAGGATAAAGAATTTAGAATGTCAAATGAGTTAGTTGGAAAATGTAATACGTAAGCTACAACCATAGATTTCCTCAAATTTACCTAGACAAATAGAAAGAATCTAATAGAAAATATGAGTATTATCACTAGTAGGATCTAAGGTAATTTAAGGATAAGCAATGAGATTTGTGCACCAATTTTATAAAGGAAACTCCTACCTAAGAGCAAGGATCCTAGTATGTTACCATTCCTTGTAAGATTGGAAACATGAAATATGAAAAATGCATGCTATTCTTAGGAACCTCGATAAATGTCATGTCTTTATCAGTGTTTAATGCTTTGAGTCTAGGACCTATTAAAGAGAGCCATAATGTGATCTAATTAGCTGATAAATATACATGATATCATGATGGGATGATAGAGGTCTAAATAAAGTTAATGAACTAGTTTTTCCTACTTATTTTTAAGTTATAGACTTGTAAGATAATGGATTCTCTAACCCTTCTCCCAGCCTTTTAGGAAGACCATTTGTAAAACCCTCTTAGACTAAAATTGATGTATATAGTAGGGTTGTTACTATGGAATTTTGATGGGGGATTTTTTTTAATATTGATAACTCCATAAGATATCCTACTCATTGTGATCTATTTCTATGATGGATGTAAATGATAGTTTGTTTGAACAAGTTGTTAAATTAACGAGTATTGATCTAGTAGAAGTTGTTCTTATAAAGCCTATAGAAATAGACCCTTATAAGGAGTAAAAAGAAAAATCTGAATTGGATAATAAAATAAGGGAATATTTATAATTTCAGAGCTTATTTTACTAACGTAAGGGAGAATGTTGAATTACTAATTCCGAAAGATAAACCCCTATAGCAATACTAAAGGACTAAGAAGTGGAATTGAAACATTTATCTAATAATCTAATATATGGCTTCTTAGAGGATAATCAAACTAATCGAATCCCGATCGGAAAACAAAGAAAGAAAAAAAGGGGGGCCAAACCGGGCGGCTGGCACCGGAAAAAATAAGACGTGGTTGTCTTGGGACACGTGGGAGGAAGGAATAAGTCTGGGTTGCGAGGGTTGGCTAGCTCAGATCAGGGAAGGAAGGAAAGAAAGAAAAGGAGAAAGGAGGGGAAGGAAAGAAAACAAAAGAAAAGAGGGGAAAAAGGAAAACGAAAAAAAAATAAGTGGGTTGGGGTAATTAAAATATTTTGGTATTTTTGGATATTTAAAATAATAATATTTTAATAAAATAATATTTAAATTTTTTAAGGTTAATTGAGGATTTTTGAAAGATTTTTCCTTAATTCTATTTTAATTAGCAAAACACCCTAATTTTTTCTAATTAAATTATTTATTAATTTTCTCTTGATTTTGCCTTAATTACTTCCTCTTATTTTATTAAAATAAGTTATTTAAAAAAAATTCCTAATAAATCCTCAATTTGCAATAATTTTCTAAATTGAGGTTTTGGGGTATTTCATCCTTATCTTAAAATCCTAAAGCCAATGATCACTATGGCCATGTTCTAAATCCCTTTCCATATCCAAATATAAATGACCAAAGAAATTAGTAACTATGAAGTCTTCCTTTTAACTGTGTATGTTATGATATTACGCTTACCCTTTATGGTTGGTCAATTCTAAAGCATAGCCCTTAACAAACTTTAGCCATATATTATAATAACTCAAGATTCACTACTGAAAAATTTTCATTTTATTTAAAAATTAGTAGAAGCAAAAAACATAAATTTTAGTGTTGTTATCGCCACACTTAGTACCAGACTGATTTCAACCTACCGTTCCAGTACCAAGTGCTAAAGCTTAAAAGAAACATAACACGATTACACAAATTCAACATCCATTTAAATCAGAGTAGCACATTCACGACATTACAAAAGATAAAAACCCACTACTAGTTGTTATAAGAGTAAAATTTTTCATCAAGGAAATAGTAAGGTTTGAAAGAGAAACCCTACAAATTATTTCGGACAATCATTACACTCATACTCGATACTAGCTCAAATAGCACCTGCAAGGAATGCTGCCCATTGAATAGGTAGGGGCCGACAAATGAAACCCTTAAGTACTATGGTACTTAGTAATCTTTTATACCAAACCAAAAGGCAAGGCCCGCATACAACATATCATAAATAAACGATATAAAAATGGTAACCCACGCAAGGATAGAAATGATCACAATCAATATAGGAGCTAATAGACAATGCAACACCACATACAATAGGAAATGCATAACACAAGGTCTATTTACTTACCAATTCCATCACCTACCAAAAGAGAAATTGACACCAAGGGCAAACTTATATTATATCAATGGATTATAAAGATAAAATCAATACTTTTAGTCTTAAGCCATTAATTAAGCATTATTCAACATCATCTCTCAAGTTATATACATGTGAGTGCGGGAACCCTACTATTATAGTAGGTAGATCAGAAATACCTATAGCAAAACATAGTTAGCCACTATTATTCACTAGTGGATCAATCTCCAAGGCACCCTACACCTGGCCACTATTCTCGTCGGTTGATCGATCTAGCCTCAAGTCACATAATGTTCTAGTATAAGTGATTAGTATCTTTCCACAATATATTAACATCCAAGGTTTGGTTTATTGAGCTTAGGATCCCACACTATTATAGTTGGTGGATTGGAAACACTAAAGATAGAATGCACCTGGCCACTATTATTCATTGGTGGATTGGTCTCCAAGGCACCCTACACCTGACCACTATTTTTCCCGTGGATCGATCTAAACCCGGCTCAATAATTTTTCACTTTACGTGATTAGTATTTTTCATTTAATTAACACAATAGGTTCATTTACTTGAGGGGGAGGTCACCAACCTAAAGACACAAAGTTACATCGATCATAGAATCAAGTATTCTATACCAAGGATCATGGCACACATAAAACCCTAACATGTACTTCTAACATATCCAACACACATTTCCATGCATAATTAACAATCCAGGCACCTCTTATATGATTATAAAATAAACAGCATATCATACCCATAATTACCTATTCAACCTTATACCATGCATTATCCTTATGACATTCACCGATATACCAAAATACCCTTATCCTCATAATATACATGGTTACACTCGAACAAGTGCTACTAAGGCCATAAACCTTATCATGTTACTTAATATTAGTTAGGTCTTATCATGGAGGCTTATTTAATCCATTGACATGTTATATACAATTTACCAATTAAAATACCCTTATCCTCATAATATACATGGTTACACTTGAACAAGTGCTACTAAGGCCATAACCCTTATCATGTTAATTAATATTGCTTAGGTCTTATCATGGAGGCTTATTTAATCCATTGACATGTTATATACAATTTACCAATTTAACCTTCAGACTTACAAAATTACTAAAATACCCCTCTTGTTTGTAAGATTACTAAGTTATCCCTTTTTATTTACCAAATTACCAAATCACCCTTCATACTCATATAATCACGAAATTACCCTTTCTATTTGTTAACTACCAAATTACCCTCCATATTTATTAAATTGCCAACTTTACTCTTCATACTTGTTAAGTTACCAAGTTACCCTTCTAGTTGGTTAAATTACCAAACTGAGCCTTTGTACTTGTTAAAATTACCACATTACCCTTTAAGTTTATCAAATTACAAAATTATCCTTCCTACTTGTTAAAATTACCAAATTGCCTTTTAGGTTTACTAAACTACTAAATTAAACTTCACAATTGTTACATTTACCAAATTACCCCTTTTGTTAGCTTAAGTACCAAATTAACCATCATACTTATTAAAATTACCAAATTGCCCTTTTGGTTAGTTAAATTACCAAATTATCCTTTATACTTTTTAAAATTACCAAATTACTCTTTTGGTTTGTCAAATTACCAAATTGCCTTTCCTAATTATTTAAATTACCAAGTTGCCCCTTATCGTGCCAAATTATCAAAATACTCCTATTACCTACTAAATTACCATTTTATCCATTTCACTCACAAAATTACCAAGTTACCCTTCCTTTATGCCAAATTACCAAAATACCCTTCTTACTTATTAATTCACCATTTTACTCCTTTATATTTATAAAATTTCCATGTCATCCCTTCTTATGCCAAAATTACCAAAATACCCTTCTCATTTAATTAATATACCAAAATACCTTTTTACTCACAAAATTGCTAAGGTATCCTCTTTTCCATGTAAATTTACAAAAATTACATCTTTACTTCTAAAATTATTGTATTATCCCTTTTATTCTTATAAATTACCAATTTTCCCTTATTTTGCTAAATTTACTAAAATACCCTTACCACATAAAACATTAACACCCATGGTCCATGTAGATCATCTGACACCACCAACTATTCTTATTTATTATTAGTACTCATTAGCACCTCCTATATATATAATTATTTAGCACACACCTTTTGTACAAGAAAAATTACTAAATTTTCCCCTAAGGTTCATATTAACATTATCCATGCTACAAACAGCCACATTAGCTTATCATGTCATATACATGCATTTAAAATTATCATTAACAATAAGGCTCCTTCCTTAACTATCACTTCTAGACATAATACATAAATTAATATGCTTTTTCTTTCAACTACCAACATATGCTAAAAATCTTAATATACTTAACATCATACAATATGCATATAAACTTATTAAAACCCTAATGTGCTAGTATACTTATGTCCACACATTTTAGTAGGGTGTAATTGTTACCTTATTTCTAGCAACAAATAAACTTTACTAGTATCTTCGTTAAAAGTTAAGCTTTTGATTAGAAAAATTTATGCCTAAAAATAATATCAAAACTAACATATTAGTGACACAAAATTAAAAGAATAAATTTTTATCAAAACCTTAATTAATACATACTGATACTAACTATTTTTATACCTTAAAAATTAGCAATATTTGCCCAAAGATATGCGTGAGCTGCTTGCATAGCATGAAGGAAATAAGGGTCGAAGAGGGAATGGGAGAAATAGGGAGAGTTGGTTTGGGCAAGGGTTTTGGGGGTTTGGTTGAGGGCTCGTGGAGAGGAGTGAGGGTGATGGATGGGTGCAAGGAGGGAGTAGGGGTGTAGGTGGTGGTTAAGGTTAAGGATCAATGGCTTATGGCAGTGGAGGTAGTGGCTATAGCACTGGGAAATAGGTGCAAGGAAGGGAAAAGAGGAAAAGAAAGAAGGGTGGTGTAGAGAAATTTCAGCCAAGGGTAGGAAGGGAGGTGGTAGAGGAGGTGATAAGGAGTTTATGGGTGGTTGTGGTGGCAGTGGAAGAGCTATAATGGGTAGCACAAGGTGGTGGTGTTGGGTAGAGGTCAAGAAGGGCAAAGAAAATAGAATGGAGGGGAAGGGTGGCTGTATGGGTGAGTGGTGGTTTCTTGGTGGTGTGGGGAGGTAGTAGGGGGTTTGTGTGGTGGTCGGTTATGTAGTAGAAGTGGCGGTTGAGGGTGGTGGAGCAAAACAAAGGAGGAGAAGAAGGGAGAAAAGGGGGATCGATAGAGGGGGAATGAGAGCTTGAGTAGGGGAGAAAATGAGTAGGGTAGAAGAAGAAAAGAAGATGGAGAGGAGGCATGTCTAGTTAGGTTAGGTAGAGGGAGTAGGGGCTATAGGCGTATGGCCTATGTTAGCAGGGAGGAGAAGAATAAGAAGGGGAAAGGAAGGTATATAGAGGAGTGGTGTAGCGGCATGTGTGGCCAAAAATGGAAGGAATGAGATAAGGGAGAGAGAGAGAGAGAGAGAGAGAGTAGGGCAGACTAGCTGCTATGGCAGGGTTAAAGGATGGGGCAGTTGCAGATAGGCGCAAAGGGCATGGCTTCGATAGTTGAAGAAGGAAGGAGGAGGGAAGAAGAAGAAGAAAAGAAAGCAGGTTGGTCGACTGGGTAGGGGAGAAATGAAGAAGACGGGCTAACCTGTGCACATGAGGGAGAAAGGAGAAAGAAAGTAGGGGTTCGGTTAGCCCAACTAGGGAGGAAGAAAAAAAGAAGAAGGAGGAGGAGGGTTGGGGCGGTGACATAGGGAAAAGTGAAGGTGGAGGAAGAGTCATGGCCTAGTAGGGGAAGAGGTAGGCAGGGCTACCAAGGTGGAAGAAAAGAAGGAAAAGAAAAAGGAAGGAAAAGGAGAAAGAAAAAATAGGAAAAGGAAAATGGGAAAATTCAATTAAAATTATTTTTGGAAAAGGGTATTTAATTATTTATATGGACAAATTAATTTAATAAATTTTTTATTCAAAATATAAGATATTATTTTAAGAGGGTTATTTTATAAAATATGGGTTTCAAAATTCATTTAAATAAAATGAGTATGATAAAATATTTATTTTAATTTATTAAATAACCATATCTGTTTTTATATACCCAAAAGTCCACAAAATAATTAAATTAATTATTTTGGAAATTAAAATATCCCAAATGAGGATTAATTATTAAATTCTAGGTTTTAAAATTTTTGGGTATTGCATGTATAGTGTCTCATATTCATCTTTCACATGGTGAAGATGCACTTGGGGTTCTAATGGTTTATAAAGAACTTGCACGACACTCAATATAGATAATACCACAAGATATTCAAGGTAGAGGCTACTACATCTAGATTAAGGCTATGAGTAGGATATTTCTACTAATGCCCTTTAATTGATGAGAAACATACAGCACTATCCTCCAATGCTGCATCAACACAAACCCTATATCATGCTTGGATGCATCACTATACACTTCAAACCCTTTCGATGGCGACACAAGGTGATAAAGTGAATATTTACCATATTTTTACCTCTCTTTCCTTTAGCTTTGGGAATTCATTTAATCTCTTTTACATATTTTGCTATAGTTTTGGCCTATTATTTACACTACCATTTTCTTGAGTCTTATGCTGCAGGATTTCCCACAAAAACACTAAGATCGACAAAGATTGCATATATTTAGAGCTAAGGACCTAGCAAAGAAAGCTTGGGAGGAGAGTACATTGACCCAACATACTTATGAAGGTGCATTGAAGCTATGAGAGCCAAAATATATGCCAAGATATCCCTAAGAAGACTCAAAAGAGGCATGCATGGTTCGCCGCACATCTAACTACACAGGCGTGCAGCACTCCTATACAGTTAAAGAACAAAACAAATTCGCACGGCCATCCTGTGCCAGACTTGCACAGCCATGTGAAATACTAAACTAAAAAGTAGAGGCTAAAAATATTACATGGCCGTGTAACATCGAAATTTCCAAATTGCCAAGAGCTGAGAAACTGCACGGCCAGGTCGTGCAGCAGCGGTCCTATGCATGATCTATGTGCACAATATGGCCAACACGATGGGGAATTTTGTGGCATGCCTTGGGGACTTCTTAAAGAAAAAGAGAGGATTTTTTATAGGACTCTAAGACCCCTCATTATTGAGAACAGCTTCTTGCAATAGCTTGTTTCTTAGTTTTACCTTTTTAAATATTCAATTGTGCAAATTATAACATTTGGTTCGAATCAACATTGTACTCTTTTGGATTACAGTTATTTCAATCTAATTCTTCTTTTCTTTATCTATTGCATTGTTATTTTTCTCATCATGCTATTTATTTTGTTCATTTTATTTGCAAGTATGAGTGAGTTGTCTCTTCTCTAGGATTGGACTTAGGTACCATTTTAGTAATCGATATGATGAAATAAAGTATTATGTCGAATGATTGATTCATTAATACTGTTATATATGCTAGATTTTATTGTCGTAAATCGGATTTCATGAAATGTGACCTCCATAGATGTAATCTATGACTGAAAGGCTAAGATTATTATCGAAAATTAGCATATATATAGGAATTTAAGCAATCACGAAAGTAGATATTTAATTCTTAGGGACTCTATAATTGGTGGTGTTTAATGGCTTCAATTTATTTTGTGAGTCACGAAAGAAGTTGGAAAATTAGATTAAATACATTCTTTGACCTTGAAAGAAGCTAACGAATATGATTTGACTAATTGTCCACAATTAGTGAATTAATCTATGCATAAGTATTGTTTCATTATTGATTATTAATCTAGAGACCGAATTTTGATCCTATGGTTTATTCCTATTATTTAGTATCTTCAAGTTAGAACAATTTTGGTAATTATTCTTTTCATCCGAATGCATACCTCCACTTTTTGTAGATTTAGATAGTTAAGATAGTAAAGAAATATAATCAATTATGAAGTCTCGATGGGATATAACCTTGAAATGCTGTAATGAATCTGTGTGCTTGCGGAAATAGCACAACACAATGTAAATAATGAAGTTGAAGTCAATCTCCACTTTAGCTCCTCAAAAGCCTTAGTGCACTTATCATCCTAATAAAATCGTGTCATCTTCTTCAACATGATAGTCAAGGGACAAGTGATCCTAGCAAAATTCTAGAAGAAATGGTAGTACTGGCCTGTTAATCCACTTAAACTACATATCCTCATGATAATTGTTGGCTGTGACCACTTTAATTGAAATCACGCAAAACCCTAATTTTAAGAATTTAGCTCATTAAGGATTTATTTTGAAAATAAAATAAATTAATTATTTTTATTAAAATAAAAGGAATTTAATTAGATAAAATTAAGAGGAAAATAATAAATATTTTAATTAGGAAAAAATTGGGTATTTGCTAATTAAATTGGAATTTAGGAAAAATATTTCAAAAATCCTAAATTAGTCTAAAAATGAAAATTTAATAATATTGTATTTAAATATTATTATTTTTAAATATCCTAAATTACCAAAATATTCTAAATATCCCAACCCACCTATTTTTCTTTTTCCCTTTTTCCTTTCTCCTTTTTATTTCTTTCTTTTCTTTCTTTTTCATCCTCTTTCCTTCTTCTTCTTTTCTTTTTTCTTCCTCCTTCCCAACCTAGGCCTGTCTAGTCCTTCTATTCTTTTTCTTTTTTCTTTTCTCCAGCCACCTGACCCCCGTCTTCTTCCTCCTTCCTTCTTCTTCCCTCCATCGTATCCTGCAACCTCCCGAGATTTTTTCCGCTGACTATGCCTACTTTGACCGGTCGTTTCCTCTCCTCTCTCCTCCCCCTGACTCGCTAATCACCTTGACCCAACCTACTTCCCCCTCTTTTCCCTTGGTCAATCACATGCCACTACGCAATCATGTGCCAGCCTACCGTCGCCGCCAATGAACCCGAACCCTACCTGCCTTATTCCCTCATCACCCCCTGACCTTATCCTCTCCTTTAAGCACTATAAATACCCCATACCCAAGTTGGACTTGAGCTTTTCTCCAAAACCTAGAATTTCCTTTCTCATGCACCGATGCCACTTCAAATGCCTCTTCCATCACCATCGCCAAACTTCGTCGTTAGAACCACCCATAGGACCACTCCTTGCACTGCCCCCTAACTACCTACACCACCCTTCTCCCTCGATTTGCCTTGCACAAGGGATCCCGCCTGAAATGCCCCAAAAATTTTCTAATTTTAAAAATTATAGTTAAATAAGGTTTTATTAGAAAAAATTAATTAAATAAATAATTTTTATTAAAATTAAAGGAAATTAATTAGGGTAAATTAAGAGGAAATTTATAAGTATTTTAATTAGGAGATATTTTGGTATTTTAACTGATTAAGGATTTTATTTTTGAAATTAATTAAATAAATTATTTTATTTAAAGTAAGAAGGATAAAATAGTTTCAAATTACTATGAATTTTATAAATAATTTAATTGGAGAAATTTAGGGTGTATTGCTAACTAAAATAGAATTTATGGAAAATCTTTTAAAAATCCTAATTTAGCCTAAAAAGGGATTTAAATATTATCTTATTTAAATATTATTATTTTTAAATATCCCAAATATCCCAATTAATTTAATTAACCTAATCCTCTATTTTTCTTTTTCCCTTTTTCCATTTTCCTTTTCTTTCTTCCTTTTTCCTCTCTTTTTCTTTCTTTTTCTTTCTTTTTCTTTCTTTTTCTTTTCTTTTTCTTTTCCCTCCTTCAGTGCGGGCTGTTTACTTCCCGCGGCCCAAACTCTCTTCATTTAACTTCGCGCTGTGGTTTATGCTTTCTCTGCCCTAAACACTGCATTTAATTTACTTCACCCCCTCACCGCACCGATCGGCCCAGTTCCTCCTTTGTCTTTCTTTTCTTTTCCCGGCTGCTCGCTCAACCCCCTTCTTCTTCTTCCCCCAACCTTCGATCCTGCCATCATCGTCGTCTTCAACCTCCACCTCCCCACCCTAGTTTTTCGCTGCCAGTTACGCTCGATTTGACTGGCCAATTTGTCCCCTCTCTTTCCCCACTGATCGGCCTATCATTTCAACCCAATCAACTCCCCTATTCTCGTGCAATTTTGCCTCCCTCTGGCCTACGCAATCCCTACCCAAAATTTGCTCCAACCAGCCAACCATTACAGCCGGTGACCGGAACCCTACCTACCTTACCCTCTATCTAACACACAGAACCCTAACCTCTCATTTATACTCTAAAAATACCCCCCATTATAGCCTTGTATCGAGCCTTTGATTACTTACCTAGAAATCATCCCTTGTCGCTGCCGCTCTTTTAGACGCCATCCCTACCGCCACTGACCAACTTTTCCGCCCTTTCTAGCCACCCGAATACAACTTGCACCGCTCTCTAACTACCTACGCATACCATATTCCTCAATTCTTCCTGCACAAGCCACCCCAGCTGTGCGAAGTAGCCTTCCCGATCAACCCTCTCTTCAACCTTTGCCGCCTTTGAACCACCATTAGCCACCTGTTCCACTGCTTCTGTTGCCTCCTACATCACCCAAAAATATGTGCAGACCCTCCCCTACTTTTCCCTACCTTTATTTTCCTCTCCCTCCCTCCCCTTCTCTCTTTCTCTTCTTCTTCCTTTTTTGGCCACCACCGCCGCCACTAGGTGCCACAACCGTTAACTACGCCACCACCCTTATTCTGTTCCGCTCCTTTTGGGCAACAATAATCACCCTTACTTCCACCCTCCTTCTTTTTAGTTGTTACCAACCTTCAACTTTTCCCCTTTACTTCTCTTTTTTCGACCACCGCGCCCACCGTCATGCACCACCGCTGGTATTGCCTGTCACCTCTAGCCTAAGGTTGAACCCTAAACCCTCTCAACCCTTTTTTGCTATTTATACAAGCTTTATTTTATTTTCTTTTATTTCATTTATTTGAAATATATTACTATTATTATTATAAATTATTATTATTATCATTATTTCTATTTTTAATATGTATTATTAGGGATGGCAACGGGGCGGGTCGGGGACGAGGACCCCATCACCATCCCCAAACCCGATAAGGAAAATAATCCTCGAACCTGACCCGATCCCCATTATTTTTTTATCGGGGATTCCCCGACCCGATCCCCACGGGGATCAAATCCTCATACCTGACCCGATCCCCGAATTACTTCCCATCCCCGATTTATTCCCCGTTCTTAAAACCCGACCCGATCCCTGAAACCCGACTTTATACCCGATCTCCGATCTGATCCCCGATCCTCAAACTATTTTTTTATATTATATTTTCAATTTATATTCTATAAAAAAATTATATATATTATATATATATAATTATATAAATATATATATATATATATATATATAATTTCGGGGCGGGTTCGGGGATGGGGACCCCAAACTCGTCCCTGCCCCGTCCCTGAAAAAATCCCCGTTAAGAATCCCCGAACCCGATCCCTGAATTCTCTCCCCGAACCCGAACGGGGAATCCCAGACGGGGCCTCGAACCCGGGGAAAAATTGCCATCCCTATGTATTATTATTATTATTAATGTTTTTATTATTATTTATGTTGAGGGCTGAAGCCCTATTGTAATTTTTATTTCCATTTTATCATTATTACTCTTATTATTTCCATTATTACTATTATTAATATTAATATGTTATTATTATAGTTATTATTATTAATATTATTACTATTTCAAAATTGTTATTATTATTCCATTATTGTTATTAAAACTATTTTACCGTTAGTGTTGTTAATATTATTATTATTATTATTATTTTCAATGTTAATATTATTATTCTATATAGGGTTGAAACCCTATTGTGCCTATTTTGAATTATAGTAGTAGTATTATAAATATCAAGTCTTATTATTATTAATATTATCATTATTTTTATCATTAGCATTTATTATTCTTATTTGAGTTATTTTTATTAGTGTTATTATTATTATTATTTAATAAGTTTATTATTATTCATTGTTGGGTAGAAACCCTACTTCATTTTATCTTCAAATATTATCCTTACTATTATTACCATTATGATTATTATCAGTTTTGTAATATTATTATGGTTTTTATCATTATTATTATTACTATTTCATTATATTATGTTTACTAAATTTTGTTATTAATTTTACTAATGTTATTATTATTATTATTTTTGTAAAGGGGTTGAAGCATTTATTTTACTTTATTTTTGAATAATATCCTTATTGTTATTATTATTATTACTATTATTATTATTCTTATTTATATTATCATTTATATTATTTTTAGTATATTTTCTCTTATTATTTTAGTGTCATTATTATTATTAGGGTAAAGTCTTCAACCCTATATTATCAATTTTTATATTTTTTTTATTATTTCCTATATCTTTAGCAAAGATAGCAATTAGTTAATGTTATTTTTCTTAATATGTTATTATTTTATTAAAAACCTAGTCTTAGAATAAATTAGTAATTAATAGTATTTTTAGTAAGAGGGAGTCTAATTTCTAGTTTTTCTTTCAAAATAGGTGAGATCAGTCAAAACCCTAAGGAAGCGTAGGAGTCTACTCCAAGACCAATGTGGTTTTAGGTATGGGTGTTACTAAGGCCTTTTATATGTTTATGTGCATTATATGCTTTGCATGATATGTATCCTATGTTTATCATTATTAATTATTTCGTATATGGTATAAAGTGGAGTTAAAGTACATCTTTGTGTATTTACATGGCATATGTACTATATGTGATGAAATATTGTGGTATGTGATGATATGTGTTGTGACCCTCTAAGACTTGCATGTGAGGATGTTGATGTGGTTTGTGTGGGAGAAAGGATGAAAAAGGAGCATGGGGGAAATAAGTTGACCAAGGGATATCAGTTGACCTAAGTATTTTACTGATTCATGAGTGGAAAAATAAAATGAGAAATTTAGGATTTCGTATGAGAGAATATAATTTATGGTTTTATATGGGAGAATCTAATTTATGATTTTATATGGGAGAATCTGATTTATGGTTTTATATGGGAGAATCTGATTTATGGTTTTATATGGGAGAATCTAATCTATGTTTTGTATGGGGGAATCTAATCTATGTTTATTATGGGAGAATCTAATTTATGGTTTTGTATGGGAGAATATAATGTAGGGTTATGTATGGATGAATCTTTGATTTTATATGGTTTGAATTTAGGGTTTGGTTTGGTATGGATAAATCTTTGGCTTTATATGGTTTGAATTTAGGTTTTGGTATGGATGAATCTTTGGCTTTGTGTGGATTGAATTTAGGATTTTGTATGACGAAATCTTGGGTTTTGCATGAAAGAATTTAATGTTTGGTATGAATGGACTTAGGGTTCTGCATGAAAAATTCAAAAGGTTGCATGGGATGTATAAAGTCAGCATAAGAGTGAACTTTACGTATGAAAAGTTGATTTGGGATATAAGGAAGGTAATGTAAGTGTTGATTGGGTGTTGGAACACTTTAGATGAAAAATAATACGTGGAGTAATATAAGGGTATGTAGGAAACCGAGCTAGGGTTTGTGTGGATAATTAGGGTTTAGCATGGTTGTTTAGGGTTTTTGTGGTATCATGTGTATTTGGTGATTAAAGTGTAATTATGGGGTGAAATTTATGAGTTGTGATGTGTGGAATGTTAAGATGATTTGGATCATGTGAAATCGAGTGGGATGAACCACAAAAGTTAAAATTAGGGTTTTGGGGTAAAACCCTAAAGTGAGATGTGGAGTGGACTTAGAGTATAAAGGGAGTGATTGTGCATGTCTAGGGTTAAAATTTTTCGAATAATTCACTTATGATATTAATCATTTAAAGTGGAAGAATATTGAGTCGGGCCTAGATAGGTCCACTGGCTAATAATAGTGGTTAGGGCATGATGCTCTATGTGTAGCCGGTCCACCAGAAATAATAGTGGTCAGGCTTTGTACCTGTGTGTTTTTGGTCCACCAGCTATAATAGTGGGTGATTCCATGCTCAACAAAACTAAACATATTTGTTCCAAGACATAGGAAAGACACTAAGTACTTACAGTGGAACACCATGCGAGCAGGGGCCAAACCAGTCCACCAGCGAATAATAGTGGCCAGGTACTATGGTATCCTGGAGACTAATCCACCAACTATAATAGTGGTAAGGAGCTATATGCCCTGTGTGTTTCCAGTCCACCGGCTATAATAGTGGGGTTCCCGTACTCGTGTGGTTTTATAAAAAAGAATGGTGTGAATTCACTTCTGATAAGAGATTATTTAAGTAATTAAATAATATTATATATGGGCCCTTGTACTTTTACTTGGATGGTCATAAGCATTTGTGTTATTATGATTATGCTCTTCTATTCTTCAGCATGTTTATGTGATTTTATGTGTTGGCCTTAGTACATCTGTTACCTTATTCAGTAGGTAGCGTACTGATTACCCTTTTTATGGTGCTACTCATTCCCATGAGTAGTAGGTCCTTCTGACTTTATGCAGATGGGAGAGACATCTGGCAGGGCTGAGTGTTGAGGATATTTTTGCTCAAGGTTCGAGAGTGTCGTGGTCATAATCACTCTTCACGTCATTCTATTTCTCTATGATATTTCTTTTTTGTATTGGATTTTCTGGAATTAAATATTAATGTTTGTAGATATTATTCCTTCCGAGGAATTTGATTTTGCACTCTGATTTCTATCTTATGATTGATTATAAACTTTTACACATACTCTAGTTTTTAATGTATGATCTTTATTGTTCTTTTATGAATTGCTAGTTTGATTTTAATGTAAATATTTTCTCACCCTTAACACTTGGTACTAAAACAGTCGGAGAGAACTGGTTTGGTACAAAGTGTGCCGTAATATCCCCAGAATTCATAGGTTTTAATTTAAGAGTTTCTATTTGATGGTACCCAAATTTGAGGTTTATCTTTATAACACTGTTTCCCCATATAGCTTATCAAAAAGATCATAGATCCAAGGTAGTGGATAACAACTCTTTACCTTAATCAAGGTTAGCCCTCGACAAATGATGCAGAGTCTTAATGCACCATCTTTCTTCCTCACAAAAATAAATGATGCTCCTTAAATTAATACACTTGGTCAAATGTAACCATTATCCAATAACTTTCCTAATTGAGTGTGCAACTCTACCATATTAATCAGCACCATTAGATATGGTGGCTTTAATGCAGGTTATGTCCTTGATAGAAGATCTATCATCAAGTTTATCTCACACATTATTGGCATGCCTAGGATCTTATCGGGAAACACATTTATATCATTGGAATATCCTCAATTGACAACTCCCTGACATTGAAGTTTTAAATAGTGCCTAAGTAGAATGGGTACTCATTTTGTACTAAAATTATAAGCACCATCCTAGACAACATCTTCATCAAGGGCTTTGGCTTGCATCTCTAATAAGAGATCTTAGCACCCTTTAGCCCATTAAAAATAATGCAATCTTGTGCACAATCGATCATAACCTGATATATTAAGAATATATTCATTCCCTAAATCACATCAAATTAACAAAGTATTTTCTTTATAAGATCTACCTAAAGCATAACTCCAATGATAACTAAGGTCACGTCCCTATGTAGCTTAGTACATGGGAATTATATCCCTTCATAAGAGCACAACATAACTCTCTATCTTGTTAGAGGGAATCTTAGATGTCCTAGCTAGAAAAAAGGTAGACATAGAGGAATATAAAGTATCTAAGTTGAAGAGTATGCATGTAGGGGGAAATAAATAGTAAATGTATTACTAACACCCATGATGACATATGCTTGACGAGTTAGCCTCCACATTATGCATCACATTCAAGTGACTACCTAGACGTGGTCCTATAACACTGCCCAAACCCTTCCCTAGCTAAAATGCATGGGGCCTTAAGCCCTCTCCTACAAAGCAACCCTACTCACACCACTATCTTTTGTCTAAGCCTTCTAAGTTATTGGTGTATGAACCATGGTACCTTACAAATGTGCTTGCCCTTACATAACAATACCCCTAATGGCACGACACTAAAAATAACTATGTCCCACCTCACAACCATAACACTGAACCAACTTTCCAGTGCAATCAACTCTTGGGTGATTCTTGCTACACCCTTCACTTATGAAGAAACTCAGAATTAGCTAATCAAATTCCATCTATAGTGAGGTGTAGACCCCCTACTCGTGACTACTTGCAATGTGGAGCTGCTTCTCTTCACCATGGGTCAAAATCTCCTCAAACATCTACTTAGGCCCTAACTTGGAATTATAGACCTATATAATCATTAATGCCTCTAAGATAAATTTACACATGGTCTTCAAGTCTTATACATGAGTTCCCACTACCATATCTTCTAGTTTCAAACTCAACCCTAACTAAAATCGGTGAAACTTCTTCCTCTCATCAATGTCTACCTCTAAAACAAATTGAACTACATCAAGGTAGTAATTGTAGTACTCGTCCAGTGAAGACATGCCTAGATGTAGAGCCTTAAACTCATCATAATTCCCTATTCTTAGGTGAGTAGGACAAAAAAAATCCCTAAGAATCTCCACAAATGGCTTTCACTAATCCATAGCAGCTACCTCAGTTACTTACCTACCCATTACTCATGAGGTTGAATCCATAATTCAAATGTCCACTCACCTATCCTTTAGAGACCCATATGTGATAAAGACCTTCTCAAAGTCTCTCACCCAAAACTCTAAGACTTCAAGATCCTTATGACCATCAATGATCAGTAGGTGGTGATGACCAACCCTATGAAGCGAATCCTCTAGTGGCGGCATAGAAAAAGGAGGGGTCGATAGTAGTTACGTTGCCTCATCATGCCAAATTCTAATCTCTATATAAGCCCCAATTATCTCGACAAAGTGTTTGAGTTGCTAGTTTACAACCATCTAAATATTAAAATACTAAAAAATATTAGAAAATATTGATTATTAGCTATAAGTTCAGTATATATGGAGGTACCACATTATAGGCTAGAAGTTAGTTCAAGAAAGAAATTTAAAGCCAAATTCCATCCCTCAACTATTTCTTACTATCCATCTACATTGGATTCTACAACTTTAGACAAGTCATAAAAACTTAATTTTCAAAGTAACACCCACAATATATGAACTAAATTTTTTTCTTTTTAAAGGCAATGTGGAAGTGTACAGGAAAAAAAATTGAGGGATAATAACTCCACATGAATTATGGGTGTGGTGTGGCCATCACCTAACAATGTTTGATACAAGGATAACAAGGATGAGAAAAATATAGGTGCTCAAAATATAAGGATGAATATAAAAAGGGTAACAGAATGACAAACAAAGGAATGTATGTTCATAATATAACAATGAAGCTAAAAAGGATAAGAATAATATAGATAAGGGATGGGTTTACAAAATCCAATATAAGTACCAAACCCAAGAGTTTAAATAAAAAATAAGCACAAAAATATCTAAATATAGTGGGAAAATCATATCTAAGCTTGGTAGTTAAATTCATAACTGAATAGAAACTTAAATCTCGAACTACAAGCAATGGCTAGCTACTAGCCTAGGCCTCATCGTCAACATACTCTTGTTTTGAATCATATCCCTATAAATTTTCCTCCTTTGACAAGAATAGAAGCCAAATTATAATAGTGACAATACAAAAATAGTATTAGTATAGTGATATATTGGTAAAATAAACTACCTAAGACATGGTAACAACTCATGCAACACATTGAGGTCATATATTAGCAGGGTATAAAATATATTTAGAAGATCATTCCAAAGCTAGTGATTATCCTATTATTAAGCATACTTGCATAGAATCAAGGAAGAGATAACAATATAGATAATTATTAAACTAGAAAAAATAAATCATACTATTAATCCTCTATATAGTGACCACAAACATTCAAATAATTAAAATATTTGGTTCAACCATGCCTAGTTATTCATGAAGAACTAAAGTCATGGTAGTATAATATACACAATGGAATACCAAACCCACCATATATGGTCGAACTACCTCAAGGGAAATTCTCTCTAGGGATACCATGGCCATCATATGTTAATTGTATAAACCACAAGGGCTAACATATATTAGGATTCTATACCCACCAAAAGTGAAAAGAATACATTGAGAGGGCTTATATTATAATACCTCACCCATAACACCTATAATGCATCTACCATGAGGGCCACACAATGTTGGGATACCACACCCACCTAAAAGATATAAATAAGAAGTTTTAAGGGGCTTCTACTAGGATACATCACTCACTTTAAGCAGATGCTAATGCTATGCTAGCATACCATAGTAAAATCCTATTCCTCAAACATATATGGATACCCCCATTACCGACCACAACCTGGCATTGAAATAAATAGGAATTGAGTGAAAAAAATACAAAACAAGACACAAAACTCAACAACAAACTCCTTGTTTGCTACCCCCAAGAGTCAAAGAAAAACACTCAAACAAAATCTTAATCCCATAATTAAGTGATATTATAAAATATAATTTATTTTCGTTAATAATTAATTAGGAATTTCCATGTGATAATGCCAAATAGAGCAGAAGACACACAAATCCACCAAATTGGGTGTTTAAAAGTGACACTAATCTATAACCTAGAAAAAATTGATGTTCCAAAGTTAAATAGAGGTGAATGGAAGAAGAAGACAAAGGGTGAGGTCATCCTCTCCCTTTTTTTTATCAAAATTAGACCATTAAATCTTCTATAGACAAAAATTAAAGTTTTTTAAATAATAAAAATTGTTAAATATTACCTAAGAATCATTTGATGTTGGATTAACAACATTCCATGTTGATGAAAGCATTTTTCTAAGAAATCAAACTTCGATTGGTTTGGTGAGACTAGTTGACTATTCTATGGACTAGTTGATTGGTTTTATACAACTAGTCAATCGGTTCCCTCAAATAAAAGTCAATCTAAAAATGACATACCTATTGATTGGTTAATGAAACCCCTCGATGAGTATATGAAGGAAACTAATTTTACTTAATTTTCCATTCTTTCCCAAATAATTTTAAAATTAAACCCATACTATAGTTTTAAAGTAAGATCAAACATCATCTAAATTTCATAAAACACAAGAATTTCCCTTTTATCAATATTTGTATTATGGTGCATAACGAGACTTGAGGTATAGCATTTAAAAAAATCAAAAATAATGAATTTGACCTCGTCAATAGGGTAACTAATTGTAGAAAGTAAACCATTCCCAAACTCAAGGTCTTCTACTTTACATGTTAATATTTCATTAGGTGATCACAAATTTCACATAATATATAATAATTCTAACTCTTTACTTCACAATTTACTATTTATTTTCAATTATTTAAGTCACCCCAAAGTTAAAGTCAACTCTAAATCTAAACTAATAATCTACTTAGGTTAACCTAGATCTAATTAAATTCTTTTGGGCACTTTAAGTCATAAATGACTAAGATTCTTTTAAAATAAATTATCACGATGTTCTCCATTTTCAAAGAAAGTTTCCTTTTAGTTAATAATTTGTCATGAAAATGATAAAATATGATAATTGAAGTATAAGACCTTGTAAATGATAATTTTGCCCTTATACATGATTTAGCTTGTAAAGTCCTATCATGTGCTTCAAACTCATTATAGTCAACACACTCCTATACATAACATCATATAATACATTTCAAGCTTACATATTGGAATAATATCAGTAGGGTACACTTAAAAAGACCAAACTACCCCTAAGGCATATAATGATAACAATGATGTAAAATAACACATAAAGAAGCTTAACCTATCATATTACACCTATAGGAAAAGCGTAATTAACATGTGGCATTAAACATATTCTACTCTACTTTTATACTCATAATATTGTAAATAGCTGAACATGTTATCTTTTAAATAATTCACGCTAGCATTATTTATAATATACACATCAGAACTCTAATACGTTATCATGTGATATTTACAATATTCGTAAGGTATATGAATTACCTATTTCCAAGAAAAATTATAATTACAAATCAACAAATATTCCAAACCCTAGCCACTATTAATAACATCCACTATCACATAAAATAAACCCTCGATCTATAAATCACCACTAATATTTAATGGAAAAGGTAAATAACCTATTAATCACTAAATAAAGGTTGTGTCTACTAAGGAAAGGTAATAATATATTATGCTAGTAAGGGCCATGGGTATGAGCATTCAATGTAACCCAAGGGAGATGGTGCAAAGAACTCATACTACATGGGTTCGACAACATAGGGCCCTCACACCCTACATCCTTACATCCATCTCTTAATATCAACACATCACTCTACCTCCACCACCTCCACTCCACTTGACAGCCATATCTTCCTCCTTTTCCTCCACCACCTCAACTTCTCCCAGCCTACTACTTCCAACCATAGTTGCCACCACTCCTACACTATTGCCCCATAGACACCTCAAAACCACCTTTCCTCCTACTTCTTCTCTTCTTTCTCCTTCTACTCATTTTCCTTCTCTATACTACCCTTTTCTATAGCCTACACCATTACCATCTTCACCTTCGACCCACCTGCACAAAACCATCAAGCTACTACAATCTCCATACTCCACCTCATACACCCAATGGCTAAATAAGAACCCCTAACCACCAGCTCCAACACTTTACACTACGATTTTTTCCCCTTCCCTTGTATGTATGGCTCACGATGTATATGCAGTGTGAGTTATATTTTGGTTTTTAAATTAATTTTCGTAATGTTTAATATATAATGGTACTTTTGTATGCTTTTATTAAATAAATAATTTTAATAAAAATTATTATATCATTAATCAAATGTTAATATGGTTTTAGTTATATAATTTTTATTTATGTATAAATTTTTATTATTGGAGCCTAATCATTCTTAGATGGTTACAAGTGAAGTTTACTTTTGCTAGAAATCAAGTAACCTTTATACTACACTAAAATATTTGGACATTGCATGATAGCACTTAGGGTTTTGCCACGTAAATTGTGTTAAGCATGACTTGTTACAGATAATTTTGTGATTATTAATATTATGTTGAAAAATCTAAAAATAAAGCATGTTATCCTGTATAAAATGTCATATGTGCAAAAGTATGATTAAAATGGATCTAATTTTGGGGTATGATGTTCTAAGATATGTACATGTAAAAATTTTAAGTTATATATGTTTAGATACACTTGTATCAAAAGGATTACGACCTTGTGCCATAAGGGAAATTTTTTTATTTAAGCACGTCATGATATTTAACCTTAACTAGGATGCCTAATGTGTTATGAATATTTCTAAGAATAAGAATAGGGGTTTACTATCTTAAAAACACATGTTTTCGCATGATTATCAATTTTACATGGTCTAGGGGTATTTTGGTAATTTTAAATATACTATAATGATTATTCTACTAAAGAAGCATAAGAAGTATTATTTAATGATAAGTATGTGAATAAGGGTTTTTTGTCTTAGAAATGCATGTTTTAGCATGATTATCAATATTATATGGTCAAGGGGCATTTCTCATAATCTTAAATGTACAATGATGATTATTCTAATAAACATCTATGATATTAGGTAGGGATTTATTGTCTTAGAAATTCATGTTTTATCATGATTATCAATATTATATGGCCTACGAGTATTTTATAAATTTTTAATGTACTATGATGATTACTCTAATAAACATGCATGATAAGAATTATTTGATGTGAAGTATGAGAATAGGGATTTTGTTCTATAAGATATACCTATTTGAGCATGATTATAAATTCTTTATAGCCTAGGAGTATTTTGGTAAGTTTAAGTGTACCATGATGATTCAAATAAGTATGTATGACATGTGTTATTTGTTGTCAAGCATAAGAATAGGGGTTTTTCTTTATTAGATATACCTATTTTAGCAAGATTATTATTATCGTATAGTATAGTGATATTTTGGTAATTTGGGGTACATGATGATTTTCTTGTAAACATACAGTGTATGCAATATTTGTTGTTGAGTATGAGAATATGTGTTTTAATGTTCAAGAATGCTAGGATTTTATGTGCAGAATGGTGAATGGTCATTTGGTGTATCGAGTAAATTAAGTACATGATAAATAATTTAATTATGGTGTGTTATACTTTTTATGGAAAGCTGATAAAATAAAATGGAATTTGTAATGGGAATGGATGTTAAAGTGGAAAGTTTCACCTAAGTAGTATTTTGGTCATTTTTACCTAAAGTTCCTAAGAGTGAGTAATTGAGCCTATAATGTCCTTAGTAAAATTCTGATGTTGGACTTGATAACAATCTTGATTTTTGTTATCTCATAATATTTATAAATGAATAAAAATGGTTAAGAATGGAGAATTTAAGATATATATAATTAATGTGTGTTTTTTATGATCACCATTATAAAATACTATGTTCACCATTATAAATTACTATGGTCACCATTATAAAATACTAATACTTAAGTGAAAGACCTTAAGATTGGGAATGGTGGCTCTTTAGGGATCGCTACCCTAAAGACATGGTTTATCCCATGATTATTAATGGATTTTGATGGTGTGCCTTAGTACCCCAACCAAGCTTTATACCTTAATCTATTTAGCTCTATAGACCTAAGTAGGGGGTATATACACAAATGGATTAGGTGTCCTTTCCAGAAGGGTATTGTGTACCTTCTCGTATGAGTGCAAAAAGGGTACCTTTGAATCCCTACATTAATAGTCGATAGCACACTCAACTACCCCCATGCACCAGTATGATCGGGATACCTTAGTGTCTCCGAGTTTGTCTGATCTCCCCTCAAGTAAATAAAAACGGTAATGTCTAATATTTGCATGGAGCTGATTTTTAGGTTGTTTTAGTAGTATCCTTTGGGCCTACATGTTGTTTGGTAGTAGCCTTTGTGTCTTCCTATGGTTTGGTAGTAGTCTTTATACCTACCTTTAGTTTGGTAGCAGCCTTTACACCTATCTACATATCGAGTACTAGTGGGTTTGATTATGAGAATTGTGACTATGGTTATAACTTGAAAATGATATGGCTTTCTAATTATACTATAAAGAGCATCACTTGGATGCTCCATTCATAAGTTTTGGTTATTTCCTAATGAACGAGCATTGGTAGTATATAATCTTGATGTTTTGTGGTTATATGAATAATTATCGCACTTCAATTAATATATGCATAATTAGATATTCATGTATTATTGTGATGCTTTTTATGAGGTGATCATATAAGTCACATAATTCACACCAATTCCCATTTCCCATATTTATTAGTTATCTCCATTTCATTTCAATTATTTAGGTAAACCCTAAGGTCATGCGTCTATATCAAGCCAAGTTAAAGAAAAGGTCAACCTATCAAAAGGCCCATCCTAGCATACATTTATTTATAATTGATACATTAGGTCAAAATTACCGAAATACCCTTTAAAACCCTAGTTTCCAAATTTTATTCATTTTTCATATCAAACATTATCATCATGAGAGATTTGTGATAAGTAGGTAATAAGGCATGTACATAATCTTTATATTTGAACAATTAACTATATTTTTCACTTTTCATGCTTTTATTGGGTTGCGCCCACCAAAACCCTACTCATGCAACTACCATGTACCATATATTTCATGTAGCACACATATGCAAATTTGAAGAATGAGAAATCATATTAAATAAGCATATTTTCATCATAGTACATGTAGGAACATATTTCTTACTCTTGGCCATGCGGAATAGAATTTATCATAAGCTAACCCTAATCATGTGCATACATCTCCATGTAAACTATCGTAACCCTAATTATATGCATGAGCTTTCATGAGGCATATACCATGTTATTTGAATCATAATATGATAATAATGGAGAATGTAACAAAATCTAAGACATGAGAATGTAAAATATTTCACATATTTCATGCATACAACTTAATTATCAAAAATCATGCACATCATCCCTTTAACATATTATCATCACATCATACATGATAAAATACTTAAAAAGTGTAAATCATAAAATGATTCTAGGTCTAAAAGTTTCTATTATGCCCACACAAAACTTCTACCATCTTATGAGTGATTTGATTTACCAAAATCTAAGCTTATACAAAATAGGTCATCTCCAAAGCTCTCAAGGATTACCTAGGAATTTATCAACCAAACACACACATATATTAGCATATAATACTGTAGAACAATAATCCCAATTTACTAAAACAATAAAGGCTATTAACTAGTGAATTAGATAGGAGGAAGGATAACAAAAATGGAGCAAACAAAGGAGAAAAACTCAGGGAATAATAGCGTAGCAAGGGGGAAGGCTTTAAAAAACTTGGTTGGAGGTAGAGGTTCTATGCTTCAATGATTATGGACGAATGGAAGGGGAAAGGAATGGTACTAAGTTTTTAGTAAGAAGGAAAAAGAAAGATGCAGCACAGAATTAAAGAAGAAGAGAGGGCTACTATGATAGGTGTAGGGGGTTGTGGAGCTTTGGCCAAAATGGTCGAATATAGAGGAAGAAGAGAAGGTATAAGGTGTCTCAATGGGGTTTAGCTACTGGTTGGAAGGGAGCTATGGCAGGAACTTTTATTATTGGTTGTGGAGCTTCAGTGGCAGTTGGTGTTGTAGTAATAAATTGGTGGTGGAATATGCAAATGATGGGGAAGAAATTGAGGGGAAGAATTCTACTCAAGGGAGCTCAAGAGAAGGAGGATATGTGTGAATTATTGGGGTTAATTTATTTCATAAACTAAGAGGGCGTAGGGAGCTAAATAGACGGTGGCATATAGTGAAATGAGGAGGGAAACCAAGAAGGAGAAATAAGGGGAGAGGGGAGGTATAGTGTAGTTATTGTAGGGTGATAGTGCACAAAAGTATGGTGTTGGGGTAGGGGAGAGTAGGAAGATGGTCTAGGGATTTTCACAAAGATTAAGTGATAGTTAGGGTAAAATATTTAGGTAAATATTTAGGGTAAAAATATCTAGTAGAATTTAAGGTTACAGGACTAGGTTTATTTAATTAATGGATAACGATTACAAACTAAAGTTAAATTCAATAACTTAAAATCTATAAAATTTTAAAATAATTAAATTTATATCTAATAATTCATAATAATACATATCTTTAAAATATTTTTAGTACAGACACACTATAATATTTATTATAATTAATTACATATAATATAAATGGAGTATCACACATTCCCACGAGTAGAGACCCCTTATGCATTTATGTAGGCAAATGAAGATTTACTAGATGACTTTAATACATAAGATGATATGATTGGGGATGAGTGATGCTATTATGGCCAAGGTTAGGGTTCAAAGAGTGTGTTATCTGATTTTGTTTTTGACCAATTTTCGTCTTGTTAATTTTCAACTAAATATTTATTTATATATTTCAATACTACTTTCAAAATAAACACCTAACTCTTATTTATGATATGGATTATATTTATGCTACATTTATCATGGCTTTTATTTGGTTTTTACCTTGCCTTGTAGTTGGTATAAGGATGGTCTATGGTAAGACTTATACCGATTATAGTGGTAACACCCCTCTTATGTTTGAATTTTCATCCACTTAAATTAAATTTTTTAGTAGTAAATTATAGGGATGTTACGTTGGTCACCTAGGTAGATATGGCTTTATTTGAACTTTATGTCCATTAGCGGTTCTTTTTGGTTTGGAAAGACTTCATGTTTATTATTGGTTTATTTGGCTTCAACTAAACTTTATTTCCATTAGTGGTTTTCTTAGCTTCAAACGAACTTTAGTGTGACTTCCATGGGTATTAAGAGACCATAGGGCATAATCCAGCCCATTACTAGATAAGAAAAAAGGAAAAAAAGGGACTATAAATAAATAACTTAACATATTATATAACATTGGAATATGGATTTAATGGATGGTTAATGTAAATATACCTTAGAGTCATCTAGTACATAGTACTGTTGAATTGTCACCTGCATGACCATATGTTGTTATCCATGATTTCTAAATTTTTATGATAATAATGATGATTTGTAAATTTTCTAATCTTAGCATGGACATGAAAACTTGGTGTATCTCATGTTTATAATTGAGCATGATAAGTACCATGATAAGAATTCCATGGCAATAGAGCATGTAAATTTACCTATTACTGCTAGAGCATGATAAGGTGTCATAGTATGACCTCTATGTCTTATCATGGTCATGCATGCATCATAACTCTTATTTAGAAGGTAAATTGGCTTAGTCATTATGTACAAATTGATGTTCTTGTTTGTTTGGTCATATACTTAATCCCACGAGCAAAGGACCCTATGCAAGTATTTGAGGGTGGTCAGTAGTCAATCTACCATGTGTTTGGGCTTGGGGGGCAAATGAGAGTGGACATTTAAAGGTTTTTATTTTGTCGATTCTTTAGATACCTAGCTCTTATAATTTTACCTTCTCATGTTATATGGATCATTTTAGACTTGGCATGGTTTGTTTGTAAACCCCCACTCTAATTGCCCTTTTGTTAGTTAAGTTTACACACTCTTTTCCTTATGGTTTGTTTTGTTGGTTACATAGCCTTGTATCTAATATGGGAGAGATAGTGGACATATATCCTATGTTAGGTGTGGTGTTAACATCCTGATGTTCCTTAGGATTATTCTGTATTTTTCCTTCCATAATCTTTTAAGAAATAAAAGCTTTTGATAGTGAAAAATGAAGATGTTACAACTGAAATGGGGTGTTACTAATAATGACTCACTTAGAGAAGTAGAGAAAAGCCACACCAAGAGGGAAAACTTTAGATAAAAAAAGTTCAAATCTTAAGCACCTTAAAATTGAAGATAAATACTTAAAAGACTCTCTTTGAAATCATGTAAAGCAGATAAAATACAAAATTGGGGAAAAATTAGGATATACCACTTAACTATAGTGGACACTCATGAAGACAAACCAAATCTTCAATATTTTTTCTTTAATATAATCCTATCTTGCTTAAGAGTAAAACAAGAAAGATTTTTAGGAAGGATTAAAAGAGGTAAGGCAAGTTAGAAGAATTTTCTCATAAAAATCAAAATTTGAAATCGTATAGGTTAGACAAAATTATTGATTGATTTGCTACACCCATCTATTGGTTCTAGTCTAGTGAATTAGTTTTTGCAAATTGGTCAACTTGTTTCCCTGACCCAAAACCCAAGTTGAAAATCCTAGACTTGTGAAGTGGTTCATACAACAAGTTGATTACTGTGCCCAAAAAATCACTCTCTTCTTTATTTCCAAAAATTTTCATTTCCTTTTCTAGTTAAATACAAAATACACATCCAAATCAAGATCAAACATCATAAAATCATCATCAAGCACATGAATTTTCTTATATCATGTATTAAATTTATGGTGTATTACTATACGCTTCTTTATTGCACTTCAACTATATATATGTGTTATAATTCCCCTAATAACTACCTTTGTTTTTCCTTTTTGTTTCATCTTGCTTATTTTTGTGAAGAAATTATATGATGCCAAAGCAAATAATCAAGACTTTGCATTTATTATTATGGATCCTAGTTTCCTTTATCAATAGAGGATAACCTACTAATTTGAAGACAAATAGATGAATACATTACTAGTTATGGACGAAACTTGCAAAATAAGTCACTAGAAATAGAGGCATATGTATGGCATGTATGGGATGCATGAGAATATTTTTTTGAATAGAAGTGGCTGATTAGATAATATGTGTATTCCTAATTAATTATAATTATCTATTAATATTGAGGAGTTGAAAATAGACTATAAAACCTTAAATTTACACATTAGTATGCAAAGCTAAATTGAATGAAATACAAGTTACTCCTTATTTGAATTCTGTGTGTTCTTCTTAATTATAATCAATTCTATGTGACTGATTATTATTGAAACCCTAAATCTCTTTCTCTTTGTTAATTATAAGTTCAATAATATCACCAAACCCATCCATAACCAATGCCAATCATTAACCCTAATCATGACTTTTATCATACATTCATCATCTTCAACCTATTCTTCTTACTTAATTATGCCTATTTTATTTCCAAACCTTTGATAATAAATCTATTATTATCATATTTTCATCACCTCCAAATAATATTCAAATTCTCTTCATCAAATCATCATCATCCCACAATCAATCCCTAATCGTATACCCTACCCTTAACCCTAACCTATAAACTATATCATCCCAAAACCCTAACCATTCGACCATTATCCTTCTTGATCTATCATCAACGAACCATTATCATCATATCCAAACCATAACTAGCCTATGTTATCACCCAAATCATAAGCCCATAATCATATCACTATAGAAAGCTAGGATTTTAACAACCAACATTTTTCATCATTAATGGCCAAAATTTGGTCACTAATGTCAATAATGTCCAAAAACATTTTTGATCATCAGTGGTTGTTATTGCTTCCTCGCTAAAGGCTTTAATGGCCAACCAAAAGTTTTTAGTTGATAAAGCAATAGTGATGGCATATAACATTAATTAAAGCATTAGCAACAACATATAATGTTGGTCGCTAAAGAAATAGTGACAGCGTATTGGTTACTAAAAGCAATATCGATACCTTATAATATTGGTCACTATAAGAAATAGTGATAACGTATAATTTTGGATATTATAAGCAATAACGATGAGCAAAATACACCGTTGTATATAAAATTAGTGACCAATTTTTTTACAATTAAATAAATAAAAAATTATTACACCAATAATGACTAATTTTTCCTTCACTAAAATCTATTTATTATTAGCGACATAACTTATTGGTCACAATTTCCATAATTATATATTTAAGAATATCTCAAGCCCTGCATCTGTATATATATATATATATAGACACACATCCATTTCAATCTTCTCAATCTCTGTACTTGTATGCATATGTAGCCCTTTTAACACATGGATATAATTTTCTAAATACTTGCCTACAAACATTTAAACAAATATTTATATAAATAGTTTGTATCAAATGTCTGGTATAACAAACTATCTGATTAAATATAAATATATTACAAAAGAGCTACATCATACCATTACATTACAACAATATCATGATAAGCAGCCACCTAAAAATTAATCGTTCTATTCATTTAACCTAATAAACTTAGTTTGCTTGTTAAAATGAGTTGGATTCGCAACAACAAAAATATGAAAACAATAATTAAGATAATTATCAAATAAAAAATGACATATCATATCAAAAGAAAAGAAAAATATCATGCCAAATAGTAAAGGTGAGCCATTTCGCTTGCATTTTTCATTGGTACAATTGTTATCTATCACTTCCTATGGTGCTATTATGATGATGTGTTTATATATCTTCATGGTTGCAAGTGTTATAGGGAAAATTTTGGCTATAAAATTCTTCAAAGCCAAGAAAGGAGTTATCTGTTAACAAAGTTAATCAATCTTACATTGCAAGACTTAAAGTAATACATGTACAAGTATATTAATGAATTGATTATTTTATTTTATTTTATTTTATCCAATTGATTAAGAGGTTTATATTGATATATTCACAAAATTAGTTTTTCAATTACACATGCTGAAATATGGGTTTTTCTATCTAAGGTTGATAAGATCGAACTAGATGGTATAAAGGTAATACTTTCTTTTGATATTAACTATATTTTGTTAGTGATTTCTTCCAACAAAAAGTAGAGTTTTCATTTAAGATTATTTTTTAAATCCATCCTATTAGACTAACTATATACTATTATATTATGAAACCGATTTCAAAAGTCAAAGGATCAGAAGGCTAAAATGGCATTAACAGACAATTTTTTAGTAATTAGGTCATCAATGAAATAGAAGCCATTGTTTAGGAAATATGGTGGATGTTCAATAAGGGTCTTTGAGTTAACAATGATTATTATCATCTTTTTATTTTGTTTATCTCACTCTAGTATTCCAGATTTGGTATTAATATGGACAACTACTTGGATTTGCTAGTGTTTTATTCCTTTAATATAGCAGCTCACCAAACAATATGGTTTATCTTACTATTTGGTAGAATCTTTATGATGGTGGTTTATCTTTATCATTATTTTTGATTTAGTAATTTATTATCGTATTTTTTTTGGGGGTAATAAAGTTGTAATCCTGATATACAAAGTGGCAACCAAGGTAATGTACTATCAAAGTTCTTATTATAGTTATTTTTTTTATTTCATTAGTTAATGTTTATTTCGTATATGATGATTTGTTAAGTTATTTTTAGATTTGATATCTTTAATTAGATGAATTTGTGCTATATAGTGATAGTTTTGACATGTTTCACCTTAGGTGGAAAAAACATACTTTGATTACATTTATTTGAGAGAAGAAATTATCACTATGTTATTTTTATCATTTCTTTGTTGTCATTAAAATTGTTATTATAGTTTAATTTATTTTAGTTATTTTTTTGGTTGTAATCAATTTTTTGGTATACATATATATTGTACCACAGATGCTGGTTAATTTTACTTATGTGGTACTTAGGATTATATTATACAATAGTATTGTTGTTATATGCTTAGGGCTTATAAGCTCATTAGCTTTAAATAGAAGATATGGTAATCTCAGCTAAATAAGTGTGTACGATGATGATTGTTACTAGGGAGATTATGTCATCTTTGTTAAGGGTGATTTTGGGTGTAATTGGTTTTCAAATATATTTTAAATTACTTCATTATTTATAGTTATTCCTTAGCTACTCATTTTTTACTATTATTATTATCATTTTTATTGTATAGTTATAAAAGAATTGATTCCAAAAATGGTTGTTATCATTTCTATTTTAAATATTTTTTTATTATTGTCGTTTAATATCCTTTAGTTGAACAAATTCACTACATTTTAGGCATAGGATATAGTTGTACGCATATAAAAATCGTATAGATACATGATTTTAAAATTCATAGGAGTTTAGAGATAGGTATGTAAAATTTTTAAGAGAGAACATAAGGTAATACTAGCTTCAAGTAAATAAAAGCATATCATTTGAGTTATAAAAAAGAAACTATAAATTATGGTTATATTCTTGAATATCTATCATTGTAATTGGATAATGCCTATTTATGCAGATAATCTTCATTAATGGGAACATAGAATGATAGTGTTCAAATGGTTATCAGAAAGATATCTAGCATACTAAACCCCTCCCCCACCCCTTAAAGAGAAAAGATGGTAATGAGCAACTCCACTACATTTTTTAATAAAAAAAAATCTATATATCCTTTGAGTCTTAAAAGTTAGGATCCTCATACCATTTAAAAAAGCAAATGTGAATTTTAAGGATCATATGGGTTGGACTTCATGCTAGCAACAACACCACAAGGGTGCTTCGACAAAACTATGGCCTTTGTGCTTGGCTAACTTGGCATAATATTATTGGCCTTTCAAAATCTTTATATTTTCATTTACATATTTTATGCCTTCCCTATTCTATAACTTTGAAATGGATATATTGTTGTATCATGTACATTTACTAGAAAAATTAAAACCATAGATATGAAGGAAAGATATTCATTTACTAGGAAAAGCAAAACCATAGATATATAAGAAATAAATAAGAAAGAATATAGTGTCTACTACTTTAAACATACTCCACTCAAAATATGATCCTATTTTTCATTTTTGTCATGTGTCTATATAATGCTCTTAGAGTACACTAGTATTACACCTGGTAATGCATAGAATGCCAATATTAATGGTAAAGTGTCGAAGAGATAGCATTAAAAGTTATAAATATATGACTCACATATTAGAAATGGATGCAAAGATATTACCATTAAAGAATATAAGGTTTTACCTACATAAAAAACTGGAAAAACAATGAGTTACAACATGAATAATGTAGCAAGATCCCAACCTTAACTTTACATTAATGAAAGAAGTGTACCAATTTGACATGTTATAGCATAGGAACTAAAAAGATGAGATTAAATTATTTATTGAGATCAAAGATGAGAAGCGTACCAATTTTCATATATATTAGAGATAGACAAAGATTGAAAAAAAAAAGTTAAAAAAAATCAATGATATATTAATTGTCAAAACTTTTATTAAAATTAAACACCAATGACTCATTAATGAAAAAATCTTATAGGGAAAACAACTACTCATTAATAGAAAAACGATGATCATATATAGGGTTTAACCACTCTAAAACATAGTTAACCATTATATACTATGACATAATCTTAATGAAACATATTTCATGATCATCTAAAAAATAATTTTTAATTACATCTGAAACCTACGTGTGAGAATATATATATGTGTTACACCTAAAGCTTAATTTAAGATAATAACTAGACAATAGTTAAATACAAATATTAGTTTTTTGATAAATTAGTAATTTTATTAAAAATAAGGAAAGATTTGTCCTTCTCACCACAAACCATTTCCACCACATTCTTGGAAGATTTTAGAAATCAGGATTAATCATTTCCCTAGGCAAATCACTATAAAGCTTCCATCCACCACAAAACATACAAGATAAAGGTCCAAGCCATAATCACTATAAAATAAAAACACTATGTTAAGCCCATAGCATATTACTTTCATAATATTAAGCAATATTTGGATGTTATAACTAACAAAACATATTTATCTCTGGTTCTAGCAAAACATTTTGGATGACAATATTCTAAATTTCATTGAAGGAAAGGCATTTCAATAAAAGAGAGTCCAAAAATATTGGTAGATAGATCTACGAGCCTGATCATATTAGTTCTTTGCCACCAAAAACTTATAGTGTCTCTTCATTGAGATATACTCCAAATAAACTGATAGTGTTTCTTCACCATGGATTTTTTTCAAGATATTTGGCATGCATTAGAAAATAAATTTAAATGTTATCTATGCTCATCTCCTAGAGCTAGATGGAGATTCTATTTCTAACTCGCTCTAAACCACACCCTACTTATATTTGTGAGCTACACTAACTTATGAATACATGTAAACACTGCAGAATTTATTAATTTGGTGTCAAATTAGCTTAAGAAAAGTAGATTTACCAAGAAAGAAAAATACCTACCTTTTTCCAAATTCTATACCCAAATATACATATGTTAAGAAAGGTCATTACCTCCTTATTCGAGTTTAGGTATCAAATAAACATAGATTTCTTTCAAAATTCTACCTAGTTATTACCCTTATTCAAAGGTCAGCAACTACATATTATTTTTTATTCAAATATTAAGATTTTAGGAAAGGTGATATAATGATTCAGGTTGATACGTTCGGTGCTTAGACTTTTGTTGTATGAAGGGTGAAAGTGTGATATACATAATGAGAAATAAATACATACACAAAATTTTAGGTGAACATTCAATAACCTAAAAAATTTAGATATACATAATGTAACAGGGATGCTTGAAAGGAAGATACTTCACGTTAATGTCCCCAAAACTTGATAATAGTATAAAAGAGAGAATCAATAATTGATTGATTAGAAGGAAAGTTCTAGTGAGTTGCGAGATAAATGGAAAAGAAATAGTGGAGGACAATTTAAAGTAGTTCAAACACAAAATAACTGAGAGACAAACTTCTTAAATCCAAATAATCCTTACATAATCGAGTTAAAATTTCCAAATTCCAAAATTCAAGCATATACCACATAATTAACCCATCTAAATCAATCATACAACATGTACATTCTCAATTTAGTAGATAATTTAGCTTAATCAAAGCTAATTCATAGAAGTTTAATAATAAAAATTAGGGCTTAGGATAATTTATACCAAATAATATCAGCCAAAATAGGGAAGATAAAGGGAATTGGAGCATCATCAAAGGTCGAGGAACATCCACTGATAGTGGATATTGCTTATGTTGCTCGTCTGACCACCGCTGCTGCGACCTCACTCGCACATTGCCATCATCACGTGGTTATATTAAAGAAAAGAGGTGGTGTGGTATTGGCTAAAGATTGCACATAAAAAAGGGGCAAGAAAGGGAAAGGAGGAAGGAAGAAGGGGGTCAGGCCTCAGAGTAGGAAAAAAAATAGGAAAGGAAGAGAGAGGAGGAAATAAAAGGGGGTTGGGGGCCGGTTGACTGATTGGTTTTTTTTAAGTATCTAAAATAATATAAATGATAATTTTATCTGAATTTTATTTAATAAAAACCATTGACTAAAGATCCAAGAAATAATTTTTTTTATAGAAATTCAAATAACTAATAAAAATTTAACACATTTCTAAAAATTTCCTCCATAAATGAAAATTAGAAAAAAAAAATCACAAAGAAGTTACAGAAACCTTAACTATAAATTTTTTTGAAGATCCTAACGACCTCATAAAAACAAATAAATTCATAGATATAAATATTTTGTATGGATAAAAATTATTAAATTTTTTCCACTATATATATATATATATATATATATATATATATATATATATATATATATATATATATATATATATATATATATGCTACTTAAACTCCTTTAGTGAGAAAAAAAATAACAATTAACTACCAAAAATTACAATGGTCGCAATAGATACACCAATAACAATGAATTTTAATGGTAGTTGTTAATAATATATCAATATCAACTAAAAAAATATTTAGTCGCTAAATTGGCCATTAATACACCATTTTCTTATAGTGTATATACATCAATTTTAGTATCAGAGCGAGGTTTTGTTCTAATTTGACATATAAGACCAAGATCTAAATTTTCTTTCCAAGTTATTTCAAGAATGCATTCCTACTTCAATATTATTATAGCAACTCATCAAGGAGGTGTCAAGATTTAATCTTTTGATTGATTTTGGGAGGAGTTTATGATTCGGTTGGTGCAAAGAAGACATGAAGAGCCAAGAGGAGGATTTAAGAGATGTTCTCAAGGTGTTGGTAAAGGATGGAAAATAATTAAAGTTGTGCATGGGATGGATGGAAGCCTTGCAAGAACAAGGATCCCATATCTAAAATTGAAATCAAAGAGGTCAAGTAAAAGAAGATCATACAAGGATACCACATGATCGAATGGAAGAAGGAGAAGAAGAGATTAGAGGAAATTATGAATGACCCCAAAATATATCAAGGATATTATATGATGATGCAAAAAAGGGGATTTCATTTGATCTACCTAATTTTGAAGGTAATCTTGATCTAGGGTCTTGCCTTGAATGGTTTCAAAATTTTAAATCTATTTTTGAATATAAAGAGCTTGATGATGAGAAAAGATGTAAAATTTTCATATTAAAGTTTAAAATTTTGGTTAGAGTATGGTTTGATAATTTGAAGAGGAGGAGGTAAAGAAAAGTAAAAATGAAAAAGATCATGGAAGAAATTAAAAAATCACTTAAAAAAAATTTATGCCTGGAGAATATAAGAAAGAAAATTTCATAAAGATAACTACTTTGAGGCAAGAGCTGCTTGGATTTGAGGAGTATATTAGAGAGTTTGAAAGAGTAAATCTTATTTGTGATATTAAACAAAGCAAAGAGAAAATATGTGCTGGGTTTATTGGAGGTCTAAATATAAATATTAGAGAGAAGGTGGAGGTGTATTCTTATGTGTTATTAGAAGACTTGACAAAACTATCAATCAAATTTAAAAAGCAACTGAAGAGAGAAAATCCACCAATCAAGTCCACCAATGCACCATATGGTTCAACTTTCAAGGGGATATCAAGGTCATCAATTTCTCAAGTACCTTAATTCATCATATTAACACCAAGACGGACCTATTTCAATCCTAGTAAAGAGGATTGATCACTCATATCTTCAAGGAAAATAAATAAAATAAATTACATAATAAACATGAAAATACTACAAAAATACAAAGAAGAGTAATTAGATTGAATTAACCATAAACCGGAGAAGAACAAAATCGATTCTGAGTTGATCATACACAAATATTCACTTAAATATCTGGAAAATCGAACTAATGAAAACAACAAAAATTACAAGAAGCATTTGGTTGGGAATAAGATTAGAAATGTGCTATAAAATCTACTCTAAAAACTCCCCAAGAAGTCCCCGAAGTGTGCCTTAAATACTCCCCATCACATAAGGCATGTCATGCAAGATGAACATGCAAGTAACCATCGTTCCTCGACCTTTTAGGGCCTATACAACCTAGCCTTGCATCATTTCTACTCTCGAACAAGTGAAAATTCAGACTTTGTACGGCCATGTGATTTGCACACTACTTGGCCATGCAAAGTCTGTAGCCTCGACTTCTCTAGCAAAATTCCACATAGACGTGCATGATGCTCACAGCCTGGCTGTGTATGATGTGCACAACCTGGTCGTGCAGTTTCTTTTTCTTTGAAAATACATAGGTAGGTGTTGTACAACCATATAGCTAGGTGTTTAACCGGCTATGCAACCTTATCTTCTTATTTATTTTAAACTTCTTGGCATATTTTCAAATCTTTTAGCTTCTAAAATCATCAATAAACATATTGGGTTGATTTATCATCCTTCAATGCCTTCTATGTTGGATCCTTTTCTCTGAAAACATACACTTCTTTCTTGGATTGGTGTGTTCTTGTGGAAATTCCTCAAAAATAAAACTCAAGAGAGTATTAGTGACAATAATAGACTAAAACTATAGTAAAATACATGAAAGAGACTAAATGAAGTCTCAAAGTGAAGGCAAACCAAGATGAAAATAGAAAAAATATTCACTTTATCAACAGATTCTTATTCAAGAAAAATCAAATGTGTATGCCTAATACATCAGTTCGAGATTTTCTAATCAAAGAGATATATGAAGGAGGTATTTTACAAAACTTTGGAGTTCACAAGACTTTGATGATATTGCAAGTGCATTTTTATCGTCCAGGAATGCAAAAAGGAGTGTGAAATATGGTTGCTATTTGTGCTACATAACAAAGGAGTAAGAGTTTCTTTAGTAAAGGATTATGTATACCTTTACTAGTGCCTCCTTAACCACTGAAAGGTGTTAGTATGGATTTTATTTTGAAATTGCCTAGTATAAAAAGTGGCAATGATTCTATTGTGGTTGTGGTGGATCGATTTTTTAAGATGGCTCATTTTATTCCTTACCACAAAAATGATGATGCTATTCATATTATGTATTTGTATTTCAAGGTGATCGTGAGATTGCATGGGATTCCAAGGAGTATAGTTTTGGATAGAGATGTAAAGTTCCTAAGTTATTTTCAGAAGATATTATGGCATATGCTAGGAATGAAGCTTCTATTTAATATATCACATCATCCTCAACACTACTACGGAAACAGGAAATAATAACGGGACATTAATAACGGTGGTTTGAAAACCTTCGTCAAATCCGTGAAAATTAATGCGCGGGAAGTTTTAATAACGGTTTTACGTAATAACCGTTACTACAAGTGCAAGGTAAAATTTTGCACGGGAATTTTAATAACGGTTGACGTAAAACCGTTATTAAAACATGATTTAATAACGGTTCAAACAAGAACCGTTGTCAAAATTGGCAAGGTTTTAATAACGGTTCCTCTAAAAACCGTTATTAAATCATCTTTTGATAATGGTTCTTGAAGAAACCGTTATTAAAACATGATTTAATAATTGTTCTTACAGGAACCGTTATTAAAATCTCCTTTTATTTCATTCTCTTCTGTTTTGTACCAAAAATTTCAGACTCTTCCGCTTCCCTCTCGTACTCTCTTTCTCTTGCGAACCCTTGCACCACCGCTCTGGCTCCTCTGAATTAAGGGAAACCATCGCACCGCCATCTCTCCACCACCCCTCTGCCATTCTTGCAAACGTAGCCAGCATTTGTACCTTCGTCGTTGCCATTCTCAACTTGTACGCTGTCGCTCCCTTTACGTATGTGTTGTTCTTCCTTCATTGCTTAATTTGTCTCTACTGATATGTGTATATATATATATAAATGCATGCATGTAGCACCGAAGAGGTTGTGTTTGATGTGTTGTTCGAAAATCTGTCGTTTGATGTGTTGGTGAAAAAGTTTGCTGTGGCCTTTTTTGATTGTGGCCGGCCGAGACCTTAATATATATGTGTATATGTATATATAAATGTGTTTATAATCTATTTTATAAAAATATGTATTATTATTTTAAGAGAATCCACAAGCCTAAAATATATATTATTATCATAAGATATATACGTTCTAAGTATAAAATTAAGGTGTATATATATTTTTAGCACTCACATTATTATATATGCAGATGATCATGTGTATTTATATGCTTTTTTTAATATATATTTTGTAAGACGTGTATGTTTGCTTTTCCGTAAAATGTGTGTTTATATGTGTTCTATTATATGTATATATATTTATAATATATTTATATATAAGATGTGTATATATAATCTTAAATAATTATGGTTAAGGTTAGGGTTAGGTTTGGGGTTAGGGGGAGGGATAGTGTTAGGGTTAGGGTTAGGGTTAGCTATAGGTTTAGGATCATTATCTTATGAGGTTTAGTCTTATTTTTTATTATAATTTATTAGGGTTAATTATTTTTAGGGTTAGGGGAGGGGAGGGGGAGGGTTAGGGTTAGGGTTAGGGTTTATCGTTTATTATACTAAATATAAACTAGGGCTATAAGGAAAAATCCTAAGGATAAGGGTATTGTGCATGGGGAAAAGTTGAGGAGGTTGGTTGGACATCGGTGTTATGATCGATATAAATTAAATAGAGATGAATAATTGTGTATAATAATAATAATAATAATAATAATAATAATAATAATCATATAGGATTTATTAGATTGTAATATATATATATATATATATATATATATATATATATATATTATCTTATTAATATCCACTTGATTTTACTATGCGTAGCTTGAATGATTTGATGATAGTTTGATGTTTAGCCAGTTTGTTAAATATATAACTAAAGATTATGTCCTTATTTTAAATAGTTTGATGTTGTTAGGTTTACATAGTTGGTTATGATCTGGTAGAATATATTTATGATTTGTCTAGCTAGTTGAAGATCAGTTTACATATTCTGTAATTTAGATCCTTTTAATTTCTAGAACAACCTTGATGATAAGATTTAGTGGTTCTCATTTGTAGGTAGTGATCAGATGACATACCCTCCACTGTATTTTCATATGGCGCCACATAGAGATGTAAGGACTCATGTGATATGGTTATATGACCAGCTATGTCATTTGTACGCGAGTGGCTCATCCTATCACCCCTTCCATTTTAGATCTTATCACCTTCTGTTGACCCTGCCTCAGATAGAGCCATGGGCATCGGCTACGTCTACTTTTTTGCAGTGGTTTGTCTACCACACTGATGCACCACACCCAAGATTTATTGAGGGTGAGTTGTTTGCTAGAGAGTATGATAGGATATCGAGAGAACTGATGGTCATCGATGACGAGTGGAGGTATCGTTATAGCTTGCCTCGGAGTATCCACCTTGGTTACCCTAGAGTATCCGTGAGTAGACTCTCATTTGATGATGTCAAGGATCAAATGATATATCGTGATGAGTGGACTTTTAGAGTTATAGTTTTTAGTCGGTCTCGACAAGGCTATCGGGGGATTTAGTTTTAGATATGAGTTTTCGTTTTTTAGGTATTTGAGTTGTAGCAACATTTTGATATATATAGTGCTGCTATTGCTTAAATCCTGTAGTATGCATATCTTTTGTAAATTGAACTATTAATTGTATAATATTTTGCTACGTTTGTATCTATGCATATATATATATAATGAACTCTTTTTAAGTATGAGGAGTTTCATTGATCAGCATTAATATAATTTTGGAAACTTGTTAGCATGATTCGTATATATATATATAGAGAGAGAGAGAGAGAGAGAGAATAGTATGATACATTTGAGATTAATTCTTTCTAAGAAAGAGTGATTTGAAAATTATTATACTTATAATTCAATTGATTTTTAATAATTACTTTCATGTGGGATATATCTAGATTCAAATAATATGGATCGGAAATGGTTGTCTGCAAATCGTCTGTCTAGAGAATATAACAAAGGAGTGGAGTTTTTCATCAAGTTTGTAGTTGAACATGCTCGGGACTCTGGTAGAATAGTCTGTCCTTGTTTGAAGTGTGCTTATATTCAGCGTGTCAACGCTAATGATTTGAGAGATCATTTATTTGTGTATGGAATTGATACAAGTTACACTTGTTGGATATGACATGGGGAAACAGAGTTTAAATATGAAAATGACGATGTTGGGAGGGATAGTAGTGGATCATCATTTGATAACTATGAGAGACATTCGTTAGAGGAGATGACTCAAAAGGTTGAGGAAAGTGTTCGGGATTGTCCAAAAATGTTTGAGAAGTTTTTGAATGACTCGGAGAAACCTTTGTACGGTGATTGTAAGACGTTTACGCGATTATCCGCTACTTTAAGGTTGTACAACTTAAAGGCATGTAACGGATGGAGTGATAAGAGTTTCACAGAATTATTGTCACTTGTGAAGGATATGCTTCCTGATGATAACGTTCTACCCGATCGTACGTATGAAGCGAAGAAGATTCTATCCTCTATAGGCATGAGTTATGAGAAGATACATGCATGCCCTAATGATTGTATTTTATATCGCAATGACAATGCATCTTTGGATAGTTGTCCTAATCCTGAATGCAAAGCACCACGATACAAGAAGAACAAGGTGCCCGCTAAGGTGTTATGGTATTTTCCTATAATAGCAAGATTAAGGCGGATGTTTAATGATATTGAAGATGCCAAGAACTTAAGATGGCATGCTAATGACAAGATAGATGACGAGCTTCTTAAACATCCATCCGACTCTCCATAATGGATGATGATTGATGGGTTGTTTCCTGAATTTGGTAAAGAAGCAAGAAATGTGCACCTTGCGCTTTCTGCAGATGGAATGAATCCGCACAATCAAGGAAGCTACAGTTCATGGCCAGTGATTTTGGTTATATACAATTTACCTCCGTGGCTCTATATGAAATGCAAGTATATGATGTTGTCTTTACTCATTTCCGGGCCAAACCAACCTGGGAATGATATTGATGTTTATTTGGCACCTTTGATTGATGATTTGAAGTTCTTATGGGACATGGGCGTTGAAGTATTTGATGCATATGGTCAAGAAAATTTCACTTTGAGAGCATTGTTATTTTGTACTATAAATGATTTTCCGGCGTATGGCAACTTTTTCAGGTTATAGTGTGAAAGGCCATTATGCATGTCCGATATGTGAGGAGAATACTTCATTTGTTCACCTAACACATGGCCAAAAGACTGTGTTCCTTGGGCATCGTAGGTTTTTGCCAAAGAATCATCATTATTGTAGGCAAAGAAAAGCGTTCAATGGATTTTGAGAAGAAGGGAAGGCACCAATCCGGTTGAATGTTTGACAAGTGTGGTTAAAGATGAAACATTTGAGTGTCAAGTTTGGGAAGAAGAATAAAGATAAGCCTCCATCAGTTGGGTGGAAGAAGATGTCAATATTCTTCAACCTTCCTTATTGGGAATTTTTCTACGTGAGACATGCCCTTGATGTGATGCATATTGAGAAAAATATATGTGACAGTCTTGTTGGCACATTACTTAATGTTCCACGCAAGACTAAAGATGGGATAAATGCTCGAATGGATATGGCAGAAATGGGTATTAGACGGAAACTGACACCGCGAGACAACGGAAGAAGAACATATTTACCGTCGGCGTGTCATACTCTTTCCAGAAAAGAGAAAATTTCATTTTGTGAATTCTTGCATGGTGTCAAGGTTCCAGAAGGGTATTCTTCAAATGTCAGAAGGCTCGTGTCGATGAAAGAGTTGAAATTAATTAACATGAAGTCTCATAATTGTCATATCTTGATGCAGCACTTGTTGCCGATAGCTATACGTGGAATTTTGCCAAAACGTGTTCGAATTACTATCACGAGGCTTTGTTGGTTTTTTAAAGCCGTCTGCTCTAAAGTTATACATCATGAAAGTTTGGACGCCTTGCAAAAAGGGATTGTGATTATTTTGTGCCAACTTGAAATGTATTTTCCACCGTCATTCTTTGACATTATGGTACATCTAACTGTTCATTTAGTTTATGAGATAAAGATGTTAGGACCTGTTCATGGGCATTGGATGTACCCCTTTGAATGGTTTATGAAGTTGATAAAAGGTTTTGTGAAGAATCAATATCGGCCAGAAGGATGTATTGTTGAGAGTTACCTGGTGGAAAAGGCAATTGAGTTTTGCACAAAGTACTTGTCAAATGCTGAAACTCTTGGTATTCCTAAGTCTCGACATGCGGGCAAATTTGAAGGACAGGGTATTAGAGGCAGACAGCTTGGGCGTGTAGACCCTAACATGTTCTGTATAGCACATCTATATGTATTACACAATAGTGATGATGTTCAGCCATACATTGAAGAGCATATGATTTCTTTACGGATTGAAAATCCATCCAAGACTGAGAAATGAATTATCGATAAACATAATCTTTCCTTTATTGATTGGATAAGAGATCGCATCATTCCACTCATCAGTCATTCCCCAACTTTAATTTCCGAAACCCTGCATTGGTTGTCTCAGAAACCTCGTTATGAAGTTTTTCAATATACCAGTTATGTGATCAACGGTTACACTTTTTATACAAAAAAACAAGATGGGAAGAGTACAATGCAGAACAGTGGGGTGAATTTGGTGGCTAAGGCAATGCATGTTGCTAGTGCGAAAGACAAGAATCCAACTTATGCAGATATGAATTATTATGGTGTGATTGAACATATATGGGAGTTAGATTACACTGTATTTAAAATCCATGTATTCGGCTGCAAATGGGTTGATAACGACAGTGGGGTTAGATATGAAGATGGATTCACATTAGTAGATCTTAATAGAGCAGGGAATAAACAAGACCCATTCATCTTAGCATCACAAGCGACACAAGTATTCTATGTCACTGACCCTGCTGATAATAGATGGTATGTAGTACTATCTACGAAAAAAAGAAATGCCAATGAATTTGATGATGAAAATGATGCCAATTGGAATAATGAGTGTGTCTCAGCTGTGCAAGCAACTCAATTATTGAACGATGATAACAATACAATTAATGAGAAGGAAATATATGTCAGGGATGATCATCTTGAATTAATATATGTATCAGATCCTTAATCTAATCCAAAAACAAGGGGGAAAAAAAGAAGGAAAAGAAGGCAATGAGGGTAATAATATTGTAACATATAATATCTATGTTGGTTTTTTTCAACTCAATTATGCTCAATACATAACATGCTAACATAATTTATTTATTGATTTCTTTTAGAGATATGGCCAATAAAAATATTGATAGGGACAGTAGTGATGAAGAAGGGAAAAGAGGGCCGACAATTATGAGAATCATCACAGATATGAGGAATAAAGGAGAATTAGTCGAGTTGGGATGGAATACTTACAATCTTCCCATTGGCCCTTATGCAGACATGTTCTTGACTTACATTTCACTTCTGACACGTAACCGTGTTCCTATCTCCTATAATAATTGGAAGCAGGTTCCAACGGGTCATAAGGAGCATATTTGGCAGGAAATCACAGTAAATATACTATTTTATGTAATCATTTATGTATATAAAATGTTATTAATTTTAATACATTAATATTGGTATACATTTGTATGTCTTACAATGCAGAGAGTATTTAATGTGCCAGAGAGTAGGAAGAAATGGCTTCTTAGACATTGTGGGGAGCGTCTAAGAACATTTAGGTCATTTTTAGCTCTTAGGAAAATGTACAGAAAGAGTGATGGTTCTCTACAGCAGAATCCACCCAAACGATACGATTTCATCGATCAAGAAAGTTGGAACCAATTTATTGCATATCGTCTTACGGGTGATTTTAAGGTATTTGTTAGATAACAATTAAATTGTTTTTATCGATTCTAGTATTGCGCATAATATTGAAATAACTATGTCACTATGTTTTGGCTGGTGACATAGGAAAAAAGTGCCAAAAATAAAGAGATTGCGAAGCAGAATAAATACCGGCATAATATGGCTCGCAAAGGTTATGCAGGCCTTGAAGAGGAGTTGGTATGTATTTTGTGATTTATCTATTTACAGCGTACTGACGAATTTTATAATATTGGTACATTATAAGAATATTTTTTGATTTATAGCTCATAGCCCAAGACTTAGACCCATGTACCTCGTCCATTAATATTGGTACATTATGGAAGAAGGCTAGAGCAACAAAAGATGGATATATTAATGAAGATGTAGATGTTGCAGCGAAAAAAATTGTAAGTTTGTAGATATTTGGAACCCTGCTTACTTTTCTTTTAGAAACCTATTATATTATGCTTATTCATGTAAGCTAATTTTACATATATTATATACATTACAGGACAAACTTCAAGCGTCAAATGGTGAGGAAGGGGTAGACCAATATAACATTGTATCACAGGCTATAGGAATTGTAGAACACCCTGGAAGACACAGGGGTCTTGGATTAGGTGTTACGAAAACGAGCGTACGTGGTCGTTCTCGTGGTTCTCGTAACACTGATGAGCAAGTCGCCATCCTTACACAGAAATTGAATGTGGCATTTGAACGGATGGCAACAATGGAGCAAGAGTTGTCATTTATTAAATCTCAAGGGTATAAGCCATCCGATTCAGTCGACCATGATCAGCTTCACATACCTAATGTAAATAGTTTCAGAGACAGTTGTGAAGCTGATGCACGTCTTTCTTCTCTTTCCGAGGTAAGCATTACATAACTTTGAATTGTTATTAAATGTATTCAGTGTCATAAATAATTAATAATGTGTAATATTTTCGTTTAGGGTTTGCATAAATGTGACTTGTTAGTGAATGATCTTTCAACTCTTTTGGCGAAAGGAAGGGTCCGCATCAGTCACAGTACCCAAATGCAAACTGTCCACGGGTACAACTTAGCCCTACTTACAAGGTCGGTGAGTATTGACACTCCGATCATTGGTAGTGCGCCCTTGCCTTGTTATAAAGAGGGCGATGAGGCAGCCACAGTGCTAGAAGCTCATGGAAGCTTCGTGCCTTGGCCTGTGGATCAGATACGTCTCACTACTGAAGAGGTATTGACATTCAATATCTTCATTAGACCTAGTTTAGTAGTTACATTGTTTATACCTTTTTCATATATATATGCTCAATACATATTTTATTATTATTATTATTTAAGGAATCAAAGAAGAAGACTGCTCCTGCTAGTAAAACTAAGAGAGGTACTAGTAGAACGAGCAACACAAAAGAGGGCGCTGCCAAAGGAAAGAGAGCTAAATCTGAAAAATCAGTTGCCCCACAAAAGATTCGTTCTTTGGAAATACGCCAACCTCCACCAGCATTAGCTTTATTGTATTTCTATGCCTAAAACTACCTCGGGAATAATTATATTTCCATTGATTGTCGTCCTGAGTATGTTGGAAGGGACGATGCTACTTACATGGTATCGACAGTTGACATAAGCGACATCTATAATCAGGAATGGATGTCAACCACGAGTGTCGCCGTTTATGTCACGTAAGCATTATTCCATATTTCAGATTTTAGTACTCTTGGAGACATAGAATTTTTACGACCTCTTAAGCTTATATGACTTATTAGTTATTAACAAGCATCCATTATTATTGTTGTCCATATATAGGTTGGTAGCTAGTCGCGCTGCATTGGAGGGAATGCTATCCTCTATTGTTTTTGTGTACCCATACTACATAACTGACAGTAGTACAATAACAGAGGGTAGGCACATAAACTATTTAGCGGATCGCATTTTGAGTGAAGGACACAACAAACTCTATCTCATTCCTCACCTCGCAACTGAACATTGGGTTTTGTACGCCGTCCGACCTGATCTTAATAAAGTTTATGTGTTTGATTCCCTTCGAACCTATGACGTGCCTTTTGAGGTCGGTCGTCGTGGTGGGAAGGAATTTATAGACATGTTAGTATACTTTTCACTTATTACTTCATTAGCTTATTTATACATATATATATTCTACTTTCATTATTTGAGGTATATATACTTACAATATTATGTATCCAACTCTATTTATTAGGGCACTACGGACGACATATCAAAGGAGAGGTGGGAATGGTGTCCCAGACCCAAAGAATCTTCAATATGAGCCTATCATGGTAAGTAGGAAGACAACTATTTTGTATTTTGTTTTAATTAAAGAATCTTCAATATGAGCCTATCATGGTAAGTAGGAAGACAACTATTTTGTATTTTGTTTTAATTCAAATTAATATATAATAGTTAGAGAGCTAATTGAATTCATTTGACAGTGTCCACAACAGCAAAACGGCGATGATTGTGGATACTATGTATGTAGAGCAATGGATCTTATAGTCCAGAATAGATCGGTCAACATAGATCCAAGCCATGTATGTTTACTTTTCCATATTTTTCTATTAATGAATCATGACATATATATTTTTGACCTAATGTCTAACTGTATATTAATTGAAACATGGGAGTTGTAGTTTTTCACTGATGACTATGCACAAGGCCAGCAATATAATGTTGATGAAATTGATGAAGTTAGAGACCAATGGGCCACACACGTGCACTCATTCATTCGGTATTAGGTAGCGATCTATATATTCTACATGCATTTTCAGGTTTATATTTTGTCTACATCTTTCGGTCTTCCAGCCTAGATCTGTGAACTCTTTACTTTGGGGTGTAGAGCTACCAAGTTGTGGTATGCCCACTAATTTTTATTCCTAAGTATAGTTGGTGTATTGAGACATGCATACCAATTATAGATTGATTGAAATTATGGTGTGATACCCTACTGGTATGAATTGATGTTGTTTTACATTACAGATTTGGTAATTGTTTGAACATACAACTGTGTATGTGGGCAGGAACAAAACAAAAAAATGCTAAAAAAAACATATACTTTTAATAACGGTTCTATGAAAACTGTTATTAAAACCTATGCTTTAATAACAGTTTTAAATAAAACCGTTATTAAAAACTGAGGTTTTAATAACGGTTTCCCATAGAACCGTTATTAAAGCATCGGTTTTAATAACGGTTTTGTTTACGAACCGTTATTAAAACTCCTTATAATCTGATATTTATGCGCATTTAATGCGTATTAGAGGGTTTAATAAATGCATAATCAATGTCCGAAACAGTAATTCGATGATGTTTTAACAACAGTTTTTGTATTAACCGTTATTAATACATGGTTTTCAACAACAGTTTTTTCTGATAAACCGTTATGAAAACCTTATTTTTAACAACGGTTTACTGCGAAACCGTTATTAAAAGCTCCATTTTTAACAACGGTTTTTAAGTAAAAACCGTTATTAAATATGAAGTTTACGCACATATTCGTGGGTTTTTGTGTATTTTTCATGATGGTTATGAACCGTTATTAAAGATATAATAACGGGCGATTCAATAACGGTTGAAAACCATTATTAAAACTGTAAAATAACCGTTATTAAAAGCCCTTTCCGTGGTAGTGCAAATAGATGGTCAAACCGAAGTTACTAATAGAACTTGGGTAATGTACTAGGCAGATTGGTCAATAAGAGTGCTAAGTATTTGGATATTAAGTTAGCACATGCAGAGTTTGCTTATGATCTAAGTCCTTCAACTATATTAGTCTCTTGTCCATGTGAGATAGTTTATGGTATTATTCCATACATACCGGTTAATATGGTACCATTGAAAAAAGGTGAAATGAAGAATTATGATGGATATAAGAGAGTGGGTTTCTTTCAAAAACTTCATCAACAAATCAAGCACTACATTGAAAAGGCAAATGAAGTATATAAGGCAAGAGCAAACAAGCATAGGAGTCAACATGTATTTCAATCGAGAGATTTGGTATAGTTACACTTAAGGAAGAATAGGTTTCCAAATCTAAGGAAAATTAAACTTATGCCAAGGGCAGATGGTCTTCTAAAAATACTGAGAAAATTTGGAGAGAGTTCTTATGAGCTAGATTTACCCAATTCATACGGTAGGGTATCTAGAACATTCAATATTGGAGATATTAGTCCTTACTATGGAGATGTAAATTTGAGGACAAATTCATGTCAACAAGGGGAGAATGATGCAGGAAAAAATGATTAGGACTTAGCATTTATTATTATGGAGCCCATTTTCCTTTATCTAGAGAGGATACCCTATGAATTTAAACACAAATGAATGACTATATTGCTAGTTATGGACAAACTTGCAAAACAAGTCACTAGCGATAGAAGCATGTATATGGCATGCATGAGAATATCTTTTTTAGACTTAATTAGCATGTGTTTAGTCTTTATTTAGTGTGTTATCTACTTATTTATTTTGTTATTTAGTTGCATTATGATTGGCTAGTGCATAAAGTAGCCTTTTAAGGGGATTCTATCTTATTCAATCTTATAGGGTGTGTCTTATAAGATGTGCTTAGAGTGGGGAATTAGACATTGCATGGGGCTGATTAGATTAGATTTTTATTCCTAATAAATTATCTTTTAATATTGAGGAGGTGTAAATAGGTCACAACCTTATAGTTTTATGTTGGTATGCATAGCCAAATTGAATAAAATGCTAGTTATTTCTTATTTGAATTCTTTGTGAATTCTTCTCAATTATAATTAGTTATGTGTGAGGAATTATTATTGAAACCCTTAATATCTTTGTCTTTGTGAATTATAAGTTACATACTATCCCCAAACCCATTTGATAACCACCGCCAATCATCAACCCTAATCATCACTTTTATCATACATTCATCATCTTCAACTTATTCTTCTTACTTAATTCTACCTATTTTATTTCCAAACCTTTGATAATAAATTTATTATTATCACATGTTCACCATCTCTAAATAAAATTCGAATTCTCTTCATCAAATCATCCCAACCGTCGATCATCATTATCTTCAACCCACAACCAAACCCTAATGTACAAACCCTAATGTAAAAACCCTAATCGTAAACCCTAAACTACGAACCATATTACTCAAAAATTCTAACCATTCAACCATTATCCTTCTTAATCTATAATCACCGAATCATTATCATTATATCCAAACCCTAACCAATCCATGTTACCTCTCAAATCATAAGTCCATAATTCTATACACATTATTATAGACATGCGTTTTTATTAAAATAACCATATATGAGTTATCATATATATTTATTTTTATAGTTGTGTCGAGACAACTTACTTTGGGTAAACTAAAAATGAAATATCTTCTAACCTATTATGTTAATAGATGTATCTTTTATTGTCAATTAATAACTTTAAAGCAATTGGACACCTAGTTATACAAAAACATTTCTAGGAAAATCAATAACCTTATCACTTCAACTGTGGCAGCTAGTTTTTAAGCTTTCATATTATTGTTAAGTTTTTAGCTAACTTTTTAATTAATTGTGTCAAAGATAACCTTTAACTATTTTACTATTTAATAAACAAAGAATATAATAAGCAGAAATTTTTACCATCAAATCCTTGGGTACAGGTATTAGCATTGATGCCTACATAGGTGTCCATTTTACAGCAATTTTCACTTCTTATGCTTTTTCTTCTTGATTTTTTTTTTTGGTGATTTCTTATATAGAGATGTGTTTAGTTACAAGGCAGAGACGGAGTTTTCCCGTCCTTAATCCCTTCTTGATTAATTTGGATTGTTTTTTTATGATGCTAGATGCGACGTTATGTTTGCCTACAATATTTTTTTTGACGCTATTGACAAGGAGTTCAAGACTATAATTTTAACATCTCCAATGTTTAGCATCTAGGTATATAGTCTGATCAGTTAATTGAGTTCATTAAACATATACGGGATTACATCCACGCGTAAACTACAAAGTGGTATGAAGGCCCAGTACTTTGTCCAAATAGCATATGGACAAGAACGCCAGGTCAGAAAATGATAATAAGATAAGGAAAAAACATCGACCAGGACAAGTAAGAGAGGCGAATATTATTGCACGGAAACCACAAGTGCCGTCCCAATCCCCAAAACAGTATTTTGATACTGACTCTGTTGCGAAAATGTTTATCTTTTAAAATATTTTTAATATTAAAATTTATATCAAAATTATTAAATTAATTATTTTATTAAAAAATTATTGATGATTAAAATTAACTAATATAAATAATAATATTATAAATTTTTTATTTTTTATTTTTATTTTATTAAATTTAATATATTTTTAAATATATATATATATATAATATTTTTTATTTTTTCTACTCTTTTTATTTTTAAAATTTTTTAAAAATAAAATTTTTATATTTTTTTTCGTTTTTATTTTTTCATCCCCATTTCCGTACAACTCAAGCGAAGAACCGAGAGCATATTTTAGCTCAATGATTTGAGTGCAACATATATCAAGATCTGTGTCGTTATGCAAGTCAAGATTATCTGAACGCACACAGACATTAATTTGTATATACAGATGGGGGGTATACAGGCACCCCCAACCCAGGGAATAGGTAAATCATGAACCTGGTCACCCAGGTGTTCCGGGTGCGCTGAATTCTAATTGATATATATATATAACCAGTTATTTGCACACGAAGAATAGCTATAATAGTGATGGCCATCTATACTAGATCGGACGGTGGAGATTAAACTCCTGTCTCTAAACGCAGGCGAAATTACATATCAGCAAATTATCTTGAATTTCAACTTTGTAGGTACATGTCCTATGCAATGGCACATACCAATTGCTAAATAATCAAATCGAAAGCATGCCAAAGGTATTACTATATATAGGACAAACAACCAAAGACTACATATTGACGGATATTTTAGACATGTATCAATATAGTTAATAATTAACATATAATGTAGAAAAAATGTTATTATTAGGAAAAGATATCACAACATTGTTAAACATATTTAATGGCATAAATTAGAATTAATATTAGTACATACAATTCATATATGATCCAAAGAAAAATATGTGAAATCCTGACACATGTTACAATTATTGAGTATGTAAAATTTAACTAAACAATGGTTGTTACATATATTTTAAAACATTCCTCCGGTTATTAACATAATTAATTTTGCTAAAAACTCACTTTGTGGTCACCTAAAATAATTTTTTATAGTTCCACTCCCTCCTTCTTCAAACCTAATAATGTGTGCTTGTTACGAAAATATGAATAGGAATCGGAATCTTCTTAGAATTTATTTTTTGTTTTTAATTTCACATACAAAAAACACAAAATAATTGAGGAAGAAGCCTCTCCCTATTTTCTCTCTAAGGGATATATATCCATATATGTTCTTAAAATAATGGAACTCTTCACACAAAGGAGAGTGCACATCACACTTTTGTACACTAAAATATGACATGCAAAGGTGTGAAGTTAGTTATTGTAACCAATTGTGAACTTTTCCTCCTATTTACAAAATTCAAAATTTGAGATAAATAAATGAAATAATTAATTTATTATCTCTTTTATTTTCTTATAATATGATACACACATGCTTGCATCCATATTTAATTTTAATTCTACCTTCAAGAATTAGATAGAGAGATTAAGGTTAGGCTTAATTACTAACATATTATCATATAATATAAACTTTATGGCTAAACTTTACATTTTATTTAATATGGACTACACCAAGGGTTAATATATTCATAAAATATAAAATACTTTATTTATAAAATAATAAAAAATAATTTTATAAAACTAAATATATATTAACATTCTCCTACTTTGTCCATATAAATTAGATTCTTAATATGGTCTCTTTATGTTTGTAGAAACTGAATGATGAAACTGATACATAGATCACGGTAACAAGCTTTCGATATTTTAAAAGCTATCTTCTATGTATCATAATGTATTAATTTCAACCACAACTTTAACTTTATGAATTAACCTAATATTTATTCAAGGTTCTTCACTTAATGTATTATTTCTCAATAAAACATATGTATAAAAACAAAATGAGAAACAAAAAGGCTTCATTTAAAAGCATCATTATGTATCATAACCATACAATCACGTAATGGGTTTAATACCCATATTACACACATGATCCTTAAACTTACTTAGTAGCATACCCTTAGTTAAAGGATTAACTAATATAAAATAAGTGCCTATGTATTCCAAGACCACTTCTCCTTTTGAAATACGTTAATTTATCTTCAAGTACTTAATATCTATACCCTTGGCATGACTACCACTTTTGTCGTTTCTTAAGATAAGGACAACATTTGAATTATCATACTTAAGCATCAAAGGTATAAAAATAGAATTCACTATTCTAAGACCCAATATGAAATTTCTTGACTACACACCGTGTTTTGTGGCTTCAAATAATGAGATGAGTTCTACTTCCATTTTAGAATTAGCTATGCAATCCTACTTTTTTCTTTTCCAAGATATTTCTCCACCAGCTAGTTGGAAAAGGAATCCAAAGGTAGATTTATGTGAATCTATATAGCTAGTAAAGTCTACATCTAAATAGCCTACTACATCCAAATCCTTAATTTGATGATATGTAAGCATGTAGTCCTTATTATCCTTTAGATACTTCATAAATTTCTTTGCAACCTTCCAGTGGTCAACTCTTGGATTATTCTAGTAATGCCCCAATATCCCAATGACATATGAGATAAAAGGTCTTGCACAAACTTGAGCATGAATAAGGCTTCTAAATATAAAAGCATATGGGATGTTCTTCATCCAATCTCTATCTAAGTCATACTTAGGTCATTGATTTAACTACAATTTGTCACCCTTCACAATAGGAGCCGCACTTGGTGTACAATCTACCATCGTATATCTTTCTAACACCTTATTAATATATATGTCTTAAACTAGTTGTAATATCCGTCGGAATCTATCTCAATGAATCTTAATGCAAATGACATAAGATGAATCACCCATATCCTTCACATCAAATTTGTTAGAAATAAATTTTTCACCTTATACAACATCCCTTTATCATTGGATGTAAGTAAAATGGCATCTACATAGAAAACCAAGAAACACACATTACTCCCACTAACTTTGATATATGTACACTAATCCTTGGAATTCTCTTCAAATCCAAATGAAGAAATAACACCATACAACTTTAGATACCACTGTTGGGAAGCTTATTTCAATTCATATATTGCTTTCTTAAGCTTCTATATAAGAATTTTGTCTTTATGAGAGGAGAACCTTTCAGGTTATTTCATACACACCTCCCCCTCAAACTCACCATTTAAAAGTTCTATTTTTCACATCCATTTGTTGTAGCTCAAAATCAAAATAAGATAGTAATGACATAACTATGAGTAAAGAATCCTTAGTAGACACAGGAGAGAAATTCTCCTTATAATCCTCTCCCTCCTTTTGAGTGAACCCTTTACTAACTAGTCTAGCCTTGTACCTATAAATGTTCCCTGATGAGTATCTCTTGATCTTAAGGGCTCATTTAAAACCAATAGACTTAGCTCTATCATGTAATGGTAGAAGGTCCCACACTTCATTAAATTTCATGGAATTCATCTCTTCCTTTATAGTATCATATTATAACTAAGATTTCAAACTATTTATAGTATGTGAAAAGATTTTGGGATCATCAATAGCACAAAATAACATAGTTAGTCACCTATAGTTACACATAATAACTACTAGGTATAGCTGACCTTCTTTCTCTAGTAGATATTCTTAAAGCTGATCCAACATCCTCTAGAGGAGCTTGTTCAATAGTTTCAAAAAGTTCCTAAATAACTTGATCTATTAGATTTATGTCAGCATCCTTCAAAGCCTCATTAATTTATCATTCAACCATAATTGGAACTAGAAGTGCATGATGAACAAAATCCACTCTATCAGATGAATTAGAATCTTCTTCTACTGAATGGTCAAGTTTAGGAACTAGATTCTTGATCTAATCCCTCCCAACGACTAAGTCTTGTTCAATAAATTTAGCGCGTCTTGACTCCACAAATCTAGTGTTATGTGATGGATAATAGAACCTATAACCCTTAGACCTTTCAACATATCCAACAAGGAGAGAATGATGTAGGAGTATCTCTAGAACATTCTCAATCTTATTCTTCAAATGATAAAGAATAATAAGAATTAACATACTTAGAGATGGAATCCATTGTGCCTAAGTAATTTTTGCAGGTGTTGTGTATGTTTGCAAGAATTTCATCCTATTGAGGATATTTGATATACAAGGCAATGGAAATAGAATTACTAAGATTACAAAATGAAACAAAGAAAAATATACAAAATACAAAATTGAATTACATATGATTACATCTATGCATTGCATTATTAAAGTTGTGTAGCTTGGTTATTTTTGTTATATACTTTGTAATACTTGTAAATTATCATTTTAACTTTTTAAATATGTGTTGTACCATGCATTAGAGGTTTATGTCAGTAATAAGGGCTGATTAGTGGGCTAATTAATGAAAGGCTTACATAGGTGCATGCATATATAAACCCTTGTACTCATTGATCTTGGTACATAAGTCATATGTGAATGAAACAATCAAGAAGAGAATTTACATGAGAGAGTGTGTTCTTCTTCTTCTTCTTCTCTTCTCCTTCTTTAATTGAGTGTATTGGAGAGTAGCAAGATTGTTCAACTGATAAATAGAATTTTTCTAATTAGAAGGAAATAGATCTTGGTATAGATCTACTCCACCCTATAAAAGCTTTTTGAGTATCATAAACATCAAATTGAAGAACTTGATCAGTTAGAGTGTTCTTGTGACTTATAATCCTCAAAGTAAAAGTTCCTAGCTATAGAAGATTGTTTGAATACAATCTTCCAAATCATATCCACTTATGGTCCTTGAATCTATCTTCCTTTCTTTTGGATTATATTTTCTCACTTCAAATGGAAAACTCCAAAGTCTTATATGTTTTATGCTTGTCTATTAACACTTGGAATGCCAAATGATGTCTTGGGAACCACTTTAGTTAGAACTTGGTTTAAAATTTATACCAGTGTCTTAAGTGCTTTATTCCATCAATATCTTGGAAGTTTGAAGTTGATAAGCATACTCCACAATATATCTAATAATGTCCTATTTATTTTCTTAGCTATGCCATTTTGGTCTGGTGAACCTAGTATAGTGTATTGGGCAACTATCTCATTCTCTCGAAGAAACTTCGCAAATGGATAAGGTTTTTGTCCATCTTTAGTGTACCTACCTTATTCTCTACCTCTATTAGACCTCAAAATTTTGATTTTCTTATCACATTATTTTTCTACCTCATCTTTGAACATTTTAAAAGTCTCTAATGCTTCATCCTTATAATTAAGTAGGTAGAGATACATATATCATGAATATTCATCAATAAATGAGGTAAAAGTTAAAAAAGTAAAAATAAAAGAAGAAGGGAAAAAGAATATCTCAACCTTTTCTTAAAACATATTTCAAAGAAGAAAAAAAATGAGATCTTCAACCTTTCTCTAAACCCTAATATTTACTTATTTCATAGAAAAAATTCAGAATTATTATTAAGATTAGGAGAATATGGAATAGGAAAAGGAAATTAGCCAAACGAACCAAGAGGAAACCCTCTATTTTCTAGAAGAGAAGCAAAATAGAGAAAATGAGGAATGGCCAACACTTAGAAATTCAACATAAGGGAAAAGGAGAAACATAGCAAATACTGAAGGTAAGGGTTCAAATGAATGAAAAAAATGAAGCCTAAGGGGGTTGAGGGTCGACAAATCAAAGGGAATGAGAGAAGGAGAGTTGACTTTGGTTTAGTGTGGAGAACCAAAGAATTAGAAGGTGAATGATGAGAGTGAGGGAGGTGGAGTGAAATCAAATGGATAGAAGTGGTTGGTAGGGTAGGGGAAGCTACAAGATGTATTCACGTAGCCATGGATTCTAGAGGATATATTAAATTGAGAGAAAATTAGAGAATGTTATAAATACCTCAAAAGTGCTTTTGAGAAATTCTTTTGGCTAAATAAAATCATAAAATAATTTAAAAAACATAAAAATAATCCTAAAATGCCAAAACATGCTCATTAGGAAAATTATACTCTAATTAGAAGTTTTCATAACTATGGAAAGTAGAAAATAATATGAAATTATAGCATAAATAGCCTATTAGTTTGGGTAACCAATCGACTGGTTATCCCAAAAATTAAAATGGCAGTTCCTAATTGTATCGATCGATCTGCTTAAGAAATCGGTCGATTGGTATACCTCAAATTTATATTTTAACCAAACTTTTGAGTCCTTTTTGAAACCAAAACTTCTTTTTTTTTTGTTTTTATATCAACATAATTTTAAATTCATTTTGAATGATTTTAAGAAAGGGTATTACATTTTAACTTGCATGTGTTTTCATGCTGAACTCAATTATTTAAATCTTTAAAAGCTTAACTAAAAGTTATTAGTGTTATTTAAATTTAAATGTGAATAACTTATAGCATCCAATTTTTAAGTGATAATATTTTTCCATTTTTGTAAGACCTTATGGTCCTACGATCTAATATTACCATCCAATTCTATGGGCCCCTATTGATGCAACCTATAAAACATTGACTATAACTATTCCTCTATATTAGCACGTATTATGTGCATTATGTGGGCATATTGTAACTTGTAGTAGGTTGTGTTTACTAAGTATGCTAGTCATATTTGTACCATGCTATTTTGACTTTTGTGTAGGTATCTCATGATTTTATTATGTAGGGATTGAAAGTATCGAGTCCTTGATGAACTTAATAGGAATTTTGGTTTGGATCCTTAACATCCTACATTCTATTTTTTTTAGCTTTGTTATATCTTTTGATATTATAATTATTTTCCATGTTATGTTTTTTGTTCTTTTATCAATCATAGGTTAGGTATTGGTTGTGTCTCTCCTATGTTGGATGTGGAAGTAGCAACCTACATTTCTTATTTAGCTTCCATAAATTATCTTGTAAAATAAAAAATATTATTGTTATGAAGATGGGAGAGTTACATAGAAGGATTTAGATTGATGTGACCATTTTGGACCTTTATGATTGTGGATATTATTATTCTTGGTATAAAATTTTGAAATTTGATAAGACATTAATAGTTTAAAATAAAAGAATTAAGTTTGGAAATGGATCTTGTGCCTCAATAGGCCACTAAGTGTATAGTGGACCTTCAAGTTAAAGACCTTATTTCTTTTCATATGGATTTCTAGATCCTATAAGGGATATTCATACTTAATGACGTAAGTATTGAGGTTATGTATACAAGAATTAGTTCATGTGACTTCTGTGATATAATGTCAAGAAGTTAGTAGTTTGGTTATATATGACTTGATGTCATGTAACTTCTCTAATGTAATGTTAGGAGGTTAATGGTTGTATGTATTGGATTGTTGTTTCATTCATAACGATCATTGGTTGGATTATAAGATCATAATCCTCTCAGGATGTAGTATTCCATCAATTATGAGTTGACTTAGATGGATTACAAATAACTCTTCTTAATAATTGAATTAAAGTGGTCTAAAATGTTGATGAGTTGTGTTGGATATTTTAATTGTTGGAATTGTATTTGGATTATTAGTTGGTAGTTTCCTTAGTGCACTTGTAATGCCACAACAATTTTCTTAGACTAATTCCGCATCATTAACAGCTTAATTTGATTCTAATCTCAAAAAGTCTTATTTTATCGTTAACCCAATTTATTAATCTAGAAACTTTAACCGAAATGGAAACCTTGAATCGCATAAATCATAATTCATAAAATAAAATTAAAAATCGGCTAAAATTTTCACTAATCCTAATTACTTATGGATAATCTAAAATCCTCTAAACTAATTCTCCAACACATCTCTGTTTACTTTTCTTTCCTTCTTCTCCTCCTTTTGTCAACCTTAAGTTGCAACAATTGAAATTGTTGTAACTTGTACCCTCCCCATTATGCGCACACCATGCACACTCCATTTTCCCCTACCATTTTACTTCTCACACAACACACCTATATACAACCATCGTCACCCTCACCGTATAGCCAGTACCCTACTCCTCCCCATCCTCTGCAACCCATTATCATCATCATCACCTTGCAGCTACACCATCACCATCACCATCATCATCATCATCGCATGCCTCCCCTATTCTTTTTATTTCTTCCTCAATTCACACCACACACACACACATTCCATAAATACACACACACACACACACACACTATACATACTCCCTTTCTCCCTCTATTTTTTTGCATCCACTCTATCATTTCTTAGTTAAAAAGCCACTTCCCATGCTCCCTCTTCCTTCACCTTTCCTCCTTCTTTTTTATTCTTTTTCTTTCTCCTTTGTTCCGTATTTTTGTCCAACACACCACTAATTCCACCACCATGCACCACCTCGGCAACCACTTGCTGCCAATTGGCCAGTGGACTGACTATTAAAGTCATCCCAAACTTCCCCGTCACCATCACTAGCCATAATCCCAAACCACCACCCCTTTTCACTTCTTCTTTCTCTCATCTATTCTATTTTTATAGAGCACACAACCTATGCATGGCCTCAACATGACCGTGACACACTAAAAAGTTCCTATCGTATAGCCTACAACCTTTCCACCACCTAGCTATGCGTGATCTTTTCTCTTGGCCTGGGTGTGCAGGCCTATAGCACAGTCATGAAAATCAACACTACCTAGTTGTAAATGATCTTTTCTCTCAATCAAGGCTACATCGCCTGTAGCACAACCATGCAACTTCCCACTTTTGATCGTGCACCCTTATTTTCACCTCCAAACCTTGTCGAAACACCACTAAAATTTTAGCATAGCTCCACTTCACATTTCTCTACACATCCACACATCTCAACTACCTTTTGACTACAGTGGTATTCTAGTAGCTTTGGAGGAGAAAGTCTAGGATTTGCATGCTTAAAGCTCAGTATCTTAATTTGTAAGGATACTATTCAATGTTTAGGATTTTTGATATTATTTGCTTCTAGGGTTATATGTGTTTTTCATAATATTAATGATATATCATGTAACATGTGTTGAACATGATATGTTTTGATGATATGAATATGTGATTAAAAGAAAGTAAGAATGGCTGAGAGGTACCATTATGATACGATTTTATTATGATATGTCATATTTGTGGAATTAAATCTTATGATATAAAATAAGGGCTTAAGGATATTATGTGATTGAAAGAAACTAAGAATGGGTGAGAGGTACCTTTATATTATGATTCTTTTATGATAATGTCATATTTGTGGAATTATATCCTATGGTATGAAATAAGGGCTTAAGGATATTATGTTATTGGAAGAGAGTAAGAAGGAGCAAGAGCTACCATTATTATTTTATTGAGACAATATCATATTTGTGGAAATATATCTTATGGTATAAAATATAAGTTAAATGAGTTTTGATAAATGGATTTAAAAAATTTCATGAGGTATGATGATAAATGGTGGACTTGAAAAATAATATGTGTGTAAGGTACAAGATTTTATAAAATAAATATTTTTATTTGGGCTTAAGGGTAATTTGGTCGTGATGGGATAATAAGAGAATTTTGGTATATTATGTGTTAGGTGGATTAAAATATGATAAGAATAGCATTGGTCGTTATGGAATTCTTGGAAGTATTATTGTCTTTTGGGGTCCTTAAATGATTTAATGGATAATTTAGGGCAACTATCTTATAATCATAATATCATTATTCCATATATAAGTTCTAGAGGTTATTTAGGTTTCTGAATATGTTGTTAATGTCTAACCTTATGAGGTTATCTATCAAAATTGGTAATCATATAAATTTCATGAAAGGTGGTCTGACAAATCTGTGTAATTTAGGTCTTGGATATTTTTTGTGAGTAAGATATCAAGAAGAGATTATTAAAGCATATGTATGAGAATTAGATCATACATTTTTAGTTTGATAATAATGATGGGATTCGGACATGATATAATATAAGTTGTATGGAACACTCAACATGGGAAAATGAATACCTAAGGGTGTGTAATTAGGGTTTGAAAGGACTTAAGCACTTAGACCTATGCTATATGTATATTTATTTTAATGTGTTCTATGCTTCAAAATAATTCTTGAATAAGATGCTAATCACATAAAGTGAAAGAGCATGTAAGTAGAGCCAAGACGATCTATTTTTTCTATATATATGTATGTATGTATTCCCATTTCATGGGGAGAATAGTGGCTCAGGAGCATTTTGTTCTGAGAAGATATTTTTAATCTCCATTCCATCTAAAAGAATAGTGTCTAGGGAACATTTTGCCTAGAGAAGGTGCTTCAGTCCATTCCACCAAATTAATAATACCAGGCCCCCTACTTATCGTGAATGAAAATGTATTGTTATAACCTATGGAAAAGATATTAAAGTGGAAGAATGTGTGAGGCAGGACCAATATGATCTAGTTTTCTATATATCTATTTATGTATGTATGTATTTATGTATGTATGTATGTATGTATGTATTCACATTCCATCAGGGAGAATAGTGGCTTGGAAGCATTTTGGCCTGAGAAGATATTTTTAATCTCCGTTCTATTGGAAAGAATATTAGCGCAAGTGTTCTGTCCCTAAGATGGTATTTCAAACTATTCCACCTGTTTAAGGATAGTGGGAGTTCCTACACTTAATGTATATAAAAGAATGAAAATGGATTATACTTAATATAGGAATCTAGATCATTTTCTATCCTATGAGATGTTTTATGTATTTGTTTATTCATTTTTTACCTAATGTGAAAGCATGTGTTGTTTGTATCCCTATTTTGATAGTATTGTTCCCTTACTTAGTACGTAGCGTACTAACTACCCGTTTTGTGGGTGCTACTTATTCCCATGAATAGGAGGCCTAGAATCTTATATGCAGGTCTTAGAAGATCAACTAGATAATTATGGTGCCTATGATTCCCAGTGCCTTCATCTGTGTTAGGGGTTGGGTAAAGAGCAATTATGATCTGGTCAATATATTTAACTGAATACTCCTTTTGGACTCTTGATCCATGGTATCCCTTCTTTTGTATCTTGTATTGTTCACTTGGAGTTAGGCTCCAAACTCAGTCTTATATTATAAATGTTCTTTTGATTCTAATTTCTTTGTGTTGCTTTAAATGTTTTAGCCTTATTATTGATGTAAGGATGGTTGTATAAGCAAGAATTATGTTGATTATGGTGGTAATGCCCAATGTTTAACTTAATTACTTCTGTTGCAAAATTAAATTTTTCCGTAGTAAAATTCGGGGTGTTATAAGTTGGTATCAAAGCTTTTGATTTTGATTACTGTGTTTAGTTTTCAAATTTTGATTTTTAATGATCTCTTATCTGATTTTAATGGTCTATTTCACATTCCAAAAAACTAGTTTTCTTTCAAAAATCAGAATTAACTTGTGAGGAATCATTGACGGGTAACCTAAGTGGCCTTAAAATGTGAATTATGTGCATTATGCGTTAGTTAGCCAGGAATGCTTAGGCCCTAACACATTTTCTATCTTGCAGCTAGTTATTCATCATGGCACTCAACGGTCACATTAGTCATTTAGAAGAGACATTCAAGGCATTTATTGAGTTCATTCTACGTCTACCTCGACTGCCACTACTACCTCTGCATCACCCATAGGAGGGTATTAGACAAGACTAGCTTTGAAAGATTACAGGATATCACCCACCAATCTATGCCAGAGATGAGGACCTGGTCATCCTAGAGAGATGGATTTGAGACTTAGATAGGAAGTTTGAGGTAGTTGATTTCCCACCTACTCGAAAAGCGAGTATTGCAGGCTTTTTCTTTCTATGAGTTGTTGACACCTAGTGGGTAGGTCATCGTATATAAGATAGACCGTAGATTTCCTAAGAGGAATTTAAGGTGGCAATTCATGCTAAGTTCTACCCTGAGAGTTTTAGGAGGGATAAGCTAAAGGAGTTCAGTAATTGACTCGGGAGAGCATAATGGTAAGGCAGGACCACGCCCGGTTTACAGAACTACTGATGTTTGTGCTAGGAATCACAGTTAGTGAGTTGACTATGGTTTACCAATTTGAGTAAGGACTTCATTTTAGCATCCAGAGGATGATAGATGCTGTGGCATTTTAGGACTTTAGCACGTTGTACGAGAGGGCATGTATAGCAGCCATATTGGTTTGGGAGCAAGCTTCCATTCTAGGTAAGAGGAAGACGAACTCGTAGGGTTCTGGAGGCAAGATTAAATACCAAGGATGAGGACCTTTAAGGTTTTAGTAGAAAGGTTAGAACCAATCATATGGAGGTTAGTATTGACATTAGGGCTAATTAGGAGGTTAGAGCAAATCTTGGGGTTAGTTGAGGTACTTTGCATGCCATTTCTATGGTCAATATCATCTAAGGCAGACTTGCTGAGGTGCTCTTTGGCATAGGACATGTGATCAGTTGGGCCATCAATATTTTAAGTGTCAGCAACAAAAAGGTCAGATCAGTAGCAAGCACCACTAATTCCACAGCAGTAGGCTTTTCCGCAGCGAACCTACCAACAACCTCAGCAATAGCTTTAGTAGAGAGCACCTACCTCACCTAGTGGATAGCCTAAAGAGAGTCACGGGAGACCCTAGGGGCCTCACTCTTTCCCTTAGAAGGGAGGAGGTTAGTCATAAATTTTTGGAGGGTATCGTGGATGGTACCAGGGAGGATAGTCATTTGGGCACTTGAATGTCATCGGCAAGGAAGAGGCTAACAGGCTATTAGATGTGGTCATTGGTACGTTCTTAATCCTATTGTTATAAGTTTATGTGTTGTTTGATTCAGGAGCATCTCTATCTCTTGTGTCTTTTTAATTTGTTGCTAAATCTGCGTTGACTTCATTTTCTTCCATATCTATATCTATGGCATTGCCTTTTAGGGATATATTGGACTTTACTAGGCTCTATATGGATGTGGCCTTAGAGATAGGTAGGGTAGACTTCCTAGTAGATTGGTTGAGATGGGATTTCAAGATTTCAACATTATCCTTGGGATGGATATGTTAGGGAGGTATAAAGACCAGACACTTACAAGTACCACTCAAGGTTTCAACACTTGAGATAAAAGTTATGAGAATTTTCACTCAAAATAAAGTTTTCACTCAACTTTATAGAGGGAGGCTTAGGGGAGCTCGAAAATATGATATGTAATTCAAGGGGGTAGTGTGTTCCATTGTGTTGAGGCTACCCATATTTATAGTGGCAACCAGGGTTACAAAAATTTCATTATACCCATCCCTTTTACCTCCCTAGTTACATTCCAACCATTCTTTACTATCTAGTTATCTAATACAACCTAATAACTAGTTGGATGAGAACTAAAATGAAGTCAGCGTATGTGTGGTATTTTGATAGCCATACCACAGCATGAAGCCCCTTACATGCTAAAAAGTAGGTAATAAATAAAAGTACAAGTCACTCAATCATCTACCATACCTAATCAATCATCTCCCATGCTTTCTTGGTTGATTGATTTGACTTGGCTGACTTTCTTCACCTACTCCACCATCCACTTGTCCTCCTTTTTCTTTTCTCTTTTTTTTATTTTAATTTTTGAAATCAGCCTTGGTATTGGGCTGATTTGGCTTCTTATTGGCAAAATACTTGGGAATAGTAATGAAATAGTTGTTTGGGCTTGGGCTATGTGCCATCATAGTTGGTTGAACTTGGGTTGGATAAGCTACCATAATTTGTTGTGTTTGGGCTAAAGGTGTCACCATGCAAGCATGGGCTGGTACTTCCACTTATTTCTCATATTCAGCTAACTAATTTCATCCAAGTTAAGAGTGTTTTGTGATCCCCTAACTTAGAAAAATTAATTAGTGAAATATTATTATTAGATGCTCCTGTATCATCCTCCTCATATTGGGAGGGCTCCACCTCTTCCGCATAGGGCTCATCATGAAGGTAAGGGAGTAGATCACCCACATTAAATGTGTTTGATATATTTCCCTTATCTGGTGATATCTCAAGCCGATAAGCATTACTTCCAATCTTATCAAGAACTGTAAATGGTCCATCACTTCCTGGTATAAGGTTGTTTTTTCTTCTGGATGGAAACCTTTCCTTTCTAAGATGTAGCCACACGAGATCTCCTAGTTCAAAACTTTGTTCCCTTCTTTGTTAGTTAGCCTTCCTTTTATGTATTTCATTAACTTTCTAAATTCTTGCTCTAACTTGCTCGTGTAATTTCTTGAAGGATTGAATTCTATCTTTGGCTTCAAAATTTGTTTAGGCCTTGATAGGAAGAGGAATGAGCTCGATGGGAGTGATAGGGTTGACACCATACACGATCTCAAAAGATGAATGGACGATTGTGAATGTGGGGGACCTATTGTATGCAAATTCGGCGTGAGAAATCTTAAGGTCCCAATCCTTGATGGATTTGTGCACCAAGCTGCGCAAGATAGTAGTCAGAGTCCATTTGGTGACTTCGGTTTGGCCATCCGTTTGTGGGTGGTAAGCGGTGCTAAATAGAAGTTTAGTACAACCAACCTCCACAAAGTTTTCTAGAAATAGCTAAGTAACTTGGTACCCTTATCCGAGACAATGGACTTAGGAATACCATACAACTTTACTATTTCTTTAAAAATTAGATCGGCAACATAAGAGGCATCATCCGTCTTATGACAAGGGACGAAGTGAGCTATCTTAGAAAACTGATCCACCGCTACCATAATGGCTTCATTTTTCCTTTGAGTTCTAGCAAAGCCACTATGAAGTCCATACTCACATGGTCCCAAGGTTGATGAGGGACTGGTAATGGAGTGTAAAGTCCTTAGTGGAAGTGACTCTTGGACTTTTGGCATGTAGCACATCTAACTATGACTCTATGTACATCACTTATCATTTTAGGCCAATAGAAGTGCTCCTAAAGTACTTCATAGGTCTTGTTGATCCCAAAATGTCTAGCTAGCCCACCTCCATATGATTCTCGTATCAATAGCTCTCGAATGGGACTCTTCGGGATGCAAAGCTTGGTATTCTTGAAGAGGAATCCATCTTGTATGACATAGGGGATTCAAAGCTTTTCTTGGTCTTCAAGGTAGCTTAAAAAGTCTTCATCCTCCTTTTATAACTCCTTCAAGCATCCAAAACCTAAGACTCGAGCTTCTAATAGGGACAACATACAATGCCTTCTAGAGAGAGCATCAGCTACTACATTGATCTTGCCACTCTTGTTTTTTGCTACAAAAGAGAAGGATTGTAAAAACTCTATCCACCTAGCATGACTAGGGTTGAGCTTATTTTTCCCATTTACATACTTCAAAGACTCATGATCAGTGTGTAATATAATGTGTGTGAGCCTTAGATAATGAGATCAATGATCTAGAGCCCTAATGATAGCATAAAACTCCTTGTCATATATGTTGTAGTTAGATCTTGATCCATTGAGCTTCTCATTAAAATAAGCTATTTGCTTGCCTTCTTGTAGTAGGACCGCTCTAATCCTGACTCCACTTGCATCATATTCAACTTAAAAAACTTTAGAAAAATTTGGTAACCTTAAGATGGGGGCCTCACTTTGCTTGATCACATCAAATGCTTCTTGGGCTGCAAGTGTCCACTTGAATTCTCCCTTCTTGAGACACTCTGTGGTAGGGGCCAAAAGAGTGCTAAATCCTTTTATGAACCTCCTATAAAATGAGGCAAGTCCATGAAAGGATCAAACGTGGGTATTGGCCATGACCTTATTGCCTCCACCTTTGACTCATCCATTGAAATACCATCCTTAGATACAACAAACCCTAGGAAAGTGACTTTTGGTACAAAAAAGTCACACTTCTCTAACTTCCCATACAACTTGTTATTCCTAAGGGTAAAAAACACAAGCCTTAAATGCTTTACATGATCTTCACTACTAGAGGAGTATACAAGTATATCATCAAAGTATACTACAACAAATTTAGAGATAAAGGACCTAAGGACTTCATCCATGAGCCTCATAAAGGTGCTGGGTGCATTTGAGAGACCAAAAGGCATCACCATCCATTCATATAATCCTCCATTAGTCTTGAAGGCGGTCTTCCATTCATCTCCCTCCTTTACTCTAATATGGTAGTATCCGCTCCTCAAATCAATCTTTGAGAATACACAAGCCCCATGTAAGCAATCTAAAACATCATCAAGTCTAGGTATAGGATACCTATACTTGATGGTGATATTGTTGATAACTCTACTATCAACACACATCCTCATACTTCCATCCTTCTTTGGTACCAAAAGGGCCGGTACCGCACAAGGGTAAGGGATTCTCTGATGAACCCTTATTGCAACAAATCTTCAACTTGCCTTTGTAACTCCCTAGCCTCCTTAGGATTTATACCTATATCTAGGCTTGTTTGGGAGTTTAGCACCAGGGACCAAGTCAATTTGGTGCTCAATTCCCCTTAAGGGGGTAGCTCACTAGGTAGATCATTTAGGAAGACATCGCCAAATTCTCCTAGCAAAGGTTTGACCCGTGGGTCACTTCCTCCACTTCCTTCATTATCTTCAAGCAACAATAAAAAAATACATGAGCTTCCCCTTGGCTAGCACCTTGTTTATCCCCTTGCTATCTAGAAATAAGGTCTTCTTCTTTTCGGTTTCTTCCCTAACAAGTGAGGAACAAGGACTAAGGGGTGTGAGTACAATGTTTTTTTTTTTGCAAATTTCAAACAATAAGTGTTCCTCCTACCATCATATTTGACATGCCTATCATATTGCCATGGTCTTTCTAGCAATAGATGACAAGTGTCCATTAGGACCACATCACATACCACATTATCTTGGTAGGTTTTTCCAATGGAAAAATGAACTACAACTTTCTTGGTCACTCCAACCATGCTTCCATTATTAAGCCATTGTAGCTTATATGGTCTGGCATGTTGAGTGGTAGGCAAGTTAAGTTTCTCTACAAGTATGCAAGAAGCTACATTAGCACAACTACCTCCATCAATAATAAGGAAACATACCTTACCAAGGATCGTGCACTTGGTTTGAAATATATTCTCCCGTTATGTCTCCTCCTTCACAAACTCCTTGGTGTGAAATACCCTTCTAACCATTAGAGCTTCTCCTACATCAGGGGGTGCCTCTTCCCGCTCTTCCTCCTCCTTATGGTCCTATTTGGTCTCTTCCATTTCTACCTCATGAGATGCCTCCTCTAAGTCTAAAAGAGTCATAGCTCTTTTGTTGGGACACTTGTTTTGATAGTGCCCTAGGCCTTGACACTTAAAGCACCTTATAGGCTTTGGTTTCTTAGGTTCAAACCTAACACCTTTCCCCTTGTCCTTCACTTCAACATTTTGAAAGGGAGGGGATGGCTTAGATGATGAGGGGCCTTCTTTGTAAGTGTTGGGAGAAAACCTTCCTTGAGGAAACTTTGGTCCTCTCTTCTCCTTCTTATGCTTCTCCACCTTAGTGGCTAGATGAAAAAGCTCATCTAAGGTGTAGTGCTTGTGTAACTCCACCTTGCATACAATGTAACTCCTTAATCCTCCAAGGAAACGTGACATTGTGTGCTCCTCTACATCATCTAACTCCAACCTCATCTTTAACCGCTCAAACTCCTTGATGTATTCTTCAACACTCATTGACCCTTGCCTCAAGGAGGACATCTTGTTGTAGAGGTTTTGATTGTAGGATGAGGGTAAAAACCTTTCCCTCAAAAGCTTCTTCATCTTCAACTAAGATTTCACCATAAAATTCTCCTTCTTTCTCCTTTGGTGAGTAAGGCTTTCCCACCATAGGGAGGCATGTCCCTTGAGTTTAAGGATTGCAATCCTAAAGCTCTTCTCATCATTATAGCCTTTTGCTTTAAACATCCTAGAGCACCTCAACTCCCACTCTTGGAAATCTTTTGGATTAAGCGATCCATCAAACTCGGGCACTTCGGCTTTGATGTCATGAAAAGGATCTCTCCTTTCATGTCTCCTTCTTCTATCACGTGGGAAATCACTTGGTGATGAGTTGGAATTTCTAGCATCATTACTTATGCTAGATCCAACCACCTCATATTGGTGAAATTGGGGTCTTCTTCTCAGCCGTGGGGAAGTATTTGGGCATGGAGTGTTATGGTTTTGCATGAGATTCTCCAAAATGCCAAGAACTCTTCTCATGTCATTTTGTAGGTTTTCAATGGCTCGGTCTCTTCTCAAGTTTTGCGCCTCTTCAAGGCTCAAGCCTCTTGAGATTTGTTCATCACCTATAGTTGCTTGAGTTTGAAGAAGAGATCAATAGAGAAAGATAATGTGCTTGGTTAGGAGAGGTTAACTTGGGCTTGAAAATTATGGTGGGTGGCTAGAAAATTTTTTGTGAAGTGTTTGGGCCTAAAAAGGGTAAAGAAGGAAGAGAGGAGATAAAAATTATCCTAAATTCTTAACCTTAAGCTCTGATACCAATTTGATGCATATGCTAAATAACTTGGCACATGCTTAATGGAAGATGGTGACTTATAGGATAAGTGACCACCGAAATTTAAATTGGAGTAAAAGATGAGGAGTATGATAATATATGATCTAAGGTAGCCAAAGACCAAACACTCAGAACTACCACTCAAGATTTCAACACTTGAGATAGAAGTTATGAGAATTTTCACTCAAAACAAAGTTTTCCCTCAACTTTGTAGAGAGGGGCTTAAGGGAGCTCGAAAATATGATATGTAATTCAAGGGGGTAGTGTGTTCCATTGTGTTAAGGCTACCCATATTTATAGTGGCAGCCAGGGTTACAAAAAGTCCATTATACCCATACCCTTTACCTACCTAGTTACATTCCAACTATTCTTTACTATGTAGTTATCTAATACAACCTAACAACTAGTTGGATGAGAACTAAAATGAGGTCAGCCTATATGTGGTATTTTGATAGCCATACCACAACATGGAGCCCCTTACATGCTAAAAAGTAGGTAATAAATAAAAATACATGTCACTCAATCATCCCTATACCTAATTAATCATCTCCCATACTTTATTGGCTGATTGATTTGACTTGGCTGACTGTCTTCACTTACTCCACCATCCACTTGTCCTCCTTTTTCTTTTCTCTCTCTTTTTTTTAATTTTAATTTTTGAAATCAGCCTAGGTTTTGGGCTGATTTGGCTTCTTAATGGCAAAATACTTGGAAATAGTAATAAAATAGTTGTTTGGGCTTGGGCTTGATGTGCCATCATAGTTGGTTAGGCTTGGGTTGGATAAGCTACCATAATTTGTTGTGTTTGGGCTGAAGGTGTCAGCATGCAAGCATGGGCTGGTACTTCCACTTATTTCTCATATTCATCTAATTAATTTTATCCAAGTTAAGAGTGTTTTGTGATCCCCTAACTTAGAAAAATTAATTAGAGAAATATTATTATGAGATGTTCCTACATCATCTAATGTTGGCGATTAAGTCATTTTTGGCCTTATAATTAACATGTATTAGGTATTGGTTGTACATCTTTTAATGTTCGTTGTGGTATAACACCCGCTATTTTTTATAATTGCTTCCTCTTAACAAAATTTTTAAATAGTAAATGTGGGTGTGTTATAGTAGAAAATTTAACTTATTAGCTTTTACAAGGTAACTAACTTGTTAACTTATCTAGATATATAGGAACTAAGTATAATATGACCTTAGAGCAAGCAATAAAACCATGATTGTAGTTGCAGTGTCACAATTGTTGTATGTCCCTCCTTTGGTGGAAGAGAAATAATGGTGTTTTAGTTTTTACCAAAAATATTGGTGGATAAGAAGAAATTTATGGTGCAAAAAAAAAACTTCTCTATTAAAGGAGAAAAAAAAGGAATAACAAAAGGGGAGAATGCACAAGAGGAATTGATGGAAAGTAAATAAACTATACCAAAATTACTAAAAATATTGGCTATAAAATCCATTGTGTTCATTTGTTTCTCTGCAATATAGCATAAAAAGCAAAAACATATAAGAGTTTTTAAGAGATACAGAGCCTCATGCAAGTGAGAGAAAATTAAGAGAGTGTTTAGCCACCATAGGGATGTAAACGGGGCAGGTTCGGGTCGGGTATTACCATACCCGTATCCGTACCCGATAAGAAAATCCGTACCCGAATCCGTACCCGTACCCGAACGGATATCCGTTGACATATCCGTATCCGTATCCGTTGGATATCCATTACCCGACGGATTATCCGTTTACCCGTTAATGAATATTGTCCAACGGATAAATCCATTACCCGACGGATAAACCCATTTATAGTTAAGCCAAAAGACAATTTTAACCTTAATTTATACTATATTTATTTTAAAATTAAGGGTAAAAGGGTAATTATATATCGGGTAAACGGGTACGGATATGGATACGGGTATGGTTACGGGTACGGGTATGGATATCCCATACCCGTATCCGTACCCGAACCCGACGGATATTTTTTTCTATCCTCCATATCCGTATCCATATCCGTTTATCCATATCCGTTTAAGTATCCGTCGGATAAAATCCGTCGGGTTTCGGGTAATACCCGCCCCGTTTACATCCCTAAGCCACCAGTGTTTGGTGAGATTATTATTTCATTCCCAAAATTTTGATAATAACATATTTGTTTATTCTATTATCCCATTTTAATTGCACTTGTGTGGGAAAAATCTAATCCTAGATTATTTAATTATCCATTGGCCTTATATTAGGCAACCTTATTTGTCATCTTTCCCAATAGCAATATCATAGTTTCGTGAATGTTATTTAATATATTGCAGTATGATTTTTTTCACAATAAATATAAAAATATTAGTAAAATATCAATAAATATTCGTCAATAAATATGTGAAATGGTGAAGCTATCAAGTGTTGCCAATTTTATGGATCAGTTGACTTAAAATCTGATAAATTACGTATTGAGTTTGACATTTAATTATATGCATCAGAGGTTATGAAATTTGAAATTCATACCTATGGAAGGTCAATGGGGTAACTTGAGTCTAGTTATAGGACGTAATAAAAAAGGGAGGGGGGGGGGGTTAAAAGGCATATTAACAATATTAGAGCAACTATGAGTATTACAGGAAAGAAAGCAATCATCCTTTAGGCTCGTTCGAACTCAAAATATGCGAGGAATGTTTGCTAGTTGAATTGACCCTCCTAAAGCGTAATTTGGTCAGCCAAAAGTCTTTAAAATGACCTTGCCATGGTATAAAAGTGGTTTGTAGATGATACTCCTACCAGTTATTGATTCACACGTAAAAGGACACAACATGGCTGATGCATGTGTCTTGTTTGTGTGGCAAATAGCATGTTGAAAAAGGGGCCCCCATAACATCCATAAAATCTTACTCCAATGTGTTTGTGGCAGCCAATGAAAATGATATCTCCATGACTGATAACGACTGGAATAAGATAAGCACCTAAGCTCCCTTGGTCTATGAAAACGCACAAAAAATGATTGATGGTTTGCTTCTTCATATTGTTAAATATACTTGAATTAAAATGCGGCACATGAGATTTGAGAAATGCTAAAAAAAGAGATGTGGGAGTCCGTTCGTGAGCTCCGATCAAGCAATTTTCAAGCCATCCAGGATTTACGCAAGTAGAGGCTGTAGGTTTAGAGCCATTAATTATTCCAAGTAAGGACTTTGTATCCTTTAATTTAGAAAGAAAAATTAATGATTGAAGCTTTGATCATTTGTGCTAGATGCTCCCGCATCAAAATCCATCAAACTTTTGCATCACAGTGCTAAATTCTCAAAAAAATAAAAATAAAAATACAAGGGTTAAGGAGCTGGGTTCAGTTCAATTTTTCTTTTTAGCCGCCAACATAGTTTTAGTTATCCATATTCGATAAATTAGACGAGGCATAACATAAAAATAGGAATTATTGACATAAAAGTTCACATCAATTATTTTTTTTAATGAATTCTGAGATATCTTTTTCATAATAAGTAGGGCCAATTTGAAAATTTACTATTGTCCATCCTCCTACAATATCCTTGAATTTAAAACTAATATTCAGTAAATAGTTGACTTATATGCCACAGCGCTTATCTCTTCCGAAACGGCGCATCGATTCAGTGCCTTGCGGTTGCTGATAGGATATTCTCAATTATTAAGCCAGACACGGTAGACGTAAGGAAACAGAGAGAAAGTGAAGGGAGAAGAGGGTGGCTGTCTTATAAAAAGGCGCCATTTAATTATTTGTTTTGTTTTGCCAGAGCGAACGGCAAGCAACGGCAGTCTCGTTGGAGCAGGGTATGTTCCTGACTACTTTTTGTCTGTCGCCCACCTCCTAGAGCGAAAAAGATCTTGTACTTTCCTGCCAAAAGTCGGAAGGAAAAAGGCGCAGTTAATTCTTTTTCACAATTTTTAGAAATTAAAATTTCTAATCTCTGCTCCGTAGTTTTCTCTACAGTTAGTTACGTCTACCTTTAATGTAGATTCAATCGAAAAAGATATGCAGCAGTCAATTCCATATTTTTAATTAATTTTTGTATTTCCTCTATTAATTTTTGTTAACTAATTTGAAGCTGAAAGAAGCTGTAGATCCAGCTCGAATATGTCGTGTGTCTGTTGTCATCTTTATTTTTAGTGAACCTAAGGAGCCTTTGATTATGATTTCTTTTTGTATTGTATATTTCCAGAGGCGTTTGAGCGGAAAAATTTGGTAACGAGAAAGGAAGGAGATAAACCTAGCAAGTATATTAGATAAAATAAAAATTTGTGGAGATGAAGGATTCAGTGTCAGAGCAGAGTTTTTACATTGAAAGCGATGAAGAAGATGCAGATCAAGAGAAGTTCTTCAATGAAGAACATGAAGATGATGATAATTCCGATTCCGATTCATCGAATGCTTCCTTGGGTGATCGACAACAGAGTAAATCCAATTCTATTAATACATCTTGGCCTCAAAGTTACAGGTTAATATTACTTTAATTTCTATCTCAGTATCATCGGTATTATCATTACCATCATCATTATAATTTTTATTATTTTGCTGGATGAATAATATTACTTACTTATTTACTTGTAGCACCAACTTTATTACCTACCGATTTGTTTTTCGCATTTTCCTTTTATTTTTTCCGAGTTTCTATTTTATTTATTTTTAAGAAAACCTATTCTGCAGTATCTAGCCGTTTGTGAAATGGTCTTGGTCGTAGTGCCATATGTGGTTTTATTTCTTCTCTAAAAGTGATGGTGTGCGGTGATTCTTCGAGTTTCGAAAGGTGTTCTGTTTGTCGCTGGACACCTTTTCATTGCTTGGATTTTATTTTTATTATTACTATTAAGATTAGACTGACTAGTTGTTTAAGTGCGGGTTCGGAGATATTTGGTTGTTAATATTTTAACTGGTGTACTCCTTCCTTCCTTTGTTTATGGCACAGGCAATCCATTGATTTATATGGCAGTGTACCGTCCCCAAGTATTGGTTTTCTAGGAACTCCCTCGTTGACCAGGCTCGGTAGTTCCTTCCTCTCCTCATCACTAAGACTCAGACATACCCCTGAGGTTTTGAAGCCACTTTTGCCAACAACAGCTGCCGGGGAGCCACAACTGAGACAAAGTTCTCATTCCTTACTCCCTCCTGTTTCATCACGGAAGTCATCTGTTGCGAAAAGGGCTGGTTCTGAGTATACACCCTCTTCCCGAGTTGCTCATCATGAAATCCCTTCTTCTCGACGTAGCTCGTTTGGTCAGGCTGTGATGAATGGTGAGTTATTTTATTGCACTTATATTGATCGACCCCTCTTTCTGACTCTTCCACTCGCTTGTTTTTTCTTTCCCCCTAGATCCTGCTAAATTCCATGCAAAGTTTGGTCTGTTTTTGGTTTGTTGTAGATTTAATTTCATAGTTGTGATGTTGCTTCCGGGGGTGGTTTAATTGCTTGTGCTGTTATGCTTAAGCTTCGTGTGGACATGAGCTCATCTGTGAACTTCCTACTAACACACTTCGACATCTATACTACTAGCCACTTCCCATGTTTTTTTGTTTTGTTTTGTTGTTGTCTTATCTTCTAAGTTTTATGTAAGGCTAGCAATCAAGAGTTGCGTGCAAAGCCAAACATGCTGTCAATTAAGTAGTCTCCACCTTGATCTATAATTTCTGTACATTGAAACCTCTTCTGGAACTTCCTTAAATGAGTGGAGAAGAATAAACATCATTGGGAGGCTTGTTTGTTTTTCCATAGTGCTGTTGTCGATCATGTGTGCTTCTATCAGTACATGCGCCTGACCTCCCCCTACAGTGAAGCATCAATTTTCTTGGTCCATAGAGACAATCATGCAGCATTCTAGTAAGTTCTACAATTATCTGCAAAAGAATTTGCTCACGGATTCCTTTCCTGCGAATTTGGTCCATGTCATGCTCATCTTTTCTTCATGTATAGTTACATGTGTGGTTTTGGTGTCTTTGCTTCTCATGTCAGATTTGCTAAAAAGCCACACGAGGATTAAATTTTCATGTAAGTGGGATCTTCGGAAAATGATTAATCAACTTACAATAAAGGTTGCTAAATCATTATGAATTGGGCACATGTTGAATGCATGTGAACATCTATTTAGAAACATATAGTGGTGCCTTTTCATGTCATTGTTCAAAAATAAAGAAAGCTAGATGTGTTCCATCCTTGTAACACCGCTACTTCTCAATCTCCTCAGCCAGGAGATTGGCCGGCAAAAAAGTTGCATAAATGTCAACCTTTTATAGATTCCAGTTTGAAGTGAAAAGACTGCGGTCCCTCACTTTCCATGCTTTCTGCATACATTTTGCGTGAGCAGGAGCCAAGCCTTTGCATCACAATAACAATGATTATGGGTGTATGAAAGAATGCTATCCAATCAGAGTTGTAAAGAAAAAAGAAAGTGGAAATGATAAATAAAATACTTAAAAGGTTTTAGTCTTGGTCCTGTGTTCAACAAATAGCGTTGTGTCTGATAGTAAGTTAATAGATATTATGCTTTAGTTTTGAACAAGATTACTAATGTTCTTAATTTCAATATGCCATAACAGGCATGAATGTCTTATGTGGAGTTGGAATTCTTTCCACTTCATATGCTGTCAAGGAAGGAGGATGGCTTAGCCTCTCTGTACTATTCATTTTTGCTCTTCTTTCTTTCTACACTGGGATCCTATTGCGGCGCTGTCTTGACAGTGCACCTGGATTGGAGACTTATCCAGACATTGGCCAAGCTGCCTTTGGGAAGACTGGACGAATTACTGTTTCGGTATGTCTTGCTATATATCTCATTTTTGATATGGTTAATAGATATTATATTATTATTAAGGACAAAGAATAAACTTGAGAGATCATTATTTATTTATTGATTCATTCTAGTGAAATGTATCATTATCAGTTGTAGCAGGAACTTAAAAAAAAAACATACCAGTTGCGGTTTCCATATCGGTTTTGATATCATTATCAGGACATGGCCAAAATTAAATAATATGTATTTTAACAAATACCGTTACACTGATTTTTTATTTATTTTTCACAAAATATTATTTGAAGCCAAAAGTCTAACTTATAATTTTCTGTGCTATAATGGATTCATTTAAATTGTTACTAATTTGTTATAAGCTCATTTTTACCAACAAGACGTTTTTAAAAGAAAAATAAAACTAGTTCTTATCTTATGTATGTTTATTACAAAGAATGCTATGGACCCAAATACAAAAAACAAATCAAAACTAAAATTTATCTAAAAATGCTATTTACTAATTTTTTTATTGATAATTAGATAATTTAAACGAAAAATAATATTAAATGAAAGAAAATTATGGTACAAAAAAAGTATAAAAAAATTAATATTATAATGATAACAATAATGATGATGATGATAATACTATTAATAAATTATTATATTATTTTTTTCCAGAATTATATTTTATTTGATATTGATTATAGTTGGTATTAGTTAATTATCAATAATAAATGAAATTAATTCATTAATATGTATAATTTTTGGATAAATTTGGTTTTGAGTTTGGTTTTTGCATTTGGGTCAATAGCATTACTGATTTATTAAGTAAGTACATTTAATAATAAATTTTTAAATTTGTTTTATGAAGTAAATTTATTAGTTTTACAAGGAAATTAATTTAATAATGTGTACTAACTGAAAGATCATTTTTAATGTTGGTTGCTATTCGATATTTGGCAGATGTAATAATGGGATGGGTGTGAAATAGTTTCTATATCTTTTCTTGCCAATATTTTGTTTGGACTGGTCTAAAGTCTGATGCGTATTGCATATTGGCCCATATTGTTTCGAGAATGAGTAGTTCATTATGAGAACTTCCTATTGTTAGGTCTGTGTTCTCCTAATCTTATTTTTAATGATATGTTACTATCTCAATGTCTGATCTTATTGGTGTCAATGTGACATATATATATTTTTTTATCTTATTATTGTTATCATTATCATAATTATAATAGTAATTATTATTCATAAGTTTTAATAATAATTATAAATAATTAATAATAATATTTAATAACATCATTATTAATATTAATATCAATAATATATAAAGTTATATTATTATTAAGGTGATATTAATTATGATCATATATGAATAATTAATAATCAATATTAGTAGCAGCTAATAATGTTAAGAATTATTCAATCATAATAATAATAATAATTATAATTGGAAGTTATTAATATTAATATTACGATTATCACTATGAATAATTAACAATAATAGATCATTATTAAAAATAATAAGGGATAAGTGATTCGTGAATTAATAATAATAAATAGGAATATTTATTTTAAAAATAATTAATAATAAATAAAATTATATTAATATGAATGATATTAATCATAATTAGTAATAAATCATAATAATAATATGAATAATAATTTTAAAATTTATAATAATAAGATTGACATGAATAATAATTTGTAAAAATTAATAATATTTTATTATTATTATGAAGGTAATAATTATAAGTAATATTTAGTGGTAATACCCAAATAATTAATTAATATTGAAAGTAAGTTGTTAATACTGTTAATAAGAATTAATGATAAATAATTATATCAATAAGAATAATTTTAATCATGACTATAAAGAAGAAGAAGAATTAATAATAACTATTATTTTTATTAGTTCAATACTACGAATAAGAATAATAATCACTAATGGTTATTTATAATCATAAATGTAAATAATTCTTTTCAATAATAATTAATCATGATTAAAATCATATTATTGCAAAGAATATTTATCCTAATTATGAATGAATAGTTAATAAGAATAATGCTAATTTTATATAGTAATAATATAATAATGGTTTTTATTATAAATGATTATAAAAATACTTTATTGTTGTTATTATGCCAACATGAGTAGGAATATGAATAAAATAATTGTTTAATAAAAGTATATATGACTTATAATTTGTATTTATAATTGATAATGATGAAGATGGTATTAACAAATAAAATTAATCATTATTATAAATAAATAATAATGAATATTTATTATTACTAGTTAATAATAATATTTTATTACTTTTATAAGATAATACTAGTTACTGTCATAATAATTTTCTCTAAAATAATTTATTAATATTAATTTATGTGAATTATTATTTTAAATAATAAGTAGTAATGATACAAATGATATTACGAATAATACTAATCGTAATTATAAATAAATAATTATAATTAGTATTAATTATTATTTGTTATTAATAATTATTATTACTTTTGTTATTATAAGTTGAGAATAAGTTGAGGACATTACCTAAATGTTGTCATTTGTAATATTTTGGCAGTAATTCCGTTTTCTTTTGGAGGACATCACTCATCATATCTTATGGTAAATGGGATAACATGTTCAATTGTAGAACTTTTTTACTTGACCCCCTATCACCTTTGCTCTCTTGGTTCCTCGCCCCCCCCCCCCACCCCATCTCATAATTTTAATATACGGAATTAACTATTGCTTACTATGGCTGCTTTCTCTGCTGGTTTATTATTTGCAGATAATTCTATACGCGGAGCTTTACGTAAGTCCAGCTTTCTCTAGCTTTTAGCAGAATCTGTGGTTTTCAATATTATACAGTTACTTGTTTTCTTATTAGTTTGAGGTTTTGTTCTTTACTGAATATGTCAGTCCAATATTTATTGATTTTGGGCCCAACATTTTTGAGTTTACTGCCACTCTTTCACTTGCATTATCATGTTCTTGTGACTATGCATTCATTTTTCTAGTTGTCTTTGGGCGCTTCTAGCGCTGGAGCTCTATATTTTAAATAATACGGAGAAATTAGCTTGTGGTCCCCCATGTTCACATCAATTAGATTTAGAGTATCTCTGGCGAGATTGGATGAAAACATTGAAAGTTGAAAGATTAGAAGTTAAACGAAGATTGAAAGTTGAAAAACTCTGAAGCTATTCTAATAATTAGTTTATGAAAAAGGAGCGGTTCAGCTCAAAGAATTTTTTTATCCAAATACTATAAGCTTTTTAACTCAATAAGCTTTTCATCCAAATAAAACCTTTCTTCTTCTTTTTTCTCTTTTTTCTTCTTGGGGAAAGTATTTTTTTTTAAAGGTTCAATTAAACCTACATATCCAAATATAAATTTCTATTTAGTTGATTGTTATTAGGGGTATTCAATGGGTCGTGATTGCGGTCGGATGTCGCAGTATCGGAGTGTCGCAAATAATATTTTATATGTCGCGGTTGTCACGGCGTGATTTTTTAATTCTTTTACACAACAAATATCGGCTAATATAAGCCAATATTGGTAAAATATCGGCTAATATAAGCCAATATTGGTAAAATATCGGCGGATATTCGAAATTTTGTCGATATCGCGGCGATAAATATATGATTTTCTGAAACGGCCGCACTTTTGGAATTTCGTGTTGCGGCTAACACAAAAACTGTGAAATTACTTCCGATACGCAATTGTGGTACCGATATTTTATTGTATGATATAACCTAACACATAAAAATAGACTTACGGGTTAGATGGGTTAGGTTAATATTTGGTGAAGGTTCACGTAGGTTAGCCCATAATGACTTATAAACTAAGGTGGGCTAGTATGGATTAATCCATAGGTTGCCATGAGTTATCATGGACCAAACATTATTACTTTTACCGTACCAAAATTGCCACTACCAAAACTTTATTTAATCAGACTTGACTCATCCAACCCAACTCCTCAACCTGACTTCGCTTAAGCCCGCTTGCCCCAACCTGATTCGTCCTAGGCCCACCCACCCTAATCGAGCCCACCTTATCTTGACTCCTCAAGGCTTATCTCTCCTAACCCTACTCCTTCTAGCTTACCTAGATTGAACCCGACATAGGTCTAACCTGCTTCAACTCCTCCAATGCGGTCTTACCTTGTTAGGGCTTGTCCTATCTCAACTTCTCAAGACCCACCCCATCTAACCCAACTCCTCCCAGCTCATCATGATCTAACTTGACATGGGCCTACCCCACCTCAACTTCAGCCACTGGGCTTGACTGTACCGAGCCCTCCCACCCCAACCAAGTCCACCCTATCTCAACTCTTCAAAGCCCACCTTGCCTAACTCGACTCCTCTTGTCTCACTTAGATCCAACCCGATATGGGCTTGCAATGCCTCAACTCCTCCTACCCTACACCTCCTGCCCGCCCTAACTCATCTCCACCCTAATTCGACCCAACTGCTTGGGCTCACTCATTCTGGAATCTGTCGAGCCCGCTTGTCATAACTGGAATCCTCCCGACTCTCCTTAGTTTGATCCATTAGTTTTCAACTCCTACCAAATCGGTTAGAGTGTGGTTGGCCTGGTTGGGTATTGTTGTGATAGTGGTGGTCATGTAGAAGTGTTGCTTGCATATTAAAAAGTGGCAGAGGTGGAGGTAGTGTTGAATCAATAAAAAATTAAAATAAATAAAAAAGTGACATTGGTGGTGGTGGTAGAAGGGGTGGTAATAGGTTAGTTTGTGTATATATTAACCCACGGTAACTCGTGGTAAACCCGGGTAACCTATAGGTTACGATAGGTTGGGTTGAAAACATATAATAAAATATCAATACTGCAATTGCGTATCTACTGTAATTTTACGGTTTTTGAATTAGTTGCAAAGCGAAATTTCTGAAACACAACCATTTCAGAAAATTACATATTTAACGCTGTGATATTGGCGAAATATTAGATATCGGCCAATATTTTTCTGACATTTGTTGCAAAAAATAAAAAATCACCTAACAACATATAAAATATCCTTCGTGATACCCTTATATAGCGACCATAACCGCGACTGTAGTTTTATTGCTTGGTTGAAAACTATTAATCAGTTGTTCCAACCTATCGTGGGTTGGGTCATGGGTTATGGATTAAGATATTATGGGTTGTGTGGAACCATGACTTCCCATTTGAACAAGTCTAATTGTAATAATCCTCTCTGCCAGCATTTAATTAGAAATATCAATATCAATTGTACAGAGACCTTGTCTAACATCTGTGCAAGTAATGTTTTAGAGAGAATATTGAAGATGAAAAAGAATGCCTTGCTGCATCGATTCTTGGCTTTCCTACAATGCGGCATCCATTTCGTTGTCAAATGAAACTAACGTTTTGAGGGTAATGACTTTACAATTAACTCAACTTGGTGCATTAATAGGGGTTTTCAAAATTAAATAACGATAATGATAATTATCATAGAAAATTGAACAAAGTGTCAGGAAATTGGGAAAAGGTTCATTAGTCTGACTTTATTCACTAGTCTCATTTTTTGTACAATTCTCTCTATTTTGGGGTGTCATCATATGGTTGCAAGATTATGTTTATTAGTAACATGTTTCACTCCAATTACCATGACTCTGATCACAAATGAAATTTATTTCCCACTGTTGCTTATATTTATTGGAATAATTTGGTGAAATTAGCTAAAATTGTTTGGGCAAATCATACCACTTTATGAGGAGTCATGGTTACCTGATGCTACTTTACCACTTTGAGTAATTGTTCAGAACACGGAATGGAGCAAGTAAATTAGGGCGTGTAGTTACCTGATACTACTTTACCAGGAATCAGATATCTTGTAATTGTTCAGAACACGGAATGAAGCAAGTAAAATAGAGCTTGTAGTTACTTGATACTATATATTTGAATTAATTATGCTAAGAATTCCACGTGAACTTATCAATATTGTCCTTTCAGGCTTGCTGCGTGGAGTACATAATACTGGAGAGTGACAACTTATCTTCACTTTTTCCAAATGCCCATTTGAATTTGGGCTGGTATGAGTTGGATTCACGTTACCTATTTGCATTAATAACAATGCTAGCAGTGCTTCCTACATGTTGGCTGCGAGACCTTAGTGTATTGAGTTACATATCTGGTGCGTACATAACTTCCTTGGTTATAATATCTTCATTCAGACTTGTTAATCCCCCCCCCCCCAAAACCCCCCACGCGGCCTGTCCGTCTCTCAATATCCGACACTAGATTTCTATGGGTGACCATTTCTTCCTTTTCTGAAACCCTGCATCCAGTATAAATGCTTCTTTAAATTATTCTCGTAGCCCATTTATGTAGATTTCAATCTGTATGCCTCGTTTCCCTCTTTTAAGGCAAGAATGATTTCGCTGAGCAGTCTGCAGAGCGTATTTTGTTATGAAGGGCTTTTGTGGGAATTGACAATGTGATTAAGAAATTGTTATATGATAACTTAGGATAGGTCTTCACATCTCTAAGTTCTCTTAGCGTACTTGTATATTGTTTCCTTGATTGCAGTTGGCGGTGTCATTGCGTCGATAGTGGTTGTCCTGTGTCTATTTTGGGTCGGTTTGGTGGATGGTGTGGGTAACTACAACAGCGGCTCAACGTTAAATCTCACAACTCTTCCAGTAGCTCTTGGGCTCTATGGTTATTGCTACTCAGGGCATGCTGTCTTTCCAAACATATATACTTCAATGGAAAAACCAAATCAGTTCCCAGTTGTTCTCTTGACTAGGTAATGTCTATCCATTGAACTCTCCTTTCATCATAAAGAACTCTGCTGGTAGTTGACTGACTTGTGTTGTTTGACACTTCTTCAAAGCCATGCATATTACCTATGAAGTCTCCTGTTTCCTCACTAGCAGGATAGTATATATTGTTGATGGAACGCTAACACTCGAATATTTATTTTTGATGCAGCTTTGCCATCTGCACTTTGTTATATGCTGGCGTAGCTGTGTTGGGATATCTGATGTTTGGTGAATCAACAATGTCACAGTTCACTCTTAACATGCCGAAAGATCTGGTTGCCTCCAAGATTGCTGTTTGGACTACGGTAAGAGGGTCACAATTTCTGCTTTCCTATCCGTTTCTGTAACAATCATCTCTCTATGCTCCTGTTCTGCTCCATCCCTCTTCGACAGTCTATTAGTGGGCTGAAGAAAACCCACTCTATGGGGAAAATTCTAATGAATATGGCCTGTCTTAGCACACTTTATAGCATCTAAAAGACTTGGTGGACTTTCTTATTGAGCATCGGCTTTTCTGAATGATAGTTTTCCTTTGGTTAGTCGCTAGTGCGGACGATGTTTTTAATTGAAGTAGTTCCTGTAAGCTGGCTTAATCTCCATAATTGCCTGCTGATTATTTTAACTTGTTCGTTTTGATTTTGTGTTTGCAGGTGGTGAACCCCTTTACCAAATATCCTTTTTTCTGTTTGATCATCCCCCCCCCCTGAGGCCTATAGTTGTTATCGTCTATAACCTCTTCAGAGACAATGAATAATAAAAACAATTTCATCGTCTTTAAAATATATAAATGGTATTGGTAGGGACTATTACACGGGTCTAGTAATTACTTGATGTATTTTGTCTGTTTCACTATTTGATGCTGGATAAAATTATGAATGATACGTATTTTTGAAAATACATTTTTGATTTCTACTCCTCTTGACTAGTTTTACCTTAATCAAGAATTACGTTTGCTCTGACCTTGTCCCCGGTAGCAATGAGTCTGGAGGAGTTGTTACCACCTCATCTTCTTAAATCTTACATGTATCCAGTTCTCATAAGGACGGCCCTTGTGATCTCTACCTTATTTGTCGGCCTCTCTATCCCCTTCTTTGGTAAGTTTCAAGTTTCAAATTACTTCTTTTATGATGCCTCATTTCTCGTGACGATGTTAAGTTCGCCATCATTTTATAGGTCTGGTGATGTCGCTGATTGGATCCTTCCTTACTATGCTCGTGGTCCGTTGCACTTCCTTTCTGTTTCCCTTCCGAGTTGATGTCTTCATTTCATCAAGCATTTGTTAATTCTGACCAACAAACACTGTTTTTGAACTACAGACCCTGATACTTCCTTGTGCTTGCTTTCTGAGCATCTTGAAGGGGAAATTCACTCGGCTTCAGGTGCGTCTAATCACCTGAATCGCTTTCTTGTTCCTGGCCGGCTTGTTCCGTTTTTATGCCGACGATCTTATGCTACTCTTTTTTTTTTTTTTTTTAACGTGTTATCGTTATTTTCTTTTCTTCCAGTGCTCGCTATGCATTTTGATTATCATCGTTGGAGTAGTCTCATCGGGCTTTGGAAGTTATTCTGCTCTCTCCAAGATTATTGAGAGTCTTCGACATTGAGGACATTTCATATTACGCATACAAATGTTAGTTTTTGTCATTTCTTTCCGGTCCAATCTGGATCCAGTTTTGGTTTTTGTATCTCGTTCACATTTATAATTTGTTTCTCATGTTTGTACTTTAAGGAAGTGTACTTCGTAATGTTCTTTTACTTCTCCCTTTCAAATGTTACCAATTTAGAAGTGATTGCTGTTGATCCACTCGTTTATGTTTTTAGGTGTTTCATGCTATAGATTGTGTGCGTAATTTTGGATCTTCGAAGTTCTATTTTTCTCAGTATTTATATTTACTTCTCTTATGGTCAGTGATTATATTATTAACGTAAATTAGCAGGATGTACATCTTATAATCCCAAGGGGCTGACTTGATATCTATACAACCAATAAGTCATCTATCTGTAGGAGGAATTATGTAAAGAACTATGAGAATTCACATATTTCACTAAACTCTATTGGTGGATGTTTTGTGCTCTTAAAAATTTTGAGATTCCGCCTCTTCCCCACATAGTATACCCATGCTCCTTGGGACCAAAGAAAAAAATCCTTGGTTTATGAAGAGTAAATATGTCTATCCAAAGAGAAAGGGCTGACTTAGATTTATGCATGCCTGCCTTGAGGTAGGAACGGCAATTAGACGGGTTTTATCCGTTAGATGTATAAATGGATATGGATACGGATATGAAGGAAGGGAAGAAATATTCGTTGGATTTGGATATAGATATGGGTAAGAAATCTTTAAATCCGTACTCGTACTCGCATCCGTTTACTCGATATGAAATTACATTTTTACCTAACCTTAAGAACATTTTCTAAGGTTAAAAGTGAAGATATGATTAAATTTTAACAATATAAGTATATAATTCTAACATTAAATGATTTTTACTTTATACTTAATAAATTTTATCCGATAGATATGTAAACGGATATGGATATGGATATAAATAAGAAAAAAAATACCTGTCGAATTTGATTATAAATATTAATTTATATTTTTTTATCAGATTTGGACAACGGATAGGGATATTCAATATATTGTTATCCCTACCTTAAGAGCCTCCATTTGTGGGGACCTCGAGGTTTCAAAAGTCAATAAAGGTAATAAGATAGAGGAATTGCCCTTTATAACTTCGCAAGTGGTAGCGTACATCTCTATGCCTTTTGTTTCTTTTATCTCCCCATCTCTTTTCCCAATAGCGCATGTTTCCCCCGTATTATATTATTATCAATTTATCTGCAGGTGTTCATACACTTTGTTATGAATTTAAGTCTTTTCTTAAAATAATATAACTAGTGAATTAATTATAAATATATTATTAATATTGTTATCATAATTACCAAGTATCATTATTAATATATAATAATATTCTTGTTTATGTTACAAAGTGTTCATGAGCACTTGTTACAACTTTAAGGTTTTGCTTAGGATATTTTTTATGAGTAAATTAATTGCAAATGTGCAATCTCATTTTTACTTATGAAACTTTTAATAATTTTTAGCTTAAGATAATATAATTAGTGAACCACGTACAAATATATAAATATGCCAAAACGGTGACATCAAATATTAATTTTTTCATTATTGTCAATAATCTTGATAGTGTTTTTGAATACTCAATAGAAAAATCAATATTGTCGCTTGTTTTGATTGTTAACTTGTTGCAAATATTATATTTACATATTATTGATGTACACTTTATAAATTTGTATTGTATTTAAATCATAAGTTTAATACTCCTATTATTATAATCAATTATAATAGTTTTTCTCATTATGATTCCAACCCTTCAACTCTACTATCCTCCACATTCTTTTACATTCTCTAATTCCTTCTTATAATAAATATAATAAGTATGTGTATTATGTATATGAGATATTTTGAATTGTAATTATAAGAGAGATCTCACACGTATTAATGAGAATCATAAGTCATATTCTCTCTTTATCTTTATATTGTTATATTATCTCTCTTTGAATTTATCAATATTACAACACTTTATCAACATAATTGTTTTAGGTGAGAAGATATTTTAGCCTGAAATATATTTTTCATTTCTTTGGTTACCATCAACATTAACTTCTTTTGATTTTAGTCATTACAATTTTCTTGTGTAGTGTATACATGTTATTTTAACATATTACATATATGGTGATATATATATATATATATATATGGTTATCATGCACGTTACTTTTTATTTTATTTTTGATCACATGTATTTTTTCTTTCATGAAGGAATGATGCATGATTCCTTTTTCTATATTACCGATTGTAGCACTTTGAAATCATAGTATCATAATTCACGATGCTCCATTTACATGTCACCCTCTAATTTTATCATATGTATATATGAATAAAGCCATTACTTTGTTGTGTGTTGGTCATATTGTATAAATATTATATTGCTTTTGTCATGAGATTATCATATGAATCTACTAATATTTTGTAATTTCTAACTGGTAATCAACATAGTTTTGAAAATTTTGATTTGTGTTTAAATTATGGATAAAGCATAACTTAACAAGTAATGCATTGTTTATGTGATTTTATTGAGCATAGTCTTATTTTATATTTATTACTAACATTTATTATATATATGATACTATATTATATCACCATATACATGAGAAACGGGATGGATTAACGATCTTATTGCCTATCACCGTATACATAGCTCCACCACCAGAAGTTGATCGGAGGGCCACTTAACGTGGTTATGTAATTGGATATGTGCAAACATCCATTATATGAAGCTAATGGAGGGCCACCAAATGTGGCTAATTTTTTCCCATGTACTTGAAGTACAGTTGGATGATTGTACAAATGTTGATAGAGACATGAAGCTTCCAACCAACTATTTTATTTACAAGAATTTTATTATTATGTAGTTCATTTTTCAGTAATTTACTTTCTTTGTAATTTTTATTTCTCATTATTTATATTTTGCACTTTATTTTTGTACTTGAAAAAAAAGGGAAAAGTGGCCAACCTTACAAAGTGGGAGTTCATCGCATTAGACGTGACCAGAAATAATTATTTATCCTAGGTCTTAGATACGGAGTTCCACTTAGCCAGTCTTAGTTTAGGTAAAACCGTAAAAGATGACTCACATCCAAACAAGGCTACACAAAGGCGATGATTTTGCTACACCATCATTTACATGAGAGCCTTAATAATTAATACTTGACTGTTAAGAGTCCATAAGAACTCTAGAAGAATCTTAAATATCGATTCGATCACTTGAAAATAATTATCCTCCCTTGTGCCTAGTATGAGTGGATGAACTTGAGGTTCCAAGATTATAAAAAATTCAGTAAGTATAATTCAGACGTGTTTAAAATTATATTAAAGTTGAAGTTACGTGGGCAATATGTCAGAGATGATGAAATGCTAAAAAACACTTTCTCTACTTTTCATACTAAAAATATGGTCCTCCAACTATAGTATAGATAGCGCAATTTCAAAACTTATGTAGATATCATCTCATGTCTGATTTTGGCAATGGAAAAAAAAATCAATTGCTCTTGAATAACCATTAGGCCCAACTCATTGTGTAATACCCTATATTTTAGCTAAACCAAATCCCATACAATTAATACTTTAATCTAATTCTAATCTTGAGAAAAAAATATTTTAGCCTTATCCTAATTCTTTCAAAATCTTAACCTAATTTTAATCTTTGACCTAGGAAATTTATCTTTCTTAACCTAACTTTAATCCCAATTGATTTATATCATTGATTTTACCTATTTTAGCTAATCAAAATTTAATCTTAACCCTAACCTCAAGAATTTTCCTTTTCTTTTCTTCATCCTTTTCCTTTTTCCTTTCTTAGGCCCTATTATTGTGGCGTGAAAGATTTTTCATCTTCTACAACACACAACCATCATCTCCCATCTCATCTCATTAAATTTTGGCCCTCACCCTCATGCCCTACCATCATCCTCTACTATGCTTTTCTTCCTCCTCTCTACTGTTGTAACACCTCAAAATTTACTATTGAAAAATTTTAATTTATTTAAAAATTAGTGGAAGTAAAACTCGTAAATTTTAGGGATGTTACAGCCACACTTAGTACCAGACCAGTTTACTCCTACTATTCCAGTACCAAGTGCTAAGGCTAAAAGAAATAGAATATGAGTTATACAAATTCAATTTAAAATAGAGTAGTGCATTGACTTCATTACAAAAGATATAAACCCACAATTAATGGTTACAAGGCTAAAATCATTTGCCAAGGAATTAAAAAGGGTGGACAAGAAACCCTAAAAGTTTCATTGATAATCCTTAACCTCGTACCCAATGCCCTCTTAAATATCACCTGCAAAAAACCTGCAAGGCACACTACCCATTAAATAGGCAGGGTCCACAAATGAAACCCTTCAGTACTGAATAACCCTTTAAACTAAGCTAAAAGGCAAGCCCGCATGCAACACATCATGCATAAATAGTACAAAATGATAACATACGGATTAATACACCATTAAACACCACACATAGAATAAGAAATGCATAACACAACATCCACGTACTTAGCAATTCCATCATACGCTGAGAGAGACAAGCACCAAGGCTTAACTTATATTATAACAATAGAGCATGAGGATGATAGCAACTCTTTTGGTCTCAAGCCATTAATAAATATCATTATTCAATCATCATCTCTTGAATTATATCCATATGAGTACAGGAACCCCACTATAATAGTTGGTGGACTGGTGTGACCATAGTTAGCACGCAATTTAAATCCTCTTGTTGTCAATTGTAGCACTGGTAAATAAGGGTGTCGTTCTAGGCCGGAGATTGAGAGGGCTCACCTCTATTTAACTAGCTTGGAAATAAAACTAAAACTAAAAATAAAAATCATAAATAACACAAAATAAATAAATAAGAAAAATACTAACGGGGGTTATAAAAATAAACTAATAACAATAATAACGAAAATCATGGGAAACCGTAGATATGAGAAATATATTAGGGAAATAAAAATCCACCACTAGATTAGGTCGTAATATAATATATATTTCTAAGTCAATATTTAATCGTGAGAATGAGATCGACCAAGTTTACACTAAACGTAGGTCCATACACCTTATATTACTTCCCTTAATTAATTAATATGACCACGTGCCTATATTAACCCTATTAAATACTATCAGTATAACAACAACAAGCATCTCCTATATTTAACTAGATTTAATGCATTAAGTGTAATTGGAAGGCTGTCAATCTAAGTACCCAAACTAGTACAAAATGCATGTCTAGCTGTATTTTCTTTCCTTGACCCACACGTATCGAAACGTTTTACCACTTCGGTTAGAATCACAAAACTATTAGGTGAATTTTTATCTAACCTAGCTACAATTTATATATATAGATTCTAGTATATTTAGATGGCCACCTCACAGGCAAATAATCCTACATATTGTCACTTATGAGGAACCAGAACAAGGCATGCACCAAATAAACTATACTTGACAGAATTATACATATAAACAATAGCAATTAACATAGAGTCAAGAAACAATCTCACGAAACAAAGAAAATAAAATTGTAATTCAAATCCTAATCCAGGGTTTCAATTTATTCCCTAACAATAAATAATCAGCCAACCATAATTATAGAATTAATTACACAGAAATATATATCTAAAATATAAATTAAAAATAAGAGAAAGAAATAACCGGAATTAATTTTGGATAAAAGTTCAAGAATTTATTCAGATAGAAATTAATTTTATCTGAAATAAATTCTATCAGTATAAATTTCTTCCTTATTTTCTTCCTTCTCGGTCTTGGATTTCCGTGCAATATTCTTTTTCTTTTTCTTTTTCTCAGCTGACTTGCAGCTGCTGCTCGTTCCGTGCGCTGAGGCTTCGAAGTCCGTGCGTCGTCTGAAGCTGTGAAGGCTTCCCTTCCTCCTTGACGTGCGGCTCCCTATGCCTCCGTCAGAGCCTGTGAAGGCTCTCTCTCTCGCCTAATTAATGCGGCTCTACCACCCACCTACTGCTTTTTTTTTCTGCGCCTTGCTCCTCTATTTATTGCGTGCCTCAAGGCCTTCTATTTCTTCTTTTCTCCTTCGTGCGCCGAGTCTTACCCTTTCCACGTCAGCCCTTATTTCCTTCGTGCGTCTCGTCCTCATGTGCCGTGCATCTTTAGCTGCGTCCGTTTGGTTTGCCTTTGTTTTATTCTTGTTGCGGGCCTTTGGGCCTTAGGCCTTTGGCCGTTGGTCCAAAGGTCCAATTCTTTTTCTTTTAATTTTAATTTTTTTTCTTTTATTTAAAAACAATACCTGCAAAATAAAATTAAATAAATATTAATAAATAATATTTTATTCTAAATTTACTTAATTTATATCATTTTAGCTCAAATAATAATATTTATGCAATTTTTACCACTTAAGCATAAAACAATAATTATTCTCCTATATTAGCTAAATAAACTACTAAAAACTAGGATTATAAGGGTATAAAATTTGTCAAAATATGAACTCATCATGGACCAGAATATACATCAGGGCAGATTAGTCACTATTATTCGTCGGTTAGCCAGTCTCCAAGACAAAAGGCTTTTGATCACTATTATTCACCAATGGACCGGTCTGGCCCCAACTCACATGGTCTAACACTTTACATGATCAACAATTTCCATTTAATTAGCACACAAATCTATTTATTTAACTCAAGGGGGAGATCAAGATCTTGGAGATGCAAATATACACCGGTCAAACTGGTGCATACAAGCTACTCAGTACCCTTCAACCGTCAACCTAGGAATGCAAAGGTACACTAGTCGCACTGGTGCATATAAGCTACACAGTACCCTACCGACAAGGACACCTAATTCATAAGTATACACACCCCCTAAATAGGTTTGTAGAACTAGATAGAGTAAGATGTAGGGCCTGGCTGGGGCACTAAGGCACACCATCAAATACCAGAATAATCATGGGCTAAACCACGTCTTTAGAGTAGCGACCCCTAAAGATTCACCATTCTTGATCTCAAGGTCTTCCAATTTAAATATTAGTGTCTTAATTAAGGTGACCACAAGAAGCACAACAACCATATACTTATTCACTTCCATTTGTTTCTATACCATAAGGGTTATCATATCATAATCATATTACGGTCTTAGAGTCTGGTTAGTTCACATTGAAGGATCATAACACACCTAACCCCAACATGCCCTTAATTCGCACCCAACACACAATACCATGCATGATTAATGATTAAGACACTTCCTTCAAGAATATGCGATAAACACCATACCACACCCTTAATTATCCATCCAATTCTAGGTTATGCCATGTTCTTATGATTCTTACTGATTTGTCAAGTCTCCTTATTTTATTATTCAACATTACTTATGTCTGATTACGGAAACCTATTTAATCCATTGGTAGGTTATAAGCAAGTTATCGATTTAGCCCCATCATCTTTACAGAATTACTGGAATACCCCTTGCTTGTCAAATTATCAAGCCATTCCTTTTAAATTACCAAATTACCATATTACCCTTCATGTTTGCATAATTACCAAAATACACCTTGCATTGGTTAGATTACCAAATTATCCTCCATACTTATTAAATCACCAACTTTACCCCTCATACTTGTTAAGTTACCAATTTACCCTTCTAGTTGGTTAAATTACCATATTACCCCTTAATACTCATTTAAATTCCCAAATTGCCCCTTAGGCTTATTAAGTTATCAAATCACCCTTCATACTTGTTACATATACCAGATTGCCCATCAAATTACCAAATTATCATTCCTACTTATCAAACTTACCAAATTACCCTTTTGTTGGATTAAATTACCAAATTACCCTTCTTAATTGTTACAATTACCATTTCACCCCTTTGCTTTATAAAAGTACCAAAATACTCTTTCCTTTAAACCAAATTACCAATATAATCTCCTCCATTATGAAAATACCATTTTACCCTTTTACTTTACAAAGTTACCAACATACCCTTTCTTTTATGCCAAATTACCAAATTATCCGTCACCTTTATTAAATTACCATTTTACCTCTTTACTTAAAAAATTACTAGCACACCCTTTCTTTTATGCCAAATTACCAAATTACCCTTCGCCTTTATTAAATTACCATTTTACCCCTTTACTTAAAAAATTACTAGCACACCCTTTCTTTTATGCCAAATTACCAAATTACCCTTCGCCTTTATTAAATTACCATTTTACCCCTTTACTTAAAAAATTACTAGCACACCCTTTCTTTTATGCCAAATTACCAAATTACCCTTCTCCTTTATTAAATTACTATTTTACCCCTTTACTTACAAAATTACCAACATTTCCTTTCTTTTATACCAAATTACCAAATTACCCTTCTCCTTTATTAAATTACCATTTTACCCCTTTACTTATAAAATTACTAGCACACCCTTTCTTTTATGCCAAATTACCAAATTACCCTTCTCCTTTATTAAATTACTATTTTACCCCTTTACTTACAAAATTACCAACATTTCCTTTCTTTTATACCAAATTACCATATTACCCTTCTCCTTTATTAAATTACCATTTTAGCCCTTTACTTACAAAATTACCAACATACCCTTTCTTTTATGCCGAATTACCAAATTACCCTTCTCCTTTATTAAATTACCAATTTATCCCTTTACCTTACAAAGTTACCATAATACCTTTTCCTTTATACCAAATTACAAAATAACCTCATCCTTTATTAAATTGCCATTTTACCCTTATTATGTCACTTTTACCAAAATACCCTCACTACATAAAATATTGATATGCATGCTCTATACACTTCATCCAACATCACCAACTATTATTATTTATCATTAATAAATATTAGCACCTACCACACACACATATTTAGGCCACATCTTTTGTACAAGAAAAATTACCAAAATGCCCCTAGGGCTCATATTACATTACTTATGCACCAAATGGCCACATTAGCATATCATATCATACATATGCACTTAACATTATTATTAACAACAAAGCTCCTTCCTTAAGCATTATTTCTACACATGACACATACTTTCCTTTTCATCAACCAACATAGGCCACTAAATACACTATATCTAACAACATATATCATGCATATAAGCATATTAAAAATCCTAATGTGCTAGTATACGTATATCCATACATTTTAGTAGGGTATAACTATTACCTTACTTCTCGCAATAATCAAACCTTACCAGTATCCTAGTTAAAGGTTTAAGCTTTGATTAGCACGATCAATACCTAAAAATAATATCATTACTTATCATATTAGAAATAGAAAAACCAAAAGAATACACGTTTATCAAAACTTAATTAAAGACATAGTAATGTTAACCATTATTATACGTCAAAAATTAAACCAACCATAACTCAAATGAATGTAGAACTCACGATGCATGAGCAGCATAAGCTACATGTAGAATTGAATGGGAGAAGGGATCAAATAGGGAGAAGTGGGAAGAAGGGAGGTGTTGGTTTGGATGGGGTCTTGGGGGTTAAGCAGGGGACTTGTGGAAGGGAGTTAGGGTAGTGGCTAAGTGCAAGGAGGGAGTGGGGGTGTAGGTGGTGGTCAGGGGTGGATGATTGGTGGCCTAGGATAGTAGAGGCAGCAGCTGTAGGGTTGGAAAAATGGTTGTAAGGGCAGCAGAGCAAAAGAAGGAAGGGAAAAGAAGAAGGAAAATGATGGGATGCTAGGCTGGGTTTTGGCCAAGGGAGGTAAGGTGGTGGTGGGGGAGGTTCCAGGGAGTGGATTGGTGGTCGTAGTGGAGGCAGAAGAGGTGGAACGGTGGCAGACGGTGGTGGTGTAGGGTGGAGGTCGAGAAAGGGGAAAGAAAAAGAAGAAGAAGAAGGAGGAGGGTGGTTGTAGGGGTGTGTGGGGATGACTTGGTGGTGCGGGGAGGTAGTAGGGGGTGGCAGGAGATGGTGCTGGTGGTTAGCTAGGTGGCAGGGGCGGTGGTTGAGGGTGGTGGAGCAAAAATAGGGGACGAGGAGAAGAGGGGAAGGAAGAGAGAAAGAGGGCTTGGCAGGCAGGGAAGGAAGGAGCTCTGGGGAAGAACATGGGTAGGGGAGAAGGAGAAAAAGAAGAGAGAGAGAGGAGAGGCACCGAATGGGGGCTGTGGTTGTAGGTGGTAGGGTGGTAGGTTGCAAGGAGAGGGAACGGAAGAAAGGGGAATGAAGGGCTTGCGAGGGCTGGGGTGCATAGTGTAACACCCCCAAAATTTACACATTTTTTTAAAAAGTAATACTCATAAATTAAAACCGTAAATTTCTAGGGATGTTACCGCCACACTTAGTACCAGACTGGTTCACTCCTACCATTCCGGTACTAAGTGCTAAGGCTAAGAAGACACTATTAATAACACCATAAAAATACAAATTTATAAAAACGAAAATCAGAGTACGCGCAAGTCTTACATAATTCAAAATACCAGCTATTATCTTTCCAGATAATAACTAAACAACGTTAGTAAAATTGTTCAAACAATTCAAACATAATAAAAGATAACATGAGTTATAAGTTAAAAAGGAAAACGACCACGTCTCTCTAGAAATCGATCCAGCCCAGCTATCACTCTGTCCCTCCTGATGTCCCGTAGACATCGATAGCATCAAAGTAGGTGTCTCCTACCTGCAATAGGTCAGACGGCCTTCTGCTCGTGGGAATGAGCAGCACCCATGAAACGGGTGATTAGTACGCTACGTACTGAGTAAAGTAACCGAGTACTAAGGCCAGTATACATGTTTCACATAACCAATAATATAAAAATAAAGACATAAACACTCAATCATATTAGTACACATAAATGATCAGGTGAGATTCTAGGACTCAATGCGGATCAAATCATTTATTTCATCAAGCCTTTATCGAATCCATTTCCACACCATGCTTTTTATTAAATCTATACGAGTACCGGAACCCCACTATTTTTGCCGGTGGATCGATCTCCAGGGCACTTTAGCTCCTGGCCACTATTATAGCCGGTGGATCAGTCGCTTAGGGTACATGCCCTACCACTATTATATGCCAGTGGATCGGTCTGGCCCCTTCTCGCACGGTGTTCCACTGTAGGTAGTTAGTATCTTCTCATATCTTAACCATATATAAGGTTTGATTTGTTGAGCTCGGGATCCCCCACTATTTTAGCCGGTGGATTGGTCACTAGGGTAACATACCCTACCACTATTAAGTCAGTGGATCGGTCTCCAGGCTACCGCAGTTTCTAGCCACTATTATGCCGGTGGATCGGTCTGGGCCCGACTCAACTTCTTCCACTTTACGTATTTAATAAGTTAAGTATCTTATTCAGATGTTCATTTCAAGACATGCAAATTAGGTTTCTATCATGCTTACTCCTCAACTCAGGTTAACCACTTCAACCCTAATTAATCATCCCATCATACTTAATCATGACATACCCTAATATCTCTACAAACCCTAGCTACCCTGCAAACCCTAACTCCACATAAGCCACACTCTTATGCAACCCTAGCTCCCATGCAAACCCTAACTCCACGTACCACACTTCCATGCAAACCCTACCTCCCATGCAAACCCTAACTCCACGTAGATACATTTCCATGCAAACCCTAGCTTCACGTAGACTACATTTCTATGCAAACCCTAACTCCCATGCAAACCCTAACTCCACGTACCACACTTCCATGCAAACCCTAGCTCCCATGCAAACTCTAAATTCACGTAGACATGCTTCCATGCAAACCCTAACATCATACCATTTCATGCAAACCCTAACTCCATGTCATTCCATGTAAAATCCTAACACCATATTGTTACACTTCCCTTCATGATTTTATAACCCTAACATGCATATCTTAAGGCCATATCATATAATAATAACATAAACATACACTTAATTCTCATACCACAGTTTATTCACACCAATATACTCCAACTCTATAATCATGCTACATACGAAATAATTAATAATAATAAACATAGAATACATGGCATATGAAGCACATAATGCATATAAAAATATAAATGGCCTTAGTAAACCCTTACCTAAATTATCACCGGTCTTGGTACACGTTCCTATTCCACTTGAAGGGTTTGACTGGACTCACCTATTATATAAAAATATACTAGAATTAGGCTCTCTTATAAAATTTTATTATTCTCTAACTTATTCTAAGATTTGGTTTTTAATTAAAACAATACCACAAAATAATTAACTATACAAAATATTACTTAAAAATATAAATAAATTATTATTTTCATTCGAAAGGGTGGTGATATAAGGGTTTCTACCCTTCACCAAAATAATAATAATAATAATAATAATAATAATAATAATAATAATAACAATAACAATAACAATAACAATAACAATAATAATAAAAGCAAAACATTATTAATAACACTCTTATTAGTAGAATATTAATATTAATAATACCATAATTCTTAAAATTACAAGGTGGCTTTCAAAATCACTCCATTTAATAATAACACTATTCAAAAATGTAATAATGATATTAATATTATATATATATACTTATAATATAAAATTTAATAAAGATAATAATAATAATATAATTAGTAATATTGTTAAAAATGTTAATAATAGTTGTAAAAAGAAAATGTGCTAGACTTAGTTAAAATTTTAGGTTTCTAACCCTCCTGAAATAATTACAATATTAAATAAATAATTACACTAATAATAATAATATTTATATTATTATTAATAATAATAGTAAACATGTAATAATTCCATTAAAGAACCAAAATTCGAGAATAATAATTTATCTAACTCAAGAATACTCCCAAACCTGTCAAAAAAATTTAGCAATTAGGATTTAATTGATAACAATAATAATAATTATTATAATAATAATTAAAATTGAATTAACATTAAAAATTAGGATAAAAGCAGAATAATTATCAATAAATCGAAAGGAAGTGTTTAAAAGGTCTAGGGTTTCACCTTAAGTGGAGGGGATGGGTGGCACCAGCGGTGGTTCCCGAAGGTGGCCGGAAAAGTGATCTAAGAGGGGTAAAAATGAAGAAAAATGAGTAAGGGGGGAGGAGAAAAATAAAATAAGTTTATGGGTATGTGGAGGAGACTTAGCAGGAGATATTGGGTGGTTTAGAGGGTGGCAGAAGTGGCGGATGTGGTGGTGGATGGTGATTTAAGGTTTCGGGTTAGAAATTTTTGGCAAGAGAACTAGCAAACTTTGCACTGTTATGGAGGCCCGTGCAAGGAGAATCAAAGGGTGTAGATGGTTTAGTTAATTAGATGGTGTTGCAGGGAATAATTTGAGAGGAAGAAGAGGCGGCGAGGTTGGCTAACGGTGGAGAACGAGGCGTCTAAAGTGATGGTGGTGCATCGATTTCATTTAGGGTTTTCCGAAAAAGAAAGCTCGATTTCAAGCCATAAAATGGGTATTTATAGTAGTGGAGGGTAAGCTCGAGTTGTGGAGGTTACCAGAAGATCAATTTCGGTGGAAAAATGGGTTGGTTATGCCGTTGATCGGGCGACACAAATTTAAAATTTTGCTCGACCTTCGCGAGGGAAATGGGGGCAAATGTGGGGAAGAAATGGAGAGTGGGTTATTTCAAATCGAAGTGTGCACCGAGAGGAGGAGAATGGGCGGGAGAAAGGTAGGTCACAACACATGTGGCCGGCGGCGCCATTTTTGGGGGAAGGAGGAAGGTGACAGTTATGGCATCGGGCTGGAGGAGGAAGAAGAAGGTGGGAGAGGTTGGACCGGGTGGTTCAGGGGAGAAAAGGAGGAAAAGAAAATAAGGGGGACTAAGCGTTTCGGCACGAGGGTTATGTTCGTTAAATAGAATGACGAGTTTTAGGTGTAAAAATGGATAAAGAACGGCATTCCGGGCTGTCGAATGCAACGGTAAAAGAATGAAATCAAACGCAGCATTCGAGAGGAAGAAGGAGTCCAAATGTGTTGTGGAGAGGGGTAGGACGGACGATGACGCGCGGGCCGGGCCATGTCGAAGGAAAGAAAGGAGAAAAGGGAACTTGGCCGACGCAACAGGCCCAATTCGGGGAAGAAAAGAAAAAAGAAAGAAGAAGAAGGAAGAGAAAGAAAAATGAAGAAAGAAAAGGAAAATGAGGAGAGAAAAAATAGGAAGTTTGGGTTAAATAAATAAATTAAAATATTTGGGGTATTTAAAAATAATAATATTTAAATCCATTTTTAGGCTAAAATAGGATTTTTAAAAGATTTTCCAAAATTTCCATTTTAATTTAATAAATCACTCTAATTATATTTAATTAAATTATTTATAAAATTAACATTAATTTGAAACTATTTCCTCTTTCTTAATTTGAATAAAATAATTTATTTAAATAAACTCCCAAATTAAAATATTTAATTAGATAATATACCCAAATTTCCTTTATTTAACATTTTTATAAAATTTCTTATTAATTTGCCCTACTAAATTTCCTTCTAATTTATTAACTTAAATTTTCAATAAAACCTTATTTGAATATAATCTATAAAATTAGAAAATTTCAGGGCATTTCACATAGGCTTGTATGGTCCGAAAATGGAATGAAAGGGATGTGGGGAGAGAGAAATAGAGAGCAAGCTGCAGGGAGGGAGTAGTTGGTGGCATTTGCAGGCTGTGTAGGAGGCCATTCATGGTGTTCAGCGACGAAGGTCGATGAAGAAGGAGATGGGAAAAGAAAGGAAAGGTAGGCCGACCAAGTGGAAAGAAAGAAAGGGGAGCGGGGCAACCCACGTGCAACGAAGAGGGGAGAAAAAAAGAAAGACTAGGCTGGTCCAGCCAAGGGAGGGAAGGAAAGAAAGAAAATAAAGAAGAGAGATGGGTTGGGGCGCTACATGGAAGAGGGAAGAAGTGGGCTTGCTAGCAACCCAGCGCATGGAGGAGGGAGTCGTAGCCTGGTGGCCCGAAGGGGAAGAAAGAAGAAAAAGGAAAAAGGAGGAAAAGAAGGAAAAGGAGAAAGAAAAAAGGAAAAAGGAAAAAAGGAAAAAGGAAATATGGGGAGAAAATAAAATAAATATTTTTTTAGAATAAAAAAATTCAATATTTTTGATGGATAAATTAATTTAATAATTTAATTTATTGGTTTAAAAAGGTTAATTTTAGTAAAATATTGATTTGGAAAAATTATTTAAATAAAATGAGTATGATAAAATAAAAAAATATATTTATTTTAATTTATTAAATAATCATATCCATTTTTATGTACTCAAAAATCCATAAAAATAATAATTTAAATAAATTTAGAACTTAAATTATCCTAAATAAGGGTTATTTATTAAATTCTAGGTTTTAAAATTTTGGGGTATTACAACAGTCGTCTGTTGTCATCATCATCATTCACTGCTTTCGCTCATCATCATCGCCATCTTTATATCCCCTTCCATTCTCCACCCTTTATACCACCATACACACACACACACACCCACACACATATATATTACCTTCTTACTCTCTCCATCTCTCATTTATTACCTTCATTTTCTCTGTTGAGCATCACCTGCCCAACCACCTTCCTTCTTTTTCTTTTTTCTTCTTCTCTTGCCTTGATCTATCACCTAATCCACCACAAACATCACAAAACACCACCACTAACCACCAAGCGCTACTATTTATTGGTTAAACAACCACCTCAACCACTTTATCAATTCTCCTCACCGTTGCCAACCATTGTCATCCACTACCATCACTTTCTCCTCCTCTTTCCTTGTGCTCTATTCGTTTTTGTGAGGTGCACAACCATGAAAATCACAACTGTAGCCCCTCACATAGCCATGCTTTTCTTGAATAACCAGCCCGTGCATGCTTACACAGGCCACACACAGTCTTGTACATGCCTATATGCGTTTTTTTCTTTCTCATCCATGTATGTCCGTGCTCCCCTCACATCTCTTGCCCAAGCGCCTTCCCACCTCTTAGCTTCTGCTCACATTGCGTGTTGGATGCTCGCTCTTCTCTTTTAGCACACCCAAACATCACCAAAACACCAGCATACCTTTGACCACACTTCTAAGCAACTGAATCTTCCATTTGACTCCGATTATTTCCATTTTTTTACCATCCTTTACCTTAAATTTTCCCTCAATTATAATCTTTGATCTTAATTGTTTATTATCTTATCTTCATAGGTGAGCTTCTAGTGATATTAGAGGAAGTTTTTTAAGATTTACGTGCTTAGAGTCTGATTTCCTTATTAGTAAGGACACATATCGTAGTTAGGACTTTATATTTATGTGCATGTGCTTTTATGTTGGACATGTTATATGAATGATGTTATTTTATGATATGATATCTTAAGAGTAATGAAATTGTGAAAGTATTCTTTTAGGTATAACGTTGGGTATACATATAACACCTCAAGTGGATACGACCCTATAGTGTTACCCTAGAGAGCTTTTAGATTGATCAACTAACCCCACTGATCAGTAAGAGTCCTTTTAGGACGCATTTTCCCCACTCACGTACTTCTTGAGAAATTTTTAGAAAATTTCCAAATTTTTTTTGATAAATGTATTTGTGTGTATTCCATTAATCTCATAATTTAAGAAAATTACAAGTAGTTCTCAGATAAAGGATAAGAGAAATCTCAAATTCAAAACCTACTATAGAGCAAAAACTATTAGCATAAGGTATCTATACATGCCATCAATCGATTAAAAGACTTGCATTGCTGAAATTTAGTCATCCTTCTTGCCAAATCTGATATGATTTGTTTTGTTATATGGATCTTGGTTCTTGAGATTCATATATGAATATTCTTATATTCCTCTCTTTCCATATGTGGTATATGGTGGCAAAAACTAAGGCTCGAATGACTTATCTTCTAACTCTAGGGCCCTGTCCTCCATTTATTACCCGATTGACAATATCTTGCCAATGAGTAATCTATTGTTGGCATTCTAGATTATTCTGAAGAGGGAGCCATACAATCCTAGTAAAGGTGCAGTCCAAGAATAGATGAGAATGGTTATCTGTTGTACCATTACATAACACACATGTGGTGTCAACCTACATGCCATAGCCTTGAATATTATCTTTGGCTTGGAGATGTCCCAAAATAGTAAGCCATAAAATGAAAGAATTCCTTGTGATGGAGTGTTTATTCCACACAAAGGGGTAATAAGGTACTATATCATGGTAAGGTCTAATTAGTTCATAATTTGTGGATATAGAAAACTTTCCATGCTGAAGTATACGTGCCAAGTTTGTATGTTGGAGTGCCACCTATCAAATATTCCTAAGTCTCAGTAACTTTTTGAGTATGTAGGAAGCAGAGGGTTTCACCTGTGCATTCCATAAATTCTCCCTTATGATATAATATGCATGAATCCACTTTTCCCACATTAGGTCCTTTTTGGTGGCTAAGTGCCATATTAGCTTACACATAGCCACCCTATTCCACCATAAAAGGTTAATAAGCCCTAATCCCCCTTCTGATTTAGGTAAGCAAACTACTTATCAAGCTACAAGAGCACACGTTGGTACTTCAGAGTTCCCTGACCATAAGAAGTTTTGATAGATAACATTAATATCTGTGATGATGTGTATGGGAATAGGAACGACCATGCTCTAAGAAGTCTACAAGCTAAAGATGAAATATTTTATCATCTACATTCTTCCTGTATAGTTAAGTAAATTAGCATACCAAGATCTCAATCTTGAGGTAAACTTGTCAATGAGTTCATAGTAGTGTCGTTTGGTGAGATATCTACCATAAAGGGGTACTCCTAGATATTTGAAAGACAATTTTCCTTTAGGTATGTGGAAAGTATCATAAATCTCATCCTTTAGTTGTTGAGAATAGCCACCTCCATAGTACACATTACTTTTTGTTGCATTCATGATGAGACCTGAGATGTTGGAGAACTAAGTGAAGGTTTTGATGATTGTTGCAATTGAGTCTTGCTTACCATTACAAAAGAACACTAGGTCTACAAACATAAGGTTGATTATATTCAATTTCTTGCATTTGGGATAGGGAGAAAATGAAGCATTTGACCATAAAGTTTGTATAGAGCGGTTAAGGTATTCCATAATCAAGACATATAGGTAGGGTGAGAGAGGATCACCCTGCCTCAACCCTCTTCTTGCTTGGAAAGGAAGATGTAAAACACCATTGAACTTAACCGAGTAGCTTACTATGGAAACATAAGCCATGAGGATCCTCACAATATGGGTTGGAAAGTGTAGGGCATAAATGAATTTTTCTAAGAAATCCCATTTGACAGAGTTTTATACCTTCTTCATATCTAGTTTAATAATGAGTCTAGGACATATATGCTTCCAATTATAGCCCATTATTAGTTTAGTGGCTAGGAGAATATTGTCTGAGATAGATAGGCCCTTTATAAAAGCTAACTAGGAATCTCCAATCAGTGATGGAATTATGTGCTGAAGCCTGAGGGTAATAATAGTGGTTATGACTTTATAGAGAGTATTGTAGTAAGAAATAGGACAATAGTCTCCTAGAGTAGTTGCATTTGGTACTTTAGGAATCAGGTTTAGAGTATTGAAATTCATACCTCTAGGCATAAGACTAGTGGTAAAGAATTCTGAAATTGCCACATACAAGTATACACCAATAACATCCCAGCAAGACGTAAAGAAGTGTGCATTATAACTATAGAGACCTGGTGGTTACCCATTTACTAAGTAGAAAAATACAGGCTTTACCTCATCATATGTAATAGGTGCAAGCAGGGAGTTTTGCTAGGTGATATTTAAAGTGGCTCCTTTATAAATAATATTAGGATCAAGTGGGTAAGAGTCTGATGGTACCGAACCTAGGAGTTGGTGATAGAAGTCTTGAAAGACTAAAAAAATCTCTGCTTGGTCAGTGTGGATGATACCATGGGAGTTAGTTAAAGAATGAATTTGGTTCTTCATTTTTCTCCCCTTCACAATGACATGAAATAATTTGGTGTTATCATCACCTAAAGCAAGCTAGTTAATTCTTCATTTTTTCTTGTAGAACATCTCCTCACACTTGGATAAGTGTTTATAATTTTGAAAATTTTTTTGTTCTTAACGATGAAGGTTTTGGTTTGAAAAATTCAAATTCATTTTGTGCTAAATTAACTTTAGGTTTCCCTTGACTTTTTGCACTCTACTACTTATGCCACCAAACTTACTTTTATCAAATTGCCTCAAGGGATGCTTTAACTACTTAAGTTTTGTCATAATGCCATGCAGATTATTTGTAAGGGTTGTTGTCTGCTAGTGTGAACTTACTAATGGGAGGAAGTTATTATCTGTAGTCCACATGTCATAGAAGCAAAAGGATGAAATGCCTTGTTGAGTATACTGCTTGATAAAAACAGTAGTAGAAGAATGGTTAGAAATGAGGGGAGTAGGGAAATGAGCATAGGCTCCATCAAAGTAGTCAACCCATTTAGGATTTTAGAGAACTCGATCGAGCTTGCACCAAAGTCTATCATCCCCTAACTGTCTATTAGACCAAGTAAAAAAAAATCCCCTGTATACCTTAGATCAATGAGATGAAACTAGTTTAAGCATCAATTAAAATCTTCCATATCTTGTATGTGTGAGTCTCTATGACTTTTTTTGTTTCTATTTAGCACCACATTGAAATCTCCAAATAGTATCCAAGGATGCTTAGTAGGGTGATGAAGATTCAAATAATTCCATAAATCCTTTCTTGATTCTCTAGAATTGAAGGCATAAATTGTGGTAAGGTAAAGCTGAAGATCTGTAGCAATGTTTAGAATTTTACAATGTATACCTTGTGTATGGGTGGCTAAAGGTAGGATAGTCCAGACTTGAACATTCCAACTTATCCAAATTTGGCCATTATAATGGGATTTATAATTATTAAGCCAACTCCAATGTATCATGAGTCCTTTAGTGACTTTACAAGCATTGATTTCTTTAACCTATTTTCAATCAAGCCTACTAAGGTTAACTTATTTTCTCTACACCAATCTTTCACCACCTTTTATTTTTGGGGGTCATTTAATCCCCTTGTATTCCAAAACCCTACTATCATGAGAGGTGGATGCTAAACTCAAGTATTGGGTGTATGAGGCTTGTCCCAACTTGACCCATCATAAGTTTCCCTTGAACATTAGTATCTGATTATACTTTTACTGGGATACTATGATTAGTGTCTGAAGGGTTAGTTATTGAAGGTGGCACGTTCACAGTACTTCTTGATCCAATAATGATGGTTGGGCCTACTACTTTGATAAATGTCTTTGGTTGCTGCTGTGTAAGCTCAATTCTGATACTAGAGTTAGCAAGATCATGTTGGTTGCTGATGGCATGAGGTGCAATCAACTAGGAAGATTCAGTATTGGTGTTGATAGAAGAGGAAGGTTGTTCTAATGGTTTTTTGTATCATCTATCATTGACCACCCATCTTAGGAGGGTCACCATCCTAAAAATTATTCACGACCATCATGCTAACTATGGAGTTCTTAGGATGGAATCACCAAAAGGATTGTATACCATGTTGATATAAGTAGTCATATCAATCTTTATAACACTATTAATAACCCTAGATGCTCTCTCCTCTCTCCTCTTCCATGGCTCACACGAGGAATGCTATGGCTTTGGCTAAGAAGAAGAAGATGGCATTAGGGAGTTTGAATAAGTATGTTGGTATTGGAGATTCGTTGTCGGATAATATTGGAAGGGTTGAAGGGGTTGTCAAGGGTTTGGACTAGGTTTCAAAGCAGGCTCTCGGTGCATGCATGGAACATGCAGGGGTGGACGTCAATCAAAGTCCCGCAAATAGGCTTGAATACACGACTCATAAGGGGGTTGGCGAGGGTCTAGGGATGGACGAAGGGAAAATCAATGTTCCTATTTTGGTTGAAAATCATGGTATTAGGGATGAAGTAAGGCATGGACTTCATGACGATTCGTTGCTTGAATCAGTATCCTGGAAGGATAAGGTTTTAGGTAATAGGATTCCAAATAGGGGATCTCCCCTATGCTATATGCCGCCATTGATCGCAGAAGAAAAATCCAAGTTAAGTTACAGAAGGATATGGTCGATCAAAACAGTAAGGATTAGCAATGGGAAATCGTGGGGTATATCATTGGTTTCAGACCTTCTTTGGGTCAAATGATCAGCTATGTCAAAAGGAACTGGTCTTGTGTGAAAGAACCAAAGGTGTTGATGCATGATCAAGTTTTTGTTGTGTTCAAGTTTGATTCAAGGGAGGATAGGGATTGGGTCTTGTCCAAGCCTTATTAGTCTCTCTTTAATCGACCATTCATTCTAAAAGAGTGGCATCGAAGGTTTCTGTTTACCAAGGAGAAATTTCAGTTCATTCCATTGTGGGTGAAGTTAATGAATCTGCCCTTGGACTATTGGGATGTTGATTCTTTGAGTTGGATAGGAAGTGTTATGGGTAGACCTTCATTTTTGGATGGTTTCACATCTGCGGGAGAAAGAATTTCCTATGCACATATGTTGGTTAAGGTGGATGTCTTGAAAAAACTTATGGAGTCAGTGGATCTTGAGGGTGAAAATTTGTCCCAAAAGATTTTGTATGAATGGAAACCTGCTTTTATGAGTTGTGTTATGAAGCAGGTCATTTTGCTGAGAAATGTAGGAAGGCTTTAACTGTCCATATGAATCCTGCAGGTCTTACTAAATAGACTGAGGGGCAGTTTAATCCTAGTTAAGAGGTTAAGTAGTGGAGGAAAGTTCAAAAGGAGGTTATAGTTTCTCAGAACAGGGTGGAGAAGGCAGTGCTAGTGAGTTCAAGGACTATAGAGAACAGGGTAGGGGTTTGTCAGATTTTAGAGAATTGTAATGGGGAGGGATGCTTCAAGTCTCCAGTTAGTGAGACTAGGTTGTAGAAAAGATTTCTGAAAGGAAAAGAAAAAATGGCTGCTGAAGTATTAGGTAATAGATTTGAGTGCCTAGGAGGAGCTGATGTTGAAGATATCCTACAGGCAGTGGTTTCAAAGGACAATGGTGCTTTACTATTGGGGGCATCTACGCCTCCACATTCTTCTCTGGATCTTGGTAATGTTAGAAGCTTGGAATGTAAGGGGCTTGAATAAGGCCTACATGCAGAAGGAGCTAAAGCACTGGTTATCAGTGCATAAAGTGTCTTTTATGGGGCTGGTTGAAACAAGGGTGAAGTGTAGTAAAGCATATAGTATTTATGTAAGAATTGGAAAGCAGTGGGAGAGATTTGATAACTATATTTCTCATTCTAATGGGATGATTTGGTGTATTTGGGATAGAGATGTCTGGGATGTACAACTTCTTGCAAGTAGTGAGAAAGCTATACATGTCTTTGTTGCTGTTGTTAATTCTAACTTGTCCTTTTATGCAACTTTAGTCTATGGTTTTAATTTAGGGGTGAGTATAAATTCTTTTTGGAACTGGCTGGATGATCATAATGTAGAGGATGAGCCTTGGATAGTGTTGGGTGACTTTAATGTGAGTTTACAGCCTATTGAGAAGTTCTAAGGTAATGTTATCAATTTAGATGATGTCAATGATGCTAGAGATTGTTTTAATTCCCTTTTAATTCATGATTTAGCTTTCTCTCGTTTGAGATTTACCTAGTCTAATAGAAGTTTGGGAGAAAATTTGATTATGGCCAAGTTCTACTGGGTAATGGTTAATTTAGCATGGTTTCTAAGTTTCCCTTTTCTTATGCTCAATTTTTGGAAATCCTTTTCTCTGATCATAGCCCTGTTATGATCAACCTAGTTGATAGGAGGCCTCAATGCAGGAAACAGTTTAAATTCTATGATATGTGGACATTGGATCCTGATTTTCTTCCCTTGGTGGATGATGTATGGAGACAATCTCCAACTGGATCTGTTCAAAAGAGTTTTAAAGCCAACCTTTAGGAAATTAAAACTAAGCTGGGTACTTTCAACAAAGGAAAGTTTGGAGGCATTTCTTACAGGGTGCAGAAGGTAAGATTAAGGCTAAGAAGGAGTCAAGAATTGCTGCCTCAACAACCTCAGAACATATCATTGCAGGAAGAGCAGAAATTAAGCCGTAAGCAGTATGAGTATTTTACAAGATGTGAAGAGAGTTTTTTAAAGTAGAAATCAGGCATTAAATGGTTGAATTTGGGAAACTCCAACACTCATTTCTTTTTCTCCATAATGAAAGCAAGACAGAACCAGATTATTATAAGAAGAATAAAGAATAGTGAAGGCCAATGGTGTTCAGAGCTAGATGGAATATCTAAGGCCTTTGTATCTTTATATTCTGATCTATTAGGTAATGGGAGCCAAGCCTCAGGGAGTATCTCAGAGGAGGTTTTACTGCAGGGACCTTCCTTGGCTATGGAACATCAGCAGGATTTGCTTAGACCCATTTCTTTGCTGGAAGTTAAAGAGGCACTTTGTCTATAGGACAATACAAAGCTCCAGGATCAGATGGTTTTACTACTGGGTTTTATAAGACTTCCTAGAATGTGCTGGGAGAATATTTATGGTTGTTGGTAAGGAAGGTTTTTCAGACTACCGCAGTTCCTTCTTTTTTGGGACATACAAAGTTGGTGCTTATTCCAAAATTAGAGAATGCACATGGGGTTGCTGATTTTAGACCAATAACATGCTGCAATGTGGTGTATAAGGTCTTGGCAAAATTTTTAGCAGGTAGATTGCAAAAATTATTACCAGATATTATTCATGCATCCTAGGCTGGCTTTACTAAAGGGGGAAGAATTGGAGATAATGTTTTATTATCCCATGAGTTGTTGCATATAATAATAGGAAGCATTTATCCCCAAGATGCATGATTAAGGTGGATATGAGGAAGGCATATGACTTAGTAAACTAGAAATTTTTAGAGAATGTGTTACTTGGTATGCACTTCCCTCTTCATATAGTAAAGCTGCTAATGGCCTGTGTTTCCTCTATTTCTTATTCTTTATGTATCATTAATGTTATGCAGACTCCTTTCAAAGGGAAAAATGGGCTAAGGGAAGGGGATCCATTATCCCCTTATTTGTTTGTTATAGTAATGGAATATCTCAGTAGGATGTTTCAGACATTATGGTTGAAGGAAGAGTTGCAGGGGCATCCTAAATGCAAGAAATTGAATCTTATCAATCTAGCTTTTGGAGATGACCTATTAGTTTTCTGTAAATCTAATTTAGTGTCTGTGATGGCTATAAGAGGAATTTTAAGTGATTTCTCTATTGCTTTAGGGATTCATATTATCCTAGAGAAGAGTAGTGTGTTTGTTGGTGGTGTGGACCAGGTTTTGAAGAGCTTAATTCTTTCTCATCTGCAATTTTAGGAGGGGATATTTCCTTTCAAATGTTTAGGGGTCCCTTTGGATGCCTCTAAATTAAAATCAGTAGATATGGTGCTTTTTGCTCATAAAATTTCAAGCAGGCTGCATCATTGGGCTAATAAGTTGTTATCATATGCAGGCAAATTACAATTGTTGAAATCAATCATTTTTGGCATTACTAATTATTGAAGCCAAATGTTTCTACTACCCAAGAAGATTTTGCATAAATTTTTGGGGTTATGCAGGGCTTTTCTATGGTCAAGGAAGGTTTCTCAAACCAAGAGAGCTTAATTATCATAGAGGGTGGTCTGTTTGCCTAAGAAGGAGGGGGATTAGGTATTTTGGACTTGTATACCTAGAATGTTGCAATTGTGGGGAAAATTTTATGGCAGCTATGTCAGAAGAAGGATGCATTATGGATTAAATGGGTTCATTCCTATTTCATTAAAAGACATGCAGTAGAATCTTGTCACCTTCCTTGCACAGCTTCTAGGCTGTTGAAGAATATTTTTGGCTTAAGACCTTGTCTGCTGCTAATTTTACAGCATTGGTAGAGTGATCATCAATACCAAATTACAGAGGTGTATGATTCAATTAGGTATTCAGCTCCTAAAGTAGGGTGGTGGAAAGCTGTTTGGTATAACCCAACAACTCCAAAACACAAGTTCATTTTCTGGTTGGCTGCACACTCAAGGCTTCCTACAAAGGATAAATTAATCAAATTTGTTCCATCCATCAATCTTCAATGCAGTTTCTATTCTTAGGAGGAGAGTACTAATCATTTATTTTGCCATTGTCCAGTGGTGAATAAGCTATGCACTTCCATAATCAAGGCATGCAAGGAAAGGAAGAGACATAGATCATGGCAGGATTTGTTGAGATCTATCTCCAAAGTAAGGGGTAGAGGTGCTACAAAGGATTAATTTTATTCTTATTTTTATGTTGTAGCTTTCTATGAAGTATGGAAAGATAGGAATGCTAATATTTTCTCAAATATTGCTTAGGACTTGAAAAGGGTAGCCCTTCATATCTCTTTGATCATGTCTTCTATATGTGCTCATCCTAGTAAGAGTGATAAGTTTAGTGGTTTGTTAGGGATGGTAGATCAATTCTACAACCTGATTTGTAATTATTTTTGATGATATACAAGTAAAATTTTGTGAATTTTTTTATAACACTCTCCTTAATTTGGGGGTATTAGATCCACCCCAACTCAGAGAATGCAATATCCTCATTGCGCCTCAACCACTAACTATCTTAATACACTTTATCACAAGAATTGTCTTGCTAGGTTGCTGACTAGCTCATCCAGGTTTAGCTCACGGTCATGGTTTGGGTCTGATACCATTTGTAACACTTTGAGTCGATATGACCTCATAGGGCTACCCTAGGGTGCTTTTGGATTGCTTGAATGACCCCACATATCAAGATGATTCATTTTGAGATGCTTTTTCCCCACTTATGTGCTTCTTGAAATATTTTTGAAAGATTTCCAAAATATTCCAAGAGGGTCACCCATCCTAAAAATTACTCATGGCCAACACGCTTAACTATGAAGTTCTCAAGATGAAATTACTAAAAGGATGGTATACCATGTTCATATAAGTAGTCATATCAATCCGTATAACACTTTATTCAATTTGGAAATATTACATTCATCCCTGCTTAGTGAATGCAATATCTTTGTTTTGCCTCAACCACTAACTGTCATATTACACTTTATCCCAAGAATCATTCCACTAGGTGTCTAACTGGCTCATCCAAGTTTAGTTCTCGTTCACAGTTTTGCTTTAATACCATTTATAACACTAAGTTGATATGATAATACAAGGCTACCCTAGAGTGCTTTTAGATTAATCAAATGGCCCCATAGGTCGACATGAGTCCTTTTAGGATAAATTTTTCCCACACACGCTTCCCAAGAAACTTTTAATTTTTTTTGAAACTTCCCTAGAGGGTCACCCATCCTAAAAATTACTCCACGGCCAACACACTTAACTATGGAGTTATTAGGACAGAATCACTAAAAGGACGGTACACCATGTTAATATAATTAGTCATATCAATCCTTATAACACTCTACTTAATTTTAGGGCATTATAATACATCTATTTTTATGATCAAGGATATGAATCACAAATGAATATTGAAGATTTTTATGTAATAGTATTCGAATTTATAATGCTTTGGGAGAATATGAGCATTTTAACTATATTATGTTCATTTAGGGATAATTAGGTGGTCGTGATTATGTTATTCAATTATATATCTCGCATACCTATATGAGTTCCGCATTATAATCTCAAATATACAATCAGTTCTAAATAAAATACTAATAATTTAAAGTGAAAGACCACCGAATAATAATAGTGGCTCAGGTGTGGTGTCCTTGAGAGATGCATCAGTCCATTCCACCAGAGTAAGAGTAGTAAGTCCCCATACTCAACATGAATGAAAATATGATTAAGAGATAAAGTGTTAATGGAAAAGATATTAATCATTTAAAGTGAAAGACTATGTGAGTTAGGAACAAGGTGTTGAATCCATTCCACCGGATAATAATAGTGGCTTAGGTGTGATATCCTTGATAGGTGCTTTAAAATTTTCCACCAGTTTAAAAATAGTGGATCACAAGCTTTTGGGTTTGAGAGGTGTTGGATCCATTTTATCAGACAATAATAGTGGTTCAGATGTGTTGTCCCTGAGAGGTATTTTAGATTGTTCCACTAGTTTAAGGATAGTGGGGTCCCTGAACTCAATATAAATAAAAGATTGAATCATGATATATCTATATAGTGAGACCTAAAATCAATATTTACTACGCACTATTTTATATTAATGCATGTATTCTTACTCTCTTATGAGGACTCATGTATTATATGTAGTCCTGCTTTAACTGTACTGTTACCTTACTCATTACATAACATACCAATCATTCATTTCTTGGGTGGTACTCATTCCCACAAGTAGATGACCCATATGTCTTTTTGTAGGTCAATGATGGCACAATGGATGATTCTATAGCCTTTGATGCATTATATTTGGAGGAGTGATTTTTGTATCAAGGTTTTAGGTGTAGAGATACAATTTTAGACTCTTAGATCCATAGTATCCCTTTTTAAATTTTAGAGTTTTTTACATGGAGTAAACCTCCAAACTCTTATCTAATATTTATGAAAGTTCCCTAATTTTATAATTATCATGTTTTACTTCCTAATTTTTATGCCTTGTAGTTGATATAAGGATGGTATGATAAGTCAGACTTATGTTAATTACGGCAGTAACACCCAACTATTTGATAATACTCATCTACTTAATAAAAATTTCTAGTTATAAAATTTTGGGTTTTATAAGTTCATGATTACACCGATAATTTTTAATGAGGTCTGAGCGAGACAACCTAGGGATGTTAAGCTTGATAGAATGTAATAGAAGCTCCATGATGAATGAGGTGAGGGTTTCTAGATTCATGACGAAGGTAGCATTCACTACAGGGGTCATTGGTTTGTACCTTATAGATGCAATGATATGAAGTGTCGGATTTTAGAAGAGGGTTACTATACTTTTTATTTTTCCAATCTAGAACGAGATAAGTTATACAAATACCTCAAAAGGATTTATTTGTGGCCTTGTATGAAGCGAAAAGTAGCAGAGTTTGTGTTAAGATGTTTGACCTATCATAATGTCAATATTGAGCACCACATACCTACAGGGTTATTTCAACCTTTAGATATTATAAGGTGAAAGTGGGATTCCATTTCAATAGATTTTGTGAGTGGGATACTGAGGACTCGCAGCGGGTGCGACACGATCTAGGTTGTCATCGACCATTTGACTTAAATAGTACTATTTGGGCTGATGAAATCAACTTGAAGTATGGATTAGTAGGCCGATGTAAATATAAGGTTTGTGGTGAGTAGGCATGGTACATTTACTGACATAGTCTCTGATAAGGATTCATGATTTCTTTCACACTTTTAAGGAAAGTTATAGGATGATATGGGCACGAGATTGAGGATGAGTACCACCTTCCATCTAGATAAAAACTGGCAGACTGAGAGGATGATAAAGACACTTAGGGATATGCTACAAGAATGTGTGTTGGAATTTTGTGGTAGTTGGGAATATCATCTACCTTTGGTTGAGTTCTCGTACAACAAACATTATCACGCTAGTATAGGGATGGAACCATTTGAGGTATTGTATGGACGCAAGTATCAGACACCCTTGTGTTGGAGCGACATTAGCGAGACTATTGTACTTGGACTACAGATGATTGAAGAGATGACATAATAGCCTCGGTTGATCTAGGACAAGGTGAGAGAAACTCCGAGTCTCCAGAAGAGCTACATAGATTAGAGATATCGTAGTGATGGATTTGAACCAGAGGATAGAGTTATGTTGAGGGCTTCACCTACTAAAGGGGTATAGAGATTTGTCAACGGGTATGTTGAGTATTCATAATTATGAGATTCTTGATAGGGTTGGAGAGATTGCATATTTCCTAGCACTTCTATCAAAGTTAGCTCGATTTCATAATATCTTCCACATTTCTCTCTTGAGGAAGTAAATTGAAGATCCATCCTATGTGATCAGAACAGATGAGATCGCACTCAATGATTCTTTGTCTTACATGGAGAGACCTTTGCAAATTCTCAACACCACGTTATGACAACCCCGTATGAGCTCAATAACACTCATGAATATTATTTGGAATACCCAAGGAGTAGAAGAAGCAACCTAGGAGGTTGAGAAGGACGTGCATGAGTCACATCCCAAGTTTTTTGGATCAAGTGTGCTAGGTTTTGGGTTTCTCTCTCTTTTAGGGGGGTAGTACCCTGTAGCGTAGCATCAAATCTTAGAAATTAACCACTAAGATTGATTTCCTTACATCATTTTTCCTCTTCTTCCCTAACCTTGACTTGTTGAGACTTTTAAGGTGGTAGTGATGTAATACGCTAAATTTTTGCAAAACCTAATCCCATATAATTAATACTTTAATCCCATTCTAATATTGAGAAAATTGTATTTTAGCCTTAACCTAATTATTTTATCTCAAAATCTTAAACTAATCCTAATCTTTGACCCAATAAATGTATATATCTTAACCTAATCTTAATATCAGTTGATTTATATCATTAATCTTACCTATTTTAGCTAATCAAAATTTAATGTTAACCTAAACCTCAAGCCTTTTTCTTTCCTTTTCTTACTCCTTTTCCTTTTTCCTATCTTATGCGCTTTTATTGTGGTGTGAGAAATTTTTCATCTTTTTCAATGCACAACTATCATCTCTCACCATCATCTCACATCTCATCCTGTTTAATTTTAGGCCTCACCCTTGTGCCCTGCCATCTTCCTCTTCCATTACTTTCTTCTTCCTTTCTCCTAATGATCATCATCATAATCATCATCATCCTTTATTTTTGGGGATCATCATCATCATCATCTCCCCTGCCATTCTTCACCCTTCATGTAACACCCCAAAATTCACTCCTTTTTTTTTATAAAAGCGGAAACAATTAAAATAGAAATACTTAAAACTTGTGAATTCTGGGAATGTTACCGCCAGACTTAGTACCAGATCGGTTCTCTCAAACCGTTCCAGTACCAAGTGCTAAGGCTAAAGAAAAGATTTACGTTAAATTCAAATTAACAATTCATAAAGGATTCGAAGATCATACACAAAATCAAAGTACGAGAAATTAAGAGTTAATTACAATACCCTTGAAGTTTCAAATAACACTTGTAACTTCCAAATAGAAATACATTTAAACAAGATAAAACTCGATGGATCAAATTCCGGATTGCCTACTCACTCAAATCAGGCCTGCCACCCCAAAATAGTCTCTGATCTTAAACCTGCACAAGAGGTCTGCTCCCCACCATCAGTGGATCATCACAGGACCCATCAACCAATGTAGTATCAGTACGGGTCCAGTACTGAGTAAGGTGACTTGATCACTAAGGCCAACACATAAATACATAAATCATGCAGGACGTAAAAGAGCATATTCATAAATACATAAGATCAACCGGGTAAAAGTACAAAGGCCCAATAATCCGGATTAATCATTTAATTGATCTCTTATCAGAATTCGTTTCATACCATGCCTTTTATCAAGTCCATACGAGTACGGGAACCCCACTATTTTGCCGGTGGATCGGTCTCTAGGGCACTCTGGCTCCTGGCCACTATTATAGCCGGTGGATCGGTCACTTAGGGTACATGGCCTACCACTATTATATGCCGGTGGATCGGTCTGGCCCCTTCTCGCACGGTGTTCCACTGTAAGTAGATAGTGTATTCCCACTTATTATCAACATGTATAGTTTGGTTCGTTGAGCTCGGGATCCCCCAATATTTTAGCCGGTGGATCGGTCACTAGGGTAACATACCCTACCACTATTAAGCCGGTGGATCGATCTCCAGGTTACCGCAGTACCTGGCCACTATTATGCCGATGGATCGGTCTGGGCCCGGCTCAACATCTTTCACTTTACGTGATTAATATCTTAAGTATCTTATTCAAAGACTTTTACCCTAGACATGCATAAATCTTCACACATCATAATTACACTTTAATCACCATATATACATGATAACACCAAAAACCCTAATCAGCCACCATATACCTCAATTAACCACAACAAACCATAATTCAGTCTCCTCCATACCCTTAATTTGCCCCACGTGCTATTTTTCATCCCAAGTGCTCAAACACCCAAACAACACTTACATTACATTCCTTATATCCCAAATTAACTTTCCATGCGTAAATTTAATACCCATGCAGACATTAATCTCCCCATGCAAACCTTCGAACCTTTTTCATGCAAACCCTAAAATTCCACGTGAAACCCTAAATTCAATCATGCAAACCCTAATACCACTATACAACCATCAATGTCACCATATAAATCCTAATACCACAATACAACTATAATTACCACCATACAAACCTTAATATCATCATACAAACCCTAATACAAACATACATCCATTAATACCACAAGGCAAACCCTAGATTCTGTCATACAAAACTATAAATTCAATCCAACCAAAACCAAAGATTCACCCATACCAAACCCTAAATTCAAACCATAAAGATTCTTCCATACCAAACCCTAAATTCAAACCATAAAGATTCTTCCACATAAAATCATAAATTAGAATCTCCCAAGGAAAAATATAAATTGAATTCCCCCAAGCAAATCATAAATTGAATTCCCCCATATAATATCATAAATTACATTTTCCCAAATAACATAAAAAATAGATTCTCCCAAACAACCATAAATTCGATTATTCCATATAACCTCATAAATTACCTTCTCCCAATTAACATCCTAATTTAAATTCTCCCAAGCAAACCATAAATTCGAATCTCCCATATAAGATCATAAATTAATGTCTCCCAAATAACATCCTAAATTAGATTCTCCCAAACAAACCATAAATTCTGTTCTTCCACACATAAAATCATACATTAGATTATTCCTTATAAAACTATAAAATTAGGTTAACTCACTTCCCTTAATCAAATTCTTTCCCCATCCTCCTTTTTCATCCTTCCTCTCACACAAGCCACATCGAATTCCTCACATACACAACACATATCATTATACATAATTAATACACATACCATGCACAACATACTTCAACTCCAAGTCATACCACATATAAAATATTTAATAATAATAAACACTAGATACATAACATGCGAAACACATAATACACATAAGCACATAAAAAGCCTTAGCACTCCTTACCTAAAACGACACCGGTCTTGGAGCACGCTCCTACGCCTCCTTAAGGTTTTGACCAAATAACAACATACTAATACAAATAACATTAATAAAATTTTAACTTTACTAAAGATATAGAAATAACAGAATTATTATAAAGGTTGATAATATAGGGTTAAATACTTTACCATAATAATAATAATGATACTAAAATAATATCAATGAGAATATAAATAAGAATAATAATAGTAAAAATAATAATAACAATAAAAAGGACATTATTAAAAAATAAGGTGAAATAAATGCTTCGGCCCCTTTCCCAAGATAATACTAATAATAAAATAAATAATCAAATTTAGTAGTAATAATAATAATAATAATGAAAAATTTAGTAGTAGTAGTAGTAGTAATAATATATATACATATATATATATATATATATATATATATATACTTATAATATAAAAGGAAATAGTGCTAAAAATGATAATATATTGTTAATAATGTTAAAAATGCTAATAATAGTAATAAAAGGCAAAAGTTGCGAGGCTTAATTAAAATTTTAGGTTTCTACGCCTCCTGAAATAATTACACTATTAAATAATTAATTACACTAATAATAATAATATTAATTATATTATTAATAATAATATTAAACATGTACTAATTCTATTAAATAACTAAAATTCGAGAATAATAGTTTTTCTAACTCAAGAATACTCCCAAACCTGTAAAGAAGATTTAACCATTAGATTACAGTTGATAAAAATAATAATAATAATTATAATAATAATAATTAGAATCGAATTAACATTAAAAATTAGGATAAAAGCATAATAATTATCAATAAATCAAAATTAAGTGTTTAAAAGGTCTAGGGTTTCACCTTGAGTTGGAGGGTATGGGTGGAACCGGCGGTGGTTCCCGGAGGTGGCCGGAAAATGGATCTAAGAGAGGTAAAAATGAAGAAAAAGAGGGAAGGGGAAAGGAGAAAAATAAAATAAGCTTATGGTTCGGTGGAGGATACTTAGCAGGAGATTTTGGGTGGTTTATAGGGTGGCAGAAGCGGCGTATGTGGCGGCGGACGGTGGTTTAAGGTTTCGGGGTAAAAATTTTGGCGAGATGAGAAGCAAACTTTGCACGGTTATGGAGGCCCGTGCAAGAAGAATCGAAGGTTGAAAATGGTTTAGTTAGCTAGAGGGAATTGCAACAAAGAATTTAGAATGTGGTGGTGGCGTTGATGTTGGCTATCGGCGTCAGAAAATGCGTCTGAAGTCACGGTGGTGGGCGATTCTCACTTAGGGTTTCGAGAAGGAAAAAGCTTCAAAAACATCCACAACCAGGCTATATATAGATCTTAGATGGGTTATTAGGGTTTTGGGGGTCGCCTGGATGGTATTTATTTCTAGGGTTTTGGTGGCCGGTGACAGAAATCGGCCGGCGTTAGTTTGGGTCGGGGTCGAACTTTCGCGAAGCCAGAGAGAGAGAATGAGCGAGAGTTAAGGATAATTGATTATTCCAAGCTAATGTGCAAGCCGGGAGGAAGAAAAAGAGAGGTGACTCGGCCGATCAGAGTCCTCGTAGCCGGCGCCGCCATTTTCGGGGATGGGAGTTGTAGCAGCGTCGACGGAGGAGAGGGGAGGAAGAAAGAAGGAGGAGGGGGCTTGAAATACCCTAGAATTAATTATTTTGGGAAATAAGTTATTAAATAAGGATTATTGGGGAATTTATTTAATATATTACTCTTTATAAATTAAAAAGGATTTTGTAGGGCAAGCTAATAGGAATTTTGAGATAATTACAAGGGTATCTTTATACAAATATTTATATATAATTTTGGGCCCTAAATTATCCTAAAAAGGAGGATAAATATTTTATTTAATTATTTAAATATTCTTACTCTAAGTTCCTAAAGTAAATACTCTAAATGTTTATACAAAATAAAATAATAAAATAAAATAACATAAATAAATTTTCTCTCCCTTTTTCTTCTTTTCCCTTTTCTTCTTCCCCCCTTTTTTCCTCGTCGTTGGGCCAGCCCCGGCCCAACCCCCTTTCTTCCTCTCCTTCTCCCACGGCCCAGCGCTGATCGACCCTCCCTCGCACAGTGAAACGTAGCGTTTCGCCCCTCACTTCGCCGATACGCTGCGCCCCGATTAATGAAAGTAACGGTCGCCTCCAGCTATACTCGACGCCGCGTTTTGTCCATAAATCACCCAAAACGCCGCGTTTTGGTAGGATCTTTTGACCGTTGCCGAACCGGCCGGTCTCCCCCTTCTTTTCTTTCTCCCGGACCACCGGTCTGGCCACCTTCTTCTTCATCCTCGCGCGCACGACCTGCAACACCCCGCCCACCTGCACCGGCCGCCTGCGCGCCGCCTGCACGCAGCCTTCCCTTTTCTGCCCTGCCGGCCACCCTCTCTCGACTAGCCTACACCCCTATACTCCCTAGGCCAGCCCGCGCCTTTTCTTCCCTTTTTCCCGACTAGCGCAGAGGTCTGCCATGGCAGACCTGCGACGGCCGCCCCTGCCGGCTGGCGTGCCCAAACACCGCCTGACCTGTCCTCCTTTGTCCCCTCTCTCAATTTCCCCCCCAATTCGAGCCTATAAATACCCCACGAGCCCCAGCATCGGGCTCTTTTGAAAATTAAGCCTAGAAATCATTTTTGCGCCGCCCCCTCTTCAGATCACCGTCCCGTCGCCGCCGCCCATCGCCGCCACTCGAACCACCCCCGAAACCCTTCCCTACATCACCCTCCACCTACCCAAGCCTCCCTCATCCCTCGGTTTGCTCTGCACGCACCGCCCCAGGCGTGCAAAGCACCCATCCCGACCAAGCTAACTCCAAACCCCACCACCCTTCGCACCGCCGCCTACCGCCGTGCCGCCACTCCCAGCACCCCCTCTGCCTCCTAAAACCACCAAGGGAGCTTCCCCAACCTCCCTAGATCTCCTGTTTCCCCTACCAAGCCCTCCTTTCCCTTCCTTTCCCCTCCACCACCTCTCCACCTTCCTTCTCCCCCTACGCCGCCGTCGCCGCCGCCACCGTGCGCCGTGTGCCGCCACCTGTGCCACCAACACCCTAGGTAGTTCTCTAAACTCCCCAACCCCGAAACCTTTATTATACAAATGCTAATTATTTTAGTAGCATTATTAATATTATTCTTACTATTATTCTTATTATTACCATTATTATTATTGTTATTATTATTATTATTATTATCATTATTATTAGTACTATTATTATTATTATTACTATTATTATTATTGTTATTATTGTTATTATTATTATTATTACTATTATTATTATTATTATTATTATTATTATTATTTAACCTAACCTTGAAACATTTATAACTATTGGTCTTACTAATACTAGTGACCCATAACTTTAGTATTTTATTTTAATATCATGATCGTTATTATTATTGCTAGTATTACTATTATCATTATTATCATGGTTATCATTATTATCATTATTATTATTATTATCATTACTATTACTATCATTATTATTATTATTATTATTACTATTATTATTACTATTATTATTACTACTATCATTACTATTAGTAACATTGAACTACTACCATTAATAATAAATATTATTAAAATTACTTTAAATTATTGTAGCTACGTTTATTAGTAGTAGCATGATTAACTACTTAAGAATATTGACCATACTTCACTTATAAAAGTAATATTACTATTCTTAGCCCTAATGGTAAGGTAAAGAATAGGGGTAAGGTAGAAAAGAATAGTGTTTTGGTCGGAGGAAAAGTAACCCTAGTTTTCCCTCTTATAGGCGAGTCAAGTCGACACCCGGAGGAGGCGTAGGAGCGTGCTCCAAGACCGGTGTCGTGTTAGGTAAGGACGAGGCTAAGGCCAACTGTGTGTATTGTATGCTTTACCTGCCTTGTATGCCTTATGCGGTTGTGTGCTATAATATGTATATTATCTGTGTATTTATGTAGCACAGCATGGAACCGAGGTATGTTCCCGTACTCTTGTCTATATGTACTAATATGGTATGGTACAAGGATGATGTGGTGTGATGTGACATGCTTGCTAGGTGTTTTGATGAGGAGTTGTGGAGTGGGGGTTTGAAAGAGAAAAATAAGCGACTAGGATAACCAAAGGGAAGTACGTCGGCTAACGCAGGTAAGAATGACCTAGGCAATTTATGATTAGCAAATGGATGGGAAAAGGGGGAATTAAATAAGTAGGGGGTGGAAGAAAGTAAAGTTGCCTGGGGGAAACTAGGGTTTGCATGGGAATGATAGAGTTGGCATGGTGGAAGTGTTAGGGTTTGCATGGGGTGGTTAAGGTCCGCATAGGGGCGAACCTTACGTATGGAAAGTTACCTTGGGGCGTAGGAAAGGTAATGGAAAGTTTGTTTGGGAGTTTGGAGGCTCGGGATGAAAAATAGTACGTGGGATAAAATAAGGGTACATAGGGACCAACTAGGGTTTGGGAAAGAAACCCTAATTTAAGAAGGTGGAAAAGAAAAAGAAAATAATAAGAATAAATGAGGAAGAGTGAGGTATGTGGGAGAGTTGAGTCTGAGGGTCATGATTTGGGTTTCCAGTACGAGAAATGTGTTAAGTATGATAATTGCCAAGGGTATTAGTGGCCTAATATAAGCGTAGGAGATAGCTCGGTGACCTGAACCAAGCAAGGAAATAGCTAAGACTGGATATATGACATGTATCCTGCGTGTCGTGGATGCTTTGTATGAATTATGTGTTGGGTTTTAAATGCCGTTATCTTACTTGTTCCGTGGGTAATGTGGCTTGGAAACAAGATGCGTGCTTGTGTTCTCATTAGAATGTGATAGTACGAATATGTCTTCAGTCTTGATGTGATGTGTTGAGATCTCTAGCCATGCATGACAAAAGAAATGCCCTCGAATAAGATACATTAAAACACTAACGACTTACAGAGAAAGATGTTGAGCCGAACCTAGACCGGTCCACCGGCTATAATAGTGGCAGGGTATCTTACCCTCACGACCGTTCCACCGGCTATAATAGTGGCAGGGCATGTGCCCTCGCGACCGTTCCACCGGCTATAATAGTGGGGGATTTCGTGCTCAACAAACTCAAACGTAAAAGTGATATGGCATGGGAAAGATACAAATGGTTACAGTGGAATACCTTGTGAGTCGGGGCCAGACCGGTCCATCAGCTATACTAGTGGCAGGGTATCTTACCCTCGCGACCGTTCCACCGGCTATAATAGTGGCAGGGCATGGCCCCCGTGACCGTTCCACCGGCTATAATAGTGGGGTTCCCGCACTCATATGGTCTCGATAAGACGATGATCGATTATAATCAGAGACCTAATAAAAGAAAAGTGATATCTGGTTCGTAACCTGTGTTGTTATATGTGTTATTGCATTTTATCTATGTATCTATGCTATGTCTGCTATGTTATATATCTTTGTGTGTGGGCCTTAGCGCGTCTGTTATCTTACTCAGTACGTAGCGTACTGATCACCCGTTTCATGGGTGCTGCTCATTCCCACGAGCAGAAGATCCCTCTGATCTTGTGCAGGTAGGAGACCATGTCTCTGATGCCTATGCTACCTACGAGGCATCGGGTGGGGCAGAGCGTTGAGCCTAACCTGACTTGGGGATCGAGAACGAGTTGGCCGAATTCCATTGCTACCTTCAGACTTCGTATTTTCTTTATTTAACTGTATTTCGTACTACGCTTTATGTTTTGTGATTCGCGTTTTTAAGTTGTAATCTTAAACCGTACTCTAAGTTGTATTCCTAAACGATATCCTAACTGATGTTAACTCATGTTTTCGTGAATGACCTATGTTAACTACGTACTTATGTTTTGACGATGGTTTAGCTTAGCCATAGTACTTAGTATCGGAGCGGTAGGAGTGAACCGGTCTGGTACTAAGTGTGGCGGTAATACCCCCGAATTTACGGTTTTAATTCTTTCACTTCCGCTAAAACCTTTGATTTAAACGAAATTTTTCAGTAGTAAATTTGGGGGTGTTACAGGGCTGGTCCGGTTCGTGTGGAAGAAAGAAAGAAAAAGGGAGACCGGGCGGTCAGCTGGGCGAAGAGGGTGTGCTTTAAATGAAGTGCGATGTTTTCGTGGAGAAACAACTGAAGCGTGGCGTTTCAAAGTCGGGCAAACAAAAGAAAGAAAAGACGGAGACGGGCCGCACAAAGGAGGCAGGCCCAAACGTCGAAGAAGAAAAAGAAAGAAGGATGGAAGAATTGGGCCGCAGACTGGCCCAATCGGAAAGAAGAAGGAAAAAGAAAAGAGGAAGAAAGAAAAAGAAAGAAAGAAAAAAAAGAAAAGAGGAAGAAAGAAAAAGAAAGAAAGAAAAAAAAGAAAAAGGAAGAAATTAATTAGGTTTGGTATTTAAATTAATTAAAATATTTGGGACATTTAAAAATAATAATATTTAAATAAAATATTATTTAAATCCCTTTTTAGGCTATATTAGGACTTTTAAAAGATTTTCCATAATTTCCATTTTAATTAGTAAAACACACTAAATTTCTCCAATTAATTTATTTATAAAATTATTATTAATTTAAAACTATTTTCTCATTCTTATTTTAAATAAAATAATTTATTTAATTAATTCCCAAATTAAAATATTTAACTAGTTAAAATACCCAAATTCCTCCTAATTAAAATACTTATAAATTTATTCTTAATTTTTCCTAATACATTCCTTTTTATTTTAATAAAAGTAATTTATTTAAATAATTTTTTCTAATAAAGTATCATTTAAATATAATTAATAAAATTAGAAATTTTCGGGGCATTTCACTTCATGCCACCATATACACACACATATATATACTACCTTCTCACTCTCTCCCTCCCTCATTTATTGCCTCCATTTTCACTGTCGAGCATCACCATCCTAACCACCTTATTTCTTTTTCTTCTTTCTTCTTACCATACCCTATTCCACAGCTTGATCCACTGTAACCACCACCATGCAACACCACCAACCACAAAGCGCCACCCTTGCTCGGTAAAACAACCACCTTAACCGCCCTATCAATCCTCCTCACCATCGCCCACTATCGTCACTTTCTCCTCCTCTTTCGTTTCACTTTGTTCATTTTTGTGAGGCACACAACCATACAAATCATGCAAACCCCAAGAGTTCTGTAATACCCCAAAAATCTAAAGCCTATAATTTAATAAATAACCCTCATTTGGGATAATTTAATTTTTAATTTATTTAATTTATTCATGTTGTAGATTTTTGAGTATATAAAAATGGAGATGAATACTTAATAAATTAAAATAAATATTTTTTTATTTTATCATACTCATTTTATTAATATAATTTTCCAAACCAATATTTTACTAATATTACCCATTTTAAACCAATATAATAAATTATAACAAATTAAATTATTAAATTTATTTATTTATCAAAAATATTAAATACCATTATTCCAAAACTTATTTTATTTTATTTTTCCCCCTTTCCCCCTTTTCCTTTTTCCTTTTTCCCTTTTTCTATTTGCTTCTCTTTTTTCTCCTTTTTCCTTTTCTTTTCTTCAGCCTACCAAGCCTATGAACTCCTTCTCTCTCATGCTGGGCCGTTAGCCCATATGCTCTTCCTTCTCCCTACGCCGTCACCGAGCTCGTCTCCCCCCTTTTTTATTTTCCTTTCTCATCCCAGTTGGGCCAGCCCAACACCCTCATTTTCCTCCTCTCCCTTGTGCATGAGGGCCGACCCACTTCCCTTTCTTTCTCCGCTGCTCGAATGACCTGCTTCTTCTTTCTTTCCTTCATCTTCTTCTTCTTCCCTCCTTCTTCTCATTCGACCATCGCTGCATGCCATGGCCAACTTGCACTCCCCCTACCACCAACTTCCCTGTCACCTGCCATTGCATCCTATAGCCTTGCTCTCTCTCTCATCCTTTTCCTCCCATTTTTGGGCCATACAGGCCCCTACACTGTAGCCCTCGCATGCCCCTTCCTTCCCTTTCTTCCTTCCTTTTACCTATAACCCACTACCCTACCACATGTAACCACAACCTCTCAGCTGACCATGCCTAACTCCTCTCCTCTCCCTATTCTTTTTCATCTTCTATCCTATGCATTTTCCCCTTCCTCGAGCTCCCTCACCTCCCTACAGAGCCCTCTCCTTTTTCTTCCTTTCCTTATCTTCTCCTTCCCTATTTTTGCTCTGCAGCCCTCAACCACCGCTTCTTCTGCCCAGCTAACCACCGATACCACCTCCCTAACACCCCACCAACCTCATGTCACCACCCAATCACCCCACTTGCCCTTATAGCCACATTTATCCTCCCTTATTTTTCTATCACCCTTCTCATCCTCCACCCTACACCACCATTGTCAACCGCCCTCCTTCCTCTTCTACTACCTCCACAACCACCAATCTATCCCTGGAACCTCCCCTACCACCACCTTGCCTCCCTTGGCCAAAACCCAGTCCTATAGCTCCTCCCTTCCCCTCATCTTTCCCTTCCTTCTTCTCCTCCTCAACCTTTGCATCAACTTTTCCCAGCCCTGCAACCACTGTCTCTATCACCCTAAGTCGTCGATCATCTACCCCCAACTGTGTAACACGTTGAAGTTACACTCAGATTTTTTTAATATGTTTTTAATATTAGCATTTTGTGAACATATGTTAAATTTGGTGATTGTATGAGTCTTATAGAAAATTTATACCTAACTTGTGAAATTAGGGTTAGAAAAGTGTTATGAATAGTAACTCTAGATAGAGGGTTATTATGACATGTGTAAGATGTTAACATTAGACCTCAAGTTTTGGATATTTTGATGATAATAATAATATTAGAGGAATATGTGACAAAATTTGTGGATAAGTGATGAATATGGAATAAGTCATCCTTATATTGTGAAATTAGGGTTTCATACAGAAATTGTGATATTTTTCCTAGTGAATGTTTTGATCTTCTTGTGATTTATGTGCTTTGGATAATAATGATAAGTCTGATGTGTTACCTTGAAAACCTAAATGTTTTTTTCATTTTGGTGTTTATATAAATGAAAATGAATAAGACATTAATAACTTAAAGTGAAATATTACCTTAGACGGGCCAAGGTATTATGTGACCATTGTACTAGACAATAATAGTGGCTAAGGTGCATTTGTATGTTCTTCTAGATCAATAAAAGTGGGGACCTCAACTCAACATGAATAAGAGTATGATTCTGAGATTAGTAATTAATGAATCACATATTAATCTCTTAAAGTGAAAGATTACGTGAGTTATAAAAAAATGTTGTGTCCATTCCATTAGACGATAAAAATGGTGCGAGTATGTTTTGCCCTAAGATGTGCTTTAAAATGTTACACCTATTTAAGGATTGTGTTTAGGAGAATTTTCATCTTGTATATCTTAGGTATTTTCCTCTGGACGATATTAGTGGCTCGAATGTATTATGTTCTAAGAGATGCTTTAGTCTGTTCCATAAGATTAAGAATAATAGGGTCTGTGAACTTTAAGTAATTAAAATTATAGATCTTTTTTTATATCTAATAATGAGTTATGGAATTATTGTTTACCTAGCATTGATTTATGTTAGCACACATGGAAGCTTATTATCTTATGTAAAATTTTGTATTCATTGTGACCTTACTCAATACGTAGTGTTCTTATCATCCTTTTCATAGGTGATGCTAGCTCCATTGAATAGAGGGCTTGAAAGTTTGTGTGTAGGTCAATAAGGACCCATTGGATGATTTTTCTACTTATGATGCTTTATTTGTGGAGGAGTGAATCTTATGTATCAGGAATGGGTATAGAGTATTGTTGTTTGGTAATTATCTTTTATATGGATACCATTGTTGACTCTTAGCTCTATGGGATCCGTTTTTAAGTATTTTGATATTGTACTCTGAGTTAACATTTAAAATCTTATCTATGTTTATGAAGGTTCTTATGATTTCTATTTATCATGTTTTATATTCTAATTATTTTGCCTTCTAATTGATATAATGATTGTGTAGTAAGCTAAACGTATGTTTATTACATCAATAACAACCAACTATTTTGATATTTCTGCTAAATTAATTTTTTTTTGTATTAAATTTGGGGTCTTATAGTAACACTAGAAAAATATGGTACCATTGTGTTTTTCACTTATGCTATATGATTTTGTGACAAAATTTTCAAGAAATAGGGGTCATATTAATAAATACTATAGGCTCATATTTCATACTCCTTTAGCATTTTCACTTGCATTTTTTGCACACAACTCCTATTTTAGGGTCTTTAATTATGGTATACTCATGTATTTTATTCCAACCTTTCCTCTTTATGCTACCACCTTTTATGGTAATTATTATCTTGATTTACTTTGATTTTATCTCTTCTTTCAAAGCTTAGCCAAATAGAAAATTCGAGAAAAAGGTTGAATTGCGACAAGTAATAACCAAAATTTAGCTTAAATATACCATTTAATACCATATATTATCCATCTATAAAAAGTAAATTCAATTGACTGAGTGACAAATCCATTCAATCAATCAATATGGGTTATTAGTTGGCCTGCCAAGCACAACAAGATATCTTGGATAATAGGCATGATCGGTAAACAAAAAGGGGGTAACAATAAACCAATATGACAAAGAACACTAAATCGATTCAAAATGCACATTAGTTTATGGGCTCACTAGGGACACATTGATCATTGTTTCGTATCAATCAATCGATGGTATAGGTACACCAACATCATATTCAAAAATCTGCACATACAATCCCAACAAAAGATTTCATAAACATACATTCATCATAACAACTCCATAACATAACTTGGACTTATCTAACATCTATTTATGCTTGAATCATACATCAACATCACATTATGTTCAGTTATGATCTAACCACTCATATGTTTTATGTGGCAATGGCATCCCTTGATGTTGTTATCAAAATTCATATGCATTGTTTTCAAGAAAAAAAAAGTCCTAAAGTTTGTTAGTGTTAGAGCTAGCTTAACTAAAATTAGATGGACTATATACCACTAGCTAACCTAATATACAAAGTTAGTGTAGCTCAGATTATTAATATATGTGAACTAAGATCATCAACTTACACAATATACATAGAAAACAAAACTCAATAAGGGTGGAATGAAACTACAAACTTATCTATCAAGGGAATTTAGCATGAAATTCCATTATCTTCAAGCTAAAGCATGAATAAATTATTGAATTCCAATACCTAAACTCATACACTGCATCCATATTTAGACAATATATTCCCATTCTAAATCATTAATTATGAAGGTCAAACGTCAAGCAAAGAATTAAACCCTATAATAATACACAAAAGTTCCAATAAAAACAAATTAAAAAGTCCCACAAACTAATGGCTTGGTTTAAAAAAATACCAAGAGAAACTACTATGAAACACACAACCGATCAATTAGTGGTCGACAAGTATGAATAGACTAGTCCACTAATGCCACTAGTTGATTAATAATACTGTACTAGAAAAATAGTGAAAATGTATTACCATCCCTCATATTCTATTTAACAAGTTAACTAGTATGGTTGGACTAGCTCTTTAGTGCCCTAAGGCACACACATGTTCGAAATGTAAACTTTCACACTTAACCAAATCACACCTAACTTTAGCATTCCTCACAACACTTACCAAATATTAATCATAATATTCATTCTCCATATTTTGAAACATAATTCATCAAAATACATATGTATCATACCAAAATTTACTTACATTTCACCAAAATAAAACCACCACCTAACATATTCCTATATTCACATTCATGCTCCAAAACACCCTAAACTTGATTTTATGCATAAATCAATCATGGATTCATGTATGAAGTGACCCTAACATATAACATGTAACAAATCATTATACATTTATATGATATAAAAAAATTACCTATAGACAAATCTTTAAGCAAAGAAGACCACCCTTCTATGTAACTCAAACACATAAGATTCTTGCTCAGCTATAAAGAATCAGAGAAAATCATCTAGTGAAATTCATTTAAAAGGTTAAAATTAGAAATAAAATAAAGATAAAAAGATGTGAAGAGGAGAATCTGAATGGAAGAAGAATTAAGGAACACTTTGAGGATTTCTTCCAAAAGGAGTAGTAGAGCTTCAAGGTAGATTATGGTAAGTCTATCTAAGCACAAATAATAGGGATGGAAGGCATCATTGAGCATTAACATGGAAGGGTGCACAAGGATCAAGAGACACTTGAGTATAGGAAGAAAAATTCAAAGAGGTGTGGGCTAGATAGAGGATATTAACCAAGGGTATGGGGGATCTTAGATTAGTTGTAAATGAATCCTAAAGTAGAATATTTTTCCTAGGTGTAGGCCTCAATATTGTAACCACACGGAGAATTTAGCTAAGAGGAAATTAAGGAAAATGTGAAAATGACATTTAGGGGGCAAAGTTCTTAGATTTAAATAAATATGATGAGATTTGATAATGGATGTTTAAAACCGTCTAAAAATCATTGATAATAAACATATAAAAAGTTTCAAATTTTATGTGAATATTGCAAGTGATTTGAGTTTTGAAAATGTAGTAGATATTATGTGTGAAAGATAATTAGTTAGCCTATTTGTTGCACCATTTAACTAGTTCATTACAATAAGCAAGAACTAAAATGCACACCTTACTAACTAGTTGGTTTTCCACTATAGTTGACTGGTCCCCTCAAGTTAAATCATATTCATAATCCATTACTAAATTCATTTTCCATCAAAAAATTATACAAAAAATACTTTTTATATATAAGGTATTACTAATATAGAGGAGAAAAATATGTTCATTTGTAAATCTATCTCAAAGATCCTATTAAGTTTGTAGGCTCATAAACCTAGTAAGATGATCACTAATAAACACTTCACACTATTCAAATGTAATACTCGGTCATAAAATCCTTTAAAAATATGGTAAAAATAACTTTGATACTTGATAAGTATGAACTATGATATGAATCCTAGTTATGATTTCTTCATATATGGTGTGAATTCATGTATTTTAGTGCATCTCTTGGTCTATTTGTTCTTTCTTATTACTCATAACCAATTTGGTAGGTATTTGGAGAGACTCTAGATAAAATCAAGAAAAAAAATTTGGAGTTAAAAAGAAATTAAGAGTGTTTTTTAAAATAACAAAAGTGAAAAAGAAATGGAATTGGGATAAATATGCAATCCAATTTAAGAAACATGTTCAACATAAAAGTTTTAGATATGTTTTTTTATCTTTTCAATACGTCCAAAATAATCTCCATTAGAGATATAACAAAGAAATTATGGTAAGAACAGAAAATCTGTTATAGCTTTTAAAGAAGCAATAAGTTGATAGCAAAATAGCCAGATATTGTTCACAAGCACTATCGTCATAACATGCAATGATGAAAAAAAATGCATGGGTTTTCATTATAAATGAGAAATTTAGATTTTACAAGGAGGAAAATTTTTGGAGGCACAAAAGAGAGATCTAAGGTTCATTAATCCCTCATTAGGGATGGCAACGGGGCGGGTCGGGGACGGGGACCCCATCCCCATCCCCGAACCCGATAAGGAAAATAATCCCCGAACCCGACCCGATCCCCGATATTTTTTTATCGGGGATTCCCCGACCCGATCCCCGCGGGGATCAACTCCCCATACCCGACCCGATCCCCGATCTATTTTCCATCCCCGATTTATTCCCCGTTCTTAAAACCCGACCCGATCCCCGAAACCCGATTTTATACCCGATCCCCGATCCTCAAACTATTTTTTTATATTATATTTTTAATTTATATTCTATTAAAAAATTATATATATATATATATATATATATAATTATATAAAAAAAATATAAAAAAAATTTCGGGGCGGGTTCGGGGATGGGGACCCCAAACCCGTCCCCGCCCCGTCCCCGAAAAAATCCCCGTTAAGAATCCCCGAACCCGAACCCGATCCCCGAATTCTCTCCCTGAACCCGAACCCGAATGGGGAATCCTCGACGGGGCCCCGAACCCGCGGGGAAAATTGCCATCCCTATCCCTCATCCCTTTTCCCCCATTCTCATCAAAGGGTATTATTTATCAACTACTATTAAAATATTTATATTTTTAATACGATGTATTTCCTTGATTTTGTTATCTTATGAATCATTCAATTCATATATTACTAAGTGGTTCTTTACTAAGGTTATGGGAGAACTTCCATTGAGATTAAGAGATGAAATGGTAGTAGATCTACATAACTTAATTAGAAATTAGGAATTGATAGGTCGACACGTGTTAAATTTGATCTCGATTATAAAAAAAAAGGGCAGAGAGTTGGTTATAATGTGATTTTAGGCTAGAGATATTTGGATCTATATTTGGTGATACTTCATTCTAGCTTGAGTGTGTGTAGTGATAATCATCTTTGTTGACATACTAAGAAAAAAATTTAAGTTAGGACTTTTGGGAGTATCAGATATGTTTTAAGTCATGGAATATAATGTGAATCTTTTCCATACTTTAATTTAGTTAAATTATAATTTATTTAATTCATTTTTTAAGTTATGAAAATAAATGAAATTGGAATATATCTTGCTTTTGCATCACACAAAACATTGATTTGATGTTTTAATTGAGTATTTACAAAGGTAAAATTAGTTACTAGGGAAGAAGAAGATGGAAGCAAAGAGAAGATGAATACAAAAGCAGTCGGCAAAAGTGAAAGAAAAACAACTAACTCAAAATATTACAAGTTGCTAAATAAAAACATGGGATGATGAAATGAAGTTGAAAAAAATACAAACTGTGTTCTAAAGCACATCCACCCTATGCTATATTCACTACTCTTGGCTTTTCTACAAAATATTTTCTAAAACGAAACACCAGCCATGTTTGTAACCATGGTGGACCTATGCTAAATTTTTTACTCTTTGATTTTTTGTAGAAAATTTTCTAAATAAAAACATGTGTCATGTTTATAAACACGATAACTCTATATTAAATATTTTGCTCTTGAAATTTTTTTAGTAAACATCCTCACTAAAAACCAATTTTTAATGTAATAGATGAACAAATATACAAAAACATATCTACAAAAATTAGGGTGTATCCTGAGAAGTATCCTCCTAATACGTTTGTGATGCATAATTAGGATTATTAAGATCAAACACTTCCAATTTTCTCTCATAATGTCCCTCATAAAAATGTTTGAGATGGTATCTATTAACTTTCCAAACCTTTTTTGTTTCACCACTCTTGATCTCTACTGTACCATGAGGAAACACATTAGTCACAATAAACAAGCCCATCCATCTTGACCTTAATTTTACTAGAAAGATTTTTAGATGATAATAATATAACTTATTTTGAAAATCTTCCTAAGAATTAACTTATCATGAACTTCATTAGTTTGATTTTTATATCTGTATGTAGTATCAAAAGCTTCATTTCTTGGTTATTTAAGTTCATGAAACCAAATTTTTCTATGTTTACCAATCTTATTTGACTCTGTGTTACATGTCTTCACACCCCAAAAAGCCCTATGTTCTAATTCAACTAGAAGGTGACATGTCTTACCATAAACTAACCTATATGGTGACATACCAATCTGAGTCTTATACATTGTGCGATATGCCCAAGGAGCATCAATAAGATGTAAACTTCTATCCTTCCTCGTTATTTCACCATCTTTTCTAAGATTATTTTGATTTGATGATTCGAGATTTTATCTTGATTGTTTATTTGTGTATAGTCGATGTGTAACATGATACTTTCTTAACAATGCTTCCAGTGTTCCCGTGAAGAAGTGTGAACCCTTGTTATTGATTATAGATTTTGGAAAGCAAAAACATTCAAAAATGCTAGTTTAAAAAAAATCTAAAACAACTTTAGCATCATTAGTATGAGTGGCTTTTGCCTCTGCCCATTTTAACATATAATCTAGAGCAACAAGAATGTATTTGAAACCAAATTATGGTGTAAAGGGACTCATGCAATCTACAGTAGAAACATCAAAAATTTCACTTACAATAATGGGGTGTTGTGGAATTTCATTTCTATGACCTAATCCTCAAGTCTTTTTTGCCTTTGAAAATGTGAAGGGAAATACCTTTTTACCAAAAAAAATGACCATGTCAACATACCATGGAAGTTCATGAAGTTTTTCATTTAGAAATCATTCATAGATGGGTGACTCCACTTTAGCTACCTTGATTAAATAACTTAGATGATCCGCCACTCCATTTTCCGATCTTTTCTTATCTTTAGTGTGAATATTTAAGTCTTAAAGTTAACATATACATCTATCAACATCAATTTTGCTTCCTTATTTTGTAGTAGATACTTCAAGGCTACATGATCAAAGTAAACAATAATATTAGTGCCTAGAAGATAATAATGAAATTTATCTAAATCAAAAACAATGGTAAAAAGCTTCTTCTCAATGGTTCTATGATTAAGTTCAGCTTCACTCATAGTGCGTGAACCATAGTATATCACATATGGATATTTCCTGATCTTTTGATTAAAACTACGCAAACAACATAGTTACATGCATCACACATTAATTCAAAAGGGAAACTCTAATCAAGTGGTAGAAGCATAGGTGCACTCATCAATTTTTCCTTCAAATGATCAAATGAATTCTTACATCTATCATCAAAATTAAATTTAGTTTCTTTCTAAATAAGCTTACACAAAGGTTGAGCTATCTTCAAAAAATCTTTAATTAATCTACAATAGAATCCAGCATTACATAGAAATAATTGCACTTCCCTTACTATAGAGTGGTAAGGTAAAGAAGAAACAAGATCAATATTTTTTTTATCTACTTCAATTCCTTTAGCAAAAATGACATGTCCTAAGCCTATCCCTTATTGAACCATAAAATTGCATTTATCAAAGTTTAGCACAAGATTAGTTTCAAGACAACTATTTAAAATAAGAGTCAAACTATCTAGGAATTGATCAAAAGTATCACCATGTGTACTAAAATCATCTGTTAATACCTCAACGCTTTTCTCCAAATTTTGTAAAAAATAAGTTTATCATGCATCTCTAAAATGTTTTGGGGGCATTACATAACCCAAATGGCATATGACGATATGCAAACGTACCATATGGACATGTAAATCTTGTCTTCTCTTGATCTTCTAGAGCTATAAAAACCTACACATATCCATAATATCCATCAAGAAAGCAAAAATAAGCATGAATCACTAACTCGTCTAACATCTTATCCATAAGTGATGAAGGAAAATGATCCTTCCTAGTTATGAAATTCAACTTCCTATAGTTTACACAAACCCTCCAACCATTTTGAACTCTAGTAGGGACCATCTCTCCTTTATCATTAACTACAATAGTGATTCCTATTTTATTGGGTACTACATGGAGAGGACTAACCTAACTACTATCATAAATTGGATAAATGACTACCACAAGCAACAACTTCAACACTTCTTTCTTTACTACCTCCATCATAATTGGATTAAGCCTATGTTGTACGTGTCTACTAGGTTTAATATCATCATCCATTAATATCCAATGCATGCACACTAAAGAACTAATACCCTTAATATCCACAATCATCCATCCTAAAGCAGTTTTATACTTCTTTAAAACATTTACAAGCTTCTCTTATTTCTTAGGTGTTAGGTCACCTGATATGATGATAGGAAGGGTATCTTTTTCTCCCAAAATTGAATGCATAAGATGTAATGCCCCGAAATTTTCTAATTTTAAATATTATATTTAAATATGGTTGTATTTAAAATTTTAATTTAATAAATTATTTTATTAAAAAAAAAGGAAATTTATTAGGGCAATTTAATAAGAAATTTTTATAAATAGGTTAAGTAAAGGAAATTTGGGCATATTATCTAATTAAAGATTTAAATTTGGAAATTTATTTTATTCAAATTAAGAAAGATAAAATAGTTTCAAATTAATTTTAATTTTATAAATAATTAAATTAAATAAAATTTGAGTGATTATTATATTAAAATGGAATTTTGGAAAAAGCCTTTAAAAATCCTATTTTAGCCTAAAAAGGGATTTAAAATTTATTTTATTTAAATATTATTATTTTTAAATATCCTAAATATTTGGATTAAATTAAATGGACCCAAATTAATTATTTAATTTTCCTTTTTCCTTCCCTTTTTATTTTTTTTCTTTCTTTCTTTCTTTTTCTTTCTTTTTCTTTCTTTTCCTTTTCTTTTCCTCACCGAAATTGGGTCGTGCAACGGCCCAATCCATTCGTTTTCCTTCGACGCAGCCCAGCCTGCATCGCCACCTGCCTCGTCCCTCCCCACGCTGCGTTTCATATCGTTTTTCCAACTAAACGCCGCGTTTCACTTAAATTTTTTTTAACCGTTACCAGCTGACCCAAGACGCCGCGATTGAGCCTTTTATTTCTTCAAAACTCGTCGTTTCATTAAACGACGTTTTACGTCACACGAACCGCCCGGCCTGCCCTCCCTTTTTCCTTCTTTTCTCCCCCGCGAACCGGCCGGCCAGCCTCCCCCATCTTCTTCTTCCTCCTTCCGCCCGACGCCATAACCACCCACCTCCCTCCTTCCCCGAAAATGGCATCGCCGGCCACACGTGGCGTGACCGGCTCTTCTCCCGCTCGTTTTCTTCCTCTCGGTCTGCACGTTCATTTGAAACCCTCAACAGTCTCTCTCTCCCGCTCGTTTGCTCCATTCCTCTCGTGAAGGGTCGGGCAAAATTTGAAAATTTTGCCGCCCGATCGACACCATAACCATCACGTTTCTCACTAGCTTTGACCCCCTGATAACTTCCCCAACTCGGAATTAACCTCCAACATTATAAATACCTCTCTTATGGCCTGGGTTCGGGATTTTTTTTCCCCGAAACCCTAAGCATCGCCTGTGCGCCACCGCCTCTTTAGACGACTCCTCCTCCATCTCTGGCTAACTTCAACGCCTTCTCTTCATCCCAATATCTTCCCTGCAACACCCTCTAATTAACTAGACCATCCACGACCTTCGATTCACCTTGTACAAGACTCCATAATCGTGTAAAGTTGGTTAGTTGCTTCGACAGAAAATTCCACCCCGAGACCTTGAAACGCCAGCCGCCACCACATGCGCCGCTTCTAACACCTTCCAAACTAACCATTAACTCCTGATAAATCTCCTCCACATCCCCATAGATTTATTTTATTTTTCTCCTTCCCCCTCACCTCTTTTTCTTCATTTTTAACCCTCTTAGATCCATTTTCCGGCCACCTCCGGGAACCACCGCCGGTTCCACCTACATCCTCCAACTCAAGGTGAAACCCTAGACATTTTAAACACTTAGTTTTGAATTATTGATAATTATTCTATTTTTAGCCTAAATTTTAGTGTTAATTCAACTTTAGTTATTATTATTATAATTATTATTATTAGTAATATTGAATGTATTCTAATTTCTAAATTTTTGTTACAGGTCTGGGAGTATTATTGAGTAAGATATATTATTCATCTCGGCTTTTACTTATTTAATTAAATTTTTACATGTTTAATGTTATTAATAATAATAATATTATTATTATTATTATTAGTGTAATTATTTATTTAATATTTTAATTATTTCAGGAGGATTATAAACCTAAAATTTTAACTAAGTCTCGCACATTTGCTTTTTACAACTATTATTAACATTTTTAACATTATTTCTAATTATATTATTATTATTATTATCTTTATTAACTTTATATTATAAGTATATATAATATTAATATCATTTTTACATTTTTGAATAGTGTTATTATTAAATGGATTGATTTTGAAAGCCACCTTGTAATTTTAAGAATTATGGTATTATTAATATTAATATTCTACTAATAAGAGTGTTATTAATAATGTTTTACTTTTATTATTATTATTATTATTATTATTATTACTATTATTGCTATTATTTCTATTATTACTATTATTGCTATTATTACTATTTTGGGAGAAGGGTAGAAACCCTTAGTTTATCACCTTTTCAAAAGAAAATAAGTGAATTAGTTATATTAATTCCTATAGTTAATTATTGGATAGTAAAATGTCATCCTAAAACCAAACCTCGAAATAAGTTAAAATGATATAAGAGAGTCTAATTCTAGTATGCTTTGATATAATAGGCGAACCCAATCAAATTACCCAAGTGGAATAGGAGCGTGCACCAAGACCGGTGACTTTTTAGGTAAGGGTCTACTAAGGCCATTTATGTGTTTGTATGTACTATGAATATGACATGTTATGTAGTTTATGTTCGTTATTCTTATTGATTATGCATGCGATATGGTTATGAAGTTGAAGTATGTTATTATGAATGTCATGTGCCATGAAAAATATATGTGTATGCTTATGTCATTAATGTATGACCTGAAGTGATATATGAATTAGGATTTGCATGTAAAAGGATGGTACTAGGGTTTGCATGAGATGGCATGGTGCTAGGGTTTGCATGAAAAGGAATGATACTAGGGTTTGCATGGAATAGCAAGAAGTTGAAGGTGTGCATGAAGTAACATAATATTAGGGTTTGCATGAATTAATGTGGAGTTAGGGTTTTGCATGTGGATTAGGGTTTCATAAAAACATGCCTACATGGAATTAATGTTGCATGGGGATCTGAGTTTCATGGAAGCATGTCTACATGGATCTAGGGTTGGCATATGAATTAGGGTTTTCATGGAAGGGTGATATATGTAAAGCTAGGGTTTGCACATGTGAGGTACGTGGAGTTAGGGTTGCATGGGAGCTAGGGTTTGCATGGGAGTGTGGTACGTGGAGATTGGGTTTGCATGGGTGCTAGGGTTTGCATGGAAGCGTGGGTCATGTGTAGTTAGGGTTTGCATGGGAGCTAAGACTTGCATGGAGTTGTGGTTTACGTGGAGATAGGGTTTGCATGGAGTAGGGTTGCATGGGAGTTAGGGCTTTCATGGATTTAGTCATGCATGTTTGGGCAAATGTTTGTGAATGTCAAATGTTTTTGAATAAAATACTTAAGACACTAATATCTTAAAGTGGAAGATATTGAGACGGGACCAGCCGATCCACCGGTTAGGAATAGTGGTTAGGGTTTTACCCTATGTGTGACCGATCCACCGGTAATAATAGTGGTTAGGACATGAGGTCCTATGTGTATCCGGCCCACCGGTTATAATAGTGGGGGATCCCGAGCTCAATAAAGACAAACCAGATCGTCAATGCTATTAAAAGATACTAATTACTTACAGTGGAACACCATGCGAGCAGGAACCAAGCCGATCCACCGGTTAGGAATAGTGGTTAGGGTTTTACCCTATGTGTGTCCGGCCCACCGGTTATAATAGTGGGGTGTTCCTGTTTTCGCATGGATTTGATGCGGACAGGAACCAGCCGATCCACCGGTTAGGAATAGTGGTTAGGGTTTTTACCCTATGTATGACCGGCCCACCGGTTACAATAGTGGGGTGTTCCTGTTTTCGCATGGATTGATATAAAAGGCATGGTGTGTATTGAATCTTAACAAAAGAAAGATTAAATGATTAATCCAGACCTTTTTGGGCCTTATGTGTGGACTGTTAATTATAAGCTATGGATTTCACTTTATGCTTCTATGTATCACATGTGTGGGTTATAATTGTATGTGATCATTATCCTACATGAAATAATGTGTTATATGCCGGCCTTAGTATTTAGTTACCTTACTCGGTACGTAGCGTACTGATCACCCGTTTCATGGGTGCTGCTTATTCCCACGAGCAGAAGGCCCGTCTAATTTGTTGCAGGTAGGAGATACTTACTTTGATGCTATCGACGTCTACGGGACATCAGGAGGGGCAGAGTGATAGCTGGGCTGGATCAATCTTTAGAGTGACGTGGCTGTTGTCCTTTTTAAATTTATGATTCAAGTCATCTTTTATTATGTTTGAATTGTCGAAACAACTTTACTAAGGTTGTTTAGTTCTATCTGGAAAAAAAAAACAATAGCCGGTATTTCAAACTATGTAAGACTTACGCGTACTCTGATTTCTGTTTTTATAAATTTGAATTTGAGTGGTATTACTGATAATGTTTTCTTAGCCTTAGCACTTGGTACCGGAACGGTAGAAGTAAACTGGTCTGGTACTAAGTGTGGCGGTAACATCCCCAGAATTTACGGTTTTAATTTATGAGTATTGCTTTTAAAAAAAAAATTGTGTAAATTTTGGGGTGTTACAAGTATGGTTAGGTAAAGTTTTCAACTCCACTTCTAGTGTTGTAGGACCGAAGGTAAAGGCCTCTTCAATGTTAACAATAAATTCACAAACATTCTTATTCTACCAAGGAAAGCTTCTAAAGCAATCATCATTTCCTTGATTTCCTTACATCAAATTTCTCATTCAACTCCTCGAAAAAATTTCTCTCTATGCGTTGATTTAAGGTAACCTCTAAGGGATATTCAAATGATAAGCAATAAACCTACTTAGCCAAGTCTTCAATAACATAGGAACTAATTCACAATCATCATGATACTACATGAAGTCATATATATTAAACCTAATAACTTCACCATCAAACTCCATGTTTAAAACTTCATCATGTACATCCATTTTTATTTTTGAAGATTTTAGAAATTTTCTACCTAAAAATAAAGGAGAAGAGTTAGAGAACCATTGTCCTGCATATCTAACACATAAAATTAGCAGGGAATACTAACCCATTTAATTAAACCAATACATATTCAACTACACCTTCATGGTATGTATTAGATCTACTAGCTAATTGAATAATAACAAGAGTTTATTTAAAAGGGCCTAGAATTAGTGTTTTAAAAATAGATGGATTAAAGCACCTAATTTAAGCATAAATCTTTCATACCTTATATTTCCAATCTTGCAAGGAATAGTAAATATATAAAGATCCTTATACTTTGGTTGGAGATTCATTTGCAAACATTTTCTAAAACATTATTCCCCCATAATTACTTTCTCATCCCCCTTCAACTTCCTTTTGTTAGTAGAAAAATCATAAAGGAACTTTTCATACCTAGGTACGTTTTAATTGCATCAATTAGAGGGATATTCACCTTCACCTTTCTAAATATGTCAAACATCTCCTTGCCATGATTATGCTTCTTGTTTCTTGCTAACTTCCTAGGAAAAGGATTAGTGATTTTAATAGGAATAGTAAAATCATTTTTAGTTCCCTATGGAGGATTCTCAACTTCTTGTTTCTCAAAAACAATTTCATCTTCTTTTGTTGTTTCTTGCTCTTCACTAGCTTCCCTTGGACTTGCTAAGTGCTTCCCACTCCAAGTTGTTATAGCACTAGCATTCTCTCTAGGGTTAGATTCCATTTAACTTGGGAATTTTTAGGACCCTTGTGCTTATAATTTTCTTGGAGACTCTACTAATTGACTCACTTTATTCTCCAAGTTCATGATACCATTTCGAGTTTATTGTTGAAACTATAATGTGTTGGTAGCCAATGATTTCATCAATTCTTCTAAAGCTATTCCGCTTGATGGTTGATGAACTTGTGGTTGAGGTAATGATTGAAATGTTTATCTTAGTTGATTTGGTGGAACTTGAAAGAATCTAGGATATGGATTTGGAACTTGAAGATTTTGACAAGTAGGTGGTCAGAAATATGAACTACTACCTTGTTGATTGCTCTTGTACCTTAGGTTAGGATGATCCTTCTAACCTAGGTTATATGTTGGAGCATAAGGATCATTTCTCCTTGGTCCTTGATTTCCTCCAATGGACTTCACTTTTTATTTTTCCTATAATGTAGGACATATATTAGTATGAGGACCTATGAAAGAACAAATTCCATATACCTTTGTAGGAACTTTTTCACCCATCAATTTTTTTACTAGAGATGCCATACTTAATAATCGTGCTTTTAGCTCAGTGATACTAGCCTCTTTCACCTATTGAGACACAAAAGTACTTCCCCTAATACTATATTGAGAGTTAGATTCCATGTTAGCAATTAACCTTTTAGCTTTAGTAGAGATTATGTTAATCAATGCAATCCTACTAGCAGCATCTATCATTTTTCGATCTATAGGAGCCAGTCCTTCATAGAAGTATTATATCAAGAATTTCTCTCTAATGTTTTGATTGGGGTAACTACCACAATACTTATTGAAAAATTCCAATACTAAAGCAATGACTCTCTTCCATCTTTCTAAATACCAAAAATGTCTTTTCTTATGTTATTTGCTATAGCTGAGGGAAAGTATTTTTTATGAAAAATATTTTGCATATTAGCCCAAGTATCCATACGAGTCAGCTGGTAAGTCATACAACCATTGTTTGGAGGCATTTGCCAAAGCAGAAAAAAAAAGATTTTAGTTTAAGTTGTTCTACACTTACTCTAGGTTGTTTCATACTATAACATAGGATATGGAGTTCCACAAGAAACTTGTTGGGATGGGTGAAACATTCTAAACCTATCGAGTTCTTGTCCTCAAACCTTGTAAAAATGGGTAAAACAAAGATTAAACAAGTTTTGATCTCACAAATATGATGTTCTCAAGGATAATTAATAAATTAAAGGTTAGGGTTGAAAATAGGAATAGGTAGCTCCTTGATCGTTCGATCTGCTATAGGTAGATCTATGTGACAAGGTGAATTGTACAAATACTCTATGTGACCTTCCTCCAAATCAGTGGAACTTCCTTCAAAAGGTAATGGTATATGACAAGCATATTCCTATCCTCTTGTTGGCTGGTTTGCAATAGGATAAAAATAATTTGGGTCTATTGGCTGGATGATTTGTTCTCTATGCATAATCGCAAACTACCTCAAATGCAAGTGCCTTAGGGTTACACACAATTTGAGAAGATAAGTACACATGGAAAGATTATTAAAAACAAAAATAAAAAAGCAACATTAAAAACATAATTAAATATTATAATCACCATTCCCTAGCACCGATGCCAAGATTTTGATGCACTATTGTATCTACAACAAATTTACAAAATAAATCCTAATTCCAAATACATAGTAAATAACAAGTGGGAGTAAAAACCACAAGGATTATTCTATAATCAATAATTCTATTATTAATGACATAACCCCAGCTATTAAATATCATTAACATCTATCAATATATTCTAAACTATTTACATGTAATAAAATATTTTACACGCTAATGAATGAATAAGGATGGGAGAGAATCAATATTGGAACTAGGGTATTGAATAATTATCTAGAAAAGAATAATTTTAATTGCTTTATTATTAACCTATGTAAACTCACACTAAACCATTTCCGTACCTTCCTTTAATTCTAGGAAATCGAATAAGAACTTAATTCACCATCAACCCAATTAATTACCTAGGTTAAAATGGCTAGATTCAATTCATGGTATAATTATAGATAGAAAGTTATTAACTACAACCATAATCACACAATCTCATATTTTACAAATGTATGAATTAATAGATAAGATTAATGATTAACCTTTTTCTACTCCCATGATGATAATTAAGAAATATGTATCAATTCCATCATCCTAGCTTTAATTCGATTTCAGACTAATGAGGTAATCAATCTAATTACCTCAAATTCATAATCTATGATAACTATTTTTTTCAATTCCATCGATTCATTCAATTATATTACACTTAGAATCATAAATTAAAATTGCGTTTCATATCAAAAATGCTAACTCCATCATTTATTCCTCCTATTCTCTACTGGCTTATGTTATCTTCTACATAATTATAACAACACAAAATTTAATGCAATAAATCATAATTACCATCAATGATTAATAACAAAACAACAAATAATTTATAAACATAAATGAAATAATATTGAAATAAAAAGAGTATACTAGCATTTAAACAAAAATCAAACTTTTGTAATTCAAAGATGAATGAAGAAGAACTTATCGACTTGAATTGCCAAATGCTAATCATACAATAAATTATAATGAATAAAAATGGAATCAAAATTTTTAGGTATGTTTAATATAGAGATAATGATAGAGTCTAGCTCTTAAAAAACTAAAGACGGACTATATTAAATACATGGAAACAAGAGAATATAGTATGAAGAAGCCCACGCGAGTGGTTATAGAATTTTAGAGAAACATAGGGGTATCATGTTGTTTTCCTAAAATAAATAAAATTTGAAAAAAATAAAGTTTCTTGCTTTGATGGAAAAACATGATCCATGTTTTTGAAACATGGGGGTACCATGTTGTTTCCTCCTTTGTCTTCTCTTCATAAAACTTTAGCACAAGATCTCCTTTAATGTTTCAACTCCATTTTTGGTCTTTTATTCCATTGATTCCTCATTATCTTGATAAGATCTTTCTTATTTTCCTATTTATTTTTATTTATCCTTTGAATTTATTCATTTTTATGTTTAACTACATAATCTATCCAAAAGAGAAAAATTTGTAAAAATATCAAATCTTATAAAAGTAATGAGGAATAAATGATATTTTTGCATATAAAATAACATATAAATCTCATACATTAGTTTTCTTAGAGGATTTAATGGAATAATGATCTTTTTGTTTGTGGTTCACAATAAAGGGCATCATAATGAGAAAATTATAAGTGATTTAGTTGTTGGCCTCCATGTATCAAGTGTTCTTCTTTAATAAGATACTAGTTACTTATTGGGTAAGATTTCAATCAAGCCTATGTATCTCTAATTCTTAGAGTAGTTAATTGAGGATAGCTGTTGACTATATTTACCTACATGTAAGGGAACCCAGATTACTTCTCGTACTGCTTCTTCTCTTCTTACACCAAGAGGTTACTTAGGGCATGTTGAAACTTAAGAGTTAGGAAACCTAGTGATGTGTTTATATTTTTCACTACCTTAGCTTATGATGAATAGTAGTAGATGATGATATTTACTTTCACTTGGTTAGTTTAGTAACTACCAATTTTATTAGGTTTCCATGGCTTATTTCACAGTGGGAGGACATAGAGAACTCCCTCAAAACCATTACATGGATGTAAATTATCTTTTCATAATTGAAAAGAGATATTAATCAAATTGAGTCTTATATATGTTTTATATAGCATTGTTATATTTTGCTTACTTTATCTCAGTATGGCTATATTGTTAAGGTGATTCCTATCCTTCTATAACCTTGTAGCATGTATGGACATTAAGTATGATGTGCACTTATCAATGAAAAAAATGCCATATACATTCTTTCCTTAGATGTTTCAGCACCATAGGGTTATCTTACCCAAATATGTAATACATAGTATTACATGTTGTAAATTACATTATAAGTGTTATATGATTAAAATGTTGTATGCCTCAATGTGTATGTCATATGAGATGTGTAACATGTTACATGCACGAGTGGTAAACTATAGTACAACTAATTTATGTTTCTATAACTTAATTAGTGACCAAATAAAAGTTTGAGAATGAACTTTTCGTGATTTTCAACTTCAATTATAGAATTTAACATATTAATCCCTTGAGTGGTCTTACGTGTTATTTAACATATCTTATATTATCAATTAGACATATGATGAATTTCATGAGTCTTAATTCTTGTGAGCTATACAACCATCCATTATTTCAAATTTATTATCAAACATTTAACCGTCGGTATTCATGTTCAAGTGCAATTGTATCATATTATGAGTATCATCTGAGCATAGCGTCTAACCTTGGTATGTAATTTCATGAGTATGTTAAATAAATTTACATGTATAACTACCATGACACTATTTTCTTCATTGACCTCCATTATAATAATCCCATTTTTCACGACCCAAAATTGTCTCTTCAAAGCATTGGGGAAGATAAAATATGAAAGACTCCAAGAAAAATAGGGTGTTAGCACTATATCGATCACAAGATAGACATTTCATTAGTTTTCTCATGCCAAACACAAGGCTAAATATCTAAACTATTAAAAAAACATCATTATATAGTGTGCAAATAGGATAGCATAGAAGAGAAGAAGCATTTTGGATCTACAAATCAAGGACATTCCTGACCTAAAACTAGTATAGAAAATACCTTAGGAGAAAAATAACTAAAGAAGATAGTATAAGAGAAACGCCTTGGTCCCTTGAGGACCAACAAGGGAGAAATATATCGAATCATCAATGCTTGCTTACCCCCATCACTAACAAATAAAACTAGATGGTTGTAAGCCATTTTTACTAACATCCACAACATTGTTGCGTGTGGTATTGAGAAAGTGACCGAACTAATGGGAATGTCAATATTCTATGTAGTAGGTAAGCCAAGTTACCTTATTATGGAGGTACATGAAGCATATAAAGTTGTATAATATAACAAGTCATTGTATAAGTCCAACATGCTCATATATCAGCATACCAATGTCACACCATACTCTCATGGTATTTGCAATATGACACTTCAACACATCAAGAAAAGGTAAGCCATATGCTCAAGCATAGAAATAAATTCATGAAAATACCAAGGTTATTGCGAGATCCAAGAATCTAAGGTCATGAAAGGCATATATTTTCTTTCTAGACATATATTTACATACTCAGGTAATTACACATGATGCTGACATGGAACATTATGGGGTATAGGGATCATGCCTTGACATACATACATTGTATGTATGCATTATAGTACTAATGTCACACACCATGATCCTTATGACACATATAACATGATACACTCACATACTTTTGAGTCATATAAAATATACAACCAATAGGCTTGTCCACTAACATACTGAGATTTCATATTATACTAAATATGTCATTAATGATTTTATATAACAATACTTATGCAAATTATTAAAATGATCATCTCAAAATGGTACCTGTATACTTTTATGGAGGTTAACCATACATGTTAATGATAAGCATGAGGTCATCAATATTCATATTTCTTAAGAATCATGAATGACAATATAGGTACATGTAAAATAGAACATGAAGAATTTCAATCACCAAAGATAACCCTAAGGTCTATTTCATACATATATTCATAAGATTATGATTACAATATTATATATGCATTTATTGTTGAACAATGGGATGGATTAGAAAATCATTCATAACATAGATCATGTTATATCTTAAATACTCATGAAGAAAAATTAGACACCATGCTAGTGAAATCATTATATCAAGTATATGCATTATATAGACCATTTACTACATCTTTGGGACTCATTCTAGTTATTATTTCTTTAAAGTGATGATCAAATACATTATATCCATGTAGGTTTATAAGAATTTCCAAAAACTGATAAGAATTTTGAGTGAGCACTTGATTTCTCCATCATGGACTCATATTTCATAGAACACCAATAGATATGGCTACAAAATAACCATCATTATCTACTACTCTTAGACATAAGCTAAGGTAGTGAGCAATCTCAACAATCCTAGGTATCCTAACCCTTAAGTGTCAACAACCATAAGTTTACCTGTGGTGTAGATAGATTAAGAGAGGTACTATAACCATTGTTGGTTCCCTTACCCTTGGGTGAACCATAATCCAATAGCTACCCCTTGTTAGCTACTCTGAGAGATTGATAAACATAAGCTTAGTAGAATTTTTTTTTCCTTTTAGACTTTATTAGCTTATTATATTCGGATTTTAAGGCATACCAAAGGTCTTTATGCAAAATAATCAAAACATAACCATGAAAGGTTTCATCATATCCTTACTTCACCATTGAGTGTAGTTAAGGTGTTAACCATCATTAATTAACCAAATTTGGCCTTGAAGGCAAATATATAACAAAGGTTCTAATGATACATAATCTAAATATAAGAATAAATGGCTTCACAATACTCTATAATTCCCATTGAAGGTAATGGAGGTGTTAATGATTGTTAATTAACTAATGTAGCATTGAAGGCAAATCCATATCCAAACCATCCATTAATATATACATGTTTAATCCAACGCTAATTTTCTGTTTATTCTTTTTATTTTTTCACTAATGAAAGTATAGGTGGATCATAAGACTATGCTTAAACTAATATTCAACCAAGTCAAAAAATAAGAAATATGTTCAAACATTCCCAAACAAGCCTTAAGGAATAATATATGGTCCCTATTAACCATGTACAATAATTAGATTGCAAAGATTATTGCTTTATAGAAAATAAAATAAAAATAAAAACAATTCAATCGAGGAGGTGCATTAGTTAATAGGTTGAAGAGACCACCCATCAACCAAAAAGACATACCAATCGAGCGCCCTATCATATAATACAGCCTTGAACAAGCATAATCAATTGACCAAAGGGTAATGTCAGCCGACAAGATAAACACCATCTATCAACCAAAAAATCTTACCCATTGATTAGCTTAGAACATAACACTTATTAGAACAAGCATAATAAGTCTACCAAAGCATAATATTAGTTAATGGAGAGAACCATTAGTCTAGTAATTCTTCCCATTAGTTGATGGATCATAGGGGCACAACAATAGGTAAGGCACGTTAGTTCATAGGAGGTAATAATGATGAAACTTTAACTTCAAAAATTACTTACAGAATCTTCCAACATTCTAGAATATGATTACATGAATTAGTAAGCATTATAATCATCAAACATCATATTTCTAACATCTCATCAAGATTTAAAACCATTAATACACACAAATTAAGCTCATAGGTGAAAAATCATCATTTATGCATAAAATTCCAAAAATATGCTTTCTACACAAAATGATACCATATATTTCAATCAAGCCATATTTTCCTTAATCACTAGAACATACATTTCTCTCATATCTACGTAAATCTCATGCATCATCAACTTCTTGTTCTATCATTCCACTTAAGAGGCAATAATGACTTACCTCAATCCAAGCTAACAAAATTTGTAAGAAAAATAGGGAAAAAAACATTTGTAACTCTAGGATATTATACACCATAAAAAAAAAGAGGATTTACCTCAAAAATTCATTAAAAGTTTCACAAAAATAAATAAATAAGAAGGATAGAAAACTTATAAATACCATCTCAACTAAGAGAGGAACCAAAGGTTAGTTTTATAGATTTAATTCTTTCCTGCATAATATTAATAGATGGAAGAGTTATGGTAAGGATTAGAAGAGGGAGAGAACTCAAAGATGACGAATTAGATGGAGATACCTCAAGTGAAGCAAGGAAGAAAAAAAAAAGAAAATAGAGAAACTACGAGGTCTTAAGGGATAAGCATAATAAAGTCAAATCTTTATGATGTTCTATGATCTTGTAAGAAAAGAAGGGTAGGGGTATTATTTAAGTTAAGGCCTTAAAACTCTAAACCTAATCATTTCCAAAAAGGAAAACTTTTATACGTCGAAAGGCTTACTTTTCCTTATTGTAAAAAAAAAGGAAAAGTAGTGCTAGAAGATTCTAGCCTGCACTTTGGAAATTCAAATATACAAAAAACTGAACGGTGAAATGTGTATTTGGACATAACCTTCTTGGGTAAAGTGTTCCTAGAGGGAAGATTAATCTTATTAGATCTACATGGAATAGAAAAAAGATGGAAGAAGATGTAGAAAAATGTGATGAGGTCACCTTCACTAATTTGGAAACCTCACACTCCAATCCAATTCTAGTGTGGTAAAAAGAATTTTAATGGCTTCAAAAACTTAAAAGAATAATTTATAAAATAATTATAACATAAAAATTAAACCTTGAAATCATTTGGAAATTATTTTCTTATTTAATCAAAGGTTAAATAAATTTCAACCAAGTAATTAGTCGATTAGTATAAAGTGTTGATCAACGGATTATTCAACAACTAGAATCCCAAGGAAAAACCTACGCATATTGACTAACTTATTCAATTAGTCAACTTATGGCCATAAAACCCATTTCCCCTCCTTTTCCAAACATTTCCCAAATTCTTTCTATATTAAAATAAAAATAAATTTCCAAACTAATGTTAATAATCATCAAATCATCATCAATCACATAAATTAACACAAATAAAACCCTTAATAAAACAACAAAATCATGCAGTACTCATATGGTTATGTTATCACCTTAAACTTAGATAAACTAAGTTGAGCATACTAGAACACAGAGTCAAAGATGAAAACTTAGTAAGGCTCCAATTTCAGTAAAGGCCATCACCATTGTTATCCCAAAATACCTAAAAGACAAACTCCAATTCAAAGTAGAAGTAGAACATTTCCAAATACCTATACATACCCTTATAAGAAAATTAGTCATAGGTCTAAGCCATAAAGCTAAAGATAACTAAATGCCTAGAATACACCTTACATCTATAACTTAAAGGCCAACAAAATTGATCCAAGAAACTTAAAACTAATACTACACTAAAGTCATGAAAGTTAAAGAGAATAGCAAACTCATGAAAAAAAAATCAGTTTATGACATATAAAGGATAGAAAAGAAATGGTAAGGGATAGTAGGGCTTTACATAAAAAATTAATATTTGTAGATATCCAAATTTATTAATATCCTAAAAATCAAAAATAACATCCCTAGTCCCAAAATTTGGACTCAACAAGGTTTAACAATCCTTGGGAAAAATTTCAAAATAAAAATAGTATGATGAAGTAGTTCTAGTACAACAAATTTATTAGTTTTATTATGCCAATCGATTGGCTTCTTAGACCTAAAACATAAATAGTTTAGCCTATAAATTGGTGTCCCAAGCTAATTAGTTAGTCTCCTAGTTTGAAACCTTTTATAACTCCATTAAACCTCATTTTCCTTTAAAATAAATGATAAACTATTTATGTCATTATGTGGTATTACATCCATAATTTTGTAACTTGGATTACTCTATAAACAAGAACTGATGTGCTTCGTTAATTGATCACTTGCTCAATCTAATGAGAAAACAACCTTGTGTAGGCACAACCGAGCCAATTTCTTTGTTAGGCTTGAGGTTCTTCTACATAGACTTTTTTATGTTCTCTTTTTTATGGTCTTTTTAAAACTAACATTCAACTATGTAGGTTACTTCTTTTTTCTCTTATTTATGCCTTTTATACATGTTTTGGGGTTGTTTTCTAAACCTTAAACCTTTTTTACTTCCAATACGACATGATTTGTGCAATCTAGATCTTCTTAAGTGATATGGTTTTGGATACTCAACCTTATGTCTATCATGAGAGGAATAATGGAAAATCTATCATCTGTTAGATATGGATATAACTCTCTGGCTTTTGTAGGATGTTTTGTATTTTGATATTGTAAATATTTGGATAAAACTATCTTTTTTCATAGTTAAAAAAGTGGTTGTTACATCAAGTGTCATTATTATAGAAAATAAGGTCATGTCATTCAAGACTATTAGGAGTTGGGTAATGAAATTATAAGGAAAATGAAAAAGGGTAAAGCTAGTAAAAACAACAGCAACAAGGGTAAACAAGCTTTAAGGAAAGAAATGGAAATATTTTGAGATAGTGGATAAGAACACTTTGATAAAAGGAAGTAATAGCAAACTATGTTTCATGGTACAAGGAGATGAAGCTTCTTCCTCCTTATCAATCACTATTTTTGACAATGATAAGGAAAATGAAGAGATATAATATGATTCTCCTTACACTAATTATGATCTATTATGCATTTTGCATGATACCTTACTTAATAACGATAAATTCAGTAACAGAAAAATGGTTTTTTTTTGGAAAATAGAAGTTTTCCAATAAATTTGAAGTGCCATACATAATGCATATTATGGATAACATATCATCATAAATATTTTCCACAACTAATCCATAAAAAAATTATAATAATAAATATCATGGGTAAAAAGGAAGATTGTGACAACATGACTATGAGTATGTTTCCATTTTATGGAAAAAAAAATACATAGCAATCACCTACAGTCACATATGAGTTATTTTGTGATGAAACATGAAAATTCATTTGTTTAATTTTAATTTATATGGAATTTGCAAACAAATTTCCTAGCCCTTGGCCATGATATAACATTACAAAAAGGCTTAACTACAATGGTTTTATTATAATTGAAATTTCCCATTTGAATTTAACACATTTTTTTTCTTCAAATTAATTGCTACATTTGGTGATGACATGTTTTTGCAAAAGAAACTTTGAACAGTAATATTTTATATTATTTCTCATAGATATATTTAGTAAAAAAATAATATATAAAAATAATATCTATATCAAAATACTTTTAAAAACTAAAAAAGCAACATAAGAAAATTTAACAAAATTATCACAATCGTTTATCCATATAAAAAAATTATCTAAATGACCTTAATGTAAATACTTAACCTCATCATCAAGGTGATGTTGGGACTGATCTAAATGAGGCTATGTTATAGATTTAGATGTTTGAATTATACCGACAATATGCATCACCTTTCTTAAGTGTATTGTGTTTGAGTAACTATTTGTTGTGAGTGAAGCATCTTGAAATGCCCCGAAAAATTCTAATCTTAAATATTATATTTAAATGAGATTTTATCATAAAGATTAATTAAATAAATTATTTTGATTAAAATAAAAGGAGATTAATTAGGGAAAATCAAGGATAAATTTATAAGTATGTTAATTAAGAAAAATTGGGTATTTTAGCTAATTAAGGATTTGTATTTTAGAAATTAACTAAATAAATTATTTTATTTAAAATAATGAGGAGAAAATAGTTTCAAATTAATATTAATTTTATAAATAATTTAATGGAAGAAAATTAGGGTGTTTTGCTAATTAAAATGGAATTTATGGAAAATATTTTAAATATCCTAATTTAGCCTAAAAAGAGACTTAAATTTAATTTTATTTAAATATTATTATTTTTAAATATCCTAAATATTTAGATTAATTTAATTGGCCCCAATCTAATTATTTTTCTCCTTTCCTTTTTCCCTTTTTCTTTTTCTTTCTTCCTTTTTCCTTACCTTTTTCTTTCTTTTTCTTCTTTTTCTTTTTCCTCTTCTTTTTCCCCGAACTGGGCCACCTGCGGCCCAGTCTTCTTCTTCTTCTTCCTTTCCTTCGGCCCAGCCCGCGCGACGCTGCCTTCTTCTTCCGTCCTTCCAGCGCCGCGTTTTGCCTCCGTTTCCACCGAAACTCGTCGTTCCATTTAAACCCTTACCGCTCGCGCCGAACCGCCCGGTTTCCCTTCTTTTCTTTCTTTCTTTTCCTTCGCGAACCGCCCGGCCAGCCCATCTTCTTCTTCCTCCTTTCCCCGTCATCGACGACGCTGCAACGCTGGCTGCCATCAATGGTGTCTCCGGCTACGGTAATTAATACCGGCCGTTTCTTGGCTCATTGTCTTCCTCTTAACTCCAGAAATAACTTCATATAATTATTTGACGTTAACTCTCGGCCGTTTCTCCTCCCCAACCTCTCGAAACCCCGAAGCCAACCAAACGTCGACCGACCATTTAACGCCACCGGCCACCCAAATTATTGCAATTAAAACTTCCATGTCGACCTCTAGCTCCTCATTATCCATTCCAACATCTATAAATAGCCTTGTTATAGGAGTTTTTAGAATTTTTCTTTCCCGAAACCCTAAGCCCGAGCTGCCGATCACCGAGACTTTAGACGCCGTTTCCTCCGCCGATAGCCAACTTCAACGCCACCGCCGCATGCCAAATTATTCCCTGCAACGTCCTCTAATTAACTAAACCATTCTAACCTCTCGATTCTTCTTGCACGAGCCTCCATAGCCGTGTCAAGTTGGATGCTCGTTCTCGCCGGAATTTTGACCCCGAAGCCTTAAACCGCCTTCCACCGCCGTGCGCCGCCACCTTTGGCTGCACCACCACCATCATTTTGTCCCTCTCCTCTTGGGAAACAATAAACACCTCTTATATCACCTCAATTCTCCCTATCTTTTTCCCAACATCCATCTTTCCCTCTTTTCTTCTGTTTTTCCGGCCACCGTCGCCGCCGCCGTGAACCACCGCCGGTGCCACCTATCCCCACCAGCTTAAGGTTGAACCCTAGACCCTCTCAACCATTTTCCATATTATTATAAGCCTTGATTTAATTTATTTCAATTATTTGCATATAATTACCATTATTATTATTCTTAATATTTATATTCTTAATATGTTTTATTATTATTTGATGAGAAATTTTATTCTGAATTGTACTTGCAGGGTGGAGAGTGGTAATAAAACAATATTATTGATAGTTTCGAATTTTAAGTTATTAATTGAATTATTATGGGATTATTATCATTCTTCTTCTTATTATTATTATTAATATTATAATTATTAGAATAATTATTATTATCATTTTATTAATTATTCTGGAAAATCTTAGGCCCTAATTTTGTATTAACATTTGCACTTATTTATTTTAGTGTTATTGTTTCTATTGTTCTTATAACTATTGATGATAATATTATCAGTATCTTTATTATTTTAATATTATTATATATGTTATTAATTTTATTATTTATATTAAATAAGTGGTAAGTCATTAGTTATAAGTAGGGTCGAAACCCCACTTTAAATTTTAAAGCTTATTATTATTATTATTATTATTATTACTATTGTTATTATTATTTATATTCTCATTGATAGTAGTCTTATTAATTTTGATATTATTATATTAGCATCATTATTATTATTAGGGTAAAGTCTTTAACCCTATATTATCAAGGTTTATAATATCTCTATTATTTTTATGTCTTTAGCAAAGATAGAATTTTGTTAAGGTTATTTTATTCATATGTTATTATTTGGTCTAAGCCCTAAGGAGGCGTAGGAACGTGCTCCAAGACCGGTGTCGTTTTAGGTAAGGGGTGCTAAGGCCTTTTATGTGCTAATGTGCATTGTGTGCCTCGTATGTTATGCATTATATGTTTATGATTATTAATTATGCCGTATATGCTATGACATGGAGTTGAAGTATGTTTTCGTATGGCATGTGTATTATTTGTGTATGACCCTGTAAGACATGCATGTGAGGATGTTGATATGATTTTTATGTGGGAGAAAGGATGAAAAAGGAGGATGGAGAAAGAAGTTGATTAAGGGATGTGAGTTGACCTAAGTATTCCATTGATTCATGAGTAAAGGAATAAAATGAAGAATTTTAGGGTTTCGTGTGTGAGAATCTGATTTATGATTTTTGAGGTTTTGGTATGGAGAATATAATTTATGGTTTTATATGGGGGAATTGAATGTATGGTTTGTTAGGGAGAATCTAATGTAAGACGTTATTTGGGGAGAATGTAATTTATGACATTATATGGGAGAACCTAATTTATGATTTGATTGGGAGAATCTAATTTATGATTTATTTTGAGGAATCCAATTAATCCAAATTATGGTTTTTCTTGGGAGATTCTAATTTATGATTTTATGTGGGAGAATCTAACTTGTAGTCTTGTATGGGAGAATATAATTTGTGGTTATGAAAGGGGAGAATCTAATCAATGGTATTATGTGGAAAAATCTTTGGATTTTATATGAGTTGAATCCTTGTGTTGGTATGGATTGAATTTAGGGTTTTGTGTGAATGAATCCTTGGGATGTATATGGTTTAAATCTAGGGTTTGGTATGAATGAATCTTTGGGTTATGTGGATTGAATTTAGGGTTTTGTATGATGAGGTTTTGGGTTTTACATAATGGTTAATGTTTGCATGGTTGAAATTAGGGTTTCACATGTAATTTTAGGGTTTGCATGAAAAAGGTTCGAAGGTTAGTATGGGGAGATTAATGTCTGCATGGGTATGAAATTTATGTGTGGAAAGTTAATTTGGGATGTAAGGAAGGTAATGTAAGTGTTGTTTGGGTGTTTGAGCACTTGGGATGAAAAATAGCATGTGGAGCAAATTAAGGGTACGAAGGAGACTAAATTAGGGTTTTGGGATAAAACCCTAGAGTGAGATGTGAAGTAGAATTGGAGGATAAGTGTAAAGGGAGCGATCCATGCATGGCTAGGGTTTGGTGGTAGCATATGTGTATGTGGTGATTAAAGATGATGATGAATATGGAATTTATGATTTATGATTCGTGCATGTGCATGATGAAAGCCTTTGAATAAGATACTTAATACATTAATCACGTAAAGTGGAAGATGTTGAGACGGGCCCAGACCGATCCACCGGCATAATAGTGGCAGGGAATGTTTTCCCTCGCGACCGATCCACCGGCTAAAATAGTGGCAGGGCATGTACCCTCGCGACCGATCCACCGGCTATAATAGTGGGGGATCCCGAGCTCAACAAAACAAAACGTTATATGTTGAAAGATATGGGAAGACACTAATCACTTAAAGTGGAACACCGTACGAGAAGGGGCCAGACCGATCCACCGGCTATAATAGTGGCAGGGTATGTTACCCTCGCGACCGATCCACCGGCTAAAATAGTGGCAGGGAACGTTTCCCTCGCGACCGATCCACCGGCAAAAATAGTGGGGTTCCCGTAATCGTATGGACTTGAATAAAAGTATGGTGTGACATGATTCCTGATAAGAGATAAACTAAGTAATTGAATTGGATTATATACATATGGGCCTTTATACTTTTACTTGGATGATCACATGAATTATGTTATCATGTTTATGATCTTTTATCTGCATGGATTGTGTGCTTATGTGTCGGCCTTAGTGCTCGGTTACCTTACTCAGTACGTAGCGTACTGATCACCCTTTTCATGGGTGCTGCTCATTCCCACGAGTAGTATGCCTTCTGATTTGTGCAGGTGGGCGAGATATCAGTTGGGGCTGAGTGTTGAGCGTGTTTGGCTCGAAGTTCGAGATTGTTGTGGCCGTATTCATTCTTTACGCGATTTCATTCCTTTTGTTATTTCTTTGGTATAGTATTTACCATTTTCTGATTCATTACTCGATTGAGTATTTTAATGAACCTTTTATCGGTTGTAAGTTTAATTCTCTTTTGGAAATGAATTACATTTTTTTGATGCGTACTCTGATTTTGTTTTACAACCGTTTAATGCTTATTTGGAAATTGGATTATATTGATTATTTCTTTTCTTAGCCTTAGCACTTGGTACTGGAACGGTCGGAGAGAACCGGTCTGGTACTAAGTGTGGCGGTAACATTTCCAGAATTCACAGGTTTTCAGTGCTTCTAATTTAATTGCTTCCGCTTTTAAGAAAAAAAAATTAGTGAATTTTGGGGTGTTACACATCTCCCAAATATTAGCCATACCGAGGATAAGGGCTTATCAATAGATGACAAGATACTAGCTTGTTACGATGAACTACAACTACAAACTGAAAAATATGAATATCCCAACAATATACATCCAAAACCCTTCGTACGGCTTAAATGCTCGCCTAGAACATCCTCCAATATAGCTTCCTCATCTATCCTCTATGGGCATGGAGAACCCTCACTCAATACCATCTACTCTACCTTTTCCCAAACTTCATTTAATTATGTATATATTTAATCCTAAAAAAATACTTCTAATGTTGCTTAATATTCTATATAAAAATTACTTTATAATAACAAAATATCTCTTTTTGAAAATAAAAAATAATAATTCACTTATAGTGTATTAGAAATCCATTCACCACTTCTCATTTGTAAATTCTTACATAAAAATTGTTGGTGATGGTAAATCATTCATCTATTAATCAATATTTAAATATTAGTAGGATGAAAAAGATAAGGGACCATGGAAGATAGGATCATTCACGATCAATTTGTTATGTAAATTTATGGCTAATGTTGCTAAGTCAAATCAAATAGAGAAAATAAATACATACAAATATTGATGTCGGGGAATTTCCTACTAATTATAAACTCCATGGCTTGTATTAATTAATATAAGATCCCATTAGTTTGGCAGTTTTGAAAGAGTTGGAGGGGGCTAATAAGGTGATTACCAGTAATATTATGGAGTAAGAATGGATTTAATGGTCATTAAGAAAATTTTTAAAGATCTCATGTGATAAGAAAATCGAGGTGGATGTCCTTGTTCATGAAAAATGTTCATAATAGTAAAATATATTAGTTATTACATCGAAGATTTAGTAAGATCTTGTTAAGAAGTTTTATCTTGTTAAGTTTGTTTATATTTGTAATGTGTCGATTTTAATCTAGATATTTATGTAATTTTTAACTTTTATTTCTAGTTTATCTATTCGTGGATAATAATAATTTAAGACGTTCATATCATCCATTACTATTTAGGCTTGAGAAACGTTGAAGATACAATGTATTTTAAAGCTTAATTTTTTATTTTTCAATTAATTCTCTACGTGAGTTGGTTCTTGATTTGTGATTTTTGTGTGATTGAAAATCCAATTTTCTCTACTCAAATTATAAGGAATTATTTGAATTAGTATTTATTCAATTGATCACTTAAATATCCTATAAAATCAATCACAAGTTCAATCATACAGACACACAACTTCATCTCCAACCTCTTGAAACCCCTACCTTAACCCCATCCATAACAACGATTCTTGTCACATTAATTACTTAAATTAACACAAGTTTTTCCTACAATAGTAAATATGATAAATCACCATTAATAACCATGTGTAATCCCATCCATAATCTTCCATATTAATCCACACATGAAACCCTAAAAATCCTTTCTTTCAATCAAAACCCTAACCCCGATACCCTATTCTTTACTAATGATTTCCCCACCATTACTAATCCTATTAACCATGAAATAAGCTCACATAATTTACATCATGATAATTCATATATTAATAATAAAAAACCCTTCGAAAATTCCTCTCCAAAAACCAACTTCTAATTGAAACCCTAAACCCTAACATAAACCTTAATTGCTTAATTCTACCCCCATGTTTATATTCTTTATTGATATGTTCTTATGTTCTTTGTGTAAATTACTTCTTTTTTTGTTGTTTTTACTTCCAATACACTTAAAAAAGTGGAATCAAAGCTTTGTTTTATTATCAATGATCAGATAGCAAAGAGGTAATATATAGAGAACACATTTTTCTTCCTCAATTCTATTTCTTCTATTAAGATTCTTCCAAGACTCAACCAAGACTTCTTGATGAACCAATCAAGAACCCTATAAGTTGAACTATTTATTCCATATTTAGGAGAAAGTTTTGATTTAATGGGTAATATATCCATGTTAATAACACACCAAAATAGGGAGAAGAAGGATAAGATTGATTTATTGATAGCTTAATTTCAACAACTTACTCAAGTATTTGCAATAAAAAATGAAAGGCATAATAAAACACTATTTACAATTGAAGAAGTACTTCCTCATCATTTAGGTACATGTAATAATGGAGGAGTATGTATGGGAAAAGTATCATGAGGAAGGCTATACCAAACTCCACTATATGGAGCAAATCGATGTGATGAGGATGTTGAAGAGACTTTTGGCAACAAGAACACGAGTGATTGAACTTGAATGCAACCCTATGATTATGTAGGGAAAGGTCTTAGATTTGATATTCCAAATTTTGAAGGCAATATGAAAGCTCAAGTTTACATAAAATGGTAGCCACTGATGGAGTCCATTTTTGAGTTCAAAGAGATAAATAATAAGAAAATATACAAGATGATTATTTTGAAACTCATAATATTTGCTAGTGCATTGTCTGAGAAATTTAAGAAGGAACATGAGAGAGAGAGAGAGAGAGAAATTCAATATCAAGTTGTGGGAAAAGTTGAAGAAGCATCTTCATAAGAAATTTTTACCATGAGATTACAAGTAAGACAACTAAATCAAAATTAACTATACTCATGTAATGGTTAATAAGTGCAGAATAATATGTTAACGAATTCAAGAGATTAGCATTGGTTTGTGACATGAAAGAGAGAAAATAGAAAACTTAAGTGATATTCCTTAGAGATTTCAACTTAAACACAAGGGATAAGGTTGAAGTATGCATATAAGATATATTGGAAGAATTAGAGAAATTGACTTTGAAATTTGAGCAATAATTGAAAAGGGCTAAGATGGCTTACAAGCCATCATCTTCAACAATGTCCAAGTCTAACCTTAGTGGAGGATCAAAATTTAAAAGAAAAAATGGAGGGTGTGAATTAAATACAGAAAAGGAAAGATGGGAGAGAAGGATATAAGGTAAGGCTTCAAGTGTAGAGGTTGTGGACATTGTCAAGAGATTATCCCACAAAAAAGGAATTGTCTTTGAGATATATTTCTATCATGGAGCTATGAGTAGTTGAATAAATGGAAGAAGAGGATGGAGAAAGTGACAGTAACACCCATAAATTTACTACTTAAAATTTTCATTTTGCAGAAGCTTTAGTTATAAAAAGTAGTGGGTGTTAGTGCCACACCAAGCATAAGTATGGCACCATCTACCATTCTTATACTTAGTGTTAAGGCTAAATGTTACTTTGCTTAAATACAAAACAACCATAAAACAAAACATAGATTTTGGTACATAATAACATTATCCTAATAGTTCAAAAATTGGATGAAGAGTTACAATTTAATGAGAAAACAAATATATAGAAGGGTACATTGGGGATATATGAGTGTAAGGAAAATCCGAATCAAAAGATACCAGATAGAACACCAGATTACCCTAACTCTAAACCCAAATACAAGGCTTTAATTGATCTCACAAGCTAACCTATAAAGGTCACTACCTACTTAATAATGTTACCAAGTAAACATTATACAAAACTACCATGAAAATTATACATGGAAAACATAAAAGGCATCATGACAATACATGATATAAAATATTGAAATGTACATGCAATAAAAAATAATAAACACCAAATCCATACACCCTTCATACTTGTTTTTTTAGAATATAATGGAACTTACCAATCAAGTATAGAAGATATGCTTTCTTAAGTAATGATTAGAACCAATATCAACACAATAAGCATAACATTCACAATATATCTTATGTCACAATACTAAGTCAATAATATTAGTAATACTAGAGGTAGGGATGAAAGGAAAAATATCAAATAATATCCATAATTTCACAAGTATGGCTCAAAGAACAATACCAACCACATGTAAAGATTGAAGGCTGCTACTAACCAATCCAATCACAATTTCTATCCATTAATAATCATTTTCATTTTTATTTACTCAAGGAGATACAATAATAATTCAAAGACAAAAAATAAAACTAGTCATATTAGCCCCCTTAATTATTGATACCCCTTCTAGAGCACGTAGGTCACCTATAAATTAGATTATGGCCTTAATAAAATATAACAACACACTAGTGAACAGAAAAAAATAAGGGATCCTACCTCATATCTAGGGTAGCTATTCCTAGAGAACTATCATTCCAAAACTTAACAAATTTTAATTTAAGTATTAATATCTAAAGAAGGTGCTAAGAAAACATCACATATTATACAATGATTCCAACTCCATACTTAACCATGTTTCTTTTATTTGCAATTATTCAAGTCAATGCTAAGGTTAATAGTCTGAGTTTGAGTCAAATTTAACACTAAGGTCAACCCAAACCTTTAAAGTACTTTGAAAGGACCATCTTCCCTAAGCATAAGCTTGTTTTTCCTTAGATTAGGAATATCTCCTTCCTCAAGTGAAACCATACTAAATCTTCTAGTTAAAAAACATGTTGACTCCTATGCTTGTTTGCTCTTTTCTTGTATACTTCATTCACCTTCTCACTATTGTGCTTGATTTGTTGATGAAGTTTTTTAAAGAACTCCACTCTCTTTTTTGGATCATAACTCTTCTACATCTCGAATCCCAATAGCTTTGCATCCATCATGGTAAGTACTATGGTCCTCCTAGACAATGCACCCACCACAACATTCTCCTTACCATCCACATGTCTGGTGGAAAACATAAATGTTAGTAATAATCTTATCCACTTAGCATGTCTTGGACTCACCTTCTTTTGACCATGTAGATACTTCAAACTCTCATGATCTAAGTGAAGTATAAAAGGCTTAGGTCTCAAGTAATGGCTCCACATCTCCAAACAATGCACAATAGCATAGAACTCTTTATCATAGGTAGAATAGTTAATTCTTACACCATTCAACTATTAATTGAAGAAAGAAATTAGATTCCTTTCTTATGAGATCACAACCCCAATGCCTACACCACTAGCATCATATGTTACTTCAAATAATTTATCAAAATAAGGTAAAGATAAAAACAAGTGTGTTTGAGAGCTTTGTCTTCAAGTCTTCAAAAGCCTTTATTGATTGATCATACTAATAGAAATCTCCTTTCTTCATAAATTGTGTGATACATGTTGTAATGGTGGAGAAGTCTTTAATGAACCGCCTACAAAATGAGGTCAACCCATGAAAACTTCAAACTTTGTGGACATTAGTAGGAATAAGCCATGTTTAGATGGCTTCCACCTTTGACGAATCAACCCTAATACCATATCCACTCACAATATAACCAAGGAAAAGCACCATCTCCATCATAAAATCACATTTCTCCATCTTGCCATAGAGCTTCACCTCTCTAACCTTGTCAAATATCCTCTATAAGTGTTTGTAATACCCGAAATTGAGTGGAGTGTTATAAAGATTGATCTGGCTACTTATATCAACATGGTATACCATCCTTTTGGTGATTCTATCCTAAGAACTCCACAGTTAAGCATGCTGGCCGTGGAGCAATTTTAGGATGGGTGACCTTCTGGGAAGTTCTGAAAATTTCTCGGAAAGTGCGTGAGTGAGGACAAAGCGCACTGAAAGGACTCGTGTTGATCTGTGGAGCCAGACGATCAATCCAAAAACACTTCAAGGTAGCCCCCGCGTGGTCGTATCGACTCGGGGTGTTACAAATGGTATCAAAGCAAAACCACGACCGTGAGCTGAACTTAGATGAGCCAGTTAATCACCTAGTGGGACGATTCTTGGGATGAACTTTATTAAGATAATCATCAGTTGAGGCGCAACAAGGACATTGCGTTCTTTGAGTGGGGCTGAATGTAATACCCCAAATTGAGGGGAGTATTACAAGGATTGATCTGGCTACTTATATCAACATGGTATACCATCCTTTTGATGATTCCTTCCTAAGAACTCCACAGTTAAGCGTGCCGGCCGTGGAGCAACTTTAGGATGGGTGACCTGCTAGGAAGTTTTGAAAATTTCTCGAAAAGTGTGTGAGCTCTTGCTATGTACCAAGATATCATCAAGGTAAACAACAATAAAGACTTCAAAGAAGGGTCTAAGTACCTCAGTCATCAATCTCATGAAGGAACTTGGTGCATTACATAGCCCAAATGGCATCACCAACCACTCATATAACCCGTACTTAGTCTTGAAAGTTGTCTTCCACCCATCCCCTTCCCATATTCTCATTTGATGATTGTCACTCCTAAGATCAATCTTCGAGAGCACCTTTGCAATATGCAACTCATCTAACATGCCATTCAATCTTGGCATCGAAAATATATACTTGATTGTAAAATTGTCGATAGCTCTCGAATAAATACACATCCTCCACGTACCTTCCTTCTTAGGCACTAACCAAGCTAGAACTCCGTATGGACTCATACTCTCTAGAATATAGCCTCAGTCCAACAACTCTTGCACTTATGTCTATAGTTCCTTAGCCTCCTCTAGATTACACCTATAAGTTGGTGTGCTTGGTAATGGAACTTATGATATGAGATCAATAGCGTGCTCAATACCTCTCAAAGGAGGTATCCCACTTGGCAACTCATCCAAAAAAAACGTTGGCACGCTCTCTCAACACTTGTTGCAATCTTGCGTCCATATTAGCATTCTCCCCTCGTTGGACTTCCTTTACCACCAAGGCATAACATATCTCCTCATCTTTGATAGTTTTAATCATCTCACACTCCTTAAGGACCAACAACTCTATGCTACTCTTCTTTCTTTTCTCCTACACTCGACGTCTTCCTTCTTTTTTTTCATCCTTTTTTTATGCATCCTCCTAATTCCATTCCCCTTTTCATTCCTCAAAACCAAATCCTCCCCTTCTAGATTAGGTTTTAGCCTAAAATTATTTTGGCCCTTACACATCACATACTCATTAAGGACTCCATCATGCACAACCTTCCTATTAAATTTCCACGACCTTCCCAACAAAATGTGACAAGCATCCATAGGTAAAATATCACATAAAACATCATTAAAAAAATTTTCCCATCTTAAAAGAGATAAGAATTTGTTTGTTTACCCTTATGCCTTTGTCTTTATTGAGTTATTGGAGTGAATATGGTCTTGGACGACCCATGCTCTCCAAACCAAGCCTTTTCACCATCTTCTCACCAACAACGTTAGTGTATGAGCCACTATTAATGATAACATCACATACTTTATCACCATCTCTACACTTGGCCTTAAAAATCATCTCCTTTTAAGTAAGTAGAGATTGTTTTTGTACTTGGATCACCCTTTAAAACATATAGCAATCCACTTGGCCCTCTTCCAAAGTATCCTTTGGGCTATCACTCTCTTCTTCAAGGTCTCCAATAAGATCTTCATTCTCATCGCAAGTCTCCATACTTGCTATATCCTTTAAAGTCAATGCCTTTTGGTTTGGACAATCATGAGCAAAGTGAACCTCTATGTTTGAAGCATTCTTTTTCACCTTATCATCCACTTGATACTTGCCCTTTTTCTTCACGAGAGAACCTTATAACATTTTCTTGACTCATGGCTTGAGAACTTGGTGGCTTTGACACCCCCTTGAAAGTCAAACCATATGGAGCATTAGTTAACTTGTTTTGTGGCTTTGTTCTCTTCAACTATTTCTCAAACTTGATTGCTAACTTGGCTAGGTCTTCAAACACTTCATAAGGATACACCTCCACCTTCTCTCTAAGATTCATATTTAGCCCTCTAATAAATCATGCACACCTTTTGTCTTCTCTTTCCTAGACATCACACATAAGAGCTAACCTTTCAAATTCTCTAATGTATTCCTCAACTCCCAGAAACCCTTCCCTCAAAGTAGTCATCTTTATGAAATTCTCTTGCTCATACTCACAAGGCATAAATTTCTTCTTCAATTATTTTTAAAATTTTTCCCATGACTTAATTCTCTATTTTTCTTCTATCTCCCTTATCCTTTTCAAGTTATCATACCACACTCTAGCAAATTTCTTAAATTTCAATATTGCTACTCAGCACCTCTTCTCATCGTCAATCTCTTTATACTCAAAAATAGATTCAATAACTTGCAACAATTCAAGAAATGATTATGAATCGAGATTAACTTCGAATTAAGGTAGATCAAATTAGATTCCCTTCTCCACATCATCATAGGTTCTTCTTGAGTGTCATGTGGTCTTCATTAATTTCCCACACTCTATTCTCCTTCCTCTATTCGATTTTGTGCCCTCCTCATGTGGTCTTCTTCTAGTTTTTCCCTTCAATGTTGTGGCTGCATATGTGACCCTTGAGCTTTTGAAGCTTCTATTCTCCCCATATGTAACTTTGCCACTTTAATTTTGTCCACCAAGACCTTGAGAATATCTCTAAAGTCCTCCTTTGTGTTCACCATCTCATCTCTTCACCAACCAAGTGGTACTTCTCCAAACATGCAGCTAAGTGCTTGGATTTTGTTTTCATCTTCATGAATCTTGGGAGAATCTTGAAGAAGAGAAAATTTCTTGAAGAACCTTGAAGTAAAGACATGTTATTTCAATAATCTTGAAAGAAAATTTGGATCTTGATCACAATAGATCAAAACCTAAGCTTTGATACCAAAATTGATGTGTGTGGGAATATAGAATTATCAATTATGTAAAATTAATGCTCAAGTATATTTTAATTAGGAAGTAGAAGATTCAAAAGTGATGTATTGATGATGAAGATATTCAAACAAGGTAAGATAATGATGATGATTTGAATATGGTGATGAGGAGTGAATGATTATGGTGATTCAAATTTGATGGATGAATGATGAATATGATTCTATAATGATAAGATGATGAGGAGGAGGAGGATTGGATGATTAAGTTTTTATGATGGATGGTTTCGTGGGTTAGGGTTAGGGTTGGGGTTTAGTTTTCAAAATTAGGGTTGGGGTTAGGGTTTGGTTCGAAACTTAGGATTAGGGTTTTGAATTATGGCTTTGATTTTAGGATGTGTTTTGATGGTGGATATGGCTGGAATGGCATGGGTTATGGATTTTAGAAAATACAGTACTTAATTCATATAGATGAAGAGATTAAGAGTTTCAAGATTAATCATTCACACAGATTCAATTAAAATTGAGATGAACTCACACAGAATTCAATACTTGCAATTTGCATTAAACTTTAATTTACTAAATGATCTATCCATAAATCATGGTTCTATGGATTTATATAGCCAAGCTACTGATTACAAGATACTAGCTAAAAGGTATTATTCATCAAAAAGATACCTAGCTAAAAGATACTAGAATATAGAATATTCTTCAAAACGATGGATTTATACTATTTTCTTCTCTAGCTAATCTTTAACTCTACTAATTAATTAATTAATTAATCCCACTAACGTAAATCCAAGCTACCCCCATGCACAAATCCATGCCCTCCATGCATGCCATGCACATACACGTATATACCTAATAGCTTATATGGTACGTTTCATCTATTACTAGAAACATAACCATCCATTTATATTTAATTTTGTGGGAGATATTTTCTAAATTAAGAAGAATTGGCTCTATAATGATGAATACCAATTCTATAGCGTTTTCTCTTACATCATCTATCTTAACAATGGAATGAGTAGAGGATTAGTTGACATAAAATGGATTATTGTGATAGTGAGTATCGATGTGATATACTTTTAACAAATTATATCATGACCTTAAAATATGGAAAATTTTAAGTTTAAATAACCTAGCAATAATATAAAGAGATAACAAGGACCTATATGACAACCTCAAGTTGACTTTCATGTGGTTACTAAGATAATCGGATAATTAACAGGAGATAGAATTTGACACTAGTTGACCACCAATTGAACATTCATCATTAGCCATAGAGATTAACTTGGAATACTCCTTAATATATGATATGACTATGGTTAAGTAATTAACTATGGCTTTGACCATAACCCAAGGCATGACCTAGATTAAATTCTGAACAGGAGAAATAAATAGAAATCAAATGATGGCTTGGACATTTATGGTCGATATTAATATTATATAAGTTCACCTTTTGGTATAATTGATCAATTAATAGGATGATCACTTAAGATACTTCTAATGGGAACATAATATGATGTGAAATACTTATATGGTTTCTTTTGGATTTAAATGATTGTTATTTGTATGATATAATCTGTAGGCATTCTTATGTTATGAGATATTGATAAAATGGGATATTAATTAGTTAAAGTGGAATGAGCATTATTGGTTTGTATTATTCAATGCTTTATTAGCTACCGAGGGCTAGCTTGTGTTCGAGCTTTATACCATTTGGTGCATTTGGGTGGGATCCTAATTGAAATGCCCCAAAAATTTCTAATTTTAAATATTATATTTAAATAAGGTTTTACTATAAAAATTAATTAAATAAATTATTTTTATAAAAGGAAATTAATTAGGGCTATTTAAGAAGAAAATAATAAATAATTGTTATTAGAAAAGTTTTGGTATTTTAGCTAATTAAAGATTTTATTTTAGAAATTAATTAAATAAATTATTTTATTTAAAATAAAAAGGAGAAAATGTTTTCAAATTAATATTAATTTCATAAATAATTTAATTGAAGAAAATTAGAGCGATTTGCTAATTAAAATAGAATTTATGGAAAATCTTTTAAAAATACTAATTTAGCCTAAAAAGGGGTTTAAATATTATTATTTTTAAATATCCCAAATATTTTAATAAATTTAAATACCTAAAATAATTATTTTTCTCTTTTCCTTTTTCCTTTTCTTTCTTCCTTTTTCTTCTTTTTCTTTCTTTTTCGTTCTTTTCTTCTTTTTCCTTTCCACCCTTTTTCCCCGTTTCGGCTGCCCTCACCCACAACCCAATCCTTTTCCCCTTCTTCCTTTCCTTCAGCCCAGCCCGCGCCCGTCACCCTTCTTCCACCCCTCGACGTGCTACGTTTCTTCCATTTTCTTCCCAAAATGTGTCGTTTCATTTAATTCACCCCCTACCTCACGCCCGGCCCAGTTCGCCATCTTCCTTTCCTTTTCTTTTTTTCCTTGAACCACCAGGTGCCCTAGCTCCTTCTTCCTCTTCTTTTCTTCTCCCCAGCCCTGATGCCACCAACCTAATACTCCGCCGCCATTGCCAAGGTTTTTCGCCGGCGATCTCGCCCGTTTTGACCGACTGCTCTCCTCCCTTACTCTTCCCCTTGATTCGGCGACCACACAGACCCAACCAACTCTCCCCTCCTCGCGCGATTTTCCCCTCTTTTCCTTGCGCATATCCCTTGCCCCGTTTTGACCTCCATCGGCCAACCTCGCCTCCGGTGACCATAACCCTACTTTCCTTACCCTGTAGCCGACCCACAGAACCCTAATATACCTTCTAAAACCTATAAATACCCTCGTAACCTACCTTGTATTGAGCCTTTAACTCCTACCCAGAATTTCCCGTCCTTGCCACCGCCGTCCCTTTAAACTCCTCTTCCACCACCTCCGGCCAACTACGCCACCCATTCCACTTACCAAACTCTTCCTTGCACCTCCATCTAGCTAACAAAGCCATCCATCACCCTTGATTATTCCTGCACAAGTCTCCCTGACTGTGCAAACTTCCCTTCCCGATCAACCCTTTCTTCCACCTCCGTTGCCCTTCGAACCACCCTTAGCCACCCTTTCCGCCACTTCTTTCACCTCCCATTCTCTTTTGTAGACCCTCCCCTATCTTCCCCTACCTCTCTTTTCCTCTTTCTCCCTCTCCTCCTCTCTCTTTCTTCTTCTCCTCCATTCGGCCACCACCCACTGCCGCCATGCGCCACCACCATCATTATGTCCCCCTCCTTTTGGGAAACCCTAAACACCCCAACTCCCACCTTAATTCTCCCTATCTTTTTTCCAACATCCAACTTTTACCCTTTTCTTCCCTTTTTTCGGCCACTGCCGCTGCCGCGGTGCACCACCGCCAGTGCCGCCTATCCGCACCAGCCTAAGGTTGAACCCTAGACCCCCTCAACCCTTTTCCCTATTTTTATAAGCCTTAGTTTAATTTATTTCATTTATTTAAATATAAATACTATTATTATTATTATTTTTAGTATGTATGTATGTATGTATGTATTATTTTTAATGTTTTGATTATTATTTCTATTGAGAGATGAAGCCCTATTGTATTTTATTTTCTTTTGATTTTATTATTATTATTATTATTATTTCCATTATTACTATTATTAATGTTAATGGGTTATTATTATTATAATTATAGTTATTTTTATTTTTACTATTTCAAATTACCATTATTATTATTCCATTATTAATATTACAACTACTTTACTATTAGCTTTTCTATTATTATTATTATTGTTGTTGTTGTTGTTGTTGTTTTTGTTGTTGTTGTTGTTGTTGTTGTTGTTATTACCAAATTTGGTTATTTATTTTACTAATATTATTATTAGTATTATTTTGGAAAAGGGGTCGAAGCCTTTATTTTACTTTGTTTTTGAATAATATCCTTTTTATTATTATTATTGTTACGATTATTATTATTCTTATTTATATTCTCAGTGATATTATTTTTAGTAGCATTATTATTATTAGGGTAAAGTTTTTAACCCTATATTATCAAATTTTATAATATTTCTATTATTTCTATATCTTTAGCAAAGTTAGAACTTTTTTAATGTTATTTTTATTAGTATGTTATTATTTGGTCAAAGCCCTAAGGAGGCGTAGGAGCATGCTCCAAGACCGGTGTCGTTTCAGGTAAGGGGTGCTAAGGCTTTTTGTGTGGTTATATGCATATGTGATTTGCATGCTATGTATCATATGTTCATTATTGTAATTATTTTGTATATGGTATGATGTGGAGTTCAAGCATGTGCTGGTATTGTTATATGGCATGTGTATTATTTATATATGATGATATGTGTTATAACCCTGTAAGGTATGCATGTGAGGGTGTTGAAGTGGTTTGTGTGGGGGAAAGGATGAAAAAGGAGGATGGGGGAAGAGGTTGACCAAGGGAGGTGAGTTGACCTAATTACTTTAATAATTCATGACTGGAAGAATAAAATGGATAATTTTAGGGTTTTGTGTGGGAGAATCCAATTTATGATTTTTATGGTTTTATGTGGGAGAATCTGATTTACGAATTTTATGGTTTTGTGTGGGAGAATCCGATTTATGATTTTTATGGTTTTATATGGGAAAATCCGATTTATGACTTTTATGGTTCTGTGAGGGAGAATCTGATATATGATTTTTATGTACGATCTTTCTAGTTCTTTTATGAGCTATTGGTTTGAGTTTAATGTTAATAATTTTCTTAGCCTTAGCACTTGGTACTGAAATGATCGGAGAGAACTGGTTTGGTACTAAGTGTGGTGGTAACATCCCCAGAATTCACAAGTTTTAAAATAAGTATTTTAATTACTTTCATTTTATAAAAAAATTGTGAATTTTGGGGTGTTACACTAATAGATCCCAAGATCCTAGTTCGTCCCAATACCTCTATCACTCTGGACACTAATGGTGTACTCAAGGGTATCGATACTAAAGTGTTTGGTGACCATAAAACAGTTACATTCGCATGAACCATGACTTTTATGTCCACCAAGTTACTTTGGCATGAGCCAAAACTTTATGTCTTCCATGTTACTTTGACATGAGGTAGGAATTTATGTCAATTTATTTGTTTTTACTTCCATGGTCTTCAAATACCCTAGGGAATGATCCCACCTATTACTCAATAACTTTATAAATGAGTTCTATATTCACCTAACGCCTGATAATAACTAGAATGAAACCTAAAACTATATCAAATTTAAAATTTTCTTATTCTATGCTTAATCATTATATGGTTATTTCACTAAAATGATAATTATCTTGGCCTCTTGAGTATTTAAGAAATCACACATTACTTATGTTAGAAGTTAGTTTATAATCATGTACATTGCTTATTAAGTTGACTTCATAGAAATGATATTATCACTTTAACTAAATATCGAAACTAGTTAGTTCTAAAAAAACTATGTAACCTACATTTTAAACCAATAAAGTATTCCTATGAATTTATAATGTGGCATACGCATCATTATATATATATTCATGTATACAACTTGCATTATCATATATTTCCCTTGAATCTACATTGAGGTATCTTTTCATTATTCAATATTCAAACATGTTTCCACGATCTATGTTAAGATTAATAATGATGCTTCCATGGTAAGAATCTATTGTTGAAGTGTTATATATATATATATGTCTACATGTCTATATGATTAAGATCAAGCATGTATTAATGGATTCAAGTACTTCTAGTATGACCTAGTGTGATAGTACATGAATGGCATAGGAGTCTTGCATGGACATTATGGTATGTCATACTCTGATTATGTCTTGTGGTACTCTCTTATACCTTGATCTACATAAGTGGTAGATTAGTTTTCTCAGTATGTATGCTTATTGATTCGGTTGTTGTTGCAGTCCCCAGCTCAATCCCACAAGCATGAAGTATTGTGTAGGATTTTAAGGGAAGAGAGTGAGTGATCCATCCTCTTCTTCAGTATAGTTGGATTTATTTAAGCATAGCCATTCTCGAAGATATTCATGTGTAGTCCTCGAATGACCAAGCAATCCTCCCTTAGAATTTGTTTGCTTTGATTTATGATTTTCTTCTCGTGTGCTTTTTATACTTGTTTTAGGATTACCTAGCCTTAGTTTTTAAATTTTGACTTACATATCTTAAATTGTTTTCTTACACACTCTAGTTTTTATTTGTATTTTTTCTTAGATACTTATCCTTGTGTCTATCTTATGTTAGATGCGGTGGTAGCACCCTGTGTTTCTAAAGGATTGTTTAAGTATTTATGCTTTAGTAATATATTTAAAAAATAGTAGTGGAAAAGGGGGATTTTTTAGGTTGGCATGAGAGGTTCTTAAAAAAATCCTATGTAGTTTTAAATTATTTATGTTGATACCACAAGTTGATATCCGAGATTCTTGAGGGAAAAAAAACCCTCTCTAGTTTTAAATTTTTTAAGCTATTACAACAATTTGGTGAAGCTTCTTGAAAAAAAAAAGATGCTTTCTAGTTTTAAATTATTTGAGGTGATATAACAAGTTTGTATTAGAGTTTCTTTATAAAAAAACTCTCTACTTTTATATTCTTTAAACTGATATCACAAGTTGATACTAGAGCTTTTTCTTAAAGCCTTTTCATTTTAAAGAGCTTTTTCATGATACCATAAGTTTTTAATAGAGCTTACATTAAAAATCTTCTCCAGACTTACATTATTTGAGTCGATACCATAGGATGATATCAGAGCTTTATTTCAAAACCCATTAACCTTTAAATGTTTTTGTGCTCATACTACAAGTTGCTACCAGTGTTGTTAGTATTGAGAACTATTTTTTATTTTGAATTTACTTTTCTCGATTATAAATTTCTTTAGAATTTTAGTAATAGCTCATTTTAAGATAACGAAGGATTTTGAAACACTAAATAGCCTGTGAGTGAGCGTTTGTTGGGAATTAGTTATTAACTTTATGATAATATGGAGTTTTTGTTTAGGCCTTCTACCCAACTAAATTTTTTTTCTATCTTGAAGCATCCCTAGCTTAAGATATTGATGGTAGACAACATTCACCGTATCAAGCATATTGAGTAGTGCATGAAAATCTTTAGTTCTTACTTAGAAAATAAAATATAAAGAAAAGAGGCATGAACACTTTTGACCTCATTCATGACACTAACCCTAGAGGATTGGCTAGGAAAGGTCTTCAGTTACCACATTCTGATATTTAGAGGCTAGGAGGACTCGGATGCTTTAGAGGAATGGATACACACCCTTGATCATACCTTTATTGCATATGGGTTCCTAGAAAGCAAGAAAATGGATGTTTTAATCTTCTAATTGTGAAACACAGTAGACTCTTGGTTTCATGGGTTAAGTCTGAGTGGTGACTCAATTATGGGATTATCCGTTGGATCCCTAAGACTTTATTTCTACCCCGCACATCTACACATTGCAAGATACAAAGAGCTCATGCTACTTCACCAGGGTATCTCGTTTGTTGAGGTGTGCTACCATAAGTTTTTTAACTTGTCCAATTTTTCACTTGAGGTGGAGTAAAGTGAAGAGTTGAAGATTCATCATTTTTGTTTAGGTCTTGAGAGTAGATTGTGGGAACTGGTAATAGGAGACACACCATCTGACCTAAATTCCATGTATTAAAGATTGCTAAAAGGAGTACATGTGATTCCACTCTAAGCCTTGGTGGTAGGAAAGAAGCAAGAAGGGGAGGGCAATTTCTAACCCCATGGCAGCAAGATAGTTTAGATCCATGGAAACGTATAAAGAGGATCTACATTCCATAATGGCTTGAGTCATTTGTGGAGGCACTACTTCTGCAAGCAATGTATAAAAGACCACTAAGAAAAAGATTGCAAGGAAGAGTAGGTTCAATGTTATGGTTGTGGTATATGGGGCATAGGCAATTTGAGTATCATCATACCAAAAATTGTGTCCATGAGGCTAGCCTTAAGCAGTTCTCTAGGACCATCATGCCAGTGAATTTTTCTATTTTCACTTGATGTCTTCTTACACCTATTTGTTCTTATTCCATATCCTTGTGTGTTTTGCTGACATTGTTGAATGTGACCTTAATTTTAATTGGGAATGAATTTCTTTTAAGGGGGTAGTAAACCCATCCTTTTCATATTTCTTGATGGCCTCTCCTTCATTAGTATATATTCTTAGTAAAAATTTTTGTTAATTATTGTATGTGTGGGGCATCCTTGATTGATTACCCTTATCATCTTTATCCTTCTTCCATGACTAATCACCCATTTCTGATTAATAATCATACTTTAAATCCGTCCAAATCTTACTTTACATTATTCCCCATTATTATCCATACCTGAAAAATACCTTGCATGCTACATTGTTCCATTTTATTATAACCCTTGTAATTAATTACCTTAAAATGATTGTGTAGTTTACTTAACAATTGTCACTTGTTATTGTATAGTGGTAATCCTTTTTTAATATTTATTTACATTTCATTCTTAGTACTAATCTCAAATACTTGATGTTAGTTCATTTTAGACTTAAAACTTTAGCCATTGTGATAATTAGCACTTTCATCTTATCACTACGAAGGTATTTGTCACCTTCATTGCATCATGCAAGCTTAGCATGAATGTTCCTATAAGGAAAAGATTACACTATCTTTTTTTGAGGATTCTCATGAATGTATTATAGACTATTGATGTTTAGAGTCTAAGATCTTTTCTTTGGCTTCAGGGATGAAGCCTATTTTAAGGGGGTATTGATGTAATACCCCCATTTTCAAGGTCTTTAAAATGCCTTAATGTATGCATTTCATTATTTTCTAAGTGTTTAATCTTTTTTAGAGGCTTGTTCAAGGTTGATATGGCCTTAGTTAAGCTTGTTTTGGATTTTGGAAGATAATTAGTTTTATCAAAATACTAGTCGTCTTGTTTGGAGATACCGATCTACTAGTTTGTTTCATAAATTGGAGTTTTGAAACTATATGAACTAATCGATCATTTACATGTCATTAGATTAGTTTTTAGGCAGTTTGTTCTGTATATTGTGGCGATATATTTTCTCTTTGGGATTAATTTTCAATATAAATCTTTCCCCGGTATTTTTTGCAGCATGATGATGTATGAATGGTTTGTTTTTGGATTTTTATGAAGCTTTTGAGTATGCCTCACCTATTTTATCAATTTTCAATGGATTCAGAAGGGGTACTTTATGAGAAGTCACTTTCATCACTTTAGCTTATTTATCTTCTTCATCCTTATTTTATCTCTCTTTCATTGTTTATTTCTTATAGTCAAAAATGTTTGAAGCACAATACCCAAAACACAATAGTTTTTGTTAATTGAGCTCAAAAGAAGAAATGCCAACTTCGAACCTTGAAAACCAGCAGATTGAAGCTTGGATTTGGGCTAGAGTTTAGGGTCTCAATTTTTACACCGCAATACCTTTATTTTCCTACCAATAAATCATATTAATTCAAGCCTAAAGGCTTCATTTTCTCTCATCTTCCCTAATCTCTGAATTGCCCTGTTTTCTTCATACTTTTCTCGCATTTCCACTTCTTAAATTTCATTTTTTATCTTACTTTCCTCTTCTAATCCATTATCTATCTCCTTCTATTTTTTCTTAAAGAACATGGGGTTATATTTGGAAAAGGAGTGAGACATTAGCTTTCATAACAATCAATCCATCTCTTTAGATCTACGTAGCTCTTTTATCGGTCTTGGGCAACTCTCATCAGATCCTAAATCAAATACATGTGTCTAGTCATCTACTCGATCATCTTAAGTCCTAAAATGAGTGTCTTACTGGTGTTTTTCCAACACGAGGGACTACGACACTTCCTTCTATGCAAGACTTCAAAAGGCACCATCTTGATAGCATGTCTTCCAAATTCTGAATGCTCCTCTCAGTCTAACCATCCATAGCTGGGTGAAAAGTCATACTCATCTTTAATTGAGTACCAAAGGTGGCTTGAAATTTCTTCCAAAATTGTGACAAGAACCTAGAATCTAGATCGAAGATATTTTCCTTAGGAACTTCATGAAGTCTCACCACATGCTTCCTATAGGTATTGACAAGTTTCTTCATATTCCAAGTTACCTTCATTGGTATGAACACAACTAACTTTGTCACACAATCCACAATTACCTAGATGGAATCAAAACAACAATGGGTCCATAGAAGACCAATCATGAATTCCATTGATATGCAGTCCCACTTCCACTTGGGAACTTTAAGTGGTTGTGCTAACCCTTCCAATTTCTTGTGTTAAATCTTAACCTTCTAATAGGTTAGACATCAAGCAACAAATTCAATCACTTTCTACTTCATATAGGGCCACCAATATAAATTCTTCATGTCCTTGTATAACTTTTCCCCTCCAGGATGAACAAAATAAGGAGTGCAATGTCCTTACTCAATGATCCTTCTCTTAAGCTCCACACACCTATGTGGTATACACCATCTACCATGGTAGCTGATACATCTATCCTTATGGATTTTGAATCCTTCACATCTACCTTTTACAATACTAATCTGAATGTTCTTTAGCTTAACATCACCAACTTGGTTATCTTGGATCTCCTCAAAGATTGAAGGTGTAATGGTGAATGCATTCATTCTCACCTCAAGACTCCCAATAATGATAAGTTTGATCACCATCTTCCTTATCCCTTTGCACAGATGATCTAAAAATACAATTATGCCCAAGGAATGTGATGTATTTTAGTTAAGTACATCTCCCACCACATTGGCTTTACCCTCATGGTAGGTCAATTTTAGGTCATAATCCTTGACCAACTACAACCAATGGCGTTGACTCAGGTTCAACTCTTACTAGGTTAGGATGTACTTGAGGCTCTTATGGTTAGTGTAAAACTTGCACAGAACTCCATAAAGGTATTTCCTATCTAATGTAACAAGATCTAAGTCATGCATCAAGCATGTATATTCATGAAGCTTTAGTTTTTATGATGAATAAGCCACCATCCTTCCATGTTACATCAGCACATAACCAAGACCATGTTTGGAAGCATCACTACACAAATCAAAACCATCAGGTCCACTTGGAAATGTCAGCATAAGGTATAAATTCATCAACCTCTTCAACTCCTTGAAATCATTAATACACTTCTCATTCCATTAAAAATGCGTAGCCTTCTTCAAAAGTTGAGTCAGCGGTTGAGCAATCTCGGAAAAGTGTGTCACGAACCGACGGTAATAACTAGATAACCCTAGAAAACTGTGCACCTTCTTCATAGAATGGGCACTGGCCACTCAGAAACAGCTTGAATCATGGCAAGATCCACTACTACACACTCCTTATAGATCACATGACCAAGGAAAGTCACTTGATCTAGCTAAAACTCACATTTTCAGAGTTTGAGATATAATTGGTATGATCTTAGAAATGCCAAAGTCTTCCTCAAATGTTCTTTATGCATCTCTTGGTCGCTAGAGTAGATGAGGATGTCATCGATAAACACCATGAAAATTTGGTCCAAGAATTGACAAAAGATCTGGTTCATAAGGGACATGAAGCTTATTGGCGCATTAGTAAGTCGAAAGTGCAACACTGTGAATTCATAATAGTCATACCTTATCTTAAAAGTAGTCTTAGTAATGTCTTGCTCTGCTATCTTCAATTGATGATAGCTTGATTAAAGATCAATCTTGGATAATACCTTAGCTCCCTTGAGTTGAATAAGTCATCTATCCTTCACAAAGGATAAAGATTCTTCACTGTCACCTGGTTCAACACTTGATAGTCGATGCACAACCACAAGCTTCCATCCTTCTTCCTTACAAACAACACTGGCACTCCCCACATTGATATGTTTGTTTGAGCATAAAAATTATCAAAATGCTCTTCCTACTTATATTTTTGTTCTTTCATCTCTTCAGATGCCATATGTGAACAAATCAAGAATTTCAAGAACCACCACCATCTACTCTAATGGTGTCTCAATCTCTTCTGTGTCTTTGACACTGCATAGATAAAGTGAATATACCTTGAATATGAGGTTACTCTATGCGATCACTAACACAATCCTTGTAAAGGGATAAGGTACACACTCCTAAAATGAAACCCTAATACCCTTTGCTCCTCACCAAATCACGCATTTTGTGAACAATCAATTAGTGCTTGGTGCTTTCCCAGCATATCCATCCAGACAATTACGTCAAATCACACAAATCTAGCTCTACGAATTCCGAGAGAAATTCTACTCCTCCCACTACCAAGTCAACTACTTGATACAACTTAGAGCATGAAATCCTTTCCCCAAAAGGCAATAAAATAGAAGTATAAATACTACCTAAAGGAGATAAGGTATCCCTAGTTACAAAAGCAAATTTTATGAAAGAATGCAAAGCACTAGAATCAAACAACATGTAATTAGAATGAGTAGAGATAGTGATGGAACTCATAGGGCACAAGTTGATCGTTGTCTTTGCTAAAAAGGGCAAGGCTATGAACCTCTAGGCTGACTAACTTGGCTAGTGGAAATAGCTGGTAATGGAGGAACTCTCTATTTCTTTAGATATGGCTGGTGGATAGATTATGTGCTCTAAGTTATTTTTTATCCCCTATGAATTCTTCCATTGCCAACTTGGTACTCGTATGCCCTATGCCTTACCATGCCACACCCATGACAAGTTACCTTGTTACCTTTACAATCAACCCTTAGGTGATATGACCCGCATCTCTTATAATCATAGTGCCTCTCCTTAACACGACCCCAAAATAACCCTCTTGATCTAAGTGGTGACCCTATACTGTAGCCAAATTAGGACGACAAACTACCTCTACAAAAGGCCTTCTTTTGGTACCCATAACGCTAGCGACCCTCAAATTTCCTCTTGCCTCATAACTAAGTGCTCCTTAATTGAATGACTTAAGATGTCTCCAAGGCTTACTTGTGCATCCCTACTATGTCTGGCTCAACTCCCACAAATAGCTCCTTGTATCAAATCCCTAGCCCAAATTTGAAATGGTGAACTTACACACCTTATTGGCCTCTACCTCTAGGATAAACTAAACCAAGTTTATGAATCGAGTATAATACTCCTTGAAAGATATTCTCCCTACTAAAGTGCCATATATTCATCGTACTTCTTCATGCGTAGATGATTTGGGTATAAGCGGGCTTGCAATGCCTCGAAGAATGGTCCCCATCTCGTAGGTTCTCCACCCCTTCAATATATTCTCCTCCACCATATGAATCCCTTTCCTTATAAGTAGTAGACAACCATGTCTTCTCCATGTCTTAGACCCATCATTCCATGATGTTAGGGTCCTCATGGCTCTAAAAAATTAGCAGGTGATGATGTAGAGCCCTCTTGAGTCAATCCTCTTGAGTCGGTGCAATTACTATCATCAATGGAGGTTGAGGAGGTTGAATTTGGCCCTCCATGTAAGCTTCAACGATCGACATAAAAGCTTTGATATGCTAGTGGCAGTGGTTAGAAGCCATCATGTCCTAAAGAGTACAAGAAGTTTGGGATAGAATTCCACCTATTGAGTACTAAGACTCACACAACAATGATCACAAACCTTTCTATAGCATATTCCCAATCCCACTCTCACTCAAGGAAATTTTGGGTTGGAAATAATTAAACTTGTCAAAAAATCAAAGAAAATAATTTCAAATCAAGATCGATACCATTTTGTGGTATCAAGTTATATTTATTTTGTGAGAGGAAGGTATTTTTAGCAAAAACACTTTGATAAAACCCTATGGTATCACTTTAAAAAAATTCTAAAAGTAAGAGTTTTTAAGTAAAAGCTCTTATAACATCTTGTAACACCCCCATTATTCACTACCAAATAATTTCATTAAACATTTGTGATAGCTAGAAAAAAAAACTAGGAAAAATAGGGTGGTACCGCCATACCTAACATAGGATAGACATTCGGTGTCCAACTTATATCTAATATAAGGCTAAACCAACTAAGACACTTAAAAAAAATAGAATGAATTAAATAACAATTTAATTAAACAAATTCAATGACTATTTGCTTTACAGGAACTTAATGGGTTCTGGCCAAATCATTACAAAATACAACTATGTAGATATTTGGGGCTACAATTAAAATAGGGTTAGGGTATGACACCCAACTTAGAATCTAAGTTTTTCATATACCCCATAAAAAAAGCATCTAGATACCCTTGCTCTCAAGCCCTGGCCTAGAAAAGATAGTTCGTTTACTATCCATCCCCAAAGACCTTCACATGGTCCTTTACTTGTAGGAATGAGTAGGTAACTAAGAAAATGGGCACATTAGTATGTTTCATATTGAGTAAGCCAAGTTGCTCCCTCAATGTAAACATAAGTACATGGATATGAGACACAACATACATCATGACAAAGCTATATATAAAGGTAAAGGTGCATAAGGATATTCTATCATGCACAGTTCCTCTAGAGAAAAATACATCATGCTTATTTTCATATCCTTCTCACATAAACACTTACAAATGTAATATCAAAGAGAATCTAATCAACCTCTAGGGTTCATTTCCAATTACCTACATCTATAGGTTATACCATTTACTTACTATTTATAAGGTAGATGAGTTATTTAATAAATATTCCATTCCACAACCAATCAGTCATTTTGACCATTAGACGAGTGTATAAACCTCAATTCTTCACCAAGTATTAACTATTCTTTTGGTCATCATTCTTAAATTACCAACCAATTACTTATTATCCATGTTTTATTATCATAAAGTGATGGAATGTGCACCACCCCATGGTCTCACATACCATGGTAGCCTGTCCAAATAAGGGACATAAAGTATAAGCCAAAGCCAACCACCAAGCGGACATATGTCCATGCAGAGGTTAATCACTAGAATGGACATAAGTAAGCCTACCAATATGGACATAAGTCCAAGAAGAAGAGAACCACCTAGGTAAATAGACCCTTTAATATTGATACACCCGTGTACATCAATAGTGTCTAGAGTAGAAAAGGTATCAAGACCTCTCAAGATCTCACCCAAAGGCACCAAAAATGTATGAAGGAAAACTAAGGATCAAGTAACCCACACCCATTCTTAACTCAACTGTCTTTTAATTTACATGATTAGTATATTATGCATAAGGATGGGTGATCATATAAGTCCCACACAAGGTAAGAAAGGTAATCTTGCATGTTAATCTATACCAATCATTTTCTTTTTATTTTTCCAACCATATGGGTTTTCATTTGTCCTTAGCTAATAGTATTCATACCCACCATATTATTTAATTTAAGCCCATGTTGAGTTTCATTACTATTTTCTCAACTTTATCACTTATCATAAGTGAAATACCTATTTTTCCTTTACATTACTCATAGAGTATACCAAAAATTATGATCCATTTTAATCCTTTCATTAAGCCAATAAAACATGATGAAATATGTATTTTATCCCATTAATAATCATGGTATAATCCTAAACATAGACTTGAAGCTGAATAAAACCAAAAATAAATAGATTATTCAAAGTAGTCGATTGGTTTGGCCCAACCAGCCGATCAGTTGCACCAACCAATCGATCAATTTGGGTCAACCAATAAGTAAGTTTAACTCAACCAGACCATGTCTTCCTCAAATCAGTTGATTGGTTTAGGCTAACTAGTCAACTATTCATAGACTAGGCAATCTATTTTGTTAAACTAGTTAATGGATTTAAGTAGAGAGCAAGAACAAGGTCTTTATAGGCTTACCAATCAATGGGTTGAGTCAACCAGTCACTTGGTTTGACCTTATCAATTGATCGGTTTTGTGTAAAATAACACCAAATCATAATTTACATGTTGATTCTTACATATAATTCATCCTTAACCACATTAAAGCATATATTAACATAGTCTAACATATTTTTAACCAGGTTATCATGCATTTCTCAACATGGAACCATCATATCCTATTTTTACCAAATTTTATGCTTTCTAATCAAATCATGCAATCTAATCATCCAAATAACTTATGCAAAATGTAATCATTCATGCTTTCTAATCATTCAAAATTATGTTACCTTTAGATATCGAAGCAATGATCTCAGAATTATGTAAAGGAGAGAGGAGGAAGAAGACAATGATGTGGTCATCTCTCTACTCAATTGTCCCTATCGACCTCTTGATCAATTCAAGGTAATATTTTGAGCTACATGCATCATGAAAATGGTTAGGAATCTATTAGGTTCAAATTAACATGGGTTGGTAAGCTTCCATTTCAATGTAAGGGATTTTTTTTTAAATATCCAACTCAAAAAAGTATAACCAACTCGACAAATCATTTGATGGGTTTAAGTCTTATTGTCAACTGTCCTACCACCAATTGATCAGTTTCCTCTAACTAATCAATCGATTTAGTTGAGAATATAAAATTTATTAAAACAATAAATTAGTTAATCAATTCATAGAACTAGTTGATTGGTTTTCCTGTAGAGTTCAATAAACTCCATTTTTTAACATGATTTCAAATCGAACTTTGTTCCAAACCAAATTATAAAATTAAATCAAAACCAAACTCAAAGGCAAACTAAGTGTTGAGCCAAGAGGTAACCACCATATAGGGAAGTGCCATTAATAATATATTGAATAGGAAAGAGTTTAATACGCCACATACTCATGTTATGAAATCAACCAAAGATGGTGGTGGCTAATAGCCTTTAAATGACCCAAATGATGAATTAGGGATGCTTTGGTTTAATTCCCATTGAAAGGTTATGGTGGCTACCCTTCTTTAAGAATTGAGATAAGGGTCAAAAAAGGTTGAGAATTCCACCTTCATGTTGAAGTGTTGGTATAATTGGTAGCATTTTAAGCAAATCCAAGGACCTAATTAACATAGCCAATACACAAGGAATATCATTTGGTAATGAGACTAAATAAAAAGCATATCATGATCCATGTTAAAAATAATAATGAACCAAGGAACTCAAGTGTCACCTTTTTGAAACTACGAGTATAGGTATGAAATAATAGTAACAAATTAAATCTATCCAATAAATAGTCTACATCATCCTTAATACCTAACAAGTTAAAACAATCCCCACAGGCATATTTTTATCATTGATAAGATGGTATTAAAGAAAATAAAATATTTATATGGCTGAATCTAAGTAAAAAAATAATACTATAGGGGTAGAGTAGTGGAGTGGGTTCTCTACAATTACCTCATCATGATTGATGTGTAAGGGATGTTGTTGTAAGTTGTTAATCTTCATCTTTAATCTTGCTACATAGGTTATTTTGTGTTTGTTTCTTAGCTTTTATGTTCACTCAATTTCAATATAAATAAATTTTTTTGGAGAATTTTCATAAAACCAATGAGGCTCCAAAATCAATAAAATATTCTCAATAAAAGTCATAATGTCTAGTAGAATAACTCTACTCAAAATTACACATGATAAAAACAAAGTAATTAGGACTTTATAGGCATAAAAAAAACCCTCTAAATTGAGCTACATATAATCCCTATAATCATAAGAAGTAAGTAATTGAAATTTAAAATAGAAAATTAAAAGTAGAATTTAGATTTTAGAGATGAATTTTATAACCAATGAGGTTATATTTTTTGAACAAGAAATTAATAAAACATTTATTGTTTATTGTGGAATTCCATAATTTTATGTAGGGGTGCATGGTTATGAATCTTCTTGGAGGTTGTGGAAGTGATTGCAAAATTTTTAGTGTGGTTGTGCAAATATTGTTCATGAATAGGAAGGTGAGGTTCTTTGTTTTTGATTTAGTTGAAAGTGGTGGTTTATATACAGTAAGGGAGAAAAAAAAATCTGGCTAAGGTGTTTGTTAGGCCATTGGTTGTGTAGTGGTGGTATTTGTAGTGTAGAGTGGTGGAAGGGTTGTGGTAGTGAGGTAAGGTGGATGTTAGAGGTTATAGTTAAGAAAATGGAGGTTGAGGAAGATGAGGGGATATAAAATGAGTCTAAAAGATGAAGGGACAGGGAAAGGAGGGGCGATCATGCCTTTTCTTATAAAAAATCAAAAGTGACTTCTTGACCACATAGATCAGAAAATCTAATTGTCCTTACTTTGATGATAATAAATGGATCTTGAAAACAAATCTGTTTCTTTATGTATGCATATCCTATGATTTATAAAAAAAATAGAGGGAAAGAGAGAGAGAGAGAGAGAGAGAACTAAACACCTACTCAAATTGTATATCTAATGTGAAATTTAAGATAGGAACCAAGTTTTGACACTAAAGAGAAGATCTTAAGAACATAACTAAAACTTAAGTTTTTAGGAATAAATTTCTAATGTTTTCAGTTTATTGTAAAGAGCTATGTTGAGCAAGTTCACATTTTAACCAAAAATCTTAAAAAATAATATTTGAACACTTAATATGAATTCACTTCATAGTAGTTCGTGGTTGATCATGATTTCTAAATCTTTGAAAGTGTATTAAACTTATTGGTTTATTCCTATCAAAACCTATCCACTAGTCTCAAGAATAATCGATTGATGTAGTTTATACAAAGAGAATGAAATATTTTAAACTCGGATGGATCAACTAACATAGTGAATTGATCAACTAGTTCTGACATAGATCAATTGTTTTGACCAACAAGTCCATTAGTTTCACTTTTATAGAAACCCATTCATCTCAATTTAAAGTCATTGACAATTTTACCACACTAATCAAATTTTTTGGGGAAACTAATTGACTAGTTTGTATCCATGGGTTTCACACTTATAGACACTTATTAATCTCTTATTGAGCTTAGCTATTAGTTTCAACAAACCAATCAACTTGTTTGACAAAACGAATCAATTATTTTGATATAGTAGTCCACGGTTTTCACTCTTCAAGAAGCATATTTGTCACTCTTTAAATATATTGACTATTTTTTCTAAACCGATCGACTAGTTTTAATAAATCATCCACTAGTGACATAAACACATCAATTGGTTTTACTCAACCATATCATTGTTCTTATGTGTTCATAGGACCCACTAGGTACTATAAAAAACTGATTGACTACGTCATGTAATGGTAACTTTCCATTTCAAGTCCAAAATAATCAATTGACTAGTTTGAACCATCGATTACGTGGCCATAGAGCCGACTGACTAGTTTAGCTAGATCAATCAATTAGTGAGCATTAAATACTGATCTTCTACCCATTGGGTGATATAAAGTTTTTTGAATTTTGTGTCTAAACACTATATAACAAGGGTGAGTCTAATAAATAAGTTTGCTTTGCATTTATTACAACTAGTTTTCAAGTACACTAACTGGGAAATTATTCAGCTATTCTCAAAACATTGAATTGCTCATTCAAACTCTCTTAACATTCAAATTTGCATTTTTTCTATAGAAAAGTGCTCATTACTCACCTCCCTTATCTAGAATTGCTTTTCAATTGTAATATCTTTTATTAAATCTATCTACATTAAATACCATTCAAGGTTCTACACTTTCATATCTTATATTCTTCGTAAGATTAAATTTTAAACACAGCCACTTAACAAAATTCATTACAAAGGGGTTATTAATTCTAGATATTCTTAACAATAAATCTTGAGAGATTATTGTGGAGAGCAAAGAGAAAATAAATAGATTAAATGGTAAATCATCTCTTAAAGGATTGTTAAAATTTTGAGACTCATAATCTGAGAGAAAAGTGGCCATCAATAAAAATATGTCCCTATTCAAAATCCCCAAGGGAGAACCATTTGTAATGGATATAGATGACAATTTTCTCTTGAACAACTCTACATTATGTTAAAATTATATATTTTTCATTTCCATTCTAAAAAAAACACATTCACCCCTTCTAGGGCTGTTTTAATTGTTATCAGATCTCAAGAATCACATAAATGATTCAAAAATCTAAGGTGAAAAATATCTATGAGTGGATTTAACCCTATTGGTTTAAATGAAGGCATCTTCATAAAAAACCACCATTGTTAAATAATGATAAAATATCCAATTGGAAGAACAAAATGATGTTCTTTTACTAGTCGAAAGACTATAACATATGGTTAATAGTCACTAAATGGCCAACCAAAATCACTAAAAATGTCAATGGTGAACTTTTTGAAAAGATAAGGGATGAGTTCACTAATGCGACAAAAAAGAAAAACCACTCTCAATGAAAAAGCCATTATGATTCTTCAATGTGGCCTTAGAAAAATGGAGTCCCACCCCATTGATACATTCTCCACCTCAAAAGAGAGATGGGATAAACTTTTACTCACTCATGAGGAGACAAAGAAAGTGAAGGATCAAAGAATCACTTTTCATACTAGAGAGTGTTAACACTTTAGTATGAAGCAAGGTGACAGCATAAAGGAATTAAGAAATTACTTAATGTCTATTATCAAGTACCACAAAGACTTGGGGAAATAAATCAATGAAGAAAATCTAGTAAGAAAGACGTTACAACATCGTACAAAATAGTGGAGTCTCAAGATGACCTCCATTGAAGAAGCCAAAGACTTAACTAAGATAACCATTGAATATCTCTTTGGGAATCTCATGGTTCATAAATAAAAGTAGAAAGAATGATTGGATGAAAGAATAAAGAATCATTTATATCTAAAAGCTTATACTTCTTCTACATAGCAAGAAGTTATTAAAGACATAATGACAAAGGAAAGCAATAAAGGTGAAGAGGAATATCCCATTGATAATGAAGAAGTGGACTTTTTAAACACTCAATTAAGAAGTTGCCTTCAATTAAGACAAGGTAGAAATAGAAGATTAGGAAGGCCATCCTCAAGCAACACAAGGAGGCAAATAGAATATAACAAGGATGACAAGATCAAATTCTATAATTGAGGAAAATATGGATCTATGATCTATGACTACTTTAAGTTTAGAAAATAGATAGCTAAAAAATGGTAACAAATAAATATAATAACAGCAACAACAAATGAAGGAAAAGACCAAGATAATGCATGGTTACATTTTGTGAAAGTGAAGGTGAACCCTCCAATTAAGAGGAAGAAGTTTCCAACCTCTATTTCATGGCTCTAGGAGATTAACCATAAACCTCTACCTTCTTCAAAAGCTTTTATGATGATGATGACATTAATAAGGTACTATCCAACTCACTCTACTCTTATGATGACTTTCTATATGTCTTGCATGATTCCTTACGGGGAAAAAACTAAAGAAAGTGACAACATGAAGAAATTGATTAATCAATTAAATGGGAAAAAAAAAGTTTGTATTGATGAAAATGTTGTTCATGATTCTCACATGCTTATTCTGAAATTTGAGCTAGTTGAAAAGGTAAGTGACTTTAATGAATATAAGAAATTTATTAGCTATGATCATAAGGTTAAAATGGATCAACTTTAATCTAATATAGCTAATCTACAAGAAAATTTTGGTAATTTTGTACATATTACCTATACCCTCACTAGGCTTGAATAAAGTTAAAATGTTTTGTTAGGTGCTTAATGATACTATAAGAACCGTGTGGACTTAGGCTGTAATACCCTATGTTCTTGTATAAAGGTTGAATGATATTTTTTGTCAAATTTTGGGCCTTTATTTTTGATTTAATGTTATGATTTGATTTGGGATAAAATTTGATTTGAAATCATGTTGGGAAATGAAGTGTATTTAGTTTTGTAAGTAAACCCATGGACTAATTCTATGAACTGATTCACATGTTTGTCATTTTAGCCAAATTAGGTTCCTCGACTAAACTAATTGACTGGTTGAGGGAAATAGATTGATTAGTGAATGAATAGTTAACTGATAGTCAAAAACCAATTGACTGGTGCGTCAAGTTGGTCATTTTTTTTAGTTTTATTTATTTAGAAAACCACTTACACTAAATTGGAACATTACTAACCCATGACAGATTGTCGCTAAGAGATTCATAATAATTTTCACAATGCATTTAACCAAAAAATATTGCTTTGATTTAATGTTGAGTTGATTGAGAACCAAGAGGGGATTGATGACCTTAATAGATAATTTCTTCCTCTTCCCTCTTCTGCATCAGTTTGAGATCAAATGCTTTAATCCTGGGCATGCTTCTAACCAATGGGAAGATTCCTTCCACGTTCCCTTCCTATTAATCCATTCATGAATGAAAATTATTGCCTAATTGACCTAAAATCTCTAGAGACACCATTTGAGCTCTAGAGAAGTGGTCAAAAATTCCTAGACAAATCCAATTATCTTTCTCATTTCGATTCTCAAGTAAGGCACAGTTAGATTATGGAAAAAGGTTTAGTGGTTCAATTAGCCTTTTCTCTGTTTTGGCCTTGAGTTGGTATGTGCATATTCTCTTTTGATTTTAAGATTTTAGAATTTTTTAAGATTTTAATATAATTCCTATGTTTGAAACTTTGATTTTAAGGTTTTCAAAGTTAAGAGTTTTCTCAATTGGAATTTCTATTTTTAAGAGGATTTGTGCCTTCATCAAGAAAGTGATTTTTTCTTTTAAAATGCTTAATATATGTTCTTACATGATAAGTGTTATCTTTAGTTGATTGACGCATATTAACATGAAGAAATGTAGTTGTATGTATGATTTACATGATTAAATGACATGATTTGAGTAAAAACCATGAAAATGGATAAAATTAGGCTATGATGATATTAAGATGAGGAATGCATGTTAATTTGGTCGAGAGTATGTTAGTTGATGTTGGTACATGCTTTAACATGACTAAAAATGATCGATATGAAAGAATCTATATAAACTTTGTGGTTTGGTGTTGTATTATGGTAGATCGATAAACTGGTTAGGTCAAACCGATCGACGGGTTCTTAGAACAGTCAATTGGTTAACCCAATCCACTGACTAGTACACTTACAAAGGCCTTGGTATTACTCTCTACTTAAGCCCAACAACTTGTTTGGCAAAATCAATCGATTATTCTATGAATAATTGACTAATTTTCCCATATCGATTGAACTATTTAATGAAAGTATGATCTAGTTGAGTCAAACCGATTATCTTGTTGACCCAAACTAATCGAATAGTTGGGGCAATAAATTGATTGGTTGGGCCGGGTAGATCGAATGGTTTAAGTGGTTTGCTTAATTTGCTTCTTTCGGTTTGAGTATTCTTTGAGATCATGATTTGTACTATACCATGGTTAATAAATGGATAAAATATAGATTTTATCATGGGTTATTGGCCTAATTAAAAGATGAAAATGGCCCATGGGTTATGGTATACCTTATGGGTAATAGAAGGATTAAATGGGCATTTCACTTATGATAAGTGAGACTAATTGAGAAAAAACTAATGAAACTCGTCTTGGGCTAGTATTAAATATAAGAGTAAATATGAAATATATTGGCTAAAGATAAATAGTAAACCCACATGGTTGGCAAAAATGGAAAGAAAAGGATTAATGAGGATTAACATAAAAGTTGGCTTTTATGCCTTGTATGGGCCTTATATGATCACCCATATTTATGAATAAAACAATAATCCTAGACACTAATAAGTATAGGTCTTGGTTACCCAATCCACGATTAGCTATTGGAGCTTAGTCTACCTTCAGGCGTTTTTGGTGCTTTTAGGTGGGATCCTTAAAGGTCCTAGTGCTTTACCTACTCTAGACACTAATGATATACTAGGAGGTATCGATACTAAAAGTTCTCATTACCTAGGTGGTTGGCTTCAGCTTGGGCTTATGTCGATATTGGTTAGCTTCGGCTTGGACTTGTGTCTATTTTAGTGATTGGCTTCAGCCTAGACTTATGTTCACATGGTGATTGACTTCGGCTTGAACTTATGTCCACAAGGTGATTGGCTTTGGTCTAGACTTTATATCCCTTTTGGATAGACTTCAATGGTATGTGAGATCATGGGGTGGTGCACAGTCTATTGCTTGATAATAATAAAATATAGATGTTAAATATTGGTTGATAATTATGAATGGTAACCAAATGAATGGTGGGAGATTGATTAAGTAATGGATGTAATGGTATAAATGACCAAAATAAATAAAGCTGGTAAATGCCTTGACTAATTAGTTATGGAATGGAATAATAATTGAGTTGATTTGCCTATCTCTTACATGGATAAATGGATGACATGTTCTAAAGGAGTTGGGTAAATGGGAATAACCCTAGGGGTTGTTAGATACTCTTTGTTATTTCTTATGTAAGTGCTTATGTCGAAGTGTTTTGATTCTTGAGCATGATCTATCCCACTATGGTGAAATTGTATATGATAGCATGTTTTATGAACTCTTACATATATATATGGTCTTACTATAATGCATGTTTTACATTATCTTTGCAGATGATAAATTAGTATACTTGTATACATTAAGGGAGAAATTTGCCTTTCTCGGTACATAGTATACTGATGTATCGGTTTCCTAGTTACCTACTCATTCCTATGAGTAAAGGACCATGTCTAGGTCTTTGGGGTGGGCCAGTAAAGGGCTTATCTTAGTTAGGTCAAGGCTTATGAGCGAGGACATTCAGAAGGTTTTGTGCGGTCTGTGGCGGACCATGGTTTTAATTTGGGTATCATGCCCCAAATTATGTTTTCTAATCCCGTATTTATTAATATGTATTTTGTAACATTTTTACTGGAACCCATTAGGGTTATCCTGTAACACTCCCATTTATCAAAACCAATTGACTAGAAAATAAGAAAAAAATATATGCGCAAGCTAAATACAATGAGGGTATTACTGTCACAACTAGTGTAAGAAGACACCACTATTCTGCTTACACTAGCTACTAAGGCTAGATAAAATAAGGAGATATATCAATCTTTATTATTAAACCCCTAAAAAAATAACAATATGTAATAAACACAAAAAAACTAATAGAATATAGAACAGAATTGAAATGGTTAATACAATCAGAATCTATGAAAGTAGTCATTAAGGGTAAATAAGACTATGAAAATCACCACCACTCTCATTATTCCCCACCATGCATGCCATCCACACCTTGAACATATTCATACTTGGTCTGCACTAGCTTATCTACTCACCATGTACATCATGGATCATCACAGTCCTATTTAAAACACGTAACAAGTTAGTTAGGAAAACAGTTAAGTAACATGTTATTATAATGGAATATAATATAGACGTGTATATATATATATAACGAATCATGTAAGAAAACCAAATGGGAATAAATAAATATATTAGATATTAATCTTTACTTTAGGTGATCACAACCTGTAACACCCCAAAATCACGGCTTGAAAATTTCATTTAAATTTTGCTTTGCGGAAGCGAAAATTAAAGAACGGTGGGTGTTACCGCCACACTTGACATAAGTTTGGTCTCCTCACCATCCTTATGTCAAGTGCTAAGGCTTAAAACCAATCAACCCATCCAAAGATAAGAGAAGTATAATACGAAATCAAGAGTTTTGCAAAAGACATATTATCCATGAAAAATGATTGTTTAGGAAATTAAATAACTAACCATTTAGAAAATAACAACATAGTACGCAAAAGTCATTAATGGTCTTCCTTACACTCTTAAGGTCCAACAAATTACAAGGAAAAGGGGAAAAAGGGGCGGGGTCCACTCGCTCCCTAAATCTATCTATTCGCCGGGGTGATGCTCCTCGTAGTCTTTTAGCCAACGCATGCCCTGGACGTACTCCTCTGAAAAGTTATAGCATCAGTACGACTTCTTCGTATTGAGTAAACCACAACGCCTCCGAAGAGGTAGCATACCCATGTAGCAAACATCATACAAGTACGGAATTCAAAGAGAGCATATGCTCACCTGCAAGGCCACGATTTTGAAACACACATCCATATCACATTTAACATTACGAGCTAGGTCAGAATCCCTATCAAAGGCATTTAAGGCATGCTTATAATTTCATAATCAATTTAACTTACCAACTACCATACATTATGGCATAATAGGAAGAACTAGTGATATCCCAAGCAATCTCACCAAGGTCAAGTCATTCCTATTTCGATTATTATAGAAGTATTATGGTGGGTGTCTAATTCGATTATAAAATTCATAGCAATTCTCAAGTGGAATACAATCCCATATCCATGAAAAAGATCTTCAAGGAGGGTGGTACCAAAATAAATCACTCGATTCTAGGGCAAAGCTCGCCAAGGAAGCCACACGACATAACAGTCGCCCATACTAAACCTCAGAACTCAAGACCTTAAGTACGCGTACTCCCTATAGGGTGTATGGAATACCTATAGAGCATAAGTGAGCCCCTTGACCCGAAAGCCCAAAACTATGCACTCGGTGGCCAAGTCTGAGGCACGAGATTCTTTCCAACTCAAGTCTTTCTCTTTAAGTAATTATTGTCTTATGAAATTTCGGGTTATTATTTCCTTTTAGAATATCGAGATTCACAACGTTCAACTTAGTCAACCATCAACAAACAACATCACATCCAAAGACCACAAGGTCGCAACCATTCCAAGCCAACACGACCTAAGGTTAGGCATTATGCCATAGCCCGAATAATTATTCGATTCAATGTTCAAACCAATTATCCAATTATTCCCAACATTTATTTTAAGGCCAACACTTAATTTAATTAATCCATTTATCCACTTTGGAACACCTTTTTGCCTTAATGACCAAAATACCCCTCAACCTATAACTACCACATTTTCCTTCACTTTTATTACCGAGTTTACTTACATAAGCCATTTGTCATGAAACGCTAGCATAAAATAATTATTGATACTTTACATCCAACAATCTCTTCGGTACTACAAAGGACTATATTATCCTTAACCATTTATCATACATAGTACATGTAAACACTATTAGCATGCATTTTTAATATTTCATAGGCTCATACAATTTTCACAAATAAATCTCAACACAATCATGGTATATAAAATTACATTATTACCTTAAACATACCCGTCTCATTTTACTAGCATAGATCCAAGTTCGTTACCATTAGCATACACTTTTTCACATTAAAGAATATCACTTCGGCATATAAAATGATTACATGATAACACATATTAATTTACACTTCATTATATTCATGTATGAATGAACTACAACATGCTCCCATATAAACTAAATTTTACCTTAGGCACATTCATCTCATTTTACTAGCATAATTCAAGTTCGTTATCGTTAACATACACTTCATCAAATCTTTAGAACATTACTTGGGCATATGAAAAGATTGCATGATAACACATGTAAATTTACACATCATGATATTCATGTAGAAAAGAAATACATCATGCTCCCATTTCCCACAAACATATAATAATTTGATAACTTCATCCTATCATGATTTAATATTAGAAAACTAGCCTATCATTTTGACATAAAAATTCTACCGTCTATGGATTAGTTGGATTTACCTTGAGTAAGAAATATTAATACCACGAGCTTCCTCCACAAATACTCTAAGCGAGGTCGAGGTTACCTAGAAGTGAATACACCATCCAAACTACAAGCATTAATATTTATGCAAAATAAAATAATCAAAATACAACCTACATAAGCTAATACTTGAAAACGAGTAGGAAAATAAATGAGGCAGCCGGTGCATGAATTTAAGCACCGAACCCACTGAGGATAGAGTACTTACTTTGGGAAGAAAAATAGCTACTTGGGAAGGTAGAACACAAGGCAAAAGCTGGAATATTTTTGAGACTCAATTCGGTGGAGGGGAGGGGAGTTTGGGGCTGCACTTTCTTTCCTTTTGTTGTTGGAATTTAGGGAAGGAAAGGAGGGGCTGCAAGGGGAAAATTTAGAGAGCTTAAATGGAGAGGGAAGGAGGTGTTTTCTGCAGGTTAGGACTTAATAAAAGGAGAGAAAAAGGGTTGTTGCAAGGGTTAGAGTAAAGGGGGCTACAAGTGGGCTGTTTCAGGGGGTTGATGGTGTCGACAGGTTTGCATGGGGAAGGAGGTATGCAAGTGGCAGGTTGAGGCATGGGTAAGGGAAGAAAATGGAGGGGTAGATGGCTAGAAAGATGGGGTAGGTGTGCAGGTTGAGAGAACGGAAAAATAGAGGCTGCAAGTTGAGGGAAAGGATAGGTGTCGAAGGGTATGGCTATAGGTTGGTTTTTGGGGATGAGGGTGTCGAAGCTTAGGAGAAGGGAAAGGGGTGGTTGAATACATGGGAAAGGAGGAAAATGGAGGGATAGATGGCTGGAAAAGTGGGATTGGGGTGCAGCTTGAGAGGAGGGGAAGATAAGAGCTGCAACTTGGTGGATGGGCTGGGGTTATGTGAGATTTGGGTCTGCATAAAGCTGGGTGACGTGATGGCTATAGCTGGGTTGTTTTGCTGGGAATTTGCAGGGTGGAATGGCATAGGAAAGGAGGGAAAATAGGTGGGTAGATTATGGAAACATAGAGTAGGGGTGCAGGTTGGGGAAAAGAGAGTTGAGGCTGCAAGTTGGAGGGGAAGGGCCTGTTTGTCGAAGGGTGTGAGGAGGTTGCATGTAGGTGTGACGTGGGGGAGATGGGCTGGTTGATGGCTGCAATATGTAGGGATGGGGTGGCATAAGGGATGTGGCAATGCAAAAAGGAGAAGGGCTACGTTTAGGGAAGAGGGAAAGCTGCAAAAAGAGGAGGATAGTGCTGGACAAGAAGAGACATATACATGGGGAGGAGAGGGGAAAGGTGAAGGGATGCATGGCTACATGGGCTGCAAGTTGCTCGACAGATTGGGGGTGGTTTGGCTAGGTTTAAGTGGGGAAAAAGGTGGGGAAAAGGTGGGGGTTTGATTAGGAAAATATTATCAAAATTCTCCTAAAGTATTAAGCTAGCAAGTAAGGTTATTAGGAAAAAGAATTACTACTTAAGCAAGGTTTAATTTCCTCCAAAAAGAAATCATGGTACTATTATCATTATGATCAATATTTTTATTATCATTATTTTATCGCTTCCCTTATTTTATTTTATTTGAAATTATTGCTAACATTATTATTATTCTTACAATCCCCTTCTATTTTAATTACTCTCTTCTTATTATCGGTATTATTAACGACGTCAATTTTTTTAACTTCCTCTACCCTTCCTTACTTTTAATCCGGGTTATTTTTATAACTCAATATTTATGGACCTACTCGAGACAACAAGGCGATTGTTAAAAAAAATAGAAATAATAATAATCTTATGGTTTACTTCACCCACTAATCAAACTTTTAGTCTTATGAGTCTAATTTAAAGATTAATTAATACGGGGTATTACACAACCTCCAATTATTTAAGTGGGTAAACCAACTAGGGGGTCACCTGGCAAATCAAAGTCTGAAGACCTACCACCAATCATGGAAAGATTAGATATCATACCCAAGCCATCCTAGAGGACAAAGTCCAAAGGGGATAACAAAAGTCTGAAGATCTACCACCAACCACAAGAGGATTAGAAATCACACCTGGGTCATCCCAATGGACATAGTCCAAAGGAGATAACAAAAGTCTGAAGACCTACCATTTCGGTCATCCTATCCTTAAGTGTGCACACCCCCTAATAGGGTCCGGAGAAGCCTATAGAGTAGACTAGGAGCCTTAACCAGACATGGCTGTTAAAGAAATAAATATCCACAAGAGAAAAGAGAAAGGTTATTGCCAATCCTCAATGTCAAGAGGCCAAAACTGAAGGATCCAAAGCCCAATTTATATTCACTTTAAGTTATGGTATTTTAATTAAGTGAAGTCACATGATCCACCATATTAACTTCACTTTATCCACTTTTCATAATAGGTAAATTTCCCCAAATTAAATAGAAATATACACCACTCAATTCACCAGCTGGATTAGAGCAGAATAAAATAATTATTCAACCAACACTTCAAATAAATAAATACATAAGGGCCAAAGTTTCTTAGGGTCCAATTATACGCTAACATAAATAAAAAAACTTAATTTAGTCATATAAGATACGAGCATTGGGATATATGCATAATAAAGGAACGCTTGTATAAAATGAACTCTTTATAACCAGCACTTCAAATAAATAATACAACTATAAAATTATATCAACATAAAATCCATCACAAATCCATATTTATATGAAATTCATAATAAAAAGAGAATATTATCCATGGCGCCTAATTGTATAAAATCATATATATTTGTGTAAGGTCACATAGCCACATAAGATAATTATATCAACAAGTGCGTAATTAAAATATGCATGAACGCACATACATATATACATACATACATATGAAGGTTGAAAGTAATGTTACCTGGAATGCGATCTGATCGCAAATGCTCACTAGTCGCTAGACCTATAGTTTACACCAATAATATTAACTCTAGATTAAATATATTAAGTAGACATATTATAAACCAACTTATCAAAATTCTTACATTTACCAATCTTTTGGTTTACCGCCTAATGTTTATATATAAACCCCAACTCCTAAAATAATTATGTAATTATATGATTACTGAAATATATATATAGACAAGTGCTAACAACCGATTTTGATTGAATAAATTGATAGATCGACCCTATGTTAGAATTAATCTACTAGTAATGTTACCGACTTCTATTTTACCAACTTATTTATCCCATATCTTTATTTATTATATATAAAAATGAGGAACTAATTAAATATATTACTGTACTAACTAGTATTAAATTATAGTATATTCATCATTATCGTTACCATGAATTAACCGAAAAGATGTTGGACTACACTAATGGATAACCAAATTTACTTCCAAACATTACCTATTAATAGAGAACTGTGAATGGCCTACTATGATACTTACAAGAACTTTGCATCCACTAACCATGTTATGGAACTACAAGTCTAAGCGTGCTGTAGAAATTTTCCCACATCAATCTGGATAAGTATAATATATTGCGTATATACATATTTGATTCCCTGACATAATGACATGATAAGCATACTATATAAGACTTTATATGACTCATATTTTAATGTCAACAATTCATCAATCCGGAATTATTTCACGTATGTTATATGTGCTCCAATTTGCAGATGTTATAATAATAATAAACTAAAAGTAACATACCGCAAAAAGAATCGGAAGTCTTAACCAACGAAATCAGAGCATAGGTATTGAATAGTAAGAAAAATAAGAGTGTGTAGGTTACCTTCACCAATCAGATAAGAGGAATAAATGGTTACTCTGTATAAAACCACTCTCTTTTCGTTGTTATTTTTTTCCTTGTGTGTGGCTGCTACACGGCTTACAAAATGCTAACCATGTACTTATAATAATGGGAGGCTGCTAGGGTTATGGAAGAAGGTAACTTATCTTTAGAGAATTATAGAAGTGGTTAATTAATTAAAAAGGCTCATTTACTAATAGCCCATTAACTATATCATATAACAATATTACTTAATTAAACTCTATTAGCAACCTATTATTTACTTGCTATGTCTATACGTAATAAAATACTATAATTTAAATATTTATCATTTAACTATTATAGCTATTGGAAACATACTGTTATCATTCAACTAATACACATATATATAGGTTCCCTTATATATCTTATTATTATTGCCGACTTTGTATTATTATTATTATTATTATTATTATTATTATTATTCAAAATTATGGGTTATTACACGTCCAATGTAAACACTTTTAGATTTTTTTAATTAAATTATATTTTTGTGCACTATGATATTTTGAAGTTTTATTGGTTTAGCTTTATATCTGATATGGGATAAGCGGAAAACATCTACCTATGTCAGGTATGGCGGTAATACCTTATTTTTCTTAAATGTTTACTTCTTCCGCAACTTGTTTAACCAAAATTTTATAGAAGTGAAAAATGGGGGTGTTACATAGGCTATGGAAATAAGAAGATAATTGTAACACCCTCATTTTTTACTACAGAAAAATTTTCTTTTAAAACATTGTAGAAGTAGAAAATTTCTGAAAACACCTATAAAAAAATGGGTTGCTACCAGAACAAGTACCATAGGATATGGGTTAGACGCTCGTCCTATGTTAGATATGAGACCGAGAAATAAAACCAACACCCTAAAGTAGAGTACACAAGAAAAACGATATATAGCTATTAAAGAAAATGTGTATAAATAGGACCTCAACGATCCCTAAATATTCAAATACATGGAAGGGGATTAAACTAAAATACATCATTACAATGACTGAAAATAAAGGTAGGGTGTAGCCTCAAACACTTTCCCCCACTATCTATCCCCAAAAACCATCACAAGGTCTTTTACTTATGAGATTGAGTAGGTGGACGAACAAACGGGAACATCGGTATGCTAAGTACTGACTAAGCAAAGTTATTAGCTAAATAGGAGTCACAATCATGGAATGTCCAAGCATAATGTGGAGATAATACTAAACATATATCATGATTATGCCAATCAATTAATGTACATGCTCTGTCATGGTCATATAAGGCATTAAGGCATCATGTTATACATGCTACTAAATAGAAGTCACAACCATGAAAGGTCCAAGAATAATGTGGAGATAATACCAAACATATATCATGTGTATGCTTATTAATAAATTTACATACTCTATCATGGTCATATAAGGCATTAAGACTTCATTCCATACACGACTTGGACAAACCAAGAATCATCAAGCTTATCAACAACATAATATGGACATCATGGGTAGCAAAATAGAACTTAATTAGTAGGTTATTAAAAAAACTTATTAGGGCTTCTACCATCTATTCACATAAGTTCCATTTGGGACTATTTTCCAAGCAACATAATCCATTAGGTCATTATTTCTAATCCATTACTTCTCTTTCTCTTTTCTTGAAACACGTCTTAATCCTATTATCTTTGTTATTATCTTTATACTTATTTTAATTCTTCTTAAATAATAAACCATGTACCATGCTATGGTCTCACATACTATAGAAACCTATCCAAATATAAAGAAATAAAGTCCAGCCGAAGGCAAGTAACCACCAATTGACAAAACGTTTTATCAAAGCCAAGTAACCACTAATGGACATAAAGTCTAGTGGAAGCTATAAACCAAAAAAGTTACCAGACATTTTAATATCAACGCCTTTAGTACATTATTAGTGTTTAGATTAGGTAAGGCACTAGGATTTACTAAGATTCTACCCGAAGGTAAAGCCCAAAGGCAAATTAACCGATGGTAGCTAATTGAGGATTAAGTAATCCAAACTCATGCATAGCTCAATTATCTTCCACTTTAATTAACTAGTGTGTTATTTTCCAAGGTTAGGTTATCATACACCACACATACACCATTCAAATAAAAAATCCACATATTCCTACAATCCTAACAATTTTTACTCTCCAACCATGTGGTGGGATTTTTATTAGTACTTAATTAAGTTCAAATAAACTCTTTAAGGTAACCCATTTATGCCAAAGATTTGGATTCTCACATTCAAAAGTGGCACCATAGAATACTCATTCTAATTTACTCAATAAATTATTCTAAAAGCACAAAGTAGAATATCATGAATTTTGATACCTTTAATCCATCCTATAGTTTAGTTAACTCTTACCAAGATGTGTATTTTCATCATTACAGGTCCATATTATAACATTGTGCAAAGTCTCAAAGCATAGAAAATCAAAAAAGAACAAAAAAACACACTTGAATAGAGCCAATTGATAGGTTTGGGCTAACCACTCAATCAGTTTGGCTCTACCAAACAAAAAAGTTCCCTTGAACCTGTTGATTGGTTTTCTCAGACTAATCAATCAAGCTATGACAAGATGATTTGTTTTGACACACTATTTATTGGGTTTAAGCACAAATCAACCAAAGTTAGCATAGATCATTTAGCCAATCAGCTTGGGCTCAACAATTGACTATTCTGAAGACCATTCGATTAGTTGAGCTTAAAAAGTAGATAAGTTTGCTCCTAGAAAAAAAAAATTACATGCACTTTAAACAATAAAATTTTATTAAATCCAAACCAAAATATTTCATTGAAAAATACCAATATTTAAGTAGCTCATAAACTAAATCATGTTTCACATTCAAGAAAAACAACACTATTTCTCTAAAATCATATTTTTTTCTTTGCATACTTAATTAATATAACATGGATCAATTAGAACCCAAACTCTCATGTAGACATTTAAAATTAACATCTTGGAGACTACAACACATCACTTTCATATTGAGATAAAATTTGAAATGTAAGAATGACTTAATGCTTAGAAAACATTTCCCACTAAATACAAGAAATCTCAAGCTGGAAGATTTCAACTTCCAAAACCTTTAAAAGCCAACAAATTAGAACTCAAAAATCATTGAATAAATTTCACAAATTAATATCTTTTAATTAGAAAAGGTAAATGAACTTTCCACTCCAAAGAGAAAAATTGATAAGGATTCAACTAAAATAACTCTAATTCCTTCTCAATCTAACTCTTTACTACTTAAGGATAAAATAAGAGAGAGTAAGAGAAAGGATCAAAAGAGTAAAAGGAATAAGAAACAAGCTCACATTGGAGAGGAAAGTTAACACAAGATCTTGGGGGTTCATATACTTTGAAAGCTAAGAGAAAGGTGAGAAGAAGGGTTAATTAGGGTTAGGTATAGCCAATATATCGTTTAAGGAAAGAGTGAAGTTGTGGAATGGATCAAAACCCCTAACTTTACCATTCAAATTTGGGTCAAATGGGTAGATTTATCAAGAATAGTTTGAATTCCATTCTAGAGGTCAAATGGTGATTTTCTAGAGAATATAAAATAAGCTAATCTAGGAAATATCAAACACGATAAAAGGAAATGGTAGATTAGTAAGAGAAGGGAATCTCCTTGTCCTATAGAGATTAATATAGAGTTGAAGCATACTTTTAGAGGTGTGTAGAGGAAAGAGGAAGAAAATATAAGAGTGAGATCATCCTTTCCCTTAATTATTAAAATTAAGCCCCCAAATAGGTTCAATGTAGAAACAAAAGCTAAATAAACTATAAAATAGGTAGATACTCACTCAAGAACAAATTGGAGGTGGATAATCAAAATTCCATATAGATGTAAGAAAGTTTTCAAAAAAATTAAGCTTCAAAAATTGGTGTGACCATAGCCGGCAAGCAATTTAAACCCTCTTGTTGTCAATTGTAGCACTGGTAAATAAGGGTATCATTCTAGCCGGGGATTGAGAGGGCTCACTTCTATTTAACTAGCTTAAAAATAAATAAAAATAAAAATCCTAAATAACACAGAATAAATAAATAAGAAAAATACTAATGGGGGTTGTAAAAATAATAATAAAATAATAAAAGGAATAAAAGGAATAAAATAAAACAAACTAATAAGAATAAAAATAATAAAAATATGGGAAACCACAGATATGAGAAATATGTTAGGGAAATAAAAATCCACCACTAGATTGGCTTCTCCAAACTACTCAATTTTTTTGGTCATACAAAAACCTTTAGTTGAAATGATGAACCATTTGATCGGTTTATAAAACTTATCGATCGATCCACCTAAAAGATTATTTTATTCACTTTTCCAAATTGAAATCAAGTTCAATTACCTCAAACCCAATCATATTTCAAAATTTAGATAAAAAATTATCAAATTGTATTAAGTACAATAATTTTCCATTATATAAATTTTATAAATATACAAGGCACTACAACACTACCCATTTAAAGTGGTTGTGTCCCTAAAGCCTACTAACCATGATGTTAAAACATTATTTAGTACATAGCAGTTCAAACATTACATTCAACAAGACAAAAGATATTAATACCCCCTTAAAATAAATGGTTAGAACAACATATATCATGCTAAAAGAACAACTTAGGGTACTTCATTTGAATCTCCTCTTTAGCCTCCCAAGTGGCATCCTAAGCACCAAGTCATAACCAAGGGACATTTGGTCAGAGGAAGTTCTTCATGCATTTCTCTTGAGTCCTCATGTATAGAAATCTTATTAGCCATCCTTCATATGTTAAAGACACATCAGCCATTAATGACTTGCGCTTAATAGCATGTGAAAGATCTATGGTGTAGTTCCTCAACTAAGATACTTGTAATACATTGTGCACATGCGTCAACTCCATTGGTAGGGCTAAACAATAAATGACCTCAACAACTCGATAATGATCAAGTATGGTCCATTACATCTTGGGCTAAGCTTACCCTTTTAAACAAACCTCATTAATCCCTTAGTTGGATAAACTCTCATAAGAACTCTATTACCCAACTCATAACCATCGGTTCTCTTCTCAAATTTGTGTAGCTCTTCTATCATTCCTAGACTACTCTCATTTGGTCCTAACTTAGTTAGATCAATCTTTTATTCTCCTCAATCATCTCTAGTCCCAACACAATGGTCTCACACACATCGATCCAACATAAGGGATTATGACACTTCCTCCTTTATAAGGCGTCAAAAGGTGTCATATTGATACTTCCATGGTAATTATTTTTGCAGGAGAACTCAATCAAGTACAAGAGGTCCTCCCAAAATCTAAAACACATGCCTGAAGAATGTCCTCTAAAGTCTAAATAATCATCCTTCTTTGACCATCTATGGCTAGGCGAAAAGTAGTACTTATCTTTAGCTGAGTCCTAAAAGTAGCTTGAAAGTTTTACCAAAAGTGTGGCAAGAATGTTGAGTCTTGGTCTGACACGATGTCTCTAGGGACTACATATTGTCACACAATGTGCTTCCCATCAGCATTTTCTGCCCACTTCATACTCTATGTTGTCATCAATGGTATGAATACTTCCAACATAGTCAGGAGATCCATAATAATCTAGATAGAATCAAATCCACTACAAGTCTTCAAGAGACCCACAACAAAGTCTATAGATATTATGTTGCACTTACACTCTAAAACTTCTAGTGGTTGTATCAACCCTATTGACTCTTATGTTTGATATTGACCTTATATTAGGTCAAATAACAAGCAACGAAATTTGCAACCTCCCACTTTATATGGGGGCTACAAATATACCTTCTTTAAAAAATTATACAACTTATCCCCTTTTGGATAGAGGGAATAAGGAGCAAAATAGACTTCTTCTAGGATTTTCCTCTTGAGATCAACACATCCCCATGGTATACACCACCAACCATGATATCTAACACTACTATTATCATGGAGCTAAAACTATTTTTCTCTAACTTCTTTAATACCCTGCATGATCCACTCTTGATCATATCTTTGTGTCTTTACATTCATGATCCCCTCAAATTAAATAAATGGATTGTTGAATAAGATATGAATAAAATACTAATTACATAAAGTGAAAGATTATTGAGTCGGGCCTAGACCGGTCTACCAACAAATAATAGTGGATAGGTACAAGATGCCTTGGAGACCGGTCCACCAACAAATAATAGTGGTCAGGTGCATTATGCCCTGAAATGTTTTTTTGTCCACTAGCTATAATAGTGGGGAATCCCTAGTTCAATAAACTAAGCATTGGATATTAATAAATTATGGGAAAACACTAATCACTTATAGTGGAATATCATGTGATTTGGGGATAGACCAATCTACCGGCGAGAATAGTGGCCAAGTGCGGGGTGCCATGAAGACTGATCTACCAGCAAATAATAGTGGTTGATCGTGTTCTACCCTAGGTGTTTTCAATCCATAGGTTATAATAGTGGGGTTCCCGCACTCACATAGATATAATTCGATAGATTATGTGGAGTAATGTTTAATTACTGGCTTAAGACCAAAAGTATTGATTTCACATTGATGATCCATTAATATGGTATAAGTTTGGCTTGGGTGCTTGTCCCTGTTTTAGTATGTGATGGAGTGCTAAGTACATGGAATTTATGTTATGCATTTCCTACTGTACGTGGTGATAATGCATTATGTGATAGTTTTTATATCGATTGTGATTTTTCCTTAATTTTACATATGTTATTGTTTTAAAGCATTTAAGTATAATGTGTTGCATGCGGGTCTTACCTTTCAGTTTGATATAAATGGTTACTCAGTACCATAGTAATAAGGGGATCCATTTGTGGGCCCGTACCTATTCAATGGGCAGTGTCCCTTGCAAGATTGTTGCCAGTGCTATTTAAGCTGGTATCTGGTACAAGCGTAAGGATTATCAGGGAAACTTTTAGGGTTTCTCTTTTAACCTTTTATTTCCTTATTTAAAATAATGTTATTCTTATAACCACTAATAGTGGGTTTTATTCTTGTAACGAATTTAATGCGCTACTCTGATTTAAATAAAAGCCTGAATTTGTGTAAATCAAGTTATGTTCCTTTTAGCCTTAGCACTTGGTACTAGAACGGTAGAAAGAAACCGGTCTGGTACTAAGTATGGTGGTAACATCCCCAAAATTTATGATTTTTTGCTTCCGTTAATTTTTAAATAAAACAAAAAATTTCAATAGTAAATATTGGGGTGTTATAGTAAGTCATTAGGAAAACATCATGATACTCATTAATAAGTTCATTTAATTGAGGATTATTGTTATTTTTTCCCCTTATAGGGATTTCTTCATAATCATAGCATAGAAACTACCTTCTTCTTTACAACATTTTACCATAACCTTTTCATGTAAAAATAAACTTTTTTTATTCTCGACTATGTTCTCATTATCACGCTTAGAAGCTTTAAGTTTTTTATTTTTTGTATTGTTCTCAACTAGATATTAATTAGTAATACCATTATAAATAACATTTCAAACATATTGCCATGGCATACCCAATAAGATTCCACATTCATCCATGGGTAAAATATCACATAGCACATCATCATGATAATTGCTAATTATAAATGAGATTAGGATTTGTTTGCTTACCTTAACTCCTTTGTCCTTGTTTAACCATTTAAGAGAATAATGCTTCAGATGTGGTGTAGTCTTCAATCCCAAATCCTTCACCATTCTCTTGTTAGCTACATTCACATAATATCTACTATCAATGATAACTCGACAAACTGTATCTCCCACTCTTTCTTTACTCTTAAACATATTTTCTTGTTGATTAAGTTTCTCATTCTCTTGCACCTAAAGTAATTTTTCTAATAAATAACATGCATTTTCCTTTTCCTCTAAGTCACTATAAGTTCTTCAATAAGCTCGAATTCAGGGTTGTCTCCACAAGTTTCCATACCTTTAATTTCTTATATGGACAATACTCTTTGGTTGGTACATTCACGAGAAAAGTTTCCAAATCCTCAACGTCTAAAACATGGTTTTGTAGATAACTCATTGACCTTTCTTGAATTCCTATAATCAAGTAAATTCTGGATTCTTATCAACAATTATAGAGCTTGAAGTGCATGTTCCATACTTTGTAGCTTGAGTACTTAAGTAGCACTTTGTAGATTAAATATTTTTCTTGGCATAAGGCCTAGTGGTCTTTATTTGATTTTTCAAATCTCATAGGATAACTTAATCATATCATCAAGAGAATTATATAGATAAGTTTCAACTTTATCTTGAATCATCATGTTAAGGCCGCCTAGAAATATAGAAAATGTTTGTTTCTTTTTCTCATGGATGTCACATATAAGTGATAAATTTTCAAACTCCCTAACATATTCTTGAACACTTATAAGTCATTGTCTAAGCTTAGTCAATCTAATATAATTATCTTGCTCATACTCTTTAGGTACAAATTTATTCCTTAGATGCTTCTTAAGTTTATCACAAGATTTGATTTTTAATTTTCCTTCTCTTCCCCTAATCCTTTTCAAATTATCATACCATATCCTAGAAAAGAATTTAAACTTAAAAGTAGATAGTTTAAATTTTTATTCATCATAATAATCTTTAAAAATCAAATATAGCCTCTAAATCATGTAACCACTCAAGAAATAAATCAACATCAAGTTTACCATCCACGTAGCACCCCTAAATTTTGGAATGTAAACTTTTTGTTTTAAAAAGTTAATAGCAGAAGCTAAAACACAAAACGGGGTGTCACACCGCATCCACATTGAAGAGACACTCCCTATACCCAGTCTATGTCGAGTTCAAGGCAAATGTAACCTTATACCTAGGAATCGGGTGTGAGAAACACTGGATTCCACTGTGATACAGGATACGAAATAGTGAGAAGAGAATAAATAGTAAAAATAGAGGACTAAGAGTCCAAAGAGAGATAGAGATATTCGGATAAGTATATTCTTTACCAAAACATTTAGTGCTCACCCAAGGCAAGCACTTCAAGCTAATAAGCATCAATCACCTCAAAATAGGGCAGATCTACTCATGGGAATGAGCAGCATCCATAAAACAGGTGGTCAGTATGATACATACTGATTAAGAGAACAATACTATCAAAACAAGGATACAAATAGCACATACTTTCACATTAGATAATAAGTGGATAAACATATAAATGAAACTTGTCATAAGATAGAATATGATTCCGATTCCTTCATTAAGTACAATCCATTTTCATTCTTTTACATATGTCGAGTGTAGGAACCCCACAATTCTTAAATCGGTGGAACGGTTTGAAACATTATCTCAAGGACAACACACCTGAGCCACTATTCTTTCTAGTGGAACGAAGATTAAAAATATCTTCTCAAGGAAAAATACTCCCGAGCCACTATTCTCTCCGGTGGAATGAGAATACATAGATACACACACACACACACATACATACATATATATATATATATATATATAGGAAAATAGATCACCTTGGTCCTAATTTATGTATTCTTCTACTTTAAATAATTATTATCTTTTCCATAGGTTATGATGATACGTTTTCATTTCATGATGAGTAGGAGACCCACTATTCTTAATCTGGTGGAATAGACTAAAGCACCTTCTTGGGGAAAAATTCTCCCAAGTCATTATTCTTGCTTGTAGAATGGAGATTAAAAACATCCTCTCAGAGCAAAATGCTCCTGAGCCATTATTCTCCCTAGTAGAACAGGAATACATACATACATACATACATACATACATAGAAAAATAGATCACCTCGGCCCTACTCACGTGCTCTTTCACTTTAAGTTATTAGTATCTTATTCAAGATTGATTCTCAGGCATAGAACACATCAAAAACATATATACATATAATATAGGTTCAAGTCCTTAAGTCCTTTCAAACCCTAATTACACACCCTTTTAGTATTCATTATCCCATATTGATTATTCCACATAACTTATATTATATCATCACCAAATCCCACCATTATAATCATACCCAAAATGCAAGCTCTAATTCCCATACGCATACATTAACACTCTCATCCTGATATATTACTCATAGAATATCCAAAACCCAATTTCTACAAATTTGTCATAACATCTCCTATGAAATTTACATGATTACCAATTCCAATAGATCATCTCATGAGGTCAGACATTAACAACATATTCAGAGATTCGTAAAACCTCTAGATCTTATACATGGAATAATGATATTATCAGTATAAGATAGTGGCCCCAAATTATCCATTAAATCATTTAAAGACCCCAAACAATAATAATACTTCCAAGAATTCTTCATGCTTTTATTATCATATTTTAATCCACTTAACACATAAAATACTAAAAATTCCTTATTATCCCATAATGACCAATTTACTCTTAAGCACAAATAACAATCTTTATTTTATATAATATTATACCTTCCACACATATTATATTCCAAGTCCACAAATTATCATCATACATCGTGAGAATTCCTCAGTCCATTTATCAGAACTCATTTAACACATATTCATACCATAAGATATATTTCCACAAATATAACATTATCACAAAAAAATCATAACATAATGGTACCTCTCACCCATTCTTACTTTCTTTCAATAGCTTAATATCCTTAAGCCCATATTTTATATGATAAGATATATTTCTATAATATGAAATTATCACAACAAAATAATAATGGTACCTCTTACCCATTCTTACTTTCTTTTAATAACATAATATCCTTAAGCCCATATTTCATACCATAAGATATATTTCCATAATATGACATTATCACAACAAAATAATAATAGTACCTCTTACCCATTCTTACTTTATTCCAATAACATAATATCCTTAAGCGCATATTTCATACTATAAGATATATTTCCACAATATAAAATTATCACAATAAAAAAAAACTATAGCATAATGGTACCTCTCACCCATTCTTACTTTCTTTCATTCACATAATATCCTTAAGCCCATATTTCATACCATAATATATACTTCCACAAATATGATATTATCACAACAAAATCATAACATAAAGGTACCTCTCACCCATTCTTACACCATTTTAACATATTATTTACATCATCATAAGATATCATGATCAACACATGTTACATAATATATCAACAATATCATGAAAACACATATAACCATACAAGCAAATGACACCAAAAATCCTAAACATCGATTAGTTTCCTTACCAACTAGGACACTAGACTCTAAGCATGCAAATCCTAGACTTCCTTTTCTAAAGCTACTGGAATACCACCAATGAAAAATAATAAAATTCATGGTTAGGCTTGAAGAGTTAAATCAAAGAAGAAATCAAGGTAAAGAGGGTAAAAAATAGGAATAATCGTAGTCAAATGGGAGCTTGAGATGTATAGATGTGTAGAGGAATGTATGGTGGAGCTATGGTAAAATTTGTTGATGTTTGGACAAGGTTTGTGAGTGAAAATAGGAGTACGCAGCAAAAAATAGGAAGTTCCATAGCTGTGCAATAGGCGGTGCAGCCTTGGTCGAGAGAAAAAGTAACATATGACCAGACGGTGTAAAAGTTGCACGGTTATGCAACAATAGTGCAGGCCAAGTCGAGAGAAAAGATCATGCACGACCTAGTGGTGCAAAGGCTACACGGTTGTGCAACATAAGATTTTAATTGTTGCACGACCCTGCTGAGCCCTTGCACTCTCCAAAAGTGTGACAGATAAGGGAAAGAATAAGGAAAAAGAGGTGGTGTTCACAGTGATGCATAACGACTGTATTAGGGAAGGTCGGGGTGACCTTGGTTGATCCACCACCCAATAGGAGGTGAGTGGAGGCCGAGGTGGTGCACGGTGGTGGGCTGGCGGTTCGTAGGCGGAGGAGGAGGAGGAAGAAGAAGAAGAAGAAGAAGAAGAAGAAGAAGAAGAAGAAGAAGAAGAAGAAGAAGAAGAAGAAGAAGAAGAAGAAGAAGAAGAAAAGAGAGAAGGAGGAAAGGAGAAGGAAGAGGGAGTGCTTGGGTACAGTTTTGGACACATAATAGCATAATGGAGGCAAACTGAAGAGAAGGAAAGAAGAGTGTGTAGTGTGTGTGTGTGTGGTGTGAATCAAGGAAGAAGAAAAAGAACATGGGGTGGTGTGTGATGGTGATGATGGTGATGGTGCAGCTGCAAGGTGGTGATGATGACGATGGTTACCGAGGATGGTTAGGGGTAGGGTAGTAGTTGCCGGGTGAGGGTGGTGATGGTTGTATGTAGGTGTTGCGTGAGAAGTAAAATGGCAGGGGAACAAGGAGTGTGTAGGGTGTGCATATGGGTGTGCAAGTCTGCAAAGATGGAAGAAGGAGAAGGAGAAAGGTGATGGATTATGGGTGAGGGTGCAGAAAGGTGATGGGTGATGGTGCAAGTGGGGGTGTAAGTTGCAACAAATTCAAATGTGTACAGATTAAGGTTAATTGAAAGAGGATAAGAAAGAAAGAAAAGGAAAAAGAGAAGGGTAGGGGGATTAGTTTAGGGTGATTTTGGATTAGCCATAAGTAATTAGGATTGGTGAAAATTTTAGCGGGTTTTGATTTTGGCTTATGAATTATGGTTATCCGAGTCAAGGTTTTGGATTTGGTCAAAGTTTTGGGATTAAAGGATTGAGTTAAGGCTAAAAATAAGATTTATTGAGATTATAATCAGATTAGGGCATTAATGACACGGGATTAGGCTAAGCAAATTTTTGGGGTATTGCAATCTAAATTAAGAAGATCAAGTTTAATACCTTTATCTTCTTTTATATGATACTTTGGTTGATGGTCATGGAAGTTTCAATTACTTCCACTCCCTATTGACTCTTCATCATGATCCACATGTGATTTTAGATATCTTCCTTTTGATGGATTTGTTGGTTTTATTGCACTCCCCATTCGTTCTTTATTTAAGACTATCAAGATTTACAAGACATTCTTCAAGATTCAAATAATTCAATCAAGAAGAATCAAGAATGTTACTGTAACACCCCCAAATTTACACAATTTTTTTTTTAAAAAAAAACAAAACACTACTTATAAATTAAAACCGTAAATTCTGGGGATGTTACTGCCACACTTAGTACCAGACCGGTTCACTCCTACCGTTCCAGTACCAAGTGCTAAGGCTAAGAAAACAACTCATAATATTAATAATATTTCAAATTCATAAATATGAGAATTAGGTGCGCAACAGTCTTTACACAATCCAAAATACGAGAGTTAGTTTTTTAGGGAGAAGAAATAGCTACAATAATAAAACTGTTTTTGAAGCACTAATCTTAAGTAAATAAGATAGTAATAATAAACTAAATGGAAAGCCGACCACGTCACTCTGATAATCGATGCAGCCCAATCATCACTCAGCCCCACCTGATGTCCCATAGACATCAATCGTGTCAAAGTAAACATCTCCTACCTGCAGCAAGTTGGATGGGTCTTCTACTCGTGGGAATGAGCAGCACCCATAAAGGGGTGATTAGTACGCTACGTATTGAGTAAGGTAACCGAGCACTAAGGCCAACACATAAGCACATAATCTATGCAGAATAATAACAGGGCATAATCATAAACGCTTAAACATAAAGGAGAATGAACGATTAGATGCAAATGCCAAGATCCAATATAGTTCATATTATTTATTTTATCAAGCCTTTATCGAATTTATTTCCACACCATATTATTTATCGAGTCCATACGAGAGTGGGAACCCCACTATTTTAGCCGATGGATCGGTCGCGAGGATAACATATCCTACCACTATTTTAGCCGGTGGATCAGTCGCGAGGGTAACATACCCTACCACTATTATATGCCGGTGGATCGATCTAGCCCCTTCTCGTACGGTGTTCTACTGTAAGTAATTAGTGTCTTTCCACATCTTAACAACATATATCGTTTGGTTTGTTGAGCTTGAGATCCCCCACTATTATAGTCGGTGGATCGGTCGTGAGGGTACATGCCCTGCCACTATTTTAGCCGGTGGATCGATCGCAAAGGAATTATTCCCTGCCACTTTTTTAGCCAGTGGATTGGTCTGGGCCCGTCTCAACATCTTCCACTTTATGTGTTTAATACTTTAAGTATCTTATTCAGATGTTCATTTCAATACATGCAAATCAAACTCTTACCATGCTTACCCCTCGACTTAGGTTAACCACTATAACCCTAGTTAACCATCCCACCATAGTTAACCATAACATACCCTAACACCCATGCGACCCTAGCTCCCATGCAAACCCTAACTTTACGTAGATCGCACTCCCATGCAAACCCTTACTCCACGTAAACCACACTTCCATGCAACCCTAACTCCCATGCAAACCCTAGTTTTACATAAACCACACTTCCATACAACCCTAGCTCCACGTACCACACTTCCATGCAACCCTAACTCCCATGCAAACCCTAACTCCACGTACCACACTTCCATGAAACCCTAACTTCATGCACAATTATTACCCCCATCATTATTTTGCAACCCTATCATGCATGTCTTAAGGCCACATCACATATCATCACATACAAATAAAACATATGCCATATAACAACCCAAGATCATACGCGAACTACACATCATATCATATACGACATAATTAATAATGATAACATAGAATACATGACATATGAAGCACATAATGCATATAAACACACAATGGCCTTAGTAACACCCTTACCTAATAGGTCACTGGTCTTGGTGCACCCTCCTATTCCACCTGAGGGATTTGACTGGGCTCACCTTGAGTCGGCAGGGATGGGCGGCACCGACGGTGGCTAGAAAACTATTCTAAGAGGGAGAAAGATGAAGAAAAGGAGGGAAATAGGAGGGGAAAAAATAAAATAAAGTTATGGTTTGGTGGAGGAGAATTAAAGGGAGTTTTTGGGTGGTGCAGAGGGCAATAGAAGTGGCAGTAGTGGTCGCGAACGGCAGCTTAAAGGTTGCGAGGTATGGATTTTTGCGAGATAGGCAGGAGATTTCGCACAGCTATGACAGCTCGTGCGAGACGAATCGAGGGATTTGGAGGGCTTAGTTAGCTAGAGGAAATTACAAGGAAGAATTTGGGATGCGGCGGTGGCGCTGAGGTTGGCTATCGGCGGCGGAAGATGTGTCTGAAGTCGCGGTGGCGAGTGGTTCTCACTTAGGGTTTCGGGAAAGAAGAAGTTTTAAAAACATCCACAACTAGGCTATTTATAGAGTTTAGATGGGTTACTGGGGTTTTGGAGGTCAGCAAGATGGTATTGGATGCTAGGGTTTGGGTGGCCGGCATAGAAATTGGCCGGCGATTGTTTGGGTCAGGGTCGAAATTTCGCGAAGCAAAAGAGAGGGAACGAGCGAGAGTTGAGGATAATCGATTATGCCAAGCTAATGTGCAAGTCAAGAGGGAGAAAAAGAGGGGTGAATCGGCCGGTCAAAGTCCTTGTGGCCGGCGCCGCCATTTTCAGGGGCGGAAGTTGCAGGCTGCGTTGACGGAGGAGAAGGGAGGAAGAAGGAAGGAGGGGGGTGAACCGGTTGGCCGGGATAGAAAAGAAAAGGGATAGAACTGGGCCGGTCAGCGTCGCTTAATTTCATCATTAAATGAGACGCAGCGTCTTAAGCGGAAACGAGTCAAAATGCGGCGTTAGGATGCCGCATAAAGGAGGCAATTGCGCTGGGCCGCGGAGGAAGGAGAAGGAGAGGTGGATTGGGTTGGGTCGCGTCAGGCCCAACCGGCGGGAGAAAAGAAGAAAAAAGAAAGAAAAGAAAGAAAAAGGAGAAAAGAAAAAAAAAAGAAAGAAAAAGGAAAAAAGGGAAAGGAAAATTTAAGGTTTTGGGTTTAAATAAATTAATTTGAATAATTTAGGTATCTAAAATAAAATATTTATTTAAAATAATATTAAATTTTCTTTTTAGGCTAATTTAGGGTTTTTAAAATATTTTTTCTAAATTCCTTTTTAATTAACAAAAAGCCTAGTTTTTCCTTTATAAAACTATTCATAAGTTCCTATTAATTTTCCCTAAATAAATTCCTCTTATTCCAAATAAAAAAATTTAAATTAATTTTCCAATAAATCCTTATTTAATAATATATCTTAAAATAAATAGTTCTGGGGTATTTTAGTTACTAAGACCTTTAATGGTGGCACTTGTTATTATCAAAACTTAATGTTGGTTTTGCACTTATGATGTCAACTCCAAGAAAAGCTTTGATACCAAATTTGATGCGGAAGATCATAGATGAATAATCTTCTATAGTGTAGGACCTTTATTTGGGGATCATAAATTGCAAGATTCTTAACAAAACAATTGTATGTTCGACTTGTATATATTGATCTCGGTAGCTTTGATAGGTTGGTGTATATATATATATATATGTATGTATGTATATGTATATATATGTATGTATGTATATGTATATATATGTATGTATATTAGTTTACCTTTCATTAATTAAGATCATAGATCCATCCTAATTAACAAAAGCTAAACACATGCACGTTTATAAAAAATATATATATATATATATATATATATATAGTAATTACAATGATAAATTACAACATTAAAAAGTATAAAATAATATAACAAAACTATACAAAATCTAAGTATGTAATACATTGAATAATCACATGTGCTCAAACTTTGTATCTTGTAGCTTTATCTTCTATGTAACTTTGTAATCATTGTAATGTCGTTGTCTTGTTTATCAAATATCTTTAATGGTTTGATCTTCTTGCAAACATATATAATATTTGCAAGAGTTACTTAGCAAATCATTAGAAGTATTAGGATCTTCAAGAAAAGTTGGTACTACATTTAAGTATGTTAATTCTTGATCTTCATCATTAGAAGAGTAAGATTGAGATGTTCTTATATCACTTAGAGTACTTAAGAGAGTTTTGTTTCATCATCTTTACACTACAGTGTCTCAAATAACTTTTTTTAATTTCTATTCTTCAACTTAAATACTATTTATTATTATTATTATTATTATTATTATTATTATTATTATTATTATTATTATTATTATTATTATTATCGTCATCGTCATTATCATCATTATCATTATTGTATATGGATGTAGTGTAGATAAAATGAACCAAATTAATTATTGTAAATAAATAAAATAGTTGGTCACAGTTAGAGGTGGCAATCGAGTCGGGTTTAGGTCGGGTCATTTATCTTTTACCGGTCGGTTGTGGGTCGGGTCAGGTCATTTCTAGTTATGGTCTTTTCGGGTCGAATCATTACAATTCCGAGTCATTTTGGGTTAATTTATTGGGTCGGTTCGGGTAGGGTTCGTGCCATTCCGAATTAACTTAACTGGTAGGGTCGGGTTGGTTTTGGATTATTTTATGGTTAACATGACTAAGTGAGCTCGGCTCGTTTAGGTCATTTAGTGTAATTTGACGGGTTAGTTCAGTTAGATCCGAGTTATTTCGGCTTAACTTTATAGGTCGGATCATTTCGTAAAATTTGACGATTAGGGTTTGAGTAGTTACAGGTTAACTTGATAGGTCGGGTCGAGTTTTGATGGATCAAGTCAAATTTGGGTCCAGATAATTATCATTCATTATATTGTAAATATTATAAATAATCATAAGATTACTAGTATAGACAAATGAAATAAGTATATTAGATGAGCTTTATTTTCACCAGTAAATAATAAAAGGTATTTATAAATTTTAACAATAAAAAATATTGTATGATTTAATCTAACAAAGATATTGATCATTTATTATCATTTATTTGATTACTTAAAATATTTGATTACTTAAAAAAAGATAATTTTATAAAATAAAGGTAATCATAATATGACTATACAATGTATAAGTATCATTTATTACATTATAAATATTAGAGACAATCATAAGATTACTAGTACAGATAAATGAAATAAGAATATTAGATGCGCTTTATTTTTATAAGTAAATAATAAAGATATTTATAAATTTTAACAATAAAAAATATTACATGATTCAATATAATAAATATATTTATCATTTATTTGATTTTTTTTAAAGAAGATAATTTTATAAAATAAAGGTGATCATAATATGACTATTCAATGTATAATTATCATTTATTACATTGTAAATATTAGAGATAATCAAAAGATTACTAGTACACATAAATGAAATATGAATATTAGATGAGTTTTATTTTCACAAGTAAATAATAAATTTATTTATAAATTTTAATAATAAAAAAAAATTGCATGATTCAATCTAACAAAGATATTTATCATTTATTTGATTACTTATTTATTTAATTATTATGATGACTTCTTAATGTTATATTTTTATGTGGAAAAATTAGGATATCATTAATAAATAAGGATGTCTATGGTAAAAGTATGAAAAATAAGTATAATTTATAAAATAACATATTTTTAAAATTTTTAGATGAATAATAAAATATGTATAATTTATTATTAGTATTATTATAATAGATTTCGATATCTAGTCAGATTAACGTCGGGTCAAATCAATGTCGGATCGAATCAACGTCAGGTTGAGTTTATATTGGGTTGGATCTATGACGGGTCATGGGTTGGGATCGGATTGAGTCCGGGTTGAGTTAATTGTTATCGGGTTAGTGTCGGGTTTAGGTCGGATTGGATTACTAAACTTTTTTTATTTTATCGGGTCGGATTTTACATGGATCGAATTAGATTGAACGGATTGGGTCAACTTCTGTCGGCCTTAGTCACAGTGTCGACAACCACAAACTAATTTTTTTTTTATTTTAAATGTTGATTCATTTGTAAAAATGCCACATGTTTATTTCAGCTACATAATAAAGGAATTAAATGTTGATTTATTTTGTAAAAATGCCATAGCTTTAGTTCAGCTAAATAATAGAGGAATTAAATTAATTGATATTTTTAAAATAATAAAGTATGAAAAAATTGCCAACCATAAAATTTATTCTCATACGCAACTATTTTTAAAAATAATTTATTTTCATACGCCGTCCATACCCAATAATGAACGACTTTCCCGTTCCACCCACCCATTTTTGCTAATGGCAACTATTGCCTTCTTTGTCGGTGGCATAAGAGATTCAGGTTCGTCATCGTCATTGAAAGTGAACACTAGTACAAGTCGGGTTTTTCTAATCTCAATGCTATCGTTTGACGCAGTTCCAGGTAGGCGGTTCAAGTATGGAAGACAGGCAGTGGTAATTTTTTGTGTTTACTCAATTTATATGGATTAGCAGAGAATTTTATGGAGCTTGAGCATTCCGAGTTAGAGAAGCTTCGTTATGTTTATTTTTGAGACAGCGAGCGGTTCCTATTCGGATAGTAACCATCGGCAAGAGGCGGGATCCCGGCGTACGGCTGTTAGTTGACGAGTACATAAAGAAGCTAAAACCTTATTGCAGCGTTGAAGATGTCCAAATCCGCTCGAATCCCAAAAACGCACGGTAACATTTTTCCATTTGCTACTGCTCTATATTCTAACTAATTGGAGGCTACATTTGGGAAGCCTGCCTTTAGTAGAATGGTCTGAGTTTTTACGTGGTCCATACCCATTAATTGTTATCTTTATCCCAATTATGAGGTTAGCCCAATTATTATGAGGCGTGCCGTTGGCTGTGGGCACACGTATGAGATTTTGGAGTTTTGAGCTTGATTAGTTGCGGACACACTGAATAGGTAAGGTCTGTTGCATTCTTTAACTCGAGAGTGGGGTGACCAACCGAGTACTCCTTATGAGTTGTGTTATCTTTTAGGAGTTTGCTCAGTAAGTCTTTGACTTTTATCTTATTTGAGGAGATGTAATTGAGGAGCTTATGAGTCTGCAAGGACCCCAAAACGTGTACTGTGGAGCATAAATGAGCCAATTCAATCAATACAATTATAATTTCTATTGGTGAGATTCCTTTCCTTTGAATAATTCTGTGTGAGTTACGGCCTGTTCTCAACTTTTCAATATCAGATAATCAAAATTTTAATAGTAGCAATAATATAAAATTAATGATAATAATAGTGACCATAGTAGTATGCTAATAAGAAAAATATTAATTAACAATAATAATAATAACTTATTAAAATTGTTAATTCAGATTATATTAGTTTGAATTAGATTAGCAAAACTAAGCTGATGAGAACAAACCCTTATACAAATAACCCTTTTTTGTAATATCTATGTCAGTTATTAACAAAAATAACCCTTTCTGTGGATTCAAATAAATACACACCCATACCACTCCTTTTGGATTGAAATCTTTGTGAAATTTTCAAAAGCCTTTTCTTGTGGAGTGAATAAAAATCCTCAGTTTGTGTTTATTTGTGGATTCAAATAAAACCGATTCATAGCCTCAGCTTGTGGTCTTATTTGTGGACTCAAATAAATTCATATTTGTATCCCTTTTTTTTTTTCATTTATAAGCTCAAGCTAAATAAATTTATTAGCTTATCCACACTTTTAGCTAAATATAAACTCACATGCTATCCATTTTCGATTAGCTAATGTGTCAAGGCACCCACTAATTCAACTTATTTTTCATCAAATTCATTTTAAACACATCTGCACTTATCAAATTTGGTATCAGAGCTAAACACACACTAGGCTCCTGAGGTGAAAGTTACTAAGCTAGATAATCACCCAAAATAGGCTTGAACTGTTTTGGGGAAAACAAGAATGTTGGGCCCATGCATGGATGGAGCCAGTTAAGGGCACATGGGGTTGGCTGACCCCATGAAAATTTTAAAATTATGTATTATATTTATAATGTGTAAGTATGATATCAGAGAATTATCTCTGGAGTGTTGGTAGGAAGGATTTTAATCAAGGAAATGGTCACGGGTTCAAAACTCTACGGTAGCAACCTGCTGACTTTTTTTTTTCTCAATTTTTTCCCCTCCTGACCCCACCAGCCCATCCTTTTCTTAAAATTTTTTCCCTCCCAACCCCAACAGCCTATCCTATTTTTCTCAAATTTTTTTCACTCCCGAGCCCAACAGCCCATCCTCTCAGGCTCTCACAGTCTCTGCCAGACTGCCACCACTCCATCTCCTCAAAACTGTCCCTGTAGCTTGCACAATTGCTTCGTCATTGCACCGTAGCACCGCACCACACCTACACAGCTCAGCTGCACACCAAGTCTTACCACCACAGGCAGGCAGCCACTAGTCAATCTAATCCACTGCTTTACTAGCCAATAGGTGAGTAAGTTATCTTTTATATTTAATTTAAATCTAAGCTAACTTTTTTTTGACGGAATAAGTTGTATTTTTGTTTCTAATTTTATTGTAAAACTCTGAATTAGTTTGATTGAATATAATTGTAAATGAATATGTATGATTATAGATAATATTAAATATAATATTATTATTATTATAAATATTATTATTATTTTATATTTAGATATATATTTAGTATTTATTGGGACCCTATTGAATTTTATACCTGGCTTCGTCCCTGGGCCCATGCCCATAAGTACTAGCCTTGCTGAGCTAGGCACATTATCATAGCAGCATTATTATTCCTATTAGTTGTTTGTCATTGGTTAAAATACTATAAAAATAAGTGAATAGCAGTCTAGCACATGTTTATTAGTTTGGTGATAACTATATTATGTTAAGGAATCATGATCTAGTTAAGTATTTAGCTACATAAAGTATGTAAATAATATTAGGGATATTATTTAGTTGATATCATTTTACCTATTATATTTTGGGTTACCATGTTGATGGATATTATTTTATGGCAACCAGTAACTCTATACCTATAAGCTCTATATGTAGAGCCCTCAATTATTCAATAAACTCAAGATGAGAATTTAACAATAATAGCTAATTTTCATCCCCCTAGATTCTATCTCACAGCAAAAAAGCCCCCTTCCTCTGCCAACGCACGAGGCCTTTAGCCTTTCTACCTCATACACATCCTCATACTCATGTTCTCTATTTCCCTAATTCTCTTATGACTTACCATGAGGTATGAAAGGAAAAACAGAAAGGAATGACATAACCTCATCAAAAGACCTAAGAATTCCTATTTTGGGCCTATGATAGGATTCTCAAACAGGACTTGTTGGTTTCGGAGCCATTTAGTACATTAGACCTAACCTAGCTGCTGGAAACTTGAAGAAACTAGTCCACCTATCCAAGCAGGATGTTACTCTCAACTCTTAATGGTTATTAGCATCATCTTGAGGATTAATTCAAAATTCCTAAGATTATTACTAGATTGTGTTACCTTCTGAAGGTATCTCTTGGAAACTACTATGTTTAAAGTGTTATATGAAATTTGTTTCATTTTACTTCAGTAGAGAAACATATTAGATGGAAAATATGATATAGAACTTGGCCAATATAAAGCGTGGCCCTTAACTTGCTGAATTTTACACATCTAATACAAGTTCTAGGATATATTCTTTCTGGTTGAGTGTTAGATATGAGAAGCACCTGAACTTGCTATCTCTCTTATTTGTTTGTGACATGTATTATAACCTTGAGATTCACAACAATACTTGCTAGAAATTGGAGTGGAATGTGTAACCGTAATAGACCTCAGCTCTTGCTATAATCCTGAATGTGAACTTTTATCCCGTTTTATCCTTATATTCGGTTACATGACACTATAAATTTCATATTATCGTCCATGGTTACTGTGATTTTCTGATTTAAATGTGGTTTTGCTTTCAATTATACTAGATGTTCCTTGTATCATTCACTTTCTCTTTCTTATAATTTGAAATTTCATAGTCATTTAATCTTGCCTGTATATTGTAGTGATGCGAAGGCTCAGGTTGGAGATGAAGATATTGCTGTTATAAATCTTATCAGATCAGATGATTGGGTATAACTTCAATTGCCTTTTTTAACCTTGATATTTTTTTTCAAGTTCCTAGCAACCGATCTTTGCAATTTTTATATTGCTTCAGTGCAACACAAGTCGATCATTCTAGACCAATCAGTGTCTTGTTACTTGTGTAGAAATCATTTCGTATTGCTTCACTACTTCTCAGTTGTATAATTTTTGAAATTATACTCAAAGAGCTCTTCTTGATTTGTTACTCATGTTGCCATAGGTTTAGGGTTCAGAAGCTCATAAGATAAATAATGAGAATGTTGCTCTTTTTCTGCACCAATGATACTTATTATTTGTGGTAGAGGCTAAGTGCCTGACTTGACCAAACATGTGAAGAAATATGGTCTTCTTTGTTTGTGTTTACAAAAATAGAGAAGTGGTGGCTTCACATTTCTTTTCATATCACTCTTTTCTGTTAGCTCCTACCATAGAAACTAGCTAGGATTGGTCTGGTCGATCTAAATATGTTTTTAGCTTTTTTTGACATAGACATGCTTAGAAATCACTTTGTTTTTTTTTTCCCTTTTGATAAGTAAACTAAAATAAGCAATAGAGATTGCCAACAAGCATCATGGTGGACCACTTCCCCCTATCACGCAACACGTGAGAGACAAAAAGTTACCCAATCATGCATACAACAGTTTCACACCAGCTCTAGCCTCTCTCCAACAGCAAAACTTTTATAAACAAACTATCAAAAAAGAGTTGAGGAACTTATCAAACTCCCTAACTACATGTTACAGCAGTAAAACAAATCATCTCTGAAGGGATCCAAGCTCTATGTCTGTCATCTCCCGAAATGACTTTGCTTTTACAAAGCCTAAATGTCGTGATGCAATGATCAGGTCTTCCTCTACCTAACAAAACAATCTAGCTACCCTTTGAACACTCCTAGCCAAGGTTCAAACATGATCTTAGTGACTTGTGGCAAAACCCAATATGTCCTCCACCATGCACAACAGTTAGTAGATTCTGGAAGCCACAAATTTGTGAAGAAACATATGATTAGTCAATTCTCTCTTCCTCTTACAAAATTAGAGAACCTCTCTGCTATAGTCAATCACATGAATATGAGCTAGTTTATCTCTTGTCATTTTCTAGTGTAAAACTAACCACACTAGTAATTCACATGTCATTGGTGCTAAACCCATCCAGCATTTCCTCAAACTCTCATTGTTGTTTAAGCTATTGGAAAGCATACCATCAAAAAGATCCCTTTGGAAATCTCTTGTAGAGAAGATACAGGCTCCAAACCCTTACATCCTCATCCATGTTTGGTGAATGTTTCCTAGCAGTGTTTTTGAGACTGTTTAGACTCTTCTTCCATGTTCCAACTAATCAATGCCCTTCTCCACACAAAATTCAATTGCCAATCTCTACCATCCCACACTCTCATATTATTGATGGTCTCTTGTTGTTGGAGAGACATAGAGAAAAGTGTGGAAATTCCTCTTTTGAAGTTTTATTGTTGATCCATAAGTCATACCAAAACCTTATCCATTTTCCATTCCCCTAGTCTACTCTGATACCTATAGTTAAAACTTTCAATGTTGCTCTAAGTGCTTGCACCTTTTATCTACTTGCATTTCAAAATACTATCACTAGTGACATGGATAGATTCAATAGCTTATGACCATAGGGCTGGTTCTTTATTGCTTGACCCTCAAATTAAAACCTTTCTTGGAATAGGGGTATTCTTCTCAGCACAAAACCTCCACCACCACTTTGCCAAAAGGGCCTAGTTCTTCATCTCAAGGTCACCAATTTAAAACCACCTCTATTCTTAGGATTTTGTAATATTTCCCTTTATTAGTTGGAGTCACCTTCCCTTACCACTTCCACACTTGACGCATTTTCTCCAACCTCTAAATTCTTAGACCATCTTCCTTGGCATTTTAAACAACTTAGATAGAATATAGGGATTCAATTTAGTACTGACCTTACTAATAATAATCTACCAGTTCTTTGAGCAAAGTATAATTCTCCAAGTGCCCAAATTTGCTCAAATTTCATTTGAAACAAGCATCGTTTTCTTTTTTTTTTTTTGGGTGTTACCTCCAAGAAGCAAGCCTAAGTAGTTTGTTGGCAACTTTGCAACTTGGCAACCAAGGGGATCCACATTTTGTTTACACCAAACATCTTGCACATAAAAAAAGATCTAATTAGTCATAGTGTAATTGATAGTCAAGCCTAAAAGCAAATGAAACAGCAAAACACCCTCTTGATGCTATAGGTATTGCTATCCTTGATAGCACAATATCATCCGCGGAATGTAAATGTGAGAGTATAAGGCTCTTTTCCCCACTTTTCAATCCTTCTATAATGCCTTTCTCAATCCCTTTAGCATGATTCTATTGAAAGCTTCAGTATCAATTGTAAAAAGGAATTGTGATAACGGATCTCCTTGCTTCAACCCCTTATCCATCTTAAAGGGTCATGGATTTGTACCTAATGATCTAGTTGCAAAATATCTCAGAAGATTTAAGAGTAGTTCCTAAGGAATCAAATACATTCAAAGGGAGAGGCTGGGTGGAATTGATTGATTATGAATTTGTGAGGGAATTAGGGTTAAGCTTTGAGATGAGAGAGCAAAAGGAGACTAGAGTCAACAATTTTGGTCACTCTCCTATTTGTCTATTATTGCGGCTATAAGAATACAATGAAATATCAGTACCGTAATTGTGTATCTGCCGCAATTTCGTAGTTTTGGGTCAGCCGCAATGCGAAATTCTGAAAATGGATTTGTTTTAGAAAATCACATATTTATCGCTGCGATATCGGCAAAATTTTAGATATTAGCCGATATTTTACCGATATTTATTGATATTTGTTGTGTAAAAGAATTAAAAAATCATGCCACCACATATAAAATATCATTCACAACACCTCGATACCGCGCAATCGCAGTCGCTATCGTAACCGCGGTTTTATTGTATGGATATAAGGTAAGGAGCCACCGTGAGCATCAACGAACTCGATAGTAGGTTGATTAGGGGGCAATCTATTCCACTTGATCATCAATTTCAGGTGGTGAGAGACTGAATATGACGAGCTAAATTAGGCCAGCTAAAATTGGTGGCAAACATCATGGGGGTCATGGGTTTTCCTTAATATAATCCAAGAGCATTTGTGTGGACCATATGTCTTCCATGATGGAATCTCATAGTGTCTTTGAAGCACATCCAATAGGTGGTAGGCTTTGTAGGCATTTTCCTCCACAAGTTGAACCAATAACTATATTAGGCTATCTGCACTATTATCCAGAGCTTCCTTCCTTCTTTGAGACAAGTGATGCTTCAATATATGGCATAATAACCACTTGTAGGATCAACTGAAGATGTCAAGGGTGTTTAGATGCAATAATAGCTTGATTAGATTGACCACAATCTTATTAGTGTTGGTAGTAGAAGGCTTCTTAACACTAAGGGAGGGTAGTAAGGTAGTTGTAAGGGGCTTCCATAGGTTGTTAGGCTGTAGCAAAGACCTGTCCATAGACCAAACTAAGAGGTGTGGTAGAAGTAAATGAAATAGTAGAGGCTATTGATGGAGATTTAGGAGTTGTCAAAGGAGTTAAGTGTTGGTGGTTGATGGTGGGGTTTTGTTGGTGATCTACGAGGGGTAGACAAGGGTTTTGGGGTGGTGTTAAGGTTTGTAGGTGATGCATTGGGGTGCGAAATAGCTATGAAGGGTATTGAGGAATTGCCAGTAATGTAATGGTAGTTGGCGAGTGTTTATGAGGCTACAACAATAACCAAGGCTCAGTGGTGGTGGTTGAAGGGTTAGGGGTGCTCTCTATGGAGGTGCGAGTGGTGGCTGCAAAGTTAGGGTTTCTACAGGTGATGATTGTGGTGGCATGATGTGGGTGAAGGGTAAAAGAGATTGGGTGGCAAACAAGAGAGATTGGCTAAGGGCCAATGAAGTGGCAAAGGCAATCCTTATGGTCAGAAATTAAAAAGCAACAGGGGTTGAATTTTTTATGTTGTGGATGGCATGAGTGAAGTTAAGGTTTGGGAAGGTGGTAGTGGTATGAGGCTAGCTAACTGATGACAAATCAATGATATGGCCCAGACCCTTGGCATGGCCAGGAGGTGGGGTTGGAATAGTAGTGGGTGTGAGTAGAGCAAGGAATGTGATGATCACGGAGGAAGAAAGAACAAGGGGTGGCAAGCTAGTAGCCTTTAGCTAGGTTGCCAGAGGGATTGCTACCTGTAGGGAAGGCTTGTCATCGATAGTGGGCTATTGGTGATTATTCACTTTGCTGCCTTATCCAATCTGATGCAATTCCTCTACAAATTTCCAACCTCTTTTAGTCCTCTTAAGTTTCTCTGAGAGACTATTCGATCTATTGATACAATCCTGGATACTACCTATGAGAGCTTCTATCTGATAGACCCTTAATTCGATACACCTATGTGAGGAAGGGCAAAAGAGGGACTATGGAATAAGGAAGTGTGCTGATTAGCGATTCGCTGAGGTGTCCAGTATGTTTAGTCTTACTTTTACCGTTTTATTTTACTATTACTGATATGGCGTTGGGGGGGGGGGGGGAAGGTCTGTTAGCTCTTGGATGAGTCACCTTTATTCTGTTATTTGGTTAGATCAAGTCAGTGATGTCAGGGGGAGGGGAAGAATCTGTTAGCTCATGTATTAAGGGGGATAGGAAAGAGAAGGAAGGGGGGAATTCAGTTGGTTGTGGGAGGTGCCAGGACCTCGAATCCCTAGCTGTAACCTTTTCTCTCTTCGTTATCAATATCACATTCTCCCTTCCTCACCTAAATTCATTTCATTGAATCTGGCTATAATTCTGTTGCAATTCTATTGTCGTTGCTGGTGTTGATTTGAGGAGCATGTTCTTATCACAATCATTGCGACATCATTTCAAGTTGTTAGAATCGTTGTCCGATGATCTTGCCACTGTAGGGTCAAGATTCAACAGTTCTTCTCATGGAATTAGATACATTCAATGGAAGAGATTGGGGTAATTGAATTGATTATAAATTATTGGGGGATTAGGTTTAGAGTTTGTGAGAACTAGAAAGGGGAGAGAGGAGAAAGCTGAAGGAAGCTGGAGAATTAACAATTCTCTAACTTATCCATTACTTTGGCTATAGCCTCTTAGTTATATCTGATTACTACTTGGGGAGCAAGTTAGGACTTAGCAGGTGTAGGTTTAACAGGTCTTTGACCTATTAATCCTAATACATAAACTGATTAACTAACTTTGCTAAGAATTGATAAAAACTAATGTTGTTACTTATTAATGGCCTCCTCTTTAACATATTAGAAGTAAAAATGGGCTTGAACCTGACTGGTCCGGCAGTGGATCCGGCCCACAATCAAGTTCCCTATTTGACATCAAAGCTGAAGAAAGAAAAGCATTGATCCAGCTTCTCCATGTATCACCAAAGCCTAAATTTCCATCCTTTGGTCCAGAAAATCCCATCAGATCATGTCGTAGGCTTTTAAGCATTATTCCCTTCAAGTTTTATCTTTTTCTCCCTGTGGACCACCTCATTAGAAATAAAGACTGCATGTAAAATTTGTCTTCCATGGATGGATGCTGTTTGAGTCTCTCCATTTATGCTTTGTAAAACCTATTTCAGCCTGGCTGCTAAAACCCACCATACTAATGGGTCTAAAGATATTCAGCTCTCCCACTTCTTTGATCTTCAAAATCAAGGAAACTGAGGTCATATTAATGGCTTTTGACATAGTGCCTTTTTCAAAGAATTCTGTAACGGAACCGCTGAAATCTTCTCCAATAATGTCCAATAGGTTCCTGATGAAGTTAAAATTATATTCATCAAACCCAGGTGCCTTTGAAGAATCGCACCTCATAACTGCATTTTTTTAATTCTTCCTTTGTTGGCATGACTTTTAGCAGGAGTCTCTGTTAATGGGACAAGGTAACCATTGGGACTAATATTCACCTTAGGTATCATATGTTGTTTGATTAGGTTTTTGAAGTACTTCACTGCCAACACCTTAATATCATCCTGGTTTTGAATCCATTTGTTCTTGTGCCACAGCCTTTCTATGTTGTCCTTCTTTCTCTTCAGGGATACATCACATGAAAATATTCGGAGTTGCATTCTAGGAAATTCTTTATTCTGGATATTTGGAACCAGTATATGTCTTTCTTATTGATTAATGTCTAGAACTGGCTTCTCAGAGCTCCTTTTCTGGTCAGCTTCTTCATCTACCATATCACCCATAGTGTATTGTTTATCTTAACTTTGTGTACTGGAACGTGTGATTCTGATGCTAAGTGACAGTTAAGCTGTTGGCATTGACGAATGAGTAAATATGTTCAGTATGGCTCATATTTTGTTTTATAGTACTTATGAAAACATAGTTAGGTAGTTTTTAATAGTTGTCAAGCATTTAGCTCATTCTTATGCTATTATATTTGAAGAGTTAAATCTGATTGGCCTAATAGGGATAATTAGCTATGTTTCAAGAAGTGATAGATACTACTTTCAAGAAGTGATAGTATTGGCCAAAGATGCTCTGATAGAAAATTAATTTTCTCAAACAAATTACCTGCTGTCTAGTGAATAATTCTTTATATTCTTGCACACTGCCCAAGCTTTCTTTTTTTCTTTTTTTTTTGGGGGGGGGGCCTTCTTCTGTCTTTATCCTTAGCTATGTTCTGAATTGATGCTTGTAGGTTGTATTGTTGGATGAGGATGGCATCGATGTACGGTCTGAGCAGATGGCAGAGTTGGTTGGAGATGCAGGAATAGCAGTATGGAATATATTTGCCTACATCCATTTTATCTTTAAGGTGTATGTTCATAGTGATTTACATCTACTATAAATTTTAACATGTATTTCACCTTATTCAGGGAGTATCAAGGTTAGTATTCTGCATAGGGGGGCCCTATGGACATGGAACAAAATCATTGGAACGTGCCGACAAATTAGTCAGGCTTTCTTCTCTGACATTAAACCACCAAATTGCCTTGGTTGTTCTCATGGAGCAACTATATAGGTATTATTTTATTTCAAATATTTATAGCATTTCAGCTATGTCACACAATATCGCCTTATGCCTAGAATAATAATTAATGGAAATTTTGTGAGATTTGATTTCAGCAACTGAAGAACTGTATTTCCTTCTCTTATCTATTTGGGGTTCAGTCAAGTCTTAATATTTTGCACATCCCATGCAGTGGTCGGTTGAATTGGTTTGCTCATTGGGCTTCCTGTTAAAAACTCTTTCCTCATTTCTCATTCTATGTTCTTCATCCTGCTAACGTTGTTACTTTTTTCCCCATTTATGAAGCCAAGTTGATAGAATTTATTGTCTGCATCAGATAAATTCTTCCACAAACATCACCAGCATGTTTGGTACATTATAGAAATGGTTCTCTATTCTACTCTTTTTAGAAACCCCTTGTCTGGTATGCAAAATGATATTGTAAGTGAACTTCTATATCCTAAAATAGACACTATGACTCTCATCCAAAACCATGCGATTTGGTGACAGATGTATGAATGAACTGGGTTTGCTTGGTACTAATTCTACTACAAAGCACTACTTTCTGGACAGACAACAAAAACTTCAAGTGCGTACAAGGTGTCGGATTCTATAACATGAATATTTCCTTCCATCGTGAAATTTTCAAGAGAATAAGTACGAATGTTTTTTATCAAGATCAGTGTACAATCACGAGATGTTGTAGATGTGTTGGGTACAGAAATGTCTTTGCTGTTGATATTGGACTTCATTCCCTGCTTTTGGTCCTTTGATTTTCGATTAGAGAAGGGGAGAAAGTCCAAAATTTTATGCTTAAAAAGGGTTTAGATTTATTAATTCAGCGTGTGCAGTCAGACTGCCCTCTTAAAAGTTTCACTGTGGGTTGAAGCGAATGGGTTCTGCATGGAAAGTGTTTGATGGAGTGCTCAGCCAAACCATATTGAATATGGATGGGTAGTTGAAGCTTATAGCTTAGAATAAATTTGGAAACATGTCAAGGGTAATGACAAGGAAGTTGTCTTTGGTTTTTTAATGGCTGAGGACTTTTTGAGCATCAAAATAAATGAAAAACGAGGAAAGATGGTTTCTGTGCAGATGAAGTTAGTAAAATTGGAAAGAGGAAACTTTTAGGATAGCTGCTGTCTTTTTATTGTTAGAGCTGTTCTACCTGGAAATTTCGTGGCCTTAAAGCCATTAGAAATCCATCTTCCTACATCTTTTTTAACTATGAAGCTGGTGTTCAAGTCTGTACGAAATGGTCCTTTAGTATTGGTTGCCGGGGATGCCATAGAGATACAAAATTTCATTTCTGCATACTGTCTTTCCGAACACCAAAGATGTATATCTATTTCTTGTTTCTGACTGGAATTCTAAACAAGGAAACGGTAAATGGAATCACCTTCTTGTTTTTTTACTTTCCACTTATTGGAAATGGAGAAATGGATTTCCATTTATGATAAATTGTTTCTAAAGAGGCTCGTGATTGTTATTCTGCTAATGTGCTTTCATCGTTTCTTATTTTGTAAACAGGGCATGGACTATCCTTAAGGGACAAAAGTATCATCACTAGCATTCTGCGTGTATGATTTGATAACGCTAAAGTGTCATTTCCAAAGATTAATCTGTTCTTCCTTTTTCTTCTGCTGAATCTTTGTTCCTTTTGCTTTCGTATAAATATTGAAATGGTTTCTTTTTTGTTACTAGTTTTTGTTTTCGTGTGATGTGAAGAAGGGAGAGCCCTGTGCATGGGTTCATGTAGGAGTAGAATAATTGTAAACTAGTACGTGAACATGGTGGCTCTTTCTCATGAACTAGTATGGGAGAACTTTCAGTCTCTAGCAACAGGTTTTCAATCATAATATTTGAAAATGTGTACAAAATATAATTAATTTATCCATCTACTTGTAATCATATGCTTCTGCACCCTCCCTCCCTCATGCCTACTTGGATATTATAGAGCTACATAGTTTGTATATTATAGTCATACGCTTTTTCTTTTCTTCATGCCTACTTGGACATATTGTCACGCTACTCCTTGGTCAAATCAGAAAGGCCAAAATAATATAAAATATTGTTTTTATGCTAGCAAACTACTAATGTGATGGATGTATAGCCTGTCTGGTTTAGATTTAGGTATGTTGACTCGACTCAACGAATTGTCCGAGCTATCAGTGTTGGTTTAGGGAATTCGCCAATTCGGTATAGTTTATATCTAAAAGAAAAATGTCTGTACTTTTGACAAATAAAATAGTATATAAATTGTAGATTGTAATATATTATTGGCAATTTATCTGCACAATTAGTTCACTGACAAAATTAGATCAAATCGAGATTTCATCAAACGAATAAGGGAAGCGGAGGAACATGATTATTGGAAAAAGATGATCAATTCTCTATTGATTGAATTAAGAGGGATACAAGAATGATGAATCAGTTTCCAGAGACTCTTTTAGTAACATAAATATAAGTTATCTGCTAGGATTTTAGTAATGTAGGGAGCTATAAAAGAACCACTTTTTGTCTTGAATACAAGTTGAAATCGTCTCAGACATGTTTATCTAATAATATGACATAAGTGAGGTCAAAAACATAGAATCATGTCTCGAACCATGTTGGAAAACACGATTGTCCTGGGCTTAGGAATCACAAAACTTGTTTGATAACATGGGTCCAGACGTGTTTCTTGTTTGGAACATTAGGTTCATTTGTGTTGTTGCAAAATTTGCGCCACATGTTTCAATTTCAAATACTCTTTCATGTCAAGAACATGAAATGGATGTTTGTAGGCCAATAAATCTTCTCCCTATACAATGTTCGATCTAGTTAACAATATAGAAAAACAATCATCATAAAACCCTTTAAACGATCCCAAAGGGCTTCATGACATATGTGTATACCAACTAAGTTTAAGCAATACTCAAACGGGAGCATACTCAATGATTTCATTAGCGTATCCGCTAGATCATCTTTAGTAGCAACTCATCACTCCACTCCAAGCTCACAAGCCAACCCTACAAGCTATACAACTTTTTGAGAAGCCTCAGTCACATCCATTTACTTAGCCTTATAATTACCAAGGAAAATATGTAAAATTTACTAATAAAAAAAAATTTATTTTGTGGAAGCTTAATTATAAATTAAGAGGCTCTAACTGTCATATGTAATATGAGTCTAGTTTTCATACAATTATCGTATTAATTACAAGGTATAGAAAAAAATTCATCAAACCTTAACATGGAATACAAAGAGACAATAAAAAAATGATATAAATAATGTAGAAATACAAAGTGTTAGGAGATCAACTCTAAATACAATACTCAATAATACAACAAAGGGGATATTAGACCTAAGAGTTCAAAATGATATCCAAATCTAACTATGTAAAATCAGATTATGGTGAATTTATGCCCAACATCATAAATAAACATTACTCCTCCATGGACATGATGTTAAAAACATCCATATAATCATCAATAGAGTCATCACACACCGACAATTCAACAAAGGTACGGTCATCTACTCATGGAATAAGCAGTGAACATAATATGGTATTAGTACAAAGGCATATTGGTGAGCAAGGTTGCTCTAAATACATATCATGATACACAATGATTATGGTATTCAAACAGTTGGCATGTGATAACACAGTGATTTTGAACATAGTTATGAGAATAAATATAACCATAATAACCCGATTAGTATCTTTACTTAGTGATCACAATATTATAATATTAATCACATTGAGTACTCATAGGACACTAATGACGTAAACAACATTTCCAAGGGTTAGACATAAAAAATAAACCGGGTCATTATTGCATTCAATGGAATCAATATTTGCATAAAAACACCGTTTCAGCGAAAAACAGACCTGAGCTAATAATTGACCTCTAATCCTAAAATATGCATACCATCTATAAATTGATAAATTAGGTAAGTATAGAGTATATTATGATCACCATAGTTCTGTAGAACTAAGACAAAAAAAATAAATAGTATCAAAGTTAAATCATGACTTATGTGATCTTTTACTTTAATATTAATATTTTATTATCAAGGATAACAAACGCTTAAATATTATGGGCCACACTTAATGAAATACCCCGAAACCCTAATTTGGAAAATTATGGCGAAATAAGGAATTATTAGAAAATTTAAGTAAATAAATTATTTTATCAAAATAAAGGGGGAATTAATTAAGGCAAAATAAGGAGAAAGTAATAAATAAATTATTTAGGTATAATTTGGATATTTTACTAATTATCATGGAAGTTAAGGAGAATTTGTCCAAAATAGCCAAATTAATCTAAAAAGAAATTTAATTATAATAATAATTATTATTATTATAAATATTATTAATTTTAAATATAAAAAATAATAATAAAATACCAAATACCCCAATCCATCCATTTTCTCCCTTTTCCTTTTTCCCTTTTCCCTTTTTCTTCTTTCTTTTCCTTTTTCTTTCTTTCTTTCTCTCATTCTCCTTTCTTCTTTCTTTCCCCATCCCCCGACTGGCCCGACCCGCGTAGCCCAGACCCTTCTCCTCTCTTCTCCCTTCACGCGGCCTAAAGCCTGTGTTACCCCTGGCCAACCGCCCTACCGAGCTACCTCTTTTTCCTTTTCTTTTCTTTCCCCTAGACCGTCGGTCCACCCCCTTTCCCTTTCCTTCTTCTTCTCCACGCGACTGCAACCCCGACCTGCAGTCCTACACCTACCGGCAGCCACTTGCACCGTTTGACCATCCTTCCCTACCTTCCCCCGTCGTTTTCTTTCCAATTTTGACCCAACCAATCAGTCCTCCCTCCTCACACGTGCTGCCATTCCTTAATTTTTTTCCTCACCCCGACCAAACGTACCCTGCAATTTCGCAGGGCATGCGCCGCCTGCCACCGCTGGTCGGCGACCTGCCTCACCTACCCCCGGTTGTCCTCTTCTTCCTTTTTCATTTTCCCCCTCAATTAGCCTATAAATATCCCCATTGGCAGCCTAGGTCAAGCTTCTATTTTTGCAACCCAGAAAATCCCGACTTAGCACCACCGCCTGATCACACCTTCATTCCACCGCCGTCGACGATTGCCGCCGCCAACGCCGCCCACCAAAACCTTCCCCGCACTGCCCTCTATAGAACTAAGTCACTCTCCTCCCTTGCCTTGCCCCGCATGAGCTACCCCGGCCGTGCAAAATCACCATCCCGATCAGTCCGCTTCAACCTCTCGCCACCCCTCGTGTCGCCGTCCGCTGCCAATTCTGCCGCAACCAACACCTCCTCCACCCTCCAAAACAACTAGGGGACTTCACCCTACCTTTCCATACCTCCATCTCTCCATGCCTCCCTCTCCTTCTACCTTCTCCACCTTCCACTACCTTCGACCACCGCACCGACCGCCGTGTGTCGCCACTTTCAACTGCACCACCACCTCCATTCCACCCCTCTCCACATGAGACACCTTCCACCACCTCAAACACCCCTCATTTCCTCTCCTTTAGTACCCCCATCTCTCCACCTCTATTCCTCCTCCATCGTGCGCTGCCGCCGGTTCCACCACCAACCGTAGGTGGTATTCTAATTTCCCTAGCCCTTAAACTCTTTTTCTATAAGTGTTAATAATTTTTAGTAATATTAATAGTATTACCCTTATTATTATTATTATTATTAGTAGTAGTAGTAGTAGTAGTAGTATTAGTATTCTTATTAATGTTGTGTTGTTATTGTTGTTGTTATTATTATTATTATGTTACCACTCTTACAATCTAACCTAACTTTGGAAATATTTATAACTATGGTCGTATCATTTAAAAGGCTACAACTTTAGTATTAATATAGTATATTTATTAATAATAATAATAATATTATTACTACTACTATCATCATTATTATTATTATTATTTTCTTACTAATACTATTAATACTAACTTGGCCATTATCACTTTTATTATTAGTATAAATGTTGGTACTCTTATATTACTATTACTCTTTTCGATTATTATCCTTATTATGTTTAACATTATTATTATTACTACTACTAATATTATTATTATTATTATTATTATTATTATTATTATTATTATTATTATTATTATTATTATTATTATTATTATTATTATTATTATTATTATTTCTATCATCATCATCATCATCATCATCATCATCATCATCATCATCATCATCATCATTATTATTATTATTATTATTATTAATCTGTTATACTTGACCACATTATCACTAAAACTACTACTAAGATGATTTCTAGGACCTTCATTAGGATTATCCTTAAGATGAGAACTATTATTAATATTATTACTATTATTATTTTTGTTGTTGTTGTTACTATTATTTAATACTATTATAAATATTATTATTGTTAACTTGTCTTTTGTCCATATTTTATATTCACTAACATATTATCACTACTAGCATTATTAATATAAGAATCATTATGATCACTACTTCTATAAGACTAATAATAATAATATTATTATTATTATTACTAGGGTTTGGGTCGATATTAGCATTATCACTAAAACTAATAATAATATTATTATTAGTAATATTAAAGCTATTACCTTTAATACTATGAATATCACTATGACTACTTTAACATAAACTATGATGGCTACTAAGACTTATTTTGGTTAGCAGTGGCACAATTAATTATTTTAAGAATAATAACCCCACTTTTAATTATAAAACCACTATTATCATTATTAGGCTTAATAGTAGAATATGATAAGAGTAGGGTAGAAATAATGGTAATCTTTGGTAAGAGGGAGATTAACCCATAGTATTTCCCTCTTGTAGGTGAATCAAGCCAAAACCCTAAGGAGGCGTAGGAGCATGCTCCAAGCCCGACGTCATTTTAGGTAAGGATGTAGCTAAGGCCATGTGTGTTGTGTGACTTGTATGCCTTGGATGCTATATATCATGCTATGTCATGTATCGTATGATTGTCATTAACTTGTCTTATGTGTAACATAGCTTGGAGTTGAGGTATGTTTGCGTGTTTCCTTATGGCATGAGTATGATATGTATATATGGTGATATTGATGTGATATGACATGATCCTCTACGACATGCATGCTAGGACGATTGATAATATGAAATAGGAATGAAAGGATAAAAAGAAAGGAAATGGGAGTAGAGTTCACTAAGGGGGATATGAGGTTAACCAAACTATCTCATGATCCATGAGAGAAAAATAAAAGGAAGAAATGACCAAAATTAATGAGAGATGGGAACTATGCATGGGGATTCTAGGGTTCGCATGGGGACTTCGAAAGTTGCATGGGGTGGATAAAACTTGCATGGGGATGATCTTTACATGAGAAAAGTTGTTTTAGGGTGTACATAAGCTAAGGGGAAAATTGTAGAGTGGTTGGAGACTTGGGATGAAAAATAGTATGTAGGTTGGTGTAAGGGTGTGTAAGGGACCCGATTAGGATTTTGAGAGGAAGCACTAACCTGGAAAAAAATGTGGAAGTAAAAACAATTAAGTGAGAGTGGAGTATGGGTTAAGAGTGGAAATTTATTATATAAAGGGTGAGTATGGGTGCCATGGGAGAGAAGAGATATTGGGTGAAAAATAGAGAGGTTACTTGTGGGAGAAGAAAGGTACTAGGGTTGAAGTGGCCAACTAGGTTTTTTCGGTCACATGTGAAATTGAGGGGGTAAAGCGATATGATTTGGGATTGGATCTAAATGAGATAAGGTGTGGGGCAATAAATGAGGCAATGGTGGTGTAAGTGAGAGGAAGTTGGGTCATATAGATCCAATTAGGGTTTTCAAGGGAAAACCCTAAAGGGTGATAGTAGGTGGATATTGATGTTATGAGGTGATGCCATCCCCCTTAGGAGTTGGTTTTCATTATGTGTAAGTGTAAGGAAAATAGATGTGGTGTGATAAGAGGCGTAGGAGTCTCAACTTACTTCCAAATTACCATAGTATCCTTTTATTTATAAAAATTACCATTTTACCCCCTTTCATCCAATTTTACCATATTACCCTTTTGCTTGCAAACTACCATAATACCCTTTTACATCCAAAATTACTATTTTACCCCTTACTTCTAAAATTACCATTCTTATCACTTACTTATAAAATTACTATATTGCCCTTGACTCCAAAATTACCACTTTACTCTTTTCTCTAAAAGTTACCATAATACCCCTTTACTTATAAAATTATCATTTTGCCATTTAATCATAAAATTACCATATTGCTCTTTTGCCTCAAAAATTACCATAATACCCATTTTTCTTACAACTTACAATTTTATCCTTTTACGTATAAAATTATCATTTCACCCCTTTCTTTTGAAATTACCAAAATACCCTTTTACTTACAAAATCACCGTCTTACCTAGGGATGGCAATTTTCCCCGCGAGTTCGGGCCCCCGTCGGGGATTCCCCGTTCGGGTTCAGGTTCGGGGAGAGAATTCGGGGATCGGGTTCGGGGATTCTTAACGGGGATTTTTTCGCGGACGGGGCGGGGATGGGTTTGGGGTCCCCATCCCCAAACCCGCCCCAAAATTTTTTTTTATATATTTTATATAATTATATATATATATATATATATATAATATAATTTTTTAATAGAATATAAATTAAAAATATAATATAAAAAAATAGTTTGAGGATCGGGGATGAGATCGGGGATCGGGTATAAAATCGGGTTTCGGGGATCAGGTCGGGTTTTAAGAACGGGGAATAAATCGGGGATAAAAAATAGATTGGGGATCGGGTCGGGTATGGGGAGTTGATCCCTGCGGGGATCGGGTCGGGGAATCCCCGATAAAAAAATATCGGGGATCGGGTCGGGTTCGGGGATTATTTTCCTTATCGGGTTCGGGGATGGGGATGGGGTCCCCGTCCCCGACCCGCCCCATTGCCATCCCTAGTCTTACCCCTTTCTTTCAAAATTACCAAAATACCCCTTTACTACAAAATTTCCAAAATACCCCTTTCACTTATAAAATTACCACTTAACCCCTTTATTATACCACTCTTATGAATTTACCACCACTACATAAAATAATAATATTAGCACTTCATTCTTATCATCTAACTCCACCAACTTGTCATTATGCAACATAATACTCATTAGCAACTACATATATTAGATCACATACTTACATAGGCATATTACTAAAATACCCTTAGGCTCACAATAATATTATTCATGCATTAGCAACATAATACATCATAGACAAGCATTTAACATTTCCATCAATAATCAAACTCCTTCCTTAAGTATCATCTCTACGCATGGCACAAAATCTAGCATGCTCTTCTTTTTATCAATCAATATAAGCAACCACATTTATCATACTAGGCAACACATACCATGCATAAAATCATACTAAAATCCCTAATGTGCTAGCATACGTTTTTCCATGTGTTTAAGTGGGGTTTAACGATTACCTTAATCCCGCAAAAATCGAACCTTACCGGTATCCCGGTTAAAGATTCAAGGATTAATTAGTAACTCAACACCTAAAGATAATATCAATAATTATTATGTTAGAAGTAGGAAATTAAAAGGATAAAACTTTATAAAAACTTATTTAACAATAATACACTTTACTTAACTATTAATATACCTCAAAGATTTAAACAAATTAATTCCCAAATCAATGTGGAGCTCACGTTGCATGAACAACGTGAGCAACATGCAGCCTACAGGGGGAAAAGGGTCGAAGTTGGTGAGGTAGAAGGGAGGGGGAGATGGTTCGGTTTGGGGTCTTTAGGTTAGGAAAGGAGGTAGATGGAGGAGAATTGGAGGCAAGGGAAGGGTGCAGGAGTGAAGAGGGGGTGTAGGTGGAGGCTAGGGATGGGTTGTTGGTGGACAAAGGTAGAGGAGATGGCAGCGGAGAGGCGGCAAAGGGGGTCGTCGGGGTGGACCGGGCTGAGAAGGAAGGAAAAGGGAAGGAAAAAATGGAGGGGGGTGAGGGGGCTTGTTTCGGCCAAAAAAGGTATGGGGGTGGTAGAGGAGGTTGCAAGGTGTGGATTGGTGGTTTGGGTGGTGGCAGAGGTGGCCGGACGACGGCGAACGGGGCGGTTGCAGGTGGCCTGCTGATAAGGGAGAAAAGTGGGGAGGAAAAGAAGAGGGGGAGAAGGGAGGAAGTGCAGGGGCTCGAGGGGGTGGTGTGATGGTGCAAGGCAGTAGGAGGTGGTGGCAGAAGGTGGCACAGGGGGTTCAGTGTGGCAGTGTAAGCGGCGGAGGGTAGTGGTGGTGCAAAAACCGGGAAAAATGGGAGGAGGAGAAAATGAGAGGAGGAGTTCAGGGAAGGAGAATAAGGCTCGAAAAAATGGGGCACGAAGGGATGGTGAGGGTAAGAAAAAGGAGAGGGAGAGACAGGGGAAGTAGGTGGCCGGTCGGGTCTATAGTAGGGTGGCAGGGGTGGTCGGTTGGTAGGGAGAGGGAAGGGGAGAAGAAGGAAAGGAAGAAGGCATGGGGGCTAGGGATGGAAGGATTAGTTTGGTTCGAAATAGGAAAGAAAATGACGGGGGAGAGAGAGGAAGAGAGAGTAGGTGCGGTGGCAGGTGGGGGCAGCTATAGGGCGGCTCGGTGGTGGCAGGCATGGAGTCGAAGAAGCAACTGGTCGGGCATGAGCAAGGAGAAGAAAGAAAGGAAGGAGGGAGGAGCAGATCGGTCGGCGTAGGGGAGAAATAATCGGGCGGGTCCGGTCTGAGATAAAAGGAAAGAAGGATAAAAAAAAAGGTCGGGGAGTGGGCTGTGATGCACGGGCTGCACAGGAGAGGAAGGAAGGAAGGGAATGGGCCGGAGGCCCAAGAGTAGGGGAGGAGGAAGTAGGCCAGGTGCGGGCGACCCAAAAGAGGAGAAAAAAAGGAGGAAAAAGGAGAAAAAGGAGAAGGGAAGAAAAAAGAAAAAAGAAAAAAGAAAAGGAAAATGGGAGGACTTAAAATAATTTAATTTATAAAATAACAGGATTTAATATCTTAAATAATAAATTTATTTAATAATTTAATTTAATATAATTAAATATATGGGCTTAAAAAGGATAATTTTAGTAAAATATTAGTTTGAAAAATTATTTAAATAAAATGAGTACGATAAAATAATAAAATATTTATTTTAATTTATTAAATATTCTTATCTAATTTTATATAATCAAAAATCCATAAAATAATTAAACTATAAAATTTTAAAAGCTAATTTATTTCAAATAAAAGCTATTTATTAAATTATAGATTTTCTAAATTTTTGGGGGATTACATTAGACACTCTTAATGTTGCCCCAAATACATCTTCAATAGTTGTGCCAACGATCTCATACAATGTCCCAGCCTACTTGCTAACAATCTCTACCACAACCCCTTTAGCAATTTTCAATGTGTCATTCTCAATGACACATCTATAACCTTTGCAATCTAAGGAACACAGTAACATCAAGCACTTGGTCATCTCAGGAATATGATAAACATAGGATAGTGTCCTAATCACACCATCGTGAATCCATACCTTCACAGCCCCAATCACAACAACTTTACATGAAACACCGTTTCCCATGACAACAACTCTACCTCGAAGAGTGTCATATGTTTGGAACCAAATTTTGTTGGGATATTCATGGTAGGAGAACCCATAATCTAGAATCCACCTATCTGCCAATCTGGTTTTTCCATCTATGGCAGTCAGTACATCACCATCAACATCATCCCTAGTTATGGTAGCATCACTTTCATCAGATACACCGTCAGTATTATTTGTTGATTTCCTATTAAGACAATATCTCTTGATATGACTTTTTATGTGACAATTATGGAATGTCACATTTATCTGTCAAATCTTTGAATTAGATCTAGACATCTTCTTGTTACCAAATCCCTATTCACGTGTCATCCCCTTGGCTAACAATCTCTCGCTATGTGATTCCCTAGAAGTACCACTACCAGTCAACTGACTATCAATCAGCTCTTGTTGTAGCATGACAACTTTCATATTCTCAAGGATTAACTCATCCTTCCCATACAAAACAATCTCACAAAAATGCTTAAAGCTAGTAAACAAAGAACATAACAACATAATAGCCAAATCTTCATCATTTATTTTAACATTTATATTATGAAATCCATAACGATATAGTCAAATTTATCAAGATGACTTTTTAAATATTGACCCTCACTTAATTTCAGGTCATAAAGTCGACTATTCAATAGTACCCAATTTGCTACGGACTTTAATATATACAATGACTCAATCTTTAACCACAAGGTAGCTGATTTTCATACTTTTGCCGCTTCTCACAATACCTCATTAGACAAGCATAGTTATATGATAGAGAGCCCCATTAGATCTAATCCTTTAATCTCTCATCCATCATCAATTCTAGCTTGTTTGAATGATCGGATACACCTTTTTCCAATCCACTTGAAATGAAAACTGTTTGCATCTTTAATTTTCATAATCCAAAATTAACGGATTGATTAAATTTATCAATATTGAATTTTGTACTCATCTGTATAACCGGATCTTTTCAACAACGCAACTTTGATACCATATTATTACGAAATTATTATAAATTTTGAGATATCCAAACCAAATCGGAATTAACAAGATTATAAATAATTGAGAATTCAATTATTAAAAGTATAATTAAGAAAAAAATAGAGATATTTATTTGTGTTCTTGTGTAATTATAAGATGATTAAACTAGATAATCAACCAATCATACAAATATATAATTATCTTTGAATGGAGAATTTTTTTTAAAAAAAAAAGTTGGGTCCTACTACTCTCGACGGTTAAGATTTTATTATATCTTCTTTTATTGAAAAAAATATCTTAGGAGACAAAACATCTTTTGAAAATAAAGTAAAAATATAATAAATGTTTAGAAAATATTGGATCGCCTAAGTTTATTTTCTTACTACTAAATTTTATCCAAAACATACTTAAAATTTTATTAAGAATTTTAGTCGATGTTTATTAACACGAGACCTGGTATTTCTCGCAGCAAACCTTTTTACTACGATCAACTGTTTCGGCAGGGTAGGGTATATTCAAAATGAAAGGAAAGAACTAGTAGAATGAATTCCCCGAGCCAAACAGACTTATTAAAACTTGCGGTCTGAATTTGGACACGACCCCGATCTGTCTACAGTCTCTCTATAAGCTGTAACTCGTCCACGTCAACACTCACTTTCTTAAATTCCACGTGTCAGCTCCTCAACTCCCTCAGACAATTGACCCCTCGTTTCCTCACGTACCCTTTTTCTTCTCAGTCTTCATGCCGTATCCAATCCCAGGTGTGTATACTTCCAAATCTATCATCCGTTCCTCGTCTTCTTCCATCCTAAAATTTGCCCAACCAAAAGTACCGATCCTGTTCTCGCCTGTCATCATCTTCTTCCCTCTCTCCCTAAATCAAAGCAACAATAACAAGCACCTGCGATTCCAAACCATGATGAGTTCTTCCATGTCCAATTCTGAAACTCGGTGGGAAGCTTTTCACCAAGTTCCGGGACTAGAATCAAATGAAATTGATGTCATTGCAGAGCAAACATTTCGAAGATACACACATTCATCAGGTTCCAACATAAAGAGAAGCGGAAGTGGTTTGGCGATTGTTTGGTTCAGAAATGATCTGAGGGTTTTAGATAATGAATCTCTTCTCAGGGCCTGGTCTAAGTCTGAAAATGTATTGCCTGTTTATTGCGTTGATCCTCGCCTTTTCCGTACTACTTATAATTTTGGATTCCCCAAAACCGGAGGTACGTATTACATCTTGCCTCTGTTTTCTGTTTTATACCGTACCAAATTAAATTGTTTATATTTCTTCATGCATTGGCAGCATTGAGAGCAAAATTTCTGATACAATGTTTGGCTGACTTGAAGAAGAATCTCAAGTGGGTTGGACTTGACTTGCTGATTCGACATGGGAAACCTGAAGAGATCCTACCTTCTCTTGCAAAAACATATGCAGCTCACACGGTTAAGCACATAGCATAACATCTCACTTCCAATTGACCTCCTGATACATATACATACATACATACATACATACATACATACATATATATATATATATGTATATATGTATGTATGTATATGTATGTATGTATATTATTTCGCTCTCACTTCATACATCTATGCGATCACCTAACTAAAGTCTGGTGCCCGCTTCATCTGACGTTATCATATCAGATATATGCCCAGAAAGAAACTTGCAGCGAAGAGGTGGACGTTGAACGTAGGATCAGTAAAAATCTTCAGAGCGTAGCATTGCCACAATCCAGTAATCCAAACCGCACGAAAACCCCAAAGGTAGAGTTCATATGGGGGACTACTTTGTATCATATTGATGATCTCCCGTTCCCCGCTACAGGTTTGCCTGATGTTTACACGCAATTCAGAAAGGTGAGTTCTTATCCCATGCGTGCATTGATTACTGCTCTATAAAACTGTACTTGTCTTTATGGTGGTTTGTTGGATTTTCTTAATTAGTCTGTTGAGTCGAAGAGTAGTGTCAGAGGCTGTATTAAATTGCCTGCATCACTAGGTCCTGCACCTCTAGTTGATGATTGGGGTGCTATTCCTTCTTTAGATCAGTTGGGACTGCATGATCAAAAGGTATAGTTTCTTATCGACAACCTCTCTGTTTCTTTTACCACATCTGTATATATCTTGAATTGAGCGACGTGATTAACTAGGGCTGAGTTTAATGAATAATCAATCACTACTGAATCGCTGCAGGTTAGCAAGGGCCTAGTTTTTCTTGGGGGTGAGAGAGCATCACTTTGCAGAGTGCATGAGTATATCTGGAAGAAGGTTAGGCAATTTAATGTCGACAAAGTAGTATTTGTATTTCTCTTTCTTCACTTTTGGAAGGATGAGATTAAGTATCTCATGTCGGACCTACTAATGAGTCTCTATGCGCACTATGAATTGGCATGATCAGGATCAATTGAAGATCTATAAAGAGACTAGAAATGGAATGTTGGGGCCTGATTACTCTACTAAGTTCTCTCCGTGGCTGGCGAGCGGAAGCTTATCACCTCGTTTTATTTATGAAGAGGTTGGTTGATTGATGTTATGTAGTTATATTTTTCATGTTATTGCTCAAGTATCTTTCACTTGCCATTAAGATTTATCTCTTACAAAGTAAATTCAGTGTTGCTAACTTTCACTTTAATTCTAGGTCATGAGATATGAGAAAGAAAGGGTGTCAAATGATTCAACCTACTGGTATACATTCACACTCCCCAATCTTTTTTTTCTTTTTTTTTTCGTCATTCTTGTTGACGTGGCGTCCAGAGTATATGCAATGCAGCCACTGCCGCCTCACCCGTTCACTTTTAGATCGACGTTTTAACTTTTTGTGGGTGCCAGGGTTTTGTTTGAGTTGATATGGAGAGATTACTTCAGATTTTTATCAATCAAGTGTGGAAACTCTCTTTTCCACCTGGGTACGTCATGACAATGAAATTATCCTATTTAATTTTTACCACGTTAAATTAATGTTGCACATATTATTAACATTCTGCTGTTTAAAGCGAGTGCTAATTCCTAAAATAAGACCTTGCTTGCGTTTCAATACCTATGTTGCTGTTTTCTTATTTCTCCATCACTGTCTTCGTTTTTAGGTGGGCCTCGGCAGCTGCAGTACAATTGGAGCCAAAACGATGCTCTGTTTGAGTCATGGAGAGAAAGCAGGACAGGGTAGTTAATATTCTCTGACCCTAAGTTTGTAGCAACAGTAAATGTATAATGACCGCAGTATAACATATTTAGCTCTATCATAAACAAAACCCTAAACAATTTTTTAGGTATCCTCTAATTGATGCGAACATGAAGGAGCTATTAACCACGGGCTTCATGTCTAACCGAGGGAGACAGGTATGAATTCGCCCCTGATACTTGCTTGCTACTTGCAAATTAAGTGGTGAAACATTGCTGTTGACCAAGACATTGTGCTCACGTTAAGAATTATATAGTTGGTAATTTATAAACCTGTGGAAGTTCTGATGATTATGAAGACCATTTTTTTTTTTACTTTAATTTTGTCTATATGAATGCCTCTTTTCTTCTTCTTTTTTCCATGCAGATTGTGTGTTCATTTTTGGTTCGAGATATGGGTATTGATTGGCGCATGGGAGGCGAATGGTTTGAGTCTTGTCTCTTAGATTATGATCCATGCTCCAATTATGGCAACTGGACCTACGGAGCTGGTAATTCCTATTCTTCCGTGTTTCTAATCATGCTTGTTTGTGCAGTGGTTCTTGATTCGAGTCAAATAGTTGTATGCCTGTACTGTTGAAAAATATCTCGTAGTGTAGTGGTGTACCATGAATATGATGATGGAAGGGCTCATACTCTGTACGTTTGTGCTGAAGACATGGAGATACTACTAGTAATCAAAGAGTATTCAACTCTTGTGCCTCGCCTCTTCTATAAGATAATAAGATTTGAGAGAAAGAATCACTTATATTTTATTAACCACAAGCACATTCATTTAGAGATAATCACAGCAATAGTAAATATTCTGTTACAATGATTACAGAAGTAATTTGAAACTCAAAAATATTATCATTAACTAACAAGATCAAAGAAGCTGCTGACATTATCAACCTTGACTTTTAGTAACTCCATCACACCCCGCAAGACGGTGGAGGAGAGGACAACGCCAGTGTTGGACATGGGAACTTGATGCCAAGGAGTTGTCAAAGGTTTAGTGAGTAGATCAGCTAGTTGGTGGCTATAAGATATGTGATACTTGAAGCTTCTTTATTGCTACTAAGTCACGAATAAAGTGATAGTCAAAAGTTATATGTTTAATTCGGGAGTGAATATCGGATTAGCGCACAAATAGATAGCACCTACATTATTGGAGTAAATTTGAGGAAGCTAAGAGAGAGAGAAATGCCTAGCTTATGAAGAAATGACAAAATTATTGAATTTCGGTGGCAAGAGATTTTGCGGTGCAATACTTAGCCTTGGCTGAGGATCGAGCAGTAGTCTTTTGTTTTCTAGATACCTAAGAGATAGGATTACATCCAAGGTAAATAATGTATGTAGTCATAGATTTTTGATCAGTACTATCACTAGCCCAATCAGCATCATAGAAGGCATTGAGATGAAGAGAGGATGAGTGATTGAGATGAATGCCATGAAGGATTGTGGATTTTAGATATCTAAGAACACACTTAAGAGCTTAAACGTGAACATCCTGAGGGGTTGCCATATAATGAGAAAGCTTGTTAACAAAGAAGGATATGTCCAGTCGAGTAAGTGTTAAGTACTAAAGTGAGCCCACAAGACAATGGTAGTGGGAAACATCACAAGAAGTAGGAACGTCTAATGGAGCAAGGGAAGTAAAGATATCCATTGGTGATTGGACAAGTTTAGCACCTCGCATGTTTGCCTTGGCCATTAAATCCTGTACATACTTGTGCTGAGTGAGGAACAAACGATGCTTAGTAGGAAGAATTTCAACACTGAAAAAGTAATGAGGGCTTCCAAGATCTATAATACTGAATTTGTGAGCAAGAGCATCTTGAAAACACCACAAAAATGAGAATCATTGCTAGTTAAAAGCCGATCATCAACATAAACCAAAAAATAGGTAGTGACATGTTGATAGCAATAGATGAAGAGAAAGGAAGTAGACTTGGAGTTGGAGAAGCTGTAGGCAATTAAGAAATTTTTCAGAGCTTGATGCTATGCCTGTGACACCTAGTTAAAACCATTCAAAGTCTTTTTGAGATGGCAAATATGATTAGGGCAAGAAGGGTGATGAAAGCCAAGAGGTTGAGACATGTACACCTCTTTAGGAATGATACCATGAAGAAATGCATTATAGACATCCATTTGACAAGTATGCTAATTAGAGGAGAGGCCAATGCAGAGAACAATTTTAATTGTTTGAGGCTTCACAACAACACTAAATGTCACCTTAAAATCAAGATGGGGACGTTGATAAAACCATTTGGCCACTAATCGAGCCTTACATTATAGATGCTTCCATCAACATTTTTAGAGGAGAGGCCAATGCAGAGAACAATTTTAATTGTTTGAGGCTTCACAACAACACTAAATGTCACCTTAAAATCAAGATGGGGACGTTGATAAAACCATTTGGCCACTAATCGAGCCTTACATTATAGATGCTTCCATCAACATTTCTTTTAATCCTAAACACCCATTTGTTACCAATGATGTTATATTTAGGTTTAGGGGAAACAATATCCCAAGTCCCATTAGAGAGTAAAGCTTTGAACTCCTCAAACATAGTTTGCTTCCATTTTATGATTTTAGAGCTCGTGTTACACAAGTAGGTTATACTTTAGGGTAATAGGATATTTGGTGATAGTAAATGCCTTACTTAGTTTGAAAACGTCAGCTTTAGATCGTGTAATCATATGATGGGAGGAATAGAGACACGGATCATCAGGTATAGAATTAGGAGAAGGCTAGGAAGCATTGATAGTAGGGTCAATATGGCAATTTATTAACTAGAACATGGTGTGTGTGTACAGGTAATAGAAGGATTAGTACTTTGAGAATGGGATTTTGATGAGATATAGAGGGGGGGAGAGAGGGGGAAGGATTGAAAGAAATGGAAGACTTATGATGAAAAGGAAGCTTGATGAAGTAGACATCAAGACTTTTCAACAAGATGATAGTGTATGCATTTAGAAGTGCCACTATGTTTAGGTGTGTGGGGAGAAGTTGTGAGATGAGAAATGCCATTATCGGTTAAAATAGGTCAAAATTTTAGAAAATTGCCATAATTATCAGTGTAGAGTGTTTTAATTCTATAATTAATTTTTTTTCAACTAGTGCCTTAAAGGTTTGAAAAATAGAAAGGACGTTCGATTTGAGCTTGATAGGATATAGCCATAAATATTTAGAAAAATGATCAATAGAATGACATAGTAATTAAAATTGTCAATAGATTGGACGGGGGCTAGGCCCCAAACATCTACATATATAATGTGAAGAGGACCAAAGGACTCAAGAGTAGATTGATGGAAAGATAATTTATGACTTGTATTGTGGAAACATTGAGTAGATGGATCAAGAATATTACTAGAAGCAAATACAATGTTACATTTGAAACTGTAAGGGCCATGATAGTTGGATGACCAAGGCGAGCATGTAATTGAGAAAGACTCGGCTAAAGAGAAACATGAGAGTCATGAGGATAGAGATGGCAGGGAAGCCTGTGCACATTATCCTCACTCGGTCCCCTTAAGAGAAGAGCCCTCATGCTTAGCTATTTGACATCAAAATGAGAAGGAAATAATTTAATTGAAACGTGATTAGTTTTATAGAGATGAGATACAAATAATAAATTGGTATTAATCATATGCACATAAAGGATATTGGATACTTTTAGAGGCATGGAAGAGATGGAAATGATAGTAGAACTAGTATGTGAGATAAGCAAACCTTGTCCATCAATGATGTGAACACTCTATGTACTATTGTAAATTGCAGTCAAAGATAGATTGATAAAATCATTTGTAACATGATGAGAAGCCTCATAATCCATAAGCTAATATTTATCAAAGGCAGTTCGAGCAATAGCAATATGTGCAGTAGGTGATTACCACTTAGGGGGATACCCTTTGATCTTTGCACTATGGTCTTTTTTCTCATAGAATTGACAAATGAGAGGAGTAGAGAAGGAATTATTAGAATGTCTTTGGTGTGAGGTATAGTTAACAGGGAATAAACCAAGAAGCCCATAATAATGGCATTTGTAATGTTTTCTTGAAGAAGAGTTACAGTTGACATAGTGGGGAGTGATGGGAGTAGAGCTTCTTTTTCACTATGGTCTTTTTTCTTATAGAATTGACATATGAGAAGAGTAGAGAAGGAATTATCAGCATGTCTTCAGTGTGAGGCACAGTTAATAGGGAATATACCAAGAAGCCCATCATAATGGCATTTGTAATGTTTTCTTGAAGAAGAGTTACGTTTGACATAGTGGGGACTGGGGAGTGATGGGAGTAGAGCTTTGAAGTCGTTCTTCCCGCTGTAAGAACAATTCATAATAGAACAGGACATCAAATAAACCATCGAATGTGATGGGATTTTCCTAAGCATGAATAGAAGCAATTAACTCTCTAAAAGATGGACCAAGGCCATTAAGAGTATAAATTACAATATCAAGGTTCTCAAGTGGAGGACTAATAAGAGATTATTCACTAGCAAGTCTCTTCATTGAATTGAGATAATCAGTTACCAATGATGTGCCTTTGTTGATGGAAGAAAAACTCTCCTTGAGAGACATGATTCTAGAGAGGGTTCAATTTGCATAGGCATTTTGAAGTTTTGCCTAAGCTTCAGCTAAAATATCTGCTAAATTCATGATGCTTCAAGCATCACTTTCATAAGAGATGAGAATAGCAAGATAGAAAAGTTGATCTTAGCATACCCAATACAGGTGGGTAGGATTGGGTATTTCTTCATCGTCTTGAATTATGGTTGGAGAAGGATAAGGTTGGGATCCATTGATATAGCCAATGAGATCATTATCGATGATGATGGATTTGAATTACTTATACCGTATAGGATAATTGGTTCCATTAATTTTGAAGGGTAAATGAGTGAGTGTGTTACGCTTTTGAAGCTCTGATACCAGATAAGATAATAATATTTGAGAGAAAGAATCGCTTATATTTTTTTGACAGAAAGTACTTTTATTTATAGATAATCCTAGTAGTAGTAAATATTCTATTACAATAAATATAAAAGTAATTTGAAACTCAAAAATATTATCCATAACTAACAAGATCAAAGAAGATGCTGACATTGTCAACCTTAACTTTCGGTAAAACTGCAACATCTTCTAACGATCATTTTGTCCCAAGGATTTACCAAAATATCATGAAAACAAGTTTTTGTTGTTTCATTTTATTTTTCCTAATCAAAGATTTGTACCAAAATTGTATAGAACTAATATAATTGAATTAAAATTTTCCTACTATGTATCGTGCTTTTCACTCATAGATGGTAAATACTAATGTGTTGCTACATATTTGGTAGTAGCTCTTTGGATAAATTATTATTCTTTTCTTAGAAGTCCTTCCATTTAGATTTCTTAGAACTTAATCAATTGAGATTTTATTGTTATTTTCCCTTTGAAAATAGGAGTTGGGAGCGATCCTAGGGAAGACCGTTATTTTAGCATTCCAAAGCAGGTAAATATATGTTGCAACTCACTTCCATACAATCTTTCAGTCATACATTGCCCTCTTCATTGCATAAATACATGTATATATTGTTATAGTGAATTCCTTTGAAGCATATAATATTGAAGGATGATTTTTGATTTTATGATGCTTTCACTCTATTTCTCTCTACAGGCTCAGGCATATGATCCTGAAGGAATATATGTGGCCTACTGGTTGCCAGAGTTACGAAGATTACCAAGAGATAAACGAAATTTCCCTGGAATGTCCTACATCAAGCCCACAATCCCTTTGAAATTTGGAAACAATGGAAAGCATCATGGCAATGAGAAAGGCCCTTCTACGAGAGCAGTAAGACAAGGTCAATTCCGGGAAAAATGAAATGGCATGAAGGGTTGATAACTTAAAGTACATTATGTGCTTAGGAAGAGGTATCTTTCCCATTAAATAATTTAGGGAAAGTGCACTCCACTTTTTTTTTATTATTTTTAGATGTATTTCTCATTTTGTATCTAGGTTGCTAAAGCTATATTATCCAACATTGTTTAATGGTTAAAGTATATCACAAATAGAAAATATAGCCATTTGATTTTCTTTTGTTATGTTTAGGCCCTACTTGTCCATTATAAATTAGAGGAAGTTGATAAAGACTCCATCTAATGGTTCACAATCGTGATGTTAAATGAATCTCTATTGAGCGATTTGTATTTATCACATTAAACAGGGTTCATTTGATAATTCATACTAGTCACGCCCAGTGAGTTCCACCAGGAATTTCAAGATATTCTCACCTACGGATATTTAATATGAACCTCCAAAGCATACACATCTGGAAGATCCCTGATATAATTGTCTAAAAAAGGTCCTCACGACACCTAATAATTAGTTAAAGAGTGAAGGATTTATCCTTTATATAAAATCTCAAGATATCCTCATAGAAATTGATGTGGGCCACATCTGAAGGTCACTATAGTTTCCTAATTGGTATAGTTGGGTAGGGAAAGAGAGTATGACTCGTGTAAGTAATTAGAAAGAATTTGTGGCTAAAGGTGAGAGTTGTGTAGCTTATGTAGCTAAAGGTACCTAAGATGATTGTGTTGTGTGACAAATAAGGGATTATATTATGCATGCTAGGTGGTTAGGTTAGCCATGCAACGAAAGAAGGGGGGAGTTAGGTGGGTGATGCAATGAAAGGTGTATAGAATTAGATCATATGCCAAGAATATTTTTGATTAAAACAAGGATGCAAGAAAAACACTTCTATTGGTTTTACTTGAGAAAAGTACTTTTTTATATAATTAATTATAAAAGTTATACTAGATTAATCATTAATATTTTATTTTACTTTTTAAAAGCTATTTTTTAAATTAGTTACTTAAAACTACTTGTGTATGTCAAAGTAAAAATAAAATAGATCTAAGATAATTTACTTCTTAATCAAAATTACTTTTTAGATGCGACACTTTTGTAATTTTATTAAAAAGGTTGTTTAAACCCCCTCTCACATAGAAGAATCACTTATGCCTCTGACTTATTTATCCTATAATCTATTCCTCTATTTGAGCCCAATATTATGTATGACTTTGTCTATTGATCTTGCCTCCACCTCATTTGAGTCTTCTACATCTATTGATTTCAACATCCATCACTCCCATCACAATAAAAGTTTAAGGAGATAAAGGGAATTGCAAATTGGAATAATGGTCACATCAACGAGTTTTACAGGTTTTTGTGCATCTTTAATTTTGATATGTTATATCCCTTTTGTTTTGTAATTTTTTTTCTAAATTCATCTTGTTTTTTTTTTTAGATTTTGGGGGGTTTTGGTTTTATTGCTACTTTGAATTTGTAGGAGTTGTGGTTTTCTACTACTTTGATCCCATTTGATTTTGGGTTTTTCATGTTCAATTTATATTTTTTTAGGTGAATTCAACGAGTTTTCCCTCTCAAATTTGGTCAAGGACTACCCAAATACAAATTGTTCTAGAAAATTATTTCCATCATTGTATCTAGTGGGGCACCTTTGGTATATTCCCAACTTGTTCAAAAATGGAATAAGTGATGGGAACTTCCTCATTGATGCTTCTACCTTTCTTCTTGGTTGTTGTGGTATCTTCTCTTTGATTTGTCTAATGCTTAAAAACATTTCTTTCCCTTGTTTTTTTTGTTGTTTTTTGTCCTAGTTGATTGACCAAGTTTCCGACCTTCTCTTTTCCACTTCCCACATTTTTTCAGAGGTTCCCATTGCGAATTTTAGTGGTTGTAGAGTTTGTTTTCTAGCGATAGTGGCCTTGATTGTTTCTTTCTAGGCCTTTAACACTATCTCTACTCATTTTTCATATGCTTTATTAGTTCCTTATTTTTGGGATTATAGTTTTTTGGTCATGAAATTCTACATGGATGTCTTAGAGAATTACCGTCTTTGACTTCACTTCCATATTTACTTTAATTTTTTGGCTTGATAAAGCCTCCTCCTCGAATCTAATCTATTTTTTTTATATCTGTTCCTGAGACCTCAAATTTTGTAGTAGTATAATGTTGTTTCATTATATTGTTACCCATCCATGTAATCCTATGTCTTTTTCACAAAGGGAGTGCCTATACAAATACACTATAAAGAGGCCTAATGTTCATATGTTCTAGTTTAAACTCCTCATACATCACTATGTCCCACTCGGACACATTCATCACAGTAACATTTTTATTTGTCATATTTCAATCAAATCCTCATCAACTTAGCTTTGCCAAATTGGATTTTAAGGTGGGGTATGAGGGTTCTATCAACTCTTATTCGAGCTCTAACTGAAATAAAGTTATTAATTCATCCATTTTTAGTATGATGTTATTATTGTTTTTCTTTGTCAGTAACATGATAATAGTCTCATCTTTTGCTAGGTCTAGATTATCTATCTCCAAGCATGTGTGTTTTGCTCCTTAACCTTATTGATTAGATAGCTTTAAATCTAATCTATCCTTATATGTATAGTATATATATATATCGTTTGCATTCATCTCATGATTACCTGTACATATGCATAGGTCCTTTTGGTCTATTAAAAATACCTATCACCTTTGTTCTATAGCTAATTACTTGTCACCTTCCACTAAAAGTAGAGTACCAATTTGTACCATAGCTATTTAATATGGATATAACTTTCTCTAAATCAAAATATGTATAGAAAGATAGATAAATAGGTGTTGAAGGGTAAGGGGGTTGGTGCAGTGAAAGAAAGCGTCGATACGTACAACATGCTTATGAAAAAAAAACTACATGTATATGCTTATCTTCCCAAAATTATTTTAATTTGATAATATTGGGTATTAATAAACTCATTTTATTTGTGGTCTGAAAGCTTAAAATTAAGTCACACACACACATATATATAGTAATACAGAGAAAAATAACGAGATACTACTACTATATTAGTAGTTGCTGCTAGCACTATAAAAATGTCCTCTCTCTCAATCTCTATATGTGACCCTTGGTGTAACACCTCGATTTTTAAACCAAAAAGCTTCATTTTAAACTGGAAGCATTTAAGAAAAATGTTAGGTGCTACCATCGTAATTGATATAAGTATGGCTTGCCCAACCATTCTTAAATCAATGGCAAGGATAAAATATCATTCATAGTAAAACAAGGAAATTAGAAATGGAAGAACTTTTATAAATACAATAAAAGTTTGGAGGATAAATCCAAATTACAATAACAAAATACCAACTAAGGAATAGCATTCAAAAAGGTATCTAGGTAAATACATCAACCAGAAAACATGACTCTACGCCCATAACTGTAACACCCCAAAACTCACTATTTTTTTTAAAGCGGAAGTAATTAAAATACTTAATTTAAAACCCGTGAATTCTGGAGATGTTACCGCCACACTTAGTACCAGACCAGTTCATTCCTACGATTCCGGTACCAAGTGCTAAGGCTAAAAGAACACTCTTAATAATACCATTAATAATCCAAATTTATAAAAAGGAGAATCAGAGCACGCATAAGTCTTATATAATTCAAAATACTAGCTATTATTTTTCCAGATAATAACTAACAACATTAATAAAATTGTTTCTGCAACTCAAACATAATAAAAGTTAACATGAATCATAAATTAAAAGGGAAAACGGCCACATCACTCTAGGGTTTGATCCAACCCAAAAAGCACTCCACCCCTCCTGATGTCCCATAGACATCGATAGCGTCAAAGTAAGTGCCTCCTACCTGCAACAGATCAGATGGGTCTTCTGCTCGTGGGAATGAGCAGCACCCATGAAATGGGTGATCAGTACGCTACGTACTGAGTAAGGTAACCGAGTACTAAGGCCAACACATAAGCACATAATCCATGAAGACTATTAACAGGGCATAAACACCAACACAATAACATAAAGGCAAATGAACGACTAAGTAAAAATGCCAAGATCCAATATAGTTTAGATTAATTACTTCATCAATCATTTATCGGGATATTTTTACACCATGCTCTTTATCAAGTCCATAGGAGTATGGGAATCCCACTATTTTAGTCGGTGGATCGGTCATGAGGGTAACATACCCTGCCACTATTATATGCCGGTGGATCGGTCTAGCCCCTTTATCGTACGATGTTCCACTGTAAGTAATTAGTGTCTTCCCAAATCTTAACAACATATATAGTTTGGTTTGTTGAGCTTGAGATCCCCCACTATTATATCCGGTGGATCGGTTGTGAGGGTACATGCCCTGCCACTATTATAGCCGGTGGATCGGTCACGAGGGAAATATTTCCTGCCACTATTTTAGCCGGTGGATCGGTCTGGGCCCAGCTCAACATCTTCCACTTTACGTAATTAATGTTTTAAGTATCTTATTCAGATGTTCATTTCAAGACATGCAAATCAGGTTCCTACTATGCTTACTCCTCAACTCAGGTTAACCACTTCAACCCTAGTTAATCATCCCACCATAATTAACCATGACATACCCTAATACCCCTACAAACCCTAGCTGCCATGCAAACCCTAACTCCACGTAAACCACACTCTTATGCAAACACTAGCTCCACGTGACCCACGTTCCATGCAAACCTTAGTTCCCATGTAAACCCTAACTCCATGTAGCTCCCATGCAAATCCTAACTCCACGTAAACCACGCTTCTATGCAAACCTTAGCTCCCATGCAAAACCTAACTAGCCCTAACTCCACGTAAATCACGCTTCTATGCAAAACCTAGCTCCCATATAAACCCTAACTCCATGTAAACCACGCTTCTATGCAAACCTTAGCTCCCATGCAAACCCTAACTCCACGTAAACCACGCTTCTATGCAAACCCTAGCTCCCATGAAAACCCTAACTCCATGTGATCCACGCTTCCATGCAAATCCTAACTCCTATGCAAACCTTAACACCATGCAATTTCATACAAAACCTTACACCATACCATTCCATGCAAAACCCTAACACCATGCCATTTCATGCAAAACCCTAACACCATACCATTTCATGCAAGACCCTAACACCATATTGTTACACTCCCCATCATTATTTTACAACCCTAACATGCATGTCTTAAGGCCATATCATACAATAATAGTAACACAATTATACACATAATTCGCATGCCACAATTTATTCATACTAACATACCTCAACTCCATAATCATGCTGTATTAATAACAATTATACAATATTCACATGAAATACACTATAATTAATATCACATGGCATGCATAGCATAGAGTCACATAATACACATATGACCTTAGCGCCCCTTACCTAAAATGTCACAAGTCTTGGCACATGCTCCTATTCCACTTAAGGGATTTGACTGGATTCACCTATTATATAAAAATATATTAGAATTAGGCTCCCTCCTAAAATTTTATTATTCTCTAACTTATCCTAAGATTTGGTTTTTAATTAAAAATAATGTTACACTATAATTAACCATACAAAATATTACTTAAAAATACAAATAAATCAGTATTTTCATTCGAAATGAGTGGTGATATAAGGGTTTCTACCCTTCACCAAAATAGTATTAGTAATAGTAGTAGTAGTAGTAGTAGTAGTAATAATAATAATAATAGAAGTAAAATATTATTAATAATGCTCTTATTAGTAGAATATTAATATTAATAATAATATAAGTCTTAAAATTACAAGGTGGCTTTCAAAAACACCCCATTTAATAATAATACTATTTGATAATGGTGATAATGATATTAATACTATATATATATTTATAATATAAAAGTTAATAAGGATAATAATAGTAATATAATTAGTAATAATGTTAAAAATGCTAATAATAGTAATAAAAAGCAAGGGTGTGAAACCTAATTAAAATTTAATGTCTCGGCTCCCATTGAATAATAATAATATTAATATTATTAATAAACATGTAATAATTCCATTAAATAACTAAAATTTGAGAATAATAATTTATCTAACTCAAGAATACTCCCAAACCTGCCAACAAAATTTATCAATTAAGTTACAGTTGATAATAATAATAATAATTATTATAATATTAATAATTAAAATCGAATTGACATTAAAAATTCGGATAAAAGTAGAATAATTCTCAATAAATCGAAAGGAAGGGTTAAGAAGGTCTAGGGTTTCACCTTGAGTTGGTGGGGATGGGTGGCACCGACAGTGGTGCACGGCGGTGGCCGGAGAAGTGATCTAAAGGGGGCGAAAATGAAGAAAAAGAGGGAAGGGGAAGGAGAAAAAAGAAAAGAAGATTATGGGTCGGTGGAGGAGAATAAGTAGGAGTTCTTGGGTGGTTCAGAGGGCAGTAGAAGTGGCGGATGTGGTGGTGGATGGTGGTTTAAAGGTTTCGAGGGAAAATTCTGGCGAGAGGAATATGAAACTTTGCATGGTTATGGAGGCCCGTATGAGAAGAATCGAAGGTTACGAATGGTTTGATTAATTAGTGGGTGTTGCAGGGAAGAGTTTGGGAGGAAGAAGAGGCGGCGAGATTGGCTAATGGTGGAGAACAGTGAGTCTAAAGTTGCGGTGGCGCACAGGTTGTACTTAGGGTTTTCGGGGAAAAAAGTCTCAAAATTGGGCCATACGAGGGGTATTTATAATGGTAGAGGGTAGGCTCGAGTTCTGGAGGTTACTGGGAGGTCAAAGCCGGTGAGAAAATGGGGTGGTTATGGTGTTGATCTGTCAGCATGATTTCAAATCATGCTTAACCTTCGTAAGGGAAAATGGGGGCAAACGTGGGGAAGAAAAGGGGAGTGGAGTAGTTCAAGTTGGAGTGTGCGTCGAGGGGAAGAGAATGGGCGGGAGAAAGGCTAGTCACGACATGTGTGGCCAGCGGTGCCATTTAAAGGGTGGAGGTTGCAGGTCCAGCGATGGAGGAGAAAGGAGGAAGAAGGAAGGAGGTGAGCCGACGTTCGGGGGAAATGAAAGAAAAGAAAAAGAAAGGGGGAACCGGGCCGGTCAGCTGCTGTTATAAGGTCTTTAATGAAACACGGCGTCCCGGGGCAATAAGGAACAAAATGCCACGTTGGAAGAATGAAGAAAAGGAGGAGCGGCGTTGAGCCGGTGCGAAGGAAGAAGAAGAAGGAAAGAGGGGAACCGAGCGGTTTAGGAAAAGAAAAGAAAGAAAAAGGAAGGAACCGGGCCGGGCGCGAGGTGAGGGTATGACTTAAATGAAACGATGCATTTTGGGGATAAAAGGGAAGAAACGCAGTGCGCCAGCTGCCGAAGGATTAAAAGAAAGAGTCGGGAGTGGGCCGCGAACGAAGGAAGAGAGGGGCGAGGGATCTGGGCCATTGGAATGGCCTAGGTCGGGGACGAGGTAAGGAAGAAAGAAAAAGAAGGAAGAAGAAAGAAAAAGAAGGAAGAGGAAAGAAAAAGGCAAAAAGGCAAAAAGGGGAAAGAGAAAAATAATTAAGTTGGGTATTTAAATTAATTAAAATATTTGGGATATTTAAAAATAATAATATTTAAATCCCTTTTTAGGCTAAATTAGGATTTTCAAAAGATTTTCCAAAAAATCCATTTTAATTAGCAAATCACTCTAATTTTAATAAGTTGAAATATTTATACAATTCCTATTAATTTGAAACTATTTTCTCCCTCTTATTTTAAATAAAATGATTTATTTAATTAATTTTTAAAATAAAATCCTTAATTAGTTAAAATACTCAAATTTTCTCTAATTAAAATACTTATAAATTTCTTATTAATTTTCCCTAATTAATTTCCTTTTTATTTTAATAAAAATAACTTACTTAATTAATTTTCATAATAAAATCTTATTTAATAATAAATAATAAAATTAGAATTTTTGGGGCATTTCAATAACCCTGATACCAAGTGACTCCTTCATATATATCTCATCAAAAGCTACAAACTTATCCAATGGGTCAGCCTCAACTTGTATAAATACATCTAGGTTGTCTATGTATTATCCAAAAAATTTACTTAGCTTCATCCCACATCATTAATACCTTAATTTGATTCTAATATCAACAAATCTTATGCTAGCCTTAACCTAACTCCTTAATCTCAAAGCTTTGACCAAATCCAAAACCTTGGCTTCGATAAACAGTAATTTGTAAATCAAAATAAAAACCCGCTAAAATCTCTACTAATCCTAATTACTTGGCTAATCGAAAATCACCCTAAAGTAATCCACCAATCCTTTTCTTTTTCTTTTTCTTTTTTTTTTCTTTCTTCTCCTCCTCCCACCAACCTCAAGCTTCACTTTTGAATTGTTGCAACTTGCACTTGCAACTTACACCACCACTTGCACCATAAACCATCACCTTTCTCCTTCTTTTTCTCCTTTTCCCATCTCTACAAACTTGCACACCACCCCCTTTTCATATTTACGCAACATCTAAATATAACCATCACCACCCTCACCCTACATCTACTACACTACCCCTAACCATTCTCTGCAACTGTCACCATCATCATCACCTTGCAGCTACACTGTCACCATCATCGCCATTGCACACCACCCCCTTTTTCTTTTCTTCCTCCCCAAATCACACCACACACGCACACATGTATATATATACTTCACACTCTCCTTCTATCTCTTTGGTTTTGCCTCATTCTGCCCATCTTTGTATCAAAGAGTTGTTGTCGGAGCTCCCTCTTCCTTCTCCTTTCCTCATTCTCTCTTTTCTTCTCTTCTTCATCCTTCTTTCCCTATTACCATTTCCACCACTATACACCACCTCAGCCACCACTCACCGCCCTTTGGCCAATGGACCAACCACCAAGGTCACCCCAACCTTCCCCCTAGCCATCGCCGTCCATCACTGCCGACCACCACCTCTTTTCCCTTCTTCTTCCTCTCATGTGTTGTAGCATTTCAGAGTGCATGGCCTGTGCACCGCTTGTTGCACGACCATGCAATACTTAAAATCTCCTACTGCATAGTCGTGCAACCTTTGCACCGCCTCGCCATGTGTCTTTTCTCCTCTTGACCTATTGCTTTACAACTATGCAACATTAACACCCCAGAATTCACTACTTTTTTTTTTAAATGGAAGAATTTTAAATTAAAACCCTTGAATTCTAGGGATGTTACTTCCACACTTAGTACCAAACCGGTTCTCTCCAACCGTTTCAGTACCAAGTGCTAAGTCTAAAAAATAAAAGTAATAATCAATTATAAATTAAGACCATCCAAATTCCAAATAAGCAATAAACGGTTGTAAAACAAAAATCAGAGTACGCATAAAGGATTATTATTAAAATTAAAAGGATAAATAGCTTACAACTGATAAAATATTAACAAAAGGAAATAGAATCACATAAAGACTGAAATATGGCTACAACTCTCTCGAACTTGGAACCAAAACATGCTCAACCATCAGCCCCGACTGATATATCGCCCACCTGCACAAAGTCAGAAGGGCATACTACTCGTGGGAATGAGCAACACCCATGAAAAGGGTGATCAGTACGCTAGGTACTGAGCAAGGTAACCAAGCACTAAGGCCAACACATAAGCACATAATCCATGCAGAATAATAACAGGGCATAATCACCAACACAATAACATAAAGGCAAATGAACGATCAGGTGAAAATGCCAAGATCTAATATAGTTTAGATTAATTACTTCATTAATCCTTTATCGAAATATTTTCACACCATGCTCTTTATCAAGTCCATACGAGTACGGGAACCCACCTATTTTTGCCGGTGGATAGGTCTCTAGGACATTTTGGCTCCTAGCCACTATTATAGCCGGTGGATCGGTCACTTAGGGTACATGCCCTACCACTATTATATGCCGGTGGATCTGTCTAGCCCCTTCTTGCACGGTGTTCCACTGTAAGTCATTAGTGTCTTCCCACATCTTAACACCATATATGGTTTGGTTTGTTGAGCTCAGGATCCCCCGCTATTTTAGCCAGTGGATCGGTCACTAGGGTAACATACCCTACCACTATTATGCTGGTAGATCGGTCTCCAGGCTACCGCAGTACCTGACCACTATTATGCTGATGGATCGGTCTCCAGGCTACCGCAGTACCTGGCCACTATTATGCCGGTGGATCGGTCTGGGCCCGACTCAACATCTTTCACTTTACGTAATTAATGTTTTAAGTATCTTATTCAAAATCTTTCACCCTAAACATGCGTGAATCATTACACATCACAAATCATAAATTCTACCATCATAATTATATTTTAATCACCCATTATACATGATACAACAAAAACCCTCAACAGCCACACTAAACCCTAATTAACCACAACAAACCATAGTTCACCACTCCAAACCCTATTTAACCATAACAACCATAATTAGCCATTCCAAACCTTAGTTAATCACAAAAAAAACCACAATCAACCACTCTAACCCTAGTTAATCACAACAACCCATAGATAATCACTCCAAACCCTGATTCAGTCTCCTCCATACCCTTATATTGCTCCACGTACTATTTTTCACCTCAAGTGTTTAAACACCCAAACAATGCTTACATTACCTTCCTCACATCACAAATCAACATTCCATATGTAAATTTCACTCCCATGCAGACTTTACACATCCCATGCAACCTTTCGAACTTTTTATGCAAACCCTAAGCTCCCATAAGAAACCCTAGATTCAACCATGTAAACCCCAAATCCATCCATACAAAACTCTAGATTAGATTCTTCCATGCAACATCATAAAATCCTCCATGAAAAACCCTAGATCCATCCATACAAAACCCTAACTTTAATCCACACAAAACCAAAGATTCATCCTTGCCAAACCCTAGATTCAGACCATATAAAACCCAAATATTCATCCATACCAAACCCTAAATGCAAACCATATACAACCAAAGATTCATCCATACCAAACCCTAAAATCAAAACATACAAAACCCAAGGATTCATCCTTACCAAACCCTAAATTCAAACCATATAAAACCAAAGATTCATCCATACAAAACCCTACATTAGATCCTCCCATACAAAACTATAAATTAGATTCTCCCATATAACATCATAAATTACATTCTCCTATACAACATCATAAATTAGATTCTCCCATATAAAACATAGATTAGATTCTCCTATACAAAACATAGATTAGATTCTCCCATATAAAACCATCAATTAGATTTCCCACATAAAACTATGCAGAACCATAAATTAGACTCTCCTATACAAAACCATAAATTAGACTCTCTCATATAACACTATAAATTACATTGTTCCACACGAAACCCTAAATTTTCCATTTTATTCCTCCACTCATAGATCATTAAAATACTTAGGTCAACTCACATCCCTTGGTAAACTTCTTTCCCCCATTCTCCTTTTTCATCCTTTCTCCCACACAAACCACATCAACATCCTCACATGCATGTCTTATAGGGTCACAACACATATCATCACATATACATAATACACATGCCGTGCAAATACACGAAAACATACTTCAACTCCACATCATACCACATACGACATAATTAATAATAATAAACATAAGATGCATAGCATGTGAAGCACATAATGCATATAAACACACAAAAGGCCTTAGTAACACCCTTACTTGAAATGACACAGGTCTTGGAGCTCGCTCCTACGCCTCCTTAGGGCTTTGAAAAAATAATAACATATTAATAAAAATCACATTAACAAATTTCTAACTTTACTAAAGATATAAGAAATAATAGAAATATTATAAAAGTTGATAATATAGGGTTAAAGACTTTACCCTAATAATAATAATAATAATGATACTAAAATAATAATAGCAAAGATACTGAAAATAATATCAATGAGAATATATATAAGAAAAATAATAATAGTAACAATAATAATAATAAGTACATTATTCTAAAACAAAGTGAAATAAGGGCTTCGGCCCCTTTACCAAAATAATACTAATAATAGCAATAATAATAATAATAATAATAATAATAATAATAATAATAATAATAATAATAATAATAATAATAATAATAATAATAATAACAATAATAGTAATAATAGCAAAACTAATAGTAGAGTAGTTATAATATTAATAAAGGAATAATAATAGTAGTAATTCAAAATAGTAAAAATAAAAATAATTATAATATAATAATAATAACATATTAATATTAATAATAGTAATAATAGAAATAATAAGAAGAAGAATAATAAAATTGAATTAAAAGTATAATAGGGCTTCAGCCCTCAACAAAAATAATAATCAAGACATTAATATTGATAATAATAATAATACATATTAAAAATATAAATATTAATAATAGTAATAATAGTAGTATTTATATTCAAATAAATGAAATAAAATAAATTAAGGCTTGTAAAAATAAGGAAAAGGGTTGAGAGGGTCTAGGGTTCAACCTTAGGCTGGTGGGGATAAGTGGCACCGGTAGTGGTTCAACGCGGTGCTTCGAAAAAGGGAAGAAAAGAGTAAAAGTTGAATGCGGGAAAAAGATAGGGAGAATGAAAGTGGGGGTTGGGGTGATTATGGTTTCCTAGAAGGAGAGGGATAGAATAATGGTGGCGATGCAGCCAAAGGTGGCAACGCACGGCGGCGACGGTGGTGGCCGAAAGAGGAAGAAGAAGAGAAAGAGAGAAGGAGAGGGAGGGAGAGGAAAAGAAAGGCAGGGGAAGATAGAGGGTGGTCTACATAAGAGAATGGGAGGTGAAAGGAGCGGTAGAAGCGGCGAAAATAGTGGCTAAGGGCAGTTCGAAAGGCGACGGAGGCAGAAAATAGGGCTACTTGAGAAGATAACTTTACACGCCCGAGGTGGCTTGTGCAAGAAGAATCGAGGGATAAGGGAGGTTTAGGTAGTTAGAGGGTAGTGCAAGGATGAGTTGGGTGGCCAGAATGGGCGGCGAAGTTGGCCAGAGGCGGCGAATGAGGCGTCTAAAGGGGCGGTGGTGGCAAGGTCGGGAAATTTTGGGTTTCAGGGAAAATCTTGGTTGCAGACTGGGTAGGGGGTATTTATAGGAGGAAAAAAGGTGGCTTAAGTCAAAGGGGAAGAACGGGAGGATCGGTAGGTCATTTGGGCTCGCCAGTGGCGACGGTTGCCGACGAAATTAAAAAAAAACGTGGTAGGCAGTTGGCTGAAAAAAGGGAAATGGGTAGGCAAGTGTGGTTGATGAGTATAGGGGGAGGTGGGTAACAATCGTGCATAGTCGCCGCTGAAATTTTCGGCTGATCGGAAGGAGTTGCAGGTATGCGGCATCGGGGAAGAAGAAAGAAGGAGGGGGAAGAAAGGTGGGTTGGACCGACGATTCGGGGGAAAGAAAAGAAGGAAAAGAAAAGGGAGGAGACTGATCGGTCGACCCGAGGGCTAAGGTACTTAAATCAAATGACGTGTAGCGATGGTTAAAATAAATAAAACGCAGCGCTAGGACGAAAAGGAGAAGGGGGACGGCTACACGGGCTAGGCTAGCCAAAGGAAAGGAAAAGAAGGATTGGGCCGCAGGAAGGCAGGCCCAATCGGGGGAGGGAAAAAATAGGAAAGAAAAGGAAAAGGATGAAAGAAAGAAAAAGGAAAGAAAAAGGAAGAAAGAAAAGGAAAATGGAAAAGAGAAAAAGAAAAAATAGTGGGTTGGGTTAATTAAATTAAATAGAATATTTGGAATATTTAAAAATAATAATATTTAAATCCCTTTTTAGACTAATTAAGGAAATGCATCAAGCATTATGGCATAAGAAGATGTAGAAGAAAGGAAAAGGAAAAAGAAGAAAGAAAAAGAAGAAGGGAAAAAGAAAAGGAAAAAGTGAAAAAGATTTGAGGTTAGTTTTAGATAAATTTTTGATTAGGTAAGATTAATGATATAAATTTACTAGAATTATGATTGGGTTACAAAATATAATTCAGTAAGGTCACCAATTTGGATTAGGTTAAGATTTTGAGATTAAGGAATTTGGTTAAGGCTAAAATAAGATTTTATTGAGATTAGAATCAAATTAGGGTATTAATTATACACAATTAGGTTTAGAAAAATTTTGGGATATTACATTACTACCCCTTTAAAAGAGACTTTGTCCCCGAAGTTAGCAAGTTTAGGTAAGGGAAGAAGAGGAAAAAGGATGTAAGGAAAGCAATCTCTGTAGTCAAACCTATTGAAGTTGTTACTATACTTCCTAGGAATTCCCCCTTAAAAGAGAGAAAACCCCAAAACCTAACACACTTGAGCTAAAGAGCTTGGGATGCATCTCATGCATGTCCTACTCGATATCCAAAGTTGCTTTCTCAGCTCTATGGTAGCTCCAAAGAATCTTCATGAGTGATAATGAGTTTGTATAAGTCTATTGAATCTTGGTGTAGAGAATCCATAAAGGTCTCTCCTTGTAGGTTAAATAATCATTTAGCTTGATCTCATCTCGCCTGATCACATGGGACGGATCTACGATGTAATTCCTTAGTTGAAAAATGTAGAAGAATTTATGAAATACTCAAGCTAACTCTTGTGGAAGCGCTAGGTGATATATAACCTCATCAATCCTAGGAAACTCAAATGGACTCATATAATTTGGGCTCAGAATACCCTTTCGACAAAATCTATCTAGCCCCTTAGGAGGTGGAACTCTCAACAAAATTATATCCCATAGTTTGAATCCATTGCTGCAATGTCTTTGATCTATGTGGCTCTTCTGATGATTGTGAGCTGTTCTCATCCTATCTTGACTTAATCAAACATGCTGAGTTGTTTCCACAATCATCTCCTGTCCAAGTACAACAGTCTTGCTGATGTCACTCCAACATAATGGTGTTTGAAATTTATTTCAATATAATGCTTCAAAAGATGTCATCTCTATGCTAGCATAATAATTGTTGTTATAAGAGAACTCAACCAAATTTAGATGATCTTTCCAACAACATCAAAAATCCAAAACATAAGCCCATAGTATATCCTCTAAAGTCTAATTTATCCTCTTATTTATAGTTAGATGGAAGACGATGCTCATCCTCAATCTCATGCCCATATGTAATACCCCAAGACTTTTTTTAGGATTTAGGAATAAAATAAGGTATTACAGGATATGGTATAATTATATATACCATTTCTAATAGAATAATATTATAATAATAAATTATGGTCATAAAATATTAAAAATGATGTAGGGATCTAATTAGTTGAGGCTGAATATATTTGTTAACCTAAGATAAATTATAAGTAAATTATAATAATATTTCTTGAATTAATAAAAATTATTTTATTATTATTATTAATAATTTTTATTATTCCTAAAACTCCAAAAATATAAAACCACCCTACCACCAATTTTTTTTTTCTATTTCCTTTTTTCTTTCCCATTATCTTCCTCTTATTCTATTTTTCTTCCTTTCATTTTTTTTAACTTCCTTTCCCCTTCCCTTGGCCGATTGGGTTGCCCCTAGTGGCAGCCCACTCCTTCCCCTTCCCCATCTTTTCTTTCCTTTCCCCTAGCCTAACTTTCCTTTTTTTTTTCCCTTTCTTTCCCCCCAAATAGCCAGCCTTGGTGGGCCACTTCCCTCTATTTTCCCTTTTCCTCCCCTTCTTTTTCTCTTCTCTTCCCTTCTGCCTCTATCTCCTTTCTTCTCCCTGATCGTAGATGTTGCGCAATACTGCTTCATAGCTCCCCCATCCATTCTCCTTTCCTCATTTGGACTTGTAAGGCATGGAACAGGAATTATCTTACATGGTCCCTCTCCCTCCAACAAGCCCTTATCCCTTCACCTGCCCCTACACCTCCTATGAAAGCCTACCCCTATCGTATAGTTATGCTAACTTGCACGCCGGCTGGTAGCCAACCACCCCCTTCCCTTATCTTCTTCCCTCTCTTGTCCATTTCCTCCAACAAATTTTCCTTTAAATACCCTCCCCACTCCCTTATTTTCTCTCTTTTTCTCTGCCATTCAACCTCCCCTAGCCTTACTCGCACCACCCAATCAGCTGCAGCTACCACCACCACAAAATCACGCCATTGTTGCCACACCCTCTTTTCCTCTTCCCCGCATCATCTTCGACCCAACAAACCATTACCTTGCCCCTCCTTCTTCTTCCCTAAATTATCCTCCACCCAAAAAACCACTCCTTTTCCCCTCCCATCACCACCTACGCTGCCCTGTGATGTTGCAACAACAACAACCACCATCCTCCCCGCCTCCCTTCCTTCCTATAAAACCCTCCCCTACCTTACCACACCACCACATCCCTTTTATTTCACCTCCTTCTCCTCTTATCTCTTTTTCTCCACTTAACCACTGCCACTACCACCATCGCGTGCCACCGTCATGAGGCTACCACCACCATCACAAACACCTGACCTAAGAAACCCTACCACTTAGGAAACCCTAAATCCCCTCCTCTTTTTATTACCCTAAACTCCTTCTTTTTACACCACCACCACCATACACCGTCGCCACCACCTATAGCGCCACCGTTGTTGCCCCTTACCTATTATCCCTTATGGTTGTTCCCTTCTCCCTTCTACCAAATTTTTATATTTTATTTTAATATTTTTATCATTATTGACACCATTATTATTATTATTATTATTATTATTATTATTATTATTATTATTATTATCCCTAATATTTGATTAAGAAAATAAGGAAAAAGAAGTAGGAAGAAGGTGAAATGACTAGTTATACTATTTTGATATGTTGTGAGAAAACGTTTTCTGATGAGGAGGCTTAGGAGCATGCTTCAATACCGGAGTCCTGTTAGGTAAGCATATGGTTAAAGCTTAGGTTTTGTATAAATCTTATACATATGGATATGTTGACATGCCTTGTGTGAATGTACGTGAATATGTACTAAGTGTGTGTGTGGTGCAGCTTGGCTTGTAGGGAGCTAAGGTATGTTGAACATGATTGGCATTATATATAATATGTGTGATATACTTGTATGGATTTCATGCTCTTATGTATGGTTGAGATATTATGAATCCTATGCTTAGAGGCCTTAGTTGGGTTTGAGTGGTTGTGGGGAACTAAAAGAAATAAAGAGGGTGGAGTGAGTAAGGATAACTAGGGAAAATGCCCTAATGGTATTGGAAAGTATGGTTGAGTAAATAAAGGGGGAAAAAATAAAATGAAGAGTTAGGGAAATTTTTTGCATGGGAAGTGGGAGTCTTGCATAGGATGTATGTGCTTTGCATGGGGGGAAAGATTATGTGGGGAAATTTAGTTAGAGGGTTTACCATAGGGAGGAAATTGTATTTTGAGTGATTTGTGAGCTTAGGGAAGTGTTAGTATGTGGCTTGATGAAAGTATGCATTGGGGCATAATGAGGGTTTTTGGGAAAAAGCCTAAGTATATAAGGGTATTGGGAGAGAGGTTAAGGATTTTGGTTGGACTTTGGGTTTTGATGAGGAGTGTGTCACAAAGAAAGTTGTGGGTTATGTTAAATGGAGGGTATATTTGTGTATGAGAAGAGAGTGTGGAAGGTGAAAATGGGTATATTAGGGTTTTCAAGGCCTTAGTTGGATTGTGCGGTTTATAGTGCATTGAGTATGGTGCTGGTGTTGGAATCAAGAAGAATGTTGGCTATAGAAGAAGATGAGAGGTTAGGGCCATATAAGTAAGATTAGGGTTTCAAGGGGAAACCCTAGTGTGCGATGGTGAGCCTAGGGGGAGAAATGGGAAAGTGGGCCTTGACCCATATGGGTGGGGTTTTTTGAATTCTACCCTAGAGTAGTTGGTTATGTTCCATCGACCATAATACTAGTGGGGTACCCATTCTCATGTGGATATAATTCAAGAGATGTGTAAAGATGGAACTAATAGCTTAAATTCTGACTATGGGGATTAATCTAATAAACTTACTACTTGTATTACATGATATGCCCCATTTTAGCTATATGGTTACTGTACTCAGTACATAGCATATTGATCACCCATATCATGGGTGCTTATCATTCTCACAAGTAGTGGCCCCTCCTAAGTCTATGTAGGTAAGAGATGAGGCACTTGTTGACTTTGATGCTTACGATGAATTGGTTGGGGCAAAGTGATGATCCAATGTTCTTGGAATGAGACCAGAGAGGGTGTTATCTAGATATTGTTTTATGTTTCTACTATTTTTATTCTCCCGTAATAGGGTATCGTCTTGTATTACATTTTAATTATGTAGTAATCTTAATATTTGCACACTATGGTTTCGGTAATTAATGTTGAAATATTTATGGTTCTTAATCATCCTTGTTAATGATCTTTGAACCTTTATCCTTTTGGTTAGTATGAGATTGGCCAGGGGTTAATTTTGTGCTAATCATGGTGGTAGCACCCTCTATTTTAAGTGCATAATTCTCCTTAACAAATGAAAACTTTCAACTGTAAATTTTAAGGGTGTTATAAGTTGGTATGAGAGCATTAGTTTTGATGACAATGCTTTATTTTTCTAAAATGTTTCTATTAACAAGTTTTTGCCTTGTTTTTGAAATGTTTTATACCCTAAAAAGGTTTTCCTATTTTAAAAACCCTAAGTCCGAGTCCATAGGTGAGGACATGAAAGGGTAGCTAAGGAACTTCCTAGAGGGGAAATTACGTGATGTAGATGTATCGAACTAAGAGGTCCCCTCCTAATGTATCTTTTCTTTTGTAGCATACCTACATGATGAATGGAAGGGTTGGGTGACTGGAGGAGGCCTTTGAGGCCTTCATGGAATTCATCAAGCACCAGCCGTTGATGTAGTCACCACCCCCACCATCACAACATCACTCTAAGGGTGCTGGGAGAATTGGCTCTAGAGGGTTACCAAATATCACCCTCAGCTGTACACGAGTGAGGAGGACCCCGTGATCCTAAAAGGGTGGATCTGAGATATGGATCGCACCTACGAGGCCACTAACTGCCCTCCATCCAGATATTCTAGCATTGCAACTTTCTTTCTCAAGGACATAGTAGATGCTTGGTGGGTCAAGCAATACACCCTGAATGATCCTTAGACAACCTAAGAAGCTTTCAAGGCCACCCTAAGAGCCATATTCTATTGAGAGAGCTTGAAGAGGGATAAGCTCAAGGAGTTTATACAACTCACTTAGGGTAGCATGACGGTTCGGTAGTACTACGCTTGCTTCATCTTGTTACTCAGGTTTGTGCTAGGGATCACTGCCCTTAATTCCTTTGTGGTGTACTAGTTTGAGCAAGGGTATTGTTTCAGCATTTTCCACATAATGGGAGCGTTGGACTTCTTAGACTTGGCTACCCTATACAAGTGCACCTACATTACTGCCACTTTGGTCGAGGAGCAGACATCCATCCTAGGGAAGAAGAGGCCAAAGTGCCAAAGCTCCAGGAGTAAGACCCAGCTCCGTGTAGGAGAATCCAAAGACAACCATAGAGGGGTTAGTTTAGATGTTGGGGACCACCGAGGGGATCCTGATGCATACGTTGTGGTAGGAGACACCCAGTGAAATATCCTAAAACCCTAATTCAGAGAATTATGACAAATTAATAATTTATTAGGGAAATTAATTAAATAAATTATTTCTATTAGTAAATAAATTATTAAAGGAGAAAATTAATAAATAATTTAATTAGAAAATAATTAGGGTGTTTTACTAATTAAAATAGAATTTAGGAAAAATCTTTCAAAAATCCTAAATTAACCTAAAAAAGGAATTTAATTATAATTTTATTAAAATATTATTATTTTTAAATATCCCAAATTACCAAAATATTTTAAATACCCCAACCCACGTATTTTTCTTTTTCCTCTTTCCTTTTTTTTTTCTTTTTCCCCTTCTCTTTTCTTTCGTACCTCTCTTTTCTCTTTTTCTATCTTTCCTCTTCTTTCCCTGACCTGGGCCAGCCCACCCCTATGACCCAAACCCTCTCCCCTCTTCCTTCCTCCCACACATCCTAAGGTCCACCGCTCCCTTTCCCTCCCTCACCACCCGCCAGTCCAGTGTAATCTCTTTCTTTTTCTTTTCTCCCTAAACCGACCTACCACCCCCTTTCTTCTTCCCTTCTCCTTCTCCCCAACCCTCTCTATCTGCGATGCCCAACCACTCCAATTCCAGGCACAAGCACGCGACCTCTACTCCACCGCATGCTGACCTACCGCCCCTATCCCCTTCCCTGTCACTCCCTCTCTCTCCTCCACCCAATCATAACCTCTTTATCTCTCCAAATGAATGCTCCTCTTCCCCTTCCTTTTCCCCTTCTCGAGCATGCCAGACCTACAACAATGGTAGGCCTACTCCAGCCATAGGCTACCGGCCGGCGTCCTACACACATGCTACCAACCCTCCCCTTTCCCCCTCTGTTATTCCCCCTCATCCAAAATCTATAAATACCCCTCTACCAACCCCATTCAACTCTTTTTCTCTTAACCCAGAAACCCCCACCTCTTGTTGCCGCCGCTAGTTCATCCACCTGCTGCGCCGCCGCCGTCTAGTACCCTCACCCAAACTACTCCCTTCACCACCATCCACCGAGATACACCCCTCACCACCTTTAATACTCCCTGCACAAGTCGCCTTGGCTATGTAAAGTTGGCCATTCGACTAACCTTAACCTAGCCACCGCCTTCCTTTGGTTGTCGTCCGCCGCCGCTCCCACTGCAACCACCACCCCTTATACCCTCCAAAATCGCCAGCAGACCTTCCCCTACCTCCCTCTCCTCCTCCCTCTCCACCACACTGTAGCTGGCTTTGGTTGCGCCACCACCACCACTCTAACCCTCTCCACCTAGGCATCCTCCACTACCTCTAATCCCCCTCTTATTCCTCGTCTCCTACCCTAAACACCCAACTTTTCCCCCTTTTACCCTCTTTTCCCGCCGGCAGTGCTACCGATCATCACCAACCTTAGGTGGTACCCTTACCCTTAAAACCCTAGTTATGATACCTTTATTTCTTTTATTTATATTATGATATTATCCTTATTATTATTATTATTGTTATTATTATTAATGTGGATATTATTATTGTTATTATAATCATTATTATTATTTTTATCATTATTATTATTGTTATTAAATATAGCTTCGAATTATATTAATACTACTATTATTAATAGTCTAACCTTATATATTATTATTATTATTATTACTACTACTACTACTAGTACTATGATTATCATTGTTTTATTATCATTAATATCATTTTAATTCTTGTTATCATCATCATTATTATTCTTATTATTAATGCTACTTTGGGCATAGTATTACTATTACTATTATTGTAAAAATATTCGAACCCTTATATTATCATTATTTTGATTATTATGATTATTGATATTATCCTTAGCAATATTATTATTTTTGGTAATATCACTATTATTATATTATTATTTTTATTACTAACCCTATTATTACGCTAAACCTTAATAGTACTAGGGTTTCTATTACTACGAGTATTAGTATTACTATTATTATGAATATCACTATTTTTGCTACAACTAGTATTAGTACTATTATTAAAAGAAATAAACCTATTGGCTTTAATAATATAAATATGGCTATAAATATTAACATAAGCCCATTTTGACTATTGATATCCTAGTAGGCTAACTTGAAAATAAAAACCCTATTTTTACTTGTAAATTTTCTTTTAATAATAGTAACCTTAATATTACGATAAAGTAGGGAATAATAGTATTTTTGGTAGGAGGGAATTAATCCTTAGTTTTCCCACTTATAGGTGAACCCAATAAAAACCCTAAGGAGGCATAGGAGCGTGCTCTAAGACTGGCGACGTGTTAGGTGAGGATGTAGCTAAGGCTCCTTATGTGTGTTATGTGCCTTGTATGTTATGTACCATATTATGTTGTATATCTTATGGATATAATTATAACTATTTTATGTGTAGTGTAGCTAGGAATTGAGGTATGCTCATGTGTTATCTTATGGCATGTGTATAACATATATATGTTGGGATTATGATATAATGTGATGTGGCCACTTTAAGACATGCATGCTAGGATATTAATGTGATGATATGGGGTGAGAGGATGAAAAATGAAAGCGGGGTATTAAGTTGACCAAGGGATATGAGATTGACTTAAATATCCTATGATCTAGGAAATGGAAAATAAAAGAAGACTACGAATAAAATAAAAGAGCGAGTGAACTTTGCATGGGAGATTCTGGGGTTGCATGGGAATTCAAGGGATTTGCATGGAAAATTTGAGAGTTTGCATGGGTTAGATGGAGTCTGCATGGGGATGAACTTTATGTGTGAAAAGTTATCTTGGGATGTAAGTATGGTAAGGGAAGAGTTGTTTGGGTGATTGGAGGCTTTGGGTGAAAAATAATATATGGGTTAGTATAAGGTTGCATAGGAGACCTAGCTAAGGTTTGGGAGGAAAACCCTATTTTGGGATGGTGGTGAAAGTAAAAATAATTGAGGGTGAGTGGAGTATGAGATAAGGGTGAAGGAATTTCATGTGTAGGGTAAGTATGGGTATCATGGGGAAGCAAGAGTGGAAGGTGAGAAATGGAGGGGTGACAGGTGGAAAGAAGGATGCTAGGGTTTGGTGTGGCCAGCTAGGGTTTCATAGTCACATGTGTATTTAGGGGAGTAAAGTGAAATGATGGGGGTTGAATCCAAGGGAGGTGATGTGTGGGGTGTTAAAACGACCTTGGTTGTGTGAGGTAGAGAAGGGTGGGCCACATGGGCCCAATTTATTGTTTCTAGAGAAAACCCTAGGGTAAGGCAGTGAGTGAACTTAGAGGTGTAAGGTAGTGGGCCTTGACCCACAAACTTAGGAGTTGGGCCTCTAGTGTGAGTAAGTGGGATAAGGAAAGGATGTTTGGGTATGTTAGGAGGTACAAAATTCTCAAGATATGGGATGAGCCCTTTTGGGATGATAAGTGTAGATGGAGCTTGTCATGCATGTCTAGGGTGAAAACTTTTCAAATAAGACACAAATAAAACACTAATCATTTAAAGAGGAAGACTGTTGAGCTGGTCCTAGACCGGTCTACTGGCGAATAATAGTGGCTAGGAGTAAGGGTGCCTGGAGACCAATCCACCGACAAATAATAGTGGTTAGGAGCATTGAATCCTATTTTTTTCTGATCCACCGACTATAATAGTGGGGGATTCCATGCTCAACCAACCAAACATAATTATGATAAGGCATAGAAAAGATACTGAGTACTTATAGTGAAACACCATAAGAGTCGGGGCCAGACTGATCCACCGTCGAATATTAGTGGCCAAGAGCACTTTGCCCTAGAGACCGATCCACCAACAATAATAGTGGTTAGGAGCATTATGCCCTGTATGTTTTCGATCCACCGGCTATAATAGTGGGGCTCCCACACTTGCATGGAATGACAATAAGCATGGTGTGAAGTGAGTATTGATCAAAGATTTAAAGAATCAATTGATCCGGACTATAGCTTGGCCTTTATATATTGTTAATGATGGTATGCTTTTTATATGATCATGTTTTTGCTATGCGCCTTTGTGTGTTGGCCTTAGTTGCATGGTTACCTTGCTCAGTACTTAGTGCACTGACCATTCGTTTTATGGGTGCTGCTCATTCCCACAAGCAAAAGGCCCCTCTGAGTTTTTGCACCTTGGTGACCATTTTTGATGCCTTTGATGCCTATGAGGCATCGGGCGGGGCTGAGAGATGAGCATGGACTTGACTTGGGGATCAAGAGTGACGTGGCCAGATTTACATTTTATGTTCCATTATTTTGTACTGGTTTTCTCAGACTTGATTTTATTATACTGTAGCTTTTATTCCTTTTGAGGAATTTTAATTATGTACTCTGAAATGTAATCTCTTTTCCACGTAGTCTGATTTCTATCTTCTGATCGTTTCATTGCTTTTATGAAGCCTTACCTTGAGTTTGAATTATGATAGTTGTTAACTCTTCTTTAGCTTTGTGTTTAGTACGAGACTGGCCAAGGGCTAGGCTTGTACTAATCACGACAGTAATATCCTCGAAATTCACAAGTTTTGATTTACTTTCTCCCGTGAAACTCTTTACTAAAATAAATTTTTTTAGTAGTGAATTTTGGGGGTGTTACACTCGGGCCATGAATGTCAGGGAATTCTTGTGATCTGCATGAACTGTGGCAAGCTGGGCCATAGTGCTTTTGCAAGTCAGAGGCAGGAGTGCTTTCCATAGCCTAAAGGCTGAGCTATCATAGTGATGCCTTTTGGGCTCACCAATGCTTCTACAGTATTCATGGATTTGGTGATGAGGATCTTTAGGTCCTTCCTCGACCAGTTCGTGGTGGTGTTCATCAACAACATTTTGGTTTACTCCTAAGAGAATGAAGAGCATGAGAAGCATCACTATATTGTCCCTTCTATGAGAGCATTGTATGTATGCAAAGTTTTCCAAGTGAGGGTTCTAGCTTTAGGAAGTGGCTTTCCTAGGGTATACAGTGTCAGCCATGGGTGTATTTATAGACCTGGAAAAGATAATGGCGGTCACAAAATGGAATCCTCCTATTAGCATGTTCAAGGATCATAACTTTTTGAGTCAGACTGGATATTACTGTCATTTTGTATAAAACTTCTCATAGATTGCCCGTCCCCTAATTGACCTCTTGAAGAAGACCACCAAGTTCTAATAGGACAAGTCTTGTGTTGGGGCCTTTCAAGAGATAAAGATATGGTTGACCACCGCACCTGTCTTGACTCTACCATAAGGTTTCGATGGTTTTGAGGTATATAATGACACATCCAAGAATAAACTTGGGTGTGTACTAAAGTAGAATGGTAGAGTGGTTGCATATGCCTTCCGTTACTTGAAGCGGCATGAGAAAAATAATGTAACTCATGATCTGGAGTTAGCTGTAGTGGTTTTTGAATTGAAGATCTAGAGGCAGTACCTGTATGGGACCAAGTGTAAGTTCTTCACAGATTACAAGAGTCTCAAGTACATGTTCACACAACAAGGGGTATGAGGCAATGAAGGTGGTTGGAGCTAGTTAAGGACTGTGACCTACCATGAGGGTAAAGCCAACGTGGTTGCAAATACATTGAGCAGAAAGACCTACTAACCAAATGCTAGGGGAGTTATGTGACCTAGAGATTGAGTTAATTCAGCAGGGGGACCTCGAGGCCCATATGAGTGCCTTAATAATCACCCCTACAATATTTGAGAAGATCTGAGTTGGCCAACCTAAGGATACTGAACTATAGAGGATTTTAGATACACGAGGAGTGCAACCTTTATTATAAGGGTCGTTGGTGTGTACTATAGGATGTCTCAAAGTTGAAGTGCCAGATCCTAGAAGACGGACACTAGACCCTATACTCTATCCAGCCAAGAGGGGGTAAGCTATATAAGGATCTCAAAAAGGTGTACTAGTAGCCCCATAAGAAGTAGGAAGTAGCTAAATTTGTGTCTAGATGCTTGACCTATCAGAAGGTCAATACCGAGCACCGCAAACCTCCAAGGCTACTTCAACCTCTAGAAGTACTATGGTGGAAGTGGGATTCAATCTCCATGGACTTTGTTAGTGGATTGCCAAGAACTCGGAGTGGCTATGACACTATCTAGGTCATCATGGACAGATCCATGTCAGGCATGTTCCTTCTGATGATGTCAACCTAGATCATGGATCGATAGGCCAATGCCTACATGAAGTATGTGGTTAGTTGACATGGGGTACCCAAGAATATTGTGTTTGACAGAGACTCATAATTCCTCTCTAATTTTTGGGGAAAGTTGTAAGAGGTCTTGGGAATAAAGTTGAAGATGAGTAGAGCTTTCCATCCAACCACAAATGGGTAGACTGAGAGGAGTATTCAAACCTTAGAGGATATGCTGAGGGCTTATGTTTTGAACTTATAGGGTTATTCAAAAGATTGTCTACATTTGATAGAGTTATATTACAACAACAACTACCATACCAGTATAGGGATGGATCCCTTTGAAGCATTGTATGGGTGGAAGTGTAGGACCCCTTTTGTTGTAGTAATATTAGTGAGACGGTGGCGTTGGGACCCGAGATAATTAGGGAGATGACCATGCAGATCTATTAGATTTAGGACCAAATGAGTGCTGCTAAGAGTTAACAAAAGAGTTACGCCGATCAGAAGTGTCAAGGTGGAAACTTTGAGCTTAGGGAGAAGGTATTGTTTAGGTTCTCCCCCAACAAAGGTGTGTAGAGGTTCAGTAAGAAGGGTAAGCGGAGCCCGAGATACATCAGACCCTATGAGATCTTGGAGCGGGTCATAGTGGTTGCATACTGGTTGGCACTTCCACCAGAGTTAGTACATGTCCATAATGTTTTCTATATCTTGTATTTGTGAAAGTACGTTACTAATCCTTCTCATGTGATCCAGCTCGATGAGGTCGAGTTTGATGATTCCCTAGACTACGAGGAGAGATTTGTGCAAATCCTTGACACCAAGCTCTCTAAGACCTGCACGAGTGCTATCCCACTCGCGAAGATTCTTTAGAGTCTCTATAGGATAGAGGAAGCTACTTGGGAAGTCGAGATGGACATGAGTGAGGCATATCTATAACTCTTCGCCTCAAGTATGGCAGTTGCCATTAAACATGTTTTTCTTTAAGGGGGTAATAGTTTATCGCACTTTATGCTTCCATTTATCAAATCACCTTAGAAACCACATTTTCCTTATTCCTTCCTCTCCACTCTCATAATTAAGCTAGTGACTTCGGGGTCGAAGTCTTTCTTTAAGGAGGTAGTGATATAATACCCCAAGACTTTATTTTAGGATTTAAGAACAAAATAAGTAATAATGTTGTAAAGTATAATTTTATATGCGATTTATAATAAAATAATAAAATTATAATAATAATAATGGTCATAAAAGATGAAAATGATGTGGGGATCTAATTAGTTGAGGATAAATATATTTGCTAACCTATGATAAATTATAAGTAAACCATAATAATATTTTCTAAATTAATAAAAATATTTCTTTTATTTTTATTACTAAATTTTGTCATTCCTAAAACTTCAAAAATCCCAAACCATCCAACCGCCCCATTTTCTTCTTTTTTTCTTTTTCATTTTTTTCTTTCACATTTTCTTCCTTTTCTTCTCCTTATCTTCCTTTTTCTATTTTTTTCTTTCTTCCCCCTCCTTTAACCGACCGGGCTGCACATAGTAGCAGCCCACTCATTCCCTGTCTCCTCCTTTCTTTTTCTTTCTTTCTCTCCCCTAGGTGTGCCACTTTCCCCCTCTTTTCCCTTTTCTCTCTTTCTTTATCTCTTATATCCCCTTCTACCCTTGTCTACTTTCTTCTTCCCTTCTCGACCGGTGCTGCATCATGGCTTCACCCCTCTCTCTCCCCTCCTCTTTTCCTCATTTGGACCTACAGAGCTTGCAGCAAGTACGATCCTGCATGGTCCCTTCCCTCCTACAAGCCCTTACCCCTTCACCTACCCTCTGCCCCTTACAAAACCCTGCCCCTGTCTGCCCTATTGCACAATTGCACCAGCCGGCAATCAACCACCCTCTCACCTTATCTTATTCCCTCTCTTTTCCACTTCACCTAACCATTTAACCTATAAATACCCCTCCCTACTCCCTCATTTTCTCTCTTTTTCTCCGTCGTTCACCCTCTCCCAGCCTTACTCGCACCACCTAATCAACGGTCGCTATCACCGGCACTAGGTTACATCGCTATCGCCACCACCGACACCAGGCTGCATTGCTATCACCACACACTCCCTTCATCTTCTCTACATCATCTTCCACCCAACAAAACACTCCCTGACCCCTCCTTCCCCTTCCTCTTCTATCCCGACTTGTGTAATGTGGCCAGTTCGAGCTTCCCTTTTGCACCTCCCGACACCACCTACCCCACTCTACACTGCCGCCACCACAGTAACCACCACCCTCCCTACCTCCCTCCCCACCTAGAAAACCCTCCCCTACCTTACCATAACACAACTTCCCTTTTCTTTCTCCTCCTCCCACCTTTTTTATCTTCCCCTTTTGGCCACCGCTACTACCACCACCATGGGCCGCTGCCATGAGGCCACACCACCATGAAAAACCCTTGACCTAGTAAACCCTATCACTTAGGAAACCCTAACTCCCCTCCTCTTTTCCTAACCCCAAAATCCTTTTTACATCATACACCACCACCAATGTGTGCCACTACCGCCGTAGGACCTCTACCACCATACCCTTGCTTGTTGTCCCTTCTTGTTGTGACCTTCTCCCTCCTACCTATTTAGTTTATTTTATTTTAGTATTTGATCATTATTAACATTATTATTATTATTAACACTATTATTATTATTATCCCTAATATTTGATAAAGAAAATAAGGAAAAAGGAAAAAAGAGTAGGAAGAAGGTGAAATGACAAGTTATAGTAGTTTTATAGGTTGTGAGAAAACCCTTCCTTATGAGGAGTCATTAGAGTGTGCTTCAAACTCAGATTCTTATTAAAAAAGGATATGGTTATGGCTTATGTTATGTATAAATCTGATAGGAATGGATGTGTTAGCATACCTTGTGTGAATATATGTGAATATGTAATAAGTTTGTGTATGGTGCAACATGGCTTCCAAGGAGCTATGGTATGTTGAGCATGATTCGCATTATATACAATATGTGGGATATAGTTGTAGGGATGACATGTTCTTATGTATGGTTGAGATGTTTTAACTTGTATGCTTTGAGGCCTTAGTTGGGTTTGAGTGGTTATGGGGAACTAAAAGAAATAAAGAGGGTGGAGTGAGTAAGGAGAAGTGGGGGAAATACCTTGATGGTATTAAAAAGTATGGTTGAGAAAACAAAGGGGACAAATATTAAAATAAAGGGTTAGGGAAAAATCGTGCATGGGAAGTGTGAGTCTTGCATGGGATGTATGTACTTCACATGGAGGAAAGAATACGTAGGGAAAGTTATTTTGAGGATTGACCATGATGAGGAAAGTGTATTTTGGGCGATTGGTGAGCTTGGGGAAGAGTTAGTACGTGGGTTGATGGATATATGCATGGCAGCATAACTTGAGGTTTTGGGGAAAAACCCTAATTACAGTGGTATTGGGAAAGAGGTTAAGGATCTTGGTTGGATTTGGGTTGTGATGAGTAGTGCGTCACAAAGAAAGTTGTGAGTCAAGTTAAATAGAGGGTATAGTTGTGTATGAGAAGAGGGTGTGGAAGGTGAACAGGGTTATATTAGGGTTTTCAAGGGTGACCCATTAGGGTATCATTATCACCTGTGAGAGTTGAGGAGTTGGGTTGTGTGGTTTGGAGTGGGTTGAGTATGGTAATGGTCTTGGGATCAAGGCGAAAGTAGGATGTATAAGAAGAGGAGAGACAAGGGCCACATATGCCAGATTAAGGTTTCAAGGGGAAACCCTAATAGAAGATGGTGAGCCTAGGGGGAGAAATGGGAAAGTGGGATTTGATGCACATGTGTGGGGTTTTTTGAATTCATGGCGAGTATGGTAGAAGTTGAAAAGGGGTCCTAGAGTTGTGTGTAGTGTAGAAGTCCCAAGTTAAGGGATATGGTTATTGAGGAAGTCTAGGGTGGAAGAGTGATAATGAGTTAGGAAAGCCCATTAGGGTGTGCATGTCTAGATGGGGGTTATTTATTGAATAAGACACAAATAGAATACTAATCACTTAAAGTGGAAGATTACTGAGCTGGGCCCAAACTTAGGATGATTTCCGTTCTACCGACAATAATAGTGGCCAGGAGCATTTTTACCATAGTAACTGTTCCACCAAAAAATAATAGTGGCCAGGTGCATTCTTCCCTAGAGTTGTATTCTCGTTCCACCGACTATAATAATGGGGGTTCCAAGCTCAATAAAACAAATCTTAGATGATACTAAATCATTGAGAAGACACTAATCAATTATAGTGGAACACCACGTGGGTCAAGCAAGACTTAGGATGATTTTTGTTCGACTAGTAATAATTGTGGTTAGGTGAATTTTTCATTGGATACTATTCCACCGACTATAATAGCGTTCAGGTGCATTATGCCTCAAAGTAGTTATTTTTGTTCCACCGGCCATAATAGGAGGGTTCCCGTAGTCATAGATATAATTCGAGAGATGTGTACATATGGAACTAATGTCTTAAATTCTTATCGTGGTGATTAATTTAATAAACTGAATGCTTGCATTATCTGTATTTTACATGATGTCTTTAGTCTTAACTATATGGTTACCTTACTCAGTATGTGGCATACTAATCACCCCTATCATGGGTGCTGCTCATTCTCAAGAGTAGTGGCCAGTTTTGAGTTTGTGTAGGTAGGAGATTTGGCACTAGTTGACTTTGATACTTATGATGAATTGGTTAAGGAAGATTAAGGATCTAATGCTCCTAGAATGGAGCTAGAGAGGGTATTCTCTGGGCTATTGATATTCTTATGTTTCAAAATTTTGTATTCCCTCATAACAGGCATCGTCTTATATTACATTTCAATCATGTATTAACCTTAACATTTACACACTCTATTTTTGTTAATTAATGTTGAAATATTTATGTTTTTTAATCATCCTTGTTAACTATCTTTGTACCTTTAGCCTTGTGGTTAGTATAAGACTGGCTAGGGGTCAATCTTGTGGTGATCACGATAGTAGAAACCCCCTATTTTAAGTGCATGATTTTCCTTAAAAAATAATAATTTTCAACTCTAAATTTATAGGTGGGGGGCTTTACACCATAACCTCCTGTAACTTCCCCCAGAAGTGCAAAAGGTATCTCAAATCCCAATAGGAGACTATGTCGGTAGGTGTACCATGCCTACTCACCACAATCCTCCTATTCATGTCAGCCAACTGATCCTTACTCCAAGTTGAGTTTATCGAAACAAAAACTACTAACTTAGTCAATAACAACCAAGATCATGTAGTACTCATTGCGAGTCCTTGGTATCCCTCTCAAAAAATCTATGGAGATGGTGTTCCACTTAAACCTCAGAACATCTACAAATTTAACCAACCCCATAGGTATCCGGTGAAGGATATTGATCTTTTGATAGGTCAGACATCTAGAAAGGAACTCTATCACCAATAGAATCCTTTTGAGGTCCTTATACAAATTATCCTTTCCTAGGTGGAAATAATATGGATTATAATGACCTTTCTCTAAAATCCATCTCTTTAAATCAACACAACTTTGAGGTACACACCAATGATTGTTGTAGCGAATGCTACCATCCTTATGGATCCGAAAACCCTCAGCTTGTTCATTTTGTAATTTCTTCCAAATCCTCTCACGTTTAACATCCCTAGGCTATCCTACTCTGATATCATCGAAAACCATCAACATAATCATCAAAGCACAAATTTGAACCTCTAGGTCACCATGCTTGATCATCTCCATCCCCATATCACCAAGATCTTCCATCAACTGACTAGACACCATAATAGAACTCAAAGAGTGTGATGTCTTCCTACTCAAGGAATCTGCAACAACATTGGCCTTACCCTTATGGAAGGTCAAGTTTATGTCATATTCCCTCACCAACTCTAGTCATCTCCTCTACCTCATATTCAACTCCTTTAGAGTGAATATATACTTGAGGCTCTTATGATCGGTGTAAAATATGCACTTAGTCCCATATAGATAATGCCTTGAAATATTTAATGAAAAATTGATAGCTGCCAACTCTAAATCATGCGTTGGATAATTTTGATCATGTTGCTTCAACTAATGAGAAGCGTGAGCCACTACCTTACCATGTTGAATCAAAACATGAAGCATCACTATAGACCTCAAATCCATCTATACCCAAAGGTAGAGTAAAAAATGGTGACGTACTCAACCACTGCTTCAACTCCTAAAATGCTTCCTCACAAACATCATCCCACTAAAATAGTCATATTCTTCAAAAGGTTTGTTAAAGGTAAAGCTACCTTCGAAAAAGTATACCCAAAAACAATTTAGGAAATTAAGAACCTCAAGAATGCTAGTGGGTACCTTCCACTCGGTAAATGCCAAAATCTTTACTAGATCCACAATGGCTCCTCTTGTTGACACCACATGTCCTAAAAATGCAACCTTATGAAGCTAGAGATAGAACTTAGTGATTTTAACATATAGCACATGCTCTATATGGGGTAACAAAATTAAATGAAGATGATGTTCATGCTCCTCTCTACTCAAAAAATATATCAAAATGTCTTTAATTAAAACCACAACAAACTGATTGAGGAAAGGCTAAAAAACCCTCATCATCAACTCCATAAAGATGGTGGGTGCATTGGTGAGCCAAAAGGCATCACCATAAACTCGTAGTACCTATACTGTGTCCTAAAGGTTATCTTCATGATGTCTGCTTCTGAGATGCACAACTGATGGTAACCCGACCTCAAGTTGATCTTCGAGAAGATTGAAGTACCCAAAGCTGGTCAAACAAGCCATCAAACTTCAAAAGCATATAGAAATTCTTCACCATCAACTGGTTCAGACCTCAGTAATTTATGCATAAAGGAAGGATCATGTCCTTCTTCATAAGCAACACTGGTGCTCCCCATGGAGACACACTCAAGTGAATATACCCATGTTCCACTAAGTCCTCTAGTTGAGACTTTAACTCCCGTAACCCTATCGGTGCCATTCGGTAATGTGCCTTTGAAACAAGTTCGGCCCCCGGTACCAACTCAATGGTAAGCTCTATCTTTTATACCAGCGGCATACCTAGAATCTCCTTAAGAAAGATGTCTAGATAATCCTGAGAAATTGAAATGTAATCCAACATTGACACGTCCTTGTTCAGCTTCTAAACTCTGCATAAATACATAGGGTAACCTCTCTCCACCAAAGAATACAATGTATGGGTAGATACGACCTCCGTCATAGTCATAGGCTTGCAGCTTCGGTAATAGACCCTAGTGCCCTAAGGTCACAGCAAGATAATTCCATCTTGCGTGCAATATATCATAGCCTGATATGTCCCTAGCATATCCATTCCAAGGATAACATAAAAGACATACAGCTGTAAGTCAACAAAATCCACTAGGAAGTCTACCCCACCTATCTCTAAGGCGATGTCTAAGTAGAGCCTAGTGTAATCCAATTTATCCCTAGAAAGCTATATCACAGAAATAGATTAGTAGAAGATGGAGGCAAGGTAGCTTTAGCAACAAAAGTAGTAGATACAAAAGATAGAGATGCCCCTAAATCAAACAATACATATGTTAGTATCTAGTGGATGGAAAACGTACCAGTGACCACATCCAGTTATGTGTTAGCTTCTACCTAGATGATGCCATTTAGGCACCCACCTAAATTTCTTTCCTGGTATCCTCTATGATACCCTCCCAAACCCTAAGTCTGACCTCCTCCATTTTGAGGGAAAGGGTGAGGCCCTTGTGGTCTCTCATGAATAACTCTCCACTGGATGGGGTAGGTGTTTTCGGCCAAAACTACTATTATAACTATTGGTAGGTCCATTGCTAATATGCCTGTGGATGAGGTGTAAGTGGTCCCTACTGCCAGAACTCACCCTACTGACTCTAACACTTAAAAAATTGATGACCCAATTGACCACACATACTACACTACATAGGATTGCCTCAGTAGTTTCACCTTACATGATCCTGACCGTATACACGACACATGAAGCTTCTCGTCAGTCACACAGGTCTCCTCTACCCACGAGTCTAACCCCTGGGCTAATAACTTAGAGGTTCTCCTCTCCAAAACTAAATCTGAGCCCTAGATCCCTATGTCTCAAGTTTCCTCTTGTCTAGAATAGAAGTATACGCTTGAACTATAGTAGCAACGACGCACACCCGTTCATACAATGTGGCCATGTTCTATAACACCACTACACCCATCATCCTTCATATGTTGAAGTGAAGCCCTTGCTCGAATTAGTAGACAATCATAGACTAGGTACCTACAATCTCTGGTGTAAACATCAAAAGCTCTATAAATCAAGTGTGATATTGCCTCACTATCATGCCTCCTTAAGTAAGCTGCATGAACTCCTTTAGCTTGTCCCTCTTAAGACTCTCTGGATAAAACTTAGCATGAATCACCATCTTGAACTTCTCCTAGGTTATCAATGGTTCTCCCTGAGTATATTGACCTACCCACCAGATGTCGGCAACCCCTCGAAGAAAGAAAGCAGTAATATCCGCCTTCCAAATAGGTGGGCAGTCAACTACCTCTTACATCCTACCAATATCTCAAATCCATCCCTCTGGGATAATCAGGTCCTCATAATGAGCATAGAGCGGTGGATGATGTCTTGGACGTCTTCTAAGATAATTTTCTCTAATACCTTCCCATGGGTAATGTGGAGGTGGAGGTGGCGTCGGAGGCTTAAGCAAACATCTAACAAACTTGATGAACACCTCAAAAGTGCCATAGTTTGCTAACAATTAAGTAGAAAACGTATTAAGACAAATCTTCCTAGCTTGATAATACATAATGCACAGTCACAATTTAGGCTAGATAGGCTACTTGTCCCTAATTCCTCACAAGTTAATCTAGGTTTTTGAATGGAAATTGGATTTTTTCTGAATGTGAAATGCACAATTAAAATTAGGAGATGGATTGATAGAAAATTTAATTTTTAAAACAAAACATGGTACTAAAAACCAAAGCTCTAATACCAACTTGTAACATTCCAATTTTTAGAACCTAAAATTTTCATTTTCTAATAGAAGCATATAAGAAAAATATTAGTTGTTACCACCATAATTAACATAAGTCTACTTTGTGAAACAATCCTTACATCAATCACAAAACTAAAATACCATTCATAGTAAAAATAGGAAATTAAAAAATGAATAACTTTTATAAATACATTACAAGTTTGGTGGCTTACTACGATTTACAATAACAAAATGCTAACAAAGCGATACCATGGATAAAAGAGCCTAAAAAGTTATCTAGGAAAATACATTGATCGGATAACATAAATCTACACCCATAACCTTGATACCAAGTGATATAGGAGAAAAAAACTCAATAATTAGCTTTCATAATTATGGAACCAATTATTCTTCATTTGGAAAGTGTCTCCCACAAACTTAAAGACCAACGGATGGTTATATTACTCAAACCGTAACAAACAAGCAACTAAGTGTCAACATACATGTGCATGGAATGCATGGCCACGTGCATGGGGAGTTTATTAGCAGGATTTTCGAGCATCATTAGTAATTTAGCTAATTTATAAATTATGTAGTAAAGTTGGAAAATAAAGTTAGCATAAAGTAGTATAAAGTTAGCATAAAGGTAGAATAATACCTTTTAATTTGGAATCTTTTAATTATGCTTTAGCTAGTGGTAGAAAGGTTATATTCTACATGAATGTCGAGCATAATGACAATGAAGAATTGAATTAAAGTTGAAGATCAAAATTGAAGTGGAATTGCAATCAAGATTCAATCTTTCTTTCAAGATTCTTCAAGATTCTTTAAGATTCATAAAGAAAGTGTTCCATCTTCAAGAATCTCCAAGAATTCATAAAAATATAGCACAAGAGGTTGCATGATTAAGGGAGTGTTGTGTTCGGTTGATAAGGAGAAGGATCGAGAACCAAGGAAAAGACTTGAGAAATTTTTTCAAGACCTTGATGGAAGAAATTAAGGAGGTCAAATTGTAGGTGGGAAGAATAGAATCTTCCCAAGCCCATGAGTCCCATATGTAGCCACAAAATAGAAGGGAACAAGTAGAGGAAGGGAACGTGAGAAGGGCAAAAAACTAGGTGGACAAAGAAAAATAGAGCGTGGGAAATTATGTAAGGGCATGAGATATGGAAAAAGGTATCTACTTTGATCTTCCTAACTTTGAAAGTAATCTCGACTCAAAATCTTTTCTTGAATGGTTACAAATCTTTAAGTTGATTTTGAGTATAAGGAAATTGATGACGAGAAGTGGTGATGAATAGTAATATTAAAGTTTAAAAAATTTTCTAGAATGTGGTACAATAATTTAAAAAGGAGACAAGAGAAAGACGGAAAATGGAAGATTAGGTTATGGTAAAAATTAAAGAAACATTTGAAGAAGAATTTTGTGCCTCAGAAATATGAGCAAGAAAATTTTATAAAAATGACTACATTGAGGCAAGGGTTACTAGGAGTTGAAGAATAGATTTAGAAGTTCAAAAGGTTTGCTATTACGTGTGATGTCTAAGAACGAGAAGACCAAAGGTGTGCACGATTCATTGGGGGTTTAAAAATGAATCTTTGGGAGAAGGTAGAGGTGTATTCATATGGAGTTTTTAAGACCTAGCTAAGTCAACCATCAAGTTTGAGAAATAGTTGAAGAGGATAAAGCCACAAAGCAAGTCAACTAATGCTCCATATGGTTTGACTTTCAAGGATGTGTCAAAGCCACCAATTTCTCAAGCTTCAAACCAATACCATGATAGGAACTTCACTCATGAATAAAAAGGCAAAGATCAAGTGGTTCATAAAGTGAACAAGCAATGCTTCAAATTTAGTGGTTATGGAAACTTTGCTAGGATTGTCAAAACAAAAGGGCATTGAATTTGAGGGATATAGAAAATATGGAGGCTTGTGAAGAGAATGAAGAACTTTATGAAGACTTTGAAGAGGAAATTAATAGGACAGAGGATGCTTTGGAAGAAGTCCAAGTGGATTGCTACATGTTGCACAGGGAGCTCCAAGCACAACCACAAGCTTTACTTACTCAACGGGAGAAGATTTTCAAGGCCAAGTGTAGAGTTAGTGATAAAGTGTGTGATGTCATCATTGATAGTGGCTCATGCTCTAATGTTGATAGTGAGAATATGATGATCAAGCTCAGTTTAGAGACCAAAGGTCATTCAAGACCATATTCACTCCAATGTCTCAACAAAGATAAAGGCATGATAGGGTAACCAATTAAACAAACTCTTATCTCTTTTAAGATTGCAAATTACTTTGATGATGTTTTATGTGATCTTTTGCCTATGGATGCTTTTCAAATTTTGTTGGGGAGGCCATGGAAATTTGATAGGAAGGTTGCGCATGATAGGGTCCTTGATGAGTATGTAGTATGCAAGATTCCAAAGAAGTTTAGGCTCAAACCTAAGCAAGAAGGGGAGGACTCGATTTTGAGGAATGAAAAGAAGGAGGATGTCAAGTGTAGGAAAGGAAAAAATAAGAGTGTCATGAAGATGTTGATCCTTAAGGAGTGTGAGATGAATGAAGCTGTAATCCCTATTTAATTTAATTATTTTGTGGATTTTTGAGTATATAAAATTAGATGTGAATATTTAATAAATTAAAATAAATAAATTATTATTTTATCATACTCATTCTATTTAAATAACGTTTCAAACCAATATTTTCTAAAATTTACCTTTTAAACCAATATATTAAAATATATTAAGTTAAATTATTAAAACTTTTTTATCTACCCAAAAATACTACAACCTATTTCCTATAAATTATTTTATCTATTCTCCCTTTTTCCCTTTTTCCCCTTTCCTTTTTATTTTTTTTTTCTTTCCCCCCTTCTCCTTTCTTCTTTCTTTCCCCATTTTCCCCCCGACTGGGCCAGGCCACCGGCCCAGATCACCTTCCCCTTGGCACACCCAGGCCCGCACAACCTGCTCTTCCTCGTCGTCTCCCCTTAGCCAACCGGCCAGCCGATCCTTTTTTTTCTTTTCTCCCCCTGGACTGCCAGTCCACCTCTTCCCTTTCCTTCTTCTTCTTCCACTCCACCTGCACTCCCGACCTACAAATTTGACCCTACAACTTTGCCGCCGACAGCCACCAACACCGTATGGCCTCCCTTCTCTTCCCCTCCCCGTCATTTTCTTCCCTTTTTCGACCCCGACCAACCCCATCTCTCCCCTCCCCGCATGCCCATCTCCTTCCCCTTTTTTCTCCCGACCCGACCTGACCTGCCATTAGGGCTGTTCACGGTTCAAATATGCGATATTTCGGATATTTGATTGTCGGATATTTGAAGTTTCGGATATCTAAAAATGATATTTGATATTTGATTTGAAACTTCGGATATCCGAAAGATCGGATATTTGAATTTTCGGATTGGATATCATCGGATCTCAAATATAACCGATATTATCCGAATACAATTTCAAATATAAAAAAATTACCAAATGACAAATATATTTCATATTATCCGATTTGTTGAGCGAATGCTGAGAAAATATCCGATTCGCTTAGCAAATATCCAACTTACTCAACAAATATCCAATGTTAAAACTAAAATAAGAAAGGAGTGGATGGAGTCTACCGATATGCAAAGTATTTTTATTTTTATTTTTATAAATATCTAAAAAGGGATTGTATTAAAAATATAATTTCAATTAAATTAAATTTTTCCTCAAATAATAAATAAAGTAAGTAAAAATTATACACAGACACATAAATTTATTTATATACAATTATATATAAAATAAAAATTATAAAAAAATGTATAAATATTTTTCTTCGGATCGAATATTATTTGTATTTGTCGGATTGGATATTTGGTTTGTTTGACTTTTCGTTGACCGGATCGGATATTTAATTTGAAAAAAAAAATCGGATCGGTTATTTGCTTTTTCGGATCGGATCGCTTCGGATATCGGATCAAATAAGCAGATATCGGATAACATGAACAGCCCTACCTGCCATGGCAGGACTGTACCGCCTGCCACCGCCAGCCGGTGGTCCTGCCACACCTGCCCCACTTTTCCTCTTCCCCTTTGTCATTTCCCCCCTCAATTAGCATAAAAATACACCCCGAAAGGCAGCCATAACTGAGCTCCCTTTTTCGTAAGCCTAGAATTCTCGCTTTCCACCACCACCCTATCAACTCCTTAGTCTGCCACCGTCGGCGACCGCTGCCACAAACTCCGCCCACCAAAACCTTCCCCGCACCTCCCTCTATCTTGCCCTGCACGTGCCGCCCTGGCCGTGCAAAGTCGCCAACTCAAGCAGCCCACTCCAGCCCCTCGCGCTGCCTTCCGCCGCAACCAACACCTCCTTCACCCTCCAAAACACCTAAGGAACCTTCCCCTACCTTCCCATACCTTCATCTCCCCCTGCCTCCCTCTCCTTCTACTTTCTCCATCCCCCACCACCTTCCACCACCTTCGGCCACCGCACCAACCGCCGTGCGCCGCCACTCCCGGCTGCAACACCACCTCCATTCCACCCCTCTCCACCTGCTGCACCTTCCACCACCTCAAACACCCCTCCACTTCCTCTCTATTAGCCTACATATCCATCTTTCCACCTCTCTCTCTCTCTCTCCTCCACCGCCGCCGCCGTCACCGCCAGACACCGCTGCCAATTCTACCACCGACCTTAGGTGGTACTCCAACTTCCCCAGCCCTAAACTATTTTCTGTAAGTGTTAATAATTTCTAGTAATATTAATAATATTATCTTTAATATTACTATTATTATTATTAGTGTTTTATAATCATTGTTATTATTACTATTATTACCCTTATTAATATTATTATTATGTATCACTCTTATTACCTTACCTAATTTCAGAAATATTTATAACTATGGTATACTAATTAAAAGGCTACAACCTTTGCATTAAAATAGTTATCTTTATTATTATTATTATTATTATTATTATTATTACCCAAACTTTATTATTATTATTATTGGTATTATTACTATTATTATTACCATTATCATTGTCATTATTTCCTTGCTAATATTGTTAATACTAACTTTGTCCATTATCATCTTTATTTATTAATATAAATAATTGGACCCTTATATTATTATTATCATTTCGGTTACTATTATTGTTATTATTATTATTATTATTATACTTAACATTATTATTATTATCATCATCATCATCATCATCATCATCATCATTATTTAAACCGAAGTTGGCGTATTATCATTTTGTAGTTAAAGAAGAAGAATACTTAAGCCTTAGTATTTTTACTATTTAATATTTGAATATTGCTAATATTATTCCTAATGCCTTTGTCACTAACATTATTACTATGGTATCTTTATTAGCTATTACTATTATTATTATTATTATTATTATTATTATTATTATTATTATTATTATTATTATTTTATTACTATTATTGTGATAAAAATATTCGAACACTTATATTATTATTATTCAAAATATAACTTATATCATTATTATCTTTAGGAATATTTGTACTTTGTTGTTATATATTATTATTTTAACTCTAACACTATTATTAGCTTTAGCCTTAAAAATGCTAGGGTTTCTATCACTATAAGCATTAACATTACTATTATTATTATTATTATCACTATTTTGCTACAATTAGTATTAGTACTATTATTATACGAATAAAGCTATTAGGTTTAATGATATAAGTATAGCATTAAATATTCAAAATAAACATGTTTTGGCTAGTAATATCTAGTAAGCTAACTTGATGATAAAAACCCTAGTTTTCACGTATAATACTCCCTTTAATAATAATAATAATCCTAATCCTAGACTAAAATAAGGAGTAATTGTAGTTTTGGAGGAGGGAAACTAATCCTTAGTATTTTCCCTCTTATAGGTGAATCGAGCCAAAACCCTAAGGAGCCGTAGGGGCGTGCTCCAAGCCCAGTGTCGTTTTAGGTAAGGATGTAGCTAAGGCCCATGTGTGTTGTGTGACTTGTATGCCTTAGATGATTTATAGTATGATACGTTGTGTATTACATGATTGTCATTAACTTGTCTTATGTGTAGCGTAACTTGGAGTTGAGGTATGTTTGTATATGTTTCTTATGACATGTGTGTTATATGTATATATGGTGATTATGATGTGATATGATATGGTCCTCTAGGACATGCATGCTAGGATAATTGATAATATGATATGGGAATGAAAGGACAAAAAGAAAGAAATGGGAAGTGAGTTCATTAAGGGGGATATGAGGTTGACCAAAATACCTCATGATCCATGAGAGGAAATTAAAGAGGAAGGAATATCAAAAATGAATGAGAGATGGAAACTATGCATGATAATCTTAAAATTTGCATGGGGACTATGGGGTTTGCATGGGATGGATAAAACATACATGGGGATGATCTTTACTTGAGAAAAGTTGATTTAGGATGTAAATAAGCTAAGGGGAGAGTAGTGGAGTGATTGGAGACTTGGGATGAGAAATAGTACGTAGGTTGGTATAAGGGTGTATAAGGGACCCGATCAGGGTTTTGGGAGGAAATAGTAATCTGAAAAATATGGGAGTAAAAATGATTAAGGAAGAGTGCAGTACGGGTTCAAAGTGAGATTTTATTATATAAGGAGTGACTATAGGTGCCGTGGGAGAGAAGAGATATTAGGTGAAAAACGGAGAGGTTACTTGTGGGATAAGAAAGGTACTTGAGTTTGAAGTGGCCAACTAGGATTTTCCCAGTGACGTGTGAATCCGAAAGGTAAGATGATATAAGTTGGGATTAGATCTAATGAGTTAAGGTATGGGGCGATAAATGATGTAATGGTAGTGTAAGTGAGAGAGAGGGTTGGGCCACATCTGTCCAATTAGGGTTTTCAAGGGAATACCCTAGGGGGTGATAGTAGGTGGAGTTGATGTCATGAGGTGTTGAGCCCTAACCCACACCTGTAGGAGTTGGGTTGTCCATTAAAGGGTAAGTGTAAAAGGGAATGGATGTCGGGGTGTGATAAGGGGTGCAGGAGTGTCAAGATATGGGACGGGTCTCCTTGGGAGAATAGAAGTAGAAGGTAGTTAACATGCATGTCAAAGGTGAAAATCTTTATCTAATAAGACACGAATAAGATACTAATCACTTAAAGAGTAAGATTGTTGAGCCGGGCCCAGACCGATCCACTGGCATAATAGTGGCCAGGTGTCGGGGTGCCCTAGAGATCGATCTAGCGACATATAATAGTGGTTAGGTGCGTTCTACCCTATAAGTGACCGATCCATCGGCTATAATAGTGGGGGATCCCGAGCTCAACAAACCAAACATTAAGTTTCCAATGAATCATGGAAAAGCTACTATGTAATTACAGTGAAACACCATGAGAATCGGGGCCAGACCGATCCACCGGCATAATAGTGGCCAAGAGCGTTATGCCCTCGAGACCAATCCACTAGCATAAAATAGTGGTTAGGTGCATTCTGCCCTATAAGTAACCGATCCACCGGCTATAATAGTGGGGTTCCCACACTCGCATGGATTAATAAAGATTATGGTGTGAAACAACTATATTTAACAAAGATCCAAAAGAAAATAAGTCTGATTGGACCGTAGCTGGCCTTTATCATATGTTTTACTACATGTTACTCATGTGATTATGCCATGTATACTGTGTTGTGTGTTTTGTATGATGGCCTTAGCACATCTATTACCTTACTGAGTACGTAGTGTACTGATCACCTGTTTCATAGGTGTTGCTCATTCCCACGAGTAAAAGACCCGTATGAGTTTGTGAAGGTAGGGGACAACGTCTTCGATGCATATGACACTTACAAGGCATCGGGTGGGGCTGAGCATTGAGCCTAAACCTGATCTAGGAATCGAGAGTGACTCGGCCGGACTCTATTTCTTATGGGACCATGTATTATTTTATTTTAGTTATGTGGTGTCGAATAATCCTTTATGTTTTGAAAAACTCTAGTTATGTACTCTTTGGATTGTAATCCTAAATCGCACTCTGATTTTTGTTTGAATTGTGTTTTACTAACGAATTGTGTTTTATTAATGACTCATATTGGATGTTAACCTTGTTTATCCTTAGCACTTAGTAATAGAACGGTAGGAGTGAACCGATCTGGTACTAAGTGGGGCGGTAATGCCCCCGAGTTTACGGTTTTATCCTTTCACTTCTGTTAAACCCTTTTAATTAAACGAAATTTTTCAGTAGTAAATTTGGGGGTGTTATAGAAGCCATCAGAGATGAGACGATATGCTATACCTTAGTGGTAAAAGAGGTCCAACAAGGGGAGAACGCTAATAGGGATCCAAAATTGCAACAAGTATTGAAAGAGTATACCAATGTGTTTCTAGAAGATTTGCTAAGTGGGCTACCTCCTTTGAGAGGTATTGAGCAGTTGTTGATCTTATGCTAGGAGTCCCATTACCGAACAAGCCAGCTTATAGGTGCAATCTGGAGGAGGCTAAGGATTTGAAGCAATAAGTGCAAGAGTTGTTAGACTGAGGTTATATTTGGGAGAGTATGAGTCCATGAGGTGTTCTAGCTTTGTTGGTTCCTAAGAAGGATGTGTATTGATTCGAGAGCCATCAACAACATCACAATCATGTATAGATTTCTGATGCAAAAATTGCATGATGCGTTAGATGAGTTGCATTGCGTAAAGGTGTTCTCAAAGATTGATCTTAAAAGTGGCTACTATCAAATGAGGATAAGGAAAGGGGACGAGTGGAAGAAAACTCTCAAGACTAAGTACGGGTTATATGAGTGATTAGTGATGCCATTTGGGCTATGTAATGGACCGAGTTCCTTTATGAGGTTGAGGACAGAGGTACTTAAACCATTTCTTGGAGTCTTTGTTATTTTTTACCTCAATGATATGTTGGTATATAGCAATAGTGAGTTCGAGCACATACAACATTTAAAGAGGATATTTGAGAAGCTTAGAGAAATGAAGCTCTATGGTAAGATGGATAAGTGTGATTTCATGACGGAGAGGGTGATCTTTCTTGCTTATATTGTGAGTGGGGATTGTATTCGAGTTGATCCATCAAAGGTGGAAGCCATACCATCATATTCCTACTAATGTCCATGATGTTTGAAGTTTTCATAGGTTGGCCTCATTCTATAAGAGGTTCATCAAAGACTTCTCTGCAATTGTAGCACCTATCACACAACTGATGAAGAAATGATAATTCCATTGGAGAGATCAAGTGGTAGAGGCTTTTAAAGATTTGAAGATAAAGCTCTCAAATGCACTAGTATTATCTTTACCTTATTTAGATAAATTATTTGAAGTAACATGTGATGCGATTGGTGTAGGCATTGGAGGTGTGCTTTCTCAAGAAAGGAAGCCGATTTCTTTCTTTAGTGAGAAGTTGAATGGTGCAAGACTTAATTACTTAACCTACGATAAAGAGTTCCATGCTATTGTGCATTGTTTGGAGACAAGGAGTCATTACTTGAGACCCAAGCCATTTGTACTTTATTCAGATCATAAGAGTTTAAAGTATTTGAATGGTCAAAAGAAGGTGAGTGCAAGACATGATAAGTGGATAAGTTTCTTACAAAAATTTGTGTTTTCTACAAGACGTGTGGATGGCAAAGAAAATTTCATGGTGGATGAATTATCGAGGAGGACCATGGTACCTACCATGGATGCAAAGATTTTGGGGTTTGAGATGTTGAAGAGTCAATATGCCATGGATGTTGATTTTTCTATGATCTTTGAAGAGTGCAAGAAACAAGGGAGTTTAGGAGATTATGTTATTCTATATGGGTTCTTATTCAATTACAACAAATTATGTGTGCCAAAGACTTTAGTTTGAGACTTGCTAATCAAAGAGATGCATGAGGGAGGAATTATAGGACACTTTGGAGTTCACAAGATTTTGTACTTGTTGCAAGAAGATTTCTATTCCCTGAGAATGGAAAAGGGAGTACAAGCCATGGTTGCCAGGTGTGCTACGTGTCAAAAGAGCAAGAGTTTCTTTCACAAAGGGTTATATATGCCTTTACCTGTGCCTGCTCAATCATGGGAATGTGTTAATATGGATTTTATTTTGGGATTGCCTGGGAAACAACATGGTAAGGATTCTATTATGGTTGTAATGGATCAATTTTCAAAAATGGCTAATTTTATTCCATGTCACAAGCCCGATGATGCTACAAGAGTTGCGGATTTATAGTTCAAGAAGATCTTGAGGTTGCATGGAATTCCAAGAAGTAATGTTTCATATAGAAATGTGAAGTTCTGAAGCTATTTTTGAAAGAATTTATGCCATATGCTAGGAATGAAGCTTCTATTTAGCATGTTACATCATCCTCAAATGGATGGATGAACTAAAATTACTAATAGAACTTTGGGTACTTTGCTACGTGGATTGGTGAGTAAGAGTGCCAAGGATTGCGATATCAAGTTAGCACATGCAGAGTTTTCTTACAATCAAAGTTCTTCTACTACAACAAGTTATAGTCCATTCGAGATAGTATATGGTATTAATTAATATGTGCCAATTGATATGGTGCCATTAAAGAAGGGTGAAGTGAATAGTTATGATGCATAAAAGAGAGTGGAGTTCTTTTAAAAACTTCATCAACAAATCAAGCAGAATATTGAGAAGGCAAATGAAGTGTACAAGACAAGATCAAACAAGCATAGGAGCCAACATGATTTTTAACATATATAAATCATTAAAGGCTACAAACTCATCCAATGGGTCAACCTTTAACATCAACAAGCCTTTAACATAGTATCTAAACTCAATTTGAACCTTAATCCCACATAATTGAGAATAACACACTCCGACACACATCAACAAGTCACTCCTTCATATATAAATCATTAAAGGCTACAAACTCATCCAATGGTTAGCCTCGACTTGCACAAATATATTTGGGTCATCTACTTGTGTGAATAAGCAACACCCATGAAATGGATGATCATTACGCTATATACTAGGCAAGGTAACCATAAAGTCAAGTAATATTACACATAATACATGAATTCAAATCAGATAATAAGCATACGTTGGATAATATAAAACAATGCTAGGGGCATAATTATTTTAAGTCTCTCTATATAAATATATCATATTCCAATCTTTTATTTACGTTCATTTTAGGAACCTTAATATTCTTCAAACTAATGGAATGATCTGAAACACCTCTGAGGGATAAAACATCTGAGTCACTACTATTATCTAGTGGAACGGACTCAACACCTTTTAGAAAAAAATACTTATGAGCCACTATTCTTAAATCAATGGAATGGTCAGAAGCACCTATCAGGGATAACAAACCTAAGGCACTATTATTTATCTAGTGGAATAGACTCAACACCTCGTTCCTTAATCACATAGTCTTTTAGTTCAAATAATTAGTATCTTCTAATTAATACTTTATCTCTTAATTATATATTTATTCATGATGAGGATGTGGCCCCACTATTCTTAATTTCGTGGAATAGACTGATGCACCTCTCATGGACAAAACGTCTGAGCCACTATCTTTTATCTAGTGGAATAGACCCATATAAACACCTTATCCCAACTCACGTGATCTTTCATTTTAAATTATTAATATCTTATTAGAGTTTATTTTGTATTCAATATTATCATGTGAGATCCATGTGAATATAAAAGACATAAATTTAATAACATAATTAGGACCACATAATCATCCTCAAATTAACATAATACACTTAGTGATGCAGAGGCAAATACTCAATAATTGGCATTCATAATTATTGAACCTATTATTATTTATTTAGAAAGGAGCTCCCACAAAATTGAAGACAAATGAATGGTTACATTGCTAGAAACATACCAAGCAAGCTACTAGGTTTCTACGTACATGTACATGGCATGCATGGAGTGCATGGCCACGTCATAGGGAGGAAATGTGAAGATTGGTCATGTATAATTATTAATTTAATTAATTAATTAATTGAGTAGTAGGGATGGATATTAGCTAGAGCATAAAGTTAGAATAAAGTAGTATAAAGTTAGCATAAAGTAGCATAATATCTTTTAGCTTAGAATCTTTTAAATAATGCTTTTTAGCTAAGTGGTATATTGGCTATAAAGATCCATTGAAGTCATGATTAGTAGAAGATGATGATCAAGTATTGAAGTTGAATGCAATTTGAAATCTGTGTGAGTTTAATTCAAGTTAATCGAATATGTGTCAATGATTAATCTTGAAACCCTTAATCTCTTTGTTTGTGTAAATTAGTGATTAAGTTATGTCCTTTTTACTGTCCATAATCCACGTTTTTATAGCCACCACCATCATCCAATCATCACCCAAAATCAAAGCCTAACTGAAATCCTAAACTAGTTTTAACATTTAAAACCCTAACCCTAAAATCCATACCATAACATAACCCTAACCCTAAAATTCGAAGCTAAACCCTAATCCTAACCCTAACCCATGAACTAATCTTTCATTAAACCCTAACATTCGAATCATCATCATCAACAACACATCATTGTCGAATCAACATCATAATTAACTCATCACATTCAAACCAACATCATTCGTTATCCATCATCACTGGATCATAATCATCTTATTCAATTCATCATCTTCATTAATTTATCTTATTTGAATACTCGTATCGTCTATTCATCATTGTCAAAGCTTATCCTAATTAATCCCCACATAACTGAACCATAATATCACAAATTGGAGAATCCTATCCTCCCACACACATCACTTACGTAATTCAAAAATGCTCATGGTCTTTTAAGGCTTTATAAATCTCAATACCAATACATATAAATCTCTAATATATATTCAAAACATAAATCCTCAATTATTTACATTGATACCATATCCAAAATCATATCAAAAGCGTACTTTTAAGGTCTCATTTATCAAGATATATTATCATAAAATAACATTAATCATATAAAATCCAATATACAACACATACAAATACACATATACCTAAAGTCCTAGCAACGTCATGTATCCTTACCAATAATGACACTAGTCTCTATGCATGTAATCTTATACCTCCTCCTCCATGATCTTTGGAAAATAACCTATAAAGAATAAGAACATGCACGGTTAGGTTCAAAGACTATAATAAATGGAAAAGTTAAGGTAAAGGAGGAAACTTTGAAAATAATTAGGGGTAAAGGGAAGCTTGAGTTGTGTGGAAGTGTGGTGGAATGTACGGTGCTGCTCTAGTGAAATTTTGGTGGTATTTGGATAAGGTTTGGTGGTGAATCAAGGCATAAAACCTTTTTTCATTTTTGTGTTGAGGATAGTAATAAGGTCAAAAGGTTGAGTTAAAGTTTCCACAATATTGGATGGCCCAATATTGTTGATGGTATTAATACATTTAAAAATGTGTGATACCAAAAGTATAGTAACAAATATTTTACCTCAACAAAAAAAAAATATTACATAGTATAGGTGAAACTTGAAAGTGATATTGGACTTGGGAGAGACCCAATAACATGTAATAGGTGGAAGGTGTTTATTCAAGTAAGTTACAAGTTTTTTTTTTCATTTTTTTTATGATATATAATGTGTTATAATGTTAATTTTTTATTCTAAAAAAAGCCAAGTTGTAAACACTTTCATAAAAAGCCAATTGCCCATTTAGATGAACTTTAGTTAATCTTTGTAATTAATCATGCCACCGAAAAACATTCATGGGCTCCACCTCAAGGAGCTTACCCAAGTTTTGACAGAGATGATGAAAAACTAAGAACAATTAGTGTGTTTCCTTATCAAGCCTAAATATTCATTGAGATTGAGGGTTATGATACCAATTATTCGAATGGTGAGATGGGCTAAAAAAAATGTCAAGTGACAAGCATTCTAAGACACAATTATCTGGTTCTTGTATATTGATAATAAGTTGCTATAATTGCGCAAATCATTATTTAAGAGTAACAATAATCCTCCTTTGCCAACACCTCAATATTTAATAAACTAAAAAAGAATGCTTAGTTATTCTAAATGCTATAATTGATGAAATGTTTTAAAAGTTATTTGTCTCTTTTACTAATCCTTTTAGGATCAAATAATGGAGACATATGGATTATATGGCTCTCCAAAAACATAATTTTTGGTATAAAACTTTAAGAGATCCACCTGAAAATTGATAAGGGACATTAATTTATTATGGTATTTTGTAAAAGACTAAACTTGTTTGAGGATTTTTATTTTATCTTTATAAAAACGTAAAGTATAAATTATCTTGTTTATGTCCAAATTATGTAATTTTCTTTAGTTGTGACTCATATTATTCATGTTCTTAGATTATAGACCTTTAGCTAAGAAATCAATTAAAGATCATATTTTTTGAATTAGCTTTGAATATTTCATGTTCTTGGATTAAGTATGTACATGTTATTTATTGTATAGAATTTGAATAAGTCTTTGGTGGAATATAAGATTATATTGTATACACTCTTATTAATCCTATATATACTGGGTGTATTTATAATATAAGTAGTGCCTTAATTTTGTATATTTGGATGATCGAAAGAATTACTACTCTTACTTTTATTTGTAGTATGAAGTTTGTAGAAGAGAAGAAACATATATATTGAAAAGTAAGTTTGTTTGGATTCTTCCAAAATGGACCACCAATTCATCTATTACATATTATTTCGTCATGATAGGCTATAAAATATTCCAAAACCCTAATTTAGAAAAATAAGATAAAATAAGGATTTATTAGGAATAATAAATTAAATATATTATTTTAATAAAATAATATGAGTAATCAAGAAAAAAAAGGAGGAAAATAATAAGGATTTTAATTGGGGAAGATTAGGGTATTTTACTAATCAAAAATAAAATTTAGGAAAATTACCCTAAATATCCTAAATTCTTATCAAAAGAAATTTAATTATTAATTTACAAATTTTATTATTTTTAAATATTCAAAAATACAAAAATATCCTTAACACCCCCAAAAAACCTATTTTTCATTTTCTTTTTCTCTTTTTCCTTTTTTTTTCCTTCCTTTTTTCCTTTTTTTTCCTTCTTTTTCTCCTTTCTCCTTTTACTTTTTCTCTTCTTCCTCTAAGATTGGGCCACGATTGTGGCCCAACTCCCTCCTCCCTCTCTCCTTTCCCCACGGCCCGACCTTCTTTCCTTTCCTTTCTCCCTCGCCCACGGTCTCTCTTTTTTTCTTTCTTTTCTTTTCCCCCAAACTAGTTGGCTAACCCCCTCTTATTCTTCTCCCTCCCATACATTGCACGTCAAGCCTGTAACTTTGCACTGTCTGACCTACCCTACCACTATACCATCGAGCAGCCCCTCTCCTTTCTCTCCCCCATCCCTTTCCTTTCTAAATCAAGCCAAACCCCCTACACTTGCCCCCTCGCATGCCCCCTTCCCTTCCTTTTTCTCCCCCAACTGCCGACCTGCGCCCTACAAATCGTAGGCTTGTATCAACCTGCCACTGCTGGCCAGTAAGCCCTACCTCACCTTCTCCCTTTTCCTCTTCCCCTTTATCTTTTCCTCCCTCCAATGGCTTATAAATACCCCCTAACCGACCTCATTTTACTCTTTTTACCCTGCCTAGAAAAATCAACGTCCTTCCGCCACCGCCACCCTTGCCGCTACTACACAAATCCACCACCCGAAACACTGCCCAAACCTTTCCCTGCATTACCCTCCACTAAAGAAAACCACTCACCACCCCTGGTTCCCCTACACAAGCCACCCCAACCATGCAAAGTTGGCTGCTTGACCTACTACTTTGCACCCATTGCCACCCCTCCTCTGTCGTAATCACTACCTCCCCTACCACCCAATCTGCTTAGCAAAGCCTCTGCTACCTCCCCTACATTCCTTTCTCCGTTTATCCCCCTCCTTCATCCTTCCTCCTTCTCCACCTCCCTTGGCCACCACAACAACCGCCACCCTCGTCGTCACCTTGTTACGCCACCACCACCACTCCAACTCTCTCAACCTAAAGAATCCACCACTACCACAACCACCTTCTCATTCTCCCTATTCTAGCCCTAAAAGGCCACCTATCCAACCCCCACTTCCACCACCGCCATCACTGCCACCTAGTTGCCACCTCCACTAGGTTGTGCCCTAACCTTCCTAACCTTAAGTATAATTGTGAAATTATTATTCTAACCTTATTATTGTTGTTGTTGTTATTATTATTATTATTATTATTATTATTATTATTATTCTTGTTATTATTATTATCATTATCATTACTATTTTTATTATTACTAGTATTATTATTATTATTATTATTATTATTATTTGAATTATTAGTATTATCACTCTTATTTATTTTTTGATAATTAATAAAAAAAATTATTACCAAAATAGAGAGAAGAACACTATAGCACAACTACAAAATCACAAGGGGCATACCCCTAGCCAAATTACATTACCCATCTATCAAGCCTCCCAAAGTAGTTCTTTATATACACATTTGATATATCACTAAAGCAAAAAAGAATTCTCAATAATAATCTATCTTATAGTAGTTCTTGGATTCATCTATAGGCATTCGAAAACAACCATATTTCTATTGATCCATATATGGTATAGAAGTGCATTAAAAACAACCCTCCACAAAACCTTCTTTCCTTTCCTTTTAGTCTTCCTAATCAGCTAATTAAAGCAACTCTGCCAGTTGGCAAAATTACTTTGCATTTTCAACCATCTTAGAGTATAATTCCATAGAATATTTGCACTTGGATAGTGAGTAAAAAGATGGTTGAAATCTTCTTCTTCATTTCTGCAAACATCACATAAACTATCCATAGTGATTCCCCACTTTTACAATTTTAATTTAATAGATAGTGTATTATGGCAGATTAGCCATACTAGGAATTTATGCTTTTCCAAGCCTCTATGTTTCCAAACAAAGGAACTCCATGAAACTTTTTTTTCTTGAAAGTCCGAGGTCCTAATAAACCAAGTTGGAAATCAATTTTCTAGAGATACAACACTGTCCATAAGAGATTCGAATCTGGTCTCAAACCCTTAGCAAATGTTTATCCATCCATGAGTACTCACATTTGTCTACAACCTGCCAAATATCTCTTCCTTTGAGGTACCTTTCATGCATCCATTTTACCCACAAAATTTCTTTAAACTCAATAAGTTTCCATAAGTATTTAGCAATGCAAGCTGAATTCAAGTGAACTAATTGTCCTAAACCCAACCCACCCTCTTCTTTTGGCACACAAATGTTTAACCATGCAACAAGAGCTTTCTTCTTTTATGGATACATATTATTCTAGAGGAAACTCCTACAGAGACTCCCTAACTAATGGATAACAACTTTAGGTAGAATAAAGATTTACATCTAGAAGTTTTTAATGCCAAAGATGACCGATTGGAGGAGTTGCATCTTACCATCAAAACTAAGGTATCTTACAGTCTAGGATTCCAATTTTAGCACAATTTGGTCAATGAGAGGTTGATATTGACCTACATTGAGTGATCTAGGATTTAGAGGAACACCAAGGTACCAGAAAGGGAAGGCTCCCTTTTTGAAGTTCAGCTTATGCAAAATTTGATGTTTGGTGTCTTCTTTAACTCCACTAAAAAAACACTGTTCTTTTTAGGATTTTTTCTAAAAGACCTGAAGTGATATAAAAAAACTTCAATTTATCCAAAATCAACTCATTAGATTTCATAGGGCATTTATATAAGATAAGCAGATCATTTACAAAGCTTATATTGATAACCATTGTAATCTTGCAATCAGGGTGCACTCTGAATTGATTATCATCCCACAAAGTCTTCATTAACCAATATAGATACTCTATAGTCAACATAAAAAAGATAAGGAGACAAGGGATCATATTGTCTTAATCCTCTAGCATCCTTAAAAGGTTTGCACAAAGTACCATTTAAACAAATGGAGAATTGTGTTGTTGAAATACATTGCATAACCATCTTAATAAAATGACAAGGAAAACTAATACCTTCTAGGAGATATTTGATGAAGCTCTATTCCACTGTATCACAGGTTTTCTTTAAATCAACCTTAAGCATCATATAAAGACTGATATCTTTCCTACCATACTTCCTTAGCAATTCTTGATCCATAACACACTTTCACCTATCAATCTCCCTTCCACAAAAGCATTTTGTGAACCATGCACTATACCTGGCAAAATTTTCTACAATATTTTTGTGAGAACTATGGAAATAATCTTGTATGAAACATTGTAGCAAGAAATAGGTCCATAATCAACCATAGTTTGAGAAGAAGAATTTTTTTGGAATTAAGTGAAGAGATGTATTATTCAAACATTTAAGGAGGAAACCTATTTCCCAAAAATGCTTTATTGCAACAATAACATCTTGCCCCACAATAAACAAGGCTGATTTGTAGAAATGTGTATTAAAGCCATCAGGACTAAGAGCCTTGGTGTCTCCCATACTAAACAAAACCTCCTTTATCTCAGCATTAGTGATAGGGCTAATCAAATGGGATCTATGATCATTGTGAAAAATAGGGCCTTGATTAATAATCTCAGTGTGTACCATCTCCAACAAGGTTGTAGAAGAACCAAGCAACTGAGAATAGAACTTATGAATTTCATTTCTAAAATTTAACTAAGAAGTGAGCTTTCTACCTATGCTATCACACATAGTATATATAGCACTATATCTTCTCCTCTCATTGAGCTTAGTATGGAAAAAATATTTCTATCCCCCAATTTGATATACTAAATTCTAGCTTTTTATAGGAGGAAATGTTCTTCTAACTGAATTTGCTACCACCACGTCTTCCTTAGAATACCCTCTTGTACCTCCATATGCTTGTTTCTAGGGTTATCCTGGAGGGCTTGATTACTCTTTAGCCAATCAACCATAGCTTGATTAGCTCTTCTACTCAAATTTCCAAAATGCACTAAGTTAAAATGTTATAAAGACTATTATAAGCATTTTAGTTTAGCAACCAAACTATATTGTTTAGAATATTGAACTGGTTGTTGCCAAACATGAGCAACATACTGTATAAAATTAGGAGATGAAGTCCAAAAATTTTTTAAAAAAAAACTTGAAAGGTTTGATCCTAGTTCTATCATGATGCTGCCACATTACATGCAACCTACAATAATCAAAGAGACGGTCTTCAATAACCTCCACCTACATGATTAAAACAAGCAAACCATTCCTGGTCTTCAAGTGCCCCATCCAGTTTACAACAGACCCTAGAAGATCCTAATTGATTGTTAGACGAAGTAAAAAGAGGGCCAGTTGATCAAAGCTCCCCCAAACCACAAGTACAAAGGCAATATGGAAAATCCTTCATATTTTTTGTGTGCATGTTATCCCCAGACTTTTCATTAGCTAAAATAACCATATTAAAATCTCCAATGACTAAGCTTTGTTTGTAAGAAGAATGGAAGTCCACCATTTGTGTCCACAGAGATATTCTAGCACCATTATCATTATAAGCATACACAAATAAAATATAAAACTTATTCCCATAAGCTAATTCAATAGAGCAGTGAATAACCTATTAAAAAATGCTAATGACTTAGAGTTTGACAGTAGTATCTCTCCAAAGAATCTAAATCCTACTATTATAAAACAATAATGATTTCCAATCCTCTTTAAAACACCCTACATCTTTGCTTCTTTCACACGAGTCTCTAAGAGGTAAATACTATAAAAATTATTATGATCAATATATATATAGTAACTAACTTTCGTTTCAAGAGTTTATTAATACCCCTGACATTCCAGACAGAAAGGTTCATTGTATTTAAAAAAGTGGTATACCACCACTCTATATAATACCCCCTCTAGTAGTATCATGACCACACATAGCTAGAAGCTCATCCCCATTGCTAAATGAATTTTGCCCTTTTTTTACCTCCTTGGGCTGCATTAATGGTGTTGCAAGCTAAAATTGATCCAATTTCATCCCTTTGCCTATTACTAAGTTCTGCACTTGTTCTGGAGTAGGCTTTCTAACTAGCCAGACTCTTTGAATAGCTTTTTCTTTTCGTAGCACAACTTTAGGTGAATGAGCATTCAAATCACATCATACTCTATCACATTTAGGATATAATCTTGGTCTCCAATAATAGTGTACAGATTACTTTCTCAAAACTCCATTTGGCAAGGCAATCTGAATTTGATCAATGATAGGGAGACTAACATCCACATCCACTAGTAATTTAGAGTTCTTGTAGCTGTGACCATATCTACACATATAGGAATCCCAATACAACTTCCTATTCTACTTAGTGAATCAGTACACAAATGTGTCACAGTTTGTCCAGGCAAAGTAATCCATAAAGGCATCCTCCTCCATTCAGCATTATCAAATGATTCATTTAGATTCCATTTCTTAATAAGTAAAGGCCTAACCCCAAAATACCAATATGGTGTTCTCAAGATTGAAATAAAATCATATTTCTTTTCAAATCTAAAGAGAAAGTATACCTAATCATTTAGAAAGACTTGAGGAACAGTTGAAATTTTTGTCCAATTTTATTTAATATATTTCACCATTTTGGGTTGAGTTGGCTGAAATCCTACAACCATACCCACTACAATTTAATCTCATCATTTTTCCTCAGCCTTAATTTCCTCTCACACTAGTTATGCTTGTGCTTCGCCATTAATGATCATAGGAGGGAAATGCTTCAAACTTAAAACACCATCCTCTCTGCAATACTTGAGCAACATATCCTTCCAACTCTAAGAAGGTTTAGTCGCAAATTGATCATTAACAATGTGGTCCAAATCATCCATGCTAAGGTTAAAGATAATTGGAGTTGGATCATTAATCTTCACAGTCTTACCCTCCCTCATCATTGGAGTAAAAGAGTCACCAATCGGGTTTTCAATGTTCTACTCGTCCTCATTCAAAGGAACCTTAGTGGATGCAACAAGCATTTCCATTATGGGATTCTAAGCACTACTCTGATCCTCAGTATTACCAGTATTCATCATTGATGCATTAACCGTGGCCGCAAACACTTACCAGACGAACCATTTTCGTCCTGTTTGGATCTTTTCTGTTGAGTCTTCCCCATCGTAAGTGAGGGGTTTTGGGTCGCGCGTGTGAGGCACGTAATATAGCAACAAAACTTTAATTAGGTTCCACTCTTATTATTATTATTATTATTATTATTATTAAAGTTATTATTTTTATTATGACTAATATTATTAATAATAACTTATCATTGACTAATATAACTACCTAAGATTATTTTGGCTAATAAAAGCATGGTTAACCATTTTAAGGATAATATCCTTATTTTTACTAATAAAGCTACTATTATCATTATTACCTCTAATACTAGGGTATAATAGAGGTAAGTTGGAATTAATGAAAAGGTTGATAAGAGGGAAGTTAACCTTAGTATTTCCCTCTTATAGGTGAACCAAGTCTAAACCCTAAGGAGGCATAGGAGCATGCTCCAAGTCTGGTGTCGTTTAGGTAAGGATATGGTTAAGGCCTAATGTGTGTGTAAAATGTATTATATGTGTTGATTTTATATGTATGCCTTATATATTATGGTGTATGCTCTTTTAGTGCAGCTTCCTAAGTATGGAGAAAAGGTAAGTTGCATGTGCTTTATGACATGTGTACTATGGTATTGCTACTTAAACTTGGATTGTGCTTATGTACTATTTCCCTTTATGACACGCATGATAGGAAGCCTTAAGTGGTGTGATGTGGTTGTGAGAGAAATGAAAAAGAGTAGGGAAAGTGATTTGACTAGAGGGTGATAAGGATAACCTAATTATCTCATGAATTATAGGTGGACAATAAAAGGATAATATGAATAAATAAGAGAGTGGTATGAATCTTGTATGGGGAGTCTAGAGTTTGCATGGGATGGTTAGCATTTGCATGCAGATGACCTTTATGTGGAAAAAGTTAACTTGAGTGTTAAGTAAGGAAAAGGAAGAATTGTTAGGGTGATTGGAGTCCATATATGAAAAATAGTACGTGGGTTGGTGAAAGGATGCATGGGGGACTTGACTAGGGTTTTGGGAGGAAATCCTAAGTGAGAGAGGTATGGGATGGGAAACTAAGGGAAATGGTTGGAATAGGGAATAAGGAATGAAGGGGTGTCACATGGAGGAAAGTTGAGTCATGTGAGAAAAGGTGTTTGAGTGTTGAGGTGGTGACATAAAAGAAAGGAGAAGTACTAGTGTTTTGGGGAGTGAACTAGGGCTTTTATCATCACATGTGTGAGTGGGGTAGCAAGATTGTGATGTCGGGTCTGGTTGGAGGGAAGTGATGCTTTTGGTAGCAAGGAAGAGTATGGGTTGCGTATGATTAGGGGAAACGATGCTACATAGGCCGGATTAGGGTTTTAGAGCGAAACCATTGAGGGTAAAGAGTAAACGAAGCTGATTTATGTGGAGTAAGCCTTAAAACACGTGCATAAGAGTTTTGGGTTCTTATGCTAAGTAGGAAAAGATGGGGAGGAAGTATCAGGGTTGTAGGTTATGTACAGGTTCCAAGATATGGGACAAGGTTCGGGAGAACTAAAAGTAAAAGGGTGAGCATCGGAAGTCTAGTAGGTCATGCACGTCCAATCTAGGTTGTGTGCAGAATAAGATACAAATAAAACCATAAACACTTAAACTAAAAGATTATTGAGCCAGGCCTAGTGAGGATATTTTTTGGTCCACCAACTATAATAGAGGTCAAGTGCGTTTTGCCCTATGGAGTGATATCCGGTACACCAGCTGATGTATGTGGGAGGGTGTAATCTCAATTTTCAAATGGAGTTTAGATAATATGATAAAGGCTCAGTGATGGTGAGTTAAAAGATTAAAGTTTTGAAATAGATGTAAATAAGATGATCATGGTTTGAATTATGGTTGAAAAGTGATGATGGTGATTCGATGATGAGGGTTTAACAATGATGATGGTTCGAATGGAACACACTAATTAATCTATGTGTTCAATGATGGATTGATGATGATGCTTAGTGTCGAAAGTTAGGGTTTGGATGTAGGTTGGAATTGTGGTTTGGGTTAGGGTTTGGTTCGAAAAGAGGGAATAAGGTGGTGTTTGGTTAGTATGAATGGTTTAGGGTTTTGAATGAAGGGTTTAGGGCTTTGGTTTTGTATACCAATTTATGGTTTGGATTAAACATGAATTAGAGTAAAATTTTGAGGGTAATAAGGGTAGGAAATTATGGATTAATAATAGTAGAAAAGAAATGGATTAATCTCTAATTCACAGACGAAGAGATTAAATCTTTCAAGCCAAACCATTCACATGGATTCGATTTGCTTAAGTTTGAACTCACATATAATTCATTCAATGTTGATCTTCAACTTCAATTGAATTAAATCTTTAATTTTCAATCCATATGCTCGACATACATACATAAAATAACCTTTCTACCACTAGCTAAAATATATTCCAAAAGATTCCAAGCTATAAGATATTATGCTACTTTTATGCTAACTTTATGCCAATTTATACTAATTTATTCTGCTACTTTATTACTTAATTAATAATTAGCTAAATCACTTAATAATTCTTGAAAATCCTTCCAATATACTCCTAATGCACGTGGTCATTCCCTCCTTGCATGCCATGCACATGCACATAGACTCTTAGCTACTTATTTGTTACATTTCGAGCAACGTAACCATCTGTTGGTCTTCAAATTTGTAGGAGACACTTTCCAAATAAAGAATAATTGGTTCCATAATTATGAAAGCCAATTCTTGATTTTTGATCCTACATCATTCTCCATTTTTTATTTGAGTTTTCCCTCTACTTTACATTGGTCATAATAAGGGCTAATATCTCCAATGTTGAATGATCTTAACACTCACCATATGAATATGGCAAATCAAGCTCATAAGCACTTTCTCCAAATTTTTGAAGTACTTTGAAAGGAACATATGCCACTAGCATAAGATTATGTTTCCTTACATCAGGAAATATCTCCTTCCTCAAGTGTAACAATACCAAATCTCCTGGTTAAAAAACATGTTTACTTCTATGCTTGTTTGCTCTTGTCTTGTACACTTCATTTGTCTTCTCAATTTTGTGCTTGATTTTTTTATGTAATTTTTGAAAGAAATACACTCTCTCTTGCTCATCATAACTCTTCACTTCACCCTTCTTAATGGCACCATAACAATTGGTGCATATAGATTCGTACCATGTACTATCTTGAACGGACTAGAACTTGTTGTCTTCAAATCTTAAAAAGCCCATGTCACTTGATCATTCCAATGGAACTCTCCTTTCTTCATCAGTTGTGTAATAGATGATATAATGGTAGAGAAATATTTGATGAACCTCCTATAGAATGTGGTAAACCCATGGAAACTTCAAACTTCATGGACATTAGTAGGAATAGGCCATGATTGTATAGCTTCCATTTTGATGGATCAACTCTAATACCATCCCCACTCACAATATAACCTATAAAGATCACCCTTTCCATCATGAAATCACACTTCTACATCTTAACATAGAGCTTCACTTCTCTAAGCTTGTCAAATATCCTCTTCAAGGGTTGTATGTACTCGAACTCACTCTTACTATATACTAAGATATCATTGCGGTAAACAACAATAAAGACCAGAATAAATGGTCTAAGTACCTCCTTCATCAACCTCATAAAGGAAATTGGTGCATTAAATAGCCCAAATGGCATCACCAACCACTCATACAACCTGTACTTAGTCTTGAGAGCTATCTTTCACTCGTCCTCTTCCCGTATCCTCATTTGATGATAATCGCTTCTAAGATCAATCTTCGAGAATACCTTCAAACCATGCAACTCATCTAACATGTCATCCAATATTGGCATCGAAAATCTTTACTTGATTGTGATGTTGTTGATGGCTCTTAAATTAATACACATCCTCCATGTACCATCCTTCTTAGGCACTAACAAAGCTAGAACACCGCAAGGACTCATACTCTCCCGAATATAACCATGGTCTAGCAACTCTTGCACTTGTTTTTGTAACTCTTTAGCCTCATTCGGATTGCATCTATAATCTGGTTTGTTCGATAATAGAACTCCTAGCATAATATCAACAGCATGCTCAATACCTCTCAAAGGAGGTATCCCACTTGGCAACTCTTCTGGAAATACATTAGCATACCCTTTCAAGAGTTTTTGCAATTTTTGATCCATATTAGCATTCTCCCCTCGTTGGATCTCTTTTACCACTAAGGCATAGCATATAGCCTCATCTCTGATGGCTTCATTCATCTCACACTCCTTAAGGATTAACAACTCCATATTACTCTTCTTTTTTCTCTTCCTACACTTGACATCGTCCTTCCTTTCATTCCTCAAAACCGAGTCCTCCCCATCCAGATTAGGTTTGAGCTAAACTTATTTTGACCCTTGCATACCACATACTTATTAAGGACCCGTCATGCACAACCTTCTTATAAAATTGCCACGGCCTCCCCGATAAAATGTGACAAGAATCCATAGGCAGAATATCACATAAAACATCATCAAAATAATTTCTAAACTTAAAAGAGATAAGAGTTTGTTTGGCTACCCTTACACCTTTATCTTTGTTGATCCATTGGAGTGAATATGGTTTTGGATAACCATTAGTCTCCAAATCGAGCTTGTTCGCCATCCTTTCACTAGAAAGATTAGTGCATGAGCCACTATCAATGATTAATTCACACACTTTATCACCAACTCTGCATTTGGCCTTAAAAATATTTTCCTATTGAGTAAGTAAAGGTTGTGGTTGTACTTGAAGCACCCTTTGCAACACATAGGAATCCACTTGGCCTTCTTCCAAAACATCCTCTGGGCAATCACTTTCCTCTTCTAGGTCCTCATCAAGGACTTCATTCTTTTCACAAGCCTGCATATTTGGCATCTCCTTCAAAGTCAACACTCTTTGGTTTAGATAATCCTAGTATTATCCGATAATCATGTTGAACAATAACACCTATACCATAAAACTAGTTGTATAAAGAAGATAGATGCAGCATGCTGATATTATATTTTTTTTTTATAAAAATATCTCTCATTAGGAATTTTAGAAAAAAAAATGAACCATAAGGTTACAAAAAATTATCTCTATAAATTGATATACTTTTAATTTAAAAAATCATTTATATATATATGTATACACACACACATAAAGGATTACACAGGAGGAGCCTCGATTAAAAGAATAGATCGATAAGTATTATATTTCTGTTTGGAAATTTACATGGGGATTTGTGATATTCAAGAAGATTTTTAAATTTGTAAATAGCATAAATATTTCTCAATGTATAAGATTTACAATGAGAGAAAAGAGCTATATGGAATATTTTTGGAAAAATTATGATGCCTTTGATATAACTTTAAGCCTCCTCTTAATAAGCTATAGACTGCAAGACTTTTTCAACATCATCATTACATATTTTGACATTTGTGGCTAAAAATCTTATAAAATCCCCTAAAAGTAGTCCTTCTAATTTCTACTTAATGTTTGAATGGTGATAGAAACTTCTCTTTTGTATTAAAGGCATGAAAGATGTTTTGTACTTCCATTTGTTTACTTTTGGTTGCTATAGTGATTACTATAGTAAATTCTTTATGTTGTTTTGACTAGTAAGTGCCATGCTAAATCCTTTTGAACTATCTTATGATATATAACCTATTCATTACAATAAATTCAAGGAAGAATACAATAACAATTATCTTTATTTTCATTTCCATAATTAATGAGGGACTCTAAAGATAATGACGATGGAGGAAGGGTTTTAGTTTGGGAAGATATTGGTTGAGAATGGAGACATATTTATCATGTCTTTTAGTTGTGGCAAGTTGTTAAGCTATATGAAATTTTGTGTTAGGAATTGGGATAGCTTGAAGAGGAACCTAGGAGGTTGGTTTAACTTGTTTTTGTGATTTTGCCTAGGTTTAGATATATTATTTGAAATTGTTGTTGATTTCTTGAAATTTATTCCACCATTTAACTTTGAATCATATAATAATGATAGAAATACCTTTAATAGTTTGATTTTCTACATCCTAGGAGAAAACCCATGAAAAATAGAACTTGAAACATAAATAAAATAAAAGTTGGAACTATTTATCTTTTGGGGTTGGATAAAAAAAGGGTATTGAAAGAAGTTATGGCTTCTCTAACCTACGGGGCCAATATTTCATGTATAATTCTTTCAATTGTTTGATAAACCAAATATAAGGATCATATGTGGTAAAGTTTTGGAGTAAGAAAAACCAAACATGACTTTTTCTGCTATTTTTAGAAGAAAAAGGTATTATACCAAGCTTATTGGTAATCCTAGTAATCAAAAGCTAGAGAGAATTTTTTGAGGTTTTATATGATTTAGGGAGCAATCTTGGAATTTAAGGGCTTTACCTCAATTAGAAGGATGGAGGATTTTATTAATTTTTTAGGTTGAATATGATGATTCACTAGAAGTATCTTTGTGTGAGAAATATTTAACAGAGACCAAACTAGTATTTTCAAGAATTGCCATATAGTAAAACTAAGGTTTTTATACATCCCAAGGTTTATAAAACCATTTAGAAAAACATTTTGGTTAGGTAAGAAAATTATTAGGATGTAAATATTCATCCTCGACATTTGCAATTATTTAAAAGTGAGTATTTTGTATATCATTAGAAGATTTTTGGAAATCTTTTGTTTATGAATAATTTTTTTAAATAATTATTTGGTAAAATTACAAAATTTAAAGAAGAGGATCTTGAAATCATATTTTGAGAAGGAATATTTTGAGAAGAAGATCCCTCCTTTATTTTTAAAATAGGGGAAGGGTTTTTACAAAGTAGGCACCCTTTGTATAATTTATTGAAATATCATAAGTGCAAAAAGAGACTTTGCAAGGGTAGTAACCAAAATTTTACATCCTATTTTTTGTCCATGGGAGAAATTTATGATGACGAGGATTGTTCTTCATCTTCAATTGTGGCATCATACCATAATTTGACAAGAGTTTGTGTAGGTAGGTTTTGTAAGGTAGGTTGCTTGTATTTTTAGAGGTATATGAGGTTATTTCATGGAGAAATTATTTTGTCAAAAAATCTAGGATAAAATTTGAGTCTCCTTTAGTAAATTATATATCATAATAAAAAAACTAATTAGATGGTATGTCATCTTGCAATTTTTTATAGGAAATATTTGTAATACCTTTTTGCAATACTTCTACAGACTTGAAAACTATTTTGGGTAAGAATTGTTTATTTATAATATCACAATGGAATTTTCAAATACATAGAACTATGGAGAGAATTTCTTTTTTGATGGTAGAATAATTTTTTTGAGTATCATTTTAGTGGGCTGAGGTGAATTAAATAATCTATTATTGCCAGTTATGGACTTGTTTGGAATACCACTGTAACCAATATTAAAAGCATATGTTTCAACAATTTTTGGAATTTGTGGATAGGTATGATGGATAAAAGGATGTGTTGGACTTGACTTTTGATGTGTTTGACAATTTTTATGTGTTCTTGGGTCCCAGGAATTAGATTTTTCTTTAGTCGGTCATGGAGTGGTTTTGTAAGACGATAAAAATTTAGGGGGAAATCTAGGGTTTAGTTGAGTCTTCCTAAGAATCTTTTTAATTTCTTTCTATCTAAAATCATATCATAAAATTTAGACAAAAAAGCTAGAGATCTCTCGCTTGGGATGATAGTCCCATAGGTAAGGTAATGACCAAGAGACCGTATGCGAGTTTGGGATAAAGAGATTTTTGACATTGAGACAATAAGACTGTTTCTTTTAATGATTGAAATAAATGCTTTGAGATGTTTAAAATGTTGACCAATGGATTTGGAGAAAATGAGGGTATCATTGATTTAGATAATACAAAAAATTACAAAAAGGTTAAAAACATCACTCATAATCATTTAGAAGTAGACATTTTTGAGTCTGAATGGCATAATATTCCATTGATATTATCTAAAGGGGGTGGTAACAATAGTTTTATAAAGGAGCGCATAATGAAGATGGTTGATTTGAGGTGAACATGCCTCTTGTTTGATTTTCTTTTGAAGGCAAGCTATATTATTTTTTATATTACTAATTCTAACTAGTTTTGAATATTGGAGAGAGAAACTCCTTTCTTGTGAAATTGGAGGTAAGATTTCTTGCTTTGGATAAGAAGGTTGAGTTGGTTGTGATAGATGTAATGGCTTTAAGAAGGTTGAGGTGTCTTATTTTTGGAATTTCAAGGAAAGATAGTGAATTTTTTATCCCTTTTATTTTAATGGTAATGCTAGTATGGCTAATATAGCAAGGGGTGATTAGATTTATAAAAGGTGTTCTTAGAATGATATTATGGCTGATATTAGATTTTATGAGATAAGTTGATATGATATGGAGATTATTATAGATAATATTGGTTTCATATCTATTAATGATTTTAATTATGGAACTATTTGTTGTAGCAATTCCTTTTGTAGTAGGGAACATAAATAATTTTTGAATAATACCTTCATGAATATAATTAAGGTCAATACCTGTATCAAAAAGGGTAATGGTATTGATTTGGAAATTATTAGAATTTTTTATAGTATTGGTTTTAATATATTATCAAGAGATTATTTCTTTTAAAACATTAATAAAATCTTTAGGAGAAAGAATATTCTAAAAGAATTTTTCTTCATAATCTTCATCATCATCTTTTTCTCTCAAGATTGGAGAATAATTTTCCATAGATTTAGAATGGAGAAATTGGATGATGTTGTTGTCATTTTCTTGCTTTTTTGAGTTGTTCTTGATTTCTTATTGGAGTTTTGAAGTAGTAGGAGAAGTGTTTTTGGATTTTTGTGGTCATTTGAGAATGGAGGTTAGGTTATAAGTTTTTTTTTGGTCTGGATGAGATTTTGGATAAAAGAGAGAATTGCTTCCATCATTTTAAGTGACTCACAAAGTCTTTCAATGTAATATTTTTGTTAGAATAAGTTAGAAATATGTTGAAAAACATCGAGCATGAGATTTTGTTTCTTGGTAATGAAATTTGTTTGTTTTGGATATTTTTCATCCTCCTATTTGAAGGAAGAATTAGAAGATGGTGAGGAATCTCCTTAACTTGGAGACCAAATTATTCAGAATGATATCTTTCTTGAGGCTCATTTTTAGAAAATTCAATGAGGATGCTTTAGATTGGTCCCAGATCTTCTTCACTAATATTGAGAACATATATCTCTCTATTTAGCCTACATTATTTAGATATATGGTCATTCCTCCTGCATCTATAACAAGTAATATCTTTGTTGGAAAGAAGATTGGAGTTGTTTTCCACCAGGATGAGATTTATTATAGTATGGTAGTTTTTGTGGTGGAGGTACTTGTTTCACTAATGGTTTCCTAGGATAATTTTTAGAGTGATAGTTTGGTTTGAAACATCCATCATAGAATTTGGCTTTAGTAGAAGTGCCAAGAATATCAAATTGTTGGAAGAAAGAACCAAGGTCATATCTTGTTTTATGCATTTTCCATTTGAGATGTCATTGGAATTTGAAAGCTTAACTAATTTTAAGACCTTCTTTCTAGGTAATGCTAATGATTTTACCATAGGTAAATCAAGAACATGGAGTTTGGTTTTCATGGACCTCCTTTATATTGTTCTGAGCTCTTTCTTCAAGAAGGGTTGGATGGCTAGCAAGAAACTTCTCTTTCTAGAAGGGTTGGTTTGAATCATCTCTAAGCATAACTCAAGTAAGGAAAATATTTTTATAGCACATAAAGCAACTTACTTTTATTATAGAAGAAATTTAATAGAAGCTCAACATTGTTATCTTTAAGGTATGAGGGGTCACTAATAAAGTGAAGAGATATAGTAAGGATGAATGATGCAACAATGTCTAGACATACCTATAATGGCAACAAATTAATAAGACTATTATAAGGATTGATATGGCTACTTATATGAACATGGTATACTATCTTTTTGGTGATTAAATTCTAATAACTCCATAGTTAATTGTTTTAGTTGTGAAGCAATTTTTAGGATAGGTGATCCTCCCGGAAAGTTTTGAAAATTTTCTAAAAATTTATTGGGAAGCGTGTGAGTTAGGATAAACCACATTGAAAGGACTTATGTTGATCTATGGGGACAACGGATCAATCCAAAATCTCTCCAAGTATCCCCTATGTGGTCATATTGACTCGATGTGTTACAAATGGTATTAGAGCAAAATCGGGAGCTGAACTTAGATGAGCCACTCAGCCGCCTAGCAGGATGATTCTTGGAAGAAAAATTATATTGACACAGTTAATGGTTGAGGCACAACAAGGTTGTTGTGTTCTTTGATTAGGGGTTAATTTAATACCCCCAATTGAGGGGAGTTTTATAAGGATTGATATGGATACTTAGATCAACATGGTATACTATCTTTTTGATAATTCCGTCCTAAAAATTCGATAGTTAAGTGTGCTATCCGTGGAACAAGTTTTAAGATGGGTGACCCTTCTGGGAAGTTTTAAAAATTTTATAAAAATTTCTCAAAAATGCATAGGCTAGGACAAAGCTCGCTAAGAGGACTTGTGTTGATCTATGGGGCCAATTGATCAATTCAAAAGTGCTTCAAGGTAACCCCCGCATGGTCATATCGACTCAGGGTATTAAAATACCTCATTATTTCAATTATTATGTTATCTTATTCATCAATTTTGATAGCCTCAAGGATAAATTTTTATTTTTTGGAGATGAGATGGAAATCTCACCATCCTTTATGTTGCCTTGAGAACCTTGTAATTAGGATTTTTACAATGATTTTATTTGACGTGGTAGTTTGAGTTTTGTAGGCATTTATACCTATAGTCATTTGTTGGAGAAGGTTTAGAATGTTGTATTCGCACATGACATCAATATTACATTCATAAAAGGATGAGCCTTTATAATTTGGTAGAATAATTTTCTTAGCCTAGTTTTAAGGATATGGTCAGGGGTTGTGTTTATGTGAATAATAGTTGTAGATAAGGAAGGTCATGTATATATCTAGTGGAGGTGAGAGAGAGTTGGTTATTCATTTAGCTCATCATATATTTTATGAGGTGAGTATGAGAATATGAAGTTATTTATCTGAGAATGTTGTTCAGATGTGTTTGGGACTTAGATATGGTTTGAGGAAAATGAAGTAGAATTTATTTGGCTAATATGAGATTTAATTTCTTAGAGAAATTTGTTTCTTCTAGTTTGGATATTCTATTAGATTGATCTTGAAACCCGGAAAGGTTTGAAGAGAAGTAGTATTCTTTTAGGGATATATGATGAAGAAGTGACTTAGAAGGCTAGAAGGATGGTTCTTTGGATTTGTTTATCAAAATTTGGGAGTTGGGAACCAATTGTTTTAAGGTGGATGTTAATGTAGTTTTTTTAGAGAAGGATGTTTTTAATATTATCTTTATCTTCTTCTTTAGGCATGTAAAGGTATTTTATCTCAAGCGAGTTATCTAATGATGTCATTTTAATATTTTGTGAAGGGGGATGGTCTGGCTCAATTGTATCTTTATTAATTTGCTATGTCTTAGTTTTGTTATGAGTGGTGGTTGTATTAAGGTTTTGAAAAGAGAAATCAATGTTATTATATCCAACAAAGATTTTAAACCAATCAAATCATAAGATTCAAACTTTTGGATGAATTCATAAAATTTTGTTAGTATAGCTTAGCATTGGTTAAGGAAGTATTTGAAGAACTATGCTTGATTTTTAGAGTTATTTGGACCATATGAATCTTCCTATAAGATTTGTTCATTCATTTGCAATTCTCTGCCATTCACATTGATCAAGTTTTATGTGATTTTAAATAGAAGGTGGGAGAATCAAGAGGATAATTTGTATCATGTCATGGTTTGGGAATTTATAGAGGAATATGAGGTGATATTATTATTTGTGAAGCTTAAGAAATTTAGGGTTGGTTCTATATAGCGTAAATAAAATGAGGAATTCTTTAGATGTAGTTGGTTTTTTGGAATGATGGATTTGGTTGATCCAAGGTAGAGTATCTATGTTGTTCATAGGTAGATTGATGATAGAGGAGATTTTTGATACCCTTCCTATATCAATAATAGAGGAAGTAAAAGCTATATCTGAAAAGTGGTGGCTAAAAGATCATTAAAAATTAAGTTTTACAGTCCCATCATGAAATCTGGTAACCTATCTTAACTCATTACTTAGTTTAATGGGAGGTTGAGGTTGGTTTATTTGTGGTCTGCAGCCCTTCCAAGGAACCAATCCTTTGAAAGGGTGACATCCTTCCATTTAATTAGGTGTAAGACAACTATGTTTTCTTTGGTTGGATATGTTTAGACTAGGAGGGTTTTACCTGTTAAGTTTAGGGTTTTGACTTTTTTTTTGAAAGCGAGACTATATATATATATATATATATATATATATATATATATATATATATATATCTTTACCACTATTAAAATAATATTTTACCATCACTTAACTGACTTTTTACTAGTGAGTTGCTCTCTTACCATTATTCTATTTAAAAAATCATATTTCACCACTAATATGTTGATTTTTTTAACACTAATTTATTGATTTTCCGACAACAAATTGATCATTCACCAATAATATTATTCTACTTAAAAATTGATATTTCACCGCTAATATATTGATCTTTTGCTACTAATGAACTAAATTTTCAACAAGTTAGTTTTTCATCGTCGTTCTGCTTAAAAAGTATTGTTCACTACTAATATACTAACATTCAACGCTAATGTAGTGATTTTTCAACATCAAGTTCATATTTTATTGTTGATGTATTGAATTTTCACCACAACTATATATATATATCATATGTTTAAGTATCTATGACCACAAGTAAATTAATATTTCACCATTTCTAAACTATTTTTTACCAACAATTTGATATTTCATCATTATTCTAGTTAAAAGTTAACTTTGATCACTAATATGCTAACATCTCACAACTAATGTATTGAATTTTCACCACAAAAGTCTTGATTCATCACCACTAATGTACTGATTTTCACCACTAGTGTATTAATCTTTTACCACTAATATGACACCCCAAAATTTAATTCTAATTTTTTTATTTTAGTGGAAGTGCAGTATCAAAATTCTTGAGTGTTAGTGGCATAAGTAACATAATTCTGGCTTATCAGACCATCCTTACATCAATTTCAAGGCAAAATAAGAATTAAAAAAATAAGATAAATAGAAACTAAGAGTACTTTCATTATATTAAATATGATTTAGGAGATCAAATTCAAGTACAACATAAAGATATATAAAAATATTTCATGGAAATAATTGTTTGAAAAGGTGTTTGGGTAAAATTTATCATCGGATAACACAACTCTAAGCCCAACCCTAATAAGAATCACTCCTCTACACATAGAGCATCATAAGCAACAAAGTCGTCCAATTAGTCTTCATAGGTTTACATAAAAGCATCCGGGCCCTTTACTTAACAGAATGGGCAACACCCATAAAAAGGATTATTAATGTGCTACATATTGAGTAAGATAACCATGCAACTTAAATAAGGGTACAAAAGAAAATAAGTATACATATGAGTTAACATCAATAAAAGGTAAATACTAATCTAGAATTTGTTATTAGAGATAAACCTAAAAAATTATTTTATTTATGTTGAGTTTAGGGACACCACTATTCTTAATCCAATAGAACATATTGAAGCATCACTCAAGAAAAAACAAATTTGAGCCACTATTATCGTCTGATGTAATGAACCTAATATAGACTAGAACAACACACTTTTGACCACTATTCTTAAATGGGTGGAGCTATATGAAGCACCTCTCAAGGTAAAGCCCACGTGATCCACTATTGTTATCTAGTGGAATGGACACAATACCTCGATCTCGACTCATATAATATTTTACTTTAAGTGATTAATGTATTATTAGAATTATATTCTCATTCAAATTGAGTTTAGGGCTCCACTATTCTTAATATAGTAGAACAAGTTTATGTACCTTTCAGAAGAAAAAAAATTTGAATCACTAGTATCATCTGATGGAATGGACCCTATAAACCTTGACCCGACTTACGTGATCATTCACTTTAAATGATTAACGCCTTATTCATTATCATTTATCTCAAGTACATGATGCATGAATATATAAATATTAAAGGCACATAAACATCCAAAACACATACATCACAACCTCAAGAAGCTCGGAAACATTCCCTTAGGAAAAATGTCATAATTTCCCCATGAAACCTTAATTTAAAAAATATGAATAACCCTTACATAATAATCATTTATCCACAAATTTTATCATATATTCCTAAAATATTATGATTATCAATATATCTAAAAATCAAGGTTTAACGCCTACATCTTACATATGCGATAACAACCCTATCTCTATAGGTACTATTAACAACACTTTTAAAATCCTAATTTCACAAGTTAAGTATAAATATTTCCCATGAAATTCAAATAATCACCAACTTTAATATATATTCACAAAATTGCAAGATTAACAATTTCTCTAAAAACTATGGTCAAACTCCAACATCTTACACATGCAATAAAAATAATTTAAGCCATTTTCACCATTTATTTGGACTTAGGTCATTCATAATTAATCCAAAATTTCCACATGATAATTCATAGAATATTTTCAACCAATTGATACATTAAGACACAAAAAATTCTATATTAAACCCATATTGACAAAAATACCCTTAAGGATAGCCAAACACCATTATTTCACAAAAAGCTTATATGCCTAATATCATTATTTTCTAATCCTCAATTCATTACATCACCATACATATTAATTATACTTATTTCCCATATATAATAATTCATCAAACTCATATTACAATACCATATATCATACTAATGCAAATAAGGTTTACAAGATAAGTCCTATTTTGACAATATTACATAAGTGCATATTCTTTCATTCTTGCTCAATTTCCATAATATTATCTATATTATGATATCATAACATTATTAAGATGAATTTAACAATATAATCATAATATCATGACAATACACATAATCATACATAATAGTTAGCAAAAAAAAACCATAACTATGCCATGTATCCTTATAGAAAATGATATCGATCTCTAAGCATGTATAATCCTAACCCAACTTATTTGAGACATTTGGAAAATCACCTAATAAAAAAGAATAAAACATAATTATAAATTAATGATGTAACGAAGGAAAGGATAAAGCAAAGGAGGGAGAAATATGGAGAAAAATTGAATCGCGTAATGCTTAAAGGTGTGGCGATAAACTTTATGCAACAAGGAGGAAAAGGAAAACACTTAATGTTGTTGCATAGGATGGAATGACTAGATATTGCCTGTATCTTGGGGTGGAAACAAAACCAGATTCCATTGCTAAGGAAGATGTAATGGCAAGGAGGATTGAAGGTGATGGAAGGGTAATGATGATGAAGGCTAAAGCAAAGGAAGGCTACGGTGGTGAAAATTGAAGGGTGATAATGGTGAGGGAAAATGGTTTTAGGGAGGGAGGAATAGAAAGGAGGCCCAAAGGAAAGAGGAAAAGAAACGGTAGAGGGTGGCATTGCTGGGTTGGGGTGGTGTTTGTGGCCACATGGAGAAGGAGGAATGGAAGAAAGGAAGAATCGTCTCTATTATTGTTGCTTGTTAACAAAAATGGAGGGAGGGTTGGAGTTATTTAGACATTAAATGAGGATGAGTATAGGAATATATAAATATATACAGGAACATATAAATATATACACCCTTGTATAGAGGAATAACCAAAGGAAATAAGCTAAAAGTCGATTGGAGGCAAGTTTTTCAACAAAACACATCAATGATAGATGTGGGAGTTGATGGTTGTGATGATGAGAGTAGGGGAGGTAGGTATAGGGATAGTTGCATGGTAAAAGGGAAATGTTCTGGAGAGAAGGTGAAATGCACAAGAAGAAGAAGAAGAAGAAAAGGAAATCAAGAAAGAGAATGAAAAGGGAAAAGAAAAGGAGAAAAAGGAAAAGAAAAGAGATAAAAGGAAAATAAGCTTGGGGTTAGGGTTGGAGTTAGATTAAAATAATTTAGATTAGGAAATTAGGAAAAAATTAATTATCTATAATTCTTCAAATTTTATCTAATTTAAATTTTGAGTAATTAATATCTTACCATAATACTAAAATAAGTAAATAGATAATTATACCATATCCTAATTCCTTAATCATAAATATTAACCTAATCCTAATATTTATTATGTGCCATTAATATTTTTATCCTAAATCTAACTTTAGATAGTTGATAATTAATTTTACCTTGATTCCCTAATCTAAATTATTTTAACTTAACTATAATCTTTACCCCCAAACTTATTTTCTTTTTATCCTTTTTCTTATTCTCCTTTCTTTTTTCCTTTTCTTTCTCTCCCTAGTTTCCTTTTTCTTCTTCCTGTTCCTCCTATATGAATCACTAATCCTTCCAACATTTTTCTTTTATCATTCTTACACCCTAACCTACCTATCCTACCTTCATCACCACCACCATCAACTCCCCCAACTCTTAACATATATTTCTTGGACTTTTGCCTAAACCTCCCCTTGATCGTGCCTCAAACACGCAACTCTACCTTATGAAATTCCTCATAATTTAGGAAACCATGGATATATATATGCCATCCAATCTCCCATATTACTTCATTTATTACCTCACCTAACTACTTCCCTAAGTTCTCTCTTAGCCTTTCATCTCTATGCATCATTCCAACTCCTTTTTTTTCTACCATTTTTATCCCATCAATATTTTTTTGACTTATACAATCTCACATAACTCTCCCTTACCAATATCAACATCTCATGTTGCTTACCCTTGGCAATGTCAAAATTCCATGCTAACACCCTTTTAGCAGCATCACACTTTGACGTTGCACATCCTAATAAACTACATACTTCCACGCCACTCCACCAACACAACATCACCACTTCATGCCATAATCCCCAAGCTATGTAAAAAATTACTGTTTCTCCCCTATCTCCATCATGAGTTAATTCTGCACCCTCATAGCTACACCAAATCCTACAGTAGCAAGTTTAAACCTTTCACGCCTTGGTTTTCTTCAGTTTTGCCCCATTTTCCGCCCTCTTTTGCCTTAAATTTTACTTATTTGTATTATTAAATTCTATTATTCTTGTTTCTCAAGTGATTTTTTGGAGGTCTTTAAGGATTAGGGTTAGCCTTATATGTGTTTAAATACTAGTGTAATTTTTAGTAATAATATAAGTCGTGGTTAGGGTTTTTTTCCTAAATGTTATGTACGATTTATATATTATTGTGTTGATATGGTTATTTTGATTAATTTCATGTTTTTCATATTATTATACGGTAATGTGGTATTATATGATGAGAATGTGGAAACATATGCTTATACAATATCGTTGCAATACTTTTGATGTTGTATGCTTAAGTTAATTAGTGTGATATATAGTATTGTAATGTGATTTAAATAAGTATGGTAAGAAGAAAATGAGTATATTTACGAGGTATAAAGATGTAATAAATTGAGGATTGGAAGGGATTTTATGAAATAAAGGTGTTGGTTATACTTAAGGATATTTTTTTTAATATGTATTTAATTTGAAATTTTGTGTTTTAATGTCTTAAATGGTTTTAAGTATGACAATAATTATCATATGGAATGCTTTGAGTAGTTACAAATGACAGAAGTCTAAATAAATGAGAAAATAACTTAAATTAGAAATTGCAATCATAGAAGAGGTATTAGAATTAGGCTATGATTTTTGAAATTATTCTTAATATAGGAATTTTAGGAATGTATATTGAATTGGATGATTATATGAATCTTATAAGAAAAGGTATACCTAAGTTGTAAAATTAGGCTTTCATAGGGGTTGTAAATATTAACTCTTGAGATAGGATTGTTATCACATATGTAAGACATTAGATTTAGACATTGATTTTTGGATATGTTGATAATAATAATATTTTAGGAATATGTCCTAAAATTGGTGGATATATTATCAATATTGAAGAAGTTATGTTTATAATGGAAATTAGGGTTTCTTAGAGAAGTTATAGACTTCTTCCTTGAGGAAGACATGGATAAATATGTGGTTTTACTTTATTTGTGTTTATTATTTGATTTGCATGTCTACATGAGTCCCACATGATGATATAACCAATTATGAATAAGATATTAATCATTTAGAGTGAACGATCATATGATTGAGAATTGGTTGTATATGTCTATTCAACCGGAAGAGAATAGTTGCGAAGAGCGGTTTGCCCTAGGGTTGTATATTGTTGATATCATTATACCAATTAAGAATAGTGAGGTGTAATCCCCCAAAAATTTTAAAAGCCTATAATTTGATAAAACACTTTTATTTAGGATAACTTAGGTTTTAAACTTACTTAATTTAATTATTTTGAAGATTTTACCTTTTAAATTTATTTAATTTAATTATTTTGTGAAATTTTGTGTATATAAAATTAGATGTGAATATTTAATAAATTAAAATAAATAAATTTTTATGTTATCATACCTATTCTATTTAAATAAAGTTTCAAACCAATATTTTCTAAAACTTACCTTTTAAACCAATATATTAAAATATATTAAGTTAAATTATTAAAATTTATTTATCTACCCCAAAAATCCTAATTTAAGAATTATGGCAGAATAATGATTTATTAGGAAAATTAAGAAAATAAATTATTTTGTTAAATAAAGAGGAAATTAATTGAGGAAAATAAAGATAAATCAATAAATAAATTATTTATAAAATTTTGGACATTTTACTAATTAAAATGGGAGTTAAGGACAAATTATCCAGAATAGCCTAATTAATTTAAAAATGAATTTAATTATTATACTTAAAATAATTATTATTAAAATTAAATATCTAAATTAAATATATAAACAAATAAAGACCAAATACCCCAACCCAACCATTTTATCATTTTTCCATTTTCCTTTTTTTTCCTTTTTCTCCTTTCTTTTCCTTTTTCCTTCTTCCTCCTTTACATTTTTTTCCATCTCCCCCCCCCCGGTTTGGGCCAGCCCGTCGACCCAGACCTCCTTTCCCTCCCTGGCCCGTCTCGCGCATCCTCTTTCACCCAGGCCGGCTGGTCCTTTTCTTTTTTTTCTTTTCTCCTCCTGGACCGACCGGTCCAGTCGTCCCCTCTTCTTCCCCGACCAGCAGCCACCTGCACCCCCGACCTGCAATTCGACCCTACAACCCCAAATCTCGCCGGCAGCCACCAGCCCAGCGCCGACCGTCCTTCCCTGCCCTTCCCGTCATTTTCTTTCCCTTTTTCGACCCCAACAAGCCCCATCTCTCCCCTCCCCACGTGCCATCTCATTTCCCTTCTTCTCCCGACCCGACCTAACTTGTAATTGGCAGGGCTGCACCGCCTGCCACCGCCGGCCGGTGGTCCTACCACACTTGCCCCATTTTTCCTCTTCCCCTTCATCATTTTCCCCTTCAATTGTCCTATAAATACCCCCCATTAGCAGCCTGGTTCGAGCTCCTTTTCCCGCAGTCCATAACCCCGTTTTCCGCCGCCGTCCAAATAGACACCTATCCCGCCACCATCGGCCACCTCCACCGCAAAATCCGCGCACAAAAACCTTCCCCGCACCTCCCTCTACAAAACGAAACCACCATCAGCCCCTACCTCGCCCTGCACGTGCCGCTCTGGCCGTGCAAAATCGCCACCCCGAGTAGCCCATTTCAGCCCCTCGCCGCCCCTTGCACTGTCTTCCGCCGCCAATCCAGCCGCCTCCCGCACCTCCTCCACCCTCCAAAATGTCCAGCAGACCTCCCTCTACCTTCCCATACCTTCATCTTCCCCTGCCTCCCTCTCCTTCCGCCTCCCCCATCTTCCACCACCTTTCACCACCTTCGACCGCCACACCAACCATCGCGAGCCGCCACTACCAGCCACGCCACCACCCTCATTCCATCCCTCTCTATCTGCTGCATCCTACTCCACCTCAAACACTCCTCCATTCCCTCTCCTCTAGCCTATGCCTTGATCTTTCCGCCTCCCTTCCTCCTCCATCGCCGTAGCCGCGGCCACCACGCGCCGCTGCCGGTCCACCACTGACCTTAGGTGGTTTTTCAACTCCCCCACTCCCTAAAACTATTTTCTATAACTGTTAGTAATTTTATCTAATATTAATACTATTATCCTTAATAATATTATTATTATTACTACTATTATTATTATAATTATTATTGTTATTATTACTATACTCTTAATATTACTATGTATCATCCTTATTTTCCTAACCTAATTTCAGAAATAGTTAACTAGGGTATATTATTAAAAAGGAAACAACTTTAACATTAAAATGGTTATCCTTATTATTATTATTATTATTATTATTATTATTATTATTATTATTATTATTATTATTATTATTATTATTATTATTATTATTATTACTCCTATTATTGTTATCACTCTTATTACTATCTCTATCACTACTACTAATACTAGATGTGGCTTATTATCGTTATCCTACTAATATATGTGATGGACATTTGAAATCTTACATTATTATTATCAGTATTATTATTATTACTATTAACATTATTATTTCTATTATTAATGACACTATTACTATTACTATTACTTAAACCAAAGGCATTTTAGTAATATTGTTATTATCACTATTAGTACTACCTTTATCATTATCCTTATTTTCTTTACTAATATTGTTAATGGTGACCTTGCCATCACTACTTTCATTAATATAAACTTTTAAACCCTTAAGTTACTATTATCCAAAATATGACCCTTATCATTATTAACCCTAGGAATAATGGTACTTTGATAATATTGCACCTATTATATTGTTATTCAAATCCTAACACCATAGAGAGATGTTAAGGTTCTAGCACTATAAACATTAGTGTTACTATTATTAGTTTTATCATTATTATTATCACTATTTTACTATGGTTAGCATGAACACTATCATTATTATAAGTTTAGGGCTAACGGATCTAATAATATAAGTGTAACAATAAATATTAAAAATAAACATATTTTGACTAGAAATATTTAGTATACTAATTTTGAGGTAAAAACCCTAGTTTCGTATAATACTCTCTTTAATAACAATAACCCTAATCTTAAACTAGAATAAGGGATGATGGTACTTTTGAGGGAAACTAATACCTAGTATTTTCCCCTTTTATAGGTGATCCTAACCAAATCCCTAAGGAGTTATAGGAGCGTGCTCCAAGCCAGGCGTTGCTTTAGGTAAGGATGAAGCTATGGCCCTTGTGTGATGTGTGACATGTATGTGTCGAATGTTGTATATGCCATGCTATGTCTTGTATTATATGATTGTGGATAACTTGTCTTATGTGTAGCGCAGCTTGGAGATTGAGGTATGTTGTATGTGCTTCCAATGACATGAGCATGACATGTATATATATGATGTTTATGATGTGATATGATATGACCCTCTAGGACATGCATGTTAGGATGAATGGTAATATGAGTTGGGAATATAAGGATGACCAGAAATAAATGGGAAGTGAGTTCACTAAGGGGGATATGAGGTTGACCTAAGTACCTCATGATCCATGAGAGAAGATTTAAGTGGGAGGAATGTCCAAAATAAATGAGAGTTGGGAACCATACATGGGAGTCTTAAAATTTGCATGGTGACTTGGGGTGTTTGCATGGGATGGCTAAATCTTGCATAGGGGTGAATCTTACGTGAGAAAAGTTGAATTAGGGTGTAAATAAGAGAATGGGAGAGTTGTGGAGTGATTGGAGACTTGGGATGAAAAATAGTACGTAGGTTGGTGCAAGGGTGTATAAGGGACCCGATTAGGGTTTTTGGGGAGAAAGTGGGAAATTTGGGAAGTACAAAAGTAAGAATAATTAAGGAAGGGTGGAGTATGGGTTAAGAATGAGAATTCTTTTATATAAAAGATGAGTATGGGTTTCCATGTGAAAGAAGAGACTTTGGGATGAAAAGAAAGAGGTTGATTGTGAAAGAAGTAAGGTACTAGGGTTTGATGTGGCCAACTAGGGTTTTGCCGGTCACATGCGAGGTCGAGGATTAAAGTGATATGCCTTGGGGTTTGACCTAATAAGGGTGAGATGTGGGGCGAGGAACAAGTAATGGTAAGGTAAGTGAGGAGAAGTTGGGCCATATAGGTCCAAATAGGGTTTCCAAGGGGAAAACCCTAGAGGTTGAGAATAGGCGAGGTCGATGTCATAGGGTGTTGGGTTTAACTTATACTCTCAGGAGTTGGTCTTTCATTATGTGTGAACATAAAGGAGAATGGATGTCGGGGCGTGATAAGAGGTGCAGGAGTCTCAAAATATTGGACTAACCCTCTTGAGAGAATAGCAGTAGAACATCGATGACATGCATGTCAAGGGTGGAATATTATCTAATAAGACACGGATAAAACACTAATCATGTAAAGTGAAAGATTGTTGAGCCGAGCCCAGACCGATCCACCGGCAAATAATAGTGGCCAGGAGTCGGGGTGCCCTGGAGACCGGTCCACCGACTATAATAGTGGGGGATTTCGTGCTCGACAAACCAAAGCAAGTAAGTTAAACCATGGGAAATACACTAAGTACTTACAGCGAAACACCATGTGAGTCGGGGCCAGACCAGTCGACCAGCAAATAATAGTGGCCAGGAGCATTTTGCCCTAGAGACCGGTCCACCGATAAATAATAGTGGTCAAGAGTGTTCTACTCTGAGTGTATACTTTCCGGTCCACCGGCTATAATAGTGGGGTTCCCGCACTCACATGGACTATTAAAGAATATGTGTGGCATGGACATATTATTAATGAGAATAAAGAATAAGTCACCGGGAAAGTAACCAAGCCTTACCATGTGTGTTATCGTATATTGCCTATGTGCTTATCCTTGTATCATTTGTTCTATGTGTTGGCCTTAGCGCATCTGTTACCTTACTCGGTATTGGACCCGTACTAATACTACCTTGGTTGAATGGGTCCTATGATGATCCACTAATGGTGGGGAGCAGACCTCTTGTGCAGGTTTAAGATCGGATACTGTTTTGGGGTGGAAGGCTTGACTTGAGTGAGTAGGCAATCCAGAATATTGATCCTTCGGGATTTGTTTTATTTAAATGTATTCATATTTGGAAGTTACAAGTGTTGTATTTAAATTTCCAAGGGCTTTGTAATTAACTTTCAATTTCTCGTACTCTAATAAGCTTTTAAAATTCAGATTTAATTATTTGACAGGTTTTAGCCTTGCATCTAACATGAGATAGATGGTTGACATTTATCTTGTGTTAGATGTGGCGATAACATTTTCCGAATTCTCTCCTAGCTTCCGCTTTATTCTTTCAAAAAAAAATTTTCAAGAGTGAAATTTGGGGGTGTTACATGAGGTCCCTAAATTCAAATTTAAATAAATCATGGGAATGATGGTAGTCATTGATAAGAAATTAATTATTTATTGTGAAAGACCAACTAAGTCATGACCGATTATGCTTTTCTATTCCACTAGACAAGAATAGTAGTTAGGAGCTTTATGCCCTAAGGTTGTATACTACTGATACTATTCCACTGGTTGAAAGTAGTGGCTAGGAGTATTCTTTTCCTCGGGTTGTATATTATTGATACTATTCCACAAATTAAGAATAGTGGGATCCTGAACTCAACGTAAATAAGATTTGGATTGGGATTATACCTACTAATAGAGTTCTAAATTAATATTGTCTTACATTATATATTATTGTGATTGCTCATTCTTATATATAGTTTATTCATTTGTACCCATACTTTAATTGTATCATCACCTTACTTAGTATGTATCATGTTGATCATCCGTTCCATGGGTGTTACTCATTCTCATGAGAAGATAACTTGAATGTTTTTGCACAAGTCGATGAGGACCTTTTAGATTATTTTACTGCATATGATGCCTTATGCATGGAGGGGTAATCTTATGTATCAGGTTGGGCATAGGTTCATATTATCCGATCATTGTTTTTGGCCTCAATATCTTTTTAAACTCTAAGTTCCATGGAATCCCTTTTATTTAATTTTGAATATTGTACTTGGAGTTAAACTTTATATTTAAGTTTATGATGGTTCTCTCATTTTCTATTCATCATGATTTTTAGTTCTAACTATTTTGCCTTGTAACTGATGTATATGGAAAGCCAAAATTGTGTTGAGTACCATGGTAACAATCAACTATTTTGATATTACACTTCTTCAAAACTGAAATTCTTTAATAGTAAATATTGAGATGTTACATTATCAACTATCAAGTATTAAGTTTAGGTTAAAAATATTAATGGTCAAAAAAATATTAGGATTAGGTTAAGATTTAGGATTAATAAATTAAAATAGGGTAAAAATATTATTTTTTACTATTAGAATTAGATTAATATTTTGATTATTCAATATTAATATTATGTAAAATTTTATGTATTACAACTTATGTTTTCAATTTTCACTAGCAAGTTGGTATATCCCTTTTCTTTTATTTAAAATTGATCTTTCACTACTAATCTATTAATCTCACACCACTAATATGGTGAATTTTCACCAATGAGTTGATATTTTTCTATTTTTTACTTAAAACTAATCTTCTAATACTAATAAACTAGTATTTCACCAATGAGATAATTTTTAACTATCATTTTACTAAAATCTAATCTTTCGCCACTAAAGTATTAATTTTTTACCATTTTTTATCAAAAATATATTGATATTGATCTTTATTTATGAAACAAATTTAAGAATTATTCTTGTATATTTTTGAATAAACAAATGTTAAAATAAATAAAGTAGAATAAAATTAAATAAAAAATTACCGTAACATCTATTGTACAATGTTCGACCATTATGGTATATTTTTCATCAATGAGCTGATATTTTCTTACTTTTCCCCTCAAAACTAATCTTGCACCACTAATGTAATGATATTTCACCAATGAAATAATTTTTCACCATTATTCTACTTAAAACTAATCTTTTACTACTAACGTATTAGTTTTTTGCCATTTTTTTTATCAAAAATATATTAATATGGATTTACATATATATATATATATATATATATAATTTAGAAACATTATGGTATATGTTTTTAATAAACCAAAATTAAATAAAATTAAAAAAATACTATAACATCTATTGTATGATGCTAGGCCATTATAGTATATTTTTCACCAACAATTTGATATTAACATAAGTGGCTTCCATTATTAAATTTGAGTATGTTACTTCTTCTGGATTAGGTTTTCATCATTTTTGGGTCAGTTGGAAGACAACCTTCACCATATGGCTCCACCATTTCTTGAGGATATTCTTTGATATTTTTCGAAGTTGAGTTATTTCCAATAGACAAGAATGATGTAGATAGAAAATAATTTATAGGAAGAACTATTTATGTATGAATAAAAACTAAAAATTTCTTGTATTTTATCTTTTTATCTTTTATATTTTCCTATTTTATTAGTTAGATATGATTTATCTTATTAGTTAGTTATATATAATATATCTCATCTTATTTATATATTGTTTATTGTTTAAAACCCTTAGGCTAGATATGATTTATCTTATTAGTTAGTTATATATAATATATCTCATCTTATTTATATATTGTTTATTGTTTATTGTTTAATACCCTTAGGCTACATTAGGCTTGTCATTATTATTAGTATCATTGAATTTCCTCTTTATTTTCCAATTCCCTTCTTGGTTTCCTATCTAAGTTCTCAATCTTTTCTTCAATTCTTTCTACCTTACATTATATCACCCTCGTTCCAAGTGTCAATCAAAAGTTGTTCAATCACTATTTAGAAGCTTATTTGAGGAGTTTTATCATAGGTAAGCCCAAGCAAAGAAGACTATGGTTGCTTTGGGCAGAATATCAGTATAATACCTCACACCACATAGCCACATATACCACACAAATCTTTTCTATTTATTGTTACAAATGATCCCCACTAATCAAATATGTATTGGATAACTCCCCTTTTGTTGTTGTTGATTAAGACTTAAAGGATAGAGATATTTTAGGGGACTAAAGCTAGACTTGGATCATGCTTAGAAATTAATAAAGGTTGTGGTAGTTAGGAAGCGACGGCATGCAGCTTTTGAGGTGGTGATAGGATGTATATGAAGTTAAGTCCATATAGATAGATAGATGTTGTTATCCAAGAAGGTGAACAAGAACCTCTCGCTAAGACATTTAGGTCCATACTAAGTACTTAACTATGTGGGGAAGGTGACCTACCAGTTAGATCATTCAGGCACAGCGTAAATTCAATTGTTGTTTCACATGTCTATGCTGTGGTTGACACCAAGGTATGTTGACCAATTGTAGCCTTTTGTAGTAGGTCTAACAACAGATTTGGAGTGGGTGGTGGAACCTGGGAAGTTGTAGGTTGTGCATTATGGTCCCACGTGCTTTAGGTGTTGCTTAATTAGAGAGGCAATTCGAATCATCTTGGAATGAGTTTGATCTAATTGATACTAGGTTTCCTTCTTTCCACATTGAGGAAAAGGTGAAAGCATTAGAGGAATGTATTCATAAGCCCTTTTTCAGATTCACTTATGCTAGATGTAGGAAGGAAATAGTGGCTCGAGGTACTTGAAATGGCTTAGTTAGGAATTAGCTTAAGTTGGTGGGTTATTTTATTATTACAAGGGATTTTATTGAGTTAGTTAGAGTTTGTTATGGGTTGTTGTGCTGGCAATCCATAGGTTGTTAGGGGGCCTGATAGAAGTTCATTAAGGGATGATCTCAGCTAAATAGGAAGGTGATAGTACAGAGGAGGGGGAGGAATTAGTAGTATTTCAAGGAGCGAAGTCCTTAAATGTCTTGATTGTATCTCAGCCAAATTATCCTATTCTCCAATACATCATCATCATCTCATATCTTCCTATGTATGTTATTTGCTAGATTTTTTGTAGAGTTGTACTAATCATAAGACTCCAGACCCTACTATAAGGTGCAATGCAAACAACATCAATAAATCTATTTTCACCATTGGTGGAGCTTAGTAGTTGGATATAAACAACATATGAACATGAGATAATTATGAAACAAGGGTAGAGCAAACGAGTGAGAAATAAATGTAATGACCAACCTTAACCAAATAAAATGCATAATGAAGGAATTGAATTGGAAAAAAAAATTACATTTGGAGTAAATAGATGTAGTAGCAGTAGAAAAAGAAGAATTGAAAAGGGAAAATAGAAGGAAAAAAAAGCATGAAAAAGGAAATGTCACCAGTAAGGGGGAAAAGAGGAAGAAAAAGGGAAAGGTGTTTTTTGTTGATATATTTCTATAAACAAGTCTGTCATAAGATTACTACCTACAACACTGCTACAAAATGCCAAAAGTGTAACAAGATTTACACAACTATAAATAACAACCAATTCTTGTGTTACTAGAAGAGGAGAATTGTAATACCTTACTTTTTAGAGTCCTTAATGTGTACTAATCCAAGTGTTTAATGGTGATCTAAGTATATTTGATCTCATTTTATAAGTGTGTTTGAGAGTTTTATAGTTATTGGATAAGCTTGATTTGATTAGGGAAAAACATTTGGTTTTGTCAAGAAACCAGTCAACTAGTTTGAGGTACTAATTGACTAGTTTGTTCATCAAACTTGATTTCTAGAACCCATTGAACTAATCAACTGGTTTGGGCACTAGTCGATTGTTTTGACTAACATAACTGCTTTTCAAACTCAATTTTACCTAATAATCTTTCCCTAAAAAATTTTCCAACATCATAACTACATTTTAAATAGGATGTTTCAATTTTTACAAAACATTTGAACCTAATAGCCTATTTTGATTATTTTCAATGGATTCACAAGAGAATAAGGCATGAGGCGTCACTTTCATACCCTCAGCTCATTTATCCTCCTCCTTATTCTCTCTCTTCTACCAGATTTGTAAGCCAATTTTATATGTCTGCAACCTTAGTAGATATACTGGGCTTCAATTCTCATCCATTATGCCATCATACCTTTCTTATGTTTGAAATTTTTTAGGGACATTGCCTAGAATCCTGCACTTTCACCAAACCAACTAAAGGAAGAAAATGTCAGCTTTTAGACTTCAAAAACCTACAATTTGAATCTTTATTTTAGACTGGGGTTAGAAGTCTTGATTTATATACTCCCTCACCCTTCTCCTGGTAACAAAACCCTCAATGATTCAGACATAATGTCCTCATATTTCTCTCTTCTCCCCTAATCTTTGAGCATCCCTATTTTCTTCACTTTTTATCTAATCATTTTCTTTTTCTTTGTGCTTGTATCCCAATCATCTCATCCTCTAATAATCCTCTTCCTTGCAACTTCTTGTCTTAATTTTAAACAAGACAAAGTTAGATTGGGGGAAAGAGTGAAGGTTGAATTTCACCCTTAATACTCTTTGTTGCCTTTGTTAGAAGTGGGTTTCTTTCTAAATTCCACTTCCAGGTATCTACTTTAATTTAATCCTCTTTTCCTGAGTTTAGAAATATTTTCACCAAGTTTAATTAAGTTTAATTAAAAGGTAGTTCAGTGTAGGAAAAAGAATTTAAGGTTTCGAGGAGTTGTGCTCTTGGTGTATTGCTCTCAGTTCTTAAGGTAAATCTTTTCTTCCTTTATTATGATAGAAATGGTATGGTTAAATTAAATAAGAGTGCTATAATTCTTCAGTATCTTATATATTAAAATAGACAATATGCCTACATTAGGTAATAGGGAATGAACACACGAGTTAGTATGAGATTTGCTTATAATTTTCATATGCTTGGACCTCATGATTAAAACTTTGGACTTTAAACCTCTTCATGTTTTGGGTGTTAGGAGATATTGATATGTGTGATGTGTGAACTGGACTCATTGCATAATGGCTTATTGAGAAAATAATTTGAGTGTATGATTCCCTAGAATAAGTTTAAAATATGTCAGCATGTCTCCCCATGAATTTTGGAATAATGTTGCTATATAGCATGTTAATTTATGAATATCGTCTATAAAATACCTTGAATGATCTAAGTTAAATGTTTGTATTTGATTAAACATGTCATGGAAATTTATCCTGTGTTACTAGTGTTTTTTTGAAATGCTTTCCCCCAGATCAATCGACTCATCTCCTAAGATCAATTAACTGGTTAGCTAGTGAGTTTATAGATTTTGGTCTGGGTTTTAAACTAATCAATTGGTTTGACCAAATCAACTGATTAGTTCCTAGAATATTCGATTGGTTGGGTCAACCATTTGACTTATTTATCTACAAATCCAAAATCCTTATCCTTGGGTTAGAACAATCAACTAATATGGCCAAACTGATCAACTGGTCATTAAAACAACTTACCGGTGAGGCTAACTAATCAATTGGATGGATACCACTAGGAGGTTAGCAGTATCCTTACCAATAAACTAGTCCATGAAACCAGTCAACTAGTGAGCAAGACTCATCTTGTTTTTAAGCCGATTTACTTGTCTCAGCCAGTTTTGTTTTCTCGCATATTTTTCTCCCGAATGTGATGTGTGAATTTCTTATTCTTAGCTAATGATGAATTTAACTTATTGCTATGGAAATTATCTAGATTACCAAATTTGAAATAATGGAGTAAAGATAATAGAAACAAATCATTCAATGATTGATCATAGTGTAGCCTTCAGCCTTCTTTATGCACATGATATGAATAAATGATCAAATAGCCAAAATGAGCTCTCCTCAAGTTAGTATTAGATTATTTTGATTTATTATATACCTCTAATGACTTATACCATGACTCAAAAATGAGAAATCCATAAGTAAAATGGCTTAGCAAAGATAAAGGAAAATGATACAATCATATGGGATGGCTTGAGTTAGCCTTACCTACAATTAGAAGTTTTCACTAGGCTAATGAAATAAATAAATAAATAGTTGTAAACTAGGATTGGAATCTAGTTAACCTATAATTGGATATCGATCCTTGGCCTTAGGAAATATCATTAAACAAATTGGTAAGCCTACAATTGAATAATGAACTATGAATTTGACCTTCGCATGAGCTAGAATTGAATTGTGAACAAGAGAATAAATGGAAATTTGATGGATTGATTGGATCAATATGGGTATTGTTGTCATGTGATAATGGATTGTGTAATCAAATAATCTCTTGAAGAGACCCTAAATGGGAACAATGGTAAATGAGAATTCTATATGGGTGTGTTGAATGAAAAGGCCTTGTATGTTTCATACGATATTGTTGTGTGGGGCTCTATGTGAAATGAATTTCTTGAAATAATACACTAATCACCTAAAGTAGAATGAGCATTGTGAAAGGTATGGATTATTTGAACCTTCATTAGCTACTGAGGGTTAGTTTACTTTCTAGTGGGATCCTAGTTGTCCCAAGATTCTCGTTGATCTTGGTACCTTTCCTACTCTAGACACTAATGATATACTAGGGATATTTATACTAAAAGGTCTGGTCACCACAAGATGGATAGGAACCCAAACTTATGGCCATTTGGTTTCCTCGGCATGAGCCAGAACTTCGATCCATTGTTACTTTGGCAGGAGCCATAACTTATATCTGTTTAGTTTCCTAGGCAAGATCTAGGACTTTATGTCCACTATTTTGGCTGTATTCCAAGGTATTATGAGACCATGGGGAATAATCCCACCTGTCTTTAGAACTTGGGGTAAATTAAGTATATACTCACTTAATTCATATGGATTGGCTAAGAAACTTCATTTTACCTAAAGAAAGATGTTGACCAAAATGAGGGTTAAAGAGGAAGTAACTTATCAGATCTAGTTACATGATTATGGTTACTTAATATGGTATCCACCTTGCATTATGAAAACTCGAGAGAATACACCTTGTTTAAGTTATGAATAAGTGGTATGCCTTATACCCATGTACTTAAAATTTGATGCTAACCATATGCCCTCTTGGATGCTTATTATGGTGCATACCTGTAGTCTGGAATGATCTATAAGTTCTCACATGCCTTATTACTATTATGATCATGAATCATCCATTTTTAGGTGTTGTATAAAAATTCCTACTTCATTATCAACATGGTAACTATACTATGCCTACTGTCAAATGGATAATCTATGAGTTTTATGATCCATTAGTAGATAAAATGCATGTTAAAAAGGGATATATAGCTTTCTATGTTGATGTGACTATAACTATACATATTTTAGAGGATTCACTTATATGTTGTAAGACCCATGTAATTGAATGTAAAGGACATTATAGGATGGTCACATGCACATCTCAATAAGTTGTGCCATGAGTAGGTTGTATAGATCTTTCTATAACTAGGAACTACATGATGGTAATAGGTTGGTTTACTCAAAGTGTTTGCATACTGATGGGGTTTTTGTTACAATCCCCTGCTCAATCTAACAAGAAGGAGGTTGGTTGCAGGTATTACTAGGGAAGACCATTGAGTGTTTGCATACTAGGGAAGATTTTCTTCTCGGCCTTGAGTGGTCATGGTATACTCTCAATGAGTTTAAATCACTTTTGTTAAGCAATTTCTTCTTCCTTGTATGTCACTTATTCGGATTTTGGACTATGTAGCCCTATGCTTTAAATAAGGATTTTTCTTATCTTTTGCACTCTCGTTTTCTTTGTTTTTTATTTGGTTGGTGCTTAGCCTTTTTTTTAATGTATGGTAAGCGGTGAAGCACCCATCTTATGTTTGATATGGTGGCAACACCCTATTTTTCATAAGTTGGTTTTATATTTTCACTTCCACAACATTTTCAGACAAAATTTTTTTGTAGTGAAAAATAAGTGTGTTACAGGTTGGTATCAAAGCTTTTTCTTGAAAATGTACCCCTTTTGATAATAACTTAGTGGATACCACAAGTTGGTATAACCGTTTTTCCTAAGAATTTTCCACTTTTAAAGATTTGTAAGCTGATACCACAGATTGGTACTAGAGTTTTCCTAAAATCATGCTTCTAATTTTATATTTCCTAGAAGACACCTTAATTTGGGGTTGTGGTTCTTATTAAGAATAAATTTTTTTGAAAATGAATTTCTTTTTTCAAGACTCATTTTGAAATGTTTCTCTGCTTTGAAGATAGTTAATAACTTTAAGACTCGAAATATCTTGTGAGTGAGCGTGGCTTAGGATAATCATTTTCTGTGTATAAGAGGTATGATTATGTTATCCCTTGTTTTATGACTTGGCTTAATTTTTGAAATAGACTGTCCCTAAGAGACCAATGGTAGACAACACTCATCGTATGGAGTGTATCGAGCAATGCATGACAATCATTTGGGCCTACTAGGAAAGGGGGCTACAACATGAGGGAGCACGACCATTCTAGACTATAATCATGTCACCAACCCTTGAAGGATGGTTGAGAAGAATATTACATCACCATATCTTGACACTTGAATAAAAAGAGGACCTACACACCTTGGAAGAGTGGGTATACACCTTGGAATATGTGTTCGCCACATATGGGTGCCCGCGGAGTAAAAGGGCTGGTATGATGACTTCCTACTTGATAGGCAAGGTGAAATGCTCGTGGCAAGGGCTAAGGATGAGTGATGACACGCCTAAGTCATGGGAGCAATTTGTGGTAGCTCTAAGACTTTGCTTCTACCCTATGTGATTACACCTTGCAAGATACAAAGAATTTCTAGCACTCTGTTAGGATAGCATGCCGGTAGAGGAGTACAACAATAAGTTTCACGACTTGGTTGTTTCTGGACCGGAGGTGGAATCAAGCAAGGAACTGAAGATGCATCATTTTCATCTAGGTCTCAAGACTAGGTTACAGGAGTTACTAATAGAAGTCACATCACCTAACTTGTATTACATATATAATAAAGCGCACAAGGGAGAATGCGAACTCCAATTCTTAAGCATAGTGGTTGGACAAAAATAAGAAATGAAGGATAATAGGTGTTCTTATGATGGCATGAGGGTTTAGACTAATGGAAACCAATGTAAAGGATCAACGATCTATCGCGACTAGAATTACCTGACTTCTACAAGCGATGTACGATGGACTTCCTCAGAAGGGATTATTAGGGAGATTAGATTTAGTGTTATAATTATGGTTTGTGGGGCACAGGTAATTTGAGTGTCACCGTAATAAGAGTGATGTCTAAGAAGGTGAGCATGAGGCAAACCCTAAGATTCTGCCAAGTTTGAATTTGTTTGCTTCCACTCAATGTTTTTTTTTCACACTTGGTTTATTCGTAGCTATGACCCTTAATTGTTTTGTTGACCCTATTGGCTGTAACCTTGGTTACGGTTTAGAAGGAACCATTCTTTTAAGGGGTAGTAACCCTGTCTTTTAATCATTATTTGTGGTCTCTTATTCATTTGTTTGAATGCTCAATCGAACTCTTCCTCATTATTGTTGTTATGGAGCATTCTCAAAATATCACTTTCACATCACTATCCCTTTTGGCTAAGTCAATGTCTAATTCATTATTAGCCATCACAATTTGAAATTAGTTAAAATTTTGTCATTTTAGCTAATTTAATGTCTAATTCATAATTAGCCATCTCACTTTGAGCTTATTTAAACTTATGTCCTTACTTTCTCATTATTACCCATTCACTAGCAACTCCTCTTGCTAACCTTGTTAGCCCTTGTTTTCATTGCTTGGAAAATAGGTTTTTTATTCTCTTAACAACAAAATTTTTACTCCTTAATGCATTATAGCTTGGCTCACATTCTTCATCCACATGATTTATTAAAGATAGCATAACTTGTTGGATTATTGCAATCTTCCTAAACTACCATCAAATACAAGTTCTATAAGGAATGATCTCAGGTTACGTACCTTCGTAGCTATCGTGGCTATGCAAGTGTCGCTACTTATTGAATAATGGATAACCTCAATGAATTATTATATCTTTTTGGCATCAATAAATCTTTGACACTCATGACCTTTATTTACGATCTTTGTTGCATGTTGGAAGCTTGGTGTGCCTAAATTTGTTCACTCGATGGCAACCCAAAAGTTATTCAAATACCTTCATAAATACATGGAAGACTGTTGGCTTTGAGACTAATACTTTCTTAGGATTTGAGGATGAAGCCTATTTTAAAGGGGTAGTACAATAATAACTCATTGTTTAGAGTCCTTAATGTGTGCTACTCTAAATGTTTAATGGTGACCTAAGTATGTTTGATCTCATTTTTTTAAGTGTGTTTGAGAGTGGTATAGTTATTGGATAAGCTTGAATTGATTAGGGAAAAATATTTGACTTTATTGAGAAACTAGTCTACTAGTCATAGGTATCGATCGACTGATTTTTTCATCAAACTCAATTTTTGGAACTCGCCGAATCGATTGACTGGTTTGGATACTAGTCGATTGGTTTGACTAGCTTAGTTTCTCTTCAAACTCGATTTTTTTTTACCCAAAAATTTTTCCAACATCATAACTACATTTTAAATTGGTTGTTTCCAATTTTTATGAAACCTTTAAACCTATTTAGCCTGTTTTGATTATTTTCCATATATTTATAAGGGAATAAGGCATGAGGAGTCACTTTCACACTCTTGATTCATTTTTCCTCTTCCTTCATCTTGTCTCTCTCTTCTACCAGATTCCTAGGAAACTTTTCTATGTCTATAAACTTAGTAGATATGATGGATTTTGATTCTTGTCCATAATGTCCTAACACCTTTCTTATGTTCTAAATTTCTAAGGCACATTACCTAAAATCCTGCACCTTCACCAAACCAGCTGAAAGAAGAAAATGTTAGCATTCAAATTCTAGAAACCTACACTCAAAATCTTTAATTAAAAATAGGGTTGGGAGTCTTGATTTATACACACCTTCACCCTTCTCTTGGTAGTAGAACCCTCAATGATTTAGACATAAAGTCCTCATTTTTCTCTATTATGCTCTAACCTCTAAACTGCCATGTTTTCTTCACAATTTTCCTTACCATTTTCCTTTTCCCTATGGTTGTATCCTAATTGTCTCTTCCTCATCTAATCCTCTTCCTAGCTCCTTCTTTTTTAATTTTAAACAAGATGGAATTAGATTAGGGAAAAGAGTGAGCGTTGAATTTCACCCTTAATACTCTTTGTTTCCTTTGTGAAAGGTGGGTTTCTCTCTGAACTCCACTTCCAAGTCTCTGCTTTCATTTAATCTTCTTTGTGAAATTTAAGAAAGATTTTCACTAAGTTCAATTAAGTTTTATTGAAAGGTATTTTAGTGTAGGAAAAAGGTTGTGGGGTTTTGACGAGTTGTGTTACTATTGTATTGATCATTTCTAAAGGTAAATCATTGTATTTTCTTATTATGATAGTAATGGTATGGGTAAGTGAAATATAAGTGCTATAAGTATATAGTATCTTGAATTTTAAAAATGATAATATGCCTGTATCAGCTTATAGGGAATGAACAAATGAGTTAGTATTAGATTTGGCTTAAAAGTTGATTTACGTGGAACTAATGTATAAAACTCTAGACTTGAAACCTCTTGTTGTTTTCTGTGTTAAGAGATAATGATATGCATGATGTGTGAACTAGACTCACTACATAATGGATTAAAAAGAAGAGAATGTGAATGCATGATTCCCTAGAATAAGTTCAAAATATGTCAGCATGTCTAGCCATGAATTATGGAATAATGTTGCTATATAGCATGTTAATTGATGAATACCATCAGAAAATACCTTGAATGACCTAAGTTTAATGTTTGGATTTTATTGAACAAGTCATGGAAATTGATCATGTGTTAATGGTATTTTTGTGAACTGCTTTCACATAGACCAATTGACTGGTTTACTAAGATCAATTAAATGATATGGCAAACCGATCGAATAGTTGGTTTGTGACTTTAGAAGTTTTGGTCTGGGATTGAAATCGATCGATTGGCTGAACCAAATTGATCGACTAGTTCCTAGAATAGTCAACTAACTAGGTCAACCAATCGGCTGGTTTGGCTACAAATCCAAAAGCTTTATCCTCGGGTTAGACCTATCGATTAGTATGGCAAAACTAATGGACTTGTCATTAGAATAGTCAACTAGTTAGCCTATTCAATCAACTGGATGGCTACCAGTGGGTGGTTGGTAGTATCCTGCCAATAGAATAGTCCTTGAAACCTGTCGATTGGTGAGTGAAACCCATCGACTTGTTTTGAAACTAATCGACTAGCCTCTTAAGGGTTTGTTTTCTTGCATATTTTTCTCCAGAATATGATATCTAAATTTTCTTATGATTGGCTAATGATCTAGTAGGCTCGTAGTTATGGAAATTATCTAGATTATCTAAGTCGAAATAATGGATAAAAGATAATAAAAATAAATCATTGAATGATTGATTTTAGTGTAGCCTTTAGTCTTCTTTATGCACATAATATTAATAAATATGAATGGATAAAAATGGGCTCTCCTCAAGGTAGTACTAGATTAAAAATATTTAGGATATACCTCTAGTGAATTATACCATGGCCCTAAAATGAGAAATTCATAAGTTAAATGGCCTAGTAGAGAGAAAGGGAAATAATATAGTCATATAGGATGGCCTGAGTTAGACTTACCTACGATTAGAAGTTTTCACTAGGCTAACGAAATAAATATATAAATAGTTTTAAGCTAGAATTGGAATCTAGTTGACCTATAATTAGACCTCCACCCTTGGCCTTAGAAAATATCCTTAAATAAATGGGTACTACTAGGATTGAATAATGAACTATGACCTTGGCCTTGGCATCAACTAGAATTGAATTTCGAACAAGAGAATAAATGGAAATTTGATGGATCATTTTGATCATTATAGGTATTGTTACCATGTGATGATGCCACTCTTTCGCATAATGGATGGTGTAATAGAATAATCTCTTGAAGAAATCCTAAATGGGAACACTAGTTAAATGAGAATCCTAAATGGGTGTGTTGAATGAAAGGGCTTGTATACTTGGTATGATATTTTTATGTGGGACTTTATGTGAATTGACTTTCCCTAACTAATATGACACTAATCACTTATAGTGGAACGAGCACTATGAAAGGTCTAGAATATTCGAACCTCGATTAGCTACTGGGGTTAGTTTGCCTTCAGGCACTTTTTGCTATTGGGTGGGATCCTAGTTGATCCTGAGATCCTTGTTGATCCCGGTGCCTTTCCTACTCTATACACTGATGATATACTAAGAGGTATTGATACTAAAGGGTCTAATCACCACAGGATGGATAGGAACCTAAACTTATGTTCCTTCAATTTCCTCGACATAAGCTAATACTTCACTCCATTGTTACTCTGGCACGAGCCTGAACTTATATCCATTTGGTTTCCTTTCAATATTTTGGATGACTTCCATGGTATTAAGAGACCACGGAAAATAATCCCACCTTGCTTAAGAACTTGGGGTAAATTAAGTATATACTCACTTAATGCATAAGGATTGGTAAAGAAACTTCATTTTACCTAAGGAAAGATGTAGATCAAAATGAGGGTTAAAGGAAATATCTTCTCAGGTGTAGTTACATGATTATGGTTACTTAATATGGTATCTTCCTTGCATTATGAATACTTGAGAGCTTAAAATTTTTTTAAGCTATAAATAAGTTGTATTCCTTATGCCCATCTACTTGGAATTTGATGCTAATCATATTCCCTCTAGGATGACTATTATGGTACATGCATGTAGTTTAGAATGATCCATGAGTTCCCGCATGCCTTATTATTAATATGATCATCATTCATCTATTTTTAGGTGTTGTATAAAAGTTATTGCTTCCTCATCACCATGCTAACTATATTATTCCTAGTGTCAAATGGATAATCAAATAATTTCTTGATCCATGAGTAGATAGCATGCATGCTAAAAAGGAGTGCATACCCAGCTATGTTGATATGACTATAACCATGCATGTTTTAGAAGATCCATTAATATCGTGTGTGACCATGCAATTAAATGTAAAAGACATCATTAGGAATGTCATATGCACATCTCGGTAATTTCTGCCATGAGTATGTTGTATAGATCTTGCCTACACTAGGAACTACATGATGGTGGTATATTGGTTTACTTTCTATGTATGCATACTGATGGGGTTCTTGCAATGTTTTTCTCAATCTCACAAGGAAGAGGTTGTTTGCAAGTATTCCTTGGGATGAACGTTGAGTGGTCCTTCATCCCGTCAAAATCTTGGTGTTGTTGGGTGTAGGTTTCCCTGAGATTTTTGTGTGGTCCTTGAGTGACCATTGTATACTCTCGATGAGTTTAAATCACTTTAGTTAAGCAAGTTCATCTTCCTTGTATGTACCTTGTATGGATTTGGGCCTATGTAAACCCAGGTTTTACATAAGGATATTTCTTATCTTACACACTCAAGTTTTCCTTGTGTTTTTTTTGTTGGATACTTAGCCTTGTATCTAGCGATAGGTAGTATGTAAAGCACCCATCTTGTGTTAGATACAGTATTAGTACCCCATATTTCATAAGTTGGTTTTGTATTTCCACTTTTGCAACATTTTCCCCCTTTTTCCTATGCATTTTCGACTTGTATACAATTTTAAGCTAATACAATTGATTAGTACTAGATTTTTCCTTAAATTATACTTCCAATTTGAAATTTCCTAGTAGGCACCTTATGTTGGGGACTAGTGGTTCTTATTAAGAATAAATTGTTTTGAAATTGATTTCCTTTCTTCAAGACTTAGTTTGAACCATCAAAGTTTCTCCGATAAAACAAACTCAAAACCTCTCAAAGCACAAATGCTTATGAGCCACTATTCTTAAATAGGTGGAACGATCTAAACCACCTCTCAAGGTCAAGACATGTGAGAAAATATTATTTATTTGGTAGAACGGACTCAACACCTTGGCCATTACTTACAAAGTCTTTCACTTTCAATGAGTAGTATCTTTATCATTAATAATTTATCTCTAAATTATATATTTATTCACACTGAGTATAGGGCTCCACTATTCTTAATCTGGTAGAGCGGATTGATATACCTCTTAAGGAGAAGACACCTAAACCATTATTATTATTATCTAGTGGAACGAACCTATATAAACTCCTCGACCCAACGCATGTGATCTTTCACTTTAAATGATTAATATCATATTAGAGTTGATTGTTTATTCAAGATTATCATGCGAGACCCATGTAAATATACAAGACATCAATTTATTAACATATTTAGGGCCATATAATTATCCTCAAATGACTATAATAACCTTAGGTAGTTAAAAATTCTTTTATTCTCCCAAGGTTTGAAAAATCTGAATACCAATACATATACATCTCCATTATGCATTCATAACATGAACCCTCAATTATTTTCATAGATACCATATCCAACCTTATACCAAAAGCATACTTCCAAAGTCTCATTACTCAAGATATCATATCACAATTTAACATTAATTATATCACATGCCCAAGAAAAGCACATACACATAAAGTCCTAGCAACGATATATATTCTTACCAACAAGACCGCGCTCTTTGCACATAATCCTATACCTCCTACTCTGAGATTGTTAAAATATCACCTATGAAAAATAAGATAATGCATAGTTAAGCTCAAATATTATAACCGAGGGAAAAGTTAAGGAAAATGATGGTAAAAATGGAAATAATCATAGTCAAAATAAAAGTTTGAGTTCCATGGAAGTGTGGTAGAATGTATGGTGGTGCTATGGTGAAAATTTTGTGGTGTTTGGATAGATTTTTGGGGTGAAAAGGAGGGTGCATAGTTGAAATGGGGAGGTTGCATGAGCATGCGGCAGGTGGTGCACACTTTGGTCGTGAGCTAGGATCCTGCATGGACATACTGTGCGAAGAGGCATGGTTGTGCTCAAGAAATGGATTTCTTAGAAAATAACAAACTAGTGTACATAGGCCTGTGAAGGATGTGAGCGAGCGAAGCAAGGGTGCATGGGAAAACCTTTATTGTTTGCACAGGCATGAGATAATGAAAATTAGTAGTGAATGACCATGCATGAGCCGTGCTTCTCACAAAATTTCTACGGACGCTAGGAAAGAGGAGGGAGAAACTGTGGTGGTCGACAATAACTAGGAGGGGAGTGATGGGGTGGCTTTGGTGTTTTGTCCACGAGGGTTTGGGCAGTGCTCGGTGGTTGTGGTGGTGCATGGTGGTGATGGAGGTGGTTTGGCATGTGAACCATAGCAAATATAGAAGAAAAAGGAGGAGTATGAAGGATGAAAGAAAGATAAGAGAGGGCTTAGGGAAATGGTGATTGAAAGAATATTTTGGGCAATAAATGGCAAATAAAAGAGGAAGGAAGATAAGGGATTAGTTTTTATATATATGTATGCATGGTGGTGTGCGAATTAGTGGTTGTTGAGGTCCTCAAGTTGAAAGGGGACAACTACAAGGTTTGGAAGGATAGGATTATCCTAAAGCTTAGATTTTGTGACATAGATGAGGCTATTGAGTATCCAAATCCTATGATAATTGATGAAAGCACTGAGGAAGAAAAGGTTGCACGTGAGCGATGGATGAAAGACAATCACATAAGCTGCGTATACATAAAGACTAAGATATCTCCTTCCATCAGAGGCTCAGTTAATCATCATCAAGAAGTCAATGACTTGCTAAGGGCCATAGATGAATAGTTCATCCATTCTAATAAGGCCTTATCTAGTACCTTGATAATGAAATTTTCATCCATGAAGTTCACTACGGTGAAGGGTGTGCGTGAGCATATCATGAAAATGTAGGATTTAGCAGCGCAGCTCAAGTCTCTAGAGGTTGACATGTCAGATGTCTTCCTCGTTCACTTCATCTTGAATTCTCTCCTAAAGGAATATACACCATTCAAGGTCACCTACTACACACAAATGGAGAAATGGTCAATCAATGAACTAATGACCATGTGTGTAAAAGAGGAGGAAAGACTTTTGATGGATAATGGTTAGATCATAATGATGACAACCAACGGTAAGGAAAAGAAGAAGAAAGTAGGCCAAAAGGATAAAGGCAAGGTACCACCTCAGGATGAGATAAAAAAGCAGTCTAGGTGTTTCTTCTATAAGAAGAAGGGATACATGAAGAAGGATTCTGCTAAGTACAAATCCGGGCTTGTGAAGAAAGGTAATGTAATCTCTTTGGTATGTTTTGAATATCATACAGTAGATACAAATCATAACACTTGGTGGATTGATTCTGGTTCTACAATCCATGTTTGCAATTCCTTGCAAGGTATGGCAAGGATGAGGGAATCAGTGGGCAATGAACGAAGTATCATTAACAATAGTAAGATACATTAAGTTGTTCGAGGAATAGCTCATGCAGACTAGTTCTTTCTAGTGGTCATGTATTAATGTTAGAAAAGACTTTTTATGTTCCAAGTTTTAGTAGAAACTTGATTTCTGTTTCAAGAACTATACCATGTGGATATTCGTTTATTTTCAAAGACAATTCAGTTAGTTTGTTTTGTGAAGCAAATTGTGTTAGGTATGTTACATTATCTAAAGGTATTTATTCTATTGATTTGATGCATGATGATAAAAATGTTGCAATGAATTTGAATATTAGTTCAAAAATATGTGTTATGAAAGAGGACTCGTCAACGCTTTGACACAAAAGATTAGGTCACAACTCCATTGAGAGAATAAGGAGATTGGTGAATGATGGAGTACTTGGTGCTCTAGATTTTACCAACTTTAGCACTTGCATAAATTATATAAAGGGAAGACAAACAAACAAGTCTAAAAGAGGTGCCAATAGGAGTTCTCAACTACTTGAGATTATACATACCAATATATGTAGTCCAGATATGGACTCACACAGTCAGAGATACTTCATCTCATTCATTGATGACTACTCACGATACATGTATCTCTACGTGGTAAACAATAAGTATGAAGCGTTAGATGCTTTTAAAGTATTAAAAGCTGAGGTAGAAAAATAATGTGACAAGCAAATCAAAATCATGAGGCTTGATAGAGGTGGAGAGTACTATGGTAGGTACATTGAGGATGGACAAGCACCTGGTCCATTTGCGAAGTTTCTTCAAGAGAATAGGATAGTTACCCAATACACTATGCCTGGTTCACTAGAACAAAATGGCATAGCTAAGAGAAGAAACGGGACATTATTAGATATGGTGCAGAGTATGGTTAGCAACTCCAATGTTCCTAGATCTTTGTGAAATGAAGCACTTAACATGGTGGTATATATTTTAAACCGAGTTCCAACCAAAGTAGTGTCTAAGACACCATTTTAGCTTTTTAAAGGTTGGAAGCCAAGTTTAAAACATATGAGAGTTTGGGGATGTCCATCTTAAGTGAGAATCTATAATCCACAAGAAATGAAGCTAGACCCAAGGACCATAAGTGGGTATTTCGTTGGATATGCTGAAAGGTCTAAGGATTATAGGTTATGTTGTTCATCATATAGCACTAGGTTTGTGGAGTCAAGAAATGCTAAATTTCTTGAACATGACTTAATCAGTGGGAGTGATCATATCAAGGACCTAGTTCCTGAACTTGCTCATCTAATAGAGAAAGCTTCCACATCATATGATAGAGTGACTTTTGTTCACCATATACTTTCAATTCCAGTCATGGTTGAACAGCAAGTCAATGAACCTCCACAGAATGCTGACATAAATCTGGTCGATCAAGTTGTTCAAGAACTTCCTAAAATTGTTGAACAACCAGCTATTGAGCAACCTCCACAAGAGGATGCTAGGCCAGCTTTAAGAAGATCTACTAGGGAAAGAAGGCCAGCTATATCTAGTGATTATTATGTGTACTTACAAGAATCTGACTATGACATTTGTGCTATTGATGATCTAAAAACCTTTTCACATGCCATGAGTAGCTTGATATCTAAGTTATGGAATGATGCAAAAAAGGAAGAGATAAATTCCATGAAAGCCAATGAGGTTTGGGACCTTGTACTGTTACCTGATGGGGCTAAGCTTATTGATTGTAAGTGGGGCTTTAAGACCAAGAGAGACTCATCAGTGAACATTGATAGGTATAAGTCTAGACTAGTTGCTAAAGGTTTCACTTAGAGATAGGGAGAGGAATACAAGGATACTTTCTCTCTTGTGTCCACCAAGGATTCCCTAGGAATTGTTATGGCATTAGTAGCTCATTTTGATTTTGAATTACAACAAATGGATGTGAAAACAACATTTTTGAATGGTGAGCTTGAGGAGGAGGTATACATAAAACAAACTAAAGGGTTCTCTTCTCATGGAGACAAAATTCTTGTATGAAAGCTAAAGAAAGCCATATATGGATTGAAACAAGCCTCCCAACAATGGTATCTAAAGTTCCATGGTTTCATTTCTTCATTTGGATTTGAAGAGAATGTCATGGATCAGTGTACATGCATTAAGATCAGTGGGATTAAGGTTTGTTTCTTAGTTCTATATGTGGATGATATTTTACTTGCATGCAATGATAAGGGGATGCTATATGCGATGAAACAATTTCTTTCTAACAAATTTGATATAAAAGATATGGGTGATGCATCTTATGTCATTGGCATTAAGATTTATCGAGATAGATCCTGAAGGATATTAGGACTATCTCAAGAAGCATATATCAATAAGGTGTTAGAAAGATACAGAATGATAGATTGTACACCAAGTGTGGCTCCAATTGTCAAAGGAGACAAATTGCAACTAAGTCATTGTTCTGAGAATAACTTAGAAAGAGATCGTATAAAGAACATCCCATATGCTTCTGCAGTAGGAAGCCTTATGTATGCTCAAGTTTGCACAAGACTTGACATTGCATATGTCGTTGGGGTTTTGGGATGTTACTAGAGTAATCTAGGAGTTGACCACTGGAAAGCTACGAAGAAGGTTATAAGGTATCTAAAGGGAACCAAGGACTACATGCTTATGTATCCTCATGTTGAGGATTTGGAGGTAGTTAGCTATTCAGATGTAGACTTTGTTGGTTGTGTAGATTCATGCAAATCTACTTCTGGAATCATTTTCCTATTAGCTGGTGGAGCAATATCCTAGAAAAGTAAGAAGTGGGATTGTATAGCCACATCTACCATGGAAGCAGAACTCATCTCATCTTTTGAAGCCACAAAGCATGGTGTGTGGTTAAGAAATTTCATATTGGGTCTTAGAATAGTAGATTCTATATCTAGGCCTTTGATGCTCAAGTGTGACAATTCAACTGTCATCTTTATCTCAAGGAACAACAAAAGTGGTAGTCATGCCAAGGGCATAGACATTAAGTACTTGAAGATAAAGGAGTGTGTTTCAAAAGGAGAAGTGGTCTTGGAACACATAGGTATTAATTGTATATTAGATAATCCTTTAACTAAGGGCATGTCACAAAGCAAGTTTAAGGATCATGTTTGCAATATGGGTGTTGGACCCTCTATGTTATTGTATTACATAATACATTATGGTTTGATTATAGTAAAGCTATGTTGTGATTGTTTTTCATTTAGTTTGTATACATATAGTTTGTTGAGAAATATCACATTATATATTGGACCTTCAATAAACGTTGGGTTTATTCATAAAGTTAAAGTTGAGGTTGGAATTAGTGCATTGTGATACATAGAAGATAACTTTTGAAATTTTAAGAGCTTGTCACCATGATCCATGCATTAGTTTCATCATAAAGTTCATGCTAACATAAGGAGACCATGACATAAATCTAATTTATATGGACCAAGTGGGAGAATGTTAATATATTTTTAAAAGTATTGTTATTATTTTATAAATAAAGTGTTTTATATTTTATGTATATAGTAACACTTAATGTGGTCCATATTAAGTTAGATATAAATTTATTGGCCATAAAGTTTATGTTGTATGGTAATATATTAGTAATTAAGCCTAATCCTATATCTCTCTATCTAATTCTTGATGGTAGAATTAGAATTAAGTTGTTATGGATAAAGACGTGTATTGTGTGATGGAAAAATTAAGTCGGATAATTTAATTATCTTATTAATTAAATTATCTTAATTTTCTAATTTAAATATTTTTTAAATTTAAATTTGAATTAAAGGGAGGGAAAATAGTTGTTAGTTGTCATATTTACATGACATGTGTAGGATTAAGAGAGTAGTAGATTTTTTTTTGCTCTCTCTCTCTTTCTATAGAAATTTTTCACTCTTCAATACATACACATATATCCATTAGAGAAAAAGGAAGAGGCTATTTTTTCTTCAATTTTCTTAGTAATTCCTATGTGAAATCAAAGGAAACGAATAAATATAAAGATGTTCGTCATTCTCGTTCCTTGTTATAAGCACGCACCATAGGTTTGAGGAAAAGGGAGTAAAACTGTAAAATTCGACTTCGAAAATTATAAATTATCAATTTGTGCAATTAATCTCGTCAATGGCAGGAGGTACGCTATATATATAGTATTTTATCATCTTAATTCTGCATAAAGTTTGTTATTTCATGTATTAGGATTTTACATGAATTCTTAATTTGATTGTGTATGAATTTATATTAATAATGTATTAATTATATGATTCATGCTATTTATTGGTTTATATTAAAAACTTCTTAACAATGAAACTATTAAGAAAGGATAATGCAACTGAAGAAAATTCAAAAAGAGAATACCCAGTTCAATGCAATATATTAATTCTACACTACAGCTCGTTCGATGCCATGACAATGATTCCCATAACTTTTCGCCTGACATGATTTCTGAAGACCAATAGGCGCACCAAACTTCTTTGATTGAAAGCTGCTGCCCAGCCCAACAAGAAGCAACACAATACCCCGAATAAACTCAAGTATAGGTAAAAATTAAATGATTGAAAAGCTTTATCTAAACAAACCATCTGGACATGTTTCAACACATTCCAGAATCCAAAGAAAAAAATATCTACACACTAAGGCTTATGTTTCCTAAAGGAGATAATGCAACATCGGAAACCCACCCTAGAACTAGGTAAAAAAAAATGATGTGGAGACAACCACAGGTAAACTAAACCAATACACGCAAACATAATAATTAAACCCCATCTATATAAATGATGGAATACACTAACAGCGATGCCAGAATTTGGTATCTCTATCCACGTAAATAAGACATACTAACCTGTGTTACAATGGGAGCAGTGGGACGAGAGAGCCCAACAGAGTGCAATCCAATTTGATTATCTTGGCCAAAAAGAGATACTGTAGGACGAGAAAGCTTTCACGAACAAAATAAGGCTCTCGATTCAATGAGAGTAAATGGCCAAAAGCAAGCAACGTCTCTCAAGAAGGAACATGATGAGGCAAGGACTGTGCTTTCTGTGATCAAGCATCTGTTTCACGATCCTGAGATAGTGTAGCAACGAACTGACAGAAAACAAAATTAGCCCATATTTTCAACAGCAACACATCCTCAATTCAAGCCATCGTACTTACATTTTTCTCAATCACCGCAATGTTACTGTGATCAACCAAGAACTTCATTAGGTGTCTTATCACCTCTTCTATTGCTTTCTAAACCTTCAAGCCCTCACCATGAGTTAAGTTTTAAGAGTTTCTCTGAAACTATAAAAGATGTGATGAAAAATGATCTCTGAATGAAGAAACAAGGGAAACTCAAAGCTGCTGATTTCGAGAGAGAGGCTTCAGGTTAACCAAGTGGTTATTGCGCAAAACCGACTTAGGTTAAATGGTTAGAGTTTGGGGCCAAAGTGGAATTATGGGAAGTTACGGGGGCTTGATTGTAAAAACAGAAACGTATATATATATGTTCTATTATTTCCCGGGGGACGCTATCACCATTGTAAGAGAATTCCCAGAGCTTGAACTTAATCTTCTCTTGTTCTTCTGTATACAAGATCAATAATAAAGCTACTAAACTTCTCCCGAGACGTAGGATGATCACACTAACCAATCCGAACTCGTAAAAGATTTGTGTCTCTTTCTCTTTACTGTTTCGTTCTTTCTTTGTTCTGTTTTCAGAGTTTAATTCAATTTAATCGTTCAAGAAATTGCAATTGAGTTGGGTTTAATTGAAGATTAAAGATCGAGTTACTACAAGATGAAAGGAAAGAAAAGAATACAAGAGAAGAGAAGAAAGAGAGTTGAGCAATTCTTCTGTTAAATATTATTAATGTATGAGACTTAATCATAATAATTACCACCCTATGTATCCGTGCATATATATATACATATATATACTAATCCACAACTGACTGCCTGAAAAGTATAAGACTAACAAAAAGATATATCTGACCAGAGAAGAAATAGCAAAGCATAACAGAAAGAGAGAAAGAAGGAATTAAGGACGGTAAATCTATATCTATTGTTGTGAAGAGAATATTCTCTATTTCCCCCTCTTAATTCTAGCTACTCCTAACTCTGGTCTTCCTACCATTAACTCTGCCTTAAATCTGTCAAATTATTGAGCAAAGAGTGGCTTGGTAAAAACATTTGTTGCTTGATCCACTAAAGGCACGTGATTCACCAGAAGTTGTTTAGCTTCCACCTTTTCACGTAAGAAATATAAATTCAGCTCCAAGTGCTTAGTCCTTGCATGTAACATAGGGTTTGCTGATAAGGCTACAGTGCTGAGATTGTCACACCAAAGAGTAGGAACTCCTTGAGTTTGAATATGAAGCTCCTGAAGCAGAGCTTTAAGCCATAGCACTTCAAAAGCAACATTTGCTAAGCTGGGAAATTCAGCCTCTGTACTGGATCTTGACACAACACCCTACTTCTTTGAACACCAAACAATTGGATTATTACCCAGATATATACAGAATCCACTAGTCAAACTTCTATCATCCACATCATTACTCCAATCAGCATCACTGAAACCAGTAACAGTCAACATAGGAGAAGCTTGCAAATTTAACCCTTCTTCTAGTGTACCCTTCAAATACCTGAGAATTCTTTTCACTACCTTCCAATGAGTGTCAAGAGGATTGGCCATAAATCGAAAAACCTTATTGACATTAAAGGAGATTTCAAGTCCAGTTATAGTAACATATTGTAGTGCTCCTACCACTGACCGATATTCGCAACTGTTGTCATAAGGATCTCCTTTTGTCTTTGAGAGCTTTAAGCTGCTACTCACTGGTGTAGGTAGATGTTTGGCTTTTTCCTTCTTAGTCTTCTTCAAAAGATCAAGTATATATTTATATTGTAAAAGATGAAGACCGCTCTCTACTTTCTTTACTTCAATATCTAAGAAATAGTGCAGACTTCCTAGATCCTTCAAGGAGAATGACTTGTGCAACACATCAATCAGTCTTTGTAATTCTTTCTCATCACTACATGTAACTATGATATCTACATAGACTAAAGCATAGACGGTAGAGGAGTTACTTATTTTCTAAAATAATGACTGATCTCCACGTGAGGACTTAAGCTTGAGCCAATGAAGACAGCTCTTAAGCTTGTCAAACTAGGCTCTAGGAGCCTGTTTGAGCCCATACAAGGCTTTATTAAGCTTATACACCAACTGTTGTCCTAATGTGCCTTTATGAAACCAAGGAGGTTATTCCATGTATATTTCTTCGTGCAAATTTCCATTTAAAAAGGTGTTGTTGACATCTAGTTTCCTTAATTGCCATCCTCGAGCTAAAGCAACAATAAGCACAACCCTGATAAATGTAGGCTTCACAACTGGGTTGAAAATCTCAGTAAAATCAAACCCATAACTCTGAGTGTATCCCTTAGCTACTAATCAAGCTTTATATCTAGATATAGAGCCATCAGGTTTTTTATTCAATTTGAATACCCATTTACATCCGACTATTTTTCTATAAGGAGGTAAAGGCATAAGAGACCAAGTTTGATTCTTGATAAGAGCATCATACTCTTTTTGCACAGCTTGCTTCCACTTAGGATGATCCAGACCCTGAGCAAAAGAGGCAGGTTCTTGCACATTCAGACCTACTTTATACACTTTAGGTTTAAAAATATGGTGCCGAATAGTGATATTAAAGTTTAAAAATTTTCTAGAGTGTGGTATGATAATTTAAAGTGGAGACTGGAGAGAGAATAAAAACCAAAAATTAGGTCATAGGAAAAATTAAAGAAACATTTGAAGAAGTGATTTTTGCCTCAAAAATACAAGCAAGAAAATTCTATAAAAATGACTATGTTGAGGCAAGAGTTATTTGGAGTTGAAGAATACATTTAGGAGTTCAAAAGGTTAGCTTGCATGTGATCTCCAAGAACGAGAAGGACAAAGGTATGCATGATTCATCAAAGGTTTAAATATAAATATTGGGGAGAACGTAGAGGTGTACCCTTATGAAGTGTTTGAAGATCTAGCCAAGTTAGCCATCAAGTTTGAGAAATAGTTGAAGAGAACAGAGCCACCAAGCAAGTCAACCAATGGTCCATATGGTTTGACTTTCAAAGGTGTGTTGAAGCCACCAATTTCTCAAGGTGTAAGCTAAGACAACGCTAGAAAGTTCACTCGTGAAGAAAAGGGAAAGGATCAAGTGGTTGATAATGTAAACAAGCAATGTTTCAAGTGTCAAGGGTATGGTCATTTTGCTCGGGATTGTCCAAACAAAAGGGTATGGACTTTAAAGGAGATAGCAAATATGGAGGATTGTAAAGAGAACAAAGACCTTGTTGAAGACTTCGAAGAAGAAAGTGATAGTCACGAGGACGCTTTGGAAGAAGGGCAAGTAGATTACTATGTGTTGCAAAGGGTACATCAAGTGCAACAAAAACTTTTTCTTACTCAATAGGAGAAGATTTTCAAAGCTAAGTGTAGAGTTGGTGATAAAGTTTGTGAAGTCATCATTGATAGTACCTCATGCACTAATGTTTCTAGTGAGAAGATGGTGAACAAGCTTGGTTTGGAGACCAAGAGCCATCTAAGACCATATTGACTCCAATGGCTCAACAATAATAAAGGCGTAAGGGTTACCAAACAAACTCTTATCTCTTTTATGATTGGAAATTATTTTGTTGATGTTTTATGTGATATTCTACCTATAGATTCTTGTCACATTTTGTTGGGAGGCCATGGAAATTTCATAGGAATTTTGTGCATGAAAGGCTCCTTAATGAGTAAGTGGTATATAAGAGTCTAAAGAAGTTTATGCTAAAACCTAATGTAGATGGGGAGGATTCGGTTTTGAAGAATGAAAAGGAAGGAAAAAGAAGGTAGATGTTGAGTGTAGGAAGGGAAAAAAGAAGAGTAACATGGAGATGTTGATCCTTAAGGAGTTTGGGATGAATGAAGTAATCAAGGATGAGAAGATATACTATGCATTAGTGGTAAAGGAGGTCCAACGAGGGGAGATTACTAATATGGATCTGAAATTACAACAAGTGTTGAAAGAATTTGCTGATGTTTTTCCAAATGATTTGCCAAGCGGGCTACCTCCTTTTAGAGGTATTGAGCATGCTATTGATCTTATGCCAATAGTTCCATTACCGAACAAGCCAGCTTATAGATGCAATCTGGAGGAGTCTAAGGAGCTAAAGAAATAAGTACAAGAGTTGTTAGATCGAGGTTATATTCGGAAAAGTATGAGCCCATGCAAAGTTCCAGCTTTTTTGGTGCCTAAGAAGGATGGTACATGGAGGATGTGTATTGATTCGAGAGCAATCAGCAACACCACAATCAAGTACATATTTCCGATGCCAATATTGGATGACATATTAGATGAGATGCATGGTGCAAAGGTGTTCTCAAATATTGATCTTAGAAGCGGTTATCATCAAATGAGAATAAGGGGAGGGGATGAGTGGAAGATAGCCTTCAAGACTAAGTACGGGTTGTATAAGTGGTGGGTGATGCCATTTTGGATACATAATATACCAAGTTCTGTCATGAGGTTGATGACGGAGGTACTTAGACCATTCCTTGGAGTCTTTGTTGTTGTTTACCATGATGATATCTTAGTATATAGCAAGAGTGATTTCGAGCACATGCAACACTTGAAGATGATATTTGACAAGCTTAGAGAGGTGAAGCTCTATAGTAATATGGAGAAGTGTGACTTCATGATAGAGAGTGTGAATTTTCTTGGTTATATTGTGAGTAGAGATAGTATTAGAGTTGATCCGTCAAAGATGGAAGCTATACAAACATGGTCTATCCCTACTAATGTCCAAGAACTTTGAAGTTTCCATGGGTTGGCTTCATTCTATAGGAGGTTCATCAAATTATTCTCTACCATTTCAGCACCTATCACACAGTTTATGAAGAAAGGAAAGTTCCATTAGAATGATCAATCGACGAAAGCTTTTGAAGACTTGAAGATAAACCTTTGAAATGCACTAGTATTATCTTTACCTTATTTTGATAAATTATTTGAAGTAACCTATGATGTGAGTGGTGTAGACATTGGGTGTGTGCTTTCAAAAGAAAAGAAATTGATTTCTTTCTTTAGTGAGAAGTTGAATGGCACAAGACTCAACTATTTGACCTACGATAAAGAGTTCTATTCTTTGTTCGTTGTTTGGAGACGTGGAGTCATTACTTAATACCTAAGCCTTTTGTACTTCATTTGGATCACAAGAGTTTGAAGTATTTGCATGGTCAAAAGAAGGTGATTCCAAGACATTCTAAGTGGATAAGCTTATTGCAAACATTTGTGTTGTCTACAAGGCATGTGGATGGAATAGAAAATGTAGTGGTGGATGCATTATCTAGGAGGACCATTGTACTTACCATGATAGATGCAAAGCTTTTGGGGATCAAGATGTTGAAGAGTCAATATGCCATGGATGATGATTTTTCTATGATCTTTAAAGATTGCAAGAAATAAGGAATTTTTGGAACTTATGTTATTCAAGATGGGTTGCTATTCAAGAACAAAAAATTGTGTGTGCTGAAGACTTCAGTTCGAGACTTACTAATCAAAGAGGTGCATGAAGGTAAAAATTGTAGGACACTTTGGAGTTCACAAGACTTTAGATTTGCTGCAAAAACACTTTTATTGGCCGAGAATGCAAAAGGGAGTACAAGCCATGGGTGCTAGGTGTGCTACATGCCAAAGGAGAAACAATTTCTTCCACAAAGGGATATATGTACCTTTACCTATGCCTACTCCACCAAGGGAAGGTGTTAGTATGGATATTATTTTGGGATTTATTAGAATATAATGAGGCAAGGATTCTATTATGGTTTTAGTGGATCAATTTTCCAAGATGGCTCATTTTATTCTATGTCACAAGACCAATAATGCTACTCATGTTGTAGATTTGTATTTTAAGGAGATTGTGAGATTGCATCGAATTATGAGAAGTATTGTTTTGGATAGAGATGTGATGTTCTTCAGTTATTTTTGGAAGACGTTATGGCAAATGCTAGAAATGAATCTTTTACTTAGCACACCGCATTATCCTCAAACGGATGGACAAACCGAAGTTACTAATGGAACTTTGGGTACTTTGCTAAGGGGATTGGTCAGTAAGAGTGCTAAGAATTGGGATGTCAAGGATGCACATGCGGAGTTTTCTTACAATCAAAGTCCTTCTACTACAACAAGCTCTAGTCCATTTGATATTGTATATGGTATTAATCCATATATGATGTTTGATATGATACCATTGAAGAAGGGTGAAGTGAAGAGTTATGATGCACAAGAGAGAGTTGGTTCTTTTAAAAAATTCATCAACAAATCAAGCATAATATTGAGAAGGAAAATGAAGTGTACAAGAGAAGAGAAAACAAGCATAGGAGCCAACATGTTATTCAACCAGGAGATTTAGTTTGGTTACACTTAAGGAAGGAGATATTTCCTAATCTAAGAAAACACAAGTTTATACCAAGGGTGGATGGTCCTTTCAAAGTACTTCAAAATTTTGGAGAAAGTGCTTATGAGCTTGATTAGCCAGATTCATATGGTGGGTTATCAAGGACATTCAACGTTAGAGACATTAGCCCTTATCTTGACGATGCAAATTTGAGTGCAAAATCAAATCAACAAGGTGATAATTATGTAGGAGCAAATACTCAAGAATTGGCTTTCATAATTATGGAACCAATTATTTTTCATTTCTAAAGTATCTCCCACAAATTTAAAGACCAACGAATGGTTACGTTGCTAGAAACGTACAAAACAAGCAACTAAGTGTCTACATGCATATGCATGGCATGCATGGAATGATGACGACGTGCATGGGGAGTTTATTTTTAGCATTAGTCGAGCATTATTATAAATTTAGTTACTTAATTAATTAAGTAGTAGAGTTGGATAATAGGTAAAGCATAAAGTTAGCATATAAGTAGCATAATATCTTTTAGCTTGGAATCTTTTAAATTATGCTTTTAGCTAAGTGGTAGAATGGCTATAAGCATCCATAGAAGGAACGATTATAAAATAGAATTTGAATATTAATATTGAAGTTGAATAAAAGTTGAATTCTATGTGATTTCAATTCAAGTTAATCGAATCTGTGTGAATGAGTTAGATTGAAAGTTTTAATCTCTTTGTCTTTTTGAATTAGAGATTAATTAATATTTTTCTACTCTCCTTAATCCATATTTTTCCAGCAAAAATTATCATCAAAACAAAACTCTAATTTGAAGCTAATTGCAACCATAATTCATTTTAAACGTTAGAAACCCTAAATGACCATTAAAAACCCTAAAACCCTTCCATCTAAACCAAACATCACCTTATCCCTTATATTCAAATTAAACCCTAACCCTAAACCACAACATCATTGCTCATATAAACCCTAACATTCAAATCCTTATCATCATGAACATACCATTGTGGAATACATATACTAACTAGTTCAGATTTTTCGAACCATCATCATTAATAAACCATCACTTGGTTCGAATCAAATTTAGCCTTTATTCACCCTAATCGAACATTCTTACCATATATCCATCATTGTCAAACCTTATTCTAAATATTATCAACACAACCGAGCCATATTCTCATCAATTTGAGAATCCCATCCTCCCACACACATTAGTTCTCCTTTGTTTCTCTTAAACAAGTAGGGATTAAGGTTGGAAATGGTTGAAGATTCTAGATTTATTTTACTTGGAAATCTATTTCAAAGAAAAGATTGAGTTGCAATTTTCTCTTCTTGTTCTTGTTCTCTTCAAATATAATTGATTTTAATGGATTTTTAAATTTTTGTTTTTATGTTTTTGACTTTTGACTATGTTAGGAGTCAAGGTCTTGCCAGATAGACATTAAGTAGGAGTTTTGTGCTAGAAGAATTTTTTTTTAAGATAGAAATTCTTATTTTTAATATGAAAGTGGTTTTTATTACTTATTATGGTGCCATATTCTTAGTGTGTTTTGTGTTGAGCAAGCATTATTTGTATTCTAGTATTCGAGTATTGGTGTGCTGTTGTATGCACAACAAATTTAATAAATAAATCCTAATTTCCAAATACGTAGTATATGGCAAGAAGGAGTCGAACCCACAAGGAATGGTATTTTAATCACTAATTTTTTAATTGATGTTATAATCCCAGTTATACAATTTCACTAATTCTAATACTAAATCTAAATATACTAAGCTTTGATCACTATTTGATAAATAGGAAAGGAATGAATTGATGATGGAATCAAGATATCAAATACTCAAAGAAGAAGAATGATTCTATGTGATTTAATGTTGACCTTTAGAAACTCATAATAATTAATTTCTTTACTTTCTCTCAACCTTAATAAATTGAATAAGCTCTCAATTTATTTCCTAACCATTTAATAACCTAGGTTACGAACACTAGATTCAATTAATGGCAACATTATGAATGGAAAGCAGTAAACTAAAATCTTAAGCTCGGATTATGTAATTGTACGAATTAACAGAAAAGATTAACGATTAATCTTCTTGCTACTTTAGACAAATTAATTAACAATTATGGGTTAATTGCGTTGTCTTAGCAGAGATTAAGTTCTAAACTAAATAGGTGATCAGTCTAATTAGTTTAAATTCTTAATCTATGATATGAAATCATTCAATTCTATCTATTAATTCAATTAAATTTCATATAGAACCAAACATTCAAAGTATGAATTTGAAAAATAATTCCATCCTCAAATCATCCTACCCTATTTTATTTACTCTAACATCTGTATATTTAGAAACCACACTCTCACATACAATGATTTGAAATTAATGCCAACAACACAACAAAAATATCCAATAGTAATACAACACAACAATAATAGAACAAACAAAAGTGTAATTGCAGATAATTTACTTGCATTCAATCAAAATGGAGAAACTGCAATTGATAAAGGAATAGAGAGGAACTTATCAATTGAAGTGCAGATTGTCAATTGTTCACTAGAATGCAAGAAGATAAAAGAAGTTGGAATTGTGCATTACATGTATATTCTAAAGGGAATAGAGAAAGAGAGTACATTCAAAATGTTTCAACATCTAAAAGAACTGCCCTCAAACCCTAAATTGATAGAGAATATATCAAAAATAGGTCGCGCGGACGGCTACAATTTTTAGGGAAAACACGGTCCGTGTTTAGGAAATACGGGGCCTCCGTGTTTTTCTCCAACTTCTCTACCGACTGCTGGATTTTGAATCAAGGCCTGAGATTTTAACACGGCCCGTGTTTAAGAAACATGGGGGTGCCGTGTTTTTGGTTCTTTCACTCTTCTTCCTTTACAATTTCAGCACAACTTCTCTTGGTGTATTTGCTTCATTTCCAACTTTGCTCCCCTTGATTCAGTGTTTCATGATGTGTTCTTTACTTGATTTCTTCTTTTCATTGATTTCTCCTTGAATTTCTTCAATTTTTTTCTTTTCCTACAAAATCAATTCAAAAGAGAAAAACTTGACGAAAAGATTAAATCTTATAAAATTAATGAGGGATAAATGACATTTTTATGCATGAAAATAATCTATAAATCCTATTTATCAAGCATATGGTAGAGTTTGCATCGTCTAGTTCTTTGATGTTATGAATGATTTGGTAGTTTAAGAATGACTTCTTTTAAATGATATTACCAAGTATCCATGTGATTATATGTGTTCATCATGTCTCTTTATATGCTTTATTACATAAAATAATGATAGGATTAATATGGTAATTTTTGGTGAATTTTTGTGTGTGTATCGCAAGTCTAGATGCAGATTTACCAAGACTATTCAATTGGTTTGTTGAGCCCATCAAGTGGTTATGCAAATAGTCACTTGGTTTGGACATTTTAATGAGTTGTTCTGATATTATTCGATTGGTTTGATGAACCAATCAACTAGTTTGATGAACAATTGATTGGTACACCAAATCCATTGACCTATGACCCTATGACCAAAGTGGTTTGATCTTTTCTTAGATCTGTCGACTAATTAGACCAAACTCGTCAACTAGTTCACCATGAACAGTCGATCGGTGAGAAAAAAATAGTTTTCTAGTGTTATTTTTTGTTCAAGTCTCATACGACCACGTCGATCAACTTTTCCTAGGGACCGATCGACTAGTCTCATCATATTGAACATGGTTCATTAGTTAATTATTTCTCTTCTTTTGGGACTTTTATGTTAATAGCTATATGTAATTATAACATTTAAATTATAATTTCAAACATATTTACCATATATTCAATGAGAAACATAATGGAGATATTTGGGATTTGAATTGGTTATGTTTGGTGTCATCTTGAAACACCTGATTGGCAACTTTTATGCCTTGTGATGTGTTTGATGTTATCACTTAAAAACAACCAGTTTGGATATCAATGGAAACTATTTGATTTTGGTGTTATCATATGGAAATACCCTAATTCATTATTCATACGGTTAATCTATGATTTGTGATATCACGTGAAAATTAATAAAAATGGAATAAGAATTCATTCAAGCCTTTTGCTCTGACTCTTAGGGTAGTTGACCAAAAGTTAGTGGGTAGGTCACCATGTGTTTTATATTTTTCACTCAATACCTATTTTCTTTTCTACTAGGTTGTAGTCGGGATAGGGTATGTACATATCTTTAAGGTATAGGATTATACTATAGTAGGCGACATGGCATCAATGTCCATATTAGGTGAGTGAGGTATCCTAGTACAAGTCCCCTAGCACTTCATATTTTCTATTGCTTTGCTAGGTGTGGTATCCCAACCTTTTAGCCTTCATGGTGGAGGTAATAAAGGTTTGGTGGGTGAGGTATCCTAGTACAAGCCCCCTTGGTTTACTTTAACCACGTGTGGTGGGTGTGGTATCTCGATTTGTGTTACTCCTCACGGTAGGCAAACTTGATTTTTAGTGGGTGTGGTATCCTTGTAAAAAAATCCCCTTTGATGTATCTTGACCCCATATTGAAGGTGTTGTATCCCATTTTGTCTATTTTATACCATGACTTTTATTCATGGTGGAGAACTAGGTGTGGTTCAACAAACTATCTTAACAACTGTAAATTATTTGATCACTAAAGAAAGATTTATAATAATGTTTACATTATATAGATTGTGATGCAATTACTATTCTTTAATGATTTCCATGCGATCATGCGTTGTTTTATTACTACCATGAGTCCAAGTGTTAATTTATATTGGTAGGCTTTATCACCATGCAACTATGTGACTTCAATGTGCTCATGACATTTAGCAAGTTTTAGGTAGTTTGTTTTACAAATACTTCATCGTACAGATATTGCACTTGTGTGGTCAATATGATGATATCACTTCTTATTTGAGGGGTAGGAGACAATTTACAAGGGTATAACTCTCAGTTATAGTATGTTGATGGTGATTATGTGGGCTAGTATCTCACCATTTCTTGGGGTTGGAGATTTATATTCACACTTAAGAAGTAAGCTAATTGGGTAGATGTGTTTTGCCCACTGCATTGTGATATTTTTGTTATTCTAGTTATTAAAAATCTTAGATTTGATCTCTTGTAATTTGATTTTGTAAACTCTCATAGTCTTCCTAGTTATAATATTTTTCTCCTTTTTATTATCTTTGTACTGTTGTATTAATATGATGAGCACACATTTTTCTATTAATTGTTCCATTTTGCCTTGCACCAGGTGTTGGTTAGGTGATGATCAGACATCTCTCATGGTTGATGTGGTGCTAACATTTCCTGGTTTTACTTTTCAAAAGCTTCTACATTATCTCCAAAATAAATAAATAAATTTGCAAATTTGGGATATTATAGAAGCCTTTGTTCTTATCCTTTTCTCGAGCTGCCTCATGATAAATTAGTAAAAGGACAAATATTGGGATGATTTTCTCTATGCCTATTTCCATGGATTTTGTTTGTATATTGCTATGTATTTTGTTAGATTTGTGAATATTGCATCCTTTGGCATTTTATTTTGTAGGTGCAATCAATGGAAAGAAAAAAGGCTAATATAAGTGGAAATGAAGGCTTTGAGCAGACATTGTAGATAACCTAATATGTAGAAGGCTTATTGATTTTTGAGATAATTACATTTTATTGGAAAGAAAATGTTTTTTCTTTGATTCAATCTCAATATGAAAAAGTAAAAAGAATAAAATTTATAGATCTTATTCTCATCTTTCCAACGTATATAAGATCACCTCATTTTGACTCTAAACAAAGAAATTATGAGCCAACACAGGTTGCTAGTGTTCATCAACATTACCATGTATGATTTCCACATGATTACTCAGTCTCCCACTCTAACATGGTGTGGCAATGTTGCCCCACATACAACACAACATGGCTATGTTGTTTGCTAGTTTTCATTTTCCTCACAATATAAAGGAGATAAGAAACTACATTATATGGGGTATTTTTAGACCGAATAGAGCATGAACTAAATGAAATTATGGAGGCTCTGGATCATCAATTTAGATCTCCCTTTCATCTTGAATCTAAGTTAGATTTAATTTGAAAGATTTATAGTTGTTTGAATTCAGAGATTGACTCTTCATTTTGTCTACACATTGGTTTTATCTTCTAATATATTACTCCATTTATTTCATCGGTGTCTAATTTCACTAATATATTTATTGATTTAACTATGAGTGTATAGATTCCTTTTCTAGGATTGGATCTAGTCTAAATCAATAATCAATGACACTACCATTACTTTATAGTACATATAAAACCTTGTGTGATCGCCATGTCGATAGAGCTTTTGTTTTAAGAATCAGATGACATTTTGCAAGTTTAATGTAATACCCCATCCTAAAATCCTTCCAAATATATTTAAAAATATGTAGATATAAAATAAATGATATTTGGTTTTGGAAAGGGCTTGAAAAATTAATAAAGTTGTGAATTTCAAGAGCATCGATTGAGTAGTTTGCCTAACCGATCAACCGATACGATAAAGAACTAGCAATTCTATTTCTCGATAAACCAATCAACTAGCTTCCTCAAATAGATCTACTAGTTGTCCTGTGATTATAGATCCTTTTCTAATTTTGATTCTACTATCTTTATATTGTTAATAAAAACTTCCAATTATAACATATTTGAGATAATAAATATATTTTAGTACTTTGGGATTATTTTTTTTATTATTTAGATCACTCTATTATTTTTATTCTACTAAATTCTTTCAAAATCACTTTTTGAGGCATATCTGACCTTCTCCCTTATCCCTCACTTTCCTCTCTAGTCTTGCATCCATGGTTATATGTTTAACTTTCTATACCACACTCCTGACCTACCAAACCCATGACATGACTCTTCCTAATCACACCTCACCTCCCTTACTTCAATGTGAGACCTTCTTACACTTTGTCTTGCCCACACTTAACCTAAGTCATACCTCCCTCTATCCCACATGGTTATGTCCACTGAAATTCCCTTTCAAACAACCAACTTTTGATTCAATTCACACCTTATCATTTCATTTGTTGATTCACTCCTTTTGTCCTTGTGAAAATTTTCCAAGTATTGGGAATTCTCCCCTTCACTAACTTTTCTTCTTCTTTTTTTTTGGAAACATAGAGGCTAGACTCCTATATCTTGTCCTTTGGCCGAACCTACCTATTGACTTTTCCTTCTTCTTTTGATCTTAGCTTTAGCTCTATCTTCTTTCTCTTAAGCGAGGAATGGATAAAGTTTTTTTGTTTTGAGTTTCATATATGAAGAAAGGTTATAATTTTTTTCATTTCCTTCTCCTTATCCTTCTTCTAATTTCATTTCTATTATGTTTTGAAAGGAGTTTTAATGCTTTCAATTTTTTATTCTTTAAGGAAATGAGGTCTTGCTAGATAACCACCAAGTTAGGAGTGGTGTAGTAGAAAATGCTTGAGGGTAACGTATTGCCCTCTTTTATATCGATGAGTTTTTTATGTCTTATTGAGGTTCCATGTTCTTGACGTGTTTTTGTGTTGAGCATGGGTTATTTTTATACTTTCTCAAAACTAAGAGTTTAAATAATGGGAAGGATAAAAACATCCCAACATAATGGGTAAAACACATCTATTTGTTAGACTAACTCTTAACTGACAAAATATAAATACTGATCCCCAAGCAATTGCTTACCACTGGCCTACGTCACCATCCTCATCGTACTCTAGTTGACAATCATACCCTTTAAATTATCCTTTTATCACTAGAGTAGAATCTTGATCATCATAGTGACCATATAAATGTAGTATCATTAAAAGGAAGTATTGGTAAAACATACAACCTAAAACATGGTAAGGGCTTATCTTGCTCATTGAGGTCATATAATAAACATGCAATATAATCAAGAATAGCAAGAGGAAAATGGAGCACTAAATCATAGATACACATGTGACATACCAAGGAATATAGAACATGCATAAATGAGTTTCTATAACAAGCTGTAACATGCATTTATTCATGACTGAGATTAGCGTAGAACTGTAATTGCCATCACCACTACAGGCTTGTGCCAGGGTCTTTTCTAAGGGATCTTTAACATCAATGGAACCTAAGGGCCTAGAACAAAAGGCATAAGCTCAATTTCGGGTCTGTAATACCTAAAAACATTATTTTCAATAAAAACAACATCTATATACAAGATTGGGATGAACATGGTTGCAATATTCCATGTTTTTACAAGATTTATTGAACAGTATGTTTTTGTGTTTAGTAAAATTTGATAATGTTCAATTTTGGTTTGGAGATGCATCGGGTTTAAGGTAAATAAGGATTTGAATAAAGCTTTGGAAATTAAATAAAAGAATTTTTTAGCTTAATTGATCCACTAGTTTTATGAATTGATTAACTAGTCCGTCATTTTACGTTAAGGGTTTTGTTGATCGAATCAATTGACTAGTCGATAAAACTCAAGGAATAGAACCATTTGATCTTCATATTATTCACAAAAAATATCCTCATCTAGTCCAACAAGATAAGGATCGATGACCTGTTCAACTAGATCAATGGAACCAAGGTGTTTTCCAAGATTGATTTTCTACAGGTTATCATCAGCTAAGAATAGTAAAGCAAGACATTTCAAAGATGGTGAAACACCCCAAAACTCTAATTTAGGAATTTATAATAAAAATAAGGGTTGTTCTTTGAGATTAATTAAATATAATATTTTAATAAAATAATTAGAGTAATAAAGAAAAAAATAGGGAAATAATTAAGAATTTAATTAGGGAAGATAAGGGTGATTTGCTAATTAAAATATAATTTAGGAAGATTTACAAAAAATATATAAATTAATATAAAAAAGAAATTTAAGTATTATTTTAATAATTTTTATTATTTATAAATATTAAAAAATACCCTAAATACCCTAAATACCCCCACTATCCTATTTTCCTTTGTCTTTTTTTTCTTTTTCCTTTTTCCTTTTTCTTTCTTTGTTTTTCTCCTTTCTCCTTTTTTTTTTCTCTTCTTCTCCCCCAGTTAGGCCTTGCCTATGCGGCCCAACCTCCCTGTCCTCTCTTCTCTCCCCCTTGCAAAGGTCAACCCGCCTTCCTTTTTCTTTTGTTTTTTCACCCTCCCCCGCCTGATTCCCCCTCTCTTTTCTTTCTCTTCTTTTCCCCTGATCGGTTGGCCCAACCCCTTCTTCTTCCTACTCCCTTCCTCACGTTGTAGATCGCGTTTGCGACTTGCCATCATCCTCCCTCCCCCTGCCATTGTACACCCCGACCTACTCCTTTCTCTCTCCCCCAACTCTTTCCTTTCTAATTCAAGCCAAACCCACCCTACATTTGCCTCCCTCAGGTGCCCATCCCCTTCCTTTTCCCCCATCTACGACTATGCACCATTGCACCTTCGTAGGCTCATATCGGCTTGCCTACCACCTCCACCCTTTTTTCCTCTTCTCTCTCCCTTAACCTATAAATACCCCTTACCATCCCCCATTTCCCCTCCTTTGCTACGCCTAGAAAATTCAACAATTGTTTCCGTTGTCCTAGCCACTGTCATGCAACGCCATAGCCTAAAACACCACCTAACCCTTGTAACACCCCCAAAAGCCACTACTGAAAAAAATAATTAAAAGAATTAGCAAAAGCGAAATAAAAAAACTGTGAAATTTAGGGATATTACCGCCACACTTAGTACCAGACCGGTTCACTCCTACCGTTCCAGTACCAAGTGTTAAGGTTGAAAGAGAAAAATACAACTTACGAGAAACTCAAACCATAATTAAATTAGATTAGCATAGTAAACCATTTACAAGATTAAAATCCACCAGTGGTGGTTATAAGAACAAGGACCACATTTAAAATAGGGTTTAATAAGAGAAAGAGTACAACCCTAGGACTTTTCGGATAGTTCCTTACACTCTTTCACATTTCCCACTTAAATAGCACCTGAAATGGACCTGTAAGGGACACTGCCCATTGAATAGGTAGGGGCCTCATGAATGGAAGCCTTCAATACTATGGTACTAATTAACCCTTTAGAACACACTAAAAAGCAATCCCGCAATGCTAGACATAATACAAAACTATATGCATATAAAATGAGCATACATAACATTCACATACTTAACAAGTCCATCAAATATTAGTAGGTCATAATGTACAATCAATACTTCTGGGCCTTAAGTCATTAGTCCATCATTATTCAATCATCTCCCATATTATATATACATGTGAGTGTGGGAACCCTACTATTATAGTCGGTGGACCAAAATACATACAAGGCAGAACATTCCTGACCACTATTATTGTAACACACCCAAAATTTTACACATTTTTTTCTCTTTTTTTTTTCAAAACAAGACTTATAAATTAAAACTGTAAAATCTGGGGATGCTACCACCACACTTAGTACCAGACCGATTCACTCCTATCATTCCAGTACCAAGTGCTCAGGCTAAGGAAAAACTACACATAACATTACTAAATATAATTCAACTTCATGAAAACGGAAATCAGAGTGGGCATAAGTCTTTACATAATTCGAAATAGTAGCTATTATTTCTCAGAGAATAAAAATAACAACAATAATAAAATTATTTCTGCAGGCTCAAATATAATTAGAAGAAAACACGAATAATAATCTCAAAGGAAGGACTAGCCACGCCACTCCTAAGACATTGAATCCGGCCCAATCATCACTCGGCCTCACCTGATGTCCTATAGACATCAATAGCATTGAAATAAGTGTCTCCTACCTGCAACATGTCACACTGGCATTCTGCTCGTGGGAATGAACAACACCCATAAAATGGGTGATCAGTACGCTACGTACTGAGCAAGGTAACCGTGCAATAAGGCCAACATACAAAATTCACACAAACAATGCATAATAATAAAGGAGCATAGAATTCATTCATAACAGCACAAGATAAAATAAATGCTCAGGTGAAATACCATGATTCAATACAGATCAGATTATTTACTTCATCAAACCTTTATCGAATTTATTTTCACACCATACTCTTTATCTAGTCCATACGAGTACGGGAACCCCACTATTTTTTCCGGTGGATCGGTCTCCAGGGCACTTTGGCTCTTGGCCACTATTCTAGCCGGTGGATTGGTCACTTAGGGTACATGCCCTACCACTATTATATGCCGGTGGATCGGTCTGGCCCCTTTTCCCGCACAGTGTTCCACTATAAGTAATTAGTGTCTTCCCAAATCTTAGCAAACTATTAGGTTTATTTTATTGAGCTCGGGATCCCCCACTATTTTAGCTGGTGGATCGGTCACTAGGGTAACATACCTTACCACTAATATATGTCGGTGGATTGGTCTTCAGGATACTGTAGTACCTGGCCATTATTATGCTGGTGGATTGGTATGGGCCCAACTCAACGCATTCCACTTTACATAATTAATGTTTTAAGTATCTTATTCAGAAACCCATACCAAGACATGCAAGTCTAACTCCTACCATGCTTACTCTTCAACTTGGGTTAACCACCTCAACCCTAGTTAACCACCACCACGATAGTTAATCATGAAATGCCCTAACACCATGCAAACCCTAGCTCCACGTAAACTCTACTCCCATGCAAAACCTAACTCCCATGCAAAACCCTAGCTCCACCATGCTATCATTAATACAACCATGCAAACCCTAATACCACCATGAAACTATTAATACCACCATGCATCTGTTAATACCACCATGCAAACCCCAATACCACCATGTAAACCCTAATAGCACCATGCAACCATTAATAACACCATGCAAACCTTAATACCACAATGCAACCCTTAATACCACCATGCAACCATTAATAACACCATGCAAACCCTAATACCACCATGCAACCATTAATAACACCATGCAAACACGACCTACATGCATGTCTTATGGGCCACATCAATTCACATTAAAAGCATAACTTATATATATCATATGCATGCCATAAAATATCATGAGAACATGTCTCAACCCCACATCATATTATATATACAATAGATATAATAATACACTTAGAACATATTATATTTCATGTCACATGGCAAGTAATACATGTAAATCACATTACACACAATGGCCTTAGATACACCCTTACCTAAAAAGTCACCGGTCTTGGAGTATACTCCTATACCACTTAAGGGCTTTGACTGGGCTTACCTATTATAGGAAAAATACTAGACTTAGGTTCCCTCCTAAAAATACTATTATTTACTAACTTATCCTAAGACTTGGTTTTTAATTAAAATAATACTATATTAGAATTAACTATACAAAATACTACTAAAATACTAATAATAATACTAATGTAATTTAAAACGAATGGTGATATAAGGGTTTCTACCCTTCACCAAAATAATGTTAGTAAAGATAATAATAATAATAATAATAATAATAATAATAATAATAATAATAATAATAATAATAATAATCATATTAATAATAATAAAATATTATTGAAAATAATAATAATACTAAAAGTAATATTAATAATAATAATAATAATGATAATAACATAAACTTAAATAAAATAAGGTAGGGTTTTCGACTCTACCTCCAAATAATGAAAGTACTATTCAATAATAGTAATAATAATATTAATAACATATATTACTTATACTAATATTAAAAATAATAAAGATAATAATCATAATAATATTAATGATAGTAAAAATACTAATATAAGTGATAAAAATACAAGGCGCGAATCCTAATTAAAATTTAGGGCTTCGACCCTTCCTAGATAAATAATAAAAATCATAACATAATAATACTAATAATAATAATATTATTATTATTATTAATAAAACTTATAATAATACAAATAAATACTTATAATTCGAAACTAACGACCTAATTAACTCAAGACTACTCTCGACCCTATCAGTAAAATTTTGCATTAATATTACATCCAATAACAATAATAATAATAATAATAATAATAATAATAATAATAATCAAATAAACATTGAAAATTAGAATAAAATGGAATAAAGTTAAATAAATAGGAAAGAAGGGCTGAGAGGGTTTAGGGTTTCACCTTGAGTCGGCAGAGATGGGTGGTACTGGCAGTGGTGCACGATGGCGGCGGTGGTAGCCGGAAAAGAGGGTAAAAATGGAAAAGGTTGGGGTTTGAGAAGAATAGATAGAGAATAAAGGTGGTGGTTGAAGTGCTGGTGGTAGCCTATGCTGAGAAGAGAAAAGTAAGGGTGGTGGTGTAGCAAGGGGCAGCGGTGCACGGCGGCAAAGGTGGCGGCCGAATGGAAAAGGTGAAGAAAAAGAGGGGAGGAGGAGGAGAAAAGAGAAAAGAAGGTTATGGCTAGGTGGAGGAGAATTAGTAGAAGCTTTTGGGTGGTGCAGAAGGCAGTAGAAGTGGCAGATGTAGTGGCGGAAAGTGGCTTGAAGGTTGCGGGGGTAAAAATCTTAGTTTGATGGGCAAGGAACTTCGCACGGCTGTGGTGGCTCATGTGAGAAGAATCGAGGGAGATAGGCGACTCATTTAGCTAGAGGGAAGTGTAGAGAAGATTTTTGTAGGCAGAGGTGGTGGCAAAGTTGGCTAACAGCAGCGTATGACTCGTCTGAAATCACGGTGGCGCATAGGTTAGCTCTTAGTGTTTCTGGGAGAATAAATCTCAAAATCACATAAACCAAGGGTATTTATAGAGTTTAGAGGGAATGGCAGGGTTTTGGGGGTCGGTGGGTGGGTGGGTGGGTATTTTATGTAGGGTTTGGGGTGGCTGGAGGCGTTAATCGGCCGGCACAATTTTTGGTCGGGCCAAACCTTCGCGAAGGAATAGGGAGAAATCGAGCAAGAGATTAGGAAAATAGATTAAACCAAATTGATCTGCGAGTCAAAGGAAAGATAAAGATGAAAGAAATGGCCGGCCAAGTCAAGCGTGGTCGGCGGCACCAAATTCAGGGCTTGAAGGTACAGGTCAAATGTAAATGCTGAAGGAGGAAGAAGGAGGTGAACCGGTGACCGGGGAAAAAGAAAAGAAAAAGAAGAAGAACTGATCGGCTAGCGTCAGTTATAATGTTCATAAATGAGACACGGCGTCCCAGAGGAAGAAGGCACAAAACGCAGCATTTCAGCTGCCAAAGGAAGAAGAATGGCGCTGGGCCACGAGAGAAGGAGAAGAAAAGGAAAAGGGATTGGGATGCACTTCAGGGCCAATTGGAAGAAATAACGAAAAGAAATAAATATAAGAAAAAGAAAGAAAAGAAAGAAAAAGGAAGAAAGAAAAAGGAAAAAGGAAAATTTTGGTGGCTTGGGGTTAAATAAATTAATTAGATTATTTTGGATATTTAAAATAAGAATATTTAAATAAAATAATATAAAATTTCCTTTTTAAGCTAATTTAGGGTTTTTAAAAGATTTCTCCTAAATTCCTTTTTAATTAGCAAAAAGCCCAATTTTTCCTTTATAAAAATATTTATAAATTCTTTAATAATTTACCCAAAATAAATCCTTCCCATTCGAAATAAAATAAGTAATTAAATTAATTTTCTGATAAATCCTTATTTAATTATATTTCTTAAAATAAATATTTTTGGGGCATTTCAATTATTACCGGTGGACCGATCTCTAGAGGAGAACGCTCCTAGCCACTATTATTTGTCGGTCTGGTCTTGACTCACATGGTGTTCCACAGTAAGTGATTAGTATTTTTAATGATTAAATTACTTATATGTGAGTGCAGGAACCCCACTATTATAGCCGGTGGATCAGTCTCCAGAGCGAAAGACTCCAGGCCACTATTATCACCGATGGATCGGTCTAGCCCCGACTCACAAGTCTTTCACTTTCACGATTATTTTTTTCCCTTTTTAATCATCACAAAAATCCCATTTATTTACTTCATATGGGAGATCAAGTTCCCGAGACACAAAGGTATACCGGTCACACTAGTGCATACAAGCTACTCAGTACCCTTCAACTATCAACCCAAGGATGCAGAGGTACCCTAATCGTACTCATGCATACAGCTAACTCAGTACCCTACCGATAAGGATACCTGATCCATAAGTATGTATACCCCCTAAGTGGGTTCATAGAGCTAAATAGAGTAAGATATAGGGCTTGACTAGGGCACAAAGGCACACCAGCAAATACTAGAATAACCGTGGGCTAAACCACGTTTTTAAGGTAGCGACCCCTAAAGAGCCACCATTCCTAATCTCGAGGTCTTTGACTTTAATTATTAGCGTCTTAATTAAGGTGATCACGAAAAGCACAACAATCAGATACTTATTTACTTTCAATTATTCTGATATCATTAGGTATTTCTTATTCATACAAATATCCAAGATAACTTATAATCTCATCCAATTTTGATTTAGGATTCGTTCTCATGATCCTTACTAATTAACAAATACCATTATCTTATTATTCAGTGTTACTTGAGTCTTATTACGAAACTCCATTATCCCAACGACATATTAAATATGAATTACTGAATTACCCCTTGCTTAGTTTAGGTTACCAAATTATCATCCACACTTATTAGGTCACTAACCATCCTTCATAATTGTTACGCTTGTCGTATTTCCCATTTGATTGGTTAGATTATTAAATTACCCTTCTCCTTTGTTATAATTACCAAATTGCCCTTTAGTTGGTCAAATTACCAAATTACCCTTCGCTATTATCATAATTACCAAACTGCCCTTCTCTATCATCATAATTACCAAATTATCCTTCTCTATTATCATAATTACCAAACTACCCTTTAGATGGTTAAATTACCAAATTGCCCTTCTCCATTATCATAATTACCAAACTACCTTCTCCATTATCATAATTACCAAATTACCCTTTAGTTCGTTAAATTACCCTTCTCCATTATTATAATTACCAAATTGCCCTTCTCTTACCATCTCCATTATTATAATTACCATTTTGCCCTTCTCCATTATTATAATTACCAAATTGCCCTTCTCTTACCATCTCCATTATTATAATTACCATTTTTCCCTTCTCCATTATTATAATTACCATCTTACCCTTCTCCATTATTATAATTACTATTTTACCCCTCTCCATTATTATAATTACCATTTTACCCTTTTACTTAAAAAAATTACCATCTTGCCCTTTTCTTCCAAAATTACCATAATACCCTTTTACTTACAAAATTACCATTTTTCCTTTTACTTCCAAAATTACCAATTTACCATTTCACCCTTTACTTCCAAAGTTACCATTTTACCCTTTTCCTCCAAAATTATCAGAATACCCTTTCACTTACAAAATTACCATTTTTCCCTTTATTACACCACTTTTGTTAAAATATCATCACTACATGAATATTAATATTAATATTAATGCCCCATTCTCATCATCCAACTCCACCAACTATTATATTTCAACATAATACTTATCAACATCCACGCATATTAGGCCACATTCTTGCACAAGACATATTACTAAACTGCCCCTAGAGCTCACAATAATATTATTCATGCATTAATGATCACAATAACATAATACATCATGGATAAGTAATTAACATTTTAATTAATAGCCAAACTCCTTCCTTAATCATTATGTCTACACATGGCACATAAACTAGCATGCTTTCATTTTTATCAATCAATACCATGAACTACATATATTATATTAAACAACTTATATCATGCATAATAACATATTAAAACCCTAATGTGCTAGTGTACATTTATCCATGCATTTAAGTGGGGTTTAATGATTACCTTAATTCCCATAAAAATCAAACCTTACCAATATCCCTAGTAAAGATTCAAGTTTTGATTAAAAAAACCAATACCTAAAAATAATATCAATACTTATCATATTAGAAATAAGAAAACCAAAAGCATATGACTTTATAAAAACTTAATTAATGAAATACTTAACTTAAATATTATTATACCTTAAAATTTATTAACCAAATTAGACCAAGGCATACAGCAACTCACACTGCTCATGCAGTATAAGGTACATTCAAGGCAAGGGATAAAAGGATCAAAAATGGCATGAAAGGAAGGAGGGGGAGCCAATTTATGGTTATGGTCTTTTGGCTAGGAAAAAGGGCAGGTGGGAGGATTTAGGGAAAGGGAAGGGTGAATAGGTGGAGAGGGGATGTAGGTGGTGGTTGGGGATAGGTTTTAAAGGCCAAAATGCGATGGCGGTGGCAATAGGGTTGCGAAGGTGGCTGCCAAGTGGAGGTGGCTGAGAAGGAAGGAAAAGGGAGGAGGAAAATGATGGGGTGAGGGGGTTTGTTTCAGCCAAGGAAGGTGTGGGGTGGTAGGGGAGATTGCAGAGAGTTTCTTGGTGGTCCAGGTGGTGGCAGAGGCGGCGGAGGGTGGCTGCCGAGAAGGGAAAAAAGAAAAGAAGAGGAAGGAGGTAGGTTTTAGGGTGGCTCGAGGGGCGTTGTGGTGGTGCATGGATTTGGTAGGGGTGGAAGGAGGTGGTGTAGGCGGCTGGTGAGGCGAAAGGGGGGCAATGGTGCAAAACAGGGGTGTTTGGGGTGAAAGAAGAAGAAAAGGAGAGAAGGAGATCGGGGGAGGTAAGGGAAGAAAAAGGAGAGGGAGAAGAAAGAGAGGTAGGTGGCTCGGTCGGGTGGTAGTAGGGTGGAAGGGGTGGTCGGGTAGTAGGGAGAGGGAAGGGAAGAAGAGGAAAGGAAAAGGATCATGCATGGCTGGGGTGCAGGTAGTGTTGGTCCAAAATGGGGAAGAAAAGGACAGGGAGAGAGAGTGGCAGGGGGCCAATAGTTGCAGGTTGGGGTGGTCGAGCATGGTTGGGCATGTTGGTGGAAAGAAAGGAAGAATAAGAAGGGAGAAAGAGGAGTAGGTCGGGCGAAGGGGAAAAGAAGGGAGTGGGTAGGCTCGATCGGGGGGAGAAGGAAAGAAAAGAAAAGGGTTTGGGCCGGGTGACGACGCACGGGAGAAGAAGGCAGGAAGGAAAGGGAATGGGTTGCATGCTCCGGGAAGAAGAGGAGGAATTGGGTCAGCGACCTAGGCATAAGGAGAAGGAGGGCAGGCCATGCCTGGTGGCCCAAAGGAAGGAAGAAAAGGAAAAGGAAAAATAGGGAAAATAAAATAGTTTAATTTATAAAATAATAGAATGTAATATTTTTGGTAGATAAATAAATTTAATAATTTAATTTAATATAATTAAGTATATGGGTTTTAAAAAGGTTAAATTTAGGAAAAGTATTGGTTTAGGAATGTATTCAAATAAAATAAGTATGATAAAAATAATAAAATATTTATTTTAACTTATTAAATATCCCTATCCAATTTTATATGCTCAAAAATCCATAAATTAATTAAATTTAAAAGCTAATTTATCCTAAATAAAAGTTATTTATTAAATTATAGGTTTTTATTATTTTGGGGAATTAAATTATATGATAATGGAGAAAGGCAATTGGGTAATTATGATAATGGAGAAGGGTAATTTGGTAATTTAACCATCTAAAGGGTAATTTGGTAATTATGATAATGGAGAAGGGTAATTTCATTACTATGGTAATGGAGAAGGGTAATTTCATTACTATGGTAATGGAGAAGGGCAATTTGGTAATTTAACCATCTAAAGGGTAATTTGGTAATTATGATCATGGAGAAGGAAAATTTGGTAAATTAACCAACTAAATGGATGTTTGGTAATTATGATAATGGAGAAGGGTAATTTGGAAATTATGATAATAGAGTAGGGTAATTTGGTAAATATGATAATAGAGAAGGACGGTTTGGTAAATTAACGAACTAAAGGGTAGTTTGGTAATTATGGTTAACCAACTAAAGGGTAGTTTGGTAATTATGATAATGGACAAAGGTAATTTGGGAATTATGATAATAGAGAAGGGTAATTTGGTAATTTGTCCAACTAAAGAGCATTTTTGTAATTATAACAATGAAGAAGGGCAATTTGGTAACCTAACCAACCAAATGGGAAATGTGACAAGTGTAACAATTATGAAGGGTGATTGGTGATCTAATAAGTGTGGAAGATAACTTGGTAACCTAAACCAAGTAAAGGGTAATTTGATAATTATGCAACATAGAGGGTAATATGGTAAATTAGAAAGTAAAGAAAGGTTGACTTAACAATTATACAAGCAAGGGGTAAATCAGTAACCCATATTTAATATGTTGTTTGAATAACGGAGTTTCGTAATAAGACTCAAGTAACACTGAATAGTAAGATAATGGCATTTGACAATTAATAAGTATCATGAGAATAAATCATAAATAGGAATTGGATGAGATTATGATGGCCTTAATGATTCCTCTAATTTATCTTAGATAATCGTACGAATAAGAGATACCTAATGATATAAGAATGATTGAAAGTGAATAAGTATCTGATTGTTGTACTTTTCGTGATCACCTTAATTATGACACTAATAATTAAAATGAAAGACCTCGATATTGGGAATGGTGTCTCTTTAGGGGTCGCTACCCTAAAGAAGTGGTTTATCCCACTATTATTCTGGTATTTGCTGGTGTACCTTTGTGCCCTAGCTAAGCCCTATATCTTACTCTATTTAACTCTATGGACCTACTTAGGAGGTATGCATACTTATGGATTAGGTGTTCTTGTTGGTAGGGCACTAAGTAGCTGTATGCACCAGTACGACTAGGGTATCACTGCGTCCCTGGGTTGATAGTTGAGGGGTACTAAGTAGCTCGTATGCACTGGTACGACCGGTGTACCTTTGTATCCTGAGATCTTAATCTCTCCTCCGAGGCAAATAAATGGAATTGTTGTGATGATTAAAAGGGAAAACACTAATCTTGCAAATTTGGCAACTTGAGCTACCCTAGCCCTTCCTTGTATCACCCTCCACAACACCAAGCCCCTAGCCTCCCTTGACTCCCCCTACACAGCCCATCCTAATCGTGCAAAGTTGGCAGCTTGAGCTACCCTTTACACCTTATCATCATCCTGCGCCGCCTCCTCCACCATAATCGCCACCTCCCCTGCCACCCACTCAACCTTACATACCCTCCTCTACCTTCTCCTACCTTTCCTTTTCCCTTTCTCCCTCTCCATCCTCCTCCCTTGATCTCCACCACTCTCGTCCATCTACGTCGCCACCACTTGCACTGCCACCATGTTGCGCCACCACCACCACTGTAACCCTCTCAATATGGAGAGTCCACCACCTCACAACCATTACCTCTGTCTCTCTCTTTGATCCCCAAAAGGCCAACCTTTCCCAAAATCACCACTACTTCCACCGCCACTGCCGCTGCCACCCTAACTGCCACTTTCACCTAGGTTATGCCCTAAACCTTGATATTACTTAAGTATGAATTATCTTGAGTATAATCATTATTTTAGCCTTATTATTGTTATTATTATCATTATTATTCTTATTATTATCATCATCATCATTATTATTATTATTAAATTTATTATCATTATTATTACTATTATTGTTATTATTATTCTACCATGATTATTATTACTACCTAACCCTATTTTGGGCTAATATTACCCCTAATAGTGTTCTAAACTACTTTAATATTAATACCCTTATTTATACTATTAAGACTAATATTGTGATCATCACTAATACTAGTTCTCACTAAAGGTAAGATTAGAGGATAAGGAAAGTATTAAAAGGGACGTAAACCCTTATGTTAACCCTTGTTTTACCCTCTTATCGGTGAACCAAGTCCAACCTCTAAGGAGGAGTAAGAAACACTCTCCAATCCTGGCATCATTTTAGGTAAGGATATGGTTAAGACCTATTATGTGTATTATGTGTTATGTGTGTTGGTTATATGAGTGTACTTTATGTGGTTATGAACTATGCACTTGTAGCATAGCTTTCTAAACATGGAGCTAAGGTAAGTTGTATGTGTAGTTATGGCATATGTAATATGATAATATGACTTGTACTCATGTTGTGCTTATGTATGGTTACCCTTTTTGACATTCATGCTAGGATTCATTGAGTAGTACAATGTGGTTGTGAGGGGATAAAAAGGAGTAAAGAAAGTGAGTTGATTAGAGGGGAGTGAGAATGATACAAGTATCTCATGACCTATGGGTGGATAACTAAGGGATAATGTGAACAAATGAAGAGGATGGTCAAAATCTTATATGGGAAGTGTAAAGATTACATGGGATGGTTATTCTTTTCATTGGGATGATCGTTACATGAGAAAAGTTTACTTGAGGATTAAGTAAGGTGAGGGAAGAATTGTTGGGGTGATTAGAGGCCATATGTGAAGAATAGTACATAGGTTGGTATATGAGTGTAGGGGGACTTGGCTAGGGTTTTGGGATGAAAGCCCAAAGTGGGGGAAATTATGAAAAAGAGAAATAATGGAAGACGTTGGAGTATGGGGTGATAATGGAAGGGTATCACATGGAGGGAAAATGTGTGTCATAGAAAAAGGGAATGGTAAGTGAGGATAATAAAGGGACGACATATGAGAAAGGAGTGGTGTTAGGGTTTGGTATGGCCAACTAGGGTTTTGTGGCCACACGTGCAGAATGGAAGGTAAGGTTGGGATGTTGGGTGTGGACCGAGTGAGGTGAAGAGTTGGGAATAATGGTAACCTGGGTCATGTATGATAGGAAGAGGTTAGGCCATATAGGCCAGATTAGGGTTTCTAAGGAAAAACCCTAAGGGGCAATGATGAGTTAAACCAGAGGTATAGAAGAGTAGGCCTCGGCCTATATACCTAGGATTTGGGCATTCCTAGTAAGTAAGGAAAATGGGGAGATGATGTCTGTATATTCTAGGAGGCATAGAGGTCCCAAAATATGGGACTAGGCTTTTTGGGAGAGCAGGTGTGAATGAGGTGTTAGTGGGAGTCCAATGGGCATGCATGTCTAATAAGGAAGTATCTATCGAATAATACATGGATAAGACATTAACCAATTAAAGTGAAAGATTATTGAGATAGGCCCGGACTGGTTTATCGGCGATAATAGTGGCTAGGTGCCTTATTCCCTAGAGACTGTTCCACTAACAAATAATAGTGGCAAGGTGCGTTATACCTTGGGTTCTTTCCGGTCCACCAGCTATAATAGTGGGGGATCCCAAGCTCGATAAACCAAACCTAATGATGATAAGCCATGGAAAAAATACTAATTACTTACATTAAAACACCATGAGAGTTGGGGCCAGACAGGTCCACTAGCTATAATATTGGCCAGGTGCCTTGTTCCCTAGAGACTGTTCCATTGGCAAATAATAGTGGCCAGGTGCATTCTGTCCTCGGTGTTTTTTATTCCACCGGCTATAATAGTGAGGTTCTTATACTTTCATAGATTTAAAGTGAGATGTTGTGAAAATAAGAATAATGGCCAGAGATCTATTTATTATGTTAAAATGGACTATTTCACTACTTGTTTTACCTATCTTTTATCTTTGGCCTATGCTACATGGTTACCTTACTCAGTTCGTAGTGTACTGATCATCCATTTCATGGGCGATGCTCCCACAAGTAGTAGCCCCTTCTAAGTTGGTGCAAGTACAGGATGACGTGCTTGATGCCTATAACACATTCGATGCGTTGGGCGGGCTTGAGGGAAGCCTATTGGACTCGGCATGGGGCCCAAGAGCAAGTGTTATCTGGACTCTTCTTTTTTCCAATTTTTATCCTATTTTACTATTTGTATTATTCCTTATTTTTGGAGACTTTGAAGCTATAACTATTTTCTATTATGTTATGACTTTTAATCACGCACTTGGATTTCCTTTCATAATGAATCTTTCACTTATTATGGTTCTATGTCTTAATTAGTTTAATGTTTTGTGAATTTGTATATCCTTGTGCTTGGTACGAGACTGGCCTAGGGCCAAGCTTGTGCAGATCATGGTCGTAGTACCCCCTGTCTTAGTGTATGGTTTAATTAAACAAAAAATTTCAACTGTGATTTTTGGGGGTGGTACAGATGGCTTTTCAAAAAAGATATGGCCATTGTGAGTTCATAGTGATGCCTTTCAGAGTCGAGAAAGTGCTAATAGAATTCATGTGCCTCATCAACTAGACTTTTCATCTATTTTTGGATCAGCCCATTGTAGTAATCATCGATAATATCCTCATATACTCCAGAAATATAGAGAAGCATGAACAACATCTAAGATAGGTCTAAGCATCATTAAAGACACATCAGCTCTATGCCAAGATTTTGAGGTGTGAGTTCTAGATGGATCAAGTGGCTTTCCTTAGGTATATAATTTTGAGGACTAATGTGAAAATGGATCCTTCAACGGTTTAAGTTGTTTCTAAGTGGCTAGCACCAACTTCTATATAAGAGGTATGCATTTTTCGAGGATTAGTGGGTTCCTACCCTAGGTTTGTCGAGGAATTCTCAAAGATAGGTTGTTCGTTGAATAATTTTCTATAGAAGGCTGCATCTTTCTAAATGGACGAGAAGCTTAGTGAATCTTTTTAGAAGTTAAAGAAGCATTTGACTACTGAACTTTTTCTCACATTACCAAGAGGATTAAACGGCTTTGAAGTATACAAAGATGCTTGTAACCATGGTTTAGGTTGTGTGCTGATGCAACATGAGAGAGTGGTGATGTATGCTTCTTGATAACTGATGTAAGATGAGTAGACATACCTGATGCATAATTTAGGGCTTTTCACAATGGTGTTTGCCCTTAAATTTTGGAGGAAATTCTACACCGATCATAAGAGCCTAAAATACATTTTCACGCAACGAGATTTGAATTTAAGACTATGCCAATGGTTGGAATTAGTTAAGGATTATGACCTAGAATTGAACTATTATAAGGTTAAGGCTATTATGGTGGCAAATGAACTTAGTGGGAAGATGTCGCATCCCTAGAACATGATTGTGTGTTTAGATCATCTATGTTGAGAGCTTAGAAAGATGGAGATCAAGTTTATCACCACTAGTAGTTTAGATGCAAGAATGAGTGAACTCACAATCACACCTTTGATCTTTGAGGATATATGAGCTATTCAACTTGTTGATGTTAAGATTGAGAGGATTAAGTAGGGTATTAAAGAACGTAGTGGTAAAGGGTCTCAGATCAATGAGGAAAGTAGTAATAGATACCATGTTAGGTACTATGTACTATAGGGATGTGTTGAGCTTCAGAGGAAATCCTAGAGGAAGGTGAGTATACTCCTTTCTTCATTCATATTAGAGGGGATAATTTGTATAAGAATTTGAAGAAGGTATATTGGTTTTACTATATGAAATGGGAGGTGGCAGAGTTTGTTGCCTAATGTTTAACCCAGCAGAAGGTTAAGATTGAGCACAAAAGGCTAGTAGGATTGGTACAACCACTAGAAGTTCTAGAGGGGAAGTAGTATAGAAGCATCTCAATCTCAATCTTACTCTTCTAAGGATGAAGAATAGGAATTAGCATACTTAGAGATGGTACTAATTACTCTTGAAGATCATAATACTTATATTTATTTGTTAAGTAACTATTGTAGGTATTATATATGTGTGCAAGAAGAACAAACAATTAAAGTTCTTTGATGTAGAAGACAATGGCATTAAAAGGATTAAAATGATTCATGGAAAAAAAAGGTTACATGAAATAAATCTTGATTACATAAGATAATTAAATGTATTCCATATTTTGAGACTTGTGTGGCTTTGTTATTTTATTGTATACTTTTTAATGTTTATAGTTTGTCATTGTAATTACTATATAAATAATTTAACCATACATGTGGTTAGCCTTTGTTAATTAGGTTATTTATATAGGATTAATTAATGAAAGGTAAACTAAGGACTGCATGCGTATATATATATGGTATTGTACACTTCGAAAACATATGAATAAAAAAATGAAAGTTCAAAATAAAGAGAGAGAGAGAGAGAGAGAGAGAGAGAGAGAGAGAGAGAGAAACTTCAAGCCTCTTCTTCTTTAAGTGTGAGTTTCTTGAAGAGTAGCTAATTATTCTCTATAGAAATAAGAGATTTCTCTATTGAAGGGATTTGATCTTTGATTAGATCATTACCACATTATCAAGCTACTGAGTTCAACACATATACAAGTTAAAAATATAATTGTTTTGTGAAGACCTTTGGCAACTAATGATTCCTAAATAAAGGTCCTGCATTGTAGAATATTATTCATTTATGAGATTCCATATCAAATTTGGTATAAGAGCTAGTTTTGGGTTCGACATCATACATGCAAAACCAACAAGTGCCACCATCAAAGGTCTTAGTAAGATTCTTGATTCTTTTTTATTGAATTATTTGAATCTTAATGAATTTCTTCTTAATCTTGATATCATTTGAATGTTCATAAGTATTATATGAACTTTTTAGAGTAGTTGCTACATGAATGCTGATAAAAATTGTGAAGGAACACATGTAAAGAATCAACACAAGATTGAAAGAAATTTTTATCAAACTAGTTAAAGAATTGTGTGTGTATTATTCTTGAATTATTTACATTCATTTTTTTCATGAAATATTACATGTATATTTTGTATTTTGTACTAGTCGATCACGTATAGTGATTAAAATATAGTGGTAGAATCAACTAAGTGAATTTTTGTTATTAACACTACTTAGTTAGTGTAAAATATAGCTAAATGATTGTGTGTTTTTACTTGTCTTTGATTTGTATGTTTTGCATTGTTTTTTTTATTTTGTGTTTATTAATTGAGTAGAATAAGCATATATTAGTGTGTTATCTTTGCTTTCATAAAATTACACATGAAACCTTTGAAGCATGCATAAAATTATGTAAGGTTTATCAAATTATATGTTAGTAAACTTGTTGAATTCTATAATAAGAACTGAGCAAGAAAAGTTTTTAGTGTGTTCATTTAGTTGTGAAATTAGTATATTTTATTTCTTGTTGTATATTTGGTTCATTAGAATCAAAATTTTCTTCAATAATTAACCAAGGACTAGAATGTGACATTAAGTTGATTCGGGTTTCCTAACAAAAAAAAACTAAGTGTTATAGTAATGTGTGGTCAACTGTGATAATGAATCAAAACCATGGAAGGAAAAACAAATTTCCAAGAAAAAATTTTAAGGCCATTCAAAAACACTCAAAAAATCTTGATGAAACCAATCCTTATTTTAAGCAAATTCCTACAATGCAAACATAAGTGCAAAGATTGGAAATAGATTTATCGAACAAGAATAGGTCAAAATATCCAAGAACAAAGGGAGTTCTATGGAGATTGAATGGGGAATGCAATAAAACTAACCAATCCAGGAAAGGTAATATACCTAAACTCACATTTATACCATTATGAAAAGTCAATAGGGAGGGAAAAAAACCAAAAGTTCCATTACCATCAACCAAAGTATCATAAAAAAATAAGACAAATTTAGAAACCTTGGTCTTCTTGATTTTGATGGCAAACTTGATGTTGATTTATTCATTGAGTGTTTACATGAGGTAGAATCTATATTTGATTTCAAAGATTATCATGATGAGAAAAAATTTACACTAGCTACTCTCAAGTTTAAGAAATTTGTTAGGATATGGAATGATAATTTGAAAAGGACTAGGGAAAAAGATTGAAAGTAAAAAATTAAAATCTTGGGATAAACATAAGATGCATCTAAGGAATAAATTTATACCTAAAGAGTATGAGCAATATAATTATATTTGATTTACCACTCTTAGAAAAGGAATTCTAAGCGTTGAATAATATGTTGGGGAGTTTGAAAGATAACCACTTATATGTGATATCTATGAGCAAAAGGAACAAACATATGCTAGACTTTAGGTGACCTTAACATGATGATTCGAGAAAAAGTTGAAACATGTCTATATGATTATCTTGATGACATGATTATGCTATCCTTGAGATTTGAAAAATAAAATCAAGTCCACTAAGTCTCATTCCAACCAAAGTAATTCATGTATAATATACTACTTCGGTACTCAAGCTATAAAGTATGGAATGGGTACTTCAAACTCTACATATGATGATAAGAAAAATAATATACTCAAGAAGAGAAAGGCAAGAATAAGGTTAATGAACTCTCTACAAGGTAATGTTTTAAATGATGAGGATTTGAACCCTTTGCTCGTGAATGTCCAAATCAAAGAGTGGTGTCCATATAAGAAACTGAAGCTATGGAGACTTATGAAGAAGATAATGAATTTGAGCCTTTTGAAGAAATTTTTAGTGATTTAGAGAAGGAGGAAAATTATTTTTATGTATTGTAAATATTACTTCAAGTCCAAGCTAGTGGATAACCTAATCAACTTGAAAAGATATTCAAGACTAAAGGAATAGTGGGAGATATAGTTTGCTGAGTTAACATCGATAGTGGATGGTGTATGAATGTAGCTAATGAGAGAATGGTGAAGGATTTAAGATTGAATACTAAACCACATCAAAATTATTATTCTCTTCAATGGTTGGACAAGGACAAATAAGTCAATGTAACCAAGGAAACCCCAATCTCATTTCGAATTGGTAATTATCATGATGATGTCCTATGTGATGTTTTCCCAAATAAGCCTACTAGGAAACTCCAAAATTTTTACAAAATTCATGGGAATTCGGAAGAATGTTAAGATGAGATCAAGGTTCCTTAAACCTAGATTAATTCAGGGAACAAGTAATCAGCTACTCCAAAGAATCATCGATCATGTCAATCGATTAGATTAGATAGTTTTCCTACCTTTCTTAGCTTAGTTTAATTAAAGTTGTTGTTTATTTTTCTTAAAATATAATGTATGTATCCTAAACCTTTTCATAGGATGTAATATCAATAAAATTAGAGATGGGGGTTGTGCTCCATTTCAACACACAATTAGCTAGTAGATTGGTGTCTAGGAAGCTTAGCTAATCTAAGTAGCTTAACTATCTTGGAGGGTGTAATAACTAACCTTCATGATTAGTCCTTTGTAACTTGGTCGATGACCCTCCCTTCATAAGTTAAAGGGGTAGTAAAGTCTGTAATGAGGGCAGATATTTTGGGTAGGAAATTCCCACTCTTGCTTTCAACATTTTCTAAGAGAAACAAGTGTTGAGTATTACAAAGTCTTGCACCACTTATGCTATGGGTTGTAACCTTAGTTGGTTCATGCAAGTCCTTGAATCTGTGGTTCTAAAATTGAACTCCTTTTTTTGCAAATTTCTCATCATCCCTTTTCTTCTTTTCAGTTTTGCTGAAGCCATCCCCAACTTCAACACTAATTACCTAGATTAATGCCATTTGTTTAGAATTATGCATCACTTAGCTTAATAACATTTATTTAGCATTATGTGTCACTAAGAAAATGGTACATGGCACATATGTCTTGACTCAAGAGCTATGAACAATATAAATATCAAATATAGATTTCCTATGCCAAGATTAAATGACTTGTTATATGAGTTATATGGAGCACAAGCATTCTCTAAAATTGATCTAAGGAGCAGATATCAACAAATGAGAATAAGAGAAGGAGATGAATGAAAAATTGCATTCAAAACAAAATATGGTTTTTATGAATGGATGATGATGCCTTTTTATCTATGTAATGCACCTAGTTCATTTATAAGGCTAATGAATGAAGTTCTTTGACCTTTCCATGGAAGTTTCATTCTAGTATACTTAGACAATATACTTGTGTACAGTAGAAATGAGCACGATCATCTTATTCATTTACTGTAGGTTTTTGATAAGATAAGGGAAACTAAACTATATTGAAAAATGGAGAAAAGTGATTTTATGCTTTCGAGTATTGGTTCCTTGGATATATTGTGAGTATGAAAGGTATTAAAGTGAATCCCACAAAGATTATAGCTATTAAATATTGGCCAATACCCAAAGATATTCATTAGGTGAGGAGTTTCCATGGTTTGGCATATTTTTATAGGATATTCATTAAGGATTTTTCAACTATTGCATGACTAATAACAAAAATCATAAAGAAAGGCAAATTCAATTAGAGTGAGGATATAACTAAAGCCTTCTAGACTTTGAAATATAAGTTATGTAATGTACCAGTATTATCCTTACCTAACTTTGATAACTTGTTTGAATTTATATGTGATGTAAGTGGGGTAGGGATGGGAGGTGTACTCTCACAATAAAGTTGATCCATTACATTATTTATCAAGAAATTAAATGGGAAAAAATTAAATTATTCAACATATGATAAAGAATTCTATGTATCATAAGAAGTCTACAAATATGGAGCCACTTTTTGAGACCTAAAATATTTATTTTGCATTCGCGCCATGAAATTTTAAAATATTTTCATGGGAAAAAGAAGGTCACTCCTAGGCATGACAAATGTGTTTGTTTCTTACAATCCTTCATGTTTTCTATCAAACATTTCGATGGTAAAGAAAATGCCATGGCACATGCTTTATCTAGAAGATATATAAAACTAGTTATGTTGGATGTTAAATTATTCAGTCTTGAAATATTGATGGGATTATACGCTAAAGATTAAGATTTTTTAACATCTATAATGCATGTAAAAAGAATAATAGTTGTGTTAATTATGTTCTACAAGATGAATTTCTTTTCAAAATTAATAAGTTGTGTATACCTAGTTTTATTGTACGTGATTTTCTTGTTAAGGAAGTATATGAAGGGGGTACATCTATTCATTTTGGTGTTTATAAATCCATGGAAATATTAAAATAAAACTTATACAAGCCATGAATGATAAAATTAATACGAGCTAGTATTGGAAGATGTGTGATTTTTCAAAAGAGTAAAAGTTTCTTCCATAGAAGATTGCATAATCCTTCACTAGTTCCTAATCAACCATGGTAGAGTATTAGTATGGATTTTATCTTGGGTTTACCAAAGACAAAAAGACGAAAGGATTATGTTCTAGTTGTAGTAGATAGGCTCTCTAAAATAACACATTTCATACCTTGTAATAAAACCAATAATGCAACTCTTGTATCAAATTTATATTTCCAAGAGATAGTAAGGTTACATGGATTTCTAAATGTATAGTGTCAGATAAAGATGTGAAAATTTTAAGCTACTTATGTAAGACACATTGGCATACATTAGGTACTAAGTTGTTATTTAGTACTTCTCAACATCAACAAATGAATGGTCAAACCAATGTGACTAATATAACTTTAGGAACTTTACTAAGAGGACCAGTCAATAAAAGTACTATTAAAATTGAGTTATAAGTAACTTTAATATTGGTGACTTATCTCTTTACTATAGTGAAAAGAATTACCTAGTATGGAGGAGTTTTTAGGGAATTAAATATGTGTGACTTATCTCCTTACTATAGTGATTCTAATTAGAGGAAAAATTCTTCTTTGCAAGGGAGAAAGATACAGCAACATCTCAATCTCAATCTTACTCTTCTAAGGATGAATAACAAGAATTAACATACTTAGAAATGGTATCAATTGTTCTTGAAGATACTAATACTTCTAATGCATTGTTATGTAACTCTTGCAAATATTATATATGTTTGTAAGAATATCAAACCATTAAAGATCTTAGATGTACAAGACAATGGCATTACAAGGAATTGCATGGAAGACAAGGCTACAAGACACAAAGCTTCATTACAAATATTAATTCAATGTATTACATATGTAGATTTTTGTATGGCTTTATTATTTTATTCTGTACTTTGTAATGTTCATAATTTATCATTGTAATTACTATATATATAATAGAATTGTGTATGTCGTTAGCCTTTGTTAATTAGGCCAATTATATAGGCTTAATTAATGAAAGGTAAACCAAATCCTGCATGTGTGTGTGTGTGTGTGTGTGTATAAGGTATTGTACATCAAAAAATGGGATAGCATGTCTCTGGACATTATGGTGGGTCTTCAAAGGACCCAAATTGGATTTGATTCCATTTGAGTTAGTTTTGATTACTTGATTAATACAGTAGTGTTCATACCAATGAAGAAGATATCGAGTATGGAGTAGTTAGCCGATGCTTACAAGAATCACGTTGGGCGACTACATGAGGTCTCTAGACACATCATGTCAGATGGAGACTCTACATTCTTGTCACAATTATGACAAAATTTACAAGCTGCAATTGAAACTCATTTGAAGATGAGTACTACATTTCACCTAGACATGAATGTTTAGACAAAAAGGACCATTCTGACTTTAGAGGGCATGATTTGGGCATGTATGTTAGATTTTTGGGCACTTTGGATGACCACCTAGACTTGATCGAGTTCTCCTACAATGACAGTTATCATGCAAGTATCAAGATGCCACCTTTTGAGGTCTTTTATAGGAGGAAGTGTTGTAGTCCCTTTTGTTGGAGTGACTTTAATGAGATGATTGAGGAGACAATGAGATTGATCCGACTAATTTAGTATTAGATATGAGAAGCTCAGGATCTATAAAAGAGTTAAGCGGATTTGAGAAGATAGACTGATGGTTATAAGGTAGAGTCCTTTTGAGGGTCTCTCTCTCCAAGAGGTAATGAGGTTTGATGGAAATGGTAAGCTAAGTCCAAGGCATATTGGACCATATAAGATCATGGATCAAGTTGGCACAGTCACTTATTTCTTATCCTTATCAATGGAATTGTCACATATGCACAATGTATTCCATATATCCCTGTTGAGGAAATGTGTAACAAATTCTTTGCAAGTCATCCAACGAGAAACAACAAGTAAGAATTCTGGACATGAAGACTCGAGTGATTCACATAAAGAGTGTTCCACTAGTAAAATTCATTTGGTATCGATATGGGGATAAGGAGGCCATTAAGGAGGCTACTGAGGAGACTCGCTCAAAGTACTGAGAGTTGTTCTCCTTGTGTGATCATCTATTTTAAGGGGATAGTAACCCATTTTTCCTTGTTGAAAGTAATGTGTGAGTTATTGTGTGTTATGTAATATGTCTATATATTAGGTAGTACGCTTTGGAGACGCAACCTCTTAATGGGTAGTGCTATAATACCCTATATTTTTGTAAGATTTATTGAATGGAATGTTATAGTGTTTAATAAAATTTAATAATGTTTCATTTTAGTTATGATTTGTAATTGGGTTCAAATTAAAATGGATTTGAATAAAGATTTGGAAATTGAATAAAATAAGTTTTCAGGCAGATTGATCAATTTCTTTGTCATTTTAGCTAAAGGGTTTTGTTCAACTAAACTGGTCATCTGGTTGGTAGAATAGTCGACTAGTAGGCCATATCAATTAACTAATTGGTTAGGTCAAGTATAATTTTTCTAAGCTCAATTTTTTTGGGGGGAAAAATGGAGCCTTGATACTAACTCTAAGGTATTCTTTGATATTCTTAACCCTTTTATCATATATTCAGCTCCAGCTGCTACCCCAAACTAATTCGAGGGTTCAATTTGGACAATTGAGAGAGAAGATGACCTGACCCTTGTCTTCTTTCACCTTTCTCCTCTGCACACCATTAGAAGCATTGCTTCAATTCTAGAGTGTCTTTGTGGAAATGAAAACTCCTTCCCACACTGATCTTCCATTACAATTCTTGTATTTGATACTTTTTTTTTTTGACAAGATTGAACCAGATTCTCTAAAAAATCAACATTTCCACTCTAGAATAGAAGTCAACCTATATTTGATAAATTTATCCATTCATATCATATTTTAATGGTAAAATTAGGGCTTTTGATGTAATACATAACCTTACTCATTCCTTAACCAATTCATTGGCTATAATAACCCTAAACACCCCTTCATCTTACTTTTCTTTTAACTTCCAAAATATCTCTGCTCTATATCAATTGTGCTCTTCCTTTCCACTTTGAGCACACTTTTGACTTCCTTCCACCCTTATAATACTTTCTCTAGCTCCTTCTTATTTTATCTTTAAGCAAGAAAGGGTTAGGTTTTGGAGGAAGTTAATTTTCTCTTAACATAATGCTATGATGTTTTTCTCTTAAGTGTGGTAAGCCTTTCTTTCCCTCCTAATTTGATTTCTGCTTTAGGAAAATTATTCTATGACTTTTGAAGTTCTATCTTGTTTTTTAAAAATTTCTGTCAAGTTGAAAATATTATAGGTTGAGTTTCCTCTTAGTGAAAATTTTTGCTTGCATCAAGTAAGTCAATCTTACCTCTAAAACATGGTATGATTAGGAATGTGATGCGATAATCACTAGAAATTGTTAATTTTGTAAGTGTGCATAAGTATTTGGCTTCATATTTATGCATGCACATTTGTTTTTAAATTGTGAAGAAAATGCATGATTTTAGAGAAAATAGGTTTGATGTGCTTGAATGTGAAGCATGATTTATTTTATGAGCTAGTAAAATATTGACATGTTGTCATGATATGTTATGATCTAGATTTAGTATAATTTAGAATGTGATTCAATGAAAAATGCCTTTTCTATGTAGTTTGGGGGTAGACAGATCAACTAGTTAAGTTAAATCGATCAACCAATTGATATGTGGTAACCTTGGTTTCTCTCTACTAAAACCCATCAACTTGGCTAATAGAACCTATCGACTAGTCCTAGAACAATTGAATGGTTTTTCCAAACCAACTTATTATAGGGAACCTTGGGTTTGGCTAAGCCAAACTAATTGACTTGTTGGCACAAACCAATCTATTGGTTCAACCAAATTGTGTGATTTGGATCTTTTGGCCTTGATATGCATCGAGCATATGCACAATACTGTTATACAACTAATAAATGAGTGACATACACTTTTGGCCTGGACTGACAAACATAATGGATGGATTAAATGGATCATAAGTAATGGCAGTCCCAATAGGAGTTTGTGAAGGCCTTAGTGGAAAAAATCAAATAAGTATGATATGACATCAAAGGGTAATGTAATATGGATTATCAGCCTAAAATAGGTTATCCTAATGGATTGACTAATATTTGTTAAGAACCAATGGAAATCACAACACATGGATGAGGGTTTGGTAAAAAATGGTTAATATGGAATGAGCATGTGGATGTAGTATTTGAATGTAATATGGGCCCTGCATGATCACATAACTATAGAAAATACCATAATAATCACTTAAAGTGGAAGATGATTGAGCTCTTTATAGGGTTGGGTATCCCGATCATTGTTTATCTACAAGGGGCTTGTCTACCTTCAAGAATTTATTTGTGCCTTTAGGCTTTTCCTTCAGATGGGATTTTAGTATATCTATATGCCTCACCTACTCTAGACACTGATGATGTACTAGGGGGTATCAATAACAAAAGGTGTTGTTGCTCAGGTGGTTTTTGGCTTGAGCCAAGATATTATGTCATTTAGTGGTTTTAGCTTCGACCAGGACTCTATGTCAATTGGTGGTTACTTAGCTTCGGTCAAACTCAATATCCTTTTGTTTGGATAGGCTTCCATAGTATGTAAGAAAATGGGGTAGTGCATAGTTTATCGCTCTATAATAATTGAAACAAGATTATGAATAAAGAAAAAAACAAAAAGGAAAAGAATAGGGTGAGAGACAATGACTTATAATTAAATGACCTAATGGATTATGTAAGTTGGAAAAAAAGGAACTTAATGGGAAACTATGTTAACCGATGATAGAAGAAGTATTAATAGTTTGAATAACCTACTTAGTAGATTGCATGTTGCTATCTATGATGTTGATAAGTATGATGAGTCGTGTATGGTACAAGTTTTCAATGCATTACATCATCATGATAGAGCATGTATACCTAATCATATGGCATAAGCATGAAATATCTTAGAATGTTCTCCATATTATGTTGGGAATTCTGTGCTTGTGACTCACATTGAGGAGGTAACTTGGCACACTCAATATGAAGCTTACTTATGTGCCTATTTATTCAATCACTTACCCATTCCCATAAGTAGAGGATCATGTGGAGGTTTTTCAAGATGACCATTAGTAGGTCTATCTCATGTTGGGTATGGTTTTTGAGGGCGTGGACATCTCGATAATTTTGTGTAGTATTTCATGGTCTAGGGTTTAGGGATACATCCTACTTTTTCTTTTTGTAATTAAAATTTTTTACTCAGCTAATTCCCCTCGTGTATCTGGATATTTGAGGACAAATGAGGTCCTATTATTGTGAACATTTTATTCAATATTTATGTACCTTTGCTTGCACACTTTACTTTATATTTGATTGGTTTGGTTTTCTCAAGCTTGTATATAACATGATACAAGTGGGTGAAAGTGTTGAATAGCTTGAGATATTTATTAGAATGAGAAAGAGTAGTTCTATACAATTAATAGCTTGGAAACGTTGGTTGTAAAAGTAAAAATATAAAAAATAAAATTTGTGGTAAAGTAAGTTTAAACTCTATTTGATAGATACTTAATACACTATGTTCGTTGGTGTGCATTCAAGGCACAAAATGACTTTCCAATGGATAGAATTTTAAATGTCTAGCATAACCAGTCAATTGGTTTCTCAAAATCAATTGATTGATGCCCAAATTCTCTAATAAAAAATATTATCATTGGTTAAATATATATATATATATAGTCATCATAAGGGACCAATTCACTAGTATCCATAAACTAGATTAATGGTTTAAAAAACAATTGAATGGCTAAGCATAACCAAAGTGAGAAAAGTTAGGATTGAACAACCAATTGATGATAGCCAAAACCCAATGGGCTAGTTTTAACAACTAATCAAGTTGTTGGGGTTCAAGGCTTGGACTTCTCAGGCATTCAAAATAATTAACTAGTTTTGTGAACACAACAAACTAGTTTTAAATTTTAACCCAAATTCAAAATTAGTCTTGGAGATGAGCATACAACTAGTTAATTGATTTGACCAATTAATTGGCATATTTCCTTATAAATCCTAGGTTTCCTCTAAAAAGTAATATATTGTTTTATTTCAAAACAAATCAGCTGATATTAACAAAAAACCAATATCAAGTCCTAACCAAGGCAATTCATTTTCTTAATTAAATAAACTTTAAAACCTTTTTAGATATAAAATTTTGAAAAGTTTTAAAGCAAATTTCATGAAAAATTCCAAGTGCTAAAAAAACAAACATACATACATAAAGAGCTAAAAATACTTAATAAATTCTACTAAAATCGTATAATATTATTTTTGGGAACTTAAAACTTGATTGTTCTTTTAAATGAAAGAATTTTAAAATTTTGGTTGAATGTGTCAATTTCATGAGAAATCTTGTAGAACATGCACACTTCCCTAAACTTGTTAATTCTAAGCAGTAATGATGGAAACTATTGAATTTGAGAAGCTGTGGAACACGCCTGGAACGCGTTGTTAGGGTTTCACGCTAGTTCCCATGGCATGAAACAAGAGGAAATCTTCTGGATCTAAGGATTTAATCAAGATGAAGAATTTTCAGGTATCTGTTCAAGGAGATTCAAGCGTCGGGGGGCTGAGGAAGAGGTTTTAGAACAACTTCAGGTTGCTACAATGGAGGAGGATAATCACATTGACATGCGCACACACCATACTTCGTCTTTCCAAGCGCCCCAACCTTCATCTGGTCAGGACCCTCCTGCGTTGCCTCATAATCAACTCGACCTAGGGTTGGTTGGTGAATATGGAAAGGGTACGGCGGATGAGTTAGAGGAAGGATTTTCATAGAGGGATCGGGTGGCCCTGAATAGAAACCCTAACCAATGTATTGCTCTTAGTTACATGCCCCCATACATCAAACATGGTAAGGTTGTCATTACCTTAGAGAAAGAGGAAGTTGATCGCGAGGTTACTGAATGGGATCATACATTGGTTGGTTATGTCTATGGGTATTCTCCCTCTTTCAATCATATGCTAGGATTTGTTAAATCCCAATAGGCAAGAGTTGAACAACCGAGACCGATATGTCATGCCAATAACTTCTTTGTCTTCAAATTTTCCCCTGCTGAGGACTGTGACTATATTTTAAAGCAATACTAGACTTATTTTGGCCGGCCTTTGACTCTAAAACGTTGGCATCGTCAAATGCGACTATCTAAGGAGGAACTGTAGTTTGTCCCTTTGTGGGTTAAACTGCCTCATCTACCGTTGGAGTACTAGTCCCCAAAATCATTGAGTATGATTTTGAGTTCGGTTGGCACTCCTATTTGCACTAATGCCATCACCCTCATGAAGGACATAATTGCCTTTCCCCGAGTCTTAGTTGAAGTGGATACAAAGAAACCGTTGTGTGAGGATGTCCACATAAGAGATCCAGATGGTACTATGTTCCTACAGCCTGTAGAGTTTGAATGGAAACCCACTTACTGCCCTGTATTTGTTGTTCCCATGCATGATGGCAAGTTGTGTCCTAAGATTAGGACAAAATCCCATATAGGTGCTCCTCAGCCGCACTAAGAGTGAAAGGTGGTATGTGATAGAAGATAGGATGTTAGGGGGAATGGGAAAATATGTGCCCATGGTTTTGATATTACCCATTCCTCTGTTGTGCATGGCCATGGGGTCCCAGACCCAAAACAGGGGGAGCAGCCAAGGCATCCTTATGCATTATGATCCTCTTCTTCCAGAGGTAGTGCTAGTCATGGTAATTGGTTTATAATGCTTCAAGAGGGTATGCTTGAGGTGAAACTGGGTCAAGAATTGAGCTTGGCAGGGAATTCTATGCATGACCCAGGTCCCTCATGCTAGCTTGCTAGAATGTCCGAGGAATAAATGATCCATTCATGCAAAAGGAAGTGTGTGAATGTATAAGGAAGCATAGATGTTCGTTAGTTGGTTTAGTGGAGACACGAGTCAAGATGGGTAAGTTTGATGCTATGAAAAATAATATTGTCCGTAATTGGTGTTGCTTCAATAATTATCAATACCACCATAATGGGAGGATTTGGGTTCTATGGGACCCTAGTGTTTGGACACTTACTCAACTTGGATCAATTGATCAATGTATTATTTGTGATGTGGTTGATACTAACGGGGTGCTCATTTTGTGGTTAGTTTTGTGTATGCCTTTAACACCGATTCTACAAGAAGATCTCTTTGGAGTTGGCTCAGTGGTTGTCCAGCCCTGATCATTCTATAGGTGTTGTTGGGTGATTTTAATATGGTTTTAAAATTAGAGGAGAAAGTTGGAGGTGATCTACCTTCCCCCTAGGATGTTCAGGACTTCATGCAGTGTATTCATGAACTTAGGCTAATAGAAATTAAAGGGTATGAAAACTTCCTCACTTGGCTTAACAAGAGGGAAGGGGAGGAAGTTGTTGCTTGTAAGCTTGATTGTGATATGGTTAATATTCCTTGGCTTAGCACCTTCACCCAACCCTATGCTGATTTCCTTGTACCTTCTATTTCTGATCATCGCATCTTGTTGTTCACATAGGGACTTACTCCTCTACTAGGAAGCCGTTTTGGTTTAACAACTTTTGGACTAAAGATGATACCTTCTTGAGTATTGTTTTTCGTGATTGGTGGTGCCAACCTTCGAGTAAACTTCTCCTTGATATTCATCGGAAGCTGCAGAATTTAAAGCCGGCTTTTAAGGAGCTCAACAGGACTAAGTATGGGTCCATTGGTCATAGGGTAGAGATGGCTAGATCTACTTTGCATGCTACCTAGAATGCTTTGCTCACTAATTATACTAGTAATAGGTTGAGGAAGGATTTATGTGTTTGTGAATCTGAGTTTAACCGCCTTGCCCATTGCGAAGAGCTTTTTTTGAAGTAGAAAGCCAAGATTCACTGGCTTAATGTGGGTGATTCAAATCACAAAAAAAAATTCTCATGTGAAGGGTCATCAAAATAGGAATGTGGTGACCAGAATTGAGCTTGAGATTGGTCAAGTCCTTTCTAATATGCCACATATTAAAGCAGCCTTCGTGGATTTCTATAAACATTTGCTAGGTTCACCTAGTCATGCTTCTAGTGACACAGAACTATAGGCGGTTCCCTTCAAGATTCTCATCAACACCAACTCTTGGCACAGGTTTCCTACTCTGAATTAAAGGCCGTAGTTTTTTCTATGGGAGATAACAAGGCTCCTAGGTTGGATGGTTTCTCGGCTTTGTTTTTCAAGAAGGCTTGGGGCGTGATAGGTGATGACATAGTAGCAATTGTTGCACACTTCTTTGCCACATGTTTCCTTCCTCATCAAATCAATGTCACTTCGCTCACTCTCATCCCCAAGAAGGTGAATGCTACCAAAGTAAGTGAGTACTGACTAATTGCTTGTTGTGGGGTGCTTTACAAGTTCGTGTCCAAGATCCTCACCACTAGACTTCAACCCATTATGCCATTCATTATTGACCCAGCTTAATCTGGTTTTGTCAAGGGAAGACAAATAGGAGACAACATCCTTCTTGTTGCTAAACTGGTTAGAAAATATTCTCAGAAATATATGTCCCCGAGATGTATGATGAAGCTAGACATTCAAAAGGCCTACGATTCTGTTAATTGGACTTTATTGAAACGTGTTCTCCATGCATATGGCTTTCCCATCATTGTGGTTAAGTTGTTCCTTGTCTGTGTAACAACTACTTCATTTTCACTGTCGTTAAATGGGGAACTGACTCCACCATTTCGAGGGCAGCGAAGGTAACCTATCATCTCCATACTTATTTTTTCTTGTTCATGATGATCTATCTAGAATGCTCAAGCGTTTATGGGGTGATGTTGAGTTTAGAAGGCATCCTAAATGTAAACGATTGCACTTAATCAACTTGGCCTTTGCTGATGACATGTTACTCTTTTTCCGGGGATATTTGAGGCCTGCTCAGAACCTCTTTGAGGTGGTGGATGATTTCTCTGCTCAGTCGGGCCTTATCATTCATCCCCAAATATGGTGCATTTATTTTGGTGGCTTGGATGAGAGGACGAAATCACATATCCTCTAGACTATTCATTTTACTGAGGGGAGTTTCCCTTTTACTTATATTGGGGTACCACTATCTTCTACTCAGTTAACTAGAGCACAAATGTAGGGTCTGGTCCATAAGATTGCAAGAAGACTTACTAGCTGGCATTCTCACCTACTTTCCTATGCAGCCAGGGCTCAGCTACTACAGGCATTGATCTTTAGTATGAAAATGTAATTGTATCAAGTTTTCATCCTCCCCCATAAACTGATTCGGCAGCTGGAGAGCAGGTGTAGGAATGTTTTATGGACCAACAAGATAGACACCTCCGAAAAAGCCTTAGTCGCACGGAGAGTGGTTCGCTCACCTAAGAAAGAGGGGGGATTGGGTCTTATTGATATGCAGACGTGGAATAGAGTTGCACTGGGGAAAGTCCTATGGAATATTTGCAACAAAAAAAGATTCCTTGTGGGTGAGGTGGGTGCATTCCTTCTATCTTAGGGACTGTACTATGTGGACTTTCTCTACTCTACACTATCTTCCTGGCAACTGCAGTAGGTGCTCAAACTAAGGCCTGCTTTTGCTCCCCTTTTTCAAGACACCTATAACTGGTTATCACATTTGGGAAAAGAGGATGCCTATAGCATACGCAGAGTGTATGAAGATGCGGCAACGAAGTGAGAAGGTTTGGTGGTACCCATTGGCTTGGTGCTCTCTTGCTACGCCCATGCATAAGTTCCTTATGTGGTTAGTTGTACAAGATAGATTGCTTACCAAAGTGAGAATGCAATGTACGGGACTCTTAGAGGACATAAAATGTATGCTTTGTTCAAATGACAAAGATGAAACCGTACAACATTTGTTCATAGAGTGTTCTTTTAGCCTGGAGATATGGAACAGAATTCGATCGACTTTTGACCGTAGGGATGTAGTGCATTCTTGGGATGATGAGATAAAGCCCTTGGCCAGGACAACGAGACACTCTAAGGAGAAGAAAGCTATGTTGCGAGCCTCGTTTGTTACCTTTGTCACATTAGTTTGATATGAAAGAAACTCAAGAATTTTTCGTAACATATCACACACTTGTAGCAGTCTTCTTAACAATATTAATTTTATCATAGCTAGTCAGTATTTTGCCTCTAGTCATATTGCAAAATATGATAGATGGCATTATTGTATTGATGGTTTGGTCATGAGCCACGTTAGTTGTACCTCAAACCTATTGGCATGTTATTTATATATTCTTTTATTACTTATCAAAAAAAACTTGTTAAATCCTTAATTAGGTTCATAATCAAATTAATGGTCAGTAACCTATTAGGTCAACAATAGTGTACTAAAAATTACAAAAATAACATTGTTTAACATATTGCCACCACTCAAATAAAGTTCAAAATGAACAAAGATGCCTACATCTCCACCAAGCAATTTGTCCTTGACAAACGAGTAGGCAGTTGAACTGTTTTTAATTTTGCCTAGTTTGTTCTAATTTACGTACAGCAGTTACATCAAATTATTTACCATTTTGATGGTTTTAGTAGTTATCAATAATTTTGGAAATGACCTAATGTTAAGACCTTACAACATTAATTAACATCGTTGTCCTCCACTTTTTTAGATTCGACATTTTCCTGCATCCCGTTTTCATACAACTCGTGATTGGCTGCATAAAAAGCGAACAGAAATAATATATAAATAGGCGATCAATATACCATGTAGGATTCTGGCAAACTACACAAGTTCGTGATCACAAGCCAACATTTCTGCTTACACCTAATCTGTGTGGATCAGAGAAATACAACCACAAAACAAATACATCTAAATCACAACAAAGTCGGTGAGAAATTGAGTCTAACTTCTGTGTGCGCCTGGATTTCTAATATAATACTTAATTTTCATAGAAGAATTAATACACAGAAGGGAAAGGGGGCACTAGGATCAACAAGATTTTGACAAATACAGGGACAATCCGTCTATGCAGCCTGGAATCTTCAAAATCAACGAAAAATCTGAGCATATAGGTAGCCTGAAAAAAGTAAAACTTTGAGACACACGTAAACAGAGAATAAAACTTTGAGATACATGTAAACAGTATGGGTAGCCTGCAGAAAGAGAATAAAACTTTAAGATACATGTTAACGATAAATATATCACGCTCTGATGAAGAAAAATAAATTCTGCATATAAAACTATAAGCTGTAAACGAGCACCATTGGCATTCATCTAGAAAGGATAAGCAATCCGTATAAACTATGATCCTACAGCACAATAAGCAGTGTCCCCCAACTTCTCCAGCCTGCAGCTCTCCAGCTTACACAGATTGGAAGATGTTCTGGGCTGCTCCTTATTATATTTTACATACTTTTGATCACGTGTTCTGAACTGCTCAAACCACGGTGAATAACAAAACTCTGTACAAGATACACCTCAAATGCCAATACTTGACTGATACAGATGACAAAGGGTATGAACCATCGCTAAGGACATACTAATAAAGAATCATGCCTGGAGAAATATTTTTATTTACCCAAGGAAAAAAATGTTGGTTGACTTTCATTTAGGTATGACAAGACTTGCTTCCATGAAGGTCAAATAATTCCATGGAGAGAATTTCAATTTTCTTTCAATCAGATACCAAGCCTAGAGGAGGCAAACTAGTCACGCAGAAGTCAGAACGGTTTTGATTTGGATCATTTCACAACCGGGTTTATTATGCAATCGGTTTTGAACCGATTCAGGTCTATTTCTGCAAGAACCAACGTATGAAAGGCCCTAGATTCTAAATACTGCATATATTCATTTGTATATATGTTATCAATAATAGACATTTTGTAGCTAAATTGGCTAAGTGCAATGTGACAATTTTCTAGTTAAGTTCTCTAACAGCAAGGAAGACAGGCTTGTGGTATAAACTCTGCAACCTGTCATCTGTCCTTCAATCTTGTTGATGATGATGATTTATCAACTATTGCATGTTCATTGTCGACCTATTTAACATTTTATGCAATATAATAACTATAATTTTGATCTAATTGTGTTTGTGATTCTAATTGTTAGTTTCTTAAATAAGCAAGGTATTCTTGAAATAATTAGTAGTGTAATCTAATGCATTTTGTATTTATTGTCTCCCCTCTATTTTTATCCTATTATTATTAGTTTAAAAGGAACCATTTAGTGTTTGTTTAGTAACCCCAAATTATCTATATTACTACTTATAGACTTCATGCTATATATTTCGTATATTATTTTCATAACTTACTATTTAAACTATCTACTATACATTATTACTTTATAAGAAGGTCCTATTTTTACTAAATAATTAACTCATCCCATACCATTACTGTTATACCCAAATTGATTATCAACCCACCACTCCAACCACCAATATTAATTGTAATGACAATAAAAATAATATTAATCATAATTATTACAATAATTCTTGCTGTAAATATAAACTGTTAATTAACAATAATAATTATTAAAAACATTATTAATATTAATAATAATTAAATAATCAATAAAAATAATATTTATATTAACAAACAACATAGCAAGGATATTCCATAATTGTGCTGTGAGCATAGTCCCCCTGATTCCCTAGGGCTCGACAGAAACGCAGCACCCCGATAGCACCACCAGCCAAAAAACCTCAATTCCATCAACTCCCTTTCTGATTGAGAACTTGCAGTGTGTTCTAGCAATGGTGAAGCCCATACAAGTCTCTTAGTCCCTAACGCAATTGCTAAAACCTTAGAGGGAAATCAAAGAGTGACCATTCCTTCACCGACCATACTAGTACAGACTTTGCAATTTGAACCCAACATAGAGTCCAGTCTGACAGAAAACCTTAACATGACATCCTTTGTCAGTGCCACCCCCAAAATTATGCCTACGGCAAAGTCTGGGCAATCCTCAGATCCACCAGAAACAAAAGCAAATCAAGAAAAATCTATAGAGATTCCCTCAGATGCTAGACAATCATGGAAAGATACTGTGATGAAGAATTGCTGCCCTGATCATCTCTTTCATCTGTCCTATGTTCGACCTCAAGTCCATAAGAAAAATCTTATTGCGCTAACATAACAAGAGGAGATTCTAAGCAATGCCAAACGCTAGGAATATTGTCTAGTAGGCTACATCTGTGGTAGCCACCCTCCTCTTTTATGCAATCATACGTATGTACTGCATGGCACAATGTTTCCCGACCATCCGTTCACTTGCATGATGACGGTTATATACTTTTCCAACTCAAGACTGAAGATGATTGTTTGACAATACTAAAAATGTGCAAATGAACCACTGCTTCTCAAGAAATGGTTGCTAGACTTTAAGGAGTTTCAGTCCATCCATACGTGGATCAACCTACCCTGCTTGCCCCTTGTCTATTGGTCCCCACACTTCCTTGGACGCATAGCAAGCTGCATACAGAAGCCTTGGATGTTATTACTGCAAACAGAGACTGCATATCTTATGCAAGAGTACTAATGGAGATCAATGTCCAAAGACCTTACTAGAATTTGTCTCAATTGTGAGCCATGATGAAAGCCTCAGTTTTGCGTTATACGTAATTCATTTGGGCATACTTCAGATAAATGTAAGCCAAGGAAGTCTCGTGGGTCCTCCCAAGCAAATGTGGATTCAGGTGCAAGACAAGCAACAATAATATAAAACCACGTCAGAGTGACAATACCATAACAAGTCAGTCAGCAGGGAGCCCGCCAACTACCTTAAACCCTACAACAAATACTAGCCATATCCAACCCATGGCCCGAAATACAAGCAAATTACTTTTGAATTTACAAAAGGTCCTTGGCATCGAGTCGCATTGGGAAGCATGTGCTTGAGGATGTGTATCATCCTGAGTTACACATCCATTTAGCATGATCATTGGATGTTGGAAAGCGAGGGACATTAGTGACCCCCACAAGCAAAAGGAGGTGTTTCGATGGCTAGTGAGCAATAATTCCTCTTTAGTTAGCTTAGTAGAAACTAGAGATAAAGAGAATAAGGCAAGAGCCATTACTCATATGTATAGTTCTCATTACCAGGGTCAAGTGCAGGTTGGATGAGTTTCTACTGCTCTAAAGGTGGATCTTATAGCAAAATCTGCAAAAGATATCATGGGTGGAGTATGGGATTTCCACCGACCAATCAACTTTGATGCTGCATTCATTTATGGGTCTAATGATAGTAATGGCCGCAAAGAACTTTCGAGCTGGTTAACTACTAATCATGTTCAGGACCAACCATTAATATTACTAGGATATTTTAATGTTGTTCTTAGCCCACAAAAGTTACAAGGAGACCTCCCTCTAGAAGAGGATATTCGGAACTTTCATGAATGTGTGCAAGAACTCAGCTTCCATGATATAAAATCATGGGAAATGACATATGGCGCGAACTATTTGAGGTTCAGCTGCCCCCTCCTCCCCCCCCCCCCCCCTTCCCAAAAAACAAACCTCAAACCATTCATCATGATCCTTAAATATGCTCTTCTCTTGCTGGGAGTCCAAAGTCCTTCAGATTCTTCAACATGTGGCTTAGTGACCCCATTGTTGACAATGATTATACAGCAAGTTTGGAGTGAATCTGACATACATACGCCTTTACAGTATATCATTTACGAGGCTATGAAATTTATTTACCCCCTCAAATGAGTCGGTGCTCGTTTAGTATGGGAATAATAGAGGTGGAAAAACTACCTCCCTATTTTACATGTCTTGTATAATTTATTTGAAATTAAATATTTTTTTTGATGAATATCCATTTTAGATCTCAATTTGATTTCAATAGATATTTTATTGAAAATATTTTTATTAATCTTAGATACTTGATCTGAATGACATAAAATAGGGATGATTTTTTCCACCCCTTTTACTCCCATAAAAAACAAGCCCTCAATAGAAGAAAATTCAGAAGCATCTAGGATAAGGTTACCAAAGCCAGAGATCGCCTAGCTGACATCCAAGGTTCAATAACTACAGCACTCTTGGACCCCAATCAGATGAAACAAGAAAAAGAGGCATAGCTCAGCTCAGATTCTACATCAATTGCAAGAAAAGCTTATATAGCCAAAAAAAAACACGTGTCAAGTGGGTTAAAGGAGACAACAACACAAAGTTCGCTCCTGCTCTTGTTAAGGACAGAAAACATATGAAGCAGATAACATCACTCCAATAGTCCAATTAGAAGATGGCACCATCATCACAAGCCAGGATGCTTTAACTCGAACTTTAAATGATTTCTATAATGGACTTATGGACACCCAACGCGTGCCCAGGGTTCATTTCTCGTAGGATATAATCCAGCGCTGACCTCAGCTAACTTCATCACAGCATTTTCTTCTATCATCCACCACCAGAGATGAAGTTCAAAAGGCTATTTTCAGCATCAATGGTGACAAAGCATTGGCCCCTCATAGTTATAGTGCCAATTTCTTCCAACATTCTTGGCTTATCATCAGAGAAGACTTCTTGAAAGCCATAGTTCAGGTATTAACCACAGGTAATGTAGCAACTCTCAATCTAACCCCCTGTTGACCTATATAACTTGCTGCAACATTCTCCTTATATAGTTTGTGAAACTCAAGCTACCTTTGTACAAAGTATAAGCATAGGGTACAACATTGTCCTTGCTACAGAACTGACAAAAGGTTATGATATGAAGCACACGTCACCAAGATGCATGGTAAAACTAGATATGAAAAATATCCTATGATACAATTGGATGGGATTTCCTATAGCACATGTCATGGATTCCCTCAGCTTTCACATCCCATTCATCAAAATTGTTATGTGTTGTGTCACATCGACCAGTTATTCTCCTCATTAATGGAACATATGAACCCCATTCATGTCTAAACGAAGACTTCGACAAGGGAATCCTCTATCCCCTACCTCTTTGTTCAGATCATGCAATGTTTAAACCGTGACATGGACAATCTCTGAACTAATCCTGTGTTCAAGCCTCACGCAAAATGTAAAAAGGTGAAACTTATAAATCTCCTCTTTGTAGATGATTAATTGTTCTTTTCCTATGAGGATACTGCATCAGTCCAAGGCATATGCAATATTTTTCACTGCTTCTCTGTCTTTCAAGGCTCACACTTAATAATAGTAGGAGCAATATCTACTATAGCTACCCTGTTCCTCAGTCCGAAAAGAGAACTAATGAACAGCTCTATCAGTTCCCAGAGGGCAAGTTAATGGTGAGATATCTTGATGTGCCTCTTTTGTCCAAGGTCATAGGCTTGATAAATAAATTTACAGACAGGATATGTGCATGGCAATCTAAGCTACTAAGTCTAGCAGGTAGAGTTCAACTTGTGCAGTCTGTCTTGTATGGACTCCAAGTTTATTGAAGTCTTTTTAAAGCTACCACGACGTGTTATCAAAGAAATCAACTCTCTCTGTGGGTCATATCTCTGGTCTGGTAGTGAAAAGTCCCAGAAAGCTTTGGTATCTTGGTCCACTGTCTATCTTCCTAAAAAGGAAGGAGGATTGGAACTAATGCAACTTCATTACTGGAACTTGATTGCTCAAGGGTGTCTCCTTTGGTGGTTAGAAGAGTTGAGGCAGATTTTGTGGGTAAAATGGGTCATACTTATTATATCAAAGGTCGAGATTTGTGGACTTTCAATACACCCTCTAGCCTCCTAGAACTTCTTAAACCTCATGAATTCTATAACTACTTTTTTAAGTTACTTCATAGATCAGAGCTGATTACAGCATCTCAAGAGTATATGATTTGGTCAGACCTCGTGCACCAATAGTGCCTTGGGCTAAAGTTGTCTGGAACCCTAGAACCTCACACTATATCTAAACACAAAATCCATTTGTGGCTTGTTATAAAAGAGCGTCTTCTAGCTAGGGATAGAATGGCATGAAAGGATTGAATAAGTCACAGTGGCATGATACCATGCATGGGATGGAAAAGGGTGGACGAGGGCCCAAGATTAGAAGAAATTCCCTACATCTATAGTGGGAATGCAACCAACAAACTTTAAATGACAAAAAGAAAACCCCCAGAAGATCATACGGGATATTGTTTTGGAACAAGCTTACAAAATGGATTCATTGTCCTCTAGTATCTCTTTAAGTCAACTAGCTAAGATGGCCAACAGTTTGATTACTTAAAGTCCATTTGTTGAGGTGTTTTCTAAGTTTTTTTCAACTCATGTACCCTTGTAAATTTTATCTTTTCAAATGATTTATGACAAAATAATTACCCAAAAAATGTATTTATTTTAAATTTAAATAATTAATTAATAAAAATAATACTAATTATAAAGATAAGTTATTAAATAATAAAAATGATTTAATCATAATTATAGATAATTAATCAATGCAAAACATATGAATCACATTTATAAATAGCATATTAATAAGAATAGCATTTATTATAACTATCAATTAAAAATTCACAACAAAAAATTATTAATTATAATTATAATTAATTATTTAATACAAAAACATTTATGTAAATGATAAATAAATGATTTATAAGAATAATATTAAGCATAATTATAAATAATAATGTCAATTATAATTATAATGAAATAATTAATACGAATAATATTAGTAAAAATTAATAAAAATATTACTAGTCTTAATTTTAATTAAATAGTGGATACAAACAATATTCATTACAATTGTAATTAATTAATTACAAATAATAACTATTAATTGTAGTGATAAATTAATAATTATAAAAAATAATATTAATCACAATCACAAATGATTAATCCATACAAAAAATATTATTTATGATTTTAAAAATAAAATTAATAAGAATAGTATTAATTATATCTATAAATTAATAATTATTAAAAATATTATCAATCATAATTATAATTAATTAATACAAATAATATTAATTCTAATGAAAAATAATTTGTTCATTAGAATAAAACTAATTATAAATATAACTAAATAATTTTCACTAATTTTGTTAATTATGATTGTAAATAAATAATTAATAAATAAGACAAATATTATACATAATTATATTAAATATCATTAAGATATCACTAAACAATGAAGTCGATTGTTGAAAGAAAATATTGACAAAAAATGGAATATCTATCTAAATGGTAAAATGAATATATTAAATTTTACAATATTATTAATTATTAAATTCTATAGGATTCAAAATTAATCCCTTTTTTTAATTTTGTAGGGTCGTGTTAGCTTTATAATACAAAAAAGTTTTTGATTATGGCGTACAAATGGTTCATATAATAACTTAGCGTGTGTGCATATAGTCGATACTTCTTTCCTTTTCTTTTTAATTGTGATTAATCATAATTTTAAAAGCCAACATAAAAAGAATTTGGATCTTATTCTCTCTAATGATAGAAAATATTGTTATTTCATTGTTGCCTTCATTATCATTTGCTTTATTCATTTTTTGTGTATTTCTCGATTAACAATATTATATATTATGAACACAATCAGTTGTATGTTACCTTTACCCATAATTTCATTGTAATTTTCACTTTTTATTTGATAATTTATTTTTGATGTTGCTAACATAATACAATTCCTCATATGTAAAACGAATTCATCAATTTATGTACAACTCAATTGGTGACTATATGAGAACTAAGAATGTATTTTTTGTGTTCTTTTAACTTAATATGTTATTTGTAGCATACAAGTGTAAAAGTTTTATATTTTTATAATTTTTGTAGGATCCTACAATCCTGAGTCTCTAAATTGATCTCACATAGCATCATGATTTTAACAACCTTGATCAAGTGTACAAATAGCTATTTTTTAATAATATGATTATGAGTGCAAGAAAATAACATTTTATACTACTTCATACTAATGTAAGTTATTATTATGCTTTTTCCATTTATATCGATATATAATCACTCTCAAATTAAATTTATCAATATTTAATTCCTTCAATAAATATAAATTATAAAAATTAAAATTTGTATATTGCACTGGAGTGAAACTAGTATCCTATTAAAATATTAATTAACCAAAATTGTCGATATATATCCATTTATTTTAGAATAGATAAGTTGTCAGACAATATTATTACTTCAATAATTTTCATACATAAATCAAATAAAATGTATCTACTAAACATCATTAGCCAAAGAGACGCCTAGCATGTTACCATATTATTTCACATCAGATATAGGCGTTACCACATAGACATTTAGTATGTTTGCCTAGGCTCTAATAAGGCTGACCTTGATTTTGGCTCACGGCAAATGTTGGTTGATATCAAATCTAGTTAATAGTTGACATGTATATTTTTGGGTTCAAGTACAACTCGAGTCTACAAAATTTGTAAAACAAATGGGTTAGGTTTTACAATTTATCACATCTTAATGGCATTTCTATTTGTTTGATTTGGACTATAACTATATGATTGGACCAATTGTCAATAACCAGAGATAAATCTACCTCATTTTTAAAAGATTGGTGATACAGAGCCAAATAAAGCTTGGTCATGCATTTTATAAGATATTAATATAGAAGTATATTAAGAAGATGTTCGGTTATAAAGTGAAATATAGAACCTTTTTTTCTTTATGATTTACCTAATGTAGTTTATAGTAGTTCGTAACATTTATCACTTTCATCATAAAAGTAATGAATATTATTTATATGGATAATTCAATAGTGATTTTACATTTTATAATAATTGATAATTTCATTATTATTTATACTTCTTACATACAATAAAGAAGCTATAACATGATTGATGCTCTATTTGAAATTACAATTCAACATAAAGATGTTCTAATGTGATATATATCAATGTTTTAGGGCATATATTGATTAATTTATTTGTTTGAAATTACATCATAATAATTTGTGATAGAAAGTAGAGATTAAAACTCTATTTGTTGAATTAGAGAAATAATCAATTAACGTTCAGTTAAAATCTTGTTTTGAAATAAAATGTCGATTTATTGGATCCCTTGATTTTAGTTTGGTTTAGGTTTGCATTTATGTTCGGGCATAGGTAATGTTTGGTTCAGATTATTTTTTGAAAATTTAGAGAATCTACTATTGGAACCTCTAGATTTATTTGAGCTTTATTCATATTTTATTTTGTTGGTACAAGTCTTACTAAGAGAGGGAAAGGTTGAGGATTTACCCGGGGTGAGATATCACATTGTTCAAGAAACCCTAGTTGTCAAAATAAAGGATCATCAAACTTAGCACAAACAAATTTGCTAGAAGCATTATTAGTGTGATACTAATGTGAAAATAGTGTAATGATATAACCATAAAGTTATTCAAAATGTATCATACCCACAAATATTATAATGCATACCATGGTAACTGAATCAAATTTACTCTACATTATATGTATTTATATTCATAAATACAAAGCAAAAGACTCTATAAAGGTTGTAGTGAATCGAAAATTTGGGCATTTGGTCTAATTTTACTAAGATACCACTATTTCATATGCTTCTAACAATTCTATTTAGGTAACGTGTGTTATAAATTCATTTTTACCTTGATAAAATTGTATCAATATTTTGTCTTTAACTACCAAAACAATAAAAAAAAAATTAAAATTACATATCTTTTAAGGTGAATGGCGGAAAATTCTTAATCTTTTGAGTATTCTTAAATTTTTATAGAAATTTATAGGGTTTTTTAATAAAAATTAAAAAAAAAAAATCTTACAAAATTAAGAGAGAATAGAAATTCCAAATAAAAATAGAAAAATATTGTAAATGCTCGCAGTTTTCCAACTCAAATTAGAAAAATAAATAATATTGAAAATTTTATTACTTTCATAATCTAAAATTAAAGACATTGATAAGGTGCTAAAATGAAGATAAGTTTCAAACACAGCATTAGAGAGGAACTACTTCAAACACATAGTACCTTAGTGCAATCAGGCCGAACATGTACCTAAGTGGAATTTATCATAAAAGATATCCGATGCAAAGACAAATAAATAAATACCTAAAAATATCTGATAAACAGCTCACAAATAAACTGATACAGCTTTCAAAGTCTACTGGTCCGCATGCCCCCGCTTACCCTTGCGACGACCATGGTGTTGTGCCTGAGCCCCACGAGCAGGCCTCGAGGACTTCTTACTGCAAATCAAAAGGAACCATAAATTTCAAAGAAAATATTGTTCGGCAGGGAGTGGAAGGATGACCTGGAGAATGATTGAACATACCAGAATATAGCCCTGCAGATCCTGGGCAAAAGGATTATAGGAAGGGCTAATAAAGCTGAGGCCTAGGGAAACAAAATATCCAATAAAAGAAAAGTAAGCCCCTTATTTAGCCAGCAAGGAACCATTCACAAAGAACAATGGTTTAACAAACAAAAAGTAGTGTAACCGTGCGTCTGGGTTCATACCACAAACCAGACAAATTCTTTAGTTGCAAGAGGCCTAGTAAGTTCATGATATTTCAACTTTTCATGGACAGCAGCTTGTACCTTGAAACAGTATGAGATAATATATCAGCAACCTTGATATTATCATAGAAATCTCATAACCAACAGAGACTTAGGAAAGTGTCTTTCATAATTCGAATTGTGAACATGAGGGCTATCTACCCAGGCAAAGAATGGAGATTGAAGACAAAAACCATATAGTGAATAAATATTTCCAACACAGCGATGCACATCACATACCAAGCCCAATCTTAATTAAATGCTCAGCTCATTTTGAACCGAGAAATTGATAAAATAACCATAGTTTCGTGGTCTGGAGACTGAAAACAAAAACCAAATAGGGAATATTTCCTACCTGACTATGCACATCACAAACCCAGCCAAATTTTTGTATCAAAAAACTCCTCATGTTTCACAGAGAAATAAATAACTCATTCATAGATGCTTTAATTTCAACTTCTTTTATCTACATCATTTAACTATGCATCCATGAACTTCGCATTAATATCCCATCACGTCCTCACAACCTTTCCTCATATTACTCCCCCTTCCTTCATTTTTCTCAATTTGTTAATTAGCGGATAGCTAATAGCAGTTAGCGGACTATATTAGCGGTTAGCTGATAACAGATTGCATGAGCTAGTTTGACTAGCGGTTATTTATAAAAGAGTGTTTAGTAATATTTATTGACAGTAGCAGTTACTAGCTGATTGAAAGCACAAATGCTTTTAAAAAATCTAATTCTAAATCAGCTAATCCAAAATGCTCATATTTTAAGCTTTTTCAAAACAAGTATTTTCATCCCAAACCACTAATACAAAAAGCTGAGCAAATATAAAAATTAGAAGCTGGAGGTAGTCAAATCTCTAATCTATGTCAAAACTACTGAAAGTTATCCAAACGACTATTTACCAAACAAGACCCGTGTGTTTATAGTAGCCTATACACTATTGATATGAATTACATTGGGGGTGGATACAACAAAATCCCATAGGGAAAAAATATAAATGCATGGGGTTCATTGGCTCATCTCAAAATAAGCCGCCATTCCTTTTAGGTTTCAGAATGTCTAGCAAAGGAAACAATAATTCTCATTTCTGAATCCTGTGCCAATCCTCTCAAAAAGTATATACAAGGAATATATATGTGATCCCATTGCTTAATGGTTTCTCAGTATATATCTTTGAGAAAAACGCAAATGATAGTATTTTCTGCTTTATTAAAACTTTTATGAACACATCTAGGTTCCTTGGGTAAAATTTGGTAGATCTTTAACCTTTTAACCATGATGTCATATAATAGTACCTGATGATGGTACTTGGTGGAGGATTCAAGAAATTTCCTATAAGCACGAGCAACCTTCTCTGTGTGAGGCTTCAAGGCAACCCGTGCTTTCTCCACATGAGGCTTGGCCACAGTTGCAACCTGATCAATATGTGGCTCACTAAATTTCCTTAGTGACTGCCAAGACATGAACCTCATATTAACACGTGATATTTGCTATTCATAAATACAGCAGAAATTGAGCAGAATATAGCACCTGATAGTATGGATCAGCAAACTCCTTAACTTTTGCAACATGTGGTTTTACAGCACTCTTCAATGCCTCGTATGCCTGGGCAGATTTTGTGGTCAAGGCTTGCACTTGTGGTTCAAGATTTTCCATCATCATAAGCCATTGTTCTTTCACAGCTGGAATATATTTCTTCACATGAAAGTTCTGGTTAACAAAACAATTTCGCACATGCAGGTATATGACAATATAGAGACATCAATAGAACAGAACATGGCTTTATAGCAACAGGAAAAAGGTCGTGATGCTGATATGGGACTATTGAAAGCGGACAATCACAGTAACACATCACAATATTATGTACTGTTTCAGTAAGATGTAGTTGTTGGTTTTTTACTTTATTTAAGATATAAACTTACCAAATTTTTGTATAAATTTCCAATACTCAATGCTGAAAATTCGTCGTCAAAGACCAAAACACGCACCCAAACACTGTACATATTATCTATTAAATCATATTCTCGGGGACAACATAATAGACAACCATCGAATTGTCTGGTTGACTTATCAAAACTTTAGGGGGGTGAATTAGAAATAAAATAAAATAAAATCTCCCTCAAATTAAAAAAAAAAATTGTATGTATACTAATATATTGTTTAATGGTTCCTCCCATCGCTGATGTTGAGAATATATACTTCAATATCTAAACATTTGACAATACCGACTTAGCTTCCAAGATTGAAGCATTTTGTATCATTATTCTCTTAGTGTCAGACTTTGTCCACATATATATAAATGAATTTAGTGATGTCAGGATTATTCTGATAGGCCCATTGATATACCTATGTGAAGAGTAAATTGTGAGATGGTGCTTTAAAAATAGGCCCTGATTGTGGCTGAGTCTGTTTGTTTCATGAATTATAGTCCAATCATTTTATTAGGACCATTGTTAGCATCCTAGGACTTAGCATATTGAGTATGTTGGCGGTATGAGTCAGTTGGTGGTGCTAATTTTGTTATATGGGGGAGAACCATATATTTCTATTATGCCAAGCCAGAAGCAAGAGCCAGCGCTCAGCTTCCAGTAATAAAAAAGGAAGGGACGAGAGAAAAGGTAGGTTGAATCAGATACTTCAGTGGGGAGAGACCAAGATACTGAACACCTGGTTGTAACTCTTCCTTTATCTTTTATCAACGCAACAATCCTTCAGTTTCCTCTGTAAAATCCTTCATTTTTCACTTGTTCTCATGATTCTAACAACTTGGACGTCTAACACTGGGACTCTTGTCATATTCAAAATCAGAACAATAACACAATGTTAAGAAATGTGGGCAGGCAACTCACAGTTTTAATATATTCGATGTGAGGCTTAGCCCACTTCTCAATTTGTGCTTTATTCTCGAGTGTCTGGAAAAATTTTGAGCATAAACCACAAAGATTAATAAACTCTAGCAACAGCAGAAAAGTAAATCAGATGCATATTTAGGTGAAATATCACCTTCTGGATTATCATCTCCATCACAGGTTTACCATGCTCATTCCACTTGAACACTAGGATAGACTTCAAAAGAAAAACTGTCAGGCAAACAGTGATATAGAACAAATATACATTAAACACGTCACACATTACCTGCCATTGGATAGCATGCCGCGCAAGCCAAGGTGGGAGCCATGCACCATGGACCTGATAATTTTGAAAATACAATAAATGAGTGTCTAGTCAAGATTACCTACTAGAATGTCATGAGTATCAAGCACAATTACAATACAATGAATATAAAGTTCCATTCCTGCAACATATGGGTGTACTAGTCAAGTGCATAGCAGAGTATACCTCATTGTAATTATAAGAATCCAAGCCAATCATGAGACTGGACACATATTTCAACTATGCAATCACAACATCTTTGCCACCATTGATGCCTCATAAACCATAAGTGAATTTTCATTGATCTAGTGCTTCTAATATACAAAATATTATCATTGCATCACATTAAAAGATCATGGAAGGAAACAAAAAAATTCATCATTTTTCATTTCCAACTACCATGACTTGAATATGCACCAGTCATAATGCATACACCTATGAACAGAAACAGGACTTGGCAAAAAAACGTGTCCTAGCTCATCAGTATAATATTACTTTTTATGCATGTGAGGATGCAAACATAAGAGGCATACAGTTAAATATAAGAACTGATGTGGCCACCATCATAGATTATGGTGATGTTCGTATTTTGCAAGGCTCAAGAAGGCTATTCCATGGTTGTCACCATCCTAAGAAGCTTAAAATATGGTATTCTTGCGATACTCAAGCTAGGGTAGGGTAATTACATGGCAACTAAGCCCTTTGTTCACTTGGTTATATTTTGGTTGAATTCCAATCAAACTATACTATTATTGGACTCGAAGGATAAAGAAGCTTCAGGCATAAGTTTTAGCATCATCAAAGACCTTAGGGCATCATCCACTCGTTCCCACCAATCATGGCCTCAACTCCAATACACTCAACTACAACAAAGTCAAGCAAGGGAATTATCAAGAGCAACCAACAGAGAAGGCATGGTAAAATTTTGTGTATCAAGAACAAGTCATCACCACAATTCCACTCAACCAAACAACCAAGCCTCAAACCATCCAAAATATGGTTCATCAAGAGCCATATTTTGGAATAAGTTTTGCAACAGAAACAACAGCTACAAGTGGCTTATTTATGAACATGTTTTGGGTCTTTTAGGACTAAATTTGGTGTTGCACGAGTTGGGATACATAGCAGCATCTATGAAGGTTTCCAAGACATCAAATGCAAGTGTCTCAATTAAAGAAACCAGCCCCAATTGTTGCAAAAATATCCCAAACATTTTGATAATGTTTTGCATATTACTTTTTCCTATGTTAGAAAATCATAAAACCCTTCTTACTTAGATAAAATTAATAGACTAATTTGAAGAGCTATGAAAGTTGATCCAAGAGCATCCAATCCACATGATAACAATTTAGTTGTTAATTTCACTTAGACTACTTAATTTAGCTAATTGGTGCAAGCCAATTACAAGCCAACAACTTTTGCAACTCTTAGATGGCTTAATAAAGGCTCAAATATAGCTTATAACTCAGCCAAGGAAGGACAAAGTCAAAACCCAACACACGGATTTGAGGACAATTTTTGGCACAGAAATTTAAGGGCAGCACAAGAACAGCAGATCTAGGCCTGATTTGGGAAGATTGTTTGCAGCATTTTTATGATATTTCAGCATGATGGTTTGTACTTAAAAGCAGCACATGTAAAAGGCTATAATCCCTAGCTTTGCTTTAGTTGGATTAATGATGATATAGCTTTAACTTGTAAGCCATTCAATAATCAGGAGTAAGAAGTATGGGGCAAGGGTAGACCTAGCAAAGATAACCCGACCCAACCCAAATCCAACCTAAAACTTGATTTGGACCCAACCCGACCCAATCTCAAAAGAACCTGCATCAATCCAAACCCAACCCGAATTTAGCTTAACCAATATTGGCTTGTATCCGAAAATACCCAACCTGAAATGACCCAACTCGACCCGACCCACACCCAAACATAATTTCAAACTTGATCCAAACCAAAATCAAATTTAATCTAGAAAAATAACATTTTATCTCATATAAATTGATATATAAATACTAATAAACTATCTTATTAATAATATTTTATGTAAACAAAAATATGCAACCCATATAACAACAAATAAAACAAAACTAATAAATCAATTTAATATCATATTAGCATCAATCAAATTAAATCGTAGAAATTTATATTATTATTATTATTATAGACATAAAAATATAATTGTAAATATAATAATTATAATATATATTATTATAATAACAATATTAAAATATATATTTGTATTTCTACTAATAATAATGATATTATATTTCTAAAGATGATAATAATAACAATAATAATTATAACAACCCAATTTTCATAACTAAAAAAATTATGTTATTGTTAGACATTTTATAGAAGTTAAATAAGAAATGCAAGGTGTTATTGACGAATCCAACATAAGAGAGATATAATCAATGCCTAATATATGCCGATGCAAGGCTAAAAAGTGAACTTGTATCCCACGAGACAAGTTTGGTCGTCACTTAACCCGAGTCTAATATAAAATTTACAAAACTATACGAAAAATAAATACAAGATCAAAAGAACTAACCATCTCAATACACGCTAAAACAAAATAGAATGCAGGATCCCAAGAATCCAAAACCGAATTGTCAATCAAGCCAACTAGGAGCTTGACACTCTAATTATATTGAGTAAACACAACCATTTTCATTTTTTGTGCGGATATCTCGTACTTTACTTATGTGGGGTTAAAAGTGTCGAGCTCCTAATTGGTTCGATAAGAGATTTGGTTTTGGATCCTTGGGATCTCGCATTCTACTTTGTTTTAGCTCATGTTGAGCTCTTTGAAATCTTTTATCTTGTATTTATTTTCCGTATAATGTTGCAAATCTTGTATCGAACTCGAATCAAGTGACAACAGCCACTGATGCACTAGGATAGCAGAACAGTGTCGTTTCTCATTCTGGGGATGTTCAGGAGATGGGAAAAATGCTGGAAACGGTGAAGTCCAAGGAAACGGCCAATTAAAAAAAGGAAACATAGAAGTTGTCTTTATTGTGGCTAGTTGTGCACCAATATTCTGCATCTAGAGCTGCTTCTTCCTTTTATATATGTGAGTTGCTACTTTTGGTCTTCAATCGATCAATCGTGAAGAGAGAGGGAGAGATTGCAACATTGAAGGAGATAGAGAGGTGTGAACCGTGAAGAAAGAGGGATAGATTGGCAGGAGGGGGAGAAGAAACAAAACACATGAAGAGATATGAAGAGACTAGAAAGGGATAGAGAAGAATCAGAACGGTTGGGAGGAGAAGTGAATAAGTGTAATACCCCCAAAATTTTAAAAATCTAAAACTTAATATTTACAATTTATTTGGAATAATTTAATCTTAAACTATTAATTTAATGATTTTGTGGACCTTTGATTTATAAAAATAGATAGAATTATTTAATTAATTAATATAAATATTTTATTATTTTATTATATTTAAATAAATTCCCAAACCCTTAATTTTGCCCAAAATTGTTTTCTTAAATTGATACTTCGAATTTTGGATAAATTACTTTGATAATTTTTCCATTAGCTTAATTTCTAACCCTAACTCTAAAAATATTTTTTTCTTTTCCCCTTTTCCTTTTCCTTTTCTTTTTCTTTTTTCCTTCCTTTTCCATCTTTTTCCTTTTTATTTCTTTCCTTTCTCCTTCTCTTTTGGGCCAGCCCAGCCCTCTTCCTCTTTTTCTTCCTCCTTCCCCGCCGAGCCAGCCCAACACAACACATTCTCCCTCTTCCTTCTTTTCCTTTATTTCCTTTCCTTTCTTCTCCTTTGGCCACCTCCCTCTCTTTTTTTCCCTTCCTCCTCACGCAGGTCGGCCTACCTACCCGTCTCCTTTCCTTCTTCCCCCGCCCGGCCTCCTTCCTCCTTTCCCTTCTTCCTTCTTCTTCCTCACCTACGCCTGAGCCAAACATGCCCCCTTGCACCTCGCACGCCCCTTGCAACTTCCTCCCTCCGGTCCCTGCAACCACAACCTACAGCCCCTCTCTACCCGTCCCTTTCCTTTCCATTTCAAGACATGCACCCCCCGCATCCTTCCCCGCGTGCCCTTTCCTTTCCCTCTTCTCCCTCTTCCCCGCCACCTACCATGACAGCCTACACCCCCTACACCCTACACTAGTCGTCCCTCTCCTCTTCTCTTCTTTTTCTTCTCCTCTGCCTCATTTCTCTCCCTCGAGCTCCCTTCTCTCCCTACCCGATTCTCCCTTCCTTTCCCTCCCTCTTTCTCCCCTATTTTTGTTACGCCGCCCATCACCACCGTCTCCATCGCCCAACTGGCCACCACACCAGCCACTCCTGCCCCCTACCTCCTCCCTACACCACCTCAAGCGACCACTACGTGCCCCCTACAGCCAACTCCCCTCCCTTTCCTCTCTTCCTCTCCTCGACCCTCTCCCTACACTACCACCTTGCGCCGCCCTTCTCCCCTCTTCCGTAGCCACCAAAGCCTCCCTTCAGCCACCTGACACCACCCCCAACACCTCCCTGCCTCACCTTGCCCGAACTCCCGCTGCAGCCTTTCTTTCTCTTCTCTTTCTTTTCCTTTCTTCCTCTTCTCCCTCCCTTCTCTACACCCTCTTTCCACAACCGTCGCCGCCGCTACCCCTAAGCCACCACACTTCGACCCCCAGCCACCACCTACACCCTACCTCACTCTTGCACCCAACAACTAGCCCAACTCCCCTCCATCATCTCCCTCAACCTCCTTGCCCGAGCCCCTTCGTCCATTTTCTCCCTTCCCCTCACCCCTTTTGTGCCATGCATGCTCACGTTGCCCATGCAGCGTGAGTCAGGCTGCATAGTTTTTGATTGATTATCTAATGATGAGGTAAAGTGTAGTTTGGTAATAATATATATTTAATAAGCATTTTTAATAAAAATCATTTTTTTACGTATCTATTAATAATATGTTACTTGTGGCATTATTTTTAGGTACAATTTTTACTAATTGAAGTTTAAGCTTTTAAACCGGGATACTGGTTAAATTTGATTTTTGCCAGAAATAAGGTAACTGTTATACCCTACTAAAATGTATGGATTATCGTATGTTAGCACATTAGGGTTTTTGGTATGTGTTTTGTGTAAAAATGACGTGTTATTATCAAGCCCATGATTATTATGATATCTTGTATACAGTGTAAAATGTGTGAAAGGGGGGACTAAGAAAAAGGGGTGATATTGGTGATAAGTATTATGTGTATATACATGTTATGCTAAGTAAATATGGACACTTGTAGTAGAAATAATACTAATATGAGCCCTAGGGGCAATTTAGTCATTTGGACACATCATAATGTTTAAACCAAAAAGAGTTGCCTAATGTGTTATATATGATATTAAAAAAATGGATATGGAAGTTTAGTGGAGTATAAATATAAGTGTTAGTAGAAACATCAATATTTATGACCTAGGGGTAATTTGATAATTTTAATGTATGGTGTTGATTATCTTAATAAAAATGCATGTTAAGTGTTGTGTGGTGTTGAAAATGATGATAGGAGTTTATGGCATTAAAAATACTTTTCCATTATGAAAAATGATAGTTTATATTCTGGGGGCATTTTTTGTAATTTTACATATTTAATGAGAGTGACCTAAATGCATGTGCATGGAAGGTGATAATGGGTGCTAAGAATAATAATAAGGGTTCTGTGGTGTTAGATGATGCATGTTGGGCATGGATATTAATATTTTATGTGCTAGGGGTATTTTGGCAATTTTGTATGTAAAATGGAGGTTGCTTAAATAAATATACATGATAGATAATAATTGGTGCTAAGAATAATAATAACGGTTTTGTAGTGTTACTAATGCATGTGGGGTATGATTATTAATATTAAATGACCTCGGGGAATTTTGGTAAGTTTACAAGCAAGAAGGGTATTTTGGTAATTTTTACAAGTAAGAAGGACATTTTAGTAGTTTTGCAAGTAAGAGGGTCATTTTGATAATTTTGCAGGTAAGATGGTGATTAGTGTAATAAACATGCATGGTAGGTATAAATTGGTGTTAGATATGATAATAGAGGGCTATTAACTTAATATCACTTATTTGAGCATGATATTCAACAAAATATAGTTAAGGGGCAATTTAGTAATTTTCCATGTAATATGGCAATTGGTCTAATAACCCTTCATATTAAGTAATAAGTGATGTTAAATAAGATAAGAGGGATTTATGGCCTTCGTATCACTTGTTCAAGCATGATCATGAAATTATAAGAGCTAGGGATATTTTAGTGATTTCGAGTGTATCATAATAAGTATGCATGGTTTAGGATTAAATGGGTAACTGAGGGTGTGTTATGATGTTATTTTCATAAATATGCAAGAGGTGTCTTAATCGCAAATTACGCATGAGAATGTGTGCTGGTTGTTCTTAAGGTACATGTTAGGATTTGTGTAAAATGATCATTTGGTGTATAGGGTACTTTAACTTCATAATCAATAGTATAATGATGATATATTAATCTATTATGGCATATTGATAAATAAAAATGAATTATGTGATGGAAGTGGTTGGTAAAGAGGTAGCCTTAGCCTTATGGGCATTTTGGTCACTTTGACCTAAGGTGCCCTAGTATAAGAGTATTGGAACATAGGATGGCCTTAGTGGACTATTTAAGTTAACATTGCCAATAATCCTGATATTGATTACTTCATAATAATGGAAACAAATAAAAATGGGTGAGTATGTATTTAATGTGGTTCACATGATCACCTTAATTAAGATGCTAATACTTAAAGTGAAAGATCTCAAGATCGAGAATGGTAGCTCTTTAGGGATGGCTACCCTAAAGACGTGGTTTAGCCCATGATTATTCTGGATTTTGTTGGTGCGCTTTAGTTATGGATTAGATGTCCTTATCGGTAGGGTACTGTGTGTCTTCGTGTACCAGTGGGACTGAGGTACCTTTGCATCCCTAGGTTAATAGTTAGTAGGATATTGTGCTGCCCTTATGCACCAGTATGACCGGTGTATCTTTATGTCTCCAGGTTCGTGATCTCCCCCTCAAGTTAACAAAATGGAATTGGCATGATAACTAAATGGAAAGACACTAATCACTTATAGTGGAACACCACGTAGGTCGAGACCATGCGGATAATATCATAGGTACCAGTTCACCGGTTATAATAGTGGTTAGGTGCATTCTGCCCTAGATTATATCATATGTGCCAGTCCACAGGGTATAATAGTAATTAGGAGTGTTCTGCCCTAGAGTATATCATGTGCACCGGTCCACCAATTATAATAGTGGGGTCTCCAAACCAACATAGATATAATTTGAGAGATGATTAATATCTAATTAATGGCTTAAGTCTAAATAATATTGATTATATTATTATGACCTATTGATATGATATAATAGTGGCTTTAATGCCTGCCCTTGAGTTAAGAGTGGTGTGTATTGGTTGTGTGATGTTGGCTACTTAATTATACTACAAAGAGCTTCGCTTGGATGCTCCCTGGATAACTTCTGTTACTTCTAAGTGAAAGAATCTTGCGACATATGATCTTGATACATGTGTCTATTCTAATGATTACTATATCTCATTCTATATATGTGTGATTTCCTCATGTGTTTTGATGTGTGGTAACTGATGTGTTGCATACGGGCCCTACATTTTAGTTTTGTATAAAGGGTTACTCAGTACCATAGTACTTAAGGGTTCCTTTTGTGGGGCCCTACCTATTCAACGGGTAGTGGCTTTTGCAGGTTAGCCCGCAGGCATTGTTCGGGTCTTACTCTCGAGTTAAGAGCATAGGACTATCCGGGAAGGTTTACAGGTTTTTCATAAAACTCTCATATTTCCTTTTGAACAATTTTATTGTGTAACCACTATTAGTGGATCTTATCTCTTGTAATTTAATCTATCGCGCTACTCTATTTTATGTTGTAACCTTATGTTTTGTGTAAAGTATGTTTTTAGCCTTAGCACTTCGTATCGGAACAGTAGAAGGATACCGGTCTAGTACTAAGTGTGGCGGTAACATCCCCAAAATTTACCGTATTTGCTTCCACTTTAAATTTAAAAACGAAATTTTTCAGTAATGAATTTTGTGAGTGTTACAATAAGGCCAAGAGAAAAGCCATGCTAGATTTTTAATGTTAGGATAACATTCAAAAAAAATTGGGACATCTAACTTATTCAGGCTCAAATAGTTTATTTAAAGATATTCATATAATTTATGAGGCCCATGTAGTTCATTTAAATATGTCTATAATCACGCTTTGCTAAATTAAAAATATTTAATTTGACATATATTTTTTTTTAAAATTGTCGTTTCCTCCTGTAACCATTTCCTAATTTTTCAAGAAGTGATGTTTCTACATTTCTTTCCGTCCCATTCCCGTTTCTACGCAACACTAACAACCACACTTGTCTCTTGGGATATGAGTTTACTTTTTAGCCTTATACCTATCATAGATTAGATATTTGTTATACCTCTCCTATGTTGGATTCGATGGTAACACCCAACATTTCTTATTTAGTTTCTGCAAAATGTCTTGTAAAATAAATAAATAAATAATTGGTTATAAAAATGATAGTGTTACAACAATAATAATAATAATAATAAATTATAATAATAACAAAATTATTATAACTAACATGATAATTGTAAGTATTATAACAATCATTGTACTTACGTATATAATAATATTTATAATTATATTTATAGCAATAACTATAATAGTAATACTAATAATGATTATCATTTATTTATACTATTACTTATTTTATGATAACATGTTGTTATATCATTACATTTATTATGGTAAAAATTACTCATCATAACAATAATAATAAAATCACAAAATTCAATTTATTAATTATATTAAATTGATAAAATTATAAATTAAATTAACTTAGGTCCAACTCAATACAACCTGAAGTCTGTAGACCCAAATCCACCCGACTCAAATACGATTTGGCCCGGAGTTTGTACAAATGAATCGAACCTAAAGAAATCTAATAGGTTAAACCCAAACCCGACCCAATTTATCTTGAACCAAATGACCCGACTCAATCCATATCCAATTAAAATCACTGTTACGTGAATGGGACTCAAACTCAAAGACAACCGAACCCGATCCGATTGCATAGCAATCCACTTTTGACTAGACCCAAAATGAATTGCTCCAAACCTAACCTAATTGACCCATTTGTCACCTCTAGGCAAGGGCTTATTGGTTTTTGTAGTTAGAACCAAACTAAGTAAGTCCTCTTAGGTACCTACAAGTTTGGTCTCTCACTAAATCAGTCCTATTAGCTTTGGTAGAGTTTGATTACAACTAGAATATACCTAACACTTCTCTTTCAAGTGTTAGAGTTCATTTTGAACGGGTATAAAATCCTTAGGAGGTGTCTAAGATTGTATGAATTATACTTCTATTCTCACATTCCTTCTTGTAATTCACTTTGGGGGTAATTACCCTAATCCACCATCTTCCTTAACATGACCCAATTTGTTTTCCATATGCATCAAGACCATTGTTGAAACTCTTGGATTATCACCAACGTGTATGAATTTCACACTAAATAGATACATGGATAAACATTAAGTAGCAATTATTAGATACTGGTCCTTATTAAGTAGATGCATGAATTGATTAGATGCATATACATTCTGTTATTACATTATTAGTTAGATGATTCATGCTGGTCTATTAATAGTATATACCTATTGTGTACATTGTATATTTTAATCACATCCTAGTTTGTGACGCACATTGGTTAATAAGAAAGTAAATCGTCACATGGATAGAGCAGAAACTCTAAAAGATATTCCTTAGTTTATATACTTTATTTGGATAATTTAAAATAAAATTTACAAACTTCGAATTTTTAATCCTTATTTTAGAAATTCTTTATTCAAATTCCTTATCTTTATTATCATCCCAACAATGAATTTAAAGATAGAAAATATTAGAAGTGAATTACTATGAACATCCAATCATTTTTTAAACCCTCATTTCTATAGTTTCCCATCCAAACAAATCTTACGAAAACTAGTTCTCCTATATATGGTACCAAAGCTAGAAACTTAACTCTCTGACTCTTTTACTCTTCCTAAAACCCAATTGTTTCCTCCCTTTCAAACACTATTGAAACTTCTGAAATTAGATCCTAACCAGCATCCGCCCAGGAAGGGCCAAACTAAAAATTCCCCCATTTTGAATATCACTCTACCCAGGATCACTAACATTCGACTGAAACAACAACAATTTCCTAATGTGATCTCAATGTGCGCAAGTACATGCGCTATATGCACTTTGGGATGCAAATAACTCAACAATCATGGCTTGATTGGTTAACTCCATGGAAGATGATATCAGAGCCAACTACATATGCTATTCTATGATGATCTTTGAGACAACATATGGTAACATGTATTTTTAGGAATTTATCCCATATTTATGAGTTACAACTTCTCCTTAGGCAAATCCAACAAGGAAAAGATAACGAGATGAAATAATTTAATACTCCAAAAGAGTATGGCAAGAAATGTATTTATTCAATGGCTACGTGCAGAAGAACACAAATGATATGAATCATCACAAAAAGGAGGTGGAGAATGGCAAAATCTTCAAATTCTTGTTTTAACTTAATGTAAAGTTTGATGAGGTTTGAGGAAGGATTGTAAAAGCCTCCATCTTCCATCCAAGAAGTATTCTCTAAAGGAAGGAGGAGCACCACTGATGGGTCATGCTAGAAGAAAAGAATCCTAGCATAACTATTGAGAACTCAAATCTAGCTATCTTGAGTGTAAGGTAGTATTCCCAACCATCAAGGAGAGAAGCCACGGAAGTAATGGGACAACTGCAACCAGATGCGCCATACACACGAGAATTGCTGGAAAATGCAGGAAGACTGCAAAGGCACAAACTAGATGAGTACTAAGAACACCGGCAAAAGAAGAGGGGCAATATCCTTGGTCAATTAAGTACTGGACTTGGGAAATTTATTCAGCAAAGTACGCATAGATCACCTTCACAACCTGCAGACTTCCAATCCGTCAATTCATATTCCTAGTAGTTATTTTGCCTATTCAGATAATATTCCCATCTCCTTCCTCAGTCACTCAACATCTACACAATGGATTATAGATTCTGATGCTTCTGATCACATTCTCCATCTCCTGGTAACAAAAGGGCATCATAAAAATCCTTGAAAATTGGATTGAAATCTATCATACATGTCCCTAAACTTTCTTGTAATCTTCTATCACTAAGCAAATAACTTGCAACTCAAATTCCTATGTCAACTTCTATAACTGTCATCAAGAGTTTCAAGACAAGAAGTTGGCCTTTACTAAAATAATGATAGCTTTCTCAAGAATAAACAATCTCGAGGCTTGAGTAGTGATATTAATTCATCTCTTATTTGTAATAAATAATGCTTACAAAATTAGTTTAATAAGTTTATTGTACTTCCTAAAGATGAGAAAGTTGTTAATCACAAAGTCGGCATGCTCCCTTACATATTGAGTGGATATTCTGCCTAAAAGTCCTTTTTACTGAATACATTAAGTGATGTGTAAGACCCTTCTAAGATTACCACTTTCATGGTCCATTTTATAAAAGATCATACAGGTTTGTGTTGGGTATACCTGATCAGGGAAAATCCTGAGGATCAAAATCTATTTAAGGAATTCTATAAAACAGTAGAAGCATGATCTCAAACTAGAATAAGAATCCTTCTTAGCAACAATGGTACTCAGTATTTCAATGCCTCCTTAGGGGGTTTCTTACCAGAAAAAGGCATTATTTAAACACCTACCTGATAACGCTCCACAAGAAGCCACCGTCGCTATGAAAAAAAATTGTCACTTATGTAAGGTAGGTAGAGCAACTATGATTTCTAAGAGGATGAACAATGGGATAGCAATTGGGGTTCTAATGGGTAGAATAGTAATGGAGTAACCAATGGGTAGTAAAAATAAGCAAAAGTAGTTAGAGTAGCTTATTTAAGAACTAGTAGCAAAAAAAATGGTGGAGCCGATCAAGAAGAGATAAATGTTGGAGAGGTCCTACAGTTTTCTAGCACAAGTATTAAAGATTACAATAAAATAGTTTATAAATTGACTAAAATGTCCATATTGGAATTTAAATATTTTTATTGTTGACAGATACATTAATGATGTGGATAAATTAGGAAATATAATAGTAAATATTTGTTAGAACTTGGAATATGATTTATATAATGAAACAAAAATAATAATAAAATTATAATTATTTTATATTGTTTAGAATATCTAAGCTACTAAAGTTAAGCTACTATCAATAATGTAATTTTTGAAAAGTAGCAAATAGATAGCTTAAGCTCAATTATTTTTATTTCTATTTCAAAAAATACCTAAGCTACTAAGTTAAGCTGCCACCATTGTACATGATCTGAGAATGACCCAAACACTTATAGGGAGATGCAATATTAACAGCCTATTATTTAATTAGCAGATGGCTACTCATGTTTTAAACTACAAAACCTACTTTCAAACCTTCAAAATTTGTTTTACTCTCGCTACAATTGCTTCAAACCTACATATCAAAAAAACTGGGTACACTGTTTTTGTTCATATACCTAATCATCTTGTATTTAAACTGGAACCTAAAGATGTGAAATGAATTTTTCTGAGGTATGCTGCAAATAAAGAAGGGTATAAATGTTACCCCCCACAATCCAAAAAATACATCATAACTGTATGCATGGATGTTGTATGTGTAGAGAATCAATAATTTATCCAAAATCATCTTTCAGAGGAGAGCAACAAATAATGATCAATTTTGGGGCAGAACAATATATATGCCTAATCCAGTCTTCTTTTACGATGATACTCCTAGCACTACACGGGAAAGATGAACAAGGAGGAAACTGCTATCCTAAGGAAATAGCACCATTATACCACAAACTGTGGGAAAAAAAATATTTGATAATGCATTTCCACCTGGGCTACACGTGCATACCCGACAAAGATATCAGATTAGTAAAGTGCAGCAGCATGCCAGACTTGTACAACACTGAACATATCCTTCAAAAATTTCAGGTTATGTTCCCACTTCAATCTCCTCTAGCAATATTTCTCCAGATCTAGATTCTAGACCATCCCATAGCCCTTAGGAATGGAACTAGAACTTGTACCAAACACCCTACTGTGAGGTATCTATCCTACCATAGATTATCAATCAAATAAACATAAAGCTTCCACTTCTAAAATCTCTCACGTACCTTCATGGGTAACTAACTGATCATTTCCTTATGCATGAATTTTAATATTATCTCTGCTGATTATTGAAAGGCATAGGACACAGTTTTTGCATTACTTTGCTCATAATTAGCTTAAATCTCATCTGATTAGTGGAAAATAAATTTTGATAGACAAAATCCTTACAGATTTATTGTGCTTTCACAAGGAGAGGATCTATTGACTGCCACATAAACTAGGGCTAATGAACCCAAGTTCAGACCCAAAACTCCTCCTTTTATTACTCTCCGCTTTCAGTTATGTTTTCTTAGAAGTTCAGAGGTAACTCTTCTTCCAATTAAATTCCTGACTAATTTTCCATCACAATGATTGATCGATTCTCAATCGTATTACTGATGTCAAAAAGAAAACCACCATAATATAGAGGCATGGAGGTATATATCCACATCTGGTTTGTGGGAAAAGGAAGCCACCATATATTCACCAAAAAAAAATCGAGCATAGAAAGCAGCAGGTAAAATGTGTAACCAAAAATTTTGGATAAATGAAGCAGCAAGAGCCGCAGAGCTAAAATAAGAAAAGTGTGGAAGCCTTGATGCATCACGATATCAGACCAGGCTTACCTCCATTAGCTCTCTGATTCTAGAAGTAACCTCAAATTTTGCATTCATCATTTCTTCCTGCAATGTAAATGACGTTAAGCTGGAAATAAGAAACGTCAGACCATCAACAACCCAGCATAGGCATCCTAGACCGTAGTATATAAAATACCTCAGCAATTTGAAGAGCACGCTCAGTCTTACGAATTTTAGCCTTCTGCTCATCATTGATCTTTTGGAGCTGAAATAGTACAACAATAACAAAGAATGGAAATTCTGGTCTCCAGGACAAAGAAACTGAAATATGCTAGAGCTGCTTCAAAGGCTCGTAGAAATTCTAGTTCATACCAGATATCCCGTTCAGACAAGCAAAACAAAGAAAAAAACTAGTCTCCTACCATTATTGTCATTTTTCAACACTTTTGATGCGGTAAGAACCCACAATCTAAAAACACACTCAAATCTGGTCTGAACCTCTAGTAGCTTCCTAGGCATATACCTGCTATTCTATGGAAGAAACCAGCAAAAAATGCAGAGGAATTATCCCCTGATATATTCAGCTAACAAGAGCTCAAGCAAACAAGCATCAACACAATTTCAAATGTAAACTAAGTTTAGAGAGCCGAAAGAGTTTAACGAGTGAAAGAGGTATTTATAAGCCACACATGACCTGTGATACGATTTGTCAGGGAGGGAAATGTTTACCCATTGCCTCTTAAATCTTAAGATTTCACAACTAAGTTGAAATGATTACTCCTGAACAAGAAAAAGACCCACCAAACGAGGAAAGAGAGGGAAGATTGGGAGAATTTTTCAGGTTTTGATAAGAGCAAAGCCATAGTCTATGAATGTTAGTCGGAGAATAGCAAGGCAGACACATTCTAGCAAAGCCATGAAAATGAATTGATCATCCATGCTAAATGTGCATTGCTCTGAAAATACTTCACTATTCCTTGATGCCATAATGCTCTTGCAATCAAGCATCTTATATGAAAGAACAAAAACTGGCTGAAACCAAATGGAAGAATAGATACACCACATAGAAAACCAATAATTCGGCAGCCTAATAAGAGCAAGTTCAAAGGCTTGCTATTCAAAAAATTTACAAATTGTTCCCAGATTTAAATAAAAGGAACACAGGAAAAAAAGAATAAGCACCATCAGAAAAAGGACCGACGGCTCCATAATAGGATATTCTACATACCCTACACAAACCCATATTCCCAATACCATAAATAAAACCCTTGCAGCTTACATACTAAGACCTTAATCAATTATCAACCATAGCAGAAAACTTACATTTTTCATTTCCGTATTCATTTCCTGGATTTTCTTCTCAGCTTCATTTGCAAGGGCTCCCAACCTATCTTTTTCTTTACCATGGGACTGAATATCCTTTTTTAGCTGGTCAACCTGAAAGAAATAAAAAAAAATGAAAGTAGTAAAATAATGGGCATGTCTCAGACAAAGTAGCTGTAAGTAATTTTGTATTCTGACCTGCTTCTGCAATTCACCGGCATGGGCACGAGCTCTCCCTGCCCGCTCCTCTGCATCTGAAGAGCCTCTTCTCTGAAGTAACAGACATACAAAATTTTAACTTGCCGCATATTCTACTTCTATCAACAATGACGACTCAACTGTATCAGATTTCAACTTTTTCATTCATTTACAACAGTAAAGCAAAGGCATATAATTTACATGATAAATATTAAATCTAAAAACCAATATGATACCTGTAAAGACTCTATCTCACTTTGCAATGACAGAACACCACTGGACTTCTCCTGAATCATTTTCTCCAATTCCATAATAGTCACATCTTTGCTTTTCAAATCTTTTGAGCTCTCTTCAAGGAGTTTCTCTATAATGCAAACCGGTAAGCATAGTAAAATAAAAACCTAATAACCAACAAAGTGATGTTTTATTGAACTCCAAAGTAATTCACCAAACAACACACTGTAATTTTGGAAATTTGCTTGACATCTCAGTTATATTAAATAGCATAGTATGCTCCAAGCCTTTTTTTTCCGTTTTTTTTTCTTTCCTTCTTTTTGCCCAGGGGACATCTGGGGTTGGTGGATTAGAAGGCAAAAGAGACTAATGCCACAGCTCCACCATCACTTTTGCATCCAGCATACCAGGTGTTCAGAGAAAAACACAGTTATCCAACTTATTGTTCATGTTCACATTAAAGTGTGCTCCAACCTATTTTTGATGTTGATATATTCTATACATTAACCTAAAGCTCATCTCCTTACCAGTATTCCTTTAGTCCATATCAGATGCATAACGATGAATATTGACATGCATCAATAAGTATCAGTGCATATAGGCCGCATTGTGTTCCTTGTCGGATATCGGGTGATACTGCGTATCGACAACTGAAATTCGACACAGATAGCTGATATAACTGCATTGGCCAATATCATTTCCCATGCATGTATGTCACACTCAAGAATCGAATTATTGAAAATTTTGAAACAAGAAATGCAGGATGGAACAAACATTAAACAATTTGAGGTAAAGGCATTGAACAATAGCAGAAGTCTTTCCAACATTACTTGGTCAAGGGATTTGCATATATCACAAATCAAAAGCAAAAGGACCGGTTTTAAGGTTCTCCACCTTTCCAAGGCCTTACAAGCAAAGTAGGCCATAGGGATCCATGAGTTCATTTCACGTGAAGACACTTCCCTCATAGGTCATGGGTCCTAAGACCATTCAGCCTAACCAAAAAGAAAGGCAAGCTATGATAAGTAGTATTGAAGAGAACACAAGATAATTAGGTTAAAGTTTTTTCTTTTTTAGAAAAAAAAATTTAGAGATAAGGAAAGGGAGACTTCTAGAGCATGGGTGCCAATAGATGCAAAATAAAGGGGATTGGTCTCCCCATATAAGCAAATTACCTCCTTGCTAATAACTTTTTAGAACTTTTGACACTAAGACTCTTCTTAGAGTGTTCTAGATTCCTCCCTTCCCTCACAAATATATTCCTTCACTTATTTTAGTACTTAATAAGGGTATTCTAGAATCCCACCTTAAAATTTCAAACTCTGCCATATAACAATCCAACTAGTTTCCCATAACTAAACCTTCCAATTATGAGAGTAGAGCTTGGCATGTCACCCCTCTTCCAGGTCCATCACAAGGGAAACGAGTATCAAGATTTTGGTCTATACAAACTTCAACAAACACAAGTCAAATCTCTCCCTAAAAAGCTATCCTAGGTCAATTAGATTTAAGTTTGTCCACACTGGAATAGAAGGGAGGCTCATACCCTAGCACTAGGCTTTCCCCGTGTGCCTAGGTGTCCTTTACGCGGGATATAGAGGAAGAGGAGATGGAAAACTTTGCACCCTAAATCAATTAGCTAAGTTATAGTTGATCAAACTAGGAACATGAGAGAGTGGGTGTGTTCGGGGAGGAAGGATTAGAGTTGGTGGTTGGCAATCAAGCTTAATTAGAAGGGGAAGAAAAGAAGTTGAGGCATGAAATAAAATATCAACATAGAATTTTTAGCCTATCAATATGCAAAATGTCCAATACCAGACACAAATGAAATCAGAAATGTATCGACCAATATGTGCTAATATTTACCGGCATTTGCCAATATTTGTCAAGAATAACCAATGTTTACCAATTTAGCATTGTTGAAAAAACAAAGTATAAATCATTTCACAACAACCACAACATAAGGGGCTAGGGAATAGACAGATGTTAGTTCTCCAATTTGTTTCATTCCATGGCTTAAAAGCCTTATTCATAGGTTCCAAGCCTAAATCTAGCTAAACAACCTTTATGAATCTATTTTGATGATTTAGGATATAACTAAATATTATCTAGATAATCATATCTAGCTAAAGAATATCTAACTAAATAATTTCCTACCACATTTAATAACTAACAAAAAAATATATGTTGTGATGCACTAAAATGGGAATAATTGGCTTTTTGTGTTTCCAAAACGTAGACCCAAAAACTAACATTACCTCCAAAACATTTCCATCAAAATTATCTATAAACAAGGGGCACAAATTTTTGTTGAGGAAGGAAGAGGAATGAGAGACTGAACTTTTAAATATCCACATATACTAAGCAACACCATGTCAAAGAAAACAAGAAGGAAAAGACAAATGAAGTAGCCCAAAATCTTGATTAAGACCTGCACTCATCGGTTGAGTTCATTTTTCTACTTTGTTGGATTGACATTCTAAGTAATTCAGAGTGAGCACTATATATTGAGATAGAGGTCTATGGGATTAAGGATACAGAGATGCGAGAAAGAAGCCTTCTCCTAATTCTTCATAGTGTAACAATAATAGTAGTAGTAGTCATAATAATAATAATAATAACAACATCCTAGAGGATAATATTTATTTAGCATAGTATTAATGGAAGTAAAATTATATATACATAAATATAATTATTTAAAGTGTGAATCTCAGAATTATTATGTATATCTATATATATATATATATATATTATTTTGGCATATTCAAACATCCCCATTTTCTAGGAATTTAAGAATAGTCATTTCTAAATTTCCCTATGTCCCCACTTCAGCATCCCTCTCCCCATCCCCTTTCCAAGCAACCCTAATAATATGTGGGTCAAAATAACCTAAATATGACTATACTCCTCAAACCCTTTAATTGAGCAAACCTTATCATCTTTCTTATTCCCCACAATCCTAGAATATTCTAAAACCCTAAGACATCCTAGAGGATTCCCAACTGTACTAAACCAAGGCAATGAAATCAAGGTCGTCTCAAGGTGAATTTTTATTTTTAATTTTTATTTCATCATATACTCTAATTATTATTCATTCATCATTTAAGTAGAAGTATTCAATAAACTAGCATTCTAAATTATATTAGAAGCATTTAAATGGGTTATTATATGCTAAATTAACCTAATAACTCTAAATTTGCGTAGATGTGAAGGTAATAAACAGCAATACTTTATTATAACTCAATAGTAACTTGGTTTAAGATATATATAATAAATTAATAAAAATAAATTTTAGGAATTCTCAAAATAATCAATAAATCGCCGCGTTATCAATGATAGTTTTCGATTTATCACCAATATTGATCAACAAATCACTGAAAAAAGTGTAAATTTTCGAAATCATATCGGATCAATAATTTTGCTTGACAATTGACAATGAACAGCGGCTGCTATGCTTTAGTTGCACCAAAATTTCCTTCTTTTTTTTTTTGATCTTCTTAAGAATATGTGAGGATTTCTTTCTTTTTATGCCATAAAAATTTTCTTTTGCCTTTTCCAATCAAATTTATGCATCTTAGTCTTCCCACAAATTTTTCCCTATCCCTTTCCTTTGAGATTTAGTTACCATACTTTTGAAAATAAAGCATAAAAATAGCTAACTAGAGCTTCCATGTGTGCTATAAATACATTTCTTTCCTTTTCCATTCAAAATTATGTCTACTAAACTTCCTAAGACCTTTTTTACCTCCTAAGAGTTAATTACCATATTAATTATTGATTACAAAATTTTTTGAAGAAAATTAAAAGCTAAAAATAGCTACTCCGCCTTAAAGCCTTGCCAATGTCACCTTGCTTAGAATAAAAAAGGCCCTAAGGCCCCCATCACCTTGCGCCTTAAGGCGCGCCTTTTCATACATTGCGTCAAGGAGTCTTTCAATCTCAAAAAGCTATACATGCATAAACATCACCATAAAATATGCAATGTCTCGATCCCTAACATCACCCATGATTTGGTAGCATTGAAGATGTCTTGCCCCAAATTTGCAAGACAAACCAATCACTCTAAAATCCATCTTCTTCTTGCACATGCTCCCAACCATAACTAGTAACTCCCCAGCAATTCATGTGTTGGTTGCCAGCTAGAGTTCATTACCTAACTAATTACACTCAACCTTCAATTTTTGCTTCCTAGTAAACCCTATTCAAATGAAAATGTTGATTGCCTCCATATTTACAGTTCAATTGCCATAAAGGTGATCCCTTCACCATGTTTCCCTAACTCAAGTATGAAAAAGGCCTTGTATACCCCCGTGTCTTGATCCCAAGGCTCTAATTTCTCTAACCCATTTGTCGTCCTTGTACAAGTTTTGCAAGTTTTCTCTTAGTAGGCAACCCTTGCTCGGTGTGGTCTTCTGCCATGATCACCACTTGTGACACAAATTTTCCCTTACTGGCCAATACCTAGGCCAACCTGGTGTGGAATGTTGTAGCCCATTCGTGAATAATGTATATTCAAGGATGGATGAACAAAAATGAATAAAATAAATTAGATATGGATGAAGGAAACCCTAAATAAACTTCAAACTAATGAATAAAACACAAAATACACTCGAATATGAAACTTTGAAGAAGAACACAATAAATCTTATAAAAATAAAAAGATAAAATAAATAAATAAAATAAAAAACTCAACCTAGGTGGATGAATTCATTCCCACACAAAGAATGACTTTTATTAGCTTTTTCTCAACTTAATACAGTCTCTGCCACTATTCACATACTATGCCTTATACAAGCCTTACAAGTCATAGAAAATATCCTAACTACCTTGACAAACTCCCTAGATAGTTAACAATCTTAACTAACTTATTTAACAAACAAGTTGTGCATTATTCATGTATATTATTCATTCATAAATAGTAAAATATAACTACCTCTACTCTTGGCTCATATTAAATGAAACAACAAACCCTAGTTATATAAAATAACAAACTAGGTTTATTACAACACTTTTAACAATTTATGAACCTATCTTTCAAGAAAATCCCATAATCTTCAAGATTATTTCAAGAAAGTGCTTAAAACATATTGAACACTTATAGATTGCAAGAATAACAATCCAAGAAAGATAAATTTAAGGATTCTTTAATGTTCCCACATCACAACCTAGCTTGATACTCCTTTAATAAGCAATCTTTTTTTTGTTTTTGCCTTCACTATTATGTTATTATGTTGCCATGAGCAATGCTTGACACACGGTGATCTTTGAGACTCATAAACTTCACCTTCATGGCTCCTCAGAAATGCCTCCATGAATAACACCTCAATGTCATAACATCATAAACCTTTGTCAAATCATGCCTCTCAATCTTTGTGTCTTTTGGTTGGACACCCATCAAAAAATTAAAATATAGCTCCTCATCGCCCATAATTGACACATCATTGTTGCAAACTCTTGAACATTGTCCCTTATTATGTTGGTCTATTGAGTTTGTGCATGTTCTTCTCAACAACAGCTCGACATTCCTTACATAGAATTGGTTTTTAATTCCTCTCTAGATTTCAACCATGTAGCGATGGTATCAATTTACTATTGAGGTATCAATTAGATAAAGACAGAAGGTATGTACCTCAGCACCTTTGTTGGCAACCCCCTTCAGCAGTAAAGTAACACTCCACTCTCCATCTAGAATAGCAAGTTATTCAACATCTTTGCATTATGTATATATATGAATGCCTCCACTTTAAGAGCAAGTCAATGCCTCAACGCACAAGGTCAATTCCTCCCACATGATTGAGACTTCATTGGACATGCCCTTACACTAGAGCTTCCAACTTCCTTATAGTCTTCGGTATCATGTTCCTAAGTGCCCCAATTCCTCATTGAAATTCCTCATGGTGCTTTCAATCATGTTTGTAAAGGTCTCCTCCATCGCCTTGAAGTCTCCCTCTAGTTGAGTGGTAGCATTTGTAGCTATTTCAATGTCTACTTGCATACCTTCAAATCGTTTATGTACTCCACTTGCATCAATCTAGCTTTCAACAACCCAAGCATCGCATCCTTACACTTTTCCCGATTTCTTGCTTCTTTTGTTGCATGTCAAGCACGGTTTCATACTATTCTTTGTTCACCCACTTTTGTTGATGGTGTTTATACCAACATAGTATGATAATCAATGCGGACCAGTGGCTGTTGAGAAGTGCTCAATCTACTTCCCCTTTAGAGCCCTTTTTTCTCATCACTAGCAATAATGCAGCTGAGTAACAAAAAGGTGTCCATCACTCAGGATCAAATATATTCATGTCAAGGAGCCCATAAACCCATGAAAAATATCAGCCACTATGTCGATATGTGACCAAAATATATCGAATTTTTAGCCTACGGAAATGTAAAATGTCCAATATGCAACACATAAATAAAATCACATGTGCTGCCAATATTTATCAAGAGTAACCAATTTAATATTATGAAACAAAATAAAAAAGCACACCACGACAACTAGGACATAATATTTATCATTAACAACGGGACACTCCAAAATAGATACACTGTAACCCGACCATAATTTTATTCTACATAAATCTCTCAACATATTAGGGTACAGCTTTCCCGTAAAATTATTATCAATTTGTAATCTGCATATTCTTCACAATTAGTTGCGGCCAGATCATGAGAAGACGGAACAGTGTTATGAGAACTTTCAACATAATAAAATTATTATCTTATATGACTCACAAGGCAAGCAAAATAGTCATAATACAAATACTCACAATACCATGACCATAGCAATGCAAACTAGCAATTCCTACATAAGAAGTGACAGCTTATTGAAGGTAATTAATCCTATAATGCAACTACAACCATATAATAAAATATCAGTACCGCAATTGCGTATCGGTCGCAATTTTGCGGTTTTTGGGTTAGCTGCGACACAAAATTCCGAAATTGCGGCTGTTTCGGAAAATCACATATTTATCGTTGCAATATCAGCGAAATTTCGGATATCGACCGATGTTTTACTGATATTAGCCGATATTTACCGATATTGGCCGATGTTTACCGATATTTGTCAGTATTTGTTGCGAAAAAAAATTATAAAATCACACCGCGACAACCGCGACATATAAAATATCATTCGCGACACCCCGATACCGCGACACCATGACTGCAACCGCAATCGCAACCGTAACCGCTGTTTTATTGCTCGACTACAACCCGGTATAGGGAAGTTCCTTGTGCCAGCTTCAGTGGTGTTGATGGTAGATGGTTCTGTTTAGTAGGAAAGCAAACTTTCCAACACACAAGGATTTGGAAAAGTTGCAATCGAAAACATCCTTTGAGAACAAGAAGCCTTCCCAAATCATCCCTACAACTTTGAATGATATTACACTATCAACAGGTTCAATGAAATGACAGCTAATAAAATATCTCTAGGTATACAATTATACGTTCAGCACTAATTTTAGAAAGTGATCGACTCAATCACCATTTTACCATTTAATATAGATTCAGGCCCTTTATCATTGACTAGAGAGTAGAAACTGGTATCAAACTTCTTGCCAATTAAAGCTAACTCTTTAGCTCTACAAACCTAGCTATACAATCAATGCATTTCAGAGACCATGATATTAAGTTAATAACCGGTCAACATCTAACCAATCCCTACATTATGATTTTGTTAAGGGTTCCAAATGTCCTTGTCAGATAACTCATCGACTGCACCCATCCCATATCTAATGACTACTTAAGCTCGCCTCATGTGTCAATTAAACCAGAGTCAATCAATTAAATCACAGAAAGATTGAGCGATAGAAAATTCAGAAACCAACAAAAATAGTCAGCAGTCACACTTCATATGACAAACAAAAAACGAGTACAGCGATAAAAGAGAGAAGGCGAACCGAGTACGTGGATCTTCGACTTATGTTGATCAATTTCAATCTTGAACGCCGAACAATCAACTCCATCAGAACGAATTTCATTAACAGTCGATACATCTCCATTTGCCCAAACACTGCTACTACAAAGTAGGGCAGAAAGCAGCAGCACAAGCACTGAGTAGGACTTTGATGCTGCCATTGACGAAAGAAAATGAAGCAAAAGCAAAGCGAACAAGTGTGCTAAACCTCTATTTTATTTTATTTTTTGGTAACTAAAAAATATTATTATATCGTTCAAAGAGAGCGCAGGGCGCTTGGAATTTTATTTCTATGTTTTTCTCGTTCCTGGAGATTAACATTGAACATTAGGGTTATTAATTAATTGTATGAAAAGGACAAGTGTGGACTCAAGATGGAAGATCGGAAGTTAATCTGAAGACGTGGGATTGTTGGGGCCTGGCGGCCCTGGCCCGGGGAGTTGGAAGAATTTTGGTCACTATTTCGTCGCCGCTATTTTCAACACCGATGATGGAAACTTTTTGTTTAAAATTATTTGTTAAAAATAATTATTTATTTTTAAAAATTAGGCCAAAAAGTTTTCTATAAAAATATTTTTTTTGGATAATTTGTTTATAAGTAAATTCAAGCATATGATTAGTAAATTATTCTTGCAATTATGTGTACGGTATGATTAAATTTGAGAAAAAAAAATAATTTCGGTTTAATAATCTTAAAATTATAAAAGTGGATTATAATGGATTGTTTTATTTTTATATGCCTTATGGAAAATTTGTTATTTATAAGCATTATTATAATTTTAGATTACTTGTATAGTGTCTTATTTTTTTATGAAAATTGAGAACGTAAGAAAATGATAGTTATTCTCATATATACATATATACATATATAATACATACATATACCCAAACCCACACACATATATATTGCTATCACTTTTTATGATATTATTAGAAGTACCCATATATTATTAGTAATTGTGATTATTGTTCTCAGTAATTAATTTTATTATTAGTATATAGTTATATTGATCTATATTTGATAAATTGGTAAAATGATTAATATTAGGATGATTTTCCATCTTTATATATGCCTATTGTCGTGGACTCTTTACACATATTGTTAGACTTGTGAATACTGCGTTCTTTAGTATTTTATTTTGTAGATATACACAATAGATGTCAATAAGGCTAATATGAAGCAATACGAAGGCTTTGATTGAAAAGTGAAAAAAAATTCCTTTGATTCAATCTCAATTTGGAAAAGAGCAAAAGTTATTGATCTTCTTTTCGAATTTTCAATACATACAAGATCACCTCATTTTAACTCCAGAAGAAAAAGTTATGAGCCAACACAACCAGCCTTGTTAATCAACATGATAGTGTAGGTTTTCAACGTGATTACTCCGCTTTGATTCCAATACAATCTAGGTGCATTGGATATTAGATTTTGTTTTTTTATCCCAATTTTAAAGGATCAAATAATTACATTCAACAAAGAATATTTGAAGACATATTTAAGGGCGACTCAAGGTAGACACTAGGGGTTGGCTGAAATGCCCCGAAAATTTTTAATTTTAAAAATTATAGTTAAATAAGATTTTATTTGAAAAATTAATTAAATAAATTGTTTTTATTAAAATAAAAGGAAATTAATTAAGAAAAAATTTATAAGTATTTTAATTAGGGGAAATTTGGGTATTTTAGCTAATTAAGGATTTTATTTTAAAAATTAATTAAATAAATTATTTTATTTTAAATAAGAAGGAAAAAATAGTTTCAAATTAATAGGAATTTTATAAATAATTTAATTGGAGAAATTTAGGGTGTTTTGCTAATTAAAATAAAATTTATGAAAAACCTTTTAAAAACCCTAAATTAGCCTAAAAAGGGATTCAAATATTATTTTATATTATTATTTTTAAATATCCCAAATATCCTAATTAATTTAATTAACCCAACCCACTATTTTTCTTTTTTTCCCTTTTTCTTTTTCCTTTTCTTTCTTCCTTTTTCTTTCTTTTTCTTTCTTTTCTTTTCTTTTTCTTCCTTACCTTCCCCGACCTGGGCCAGCCCGCGGCCCAGTCCTTTCCCTTCTTCCTTCTTCCTTGCATCGTTCTTTACCCATATGATTGTACGTTATTATGTTATCATGATGGATTATGCTATTTTATTTCTTTTGCATTATTTTATGTGATGTTATGTGTTGGTCTTAGTGCACAGTTACTTTACTTAGTACGTAGCGTATTGATCGTCATTTTATGGGTGCTGCTCATTCCCATGAGTAGTAGGCCCTTCTGACTTTGTGCAGGTGGGCGAGACATCCGGCGGGGCTGAGTGTTGAGCATATTTGGCTCAAGGTTCGAGAGTGTCGTGGTTGTTTTCGCTCTTCTTACTATTATATCCACTCCTGTTATTTCTTTTGGATCGGATTTACCCTCTTATGATTTATTACTTGTATTGAGTATTTTTAAATGAACCTTTTATCCATGGTAAGCTTAATTTTCTTTTGGATATGAATTACAATTATTTGCGCATACTCTGATTATTGATATATGATCTTTCTAGTTCTTTCATGAACTCTTGATTTAAGTTTAAAATTAATCTTTTCTTAGCCTTAGCACTTGATACTGAAACGGTCGGAGAGAACTGGTATGATACTAAGTGTGGTGGTAACATCTCCAGAGTTCACAGGTTTTAAATTTTAAATTCTTCCTCTTTTAAAAAAATAGTGTCGTTTCTCCCTTCTTTTCCTCGTCGTTTTGCCAGTCACGCTGACTCAAACTACTTTCTCCCTCTTCTCGCGCATTTCCTTCTTTTCCTGCGCATTCCCCTGCCCCAAAATTTGAATTCCACTGGCCAACCTCGCCGTCGGTAACCCTAACCCTACCTGCCTACTCCCTCGTCGACCCACAAACCTCACTGTATCATTTAAACCTCATAAATACCCCCATGATCTACCCTATATCGAGTTTTTGATCTCCTACCCAGAAACCTCCCTTCTGCGCTGCTGCCATTTCAGATTGCTAGCCCCGCCGCCGTCGGCCAACCACGCCACCAACTCCGCCCACCTAAGCCTTCCCTGAACCACCCTCTAACTAACTAAGCCTCCCTTCTCCCTCAATTCTCCCTGCACAAGCCACCCTAGATGTGCGAAGTAGCCCTCCCGATCAACCTTCTCTTCAACCTCCGCCGCCCTTCGAACCACCATTAGCCACCTCTATTGCCGTAGGGATGGCAATCGGGCGGATAATACCCGAAACCCGACGGATTTTACCCGACGGATATCGAAATGGATAATGATAAACGGATATGGATACGGATATGGGTAAGGGTGAAAAATACCCGGCGGATTCGGGTACGGATACGGGTACGGGGTATCCAAATCCGTATCCGACGGATATCCGTTACCCATATCCGTACCCGTTTACCCGTTATATATTTACTATTTTACCCTTAACTTTTTTATAAAAAATAGGTTATTATTAGAAATTAAATTGTCATTTTACCTACAACCCTACTTAAAATTAAATCTAAGAATTCAAATTCTATTTCTGCAGCAACAGCCGTCGATACTCGATAGTTACCATCTATCCATCCCTAACCCTGTAGCTGTAGCCGTCGCCACTCGCCCGCTCCAGCTCCTCCCGTCGTCGCATCGCCCGTCTCTGGCTCTCTGGCTCTGCCTATTCATTCTTCGACCCTTCGAGGGAGGCTTCGACAGTTCCAACTTCCAAGTTGGCCGTCGCCGCCCACAGCCCACTCGCCCGTCTCTGCCTGTCTCCGCCCGTCGCGGCCGGCGTCATCCCGCCTGTATTGGATCAACTCAAGTGACTTCAGATCCACTTACTCGGTTCGCTTTCTCTTCTCTTTCGTTGTAGTTGATTTGTATTGCTAGATCAGAAATGTGATTAATGAGTATTTTTTTTCTTCTTCTGAATTTGCTATGCTTCAATATCTTGCGACTTGCGAGTTGAGTTGCGTTGATTAACCCAACTGAAGCCACCATATAATATATCCACGGCTGTGTTGTGCATTGCATGTAAGATAAAATCGATGGCATGAGTCATGGTTAATACAAATCAAAGATTACGAATTCATCCACTATCTCGGGCCATTGATTAATTAGACAATATCGGACAATATCGGACGTATCTCGGGTTAAATCGGTATGCCGGATTAATTCTTTAATATATGTTACAATAAATTAAACAACACGTATCTCGGGCCATTGATTAATTAGACAATATCGGACGAGTTTGCACCAAAACATAAAAACTATAGATAGATGGCTATATGTCATTTCTCCTTCCGCTTGATAGTGTGTGTATTTTACGAAAAGAGACAGGAATAGAATTGTTTCTGATTTGTCTTCTTTGTGCTTGATTTTTCACATAACTTGTGGAATTGAAGAAGAATGACCCTCTGTATGTCCTCTCTTCCACAACCATGTATGTGTAGACGAAGGAAGTGAAGAAATCCTTAAAAAAGGCGATTGTGTTTCCCCATTTATAACCAATATGGCATGGCCTTTTTAGTTATATCACACACATTCAGAATTCAAAAACAAAAGAAGCAACTCCCTGCATATTGGCATACACGCATGATGCATATGCCACAAATACACACTTTCTATTTCTACCATAAAAAATAGTTAGAGAAGCGTAGGTTAGATTGAATTACTAACATTACGCCATGCTAATTAACTTTATAACTAAACATTATATTTAATTTAATATGAATCTTAACATTTTTAAAAATTATCTTTTATATATCACAATGTACTTATTTCACCCACAACTTTAACTTTGAGATAAAATCTAATATTTATTCAACATCTAATAACTTAATGTATTATTTCTGTACAAATCATGTATGTGCATGCTAGATCATAAACAGCCACAACACAAGATTATACTTACAATTTATAGCTAGATAACCTAAATATAAGATTATACGTAAACTAACTATTAATAATACAACAAGGCATATTAATCAAATATTTGCGATATATGATGCTGTATTATTGTTTTGATGCCTCCTAAACTTATATTACTACGCTATTGTATCAATATTTTAGATTCCACCAAGAAAAAAAATAGTAATGAACTTACATAGTATATACTTCTCTTTAGGTTTAAGGATGGCAACTAGAGCTAGTACTACCGATTCACCAAGTGAAGTACCTCCATATTCATCTGCTGCTGCTAGTAACCCCAATACCATGGACCCATCTACAAATGAGGAAGAAGAAGATGTAGAAGTGCAACAACTTACTCTAGGGAAAAAAACGAAATAAAACTTCTATTGTATGGGAACATTTTGATGCATTGGAAACTAATGGGAAGAAGAAGGCTATTTGTAAAGGTTGTAATAAAAGTCTAAGTGGGGATCCCAGAAATGGCACTTCTCATTTGCATGAGCATATAAAGAAGTGTGTAGGTTTTAAGGTTATACGAGGAGTAGGCCAAAATAAGTTGCAATTTACTCAAAAGGGGGAAGGAAAGGGAAAGATAATGATCATTGAATTCAATCAGGAAGTTTCAAGGCAAGACTTGTGTAATATGGTGGTCATGCATGAGTATCCACTTTCTATAGTGGAACATGAAGGATTTAAAAAGTTTGTGTCCGGTCTTCAACCATCTTTTAAGGTTATTTCGAGGAATACATTAAAGAGTGATATTCTTAAGATGTTTGAGTTTGAGAAAAACAAAACAATGTCCCTATTACATTGTAATAAGAGTAGGGTTTCAATCACTACTGACATGTGGACCGCTCAAAATCAAAAGAAGGGTTTTATGGCTATAACAGCTCATTGGATTGATACTCAATGGAATTTACAAAGTCGGATACTCAGGTACTTTATATATTTTATCTACATCAAGTTCTAAGTTTCAATGTTAATACTATATGATAATGTGTTGTTCTCATTCTCATTTGTTGTTTTGTTTCCTTTTATCTTTGTTAAGGTTCATCTATGTTCCTGCTCCCCACACAGCTGAAGTTCTTTGTGATGTTTTGTTAACTGTTTTGGTGGATTGGAATATTGATACAAAACTCACAACGCTAACTGTTGACAATTGTACTACTAATGATGCTATGATTGATGAGATGAAAAGGAGATTACAAGCGAAGTGTTTTTTTATTGCATGGAAAATATTTTCACATGCGTTGTGCTGCGCATATTCTGAATTTGATTGTTAGGGATGGAATGGATATAATCCAAAAGACAATTGAAAATATTCGTGAGAGTGTGGTGTTTTGGAGGGCAACACCAAAAAGAATCGAAAGGTTTGTAGAAGTTTGTCAACAAAAAGAAGTTCCATATACTAAGGCCTTAGTACAAGATTGTAAGACAAGATGGAATTCCACTTTCTTAATGCTTGATGTTGCATTGTTGTATGAAGATGTGTTTGAGAGGCTATCATGGTTGGAGCCTAGCTTTAAATGTTGTCCTAGTTTCGAGGAGTGGAAATTAGCTCGGATTATTTGTTCAAAATTATCGTTGTTTTATGAGGTTACTTTGTTGTTTTCGGGAAATAAGTATCCTACTTCTAACTTATATTTCCCTAAGGTATGTCAGATTAGATTGGCTTTGACTAAATGGGCATTAGAGGAAGATGAAGATATTAAGAATATGGCTGGAAAAATGTTAGAGAAATTTGATAAATATTGGAGTGTTATTCATGGGATTATGGCAGTAGCAACCATTTTGGATCCCCGATATAAAATGAAGGTGGTGGAATGTTATTATTCTTTAATTTATCCAGACTCCACTTATGATGAGATAGAGAAAGTTCGTAGAATATGTTATGAATTATTTCGTGAGTATGAGGAGAAATTGAGGCGTATAGAGAGAAATAAAAGTATATCTTGTGGTTTGACTACTTCTAGTCATACTTCCTATGGTGGTAGTGCTAGTTTGGATTCTATAGAAGCAGACATCTATGAAAAGTGGTTAGCTAACCATGGTGCCACTAATTCATCGCAAAAGAACGAGCTAAACTATTACTTGGAGGAGGCTGTTATGCCAAGGATGGAGAATTTTGATGTTTTGTCATGGTGGAAGACAAACACTAAGTTTCCAATTTTACAAGATATGGCTAGAGATATTCTTGCTATTCCTGTTTCCACAGTTTCTTCAGAATCTGCTTTTAGCACGAGCGGTCGGTTTATCACTCCTCACCGCAATCGGCTACATCCAAAGACTTTAGAAGCATTGATGTGTGGTCGAGATTGGCTTTGGGCAGCAATGATGAGTAACAATGGTAATATTTTATTTATATTATTAAATTTTAGTTTAATTATGAAATATGTATTCTTTTATCTATTAATTTTATTATTTCAATTCTTTTCTAGATAATAATGACTATCAAGTATCACATTATCGTGGCGCTTGTCGTACTTCTTTTGAGGATGAGGACTCCGACGATGGTGAAAATGAGGTAAAACTTAGATGTTTATAAATTTTATAATGTTATTAGCAAATGTAATATATATATATTCTATAATATATATGAATATTATATATATATATATATATATATATATATATATATATAATATTGACTATTTATTTTTACTGTTTTTATGTACCAGGTAGATGCACGATTCATGAATCATGATGATTAAAGTCTGAAGGTTGAAGATTGAAGAATGTAGATTGAAAAGTTCATCCTATCATGATTTATTGATTTATGAATGTCATTTGTGTTCTACTAGTTTTTTTTTTTGGACATTATCTATTATGTTTAAACTTTAAACAATATTGTTGTTGGCATATTTTACTATGTTTTTGCTATTATGCTACAGATACATTATCAACTTTAGCTATTTGATGAATATTGGATGTTTTTTATATATTTTTTAATTTTTAATATCAAAAAATAATTTTGTAGGTAAATTATATATATTATGACAGGTAAACGGGTACAAAAATGGATAAACAGGTAATTTTAATCCGTCGGATAACGGGTCCCCGCACGGATATCCGTTACTGTACCCATATACGTACCCGACGGATAATTTGTTACCCGACGGATTATCCGTCGGGTAACGGATATCCGTCGGGTACGGATATGGGTACAGTAACGGATATCCATGCGGGTACGGGTACGGGTACGGGTATCAAATTCCTTATCGGGCTCGGGTATGGATAAGGGGTACCCGATCCGTACCCGCCCCGTTGTCATCCCTATATTGCCGCTTTTGTTGCCTCCTACACCACCCAAAAAATCTACAAACCCTCCCCTATCTCCCCCAACTCTCCTTTTCCTCTTCCTCCCTCTCCACCTCTCTTTTTCTTCTTCTTCCCCATTCGGCCACCACCGTCGCCGCCACCATTATTATGTTCCTCTCCTTCTGGGCAACCATAATCACCCTTATTTCCACCCTCCTTCTTCTTATTTTATTCCTAGCCTTCAACTTTTCCCCTTTTCTTCTCTTTTTTCAGCCACCAGCCTAAGGTTGAACCTAAGACCCTCTCAACCCTTTTTCTAGATTTTTACAAGCTTTAATTTATTTTATTTCATTTATTTGAATATATATGCTATTATTATTATTATTACTATTATTATGGTTATTATTATTATTATTATTAATGTTTTTATTATTATTTATATTGAGGGCCGAAGCCCTATTATCTTTTTTTTAATTCGATTTTATTATCATTATTATTATTGTTGCTATTATTATTAATATTGATATGTTAGTATGATTATTATTATTATTATTATTATTATTATTATTATAATTATTATTATTATTACTACTACTATTTCAAAATTATTATTATTATTATTCCATTATTATTATTATAACTATTTTACTATTATTTTTGCTATTATTATTATTAATATCATCATCATCATCATCATCATTATTATTTTTTTTAATGTTGGTATTATTATTCTATATAGGGCTGAAATCCTATTGTGCCTATTTTGAATTATAGTAGTGGTATTATAAATATCAAGTCTTATTATTATTAATATTATCATTATTTTTATCATTAGTATTTATTATTATTATTAGTGTTGTTGTTGTTGTTATTATTATTATTATTTAATAAGTTTATTATTATTCAATGTGGGTTAGAAACCCTACTTCATTTTATCTTCAAATATTATCCTTACTATTATGATTATTATCATTTTTGCAATACTATTATGGTTTTATCATTATTATTATTACTATTTCATTATTATTATTACTAATAAATTTTGTTATTAATTTTACTAATGTTATTATTAGTATTATTTTGATAAAGGGGCTGAAGCCCTTATTTCACTTTATTTTTCAGTAATGCCCCTGTTATTATTATTATTAGTAGTATTATTAGTATTATTATTTGTAGTAGTAGCAGTAGTATTAGTATTAGTATTATCATTGTTATTATTTTCAGTATATTTGCTATTATTATTTTAGTATCATTATTATTATTATCAGGGTAAAGTCTTCAGCCTTATATTATCAACTTTTATAATATTACTATTATTTCTATATCTTTAGCAAAGTTAGTAATTAATTAATGTTATTTTATTAAAAGTCTGGTCTTAGAATAAGTTAGTAAATAATAGTATTTTCGATAGGAGGGAATCTAATTCTAGTTTTTCCTCATATAGATGAGACCAGTCAAAGTCCTAAGGAGGCGTAGGAGTGTGCACCAAGACCGGTGTTGTTTTAGGTAAGGGTCTTGCTAAGGCCTTATGTGTATTTATTTGCATTATGCGCTTCATGTGCTATATATTCTATGTTTATCATTATTAATTATTTTGTATGTGGTATGACGTGGAGTTGAAGTATATTTTGTGTATTTACATGGCATGTGTATCATGTATATGTGATGAAATATTGTGAAATGTGATGTTATGTGTTGTGACCCTGTAAGACATGCATGTGAGAATGTTAATATGGTTTGTGTGGGGGAAAGAATGAAAAAGGAAAATGGGAAAATAAGTTGACCAAGGGATGTGAATTGACCTAAGTATTTTAATGATCCATGAGTGGAAGAATAAAATGGGAAATTTAGGGTTTCATATGGAAGAATCTACTCTATGGTTTTGTATGGGAGAATCTAATTTATGGTTTTATATGGGAGAATCTAATCTATGGTTTTGTATGAGAGAATCTAATTTATGGGTTATATGGGAAAATCTAATTGATGGTTTTGCAGGATTTTGTGTGAGAGAATTTAATCTATGGTTTTGTATTGGAGAATTTCATTTATTGTTTTGTATAGGAGAATCTAATTTATAGTTTTGCATGGTTTTGTGTGAGAGAATTTAATCTATGGTGTAACATGGGAGAACTTAATCTATGGTTTAACAAGGGAGAATCTAATTATGGTGTAACATGGAAGAATCTAATATATGGTTTGTATGGACTGAATTTAGGGTTTTGTATGGAGAAACCTTGGGTTTTGTGTGGATTGAATCTTAGGTTTTGTATGGAGGAATCTAGGGTTTTGCATGGATGGATCTAGAATTTGCATGATTGAATCTAGGGTTTCACGTAGGAGTTTTAGGGTTTTGCATGAAAAATTCGAATGGTTGCATAGGATGTGTAGCATTTGCATGGGCATGAAGTTTACGTATGAGAAGTTGATTTGGAGTGCGAGGAAGGTAACGTAAGTGTTATTTGGGTGTTTGAACACTTTGGATGAAAACTAGTACGTGGCGCAATATAAGGGTACGTAGGAGACCGAGTTAGGGTTTGTGCGGACAATTAGGGTTTAGTGTGGCTGCTTAGAGTTTTTGTGGTATCATGTGTATTTGATGATTAAAGTGTAATTATGAGAGTGGAATTTATGGGTTGTAATGTGTGGAGTGTTAAAATGATTTTGGCTGTATGAAATGGAATAAGATGGGCCACTGAGGCCTAAATTACGGTTTCGGGATAAAACACTAAAATGAGACGTGGAGTGGACTTAGAGGTGTGTGGCAGTGGGCCTTGACTCACATATTTCGATGTTGGAGTTCTAGTATGAATTTGAGTGTAGATGAAAGGGTGTTGGGCAAAATAGGAGGTGCAGGGTTCTCATGATATGATACGGGTCAGTTGGAAGATAAGTGTAAGGGAGTGATTCATGCATGTCTAGGGTGAAAATTCCTGAATAAGATACTTAAGACATTAATCATTTAAAGTGGAAGATTGTTGAGCCGGGCGCAGACCGATCCACCGGCGAATAATAGTGGTTAGGGCATGATGTCCTATGTTTAGCCAGTCCACCGGTAATAATAGTGGTCAGGCTTTGTACCTGTGCGTTTTCGGTCCACCGACTATAATAGTGGGGGACTTCGTGCTCAACAAAACCGAACATATTTGTGCCAAGACATGGGAAAGACTCTAAGTACTTATAGTGGAACACTATGCGAGTAGTAGCCGAACCGATTTACCGGTTAGGAATAGTGGTTAGGGTTTTTACCCTATGTGTGACCGATCCACCGGTTATAATAGTGGTTAGGGTTTTTACCCTATGTGTGACCAATCCATCGGTTATAATAGTGGCTAGGGGAGGTTGCTCTATGTGTGACCGACCTACCGATTATAATAGTGGGGTGTTCCTGTACTCGCATGGATTTGATTAAAAGTATAGTGTGAATCAATTTCTAAGCAGAGATTAATTAAGTAATTAATCCGGACTATAAATTGGCCTTTATATATCTACCCGAATGATTGTTCGATATTATGTTATCATGATGGTCTTTATGTTCTTTTATTCTTATGCATGGTTTATGTGATTTTATGTGTTGGCCTTAGTGCTCAGTACGTAGCGTACTAATCACCCTTTTCATAGGTGCTACTCATTCCCACGAGTAGTTGGCCCTTCTGACTTTGTACAGGTAGGTGAGACATCCGGTGGGGCTGAGTGTTGAGCATGTTTTGGCTCAAGGTTTGAGAGTGTAGTGGACTATTTTCTCTTTATATGATTTTTATTTTATTATGTTATTTCTTTTGTATCGCATTTCTTCTGTTATGATTTACTACCTTATATTGAGTATTTCAAATAAACATTTTATTGATTGTAAGATTATTTCATCCGAGGAATTTTGATTTTGCACTTTGATTTCTATCTTATTATTGATTATAAACTTTTTATGCGTACTCTGATTTCTATGTTATGATCTTTTTAATTCATTTTATGAACTCTTGATTTAAGCATGAAAATAATCCTTTTAGCCTTAGCACTTGGTACTGGAACGGTCGGAGTGAACCGGTCTAATACTAAGTGTGGCGGTAAAATTCCCAGAATTCACAAGTTTTAAATTTGAAAATTTTCCACTTAAAAAAAAAACTAGTGAATTTTGGAGTGTTGCATTGGCTTTCCTTCTCTTGGTTGTCTAATTTTTCTTTGATTTCATCTCTCTTTTTGTAATACCTTGAAATTTAAGGTAACCTTAATTTCAAATAATTAATATTGTAACCCAATTTTATTCTCAAAACAAATTTTATCCTTTTAATTTTACCCTTACTCTCTAGTCTTAAACCTTAGTTAATTATTTTATTTTATTTTATTTATTTCAACCTTAATCCATAATCCAAAATAAAATCCTAAAATTTATCTCGAATTATTGTACATTTTTCCGTTTTATTAAACTTATCTTTATCCGATTTATTCCCTTTTCGAAATAATTATTTAGTATATATATATCATAATACTTTAACCTAAATTATTTTAATCTAATCCATATTTTCTTTTATTTTTTATTTTATTTATTTATTTATTTTCTCCTTCTTTTTCTCTTTCCTCTTCTTCCTGTTCCTTATCCTTGCGTGCACATTTTTTTTCCTATCAGACACTTGCGTGCACGCCTTATATTTTTCCTCTGCTATCCGTATCCATCATTTCCGATGTTTACTGTTTTTCTTTCTTTCTTTGTATCTTTTTCGTTCCTCTTTCCCTCGCCCGGTTACATTGTCACGTGCTATAGTTAGTTTGCTTCTTCTTTCCCTTTCCCGTAGCAATAAATGCCCTGCCATTTACTCTCCCTTTGCTTTCTTTATTTTCTCTCTTCTCTGCATACCATCCCTGCCGGTTCCAACCTTCGCAGCCGCCAACCGTTGCCACCGCCCTGACCTCTGCCTGCCGCTGCCATCGCCAACCGCAGCTCTCCCCTGCACCACCAGCCCCTACCGTCTTCTCCTCCCCGACCCCCTTTCCTTCCTTCCTCCTCTTTCCCTGCCTCTGTTTTCTGCAGCTTCGACCCCCAGCCCAAGCCAACGAGCCTGCGTTGCTGCCCCTGCACCACTCCACCACTGCAGCCCTCTACCTTCTCCCTCCTTTTTCCTGGTCTTTCTCGGCTTGTTTGGTTCGACAGCTTCCACCGCAGCCCTGCGCGTCGCCCAAACCAGCCAGCAGCCCTGTTTTCCTTTGTTCCACCGTCGCTTAGCCCTCCCCCGCAGCACCAGCACCTTCGACCACTCCCCCTCTCTCTGCAGTTCCCAGCCAGCCCTCCCCTCTTGTCGTGCACTCACGTTGCATGCACGGAACGTGAGACGCTGCCAGTGTGTGTGTTTTAAGTCGTAAGTCCCGTAATGTATATATGCGTATATGTATATATATATAAGGGTGTTTTAGTAAATTCAAAGATAATTATATTATCATCATTATTATCATTAATACTACTACTACTATTATTACTATTATTATTATTATTATTATTATTATTATTATTATTATTATTATTATTATTATTATTATTATTATCAATAGTAGTATTATTATTATGTCACTATCAATATTAAGTTGGTAATTATAGTGTTGCTAACTTTCTTAGGTGAATTACCGGAGGTATCGGAAGAGCCGGAATAGGCTAAGCGTGCTTAGAGACCGGAGCTTTTTCTGTAAGGATACTAGTCAATGTTTAGGGACTTGTGTTAAATTTTTGAATGGCTATGTGTATTATTATTGTTAATTGTATGCTGTTAATGATTTGCTATGGTAATTTTGGAGTATGTGCTGTAAGGGAGTTTGAACGATAAAAGTAATGTCGGTATGTTACTGTTACGCTATACCAAAATTTTTATGGGAGAGTATAATGTGTGGAAGAATAATATGGGCCTAATAAGCATGACAAGTGGGAAATGATGGTACAGAAAATATAAGTTTTTGAGAAAATAAGGGCTATCGGCTATCCTTAGGGGTATTTTGGTCAATATGGGTTAATATGAAAATTTTGGTATTTTAAGATAAGTTAGAAGGATTATAGTATGCTAATAAATATCATGTGAAGTATTCGGGCATGATTGTGAATGTCATAAGTTCTTCGGGTGGGAGAATGGCCTAATTTGGGAATTAGTAACTCTAAAGCGATAATGTCATTATCACATGTGTAAAATATTATAGTTAGGCTACGAATTTTGGATATGTTGCTAATATTGGTATTTTGGGGCTGTATATTAGATTTTGTAATTATTTGAGTATCCTAGGAAAAGTTATGAACAACATGTGAATTTAGGGTTTCGGGAACCTTGTATATATTAACTTTTGATATCAAGCTATTATTGCATGAGCGAGATGTGGGAGTTAGACTTTGGGTTTCAGATATATTAATAACAATATTATTTAAGGAGGACATACTAAATATGGTGGGTAAATGATTTGATATAAGACGAGTTATGCCTAAAATGTGAACTTAGGATTTTTGAGGGTAAATAAGCTTGTAGCCTGTGAGGAAAGGCATTGTTATCTATATGTTAGTGTCTTTCTTACCTTAAGAATGTGTTGTACTCATAAACAAATCATGAATAAGATACTAATCACTTAAAGTGGAAGATCACATGAGTTGGGCCGAGGTGTAGGGTCCGTTCCACCGGACGATAATAGTGGCTCAGGTGTCCTGTCCCTGAGAGGTGATTCAAGCCGTTCCACCGGTTCAGAATAGTGGCTCAGGAGCGTTTTGCCCTGAGAGGTGTAGGATCCGTTCCACCGGATGATAATAGTGGCTCGGGTGTGTTGTCCCCGAGAGGTGCTTCAGACCGTTCCACCGGTTTAAGAATAGTGGGGTCCCTGAACTCAACGTAAATAAAATATTGGATCATGTTATTTTCTCATATTACGAATCCAAACTAATAATTGCTTTGTATTGAATCTTGTACCTCGCATGTATACTATCTCTTACTGTGAAAGCATGTACTTATGTGTTCCCTGTTTGACTGTATTGTTACCTTACTCAGTACGTAGCGTACTGATCATCCTTTTTACGGGTGCTGCTCATTCCCACGAGCAGAAGACCCTGATGGTTTTGTGCAGGTCTTTGAGGACCCAGTTGATGATTTTGCTGCTTTTGATATATTGTATGGGGAAGAGTGACCGCTATCTTTACTAGGTGTTGGGCGAAGAGTCATGTTATCCGGATGCTATGTTACCCGGATACCCTTTTTGGACTCTTCGGTCCATGGTATCCCTTTTGTTTGTATTTGTTGGATATTGTACTCGGAGATAACCTCCAAACTCTTATTTACATTCTAAAGTTCTCTTATGTTTACTTACCTTGTTTTACTTGTAACGGTTAGCCTTGTGATTGGTGTGAGGATGGTATTATAAGCCAGACTTACACCAATTACGGCGGTAACACCCGGTATTTTGGTTTTAAACTTCCGCTGAAGAAAAAAAAAATTGGTAGTAAATTTTGGGGTGTTACACTTTTATACAAAACCCATTAGATTAAATCATTTACTTTCAATTTGTAATATCAATTCTGGAGAATTGAAGCACCGCATTGAACTTCATCTGTTCTATGTTATCTATTAAAGTCTTCTCTTTCTCCTCTACTATTATGTGTTTGATTCATTATTGTGCTATATAATTTCAATTATGCATAAGTAATTAATTATTTTAAGATCGAATTATGTTCGATTCTATTGTTAATTTGATGAATTGAGTAAATTTTTGTCGGAATTGTTTGAATTATGTTATTCAATTACTAGCAATTGATTAATAAGGGTTGGAATAATTGATCATTATTTTAATATATGTTAATTAGAATTGAAAGATTATAATTAACATCGAAACTTACTAATTGAATGAGAATTAACGACTTGTGAAAGTAGATAAGTGACACTCGGGAATTGATTGAATTAGATTGTTATTAATGAGTTTAATTAGATCTATAACCATGAAAATAGGTGGTTAGATTTGATTGAGCCTAATTTTTAATTGTTGAAAGAGATTACTGGCTAATTTTGGCTAATTATTCCTATCATATTGAATAAATCCAACACCAGATACATTGATTTATTAAATTACATTAGAATTATAACTGAAATTTGATCCTATGCTTATTTCCAATCGATTGAATTTATAATTAGTAGTTTCTATCATTTTTTTTATTTACCTATGGTTATCACCCATCCATTTCTAATTAATTTGTTTAGATAGTCAAAAGTATTGAAAATCAGTATTTAACATCGAAGTCCTTGATGATACAATCTTGTTTTGTTACTATGATATACGTGCACTTGCGGATTTAAGCTAACAATATTATAATAGCGACATTAATTGGAATTGAAATAATAATAAGAATAAATATGTGTATGGCCAAAAAAGCATAATAATAAATTTATAAATAACAATAATTTTAATAAATTTATAAATAATAAGAATATTAATTATAATCTTATTAATCTATATGGTGTCATGACTTCTTAATCTAAGGGGTATCAACATTAAGGAGTAAGGTAGATGACTAGAGTTAGATTCCGCTAAAAGTCTGATCCTTTAGAAAATTCTATACTATATATTACACTAGAGTTCCAAGCATTATGTCTTTCCTAATTAAAATTATCATTTTTCAACTAGCCTAAAAAGTTATAAGAACAAAACCATCAGTAATAAGAAAAAAATAAAAAGAAAAAATTGTTATGATCAAACCATAATTTTTAAAATATGATCGATCATAAAACCGACATCATTACTAGTTTAGTGGTCGAACTAATAGTTTGAATTGGTCAGATCAATGATACATAACAAGTAAAAAAACTATGTTAAAAAAATAACTACACATAAATTTGACTAACTCATGACTAGTTTTTTAGTTGGTCTTTTTATTAGGTCAATGATTTTCATCGGTAGGCATGTTCTTGGCTCCTAAAAACTTATACATATTATAATAATCTCATTTTGTTTACTACCTAAATATTTTTATTTAACAGAGTAACGCAAAAGTAAAACTAAAAAAATGAGGGTAAAACCATTGCAACTAACATAAGGAGAGGTGTAATCATCATATAACTGATGTCAAGTACAAGGCTATTAGTGTCATGACAAAACATTTATAATCAAAAAACATAATCATACCTCTCTAAAGGAGAGTGTTAACACATTTTCAAACCATTAAGTGTTATATGACACTACATCATTTTTTATGCATATATATTACACAAAGAGTTTAAACAACCAACATGATATAAAACAATCCCATTATAGGTTAAAATAGACTAAGTGTCAGTTGGCTAACTTTTATGCTACATCACTCCCCATCCTACTGGCCTCATTAGTCATCACCAGAGAGTTGTCTATCGTAATATTCATCAACAATGGACACAAAACCATGCACATTAGTTAAATTATAATACCCTAAAATTATAAAACCTAGAATTTAATGATTAATCCTTATTTAGAATAATTTAATCTTAAATAATTAATTTAATTATTTTGTGGACTTTCAATTTATAAAAATGAATAGGATTATTTAATAAATTAAAATAAATAGTGTATTATTTTATCATACTTTTTATTTAAATAAAATCCCAAATCCATATTTTTACCAAAATTATTCTCTTAAATTAATACTTGAAATTTTAAATGAATTAACTTATTAAAATAATTTCTCTATCTAAATAATTTTTAACCCTAATTCAAAAAATTATTTTATTTTTCTTTTTCCTTTTCTCCCTTTCCTTTTCTCTTTTTCCTTTTTCCTTCCTTTTTCCTTTTCCATCTTTTCTTCTTTCCTTGGGCTGATCGACCCTCTTCCTTTCTTTTTCTTTCCCCCGCTAGGCTGCTAGCCTACCCCTCTTCTCATGCGGCCTAGTCCCTTGCATCATTCTCCCTTCCTCCCCCCTCCTTCTTTTTCCCCCTCACTAGGCCAATCCAACCTTTATTTTTTTTCTTTCTCCCTCTCGCACGAGCCAACCTACCCATCTTCTTTTCACCCTACCTATAACACCCCAAAATTTACTATTGAAAAATTTTATTTTATTTAAAATTTAGCTGAAGCAATTAAACTAAAACTTGTGAATTTTGGGAATGTTACCACCGTGATCAGTATAGGCCCAGCCCTCGGTCGTTCTCGTACTAACCACAAGGCTAAAAGAAATTTAACAATCATCATAAATCAAACTCAAAGTAAGACTTCAATAAAGCATTAAACAATTATAAGGTAGAAATTAGGGTGTGTGAAAAAGAATTACAATCTAGAGTATATAGTCAAAGTTCCTTAAAAGGAATAAGGCCTACAGAATGATAAAAGTTAAGTCTGGAAAAATCCAATACAAATGGAAGAACATAAAGAAATAGAAGAACATAAATAGGAAATCTGGCCAAGCCACTCTCCATCTCCGAGCCAAGTCCATGCTCAACTCTCAGCCCCATCTGATGCCTCATAAGCAGCGAAGGCATCAAAGGTAGTATCATCAACCTGCACAAAGTTAAAGGGGCCTTCTACTCGTGGGAATGAGCAGCACCCATAAAACGGGTGGTCAGTACACTATGTACTGAGTAAGGTAACCATGCACTAAGGCCAATACACAAAGGCACATAATCCAAGCATGATAACACAACAACATACAATCATTTCAGATAAATAAAGCCCAAGCTATAGTCCGGATAATTAATTATTTAATCTCTGATTGGTACTCATTTCAACCATACATTTTATCAATCCATGCGAGTATGGGAATCCCACTATTATAGCCGATGGATCGATTACTTGCATGGCAAAAAACACCTGGCCACTATTATACGCCAGTGGATCAGTCTTTGGGGTAAAATGCTCTAGGCCACTATTACTTGCCGGTAGTCCTGTCTGACCTCGACTCTCATAGTGTTCAACTATAAGTACTTAGTGTCTTTTATATATCTTATCAAACTGAGGGTTTGGTTTATTGAGCTCGGGATCCCCACTATTATAGCCGGTGGATCGGTCACTTATAGGGTAGAACGCACCTAACCACTATTATATACTAGCGGATCGGTCTCTAGGGCACCCCAGCACCTAGCCACTATTATGCCAGTGGATTGGTTTGGGCTCAACTTAATAATCTTTCACTTTACATGATTAATGTTTTACCTTATCTTATTCAAAAGTTTCACCCTAGACATGCATGACAAACTCTATCTACGCTTATCCTCCCAAGAGGGGTCATTCCATATCTTGAGACATTTGTACCTCCTAACTCACCTCAACATCCTTTCCTTATTCCACTACTCACACTAGAAGCCCAACTCTTAAGTGTGTGGGATAAGGCCCACTACCTAACACCTCCATGTCTGCTCATAGTCTTATTTTTTTAACACCTCACACATCACAACCCTTAGATTCAACCTTCATCATCTCACTTTACTCTTCAAGTACACCTGTGCCCACGAAATCCTGTGCGACTACACCAAATCCTAGCTGGCCATGCCAACCCTAGCATCCTCCTTTCCACATGTCATCCCTCTATTTCTCACCTTCCACTCTTGCTTCCTATGAGACCCATGCTCGTCCCACTCATGAAAATCCCCCATCCTCATCTCATACTCCACTCGCTCTCATTTTTTTTCCTTTTTCCACCTTCTCAAATTAGGGTTTCCTCCCAAACTCTAGCTCGGTCTCCTATACACCCTTATATTGTCTTACGTACTATTTTTCACCCAAAGCCTCCAATTACTCAATCAAATCTTCTCTTACCTTATTTACATCCCAATACAACTTTTCACACGTAAAATTCATCCCCATTCATACTCCATACAAACCCCCAAAGTTTTCGTGTAAAACCCTAGATTATCCCATGCCACCCTAGATTCTCCCATGCAAAGTTCATCCACTTTATTTTGTTTTAAGTCTCCTTTTTATTCTTCCTCTCATGGATCATAGGATATTTAGGTCAATCCCATATCCCTTGGTCAACTTACTTGCCCATTTTCCCTTTTCATCCTTTCACCCTATATCATCACATTACATATCCTAGTATGTATGTCCTAAAAGGCCACAACACATCGCATCATAATCACAACATATACATATTATACATATGCCATAAGATAACACATGAGCATACCTCAACTCCAAGCTACGCTACACATAAAATAGTTATAATGATAAATATAAGATATTTAATATATCATGATACATGGCATACAAGGCATATAAGACACATAACACACATAAGGCCTCAGCTACACCCTTACCTAGCACGTCACCGGTCTTGGAGCACGCTCCTACGCCTCCTTAGGGTTTTGACTGGTTTCACCTATAAGAGGAAAAAACTAAGGGTTAGTTTCCCTCCTACCAAAAATACTATTATTTCCTATTTTATTCTAAGATTAGGGTTACTATTATTAAAGGAAACTTTATAAGTGAAAATAGGGATGTTAATAATATTTATAGCCATATTTATATTATTAAATCTAATAGCTTATTTATAATAATAGTACTAACACTATTTATAGAAAAATAGCGTTATTAGTAATAGTAATACTAATACTCCTAGTAATAGAAACCCTATTATTTTTAAGGCTAAGGATAATAATAGGGTTAGGGATAAAATAATAATATAATAATAGTAACACTAACAAAATACTAATATTGCTAAGGATAATAATAATAATAATAATAATAATAATAATATTTGAAATAATGATAATATAGGGTTTGAATATTTTTACCATTAATAATAATAATAATAATAATAATAACATTTATAACAATAATAATAATAATATATAGTAGTAGTAGTAGTAGTAGTAATAATAATAATAATAATAGAAATAATAGTAAAATAGGGTTTTAACCCCTTAGTAGTAACAATAACAACAACAACAACAACAACAATAATAATAATCGAAATAATGGTAAAATAAGGTTTCGACCCTTTATAGTAATAATAATAATAATAATAATAGTAATAATAAAAAATGGATAAGGCTTGCATAATTAGGGTTTAAGGGTTGAGAGGGTTTAGGGTACCACCTAGGGTTGGTGGTGACTGGTGGCACCGGCGGCGGCGACGGTGACAGGGAAATTGGGAGAAAAGGAGGATAGTCGAGTGTTGGGAATAGGATAGGGGGAATGAGGGTGGAAGTTGGGGTGGTTGAGGTTGCCTAAGTTGAGAGGGTTGGAATGAGGGTGGTGGCGCAACTAAAGGCAGCGGTGGTGTAGTGGCCGAGAGTGGTGGAAAGGGAGAAAGGGAGGAGGAGAGGGAGGAAAGGGGAAAGGAGGGTAGGGGAAGGTAAAGGAAGGTCTGTAGGGAATTATGGGAGGTGTAAGAGCTAGTGGTTGTGGCGAGAGTGGTGGCAAACGGTGGTGCGAAGGGCGGCAGGGGCGGAAGTGTAGCTACTCAGGAAGGAAACTTTGCACAGCTAAGGTGGCTCGTGCAAGGCAAATCATGGGCGAAGGATGACATAGTTTAGTAGAGGGTGATGTAGGGAGTGGTACTTTGGGTGGATCGAGTGGCAGCGCTGGGCGACGACGAGGACGAGGGAGTCTGATCGGGCGGTGGCGCACGGGTCTAGAAATTCTAGGCTACGAAAAAGGATTCAATTTTGGTTGCTTAAGGGGTGTATATATATGTATATATATAGGATAATTGGAGGGGATAAGTCAGAGGGAAACGGGAGAATAGGGGGCAGATAGGGTAGGCACACCGGCTGGCGATGGTAGGCCGACGCAGGTCTGCTATGGCAGGCTGTGATTGGCCAAGGAAGAGGAACGACATACGAGAAGAGGGGAGGGTGGGTTGGGTCGAAAAGGTAAGCAGATTAGCAGGAAAGAGAAGGAAGAGATGGCTAGTCAGCAGGCGTGGTCGACGGTGAGAATCTCGGCACAGGTTGGGGAGGTTGCAGGTCACGACGGGGGAGGAAGAAGAAGGAAAAAGAGGAAGGGGAGTGGAGCGGGTGGTTTGGGAAAAGAAAAGAAATAAAAGAAGGGGGAACCGGCCGACTACGAAAAAAAAGAAGAGGGAGCGGTGTAGGTTTAGGTCGCATGGAAGGAAGGAAAAAAGGGAGATGGGTTTGGGTCACTAGGTTGGCCTAGGTTGAAGAAAAGGAAGAGAAAAAAGAGAAAGAAGAAGAAGGAAAAAGGAGAAAAGAAAAGAAAGAAAAGGGAAAAGGAAAGGGGGAAAAAGAAAAGTAGGTAGGTTGGGGTATTTAGAATATTTTGGTAATTTTGGATATTTAAAAATAATAATATTTTAATAAAATAATATTTAATTCCCTTTTTAGGCTTATTTGAGATTTTTGAAAGATTTTTCCTAAATTTCATTTTAATTAGCAAGACACCCTAATTTTTCCTAATTAAAATATTTATTATTTTCTTCTTGATTTGCCTTAATTAATTCTCTTTTATAAAAAATAATAATTTATTTAATTAATTTTCCTAATAAATACTTAATTTGCTATAATTTCTTAAATTATATTTTTTAGGGTATTTCACTTCTTAGCTTGCCTCCCCTCTCTTCTTCTTCTTCTTCCTTCTCTCCCCTACACGTCGAGCCAACCATCTCTATGCCTGCACCTCCCCTGCAACTCCCCCTCTTCGCTTGCCATTGTAGCCCCAGCTTGCCCTCTCTCTCTTCCATCCCTTTCCTTCCATTTTCTACCAAACGCCCCCCTAAACAGCTCCCTCACATGCCTCCCATTTCCCTTTTCTTCCTTCCTTCTCACTACCACCTACCCCAACCTGCAGCACCCTTCCCCTTACAACCACCTAACCCCTGCGCCCCTATCTGCCCTCATTTGCCTCTTTTTTTCTTCTTTTCCTCCACCCATTCCTTCCCCCATGATCCCTTCTTTCCTTGTCGATCCCCCTCTTTTTTTTCCTTCTTCTTCTCCTCCCTTATGTTTGCTTTGCCTCCCCTAACCACCATCTTTTCCACCCAACCAACCACCACTTCAACTCCCTTACCTCTCCTACTTCCTCCATACACCACCTAGTAGCCACCACACTCCCTTGCAATCCACTTTTCCCCTTCCTTTTTATTTTCTTCTCCTTTCGACCCCCACCTGCACTGCCACCTTGCGATGTCGTATCCCCTTTTCTACTGCCGCCGTCGAAGCCACCCCTCAACCACTTGACACTACCCCTACACCCCCTAACTTAGCTTGCTGGAGATCGCTCCCTGTAGTCCTTCCTTTATCCTCTTCTTTTTCCTTCCTTCTTCCTCTTCTCCCTTCCTTGCACCTATTTTCCAACCCCTGCCCTCGTTGTCTCCGCTGCCCTAAGTAGCCACTCTTCGACCCCCTGCCACCACCTACAACCTTCCACTCTTCCTACACCGAGCCACTACCCTAACTTTTCCCTTAACCCACCACCTCAGCCTCATTTTCTCCCCTTCATCCAACACCTTACACCCCTATTTTTACCCCTTCATGCATACATCCTCACACTACATGGGCAGCATAAGTGTTGCTGCATGTTGTAACATTATTTGACAAATTTTTTGAGGTATAACATAGCTAGTATTAATATGTATTTATTAAGCATTTTGATAAAAAAAAATTATCCTTTCAATTTTCTACTACTAATATGCTAATTTTGATATTATTTCTAGGTGCAAATTTTTACTAATCAGGCTTAAGCTTTTTACTAGGGTACTTGTAAAGTTTAGTTATTGCCGAAAATAAGGTAACCATTATACCCTACTGAAATGTGTGAATTTATGTATGCTAGCACATTAGGGTTTAGAATGAGGTTTATGTGCATATTAAGTGTTGTTAAGCATATCATGATTTGTAATGTATGTTGGAAGATGGAATGAAAAGCATGTTATATTATATGAAATGTGATATGTGTAGAAATGATGGTTAAGAAAGGGGCTTTGTTATTAATAATAATATTAGATACATGTACATGTCATGATAAGTAAATATAACCGTTTGTAATAGAATTAATATTAATATGAACCCTAGGAGTGTTTTAATAATTTTACTTATACATAGGGTGTAACCTAAATAAATGTACATGGTAGGTAATAATGGGTATTAATAATGAATAATAATGATTGTGGTGTTAAATGATTTATGTGGGCCATGGGTATTAATATTTTATTTGTTGGGGGCATTTTAGTAACTTTGCATGAAAATGGGGTAAAATGGTAATTTAATAAGTAAGAAGGGTATTTTGGTAATTTGGCATGAGAAAGGAGTAAATTGAGAAGTTAATAAGTAAGAATGGTAGTTTTGTAATTTTGCATGACAAAAGGGTATTTTGGTAATCTAACAACTAAAAGGGTATTTTTGTGATTATACAAATATGAGGGGGGTATTTTGGTAATTATACAAGTACGAATGGTATTTTAGTAATTATACAAGTATGATGGGCAAGTACGAAGGGTATTTTGGTAATTATACAAGTATGAATGGTATTTTGGTAATTTAATAACGAAGAAGGGTAATTTGGTTATTGAACAACTCAAAAGGGGTAAATTGGTAATTTTACAACTAAGGAGGTTAATTTGGTAACGTTATAAGTAAAAAGGGTAAATTGGTAATTCTTCAATCAAGAGGGGCATTATGGTAGTTTTATAAGTAAGAAGGATAAGTGGTAAATTCCCAACTAAGAAAGGCATTTTGGTAATTTAGTGAGTAAAAATGATGTTTTAGTAAATTTACAAGTAAGAGGGATAATTTAGTAATTTTGTAAGTAAGAAGGGGTAAATTGATAATTTTGCATATAACATGATAATTGATTTAATAAACCCTCATGATAAGTCATAAGGGATATTAAATAATAGGATATGGGTTTATGGCCGTAGTATCACTTGTTTAGGTATAATCATATATATTATAAGGATAAGGTATCTTAGTAAATCGGTGTGCATCATAGAGATAATGCATAGTTTAGGGTTGAATAAGTAATTAAGGGTGTGTTATGAGGTTAATTTCATAATCTTGCAAGAGGTGCTTTAATTGTTAATTATGCACAGAAATATGTGTCGAATGTGCTAGAAGTACATGTTAGGGTTTATGTGTGCAATGAGCCTTTGGTGTGTAGAGTACATGATTCAATAACCAGTAGTATAATTATGATACAATAACCTATTATGGCATGTGGATAAATAAAAATGAAGTATGTGATGAAAGTAGATGATAAGAGGAGGCCTTAGCCTTTGGGGTATCTTGGTCATTTTAATCTAAGGTCCCTAAGTATAAGAATTGGAACCTAAGATGGCCTTAGTGGACTATTTAAGTTTATCATGGACAATAATACTAATAAAGCTTACTTAATAATAATAGAAGTAAATAAAAATGAATAAGTATGTGATTAATGTGTTTCTCATGGTCACCTTAATTAAGACACTAATAATTAAAGTGGAAGCCCTTGAGACCGAGAATGGTGGATTTTTAGGGGTCACTACCTTAAAGACATGGTTTAGCCCACGACTATTTTAGATTTTGCTCGTGTGCCTTAGTGCGCCAGGCAAGCCTTACATCTTACTCTATTTAGCTCTATGGACCTACTTAAGGGTTATGCATACTTATGGATTATGTGTCTTTCTTAGTAGGGTATTGTGTGTCCTCGTGTACTAATGCAACCAAGGTACATTTGCATTGCTGGGTTGATGGTTAGAGGGTATTGTGTTGCTTGTATATGCTAATATGACCGGTATTCCTTTGTGTCTCTAGGTTCGTGATCTCCCCTTCGAATTAAATAAATGGAATGATGTGTTAATTAAATGGAAAAATACTAATTATTTAAAGTGAAAGATTATTAAGCTGAACCCAGACCAATCCACCAGTGAGAATAGTGACTAGGAGCATTTTTTCCTAGAGACCGTTCCACTGGCAAATAATAGTGGCTAGGTGCATTCTGCCTTGGATTTTTATTTCCAATTCACCGACTATAATAGTGGGGGATTCTGAGCTCAATAACCAAACATTGAATGATAATAAATCATGAAAAAGATATAATCATTTACAATGGAACACCACGTGAGTCGGGGCCAGACCGAGCCACCAATGATAATTGTGGCAAGGAGCATTTTGCCTTGGAGACCGATCCACTAGCAAATAATAGTGGCAATGTGCATTTTGTATTAGAGTAGTATTTTTGATCCACCGGCCATAATATTTAATTAATGGCTTAAGTTTAGATAATGTTGATTTTACCATTATAATATGTTGCTAGTATAAATGTGGCCTTGGTTTTGTCTTGGGTTGAGTGGTGATGATGGAATGTGTTATTAGACACTTTTAATTACACTACAAAGAGCTTCAATTGGATGCTCTCTTGGAAAGTGCTATTACTCCTAAATGAACGAACCTTGTGATATGTGAACTTGAATTACATGCCCATTTTAATGATTGTTGTATCTAGTCTTACAAGTATATGTGTGATTTATTGTTATATGTTTGAATGATGTGTTGCATGCAAGCCCTACCTTTTAGTTCTTTATAAAGGGTTACTTAGTACTGTAGTGCTGAAAAGTGTCTTTGGTGGGCCTCTGTCTATTCAATGGGCAATGTCCCTTGTAGGTTAACCCATAGGTGCTATTGAAGTTCCTTTTGGGTTAAGAGCGTAAATACTATTCGTACAGCTTCTAGGTTTATCCTTTCAATTTTCATATTTCCTTGTGTAATGATTTTATTTCTGTAACCACTAATAGTGGATTTTATTCTTGTAATGTAATTTAACACACTACTCTGATTTAGTTTTATAACCTAGTTTTGTGTTAAATGTGTTATCTTTCTTTTTAAAGCATTAGCATTTGGTACTGGAACAGTGGAGGAAAACTGATTTGGTACTAAGTTTGGCGGTAGCATCCCTAAAATTTATTGTATTTACTTCCACTCAATTTTTAATAAAACGAAATTTTTTAGTAGTGAATTTTGGGGGTGCCACATAAATCATCTGCCCATTTGAATTAGGCAGTGACCATGAAACAAACATGGCAATATTTGCAACCAACAAGATTAAACTACTACACCAAAGTATAGATAGCATGTAAGACAATATAGAGGTATATAGCAACATGCTTAATTAACAACATGATTAAGTACACATAAACCAACCCACACAGATATTCATGATATCGAAAATGAGCTTTAAAGCTATTGTTACCAAATATCATAGGTTATACCCATATGCTAAGTCTTTTACAAATGTGGTGTTATAAAACATTGAGCAAGCTCTTAAAGGAATGCTCAGCCCTAAGTAGATTAGTAGGGGAATGCTCGCTCAAAGCAATACTTTGGGGTATGCTCAGCCCAACTATCATTTTGATAGCAACCAATCTAGGGTAGCCAAATTCTTAAGTGTATATACCCCCTATAGAATACTTTTGACAACTATATAGTAGATAAGTTACTAAACCACTAATACATCTACTAGTGACCCGTTTGGTTTTAGCAATTACCAAAAACGTAGTCCTTACTATTTGGATTTAACGATTACTAGAAACGTTATCTGTAGACTGTGAGTGTTTTCTATGGTTAGACACAACAAGCCAAAGCATTAAAACCTTATTATGTGCCTAAAAGTAGCACACAACCTTATTCACATAACACAGGTTGTAACACGGTTACAACTTCGCATGCCGCTAATTCATTGAGGTTGTAAGGTTATCATTTTAATCCCAAAAAATCATTTAAGTCTTTTATGACTAAAACATAAATTCAATTTCAATTCAAAATGAAAAAATAAATACAGTTGCTAATTTTATAAAAAATTATCATTAATTGTAACACCTTCAAATTTTGAACCAGATAATTTCAATTCAAAGACAAAGCATAAACATTTATAATAGCAAAATTGAGGAGTGTTACCACCACATAAACCATAAGAGAGGTGTGACCATCACCTAGCACATGCTTGATGCAAGGTAAAATGGAACAATTGTGAAAGAATGCATGCTCAAATAATAACACAATAATATTACTAACATTAATGATGAGAATAACAATAATATAGATAGAAGGAAGTATGAGTGCAACACCCCCAAAAATCACCATTAGAAAATTTCATTTGTTTAAAGAAAATCACACACCAAAAAGGGGGGGGGTGCTACCACTGTGATCAGTATAAGTCTAGCCCTTGGCCAACCTCATGCTAATCACAAGGCTAAAAGATCAATGCAAATACATAACTACAATAGAAAATGATTAAAATGTGAAAGAGTCTAATATTGAAATATAGAAAGCTCCTAGACAAGTGAGAATCAAATGTTAGTATAATGGAAATACATGATAGGACCCCACCACCAGGAAAAAAGGGAACATAAGGCACTTAATGGAAAAAACAGTTCGGGGTACGCTCTCTTCAACCCTAACCTGGAACACCAAGGTATCACTTTACCCTGACCATATCATCATATGCAGCATAGTCCTCTAAGGCCTCATCACCTACTTGCATAGACTCAAGAGGGGCCACTACTCATGGGAATGAGTAAGGTAAAAATATAGTCAAGATAGGCACAAAAACACAGAATACAAATATAATGCATATAGTAGTTTTTGTTAGGTCATTCACCCTTGTTAGAGTTTAAGCCATTAGTACCATATTTACACATCTCTCAAATTATATCTATGTGGGTTTGGGGATCCCACTATTATGATCGATGAACCGGAAGTATATAATCCAAGGTAAAATGCACCTGGCCATTATTATAACCGTTGGACTGTTAAATATATACTAACTCTAGGACATAACACATCTAACCACTATTATAACCGGTGGACAGGTAAATATCAAACACACGGTCCCAACCCATGTGGTGTTCCATTATAAGTGATTAATGTCTTTTCCATAACTTATTATTATCTAAGGGTTTTACTTATTGAGCTCGGGACCCCCACTCTTATAACCAATGGAACGGGAATATAACTCTAGGACAGAACGCTCTCGACCACTAGTATAACTAGTGGACCGATAAATATACTACTTAGGGCAAAATGCTCCCGACCGTGATTATAACTGACGGACTGTTAAATATCCTACATCCGGGACTATCTCAATGATCTTCCACGTTAAGTAATTAGTATTTTATTTGTGTCTTATTTTCTAGGTAACACAGACCCATCCATGCACAACTCAAGTGACACTCCTAACTTACTACCACTCAACTAACCCAGTCTCCATGGAAACCCTAATCCCTTAACCCGGAGCATTCACACCCTCCAATGACTCCTAGGACCCCCAACATTTTTCCATCAACCTAAGACTGACACTAAAAGCCTCATTTTCATGGGTCAAGGCCTACTCTCCTATTTCTCCACCTATGATCTCCATCGCCCGCTAGGATTTTCCCTTGAAACTCTAATTTGACCTATGTGGCCCTTACCTCTCCCCAACTTAATTAGCCCATATCTTCCTTGATTCAAGTACCATCACCATACTCACCCCAACTCCAAACCTTACAACCTAACTCCTCAACTCACACATGTGATAATGACATCCTTGCTAGTCGTCCTCGAAATCCCTAATTTTCCCGCCATTTACTTTCATACCTCCTACTTACACAACCCTACCCTCCATTTGGATTGACCCACATCCTCCATGTGGTACACCCCTCATCCCAACTCCGATGTACAACCAGCTTCCTCAACCTTTCCCCACAACACCCCTATCCTTAAGGTTGATCCCTTGAAACCCTAGTTTATGCCCCCATGCACCTTCCCATCTTCCCACGTACCAAAACTCCCCCAAGTACATTAACCACCTAAAACACACTTTCCTCCCCATGATCAACCTCCAAACAAGGTTTCCCCACATAAATCTTGCCTCCATACAAAGCTTATACTCCCCATGTAAAGCTCACACTCCCTATACAAGTTTTTTCCTCAATCCCTCACATTATCGTTTCTCTTTTTCATGACTCTACATTATTTCATGAGATAACTAGGACACTTTCCACATAACACTATACTTTCTCCACCCTCTTTATTTTTTTTTTCATTTCCCTTGGCCACTTAAGTCTCACCTAAGATATCTATGCATAAATACATTATTATTAAACTATGCACATGACTATATCCACCCATAGCATGACTTAGACATACATACAAACAAGTAATGAGAATCACACATACCATTACCTTAGATCCTTGCAAGCTAAGTTACACCACACACACTTAGTTCAATATACATATATTTACACATAACACATAAATACACCCATTTCACAGACAAGACTCATAACATAACCTAAATCTTAATTATATCCTTACCTAGTTGGCTTAGGGCTTAAAAAAAGAGATCTTGTGTCTCCTCACAGGGAATTATTGGTTTGATATCTATAATAAGAGCATCAACTAGGTCATTTCACTTCTTTTCTACCCCTTTTTCCTTTTTTCCTTATTTTCTTAACCAAAATAAAAATAAAAATTATAATGATAATAATGTTAATAATAATGAATTATTAAAATAAAATACTCAAAACAAGTAAAGGAGGGGAAGGTGTAACCAGAATGGACCAAGCAAGTGAGGGTGGCAACAGCAACGTGATGGCGGTGGTAGTGGTGATGTAAAAAAGGAATTTTTTATTGATGGAAGGAGGAGGGAAGGAAGGGTTTCTTGGGGTGGTGAAGTTGCTAGCTCAGGTGGCTAGTGGTGGCAGTGGTGGTGCTCACGACGATACCCGAGAGGAAGAGAGGAAGAAAATGAAGAAAAGGAAGGGAAGAAGGGAAGGTGGAGGTATTAGTGTGGTGGAGTAGGTATTATTGTGCAGGAAGGGAGGTAGGGAGGGTGGTGTGGTGATAAGTTTGACTTTTGCATCTTATTCCTAAGGTTTATAAGAGTTTTTACCTCAAATTTCAGTTGGAATTCTCCTTTTTTGTTCTTGTTACTGCCTTTGTGTTGTGAAAATTTGTAGGGTCTCAAGAAACAAAAAATCATGAAGGATGGAAAAAATAATAAGATTAAAGGGAGAAGAAAGGAGAAAAAAGGAGCAAAGAGGAGAAAAAGTTAAAGTAAAAAGAGATTTAGAGCTAAAATGTAAATTCTGGAATAAAATGAAAGCAATAATGCATATTCAAAGTATATAGGCCTGGAAGAAGTGGAATTTAGAATAGGTGAAAATATGAATTTGGAAAATCTTTAAAAATAAAAATTGTATATCGTTTTAATAGCTTTTCAACACATCTAAAATCAGATTAATTAGAGTTATGATAAAAAGTTATGATCAAAATACCTAGCATTGTCAAAGCTGACACGAGAAGCCCGTCTTTATCAATACCCTAGGGATCCGAGAGGCAGTAGTATAAAACCTCACATTCTAATTTCTCATGGAGGTGGCCTCCACTCCCTCTCTCTTCTCTCTAAGTAGCCTCCACACTCTCTCTCTCTCTCTTCTCTCTAAGCAGCCTCCAATCCCTCTCCCTTCTCTCTCCTCCATCCTCTTCCCAATTCATCAATATCTCTCTTGTAAATTAGAGATCGAGGTGCAAGAAGTTAAACATTTGCAAGAATTTGTGAACATCAAGGGTATTATCTAATGATCTTTCCTCTATCTATGGCATATCTTGTTGTTTTTAATATTATTGCTATGAATTTGATAGGCTAGATCTTGTGTTAAGGTGAAGGGGGGTTTCCCTCGATCTGCATGTGTTGAATTATTACATCCTTTTATTTAATTCATGATCTATGTGTTGTGTTATTGATTGATTGACGAATTGATGAACCATGGTCGGGTTTTGATTTTCAGTGTGGGAAATATCAGTGCAATCGAGAGATAATATGGTATTAGACCCAATAGCACAACTAGAGATTAAATTGTAGGTTGAGATACGATTGATTTGACCTCTAAAAAAATAAAGGACGAAACTTTGTGGACTTTAATGCATTACATTCTATTAGACTCTAAGCTAGAGATAGTTAGGGCCATAGATATGTAATAGGGTGGTTTTGGCTTGGGAAAGCACACCACTTTCTATCCTTGTTGGTATGATTGATTATGATTGTTGAATTATTTTGTGATGTGATATTCAATTACATATGAGGATCGGGGGCGATGAACTGGAACCTTAGCTCTTTTATTTACTTGAGTCACTTGAGTGCTATTTTCCTTTCTTTTTAGCTTAGTTAGTTATTTAATTTATTTTAGCTTACAATTTATTATTTCATATCATCTCGTAGTCTAGACATAGCTAAGTTCTATCATTGTCCTAGTGGTCATTCACCAATTCTTGTGGGATCGACCTTGACTACTACTCCGAACCCGTGCACTTGTGGGTAGGAACGTGTCATGTGGCAGTCGCCGATGGAGGCACAAGGTAGCGCTAGTGGTGCATAGGGGTGTAAAATGGCAGCTTGAGCTACCCACTTTACACTACTGGGGAGAGGAAAGAAAGGGGAAGGATAGGAAGGGAAGGGGTTCAGTAGGTGTAGGAGATGTAGGGAAGAGGTAAGGATAGTGGCACGGCTTAGCGGTGGTAGCAATAGGGTTTGAAGTGGCGATAGGAGAAAGGGAGGCAAGGGAAATAAGGCCAGAAAAGAGAGGGAATAAGAGCATAGGGGCTTCTATAGATGTAGGGAAGGAGGAAGAGGACAAAGGAGGGAGTAGGTGACTATCAGCTAGCGGTGGTAGGCGGTACTACTACACAGGTGAGGGAGAGGGATGTGTAGGGGTGATAGAGTGTTTTAGGTTTTTGGAAAGTTTATGGTTAATAATTAATAGTAATAGTAATAATAATAATAATTAAATTAATTTTATTAATTTAGAAATTATTATAATTTATTTTAGGTTATTTAATTAAAATAGTTTTTAATAGCTATGTCCTTGTGTCATTTTTATTGTCATAATAATTATTGTCATTGTGAGCTTGTGACTCGTATTTGGTGGGTATTATAACTTTGATTGGTGTGTGAAGTGTTTCGAAGGAATTTGAAGTAGAATTATGAGTTGTGCTGGAAAGATATGAAACTTTGACCTTAATGCAACCAGAATTTGGAAAAGTATTATACATGAAAGTTGTATATATTTCTGCTATCTTTCCAACGCATTAAGAATTAGCTCAATTAGAGGTTAAATGAAGAAGTTGTGGCTAACATACTAAAGATTGTCAAAGTTGGAAAGAAACATGAGGGCCCGTGATTAGTATAAATACCATGCGATTAGAACCCTAATTAGCATAGTGCCATCATCTTCTCTCCTATTAAGTTCTCTTGTAATTCCTTAGTGAATTGAGTGATTTAGGTGAGGATTTCTTTAATTCTCTTTGTAATCACAATTACTACACATTAATAAGATCGTATCTTTCCTTTATCTATGTTATTGAATGTTTTTCTCTTCTCAATTATTGTATGTTCTAATTGATTCCAATCAGATCTTGTTTTTTTTGAATTGGTATATATCCCCAAAAAATTGGTATTAGAGCGCAGGGTTCATGTTCGGAATGTCTACAAGATTTGATATAGAGAAGTTTTTTGGGAGGATATTGTGTCATACCCCTTGGTTTTACGTGGATAATTTTTTCGCTAAGATTAGTGATGTTTCTAATATGCCTACCCCTAATACCTTTAGAATTTTAGAAGCTAAAGCTTAAAGAATCTTCAATCTTGCTTTCCGTTATTTACAAAGACTCTTAGCTAGCACTGTTTTTGGTCGGGGGGATAGTATAGGGGTAGTTCGGTCCATTGAGATCTTCTTCATTAATTCCATGCTAGATCATACCCAAATTGACACTGTTTACTTTCTAGCTAAACAATTTAAGAGGGTAGTAACTCTAAGTAGGGAGATATTGTCATTGGTGGTTTGATTAAAACAATTTATATAACTATGGAACTTATCATACTAGATGACAAGCCAATTGAAGCCATGAGCACCTATATCAACATTGAACATTATCATTTAGCGCATCTCATTGAACATAGGGGTAATTTGTGGTATCTTTGTGATCAAGGGTGCACTCATTTTCCTTTACCTAATCCTACTAGGACTAACCCTTTAAACAAAAGAAATTGGCAACCCTCAGATGATGAGGTTGCTCCTGCCCCTCTTGCTATTGAGCATCCTTACTCCCCTCATGGTAAGCAAGCCCCACCACCACCTCCTCCTCCCCGTTCGCATGCTAGATCATCATCATCTTCTTCTTATGTCCCCAATTGGCACCTCTAATTTCCAACTCAAGTATTCTCCCAGTTAGATTCCCTTCGTACTACTTAAGATCAAATGATGGAGATGATGAAAACTCTTTATGAGTTTCATCTTGGGACTAGGTAGGAACCACCTCCACCTTCATAGATCCTTTCTCATTCCTCTCTTCTTTTTCATGGGTTAGTCCATTTGGGATAATAAACAGGGGGATGTGTAATACCCCGTTTTTAGAAAACCCTAATAAGTTTAACTGATAATTATGTGTATTACTTATAATAATTATTAAAGGGTGTTTGTACTAAAAATATTATTTATATGTGTAATATTATTATGACTTAATAGTTACAAAATTTTATTAGGCTAAAATATGCTAGAGGGTGCGTATTAAAATTTAAACCTAGGTTTAGGTAGTAACGGGTATTCGTTTTGCCACATAAGCCTATTTCGGTAGCTGGATAATTTTAACTCGGATACTTTGCCTACTTTTGTACCCAAATAAATTACCTCTACCCTATTATATTTTCTCATCAATTCCCAGCTCTTGCGATTGTGGGTTGGGTTTGAAAATTTTACCCGATCGTAGCCTCCCTCCTCTCCCTATATGCGTGTATGTATATGTATAAATATACCTCATTTAATACACCAAAAATGCCTCCTTATTCCGCTAATTTCCTGTCAAAAAACCCACCGAAACACCCTCTTTCTTTCCCCTCCTTACCGTCGCAAAAACCGCCCAGAAACACACCTAAAAACCCCCCTTCAGTAGCCATTGTCCCATTACTTCCACTACCATTGGAAAAAGCTTCCATTCCCTCACCTTTAGCTGCAACAAAACTCACCAAAATACCCCTTGCTGTAGAAAAACCACTAGTTCCTACCCCCAAGCTTTGGCAAAAACCAACCAAAAACACCCCCAAGGTTCAGTAAAAACCAAACGAAAACACCCTTAGCTTTGGAAAAAATCACTATTCCCTACACCCCCTTTCAACAAACCTCACCGTTCCCTACCCCTCTTTCGACCCTCCTTGACGTTGCCCATTCCCTATCAATGACAGTTTGTGCCGTTGCTAACCTTCTTGGTCGGCGACCCATTTCTTCGAACTCAATTTGGTATTTCCCCTTTATTTTCCTTTCCATTACCTTAAACCTTCATTTATTATATTATTAATTCTAATTATGTTTTTTTAATTGTTCTTAGGTGATATTCCAAAAGTTTCAGAAGAAGCAGATTAGGATAAGCGTGTTTAGAGATCGAAGCCTTTATTAGTAAGGATACTAGTCGATATTTTAGATTTTGTTTTAAATGCTTGTATGATTATGTGTGTTATTATGTTATTGTTATTAAACTATTAAAATTCATGTTTTTTATGTATGATAAATTAATATGAATTATATTATAGGAAGGAAGTGAGAATAATGAAAGATATGCTGATATAATGATATTACGCTAGGATGTATTTTTATGGATGAGTATAAATTATGGGAGAGTAGTATGGGCCTAATGAGTTATTATAATTGGGAAATAATTATATTTAAGATGTATTTATATAAAAGGAGGATTTGGAAATAATGATATTGAGGACATGGGATTTTCATAAAATAAGGATTATCGGCTATTTTTAAGGGCATTTTTTTCAATATGGGTTAGTATAAAATTTTGGTATTTTAATGTGTTAGATGGATTAAAATATGATAATAATATCATGTGAAGTATTTGGGAGTCATTATAAAGGTTATAAGTTCTTCAGATGAAAAAATAGCATAATTTGGGAATAGTAGCCTTAAAATTGTAATGTTAATATCACATGTATATAATGTTAGATTTAGGCCACAAATTTCAGATATACTGTTAATATGGGTATTTTAAATATGTATATTTAATTTGTTAATTATATGATTCTTTTGGGAGAAGTTATGACTTACATGTGAAATTAGGGTTTTGGGAGCCTTATGACTAGTGACTTTGAGATAGGGCTATTATCGTATGTGTAAGAAGTGGGAGTTAGACCTTTAATTTTTAATATGTTAATAATGATATTATTTGAGGAAGATATACTACATTTGGTGGACAAATAATCAATATGGAAGGAGTTATGTGTAAATTTTGAATTTAGGGTTTCTGGGGAAAATGAGCATCTTAATATTTGAGAACAGTCTTGGTATATATATATTGATGCCTCACTTACATTAATTATGTTTCTTACTCATAAACCAATCATGAAGAAGACACTAATCATTTAAAGTGAAAGATCACGTGAGCCGGACCGAGGTGTTTTATGAGTTCGTTCCTCTAGCTTAATAATAGTGGCTAGGTGCGTTTTACCTTGGGAAGTGCATTAGACTATTCTACTAGTTTAAGAATAGTTTGGCCTAATCTCAATGTGAAAGATAATATGATTCTAAGATATGTAACCAATGATTAAGACACTAATCACTTACAGTGAAATATTACGTGAGTTAGGATCAAGGTGTAGGACTCCGTTCCACTGGCTTAATAATAGTGGTTAGACGCGTTATGTCCTGGGAGGTGCTTTAGACCATTCAACAAGTTTAAGAATAGTGGCTAGGAGCGTTTTTACCTAGGAGGTGTAAAGTTCGTTCCACCTGCTTAATTATAGTGGCTAGGAGCATTTTACCTTGAGAGGTATTTCATACCGTTAAACCGGTTTAAGAATAATGGGGTCCTTGAACTCAACATAAATAAAAGAATGGGTTATATCATATTTAAATATTATGAATCCGGACTAGTAATTACCTTGTGTTGATTCTTGTATCTTGCATGTATGCTACTTTATGTTGTGAATGTGTGTAATGATTTATTTTCCCAATTTTGACTGTATTGTTATGCCCTATTTTGAATTAGTAAAGGGTATGGTTATCTAAATATCTTTATCTCTCTTTGGACTCTTAGTCCTCTGTTTTTACTATATATTCCCTTCTCTCTATTTTGTATCTTGTATCACATTGGAATCAAGTACCTTCTATGCCTGATTCCTAGGTATAAGGTTACTTTTGCCTTGCACTCGACATAGACTAGGGATAAGGAGTGTCTCTTCTATGTTGGATGTGGCGTGACACCCCTACGTTTTGTGTTTTGGCTTCTGCTATTAACTTTTGAAAACAAAAATTTTGAAGTTATGAAATTTGTGGGTGTTATAGGATGCACTCTTGGTGGTATAAATAGTTGATCTTAGTTTTTGTTGGTGTGGTTTGCATGTCTTTTTATTATTTCTTTCTTTGTTTGCATTGTTATGACTTGTTTTTAGTTTGTTCAACTTGTTTTCTATTTATGTGATCTTGTGTTGGTGTTGTGTAAAAAACACAAAAAGAAAAATAAAAAATCTTTCTAAAAAAGAAGTGTTAGATTTGATTTATTTATTCATTGGGTAAGCAAAGTAATGGGACTAAATCTTTTGACAAAGGCTATTTTTAATTCGTAATAACTGATTTGATGACCATCTCGCAAACCTTAAAAATAGAAATTGAGATTGTGATAGTGGTGAAGGAAAGAGAGTTAGAATGGTTAGGAATCAATCCATGCATTGATTGTGAATGAGATGAAATGGAATTCAAAATTGGTAGACATAACGTTGTAAGCACTTGAGCCTAATCTATGGATATTGTTTATCCAAAATATATATTTTTCTTTTGTGTGTATTCTCCAATGATATGGGAAACTAGAAATTACCATTAGTTCTCTTCAAGAGCACATAGAACTTTAGGATATTTGAAAATGATAGAGACCCTCTTCTTTCTTCGTTAGCTACAAGACCAAATGACTTATCTTGAAAATTATTATCCACTGCATAATTCCTTTGAACCTAAAGCTTTATTCTATTGATCCATCATTTGTTAACAACTAATCTCCATATGTATTTTCCTTCCTTACTCTATGACTAGCGGGATAATAGATTTTGAAGGACAACATTTGTTTTGTTGATAAGGTGAAATCTAAGCATGGGGTGTGTATATCATAAAAATAGTGAACGAAGTAGCTAAGAATCTTAAAAAAATGGGAGACGGGAATTCGTTTGTATAAAGGAAAGAAAAAAAGGTAAAAGAAAAAAAAGGATAAGATAACCTAAGTTGGGTATTCCTATTTTTAGGTACTAATCTAGTGTCCACATGAGAGGAGGTGTGGGGTTTTCTTACTTCAAGACTGAGGCCATTTCGGTAAGGCTACAATAATAGCTAGGGCCCTATGTTTATGTGATTTTGTTATATGTTAAGTGAATACCTACATGAAACGTTACATGTTATAGGGTTGTTTATGCAGCTTGGCTTGTAAGGATCTAACGTAAGAATATGTGTAGGCATGTCTATGTTGGTTCATGTGCTGATGTGAAATCCTATTATGTGACACTACATGTTTTGGGGATTGTTGAGACTTATTGTATTTTAAACTATGAGGCTTAGGTAGGGTTTTGGAAACATAGGGGTATGTTGGTCAATATTGTAGAAAATGGAATATGGGGAAACCCTAGGGAAAAAAGTTGGTTAAATATCCTTTATAAGAAGTTAAATAATAATTATGGTAATTATAAAAGTGGATTAGAGCAGATATTACATGGAGAGGGTTAACCATGCATAGGGTGAGTCAAATTTAATATGGTCTATATCTAGGGGTGACTAAGTGAGGGATGGTGGTTAAGAATGGTTATAAGGGGACATGATGGTATTGTTTGGGTAGTTGGAAATAAATGGGGGATTCCTTAGATGTTAGGAGATAGGAGAATACTAAGTGGGTGAAACTAGGGTTTTGGTTGTACATTACTCTAATGGTAGGCCATTATCACATGTAGGAAATGGGGGAGTTGGGTTGGGCCTCTAAACCATGATGTTGAATATGTTGTGGGAGATTATGTGTTAAGTTTGATGGTTAGGTGGGATAAGTAGGAGTAGATACAACTACTAACGGGAAATTAGGGTTTCAAGAGGAGTCATTTTGGGAGGTTGTTATCATATGTGCGAAATGAAGGAGTTAGGCTACAAAACTATAAGGATGGATAACCCTGGTAATATAAGCATGGTTGTGGGATTTTAGGGCTAAATAAATAGTAGAGATGGGGTTAGGCCCATTTGGGCTAAATTAGGGTTTTGAGGAGTAACCATAGGGGCCAATTGTTATCATATGTGAGGAATGGGGGAAATAGGCTATGAATCATGAATAAAAGGATTTTTGATGGCATGTTTTGGTTGTTTGATAATTTGGGAACTAAAAGGATTATTAGAGGGTGTGGATATCTTAGACTTAGGAAATTAGGGTTTCTAAGGGGCTAGGGTTGGCTTGGGGTGATAGTAGATCAGAAGTCATGCCGGGTTGTGCATGATTGTATGTGGTATCTAAACAAACAAGATACTAATAACACACTAATCACTTAAAGTGGAAGATCACTTGAGTCAGAACCAATTATACCTTATATTTATATACCGGTTCACCAATGAGAATAGTGGCCACGAGCATGTTGCCTTAGGTTATATTATATTTAATAGTCCACCAGTAAGAATAGTGGGGATCTCGAGCTAAAAAAATGAGACCCGTAGACAATGATAACCTATGTAAAAACACTAATTACTTACAGTGGAACACCACGTGGGTCAAGGCCGATTATACCTTATATTTATATATTGGTCCACCGGTGAGAATAGTGGCTAGAAGCATATTACCCTAGGTTATATTATATTTACCAGTCCAGTAGTGAGAATAGTAGCCAAGAGCATACTGCTTTGGGTGGTATTATATTTACCGATCCACCGGTAAGAATAGTGGTCAGGAGCATGCTACCTAGAGTTGTATTGCATTACCGGTCCACTAGTAAGAATAGTGGCTAGGAGCGTGCCACCCTCGGTTGTTCTATATTTACCAGTCTGACAATGAGAATAGTGAGGTCCCTTAACCCACATGGATATAATTTAAGAGATGACTAATTATGACACTAGTGGCTTGAGTCCAGACACTAAGAAATGAACTATTGTAACTTGCTTATGTGCATTTATATCTTGTTGTAGTATTATGAAATGCTATATTCCTACTTGAATGTATTATTACCTTGCTCAGTACATAGCGTACTGATCACCCCTTTTATGGGTGATGCTTAATCTCATGAGCAATGTCCCCTTTTGAGTCCGTGTAGTTGACTAAGGATGCCCTAGATAACTTTGCTACTTACGATGACATGATTGGTGCAGAGTGATGTGGTAGTTACCCAGGGTTGGGGCTCAGAGAGATTTTCATCCAAATATTTACTATTTTAGTTTTCTAGATTAATTTTTTATTATAGTTGAACAATGTTCTATATTTCAGTATTCTCTTGACAGCAAAATTTAACCCTTATTATGTCATGAATACTTTCCATGTTGTGTTTATTATGGTTGCACCTATTTCTACTATGCCTTGTAGTTAGTACAAGGATGGCATGGATCTAGACTTAAACCAATTGCGGTGGTAGCACTCCCTCTTATGGTGTATGTTTTAATGTTTAAAATGAAAATTTTTAATGGTAATCTTTGGGGGTGTTACAAGTTAATATCAGAGCAATGGTTTTGATAATTGGGCTTTGTTTCCAGGAAACTTGGTTACAACAATGTATTTCTAGGAAAATTCTTGCCAATAAACCTAGATCCACTAGTGAGGAAACATAATGGGTAGGCTAGGAGAACCCTAAAGGGGGGGGGGAACGTGTGAATAGAATTTAGTGAACTAGAAGGTTCAAACCTAACCCAACTCTTATTTTGCAGCTAGCTAATTCAAGATGAACATATGGGTTGGGTGCCTTGAGGAGGCCTTTATGTAGTTTGTATAGTGCCACCCCTACCCCACTTCATCGTCGAGAGGGTGGCAGGGAGGACTGGTAATAGAGGTTCACTAGTCACCACCCTCCGTTATATATCGGTGAGGAGGACCACATGTATCTTGGAGGGGTGGATCCAAGACATAGACCACACCTTTGAGGCAATTGATTGTCCCTCGACTCGTTAGTATGGCATCATCGAATTCTTCCTCAAAGGTATTGCAAATGCTTGGTGGTCTATGTCTTGAAATGTCCTAGGAGGCTTTCAAGACTGCCATACATGCTCAATTCTACCTGGAGAGCTTGAAAAAGGATAAGCTTAAGAAATTTGTGCAGCTCACTTAGGGAGGCATGATGGTGAGATAGTACTATGCCCAGTTCACTGAGCTTCTAAGGTTCACTCCAGGTATAGCATCCATCAAGTCGACCATGGTCTACCAGTTTGAGCAGGGGCTACATTTCAGTATCCTCCCAATGATAGGGATAATGACTTTCCCTTACTTAGCCACTATATATGAGTGTGTGTGCATCTCAAGCCCCATGGTTTATGAGCAGGCATCAATCTTAGGGAGGAGAAGGCTAAAGATCTAGGGTTTTAGAAATAGGACCCAACATCAAGGAGGCGGATCCTTAGAACATCAATAGAGGGGTCTAGTTAGGAACTAAGGGCCACCGAGGGGTTTTTCCTATAGACTTAATGGTGGGAACCAGCCGGGATGTGATTGTGGGGGCATACCATTGCATTACAAGATTTTTGGCAGACTAAGTCAATAATCCTTCAAACATTAGAACCAGAGGAGCTTCCATCAGCCCTCGGGATATCAGTTCTAATAGAGCAGACCATTAATGCCACATCAGTAGGACTAGCAGCAACATACCTACCAAGCACCGCCTCAGTAGTTCCAGTAGAGGGCACCTGCCCCAGTTGGTGTAGAGAGTTGAGAGATTAAGGGAATATAGCAAGGATCTTGTCCTTTTCCTTAAAGAGGTGGTTAGGCTTAGGGTAATAGAGGATACCAAAGGAACTATAAGGGAGGTCAGTCTAGTAGACGCATGAACATCATCAGCCAAGTTGATGTGTACTCAAAGTGGAGGGAAGAGTTAGATCAATGACTATTGTTTAGTTATATCAATCACAAGTTTATGTAGCTGAAACACTTGGTTTAATGTTGATTAAAGTGATACAAATTCTACGTTCAGGCTGTACTTCTTTGAAGATTGAAGCTGGTTTTCAATGTTCAAATGAATGAGATCAATGGAAGAAGGAATGCCCCGATATTTCCTTGATCAAAGGAGGCTAAAAAGAGAGGATAAAATTCAAGCCTTGCTGTGTTAAATTTTGCTCAAAAATTTCTATATATCACTTCTATTCCATGCGTGTACAAGGGTATATATATAGGAGGAAGTAGCCAGCCTTAAGATTAAACCAGCCGAGATTCCTACCTTAATTCAAGCCCATTATCCTACTTGAATTAAGCCCAAATAATACCTAATGTTAGTCATTAATATCATTTGGAAAATGATATTAATGACTAACATTACAAATCCATACAATTAACTATGATACATACATGAAATTACATCAAATCCTAACTTATATAAAATACACTTAGGGTTTACAATAAGTTAATACAACTAATGATAATCATCACCATATCTTCTTATTGTAAAGTATCATCCTATGTATGCCATAGTCTTGCATGCTTTGAATACTTGTACACTTTAAGGTGTATTAACATCTTCTTCTTGCAAATATGTAACATACCTACAAGAACAACTTGAATTGTTTTCAACACCAATTATAGACAAATTATCAAGAATATTTAATATGATAGGCTCCAATATTAATAAAGCTAATTATTCCTTACCTTGAGAATCAAGATGAATATGATAATCATTAGATACTCCTACATCACAAGTAGAGGCTGATAGAAAGTTGGATGTGATTACGGGTATGTTTACCATCCTTTCTCTACTAATACATGTATTTATCAATTTGGGTGCCTCTTTGTCTTTCATGTGTACTATATTTTTTTCTAGAGATGAACTGTCACCATCTGCTAGAGTAGCTATATTTGTGACGTTACCATCGAGAGATAGGATTGATTGCACTAGGATCTACTATGAGGTGGCCTTTTCAATAGGCATGGCACATTGCTATGCTTATTATGGTTGCACCTATTTCTACTATGCCTTGTAGTTGGTACGAGGATGGCTTGGGGCCAGACTTATACCAATTATGATAGTAATACCCTCTCTTATGTTTTATGTTTTTACGTTTAAAATAAAATTTTTCAATGGTGATTTTTGGGGGTGTTACAATATTAATAAAAACAAAATAGAGAACAGAGACTTAAGATGGAGGGATAAATAAGGTCTTTGGTGAATCCCTAGATATTACACTTACAAATGCCACATAAGGTATGAAATTTTAAGATAAAACACACAAGATTTTATAGTATGATCTGTAGATTATACACTACACTAAAAGAGGGAGATTTGGCATAAAGATCTCAAAAATAAGGCAACTAAGAGATCCTCTCATATTCTAAAATTTCTAACACGTATAGAGTGTGTAAACAACTTTTGTTACAACTTGAATAAACTCATCTAACTAGGGTTGAAAGTGTTTAGAGTACAAATTAATTAGTTTTCTAACAAATTGCAACTTAGTTTAAGTCTAAACAAGTGAAAAGTTAACTTAATACCTCATACTAGCCCCTTTGTGTGTATCCTCCCCCCATACCCTTCAAAATATGATTTTAGTTGAATTAGGAGGACATGGCTATTAATCAAGCTATAAACATCATTAAAAGTGAAACAAGGGCTATATCCTTTTACATGGGTTGTGAATAAGTACAAAAAATGAGGGGGAATTTATCAAAAAAGTGTTGTTAAAGAACCATTTCATTTAGGCTTGCCAAGGCTAGTCCTTCCTTTCCCTTTATGCAGAAGGTGATGACCATGGTAGTCCTCACGGGCTACTACAAATGAGATAGGTGGTTATGGTGGCTATGAGCTAGTGTGGAGTTGAGAGCTAAGCCACAAAATAAGTTCAATAAGTATTGCCTTGGTGGATGTTGTACATGGCTTGCATTGATAAAGATGGTGAAAAAAATTATTTGCAATTTAGTTATTAATATTCCCAAATGAAAAGGGTTTTGCTTCCTTCATATTAAAGAATATTAGTAACTAAATTATGGTTTTAGGAAAAGGATACTCCTACATCATCCTCTCCCTCTTGAGAAGGGTGGTTCATATTGTAACACCCCCAAATTTAGGAACTTAAAACTTTTGTTTTAAAGAGCTGATTATCAAAGCTAAAACACAAAACATAAGGGTTCCATGCCTCATCCAACATACAAATGGCACTTCCTATACCTAATATATGTCGGGTGGAAGGATAAAGTAACCTCATATTGATGAATCAGATGTAGGAAGCACTTGATTCCATCATAATATAGGATACGAAATAGAGAGAAGGAATTATGTATTATGAAAATAGAAGACTAAGAGTCCATAAAGAGACAGATATATCTAGATAACCTTACCCTATACCAACCTAATTAGTGCTCACCAAAGGTAAGCATATTTAAAGTATTAATCAATAATCATCTGAAAAACAACATGGATCTACTTTTGGGATTGAGTAAAACACATGAAAAAGATGATCAATATGTTATATACTGAGTAAGGTGACAATATAGCTGAGAAAGGGTACAAATGTATAATTCATATAGAAGAATGAGTAAACACAATAATATAAGATTTTTCCAAAATTCCATTAGTAGGTATAACCTCAATCCAATTCTTATTTATGCTTAGTTCAGGACCTTGCTATTCTAAATCAGTGGAATGACATCAACAATATACAACCTTAAAGCAAAATTCTCCTAGACACTATTGTCAATCAGTGGAACGGTATCAATAATATGTAACCCTAAGGTATAAATCTCCTAGCCACTATTCTCATACGACAAAACAGATAGGTATAACTAGTTCTAACTCATGTTATCTTTCACTTTAAGTGATTAATATATTATTAATAATTATTATCATTATGACCCCACTATTCTCAATCAATGCAATGGTATCAATATTATACAAACCTAGGGCAAAGTGCTCTTGGTCACCATTCTTATCTGGTGGAACGAATGTGTGTAACCTATCTTGACTTGTACTATATTTTATTTTAAATCAATAATATCTTATTTATAATTGGTTATGTCATATTGTAATAAAATATATATATTCAAAATTGTAATTTATGTCAATAAAGCACAACCACATAGTTATCAAAATCGTCATCAAGGAATAACTTCATAATTTCCCTAAGAAATCGTAATTTCACATTATAAGTATAACTTCTTCTATATTGATCATTTATCCACCAATTTTATCAAATAGTAATCAAATTTTATTACTATGAACATATCTAAAAATCAGGATCTAACTTCAATGCCTTCCACGTGCGATAAATAGCCATATCTCAATAGTTACTATTTATAACCCCTAGGAAATTCTAATTTCACAAGTTAGGTATAACTTTTTTCATAAGATTCATATAATCACCAAATTTAATATGTATTCCCAAAATGTTAATATTAACAACATATCCGAAAAAAATGGTATAAATCTAACATTTTACACATGTTATAATAATACCACCAATAGGGTCATTACTCCCAATTTAAGACATATTCTTATTTTATTTAGGCTTAGGTCATTCTTAATTACTCCAAACATTTCACATGATATTATTAGCACATTTTGAACGATATAAAATAGTAAAATACCAATATTTTCATGTTAAACACATATTGAATAAAATGTCCTTAAGGATAGCCAAACGTCCTTATTTCAAAAAACTATATATGTAGGATATCATTATTCTTATATCCTTAATTTAATATGTCACCATAAATCTCAAAGTTATTCATTTTCCAATTACCATACTTATTCAAACCCTCATTATCATAATATATATCATGCTAATTCACTTAGGGCTTAGAACATAAAGGTTATTGTAGAAATATCGTATAAAGACATGCTCCTTAAACTTTACTTACTCTCCACCATATTGTCTACTTTATCGTATCATAAAATTAAAAAAAATGAATTTGACAACATAATTATAACAATATGATAATACACATGATCATACATAACAACGAATAATATTCTTACTGAAAAGGACATTAGTCTCTAAGCATGTATAACCTATCCCACCTCCTCCAAGACCTTTAGAAAATCAACTAAGAAAGAATGATAAAAATACAATTAGAACTTCGGGATAATACCAAAGAAAGGCTAAGGTAATAAAGAATAAAATAATAGAGAAAAATAAAATCACATGGCTCTAAGGTGTATTAGTGGAACTTTGTGTAACAAGGGGAAGGGGAATGGAAACAAGTGTTGAAGTTAACAGAGTATCAATAACACTAGCTCTTGTTTCTAGTGGTAAGGAAACAACAACTATGGATGTTTCTCAAAGGGATTGAATGGAAATGGAGGAAAAAGGTGAGGGGAAGGTTGTGGTGGTGGAAAATAAAGCAAAGGGGGAGGTTTTGGTGGTGATAATTGATGGTTAAGTGTGGCTTCTATGATGACGGTTAGTTTTGAAGGGAAATGAATAACAAGGAGGGATAGTGCAAGGGAGAAAAGAACTACAGATAATGACAATGTAGGTTTCTTATGGTGATTGTGGCAACAATGAGGATGATGAAGGGGAGAAAGAAAGGCGTTGTGGTTGCTACTACTCTTCAATAGAAATTGAGGGAGGAAAGGAGGTGGTTAGGGAATTAAATGAGGTTGCATACATAGGATACATACATACATGTTGTGGAATAGCATGGATTGAAAGGATCCAAAACAAATTGGAATTAAGAAGATTATGAACAATTGAGGATTCAATTACAGAATATAATAATTGAAGGGAAAATAAAGATCTTTATTTGTGCTCTTGTGTAATGACAAGATGATTAAATTAATAAATCAATCAATTATACATATTTACAATTATCTAATCAATGGAGAATTTTATGGAGATGAAGAAGAAGTTAGGTTACACGATTTGATAGATAAGGTTATCTCATATCTCTTCTATATTAGAAAAAACCTTATGGGGTAAAACAATATGTCTTAGAAATAAATGAAAATATGGTCCATATTTAGGAAATACGGGACTCTCATGTTAGTTTCCTTACTCTCGGCTTTTTGTCCAAAAACACATCAAAATAATCTATGAAAAAACATAGTCCATATTAATAAACATGGGACTCCCGTGATTCTCACATATCCCAAATGTTAACCCCAAACTTCTCCTCTACTTGTAAGAACCAACACAATCTTATGTTGTGCTTCAAATATCCAGCCAAATCTCACAGTTCTCAACCTTGATGTAGTATTTATGACGCGTAACTTGTAAATACCTCTACAAATAACCCTGGCCCAACAAAAGGCCACATAGCCTATGAACACCAATAAAGTTCAAGAAAAACTCAAAATTACCTACAATTAGTGGCTCTATTAACATATCGGCTGGATTCTTCAAAGTACCCACTTTCTCCAACACAATATTTCCTACAAAAACAGTTTCCTGAATAAAGTGATGTCTAATGTCAATGAGCTTCATTTGATGATGGAAAGTATTTTGATTCTTTGCTAAATAGATGGCACTCTAACTGTCACTATGAATAACAGGAGCACCACAACTCTCGTAATAAGCCACTCTCGTAATAAGCCACTAAGCCACACAGCTTCTTGAAAAGCTTTTGTCATAGCTATATACTCTACCTCAGTAGTGGATAAGGCCATCACCTCCAACAAGAAAGACCTCCAACTAATTGTTCAACCACTAAAATAGAAAATATATACACTAGTGTATCTCCTTTTATAAAGGTCTCAACATGATCAGAGTCCATGAATCTAGCAAGCAAATCAACAAATTTCCCATACTCAATACAAGTTGATGTTTTTACCTTCAAGTATCTGAGGATCCACTTCACTGCTTGCTAGTGAGCCTACTCAAATTTTCCATATATTATCTCACAACACTAATAGCTTGAGCGATATCAGGCCAAGTACATACCATAGCATACATGATACAACCAACAACATTCGAATATGGAACAGTCACCACAAAATACTCTTTCCCTTTGGATTTGGGACAATCCAAAGCAGACAATCTGAAGTGAGTAGCCAACGAAGTTCTCTCCATCTTGGTATCCATCATATAGAACCTCTTAGGCACCTTATTCATATAGGACTCTTATGACAAGTACAAAAGCTTCTACTCATGGTTTTTAATAATCTCTATACCAAGAATCCTCTTTGTTGATTCAAGATCCTTTATCTCAAACTCATTCTTCAGCATTACCTTCATCTTATCAAGATCACACATATCTTTTTCTCTAACAAGAATGTCATCAACATATAGAAAAAGATACTAAAAGGAGCCACCCTCCATCTCTTTTAAGTACACATCCATTATTCTCACTCTTAGAGAAACCATGTTCAATCATAAATTAATCATATCATTTATACCATTATCTAAGAGATTGCTTGAAGCCATACAGTGACCTATTCAATAGGAACACAAGATCATGCATCCCCCAACCATAAACCCATCAGGATGTCGCATATAATTCTCCTCCTCAAACTCCTCATGCAAAAATGCAATTTTAACATCCAACTCCTCCAACTCAAAATCATGTATAGCCACAAATACAAGCAAGGTACGAATACAAGTATGTTTAACTATAGGATATAATACCTCATTATAGTACATGCTTGGAATATGAAAAAATACACGTGTAACTAAAGGAGCCTTGTATTTAACAATCTTTCGACCCTTGAAGCTCCCTGTTTGAACTTATACACCCACTTGCAATAGAAAATCTTTCTCTTCTTGGGTTCCTTCACAAGTTTCCATGTCTCATTATTTAATAAGTACTACATCTCTTCCTCTATAGTAGCACACTACTCAGTAGAATAAGTACTCTCAATAGACTCTGAGAATGATGCTGGCTCATACACACTAACACTAATCTGTACACCAGATAAACCATAGCCAACCAATTTCTAATAACCATACCTAATTAGAGGCTTGAGAATCCTCTTTGATTGACCTATAGCAATGCCCCTTTGCTCCACCTACTACTTGGATACACCCACTTTAGGAATATTAGATTTATCAAAATTGTCTCTACCATCTAACTCAACCTCAACCTCTACTTGGCCCAAAGCATTATCCTGCTCCACCTCCTTAAAGACATAATCATAAGACTAGATCTTCTAGAGGAACATGGAATCATTGAAGGTTACATCTTTGCTGGTTAAGAACTCAGATGTGGGTGGGTCCCATAGCTTGTAGCCCTTCACTTCGAGTGTAAATTCCAAAAAGATACACTTCTTAGCTCGAGGATCAATTTTACCACCACTCACATAAGTATAAGCAGGGAAACCAAATACATGCAAATCAAAGTAATTAGCTGGCATACCAAACCATAAATTCTCGGGTGTCTTCAACTTTATGGACTAATTTGGTGACTTATTCACCAAGTATACTGCCATGTGAACCACCTTAGCCCAAAATTCTCTACCTGACCTTGTCTATGATAACATACATCGAGAATTATCCAATAGGATTATGTTCATCTACTCAACATCCCCATTCAGCTATGGTCTCCTAACACAAGTATGTTGTCGCACTATCCCATGGTCTTGGTAGAAATTAGTGAAACTCTGCTAAATAAACTTGAGACTATTATATGTCCTAAGACACTTAAATTTCTTCTCAATATACTTCTCCAACATGTTCTCCCAACATTTGAAAATACCAAACATATCATTCATATGCTTTAAGAAATAAATGTGAGCAAGTATCATAAACCACCTTTGGAGGCCACTTTCGCTGGACCCCACAAATCTGAATGGATATACTTAAGAGGCCATCTCCTATTATGCTAAGCTATGGAAAATCTAACCCTCTTCTACTTTCTAAACACATAGTGCTCACAGATGTCCTAGTACCGGTACTTTATCCATCCAGCATCCCCTCTTAGAGAGCCCAATGAGTCCCTTCACACTCATGTGTCCCAGTCTCATATGCCAAAGTCTCGTAACATCCAAGTCTAACAACGTCAACCATGTCACAATAGCTTTCCCCATAATAGTGGAACCTACCAACTCATATAGTATCCTAACCTGCTTTCCTTTCATTGCCACTAGAGCCCCTTTTGTAACTCTTAGGATAATATCCTCAATAACACATAGGCACCCATTACAATCCAAGGAACTCAAAGATATGAGCTTATTGGTCATCTCTAGGACATGTCTCATTCTAGACAGTGTCTTAACCACACCATCATGCATTCTCACTTTCACCATCCCAATCATAGAAACTTTGCAGGAACCATCGTTGTGCATCAAGATAACTCCATCCCTAGTTACCTTGAATTTCCGAAACCAACTTCAGTTGGGATATATATGGTAAGAACACCTAGAATCCAATACCCATCTATCACTGATCTTGTTCTATCTACCAGTGGCCGCCAACACATCTCCATCACTATCATCATAGGTTACTACAACATCATCCTTTGTACCAAATGACTCAAAATACTTAGCATCGGGCTCCCTATTAGGATAAAACTTCATAATATGCACCTTCTTGTGACACCCATAGTATGTCACATTCTTTTGCCAACTCTTAAACTTTGATCTAGACTTCTTACATTCACTAGACCCCCGTTCATGTGTCCTTCCCTTAGCAAAAATCCCTCACTATGTGAGTCATCAAAAGTACAACTGTCGGTCAACTAACTATCAATTAACTTCTATAGTAGTAGGATAAATTTTACATCCTCAAGGACTAACTCATCCTTCCCATACAAAACAGTCTCATGAAAATGCTTAAAGCTTGTAGGAAAATAACATAAGAACATTATGGCCAAATCTTCATTATCTAATTTAACATCTATATTATACAAATCCTTAAATATAGAGCCAAATTCATCCAAATGACTTATCAAATATTTACCTTCACCTACTTCTAGGTCAGAAATTTAACTCTTCAACAGTAACTGATTTGCTACTAACTTTATCATGTACAATGACTTAAGCTTCAACCATAAGGCAACCTCCATCGATTCCTTTACCACTCTTTGCAATACCTCATTAGACAAGTACAATTGTATGGTAGAGAGGGCATTCAGATCTCCTTCTTCAAACTCTCATTCATCATAGACCCTGGCTTGTTCTAATGACTAGATAACACTTTCTCCAATCTATTCTGAATTAGATTCATCGATTAAACTTTTCAACATAAAATCTTGTACCCATCTCAATTATTAGATCTTTCAAACAACATAGATTTGATACCAAATTATTGCAGAATAGCATGGATTAAAAGGATCCAAACCAAATCAAAATTCACAATATTATGAACAATTAAGGATTCAATCACAAAATAGAATAATTGAGGAAAAATTAGAGATATTTATTTGTTCTCTTTCGTGATTACAAGATAATTAAACTAATCAATCAATCATTTACATAGATTTACAATTCTCTAATTAATGGAGAATTATATGGAGAAGAAGAAGAAATTAGGTTGCATGACTTGATGGCAAGGATTCTCTCATATATCTTTTATAATAGAAAAAATTCTTTTGAGCAAAACAATGTGTTTTGGATGTAAAGGAAAAACATGGGGCTCCCGTGTTAATTTCTTTACTCTTAGTTTTTTTCCCAAAAGCACATCAAAATAATCTATGAGAAAACACCATCTATGTTAATAAACAGATAAACACATGACTCTTATGTTTCTCACAGGTCCCAAATATTAACCCCAAACCTCTCCACTACCTACACGAACCAACCTAATGTTATGATGTGCTTCAAATTCCTAGTTAAAGCTCCAATACATACAACCATACATGCGTTGCGTGTATTAGCAGGGGGAGAAGGGAGATGAAGCATATGGTCAGGAAAATTTTTCAACAAAACATATCAATGTAAGAGGTGGGATGTAATTTTATTATGATGGTGGTAGAGGGAGGTAGGTTATGGAAACATAAAAGAATGTATTTGTTTAGGGGAGTATTCATGCAAGAAGAAGAGGAAGAAGGAGGCTAAGAAGAGAATATAAGAGGAAAAAAATAAAAGGATGAGAAAAAGGAAAAAAGGAAAAGAAATTTAAAGTTAATATTATAATAGGTAATTTGGGTAAGATTAAAATATTAATAATCTAGGGTTAGATTTAGGTTAAAAATATTAATGTCATAGAATAAAGATTAGGATTAGGATTAGGTTTATATTTATATTTATAACTAAGGAATTATGATAAGGTAAAAATATTTGATTTTTTGATATTAGGATAAGGTTAAACTATTAATTACTCAAGATTAAGATTATATAAATTTTGGGGTATTACACATATCTTCAAAAGTTTCATCTTGTAGATAGGGAATTATATCACCCACATTAAATGTATTTGGTATATTTTCCATATATTGTGGTAACTCGAGTTTCTAGGCACTATCTCTAATATCCTTAAGAACTTTGTATGGCATGTCTCTTCCAGGCATTAGCTTGTTTTTCCTTCTGGTGGGGAACCTTTCTTTCCTTAAGTAAATCCATACTAATCCTCCTAGCTTGTATATGTGCTACTTGTGGTGCTTATTTGCCCTCACTTTGTTGAGCTTATTCAACTTTTTAAATTTTTTCCCTTACTTATTTGTGTAGATTTTTTCATTTCTTTGGCCTTTTCCCCTACTTGGAATTTGGTGTGAGAATTTCTAGGGAGAGGTAGAAGGTCAATGGGAGTGGTGGGTTTATCCCATATACTACTACAATTAGGGAGTGATAGGTGGCATATGTTGGTGATATATTATTGGCGAACTCTATATGTAATACCCCATCATAAAACTCTTCAAATTGTATTCAAAATTATGTTGATCTAAAATAAAAGAGTTTTGGTTTTGGAAAGGGCTTGAAACTCTAATAATGGTGTGAATCTTAGGTGCAAAGATCAATGAGTTACCTTAACCAATTGATTTTATTTTGATTTGAATATTTTTCCAATATTTATTAAAACTTCTAATTATAATCTATTTGTGTTAATAGGCATATTTTGGTGCTTTGGGATTATATTTATATTATTTAGATCACTCTATGATTTTCTTTAATTAACATTTCCCCCAAAACACCTTTTGGTAGTTCACACCTTCTATTTTCTCCCTCACTTTACTCTTTCTTCTAAAAGCTATGGCTCCATGTTTGAATTTATACACCTCCTCTCTAACTTACCAACCCACTACTATGCCTCTACCAAGTCACACTCTACCTCCCTTACCTTAATATTGGTTCCCTTACACTTTGGCTGCCCACACTCAACCTAAGTCAGACTTCCAACTTTCCCACTTAAGAATTTAGACCATCACCCTATCCTATACACTCCATTCATGATTCAATTCACTCTTCACCTTCTACATTTGTATATTCTCTCCCTTTTTCCTTGTGAAAATAAGTGTTAGCCATTTTCCACTTTTCTTCCCTTTTCTTCTCTGTTGAGAAAATAGAGGCTTGCTACTTGTTCCTTGTAATTTGGTTGAATTATTATCTTCTCTTTCTTCTCCTAATCTTAGCTTTAGCTTTCCCTTTTTTCACTTAAGCAATTAAAGATTGAGGTTTTGAGAAAGGTTGAAAATTCTAATTTCTTTCTCCTTTGAATCTTTGTTTTTAGAAAAGGTATAGTTATGATATTTTTCTACTTCTTCTATATTTTTTTTATTAAGTTTGAAAAAAAAAAGATTTTTAAAATTTTTTATTTTTTATTCTCTTAATAATTGAGGTATTGGTATACAACCATTACATTGGGAGTATTTTATACTAGAAGAATTACTTAGAGGTAAGGTATTCTTATATTTAATATAAATAGTACCTTTTTTGTTTGTTGTGGTTCTATATTCTTAGTGTATTTTTGTGTTGAGCATGAGCTAATTATATTCTTGGATTCAAATATGTGGTAATGTTTTCTTCTTTAAAGTTTCAAGCATGTTTCGAGTTCCTTGTTACTATACATGATTTTGGTTGTTTTGAGCATGATTTTATTAAATTCTAATATTACCATGTATCCATATGATTATATGTATGAAACATGCCTTTTTATGTGTTTTATAACAAAGAAGCATGTTAGAATTAATATAGTAAAGTTGGGTGAAATTTTGATACATGGACAATGGACTGATTGACTAGTAGTGTGAATATTCACTCAATTTGGAATTTTTGATTGGTTGGTTGTTAGATTAGTCAATTGGTATGATAAACCATTCGATTGGTTCCTATAAGTAGTTTATTAGTTTACCAAACCCATTGAATACCTGCTATGTGACCAAAGTGGTCTGGTCTTTACTTAGATCCATCGACTAGTTTGGTTAAAACCATCAACTAGTTTCATAAAAAAAAAAGTCGATCAATGGGACCAACTTGAAGAATGGTTTGCTGATTTTATTTTCTAGTATGACCAGACTAGTTAACTAGTTACAAGGATCATTCGCCTGGTCCTCCTGTATTTTGCCATATTTGCTTATTATTTATTATTCTTCCTTTAGGCCATCTATATTAATGTTCCTATGTAATTAAAAAAAATTAATAATGATTTCAACCATGTTTGACCTGAATTTAATATGGATCTAAATGATGATATTTTGGGCCTTGAGTGGTTAAGTTTGGTGTCATCTCTAAACACCCAATTGGTAGCTCTTATTCCATGTGATGTGTTTGATGTTATCTCTTGAAAACCAATTTGGATATTAATGGAATTAATTTGTGATTTGTGATATCGCTTGATAATTAATAATGAATGGATTAAGATTTTATTTGAGCTTTTTACTCCAACTCTCAAGGTAGCTAGCCAAGAGTTAGGGGCGGGGTGCCATGTATTTTTATATTTTCACTCAGTTACTATTTTTTTTCTCTATAAGGATATAGTTGGTAGGGGTATGTACATATCTTTGAGGCATAAGATTATACTATGGTAGATTGACATGGCATCAGTTTTAGTATAAGTGGATGAGGTATCCTAGTACAAGCCCCTTGGCACTTCATATTATCCATTGCTTAAGCGGGTGTTGTATCCCAAATTTTTAGCTATCGTAGCAGAGGCATTCATGGTGTAGTGGGTGAGGTATCCCAATAAAAGTCTCCTTGATGTACTCTAACCCTGTGTGGTGGGTGTGGTATCCCAATCTATGTTATCCCTCATGATAAGTGAACTTAATGTGTGGTGGATGCAGTATCTCATGGTGTGTATGCTACCATGACTTTAGTTCATGGTGGAGAGTTGGGTGTGGTCGAATGAATTATCTTAATAACTAAAAATTATGTGGCCACAAAAGGAAGAATAATAATATGGTTTACAACATGCGACTCTAATGAATGATCTATATTATTACTATTTCATGATTTTCATGCAAACATGCTTTGTTTTATTATTATTATTAGCTTGAATATTGTACTATGTTAGTGTGTTTATCACCATGCTACTATATGACTTCAATGTGCAACATGAACCTTTACTATATTTTAGGTAGTATGTTTTACCAATACTTTACCGTACTGATACTACATTTGTGAGGTCATTGTGATGATCCGACTTCTGGTCCGGTGAGCAGAGGAAAATTTATAGGATTATGAATCTCGGCTAAAGTATGTTGAGGATGGTACCATGGGTCAATAGCTAGCCATTGTTGGTATTTTTAGATTTACATTCCCGTTTAGTTTAGAGTTAGAATAACTCGTTAGATGTAGTTTTGTCTATTGTGTTGAGATGCTTTTAGTTCTTTTCAGTTATTTAAACTCCTAGCTTTGATTTCTATATTGAGATTTTGTAAACTCTTACTTTTATCTATATTAATATTCTTTTCATTGTTATTATTAGCATTGTTATATTATTAGTAGAGCAAGAATTCCTTTTTGGTTGTTTCATTTTGCTTTGCATCAAGCATAGGCTAGGTGATGATCACACCTCTCTTATAGTTGATATGGTAATAACATTCCTCGGTTTTTTTTTTTATAAATGCATCTACATCATCTTTAAGATAAAATTTTTCTATTTAAAATTTTTGAGTGTTTGAAATACCCCAAAAATCTTAATGTAAGAAATTATAGCTAATTAAGGATTTATTAGAGAAATTAATTAAATAAATTATTTTTTTTAAATAAGAGGAAGTGATTAGGAAAAAATTAACATAAAATTTATAAATAATTTAATTGGAGAAAATTAGGGTGTTTTGCTAATTAAAATGAAATTTAGAAAAAATCTTTTAAAAATCCTAAACTAGTCTAAAAAAGGAATTAAGTATTATTTTATTAAAATATTATTATTTTTAAATATCCCAAAATACCAAAAAAATCTAAATATCCCAACCCACCTATTTTTCTTTTTTCCCTTTTTCTTTTTTCTCCTCTTTTCTTTCTTTTCTTTTCTCCTTTTCCCTCTTCCTTCCCCCTCGACCTAGGCTAGCCCAGCGGCCCAAATCCCCCTACGCAACCCAGGCTTGGGAGCTACACCTTCTTCCCCCCACCGCCCGGTCTAGCTCTCCCCCTCCTTCTCTTCTTTTTCTTGGATCGTCGGTCCAACACCCCTCCTCCTTCTTCTTCTCCCTCGACTCCCTCTCTCTACCCCCGTGCCTAACTCTCTCACTTCCCGACGCAGGCACACAACCCCTATGTCGCCGCACACCAGACCACCGACCCTACCCTCTTCCCTAACACTCCCTCTCTCTCCTCCACCCAATCTCAGCCCCTCTCTCTCCTCACGTGTGACACTCTCGCCTCCCCTTTCTCTTTTCTTGAGCAGCTAGCCTAAAAAAATTCGCAGGCCTTCTCCAGCCATTAGGCCGCTGGTCGGCAACCTGCATGCCTGCCACTGACCTCCCTCATTCTCCCTTTCTCCTTCCCCCTCAATATTAGCCGATAAATACCCCTCTACTACCCCTTATTTAGGTTTTTTCTCCCACCCACAAACCCCCTTATTTCTGTCATCGCTGCCCATTTATCTGCCTCCGTCCAACGCTGCCAACTGAGCCACCACCTAAACCACTCCCTACATCACCCTCCACAAAGCAACACCCACCGCCACCCTCAATTTGCCCTGCATGAGCCACCTGGTTGTGCGAAGTGGCCTTCCCGATCAGCCACACCCCCAGCCACCACCGCCCTTGCTCTGTCGTCCGCTACCACTCCCACCGCAACCACCACCCCTTGCACCCCCCAAAATCACCCGCAGACCTTCCTCTACCTTTCCCTACCCTCCATTTCCCCTTCCTCCCTCTCCTCCTCCCTTCCTCCCTCTCCACCACCCTTGGCCACCACAGCGTCACCGCCTCGTCGCTGCCCTCATTCCAACTCTCTCAACTTGGGCAACCTCAACCACCCTAACTTCCACCCTCATTCTCCCTATCCTATTCCCAACACTCAACTATCCCCCTTTTCTCCCCCTTTCCCCACTATCATTGCCGTCGCCTTACGCCACCGCTGGTGCTGCTGATCACCACCAACCCTAGGTGGTACCATAACCCCTTTCAACCCTTAAACCCTAATTATGCTAACCTTATCCTTTTTATTTTTATTTATCTCATTATTATGTATTATTATTATTATTATTATTTATTTTTATTATTACTCATCATATTTATTATTATTTACAACATCATAATATTTTTATTATTATTATTAAGGGGTTGAAACCCTATTTTGCTATTATTTCGATTATTATTATTATTGTTATTGTTATTAATATGTATTATTATTATTATTATTATGATTTTTATTATTCATATCTATTATTATTTATCATATTTATTATTATTTTCAGCCTCAAGATATTATTATTATTATTATTATTAAGGGGTCGCAACCCTATTTTACTATTATTCGATTATTATTATTATTATTATTATTATTGTTATTATTATTATTGTTATTATTATTATTATTATTACTATTACTATTATTATTGATACTATATTTGGCATGTTACCACTTTGTTGCTATAAAAGAAGAATACTCAAACCTTAATACTATTATTATTTATTATTCGAATATTGCTAGTATTATTCCTAATACCTTTATTATTAACATTGTTACTATAGCATCATTACTATTACTATTATTATATTATCATTATTTCAAACATTATTATTAATATCATAATCTTTAGTAATATTAGTGTTTGTTAACATTACTATTATTATATTAGTACTTTGTCCCTAACCCTATTATTAGCCTTAGTCTTAAAAATAATAGGCTTTCTATTACTATGAGTATTAGTATTACTATTATTATTAATATCATTATTTTACTACAACTAGTATTAGTACTATTATTATTAATGTCACTATTTTACTAAAACTAGTATTAGTACTATTATTATTAATATCACTATTTTTGCTATAACTAGTGTTATTACCATTATTAGAAGAAATAAAGCTATTATATTTAATAATATAAATATGGCTATAAATATTAACATAAATCTATTTTGACTAGTAGTACTCTAGTAGGCTAACTCGAGAATTAAAAACCCTATTTTCACTGGTAGAGTTTCTTTTAATAATCATAATCCTAATCTTAGAATAGAATAGTAAATAATAGTATTTTGGTAGGAGGGAAACTAATCCTTAGTTTTTCCCTCTTATAGGTGAAACCAGTCAAAACCCTAAGGAGGCGTAGGAGCGTGCTCCAAGACCGGTGATGTTTTAGGTAAGGATGTAGCTAAGGTCCTATGTGTGTTATGTGCCTTATATATCTTGTATGCCATATATCATAATATGTTATATATCTTATGTTTATTATCATAATTGTTTTATGTGTAGCATAGCTTGGAGTTGAGGTATGCTCATGTGCTTTCTTATAGCATGTGTTTAATATGTGTATGTTGTGAATTGTGATATGATGTGGCCCTTTAGGACATACATACTAGGATATTTAATGTGGTAATATGGAGATGAAAGATGAAAAAGAAAGATGGAAAAGTATGTTAACCAAAGGGGAGTATGAAATGCCCAAAAAATTATAATTTTATTAATTATAGTTAAATAAGGTTTTATTAGGAAAAGTATTTAAATAAATTATTTTTATTAAAATAAAAGGAATTAATTAGGAAAAATTAAGAAGAAATTTATAAGTATTTTAATTAGGAGAAATTTGGGTATTTTAGCTAATTAAGGATTTTATTTTATAAATTAATTAAATAAATTATATTATTAAAAATAAGAAGGAGAAAATAGTTCCAAATTAATACAAAATTTATAAATAATTTAATTGGAAAAAATTAGGGTGTTTTTCTAATTAAAATAGAATTTATGAAAAATCTTTCAAAAATTCTAATTTAGCCTAAAAAGGAATTTAAATATTATTTTATTTAAATATTATTATTTTTAAATATTCTAAATATCCTAATTAATTTAATTAACCTAACCCATTATTTTTTTCTTTTCCTTTTCTTTCTTTCTTTTTCTTTCTTTTTCTTCCTTACCTTCCCTAACCTGGGCCAGCCTAGCGGCCCAAGTCCTCCCTCCTTCCTTTCCTTCAGCATGGCCTAGCCTGCGCAGCCGTTCCCCTTTCCTTCCCCTTTTGCACGGCACTTCCCTTTTTTTTTCGTTAAAATGAGTTGTTTGGTTTAAGAACCTTCACCCTCGCGCCCGACCACCCAGTCCGCCGTTCTTTTCCTTTCTTTCTTTCTTCCCCGAACCGCTGGTCAACCCCCACCTTTCTTTCTTCTTCTTCCTTCCTCCTTCCCTTGACGCTGTCAAGCACCTGCAATTGCCACCCAACTGAAAATTTCGCTGCCAACTTCACCATTAATCCGGCCAATCTTTCTTCTCTCTCCCACGCCGATTCAACAGCCTTATCTACCCAACCAAATCTACCCCTTCTTGCCCGATTCCCTCTCCTTTCTCTATGCAACCCCTGCCCCAAATTGAGTTTCGCCAGCAACATCGCCGCTGGTGACCCTAACCCTACCTACCTTACCCCGTAGCCGACCCACAGAACCCTAAACTTCCTTCTAAAATCTATAAATACCCCCATAATGAGCCTGGTATCGAGCTCTAGATCCCCAACCTAGAAAACTCCCCTTGCACGCCGCCGCCCCTTTAGACACTAGTTCTGCCACCGTTGGCCAACTTCGCTGCTATCTCTTCCTACCCAACTCATCCCTACATCGCCCTCTAGCTAACCAAACCTCCTATATCCCTCGATTATTCCTGCGCAAGCCACCCCGGCTGTGCGAAGTAGCATTCCCGATCAACCCTCTCTTCAACCTCCGCAGCCCTTTGAACCACCATTAGCCACCTCTTCCGCCGCTGCCGCCGCTCCTTTCACCTCCCAAATTATTCTAATGACCCTCCTTTACCTTTCCCTACCTTTATTTTCCTCTCCCTCCTTCTCGTCCTCTCTTTCTCTCCTTCTTCCCCAGTCGACCACCGTCGTCGCCGCTGTGTGCCACCACCCTCATTCTATCCCTCTCCTTCTGGGCAACCGTAATCACCCTTATTTCCACCTTCATTCTCCCTATCTTTTTCCCACCATTTAACTTTTCCCTTTTTCTTCTCTTTTTTTGGCCACCGCCGTGCACCACCGCAGGCTCCGCCTATCACCACTAGCCTAAGGTTGAATTTATTTTATTTTATTTATTTGAATATAAATACTATTATTATTATTATTATTTCTATTTTTAATATGTATTATTATTATTATTAGTATTAATGATTTTTATTATTATTTCTATTGAGGGCCAAAGCCCTATTATAATTTTAATTTGATTTTATTATTATTATTATTATTATTGCTATTATCTTTATTATTAATATTAATATGTTGTTGTTGTTGTTATTATTATTATTATTATTCCATTAGTATTATTATAACTATTTTACTATTAGTTTTCCTATTATTATTATTATTATTATTATGCGATTAGTAGTAATATTATTATCATTATCATTATTATTATTGTTGTTGTTGTTGTTGGTATTATTATTTTATATAGGGCTGAAACCCTATTGTGCCTATTTTGAATTGTAGTAGTAGTATTATAAATATCAAGTCTTACTATTATTAATATTTTTGTATTTTTATCATTTGCATTTATTATTATTCAATGTGGGGTAGAAACCCTACTTCATTTTATCTTCAAATATTATCCTTACTATTATTACTATTATGATTATTATAGTTTTTGCAATATTATTATGGTTTTTTATCATTATTATTATTATTACTATTTCATTATTATTATTATTACTAAATTTTGTTATTTATTTTACTAATATTATTATTAGTATTATTTTGGTAAAGGGGTTGACGCCCTTATTTCACTTTGTTTTCGAATTATGCCCTTTTTATTATTATTGTTATTTTTATTATTTTGGTTATTGTTACTATTATTATTATTCTTTTTAATATTAACATTGATATTATTTTAGTATCTTTGCTATTATTATTTTAGTATCATTATTATTATTATTAGGGTAAAGTCTTTAACCCTATATTATCAACTTTTATAATATTTCTATTATTTCTTATATCTTTAGCAAAGTTAGAAGTTTGTTAATGTTATTTTTATTAATATGTTATTATTTTATCAAAACCCTAAGGAGGCATAGGAGCGTGCTCCAAGACTGGTGTTGTTTTAGGTCAGGGTGTTACTAAGGCCTATTGTGTGTTGATGTGCATTATATGCTTTGTATGTTATGCATCCTATGTTTACCATTGTATTGTTTTCATGTGTGGTTACATGGTATGTGTACTATGTGTATGTGAAGAAATATTGTGGTATGTGATGATTTGTTTGTGACCCTTTAGACATGCATGAGTATGTATAAAAGTGGTATTGTGTGGGGAAAATGTTGAAAATGAAAAGGGGGAGAAGTTGACTATGGGGGAAATAAATTGACCAAATGATGTGAGTTGACCTAAGTATTTTAATGATCAATGAGAGGAAGAATAAAATGGGGAATTTAGGGTTTCGTGTGGAAAAATCTAATTTATGGTGTTATATGGGAGAGTCTAATTTATGGTTTTATATTGGAGAATCTATTTTATGGTTTGGTATGGGAGAATCTAATTTATGGTTTTGTATGGGAGAATCTAATTTACAATTTTGTGTGGGAGAATATAATTTATGGTTTATATGGGAGAATCTAATCTATGATTTTGTATGGGAGAATTTAATCTATGGTGTAACATGGGAGAATCTAATCTATAGTGTAACGTAGGAGGATCTAATCTTTGGCTTGTATGGATTGAATTTAGGGTTTTGTATGGATGGATCTACGGTTTGCATGTTTGAATCTAAGGTTTCACGTGGGAGTTTTAGGGTTTTGCATGAAAAGTTTGAAGGTTTATATGGGTAGGCTAGCATCTACTTAGGAGTAAAGTTTACGTATAAAAAGTTAATTTGGGATGTGAGGAAGGTAATATAAGTGTTGTTTGCGTGTTTGAACACTTTGGGTTAAAAATAGTACGTGGAGCAATATAAGGGTGCGTAGGAGACCGAGATAGGGTTTGTGTGAACAATTAGGGTTTGATGTGGCTGCTTAGGGTTTTTATGGTATCATGTGTATTTGGTGATTAAAGTGTAATGATGAGGATGATATTTATAATTTGTGATGTGTGGAGTGTTATAATAATTTGGGTTGTGTGAATTGGAGTAAGATGGGCCACTTAGGCCTAAATTAGGGTTTCTGGGAAGTTAGAAGGTGCAGGGTTCTCATGTTACGATACGGGTCAGTCTGAGGATAAGTGTAAACGGAGTGATTATGCATGTCTAGGGTTAAAATTTTCCGAATAATATACTTAAGACATTAATTACTTAAAATGGAAGATTGTTGAGCCGGGTCCAGACTGGTCCACCGACGAATAATAGTGGTTAGGGAATGATGTCCTATGTGTTTCCGATCTACCTACTATAATAGTGGGGGATTCTGTGCTCAACAAAACCGAACATATTTGTTCCAAGACATGGGAAAGACACTAAGTACTTACAGTGGAACACCATGCGAGCAGGGGGCAGACCGGTCCACTAGCGAATAATAGTGGCCAGGTATTACGGTATCCTGGAGACTGATCCACCGGCTATAATAGTGGTCAGGAGCTATATGCCCTATGTGTTTCCGGTCCACCGACTATAATAGTGGGGTTCCCGTACTCGCATGGATTTGATAAAAAACATGGTGTGAATCGACTTCTGATCAGAGATTAATTAAGTAATTGAATAAGATTATATATGAGCCTTTATGTATGTACCCGAATGATTGTTCGTTATTATGTTATCATGATGGATTATGCTCTTTTATTTCTTTTACATTATTTATGTGATGTTATGTGTTAGCCTTAGTGCTCAGTTACCCTACTCAGTATGTAGTGTACTGATCGCCCTTTTCATGGGTGCTGCTCATTCCCATGAGTAGTATGCCCTTCTGACTTTGTGCAAGTGGGCGAGACATCCGGCGGGGCTGAGTGTTGAGCATGTTTTGGCTCAAAGTCTGAGAGAGTCGTGGCCGTATTCAGTCTTTATGTGATTCTTTTTCCTTTTTTTATTTCTTTTGTATTAGATTTATCCAATTTGATTTATTACCTTGTATTGAGTACTTTAAATGAATCTTTTATCGGTTGTACGCTATTTCTCTTTTGAATATGAGTAATAATTCATTTCGCGTACTCTGATTTTTGTTTTACAACCATTTAATGCTTATTTGGAATTTATATTGTCTTGATTTATAATTGATTATTAATTTTCTTCTAGCCTTAGCACTTGGTGTTGGAATGGTCGGAGAGAACCAGTCTGGTACTAAGTGTGGCAGTAATATCCCCAGAATTCACAGGTTTTAATTTAAGAGTTTCTATTTTAATTACTTCCGCTTTTAAAAAAAGTAGTGAATTTTGGGTTGTTATAGAGTAAGTTCACCAAGAAGTAGTGTGTTGATCAAGGAGTGTGGGATTGACCAAAAAAGGGGATCTAAATAAAATAAGAGAGTGGGTGAACCTTGTGTGGGAGAATCTAGGGTGGGTTTGCATCGAAGAATCTAGGGTTTGCATGGAAGAATCTAGGGGTTGCATGGGAATTCTAGGGTTTTGCATGAAAACTTCAAGGGTTTTCATGGAGTGCATGGAGTTTGTATGGGGATAAATTTTACATATGAAAAGTTGTATTGGGATGTAAGTAAGGTAAGGGAAGAGTTGTTTGGGTGATTGGAGGCTTTGGGTGAAAAATAGTATGTGGGTTAGTATAAGGGTGCATAAGAGACCTAACTAGGGTTTTGGGAGAAAAACCCTAATTTGAGATGGTGGTGAAAGTAAAAAATAAATGGAGGGGAATGGTGTATGGGATGAGGATGGAGGAATGTCATGTGTAGGATGAGTATTATTATCATGGGAGAAGTAAGGGTGGAAGATGAGAAATGGAGAGGTGATAGGTGGAAAGAAGGATGTTAGGGTTGGTGTGGCCAACTAGGGTTTGGTGTAGCCACCTCAAGTTTCGTGGTCACATATGTACTCAGGGGAGTAAAGTGAAATGATGAGGGGTGAATCTAAGGAAGTGATGTGTGGGGTGTTGAACAACCTTGGTTGTGTGAGGCGGAGAAGGATGGGCTACATAGGTCCAAATTAGGGTTTTTGGAGAAACCCTAGGGTAAGGTAGTGATTGGACTTGGAGGTGTTAGGTAGTAGGCCTTGACCCACACACTTAGGAGTGGGCCTCTAACGTGAATGAGTGGAGGAAGGAAAGGATGTTGGGGTGTGTTAGGAGGGGCAGTGTCTCAAGATATGGGACAGACCCTCTTGGGAGGATAAGTAGAGAAGGAGTGTGACATGTATGTCTAGGGCGAAACTTGTTGAATAAAATACAGTAAGATATTAATCATTTAAAGAGGAAGATTGTTGAGCCAGGCCTAGACCGATCCACTGGCGAATAATAGTGGTCAGGAGCATTATACCCTGTATGTTTTCCGGTCCACTGGCTATAATAGTGGGGGTTTCCGTGCTCAACAAACCAAACATAATTGTTCTAAAACATGGGGAAAATATTAAGTACTTACAGTGAAACACCATGAGAGTTAGGGCCAGACTGGTCCATCGGCGAATAATATTGGCCAGGAGCATCTTACCCTGGAGACTGATCCATCAACAATAATAGTGGTCAAGAGCATTATGTCCTGTATGTTTTCCGGTCCACCGACTATAATAGTGGGGCTCGCGCACTCGCATGGAATGATAATAATCATGGTGTGGAATAAGTATTGATTAAAGAGGTAAAGAATCAGTTGATTCGCACTAGAACTTGGCCTTTATTCATCTGTAATGATTGTATGTCGTTTATGTGATCATACTCATGTTACATGTTTTTGTATGCTTAGTCTTAGCTGCATGGTTACCTTACTCAGTACGTAGCATACTGACCACCCTTTTTATGGGTGCTGCTCATTCCCACGAGTAGAAGCCCCTCTGAGTTTGTGTAGGTTAGTGATATTATCTTTGATACCTTCGATACTTACGAGGCATCGGGTGGGGCTGAGTGCTAAGCATGGACTTGGCCTGGAGATTTGAGAGTGTCATGACTGGATTTACTTTTCATATTCTTTTACGTTGTACCAGTTTTCTCATACTTGATTTTTATTGTATGGTAATCTAAATTCCTTTCAAGGAAATTTAATTATGTACTCTGGTTTGTAAACTCTTTTCCGCATACTCTAATTTCCATATTTTGAACTTTCTAATTCTATTATGAATTCTTGTTTTCAGTATTGACTCGTGTTTGATAATAATCCTCTTCAGCCTTAGCACTTGGTACTGGAATGGTAGGAGTGAACCTGTCCGATACTAAGTGTGGTAGTAATATCCCCAGAATTCACAGTTTGGTTATTTTTTTTCCGCTAAACTTTTTTATAAAATGAAATTTTTAGTGGTGAATTTTGGGGGTCTTATAGTGTTACACTATAAAACTTAGTTTGGCATCTTGGTCCCTTAGAGACTTGTGAACTAATTATTAAAGGAGCATTACGGTGGTTCCATTTGTTGCCTTAGTTTTCCCATTAGTTTGTGGGTGATAGGTTGTATTAAAGATAAGTTTTGTATAGACTAATCTTCACAAGGTCTTCCAAAAATAACTAATGACTTCTTTGTCTGAAACAATGGATTTTAGGATACCAAGAAGCCTTCCTATCTCTTTGAAGAATAGATCAGCCATACAAGATGCATTATTTATTTTATGATAGGTAACAAAATGATTCATCTTAGAGAATCAATCTACCATCACCATTATAGAATCATACTACCTTTGTGTTCTAAGCAATGCTACAATAAAATCCATCCTAACATGAGCCCATGGTTGGTGGGGTACGAATAAGGGGGTTTACAATCCTTAATGAAAATGGATTTTAGAATTTTTGCAAGTGGCACATCTCGCTACTATACCTTTTACACCCCATCATCTTGGCCTAAAAAAATGCTTTTATATTACATCTACTATTTTGTTGATGCCAAAATGTCCTAAAAGCCCTCTTCCATATACTTTTTTTCACTAGCAACCCATGAATTGGGCTCTTGGTAATGTAAAGTGTGTTTTTCTTGAAGATGAATAAGTTGTGGAGCACAATGGATCCCTTGATCATATCTTGATTCATAATGTAGTCCCCAAAGTCTTCATCACCTTGGTAGAGTTCCTTGATACACCTAAATCCTAAGACTCTTGCTTCTAACAAATAAATCATTGAATATCTCCTAGAGAGAGTTTCCACTACAATACTAATTTTTCCACTCTTATTTCTAACTAAAAAGGTGAAAGACTATACAAACTCTACCCATCTTTAATGTCTAGGGTTGATTTCATGATGCCCATTAATATATTTAAGGGGTATGTGATCGATATGTAACACAAATTTTTATGACCTTATATAATGTGACTAATGATCTAAAGCCCTAATGATGACATAAAATTCTTTATCATACGTGCTATAGTTCATCCAAGAGCCATTAAATTTTTGGATAAAGTAGATAATGGATTTTTAGAAGTTGGGTAAACCTATAATAGGGACCTCACCTAATTTAAACTTGATTGTTTCAAATGTATATTGGGTAACCTTTGACCAAGTAAAATCCCATTTCTTCATTAAAATCTGGTATTAGTCACTTCTTAGATCTATTTTTGAAACCACATTTGTACTGTGCAAACAATCCAACATATTATCGAGTCTAGTTTTTGGTACCTATATTTGATGGTGATATTGTTGATAGCTCTACTATCTACACACGTTCTCATAGTTCCATCCTTTTTCGGCACAAGTAAAGTTGAGACCGTACAATAACTAAAGGACTCCTTAATCAACCCTTTAGATAATAACTCTTTCACTTTCCTTTGTAACTCCCTGGAATCTATGGTATTATACTTATAAGAGGCCTTTTTTGGAAGTTTATCACTGGGTACAAGATCGATTTGGTGCTCTATGCCTCTATTGGGAGATAATACATTGTGTAGATCACTAGAAAATGCATCACAAAACTCATCTAGCAAAGTCCTAACCCTCCAAGTGTCGTTGGCCATTACCCTACTAAGCTCTAGTAGTAATAGCATGTACACTAGTTTCCCCTTCCCAATATCCCTATCCAAATTATTTTCATTTAAGAATAAGAATATTTTACAAATAATGGATTCCTTCTTACTAAGTGGTCGAGAACTTAGATAAGTGAAGATGATGGTCTTGTATTAATTACTATTAGTGGAAATTAACATTTTGTTTGAGCCTTTTTCTCTAAATTTTAGGGTAGCTAATTAGGAGTTAGTGGACACATTACCTTGCATTTTTATCTTTTAACTTAGTACCTAATTCTTTCTCTACCGGGTTGTGGTTGGTGAAGGGGTATAAGCACTAGTTGATCAGTCCATAAGACTAATTAACTAATGTTGTTACACCATATCCATGAGAAAAATAAATACACAGCAAAACCAATTGACTGGTTGGTATAACTATTCTACTCTTCATAGGAACTAGTTGATAGGTTTAGCTGCACTTGTTGATGTGTTTAGGCTGAGACCAAAACCATTATGGTCACAAAAAAACCAATCGATGGGTATAGAAAAATAATCGACTATTCCTATAACCAATCCACTATTATCTCAAACCAACCAACTTCTCATGCAAGCTAGTTAATATGTCTACTAGATGATTAACCGCCAACACACACCAGTCAAATGAGTTTAACCCACCCTTTGGCTAGTATGGGCCAAACAACACCTAAAAAAAATTAAATTACACTTAAAAAAAATCATATGATAACCACACAAATCTTATCATGCTCTTTCATTGTAAAATACATAAAGGACATACTCCACACATGAAATGACGTATATACCTGATAGGAAAAATCAATACACATTATATTTATGCAAAAATTACCAACTCATTCTTAATATCAAAATACTAAAAAAACATGCTCCAAAACTTTAGAGATATAAACATTACCATATGTTTGAATTTGAGAACTCAAAATAACACATACACATCACAAAATATACCAAGAGTATGGAACCACAATAACAACACAATCCTTTATTCATATTAGAGATAAAGATGTCTTACCTCTAAGAAATTCTTATAGCATAAGATAATACTCCTAACTTGATAGTTTCTACTGAGTCGCTTAATTTTTTTTAAATAATCAAGAATCAAAATTATTTTTACAGTTAAGCTAAAAATCAAAAACAAAAGAAAAGAGAAGAGCATATCTTAATCTATTTTTAGAATATATTTCAAGGTGAAGAAAGGTTAAGACCTTCAACCTTTCTCTACACCTTAATTATTCCTCGTTCAAAAGAAAAAAAAAGTTAGATCTAAGGCTAAGACTAGGAGAAGAGAGATGTAATACCCCAAATTTTTATTAAATCTTAACCTTGAACAATTAATATCTTAATCTAATTCTAATATTAGAAAATTAATATTTCTATCATACCTTAATTCCCTTATCCTAAATCATAATATAATCTTAATATTTATTTCATGTGTTAGTATTTTTAACCTAAACCTAACGTCAAATGGTTGATAATTAAATTATCCTAATATCCTAATCTAAATTGTTTTAACCTAAATCTAATTCTAACCCCAAACCTATTTTCTCCTTCTCCTTCCCCATTTCTTTTTCTTTTTCTTTTTTCCCTTCTCCTTTTATTTTCCTTTCTCTTTCCCTTCCTACTAAACTTTTTTCCCTTTCTTCTCTCTTATCTTGTGTGAACCACTTCCTTCCCCCAACTATATCCCCTATTCCAAGCTTCCCTAACATACAACATATCCTCATCATCACCCATCAACTCTCATTTCTTATGTTGATGGTTTTGCATTGAAAATCCTACTCGATCTCCTCAGTTCCCTTCTCCCTCTCTACATGCATGCATATATATACATAACTCATAGACTTGGCACATTTAATGCCTCAACCACATCCTTTCGTACCTCCACTTTTTGTCAAAGAATAACACCAACTGAAATCCTTTGCTTCCTCCTCCTCACCATTGCCAAAAACACCACAACAACAAATCAAAAATACTCTCCACCACACCTCCCTCCCTTGCACTAGCCACCCTGACCATTACTACCCCATTTGCACTATCCACTTCCATCGTTCCATACCCCTTAGATTTAACCATTTCCCCTAAAGCTACCCTAACCCTTCGACAACCTTCTCCATCATTCCCCACCCACCATCTTTGTCCCTCTTTATTATTGCAAAACCACTATTAATGACACCTATTTTTGTTGCCATATACTTAGATTTGACACTTGTTACCATTCACCCTCCCATTGTTGCTTAGAGACACCTTCTAGCCTTTTGTTTCAATTTTGCTCCATTCTTTCACTCTCTATTATCTTAGACTTTCCTTGGTTGTATCCCTAAGTTATAATTGTATTTTAACTTTTTTTTATTAGGTGATTTTATGGGGGTTCTAAAGGAGGTGGGATAGGATATACATGCTTAGAGACTGGTGCCCTTTTTGGTAAGGATACAAGTTGTAGATAGGGTTTTGTGCTAAATATTATATATGATTGTGTGTATTTACCTATTTTTATTATTATATTTTTAAATTCATGTTTTGAATGTTATGATATGATAATGTGGTATTATATGATAGGAAGTAAGTATGATGAGGAAGCATGAACTTATACAATATCATTGTGATAGTTCTTATGTTATAAACCCTATTTAAGTTGTTATGATTTGTGGTATTGTAATGCGAGCTTGATAAATTATGTTAAGTAGGAAATGAGTATATTTGAGATGTATAGTATTGTAATAAATTGAGCATTTGAAACTAACGATGCCAAACATATAAATTTTCATGAAATAAGGGTATTTGTTTATCCTTAAGGACATTTTGGTCAATATGGGTTTAATATGGAAATTTTTGTATTTAAATATTTTTATTGGGTTAAAACATGCTAATAATATTAAGTGAAATATTTAGGCAATTATGAATGACCTAAGTATAAATAAAACGAGAAAATGTCTTAAGTTGGAAATAGTAACCCTAGAGGTGGTGCTATTATCGTACGTGTAATACGTTGAAGTTACTCCATGATTTTTAAATATGTTGTCTATATTTGCATTTTAATAATTTATATTGAATTTTGATATTACATGAATCTTATGGAAAAATTTATACCTAGCTTGTGAAATCAGGATTTTAAATAGTAACTCAGGGGATATGACTCTTATTGCATTTGTAAGACGAAGAAGTTAGACCTTTAATAATAATAATAATAATAATAATAATAATAATAATAATAATATTTTATGTGGACGTGATGAAATTGGTGGAAAAAAAATCAATATGGGAGATGTTATGCTTAGAATGTGAAATTATGTTTTTTTAGGGAGATTATAGATCTATTCATTTAGGACTGCCTTAATAACTATACGATTGTGCTTTACATATTTTGATTATATATTATGCATATCTACATGAGCATTGCATTATGGTTTAACCAATTATGAATAAAATATTAATTTTTTGAAGTAAAATATCATGTGAGTTGAGTTAAGGTATGTTATGAGTTTGTTTCAAGGAACGATAATAGTGGCTCAGATGTATTTTTCCTTGAGAGGTGCATCAGTCTATTTCATTATATTAAGAATATTGGGGTCATAAGATCAACATGAATGTTAATATGATTTGAGATAAGTAACTAATGGATAAGATATTAACACTTAAATAGAAAGATTACGCAAGTCAGGGCTGAGGGGCTATGTTCATTTAACTGGATGATAATAGTGGCTCAGGTGTGTTCTTTCCAGAGATATGCATTAGACTATTCCATCGATTTAAGAATAATGTTCAAATGTATGTTTCTTGGTACATGTTAGATTATTCCATTAAACGATAATAAGTGGCTCGTATATGTTGTCCTTGAGAGGTGCTTCGGTCTATTCCATCTGATTAAAATTAATGGGGTCCCTAATCTTAATATAAACAAAATAAATGATTATGTTTATATCTAATAATGATTTCTATAATTACTATTCACCTTGCATCATTTTATGTTAACACATGTATGCTTATTCTCTGATATGAACCCATGCGTCTTTTCTAATCCTTCTCGACTATATTGTTATCTTACTTAGTACAAAGCGTAATAATCATCCTTTTCATGGGGGTTGCTTATTCCCATGAGTAGATGATTCATATGTCTTTGTATAGGTCGATGAGGACCCATTGAATATTTTGTTGCTTATAATGCTCTTTGTATGGTGGAGTGATCTTTTTGTATCGGGGTTGGGTGTAGAGTCATATTATTCGGCTATTAGCTTTTACCTAAATACCTTTTTAGACTTTTAACTACACGATATCTGAAATACCCAAAACCTTAATTTAAAAATTATGTTAAAATAGGGATTTATTGAGGAAATTAATTAAATAAAATTAATTTATTTAAAATAAGGGGGAGTATTTAAGGCAAAATCATGAGGAAAATAATTAAGAATTTAATTAGTAAAAATTAGGGTGGTTTGGCTAATTAAAATGAAATTTAGGAAAAATTATTCAAAATATTCTAAATTAATCTAAAAGGGAGTTTAATTATTATTTTACTAAATATTATTATTTTAAATATTCAGAAATACCAAAATATTCTAAATACCCCAATCAACGTATTTTTCCCTTTTTCCTTTTTTCCCTTTCTTTTTCCTTTTTCTTTCCTTTCTCTCCTTTCTCTTTTTTTTTCTTTTTCTCCTTCTTCCCTTAGTATGGTTGGCGCCCCTTGCGGCCCAATCGTCTCCTCCCTCTTCGTCCCCCCACCCCCCGTGCACGGCCCAAGCCCGCACCCACCTTTCTTTTTCTCCTCGCCGCCCAGCCGCTCGACCCTCTTTCTTTTTCTTCTTTTCTTTCCCCCAGGCTGGCTCACCAAACCGCCTAACCTTTCTTCTTCCTCCCGCTCCTCCTATGCCCTTCAATCAAAGGTTTGCAACCCTACCTTCACTGACCATCCTGCCTCCCCCTCTCTCCTCGTCGTTTTCCTTTCCTTTTTTGACCCCAACCACCCCTGTATCTCCTCTCACACATGCCCCATCCCCTTCCTTTTTTCCCTAACCCATTCTACACCTGCAACATTGTAGGTAGGTACCAGCCTGCCACCACGGGCCGGTGACCCTGCCACACCTACCCCCTCTTGTCCTCTTCCCCCTCTATCGTATCTATCCCAATTGGCTTATAAATATTCCATACCTTATCTCAATTGAGCTCCCTTTTCTGCCTAGAAAAATCCACCTCACCTTGTGCCAACACCACTTCAAACGCCTCTACTACCACCATTGTTTAGCACCACCACCCGAAGCACCTGCCAAACTCCTCCCTATATCACCGTCCATCGAACCACACCACCCACCACCTCTAATTCCTCCTGCATGAACCGCCACAGCCGTGCAAAGTTTATTGCCCAACTCTCCCATTCTCTTCCATCGCCTCCCTTCTCGCCGCTGTGTGCCGCCATCTCTACAGTAGCCACCACTTTCCCTACCTCCTAAAACACCGAACAAAACCTCCTCTACCTCCCCTACCTTCCTTTCTCCCTGCCTTCCTCTCCTTCACCCTTCCTCCCCCTCCACCATCTTCAGCCACCATAGCATCCGCCACCTACCCAACCCCTTGGCTGCGCCACCACCACCATTCCAACCCTCTCAACCCAGAGCATCCACCACCATCACAACCACCCTCTCACTCTCCCTCTTCTAGCTTAGAAAACCACTTCTCCCACTTCCCTTCCTCCTCTACTACCACCACCGTCGCCTAGTCACCACCACCTCTAGGTTGTTCCCTAGCCTCAACAACCCTTAAATATTATTAATGTAATTGTTATTATCATTGTTGTTGTTGTTGTTAGTATTATTATGACTCTAGTAGTATTATTGTTAAGATTCGAACCATTATTATTATTATTATTATTATTATTAACTTTGGCCCTACTATTACTAATGTTACTATTATTATGACTATTAGAACCCTTATTGTTATTATTATTAAGAGTCAAACTATTATTAATATTAATATTATCATCGTCGTCGTCGTCATCATCATCATCATCATCATCATCATTATTATTACCTATATCACTAATGTTGCTATTACTACTAGAATTATTATTATTATTAGTATTGGTAGTATTATTAGTATCATTATTGTCACTATTTTAGTATTACTAATACTATTATTATTATTATTATTTTTATTATTATTATTATGATTTGGGTTATAATTAGTATGATCACTATTATTATTATTATTATTAATAGTAAAGCTATTATCTTTAGTAATATAAATATTACTAATAATACTTTAATATGACCAATATAACTACCAAGACCTATTTTGACTAGTAATAGTATGATTAGTGTAACACCCCGAGTCGACACGACTACGCGAGGGCTGCCTTGAAGTGCTTTCGGATTGATCGGCTGGCCTCACAGATCAACACGAGTCCTTTCAGTGCGCTTTGTCCTCACTCACGCACTTTTCGAGAAATTTTTAGAACTTCCCAGAAGGTCACCCATCCTAAAATTGCTCCACGGCCAGCACGCTTAAATTTAGAGTTCTTAGGACGGAATCACCAAAAGGATGGTATACCATGTTGATATAAGTAGCCAAATCAATCCTTATAACACTCCGCTCAAATTTGGGGTATTACAATTAGCTACTTTAAGAATAATACCCTTAATTTTACTTATAAAACTACTACTATTATTAGTAACCCTAATACTAGGTTATGATAAAGGTAGGTAAGAAATAATGATAATGTTGGTAAGAGGGAAGTTAACCTTAGTGTTTCCCTCTTATAGGTGAACCAAGTCAAAACGCTAAGGAGGTATAGTAGCGTCCTCCAAGCCTAGTGTCATTTTAGGTGAAGATATGGTTGAGGCCTATTGTATGTGAAAATGTGTTATGTGTGTTGATTTGATGTGTGTGACTTATATATATTATGTAACTTGATCTTGTAGTGCAGCTTGCTAAGCATGGAGCTCAGGTAAGCTGTATGTGTTTATGATATGTGTAATGTGGTATTATTACTTGTACTTGAATTGTCCCTATGTAATATTGCCCCTCATGACATGCACGATAGGAAGCTCTAAATAGCATGATGTGGTTGTGAGGAAAATGGAAGAGAGTGAGGAAAGTGAGGTGACTAGAGAATGGTAGTGATGGCCTAAATATCTTATGACCTATGGGTGGATAAAAGGAGGAATAATGGGAATAAATTAAGGGTGTGGATCAAAACATGCATGGAGAGTCTAGGGTTTGCATGGGATGGTTAGCCTTTGCATGGGGATGAATTTTATGTGGAAAAAGTTGATTTGAGGATTAAGGTAAGGGAAGACTAGTTAGAGTTATTAAAGTCCATATGTGAAAAATAGTACATGGGTTGGTGTAAGAATGCATGGGAGATGTGACTAGGATTTTGGGAGGAAACCCTTAGTGAGAGAAGTGTGCAAGGAAGGAAAAACTAATATAAATAGTTAGAATGAGGAATAAAATATGAGAGGGGTGTCACATGGAGGAAAAGTAAGATAAGTGAGAAAATATATTTGGGTGTTGAGGGAGTGACATAAAAGAAAGGAGAAGTACTAGGGTTTCGGTGAGCGAACTAGGGTTTTTGTGATCAGGTGTGGGAGATGGATAGTGAGGTTGTGATGTCAGGGGTGTATCGAGGGAAGTGATGGTTTGGTAACAAAAAAGAGTTTTGGGTTCTCATAGTGAGTGGAAAAGATAGGGAGGAAGTCTCAGGGTCATAGGTTGTGTTGGATATGGGTCATGTAGAAGAGGTGACGGTAAGTAAGAGTGATGAATGAATAACATTGTATGAGGAAAGAGAGGTGCTAGAGTTTTGGGATGACCAACTAGGGTTTCGTGGCCACATATGTTATATGAGAAGTAAAATGTGGTGCTTGGGGATGAATCGAGTGAGGTGATGAATTAGAGGAGTATGAGTTGTGTGGGATACAGGAAGGTTGGACCATATAGGTTAAATTAAGGTTTTCCAGAGGAAAACCCTAAAGAGTGATATTAAGTTGATTCAGAAATATGGAAAATGGGCCTCGAAGTTAAGTATTCATGGTAATGAGAAAAGAGTGGGAAATAATGTCTAGATGTACTAGAAGTAAAAGTCTCAAGAAATGGGACACGATTTTTGGGAGGTTGAGTGGGTCGTGCATATCTAGTCAGGGTTGTGTGTGGAATAAGATACAATAAAATACTAAGCACTTAAAGTGAAAGATTATTGAGCCAGGGCCCAGTGAGGTTATATATTTTTTGGTCCACCAACTATAATAGTGGTTAGGTGCGTTTTACCCTGCGGAGTAATTTTCCGATCCACTAGCTATAATAGTAGTCAAGAGCATTTTGCCTTGTTTAGTGTTTGTAATCCATTGGCTATAATAGTGGAGGATTTCAGGCTCGATAAACCAAACTTTTCATGGTAATAAGTCATGAAAAAATACTAATTAATTATAGTGGAACACCTCATGAGTCAGGGCCAGTGAGGATATGTTTTTCTGATCCACCAACTATAATAGTGGTCAAGTGCGTTCTACCCTATGGAGTGTTTCCGGTCCACTTGCTATAATAGTGGGGTTCCCGTACTCACATGGAATTAATATAAGAGATGTGTAAGATAAAATATTAGCCTAAATCTGGCCTGATGATATGAACTTGAATCATGCTTGGTATGTTATACGTGTTATTTTCATATATGACCTTACTTGTTGGTTTCTTATTGGCCTTACCCATATGGTTACCTTACTCAGTACGTAGTGTACTGACTACTAGTTTCATGGGTGCTACTCATTCCTATGAGTAGAGGATCCTTCTGAATTTGTGCAGGTAGGTGGTACCGTGTTTGATGCCTACGACATACTGGATGTGTCACGTGGGGATGTGTGCTGACCATTGGACATACTTGGAGTTGAGGGTAGATGTTGGCCGGACTCTCTTTGTTCCTGTTTACTAATGATTCTCGTTTTATTTCAGTTTTGTTTTATGGCATTGTACCTTTTATCCCTTTTGGGAACTTGACTATGTAACTCATTTTCGATTGCAACAACTTTTATCGCGCACTCTGATTTTTGTTTTATGAACACTTTGATTTCTATAAACCTTTGTTTAAGTTTGTATAATGTTTTGTGGAAACTTTTTTTTAGCCTTGTGGTTAGTACGAGACTGGCCGGGGGCTGGGTTTGTACTAATCACGGTGGTAGCACCCCCGTGCTTGTATTTGTTTGTTTAAACGAAAATTTCCAACCGTGATTTTTAGGGGTGTTACAATATCCCTTTGATGTATTTAATATTTTACTCAGAGTTAATATCAAAAACTTGTATTTACGCTTATGAAGTCTCCCTTATTTTCTATTTATTATGTTTTATGTTCTATTTGTTTTGCCTTGTGATTGATGTAAGGATGATATGTTAAGTTAGACTTATCTAAATTATTATGGTAATATCCATCCATTTTGGTATTGTGTTTGCTAAAAATAATTTTTTTAGTAGTAAATTTTGAAGTATTATAAGAGAGGAGAGAAAGGCACTCGACCAAAGGGTGGGAATCCAAGAAGCAAGATTATATTTTTCAAGAGAAAAGAAAAGAGAGAAAATGAAGAATATCTAACACTTAGAGAGTAATAATAAATTCTATCCCACTTAATTTGCTATTTAAAGTTATAATTATTATTTTTTGAATCAATTGATTATTTATAATTATAAGTAATATTATTTTTAATAATTATTAATCTTCATTACCATCAATAGTATCATTATTAATTTATTATTTCTAATTTTAATTAAATCATTATTTGTTTTGGTTATGAAATTTCAATTAAGACTAAAAATATTTTTATTGTTTATACTTAGTAACTATTACCAATAATATTCTTGTTTATTATTTCTTAATGATTATAATTAACGTAATAATTATTACGATTAGTATTAGTCTTAACAATAATTTATGTTTGTTAAAGTGAATAATATTTGTATTAGCTTATTATTGGTAATTATGCTAAATAATATTTTTATATATTATTAATTCTTTGTTATGATTTTTTTTATCAAGATTCAATTACTATTATGATTGTAATTAATATTTATTTTTTATCAACTAATTATTTAATATTAGGATTAATATGATTTTAATAATAATTATTTATCATTAATAGTTTCAATGTTAGTTAATTTATAATTATAATTCATTTTATTTTGATTATTTAATTACAATTAAGGCGAATAATATATTTCTTAAATATAACTCATAATTATAAATATTAATATTCTTATTAATTATTTCTTTATAACTATAATTAGCATTATTATTTGTAATTATGATTAATATTTATCTTGTAAATAATTTATAAGTCATTAAATATTTTATTATTTATATTGATCAAATATTTATAATTATAGTTAGTAAAATATTTATTATTTATTAAGTCTTAGTTACAACAACTATTATCCTTATTAATTTGCTAGTTAAGATATAAATGATATTTTTGCATTGATTTATTAATTATAATTGTGATGGATATGATTCTTAACATTAATTAATTTTTCTTTATACTTAGTAATGATAATATAAAATATAATTATAATTATAATTAATATTATTTTTTGATTATTTAATTTTAATTATGATTAATAATATTTTTTAATTATAAAATAATAATGATAATTATTGTTATTATTAACTAATTAATTTTATGTACTTATAATTGGCATTAGTTGTAATAATTGTGAATATTACATTTTTTACAAATAATTAATTTATCATTAGAATTAATATTATTTTTATTAACATAATACTTATTTAACAAAATTAATAATTTTAAATTATTAATTTATAGTTATTATTTGTATTATTCATATGAATTATAATTATAGTTAATATCTTTTGCATTGATGAATTGCTTATAATTATGATTAGATCTTTTTATTTATTTATTTATTTATCTTGACAATTAATTTTATTGTTATTAATTAATTGTGTTAAATTATAATAATTATTATTTTTAATTAATAGTATTTTTAATTTACAAATATACTTAATAAGAACAAAGCTAGTTAATTATTTGTAATTTTTAATTTATGAATATAATTATGAATATTTAACATACTTTATAATATATCGAAATACAGTTATTTTTTTAATATTAAATGTGTGGTAAATTTTAAGATTTAATCATAAAATAATAGTGTAAGATATTTTAAATATCTGATAAAAATAGTACAACTTATTTATAAAATAATAATATTATAGACAACTGATTATAGAAATAATACACGAAGTAATCAACTTAAAGTTGGTACGAACCATTGAGGTTGCTCCTAACAAACAGCAAATGAAAGGAGGACTCAGCCGACGATAACGGCGTTTTCGTTCTGCGTCTCCCTTTGTCGCTCGCTTCGTTGTTCCTTTTCATTCTGTCTGTCATTTACTCTTCGATTTAGCCGTTCGTTCTTCTATGCTGCTGGTTGTCCGGTGTTGCCGCTGGGTTGTTCGTCCTCGTTGTTGCACTTGCGGTTACCTTCTTTCGCGGCTTAGGTGCCTCTGCTTTTGCCGTTCACCGGCTTCCGCTTCCTGGTAATTTTTTCTCTCTCAATTGACTAGTGATTAGGTTCCCTAGAAATTGAATTTATTTAGTTTTCCCCCCTATGTTTCACTGATGAAGTCTATACTATGCCAGAATCTTGTAATTGATTATAGGTTATATAATGTGAAAAATATACTTTTAAGTAGATAAAAACTAATGACAAAAAAATGATCGGGAACTAGACACAAAATTGATTTGTGCTTATTCAATAACCAATATCACTCTTTATTACTGAGTAGTACTATTTCTGGATTACGAAGTTTGAAAATATTTTTGATCTATGAATGTTTCTGAATATTTGATGAGCTGATTTCATTTGAATTTTGGCAATTTTCTGGTATTGTTGTTGGTTTTGTGAAGCAGCCTGAGTTGCTTCGAATTTAGCTTTATTGGTTCATAGTTGGAGCTGAAATCAGATGGAAAAAATGATGTTTCGGAAAAGAAAAGAATTTTAACAAAGGTTTTAATTTCATGTGGGTTATTTAATTGCTTTGGGCGGTTTTGCCTTTGATTGCCCTCCATCATTTTTAACTTTGTTTTTGTTATCTGGGTTTTTTGTGAGACATAAATCAGTTGGGCGCTGTCCAAATTGTTATTATACGAGTTGGTTAGTAGGTATTATTTTCTTGTAATAACACTAGGAGCTTGAGCAACTAGTTATTTCTATTATAAGCTTTCCTAAAACCCTATAAAATCAGCAAGCCCTATATCATAGGGATATATATGAGGTTTGTAAAAGCTTCAAGAACTGAAGGTTAAAAGTGGATATTCTAGGAGTGTGGTCTAAGGTCTTATTGAAAAGCTCACACGTTCTTTTTCTTCTTCATTGTAGTTTAGTTCTCTTCTTACTCTTTTACTGAATTTCATTTGTGAGCAAACTACTGGCTTGATTTGTGTGACAATCGCCGATTGGTATCCTAGCTGTTGGAGGAGGATCATGGGATCTATATGGTATGGTTGGGAATTGGCTGCTCATAAAATGAACTCAGGGACAAATCCGAGAGATCAAGGCTATGACAGTTCCAATTATGGAGGAAAACCAGACGAGCTCAGATAGCTATTGCAATAGAGATAGAAAGAATAAGGGTAGTGTTGTCCATGACAGCATATAAACATGTATGATAAGTGATAAGTGATACTGACTATAATGTCTACTCCTAGACCCCTATCTTAAATGAATGCTAGTAAAAGTGAACTAAGAGCTAGTACATATAGAGGTGTGCACCGGGCCAAACTTGGACCGGACCAGAAACCTGGTTTTATGTAAATTACAACCTGGAATGGTTTTAAAATGGGCTGCACCCAGACCCGAAACGTAAAAACCGGGTTAAATTCGGGCTGACCTTGTTTTGACCCTGTTTTTAGATTTACCCTATTTCAACTCGTTTTCAACCTGGTTTAACTATTAACCCTGTTTTGACCCTATTTTAAAACTAACCCTGCTTTAAAATTAGCCCTGTTTCGACCCTTGTTGACCCGGTTTTGAAACTAACCCGGCTTTGACCCTGTTTTAATCATTTCACTCACACAAATCTTTTATTTGTCTATAACAATGTCCTCCAAATAGAAACAACTAAGTTTTGAAAACATGACGAGATAAAAACAAAGAAAATATAGTGTAATTACACAAACTATGGAGGATGAGAACAAAACCACAATGTCCTTAAAATAGAAATAACATTCTTTTTCATAGAAGTTAATACAACGTCTTCATTCTTCAACACCATCATTCATTTCAAGTAACATATACTACATCGGCCTCCACATTAGCTTTGTTTTCCACATCTATTCAAATTTAAATGTAAATAAATTAGTAGTTAGTAATAACGTTATATTAAGTATAATTGATAAAAGATTAAATGGTATAAAACAAAACTAACTTAATCAAATAAAGTAAAAGAAAATAAAGCTCAATTAATCACTACTTTTTTCTATTTCCTCCAACTTTTCCAAGGCATGCTCTACATCAACTTTTTCCCTTATATTTTTCACTCAAATCCAATCTTGAGAGCATATGAGAGCTTGTATGGTTTTAATTCACACAAAAAATAGTAAAAATAAATAAGTAGGTAAATAAAACGCAATTGCATTATTAGATTAAATACATAAATGTATTAATATAAAGGAAGCATCACCTTTGGTGTTAGAGAGCTCCTAAATTGATCCAATTGATGACCACCTGCACTAAATGTAGATTTCGATGTAACTATAGATACCGGTACAACAAGAATATCACATGCCATATGTGAAAGGATCGGATATCTAAGACTCTGTATTTTCCACCACATCAAGACATCCTTTTCTTCATGTTGTGCCTTTTTTTTCTTCTGAAAATCTCTCAAGCTCTGTAATACTAGAAATACTCCATCCATCCTTGTCACTTGCTCTAACACACTTTTTATAATAGCATCAACACTATCCTTACTCGTAAGAGGATCAAAACTTGGCCCAGAACTTTCATCAACTATAAATGAATCATACTTCCTTCTATAATCATCAAACAAATCAATAGCAAATTTATTAATTTTTTCAGCCAATCTCTCCCCTAATTATTCACCATACATCCTACAAAGAGTAATCTTCAATCCTAAAAAGCTCAGATTTTGATCTAACATGACACCCAAGTATATCAACATGTTCATCTTCTCTATGTCACCCCAATACTTGTCAAACTTAACTTTTATTTGAAGTGCCATGTTTCTAAAGTCATCCTTCACATCCATGATCCATTGATTCAACAACTCAAACATACGAACAATATCAAAGAAAATAAGATTATTGGTCACGTACAATGAATTAGACACCTTAACACTCAAGTCATAAAACTCTTTCAAGAAAACAAAAAGGTGCTTAATTTTATCCCAATCGTCATTAGCGAGGCCCCCATAACATCAACATCATGTATCAACTCTTCAAGGAGCTCCATCCTACCAAAAACATCCCTAATCCGTTAGTACCCAACACCTGGTCATGAATCACGTAATCTTTCACTTTAAATAATTAATATGTTATCCATTAGTACTTATCTCAAATCATATTCTCGATCACGTCGAGTGTGGGGCCCCACCATTCTTAATCCGATGGAACGGACTGAAGCACCTCTCGGAGATAGGGCACCTGAGCCACTATTATCGTCTGGTGAAACGGACCCATAAACACCTTGATCCAACTCATGTGATCTTTTGTTTTAAATGATTAGTATCTTATTCATGATTAGTTTATGAGTACATAATATAATTAAGGTAAGGGAGATGTCAACATATAGATAACAATGCTGTTCTCTAAGGTTATGCTCATTTTCCCCGGAAATCCTAAATTCACAACTTAGACAAAACTTCCTCCATATTGATCATTTATCCACCAAATTTAGTATATATCCCTCAATTAATAAGATTATTAGCATACCTGTAATTCGAGATTTAACTCTCACGTCTTACACATGTGATAATAGCCCTACCTCAAAAGTTACTATTTACAAGGCTCCCAAAGTCCTAATATCACAGGTAAATCTTAACTTTTCCCATAAGGATTATATAATTACCAAATTCAATATACATCCTCAAAATACCAATATTAACAATACATCCAAAATTTATGGCCTAACTCCAACATTTTACGCATATGATAAAAACATTACCATTTTAAGGTTACTATTATCAAATTAGACCATTTTCTCATTTGAGGAACTTGTGACATTCATATTTACTCAAATCACTCCACATGATCTTATTAGCATATTTTTAATCCACCTAATACATTAAAATACCGAAATTTTCATATTAATTTATATTAACCAAAATGCCCTTAAAGATAGTTGATAGCCCTTATCTTATGAAATGCTTATATTTTCAATATCATTATTTCCAAATCCTCCATTTATCAACATACTTCTTAAATATAATTATTCTCCACTCATCATACTATACTAAGCCTAGATTACAACCATATATCACATTGAACCACTTAGGGTTTCCTACGTAAGGCATTAGCCTAATGATATCTTATAAAATACAGGTAGATTCAATTTTCATACTTGGCCATTTTTGCTTATTCCTAATTATCTGAGACAACCATAATCAAGGTCGATACCGAGGATAACATTAAAAATATACTAAGGCCATCCTAGGCTTAATTATTCACATTTGGGCATTTTAGGCCGAAAATGACCAAAATGCCCCTTAGACGAAAATTTCTAGATTATCATCTATTTAAATATAAAATCCATTTTTTTTATTAATTTGTCATGAAAAGGCTAAAATACCATAAATAAGTTATTTATCTTGTAATTAAATTAGTAAGTATGTCAAATGATCATTTTGCCCTTATTCACGGTTTTGTACATAAAATTCTACCATGCGTATCTAATACATCCAGAATCACATAATCTCTTGTTCAACAATATATAATACACATTAGACATGTTTTTCTGGATAATTATTATAATACATTGAAAATAATTAAATTGCCCCTAGGGCATTCATCTGTAATAATTATTTCACAATTATATCTAAGCATGTTCAACCTATTATTTTATACATATTTATCATACAAAATATTTTTCCGACAAGAGAATCAATTTAATCATACTTTCATACCCAAAATATTTTATATCAGATAACATGTTCATTTTTCTAGTTTTCATGATAACAATAAATAATACATAATTATAACGTAGCAAATCATGCTTAACACATTTCACACATAAAAACCCTAATGTGCTATCATGCAATATTATTATTTTAGTAGTGTATAACGATTACCTGAATTCTAGCAAAAATACAAAAATAGCGGTATCCTACTAAAATTATAAGGTCCTGCTACTCAAACTTTTGTACCTAAAAATAATACCACAATTGCCGAATTAATATCTATCAGGTCAAATAATAATAATAAAATATTTATTTTTATAAAATTACCAAAATACCCTTACATTTAATATAGGTACCAAAATATCAAAACCAAACCCAACTCACTCATGCTGCATGCGCGCAGTGTGAGCCAAGGGCGCATGTATGGGGGAGTGGATGTTGCTGGATTGGGTTGGCTAGTGGGCTGGTGATGGCTAGCCGAGAGGTGGTGACTGGTGGTAGAGTGCTATAGTGGACTGCTGTGGGATGCTATGGTGGAAAGTGGTGTTAGCTTAGTGGGGTAGAGCTGCTACAAGGGAAGGGGTGCTCGATTGGGAACTGTGGTCGATTGGTTTGGTTAGGTGCTGTGCATGTCGGGTGGTGAGGTTGGTGCTCGGCTGGAGGCTTGAGATGCTGGGGGCTCGGTGGAGCGATGCAGAGGGGGTGAAGCTACCCTGGAAGGCTGCAGTGGTGGAGGTGCTAGTCGGTGGTTGACGGCAATGCATGGGTGCTAAGGATGGAGGTGTGGTGCTGGTGCGTGAGGGTTTCCGACCGTAGGCAGGGCTGTGGTGGTGGAGGTGTTGTGATGTGCTGAAGTATTGTGGTTGATTGGGCGGCGGGGAAAAGGTGGTAGTGGTGGAGACTGGTGGTGGCTGGGTGGCTCGGTAGGGGTGCAGGAAAATGGGGATGGGATAAGGCTGCAGAGTGATGGTTGTTGGGTGGTGGTGCACTGGAGAGGGGAATAGGTTGGGGTGCAGGGCTTGGTTGGTGTTGTGTGTATGTGTGTGTTGGTGCACGACTGGAGGTAGGGTAAATCGAACAAGAGCAGAGAGGGAAGTTTGGCTAGCGGGGAGATGAGAGCTAGGGGAAAGGGGAAGCTGGGAAAAATGATCGGGCAAAATGGAAGTAGGAGAAGGGGATGGGTTGCCAGCGTATGTTCACGTGTGTATGTATATATGTATGGAGAAGGTGGTGAGGGGAGTGAGATAAGGGGGGAGACAGGGAGTGATTGGGGGAGGGAATTGGGGTACGGTAGTGATGTGAGAGAGAGAGGGTTGGTAGAGGGTAAATAAGGGGGGTAAAATAAGTTTATTTTATATTTTTATTTTAGATTAAGTTTGGGTAGATTAGACTACCGGCCCGGGTAGAAAAATAATCCGGATTAGGATAGGTTTAATAGAACGGAAAAATATAAAATAATCGGGGATAAATTTTAGGGATTTATTTCGGGTTGTGGGTCAAGGTTATAAATAAAATAATTAGGCTAAGGTTTAAGGATTAATTTTGAATAAAAAAACCGAACACCTGAAAACAAAGGTTATGAAATTTCGGGATGTTACATAGACATCAACAACAGTTTGCAGTTTGATTGAAGCCCTATATAATACTAAATCTTTGACAAAAAGGGCAATCTTGAAGCTGAGATTATACTCCTTCAAGATGCATCATAGGAAGTCAATTGAGGACCATATAGATGACTTCAATAAGATCACCTTGGATCTTGAGAATATTGAGGTGAAGGTTGAGGATGTAAATGAGACAATTTCCTTGTTGAATTCCTTACTGATGGATATGGGCACCTTGTTAATACTATGTTGTATGACCATGAAGACTTAACATTAGAGGATGTGGTTACTTTCTTGACCTCAAAGGAGTTGATAAGTTAGCAGGTCTAGAAGGATGAAGTTGCTGCAGCGGGCTTTTCCGAAGAGGAAGGCAAAAGATGAGGGATAAGAAAAATAATGGATATAATCTTCATTCTTAATCTTAGTCAAAGGGTGTAAAGAAGTAGTTCCGTTGTCATAAGAATGGGTTAAGAAGGAATGTCCTTACAGGGAACAACTCAAGATCCAGCAAGAAAGATCATGCGTAGTCTGTTGAACAAGGTGATGTAGATATGGTGTTTGAGGATGATTAGGGTGCAGAAGTCCTAATGTTTTCTTCAGTGTGTTGATCAAGGTGATGCAATGATGCAGATATGGTGTTTGAGGATTATCGGGGTGCAGAAGTCCTAATGGTTTCTTCAGTCTCGACTGATCAAGATTGGGTGCTAGCAAATTTCACATGACCCTTGATAGGCCAAAATTCCTATATTACAAGGCTAATTGAGGGAATATCTTAATGGGGAACTATAAGGCATGGAATTGGTAAGATTCAAATCAATGCCAAGTGCTGAATTTGAATTGAATACCGTGGGGCATGATCTAGATCTGAAGAGGAACTTGATCTCACACAGAACTTTAGATAATGAAGGATATTGTACATAATTGGGAATTCTTGAAGTATGTATGGGTTCAATTCTGGTGCTATTGGTGAAGCGGGTTAATGGTCCATATTTCTTAAACACAGTGAGTCAAAACATGTAAAAGTTGCTGGGAATCTAGTCAAGAAGCCATTGATCACGGAAATGCTGCAGCGCTGCAGACTTGGACACTTTAGTGATAAAGGGTATATAGTTTTGAGCAAGAAAGGACTTCTTAGTGAAGACAGATTGCAAAATGTTGATTTGTGGGAACAAGGTGCACTGAGAAACTACTTTAGGTTTAAATTCAGATGAAGCACCCAAAAGTTAAGCGAAATTCTTGATTACATCCATGCAAATATTTGGGGCTCAACGAGAATAGTGTCCCGAGTAGGAGCTAGGTACTTCATCACTCACATAGATGATTATGATGATTACTCCAGGTTGGTTTGGATTTATTTTCTTGAATCTAAAATACTTTAAGGATTGGAAGGTTATGGTCTAAGGCTCAATTAGAAAGGAAAGTTAAGAAACTAATAACCAATAATGGGCTTAAATTTTGCAATGATGAATTTGATGCATTTTGTAAAATTCAAGGTATTGTGAGATAATAATTGTGAAGGGAACTCCACACCTATGAGTTGCCTAAAGCCATTGATCTGTGGCTAAAACTGTTGTATACCTCATCGACAGTGTCCAATAGCTATTGAATTTGAAACACCATTGGAGAGGTGGACTGGGAAGCAACCTAAGTATGAGCACTTACAAGTGTTTGGTAGCATAGCAGAAAGGAGGGGAAGCTGGATTCAAGGGGCGGTGAATGTATGTGTACTGCTTGGATACCCTGATGGTGTGAAAGATTACAAACTGAGAACATTAGAGTTGAGGGGGGTTCAAGATCCTTTGTGAGTAGGGATGTTAAATTTAGAGAATCATAATTGTATATGCATTATATACAGTCTCAAGGTAGGAAAATAGAAGAACAGATGGATAGTTTTATGCTATTGATTAGCCCGAGATATACTTAGAAGTTCCATAAGGACTCCAGACATGTTTGGACATGTAGAACTTGTGCCATATGTTTTGAATGCAGCAAGTATGGTTGAGGAAGAACAAGCTTCAAAAAAGCTATATTAACAATCAAATGTCCTGAGTGGTATAAGGCCATGGTAGAAGAGATGGACTCATTCTAGAACAATGAAACTCAAGAATTAATTTTCAAACCCAAGAATAAGAAGTTAGTAGAATGTAAGAGGTTGTTTAAACTGAAGGAAGGGGTTGAAGCAAGAGATAAACCTAAACACAAAGCTAGGTCAGTTGTTCAATGATTTACCCAGCAGGAAGGGATAGGCTGCATGGAGATATTATCATCAATAGCGAGACACACTTCTATAAGAGTCATTATCAATGGTGGCTATTTGTGATCTGAAACTTGAACAGTTGAATGTGAAAACAACCTTTATTTACATGTGAATTGTGAACTCAAGGAAAGGATCTTAATGAAGCAACCGCCAGGTTTTATTAAGAAGGGCGAGGAAGATTGGGTTGGTTTTTCTTGAAGATATCATTGTACAGCTTGAAATAATCCCAAGATAATGGAATGAGAAATTTGACAGGTATGTGAAGATGGTCAGCTTTAAGAGAATCTTGTTTGATCCATGTGTGAATATCAATCATGAAAGGGGCAGACAAGATGTATTCCTCTTACTGTATGTCGATGATTGGTTGTTAGCTAGCAGAAGTATGGTTCAGATAAATGCTGTTAAAGGTGAGCTAAAAAAGGAGTTTGACATGAAGGACATGTGGGTTCTGAGGGGGATTTTAGGCATGGAGATTCATAGACAGGAGGAATATGTTGGTCTTGTCTTGAGGATCTTATGTGACAAAAGTCTTACATAATTTTGGGTTTGCCGACGTATAACCTGTTGCTACATCTGTAGGAGGTCGCTGTGAACTGTCTAAGGCTCACAACCTTAGTTTGGATGTTGCCCGGGGCTACATGAAAAGAATACTCTACAGCATTGTGATGGGTAGCCTCTTTTATCTAATGATTTGTATTAGATCTGACTTGGTAAATGTAGCAATTGTGATCAGTAGGTTTATGGCAGATCTAGGGAAAGAGTGATGTAAGGCTGTAAACTGGGTACTGAGATACTTGACTGGTACCAAGAAGTTGCTTTGGAGGGATAACGCAGAGCAAGGTAAGATTGAAGGCTTCTGTTATTCAGTTTATGCTAGTGACAGGGATACAAGGAGGTAAGTGATGGTGTGTATTCTAGTTAGCAGATTGTACGATTGGTTGGAAGGCAACTTTGCAAAGGATAGTTACACAGTTAACAAATGAAGCTTAATATGTTGCACGTACTAAAATTATAAAAGAAGCATACTGGTTGAAAGATCTCATCCATGAATTTGGAGTGTGCAGGTGTTGTGGTTGTGTGGTTTGATAATCAGTGTCATTTGCCTTAGCATGAATCATGTTTATAATGAGAGTACCAAACATTTTGATTTGAGGTTCCATTTTATAAGGTAAGTGCTTAGTAGAAGGAAGCTAGGGCTAGAGAAAGTAAAAAGAGAAGACAATGCAGTTGATACGCTTACAAAGTTTTGACATTTTCTGAAGATTCTACAATGTGGCCAGAATGTGGCCAAAGGTGGATATTGCTAGCTGAATTTTTTGTGGCACATAAATCAGTCAGATGTTTTCCACATTGTTAGTGCATGGGTTGGCTAGTAGGTATTATTTTTCTTATAAGAAGTGGTTGGGCAGTTGGTCATTATTGTTATAACCTCTCCTGTCAGTAAGCCGTGTGTGATAGGGATACATATGAGTTCTGGAAAAGCTTCAAGAACCAAAGGTTAAGTGATACTCGAAGGAGTGTGGTGTAAGGTCATAGTGACAAGTTCACACATATATAAAATACCCATTTTCTCCTTTTTTTATTGTAGTTTATTTCTCTTCTGACTCTGAATTTCATTTGTGAGTAAACTACTGGTTTGCTGTTTGTGATACTCAACAGTTTTGTTGAGATTTCTATTTAAACTCATATAATCCAATCCCCTTGTTAAATTGAGGTAAATATATATAAACAAATAATACATGTACACAGGGCATACCCTGGTTCTACAAAATATAGAGGGCTAGATCCACATCAAGTGTTGAGACCTGGTCCTCAATCCAGATGATCTAATGATACTAGTAAGAGACTTACAACAGTACATTATCCTCTTCAAAAATAAGGGCACTATAAACATATTTCTGGACTAGTGCAATTATGCCTTTGGGATCAAACGTTTTGGATTCAAAAATGATTGCATTTCGAGTTTTCCAGATAATATAGACCATCGAAGCTATTGCTAGGGCTCAAGCCTTCCATATAATATGGTGCCTGTGTTTGTTCCTTCGTATGGTTCTTAGGGCACTGAAAAGGGTTGTCGATCCTGTGGAGAAACCAAGCCATTTGCGGATAGGCCCCCAGACCCGTTGAATAGATGTGCAAGCAAAAAACAGGTGATCATGGGTCTCTCTGTCAGAACTACAAAAGACACACTCCTTAGGCCCATCCAGGACTGTGAGACGGTCTCTTGTATAGAGTCTTCGGAGCAATGACAGCCATAAAAGAAATGAATATCTTTTGGTTTTGTTGAGGTGCCAAACGACATGGTAATGTCTCCAAATATGCCCTTTGTCTCGGAAGAAATTGTACGCTGCTTGAGTAGAGAAACCGGTCGGCAAACCCCAAGAGGTGATGAGGGCTTTTGCTTGCTGTGATGAACCTGTTTTTTGGATCATCGATGAAAAAAGTTGATTAATCTTTCTCATGAAATTAGAAGAATCATTCGATGGAACAAACTGATCAAAAGTCTTGGATTGTAAATAATGTGTGTGGATCCATTTCGTCCAGAGCGATTCTTTTTCCCCTTGAAGAAACCCTATATATTTGCAGAGGAAAGCAGCATTCCATGCCAAGAAATTCTTTATACCTAGTCCTGCCTCTTTTTTCAGAAGACAAAGGGTGTGCCACGCTACAGGTGGTGATTTTCCTTGCCAAAGAAAGTATCGGCATAGAGAGACAATGCGGTTTATGACCATCTTTGGAATAGCAAATATCGAAAACCAGAAGCCTAAGATACCTTGTACCATAGAATTGATAATTTGAAGACGGCCAGCATAAGAAAGAGAGTTGGCTTTCCACGGTTTTAACTGGTCACACAGGTGATTGATAAGAACTTCATAATCAATGGCCCGGAGCTTACAAGGATTGAGTGGCACCCCCAAATAGCAAAATGGAAATATTCCTTCAGGCATGTGGGTCATGTTGAGTATTTCTTGTCGAGTTTGATCACCAATACCTGCCAAAAAGATCTGTGATTTGATGGGATTAACATACATACCCGAGCTTTGGCGGAATTTATCCAGCCCCTGCAGCAAGAGCTTAACAGAAGGTATGTTCCCTTTGCAGAATAAAATAAGATTGTCAGCAAAGGCCAAGTGTACCAGACCCATGCTCTTACATTTCGGGTGATATGAAAATTCTTGTCGCTGCGCAAGCTGCTTGATCATTCTGCTAAGGTACTCCATACAGAGGACAAAGATGTAAGGGGAGATGGGATCCCCTTGTCGTAGCCCTCGGGCTCCTTGGAAGAAACCGAACATGTTCCCATTTAGTTTCAGAGAGAAACTAGTAGTGGTTATGCATTCCATCACCAAGGAAACAAAATAAGATGGGAAGTTGAAGGTCTGCAGAATCTTCCTAATAAAATCCCAGGACAACGTGTCATAAGCTTTGCGGAGATCCACTTTTATCATACATTTTGGGGATGTCCGTTTGCCTGAATATTCTTTTAGCAGCTCTTGGACCAGCAGGATATTTTCTGTCATGAGCCTTCCTTTTACAAAAGCTCCTTGTTCCGGAGCTATAATATTATCCAGAATCTCGGCAATACGGCTGGCTAGAATTTTTGCAATAACTTTATAAATGGTAGAGCAGCAAGCAATCGGACGAAAATCAGAAACCGAAGTTGCTTGAGGTGATTTGGGAATGAGAACAAGAGCTGCATGATTTATGCGCTTAAGGAGCCTTCGATTTCTGAAAAATTCTTGGATAGCCTCACAGAAATCAGCACCTGTAATATCCCAGGTTGATTTGAAAAATTTTGCTGAGAAACCGTCAGGCCCCGGTGCTTTAAGATCACCCAGTGAGAACAAGATGGATCGGATCTCTGTATTTGTAACCGGCTGAAGGAGAGTCTGTTGCTGCTCTTCTATTTGCACCGGTCCCATACGGATGATTTCCTCCTCCAGGCCCTCATGCTGAATATCAGAGCCCAACAGGCCCTGAAAAAAAGACAGAAACTCAAGCTCCATCTCCTGATCTGAATGAGTGTCCATACCATCCGCCTTTGTTATTTTTACTGTTTTGGACTTCGCATGCTTAGCTCTCAGCATGTCATAAAAGAATCTGGAGTTTTGATCCATACCAAACAGGAACTTATTTTTGTTGATCTGAGAAACAAAGCTGGCTGCAGCCTTCTTCAAGAACAAGGCTTTTTTTCTAAGGTCAGCGAGAGGTTCCAGGTCTTGAGGAGACTGCTGGGAAAGGTTTTTTTCTTGGGCTTTTTTAAGCTGAATTTCTGCAGAGTTCGCGTGCGCAATAATGTGAGCAAAGTCCTGTTGATTCAACTTTTTGAGGTGTTTTTTCAAAGAGGAGAATTTACTGCATAAAATAAATTGGCTTGTGCCACATGGGGAAAACCGCCAGGAAGTAACAACAACTTCAATGAATTTCGGATGGTCACACCACATGTTGTAGAAGTGGAATGATTTTTTCCGAGGCTTCTCCTTACCAAAGGATACAATGCAGGGGGAATGATCCGATGAGCTGCCAGGGGGTAGGAAATGTGCTGAAATTTTTAAATTTATTGCATATCCTGCAGCATTCATAAACACCCTATCCAGCCTGCTCTTCACATTAGATCCCTCAAAAGTGTAGAAACAACCAGTGGAAGTAACCTCCATTAATTGAGAGACAAGGCAGCAGGCTTTGAAATCAGCTGTTTCGTAATCCGTGACAGGTCTTATGCCGTTTCTGTCTAACATATTTAGGGGGCAATTGAAATCCCCACCGACAATCCAGGGGCCTCTCATATTTCCGGCCAGCAGCATGAGAGACTCCCACAGCGATTTCCTGTCTTTAATACTATATAGACCATATACTACAGAAAGAGTAAAGGACAAACCATTTTTAATATCAAGAATCTTTCCAGATAAGGTTTGAGGAGTTACCTCCAAAAGCTGGAATCGGATAGAAGCCGGATCCCATAGCACCAATATCCGCCCATTAGGGTGGTTAAGAAAATTCTCATAGTGATGCCAGCCCCTGAAATTGGTATCCTTCATGCGCTGCACTTTTTTACTTTCAAGTTTGGATTCCATAATGCCAACAATTGAACAAGAATTGTCTAAACATAGCTTCCCAAGAGCTTTTTGTTTCAGGGGAGAGCCCGCTCCCCTTAGATTCCAGAGTATCATATTCATGAGACCTTAACAGGTCTTGAATTTTGTTTGGAAAGGGGGCCCTTTCGTAGTTGTTGAAATATTGGTACTTGTTTTTTCCTTTTCGCTGCTTTGGAGACAACCTGTTGCCACCCCTCCACTTCTACTTGAGACGGTGAGTCATTGGGATCTTGCCTTGTGGTCGGGGTTGATTCCAACCTTTGAATGGTTTTTTTCCTGAAAGGAAGTGCAGCAGGGGCAAGGGTAGAAATAGGCGCAAATGCAGGTGCCTTTCCTTTATCCCTTCTACCTGTTAGTGCCTGAGTTTTAGGAAGACAGTCCTCCCGAATGGTTTGAGTTGGGCGTGTACATTCAAGCAATGAAATTATGGGCGTGGCATTAGGGTGTATTATATGTCGTGGTTATTGTGGTGTATTTTTTTTTATATATTTTTTTCATAATATATATTGGAAAATATTGGCCGATAAATATGTAAAATTTTGAAATGGTCGTAGATTGTTAATTTCACGTATTAGTTGATCCAAACTAGTATTGGCCAATATTGTGTATGAGGATTGATATTTAATTGTATGGTTATGTTTTCCGTCTATATCCTCCTCATCGATTTTACCTTCTTTTATAGTTGTATATAGATATAGATTGAGGTTGATGTTGAAATTGGGGTTGAGGTGGTTGAGCTATACTGAAATGGGGATAGGATTGCAACTTAGCTTTGTTAGATGGTCAATTTTCAGCAACGCACAATGTGTGCACTTTGGGTTGATGTTGTTTGTTTTGCAAGACTATTTGTCATGTGTTATTTTCATAATTCTACTAATTTTTAATATATATTGTCGCTATTAACAAACTCTAACATGTCAAAACAAAAACTATCATATATGTATTGTTAGAGGTGGCAATCAGGTCGGGTGGGTCGGGTTCGGGTCGGGTCATAGTGGGTCAGGTAAATATCAGGTCGGTTTATTTTGGGTCATTTGTCTTTGCAGGTCGGTTGTGGGTTGTGGGTTGGGTTGGGTTATTTCGGGTTAGGGTCGCTTTGGGTCATTGCCTTGTTAATGTCGAGTCGATTCCGGGTCGGGTCGTTGCAGTTCCGGGTCATTTCAGCTTAATTTGTCGTGTTGGGTTAGGTTCGGGTTAAGTAACCTCGGGTTCGGGTCAATTCAAATTAACTTGACTGGTAAGGTTGGGTTGGTTTCATGTCATTTTCTGGTTAATATGACTAGGTGGACTCAGCTCGTTAGGGTCATTTTGTGTAATTTGACAAGTTGGGTTTGAGTATGTATGGGCTAACTTGATGGGTCAGGTCGAGTTTTGATGGGTTGAGTCAAATTTGGGTCTACGTAATTATCATTTATTACATTATAAATATTAGAGACAATCATAAAAGTGCTAGTATAGATAAATGAAATAAGAATATTAGATACGCTTTATTTTTACAAGTAAATAATAGAGGTATTTATAAGTTTTAACAATAAAAAACATTGCATGATTCAATCTAGAAAAGATATTTATCATTTATTTGATTGCTTAAAATATTTTATAACTTAAAAAAGGATAATTTTATAAAATAAATGTGAATATAATATGACTATACAATGTATAATTATTATTTATTACTTTTTAAATATTAAAGACAATTATAAGATTACTAGTACACATAAATAAAATAAGAATATTAGATGCGCTCTATTTTCGCAAGTAAATAATAAAGATATTTATAAATTTTAGCAATAAAAAAATTACATGATTCAATATAACAAAGATATTTATCATTTATTATTATTTAAGTGATTTCTTAAAAAAAGATAATTTTATAAAATAAAGGTGATCATAATATGACTACAATGTATAACTATCATTTATTACATTGTAAATATAAGAGGCAATCATAACATTACTATTATATAGAAATGAAATAAGAATATTAGATGCGCTTTATTTTTACGTGTAAATAATAAAAATATTTATAAATTTTAACAATAAAAAACATTGCATAATTCAATCTAACAAAGATATTTATCATTTATTTGTTTACTTAAAAATAGATAATTTTATAAAATAAAAGTGATCATAATATGACTATACAATATATAATTATCATTTATTACATTGTAAATATCAGAGACAATCATAAGATTACTAGTATAGATAAATGAAATAAGAATATTTGATGCGCTTTATTTTCACAAGTAAATAATAAAGATATTTATAAATTTTAACAATAAAAAACATTGCATTATTCAATCTAACAAAGATGTTTATCATTTATTATCAATTATTTGATTACTTAAAAAAAGATAATTTTATAAAATGAAGGTGATCATAGCATGACTATACAATGTATTCTTATCATTTATTACATTGTAAATATTAGAGGCAATCATAAGATTACTAGTACATATAAATGAAATAAGAATATTAGATGCGCTTTATTTTTACAAGTAAATAATAACGATATTTATAAATTTTAACAATAACAAACATTGCATGATTCAATTTAACAAAGATATTTATCGTTTATTATCATTTATTTGATTACTTAAAAAAAGATAACTTTATAAAATAAAGGTGATCATAGTATGACTATGCAATGTGTAATTATCATTTATTACAATGTAAATATTAGAGATAATCATAAGATTACTAGTACACATGAATAAAATAATAATATTAGATGCGCTTTATTTTCATAAGTAAATAATAAAGATATTTATAAATTTTAACAATAAAAAATATTGCATGATTCAACTTAACAAAGATATTTATCTTTTATTTTATTACTTAAAAAAAAGATAATTTTATGAACTGAAGGTGATCATAATATGACTGTATAAAGTATAATTATCATTTATTACATTTTAAATATAAGAGAGAATCATAAGATTACTAGTACACATAAATGAAATAAGAATATTAGATGCGCTTTATTTTCACAAGTAAATAATAAAGATATTTATAAATTTTAACAATAAAAAATATTGCATGATTCAATCTAACAAAGGTATTTATCATTCATGTGATTACTTAAAAAAAGATAATTTTATAAAATAAAGTTGATCATAATATGACTATACAATGTATAATTATCATTTATTACATTATAAATATTAGAGATAATCATAGATTACTAGTATAGATAAATGAAATATGAATATTAGATGCACTTTATTTTCACAAGTAAATAATAAAGATATTTATAAATTTTAACAATAAAAAACATTGCATGATTCAATAGAACAAAGATATTTATCATTTATTTGATTACTTGTTTATTAAATTATTATTATGACTTCTTAATGTTTTATTTTTGTGCGGAAAAATTTATTAGGATATCATTAATAAATAAGGATGTCTATGGTAAAAGTATGAAAAATAAGTATAATTTATAAAACACTATATTTTTAAAAGCATTAAATGAATAATAAAATGTGTAATTTATTATTATTATAATAGATTTTGATGTTTGATCGGGTCAATGTCGGGTCGGGTCGCTATCAGGTCATGAGTTGGGATTGTGTCGGGTCGGGTTAATTGTTATCGGGTCAGTACCGGGTCGGATCAGTGTTGGGGCGGGTTTGGGTTGGGTCAGGTTGCTACTTTTCAGGCTTTATTGGGTTGGGTTTCGTATGGGTCGGGCAGGTCAGGTCAACTTTTGTCAACCCTATGAATTGTTACATGATATACATTTGAAGGCTATTAATATAATAGTGAAAATAAGTTTCAAGAAAGACCAAATACTTATTAGGCTAATTACACTAAGTGATGTCCAAAATTAGATAATTCTAACTTTTATCCTAAATGAGGCCTTTTGGAAAATACTATTACACAACTTCAGAGATACGCACGCATCCACAAAGTTGCTATTGATGGACCTAATTTGTACACAAAGTGTTAGCAAACCTTTTGTGGGAAACAATTTGTCTTAAAGTGATTCAATATATATTCTATATTTAAATTCAAACTGTTTTTTTGCAAACCTGTACTATTGAAAGTAAAAATTAAAAATAGAAAGCTCAAATCAATATGAAGTGGGGAGGCATTTTCAAACAGGTGTGGGAAATCACTTGTTAGGTTTATATTGTTTTGGAAGAAAGTCTGCTGCTTTTTTTTTTGTTTGTTTTTAGGAATAGAATCAATTTTTAGCATATAATTTTCATTGATTAAATCTTACTTGGCCCCTCTCAAATACTGAGAATCTCCTTCCACGACACCACCTAATTAGGCAAGCATTTGATATTTGCAGCTGCAGGTGCATACACAATCTTCCTCTCCGTGCTGCACGATGAAGCTGTCATTTTCACTTCCATCAAAGCAATCTTCAAAGCCAAACGTCAAGGTTTCCAATAGTATTAATGATGGAGATCCACACAATCAGGCATCAGAGTTGACTACAACACACAAATATGTTACAGAGTTCGATTCTTCTTCTAAACCCCAAACTGAAATAGTTCAATCCAAAAAGCATTTTGTAATTCCACCTAAGGAGAATGAGTGGAGGCCTCATAAGAAGATGAAGAACCTTGATCTGCCCCCAATCAGTTCATCCTCTGTTGATGGTCATGAGCTCCAATTTGAAGTCGAACCTTCCAATGCTGCTTCTGACCCTGCATCTCAGGACCCTGGCACTACCATGGCTTACGGGCTTAACCTCCGTCATTCCAGTAAGAATGATGGTGATTATCCTCACTTCAGTGATAGATTTGGAGTTGAACCAGTTGAGAATGTTTTAGTGAAGAAATTAAAGGATGATTTGCATAACTTACCGGAAGATGAAGGTTTTGACCAGTTTGATGAAGTGCCTGTTGAGGGTTTTGGGGCTGCATTGTTGGCTGGTTATGGGTGGTATGAAGGTAGAGGAATTGGGAGAAATGCAAAAGAGGATGTGAAAGTAGTGGAGTATAAGCAAAGGGCTGGGAAAGAGGGGTTCGGATTCGTTGGTGTCCAGAAGGTTAATACCAATAAACCTAATGCTGATATCAGATTAGAAACAAAAGATTCAGGTTTTCCCATAGGTAGGGAGGTGAGAATAATTCATGGTAAGCACATGGGAATGAAAGGTAAAGTTGCAGAGATTCTATTAGGCGGAGATTTGCTGATCTTGAAGTTATCATCTAGCGAGGAGGAAGTTAAGGTTCATGTTTCTGGTATAACAGAATTGGGTTCTGTGGAGGAAGAGAAGTGCCTGATGAAATTGAAAGATTTGAAGATTCAAGAAGTATCAAAGGGTGATGCTAGAAGAGTTGATAAGAAGGTTAAAGAATCCTCTGATGGGAGTGGTAATAGGGAAAGAAGGGGGAGTAAGGGAAGTGTGGAAGGTAGGAGGAGTGGGATTGATGATGTAAAGTGCAACGTCGGTGGAAGGAACATGGTAACTAAAGTTTCTTGGCTTAGGAGTCACATCAAAGTTAGGATAATTAGCAAGGACTTTAAAGGAGGGAGGTTGTATTTGAAGAAGGGTGAGGTTGTCGATGTTGTTGGCCCAACTACCTGTGATGTTGCAATGGATGAAAGCAGGGAGCTTATTCAAGGGGTAGATCAGGATATCTTAGAAACTGCTCTCCCACGACGTGGGGGTCCTGTTCTCGTGCTCTTGGGTAAGCATAAAGGTGTGTATGGTAGCCTTGTGGAGAGGAATACAGAGAAGGAGATTGGCATGGTGCAAGATGCAGACACCCGTGAGTTTTTTAATGTGCGGCTGGAACAAATAGCCGAATACATCGGAGACCCAAGCTATATTGGGTATTGATCATGGAAAATCAGGAGCGAGTGCTACAACCTTCAACTTCATGTCACATACAGTACTCTTATGTTCCTAAATGTTCTGAATCGACTAAGCTTGCCGTTGTTGGGTTAGAATGGAATGATTAATGGAGGAGAAATGGCATTCCTATATTTACCTTTATGTTTTGATGTCCTTAGGTGAATTATACTCGTTTTTTGTGCAAGCTTAAACATTTATCACGAAGTTCTGTGCAAGTTTTCTCATTTTATTTAATACTCTATTTGGCTTTGATTCGAGACAGGTTTCCATGTTGCCTAGATGTTAGCATATAACCCAAAATATGTTTGCCTGTGGAGTGTATGGAACATCAACTAGAGATACTGTTATCAAATAACTGCATTCGAGTTGGAATACACAAGGGAAATTGATAATTGATACTGTGCAAGGCTAGTTCAGTTAGGCCTTGCATAAGAGATTTTGGAGTTAAATTCTTTCAGCAACAGGACAAACGCTACTTGCTTAGAGAGAGATTGGATTTCAGATACCTAAGAAAAATCTTGCGTTGAACTTGTGCACCAGCAGGTTAATGTATAATAGGCTACATGATAACGGATGAAGATTAACGGATGAAGATTGGATCCTAAACACCCAATAAGGCTCGTGAGTAGTAGATGTTTACGTAATTCATATACTGGAGAACTATGTTATGGATATTTTGCTTATGTTATATGGTTTGCCTGCGAGAGTTAGTGTACCTGGAACTAGATTTCACCACACTTGGACTAAAACATGTGGAAAAGGTTAAAGCTTTGGTATCTACCTATAAAGATATTTGATTTTTACTTGATGTCTTAATTGACTATATATATCTGTCCTCCATGCATTTCATTATCCTTCGGAAGATTTTGTGAACTTGTCTAGCTGCTATATGCTCAAAAATCCTGGAATATCTGTGACTTATTAAACGTATGATCTCTGTGCTCAAACCTGTTTGTTATGCCGATTTCACATTTTTGTCATTTCCATTATTCTTTTTGTTCTCTAGTTGTTTCAACCTTCAAGCACAAGCGAACTCTTTTGATTTAGATTAGTAATGTTGCCTTATAATTAATACAGGTGATTAGTTAGTTTCCCCGTAATTAACTTTCATTAGTATATTAATATTTCCCAAATCCCGACCTTTAATTTTTCCGTTTTACACCGACTAAATAGAAAAAAGGTGAATATCAAAAGACCAAGAGGTACCACTCTCATCAATTGTGTAAATCTTAAGACGTCGAGTGGTGGAGACGCCACTGCTTTATTTGGGATATCTTGAGTTTTCTAGGTGGTGGATGAGCTATCCCTCCCTCCACTTCTTTTTATCATATGTGATAAGAGTTTAATGAAGAAATAGAGGAAAGAGAGACACCTGAGTGGCTAGAGCCGAAACAATTGAACATAATATTATTCTCTACAAGCTATTCCAAGCTTAGTATATATGGTGCAACCCCTATACTTAAATAAAACCTAAGACTTAAGTATAAACCTAAATATAGGAAATTTATAGCTAATAATACCAATGCTAACAAACTAAAAAAAACGATACCTATCCTAGTAATCTTGAAAGAAATATCATGTTAATCCCAACAAATTGAAAATAAATATGAAAATGAGTTATTCCTTGTTCTTATATTTATTCCTAAAATAGGCTTTAAGATTCTAAGTTCCACCCTCATCCCTAGACATAAAAAGTTAGAAAAAGATAGTGTTGATATCCTCCATAAGTGATATTTGCAACCCCTATACTTAAATAAAAACTAAGACTTAAGTATAAACCTAAATATAGGAAATTTATAGCTAATAATACCAATGCTAACAAACTAAAAAAAAAACAATACCTATCCTAGTAATCTTGAAAGAAATATCATGTTAATCCCAACAAATTGAAAATAAATATGAAAATGAGTTATTCCTTGTTCTTAAATTTCTTCCTAAAATAGGCTTTAAGATTCTAAGTTCCACCCTCATCCCTAGACATAAAAAGTTAGAAAAAGATAGTGTTGATATCCTCCATAAGCGATATTCATAATCTCATCTTCAAGGATAGCTTCAATCTCATCATGAACCAATTATTACATTTAAGGCAACTTGGGCACCAAAACTAATAAAAATGCTAAACTGAGAATGTGGTGGGTCAAAAGTACCTTGGAAAGGAATCAAGTCCTTAAGTTTGAAGATAAGACTAATTGTGAAATTTAGATGGCAAGTCATGCAAATAAGCATTAAAGCCAAGATGATCTATAATGTGGTAAGGTTCCAAAGCTTGGGCAAAAAAGTTTTGGAGATCTTATAGGATGAATGCAGACCATCACATAATCACCAAACTTTAAGTTCATTTAATGCACTTCAACAAATAACTTTTCAGTTGCATGATTTTGTGCCCTTTTCTTCTTGAAATCGACATGCAAATTAGGAATATATTGTGTACAAGTTGCAGCAAATCCAACATGCTTAGAATTAATAGGCAATGGCATAAGATCAATAGGAAGTCGAGGAGTAACACCATACACACTATGGACTATTTCCTTTGAACTTATTAGTTGAATTATTATATGCAAGATTAGGAGTCGATAATGGGATTTTTTTTTACTTACGACAAAATACCTAAGATCACCTAGATTGTAGTTGAAACTTTTTGTTTCTCCATTGGTTTGATAGTGAAACACGCCAGAAAAATTTAGGTGAGTGCTAATTAGCTTCCTAATTTCCCTTCAAAAGTGCCAAGCACATAAACATTTCCCTTCATATAATTTATTACATATTTGTCATAAATCTTAGGAAGACAAGCAAATATATGAGATATATCCATAGGGAACAAAAAAGACTACATGGTCTCACAACGTGAACTCAAATTAAGAGCAACTTGAAATCTCTCAAAAATTGTCATAGAGATTAATGTACCCAAGAAACCTTTAAAGGAGAAGGGCTTGACTTGTTCCTAAGGCAAACAAACCTAGCAATGGACTTTGAAATCATATTCATGGAAATTCATTACCTATCACCAAATGAAGAATCTTATCTCCACATTTAACCATAGACTCAAAGATAATACAGTGTTTCCACAAAATAGAAGAAATAATGTATATCATTACATTTACTCTCTTCCCCACCATCTTAATCATGGCCCTTAGTGGTAATGGCCTTTCTTTCTTGTCCTTCTAATCCCATCATAATCTCATAAGATCATGATTTAGGCAATGAGAGACTAAGTGACTTCTCTCATGACATTTGTAACATATTATAGAAGACCATGAAGAAGACTTAGACTAGTGGGTTGCTTAGATAGACTATGACCATGGGATTCTTTTTATTGGATAATTCACTAATATAACCATGATATATACTAGATATTTGGCTGGCTCACCAATACACAAAATTTCCAATAAATGAAAAAAAATTAAGTCACATATATATTAGCTGTTTAGCTGATATATCCCAATACTCACTATATCATAATGCTCACCTAATATTTGCTAGTATTTGTTGTGAAAAAAATAAATTAAAACATGTCGTGACAACGTTGACATATAAAACATATTGTAACATAGCAACTACAACCATAATTTTATTGGTTAATTGTGAATCTTAGAAAAAAGATTTAGAAAAATTGTAGGGTTTTGCCTTAGTTAGTTTACCTCTCTAATTTGGGAAGTCAACATATGTGTGTAAGAAGAGTTTTGATATCTATTAAACTTTGCTTTCTACTAAGCATTCTTTAACAACTTACACACATGTAATGTGAAATTTCATTTAAGGTCTTCTCTAAGTCCTTTAATGAATCTAGTAACAGTATCCCGTTGTGTTTACTTGAGATTACTCCCAAGTTTCATTTCTCCAAATTGGGTAGTCAATCAAACTATAATTCATTTGTTTCAAATTAACCAATCATCCATGAGTTTCGTTAATGGAATGAAGTAAACTTTCAAGTGCTATTTCATCTCTTCTAGCAAAGTTATGGGAGGCTCACATACTTTCTCAATTTCTCTGCTTAACATCGTGCTAATATTTCTTATTAGATCCTGATGCATATGAGATCCAACTTGGGTCTTGTTAGGCGGTATTGTTGTTTGGATAAAGAATAACCAAAAATAAAAAAGGGAAAATGGGGAATATAAAGTGAGATAAAAGATTGATCCTAGGAACTCCTTAAACCAATACTTGCAAGAGCCACATAAGGTATACAAGTCATAGGATAAATCTTGTAAGATTTAATAAAGAACTTCAAACTCATGCACTTGAGGTTGAAGTAAGGCTCCCGTTTTTTTTTGGAGAGAAAATATGGCGTCCAAATGTAAATTGTTATTTCTTTCCATCCTATCCTAACCCTTATAGGAAAAGTGTAGGATTAAAGTTTACAATTTAACAAACTAATACTTGTGTTAAAGCCTATAAGGATGAAAAATCAAGCTTAGATCCTAACCCATGCATGTTTTTTTGGGTGGGGAGTATCTTACCTAATTTTCAAAACTCTTAATCACCCTCCATCTAATGGTACAAATTACAATGGCCATATACATAAAAGAAGGGATAAAGACCTCTTTCAACCTTGAAGGTAACAAAAAGAAGTAAATAATATCTTCTAGCCTTCCTTATTCTTTCCCAAATCTGCTTTGTTATTTTCAAGAGTCGAAAGTGAATTATCATCCAAGGTAAAAGTGATTTGTGGATCTTCCAAGGGGAGTGTGTCATGGATACATTTTAGGGCTGCAAATGCCAAAAACTTAAAGGAAAATAAGGGCTCAAAGTAGATGAAAGTTGCTTAAGAAAAATGCTAAACCAAACATGGTTTAGAGCTATAGTTTTTTGGCGTTTAGAAGAAAAGAAAAAAAAAGGATTTTTGCATGGCTTACATGGCTAGGTTTTGATAGATAACTAATTTATCAAAGTAAGAAGGGTTTTGTGGTCTTCAAATTCGGAAAAATTAATAGCTAAAGTATGATCCTCAATTGTGGACTCTCCTACATCATCCTCTCCCTCCTGAAAAGCAACCTCCTTATCTTCAAAAGGTTCATCATGGCTATAAAAAAAAAGTAGATCTCCCACATTAAATGTGTTTGATATATTTCTTACATTTTTAGGCAACTCTAGTCCATACGCATTATCACCAATCCTCTTAATGACCTTGTATGGACCATCACTTCTAGGCATGCGTTTGTTTTTCCTTTTAGAAGGAAATTGCTCCTCTCCAAGGTGAACCCAACCTAGGTCTTCTAGTTCATACATGTACTGCTTTTGATACTTATTTACCCTATTCTTAGTCATCTTATTCATCCTCTCAATTTTGGACTTGTTCATGAAGTTTTTTCATTGCCTTAGCTATCTCTTAAACTTCAAAGTTTGTGTTGTCTTCAATAGGAAGAGGTAAGAGATCGATATTGATGCATAATGCTAAACAAATGGCATTAAGCTAAGTATTGATGATGGAGCTTGGGTGGAGCTCCAACAAAAGATCATTTAATAATGGGGATGAGGGAAAATTGGATAGAAACTTAGTCTTGAAAACCCTCCCAAACTAAGTACTTACACAAACCAATCAAGGTTACAACCCTTGACATAAATTATGCAAGATTTTGGGATATAAAACAAATCTATGCATGAAGCTTTGAGTTTTATGAATTAGTTGGTATTTTTGTGGCTCATGCATGTCTAGCCATTTGAGTACCTACATTGCTGCTCACTTTTGATAATTATTTCGGCCCCAAGTTAGAAGTATAATGAAGCTTATTAGCTTAGAGAAAATAATTAGTGCCAAAGGATCTCCTTGATGCAATATTATATCACATTTATATTGTGGCCTTTGATTGATCAAAATTGATGCTCAAACATCTTAATCCTTAGGTTTCAAAGAGACCTTATGAATATGTTTAGGAAGTCCACCAATGCCATTGTAATTTTGTTAACTAAAATTAAAACGGGGTGGATGCTCGTGCATCAGATAGGTGTAGTAGGGTTCACCCCATATACTATTTCAAAAGGCGATCCTCATTTAACATATGTTGGCGAGTGGTTGTAGGTAAATTTAGCATGTGAAAGCTTGTTGTGCCAATCCTTTTAGGATTTGTGAACCAAGATTCTAAGGAGCATATTGATGGTTTTATTGGTGACCTCATTTTTCCCTTCGCTTTGTGGATAATAGGCGCTACTAAATAGAAGTTTAGTACCAACTAACCTCCACAAGGTCTTCCAAAAGTGGATAAGAAACTTGGTATCCCTATCAAAGATAATGGACTTAAGAATACAATGTAGTCTTACTGTCTCCGTGAAGAAAACATAAACTATATAAGATGCATCATCTATTTTATGAGGTGCAATGAAATGAGCCCTCTTAGAGAACCGATCCACCACAATCATTAAAGCATCATTTTGCCTTTGTATCCTAGGCAATGCTACAATGAATTCCATATTCACATGATCCCATGGTTGATGTGGGATGTGCAAGGGAGTGTAGAGTTCTTGGTGGAAGTGATTCTTGGACTTTTGAAAAGCAACATATCTAGCTATTAGACTTTGTAAATATCCCACAAGTTTGGGATAATAAAAATGCTTATTAAGTACATCTATAGTCTTGTGGACGCCAAAGTATCCAGATAATAATGGAGCATTTGGGAATATAAAGCTTCTTGTTCTTAAAGAGAAACCCATATTGAATGATGAACAACCCCTTCTTCTTGTCTTGATCGTTAAATTAGCATACAAAATCTTCATCTTCCTTATAGAGCTCTTTAATATACCCAAACCCCAATACCTTCTCTTCTAATAAAGAAAGCATACAATATTTCTTAAAGTGCTTAAGATACTTCATTCATCTTACGACTTTTGTGTTTAGCTACAAAAGAAAATGATTAAAAAAATTCTAGTCATTGTGCGTGTAACTCCCCCATTTTCTATAACTTAACAATTTCATATTATGGAAGTATTAATTACCAAATTACTGGGTGTTACCACCACTCTTAGCATAAGTCTTGTCCCACCACCTTTTTTATGCCAAGTGCCGAGGCTAAAATAAATTACAAGCAAAATAAAACAACATAAATAAGAGGTAATTCATAAATAAAAGTTATGGATAATGTACTCCGTTCAACAATAGAAACCACAGACACTAAGGGATATAATAGTCCGTAGAAAAAAATGATTGCATCAAAAATAAATACTCACAGATATAATATCGGTCTGTCTTATCTCTTAGATCCAAAAGCCCAATCTAAAAATGGGATCTCTTCCCAAGGACTCTCTTCCTTGTCCCTATGGTATGCCTAGAGCTACTCCATACTCTTCACGCAGTCATATGCAAAAGTAGTATTAGTACAACTTTCTTACACTAAGTAAATCACAATACCTTACAAGAAGTAGTATACCCACATTGGACATAGTCACACAAAATTTGAAAAGCATACTAGAGCATAAAACATGTACCATAACCACATGCAATAATTAAGGGATAATATATAGAATTTCAAGTTTTAATCTCAACAGTAGAACATGCTAGTTTACTTCACATAATCTCAAGGTACAATAAATATATCAAAATAGTCACATAGATTCGAAACACGAGGATGAGGAACTGAGGTAACTATTAAATTAACACATCTAAATAAATTTCAAATACTAAGGTAGGGTACTAAGGTGACTACCAAACCAACTAATCCAAACAATTTTGAATACCAAGGTAGGGCAGTAAGGTGACTACCAAACCAACAAATCCAACTCAATTCCAATACCAAGGTAAGGCACTAAGGTGACTACCAAAACCAAATTGATTCTTTTCATTTTCTTACACAACAAATACTTCCATTTTTAATTACTTGAGAGGGATACAATCAACCCAGGGACACTATGGTACACCCAATCATGTTGGTACCTAAAGGTAACACAATACTCTTACTCTCGAACCTTGGGACACAGTGACATGCTTTGTCATATTGACGCACAAATGCAACACAATATCTTCTAACCTTGGTCACATAGTCCCTAAGCATCGATATCCCTTATAGAACCTATAGGTCCCTTGTAGTGTAAAATAGAGCCTTACTAAGGCATAATGGCACACCAGTGAAATAAAATGAACGAAGGATAACACCTTGTCTATAGGATAGATAATCCTAGAGAGAAACTATTTCCAACTCGAGGTCTTTCACTTTAAGTATTAGTATTTTATGAGGTGATCACATATTTCACATACTACACAACACTTTCCATTTTCATACTTAACCATTTTCCCTTTTATTTTTCATTATTAAGGTAAACCCTAAGGCCATCGATCTATGTTAAGTTAAGTCAACATTAAGATTAACCTATTAGAAGTTTAAGGCCATCCTAATATCCAATTATTCATAAATCATACATTAGACCAAAATTTCTAAAATTCCCTTAGAAATCATAAAATTATCATTTTATTTATTTTCATACCAAACATTATTATTATGAGAAATTTATCATGAAAAGGCTAAAAGAAAATATTTTGAATTATTTTAGCATGTAGGTAATTTTGCATTTTGGCGATTAACTGTATTTTCCCCTTTTCATGCATTTGATTCCCACAAAATCCTAATCATGCAACTCTCATAAACCATATATTTCATACATTATGTATGTATATATTTAAAGCATAGTACAATATTTAAATAGAAAAATTATCATCATGGTACTTGTAAGGAAATATCTTTAACCCTAATTTATGGAAATAGAAATTATTATAAGCTAGCCCTAATCATTCGTATTTACTTTCATGTGAATCATAGTAACCCTAGATACCATGAATTAGTAACCATAAGATATTTATCATGTCATTTAAATTATAAATTGACAAGAATGAAAATCCTAAAAAAATCCTAGACATGTATGCATAAATCATATAACATTTTACCTATGCATATAGCTTAGCTTATAATACTTGTACATATCATTCATTTAACATATTATCACTTTATTATGCATGGCATAATACTTAGATAATGTAAATCCCTAGCATAGTTCTACATCTAATCAATCCTAGCAAGCTCGCACATAAATTTTATCATTTTGTGAGTGATTGTTTTTACCTAATCCAAGATTATACAAAAAGTCTTCTCCAAGATCCTCAAGAATTACCTATAAATTTAACACCTAATATTACATACATTAGAATTTAATATTATATAAAAATAACCCATAATAAATTCTACTATCATATGAGTGAGTTAGGGAAGTATGCTGAGAAGGAGAGGAGGAGCAACGACAGCCTTGGTCAGTGCTAGGGGAAGGAATGGATGGTGTAGGGAGGGAAGAAATGATAGGGAAAGATACAACAAGGGGAGGAGCCACAATAGAGAAAGGTGCAACAAGTGGAGGGGGATCCATAGAATTGGCTGAAGTCAAGAAGGAAGCATTCAGTGCTATTGGCTGTAGGTTGGGGTGATTTGGTTAGATTACAGGGGCATCGGTGGTGGAGGATGTAGCAAGGAAGGGAGGTGAGGTGGAGGTTTGTGTAGCAAGGTAGGGAGGATTGACAGTTTTGGCAGAAGGAGAAGAGAGGAGCTTTGGTATTATTAGCCAAAGGTGGAGGCGTTGCTTCATGTTATTGGTTGAGTGAGTTTGGGGTGGATTTTGTGAAGTTGTGTGTTGGTGTTGGGGTGGTTTCAATAGGATTTGCCAAAGGTGAGGGTGAGGGAACGGTGAAAGTTACTTAAGCAAAGGAAATTTGGCCATTGGTGGAGTATGTTGCTTGTAAAAATGGTGAAGAAGAGGGGTAGTAGTGGTAAATCGATGAGGCTTCTTCTTGCATGAGGGAGTTCGGGAGAAATAGGGGAGAATGCAAGCTGCAAGGGGGAGAAGGCACAAGACAAAAGGGAGAGGAGAATGAGAGGGAGAAGGGTTTAAGAAGAGGATTTCATGTAGGGTGATGTTGTGTAAAACAGGGAGAGGGAAATATGGAAGAGAGGGAGGTATGGTGTAAGGTATGGTGTAAGAGGCTTCTATGTCAGGGAAGGAATGGGGAAAAGACCAAGATAATTTAGCATAGGTAAGGGTATAGATTAGTATATTATTTAGGTAAAGGTAGAAAATATTCAATTACCAGATTTAGGATTTTCCAACCTAATAGATACCAATTAAGGTTTAACTCAGGGTTAAAATTTAATAATGCACCATCTAACAAATTTTAACCTAAATAAAATTTTTATATCTAATATGTCATAATAATAATAATACATATTTTAACAATATGCTTAATACAAAACATCCTAAAATAGTTATTACATCTAATACACATAATTATCAATTTATAATTAGGGCCTTTGAAAATTGGGTATTACAACTTACTTGATACTTCGTGCCAACATGTGGTGCACCACATAATTTGCAAACATGTATATTTACTTGAACCTGCATACATGAAGCACCACTCAAATTATCTAATTTCTTAGTGATTAAATCCATTTTAGCTTCTAATGTTGTGATGAGATCTAAGGAATGAATTCATGCATTCCTTAGTATCAGAGCATGTTCAGAATGCCACCGCTGTGAACTTGAGGCTAATTTACCAAGAAAATTGTAAACTTGTTTGGGAGTCTTATTTATAATAGTACTACTTGTAGATGCATCTAACATAGAATGGTTAGTAGTGGAGATACCACTATAAACTATTTGTATTTGTAACCAGATAGGAAAGCCATGATGTGGGCATTTTATTAGTAATGCATTAACTTGTTCCCATGCATCATATAGTGATTCTAGATCATTTTGCATAAAAGTGGTAATGTCATTTCTTAGCTTAGTAATTTTCATCAGTGGAATTTTTTTTAGAATAAACAACTTCATTACTTCATCCCTAATTAAAATAGAAATTAATAAATAATTTAACTAACTTTTAGCCTTGTCACATAATGAAAATAGAAATAATCTAAGCCCAATAGCATCACTAGAAATACTATTTATTTTAAAAGTATCAAAATTTCAATAAAAGTGGTAATATGAGCATGCAGGTCATCATTAGATGTACCTTTAAATTGGATCAAATTCTATATCATCTAAATGATTATAGGCATGATATCAAAATTATACACCTTAATCACCGGTCTTCTAATGTTTGATCATGAATATGCTATACTAGGGGTAGTATAATCTTTTAATGATCTTCTAAGTTGATGTATTTGATTTTATTCCATATGAGTTATTTATTGATTTTTTTTTCTTTATATGGACAACAATTTTTAAATGTGCCCTTAATTTATGAAACTTTTTTTAATCTTTGGATCTAAGGTTACCAATTCGCTAGGATTGCTTCATATCATGCACTAGTGATCTGCACCAATACAAGAATACCAAAGACAAAGAAAATCAAGTAAAGTAAAAAAATTAAATGAAATATAAAATAAATAAATAAATAATTTCCTATACTAATATTTCAAATTTTAGATCTAGGGCTATTACAGTAGCGATAATGCCAAAAACCTAATGTCAGCATTGGCAAGTATACCAGTGACAACTAATATAAGGCACAATGAGTACCAAATTATCATTCCCATGGGAATAAATAATGACACAAAACTCTAATCACTCTAATTAGGCATAGGCAATATAAATTAAATAAAAAAATATATAATTATAAAATAAAATTTTTAAATAAACTAAATTAAACTAAAATAGAATCAAACAAAATCTAATAAAGGTAAAATTAATTAATAAAGTCTACCTAGGAATCTAGATCCAAAACTATCCAATTATAATGAATAATTAATTAATTGTTTGATCTTTTCAATTACTAGCTATATGTCAACATGAATATTTAATTAAAGTACTCTCTTAAGCTATACAGTCTTATTGTCAATTATCAGTCCCGCTATTTCTAGTAAAAGGTTTTAAATAAAAATAATGCTTTAAGTTTAGTTATTTATTTATACATCATATTCTTGTAGAAATCATGTAATTATTCTCACAACCCATTCAATTCTTATTTATGCTATTTAACCTAAAGAGGAGAATCAACTGTCACATCATTTCTCAACTAGTCAATTGCTAATTAAATATGATCAGTCTATGAATTAGGTACAATCTAAAATAATAGCATAAACTCTATTAATCAAATAATAAATTAACCTATTAGTATAAAGATTATGGTTTCACCATATCCTTGGTAAAATAATATTAGAACATGATATTGACTAAAATAAAATTAATTTAATTAAATAAGAATTTAAATTATATATAAAAAATTGAACCTAAAAACATTTGAATGTAAATTTACAATAGTTCAGATTCAAAACCATAACAAAAAAATTATTGTACTCAGATGGCCGGCAATATTAATTTTTTTCAGCTCTAGGCACTAGTGCTTAGTGGGCTCCTTCTCTTTTTCTCTTAGGTTCCTGGGCTTCATGCCCTTTCATTTCTCCTACCACCACCAACCGCTTCTATTCTTTCTTTGATTTCATTTTTTTTTGTTTTCATTCTCTTCGGGCTTCATGGCCTTCGCCTCTTCTCTCCATTCTATTTTCTTTCATCCCCCAATGTCTCTACTCTTGTTTCTTTTTTCTCTTTCTTTCATCCTACCTCTCTCTTTTTGATACATATATATAGATATTGTACTTTTCTTTCTTTTTATTTTCTTTTGACCCACCTATGTGCCTTGTTTCTTCTTCTTCTTCTTCTTTTTTTTTCCTTCTTTGAACTATTCAGCTATTTGGCTTTTTTCCTTTTCCTTTTTCTTGATTTCTTATACTAGACACATACTATAATTTAGTACTTACAAAATAAAATTAATTAGATATTAATTAGCTTTGTAAAATTATTTTAAATAGTTTTTATTTTAATATATATTTTCAATTGAATTTTTATGTTCAAATACAACAAGATATAAATATTATATGAAGATTAAATTTATGCTCTAAAATAATTAAATACATGAGATTATTATAAATTAAGAATATAATTAAAATTAATATAACTAATCCCACATATTATGTAGATAAAAAATAAAAGCTTAAAGTAAAAACGGGTATAAAATGTAAAAACAAAATGTGTTCACTAGGTATCAATTAGTCTTGTAAACTCTTGGGTTGATGATAACTTGTTAAACCCTATAATAACCTCTTTCAAGGAGCTAATAAGTAGGTTTGTATCAAATTTGATGGCCATGAGCTATTTTTCAATGCCAATAGGCATTTTAGCTAAACTTAGAGGATTTAATTGGGTGCTCTTACCCTTAGTTATAGGAGCATGATCTCAATTCATCCTATTGAAAACCTAATCATTGATAGGCATGGTTTTAGGTATCATTTCATCAGTAGTAAAAAAATTGACACTTACCTTGGTGCATTATTAGGCCACTAAGGATGGGTCAAAGAAGTGGTCCATGGGTCTCTTAAGGTTCTTCTCCATCTAGCCCTACTACAATAGTCTCACATCCATCTTTTTCTTGGTTCTGATATAATATAGGAGGATCATCATTTCAAAGCACACCATCATGTCATGATTGGTTGGCATGATTCTAGTATGATGAAAGTGGTATAAAATTTTGGCCTGGGGAAGAAGGTCATTTTGTGGGCATTGAAAATCAACACTCGATGTGATTTTCCATTTAGTGATTGGCTTAGCTAGGATTTAGAGTAGGTTTATAGCATGGGAGTCAATGAGGTTCTCGATAAACTCTTGATAGTCAGTATTACCAACAATAGGTAGGTCATAGTATTCATTGATCATACTATAGAGATAAGAGACCACTTTACTCAGACCTGTACGGTTTTGGTGTAACAGAATGGGTCCTAAATGCTATAAAATTCCTTCACAACAGCATTATAGAAACTACAAGGGTGTTTAATTTATTTTCTCCATCGGTGAAAGTTGATAGGGTCTTTTAGGTATGGTGGAACCTTGGAAATATCAAAAACCCTTTCACAAAAGAAATTCAAGTAAATTAGTGTATATTTTTATTCATGAGCATCAAATATCATAAATTGAGTTAGGGCTAATAGTGAAAACTTATGTTTTTTTGACTATGGAGAATAGAGAGCTATGTCTCCTTCATCAAGCAACTAGTTAGGGCTAATAGTGAAGTCTTATATATGTTTTGTGGTTATACCAATGTTAGGATGTAATTGAAGATTTCAAGGATTTTATCATCCTCATGTGGTGGGTCTTTAGGCCATTAGTTGAATTGTCCATCTTTTTATGTTCAAATGGTTGAGAGTGTTTAGACATAGAGAATATATCTTTAAAATAAGAGAGAGATAATTACCAGTTAAGGAAATGGGGCCTTTTAATATGGACAAGAGGAGTGGTTTAGGTCAATAGGGAATGAACTAGGCATGTTATATGTTTTTCATGGGCAAAGTGTAATTTAATTACGAGCACAACTTTTCATGATAATTCAAATGTTACATCTACCCACCCTATCACTTAACCTATAAATCTCATATCTTCTCTCAACATCTTAGTTTTTCCACCTACATACCCTATGACAATGAGTGTGTTATATTTCAGGGTGAAATAAAAGAACTATGTAAAATTATTCACCTTATTAACTAAATAAATAAAATGAAAGGAAAAAAATAAGTGAGTAAAAAGTAGATCTTTAGGTTGCTTCCTAAGACGACTTGGTTTAATGCCTTAGGTTGAAAGCTCCATAGGGTCATTAATGTTACATGGTGATAATCTACACCCCCTTATTTAATTTTGTAACCAAATATGGCATCATCCAATGCCAATTGACATTAAAGATCTTTCCTCACTAGCCATCTTCTTATTTTATAGCTTTGTAAAGATTGACCTTGGCAATTTTCTATGGTTAAGACCATCTTCATTTGAAATTTCCTAAAAATAAATTTAATCTAGTATTGAAAATGAGGACATGTTTTGTAAAGTACAATTCTTTAGTCTAAATCACTATCATGTCATTTCTTGCTCTTCTCCTTGTATAATTATGTGGTTTCATATGTAAGTTATCTTAATTCTTCTAGTTTGTTAATTTGCAATTTCCTTACCTCTCTTATTGTGGCATGATCCATGTTGATTGTCTTAATAGATTAATAGAACATATGTTGAAGCTCAAATGGGAGGCAATAAGCTTTTTCATACACTATCTTGTAGGGTGTCATTCCTAGAGGTGTTTTATAAGTTATCCTACAAGCCCATAATTCATCACCTCTTTCTCGAAGGATACATCACCATCTCTAGATTTATCTCGATCACTTTATTGGAAGATTTAGATTGCCCACATGTTTGAGAATGGTAGGCTGTATTAACCTTATGGTGGAATCCATAAAATAGTTTATTGAACAACTTATTACAAAAGTGAGCTCCAAAATCACTAATGATATTACCATGGGTATCGTGCCTTGTAAAAATGTTCTTTTATATAAATTAGGTAACCGCCCTTACACCATTTGTAGGTAGGGTGGTTGCCTATATCCCTTTAGACATGTAGTATCTTTCTAAAAAATTTACTGACACTAGTATTCAAAGAGGATGAAGATTCGTGTGATTGAAATGAAATAGGATCGGTGGCTGTCCAAATTATAAGAAGGAATGAAGTTATTCAAGTAAGAATTTATAAATAATTCAACAAGAACTCAAATAACTCAAAGAAATCAACTTTGAATGTCTCTTATCTATGATTTTTCTAAGTAGTCTTAGAAAGAATTATTTAATCACAAAGAGAGAATTAACCAAGTGAATTACTTATATTATATTTCAATATACTCAACCATCAACATGTTACAAGGGTTATCAACATCATGTATATATAGGCACAGGATATTGCGAACTAACACACTAATTAAGCCAAATGGCACACAAATGGCTAACTCGTACATAAAATAGTATCAACAATGTATTTATATCCTGTATAATACATGACTCAACAAAGACTATTACAAATAAAGTAAGCTAATTTGTACATGAAAACAAATAACAAGAATCCTAATCAAAACAATGATGTTATATTAAAATGTCGACTAGGCTTTTTTGACTTGTAGCTTTTACTTTCATGTACAATAGCTTCCTTTCTAATATCTTGTAACACTTGAAAATCTTAGGTTTCTTACCTTAAATTTTTTGATCTTCTTCCTAAAAATATGTTACATACTAGTAAGAAAGACTAAGTAAGATCATCAAGATTAGTAATAGTATTATTATCAAACACATATAATGTAATCAGTTCCATAATCAAGTATGCCAAATCACTATCATCTTAAAGATCATCTATGGATGCTCCTACATCATTTTCTCCAAATCGAGAAGAATTTATCCTCAAATTTACATAACTAAAGTAATGAGACAAATCACCAACATTAAATGTCCTTGAAACACTTCCATATGATTCATGAAGTTCAAGTTCATAAGCATTTTCTCCAAATTTTCCAAGGATTTTAAATGATCCATCTGCTCTTGACAATAGTTTATGTTTCATTAGATTTGGAAATCTTTCTTTACATAAATGTAACCCTTATAAATCACTTGGAGAAAATACCTATTGTGTGCTATGTTTATTAGCTTGTTTTTGATATCTTTCATTGGATCATTCTATGTTCGCCTTAATTTGTTGATGAAGTTTTTGGAAGAACTCTATACTTGTTCCTTGGCCTTATAGTTTTTAACTTCACCTTTCTTCAAGGGTACCATATCAATTGGTAGACAATAATTCACTCCATGCACAATTTCTAATGGACTTGAAAGTGTAGTACTTGAAGGACTTCTATAATGAGAAAACTCTACATGAACTAACTTAATATCCTAATCACTAGTACTTTTACTTACCAAACCTCTTAATAAAGTGCCAAGAGTACAGTTAGTATTTGTTCATCAGTTTGTGGATGATGTGAAGTACTAAATAATAACTTGGTGCCTAACATGTGCCACAATATTTTCCAAAAGCAACTAAGAAACATGACATCCCTATCCAAAATAATATTTTTAGGTATGCCATTTAGTCTCACAATTTCTTTAAAATACAAGTCAGCAACATGTGTAGCATTATTAGTTTTATTATGAGGAATAAAATGACCTATTTAAGAAAACCTATCCACCACGACCATAATATAATATTTATCTCTTTATGTTTTAGGAAACCCTAAGATAAAGTCTATACTAACTCCTTTCCATGGTTTAATAGGCACAGATAATGGTGTATATAAGCCTTTTTGAAAACTTTTACACCTTTTACAAGCAACACATTAGTTTACTACAATTTATACACCCTTCATTATGTATGGCCTCTATAAATTTTCTTGTAATATCTCTAATGTTTTCTGAGTATCAAAATGCATGCAATAGCACCTTTATGTACCTCTTTGATAAGTAAATCCCTTATAGTTGACCTCGGTACACAAATTCTATTAATTTTAAATAAGCATCCATCTTATATTATATAATTACCATGGTTCCCATTTTCTTTACATGCCTGATATTCTTCAAGAAAATCTTCATCATTAGGATACATTTCTTTTAGCATTTCAAAACCTAAAAATTTAACATCCAACATGGCAAGTAACATAGTTCTTCTAGAAAGACTTTGTAATTCCGTAGCTTCCTCTAGATTACATCTATAGACAAGTCAATTAGGTATAGGCATTCCAGGAATTACATCTATAGCATGCTCTATATCTTTTATAGGGGGTAGATCAGAAGGTAGATCATCTAGAAATACTCGTCAATAAAACTAGTAAGGTTTGAGTTGCTAGACCTTTTCTTCGCAAAATGAGTTTATTTTTCTACTTAGTCATAACAAACACCCACCTTCTCAATGCAATTAATCTTTTTCCGTTTATGTAATAATAACTATTTTTAACCTCGGGTAATTGTATTGAATTACATTGTGATGGTTTCATCTTATATTTTTTTTTTCAATTTTGAGCACCACAAATTCATTAGTTACACCATCATGAGTTGCATTTCTATCATATTTTCATGGTCTTCCAAGTAAAATACCACAAGCATCCATTGGCAAAAATTACATAATACCTCATCATGGTAATTACAAATGTGAAAAGTAATTAGGGTTTGTTTAGTCACTTTAGCTCCTTTGTCCTAATTGAGCCATTATAATGAATATGGTTTAATATGTATAGTAGTTACTAGCCCTAATTGTTTGGCCATTATTTCACTAGCAACATTAGTACACAAACCACTATCTATAATGACCCTATGAACCTTATCTCCAATTCTACACATATTTTTTAAAATTTTATCCCTTTCCGTAGATTGATAATTAGGTTGTATTTTTAATGCCCTTTGAAGTATGAAACATGCATTTCCATCCTCTTCATACTTACATTATACATCATGATTAGGTTTTAGATTCTAGGTCATCATCATTAATACATGATTCCATATTCTCAATTTCACTTAAGTTCAAAACTCTTAGATTAGGACATTCCCTAGCAAAATGACCATGTCCTTTACATTTGAAACATTTCTAATTGGAAATTCCACTAAATTTATTTTTACCCTTATCATCTCAGTTAAGATTAATCTTTTTATCATTAGCTGAATAGATATTTGTCCCAAGTTTGGATGTAGATGCATTAGAATTAGTTTTTTAAGATGTAGAATTTGATGCACTTGTCTTATGATAGGCTTTGGCAGATTTGGTTTGTTTTTTTCACATTTTAAGGCCAACTTAGTTAAATAATTAGAAGAATCATAGACAAACATTTGAATTTTTCCCTAATCAATTTATTAAGGCCACCTACATATCTAGCATACTTTTGTTTTTTTCTTTCTTACATATCACACAAAAGTGCTAGCATTTCAAATTCCATAGTGTATTCCTCTACACTAAGAAGTCCTTGCCTAAGAGTAGTCAATTTGATATATACATCTCTTTCTCGTGCTCTTTAGGTAGAAATTTTTTTCTTAGGTGTTTCTTTAACTTTTCCCAAGACTTGATTTTACTTTTTTCTTACCTTTCATGTGTTCTCTTAAGATTATCATACTAAACCCTAGCAACCTTACTAAAGATGAGAGCTGCTAATTTACACTTACATGCATCATCTTACTCTTTGAACTCAAATATTACTTCAATTTCATGCAACCATTAAAAAAATAACTCAAGATCTAATTCACCATAAAAATTATGAATATCAATCTTCATACCTTTATCTTCAAAATGGTTATACCTTGGTTGATGATTTGCATAGCCTCTTTGGTTGTGGCTAAGGTCATTTCATCCATTCTCCTTTTCTCTTTCTTTATATTCCATTCGAGTATTGATGTGTTGACCTTGAGCTAGGACTTCCATCCTCACCATGCCCTAAACTAAGTCATTTGTAGCCTATATAGTGTTGTGCATGTGTTAAAGAGTCTCTTGGTTGGCTGCCCTTGTTTCTAACCTTTGACGTTGGCTTTAAATGGAAGGGAGTTGCTAAAATTGTGAGTTTTTTGCATGTACACTTGTTGCAAGTTGTTGAAGAGTGTCATACATAATCTTCATTGATACTTCTTCACTCTTTCTTGAATTATTTTCTAAATTTTTCCTTGATAAAAATTCAATCAATGCTGGAAATCACTTCTTGATGTCTTCTTTATGATGTGACAAGATTCTTGAAGACTTCTTGAACTCAAGAAGATGATGGAGATGAAAGGTAAAGGCTAGGACTTATTATTAAGTATTCTTGATAAACTTCAGTGCATTCTTAGTGGCTAACAAGAAGATTCTTGCTCAAAGGAAAGAACATAAAGTAATGGTGAAATGATGGCTAATGTTTGAATGCAAGTGAAGAAAAATTCTTCACTAATTATGATCAAATGCTAATGAAGAGAATAGAAGTTGAATATCTAGATGCTACTCGACTAGATTGGACAAAAATATAATGCTTTTTCTTGATTCTAATCTAACAAGATTAACGTTGAATTGGCCAAGGTTATTTGACTCTAATATAAAGACAGAAAATAAGACCCCACAAGGGAGAAAAAAGGAAATATCACATTAGAAATTGTTATAAAAAAGCTCAAGCACCTTTAAAATTCAAAGGGCTTTTGAAGACAACTAAAGAGAATTAAAGAAGGTTTGAAGATTAAAAGAAGGAGGATAATTGAGCACTTACCTTCAATATTCGTAGTTGTAGATGAAGAGAATACAATCTTCAACCTTTGTCTTTGAAGATGTGAAGAATAGGATAAATATATACTATAGCTGAGTTGAAGATTCCCTACATGCATGGGCATGTATAGGATAATAAAATCTAGCATATCATATATGTGGAGGGAAAATCAAGGAGTGAAATGTAGTCGAATTTGGAACAAAGCTAGCTGAGGCTTTGATACCAAAAATGACATAAGTCTTCAAAGAGGATTAAGATTCATGTTATTGAAATGAACTAGGATTGGTGGCCATCAAAATTATAATAAGGAATGAAGATATTCAAATAAGACTTTATAAAGAATTCAACAAGAACTTGAAGAACTAAACTTTGAATGTATCCTATCTATGGTTACCCTAATTAGTCTTAGAAAGGATTATAGAATCACAAAGAGAGAATTAACAAAGTGAATTACTTGTACTAGATTTAAATATACTTAATCATTAACATGTTACAAGGGTTATCGACATCATGTATATATCGGTATATGGTATTGCAAACTAGCCCACTAATTTAGTCACATGACATACAAATGGCTAACTTGCACTTAAACTAGTATTAACAATGTATTTATGTCCTATATAATACATGAATCAACAATTACTATTACAAATAAAGTAAGCTAATTAGTATATAAAAATAACTAACAAGAATCCTAATCAAATCAATGATGTTGACTAGGCTTTCTTGATTTGTATATTTGACTTTCATGCCTAATGTCTTCCTCTGTAATAGCTCATAACACTTGAAAATCTTAGGTATCTTAACTTCTTTAATGGTTTGATCTTCTTCTGTAAATATGTTACATACTTGCAAGAATGACTTAAAGTAAAATCATCAAGGTTAGTAATATTATTATTATCAAAGACATATAATGTGATTGGTTCCATAATCAAGTATGTCAAATCACTATCATCTTGTGGATCATCTATAGATGCTCCTAAATCATGTACTAATTAATAAAAGAAGAATTGAAGGGTCCCAAGAAGTTCATTCCCCCAATGTTAAATATATCTACTTCCATAATGCTCAGTTGAGGTACCTCATTCAACTAGGAGAGGTTCGTTGAGATTTCGCACATGTCACAACCTCTAAAATAGTTCATGGCATCCTTAAATATCGTATGATGGGAAATGCCACTAAGTAAGATCTTTTCTGAATTGTGGGTGGCTCCAAAGTTTCCCCCATATGATGATGTATAAAACACAAGTAGTATGTCTCGAATTTCTATATGGCTTGCATATTTCCTTTTAATCCTATTAGCACACTAAAATAAAAGGTAGGGTTCATTCCAATAACCATAGATGGATTCATGGTAGAATCTCTTCAATTGTTGTCTACCGATGTTTGATGGAAGCACCTTGTATGCTAAATAATTTGCCAAGTTATCATACTACATGGTAGTTGTCCCTATTATAAGCCTAGGAGATACTTATTAGGAAACTATTCTTTAATGTTTAGCTAGTCAATGTTTATCCCGTGGCCTTCCCATATGGAAAGAGTTTTTTCCACTTGATTATCCTTCCTCTTTTGATCCTTGATTTTATGATCAAATTCTTGTAATAATAAAATCCATCTTATTACCTAGGTTTAGAGTCTTTTGTGGCTAATAGGTACCTTATTGGAACGTTGTATGTGTATACTACCACTCTTATCCCAAGATGGTAAGGCCTAAATTTATCAAAAGGAAATATAACAACTAGTAATTCTGTTTCAAAGATATTGTAGTTCATTTTTCTTCATTCAAAGTCTTACTATCATAATAAACATTGTGGAATACTTTGTTTTTTTTCCTCTAACACTTTGTGCATAACATAATCACAAATTAACTCAAAGGGTATACTCTAGTCAGGGTGAGAGATCATAGGGGCACTTATAAGGGATCTAAAGGCTTCCTCGGAAGGTTCATGTAACACAAAAATTCTTTTTTATGCAACAACAACATACATAAGAGTTTGGATTTTTTTTGAAATTATTTGATAAATCTCCTATAGAACTCAACAAGACCTAAGAAAGTTGATACGCCTTTCATACAAATAGGGTGGGGTAACTTCTATATTACTTCTCATTTTTTCATGTTAGCCTCTAATCTAGCTATAGAAACCTTATGTCCTATTACTACCCCTTTTTGAACCATCAAGTGGCACTTTTCCCAATTAAGTATTAGGTTTATCTACTTGCATATGTTAAGAAATCTTTGTAAATTTTCTAGAAATTAATCTAAACTATCCTATCAAAACTATGAAGTCACCAATAAAGATATCTATTTTGTATTCTACGATATCGAAGAATATGGTTATCATACACACTTGAAAAGTTGCAATGGTATTACATAATCCAAATGGCATTGTTTTAAAAGAAAAGGTACCATAAGGGCATGAGAAGGTTTTCCTAGGCTTGTATTTGAGTGTTATGGTTGCCTCATTTTATCTTGAATATCCATTAAGGAAGTAATATAATCCATCCCTACTAACCTATCTTACATTTTATCTATAAAAGGGAGTGGAAAGTTCTCTTCTCGGGTAAGCCTATATAACTTTCTATAGTCCATTCAAATACGCAACTATTACATCGGGATTAATTCATTATAATTATTTTAGGCTAATGTCATACCTCCTTTATTAGTGACACACTAATGTGGGCTTACCTAGATACTATCATCTAATGGGTAGATCACACCTCCATCTAGTTATTTGTTGATTTCCATCTTAATATCTTCCTTCATTATAGGGTTGATTATTTTTTGTTACACTTCTAATGAACTTCAAGGATCCTAAAATGGGATCTATTGCATTAAAATATTGGGACCAATCCCATCTATAACTTTCATTATCTGCCCTAGAACATTCTTGTGTTGTTGTAGTAGTTTTACTAACCTCTCGTGCCTCTATATGGATAAGGTAAAAGAAATTATGAGAGGCAGGGTATCCCCCTTTTCTAAATATTTATATTTCAAATTATCAAGTAAGGGTTTGAGTTCAAAATAATGTGGATCTTTGAATGGGGGTTTCTTGAGTTTGACTTTTCTATCACTTAGTCATAAGGGTTCATAGTGTGTCACATAATCTGGCTACTAGCATGATGCAACATCTTGTTTACCCTATGATGCTTGAATATTTTTGTGGATGAAATGCTATTTATCAAACATCCTATTGTTATCATTAGTTACAATTACAACAAAGTTATTGAGAATAGCCAAATCCATACTGTCTACTCTATAACATTATTTCATATCCTTATCAAGTAGTTTTATAGAATTAAAAACATTTAAAGTTACATGTTCCTTGTATAACCTCATGGCCGGTTCTTTCTTTTAGACATTTGTAAGTGTTTTACCTATTCCTAGGAAAGGATTACCCAAAATCATGGGTAACTCCTTGTAAGATTGATGATCCAACATTTTGAAGCCTAAAAAGAAGATTAACCTACTAACCTTCACTGGAACATCTTTTATTTGCCCCCTCTATATGGATATATGATTGGTAAACATGTTATAAGGTGATGGTTGTATGGTGTGCCTGTTGAACACCTGTGTTCCTAAACATTTTCATAAGCATGGGGTTAGTACTGGCACCTAGGTCACATAAGGCCTTACAACTATACTTGTAATCAATTTATAAAGGAATGGTGACACTCCTAGGGCCTTGTAATTTTTAAGTAACCTTCGACGTGGAATGGAAATACAACCATACATTATTGTCACCATTTTGTACAAGCGCCGTTGTCTCTTCTTTTTCAACATGTCCATGAGCTATTTCAATGTGGAGATCTTCAAGCATGTCTCAAAATCTGTCAAACTCTTTTACCTGGTGGTGCTTATATAGTAGTTGTGGAAAATAAGGTGTGGGTAATAAGCTTTAGAACGGTGGTAGAGGATAGGTTGGATAGTGATGACTTCTAACCACAAGTGTACGGTGTTAAAGTAACATGCAAGATCGATTCCATAGGGAGTAGGAAGTGAGCAATGGGATAGTGAAAATATTTCCTATGTTTAGACTAATGATAGGGGCGGATGATGTCTAACTCTAAATGAAAAGAAAATGTGAAAACAAATTCCAACTATAATACAACTAAAATTCAGTTAAAAAAAGGCTAAGGTTCCTGTTAATCCCCTCAACCCCAATGTGATTGAATATTAACCTAAAATCCTAAATCAAAACACTTTGTCATGAATGCCAACCAAAGTACAAAGTGTAATGCTCTCTCGAGCCACTACACCCTATTATCTATTAAGACTCATCTATCTCTAGGATGAATGAAAAAATAGGCAACAAATTATTATGTATTATATCCTTTTTTCTAATTATAAAAGCCAACCAATGTCTCTCAACTTTGTGGTTTACAAATAAAGTAAGCTAAATATTACATGAAAACATTTAACAAGAATCTTAGTCAAAATATTGATGTGGACTCAAAAGCTTGACTAGGTCTTATTAACTTAACTTTCATGCATGATAACTTCCTTTGTAATAATTTGTAACATGTAAAAATCTTAAGTACCTTAGAATCTTAAATGAATTGATCTTCTTCCTACAAATATGTTACATAATGGCAAGAATGACTTGAAGCAATATAATCAAGGTTATTCAAAGTATTATCATCAAAGATAAAAATGTGATTAGCTCTATGACTTAGTATAACAAATCATCTATAGATTCTCGTACATCACATAATATGTTGATGTGAGTTTTGGGTAAAAATTGAGAGTAACGAAGTAAACACGGAGCTTGTTTCCAAAACACATACCATGTTTTTTTCTTATTTTTGAAAATTTTTGTTTTGTCCCATAGAATTTTTTTATATTATAAAAAAAAAACATGAGAAAACCCTAGCCTTCAAGTCATGTAACCTAACTTCTTCTTCTTCTCCATAGAATTTTCCATTAAAAGATAATTGTAAATCTGTGTGATGTGTGTGGGAGGCTGTAATTCTCAATTATGTGGAACTAATGATTCAAATGGAGTTTGGATAAGATGATAAAGGCTGGATGATGGTGATTTAAAAAACTAATGCTTCAAAGTGATGTGAATAAGTTGATGGAGGTTCGAATTATGGTAGAAGAATGATGATGGTGAATCAGTGATGGTGGTTTCTTAATAATGATGGTTCGATGGTGTGTGCTATTTAATCAATGCATTCAATGATGGATTGATGAAGATGCTTAGTGTTGTAAGATAGGGTTTGGATTTAGGTTAGAATCGTGGTTTAGGGTTAGGGTTAAGGTTTGGTTCGAAAAGAGGGAAATAAGGTGGTGTTTGGTTGGTATAGATGGTTAGGGTTTTGAATGAATGTTTAAGGGTTTCAATTTTGGTATACTGATTTAGGGTTTGGTTGAACCACAAAATAGAGTAGGATTTTGATTTTAATTAGGGTAATAAAATATGGATTAAATATATTAGAAAAGATATGGATTAATCTCTAATTCACACTGATGAAGAGATTAAGAGTTTCAAGCCAAACTGTTCACATAGATTCGATTTGCTTGAGATTGAACTCACATAGAATTCATTCAATGCTAATCTTTAACTTAAATTCTTCATAATAATCATTATACATTCAATATGCTCGACATCCTTGCATAATATAACCTTTCTACCACTAGATAAAGCATAATCTAAAAAATTCCAAGCTAAAAGATATTATGCTAACTTTATACTATTTTATGCTACTTTATGCTAACTTTATTCTCCTACTTTATTACTTAATGAATAAATTAGCTAAATCAATTAATAATGCTCAAAAATACCGCCAACATACTGTTCATGCACATGGAGACTCCTTCCTTGCATGCCATGCACATGCACGTAGACATTTAATTGCTTCTTTGTTACGTTTCGAGCAACGTAACCATCCGTTGGTCTTCAAATTTGCGGGAGACACTTTCCAAATGAAGAATAACTGGTTCCACAATTTTGAAAGCCAATTATTGAGTGTTTTCTCCAGCATCATTCTCCTTTTGTTGATTTGAATTTCCCTCAAATTTGCATTATCATAATAAGGGCTAATATCTCCAATGTTAAATGTCCCTGATACCCCACCATATGAATCTAGCAAATCGAGCTCATGTGCACTTTCTCCAAACTTTTGAAGTACTTTGACAGGACTATCTACCCTTAGCATAAGATTGTGTTTCCTTAGATTAGAAAATCTCTCGTTCCTCAAGTGTAACCATACCAAATCTCCTGGTTGAAAAACATGTTGGTTTCTCTTCTTGTTTGCTCTTATCTTGTACACTTCATTTGAATTCTCAATATTGTGTTTGATTTTTTGTTGAATTTTTTGAAAAAACTCCACTCTCTCTTGTGCATCATAACTCTTCACTTCACCCTTCTCAATGACACCATATCAATCGGCATATATAGATTAGTACCATATACTATCTCAAACGGACCAGAGCTTGTTTTAGTAGAAGGAATTTGATTGTAAACAAACTCCACATGTGCTAACTTGACATCCCAGTCCGTAGCACTCTTACTCACCAATCCCCTTAGCAAAGTACCCAAAGTTCTATTAGTAACTTCGGTTTTTCCATCCGTTTGAGGATGATGTGATGTGCTAAATAGAAGCATCATCCACTCGCCCCCTTCCAGTATCCTCATTTTATGATAACCGCTTCTATGATCAATCTTCAAGAACACCTTCGTCCCATGCAACTCATCTAACACGTCATCTAATCTCGACATCAGAAATCTATACTTGATTGTGATGTTGTTGATGGCTCTGGAATCAATATACATCCTCCACGTACCATCCTTCTTAGCCAAAAGGTGTCGTTGGATATCATGAATCGAATCTCCACCAATAATATCATTTTTATAATACGGAAAGGGCCTCACAGGATTAGATGGACCCGCTACCGCACTAACAAAGCTGGATAATTGCATGGACTCATACTCTCCTGAATATAACCGCGGTCTAACAATTCTTGCACTTGTTTCTGTAGCTCCTTAGCCTCCTCCGGATTGCATCTATAAACTAGTTTGTTTGGTAATGGAACTCCTGGCATAAGATCAATGGCATGCTCAACACCTCTCAAAGGAGGTAGCCTACTTGGCAACTCTTCCGAAAGCACATTGGCATTCTCTTTCAATACTAATTGCAATTTCAAATTCATATTAGCATTCTCCCCTTGTTGGACCTCTTTTACAACTAAGGCATATCACATCTTCTCATCTCTGATGGCTTCATTCATCTCACACTCCTTAAGGATCAACAAATCCGTATTACTCTTTGTTTTTACTTTCCTACACTCGACATTCTTCTTCCTTTCATTCCTCAAAATCAAATCCTCCCCATCTAGATTAGGTTTGAGCCTAAACTTCTTTGGATCCTTACATACCACATACTCATTAAAGACCCCGTCATGGACAACCTTCCTATCAAATTGCCACGGCCTCCCCAACAAAATGTGACTAGAATCTATAGGCATAATATCGCATAACACATCATCAAAATAATTTCCAATCTTAAATAAGATAAGAGTTTTTTTGGTTACCCTTACACCTTTATCTTTGTTGAGCCATTGAAGTGAATATGGTATTGAATGACCTTTGGTCTCCAAACTGAGCTTGTTCACCATCTTTTCACTAGCAACACTAGTGCATGAGCCACTATTAATGATGACTTCACACACTTTATCACCAATTCTACATTTGGCCTTGCAAAACTTCTTCCATCTAGTAAGTAAAAGTTCTTGTTGTACTTGAAGCACCCTTTGTAACATGTAGCAATCTACTTGGCCTTCTTCCAAAGCATCCTATGGGATATCAATCTCCTCTTGTAGGTCTTCATCAAGGCCTTCATTCTCTTCACAAGCCTCCATATTTGCTATCTCTTTCAAAGTCAACGCACTTTGGTTCGGACAATCCTAAGAAAAGTGGCCCTAACCTCTACACTTGAAGCATTGCTTGTTCACCTTATCAACCACTTGATCTTTTCCCTTTTCTTCATGAGTGAACCTTCTAGCATTATCTTGGTTTGTGGCTTGAGAAATTGGTGGCTTTGACACACCTTTGAAAGTTGAACCATATGGATAATTGGTTGACTTGCTTAGTGGCTTTGTCCTCTTCAACTTTTTCTTAAGCATATTAGCATCTTAAATGAATTGATCTTCTTGCTACAAATATGTTACATACTGGTAATAATGACTTAAAGTAATATAATCAAGGTTAGTCAAAGTATTATCATCAAAGATAAAAAAATGTGATTATCTCTAGAACTTAGTATAACAAATCATCATCTTGAGGATCATCTATAGATTCTCCTACATCACATATTATGTTAATGTGAATTTTGGGTAAAAATTGATAGTAAGGAAGTAAACACGGAGTGTGTTTTTGAAACACGAACCATATTTTTTCCTTATTTTTGAAACATGTTTTATCCTATAGGATTTTTTCTATTATAAAAACACATGAGAAAACCCTAGCCTTCAATTCATGCAACCCGTCCTTTTCTTCTTCTCCATATAATTTTTCATTAAAAGATAATTTTAAATCTATGTGATGTGTGTGGGATGGTGTAATTCTCAATTATGTGGAACTAATGGTTTGAATGGAGTTTAGATAAGATGATAAAGGCTCGGTGATGGTGAGTTAAAAGACTAAAGCTTCAAAATGATGTGAATAAGATGATGGTGGTTTGAATTATGGTGGAAGAATGATGATGGTGAATCGGTGATGGTGGTTTGTTAATGATGATTGTTTGAATGGTGTGTGCTATTTAATTTATGCATTCGATGATGGATTGATGAAGATGCTTAGTGTCGAAAGTTAGGGTTTGGATGTAGGTTGGAATCGTGGTTTAGGGTTAGGGTTAAGGTTTGGTTCGAAAAGAGGGAAATAAGGTGGTGTTTGGTTGGTATGGTTGGTTAGGGTTTCAATTTTGGTATACCAATTTAGGGTTTGGTTTAACCACGAAATAGAGTAGGATTTTGATGCTAATTAGGGCAGGAAAATATGGATTAAGAATAGCAGAAAAGATATGGATTAATCTCTAATTTACACCAACGAGGAGATTAAAACTTTCAAGCCAAATCGTTCACACAGATTCGATTTGCTTGAGATTGAACTCACATAGAATTCATAATGTTGATCTTTAACTTTAATTCTTCATAATAATCATAATACATTCAATATGCTCGACATCCTTGCATAATATAACCTTTTTACCACAAGCTAAAGCATATTCCAAAAGATTGCAAGCTAAAAGATATATACTACTTTTATGCTAACTTTATTTTCCTACTTTATTACTTAATTAATAAATTAGCTAAATCAATTAATAATGCTTGAAAAATCCTGCCAACATACTCCTCATACATGTGGTTACTCCCTCCTTGCATGCCATACATGCCATGCACATGCACGTAGACATTTAATTGCTTGTTTGTTACATTTCGAGCAATGTAACCATCCTTTGGTCTTCAAATTTTTGGAAGACACTTTTCAAATGAAGAATAATTGGTTCCTTTCAAATGAAGAATAATTGGTTCCATAATTATAAAAGCCAATTCTTGAGTGTTTGCTCTTACATCACCGTGTAATTGATTGATTCATTTATTTAATCGCCTGTAATTTCACAAGAGCATAAATAAAAATCTTTAGTTTTTTTTTCTTAATTGTTCTATTTTGTGATTGAATGATCAATTGTTTATCATCTTATTAATTCTGATTTTGGTTTTGATCCATTCAATTCATGTTATTCTGTAACACATTACTATATAAAAAGTGGTGGTAGAGCATACCTAAAAAAAATGTAACTGAAAATCATTCATCCTCTCCTTTCTATACATCCCAACTTCCTTAGTTTCTAGCAATTTTATCAGTTTTTTTTTTTAATTTTGAAAAAAATTTCTTTCTAATTTTAAAGAAATCAATAAACTAGCTTCCTCTCTATTAGGAGTGCATCATTGAGGTAGGGAAATATGTTAGCCTTAGAAATCAGAGACTCATAGTCTTTATGTCGTGTAAGGAGAATCTTTCTAGTTTAGAGGAGCGAAATCTAAAACATCATTGTACAACTGTATTTCAATTCAACCTTAATATTGATTATCTTCATTTATCAAAATAAGTAGATTTTCATTCTCAACATTACATTTTTATTGATTTCATACTACAATACTCAATACTTCTTTTGCCCTATGTGGGAACCGTCTTAATTTCTACTAATAGTTTCTTAGAGGCCCCAAGCAGTCCGAGGAATCTAAAAAACAAGGAACATAGTTATTGCACAGCTAATAATTAATTAGTAGCTACTAGCTAATCATGTTTTGACTATTTAGCCCACCTATCCAAATCCTATAATTTCTTCACCTTATGATTTAAAGGTCTACTAGATTACATATTTGTGTGCGTCAATATATATATATTCTATTTATCACCGAATTATAATCTTTGTAAGATCCATGAAGTTGGAAAGATTGCCTTTAAACAACTTAAGCATATAAAGTCTAGTGTAATAAAAAAGGACACGCACCGACAAAGATTGCATGGAATGCACTATCTATGCATGCATGCATGATCATATCGCCCATACTTTGTGACTTTTGTGCTCACGAGAGCAATGAATTTTAACACGGAAATTCAAACAAATAGTACAATCTACAACTTTATGGACGAGTATGACATGACACGGTGCTGGTAAAGCACGCGACAATTTAAGGTACAAATCAAAATACTGAAAAGTTTGTGCAGCTGGACCGGTCCCCATTTCGTACAAAAACCTTGTCGAATTGAGTATTCTGGTTTCAAACATGTTTTTTTACTTTACGTTGTTTGTCAATTTTTTTTAAATGCATGTAAATATAAGTGATATCTTTAAAAAATTTAACTTTTCTACTTTTTTCGTTCCTGTGCTACCTTAACGATATTTGTTATATATATTTTTATAGTAACAGTAATGTAAAATTTTAGAAATAACAATATAATGCACGATAAAGTACATATGGTAAACAGTACATATGGTAGGCAATACTTTATAAAATAAAGTTATTACTTTCCGTCTTCAACTTACCAAACAAGTTGATGAGATAATGTAAATATTCAAGAAGTATAAAAAAAGGGGCATTGAATGATGATGTGATAATAATAGTCTCTAAGTATTCATATTTTATTTTTGAATAAATAGAAGTAATAATTTGCTAGTATTACTTCATAATCGAGATTGTCAACCAATGCCTAGTTTAGAAAATCGGTCCAAATAATACCATACCTTTGCTAGGATTAAGCTAATGACCTATAGGATTACAAGTCTAAAGCATGAGAAATACTCCATATTAAACGTCGTGCAAACATTTAATACTCCGGCCCAAAGTAAAGGAATAACAAGAAAAAATAGTAAATAATTTTTTGTTGTTGTTAGGCCTATTGTGTTATGTGTATAAAAAAAATAAAGGAAAAAGAGGGGGACAAACTCCAAAAAGATATAGGAAAGGAGTATCACCAAATTTGATGTTTGATTGGAATTATGGTCTTTAAAGTCCTATTTCTTAAGGTTATGAAATTCTTAAAAATCTAATCCTTCACAATGTTAATCCTTTTTCAACAAAACAATATCAAAAAATAAATAAAACCCTTCATCCTAAAATTAAGGAATGCAATATGGTTGCCATCCCAAATATTTTATGGGACAATGCCTTTAATACTAAACTTAGGGACCAAAAAACTAAAAAAAAGGTACAATTATCAAAACACACAAAATGTGTACTCTACAAAAGGGGGTAATGACCCCAAACTTGCAAAATTGTTGTTTGTGTATCACCCAGGTTCTAATAAGTTAGTTTTATTTTTGTTGACTTTGGAGATGAAGTTTCTTTTAAATAGATAATAATATAAAACTCTCTTTTTACAACCCCTAATTTTGAAAAGATAATCACAATTTTTTATGATTAGTTATTTATAATAATTATTGAATGATGTTCTATATTCATTTTATTCTTAATATGTGTATTATTATGGAAAATTATACTATGCCATAAACACTAAATGATTATGATTATGTGTATAATCCGCAACTAATAAAAGCCTTTTAACGGTTTTGGTCATCGTTGTGGAAATATATTACTATGGACATTCAACCATTGTTAATAATCATGGAATTCATTGTCTTAGATGTTTTATTACGGATATTTAATGATTGTTAATATAGCATGAAGCTGTTGTCTTATACTTTTAACAACGGGTGTTTAACCGTTGTCAATATTAAATGAACAATTGTCTAATAGTTTTTACAACTAGTTAATTAAACATTAAACCACTGTCGAATCATTTTTAAAACTATTGTTTAACCATTGTGAATTAACACTTAACCATTATCAAAAAATATTTTACAACAAGTCTTTATCCATTGTGAATTAGACATGTAACCACTAATTTAGTAGGTTTACAATGGGTATATAACCATTGTGGATATATATAATACTCCAAAATGTACAACTAAAAAATTTCATTTAATGAAAAGGTTTAGCCGAAGCAAATAACAAAATGCAAATTATGGGAATATTACTGCCACACTTAGTGCCAGATCGGTTCACTTCTACCGTTCCAGTACCAAGTGCTAAGGCCGATTGGGATGGAAATCAAATATGAGTCGATAATTATAATGAGCATTCATAAAGAAATGAGTTGTTAACCATACAGAAAATTAGAGTGCAGTAACCAAAAAAGGTACATTCCAAAAGTAAGGTTATAAAGTTCCAAACAACAGAAAACGTCATACAATAGAACAAAACTAAATATAACGATACAGGAAAGACAAAACGGAAGATAGACTCTCGACCCCCAGGCTAGGTTTAGGCTCAACTCTTAGCCCCGCCAGGTGCCTCGTAAGTGTCGTAGGCATCGAAGATAGAATCACCGACCTACACTAAGTTAGAAGGGCCTTCTGCTCGTGGGAATGAGCATCACCCATGAAACGAGTGGTCAGTACGCTGCATACTGAGCAAGGTAACCGTACAACTAATGAAAAAACAGGAAAGACACATAACACAAGCATGATCACATAGGCGACATATAGTAATACAGATAATAAGACCAGGTTATGTTCTAGATAAACTTGTTCTTTAAATCTCTTAACCATATATTCATACTTTTTATTAATCCATGTGAGTGCAGGAACCCCACTATTATAGCTAGTGGACCAGAATACATACAGGGTAGAACGCTCCTGACCAATATTATTCGTCGGTGGACAGTTCTCTAGGGCAAAATGCTCTTGGCCACTATCATTCGCCGGTGGACCGGTCTAGCCATGACTGACATGGTGTTTCACTATAAGTACTTAGTGTATTTCCTACGTCTTAGCTTCATTATGTTTGGTTTGTTGAGCACGGAATCCCCCACTATTATAGCCGGTGGACTGGAAATCATGCAGTGTAAAACTCTCCTGGCCATTATTATTCACTAGTGGATTGGTCTCTAGGGCACCCCAACTTTTAGCCACTATTATTCGTTGGTGGACCGGTTTGGGCCCGGCTCAACAATCTTCCTCTTTAAATGATTAGTGTCTTATTAGATAAATTTTCACCCTTGACATGCATACCACCAATCTTCTACTTCTATCTTCCCAAGAGGGGCCTGTCCCATATCTTGAGACTCTGGCACCTCCTAACTAGCCCCGACATCCTTCCCTTATTCCACTTACTCACACCAGGATTCCAACTCCAAAGTGTGTGGGTCACGACCCATTACCTTATACCCCAAAGTCCACTCACCGCCTTACCCTAGGGTTTCCTCCAGAAATCTTAATTTGGGCCTATGTGACCCATCCTTCTCCGCTTCACACAACCCAAACTATTTTAACACCCCACACGTCACGACCCTTAGATTCAACCCTCACATCATACCTCACTCATCCTCATTTTTTTATTTTCTGCTTCTTTTTCCACCTTCTCAAATTAGGGTTTCCTCCCAAACCCTAGCTTGGTCTCCTATGCACCCTTATACTATCTTACGTACTATTTTTCACCCGAAGCCTCCAATCACCTAAATGACACTTCTATTATTTTCCTCATGCCCCAAGGTAACTTTCCATATGTAAAGTTTGCCCCCCATGCAGACTCTTACCATCCCATGCAAAACCCCCGAAATTTTCCATGCAAATCCCTAAAGTTCTCATGCAAACCCTAGTTCCTCCCATGCAACCCTAATTTCTCCCACTCTTTCATTTTATTTAAGTCCCCCCTTTATTCACCACTCATGGATCATGGATTATTTAGGTCGTTCTTACCTATGTTAGCCAACTTACTTCCCCTTGGTTATCTTACTTTCCCATTTTTCATTTTCATACCCCATCCCATATCACAACATTAAATGCCCTAGCATGCATGTCCTAAAGGGCCACATCACATCATGTCACAACTTGTAGCATATCCATATTAGCACATACTAGGAGAAAGCACATGAACATACATCCGTTCCAAGCTGCGCTACACATAAAACAGTTAAGATAATAGCACAAGTTACATGACACATAATAATAAGGGACATCCAAGGCATGTAAGACACATAGCACACATGCAGCCTTAGCTACACCCTTACCTAAAACATCACCGGGCTTGGAGCACGCTCCTATGCCTCCTTAAGGTTTTGACTTGATTCACCTATAAGAGGGAAATACTATGGGTTAATCTCCCTCTTAGCAAAATTACCAACATTTCCTATCTTTCCCCTATTATGGCCTACTATTAGGGCTAATAATGATAATAGTAGTTTTATAATTAAAAGTAGAGTTATTATTCTCAAAATAATTAATCATGCCACTACTAACCAAAGTAAGTCTTAGCGATATTCATAGTATTAAAAGTAATAGTTTCGATATTACTAATAATAATATTATTATTAGTTTTAGTAATAATACTAATATCGACCCCAAATTCTAGTAATAGTAATAATAGTGATGTAAATAATATAAAATTAATTACCATAATGATACTTATATTAATAATGCTAGTAGTAGTAGTAATAATAATAATGACACTAATAATAATAATAATAATAGTAATAATAGTTTCAATCTTGAAAATAATGCTAATAAGGTTCTAGAAATTATAATAGTAGTAACCTTGGTGATAATATGGTCAAGTGTAATATAACAACAACAACAACAACAAAAAAAACAACAACAACAACAACAACAACAATGCTAGAAATGATAATAATAATAGTAGTAATGATAATAATAATAATAATAATAATAATAATAATAATAATAATAATAATAGTAATAGTAGTAGTAGTAGTAGTAGTAGTAGTAGTAGTAGTAGTAATAATGTTAAGCATAAAAAGGATAATAATTGAAAAGGGTAATAGTCCTATAAGGATCCCAACATTTATACTAATAATAAAGGTGATAATGGCCAAAGTTAGTATTAATACTATTAGTAACAAAATAATGATAATAATAATGATAGTAGTAGTAGTAGTAGTAGTAGTAGTAGTAGTAGTAGTAGTAGTAGTAGTAGTAGTAGTACTAATAATAATAATAATAATAATAATAGTAATAATAGTAGTAGTAGTAGTAGTAGTAGTAGTAGTAGTAGTAGTAGTAGTAGTAGTAGTAATAATACCATTAGTTAGAAATATTTCTGAAATAAGAGTTTAACATAATAATAATAATAATAATAATAATAATAATAATAATAATAATAATAACACTAATAATAATAATTAATAATAATACTATTAATATTCAAAATCATGAACACTTATATAAAAAGGTTTAAGGGTTAGGGAAATTAGAATACCACCTATGCTTGGTGGTGGAGCCGACGGTTGCAGCAGTGGTCAAAAGTGGAGAGGGAGAGAGGTGAAGAGATGGGAGTATAGGCTAGAAGAGAGGGAATGAGGGGGTGTTTGAGGTGGTGGAAGGTGTCTTAGGTGGATAGGGTTGGAATGGAGGTGGTGGGGCAGCCAGAAGTGGCGGCACACGACGGTTGCAGCGGTGGTCGAAGGTGGAGAGGCAGAAGGAGAGGGAGGTAGGGAAAGATGGAGGTATGGGGAGGTAGAGTAGGGTCCCCTGTTTGTTTTGGGGGGTAGAGGTGGTGTTATTGGCAGTGGAATCGGTGGCAGACGGTGGCACGAGGGGCGGCGGAGGGTTGAAGTGGGCTGTTTGGGAAGGGGACTTTGCACGACCGGGGTGGCTCGTGCAAGGTCAGGCAAGGGAAGCAGGAGGAGGAGGAGGAGGGGGGGCTGGACCGGCAGTCCAGGAGAAAAGAAGAAAGAAAAGAAAAAGAAGAAGCCTGACCTGCCGGGAAAAAAAGGAAGGGTGACGCGGGCCTGGGTCGTGCAGGAGGAAGGGGAAAACTGGGTCGAAGGCGGGCTGGCTCAGGTCAGGGGAAAGGAGAAAAAGAAAGGAAGAAGGAAGAGAAGAAAAAGGAAAGAAAAGGTAGAAGAGAGGGAAAAAGAAAAAAAAAGAAAAAGGAAAAAGAAAGGAAAAAGGTGGGTTGGGGTTAATTAACATATTTTGGGTATTTTGGGATATTAATAAAAATATTAATATTAAAATAATAATCAATTTCTCTTTTTTAGGTTAATTTAGGGTTTTTGAAAGATTTTTCTTAAATTCCATTTTAATTAGCAAAATAATCAAATTTTCCTATTTAAGTTATTTATTAGTTTCTCCTAGATTTGCCTTAATTAATTCCATCTTATTTTAATAAAAATAGTTTATTGAATTAATTTCCCTAATAAATCCTTATCTTTCCATAGTTTCCTAAATTAGGGTTTGAGGTATTTCAATATACTACTTGCACATTTTATAAATATTGTATACAATGTAAGTTTAACCATTGTCAATATACAAATTAAGCATTTTGAAAATTATATGAATACATCTTCTTTCAATTTATATTCTACTGTACCCAACATACTTTATCTACAACTTATTATTTATATCATCTGCTATATACAATCTATAAAATATCCACAATTTTCTATATATACAAATTTTTTATAGAAAATCTAAACTTGTTACATACAACATGCATACTATGCTACATATATATAAAGCTAACAAGATACTTTGAAATTCTTTCTTACTTCCAATAAAACATGTACATAGTGATATATAAAAAAAAGAAACCCTATTAAATTTACCAATATTATTTACACAAAAAATCAATACACCAAATTTTCATAAAAATATCACAAAATGGAATCTAAAACATTGTAAAAAAGGTTTATGGCAAAAAAAACCACCATTTATCCCTCCTAGTTATGTGTTGGGACAACTACATATAAACCACAAGCAATGAACACGAGCAAGAAAATTATTTCTTCAGAGATAAGGAAAACATAACCGAACAACTAATACAATAAGAGATGATAATCATAAAAAGAAAAATAAACATGAATTAAACATCTTGTCTTCCATTTAGGGTCCAAAGCTGTTACTCTTTAAAGAAAGATTTATAAACATGGTTTTCACATAGTGAAATTATTATAAAGTATCAATCATATGGAAAATGATAGTAATAATGGATCAAAAAAACAAGATTCTAATAACTCACTATGATTAAGAGCTCACCAAACTAACTAGTCATAAGATACCATATTTACACATGATATAAAATTAAGAATTCAAAAATAATAAATAGTGGTACACTAATTGGAATAAAAAATAGCAAGTATAAGGTGGTTTAAAACTAAGAAGCCATATATGATATATTCCATTGTCTAGTAAAAAAAAACCTAAGGGGGGATTTTACCATTTTAAGTGGGAAGTATACACAATAGTTATACCTTTAAACCACCGTATATATCCTTAACAATAAAGATAAATACTAGAGAAGGTTATGCACATTGGTTAAAGGTAAAACCATTGTTTATACTATTTTGCATATTACAAAAAAGGATAAATAAGAGTATATATGGTGGTTATAAATGATAACCCCCATGTATACTCTTACCATAGAAGTAAATTTTATGCTAGCTATACTAGGAATTCTTTTCTATACCACACATTGTATAACATTTTTCATATTAGAAAAAAGGAAAAATAAGGGTATAAAGGGTTATTTTTCTCTATAACCGCATATATATTCTAACTATGGCAGTACATTTTATGCTAGTTATACTAGGTATTTTTGTTTTATAACACACAATGTCTTCTCTTATTTTTCCTTTTCTTTAATATGGAACTTAGTATACACGACAGTTGTAACCTAGAAGCGCTATGTATACTATTTTTCCCCATTTTTTTGCTTGACCTTTCTTTAACCTAGAACTACTTGCAACTTTTAATTTTACCTCTCGATACCATACATTGGTCATTCTAAGTGTCAAACCTATACAATCGCCGATGTATTCTCTCTTCTATTTGCCGAAGTTTTTGCTTATATTTCTTCCTCTTTAGGTCACCATCATCAGCTTTATCTATCTTTTCTCAAAGTATTTTCATTATTCTTTTGTTTATCATTGCTTTACAGTTTAAGCTTGTTATATAAATTTCTCTCTTTTCTAAATTTTACTTTTGTCTATCATATTCAATGATACAAGAGAATCTATATATGATCCTTCGGATGATAATAATTTAGCATTCTTGATTATGGAACCGATCACATTATGTGACTTTGATAATAATACATTGACTAACCTTGATGATATTACTTTAAATCATTTTTTGCACATATGTAACATATTTTCAAGGAGAAGATCAATCCATTTAAGAAGTCAAGATACATAAGATTTTCACATGTTACAAGATGTTACAAAAAAAGCTGTTATGCACGAAAGTCAAGTCAAGAAGACCTAATCAACCTTTTAATTCAACATCAATGTTTTGATCAAGATTTGTGTTAGTTTTTTTCATATGCTGCTCATCTTAATTTATTTGTAATAGTCTTTGTTGAGTCATGTGTTATATAAGATATGAATATATTATAATACTAGTTTATGTGTTAGTTAACCATTTGTGTTTCTTGTGGCTAAATTAGTGTGCTAGCTAGCAATATTCTATACCCATATATTTACATGTGTCAACACATTGTAGCATGGTAATGGTTGAGATATTGAAATGTAATACAAGTAATTCACTTGGTTAATTCTCTCTTCGTGATTGAATAATCCTTTCTCAGACTACTTGGAGTACTCTTAGATGGGAAACATTCAAATTTGAGCTCTTTGAGTTCTTGTTGTGTCCTTTTAGTTCTTTTTGAACTATTTTTGAACTATTTATTGAATCTCTCAAATTCTTCTTCCAAATTGGGTAGCCAACATCCCTATCTTGTGTACATTCATACTAATCTTCATCCATCCTTGAAGAATCGTGTCAATTTTGGTATCATAGCCTTAGTTTGGCTTTATCCTAGTTTAAAATCTTCCTTATTTATTCTTCTTTCATTCAAAATATTCCTCTTCTTCTCCTTCTTTCACGTACAAAATTAGCCAGCATTCCCCTTGCACATCCATACATATATGAATTTTTCAACTTCAAGTGTGAAGTTGAGTAGTATATCTTTATCAAATTGTAGTGAATCTTCAACTTGATCTTCAAATCTTCAACTTGAAAGTTTGAAGTTCATTGAGTAGTTTAGTATATCTTCAACCTACTCTTCACATCTGCAATGTAGAAGGTTGAAGATTATCTTCTCGTAATCCACACCTTCAAATATTGAACGTAAGTACTTGATTATTCTCATTCTTCTTTTGATCTTCCAACCTACTTCTTTATTTCTCCTTAGTTGTCTTCGAATCCCTTTCAATATTAAAGTTTGAAATATTTACATGGTCAAAATAAAATAATTCCCAGACATGCAATATGGGTAAACATCTTACAATCCCTTGTGTTCTAACTTACTTGTCATGTTAGTTGCTAAATTGTTAGGGTTTGAAATGTTAAAATAAATGTATCCTAATGATTAAAATTTTCATGAATAATATTGGGAATATCAAGAAAATGGAAACCATGGTAATTATACAATACATGATGGATTTGTTTAAAACCTTAATAGAATTTGTGTTCCAAGATCAAGTATAAGGTATTTAATTATCAAGGAGGTACATGAAGGAGCTATTGCAAGCCAGTTTGGTACTTAGAAAAACTTAGAAATATTAGAATAAAATTTCTATTGGCCACACATGATAAAAGGTGCACAAATTTTAATAAGATGATGTGCTATTTGTGAAAAGAGTAAAAGTTTCTTTCATAAAGGTTTATATACACCATTACCAGTGCCTAGTCAACCAAAGGAAGGAGTTAGTATGGCCTTTATTTTAGAGTTGCCTAAAACACAAATATGTCAGGATTCTATTATGGTTATGGTAGATAGATTTTTTAAAATGTCTCATTTTATTCCATATAATAAGACTAATGACGCTACACATATCTATGATTTATATTTCAAGGAAATGTTTGAGACTTCATGAAATTACTAAAAGTATTTTTTCAAATAGGGATGTCAAGTTTCTTAATTATTTGGGAAAAATTTGTGGCACATGTTAGGTACGGAGTTATTATTTAGTACTTCACATCATCCACAAACTGATAGACAAACTAAAGTCACTAATTACACTCTTGGAACTTTGGTAAGAGGGTTGGTGAGTAAAAGTAATAGATATTAGGATATTAAATTAGCTTATGCATAGTGTGCTTATAGTAGAAGTCCTTTAAGTACTACACGTTCGATTCTATTTTGAAAATTTATATAGTGTAAAACTTTGTATACCAATTGATATGGTACCCTTAAGGAATGGTGAACTTAAAAATTATGATGCTAGGGAAAGAGTTGAGTTCTTTCAAAAGATTCATCAAAAATTTAAGGGTAACATAGAATAAGCTATTGAGAAATATAAAAAACAATCTAATAAACATTATAGTCAACAAGTATTTTCTGCTGGTGATTTAGTATGGTTACGTTTATGTAAAGAAAGATTTATGAACCTAAGAAAACATAAACTAATGTCAAGAGTAGGTAGATCCTTTAAAATCCTTAGACAATTTAGAGAAAATGCTTACGAACATGAACTACCAAAATCATACAGTGGTGTTTCAAGGACATATAATGTGGGTGATTAGTCTCCTTATTTTAGTGATGTCAATTTGAGGACAAATTATTCTAAATATGTGGAGATTGATGAAGGAGCATCCACAAATGATCCTTAAGATGATAATAATTTAGCATACTCGATTATGGAACCTATCACGTTGTATTCTTTGATAATAATACTTTGAATAACCTTGATGATATTACATTAAGTTATTCTTACATGTATGTAACATATTTGTAGGAATAAGATGAATCTAATTAAAATGTCAAGATACTTAATATTTTCAAATGTTACAAGCTATTACAAAGGAAGCTATTGTGTATGAAAGTCATGTTAAGAAGATCTAGTCAATGTTTCAAGTTAGCATCATTGTTTTGATTAGGATTCTTGGTAGATTTTTTTATGTACTACTTAGCTTACTTTTTGTAATATTTTTTTGGTGAGTCATGTATTATATAGGATATACATATATTGTAATATTAGTTTATGTTCTAGCTAGCCATTTGTGTGGCATATGGCTAAATTAGTATGCTAGTTAACAATGTTATATACCTATATATATATACATGTGTCGACACATTGTAGCATGTTGATGGTTGAGTTTTTGAAATGTAATACAAGTAATTCTCTTGATTTGTTATCTCTTTGTGACTAAATAATCCTTTCGATACTTGTAGTAATCTTAGATACGAAACATTTAAATTTTTGTTCTTTGAGTTCTTATTGAATTATTTTTAAATTCTTGCTAGAAACTCCCAAATTCTTCTTCCTAATTGGGCAACCAACGATCCTATTTCATCTACATTCATACTAATCTTCATCTATCCTAGAATAACTATGTCATTCAAACTCCTTAATGTATATTTATATTTTATATGATGTGGTGTATATCTTTACACTATATATTGTTATTTTTTAGTTGATATATCTTTTTGAGATGAAAAATCTTTTATTTGATAAATTATCAAACTATTTCTAAAAATAGAGCATATAAATGAAATTGATAGTATTGTAGAAATTGTTGTATTGTTAATGGTGCAAATATTATTTTGGTGTATTTATGTATCGAGTATGTTGAGGGTTATTCACTTCACCTTGCTAATATTGGTACATTTCCATTTTTATAATATATGGGCCAAATTTTACTTATTTATCATTATTGATTGTAAGTGGATGCGTGCAAGTAGGTTGTATAGAGAATATATAAATAGTGTTCAAGATTATCTTACAATATCTATTGAAAATTTGAAAGATCCTTTAATGATATTTTACCCTTGTGTAGAGTATGGAAATACAATATCAACTTATATCTATAGAATTGATTAGAGTTATTCTTGGTGGATATGACATGGAGAGACATGTTTTGATGAACCTAGTGTGGTTGATAATGATGATCATAAAGCTCCAAATGGCTTTGTTTACATGGAGGACCTAACCAACAATGCTAAAGAATATTTTAGAGACCATCCAAAAATATTTGAAAATTTGGTGAATGATTTAGATGCACTTTTATACAATGATTGTACTAAATTTATAAAATTATCCATTATGTTATGACTATACATTTTGAAGGCGGGTAATAGATGGAGTGATAAAGCTTCAATTCTCTTCTTAATCACTTAAAAGAGATACTTCCAAAGGTCTTATGAAGCTAAGAAGATTTTGTAGTCTTTAGATTTGAGTTATGAAAATATTCATGCTTTTCCTAGTAATTACATTTTGTATTATAATGAATGTGCATTGTTAGATAGTGTCCTCATTGTTGAATGACATGATACAAGCGGGCTAAGGTTCCTAATATGATTTTTTAATACTTTCCAATAAGATTTTGACACATGTTTTATAATGAGGAAAAATGAAAGAACCTTATGTGGAATGTGAAAGGAAGGATATATCATGGGAAGCTCATACATCTAATAGATTCTCCTTAATAAAAGTTCTATATTCCCTAATTTTTTTAGTGAAGCTAGAAACCTATGGGTTGCACTCTATTAAGAAAAAATGAACCATTTTAATAGAAACATCAGCTACAGTTTATGGACTATTATTCTAGTGATTTACAATCTTTCCCCATTTGTATGTATAAAGAGGAAATAGATGATGCTATCCTTACTTATATGTAGTCGTAATCAACTGGATAATGATATTTATGTTTATTTAACTCCCTTCATTGAGGATTTATATTACATGTTGGGTCATGGATTTGAAGTAGTTGATGTATGGAGTAAAGAAAATTTTAATTTGAGAGAAATGTTATTTTTTTACCATAAATGATTTGTAAAGATAACACAAATTTTCTTTGTCTAATAAAGAGTAAAATGATTGATTATCTTGGATATTGTAGATTATTACCTATGAATCATCATTATCATAGGTAAAGACAAGATTTTAATGGAACGGCTGAAGAAGTAAGATCTCCAAATCCTTTAATGGATTTCAAGCATTTGACAAAGTAAAAGATTTGAATGTTATATTTTAAAAAACTTATAATAATAAGAAAACGGTCACTTTAAGAAGGTTAAAGAAGATATTAATCTTCTTTGAGAATCCACATTGGAAGAAATTACACATATAACATTGTCTTGTGGTGATTCACATCAAGAAAAATGTAACTAATTGGCATGCTTCTAAAAGTTCCAAAAAAGATAAAGGATAGCATCAATTCTTTATTGGACTTGTTCGACATGGGTATAAGAATAAAGTTACATTCATAGAAGGTGGAAAATAGGATTTTTTTACCAGTGACATGCTTTACTCTTTCTACAAATATCTTTTTCTATAAGTATTTACATGGAGAGAATATTTGCAAAGGATATTCATCAAAACATCAATAACCTTCTTTGGATAAAAGATTTAAAGTTTGTGGGTATGAAATCTCATGATCATTATATTCTCATTCAAGATATGTTGCTAATTGATATAGATTTTATTTTACCAAATCAAGTTTGAAGTGTCATCAAATGATTTTGTTTATTTTTCAAGGGACTATGTAGTAATGTTATTTACCCTGTCAGGTAGAAAAAATTGTAGAGTGAGATTGGAACTATATTATGTCAGTTTGAGATGTATTTTCTTCCATCACTCTTCTCAATCATGATTAATATATCATTTCACAAGGTTAGTTAGGTTAGATTATGTGAGAAAGTTCATTTGTATTAGATGTATCAATATGAAAGGTATATGAAATTTATAAAATGATATGTAACAAATCTAAACAAGCTTAAATGTCACACTGTTGATAGTTATATAATATAGGAGGTGATAGAAAATACTGTGAATTCTTACCCAATGTTAATATGATAAGCCTTCTTAGACCATGACATTCAGGTATAGACAAACGAGGGAAAGGTTGCAAAGGATTTACATGGTCATCATTGATGATGATCAAATGTTTTTGCAATCTTGCATATATGTCCTTCTGAATAGAGATAATTTTCACCCTTATGTACATCATGTATGGATGATTTAAGTGCTTCAAATCTATCTAGGAATAAGAAATATATATTAGATAGAAACAATATCTCCTTTTTAGAGTAGTTATTATCTCAATCATTTGAATCTGATGCTAATTTGTATTGGTTGTCACACCCTTCTCATAGGAATGTGATGTCCTAAAACTCACATATGATCAATGGTTATACTTTCTACATAAAAGAGTAGGATGACAAGAGGATATGCAACATAGTAGTGTGAGTGTAATATCATAAACTTTATATATATCTCAAGTGCCTAAGATAAAAACCTCTTTATGCATTAATGAAATATTCTAGGGGTGATAGAGAGCATATGACAATTTATTCACACCACTTTTAGAGTTTATTTGATCATGTGTAAATAGGTTGGCAATCAAAATTGATTTTGTAAGAAAGCAGGATTTACAATGGTAGATATTTCATGGCTCTATCATAAGTAATACCAACTTATATTATCTTCATATTTTACTAACCTAGTTGATAAATATAGTCCATCATCCTAAATGTAATTTTTTAAATGATAACATAAAAGGGGATAATGTTCTAACTATTGACTTATCTTTCTTATCCAACCATGATAACACTATTGATGACCTCTATGTGTGATATAATCACGAATAAGGGTTCCATGTTCTTGAATTAGAGTTTGTGCATAAAGATGGTACACATTATAGATGAAAGGTATAACTACTTCCTATGTGTTTTTATTTTATTTTACTCATAAAGTTTTTTTTATATTGGGATAATATCTAATCCTATATTCTACAATTATTTCTTATGTGTTGTTTTATTTTATATTATACATAAACATTTTTTATTTATTTTTACTATATTATATAACATATTCCTTTAATTATTTCCTAATATATAATTTTTTCTTGATGTTTTAGGAATGGATCCACATAAAGATGATACACATGCTCAAGTTGTTGGAAAAACACAAAGAAGGTGGAGAATTAGATTGACACAAATTGCTAGAGACAAAGAAAGAGGTATTGTGTTTAAAGTTGTTTTTTGATGAATCAAGGTATCTAGTGGGTGAGAATAAGGATTTATTCATTGATTATTATAACACTAGGGCTTCTGTGCACATCACCATCACTTTTTAGACTTGGGATTCCCTAAAAGAGTTGAAGGATAGGGTGTGGGATGAAACTATGGAATGATTTGAATGTTGGAAATAGATATGATTTTTTTTGTGGTTACTATAATGTAATTTAATTATATGCATACTAATTATTTTACTTTTCTTAATATTGCCTCAAGGATTCAATGTTAAACAAAAATAAAAAAATAAACTTGTTAGGAGTTGAGATGCACACTCATAGACGGATTAGAAGTCGAGGATGGCTAAAAACTCTATGCACGCACCTGATGGTACTATTATGTTCACGCCACCATATATCTATAAAGATATGATCACCCTCGAATAATAAAGGGAGTTCTATTAATGGATGACTTAAGAGGAATATGAAGTACATAAGAACAAAATATTATTAACTTTATACTTTAATTACAGTGTACTTTGCTTATAATTCAAACTAACATAATCTATCTATTCAATGCGATGGACGAAGCCCACCAAGAATAGAGCCAATTCAAAGAAAAATATTTATTTTCAAAAAGAGGGTATAAAGGCAACAAGGTAGCTAAAGAAGCCTTGATATGAATATATATATATATATATATATATATATATATATATATATATATAGATATATATATGTATATGTATGTATGTATGTGTGTGTGTGTATATATATATATACACACATACCTTTATGCCATAATTTTATGATTTAATGTTGTTACTAAGTACTTTCACTTAATGGAATATGAGAAACAACTGACGGAGGTAGTAGAGCTAACCTTGATACCCCCAAAGCGAGGTGATGTTTGGATATATATTAGGATAAAGATTGGAAAGCCGGCTAAATACCTAACTCTGTAGATGGTTGAGAAAGCAGTAAGGTGCACAATATTTCTCTTTACTTAGTTTAATAAGGTTACTGATACCTAACTACTTTTCTTACTTTAAATACGAGGGTGTGAGAAAGGACTAGCTAGTAAGTGCTTCTGACAAAGAAGGTCCAAAAAACATTTTGACACACGTATTGGGTACTCAAGAGCATGGTGTCTAATTTAGGACATATAGTTATGAGTTTAACCTATCTAAGGTATTCAGACATTGTTCAAGTTTTTTCACTCTAAAGAAAAAATTTGAATAAATGGAGAAAGAAGTGATGGTGTCAAAGGAATCACAAGAGGTAATACTTAGGAGGCTACATCATATGTGATTATATTCAAAATGTCAAGTGACACCCTAAAAATCTAGTGTCCCTAGGCCCTTTAAAGAAATTAATGATTTAATATACTACAATACAATTTATATACTCGAACATATTATTTTTTGGCCATACATTGAATCATTTGACTATTAATTATAGGGTAAGTATCCTTGTGACTTGCAATTAATAGAGGATGAGCCTATTAAAGAAAATGTTATTTCATTAATTGAGTCCAATTAAACTTTTCATATTTGGCCATTGGGGGTTAATGGGTTTTGGGTCTCAATTCATAATATCTTCAAGAAATATTTAATGGAACTGGCATTAATTAGTGTGATATAATCATGAAGAAGATCATATTCCATACTTTTCTTTCTAAGAAGACAATTTATTGGATGACTAAATAATGTTATAACCATTAAGGATGAGGTAATCTATTTTTTTAAATTTTGGATTATATTCTTGTTTTTGAAGTGATAATATACGATCTAATAATTGTATGTTCCACTCTTTCTTGCATACTTTGGAGGTTATATCATAAAAAAAATTATTAGCAAGAGGAAAAAAGGGACATGGATTATATGAAAGCCTAAGAAGCCTTGGGATTAGAAATAATAATCAAGCATTGTGACCTATCACCTCAATTTAAGTTGTATTTGGACACAGTGATATCTTTGGATAGAAATTCTATTAGTATTCCTCTATCAGCATATTTTCACATGAAATCCAAAGATATGAGTATATGGATTTGGAAAGAGGATATCTTATATTTGTTATAAGGTGACATGCTGCAATATCAACATATAATATCATAAATAAGGTAATTTAAATCCTCACATTTGAAATTATTTTAATAATTAGCAGGAAATAGTATTTTGATACTAAATATATAATTTATTCTTTCATGGTTATAGGTTCTTGATATACAGCTTATTATCTAATGTTTTGGCATGTCTGATGTATATTGATTTCTATGCTCAGACACGATATCCAATGAAAATGATAATATTGAATGTGATCTATTTGAGGTTAATGTAATGAATATATCTCTATAGTCACTCTTGTTTGCTCCATTCATTATTATTATTTTTTTTACGTGCATAGGGTAGTAGTGATATTACATCCATCTTCACGAACTGTGTATGGGATGGATTCAATTAATGGAAATCATTGTTTACATTTAAAATCGCTTGTTGAATGGTAAATATTTATTTATACTTTGATATTAATTAGAATACAAAACACACACACATATATATAAATTTTTAGTATATGGCTACCTACATCAATTAGGTTATTCAAGACTTATTTTGGGCCACAAAGAAAGGAAGGGCACCACTAGTTGGTATGTCTTGGCAAAAAATTATGGGTTATAATTTGTATGCATTTAAGAATCATTATAATTTAATTTTAAGTATTAAGTATGAGAAACTAGTATAATAGTGCAATTTATATTTTGATTTTTTTTAATTTTCCATGAAAACAAGATAATAAAGTTGTTGATACTACATCATGATATTAATGAAGGAAATTATTTGCAAACTTTTGACTAGACAAGGAGAATTATGTATTTACGTTATTTAGTTCTTATTATTTATGATTAGCTATGTACATTAATACTAACATGGTAATTTCCATCATTAGTTCATAGATCTATCAATCTTTTGAGCTTCTTGAATATGATAATAACAATATTAATGAAGTTAGGGAAGAATGGTTAGATTTTATTACATGTTTTTATGAAGATTATTTGTAGGATCGTATGTGTTCTGTCATCTTTTTTTATGTAGAGTATAAATATGAATGAAGTTTTTTTTTTATGCAAGTTATATAACGAAAGTATAAAATCATTTATTTGGATTTCAACCTTATGAATTTTAGATACTTATGTTAGAGATGGCAAATATTGATGATGGTGAAAGCATCTTAGAAGCATAAGTATTTGTTTTGTAGGAAATAATGTGGTATGGAAATTATCATATGTGCTCTATTAAAAAATAAATAGGGAATACACGATGGTTATTAGCCAAAACTACCTTGTATACCTTTAACAAACTCTCCGCACAATAAAAGGGGGGATACATGATGGTGTAGGCTAATAACTGTCATGTATTATGAATATACATGATGGTCATTAGCCTAATTCTCTTTGTATCCCCTCACTGGGTGTTTGTTAATGGTATACATGATACATTTGGCTAATCATTGCCTTATATATACGTATAATATACGATAGTTTTTATGTTCATTACACTTGTTTCGTGTATGAAATTTGATTTACACATTCTAATTGCCCAACTCAAACTTAAAAGATTAGTATGTTATATGAAATGTGATTTATATAAAACATAATTGCATATATGTATATATGAAGAAACACTTGAAGTTTGAGCATATTATATTTTCACAATTTATATGTCTTCATCATATAAAGGATCATGCATAGAGTCTAGCCAATAATACATTTGACATGCATGAAAGACATTAAAATGTATCCAATGATTATTGTAAATCAATTGCTTACATGTTTAATAATATTATATTTTTCATTAATATGATATGTAAATTTGAATTCTTTCTTTTAAAAATATGAAGCAAAAACATAGTTCATTTTTGGAGGTCTAGAAAAACATGTGCTAAATATCTTGCTTAATATTATAGTTTGTTATTATAACTTGAAATCATATTTGGACACAATAACCCAATAATAGATATCCCATCATACTGATACCTTTCAAAAAATATCTTATATGGAACTATATAATCTTGTGAAAACAGATGCATAATTAACAATATTGAGTTATATGTAATTAACTTGTGATACTCTTTATCTACTATCATAATTCAGTTATCATCTTTGCCTCTATAATGAACTAGATTGGTACATTCACAATCGATATAAATATCATATTCATGGAACCTAACTACTTTAGGACATGGAATTAATATCAAATAAGAAAATTCCATTCCATTACCAAAATTTTTCAATATCTTTAAGCTCATGCATTTCCCCCCAAAATGATACAACTTGAGGATTATGTCTTAGATTGGCGCTTCGTTGCCTTAGAAATGGGTTTTATAGCATTTACCTTTTTCTTTTCTTAGTTTCTACACGTTTTTGCTTATGTTGTGGAGGTTTTGGTTCAATTTGATTAGGGTGTGGTGTATTATAACTGGGGTTGATGTACCCTTTATAGTAAAACAATCACAAAAAAATGATTCATGAGAAGTTATATTAGCATGATCTAGAAGTAAGTTATTTGAAAATTAAATAGTACTTACCTCAATATTTAGATCCACTAGTGATGTGTGTGGGAGGATGGGTTTCTCAAATTGATGAGAATATACTTTGGTTGTGATGATAATAGTTAGAATAAGAATTGGTGAAGAGGTATTAGGGTTTCAAACATTCAAATAGGTTGGAAAGATGGTGGTGATGATTCAAACAAAATAGATATGATTCGATGGTGATGGCTTTCTAATGGTGATGGTTCAGATGACTTGTGGTATTTAGTATATGCATTTGACAATGGTATATTGATGATGTTAAGATTCTAATGTTAAGTTTTAGATGAAGGATGAAATCATGGTTTAGGGTTATGGTTAGAGTTTGATTCAAATAAAAAGGATAAAGTGTTGTTTGGTTCGGATGAAAGGTGGTAGGGTATCAAATGGTAGTTTAGGGTTTCTAATGTGTAAACTGAATTAGGGCTTTACTTAAATTTGAATAACAATGGGACTTGGATGATACTTATGGCTAGAAAAATATGGATTTTGGAGAGTAGAAAAGGATATGAATTAATCTCTAATTTACACAGACAAAGAGATTAAAACTTTTAAGCTAAATTGTTCACACATATTCGATTCACTTGAATTGTCATACATAATTCTCTTGTATTCAACTTCTATATTGTTCTTCAACTTCTATTCTTCATACTGGTGCTTCTATGGCTACTTATAGCCATTATATCGCTATCTAAAAGCATTATTAAAAATATTTCAAGCTAAAAGATATTATGCTACTTTTATGCTAACTTTATGTTACTTTATGCTTTACCTATTATCTAACTCTGCTACTCAATTAATTAATTAGCTAATATTAATATTAGTGCACGACCATGCTTCCAATAAACTCTCCATGCACATTGGCATCATTCCATGCATACCATGCACATGCACGTAGACACTTAATTGGTTCTTGGGTACATTTTTAGCAACATAACTATCTGTTGGTCTTCAAATTTGTGGGAGATATCCAAATGAAGAATAATTGGTTCCAATATTATGAAATACAATTCTTGAGTTTTTGATCTTGCATCAACTAGATTTTTAGGCCATTCATCATAATAAGATAGTGCATGTTGGTCCTCATACATACCAAATTCATCATTTCTCATATGCAATGGAGCATCATCATCAAAAGGAACCTCGACTAAAACTTTCACGTAGTTGTTATCCAAGATTTTTGCCTTTTTTGAATCTACTTATCAAAATTAATTATCAAATATAATTACATATTTTAGAATTTTTTAAACTATTTTTTTTTTCAAAATAAGTAGTTATCTTGGATAACTACTTTTAATAAGTAGCTCCAAACATGCACTTTATTGTGCATCATGGTAGTTTCAATTCTATAGAGTATACATGATTTTCTATTTACCACTAATTGATTTAGATTACTTAACAATAACAAACATGGTATCCCCCCTATAAAATTAGACATAAAGATCATTTATCTTAACTATATATTGATAATGAGAGACAAATTTTGCTAACTTATCTCTTATGCTAGTAAAAAGAATATGAATCAATTTGTACAAGGAGAAATGAGTTATTTGTATCATATCTAATAAAATATCATTGTAGAAATTTCAATATAGAGGTTGACATATAACTTTGGTAAATTGATGAAAAGTACATATGAACAACTACGTTTGATACTAGGAACACAAGTTATCTCTAGTGTAACAATAACTTCCTTATCTTTGTTGGATAAGAAAATATCAATCTTAATCCACCACTCTTGAATCTTCTTTTCCATCTTCTCTTGTGTTTATTTCATTATTGCTTCCTTCATCCCCTCCTTTATCTACACTATCATATTCTCATACATAGAAGTTGTTTGAGAGGTATTCTATAAGCATAAATAATCTCTCATTGTAACTTCCACTTCACTAATCCTAACAGTAGTTCTAAAAGCCTTAGTTAACAAATCAATGGTAGATGATGGAAATGATACACTGGTCTTTGAAGTTTCTAATGCATTCTAATCAAATACCATAACCTAATAGTTATACTTCAATACGTGTTCTATGGGTAATTGGAACTTATAAATGAATATATTAATAAGAACTTACAATATTATTAACTACTTAATAGCTTCATTAGTAATAGTACCATCTTTTGTGACCCTTGAATTCTTCCACAAGACATATTTATCTATTATATTGGTTTTAGGATAAAAAACTCTCTTTGCAATCTATATTTATCAAAAAGGTAAAAATATCATAATTTTTACTATAGATATAATAAAATGTATTGGCAAAAGTTTGTTTATTTCATTCAAAGTTATTGCTTGAGACCAACATATATCTTGCTAGAAAAGTTGCAATGGTATATATTCTTCTAGGCTAGCTCTGACATTGCTCCACATTTTACCTATGATAATAATCCAAATTATAGTGATACATAAACAAAATAGATATGAAGAATACATGTGTTTACAAAATTCTACTATATATTCATTAGTTTGATTTTTCATTTGAAAAATATCTCAACCTGATTGTAGAACTCGATAATTTTCTGGTGGCTCTTTTCGGATAGTGCCATCATACTTATAAATGAAAATTCTTCCTAAAGTGGACCTAAATTGCCTCCATTATTTTGTAACTCAAACAAGAACCACCACTTTTGATAAATAAGGATGGTGAAAGGAACCTACAAAATTACACAAAATCATAGTCATAGTATAGTAATCATATAAAACCTTAAATATTAATATAGTTATTCTTTAAAGCATATGAATCATATTATCAATAGTTCTTCGCATGTAATCTCTATTTTTTTTTCTATTAGCACTCTATCCCATTTTTCATAGCTTATAGGCTCATGATTTTGTGCACATTCTCTTATGTGTGTAGATAAAAGTTTATCATTTGTGCAAATGGTTAACCCCCTCATGTTCCACTCTAAATAAATTATCCATTTTGTAATTGTTTCATTGATGCCTATTATAATGCTGTCAACACTCTATTTTATTAAGAACCATGGGTAGAAGAATCTCCACTGGTTCAAGCACCTCTATTATCACAAGGAATGTCTCCAAAAAAACATAGGGTAGTGGCTAGGTTAAATATACTTATGTGCAATATTAGTCAATTGTTCATATATTAAAAAAAATTAATTAAACCTAAAATGATAACATAAATGAAGACAATGATAAGGGAATCAATAAATGCCTGACAAACTTTTTATTTCAAGGAGTCGGCAATTGTATGCACCATATCTATTATACTTTATTGCATAAACTTAAACAAATGAGGTTAAAGGACATACCAAATATAATAACAAGTATCAATGCCTCTATTGGGCAATATCTCAACCTTTTCTTCTATCTCCTTGCTTTACAAACAAAAATATTTTCTCTTCATATAATATATTTACGTGAATCAAATTGTAAATGAAATTGTATAATGACAACAAACAAGGATAGTTACACTTATCTGGGGAAAATAATATATGACACCATTATATTTAAATAGATAAAGATTCGTACATAGTATTATGATATTTTCTCTTTTGTGATTTTTCACTTATATCTTCTTCTACGATTCATGCTCCTTTAGAGTGATCATCCCACAAATAGGAATCCTCGTTATTGGGATTGATGTTATTACCTTGAGAAAATGATGGCCTTATCATAGCGAAGGTTACCTCTTCTTTAAAAATAGAATAATTGAAATCATCACCTTAGTACACATTGATAGGTATGAATTATGTTAATCATATGGGATATTAAAACAAAGATTTAGTGTGATTATATGATGATTTTTCCATACTTTAGTCTAATTATTCCTATTTACCATTCTTGATTATATTTTATATGTATTTGGAGAATAAGGGAACAAAAGGACTTAAAATGCAATAGCTGGAACAAAATGGAAGCAAACATGAGTGCTCAAAGTTTGAAAAGGAGGAAAGATATACACATCCAATCATGATGTGATCTAAAATTTGAAAAACACTCAAATAGAAGTTGTATATATATATATATAGATTTCTAATGCATAAAATATAGGAATAATATGAAGTTAAACAAAGAAATGATTGTTGAAATATAAAACATGGAAAAAGATAAAGCATCAAACATGGCCCATCCGTTTGATATAGGGGGTCATGTTAATACATGGTGAATAATCCTTTAGTGCTCATCGACACAGGGTGGCCACATTTATTAACACGATCATGTCGATGAGTGGATACACACTTATAACCAATAAGAAAAATGGGCAATGATTTTTGGAGCACTAAAGAGAGATCTATGTTTCTTTTTTCATCATCACCCAATCTAATCCTACCTCCTATACATCAAAAAGCTTTCATCTCTTGATCTCAATTTCTTATTCCAAGTTGGATGGATTGAAAAGTAATTTTCTCATCTTTAATAAAGAGGGTATTTTATTTTAACTTTGGATTCTATTTTTTTTCTTCAATTGATACAATTATCAATGTTTAATATTTTGAGATTAATGAAAGCAAATATTGGCTAATTGATTAGTGCTAAGGTGAAGGAAAATCTGCTGATTTGGTTGTGTTGATAATCTAAACCCTTCCTAATTAGATTTCTTGTCACATGCATTGTGCTTATGCTTTAATTAGTATAATAGAGAAATTTATTACTTTTCTATTATCATTTAGAGAAACCCACAACAATCAAGAGATGAGTAGGAGTGAGCTCTATTATAATGAATAGAGATCAAACTAAAAAGGTTGAAAGACATTTGCTTGGCCTCTACAACTAAAATAAGGGAATAAGTACACATAATAATCCATTATCTATTTTTGCATTCATACTAGAGATAGATAAATGTCCATAGACACTTGAGTGCATTGACTCAAGAGAGCATTACACTTTATAATTTATAGAAATTAATGACTAAGTGTTTTGGTTTGGGATTTGGGGTGAATATTCGATCAGATTGGGGTTAAGGGAATTGACTAAATTCTTAGCATTTTATTTAACTAAATTTCACTTATTCTTATTTTATATTTTTATTTTGTTTGTACATATTCTTTTTATTTAGAGTTAGACATCATCTAACCCTATAGTTAGTTTAGATATAAGAGATCTCTTAAGTATCCTTTTTCTCATTCCCTAATCATTGGGATCGACCATGCAAGCTACTATAATATTGCCTAATTGTGGTTAGAGTACATCAAGTTTTTGACATCATTATCTGGGACTAGGTAATGAATGGAGTTAGGATTAGAAAAATATTCTATGCTTTAGAAATTTATTTTTATTTTTATTTTAGTTTTTTATATTAATCTAATCTTGCTTCTAGTGGTTTGCTAGTGCTCTTAATAAAGGAATTACAAGCCCATAATCATGATTTCTTTTTACTCTCATAAAGATTTATTTTTTCAAAATATTGATAATTTGAGCATTGCTTACATGTAGGTCCATATTATCAGTTGTCAACTTGGTAACCTATTTCACCATACCTGTGACCAAGATAATTATGTGAATATTTTTATTAGGTAGACTAATCCCTACTTGGACACATATAACTAAGGATTGTGCACTAATCCTAACATTACATTGTTCCAAATCACTATCAAGTGAGTCATCGACTCCTATGTTACAAATTACTAGCTCCGCCTCTAGAGATAAATCCTAGCTTAGAGGAATTGTTTACCTAGGATGTCAATGTAAATGATTCATGGATAGAAAACCAAGAGGCATCTTTAGGGATTGGAGGTTCAAATTGGGTAGTTAAACTATATATTAGTTGAGAAATCTCAAGAAACCTTGCCTAGTGATACCGAGATACTTCTAAATAAAGAACCAATAGAAATAACTATGTGTAGTGGAAAGGAAATTTCAGATTTACCATTTGAGAGATTAAGGAATGATGATAAAGAGAAGGATATTGATGAACAACCCAATCTAGCAAGAAAACCTTAGAGGTAAGTATGGAACCCACACCTGGTGAGAGTTCCAAGATTGAGGTAAAACCCTAAGAACTCTGCATTCCATTTCTACAACATTTAAAACAACAAAATTTGGATAATCACTTTATGAGGGTTGAGTTTAGTTTACCTAGTAGTAGTAAATATCCTCCTCTTAAGAGTGTATGTTGTAGAATTAATTAGGCATCTCACTTGGTGAAGGAAGAGGCTTTGACACATTATTTTGGTAAACTACATAATGAAAGAACATTCTCACTTCAACCATCCAAAGGAGAAAAGTTGGAGTATAATAATAAGACCCTTAGTTTTGAGGAAGAAAGGTTTACCAAGTAGAACTTGAGCCTCCCACTTTAATCATCAAGTATGATTTTCATGGTCCTAATGCTACATATCTTATGATTGTGGGTGTTAATCTGAGTGGAAATGTAATGGGTAAATTGCTTAAAGAATTTTGATTAAATTGACTAGTAATATGCTATATAATTACTAATAAACTTCATGAGTTAAGATTGCATGCCTACATTCTTTTATAAATAGGAATGTTTGTATGCAAGAGTGTTATGTGGGATATATTATTTATCATTTACATTTTTTCCTGATGCTCTTTCAAGTGATTAACCAATGATTGTAGTGTTATAATGATGATAATTTCCAAAGCTTAAATGTAACACTACAAATTTTAATACTGAAAAAATTTATTTTATAGTAAAAGCTTATATCCAAAAAACTAGGTGTTACAAATATAATAAATGTAAGTTTGGCTTACCTTACCAAACTTACGTCAATCACAAGGCAAAAAACATAAAAATGTGAACTAAGATAAAAGGAAAATGACAAAAGATTTATAAATATAAAAATGAGTTTTGATATTAACTTTAAGTCCAATAATAAAATGCTAACACTAGGGATACCATGGAACTAAGAGTCCAAAAAGGTATCTGGGTAAAACCATCATCCGAATAACACGACTCTTCACTCAACCCCTTTTGTATAGGTAAATCACACTACCACATATAATGTATCGGGGTTGTTTGCTAGTGGGAATGAGCAACACCTATAAAGTGATGGTTGATATATTAGATACTGAGCAAGGTGATAATATATTTCAGTTAGGGATACATTCACAACAAAGAATAAGTACACATGTGAAACACATAGAAATATAACAAGGTAGACACAAATCTAGACCACTTTACTAGATCTAATAATTTTCATTATTTTATTTATGTTGAATTTAAGGACCTAACTATTATGAAACCGGTGGAATAGTCTAAAGTACCACAATACACCTGATCCACTATTACTGTTAGATGGAACAGATCCAACACCTCTCAAAGAAAGACGCTCCTGAGGCACTAATATTAAACTGATGGAATGGTTCGAAGCACTTCCCTAATACAATGTACCTGAGAAACTATAATCATCATCTGGTGGAACAGATCCAACACCTCGACCTCGACCCCGACTCATGTACTCATCCACTTTAAATCACTAATACCTTATATGTTAGGTTACTTATCTTTCATGTTGATAATAGGACCGCACTATTCTTAATCTTATGGAATGGATTGATGCACCTCTTAGGAAAAAACCCTTCCGAGCCACGATTATAGTCTATTAGAACATACCTAAAAAATACCTCTACACGACACTTGTGATCTTTCACTTTAAATGATTAATATCTTATTCAAGATTTATTTGAAGAGAATAGAATTTTAATGTAGGTAAATCACATCAAAAGGATCCTAACGTCATTCTCTAATGTTAAGGCCTTTATACTCCCCTAAAAACCCTAAATTTACAATTTTTTCATAACTCCTCTTCTATTACACTTTTAACCAAAAAACTTAGTTCCACTTCTTAAAATATTACTATTATCAATATACTCAAAATTTAAGGCCTAAATTAAGGTATTGCACAAGAAATTATAACCCTATCTCAAGAATCACTATTCTTGATGCATACACACCCTAATTAAACAAGTATGTCATAACTTTTCCTCTAGGGCACATACAACTTCTAGATTCAATACACATTCCCGAAACACCAATATTAGCAACATTTCCATGATTTGTGGTGTAACTCTATCGTTTCACACTTGTGATAATAACCTTCTTGTTTTTGGGTTACCATTCCCAAATCAAGCCATATTCATACTTTAGTAAACTTAATCCCTTCACAGATACCCTAAATACTTTATATAATTTTTTTAGCATATATATTTTATATAATATAACACATTAAAGTACCATGATTCCCATATTAAACCTTTATTAACTGAAATGCCGTTATCGATAACCAAAGCCCTTATTTTATGCAAATCTTATAGGTTTTGGTGACATTATTTCCAAATCCTCCATTTATCATGCCATACCTTATAATACTCATTTCCCCACTTATCATACCTTATTTATCCACACCCATATACCACATCAAGGGTTTCCACATGGAGCTTTATTATAATGATATCCAATAATTCTTAACTTACTCTTTTTTCTATCATAATATCAAATATAATATTATAGAATTAACAATCATACATTTAATCACATGATAATAATAATATGGAATAGTGCAAAATAATGTATAACACTTAGCAACTAAAAATCCTAGACTACTGCAAGTATCCTTACAAAAAATAAAAGCTCTGGTCTCTACCTACATAAATCCTATCCCAACTCCTTTAGAACCTCCAATAAATCACCTGAGAAACCATTATAAAAACCATATTAGAATGTAATGATATAGTTAAATAAAATATAATGTAAAAGATAGTGAAATAAAAGGGGAAAATCTATCCAAGGCTCAAAGGAAGTTTCGGCCAAAACTCGTGCAATAAGGAGGGGTTTGGTTGGGATTTGGTAAAGACCGAGAGCTAGCAATGACACAACCAATCGTTGCTAGTGGTTGTGCAAAGGAATTGTAGGCCGAAGTAAAAGGGGGAGGTGTGATACAGTGGCTAGTATTGAATAGAGGTGGTGATGTGGTAGATTTTGCCAAACGTTATGGGTTGAATTTGGTTGTTTTGTCCAAAACGTGGGTGTGGCTTATGGTGGGTTTTGCTGGTGCTTGGTGTGTAGGATTTTTAAAGAAGGATGATGCTAAATAGCGACCTCTAGTTTATTTTACTATAGTACAAGGGTAGAAGGAAAAGTGTAGTTGTGGTTGCTTGTGCTGAAAGAAGGGGTGGATTTCCCTTTTTTTGGCACATGTTTATGGGGGGGGGGGGTTTGGTGAAGTTCGTAGGTGGTGAGGGTAGGGGCTGCCATTGGTGGTTTTTAGGGGTTGTTTTGGTGATGGCAAGGAGTAAAAGAAGAAGGAAGAAGGTGTTGTGTTGTGTTGGTGGTGGTATATCGATATAAAAATGGAGGGATAAGGAGGAAGATTCTTTATATTTAATGTGTTGTATATATATACATGTTAGAGGGTGAGAATGATAGAGAGAAAGGTGACAATCAGTAAGGCCAAGACAAGCAAACACACGCAAGGCATGGGGGGAGTGGGGGGGGCTTTGACATGCGATTAAATACGGCTTTTTAGAGGTAAGGTTTGGACATGAGAGATTTAGACACAAGAATAAAGGGAACAAAGGCTAGAAATGACTTTAATTGGTAGGTAAGGAAAAGAAAAAAGGAAGAAGAAATGGTAGAAGGGATTTTAGCGTTAGATTTATGTTAAATAATTTGGTTAAGGTAATAGAATAAATTAATTCTGAACCATTAAGTTTTAGGATTAGGTTGAGAAAAATATTATTAACCCAAAATAAATTTTAGGGTTAGGCTAATATTTGAGATCGGAGAGTTATGGTAGGATAGAAATATAATTTTTTTGAGGTTAGAATTTGGCTAAGGTATTAAGTATTCGGGATTATGTTAAGAAAAAATTTGGGGTATTACATTAAGATAAATATCCTTCTAAATCCCATTACCTTGTGAGGTAAGAGTCAAGATAATGACTCTAAATAAGCATTGCTTGGGGGGAAACACAACTTTTTATTTTCATTTATCTAGATTTTTTTTGTTATTTTTTATTTTGATTGTGATAGGTCATACTAACTTGTAATATTTTATTTATTTATGTATATTGGTCCAAGTGATGAGTTATCAAAGAGGATGATGTGGGCACCAAAGAAGTTTAGCAAAAGGAAGGAGAAAAATGAAAAAATATGAGTGTTGAAGTGTTGGCCAAGTTTGAGTGTGAATTTTTTTTTCAAGTGTTGGGCACAATTTTGAGAAAGAGTGGATGAACATTTTATAAGTGTATAATATAAGACTCAACATGGCCTTAGTGTGTTGATTTATAGGTTGTTTTGATGAAGAGGAAAAAATGCATCAAAGGGGAGATAAATGGGGTGCTTATTTTATTTGACATGCTCGTGTCGATGCTCAGTGGTCGATATATATGTTATTTTGTAACTTATGACTCCAAACTATATAGTTCCTCTTCTCCATCATCCTCCATCCCTTCATCCACCTTCTTTTCAACCTCCATAGCCACCACTACACACAACTTCTTCCTTATTTCCTTTTTTCTACACCATTGTTCCACTATGTTCCACCATTTTTCTCCCTTCTCTTTATATTTTACCTTTGACTCCCTTTCTAGACATGATTGATCACCTCCACATCCATCTTCCTTTTTCATGTTTATCTTCTATTTTCCACCATTTATCATTTTTTACTCTTTTTTTATGGTTGATTCATGTATTCATTATCGTGATTTATATTTATGTAGTGTAAATTATATGATTTATAGAATAATTAAAGAAAAACTGAATCTAGGGTTTATTCTCTACTTTCTTAAATTGAGGATTTTGATTTCCCAAACTTAATTATAGATTAATAATGGCTCAAAAGTGAAAAAACCTAGTGTCATAGTAGATTAGGGCATAATCACTATCATTGAATGTTGGTTGGGGTACGACTTATAAAAGGAGGATATTTATTCACCTCTACTCTCATTAGATTTTGATAGTTACATCTCATTTAAATTAATTACAAAATCTGATAAAATTATTGATTAGTCTTTGTAGAGGAGTTTTGATATCCTTTGCTGGATCAAGAGCATATAAATATTGAGAATGAGTGGAATTGGGAACCTAATGATCTATGTGATTTTCTAGACATTGAAACTCCTTCTATTACTCAAATATATAATTATTCTGCTCATGGAGCCTCTTCTTGACAAGTGTCCCAACCTCCAAACTACTATAGTCATATCTGAAGTCATTTAAACACTTAGGACCAACACTTTACTCATTTTTGATTGTTAGTGGAATAATGTTTCCATAGCTTGGACTACTGCATTGATACAATATTTGAATCAATAGACACTCAAATGGATTAAATGCATTCCCAACTTGAGAAAATGTACTCCTGACAGATTACCCATCACTACCCTCCATAGCCACCCGTCCACTACCCACTATGTAAGCATGGTTTGTGAGCTGCTATGTTTCCTTGATCTTTGTCAGTACATTGGGGATAATATTTTTGTTAAACATGGGGGAGTTATGTTAGATTTATAATATATATCTGAGTCTTTTATGCTTTATTTGTGTCGATTGAGTGTTTTCTATGTTGTCTTAGGTGTTTGCTTAAGTTAGTATTTTTATGTGTCATGAGTCATTTTGTTTTATTTTTTTTGTCATAAAGGTCTTTTTATTATGTTTCTTTACTGTTTGGATTCTAAAAAGAAAGAAATGGAAAAATGGATTTTGTTTTTGAAATGTTGAAAATTGAAAAAAATTTAAAAATTTTTGGGAAATGAACTTTAATTTATGATAATAAAAGTTTTATCATAAAGTTTCATATAGTTTACTAGACTTATTAAGACCCCTTAAAGATATCTCAAACATGATTTTAATTTTTGCACTTAAAATGTTTTGGTTGCACTCTTTTGAAAGAATGAGTGTAACTATAATGTTGAAGTTGAGAGGTCATATATGCATTGAGACTTTCTTTTTTGGTTCATTTTAGTTTAAATAATGTGCTTACTTGTCTTATGATTTAAAGGATTAGAACTAGCATTTTTGTTTGGACCTTATGAGATTTTGCACCTAAAAGACTTATTCATCAAATATAGTCTTATTATTCTTTATTCTTTGTGATGTCGAACCATGACTTGTGAAACTATAATGTTTTTCAAAATTACATATGACTTATGATAGGAATTAAGATGAGAGTGACATTTTCTTTTCTTATAAAGCCTATATTAGCAAAATAGCATAACGTTACCATTTTATCCTTTGCTAACCCCTTTGAGCTTTTGGCCTATTTTTCTTATCTAACCGCACTTGTATCTTTTATCTATGTAATCCCACCTTAGTTTGGAGGTAGTTGGGTGCTAAGTAAAACTTGAAAAAATGTATGAGAATGATGTATCTTAATCATGGGGGGTGTGTGAAAAGGTGAATCGTTATATAGGAAGAAAAAAATGAGAATAAGAGGCTTGGGGTTGTTTCTCATTATTGAAGACATTGTGACTATTTAAAAAAGAAAATGAAAAAAAGATAAAAAAAATGATTGAGTAGGGCGGAAGATTCATATATAATTGTTATTCACCACACTCCATTAGTACTAGACTTTTAGCTCCACATACAAATAATTTATGTCATAACCTTCTAACCTTTAACCCCTTTACAACCTTTAATAATACCTCTTAATTTTTATGTCTTTATAGTGGTGGATAATCGAGAAGCATTGCAAACATATGAGTGATCATATTCATGAGTGAAAGGACTTGAGGAAAATTTTAAAATTGATTTATATAATTAAACATGAGAGAGGAGTGTCCTAGAACCTAAAATGATGTTGCTAGTTTAAAACTTAGGTTTGAATGAGTTTAGCTCATGGTTTCCTACAAACCAAGCAACATGATATCCTTGCATGTTCCTCTTTTCATGAATTTAACTTGATAATTCAACAACACATTTATACTTCTTTTCAAAGTATGCAACCTAAAAATATTTTCAAGATTTATGTTTTAAATTTTAATGAGTATGGTGTCCTGATGAGTATATTTAATTTGGTGTGATGTGAGTGTTCGAATAATCTTTGCTGAAAAAAGGGGTCCCATTTTTATTTATCACTTCTTCTATGTGACTTTATATGTGTAGGTTGCTTGAAAAGAAGCAACAAGTCAAGCATTCGGGAGTTGATAGGTATGGATTATATCAATCATATAGAACTTTAACATGAATATTTAGTGTCATTATGTGATGGTATTTTCATACTTTAGTACGGCTTTTCTTGTTCACTAATCTTAATCAAATTTTGTAGGCATTTGGAGAAAATGGGAACAAAAGGAGCTAAAATGAAACTTCTAGAATAAAACTGAACCAAACACGAGTCCTCAAAGTACAAAAATGTGGAAAAATATAAAAATACAACCATGATGTGATATGAATTTGGAAAATTATTCAACATGAAAGTAGTATATTTTTTCTAGATTGATAACACATGAAAAATCAGTTCAATATAAAGTTAAACAAAGAAGTTATGATTGAAACAGAAAACATGAAAAAAAAAGCCATAGCATCTGACACTAGGGGGTTGTGTTGATACACGATGAAAAATATTTTAGTGCTCATCCACATAGGGTGCCTATGTTTATTAACAAGTTTATTTCAATGATTAGTTACACACTTATAAGATTATTTTTCTCACAAATGAATGAGGGAACCGAGTTGATTAAAGAAAAATTATTTTTGGAGTATTAAAGAGAGATTTAGGGTTCTTTGCTTAGCATCACCCAACCCAATCCCATCACCTATTTATCCACAATATCTCAACACTTGATCATAATTTTTTTTCTTGTTCAATAGATTGAATAGTAATTTTTTCATCTTGAATAAATAGGGTATTATATTTTTGCCTTTGGATTCTATTTATTTTTCAATTGATACAATTCTCTATGTCTAAGATGTTGTAATTAATGAAAGCCATTATTAGCTAATTGATTTGTGCTGATCTAGATGTGTTGAGAATGTGAACCTTTCCAAATCTAATTCCTTGTCATATGTGTTGTGCTAATAGTTTAATTGGTATATTAGAGAAATTGATCACTTTTCAATTATTATTTAGAGAGACTCGGTAAGATTCGAGAGATGAGTCGGAGTGGGCTTCGTTAGCATGACTATACTTCAAACCAAAAGGTTAAGAGACATTGATTTGGCCTTTACAAATAAAAAAAGTGCATAAGGATACATAATAATGTCTTGTCTATTTTTATATTCATTCTAGAGATAGATGAATCTCAATAAATAATAGGATGTGTTGACTTGAGAGAGCGTTACAATACATATTTTGGTATAAATTCTTGAACAAGTGTTTTTGTTTGGGATTTGGCATTAATATTCTATAACATTAGGGTCAAGTGGATTAAATAAAAACTTAGATAACATTTGAGGATAATTCTGAACTCTTTCTTAAACATCATTAGCCGTTTCTTCTAAACAATCACCCTTATAGATTTCAATAATATTTTCCTAACTTTCCATATTAGGTCCTACATGTTCTATTTCACCATGCCATACCTATCTAGGGCAACTTTAGTCAATCTCATACTAGTATAAATGATCTTTAGCTTTACATTCATTAACTCACTTTACAAAAATGCACCTTAGGCATGGAGAAATAAATCTACCATAGTTTCGAACATGGGAAGTTGGACACCTACCAATTTCCTCAACTCGGTTTTCATGTTTTTGAGACAAACAATTAGAGGACATCAAAGAAGGATCCACAATGGCAATAAAATCTATGCAGAAAATAATTATGATGTTAGATGATACACTTAAACATTAAACAAAGAGAATGAAAAAAAAAATACAATAAGTTAAAATTTAATAATTTCTTTTTCTTGAAATAGAGACTTTCTCAAAAGTCAAAAAATTTAAATGCCTACCCTTCTCATCATCACATCTCTTGATTTTTTCCTTTTTGATACACTAATAAGTTTTCCATTTTCAGTGGTCCTTCATCACTATTTCTTTGCTAAGTAATTTGAAGCTTTAACAAACATTTCGTTACACCTAGTGATTTATTTAGTTTTATTGTTATTTATTTTTTACTCTTTACTAAACTTCTTAAAACTAACATTCATAATTATCTTTAAATCATCACTAATTTTATTTTAATTCACCACTAAAATTTTATTATTTTATTTATATTAATATATAGTTTATTCCATTAATTTGTATTTTAAATTTATTTATATTCTTTGTGTTTATTTTGAATTATTTATGTTATCCTTTATATTAAATCAACTTTAATGAATTTAAAACTCTAAATCTAAATCTTAACAACTTTAATTTAAATTAATTATTTAGTTTTTATCATTTTATCAATCTTATAGTATTTTTTACCCCACAAAGTTATGTTTAAGACATATATGGATTCTTTGGTTCTAATTTTTAACTCTTTATTTATATCCTTAAAATTAACTTGCATAAATATCTCTAAATCTTAAATAATTTCCTTTAAATGACCATTCAAATTTTATTCATCTCATAATATTCATTTATCCATAAATATATATATTTAAATTTTGCTTATATTTGTTTATTTATTATTTTTAACTTCTTACTATAATCTATAAGACCAATTTACATTGATATCTCTACATCTTAACAACTTTTATTCTAAATTATCCTTCAAGGTTTTTGTAATTTATTCATCTTATAATATTCATAGCCATTAATTCATACGTAATACAGAATTTGGATTATTTTTAATTTATGTTAAATATTTTACTTAAACTATTAAAGTAAATTAGCTCACATGAAAATTGGTCTCTAAATCTTAACTACTTTAATTTAAACTAACTATTTAAATTCTATAGCTAATTCTTCAATCTTCGAATTCTAAAGTTAGAGGAGTAAGTTGAGATTTGTCATACCCAATGCTTCCACTTCAGTAGGAGGAGGAGGAAAGATAAAGAGAAGGGGTATAAAGTGATTATATTTTGTGTAATGAAATCAAGATGAGATTAGGACATGAATAATGGTGAAGATGTTTGTTCGAGCAATGTACCACTCGAGGAACAACTACCTAATACATATAGAGAGGGATGCCCTAGGATGGGAGAATCTTAGGTTCTCCAAGTTTGTGTTGTTATACTATTTATTTAGATGGATCATCAATGTATTAATTGTGGGAAGCTTCAATCTAGTGACATAAAAAGGTACAATGGTGGGGAATATGGTTTATGCTATGGCTATTTTCATTAGTAAATTTTCAGACTAAGATTGGTTTATTAACTTCAGTGCATATAATTATCCTCTACTCACTCAAGATACCACAGTGAGTGCCCTATGTTACTTGATTTACCTTCCCTTTTGTAAATATTTTCCTTCTTTCTTTCCATATACTAACCAAATCGACAATCTTAAAATTTTGATCAATTATTTACTACTAGTTATTAATTTATTTCCTCAATTATTTTTGTGGGAATGGATTCATTAGAACTAATTGATTTTTTTCTCTAATCTTCCTAGGTTTGTTAAATATGTATAACTTTCAATTCTCTTGAGTTGGAAAGCTTAATTGTAACCGTATCCATATAGACATACATACATACATATGCATATGAGTTTGGAGATTAACTTCAGGGTATAAAAACATAATACAACAAAAAGGGAGAAGGATCGAAGAGTTCAAAAGGTATCTAGGTATAAACATAATCTGGATAATATGACTCTTCACCCAAACATCAAGTATTAGAAAACTCACTCTTCCCCATACAAAGCACCATAGACAGCAAAATCATCCAATTTATCCTCAAAGATCTACACAAAAGCATTAATGTTGTCTGCTCGCGTGAGTGAGCAACACTTATAAAAATGATGCTCAATGCACTTTGTATTGAGTAAGGTTAAAATATTGTCAAGTTATGGACATAATTAAATAGATTCATTTATAATAGAGAATATGAACTCAAGTAAAAGCCTTAAATTATCACAAGGTAAGCACTGATGCAAGCCTCTTATTAGATATACCCATTTGCATTCTTTTACTTACATTAAGTTTAGGGATCCCCCTATTCTTAAAATATTGGAACAGCCTGAAGCACCTATGAGGGAAAACACACTTGATCTAATACTATTGTCTTATGGAACGTACCCAAAAATTCTAAGGGAAAAATACACCACAACCACTATTCTTAAACCAATATAATAGTCTAAAGCACCTCTTAGGGATAACACATCCAAACCACTATTATCGCCTATTGGGATGGACCCAACACCTCAATCCTGAGTCACATACTCTTCCACTTTATACCATTAGTATATTATTTGTTAGGTTACTCATCTCAAATCATACTCGTAATCATAATGAGTATAGGGCCCACTATTCTTAATCCAGCAGAACAAACTAAAATAAGTCTCAGAGACAACACACCCAAGCCACTATTATCATCCTATGGAATGGACACAACACCTGTTCAGAAAAAATGCTTCTAATCCTCTATTTTTAAACTAGTGGAACGGTTTGAAATACCTCTCACGAACAACACACTTGAGTTATTATTATTATCTAGTAGAAAGGACCCATAAAACACCTCGGCTTAACTCAAGTGATCTTTAACTTGAAAAGATTAATAATGCCTTATTAATGATTGATTTGATAAGTAAAGAATACTTTCAAGTAGGTAAGGCACATCATGAGATCATAAGCATTCAACAAGGTTAAGACCCTTATATTTCCCAAAAACCCTAATTTCACACTTTTATCATATCTCTTCATTTGTTAATCTTTTAACCACCAAATATTGTAACCCTTCCTCAAATATTATTATAATCAGTATACTCTAATTTTAGGTCTTCTCACAAGTGATAATAACCCTATCTCAAAAGCTATTATTTCAAGAGCTTATAAACCCTAATTTTATGAATCCATTATAACATTTCCTATAGGGATCAAATAATCACTAGATTTAATATAAATTCCTAGGACACTAATTGATGAATTAGCATATCAAGCTTAATCTCAATCTTCTAAAGATGAAGGAAAAGAATTAGCATACTTAGAGGTGTAACCCATTGTTCTTGAAATTCCTAATGCTTTTAATGCTTTGTTAATTAACTCCTATAGGTATTATATATGATTGTAAGAAGTTCAAGCTATTAAAGATCTTTGATGTACAAGATAATGGAATTACAAGGATTAAAAGGTAGCACAAAAGATAAGGATACATGACATAAATTTTGATTACATATGTTAATTCAATGCCTTACATATTTAGAGTTCGTGTAGCTTTGTTATCTTATTATATACTATCTAATGCATGTAAAATATCATTGTAATTAATATATATGTAATAGATTTGTTCATAAGGTTCACTTTTGTTAATAAGGTAAAGTTATATGGTCTTATTAATGAAATGCCTGCATGTGTACATTTATATATATATTCCTTTATATATTGATCATCATAGAAGGAATGAAGCATAATTCACATTTCAAATAGACACAAAGAGAGTGTGTTTGATCTTCTTCTTCTCTTTTCCTTCAAGTGAGGTCTTGGATAATTGTAGAGTGTTCTTTAGAGAAATAGAATATTTCTCTATAAAAGATAATTGATCTTGGAGTAGATTAACACCAAAATCCAACTAAAGCTATTGAGTTCTACATAATTAATTTAAAATTCAAATTATCTGGTGAAGAGTTTTGTAATGTGTGAATAGAAAGAAAAGTTCTTGTCTTTTAGAAGATTTTTTATTAATGATCTTCCATATTAAATTTATAAATTTTTTTGATGATCTTCCATATCAAATTTGTACAAGTTTTAAAGGCTTTAGTTTCCATTTTGATGATCTACTCACTATATATGCAAGGAAAACAATACTCGAAAGTATAAAATCATATTTCTCCATTTTTCTATAGAGTTTAGTTTCCCTCAGCTTATCATACAACTTCCTTATATGAATACGATAGTCATACACATTTATAATGTACACAAGTATATCATCTAATTATACTACAATGAAACATCCAAGAAAAGGTTAAATAACTTCATTCATTAGCCTCATAAAATAACTAAGTGTGTTACATAAACCAAAAGGCATCATCATCCATTTGTAAAGACCATAATTTGTTTTGAGTGTAGTTTTCCATTCAACCCCTTCTCTTATTCTCATTTGATGATATCAACTCCTTAGATCAATTTTAGAGAATAATTGTGCTCAACATAACTCATCAAATATGTTATCCAATTTTGACATAGGATATATATATTTGATATTTATATTCTTAACAACTCTTGAGTCAATACACATGTGCCAAGTACCATCCTTTTTAGGGACAAGTAATGTAGGCACAAAACATGGCCTCATGATTTACCTCACATACCCTTTTCAAATGAGTTCTTATATTTGTTTTTTAATTCCTTAACCTCCTCTAGATTACATCGATATGTAGGTAAATTAGGTAAAAGGATAATAGGTATTGAATCTATGACATGTTCTATTCCTCTCTTAGGTGGCAATCCAGGCGGTAAGTCAACAAGAAAAACATCACAATACTTATTAATAAGTGTGTTTAATTGATAATTATTGTTAGTTTTCTCCCCCTTTAGGGATTTCTTCATAATCATAGCATAGTAACTTCTACCTTCTTTAATACATTTGGCCATAGCCTTTTCATATAAGAAGAAACTATTTTTATTCTCGACTATGTTTTCAATATCATATTTAGAAGGGTTGAGTGTGTGTCTTTTCTTTTCCTTCTCAATTAGATATTCATTAGTAAAACAATTATGAATAGAATTTCTATCATACTTTAATGGTATACCTAACAAGATTTCACATGCATCCATAGGTAAAACATCGCATAGAACATCAATATTATAATGATTAATTCTAAATGAGATTAGGGTTTGTTTAGTTACCTTGACTCCCTTTTCCTTGTTTAACCGTTGAAGATAATATGGATTTGTATATGGTGTAGTTTATAATCCCATATCCTTCACCATCATCTAGTTGGCTACTTTCATACAAGATCTACTATTGATGATAACTCAACAAACTGTGTCTCCCACTCTTCTATTAGCTATGAATATGTATTTTCTCATTGATTCGATTTATCAATAGATTGGACTTGAAGTACTCTTTCCAAGACATAAAAAGAATTTTATTCCTCCTCTAATTCACAAGAAATTTCTTCAATAGGTTCAAATTCAATATCTTCTTCACAAGTCTCTATAGCTTTGATTTCTTATATAAACAATACTCTTTGATTGGGACATTCATGAGAAAAGTGTCAAAATCCTTGGAATTTAAAACATTACCTTGTAGAAAGTTCATTGACTTTATTCTTTCCCTTCTCCTCTTGATTAGTTGAAGTACTCGCTCCATACTTTGTAGCTTGAGTACTTGAGTAGTACTTTATAGATAAAGTACCTTTTTTAGCATGAGGCTTAGTGGAATTACTTTGTTTTTCAAATCTTAAGGATAACTTAATCACGTGATCAAGAGAATCATATAGAAAACTCTCAAATTTGTCTTGGATCATGATGTTGAGGAATCTTAGAAATCTTACACATGTTTGTTCCTTTCTCTCATAGATATCACATTTAAGTACTAATCTTTGAAACTCCCTAACATATTCTTCAACAATTAGAAGTCCTAGTCTAAAATTATTCAATCTAATATAATTATCTTTCTCATAGTCTTTAGGTATAAATTTCTTCCTTAGATGCTTCTTAGCTTTATCCCATGATTTGATTTACTTTCTCTTTCACTAGTTCTCTTCAAATTATCATACCATATCATGGAAAAAAAATTTAAACTTAGGAGTAGCTAGTTTACATTTTTTCTCATCATTATAATATTTGAATTAAAATATATCCTCCAACTCATGTAACTACTCAATAAATAAGACTACATCAAGATTACCTTCAACATTAGGGAGATTAAGTGTAATGATTTTATCTTCTTTTGGATGATACTTTGGTTGATAGTCATAAAACTTTCAATTACTTTCACTCCTTATTGAATCTTCATCATGGTCTACTTGGGAGTTTAGATACCTTCCTGTAGCTTTATTGGTTGATTTTATGGCACTCCCCATTCAGCCTCCATAGAACTTCCTTTGTTCTTGGTTTTTTTTGGACAAATTCTTGTTCGGCAAACATAGATTCTAACCTTTGTATTTGTTTTTGTGTTTTAGGAATTTAACTATGTAGAGAATTAGTGGAATCCATATTCTTTGAGAGTTTTTGAATTACCTCAAAAATGTTTTGGAAATTTGGTTCCCCCTCCATGAATTGATTACCACTACACTAAACCACACTCGAGTTCCACTTAGGGTTTTTAGTTGATGAAAGTGAATAAAATCAATACCACCCTATAATTCTTGTTTGATTCTTGCACAAGATTTTTAGTCCAATGAATCAAACACACAATAAGCAATCAAATATACTAATAAAAAAAATGAGCACACTTTAAACTTATCTTGCTAAGTTTTTGATATTGAATTTAGCAAGTTTATAAAAAAATGCAATTTGAAAACATTCATAAAAGTTTATGCATGTATTTGAATGTATTAAGTGTAATTTTATGTAGGGAAATATAATATTCTAATATATACTAGTTCTACTCAATGATGAAACACTAAACTCAAATACACCAACTCAAAACACAACTAACAGCAAACAAAAATACACACATATTACTTGGTTAGCTCAACATCAACCAAGTAAAGTTTTACTAAAAACATCACTAGTTGAATCTAATGCTAAGTTGTGATCACCACATGTAATCAACCAACATTCAATACACATTAAACATGTAAAAAATCATGCAAAACTGAATTCCATAAATGCTAAAAAAATACCCACACTACATGCACAAAAATCTTGCACTCATTTGATAATAAAATTTCTTAACTTTATGTGGAATCTCTTTTACTCTTTCCTTCAAGATACATTAAAAATTCATGCAAGAATACCATTTTTCATGCAAAAAACATGTAGAGTCTATTAATATTCGAAAGGTTTTCATGTAGATTCATAGAATTCAATTAAGAAGAGTCAAGAATCTTAATAGAAATTCAATTGTCATGTTTGTTGTAGTTGAAATCTTGTGTTGAACTTGCACTTGTGTTGTGGACTCCAAATAACCTGCTTTGATACCAAAATTGACATGGAAGATCATAAAAAAATCAATCTTCTACAAACCAAGAACCTTTCTTTTGGCTAAGACGTTGCAAAAGTCTTCAACAAGATCACTTAAATTTTGATTTGATTATATAGAACTCGATTGCTTCGGTTGGATTTTGGTGTTGATCTACACCAAGATCAATTAACATCTATAAAGACATATTCTATTTCTCTAAATAAAAGACTAAAACTCCCCAAGATCCTCACTTGAAAAAGAAGAGAAGAAGACCAGACACACTCTATTTGTGTCGATTTCAAATTCAAATTATGCTTCATTCATTATATGATGATCAATGTATAAGGGAATATATATATATATATATATAGATAGATAGATAGATAGATATATACATACATACATGTACACATGAAATCCTTTCATTAATAAGCCTATATAACCTAACATTATTAACAAAATTGAACCATATGCACATCACTTGTGTGTGTGTATATATATATATTAGAATGACATATTACAAGAATTACAAAGTATACAATAAAATAAGAAAGCTACACAAACTCTAAATATGTAATACATTGAATTAACATATGTAATGAAACTTCATGTCTTATAGCCTTATCTTCCATGCAACTTTTTAATCCTTTTAATGCCATTCTCTTATACATCAAAGATCTTTAATAGCTTGAACTTCTTACAAAAATATATAATACCTATAAGAGTTACTTAACAAAGCGTTAGAAGTATTGGGATTTTCAAGAACTATGGGTTCCACCTCTAAGTTTCCTAATTCTTGTTCTTCATCTTTAGAAGAGTAATATTGAGATTAAGCATGAGACTCTCCTACAAAAATAATGTTAACAAAATATTTGAACTTCTTAATCTAAATCTACCATTTTACATATGTGATAATAACCTTCTCATTTGGGGGTTACTATTCACAAACCAAACCATTTTAATACTTTATTAACACTTCATATATATTCTTGAATGCATTTAAGATGATTTAACACTTTAAAATGCCATGAATCTCATATTAATCCCATATTAACTAAAATACCCTTACTAATAACAAAACCCTTATTTCATGTAAATGTTATATGTTTGGTAATATTATTTCCAAATCCATAATTAAAGGATTTTAGCCAAAAAAAATAATGCAAAAAAAATCAGGGGACAAATTAAACACAATAACACATGCTAGATTAAGAATGAACCTTCTAGACACCTAGCCTAGGTTACCAATTGAATCAATTTTAGTTTGAAGATGAGGATGATTCAATCCACTTCTTGATCCCTTTTGTGATTACTCCATTCACTAGGTTTCAAACTTATTCAATCAAGTGAGTGTGAATTGTGTCACACCTCCACTCGTATCCACACACTATGAATCTGGATCGTGGGGGACGCATGCTAGAGCTAATGAAATCATTCTCAATTTCGTGAAGAATTATGCTATGGTGTGATGTGTGTGGGAGGGAGTGATTCTCAATCATGTGGGATCAAGGATTGAATTGAATTAATATATTATTATAAAGGCTCTTTGATGGTGAATTAAGGAATTAAAGGTTCAAAGGTGGTGAAATAAGGATGGTGGTGGTTTGAATATGGTAGAAGAGTGATGTTGATGATTCGGTGATGATGGTTTAACAATGATGATGGTTCAAATGGAATATACTAATTAGCATATGCATTTGATGATGGATTGATGATGATTTTTGGTTTCAAAAGTTAGGTTTTTGATGATGGATAGAATCATGGTTTAGGGATTGGTTCAAAAAGAGGGAATATGGTGGTGTTTGGTTGGTATAGATGGTTTAGGGTTTCGAATGGATTGTTTAGAGTTTCAGTTGTGTATACCGAATTAGGGCTTTGATGAACCACGAATTGGAGTAGGATTTTTATGGTAATTATGGAAGAAGAATATGTATTAAGAATAGTAGAAAAGATATGGGTTAATCTCTAATTCACACAGACAAAGAGATTAAAACTTTTAACCCAAGACGTTCACACAGATTCAATTTGCTTGAGTTTGAACTCACATAGACTTAATCCAATATTGATCTTCAACTTCAATTCAATTATTCATTTAGTAATCAATATGATCAACATTCATGCATATTATAACCTTTATACCACTAGCTAAAGCATAATTCAAAAGATTCTAAGCGGAAAGATATTATGCTACCTTTATGCTAACTTTATGCTAACTTTATTCTCCTACTTTACTACTTAATTAATAATTTAGCTGAATTAATTAATAATGCTCCAAAAACCTGCCAATATACTCCCCATGCACGTGGTCACTCCCTCCTTGCATGCCATGCACATGCACGTAGATACTTCGTTGCTTGTTTGTTACGTTTCAAGCAACATAACCATACGTTGGTCTTCAAATTTGTGGGATACACTTTCCAAATGAAGAATGATTGGTTCCATAACTATGAAAGCCAATTCTTGACTGTTTGCTCCTACATCATGGTGTCTAGATAGTTCACTCATGTGAAGAAAAGAGAGGCTTATTTATAATAAAAATCCTAGCCCACCATAGTTGGTTTGGACTTAGGCTTTCATCACATTAAAATCACTTGGGATTTAAAGAGATATTAATCATCTTAAAATCTCATCTTACCCAAAGTTCATTATGATCCATTTCATTTGGCGTGTGAACCTTTATGTTTATGTAATATTGGTAGTGGACTAAAACTCTTTTTGGGCCCACAAATGATAAGAGGTCTCTAGCAAGATCTTATGACTAACCATATTACACAAATGTCAGATGCTCAACACAATCTATTTATAACCCGTAAATTTATTCTTTTGTTATATGATATTTTGAATGAACACAAGGCATTAATTGTGTCATCCTTGATATATCAGTCACACACTTTCACAATCATGAAGTAAAACTAACCTTAAACAAATGACACCTTATTTGCACATGGACATGCCAACTGTTACACCCCAAAAATTTATAGTTGAAAATTTTTCTTTAATCAAAATCATATACTAAGACAGGGGGTGCTACCACTGTGATCGGCACAAGCATGGCCCTCAGCTAGTCTTGTACCAACAACAAGTCATAAAGTTTATTAGGACATAAAACCATAAGGATTCAAATAATTCATAAATGAAAGGAAAATAAGAGTGTGTGATTAAAGAGTCATTACAAAAACTGAAACTAGTAAAGAGTTGAAGCCCGTGAGGGGAATATATTATAAATAGTAAAATAGAGCAAAAAAAAATATGAGTCTAGACAACACTCGCTCTTGGGCCCCATACCAAGTCAAGCAGGTCATCACTTAGCCCCGCTTAACGCATCGAATGCGTCATAGGTATCAAACACAACATCTTCTACCTACACCAACTCAGAAGGGGCCACTACTCTTGGGAATAAGCAGCACCCATGAAACAAATGATCAGTACGCTACGTACTGAGCAAGGTAACCATGAAGCTAAGGCCATACATTAAAGATAGATAATACAAATAGTGAATCAGTCCGATTAAACATAGTCATTATATCTTTGGCCATTATTCCCATTTTCACACCATTCTCACATTAAGTCCATGTGAGTACAGGAACCCCACTATTATAGTTGGTGGACCGAAAACATCCAAGGCAGAACACTAATTTACCAGTGGAACGATCTCTAGGACACAAGCCACCTAGACACTATTATTGTCAATGCACTAGTCTGGCCTTGACTCTCATGGTGTTCTACTATAAGTAATTAGTATTTTCCCCATGACTTATCATCTTTTAGTTTGGTTTACTGAGCTTGTAATCCCCCACTATTATAACCGGTGGACCGAAAATATCCATGGTATAATGCACCTAGCCACTATTATTCCCTGGTGGAACAATCTCTAGAGCACAAGGCACCTAGCCACTATCATTGCCGGCGGACCTGTCTGGGTCAGGCTCAACAATCTTTCACTTTAAATGGTTAGTGCATTATTCATGCCTTATTCAATAGGTTATTTATTACTAGACATGCATGCCCATTGGACTTCCCACTCACACCCTATTAACACCTACTCTCCCAAAAAGCCCGATCTCATATCTTATGATTTCTATACCTCCTTGAACACCCAAAAAACCTTCCCCCCCATTTTCTTACTTACCATGAAAGCCTAACTCTTATGTATGTGGGTCTATGCGCACTCTCCCATATCTCTGGCTTAACTCACCATTACCCCTAGGGTTTTCCACTTAGGAACCCTAATCTGGTGTAACCTCTCCCTATTTTACACTGCTCATGCCACCTTATTCCCAACTCATCACCCCCACACGGACCATGCCCATCATCTAACTTTACCTCCCAATCTACACATGTGGCCATGAAACCCTAGTTAGCCACACCAAACCCTAGTACCTCTCCTTTCTAATATGTTGTCCCTTCATCATCCTTCCTCACCATTTCCCTTCTCTTAGGACACCCATTGATTCCTCCATATGACACCCTTCCACTCTTATCCCACACTCCAACCTCTTCAATTATTTATCCCTTCCACAATTTCCCCACTTAGTGTTTTCCTCCCAAACCCTAGCCAAGTTCGCTATGCATCTCTATACCAACCTATGTACTAGTTTTCACAGATTGACTCTAATCACCCCAACTACTCTTCCCTTACCTTACTCAAACCTCAAGTTAACGTTTCCCATGTAAAAGTCATCCCCATGAATAGACTATCCATCCCATGTAAGCCTTACGCTCCCCATGCAAGATTTAGTCCATCCTCTTAATTTTTTTTACTATCCCTTTATTTGTCCACCCATAAGTCATGAGATACTTAGGCCATTCTCACTTCCCTCTAGTCAAATCATTTCCTTTACTTCTTTAATATTTTCACAACCACATCATACTACTTAAATCCTCCTAGAATATATGTCATATAAGGAAATATTACATAAGCACAACAAAAGCACAAATCACAACACCATATTACACATGTCATAAAAACACATACAACTAACCTTAGCTCCATGATTATCAAGCTATGCTAAAAGTGCATAATCTATAAACACATAAGATACATACGTATAATCAACACACATAAACATATAATGAACATATTGGGCCTTAACCACATCCTTACCTAAAATGACACCAGGCTTGGAACACATTCCTACACTTCCTTAGTAGATAGATTTGGTTCCCCTATACTAGGGAAATACTAGAGTTAACTTCCCTCTTATTAATTTCATTAGCTCTTAATTGATTTTAATAAGAACTAGTATTAGTGATGATACTATTAATAGTCTTAGTAGTATTAATAAGGGTGTTATTATTAAAGTGGCTAACAAATATATTAGTGGTAGTAACAACAATCGGGTTATTAGTAGTAATGATGACAATAATAATGATAATGGCAGAATAATAACAACAACAACAACAACAACAACAACAACAACAACAACAACAACAACAACAACAATAATAATAATAATAATAATAATAATAATAATAATAATAATAATAGTTATAATGAGGTTAAAATAATAATTGTTCCAAAATAATTTATACTTAAGTGATAGTAAGGGTTAGGGCACAACCTAAGTGGAGGTGGCAGCTAGGGCGGCGACATACGGCGGCAACGGTGGTGAGAGTGGTGTTTGCTTGGAAGAGTTAGGCTTTTGGGTTGGAAGAGGGAAAGGGAGGTGGAGGTAGTGAGGTGGTGGAATCCCTAGACTAGGAGGGTGGCAGTGGTGGTGGTGGTGGTGGTGTAGGAGGGTGGCGATGCAGGTGGTGGTGGCTGTGATGGCCAAGGGTGGTAGAGAAGGAGGAAGGAGGAAGGAGAGGGATAAAGGGGAAATTAAGGGCATAGGAAGGTAAAGGAGGGTATGTTGGGTTGAGGGGGAGGCAGTAAAGGTGGTGATTATGGCGGAGGAGGCAGCGCACATCGGCAAGAGGGGCAACAATGGGGTGCAAAGGGTAGGTCAACCTGACCACTTTGCATGACTGAGGTGAGCTATGTAGGAGGATTTAGGGGTGGTAAGTGGTTTGATTTAGTGGAGGGTGATGTAGAGAAAGGGCTGGGTGGTTATTCAGATGGTGGTGTTGTACGATGGCGGCTAGGGCATTGTCTAGGGTGGTATCTAATGGTGCGCCGACAAGGAATATCAAGCTTTTCTAGGGAGAGAAAAAGGAGGAGAATGGGGGAATTGATGGGGTATTTATAGTCATGGGAGGGAGAAGAGGACAAAGGAGGAAGAGGACAAGGGAGTAGGAGGGGCACGAGCTCATTGACTGGCGTTGGAAGGCCGGTGTGTGCTCGCAAAAGGGTAGGGTGCAGGTTGCAGATGGGGAGAAAGGGAAGGGGAGTAGGTACACAGGGGAGGCAACACAGGGTAGTTTGGGTTGGAAAAGGAAGAGAAAGGGATAAGGGAGAGAGAGGAGGAGTAGGTCAGGGTACTGCAATGGCAGGAGAGGATGATTGGCAGGTTTGCAGGTACGATGTATAACATGAAGGAAGGAGAGGGGAGGAGGTAAAAGAAGATGGTAGGCTGGTTGGTCAAGCGAAAAGAAAAGAAAGAAAAGAGGAGAGGACCGAATGAGTGAGGAAAAAAAGAAAAGAAGAGAGAGTAGGTAGGCCCAACCAAAGGAAGAGGAGAAGAAAGAAAAAGAAAAAGGAGAAAAAGGAAGAAAGAAAAAAAAAAGAAAAAAAAGGCTATTGGTGTATTTAGGGTCTTTTTGTATTTTTGAAAATTTTGAAAATAATAAAAGTAGTAAAAATAAATAATTAAACTGCTTTTTATATTAATTTTGAAATTTTAGGTAAATCTTCCTAAATTCTTTGTAGTTAGAAATTATCCTAATCTTTCCTAATGTAATCCTCTATTAATTCCCTCTTTCTTGTCTTAATTAGTCCCATTATTTTATTAACAATATCATATTTAATTAATCTCACATATTAACCCTTTTTTATTGTAATTTCCTAACATAAGGTTCTGGGGTATTACACTAACATCAGTCATACATGTCGAGGGGCTAAAAGATATCTCTTTTATTTCATAAGAGGGACAAATGCCATCATGATAAACTATATGCCTCTATATGATTCACACCATGTTTGAACATTAATTTTATGATCACCCCTCAAAAGGGTAATGTTTGGAAAAGTGAAAACATGATGATAACCATATATGCATATACAAACACCTCTGTTTAGAGGTTTATATTCTATTTGGGGAACATTGATGACACTTTTACACAATATTAAACGTACTGTCTTCCTACCTGGTCAGTCTAATACCATGTTCCATATCTTGTATCTATGTTATTAGTTTGACATCTTATATTAATGATCAGTATAACAAGATCATCTACTAAACAACATATGAGTCTTATGATCACTAATAGTCCTTAATTAGATGATACTAGGATAGGGACAGCTCTTGAATAATAATTTCTCTATCATTTAGTAGAGTTCCATAGTCAATTCACATACTCAATTACCTATCTAAAGAATAATTAGTTCAAGGGATAACACCATTTGATTAAATAACATCAAATGATCTTTTTATTATTATAAATAAGCACAATAAATAAATATGTAAATGCAAATAATCAACTATTATTAGTTCTAGGGTATATGTCCATCAGTCTCCCACTTGCACTAGGATTAATCCTGCATAATCTTGATGCCTTGTGAACTAGTATGATGCTCATACATAGGTTGTAGAAGTGCCCTAGTCAATGTATCAACAATATTTGCATCTATATGAACCTTGTATTAATTCACATCACCCCTTTGCCCCTTTGGAAAATCTCCTGAATGATGTTATATTTCCTGAGTATGTGCTTCATCTTCTGATGAGACCTATGCTCCTTAGGCTATACAATAGCTCTATTTTTGTTATAGTATAAAAAAACTAGACTCAGAAAGCTTGGAACTACTTCCAGTTCAGTGATGAATTTTCTAATCCACATTACTTCCTCTGATGCTTATGAAGCAATAATAAACTTAGCTTCTGATGTAGAAATAACAAATATGTCATTTTTTGGAATATTTTAAATCATAGAGGTGCCATTAAGACAAAACACATAACCTTACTGCTATCATAAATAATCCCTATTTGTTTGGAAAGTTGGATCTATATAACCACCTACTACCAGATCATGCTCTTCTCTATATACCAAGAACATTTCCTTTGTTTGTATTAAGTACTTGAGAATGTTCTTGATTGTATTTTCATGAATCTCACTAGGGTCAGACTGGATTTTGTTGACCATGCTAATGGCATATGAGACATCTAGACAAGTGCACAACATGGCATACATGATGGAACCGATGGCTGAAGTGTATGGAGTTCTACTCATGCTATCTCGCTCATCTTCTGTCTAAGGACACTAGGTCTTGCTAAGAATCAAACCATGTTGCATAGGTAATAAACCTCTCTTAGAGTCTTGTCTATTTTATCTATGGAGAATCTTGTTAATATAAGTACTCTGACTTAATCTAATCAACTTTCTTCATCTATCTCTATAGATATTTATCCCCAAAATATAGGTTGCCTCGCCAAGATCCTTCACTAAATATGATTTTCTTAGTCATGTCCTCACAAACAGTAAAATAGGAATATCATTTCCAATAATTAGTATTCCATCAACAAAAACAACAAGGAAAATAATTACACTCCCACCAACCTTATTGTAAAAAAAAAAAAATACTCTTCTTCGCACTTGATGAAGATAAACTCTTTGACTACTTCATGAAAATGAAGATTTCAACTCTAGGATGCTTGCTTAATATCATAAATGGACCTCTTAAGATTACATACCTTTCAAACATTGCTTGAATGTCTAAGACCTTCAAACTATGATGTATACACATCCTCTTGTAAATAACCATTTAGGAATGTTGTTTTGGCATTTGATTACCATATTTCATTGAATGAAATGCAGTAATTGCTAGAATGATCCAAATGGATTTAATCATAGCAATGCGTGAATAGATTTCATTATAGTCAGTACCATGAATTTGTTTGAAACCATTAGCCACTTTATGTGCCTTAAGGACATCCATGGTGCCATCCTTATCAAGTTTCATTTTTAAAATACCTTTGCACATAATTGTTCTGCAACCATCACATGGATCAACCAAAGTCCATATTTTGTTTTTATCCATGGATTCCATCTAAGATTTCATGGTGTCCACACATTTATCGAATTCAAAGCTCATCACTGCTTGTTCATATGTTGAAGTTTTTTTATTATCTAACATAAACACATCATGATGCTCAATCATGAGGAACATGTATCTCTCTACCTCACGACACATCCATGTAAACCTTCATGGATCACTTTTATTTCTACAGGTCCTAGAATAGATTGTAGAAGTTGCTCAAGCTCTAATATATTGGGACCATTATCTTGTGGGTCTTGAATTTTTTTAAGTTGTACTTTACTCCCACTAGTTCCTCTAGAAAGAACTTTTCTTTCTAGAAAAATACCATGCCAAGTAAAAAACAATTTTTTCTCTGTGTGGTTATAAAACTAATATCCTTTAGTATCTTTAGGATATCTCACAAAGAAGCATTTATCTGATTTGGGTTCAAGCTTGCCTAAGCTTAAACATTTTACCTATGCCTCACAGACCCAAATCTTGAGAAAAGAGAAACTTGGAACCCTTCCAATCTATATCACATATGGAGTCTTTTCTACTACTTTTGATGGAGCTCAATTTACTATGAACACTACAATTTCAAAACCATATCCCCACAAATAGATTGGAAGATTTATGTGAGTCGTCATAGATTGAACCATATCTAAGAAAGTTTGATTTTTCCATTTAGATACACCATTCCATTGTGGAGTTCTTGGTGGAGTGAGTTATGAAACTATTCCACATCTTTTAAGATGTTCATCAAAATCTTGGCTTAAGTATTCACCTCCTCGATCTGATTGAAGAGCCTTAATAGTTTTACCAGGTATGTTCTATACTTCATTATGAAATTCTTTCAACTTTAAAAAAGGATTCATGTTTATTTTTCATAAGATAAGCGTAAACATATCTGCTAGAGTCATTAGTAAATGTGATGAAGTACTGAAACTCTCCTCTAGATGTTGAACTTATTGGTCCATAAACATCGGTATGTATGAGGTCCAATAATTCATTATCCCTTTGAGTGTGCCAAGAAAATGGGGATATTGCCATTTTCCTTAATAAACAACACTCACATTTTTCAATCTATTTGTAGAAGTCAATCTTTATAGAGCTTCACAATGCAGTTCTCATTTATATAAATCTAAATGAAAATGCCAGAGATAAGTAGGTTTTGAATATCTTAATATTTATGTTATAAAAAGGCATATCAAGATCTAGAACATAAAGCACATAATTCATTTAGGTATAACCAAAACGCTTCATTCAAATAAAAGGAACAACTATTGTTCTTAATAATGAAATGAAAACCTTCCTTGTCGAAGCAAGAAACATAAATGATGTTCTTGCTTGTAGCAAGTACTTAATAACAAATTTTGAGTTCTAAAATCAATCGCTATGGTAAAGTTAAATTGAACGTTCTAATAGCTTGAGTAGAAACTCTTGCTCCATTCCCAACGCGTAGGTCCAAATTTCCTTTTTCCATTCTTGTACTCTCCTTTAGACCCTGCACATTTTTATAATTATGAGATCCACATCTGGTATCTAATACCCATGAAGAATTAGATGTAGTACCATTTACTTCTATAACATATATATCAAAATCTCTGGCTTTAACTAATCTATTCTTCTTATTTTCCATGTATTTCTTGTAGTTTCTCTTCTAGTGCCCAAACTTCATATAATAGAAGCATTGTTGGTTAAAAGTTGGTCCAAGCTTGGGGTTGGCCTTGTTGTGTTTGTTCTAGTCCTTAATTAGAGCTTTACCCATGCCTTTGGGATCAACCTTTCCCTTACCTTTACCAAATCTCTTGAAACTTTTCACTTTTAAACCATGAAAACATTATTTGGCTTCTTTATGTTTTGTTCAGCATTCTTAAGCATCCCATACAACTTAATCATTGATTTATTGAGATCATGCATGATATAGCTCATGATGAATAATCATATGACTTAGGCAATGATTTTAGGATCAAATCTATAGCATAATCTTGGTTAATTGGAACATTTAATCTCTTGAGATAATTGACATAGCCAATTATCTTGAAAACATGTGGACTAACTAGGTTACCTTCTACTAACTTACATGAGAGCAATGCTTTTGTAGTCTCAAAACTTTCAACTTGAGCTTGTTTATCAAACAAGTTCTTGAGGTTAATGATGAGAACATAGGTATGAAGCATGCACTCCTACTATTTTTTAAGGTCTGAGTTCATGCAAGATAGCATTATATAAGCTACATCTAAAGATTGATCATTATGGTTAATATAAGCAACTTCCTCAACATGAGAGGCATTAGCTTCCAATTCCTTAAGGATTTCCCTTTCAAGGACATAGTGTTTCCTTTCTTGGATGAGAGATACCCTCTAATTTCTCTGCCATTTGAGGAAGTTATTTCCATTTAATTTTTCCTTCTAAGGGACCAATCATAGTGAAAAAGTGTTGGTGTTGTTATTTTCCATATTAATCTAAAACAAAAGATATGTGAAGATTTATAATTTGCTTATCAAATAATTAGATTCTATATACTCACAAAAGTAAAATAATCTCCCACTAAATTTTATTTTCCCTTTGAAATCTATTAGGCCAAGAAACATAATTCACTAACACGTAAGTAATCTTTGGTTTATCACTTAAGGTATTATTAATTTAGGTAAGCAACACATTACTAATTACATCCTTTGTAACTCATTATTTTTGGGAGACATCTAATGTCCCGAAATTCCTAACCTTATGCATCAAGGCCCAAAACTATTTTGATGGCCTTGTGATGTCAAACTAATACCTTTAATAGATGACAACCATAACAAACTATCTCATTGAAATCACCATGAGTGCCTTACTTTGATAGACCCATTCAATGGTGATAAGATCCTGAGGTATTGGGAAGGCATTTAAGACTTATATTAAAGGGGATAACTATGTATTCAAAATATTCGCAAATGATAGCTACATAGAAAATACAAAATAAGTAAATAACATAATAATACGTATAATATATCATGGCCCATAAATAAAATAAGGCTACAAGCAATTGCTACTTTAGATTTTTGAACATAAATTATCTTGAACTCTTCAAGGAAACTCCTTTGCTCTAAGTATAAGACTCCTATTATTTAGGATGTACACTATTAAGTGTCATACAAACACATGCAAAACAAGATAACATGGGGTTAAGGGCCGGTGCCCCAGCAACGGTAATTAAATTAATCACATTAATTTATTGGACCAAATGTAAAGAATTAATCATATTAATTAATCACATTGATTAATTTCAATGGGAAAACCATAATGGATTGATCAAATCAATCCTAAAACCTTCCAATCTCAATTGAACTTAACCACCCCAATTAAATCCCATTTAATTATCCTATACTAAATTATGCACATTAATTTAACCTTTTTGAATATAAGTTACTAAAATGATTGAATTAACCAAACCACATTAAATAGGTAATACATGAGTAATAGAATTAGTTTGGCCCCATTAAATGTTATTAACAATAGTGTTTACACATTCATATAATTAAGAGATCGAACCATTCAAATCTACCTACTTAACTACTCAAACAAATCAAAATGGCTTCATCACTAATTACAAGTTTATGAAATTAAACATGCAAACAATTTAACTTTCTCAACTAAAATTAATCGAATTTAATAAGGGTGCATATAACATATCAAATCAATTAGATCTATCTGATTAGGTTGAATCAGTTTAGATTAATTCAATTACTCCAATTAATCACAAAATTAAGTCTAATTAGAAAGCCAAATCAACTAGATCAACTTAGTTAGGTCTATTGAATTAGATGGAACTAATTAATAAAAAAAAAGATTAGACCGAATCAAACCATATCGAAACTAAAACACATTTAACATGTTTTAAGTAATCATAGCACACAAGATGTGATACCATTGAAACGTTTTGGCTAATGGAAATAATGAAGTAGAATAAATTTAAGGGCTAGAATAAATCTAATCGTACATGCTATATTAATAAGGAATATACTAGTCGCCCAAAATAGGTTAATTTGTGATGATTTAATCCATTTCTTGATCAAATATGTGATTACTCCAATTGTTAGGTTTAAAACTTATTTGATCGAGAAAGTGTGAATTGCATCAGACCTCCACCAGTATCCACACACTATGCATTTGGCTTGTTGGTGATGTATGCTAGTGCCACTGAGGTCACTCATAATTTCATAAAGAACTATGCTATAGTGGCTAGATAGTTTGCTCATTCGAAGGAGAGAGATCAAGAGAAATATTTATAATAAAACCCTTGGTTAGGTAATTTTATCAAAACCCTATCCCGCCATAGTTGCTTTGGACTTGGGCTTAAATCACATTAAAACCACTTGGGCTTTAAAGTGATATTATTCATATTAAGATCTCAACTTACTCAATTTACAGTATGTTTATGATCTAGTTCATCATGTGTGAGACCCTATAGGTTCACGTAATGTTGGCAGTGAACCAAAACTCCTTTCGGACCCACAATTCATATGAGGCCTTTAGGAATCTGTTATGACTACACAAATTATGAAAATTTCATGTGCTTGACACAACCTATTTATAACCCGCATATATGTCCTTTTATTACACAATATTTTGATAGAACACAAGGCATTGATCGTGTCATCCTTGCTATGTCAATCACACACTTTCTCAATCACCAAGTATGACTAGCCTTAAACAAACAATACCTTTTTTTTTTGCATAAGGCCATGCTAGCATCAGTCATACATAACGAGAGACCTAAAGATATCTCTCTCATATAAGGAGAGGTACAAATCCCATCTTGATCAACTATATGCCTCTATAAAATTCACGCCATGTTTGATCATTACTTTTATGGTCACCCATAAAAGGGTAATGTTTGGAAAATTCAAAACATGATGATAATCATACTGGCATATATGAAGAACTCAAGTTAGAGGACTATATATGATTTATAGAACACTTATGCCACTTTTACACAATATTAAATGTAGTGGCCTCCTACTGGGTTGATTTAGTACCATGTTCCATAACATGTATCTATGTTATTAGTTTGATATCTCATATCAATGATCAGTGGAACATGCTCATCAAGTAATCAATATACTAGAATTATGATCAGTAATATCGCTTAATTAGATGATATTAGACTAGAGGTAGTTATTGAGCAATAATCTTTCTATCATTCAGTAGAGTTCCATAGTCCATTCACATACTCTATTATCTACATAAAAAATAATTACTCAATGGGATAACAACATTTGAATAAATAACTTCAAATGTTATGTTTATTAATAAGTAGAATCACTAAATATGCAAATACAAATCATTAAGTATGATTAGTTCTCTGGAATATCTTGATCATCAATATATATCTATAGACCATATTATACTTATTTCACACTCATCATATTTTAATAAACTCATGATACAACCATATTTCACGCCAAGGTTTTTCCACAAAAAATAATAATATCACAATAATCTTTACTTACTCATTTTCTATCATATAATATCAATGACATATCATAGAACTAAAAATCATATATTAAATCACATGATTACAATAACACGGTATAACAAAAAAACATGCATAACACTTTGCAATAAAAAACCCTAGACTTTGAAATTATCAATATGAAAATGAATTTGGTCTCTAAGCACTCAATCTTATTCCACCTATTTGGAAAACTCAAGATAATGAGCTATAATAAATCAAAATAAAACATCATTAGGATTAAAAAATATAATTAATGGAGAGGAACGATGGGTTGTGTTGTTGGAGAAGATGAAGCAACGGGACAAGATGCTATTGCCAGGTGGTGAATGATGCCTAAAAAGGACTAAGGGGATTGGGATGTAATGGTGGAAGTAGACAAAAGGTGGGGTGATGCACTGTTTAGTTTGGCAGAAATAAGGAGTGTGGTGCACTAGCTAGAATGGCTAAAGAAGGAAATGGCATACTAGCTGTTGGTGCCACAACTGTGAGGTTTGGGTTGTGGTGATAGTTCCAAGGATGGAGTGGGTGTTGGTCAATGGGGTTGAAACCAAGGAAGGAGAGGAAGGAGGGTGGTTAAATGGTTTTTATTCAACAGTGCAGGTATGGGCTAGGGTGAAAGTGGTAATTGTTTAGGGGGTGGAAATGACAAAAGTGACCGAAGGGGGGTGATGGTTCTTCAGTGAGGGTTGTGGTTGTGATTTTGTTTGGTTTTTTTCACCACAACAAGAATGAGGAGAAGGAGGTCAAAAGAAATCCTACTACACTTGCTGGTGGAATTTCTATAGAAAAGCGAAGGGAGGAGAATTGGATCATTTATTATGGTGTACATATATGCATATACATGCACAAGGATAGGGAGAAAGGTTACAATTGAGTGAGCTTTTTCAACCCAATATTGCCTCGGTAGGAGCTATGGAGTGGCATTGTCAAGTGATAGTGAAGTGATAAGGGTGATGGGAAAATGGTAGACATTGTCTCAAGATAATGTTTCATGCAAGAAGAAGGGTGAAAAAGGAAAAAAAAGGGAAGGGAGAAGGTTAGCCGAAGGAAGAAAAGAGAAAGAAGGAGAAAGGGAAAATAGTGAAAAGAGAAGAGAGAAATAATTGGTTTGGTTTTTGATTAAGATAAGACTAATATAATTTAGTTTAGGATATCAAGATAGCTTAATTATCTATAAATTAGTATTGTGCTAAAATTTAGGGTTAAAGAGTCAGGGTAAGGTTGAAGTGTTAATTTCTAGAGATTAGGATTAGTTTATGAAGTAAATCACTGACTATTAGGTTTAGCTAAAATACAGGGTATTACAGTAGGCTACCAAACATAGGACTCTCCCCATCAAGTTCAAGTTCTATATGGGTTGACTACTCTATGACATTTGGGATGATTGATGCAGGTGAGAGAAATGAGAGAAAGTTAGGAAATATATAAGATACTTTTATGTAAATCTCTATAAATAACCTACTAATGGCCTACTTTGAAGTATACCTTTACAAATAACCACATAATGGCTTACTTTCCTTTTCTCTAAAATTGAACCATCAACAACATATTACGTTGTTCAAGTAGCATAAAACGAATTCACTTAGTATTATTTATACAACAAACAACATATTGCATGAGAAAAAAAATCAATATGGTAAATCAAACCCCACTATAAAATAAGATTAAACCCTAACTAGTTTACCATTATAATATCATGCCCACTAAATTATTGTTCTAATTTTTAGATGCTTCACATTAATAGTATAGTAGCAACTATTTTTCAATATACTTTACAACAATGCTATCTAGGAATCGTTTTCTTTTCTACATTATTTGAAACAGCTTTTGTAGTAATGATAGGTTAAATTTTAATCCATTTAAAATTTAATAGAAATAGAATGAGTAGTCACAACTGTAGTTTGAGCCCTTAATCATTATTTGTTTTTATTACTGCATGTAACACCCCTATTTTTACTATTTAAAATTACATTTTGTAGAAATATTATTTACTAAATTATTGAGTATTAGGACCACACTTAGCATAAGTGATAGATGGAATTTATAGATTATTTTCATGCATACAAATGTCATTTATCCCTCATTAATTTTATAAGATTTAATCTTGTCTTTGAGTTTTTCTCTTTTGAATAGATTTTGCAGGAAAAGATAAAATTAAAGAAATTCAAAGGAGAAACCAATGAAAAGAAGAAATCAAGGAAAGAACACATCAAGAAACATTGAATTAAGGGGAGAAAAGTTGAACAATATTAGCAAGAAAATAAAAACCCTAGACGCTCTCTCTTCTCTCCTCCTCCATGGCTTGCACAAGGAGTGCAATGGCAGCAGCCAAGAAGAAGAAGATGGCTTTAGGGAGTTCTAGTTCTGGGATTGAAAAGATTGATCTAGGTAGGAGTGTTCACACCTCTTTTGATGAATCTGATAAGGCCTTATCGCACGATGGAAATTCATGCATGGTTCATGCAGAGGTTAACGTCAATCAGGAAGATATTTATAGGGTTAACAATTCTTGTTCCAAGGAAATTGCCGATTCTGTTGTCCCTATTGATGGTAGGGGGAATGTCTCTTATGACATGGATTCTCATGAGAAGATGGTAGACGAGGGGTTGCAGCCCCGATCCTTGACTACATCTTGGAAGAATTGGTCGGGCAATAGATTTCCTCTGCAAGGATATGCTTTGGCTTATGTCCCTCCTACTAGGGTTGGGGATAAGATTCAGGTTTCTTTGCAGAAAGATAAGGTGGAGAAGAATTGTAAGGATTGGCAATGGGCTGTTGTTGGCTATGTTATTGGTTTTCGTCCAACCATGCCTCAAATGGTTGGGTACGTGAAGAGAAACTGGTCAGGGGTTAAAGAACTAAAGGTGTTGCTCCATGACCAAGGGTTTGTAGTTTTCAAATTTGATTCTCAAGAGGACAGAGATTGGGTGCTATCCAAACCATATTCGTCTTTCTTCAATAGGCCTTTTATCCTCAAGGAATGGCATAGGAGATTTCAATTCTCTAAGGAAAAGTTTCAATTCATGCCTTTATGGGTGAAGCTTGTTAACCTACCTTTGGATTATTGGGATGTGGATTCCTTAAGCAGAATTGGTAGTGTTATTGGCAGGCCTCTTCATCTGGATGGGATAACTTCTACTAGAGAAAGAATCTCTTTTGCCCGAATGTTAATTGAAGTTAATGTGTACAAGAAGCTGGTTGATTCTATGGATTTAATTGACCCTGATGGAGATGTCCTGACTCAAAGGATTTTATATGAATGGAGGCCTAGTTTCTGTAATGCTTATCATGTGGCTAGACATTCTACTGATAAATGTAAGAAGGGGACTAAGGTGCAGAATGATGGGCTAGCTGTTAAGTCTGTCCTCAGAGCTAAGGGATAGTTAAAAGGGGAGCAAGGAGGTTCCTTTTGGCGGAAAGTTCCCTTGGGGCCCTCAGGGCCTTAGAAAGATGGTTAGAAGGTAGATAAGAAGATAGTCAGGCAGGTTGATCCCAATATCCCTGGTCCTAGTTCAAGTATCCATTCTCCTGGCAATGAGAATGGTTCTGGTAAGGACAAGCATGTTTCTTCTGAAGGAGTGCAGAGACACTTTTCCAAGGGCAAAGAGACTTCAGCCACTGTTTTCTCTGGGAACAGGTTTGCTTGCTTAAGTCCCCCTATTGATAATCCTCTAGAGCATGCATGAATCTTGTTCTCTCAGGGGTCTAACCCTGACATTCCTTTGGATCCCCATCAAGATCCCCATGCTAGGAGCCTGGAATGTTAGAGGGATTAATAAGTCCTACAAACAAAAGGAGTTAAAGCACTGGCTCTTAGTGCATAAAATTTCTTTGTTTGGACTTTTGGAGACTAGAGTGAAAAGTGTTAATGCTAATGGTATTGGTGAAAAGCTGGGAGCTCAATGGAGCAGATTGGACAATTATGGATCTCATCCAAATGGGAGAATTTGGTGTCTTTGGGATCGAAGGGTTTGGGATGTCCATCTCATCTTCTATAATGAGCAAATGTTGCATGTTTCTGTTTCTGCTGTTCAGTCTAGTTTGCATTTCTATGCTTCTTTTGTTTATGGTTTCAATACAGGTGTTGATAGACAAGCTCTCTGGCAGGCTTTACAGGATTATCAGGTGGTTAATGATCCTTGGATTGTCTTGGGAGACTTCAATGTTGTCTTCCAACCTATTGAGAAGTTTCAAGGAAATGCTATCAACATTTTTGATGTTACTGAAGCTGTTGATTGTTGCAACTCTATCTTGCTTCATGACCTTGTATATTCAGGCATTAAATTTACTTGGTCTAATAGAAGTTTAGGGGAAAATTTAATTATGGCCAAGTTGGATAGGGTCATGGTTAATATTCCCTAGTTATCCAAGTTTCCTCTGTCCTGTGCTCAATTTAAAGAGACTCTTTTCTTTGATCACAACCCTTCTTTGGTTTCTTTAGATGATTCTCCACCTCAATTTAAAGGTCATTTCAAGTTTTATGACATGTGGACCCTGCATCCACATTTTCTTCCTCTAGTGGCTGGTTGTTGGAAGTCTATTTCCCACATCAATATTTTTAAAATGTTTCAGATCAATATTCAGACTGTTAAGTCCAAGCTGAAAGTTTTAATAGATAGAACTCTGGTGCTCTTTCTTCTAAGGTGCAATAGGCTAGAGAACAGCTGAAGAAGAGTTAAGAGGCCTTGTCTTTGCATCCTACCATTTTATCTCTGCAACAGGAAGAGAAGGTAATTTGAAGACATATGAATTCCTTGCTTCCTGTGAGGAATGTTTTCTCAAACAAAAGTCTGGGATTAAATGGCTGTAGTTAGGAGATTCAAAATCACATTATTTTTTCTCTATTATGAAGGCACGACAACAACATAATTTCATCAGAAAGATATAGCTTGACTCAGGGAATATTTTTTGTGATAGTAATGCTATTGCTCAAGCTTTTGTGACTTTCTACACAGAGTTATTGGGTCATAGAGGTGCTGCTACAAGTTTTGTTTCAGATGAAGTTTTGAAATTGGGACCTTATCTTTCAGTTCAGAATTAGCATGATTTATTAAGAACCATTTCTATGCAGGAGGTTAAAGATGCTTTATGGTCTATTGGAAATTTCAAAGCCCCTAGGCCTGATGGTTTCACTGCTGGGTTTTTTAAGGCTGCATGGAATGTGGTAGGAGGTGATTTACAGTTGGTGGTGAGGAGTTTTCAAATAGAATTTGTCCCCTTTTTCATGGGTCAGTCTAAGTTGGTCCTCATCCCTAAATTTGTAAATGCTATAAAGCTGGCTGATTTTCGACCCATTGCTTGTTGCAATGTGGTTTATAAGGTTTTGGCTAAGGTATTGGCAGGGAGGTTGCAATGTGTTTTACCTTCCATTATCCACCCATCACAATCAGGTTTTGTGAAGGGAAGAAGAATTGGGGATAATGTTCTCTTGGCTCATGAATTGTTGCATATGTATAATAGGAAGAATATTTCTCCTAGATGCATGATTAAAGTTGACATGAGAAAAGCCTATGATTCTGTGAATTGGGCTTTCTTGGAAAGGGTTATGTTAGGCCTACACTTTCCTGTGCATTTTGTTAATGTCATTATGGCTTGTGTTTCCTTTGCCTCTTACTCCTTGTCTATCAATAATGTATTGCAGCCTCCTTTTAAAGGCAAAAAAGGTCTTAGACAGGGGGATCCTTTATCTTCTTTTCTGTTTGTTATTGTCATGGAGTATCTTAGTAGGTATTTCCAATCATTATGGAGTAGGAATGATTTTCAGGGGCATCCTAAGTGCAGGAAACTGAATATTATTTATTTGAGTTTTATTGATGATCTTTTAGTTTTCTACAAAGCTGATTTGGATTCTGTGAAAGCCATTAAGGGGGTGTTAGACAATTTCTCAACATGCTCAGGTCTCCATATTAGCCCTGCTAAAAGTGTGGTATTCTTGGGAGGATCTGATTTGAGTTTGATGCGGGCTATAAAATCTGTTCTCCCTTTTCAAGAAGGATAATTTCCTTTTAAGTATTTGGGTGTCCCTCTTGATGCCTCCAGGCTTAAAGCTGCAGATATGTTGGAGTTGGTTCAAAACATTTCTGGTCGAATGCAACATTGGGCTAACAAGCTTCTTTCCTATGCTGGGAGGTTTCAGCTATTACAGTCAGTGATCACAGGTATTACTAATCAATGGAGTCAAATCTTCCTTCTCCCCAAGAAGATAATTCACAAAGTGGTGGCCCTGTGAAGGGCCTTTCTTTGGTCTGGAAAGGTTTCTCCCACTAAAAAAGCTTTAGTGTCCTGGAGAGTGGTATGTTTAACAAAGAAAGAAGGGGGTTTGGGCTTATTAGATCTGTCTTCATGGAATAATGCAACCGTGGGAAGGATGTTGTGGCATTTATCTCAAGATAAGGATGCTCTTTGGATAAAATGGGTGCATGCTTACTATATCAAAAGGCAGGATGTGATCTTATGCAGCCTACCCTGCATTGCTTCAGGGTTACTGCATAAAATCTTTTCATTCAGAGATGTCCTCCTACCTGTTTTCTAGCACTGGCAGAGGGACAAAGTCTACTCCATTGCTGAGGTTTATGATTATATCAGATTTGCTGCACCTAAGGTGGCTTGGTGGAGAATTGTGTGGTCCATTTTTGCAGCTCCCAAACATAAATTTATTTTATGGTTAGCTGCACATTCCAAGCTTCCTACTAAAGATCATATTAGCACCTTTCTGCCTTCCATTAACCAACAGTGTTGTTTTTGCACTCAAAATGAAACATTGTTGCATCTTTTATGTCAGTGTGCTGAGTTGAAGAAAGTATGGTCTGCTATAGGTCAGGGTGGTGGTTTCAGAGTCAGACATAGCTCCATAGCAGAGGTCTTTGCCTCTTTGGCAAGAAGAAGAAACATGAAACCTGTCAGCTCTCATTTTTATTCAAGTTTTTATGCTGTAGCTCTTTATGAAATTCAGAAAGCTAGAAATAATTGTATCTTCTCCAATAGAAGTTGGGATTTGAAAGGGGTAGCTCATAGGATTGCTTTGACTATGTCATCTCTTTGCCTTCATTCTAGTAGGAGGGAAAAGTTTGTAAGTTTGATTGGAAGGGTAGATCACTTCTACAATTTCATTTGTACCTTTTGATCTTTGATATAATACTTCATCTTTTATTTAAAAAAAAGGGGAGAAAATTTGGAAATGAAGCAAATACGCCAAGAGAAGTTGTGCTAAAATTTTAAGGGAAGAATAGTGAAAGAGCCAATAACACGGCACCCCCTTTTTTCCTAAACATGGGTCGTATTAAAATCTCAGGCTTATATTCAGAATCCAGAATTTGGCAGAGAAGTTGGAGAAAAACACGGAGGTCCCGTGTTTCCTAAACACGGACCGTGTTTTTCTTAAAATTTGTAACCGCTCATGCGACCTATTTTCTGGTGTATTCTTTATCAATTCGGGGTTCGAAAATTAGTTTTTTAGAATTTAAAACATTCGAACGTACTCTCTTTCTCTATTCCCTCTAGAATATACATGTATTTCACAATTCCAACTTCCTTTATCTTTCTTGTATTCTATTGAACAATTGATGGTCTGCAATTCAAGTGATAAGTCCTTTATTTCTTTATCAATTGTAAGTTATACATTTTGATTGAATGCAAGTAAAGTTTCTGCAATTTGTTTTTATTTCTCTTGCTTTTAGAGTGTTGTTTTTATTATTAGGCGTTGTTTGTATTAATTACAATTTATTGCATTTAATAGTGTGAATTCCAAGTGTGCAGATGTTAGAGTAAATAAAACAGGGTAGGATGATTTGAGGATGGAATTATGTTTCAAATATAACAATGTAATTTGAATGTTTGATTCTAGATAAAATTTAATTGAATTAATAGATGGAATTGAATGATTTTTTATCATAGATTAAGAAATTAAATTAATTAGATTGATCACCTATTTAGTTTATAACTTAATCTCCGCTAAGACATAACTAACCCGTAATTGTTAATTAATGTGTCTAGAGTAGCAAGAAGATTAATTGTTAATCTTATCCGTTAATTTGTACAATTGCAAAATCTGAGCTTATGTGATTATGATTGTGGTGGATTGCTTTCCATTCATAATGCTGCCATTAATTGAGTCTAGTGTTCGTAACCTAGGTTATTAAATGATTAGGTAATAAATTGAGAGCTTATTCAATTTATTAGGATTGAGAGAAAGCAAAGAAATGAATTATTATGAGTTTCTAGAGGTCAACATTAAATTATATAGAATCATTCTTCTTCTTTGAGTATTTGATACCTTGATTCCTTCATCAATTCGTTCCTACCCTCATCTATCAAGTAGGGAGAAAAGTTCAATATAGTTTAGATTTAGTATTAAAATTAATGAAATTGTATAACTGGGACTATAACATCAACTACAAAATTAGTGATTAAACACCATTCCTTGTGGGTTTGACTCCTTCTTACCATTTACTACGTAATTGGGAATTAGGATTTATGTATTAAATTTGTTGTGCATATGAAAGTGCATCAAATTTTGGCACCGTTGCCGGGGAATGGCGATTATAATCTTTAGTTTTGTTTTTGGTGTTGTTTCTTATTTTTGTTTTCAATAAATTCTCCTAGTGTACTCATCTATTCTTTAATTGTGTATACTCCTCAAGCACTCGCATTTGAGATCGTTTGCAATTAAGCATCAGGGACAAATTATCCCATCAATAGATCTAAATTCTTCTTCTCCAATTACAACCCAAACAAGAAGGAGGTTGGAGTACGCTCATCATATTCCGTTACCTTCTGAAGGAAGTTCCATAGATTTGGAAGAAGACCACATAGAGGCTTTATTTAATACACCTTGTCACATTGATCCACCTTTGGCAGATCGAACCCTCAAGGAGCTAGCTGCTTTTGTCTTCAACTCTAATATTTTAGGCATTAATTATCCTATTGATAATGATACTTGTGAGATCAAACCTGGATTAGTATGCACTTTAACTATTTTTACAGGATTCAGAGACAACAATTCAATGGGTTTAGGTTGTTTCATTGATCCCAATAAATTGCTTAAGGAATTCCATATAGCATGTTCCGGTATGAAACCGAATGGAGTAAGTGTAGAACAACTTAAAATCAAAGCTTTTCCTTTTTCTTTGGCTGATGCTTCTAAGGAATGGTCATATGATTTACCTGCGGGGTCGGTGAATACTTGTACTGATATGCAAAAGGTTTTCCTTGAAAAATAATTTCCTTCATCTAGAGCAACAAACATAGGAAAAGAAATTTGCAGTATTAGGCAAGATGGAGGAGAATCATTACATGAATATTGGGAACATTTTAAGAAATTGTGAGGTAGTTGTCCTAATCATCAAATTAGTGAGCGATTATTAATAAAATACTTTTATGAAGGTTTATCTCCTATGGATTGTAATATGATAGATGCTGCTAGTGGTGGTGCTTTGGTTGATAAAACACCTACCAGGGATAAAAAATTAATTGCTAATATGACATCTAACTCTCAATATTGCAATAGGGGTAATACTTCTATGTCTCAATAGGTGAAAGAGACTAATATTGCTTAATTGAAAACACAAGTGTCAAATTTGACAGCTCTTGTAGAAAGAGTTGTGGGTGAAAAGATTCCTGCCAAGGTATGTGGAATTTGATTTTTTACTGGGCATCCTACTGATATGTGTCCTAATTTGTAGGAAGAACAAAAATTGAATGCCATTAAAGGAAAATAATTACCAAAAAGAAATGATCCATTTGCTCCAACATATAATCCTGGATGGAAGGATCATCCAAATCTAAGGTATGAAAATACTCAACAAGGTGGTAATTCATATTTTCGACCACAGGTTTATCAAAATCAACAAGGATCAAATCCACCTCCCGGATTCTTTCAAGTTCCACCAAATCACCAAAGAACACCATTTCAACCAATACCTCCACAACAAGATCCACAACAATCAGGAGGAATGCCTTTGGAAGACTTGGTGAAATCTTTGGCTACCAATACATTGCAATTTCAACAAGAAAATAGAAATGGTATCAAGAATTTTGAGAATCAAGTGATTCAATTGGTGGATTTCCTTAGGAAACTACAAGCACAAGGATCCTCAAAATTCCCTATTTAGACGAAAAGAAACCCTAGGGAAAATGCTAGTGCTATCACAACTCGTAGTGGGAAATAGTTGACAAATCCAAGAAAAGCGAGTGAGGAAGAAGACATAAGTAAAGAATCATATGAGAAAATTGTTGAAGAAGAAAAGAATGAAGGTTCGCAATAGGTAAATAAAGGTAAGTCATCCTCTCCTATTAAAATTCCTGCTCCTTTTCCTAGTAGGATGGTAAGAAATACGAAGATGAATTCCGACAAGGAGATATTTGACATATTTAAAAAGGTAGAAGTTAATCTCCCTCTCATTGATGTTATTAAACAAGTACCAAGGTATGAAAAATTCCTTAAGTATTTGTGTACTAACAAAAGGAAACTTAAGAGGGATGAAAAGGTAAGTGTGGGAGAAAATGTGTCAGCAATTTTGTAGAGGAAACTTCCACCAAAATGCAAGGATCTAGGTATTTTTACAATACCTTGCAAGATTGGAAACACGAGGTATGAAAAATGCATGCTTGATTTAGGTGCATCAATTAACGTCATGCCTTTATCTATTTTTAATGCCCTAAGTCTAGGTCCTTTAAAGGAAACTCATGTTGTTATTCAATTAGCTGATAGATCTAACACATATCCTAAAGGGGTAATTGAATATGTCTTAGTTCAGGTGAACGAATGAGTTTTCCCTGTTGATTTTTATGTGTTAGATATGCAAGATAATGGTTTATCTAATCCCTCTCCTATATTGTTAGGTAGACCATTCCTGAAAAACTTCAAAAACAAAAATTGATGTACATGATGGAGTTTTGACCATGGAGTTTGATGGTGAAGTCATTAGGTTTAACATATATGACTCTATGCGATACCCTACAGATAGTGAAGCGGTATCTATGATTGATGTTATTGAGGATTTAACTAAAATGGTGTACAAATTATCATCTGCAGATCCTTTAGAAGTAACCTTGATTCAATACATAGAAACTGAAGAATTAGAAGAACTGAATGAGATGTATGATATTGAGGAAGAAATCAAAGAAGTAGTAGCTACTTTGGGGGCATGTCCTAGTAGAATTGGAAGATTTGTGGATTTACCATTGACATTGGATAGACCTTTACCTTCCATAGAGCAAGCACTGGAAGTGGAGTTGAAACCTCTACCTAACCATCTCAAATATGCTTTCTTAGGAGACAAAAATACCCTTCCTGTTATCATCTCTAGTGACCTAATTAAAGTTTGAGACTAAATTATATATATAATTTATTCACAACATGTTTAATATTTACATCTTTATACTTTATAATACTAAATTCCTTTAACAATATTTGTTAGCTGGTATGTTAGTAATATTTTGTGATAGTATATATAATTGTACTCATTTTAAAATTTTACATTAATTATGGCTTTAGCATTTGTAATATGCTTTTTTACTCCTTAATTCATAATATCAATAGACTAGTAGTTCATCTCATATGTAAATTATATCATTTTTAAATTTATTTTAACTAAATCAATATTTCTTCACTTTATTTTAAAATTCTAATCTCATTTTAGTGAAATTTCAATTTATAAATATTGAACTCATTATTTTGTACTCAATTAATTAAATATATTATTTTTGATAATACTTGTTGTTTTGTAAAATTGGTAGATCATTAAGAATAATTCATTAGATGCTCACCTTATATTTTGCATGTGCGCTCTTAACTTTTTTTTATTGGATGATTAATGATGTTGGAGCTTAAAAATCAAGATTGATTGAAACTTGAAAGATAATCTATCTATTTATTTATGAAATTTTGGTATAATAAGGTAATTACTAATATAAAAGTGTAACTAAGTTATAATTTTATTAATTTACTTAAAAATGTGCATCTTTGATGGTAAGTTTTGTTTTGTGATTAAATTAATGACAAGTGAGATATTTATAATAATTGCAACCAACTAAAATTGAGTTAACTCATTAAATAAATTATATTTCTAGTATTTATTTTGATCTTGATTTATTTTATATGTGAATATTTAAAATTTTCATATTGTATATTGAATTTCCCTAATATAATAGTGTCTCCGCATATCATAGAATCTATGACAACACATTTCTAATCTATTCCATTCCATTCCATTTAACACAACATCAAACATCTCAGTTGCAAAACTTATAAATATGAAGAGCAAATCCATTTGTGGTTATAAACTAATTGATCCAATTTGATAAATTTATTTGTAATTTAACAAGGCATAAATGAATTTAAAAATATCTAGAACTCACACTAAATATTAACAACTATGGTTAATATAAGTAAAAATTGAAAAAGATAAAGAATATATGGGCTTTTTAAACCTTAATCAATTCAACTCATCTCTCATAACAAATCAAGGTATTTGTTTGAGGAAACACCTATTGGAAGAAGATTGTGTTATGAGTTAGAGATGAGTCAAATATACTGGTATGGGAGGATGCATGAGTAATCCATAATAGAAGGTATTTTTGACTCCATCCAAATGGTTTCGATTATAAAATAAGTTCATAATTATTGAAATGCAATATATGTGAGATATATGATGAAATTGTTAGATCATGGCTCTCAGCAAATGAATACAAATTTATTATGACCTATTTTACAACCTATAAAACTATTGGATATTTTAAAGCTTTATTAGATTTACAACCAACTAGAGATAATATTAGCTATGCATGATATTGAGCTAAAAGATCTAAAGGGAGCCGAGGATGAGTCATCATCATCAAGTTTGCAATGACAACAAATCTAGAACCTCACAATCCTCACTAAGAATATCATATTAAGATTAATACTTCAAAGAATCAAAGGCTTGTAAGGAGTAGCTATTAACTAAAAATAGGTTGGTTGAGAAAGGTACGAATGGACCAATGTGTGAACAAGCAACTTAGACTTTGGTGCATGAGATTAATGATTGCCCAATTACGCAAGTGTTTTATTTGGATGATGATAATCCATAGTGAAATTGTACACTATGAAAAGGAAATGAATTTGATTGGGTCTATTTCTTAATCTAATACTTAGATGCCTAAACGTTATAAATGATGTCAAAACTAATATGGGTTATTTGAATGAATTTAAATAGGAGGAGATCAAAGGACTCTGCACTGATTTAGTGACCAAAGAATATTATTGAGGATACCATGAACTTGCTACTAGAATATTATGCCATAATATCAAGAAATGAAATAATTAACAAAGGGAGAGCATGGTCCACCATGTAAGCAACTATAAGAACGAAGAAAAATGAATGATATGCGTGTTGATGCAAATTAAACATGAACAATGCAGGAAAAGCAATGTAGGTAATCGTGAAAATTATAATTGCAATTTGAGGTGTAAAAGGCGATGTATTGTGACTTATTACCTATGTTGTGACCATAATAAATATCTAGCGACATATTTACAAAATAGATAATTCTCTTAAGATGTTAGACATACAAAATAGAACTTAGAGTGCTATGACAGAGTATTGTTTTACTAAGTTAGGCATTTAGACAAATTCATTGGAATTGGTGTAGGGTTTATAATCATAAGGTAACTTTGATATTTTCATTTTTCACAAAGTTATTGATGATTGTGATTTTCTTTTATCACATATTTATTTATTGTGTTTAAAAAATTATTATTGAAAATGAAAAATAGTGACATTGAGAAATTCAAAAACGGTATGTTCAAAAATTTTATTAGTGTTCTAAAATTACTTAAAGTTAATTTTGTAAAAGTTAAAAATAATTTGATCTAATTTTATTTCATGCAAGTTCCAATTTTCATGTTCTTACCCGTTCTCGATCATGATTTATACTGTTATAAATAATACTCAATTTGAGCTTTTTGATTTGACCCAAAATATATAGACCCAAATTTGAAAAGCCCGATAGATATGACACTTAGTTGATCCGATTCACACCTGACCCATATAGTGACACAAACCCGATCCCAAACTTAACCTGAATTCTATAGACCTAAGTTAAAACCAAAATAGACTCAAAATAGACAAAAATACCCTTCTTGTTATCATCTCTAGTGATAAAAATACCCCAATAGGAAGAAATGTCAATGTTTTGAAAAAGTATAAATCTGCTTTGGGATGGATAGTTGCTGATATTAAGGGTATTAGTCCTTTGGTATGTATGCATCGGATTTTAATGGAAGATGATGTGAAGTCAAGTAGACAAGTACAATGCAGGTTGAATCCGATCATGATGGAGGTTGTGAAGAAAGAAGTGTTAAAATTATTATCTATGGGAGTCATTTAACCAATTTCTAATAGTAGTTGGGTTAGTCCTCTTCAAGTTGTACCCAAAAAAACAGAATTAATAGTAGTGGAAAATGATAAGGGAGAAATGGTTCCTACTAGAGTTCAAAATGGTTGGAGGGTATGTGTAGACTATAGGAAGTTGAACTCCATGACTAGGAAAGATCATTTTCCTTTACCATTTATGGATCAAATGTTAGAAAGGCTAGCAGGCCATGCTTATTATTGTTTTCTTGATGGTTATTCTAGATATGTGCAGGTTCCCATAGCTCCAGAAGATCAAGAGAAGACCACATTTACATGTCCTTATGGTACGTTTGCATATCTACGCATGCCATTAGGACTATGTAATGCCGCGACTACATTCCAAAGGCGTATGGTAAGCATATTTTTTGAATATCTGGAGAAAATTATCGAGGTATTTATGGATGACTTTAGTATTCATGGGGATACTTTTGAAGAATGCCTAGGTAATTTAACTCTTATATTGAAAAGATATCTTGAAACAAATCTTGTGCTAAACTCAAAAAAATGCCATTATATGGTTCAACAAGGAATAGTTTTGGGACATGTGATTTCGGCTAAAGGAATTGAAGTAGATAAGGCAAAAATTGATCTTATAGCTTCATTACCTTATCCATCAACTGTTAAAGATGTGCGTTCATTTTTGGGTCATGTTGGATTTTATTGTCGGTTTATTAAGGATTTTTCTAAAATAACCCAACTGTTGTATAAGCTTCTTGAAAAAGAAACAGAGTTTCAATTTGATGATGCATGCAAGAAAGCATTTGAACACCTCAAGGAAAAATTGATCAGTGCACCCATACTTCAACCACTCGATTGGATTCTTCCCTTTGAATTAATGTGTGATGCATCTAACTTTGTTTTTGGTGCAGTGTTAGGTCAAAGGATTGGAAAGACCCACATGTGATATACTATGCATCATGAACTTTGAATGAAGCTCAACTTAATTACACAACCACCGAGAAGGAGCTTCTTGCCATTGTCTTTGCTTTGGATAAATTTCGTTCTTATCTGTTAGGAACTGAGATAATTGTTTATTCTTACCATGCAGCTTTGAAATATTTGCTGGCAAAGAAGGAAGAGAAACCCAGGTTAATTAGATGGATACTTCTACTCCAAGAATTCAATATACATATCAAAGATAAGAAAGGATCAGAAAATGGAGTAGCAGATCATCTAAGTCAGTTCATCAAGGAGGTTGAAGTTGAGGTACCTATCAATGAAGCATTTCCGGACAAACAACCTCATGCCATTGGAAATGAGATACCATTGTATGCTAACATGGTAAATTTTTTGGTGACAAAGGTATTTCCTTCACACTTTACTAAAGCATAGAAAGATAGGATGAAGAGTCAGGCAAAATATTTTGTATGGGATGATCCATATCTGTGGAAATAATGTCCTGACCAAATCATTAGAAGGTGTATTCTTGAGAGTGAAATTCTTTCTATCTTAACATTTTGTCATAGTTATGCTTGTGGGGATCATATTGGTCCTAAAAGAACAGCCTATAAAATTTTAGAATGCGGATTTTTTTGGCCTACATTGTTTAAGGATGCTTATGAATTTTATAAAACATGTGAAAATTATCAAAATACTGGAGGACTAGGTCCTAGAAATGAAATGCCACAAACTCCTATCATTGCATGTGAAAATTTTGATGTTTGGGGTTTTGATTTCATGGGTCCTTTTCCATCATCTTTTGGTTTCAAATATATTCTCATTGTTGTTGATTATATGTCAAAATGGGTGCAGACAAAAGCCACCGGTACTGACGAAACTAAAGTTGTTGTAGAATTTCTTTGGATTAACATTTTTGCAAGATTTAGCTTGCCAAAAGCTATAATAAACGACAAAGGTTCACACTTCTGCAACAAAATGGTAGAAACATTGTTAAAGAAAGATCATGTGACACATCGAATCTCTATAACGTATCATCCACAAAAAATGGTCAAGCCGAAATATCCAATCGAGAAATCAAATCAATTCTGGAAAAGATGGTGAAACCGATAAGAAAAGATTGGAGCTTACAGCTTTGGGCTTATCGCACAACTTTCAAAACTCCAATTGGTATGTCACCATATCTTTTGGTCTACGGTAAGCCTTGTCATCTTTTGGTTGAATTGGAACATAAAGCTTTTTAGGCTGTAAAGAAATGTAACATAGAGTGAAATGAAATTGGAAGGCATAGAAAACTCCAATTACAAGAACTTGAAGAAATAACAAATGATGCTTTTGAAACTGCATTGAGATATAAAGATCGAACTAAGGCAATTCATGATAAGTTCATTCTTAGAAAGAGTTTTGAAATCAGCCAAAAAGTTTTATTATACCATTCTCGCTTCAAGCTGTTTCAAGGGAAATTAAGGTTGAGATGGATTGGCCCATTTATTGTAACTAATGTGTTTTCTCATGGTGCAGTAGAGATTAAGAGTGAGAAAATAGGATAAATGTGGAAGGTGAATGGACACCATCTCAAACCTTTTTACGAAGGACACTGTGTGTGAAACCTAGAAGTGGTAGATCTTACCATTCCAAGTTATGAAGTCTGAAAGAATGGAATTTTATCACTTGGGAAATGCCCAAGTGTTGTACATAAGTTTTCCTTATCTCATACTATGTGATTATTATATAGGGTGTAGTAATGATTTTTTACCATATTTATATGTGTGTACAAGTATATATTATGTACATTTGTACTTCTTTACTAAAAAAAACACGGGGGCACCATATTACCAAAACACGCCCCGTGTTTTTCTATAAGAAACATTCAAAAATACCACTGGGGGCCAGTGTTTATTTAACACGGCCCGTGTTTTTATATCAGGAAATTTTTTAGAAATTCCAGAAACATTTCAAAAGAATGCAGAAGGTCTTTATTTCCCAAATACGGACCGTGTTTTTCTATCAGTCATTTTTTCCCAATTCCCGAGGCTTTCCAAAATAACATGGGGGGTTCGTGTTTCCTAAACACGAACCGTATTTTTCTATCAAGAATTTTTCCCGTGTACCAGAGATTTGAAAAATAAACACGGGGGTACTGTATTTCGGAAACACGATATGCGTTTCTTGAAAACCTGCCTATTTCTACCCATGTTTTTAGATCCTCAAAACACGATCCCCTTCCTCCTTCGACACTATCTCTGCTACTGCGATAAACTACCATCTCTCCCCCATTTTTTTTGCAAACTCTTTCGTTTCCTTACATTCTCACTCTCATTCATCATCCCTACCACTACTCCATCCATAGTTTGGTCTCTCAATATCTTTCTATTGCTCATATTCCTGAAACGTTGAAAAAACACTAACTTCAAACCCTAAATTCAATTCTTGCTACAATCATCCAGATTTAAGCGAATTACCTTAGGGATTTTGTTTAATTTGACTTTCCTAAGCATTATCAATCTTCATTCTGTAATTTCATTCATCAATATTCACTGTCCTATGGTATGTACCCTATTTCACCAAATTTTCCAAACTTGTTGATTCTACACTTGTTGTTACAATTATGCAAAATACCTATTTGTCTAAAGACAAATTTATAACATAACATTTGCATTTTTTTTGTTGAATTTATTACCAAACTTACACTGTACATCAATGTTGATTTACTACAAGTTTAGGGCACATATTATGCAAATGTTCAAAGTTGCAATTTTTTTGCAAATTGAAATACATTCTTGGTAAATTAGGGGTATATGCTGAATTCATTATTGTAAGATGAAATTCTTTATCCCTGCAAATTGTGAATGTGGGTATGCTTATGAATGATGCATCTCATGCCAATAACTTCATGGAAAATAATTTACTGAATTGAATGTCATGTATCACAATATTTGTTACATGAAATATATATTTGACAATTCTGTTCATGTGATACATTGGAAATGAAGAACAAACAAAATTTTATTACCTTCTAACCCACTATCCTTACTAATGTCTGTGTGTTTTATAGATGACACCCAAAAAGAAACAACGGACCAAGGGGGAATATTCAAGACCTCGATCATCACCAAATCAACAACGGAACCGAAGAAATTGGCCAAATGAACTAGGTATCATATTTAACACTCTAGAACAATAACAAAGGTACGACTATTTATCTCAAAGACGTATTATTGGAACTAGGTATTTGGATGATGGTTGTCTAAATACTTTAGGAATACATGCACAAGTGATGCAATTGCTACGGAATGTAGGTTTACACAATTTTGTCTATTGTACTAATCATACATATAGGCGTTTGACATTAGAATTTCTCAGTACCTTTGAATTATATGCTGATGTTAGTGATTACCCAAATGAGCAAGGGTATACTTGTTTTTTCCTTTTTAATGAGGATAGACAACTATCCCTGCATGAACTAGCACATATTTTTATGTTGCCTTTGGGGGGCCATTGTATCATATTTCCTTGGTTTAATGTGAATAATTTCTTTTCTAAAATTGGTGATATCTCCAATATGCCCACCCCTGATACTTTTCAAATATCTGAAGCTAAGGCTTCCAGGATGTTCAATCTAGTCTTCAGATATTTACAAAGACTCTTAGCTACCACTGTTTTTGGGAGGGGGATAGTACAGGGGTTGTTCACGCCATTGAGATTTATTTCATCAATGCTATGCTAGATCCTACTCGACTTGACACTGCTTATTTTCTAGCTAAGAAGTTTCAAAGGGTAGGCAATTCTAAACATGGCAATATTGTCATTGGTGGTTTAATTACAACTATTTGTTTAAGTTTGGACATACCTCTTCCCAATGATATGCCCGTAGAAGCTATGAGCACTCGTATCGATATTGAACATTGCCGTCTTATGCATCTTATCGAGCATAGGGGCAATGCGTGGTATCTTTCATACCAAGGCCATGCTCATTTTCCTCTACCAAACCCTGCCAGAACCGACCCTTTCAACCCACGGAATTGGCAACCATTTGATGACGATGATGCTCCTACTCCTCTTACCATTAAACATCCAAGCCCTCCTAGTGGTGACCATACATCACTGCCTCCCCCACCTTATTCACAAGCCGGTTCCTCTTCCTCTTCTACTTATATCCCCAAATGGCATCTCTAATTTCAACCCCAAGACTATTCCCAATTGGATTCCATATGCCAAAATCAAGTTCAAATGATGGAGATGATGAAATCTCTTTACGAGTTTCATCTCAAACATCGAGACCCCCACCACCTCCTTCATAAATCTGATTCCTAATCTCTTTTTCTTGGGTTAGTTCATTGGGGACAATGAACAAGATAAGCAGGGGGTGTGCTTGGGTGCTTGTGATAATTTTTTAAGTTAGGATTAATTTGGTTAAGTTAAGATAGTCTTTGTGGGTGTTATGTGCATATATATGTAGTTTTATTTATTCTGTTTTATTTATTTCTTTCTCTTTTGTTGTACCTGTTTTATTTAGGTAAGTTGTGTTCTAAGTAGATAATCTTGTGTTGGTTGTTTGGTTCATCTTGAAACAAGAGTGTTAGATTTGAGTTATCCATTCATGGAGTAAAACAAATAATGGGACTGAATAATTTTCACAAAGGATATTTTAAAATCATATTAACTGATTTGATCACCATCTTCCAAAACCTTAAAAACAGAAATTGAGAATGTGATATTAGTGAAGGAAAGAAAGTTAGAATGGTTAGGAATCAATCCATGTATTGAATATGAATGAGATGAAATGAAACTAACAATTGGTAGATACACCATTGTGAACGCTTAAGCCTAATCATTGGATACATTGTTTATCCATAATATATTTTCCTTTTTTGTGTATTCTCTAATGATATGTGAAACTAGAATTTGCCATTAATCTATACATATATATTTTACTTCTCTAGTTGGTAGAGTCTAGCCACAATCCCAAAATTCTATCTCACCTTAGAACCCTAGCCCCATTAGAACCAAATTTAAGACCTTTTGATTCTTATATACTTTAGTTCTTTTCAGCGGTAGCGAATTGAGAATAATGGCAAACATATGGGCGTTCATTATCATTTGGAGAAGTTTTGATAGTAAACACAACACACCATACACACATAAGAGTGAGTGTTTTCACGTACCGAAAGTAAGAATCTGCCAATTTAAATTTCATTAATCTTAATCTAACTTTGCTTTGTGAGATACTAACTATATTAACTTTCATTCCCTATCCATTTGAGCATTTGATAAGACTGTTTGTAAGATGAGTTAGATGTGTGATCCAAAATATTTTCATCATTGTGATTTTATGATTTATAAGTGTTTTAAGTCCCAATGCATTGTTTAGCTTTGTGAATGAATAATTCTAATCTTACAATTCTTGTAATCCGTGAATTATCTTACTTTCATTTCTTGATGTATTCATGTGCATGTTGTGATGTTGCTTGAGGAAAAGCAATGATTTAAACATGGGGGAATTTGATAGATGGAATTTATAGATTATTTTCATGCATAAAAATGTCATATATCCCTTATTAATTTTATAAGATTTAATCTTTTCTTCGAGTTTTTCTCTTTTGAATAGATTTTACAAGAAAAGATAAAATTAAATAAATTCAAAGGAGAAATTAATGAAAATAAGAAATCAAGCAAATAACACATCAAGAAACATTGAATAAAGGGGAGAAAAGTTGAAAATGAAGCAAATACACCAAGACAAGTTGTGCTGAAATTTTAAGGGAAGAATAGTGAAAAAGCCAAGAACACGGCACCCCCGTGTTTCCTAAACACAGGCCGTGCTAAAATCTTAGGCTTATATTCAGAATCAAGAATTTGGCAGAGAATTTGGAGAAAAACACGGAGGTCCCGTGTTTCCTAAACACAGACCGTGTTTTTTTAAATTTGTAACCGCTCACATGACCTATTTTCTGATATATTCTCTATCAATTCGAGGTTCGAAAATCAGTTTTTTATTCGAAATATTTAAATGTATTCTCTTTTTCTGTTCCCTCTAGAATATACATGTATTTCACAATTCCAACTTCCTTTATCTTTCTTGTATTCTATTGAACAATGGACGGTTTGCAATTCAAGTGATAAGTCCTTCTCTATTTCTTTATCAATTGTAAGTTCTACATTTTGATTGAATGCAATTAAAGTTTCTACAATTGTGTTTTCATTTCTCTTGCTTTTAGAGTGTTGTTTTTATTATAAAGTGTTGTTTGTATTAATTACAAGTTATTGCATGTCATAGTGTGATTTCCAAGTACGATGTTAGAGTAAATAAAACAGGGTAGGATGATTTGAGGATGGAATTATGTTTCAAATATAACAACATAATTTGAATGTTTGATTCTAGATGAAATTTAATTGAATTAATGGACAAAATTGAATGATTTCGTATCATAGATTAAGAATTTAAACTAATTAGATTAATCACCTATTTAGTTTAGAACTTAATATCTGCTAAGACAACATAATTAACCTGTAATTGTTAATTAATGTGTCTAGAGTAGCAAGAATATTAATTGTTAATCTTATCCGTTAATTCGTATAATTGCATAATCCGAGCTTATGTGGTTATGATTGTAGTCGACTGCTTTCCATTTATAATTCTGCCATTAATTGAATCTAGTGTTCGTAACCTAGGTTATTAAATGATTAGGTAATAAATTGAGAGCTTATTCAATTTATTAGGATTGAGAGAAAGCAAAGAAATGAATTATTATGAGTTTCTAGAGGTCAACATTAAATCATACAGAATCATTCTTCTTCTTTGAGTATTTGATACCTTGATTTCATCATCAATTCGTTCCTACCCTCATCTATCAAGTAGTGAGCAAAGTTTAATATAGTTTAGATTTAGTATTAAAATTAATGAAATTGTATAACTAGGACTATAACATAAACTACAAAATTAGTGATTAAAAACCATTCCTTGTGGGTTTGACTCCTTCTTACCATTTACTACGTAATTGGGAATTAGGATTTATGTATTAAATTTGTTGTGCATACGACAGCGCATCAATAAGTCTAACTCCCTCACCTTTCTTATTCCAATTGCTAAGACTAAAACTAAAAAATATCCAAAGTAAAATAGTAGAAAAGAGAGATAATACAAAATTATGAGTTATGGATAATATACTGGCTACAACAATGGAAATGAAAATACACCAAGGGACATACGAGTTTGATAGAAAACTGATTGCATCAAAATAGGTGCTCTAAGGTACAATATCAGGTTTTCTTAACTCTTAAACAAAAAAATCCCATTCAGAAAATTGAATATCTCCCCTAGGGCTCTCTTCCTTGTTGCTATATTTCATCTGAAGCCACTCCATACCCTTCATGTAATCACTTACAAAATTAGTATCAGTGTAACTTCCTTGAACTGAGTATATCACAATACCTCACATACACAAAAAATCTAAATTCATTCACGAGAACAAAGCACGTACCATAATCACATGCAATACTCATAGGATAGTGTATAAACATCAAGCCTCAAGCTCAATGTTATTACATACTAGTTTACTTCACATTATCTCAAGGTACAATAGACGTATTCGATTAATAAAATAATTTCCAAAGGTAGGGTATTGAGTTAAATACCGAATAAATACAAGAAAATCAATTCCAACAACAAAGGTACAGTAGTGAGGCAACTAGAAAACTAGCAAATCAAAGTTAAATCCAAATAAAACACAATACCCTTACTCTCAAACCTAGGGACACAGTGATACGCATGGTCATACTAGAGTAAAAAGGCAACATAGTATTCTCCAACCTCGATCAACTACTACTTAAGTATCGATACCCTCTATTGGGCCCATAGGTCATATATAGAGTAGACTAGGTCCTTAATGGTACACAAATTGAGGGTTAATACCTCATCTCTAGGGTAGAAAATCCGGAGAGCAACTATTCCCAACTTGAGGCCATTCACATTAAATATTACTATTTTGTGAGGTGATCACAAATATTACATAATGTAAAACAATTGCCATTTCCATAATTAACCATTTTCTTTTTATTTCCATTTTTAAGGTGTACCTTAAGGTCTTTGGTCTATTTCAAAGATAAAGTTAACCTTAAATTCAACCTATCAAAAGTTTAAGGCATCATAATATATAATTATTCACAAAAGATACATTATGTCAAAAATTACCATAATGCCCGTGAAATCCTAATTTCATCATTTTATTCCTTTTCGTGAAAAATATTAATATTAGGAGAAATTTTTCATGAAATGGCTAAAAGATAATAATTTACATTATTTTAGCACGTTGGTAATATTTGTGATCTAGCGATTGACCATGGTTTTAACTTTTCATGCTTTTAGTAAGTTGTGCTCACAAACCCTTATCTTGCATTCCTCTTGTATCAAATTTTCTATGCAACATATATATTTAAAGAATAATAGGATATTTATTAGGGTATTTTTCCACTATGGTGCATTTAAATAAACATTTCTAACCCTAGAACATGGTAATAACGATTATCATATTCTAACCCAAATCATGCTTTCATGTTCTGTACTAGTTATAACAACCCTAGCTATCGTGAAATATTAAAAAAAGATATTTATCATGGAATTTAAATCATAACAATAATGAAAACCAAAATAAACCATAGAAATGATGACATAAATCATATAACATATTACTCATGTAAATAACTTAAATTACAGCAATTGTACATACCATTTATTTAATATGTAATCATTTTATCATGCATGTCATAATACTTAAAAAATATAAAATCCTAAGACGATTGTAGGTCTAAAAAATCCTATCTTGATCACACATAAATTCTACCATATTATGAGTGATTGGATTTAATTAAATCCAAACATGAAAATAAAGTACAAAACTAACTTCTCTAAGATCCTCAAGGATTATCTAGGAAATTAACACCAAATATAACGTGTATTAGCATAAAATACAATACCAAAATAACTAAAAATTAAATAAACCAACTCAAGAATAACTAAATGGATAATAAAAGGTATAAAGGAAATAAAAAAAAATTATGAAACAAAGGGAGGAGGAATGGTGGATGTGGTCGAGAAGAGGAGGTGAGAGATGATGCTTGAGATAGTTACTAGGGGTATCTTTGGCGGGGATGGATTGTACAAAGGGTAGATTTAGTGGAGAAAGGTGAAACTATATGGAGAGGATCACCATAAGTAATGTAGGAGCAAATAATTAAGAATTGGCTTTCATAATTATGGAACCAATTATACTTTATATGGAAAATATCCCCTATAATTTTGAAGACCAACGGATGGTTACATTGGTAGAAACGCACCAAATAAGCAACTAAGTATTTACGTGCATGTGGAATGATGACAATGAGCATGGAAATTTTATTTCCAGCATTGGTCGAGCACTATTATTAATTTTATTTATTAATTAATTAAGTAATAAAGTTGGACAATAAATAAAGCATAAAGTTAGCATAAAAGTAGTATAATATATTTTAGCTTGGAATCTATTGAATTATCACTTTTAGCTAAGTGGTAGAATGGCTATAAACAGTCATAGAAGGCCCGATTACAGACATTGAAGTTGAAGATCAATATTGAAGTTTAATACGAGTGAATTATGTGTGAGTTCAATTCAAGTTACTCAAATATGTGTGAACGATTTATCTTGAAAGTTTTAATCTTTTTATTTGTGATAATTAGAGATTAATTCATATCCTTTTCAACTATCCATAACCCATATTTCTCCAGCCATAGTTTTCATCAAAACATCATTCTAGTTCGACCATAATTGAAGCCATAATTTGTTTTACACATTATAAACCCTAAACTACATTTTGACACCCTACACCTTTCATCTAACCAAAAAACACTTATCTTTTCTATTCAAATCACACTCTAACCCTAACCCTAAACCAAAATCTCACCCCTCATCTAAACCCTAACCGTTGAAGCTTAGCATCATCAATATACCATTGCCAAATGCATATGCTAGTTAGTTCACATGATTTGAACCATCATCATCAAGTCAAACCTATTTTGCTCGAATCACCACCACCATATTTTCATGCTATTCAAATGTGTTAAACTCTAATACACCATCACTGAGTCTTATTTGACTTATTATCATCATAACCATAGTATAGTCTCATCAATTTAAGAAATCCATCCTTCCACACACAATAATTTTGGTATCAAAGAATAAGTTAGTTGTATTGCACTTAAGATTCAATATTTCTTTCAAGATTCTTCAAGATTCATAAAAAAAGTGTTCCATATTCTAGACTATCCAAGAATTCATTAAAAAAACATAACAGGAGTGAGTACTTATGGGTGTCTTTGGGAGAGTTATATTCGGTTGATAAGGATAAAAAATGGAGAACCAAGGAGAGGACATGGTGGATATTCTTATGACCTTGATGGATGAAATCAAGGAGATAAAATTCCATGTGGGGAGAATATAAGCTTCCCAGGCCCACGAGTCCCATGTGCAGCCACAACATTGAAGGGCACAAGTAGAGGAAGGGCACGTGAGAAGGGCACAAAATTGGGTGGAAGAAGAAGAAGAGAGTTTGGAAATTATGTAAGGCCTCGTCACACTTTGAGGAAAACTTTTGAAGAATTAAAAAAAGGAATCCTCTATGATCTTCCCAACTTTGAAGATAATCTCGACCCATAATCGTTTCTCAAATTTTAGAAAATTGTTGACTCTATTTTTGAGTATAAGGAAGTTAATGATGAGAAACAGTGCTGAATAGTGATATTAGAGTTTAAAAAATTCTCTAAAGTGTGGTACAATAATTTAAAAAGGAGATGGGAAAAGGAAGGAAATATAAAGATTAAGTCATGTAAACAATTTGTGCTTGGGGAATACGAGAATTTTTTTAAAAGAAAATAACTACATTGAGGCAATGGCTACATAGAGTTGAGGAATATATTTAGGAGTTTGAAAGGTTAGCTCTTGTATGTGATGTCCAAGAATGAGCAAAAAAATGGCGTACACGATTCATCGGGTGTTTAAATATGAATCTTAGGGAGAAGGTAGAGGTGTACCCTTATGAAGTGTTTGAAGACCTAGTCAATTTAGCCATCAACTTCAAGACAGAGATGAAGAGGACAAAGCCACCAAGAAAGTTAACCAATGCTCCATATGGTTCAACTTTCAAGGGTGTGTTGAAGCCACCAATTTCTCAATCTGCAAACCAAGATAATGTTAGAAGGTTCACATATGAAGAAAAGGGAAAAAATCAAGTGGTTGATAAGGTGAAAAAGCAATGCTTCAAATGTAGAGGTTATGGCAACTTTTCTCTTGATTATCCAAACCAAAGCGCATTAACGTTGAAGCAGATAGAAAATATGGAGGCTTGTGAAGAGAATGAATACCTTGATGAAAACTTCGAAGAGGAAAGTGATAGTCTAGAGTATGCTTTGGAAGAAGGCCAAGTGGATTGCTACGTGTTGCAAAAGGTGATCCAAGTATAACCACAACCTAAACTTACTCAACAGGAGAAGATTTTCAAGGCCAAGTATAGAGTTAGTCATAAAGTGTGTGAAGTCATCATTGATAGTGGCTCATGCACTAATGTGGCTAGTGAGAAAATGGTGAAAAATCTCAGTTTGGGGACCAAGGGTCATCCAAGACCATATTCACTCTAAAGGCTCAACAAAGATAAAGGTGTAAAGGTAACCAAACAAAATCTTATCTTTTTTAAGATTGAAAATTATTTTTGTGATGCATGATGCGATATTCTACCTATGGATGCTTATCACATTTTATTGGGGAGGTTGTGGCAATTTGATAGGAAGGTTTTGCATGGCGGGGTCCTTAATGAGTATGTGGTATGCAAGGGTTCAAGGAAGTTTATACTAAAACCTAATTTAGATGGGGATGATTCGGTTTTGAGGAGTGAAAAGAGAGGAAAAAAGAAGAAGATAGAAGTTAAGTGTAGGAAAGGAAAAAAGAAGATTAATATGGAGTTGTTGATCCTTAAGAATTGTGAGATAAATGAAGTAATTAAAGATGAGGAGATATGCCATGTGTTAGTGGTAAAGGAGGTCCAACGAAGGGAGAATGCTAATATGGATCCGAAATTGCAACAAGTATTGAAAGAGTATGCCAATGTTTTTCTAGAAGAGTTACCAAGTGGGCTAGATCCTTTGAGAGGTATTGAGCATACTTTTAATCTTATGCCAGGAGTTCCATTACTGAACAAGCCAAATTATAGGTGCAATCCAGAGGAGGCTAAGGAGCTACAAAAATAAGTGTAAGAGTTGTTGGATACACTACAACAAACTGGCACATTAACGACCAATTTAGCGTCCAATTTTTTTTTGGTCGTTATTGATATATTATTAACGACCACCATTAAAAGTCGTTGTTATTGGTATATCTATTACGACTAATATAATTTTTGGTCGTTAATCATTACTTTATTGGTCGCTAAAATTATTTAAGTCTCATATATATGTTTTATGATAAAAAAATTTTAAAATTTTTAAAACCCAAAAAAAAATGATGAAAAAAAAAACAGTTAAACCCCCTCAAATCCTCAAAATTTCAAAAAAAAAAACCCAAAATCCCTCCCCAGCGCCCCACCCCCTACCTTATTTTCAGTTCTCCTCTAGAGCTTCGACCAAACAGCTCTTGGCTTCTGCCTTACCCCCGACCCCTTGCCCCTGTCGCACCACCACACCAGCCAAACACTTCTTGCTCTGCATCTTCGACCCAGGCCGCACCACCACACCAGCCACCGCTGCTCGAGCACACCACCAGCCCTCCTCTCGTCGTCGTCATCCTCCAGCGCAGTAGCAGCGAGCATCAGCAGCACCCGCTAGCAACGCACGAAGGCAGCAGCGGTGCGGCACCACCCGTCAACCTCCGGCGCCGCTCGGCACCGTCGAGTGGTCCTTGGCCACCGGCGAAGCTCCAGCAGCCCTCATCCTCTCCAATTTCGCAGCAATTCATTTTGTATAAATACTCAAACCCTAACTTCAGTTTTGATTAATTTTGAATGAATTAACTTATAATAAGATAAATTAGTTGTTTAATTATATATAGATGTGCTGTATGAGTGATTTGGAATGGTTAATTGTATTAGTTGTAGTTGATTTGTAAAAATTGAATTTGTGACCTGGTTATATCCGGATTTGTTGGTTTTATCCGATTAAGCTATTTTAGATAAATTGAATTTACAATATGCTTTAAAATATAATTAATTTCATTTTAGAACTATCAATTTGAAAATTTTGTGCAAAATTAATCGAAATTGGATTCTTAGGTCAAAATTCTTGCGGATTTAAATTAGATTGTGTAATCGAGTTATTTTATTCAATTGTTTATATAATTTTCATTAGATTATGTTTAATTTCATTGTCGATCCGTCAATTTAAATATTTAGCAAGATTTGAGCGGATTTGTAGTCCGAGCTAAAAAACCCTAATTATGTTAAATTGGATCTTTTCTTTATTGTTTTAATCAATTGAGTATACAATGTATGTTATCTTGATTGCCATGGCATAAGAATATGAGTTGTGGGTATGTACAACTTAATGTGGTGGTATTGTTTTGGTTGTTCCACATAATATGTTTTACATCAACTTAAAACACTATAGTGACATGGATGTAATGTTTAGTATAGATAATATGTGACTAAGTTTGGTGTAAGCTTAAAAAATTGTCATTATATGGATAATATATATTGTGTCAGTAGAAACAAAGTTATAATTTGATAAGTTAGTGTAAGCTAGAACCTACTTTTGATAATCACTTTAATGTCATCTTAAAATAGTGTTGGTAACAATTATTTAAGGTCTAAGTATTTGGGTATACGTATGATGAGGATGATATATGGAGGAATCAGTACAAATTAACTAAATTCTTAGGGGTGTATTAGGGATTTTACTACTATAAAGGGAATCCTTAAATCTTTTATTGTGATCTATGGATATTTTTTGCTTATGTGCCTTATAGTAAGTATATATGAAAGCATGATAAATACAATTATTAAGGTCATGAGATAGATATGTCTTCTTCAAATATGAAATGTTTTTAAGTGTATATAGAGGTTATATCTTACTAAGTACCTTACTATACAGATGCATTTGTGGAGTTGTATTGACTTTGGCTTATTTGGAGGAGTAGTTAGTGATGTTTTTCAAGTTGTAAAATTTTTGTTGAAGCTTTTGATTGGGATAGTGATGATAGCCTAGGCTTTTTGAATTTTAATTTCCTTAACTACTTGCTCATTTATCTATGTTCTTTCTCTTCATTATATACAATTATATTCATCACTACCCTATCATTATCTTATTTATTAAAGGTTTTATTATTGTAAAATTTTGGATCTACTACACTTAGCCTTGCATGGGGCATTGAATTAGATGAATGATCACACCTCTCTTCATGTTTTATGCAGTAATTTCACCTCCATTCCCTTATTTTTCTTCCTCATGTATCATTAGAACAAAATTTTCAATTATGGGAAAAAGGTCTTGATGTGGTTTTATGAAAGTAAACGGAAGATTGTATGAGAAACTATCACCCACGAATTAATGCAAAAGATATGAAGGTTGTATCTCATTTGGTACTACTTTCTCCCTGGCATGATCCATTCCCTTTAGGTTTTATGTTGTCTTCATAAATTATATAGCAATAGTCTTGGTGTATGATTACTCTATTTCCGTTTGCTATGCTGATTTGCTAAACTTGGAATTATTAGATGTTACGCCCGCCTCGACCCTAGGGTTGTTAACTGCCGGAAGAAGAAATGTGGACACAGCAATCAGGTTTGATTCTGCATCTTTGTTGTACTTGAGATATGTTGAGAATAAGTGCATGGGGTGTTTGAAATATATCTACTTGTTTTGTTGTTCTTTCTGCAATTGTAGATTATCCTGTCTTACATGTTTTTATCTTGGAAGTCTGAGCTACATGTACCAGGAGAAGAGTGTTTTTTTGATACTCTGCATATCTTGTCTAGCCAAAGTGGCTGTAGCTATATAAATCATTAGAAGTTAACTGGCCGGTCGTTGTGAACTTAGTCAGCGATCTTGCTTACCGAACTTCTCACATAGATAATTGTTCTTTTATTCTACTTTGTAGTATCTTGGCTAGTAAGGAATTTGGGAAGTTGGAGAGGAGATGTCATAAGAATTTAGTCATGTTAGATTTATGGATGTTTGTACTTGCTGGTGGTGTATAATTTGTTATTGTTAGGCCTTTGTCATGTTTTTGAAAATTTAAGAATGACACAAAATTATTCTAGTTCTATGGATTATGCAATATTGTTAACTATCTATTGGCTCGTAGTAATCTACTAAATGTATTCATACGAATTTATAGTGGATGAACTGGAATATAATATAGTAAGCACTTATGGTTACAAGCAGAGGAAAAAGGAAAACTATGTAAACAATCATAATGTGCACGTGCAAGAAGAAAGGATGAAATATTAGGGGATAAAAGAAGCTTGCGTATCTTAATCCTGTGATCTTTGTTTCAACCCTCTGTTAATTCTGACATTGTTATTCATCATCTTTTGGGGTACTGCAGGATGGGCATTTCTTGATTACCAAGGATTTCTGGTTTCGTGGCTGCTCCTATATCCTGTAAAGTTGGGTTCTTGGGCTGCTGGAAGTTCTTTTCTTGTTGTGTGTTCCCTCGCACCCCATGGTTGAGGATAGAGACTAAGGTAGAACAAAACAGGGGGAGGGGCTAGGAGATGCAGAGATACAGAGAGAGAGCCGATTGCAGTAGGAGTGGAAGAATTAGCTTTATCATTTAATTCCCCAAATCTGATTTTTCTAAAAATTGGAAAGTATCTTTCCAAATTAATAAAACTAAAAAATTGGAAAGCTGGACATTATAGTAATATTTTTCTAAGTTAATATGCAGAATTTCTAATTTCTAATAACAATAATAACTAAATGTGATGCTATTTAAAGGTCTTTAGTTTTGTTGCTTGTGCCCCAACCAATTCACAGAACAGAATAGGTTGTTGGTATTTAATGGTTTTTAGTTTTGTTGCTTGTGCCCCAACCAATTCACATAACAGAATGGGTTGTTGGTATTTAAGGGTCTTTAGTTTTGTTCTATATATAATTAAAATTAGCCAAAAAATAGGCAATATGGCACCATGTGCATGAAAATTGAAATACAGTGGGATTTGGTCCAATAAAAGTTTGACCAGGGTACAAAGAAAGAGAAAATGAGAAGTAAAGGAAAAATGAATAAAGGTAATGATGATGCATGATTTAGGTTGTCGTAGTAGAGCACATTTAATAAGTTCGGATGTTATTGAATCATATTTATTTCCATTTTCATTATTTTCCTTGTATTTGGAGATTTCATTTTATATATCTGATTTCATGAATTGCTGTCATTGTTTATTATTCGGCGTAATGTTTTTCTTTTATTTTGATATCATATGTCATTGTTTATTTGATACTTATATTAATTATTATTTTTTATATTTCTATTGTTGCAGATCCAATTTATTTTAATAAATTTACCAAGTCTATTGTATCCAATGGATAGAATGATTAATTCTTAAGCGGCTGCTAATCATGATATTTTTGTAATGCAACGACATATTGTAGCTCTTTTGTAATATATTTATATTTGATCATAGCCAAAAATTGTACCGGACATTTGATACAAATTATTTGTATGAATATTTAGTTGAATGTTTAATTATAAACAGATATTTAGAAAATTATATCTATTTGTTAGAATGAATATATATGTATGCAGGTACAGGATTTGAAAATATCAAAATGGATATATATACATACATACAGGTTGAAGTCTTGAGAAGATTGAAATGGATATATGTACGCATGCATGAACAGGTCTTCAAAAGATTGAAATGGATATATGTATATCCATATAGGTGCAGGGTTGTAGATGAATATTGAAATGTTGATTATATATATTATTGAATACATAATTATGCCATTTGCGACCAATAAATTATGTCGCAAATAATGAATGAATTTTAGTATTGACGGAAAAATTAATCGTTATTGGTGTAATACTTTTTTAATTACGATAAAAAAAATTGGTCGTTAATATTATTTACGACAGTGTATTTTATTCATCGTTATTATTTTTAACGACCAACATCATAAGTTGTCGCTATTACTTTTAGCGACCAACGTCATAAGTTGTCGTTATTACTTTCAGCGACCAACATTTTGTTTCGTCGTTATTACCTTTAGTGACGAAAATTATACGTCGTTGCTATTGCATTAGCGACCAACATAATATGTAGTCGTTATTGCTTTAACGACCAAAAAATTTCAGTTGGTCATTAAAGCCTTTAATGAGGGAGCAATAACGACCACTGACGACCAACAAAATTTTTGGTCGTTATTAGCTTTAACGACCAAAATTTGGCCATTAACGACGAAATTTGTTGGTCGTTAAAAACCTCATTTCTAGTAGTGATAGAGCCTATTTTCAAGAGAATACGAGTCCATGTATAGTTCCAACTTTATTGGTGCCTAAGAAGGATGGTACGTGGAGGATGTGTATTGATTAGAGAGCAATCAATGCCCTCAAAATCAAGTATAGATTTTCGATGCCAAGATTGGATGACATGTTAGATAAGTTTCATGGTGTAATGTTGTTCTCGAAGATTTATCATAGAAGCGGTTATCATCAAATGAGGATAAGGGAAGGGGACGAGTGGAAGACATCATTAAAGACTAAGTATGGGTGGTATGGGTGGTATGAGTGGTTGGTGATGCCATTTGGGCTAGTAATACACCTAGTTCCTTCATGAGGTTGATGAAGGAGGTACTTAGACCCTTCCTTTGAGTCTTTGTTGTTATATACCTTGATGATATATTGGTATATAGCAAGAGTGAGTTCCAACACATACAAGACATAAAGAGGATATTTGGTAAGCTGAAAGAGATAAAGCTCTATGGTATGATGGAGAACTATGATTTCATGATGGAGAGTGTGATTTTTCTTGGTTATATTTTGAGTGCAAATGGTATTTGAGTTGATCTATCAACCGTGGATGCTATATAAATGTGGCCTATTCCTACTAATTTCCATGAAGTTTCCATGGTTTGGCCTCATTCTATAGGAGGTTCATTAAAGAATTATCTACCATTGTAGCACCTATCACACAGTTGATGAAGAAAGGAGAGTTTCATTAGAATGATCAAAGGACAAGGGCTTTTGAAGATTTGAAGACAAAGCTCTCAAATACACCATTATTATCTTTACCTTGTTTCGATAAATTATTTGAAGTAACTTGTGATGCTAGTGGTGTAGGCATTGAGGGTGTTCTCTCACAAGAAAGAAAACCAATTTATTTCTTAAGTGAGAAGCTGAATGGCACAATAATCACCTATTCGACCTTCACTAAAGAGTTCTATTCTATTGTGCGTTGTTTGGAGACATGGAGTCATTAATTGAGACCCAAGCCTTTTATACTTCATTTGCATCATGAGAGATTTAATTATTTGCATGGTTAAAAGAAGGTGAGTCCAAGACATGCTAAGTGGATAAGCTTCTTGAAACATTTGTGTTCTCTAGAAGGCATTTGAATGGCAAAGAAAATGTTGTGGCAGATGCATTATGATGTGGATCAAGGTGGAGAAGAAATGCAGGATCTATTCTACTTTGATTATGTCGATCAACATTGGAAGTTGAAGGAAAGAAGGTTGGTTTAATGTAGGTTATACTCGATGTGTATGCAAATGTATCGTTGGCTATTTTGAATGATACAAATCATTCGAAGGCTAAAATGAAGAAGGATAACCTCGGGTTTTCCTTGATCGAAATAGACGTAAAAGAGAGGATAAACGCAGGCCTAGCTGTGTAAATTCTATGTTAAAAAAATCTATATTCCATTCCATCTATTATGCGTGTACAAGAGATATATATATAGGAAGCGTAGTCAGTGGCCAACATAGCTTAAACCAGCTGAATATTCTCCTTAATTCAAGCTAAATTTACCTTACTTGAATTAATCCTATATAATACCTTAACTTAATCATAATATCATCATCTAAATGATATTAATGACTAACATTACAAAGCCACACAATCAACTATGGTACATACATGAAATTACATCAAAACCCTAACTTACATAAAATGCACTTAGGGTTTACTGCAAGTTTAATATAACTAATGATAATTATCACCATATCTTGTTGTAGTGTCATCCCATGTATCCCATAGCCTTGTATGCTTTTAATTTTTGTACACTTTAAGTCTGTTTGGCATATTAATATCTTCTCCTTGCAAATATGTAATATACTAGTAAGAATATCTTGAATAATTTTCAATACCAAGCATCGACATGTTATCAAGAATATTAAATGTGATTGGCTCTAATATTAAGAAAGCTAATTCTTCCTTACCTTGAGAATCAATAGGAATATGAGAATCAATAGATGCTATTGCATCATTCTCCCCAAGTTGAGAAGAATTTGCCCTCAAATTTTCATCAGTATAATATGGAGACAAATCACCAACATTAAAAGTTCTTGTAATTCCACCATAATGGTCGGGAAGTTAAAGTTCATAAGCATTATCCCCAAACTTTCTTAGTATTTTCAAAGGACCACCAGCTCTTGGCATTAGTTTATTTTTACGTACATTAGAAAATCTTTATTTACGCAAATGTAACAAAACTAAGTCACTAGGAGAAAATACATGTGGGTTTCTATGCTTATTTGCTTGAGCTTTATACTTGGCATTAGCTTTTCCAATATTAGTTTTGATTTTCTCATGAAGCTGTTGAAATCATTTTACTCTATCATTAGCTTCATAATTTTGTAACTCACCTCTTTTCAAAGGAATCATATTGATTGGCATGTATGAGTTCACTCTATACACCACCTCAAACGGACTAGTTTGAGTAGTACTAGATGGACTATGATTATAAGCAAAATATGCATGAGCTAACTTAATGTCCCAATCTTTAGTACTTTGATTAACTAACCCTCTTAATAATGTACCAAGAGTTCTATTAGTTACCTCAATTTGTTGATTATGTAAAGTGCTAAATAATAATTTAGTACCAAACATATTCCATAAATTTTTCCAAAGATAACTCATAAACATGACATCCCTATCTGAGACTATGGTTTTAGGCACACCATGAAGTTTAATAATCTCTTTAAAATACAAGTCAGCAACATGCGTGGCATCATCGGTTTTATTACATGGAATAAAATGAGCCATTTTAGAAATTCTATCTACCACCATAAGAATAGAATCTTTACCACTTTGTGTTCTAGGTAACCCTAGGATAAAGTCCATACTAACTCCTTCCCATGGTTTATCAGGAACTGGTAAAGGTGTGTATAAGCCTTTATGAAAGTAAATCTTACATTTTTAACATGTAGAACATCTACTTATCATAGCTTGTACATTTTTAACCTTTCGTGGCCAATAGAAATTTTCTTGCAATATTTCCATAGTCTTATGTATACCAAAATGTCCTGCAATACTACCTTCATATATTTCTTTGATCAGCAAGTGTCAAATACTAGATCTAGGAATACAAATTCTATTTAGTCTAAATAAAAATCCATCTTGTATGACATAATTTTCATGGTATCCACTCTCTTTACATGCACTAAATATGTCCTTAAAATCCTCATATTTAGGATACAATTCTTTTAACATTTTGAAACCTAAGATTTTTGCATCCATCATAACAAGTAATGTAGATCTATGAGAAAGAGCATCGGCTACTGCATTTTCTTTTCCATCTAAATGTTTGACAGAGAACACAAAGGATTGTAAGAAACTCACCCACTTTGCATGTCTCGGATTAAATTTCTTTTGACTATGTAAGTATTTTAAACATTCATGATCCGAATGTAACACAAAGGGTTTTGGTCTCAGATAATGACTCCATGTCTCTAGACTCCGTATAATGGCAAATAATTCCTTGTCATAAGTTGAATAGTTAAGTTTGGCTCCATTCAGCTTTTCAGAGAAGAATGATATAGGTTTTTTTTCTTGTGAAAGTACTCCTCCTATTCCAACTCCACTAGAATCACAACTTACTTCAAAAAGAAGATTAAAGTTGGGTAAGGATAGAACATGGGCATTACAAAGTTTAGTTTTGAGGGTTTCAAAGACTTAAGTAACTTCTTGTCCCCAATAAAAGTCACCCTTTTTCATGAGTTGTGTAATAGGTGTAGCTATAGTAGAAAAATCCTTAATCAATCTTCTATAGAAGCTAGCTAATCCATGAAAACTTCTAACATCATTAACATTTTTAGGGATAGGCAATTTTTGTATAGCTCTAATCTTATTAGGATTTACTTTATTACTAAAATACCCCAAAACCCTAATTTAGAGAATCATGGACAAATAAGAAATTATTAGGAAAATTAATTAAATAAACTATTTTTATTAAAATAAGAGGGAATTAATTAAGGTAAATAAAGGAGAAATTAATAAATAATTTAAATAGGAAAAATTTGATTATTTTGTTATTAAAATGGAATTTAAGAAAAATCTTTCAAAATCCCTAAATTAACCTAAAAATAGAATTTAATTATTATTTTAATATTAATGTTTTATTAAATATCACAAAATACCCAAAATATATTAATTAAGCAAACCCAACTTTCCTTTCTTTTTTCCTTTTTCTTTTTAACTTTTTCCCCCTCTTTTTCCTTTTCTTTCCTTTCCTTCTCTTCCTTTTTCTCTTTTTTTCCTTGACCTGGGCTGACCCGCTGGCCCAACTCCTCCCCCTCCCCTTGCGCAGCCCAGGGCCCCGCGTCTTCTTTTTCCCCCCCTCTCCTGGCCTCTTTCTTTCTTCTTCTTTTTTTTTCCTGGACTACTGATCCAGCCCGTTCTACATCGTCTTCTACCTCCCGCGCCTGCAACTCCCTCAATTGGTGCCGGGAATTCCGCCACCAACCACACCGCCTAGTTTGGCCATTCCTCCCCTGTAATTCCCCGAAAACTTAGAAAACTTATAATTTAATAAATACCTTTTATTTGAAATAAATTAGATTTTAAAATTATTTAGTTTAATTATTTTATGGATTTTTGAGTATATAAATTTGGATAGGAATATTTGAAAATTATCCTTTTTAAGCCCATATATTTAATTATATTAAATTAAATTATTAAATAAATTTATTATTTAAAATATTAAATCCTATTATTTTATAAATTAAATTATTTTTAAGTTCTCCCATTTTCCTATTTTCTTTTTTCTTTTTTTTTCCCTTCACCTTTTTCTCCTTTTTCCTCCTTTCTTTCTTTTTCCTTTTTTTCTCCTCTTTTGGGCCTCCTGCACCTGACCTACTTCCTCCTCCCCCTGTGCCTGGGCCTCCGGCCCATTCCCTTCCCTCCTCTCCTTCTCCTACGTATAGCCTAGCCCCAGGCCGTCTCTCTTTTCTTTTTTTTTTCCATACCAGACGGACCCTATCCTTTCTTTCCTGCGCCGGTCCGCCCGCTCACACCCCCTCCCCTTCCTTCTTTCTTCTTCCATGCCTGACCACCGTCCTCTTCCATGCTCAAGCACGCCGGCCGCACCTGCAACTGCCATACCCAACCACCGCCTGCCTCCCTGCTACTCCCTCTCTCTCCCCTGTGATTTTCTTTCCTATTTCGAACCAAAATAACCCCTATATCCCCAGCCCGCATGCCTTTTCCCTTTCCCGCTTCTCCCCTTCCCTCTCCCTGCCAATTGACCACCCCTGCCACCCTACTGCACCCCCGATCGGCCACCTACTTCCCCTCTCTCCCTCTTCTTTTTCTTCTCCTCACAAGCATTTCTTGCCCCATTTTTTGAGCCTTACTTTCCCTTCCCCGATTCTTTTCTCTCATTTTCTCCTCCTTCCCATTTTCCTCGGTTTTTGCACCACCGCCACCCTCCGTTGCTTACACCGCTCACTGACCCCCTACACCGCCTTCTTCCACCACCTGCTACTGCCTTGCACTGTCACACCACCCCCTCGAGCCACCTTGCAGTCCCCTTCTCCCCTCCTCTTTTCTCTTCTTTTCCTCCCCATTTTTCTCCCCTATCGACAGCCCACCTGCAACCACTCCGTTCGCCGCCTTCTGGCCACCTCTTCCACCACCCAAACCACCAATCCACACCCTGCCACCTCCTCTACCACCCCTATACCTTGTTTGGTCAAAACAAGCCCCCTCACCCCCTTCATTTTCCTTCTCCCTTTTCCTTCCTTCTTAGCCACGCCCACCTCGAAAACCCCCTTCCCCGCCTCATCTCCGCCGCCCTTGGCAGCCAACAACCTATCCCCAGCCTCCACCTACACACCCTCTTCACTCCTGTACCCTTCCCTTGCCTCCAATCCTCCCCCATATACCTCCTTTACTAGCCTAAAGACCCCAACCCTAACCATCTCCCCCTCCCTTCTACCTCACCACCTTCGAGCCTTTCCCCCTTGTAGCCTGCAAGTGGCTCACGTTGTTCATGTAGCGTGAGCTCCACATTGATTTGGGAATTAAATTGTTTAAATTTTTGAGGTATATTAATAGTTAAGTAAAGTGTATTATTAATTAAGTTTTCAAAAAAAATTTATCCTTTTAATTTCCTACTTCTAATATAATAATTATTGACATTATTTTTTAGGTGTCTATTTTGCTATTTAAAGCTTGAATATTTAACCGAGACATGGATAAGATTCGATTTTTGTGGGAATTAAGGTAATTGTTAAACCCTACTTAAACGCATGGAAAAACGTATGCTAGCACATTAGGGATTTTAGTATGATTTTATGCATGTTATGTGTTTCTTAGTATGATATATATGGTTGCTTATATTGATTGATAAAAAGGAAAACATGCTAGCTTTTGTGCCATGTGTAGAAATGATACTTAAGGAAGGAGTTTGACTATTGATGGAAATGTTAAATGCTTGTCTATGATGTGTTATGTCATTAATGCATGAATAATATTATTGTGAGCCTAAGGGTATTTTAGTAATATGCCTATGTAAGTATGTGATCTAATATATGTAATTACTAACAAATATTATGTTGAATAATGACAAGTTGGTGGAGTTAGATGATAATAATGAAGTACTAATATTAGTATGTTATGTAGTGGTGTTAAATTCATAAAAGTGGTGTAATAAAGGGGTAAAAAGGTAATTTTAGAAGTGAAAGGGTATTTTGGAGTAAAAGGGTAAAATGGTAATTTTTGTAAGTGAAATAAGTTTGGTAATTTTGAAAGAAAAGGCTAAAATGGTAATTTTACAAGTAAAAGGGTATTTTGGTAATTTCGAAAGAGAAGCTTGAAATGATAATTTTATAAGTAAAAGGATAACATTGTAAGTTGTAAGAAAAAGGGGTATTGTGGTAATTTTGGAGGCAAAAAGGCAAAATGGTAATTTTATGATTAAATGGCAAAATGATAATTTTATAAGTAAAGGTGTATTATGGTAATTTTGGGAGTAAAGGGTAAAGTGATAATTTTGGAAGTAAAAGGTAAAATGGTAATTTTGGAAGAGAAGGGTAAAAATGGTAATTTTAAAAGTAAGGGGTACAATAGTAATTTTGGATGTAAAAGGGTATTAGGGTAATTTGCAAGCAAAAGGGTAATATGGTAAATTTGGATGTAAGGGATAAAATGGTAGTTTTATAAATAATAGGATATTATGGTAATTTTGGTAGTAAAGGGGTAAAACGGTAATTTGTGAGTAAAAGGGTAAATTAATAATTATAAATACGAAGAGGGGTAAATTGTTAATTATAATTATGGAGAAGGGTAATTAATAGTTATAAATATGGAGAGGGGTAAATTGATAATTATAATTATGGAGAAGTGCAAATTGGTAATTATAATTAGGGAGAAGGGTAAATTGATAATTATAAATATGGAAAAGGTTAAATAAGTAATTATGATAATGGAGAAGGGTGATTTGGTAATTTAACAAACAGGAGGATAATTTGGTAATTTTCATAATGGATAAGGGTAATTTGGTAATCTAACCAACTAAATGGGAAATATGATAAGTGTAGCAATTATGAGGGGTGAATGGTGATCTAAAAATCATAGGAGATAACTTGGTTGTAATCCCCCAAAATTTTAGAAAACCAATAATTTAATAAATAGCTTTTATTTGAAATAAATTAGCTTTTAAAATTATTTAATTTAATTAATTTATGGATTTTTGAGTATATAAATTTGGATGGGAATATTTAGTAAATTAAAATAGATATTTTGTTATTTTATCATGCTATTTTTATTTAAATAATTTTCCAAACTAATATTTTACTAACCTTATCCTTTTTAAATTAATATATTAGATTATAATGAATTAAATCATTAAATTAAGTAATTTGTCAAGAATATTACATTTTATGATTTTATAAATTATTTTATTTTATTTCCCCTATTTTCTCATTTTCCTTTTTTTTTCCTTCTCCTTTTTCTTCTTTTTTCTCTTTTTTTTTTCCCCTAGACCGGCCGGCTCCCTTCTTTCCTGCGCTGGTCCAACCGTTCTCACCCCCTCCCTTCTTTCTTCTTCCACGCCTGACCACCTGCAAGCTTCAACCACCATTTCTACCATGGTCGAGCACGCCGCCGCCTACACCTGCCGCCACCTACCACCGCACCTACCTCCCTGCTACTTCCTCTCCCTTCCCAATCATTTTCTTTCCCATTTCGAGCCAAACCAGCTCCTGGACCACAGCTCGCATGCCATCTCCCCTTTCCTTCTTCTTCCCTCCCTTTCCCTTGCCAACCGATCACCATCTGCCACCCTTCGTCCTCTCACCAACCAGCCACTGCCCCTCTCTTCTCCCTCTCCTTTTTCTTCATCTCTCTAGCTTCCTTCTGCCCCATTTTCGAGCCCTCTTCTCCTTCCCCGAGCTCCCTCTTCTCTCCTTCCTTCTCCCCCCCCCATTTTTTTCCCGTTTTTGCTCGCCGCCGCTCCAAACGCCGCATTGACCCCTTGCACCGCCTTCTGCCACCATCCCCTACTGCCCTGGACCACCACGCCGCCCCTCGAGCCCTGCACTTCCTCCCTTCTCCACCTCTTCCTTTTTCTCCCCATTTTTCCCCCTTATCGCCAAGCCACCTGCAACCGCCCCGTTCGGCGTCGTCCGATCACCTCTGCTGCCACCCAATCCACCGTTTGACACCCTACAACCCTCTCTACCACCCCCATACCTTACTTTCCCAAAAATAGCCCTTGCACCCCTCCATTTCCCCCCTCTTTTCCTTCCTTCTCAGCCTCTCCACCTCGACCCACCTCAGCAGCCATTTTCGACGCCTTGCTGCCACCGCCTCCGCCACCCTCTGCCACCGTGAAACCATCCCCAGCCACCACCTACACCCCCTCTTCACTCCTGCACCATTCCCTTGCCTTGAAACCTCCTCCATCTACCTTCTTTTCTAGCCTTAAGTCCCTAAATCGAGCCATCTCTCCTCCCTTCTATCTCACCCATTTCGAACCATTTCTCCCCCTTAATCTGCATGAGACTCACGTTGTTCATGCAGCGTGAGCTCCCCCTTTGTTTGAAATTTATTTGGCTAAATTTTGAGGTATATTAATAGTTAGTTAAAGTGTATAATTAGTAAATAAATTTTTTTTATAAAGTTTTATCCTTTAATTTCTTACTTCTAACCTAATAGTTATTGATATTATTTTTAGGTGTTGAGTTGCTATTTAAAGCTTGAATCCTTAACCGGGATGCCGGTAAGGTTTGATTTTTGCGGGATTAAGGTAATCATTAATCCTCACTTAAATGCATGGAAAAATGTATGCTAGCACATTAGGGATTCTAGTATGATTTTATGCATGTTTTGTGTGCCTAGTATGATATATAGATGGTTGTTTATATTGATTGATAATAAAAAAAGGAAAAGTATGATAGCCTTTGTGCCATGTGTAGGTATGATAATTAAGGAAGGAGTTTGATTATTGATGGAAATTTTAAATGCTTGTCTATGATGTATTATGTTGCTAATGCATGATTAATATTATTATCTAAAGGTATTTTAGTGATGTGCTTATGAAGTATGTGAACTAATATATGTAGTTGATAATGAGTATTATGTGAATAATGACAAGTTGGTGGACTTAAATGATAAGAATGAAGTGCTAATATTGGTATTTTATGTATTGGTGGAAAATTTATGAAAGTGGTGTAATAAAGGGGTTAAGTGGAAATTTTATAAGTGAAAAGGGTATTTTGGAAATTTTGTAGTAAAGGGGTATTTTGGTAAACTTGAAAGAAAAGGGGTAAAATGGTGATTTTTTAAGCGAAGGGTATTTTGGTAATTTCAGAAGAAAGGGGTGAAAAGATAATTTATAAGTAAAAGGATAAAATTGTAAGTTGTGAGAAAGAAGGGTGTTATGGTAATTTTGAAGAAAAAGGGCAATATGGTAATTTTACAAGTGAAAAGGGGTATTGTGGTAATTATATAAGTGAGGGGTATTATTGTAATTTTATGGGTAAAGGAAAAGATGGTAGTTTTTCAAGTAAAGGGGCATTATGGTAATTTTGGAGGTAGAGGGGCAAAATAGTAATTTCATAAGTAAATGGTAATATGGTAATTTTATAAGTGAATGGTGAAATGGTAATTTTATAGGTAAGGGGTATTATGGTAATTTTGGGAGTAAAGGGGTAATATGGTAATTTTGGAAAAGAAGGGCAAAATGATAATTTTGTAAGGAAAGATAAAGATGGTAATTTTGGATGTAAAAGGGTAAAATAGTAATTTGTAAAGTAAAAGGAGTCTTATGGTAATTTTATAAATAAAAGGGGTATTGTGGTAATTTTGTAAATAAAAGGATATTATGGTAATTTGGGAGTAAGGGGTGGAAGAGTAATTTTGTAAATAAAAGGATATGATGGTAAATTTGGGAGTAAGGGGTAACTTGGTAATTATGATAACAACGAAAGATAATTTAGTAATTAAATTATGATTATAGAAGGGCAATTAGATAAGTATGAATGTATGATACTAGAGAAGGGTAATTTGGTAAATTAACTAATTAAAGGACATTATGGTAATTTTAATAATGGAGAAGGGCAATATGGTAATTATAATTATGAAGGAGAGTAAATTAATAATTATAATTACGGAGAAGGGTAAATTAATAATCATAAATATGGAGAAGGGTAAAATTAATAATTATAAATACGAAGAAGGATAAATTAACAATTGTAATTATGAAGAAGGGTAATTTAGCATTTATAATAATTGAAAAAGGTAAAATGGCAATTATATTAAGTGAGAGGGGTAAAATGGTATTTATGATAAAGAAGAAGGGTAATTTGGTAATTTAACCAACTAAGGGGCAATTTAGTAATTATGATGATGGAGAAGGGCAATCTGGTAACTTATCCAACTAAAGGGTAAATTGGTAACTGCTTGACCAACTCAAGGGGCAAAATAGTAATTATGATAACAAAGGAGGGTAATTTGGTAATTTATCCAACTCAAGGGTAATTTAGTAAATATAACAAAGGAGAAGGGCAATTCGGTTATCTAACCAACCAAATGGGAAATATGATAAGTGTAGAATTTATGAGGGGTGAATGGTGATTTAAAAAGTGTAGGAGATAATTTGACAACCTAAATTGGATAAGGGGTAATTTGGTAATCATGCAACCTAAAGGGTAATACGGTAGATTGTCAAGTAAGGAAGGGATGACTAGTAATTATATAAGTAAAGGGTAAATAAGTAATTTATACCTAACATGTCATGGTGACTGTGGAATTTCATAATATGATTCAAATAATGCTGATTAGTCAAGTAAGAGTATTTGATAATTAGTATGGCCTTAATGGTTTCTCTGTGATAGCTTGGATAACCGTCTGAATAAGAAACGATTAATGATATCATAACGATTGAAAGTGAATAAGTATCTGATTATTGTGCTTTTCGTGATCACCTTAATTAAGACACTAATACATAAAGTGAAAGACCTCGAGATCGGTAATGGTGACTCTTTAGGGGTCGCTACCCTAAAGACGTGGTTTAGTCCACGATTATTCTAGTATTTGCTGGTGTGCCTTTGTGCCCCAGCCAGGCCCTATATCTTACTCTTTCTAGCTCTACGGACCTAATTAGGGGGTATGCATACTTATGGATTAGGTGTCCTTGTCGGTAGGGTATTGAGTAGCTTTATGCACCAGTACGACCAGGGTACCTTTGCGTCCTTGGGTTCGTGGTTGAAGGGTACTGAGTAGCTTATATGCACAGGTACGACCGGTGTACCTTTGTGCCCCGAGTTCTTGATCTCCCATCCGAGGCAAATAAATAGACTTGTCGTGCTGATTAAGGAAAGGAAAGATACTAATAATGAAAGTGGAATATTAATGAGCTGAGCCTAGTTGACTTATGATATTAAGTACCGATCCACCGGTTATAATAGTGGCCCAGGAGCGTGTTGCCCTGGCAAGTGTTTATGAGTACCGGTCCACTGGATATAATAGTGGCCCAGGAGCGTTGTGCCCTGGATGATGATTTTATATATATACTAGTCCACCGGCAATAAGAGTGGGGGTCTCGAGCTCAATAAAACCAGTTATGTATGTGAATAAAGTTATGGAAAAATACTAATCACTTATAGTGGAACACCATGTGAGTTGGGGCCAGACCGGTCCACCGGCAAATAATAGTAGCCAGGAGCATTTTGCCCTGGAGACCGATCCACCGGCTTATAATAGTGGTTAGGTACGTTCTGCCCTATAAGTGACCGATCCACCAGCTATAATAGTGGGGTTCTCGCACTCACATGGATATAAAATATGAGCTTGATTGAATGATGATGGAATAATGGCTTAAGGCCCGAATGTATCGATTTTACACTATGACATGGCTTAAGGCCCAAAAGTATTGATCGTGAATTATAACTTGTTATATGTGTGATTGTTATGTATGCACCTCTGATTTCATATGTATACAGCTTGCATTATGTGTTGCATTGCGGGCCTGTTTTTAAGTGTGGTATTGAAGGGTTACTCAGTACCGTAGTGGGGCCCCTGCCTATTCAATGGGCAGTGCCCCTTGCAGGTCTATTTAGGTGCTACTCAAGTGGGCTACGGGAAAGAGAGTAAGGAATTATCCAGTACCGTTAGGGTTTTCCTCTTTCTCATTTAAATTCTTGGTTTTAATGTTAATGTTGTTAAAGTAACCATCATTGGTAGATTTTATTCTTGTAAACGAATTGATGCGCTACTCTGATTTATGTATGTTGAATTTCTTTTAAATTGTATTTCATTTTTCTTAGCCTTAGCACTTGGTACTGGAATGACATGAGTGAACCGGTCTGGTACTAAGTGTGGCGGTAATACTCCCAAAGTTCACGGTTTATTTATTTGCTTCCGCTAATTTCCTTTTAATTAACAAACTTTTTCGGTAGTAAATTTTGGGGGAGTTACATTGGTAACCTAAACCGGATAAGGGGTAATTTGGTAATTATGCAACCTGAAGGGTAATAGGGTAATTTGTCAAGTAAGGAAGGGAGGACTTAGCAATTATATAAGTAAGAGGTAAATAAGTAATTTGTACCTAACATGTCGTTGTGATTGTGGAATTTCATAATATGATTCAAATAATGCTGATTAGCAAGGTAAGAGTATTTGAAAATTAGTAAGTATCATGAGAACAAATCCTAATTCGAAATTAGATGAGATTATGATGGCCTTAATGGTTTCTCTGTGATATCTTGGATAACCGTCTGAATAAGAAATGACTTTTGATATCAGAGCTATTGAAAGTCAATATGTATCTAATTATTGTGCTTTTTGTGATCACCTTAATTAAGACACTAATACTTAAAGTGAAAGACCTCGAGATCGCGAATGGTGGCACTTTAGGGGTCGCTACCCTAAAGACGTGGTTTAGCCCACAATTATTTTGGTATTTGCTGGTGTGCCTTTGTGCCCCAGCTAGGCCCTATATCTTACTCTATCTAGCTCTATGGACCTATTTAGGGGGTATGCATACTTATGGATTAGGTGTCCTTTTCGGTAGGGTACTGAGTAGCTTTATGCACCAGTACGACCAGAGTACCTTTGCGTCCCTAGGTTCATGGTTGAAGGGTACTGAGTAGCTAGTATGCACCGGTACGACCATTGTACTTTTGTATCCCGGGTTCTTAATCTCCCGTCTGAGGCAAATAAATAGAATTGTTGTGCTAACTAAAGAAAGGAAAAACACTAATTATGAAAGTGAAAGATTAATGAGCCGGGCCTAATTGACTTATGATATTGAGTACCAATCCACCAGTTATAATAGTGGCCTAGGAGTGTGTTGCCCTAGCAGATGATATTGGGTGCCGGTCCATCGGATATAATAGTGGCCCAGGAGCGTTTTGCCCTAGATGATGATTATATATATCCCGGTCCACCGGCTAAAATAGTGGGGGTCCCAAGCTCAATAAAACAAGAATTGGATGTGAATAAATTATGGAAAGATATTAATCACTTATAGTGGAACACCTTGTGAGTCGGGGCTAGACCGGTGCACCGGCGAATAATAGTGGCTAGGAGCATTCTGCCCTAGAGACAGATCCATCGGCAATAATAGTGGTCAGGAGCGTTCTGCCCTGTATGTATTCCGATCCACCGGCTATAATAGTGGGGTTCCAGCATTCACTTTTATATAACCAGAGAGATGATTGAATAATGATGGACTAATGGCTTAAGGCCCAAAAGTATCGATCGTACCTTATAACTTGTTGATGTGTGGCAGGCTTGTTATATATGTGATTGTTATGTATGCACCTCTCATTACATATGTATATAGCTTGCATTATGTGTCGCATTGCGGGCCTATTTTTAAGTGTGGTATTAAAGGGTTACTCAGTACCATAGTACTAAAGGGTTCCATTTGTGGGGGCCCTGCCTATTCAATGGGTAGTGTCCCTTACATGTTCTTTTTAGGTGTTATTCAAGTGGGCAATGAGAGAGAGCATAAGGAATTATCCGGGTTTGTAGGGTTTCATCTCTTTCCCCTTTTAGCCCTGATTTAAATGTAACTTGTACTTGTATCCACCCTTGGTGGATTCTATCCTCGTAAAAGGTTATTATGCTACTCTGATTTAAGTATGTTGAATTTCTTGTAAATTGTATTTCATTTTTTTTTTAGCCTTAGCACTTGGTACTGGAACGGTATGAGTGAACCGGTCTGGTACTATGTGTGGCGGTAATATCCCCAAAATTCATAGTTTGTTGTTTTGCTTCCGCTAATCTTCTAATAAAATGAAATTTTTCAGTAGTGAATTTAGAGGGTGTTACATCCCCTCTCTTCCTCGTTGAATTACCCACCATTTCGACAGGGCCATTCCTCTCCTCTCCTGCGTGCCATTCCTTCTTCCGTGACAAGAAATGGCCTACGAAGGTAGACCTGCGCCGGCCTATCCTTGTCGACCAGAGCCCCATAACCCTTGTCCCCCTACTCTCCCACTCCCTTTGTCTTTTTCCCTTCCAATCGAGCTATATATAGCCCCCAAAAGCTGCCATAATTGGGTTTTGATTTTGGCAGCCTAGAAACTCAACCCGCGCGCCACCGCTTGATCAGCCCCTCATTTCTCTACTGTCTGCCGTCGTCACCGCCCACTCCGACCACCAAAACTTTCCTTGCACCAGTCTCTATGCAACCCAACCATCCTCCTTCCTTGCCTTGCCCTGCACGAGCCACCCCGACCGTGCAAAGTCACCCTCCTGAACAGCTCACCTCGACCTTGCGCCGCCCCTCGTGCCACTGTTTGCCGCCAGTTCCGCCACTTGTAGCTCCACCTCTACCCCCCAAAACAACCAGGGGACCTTACTCTACCTCCCCACACCTCCATTTACCCCTACTTCCCTCTTCCCTAGCCTCCACATCCATCTCTCCACCACCATTCTTCCTCCACCACCGCCGGCGGCGGCTCCACCACCAAGCCAAGGTGGTCGCCCAACTTCTTAACCCTTAAACTTTGTGTATAAAAGTGTTAATGATTTTAATATTAATAGTATTACTATTAACTATTATTATTATTATTATTATTATTGTTACTACTACTACTACTACTACTACTACTACTACTATTATTATGTTCTAACTCTTATTCCAGAGAGTTTCTAATTAATGGTATTGATTAAGACTACAACTTTGTTATTATTATTATTATTATTATTATTATTATTATTATTATTATTATTATTATTATTATTATTATTATTACCAATACTATTATCATCATCATTATTATCATTGTTGTTGTTGTTATTATTATTATTATTATTATTACTACTATTATTATTATTATCATTATTATTATTATTCTTATTATTATTAATTATCATTATCATTATCATTATTATTATTTTTATAATGAGTATCATTATTACCACTCTTACTATTATCATCTCCAGCATTATTATCACTATTACTACCACTACTACCACTAGCATTATTAATATAAGTATCCGTATGGCCATTACTTTTATATTATTTCCATCACTAGTATTATTATTATTATTACTAGATTTGGGGGGATATTTGTATCGTTATAAAAGTAATAATAATATTATTATTAGTAATATTAAAACCCTTACTTTAATACAATGAATATTAATAAGACTTACTTTAGTTAGTAGTGGCATGATTAATTATTTGAGAATAATAACCCTACTTTTAATTATAAACTACTATTATCATTATTAGCCTTAGTATTAGGCCATGATAGGGGTGAGATAGGGAATTATGGTAATTCTTGTAGAGGGAGATTAACCCATAGTATTTCCCTCTTATAGGTGAACCAAGTCAAAACCCTCAAGAGGCGTAAGAGCGTGCTCCAAGCTCGGCGAAGTTTAGGTAAGGGTGTCGCTAAGGCCGCCTATGTGTTACGTGTCTTAATTGCCTTGGACGTCCTGAATAATTATATGTTGTGTTCTATATGCGATTATCTTAACTGTTTTTAAATGTAGCGCGACTTGGGACAGAGGTATGTTCATGTACTCTTTTCTGGTATGTGCTAATATGGATATGCTGCAAGTTGTGATGTGATGTAGCCCCTTAGGACATGCATGCTAGGGCATTTGATGTGGGGATGTAGGATGGAGGCATGAAAGAGAAAAATGAGAAAGTAAGATAACCAAGGGGAAGTAAGTTGGCTAACGTAGGTAAGGATGACCTAAATAACCATGACCCATGAGTGGTGAATAAAAAGGGGCGATTTAAATAAAATAAAAGAGTGGGAGAAACAAAGGTTTACATGGGAGGAACTAGGGTTTGCATGGAAATTTTATGGTTTGGCATGGTAGAGATTAAGGGATTTGCATGGGATGGTTAAGGTCCGCATGGGGGCGAACTTTACGTATGGAAAGTTACTTTGGGATGTGGGGAAGGCGATGGAAGGCTTGCTTGGGTGACTGGAGGCTCTTGGTGAAAAATTGTACATAGGATAGTATAAGGGTACCTAGGAGACCGGCTAGGGTTTGGGAGGAAAGCCTAATTTTAGAAGGTGGAAAAAGAAAGAGAAAATAATGAAATAATAAATGAGGGTAAGTGAGGTATGAGGGGAGAATGAATCTAAGGATCGTGACATGTGAGGTGTTAAAATAGTATGGGTCGTGTGGGGTAGAGAAGGATGGGCCACATAGGCCCAAATTAGGGTGTTTCTAGAGAAAACCTTAGGGAGGACTATGAATGGCCTTAGTGGTATGAGGTGGTGGGCCTTGACCCATTTGCAATGGAATTGGGCTTCTAGTGTGTATGATGGAATAAGGAAGGGATGTCGGGGCAGGTAGGAGGCGCCAGAGTCTCAAGATATGGCACGGGTCCCTCTTGGGAGGATAAAAGTAAAAGATGGGTGGCATGCATGTCAAGGGTAAGGAAAATCATCGAATAAGACACGAATAAGACACTAATCATTTAGAGAGAAAGATTGTTGAGCTAGGCCCAAACCGATCCACCGACGAATAATAGTGGCCAGGAGCCGGGGTACCCTGGAGACCGATCCATCTGCAAATAATAGTGGCCAAGAGCGTGTTGCCCTGCATGATTTCCGGTCCACCGGCTATAATAGTGGGGGATACCATGCTCAACAAACCAAACGTAATGAAGCTAAGACATGGGAAATACACTAAGTACTTACAGTGGAACACCATGTGAGTAGGGGCCACACCGTTCCACCAGCGAATAATAGTGGTCAAGAGCGTTTTGTCCTGGAGACCAGTCCATCGACGAATAATAGTGGTCAGGAGCGTTCTACCCTGTATGTATTTTCGACCCACCGGCTATAATAGTGGGGTTCTGGCTTTCACATGGATTAATAAAGAGTATGCGTGAAAATGAGTATGTCGTTAAGAGATTCGAAGAAAAAGTTTCACTGGAATGTAATTGGCCTCATTATCTATATTATTATATGTTGCCTATATGATCATGCATGTGTTATGTGCTTTATACGTTTGGCCATAGTTGCATGGTTACCTTACTCAGTACGTAGCGTACTGACCACCCGTTTCGTGGGTGCTGCTCATTCCCACGAGCAGAAGACCCGTCTGAGTTTATGCAGGTAGGGGACAATGACTTCGATGCCTATGATGCTTACGAGGCATCGAGCGGGGCTAAGAGTTGAGCCTGGACCTAGGTTGGGGGTCGAGAGTGATGTGGCAGGATTCTATCATCCGTTTTGTTTTTCCTATATTATTGTATTTTGTTTTCTCCTGTTGTATGATGTTCTTTGTTGTTTGGTACTTTAAAACTATACTTTTGGGTTGTACCTTTTGATTTCCTACTCTGATTTCTTGTACGGTTAACGTCTCATTTCTTTTGTGAATGCTCATTTTGATTATCAACTCGTCTTTGATGTCTATCCCAATCAGCCTTAGTACTTGGTACTAGAACGCTAGAAGTGAACCGATCTGGTATTAAGTGTGGCGGTAATATCCCTATAACTTACGTTTTTGGTGATTTTGCTTTGGCTAAACCTTTTCATTAAACGAAATTTTTCAGTTGTAAATTTTGGGGGTGTTACAAGTTGGTATCAGAGCATTGGTCCTCAAAACCACGCCTGTTTCTTTTCAAAACACAATTTAAATTGCAAGTTTTACTTGATTTAAAGTATTTTCATACCTTAGAGAAACCCTTCTGTCTTAATGACTCTGAGTCCGGGCCACGATGAGGAACGTAAGGGTAGATTAGGGGTCTTTCCCAAAAGGGGAAAACAGTATGATGTGATTACTACGAACTAGTGGGTTCGCTTCTAACTTCATCTTTTCTATTGTAGCTTCCAATGGCGATGAATAGCCGAATAGGGCGTCTGGAGGAGGCCTTCGAGGCCTTTATGGAATTCATTCAACGCCAACCCTTGGTGCCCACCCCACACCCCCACCACCCAAAAGGCGCCGTTGAAGATTGGCTTCGGAAGGTTACAGGGCATCATCCTCCAACGTACTCAGGCGAAGAGGACCCTGTGATCCTCAAAGGGTGGATCCGAGATATGGATCGTACCTTTGAGGCAGTGGACTGCCCCGCATCTCATCATCCTAGCATAGTTGCCTTCTTCTTGAGAGGCGTGGCAGACGCCTGATGGGTAGAGTACCGTAGCCGAGATAGTCCCCCGGTGACTTGGGAGGCGTTCAACAACGCACTTCGCTCCCGATTCTACCCTGAGAGCCTGAAGAGGGACAAACTTCGAGAATATATGCAGCTTACACAAGGGTCGATGACAGTGTGACAGTATTACGCTCACTTCACCGACCTGCTACGCTTTTCCCCCGGTATCGCTGCTAACGAGTCCACAGTGGTGTTTCAGTTTGAGTAGGGGTTGAACTTCGGCATCCACAGGATGATGGGAGTAGTGCCTTTCACCGACCTTGCTACCCTGTACGAGTGTGCTTGCCTCGCTGCCACCTTGGTCCAGGAGCATACCGCCGTCCTCAGGAAGAGGAAACCCGAGGGACACAGTTTGGGGAGCAGAACCCACCCACGGACAGAGGGGTCGAGGAGACCCCCACCTAGAGGTCAGAGTAGGGGCTAGGGTCCCCCAGGAGGATTTACGTGCAGAAGTTGAGGCCGCAGTCACCCCTGCCGGGATTGCGGAGGTATGCTTATCATATGTCTGAATTGTGGCACGTAGGGCCACAGAGCGTTCGAGTGTTGAGGACCACTACGTGCTCCGTAGTACCAGCCACGTCAGACACCACAAGGGAGAGCCTTGATGCCTTAACAATAGGCTTATCAGTAGCACCTTCGGACCACACCCTCACAACACTACCAGCGAGCACCCGCCCCAGCTAGAGAGGCCCAAGGAAGGCCTCAAGGACCCAGACCTTTTCCCCAGAAGGGAGGAAAGTCAAGCGGACGCCTGAATGTGATTAGTCAGGCCGAGTTAGACCTCCAGCTAGACGTTATTACTGGTATGTTCACCATTCGCTCTCTACCAGTGCATGGTTTGTTTGACTTAGGAGCGACCTTGTCCTTTGTTTCATCTGCTTTTGTTTCTAAAGCTAGACTATCAGCTGCTGCTAAAGTAGAATTATCTGTGATGCTTCCCTTCGGTGATAAAGTGAAATGTAGCCAGTTGTATTCTGATGTGGCCTTAGTCATAGGCGGGGTAGATTTCTTAGTGGACCTGGTCGGGATGGAATTGAAGGATTTCAATGTGATTCTGGGTATAGACATGTTGGGGAGATATAAGACCATCATTGACTGCACCAGAAGCACGTGATCTTATGGGACCCGTAGGGAACTGGGGTTTCATACCGGATGACCCAGCCTAAGCCAGCTACCAAGGTGGTAATGGTAGTGACTCTGTATTCCTTGGTTTAGAAGGGGTATCCCCTATACTTATGCAGTGTATAGGAGCTGAACAAGGACCTGGCAGATCTAGATAGCATTCCGGTGGTTAAGGAGTTCCCAGATGTGTTTCTAGAGAAGATACCGAGTATGCCCCCAGTTTGAGAAATCGATTTCAAGATTGAGTTGGTGCCAGGAGCTGAGCCCGTCACAAAGGCAACCTACAGGATGGTGCCAGTTGATTTGAAGGAGTTAAAATCCCAACTAGAAGAGCTATTGGAGCATGTATATATTCGACCGAGTGTTTCACCTTGGGGAGCACCGGTCCTGTTCGTAAAGAAGAAGGATGGTAGTCTCTGTCTCTGCATCAACTACCGAGGATTGAACCAACTAATAGTGAAGAATTGATACCCGCTCCTGAGGATAGATGACCTTTTTGACCATCTTAAGGATACATTCTTGGGAGAAAAGATACCCTTCCTATTATCATCTCTATTTGGGTTATGCAAACTGCCACATTTTAGAGATGTATCATAAGAATATTTTCCCAATATTTGGAGAAAATTATCGAGGTATTCATGGTGATACTTTTGATCCATGCCTAAATAATTGAACTCTCATCTTGAAAAGGTGTATTGAAACAAATCTTGTACAAAACTCTGAAAAATGCCATTTTATGGTTCAGCAAGGGATAGTTTTAGGAAATGTCATTTCTGCTAAAGGAATTGAAGTAGAAAAGGAAAAAATCAATCTTATAGCTTCATTACCTTGACCATCAACTGTTAAAGATGTGTATTCATTCCTAGGCCATGCTAGATTTTATCGTCGATTCACTAAATATTTTTCTAAAATAGCTCAACCTTTGTGTAAGCCTCTTTAAAAAGAAAAGAAGATCAATTTTTATGATATGTGTAAGAAAGCATTTGAGCATCTGAAGGAAAAATTGATTAGTGCACCCATACTACAACCACCTGATTGGAATTTTCCCTTTAAATTAATGTCTGATGTATCTAACTATGCTAATGTAGTTTGAGGTCAAAGGATTTGGGAAAGATCCACATGTGAGATACTATGCCTCTCAAACTTTGAATGAAGCCTGGCTTAATTACACAACCATGGAGAGGGAGCTTCTTACAAGTGTCTTTGCTTTAGATAAATTTCATTCTTATCTTTTAGGCACTGATATTATTGTTTATTCTGACCATGTAGCTTTGAAAAATCTATTGGAAAAGAAGGAAGCTAAACTAAGATTAATAAGATGGATACTTCTACTCCAAGAATTCAATGTACACATCAAAGATAAAAAAAAAAGGGACAGAAAATGGAGTAGCAGATCATCTAAGTAGATTAATCAAGGAGGTTGAAGTTGAGGGACCCATCAATGAAGCATTTTCGAATGAAAAACTTCATGTAGTTGAGGGATCCTCCATATGTTTTGTATCATAGGTAAGAAGTCCTCAGATTCTGTCCAAAATTGAAAAAAATTAAAAGATTTTGGACCAGTCAAACAAGCAATATTAAGGTGATTAAGTACTGGACTATGATTAGAAATAAAAGGACTTAAGAACTCAGCCATAGAATGTGGATAAGAAGTAAGCCATGAGAGGTTGACAAGAGCCCTATCTAGTTTACACAACACCTCCTCTTCTCCCTGCCTATGACTGGACCAGGTGTAATGAAAACCATGACTTTGTAAATCACATAATTGTAACTCATGACAGCAGTCTCTAAAGTCTTGCACATCAGAGACATTTAGAGTCCTACCCTGGAACTTTTCATAATCCTATAAAACCACATTGAAATCCCCCATGAGCATCCATGGTTCCTGCCCAGGTGAATTCTCCTTCAACCACTGCCATAAAGTTTGTCTTCCCCTCCCAGAATTAAATGCATACACAAAAGCCACCCAAAAACTGGAATTTGAGTGAATATTTGTAACATGACATAAAATAGCCTGATCATGCACTCTATAAGGTCCCATCAACCACACTGCAGGATTCCAAACAACCCATATTCTGCCATTAGGATGCTGAGAATAATTAGTAAGAAAATGCCACCCATTATGGAATTTGTTAAGGATAGTAGCTGAATTTGATTCGTTTACCCTAGTCTCCAATAAACCAAACAACTCCACTTTGTGTCTAACACAAAATCTTTTGACTTCCTTATACTTGGAAGTCTTATTAAGTCCTCTTACATTCCAAGCACTAATCATGACCATCAGGGTCAATGCTGGAAAACATTCCCCTATGATCTAATCCATCTCTGTTATGGGTTGATCCTGAAATAGCATCCATACATTCATGAGAGCCAGCCATATTTGCTTTGAGTCTAGTAATTCTAGGTTCAGAAAAATGAACCTATTTCTGTTATGGCTTTTTCTTCCTTGATGCACTTCCTTCCATTATTCCATCTCCAGCAGTAGTAAAGGTTGCAGGGCCTGTAGAAGTATTGATTGGTTCAACCAACACAAAATGTGTCTTTTCCAGAGAACCTTCTTCAATTGTATGACATGGAACTGCTCCAACACCCTTTTCATTTCCAGTGGCATGTGCAGTGGGTAATTGGCCAGGGACATTGAGTACATTGACCTGTGCTTGATCCTGCACATGAGCAGCATCAATAGGCCCTTTTCCTTTCCTATTATCCCTAACTATTCTCCATTCTCCTTCTGTTGTAGAGCCTATATTATTCTCATGCTATAGTTTCTTACACCTCCTTTGGTCATGACCTAAACAGTCACATAGAGGACAATAAAAAGGCTTCCAATCATACTCCACTTTTTGTTCAACCTCTATCCCCTCTGGATCAAGAATCATGAAAGACTTCAGCAATGGTTTTTTCACATCCACCTCTACCAATACCCTTGGATATGAGGCCCTATCTTGAGATGCTGTTATAGAATCAGTGCAGACAGGATTCCCTACAACACTTTCTTGTTTACTAAGTGATTTCATGGACCAAAACTCCAATGGTAGGTTAGGGAATTTAATCCAAAGAGGTACACCTGCAATTCATCTGGATTAAATTACAATCTTCTATGCCATCTTTTTAAGACAAATGGTCTATTGAAGAACATCCAATGCTGGCTAAGCACCCAAGCAACCTTCTCCTGAGATTTAAATTTAAACAGAAAAAAACCAGAAGAGTGCAAGATAACCTGAGGAGCCTGCACTGATTTCCATTGTCTCAAGACAAAATTCTGCATCTATGTGAAGGATGGAGTCTGCCCATAAACAAAACCGATCAAAGCGTTTGCCTAAAGTGCTGCTTCAGAATCTACTTCCTCCCTATCCAATTTTACAATCACCCTCCCCTTTTCATATATGCGATTTTGAAAATCCATAGGTCGTCCATGGCTAGGGATTCTGTTACCAAGTACCACATCTCTCCATGATGATCTTGGGGGCGATGTTGGTTGGAGTATGTTCCAGACTGAATCTCTGATATTGGACGTTGGATGATCCCCTGCAATGGCAATCTCATCGGCCAGGGTGTCTACTGTTGCATTGGATACACCTGCATAGGAAATCCCTCGGGTAGATGGATCAATAGTATGTCCTCCCATCGTATTTTCCTGAAAAATCAACAGGTGAAATTACGTCGATCAGATCATTCTCCTCAGGGAGTATTTGAGCACCACCTCCTACAACTAGGATTTCTGGAGATTCTGAAATTTCGGTTCTAACTAAAACAGATTTGGTTCCATCCACACTTATGTCACAATCCTGATCCGTAGCAGTCAAAGTTCCTTGATTTCTAGTACCAGGGGAAGATCTCTTCTTCTTGGCCATGGTCGAAACTCTCTCAACCCTAGGAGAGAGGAGAGAGCAAACCTGAGTTTTATGATAATTCTATTATTACATAAACATTGGTAAGCATTAGACAGTTATGAAGCTGATGTACATCTTTCTTCTCTTTCTGAGGTAAGCATTACATAACTATGAATTGTTATTAAATGTATTTGGTGTCATAAATAATTAATAATGTGTAATATTTTTATTTAGGGTTTGTATAAATGTGACTTGTTAGCGGATGACCTTTCAACACTTTTGGCGAAAGGAAGGGTCTGCATTAGTCACAGTACCTAAACACAAACAATCTACAGGTACAATTTAGCCCTAAATACAAGGATGGTGAGTATTGACACTCCAATAATTGGCAGTGCACACTTGCCTTGTTATAAAGAGGGCGATGAGGCAACCACAGTACTAGAAGCTCATGGAAGCTTCGTGGCTTGGCCTACGGATCAAATACGTCTCACTACTGAAGAGGTATTGCCATTCGACATCTTCATTAGACCTTGTTTAGTAGTTACACTATTTATACCTTTTTCATATATATTTTTATATGCTGAATACATATTTTGTTTAATATTATCAATTAAGGAATCAAAAAAGGAATAAAAAAAGAAGACTACTCTTGCTAGTAAAACTAAGAGAGGTACTAGCAGAACGAGGAACACAAAAGAGGGCATTGCTAAAGGAAAGAGAGCTAAATCTGAAAAATTAGTTGCCCCACAAAAGATTCCTTCTTCAGATCAGAAAAGCCAACCTCCACCAGCAATAGCTTTATTGTATTTTTATGCCCAAAACTACCTCAGGAACAATTATATTTTCATTGATTGTCGTCCTAAGTATGTTGGGAGGGACGATGCTACTTACATGGTATCGACGGTTGACATAAGCGTCATTTATAATCAGGAATGGATGTCAACCATGAGTGTCACTGTCTATGTCACATAATTATTATTTCATTTTGAGATTTTAGTACTCTTAACTTGTATAATTGAAATTTTTATGACATCTTATATGAGTTATTAGTTATTAGTTATTAACAAATATGCATTGTTTTTTTCGTCCATAGGTTGGTAGCTAATCGAGCTACGATGGAGGGAATGCTGACCTCTATTGTGTTTGTGTGCTCATACTACATAGCTGACAGTAGTACAACAAGAGAGGGTAGGCACATAAACTATTTAGCGGATTGCATTTTGATTGAGGGACACAACAAGCTCTATCTCATTCCTCACATCGCAACTGAACATTCGGTTTTGTACGCCATCCAACCTGATCTTAATAAAGTCTATGTGTTTGATTCCCTTCGAACCTATGACGTGCCTTTTGAAGTCGCTCGTCGTGGTGGGAAGGAATTTATCGACATGTTAGTATACTTTTCACTTCTTACCTCATTGGCTTATTTATACATATATTCTACTAGCTTTCATTATTTGAGGTATATATACGTACCTACAATATTGTGTATCAAACTCTATTTATTAGGGCACTACGGACAGCGTATCAAATGAGAGGTGGGAATGGTGTCCCAAACCCAAAGAATGTTCAATACGAGCCTGTCATAGTAAGTAGGAAGATAACTATTTTGTATTTTATTTTAATTCAAATTAATATCTAATAGTTAGAGAGCTAACTAAATTCATTTGACAGTGTCCACAACAACAAAACAATAATGATTGTGGATACTATGTATGTAGAGCAATGGATCTGATAGTCCAAAATAGATCGGTCAACATAGATCCAAGCCATGTGTGTTTTCTTTTCGATATTTTTCCATTAATGAATCATGACATATATGTTTGGTACTTGACGTAAGTGCTAACTGTATATTAATCGAAACTTGAGCATTGTAGTTTTTCACCGATGACTACACACAAGGCCATCAATACAATGTTGATGAAATTGATGATGTTAGAGACTAATGGGCCAAGTACGTGCACTCATTCATTTGGTATTAGGTAGAGATCTATATATTCTACATGTATGTTCAGGTTTGTATTTGGTCTATGTCTTTCAGTCTTCTAGGCTAGATTTATGAACTTTTTACTTTGGGGTGTAGAGCTATCAAGTTGTGGTATGCCTACTAATTTTGATTCTTGAGTATATATGTTCGGTGTATTAAGATATGCATATTAACTAGAGATTGATTGAAATTATGGTGTGGTTGCAAATTTGTTATGAATTGATGTTGTTTTACAATGCAGATTTGGTAATTATTTGAACATACAACCGTGTATGTGGGCAGGAACAAAACTGCAAAAACGTTAAACAAAAAAACTGTAGTTTTAATAAGGGTTTTCATAAGAACCGTTATTAAAAATGTACATTTAATCTCAAATTTATGCTCATTTAATACGTATTAGGGTTTAATAAATGCATAATTAATGTGTGAAACTCTAATTCGATGATGTTTTAACAACGGTTTTTGTAGTAACCGTTATTAAAACCCTTTTTTTAACAACGGTTCTTTCTTAAAAATCATTATTAAATATACAGTTTATGCTCATATTGGTGGATTTTTTTTATATTTTTGATAACGGTTAGGAACCGTTATTAAAGATTTAATAACGGGTGGTTCAATAACGGTGTAAAACTATAAAATAACCATTATGAAAACGCCTTTTCGGGGTAGTGTATTTAGTTTGATTACCACCTAAGAAAGGGATATAACATTCCATAGATTTACTTCTTGGTGTGACTTTACCTAATAAGCTCACGTATGATTGTAATCCAAAGGATTTAGAAAAATAAATATGAGAGCTCGGAGGAAAAGGGTATGTGAGTGAAAGCATGAGTCTATGTTATGTACTTACATTACTTTTTCCTAAAGCAGATGCTTTGTCTTATAGATCCATGATATTTTTCATATTGGATGTTAAGTTATTGGGATTTGAGATGTTAAATAATTTGCATGACAAGGACGAAGATTAGAAATGTTGAATATTGAATGTCATAGGTTAAGATTACGAGTCTCTCATGCCATAGGTTAACGTCTCTCTAGTTGAATGTTGCACTACTTCTGATAGAGTAGGAGATACTCCATTAAATTCATTAAGATTAGAAATTAGAATTGTTCAAAACGATGGAAAACCAAAGAAAACTATGAGAAACCAAGGGAGTAGGAATTTTTCGAGAGGGCATGAAGAATGATTTTTTGCTACGACATTTTTGATATGCTTTATACTTATCATTTATATACTAGTGGATTATAGTCTGATTAATGAGAATGATTGAGGATTAATGCTAGTCATTACGCAACATTTGTTATAATAAAATTGTGATGCTAATTAATTAGGATAAAAAAAACATAAAAGAATACATGCATTGGCTAGCAAATTCTATCATGCACCCACTTGCACCTTACAAATTGCACTCAGAGTGCTCCTGAATAAGATTTAATTGGAAAAAAAATGACTTTTAATACACTATTCACTCACTCGTGTATAAAATATCCCTATTAACAATGGCTAGTCAAACATAAGAAGTTAAAAGAATAATTAATAGGTTATATATTACATGACGTAAAGGCTAGGACCATTAGTGATTACTAGTGGAATAAAAGATTGGTCATAGCAGATTTAGCTTACCAATGGACAATTAGTGTGTTATGTATAAACATGTCGATGAAGTTACCCTACACTTAAAAACTTATAGCAGCAAACGAGGCATGTACCAAAAAAAAGATTGGATTGGATTAATATAGTCAAACCTAGCCAAGAAGTTGTGGCCAACCCCAGAAAAAAAAAAAAAAAAAAAAACAACGAACACCATATTATATCGAAGAGAAGCACATCTTTAACTTCGAAAGACGGAAAGTTGAAAGACTTGTATACCGAAAAAGAATAAGTGACCAAGGTTGGCTAGTATATCACCCATGTGACTACCCTCTCTGTATTCATGAACCATAGAACAAAAATAAAAGCTCTCAACTAAAAGGTAGAAATGTGTGGAAACTATTTTCGATCCAACATCTCTACTCCAAAAATGTTTTTCCTTTTTCATTTTTACTTCCCCGTTTAATAGAAATGCAGATAAATATGTTTTCTATTTGAACATGTAAAGATATCTTGATTTCTCTCCGTCCCTATTTTTGGTCTTTATATCCATGTCTATGCTGCACTACTAACAGTGCTCATAATATGTTCCTTTTGTTACTTTAGCCCCTATGATATCTATCGGTGCCTCTGCCACTTTAAGAGAAAGCAACGAAAATCACTGATTTAAGGGTCTCAAAGATATCATATCTATCCACTTGTTTGCAATTGACTTTGCTCATACGCATATAAAGTTTCGGAAAATCTTATGTTAGGAACCTAATTAGTGTTCCTTCAATGAGTATGTATGCTTATTTTAGAGGTTGAAAAAGTTAAAGGAAAAACTGATAAAAAAAAATAAAAAAAAAGAGAGAGCATGTCTTCCGAGTGGCATGCAAGTGAATCTCTACAGAGATACGGTCAGTAATAATTTTCCTCCCCATGTTACCAGCTTTTCATGTACGTAATGTAGTGTCTACTAAAATGTCCATTCTCTCATTATTTTTATTTTGATCGATCTATTGCAACAAGATTTATATGGATCGATTTTTCAAACTCATTAGATGCCGGCAAATTATCATCGGGCAACGTGACTATACACTACTTTATTGGTGATCCATTATTATAAATTTGTAATAGTAAAGTGAGATTTGAACATTAAACCATTGCCATTCATGCCTTTATCCTTACCTGCTCATATATGACCTTGCAAGTAATAATGTTCAATTTCAAATAATCGGCGATAAGTCTCCTTGCAAAATGATTTGATTCTAAATAAATTAAAAAGCAACTTTATAACATTTGATACCTTACATTAGTGATTATATTATTATTTACCTACAAGTTAAAATGAAAAGATGTATCTAGATATTTTTGGACATAATTTTTTACATTTGTGTCGGAGAACACTTTTAATATTATAAATTATGATATAGAAAAGGTAAGAGTATGCCGTCCTCACCCTTTTTAAATTAGGTCAAATAAGTAAAATTTTGATAATATAAAATGAATGATAGTACGTATGTTAATAATAACAATGATAACGACAGTGATTGTAGTATCATAACAAACAATATTATAATTTTGACAATAATAATGGTGAAATGAGCATATCAATGAAATTCATAAGAAGAGAATGGACGCACTGTCTTGACTTATTTATACATACATGACAAATACAATTTACTAAAGAGAAGTAACGAACACCATAAAGGTGCACTAATATCTAAAGATGAAAGATTTGAATATGGAACATTTGATTCAAATCCCCCCACCCCACCTTAACTATGGATGAAGGTCTAAGCTAGACCCAGGTTTAGTAAGTTCTAACCTATGTTTAAACATATTAAATCTAGCAAATAAATGGATACGTAATAAATTTGACTACTTTCTTCATGAATATAAATAATATATCCGATGACTAATATATTTCTTTAGGTATTTTTAGCTAAAAAGTACATAAAGTTTCATACAACATATTTCATATTTTCAAATGGTATTTTGATCTCTCAAAATTATGACAGCTTAAACATATAAGTACAATTGTCTAAATAAGAGAAAAAAAAATAAACTGGTAGTCTAATAAAGATCAATATATATATATACATACACACCAAATCTAGTAGACTTAGATTATAGCCAGTTTAAGTACAATTATGAACTAAGATCTAATCCACATCTATAATTTTCAAGAACATAAGAACCACACCAGCCATAGATGAGCCATGTGTGGATGGGGTCCAAGACCCATTTTCATGCTTACCTCAACCATTAGGTATTACCATGCCATCACTCCTCCATAGTTTTGGTTTTCAATAAATAAAAACACACACATCATATCGTACATATAATTAAGCTTAACGTAATGGAATTTAACAAACCTTGAGCTCTTTCTAGAAACTTCGAATCTTATTATATGAAGGTACTTCTTTTCTTCATGTCATTTAATCAACACATTAAATCATACTTGTCAAGCAAAAGGGACCAACTCAGAATACTAATTGATAAGTAGTTCACCTCCGTCGAAATATTGAAGTTGAGTATGCAGAAAATTAACATATAGGATGAAGAGATTTACCATCTTCACAGTGTTACTCGGGTTCCCATTACTTGGAGCTAGTAGTTGAAACCCACAAAATTCGAAATACCACATGGTCTTAGTAAAAAAAAAAAAAAAAAATTGGGGGTGGGGGTGGGGAGGGGGTGACATTAGAAGTTAGCGCGATATTCACTATTAGATATAGTTATAAGATATCTGCTGGCTTCTGCCATTGCATTAACTTATGTCACTATATTTTTTGAAGCAACGATATTTATGTACATTTATTTGCAACACATTTTGTTGAAACTATAGATACGCTATCTAATTGTTCTAAGCTAGACATTTGAAAGATACATATACAAATACTTTAGTACGTATCTAAATTATTGCAAATATTAATACATCTAACACATTCAACTTGCTTCAAAGAATCTTTGTAGGCAGGTTGTTTAAATTAGTAGTTGTAACCTTGATTAGTTAGTACGCGGAAAATTCCTGTAGCTGCCGGTCAGGCAGCTTAATTAATTACCATATAAGTCATGACATGAGAAGAAGAGAACCCAACGTAGCCAAGGACAACTTGCCGGCCGGCCGGCCAGCCAGCAATCATACGAATTAATTTGTATTTATCTTAGACTAACATAAAACAGTACTACCTAACATGCATTATCATGTTTATGTGGCAAATCTGCCGGCAAGTCATCCTTGGCTGCATTGCGAACTCTATCTCCTTCATGCAAGGACTATCTGGCAACTCTGTCTCGAGCACAGACCGAACACCATTCATCTTTACGTTTGCTTTTAATATGCATCTCATTCGCTGCTCCAAACTCTCAACGGTGTGTTTTCCACTCTCCGTAAGGTGACTGGAGATAGGTATGCATATATATAGGATATGGGGAGGAGAGGGAGATGTGGAACGAGATGATGGCCTAAGAGATAACGGTTAGAATGATAGTGTGAAATGCCCAAAAGTGGCCGAAAATATAGGGTAATGGCCGGCCCCAGTCTATTTCGAAAGGCCGAAGATAACTGCTGAAAAGGCATGAAAATTCTGACCTGAAAATGGGCGTCACGTTATTGCTTTGAAAATCATCAGAGCTATAACAATTTGCTGCTCATTTTTGCAGGAACAATGGGACCCAATCGTGTATCACCTGTCTCAGATTAGTTTTTTGAATTTTTTAAATTTAGTATAATATAATATTTAAATAATAAAACGTTTTTCGGAAAATAAAGGTAAAAATAATGTGTCTATAACTATATATAATATATTTATAAATTACATCTTTTCATTTTCAATTTGATACATGATAATAATAACGGCCACAATCCTTGTTCCCATGTAACATTTGTAGGTGGTTCCTTTTTTTTTTTTGATAATTAAGGGAGTAATCCCAATAAGTAAAAGCATCCTTACAAAAAAAACTTCAACATTGTGGACCATTTTCTAGATACGATAAGGAAACTCACGTCTATTCGCCTTAATCCAAGAGCTTATCCTAACTTTAATAAGCAGGAGAAGCCACCTATCGCACACTTTGTAGTTATCAAACACGACTCTATTTCTATACTCCCATATGACACCAACTATAGCAAAGAAAGCCGTACGCCAGAGATCCCGCCTCATCCCAACTCCTGTGAAGCCAAACCACGCATAAGCATGCGTATCAATAGAACCTGACATCACCCATGTAACACCAAGCCACTCACTGATCGCGTACCACATCTTTCTTACTATAATACAGTGAAGAAACACATGGTCCACCGATTCTCTTTCAAGCAAACAAAAGGGGCACCCTGTGTCCTCCAATTCCACAACATGTAATCTAGCTAACCTATCCTTGGTATTAAGTCTCTGTTGGACCGCAAACCAAGCGATAAGTTCAACCCTCGCAGGGGCAAGCCCGCTCCAAATGAAACTGAGATCAAGGTTAGTAGGTCTGTCCCCAACAGTCTTCTGCATCGCTGCCATACAAAACGATTTGACGGAATACGACCCATCCTCCTCGAGAGCCCATCGAAACTTGTCCTTCCTTTCTCTACTCAAGGGATGACGGTTTATAGCCCCTTTCATCTGCACCACTGACTCGCTTTCCCACTCAAAAAGAGGTCGTCTCCATCTGAAGATCCATATCCACTGATTCCCTTCCCATCGCCCCATGTCGGCAATCTTCCCCTCTTGTTGGCTAGAAACACTGAAAAGTCTAGGGAAAGTAGCACTGAGTGTTCCTGATCCTGTCCAATCATCATGCCAAAAGCTGACGGTTTTTCCATCTCCGACAACTAAAGACAACCCCTCTCTTATGACGGGGTCCCTACTGCCCCCCTTAATTATTGGTAAATTAGAAATGAGTTCGATTTCTTTTCACAAGGTTTTATATTTGAAATATATCCTTATTCTAAGTATGAAAGAGCATATATGTAAACGAATTTGATTTTTGTCAGTATTAAAAGTGATTGTTCCATTAGAGAATTGATTCATTATTGGTTCCTACGGTTGAAAATACATGTTTTTTTATATTTCTAAAATACTTATCATAATTTATTTCTACTAATTTTATTCATATTAGAGTTAACAAAAACATATATGGTCCACAACTTCTTCACAGGGTTCTACGTAGATGTAAACATGAGAGCCGAAAAAATTACAAAAATGTTATATTTAAAAAAATAGAATAGAAGAAAATGGAAAAAAAATAAAAAATTATCATGTTAGAAATTAAAAGGTAAATTAAATTTATTAAAAAATAAATATAAATAGACACGTGCACTATATATATATATTTAAAAGTAAACTCAATTTATTAAAATTAAAAAATAAAAAATAAATATTTTTGAAATTATTATTCATTTTCATTAATTTAAATCATTAATAAATTATTTTAAAAAAATTAATCGAATATTTTCAAAACCAATTTCAACGTCAAAAGATTTTCGAGAGGAAAAGGGGCACGGGAATATTTTAGGGAGGGGAAAGGGCACATCCGTGCTACACTGCCCACATACAATGTTAAAATATAAAACATAAAAAATAATATCACCATACCTAGCCCTGCATACTTTTAATATAAAACATAAAAAATAATATCACCATACCTAGCCCTGCATACTTTTAATAAATGGCCCGCAGATAAGGTTACTATGACTGAAAGGGGTAGATTGGATCATGTGGCTGCAGTCTTGACAACATAGGTAGAGAGAGAGTGTGTTATGAATCTTTTTCCTTCTTTTTTGTTGTTTGAGATGGATACGTATATTTTTCCCCGGGATGTGTCGAGGACACACAATTCAGTTGAATTTCTTTTTATCACCAGAATTTCAAGGCCAATTTTAATAATTGACAATAAGTCATGTGAATCATATTCTCTAGTTAGGAAACGATAAAAACGTCAACAGCTCTATTCCGATTGAGGATCATAAGAGAATCAATTTGTGTTAACCCGATGTTAAAATATACTCCTCAAAAAAATTTTTTATTGTTAAATTATAACTTCTTAAAATAACTTTTAATATACTTTGTGTTTTAAAAAAAAAATTATACTTAAATAAGACGTTTTCATATTTCGAATCAAAATACATACATTTTAGAATATGAATATATAATTTATAGGATGCAAATACACATTATCTAATATTATAATACACATACTACTAGAAATAAACTTATATTTTCCATGATATAAATATATAAAATAAGAATAAACACCCCTACGACCATAATATACTTTCTAAGAATACACATTTTTGGTACATAAATATACCTTTTGAGAATATAAATGCACATGTTTTAAGATTATGCTACACTACCCATAAAATAAAGCACTTTCTTAAATGTTATACTACATATATTCTACAATAATAATACATATTTTTTAGGAAGAAAAGTTTTTTTTTTTTCTTATTTATAGAATGTAAGTGAGAAATGTAATTTTTTATAAATACAAACTCTTGAAAGGAAATAACATGTCTTAAAACAAAACATATCTTTCAAAGTTTCAATACACATATTCTACAATAATAATACATAATGTCTAGGGGGAAAATACACTCACTTATTTATAGAATGAAATTGAGAGATTCACTTTTTACAAATATACATTATTCTCCTAGATGAAACTATACATATTCCAAAGCAAAATACACATTCATTCATTCATACAAACATGTGGAAGGAATCCACAAGACATTAACACACATTACTTGGGATAAAAATATAGAATTTTATAAAGAAAATTACAAAATATTTTATGTATACAATCTAAAAGAGAAATATATTTGTTATAAGTGCACATCCTTTAAGATAATAATACATATTTTCCTAATAAAAGTACATATTTTAAGAAGAAAAATACACATGCATTCGTTCTCTTATACCAATGTTAGAAAGGATTTCACTTCATTTAAGATAATATATATATATATATATATATATATATATATATATATATATATATATATATATATATATATATATTTAGAGATAAAAATACATATATTTAATCTAACCAAAACAATTCCTAACTAGATCTTCATTATCTTTTCTTAGGGCCAACTAAAATAATACAAACTTATTCAACTAGGGAGAAAGTAGAAAGAAAGTAAGACAAGTTGGGATTTTCTTATAAATAAGTAGGTTGGCACATAATTATTAATTTGCATCAATACACTAATATGATCACTTAAGCACAATTATATGAAATGACAAGATGACATAGAGAAATGGATACATATGTTGTAACATCCCATCTCATTAATGATATTTATCTTGTATAATTAATATTGCAATTCACTTTTTTTATTTCTAGTATTGAATTACTTGTCTTTTATACAAAATTTGAACTTTCTATCACTCATTTTTATCATTTTAAGAAACTTTGTATATTTTGTGATTCTTTCAATTTTTTCATTTTAACTAATTTTGACTCGTTCAAAATTTATAAGATGTTCCAAAATATATTTTGAGGTCATTCATTTTATTTTATTTTTATTAAAAAAAATTTTCTTTGCCCAAATTGCTATTCATGAAAAATTCATTCATGTAATTAATTATTTTTCTTTTTTTGTTTATTGGGTGTCAAATCAACTCTAAAAATATATATTTTTATATATTTAATTCTGTAAAATTATTCCACATTCATGAATATCAAGTTAAACTCTTTGTTATTCATTTTATGCATTTGCAAAACAACACAATTCCATAACTTGTCAATTCTTAACATTTTTGCTCTTTTTTCATCAACCGAGCATCAAATCAACTAAGATATAAAATATTTTTTAATGATACCTCCCCATAATATTTAATATTTTTTGGATCCATTTGCTAATTTTTCAAATAAATTCTCATTATTTTATTTTTTTCCTATGACACTCATAATTTTTACTACTAAAAAATATTATTTATAGTGGAAGGATAATACCAAAATATTTAAGTGTTATTGTTGTTATTGACACAAGTCTAGCTTGTCTAACCATCCTTACACCAATCACAAAGGTAGACACAATTAAAATGTAAACATGAAAATATATATATATTTATATATATATATGATGATGAAAAAAAACTTCATAAATACTAATACAAATTGGAGATTAACTCCGATTACAATATCTAAAATATAGATAAATACCATGGATATAAAATTTTAAAAAGGTATCTAGATAATATGACTTTACTCCCAAAATCCCTAAAACATAAAGTCATTCCACCACACATAAAACTCCATAGGGTGCAAAATCATCCAATGAGTCATATCATTGACCTACACATAGATAACCAACTTGTCTACTTGTGGGAATGAGGAACAATCATGAAAATAATGATTGGTACACTAAGTATTGAGTAAGGTAAGAATACAGTCTAGTAAGGGGATATAAAAAAATTAGAATATATGTGTTAAAGTAAACAATATAAGGCAAATACTAACTCCATATTTCATTAATAGATTTATCACATTTAATTCTTTTATTTACATTGAGTATAGGGAACCCCACTATTTTTTAAATTGGTGTAATAGATTAAATCTCTTCTCAAAGAAAAACACACCTATACCACTATTATCATCCAGTGGAACAAAATCAAAACTTTCCATAGAAAAACACATCTAACTACTATTCTTAAATAAGTGAAGTGGTCTGAAGTACCTCCCAAGGACAACACGCTTGAGTCACTATTATAATCTAGTGGAACGGGCCTAACACCTCGGTCTTGAATCTTTTTATCTTTCACTTTAAATGATTAATGCCTTATAAATTAATTCTATCATGTCTTATAAATTAATTCTATCTTTAAATCATATTCTCATTTACGTTAAGTATAGGGTCTCACTATTCTTAATCTGGTTGAATGGACTGATGCACCTCTTCTAACACCCTAATTTACTAACTAAAAATTGTCATTTTGTAAAAGCATTAATTACCAAATTATTGGGTGCTACTACCATAGTTAGCATATGTTTAGCTCTCTCGCCTTTCTTACACTAAGTAAAAAGGCTAAAACAAACCATACCAAAACTAAAATAGCTGAAATAGAACAATACCTAATATAAGTTACTGATAAATGTTGTAGTATGGTAATATAATAAAAATACAACAAGGGGCATAAGAGTCAAAAGGAAAACCAATCATGACCAAAAACCAACACCTGAAGATACGACACTAGTTTGCCCTAACTTTTAGACCTAAAGGTCTAAGCTAAAAAAGGAACCTCTTCCCAATGACTTCACTCATCTTACCCATTATTATATGATACACGCCACTCCATGACCCTCACGTAATCATCTACAAAAGTAATATTAGCTTTACTTCCTTATACTAACTAAATCACAATACCTCACAAGAGGCAGTATACACACATTTCACATAGTCACACAAAATTCAAAAAGCATACTTTCGCACAAAGCTTGAAAAATAACCACAAACAATATTCATGATGCAACATACAAAAACTTCCAATCTCAAATTCATTGGTAAAACATACTAGTGAACAATATCAAGGTAGGGTACTATAGTATCTATTGAACCAACTAATCTAAAATAGCCTAAGGTAGGGCACTAAGGTGACCACCAACCTAACAAATCCATAACAAAACTAAGGTAGGGCACTAAGGCAACTACCAAATAAAAAAATCCATCACAATACCAAGGTACGACATCAAGGCAACTATTGAACAAACATATCTATTTCCTTTATTTTATTACATAAAAGAGATTTCTATTTTACTTACTTACTTGAGGGGGATACAATCAATCTAGGGAGACAGCGGTACACCTAGTCATATTGGAACCCAAAGGAAAAACATTACCCTCACCTTAAACCTAGGGGCACAGTGATATGCCTCGTTATACCAGCACACGAAGGAAACATAGTTTCCTCTCAACCTTAGCCACCTAGTCCTTAAGTATTGATACCTCATATAAGGCCCATAAGTCTCCTAAAGAGTAGAGTAGGGTCTTAAACTAGGGAAAAATGGCACACTAGTGAATTAAAATAACAAGGGCTAATACCTCATGTCGAAAGTAGCAAGCCTTATAGAGCAACTATTCCCAACTCAAGGTCTTCTACTTTAAGTATTGATGTCCATTATTTTTCCTTTCCATCACCTTAACCCTCCATTTATTATATCATTATTTCTAATTAATATTTTTTAATTTTTCCAAGGTGATATTCTAGAATTTCCTAAAGAAGCAGATAAGGGTAAGTGTACTTAGAGACCGGAGCCTTATTAGTAAGGTACTAGTCGATGCTTTGGATTTTGTGTTAAATGCTTTTATGATTATTTTTGTTATCATTTTATTGTTATTTTATTATTAAAATGAATGTTGATGATGATATAATATAATAATATGAATTATATGATAGAAAGGAAGTCAGAATATCGAAGGATACGATGATATGATAATATTATGCTAAGATGTATTTTTATGGATGAGTATAAATTTTGGGAGATTATTATGGGCCTAATGAATTATTATAAGTGGGAAATAATTTTATTTAATATGGATGTTGATAAAAGGAGGATTTAGAAATAATGATATTGAGGATATGAGATTTTAGTAAAATAAGGGTTATCAGCTATTTTTAAGGGCATTTTTGTCAATATAAGTTAATATAGAAATTTTGGTATTTTAACATGTTAGATGGATTAAAATATTCTAATAATATCATGTGAAGTATTTGGGAGTGATTATGAAGGTCATAAGTTCTTTAGATGAGAAAATGGCCTAATTTTAGAATAGTAGCCTTAAATGGTAATGTTATTATCACATGTGTAAATGTTAGAGTTAGCCACAAATTTTAGATAGGTTTTAATATAGGTATTCTAAGGATGTATATTTAATTAGGTAATTATATGAATCTTTTAGAAAAAATTATGACTTACCTGTGAAATTAGGGTTTTGGAAGCCTTATAAATAGTAATTTTTGAGATAGGTCTATTATTGCATGTGTAAAATGTGCGATTTATACCTCAAAATTTGGGTATGTTAATGATACTATTATTTTAGGGTCATATACTAAATTTAGTGCATAAATGATCAATATAGGGGTAGTTATGCTTAAATTGTGAATTTAGGATTTTCGGAAAAAATGAGCATCTTAATATTTGAGAATAATCTTGTTATATGTATATTGATGTCTCGCTTGCATAAATTATGTTTCTTACTCATTTAACCAATCATGAATAAGATTTTAATCATTTAAATTGAAAGATCATGAGTCAGGACTCATTGTATATGTCCGTTCCACTAGATGAGAATATTAACTGAGAGTGTTCTGCCCCAGGGATGTATGTTATTAACCGCTCCACTAGTAAGATTATTGGTTGGATGTATTTTCCTATGATTGTATCTTATTAACCATTCCACAAGTAAGAATAGTGGCTAATAGCATTTTTTCCAAGGGTGGAATAACTATTCCACTAATTGAGAATATTGGTGTTCCTGAACTACATTTAAAATAAATCCCAAGAACAATTATAATCATTGATATGACACTAGTCACAAAAAGTGGAATACTACATGAGTCAGAACTAGTTTTATATGTCCATTCCATTGGATGAGAGCATTAGCATAGAGGGTACTACCCCGGAGATGTATATCAGTAATAGTTCCACTAGTAAGAATAGTAGCCAGATGTGTTTTCCTGGGGTTGTATATTATTAATCATTCTACCGATAAGAATAGTGACCAGGAGTATTTTGCCTTAGTGTGGAATAACTGTTCTACTGGTTGAGAATAGTGGGGTCCTTGAATTCAACGTAAATTAAAGAATGGGTTACATTATATTCAAATTGTACAAAACTAGACCAATAATTACCATGTCTTGATTTCTATATCTCACATGTATTCTACCTTCCACTATGAATGTTTATAATTATATGTTTTCCTAATTTTTATAGTATTATTACCATACTCAGTACGTGGTATATTAATGATCCTTTACATTGGTTCTGCTCATTCCCACGAGTAGATCTACCGTGTTTTGTAGGTGATTGATGATTACTAGCTTGATGTGCTTGCCTTAGGTGAGCGCTAAATGAATTGGTAAATCATATGGTTATCCAGATATTTTTATCTCTTTTTTTTACTGTTATTCCTCTATTTTTACTATTTATTCCCTTGTCTCTATTTCATACCCTGTATCTTGGTGGAATCAAGTGCTTCTTACACCTGATTCTTAGGCATAAGGTTACTTTTTCCTTCCACCCAAAATAGACTAGGCATAGGGAATGTCTCCTCTATGTTGAATGTGGTGTGACACCCCTATGTGTAGTGTTTAGCTTCCACTATTAACTCTTGAAAATGAAATTTTAAAGTCTCAAAATTTTGGAGTGTTACAAATAAAATAAAAGAAGGTAAGAAAAAACAATGCAACAAAGATAGCAGTGACCAGCTAATCCACCTCCTTTCTTGATGGATGCATGATCTACAATGTGTGCAATTGAAACAAACAACGTAGGAAATAAACTTATCTATTGCGGTGGTGGTGGAAGTGGGTATCAGTGGTTAATATTCCATTTATTAATTTTGTGTATCATTATGATCATTTTGTCAATAAGAGCAACAAAATCCCAAATACTAGCAACCTAGGTTTCAAGTGCATCAAATCCTTCATCTACCTACTTGAAGTTGGAACTTAGGGATTGGTCAAATGAGGAAGGGTCTTGTTTAGTGCCAAGAGATAGGGGATTTAGAGGAGCAAGTATTGGTGAATAATGTGGATCAATGATAGAGTCATTAGAGTAATTGGGGACCTTAGGGTTTAGGTGAGAAAGGAAAGATGTGGTGGCAAACGACATCCAATTTGTGCATCAATTATTATAAAAAGTAGTTAAGGCTCTATCAGGGCAAATATACCACACATCTTGATTATACACCAATTTAGAATGCATTCCATCACAGTGATTTGCATGTTAGTGTAATTAAGTAACCTTAGGAATTCTTTTAGTAAATGTGATCTGTAACACCCCAAAATTTACACAATTTTTTTTTAAAAGCAATACTCATAAATTAAAACTGTAAATTCTGGGGATGTTACTGCCACACTTAGTACCAGACCAGTTCACTTCTACCGTTCCGGTACCAAGTGCTAAGGCTAAGAAAACATTATCAGTAATACCATATAAATTCAAATTTATAAAAATAAAAATCAGAGTATGCGCAAAAATAAAAATCAGAAAACATTATCAGTAATACCAACTATTGTCTTTCCCGATAATAACTAAATGACGTTGGTAAAATTTTTCCAACAATTCAAACATAATAAAAGATAACGTGAGTCATAAGTTAAAAAGGACAACGACCACGTCTCTCTAGAAGTCGATCCAGCCCAGCTATCATTTTGTCCCTCCTGATGTCCCGCAGACATCGATAGCATCAAAGTAGATATCTCCTACCTGCAACAAATTAGACGGGCCTTCTGCTCGTGGGAATGAGCAACACCCATGAAACGGGTGATCAGTATGCTACGTACTGAGTAAGGTAACCGAATACTAAGGCCGACATATAACACATTAATTCATGTAGGATAATGATCACATATAATTACAACTCATACCTATGATACATAGAAGCTTAAGGTGACATCCATAACTTATAATCAACAGTCCACACATAAGGCCCAAAAAGGTCCAGATTAATCATTTAATCTTTCTTTTATCAAAAGTCAATACACACCATGCCTTTTATCAATCCATGCGAAAGCAGGAACACCCCACTATTGTAACCGGTGGGCCGTTCATACATAGGGTAAAAACCCTAACCACTATTCCTGACCGGTGGATCGATCTGGTTTCTACTCGCATCATATCCATGCGAAAACAGGAACACCCCACTATTATAACCGGTGGGCCGGACACACATAGGGTAAAACCCTAACCACTATTCCTGACCTGTGGATCGGTCTGGTTCCTGCTCGCATGGTGTTTCGCTGTAAGTAATTAATGTCTTTTAAGAGCTTTAGCAATTTTGGTTTGTATTTATTGAGCTCTAGTTACCCCACTATTATTTCCGGTGGGCTGGTCACACATAGGACCTCATGTCCTAACCACTATTATTACCAGTGGATCGGTCACATATAGGGTAAAACCCTAACTACTATTCCTAACCGGTGGATTGGTCTGGACCCGGCTCAATAATCTTCCACTTTAAAAGATTAATGTCTTAAGTATTTTAATCATAACATTATCCACTCACAAACATTTGCCCAGACATGCATAACTAACTCCATGCAAACCTTAAATCATCGTAACCCACACTTCCATGCAACCCTAGATCCCATGCAAACCCTAACTCCACGTAGACATATTTCCATGCAAACCCTAATCCACATGCAAACCCTAGTTTCACATAGACCACACTTCCACGCAAACCCTAATTCATATGCAAACCATGGCTCCACGTATACCACACTTCCATGCAACCCCAATTTATATGGAAACCCTAGCTTCACATTTACCTCACTTCCATGCAAACCCTAATTCATGTGCAAACCCTAGCTCCACGTAGACATGCTTACATGAAAGTCCCAACCTCAGGTCAATTTATGCAAACCCTAACATCATACCATTTCATGCAAACCCTAACATCATGTCATTTCATGCAACCCTAACATCATGCCATTTCATGCAAACCCTAACATCATACCATTTCATGCAAACCCCAACTCCTTGTCGTCCCATGCAAACCCTAACTCCCTATCATTCCTTGCAAACCCTAGCACCACGCCATTTTATGCAAAATCCTAACACATGTCTCAAGTCATATCATACATTAATGACATAAACATATGCATAATTCTCATGCCACAGTATATTCACAACAACATACTTCCATTCCACAATCATGCCACATGCGCAATAATTAATAATAACGAACATAAACTACATGGCATATCAAACACATAGAGCATGCAAACACATAAATGGCCTTAGTAGACCCTTACCTAAAACGTCACCGGTCTTGGTACATGCTCCTATTCCACTTGAGGGATTCGATTAGGTTCGCCTATTATATCAAAGCATACTAGAATTAGATTCTCCTATATAACTTTATTATCCTCTAACTTATTCCAAGATTTGGTTTTTAATTAACATATTACTACTTAAAAATTTAACTATAGAAACTATTACTTAAAAATACAAATGAATTATTATTTTCATTAGAAGAGGGTGGTGATCTAAGGGTTTCTACCCTTCACCAAAATAGATTTAATAATATCATAACTATGATGATGATAATAATAGCAATAATAAGAATAATAGTAATAAAAATAATTAGTAATATAAATAAAGTATAATAATATTAATGATACTTTTTATAAATATAATATTAGATATTAATGATATCAAAATTCTTAAAATTAAAAGTTGTATTTCTAACCCTCCCACAATGATAAACATAATATTATTCAGAATTGTGATAATAAAATTAATAATGTATATATATACTTATATTATATTTTAATAAAGGTAATAATGGTAATATATTTAAAATAATGTTGAAAAATGTTAATAATGTTAATAAATTTTATAAATGCGAGGCCTAATTAAAATTTAAGGCCTCTATTCTTCCAGTAATAATCACAGTATCAACCAAATAATTATACTAATAATATTATTATTAATAATATTATTAAGAATAACATCAATTATGTAAAAACCTAATCAAATAGGTAAAGGCCGATATAGTTACTGTATCTTACTCAATAATACTCCCAGACCTGTAACCAAAATTTAGAAATTAGAATACAATCAATATTACTAATAATAATAATTATAATAATAATAATTAAAGTTGAATTAATACTAAAATTTTGGCTAAAATTAGAATAATTATAAATAATTCGAAACTAAGTATTTAAAATTTCTATGGCATCACCTTGAGTTAGAGGATGTAGGTGGAACCGGCAGTGGTTCCCGGAGGTGGTCGGAAAATAGATCTAAGAGGGTTAAAAATGAAGAAAAAGAGGTGAGGGGGAAGGAGAAAAATAAAATATACCTATGGGGCTGTGGAGGAGATTTATCAGGAGTTAATGGTTGGTTTGGAAGGTGTTAGAAGCGGCGCATGTGGTGGTGGAAGGTGGTTCAACGTCTCAGGGTGAAATTTTCTATCGAAGCAACTAACCAACTTTGTGCAATTATGGAGGCTTGTACAAGATGAATCGAAGGTTGTGGTTAGTTTAGTTAATTAGGGGGTATTGCAGGGAAGAGATTAGGAGCAAGAGGAGGCGTTGAAGTTGGCCGGAGGTGGAGTGATAGTCGTCTAACGGGGCGGTGGCGCACGGTCTGAACTTAGGGTTTCGGGGAATAAAAATCCCGAATCCAGGTTATGAGGATGGTTTTTATAGTTGTGGAGGTTAAGTTTGAATTGGGGAGGTTACCAGGAGTTGAAATTGGGAGGTAAATTTGTTTATTCGAGCGGAAGGTCGGCGGCAATGTTTTTGAATTTTTACCGGCCTTCGCGAGAGAAATGGGAAAAACGTGGAGGAGAGAGGGGGAGTGGAACAATTCAAATTAACGGGAAGGTCGAGAGGAAGAAAACGAGCAGGATAAGAGCCGGTCATGCCACGTGTGGCCGGTGGCGCCATTTTCGGGGAAGAAAGGAAGGTGGACGGTTATGGCGTCGGGCTAGAGGAAGAAGAAGAAGGTGGGGGTGCTGGACCGGGCGGTTCGCGGGGGAGAAAAGAAAGAAAAAGGGAGGGAGACCCGGCGGTTCGGCATGAAGGGAAAAACGATTAAATGAAACGACGAGTTTTGACGTAAAAATTCTTGAAGGACGGCGTTCTGGGGTTGACGTGCGACGGTAATATGAATGAGGTGAAACGCGGTGTTTGATTGGGATAAAGACATAAAACGCAACGCATATGGGGAGAGGGGGGCGGCAACGACGCGCGGGCTGGGCCGCGCTGAAGGAAAAGGAAGGAAAAAGGAATTGGGCTGGCGCAAAAGGCCCAATTCGAGGAAGAAAAAGAAAAGAAGAAGAAGGAAAAGAAAGAAAAGGAAAGAAAAGGAAAGAAAAAGGAAGAAGGAAAAAAGGGAAAAAGGATAAGAGAATTAATTATGTTGGGTCAAATTAAATAAATCTGAATGTTTAGGATATTTAAAATTAATAATATTTAAATAAAATAATTTTTAAATCCCTTTTTAGGCTAAATAGTATTTTTAAAGGATTTTTCCAAAATTTTCATTTTAAATTAATAAATTCCTCAAATTTAATTCAATTTAATTATTTATAAAATTAAAATTAATTTTGAAACTATTTTGTCTTTCTTAATTTGCATAAAATAATTTATTTAATTAATTTTCCAAATTAAAATCCTTAATTAGATAATATATCCAAATTTCCTTTACTTAATATATTTATAACATTTCTTATCAATTGTCCTAATAATTTCCTTTTATTTTAGTAAAATAATTTACTAACTTAAATTTTCAAATAAAACCTTATTTAAATATAATCTTTAAAATTAGAAAATTTTGGGGTATTTCATGATCGGATATATTCTAAGGTGGATCAGATCTAACAAGTAATAAATGTGATAATACACCATACAAAAATGTCGACAATCAAGTGGTTTTTGACACTACTCACACAATTTTCTAATAACTAACCCCCATCACAAGCATCATCCTCAGCATAAAACGTAGAGTAAATAACTAATATTTTTGCACATTTCCTTAGCACTCACCCCTAAAAATAGGATTCATCACTAGCAGCTTATGGACATGTTGAAAGATGGGATTATATATCAAAGTGCCTTTGGCATTGTTGCCTTTGAAAGGTTTAGGGTAATGTAGGTTTATGATTGCAACTAATGCCCAAAAATAAATGGAGCAACAAAAACAAGAATTTTTTTGCATATTTTGAATCAATAATGCACTAAAACACTCAAAAAACATAAAATAAGGATTTTTGCCAACAATATTTCCTTACCAACAAAATCTAAGATGCTCAATCAACTTTAGCACAATTCCAAATTTTTTTAACATGTTAAAGCTATAATTTAATCATTTTCATAGCACAAACTCTACCAATCACACCAAAAAGGAGTTGAGAAAAAAAGGAAACAAAGACCATTTTTTAGGTGGTATGAAAAGAAAACATGTGTCTCAATCATGTGAATGGATGCATAGTCATATATGCCCTCGATGAGAAATAATGCAAGTTTTAGTTTCACACATCATAGGAAAATATACATAATTAGAAAATAGTTAGATTATATAAATGATGAAAAATATGTAAGTCTTATGATCTGACTAGTTCCAATGTTACCTTCTCTATTTCCTATGTCTCAATTTCGTTGAGTAAATCAAAGAAGATAAGTCATGATATTGGTAGCATAATAAATAGTTTGAGAGTCCATGAACTGAAAAGTTCAGTCTTAAAAAAAATTTAAAGGCCTTTATCATTATACTAGCTCAAAATCTATAGGTCTCATTTGCGTATTATTAAGCCATATAGAGAATTCAATTAAATTTTCATCACTGGCCTATACTTTCCCAATTGTTTTTTTTAATAGAAGTAAGCAAAGAAAAAGAATAAAACACACTAGAGAAAGAAAAGCACACTAAAATAAAACAAAAGAAACTAAGATAAATAAAAGAAAGTAAGATAAAGAAATGCAACAAAGATGTTAGTAACTTGTTAATCCCCCTCCTTTCTAATATATATATGATCACCAATGTGTCGAATCAAATTAAATGACATGGGGAGATAAACTCGCATACTACAATGGTGGTAGAAGTGGGTATCCATGATCAAGATTCCATTGGTCCATTCGGTGTAACATGCGCTCATTTGGTCACTAGGAGCAAAACAAATCCCAAATACTCACAACCTAGGTTTCAAGCGCATCAAATAATTCATCTACAAACTCAAAGTTGCAACTCATGGATTGGTCAAAAGAGGAAAGGTCTTGTGTGGTTCTAGGGGATAGGGGATTGGAGGAGTAAGTAGCAGTGAAGCATGTGGATCAATGATATCCATTGAAGATTTGGGGTGCTCAAGGTTTTGGTGACTATGGAAAGGTGTGGCCACTAATGACATCCAATTTGTGGATCTATTATTTACAAAAGTAGTTAAAGCTTCTTTTAGGGTATGTATAATACCTCCAAAATTTACAGACAAAAAAATTATTTTTAAAGATAATGTGAAAGAATTTTTAAAATCAAAACCTAGCACTCTTACTACCATATCAACCACGAGACAAGTGTGAACACCACCTAACCAATTTCTGATACAAGGAAAATAGGTACAACAAATAAAAAGATATATGCTTATAATAGTAATAAAACAATAATAATAATGAAAAAGATGATAATAGTAATATAGATGGGAAGATTATGAGAGTATAACAAAATTATAATACAAGAAATCAAAGCAAAGACTTTAAATAACATGAAGAACAAAAAACTCTCAATGTAGTGGGCAAAACATCTATAATTTATTAGTGTAACTCCAAAGCATACATATAAATCTCTAACCCCAAGCAATGGCTAGCTATAGGGCCATTCCATCGCACTTAGCATAATCTAATAAAGAATCATACCCTTACAAATTTTCCTCTACCCCCTGGACCTGAATGTAGATCATCATAGTAATCACATAAGTGTAGTATTAGTATAGTGAAGTATTGGCAAAATAAACTACATAAAATATGTTGAAGCTCATGATGTACATTGTACTCACATAGTAGCATGGTGATGAGCATAATGATATAAATTAACACTCATGCTCATTGTAGTAAAATAATGAGTCATGCTTACATGGAAATCAATGATGAATAATAATATGGTAAATGCATCACAATCTACATATTGTAAACCATATTATATATCTTCCTTTAGTGATTACATAAATTTGAGTTATTAAGATAGTTCATTTGAGCACACCCATTTCTCCACCATGACCAAAAGTCATGGCAACAAATAAACACATTGGTATACCACATACTTCCCATGGGATCGAGATACATTGGAGGGGATTTTATGTTAGATGCCACACCCAACACACATCAAGTGCACGTATTGTGAAGCATAACATAAATTAAGATACCACACCAAACTTATTTGAAGCACATTAAGGGCCTTGAAGTGGGACATGTCACCCACCACACCTTGAATATCTCCATCGGGAGGTCTAAAAATTTGGGATACCAACCTCACCTAAGAAATGGAACATACAAAGTGCCAGGGGCCTTCTACTAGGGTACCTTTCTCACCTGAACTAGACATTGATGCCATGCCTCCCTTCCATAATCAAATCCTATACATCAAAGATATGTGCATACCCATTACTATACACAAACCCAAAATATAAGGAAATAGGTACTAACTGAAAATATAAACTATAAGATGACTGCCTCACTAACTCTCGCCTAACTAATTTGAGGGTCAGAGAAAAAGTTTTGAATGAAATCTTGTTCTATTATTAATAATTATCAAGTGATATCATATTTCACAAATTAAAAATTAGGTGTTTCTAAGAGATAACACAAAACACAAATAAATCCATTATTATCCAAATTTGGTGTTTAGAGATGACACCAAACTTAACTAAATAAGGTCCTAAATATCACCATTATGATTCTCATTTAGTCTAGGGTAAAATGGTCAAAATTATAATTTAAATATTGTAATTACATGTAGGTACTAACATTAAGGCCCAAAAGAAGAACAATAATGAAAAAATGAAGTAGGTAGCATAAAGCCAAACCAGTCAACCTATGCCAAGGATTGGTCTACTGACCTGGTTGTACCTTACTTGAGAAAAAAATAACTCTAGCAAACCAGTTGACTTTTTGGTTTCACTAACTAATTATTTATAGGAAACTAGTCAATTAGTTTTGTCCAACTGGTCAGTTTATCTAAGCAAAGACCATACCACTTTTTGTATAAGGTCATCGGTTCATGGCTTTGGCAAACAGAGAGTCTGTTCATAGAAACCAATTGACTACTTCATCAAACCACTCACCTGATCTCACAATCACCCAATATAAAATTCTAAACCAAGTGACTCTTCATACAATCATCGATGGGTTCAAAAAACTGATCAATTGGTCTAGGTAAAACAATAACTAAAGTTGTGATACACACACCAAAATTTGCCAAACTTTACCATATTAATCATAACATACTTATATTTATGAAAAAGATAAAGAGATATGCTACGCACATATAATCGCAAACATAGATGGTAACGTAAACAAATAAATGAAATCATACTCAAACTACCAAAACATTGATAAAATTAGAGAAACCAACTACACTTAATTTTAGGATGAAATTCTACCATGTGCTCAAATTCTAGAATAAAATTAGCATTTGTTTATTTAAAAAGAAACAACATATACATGGAACCAAAATGAGCAAAATATAACCTCATTCATATTAAAGATAAGAATATGTTAACTTAAAGCAATTCTTCTAGCAGAAAACTCATACTTGATGGCCATATAGTTGGACCTCAATTCCTAAGAGAATCAAATGTCAAAATAATTAAAAATCTATTTCAAAATTCCATTATAATCAAAGAAAATTAGAAGAAGAAGAATAGGAATAAAAAAAAAGCAACTCAACTATTTCTCATGAACACACTTTGTAGGAGAAGTTCCTAGAAACTTCAACCCTTATCAAGTTTTAATCCTTTCTTACTGAAGAGGAAAAAGGGAGAACTGAATCCAAGTTTCGAATAAGAAAGAAAGGATAATAAATAAACCAAGGAAGGGAAGAAAAAGAATAGTAAGTCTCTTATTTTTCTCATAGAGGAGAAAAAGGAGAAGAATGGAGAATACTCAGTTCTTATCAATTTTAACTAAGAGAATGGAAGAAGAGACCAAGATAAATTTGTAAGAAATGAATATCTATTAGGGATAAATGGTATAGATTGGAGGGCCAGTTGAAATATATAAGAGAGAGAGAAATAAGACTTGCATGGTTGAGTATGGGTAACAAAGTGTAATAGAAACATTTGATAAGGTGAGGAGGTTGAGTGTAGTGTAGGAGGGAAAAATTGCAAATAGTTGCTAAGTTAGGGAGGATGGGTACGAAGTCAACGACATAGCTCAACTACTCGAAGAGAGAGAGTAAAGTAAGGGAGAAGGGACAAAGTGAGGTATGATATAAAAAGTACTTTTTAGGGAAATTTAACTAAATAAAATTATAAAATGATCTAAATAATATAAAAAACGATCCCAAAGTACCAAAATATAGCACAAATAGAGTATACTTATAAGTTTTCTAAACATTATAAAGAGATTCAAATCAAAATAAAAAAAGGATCTAAAATTTAAGGATAACAAGTTGATCAATTTGAGCAAACAAGACAACTTATTCATCGAGAATAAAATTGTGAATATCTGAGTATACTAACCGATTAGTTAGGTAAACGAGTCGCTTGATACTCTTGAATTTCACATTTTTATTAAAATTCCAAGTCCTTTTCAAAATCAAAATTAATTTATTTATATCCACATATTTTTAAATGAATTTTAAAGGAGTTTAGGATTGGGTATTACAACATTCCCCCCTTAAAAGAGAACTCGACTCAAATTCTGCATAAGAAACGTATTGTTGTAATCTCAAAACATAAGAAAACCATAAGCTGTTAACCAAAAGGAAAATAATGACTAAAGTTTACTACATAAGAGAAGGGTACTACCCCATTAAAAGAGACGACATTACCCTAGCAATGCATCTATAGGAGTAACTATAGATACTTCACCTTGATCTCCTCCTCAAACTCGAAACTGGCCTCCTCCTCTCTATGGCATGACGTGAAGACTTCATTAGCAAAACGACATTCAAATGCTTCTCTTGAGTGTTGGTACCCAAGGTACTCAATAGTCACTTCTCAGAAGATAATGCCTCATTAGCCTAATCTTCCTAGTATTTTCCTCCACTATCTCAAATCCCAACACAATTATCTTGCTTGAGTTACTCCAGCACAAGAGACTATGCCATTTCCATCCATATAGTGCCTTAAAAAGTGCCATCCCTATACTTACATGCTGACTATAATTTTAGGGTAATTCTACCAAGTATAGACAGTCCTTCAAACTCCTCAAAAACTCAAGTACAAAAGATCGAAGCATATTCTCCAAAGTCTAAATAGTGTACCTAGTTTAACTGTCCAAAGCAAAATGGAAAGCAATACTCATCTTTAGTTGTGTCCAGAAAGTTTCTAGAAACTTATACCAGAAGTGCAATAGAATATGGAGTCAGGATCCAATACAATTTCTTTGGGCACCCCATGGAACCACATTACATACTTTTTTTGGGCACTAACCATCTACTCCACACTATAAGTCGACTTTAGTAGTATGAATACTGTTCACTTAGTCAATTGGTCAACTACCACCTAGAAAAAATATGAATCACTATGGATCTTTAGTACTCTATTGACATGATATCCTATTTCCATTTTTGAACATCTAATGGCTTAACCAACCCTACCAAACACTTGTGTTCGACCTTAATCTTCAAACATGCAAACACCTAGCCATTAGATGTTCACAAATGGAAATAGGATATCATGTCAATAGAGTACTAAAGATCCATAGTGCTTCATATTTTTTCTAGGTGGTAGTTGACCAATTGACTAAGTGAACAGTATTCATACTATTAATGTCTACAACCTCCCAATATATACAAGGCCACCAATAGATCCACTTCCAGTTATTTTAAAACTTATCTCCTTTAGGATGGACCGAATAAGACACATAATGACCATTCTCTGGAATCATCCTTTTAAGTACCTACAACTCTTTAAAATGCACCATGTTCCTTGGATACCACCATCCCCAAAATCCTAGAATCCCACACCTCTGTTATATGATATATCCCACTTGATCTCCTTGAGCTTGGCATCTTTTGGCTGGGAAGCTCAAATCTCATCGAAGATGGTCAGTGTGATCGAGAGAGCACTCATCCTTATCTCACGATCCTCTAACTTAATGATCTTAATGCCCAAGTCCTAGTGATTTTACCAAACCCAATCTAAAAAAACTAGTGAACTCATGGATTATGAAGTCTTCCATCCATCTTTTGTGTCTCATTTTTAGCTTGTTCTGAGTAAGAATGTCCTTGAGGTTTTTGTGGCCTATGTACAACTTACACCACACTCCATGTAAGTGATATCTCCATATCTAAAAGGAGGAAACCACCATAGCTAGGTCAAGGTCATGAGTGGGATAATTTTTCTCATTCTCCTTCATCTAGCAAGAAGCACATGCCACCAACCTCCCATGCTACATCAACACATACCCAAGAAAAACTTTGATGCATCACTACACACCTCAAATCCCTCCATATCAGACAACAAAGTAAGAACTAGAGCTAAATTTAGCCTCCTCTTGAGCTCCTCATAAGCCTCAATGCACTTCTCCTCTTGATTAAAAAATCACGTCTTTTTCAATAAGGTATTTAACAAACAAGCAATTTAGGAATAATTCTAGATGAACTGTAGGTAGTAACCTGCAGTCCTAGAAAATTACATATCTCCTTGATTTTCATCAGTGTTGACCACTTTAATACGACTCAAATATTTTAAGGATCCACTAACACACCTTCCTTCAAGATAACATGACAAAAGAAAGCTACCTCATCTAACAAAAACTAAAAATTTGAAAGCTTGGCATACAATTGTTGGGTTTTCAACCGCATGAAAGGTTGCCTAAGGTGTTGCTTGTGTTCTCACAAGTTCTAGAGTAAATCAAGATATCATTGATGAAGACCATAAAAAATAAATAAAGGTTTCATTAGAAGATTCAATTCATAAGATCTATGAACACTGCTAGTGTATTCGTGAGGCCAAATGACATTACGGTGAACTCATAATGGTCATACCTCATCCTAAAAGTTATCTTCGGTACGTCTTTCTTAGAAATTCTCACATGATGATACTCTAATCTTAGATCTATCTTCTAAAGCACTATGGCCCCACAAAACTAATAAAAAAGTGGTCAGTATGATGTAAAGGATAATAGTTCTTCATTAAAAAATTGTTCATTCCTTGGTAGTCAATGTCGAGTCTAAACCAACTATATTCTTCCTAACAAAAAGGAATGGTGCTCCTTAAGATGATACACTCAGTACAATGTAACCCTTCTCCAATAACTCCTCCAATTATGCATGCATCTCTACTATCTAAGTAATTGTCATGTGATAGGATGCCTTTCACATAAGCTATATCCCTAGAAGAAGGTCTATTGAGAAGTTTATCTCAGGTACTGGCAGTTAATGATGGATCTCATCAACATTTATGCCTGGAAACTCTCATACCACTAAGATACCCTTGATGAATGGTTCTTGCATGCCTAAATACTAAACACTACATATATAAAGTGGGTAAACTTTCTATACCAATGTTCTAAGCACTAATGCTAAAGCCATCCTTACCTAAGGCCTACACTTGCATCTTTAGTAAGAGATGCTAGTAGCCTTTAGTCACTTAAGAACCACATGATCTTGTGTGAAATCAATCATAACTCGAAATCTTGAGAGCATATCTATGCCAAGGGTCATATTAAAGTCATGAATTTAAAGCTCTATAAGGTCTACTAGAAGCTCACTTCTGTTACCGACAAAGGCCCCATCTCTATATAGCCTAGTACAAGAAAATCTATCCTAAGATAGGAGCAAAAAAAAATTATCTATCCTATATGAAGGAATTATAATTGTCCTAGCTATAAAAATAGTAGACACGAAGGAGTGTGAAGAATCCAAATAAAATAACATGTAAGCTAGAAGGGAAGAAAGCATAAACATCCTGTGACAACATTTGCCTATCTGTCTCCCTCCTATGATTCATCATATTCATAAAACTTCCTTAAGGTGGTCCTATAACACTACCTGAACTCCGTCCTTACCAAAAAACATGAGGCCTTTGAATCCTTTAGATCAAAACAATCCTACTAGCTCCACTATCTATCAATTGAGCTCTCTCCTAATTGGTAGAGTCTCCATAACCATACCTTAGGAATATGCCTGCTCCTATAGGACACTACCTCTAATGGTGCCACAATAAAACCGACAGTGCCCCATTTGACCACAACCATGACACTAAACCAACTGCCTAACACAGTCCTTCCCTAGGTGGTTAGTACCAAACCATTGACATATGAAGGTCCTCATAACCAACTAACTCAAATGCCATCCATATCGAGGTGTTATCCAAAACTTATGACTTCTTGAGCCATGGAACCACTTCTTTTCCACTCGGTATTAATTGTCCTGAAACATCTTTTTAGCCCATGACTGGGCACTACAGACCTATGAGATTGTTGATGCCTTCAAGGCATAATAATACATGATTGTAAGTCTTGCGCATGAGTCCCCATCAACACATCCTATAATCTCTAACTGCGCGTCAACTAAAATCGATGAACCTTCATCTTTTAATCAATTTAAACCTACAAATCAAAGCACACAAAGTCCAAATGGAGGTTATAGTACTCCTCCATTTTAGACGTGCCTCAATGTAATGCCATGATATCGTACTTCATCATCGTTAATTGAGTAGGGAAGAAACATACCCTCTACATCTTGATAAAATCTTCCCACTAATCTATAGTATCCCTTCTTAACTATTGATCCCTCAACCATTCGTTAGCCTAACCTAGTAAGTAGAATATTCTAATGTCCATTGGACAACTCTTTGGGTAACCATAAGTTTTGAAGATCATCACAAAGTTCCTCAACTAACGCTCCAACACATCTAATATTCTTAACCCTCAAAGTTGGATGGGTGATGAAGATCAACCCTATGAAGCTAATCTTCAAGCAGTGGCATTAGAGAAGGAGATGGTTAGTGGCTATGGAGCCTCATTACGGTGAATTTGTCACTCCATGAAAGCACCTACCATCTCCATGAAATGCTTCAAATATTAATTCATTACCAATGAAGTCCTTGAATCCTAAATCATGTTAGAACAGGCCAATTAATAACAACATAGTTAACACACATGGAGGTAGAAAATTAAACAAAAGACCATAATTTAGTCTTATCTTATAAATATTAGGCCAACTCCCAACCCAAACTAATGATCACTCGTAAACTAAACCTAATATTACAAGTTCAGATAAAGCTGAAGAATTTCTTTTTGTAATACAACATTAGGATTTAAAACGATAAGCTCTAATACCAACATTTAACGCCCCCAATTTATGAATAAGAAAATTTCTGTAACACCCCAAAATTCACTAAATTTTTTTTTTTTGAAAGCGGAAGCATTTATAATAGAAATACTTAAAACCTGTGAATTCTGGGAATGTTACCGCCACACTTAATACTAGACCGGTTCTCTCCGACCGTTCCAGTACCAAGTGCTAAGGCTAAAGAAAAGATTTACGTTAAATTCAAATTAACCATTCATAAAAGAATTCAAAAGATCTTACAACAAAATCAGAGTACGCATAAACGTTTATAAACACTTGTAACTTACAAACAGAAATGCATTTAAATAAGATAAAACCCGATGGGTCAAATGCCGGATTGCCTACTCACTCAAGTCAGGCCTGCCACCCCAAACAATCTCTGATCTTAAACCTGCACAAGAGGTCTGCTCCCCACCATCGGTGGATCATCACAGGACCCATCAACCAAGGTAGTATCAGTACGGGTCCAGTACTGAGTAAGGAGACTTGATTACTAAGGCCAACATATAGTTATACACAAATAATACAAGCATAATAATAACGCACAAGATCAATATGATCACATAAATACATACGACCATCCAAGTAGCGTACAAAGGCCCAAATATAATCCAGATTAATCATTTCATTAATCTCTTATCAAAATCCAATTCGCACCATGCCTTTTATCAATCCATGCGAGCAGAGGAACACCCCACTATTATAACCGGTGGGCCGGTCACAATAGAGCATCATGCCCTAACCACTATTATTACCGGTGGATCGGTCACAATAGGGTAGAAACCCTAACCACTATTCCTAACCGGTGGATCGGTTCGGTTCCTCCTCGCATGGTATTCCACTATAAGTAATTAGTGTCTTTTATTTGCCTTAGCAATACTCTGGTTCATTTTCATTGAGATCGGGATCCCCCACTATTATAACCGGTGGGCCGGTCACAATAGGACACCATGTCCTAACCACTATTATTACCGGTGGATCGGTCGCAATAGGGTAAAAACCCTAACCACTATTTTAACCGGTGGATCGGTCGCACATAGGGTAAAACCCTAACCACTATTACTGACCGGTGGATCGGCTGGTCCCGTCTCAATATCTTCCACTTTAAGTAATTAATGTCTTAAGTATCTTATTCAAAGGCTTTCACCATGGACATGCACGAATCATAAATAATAAATTTCATATCCATCCTCATACTTTAATCACCAAGTACACATGTGCTACCACCAAACCCTAGACATGCATGAATCGCTCCCTTTACACTTCTCATCCAATTCTACTTCACATCTCACTCTAGGGTTCTATCCCGAAACCCTAATCTAGGCCTTAACATCCCCTCTTACTTCACCTCACATCACCCAAATCATTTTAATACTCCACACATTACAAGTCATCGATCCCATTCTCATAATTATACCTTAATCACCAAAAACACATGATACATCAAAAACCCTAAGCAACCACACCAAACCCTAATCAACAACCCCAAACCATAATTAACCACTCCAAACCCTAGCTCAGTCTCCTACGTACCCAGATAATGCTCTACGTACTATCTTTCACCCAAAGTGTATAAACGCCCAAACAACACTTATATTATGTTCCCTACATCCCAAATCAACTTTCCACACATACATTTCATACCCATGCAGACATTAACCTCCCCATGCAAACCTTCGAACTTCTTCATGCAAACCCTAAATTCAATCAACACAAAACCAAAGACCCATTCCAAACCTAAATTCAAGCCATATAAAACCCAAAGATTTGTCCATACTGAACCCTAAATTCAATCCATAAAGATTCTTCCACATAAATCATAAATTAGAATCTCCCAAGGAAAAGTATAAATTGAATTTCCCCTAAGCAAATCATAAATTAGATTCCTCCATATAATATTATAAATTACATTCTCCCAAATAACATCATAAACTAAATTCTCCCAAACAAATCATAATTTAATTCTCCCAATCAATCATAAATTAAATTCTCCCATATAATAATATAAATTACAGTCTCCCAAATAACATCATAAACTAAATTCTCCCAAACAAATTATAAATTAACTCTCCCAACCAAATCATAACTTAAACTCTCCCATATAATATTATGATTTACATTCTTCCAAATAACATCATAAAATTATAAATTAACTCTCCCAATCAAATCATAACTTAAACTCTCCCATGTAATATTATAATGTACATTCTTCCAAATAACATCAAAAAATTATAAATTAACTCTCCCAATCAAATCATAACTTAAACTCTCCCATATAATATTATAATGTACATTCTTCCAGATAATATCATAAACTAAATTCTCCCAAACAAACCATAATTTAATTCTCCCAATCAATCATAAATTAGATTATTACTTATAACCCATAATATTAGGTCAACTCACTTCCCTTTGTCAACTTCTTTCCCTATCCTCCTTTTCATCCATTCTCCCACGCAAACCACATCAACATTCCCTCAAACCACATCAACATCCCCTCATGCATGTCTTACGGGGTCACAATACATATCATCATACGTAAATAATACAAATGCCATACAAAACATACTTCAACTTCACTTCATACCATATACGACATAATTAATAATCATAAGCATAGAATACATAGCATATGAAACACATAAACCACATAAACACATAAAAGGCCTTAGCACTCCTTACCTAAAACGACACCGGTCTTGGAGCACGCTCCTATTCCACTTGAGAGATTTGACCAAATAATAACATACTGATAACAATAACATTAACAAAATTATAACTTTACTAAAGATATTAATAGAAATATTATAAAATCTGATAATATGGGGTTAAAGACTTTACCCTAATAATAATAATGACACTAATATAATAATAGCTAAGGTACTAAAATAATGTAACAACAATATAATAAGTGTAATAATAATAACAAAACTAATGGTAAATTATTTGTAATATTAATTACAGAATAATAATAATGGTAATTCGAAATAATAAAAATACTAATAATAACAATAATTATAATAACACCTTAATATTATTAATTAGGATAATGACAATAATAATAATACTTATAGTAATGACAAGATCGAATTAAAATATATTAGAGCTTCAGAACCTGCAGAAATAATAATCAAAACATTAATACCAATAATAATATTAATAACACAATAATAGAAATAATAATAAAAGTAATACTAATCTATTTCAAATAATTGAAATAAATTAAATTAAGGATTATAAAAATAGGAAGAAGGGTTCATAGGGTCTTGGGTTCAACCTTATACTGGTGGGAACTGGCGGCACCGGCGGCGGAGCACGGCGGTGGTGGCGGTGGCCGGAAAAAGAGAGGAAAGAAGGGAAAGTTGCATGCTGGGAACAAGATAGGAAGAATTAAAATGGGAGCTTGGGTGTTTTGAGTTCCCCAGAAGGAGAGGGACAGAATAGAGGTGGTGGCGCAGCCAGAGGTGGCGGCGCACGGCGGCGGCGGCGGTGGCCGAGTGGAGGAGAATTAGGAAGAGAGAGGAGGAGAGGGAGAAAAAGGAAGATAAAGGCATGGGGAGATAGAGCAGGGTCTGCAGCACCGAATGGGAGGAGAAAGAAGCGTCTTTAGCGGCGGAGGAGGTGGCTAAGGGCGGCGCGAAGGGTGGCGGGGCAGAAAACAGGGTTGATCGGGAAGAGGACTTCGCACAGCTGGAAAATTCTATGCAGGAAGAATCGAGGGTGATGAATGGTTTGGTTAGCTAGAGAGTGGTGCAAGGAAGACACGGGTGGCAAGAACAGGCGACGAAGTTGGCCGGAGGCGGAGGACGAGACGTCTAAAGGAGAGGCGGTGGCAAGGTCGGATTCTGGGTTGGGGGATTCAAGAGCTCGATACAGAGCTGCTTACGAGGGTATTTATAGGGAAAATAAGATAGGGTAGGGTTCTTTGGGTCGGCTACGGGGTAAGGAACGTAGGGTTCAGGTCGCCGGTGGCGTGGTGGCCGGTGGGAGTGAGTTTCGGGTAGGGGGTTGCGCAGGAGAGAGAGGGAGGAAAATCGCGCGATAAGGGGAGATGGTTGGCTATATGTGGTCGCCGAATCAATGGGAACAGAAAGGGAGGGTGAAAGTCGGTCAAAACGGCGAGGTCGCCGGCGAAAAACTCGGGGCGGCGGCGAGTTGCAGGTAGGTGTCGACGAGGCTGGGCAGGTGCGAGGGGCTGGGGGAAGAAGAAGGGTAAGGCTGGACCGGTTCGCGGGGGAAGAAGAAAGAAAAAGGGAAGGAGACCGGCGGTTCGGGCGTGGGGAGGGGTATTAAATGAAACGACGGGTTTCAGTGGAAGTGGACTCAAAACGCGGCGTAGAGGGGGACGGGCGAAGGGCGACTGCGCGAGGGGTAACGGATTAAATGAAACGGTGAGTTTCGGTGACAAACGAAACAAAACTCGGCGTTGCGTCGGCAGAAGAAACAGCCGCGCGGGCTGGGCCGAAGGAGGGAGAAAAAGAGGAACTGGGCCGCTGGGCTGGCCCAGTTCGGAGAGGAGAAAAAGAAAAAGAAAAGAAGAAGAAGAAAAAAAAGAAGAAAAGAAGGAAAAAGGAAAAAGAAAAAAGGAAAAATAATTATTTGGGATAATTAAATTAATTAGAATATTTGGGATAATTAAAAATATTAATATTTAAATAAAATAATATTTAAAATCCCTTTTTAGGCTAAATTAGGATTTTTAAAAGATTTTCCACAAATTCCTTTTTAATTAGCAAAACACCCTAATTTTCTATAATTAAATTATTTATAAAATTAATATTACTTTGAAAATATTTTCTCCTTCTTATTTTAATTAAAATATTTTGCTTAATTATTTTCAAAACAAAATGCTTAATTTGCTAAAATACCCAAATTCTTTTCTAATAAAAATACTTATAAATTTCTTCGGGATTTTCCCTAATTAATTCAATTTTAAAATAATTTATTTAAATAAATATTAGAATAAATATCATTTAAATGTAGTTTATAAAATTAGAAATTTTCGGGGCATTTCAATTTCTTTCGAAGAAAATGTAGGAGCATTTGAAAATATTTTTTTGGAGAAGTTACTACAATGTCAATCATGAGAGAGTTGTGCTCATCACCTAACTCATGCCTGATGCAATGCTAAACCAAATAGCGAATGAAAAGATGCAAGTTCATAATGATAATGTAGTAGTACTAATAATAATAAAGATAAAGACAATAATATATATAGGAAGAGTATTATAACTTATAAAATCTAAAGATAGGAAATAAAATCTAAGAATTTAAATTACCAGAAGAAAACATTTTCCCAACTTAGTGGTCAAAAGAACTCTAGCTAGTTAGCCTAACTCTTAAGTATAAATATAAATCTCTATCTCCATGTAATGGCCAACTATAATCCTAGGTTATCACCCTCAACATACTCTAACTTAGAAACATAACCCTGTAAATTATCCTCTACTCCCCGAATAAGAAGTCATATTGACTCATCATAATAACCACACATGATTAGTATTGGTACGATGAAGTACCAGTAAAACAAAATACCTAAAACATGGTAAAGATCATGCGACACATTATAGTCATATAGTAGCACGTTGATAAGCATACCAATATAAATTAAAATACAAGCTCATGGCAATAATATAAAGAGGTGTTCTTCATGGAAGAATAATAATATAGTAAATATATCACAACCCACACAATTTAAATAATATTATAGGTCTTTTTTTAGAGATCACATAAATTAAAGTTATTATGATTATTCGTTCGACCACACCCAATTCTCCACATGAATAAAAGACATGACACTAGATAAATAAAATAGGATATCACACCAACCTCACTAGATTAGGACACATAGAAGGGTCTTTTCTCTAAGGATGCCATACCCACCACACATCGAGTGACATACTATGAGGGCTAACTCAAATAAAGATACTACACCCACCTCACCTTGAATTCCTCTAATGTGAGTGCTTAAAATTTAGTATACCATACCTACCTAAGCAATGGATAATACGAAGAGCTAGGGGCTTGTACTAGGTTATATCACCCATACAAACTAAATACTTATGCTATGTAGGCCTGCTATAGTATAATCATATCCCTCAAAGATATGTGTATACCCACTAATTTACTACAACTTGGTAAAAAAGAAAATACGTACTGAATAAAAGTATAAACCACAGGGTGACCCACCCACTAACATCTAGTCTGCTACCATAAGAGTTAAGGAAATAGGCTCAAGTGAAATCTTGTTTGATTAATAATAATTTTCAAGTAATATCACAAATCACAGATTAATTTCACAAATAACCTATTGGGTTTTTCCAAGGGATAACCCCAAACATTAAAAGGAATGAAAACCACCAATTTTGTGTTTCTAAGGGATAACACACAATATAAATAAATTTCATTAATATCCGAATTAGGTGTTTAAAGATGATACCAAACTTAACCAATTAAATTCCAAAATTTCATCTTTATGACTATTATTATTTTCATATTAAACATGGTTGAAATTATTTTTTAAATGTTATAATTACATGGAGGTATTAACACAAAAGGCCCAAGAGACAAATAGTAATTAACACATGAACCAAACGATAAATAGATAGACCAGTTGACTGGTTTTACATGACCTGACCACAAGAGGACTAGTCCACATATTGGTCTCACTAATAGACTATTCATAGAAAACCAGTGAATTGATTTGGTAAAATCTGCCAATGTGTGTGAAAAAGACACCAAGCCACTTAGGCCCTAGGGTCACTAGTCAATAAGTTTAGTTAACCACTTGATAGTTCATACAAAACCATTCGTACAGTTCATTGACTTAAAATGCTAATCTCACAGCTTGCCAACTAAAACATCAAAACGTTGTGACTATTCTCATGAATTAATGGTTCAACAAGCCAATCGACTAGTCTTAGTAAATTGCCACCTATACTTGAGATACAACCACAAAAATTCACCTAACTTTACCATATCATTCCTAACATGTTTCTATGTCATAAACACATAAAGAGACATGATACTCACATAGAAGCACATGGATATATGGTAATGTAGGAATTTAAATGAAATCATATTTAAACTGTCAAATAATACTAAAAATCAAAGAAACCAATAATGCTTATTTTTTGGATGAAATTCTAACACAAGCTCGAATATCAGGAATAGACTTTTAAGGAGAAGTATATGGAATCTTTAATTTTTCTCTAACCTTAATCCTATCTTGATTTTGAGAAATAACAAAAAACTATAGCCTAGATTCAAAAAAGAAATAAGGCACAAGAATTTGACCATGGAAGGAAGGAAAACAAAAGCAAGTGTATTTTTTCACAATAGAGGGGAAAAAGAAGAAGAATGGGGAATACTCAACACTTAGAAATGTTCAATAATGGAATAGAAGAAGAAAGTGAGAAAAGTAGGGAAGAAATTTAAATGAATTAGACATAGAGGGTATAGAAAATAGTGTTGGTTGAAATTCATGAGAAAGAGAGAGAGAGATGAGACTATTATGGTTGAGTGTGGGTAACTAATTGTAAGCGAACCACTTGATGAGGTGAGGGAGGTTGAGTGTAGAAAACAAAAAGTTGCAAGAGGTTGGTAAGTCAAGAAGGATGGGTAAGAACTCAAATATGTATCTTAGATACCAAAAGAGAGAGGATAGTGAGAGAGAAGAGAGAAGGTGAAATATCCCTCAAAAAATGCTTTTTAGGTAAATTTAACTAAATAAAGTCAATGAATGATCCCAATAATGTAAAAATAATCAAAAAGTATCAACGTTTGGTTATTAGAACAAATAGTTTCAAATTCAAAGTTTTTATAAACTTTAGAAAGTGATTCCAATAAAAATGAAAAAAGGATATGAAATCACATGATAACAAGTCAATTGGTTTGAGTAAACTAGTCAATTAGCTCATTGAGAGTAAAATTATCAATCCTTGAGCATACTAGTCGAGAGGTTAGGTAAAATAGTTGATCAATGCACTAAAATTTTGTATTTCTTATTAAAATTTCAATCCCTTTTCAAAATCAAGACTAATTTATTGTGATCCACATAATTTTAAACACTTTTTAATAGATAATAAGATGGGGTATTATAGAGAATCATAGGTCATTAAAAATGAGAGCATTCCTACTCCCCTATAGAATTAAAATGAGCTAAGGAACTCAAGACTAAGACCTTCAATTGTATGAACAACATGGGTAAAGAAGTGGAAGATACCGCCTCTACCTAATAAGTACTCAATAACATCCTTAAAATCTAATATCTCAAGGCACAACCAATCAATTTATTTAGTGGTTGTGATTTCCCTTAAACTAAGAGCATCAAAATTATACTTATGAGCTAAATTGGAAATGATAATGCCATAGGTGTTCAAGTGGGGAGCATTCTAATTTTACCTTTGCCACATTGTTGTGGTGTTTAGGACTGATATGAGTTTATTTCTGTAGATTAAAGGACCCTATGAGTATCATTTACATGATTTTTACCACAGAAGGAAGTCATAGGATATGTTTCATAATAATATTTCCACCCTTTGAGATCTTCCATGACTCGCTTGAGTTTAACCTAAAAAGAGGTTTAATATCCTATGGACTTAAAGTACTTGCCCTCTTATGACAACTCACAGAATTTATGCTTTTACTCAGTCAATTACAAAGCATGGGTAGGGATGATTGCAACAAAGCATATCAAACAATATCCTAACCCTACTAGGACTATAGATGTAATTCTCCAAACTTGTAGAAAACCTATAACTTAATAAAAACTTTTATTTGAAATAAATTAGCTTTTAAAATTATTTAGTTTAATTATTTTGTGGAATTTTTAGTATATAAGTTTAGATAGGAATATTTAATAAATTAAAAATAAATATTTTGTTATTTTATCATACTCTTTTTACTTAAGTAATTTTCCAAACTAATATTTTACTAAAATTATCCTTTTTAAACCAATATATTAAATTATATTTAATTAATTTATTAAATTAAATAATTTACCAAAAATATTAAATTTTATTATTTTATAAATTAAATTATTTTATTCTTCCTATTTTCCTTTTTCCTTTTTCCCTTTTCCCTCTTCTTTTTCCCTTTTCTCCTTTTTCCTTCTTTCTTTCTTTTTTCCTTTTCTTTCTCCCTTCGGGCCACCCACACCAGGTCTGCCCCCTCCCCTACATGACTGAGCTACAGGCCCATCTCCTCTCTACCGTCCTTCATTTCCCTCTTACTCAACCCACTTTATTTTTCCCTTCCTCTCCTCCTCTACGGGCCACAACCCAGCCCCACCCCTTCTTTCTTTCCTTTCCCCTCCTACGTAAACCGAGCTAGTTCCCCTTATATTCTCCTGACCGGTCTGTTGTTCCTGCACCCCCTTCTCTCTCTCTTCGTCTTCTTTGTTGATCAACCTAAGGTGGCAGAGCTGTCTCCGTCGCCATATCTGCCACTATGGGCACGCTTGCCACTGCCCTGCTGCCACCACCTACCACCACTTCAACTCTCTCTCTCTCTCTCTTCCACCATCCCATTTTCCACCATTTGGGCCAAACCAGCCATGCACTCCCCACTCGTATAGCTCTCCCTTTCCCCTCTTCCTGTCCGTCTCCCTGCCACCCTACCACCTCCCTTCCACCTTAAACACTGCCACTAACCGGCCACCTATTCGCCCTATCCTCCCTCTTCTTTTTCTTCTCCTCTTCAACCCTTTTCCTGCCCCATTTTTCGTGCCCCATAATTTTCCGACCTCCCTCTTTTCCTTTTCTTCTCCTTCCTTTCTCCTCCCTATTTTGGCTATGCCGCTGCCCTCCGCCACTTTAATCGCTGCACCACTCCCTACCACCCTCTACCTCAGCCTTGCACTACCAAAATACCCCCTTAAGCCCCTGAAGTCCCTTCTTCCTCCCCTCTTCTTTTTTCCCTTCTTTCTCCCCCTTATCGGCAACCTCCTTGCAACCCCTCCGTTCGCCACCATCTGGCTGCCTCTGCCACCACCCAAACCACCAGTCAACTCCCTATAATCTCCTCTACCACCCCACACCTCTTTTGGCTGGAACAAGCCCCCTCACCCCTTGATTTTCCCCTCTCTTTTCCTTCCTTCTCAGCCCGGTCCACTCGTATAGCCACTTTGCGGCCTCACCACCATTGCCTTCACCGTCTTTGGCCACCAACAACCTAACCCCAAACACCACCTACACTCCCTCTTCACTCCTGCACCCTTCCCTTACCCTAAAGACCCCAACCCGAAAACACCCCTTCCTCCCTCTTCTTTATGCCACCTTTGACCCTTCCATCCTCATTTTTGCATGCAGCTCATGTTGCATAAGCAGGATGAGTTTATGCATTTCTTGGCCCATTTTTGTTAATAATTTTAAGGTATAATAATATTTAAGTTAATTATTTCATTAAGTAAAATTTATAAAGTCTTATGCTTTGGTTTTCTTTTTTCTAATATAATAAGTATTGGTATCATTTTTAGCTATTGGTTTTGCTAATCAATGCTTGAATCTTTAACCTGGATATCGGTAAGGTTCAATTTACCGAATTAAGGTAATTGGTAAACCCCACTTAAATGCTTGGATGAACATATGTTAGCACATTAGGATTTTTAATATATTATTATGCTTTATATTTTTGGTTTAATATAATATATATATATATATTTACTTATATTGATTGATAAAAATGAAAGTATGCTAGTTTATATTCCATGTGTGGAAATGTTGCTTAAGGGAAGAGTTTGATTATTAATGAAAGTGTTATGTAGTTATCCATGTCATATTATGTTATTGTGACCATTTATGCATGAATAATATTATCGTGAGCCCTAGGGGCATTTTATTAATATTTCTTGTGCAAGAATGTGGCCTAATACATGTGGGTGCTAAAAGTATTATATTAAAATATAATAGTTGGTGGAGTTAGATATTGTTAATGGAGTATTAATATTATTATTCCATGTGGTAATGTTAATTTAATAAAAGTGGTGTAATAAAAGGGGTAAAGTGGTAATTTTTGAGGCAAAAGGGCAACATGGTAATTTTATAAGTAAATGGCAAAATGGTAATTTTATAAGTAGAGGGGTATTATGGTAATTTTATAAGTAGAAGGGTGAAATGGTAATTTTGTAGGAAAATGGTAAATGGTAATTTTGTAAAAAAAAGAGCAAAATGGTAATTTTGTAAGAAAAGGGTAAAATGGTAATTTTGGATGTAAAAGGGTATTATGGTAACTTGCAAGTAAAAGGGTATTATGGTAATTTATAAGCAAAAGGGTAATATGGTAAATTTGGATGTAAGGGGGTAAAATGGTAATTTTTATAAATAAGAGGATATTATGGTAATTTTGGTAGTAAAGGGGTAAAACAGTAATTTGCAAGTAAAAGAGTAAATTAATAATTATAAATATGGAGAAGGATAAATTGGTAATTATAATTATGGAGAAGGGAAAATTGGTAATTGTAATAATGGAGAAGGGTAATTTGGTATTTATAATAATGGAGAAGAGTAAATTGGGAACTGTAATTATGGAGAAGGGTAAGTTGGTATTTATAATAATGGAGAAGGGTAAATTGGGAATTGTAATTATGGAGAAGGGTAATTTGGAATTTATAATAATGGAGAAGGGTAAAATGGTAATAATAATAATAATTGAGAAGGGTAAACTGGTAATTATGATAATAGATAAGGGTAATTTGGTAATTTAACCAATAGAAGGGTAATTTGGTAATTTTGATAATGGATAAGGGTAATTTGGTAATTATAATAATGGATAAGGGCAATCTGGCAATTATGAGATTGCAGACGGGTAATTTAGTAATTTATCCAGCTAAAGGGGCAATTAGGTAATTATGATAATAGAGAAGGGCAATTTGATAATTTTACCGACTAAAGGGTAAATTGGTAATTATTTAACCAACTAAAAGGGAAAATTGGTAATCATGATAATGAAGAAGGGTAATTTGATAATTTATCCAACTTAAGGGCAATTTAGTAATTATAACAAAAGAGAAGGGCAATACGGTAATCTAACCAACCAAATGGGAAATATGTTAAGTATAATAATTATGAAGGGTGAATGGTGATCTAAAAAGTGTAGGAGATAACTTGGTAACCTAAACCGAGCAAGGGACAACTTGGTAATTATACAACATGAAGGGTGATATGGTAAATTAGCAAATAAGGAGGGAATGACCTAATAACTATACGAGTAAGGGATAAATTAGTAATTCATAGATAACATGTTGATGCGACACTAGAGGTTCGTAATAAGACTCAAGTAACACTGAATAGCAAGGTAGGAGTATTTGATGACTAATAAGTATCACAAGAACAAATCCTAAATCAGAATTGGACAAGATTATAATGGGCTTAATGATTTCTCTGTGTTATCTTGAATAACCATATGAATAAGACATGCCTAATGATATCAGAATGATCGAAAGTTAATAATCATCTAATTGTTGTGCTTTTCGTGATCACCTTAATTAAGACACTGATACTTAAAGTGAAAGACCTCGAGATCGGAAATGGTGGCTCTTTAGGGGTCGCTACCCAAAAGACATGGTGTAGCCCACAATTACTCTAGTATTTGTTGGTGTGCCTTTGTGCCCTAGCCAGGCTCTATATCTTACTCTATCTAACTCTACAGACCTATTTAGAGGGTATGCATACTTATGGATTAGGTGTCATTGTCGGTAGGGTACTGAGTAGCTTTATGCACCAGTACAACCAGATTACGTTTGTGTCCCTGGGTTGATGGTTGAAGGGTACTGAGTAGCTTGTATGCACCAGCATAACCGGTGTACCTTTGTGTCTCAGGTTCTTGATCTCGCGTCCGAAGCAAATAAATGGAATTGTTGTGCTGATTAAAAAAAGGGAAAATATTAATCATGAAAGTGTAAGATTAATGAGTTGGGCCTAGTTGAATTATGATATTAAGTACCGATCCACCGGATATAATAGTGGCCCAGGAGCGTGTTGCCCTGGCAGATGATTATGAGTACCGATCCACCGTATATAATAGTGGCCAAGGAGCATGTTGCCCTGGATGATGTTGATATATATTCTGATCCACCGACAATAATAGTGGGGGTCCTGAGCTCAATAAAACTATTCATGGATGTGAATAAAGTTATGGAAAACACTAATCACTTATAGTGGAACATCATGTGAGTCGGGGCCATACAATTCCATCGGCAAATAATAGTGGCCAGAAGCATTTTGCCCTACATGACCGATCTATCGGTGAATAATAGTGGCCAGGAGAGTTTTTCCCTACATGACCGGTCCACCGGCAAATAATAGTGGGGTTCCTGCACTCACGAGGATATAAAATCTGAAAGATGATTGAATAATGATGGACTAATGGCTTACGACCCGAACATATTAATTTTGCACTATCACATGACTTAAGGCCCATAAGCATTAATTTTACATAATGACTTTTTAATAATTGATGGACTTGTTAACTATGTGATTGTGATGCATGTATTTCTTATTATATATGTATATAGCTTTGTATCATGTGTTGCATTGCGGATCTTCTTTTAAGTGTGTTTTTAATGGGTTACTCAGTACCATAGTACTGAAGGGTTCTAATCATTGGGCCCCTGCCTATTCAATAGAAAGTGTCCCTTACAGATTTTTTTTAGGTGCTATTCAAGTGGGAAACGGAAAATAGAGTAAGGAATTATTCGGAACTGTTAGGGTTTTTTCTCTTTCTCTTTTAAATTCCTAGTTTACTGTTATTGTTCTTATTGTAACCACCTCTAGTGGATTTTATTCTTGTAAATGTTTTATTACGCTACTCTGATTTAAATATGGGTTGTAAATTGTGTTTTACACTTTTAGCCATAGTACTTGGTACTGGAATGGTAGGAGTAAACTGGTTTGGTACTAAGTGCGACGGTAATATCCCAAGAATTCACAGGTTTGTAATTTGCTTTCGCTAACTCTTTTAAATAAAATAAAAATTTTTACCAGTGAATTTTGGGGGTGTTAAAATATAATTCTTTACCCAGGTTGCCATCAAGGTTCAACATCACTGACAAAAAGAAGAATGCCCAAATCTCTAAATTTGGCAACATTAACTAGGGGACCACTGTAGAGTACTACCACTGGACGAAGGGCACATCTTGGGTACAACCACCCGATGCAGCACCAGATGGCACCTATCCCAACCTCCATATTTTACACTCTATAAATACCCCCTAGAGATAGAGACACACATATACATATGAGGGGAAGAAGAAAATAGCAATGAGATATTAAACTAGAGAGGGAGATGAATAAGAGTTACAGTAGGGCCATAGCGAGGGAGGAAAAAGAAAAAGGAGAGATTAGGCTCGATAGGGGTTAGAATACCATGATTTTCCTAGTGTCTTCCCTTCTTTCACTTCACTATTTCCTTTTTTGGCTAGAGGATATTTAGCATTAGCTAAGCTACTTGGTGAGTGGAAAAGATTGAGTAGCCTTGTTGCTGTAATATATGACACTATATTCATGTTTGGTTTAAATGATATTTCATTTTTTGAGCCTCAATCATTGATGTGTTGAATGTTGGCCACATTAGCCACTCATAACATTTTTTTATCAACCATGATAGTGAATAGAATTAGCATTAACAAATGGTGATAGGGTTAACACCAACAGGTGAATTGAACTTGTTATTAATCCGCCAAAACTGACTATGTGACATTGCGTTGGCCCATGCACCTTGATGGAGATGGCCTGAGAGTATATTTCACAATTGAGTGAAATATAGCGAGTTTAGAAGGATGAATGTCTATTGAGCTTGAAAACTTATGAATTGTCATAGGGTGCATGCATTTGGTGTTAAGTAATGTCCCTCTAACGACTCTATATTCTAAGTTCCTTTCTATCTATTTTTAATTGATATTAGTAAAATCCTAAGTGTGCATTTGCTTCATTTCATTTACATTATCTCATTACCAATATTTTTTTACATAGTTAATTTCACAACACATTTGACTTTATTGGAGCATATTTTGATTCATTCCCCATAAGACGATACTCACTCATCACTCTATTACTTTATAGATTGTGTATACATGCACGACTAGGTTATGGGACATTTATTTTATTATCTTATCAAGCATTGTTGAACCAAACACACACCAAGTTTTTGGTGCCATTCTTGGAGAATTTGATTTATGAGAAATGCTATATAGTGAATGATGACTTAGTCCAAAAATTTCATATGAATTATTTCCCTTACTCCCTAGGAGACCTTGCTAAGGAGCAACTGACTTCACTACCAATAGGTTCAATCACTTCCTAGGATGGTTTAGTCCAAAAATATCTTATGCATTATTCCCCTCCAAACACAAATGCTAAACTTAGGCATACCATTACATCATTTTTGCAAGAAGAATACAAAAAAACATTGAGGTTTAAGGAGTTATTAAGGAAATATCCAAACCATGGAATCCTTTATTGGACACAAATAGAAACATTCTATCATATACTTAACCTTTAGACATCAAACTTAGTGGATGCCTCAACCAATGGCACCCTGTTGACCACACCAATGATCAATCCTATGAGATCATTCATACCATAGCCTAAAACAACAAGTCATAGGGTAGTGCCAGGAGTGTCCATAGGGTAAGAACAGTAGGAACTTTTGAAGTAAATTCCATCACAGCCATAAGAGAAAATGTATCATCTATGTCTAACTTATTGAAAAATATTTCTCCCGCTAACTCGTAAGTACAAAGAATAGAGGAACATTGCATTACTTCAATAGTCGTTGTATCATACATGCATTACAAAGATGGCCATCAATTCAAGTAATGTCTAGCAAACATAGTGTTAGTGAATTACATGGGACATCAAACCTAAAACTCATAACAGCCTTATAGCAATCATTACAACAAATCCTAGAGACAGCATCCTAACCTTTTGTGTCGTAACAAAGGTAAAGTGTGAAACCCAACCAATAAAAACAACCAATAGTGCTACTACCAACCTCAACCCCAGCACCCTCAACAACCACAATATCACACACCTCTTTCTCAGCATAATAACTCTAACTCTCTAGAAAATCTTCTCAATGAATACATGGTAAAAAACTAATGTAGTAGTCTAGAGCAACAAAACCTCCCTATGAACCCTAGAAACCTAAATAGGGCAGCTAGCTATAGCCCTACGTAGCATACCCCATGGCACATAGACTAGTGACACTAATAATATAAGAAGAGATGGTAAGAAGAAGTGTAAAGCCATCACCCTTAGATCAGGTAAGGAAATTACACCTCTTTACCAACAGAACTACACTAAGGAAGAACACCACCTTAGCAAATAGGCAAACAACATAGAACCCTTAGAGGGAAGGTTGAATTGTGCACCTTCACAAATAGAGAATAGTCCTACCTAAAATTAAAAAGAATACACCACTTCACCACCTGTGCTAAAGAAGAACAATAAGCCATCGTTGACCATCATTTCTAAACTCTCTATCCCAACACCACCTTTCCCTTAGCGCCTTAACAACAGTAGCGAGACAAATAGTTTGATAAGTTCCTTGATATTTAACATCAATTGAATATTAATATCCTAATGGTTGACGCACTCCAACAAATTCCTATTTATGCAATGTTTTCAAACGACATCTTAATATGAAAGAGAAAACTATGTGAATATGATATAGTAGTGATGTAAGGATGCAGTTTGATTTTTCAACAAAAAAGTAATAAGAAAGTTACAAGACCCTGGCAGTTTCATCACCCCTTGTTCCATCGAAAACAAGTACTATAGTAAGGCCCTTTATGAGCCCGGTGCCAATATCAATCTTATGCCTATGTCCATTTTTAGGAAGCTAGGTATTGATGAAGCAAGGCCTACCACTGTCACCTTACAACTACATGACCAATCATGTGCCTACCCTATATGAAAGATTGAAAATTTGTTACTGAAAGTAGTGCAGTTCATTTTCTTAGTAGATTTTATAATACTCGACCATGAAGCAGACAAGCAGGCCCCTATAATTTTTGGTAGGCCTTTCTTAGCTACTAGTAAGGCCCTAATAGATGTGTAAAAGGGAGAACTAAAAATGAGGGTTAATGAGGAGCAAATAAATTTTAACGTTTTTAATTTAATGAAACTAAAAAAAGAGGATCTTGATGAATGCTCATGGATTAACATTGTTGATTTTGTTATCTTTGATGAGTTTGATATAGGTACACTTAATGAGGAATCCAAGTTATTTGATAAAAGCCATCTAACTAGCATTTACCCTACCAATTACTCCAGCAAATAAGATGATGAAGACATAGTAGGGTACAACTAGATTAATTACTCAACACCATCGGGAACCTCTTAGCCTAAATAGTGGAGAAATATAGCTAGTCAAACCATCAATGAAAGAGCCTCCCAAGCTGGAACTTAACTGATTACCAGTCCACTTAAAATATGCATATTTAGGTAAGGAAGACACTCCACAAGTCATTATATCATCTACCTTACCTAAATTTCAGCAGGATTAGTTAGTTAGAAGGTAGTAAGATGGACCATGGCAAATATCTAGGGAATTATCCCAACATTGTGTATGCATAAGATTCTACTAGAGAACCTCCTCAAGTTCATTTATCGAGTAGCAAAGAAGGTTAACCCAATAATGAATGAGGTAGTAAAATAAATAAATAATAAAATTTTTTGACATAGAGGTCATCTAACAAATATAGGATAATAATTGGGTAAGCCCTATTCAATGTGTCCCTAAAAAAGGAGGAATGACTATTATACAAAATTACAAAAATAAGTTGATCATGGCCTGGACAGTCACAACATGGCATATTTGCATGGACTATATGATACATGATAAAGCTACCCTAAAAGATCATTTCCTCCTTTTTTTTTGATCAAATGCTTGATAGAGTACCAGAAAGAGCTTTTTATTACTTTTTGGACTGATACTCAAGTTATAACAAAATAGCCATTGACGAATGCCCTTTTGACGAATGCCTTTTGCCTTTTGATGAATGCCCTTTGGCCTACACAAAACGCCAACAACTTTTCAACGGTGCATGATGGATATATTTATAGACATGGTGGAAGACATTGTAGAAATTTTATGGATGATTTTTCTATTTTTGGAGATAGTTTTGAGGATTCCCTGACAACTTAGAGAAAGTGTTGGTAAGGTGTGTAGAGACCAACTTAGTCCTTAATTGGCGGAAATGTAATTTTACGGTTCAAGAAAGCATCATTTTAGATCATAGGGCCTCTCTTAAAGGACTAGAGGTTGATAGAGAAAAAGTGTAGGTTATTAAAAAATTACACCCTCCAACCAGTGTCAAATGTGTGAGAGTTTTTTTAGGACATGCTGAATTTTACTGAAGATCTATCAATAATTTCTCCAAAATTGCTAACCCCCTTTATCAGTTGATGGAACAAAATATAAAATTTATGTTTCGCAAGTTTTTTTAAGGTAACATTTGAACAAATAAAGTTAGCATTCATTGAGGCCCCTACTATAGTAAGACTTTACTACACTTTACCCTTAGAGCTAATGTGTGATGCTAGTGATTACGTTTTAAGAGAAGTCTTAGGACAACGGAAGAACAAGTTCTTCCACAACATCTACTATGCTAGTAAGACATACATTAAGGCTCAACTGAACTACACCATTATAAAAAATGAGTTACTGGTAGTAGTATTTGCATTTGATAAGTTTTGTTCTTATCTCCTAGGAACTAAAGTGATTATATGTACTGACCACGCTACTAATCACTTCTCACTTGCTAAAAATTATACCAAACTTCATTCGCTAAAGTAGATCTTACTTTTGCAAGATTTTGATGTTGAAATCAAGGATTTTCAAGGGAATTATAATCAAATTGCAGACCATCTATCTAGACTGGAAGGATACAATAAAGAGTAGAAAGAAGGTTGGATTAAGGAATAATTCCCTAATTACCAACTCCTAACAGTCAGGAAGGGTCAACCACTTTATTATGTAGATATTGCTAACTATCTAACATGTAAAATATAGCCCCCTAAAAAATCTCAACAACAACTCCATGACCTCAAGTACTACTATTAGGATGAATCGTTCTTGTTTTGCGAATGTGTAGATGGACTAATGAGAAAATGTGTAAGTGAAGAGGAGGCTAAGGAAATCTTAGCCTCTTGTCATCACACAACTATGAAGGTCATGTTGGATGTATAAGGAGTGCAAAAAATATTCTCCAAAGTGGATTCTAGTAGCCCACCATATTCAAGGATGCTAGGGTAAAGGTCCAAACTATTAAGCAATGCTAATGAACCAAGAAAATTTTGTAAAAAAATAAAATGTCTCAAATGAGCATATTAGAAGTGGAATTTTTTTTATGTCTAGGGCATTGATTTCATTAGCCCATTCCTGTCCTCCTTTGGTAACAAATACATTATGGTAGTAGTGGATTATGTAACCAGGTGGATAAAGTTGGTGTCCTGCCAACTAACAATGCCAGGGTGGTGATCAGCTTTCTCTAACAAAATGTTATCACCAGATTCGGGACTCCTAAGGCTATCATAAGTGATGGTGGCACAAATTTTTACAATAATATGTTTCAACAACTTATGCAAAAATTATGGGATTCATCACATAGTAGCCATGACCAACAACTAGTAGTCAAATGGTCAAGATGAACTTTCTAATAGGGAAATTAAGATAATTTTAGAGAAAGTAATTAATCCTAAAATAAAAGACATATTACCAAGATTAAATGATGCACTTTAGCTATATAAGGCAGCATTTAAATCTCCCTTAGCAATGTCACTCTATTGGATTGTATTCAGAAAAACTTATCACCTACCTATTGAAGTACAGAAAAAATCCTATTGGGCACTTAAGATGATCAACTTCGATCTAGCTGCAGTAATAGAGGAACAAAAGTTACACATGAATGACCTAGAAGAGCTTAGACATGCCTTATTCAATAGTTCTTGATTGTATAAGGAGAGGAATAAGAAGTTTCATGACCAGTATCTCAAGCCAAACGAGTTGTATCCTTGGTAGCTGGTATTGCTCTATAACTTTTGGTTACACCTATTCCCATGGAAATTGAAATCTAGAAGGTGTTAACCTTATGAAACTGTCAACATGTTTCTCTATAAAGCTATGGATCTCAAGGATTAGAATACTAAAGGATCCTTCAAGGAAATTGAGTAGGTGAAAAGTGGGTAGAATGCATGCATCACTCGTAACATAATGAAGGATGCTAAGCATAGGTATAACCTTCTCATCCTTTCTCTAATTTATCGCAAAATGTCCTGCACTACACTTTACAATACCATTCCTCTTTTCATTTTAAGTCTTGTCTCATCTGATCCATCCTCACCACTCTACTCCATTCCTCTCCTCTCTTGATGTTAAAAAAGGTTCTACGAAGCCTCTGAGTACAAGAGGAGCACATTCTTGATCATTACCTTATAGAATACATCGCACAACCCATTTCACTTACTTCACTAAAGCATGTTGACACCATCCTCATTACCACCTCAATGGAAAACACCCTACCGTGTATATACATACTCATTTCTTCCTCCTTATCTGCCTCTAATCCAACCATTCCAAGATGTACTACCAGCACTACCACCAAAGCCATAGAAAAAACCTTTCAACAAAAAAAGAAACCTACTTCTTTGAGAAAATAGCCACTACCTTTAGTATCATCTAATGAATTTTCATCTATTTGGGACGATGAAGCAATACACTCCTCTTTTCCTCCCACCAAGCACCTAAAGAGAACATCTAACTCTCTCACCATTTTTTAGTCTAATAGTGTCCAAGAGCATTTCAGCGCTCTAAAAAACCAATACTTTTACATTAAAAAAAGTTTTACCCTCCTAGCGCTTCCCTAATATCTTGTTAGCCCCATTAATGACCACCATTAGGCCGCCCTATCAAATCCTTCTTGAGTTTTCCCCTCTTTTTGTCTTAGAATTTTACAACAATCTTGACACCAAACAAATAACAAAAACTATTGTTATAGGAAAGTTAGTATCTTACCTCTTCACCATAATCAACATCCTTTACAGCCTACCCTCCTTCAACATTGATGAGTACTTTGAGTTAATAAGAAACCCTGCTAAAGAATTAGCAGCATACATGCTCACCATGCTTACTAAATGAAAAACAAAGTGGCAAGTCACAAAAAGTGGTGCTTGCTATTACGACTACCCACAACTCTTACACCAAGTTAACGTCTAATATCACTACCTTAGAAGTCTCTTGCTGCCCACCACTCACGACTACTCTTATCTCTTTCGACTACATGGTCCTACTCTTCTATGACTGAATAAAATGACAATTAATGTTGGTCAAATCATCCAGGACCAATTGGATATGGTTGTAAGAAATCCATAGGGTCATATCTTTTACCCCTCTCTACTTGTTGGTCTCTATGCTAGGGCAGAGGTCTCCTTTACACCCAACAAAGAAAAAGTTACTGACCCCCACTCTATCAACCAATTATTCTTCAATCACTTTTTTGATTCACTAATAGTAACCCCTAAGGCAAAAATAGAACTCCAAATCTGGCGTGACAACCCATAGGCTTGGAGTCACTAATGCATGCGATGAAGGAGGACATGGAGATCCTCATGAGAGGATAGGAGGAGGTCATCACCATGGTAATGTAGCTTATGATAGCACTATAATATGTTGGATTGTTTGATTCATAAAATAGATATGTTAATGTAGAGATTACAATATTGATTGTTCCTTAAGTAGAGGAATGATAGAGAAGGTCAAGTAGCCGGTGCAAGATAGTAATTTAAACATTTTTGCACGGAATCAACAAAGTGATAGGGTGACGTCAGTCCCCACTATTGAGGAAAAGGAACAATCAATCCCTAGGTTGACATCCCAATAGAAGACGCGGTATTAGAAACTTCTGACAAAGAGGAAGGATTGGTAAAATGACTTATCATCACTATTGTTTTAAGCCAGTAGTTGGTTGTTCACGAAAAAAATTTATTCTCTTTTTATCAAGATCCTAGCTACCTGACCCTTTTATCATTTGGTTACCAAACTTCAAACCCTAACGGTGAGGATACTGTCTCATTTTTTCCATGAGAATGTATTTCTTGGTTAATATATCATAGTGTCTTAGTTTTTTTATCCTTTTTATCTAACTTTATAATTAATGCAGTAGTTATTTTCTCATAATTTTTTTGTTGCATAGCTCTTTCTATTTTTTTTTTTTGCATTTTGAGGATGACTGCAATGATCAAGTAATCAACCAAGGTAGCCCTATTACTCACCTTGTTGAATTCAGTTTTAAACTAATTAATTATCCTCATAATGTTACATGTCTATATCATTGAAAGTGGCAATACTGACATCTTGTGAACCCAATACCCTATCTATGAAATGATCAAGCTAATTCAATGAGGACTTACCAAACATGTTGACCTTCTGTATAAAATATTCTTTACCTATATTTGTTTCTTTTACCTTACATAAATGAATTTTGTTAAAATCATAAGCATTTAGATACGTCAAGCATAAGGAAATGGAGACTATTTTCATGGATCTTCCATTAGACCTCGCACATGGGAGAAAGATTAGTTAACTAAGACATCCTTAATAGAGATTATTATGAAGCTTGCAATAACTACCCAACATAGGTGGTAATTGAATAAGTTTAGGGGAATTAACCCTAACAAATAAGAGTCTATCGAGGAATAATAATGATATTTGAAAGGGGAGCTTTAATGTCCAAAACACCTAGTAACAAAGGGCACCTACTTGAGAACCACGTGTGCACTTACATCAAGTTGTATAGTTGGGTGACAAGCTATTTGAACATTTCCAAAATAAATGTCAGGGTGGAGTAATCGGGGGTACCTTTCTACGACACTGATGTAAACTTACTTCAAAAGACCCTGACAGCCCAAGGAATCCCTATCTCTTTATTATTTTTTTTAAAAAATTAGGACTTATGAGTAGGTCAACTAATAGAAAGAAGGATGGTTTAATAGGGAGATATGAGGAGAAACCCTAAAAATTTCCTTCCACACACGCGATGATAACCCTTTAAATATATCGTATATATATGAAGGCTATCTTCAGTTTGAAAAGTTTGAAGCTCAACATGATTAAACGATAAGAATTGTTTTATTATTTTACTTATGGGTATCCATTTACACATTCAATCATTATTCGGGATGAGCAAAAACTTATTTTTGGGGAAGTGATATGAGTTGATTTGTGTAGATTAAAGGAACCTATGAGTATCATTTTAGATATGATTTTGACCACAAGAATAAGTCATAGGGTGTGTTTCTTACCAATTTATCCACCCTTTGATATATGACATGACTCACTTGAGTTTAACCTAAAAAGAGATTTAATATCACATGAACTTATAGTACTTGCACTCTTATGACAAATGACAGACTTAATACTTTTACTCAGTCGATTGTAGAGCATTTATAGGGATGGTTTCAACACAATATATGAAAAAATATCCTCACTCTACCAAGACTACAGAATTTGCTTCCTATGTTTCCATCAAGCTTTTACTGCACCAAAAAAAAAAAGAATGCCTAAATATCTAAATTTGTTAGCATTCATTAGGGGGGCCACTACATATTTGAAATACTCCAAAATTCTAATGTTGGAAATTATGGCTAAATGAGGATTTATAAGGAAAATTAATTACATAAATTATTTTATTAAAATATAGGGGAGTTATTTAGGGGAAATCAAGAGGAAAATGATAAATAATTTAATAAGGAAAAAAATTAGGGAGTGTTGCTAATTAAAATGGGATTTTAAAATAATTATTATTATTCAAAAATAGCCTAAAATTAATCTAAGAAGGAATTAATTATTATTTTCTAAATATTATTATTTTAAATAACCTAAAATACAAAAATACCCAACCCGCCTTTTTTTCTTTTATTTCTTTTTCTTCATCTTTTCCCTTTTTTCTTTTCTTCCTATCTTTCCTTTTCCTTTTTTTCCTTCTCCCCCCCGACCTAGGCCAGACCACCCACGCGGCCCAGCTTCCTTCCCTCGCTGCGCGGCCTAAGCTCGTGACGTACCTCTTCTTCCTTTTTTTGTCTTTCTTTCCCGGCTGGTCCGCTTTCTTTTTTTTTCTTTTCTTCTTTCTTCCTCCTTGGACTGCCGGTTCGGACCCTTCTTCTTCCCCGAGGCACGAGCAGCGATCGAGGAGCTACAACCTTACCCTCCGTCAACCACCCCTCCACCTACCATCCTTCCCTCCCTCTCCCATCGCTTTCTTTCATTTTTTTTGACCCCAACCGACCCCTTCCCCTCTCTCGAGCACCCTACCCCTTTCCCTTTTTTTCCTTCCTCGACCTTGCTGCATTACTATGGCAGAACTGCCTCGACTTCCACCACCGGGTGGTATGCCTGGCATCTGTGCCTCCCTTGACTTCTTCCCCTTGTCATTTCCCACCCAATTGACCTATAAATACCCCATAGGATGCCTTAATTTAGTTTTTGATTTTGAAACCCAACAATTTCCCCTTCTCACTGCCGCCCCTTCAAATGAGCAATCCACCGCCGCCGCCCATCGTTGCCAGCCAAACCACACCCAGAACTGCCCCTTACACCACACTCTACCTAACTAAACCCTCCTCGTCCCTTGATTTTCCCTACACGAGCCACTCTGGCTGATGTGGTTTTATCAAAGTAAATGGAAGGTTGGATCAAAGATTGTATGAGAAACTATCACCCATGAACTAATGCAAAAGAAACGAAACAATTAGCTGGAGTATAGGTGAAGAAATTAATTAACAAAGTAAGAGATACTCGACAGATTTCAGGGGTCTTCATATATGTCTAGTTTGAAGATTGATTGAGGAAGGTTGAATCCCAGATTTTCCTTGCTCAATGTCGACCCAAAAGGGAGGATAGACTTTAGCTAATGTAGCTCAAAGTTTTATCACAAAATCATATGTTTCTATTCATTAAAATCTGCTTATAATTCATGCACACAAAGGCTTATATAGGGGAGGAGAAAGTCGGTGGTTAGCTAGCCTAAAGTTTAATGGCATTGATGGATGCTTAAGGATTAGTTTCAGGTTTTCTTTGAAGCATTTCAAAGTCTTAGAAGATGAACCCCATTTTGGAGCCATCTAAATGAGTTTGTTTTCTAGCATCTTATTGTGGATAGCTAATAATTGACTTTAGGGCTTAAGTTATTGAATGAATTTCTCAAATCCTTGGTTTTTTCCTTAGATAAGGACTAAAGTTCTCTAATAGTGACTCCATATTATATTTTAGAGGGTTTTAAAATTGTGGTCTTGGGTTTTGAAAGCCTAGGGGGATTAAATATCATTGAGGAATGGGATTAGGTGGCAGGTTCTTATATGAAAGATTTAGATGATTTCTCGACCCAGGTTGTAGGTAAAAGCAAATGGAACTTCTGTTTTGAGTGAAATTATTCACATAATTCACATGATCTATAATAGTTGCATTATTAGGTGGAGATGTAGTAGATTGACATTCAAATGATGGGTCTCCTATGACATTGCCATTCTTAAAAGTAGTAGAAGAAGAATTAAATGCATTCACACTTAGAAGAAATATGATCAAGATCATTAACATCATACCTACAACTCTTCTTGATAGAAGAGTACTCACCTAACTATTCGCAGTAGTTGTAAACCATATCCTTAATTAATTATTTTGCTTTTGGAATACTTTTTTTCTTTAGAGTTGCTCTTTCTAATACATCTATAATCATCATTGTACTGTGAATGAGATCATAATAGAAAGTGTCAACAAGGAGCCATTCCTCCAACCTATAGTATGGACACATTCTTAACTTATCCTTGTAATGTTCCCATACATTATACAAGGACTCACCATCTTTTAGAGTAAAACTAGTAATGAAATTCCTTAAATGAATTGTCTTGTATGGGGGAAATACTTGCTCAAGAAATATAGAAATTTTTTATCTCAAGTGGTCAAGGGCCATAGAGGAAGTCTTTGTAACCATGCTCTTGCTTTGTCTCTTATTGAGAATGAGAATAGTTATAGCCTTTTTGCCTCATCTTACATGCCATTCATCTTCAAGGGGTTGTAGTACATATAGAATATAGAGATATATAAATTTTTGCCCTCCATAGGGTTTTTGCTTAACTAATTTTGCTACAACATAATAAGAAGTGTAGGCTTTAATTGAAAATTATTAGTGGCTACATTAGGCTTCCATATACTCAATTTTTTCATGTATACATTTGCTAATGTGAAATCCTTAAGAGATAATTTCTTTTCTTACAATTCATTAAGATTAGAAATGATTTATAAACTTTTGAATGTTTAGGTCTCACATACCCACTTCATTATCTTAGTTAACATCTTCTTATTTTTGGACTTAACAAAATTAGAGTCAGACTTAAAAAGATTATTATATAAAAAAAACCTAAAAATGTAAAAGATAATCAATCAAATATTAAATGAAAAAAAAATTAATAGGAAACATAAATTTGATCTAGCTAGATAACAAATGATTCATTATCAATTGCCAAAATCCCTGCAATAGTGCCAAAAATTAATGGTATGAATCCCAAGCATATGGCCTTATTATAGCATTTCAAAGTCGTATCTCATATGGAATTCCTAGTATTATCCTCATAAATATACAAGTAAAAATCTAAAACATTTCATAAATTAAGTGGTTAAAATCTAATTAAAATACTAAGATTGGATTATCATCGTACATCGATAATTGATAAATAATCGATTTAATAGCTAAAGAATTAATTAAATACAAGAGCGTGAAAAAACCCAAATTAACTAATAACCTCTTTTAATACCTAATAGTGATATGTAATCCAATTTAATAACCTATTTTTTTGGTATTAAATCAAATTAAATGCATTATATTGTATGCTAAATTAATAAAACTCCCAAGAGACTCCATCTTACTTTTATTGTTTGATTCTCCTGATTAATTATTAGATTTATAGTAAATAATTTTCACTTTTTAGTTCTTTGATTAAATAACTATGTTTATTCAAATCAATGATTAAGCAACTCAACCATAATTACAATATTAACAATTCAATCCATTTATTCAAGAAAATTTGAATTCCAATCAAACTAATTTATCATTATTTAACAATATAGACTTGATATAATCATAGAAAATAAATTTACTCACTCATAATTGCAATCTAATGTAAGAAATTAAATTAAAGAATATAATTAACATTAAACAAAAAGATTAATAAGAGAAACATAGAGACATAAAATTGTAGATTCTTAATGTTGGAATCTATTATCAAAGATGAATACAAAAACTAAAAATAAAACTAAAACTATGATTTGAATCTAGGATATAATGATACAAAGTTTAGGTCTCTATTCTATAGAAAAATGGTGAAAGAAAAAAAATCCTCTCCCTTGCCTCCACACCGTTCCCTCTCTTTTCGTTCTAATGAAAAAAAAGCATTTGCAAAATGGGATGGGTCATGGATCATGGAGTAATGGTTGCATGACCATATTTATCTTGCATAGCCAAACTGTGTAACAATCTTACTCTAGACCCTTTTTTCTAAGATTATAGCTTTGCTAAACTAGTATGGCCTAACTATGTGACCTTTTTTGCACTTGGCATTTTATTTCGTGGTTGTAACATCCTCACAGTGCTAGAGCTTGTGTTACTTTGTTATTCAGTGGGATTTTATACATGATAATGCACATGTTAGTATGGCCATGGCGTAGGTTCACACAAGGTTGTGTTATGTAGTTGTAAATGGCCGTGCTTAGCAAAATAGAGGTTTTTCACCCTCTTCTTTATTTCTTAGCTTTTATCTTATTTGCCTATACATGTGAGATTGGTTTATCTTCCTTTTATACCTTTCATAGAAAATCTTTGCTCTAAATTTTTTCTCTTCTTCCTTTATGTAATACTCCCTCCTAAAATCTTTCAAATGTGTTTAAAATTATATTTATATAAAATAAATTAGCTTTGGTGTTGGAATGGTCTTGAAATTTTATTAAAAAAAGTGAATTTTAGGCATACGATCAAATGGTTTGCCTAATTGATGGACTAGTATGCTCAAATAATCACAAATTTATTCTTGACAAACCACTGGATTGGTTCTTTCTAACCAATTGATTGGTTATCCTCCAATATCATATCTATTTCTAATTTTAATTTGAATCCCTTTTTAATGTTTATGAACCTTCTAATTAGAGTCCATTTGTGTTAGTAAGCATAATTTGGTACTTTAGGACTATTTTCACAATATTGATATCATTTTATTATTTTATTTAGTTAAATTTTCCTAAAAACTAGTTTTTGATACATACCTCACTTTCTCTCATGTCCTTAACCTATATCTCTCTCTTATAGAAGTTGTTTGCATGGTTGACTTCGTGCAATCATTACATAACTCACCAACCTACTAAAATTTCCTTCTTGACTACACTAAACCTCCATCATGTTTGTCCTTACCTCTTAGTTACCCACACATAACCATACTATTCTTATCTCTCTCTCCTATTAATTTCCACTAGCCCTAACATTTATACCCTCCATTATTGATCCATTTTAATTTCTCATCTACTATTCTTGCTCTCTTTTCCCTCTTCTTAGTGAAAAATTTCATTAAGTATTGAGCATTCTTTCATTCTTTCCCTTTCTCCTCTCTAAAAAAAAGGGGTTTTATTCTAGCTTCCTTCCTTCTTTGTTCAAGCATTTATATCTCTTTCTTATTCTAACATTAGATTTATTTATCCCTTATTTCTCTTAAGCAAGGAAGGATTAAGTTTTCAGAAAGCTTAAGGATTTCAGTTTCTTCTTCTTAGCATTCTCATCCTCTTAAGAGGTTGGGTTGTGTTTTGTTCTTCTTTTCCTTCTTCTAGTTCTTCATTCATTATTAATAGATTTTTATCAGGGAGTTTTAATGGTTTTGACTTTGATTCTCTAAGAAATAGAGGTCCTACTAGATAGCCACCAAATAAGAGTTTGTGCTAGAAGAATTGCTTTAAGGTAAGGTATTTCTTATCTTTAATCTGAATAAGGTTTTGTTGATTATTGAGGTTCCATGTTCTTGTTGTGTTTTGGGTGAGCATAATATAATTATATTCTATTATTTAATTATGTGTTAGAAGTTCCTCTTAAAGTTCAGCATTGTTGGGCTTCTCTAATTCCATGTATGAATAGGTAGTTTCAGCATGATATGATTAAATGGCTACATTAACATGTATTCATGTTATTCTCTATGTGAAGTATGTATTTTTTTGTGTTTTATGGAATAGAATCATGGTAGGATTAATATGGTAAGGTTTGGTAAATTTTTTGTGCATGCATCGCAAGTCTAGGTGATGTTTTACCTAAACGAATTAGTTCATTGAACCCATTAACTTGTTGTGAAAGAAGTCGCATGATTTAGAAAATTTGATGGGTTAGTTGTGAGATCAGTTAATTGGCTCAATGAAATAGTCAACTAAGTACCCTACAACCAAAGTGTGCTTAGACTCATCAGCTAGTTTGACCAAACCCATTGATGAATTTCCTATGAACAGTTGATCTAGGAAAACTACTAGTCAAAAGGTCTGTTAGTGTTATTTTGGTTTAGGTCAGGTACAACCAAACTAGTTGATGGGTCCTAAGGAATGATAGAATTTTCTAGTTATATGTTATCTAGTTCGATTGTTAATTATTGATACTCTTTTTGTACTTTTTTGTTAATATCTCCTTGTGATTGGAACATTTAGCTATGATTTCAACAATTATTGCCCTTGAATTAATAAGAATCATAATGATGATAAATTGGATTAAATTGGTTAAGTTTTGTATCATCTCTAAGCACCTAATTAGTGGCCTCTATTCCTTGTGATTTGTTATGTGTTATCACTTAGAGAAACATAATTTTTTAATATTGGAAATTAGTTTTGTTTTGTGTTATCACTTGGAAACACCAAACCTAGTTAGTAATGTAATTTAATTTTGTTTGGTGTTATCACTTGGAAATACCGAATTGGTTTTTTGTAGATTTAATCAATAATGTTTTTTATAGCTAGAAAACACATATTAAAATAATAAAATTTCATTCAAGCCTTTTTCTTCTGACTCTCGAGAAGCAAAGCAAGGTAATTTTATAGAATATAATGAGTTTAATCAACTCTCGAGCCACTTTTTCTTCCTATAAGAAAATTGATTATGTAATTTTATTTCTTTTGAAAGGTCATATTCCAAATGGATAACAACAAACTTCATCAAATCAATTTCATCCCTAAATTTTTGCTTTTCTCTTCTAAAACGATATTCTAAGTTAGAAACTTGAGCTTTTAAAAAGTATTCATTGGCCGAGGTAGATTTTAATGGGTTCTTCTCGCTCTCCAATTCTACTACCTTAGCCTCAATTTATTTATTTTTAGCTTTATGTGTTGAGTGGTCACCTTAAAGTTTTTCATATTCATCCTCTATCTTTTTGATGTGTTTGACACATCGAGCAAATTAATTAAAAATCTTATTTTTCATATACAATTTATTTAAAAAGTTATTAAATTTGTCACATTAAAGCTATCTCACATGTATCAAAATATGGAATAGAACATACTTGATAGGAGAGATTTAAATTATCCCTCAATAAGGTTGTTATTCTAAGAGCTTGAACTATTTGCATAACCTATTCTAGCATTATAGCCTTGACCAATTTAAAACTGTAATACCCCAAAAATCCTAATTTTGGAATTATGGCAAATAATGATTTATTAGAGAAAATTTAAGAAAATAGGTTACTTTATTAAATAAAGAGGAAACTAATTGAGGAAAATAAAGATAAATCAATAAATAAATTATATATAAAATTTTAGACATTTTACTAATTAAAATGGAAGTTAAGGGAAATTTATCCAAAATAGCCTAACTAATTTAAAAATGGATTTAATTATTATAATTAAAATAATTATTATTAAAATTAAATATCTAAAATAAATATATAAATAAATAAAGACCAACACCCTAACCCAACCATTTTATTTTTTTTCCCTTTTTCTCTTTTCTTTTCCTTTTTTCTTTCTTCCTCTCTTTACTCATTTTCTTTTTCACCATTTTCTCCCCCGACTGGGCCAGCCCACCGGCCCAGATCCCTTCCTCCCCCCCGTCTCGCGTGCCAGGCCTGCCAGGCCGTCGTCGCCCGCTTTTTTTTCTTTTCCTTCCTTCCCCTGGACCGACCGGTCCACCCTGCCTGTCTTCTTCTTCCCAGCCCGACCTGCAACGTTGACTTGCAGCCCCGATTCCACCTGCACCCACCAGCCAACGACCTGCCGTCCTCACCTGCCCCTCTCCCTATCGTTTTCTTCCTCTTTTCGACCCCGACCAAGTCCCTCTCTCCCCTTCCCGCGTGCCCACCTCTTTCCCTTTTCCTCTCCCCTTCCCCGACCCAACCTGCCATGGCAGGACCTGCACCGCCTGCCACCGGCCGGCCACCTGCACACCTGCCCCGCACGCCTCCTTCTCCCTTTGTCGTTTTCCCCTTCCAATTACCTATAAATACCCCCCATTGGCAGCCCCGATCAGCTCCCTTTTCGATTTTTGCCCCGAAACCCTACCTCTCCGCCGCCTCAAAAAGACGGGATTTTCGCCATCACCGGAGACCGCCGCCGCCACCTCTTCCCACCGTTATCTTCCCTGAAACTCCCTCGACAAAACCAATCCACCACCACCCTCCGCCTTGCCCTGCACGTGCCACCCTAGCCGTGCAAAGTCCACTGCTCGAAACCACCTCTTCCAGCCATCGCCGCCCGTAGCCGCCACCTCCGCCGCGAGCAACCCTCCTGCCACCCTCCAAAACGTCCAGTAGACCATCCTCCACCTTCCCATACCTCCATATTCCCCTACCTCCCTCTCCTCCTTCCTCCCTCATCTTCCACCTCTCTCCACCACCCTCGGCCGCCGCCGTCACCGCCGCGCGCCGCCACCCTTTGCCACGCCACCACCCTCACTCCACTCCCCTTCACCTGTTGTTTCTTTCCCCACCTCAAACTCCTCCTTTTCCCCTCCCATATAACCACCACCTCCATCTTTCCCCCTCCTCTCCTCCTCCACCGCCGCCGCTGTCGCTGCCACGCGCCGCCGCCGGACCACCACCGACCCTAGGTGGTTCTCCACTCATCCAAACCCTAATACCCCTTTTATATAACTGCTACCATTTTCTACTAATATTAATACTAATATACTTATTATTATTATTATCATTATTATTATTACTTTTATTATTATTATTATTATTATTATTATTATTATTATTATTATTATTATTATTATTATTATTATTATTATCATTATTACCATTATTATTGTCTCTATTATTAATGTCTTATTTTCTTACTAATACTAACATCCCTTTTGAATCCTAACTTTTATTATACTTAACTTTAATATTAATTTTTATAATTGTTAGTATTAACATTATTAATAATATTACTATTATTACTTCTATTATCCTTACTACGGTTATTATTGTGGTTGCTAAACCTTACTTGGTTGTAGTATTGTTATTATCATTACTACTAGGAGTATTATTATTATTATTATCGTTATTATTAGTGTTATTATTATTATTATTATTATTATTATTATTATTATTATTATACTTAACACCCTTATCATTTTGTTAACAATAATACTACTTGTTCTTATCCATGTTACTTAACTCAAGCTAGTAAATATCATGTGGTTATTAACTAAGAAGAGTACTTGAACCCTTATTACCATACCGCTTAACATTTACCCTAACCTCATTACTATGAGACTATTATTAGCTATTACTATTATTACTACTATCACTACATTATTGTTGTAATCAAAAGCATTTGAACCCTTTTATTTTTCAAGAATATACGACTATTATCATTATCACCCTTAGGAATAGTTTACTTGTAATATTGTGACCTTATACTATTATCATTTCAAATATGACACCATTAATAGACTTGGCCTTAAAACGCTAGGGTTTCTATCACTAGACATTAGTGTCACTATTTTATTAATACTAACACTATTTTCCTAAAGCTAGCATAAACCCTATTACTACAAGATTAGAACTAATGGGTTTAATAAAATAAGTGTAACAATAAGTATCCAAATAAATATATTTTGACTACTAATATTTAGTATACTAATTCTAAGGTAAAAACTCTAGTTTTTGTATAATACCCTCTTTAGTAATAAAAACCCTAATCCTAAACTAGAATAAGGGTTGATGATACTTGCAAGGGAAACTAATACTTAGCATTTCCCCCCTTTTTTAGGTAATCCCGACCAAAGCCCTAAGGAGTTAGAGGAGCGTGCTCCAAGCCCGGCGTCGCCTTAGGTAAGGACGAAGCTAATGGCCTTGTGCTATGTGTGACATGGATGTGTTGAATGTTGTGTATGCCATGCTATGCCATGTATTATATGATTTGTGGATAACTTGTCTTATGTGTAGCGCAGCTTGGAGATTGAGGTATGTTGTATGTGCTTCCGTGATATGAGCATGACATTTATATGTATGATGTTTATGATGTATTATGTTATGGCCCTCTAGGACATGCATATTAGGATAAATGGTAATATGAGTTGGGAACCATCATGGGAATCTTAAAGTTTGTATGATGGTATTAATGTTCTATGACGGTACTAATGGTTCACATGGTGGTATTAGGGTTTGTATGGTGGTATTTGTGATTTTATGGAGGTATTAATGTTGTATGGTGGTATTAGGGTTTGTATGGTGGTATTATGGTCGGTATGGTGGTATTAGGGTTTGCATGGTGATATTAGGGTTCGTATGGTGGTATTAATGATTGCATAGTGGTATTAATGGCTTATGGTGGTATTAGGGTTTGTATGGTGGTATTAGTGATTTTATGGAGGTATTAATGTTGTATGGTGGTATTAGGGTTTGTATGGTGGTATTAATGTTCGTATGGTGGTATTAATGATTGCATAGTGGTATTAATGGCTTATGGTGGTATTAGGGTTTGCATGGTGGTGTTATGGTGTGTATGGTGGTATTAGGGTTTGCATGGTGGAGTTAGGGTTTTGCATGGGAGTTAATGATTGTACGGGATTAGGGTTTGTGTGAAAAGTTCGAGAGGTTGCATGGGATGTGTAACGTTTACGTGAGAGCAAAATTCACGTATGAGAGGTCGATTTGGGATGTAAAGAAGGTAATGCAAGCATTATTCGGGTGTTTAACTGTTTTGGACGGAGAATAGTACGTGGAGTAGTATAAGGATATAGAGGAGACAAAATTAGGGTTTGGAGTGATTAACTCTGGGACGTTGTGATTAAGTAGGGTTGGAGTAACTAATTGTGATTGTTGAGGATGATTAAGGTTTGGGATGGCTAAGTATGGTTGTTATGGTAAAATAGGGTTAAGAGTGGTAAACCACGGGTTGGTGTGGACAATTAGGATTGGTTATGGCTGCTTAGAGTTGGTTGGTGTTATCATGTGTATTATTGATTACAGTGTAGTTATGGATGTGGAACTTTATTGTGTGCGATGTGTAAAGCATAAAGAGAACGAATTATGCATGGCGAAAACCTTTTGAATAAGATATGTTAAGACACTAACCACTTATAGAGAAAGATTTTAAGCCGGACCCAGACCGATCCACCGGCAAATAATAGTGGTAGGGTATGTTACCCTCGTGACCGGTCCACCGGCTATAATAGTGGCAGGGCATGACCCTCGTGACCGTTCCACCGGCTATAATAGTGGGGGATTGCGCCCTCAACAAACTAATCAGAATGATGATAAGACTTGGGAAAGATACAAACATTTACAGTGGAACACCTTGTGAGTCGAGGCCAGACCGGTCCACCGGCAAATAATAGTGGCAGGGTATGTTACCCTCGTGACCGGTCCACCGGCTATAATAGTGGTAGGGAATGGCCCTCGTGACCATTCCACCGGCTATAATAGTGGGGTTCTCGCACTCACATGGACTATTAAAGAATATCTGTGGAATGAACGTATTATTAATGAGAAATGAGGAATAGGTCACAGAAAAGTATTCAGGCCTTATCTTGCTGGTTATCGCATGTTGTCTATATGATTGTGCTACGTATGTTATGTTGTATGATTGTATGCTTGGCCTTAGCGCACCTGCGCCCTTACTCAGTATTGGACCCGTACTGATATTACCTTGATTGAATGGGTCCTGTGATGATCCACTGATGGTGGGGAGCAGACCTCCTGTGCAGGTTTGATCAGTTACTAATTTGGGGTGGAAGGCTTGACTTGAGTGAGTAGGCGGTCCGGATATTGGTCCTTTGAGATTTGTTCTATTTAGCTATATTTTGTACTACGCTTCCTGCTTCGAAACCGTACTCTTATGTTGTATTCTTAAACGATATCCTAATTGTCGTTGACTCGTGTTTTCGTGAATGATCTATGTTAACTATGAACTTATATTTTGATGATTCTTACTTAACGATTGTTTAGTTTAGCCTTAGCACTTAGTATCGGAACGATAGGAGTGAACTGGTCTGGTACTAAGTGTGGCGGTAATACCCCCAAGTTTATGGTTTTAATTCTTTCGCTTCCGCCAGACCTTTTGATTTAAACGAAATTTTTCAGTAGTAAATTTGGGGGTGTTACAAAAACCAATGTTATCATCTTGATGAGAGTTGAAGAAGTAGTGAGCATCCATCATGGTAAGGGTTGTTCCATCATTTTCGATAGAGACTTTAGAAAAACTCTAATAGAAAAACTTTATTAGAAGGAAATCTTCCAATTTTGATACTCTATCATTGAGGCCTTCGAGCATGATAAGTACTTATGGGGACCCATCTACATCCTTCGGTCTAAAGGAGGTTTATTAGGGGTCACCGACACTTGCTACCCTTTCTATGTGAAGAAGGAATAATATTGGTTTCCATGTGAGTTTTTACACTCCCTTTTGCTTCTAATGATCACTTCTCTCTTCTTCTAATAGTATTATGGTCTCTCTAGCAAACACAAAGGCTAGAATCTCATTACCATGTGGTATGATTGGAATTTTGCATTACCTCAACAAACTTTCCTACAATTCCTTACCTTTCCTTTGATTTCATCTATAAAGTGACACAAGAACATTATCTTTTTTATTTTGTTCTAATTTCTTAGGGGTGGTAAAAATTTGGTAGAATGAAGGCTTTAGAATCTTCTTAGCTGTTAGAGCCTTATGGATTTCCTTATGATAGATTTCCTATTAAAAAGGTAAATAAAATTGTGAAGAATTAGTAATGATATAATTCAAGAGGTGATCAAGTGTGATAAAAGAATAAAATTTAGTATTCTAGTACATGCTCATAATAGGAGGCAACATATATAAAATGGGTTCATAATGGAGCTAATAGCCATAAAACATGCCTATGATGGGAGTAGATAGCACTCAGGGACATGCTTATAACATGAATTGATTTTAATATAATGAATATTACTAACCTTATTTAGTTATACATTTTAGGACTGCGCCTCACAATCCTTTATTTTTCTTGGATTCATGATAAAGAAAATGTATTTTTATAACATCATTACAAATAAAATAACTACGGTAGTGATGTATTATTGGAATATGTACTTTTGTTTGGTAGCGTCCATGATAGATGTCCCTCATAGAGGATGAATGGTAAGCCTTTTATGCCGTTAGATAGGTTACCCCCTTTATAATTTATAGATTGCCCCAAGATTATATGGCTTTACACTCTAAAGGGAAAAGAATAATATTCTATAAGTTAACACACTTGTTGAATAAATAATTGAAAAAAAATTGGTAAAAGGGAACAAGTTACTTACTAGCATATGAAATTAACCCTCTATTCTTAAGGACGACATGATCATTCATAACCTCATAATTTTTTTTAATACTTTTATCCTACACAAGCTTATAAAACTTTTTTATGCAGGCTTCTAAATCCAAATAGAAAGGTAGAGTCTCTCTAAAGTAAGAATTCATCTCACCACACTATGGTAGATTCCACTCGGCATCCCCTAAAATGAAACAAAATGTTTAGATATCCACCTATTTTATAATTAAATAGACTAATTTATTAATTTATTATCCCATCTTGTATTGATGAAGTAGAAGCCCAAAGTTGAGTGTTGGATTAAAAAATATAAAATGTGCTTAAACAACTTTATTATTGACATGATGTCTAACAAATATCACCCATGTGAGAACACCATTACCATTCCTTAAGCATTTAGGATGAATTAACTATACCGTAGCTAATAGACTTAGATAGACTCTCTTATATATTAGTAAAAAGGAAGGTTATACACCTATCGTGTGGATTATTTTCTCTATTTAATGGGCATTGGTAAAAATTGTCAATGATTATAAGAGGAATGGTATTTGGTACAAATTGATCAAGTTGGGATTCAATGTGTTGCTAGGAAGAAAGCTATCTTAGTCTCGAAAAGAGATTCAAACCTATAAGTAAAAATGGGAAAGTCACAATAGGATGAAAATATTAACTTGTTTTGGCCAACTAGTTTGTTATAATTAACAAATGAGACAAACAAGTTAAGGATGTGAAAGAGTTATTCATAGATTGAGAGGTAGAGGAATTAGAAGTATGAGTAAGATGCTTGATAAATAGATCTTTCAAAAATGTGAGAGATTCACCAAGTCCTTTGGAAGAACTAGGTGTTAGTGTAGTGACGATGTGAACTCCTCACTTTTGATTGCCATTAAGAAGTTTATTCATTTGTATTCCTATTCTTATGACAATGGTTGGAGGAGTTTAACAAATTTCTTTAGATAAACACATTAGTAGGGTGGGTGATGCCCAAATAAAATATCAAATATGTTCATTTGCAAGTTTAAGATAAGTTATTAGAGTTTTGAAGAAATTTCTTCCATGAAAAACTAGAGAAAAAGAGTTAAGGAAGTCAATGATTTGTTAATTCTGAATTAGGAAAACATATGAAGTTGAGAAGGTACATATATAGTGATGTAAGATGGTCAAATATATCTATTTTTCAACTTAGAAGATTAAAAAATATTTAGGCCATGTGTACTCATTATTGATGGTTTTTTCTAAACCTCTTATAATTAGATGAGTGGCTGGTTGGTCAAAAAATTCTTTAGAGAATTAAAAGTGTCAAATTAGAGCCTCAATTCTCAACTTTTGTTATGTAATATAGTATAATTAAAACATATGGCCTTTAATAACCTAGGAAACTATTCTTTATATAATAATTATAGTAAGGATTTTTTTCCATTATTTAATGGTTCCCCCTTAGATATAAATATATGACATTAAGGAAAATAAGGCTTACCTAGCAAGCCATCTTGTTATAATATTTTATTTTTATTCAATATTTTATTTTCAGGAAAACTAATGAAATTGTTGTCGCATTATTTTTTTTCTCCAAATGACGAGCCAAGTAGATAATTCATGAATTAACTAGACAACGGATGTTAATGTAGTGATTTTATCTTATGCCGCTTGATATTGTGTATGTGGTGTTTGATGATATTTTGTGTAAATTTATATGTTTCTTTTCATTTTTGCTTATAAAGTGTCCAATAGTTGTTTGTGCGTAACTTTATTTATCTTTATCTTCATATGTGTGTTTAATGGACACATTGATGTATAGTTATTAATTAGTCTATTAATCTTTTAGGATGTAAATTTTGATATTAATTTATACAGGTCTTGTTGGTTATCAGATGTAAAGTATAGTTATAAATGTTTGTTGTGTAATAGAATATTATCTCATCTACCAAATGAAAGTGGTGGATGTAGTTAATGAAATTTTGAAGGGAAGGGTATCATTTTTTTCTGCAACTAGGATTATCATGTTGTGGTGGATTATACATGTCCCTTGTTGGGAAGACCCTCTATATAGGACAAGGAAACCTCTTGTCCTTAAGTATACTAATTTTTGTACCCCACTTCCTTCATCTCACTCCATTATATGTAGGGGACCATGTCATCATTTTGAAGATATGAAATCATATTACAATTCTCTCACTTTGTATTTCTTCTCTTTATTTTATCCTCAATATTTTATCATTGGTAACTCTTAGTTTTATTTCCTAAAGAATCTCTTGGTTCACAAAACACACACAACAACTATGAATCTCTCTTCAACGAGTGGTTCAATAAATGTATCTCGCCATTGGTGTAATATGTCCACAAACTCTACACTTACATCCCTTTTCTCTATATGACAACAAATAAAGTGAAGTACTATTTCGCTATGCTTGGACATAGAGTGTTCAAAATAATTCTTAATGAGACAAACTACAATTGTGTTACCACAACTAATGGGACTTTTGTTAATTTTAAGACAAAAGTCACTTAAATACTATTTCATCAAAATAAGATAAGCACAAAATATTTTGATAACTATAGATTCTACTTTCACTATTCATAAAACAACACTAGATTATATCTTACTATCCTAACAAACTAAGGTTTCTTTTAGAAATTAACAAGTATTTGATATCCTTTTTCTATCAACCTTGTACTATACAAATATAGCATCTAAGTAACCACCATGATCTAAAAGGGTATCACTAGCATAAAATAATCAAAGATCATGTGTGCTAATTAAATTACTAAGAATCCATTTAGCCACTACTAAATAAGATTCCTTAGTTTCACAATGAAAATGAGAACATAACCAAATTGTAAAAAGATGTCTAACTTAGTTGTTGTAAGGTATAAAAGTTAAGAAATCATACCTCAATAGTGTTTTAGATCAACTTCCTTACATCCTTTATCTATGTCATGATTAAAAGTGGTTTGCATAGGAGTACTATAGTGGTTTTCTTATCCATTCTAGATTTCCTTAGCAATTCCGTAGTGTACTTCTCTTGATTATCAAAAGTTCATTTCTTTATCTATTTTTGTTGTAGTCTTTAGAAGTATGCCAACTTTACTATCATGCTTATCTTGAGCATAACAATGAGGATTGAGTGGCCAGTCCCCTTTATAGATCACCAATGATTAGCTCTTGATGATGATTATATGAATATCCCAAAGCTCTTTTGAGATCTTATCTTACTCCACCATCTTTTTGAAAGGTGGAAGAAACATCTTCCTCTGACTATAGTTTATTCTTAATTTTGTGTTCATCTTGTTTGAGTAAGCTATCAACTGAAACTCATGGAACTACTTCATTTTCATTTGTACCTTCTGCATAATATGTAGATTCATTAAAAGAATAATAGACCAACTCTTCAACTATTAATGATCTTTTTTAAAGACTTAAACTCTAAGGACACATAATTTACAACCAAATGTGTGGAAATATCCCACATTTGGATTCTTGCCCTTCTAGAGATCATTATAAGTTTTCTTGAGGATTTTATTGGTTAGAAAAATATTTATGGCATAACTGGTAGTCATCATGACTTAATCCTTGAAGTACTTTTGAAGCTTGGAATCACATAATGTGGTTCTTAAAACTTCTTCCAAGGCCATGTTCTTCTTCTGTATGCCTGGTGTGATCATAGGTGTTACCAATTTAAAACCTAATATTGACAATTATATTATTTGTAAATATGGGTATAATTTTAGTATGGGAATTCAAAGGGCTAACTAAAATTTATCTAGCACAAAAATAATAAAATAAAAGACTCTAAATAATATGAAAAAATAAATGATAACAAAAATGCAATTATGGGGCTTTAAAATAGAAGATAATAAAATTAATTAAAATAAAATAATGAAATATATATGTGTGAATAAAAATATAATAAATGTGGTATGGAAGTCAAAATCTACCACTAAATAAGTTCAAATTATAACAATAATTTCAAAGTAATATTTTAATCACAAGAAAGAGAGTCACAAAGGTTCAAGGAAAAAGTAGCTCTATACACCTCATATTACTTCCTTGACACAATTAATATGAAAAGCACCAAGATTAAATCCTATTATATTATAGTATTATACTCAAAATAAAAGACTCATATATTTACCTAGATATAAAGAATTTAGATAAAGTGAAATGATATCAATCTAAGTACCCAAAATAGTATCTCAAGTATGTCTAGTTATATTCCCTTCCTTTGACCTAAACATATCTAAATATTCCACTACTTCGGTTAGAATCTCAAAACTATTAGGTGAGGCATTATGAGAAAGCAAGAATGAGTCATTCAATATATAAATTATAGTTGGGAAAGAACATATATAATCCATAGCAATTAAAGTAGAGTCAAAAGAAAATATCATGAAATAAAGAAAATTAATATTACATTACATATTATGGTGTAGCAATTTCAATATATTACCCAACTATAATTATTAATCCAACATAATAAATTAATTAATTACACAAAAATACATGTTATAATTATATATTATAAAAAAAGAAATAAATAATTGAAAGTAAATATGGATGAAAATTGTAGCAATTTAATCGGATAAAAAATTGCCTACTTTCATTCAAAATAAATTCTTTAATATCTTTTTCACTTTTCTTGGTTCCTCTCACTCTCTTCTTCTCAAGCCTTATTCTCTCCCTTCTCCCTCTCTCCATTACCCTTTTTTCCCTTCCCTTACTATCGATTTTGTCTCCCTTTTCTTTTTCTCACTATGCTATACTTCATTTCTTTTCTACCTCTCTTTTCTTTCTTCCTTTCTATGCTTCTTGTCATCTCCTCTATATTTTCTTTTCACATGCTTCATCAGTCCTTCTATCATCTATTGTCTCTCTTCTCTCCCCTACTCTTCCATCATCTATGCTATCATCACAAAAGGAGGGCCATGATTTTATTGTCTCTCCCTTCATCGGTCCTTTCTATGCTATACCATTGTCTCTCTTCTCTCCCCTACTCTTCCATCATCTATTGCCCTCATTTTCTTCTCTCTCTCTTTTTCTTTATTTTCTCCTACACCTCCTACCCTCTTTTCTTATGCCTATATATCACTCTCTTATAATCTTTTAGGGTTTGTGCCTTTCTCTCTCCCCTATTTCTTTTCTCTGTACTATCGTCTCTCTTCACTCTCTTCCTTCTTTTCTTTCTCTTTTTTTCTTCCTATGTTGGCTGATTTGTGTCATCACCCTTTCTTTTGCTAGGACCTCTCTCTTATCTCCCCTCTTCCTTCTCTTTTTCTAAGCTTGATTGATCCTGGCTAGTTTCTCTTTTTTTTTTCCTATCTCCCTGTGCCCTCCTTCATTTCTTTCCAATGGATGACTCTTTTTGCATACCCCTTTCCCTCTTTCTTTGGGCCTTTTTTCTTTTTATTTAACAGCACATTGTGTTTTCTCTTTCTCCTTTTTTCCTCTTTTTTTCCCTAATTTTAGCTATAAATTATTAAATTATCTTATAATATAAGTCCATTACTTTTTCTTCATTTTAGCTTAACTAATTAAAAATATGATATTATTATCACTTAAATAAACATTTTTAATTATCATCATATATTTTTTTAAAAATTAAGGCAAAAGCTGAAATGAAAAGAGTATAAAGTATGTACAAATATTTATTTATTAATGCACCCACACATAGAATCTTTTACTTGTCCTCAAGCAAGAGATGATTCAAACCAAAGAAAATTATGAAAATAAAACTAACTAGCTAGATTCATAGGTCTCATGCTTAGACATAATATGTTTAATAAGCCCTTTAAACCCCTATATCAGCCATAGAAGATGTGCAAGGTCTCGTGATGGTTTCACAGATAATAAATCCATAAATCACATCTAATTCAAATAGAAAAAGAAACACTTATAATACCCTTAACTAATATTTCCTTAGAATCTTCTACACTTATAACAACATGATAAGGATTCAATCAAGATGTGGCATTAGGAAATTAAAAAAGGTAATTTCAACATATAGTCCACATATAAACATGATAGACATGTAGAAAATAATAATAATGAATGAAATCTACCATGCCTTAATAATGTTGAGACACATATTTACTAAGAAGACCCTCTTCTTCTTTTTTTCCCCTGATTCATGGCTACAGATGTTAACAAATACACTTAGATATGTGAGATATAATATGATAAAAATAGCAATTAAATCCATATATAAACAAAAACAAGGCTCATATTTATGTGGATAAAAACCATATGAAAGATATCAAACACCTGACAAATGGATTGAACCATATGCCTAACTCTTGTGACAAATCTCTATTAGATCAAAGGATACAAATATCAAGAATCAAAAAAGAGTTTTATAGGTTTTTATGGGATTAAGGTATAAAGGGTACAAAGTATTCTAGGACATTAGTGTTAAAATGCTAAGAACTAGTGGAACTATACTAATAAGATGAAATATAAGCCTCAAATCCATATAAATGATGATTAATAATACACACTTCAACCTCAATAATAAACTTGAACAATGAAATGATGGAAAAATAGAAAATGAATAGAACTCTCTTAAAGTCATATCTATATCTTCATTTCTCCCTTATGTCGCATCATCTTCTTCTTTCTTTTTTTCACTTTTTCAAAATAAGGAAAAATAATGACAACATAATGAATATATATATATACATCTTATTACACAAATTAGGACACAAGCTATTTGGTCATGTGTTGGAAAAGTCTTATGTTTCATTTATGATTTATTCAATCAATGAATATTTTGTCTATAAGCTTCTACTAGCACAATAGTAAATGTTAGTAATCTCTATACAAGAGTTATGGCAAGTAATTTGATCAAAGAAATCAAATGTATATCAGATTCACAGAGAAAATTTCAAGATAAGACATGTAGATTATTTCATGTGAATTCACATAGAAGACAAGACATATATAGCTTAGAAGCTAACTATAGGACATGATGAATCTTATGATGCCATGTTGGTGATTAAAAAATTACTCATCTTAAGTGCCTCCCACCATTGATTGTTTCGACTATGTGATTGCTAGATATGGGGAAGAAGAAGAAACTGAAATAGAAGTGTAACATCTTGGTCGATTCTTCTTCCTCCATCTGTTCTCCATTAAAAGAAAAGGTAAAGGATAGTGGCTTGAAACTTTCTAATTTTACAAAGGAGGCTGGGGTTTTGCTAGTTAGGGACATAGATGAGATGATGCATGAAACCATTCTAGATTCTATAGAGGTTTCTGAAGAACATAGGAGGATGGATTATTTTCAGATGTTGGATCTTATTTGCTTTATTCCTATACTTGACTTGGACAGTATGCCTAGATAGGAGGAAAAATTGAATAGAACAGATATGACTGAACCTTCTCCTATAAATCATGATCCAGAGAGGAAACAAAGTTGGAGAGACACTATATTGTTGAATTGTAGACCTAAATCCAGGAATGCTTTACAATATATACCACCTACGATTATTGATGGTGTATCAAAAGCATAGATGAATGAAAGTGATTTGAAGGAAGAGGAAAACCATTAGCAGACTACTTTGATAGGCTTTGTGGCTAGTCTAACTCCTTCACATTATCAAATGATGCAATTTGTATCCAAACAATGGTCATCATTGGTAAAAACTCCTAAAGTTCTAAGCCATGATTTTGGTTATTTTCTTTTTCGGTTTCTGAACATGGAGGATCTGTAGAGGGTGCTTGCTCGACCCTATTGGACATTTGGTATTCAAGCTATGATGTTAGGAAAATGGATTATTGATGTGTAAATGTCTAAAGCAGATTGGCATGTTATGCCATTGTGGATCATATTACCTGGATTACCTCTTCACTTGTGGGCAGTGAATTCTTTATGTAAAATTGGTAGTCTAATAGGGAAACATATTTGTATTGAAGCTATAACTACAAATAGGGATAGGATTGATTACCCGAGCCTACTTATGGAAGTAAGTATTAGTAAGTCTGTACCTAATCCAGTGGATCTTCTTATGCCAGGTGGGATAACATTGATGCAAAGGGTTGCATTTGAATGGAAACCTTCTTTTTACTCTCATTATGAAGTTATGAGACATGACAGTCATTCCTGCAGATCAAAACCTAATATTAAGAATTTTAAATAGGCTTGGCTTAAGAAGGATCACCAACAGAATTCTAAACCTCTACCTAAATCCTAGCCTGATGATCCCAATATGATTATGAGGAAATAACAACTTCAACATGGAGGAATTTCATCTTCTTAGACTCTACCACCTGTCCTAGAAAATGAGGTGAGGATCTCAAAAGAGGATTTTGTTCATGCCCCAATTATACAGGGTGGTGCTGCTATTAAAGATCCTCAATCTGTTATTATCCAGAGACCTGGTGTTATAGCTTGAAAAGGAAAAGAGAAGGCATGGTTATCTCCTGTTCATTCTTCCCCTTGAGCTCTAACTAGATCAATTCAGCTTGATAGGGATGTTATTGAACAACTAATATCTAGAGATGTAGATAGGGGAGGTGACTCAGGTTCTATACCAAGGGTTCTATGAATGATGCTTCATTGAATGTTAGAGGGTTAAATAAAACTCTCAAACACAAGGAGGTTAGCAACCTTGTGTTGAATTATGCTCTTGGTATTTTAGGGCTTGTTAAAACTCGAGTGAAATAAGAAAAGCTGAGTTAATCAAGAGAAAGATTAGATTATGGTGGCAATGGATCCATAACTATTCCTACCATAGGAATGGTCGTGTGTGGATTATGTGGGATGATCATATATATCACATTACTTTAGTGGATGCCATAGAGTAGGGGGTTCATTGTTTTATTACAAATAAGCCTCTGAAATCTGATATTTATATGACTATGATCTATGCATAGAATATAGGTCAATAGAGGTAAGCTCTCTTGGATTGGTTAATGAATATTAGTCACCAAGTCAGCCTCACCATGGATTATGCTTGGTGATTTTACTGTGGTGTCCATGGCTGAAGAGAAAATAGGGGGAAAGATGTATATGGGTGAATTTGAGGAGTTTTTCAACTACCTTCATGGATGTGGTCTAGAGGATATTCATTTTAGTAGTAGCCTTTACACTTGGTGTAATCAACAAAGTCCTAATGAGAGAATCTATTGCAACTTGGACAAGACTTTAGGAAATGACCTAAGGATTGATTCCTTTCATAAGATGTATGTTGATAGTATACATAATCCAGCTTCAGACCACAACCCTCTTCTCTTAAAACTTTGCACTCATCATCCTATTAGGGTCAAACCTTTCAAATTTATCAATTTCTAGGCTGAGAAGGATGATTTCAAGTTTATTGTAAAGGAAATTTGGGCTACACACATTGAAGGTGGCTGCACTTATAAGGTTATCTCTAAACTAAAGCTTCTTAAGTAAAGGTTTAGACAGCTTAACAAGCACAATGGGCATGTTTCTATTAAAGCTCATAAATCTTGGCTTACTTGGAAATATTGCAAGAAGCACACTATGCTTGACCATTTTAATAATGAGCTTATAAATAAAGAAAGGGAGGCAGGTATTGATTGGCAAAGATAAGCAAGTGAAGAGGAGCATTATTTTAAAAAGAAAGCCTATATCCATCATGTCTAGTTGGGAGACCAAAACACAAAGTATTTTTATACCAATGTCCAAGTGAGAAATGGTAGGAATAAAATTCATAAACTGATTAGTGATTCAAATCAAAACCTTACAAGTGATCATAATATTTAAGAGGAGATAGTTGAGTTCAACATAAATTTATATGGTAGTGCATCCAGTACACTTCAGGGTATCTTTATAGACATTTGTAATAAAGGCCCTTTGCTCTCATCTAGTTCTGCTGCTTCCTTTATCTATGCTCCATCAACTTCAAAAATCAAGCAGGTTGTCTTCTATATAGGTGATTTTAGGGATCTAGGCCCAGATAGGTTTAGTGAATTTTTATTTAAGAGGGATTGAGAAATTAATGGAGAGGATATAGTTGCTTTTGTCAAAGAGTTATGGCAGACAAGGCATTTATTGAAGCAGATCAATAATACTGCCATTACTTTGATTCCCAAAATCCTAGGTGCCAATAAAGTGAAAGATTTCAGACTAATTACATGTTGCAATGTTTTGTATAAAAATTTTTTAAAGGTCCTGGCCAACAAAATGCAAGGGCTTTTATCTGAAATTATTGATCCATCTCAAGTAGCTTTTGTTAAAGGTTGTATGTTATATGATAATGTTCTTATGGCTGCTAAAATTATGAAACATTACACAAGAAAGAACATCACCCCCAAAATTCTTCTACAAGTGGATCTACAAAAAGTCTATAATTAGTTGAGTGGAGTTTCATTAAAAAGGTATTAGAAGCTCTGAATTTCCCTTGGACTTTTATTGAGCTAATTATTCAATGCATTCCTATTGTGAGAATCTCTGTTAATATAAATTAAGTTCTAAGCATACCTTTCCTAAGTAGAAGGAGGCTGAGGCAAGGTGACCAAATCTCTCCCTACTTATTTGTTACTTGTATAGAGTATCTATATAGAATGTTGAGAGGACTTTGGTAGTGCCCTCATTTCCAGGGTCATTCTGGATTCAGAAAGATGAAGCTTATTGATCTAAGTTCTGCCAATGACCTTCTTCTTTTCTGTAAAGGGGGTGTAGGTTCTGCAAAGAGGTTCTTAACCACTTTTCAAACTGCTTTGGTCTAATTGTTAATCCTAGCAAGAGTTCTCTTTTTTGTGTTGGAGTTCATGATAGGGTGAAGGCTGATATCCTTGATGTTTTTGCTTTCCCTAAAGGCTCCTTCCCCTTCAAATATATAAGGCTTCCTTTAGATATAGCTTATATGGAGATCCATCATTATCAAACCCTTATTGATAAGCTCCTAGCAAAAATTAGAAATTAGATGTGCAGATATCTAAGCTATGCAGGGAGAGTCCAATTGATAGCTTCAATTCTACAAGGGATTAAAAGATTTTGGGCATAAATTCTTCCTATACCTATTGTTATTTTCTCCCATATTGAGCAGATTTGTAGAAGGTTTTTTTGGACAGGCTCTTTAGAGGGTCATAAAGCTATGGTGGCATGAAGATAGTATGTCTACCAAAGAAGGAAGGTGGCCTTGGCTTTGTGGATCTTCGGGCTTAGAACCAAGCTGCCCTGGGAAGATGGATCTAGCAAATTGTGTATCATAAAAGAGAGTATTTGGATTAGATGGGTTCATGGTGTATACATCAAAAATAGCAACATATCTACCATTGTTATTCAACCTCATAATTCTTAGTTGTTTAAAGGCATAATGAAGATTAAACCTATTTTATTGCAACATATCCTTAATAGATAGTGTGGAATCATTAACTATAAGATCTATAACATATATGAAGTGCTGAGACATTGAGATAAGAAGAAAGGATGGTACTCTCTTGTATGGAAACATGCAAGTATGCCTCGTTGTTCATTTACTAGTTGGCTTTCTTGCCACCGAGTTTTACTTACAAAATACAAATTATGTAGTTGGCATATTCAAGTTCCCATAGAATGTGGGATTTGTGTTCAAGAGATTTAATCTATAGACCATCTCTTTGTGCAATATGATTTTTCTAAGACTTCCTAAAAGATAGCTTTAGATTGGTTAAGGGTCGAATTCCAAGGTATGAATTGGGATACTTGGATCCAGCATATAATCCATGTTACAAAAGGTCAAGATGGCAGGGTTGAAGTTTTGAAGGTAGTTTTTAGTGCTGTGATAAATAGAATTGGGCATTGTAGGAACACTTCTATCTTCAAAGGGCAATCCTATCACCCAAGAAGCATGATGAAGGATAACATTAGGAGGCTCTTTATTATATTTCACTTATATGAAATAAAGAGAAGTATTGGTGTTTTTGCAACATTTTCATAGTTTTCCTTGAGATGCTTTGCTTATTAGCTATGTTTTGTTGTACATAAAACCTTTTGGTATTAATGAAATTTCATTATTAATTACCAAAACATAAAATTACTCATCTTCTTGCTCCATTCACTTCAAGACATATACATATGTGTTTTCTACTTTTAAATTAACACAAAAAGCTTCCCCTATCTTTATCTCAGTCTTATGATCCTAATTTAGTTATATTTCAATGATTTAATCATTATTATATAGGTATGGAGTTGTAAGACTCTTAACATAGAAAAAATAAAATTCATAATTATTTTTTACATATATGCAATGTAATACCGTGTTTTCAGAAAATCCTAATAATTATAATCGATAATTATGTGTATCAGTTATAATAATTATTATAGGGTGTTTGTACAAAAACTATTATTAATATATAATGCTATTATGACTTATTAGTTATAAAATTTAATTTGGCTAAAATATGCTAGAGGGTGTGAATTAAAATGTAAACCTAGGTTTGGGTTATAATCGGTATCCATTTCGTCAAATAAACCTATCCTGGTATCCGGATAATTTTTACTAGAATGCTTTATCTAGTGTTGTACCTAAATATATTACCCCTACCTTATTCTATTTTATTACCTCATCCTATTCTCCCTTTACCTCCATTACACCACCCTCATGCCACCTTCATACCACACACCTTCGCTGCCATGCATGATTCCCTCCCCCTTGCTTTACTCTCCTTGTTTTGCTCCTGCTTTCCGTACTCACCATCCTCTTCCTAACTCCTAAACCCCTTCATTTTTTTTCTTAAATTAACCCTCCCGAATCATCCCACACACTCCCTCTTTCTCTCGATCTCCATCACGCAAGAAAGAATCCCCCATTATTAGCCCTCAACTTCATCACTTTTCCCTACAACACACTCCTCCACTGGCCACATTTTCTTGGAAACTTTCACCTCCACCGTAGCTGCAGCAAGAGTGTCTGAAACTCCCCCTAGCTGAGCAAGATCTTTTGAAAATCGTCTCCTAGCTGTAGCAAAATCCCCGTAACCACCCTGAAGCTACACATAAAATTAACTATTGGAAACTTCCACCAAACCATTCCTCTTTACTACACCAATCCTCACCAAATCCCTACCTTTGCTGCAGAAAGAACTTCCATTCCTACCCCCTAGCTACAGCAAGAGCTGCTATAACACCTCCCAAACCTACAGCAACATCCATCGAAGCCCAACACACCCATCTTTGACTATAAGAAATGAAGCTCCCCTTTGTGCTACACCATTTTCCCACCATTGCTCATCCCCTCCCTTTGGCCAACTCCACCAATCCCACCCCATCCTTTTCACCTTTCTTGATTCTGCAACCATCCTAGCAATGACAGGTTGTGTCATTGCTGGCCCTCCCTTGCTCAGCAACCCCAACCGATCCCTCCTTTGTTACATAATTTTTGGCCAACATCTCCTTCCAACACCGATTTGGTTTTTTCCCCATTATTTTCACTTCCACTACCTTAACCCTTCATTAATTATATCAATAATTCTACTATATTTTGTTAATTTTTCTTAGATGATATTCCAGAAGTTTTAGAAGAAGTAGATTAGGATAAGCATGCTTAGAGACCAAAGCCTTTATTAGTAAGGATACAAGTCAATGTTTCAAGTTTTGTGTTGAATTCTTGGATGATTATGTGTGTTATCATGTTAATTTTCAAATTCATGTTGTTGATGATATGATATGTTAATATGAAATATATGATAGGAAGGAAGTAAGAATAACGAAAGATATGTTGATACGATGATATTACTCTAAGTCGTACTTTTGTGCATGAGTATAAATTGTGGGAGAGTAGTATGGAACCAATGAATTATTATAAGTGGGAAATAATTATATTTAATAAGTATTTTTATAAAAAGGACTATTTAGAAATAATGATATTGAGGATATAAGATTTTCATAAAAGAAGGGCTATTGGCTATCTTTAAGGGCATTTTGGTCAATATGGGTTAATATGAGAATTTTGGTATTTTAACATATTATATGGATTAAAATATGCTAATAATATCATGTGAAGTTTTTGAGAGTGATTATGAGTGCTATAAGTTTTTTAAATGATAAAATAGCCTAATTTGGGAATAGTAGCCTTAAAACGATAATGTTATTATCACGTGTGTAAAATGTTAGAGTTAGGCCACATATTTTGAATATGTTGTTAATATTTGTATTTTTGGGTTTTATATTAAATTTGGTAATTATATGAGTCTTTTAGAAAATGTTATGACTTACATGTGAAAGTAGGGTTTTGGGAGCCTTATAAATAGTAACTTTTGAGATAGGGCTATTATTACATGTCTATAAAGTTAGATTTAGGCCACAATTTTTGGCTATGTTGTTAATATTGGTATTTTAGGGTTTATATTAAATTTGGTAATTATATGAGTCTTCTGAGAAACTTTATGATTTACGTGTTAAATTAGGGTTTTTGGAGCCTTATAAAGAGTAACTTCTGAGATAGGTCTTTTATCGCATGCATAAGATGTGGGAGTTAGACCTTGAATTTTGGGTAGGTTGATGATACTATTATTTTAGGAACATTTACTAAATTTGGTGGATAAATGATCAATATAGGTGAAGTTATGCTTAAATTGTGAATTTAGGGTTTCCAGAGAAAATGAGCATCTTAATCTTTGAGAACAATCTTGTTATATGTATATTGATGTCTCTCTTGCATTAATTATGTTTATTAGTCATAAACCAATCATGAATAAGACACTAATCATTTAAAGTGAAAGATTACGTGAGCTAGGTTGAGGTGTTTTATGAGTTTGTTCCACTAACTTAATAATAGTGACAGGTGCATTTTGTCCTGGGAGGTACATCGGACCGTTCCACCAGTTTAAGAATAGTGGGTCCTAATCTCAACATGAAAGATAATATAAGCCTGATACAAATAACCAATAATTAAGACACTAATCACTTACAGTGAAAAATTACTTCAATTAGGACCAAGGTGTAGGAGTCCATTCTACCAGCTTAATAATAGTGGCCATGTACGTTTTTCCCTAAGAGGTGCTTCAGACCATTCCACCAGTTTAAGAATAGTGGCTAGGAGTATTTTTCCCTAGAAGGTGTAGAGTCCATTCCACCGGCTTAACAATAGTGGCTAAGAGCATTTTATCCTGGGAGGTGTTTCAGCCTGTTCCACTGGATTAAGAGAATAGTAGTATCCCTGACTCAACATAAAAAAAGGGGCTATATCATATCCAAATAATATTAAATCCGACCAGTAGTTACCTTGCATTAATTATTGTATCTCGCATGTACACTACTTTCCACTTTGAATGTATGCCATTATATGTTTTCCCGATTTCAATTGTATTGTTATCCTACTCAATATATAGCATTTGATCATCCTTTTCATGGGTGTTACTCATTCCTATGAGCATATCTACCCTATTTTTAAGGTGATTGATGATTATTAGCTTAATGTACTTGCTTTGGGTGAGCATTAAACAAATTGTAAAGGGTATGGTTATCCGGATACCTCTACCACTCTTAGACTCTAAATCCTCTCTTTTTACTATATATTCCCTTCTCTAATTTTTTATTATCTTATATCATGGTGAAATCAAGTGATTCCGACACCTAATTCCTAGGTATAAGGTTACTTTTGTCGTGCTCCCGACATAGACTAGGCATAGGGAGTGCTTCTTCTATGTTGGATGTGGCATGACACTTTTATGTTTTGTGTTTGGTTTCCGCTATTAACTCTTTAAAACAAAAATTTTAAGTTCCAAATTTTTAGATTGTTACATGCAAATACACACTAAATCAAGCTAGCACACAACAAATCTCACACCTCCATTCTTAAATCACACATTTTCCTTAATGTGTAGACAAGTTACGAAACATGTAATTTAAGTGTACACAAATAAATAAATAGAAACAATTAAAGGATAGATAAATCCCCGACCCTATCGCAATAGGTTGCCTATCAAGGAATGATTATTTTTTTATCTACTTCCTGACACAATGATGATTCATTTGTCTCAAGGTGGGTGTTCTCTTGGGAACTATTTCACAAAATCCCTCCTCATGGTGATCATCTATATTTTGCAAGTTATAAAAATGCAAAATAATAGTTTTAATAGAATAATTAACCCAACAAGATTGTAACTTACATAACATGAGGTTGAGGCTTGTATGAAAAGAGAGAACGTTTTGTCTTGTATCAATGTATGGTGGTTTCTTCATAAAATGAGGAATATATAGTTTTGAATCTATATCTTTTAGTACATTTTTTTTATCATAACCTCTCCTTTGTATCATTCCACTTCTTATTAGATGTATCTAAGATGTTTTGATCACTACCTTCAATCTTGACCCATATCGCCTGCTAAAAGAAGGAAAATAAGGAGTAGGCTTAGCAAAAATAAAATTGTAGTGATTTAAAGACTTACCTTGTGGTTCATGCTCATCTCATAGAAAAATATGGGAACAAATGTCTAAAGATGGAACGTGATAGCTTTTCCTTCCATATGTTTCTCTTTGTTCACTTGATCCTTAATTTGATGAGATTGTACTTATACTATTGTAGGCTCTTCTTCCATATGATCCTGCTTCACAATAAGCTATATAGTGGCCTTCTCTTCTAATTAATCATTGTATGTGGCCATATCAATGTTATACTCATAACTTCCAATTGAATATGGAATTAAAGTACCAAATATCTCTTTTTGTACCTATAATTGATTGACCATGTTGACACAAAACTATTTCTTCCTCTAAAACTGACATCCTTTCATTCTACTTAATTTTAATTTGCATAAGTTAGTTTTGTTAGTTTCTTAATGCCTCAAAATGGTTGGCCATTTTTTTCTTACTTTAGGTTTTTGAAACTAGAGAGCATTCTTATTGAGGATACTAACAATATTTTAAAGCTTGACATTTGAGGTTGTAGGGGTGTAGATTTGATTCTTGATAATTATCATTTATCTCCTATCTAAAGTTAGATTGATTCTTCAATCCTAAATAGTGTGCACTTATGTAGGCTCCATGTTTATAGAAACCATTTAAAGATTGAGCACTAGGATGTGTCCATCCTCCTTTTACATAGCTTATGAATGGTGAACATAAGTATTCCTTGTGTGTGATAAATTCCAATTTTAGTAATGACCCTGTTAGCTCTAGCAAATTGTGAAACAAGAGTGGTAAGTTGGTTATGTATATCATCAAGAATAAGCTGAATGTGACCATAACATAAATATTCAGCCATAGCTACCTAAAGGACATAAACACTTCACAAAAGAATGCTAAATGTGTAACAAAGCACAATAAAAACCCTTAAGAAAATAAATAATAAAAAACATTAAGCACTAAAAATATTATTAATTGACAGAATTGAGTGACCACAAGCACTCTTACATCTAAAATAAAGGATGAAATTTTACTCAAAAACACACACACACACAAAAATAACAATAAAAACACAAGAAAATCAAAGTCTAAGTTACCAATCTGCTATATAGGAGACAAAAATTAGTGTAATTGTAGCCAGTACCTTTTTAAACACTCTTGTTGTCAATTATAGTATTAATAAATAAGAGTATTATTCTAGATAAGGGATTGAGAGGGATGGCCTAAATTTAGTTAGCATAAAAATAATAAAATAAAAGGCTCTAAATCATACAAAAGAAAACAATAAGAAATATACAATTATGGGGCGTTAAAATAAAAAATAAAAAAATGGCAATTAAAATCAAATAAATCATATCAAAAGTCATATGATTTCTCCCACCGTGAATGTTGTAGGGTTCTTACGCCTACACGCTCGTCCATGGCTAAGATGAAACAAGGATCCTTTTCCCAACAGCCCCAAGCAATGGCACCACCTTCGCCTCCATCGTCGATTGATCAGGACAAATCAAAGTTATAGTTCATGAGAATCAAGAGCAAAGGGATACCCAAAATATTTCAATCGAACCCTATGTATGATCGATCTATGGAATAAAATCCAAATTCCACTAGAAATGATCAAATGCATCTGAATTCTAAGGAACCACTAATTACAATTACCAATTAGAGTGATATAGTTCAAATCAACCAAAGGCCAGAATATCTCACTAAAGTTACATATGACCCCCCTATCCTGGTAAATGGAAAACCTACAGCTAAATTCTCGACCAAGGATTTAGAGGATAAATCATCAAAATGGAAAAATTCCTTGGTGGGCATAGTGTTTGGTATCAAAAAAACATATCACCAATTACATAATTTTTTCCGCACATGTATCAACCCCTCAAATCATGATGCATGAAAATAGACTTGTTTTTTTTGCATTTGCAAATCAAGAGGACTATCTGACTATCTTAAAGGCAAGATTCTGGTCAATAAATGCGAAACCAATACTACTCAAAAGATGGTCTCCAAACTTCACATTTACAAGAAATGAATTTCAATTCTTGCCTATATAGATTAAGCTTCCCAATCTTCCTTTGTCAGCGTGGTTGGTAAACTCTCTTAGCAAGATATGTAGTTGTCTTAGTAAGCCTATACGAATAGATCATATAATCTCAAATAGACATAGGATTTCATTTGTTATGGTATTGGTGGAAGTGGACACATATAGTCCTTTTCCAGCATTCATTCCCATTAAGAAGCCTAATGGCTCAACTCATGAATAACAATTTATCTTTGAGTGGAAGCCTAGCTATATCCACATTTGTAACAAAGCCGACCAAAACTCAGAATCTTACCCCTACTAAAGCCACAAAAACTAGACCTAAACACTATCAAAATTGGTGGGTGGTAGTAAATGATAAGAGGATAAGTTTTCAGTAGTCTCGGGATCTAGCTTACCATGTTAATAAAGAACCTAAAACTTCTACTACATTAGCTCATACCAAGGATTCAAAGTCATATCAAAAGGTATCCCTTACTCCTATTCAATCAAGAACAGGTAGACCTATCACAAGACCAAAAAACAAAGTAGTTACCATAAGACCAAACATTAAAAATGATAAAGTCATTGATGACCTATACTCTTATATTTTAGAGACTATAGAAGATTTCGCTTGTAATGATGGATGGAAAATGGTCAATAGGGGATCAAAGGGGTTCCATTACCTTCTTGACTTTCACATACAACTGTGATGATTGTTGGATGCTGGAATGTGAGGGGGCTAAATGACCCCCTAAAGAAAAAGGAATTTCGAGTATGGTGTAAACAAAATAACCATAGTTTAGTTGGTTTTCTTGAAACTACAATAAAAGAAGGTAATGTAATTTATATCTACTGGAATATCATGCATAATTGGAACTCGATTAAAAACTACTCTTCTCATTATAATGGTCATATATGGGTGGGTTGGGACCCCAATATCTTAGTTGTAAATGAAATCTTAGCTATACATCAAGGAATCCTTGCTAAAGTGCTTTCTACAAATGGATATTTCAAGTTCTATATGTCCTTCATCTATGCTTTTAACCAAGGTACTGGGAGAAGGACCTTGTGGTAGTGGCTCATTATTTCAACCCCTAAAGATTCTCCTTTGATCATTATAGGGTATTTTAATATAGTTATTAGTAGTTAAGAAAAACTACAAGGGAAGAGTATTAAAAATCAAGATATCAATGATTTTGTTGATTACTTATCTCATATTCAAGTGGTGGACCTCAAATTCACAGGTCATCTGTATACTTGGTGTAATAACCAATCTAGAGTTGATAAGATTATGTGCAAATTGGTTAGAGTCATGGCAAACACCTATTAGTTTGATATATATGGAGGTATAATTGCTTATTTCTAGGCCCTGGAATTTTTAATCACTCTCCTATCTCTGTATGCATATCTCCCCTATCATCTCCATGCAATAAACCATTTTTCTTTTACAGTTTATGGGCCGAGGATGAATAATTTGACAACATAGTTTCTTATACTTGTTTTTTAATGTAACAGGTACTCCCTAAAACTATTTTAGACAGAAGTTTAAAATTATTAAGGCCCCCCTTAAGGAGCTCAACAATTATAATTTTTGGGGGCCAGTGAAAAGGTTAGGAAAGCTCAAGATGATCTTCTTCTGGCTCAAGATCAACTTGCTCAAAACCCTCTCGACCCTACTCTATCCCAAAGTAAAAAGATGGCTCTTAAAATTTTTTCACATGTATCTAAATGTGAGGAAATTTTATTCCATTAGAAATCAAGAGTAAATTGGTTGAAGTTGGGAGACTCAAATACAGAATACATCCATGATATTGCAAAAGGGTGAAGGCAATCAAATCAAGTTCACTCAATCATAGATGAAAAGGGTGTTGTCTATACAGATAAAGAGGGTACATTTTTACAAAAATAAAAATAACAAGAAGATAATATCAAATAAAAAAATCCCTAAATGCTCTCTCCTCTCTCCTCCTCCATGGCTCGCACGAGGAGTGCTTTGGCTGCAGCCAAGAAGAAGAAGATGGCATCAGGGAGTTCAAGGTCTGGTGCAGGGATGGTTGATACGGTGGAGGCTAATCCAGAGGCAGTCGAGAGTTCTGATTAGGTCTTTTCAAAGGAAGGGGAAGCATGTAGTTTTCATGCACACGACAATGTCTATCACGCTCCTACAAATAGGGTTTAAAGTTCAATACCAAGGGAGAATTTCAATTGTCCAGGACAGGATGATGGACATATGATTGGTTCTCTTGTACCAAGATTTCGAAGGAGTCATGAAGATGCAAGGGTTCAATAGGCAGACAGTTCTTTGGTTGATAAAACATCCTGGAAAGATACGGTAGTTGGTAACAGAATTCCTTCTCGAGGGCTACCTTGAGTTATGTCCCTCTAGTGATTGTAGGGGATAAAATTCAAGTATCTTTACAAAAGGATATAGTGGATAACAATTGTAAGGATTGGCAATGGGAAATAGTTGGGTATGTGATTGGGTTTCAACCCTCTTTGCCTCAAATGGTGGGATATGTCAAACGAAACTGGTCTTGTGTGAAGGAACCCAAGGTGCTACTACATCTTTAAGTTTGACAGTAAAGAAGATAGAGATTGGGTTCTCACCAAGCCATATTGGTCCTCTTTAACAGGCCTGTCATCCTAAAAGAGTGGCATAGGAGGTTTCAGTTTTCTAAGGAAAAGTTCCAATTTATGCCATTATGGGTGAAGCTTATGAATCTTCCTTTGGACTATTGGGATGTTGTTTCTTTGAGCAGGATTAGGAGTGCAATTAGGAGACCTTTATTTTTGGATGGTATAACTACATTAGGGGAGAGAATATCTTATGCTCGTATGTTGGTTGAAGTCGATGTGTCAAAAAAGCTTATTGAATCTGTGGAACTTGTTGATCCTGATGGTGTTGTGTTGACACAGAAGATTATGTATGAATGGAGGCCTGCCTTTTGTGACATATGTCATGAAGCTGGTTATTCCTCTAAGAAATGTAGGAAGGTGGCCAAACCATCTATGCAGTCTGCAGGGCCATCTTCAGGGAATATTCTCCCTACTGAGGGGTTAGTAAGAGCTGGCCACAGAGCTCAACACTGGATGAAGTTATCTCAGGGAATGTTAGTGCCTTAGAACAATGAGAAGAGTTATAAAAAGGAGGTGGATAGGGCAAGGCTTGAGAATAGCTTTATTCCTGAGATAAGTGGGGTGGCCCAAAGAGCTGCCATCTATTCAGGAGAGGGTAGTCCCATGACTCCTAGAGGTATTTCTAGGCAACAGAGGGTTTTTTCAAAAGGGAAGGAGAAATTGGACAAAGGAGCTTCTGGAAATAGATTTGTATGTTTGAGTTCAAATGATGATGATCACTTCCAGCAGGATGATAGTATGATGGAGTAGGGTATTGAACCTAGCCAGCCTCATTTTCCCAAGCATGTTACTAATGTTAGGGGCTTGGAATGTCAGGGGCTGAATAAGTCCTACAAACAAAAGGAATTGAAGCACTGGTTATCAGTGCATAAAATTTCTTTTGTAGGATTGTTGGAAACTAGAGTTAAGAGTACTAAAGCTGATGGATTCTTTTCTTCCATCAGTCTGCAATGTTGCTTCTGCACTTAGGATGAAACTATTTCTCATTTATTCTATAGATGTTCTAAAATGAAGAAAGTGTGGTCTACTATTAGTAAAGCTTGTAGACAAAGGAGGAGACACATCTCCTAGGAGGGTTTGTTAAATTCCTTTTCCAGGGGTAGAAGTACAAGTGCTATTAAAGCTCAATTTTATTCTAGTTTTTATGTTGTAGCTTTCTATGAAATTTGGAAGGCTAGGAATGGAAGACTTTTTTCGAATAAACCTTGGGATTTGAAAGGGGTAGCTCATAGGATTGCTTTGAATATGTCTTCTCTTTGTATTCAACCTAGTAGGAGGGATAAGTTTGGAAGTATGATTGGGAGGGTAGATAAATTCTATAACTTCATTTGTAATTCTGCTTAATGATATACATTTTATTATTTCTTAAAAAAAAAGGGTATATTTGGTGTTTTTTCTAATGTCTACAAAACTTTGATGGCTTCACTGCCTCCTCACCCTGGACTTTTGGATTGAACTTACATCAATTATATTGTTTCCACTAGTCCATTAATTACTAAGGATATTCATAACCAACTGCTTGCCCTAGTGTCAAAAGTAGAAGTTAAAGAGTCTATTTTTTTATGATGAATAACAAGGCTCCAGGCCCAAATGGTTTCAATGCTTTTTTCTTTAAAAGATACTGGAATATTATAGGAAATGATGTTTAGCAAAGCATATGTGACTTATTTCAAAATAACCACCTGCCTTATAGCCTCAATGTCACAAGTCTGCACCTTATTCCCATTACTTGCTATAATACCCTTTACAAAATTATTTCTAAGATCCTCACCAATAGAATCCAACATATCCTTCCTTTATTAATAGGTGAATCGCAATCAACATTTGTAAAAGCCAGAAGCATTAGAGATAACATACTTCTAGCAACTGATCTTGTTAAGGGCTACACCTAAAAACCTGTCTCTCCCAAGTGTATGATCAAACTGGACATGAGGAAGGCTTATGATACAGTAAGCTAGGAGTTCTTGGAACATATTCTACTCTCTCTTCACTTCCCCCCCCCCAACTTTTGTGAGGCTGGAGGGGCAATAGATTGACATTCAAAAGATTAGTTCCCTATAATACCATAAGTCTCACAAATAGAAAAGGAGGATGTTAATGTGTTAACACTTAATTTGTTAAAATTTTAAAATAATGCATCAACACACAAAGAATGTTTTTCCAAAGCATCAACATCATACCTACCGCTCTTCTTGTTACAAGAGTGCTCACTCGACAATTGGTAATGGTTTTGAGCCATGCCTTCAAGCAATTTCTTGGATTTGGAAATGCTCTTATTATTGAGAGTGCCTCCTATTGTTGTATCTAAAGTCAACCTTGTGCTATAAAGCAGGCTATGATAAAAGGTGTGAACCAATAACCATTCTTCCAGCCCATGATGTGGGCACATTTGTAACATAGCCTTGTTGCACTCCCATTCATCGTAGAGAGACTCGCCATCCTTTTAATTGAAGCTTACAATTAGGTTCCTTAATTGAACATCTTCGATGGGGGAAGTACTTGTTGAGGAAGGCTTGTGAAAGTTGGTCCCAGGTTGTGATGGAGCCAGGGGAAGTGATTCCAACCAAGCTCTCACTTTGTCCCACAATGAGAATAGAAATAACTGTAACTTGATCTCATCATCTAACACTCCATGCATCTTCAAAGTGTCACAATACTCAAGGAAAATGGAAATGTGCAAATTCGGATCCTCCATTGGGAAACCACTAAACTGATTTTAGTTTACCATATTGAGTAATGCAGGCTTTAATTCAACATTGTTGGCAACTGCATTTGGTTTCTGTATACTTGATTATGTTCTGTATCCATTTGGAGATGCAAACTCCTTAAGAGAGTGGTGTTTCTCTTCTTCTTAATCAATTTCAACTATGGTTCCTAAACTAACACTTGCTTTTGTCTCATGTATTTACCTCCTTAGTCCACTCAACATTTATTCAATCTCAGGGTCAAACTCAGTTAGAGTCCAAAGTCAAAAAGATCTTTGCATAAAAGGTACCTAAAAATGCAGACATAAGAGATATCAAACAAAAAGGATAAAAGATAAAAAAGTAGAAAGAAATTAAAGGATCTATTCTAGCAAAATAATAACGAACTCAGTATCAATCAGCCGAGGTCTCCAGCAACGATGCCAAAAACTTCATGGTATCAATTTCTGAGTGCACGGATTCATTATAGCACTTTAAAGTCCTATCCTACAAGGACTTCGCAATTGATTACACAACTTCATCATTTTAGATATATAGATTAATATAGAGTTGGAATATGCAGGTCCGTAGTAGAAATAAATATAAAGACTTTCTGAATGTAAACTTTAAAATAATAGATATGAAGCTTAGGATTGAAATTCAGTCTCTAAATTGGTAATCAACATTGAAACATCACTATGTCGTAGTTTAATTCAATGGTTATGAACAATCGGTCTAAATATACTCATTAGCCTCTTTCAAGGTCTAAGAATGTATTTAATCTAATTTGGTGACTACTTTCATGACTAACAAATTAAATTAAACCCATTAAGTGTCACCGTTCCTTGAGAACTAAATATCTACTTTTATGATTACTTAAATTCCCCTCCATATGCTAATTTTCGATAATGATTTCAACCCTTCAGTTGAAAAAATTATCTAAGAAGGTCGAATTTCATCAAATCCACTTTAAAACAATTGATCCTAGCACATGAAACAACATATATGAACCAAAAATAGGACGTAATACCTTAAATCATCATATTACTACCAAAAATAACTAGTTCAATCCTTACAAAAAAGATTACTCACTCATAATTTCAAAGAATCTAAATGAAGTAAATTACATAACAAACGTAATGACATTATAAAATTACAAATATGAGAAATTAGATTGAATTAACCATAAAACAGAGGAGAAAAAAGTCGATTCTAAGTTGATCATACACATACTTGCACGTGAACCTCCAGAAAATCAAACTAATGAAAACAAGGAAAATTACATGAAGCTTTGCTTGGGAAAAATAGAAAAAAAGTGCTTTGAAATTTACCCTGAAAACTACCCAAGAAGCCCCCGAAGAACACCTTACAAACTCCCCACCACGAAGGCTACATCGAGCATGATATATCATGGAATAACCATTGTTGCACAGCCATGCATGGTCTACATGGCCTAGCCATGCAGCATTCTTGCTCTTGAAATAGAGAGAAATTTAGATTTTGCTCAACCATGCAATTTGTGCATAGCCTGATCGTGCAATGTCTGTGGCCTCCACTCTTTTGATAAAATCCCACATGGCCGTGTAGGATATACACTACCTGGCTTTGTGGTGTCTTCTAGTTCAAACATGTATGAAAAAGTGTTGTATGGCTATGCAGCTAGGTGTGCAGCTGGCTATACACCACCATCTTCTTGTTCCTTTTGTACTTCTTAGCTTATTTTTGGCCCTTTAACTTCTTGACTCCTCCATAAACATGTTGGATTGATTTATCATCCTTTAATACCTCTCATGTTGGGTCTTTTGCTCTAAAAAGATGCACTAATTCTTTGGATTTATGTATTCTTGTGCAAGTCGCTGAAAAACAAAAATTAAGAAAGCAGTAGTGCAAATAATAGACTAGAACCAGAGTAAAATACATATTAGAGACTAAATGAAGTCTTAAAATGAATTTAAACCAACGTAAAAATAGAGAAAATATTCACTTTATCAAACCCCCTCTTTCTTAAGATGAAAAAAAGTTAGATGAAGTATTAAAACAGGAAAGAAGGGTCATAAATGGAGGCTAAAGCAAGTATCAAGAAAAATAGGGACTATAGAGGGTATGGTAAAGGGAGAAAATGGTGGCTTTCGGTTTGAAATCACTGAGGGTTTCTAATAGAAAAAGAGGGGTAAGGGGAGTATAAATCAAGACCCCAAACCCTATTTTGAATTCAAGCCTCTAACTATAGATTTTGAAGGTTAAAGACTGACCTTAAACCTTAAGCTTTAACGGTGATAGCTAAAAATTATTTTAGGCATCATGTCTCAAAAATATATGAGTGCAAGAAATAAAAAAGGGAAATAGAGGAAGGGCATCAAAGTCAGAAAATCATTAAAGGTTGGATGGAAAAAATAATCCATTCATGAATCACACAAAAGAGAGAGAGCAATGATGAAGAAGAAGATAAGGAAGATGAAGTCATGAAAGTGACTTTTGAAAATTAACCCTCCACAAAACTAATGTAAATTGGTAAAATAAGTTATAAATGATAAAATGATATGTAAAAAGTATAAAAAACCCACTCAAAATAGAATCATGATGCTACAACATTTTTGGGGCAAGATTCGTAGTGAAAATCTTGCACAAACAACAATTAGCTTAATCAAGCTAATCAAGTGGTACCCAAAACCAGTTACTTAGTTTGGAAGGTTTCAAAACTCCAATTTAAGGAGCAAATCAACCAATCTATACCTATTAACTAGTTGACTAGTTGTTTGAAAAATCACTTATATACCAATAATCCTAACCAAGCCAAACTAAAATGATACAATGCTTTAAACACCTCTAAACCATTAAATACACTTAAAGCACAATTAAATGCATAGATTAATACACATTAAAGATATTAAGAAGTGGTCTATTACAATAGCATTAGCTTCCCTTGTTTTTAGTTTTTTCTTTTACCTTATTCTTAGAAATTTTTTTTTACAGGAGTGAAAATAGAGGTGTTACTTCCAAGAACATACTATCCAAATAAAGAAAAAACAATATTAATCACACTTAACCAAAAATAATTACTTTAAACCGTCTAAAATGCCTTTAAAATACTAAAGAGTATACTTTTAATTCATAAAAGACCAAATTAAGAGCGAGAAAACATTTAAAACACCAAAATGAGTCAAACAAGAGTTTTTCCCTAAAACACTATCTGCCAAGAAACTTTTCTTGGTAAAATATGGTTAACATTCCTTGAAATAACTAATTTTAATCCCAATAGATAATATTTGGGACAATCGAACCAAAACAATAGATATAGTTGACTTAAAAATTACAAAAAAAGGTTTTATAACATTTTTAGAAAATAACTATTCACAATTAATAATAAAAGTCAAATTTCAATTCAAGAGTCCGTGGTCAAGGTTGGCTATCATTATTCAAATATTCAAAACCTTACCTTCTTAAGTCTAATTTGGTCATTTTATGCCTAAACATAATTAATATTTAATTAACCATAATTATATCATTAGTGTGATGATTAATCCATGTTTAACATGTCATTAATATATACATAAATAAAACAAACAAAAGGAAGAAAACCCATGCATATATTCAATAAATAGTGACATATAAGTCGAATATGTTCATGTTGTTTACCTAATCTTTAACCACTCATAGCTTTATTAATACTAAGTCAAGTCATACCATATTTTATATAATTTTGCAAAATTTTCAATAAAAAACATGATGCAGGAGAAAACACTCTAGAGTTGGCTTTTATAATTATGGAACCAATTAGTCTTCATTTAGAAAGTGTCTCCCATAAATTTAAAGGCCAACGTTTGGTTACTTTATTTGAAACATAACAAATAAGCAATTAAATGTCTGCATGCTTGTGCATGGTGGTGCGACCGTAGCCGGCACGCAATTTAAACCCTCTTGTTGTCAATTGTAGCACTGGTAAATAAGGGTATCGTTCTAAACCGGGGATTGAGAGGGCTCACCTCTATCTAACTAGCCTAAACTATAAATAAAATAAAAACACTAAATAACCTAAAATAAATAAATAAGAAAAATACTAATGGGGGTTTATCAATAATAATAAAAGGAGTAAATGAAATAAAATAAACTAATAATGAAAATAATGGAAAATAATAGGAAACTAGCAGATAGGAGAAATATGTTAGGGAAATAAAAATCCACCACTAGATTAGGTCGAAAATATAATATTTATTTCTAAGTCATCTTTTAATCATGAGAAAGAGATCAACCAAGTTGCACACCAAAAGCAGGTCTATACACCTTATATTACTTCCCTTAATTAAATTAATACGACAAAGCGCCAATATTAACCCTATTAAATACTAGCAGTATAGCAGCAACAAGCGGCTCCTATATTTAACTAGATTTAATGCATTAAGTGTAAGTGGAAGACTGTCAATCTAAGTACCCATACTAGTACAAAAAACATGTCTAGCTGTATTTCCTTTCCTTGACCCGCACGTATCGAAACGTTTTACCACTTCAGTTAGAATCACAAAACGATTAGGTGAATTGTTATCTAACCTAGCTGCAATTTATACATATAAATTCTAGTATATTTAGATGGCCACCTAGCAAGCAATTTATCCTACATACTGTCACTTATGAGGTACCAGAACAAGGCATGCACCAAATAAACTATACTTGACAGAATCATACATATAAACGATAGCAATTAATATAGAGTCAAGAAACAATCTCACGAAACAAAGAAAATAAAATTATAATTCAAATCATAATCTAGGGTTTCAAATTATTCCCTAATAATAAATAATCAGCCAACCATAATTAAAGAATTAATTACACGAAAATATATATCTAACATATAAATTAAAAATAAGAGAAATAAATAACCGGAATTAATTTTGAATTAAAGATCAAAAATTTATTCAGATAAAAATTAATTTTATCTGAAATAAATTCTACCGGTATTAATTTTTTCCTTATTTTCTTCCTTATTTCGGCACTTGAATTTCCGTGCAATTCTTTCTCTTTTTCTTCTTTCTCGGCCGGCGGCTGATGGCTGACGGCTGACGTGTCGCTGCCTCGTCGTCCGAGCCTCTGTCTTCTCGTCCTTTTCCGTACTGAAGCCTGCGTTCTCTCCTCAGCGTCCGCGCGTCTCGCCGCACACTTTTATAAAAAATTTGTGCCTTGCCACGTCAGCCCTACCCAGCTGACTCTTCTTCGTTCTTGGCTGGCCTTTGGGCCTTCGGCCTTCGGCCGTTGGTCCAAAGGTTTTTTTTTTCTTTTTTTTTTTATTTTCTCATATTTAAAACAAAACCTGCAAAATAAAATTCAATAAATATTAATAAATAATATTTTATTCTAAATTTACTTAATTTATATCATTTTAGCTCAAATAATAAAATTTATGCAATTTTTACCACTTAAGCATAAAACAATAATTATTTCCCTATATTAGCCAAATAAACTACCAAAAACTAAGATTATAAGGGTATAAAATGTGTCAAAATATGAACTCATCACACCCCCACACTTAGCTTCTTGCTTGTCCTCAAGCAAGTTATTACTCTAAACAAATAAAATTAAATTAACTAGCCACTTTCGTAGGTCTCACGATTACACTTAGCATGTGCAACAAGCCCTTTAAACCCCTAGGTCACCCATCGAGGACGAGTAAGGTCTCGTGAGGGTTTCGCAGATGATATACCCACAAAATCACACACAAATAAAATGAAAAATCACACCTAAAAAAATAAATAAAAAATAAAACTAAAACCATATACCTAACACCCTTAACCATATTTGTCTCAGAATCTTTTACTTCCAAATGTCAAGATTAGCAATCAATCAAAATTCAGCATTGGGAGATTTAAAGAATCAATTTCAACATATGGTTCACACATAAACATGACAGGTATGAACAGATCAATATTATGGATAAAAATCTACCACGCCTTAGTCACATCAAGATCCATCCTCACTATGGATACCCTCTATTTTTTTTTCTCTCTTATGGTTCATGGCTACAAATGTATAGAAACACTCATGTATGTGAGTTAAGATGATAAAATTAATAAATGACTCACATGTATAAACAAAGAAGGCTCATGTTCTTGTGGATAAAACCTCATGAAAGATACCAAATATTTGCCAAATGGACCGAACCATATGCTTAACTCTTGTGACTAATCTCCAACAGATCAAAGGCTGCTCATCTCAAGAATCAAATAGGACTTACTTATTGGTTGTAACGGGGTTTAAGGTAAAGAAGGGTATGGAGTATTTTAGGAGTGTGGTGCTAAAAAGATCAAGAGCTAGTGGAATCTAATAATTAGACGAAATATAAGCATAACTCCACATCAACTATCATTGATACATATCTCCAACTTAACACCAAAATAGAACATGAATAGAACTTTCTCAACATAATCTCCATAACTCTCTCTCTTCCTTATATCCTAACATTTTTTTTTCTTTTTTTTTATATATTTTTTTCTTACATTATTTTTTTTTTCTTTTTTTTTCAAATTTGTTTTTTTTCTCCATCAAACATAACCAATCCCCTTTCTTAGCATAAATACATATATTTCTTTCACATACACACATAAACAACCACTCTTTATATCCATAACGATATGATTTCCTTCCACTAGCTTGAAGCAAGGGTAAAGATATTAAGGCCCAATGGTTATTTAATGTGGGTAATGAAAAAAAATGTATGCTCCATGTATAGGCTCAAAAGGGTTTCTATAGGGTGTACATCATGTATACACAAATCAGGTTAAGCTATTTGGTCATATGATGGAAAATTCCTAAGCTGCCTTTATCATTTTCTCAATCAGAGCATGTTTTGACTATAAGCTTCGACTGGCACAAGAGTAAGTTCTAGTAATCTCTATAGTCCATTACAAGATCTATGGCAAATAATTTGATCAAAGAAATTAAACATATATGAGGTTTATAAAGAAATTTTTGAAGCCAAGAAATAGTAGATGATTTTGTGTAAATTCGCTCAGAAAAAGAAGGTACATATGGTTCAAAAGCTCACTAAGGAATGTGATGAATCTCAACATGCCATGTCGGTGGTTAGACAATCATACATATTCTTTCTCCATTCACATTTAGGCACATAGATATGTGTTCCTTATATCGAAATTAATACAAAAAATCTCCACTTACTTTATCTCAATTTCATGATCCTCTGTTCGTTAAATTTCAAAGATATATTCCTCATTAACTAGTTAAGGGTTCCTACGACTCTAAAAATACTAAACACTCTAAAAAAAATTAAACACTCTAAAAAAAATCAAAACAACAATTTTTTTTTTTCAATTTTTTTTTCACGTACATAAAACACACGCACCCCCACACTTAAATCACACATTGTCCTCAATGTGTAAAAAACTAAGGAAACATGAAATTTAATGTATGGAGAAAACAAAATAAATAAAGGATCGAAAACTCCCTTATAACATTGGGTTGCCTCCCAAGTAGCGCTTGTTTTTATGTCTTCAGCCTGACATGATCTCGGTTTACTCGTTCAAGGTGGATACGTCCACTTGAGAGCTACTTCACCAAATCCTTCCTCATGATGATCATCTTTATCCTGCAAGGAAGAAAAAGACAAAATGTTAGATTTAATGAAAGATTTGATCCAGCAAGAACGTAACTTACTCAGCATAGAGTTTAAGCTGGTGTGTAAAGAGAGAATATTTTGTCCAATGTCCATGTATCTTGATCTCTCTATCGAAGGATCATATTTTTCCATCTCAAATTCTTTAAACACATCCTTCCAACATAACCTCTCCTTTGGAGCATCACGCTTCTTATTAAATGTATCCAAGATGATTTGATTACTCTCTTCACTCTTGGATCCATATAACCTGCTAAAAGAGGGAAAACAAGGAGTGTGGTTAGCATATATAAAATCAAAGTGGATCAAAGGCTTACCTTGTGTCTCATGTTCATCTCCAAGTAAAAGTGGTGAATAAATGTTCAAAGATGGTATATGGTAGGTGAAAGTGATAGTCTTGTCTACCATATACTTCTCTTTGTTCACTTGATCCTCATTTTGATGAGATTCCTCTTCTACTTTTATAAGCTCTTCTTCCACTTGATCTTGATCTTGCTCTTCAATATTTTTCATGGAAACCTCCTCGACTAGCTCATCCTCACATTCAGATATGGCATCATCATACTCATAACTATCACTTGAATTTGGAATTGAAGTACTAGAGAGCTCTTCTTGTGCTTGTAGTTGATTCATCATGTTGACCATATCACCCATTTTCTCCTCTATCACTGACACCCTTTCATTTTGTCTAACCTGACTTTGCATCAGTTGATTTAGGCTTTCTGCCAACTGGTTTTGATCATTTATCAGTTCTTCAAGAAGCTTATCCATTTTTTCTGAACTTGAGGGTTCTGAAACTGGAGAAAATTCTTGTTGAGGATAATATTTTGACGCTTCATATTCACATATGTAAGGCTCTTGATATGGCACTGAATAATGATCATTCATTTGTATTAGTTGATTTTGGCTTTCTGCCAACTGGTTTTGACCATTCATCAGTTCTTCAAGAATCTTATCCATTTTTTCTGAACTTGAGGGTTCCGAAACTGGAGAAAATTCTTGTTGAGGATATTGATAATATTTTGAAGCTTCATATTCATGCGTGTAAGGGTCTTGATATGGCACTTGATACTGATCATTCATCTCCCATCCAAAGTTTGGTTGATGCCTCATTTCCGAATAGTATGTGCTTGTATAGGGATCGTGTCCTTGAAAACCATTGAAAGATTGAGCACCAGATTGTGTCCATCCTCCTCCTCTCATAGCTTGTTCATGGTAAGCATATGGATTTCCTTGTGTATGACACACTTCACTTGTATTAACAACTACAATAGCTTTAGCAACCTGCAAAACAAGAGTAGTAAGTTTTTTAAGTTTATCTTCAAGACTACTCATACTTACCTCATTTACTCTTGCGTTAAGATTCGAGCAAAGTTGTCCATAACCAAAGGATCCTCTCATAGCCACCTGAAAATACTAACACTTCAAAGGAAAAGGTTAATAACAAAACACACTAAAAATCCTAAGAAAATCTAAAACAAACTAAAAGAAAAAATACAAAAACACTAAAAATGAAAACACACTAAAAATACTAGCAAAATAAAGGTGAAGTTACCAATCCCCGGCAACGGCGCCAAAAATTGGTGCGACCGTAGCCGGCACGCAATTTAAACCCTCTTGTTGTCAATTGTAGCACTGGTAAATAAGGGTATCGTTCTAAACCGGGGATTGAGAGGGCTCACCTCTATCTAACTAGCCTAAACTATAAATAAAATAAAAACACTAAATAACCTAAAATAAATAAATAAGAAAAATACTAATGGGGGTTTATCAATAATAATAAAAGGAGTAAATGAAATAAAATAAACTAATAATGAAAATAATGGAAAATAATGGGAAACTAGCAGATAGGAGAAATATGTTAGGGAAATAAAAATCCACCACTAGATTAGGTCGAAAATATAATATTTATTTCTAAGTCATCTTTTAATCGTGAGAAAGAGATCAACCAAGTTGCACACCAAAAGCAGGTCTATACACCTTATATTACTTCCCTTAATTAAATTAATACGACAAAGCACCAATATTAACCCTATTAAATACTAGCAGTATAGCAGCAACAAGCGGCTCCTATATTTAACTAGATTTAATGCATTAAGTGTAAGTGGAAGGCTGTCAATCTAAGTACCCATACTAGTACAAAAAGCATGTCTAGCTGTATTTCCTTTCCTTGACCCGCACGTATCGAAACGTTTTACCACTTCAGTTAGAATCACAAAACGATTAGGTGAATTGTTATCTAACCTAGCTGCAATTTATACATATAAATTCTAGTATATTTAGATGGCCACCTAGCAAGCAATTTATCCTACATACTGTCACTTATGAGGTACCAGAACAAGGCATGCACCAAATAAACTATACTTGACAGAATCATACATATAAACGATAGCAATTAATATAGAGTCAAGAAACAATCTCACAAAACAAAGAAAATAAAATTATAATTCAAATCATAATCTAGGGTTTCAAATTATTCCCTAACAATAAATAATCAGCCAACCATAATTAAAGAATTAATTACACGAAAATATATATCTAACATATAAATTAAAAATAAGAGAAATAAATAACCAGAATTAATTTTGAATTAAAGATCAAAAATTTATTCAGATAAAAATTAATTTTATCTGAAATAAATTCTACCAGTATTAATTTTTTCCTTATTTTCTTCCTTATTTCGGCACTTGAATTTCCGTGCAATTCTTTCTCTTTTTCTTCTTTCTCGGCCGGTTGCTGATGGCTGACGGCTGACGTGTCGCTGCCTCGTCGTCCGAGCCTCTGTCTTCTCGTCCTTTTCCATGCTGAAGCCTGCGTTCTCTCTTCAGCGTCCGCGCGTCTCGCCGCACACTTTTATAAAAATTTTGTGCCTTGCCACGTCAGCCCTGCCCAGCTGACTCTTCTTCGTTCTTGGCTGGCCTTCGGCCATTGGTCCAAAGGTTTTTTTTTTCTTTTTTTTTATTTTCTTATATTTAAAACAAAACCTGCAAAATAAAATTCAATAAATATTAATAAATAATATTTTATTCTAAATTTACTTAATTTATATCATTTTAGCTCAAATAATAAAATTTATGCAATTTTTACCACTTAAGCATAAAACAATAATTATTTCCCTATATTAGCCAAATAAACTACCAAAAACTAAGATTATAAGGGTATAAAATGTGTCAAAATATGAACTCATCACATGGCATGCAAGGAGGGAGTAACCATGTGCATGAGAAGTATGTTGGAAGGATTTGTGAGCATTATTAAGTGATTTAGATAATTTATTAATTAAGTAATAATGTAGGAGAATAAAGTTAGCATAAATTTAGTACAAAGTTAGCATAAATGTAGTATAATATCTTTTAGCCTGGAATCTTTTGGGATATGCTTTAGTTAATGGTAGAAAGGTTATATTATTCATTAATGTCGAGCATATTGGATGTATTACGAAGAATTGATGTCGAAGATCAACATTGAATGAATTCTGTGTGAGTTCAAGCTCAAGCAAATCAAATATGTGTGAATGGTTTGGCTTGAAAGTTTTAATCTCTTCATCTATGTGAATTAGAGATTAATCCATATCTTTTTTATTATTCTTAATCCATATTTTTCTACCCTAATTACCATTAAAATCCTACTCTATTTTGTGGTTAAACCAAACCCTAAATCGGTATACCAAAATCAAAGCCCTAAACCATTCATTCGAAGCCCTAAACCATCCATACCAACCAAACACCACCCTATTTCCTTCTTTTTGAACCAAACCCTAACCCTAACCCTAAACCACAATTCTAACCTACATCAAAACCCTAAATTTATACACTAAGCATCATCATCAATCCATCCCCGAATGCATAGATTAATTAGTGTGCTCCATTTGAACCATCATCATTGTGAAACCCTCCTCACCAAATCACCACCATCACTCTTCTACCATAATTCAAATCACCATAATCTTATTTCCATCACTCTTGAAGCTTTAGTCTTTAAACTCACCATCACCAAACATTTATCATCCTATCCCAACTCCATTCGAACCATTAGTTCCACCTAATTTAAGATTACATCCTCCTACACACATCAAACTTATAATCCCTACATAACACAAAAAAGAAAATCATTCTAATATAAAAGTTAAACCCTGGCATAAGGTTAGGATTCTAGACCTTGGAAACACAGGTGTAAGCACTTGAAGGGGAAAAAATGCATAACTTCTTTGATTCCAAATATTTTTGAGATAATAAGGTTAAGTTGGAAATTAGACTCGTATAGACATAACTTGATGCCAAATAAGCCTCATAACAATTATCAAAGTGAGAGAAATTTATCTTGTGATCTATCCTAATTTTGTAGGTCAAAAAACATTAGATTTCAAACATCTATTACATATAACATTGATTAAGACTCCAAAATAATTACTATTATCATGCTATTTAACTTTATAAAATGATGATATATGAATCTAATACATATTCATATTCATATCAAGTTATAAAATCACAAATTCTAATTATATTAAGCTATATGAAATCATACTTTGTACGGAGTAAGATTAATCTTACTTGGCTTGGGAAACCAAAATCAAAGGAAATGAAAGGAGTGTCTCAGTTGGATATTAACCATAATAAACCAAAAAAATAACTATAGAATTAAAAATAAGATTTAACGCATAAATCATATGATAAAGAAAGAAAGTAAAGGAAATGGAGTTAGATTAACCATGGTTATGTTTATGTTAAATATTTGCAAGATTCAAGTTTTTTTAATAGTGAATTCTATGGAGCATGAAGGGAACATAATTGAGAAGTGAAAGAGAGGATATTTTCACATCTTGAAAATGATAAAATGAAGTTGGATTCATAAGGTGTCAATGCTTATGAAGGATGTTTGGTTGCTTAATCAAGTAAAATTACATGATTGTCTTCACTTATTGAGGGGAATACTTAGAGGGAAGGTGGTGTTTCTTTACAATGGAAGATGGGTAGAAAATTTCATTCAAGGTGGAAGGATGAAAAAATTCACAGATTAGGGAGAATGGGTGGAAGGCTTAGGGAGGTTAACTTGGCATAGTCTTGGAATCTTATATTGAAAATGTAGAAGTTTGGTATAATAAACAATGTATGATATGGTGAGTTGTGGTGCTAGTTATGGACTAATATGGAGAGATAGGATTAGTTTTATCATAGGTGTAGATGGATAGGATTATGTAAAATCCCAAAATTTACCACTTAAAAAATTATATTTGGGGAAGCATTAATAATAGAGTATTACGTGTTAAATTGTACCAAACATAGAAAAGGTAATCCTTGTACCTAATCTATGATGGGTGTAAGGTTAAAAAGTAACTTATACCAAGAGATCAAGTGTTGGAAGTAATTAATCCCATAATGATAAAAGATTAAAAAAAATAGAAAAAGAGAAAATATGATAGAAAATACAAGATTAAAAATTTAGAAATAGAGAAATAATTGGATATCCATACACTTGAACCAACACGTAAAATGCTCACTATAGGTAACCACAACAAAACCATTGAATCAACTTATACTTAAAAACAAGGTGGTATATTCTTGTGGGAATGTGCAACACCAATGAAAATGATGGTCATGACACTATTTGTTAAGGTAACAATAAAAAAAATATAGTAATGGTAGGGATAGCACATAAGAATGTAAAATTGGATACAAACTATACATGCACATCAATCATGGTATAACTTGATCCAAGAGACAGAATAGATTATAGTTTCCTTCATAAGTAATCACATATCTAAATTACTTGGTCAAATTGAGTTTAAAACCCTACTATTCATTTCTGATGGAATGGACTGTTATAAATTCTAAGGCAAAACATTCTTAGCCACTATTCTCATCTAGTGGAATAGAATATTAGAAAATACAGGGCATAATGCTCCTAACCACTATTCTTATTTAGTAGAATGGGCTAGTACAACTTCTAAGGAAAAATGCTCATAACCACTATTCTAATAAAGTGGAATGAATTAATACACTTTAAAGGCATAATGCACTTATCCACTATTCTTATTAGATGGAACAAATGGTTACGACTTGGTCAAAACTCACATGATCTTCCACATAAAATAATAATGCTTGACCAGATGGATTATTGCTTATGTATGTTATATAAGGTACCAATGTTACAAAATTTTATTTAAATAATTTATAATATTGAATCACTTTAATGTATCATGATCAAAATCTATTATATACGTTATGATCACATGAATTAAGGGTAAGAGATAAAAGAAAAGATAAACCAAAAATAGGAACATTTCACAAGGAAAAGACCATAATGTCCTTATAAAATCCTAATTTGCAAGTAAATCATGACTCCATATATAACTCTCTATAATTCATAAAATTTAACTCGCTATCAAAAAATACTATTTAAAAGAAAAACATATTAAAAAACCATAACCTAACTCTTATATTTCACACATAAAATACCAATGCTACCCTTTTGTTATTATTCCAAATTTAGGTCAGTTTATTATAATTTTGCACCACATTTATCTTATTTTTCCCTAGTATCTCATATATCACAATTAACATTTTTACAACCCAAAAATGATTATAAAATCAACAAGTTCCAAATATCATCCAAAAACACCAAAATGCCCCTAATTTACCTAAGCACCTCCAAAACTTATTATTTTTGTAATATAGGTCATACTCATCCTATTTCTAGCATATTATATTTTAAATTTATTGTAAAGAACTTAAGAAATCCAATGTCATACCTATTCTCTACATAAACTAATAGAGATGACAACTTTATCCTTAAGGCTAAGACACCCAATAATTCCATAAAAGTCTACGAACCTCCAAATTTGCCAAAATTACACATAACCACGCTCTCATTATTAGCAACTCAAACTGTAACACCCCCAAAATTCACTACTGAAAAATTTCGTTAATTAAAAGGAAGATTAGCGGAAGCAGATAAATAAAATGTGAACTTTGGGAGTATTACAGCCACACTTAGTACCAGACCGGTTCACTCATACCGTTCCAGTACCAAGTGCTAAGGCTAAGAAAATGAAATACAATTCGAAAGACATTCAACATGCATAAATCAGAGTAAATTGCAAGAACTTCAACATATTTAAATCAGAGTAGCGCATCAAATCGTTTTCAAGAATAAAATCCACCAATGGTGGTTACTTTAACAACGTTAACATTTAAAACCAAGAATTTAAATGAGAGAGAGAAAAGCCATGATACCGGAAAATTCCTTACTCTCCTTCCCGTAACCCACTTGAGTAGCACCTGAAAATACCTGCAAGGGCACTGCTCATTGAATAGGCAGGGGCCCCATAAAGGGAATCCCTTCAGTACTACGGTACTGAGTAACCCTTTAATACCACACTTAAAGACAGGCCCGCATACGGCACAAAATGCAAACTACACACATGAATAATATGAGGTGTATGCACAACAATAACATACATAATAATTTATAGGTCACGATCGATACTTTGGGCCTTAAGCCATGTCATAGTGTGAGATCAATACATTCGGGCCTTAAGCCATTATTCCATCATCATTCAATCAATACCATATTTTATATCCATGTGAGTGCGAGAACCCCACTATTATAGCCGGTGGACCGGAAAGTATACACTCAGGGCAGAACGCCTCTGACCACTATTATTGCCGGTGGACCGGAAGATAAACACACAGGGCAGAACGCACCTGACCACTATTATTTGCCGGTGAACCGGTCTGGCCCCGACTCACATGGTGTTCCACTATAAGTGATTAGTATTTTTCCATAATCTTATTCACATACATAACCGATTTTATTGAGCTCGGGACCCCCACTATTATTGCCGGTGGACCGGAATACAGATAACTCATCATCCAGGGCACAACGCTCCTGGCCACTATTATAATCGGTGGACCAGGATATATAAAGAATCATCATCCAGGGCACAACGCTCCTGGCCACTATTATAACCGGTGGACCGGGATACATATAACTCATCATCCAGGGCACAACGCTCCTGGCCACTATTATAACCGGTGGACCGGTACTCAATATCATAATCATCTGGGCCCGGCTTATTAATATTTCACTTTCAATAATAGTATCTTTCCTTTTCTTTAATCAGCACATCAATCATATTTATTTGCCTCGATTGGGAGATCAATAACCCAGGACGCAAAGGTACACCGGTCGTACCGGTGCATATCAGCTACTCAGTACCCTTTAACCATGAACCCAAGGACGCAAAGGTACCCTGGTCGTACTGGTGCATAAAGCTAACTCAGTACCCTACCGACAAGGACACCTAATCCATAAGTATGCATACCCCCTAACTAGGTCCGTAGAGCTAGGAAGAGTAAGATATAGGGCCTGGCTGGGGCACAAAGGCACACCAGCAAATACCAGAATAATCGTGGACTAAACCACGTCCTAGGGTAGCGACCCCTAAGGAGTCACCATTCCCGATCTCAAGGTCTTTCACTTTAAGTAATAGTGTCTTAATTAAGGTGATCACGAAAAGCACGATAATCCGATACTTATTCACTTTCAATCGTTCTGATATCATTAATCGTTTCTTATTCAGATGATTATCCAGAATATCACAGAGAAACCATTAAGGCCATCCTAATTATCAAATACTCTTACTTGGCTAATCAGCATTATTTGAATCATATTATAATGTTCCACAATCTCAAAGACATGTTAGGTACAAATTACTCATTTGCCCTTTACTTATATAATTGTTAAGTATCCGTTCCTTACTTGATAAATTACCACATTACCCTTAAGGTTGCATAATTACCAAATTACCCCTTGTCCACTTTAGATTACCAAATTGTCTCCTACACTTTTTAAATCACCATTCACCCCTCATAATGACTACACTTATCATATTTCCCTTTTGGTTGGTTATATTACCAAATCGCCCTTCTCCTTTGTTATAATTACAAAACTGCCCTTGAGTTGGATAAATTACTAAATTACCCTCCTTCATTATCATGATTACTATTTTGCCCCTTTAGTTGGTTAAACAATTATCACTTTACCCTTTTATCGGCTAAATTACCAAATTGCCCCTTTAGTTGAACAAATTACCAAATTGCCCTTCTCCTTTATCATAATTACCATTTTACCCCTCTCAATTATTTTAATTGCCATTTACCCTTTTCAATTATCATAAATTCCAAATTAACCTTCCTCATAATTAATTTACCCCTCTTCATAATTACAATTACCAATTTTACCCTTCTCCATATTTAAAATTACCATAATGCCCTTTAATTGGTTAATTTACCAAATTACCCTTCTATAGCATAATACTTATCCAATTGCCCTTCTACAATCATAATTTAATTTCTAAATTACCTTTGGTCGTTATCATAATTACCACGTTACCACTTACTCCCAAGTTTACCATAATATCCTTTTATTTACAAAATTACCATTTTACCCCTTACATCCAATTTTACCATAATATCCTTTTATTTATGAAAATTACCACCTTACATCTTTTACTTTACAAATTACTATTTTACCCCTTCACATCCAAGATTACCATCTTTTATCTTTCCTTACATAATTACCATTTTGCCCTTCTTTTCCAAATTACCATATTACCCCTTTACTTATAAATTACTACTTCACCATTCACTTATAAAATTTACCATATTACCCCTTTACTTATGAAATTACGATTTTGCCCCTCTACCTCCAAAATTATCATAATGCCCTCCTTCATCCAAAATTACTATTTTACCCCTACTTCCAAAATTACCGTTTTACCCTTCTTTCTCACAACCTAAAATTTTATCCTTTACTTATAAATTATCAACTAACCCCTTTATTTTTAAATTACCAAAATACCCTTTTACTTATAAAATTACCGAAATACCCTTTTCACTTATAAAATTTCCATTCAACCCCTTTATTCACCATTTTTATGAATTTACTAACACTACATAAAATAATGATATTAATACTTCATTTTTATCATCTAAGTCCACCAACTTGTCATTTTTCAACATAATACTCATTAGCAACTACACACATTGATTTATATACCTCATAAGCATAATTACTAAAATACCCTTAAACAATAACATCATTCATGCATTAGCAACATGATACATCATAAACAAGTATTTAACATTTCCATCCATATTCCAACTCCTTCTTCATTTAACATACCTACATATGGCACAAAAGTTATCATGCTTTTTTCTTTTTAACAAACAATATAAGAAACCATAAACATATCATGCTAAGCATACAAAACATGCATAAAATCATACTAAACCCTAAATGTGCTAGCATGCATTTTTCCATATATTTAAGGGAGGATTAACGGTTACCTTAATCCCGCAAAATATCAAATCTTACCAAGCAAAATTAGCAACTCAACACCTAAAAATAATACCCATCATATTTATGTTAGAAACAAGATTTTAAAAAGGATAAGACTTTATAAAAATTTATTTAATAATCAAACACTTAACATAAAATACTATTATACCTTAAAAATTAGCCAAATAATTTTTTAAATGAAGGGGAGCTCACGCTGCATGAGCAGCGTGAGTTTCATGCAGAAAAGAGAAGGGAAAAAGGCTCAAAGAGGGGTGAAGGAAGCAAGATTTATCATTTTCGGGTTAGGGTCTTTAGGCTAGAAAAGAAGGTGGTTAGGGGAGGTTCTAAGGCAGGGGAATGGTGCAGAAGTGTAGAGGGGGTGTAGGTGGAGGCAAAGGGTGGTTTCAAGGCGGCTTAAGGTGGCGGAGACGGCGGCGGCAAGGCGGCGAAGTTGGCTGCCGGAGTGGGTCGAGTGGAAGGGCTGAGAAGGAAGGAAAAGTGGAAGGAAAAATGGAGGGGTGCAAGGGCTGTTTTCGACCAACTAAGGAATGGCGGTGGTAGAGGGGGTTGCAGGGCCTTGAATGGTGGCTTGGGTTGCGGAAGAGGCAGCTGGAAGACGGCGTAGGGAGGGCTTGCAGGTGGGTGTCGAGAGGGATGAAAAACAGGAAGGAAAAGAAGAGGGGAGGAAGAGGGCTGTGGGATGGCTCGGGAGGGACATTGTGGTGGCGCAAGGCTGAGGTGGAGGGTGGCAGGGAGCGGTGCAGGGGTTGGTGAAACGACAGGAGCGGTGGACGGTGGTGGCGACGCAAAAACAGGGTGGAAATGGGAGAGGAAGAAAATGAGAGAGAGAAGGGAGGATCGGGGGTGAGGGGCTCGACAACAATGGGCAGGGAAATGGCTGAAAGGGGAGAAGAAAAAGAGGAGGAAGGGTAGGGTATAGGGGCTGATCGGATGGCAGGCTTAGGGTGGCAGGGCATCGCAGGGTGGCAGGGGAAAGGAGGGGAAGAAGAAGGAAAGGGGGAGAGGCATGCGGGGCTGGTCCAGGGCCGGTTTGGCTCAAAAAAAGAAAGAAAATGACGGGGGAAGAGAGAGAGGGAGAGGGAGGGAGGCACGGGAGCGGCAGGGCTGTCGGTTGGTGGTGCTGCAGTGGTGGCAGTCGACGCTCGACAATGGCAGAAGAGTCGGGCGTGGGAGGAGAAGAAGGGAAGAAGGAGACTGGGGGCGGCTGGACCGGCGGTCCAGGGAGGAAAAGAAAAAAAAAGAGGGGCAGTTCGGGCGAAGAAGGCAGGACGGGGGCTTGGGTGTGTCGTGCGTGAAGGAGAAGTGGCTGGGGGAACGGGCCTGGTCCAAACGCGCGGGGGAGAGGGCCGGCCTGGCAAGGCAGCCCGAGGGAAGAAGGAAAAAAAGAAAAAAGAGAAGAAGAAAGAGGAAAAAGGGAAAAAGGGCAAAAAGGGGAATGGAAAAATAATTTAATTTAATTTATAAAATCATAAAGTATAATATTCTTGGTAAATTATTTAATTTAATAATTTAATTTATTATAATCTAATATATAAGTTTAAAAAGGATAAAGTTGGTAAAATATTAGTTTGGAAAATTATTCAAATAAAATAATATGATAAATAGAAAAATATTTATTTTTAATTTATTAAATACTTTTATCCAAATTTACATACTCTAAAATCTATAAAATAATTAAAATAAATAATTTTACAGGCAAATTTTATTTCAAATAAAGTTATTTATTAAAATATAGATTTTCAAAAATTTTGGGATATTACACAAACGTGTAATTAAATTCAATCAAAACAATCCAATAAATTTAAAATGACCCCATGGCCAAGACCACCATAACCTATAATCCCAAATATTACAATCCTCAACATATTGCACAAATTGTAATATTGAAACATAATTAATTTTACTCATCTAAAGACATATTAAAACAACATAATGTATCATTATACTTGATATTTTAAGGAAAGGCCTAGAAATACATAAAATATGGTAATTTCACATAAAATCATAAACTTAACAGCCAATACATGAACATGAATTTTAAATTAAAATCCTAAAATTATTTATAGCATAAATCATTACCAACATGAAAATTTACAAAATTAATGCATAGCCATAATTCTCCGAAATTAGAGATATGTATCCTTACTAAAAGGTACTCAAGTTTCTAAGGAAATTAACTCCTGAATACCTCCTTTCACACTTTGATTATCTAAAAAACAATACAAAAATCAGGTAAAATAATTGTATAAAGGGTTGGAAAATAAAGGAAAATTAAGGAGTGGAGAATAACCCTCTAAGTTTCAAAAATAAGGCTTAGAACAAGTCATGAACACATACTTTTAGTTATTTTTTTCTCTTTCACTTTAAGTTTTTGGTCATTTATTTGAATCATGTGTGAGGTTATATATTATTTTTAATTATGTTTTCTATTTATAATAATCTCATATCTATAATTAATTTAGAGCATAAAGTTGATTTTTGTAAGCTTTTAACAACTTTTTATATTTTAACCATAACTTTTATGTAAGAACTAAGAGTTAGGTGATTCAAATTAATGTATAAGGATAAAAATAAAATATAAATTGTAATTAATTTTCCTAAATTTAATTCCATGTGAGCTAAAGTTTAGCATAAACTTTTAGATAAAAATATATCCTAAAGTAAAAAATTATTCAAAATAATTGCAGGAAATTAGTTAATAACAACTTATTTTTATTTTGCGGTTACTAATTGATGAAAATATATGCATGGATTTTCAACTCAAGAAAAAGGACAAGAATAAAAAAAATGAAATATAGAAAGTTGGAATGGATGGAAGCAATATAGGGAAAAAGGAAAAAAAAAAGATAGTAGATGGTGATGAGACAATAGGTTAAAAGGCATGATGGCCAAGGTGGCAAAGAAAAAGGAACAGAACAACAAAAACAAAAGTAGAGGGGGCATAGAAAAATTGAAAGGTACAAGTGCTGAGGAAAAAAAAAGAACAACACACAACAAAAGTTGAGAAGAACAAATGGTAATCCTAGCCCTAATAGAGGAATAATTTCAATGTCATGGCCATCCAAGCACAGTATCATTTTAGATGTAGACTCCTATAATTTTATATCCTAATTTTTCTTATGTTTAATATTTTATGTATAATTTAGATTCTTTATTTAATTTGATTATGTTTATTTTAATTAATAGTATGTTCTACTTTTATTTTATCAAGGCTAAGGGAAAACCTTCTTTGTTATATTATTCAATTGAATGATTGCTTGAATTATAAATTACCTTATGTGTTTTATGCTAGTGTTCTTAATTGTATCTAGTTAATAGATCAACCATCTTAAAGTAGATTATAACAAGTTAAATTGACTGTGATAGCTAATTCTCACTTTAAGTTGAATAGTATAAATAGAAATGGAATGGATTGTGAGAAAACTTATATAATTTCTAAAACAATAAGAAATGATAATTAATTAATTGAATCTAAAGCATCTTCCTTTATTTATTCATTTAACTTGAGATAGTGGGAGTAATAATTGATGATAGGATTATGTAGCTTGAAATAGTACGTTAGTTATATATTTCCATTGATACCTAGTGGGTAATTGAAAAAGTAAAGTAATTGGTTAGTTAAATTTTATCATTGGATAGAGGTGGATCCAATCTTCTTGGTAATTTTTATTAATAAATTTTATATCTATTAAATTTTATTTATTCTACATTAAATATTTTTATGTTAAATTCTTATTTTGAATTAAAAAAAATTTAATATCCTAGACCTCATTTAATTTATTGGAGTTTTTGAGTTATTGATTAGTATTTTTTTTATAATAATTTGGTACTCCTTATACCCTATTTTTATTTATGACTCGTATACTTGCAGATAGGTATATTTGGTCAAAATCAAGTTTTTGGTGTCATTGTCAAGAACTATTTTAATATCCCTATACCTAAAATCTAACTATTAATCTAGGTAATTTCTTATTTTTATTTTGATTATTTTCCTTTTTAATTTAAAGAAGTAGCCTTAGTTCTGATGGTTTTTGGACATAATGCATGTGTACTTCATCAAGGAACCAAAAGCCAATAATCATGACCTCTCTTTATGCTTTTTTGGATGCTTTAAATAAAAAATATAATATATTGAGCATTATTGACACACAGATTTAGAAATTTAGATGATACGAGACAAATCAAGAAAAAGACCAATGGCAATAGTTGTGAGCAGTGGCAAGTAAATTTTAGATTTACCATATGAGAGTTTAGAGAAGTCAAGTGATTACGGAACCTGATATGTAACACCCACACAAATTCCACTCAAGAAAGGTGATGGATGATGATGTTCGTGTAGTATGATGATGGACAAATAAAGGTAGGATAAAATGCAACAATTGAACACTTAAACACCTCACAAAGATGATTTTTAAATGGATCTCAAAAAGTACTCATAAAGATGAACCCTTTGATACAAATCAAATGAAGAAAACACAAAGAATATTCATAGGATTCAAAACCAAAGAAAAAGAATAATCCTTAACAATGGCCACTTTCAACTCACATAGAATTGGAAGGTTTAAACTCTCTCAAAGGAGACGATTTTTATTCAACTCAAAAAAAATCTCTTTTACACATGAGAAGACCCTCATTTATAGGCCATCAACTCAAATTTCTAGCTGTTAATTACAGATAATTACAACATGTAATTACACTTAAATGATATGGCAATACATCATATAAAAATTGTTGCCTTATGAGCTAGTTAATTACATAAAATCACAACCTTAACAAAGAAAACACTAGTTTGCATTACTCCACATGTGGCACTTGTTCAAGCAGCTTCCATGTGTCATTATGACGTGTTATAACATCCAAAATGTCATCAAAACATAGGTTGACTCATCCTATAGCTTCCACGTCATTAAGGTCTTGTTTGGTTGCTTGAAATTGCATAAAACACAACTTATGCTTTGAAATTCAAGAAAGTGTCTTGTTTGACTTTGGCACTTTCAAGAACTCAAAGAAAATCCTCAAACATGTCTCAAAACCATGTTTGGAAATGAATAAGGCCATTTTCTTGAATCAATCTCCCTCTCTTGAAGAATTTTTCCTCAAATTCACAACTTTGATGAGGAATAACAAACACCAAAGGACATATTCTTTAACGTGATACTTGTCCTTGAATTCTTTGAATATCTCCTTCACATTAAAGTTATCTTTGAAAATCCTACAATGCCTCTTAATCCTTGACATTGTATCTTCATATGCACACATCAATGAACATAAACCAAATGCATGGGGTGCATTATGGTTCATTTGCTTCTTCACATCACATATGTCTTCATGCACATTATACACATTCGAACTCACCATGTTTTTTTCTTCAATTTGCTTCAAATGATACAAGGCTTCCATGATAACATTTGCTCCATAAAAACACAAGGAAACCATGGGATAATAATGCACATCATTCTCCACATAATCAACGTGATGCATGTAAAAACTTGGTTGCCCTTCTTCCGCTTTAATGGTAGTAATAGCATGATTGTCTTCATCATTACATACTCAATTTTCTTCCCCATTCATGCTTTCTGTTTCTTCCCTTTTAATCTCCTCAATTTCTCTTAAGGTCATAACTCTTTGATTAGGACAATCTTTAACATAATGACCATAACCTCTACATTTAAAAAATTGTCTACTTTTACCTTCAATCTCCTTAACTTTATTTTTCTCCATGTGTGGCTTAAGATCTTTTTCTTCCATGATAATGCTCGAATTTGATGGCATAAAAGTTAAAGATAATGATGCTTCATTCGAAAAGGAAGAGGAAGTTTTGGAGAATACCTTAGGCCTTTTGAGTTTCCTTTCAAATTTTATAGCAAGCTTGATCATATCTTCAAGTGTATCATATAGAGAAACTTCAACTTTATCTCTAATGTTGAAATTCAATCCTCCAAGATATCTTGCACAAGTTTGTTCTTTCCTCTCTTGTACATCATATATCAAGGATAAATTTTCAAAGTTCCTTGTATATTCTTCCACACTTGAATTTCCTTGCTTCAATGTCAACACTTTGATGAAGTTGTCTTGATCAAATTCTCTTGGAATGAATTTTCTCTTCATGTGCTTTTTCAATTTCTCCCATGACTTGATTTTTGGCTTGCCATCTCTTTCCTTTGATCTTTTGAGATTATCAAACCAAATTCTTGCAAATTTTCGAAGTTTAAGAGTAGCCAACTTACATCTCATATGATCATCATATTCTTTAAATTCAAAGATGGATTCCATGGTTTGCATCCAATCTATAAATGTCCCCACATCTAACTCTCCATGAAATTCTGGAAAATCAACATTCAAACCCTTATTTTCACCATGCTCTTTCTTTTTTCTTGTTCGACTATGCATGCTTGAAGATGGACTTGAGTCTTCTTCAACATATTCAAGTTTTTTTATTCAAATGACCTCCTCTTGATTCAATGTCTCGCCTCACCATGCCTTCAACCCTATCATTTTGTTCTTCCATCCTATTCTCCATTTTTACTTCAAGCTTTTCAAATTGAATGTTGATGGCATCAAGGATGGACTTTATAAATTCTGAATTTTCAATTGTTTCACACGCTAAGGTTTAACTCAAGGTTATTGAATGAAGTTTTGTAAATTGAGGGAAAACCAATGAATGAAAAGAAATATTGTATGCTAGGGTCGAGTATATCAGTCAAGGAGAAATTTTTTTATGTGTGTGTAATCTCACAACACTCAAAAGAATGGAAAGTATCAATGTATATATGTGGCATATGGAAGGAGAAAAATAAGAGAAATGACAATCTTCAACTTTAATTGAATCTTGATGATGTTTATCAAGATCTTGAGGAAGTTCTTGATGACTCTTGATGATTCTTGATGAGTGGAATTCAAAGCCCAGGAAAGTGATACACCTTAATGAAGGATGAATCATAAGGCTCTGATACCAATTTGATATGTAACACCCACATAAATTCTACTCAAGAAAGGTGATGGATGATGATGTTCATGTAGTATGATCATGGACGAATAAAGGTAGGATAAAATGCAACAAATGTAACACTTAAACACCTCACAAAGATGATGTTTAAATGGATCTCAAAGAGAACTCACAAAGATGAACCCTTTGATACAAATCAAAGGAAGAAAACACAAAGAATCTTCATAGGATTCAAACCAAAGAAAAGGGACACACAAATAATACTTAACAATGACCACTTTCAACTCATATAGAATTGGAAGGTTTAAACTCTCTCAAAGGAGATGATTTTTATTCAACTTTAAAAAAGTCTCTTTTACACATGAGAAGACCCTTGTTTATAGGCCATCAACTCGACTTTCCAGCTGTTAATTATAGCTAATTACAACCTGTAATTACACTTAAATGATATGGCAATACATCATATAAAAATCGTTGCCTTATGAGCTAGTTAATTACATAAAATCACAACCTTAACAAAGAAAATACTAGTTTGCATTACTCCACGTGTGTCACTTGTTCCAGAAACTTCCACGTGTCATGATGACAAGGTATGACATCCAAAATTTCATCAAAACATAGGTTGAATCATCCTATAGCTGCCATGTCATTAAGGTCTTGTTTGGTTGCTTGAAATTGCATAAAACGCAACTTATGCATTAAAATTCAAGGAAGTGTCTTGTTTGACTTTGGCACTTCCAAGAACTCAAAGAAATGCCTCAAACATGTCTCAAAACCATGTTTGGAAATGAATAATGCCATGCTCTTGCATCATAACCAATCTGATAATCAAACCTCACGAGGAGGTGAGTAAAAAACCCACACCAGGTGAGAGTTCCAAGATTCAGTTAAAACCTTACCAAACCCGCATTTAATTTTCTCAATGTTTAAAGCAACATAAAGTAAATAATTAATTTTCTAGGTTTGAGTAGAATTTACCTAATGCAAGAGAATATCCTCCTCATGGTAATTCATGTTATAGGATTGTTAAGGTTATTTAATTGGTGAAGGAAAAGCCTCTAGTGCATTGTTCAGGTTATCCAAATGAGCAAGAATGTTCTCAACTCAATCTTCAAAAGGAGAGAAGATAATGTATGATATTGAATCCCCTCTTCTTGAGGAAGAAAAGTTTCACCAAGTTGTACCTCAGCCTCCCTTTTCAATCCTCAGATATTAGTTTTATGGTCCTAATGCTACATTTTTTATGATTGCCGGTGTCAATCTAAGTGGAAGTAACATGGGTAAGTTGCTTAGGGAATTTATATTACATTAAAAGTCATAGGCTACACCATATTTTATGATCTCGATGAGTTGAGGTTGCATGCTTACAAATACCAAGGCCTACAAAGAGAAAATTAAATATTTGAATAATAAACATGTTCATTTTCAAGAATGCTATGTGAGACATATTTTATATCTGATATTTTCTTGCTCAAAGTTCTTTATAACTAATGTTAAAAGCTTGAGATTTATTTTTTCCTTGTGATTTATTAACCTGCTATGCATTTTTTCATTTTTTTTTATTTTTTGCTTTTATTTTATCTTATTTTGAGTCCATGTTATTTCTTTTTTCCACTTATTTTGAGTGTTTTACATGATGTGTGATTATTTGAGTCTCTTTTTTGTTTTATTTTTAGTCTTAGAAGCCCTTAATTAGTCAATGATGAACATATCTTTGAAATCATGCTAAAGAAGGATCACAAAACTAAGATAAAGTTGAGTGGAAATTTTTGTGTTAATGTTAATGTGGGGAACACATATTTATGTGATTGGATGTGAATGAAGTGATAAAATGCATAATTTTCTAACCATAAACATGGAATGACAAGATTCATCACAACCCTTAGTGAGATTTCAAGCCATATATGTATTCTGTTCTAAGTGTTTTGCATAAAATACCCTATAATTGATTAGCTTCAATTTTCTTTGTGAGGCTCACATCCACTAATTTATTTTCATAGCTCTTATAATGTACTGTAGAGATTACTCGAACTTGTTTATGTATTAATCAAAGCTTTTAAGTTATAACAACCCTAATTGAGAAAGTGAATGGTGTGTTAGGATTTACCATCACATAACCAGATAGCATGCTCCCCCATTTTTTTGTGCATGAGATGTGCATCCCTTAGTTAACCCCTTTGAGTCTTTTACATTGACATTTAATTTTTTCATCACCCATGAATTCCTTAACCAAACCTAAAACACATCTCTACCCTTATTCTAAACAGTAATAGAAATTTGTATGAGACTTGCCCATGTGATTCAGGGTTGCATGAAAAGAAAGTGTTAAAGAGCATCCAAAAGAATATGTGAGGGTGAAAAAAGAAAAAAAATAAGATATGAAAAATAAAAGGAAGAGAAAAAATCACCATTCTTTTCTTTTCAAGATAAGTGGTGAAAATGGTGTTGTAATACCCCAAGTTTTCGAACTAAAAAATATCATTTATGTGGAAATGTAAAACCATATAAGAAGGGTGTTGTCGTTGTAATCGATATAAGTGTGGCTTATCATGTCATTCTTACATCAAACATAAGGCAAACAATTAGGCATCTAATCATAATAAAAAAAAGGGAAAGAGATACGTACATAAACTTAACAAAAGTTTGGAGGATTGCTCCTAGCATAAGAACAAAATACAATAAGGAATACATTAAGAATTCAGAGTCTAAAGACGTATATCGACTAAAAATAATAAACTAGATAACTAAGCAATGACCCCAAACCCAAAGATAGAATCACCACTTTTCCCTAACAAGCTCGTCAAAAGAAGCAAAGTCATCCAAGGGGTCCTCATAGACCTACAAAAGCTCACATAGGTTCTACGCTTATGAGAATGAGCAACACACATAAAAAATATTATCACTATGCTATGTACTGAGTAAGGTAATAATACAATCAATAAAGGTCACACAAGATCATTAGACACTATAAGAGAAAAACATGCATAAAAATAATATGAAGGTACTAACTTATATATTTATTTCTAGGTTTTATAGTAGTAATAGTATGGACAATGTTCATAATCTTATTCACATTGAGTTCAAGGACCCCACTATTATTAACTAGTGGAATGGTATAATAAATACAACCCTAGTGCATAAAGCTCCTCACCACTATTTTTGATTGGTGGAATAGACAAGTACAACAAAATCTTACTCACGTAGTCTTTCACTTTAATAATTATCAATCGGTGGAATGGACAAGTACAAACATTATCATAATAATAATTTTTATTCAACAATTTCAAGTATGATACATAAAAAATATACATATTGCATAAAAAAATCCCTAATAAGTACATGTACCCTTCCTGAAGTTGATTTATTCTCTAAGAACATAAGATCTATGCTTCCTCCTCCTCTACTACTAGGGTATCAGCTAATAGACAATATAAAAAAATTCAAACTTTATAATTTGAACAAAGAAAAACTAAGGAAAAGGGGTGAAGAAGAAAAATAGAGATAACTGAAATTAAGAGGCTTTAGCAAGGCAGTGCATGATGGTGGTGAGGCGGCCACCACGGTATTGGCGTAGTGGCTAAGGTGGTGGTGATGGTGGTAGTTAAGGATGGAGGTGATGGTTTATAGCAAGTGTTGAGGTGATAGTGGTGTTGAGTACAACGAAAATTGGTGGCAGGGAATGGTGCCAGTGATGGTAGGCAGTGACAAAGGGGGTGTGGCTAGTGGTGATGGAAATTAAGGGGTGGCTAGTGGTTGGTGTTTAAGGTTGCTAGAAGTAGAGAAGTTGAGTTAAGTTGATAGGCTACGGCGAGGTGGTGATGGCAGTGGACTATAGACGACGGCCTAGGCTAGAAGTAGTGTGGTCAGCAGTAGTGTAGGGAAGTAGGGAGGTGGCAATTCTAGGCAATGACAGTAATGGAAAAAACTGGCAATGAAGGCTGACAGGTTACATAGCCATAGGTGATGGTGGAAAATTAGCACATATGGTGTGGTGACTTTGGGTTAAGAAGGCGGGGAAGGAGAGAAAGGGAAAGGAGCTCTGCCAGGGTAATAGTAGACGATAGAGGTGGTTTTTTTTCTACGGTGACAAGTAATGGGATGTAGAGGGGAAATAAAACAAAGTAGGAAGGTGGGACTCTCTTGCGTGTCATGATGGGAGGAGAAAAAAGAAATGGAAGATAAGGGAAAGGGGTGGTTTTTGCATGCATGTATACACACACACATAGATATATATATATATATATATATATATATATATATATATATATATGCACACACATATTTAGGTTTCTCCTTTATCGAGGAAGGAAGAGGGAAAAATGAAAAGAAGAAAAAGAAAAAGAAATAAAGGAGAAAAAAGAAAAAGGTAAATTACTTGGGTTTCAAATTTGGATTTCGGTATAGGTTTAAATTTTTTGAAAATTAATCTATAAAATTTTCTAGGGTCATGGTTAGGCTAATGTAAAATAAAGAGATCTAAAAATCAGAATTTATAATAAATAATAATAATAAATTGATAAATGAGATTGAAATTTTATAAAGTTTTTGGGTATTAAAGTATTACCCCCTTAAAATAAGACTTTGTCCCTGAAATCAAAAGTCTAGGTTGGGGAAAAAGAAGAAAAGGATGAAAGGAGAGGTGATTTCAATGGTTGATTATAAAGGAGTTGACACTATGTTACCAAGTACTACCCCCTTAAAAGAAAGAGAAACCGGAAAACTAACACACCTGTGACAAAAAAATAAGGATGTACCTTACACATATCCTTCTCTATCTCTTATGTTGCCTTCTCTACTCCATGGAGGCTCTAGAGAATATTTATGAGTGGAACTAAACTCATCCTGATCAGGCCTATCTTGGTGTCAATAATCTACAAGGTCCTCTACTATTAGGATAAAGAATCATTGAACTCAATCTTATATGGCTTGATTAAGTGGGAAGGATCTATAAAGTACCTCCTTAGTTACGAGATGTAAAAGACATTATGAACTCTGGCTAGTTCTAGTGGAAGTGCCAAGTGGTAAGTGCCCTCTCCAACTATGTCGACAATCTCATAAGGAGAAATATATATCTGGCTTAGGTTTCCCTTCCAAAAAATCTTTGTACCCCTTTTGTGGGTGACACCCTCAACAAAACTCTATATCCTCCCTTGAAACCATAACTATGATGTGTTTGGTCAACATATCTCTGTAGTAAACTCTAAGTTGTCAGCATCCTATTCTGAATCAATTGAATCTATTGAGTCATCTCCACAATCATCTCTAGTCCTAGTGTAATAGCCTCATTAATTTTTCTCAAATATAAAGGAGTCTAACACTTTCATCCATATAGTGCCTCAAAGGGGGTCATCCCTATGCTACCATGATAAATGTTGTTGTACAAGAACTTTGCCAGATGTAGAATATCCTTCTAACAACTTTAGAATTTCATAATACAAGCTTGTAGCATGTCCAATAGTGTTTGTATTGTCCTCATAATCTACCCATCTGTAGCTAAGGGAAAGGCAGTACTCATCCTTAACTTTGTTCCCATAGCTTCCTATAACTTCCCCCATAAGTGTGAAAGGAATCTCAAAATTTCTATCAGAGGTTATGTCAATAGGTATACCATTCCTGCTTACTAAGAACCTCATGTAAGCATCATCCAACTAATCCATACTATAGGTTGACCTCATCGATACAAAGATTGTTTATTTAGTGAACTTGTCCACGATGACCCAAATTATTTCGCACCTATTGTGAGTCTTTGATATTCTGCTCACAAAATCCATGAATTTGGAGTCCCACTACCATCCTAGCATCCAAGGGATGGACTAATCCTATAGGTCTTTGGTCCTCTATCTTGACCTTCTGATGGGTTAGACATCTCAAAACAAACTCAATTACTTCTCAGTTCATATAAGGCCACAAATAAATTTGCTTAAGGTCTTTGTATGGCTTATATCCTCCTAGAAAAACAGAACAGGGCATACAATGACCCTTATAATTTGGTGATTTTGATTAATTTAACTAAAAGGTGCACACCAAATACCCTTGTAGCAAATGCTACCATTCTCATGAATTCGAAAACCCTTAGCTTGACCATCCTATATCATTTGTCATATCCTCTTGAGCTTAATATCCTCAGATTGTCCAATTCAAATTTCCTCAAATATTGTTGGTGCAATCATCAAGGCACTTATCTAGACCTCCACATCCCGTTGGTGGATTCGATCTACCCCTATCTCACCAAGCTCCTCAAGTAATCAATTAGCCACCACACAATAATTTAGAGAGAATGATGTCATCCTACTCAAGGCATATGCCACAATGTTGGCCTCACACTCATGGTAGATCTACTTAGTAATATATTCCTTCACCAACTTTAGCAAACTCCTCTACCTCATATTCAACTCTTTTTGAGTGAATATATACTTGAGGCTCTTATGATCGATACAAATTTTGCATTGTGTCTTGTACAAATAATGCCTCCAAATCTTCAATGCAAAGACGATAATGACCAACACCAAATCATGCATTAGGTACTTCTACTCATGATGCTTCAACCAATGGGAAGCATAAGTAACTACCTTACCATTCTACATCAATGCACAATCTAATTCATTGTTTGATGCATCACTATAGACCACAAATTCATCTTATTCCACTAGTAATGTCAAGATCAGTGTTGTAGTCATACACTTATTTAGCTCCTAAAAATCACCCTTGTAGGCACCATCCCATTAAAACTTTGTAGTCTTATTTAACAGTTTGTCAAGGGATGAGCTACCTTTGATATGTCCTAAAAAAATAATCATATAGTACTTAGCTAAACCTCGAAAACATTAGTAGGCAACTTCCACTCTATAACTACAACAATCTTCCCTGGATCCATAGGGACTCCTTCTACTAGCACTACATGTCCTAGAAAAGTTACCTCCTGAAGCCATAACTCATACTTAGATATGTTGGAATAAAGCTTATACTCTATAAGAAATTAAAAATTGGTATGTATGTACTTATCATACTCCTCTCTACTCTAAGATTACACTAGAATATCTTTGATGAAAAAAACTACAAACTTAATAAGGAATGACCAAAAAATCCTCGTCATCAAGTGCACAAATACTACAAGGGCATTAGGGAGTCCAAAAGGAATCACTGTCCACACCTTGTCTTAAAAGCTATCTTCATGGTGTCCTTATATTCAATGCATAACTAGTGGTAACCCAAGCTCAGATCAATATATAAGAAGATCGTAGTATCCCAAAGTTGGTCGAACAAATTATCATTCCTTAAAAGGAAATATCAATTATTCACTATCAACTAGTTCAGACCTCGATTGTCAATACATAAATGAAGGCTCCCATCCTTCTTCTTCACAAACAATACTTGTGCTCCCTTAGGGACACACTCAAGTAGATTTACCCCTGAACCAACACTCCTCTAACTAAATCTTCAACTTTAGCAACTCTATTGGTGTCATCTAATAAGGTGCCTTTGACATTGGCTCTACCCCCAGTACTAGATCAATGGTGAAGTCAATCTCATGCACTAGAAGTAGATTTTCCTTTAAGGTCGCCCAATCCTTGTTCAAGTCTTAAACACTAAACAGGTATATGGGGTACCCTCTCTACACAAGTGAGTAAAAAGAATAGGCAGATACGACCTTCATCATAAACCTAGGATTGCACCTCCTATAGGAGACCCTATCACTCTGAGGTCCCAACAACAATAAATTCTCCTATGCACATTTTATCACCACTTGATATCTCCCCAACATACCAGTACCCAATATGATATCAAAGTCTCGTAGGTCCATCTCAACCAACTCCACTAGGAAGTCTACCCCAGCTATCTCTAAGGCTAGAGTCTAGTGAACTAATTATATCCTAGAGGGTAATGTAAGAGATATAGCTACACTAGCATATGGTGATAAGGTAGCTCTAGAAATAAAATTAGTAGACACAAATGACAAAGATGAACCTAAATTAGATAACACATGACCTAGTAATGAAAGGATGGTGAGCATGCTAGTGACTATATCCAACTATCAATCAACCTCTGCCTAGTTCATAACATTTAGGCGCCTACCTGACTATCCCCCTTAGTATCCTCCTCAATACCCTTTGGAACACTAAGCTTGTCCTTCTATCATAGGAAATGGCGAACACCCCTATGGTCTATCCTTAGTTTCCCTATGTTGTGCACCAGATGAGGTAGGTGCCTCAATTGAAACTATTGTGGTAGGGGTTGGTAGATCTATTATTGCAATACTAGTGGTCACTTCTACTAGAGCTGACCACCAGATGGCTAGAACTTACCCCTAAAATACTAAAAATCAAATAGTTAATGGTCATTCTTACAACAAAGTCGGTAATGAGAAAGCCTTCCTTCGTAGTCTCACCTTGGATGATCTTCACCTTATCTATGGCAAAAGAAATGTCTTATAAGCTCTTGATATTTGGCAATACCACCTAGATATCTCCTCTACTAAAATCCTTAAGGTTCACCTCCTTGGAACGGGATTCTACCTCCAAAACCCTATGTGTCTGAATTTATCTTATCTAGGATGGAAGCTTACTCTAGGACCATCAGAGCAGAGACACAATCTCGCTTATACAAGGTGGACAGGTTCTAGAAGCCATCATACCCATCATCCTATAGATGCTAAAATGGATCCCTTGCTTGAACTAGTAGACTATAGTTGAATCACTGGCTATATACTTTATGTAAATATCAGCAACTTTGAGAACTAAGCATGGTACTTTCTCATGGTCATGCTTCCCCAAGTAAGTTACATGAACTTCTTTAACTTGTATCTCTTGAGGATATTTGGGTAAAACATAGTACAAATCATCATCTTGAAGACCTACCAATAAATCGGTGGTCTTCCTTACACACGATAGCCTATCTACCAGGTGTCTATAGCTCTATAGAGAAAGAATGTTGTTATGCTTTCCTTTTAAGCAAGTGGACAGTTGACCACCTTATAGGTTCTGTAATGGTCCTAAATCCATCCCTCTTAGATGATTAGATCTTCCATATTGGCATAGATCGAAGGGTGGTGCCTAGTAACCCTTTGAAGCAAGTCTTCTCTAATAACCTCCTATAGATAATGTAGAGGTGGTGAAGGTGGTTGAGGTTGAGGCTAATGCTAACGATGACACTACACAAACTCCATGAAGGTCTCAAATGCCTCCTCCAAGCATTTGACTCAACCATTCATTTTCATGGTGAGATAGCACCAAGATAGAAAATATGTTAGGGTAAACCATTCCTAATTACTGATATATATCACACATAACCCATTTAAAGGTAACCTAGGCTACCCATTTTTGATTCCTCACACATTAATTCGATTTTTATGAATAATCATTAATTTTGGAAATTTGAAATGGATAGATAAATTTATATAGAAGATTGTTCGGGAATGGAATTTTTTAAAAATAAAACATGGTAACCAATACCTAAGCTTTAATACCAACTTGCAACACCCCAAATTGTTCGACCAAAAAAATTTGTTTATGTAAAAGTGAAGAACCATATAAGAAGGGTGTTACCATAATACATGACATGAGTCTACCTTACCATGCCATCCTTACATTAAACACAAGGGAAAAATTTTAAACATCTAAACATAATAAAACATGGAAAGATATACATTCATAAACTTAACAAGTGTTTGGAGGATTACTTCGATTACAAGAGCAAGATATAATAAAGAGTACGTTAGAAACTCAGGGTCCTAAGAGGTATCCAAATTCAAAGTAGTTAACTAGGTAACTGAACTAAGACCCAAAACCCAAAGATACAATTAACACTCTTCCCTAACAAGCTCATCAAAAGAATCATAGTTATCCAAGGGATCCTTATAGACCTATATAATCGCAATTGGGTCATCTACTTATGGGAATGAGCAATACCTATAAAAGGATGATCAGTCCGCTACGTATTAAGTATAGTAAAAAAAAAGTCAAGAATGGTCACTAAAATGCCCTAAAAATTTCTAATTTTAAAGATTATATTTAAATAAGGTTTTACTGTAAAATTTAATTTAATAAATTATTTTTACTAAAATAAAAGGAAATTTATTAGGGAAAATTAATAAGAAATTTTATAAATATTTTAATTAGAGGAAATTTGGGTATTATAACTAATTAAAGATTTTATTTTGGGAATTAATTAAATAAATTATTTTATTTAAATTAAGAAAGAGAAAATAGTTTCAAATTAATATTAATTTTATAAATAATTTAATTGAAGAAAATTAGAGTGATTTGCTAATTGAAATGGAATTTATGGAAGATCTTTTAAAAATCCTAATTTAGCCTAAAAAGGGATTTAAATATTATTTTATTTAAATATTATTATTTTTAACTATCCCAAATATTTTAATTAATTTATTTAACCCAATCCTCCTATTTTTCTTCTTCCCTTTTTCCTTTTTCCTTTTCTTTCTTTTTCTTTCTTCTTCTTTTCTTTTTCTTTTTCTCCTCCCCAAACTGGGCCAGCCCAGTGGCCCAGTCCCCTTCTCCTCCCCTTCCTTTTCCTTTGGGCCAGCCCAGCCGCACTACCGGCCTCCTTCCTTCTCCCTCGCAGCGCTACGTTTTATCATTTTTCCCCTCTAAATGCTGTGTTCCATTTAAATTTTTATCCCCTCATGCCCGACCAATTGTCTTTCCTTTCTTTTATTTTTTCCCCAAATAGCCGATCCAGCCCACCTTTCTTCCTCCTCCTTCTTTCTTCTTCCCCGACGCCGCCAGCCTACAACTCTGCCGCCCGGCCGAAAATTTCGCCACCGGTTATAGCCGTTTTCCTTCCTCTCTCTTCCCCCTGACTCGTTGACCATTTTGAACGAATCCACTCCCCCATTCCTCGCACGATCTCCCTCTCCCTTGGCCACTTGCATCCCACAATCGGGAAAGTGTGTCGGCTGTCCTCGTCCGTCAGTTACCACTTCTGCCTACCATTCCCCCACTTTCCCTTCAGTCTATAAATACCCTCAAGTTGGCCTTGTATCGAGTTTTGGTCACTTACCCAGAATTCCCCGACATTGCCGACGCCTCACCTTTAGATGCCACTATCGCCGTCTCCAGCCAACATCGCCGCCTGTTCTTTCCGCCTATGCCTTCCCCGCACCTCCATCTAACTAACTAGACCACCCATACCCTTTGATTTTTCCTGAACAATCCACCCCGACCGTGTGAATTTCCCTTCTTAACCAAACCATTTTCTACCACCGCTGCCCTTTGAACCACCATTAGCCACTTCCTCCGTTGCTTCTACCGCTTCTTTTACCTCTCAAATTATTTTGCAGGCCACCCTCTACCTTCCCCTACCCTCCTTTCCTCTTCTTCCCTCTCCTCCTCCACTCTCTCTCCTTCTTCTCCATTCGGCCACCGCCGCTGCCGCCGTGCACCGCCACCTTTGGTTATGCCGCCACCATCATTTTGTTCCTCTCCTTCAGGACAATCATAATCACCCTTACTTCCACCCTCCTTCTTCTTATTTTGTTTCCAGCCTTCAACTTTTCCCCTTTTTTCTCTTTTTTCGGCTGCCGCCACCGCTGCCGTGCACCTCCGCCAGTGCCGCCTATCCCCGCCAGCCTAAGGTTGAACCCTAGACCCTCTCAACCCTTTTCTCTATTTTTACAAGCCTTAAATTATTTTATTTCATTTATTCTAATATAAATCCTATTATTATTATTATTTTAATATGTATTATTAATGTTATTAATATTAATGTTTTTATTATTATTCTGTTGAGGGTTAAAGCCCTATTTTAATTTTTAATTCAATTTTAGCATTCTTACCCTTATTATTTCTATTATTACTATTATTAATATTAATATGTTATAAGTATAATTATTATTATTATTTCCTATTTCGAATTTCTATTATTCTTATTCCATTATTATTAATACAACTATTTTACCATTAGTGTTGTTAATAATGTTTTTATGTTATTGTTATTGTTGTTGTTGTTGTTGTTGTTGTTGTTGTTGTTGTTGTTGTTACTATCATTATTATTATTTTCAAGTGTTAGTATTATTATTTAATATAAGGTTGAAACCCTATTGTGCTTATTTTAAATTTTAGTAGTAGTATTATAAATATCATAACTTATTATTATTAGGGTTATTAGTGTTTTTATTATTATTAGTATTTATTATTATTAATGTTATTATTATTATTATTATTATTTATTAAGTTATTATTACTCAATGTAGGGTGGAAACCCTACTTCTTTTTTTCTTCAAATATTATCCTTACTATTATTACCATTATGATTATTATTATTATTACAATATTATTATGGTTTTTATCATCATCATCATCATCATCATCATCATCATCATCATCATCATCATCATCATCATCATCATCATCATCATCATTATTATTATTATTATTATTATTATTATTATTATTATTATTATTATTATTATTATTATTATTATTATTATTATTATTATTATTATATTATTATTATTATTATTATTATTATTATTATTTCATCACTATTATTATTACTAAATTTGGTTATTTATTTTACTAATATTATTATTATTAGAATTATTTTAGTAAAGGGGATGAAGCCCTTATTTCACTTTTTTTTTTGAATAATGTCCTTGTTATTATTATTATTATTATTACTATTATCATTATTCTTTTTCTTATTTATATTATCATTGATATTATTTTTAGTATCTTTGCTATTATTATTTTAGCATCATTATTATTATTATTAGGCTAAAGTTTTCAACCTTGTATTATCAACTTTTATAATATTTCTATTATTTCTATATCCTTAGCAAAGTTAGTAATTAGTTAATATTATTTTATTAATATATTATTATTATTTATCTAAAAACCTAGTCTTATAATAAGTTAGTGATTAATAGTATTTTTTGATAGGAGGGAGTCTAATTTTAGCTTTTCCCTCATAATAGGTGAAACCAGTCAAAGCCCTAAGGAGGCGTAGGAGCGTGCTCCAAGACCGGTGTCGTTTTAGGTAAGGGTGCTAAAGCCATATGTGTAATATGTGATTTTATACTATGCATGCCATGTGATATGAATATCGTATAATTGTTACGAATACAGCATGATTATGGAGTTGAAGTATGTTGGTGTAAATAAATTGTGGCATGAGACTTATGTGTATAATTGTGTTATTATTATTGTATGATATGGCCTTAAGACATGTATGTTAGGGTTGTAAAATAATGATGGGGAGTGTAACGGTGCAGTATTAGGGTTTGCATGGCATTGGGCTTTGCATGGAGTTAATGTTACATGGTATAGGATTTTGCATGGAGTTGTGGGATGCATGGTATTAGGGTTTGCATGGCGTTGGGCTTTGTATGGAGTTAATGTTGCATGGTATGGGATTTTGCATGGAGTTGTGGGATGCATGGTATTAGGGTTTGCATGGCGTTGGGCTTTGCATGGAGTTAATGTTGCATGGTGGTATTAGGGTTGTATGATGGAGCTAAGGTTTTGCATAGGAGTTAATGATTGCATGGGAACTAGGGTTTATATAGAGTCAGGGTTTGCATGGATTTAGGGTTTGCATGGAAGAAGAGTTTACGTGGAGCTAGGGTTTGCATGGGAGCTAGGGTTTGCATGGAATTAGGGTTGCATGGGTGTTAGGGTGTGCTATGGTTAACTCTCGTGGTACTAGCTAACTAGGGTTGGAAGATGAGAACTATAGAAGGTAGTCATGCATGTCTGCATCAAAGCTTGTGAATAAGATACTTAAGACACTAATCACTTACAATGGAACACCATGCGAGCAGGAACCGAACTGATCCACCGGTTAGGAATAGTGGTTAGGGTTTTTACCCTATGTGCGACCGATCCACTGGTTATAATAGTGGTTATGACATGATGTCCTATGTGTGACTGGCCCACCGGTTATAATAGTGGGGGATTCCGATCTCAATGGAAACTAAACCAGAGTTTTGCTAAGACAAATAAAAGACACTAATCACTTACAATGGAACACCATGCGAGCAGGAACCGAACTGATCCACCGGTTAGGAATAGTGGTTAGGGTTTTACCCTATATGTGACTGATCCACCGGTAATAATAGTGGTTAGGGCTTTACCCTATGTGTGACCGATCCACCAGTAATAATAGTAGTTAGGGCATGATGCTCTATGTGTGACCGGCCCACCGGTTATAATAGTGGGGCGTTATTGTACTCGCATGGATTTGACAAAAGGCATGGTGTGTATCGACTTCCGATAAAAGAAAGATTAAATAATTAATCTGGACCTTTTTTGGCCTTTTATGTGGGCTCGTTGATGATAGGCTATGGATTTCTCTATATGCTTTTATGTATCATATGTGTGGTTTGAAATTGTATGTTGATTATTATCTTGCATGATTTGATGTGTTTATGTGTCAGCCTTAGTGCTCGGTTACCTTACTCAGTACGTAGCGTACTGATCACCCTTTTCTTGGGTGTTGCTCATTCCCACAAGCAAAAGGCCCTTTCTGACTTTTGCAGGTGGGCGAGACATCCGATGGGGTTGAGAGTTGAGCTTGTGGTTGGCTCAGAATCCGAGAGTGTCGTGGTTGTATTTAATCTTTATGTAACTTATTCCCTTGGTATTACTTGTGTATCGTATTTACCCTTTTTTATTATTATCTTGTATTGAGTATTTCAAATAAACCCTTTATCGATTGTAAAATTATTGCCTATGAGGAATTTTGATTTCGCACTCTAATTTCTGTTTTGTTATTTATTGTAACTTGTATGTGTACTCTGATTTCTATGTTAATCTTTTTAATGCATTTTATGAACTCTCAGTTTAAGTGTGAAAATAATCTTTTTATCCTTAGCACTTGGTACTGGAACGGTCGGAGAGAACCGGTCTGGTACTAAGTGTGGCGGTAACATCCCCAGAATTCACGGGCTTTAATTTAAATATTTCTATTGTAATCTCTTCCGTTTTAAAAAAAAAGGTAGTGAATTTTGGGGTGTTACAGTCACGCCAGATCATTAGACCATAAAATAAAGAAAAACTTGCATAATAAATAGCATAAAGATACCAACTTATCCATTTATTTCCAGGTGTTACTGTATTAATTCTTTTTTTGTTCCTTCAATTCATTTTTCATATACTCCTAATTTAAGAATCTCATCCATAAAGTTAACCTTCACTGTAGGAATTGTAGTTTGGGGTTCACCATTTATTTAAATTCAACCATCTCCACAATTCCTTCAACTTCGGGGTTTGTTATTTCAACTGATCTGTAAAATCATCAATTCTATATTCATAAATCCTTGATTTGTTAATCTTATGCCAAATATTTCACAAAGGACCATTAAATTTTAGAGATCATTCAGTCGAATGAGAACATCAGTTCAAGTGAGGAAGGACATGAGTTTCACGATTGGTGGCTGACCATGCTTCATTCACTTTCCCTGTTTCTCTTAGTTTTTCTTAACTGTTTAGGCTATGCTTGGTTTGTAGAAAATTAAGTGGAAAGGAAAATGTAGAGGAAAGAAAATAAAAGAAATTAATTTTCTTTTCTTTGTTTGGCTGTTGGAAAAAATTTTATGAAAAATTAAATTCTTAAAAAATATTTTTAGTGTTTGGTATATAGAAAGAAAATTTTAAGAAAAATTAAATGTTATTATTTAAATACTTTTATATACATTATTTTTGACTTTTGATAAGAGGTATATGGTATTTTTCTCCATTCGTTTACGCATCCATTAAGAATATATCGTACCAAAATTAAGTATTTTGAATGAATAAAAATAGAGAATTGGAAACCAAAAATAATAATACTATATATTGTTAGGACACAATTAAAAATGAAAATTTATTTCTTTATTAATGTTAGGCATAAATATTTTTAATATTTTTAAAACTACATAAATAATATTTTAATTTTAATTTTTAAGTTTAAATATAATAAATATTATATATATATATATATAATAAGTAATTAAAAAATATTTTAAAATAAATTGAACTAGTAAGGGAAAAAAAGAAGGAGAAAGAATTCTAACAACAATGTCAAGTCTTGGGCACATGGTTTGATTTTCTGTTTTTTTGTCCTATCTTTAAAACTTTATCCATGTGTTGTACATTGAATTGTCATTTGAGGAAATGGAGGGAAGCTAATGTTCTCATACAAGACCTGCGGCATACAAGATCTCCATTTCCCCACACCATGCAGTGGGATAGTGATATTTTTGTATAAGACCTACGAGTGTGTGGCCTTTCTGCTTGTCTAAAGAGAGAAGGAAGCTGTGCAGAATCGGTCGTGGTCAATGGATGAGGTGTAGGTCAAAAAATTTTCCACCGATTATCTTTTCTTTCCTCTGATAAAGATGAGGAAAGTATATCAGTTTAACTTTCCCTTTTATTTTTATTTCTATTTTCTTTCTCTTTAAGTTTTTAGATAACCAAATGTATAAAAATATTTTCCATCAGTTTTTTTTCCTTTCCTCATTTTTTTCCATGAACCAAACATAGTCTTAGTCTTTTCTTTTCCTACCTTATTATATGCCTCGTGTAGTTAGTGTTTCCATGACATGTGGCTAAAATCCTTATTGTTAGAGGCGATTTTAAAACCCTCGACTATGTTTTAAGATATTAATGATAATATATTTATTTTCCTATATGTTATAAGATTGTCCTTTGACTCTAGTCTAATCACTATCATTTATATATGTGATTTTATTAAGTGTGATTTATATGGCCCATGCCTTACTTTATCTTCCTCATAGTGATAGTATATATGATTATATGCTTATTAGGTAGCTATATAAATATACTAGAACTCATGTATATAGCTCATAAAGATACTACTCAAAAGGGTCTCAGAAGAAAAACTCACAAAGGGAATCTCCTTGATGCAAATCAATTGAAGAACACACAAAGAATCTTCAAATGATTTAAACTATGAGAACGCATAAAGAATCTTCAATTGGATACTCCCAACTCGCAAATATATTCAAAGATTTGAATTCTCATAGAGAGATGATTTATTTAACTTCAATCTACTATCTCACAATGGTTAAATCTATGCCATATATATATAGGTACATACCAACCTAAAAACCAAGCCAACAAACCCACAAGTGTATGTGGGATTTGGGGAAATTAGTTAGTAAAATATCTTAACAAAATTTACAACAACCAATCATCTCCTAAACTAGTCATTTGTAACAACCTATACACACGTTTATAATCCAGTTGTTATGACACCACTCACACCTTATAACCTATCGTTACATGCCATCAACATGTAGCATTAGGCTTACACATATTTGTTACAACAAACACCATAACTAACAAAATAAAACCCTAGTTATGACTTATGGATACTTGAACGTCACATTGCATGTTGATTCTTCCACGTTCAAACTTCCATATCTTCAAGCTTGACAAATCACCAAGCCTTGCATGTCACTTAGGGTTGCATTTAGATTGTGATATTGCAAGAATTTTTAATTTATAATCCATTCTTAAAGAAAGTGTTACAGGATGATTACACACCTCCAAGAATGCTAAGAAATATCTTAAACATATCCCAGAAACATGTTTAGATATAGAGACAAGGATGCTCCTACGTCATATATTTTCTTTAATTTATTAATGTTAAAATAACTAATATATCATCACTAACATACATTTCAATTAACCATTTAATATGTTGTGATTCCAATAAAATTAATGATCTAAATATTTTTTCCAATAGTGTCAAAGATTAACAACTATCATACTTGACTAGGTCAATTAATGAGAGAAATAATGCCTAACTAATATAGCGTGATATAGGTTGATTAATTGGATAAATATCTTTAGCATAAAATATTTGAAAATATATTTTATTATATTATTAGTTTATAACCTTCTAAATATATGGATTTTATATAGATTAATGGTGAAATTTAGAGCTTGTTTGGTTTTACTTAAGAAAAGTAGTTTTTTAGATAATTAATTATAAAAAGTAATTACAGATTAATTATTATTGTTTGGTTTTCCTTTTTAAAAGTTATTTTTAAAATTAATTATCTAAAACTATTTTTGATAAGTTATAATCAAGAAGTAGATTATACCTACTTTTTTAAATAACTTTTAGATTATACCGGCACGTTACTTCTATTATGTAAAATGTCGTTTAAAACGTACAGATGAAACACACTGATGCTCCATCGTCGCCCGTTCTGTGTTCATCTCTCCCCCACTGTTGTTGCTCGCTCGTTCTGTGTTCTTCACATAATCTTCGCCAGACTTCGCCATCAATGTCGATTTTGCTTCCTCTACTTCCATTTCTCAGTGTTCTGCGTTCGCTATTGCACCAACCGAAGAACATACAAGAGTTTTGATATTTTGTTCTGCGAGATTTGTTTGAGGTATGCAATCTCTCTTGTTTTTAGGTTAGGTGTCCTCTTTAATTTGTCCTTCGTTTTTTATTTTCCCGTTCGATTGGTGTTGTGTTGTTGTATTATGTTAGAATGAATTAGGGCATTTCAACAATGGGAAGAATGAACAAGTTTTCAAAACTTCCGATTGGTTTGATTGTGTGTTCGAATTGTAAATGACTCATAAAATTCATTTTTCTTTGTGATATTTTTTCCATTATGGAAGGCCGAGGTTCTCTGGAAATTCATTTTCTCTGCTCAGTTAGTGTTTGGCCATGACAGGAACTCTGTTCCAGTTAGTGCTCATTGCAATTTTTTCCAGAACTCCCCATATATATGCCCCTAAAGCTGTTACAGGTAGCACGATTCTGTCAAATATTAGAGAGATATGTGATGATGAAATTTCTATTCCTGGCACGCTTGATGGACTGAACTTGCGACATCAATTTTCTTCTCCAAGGAAGTTGGGCCGCTTATCGTATTTCCCTTTCAGGCCTTCGGGAAGAGGATGAAGGAGGTTCTCTTCTCCAACCCACAAGAAAGCTGAGTAAAACTCTTAGTGGGACTGAAAGAATTGGCTTAAGCTGGCTTGAACCAGCCCTGAGTTTGCTGGGTCGGCATGTTGTGGAGAGACCAAAATCTCTCAGACCAGCAGTCTCTTTCAAATCATCCAAATCTTTCAGGCAATACAACTCTTTCAAATTGAATAATGACCTTAGAACATTATCAAATGTTAGTCTTCTAGCAGAAGTAGATCTTGCATCACTTGTAAACAGACGCCGGCAGCCAGCATATGTGAGGATAGTCAGCAAACAAATGATAGGAATTTTCATCAGCTTATGGGTTCGTAGAGGCTTGAGGAAATATATTCAAAACTTAAAGGGATACATTGGTAACAAGGTCTGGTACTATCCCTAGATTCTCCGTTTCTTATAAGTTCATCTTGTCTATGTTCTTCTACATTCGGAACAAGGTTTGGTACTGTCCCTAGATTGGGAAGGTCTAGTAGTGTCTCAGGATTCTTTAGAAGCTTCTTCTTCTTTGGAAGTTTTTTTTACCCTCCTCCTACCCATCCTCCCTCTCTCTTCTCTTCTTGTGCCTTCATTGTGAATGATATTGATAGTATATTATTTAGTGTGCCTATCTTTTATGACTGAAGGCCTAGTATTATCCAACTAAACTGAGACTGGTTTCTGTAAGATGGCCCTTTTGTCAGTCATTAAGCCTGCCTAGAAAAGCTTTTTATCCTTAGAAGTTGTCTAAGTGCCAGAACCAGTGACAGAAGTATTGCTTGATGTTTAGCTTAAATGATAAATGTAAATAGAGCTACTGCTTCGCTATGTTTACTCCCTAGGTTCAGCAGTTCATACCTTTATGGATTTCATAACAGTATTTCCAATTTACAGGGATCATTATCAGTCAGCATGTTAATATATCAGACCCTTTTTTGTTTCATATGTACGCCCTTGACTTCTGGTGAAAAAGATGGTGACGAACATAAAAGAAATGCTCATGTGCATGAGATACATAGAAGAACACGTTTCTATCCAGTTTCTGGTCTTGGACTTCCCAAGAGCATTCTTGATCATGAGTAAGTACCTTTATCATGCCAGAAGAAATCTCTCGATCTAGATTATGGCTCCCTCTTGTTGAATTATGATTGTGATGGTTATGCTAACTACTTCTTTTGTTGCTGTAATGCCATATCATTTTTTTAGAGGAAATGTTGTACCTTGTTACTGCTCTTATAGTATCAAGTTGTGATTAGATTATGACGACCTTATTGTTCAGAATATGGTTGAATCAAATCATTGGTGGATGTGCAGAAGTGAGAGCGAACAGGTGAACTTCTGGCTGTATAATTTTCTCTACTGATACATTTACTTGTGATTTGTGTCATCTTGAACTCTTACATGTTAATATTTGCGGCAGCTTGTAAAGCAGCTAAAAAAGGGTTGTGCCTTTGATGGATGGTCTGAAGGTATTTTGAACGTCCTACCAAAGTATAAATATGAGCCAAATTCAGACATTTATCATGGAGAGGATCCAAAGGCAGGAAGACGTACACCAGCAGTAAGACATTTATCACAAGGCATTCAACCGGTTAAAATCTACAACATCATCACCCCAAAGCTGTATACGTCACTCTTTTGCGTAGAAGAAAATTGATTCTATTTTCTTTGCTTATTTATATTGTGGCATTATGAACTGATTGGTTTTATGTAAACGAGTTGATAGAATCTTATTTTTGTGGACTTGATATAACCAGCTTTTATGTATTTGACATTCTCGAAGAAATTTAACTTTATGTTATATCTAAATTTTTCGTCTCTGCCGGAACCGCTAAGTTCCAAAATCTAGTTGAGATGAATGGATTAAAAACTTATCCAAGCCCAAACAACACATTGGACACACATATTAATCATAGAAAGATAACTCATGATAAAGCATTTCAATTAATCATAATAGGTAGTCATGGGTTATTCATGAGTCCTTAGTTTTCTATTCACCTAATCTGTCGGTAACATATAATTTTAAAGATAAAATAACTAAAAATACAAAAATAAAAATAAACTGATACACATATTTGTATTTAGGTTATACCTAAATTTACCATATACGTCATTGAATTATTTGATTTTATGATGCTTATTATAAATTTAAGAATATTTATTGCATAATATAAACTTTGATTTACAATTAATATTTGAGTTTTAGATGTTTGTGAATTTTATAAAGTCTGTTTAGTGGTTGTTCATAATTTTTTTTAATAAGTTTATAATTTTTAGTACTTTGTAATATCTTTATATTTTTTTTATACTTGTTAATGTTTAATATACTTTTTAATATTTAATATTACATAATTTATATAGTAATTATTACTAAAAGATATATATAGGAAGCTAAAAACTAAAGATGAAAAATGAAAAGTAATTTTGTAGGAAAATGAAAACCAAACACTAATAAGATACAATAAGTAGTTTTTTAGTATTAATCACTTATGTAATATAAGTTAAAACAAACATACATTTTACTTATAAAAGTACTTTTTTAAAAGTAGATTTATAAAAGTAGTTTTTATCTAAAAGTAGTTATTAATAATAAGTAAAACCAAACATGGGCTTAATTACTATTCATTTCGCCATTAGTTTTAGCAATAAGACTTATAACTTTATGATATAATTATTGACTATTGAATTATATATTTGATCTAGTTGTAAATTATCTTAATGTATATTTTAAACTTGAGTTTAGCTACATAAAAATAATTTACCAAACTACTAAATAAAAATTATATATTGTATCTTTATACTACATTCCTTTCCATCATCATTTTACTTATTTTTATTTTATATTATTTTAACTTCAAACGTATTAGTTTTAAAATTTTCAATATAATAGAAATACTGTTTCTTTTTGCATCAAGAGAAAAAAAAAACTTAGCTATCATTGTTTGACTATTTTGTTATTTTTTATTATCAATTTCAACATTCTAATAATTTTTATTTGTTTTATTATGGCCTTTAATCATCCATATTCATTTTTTAGTGTATTTCCTTATTGACTAATTGCCTAGCAATTCCTCAGGTACTAGTTCAACATTCTCCCAACTAGTTCAAACTTTAAAATCTTGTATATTTAAACAGTCAAAATAATTATACTCAAAAACAAAGTGTCAGGTGGTAATAATATCTTTATTACTTAGTTCTAAATATATGTTTATAAATAATAATAATAATAATAGATTTATGATCACTTGTAAAAATTACAAGTAACGTTTACTATTCTGCTTCTGGAAATGATTCGGTCGAGCTCTCAACGTTTCAGATTCTCTTCCAATTAATAGGTCGTGCAACAAATAAAAGACCACTTTAAACAGTATTAAAAACTATCGTTCTTCAGATTGCCGGTCAACATTCAGGCAATACGCATCAGTAGGCCTCTAGAGTCATGTCTGACATGCTATCGTTTCCTCAATAATAATAAAGCTAATTATTACGGGGAGGTAATCTTAATTGAGAGACACAATCACTGACAGAAGAGATTAAGCTGCTCATTCCCCCCCCCCCCCCTCTCTACTACAGGTAGGAATCCATAGCAACAGCCTCTTGACGTGGTAGAAGTTGAAGAGTTGGAACATGGGACTTGATAGGCATCTGGGCTCCAGTGACCCTCTTTTTCTCCATCAGAGCTCCCCGATCAGAAATTCCTAACACCTTTCTCACCTCATTGGCCAGCTCAATCACCATGTCATCTTCATGTCCTGCCCAAACACAGATGAAGTTAGTTGCTCGCAGCAACATTACAGTCAGGTACACTTTGTGTCCATAATAATGAGAAATAAAACGAATAAATCTCTCTAGTAACAGACTCACGATAGCATATCAGAAATCAGCGTACAGAAAGTCACGAGCTGGCAGAGCAAACAGTACAGTGAGGTAATTTTGTCCCCAAATTAATAGGAACTGCAAAGAATAGATCTATCCAGTAACAGGCTTGCTACAGCATTTCAGAATTCAGCATACAAGAAGCATAATATTCAGGTATAGCCTTCAAAGCATACATGCATACAACTCCCCTCACAGGAACCCAATAAACCATAAACAACGGCTCGAAGCCTTGCAATTATCAGGGAGGATGGGGGTGGCTTTGAAACATCTGGTTCTCCATTACACACCAAATTGAATTCCCGCTGCGTAGGTTCAACCGACAAAATATTCATGGGTTTCATATGCAGATGAAAAGATCATAGCATGAAACATCATGTACACATCATGGTTACCTATATCATACATAGCCTTCTCAAGCAAGAAAAGATAATCTCTATTGTTTCCACAAGGCCCGACAGCTGTTGCAATTTGTCTGAATCAAAGGAGAATTCGTAAGAGAAGGCAAGCAGCATGCAGCAGAATGCTACACAAGGCACCAAGATAAAAAAAAAATATACAGTCATCCTTACTTGGCCATTTCACCCAAAGGTGCTGGACCTAAATAGTATTTATTTGATATTTTGTCTGGTGTAGACATAAAGCTGCACAAAGAAGACATTTACGGGTTGGCAAGTGATATTCTGTTCGCGTATAAATAAAATTGCATGCTTCAATTCAAAACAGAGCAACTTACACTATAACTCCCTCTAACGTATGCTCTAGATCCTCCCCTTCCTGAACTTAGGAAATGTCAGAGGAACAAAGCTCAAAAGCATCCATCAAATATTGTATTGGAGATATAAATAAATAAAAATAATATAAGAAGACTATTGCAATTTTATGCGTGTAAATACTACCTTGTAAAAATTGACATGGATTTTATGATCATACTCACACTCTCGATGCTCCAGATACTGCATATAAGGAAAGAAGAATTTATAAACATTTAAAAATGCAGGATAACTGAAACCAAAAAAATTGAGATGCACAGAATCATGTGTTCGTGAACTTTTTGCTGTGATAAACAGGACACAGTTCACTTGCAATGAAGTTTGCGTAATGTGTTTCATTCCCCACACTGGTTCAAAACCAGTCACAAACTATGAACTTATCAACATGCAGTACTCAATTACCAGCATCGCCGCGCGTTCCATTTCAGGGCTTCCTTTAACACAATATGCAGCACCCCACTAAAGAAAAAACTAGACATCAGACACAATGAAATACTCATGGGAACTTTGTATTTGTACTTTCAATAAACAATAACTAATAGAACAATCATATATGAAAAGTGTTTAAAAAAATAAAAAATACAAATAAAAATAAAATAAAAAACAAAGAGAAAGGAAATTCTGTGTAGCAAAGTACAAGTAAAGCCATAAGTGTACAAAGACAAATGCGCAAAGAAAACCACCATGCAACGCTTACACAAGTGGTTCCTTCACTATATTCCAAAGTACAAGTTCTAGCTGGATGCTCAGGGGTACCTCTGTGATCAACACAAGCTGGCCCAGAAGGAAATAATTGAAAAGTTAAAATCCGGATAATAAAAGATCCATCCGGGTAGACACTAAGCGAATTTAATATTCCCGAAAAGCTTACCAAGGTCAAACACTCTTCTGTAATCCTTTATGTAACCAATTATTTTCTCGTCATACTGGAATCCAGGGTTCCATACCAATGAACCATAGCCAAAAACCCAGAACACCATAGTTACAGAAATTCCTACAAATTATGTTCCAGTTTGCAGAACCAGTCAGTCAACTCAGTCAAAAGGAAGGCTGTGACGGTGATAAGATCAAGCGAGATTCACATTCTGCATCTTTACAATTGACTGAAATGATGAATACCAGCTTATGACTTTCTGCATAGTAGTACTCAACAGAGAAAATACCATCGTTAGCCAAGTTTATAACAAGAATACTGTCCCCAAACAATTTAAGACACAATAGAAGAGTCCTCATTAACCTTGCCTGTAAATTTAATTTAACAATAATCATAGAATACGTGACCAAAGTTCACTAAAACACACAGTTGTGAATAGAATTTAACGATATGATAGTTAGTGAGGAACAGAAATATAATGGAAGAAAGAAAGCAAATCATTTCCTTAAGGAAATTCACGAACACTCATTTTATAAAGCGGCATACCAATCAGCACGTGGGTCTAAATCCAACTGGATGAAAGCTACCTTCGAAAATGCACAGCCACCGAAACTGGATACTGGATAAGAAAGACCAATCATCACTATGAAAACAAACAAATCAGCTACTTTCATCTTGTTTGACCTCCAATTAAATAAAATACATGAGAAAAAAAAGGAAGTAAAGCCTCGCTTTCTAAAGCAATCAAATCCAGTTAAATCCGCAAAAGGAAACATCGCACATTGACAGGCAATCATCAAATTGACCAACCCGGCAAATTGAACAACCCAAAAGGCTACGGAAATAATCTAGTGGGTGGCAAGATTATAAACACAGATGCCAGCATAATATGAACTACTGTAAGTTGAAATTACAGAAAGTGGCTTAATCTAGCACCAACAACGAAAATCCCTAACTAAAATCAGATACAGTCGCACAAATCCCAAATTGAACAACAATATTCTCAGCAAAACACGAATCAGCAGCAAATAACAATGTGATTGTCTGCAAAGCGCCAACATCTTCATCCAGCCATATACATTACTGAAGAGCCATTCCGATACTGGATCTCGTCAAAGTTTGATCGGGTACTAGTTCAACAAGACTAAAAGAAAACCGACAGCAAATAAAGGATCAAAACCGAAGGCATTTCCTTCTCTCAGATTAAACAAGCCATCGTCAAAACCCAATGACAGGATAAAAGATTAACTAGAAGAAATTTACAGCACGTAACAGCCTAAATAAGAAATACGAGATAATGAACTGATGAATGGACTTAGAATCAGAGCTCTTACGGTGATGGGAACAATCGTCAATTTAACAGAATGGTTTCCGGCAATGCCAGGCCAATTTGATGAGAAAAAAAATAATCAGAAGGGAGCACGAGTCTGTTTAGTCCGTGTAATGCAAATGAAGAGAGAGATTAAAGACAGAAAACTTTTGTGATCTGAACGAGTTTCCAATGAGATAGCTGCCGAAGACCCTAAGTCGCGAAGAAAAATTCAGGGCCTTCTGTTTTCTCCCTCCCTTCTCTTTTCCTTTCTCTGCTCCCTTCTGTAACGTGGCAGCGATTTTTCGAGGGAGGTCCAGCGACGGTGAGTACAATAGCATTTATAGGGATTTATGAAGATCCTTTTTTTGTTAAACGAACTACAGATACAATGTAATAAGATCATGCGAGTCGGCGTGCCATCAAATCTTGCTTATAATTAGGGAAGACGGTCCCCAAATCAACATCTGATTTATTTTTAATAAATATGAGTTTATAATTTTTTTAATTCTGATGGCTTAGAGTAGGTCCAAATCTTTGTATATTTAAATAGGCATAAATTTAGATTCAATAAATTTAGATTTACATTCGATGAGTTAGATATAATTAATATATACAAATGTGTGTATATATATACACTATTATTTTTTTGTCATTGAATTCCTTATTAATTTTTAAATTATTTTTTATATATTTACTTTATAAGCAATATGTATAAATTTATTCTAAAGATATTAAAATATTATTTAAATAATTAAAGTAATTATTTAAAATATACATCTTTTCACTCGGAGTATTCTTTAAAAAAAAATGTATATTGAGTTATATAAAGTATAAATGTATTTGTATTTGTATAATTTTTAAAAATATATATATAGTCATACTAATTTAAAACTCATTTAAGAGTTATTTATTTACTAGATTGGATAGCTCTGGATCTATAATTTTAATATTCAATAGATCTGTATTAAGTTTTAATTTAGATACTATAAATAAGTTTGGGTCTGACTGGACACAATCTATTATCATCATCCCTTGTCATGACTAGATATAATTATTTTGTTAATCAAAATTGTATATGGCCATGTGTAATACTGTAACACCCCCAAATTTACTACTGAAAAATTTCGTTTAAATCCAAAGGTTTAGCGGAAGCGAAAGGATTAAAACCGTAAACTTGGGGGTATTACCGCCACACTTAGTACCAGACCGGTTTACTCCTACCGTTCCGATACTAAGTGCTAAGGCTAAACTAAACAATCATTAAGTAAGAATCATCAAAACATGGGTACATAGTTAACATAGATCATTCACGAAAACCACGAGTCAACAACAGTTAAAATATCGTTTGAGATTACAGCTTCAAAGTACGGTCTCAAAACAAGAAGCGTAGTACAAAATATAGCTAAATAAAACAGATCCCAAGGGACCAATATCCGGACCGCCTACTCACTCAAGTCAAGCTTTCCACCCCAAATTGGTAATCGATCAAACCTGTATAGGAGGTCTGCTCCCCACCATTGGTGGATCATCACAGGACCCATTCAATCAAGGTAGTATCAGTATGGGTCCAATACTGAGTAAGGGCGCAAGTGCGCTAAGGCCAAGCATACATTCATACCACATAGCATACATAGCACAATCACATAAGCAACGTGCGATAACACACAAGATAAGGCCTGAGTACGTTCCGATGATTCATTCTTTCCTCATTAATAATATGTCCATTTCATGCATATTCTTTAGAGGTCCATGTGAATGCGGGAACCCCACTATTATAGCCAGTGGACCGGAAAATATACCCTCAGGGCAGAACGCTCCTGAACACTATTATTTGCCGGTGGACCGGTCTCCAGGGCAGAACGCTCCTGGCCACTATTATTTGTCGGTGGACCGGTCTGGCCCCGACTCACATGGTGTTTCACTGTAAGTACTTAGTGTATTTTCTTTATTTTCATTAACAGCATTTTCAATCCACACATATTCTTTAATAGTTCATGTGAATACGGGAACCCCACTATTATAGCCGGTGGACCGGAAGGTATATACTCAAGGCAGAACGCTCTTGACCACTATTATTTGTCGGTGGACCGGTCTCCAGGGCAAAATGCTCCTGGCCACTATTATTTGCCGGTGGACCGGTCTGGCCCCGAATCACATGGTGTTTCGCTGTAAGTACTTAGTGTATTTCCCATGATTTAACTTACTTACTTCGGTTTATCGAGCATGAAATCCCCCACTATTATAGCCGGTGGACCGGTCTCCAGGGCACTCCGGCTCCTGGCCACTATTATTTGCCGGTGGACCGGTCTGGGCTCGGCTCAACAATCTTTCACTTTACATGATTAGTGTCTTATTGAATCGCATTCCACCCTTAACATGCATGCCAACGACATACTACCACTGCCTCTCAAGCGGGCCCGTCTCATATGTTGAGACACTTACCCTTTTCTCACACCCGACATCCATCCCTCGTTGACTTAGGTATAGTGGTATATAGTAAGGCGCGATCTCCAAGAACATAGGCTACCCCAACACATAAGATATCGACTCCGTATGTCTTCATCCCTCTAGGGCTCCTCCTTGGAAAACCCTAATTTGGGCCTATATGGCCCAACTCTTTCTTACTCATCCTATCTTCACTTTGTTCCTTGTCTCGCATCCCGTCTCTACTAAGAAATTCCCAAATTATATCTCTTTGTTCCCTAACTCCGCATGTGACCGCCAAACCCTAGTTGGCACACCAACCCTAGCACTTTACTTCCTCTCCAAGTAACCTCCCTTCTATAGAAAACCCATACTCATCCTTTATATAAGTGAATTCTCACTCTCAACCCCCTACTCTATAGGTCATTAATACCACCATGCAATCATTAATACCACCATACAACCCTAATACCACCATGCGAATCATAATACCACCATACCAATCATAATACCACTATACAAACCCTAATACCACCGTGCAACCCTAATACCATCGTGCAGTCATGAATACCACCATGCAACCATTAATACCACCACACAACATTAATACCACCACAAAATCATAAATGCCATCATACAAACCCTAACACCACCATGCGAACCCTAATACCACCGTTACAACCATAATACCACCATACAACATTAATACCACCATAAAATCACAAACACCATCATACAAACCCTAACACCACCATGCGAACCCTAATACCACCGTTACAACCATAATACCACCATACAACATTAATACCACCATAAAATCACAAATACCATCATACAACATTAATACCACCATAAAATCACAAACACCATCATACAAACCCTAACACCACCATGCGAACCCTAATACCACCGTTACAACCATAATACCACCATACAACATTAATACCACCATAAAATCACAAATACCATCATACAAACCCTAACACCACCATGCGAACCCTAATACCACCATTACAACCATAATACCACCATGCAACCATTAACACCACCATGCAACATTAATACCACCATAAAATCACAAATACCATCATACGAACCCTAACACCACCATGCGAACCCTAATACCACCATTACAACCATAATACCACCATGCAACCATTAGTACCGCCATAGAACATTAATACGATCATACAAACTTCAAGACTCCCATGATGGTTCCCAACTCATATTACCATTTATCCTAACATGCATGTCCTAGAGGGTCATAACATAATACATCATAAACATCATACATATAAATGTCATGCTCATGTCATGGAAGCACAAACAACATACCTCAATCTCCAAGCTGCGCTACACATAAAACAAGTTATCCACAAATCATATAATACATGGCATAGCATGGCATACACAACATTCAACACATCCATGTCACACATAACACAAGGCCATTAGCTTCGTCCTTACCTAAGGCGACGCCGGACTTGGAGCACGCTCCTCTAACTCCTTAGGGCTTTGGTCGGGATTACCTATAAAAGAGGAAAATGCTAAGTATTAGTTTCCCTTATAATTACTATCAATCCTCATTCTAGTTTAAGGTTAGGGTTTTTATTACTAAAAAGGGTTTTATACAAAACTAGGGTTTTTACCTTAGAATTAGTATACTAGATATTAGTAGTCAAAATATGTTTATTTTTAATACCTATTGTTACACTTATATTATTAGACCCGTTAGCTCTATTCTTATAATAATAATGTTCATGCTAACTATAGAAAAATAGTGATAATAATAATAATAAAACTAGTAATAACGATAATAATAATAATACTCCTAGTAGTAATGATAATAACAATAATACAACCAAGTAAGGTTTAACAACCACAACAATAACCATAGTAAGGATAATAGAAGTAATAATAGTAATATTATTAATAATGTTAATAACAATAATTATAAAAATAAGACCAAAGTTAAGTATAATACAAGTTAGGGTTTAAAAGGGATGTTAGTATTAGTAGGAAGATAAGAACATTAATAATGAAGACAATAATAATGGTAATAATGATGATGATGATGATGATGATGATAATAATAATAATAATAATAATAATAATAATAATAATAATCATAATCATAATAATAATGATAATAATAATGATAATAATAATAATAATAATAATAATAATAAGGATAATAATAATAATAAGTATATTAGTATTAATATTAGTAGAAAATAGTAGCAATTATATAAAAGGGGGGGTTAGGGTTTGGATGGGTGGAGAACCACCTAGGGTCGGTGGTAATCCGGCGGCGGCGCGTGGCGGCGACGGCGGCGGCAGTGGAGGAGGAGAAGAGGGGGAAAGATGGAGGTGGCGGTTAGATGGGAGGGAAAAAGAAGGATTTTGAGGTGGGGAAAGAAAGAGCAGGTGGAGGGGAGTGGAGTGAGGGTGGTAGCGTGGCAAGGGGCGGCGGCGTGCGGCGGCGACGGCGGCGGCCGAGGGTGGTGGAGAGAGGTGGGAGATGAGGGAGGAAGGAGGAGAGGGAGGCAGGGAAAGTTGAAGGCAGGGAAAGGTAGAGGGAGGTCTGCTAGGCATTTTGGAGGGTGGAAGGGTGGCTGGTAGCGGCGGAGGAGGCGGCAGAAGGCGGCGCAAGGCGGCGACGGGCTGGAAGTGGTGGTTTTTGGGGTAGGAACTTTGCACGACGAAGGCGGCACGTGCAGGGCAAGGCGGAGGGTGGTGGTGGCTCGGTTTTGTCGAGGGAGGTGCAAGGATGGTAACGGTGGCCAGAGGTGGCGGCGGCTGTCTCCGGTGACGGCGAAAAGCCCGTTTGTTTGAGGCGGCGGAGAGGCAGGGTTTCGGGGCAAAAAAAACGAAAAGGGCTGATCGGGGCTGCCAATGGGGGGTATTTATAGGCCATGGGGGGGAAAAACGACGAGAGGAAGGGAGGTGGCACGCGGGGCAGGTGTGCAGGTGGCCGGTCGGTGGCAGGTGGTGCAGGTTCTGCCATGGCAGGCTGGGTCGGGGAAGGGGAAGAAGAAAGGGGAAAGAGAAGGGCACGCGGGAAAGGGAGAGAGGGACTCGGTCGGGGTCGAAAAGAGGAAGAAAACGACGAAAGAGAGGCAGGGAAGGACGGTCAATGCTGGGCTGGTGGCTGCCGGCGGGATTCGAGCTGCAGCATCGAATTACAGGTCGGGGCGCAGGTCGGGGGAGGAAGAAGACAGGCAGGGTGGACCGGCGGTCCAGGGGAAAAGAAAAGAAGGGGAACCGGCCAGTTCGGCGGCGGTTATTTAATCCGTAAGTAAAACGCGGCGTACTGGAGGTTGTGTGAGTAAAAAACAGCGTCGCGTCGAAGGTGGGCAACGGTCATAAGGTCATTTAGCGTGATGCGGCGTTTCGACGGTACTGAGGCCAAAATGCAGCGCACGGGCGCACGGGGGTCGCGTCGCACGGCGCTGGGCCGCGGGCGAGAAGAAGGAAGGAGAGGCGGGGGCCTGGGCTACGCAGGTCGGGCACGCGAGACGGGGGAAGAAAGGAGGTTTGGGCTGACGGCTGGCCCAAACCGGGGAAGGAAGAAGAAAAGAAAGAAAAATAAAGGAGGAAGAAAGAAAAAGAAAAGAAAGGAGAAAAAGGAAAAAAAAAGGAAAATGGAAAAATGGAGAAATGGTAAAATGGTTGGGTTGGAGGTATTTGGGTATCTATTTATTTATATAATTAATTTATATATATAATTTTAATAATAATTATTTTAATTATAATAATTAAATCCATTTTTAAATTAGTTAGGCTATTTTGGATAAATTTCCTTAACCTCCATGCTAATTAGAGAAATACCCAAATTTTCTTCCAATTAAATTCTTTATTATTTTCCTCTTAATATACCTTAATTAACTCTCTACATCTTAATAAATGAGTTTATATAATTAATTTTCCTAATAATTCCTTATTTGGCCATAATTTCGGAAATTAGGATTTTGGGATATTACAAATACCCTATATTTTTGTAAACTTTATTGAATGAAATTTTTTGGTGTTTAATAAGATTTCATAGTGTTTGATATTGATTTGGAACTATAATTGGATATGAGATAAAGTTAAGTTGGCATAAGGTTGGGAAAATAAAATTTATAACTTGAGTTTCAGGAACACCGATCAACTAGTTCATCGCTTCGGTTAAAGGGTTTTCTCGACCTAACCAATCGATCAATTTAGGAGACTAATAGACTGGTTAGTAGAACAGTTGACTGGTAGGCCAAACTGATTGACTAGTTTACCAAATTGAGTACATTTTTAAAACTCAATTTTTGAGAAAAAATCTTTATACAAAAATAGAACCTTAATAACCCCATTCAAAGTTGTTCTTAAAAATTCTTAGCCTTTCTTATGATATATTTGGCCCAAATACTGCCTCAAACTGATATGGGAACTTCGATTTGGATAACTGAGAGGGAAGATGACCTCAGCTTTGTCTTTTCCTACCTCTCTCCTTTGCACACTTCTAGAGTCATTGTTTCGATTCCATACCTGATTTCTCGTTAGCTAAGAGGACCCTTCCACCTTGACTTTTCATTTCACCACGTGATATAGGAGCATCCCAATGTAATACCCCAAAAATTTGCTAAGCCTAATCTTGTGTCATTAGCGCCCTAATTTGATTATAATATCAATAAATCCCATGTTAGCCTTAACCTAACTCCATAATCCCAAAATTTTAACTAATTTCAAAACCTTAACTTTGATAAACTGTAATTCATAAACCAAAATCAAAACTAGCTAAAAATTCCACTAATCCTAATTACTTTGGCTAATCTAAAATCACCCTAAACTAATCCCCCAACCCTTCTCTTTTTCCTTTTCTTTTCTTCTTTCATCTTCTCCTTCCATCAACCTTAAGCTACAACATTTGAATTTGTTACAACTTGTACTTGCAACTTGTACCACCCATTTACACCATCACCTTTCTATAACTATCACCCATCACCTTACTTCCTTTCTTCTTTTTCTTCTTCTCCTTCTGCTCCCTTATCCCTGTCCAACTGCACAACCGACCGCACACCCTGCACACTCCACTCCCCCCTGCCATTTTACTTCTCACGCAACATCTCCATCAACCATCACCACCCTCACCTTGGAGCTACTAACCTACCCATAAACATCCTCTGCACCATCACCATCATTATCACCTTGCAACTGCACCATCACCACCATCACCATCGCACACCACCCCCGTTCTTTTCTTCCTTCCCGACTCACACCACGCAAGCATACATGTATGTATGTACACACACACACACACACACACACACACACTTCACACTCTCCTTATTTCTCTTTGGTTTTACCTCATTATGCCCATCTTTATGTCAAAGACCCATTGCCCAAACTCCTTCTTCGTTCTCCTTTCTTCCTTCTCTCTTTTCTTCTTCTTCTTCTTCTTCCTTTCCCTATTTTTGACTTGCGCACCACCGTTTCCACCACCATTTCCACCTTGACCACCACTTGTCACCCTTCGGCCAATGGACCGCCAATAAGGTTACCTCGACCTTCCCCCTCGCCATCGCAATCCATCACCACCGACCACCACCTCTTTTTCCTTCATCTTCCTTTCTTGCGTCCTACATTTCAGAGTGCAAGACTTGTGCTCCACCTGCTTCATGACTGTGCAACACTTAAAATCTCCTTTTGTACAGACATGCAACCCTTGCACCACCTGACCATGCGTGCTTTTTCCTCTCTGCCTATTGCTACACAGCTGTGCAACTTTTACACTACCTAGCCATGCATCATATTTTCTCTTTACTAGGAGTTGCACCGCCTATTGCACAACCGTGAAACTTTATTTCCTTGGTCGTGCACCCCTATTTTCACCACCAAGCCTTGTCCAAACATCACCAAAATTTAATCATAGCTCCACCACACATTCCTCTACACATCTACACATCTCAAGCTCCCATTTAACTGCGATTATATCTATTTTTACCCTCTTTACCTTGATTTCTCAATCGATTTAACTCTTCAAGCCTAACTATGAATTTTTTATTTTTCATAGGTGGTATTCTAGTAGCTTCAGAGGAGGAAGTCTAGGATTTGTATACTTAGAGTCCGATGTCCTAGTTGGTATGGATATTATTCAATGTTTAGAATTTTTGGTGTTATTTGCTTGTAAGGTTATATGTGTTTTTCATGATATTGTTGATATATGATGTAACATGTTACAGTAACATGTGTTGATCTTGATTTTTTTTTTTATGATATGAATGTTATGTTGAAAGAAAGTAAGAATTGGTGAGAAGTATCATTATGTTATGATTTTTTTTGTGATAATATCATATTGTGGAATTATATCTTATGGTATGAAGTATAGGTTTAAGGATATTATGTTATTGAAAGAAAGTAAGAATGGGTAAGAGGTACCATTATTATTTTGTTGTGATAATGTCATACTTGTGGAAATATATCCTATGGCATGAAATATGGATTTAAGGATATTATGCATTAAAAGAAAGTAAGATTGGGTAATAGGTACAATTATTATTTTGTTCTGATAACTTCATAATTATGGAAATATATGTATTATGGTATGGAATATGGGCTAAGTGAGTTTTGATAAATGAACTTAAAAATTCTCATGAGGTATGATGATTAATTGTGAACTTAGAAAATAACACGTGTGGAAAAATAATGGTTTTTAATTGTACTTAAGGGTAACTTGGTCATTATGGGATAATAAAGAAATTTTGGTATTTTATGTGTTAGGAGGTTTAAAATATGATAATAATAGCATGAGGAATTCATGGAAGTATTATAATTATTATTTGAGGTCCTTAAATGATTTAATGGCTAACATTATTCCATATTTAAGATTTAGAGGTTATCTATTGGGATTGGTAATCATGAAAATTTCATGGGAGATGTTATGATAATTCTATGGAATTTGGGTCTTGGGTATTTATGTGATTAATATAGTGGGATGAGATGATTAAAGTATACTTATGGGAATTAGATCGTGCATATTGGGTATGATGGAAATGAGGGGATTTGGAAATGATACAATATAAGTTATGTGAATTAATCAATATAGGAGAAGGAATACAAAAGGGTGTGTAATTAGGGTTCGAAAGGATTTAAAGACTTAGACCTATGTTATATTCATATCTGTTTTTAATGTTTCATATGCCGGAGAATCAATCTTGAATAAGATACTAATTACTTAAAGTGAAAGATCGCGTGACTAGGGCTAAGATGATCTATTTTTCTATATATATATATATATATATATATATATATATATATCCCATTCTACTAGGGAGAATAGTGGCTCAGAAGTGTTTTGTCCCGAGAGGATGCTTTTAACCTGTGTTCCATTAGAAAGAATAGTGGATCAAGAGCGTTTTTCCCCGAGAAGGTGCTTCAGTCTGCTCCATCAGATTAAGAATAATGGGGTCCCTACTAATTTTTAAATGAAAATGTATCATATTAACATATGGAAAAGATACTAATAATTTAAAGTGGAAGAATATGTGAGTTAGGACCAAGGTGATCTATTTTCCTATATATATATCTCGTTCCACTGGGGAGAATATTGGCTCGAGAGCATTTTACCTCAAGAGGATGTTTTTAATCTCCATTCCACCAGAAAGAATTGTGGCTTGGGTGTGTTATCCTCAAGAAGAGCTTTAGACCGTTCCACTAGTTTAAGAATAGTGGGGTTCCTCCGCTCAACGTATATAAAAGAATGAAAATGGATTATACTTAATAAAGGAATTTGGATCATATTCTATCTTATGAGATGTTTCTTTTATTTGGTTATTCCCTTATTATCTAATGTGAAAGCATGTGCTATTTATATCTCCATTTTGATAGTATTGTTTCCCTACTCAGTATGTAGCATACTGATCACTCATTTTATGGGTACTACTCATTCCCATGAGCAAAAGGCTCTAAATCTTATGTGCATGTCTCAGAAGATCTATTAGATGATTATGCTGCCTATGATGCCTTATATGGGTATGGCCGACTTCGTCTATGTTAGGGTCGAGTGAAGAGTAATTGTTATCCAGTTATATATTTAACTAGTTACCATTTTTGGACTCTCATCCATGGTATCCCCTTTTTTATTTTATATTGTTAAACTCAAAGTTAGGCTCCAAACTCAGTATTGTACTATGAATGTTCTTTTGTTTCTAAATTCTTTGTGTTGCTTTAAATGTTTTGCCTTGTGATTGATGTAAGGATGGTTGCATAAGCCAGAATTATGTTGATTACAGCGGTAAACCCTACTATTTTACTTAATTACTTCAACCGTAAGAATAAAAAATTTTAGTAGTAAAAATTATGGTGTTAAACCCAATCTTTTCAAACTAAGGATAATCTATTAATTAATTTTTCCAAAATATAAGACTTCAAAACTCTCCTCATTTAGGTTAATAAATAGCTAGATTATCTAATAGGCATGTAAGCCATGCAAACTCCACCACCCCACATAAACATGGCATCATATACCTGCTGCATGGCTTACCCAAACTCCCACTACAAATAGCTCAAATATGACCCAAATAATCACTTATGCCACCACCTTTACCCACCTCCATACTCCACCCATTTCTTCCAAATCAAGACCTCCATGGTTAACCATCATTTGTGTAGGAATTAGCGGTATTGGGACGTTAATTATGGGAAGTTCGAGGCCCTCCAAAACAAGCTTAAAATGAGGAGAAGCAATAATCCTACTCAACAAACCTTTGAGCTACTGTCAATTGAGTAGGCTACCATCCTTTATTTTCCTTATTTAGCTAATATTAATTAAATTATGCTATTGAACTTTCCTAATCCATAATATATTTATCCATAACCTTATCATAAGTTTTATTTTCAACCATATAGTGATGGGTAGCTGCTTGCTGGTTCTCAACACACAATCAACACTAGTTGATTGAAGTTGATTAACCATAGCTAACATGTAGCCTTAAACCAAGGGTGAGGGTATACTAAGAATAACTTGCATGGTTAGTAATCTATTTTTCCACCTTGGTTGATGACCCCCTTTTTTAAAAGGAGCGTGACACTACAAGAAGGGCAGATTTTTATAGCTAAAAAAATCCCTTTGTGTTCGACACTCACTAGTTGGTGTGGTGTATGAATTGTTTGCAAAAATCTCACACCATTTATACTAAGAGTTGTAAGCTTAGTTGGTTGATGCAAGTACATGGTCTTATAGGTATTAAAACCAAGTTTCAATTTATAAATCTTCATCATCTCCATTCTACCTTATCAATTTTTTGTTGAAAGTAACCCCCACTTTCAACACTGATGCTTAGCTTAATGTCAATTGCTTAGCATCATACATCAAATTTGTATCAAAGCCCAGGGTTAGTAAATTTGGGGTCTTATTTCTTCTCTTTTTCTATTACATCTTATTGTATTTTAGCCACCATAATTCGCCCACAAAAAAAATTTCTTTCCTTAAACCATTTTTTTCCACAAGTTCGAACCTTTACACCACCTTATTTCACCTTGCATTCCTATTGGGGGAATAATTCTATTGGTGTGCAGTTAGAGCTTAAACCATAGAGTACCAACAAGTCTCACGATGTTTAATTCTTGAGGAAGCTCACAACTTAAAGAGGGATAGGGTCATTAAAGCCTTGCAAGTAGACATAAGGAGAGTGTTAGGCATGTTGGAGTCACTCGTGCCTAATGTCAACCTTCGATGAGTAAGGAGTCCAATGCCTCAAGGAGAGGAAAGGGAATATGATATAGTGGATGAGCCAACCAATTATAGCTCATCTTCTAGTAATTCCTCTTGGTCCTTTTAAAAGAGGAGGATGGGAAGGAGGGAGACTCTTAGTGATTTAAAGTTAGACGTTCCTAAATTAATGGATCCTATAATCCAGAGGAGTTTTTGGAGTGGAAAATGAGGTTTAACCGATTTTTTAAATTTAGGTTTTTGGATGATGAGAAGTCTTTTAATGTTGCAGTTCTTAAGCTCAAGGGACATGCTTCCTTATGGTGGGAAAATTTAGTGTAAAATTGAGGGAGGAAGGGGAAAACTAGGGTGAGGAGTTGGGTGAGGATGAAGAGGTTGATGAAGGAAAGGTTTTTGACACCTTCTTATACTCAAAATCTTTACAAAAATATATATTCTTTAAGCAAGGTTCTTTAAGTGTGGAAGAATACATTCAGGATTTTGAAAGATTTATCATGAGGCTTGGTTTGGAGAAGGTTGAAGAACATACCATGTCTCAATTCATAGGAGGGTTGAGGGGAGATATTGCTACGAAAGTGGAACTCAATAAGTATTATACCTTAGATGAGTTGTTCCATTTAGCCATCAAAGTAGAGAAGCTCAAAAGGGAGAAGATGGGTTTGAGGGTTGGAGGTTTGAGGTTGAACACTTACCCACCTAAGGAGACACCAAACACTGACCATAATATCAAAAATTTTGATGTTAAAGGGGAGGCGAAGTTAAACGTGGGTGTAGCTAGTTGAACCAAAGGTGTGTATTGCTTTAAGTGCCAAGGGATTGGATATTGTCAAAATGAATGTCCAAATGAAAGAGCCATGACCTTGCTAGGCCTAGAGGAGGTCAAAATGGAGTAGGATGCATTTGAGGCCCAAGTGGCCATGGAAGGAGGAACCAAAGTGAAAAAAGTACCACCAGATGTGCGGGAGTTCCTAATAGTGAAAAGAGTCTTGCAAACTAGAGAGGCCCTTGAAGAAGAGTCCTAAAGAGAGATCATATTCCATATCAAGTGCACCATACTTGGTAAGATATCCTCCTTCATTGTGTATGGAGGAAGTTGTGCAAATGTATCCTCCACCACCTTGGTGGAGGAGTTAAAATTGGTGACCCAATTATGTGCCAAGCCATACAAATTACAATGGCTTAACAATGGTTCAATGGTTAAAGCTACTAAGAAAACATTTGTACTGTTCTCCATAGGGAAAACATACTAAGATAATGTTGTTTATGATTTCATTCCCATAGATTCTTGTCATTTGTTGTTAGGTACGCATTGGCAATTTGATAGAGATGTAAAACATGATGGTAGGAGGAACACATATAACTTTATCTATGCTAGCAAAAATATTATATTCACACCCTTAGTTTTGGTCCTCACTTTCTAAGGAGGACAATAAATGTATGAAAGCTTTGCTCTTTTATGGGAAGGGTTTGGAAAGGGCCAAAGGAAAGGGGAAGGCCTTGTATTTGTCGTTGCTACTCGAACCTAATGAGAAGAAACAAGAACATGACCCTCAGGTCAAGCACCTACTAGTAGAGTTTGGGGATGTTTTACCAAATGACTTACCTAGTGAGTTACCTCCCATAAACAATATAGAGCACCAAATTGATTTTTTCCCCAGTACTAACCCTCCCAAAAAAAGAATTATAGGTGTAATTCTAAGGAAGCCATGGAACTACAAAGGCAAGTTGAGGAGTTGATACAAAAGGGTTTGATAAGGGAATCCCTTAGTCCTTGTGCAATTTTAGCCTTCTTGGTAGCTCAAGAAGGATGGGACAATGCGCATGTATATGGATAGTAGAGCAATCAAAAGCATTACTATCAAGTATAGGTACCCTATACCTATACTTGATATGTTTGATTGCTTGCATGGGGCTAATTTCTTTTCTAAAATCACTTGAGGAGTGGGTATTATCAAATCCAGATGAGGGAAGGGGATGAATGGAAAACTACCTTTAAGACTAAAGGGGGCTCTATAAGTGGCCAGTCATGACATTTGGACTCTCTAATCCATCAAAACACTTTCATGTGACTCATGGACAAGATTCTTTGACCTTTTATTTCAAAGTTCGTAGTTATATATTTTGATGATATTCTTATATATTCTTCTAGTCGGGCTGATCATGTAAGGAAATTAAGGCTTGTATTCTTATCCTTTAGGGACAAAAAAATTGTATGAGAAATTACTAAAGTGTGACTTCTTTGTGACAAGAGCAACCTTTTAAATATTTTTTGTATTTAAAAGTGGAATTTCCATGGATGAGTCAAAGGTGGAGACAATAAAGATGTGGGCTACACCCTCATCCATCACTAATGTTAGATCCTTTTATGGATTTGCCTCTTTCTATAGAAGGTTCATAAAAGGTTTTAACACACTCCTAGAACCTCTCACCAAGTTTCTAAAAAAGGGGTCTTTCAATGGATAAATCTGCATAGAGGCCTTTGACCTAATCAAAAGCAAGTTAAGCAAGGCCCCCATCTTATGAATACTTAACTTTGATAAAGTGTTTGAGGTTGAGCGTGATGCAAGTGGATTTGGAATTGGGGCCTTTTTGTTGAAGAAGGAAGACTCCTGGCCCTTTTTAGTGAGATGCTTAATGGTTCAAGATCCAATTACATCACTTGTGGCAAAGATTTTTTTTGCCATAGTTAGGGCCTTAGATCATTAGTCATATTATCTCCAACCATCACAATTTATTGCAAAACAATCATGAGTCCCTAAAATACATAAATGGATAGCATAAACTCAAATCTAGGCATGCTAGGTGGGTAGAAGTTTTATAATCCTTTTCCTTTGTAGCAAAGCACAAGAGTGGCAAGACCAATGTTGTGGTCGATGCCCTCTCAAGAAGATATTATATGTTTTCATTACTAGAGGCTAGAGTCCTAAAGTTCGTGTGTCTCAAAGAGTTTTACAAATAGGATGAAGACTTTGCTAGCTACATGGAGGATCAAGCTAAGCCTCAAGGACCATATCTAGTTAAAAAATCATTTTTCTTTAAGGGAAACAAGTTATGCATCCCAAAGTGTTCCATCTAAGAATTGCTCATCCAAAAAGTACATGGATGAGGCTTGGCAAGACATTTTGGAATCATCAAGACTTATGATGTACTCTAGGTGCATTTCTTTTGGTCTTGAATGGTGGAGGATGCACAATCCTTCATGGCCAACTGCTCAACATGACAAAAGTCTAAGAGTCTCTTCTACCAAGGACTCTGTACACCTTTACCCATTCCCTAACACCCTTGGGATCATGTAAGCATGGAATTCATAGTGGATTTACCTAAGACTCAAAGGCAACATGATTTCATTATGGTGGTCTTATATCGGTTCTTTAAAATGACTCATTTTGTCACATGTCATAAGACAAATGATGCAGCTTACATAGCATTTCTCTACTTTAAGGAAATAGATAGGTTACATGGTATCTTGAAGACAATCGTCTTTGACATAGATACCAAGTTCCTTAGATGTTTTTGGAAGACATTGTAGAGATTGCTTGGTACTAACCTTCTTTTTAGCACCTCCTATCATCCATAAACGGACGAATAAACATAATTCACCAACAACATGATCATGATACTTTTAAGGAACATGGTCTATAAACCCTTACAAGATTGGGATATCAAGTTGAGTCATGTAGAATTCACTTACAATCGCTCTCCCACATATTCCATCAAGCACTCACCCTTAGAAGTTACGTACGGGGTGAGCCCCAACACGCCCATTGATCTTATTCCCTTACCCATATCCATACAGACCGTTTTTGAAGTTAAACAATGAGCCACCGAATTCAAGAAATTACATGAACAAGTCAGCCCCTAGATTGAGAATGTCAATGAAATGAATCAAAAGAAGGCCAACAAATAAAAATAAAAAATAAAAGGTTTTAAGCTAGAGGATCTAATATGGTTGCATCTTTAAAAGGAGATTTTTCCATCGTGAAAGAAAAACAAACTCATGCCTTGATGTGGTGGTCCTTTCAAAGTCCTTGAAAGGGTGGGTAACAATACTTATCGACTTGAGCTTCCATATAACATGGGGAATTTGTCCTCTACATTTAATGTAGGAGACTTACTACCTTACCTTCATGATACAACTTATGAAGATAAGGAGGTCTAGTCTCAAGAGGGAGAGGATGATGCAGGAGCATCCTAATCTTTTCAAACCAAGGATAACCTACTTATTAATTTTTCTAAAATAAAATACTTCAAAACTATTCTCATTTAGGTTAATAAAAAGCTAGATTATCTAATAGCCGTGCAACCCATGAAAACTCTCTCACCCTACATAAAAATAGCTTCATATAGCTACTACATGAATTACCCAAACTACCACTACATACGGCTCAAATAATCACCCATGCCACCACCATTACCCATCTCCATGTTCTACCCATTTAAGCTGAATCAAGGCTTGGGTGGTTCACCATCATTTGTGTAGGAATTAGGGGTATTGGGAAGACAATTATAGGAATTTCAAGGCCCTCTAAAACAAGCTTAAATTGAGGAGAAACAAAATCCTATTTAACAAATTTCGAGTATCCATCAATCAAGTAGGATACCATCATTTATTTACCTTATTTAGCTAAGCTTCATTAAAGTATGTTGTTTAACTTTTCTAATGTGTAATATATGTATATTAAACCTTATCATAGGTTGTATTTTCAATCATCTAGTGATGGGTAGCTGCTGGTTCTCGACACACAATCAACATTAGTTAATTGAAGTTGATGAACCGTAGCTAACTTTTAGAGCCTTAAACCAAAGGTGAAGGTGTACTAAGAAAATCTACATGGTTAGTAATCTATTTTTCAACCTTGGTCGATGACCCCCTTGTTAAAAGGAGGGTGAGATTGCAAGAAGGGTAGATCTTTTTGGCTAAAAAAATCCCTTTTTTTAACACTCACTAGTTGGTGTGGTGTATGAATTGTTTGCAAAAATCTTGCACCATTTATGCTAAGAGTTGTAACCTTAGTTGGTTGATGCAAGTACTTAGGTTTGTAGGTCTCAAAACCAGGTTCAATTTCTGAATCTTCCTCATCTCCATTCTACCTTTTCTAATTTTTGTTGAAAGTAACTCACTTTCAATATTAATGCTTAGCTAAATGCTATTTGGTTAGCATTATACATCACCTCTTGTGTTTGGAATTTCTAGGATAAATTTACTAACACCTCTCTAAAATCACCATTTTAGGCTTGGAAGATAGGCCACCCTATCTTGGACAAAACTTGCTCTTTCAACTTAAATTTGAATGGTAGGAATTGGGGTTTTAAATCTATGCTTGGCCGCACTTATGATTATATCAACTTTTTGGCTATAAATGACCCTAATCACCCCTTTTATTCACCTTTCTTTCAACTACCAAAAACACCTTATCCCTCTAGTAATTTCCTTCTCCCCTCTCCGTTTTGAGCATTGCATTTGAATTCTTTAGCTCTTCTAATTCTTTCTCTAGATCCATCTTGTTTTATTGCTACACAAGAAATAGTTTAGAATATTTAATGATTTTTAAGTTTAAACTTATCATTTTTAAGGTTTTGAAAGTTGAGGACTTCCATAGGTTGAGTTTTCTTATTTTAGGAAAGTTTTACCTACATTAAGTAAGTCATTCTGACTTCTAAAATGTGAAATAATTAATCTTGTATGAAACCTTTGAAGTTTTGATTTTATATGTGTTCATGAATATATGGTTTTTAGATTTGGTACTAGGTGATTAACTATGAAAATTTAAGAGGAATGCATGATTTTTAAGGAAAACTAGGTGGTGATGATTAATGGTGGAATATGAAACTGTTGATGTTAGTCTAGATTTTAATTTGGAATAATAGGGAATTATAAGTATGATCTTCATGAAAATGATTGTTTTGTGTTGTTTGAGTGCAAACCAATTGATTGGTTAGGTCCAACTGATCGACTGGTTGACCCAACCCATCGATTGGTAGGTTTGCAGTGACCTTGACCTTGCTCTTTGCTTAAACCCATTGACTGGGTTATTAGAACCGATCAATTGGGATATGGATAGTCTACTAGTTTGCCTAAAATGATCAATCAATTTGAGGGAACCCTGTGTTTGGCCTAGTCAAACCATTTAACTGGTTGGCCTAAACTGATTAACTGGTTTGCCCAATTGATCTACTTATTGGTATAATTAATTGATTAGTTATGTCAGACCGATCTATTGGTTAGGCTAGTTTGTGTAATTTTGACTTCTTAGCTTGGATATGCTTTGAGATTGCGCCCAACATTGTTATATGACTATTTAATCGGCAAGATACATATTTTGACCTGGATCAACAACCTAATGGATGGATTAAAGAAATTATGACTTATGATATACTCTATGGTCATTGTGAAAGTTTTGATTTGGAAAACCCAAGAAATTATATGATGGCTCATAAAGAGAAATGAAATTTAGGAATTTTTCTTTAGTAGATTAAGCTCTTGAAGTTGGTTATTATCAAATCAGCGTCAATGTAAATTCAACATATAGTTGAGAATAGTAAGGGTTGATATGGAATGAGCATATGAATGTCCCGGTTCTATATTGTGTGATCCTTGTGTGATCACGTAGCCTTGAGAATAATATATTAGCCATGTAAAGAAAAAAGCAATCGAGCTACTGATAGATGAGATTTATTGATTATTTTCATGTCTAAAATATCATTTATCCCTCATTTATTCTACTAGATTTAATCTTTTCGTCGAGTTTTCCTCCTTTGAATAAGTTTTACAGGAAAGAAAAGAATTGAAGAAATTCAAGGAGAAATCAATGAGAAGAAGAAATCAAGTAGAGAACACATCAAGAAATGCAGAATCAAGGAGAGCAAAGTTGGAAAGGGAACAAATATATCAAGAGAAGTTAAGCTGAAACTTTCAAAGGAATTGAGTGGAAGAATCAAAAACATGGGGGTCCCGTGTTTCCATAACACGGACCGTGTTATTAATCCCGAATATCGGTCTGTAAAGCTTTGTCAGCAGAACGGTTGGAAGAAAACACGGGGGTCCCGTGTTTCATAAACACGGACCGTGTTTTCGATTAAAAATGTGTAACTGCCACGCGACTTGTTCCTGATAAAATTTGATATGAAAACAGAGTTCGGGATATCGAGAGAAAGAGGATCGAATGTATTTTTCTTCCTTTATTCCTTTAGAACATACATGTAATGCACAATTCCAATCTTTGATCTTCTTGAATTCTATTGATGATTTGACATTCTGCACTTGAATTGATAAGTTTCCTCTATTCCTTTGTAAATTTCTGTATCTTCATTTTGCAGAATCTAAGTAGTTTTTGTGTAATTTTACTTGTGATCATTTCATTATTATCTAATTGTTGAAATAATAGAATTTGTGAATGTGTTATTGTCATTAATTTTTAATATTTCTGTATAATAGTATGAATTGTGAATATGCAGAAATTTGAGTAATTAGAACAGGGTAGGATGAATTGAAGATGGAATCATAACTTAATTATCATTTCATAATTTAAATGTTTGATTCTACATGAGGTTTAATTGAATTAATGGTTTGAATTGAATGATTCCATATCATAGATTAAGATTCTTGAACTGATTAGATTGATCACCTATTTGGTTTAAGACTTGGTTTTGCTAAGACAATGAAATTAATCCGTAATTGTTAATTAATTTGTCTCTAGTAGCAAGAAGACCATTAATTCGTGCAATTGCATGATCCGAGCTTGTGTGATTATGATTGTAGTTGGCTACTTCCCGTTCATAATGCTACCATTAATTGAATCTAGTGTCCGTAACCTAGGTTATTAATTAGGTACAAAAATAAATTGAGAGCATATTCAATTTATTAAGGTTGAGAGGAAGTATAGAAATTATTATTCTGAATTTCTTAAGTCAACATTAAACTATTTAGAATCATTCTTTTATGTGAATGTATGGCATTTTAATTCCATCACCAATTCAATCCTTCCCTAATTGTAAAATCGTGGTTAAAGCCTTAGTATAATTGAATTTAGTTAGGAATCAATGAAAATTGTACAAACGGGTTTATAACATCAATAGCAAAATTAGTGATTAAAACGTCATTCCTTGTGGGTTCGACTCCTTCTTGCCATATACTACGTATTTGGGGATTAGGATTTATTTGTTAAATTTGTTGTGCATACGACAGTGCATCAAATTTTTGGCGTCGTTGCCCCGATATATTTCTAAAGTTTGAACATTCGAAAGGGTGGTTCGGGGGAGTTCGAGAATGGGATTATCTCTTTCTCTCTATACTCTCTAGATACCACATGTAATTTGTAATTCCAATTCTCTTTCTCTCCATTGTATTCAATTGAACAATCAACAATCTGCAATTCAATTCGATAAGTTCTTCTCCATTCCTCTTTTAAGTGCAAGTTTTGATTTTTGATTGAATGCAATTCAATTCTCTTTGTTGCATTATTATTTTTCTTATGTTTGGTGTTTCATTGTTAATTTATTTATAAGCATTGATGTTAATTATAGATTATTGCATTTAATTGTGTGTTATTGCAATTATGTAGATAGTATAAGGTAGGAGGATTTGATGACGGAATTAGGGTTTCGGATATGATAACGTATTTTGAATTCATGATTCTAAATTAAATTTAATTGAATTGATGGACGGAATTGAATGATCTCGCATCATAGATTAAGAATTTAAACTAATTAGACTGATCACCTATCTAGTTTAGATCTTAATCTACGCTAGGATAACGGAATTAACACGTAATTGTTAATTAACGTTTCCATAGTAGCAAAAGATTAATTATTAATCTTGTCCATTAATTCGTTCGATTGCATGATCCGAGCTTGTGTGATTATGGTCGTAGTTGACTGCTTTCCATTCGTAATGCTGCCATTAATTGAATCTAGTGTTCTTAACCTAGGTTATCAATTGGTTAGATGATAAATTGAGAGCTTATTCAATTTATTAGAATTAAGAGAAGGCAAATAGATGAATTATTATGAGTTTCTACAGGTCAACGTTAAATCATTTAGAATCTTTCATTTCTCCATGATTATTTGATATCCTAATTCCATAATCAATGCCTTCCTGTCCTTATTAGTGAATTAGTGAGTACAATGTTTTATTATTTATCCATATTTTAGATATTGATGATAGAATTATATGTTATTGCATAACCGGGGTTTTAACATCGATTACAAAATTATTGATTATATTCCATTCCTTGTGGGTTCGACTCCTTCTTGCCATATACTACGTATTTGCAAAATTAGGATTTATTTATTAAATTTTTTGTGCATACGACAGTGCATCAGCTACATATGGGTCTAGGATATCTGGTCCTAGATAAGTTACCATGGGTTAGTCTACCTTCAAGAGTTATTAGTGATTTTATATGTTGCCTTTAGGTGAGATCCTAGTAGATCCATGGGCTTTACCTACTCTTGACACTAATGATGTATTAGGAGGTATCAATATTAAAGGGTTTGGTTACCTAGGTGGTTTTTTTATTTGGTCTGGACTTATGTCCATTGGTAGTTACTTGGCTTCAGTCTGGACTTATTTCCATTAGTGGTTACTTGGCTTTAGCCTAAACATTTGTCCATTGGTTGTTACTAAGCTTTAGCTTGGACTCTATTTCCCTTGGTTTGGATAGTCTTCCATTTTATGTGAGACTATGGGGTTGTGCATAGTCCATTGCTCGATGATAATGATAAGAAAAAAGGGTTGGAATCAGTACTTGAATAATAACTAGCATGAGTTATTAGATAATAACATGGACAAGTATTTGGATGATAATTTAAATAAGTATAGGAATAAGTATTTGGATAAGAATAAAATAAGGATGTGGATAAATGGAAAATAAAAGAGAAGGAATGTGAAAGATAAATAATGACTAAAAATGAATGACCTAATGGATTGTGTAAGTCGAAAAATAAATCCAATGAAAAACCATGTGAATGGATGGTAGAAACCCTAGTTGTCACTTAAATAAATTGTTTAGTTTGTGTCTATGACTATCCATGATGTTTTATTGTGAAGATAAGCATAATGCATCTTGATTTTCTTGAGTGGTGCAATGTATGAAGTTCTAAAGCATTACTTAACCATGATATAATAGGTACATCTAATTATATGGCATCCCATTGTGGAGGTAACTTGGATTACTCAGTATGTAGTGTATTGATGTGCTCGTTTGCTTTGTCACCTGCTCATTCCCATGAGTAGATGACCATGCACATGTTTTTAGGGATAACAGTAGTGGGCCTACCTTGTCTTGGGCTCGGGGCTTGAGGACATCATGAGACTTTTGCATCGTCTGTGATGGACTAAGGTTTTGGGACCATGCCCTAATTTTTTGTTTTCAACTATATTAGCCTTATATTTTAAATTAAACTACCTTCTTATATTTGAATATGTTGGGGACCATTGAGGCCCTATTATGTAAATTTTTTTTTAAATACCTATATATCTTGTTCTTGTGCGCTCTACTTTAGTTTTTAGTTAGTGTGGTTTTTTAGTCTTGTATCTAATATAGGACAAGAAACTGATGTTTATTCAGTATTAGATATGATAGTAGCACCTCGTTTTTCCTAAATGTGTTTGGTATTTTTTTCGCTTCTACAATACTTTAAAATAAAAAAAAGTTGTAGTGAAAAATGGGGGTGCTATACCATGCTAAAATCTATCCAAAAATATAGTAGGTTAGATTTCCAAACTAATATTAGTATAAATTTATTTTAGATCTCATGAAATGACACCTAATTCTACATAGATGCCATATATTTTAAATAATTTTATTAATCCTTTTACTTTTAAATGAATAAATATTTTTAATATTCATAGTTTTTAAAATAAAAAAAAGAAATATTTTTTAAATATAATGTTTAATTTTATGTTTTTTTATAAAACATTTTAAAAAGAAATAACAAGAATTATTTTAAAAAACAATGTAAACATTGGTAAACATTTAAATTTTTTACCTATTCAATTTTTACTTTATTTAAAAAAACTTCTAATTGTAAATTTATTGAAGTTTTAGTAATTTAAAACTAAAAGTATTAATAAAGCAATAATAAATTCAAACAAAAAGTTAAAAGTTATGGTGCTTTAATAAAATTTGTTAAAACACACAATATCTATGTTGAGTATGGCCAAATGTTATAATACCTCAGTGTTATGGTATTAAAACTTAAAGGAAAATTATTTTTGTTGTTCCAACTAGAAAATTAAAAGTAATGTTTGTATAAAAATGTCTACATACGTTGACACCCATGTGTGTGGTACTTCTTTGGCCAGCTTGATTAGTTACATATACAATTTCTCCTTTTTTAACTGAGAGAAACAAAACAACTATAACCCTTTCATTTTTCAATACCTAATACTTTTGTTTTAAAGTGTTTTTGAAAGTAGAAATATGAAAAACACACCTATAAAAAAATTAAGGTGCTATAGTGCATCTAATATAAAATAAATGTTCCATCATGCGTCTCATAATAGACTTAAGGTTCAGTATTTAACCAAAATAAATGAATGAAACAAAGTAATCAATATCATAAAAAACAAGAGTGTTTAAGTTTTACTACCAAGGCCACATCAAGCCAACATAATCTAAAATGCAAAGGATTGTGATATTGATTTTTCTCCAATTAGGACCCACATGCCCTGGAATACCAACCTAAAGGTTGAGAATCAATCCCAAAAAGCTTCTACATATGCTTCAGGCAGCCTTATTATTAAACCGACCTTAGGCTAATGGCCTATATAGTTCCCTTACTAGGTTGGTTCTCTACATAGGACATGGAAACATCTTATCCTCAACCATACAATATTTTTCCCTTTGCCTCCTCCATTATTTTACTCTCATATATAGGGTTATTATATTCATTTTAAACATAAAAAAATCATAGGACAACTTTCTACTTTTTTTTCTCTCCTCTCTTCTCCCCATTTTACCCTTAATATTTCTTAAACATCAAATCTTATCCTTAATTCCTAAGAACCCCTCAGATCATAAAATATACATAACAACATGCGTCGTCTACTGGGATCTTTTACAAATAATTATGTTTTCCACTCAACAGTCTCATTGATTTGATCCTTGCACTAGTGATCATTCTAGGGAAAAACATATAGTCACTATCACTCAAATCCAAGTTGTTAATGCTAAGCTTAAGACATCTATTGAAGAAATGAACTTGGACATGCTAGCTTTTCTTGCACACACCCTTAGACAACACCAATAGACGTTTATTTTTACGTATTATATACCCTTTTGCTTTAATATTTTGGTTTTTTTATTTGCATAATATGTGAGGTTATTTACATTAGTTTTAATTATTTGCTTAAATTTTAATAATATCATATATTTAATTAATTTAGAGCATAAATTTAAGTTTTATATATTACCATATTTTAACCTAAACTTTTAGTTAAAAATATCCTAACTTGAAGAATTATTTGAAACAATTTTCAAAATTAGTCAATATCTACTCATTTTATTTTGTAGATACTAATTGATAGATAACATCAAGTAACAAATCAAGATAGAGGAAGTGAAAAAAATGAGAATAAAAAAAATAAATAAAAAAGAAAGCAAGAGGCTGCACAAGCGCTAATCCAAATGCAAGAAAAAAAGGGCTCGAAGGCTGAGGTTAAAAAAGAAACGAGTTGAAAAAATAGGGAAGGAAATTAGGAGAGAGTTGGCAGTAGGAAGTAAGAGGGCATAGAGGCCGAGGAAAAAGAAACGAGAAAAGAGAGGGCACATGATGCAGTACTACATTATAGATGAAGCTTGATAAAAGTTAGAGAGAGGTGCTAAAGCTGAGAAAAAAAAATATTTCAGATGTCGCTGCCACTAATGTAGTACAATATTAATTTTCAATTCTTATTCTAAATCTAAAGTATTATAACTTTATATTCTAATATTTCCAGGTTTAATATTTTGGGTATAATTTAGATTCTTTATTTAATTTGATTATTTTTAATCTAATTAATAGGATGTTATAATTTTATTTTACCAAGAATATGGTGAACCCTTATTATTTATGCTGATAGATTAATTGATTATTTGATTAATATATTTCTTTATGTGTTTTATATTATTTTTCTACATTGTGCCTAATAAATATACTGATCACCTATAATTGGCATTTAATAAGTTGAGAATAGATGCGACTACTAATTCTCCACTTTGGGTTAAATAGAATAAATAGGAATTAAATGCGTTGTGAGGAAAATTTCATGATTTCTACAACAATAGATAATGATACATAATTAATTATTCCTAAAGTGACATATTTTGTTAAAGTCATTTGACTAGAGATTGTGGAACTTATAACTACTGATAGGACTTTGTAGCTCAAGAGAGTGCTTTAGTTAAATATTCCTATTGACACATATCTAGTAATTGAAAATATAAGATAATTGATTAATTAGTCAGTATAATTGGATTGCGGTAGACCTAAATTCCTTAGTAGTTTTTATTAATTGATTTTTAACTTTATTAGATTTTGTTTCATTCTATTTTAGCGTAATTTAGTTGAGTTGAAATTCCTAGTTTAGAATTAATTATTTCTTTTTTTTTATTTAAATTACCTAGACCTAATATAGTAATTAGAGTCTTTGTGTCACTACTTAGTTTCTATGGGAATAATAATTTGGTACTCATTATGTCCTATATTACTTACAACCGGTGTACGTGCTGATATGTATATTTGACTGATATCAAGTTGTTAGTGCCATTGTTGGGGACTAATTTAATAGGTTTAGACCTAAAAATTTAAATCCTAATTCGGATCAAGCCTATGATCATTTAGATGATACATACTTGGTCTATTTTGGAGGTTTACCTAATGATAACCTATATGCTCATATTACCACTTTTATTGAATTTCATGATATTTTTAAAATAAATGGTGTTTCCAGTTATGCTATCAGGCTTAGATTATTTCTATTCTCATTACATGACAATATTAGAAGTTGGTTGAATTCATTATCACTCAGTTTTGTTTTAACTAGGGATGAATTAGTGAAGTTGTTTTCTTTCTAAATTTTTTCCACATGCGTAAACTACTAAGTTAAAAAATGACATCACCACTTTTATGCAAAATGATCTAGAATCACTATATGATGCATGGGAACGATTTAAAGAATTATTAATGAAATGCCCACATCATGGCTTGGCTATTTGGTTACAAATACAAATGTTTTATAATGGTATCTCTGCTACTAACCATTCTATACTAGATATAGTTGCAAGTGGTACTATTATGAATCAGACTTTAGAGCAAGTTTATCATTTTATTGACGACTTATTCTCAAATATACACCGATGGCATTCTGAATGTGTTCTGGTACAAAGGATTTTAGAAATTGATTCTATAGATGCCATCACGACATTAGAGGATACAATGGATTTAATCACTAAAAAATTGGATAATTTGAGTGGTGCTTCATGTATGCATTTTCAAGTAAATGTACATATTTATGACTTATGTAGTGGATCACATAACAACATAGAGTATTAGGTAGGTAATCCTTTGAAACCATCTTTTCATCAAGTTAATAATCTTTCTAACAATGTGTATAAGAAAAATAATCCTTATTCAAATGTGTATAGTCTAGGATGGAGGAATCATCTAAACTTTAGTTAGAGAAATGAAAATCTAGTAAGGTCCCCTAGATACACACCACAAAGACCCACACCGCTTGTTGCAACGTTACCTTAGTAACCGCATAAGCCTTCCTTAGAAGAAATGATGAGTAAGTTCATTAGCACTATTGAGACACATTTTCAAAATCAAAAATCCTAAATCAAGAACTTGGAAGTATATATTGGGAAATTAGCTAATGTAATTTTTAGAAGGGCACCCAACACATTACCAAGAAACATAGTGACAAACCTAAAAGAGCAAGTTAATTCTATATCATTAAGGAGTGGGAAGATGTTACCTTAACCATAACATCAAGAGGCAAAGAAAGCAGAGGAGAAAGCTCTAGAATCATTGTGTAAGTTATAAGAAGAGGTAATTAAGCCCCTATTTCAAGAGGTAAAACCATATGCCCCTCCTCTTCCATTTTTGGGAAGAATAGTCCAAAGTATGTTAGATGTATATTAATTTACCATTGATTGATATTATGAGGCAGATGCATATTTATGCCATATTTCTTAAGAAAATTCTTACTTATAAAAGGAAATTGGAATACTTGGATGCTTAAAGCATCCACTTTTATTAGAATTTTTTGATTAGAGATAGTATGACTCATAATTAACAATAGGACTATATATCTTGAGAGAGTGCTTTAGTTAACTACTCTTGTTGATAGATAGCTAGTAATTGAGAAGATCAGGTAATTGATTAATTAGTTAGTATAATTGGATAGTGGTAGATACAGATTCCTTAGTAGTTTTTATTAATTGATTTTACATTTATTAAATTTTATTTTATTATGTTTTAGCTTAATTTAGTTGAGTTGAAATTCTTAGTTTATAATTTTTTAATTATTTATTTTCTTTTGATCAGTGAGGCTTGTTAGAGTAATTAGAGTCTTTATATTATTGTTTAGTCTTTATGGGAATGATAATTTGGTACTCATTGTGCCCTATATAACTTGCAACTGGTAGACTTATCGATAAGTATATTTGGTTGACATTAGTTACCCCTCATCTTATATATCAATATCATCATGTATACCCCAACAACATAATCCTAAAAACAATTTGGTGGAGAATTTTGATCTTCTAGAAAAGGAGCTAAGAACCAGACTCTACAACACCATCTTTCAAGAAGAAAAAGCATATTACATGGAAGATATTCAAGGTAAAAGGACTAGAAGTGACAGGTTGTAGGAGTACCTCAATCTTCCAATATGAAAGAGATGTGAAAGAGATCAAAGTCCAAGTTAGGGGACTAATAGACATGGGGATGAGGTATATCGACTTATAAATATAAGGTAACAGATCTAATAGATTATAAAATATGATAACAAGTTAGAAGACGAGAGGGCTGACTACACAGTATTTTTACCTTTCTCCATTCCCTCATTCTACCACAATATATAGGGTTTTGGTATCTAGTTTGGGATATGAAAAATCATAATACAACTTTCTTACATTTTTCTCTTTTATCTCTTCTTATTAGTTTACCCTCATTATTTTACTAGCATTGATTCTTATCCCAATCATCAAGAACCACTCAATTCACAAAACACTCATAACAATAGTCATTTTTTATGGAGATTTCTTATAAAATGCTATGTCTCCTACTCAACCTCTTCATCAATTAGATCCATACAATAGTGATCTTCCTAGGGAAGAACACTTAGTTACTATTATTAAGCTTTAGATTGCAAACACCTAGCTTAGTAAAAATATTAACGAAAAGTGTCATACATGCTGGCTCCTCTTACACACACCTTCAGATAGTTACCTCATCTTATGAATCAACATCATCATGTCATGCCTAAAAACTTACTCCTTAAGAAACCTTAGTCGATTTACTTGATCTTCTAAAAAGAGAACATATAACTAGACTCCCTGGAAGATGTTCAAGATAAAAGAATTACAAGATTATAAAATGATAAATTCTTATGTTTGATGGAAATTGGAAAATATCTTGATTTAGAATTATATTTTGGGTTTTATGTAATAAGAAACTTAGAAATGTTTAGACAATTGAATATAGTGAGATTTTCGAGTGAACTAATCGACTAGTTACACAAATTGATTGATTGGTTTATTGCTTCAAATAAGGTTTTTGTTTGACAAAACTAATCAACTAATTTAGGGAAACTATGCAACTTCTCTACAGAATAGTTGTCTAGTTAGACCAAACTGATCAACTAGTTTTTCAGGCTGAGTGCTTTTAGAAGCTTAATTTTCTAAAAAATTTCTTATATTAAGATGGAAATTTGATAATCTAACTCTAAATTGTTCCTGAGTAATCCTTAACCTTTTTTACCACTTATTTATATTTGATTTTTGTCTTAACTAGATTCAAGGGCTTAATTTTAATAGACGAGGGGATGATGACCTCACTCATTGTATTTTTCTTTCTCTTTCCTCTATATAACTCTGGAACATATGCTTCGATTCCAAACTATTATTGCATGGATGGGAGATATTCTTCCCACAACAATCTTCCATTTCCCTTCTTGTGTTTAATTCCTTCTAGATGAACTCGACTTGTATTCTATAAAAAAATCACCATTAGAGCCTTGAAATGGAATTCACCCTATTCTTTATAAATTAACCTGTTCACTTGGATGTGAATGGTAAAATAAGAGTTTTTAATCTTTTGCATATTCTCACTTGTTCCCTGACCGATTCATTAGCCATAAATAACTATAATAATTTTTTTCCCACTTTTCTTTTAGTTTCTAAAATACCTAAGGTTCTCAAACACTTGTACTAATTATTCTAAACTTTGAGCTTTCATTCCAACTCAATTCATTCTTCTAATCCTTTCTCAAGTTATTTCTTCTTTTATTCTTAAGCAATAAAGAGTTAGATTTAGAAAACAATTGAGTTTTCTTTCAGCTAACTCTTTCCCCGTTTTTCTCTTAGAGGTGGTAAGTTCATTTTTTCCTAATTCAAGTTTCTTGAATTATAAGGGACATTTAACTATTTTTTACGTTTAACCTTTATTTTTAATGTTTTGGAAGTTAAAATCTTTAAACTTAAGGTTTTTCTTCTTTAGTGGAAAATATTTTGAAGCTTCAAGTAAGTTATTCTTACCATTAAAGTAATACATAAATAATCATGTGAGTTAGTGTGTAATACCCAACATTTTTATTTGATAATTGAATGATAATTTTGTTAAATTTTGGGCATTTGATTTTGAGTTAATGTTATGATTTGGTTTGAGAATTTTTTTTTAAACTATGGCTAAAAATGAAGTTTGTTGAGTTTTGCAGCAAACTCATCAACTAGTACCATGAATTGATCGATTGATTTATCGTTTCAACCAATTTAGGTTCTTCAACTACATTTATTGACTTATTGTGGGAAACTGATCAGCTAGTGGTTGAACGATCAACTAGTAGACCTAAGCTTATCGACTATTTTTTCATGCTAGTCACATTTTAAAGCTTGATTTTTGTTGAAAATCCCTTACACTAAATTAAAACCTCACCAACCTATGCAAGAATTTCCTTTAGAGATTCCTAACATTTTTTATGATGCATTTAACCCAAAATATTACTTTAATTTGATATGGAGGTCGGATTGGGCGATTGAGGGGGAGAGATGACCTCAAAATTATCTTATTCCTCCTCTCTCCTCTGTAGAATTTTGTGAACGAATGCTTTATTGTCAAATATGCTTCTAAGTAGCTGGAAGTTTCCTTCTATGTTGAATTTTTGTCACGCCATCCGTTAATGCTCATTCTGGTCTAATTGACTTGAAATCACATGAGACACCATTTGAGCTCTAGAGAAGAGATCAGCAAATCCTGGGTAAACTTTGTTTATTTGGACAAAATTCAAATGGTCAGAGGTAGATTTCTGAGTCAATTTCCAAATCTTCAATAATTCCCTTCGATTGGTTGGCTATAAATAGCCCTAATCATCCCTACGTTTTACCTTTCTTTTAGTCACCAAATTTCTCTAAGTTTGGCATTCCCTCTCTTCTTTCTACACACTTCAAGCCTTATCAATCTATTTTTTCAAACTCTTCTAACCCTACCTCTAGTTATTTCTTATTTGATTCTCAAGCAAGGTAGAGCTAGATTTTGGGAAAAGGTTGAGTGGATAAGTTTAGCTCTTTCCTTATTTTTTTCTTTAAGTGGTATGTTCTTATTATCTTTTGTCTTTAAGATTCAAAATTTGATAAGATTTTGGTATAATCTTTTAATTCAAGATTTTTGTTTAATGTTTTCAAAGTTAAGAATTTCTATAGTTCAAATTTCTCATTTTAAGAGGGATTTGCCTACATTAAGTAAGTGATTCTTATATCTAAAATGTTTAGCAAGTGTTCCTTAATATTAGGCATTATATTAGGTTGATTGTTGCATGTTGGCATAGTCATTTGCATGATTTGGATACTTAAATAACATGATTTGAATAAAAAAGCATGAAAATGGGTAAAAGTAGGCTATGATGATCTCTTGCTGAGAAATGCATGTTATTTTAGTTGGAAAGATGTTAGTTGATGTCGATACATGTTTTAATATGGATAAGAGTGATTTATATGAAATACTCAACATAAAATTTGTTATTTGGTGCTATATTAGGGAAAACCAATCAATTAGTTACATCAAACCAATTGGTTTGTTCTTAGAACTATCGACTGGTTGACCTAACCCATCAACTGGTATGCTTGTAAGGACCTTTGTCTTTCTCTCTACTTAATCTCATAGATTGGTTTGGCATAATCGATTGACTAGCCTATGAACAATTGATTGGTTTGCCTAAAGCCATTGACCCATTTGAGGAAAGCATGGTCTAGTTAAGTAAAAATGATCTATTGGTCAACCCAAACAAATTGACTGGATGGACATAATGATCTACTGGTTCAACTAGTTGGCTTGGTTTTCTTCCTTTTTGTTTGGTTATGCTATGAGATTATGATTGGTATTATACCATATGTATTAATAGGATAAAAACAGATTTTATCAAAACTATTTGACTAATTTAAAGATCAAAATGCATTATGAATTATGGAATACTCTATGATTAATAAATGGACTAAAAGGTTATTTCACTTATGATAAGTGAGGCTATAGAGAAATGAGTAATGAAACTTAGCTTGAGTTGGAATTAAATATAATGGTGGATATATGACTAACATTGGCTGAGGATAATTGGAAAAACCACATGGTTAGGAAAAATATAAATAAATGAAATAATATGGATTCATATGGAAAGTTGACTTGCTTGCTTTGTATAAGCCTTGTATGATCACCCATATCTATGAATAGAACACTATTCATGTAAAGTGAAAGAAAGCTAAGTATGGGTCTGAGTTACCTGATCCTTGATTAGCTACTAAGGGTTAGTCTACCTTGGGGCTTTCCCTTCAAACAGGATCCTAAGAGGTCCCAGTACCTTACCTACTCGAGACATAGATGATGTATTAGGGGGTATTGATACTAAAGGGTTTGGTTACCTAGGTGGTTGGATTTGGACTAGACTTATGTTCATATTAGTTTGCTTAGCTCTTTACTTATGTCCATTTTTGGTGATTGACTTTGGCCTGGACTTATGTTCACTTGGTGATTGGCTTTAGCCTGATCTTTATGTCCCTTTTATATAGGCTTCCATGGTATATGAGATAATGGGGTGGTTCATAGCCCATCACTCGATTATAATAAAATATGGATGGTAAATAGTAGTTGATAATTATGAATGGTAACCAAATGAAGTGTTGATGATTGGCTAAGAAATGAAAGTAATGCTGTGATTGGCTAAAATGAATAAAACTAGTTTATGCATTTATCTAATTGGGTATATAATAGAAAATTGATTGAGTGATTAACCTATTTCTTACATGAATAAATGAATGGCATGTCCTAAGGATTCGGGTGATTAGAAATAAACTAAGGGGTTGCTTGGATACCCTCTTCTATTACTTATGTAAGCTTTTATGTAAAAACATTATGAATCTAAGCATGATGAATTCTACTATACTGGAATTGTATATGATAGCATGTCTTATGCATTCGTACTTTTATATATAATCTTAACATGATGTATTTTGTAGTCTATTTTCTTGTATGGTAAGTTGGCATACTTGTGTACATTAAGGGATCCACTTAGCTTACTTAGTACGTAGCGTACTCTATCACCTGCTCATTCCCACTAGTAGATGGCCATATGCTGGTCTTTGGGGATGACTAGTAAAGGTCCTACCTCAGTTGGAGCAAGGCTTGAGAAGAAGGCGCCTAGAAGGTTTTCGTAGAGTCTGTAGCAGACCATGGTTTCAATTTGGGTATCTTTCCCTCAATTATGCTTTGTAGCCTTGTATTTTATTTGTATGTATTTTGAAATGATTAGATCGGAACTTGTTAGGGTACTCCAATGTAAAGACTCTTCAAAGTTGTTTAAATTAAATTCTTGTTTTGTGCACTTTGTTGTTTTAAGTTATTAAATAGTTTTAACTTGTATTTGATACAGGGTAGGTGGCAGATGTCTATTTTATGTTAGGTACGACAACAATACTCCATTTTTCCTAGGTGTTTTCTTCTTCCACAATTATTTTAACAATTTTTTATACTGAAAAATGGGTATGTAACACCCCCAAAATTCACTCCTGAAAAATTTTGTTTTAAAAGAAGAAAGTAACGGAAACATAATAACAAGGCCGTGAATTGTGGGGATGTTACCACCACACCTAGCACCAGATCGGTTCACTCCTACCGTTCTAGTACTAGGTGCTAAGGCTAAAAAGGATTGTCATCAACATGAGATAATGTTTAAATGAAAATTCATAAGGGAGTTAAAACATTCACAACATAAAATCCAGAATAAGTGTAAACTGGTTTACAAGCCACAGGGGCACATAAATAGAATCCTTAGGAACATAAAACATCATACAATAAGGTAGCACTAGAATAAAAATATAAAGGGTGGAATGAAAGGAAAACAAGAGTTCGGTCACGTCGCTCTCGGTCCCCAGACTAAGCCTAGGCTCAACTCTCAGCCCCGCCTGATGCCTCGTACGTGTCATAGGCATCAAAGATATCATCTCCTACCTGCACAAACTCCGGCAGGTCCTTTGCTCGTGGGAATGAGCAGCACCCATGAAACGGATGATCAACACACTTCGTACTGAGTAAGTAATCGATGCGCTAAGGCCAACATCCAAAACACACCACACAGTATACATGGCATAATAATATGTAACAAATTAGATGATAGAGGCTAGCTAAGGTCCAGATAGACTTAATCTTTATATCTATGGTAATTATAGTCGATTCACATCATAATCGTTATGAATCCATGAGAGTGCGGGAACCCCACTATTGTACCCGGTGGATCGGTCACTCATAGGGCAGAATGCGCCTATTCACTATTTTATACTAGTGGGTTGGTCTCCAGGGCAGGACGCTCCTGGCCGCTATTATGCCGGTGGATCGGTCTGGCCCCTACTCTCATGGTGTTTCATTGTAATTAGAACGTATCTTCCCCATGGTTTATTTGTAACTTAATGTTTGGTTTGCTGAGCTCAGGATCCCCCACTATTATAGCCGGTGGATCGGTCACTTATAGGGCAGAACACACCTATCCACTATTATATGCCGGTGGCTCGGACTCCAGGGTACCCCTGCACCTTGCCACTATTATGCCGGTGGATCGGTCTGGGCCTGGCTCAACAATCTTCCTCTTTAAGTGATTAGTACTTTATGTGTGTCTTATTCGATAAATATTACACCCTTGACATGCATGGCTAACTATATCCACACTTATCCTCCTAGGAGGGCCCGTCCCATATCTTGGGACTCTTGCACCCCTTATCACGCCTCACTATCCATTCCCCTTTACACTTACACATAATGGAAAACAACTCCTATGGGTGTGGGTTAAGGCCCAACACCTCATAACATCCATTCCACGTGCTATCCCCCCTCTAGGGTTTTCCCCTTGGAAACCCTAATTGGACCTATGTGGCCCAACTTTCTCTCACCTCCACTACTATTACCCCATTTATTGTCCCTTACCTCATCTTTTTTAGATCCAATCCCAAATCATGTCGCTTTACCTCTCGATTCCACATGTAGCCGAAAAACCCTAGTAGCCTCTTCAACCCTAGTACCTTACTTCTCCCACAAGTAACTCCTCCCTTTTCTCACTCAATATTCCTCCTCTCCCGCGGCACCCATACTCACTCCTTACATAATAAATCTCTATTCTTAATCCATAATACACTCTCCCTTGATCATTCTTACTTCCAAAATTTCCAGATCATTACTTCCTCCCAAAACCCTAATCAGGTCCCTTACACACCCTTACACCGACTTACGTACTACTTTTCCTCACAAGTCTCCAATCACTCCACAACTCTCCATTTAGCTTATTTACACCTTAATACCACTTTTCTCACGTATCGGCCATCCCCATGCAAGTTTTATCCAACCCATGCATAGTTCTTATTTCTTATTCATTTTGGTCAACCCCACGTTCCCTTTAGCAACTCATTTCCCATTTATTTCCTTGTCCTCTCATTCCCATATCATAATCTCCCTAGCATGCATGTCCTAGAGGGTTGCATCATGTCACACCACAATCATCGCATATATATATATATATGCCATATTCACGTCATAAGAACACATATAGGACATACCTCACTCCAAGCTGCGCTACACATGAGACAAGTTAAGGAAATTCATACGAGACACATAGCACACAAGGCCTTAGCTACATCCTTACCTAACACGACACCGGTCTTGGAGCACGTTCCTATGCCTCCTCTGGGTTTCGACTTGATTCGCCTATAAGAGGGAAAAACTAGAGATTAACTTCCCTCTAACCAAAACACCATTCTTTCCACCTTACCCTTATTTCAACTTACCATTAGGCCTATCTATAATAATAATGCCTTTATAAGTAAAAATTAGGGTTTTATTCTTAAGGTAGCTAATCATGCTACTACTAATCAAAGATAGGTCTTAATAGTTACAACAATTTAAGGTAATTATGATAATATTTATATTATTAACGATAATAGTTTCAACGTTACTAATAATGGTAACCATAGTAGTGCTAGTAAGGTTAGTATTATACTAATACTACTAATAGCAATATTACTAATGATAATAGTAAGGATAATAATAATAATAATAATAATAATAATAATAATAATAATGATGATGATGATGATGATGATGATGATGATGATGATGATGATGATGATGATGATAATAGTAACAATAATACTAATACTAGCAATACTAATGATAATGGTGTTAAAATAGGGATACTAAGGCTATAGGCCATTAAAATGATAATAATAGTTATAAATATTTCAAAGTTGGGTTAAATGGTAAAGGTAATAATAATAGTGATAGCCATAATAATAATAATAGTAATAATAGTAATAATAATAATAATAATAATAATAATAATAACGATAATGATAATGATGTAAAAATAATAATACTAAAGTTATAGGTCATTAATAATAATAGTCATAACAGTTATGAATATTTCAAATTTAGGTTAAATAATAATAATAATAATAATAATAATAATAATAATAATAATAATAACCTTAAGAATAATACTAATAATACTACTAAAAATAACTAACACTTGAATAATAAGGGTTTAGGGGTTGGGGAGTTTAGAGGACCACCTAGGGGTGCTGGCGGCAGCGGCGGCGGCGATGGGGGAGAAGGGAGGTGGAAAAGTGGTGGAGGGAGGAGGAAGGAAGAGGAGAGGTTGGCAGGGGAAACAGAGGGTCTTGGGAGGTTGGGGAAGCTCCCTTGGTGGTTTTAGAAGGCAGAGGGGGTGCTGGAAGTGGCGACACGGCGGTGGGCGGCAAGGTTCGAAGCTAGGTTGATCGGGAAGTTCCCTTTGCACGGCCGGGGTGGCTCGTGCAGAGCAAACCGAGGGGTGAGGTAGGCCTAGGTTGGTGGAGGGTGATGCAAGGAAGAGTTTCGGGGGTGGATCGAGCGGCGGCGATGGGTGACGGCGACGGGGTGGCTGTCTGAAATAGGGGTGGTACAAGGCGGTTTCTGGGATGTGGTTTCAAAAAAGCCTGATGCTGGATTCTTGGGGGGTATTTATAGGCTTGAAAATGGGGGAGTATCGAGAGAGGGGACAGAGGAAGGCAGGTCAGGTGGCAATTGGGCACGCCGACCGGCGGTGGCAGGCCGACGCGGGTCTGCCATGGTAGACCTGCTGGTTGGTCGGGAAAGAGAGAAAGGGGGCAGGAGCAGGCTTGGGAGTGGTGTTGGGGGTGTCGGCTTGTTGGGGGAGGATGGATGGAAAGTCAGGAAGAGAGAGAGGCGGCGCAGGCAGTCGGTCGGCGTAGAGGGGGGTGGGCGGCGACTTGCAGGTCGCGCGCGGGGAAGGAGAAAAAGGAAAGAGGCTGGACCGGCGGTCCAGGGGAGAAAAGAAAAAGAAGGGGGGGCCGGCCGGTTCGGCAACGGTCAAAACATTTTAGTAAAACGCGGCGTTTTTGTGAATTTCAGGACGAAACGCAGCGTCAAGTTATCGGTAGGCAACGACTAAATGTAGAAATTGAGACGCAGCGTTTCAGCGGAAGGAGGGGCGAAACACTGCGTTTGGTTGCAACAGAGGCTGAACGACGCTGGGTCGTGGGGGAGAAAGGAGAAGGAAGGAGGGAGTTGGGCCGCGGGCTGGCCTAACCGACGAGAAGAAGGAGGAAAAGAAAGGAGAAGAAGAAAAAGGAAAAGAGGAAAAAGAAGATTTTAATTATTTTTATTTTATATAAATATTTAAGGTATTTTTCTTGGGCACCTAGAGTAAGAATATTTAAATATTTAAGTAAAAATAAATAAATAAAATATTAAACATTCTTTTTAGGCTAATTTAGGGCCCTAAAAAAATATTCCTCATAGCTCCTTTTAATTAGCAAAAGCCCAATTTTCCTCCTTTATAAATTATTTAAAATTCTTATGAATTTGCTCTACATAATCCCTCTTAATCCAAATAGAATAATAAGTTAAATTAGATTAGGTTTTCAATAAATCCTTATTAAATGAAATATCTCAAAATAATTAATTTTGGGGTATTTCAGGGTATCTTACATAGTGTACTCTGTTAAATTCAATCTTTACATGCCTAACTAGATTTTTTTATTTCAATTATCCATGATGGATTATCTAAAATTTCAAGGAACAGGGGTCTTAATTCATAGGAAATGTGGTCATTTATATATACGAGCATGTTAAATTTTAGTCTTATGCTATAGCAGTGTAGATTTTGGAGCTTTAATCACAGGTAAAATGTATGTTATATGTTTTCTGAAAGTAAACCAATTGATTGGTTAAGCCAAACCGATCAACCGAGTGGTTTGTGGTGACTTTTATTGCTCTCTTCTTAAACTCATTGATCGTTATATCAAAATAGATTCTCTCATTGTATAATAGTTGACTAGTCCAACCATATCAGTTTATTGGTTATTTGTAAGATTATAAAATGTGAAATTTGTGTGTTTGATGGAAATTAGATAATGTTTTATCTTTGTTTGGAACTAAATTTCTAGTTTGATATAATAAGGAATTTGGAAAATTTAGAAAGTTTAACAAATTAAGTTTTCCTTGGGAACTAATCGACTAGTTTTATGAGCTGATCGATTGGTTTGTCATTTTAGCTAGGGCTTTTGTTCTACAAAACCAATTGACTTATTTGGGAAAACTAATTGACTAGTCTATCAAATGGTTTCCTTATTAGAACAAACCGATCGAATGGTTTATTAGGTTGAGTTTTTTTTTTCAAAGTACCATTTTCTAGAAAATTTCTTGCATTAAGATGGGACTTTGATAATCTAACATTGAGTTGTTCTTAAGTAATCCTTAACCCTTTTAATCACTTATGTAACTTCAATTTTTACCTCGATGATATTCGAGGCTTGATTTCAATAGAAGAAAGGGAAGATAACCTCACTCTTTGCTTCTTCTTCCTCTCTGATTTGCATAATTTTGAGACATATTGTCTGATTATATAATATCACTACACAACAAGGAGATTTTCTTTCCATGCCTAGTTGCCATTTCCCTTCTTGTATTCAATCCTTTTTGGATGAACTTGACCCACATGCTCCATAAAAAAACCATTTGAAATCCAACCTGATCTAGAAACATTTTCTTATTTAGCTCAAATTAAATGGTAAAATTAGTGTTTTTGATTGATTACATTTCCTCACTCTTTCCTTGAATAATTCATTGACTATAAATAACCCTAATCATCTATTTTTCTTAGTTTTCTTTCAACCTCCAAAATACTTGAGTTATTATGACACTTATGCTAATTCTTCTCTAGTTAGAACTTTTACTCTAATTTGCTTCATTCTTCTTATCTTTTCTCTATCCCCTTCTTGTTTTATTCTTATGAAAAAAAGAGTTAGAGTTAGAAAAAAAGTGTAGTTTGCTTCATCTAACTCTACTCTTGCTTTCTTTTGGAGGTGGTAAGTTTGTTTCTTCCCGAATTTGAGTTTATTGATTTCTAAAATCCATTTGATGATTTATGAGTTTTAACATTTTATTTTTATCTCTTTGGGAGTTAAAATCTTTCAACTTAAGATTATTTACCTTTGGTGTAAAAATTTTCTAAGCTTTAAGTAAGTTATTCTTACCTTTAAAAAGTGGCATGAATAAGCATGTGAGTTAGTGTGCTCTAATAAATTTGAATCTATATATGTGTGTATAATATTTTGGGTACTTTAATGATGCATGATGTATTTTATAAGATTTATTGTAAAAGAGGGCTTGATTTATGATAAATATGGTCCTTTTCTTGTAAATGAAGCATGATTCTATATGTGAGCATGTTAAATCTTTGTCTTATGCTATGGTTGTGTCATGGTTTGGATGTGGTAAGATTTTGGAGATTTAATTACATGGAAAAAATCTATTATATCTTGTCCGGAGCAAATTGATTGATAGGTTAAGCTAAACTGATTGACCAAATGGTCTGTGGTGACTTTTGTTGATCTCTTCTTAAACCCATTGATTGGTATATCACAATGGATTCGTTGGTCATAAAGTAGTCAACTGGTCTAACCATATTAATTGATTGATTCAAAGGAACACTAGGGTTTAACTAAGCCAAATTGAATGACTGATTAGCCCAAATTGGTTGATTAGTTAGGCTAGAGTGTGCTATTTTTATTCTTTTAAACTTGATATGTTTTGAGATTATACACAACACTGTAATATGGTTTTTTAATGATGAAAACACACATCTTGACATGAATTTAACTAACCTATTGGATGATTAAATGGTTCATGATTCGTGGTATTCTCACTAGGAGATTTACAAGGTTTTAATGGAGAAACAAGAATGATTATGCTATAACTTCATAAAGGGAAAATGAAATGTTGATTTTTATCCTATATGGATTATCTGAATGGGTTTATTTAAATATGGTTAAGCACTAGTAGAAATCCCACCACATTGTTGGAGGGTAATAATGGTTAAGATGGAATGATTGTGCGGATGTGTTATTTGGATGTTTTGTGGGCCTTATGTGATAACATAAGCTTGGAAAATAACACACTCCTTAGTTAAAGTGAAAGATGATTGAGTCATGTATGGGTCTAGATTACACGATCCTCAATTAACTATATAGGATTATTCTACCTTTGAGAATTTATTAGTGCCTTTTGTTTGGATCCTAGTACATCCCGGTACCCTACCTACTCAAGACAATGAGAATGTACAAGGGGCTATTGATACTAAAGGGTCGAGTCCATTGGTGGTTACTTCTCTTCAACAGACTTTATGTCCATTACTGGTTAGTTGGCTTCAATCAAACTAGATGTCCTTTGATTTAAATAGGCTTCCATCATATATGAGACCATGGGATGGTAATCAGTTATTCACTTGAAAAAAAAGGAAAAAGTAAAAAGGAATAACATCTTACTAATAGTTAATCTAATGGATCATGTAATCTTGGAAATGGACCTAATAGGATACTCTTATATGTGTATAGTAAAAGAGCCTAGTAAAATGTGGAATAACATGTTATTAATTATACTTTTCTATAAATAATATCTATGTTATATTTCTAAGCATGATGAGCCATAAATTTTCTATGTCCTTGTATGGCATGAAGTCCTGATATATTATATGATTATGATAATAAATATACATCTAAGTGTGATGTGCAAGAATACTACTATTTTTAGTATGACCTCTACTATTGCATGTGGTCTTACATGCTTGTGACTCCTATTGAGGAGGTAACTTGGCTTACTCAGCATGTATCTGAAATGCCCCGAAAATTATAATCTTAAATATTATATTTAAATGAGGTTTTATCATAAAGATTAATTAAATAAATTATTTTAATTAAAATAAAAGGAAATTAATTAGGGAAAATCAAGAATAAACTTATAAGTATTTTTATTAGGAGAGAATTTGGGTATTTTAACTAATCAAGGATTTTAATATGGTAATTAATTAAATAAGTTATTTTATTTAAAATAAGAATGAGAAAATAGTTTTAATTTAATAATAATTTTATAAATAATTTAATTGGAGGAATTTGGGTGTTTTGCTAATTAAAATGGAATTTATGGAAAATCTTTTAAAAATCCTAATTTAGCCTAAAAAGGGATTTAAATATTATTTTATTTAAATATTTTTATTTTAAATATCCTAAATATTTAGATTAACTTAATTGGGCCTAACCTATTTTATTTCTCCTTTCCTTTTTCCCTTTTTCTTTTTCTTTCTTCCTTTTTCCTTTTCTTTTTCTTTCTTTTTCTTCTTTTTCTTTTTCCTCTTCTTCTCGCTGAACTGGGCCAGCTCGCGGCCCAGTTCCCCTTTTTCTTTTCTTCTTCTTCTTCGGCACGGCCCAGCCCACGCGGCGCCCTTCGTCGCCATTCCAACGCTGCGTTTTGTCTCCGTTTCCTCCGAAGCTCGTCTTTTCATTTAAAAACCTTACCTCGTAGCGCCCGACCGCCCGGTTCTCCCTTTTTCTTTTCTTTTCCCCGGCCGACCGGTCCGCCTCCCTTCTTTCTTCCTTCTTCCTCCTCCCTCCTCCGTCGACGACGCTGCAATAACGGCCTCCGTCAATGGCTTCTCCTGCTACGGTGAATAATAACCACCGTTTCTTGTCTCATTGTCTTCCTCTTAACTCCAAGAATAAATTGGAATAATTTTCGAGCGTTAACTCTCGCCCGTTTCTTCTCCCCAACCTCTCGAAACCCCGAAGCCAACCAAACGTCAGCCGATCAATTACCGCCACCAGCCACCCAAATTATTGCAATTAAAACTTCCATGTCGACCTCCAGCTCCTCATTATCCATTCCAACATCTATAAATAGCCTTGTTATAGGAGTTTTTAGAGTTTTTCTTCCCCGAAACCCTCGGCCCGAGCTGCCGCCATCCCAACTTCAGACGCCTCTTCCGCCTCTGTTAGCCAACTTCAGAGCCACCGCTGCATGCCAAATGCTTCCCTGCAACGCCATCTAGTTAACCAAACTATTTTAATCTCTCGATTCTTCATGTACGAGTCTAAATAATCATTCAAAGTTGGATGCTCGTTTCGCCGGAATTTTGACCCCGAAATCTTAAACCACCGTCCTCCGCCGTTCTCCGCCACCTTTGGCTGCACCACCACCATCATTTTGTCCCTCTCCTCCTGGGAAACAATAAACCCCTCTTATACCACCTCAATTCTCCCTATCTTTTTCCCAACATCCATCTTTCTCTTTGTTCTTCTATTTTTCCGGCCACCGCCGCCACCTCCGTGAACCACCGCCGGTGCCACCTATCCCCACCAGCTTAAGGTTGAACCCTAGACCCTCTCAACCATTTTCCATATTATTATAAGCCTTGATTTAATTTATTTCAATTATTTGCATATAATTACCATTATTATTAATATTTATATTCTTAATATGTTTTATTATTATTTGATGAGAAATTTTATTCTGAATTGTACTTGCAGGGTGGAGAGTGGTAATAAAACAATATTATTGTTAGTTTCGAATTTTAAGTTATTAATTGAATTATTATGGGATTATTATCATTCTTATTATTATTATTATTAATATTATAATTATTAGAATAATTATTATTATCATTTTATTAATTATTCTGGAAAATCTTAGGCCCTAATTTTGTATTAACATTTGCACTTATTTATTTTAGTATTATTATTTCTATTGTTATTATAACCATTAATAATAATAATATTATTATCTTTATTATTTTAATGTTATTATATATGTTAGTAATTTTATTATTAATATTAAATAAGTGGTAAGTCATTAGTTATAAGTAGGGTCGAAACCCCACTTTAAATTTTAAAGCTTATTATTATTATTATTATTATTACTAGTATTATTTATATTCTCATTGATATTAGTTTTATTATCCTTGATATTATTATATTAGCATCATTATTATCATTAGGGTAAAATCTTTAACCCTATATTATCAAGGGTTATAATATCTCTATTATTTTTATGTCTTTAGCAAAGTTAGAATGTTGTTAAAGTTATTTTATTAATATGTTATTATTTGGTCAAAGCCCTAAGGAGGCGTAGGAACGTGCTCCAAGACCGGTGTCGTTTCAGGTAAGGGGTGCTAAGGCCTTTTATGTGCTAATGTGCATTGTGTGCCTCGTATGCTATGCATTCTATGTTTATGATTATTAATTATACCGTATATGATATGACATGGAGTTGAAGTATGTTTTCGTATGGCATGTGTATTATTTGTGTATGACCCTGTAAGACATGCATGTGAGGATGTTGATATGATTTTATGTGGGAGAAAGGATGAAAAAGGAGGATGGGGAAGGAAGTTGACTAAGGGAAGTGAGTTGACCTAATTTTATGAATTTATAAGGAATAATCTATTGCATGGTTTTATTTGGAAGAATGTAATCTATGATGTTATATGGGAGAATCAAATTATTATTTGTTTGGGAGAATCTAATTTATGATTTGTCTGGTGAAATCCAATTTATGGTTTTATATGGGGAAGTTTAATTTATGGTTTGGTATGATTTTATGTGAGAGAATTTAATTTATGGTTTTGATTGGGAGAATCTAATTTATGGTTTTTCGTGGAAGGATCTAAGGTAAGGTTTTATATGGATGAATCTCTTATTTGATATGGTTCAGATCTAGGGTTTGGTATGGATGAATCTTTAGGTTGTATATGGTTTGAACTTAGGGTTTGGTAAGGATGGATACTTAATTTGGTATGGATGAATCTTTGGGTTTTTTATGGTTTGAATCTAGGGTTTGGTATGAATGGATCTTTGGGTTATGTGGAATGAATTTAGGGTTTTGCATAATGGTTAATGGTTGTATGGTGATATTAGGGTTTGCATGGAAGTTAATAATTGCATAGGATGTGTAAAGTTTGTATGAGAGTGAAGTTTACGTATGGAACGCTGATTTGGGATTTGAGGAAAGTAATGTAAGTGTTGTTTGAGTGATTGAACATTTGAAGGGAAAATAGTGCGTGGAGCATTATATGGGTACGTAGGAAACCGAGCTAGGGTTCGTGTGGATAATTAGGGTTTGGTGCAACTGCTTAGGGTTTTTGCGGTATCAGGTGTTTTTTGGTGATTAAAGTGGAGTCATGAGGATGGAATTTATGAGTTACAATGTGTGAAGTGTTAAAGGAGTGATTCATGCATGTCTAGGGTGAAAGCCGTTGAATAAGATACTTAAGACACTAATTATTTAAAGTGGAAGATCGTTGAGACGGGACCAACCGATCCACCGGTTCGGAATAATGGTTAGGGTGTTTACCCTATGTGTGACCGATCCACCAGCTATAATAGTGGTTAGGGCATGATGTCCTATGCGTAACCGATCCACCGGTTATAATAGTGGGGGTTCCCGAGCTCAACAACCGCAAACCAGAATTTTGCTAAAATGCCTAAAAGATACTAATTACTTACAGTGGAACACCATGCGTGCCGGAGCCAACCGATCCACCGATTAGGAATAGTGGTTAGGACGCGTAGTCCTATGTGTATCCGATCCACCGGCTATAATAGTGGTTAGGGTATGATACCCTATGCGCCTCCGATCCACCGGCTATAATAGTGGTTAGGGTATGATACCCTATGCGCCTCCGATCCACCGGCTATAATAGTGGGGGCTTCCGTTTTCGCATGGATTTGATAAAAAGACATGATGTGTATCGAATTCCGATAAAAGATTAATTAAGTAATTAATCTGGCTATGATTGGGCCTTTATGTTTGTACCCAAATGATTGGTCGATATTATGACATGATGATGGTCTTTATGTCCTTTTATTATTATGCATGATTTTATGTGCTTATGTGTTGGCCTTAGTGCTCGGTTACCTTACTCAGTACGTAGCGTACTGATCACCCTTTTTATGGGTGCTGCTCATTCCCACGAGTAGTATGCCCTTCTGGTTTGTGCAGGTGGGCCAGACATCAGTCGGGGCTGAGTGTTGAGCATGTTTGGCTCAAGTTCGAGAGAGTTGTGGCCATATTTCAGTCTTTATGTAATTTTATTTCCTGCTATTATTTCTTTGTATTGGGGTATTTATTCGCTTTGATTTCGCACTCTGATTTCTATTTTATTACGTTTATAACGTTTATGCGTTCTCTGATTTTAAGGTATGATCTTTCGAGTTCTTTTATGAATTGTTGATTTGAATTTAATGTAAATATTTTCCTTAGCCTAAGCACTTGGTACTGGAACGGTCGGAGAGAACTGGTCTAGTACTAAGTGTGGCGGTAACATTTCCAGAATTCACGGGTTTTAAGTATTTCTAATTTAATTGCTTCCGCTTTTAAGAAAAAAAAATTAGTGAATTTTGGGGTGTTACAGTATCATACTAATATATCTGTTTGTTCGGTCACCTACTAAATCCCACAAGTAGAATACCATGCGTGGGTTTTAGAGGATGGCTAGTAGTGGGCCTACCTCATTTTACACCTGGGGGTTTAAGAGTGTGGACATCAGGAGATGATTGTTTGCTCCTTAATGGACCAGGATTTGGTGTGTTTTCCTATTGTCATTTTATGCCTATTGTATCTCTATACTTTTGGTTTACTCTCTCTCGTGTATTTGAATATTTTGGGAACCCTTTTTTGGTATTTATATATCATATTTTTTGTAAGCATTTCCTATTGGTATTTATATATCATATTTTTCATGCATTCTACTTTTGTTTGGGTTGGTTTGGTTTGGTTTCTTAGCCTTGTATCTAACTTGGGATAGGCAATATATATCTATCCTATGTTAGGTGTGATGGTAATACCCTATGTTTTCCTAGGTTTATTTCGTATTTTTCCACTTCTTTAATGTTTTTAAATGAAATTTTTTAATAGTGAAAAATAGGGGTGTTATATTGTGATACAAAATATATGTGAAAGATGTTAGAGCTCGAGTTATGGAGCCAACAAAAATTGAGATGAAGTGGATCGATACAAAAACTAAAGATCTGAGGGTCGACAGACTAGTAATGATGAGGAATATTTGATTAATAAGATGAATGCCACAAAGATATAAGAGGGATTGCAAGCCATGAAAAAGAAAAATGATAATACTTATTTAAGTTGGGAAACACCATTTAGTAACAAAATTTCCAAAACACCAGCACAAAGAATAAGAGTCCCAACTTTTAAATCTTTTAATGGCTTCACTAATTCAAAAGATCTTTGATTGTATTCTATAATTCTATGTTATTAGCTGGGGCTTGAGAAGAGTTTCTATGTAAAGAATTTCCAAGCACTTGAAAGGGGGAAAGCATTGAGATTGTTTGGGAAGTTGAGATTTGAATTAGTAGAATCTTACTTATAACTCGCAACAACTTCCAAACAATTTGATGCATGCCATCACCTAAAAAATGATTACTTTTCATTAATGGGTTTTCTCCAAGTACCATCAAAAATTTTTCAGTCATTTTTGAATAGATTTGATAAAGAAGTCCAACAAATCGATGAGATAGATAATGGTATTGCTGATTTTTTCCTTTTTACAAGACTGACTAATAAAGAGTTAGTCAAGAGTATATACTTGACCAAACATAAATCTTACACTTCTCTTAGAAAATATGTATAGGAGAGGATAGATGGTAAAGAAATGAATAAGGAAATGTGGCTATTAGGCAGAAGAGTGGAGACACATTCAATGCTAAGACTGAAGACTGATACAGAGATGTTTAGGTATGAAATGGACCAAGAGGGTCTTAAATGAGGGACACACCAAATTATCTAACAAGATCTACCTTGTAGATTTAATAAATAAACTCTATTGGTGACTAGTATCTCACGTATATTCAATGTTAAAAGTGGCTTATAGGCATTTCCAAAGCAATATCCCTTAAGAATCGACAAAAAAAAATTATTCTAACAAATAGTGTCCATATAATGAAGATATTGGACACACTACATGTAACATCCCGAAATTTCATAACCCTTATTTTTGAGTGTTTGGCCTTTTTCTTAAAACTAACCCTTAAACCTTAGCCTAATTATTTTGTTTATAACCTTGATTCATAAACCAAAATAAATTCCCTAAAATTTATCCTTGATTATTTTACGTTTTTCTATTCTATTAAATCTATCCTAATCTAGATTTTTTTCTCGATATATTTTCCTACATAGTACCCTAATCTATCAAAATTAAACCTAAAACTAAATAAATAAAATTCTACCCAATCTTACAATTTTTACCCCTATTCTACCTCCTATCATTCCATAATCTTCTCCCCCAAACACTCTCATCTTCCCCTATGGCAACCCCATCATCTCACCCCTTCTCTATATGTGTGTTTACATATACATGAAAACCCAGCCCATGTGCACATAGCTCCCTATCACCTCACCTCCCTCACTCCATTTAACTCCATCTACATACATAAATACATAAAGATGCCATCTTCGGAACCAAAATAAAACCTCCTAACACCCAAACTCACCACTCCCATCACCACCATGTCACCTCAGCCCGCACGACTACTAACCTCCAACCCAACCAACCTTCCATATCTCCCTCTCTCAGCCTTAGCTCTACTCAGCCCCTACCATGACCAACCAAACACACACCATAACACCGCACCCAACACCCCTCCTTTACCATTTAATTCTCTTGCAATTCCAGTACCACCCAACACACTTCCTACACAGCCTACCTTCCACCTTCTACTCCTTCCAACTCATGCACCCTAACTCTAGTTGTGCCCCCTACACCTCGCCATAACTAGCCATAACCTTTCTATAGATCCTTGCCCCATCCACAACCTTACCTACAAATGCATTAACCACCGCTACCCTCACCCTCGACCCAACACCACCTCGCTGCCACCACCTTTGTCCACTCTTCCCCTCTACACTTCCTAGCCAACCATCGCCACCTCCAAACCACTTTCGAGCACCGCAACATCCAGTAGTCACCACCAACCTTCCTACAGCACACCCCACCAACCACCAACCCTACCGTAGCTCTAACTTCTATCCATCGAGCCACTACCACCCCTACCTCAACCCAGCCAACCACTATTCCACTCCTTCAGGCACATGCACCCTTGGCTCACGCTGCACGCATGTAGTGTGAGTGAGTTGTGTTTTGGTTTTAAAATATTTTGGTGCCCGTTTTAAATGTAAGGATATTTTTGTAATTTTATAAAAATAAAATTATTATTATTACTACTACTACTACTTTACCTAATAGATATTAATTTGGTAATTGTGGTATTATTTTTAGGTATGAAAGTTTGAGTAGCAAAACCATATAATTTTAATAGGATACCACTATTTTTATATTTTTGCTAAAATTCAGGTAATCGTTATACCTTACTAAAATGATAAATATTACATAATAGTATATTAGGGTTTTTGTGTGTGAAATACGTTAAGCATGTTCGTTATGTTTTAATTATGTGATTATTATTTTTATCATGAAAATTAGAAAAATGAGCATATTGTGGGTATAAATTATGATTAAAATGTTTTTGTTGTCAAAAAAATATTTTTATGATAAATATGTATAAAATAACATTTTGAGCATGTGTAACACCACCAAAATTCACTACTGAAAAAATTTCGTTTTATTAAAAGATAATAGCGGAAGCAGATAAATAAAATGTGAACTTTGGGAGTATTACCGCCACACTTAGTACCAGACCGGTTCACTCATACCGTTCCAGTACCAAGTGCTAAGGCTAAGAAAATGAAATACAATTCGAAAGACGTTCAACATGCATAAATCAGAGTAAATTGCAAGAACTTCAACATATTTAAATCAGAGTAGCGCATCAAATCGTTTTCAGGAATAAAATCCACCAATGGTGGTTAAAGTACCAACATAACATCAAAACCAAGGAATTAAACGAAGAAGGAGGGAAACCCTAACGATACCGGATAACTCCTTACTCTCTTTCCCGTAGCCCACTTGAGTAGCACATGAAAAACCTGCAAGGGCATTGCCCATTGAATAGGCTGGGGCCCCATAAAGGGAATCCCTTCAGTACTACGGTACTGAGTAACCCTTTAATACCACACTTAAAGACAGGCCCGCATACGGCACACAATGCAAGCCACACACATATAAATAATGAGAGATGCATACATAACAATGACAAACATAATACTTTATAAGTCACGATCGATACTTTGGGCCTTAAGCCATTATTCTGTCATTAATCCATCAATATCATATTTTATATCCATGTGAGTACGAGAACCCCACTATTATAGCCGGTGGACCGGAAGTCAACACACAGGGCAGAACGCCTCTGACCACTATTATTGCCGGTGGACCGGAAGATAAACACACAGGGCAGAACACACCTGACCACTATTATTTGCCGGTGGACCGGTCTGGCCCCGACTCACATGGTGTTCCACTATAAGTGATTATTATTTTTCCATAATCTTATTCACATACATAACTGATTTTATTGAGCTCGGGACCCCTACTATTTTAGCCGGTGGACCGGAATATATATAAAATCGTCATCCAGGGCACAACGCTCCTGGCCACTATTATAACCGGTGGACCGATACTCATAATCACATACTAGGGCAACATGCTCCTGGACCACTATTATATCCGGTGGAACGGTACTCATAATCAAATACCAGGGCAACACGCTCCTGGACCACTATTATAACCGGTGGACCGGTACTCAATATCATAATCATCTGGGCCCGGCTCATTAATATTCCACCTTCAATAATAGTATCTTTCCTTTTCTTTAATCAGCACATCAATCATATTTATTTGCCTCGAATGGGAGATCGATAACCCGAGACACAAAGGTACACCGGTCGTACCGGTGCATATCAGCTACTCAATACCCTTTAACCATGAACCCAAGGACGCAAAGGTACCTTGGTCGTACTGGTGCATACAGCTAACTCAGTACCCTACCGACAAGGACACCTAATCCATAAGTATGCATACCCCCTAACTAGGTCCGTAGAGCTAGGAAGAGTAAGATATAGGGCCTGGCTTAGGCACAAAGGCACACCAGCAAATACCAGAATAATCGTGGACTAAACCACGTCCTTAGGGTAGCGACCCCTAAGGAGTCGCCATTCCCGATCTCGAGGTCTTTCACTTTAAGTAATAGTGTCTTAATTAAGGTGATCACGAAAAGCACGATAATCCGATACTTATTCACTTTCAATCGTTTCGATATCATTAATCGTTTCTTATTCAGATGATTATCCAGGATATCACAGAGAAACCATTAAGGCCATACTAATTATCAAATACTCTTACTTGGCTAATCAACATCATTTAATCATATTAATTTTCCACCATCTCAAAGACATATTAGGTACAAACTACTCATTTGCCCTTTACTTATATAATTGTTAAGTATCCATTCCTTACTTGATAAATTACCACATTACCCTTAAGGTTGCATAATTACCAAATTACCCCTTGTCCACTTTAGATTACCAAATTGTCTCCTACACTTTTTAGATCACCATTCACCCCTTATAATTACCACGCTTATCATATTTCCCTTTTGGTTGGTTATATTACCAAATCTCCCTTCTCCTTTGTTATAATTACTAAATTGCTCTTGAGTTGGTTAAATTACCAAATTGCCCTTCTCCTTATCATAATTACCATTTTACCTCTCTCAATTATTTTAATTGCCATTTACCCTTTTCAATTATCATAAATTCCAAATTAACCTTCCTCATAATTAATTTACCCCTCTTCATAATTATAATTACCAATTTTACCCTTCTCCATATTTAAAATTACCATAATGCCCTTTAATTGGTTAATTTACCAAATTACCCTTCTATAGCATCATACTTATCCAATTTCCCTTCTACAATCATAATTTTAATTTCTAAATTATCTTTTGTCGTTATCATAATTACCACAATACCCCTTACTCCCAAGTTTACCATAATATCCTTTTATTTACAAAATTACCATTTTACCCCTTACATCCAATTTTACCAATATATCCTTTTATTTATGAAAACTACCACCATACATCTTTTACTTTACAAATTACTATTTTACCCTTTCACATCCAAGATTACCATCTTTTATCTTTCCTTACATAATTACCATTTTGCCCTTCTTTTCCAAATTACCATATTACCCCTTTACTTATAAATTACCACTTCACCATTCACTTATAAAATTTACCATATTACCCCTTTACTTATGAAATTACGATTTTTCCCCTCTACCTCCAAAATTACCATAATGCCCTCCTTCATCCAAAATTACTATTTTACCCCTACTTCCAAAATTACCGTTTTACCCTTCTTTCTCACAACCTAAAATTTTATCCTTTACTTATAAATTATCAACTAACCCCTTTATTTTTAAATTACCAAAATACCCTTTTACTTATAAAATTACCGAAATACCCTTTTCACTTATAAAATTTCCATTCAACCCCTTTATTCACCATTTTTATGAATTTACTAACACTACATAAAATAATGATATTAATACTTCATTTTTATCATCTAAGTCCACCAAATTGTCATTTTTCAACATAATACTCATTAGCAACTACACACATTGATTTATATACCTCATAAGCATAATTACTAAAATACCCTTAAACAATAACATCATTCATGCATTAGCAACATGATACATCATAAACAAGTATTTAACATTTCCATCCATATTCCAACTCCTTCTTCATTTAACATACCTACATATGGCACAAAAGTTATCATGCTTTTTTCTTTTTAACAAACAATATAAGAAACCATAAACATATCATGCTAAGCATACAAAACATGCATAAAATCATACTAAACCCTAAATGTGCTAGCATGCGTTTTTCCATATATTTAAGGGAGGATTAACGGTTACCTTAATCCCGCAAAATATCAAATCTTACCAAGCATAATTAGCAACTCAACACCTAAAAATAATATCCATCATATTTATGTTAGAAATAAGAATCCAAGTATAAAACTTTATAAATTTTAATTAATAAAACACTTAACATAAAATACCATTATACCTTAAAAATTAGCCAAATAATTTTTAAAATGAAGGGGAGCTCACGCTGTATGGGCAGCTTGAGTTTCATGCAAAAATAAGGGGTGGAAGGGTTCAAAGGGGGGTGAAGGAAGCAAAATCTATTATTTTCGGGTTAGGGTATTTAGGTTAGAAAAGAAGGTGGTTGGGGGAGGTTCTAAGGCAAGGGAATGGTACAGAAGTGAAGAGGGGGTGTAGGTGGAGGCAAAGGGTGGTTTCACGGCGGCACAGGGCGGCGGAGACGGCGGCGGCAAGGCGACGAAGTTGGCTGCCGAGGAGGGTCGAGGGAAAGGGGTTATGAAGGAAGGAAAAGGAGAGGGAAAAATGGAGGGGTTCAAGGGCTGTTTTCGGCCAACTAATGGATGGCGGTTGTAGAGGGGGTTGCAAGGTGTCGAACGGTGGGTTGGGTGGCGGCAGAGGTGGCCGGACGGCGGCGGTAGAGGCGGTTGCAGGTGGCTCGGCGGTAAGGGGGAAAAGCTGGGAAGAAAAAGGAAAAGGAGGAGAAGGGAGGAAGTGCAGGGCTCGAAGGGGCTGTGTGGTGGTGCAGGGTGGTAGTAGGCGGTGGCAGAAGGCGGCGCAGGGCTGGGCTTGGTGGTTCAGGCGGCAGAGGCTGGCGGTGATAAAAAAAACAAGGAAGAAAAAATGGGGAAGAAGGAAGGAGAGAGGAGGGAGCTCGGGGGAAGAGAAGGGATCGAAAATGAGGGGAATGGAGGGCGGGTTAGATGGAGAAAAAGAAGAGGGAGAAGAGAGGGGCAGGGATGGCCAGCGAACGGCGCTGCAGGTGGCAGGTGGTGGTCGGGTGGCAGGGGAAGACCGGGAAGAAGAAGGAAAGAAACAAGGGCACGCGAGGCTGTGGTCCAAGGCTATGGTTGCAGGCATGCTCGACCATGGCAGAGGCACTGGTCGGGCATGGGAGGAGGAAGAAAGGAGAAGAAGAAAGGGACGGGCGGCTGGACCGGCGCATGAAAAGAAAGAAAAAAAAGATGAGTCGGCCGGTCCAGGGGAAAAGAAGGCTGCGGCTGGGCGGGCACGCGAGTGGCAGGGGAGAAAGATCGGGCCTGGCCCAATCATGTGGGGGATAGGGTTGGCCTGGTGAGGCAGCCCGAGGGAGGAAGAGAAAAAAGGAAAAAGAAAAGAAGAAAGGGAAAAAGGGAAAACGGGTAAAAAGGGAAATGGTAAAATAGGGAAAATAATTTAAATTAATTTATAAAATCATAAAACATAATATTCTTGGTAAATTATTTAATTTAATAATTTAATTTATTATAATCTAATATTTTAGTTTAAAAAGGATAAAGTTGGTAAAATATTAGTTTTGGAAAATTATTTAAATAAAACAATATGATAAATAGCAAAATATTTATTTTTAATTTATTAAATACTCTTATCCAAATTTACATACTATAAAATCTATAAAATAATTAAAATAAATAATTTTACAGGCAAATTTTATTTCAAATAAAGTTATTTATTAAAATATAGATTTTCGAAAATTTTGGGGTATTACAGCATGCTTATATATAGTTGTGGAAAAATTATTACGGATGAGCTCCCTAGAGGTAGTTTAGTCATTTTTAATGTATTTTATTATTTATCCCGAAAAACATGTCTAATGTGTATTATATGTTGTTGAAAAAGAAGTTATGTAATTCTAGATGTATTACGTACACATATGCTACAGTTCTATGTGCAAAACTATGAATAGGGGCAACATGATCATTTAATATACCTAATAATTTAATTAGATGATGAATAATTATTAATAGTATGTTATCTTTTTCACGACAAAATAAATAAATAAAATGGAATTAGTATTTAAATAGATGATAATCTAAAAATTTTAGGATTAGGGGTATTTTGGTTATACTCGGTCTAAAGTGCCCGGACTGAATAATTGAGCCTACGATGGCCTTAGTATATTTTTAATGTTGTCCTTGATATTAACCTTGATTATGGTTATCTCTAATAATTGGAATTATGTAAAAATGGTAAAGTGTGGAAATTGTATCTGTTTGTATTTTATGCAATATCATTGTGATAACGCCTTACATGGAAAACCCTACGTGATGTGGAATATTGTATTCAAATATTTTACAATAATTTAGGACCTTGTTTCAAGGAGTACAAAGATGCAAAATGAACACCAACTCTCAAATTCACTTGTGTAGTCTTTAGTTGCTTTTGAATAATGATAGAATTTGAGTAGATCTAATCTAAGATCTATCTCCTCTAATAAAAACCTTTTTTTCTCACTATATCATCTTTGCTAATTCTCAATACACACTTGAGAAAGGAGGATAAAAGAAGAAGGAGAAGAAACACATGATCATGCTATTCTCTCCTAAGTTTCTAATGAACTTTCATTTCATGACATAATGTGTGTTGACACCCTTGAGTACAAGTATTTATAAGCATGGAACTTTGCAAGCCTTTTCATTAAGAAGCTTATTAGAAGCATCATTAATGATTTAACATTCCTAATTCAAATTACATGGCATAAAAATAAATTTACAATGACAATTTTACAAGAATTAGAAAGTAAACAACAAAAACAACAAAACTACACAACTTAATAATGATATACATAGATGTAATCATATGTGATAAAAATTTATAGTCTTGTATCCTTGTTCTTCCTTGCACTTTGTAATCTTGTAATCCCTTGACATTACCTTGTATCTCAAAGATCTTCATCCATCAATGCAATTTATGAATTTCTTATGAACATACACAATACATGTAAGAAGAATAACTTACGAAAACATTAGAAATATATAAATTTTCAAGCACAATTGGTTCTAGCTCCTTGTAAACCTTGAATATCGATTATGTTAATAATATTATTAATTGAGGAATATATTCTAAATTTAGTGGATAAATGATTAATATGGGGGAAGTTTTGTCTAATTTGTGAATTTAGGGTTTTTGGAGGAAAATGAGCATCTTAACCTTAGAGAATAATGTTTTTATCTATATGTTCGTGTCAAGGTTGCCTTAATTATATTTTGTACTCATAAACCAATCATAAATAAGATACTTATCATTTAAAGTGAAAGATCCCGTGAGTTGGGCCAAGGTGTTTATGGGTCTGTTATACCAGACGATAATAATGGCTTAGGATTGTTTCTCCTTGAGAGGTGTTGGGTACATTCAATCGAATTATAATAGTGGCTCAGATGTCCTATCCCTAAGATGTGCTTTAGTTCATTCCATTGGATTAAGGATAGTGGGGCCTTATATTTAACATGAACGAGAATATGATTTAAGAGAAGAACTAAAGGATAAGATGTTAATTATTTAAATTAGAGTATTACGTGATTAAGGACCAGGTGTTGGGTCCATTCCACTAGATGATAATAGTAGCTTAGGTATGTTATGCCTAAGAGGTAATTCAAAATAGTCTATTGGTTAATAATAGTGGCTCATGAGCGTTTGGCCCTGAGAGGTGTTTGGTTCATTCCATCAAACAATAATAGTGGCTTAGGAGTGTTGTCCTTGAAAGATGATTCAAACCATTCTACTAGTTAAGAATAGTGGCTCAAGACCATTTTACCCAAAGAGGTATTGGATCCGTTCCATCAGACTATAATAGTGGCTCAGATGTGTTATCCTTTAGAGGTGCTTCACACCATTCTACCTATTTAAGAATAGTGGGGTCCCTTAACTCAACGTAAATAATTAATATTGGATATAATAATGATTATTATTAGATTATTGGATTAGTTGGTAGTAGCCACTATGCCTACCTATACTTCAGTGGCAGCATTTATATCTACTTGTGGTTTTGGTGGCATCCCTTATGCCTACCTATGGTTTAGTAGCAGCCTTTGTGCCTACCTATATAGGTATTATGCCTTTGTGTGTTACCTTTGATGTTATGCATTTTGTTGGGATTGATGTTATGCTATGAAGCTTATGGTTGTTGTGTTGGAGTTTGTTTCTAATCATACGTTAAAGAGTATCTCTGGTATGCTTGTTCGGTAAGTTCAGTTGTTCTAGATAAATGAATATGAATAGTATGTGACCTTGATGGTGATTAATTATATAAATGAGTATTGTATATCAATTTTTGAATGTATATGTATATGTCTTATATCATGTTCTTTGTTATATCTTATATGTGTTTTATACTGGTTTTTCATATTAGTATGGTATAAAGGGTTACTCAGTACCATTACACTAAAGGGTTCTTTCTTATGGGCTTCTACCTATTTAATGGTAGTTCAAATTTGAGAGTGTAAGACTATCCGATGTCTCTTTTATTATCTTATTTATGGTTATATTTAGACTCTTATGTCTTCTTGTAATTTGTATCTTGAGTTTTGTAAACTATTGATGTTATTTTAATTAGCACGGTATTTATCTGATGTTCTCTCTATTCTAATTTCTTTAATCATGTTATTAATCTAAGTGAAGTAATGATTTTAGCTTTAGCACTTGGTATGAGAATGGTAGAGGAAACCGAACTTGTACCAAGTGTGGCAGTAACACCTTTCATTTTTATTATTTTAGCTTCTATGCTTAACTCTGCAAATAACATTTTTAAGTTCGTAAAAATTGGGGTGTTACACTATAGAAGAGTGTCTTGTATTAAGGGATATTAAAGATGTAAGATTCTAAAATTTAATATTTATGAAGTGTACAGTTCTAGTGTTTAATGGATTTTGAATAGTATTTGATATTGGTTTAGAATTATATTTTGGGTTCGATATAAATAGGCATTGGAAAAGATTGAAAATTTTTGAGTTAAATGAGTTTTTTAGTGTACCAGTTAAGTGGTTCTATGAACTGATCGATTAGTTTGTTATTTTTAGCTTGTGTTTTGATTCAAGGAACCAATTGGCTTGCTTGGGAAACTAATTGGTTGGTTTGCTGAGTTAGGTAACTTTTTGAGACTTTATTTTTCTTCAAAAATTCTTCTATTGTTTTAGAATTTGGTAATCAAACTATGAATTACTTTATGAGTAATCTGTAACCATTTGTAGCATTTACCCCAACTTTTCCATGTGTTGAGCACATTTAAAGTCTAATTTTGAGAGAAAAAGAGGAGGAGGAACTCATCCTTTATCTTCTTCTTCTTCTCTCCCTCTCTTTTGTTTAATCTCAAGACAAATGTTTTACTCTAGATCACACCTACATAATTGAGGGATTTTTTTTCCTATACCTATATGCACATTTCCTTTCTTATGTCAACCTTTTTTTCTTAGAGAATCTTGATCTATATTATTTAGAAATCACCATTGAAGCTCTAGGAAAGAGTCAAACCTTTTTTTCTTTTGATAAATTTTCTTGTTCAGTCAAAATTAGAATGGTAAAATTAGGGTTTGCGATTCGCTACACCCCTCTTGTTCATTTCTTAACCAATTTGCTGGTTTTAAATAATATAATAATCTCTCTACCTTACCTCTTTTCAGCCACAAAAGTTCCTCGATTCTCTCAACACTTGTGCTACACTCTTCTTCACTTCAAAATTTCACTATAAGTTGTGTACCTCCTTTAATCCTTCATCTCTCTCTCTCTCTCTCTCTCTCTCTCTCTCTCTCTCTGATTTTATCCTTAAGTAAGAAAGAGTTATATTTGGAAAAAGTTGATTTTTGCTTCCAGATGATTCTTTCCTTAGATACTCTTGGAGGTGATTATTTTTATTTTCTTTCCCTAATTCATGTATTTTGATATATAAAGTCTATATAAATGTTTTTGGGCTTTCTCACTTATTGTTGTAAGGTTTTTGAAAGTTAAAATCTTCGAAATAAATGGTTTTGCTTTGAGGTGTAGATTTTTGGTAATCATTAAACTAAGTCATTCTTGCTTCTAAAATGTAGTCTAAATGAGAATGTGATCTATTATAGTTGGTAAAATTTTGATCTTGTATGCATATACAAAATTGTGTATTTTGGTAATGTATGTTAGAATATTTAAAAAATCATAGAAAAGCATGATTTCATGAGAAATATGGTTGGTTCTATATAAAAGTTTCATGACATAGTATATGAGCATGTGTAAACTCTATTTTTTGTGATGTTAATGTTATGATTTTGGAGTCTAAATTGTATTTGAATGTCTAAAATATGCTATATGTGAGCAAACCAATCAACAAGTTAAGCCAAACTGATCGACTAGTTACTATAAAAGTGGACTAGTTAGCCTAATCCTTCAACTGTTTTATACTCTATGTTTGAATCCATCAACAAGTTATTAGAATAATTAATTGGTTAGCTCAACCTATCAGCTATTTCTACGTTGACAATCTAAGTAGCCTCTAATCAAACCCTCGACTATTTTGCTAGAACTAATTGACTGCTCTTAAAATGCATAACTTGTCCAACTGAGCGATGAACTAGTTTATACAGGGAAATCTAGGGTTTTATTGAGCCAAACTAATCTATTGGCTTTCCCAAATCAATCGACCGCTTTCGTCAAAGAGTGTGGTTTTTACTTCTTTTGACCTTGGTATGTTCTAAGGCTTGGTCTTATACTATGAAATGAATCTTTATTGATAAAACAAAAATCTTAGCACGAACATGTAACCTTTAGGATTGATTAATTAGCTCATGATTCATGGTATTCTTAATAAGTGCATTTGGAAGATGTTTATGGATAAATTTGAATAAGTATGTTATGATGATACTATAGAATGGCATATTCTAGACTCTTAGCATAAATGGATTTACCTAAGGAATGTTGTAAACTTAGATAAGTATTAATGGAATTCCTACCATATTTTTAGGTGGCAATTATGGTTAAGATATAATGATTATGTGAATGTGTTGCTTTAGTTGTTATAAATGCCTTATGTGATAACATAACCTTGGAGAATAACACATTAATTGATTAAAGTGAAATATGATGAAGAAGTACATGGGTCTATATTACTCGATCATTGATTAAATATAGTGGCTAGTCTACCTTTGGGCATTTATTGGTGCTATCGGGTAGGATCATAGTAGATCTTGGTGCCTTATCTACTCTAGAAACTAATGATGTAATAGGGGGTATTGATGCTAATGGGTTTGGTTACCTAGGTATTTTATTTGCTTTGGCCAAACTTTATGTCCATTGGCGGTTAGTTGGATTTAGGCAAAATTTATTTCCTCTAGTTTGGAAAGTCTTCCATGGTATATGAGACCATGAGGTGATAATTGGTCTATCAATGAAAAAGGAATAATGGCTTATAAATAAGTAACCTAATGGATTATGTAACTTGGAAGATAGATCACATGAGAAATTTACATAAGTGGACCGTGGAGTCTAGTAAGTTTATTGAATAAGATATTAGATTGAACTATGATTTATATCTAAGACCTTTATATTGTGATGATCAGTTTATTGAGCTATGAATTATCTAAGTAGTTAGTATGACATGAAATCATGGTGTATTCTATGATCTTGATAATGCATGTATATCTAATTATATTGTGCGAGCTTGGTGTGTGTTTAGCATGATTTCTATAATATTTCATGGCCTTACATACTTGTGACTCCCTTAACTTAACTTACTTAGTATGTAGTGTATAGATGTGCCTGTTTATCCAGTCACCTGCTCAATACCACAAGTATAAGACCATGTGTAGATTTTTTAGGTTGGTTGATAGTTGGCCCACCTTGTATTGGGCTTAGGGGCTTGCAAGTATGGACACTTAGAGATCCTTAATGGACCAGAATTTTGTACTTTTCCCTATTGTTGATTTATCTCTATTGTATTTCTATACTTTCAATTTTCTCTCTCTTATGAATTTAGATATTTTTGGGGCCCATTGTAGTTTTGTATTGTGAAATTTTTTCCTTGTGGAATTTGTATATTATATATTTTTCTTACCTATTCTTGCATTTGGTTTGGTTAGTTTTCTTAACCATGTATCTAACATGGGACATGTGGTGGACATTTATTTGGTGTTAGATGCAACAATAACAACCTATTTTACTATGACTTTTTCTACAATATTTTTGATCAAAATTTTTTTTGCAAAAAAAAATGAGGATGGTGGACATTTATCTGGTGTTTGATGCAGCAATAACAACCCCTTTTCCTAAGACTTTTTCTACAATATTTTTTTAATCAAAATTTTTTGCAGTAAAAAAATGAGGATGGTGGACATTTATTTGGTGTTAGATGCAGCAATTACAACCCCTTTTCCTAGGACTTTTTCTACAAAATTTTTGATCAAAATTTTTTTGCAATAAAAAATGAGGATCCTATAGTAGAGGAGTTGGTATGCAAGGCTCACTTGAAGTGATATATAAAAACACCCTTGGTCACATAAGAAATAAGTGTTCATTAGTTTCATTTACCTTCTTAAGGTAAGTGTAATACCCTTATTTTTTACTATTAAAATTTCATTTTAAAATATTACAAAAGTGGAAAAAAATACTAAACACACTTAGAAAAAATGGTGTGTACCTCTCCACCTAACATAGGATAAGTGTCGGCCACCAATCCCATGTTAGATATAAGGCTGAGAAACCTAGGTATGTGTAAGAAACATGTTATATGGATACTTGAATAAAACATTCACAAAAGAGAACTTGGATAGTCCCTGAAACATATAAATATATGGAAGTAGGTTAAATTAAAAAACTGAACTACAATGGTAGAAAATAAAGTTAGGGTGTAGCCCCAAACCCTAGTCCATTGAAGACTAAACAATAATTTCCAGATGTCCACGCTCTCAATCATAAGCCCTAAATTGAGGTAAGCTAACTAGCAGCTATGCCTTAAAGCCTATACATGGTCCTCTGCTCATGGGAATGATTAAGTGACCAATCAAATGAGCATATTAGTATGCTTTGTTCTGAGTAAGCTAAGTTACTACCTCAATAGGAATCACAAGCATAAGAAGTCCTAGCATAATGTGGAAATCATAATAGCATATATGAAGTATATACCATATAAATAGATATACAAGCTCTATTGTGGTCATCTAATGCGTCAAAACATCATACCAAACATGATTAAGATAATTCAAGACTCATTATGCTTATTAATATAACATAAACATCATTACTAACAACATATAATTAAGTAAGCAAGTTATTTGAACAACTTATTAGGGCTTCTACCATCCATTCACAAAGTTTTCCATTGGATCAATTTTCCAACTTACATAATTAATTATGTTATTTATTTAAAATTATTATTTTTCTTATAATTATTTTCTTTTTTATTTTTCTATTCTTCCACATCCTTATTCTAATTCTTATCGAGCAATGAACTATGCTCCACCCAGTCTCACACACTACGAAATTCAATCAAAATAAGAGTATATAAAGTTCGACCGGAGCCAATTAAACACAAATGGACATAAATTTTTGTTGAATCCAAAAACAACCTAGATTACTAGACCCTTTAGCACTAATACTCCTTAATACATCATCAATGTGTAGAGTAGGTAAGGCATTGGGATCTACTAGGACCCCAACATAAGGAAAAGCCTAAATGTACCAATTAATGCCTGAAGGGAGACTAACCTCTGGTGTCTAATCAAGGATCAGGTAACCCAAACCCATACACATCTAAATCATCTCCGACTTCAAGTATTAGTACTCTATTTTCCAAGGTTATGTGATCGTATAAGGCCTATTCAATATCTAAGTAACATATACACATTCTCATTCCATCTTAACCATTTTTTACCCTCCAACCATATGGTGGGATGTCAATTAGTGCTTAATAAATATTGATAAATCCATTACGATAATCCATTTTGGGTCAATAATCCATATTAGATTACCCTATTTGAAGTCATAACATACTTATTCAAGTTTTTTCCACTAAAAACTTCCCAACATCTTTTTGAGAATGCCATGAATTATGATCCATTTAATCTATCTAGTAGGTTATTCAGTCCATGCCAAAAATGCATTTCCATAATTAAATAAACATATAATAGAATTGGGCATAGTATCATTACATATCTTGTCCAAAAGATTAAAATAACACTGTCTAGCTAAACTAGTAGATTGGTTTAGGCCAATCAATCAATCGGTTTGGCTTAGTTAAACCTAAGGTTTTCTCAAAACGTTTGGTTGGTTTAGATATACCTATCAACTATTTAGAGACCATTTAATTGGTTCTACCAAACTAGTCAAAAGGTTTAAGTAGAGAGAAACCAAGGTCACCACAGGCCAAATGGTCGAACAATTTGGGCCAACCATTGGACTACTTTAAAGACCTATTGATTAGTTTGGCCTAATTATTTGATTGGTTTTATCCCAAACAACATAAATAGATATTTTTCATGCTAATCTCACACTAAAATCCTACCACTTCCCAACAAAAACATATCATAGCAACATGCCAATATTTAACAAGCTAGTAAACTATATCATGCTTCACATTCAAGTAAAGTAACCTTATTTTCTCTAAAATCATGCAATTTTTTTCTCATGATTCCCAAGTAATTTCATATGAATCAGTTAGAAGATAAAATCTCATGCATTCATATAAATTTAAGATTTTACATAATACATCACATCACATACTTATTCAGGCCACATTTTAGAGCAAAATTTTCCACTAATGAGGGAAAAAATTGAAGCTAAAGGAATTCAACTCTCAAAACCTTTAAAAAATAGAACTCATAAGTCATTGAATAAAATTAATAAATCCAAGAAATGAATTATAAAAGAACACAACCATATCACACCCAAGAGAAAATAGAGAGTGATTTATCTAAAAACAACTCAGGTTCCTCCTAAATCAAACTCTTTCTTGCTTATGGATAAAAAAAGGGAGGAGCTAGATAAAGGATTATAAGAGTGGAAATAATTCGAATGTAAGCTCAAAGTGGAGAGGAGAGAGCATAAGTGCTAGAGAGGTGAGATATTTTGGAGGTTAAGAGAAAAGTAAGACGAAGGGGTGATTAGGGTTTTTTTATAATGAAAGAATTGATTAAGGAATTAGTGGGGTTATATAATAGATTAAAAAACCTAATTTTAATATTTAAATCTTATTTGAATATGTAGGTTTATCAATAATAGTCTTACTTATATTTCAAGGCTCAAATGTTTTTTTTAAAGATTTTTGGTTAGAATACTAAACACAAGAAGAGTAGATGAAGATCATACTGGGAAGGAATCTCCCAACTGGTTATGGATAATATGGAAATTAAAGCATGCTTCAGGAGGTGTGTTGAGGTGAGGGGTGGAAGAAGACAAGAATGAGGTCATCGTTTCCCTCAATTATAAAATTAATCCCTCAAACATGTTTGAGGTAGCAACTAAACTAAAATAAATGATAAAAAGGGTTACGAATCACTCAAAAAAAGTTAGAAGTTAGATTATTAAGGTTCCATTTTGATACAAGAACTTTTCTAGAAAAATTAAGCTTTAAAAAATACTCATCACGACGAATCAGTCAATCAATTTAGCCTACTAGTCAATTATTTTAATGATTAGTCGATCGGTTCCCCAAGCTAATAGATCAATTTGGTTAAATAAAACCCTTAGCTGAAACGAAAAAGTATTTGATTAGTTCATAGAACTAGTTGAGTGATTCACCTAAAAACTTATTTTATTCAGTTTCCCAAACTTTATTCAAATCCATCATTACCTCAAACCTAATTATAGTTCCAAATCAAGATCATATATTATCAAGTTTTATTAAACACATTAAATTTCACTTTAATAATTCTTACAAAAATGTGGGTTATTAAACACTACCCCCTTATAGAGGCTGCATCCCTAAAGCCTACTATTTACAACTAGACATATTATATAATACATTATAATTCACACAATACATTCAATAAGGAGAAATGGGTTACAACCCCCTTAAAATAAAATATCACACCAATAGATATCACACTAGGAGAAAAAATCTTGATACTTTGCTTGAACTTCCTCACTTTCCCAAGTGGCCAACTCAGTACTATGCCATGACCAAAGTATCTTTACTAGTGCATACATCTTTGTGCATGCCACTCAGGTCTTAGTATCTAAAATTCTTATTATCGATTCTTCGTATGTTAAAGACTTATAAAGCTCTAACGAATCTAGCTAGATGACGTCCAAAGAATGTGCTATGTACTTTCTCAACTTGGACATGTGGAAGACATTGTGCACACACGATAATTTCATTGGTAAGGAAAAATGATAAGTGACCTTTCTAACTCAATCTATGATCTCATACAACCGATATATCTTGAATTGAGCTTACCCTTCCTATCAAACCTCATTACACCCTTAGTGGGAGAGACCCTTAATGGGACTTTATCCCCTACCTAGTAACCATCGGTCCATCCTCCAAAATATTTGTAGCCCTTCTGATGTGCTATCATATGCACAAAAAATTTAATAAATAAATCCTAAATTCCAAATACAAGGTAGATGGCAAGAAGGAGTTAAACCCATAAAAAATGGTGTATAATTAGTAACTCTGTAATCAATGTTAAAACCCTGATTATGCAATAACATTAATTTCTATCACGAAGTTCTATACTATGGATAAATAATAAAATAATTTACTCACTAATTAATAAATAAGGATAGGAAGATATTGATTATGGTATTAGGATATCAAATAATCACGGAGAAAAGAATTATTCTAAATGATCTAATGTTGACCTATAGAAACTCATGATAAGTGATCTCTTTGCTTTCTTTTAATTCTAATAAATTGATTAAGCTCTCAATTTATCATCTAACCACTTAATAACCTAGGTTAAGAATGCTTAATGCAATTAATGGCAGCATTACGAATGGAAAGCTGTCAACTACTACCATAATCACATAAGCTTGGATCATTTAATTGTACGAATTAATAGACAAGATTATTGATTAACCTTTTGCTACTTTGAAAATGTTAATTAATAATTACGTATTAATTCCATTATCCTAGCATTGATTAAGATCTAAACTAAATAGGTGAACAATCTAATTAGTTTAAATTTTTAACATATGATACGAGATCATTCGATTCCATCCATTAGTTCAATTAAATTTCATTAAGAATAATAAATTCAAATTACATTGTCATATACGAAATCCTAATTCCATCATCAAATCCTCCTATCCTATGCTATCTACGCTACTATCTTCATAATTGCAACAACACACAATTAAATGCCGTAATTTATAATTAACATCAATGATTACTGATAAATTAACAATGAAACACTAAAAGTAAGAGAAAAAATAATGCAGTGAAGAGAATTTACTTGCATTCAATAAAAAATAAGAACTTTTAATTAAGAGAGGAATGGAGAAGAACTTATCAACTTGAATTGTAGAGTGTTAATTGTTCAATTAAATACAATGGAGAGAAAGAGAATTGGAATTGTGAAGTACATGTGTTTTCTAGAAAATATAGAGAAAAAGAGAGAATTTAACTCTTAAATTATTGAAAACCAAATTCCCTAAATGTTTTGAAATGCCAGAAATATATCAAGAAAAAGTCCACGTGAGCAGTTATAGAATTTTAGAAAAACAAGGTCAGTGTTTAGGAAGCACGCGACTCTAGTGTTTTTTCCTAAACTCTTTTTTAACTTCTAAATTGAAAAATTGAGATTTTATTTTTTGATAGAAAAACATGGCCCATGTTTTAAAAACACAGGGCCATCCTTTTCTTATTCCTTCAATATGTCTATGAAATTTCAACACAAGCTTCCCTTTGATGTATATTCTTCATTTTTGTTCTTTTCTTCCATTGATTCCATATCTCTTGATTTGTTCTTTGCTTCATTTCCTCTTAACTTTATTTTTCCTTTGGATTTCTTGATTTTTATCTTTACCTACAAAATCTATCTAAAAGAGAAAAACTAGAGAAAAGAATAAATCTTATAAAAATAATGAGGAATAAATGACATTTTTACTTAGGATAATATCATATAAATCCCATATATCGCCTTCTGTGGATCTTGGGCCACTCTTATCCTCTCCTGAATCCATTAGATCTACTTTATTGTCACCTTGATCATCCCTGGTCCTAACATAATCATCTCACTGATATCACTCCAACATAAGGGTCTACAACCCTACCTTCTATATAGGGCCTCAATAAGTGCCATCTTGATACTTGCATGGTAAATATTGTTATAGGAGAACTTGATCAAGTCTAGGCAGTCCTCCCAACTACCCCCAAAATCTAACACACATGCTTGAATCATGTTGTCTAATGTATGAATGGTTTTCTCTATCATCTGACCATCCATGGCTAAGTGAAAAGTGGTACTCAACTTTAGTTGAGTCCCAAAAGAATTTTTCTAGTTTTTCTAATTATATGATAAAAATCTAGAATCTCATTTTGACATGAATATCTAGGGACCCCATATAGTTACAGAGCATGCTTTTAATAAGCATTGACTAATTTCTTTATACTCCATGTTGTCTTTATTGTTATGAACACTGCTGAGTTAGTTAGAAAATCCATAATAACCTATATGAAATTGCAACCACTAAGGGTCCTCATAAGAACCATCAAAAGGTTTATAGAGATTTTATTACACTTCCCCTTTGGAACTTCTATTTGGTGTACCAACACAACTGGTCTTTTTAGCCTCATAGCTTAATCAACCTTTTTTTTTATAATGACAAACTCAATTATGAATTTGAATTATCTTATTAAGTGTGCATAAATATCATAGCAAAAACTAAAGTATTCAAACTTAACTAAGTCATGGAGTGCTAAGGAAATAAAGTTTACAAATCATATCTCAAGCAAAAGTCAAAGATAAACAAGGATAGAAACATAATACTTTTGATTGAACAACTGCAATTTCATATGTGGAACATACAAATAATGAAGGGATAAGCGAGTTTGCTCAAAGAAAATAAGACTCAAGCTTCAAAGAGTTTATTAAAATCTTAGATTTTGTGCATATTTGATTTACACATTGACCACTTATATTTTTTAATGATTTCATATTTATAATCACATTCAAAAATAATTTTGAAAGATCTTAAAGTATTTTCATGCATCAAAAATATTTTCAAGTATTTGTGCAAAAGGTTGTCTTAAATTGATTTTATTTTAAGTAGTTTTTCTTATGATCTAATTTGTAAAATTCACCATAAATTACATAAACATTATTGTTGGGCGACTAATATTTTTTGCAAATATTATGATGTCTACTCTTCAGGAAAAAAGGGTGACATATAATTTTTATTTCTATAGCTCAAGATATGGTATTTTTTGTTAAGGTGTGTAGTGCTAAAAATAGTTCCACAAGTTGACTGGTTTGTCAAAACTAGTTAGCTGGTCCGTTAAAACAAGTTGACTAGTTTGAATTTTGATTGACCAGTCTAGTCATTTCTGAGATTTTATTCCCATAGTAATTCAATTATTAGAGTACTTTTTACACCCAACGACTAGTGCTAATTTTTTCCTTCTTTTAGAACTATAAATAATAGCTGTTAGACTTTAATAAAAAAAAATCAAGCTAGCAAAAATCTTCTAAAATCAACCTTTTTTTTACATCTTGTAAAAAATCAAAGAGATTTTTGAATTTACACTTTCAAATTTAAATCAAAGTTCTCTTGGGCTCAATTTGTTTTTCATATTTAGCTTAAGTACAGATGCGCTTGTAATTATTATCTATCTATCTTGATAAAAATCTTCACAAGTTAGTGCTCACTTTTTTATGCTATCTAATGAATATTTTTATTGTATTCATTCAAACTCATCATCTCAAACTCAAATGAAGATTCTTGTGTTGTCTAGCATTCCTAAAAGATGTTATTATGATTTTAGTCTCATAAACAAATATATCATAATAAGGTAAAGTGTAAATCATCCCCTAGAGGGTCATTGAGATCATAGGCTTATAAACTAAAAGAGGAGTGATCATCATCAAACATCCACTATAAATAAAGAGAGATTCAAATTCATATGGAAAAAGCTTTTGGTAGTGGATATAGGTAAAATTTGTAGAGTTTCTTGAATAGCTATAAATAGTGTGTTTATTTTTTGCCATCCTTCTACTTATTTCTCACAAAATTTTAATTTCACATTATTGTTACAAAATACTCTATTCACTCCCTCTAGAGTAGCTATACAATCTTTCAATTTTATTAAAGCTTGGAGCTTCTTCAAATTAATTTATTAATCAAAATATTAAGATCCTCAGATATGATCAACTTCATAAGTGAAGACATAACACCTTTAAATTCTCCATTTTTCATTGAAAAAAATTGGGCTTTGGAAAATGGTGATTAGGTGCTTCTTTAATGCACAAAATCATTATTTGTGGTTCATCATTTATCATGGTCCAACCAAGATTCAAAAATCCACCATCAATAGATTAATTGATAAATTATGTGAAGAATGGACGGATCTCGTTAAACAAAGGGTCACCTTGAATGATAAAGCTACCTTGGTGCTCCATTATGGCCTTGGAGAAAATATATTAGACCACATCCTAGAATGCACCTCTGCTAGAGAAATTTGGGAAATAATGAATATCACTTATGGTGGTAATTAGAAAGAAGAAATTCTGCATCATTGTTTCATCTCTATAAATGATGGTATTTCAAATAAAAAGGATGAGGAAACTAATTTCTCAACTAACTTTATAATTAATTTGTATGATATTGATGATCATTTCTTAAATCATTTTTTACTAAAGGATTGTCAAAATTTGAGTTAATTTTTTTTACCATTTATTATCAAAGCATGTAAAATTTAAGAATGAAAATGAATAGTTTGAATATACGGTTAAAAGCTTTAAAATAAATTGTATGAAAAACAAGAAATGATTGAAATTTATTCTTTAATAGCTGTGAAAATCTTTGAAACAAACTTCATCATTATAAAATAAGGCTTTCTTTCCAATTTTTTAAAAATGTTTTGGATTATAAAGAATTGTATTGTTATTGATAATTCATCAACGACCAACCCCTATGACCCCAAAAAGATATGGGTACCAAAATTATGTATTTGAAATTTTTTTATAACAAATATTAAAAAGAGGAGGAAGTGCTTGAAGGGTCAAATAAAAATTTTAACATCAAAGCCTCTTCGACCTCTCTATAAAAGAAAGAGGAGTACATGTGAATTTTGCTAATTCAAAGTTAGCATTCTCTCTTTTTATATTAAACTTTCTTTAATGTGAAATATTTCTTGAGTAGATGATAAACATGTTTGCTCAAAAGTCATAGCTAAACTTAACTTTTGAAAATTATACATTATTTACTCTTTAAATGTCATTGTTTGATGCATGAAAGTGATCTTAAAATCATGTTTCGATAGACTAGATAGATGGTGATTTGATTATGAATTAACCTAATCAATTTGTGCTTAAGCCAAGTTTATAATGCATGTTTAAATTCATAAGTTTATTATCTTTCATGCTTATAATAAGTGTTTATGGCTTGAAGAGACAAATTAACTAGTGGAAAAGCCAATTGATGCATTAAAGGGATTGGTCAAAGTGCCCCCTTGAAACCTATCAATGGGTGTGAGCTTTGTTTTTCAAAATAGGGCAAGAATAGTCGATGTGTTTGTCAAATAGGTCAAGTTAGTCTAGGGTATATCAATTTTTTTTAACAAAATATTCGACATTGCTTTACTTTCCTTCAATAGCCCGCTTGAACCAAATTTACGTTGCTATACTCCTCTACTCAATTCCTATTCATTTTATCCACCAAATCATATAAATTTCACCTTACCTTGGAATACAACCTTAAAAACCATTTCTTTCCATCTATTTCTAAGTAATAAAATGGTTGAGCATCTTTAAGTAAAACAAACTCATCATTTGATGTTGCATATACATTGATGTTTGAATCAATAAATTTGATTTATTGTTTATGCAACATCTATATGAATCTTGCATGTTCTCACTAATCATTCTCGAAATTCCTCACTATCAAGAGTTAGTCAATCTCTTCTAGAACATCCTACCCTTTGATAAAAGCACCCTAGTGATAACTTTCTATGATAGAAGGGTTGAGATACACTTGAATAACACTAGGAAAGTTGAGGTTCTTGGGATTCCTTGGGAAGAACATAATTAAGGGAAAAATTCATTAATTTTGACATTGGTTACAACATTATCAAGATTCCCTTTTACCAAAATTTCTTTAATCTTCACATCTGTTCACTCTTTGAGCTCTATAATCCTATCTACTTTGATATTATTGACTTCTATGAGAATTTGATTGTTTCTACAAATGATTCTAATGTAGGAGCATCTCAAGCTTAATCTCAAACTTACTCCTCTAAGGATGAAGAACAAGAATTAGCATACTTAGAAGTGGAACCCATTGTTCTTGGAAATCCTAATGCTTCTAATACTTTATTAAGTAACTCTTGCTGGTATTATATATGTTTGTAATAAGTTTAAACCATTAAAGATATTTGATGTACAAGACGTTGGCATTACAAGAATTACCAAGTTGCATGGAATACAAGGCTACAAGACATAAATTTTGATTACATATGTTAATTTAATGAATTACATATTTAGAGTTTGTGTAGCTCTATTATCTTATTGTATACTTTTTAATGCTTGTAAAATTTCATTGTAATTAATATATATATATATATATATATAATAGTTTCATGTATAGGGTTCACTTTTGGTAATAAGGCTGGGTTCTATGGGAGTATTAATGAGAGGCCTACAGTGTGTGTGTGTGTGTGTGTGTGTGTGTGTGTATGCCATTGTACATTGATCATCATTGAATGAATGAAGCATAATTCAAATTTGAAATCGATACAAAGAGATTGTGTTTGATATTCTTCTTCTCTTCTTTTTCAAGTAAGGGTCTTAGAGAGTTGTAGAGTGTTCTTTAGAAAAATAGAAGATTTCTAAATAGATCGTAATTGAACTTGGAGTAGATTAATACCAAAATCGAACAGAAGCTATCAAGTTCTACATAATTGAATCAAAATTCAAGTGATCTTGTCAAGACTTTTGCAACATGTGAACCAAAAGAAAAGTTCCTAGTTTTTAGAAGATTTTTTTTATGACATTCCCCATAAAATTTGGTATCAAAGTATGCTATTAGGAGTCAACAAAACAAGTGCAAGTTCAACACAAGATTTTGTTTACAACAAACATCACCATTAAAGTTCTAGTAAGATTCTTGAATCTTCTTGATTGAATTCTTTGGATTGAGATGAATGCCTTTTAAATCTTGAAAGAATATGCATGTTTCTATGTGTTATTAAGTTATTCTTGCATGAATCTTGAAAGTAAATTGAAGGAAAAAGTAAAAGAAATTTGACACAAAGATAAGAAGTTTTAATGTCGAAAGAGTGCAATATTTTTGTGTGTGTAGTGTGTGTCTTCTTTTAAAATTTATAACATTTAGGATTTCTATGAAGGTTTTCATGTTAAATGTGTATTTTATGATGTTTGATCATGTGTGGTGATCACAACTTAGCATTAGATTCTACAAGTGTAGTTTTTAGTGAAACCTTACATGGTTGATGTTGAGTTAATCAAGTAGTGTGTGTGTTTTTATTAGTTTTTATTCATATGTTTTGAGCTGGTGTGTTTTAATATAGTATCTAATCATTGAGTAGAATTAATGCATATTGGAATGTTTCCTTTACTTTCATAAAATTACACTCGAAAGATTCAAATACATGCATAAACTTTTGTGAAGGTTTTTGAATTAATTTTTTTATTATAAACTTGTCGAATCCTATATCAAGAACTTAGCAAGATAAGTGTCAAGTGTACTCATTTTGTTGTGTGACTAGTGTACTTAATTTCTTATTGTGCATTTAATTCATTGGACTTAAAATCTTGTGCAAGAATCAAGTAAGAATTATAGGGTTGTATTTAGTTGATTTGGTTTCATCAACTAAAAACCCTAAGTGGAACTCGAGTGTGATTTAGTGTAGTGGCAATGAAAACATGAAGAGGGAATAAAATTTCCAAAACATGGTTTAAGCTATCAAAAAAAATCTTGATGCCACTAGTGTTCAAATTTGGAAAATTCCTATAACACAAACCCAAATACAAAGTTTAGAATCTTAATTTGTTGAACAAGAATCAATCAAAAACATCCAAGAACAAAGAGAGTTCTATAGGGACAAAATGAGGAGTGCTATAAAATCAACCAATTGAGGTAGGGGAAGGTATCTAGACTCATGAGTAGACCATGATGAACATATATTAGGGAGTGGAAGTAACCGGATGTTCCATGACCATCAACCAAATTATTGTAAAAAAGAAGATAAAGACATTAAACTTGATCCTCATTATTTTGATGGTAAGTTTTAAGTAGAATATTTCTTGAGTGGTTAAATGAGGTGGAGGCTATATTTGAATCCACAGATTGTCATGATGAGAAAAAATGTAAACTTGTTACTCTTAAGTTTAAGAAGTTTGCTAAGATATAGTATGATAATTTCAAGAGGACTAGGGAAAGAGAAGGTAAATAAAAAAAATAAATCTTAGGATAATCTTAAGAAGAATTTGAGGAAGAAATTTATACCTAAAGAGTATGAACAAGATAATTATATTAGATTGACTACTCGTAGACAAGGACTTCTAAATGTTGAAGAATATGATTAGGACATTGAAATATTAGCACTTATATGTGATATTAATGAGAAAAAGGAACAAACACATGCTAGATTTTTAGGGGGCCTTAACATGATGATTCAAGATAAAGTTGAGACTTTTCTATATGATTACCTTGATGACATGATTAATCCATCCTTAGTATTTGAAAAAAAATTAAGTCTAATAATCCTCATGCTAAGCAAAGTACTTCATTTACAAAGTAATACTTAAGTACTCAAGCTACAAAGTATGGAGTGGGTACTTCATCTTCTACATGTATAGATAAAAAGAAAGGAAATACTTGAGAGGATAAGGGAAAGAATAAAGTAAATGAAGTCTCTCTAAGCTAATTTTTAAAATGCTGAATATTTGGACACTTTGCTCACAAACGTCCTAATAAAGGAGTATTGTCAATATAAGAAATCAAAGCTATGGAGACTAGTGAAGAAGATACTGAGTTTGAGCCAATTGAAGAAATTTCTAGTTAATCAGATGAAGATGAAAATGCTTATTATTTATTGGAAAGAGTAATTCAAGTGCATGCTAGTGAGCAACCTAATCAAAGAGAAAAGATATTCAAGACCAAAGGAAGAGTGTGAGACACAGTTTGTCAAGTTATCATTGATAGTAGATCTTATACAAATGTAACCAATGAGGGGATGGTGAAATATTTTGGATTGAAGAATACACCACATCAAAATCCTTATTCTCTTTAATGGTTAAACAAGGACAAGGGATTCAAGGTAACAAAACAAACATTAATCTTATTTAGAATTAGAAATTATCATGATGATACACTATGTGATGTTTTAAATATGGATGTATGTGGAATCTGTTAGGTCAGCTATGGAAGTATGATAGAAATGCTATTCATAATGGTAATAATAATGAATATCTAGTTGAGAAGGATAAGAAAAAGCATAAACTTAAACCTTATAAATTCGATAATGAGAGCATAGTTGAGAATAAAGAGAATATATTCTTACATAAAAAGGCCATGATCAAATGTATTAAATAAGAAGGAAGTTTCTCTGCAATGATTATGAAGGAATCCCTACAAAAGTATAAAAATTACAATAATCCCCAATTAAACTAACTTATTAATGAATATCATGATGTTTTTCTTGATGAATTAACCCCTAGATTTCCACTAAGGGAGGAATAGAATATGCCATATATTTAATACATGGTGTGGCCGATGCAGGAGCATCCAATACACATAATGATTGTCATATTTATACTAATCCTCAAGGTTAGGAAGATGATTTAGCTTTCTTAATGTTGGATCCTATCATGTTAAATATTCTTGATAATTCTTATATGTTTGACATTGAAAAACATTCAAGTTATTCTTGTAGGTATGTCACATATTTGCAAGAAGATAATGTTTATACACATTGATGTGTACAAGTATTCCAAAGCATGAAAGACTATGATATACATTGGATGATACATTACAAAAAGAATATGAAGTGATGATATTCATTATTTGTTTTAACTTGTTGTAAACCCTAACCCTAAGTGTATTTTATGTAAGTTAGGGTATTGCTATAATTTCATGTATGTATCTTAGTTAATTGTATAGCTTTGTAATAGTAATCCTTAGTATCATTTAACCAATGACATTATGCTTTGGATTAAGGTTAATATGGGCTTAATTCAAGCATGATTAATGGGATGCATTAAGTAGGAATAATCGGTTGGTTAGGCTAGCTCACCACCGACTCTTCCTTCCCTTATATAAACCATCTTGTGCGCATGATTGTATGCAGATTTGAATGAGAATTTTTTTATCAAACATTGAGCAGAGTTAGCTAAAGTCTAATCCTTCCTCAAACTATCTTCAACCACGACATATTTGAAGGTCTTACAAATCTGTCGAAACACTTCAACTTGTATCATCAAGTTCTTTGCCTATAATCCATCAATTCACTTTGTTTCTTTTGCATTAGATCGTGGGTGAAAGCTTATAATACAAATTTGATACAACCTTCCATTACTTTGATAAAAGCCACATGAGTGGCTTTACCTAATCAACTTGCATATCATTTTAATTCAAAGGAGGCTAAGGAATTAGAAAAAAAATACAACAACCCATAGGAAAAGGGTGTGTGAGAGAAAGCATGAGTCCATGTTATGTATTTACATTACTTTTTCCTAAAGGATATATTTTATCTAGAATATCCATGATATTAGTTATGTAGGATGTTAGATTATTTTGTTTGGAAATGTTAAAGGAATTATATGCTAAAGATGAAGATTTGTTTTTACATCTATAATGCATGTAAAAATAATAATAGTTATGGTAAATACATGCTACAAGAGGACTTTTTTTTCAAACTTAATTATACCTTATTCTAGTGTACGTATTTACTTACTAAGAAAGTACATGAGGGGGTATAGCTAGTCATTTTGGTATTCATAAATCCATGGAAATATTAAAAGAAAACTTCTACTAGCCATGAATAATAAAATTAGTACAATATATCATTGAAAGATGTGTGATTTGTTAATAGAGTAAAAGATTCTTCAATGAAGATTTGTAAACTACTTTGCCCATTCCTAATCAATCTTATAAAAGTGTTGGTATGGATTTTATCTTCGGCTTACTAAAGACACAAAGGGGATATAATTCTATTCTATTGGTTGTAGATAGGTTCTCTAAAATGGCATATTTCATACCTTGTAATAAAACTAATAATATAACTCATGTAGAAGATTTATATTTCTAATAGATAGTAAGGTTACATGGATTTTCCAAAAGTATAGTGTCGGATAGAGATGCTAAATTTTGTAGCTACTTTTGGAAGACACTTATGTTAGGTACTAAGCTATTATTTAGTACTTCTCATCATCCAAAAACAGATGTTCAAACCGAAGTGACTAATAGAATATTAGGAACATTACAAAGAGTATTAGTCAATAAGAATACTAAGGATCGAGATATAAAACTTGCACATGCTGAATTTGCTTACAATAGGAGCCCTTATAGTAAAACTTATACAAATCCTTTTAAAGTTGTCTTTGGGGTTAATCCTTATTTTTCTGTTGATATCTTGTCATTAAAAGAAGAGATATTAATAATTATGATGTGAAATAAAGAATCTAATTCTTTAAAATACTACATGAACAAATTAAAACAACATAGAAAAATCTAATGCCAAATACCAAACTCAAGCAAACAAAAATTGAATTTAATAAGTGTTTTCACTAGGAGATTTGGTATGGTTGCATTTAAGAAATGAATTATGTCCAAACTTAAGAAAAAGAATTATTCTAAATGGTGATGGGCCATTTAGAATATTAAGAAAATCTGGAAATAATGCATATGAACTAGAATTACCTAAACACTATGAAGGAGTTACAAGGACTTTCAACATTGGTAATTTATCTCCTTACTATAGTGATGCTAATTTGAGGATAAATTCTTATTTATAAGAGGAGAATGATGTAGGGGAATCTCAAGGTCAATATCATTCTTACTCTTCTAAGGATGAAGAATAAGAATTAGTATACTTAGAGGTGGAATCCATTATTCTTGAAAATCCTAATGCTTCTATTGCTTTGTAAAGTAACTCTTGTAGGTATTATATATGTTTGTAAAAATTATACACTATTAAAGTTATTTGACGTAAAATACATTGGTATTACAAGGATTACAAATTTGCATGGAAGATAAGGCTACGAGACATAAATTTTGATTACATATGTTGATTCAATGTATTACATATTTTTAGTTTGTGTAGCTTTGTTATCTTATTATATACTTTGTAATGCTTATAAATTGTCATTATAATTAATAGATACATACTAGCGACATGTATACGGTTCACTTTTTTTTTAATTAGGCTAGGTTATATGGTCTTACTAATGAAATGGTTGCATGTGTACATGTATATATATACACACACCCCCTTTTATGCATGAAATGAATGAAGTATAGTTTGTTTTTGAAATTGACAGAAATTGAGTGTTTTTTATCTTTTTCTTCTCTTCTCCTTCAAGTAAGGGTCTTATAGAGTTTTAGAGTGTTATTTATAGAAATATAAGATTTATCTATAGTAGGTAATTGATATTAGAGTAGATCAACACCAAAATCCAACCGGAGCTATCATTTTCTACATAATCAAATTGAAATTTAAGTGATCTTGTGGAGGCTTTGCAAAATATGAACCAAAATAAAAGTTCTTTCTTTGTAGAAGATTGTTTGTTGATGATCTTCCACATCAGGTTCGACTATCATAATCTAATTCCTTAGTGTTCCCATTTGAGTTGATGAGACTAGACGTGTTAGGAGTCTAGGCATTTAAGTGGTAAAATCTTATGGGCATTACATTCAAGAATTGGATAATCATAAGGACGCATGACATGGTTATGTAAGATGACTAGGCATCATTATGTGATTCAAGGCACCATTAGCTCTTATTTTCTATAACCCTATAAGAGAGTATTGCATTATTTTATTAACACTATTTTATTTCCTCATATGACATTTAGAGATGATATGATTTCATAGAAATTGGTATGAGGTTGGCCACATCTTATCAAGGTTTTCCACGTTCTTCAAGATTGACATATCTCAAATATGGCATATATGGAGAGTCACACACACTTCTTTAGGGTATAATTCTCTCATCATAAGGATCTTGGAGGATTTATAAGTCTTATTTAAATATTTAAATTCCATTCCTGTCCATTTCAAAAATAAATTAGATATCTTTGATAATAGGATATGAGTTGAGCAAAGATTGTGGAAGCCGCATACTTACTACGAAGGCAAAAGCTTCATTGAAATGCACTAGTAAGATACAAGATACTTAGACTTATCATGCTCATGATATAGATGATCAGGATATCCCTTCTATTACTCATGATCCACTTGCTACACATCCCACAATTTTGCTTACTATATCATATACTTCATCCATATCCACTACTCTCCTCCATCAACCCCTTAGAGTAGAGCTATAGTTTAAGGTACGTAAGACTTGATTATCAAAGGCTTTTAGATAGTTCACTAGAGATTTACATATATAGATTATATAAAAGCTAGATCATGGTATCAGGATTTTTGGTCTTAAGAAACTTGTTCATTTCATGCACCCAACTACCTCTTTTGAGGCTTTATTAGGTTTATAAACTCATGTGTGTGCTCCTATAGTTGCTACTATCATAAATCTTCAAAGACGATGAAAATTGGTGTGAAATGAATTAAATCTAGAGACTGTTTGGCTTATTTTCAAAATATGGATTAGAAAATTCAACAAAGAACTCAAAGAATTCAAAAAGAATAAAAGAAACCTATTTGAATGTCACAAATTTAAGATTATTCCAAATGGTCTTAGAATGGGTATTCAATCATAATGAGATAATTAAACAAGTATTTACTTGTGTTATATTTCAATATAAAAAATTATCCAATGTATTATAAGGGATGTCAACACTGAATATTATGCAGAGGTTATAACATTGCTAATAAGCACACTAGTTTTGCCATATGACATACAAATGACTAACTAGCACATAATAAGTATTATAATATATTTATATCATATATAATACATGGCTCCACGGTACTATTACAAAAACAATAAGCTAAGATTATATGAAAACAATTTACAAGAATCCAAATCAAAATAATGATGTTGACTTTGAAAGGTTAACTAGGCCTTTTTGACTAAGAATTTCATGCACAACATAGCTTCTTTTGCAATAGCTTGTACCATGTGGAAATCATAAATATCTTGACTTCTTATATGATTTGATCATCTTCCTACAAATATTTTACATACTTGCAATAATGACATAAGGAAATATCATTAAAGTTAGGCAAAGAATTATCATCAAAGAAAAATAATGAAATTGGCTCAAAAATAAGTATGACAAATCACTACCTTCAAGATCATCTCTGGATGCTCCTATATCAGCTAAAACATATAATTAGGCATAAGATACATCTAAAACTCAACAATCTACTATATTTTAGGGTGACATGGTTACTTCTATTGTCACTACTAGTGATTAGGGTGTCAAGGTTTATGAAACTAAGGAGACTGTCCCTTCACTCAATAATAAGGATCTAGAGTGAGCATTGGGCACTTGAGATGGTGTTAATCCTAAATTGGATAATGTAAATACTAATAACTTAGAGGATAACTATTATATGATTATATTTTCTCAAATATAAACTTTCTTATGATTTATCTCACCACTCTTTCTCACCCATCTAGATCCACCCTTTTGTGGCTAGCCTTAAATCTACATCTAGTTAAGATTTAGGTATCGTTGGTTCTCATCAGAGTTTTATTTTGATGATATTTTTTTTAGTTATACACATGCTCTCATTTTCATCACTATGTGATCTATGTTGTTATACCTTCATAAAATAAAATTTTCCAATACTCATATATCAAATTATTTTTGGCTCAATTTGGTTTATTAATTGACCTTTATTTAATTTATTCATGCCCTAATAGATTGAAGAATATTACCAATATGCTATAATGCACACTTAATGTGCTTATGCATATGACACACTTTCATGTTTCTTGATGATTTATTTGACACATGAATAAGTTAACTAATATAATGATATCTCTCATGCAAGTATGGTTTCAATGTTACATTTTGAGAAATTGATTGAAATATTATATCATTCAGAAAATTCTTCACTTGATTTTGCTTTAAAAACATACTCATCAAAATATTTGAGAAATTGCTACACTTAGTAAGAAGTTCCATCATCATGATACTTATACTTTCCTATGATCATATTATCTTGATAAGTATTAAATCCGTTAGGAAAGGAGAGTTTCTTTATTACACTTGAGTATAGGTTACAAATTGAATGGAATTTGCAATTTACACATTAAATATACTCTTGTGATTCCATCATAACCATTTAGCATTAGAGATATTTGAGAAACTTTAGGAGAAGAGTTATACCTTACTTACTTTGGTTATCCATATCTTGTAAACTCAAACCAAGAAACTTGACATGCTTAAACAAGTTTTTTTTATAGGTTGTTTACCCCAATACCTAAACAAGTATAACTTATATATTTAAGGGGATACTTTGCGTTTTTCTCACTAGGTATACTCACTTGTGCACATAATATTATTCCAAGATTCTCTAGATTCAATGTTTATTTATGATAGATTAGGACACCTCATGCCTTACTTTGCTTCATCTTTCTAAGCATGCTTATATTTGATCACTATTCAGAATTGAGTATATTTGTGATGAATTGATATATATGAGACTTCAGCATTGTTATAGCTTACAATTAAATATACAATATTAGAAATTGTCTCTTTTCATAAGTGATGTGACTTTAAGTGTTATATTTCCTCCACTCACTCTCTTTTATGATTGTCTAAAATATCTAAAATGATGAGAGTTTGTATAATATATGCTATTATAGGTACCATATGTTGTATCATATTAACCAATTTGGGTAATCTAGTATATTTATGTAAGGGATTTGGATATGGTGACCTTGAACTTATATATTCCTCTCACATGACTCTGTGAATTGCATGATGAAATATCCATTAAGAAATATATTCTCTCCACCTTAATTTTAAAGTTCCATTACAACCTTGGTTCTTATGTGTGGACTTGTCTTTAAATTATTTGACAGATGCATTTCACATTTCTCTATTGATAAAAAAAAAGCCTAATTTTGGACTTATGTGATACATAAACCTCTTTTTATATCTAATCAACCATTTCGTGAATATGTATGATTTTAGAATCATTATGCTATTATATGCTTCCAGTTTGATATCTTTAACTAAGACATGGTTTGACTTATGCTCAATATTGTCATAAATCTTTTATAACTAATGAGTGTACTATAACACCCCTAAAAATCATAGTTAAAAATTTTCATTTAATCAAACTATACACAAAGATAGGGGGTGCTACCGCCGTGATCAGCACAAGCCTTCCCCCGTCCAATCTTGCACCAACCACAAGGCTATAAAAATTTACAAGATATTAAACCAATTAGGATATAGAACTGTAATGATCCAAAAGATTCATAATTAAAAGGAAATCAGAGTACATGATTAAAAAGTCGTCACAAAGTAGAAAATAGTTATAGCGTCAAAGCCCCCAAAGGTAAAGATTAGTACAAATAGTAAGATAGGATAAAAAATGGAAAAAGAAGATTCTAGATGACACTCTCTCTTAGGCCCCATGCCAAGCCTAATAGGACTCACTCAGCCCTGCCCAACGCATCGAGTGCATTATAGGCATCAAACACAGCATCTTCTACCTATACAACTCAGAAGGGGCCACTACTTGTGGGAATGAGCAACACCCATGAAACGGATGATTAATAAGCTACGTCTTGAGTAAGTTAACCATACAGCTAAGGCAAAACATAAAAGTTAGCTAAAATAAGTAGTGAATTAGTTTGGTTAAACATAATCATTAGGTTTTTGGCCATCATTCCCATTTTCACACCATTATCACTTTAAGTCCATGCGAGTACGGGAACCCTAGTATTATAGCTAGTAAAAAAATGAACATCTAGGGTAGAATGCATCTCACCACTAATATTCGCCGATGGAATTGTCTCTAACACACAAGGCACCTAGCCACTATTATTGCCAATGGACCGGACTGGCCCTGACTCTCATGGTATTTCACTATAAGTACTTAGTATTTTTTACTGTGGCTTATTATCATTAGGATTATTTTATTAAGCTTAGGATCCCCCACTATTATCGCTAATGGACCGAAAAATACCTAAGACATGTATCCCTGGTGGACCTGTATAGGACTGGCTTAATAATCTTTCACTTGAATCGGTTAGTGTCTTATCTATGTATTATTTAATAAATACTTTATTACTAGACATGTAGGCCCATTGGACTTCCCACTCACACTTCATTCACACCTACTCTTCTAAAAAGCCTAGTCCTATATCTTGGGACCTCTATGCCCCATAGAACACCTGAACATCATTTCCTCATTTTCCTTACTTAATAAGAAAGCCCAACTCCTATATATGTGGGTTGAGGCCCACTCTCTTATAACTCTGGTTTAACTAACCATTTCCCTCTAGGGTTTTCCCCTCGAAGACCCTAATTTGGCCTAACCTCTCCCTATCATACATAACCCATGTTACCTTTATTCCCAACTCATCACTGCAAACCCAACATCCCAACCTTACCTTCCATTCCACATGTGTGGCCATGAAACCCTAGTTAGCCACACTAAACCCTAAAACCACTCCTTTCTCATATGTCGTCCCTTCATCATCCTCACTTACCATTTCCCTTTCCTTATGACACACATTTACCCTCCATTTAACACCCTTCCACTCTCACCCTATACTCCAACCTCTTCCATTATTTATCCCCTCCATAATTTTTCCCTACTTAGGGTTTTCCTCCCCTATGCAACTTTATACCAACCAACATATTATTTTTGATATATGGACTCCAATCACCCCAAAAACTCTTCACTCACCTTACTTAACCCTCAAGTCAACTTTTCTCATGTAAGAGTCATCCCCATGCATAGATTAACCACCCCAAGAAAACCTAACACTCCCCATGCATAATTTGTCCTATCCTCTTATTTTATTCATGTTATCCTTTTATTTATTCACCCATAAGTCATGAGATACACAATACATTCTCACTTTCCTCTTATCACTCCACTCTCTTTACTTTTCTCATTTTCCCACAAACTCATCTTACTACATGGGGACTACAAGTATTCATGTCAAAAAGGATAACCATACATAAGCACAACACAAGTACAAGTCATATTACCAGATTACCCATGTCATAAAAACACATAAAACTTACCTTAGTTTCATGCTTAGCAAGTTGCACTATAAGTTCATAATTCATAACCACATAAAGTACACACATATAACCAACACACATAACACATAATACATATATTAGGCCTTAACCACATCCTTACCTAAAACAACATCGGGCTTGGAGCATGGTTCCTAAACCTCCTTAAAGGTCACACTTGGTTCACCTATAAGAGTGAAACACTAGGGTTAAATTCCCTATTATTACTTTCATTATTCCCTACTTTACCGTTAGTAAGAACTAGTAGGAGTGATAGTAATAGTAATAATAATAATAATAGTTTTATTAGTATTAATAAGGGCATCTAGAGAAACAACAACTGTAGGAGGAGAATACTAATATTGACCTTATAAAGAAGGAGAAGCATAGTAGAGAGAACCAGTGGAAGAAAATCCAGATTAAAGAGAATTATTTACAGTAGAAAGCAAAGATCAACTACATAAAGTTGGGTGATGCCAACAATGCATTTTTTCATGCTAAGTTGAAAGAAAGAACCATATCAATTCTCTTAGCCAACTCCATGATTGTGCTGACAAGAAGCTGAATAGCTGGAAAGATATTGATTATGAAATTCATAGTTTCTATATTGTATTATTAGGCATAGCCTCATCCTGGTTGAAGGCTCCTAACCTGATTATCATAAAAGAAAGACAAGTTGTTATTCCAAAAAAGTAGACAAACTTTGATGCAAGATATATCCAAACAAGAAGTTCATGATGTAGCTTTTTCAGTACGGGGGATTTGAAGGCTCCTGGTTTAGATGGGTTCAACCCTTAGTTTTTCAAGAATACTTAGGGAATTGTAAAATAAGATATTTTCAATGCCATGAAGCAGTTTTCAGAGACTAGTTTTTTACTAAAATATTTAAACAATACATCCATTCATCTCATTCAAAGTTTAAGACGGCTAGGTATATTACTGTGTATAGAGTAATTACCTATAGTAATGTGGTTTATAAAATCTTCTCTAAACAACTGACTAATAGAATTACCACATTTATAAATGAGCTAATTAACACAACTTAGCCAACTAAGGATGGATTGGAGAAAATATTATGGTGACTTAGGAATTACTGTGAAAATACAATAGGAAAGGAAATAACCCTCGAATGATGATGAATATTGATATTATGAAGGCTTATGATTCCTTGGATTGGAATTTCCTCAAAGCACTATTATTGGGGTATGGCTTACCAAATCATTTTATACATATGCTTATGTAATGTGTTACTACTATAAGATATTATATCATGTTACAAGGCACCCTATGCAAACCGTTTAATGGAAGGAAAGGCTTAAGACAGGGGTACCCCCTATCCCCTTATTTGTTTGTCTTATCAATGGAGTACATTAGTAGATTATTAAAGTCCCTATGGAATAATTCCAATTTCAAAGGGCATCCTACTTGCAAAAAAAAAGCTAGTTGATCTCCCTTTCCTTTGCTGATGATCTCCTTTTGTTCTGCAAGGGTCATATATCCTCTGTAAAGCTTCTCCTTCATAAATTAGAGGAGTTTGCTCATACCTCTAGTTTGATAATTAGCCCTCCAAAAAGTAATGTATATTTTGGTGGGGTAAAGGATGATTTGAAGTAACAAATTTTTTCCATTTTGTAATTTAAAGAGGGTTAATTTACTTTTAAGCACCCAGGTGTTCCTATAACCATCTCTTCACTTATTGTTGCTCATTTTCAGCCCCTTATTGAGAGAATTATAGCTAGAATTAATTCTTAGACTCTTAAGCATCTTAGATATGCTGGTAAGATATAGGTTCTACAATTAGTGATCCTTGATATAACTTAGTACTGGATGCACGTTTTTCTTCTTCCGATGTTAATTGTGCATCCCTTGAATTCCTTGTGCAGAAGGTTTTTTTGGGAAAACTTAGACCCCCATAGAAGGAGAGCTCCGATTTCTTGGTAAAATATCTACATGCCTAAAATAGAGGGTGGGCTTGGAATTGTTTAGTTAGAAGCATGGAGTATTGCTTGCCTTGTAAAACATTCATGGAGGCTTATGAATGATAGAGAAAGCTTATGGGTAAAATGGATTCATGAGAGGTTCATTAGGTCACAAAATATTAAAGATTCTATTCCAATTACATATTCTTTGTGGATAATCAAAAAATTTGTGAAGATGAGATACCTGGGTGTAGAAATTGATTAAATAAGCAAGAAAGGAAGGTTTTCAATGAGTAAAACATATCAGGGGGTAAGAGTTAAAGCACATACAATTCTATGGTACAAGCTAGTATGGTGCCATGTTGTATTTCCAAGATAAAAAATGACAATGTGAATAGACTTTCATGGAAGGTTGGCTGTAAGAGAACATTAGGGGAGTGGAATGTTGTTGACTCAGCTTTATATGAGATTTGCTAAAATGCTAATGAAATAATGGATCATCTGCTGGTCACCTACCTAGTAGCTCATGAACTTTAGAGAAAATTCTTGAATTGGATGTTGTTACCCTATTATTTCACTACTTGGTATACTTATGTCATGTCTTATCCATGCAAAACATTTAAGCTAAAATTTGGAGGGTAGTCTTCACTACTATTGTAGAAAAAATTTAGAATAGCAGAAATGTTCTTGTTTTCCAAAAAAAGCAAGTTACACTGGATGTGTTGATTAAAAAAATTATCCATGAAATTTTTGTAAGGCATGAAGGGGTTATAGATAGGGAGGCTTTATAGTACTTAATCTCTTTAGATCATTAGCATTTTGGATTAATTTTTGTTCATAGTTTGTTTAGGCAGTTGTTTTGACTAGTTGTTTTGTTTAGTCATTGTAAGTGCTTATGTACATACCTTCTAATTTTGGTATTAAATTCATTTAATTACAAAAAAATAAGGGTATTATCAATAAAGTGGCTAAGAAATACATTAGGGATAATATTAGCTAAAATAGGGTTAGGAAGTTATAATAGTCATGGCAGAATATTAATAATAATATCGGTAATAATAGTGATAATAACTTCAATAATAATAATAATAATAATCTCAATAAGGATTAAATGATAATTATACCAAAATAATTCATACTTAAGTAATATCAAGGTTTAGGGCACAACCTAAGTGAAAGTGGTAGCTAGAGTGGCAACAATGGCTGTTTTCAAAAATGTTGGTCTTTTAGGGCTAGAAGAAAGAGAGATGGAGGTGGAAATTGTGAGGTGGTGGACTCTCTAGACCAAGAGGGTTGCAGTGGTGGTGGTGGTTGACCAAGGTGGTGGTGGTTGGTGTGGCCAATGGTGGTAGAGAGGAGGGAAGAGGAAGGATAGGGAGAAAAGGAAAAGGAAGCATAGGGGAATGTAGAGGAGGGTCTGATAGGTCAAGTGGATGGCCGTAGGGGTGGCAATTTTGGCTGAGGATGTGGTGCACAATGGCGAGAAGGGAGGCGATGAGGTGCAAAGGGTAGCTCGAGCAGCTTACTTTTCACAATTGGGATGGGCTTTATAGAGGGAGTCAAGGGCGACGTGTGGCTTGGTTTAGTGGTGGGTGATGTAGAGAAGGGGTTGGGTGGTGTTTTGGGTAGTGGTATTACACGGTAGTGGGTAGGGCATTGTCTAAAGTTGTGGTGGTGAGAAGGGTAACACTTTTCTGTGTAGAGTAAAGGAGGGGAAATGGGGGACAGTAAGGGGTGTTTATAGGTCAAGGGATAGAGAAGAGGATAAAGGGGGAAAAGGACAAAGGGGTAGGAGTTGCAGGAGCTCACCGACTGGTGGTTGCAGGCTGGTACGAGCCTATGAAGGTGTAGAGGTGCAGGGTTGTAGAAGGGGAAGGGAAGGGAATGGGCATATAGGGGAGGTAGGTATAGGGCTATTTTGGCTCAAATTAGAAAGGAGAAGGACTAGGGAGAGAAAAGGGAGAAGGTCGAGGCATAAAATGGTAAGGGAGGGACGATGGTGGTAGGTCGTAGGCACGACATGTAGTGTGGAGGAGGGAGAAGGGAGAAGGAAGAAGAAGGAGTTGGGGTGGCTGGTTGGGGGAAAAGAAAAGAAAGAAAAGAGATGGAGAACCTGGTGGACAAAGGAGAGAAAAAAGAAAGGAGAGGGGCTTGGGCTCTACGTAGGGAAGAGAAGAGATGAGAGGGGAGGTTGGGCCATATGTGTGAGGCTCAATGGGGAGGAGAGGAAAAAGAAAAAGAAAAAGGAGAAAGGGAAAAAGGGAAATAGGGTAGTTGGCGTATTTAGAGTCTTTTTGGTACTTTTGAAATATTTGGAATTAATAAAATTAGTAAAATAAATAATTAAATTCCATTTTTTTATTAATTTAGAAAGTTTTGGATAAATATTCCAAAATTCGTTTTTGGTTAGCAAATTACCCTAATCTTTCCTAATAAAATTCTATATTAATTCCCTCCTTTTTTGTCTTAATGACTACCATTATTTTATTAAAAATATTATATTTAATTAATCTCATATATTAACCCTATTTTATTATAAATTCCTAAATAAAAGTTTTGGGATATTACATGTACATAACACTTTTGATAAGTTTTCTATAAGTTTATCTTGATTTTCAACCTCTATGTTTTTCCTAAAAAATTCAAATCTTTCAACTTATAAGTGTGAATGTTAATGCTTTTAATAATTTGATATTACATTCCACTCATATATATTCCATAAAATGGGAAGTGCTAAGCACATGCTTCCTTTGCTAGTTTTCATCGATTCATCTAAAAATTAGCTCCTTTTAATGACTAAATGCTCATACTTGATACAAATGGATGGCTTTTTATGTGTTAAAATTGATACAATTGTCAAGCTCACTAATTCACCATTTATTTTTACATTTTGGATCTTATGTGCATACTTTATCCTATTTCTTTTCTTTTATACTTCTCATCCATTTATTATTATAAAATGGAAAAATTGATACAATATAGGAATATTAGGATTTGAGATACTTCTTTTCTTGAGTAGAATATTGCATAAATAATATGTGGACTAAATATACTTATTTCAGTCTATCTTTTGCATAACCAATTGCCACATGAGATTGTTCATTTATTTCTTGGGTATATGCTTGTTACTATGATATTATTTTCCACATCATATATGGTTGTTAATTTTATACAACTCCTTGATGACATGTACTTCTATGAGCTATGCCTTGGTATTTCCTCATGTTATTGACTTTTGAGTGATGTTATACCCCTATATGATTTTATCAAAAATATTCACTCTTGAGATCATTATAATGTGACCTCTTCCCTAAATGCTTCTATACAAATCTTAGTCACACATAAACTTGTCTTTTTATTGTTTAGATTGATTATATGTAAGTTTTAAATTAATTCATCACATGAATTTATTTCAAGATTCACTTATGACATCTCACGTACATGATCATTTCCACCTCTCAAAATCATGTTAAAATGTACCCTTATTATGCTTAAATGTAGTACTTAGTACAAGTGAGTGATACTATTACATTTCATTAATGTACTTGTCATGATCTTCAATTCATTATATTATTGACAAGGTACTTATTAAATGGATCATTCATCACTTTCCTTATTTTCTTTGTGCTTTATGTCTACCATATAAAAGGGAAATATGTGATAAGGTATTGTGTCATAAATTTCAAGATAAAATTATCATTGCAGTCTCATGTTGATCTCCATTCATGTTGAGGGACACTTTCACATATTTGCATAATCCTTTCCACGCTCACCTTCTTATTTGTTTACTTAGTTGATTTAATATAACTCTGAAATTTAGTTTCATAAAATATATGTTACTTACCTTTATGACTCATTAAATACTCAATTCCTTATTACTCTAAATATCTTAATTATGAAATCTCATGAGCTTTTTAGCCTTATTATATCTGAGTTATTCCCATGAAGCTTGATACTTATATCTCCGCTTCCACTACTTACGTTGTTTTAGATCATAATATATTAAGTGATCATATTGTGATCTTGATCTTATTGCTGACATATGCATACCCTTAAGGGGAGCATACTTGTTTTAGTTGATCATTTGTGTTATTACCCAAGGCATAACCTGAGGGGGAGATATGTCATATTTGTTTCACTTATGTTATTCATTGATAATATTGAGTATAACTAGTTTTCTTGTGCCTCAATTGAGAATGTGCATATCTTATGAGGGAATTTTACTCTATATGCGTTTAATTTCTTATGAACTTATCTTTTGATTAGAGATCTTATTTATTGAAGCCCTTTTGGTTTGTTGATGACAATAGAGGGAGAAAGGATGAAAAGATAATATGTGCTTGCCTTTTTTATCATTATATTGCCATTTATATGATACTTGTGTGATTTTATTGTAAAATTGAAAATATATGATCCATATGATTTGAGAAAATGTATTGATATTAACATTCTCATTTCTATACTTCATCTCTTATGATATTTCAATCTTTTTATTTGTCATCATCAAAAAGAGGGAGATTTTTGGCCTTATAGGTTAATCAAGCTTTATTTTTATGATTACAAACTCAATTATAAATTTGAATTATCTTGTTATTTGTGCATGTGTATCAAAGAAAAAGATAAAGCATTCATCACTTAACTAAGTTATGGAAAGCTAGGGAAAATAAGTTTACAAATAATATCTAAATCAAACGCAAAAGATAAACAAGGATATCAAAATAATACTCTTGAATCAAAAACTTCAATTTCATATGTGGAATACACAAATAATGAAGGGATATCCAGGTGTGCTCAATGAAACCAAGACTCAAGCTTCAAAGATTATGTTACAATCTTAGATTTTATGCACATATGATTTACACATTGAGAACCTAGATTTTTAAGTGATTTTATATTTATAATCCTATTCAAAAATAATTTTGAAATATTTTCAAATAATTTTCATGCATAAAAAAATATTGTCAAGTATATGTCCAAAAAGTTGCCTTAAATTAACTTTATTTTAAGATGTTTTAGACATGATCTAACTAGTAAAATCCACCATTAATTACATATAAATTATTTTTGGGTGAATAATATTTTTTTTTTGCAAAGATTATGATGCATAATTTATAGAAAAAAGGATAGCATACAATTTTGAGCTTTGTAGATCATGTTATGGTCTTTTTTGCAAAGGTTCATATTGCTAAAAACTATTCCATTGATCAACTAGTTTGTCAAAAGCTGTAGACTAGTCTGTTAAAACCTGTTGACTAGTTTAAATACCGATTGATTGGTGTGGTCATTTTTGAGATTTTTTACCCATTATATTTTTATATTTGGAGTACTTTTTACATTGAATGATTGTGCTAAAATTTCCCATTTTTAGTACTATAAGTAAGAGTTGTTAGACTTTCATAAACATCAATCAAGCTAGGAAAAACTCTTCAAAAATCATCTATTTTACTTCTTACAAAGAATCAAAGAGAGTTTTTATTTTACACTTGCAAATCAAAATCTAAATTCTCTCATACTCAATTTGTTCTTCATATTTCGCTAGAGCACCCATATACTTGTAATTATTATTTCTCTAGTTAGATAAATATCTTCACTAGTGAGTACTCACTTTCATTTTCTATTAACTCATTATTTTTATTGTATTCATTTAAAATCATCATCTCAAACACATGTGAAGAGTGGTGTGTTGTTTGACATTCTTAAGAAAGGTCATTGAGTTTGTAGTCTTATAAATATAGAGTAGATAATTGGGTAAAGTGTAAATCATCTCTTAGATGGTTATTGAGATTATATTCTCATAAACTAAGAGTGTAGTGATTATCATCTAACACTCACTATAAACAAAGAGAGATTCAAATCTATAAGGAAAAACCTTTTGTTAGTGGATGTAGAGAAACTTTGTAGAGTTTCTTGAACCACCATAAATCATGTGTTTATTGTTTACCATCCTTCTATTTATTTTTCATAAAATTTTAATTTGGCGTTCTTGTTAGAAAATACTCTATTTACCCCCTCTAGAGTATCCATACGATCTTTTAGGTCCCTTACTCTTGATCTTGATCTTTTAAAAGATCAAACATCTGGTAACGACCTCTACAACCTTCCGCTTCATACAAGGCGTCCAATATAGCTTCTTCAAATATTTATGCAACTTATCCCTACAAGGATGGATGGAATAAAGAGTACAATGACCTTTCTCCTGGATTTTTCTCTTGATCTCAACACATCCTCGAGGTATATACCACCTACCATGGCATATGAAACTATCGTCCTCTTGTAGCTTAAACCTTTTTGCTCTAACTTCTTTAATACCCATCTTGATCCTTATGATCTTAACATCACTAATTTCAATATCTGGGATCTCATTAAAGATTGAAGGCATGATCATGAGTGCACTCATTCTTGCCTCCAAACTACCAACAGTGATCAACTAGATCTCCATCTCCATAAGCTTGCAACATTGATGATTTGAAAACATAATTGTTCTCAAGGAATGTAACATCTTCGATCTAAGTGCATCTGCCACTACATTAGCCTTAACCACATGGTAGGCCAACTCTAGGTCATAACTATTAGCCAATTCCAACCATTAGCTCTGTCCTAAACTCAACTCTCATTGCATGGAAATTTTCTTAAGGCTCTTATGCTCGATATAGGAATTTCATTGCACACCATAGAGGTAATGCCTCCAACTTTTAAGGGAAAACACCACCACAAAAAGCTATAAATCATTGTTGAGAATCATATGCCACCACTCTCTCATGTTACATCAGCATAGAACCTAACCCATTTCAAATCTATCTAATCCACTTAGTAATGTGAGCACTAGAATAGTAGTTAAACTCCTGATCAACTCCTCAATGGATTCATCACACTTCTCATCCCACTAAAATTGTGTAGCGATATTTAGCAAATTAGTTAATAGACAAGCAATCATGTTGAATTCTTTGGAAAACCTAAGGCAGTAACCGACCAGTTCTATAGAATTGCGCACCTCCTTGATAGGAGTTGGTTCTATCAACTTGAAAACTACTCAAACATTGGAAGAATCCAGTTCCATACCATATTTTGAAATTACATGCCCAAGAAAGCCACTTGATCTAGTGAAAAATCACACTTTGGAAGCTTGGCTTACTATTGGTGCGTCTTTAATAATGCTAAGACTTGTCCTAGATGTTGGTCATGCTTCTCTCAATCATAGGAGAAAATGAGTATGTCGTCAATGAACACTACGATAAAATAATCCAAAAACTATTAGAAAATCTTGTTCATGAGAGAAATGAATATTATAGCACAATAGTGAGTCCTTCTCCTCTATCATCAGTTGATGGTAACCCAGCAAAGATCAATCTTAGAGAATATTGTGGATCCTTTAAGTTGGTTGAACATATTGTCGATCCTTGGTAATGGCCGATGGTTCTTCACCACAACTTGATTCAACCCTCGAATGTTGATGCATATCCTTAGGTTCCAATCCTTCTTCTTTATGAATAAGACTGACGCTCCCTATGGTATTACACTTGGTCAAACTTAACACTTCTCTAACAAATCTTCTAACTAAGCCTTAAGTTCTTTTATCTCTATAATTGTCATACAGTATGGTTCTTGGACACTGGTTCCATCCTTAGCATTATGTCTATGGTAAACTCAACATCTAAAATAGGTGAAATACTCAGAATCTCACTAGGGAACACATCAAAATAGTCTCAGATCACTACAATTTTCTCTAGCAATGTCTCATTGGCTTGTTATCTTAAACACTACACAGGAAAAGGTGATAAACCTTAGGAAAAATGGTACTCATCATGATTGTTTATTCTATCCTTACAAAGGGGTTAGGCTCACACTTCTAATATGAGACCCTAACAACCTTTGGTCCTTGAAAAACCATACATTCCTCCGCCCAATCTATCAATGCTCAATACGTCCCCAACATGTTGACTCCAACAATTACATCAAAATCATGCCATCCAATATCCATAAGATCTAAAGGAAACTTAAATTTTCCAACTATCAAGGCCACAACATTGTAGAGACTAGAATATGAAATCCTATCCCTCGAAGGCAACTCAAAAAAAATGAAAAATACTAGAGGAAGGAGATAATATAAGTCTACCAACGAATGTGGATGATATAAAAGAATGTGATGTACCATAGTCAAACAATATCCATTTTGGAATGGTAATGATAAGGATAATATAGATTACCACATCAATATAATACTCTACATCTGAATCACTAATCATGCTCAAGTGCCCTCTTGAAGGAACCTCTAAAGCACTGCATGAAACCTAACATTGTTGAAATAGACGAGGCTTCTGACTTCTAGGTTAATTGGTATGGCTGACAGTAATAACTGGTGATCTTTAAACTCTCAAAGTGTGTGGTTGTGGCTACTGTATAGATCCAATGCTCTGAGCTCAAGACTAACCTCTAAGATCATTACCACCTCTAACAAAAAATTCATAGGCTCCAAGTCCCAGTGTAGAATATCCATGGAGAGTCACCTTGTTACCCACAATCTACTCACGGGTGATCTACTTTGTAATTCTTATAGTGGTAATGCCTTTAATCAATATGTATCCTTTGTTAACCTCTAACTTGGGGTGATAACCTTATACTCTAGCCATAATTAGGCCGCTTGCTACCTCTAGATTAGGTCTTATTTCTATTAGCGACCCTCAAACTTTCTCTTACCCCAAATTGGGCACTTTAAGCTTGGATGAATTAGGAAATCTCCAAGCCCGACTCATACATTCTAAACATATGTGGTTGATTAAATCCCACTAACAACTCCTTATATCTAATCCCGGGCTATTATTGAAGTAGTAAACCTACATCACCTAACTAGCCTCTATCTCTATAGCTAACTAAACCAAGTCCCTGAACCTCATGTAGTATTCTCCTAACAACATCCCTCCTTATCAAAGGGCCATTAAATTGTCATAATTATTCATATGGAGATGAGTGGGGTAGAATATGGCTCTCATCGCCTCAAGGAAGTGTCCCCAAATAGTAAGATCTCCATATCTACATTGGATGCTCCTCCACCATGCATCTACTCTTCCCTTGAGGTAATCCATTACCAAGTCAACCCTCTTATCCAATAGATAACCATATGTGGTGAAGGTCTTATCCATGTCTCTAACCCATCTTTCTGCAATGTCGAGGTCCTCCTAACTCTCAAAGATTGGTGGGTGATGATGATCAACACTTTTAAGCCAATCCTTCAGAACTAGTGTGGGTACTAGTATTGATAGTTGTCATGGTGCTTGGATCTAAACTTCCATATATCCATTGACAGTCTCCATAAATGCTTCAATGAGGTCATAATGGCAGCTGGCAGCCACTAAATTCTAAAGACTAGGATAAATAAAAATAACTAACTCACCTAGTACTAAGACCTGCACAAAAATGACTAATTCCAAACCCATTCTCAGTTGTAGACATTTTGGGTTTGAAAAATAATTACACATTTAGTTAAGTTTTTAAATAGTTGGAAAATCATTTAAAAAACTTTTGTATCCATTTAAAAGATTTAAAGTTGTAGAATATTTTTTTTAACTAGGCTCTGACACCAACATATAACACCCCCATTTTTCCCTATTAAATAATTTTGTTTTAAAATATTTTAGATGAAGAATAGTGGGGCTTCCAAGCTCAACATAAACTATAATATGCTCTTGAGATATAAAAAATGGTGAATAAGACACTAATTATTTATATTAGAAGATTACGTGAGCTAAGACTTAGGTTTGTTCCATCGGATGATAATAGTAGCTCAGGTATATTTTTCTCTGTGAGGTGCTTAAAACTGTTCCACTGGTTTAAGAATAATGGTGCAAGGAAAAAGAAAACTAGAGGCAAGGGAGAGAGGGAAAAGGAAGGGATTAGAAAGGGTAGGGAAATGCACAGGTAGACAAAGTAGGGTTAGCTAGGTGGTGGTAGTGTTAGTTGGCAAAGCCAAACATGGAAGCCGAGGCAAGAAATGTGTAGAGGGAGAAATGGAAGGAAATGGGAAGGAAGGAAGGAGAAATGTTCAGGGTTCCTTTTTTTGGGAAAGAAAATGGGGAATGGAATGGGAGGATGAGCTGGATGACAATGACGGTGAGTGGTGGAGGAGCTTAGGCAGGTCAACATAAGATGCTAGAGGTGGTTGGCGATGAGTGTTGCTTGTGATGGGAGGAAAAAGGTGAGGGAAGTTGGCTATGAGGCATGACTGTAGGGAGTTAGGAGATTAGTTTCAATGAAACTAGGAGGGAGTGGTTGTGGGTGCATGTATATATATGCTGGTTGGCAAGGTGAGGGTTAGGTGTAAAAATATAGGGGAGGTTGGCCAAGAAAATGAGCAAGGATGAAGAGGAGTGTTGTAGGGAAACATATGGACAGAAGCACAATGTGCAGGGAGGTAGTTGCATAGGAGGTTGGATGGGGAAGAGAAAGCATGTAAGAAGGGAGTGGTATAGCGTTGTTTGGGCTCAAAGAATAAAGAGAGGTAGACATAGAAATGGTTAGAGAGGGGAAATGAAGGGTTTGTTTTTAAGTCGGATCAAACAGAAGGAAGGGGAGAATGTAGAGTTGTGTTTGGTTGGAAAAGGAAAAGGAGGGCGTGGGCTCAAGGGGTGGTTTAGGGTGTTCTTTGGGGTGTAGGGAGTTGTAGAGAGGGGTGTGTTTGGGTGCAAGACGAGCGTGCAAAGGGGTATGGGTAAGGTCCTATTTGGCAAGAAGAGGAAAGTGGAAAGGGAAAGGAAGAAGGATATAGGTGTGGGGGAAGAAAAGAAGGAGGGGTGACGAGTTGGGCTTAGTAGCCTAAGGAGAAGGAGGGAAAAGAAAAGAAGGAGAGGTGTGATGGGCATGGCAAAGCAGGCTCGGGGTGGGAAGGAAAGAAAAAGAAAGTGGCCGGGTTAGGGTAAAGCAGGATGAGAGAGAAAAAATGGGCTGGGGTGAAGAAAAGAAAAAGAGAAAAGGAAGAAAAAAGTAAAATGGGAATAGAAGAAAAGGGAAAATGTAAAAATCTACGATTAGAATTATAATTGGGTTAAATTAAGGTTTAAGATAATATTAATTTATTTGAATTTAGGGTATCCGATTAAGAAAAACTAATCATGGAAAGTAATTGATTTAGGGTGGATTTTAAACAAAAAGAATAACATAGAATAATTATAAAAATTTATTATATAGTTTATCTGGATTTGTGGGTCAAAGGTTAACAAAACTAATAAAATTAATAAATAAGGGTTATATTTTCAAATAAAAGGCTAGATGTTTCTAAATTAAGATTATAAAATTTTGGATTAATACATCACTACCACCTTAAAAGAGAATTCACCCCCGAAGTTAAAAGTCAGAGTTGGCTAAGAAATGAAATATAATGTAAGGAAAGGTGATTAATGAAACAAATGTTGACAAAGATAAAGGTAGAGTGATCATAACGAGCGGTGGTTTTCAAGGGTTGTAAGGCAAAAACTATAAGGAAATCAATGTTGACAAGTCAGGGTACTAACCTTTAACACTTATATTTTTCACTACTGATAAACATCATTTAAAACAATGTTGTTATAGAAAATGCAAAACACGCTTAGGAAAAAATGGGGTGCAACTACCGAACCTAACACGGGCTAAAACCAAACCAACTTTTTTAAAATAAAGTGTGCATACATAAGTTACATAAACCTGTAAAAGATCATTTAATTGAAAGGACCTTGATGGTCCCAAACAAAGTCAAATACGGCTAAATGATAAGTTAAGAATACAGGGCTATTTTAATTAGAAAACAACATTAAGGCATGATCTTAAAACTGTGACTCATCACAGACTGCACAAAATCCTTTGGATGTCTATGCTTTCAACACACAACCCCAAGTTGTGGTAGGCCCACTATCGGTCATCCCCAAAACCATACACATGACCCTCTGCTCCTAGGAATGAGTATGTGATCAAGCATATGGCCACATTAGTACGCTACATATTGAGTGCGCGAAGTAGTCTCCTCAACATAAGTCACAAGCATACAAGATTCTTTCATGACATGGATATCATACTTACATATGTTATGCCAATGTCATATGAGTAAGTGTAATAATGCATCAGCATTCACTAACATGCATAACTTGGGCAACGTAAAATGCATAATGCTCATTATCATAGTGCCATATCATGGAATATCACATACATACTAAGTAGATAATGCCATATAACAAATAGGTTTTATTTTCCAACTTACTCTGTTAATTAGAACATACCAATTCCTTATCTATATACCTATATAGGTCCTCATTCCAGTCAACCAATAAAAATTATTAACCAATATTTTATTTAAACCATTATCTAAGAATTCATTTAAACTTTTACCATTATTATCAACCAAGCCATTTCTTCCCATCATTATACAATTATTTATCATTGAATGGTGAATAGTGCACCACCCCATGGTCTCATATATCATGGAAGCCTATCCAAGCCAAGGGACATAAACTTAAGGACTAAGCAATTTGCCACAATGGACATAAGTCTATGACAAAGCCAACTCATATGGACATAATTCTAATCAAAAGCCAACGACTCGGGTAACCAAACCCTTTAGTATTATTACCCCCTAGTACATCATTAGTGTATGGAGTCAGTAAGATATCAAGATCTACTAGGATCTCGCTTGAAGGCAAGGCCAAAAAGTGACCACTAAACGCCTGAAGGAAGAATGACACCTGATAACTAATCAAGGATCGGGTAAATCAAACCCATATGCATCTCAATTTTATTTTTCTTTATATGATTGCTACATGATTCATAATATTAAGTGATCACACAAGCTTCATAGAAAGAGAGAGAAAGATATTCATATATCTCTTCCGCATTAATCCATTCTCATCCCTAAACCATGTGTGGGATTTCTATTTATGTTTTTCCAACATCAATTATGGCAATTATATCATTTTATTAAAGCACATGACATGCTTCATTACTCTTTTATCAAAACCATTGCATTTCATATGTGGTACACCCATTAGCCTTTATAGGAATCATTGAGTATGTCATAAATCATGGTCTATTTAATCTTTTCATTAGGTCTTTAATCCTTGATAATGAATGCATTTTATCCCTTAAATAATTCCATACATATCCTCCAAGCATCACCAAACTTAAAGGAATAAAATAACATAAACTAGACAAACTAGTCTATCTGTCTAGGCTAACCAATCGATTGGTTTAGGTTGACCAATTGATAGATTTGCTTGACCGAAGCCTAATGTTTTTCAAACTATTTGATGAGTTTGGGTAAACAATTTAACTGTTCATAGACCATTTCATCAATTTTTTCCCAACAAGTTGATGGGTGTAAGTAGGGAGATAGAGAAAATATTAGAAAAGTGTATGGAATTGAATTGTAATACTTGAAGGACTGAGGAATAAGGTGAATACTATTAAAAATAAGGATTACTAGTGCTTAAAATAATTATGAACAAAAAGGATGATTAATGCTATTTATAGCTAATAAATCTATACGAATCACAGTGTGGTTAGAAACAAATTGATAACCCTAATCCTCGCCATTTGAATTTGAGTTAAATGGATGGAATTTGTCCAAGATATGTTACCCTATCTCCTAGAGCTCAAATGGTGATTCTAGATGATTGTAGGTTAATTAGTTTAGAAACACAATACACAAGAAAGGTAATAGAAGGTTTGATGTAGGAGAAAACACTCAACAATTACCTTTCATAATTATGGAACCAATTATTCTTTATTTGGAAAGTATCTCCCGCAAATTTGAAGACCCATAGATGAGTATGTTGTTTAAAAAGTAATAAACAAGAAACTAAGTCTCTAAATGCATGTGCATGGCATGTAAGGGGGGAGTGACCACATGCATGGGGATTTTATTGGTAAAATTTTCAAGCATTGTGAAGTAACTTAGCTAATTTATTGATTAAGTACTAAAGTTTGATGATAAAGTTAGCATAAAGGTAGCATAATATGTTTTAACTTGGAATATTTTGAATTATGCTTTTAACTTGTGGTAGAAAGGTTATAATCTGCAAGTATGTCAAAGATGAGCATATGAAGAATTGAATTGAATTTGAAGACCAACATTGAATTTGAATACAAGTAAAGTCTGTGTGAGTTCAAACTCAAGGAAATTGAATCTGTTAGCTTGAAAGTTTTGATCTCTTCATTTTTGTGAATTAGAGATTAATCCATATCTTTTCTAGAATTCTTAATCCATATTTTTTTGCCATAATTACCATCAAAACATATTCAAATTTGATGTAAAACCAATCCATAAATTAGTATACGAAACCAAAACCCTAAACCATCCATTAAAAACCCTAACCTTCCCACAAAAAACCAAATGTAACCTTATTCATTCTTTTCGAACCAAACCCTAACTCTAACTCTAAATCATGACTCTAACAATCATCCAAACCCCAACTTTCAAAACTAAACATCATCATCATTCCATCATCTAATATATATACTAATTAGTACATTCCATTCGAATGATCATCATAATTAAACCATCATCAATGAATCATACCTATCTTATTCTAATCATTGCCATCAAGTTTCTACCCTATTCGAGCACTTTAAACCTAACACATCATCACCGAATCATCTTCTACTCAAGACTAACACATTCGAATAATAGTCCCACCAATTTGAGAATTACACCCTCCCACACACATCAAGGTCAACGTGGAAGGAATCTCCCACCTAAGTAGAATTGAGTCTAAGATCGAAGTAATGATCTCAGCATATGCGTAGGAGTAAGGTGGAAAAAGACAAAACTAAATTCATCTCCCCCCTCAATTGTCCCAATCAACTCCTTAGATCGATCCGAGGTAGTCTTTCTATTTTAAATGCACCATGAAAGAGACTAAGAATCTCCTAGGCACAATTCAACACAGATTAACAAAATTTCATTTTACTATAAGAAGTTTTCCTAAAAAATTGAGTTATGAAAATCTGCTTAGCTTGACAAACCATTCAATTAATTTAGCCTACCAATCAAATGTTCTATAGACCAATTGATTGGTTCTATAGCTAGTTGATCGATTTAGTCGAGTAAAAACTATTTTTGTGAAACGATGAACTAGTTAACTAGTTCACTGGAAAAACTCGTTAAATTAAATTTTACAACTTCATTTGAAAACCAACTTTGATTTAAACTAAACCGTAATACCAAATGAAAATCAAACACAAAAATTTATATAATGTCTCATTCAACACTTCACAGAAAGATGGGGTATTACAACACTACCTCCTTAAAGTGAATGCATCACCAAAGCCTATAAATATTCTAATCACATTACTAATCATATCATAAGACATGCCATAGAAAATCCAAGAAAAAGGGTTACTACCCCCTTAAAGAAAAGGATTACATTAAAGTAACATGCTACAACAACAACTCTAGGTACTTGGCTCAAATTTCCTCCTTAACAACCCAAGTAGCCTCCTCGGTACCATGCCATAAATAAAGGACCTTTACCAAAAGGATGGTCTTTGTACTCATTTCTCTCATCTTAGTATCCAAAATTCTCAATGGTCACTCTTCATAAGTGAAAGATTCATCGAGCTTTAGCGACTTTGGTCAAATATTATGTGAAGGATTTACTACGTACTTGTTTAGTTGAGATATGTGACAGATGTTGTGCACACATGACAGTTCCATTAGTAGGGATAAACGGTAGGTGACTTGGCCAACACGATCGACAATCACATATGGTCCGATGTACCTTGGACTGAGTTTACCCTTCATACCAAACCTCATGACTCTTTTCGTGGGAGATACCTTCAAAAGGGCTCTATCACTCAACTTGTAACCATTGGTTCATCTTCTCAAATCTGCATAGCTTTTCTATTGGTCCTGGGTTGCTCTTATCTGATCTTAAATCATTTGGATGTGCCTTATTGTCTCATGGATCATTTTGGGTCCCAACACAAGCATCTCATTGATGTCATTCCAAATCAAAGGAATACAACATTTTCTCACATACAAGGCTTCAAAAGGCACCATCTTAATGCTCATGTGGTAACTATTTTTGTAGGATATCTCTATCAAGTAAAAATGATCTTCCTAAGTGCTTCCAGAGTCTAAGACACATGCCTAAAGCATGTCTTCCAAAGTTTGAATAGTCCTCTTAGCCTGATCTTTCGTAGTTTGGTGGAAATTAGTACTTATCTTCTATTAATTACCAACATCGGCTTGTAACTTTTGCCAAAAATATGACAAGAGCTTGGAGTCACGATCTAACATAATATCCATAAGGACTCCATGCATTCTTACGAGATGTTTCCTATAAGCGTTGGCTAGCTGCTATATATTCTATGTTGCCTTCATTGGGATGAACATAATTGACTTAGTTAGATGATCCACAAAAACCTAGATGGAATGAAATCAACTATGGGTCTTTGGAAGACCAACCACAAAGTCCAAAGATATGTTATCTCACTTTCAATAGGGAACTTCAATCATAACCTTCTGAAGAAATAAACATTAGGCAATGAATTTTACCACTTCCTACATAATAAAGGGCAACCAATATACCTTCCTCAGATCCTTGTACAAATTGTCCCCTCTAGGGTGGACAGAATAAGGAGTACAATGTCCTACCTCAAGGATCCTTCTCTAAAACCCAACACATCAACATAGCTCACACAACCTAACTTAGTATCTAATACTGAAAGGTCGTATGGATAATCTAGAGAGGGTGAATAAAGCATTTTTATGACAATAATGCCAAATTAATGTTTTGTGAGAAATCACTAGAAGGATAGCAAAAAATAAACATGTAATTTATAGTGGTTTAAGAAACTCTAAAAACTTTCTTAACACCCACTACCAAAAGGCTTTTCCTTTTGGATTTATACTATGCTAAGTTATCCTCAATGACCTCTCTTAGAAATGCTTGACAACACACCACTCTTCACTTGTGTTTGAGATGATGAGTATGAATGAATGTAATAAGAATCTTTACTACATAGCATATGAAAGTGAGTAATCACCAGTGAAGATTTTTATCTAGCTAGTCAAGTAATAAATAAAAGTGTATAAGCACTCTATCTAAATATGAAGAAAAAATTGAGCAGTAGAGAGTTTTGATTTGGATTTGAAAGTGTAAAATCAAAATCTCTCTTTAATTCTTTGTAAGATGTGAAAGTAATGATTTTAGAAGAGTTGTGCTACTTTGATTGATGTTTATTAAAGTCTAAAAACTCTTTTTTATAGTGGTAAAAATGGAAAAAAAAAATGGGCAATAGCTATTGGATGCAAAAAGTGCTCCAATGGTTGAATTACAATAGGCAGGAAATCTCATAAATGCCCAAACTAATCGACTTGTTTTAATAAACCAATCGATTGGTAGAACATTTTTCAACATTGCACACCTTTTCAAAACAAATCATAACTTGATCTACAAAGCTCAAAATTGATTGCCGTCTTTTTTTTTTTGTAAAGTAGATATCTTAATATTTTTAGGGAGGTACTATTAGTCAAAAACTAGTACTAATAGAATTTATGGTAAATTTGTCAAGTCAGAACATATATAAAACTACATAAAATAAAATCGATTTAAGAAAACCTTTTTCCCAAATAATTGGAAATATTTTTTGTGCATGAAATCAGTTTAATATCTTTCAAAATGATTTTTGAATAGGATTATAAATATTGAATCATTAAACTATCTAAGTGCTCAATATGTAAATCATATATACATAAAAAATAAGACTGCAACGTGCTCTTTGAAGCTTGAGTCTTGGAACCCTTAGTGCACTTGCTTATCCCTTCATGGTTTGTGTATTACACATATTAAGTTGAAGCACTTGAAGCTAGAGTATTATTTTGAACTCCTTTTTTATATTTGGCTTGTGCTTGGGATATGATTTTCAAACTTGATATCCTTAGCACTCCTTCACATAATTTAGTGATGAATACTTCACTTTTTTCTATGATACACATAAGTACATAAAAAGATAGGTCAAATTCATAATTGAGTTTGTTATCATAAAAACAAAGATTGATTGATTTATGAGGTAAACAATATCCCCCTTTTTGATGATGGTAAACAAAAAGATGCTGATATATTGAGAGATGATGTATAAATATGTGAAAATGAAAATCTATATTTTTTCTCGAATCATATCAATCATATATTAACCATTTTATAATAAAATCACAAAAATATCATATGAATGGTAATATAATGATAAGATAAGTCAGGACATTGCATCTTTTCACCCTTTATCCCCTTTTTGTCAGCAACCAAAGTAAAGGACTTTAGCAAATAAGATCTTCAATCAAAAGATAAGTGAATAAGCATTTAAATATATAAGGAGTGAAACTTCCCCTCTAGACATATACATTCTCAATTGGAGCACAAATAGATTGGTTATGCTCAATATTATCAATGAATAGCACGAGTGAAAGAAATATGACATATCTCAACCTTAGGCTATACCTTTGGTAATAACACATGTGATCAAGTAAATTAAGTATTCTCCCCCTAATTCTATGCATATATTAGCAATAAGATCAAGATAAAAATATGATCACATAAGATATTATTAAATTAAACAACATAAGTAGTGGAAGTTGTGATATGATTATGAAGATTCATGAGAATAACTCATATATGATATCACTAAATCTCATGAGATTTCATAATTATGATATTTATAGCAATAAGGCATAGAGTATTTAATATGTTATAAAGATACTCAAGTAACATAAATTATATGAAAATAAATTTCAGAGTTATATAAATCCAGCTAAGTTAACAAACAAGAGGGTGAGCATGGTAAAGATTATGAAAAATGTGAGAGTGTCCCTCAACATGAACAGAGATCAACATGAGAATGCAATGATAATTTAATTTTGAAAGTTATGACACAATACCTTATCACATGTTCTTCTTTTATATGGTAGACATAAAGCACAAGAAAAATAAGGAATGTGATGAATGATCCATTCAATGAGTAACTTGTTAATAATATGAAGAATCGGAGATCAAGATAAGCACATCAATGATATGTAAGAGTTTAACTCATTTATACTAAGTAATATATTTAAGAATAATAAGTATATAATTTAACATGATATTTAGAGACAAAATTTATCATCTACATGAGATATCATAAGTGAATCTAGCAATGAAGTCATGTGATCAATTAATTTTAGTGTTGCATCTAATCAATCTAGCTAGTAAATAATCAAGTTTGTGTTTGGATACTATGTGTATAGAAGAATGTAGGGAAGAGGTCACATTATAATGATCTCAAGAGTGAGTTTCTATGATCAAATCATAGAAGGGCATAACATCACCCAAGATTCAATAGTGTGAGAAAAGACAAAGGTGTAGCTCATAGAAGCACGTGTCATCAAGGAGTTGTATAAAATAATTAACCATAAATGATATGAAAAATAATATCATATTTGAAAGTATAAGCATAAATATCATAAGATAAATTTCATTTTGCAATTGGTTATGCAAAAGTAAGACTGAAATAAGCATATTTAGGCCACATATTATTTAAGCCCTAGTCTACTCAAGAAAGAAAAGGTCTCAACTACCTATTATGCCTATATTATAAAATTATTTCCATTTATAATAATCAATGGATGCAAATTTTAAGGGAAGTGAAATAGGATAAAGCTTGTACATAAGAACCAAAATGACAAAAAAAATAGTGAATTGATAAGCTAGAAAATTGTATCAATTTCAAAATTTAAAAAGCTATCCATTTGTATCAAGTATGAGCATTTTTAGATGCATGGATACAAAGGTAGAAAAGGAATCTTTTCCTTAGCACTTCTCATTTCATGGAATTTATATAAGTGGAATGCAATATCAAATTATTACTAATAAGAATAAGCATTCACAATTTAGTGGCATTTATGTTAAAAGTGTTAATTACAAAGTGATCCATGAATTACTTCTCAATGTATAATCGAGAAGTAGAAGCAAGGAGAAGACGTGTACATCAATAAATTAGTTTTCCCAACACATATGAATTGAAAGATTTTATTTTTTGAATAAAAAACATAGAGGTTTATAATCAACATCAACTTTTAGAAAACTTATGAAAAGTGTCATGTACACTCATAGGATATAAAAGATTTTTGAGAATATTGAGCATAAGTCAAACCATAAATTAGTTAAGGATATGAAAGTGGAAATACAAACTAGAATGATAATTCTAATATCATACATATTCACGAAATGATTAATTAGATATAAAAAGCAGTTCATGTATCACATAAGTCCAAACTTAAGAGTACACAAACAATTAAGAAAATAGAATTAAGATCATTTTTTAATATCATTTGAGTGGTGTCATGTGCATGAATTAGATAATTCAATGAAAAGTTCACACATAAGAACCAAGGTTGTGATGGAATTTCAAATTTAAGGTGGAAAGCATATAACCTATAAAAAATATCTCATCATGTAATTCATAGAGTCATGTCAAAGGAACCTATGAGTTTAAGTTCACAACATACAAATCCCTTGCATAAATATGCTACATTTCCCATAGTGGTAAATAGAAAACAACATATGATATATAGCAGGGCATATCATGTAAACTCTCATCATGTTAGATATTTAAGAAAATCATAATAGAGAGTGAGTGCAGAAAATATAACAATTCAAGGCAAATCACTTATGAGATGAGACATTTCTAATCATTTATATTTGACTGTAACCTATAACAACACCGATGTCTCATATATATCAAGTCATCACAAATATACAAAATTTTAAATAGTGATCAAACATATGAATTTTTAGAAATATGAAGCAAAGTAAGGCTTGATGTTGAAAAAGATAAGTAGTATGGGATGTTCTAATCGATAATAAATCTAGAGAATCTAAAATTTATATTACATGAACAAGTGAGTATACATAGTAAGAAATTAGATGGACTCAAATGAGAAACATATAAAATATCCCCTTAAACATATAAGCTATACTTGTTAAATCATCAGGGTGAACAAACTGAATCAAATAAAATAGTTTAACGCAAACTAAGTTGTTTGGTTAGAGTTAACCCGGTATAGCTAACCAATGTGAGTAAGGTTAACTCTTCTCCTAGATTCTTTTAAATATGATTCATGCTAAATGGTTATGGTGGAATAACAAGAGTATATCAAATGTGCAATTTGGAGATTCCATTCAACTTGTAACCTGTACTCAAGTACAATAGAGAAAATTTTCTTGTGTAATGGATTTAGTACTCATCAAGACAATTTGATCATAGGAAAGTATAAGTATCATGATGATGAAACTTCTTATTGAATGTAGAAATTTCTCAAAAATTTCAAGAGCATGTTTTAAAAACATACTTTAGTAAAGCATTACCTTAATGATAAATTATTCAATCAATTTCTCAAAATGCAACGTTGAAAGTATACTTGCTTGAGATATATCATTAGATGAGTTAATGTATTTATGTGTGAGATAAATCATCAAGAAGTATGATAGCACAAAAAATGATAAAGCACATTAAGTGTGCATCATAGCATATTGTCACTACTCATCAATCTATTTGGGAATGAAAAAATTAAATAATGTTGATTAAATTAACCAAATATGAGTTTAAAACATTTAAGATCAATTCTTCCTAATAGATGAGTAAATTAACCTATAAAAATGTGTTTTATGAAGATATGACAACATAGATCATGTAGGGATAAAAATGAAAGCATGATTAGAACCAAAAAAATATTATCAAAATAAGCATTATGGCCTACACACTGGTATAACTATGGACTATTTAGAGTTATAATGAGTACCGATGGTATCTAGATCTTAACTAGATGTTGATGTCAGATTTGGATCAAAAGGCATGGATGTAGATGGGTGAGGAATTGTTGTGAATTAAACCTCAAGAATAATTAGATTTAGGTGAAGAGAATCATTTAGTAATGCATCCTCTGAGTTCTCTATATCTACATCAAACAAATTAGTGTTAAAACCATCTCAAGTGCCTAGTGCACACTCTAGATCCTTATTATTAAGTGGAGGTGCAGTCTCATTAGTGTCATTAACCATGACACCCTAATCATCACTAACAACAATAGGAGTAAGTATGTCACCTTAAAATATAGTAGATTTTGGAGTTGTAGATGTATCTTATGCCTAAATATATGTTGTAGCAATTATAGGAGCACACGCATGGGTATATAGACCCAATGAACCCTCAATAGAGGTAATTGGGTCCATTAAATGAGCAAGTCTATCAAGATTAAAAAGAATGATACCATGATCAAGCTTATGTATTATCTATACATGTAAATCTCTAGTGAACTATCTAAAAGCCTTTGATAATCAAGTCTTATTGAAATTAAACTGTAGCTCTACACTAAGAAGTGGATGGAGGAGAGTAGTGGATATGGATAAAGTATATGATATGGCAAGAAGAATTGTACGATGAGTAGCAAGTGGATCTTGAGTATTAGGAGGGATATCTTGATCATCAGTAACATAAGTAGGAGGATCCTAAGTAGCTAGTATTCTACCTATGCATTTCAATGAAGCTATAGCCTTCGTAGTAAGTATGCAACTTCTACCATCTTTACTCATATAATATCCTCTCTATCATAAGGTCATCTTATCAAAGATATCCAATCCACTCTTGAAGTGGAGAGGAATGGAATTCAAATCTTGAAATGAAACCCGGCAATCCTCTAAGATCCTTAAGATGAGAGAATCACACCCTAAAGAAGCATGTGTGTGACTCTCCACGTATTCCATGTTTTGAGATATGTCAATCCTAAATCACATGGAAAACCCTAATAAGATGTGTTCAACCTCATACCAATTTCTAGAAATCATATCAGCCCTAGATGTTGAAAGAGGAAACAATACCATGCAAATAGAATAATGAAATATGCTCTTATAAGGTTGTACATAGTAAGAGCTAATGGTGCCTCAAAACAAATAATTACACCTGTTCATATCTTACATAACCATGTCATGTGTCCTCATAGTTATCCTACTCTTATATATAATCCCCATGAGAGGTGACCACTTAAATGCCCAGACTCCTACCACGTCAAGTCTCATTGATCCGAATGGGAACACTTAGGAATTTGGTGGTGATAGTGGAATCATTTTTATATATAATAAAATTCTCATAGAAAATTTGAATAATATCGAAGTAAAAAGGATTACAAAGCTCAACAAGTGGAAGAATGTGATGATCAAAGAAAGTCTATGTATACGGGCAACTTGATAATGTTGGAACCAATGTCAAAATTAATGCATTTTCCCCTTAATTATTTTCTTCCGATGGAATCCCAAGAACCTCTACTACCCTAGTCTTATTAAAGTATATCTCAACCCTTCTATAATAGCAATTTATCACTAGGGTACTTTTATCAAAGGATATGTTGTTCTATAAGAGTTTGACTAATTCATGATAGTGAGGATTTTTTATGACGATTAGTGGGAACATGTGAAAGTCATGTAGACGTTGCATAAAGGATAACCGAAATTGATTGATTCCAACATCAATGTCGATGCAACATCTAAGGAAAATTTTATTCTCCATAAATCCACTTATCCATATTAACCGATATTGTTGCTTAGAAATAGATGGAAAGAAATGGTTGTCAAGGGTGTATTCCTTGGTGAGATGAAGATTATATGATTTGGTGGACAAACTAGGAGAGGAGTAGGACAAAATAGTTTAGGTTCAAGTGGCCTACTGAAGGAAAGTAAAGCAAGGTCGAATGTTTTGTTAAAAAAAAACCTTATATACCTTATACAAACAAGTTGATTGGTTTGAAAAAAAATATACTATTATTGCCCTATTTTCAAAAACAAAGCTCACACCTATTGTTCAGTTCAAAGGGGACATATTGATTAGCCCCTTTAATGCACCAAATACCTTTGCCATTTGTTTATTGGTCTCATTAAGTCATGAAAACGTTTTATGAGCATGAAAGATAATTAATTATTGAATATCAACATGCATTGTAAATTTGGTTTAAGCACAAATTATGTAGGATAATTAAAAATCAAATCATATGTATCTAGTATATCCAAATACGATTGTAACATCACATTCATGAATCAAACAATGATATTTAAAGAGTGAATAATGTTCTATTTTTGTAACTCAAGTTTAGCTAAGACTTACCAAAAAACATGTTTATCATCTTCTCATGTAAAATTTAACATTAAAGATAGCATGATATAAAAGGATAGAATACTAACTTGGAGTTAGCAAAACTCGCTTACATTCCTCTATCTTTTACGAAGAGGTAGAAGAGGATTTGATGCTATAATGTTTATTTGATCCTTCAAGCTCTTTCTCCTTGTTTTCTTCTCCCCTATAATAAATTTAAAATAAATGATTTTGATAACCATATCTTTTTGGGGCCATAGGGGCTAGTCCTTAATGAATTATCAATAACAATATATAATTTTCTAGAATCCAAATAATTTCTTAACAAGGGAAATGAAGCCTTATTTTTTATTCTGGAGGTTGTTTCTAATATTCTCATATTTTATTAAAGAATGAATTTTAATCTTTTCAAGGTTTACATCCAATTCATTTTCTAAGCCTTTAATCATAGATGCAAACTATTCATTTTCATTCTTCAATTCTATATGCTTTGAGAATAAGTGGTAAAACATGTTACTTAACTCAAAATTTTGATAATCCATAATTATAAAATGATTTAAGCAATGATCATTAATATCATACGAATTAATTATAAAGTTAGTTGAGAAATTAGTTACCTCATCCTTTTTACATGAAATTCCATCATTTATAGGGATGAAGCAATGATGCAGAATTTCTTCTTCCTTATTACCCCATGTGTGATATTCAATATTTCACAAATTTATTTAGCAATGGTACATTCTTGTATGTTCTTGAACACATTTTCTACAAGGCCACAATGGAGCATCAAGGTAACTTTGTCATTTAAGGTGGCCCTTTATTTGTCAAGCTCCATCCATTCTTCAACCGGCTTATCAATTAATCCATTGATGTTGGATTTTTGAATCATGGTTGGACCATGTTGAATGATGAACCAAAAGTCTTGATTTTTTGCATTAAAGAATCTTCTAATCGCTATTTTCCAAAGGACGAAATTTTTGCCATTGAACAATGGAGGCTTTGAAGGTGTTACATCTTCACCCATGAATTTATCGATACTTGAGGATCTTAAGTTTTTGATTGCTAGATCAATTTGATGAAGCCCCAAGCTTTGATACTAATTAAAAGACCATATGGATACTCTAAAGGGGTGAATAGAGTATTTTGTAACAATAACGCCAAATTAAAAATTTTATGAGAAATAAGTAGAAGGATAGCAAAAGAAAAAAAACACATGATTTATAGCGGTTCAAGAAACTATACAAAGTTTCTCTACTTCAGCCACCAAAATATTTTACCTTTTGGGTTTGAATCTCTCATTATTCAGAGTATGTGATTGATCACTTCTCTCTTGGGTTATGAGCCTAGAATCTCAATGACCCTATAAGAGATGATTTACACTTTGCCTTGTTATCCTCTCTAGGTTTATGAGACTATAATCTCAATGTCCTCTCTTAGGAATGATAGACAACACACCACTCTTCACTTGCATTTGAGATGATGAGTTTTAATGAATATAATAATAATCTTCATTACATAGCATATAAAAGTGAGAAATCACTAGTTAAAATTGTTATTTAGCTAGAAAAATAATAATTACAAGTGTATGAACCCTATATAAATATGAAGAACAAATTGTGCACTAGAGAAGTTTATTTCAATTTGAAAGTGTAAAATCAAAACTCTCTTTAATTATTGGTAAGATGTGAAAATGATGATTTTAGAAGAGTTGTGTTAGCTTGATTGATGTTTATTAAAGTCTAAAAAATCTTATTTATAGTGCTAAAAGATGAAAAACAAATTTAGCGCTAGCTGTTGGGTGTAAAAAGTGCTCTAAGAGTCAATTTATAATGGGAAGAAAATCTTAGAAATGCCCAAACCAGTCAACTAGTTTTGACATACCAGTTGATTCATGGAAAAGTTTTTAACATTGGGCATCTTTACAAAAATAACTATAACATGAGCTATAGAGCTCGAAATTGAGTGTTGTCTCTTTTGTTGTAAAGTAAGAATCTTTATCTTTCCAAGAAGATATCATTAATCTAGAAATAATTTCTTTTGAATTTATGGTGAGTTTTTTAATTTAGATCATATGCAAAACTGCTTGAAATAAAATCAACTTAATACAACTTTTGGAACAAATAATTGGAAATATTTTTTGTGTATGAAATCATTTTAAGATAATATAAAATTATTTTTAAATAGGACTAGAAATATCAAATCATTAAAATATCTTAGTGATCAATATGTAAATCATATGTACATACAAACTAAGACTATAACATACTTTTTGAACATTGAGTATTGGAATGTTTATCACACTTACTTATCTCTTTATGGTTTGTGTATTACATATATGAAATTCAAGTACTTCAAGATAGGATATTATTTTGGCCTCCTTCTTGATCTTTGGCTTGTTCTTAGGATATGATTTGTAAACTTGATCTCCTTAGCACTCTTTGACATAGTTAAGTGTTGAATACTTCATTTTTTTCTATGTTACACATGCACACTTAACAAAATAAGTCAAATTGATAATTGAATTATTTATCATAAAAAAAGGGTGATTGAACTATGAAGTCAACAAATACTACCATCCTCATGGATATGGAATACTTCAGCTCTAATTTTTGCAATACTAGTCTGGATCCTCTCAAGCTCAACAAAACCAAGGTGAGTAGCTCGAATCTCCATGAAGATTAAAGGGGTAATTGTGAGTGCACTCATTCTTGACTCTAAACTACCAATGGTGATTAACTTGAACTCAAACTTTCTAAATTCTTGGCAAAGATTATCTAACAACATAATCCTGCCAAAGGAATATGATGCATTTAATCTAAGTGCATCAATTACTACATTAGCCTTACCCTTATAGTAGGTCAATTCCATGTTATAATCCGTAACCAACTTTAACCATCAATGCTATTTCAGATTCAAATCCTCCTATGTGAAGATGTACTTGATGCTCTTATAGTTATTGTAGAACTCGTAATTAACCCAATAGAGATAATGACTCCAGATCTTAAGGTAAACACTGTCGCAACAAGCTCTAAGTCATGCATCAGGTAGTTCTATTCATGCTACTTTAGTTTTTGAGAAGCATATACAACTACTCATCTAGGTTGCATCAACATGCTTGGATGAATCACTATACACCTTAAAACCATTAGACCCACCTAGTAATGTGAGCACTAAGGCTGAAGTCAAGTGCTTCTTCAACTCCTCAGAAGCTCCACTACACTTCTTGTCCCATTTCCCAATAGAAATGCATAGCCCTCTTCAGTAGATGGTTTAATGGTTGTGCTATCTTATAGAAGTCTACCACAAACCAATAGTAGTAACTAGGAAATCCTAGAAAACTGCACACATCCTTGACAGAAGTGGGTGTTAGCCATTGAAAAACGACTTGAATCTTAGAAGGATCCTCTACCACTCCATCATTAGATATTACATGTCCAAGGAAAGCCACTTGGTCTTATCAGAAATCCCACTTGGAGAGTTTGGCATACAACTAGTGTGATCTCACCAATACCAATGTTTTTCTTAAATTTTTCTCATGCATCTCTCAATTGTTGGCATAGATGAGGCTTTCATCAATGAATACTACAAAAATCTAGTCCAATAACAAACATAATATCTAGTTCATAAGGTACATGAAAGCTACTGGTGGGTTAGTGATTCCAAAAGGCATTGTTGTAAACTCATAATGCCCATACCTCATTAGAAAAGCATTCTTAGGGATTTCTTGTTCTACTATTCTCAATTATGGTAGCTTGACTGAAGAACAATCATTGAGAACTTCTTGGATCCCTTGAGTTGATCGAATAGGTCATCAATCTTTGGCAATAGATAATGGTTCTTTACCATCACCTAGTTCAAACCTCGATAGTCGATGCACATACTCAAGCTCCCATCCTGCTATTCTCACATATTGGAGTGGCGCTCCACACGACAATACACTCGAATGAATATAACCTTTCTCTAATAACTCCTCCAACTAAGCCTTAAGTTCTTGCATCTATAAAGATGCCATATGGTACGAGGCCTTACATACTAACTCTATCCTTGGCAATATGTACACGGTGAAATCAACTTCTCGAACAGGTGACATTCCTAGGATCTCCTCAGAGAATACATCAAGATACTTCCACACCATTACTATTTGCTCTAATGGCATCTCAACTACTTCAATGTTTTTGACACTACAAAAGAAAAGAAAATACCGTTTATGAATAAGGTTACTCATCGCAGTTATAGATATAATCCTTAGAGAGGGGCTAGACTCACACTTCTAATATAAAATCCTAATACCCTTTTTCCTTGCAGAACCACACATTCTTGTTTGCTTTCAATCAATACCCGACACTTCCCTAACATATCCATCCCAATACTCTAAATTTTGAGGGATGAATTTATCTAAAGGTCAAACTCCTAAACGAAATAGAGTGCTACTTAGGATACATCTTAAGTGTTATAGATAAGTACTTTTGTGTATTTGCGTATTTTTTAAATTAACTATTGTTTTTATTGTGGTTGTGCTCTAAAAAAGGAAGAAGTTAAGAGAACGGGAATAAATATGGGGAGACCATTTTTTGTTACACAGGGTGTGTAATTAATACTGATAAATCTCTAAAATGCATAAGTAAAGAATCTAACATGGGGATACCATATTTATAAAAATCATGTGTGTTTTTTTACTAGAAAATTGATAGTAGAGATTCTAACATGGGGCTACCATGTTAACAAACACAATCCATGTTTTTTTTTCAGACATTTCTGTTGGTGAAAAGGTAAGAGCATCAAAATTAACATGAGTCTACAATGTTTTTATTAAATTATTTTTATTGCCCCGTGTTTTTATTCAAAAACTAAGGTCTAATCTTTGTTTTTTTTTTCTTTTTCATAACACTCTTTCCACAATTGTTTCCTCTCTACTTCCATCTTCTTTTTCATTAAAAAGTAGATCTTTCCTTCATTAAACTCGATTTACCAACCAAATCTATGTGTTATATGATTCACAACCAAGATCTATTACAAAATATTTTGTTTTATTATGTAGAACCCTAACATTACACATAAACCCTAAACTAAAATTCATGCTATTTTTTTAGTTCCTGAAACTAATAGAGGGGTTTTATTTTTTCCTATTCTCTAGCATGGTTATCGTGTTATATTCAATGTTTCTATCACTTTTTGCAGAAGGTATGTGTTACTCTATACTCCATTTTTATCAATTGTGTGGTTGTAAAACCCCTATTTTTAGTACTTAATTTTTTTTATAGAAGCATTAATTACCAACTTAATCGGTTTTACTGCCACACATAGCATATGTCCATTTCCTTCACATTTTTTCTGTCAAGTGCTAATCCGCAAACAAAATACAATCAAAATAAAATAGAGGATGTGAGAGATAATATATAAATATGAGTTACTGATAATATGATGCATTCAACACTAAAAATCAAAATATACTAAGGGACATAAAAGTCCAAAGAAAAATTGATTACATCAGAATAGGTACCTAATGGTACAACATTGATTTTTCCTAACTGTTAGACCTAAATTCCCATGTCAAGAATGGGACCTCTTCCTAAGAGCTTCGCTTATCCCTACCTTTATTATATTTCTCAAACCACTTCACACAGTCATAAGGAAAAGTAGTATCGGTATGACTTCCTCATACTGAGTAACTCAAAATAGCTCACAAGAGTAAGTATAATTGGAGATATGAGCCATAGTGAGTTCAATAGAGATAACTAGAGACCAAATTTCAAGGTCGAGAGATGTTGGTTTGATCTCTACAACCTAAAAGAGGAGATAACAACTAACTAGTAATGCATTGTCTATGTGTGCATTCAAGCTATAGATTGTTGACTTTCTTAGAGAATAGGGTGTTGTGGCTGTAGAGAGAATTACATTTCTTCCCTTAGTTGGAAGTTTGACTTTTATGGCTAATATTAGGATTTGGGGTTAAGACTTTATTATAATAGGATTTAGAGGTGGTGAATAAAGCTTTATGATTTTATCTTATAATAATTCACCTATTTCTATCCCTACTATTGGTTTAGTTCATTTAGTTTTTTTCTCTACTTTAGTTATTTACTAATTATCCATTATTGTTATTCTAGATATAGGAAGGAATTATCATCATCTTGGTGCTTGCTCTACAGCCCCTATGGGTTGATACCTCAAGTACTACTCTGATCCCATGAACTTGTGGATATGGTACATTAGCATGTTTTCATGTTTTTGCTTGCACAAACATTTTAAGACTAATAAAATTGGTAAGCTATAAGTTGTTATTATAGATTTTTTTTTAGCATTCCTTAATTTTTTAAATGACAAGTTGGTATCAGAGTGGTCTAATTGACAACTCTTGAAGTGTTAATTTAAAGTTAGGATTTAATCATTTCTAATTTTGGATAAAAAGTATTAGATTAAGAAGCCCAAGTGTTTTTGAACCTAGAATAATCCATGAGGAAGAATGAGTTTAGGAATGTGTTAGTAATTAGTTAGGTGTTATGGGTTATTTTATTGTTGTGTGGACGTTAGTGTTCGTTTACATATGGCTTCTAATTAAATCTATTATTTAACAAATCGATTGCTACAAATCATCATTTTGTGAGCATCATGACATTTATAAAGACCATTAATGCTTATGTGGATGGCCATATTCAAGCTAAAACCAGCTCTAATATCCACACCAAATCATAATGAATGGCTTACAAGGGCTATGACTCACCATCAACCAATCATATAGGGTTACGATGACCCTAAAGTTATGAAAAGGGTGATTAGGACTATATAGAAGACTTTCACCACTTGTGGTTCTCTAATGGATATGAGGGTTGATGTGGTAGTATAGTATTTGAAAGGTCAAGTGGACATATGGTGATGAGTGTCCGAAATACGGACTGAGAGGCTAATATTAAGAGACCTTTCCATAAGGCACTTTGAGAATGATTCTATCCTACTCATCTCCATATGAGGAAATTTAACTAATTTATGGTACTTTAGTAGGGAAGTAATATAGTGAGGAGTACCATACAAGTTTCATGGACTTGGTATAATTTAATCCATATGTGGAGGCCTAATAGGTGATATAGGTTCACAATTTCACGATCAGGTACTAAAAGATGCTAGTTGGACATTTCCCACCAGACCTAGTTAGTATTTATAAGTAGGCCATGGAGGCTTATTAGGTTATGTATGAAAAATTGCTTAGTAAGGGGGAAAGAGGAAGTTTGAGGGGTATCGACACCATGATGGAGGAGAAAAGGCCCTCTGTGAGGCTAGTATGCCATTAAGACATGGGAAATCTATTGGGTTAGCACGTTAGTCTAAAGGTTTTTTGGGAGGTTTTATAAGAGTTCATATCTTTAAGAGAAATTATCATTAGAATCATTATGGGGTAAATCATCATAGTGTAAACTATTTTGGCAATAGTGTGGCTTACCCTATGTGAAGTAAAAAGGGGCACAAGGTCTTTAAGTTCTTTATGTTAGGAGGAAGTTCCTAATGGATTTAGGTAAAAAAAATCAAAATACTTTTTCTATCTAGACCTTACTAGACCTCCACGCTTCCTCTTTCACCAACTAGTATTTACAACCATGCAAGTAAATCAAGTCAAGGCTTGGGCAGTGTTAATGGTGTTTCTTAAGGTGTCCACTTGGTTGTGGTAAGCTAGTTATAGATTAGTTATTAGGCAGATGTGGTGAGCTTTACACTTATTTTTTCTTCCTTGTTATTATGGATACTATTTGATTTTGGTGTATCCTATTATTTTGTATATTCTACCTTCATCTCTAAAGTTGCTTTATATTCATCTACTAGTATTTTTTATTTTATTTTTATGTTTCCTTTAGGGAATAGGATTATGTGTTTAAGGCTATGTAGAGGTTTGGTCTCAATAATTAGTGGAGTCAAGTTCTTCTTCGACCTCATAAAGCTTAAGCTCCATGAATTTGATGTGATTTTTTAGATTGACATGTAGGGGAAATACTGATAGTTGATATATTAAAAATATGAGCACATTGTCACGGGGTGACTTCTTTCACCTAAGCCTTTCCCGTGCGGCACTTAGAAGCACAACATCTTTAGTGCTCACTAAGTTAGCCTTTCCCACACTAAGGCTATTACCAAGCCTTTAAGAATGAATAAGAAAACTTTGAGATCTTTAGGAGACTTAGAGAGAGAGTGAGAGAGCTTGTGTGTAAGAAGGGAATACTTTTATTGATGAGAGAGGAAAGAGTTTACAACTTGAGAGGTGATGGGAGAAAATGGGGTGGTCCTCTATTTATAATGGACGTCCCCCTCCCTTTCCCTCCTTTGGTGGAAGGTTCTAGATCTTCTGCAACCATTAAATGTTCCTAGAGACCATTCTATATTACAAGATATTTTAGAAGACCCTTCTAGATCCCTTCATGATCCTTCTAGCCTTTGGGATTCTAGAGATTTCCACACCATTCTAGGAGGTCTCTAGATATTTACACAAGGTTCTATACATATCCACACAATTCTACTAGAGTCTACACAACTCTAGAATATTCTAGAACCTTCCAGACAAAAATGTGAAAAGAATAAGTAGGTTGTGACAACATGCTTCTTCAAAGACCAAGGGATGGTATAATGTCTTATCGAATATATAAGCCTAGCACCTCTATGAAGGTTGTATCAATTGTCACTTTGAGTAAACTACTTTTAAAATAGTTTCTAATCGTCTTATATAGTGTTTATGATGATGAGGCTAATGATATGTTGTTAGAGTAGATTCCAATAGTTTGAGAGTATTCAAAAGTGTTTTTTGATGAGATTTTTGATATGCTACAAGCTCGAGATGTTGAGTTCACTATCAAATTTTTTAAAGGGATAGATTTAACATCCAAGAAATCATAGCCTATAGCACCCACAATGATGATGGAGCTTAGGGATTGGATAGAGGAATTGTAGGGGAAGGCCTACATTCGAATGAGTGTACCACATTTGGGAATAGTAGTAATTTTTTATAGAAATAAGGACAAAATCTTATAGCTATATACTGATTGCCAAGGATTGAATCAAGTTATGGTAAATAACTATTCTCCTCTACTCATATTGATGATATACTTGTCCAACTAAAATGGGCCATAGTATTTTTGAACATTGATCAATCGAGGATCATTGAGAAGGATATTTTGGTGATAGATTTTCAAACTAGATATGACCATTATATGTTCATAGTTTTGCACTTCAAACTCACTAATTTGTTGCCAGCATTCATGGCTCTCAAGAATTAGATCTTCATATAGTTATTGAATCAATTCATCATGGTGTTTATTGATCACATTATCATATACACAATAGTCATGAGCAACACTAGAAGCATCTAAGACATAACTTAGAATTATTGCGAGCATAGCAATTATATACTAAAATCTTGAAGTTTGATTTTTTGATGGACGAGGTAGCTTTTCTTCAACTTGTGATCTCAAAGCATAGTGTGTGTAACATGAAACTTTTAACTAAATAAAATTTTCATTTAGAAACAATTTTATGGAAGCTAAATAAAAAAATTTAAGGTGTTGCCACCAAATCCAATATAGAAAAGGTTCTTCAAATAACTATTCTATGTCAAATTCTAGGATTTGAAGTATTATTCTACCAAGTGATTAGGTATAGAAGTCACCTAATCCCAATATGATACAATATTATAAAACAGCTTAAAAAATAGTATAAAGAGAAAGGCATAAGTGCCTAAGAGAACTTGGTCACAAACCTTAAGTGCAAAAAAGAACTCAAATATCAACCCTACCATAATAGAAAATAGTATAAGAACCATTCCACTTACAAAAAATATCTAAAATGTGTAGTAATATTATGATATAGGTATTGAGGAAACAAAACCTACTAAAAGCAATATCAACATTGAATAAAATATATAGGTACATGGTGGAAAGTAGTAAACCATGCTAAGAAAGACTTCATAATAAACTCTTTAAACAAGCATTACCTAGTAATCAGAGGAAATGACTCATATATTCACGAATTCACACCTGATAACATTGTAGTAATATCATATAATGCAAAATAAAAAATGAGTATCATACTTGATTATGGGAGAACATTTGGTTCCATGAATTTATAGTACATTATATATTTTACATTGTTCATGCTATTCATTATTATTCACACTATATACTATTATTCCTTAATATTCATTAATATTCCTTTCTATTAATAGCTATTCACCAAAACCCTAAAAATGGCATAGCGTACTTAAAATAGCACAGAAATTGAGGTCATGATACCAAATAATAATGTATTAAAAGAATCCACATATCTATACAAAGTCCACTGGTATTAGAATCTTTATTATGTTATCGCACAACTCATTTTCCATATTTACTTATTATCTAATATAGATATAGGCATAGCCAACATATCCCACATATTGCACTTATATCCCATATGATATTGTGATCCATTTATCCAGTTCCAAAATATAGTATTATTCACATGAAGGGTATGGTAGTCAAGGAACCTAAAACAAATGACCATAGCTCAGCATATAGCGAAACGACACGATATCTAAAGAAAAATGACTAAAGATAAATGCACGTACACAATTGCATATATCACTTCTGCTATGGCAACTATGACACATATAGAAACTACATGCTATGGAAAATTAAACCACTTAGGACATCCAAAACTTTATGTATTGATACTCTAAATAGGGATTATAGGTCACCTATAGAATAGATAGAGGGGCCTTTCTAACATACTACAATTAGAACACATACAAAATCAAAAGAAAGGTATCTACCATATAAAACTACTTTAGAGGCTATCCCAAGGCTACTCGAGATGAATTATATACAACTACCAGCTAATTTATTATAGCTAGTCAACATGACTCTCAAAAGTGGACTAAAATCACTAGCTAATCTTACCCTTAAATCCATTCATTTTATTTATCATTTAAATTACTTAAAAGCACATATATTATTAATCACCACCCAAAATTAAGCCCGTGTAATAATTTCACAAAAGTTAATATTCACCAAATACTATTGATATAGGACTAAAAATATAGAAATATACTAATAAGCTTATATTTAAAAGCCAAAAATTATTTATTATAGGAATTCATTATTCACATCATTTCATTATTTATGTTAATTTAATATTTAGAGAGTCAAGTGAATAGCTGGGGTTAAGCATTGACCCTATAATATCTAATTAAGCCTTTAGATATAAAATAACTAAATTACCCCAAATATTTCATTCATTTGGAAATTATGAATAAAATATTAATCAATCTCTAAAACTCATAGAATTATACACTAAGCATACGTAATCATTAATTAACATGTATGACTTCTGAAATTTAACTAGTCAAACTAAACTGCATGTAAACAGATAAAAATACCCTAAAATTTAAATTTATAGAAAACTCAATAGCATGTAGCATAGAGTGATGTAGCACATCACGTTTTATATACCATTCATTTAACATAATATAATAATAGTATAATATCAAAGATTTCATAAAAAATGAGTTGCTAATGTAAAATGTCCAAAATGTTCTTTTTCCATCGTGAAACATCATTAAATAATAACTTTGATTATAAATTATAAATCAAGATTTTAAATATATTTAATTGTATATAAAAAATAAAAATAATTCCATTTAAATCATAAAAAAAATTATAAAAATGACCATATCACATAAATGTAGCCAGAAGCTCATACGCCCCTAGAAATTCACAACAATGCTAAAAACAACAATGATTATTTATTCACAACAAAAATGTATCTATATTTAGTACAATTATGTTTACCCAATGCAATAAGCTTCCAAAGAAGCTATAAAACTTCCTCCTCTAAGCACAAAATATTCTATTGAGATCATTGTAAAAAATACCTAAAATATGTAAAAAGAAAATAAAATTAAAAAGAGTAAAATGAAATATATGGGCAATAACGGAAGAGGGAAGAGAGGTTGAAGAAACCAGATTTAGAATCATATGGGGAACACAAATATTGGTAGACAAGTAAAGTTAAAAGATTTTGTCGCTAGCTTAGGATATTTAGAGATATTTTAGTGCTTTATAAGTACTTAACGATAAAATAATTAAAAAATTAATAATAATAAATGGTAGGATACTAAGGTTTGACATAATCATTTGGTCAAAAAAATATTTTCTCAAGTTTCTTAATATATTTTAGAAGCATTGGATTAAATTTAGTATATTTTGGACACATTTAGTATATAAAAATTTGAGTATTGAGGGCTAACTATACCTAAAATATCAAAATTCATCCAACAAATGTCAAAAATAATTACCACCCATTTTTATTTAATATTTATCTTAAATCCCAAACATAATTATCCCCAAATTTTAAAAAAAATGGCTAAAAAGATTAGTTTTGGGCTAAAATGCCAATAAGTGCAAAGAGGATGATAAGTAGTTTATTTTTATCAAAGTCACCATTTAAAATTTTCAAAATTCCTATAGGACACAAAAAATAAAAATATGAACAAATTAGTATGTTTTAGAAGAAGTTAGATAGCCAATAGTGTCATGAAAGTCTCATTAAAGTTAAAACTATTTTGAAAGACAAGAAGATGTGAACAAAAATATTTTAAAAATGTAACAAAGGTTTTTTAATTTTTAAATGATGTTATATATTATGGAAAATTTATAATTTTATTTTTAAATAATATAAGTCCTAATTATACTAAGGATCATGAAAAAGGGGGTGTTGTAGTATGTCAATAGACCCCTCAAAGATTTAGGCAGTTTTAGAGTGGCTAGCAGTGACATCAATTAGGTAGGTGCTTGGTTTTTTTAGTTTTTTTGGATAGTATCTTATATTTTTCTAATACTTCTCCATGATAGATTATTCATAGACTAATTTGCTAAATATGACCATCCCACTACTACGAAAACGAAAAATAATAATTGGACATTAATAATGGTGATTAGGAAACCGTTGTCAAACGCGTGAAAATTAATGTGGGGGACAGCTTTGATAACGGTTATAGTTCGAAAATATTATTAAAACCCCAATTCTAAAATTTTATACGGTAGTTTTAATAACGATATATGAAAAAACTGTTATTAAAAGCTCCTTTAATAATAGTTTCTATAATAACCGTTATCAAAAGCCTAAAAATTTGTAATAACAGTTAAATTTAGTATTAATATTAATATTTAATAATGAAGGCTAAAGGAAAAGCATAATAAATAAATAAATTCAAATTAAATTTAGGATTAAAAGATATTTTAATTGAAACATATTAATTATTTCTTAAAAAAGAAATAATATTTACATAAAATACTAATTATTAGTATAAATAATATGTTAATATATTTAATTAGTAAGAATAAAGTTAGTGGGGTATGTAGAATTGTTAGTGTCACCATTAAAAGTTAGTTTTTTTATATATATGGATAATAGGTAGCTCAGAGATAGTTTTCTTTTATTTTTAATAAAAACAAAATAAAAATAGATAAACTACTCCAAGAGTAGCTTCCATTGTACAAGCTTGAATAAGTTGTGCCGGAACCACAAGTAGCTCTTACTTATTTCTAAAATATGTACAAGTTATAGCTCAAGCTTGGCTTCTTATAACTAATATACAACTTAAAAATTAATTTTCATCGATTCTAATAAGATTATGACAAAATAGAAAACATAAAGTAAAATTGAGCCATATAATAATTTTTTTAACGTAACTTATATTACAAAACCAAAAAATATGAAAAGCTAAGTATTACTTCTTAGTGAAATACCAAAATACTCCTGAATATGATTGTGATCACAAAATATAAAAATATCTAGCATTTATTGGCATCAAATAATACTGATATTTATTATACAATTTCAAAGTCATTTTATTTTCAAAAAAGTATAGGTTAATATATGTCTATGACCTTAAAGGTTAAAGTTAGCAAAATTAGATTTAATATTACCATGTTTTTACCATTTTTTTTTCTTATGCTGAAATTTCATGTTACTTAAAGACTACGAGATCCATCATTAGCACCGGCAATTAAGAATATTTTATTCTTTTTTTTTCTGTTTTTGTGAGGCTTAAGAACAAGCAATGTGCATGGTTACCTTGTTGGTGTATACGGCTAGAGCTATAAACGAACAGAGTCGGCTCATAAATTTTTAATGTCAACTCGTTAAGAGTTCAATTCAACTCATTTATCTAGCTAAACAAACTAAAATTAAACTTTATTTTTATACTCATTTAATAAATAAGCCAAGTATAAGCAAACTTGTTTATAATAGAGAGCTCGCAAGCTTAACTCGTTGATTACAAGAACTTAAGTTGGCTCAGCTCGTTTTTTATTCTAAATTATTTTTAGATTCATTTATTAAACAAATCAAGTCAATATCCATCCTCACTTAGCTCAACTTATTTATGATTCTATATGCAAGCACAACATATATATTGTACAACTAGCTGCATGGTCCTATATCATATAATTTATATTTGTATTTTACTAAGTTAATATATCATTAATAACAAACCAATATTTCAACACCCAATAAAATATCTTTCACTAATAAATAAAATCTACATCAATATAGAGTATAACTTTTTGAGATAATGAAAAACATTAAAAAAATATTTACCACTATATAATATATCATTTATCATATATCTATGTATCTTTCACCATTATAAAATATCACTCAAACCTATTAACATTATTTTATAAAAAATGATGTTTCATCATTACATACTATATACCTACACTTTCCCCAACATGAAGCATATTTTTCACTAAAAAAAATATATTATAAATTCTTCAACATTTATATATATGTATATATCACTACTCATATTTATATCTTTCATCATAGGTATATTAATTTTTTTACCATAATTAAACTAATCTTTCACCATAAAATATAGTGAATATTTTACCATACAAACACTAATCTTTCACTACCATTGAATATATCTTTAACTATTAATATAATGATATTTTACTAACAAATTAATCTTTTATTAGTATTAGTATTCTATTTAAAACTAATATTTCATCACTAATATATTATCATTAATGTACTGAATTTTATAATACATAATTATTCACCTTTATTCTACTTTAAAATATTTTTCACCAATTTTTTGTAATAAAATTAGTCAAGATCTCTACTAATAAAGAAAATTTTCAAAAACATCATGATATAATTCTTTTATTTTTTTTTAATAAACCAATTTTAAAATAACTAGTTAGAAAAATTTATATATTCATTAAAAAAAACAATCACATGTTATAAATGGCCTAATACCGGCATGCTTCATGTTGCTTTCTTGAACATTTCCTGACAACGTGTGAGGTATTTAATTAGTCGGTACACTGGTGGAAAAAATTCAATCCTACACCGAAATGGGAATCAAGATTAAGACGTCCTAATTACTTTTAGAATAAAATTATGTTTGTCAGCCAACGGTTGCAACCACCAGTCCACAACCAAAAAACAGAAAGAAACAGAAAAAATAAAATAACTAAAGAGCGCCTGTCATCTTTACATGCTCATTGGTTCAGGGCTTCTTGTCGCGTTCCACGTCTCCAATATGGAATTCCTGGATTCTACCTCCTCGTGCCACAAAGGAAGTTTGTCACCGGGGTAGAAATTCCTCGCGACTCCCTCCTCGTTGATCTGCAAACACAAATCGAAAACAAGTTTCAACAACAAATAACACAGAGCGTGATAACAGCTGAGGAAAAGAAAAGAAAGCATTGAATCAGGATGGGTCATACAATGACCGTGCGGACAACTCCACCACTAGCCCCGTCACGTGCAATAGCCAGCGATACTGCATTTACCACCAGTTCCTACAAAATATAAGACACCTTCAGCATGCTATACAACGGCAGATACCGCAAATATGACAATATAATTTGAGCAAACATGACAACTGATAATGATAACCGTAGCAAAGCAGCGTCCTTGGATTTCACAAGGATACGGATTTGGGGTAAATGGACATTAAAACAGAGAAAACAACCAAATACAACTGCTACCGCAAAAGCAGCATCAAAAACACAGAAAAATAGTTCAGTCTGCAAGAAGCGGATATGAAAAAGAAAATTCGAAGGAAATGCAGTGACTCAACCAAAAGGAGAGAATATAGATGTTATGTACCGAACCTCTGGATCTAGTTATGGGTCCCTGTACACTGAAATCTGGTTGTAGTTTACCAGATTTATGAGTCTGTCTGCCTTTCTTCCCTATTTTTTTACAAATGCAAGTTCTGGGCTCATCTGAGAGAACCCAGCGATCTCCAAGAGTTAAACTCAAGAAATTCTCTAAGGTTTTTCATACCTTTCTTATTCCACAAACCAGTACATATATTTGCTGAGAAAATAACTGCTAAATAACTGTTTTCTGATTTCCTAATTCCCAGCAGATATTAATTATTCAAACACAATACTAACCGATAACCACTAACATGTGGCATAACACAACATAACAACACACTACCCTGTGACACAACATAATCTAACAACTTACCCATAATAATCTGCCTTAGAACAAGTGGCAGTATCTAAAATAAACATTAATCACAATTAACTAAATATTTGACTTAATTCTTCCTTCCCCTTCGTTGATATACTTTGTCAAATGGCACTATTTTAGCATTCTGGTCAGGTACCATAACAATAGAATTGATTTTTAGGACAAGAACTACAAAACAGGTGAGAGGACCGAGTAAAGAAAATGACTGATCAGAAAGGTCTGAAAACTTCTGCCAAGGCCAGTAAACCCACAGAAAGTTTTGAGTAGCATCTCCGGCGGCAGTTAGCCTAGCATTCTCCTTTTAAGAGTTATCAGACAGGAAATAGAACTAGGGTTAGAGAGCACCAGAAACCCATCACAAAAGGTCTCCATGGATTCTCATCACATGCTCTACACACATGCAAGCTGAGGAAAGATTTTCAGGATTAGCTGACATGTTGGTAGTAAGCAGCATACCTCGGCTTCATCCTTGGTCATGCCTTCTCTCCATGCCTGATCAAAGAAACCATACAAATAACTGGAGCCAGAACCTGCAAGAAGGCGTTAAAAACTGCATTCAAATTTTACCGACGTAATAGTTAAGTGTTTTGGAAGTTCATAAATGCAACACTGACACTGCATCAGACAAATATACCTCCTATTGCAAAAGGCTGCTCCATGATTGTGCCACCAAGGGGAATTCCATAAATTTTTCCGCCATTATACTTATCCCACCCCCCCACGATTAGTCCTGTTTGCAGCATATTCTGCGAATAGCATACAGCATAATACATAGGCAGAGATGAACTAAGACTAAATGAGAAACTTGGTACAATGATGAGGATGAAACTGCAGCAAGCACAAAGCTGAAGAACAAAGGAGGGAAAATTAAGAAAAATGAGAAACTAGCATGAACATCTTATTGAGATCATAAGATCACACCAGTAACTGCATGACATGTCAAGGTGTAACGCCTGAACTAGTCATAGCCAATTCCTCTAACCTAATGCTAGAATAGGTGTATGCATTTACTGCTTGGAATCTGAAGAGTCATTTTATTTACCACTTGGGGATGGAAAAGTGGAATTTTCTTTTCTTTTCTTAATTCCCTCGCACATGTAACACCTAGTAAAAAAAAGAATCGGATAATGAGATCAGCTGAAAAACAACCATAAAAGTAAATTATTGCCATCATGGCATCATTTTTTCCATGACAACTAGTCTGACTCTATGAGACTTTCTATGCTAATATTCTTGGAGTGGGTCAATAAAATGATGACACAAATATGCTGGACAAAATAATAATAGATATACCAAAAAATATGTCCCTAAGCAAAAAAAAAAAAAGGGTGAGCTTAAGGCTCTGATGGTTCCGGTGAAAATAAAAAATAAATAAATATGCATGAGTTTTGCATGATGAAAATTCTGACATCTATAGGTCAATATGGTTTCCATAGTAGAATCTGTTGACCGAGACTTGATTTAAAATTATTGGCCATTGGGACTGATGAGGATGACATTTAATTTCTTAGTTCGACAACAAATCTCACCAAAATATAGTCCTAACCACACGACGTCGCTATAATCAAAAACAAATTTAAAATATTAAAATCAAAACACACGTCAGAAACAAAAATATGTTTTAAACTGATATCGAACTATGTGAATTTAATAAAATTATAGTTGAGAATGAAATTATCTAGAGGATTGTCCACAATGACAAACGATTAAATAAATTTCAACATAAATTCAAAACCACGGGGAGGGAGTTTCTCGATTTTAGAAAGAAAATGGGTAATCAAATTTACCTTCATTCATGTATGAGACTAACACTTGTGTTAGGTTTTATATAGTTACATAACAACTCATCCAAAAAAAATAAAGGACTAATTTGGTTAACTAATCAAACTAGTTTAGTTGTCAAAGAACTAAGCTTTACTAGTTTAATTCTAACCAAGAAAATAAATTACTGACCTGATTGCCCACCCACCATACTCCCTGCCCCCTCTATTTTGGAGTGCTATACAAGTAAATAAGCTAAATCTAGGCCAGGACGAAAAACATCATTAAGAAGTAAAAAGTAACCTTAATGCTAGGGCTAAAAACATCATTAAAAGTAAAAAAGCAAAAGTAACTTTTCCGCTACAGGCCTAAAGTACAATTGTGGCTTCTTTTGTTCAACATCTCAGCCATAATCAGCTGATACTGAATCATCTTTTTTATTATCCCCTAGTCCTTCATTTCTGTAACAAAAAATGACACAAACCTGGCAAGAACCTCTGGCGTCCTGCTGCTGCTGGTGGTGCCAGAGCTGTGAGCCATCCTGGCCGAAAATGAGCCCTTTGTTTAGCCAGCTGAGTTCATCAAAAGATGATGGCTTGAATATGGCTTTTGCAGGGCTAAATAGCGCACAATTTAATTCATTAATTATGTTCAAATTAGAAGAGTTTTTGGATCTTTTTTTGGAAAAATAATAAGTAAATGATGTTCATTTGTGTTCGATGCTTGTGCATCACATTGCGCAAGATGGATTCAAAAAAACAATAGAAGTATGGGACCTTATCTGATAGTCATGGACCTACAAAAATGTCTAGGGAAGGAAGGATTGACATGGTGAGCAAGGTTGTTCAATGTTATTCTAAACTCTGCCAAGATGCCCAATGAAAGGAGGGCTAGCACTTTGATCTCAATATATAAGAACAAAGGTGACATTCAAAATTGTGACAATCACAGATGTATTAGGAAATGATTTGGGAACATTGTTCTTATTAATTGTAGGTTTTTGCGGTTTGCTTTATTGATAAAGAAATTTACTAATTATGGTATAGAGTATGAAAAGATACAATTAGAGACCGAAACTCTTTCCCAACTCAACCCTCATCTACTTAGTCATACCATGAAATAATGGGAAAGGTTGATTGAAATAAGGTTGTGGAGGATACACCAATATCATGTAACCAATTTGGCTTCACACTAAGATCATCAACAATGGAAGCCATATGTGTGTGTGTGTGTCTGTGTTTGTGTGTGTATTCCAACTCGTAATAGAGTACTACAAAGAGAGATGAACCTACATATGGTTTTCATAGACTAGAAAAAAGTATATGCTCGAGTCCCATGAGTGATTCTATGGTGGACCTAAGAGGCCAAGGGTGTTCTTGTTACATATAAGCAAATAATCCGGGATAGTATGAGACAATAGGTGAGGATACCTAGAACTTCTCAATCAACATTGGGTCACATCAAGGATCTGCTCATAGTCTTTTCATCTTTACAGTAGACTTAGATGAACTAACCAAGAGAATCTAAGAGGATTCTCTGTGGTGCATGCAATTTTTCCCTTCTTAATTTTCCCCAGATTACTATGTTTTAGTGCATGAAACTAAAGATGACAATGTTGAGATATGGAATTTCAAGTTGAGCACAACTAAGATATGTGTTGTCACTTTAAAACGGCTGTCTCTAAGAGTGGGACAGATGTTATATCAAAGAATGAAAGTTCAAAAATTGTGAGCCTATTATGCAAAGTAACGGAGGGATAGATTCACGTGAACGCTGGATGGCTGAAACAGAGGACATTTGGAATGAGAAGTCCATCTCAAACTCAAGGGAAAGAATTACATAATGGCTATCTGACCAGCTATGTTATATATTGCAGAATGTTAGCCTATTAAACAACCCCTTGTTAACAAGTTGATGTCAATTTAAATGAGGATTATCCATAGAGAATACATAGCATCAAGAATGAAATAAAAAGGGACAAAGTGAGCATGGCCAATATTGATCCAGGAGTCGAGACTAAAGTAGTCTAGTCATGGGAAGATATGTCTTCCTGATGCTGTAGTGAGGAGTTGCAAGAATATTATTTTTATAAAACCTAGAAAGAGTTGGGGTGCAGTGATTACACACATTTTGTACGATTGATTGATGGCAAGCTCCTGGATATGAAGTGGCATTTGTTCAAAAACAGAAGATACGAAGTTGTGGTGGTTGGGTATTAAGGTAGCTGACTTTCACACATGGACCTTACATCTGCTTAGCAAGAGACTGCCACTAGGATGCAACTCCTCACTTACAGGTGTTTTCATGAATAGGTCAGCTGTGTGGGTGTTGTTATTGTCCAATTAAATTAGTTAATTCCCCTTGTTGTTATCATTCCTTTTCATTCCCCACTAGATTTTTAGCTATTTACTCCTTGTGGTGGAACGCCTAGTAATTATTATGAAAATCATTATTATTAATAATATAATCATTAGAAATATAATTATTAATATAATAATTATTACTCACTTTGTCCCATTTTGTTTGGGATTAATTTCTTTTATGGATGTCCCAAAATAATTGTTCACTTTCTTTATATAACATTCATTTAATGGCTACTATTTATTTATTTACAAAACTACCTTTTGCTTGCATTTAATGATGTCATTTGATTTGTACAATCCATGTTAACCACTTTTAGTTGCCAATAATAATTAATGCTCTTCACAATAAGTTGGATTTTCTAAAAGGCCAAACAAAATGGAATGGAGAGAGTATGGTCATAATTATTCTAATCAATTATCAATATAATTATCAATATCATTATTATTACAATATTATTATTAAAATTGTAATGATTAATATACATCTATTTATTATAATTATGAATATAATTATAATTAAATATTCTTTTAATTATTATGATTCGTTATTATTATAATTATTAATATAATTATAATTAATACTGTTAATATTATTAATTTTAATATAATAATTTTTATTCTCATTAACATTGATAAGATTAGGCGCCTAATACTTCGTTTAGTGTTAGTTTATTGTTCTCCACATACTAAATTTATCTTTTCCTTTTAGTACGTCTACACACACACCCCCACACATATATACATATATATACACATACTAATACTTGTTTTAGTATTTGTTTATTGTCTTGTACATAATAATTTATCTTTTCCTTTTAATACTTCTTTTTTACCTTCACAAAAACTCTTTTTTTGGGAAAAGAACAGATATATATAGGCTGAATATTAAGTTCTGTGATTGTATCTCCATTTTTCTAAGTGCAAGTGTTTCAAGAAAGTGTTATAAGATCCAAGTTTAAAACTTTCATTACTTTTAAGACGGACTACAGCAAGATTGTAATTTTTACATTCTCTATACTTTCATTATTTGGCGATTTTATTACTTTCTGGATGGACCACCAATTTTTATATATTAACATTTCTGCAATCTCTTTGGAGAGACTACCGCCCGATCGTATTACTAGGTGTTGGCTATGTTATCATTCTGCAATATATTTATTCATTTTGGTAATTAAATTTAATTTGATTTGATCATTAAATTTTGCATACTAATTGCATTTGCTCTATTTTAATCATTTATGACTATATCTCTCGTCCTTTGATCCCTAGTAATACTGGGGGTGTTTAGGCTTTAACAGGACTTTAGGAAACAACCTTTCACTAGTTTTAAGCTAATTGAAGCGTATTGATTAGATATCACAGTAGTGAGCTTAGAATCTAGTATCCATGGGCAAGATATATCTGATTACAATGTAGACGAAAGCTATATGGGTATACTTTTTTTCATTGAATATCATAATCAGTCTACGACACTGAAAGGGTAAACCACAATGACTTCTTCATTACACAGAACTAGAGACAATAGGGACATAGGCCATAACAATGCAATAACTAAAAGATAGTCACATATCATCCACATCTATAACAATGATGCATGCACCAAGTTGAGAACAAACAAGCACACATAAGATTTAATTTATTTTTTGATTGTAGGGGGGAGGGGGCATGCAATAAAATTATGGTCATGAAATCAAAGCATCGAGAACAATTAAAAATAAATGTTGCAGTTGTCACAACATGAAGTTTTATTTTTATTCCACAATATGCTCTAATTCTTATTTATTGATTATTTAGATATAGGTATTCAATAACTTAGTATATTATATTATATTATATTAGAAATATTTAAATGAATCATTATATGTTAAATTGTCCGAATAACCGTACATTTTCCTTGGAATGAAAAATGAAAAACAAGACATGTAATTTAGTGGTGGATGTGAAGTTAATAAATAGTAATACTTTATTATAATCTAATTGCCACTTGGTCCAACATATATATATATCTAGTAAATGAATAACAAGAAATTATTATGTGTTTTCTTAGTAGATTTAAGATTTTCCAATAAATATATGCCGACACTGATTTATCCACAATATTTTCTGATATCCAATATACTGGTGATAAATGTGTGAAGACTTTTATCAGTCGCATACTGGCCATCGTATCAGCTGACCCAAATTCTACTCAACAGCAGCCGTTACTCCGTAGCGGAAGTCCTATTTAATTGTATGCGTAAATGTAGAAGAGAAGGAGGTAGAGAAATATGCATATCCATTCGTTTGTGGATTTGAGCATGTATGAGATAAGCAAGTGATAGGCCTCTTATCAAGTTCACATATGTTAGAAGGGGCAAAGGGGGCAATCAGGGGAGTACCTAAGCTAGGAATGGGGTCAGCAGCAAGGGATTATTATTGTAATAGGGTGGTTATTATTGTAATAGGGTGGTAACAGAATTCTGGTGGGATTTCGGCAGCATGTGCTGAGTCATAGGCTGAGTCATGAGTTAGTTATTTTTCTTTGCTATTCTCAGCTATTAAAAGGAGAGATAGGAGAGAGGGAAAGGGGGATATCAATTGATGAAAACATTGTAAGGGGAGGCTCCCAGATCCTCAAATTCCTGGCACTATCACTTAATTTTTTGAGCAATATATACACCCTCTCTTCATCCTCTCGAACTTCTCTGAATCATTTGATTTTCTTTCCAACTCCTCTGATCTATTGAGTCTTACAATATTGGTATCATAGCAGCAATCACTTAAGGGACAATGTTAGGGAAGAGCAGCGAGAGAGAGAGAGAGATCAATGATAACAAACCTTATTGTTATAAGCTAATAACCTGACAAGGTTGGCAGCAACTTTGACAGTAGCAGGCTGCTCCGACTGTATACTGTAAAACGAATTTTAAACAATGTGTGAGAAACTTAAAACATATCAAATCCATGACATAAAAATCATAAAATGTTTAAACAACAAGCATTGACTATAAAATCTTTAGAACAGCCCAGGGGGGAGGGATGAACTCCAAAACAACTGCATATATACCTGCCATGCAAAAGGACTTATGCAAAAAAAGAACTTACGTGTGCTGATGAAGAAAATATCTCACATAATCAGAGACTATCTGAGAGTCCGCCGCCTACATGAAAATTAAGAATCAGTAACAGGATACATGAGAACAGAGGATAATGTCATATTTTCATCCCTTAATGCTTAGTCTTTCATGCTCGTGTATTGCCTACAAGTGCTTATTTAGCTCGTATTCAGATGCAAGAACAAGTTAAAGGCAGTTAGAATAAAACGAGACTCACTAAATAAGTCCTCATTTTGATAATAATAAAAATAACATAAAAGTTATGATAATACTTATAATAATGATAGTAATGATAACAATAGTAATAGTGAAATAAAAAATATATTAATTATGGCACTAACAATAATAACACATTGACATTTTAAAACCAGATCAGACCAAAATTCAGCCAAAGGTTGCCAGTTTTAGGAAGATTTGATGCCTTTCAATATTTTGGGCATACCTTCTTTGTCCCACATCTGAATAATGATTCAAGTTGCATTACAAAGAGAAGTATCTACAACTTTTATCTTTTCAGTTTTTCAGATTCTGATTACATCGTTGTTGAAATTTAGCTCAAAGTTGCCGCAATGTCAATGCTGCAAAATGCCTAAACTGAGAATTCATGTGTCAAGGACCTAAGTGCTGTATTTTTCAGCCAGAGGAGGAACAACTATTACCAATGTTATAGGGCTCTTCCTTCATTATACTAGGATTTTATTTAATTTAAAAAAAAAGTCCTTATAAGTTAAGAGTAATCTTGTTACTTAAGAAAAATATTTAGATGAAAGATTTTACTAATATTTAGCAAAAAAAAGGTAGGGGAATGAGTTAGCAGTCATTATCCACGTTTTAACAGCCTCTCTATTTTGGTATGCCTCTTGTTTCCACAGTTCTACACAACTAAACACGTTAGTTTTTCAGATTTTACTAATATTTAGCAAAAAAAAGGTAGGGGAAACTGAGGCCACGGTTACAGTATCTGATTTATTTTTCTAGCTATTTAATCTGTACTTTTGAGTATTTAACATCTTTTTGTGCCTACTTTCATAAGTTTTCTGGAAACAGACCCTCACTAGCCTCAAGCTAATAGAAGTAAGCTTGCAGACACCAAATCCCAAACCCTATGAATGGAAAGATTCAACACTGGGTTATTATTAGCAATTACAAGGATGGCCAACTAGTTTATTATTGGTTGACGTCTACAGCTACATTACACGTCAAATATTTAAATGTTTATTAACTAACATCTGAAGCAAGGTTTAATTAATTGTTTGGTTGGTAAATCTTAGAAACATCGCCTGATCAAATTACAGCCATTTGTGTTATTTAGCTACACTGATCTCTCTAGTTTAAAATTAAATCAGTCTTGATTTACGTAAGTTGTTTGACAGTGTGTTAATTAGGAAATTTGGTTTCTGCTCAACTATAACTTGAAAGAGATAGGAATTCAAATCAATGGTGATTATTCTTTGTGTAAACTGATTTTGACTTTTGATAATAAATTGCTTCATAGTTGTTCTTGAACCTGTTTCTTGAATTCTGAAACACCCTGACCCCCTATTCACGTTTAGCATAGAAGTTGTTATTAGCTGTCTACATTAAACTTTAGAGTAGGATTTATTGTTGGGGGCCTGTAACAACACATAAATACAAGAGCAAAAGGTAATAGGAAGCCTGTCAGATACTTCCTTATTGACAACATAAATTTAGACTTTGGCACTCACATATGAGTGCAGAGTTAGATGCTAAAATTTAGGTGGACAGATTTCTTATCTAAGTTCAATACCTACACTAAAATTTGCATCAGATAAAAACAGTGGTGAAAGAAAGAAACTGCAAAACAAAAAGGATGCATTGTGAGAAGGGGGTGGCATGTCAGACGAATAAATCATTAGATCTCAAAAGAAGCTAGTCCCACTGAATAATTATAATCTCTTTCGGAATGCAAACACATGCTCTTTCAAAATGCAAACACATGCTGGAGCAGAAACAAAGGTTCCAGTGCTTGCTTTTGCTCACAGTTCATTGAAACTGGTCATCCATGCCCCAATTCTTATTTGTTGCCACTCTTCGGTCAATTCTAGTCTCTAATTCTCTATTCACTAACATACAAACAAGATTCAAATGAAGCAACACAACCATGCTTGCCAGACCACCCTATGACCAAGCCACCAACTAAAAATATGGCATCCCTCCCCCCAGTTTGGCCAACAAAATAAGATAAGTCTAATTATCCCTCCTCACCTCCCACATCTTTTACATAGAAATGTTTCAAGAATCCTTAAAATAGAGAGTTAATAAAGGGAGAGACAATTTCCACAACATACCAATCGAAGCTGCTCCATCTAGAGATATGATCACTGATATTTGAGGCATCCTAAATCATCTGAATTATTGCCAATGCTTACTAAAACACATGCTACAAGTATAGGATAATTTCACTAATCGTTGTTTTGATGTTAACAAGAGTTTAACTTGATTGGTTTAAAGTGTGTGTGTATTGTTGAATGGACCAAATGATGTGCCCAACATCATACTCTATATAAAAGCATAGCATAAAAGGAGGATTTTTTTTTCCACTTCTTTTTGCTTGCTAAACAGGCCAACAATTTCTCTTTACATATTTTATTGTTTTAGAAAACGCAATCATGCTAAATACACCACAACTTATTCTGGCAAAAGTAATATTCCAGAGAGGCAACTTCGGATAGTTTGCATTTTCACTTTGGTAGTCGTAGAAAGAGATCAAACAAAGGGCAAGAGAATGAAATGAAATTAGTCTTGGACATTCTTCACCATACCTACTCAGCTTGTCTTCTTCTTCCTTTTCGTATCTCTTGGTCACGTCCATCAGATGTCAAGATTTAGCTAAACTCTGTAAATTAGGTAAATTTCTTCAATTATTTGCTTTGATTTCTGTTCATTTTTGTTTTGGGTTTTATTTTACCTTAATTTATTGTCATTTTATGGTTATAGCTTCAATTTTTCTTCATTGCAGCCTGTTTTTGCTCTAAGAAACATTCCATAGAAGAGAACTAATGCTTTGTTTTCAATTCAGTTAATGTTATAATGAGGTTAATTTTTCTGATAATTACGCTTATTTAAGTTAGGGTTTTTTGATTCTTCTGCTACAATCATGTACTATTTTGTCAAAAATAGGTTGATTGCATGGTTGTCATGTTTAGTTAGAGTTGAAATTTGAGAATATTTTAATTATATACCACGCTTGCATTTTAAGGGGGAATACCCTTCTGCTTTATCTATTGTTGAGAATAGGTATCCTAACCTTTCAATCACTTCCATGTTTCATTTTTCTTTTAATATGATTGGATCCATGAGATCAGATGAAGAGGCAAATCTTCATATTTAATTTGTAAAATGAAAACAGGTTTGACAGCAGGCACAATTAGCTCTTCAAGGTAAATGCCCACTGAGCATGGCAGCTTTTGCTGTCTACTTTCCGGTATTAATATTGTATTATTTTTTCCTGCTTTTTCCAGAGGGAGCACGGTTAGTTTGATATTTGTTCATGCAATTCATTGACTTGTTTTAATGGATTTTATTGTATTTTCTTCCTCTCCGATTGTGATACTGTTGCCACCAAATCCATTGCATCAATGGAGGTGATGGGGTAGAGCAAATGGAAGATGAAAACTCCTACTCAGCTTGAAGCTCATGAGAATGTTATTTGGTGGCATCATCCATTTTGTCAACTGCAACTTCAGGTGACTTCAATAGAAAATTTGGAATCCTAATTTAATTCCAATTTTGAAGAATCTGTTCACCAACCCTGCCAAAAAACCCTACCTTCAAAAATTAGGACACAGAGTTAATTGTTTTTGTCCTAGCTTGCATTTCGCAATGGATCTTCTTTGGCCCAAGTAATTCTCTAATTCCATTCATTTTACTTAATTTCTATCTTTGATTCACCTGCAAACTCTAGAATGACTTGCAAATTCAGTCTATGGGTTGATAAGTTTGCATAATTTGGTCAAAGTACCTGCTACTTATATTAATTAGCTAACCAGTGGATGTTGAATTAAGAATTAGTTTCTTATAGTGCATTGAGAAATTGTTGTTTAGATTCAATATGATAGAAAATTAATTCTTGATGAATTTTGAACACACCTACAGAGAACACCACATGAAACATGCATAATTCCTAACACTTTCTAAAAACCTCATAGAGGAAGGATTGAATTGTATTATTTTCAAGGAAAAATAATCAACATTTGGCATACAATTTTTGAGGGAAGACGTTCTTCACTTACTAAGCAATCAATTAACTTGCATGTCCATTCAAAGACTCAATTTTTATGCCTTAATCTGTACCATGAATTTTCTCTTGGTTGGAAGAAACTCTCAGTTACTTCTCTAATTGGTAAAAAATGAGATAATATTATAACTTAAGAAATGCTAGGATGAATCTAACATGGTTGTAGTCGGTACATCAACCTGCAGTATCAGTATGGGACTGTACATTTCATTGGTTTGATTTTCTTAAAATTTGAGAATCACACTTTAGGGAAAACTTGCAGGTTCCTTTAACTTAGTTTCTTTTTTATTATTACATAATTTTTTATCTTGTTTTATGATTATGCTAGTATTTGATTTTATTCTAGGTTTATAGCCTACATAAAATGTTGCACCGATTGCTGTTGTGCAGGTGTTATTGCTATGAATTGCTGATGTAATTTTGTGAACTTCTGTTTGTCCTTTCCTTTTTTTTGCTCTCTATGTGCAAAATCTCTCTTAGCACTACATCTAACCCCATCCAGGTATCTCTAATTTATTTTGTGGTTGACTTCATTTTGTCAATGTATAAACATTAAACTCATTTTGCTATTCAATTTCGTATTTTTCCATTAACTATATCAAAGAAATTAGAAAATTGGAATGATTTTTTTTTACTATAAAAAAAAGTCTTAATGTTATGAAGTAAGCTTTTAGAAAACATGTAAAGTTGAACTCTGTATATTTTGGTTATTAATTCATTCTCATATTTGAGTTTAAAGTTACTCTATTAAGAGGCATACAGTTGTTGAACAAGCACATTCATCTTCTATTTGGAGTAAAATGCAGAGAGAAATTTGATGGAAATGAAATCCACAAAATTGATTCATAAAAGCTGAAAATCAGTTGAAAGAAGGGTGATTATATTTATTTATCAAGGATAATTACAAAGGAAATGGATTACAAATATTTTACTTTGCCGGACATAAAATAAGTTAGAATATTAAATGGAAATCCAAGTTCAGAAAAGTCACAACAAATCATTGCTTTCAAACTCACTAGGGTTTTCTTAAAGATGGCTATCTTTCTGAATTCTGTAACTTTTCTTCTTCTTTTTTTTTATTAAGTATATTAAGAACAACATTTTTATGATCATACAGGGAAAACACTTCCTCTAAGTTTGAAGTACATCATTTTCTAGACATTGCAAGTTATCAACTTTAATTTGAATAATACACAACACAGTTATTTTTCAAGAATGACGAAAGCACAGGCGCGCTGGGGGGGGGGGATTATTTTAAAATTAGTGAGATCCTCTGTCAAAAATTGTTAGTAAGCATCTCAATATACTCTTGGAAAACAATTATTACACTGCTTATTGTGATTGACCATTGGCAAAAATCTTCCATGTGCAGTATTAAAATAAATTTAGATTGGCACTTTTTTGTGGCTTTTTATATTGTTTGTGTGTGCCTTGATCAAATGATAGCATCCTAACTCCTAAGAGAATAAGTAAAACCTACCCAATTAAAAATGTGGACTCCAACATTTTTTTGTCACATTAAATAAATTTCCTTTTTGTATCTGTCTGTCAGAATCATAAAATGGTTTAAGCCCATCAATCCTGAGAGAAGTTGTATAATTAGATGAAAGCTAGCTAAGCAGCAGACACTAATTATTGATGGCTTGAGAAGAGAATAAACCTTCAATCCCAGCAATATCATACCCATATTCTTTACCTCCTTCATGATCAGGAGGTACTCCCCTCAGCATAGAAATAAACAACCATCAGCAACACTAGAATACCTCCAGACTTCTTCATCACTGGAGAAAAAACCAATGTCTTTGGCAGGAGCAGTCACCGTAAGCACCGTTATGATATCAACAGCAACAACCATGTCAAACCCCTTCATGGCAACCAACCCCAATAACTTTTGAGTCATGTAATGAATAATTCATTCCTCACTAGATCCCAGAACATAGAAGGCAGCTCCAAGAAACCATTCATCGTACCAAGATGGATAGTGCCAAAAGGATTAGAGAATGCAGTAACTAGCTTTGATTTCACAATTTTGTAGTTTGTAATGGATGAGAAGAACTAGAATATTCTAAATACTGAAATATTCATTATTTTGGTTTAATCCTGCCATAGTGTATGACAATAGATTTCCAAGGAATTGAGAAATATTCTAATGCGCATACGTTTAATCTTTTTAGTTCAATCATAAGGAAAAAGTGGTTAATTTGTCACAGTGTGGAGAACTTAGTAAATTATAATCCATTATCAGCCTTTAAGCAACTATCTTAAGTAGTGATCATGCAACATTATATATACATGTTATGGTTTTATATGGAATTAATAAACATGTAGGAAAAATATACATGTTTGTTCTTTGCTCTTTATTAGGAAGTCTATTCTGGATCAGTTCAAACATGCCACAAGAGGTAAGATGGGGATATGTTTGTAGCAGGTTAAATTAGTTAGAAAGATATCGCAAAGGAAGAAAGATAATGTATTATTGAATATAATCCAATATATATATATATATATATATATATATATATATATATATATATATATATACATGTATTAATGAGAAATGGCACATATGGTGAACAAGGTGCACTCAAATAACTTACGAAGCTTGAATGATTTGTGCTTGGCCTTTGAGCCAAAATAATGAGGCCACTGTCTATTCCCTTTTATGTTTTGTGCTATGAAATTAAAAGTTTTGTCATATTTTTCTTCTTTCCTTTTCTTTTCTTTTCTTTCTTTTTTTTTTTTAAAGTTTGACCTCTGGTTATTGTTGTGTCTGTTTATTTAAATATGAACTTTTCAAAATATGGCATTTTTAACTGTGATTGAAGAGGTTTTTTTATTGGAGCCAAGCTCCTTCCTAAGTCATGGCTTATCTGGGTTGAATACATTGAACTTCAGTATCTGCTTGAAATCTAATATTCTGTTGGTTTATAACATCTGCAGTAGGCCTCTGCAATTATGCGTCTAAGAAGCCATACATGTTTGAAGGATATCAGTTAGATGGAACTCTGTTGGGATTGAGTTGTGTTTTCTTGGAGCTAATCCGGTTATTGCTTTTGCAACAGGAAAAGAAAGTATTTACTCTCTGCAAGCATAGTATTTCATGCGTTAGTGGCAAGTACAAAATAAGTAATGGTATATTCTTTATTTTAAATTGTGAAAACTTTATCATTTTTCCAATTATTAAAGTAACAAGCTTGTCTTGACTATTATTATGAAAACATTACTATAAACATGTAAATGATGATTAAATAAAGTAATAATATATAGTAACTAAAGTCATTTTTCATTTTTTCGAAAATAAATACTATTATGTCATTTTTGCTAATTCAATGTTGGAATTACTCCTTTCATTCCTATAAGAAAATTGTTTTATTTATAATATTTTTAAGGAACTAAGAAAATAAATATTCTACGCATACCCTGCATTGGAAAGTAACAAAGTAATTACTGTGTAAATAATGATAGAGAAAATGTAAAGTTAAAAGTAGAAGTTATGTATTTATTTTTCTAAAATGATTTTCTTTCAGAACAAAAAAGTAAGTCTTAAGATAACTTCCTTTTTGGGATGAAGGGAGTAATAATTTTAAGCCAATCTGGGCCATATGAATATGCATATGCAAGTACTTAATTCAGCTACAAATGACTTAGATTGGTGGTGAAAAAGGTGTCCTCTCAAAAATTTCCTCATAATTTTGTAACTTCTTACTTTAAAATGTATAACTGTGTGACCTAATGAATGCAACTCTTTTCTCAATAATGTCTATTATAGATATGTAGTTCTTTTTTTTCTTTACATAAACATTCATTTTTTGATAATCCGTGCATCACAGGATAAAATACTAGTTTTACCAAAGAACAATGTACAAAAATTGATAAAGTTCAAATCATTTCTAGCACAAGACTAGATCATTCAAGGATGGCTAAAGCCTCTAGCTTAAGGTCCATCTTGTGAAAATAAGTTGAGCAAAAGCACTTGTGTTTTTACCTCAATAGATCATTTAATCTCCCTCAGAATTTATTTTGAAATGAATTTGGAGTTGATTCCATTATTTATCAAGTTTCTAAGTGTTTAAAAGGAAGTGAACCAGTGTGTCAAACCCATTGGCTGATTGTGTGATATTTTCCATGGTATTAACATAAAATACATCAACTAGTCTTACAAGTGAATTGACCAGTCTAGCCAGTCCAGTCCATTGGTTACCATTACATGGCTTTATTTTATTAGAAAGCTTGTTTGCCCCCGAAAATTATCGACTAGTTTTCAGCCATTCCAATGGTTTGCCAAACCAGCCCATGGGTTGCATTTTTGAGAAAAACAAATTTGGTTTTGACTTAAACACACTGATTGGTTCGTGCAAACCCATCGATGGGTTTTCCAACAAGGTCACTGGTTTGCCAAAACAGCCCCTTAGTTTAATTTTGTTAAAAAAATCTTTTAGGCTCTACTTGAACATATCATATGGTTTTGAGAAGCCTGTCGACTAGGTAGCATTTTTATTTCTAGGGATTGAACAAAATGATTTGTTTGTTTGACTGGTCTATGCAATTTCAAAAAAATTCTGACATGCAACTAGTGCATTAAATGCACAAACGGTTAGGGGCATGTCCTGAGCCATTAAATAAAAATTGTGAGAATTCATTCATTGCTCTAACATTTCTACTCTCTTTTGCAATCAGTTTCTTAAGTAATTACCTTTCTTTTTGATATTCTTAATATACTCAACTAGAAGGGGTTAAGTGAGAAGTTCTCTCCTTAACCTAGGGTAGATTGATCATCAACCACTCACATTAACAAAGAGAGATTCAAAATCCAAGGGGAAATGGACTAGAAGTGTTTTGGGCCTTGAACCTCAATAAATTTTTAAATAGGATAATGCAACAAGCCACCCTGAGTTTAAATCTAATATACAATATAACCCCAAGTTTTTCCACCCTGTGAAAAACCTCATATAACCTCAATTTTACACCTTTACGCATATACAACCCTACATCTAGCAATTCGGGTTATATGACGCATGCCTCTAAGATGGAGGGTCATCTAATGCATAAAGGTGTAAACATAAAATTATTTATACAATATATTAGGTATAAATTCTAGGGTTGTTTGGTGCATTTTCCATTTTGAATTTAATATTATCCAACCTTATTCACCCCCTCTAAGGTTATTTCACATAATTTCATAATAGACAGAAGGAGTCTATAGGTAGCAGTACAGCAAGTTTAGAAGAATAGGCCAAATTGGTTATGCACTATGGAGAGTTCATTACATTAGTAATATTAGGCAGAAGGTACACTTTAAAGAATCCGGTACTTGACTTGAAGCATGTCTACCTAGTATGAGGAAGATGAAAAACAATGGTCGAAAGATTCACAGAAGTTGGTTCAAATTTGCTGCTCATTAATTCTAAATTTACATCTCCAGCCATTTGCTTGAAGGTTGGATGTTATGGGCTTCCATTGCACTTAAGACTCTCAAGTCCCTTTCCATTACAATATTACACCGGATTGCTTGTTGGCCCACATGGATATTGTCTAAGGACTATGGAACTTTATCTATTCATTTACATTCAAAGAAATTTAATTTAGCTGTCTTCAGTTGTCATATGGGAGCCAGTTGAGTTACATTGAATAAAACCAGTAATCTATGACCTAATACCTAAGTCCATCAAATCTCCAATATTGATTTACCATATTGATCCCCGAAATAATTTCCTTTCATTATTTTATGTTCCCACTTCTCTGTTTTCCATGACTAAATAATTGCATTGAAACCCAACCGCTTGACATACCACACTCTAAAGACTAATGAAAAGAGCTACAATGGATAGCTGCGTATTCCTATTTGCTGCCTCAAACATCAACTCAAAATAGGAAAGATGAACTTCCATCAAGATCTGTTTTTCTTCTCAGTCTAATCGATTTATGGTATTATCAGAACAAGCACGAACGACCCTTAGCACAACGAAATAAATAACCAGATTTATCAAAATTAACAAACCGAAAGTTTAAAATAACTACAGTAGCATCAAACATTAAACAAATGTTCACAGAAAATAGCAGGAATTAGCAAAATACCGATCCAGAACGACAGACATAAACATTATCAGTGAGCTGAGTGATCTTGTCAGATGCACGATTCGCAACGTACACACCTACCAATGATTACTAAGAAACATTATAGCCAAAATAATGCTAAGTCTTTTACATTTCTAACCTAATTTACATCAATAAAACTGAAATCAGACAGCAGAGACGAAGAAGTATAATTTACCAGTACTAGTTCGAGAATCGGCGCCAAGTACTACACCGCCGTTGAAAGTGACGCCGATGATTGTCGTTCCCATTGAATGTGGAGCGTTCATGTCTAAATTGCTCTCCATCTTCGATAAGAAAATAATCAGGTATTCAGCAGACGCAAGTGCACAACACAGTCACTAGTCTGTTGAGAAAGACAAGAAAGTGGAGGAGATGAATTAAGAATGAAATATTATTTTTTGTCGAAAAGAATCACTGGCTTGCGGGTACAGACTTTGGGCCTAAGAGTCCATCAAAGACCTAGGCCTTTTTTCTTTTTCTTTTTTTTTTTTCTTGTCTACATTTCCTGATCCCATTAGTAGCACGTTAAAAGTGTACTCTCTTACCAAAAAGATAAAAGTATAATTTAATTATTTATAGATAAAAATTATTATTAAAGAATTAATAAAAATAAATTTAAAGTAAAAAAATAAATCAATTATTATGAATATAAAAATGGATTAATTTTTTCCAAAGACTTCGTTGGATATAACATTCATTGCGAAATTATTATTATTAATATAATTGCTACATATTAAAATTTTTAAACATTGACTATTTATGATTTAATATACAAACGCATATAATTGTTTATGAAAAAATATAATTTTTTTATAAAAAAAAAAAGGGGAAAACTTTAGTAATGGATTGATATATTAAAATGACATAATTATTCAATAAGTATTTACAATGTACCAGTATAATAGTAGTGTAATTTTAATTTAATCTTTCTAGTTAAATATCATTTTTAATGCAATATTATTTGGTAAAAATATTTTATCAATATAGTCTACTTTATTTTGTACTGTTATTCTATTAAACATATTTAAAACATTCAAATTTAATAACTTTAAAATTATTAAATACAGATTTATTATTTATCAATATGATAGTATTAAAATTTTAATTTTCTAATTACATTGATAATTTTAATCTCAAATAATTATTTAAAATTATTAAAGTAGCCTATATTATGTAACAAAATGATAATAGTATAATATTAATTCAATTTTGCTAGTCAAATTTAATGTATTGATAAAAATAATTATTTTATAAAATTATGCAATAAATATCAATAGACGAAGAATCTATTTTGTATCAATATATTTCTTTGTTTTTTGCATTTATTCAATATAAATTTAAAATCAAAATTATAACATCAACATTAATAAATGTCTATTGTGTATCATTATAATAATATTGTGTTTACTAATTACTCTAACCAGTTAAATTGAAGTTTTTTAATTCCATAATAATAATAATAATAATCTATGAATATTTTATTCATTATATACATTTTTTTTATTTCATATTTTATGATTTTTATAAAAAGATAAATTAAAATTTTAGAATCTAATAACCTTTTAATAAGTATTTATCACATTTAAATTATTTTTAATTTAAATAATTTATTATTTAATATTTTCTTTTTTTTAATTCCATATCTTCTTTAATATATATATATATATATATATATATATATATATATATATATATATATATATATATATATATTATAGTAATAAAAAAATTATAAGAACATTATATTGATAGATATTTATAATATATTGATAAGAATTTTAATTTAAATTATTTATAATGTTAAAAATTTAAATAATAATTCTTTATTTTTTTTATTTTCATACCCTTTTTAATGTAATATATATTATGATTAAAATGATAATATATAATTTATTCATCAAAACATAGTTTGTTTGTTTAATGTTATGTAACTTAAAACAAAATATAAAGTACCTAAGATATGAGATGTTAATCTATAAAATTAAAATACCTATGATATGAATCATTGATTTGGAAGAGATTAAATCTATACCGTGAGTTTAATATGGGTTGGATCAACTAAAGAAACACAAACATTGTAGATGTAAGTCATCAATTTCAAAATAAGTCATTCAACACCATTTGTTTTAGTTGTTGTGGATTAAGCAAAGGGATAACTCTACAAGATCTAAGTCATCGGTTTCCGATAGACAAAATTTAGTATTATTTGATTTTTTTTTAATCTCTGGCCTCTATTGTAACACCCCAAAATTCACTACTTTTTTTTAAAGCGGAAGTAATTAAAATAGAAATACTTAAATCAAAACACATGAATTCTGGGAATGTTACCACCACACTTAGTACTAAACCGGTTCTCTCCGATCGTTCCAGTACCAGGTACTAAGGCTAAAGAAATATTAACAGTTAAACTCAAACCAAGAGTTCATAAAAGAACTCGAAAGATCATACATTAAAAATCAGAGTACGCGTAAAAGTTTATGATCAATAATAAGATAGAAATCAGAGTACGAAATCAAAATTTCTCGGAAGGAATATTCTCACAATCATTAAAAGGTTTATTTCAAGTATTTAATACAAGGTGATAAACTAAACAGGATAAATCCGATACAAGAAGAAATAATAGAAATAAATAAGATAACAAGAAGAGTGGATCCGGCCACACTACTCTCAAACTTTGAGCCAAAACATGCTCAACACTTAGCCCCGCCAGATGTCTTGCCCACTTGCACAAAGTCAGAAGGGCATACTACTCGTGGGAATGAGCAGCACCCATGAAAAGGGTGATCAATACGCTACGTACTGAGCAAGGTAATCGAGTACTAAGGCCAACACATAAGCACATAAACTATGCATAAGAATAATGTTATCATAAATGCATATGACCATCCAAGTAAAAGTACAAAGGCCCAATTATAGTCCTGATTAATTATTTAATTAATCTTTTATCAGAAGTCGATACACACCATGCCTTTTATCAAATCTATGTAAGTACAGGAACACCCCACTATTATTGTCGGTGGGCCGATTACTTACGGGACAAAGTCCACACCACTATTATTCGCTGGTGGACCAGTCACTTGTGAGACAATAGTCTACACCACTATTCTTGACCGGTAGATCGGTCTAGTTCCTACTCACATGGTGTTCCACTGTAAGTAATTAGTATCTTTTAAGTATCTTAGCAAACTCTGGTTTGTATTTATTGAGCGAGTCACCCCACTATTATTGCTAGTAGGCCGATCACTTGCGGGACAAAGTCCACACCACTATTATTACTGATGGACCGGTTACACATAGGACATCATGTCCTAACCACTATTTCTGACTGATGGATCGGTCTGGACCCGGCTCAACATCTTCCACTTTATGTAATTAATGTTTTAAGTATCTTATTCAAAAGCTTTCATCTTGGACATGCATGAATGATCACACATCACAAATCATAAATTCTACCATCATAATTACACTTTAATCACAAATTACACATGATACAACAAAAACCCTAAGCAGCCACACCAAACCCTAATTAACCACAACAAACCATAGTTAACCGCTCCAAACCCTATTTAACCATAACAACCATAATTAGCCATCCCAAACCTTAGTTAGCCACAACAAACCACAATTAGCCACTGCAAACCCTAGCTCCGTCTCCTACGTACCTAGATAATGCTCCACGTACTATTTTCCATCCAAAGTGTTTAACCACCCAAACAACGCTTACATTACCTTCCTTACATCCCAAATCAACTTTTCATACGTAAATTTTACTCCCATGCAGACTTTACACATCTCATGCGACCATTTGAACTTTTCATGTAAACCCTAAATTCCATGCAATTATTAACTCCCATGCAAAACCCTAACTCCACCATGCAAACCCTAATACCACCATACAAATCCTAATGCCACTATACGATCATTAATACCACTATGAAAACCCCAATACCACCATGTAAACCCTAATACCACTATACAACCATTAATACCACCATGCAACTATTAATACCACCATGCAAACCCTAATACCACCATGCAACCATTAATACCACCATACAACTATTAATACCACCATGCAAACCCTAGATTCCGTCATACAAAACCCTAGATTCAATCCATTCAAAACCAAAGATTCATCCATACTAAGCCCTAGAATAGATCCTGTCATACAAAACCATCAATTAGATTCTTCCATACAAAACCATAAATTAGATTTTCCCATAGAAAACCATAAATTATATTCTCCCACACAAAACCATAAATTAGATTATTCCAAATAGATCCATAAATTATATTCTCCCACACAAAACTATAAATTATATTCTCCCTTATAAAACCATAAATTATATTCTCCAATATAACACCATAAATTGGATTCTCCATATAAAACCATAAATTAGATTCCCCCATATAAAACCATAAATTATGTTCTCCCACACAAAACCATAAAAATCATAAATTATATTCTTCTACACGAAACCCTAAAATTCTCCATTTTATTCTTCCACTCATGAATCATTAAAGTAATTAGGTCAACTCACTTCCTTTGGTCAACCTCTTTCCCCATCCTCCTTTTTCATCCTTTCTCCCACACAAACCACATCAACACCCACACATGCACGTCTTACAGGGTCACAACACATATCATCACATATACACAATACATATGCCATGCAAATGCACGAAAACATACTTCAACTCCACATCATACCACATACGGCATAATTAATAATGATAAACATATGATACATAGTATATGAAGTACATAATGCATATAAGCACACAAAAGGCCTTAGTAACACCCTTACCTAAAATGATACCGATCTTGGAGTATGCTCCTACGCCTCCTTAGGGATTTGACTGGTTTTACCTATTATGAGGGAAAAGATAAAATTAGACTCCCTCCTATCAAAAATACTATTAATCACTAACTTATTATAAGACTAGGCTTTTGGTAAAATATTAAAATAATAATAGAAAAATTCCAAAAATAATATCAATATTAATAATAACAAGAATAATAAAAATAGTAACAATAATAATAAAAAGAAAATTACTCAAAAATATAGTGAAATAAGGGCTTCAACCCCTTTGCTAAAATAATACTAATAATAATAATATTAGTAAAATAAATAACCAAATTTAGTAATAATAATAGTGATGAAATAATAATAATGATGATGATGATGATGATGATGATGATGATAATAATAATAATAATAATAATAATAATAATAATAATAATAGCAAAAATAATAGTAAAGTATTTGTAATATTAATAATGGAATAATAATATTAGTAATTCAAAATAGTAAAAATAAAAATAAAAATAATTATAATTATAATAATAATAACATATTAATATTAATAATAGTAATAATAGAAATAATAAGAAGAATAATAATAAAATCAAATTAAAAATATAATAGGGCTTTAGCCCTCAATAGAAATAATAATCAAAACATTAGTATTAATAATAATAATAATACATATTAAAAATATAAATAATAATAATAATAGGATTTATATTAGAATAATTGAAATAAAATAATTTAAGGCTTGTAAAAATAGGGAAAACGGTTGAGAGGGTCTAGGGTTCAACCTTAGGTTGGTGGGGATAGGCGGCACCGGCGGCGGTGCACGGCGGCACCGGCGGCGGTCGAAAAAAGAGAAGAAAGAGGGGAAAGTTAAATGCTGGGAAAAGGAGAGGCAGAATGGAGGTGGGAGATAGGGTGTTAAGGGTAGCCCAGGTGGAGAGGAATAGAATGGAGGTGGCGGCGCATGGCGGCTGTGGTAGTGGCCGAATGGGAGAGAAGAAGAAAGAGAGAGGAGGAGAGGGAAAAAGAGGAAAAGAGAGGTAGGGGAAGGTAGAAGGTGATCTGCAGAACATTTTAGAAGGTGAAAGAAGCGACAGAAGCGACGGAAGGGGTAGCTAATGATGGCGCAAAGGGTGGCGGAGGTGGAAACATAGGTTGGTCGAGAAAAGAACTTCGCACGGGGCGGAATGGCTCATGTAGGAAGAATTGAGGGAGAAGGGAGACGTAGTTACTTAGAGGGCAAAGCAAGGAAGAGTTTCGTGGTTAGAACGGGCGGTGAAGTTGGCCAGAGGCGGTGAACGAGGCATCTAAAGGGGCGACGACGACAAGGACGGGAAATTCTAGGTAGGAGACAAAAGCTCGATATAGGGCTATTATGGGGGTATTTATAGGCTTAGAAGGGAGGTTAGGGTTCTGTGGGTCGACGTGGGAGTAAAGAAAGTAGGGTTAGGGTCACCGGTGGCAGAAATGGTCAGGGTAGGAGTTGCGTAGGGAAAAAGGGAAAAAAATGCGAGGAGAGGGAGAGTTAGTTGGGCAAAAGGTGAAAGAGTCAGCAGGGGAGAGAGAGGAGCAAAAAGGCCGATCAACGGTAGCAAAAAACCAGGGCAATGGCGGCGAGTTGCAGGTCGGTGGTCGGCGGGGCTGAAGAAAGAAGAAGAAGGTGGGGGGCAGCTGGACGGGGCGGCTAGGAAAAGAAAAGAAAGAAAAAGAAGGATCGGGTCGGTTGGCACGGGCTAAGGTTTAAGTTTAAATGGAACACAGAGTTTCGGTGGGAAAAATAAATGAAGTGCATCATTTCGGAGTCGAGCCGAAGGAAAGAAAGAAAAAGAAGGAGACAGGCAGCTGGAAAAGAAAAGGAGGACGGGCCGCTGGGCTGGGCTGCGTCACGGAAGGAAGAAGGAAGAAGGGAAAGGACTGGGCCATTGGGCTGGCCCAATTCGACGAGGAGAAAAAGAAAAAAGAAAGAAAAAGGAAGAAAGAAAAAGGAAAAAGGGAAAAAGGAAAAGAAAAATAATTAGGTTGGACATTTAAATTAATTAAAATATTTGGGATATTTAAAAATAATAATATTTAAATAAATAATATTTAAATTCCTTTTTAGGCTAAATTATGATTTTTAAAAGATTTTCCATAAATTCCATTTTAATTAGCAAATCACTCTAATTTTCTTCAATTAAATTATTTATAAAATTAATATTAACTTGAAACTATTTCCTCCCTCTTATTTTAAATAAAATAATTTATTTAATTAATTTTTAAAATAAAATCTTTAATTAGTTAAAATACTCAAATTTCCTCTAATTAAAATACTTATAAATTTCTTATTAAGTTTCCCTAATTAATTTCCCTTTATTTTAATAAAAATAAATTATTTAATAAATTTCCATAATAAAATCTAATTTAATAATAAATAATAATATTAGAATTTTCAGGGCATTTCATCTATTCATTTTTAAATCCTAACCACTGATTTTGATAAAAATTTATCATTACCATTCATTCAAAATCATGAATGAGACAACACTTTTATAATTATACTAAAAACATGCAATTTTTTTTTGAATTATAGATACCATTATTTTTTTTTATTTTTTTATTTTTGGTTAAATATGCTTCGGCATAGTTGTAGTTGTCGATTTTTTATAGATTGAGGCCTAGCCATTTGTTATAATCATAAAGTGGAAATTATCCTTGATGCAAGATCATCGACTTCTCCTAACGAATCTCAAAAAGTTTTAGAGTTAGCATTCTTTGAGATGAAACATATCATTCTTGAAGTTATTGAAATCAGTTCCCCAAACCCTAATCCTATCAACAGTTTCTTAAGTAAATATTACAGGTATCTCGCATGTTTGAAAGAAGGAGAATTTAGTCAAAACACCTAGTGTACAAGATAATAACAAGGCAAGGATGTACACAAGTGATACAGAAGATAAAGCATTGTTGCATGGATTACACGTTTGCATGGCTAGGGTTTTATCTTTATTATTTTATATGCTCTTTGTAATTGTTATCTTATAATTTTTGGAAGTATATTCCATAAGTTTTGTAAGTGTGTTGTAAGGGATTATAGTGGTTATTTGTATTAGTTACAACTACTAATAATTAGTTATTCCTAGCTAACGTTGGAGGTTGTGGATGTTAAGGATTACAACATCTAGTTTTAGTTGACTAAGATGGTTATTCCACCAACTAGATTATTTAGACTAATAGTTATATTATTTAGGATATTTTTAATATATTTTTAACACCCTAACAACCCCATATATGTATACCCTACCACTCGACCATGTAGATACATAAGTTAAGTGGAATTAAATCATAAAAAATTTAAATTCTCTCTATTCTTCTCCAAGTGAGTGAGTGCTTGAGAGTTGATTACCTTTTAGGAATAAAACTAAGTTATTTTTTCTTAGAAACATTCTTGAATCGTTGAATAGATTCATCAACGTTGAAGGGATAGATAAAATCAACTCTAATCAAACCAATTTGTTACCTTAAAGAAAATTTAAAGATCTTGCCTTGTATTTCTTTCCATCAACATTCACATCATTTGTAGTATCTGAGCCAGGTTAGCTTTTCACATTTAGATCTCCAACCATCAAGGCCATTTTCTACCTCAAAATAAAAGACATTTCATGACTTCAATCAACCACCCCAACCTAGTTTTGTTTGGTTTCTTGATTGCATGTATCGATTTCTTAGTTACATATGTCAAGTTTTTATGTGCATAATATAGTTTGGATTTTAAGGTTTATTTGAGTATGAATGAAGAGAAATATTATACCTTGATATTATTGGTTATTTTGCATGATATCAATTAAAAAACTACACAAGACATATGTTGCATGCATGGTGTTAATTGGTTGCATATAGTGTGTATGGTGTTATTTGTTTCATCCATGTTTGGTGTGTTTGTTCCAACACTGATCTATACATTTTTTGTCTCATAATTGCATGATTAGTTACTCTCATATTATAATAGAATTCAAATATTGAATTTGTACATACATTTCATAATCAATAGAATTTGATCATTGTTGTGGTATGATCATTTCTTGCTGAATATTATCTTTGAATTCTCTTTATATCACAACTTTTTCTTAAATTTATATGGATTTTTTTAGACAAATATGTCTAATTGCCTACATTCTAGTTTATCAATAATTGTTTTGACATATTGCATGATTTATGATGGAAAATGTTCATGGTTGTTAGAGTATTACAATCGAGTAAGGTAAATTTGGTGTTGTTAGTTTCTATCTCAAAAATTTAGCAAGAATCATATATTGTGTGACATAAACCTTTTTTTATTTATATTTTCTTGGTTATACATTAATTGACTTGTGTGAGTCCGGCAAACAAACAAGAACATACTAACACTTACAGATTTGGTAGTGTTTGAATTGGTTTGTATTACCATAAGTGTGATCATTGTCATTTGAGTTGTGTAGAGGCCATCCAAAAGATTTCAACAAATATATATGCTATCAAGTAGCTCCCAACAATGCAAACACAATTTCAACGCATGAATTTTAGGCTTACCTAGAAAGAGTGAGTCCAAAACATGCAAGAGCAATGAGACTTTCTTAGAGACTAAATAGGTAGTTTAGTGAGGCAAGGTGTGCCATCCAAATGAATACATCTTAACTCACATATGGGGGATGAAGAAGAGTCTCAAGGGATTGGAATCCATTGTGCTTTCTGTGAGGATCAATAGAGACACTATCATAGAGAAGACAAAGGTATAAAGCTTGATCTTCCTAATTTTGATGGTAAACTTATGTTGAATTATTTCTTGAGTGGTTCCATAAAATAGAGGTTATATTTGAATTCAAAGATTATCATGATGAGAAAAAATGTAAACTAGCTACTATTAAGTTTAAGAAATTTTCTAGAATATGACTTGATAACTTGAAGAGGAAATGAGAAAGAGAAGGAAAGTTAACAAAATTAAATTATGGTATAAGCTTAAGAAACACTTAAGGAAGAAATTTGTGCCTAAGGAGTATAAGAAAGACAATTATATCAAATTGACTACTCTTAGGCATGACTGTCTAAGTGTTGAAGAGTATGCAACAGAGTTTGAGAATTTAGCACTTACATGTGACATTCATGAGAAAAGGGACAAAAATGTGCTAGATTTTTAGGTAAACTTAAAAAAGATGATTAGAGATAAAGTTGAAAATTACCTTCATAACTCTCTTGATGATATGATTAAGATATCTTTATAATTAAAAAAGCAATTTAAGTCCACTAACCCTCATGCCAAGAAAAGTACTTTTTCTACTACAAAGTACTAGTCGAATGCATAAGTTACAAAATATGGACCAAGTTCCTCAAGTGATATAAATATTGATAAAAACAAAGGTACAAATCAAGAGGAGAAAGGTAAATCCAAGTTTAATGAATTCTCTACAAAGAAATGTTTTAAATGTTGAGGATATGTGAAATGCCCCGAAATTTTCTAATTTTAAAGATTATATTTAAATAAGGTTTTATTGGAAAATTTAATTTAATAAATTATTTTTACAAAACTAAAAGGAAATTCATTAGGGTGAATTAATAAGAAATTTTATAAATATTTTAATTAGAGGAAATTTGGGCATTTTAACTAATTAAAGAATTTAATTTGGGAGTTTATTTAAATAAATTATTTTATTTAAATTAAAAAAGAGAAAATAGTTTCAAATTAATATGAATTTTATAAATAATTTAATTTGAGAAAATTAGAGGGCTTTAATAATTAAAATGAAATTTATGAAAAATCCTTTTAAAATCCTATTTTTGCCTAAAAAGGGATTTAAATATTATTTTATTTAAATATTATTATTTTTAAATATCCTAAATATCCAGATTAATTTAATTGGCCCTAACCTAATTATTTTTCTTTTCTTTTTTCCCTTTCCCTTTTTCTTTCTTCCTTTTTCTTTTTTTTTTCTTACCTTCCCGAGCTGGGCCTGGTCGCGACCCATCTTCCTTCTCCTTTTGCCATGGCCCACTCCCGTTGTTTCCTTCCTTCTTCCCTCGATAGCCAGCGCGCCGAGTTTCTACTACTTTATACCCAAAATGCGTTGTCCCATTTAAATCATACCCTCACCTCATGCCCGACCCAGTTTCCCCTTTATTTTTCTTTTCTTTTCTTTCCCCCAAACCGCTGGTCCAACCCACCTTTTTTCCTCCTCCTTCCTTCTTCTTCCCCGTCGCCATAACTGCAACCTCCCACCTCCCCTGAAAATGGTGCCGCCGGGCACACGTGTCATGACCGGCCTTTCTCCCGCCCATTATCTTCCCCTCGGTGCACAATTCAATTTGAATTGTTCCACTAACCTTTTCTTCTCCACGCTTGCCCCCATTTCCCTCGCGAAGGTCGAGCAAAATTTGAAATTTGTGTCCCCCGATCAACGGCATAACCGTCCCATTTCTCACCGGATTTGACCTCCTAGTAACCTCCAGAACTCGAGCCTACCCTCCACCACTATAAATACCCCTCGTTTGGCCCGAAATCGAGCTTTCTTTTCCCCAAAACCCTAAGTATAAGTCTATGCGCCACCGCCACTTTAGACGCACCGTCCGCCACCGTTAGCCAACCTCGCCGCCTCTTCTTCCTCCCAAACTCTTCCCTGCAATGCCCTCTAATTAATTAAACCATTCACATCCTTCAATTCTTCTCACACGTGTCTCCATAACCGTGCAAAGTTTGCAGCTCATCTCGCCATAATTTTTATCCCGAAACCTTAAACTACTGCCCACCACCACATCTGCCACTTCTACCACCCTCTGAACCACTCAAAAACTCCTGCTAATCCTCCTCCACTGACCCATAAACTTCTTTTCTTTTTCTCCTTCCCCCTTCCCTCTTTTTCTTCATTTTTTCCCCTTTAGGTCACTTTTCTGACCACCTCCGGGCACCACCGCCGGTGCCACCCATCCCCGCCAACTCAAGGTGAAACCTTAGACCTTTTCAACACTTTCTTTCGATTTATTGAGAATTATTATGCTTTTATCCTAATTTTTAATGTTAGTTCAATTTTAATTATTATTATTATAATTATTATTATTATGGTTATCAACTGTAATCTAATTGCTAAATCTTGTTGACAGGTTTGGGAGTATTCTTGAGTTAGATAAATTATTATTCTCAAATTTTTGTTATTTAATAGAATTATTACATGTTTACTATTATTAATAATAATATTATTAGTATAATTATTTATTTAATATTGTAATTATTTCAGGGGGGTTGAAACCTAAAATGTTAATTAGGTCTCGCACCCTTGCTTTTTATTACTATTGTTAGCAATTTTTAACATTATTACTAATTATATTAGCATTATTATCTTTATTAACTTTTATATTATAAGTATATATAGTATTAATATTATTATTACCATTTTTGAATAGTATTATTATTAAATGGGATAGTTTCGAAAGCCACCTTGTAATTTTAAGATTTATGGTATTATCAATATTAATATTCTACTAATAAGAGTGTTATTAATAATATTTTACTTTTATTATTATTATTATTATTATTATTATTAGTAGTAGTAGTAGTAGTACTACTACTACTACTACTATTACTAATACTATTTTGTTGAAGGGTAGAAACCCTTATATCACCACTCTTTTCGAATGAAAATAGTAATTTATTTGTATCTTTAAATAATATTTTGTGTAGTTAATTATTTTGTAATATTGTTTTAAATAAAAAAACCAAGTCTTAGAATAAGTTAGAGAATAATAAAATTTTAGAAGGGAGCCTAATTCTAGTATACTTTTATATAATAGGTGAACCCAGTCAAATCCCTCAAGTAGAATAGGAATGTGCACCAAGACCAGTGACAATTTAGGTAAGGGTGTTACTAAGGCCATTTGTGTGTTTACATGCATTATGTGCTTCATATGCCATGTATTCTATGATTATCATTATTAATTATTTCATATGTGTTATAAAGTGGAGTTGAAGTATGTTGGTATGAATAAATTGTGGCATGAGAATTATGTGTATATTTATGTTATTATTATTGTATGATGTGGCCTTAAGACATGCATGTTAGGATTGTAAAATAATGATGAGGAGTGTAACAATGTAATGTTAAGGTTTTGCATGAAATGGTATGGGTTAGAGTTGTGCATGAAATGTCATGGTGTTAGGGTTTTTGTAGGAAATGGTATGGTGTTAGGGTTTTGCATGAAATGGTATGGTGTTGGGGTTTACATGAAATTGTACATGTTAGGGTTTGCATGGGATTTCATGGGAACTAGGTTTGCATGGAAGTGTGGTTTACGTGGGGTTAGAGTTGCATGGAGTAAGGTTGCATGGGAGTTAGGGTTTGCATGGAAGTGTGGTCTACGTGAAGCTAGGGTTTACATGTGGATTAGGGTTTGCATGGAAGCATGTCTATGTGAAGCTAAGGTTTGCATGTGGATTAGGGTTTGCATGGAAGCATGTTTACATGAAGCTAGGGTTTGCATGGGAGATAGGGTTTGCATGGAAGTGGGGTTTATGTGGAGTTAGAGTTTGTATGGAAGTGTGGTTTACGTGGAGTTAGGGTTTGCATGAGAGTGTGGTTTACGTGGAGTTAGGGTTTGCATGGGAGCTAGGGTTGCATGGAGTTAGTCATGCATATCTGGGCAAATGTTTGTGAATGACAAATGTTTATGAATAAAATATTTAAGACATTAATTACTCAAAGTGGAAGATATTGAGACGGGACCAGCCGATCCACGGGTCAGGAATAGTGGTTAGGGTTTTACCCTATATGTGACCGATCCACCAGTTATAATAGTGGTTAGGACATGAGGTCCTATATGTGATCGGTTCACCGGTTATAATAGTGGGGGATCCCTAGCTCAATAAAGACAAACCAGAGTTGTCAATGCTATTAAAAGATACTAATTACTTACAGTGGAACACCATGCGAGCAGGAACCAAGTCGATCCACTGGTTAGGAATAGTGGTTAGGGTTTTACCCTATATGTAACTGATCCACCTGATAATAATAGTGGTTAGGGCATTATGCTCTATGTGTGACCGGCCCACCAGTTATAATAGTAGGGTGTTCCTCTACTCGCATGGATTGATAAAAAATCATAATGTGAATCGACTTCCGATAAAAGGATGATTAAATAATTAACCTGGACCTTTTTGGGACTTATGTGTGCACTTGTTGATTATAAGTTATGGATTTTACTTTATACTTTTATGTATCATATGTGTGGGTTTGTAATTATATGTTGATCATCATATTCCTGCATGATTTAATGTGTTATATACCGGCCTTAGTACTCGGTTACCTTACTCAGTACGTAGCATACTGATCACCCGTTTCATGGGTGTTATTCATTTCCACGAGCAGAAGGATCGTCTGATCTATTGCAGGTAGGAGACACCTACTTTGATGCTATCAATGTTTATGGGATATCAGGAAGGGCAGAGTGATAGCTGGGCTAGATCAATCTCTAGAGTGGCGTGGCTGTTGTCCTTTTTAAATTTATGACTCTTGTTATCTTTTATTATGTTTGAATTATCGAAACAATTTTACTAATGTTGTTTAGTTATTATCTGGAAAAATAATAGCTAGTATTTCAAATTATGTAAGACTTGCGTGTACTCTGATTCTCGTTTTTATAAATTTGGATTTTTATGGTGTTATTAATAGTATTTTCTTAGCCTTAGCACTTGGTACCAGAACGGTAGGAGTAAACCGATCTGGTACTAAGTGTGGCGGTAACATTCCTAGAATTCACGGGTTTTAAATTAAATATTTTAATTACTTCCACTTTCAAAAAAATAGTGAATTTTTGGGTGTTACAATATGGGCACTTTGCTAAAGAATGCCCAAACCAAAGAGTGTTTTCCATACAAGATATTGAAGCTATGGAGACTTGTGATAAATAACTTGAGTACAAGCCAAGTGAAGTAATTTCAAGTGAATCCATGGATGAGTGGAATGCATGTCATGTGCTATACAAATTTCTTCAATTGTAAGCTAATGAGAAACCCAACTAATGAGAGAAGATATTTAAGACTAAAGGAAGAGTGAGGGATATGGTTTGTCAAGATATCATTGATAGTGATTTATGTAAAAATATGGATAATGAGAGGATAGTGAAGGAGATGGGATTGAATATAACATCACATCTGAAGCATTATTCCCTTTAATGGATCAACAAAGACAAAGAAGTCGAGATAACCAAATAAACCCTAATCTCATTTTGAATTGGTAATTATCATGATGGTGTGCCATGTGATATTTTACTTATGGATGCATGTAGAATCTTATTAGGTAGATCATGTTAATATGATAGAATTCCTATTCATAATGGTATTACTAACTAGTATTGCATTTTGAAAGATACATAAAAGCATAAACTAAAGCCTTCTAAGTATGATTATATTAGCATAGTTGAGAGTAAAAAGAGATTGTTTTTATATGAAAATGGTATGATAGAATGTATTCAAGAAGAGGGTAGTTACTATGGTTTTATTATCAAGGAATCCCTACAAGGAGAGAAAATAGTGATAATCCTTAATTACACGAGCTTCTTTATGAGTATAATGATGTATTTCCTGATGATTTACCAGCTAAATTACCACCTCAAAGAAGAATAAAACTTGTTATAGATTTAATGACCGGTGTATTCTTACATAATCAACTTGCATATAGATATAATCCAAATGAGGCTAAGGGATTATAGAAATAAATATAAGATCTTATAAGAAAAGGATATGTAAGACAGAGTATGAGCCCATGTTGCGTGCCTACATTATGTATTCCAAAAGAAAGATGGTATGCGGTGCATGTATATTAATTCTAAGGTTGTAAGCAATATAATTATCAAATATTTTTTTCTTATGCCTATATAAGCTACAATGTTAGATGAATTTTGTGGGACACAAGTATTTACTAAAACCAATATAAGAAGTGGATATCATCAAATGAGGATAGGAGAAGGGGATGAGTGGAAAACTATGTTTAAAACTAAGTATGGTATTTATAAATGGATTGTAATGTCTTTTAGTTTGTGTAATGCACATAGTTTATTTATGAGACTTATGAATGAAGTTCTTCGTCCGTTTATTAGAAAGTTTATTTTAGTATACTTAGATGATATACTTGTGTATAGTAAAAATGAGTATGATCATCTTACTCTTTTAATGAAATTATTTGATAAACTAAGGGAAGTTAAACTTTATGGAAAAATTTAACTTTAAGGTTTTTAGAGGTGTTTCCTTGGCTATATTGTAAGTAACAAAGGTATAAAAGTGGATTCCACAAAAATTCAATCTATTCAAAAATTTTCAATACCCAAAGATGTTCATGAAATGAGGAGTTTCCATGGACTAGTTAGATTTTATTTTAGGTTCATCAATGACTTCTCAACTATTGCTGCCCTTATTACACATCTATTGAAGAAAGGTAAATTCAAGTGGGAAGGAGAAGCAGCTAATGACTTCAAGATTTTAAAATCCAAGCTATGTAATTCACTAGTATTATCCTTACCTAACATTGATAAATTATTTGAAGTTACATGTGATGTTAATAGGGTAGGGATAGGAGGTGTACTCTCATAAGGGAAAAAAATTTCATCGCAATCTTTAGTGAAAAATTAAATGGGGATAAATTGAATTACTCCATAAATGATAAAGAATTCTATGCCATCATAATAAGCCTAGAAATATGGAATCATTATTTGATACCTAAACCATTTATTTTACATTCAAATCATGAGAGTTTTAAATATTTGCATGGACAAAACAAATTAGTCCTAAAAATGAGTTAGTTTCTTATATCCTTTGTGTTTTCTATCATATATTTTGATGGTAACGCAAACTTAGCACTAGATGAATTGTTGAGGATATATTTGATACTTATCATGATGGATGTTAAGTTATTAGGTTTCGAAATATTGAAATAATTGTATGCTGAATATGAAGATTTCTTAGAGATTTATGATGCATGTGAAAATAATGATATTTATGGTAATTATGTGATTCAATATGACTTTCTTTTCAAGTTTAATAAATTGTGTATAACTAGATCTAATGTGCGAGACTTATTTTTAAGGAAGTACATGAAGGGGGTATAGTTGGTAATTTTGGTGTGCATAAAACTATGGAGTTACTACAAGAAATTTTTTTTCCCACGAATGATCAAATTGGTACAAGATATTATTTAGAGATGTGTTATTCGTAAAAAAAAATTAAGAGTTTCTTCCATTAGGGTTTCTATACACCTTTACCTATTCCTAGTCAACTATGGGAGCAGGTTAGCATAGACTTTATCCTAGGGTTACCAAGAAAAAAGGGGTAAATGTTTTATCATGGTAGTGGTAGATAGATAATCAAAAATAACATTTTTTATTCCTTATAATAAATTTGATGATGCAAATTATGTGGAAAATTTATATTTTAAGGAAATGGTAAGGTTACATAGTATTACAAAAAGTATAAAGTCGGATAAGGATGTTAAGTTTTTGAGTTACTTTTGGAAGATACCTTGGCATATGTTAGGTATTAAGTTCTTTTTTAGTACATCTCATCATTCACAAATGGATTGTCAACCAAAGAAATTGATAGGACTTTAGGGACTTTACTATGAGGCTTAGTTAATAAGAGTGTCAAGGTTTGGGATACAAAACAGGCACATGCTGAGTTTGCATATAATATGGTACCTTCTAGTACAACTCAATCGAGCTCATTTGAGGTTGTCTATGGAATTAATCCTTAATTGCCTATTCATATGTTTTCATTAGAGTTAGGATATATTAAGAACTATAATTCTAAAGAAAGAAAAGAATTATTTAAGAAAATTCATGAACAAATTAATAACAACATTGAGAAATCTAATGTTAAATATCAAGCTCAAGCTAATAAGAACTGAGTTAAACAAGGGTTTCTCTAGAAGAATGAGTAAGGTTACACTGAAGAAAGGAAATATTAAGAAAAAAACTAATGCCAAAAATTGATGGACCATTTAAAATCTTAAGAAAATTTAGAGACAAAGCATTTTCTTACACCAAGATGGAACTTTGATAATTCAACTCCAAGCTACTCTTGATTAATCCTTGACCCTTTTGATCATTTATCTATCTTTAATTTTTGCCTAGTTCATATTCAAAGGCTTAATTTTGATATAAAAGGGGGAGTATGACCTCATTCTTTATCTTCTTCTTCTTCTTCTCTCCTCTACAAAATCTAGAATGCATGCTTTAATTCTAGACTATCACTACACAACTAGAAGATTTGCGTCCCATGTTGATCTACCATTTCCCCTCTTGTGTTTGATCCTTTTTAGATGAACTCAACCTATATTTTCTAGAGAATCACCATTTGAGCTCTGACATGGGAATCGACCTATTTTTCATAAATTCTCCTATTCAACTCAGGTTTGAATGGTAAAATTAGGATTTTTGATCTTTGGCATATCCTTACTCATTCCTTAACTAATTTTCCAACAATAAATAACCATAAGTGCATATTTTCCTTACTTTTCTTTCAACCTCCAAAAAGACCTTAGTTTGTCAAACACTTGTGCTAACTCTTATCCAATTTGTTTTTTCCTTCTAATTTAATTCATTCTTTTGATTATTTATGTTGCTCTCTCTTGTTTTATTCTTAATTAATAAGGAGTTAGATTTAGGAAAAATTTGAGTTTCATCTCGGCTAACTCTTTCTCTATTTTCTCATAGAGGTGGTAAGCTCAATTTCTTTCCAAATGATTCTATGGTGTTGATATATGTTTCTACTTCAACTTTTATGCTAAGCTTAAGTAAATATAAGCATGTTTAGGCTTTGATTTAGTTGATTATGGTTTGGTGGTCATTAGGCCTTTTTGTTTGAGTGATTTGAATTTGGCATGATTTTAAGAGTTGTGGTTGTTATTATGAAAATCTCATGATACCATGTAGTTTTTTGGCTTGTTTAATTTTTGTTGAGGTTTAGCTTGCTATAGTTTTATTCAAAGATTTGTTCAAGTGTTATTCAATTTCTTATGAAATTTAAAGGGTTTTGACCTATTTATGGCCAAAAGGTGATATATTGAGTTTGATTCTTAATTTGGAACCTTTGCAATAATTTTTGAATAATCAAGTGTAATAATAATTTTAATGGAAATAGTATTTTAACATTAATAGTATGTTAAAATGAATAGTATCTTTTATGAATAGTAATTTGATGGTCTTACGATCAATAATAAGTCCCTATAATAATTTTTTGATGATTTTTACATTTAAAATTTTTGGTATAAAATGATATTTCTTTTCTTCTACAAATAGTATTTTGTGTGAATAGTATTTGTTGGAAATGTTGCTATTTGATATGTTTTGCCTTTTTGTGATATTTTTCACTTTTGGTTTAACCTTTTTATATCCCTAAATATGATTATTTAGGTTTTGAAGTTTTTTTGTGATTTTTCATTAAAATGGTTTTAGCTGGTTAAGAGTTCTTTTATCTTACTTTGGCCAGTATGTCTTTTGTTAATTATTTTGGTTTGGATGGAGTCCATGGTTTTAATGGTTTTGGTTTGCTTAAGTATAATTCTATAAATTTAACTTAACTCTAATTTTAAGCAATTAATATTTTAACCTAGACCCTAATTCTTTAATCACAATTTAAACCTAATAATAACCCTAGACTTCCAATTCTTTTCCCGTTTCCTTTTTCTTTTTCCCTTTCTTATTCTCCTTCTTCTAACCTTGCATGATTTTTTTTCTTTCCCGTAACCAAATCCCCTTTGTCAAGCTTCCACCTTGTAGCTTACTAAAATACCCCAAAATTCTAATTTAGAAAATTATGATAAAATTGGAATTTATTAAGGAAATTTATTAAATATATTATTTTATTAAAATAAGGGAAGTATTTAATACAAAAAGGGGAAAATAATAAAGAATTTAATTGGGGAAGATTTGTAATACCCCCAAATTTACACAATTTTTTTAAAAACAGAACACTACTTATAAATAAAAACCATAAATTCTGGGGATGTTACCGCCACACTTAGTACCAGACCGGTTCACTTCTACCGTTCCAGTACCAAGTGCTAAGGCTAAGAAAACATCTCATAACATTAATAATAATTCAAATTCATGAATACGGGAATTCGGTACGCATAAGTTTATATTCAATCCAAAATACGAGGGTAGTTTTTCAGGGAAAAGAAATAGCTACAATCATAAAATTGTTCACGAAGCGTTCAACAAAATTAAAAGAAACTAGGAATAAAATTGCGATGGAAAACCGGCCACGCCACTCCAAAACTGATTCAGCCCAATCATCACTCAGCCCCATTCGATGTCCCATAGACATCAATCTCGTCAAAGTAAACATCTCCTACCTGCAGCAAGTCAGATGAGCCTTCTACTCGTGGGAATGAGCAGCACCCATGAAAGGGGTGATCAGTACGCTAAGTACTAAGAAAGGTAACCGAGCACTAAGGCCAACACATAAGCACATAATCCATGCAGAATAATAATAGGGCATAATTACAAACACTTTAACATGAAGGCAAATGAATGGTTAGATGAAAATGTCAAAATCTAATATAGCTCAGATTATTTATTTTATCAAGCCTTTATCAATTTCATTTCCACACCATATTCTTTATCATGTCCATACGAGTACGGGAACCCTACTATTATTGCCGGTGGATCGGTCTCCAGGGCACTTTTGGCTCCTGGCCACTATTCTAGCCGGTGGATCGGTCACTAGGGTAACATACCCTACCACTATTATGCCGGTGGATCGGTCTGGCCCCTTCTCGTACGGTATTCCACTATAAGTAATTAGTGTCTTCCCAAATCTTAACTATATATATAATTTGATTCAATGAGCTCGGGATCCCCCACTATTTTAGCCGGTGGATCGGTCACTAGGGTAACATACCCTACCACTATTATGCTGGTGGATCGGTCTGGGCCTGGCTCAACATCTTCCACTTTACGTATTTAACATTTTAAGTATCTTATTCAGATGTTCATTTCAAGACTTGTAAATCAAACTCTTACCATGCTTACTCCTCGACTCAGGTTATCTACCTTAACCCTAGTTAACCACCCCACCATAATTAACCATGACATACCTTAACACCCATGCAACCCTAACTCTACATAAACCACACTTCCATGCAACTCTAACTCCCATACAAACCCTAACTCTACGTAAACCACACTTCCATGCAGCCCTAACTCCCATGCAAACCCTAGTTTTACATAAACCACACTTCCATACAAACCCTAACTCCACGTAAACCACACTTCCATGCAACCCTAACTCCCATGCAAAACCCTAACAATATGCAATATCATTACCATCATGCAAAACCCTAACACCGTGTAATGTTAATACCATCATGTAAAACCCTAACACCATGCAATACTAGTACCTCCCATGCAAGACCCTAACACCATAATTAAAATCCCCCATCATTCTTTTGCAACCCTAACATGCATGTCTTACAGGGTCACAACACATATTGTCACATACACATAGTATACATGCCATACAAAAACATACTTTAACTCCATGTCATACCACATACAAAATAATTAATAATAATAAACATAGGATATATAGCATGTGAAGCACATAATACACATAAGCACATAAAAGGCCTTAGCACCCCTTACCTAACATGACACCGGTCTTGGTGCAAGCTCCTATTCCACTTGAGGGGTTTGAATAGGTTCACCTATTATATAAAATTATACTAGAATTAGGCTCCCTTATAAAATTTTGATTATTCTCTAACTTATTCCAAGATTTAGTTTTTAAATAAAATAATATCACATAATAATTAACTATACAAAATATTACTTGAGAATACAACTAAGTTACTATTCGAAAAGGGGTGGTGATATAAGGGTTTCCACCCTTTAAAATAGTAGTGATAACATAATAATAATAATAATAATAATAATAATAATAATGTACAATATTATTAATGATACTTTTATTAGTAGAAATTTAATATTAATAATACCAAAATTCTTAAAAATTACAAGGTGGTTTTCGAATCACCCCAATTTAATAATAATACCATTCAAAATTGTAATAATGATATTAAAGTTATATCTACTTATAATATAAAGTTAATAAAGATGATAATAATAATAATATAATTAGAAAAAATGTTAATAATATTAATAAAAAGTAAAAGTGCGAGGCTTAATTAGAATTTTTGGTCTCTACCCCTCTTGAAATAATTATAACATTAATTAAATAGTTACACTAATGATAATAATATTAATATTATTATTAATAATAATATTAAACATGTACTAATTCCATTAAATAAGAAAAATTCGAGAATAATAATTTATCTTACTCAATAATACTCCCAAGCCTGTCAACAAAATTTAGAAATTAAGATACAATTGATAGCAATAATAATAATAATAATAATTATAATAATAATGATTAAAATCGAATTAATATTAAAAATTAGGATAAAAGCATATTAATTATTAATAAATTGAAAGTAAGTATTTAAAAGGTCTAGGGTTTCACCTTGAGTTCGAGGGTATGGGTGGCACCAGCGGTGGTTCTCAGAGGTGGCCGGAAAATGGATCTAAGAGAGGTAAAAATGAAGAAAAAGAGGGAAGGGGAAAGGAGAAAAATAAAATAAGCTTATGGTTCAGTGGAGGAGACTTAGCAGGAGATTTTGGGTGGTTTATAGGGTGGCAGAAGTGGCGTATGTGGCGGCGGACGGTGGTTTAAAGTTTCGGGGTAAAAATTTTGGCGAGATGAGCAGCAAACTTTGCATGGTTATGGAGGCCCGTGCAAGAAGAATCGAATGTTTAAAATGGTTTAGTTAGCTAGAGGGAATTGCAACGAAGAATTTGGAATGTGGTGGTGGCGCTGAGGTTGGCTATCGGCGTCAGAATATGCGTCTGAAGTCACGGTGGCGGGCGGTTCTCACTTAGGGTTTTGAGAAGGAAGAAGCTTCAAAAACATCTACAACCAGGCTATTTATAGAGTTTAGATGGGTTATTAGGGTTTTGGGGGTCGCCTAGATGGTATTTAATGCTAGGGTTTTGGTGGCCGGTGGCAGAAATTGGCCGGCGATTGTTTGGGTCGGGGTCAAAGTTTCGCGAAGCAAAAGAGAGGGAATGAGCGAGAGTTGAGGATAATCGATCATTCCACGTCAATGTGCGAGTCAAGAGGGAGAAAAAGAGAGCTGAATCGGTTGGTCAGAGTCCTCGTAGCCGGCGCCGCCATTTTCGGGGGCGGGAGTTGCAGCATCGTCGACGGAGGAGAGGGGAGGAAGGAGGAAGAAGGAGGAGGAGTGGACTGGTCGGCTGGAAAGGAAAAGAAAAGGGGAAGAACCGGGCCGGTCGCGCGCGGTTAAACGAGTCCTTAAATGAGACACGACGTCTCATTCGTAAACAAGTCAAAACGCGGCGTTGAAATGCCGCATGAAGGAGGCACGAGGCTGGGCCGTGGAGAAAGGAGAAGAAGAGGTGGGTTGGGCCGCGCCAGGCCCAACCGGCAGGAGAGAAAAAAAAGAAAGAAAGAAAAAGATAAAGGAGAAAAGGAAAAGGAAAATTTAAGGTTTTGGGTTTAATAAATTAATTTGAATAATTTAGGTATTTAAAATAAAACATTTATTTAAAATAATATTAAATTTTATTTTTAGGCTAATTTAGGGTTTTTAAATTATTTTTCCTAAATTCCTTTTTAATTAATAAAAAGCCTAGTTTTTCCTTTATAAAAAAATATTCATAAGTTCCTATTAATTTACTGAAATGCCCCGAAAATTTCTAATTTTAAATAGTATATATATAATGAGGTTTTATTATAAAATTTAATTATGTATATTATTTTATTTAAAATTAAAGTATTTTAATTAGGAGGAATTTGGGTATTTTAGCTAGTTAAAGATTTTAATTTGGGAATTTATTTAAATAAATTATTTTATTTAAAATAAAAATGAGAAAATAGTTTTAAATTAATATTAATTTTATAAATAATTTAATGGAAGAAAATTAGGGTGTTTTGCTAATTAAAATTGAATTTATGGAAAATCCTTTAAAAATCCTAATTTGGCCTAAAAAGGGATTTAAATATTATTATTTTTAAATATCCTAAATTTTCAGATTAATTTAATTGGCCCTAATCTAATTATTTTTCTCCTTTCCTTTTTCCCTTTTCTTTTTCTTTCTTCCTTTTTCCTTTCTATTTCTTTCTTTTTCTTCTTTTTCATTTTCCTCTTCTTTTCCCCGAACGGGCCAGCCGTGGCCCACTTCCCTTTTCTTTCCTTTTCTTCGGCGTAGCCCAGCCCGCGCCGTATATCCTTCCTCCGCCCGTGGAACACTGCGTTTCGTTCCATATTACGCCGAAGCTCGTCGTTTCATTTAAGCAAATTCGTACCTTTCTTCTGTCCCTCTTTACGCCGCGTTTGTCTTCTTTTCGCACCAAAACTCTGCGTTTTAGTAAAAACCTTACTGCCCACGCCCGAACCGCCTGGTTCTTCCTCCTTTTTTTCTTCCTTTTTCCTTCGCGAACCGCCCGACCAGCCGTCTTCTTCTTCCTCCTCTCTCCGTCGTCGACGACGCTGCAACGCTGGCCGCCATCAATGGTATCTCTGGCTACGGTGAATAATACCAGCCGTTTCTTGCCTCATTGTCTTCCTCTTAACTCCAGAAATAAATTGGCATAATTATTGGACGTTATATCTCGCCCGTTTCCTCTCCCCAGCCCCGCGAAACTTCGAATCTAACTAAAAGATGCCCGACCGTTTTCTGCCACCGGCAACCCAAATTCTCGCATCTAATGACTTCCTGCCGACCCCCAAAAACTTATTATCCCATCCACCATCTATAAATAGCCTTGTTATAGGACTTTTTAGAGTTTTTCTTCCCCGAAAACCCTAAGCCAGAGCTGCCGCCACCTCTACTTCAGACGCGTCGTACACCGCTGTTAGCCAACTTCAACACCACCTCCGCATTCCAAGTTCTTCCCTGCAACGCCCTCTAGTTAACCAAACTATTTTCAACCTTTGATTCTTCTTGTACGAGCCTCAATAACCATGCAAAGTTGGATGCTCGTTTCGCCGGAATTTTGACCCCGAAATCTTAAACCACCTTTCGCCGCCGTGCGCCGCCACCTTTGGCTGCACCACCACCATCATTTTGTCCCTCTCCTCCTGGGAAACCATAAACACCTCTTTTATCACCTCAATTCTCCCTATCTTTTTCCCAACATTCATCTTTCCCTTTTTTCTTCTATTTTTCCGGCCACCGCCGCCGCCGTCGTGCACCACCGCCAGTGCCGCCTATTCCCACCAGACTAGGGTTGAACCCTAGACCCTCTCAACCATTTTCCATATTATTATAAGCCTTGATTTTAATTTATTTCAATTATTTGTATATAAATAACATTATTATTATTATTCTTAATATTTATATTCTTAATATGTTTTATGATTATTATTAGTAGTATTATTGTTTTATTATTATTTATGTTGAAGGCTGAAGCCTTATTGTATTTTAATTCTATTTTATTATTAGAATAATTATTATTAACATTTTATTATTTATTCTGGAAAATCTTAGGCCCTAATTTTGTATTAACATTCACACTTATTTATTTTAGTATTATTATTTCTACTGTTCTTATAACCATTAATAATAATATTATCATTATCTTTATTATTTCAATATTATTATATATGTTATTAATTTTATTATTAATATTAAATAAATGGTAAGTCATTAGTTATAAGTAGGGTCGAAACCCCACTTTAAATTTTAAAGCTTATATATATTATTATTATTATTATTATTATTATTGTTGTTGTTGTTGTTGTTTTTATTATTTATATTCTCATTGATATTAGTTTTATTATCCTTGATATTATTATATTAGTGTCATTATTATTATTAGGGTAAAGTCTTTAACCCTATATTACCAAGGTTTATAATATCTCTCTTATTTTTATTTAGCAAAGTTAGAATTTTGTTAAGGTTATTTTATTAGTATGTTATTATTTGGTCAAAGCCCTAAGGAGGCGTGGGAGCGTGCTCCAAGACCAGTGACATTTTAGGTAAGGGGTGCTAAGGCCTTTTATGTGCTAATGTGCATTGTGTTCCTTATATGTTATGCTTCATATGTTATTATTGTAATTATTGCATATTTGGTATGACATGGAGTCCAAGCATGCTTTTGTGTTGCTATATGGCATGTGTACTATGTGTATGGAATAATATGTGTTTGCATGTGACCCTAAAAGACATGCATGTGAGGATGTTGGTATGGTTTGAAAGGGGGAAAGGATGAAAAAGGAGGATGGAGAAAGAAGTTGATTAAGGGATGTAAGTTGACCTAAGTATTCCATCCATTCATGAGTAGAGGAATAAAATGGAGAATTTTAGGGTTTCATGTATGAGAATTTGATTTATGATTTTTGAGGTTTTGTATAGAGAATATAATTTATGATGTTATATGGGAGAATTGAATTTATGGTTTGTTAGGGAGAATCTAATTTATGATATTATTTGGGAGAATGTAATTTATGAGATTATATGGGAGAACCTAATTTATGATTTGATTGGGAGAATCTAAGTTATGATTTGTTTGGGGGAATTCAATTAATCCAAATTATGGTTTTGCTTGGGACATTCTAAATTATGATTTTATGTGGGAGAATCTAACTTATAGTCTTGTATGGGCGAATCTAAATTGTGGTTATGAAAGGGGAGAATCTAATCAATGGTATTATGTGGACAAATCTTGGGTTTTGCTATGGATTGAATTTAGGGTTTTATATGGCAGAATCGTGGGTTGAATGGTGGTACTAATGGTTATATGGTGGTATTAGGGTTTGTATGATGTTACTAAGGTTTGTATGGTGGTAATTATAGTTGTTTGGTGGTATTAGGGTTTACATGTTGGCATTGATGGTTGGATGACGGTATTAGGGTTTGCATGGTTGAAATTAGGGTTTCACATGAAATTTTAGGGTTTGCATGAAAAAGATGCGAAGGTTTGCATGGGGAGATTAATGTCTGCATGGGTATGAAATTTATGTGTGGAAAGTTAATTTGGGATGTAAGGAAGTATTATTCGGGTGTTGAACTATTTTGGATGAAAAATAGTACGTGGAGCATTATGAGGGTATGGAAGAGATTGAATTAGGGTTTGGAGTAATGAACTCTGGGTTGTTGTGATTAATTAGGGTTGGAGTGGATAATTGTGGTTTGTTATGAATAACTAAGGCGTGGAGTGGCTAATTATGGTGGTTATGGTTAAATAGGGTTTGGAGTGGTTAACTATGGTTTGTTGTGGTTAATCGAGGTCTGTGGCGGCTGATTAGGGTTTTTGTATTATCTTGTGTATGTGGTAATTAAAGTGTAATTATGATGGTGGAATTTTATGATTTGTGATGTGTGATGACTTATGCATGTCCAAGGTGAAAGCCTTTGAATAATATACTTAATATATTAATCACGTAAAGTGGAAGATGTTGAGACGGGCCCAGACCGATCCACCAGCATAACAATGGTAGGGAATGTTTTCCCTTGCGACCGATCCACCGGCAAAAATAGTGGCAGGGCATGTACCCTCGCGACCGATCCACCGGCTATAATAGTGAGGGATCCCGAGCTCAACAAAACAAAACGTTATATGTTGAAAGATATGGGAAGACACTAATCACTTATAGTGGAACACCGTACGAGAAGGGGCCAGACCGATCCACCGGCATATAATAGTGGCAGGGTATGTTACCCTCGTGACCGATCCACCGGCTATAATAGTGGCAATCTATGTTACCCTCGCGACCGATCCACCGGAAAAAATAGTGGGGTTCCCGTAATCGTATGGACTTGAATAAAAGTGTGGTGTGAAATGATTCCTGATAAGAGATAAACTAAGTAATTGAATCGGATTATATATATGGGCCTTTATACTTTTACTTGGATGATCACATGAATTATGTTATCATGATTATGATCTTTTATTCTTATGCATGGTTTATGAGCTTACGTGTTGGCCTTAGTGCTCGGTTACCTTACTTAGTACGTAGCGTACTGATCACCCTTTTCATGGGTGCTGCTCATTCCCACGAGTAGTATGCCCTTCTGAATTTGTGCAGGTGGGCGAGATATCAGTTGGGGCTGAGTGTTGAGCGTGTTTGGCTCGAAGTTCAAAAGTGTCGTGGCTGTATTTCCTCTTCATATGATTTTATATCATTATGTTATTTCTAGTGTATTAAATTTACTCTCTTGTGATTCATTACTTGTATTAAGTGTTTCCAATAAATCTTTTATTGATCGTAAGATTATTCCCTTCGAGGAATTTTGAGTTCGCACTCTGATTTCTTACGCGATTTCATTCCTTTTGTTATTTCTTTGGTATAGTATTTACCATTTTCTGATTCATTACTCGATTGAGTATTTTAATGAACCTTTTATCGGTTGTAAGTTTAATTCTCTTTTGGAAATGAATTACATTTCTTGATGCGTACTCTGATTTTGTTTTACAACCGTTTAATGATTATTTGGAGTTTAGTTTGTAATAATTTTGTAATTGATTGTTAATCTCTTCTTTAGCCTTAGCACTTGGTACTAGAACGGTCGGAGAGAACAGGTCTGGTACTAAGTGTGGCGGTAACATTCCCAGAATTCACGGGTTTTAAGTATTTCTATTTTAATTGCTTCCGCTTAAAAAAAGTAGTGAATTTTGGGGTGTTACATTTGCCCTAAATAAATCCCTCTTATTCCAAATAAAATAATAAATTAAATTAATTTCCCAATAATTCTTTATTTAATAATATATCAAAATAAATAATTCTAGGGCATTTCAAGATTAGAGTATTTTGCTACTCAAAAATAGAATTTAAGAAAAATTACCCAAAATATCCTAAATTAATATAAAAAAGAATTTAATTATTATTTTACTAATTATTATTATTTTTAAATATTCAAAAATACCAAAATATCTTAAATACCCTAACCAACCTATTTTTCCTTTTCCCCTTTCTTTCCTTTTTTCCTTTTTCTTTCTTCTTTTTCTCCTTCCTCCCTTTTCTTTTTCTCCCCTTCTTCCCCGGATTGGTCCACGCTAGGCCCAACTCCCCCTCCCTCTTTTCTTTCCTCCGCATGGCCCAACCCGTCGTTCCTTTATTTTTTCTCCTCCTTCACTAGCCAATTCTCTCCCTTCTTTTTCTTTCTTTTCTTTTCCCCCAGACCAGCCGACCTGACCCCTTTCTTCTTCCTCTTCCCTTCTCCTCGTCCTTGAGTTGTAGGCCGGCTTGCAACTCTACCGCCTTCCTTCCCCTATCGGCTTGCCCCTCCCCTCTCTCTCCCTCGTCCTTTTCCTTTCTCTATCCAAACCTGACTTGCCTGTACCTCCTTTCATATGTGTCCCTTCCCTTTTCCCTTCTCTCCCCCTACCGACCTATGCCCTACAAATTTCATGCTCATACTAGCTTGCCATCGCCTGTTGGCAAGCCCTGCCTCACCTGCTCCCTTGTCCTCTTCCCCCTTTGTCTTATCCTCCCTCCAATGGTCTATAAATACCCCTACCAATCTCATTTGGCCCTCTTTACTCCATCTAGAAAATTCAGTATACTTGCGCCACCACCACTTCAGATGCCTCCACGCAACACTGCTGCTAGAAACACCACCCAAACCCTTCCCTGCATTACCCTCCACCTAACCAAGTCACTCGCCACCCCAGGTTCCTCCTACACGAGCCACCCTATTTTTGCAAAGTTAGCTGCTCGACCTGCCACATTGCACCCATCATCACCCCTCTCGTCGTTGTGCGCCACCTCCCCTACCACAATCATCGCCTCCCCTACCACCCAATCGACCCAACAAAGCCCCTACCTTCCCCTACCTTCCTTCCTCCCTTTCTCCTTTGCCTTTATCCTCCCTCCTTCTCCACCACCCTCGGCCACCACCACCTGCGCCAACACCACCACTCCAACCCTCTCAGCCTAGAGAATCCACCACCACCACAACCACCATCTCACTCTCTCTCTTCTCTAGCCCTAAAAGATCACCTTTTCCAACCCCCACTTCCACCACCACAACAGTGCGCTTCTGCTGCCACCACCTAGCTGCCACCCTCACTAGGTTGTGCCCTAACCTTTCTAGCCCTTAAGTATAATTAGTGTAATTATTATCCTAACCTTATTATTATTATTATTATTATTATTATTATTATTATTATTATCATTATCTTTACTATTATTATTGCTAATATTATTATTATTCTCTTTATTATGACTAATATTGTTAATAATACCTTATCATTGAGCAATATAACCAATAAAACCTATTTTGGCTAATAATAGCATGATTAACCATTTTAAGGATAATATCCTTTTTTTACTAATAAAACTACTACTACTATTATTATTATTATCCCTAATACTAGTTTATAATAGAGGTAAGTAGGAATTGATGAAAATGTTAATAAGAGGGAAGTTAATCCTATTATTTCCCCTCTTATAGATGAACCAAGTCCGAGCCCTAAGGAGGCGTAGTAGCGTGCTCCAAACCTAGTGTCGTTTTAGGTAAGGATATGGTTAAGGCCTAATATGTTTGTAATATGTGTTATGTGTGTTGATTTTATGTGTGTGCATTATATATTATGGATTATGCTCTTGTAGCACAACTTGCTAAGCATGGAGCTAAGGTAAGTAACATATGTTTTATGACATGTGTAATATGGTATTGTTACTTGTAATTGGAATGTGCTTATGTAATATTATGCTTCATGACATACATGATAGAAAGCCTTAAATAGTGTGACGTGGTTGTGAGAGAAATGAAAAGAGTGAGGAAAGTGAGTTGACTAGAGGGTGGTAAGGATGACCTAAATATCTTATGACCTATAGGTGGAAAAAAGGAGGAATAATAAGAACAAATGAAGGGAATGGACCAAAAACATGCATGGGGAGTGTAGGGTTGCATGGGATGGTTAGCCTTTGCATGTGAATGATCTTCATGTGGAAAAAGTTGACTTGAGGGTTAAGTAAGGTAAAGGAAGAATTGTTAGGGTGATTGGAGTCCATATGTGAAAAATAGTACGTGGGTTGGTGTAAGGATACATGGGAGACTTGACTAGGGTTTTGGGAGAAAACCCTAATTAAGAGAAGTGTACAAGGAAGGAAAACTATTGGAAATGATTAGAATGGGGAATAAAGAGTGAAAGGGGTGTCATATGGAGTAAAGGTGAGCCTAGTAAGAAAGGGTGTTTGAGTGTTGGGGGGGTGACATAAAAGAAATGAGAAGTATTAGTGTTTCAGGGAGTGAACTAGGGTTTTTAAGATTACATGTGGGAATCAGGTAGCAAGGTTGTGATGTTGGGTGTGGTTTAAGGGAAGTGATGGTTTTGGTAGCAAAGAAGACTATGGGTTGTGTAGGATGAGGGGAAGTGAGGCCACATAGGCCAGATTAGGGTTTTAAAGGGAAACCCTAGAGGGCAAAGAGAAGTCGAAATAGAGTTATGGGGAGTGAGCCATGAACCACATGTAGAAGAGTTTGGGTTTCTCATGGTGAGTGGGAAAAGATGGGGAGGAAGTCTCAAGGTCATAGGTTGTGTAAAGGTCCCAAGATATGGGACAGGGTTTTAGGAGAATCGAGAATAAAAGGGTGAGCATGGGAAGTTTAGTGGGTCATGCATGTCTAGTCTGGGTTGTGTGTAGAGTAAGATGCAAATAAAACACTAAACACTTAAAGTGAAAGATTATCGAGCAGGGCCTAGTGAGGATATTTTTTCCCTCCATTAGCTATAATAGTGGTCAGGTGCATTCTATCTTGTAGAATATTTCCGATCCACCAGCTATAATAATGGGGGATTTCAGGCTCGATAATCCAAACTTTCCATAGTAATAAGTCATGGAAAGATACTAATTACCTATAGTGGAACACCACGTGAGTCAGGGCTAGTGAGGTTAATTTTTTGATCCATCGACTATAATAGTGGTCAGGTGCATTTTGCTTGTGGAGTGATTCTGGTCCACTGGCTATAATAGCGGTCAAGTGCATTTTGCCCTATGGAGTATTTCCGGTCCACTAACTATAATAGTGGAGTCCCTGTACTCACACAGAATTAATACGAGAAACGTGTAAGATAGAAATATTAGTCTAAGTCTAAATTGATGATATGAACCTGAATTATGCATTGTATGCCTTACTTGTCTATTATCTTGCATGACCTTACCTATATTTTTACCTTACTTAGTACGTAGTGTACCGATCACCCATTTTACGGCTACTGCTCATTCCCATGATTATAGGCCCCTTTTGAGTTTGTGCCAGTAGGAAGTACTGTGTTCGATGCCTATAATGCACTGGATGTGTCGTCCAAGGCTGTGTGATGACCGTTGGACTTTACCTGGGGTCGAGAGCGAGTGCCGACCAGACTCTCTATATTCTCTAGTTTTATTTTATCATTGTATCATTTTTTCCCTCGGGGGCTTGACTTGTATTCATTTTTAATTCTATATTAATGCTTTAATTTTGCACTTCAAATTCTCTTCAATATGAATATTTTGGATTTTTATAGTTATGTGTCTTAGCTAGTGTAATGGTTTGTGAAAATTATTTCTTACCCTTATGATTGGTACGACACTAGCCGGGGCCAGGTTTATGCTAATCATAGTGGTAGTACCCCTGTGCTTGTGATTGTTTTAATTGAACAAAAATTTTTAACTGTGATTTTTTGGGGGTGTTATACTTACCTAAGTCTAGCTCATCACCATTGTCACCTCCTCCATCTCCTAGGATGTGTTGTGTGGAAATTTTTGCACCAAACCTCGATCATCTGCTATGCCCTATACCTCTTTTTCCTTACTATCTACCCATCTCCACTTCACATACACGACCACCCTTATTTATATACCCCTCCATTCTCTTTCTTCACCTCATTTATTTCTTCAACTAACTTCTTCTGAGACTTCCTCTTCATTCCCTTATCCTCTCAATGTTTTTCTTCCATCATAATCTACCATTTTTATCTAGTGAGTTGTGCATAACATATCCTCTAACACATAACTCAACCTTTTTTGCATAAAAATCCATTCAAATCCACTCATAATGGCCTAAGAAACTCACGCAAGACCACTCCCACCCACCCCCATCCATGCCACAACCTCATGCAAACAATCATCACCTCATGCCAAACTATCCTAACTACATTAACTACCCATGTAAAACTCACCTAAGTTGTGTCATAACTCGACACCATACACCTCCAAGGTGTGTCATACCCCCATGCACAAACCCTTTTAGTTGCATTACCCATTAACGTAGCACAACCTGTTGCTACACCATCTTCCCACACATCTTACTCTTATTTATGCCACAACTTCCTACATCATTGTTTCTTTAGTTGTTGCTTCTTTTCCATCCTCCCTTAGACTTTTTTCTTATTTTCTTAGGTTCAAATAATGCATTGCTCTTGGTTTTTATGTTGTTTTTTTGGTGGTCACAGAGGAGGAACTTTAGGACTATTTGTGCTTAGTGACTGATGTCATTAGTAAGTATACATGTCATAATTAAGGTATTTGAATGCTATGTGTGTTTTGTGTGTATTATTATGTTGGTATTATTATACTAATAATGTCATGTTATGAATATTATTTTATGATAATGTGGTATGATATTATGGAAATTGAGTAATATGAGAAATCATAAGCTTATGTGGTATATCATGTGATAAGTCTTATCATAAAACCCTAAATGGAGTAGTATGCTCTATGGTATTGTAATATGGTATTGATTAAGTATGGTAAGTGGGATATGAATATGGTTAATTTGTATGGTGATGTCCTAAAATGAGGGTTGAAAATTGATGACAACGAACTTGTAAGGTTCTTGTAAAAATTAGTTATCGTAGCTATCTTAAGGGTATTTTGGTTATCTTATGATAATGTGGAAAATAATTATGGCATTATAATATTTGAGGGATTTTATAAATTATTTCATAGGTAATATGATTAAATGGTGGTTGAGTAGGATATAAGTTATCTAAAGTGTGATTTTAAGGCATTATAATAATATAAAGACATTTTGGTCAGTATGGGTTACTTATGGAATTTTAGTGTTTCTAAAGTTGTAATGGTATTAAAATATATAAAGCATGATACATGAAATATTTTGGGTAATTATGAATAGTGTTAGTATAATAAAATGAGAAAATGGCTTAAATTAGGAATAGAAACCCAAGAGACATGCTCATTGTCACATGTGTAAGACGTTAAAGTTATAAATTTATTTTTGGATATTTTGTTATTAATATTATTTTAGGATGGTGTACTAAATTTGGTGATGAGATGAGTCTTATGGGATAAGTTATGCTTATCTTGTGAAAATAGGATTTCTTAAGGGTGTATGCGTGTGATCTATGGTGTTGTAATATGGTATTGATTAAGTATGGTAAGTGGGAAATGAATATGGTTAATTTTTATGGTGGTATAATAAACTAAGGGTATAAAATTAATGATAATAGGCATGTAGGGTTTTTGTGGAAATTAGGTATTGTGGCTATTTTAGGGGTATTTTGGTCATCTTATGATAATGGGAAAAAATAATTATGGAATTATAAGACTTAAGGGTTTTATAAATTATTTCATAAGTAATTTGATTAAAATGGTGGATGAGTATGATGAAAGTTATCTAAAGTATGATTTTGAGGCATTACAGTACTATAAGGGCAATTTGGTCATTACAGGTTAACTAGTTCTCCTCAAGATGTAATAGTATCAAAATATGTTAAATATGATACATGAAATATTTGAGGTAATGAGAAAATGGTTTAAATTGGGAATACTAACCTTAGAGGTAGGATCATTGTCACATGTGTAAGATGTTGGAGTTAGACTGTAATTTTTGGATATGGCATTATTCATATTATTTTAGGATGGTGTACTAAATTTGGTTATGAGATTAGTCTTATGGGACAAGCTATGCATATCTTATGAAATTATGATTTCTTAGGAGAATTATCTCTTTTTTTATTACTCGGGAGATGTCTTGATCATCATATGTTTGTGTTTTATGTATCTTGAATAATTATGTTGAGTTTGGATTATGTGTGTCACATATTTATATTTATGTATGCATGATGATATCAAAATAAACTATATTTTAATAAGACATTAACTACTTAAAGTGAAATATCATATGAGTTAGGACTGAGGTGCTATGTTCATTTCAACTGATGATAATAGTGGCTTAGGAGCATTTATTCTTGAAACGTGCTTTAGAACATTCCGTCGATTTAAGAATAGTATCCAAAAGCATGTTACCCCAGGAGTAGTTATGTCTATTCCACCAGATAATAATAGTGGCTCGGGACATTTTACCCTAAGAGGTGCTTCAATCTATTCCATTGGACTAATAATTATCTTGAACTCAACGTAAATAAGAAATGAATTGTGATTATACCTAATAATGGAACTATAATTTAGTTCTTCTCTCATATTGTATCCTGTTTAATCACTATACATGCATATTATTCCATGTGGCCTTATGTATTTGTATGCCCTTTCTATGATTGTATTTGTTTTTTACTTAGTATGTAGTGTACTAATCATTCTTCTCATGGGTATTTCTCATTCTAAGAGTAGATGACCCAACTTTTTTTGTGTAGGTCAATAAGGAACGCTTGAATGGCTTCACTACCTTTGATGATTTGCTTGGGGAGGAGTGATCATATTATCTTTAGGGTTAGATCTTAAGTCATGTTATCTGGTTATTAATTTTATCTAGATACCTTTTTGGACTCTTAGTTCCAATGGATCAATTATTGTACTTGGATTTAATCTCCAAAATCTTAACTAAGTTTATGGATGTTACTCTCACTCACTGTTTATCATGTTTTAAGTTCTAACTATTTTATTTTGTACTCAATGTAAGGATGATATGGTAAGCTAGACTTATGTAGAGTACAATGATAAAACCAATTATTTTACTATTAAGCTTCTGCTAAATGAAATATTTTAGTAATAAATTTTGGGGTATTACATTAAAATGGTGAGTTTTGAGAATGTGATCCTTTGTAATATGTTATGGTGAATTGAATTTGCTTATGTGCTGAGTAAGTTGTACTTATGATGGCCTTAGAGAACTTTTAGTTGACCTTGTGATCACCTTGAATAATCGAATCCAAGAGAGTAAGTTGAAAGGGGGAAACTAAGAATAGAGGTTTTAGCTTATTGGTCGAACCCTTAGCCTTCAATTATTGAGACTTAAAGTTAATTGTTATGCGTTACTATTGAGATCCTTTGTTGGGTTAATATGTGTCAAGAGAATATTCTAATCAATTAAAGAAAAAGAAGAACTGAGTTGGAAGAGATTGATTGCTGTGAGGTTATGACTTATTGTCTAACATTAGCCTTTCATGGCTAATTGTTTCGAGTTGAGAGGTTATGTTATGATTCCTAACCTTAGCCTTTCTTGGCTAGTTGATCAATGTGTCATCTTTGGAAAGAGAACATAGAAGTGCCCCTTGAGAGCAAAGATTGACCTTTGGGTTGAAGGGCCTAATTCTACTTCTTTAGGGGGTCTAACAAGCTCTCTAAGGGGTACACATACTTAAGGAATAAAGCTCTAAAACACTATGACTAGTTAGGAAGTGACAAGCTATAATGGGTAGTGGTATGTGCCCATTATGGACTACTAATCGGTGCATATTATATAGAATTATTTGACATATCTTAACCTAACTTTCTATATTTATTATGATACTTTAACCATTTTCCTCAAGTTTTCTCTATTGGCTTAGTTTTGTAGGAAAAGATAAAATCAAGGTAATTTGGGTTGATAACTAAGGAAAAGAAGCATGATACCTGATGCAAGCTTAGAGTCATGGAAAATTTGATGTACCATCATGCAAGACCCTAAAAGATAACTTATGTGAAGCAAGTCAAGACAATCAATAGATAGGAAATATAGGTTACCTGCATTTTGTAAATACAACTCGTATTTCCGTAGTTCTACTCCTATGTCCTCCATTAGTTACAATCACGTACATAGTATTAGTACAAAAATATGGGTACATATTTTTATCTTATCGAACTACATTCTATCTATATATACAACTTATATTAGGTTGGATAGAGGATCAAAGAGCACCACCATAAGAACTTCTACTTTGTTTTTCATTATTTCTAAACCATTAGGACTATTTTGATAGATTTAGTTAGTTAATTGATGTAATTGAAGAATTAAAGATCATATGGTGTTTGTGGTTATGCAATCTCCTAATTTCTTTCTTTCTTTTGTTTCATTTATTTGTTTTGTACTTATTATTACCTTTAATGCAATTCCCGTTATTCATTTATTCAACTGAGTTTGTGATTTTATGTAGTTTAATTTAATATTTTTTATTTTAGTTCTCTATGTTTATTAAAGTTATGATTTTTATGTGTTTAGATTCTGTGTTTTCTGGTTTATTAATATTCTTGGCTAGATTAGTATGGGGTAGGAGGAAAATTGAAGGTTACGAGATGATTAATCGTGAGATGTGAATTAGGCTTAATTATTTTGTGTATTTTTGGTTAGATTAATAAACTGAATTTAATGATCACTGATCCAAGATTATGACTTTATTATCTAGATTGACCACATGGGTAATTTGAGAGTTAATAGGAAGTTAGGATATCATAGTTAATCAGTAATTGTTAATATATACATCTGCAAGTGGAATATAGGTTATTGATTTAATCTAATTTTATTATTATTTAGAATTACATAATTCAAGTAGACTGTAATTATGGTTCTAGTTATTTACTCCCTAATCAGTAATGCTGCCATTAATTAAATCTATAAATTTTTTTCTTAGGTTATTTGTTGGTTTGATAATAAATCATAAAAGGCATTGATTTAATTGCATATTGGGATGCTAGGAAGTGGACACGTGTGAGCTTCTATAAGTTAATATTAGAAATAATACATAACCCTTATTCAATTGTAACACCCCCAAAATTCACTATTTTTTTTGATAAGCAGAAGTAATCGAATTAGAACCCGTGAATTCTGGGGATGTTACCGCCACACTTAGTACCGAACCGGTTCTCTCCGACCGTTTCAATACCAAGTGCTAAGGCTAAGGAAAATTATTAACATTAAACTCAAACCAATAGCTCATAAAAGAACTAGAAAGATTGTACATAAAAATTAGAGTGCGTGTAAAGAATCGCGAGTCAAATAGAAATCAGAGTGCGAAATTAAAATTCTTCGGAATGAATTTATTACAATCGATAAAAGGTTTCCTTCAAATATTTAACACGAGGTAATAGATCAAACAGGATAAATCCGATACAAGCAGAAATAATAGAAATAAACAAGATATCAAGAAGAGGGAATTCGGCCACACTACTCTCGAATTTTGATCCAAAACAACTCAACACACAACCCCGACTGATGTCTCGCCCACCTGCACAAGGTCAGAAGGGTATACTACTCATGGGAATGAGCAGCACCCATGAAAAGGGTGATCAGTACGCTACATACTGAGTAAGGTAACCAAGCACTAAGGCCAATACATAAGCACATAATCCATGCAGAATAATAGTAGGGCATAATCACCAATACAATAACATAAAGGCAAATGAACGATAAGATGAAAATGCCAAGGTCCAATATAGTTTAGATTAATTGTTTTATTAATCCTTTATCAGAATATTTCACACCATGCTCTTTATCAAGTCCATACGATTACGGGAACCCCACTATTTTAGCCAGTGGATCGGTTGCGAGGGTACATGCCCTGCGACTATTTTAGCCGGTGGATCGGTCGCGAGGGTAACATACCCTGCCACTATTTTATGCCGGTGGATCGGTCCGGCCCCTTTCTCGTATGGTGTTCCACTATAAGTAATTAGTGTCTTTTCCATGTCTTAGCAACTGTATGGTTTGATTTTGTTGAGCTCGGGATCCCCCACTATTATAGCTGGTGGATCGGTCGCGAGGATACATGCCCTGCCACTATTTTAGCCGGTGGATCGGTCACGAGGGAAATATTCCCTACCACTATTATGCCGGTGGATCGGTCTGGGCCCGACTCAACATCTTTCACTTTACGTGATTAATGTCTTAAGTATCTTATTCAAAGCTTTCACCATGGACAAGTACGAATCGTTAACTTCATACTTCACATACATTTAAATCACCAAATGAATATGATATTACAAAAATTGTAAGCAACCACAACAACCCTAATTGTCCACACAACCTTAATTCGGTCTTCTACGAACCTTTTTATAACTCCACGTACTATTTTCCGTCCAAAATAGTTCATCACCCAAATAACACTTACATTACCTTCCTTACATCCCAAATTAATTTTCCACACGTAAATTTCATACCCATTGAGACATTAATCTCCCCATGCAACCTTCGAACCTTTTTCATGCAAACCTTAAAATTCCACTTGAAACCCTAAATTCAACCATGCAAATCCTAATACCGCAATTCAACCATCAATGCCACCATGTAAACCCTAATACCACCATACAACCATAAATACCACCATACAAACCATAAATACCACCATGCAAACCCTAATACTACCATACAACTATAAATACCACCATACCACCACTAATACCATCATGCAAACCCTAATACCACAATACAACCATAAATACCGGCATGCAGACCCTAATACCACCATACAATCATTCATATCACCAGGCAAAACCCAAGATTTCGTCATACAAAACCCTAAATTCCATCCAACCAAAACCAAAGATTCACCCATACCAAATTCTAAATTCAAACCACATAAAACCCAAAGATTCGTCCATACCAAACCCTAAATTCAATCCATACCAACCCAAATATTCATCCCTACCAAACCCTAGATTCAAATCACATAAAATCGAAGATTCATTCTTACCATACAATTGATTAGATTCTCCCATTCATAACCACAAATTAGATTTTCCCATACAAGACTATAAGTTAGATTCTCCCACATAAAATCATAGATTAGAATCTCCCAAGCAAAACCATAAATTTGATTCCCCCAAACAAATCATAAATTAGATTCTCCCAATCAAATCATAAATTAGATTCTCCTATATAGTATCATAAATTACATTCTCCCAAATAACATCATAAATTAGATTCTCCCAACAAACCATAATTTTGATTCTCCCATATAACATCATAAATTAGATTCTCCCAATTAACATCATAGATTAGATTCTCCCAAACACACCATAAAATCGATTTTCACATATAACGTCATAAATTACATTCTCCCAAATAAAACCATAAATTATATTCTCCGCATAAAACCATAAATTGTATTCTTCCACATAAACCATACATTAGATTATTCCTTATAAAACCATAAAATTAGGTCAACTCACTTCCCTTAGTCAACTTCTTTCCCCATCCTCATTTTTCATCCTTTCTCCCACACAAACCACATCGACATCCGCTCATGCATGTCTTACAAGGTCACAACACATATCGTCATATACACATAGTACACATGCCATACAAAAACATACTTCAACTCCATGTCATACCACATGTAAAATAATTAATAATAATAAATATGGGATACATAGCATGCGAAGAACATAATGCACATAAGCACATAAAAGGCCTTAGCACCCCTTACCTAAAACGACACCGGTCTTGGAGCACGCTCCTATGCTTCCTTAGGGCTTTGACTGGTTTTACCTATTATATAAAATTATACTAGAATTAGGCTCCCTTATAAAATTTTATTATTCTCTAACTTATTTTAAGATTTAGTTTTTAATTAAAATAATATTACACAATAATTAAATATACAAAATATTACTTAAGAATACGACTAAATTACTATTTCCATTCGAAGAGGGGTGGTGATATAAGGGTTTCTACCCTTCACCCAAAATAGTAATAATAATAATAATAATAATAATAATAATAAAAGTGAAATATTATTAATAATACTCTTATTAGTAGAATATTAATATTAATAATAATATAAATCTTAAAATTAAAACTGGATTTCACAACTACCCAATCTAATACTAATAGTATTAAGTAATAATATATATATATATATATATATATACTTACAATATAAAAGGAAATAGTGCTAATAATGATAATATATTAGTAATAATGTTAAAAATGCTAATAATAGTAATAAAAGGAAAAAGTTGGAGGCTTAATTAAAATTTTAGGTTTCTACCCCTTCTGAAATAATTAAAATATTAAATAATTAATTACACTAATAATAATATTATTAATTATATTATTAATAATAATAGTAAACATGTAATAATTCTATTGAATAACTAAAATTCGAGAATAATAATTTATCTTACTCAATAATACTCCCAGACGTGTCTACAAAATTTAGAAATTAAGATACAGTTGATAACAATTATAATAATAATAATTCAAATCGAATTAACATTAAAAATTAGGATAAAAGCATAATAATTATCAATAAATCGAAAGTAAGTGTTTAAAAATTCTAGGGTTTCACCTTGAATTGGAGGGTATGGGTGGCACCGGCGGTGGTTCCCGGAGGTGGCCGGAAAATAGATCTAAGAGAGGTAAAAATGAAGAAAAAAGAGGGAAGGGGAAAGGAGAAAAATAAAATAAGCTTATAGTTTGGTGGAGGAGACTTAGCAGGAGATATTGGGTGGTTTATAGGGCAGCATAAGTGGCATATGTGGCGGCAGATGGTGGTTTAAGGTTTCGGGGTAAAATTTCTAGTGAGATGAGCAGCAAACTTTGCACGGTTATGGAGGCCTGTGCAAGAAGAATCGAAGGTTTAAAATGGTTTAGTTAATTAGATGGCGTTGCAAGGAATATTTTCAGATGCAGAGGCGGCGTTGAGGTTGGCTAAAGGCGGAGAAAAGCGTGTATGAAGTCGCGGTGGCGGGCGGTTCTCACTTAGGGTTTCGAGAAAGAAGAAGCTCCAAAAACGTCCACAACTAAGCTATTTATAGAGTTTAGATGGTTTAATAGGGTTTTGGAGGTCGACAGGATATTATTGGATGCTAGGGTTTGCGTGGCCGGTGGCAGAAATCGGCCGGATATTGCTTGGGTTGGGTCGAAGGTTCGCGAAGCCAAAGAGAGAGAATGAGCGAGAGTTGAGGGTAACCGATCATTCCAAGCTAATGTACGAGTCGAGAGGAATAAAAATAAGGGTGAATCGGTCGGTTAGAGTCCTTGTAGCCGGCGTCGCCATTTTCGGGGCGGGAGTTGTAGCAGCGTCGACAGAGGAGAGGGGAGGAAGAAGGAAGGAGGAGGAGGGGGCTGGACCGGTCGGTCCAGAGGAAAAGAAAAGAAAGAAAAGGAAGGAGGTCGGGTGGTTGACGCAGGTCGAAGGCTAATTAAATGAAACGCGGAGTGTTAGTGAGGAGAGACAAAAAACATGGCGCAGTGAGGGAGTTAAAGGACGCCGGTCGCGTGGGCTGGGCCGAAGGAAAGGACGAAGGGAACTGGGCCGCGAGTTGGCCTAGTTCGGGGAGAAGAAGAAAAAGAAAAAGGAAAGAAGAAGAAAAAGAAAGAAAAAGGAAAGAAAAGGAAAAAGGAAAAGAGAGAAATAATTATGTTAGGGTCAATTAAATTAATCTAAATATTTAGAATATTTAAAAATAATAATATTTAAATAAAATAATCTTTAAATCCCTTTTTAAGCTAGATCAGGATTTTTAAAAGATTTTCCATAGATTCCATTTTAATTAGCAAAACACCCTAAATTTCTCCAATTAAATTATTTGTAAAATTATTATTAATTTAAAACTATTTTCTCATTCTTATTTTAAATAACATAATTTATTTAATTAATTTCTAAAATAAAATCCTTAATTAGTTAAAATACCAAAATTCCACCTAATTAAAACACTTATAAATTTATACTAGATTTCCCTAATTAATTCTCTTTTTATTTTAATAAAAATAATTTATTAAATTAAATATTTCTAATAAAATATTATTTAAATATAATATTTAAAATTAGAAAATTTTGGGGCATTTCATCAATGATTGGCTGTGATCCCTATGCTAAATATGTGCTCTAACCCCTATTATCCAATTATTGTTATTCAGTTATTTTCTTAATTTTTACTTTATTATTTTCATTATTAGTTATTAGTTTTTAATTAATTAATAACTAGGGGAATTTATTTGATAATAAAAAAATTATGAATTGAATTACTATAATACCTCAAACGTTTTTAGGAATAAAGGATAAAATAATGAGTTATTGAATAGATCTAAAATATATGTACACTTTGTAATAAAAAGGTCACAAAAAATTATTATTTAGAAGCTATTTTAATTAACTAACCATAAATAAATTATACATAAATTATGGTAATTTTTAAATAAATGTAAATTATTTTAATTATTACCCATAAATCACCAAAAACCCAAAATACCCTACTATCTCTTTTTTTTTTCTTTCATTTCCAACCTTTTCTTTTCCTTTTTCGTCTCTTTTCTTTTCATTCTTTCTTTTTCTGTCTTCCTTCCTGGCCATTTGGGTTGCGACCCAATGGGCCCAGTGGTGCTGGCCCTCTTCCTCATCCCTTCTCTCTTTCCCCTTTCCCTTTGACTAGATAAAGCCATTTCTCTCTTTTTTTTTTCTTTTTTGGGAGGTTGCCCAAAAAATGCACGCATGCACGCCTCTTTCTTTCCCCTTTCTCTCTCTCTTTTTTTCCCTCTTTTCTTTTTCTACCCTCACCCTTAACCTCGCACCTGCCAGACTCTCTCCCCCACTACCATTTTTTGTAGTTCCCCTACCTACTCCCCCTCTCCCTTCCTTTTTTGGCCATGTAGGGTATGTAAGCTAGCATGTCCCTAAACGACCCCCTCTATATGCCCACTTTTCCCTGCCCTACACCCTATCATCTATAGAAATCCCCTTATACCTGCTTGTACAACCTCCCCTGTCACAACCTACCTCCAGCTACTCGCCCCTTATCCTCTTCCTTCTTTTGTCCTCATTATCCCTCCCTATGCCTATAAAACCCTTACGCTTTCCTTCTCCTCTCTTTTTTGCCCTAATCTCCCCTACCCCTCCTTCTCCCATCGCAACTTCAGATGTCACCGCCGCCACTAGGCCACGCCGCAACCCTAGCTCCATCCTTTCCTCCTCCATGCACTTCCCTATGCAGAATTAGCCCCTCACTTCCCCTTCCTTTCCCTTACTTTCACCTCCTTGAATGTGCAAAGTGGGAAACTTAAGTTGTCCTTTGCACCATCACACACCACCAGTACCACGTCGTGTCATCTCCACTATAGACCATTCCTTCCTCCCTACCCTCCCTTTCTGCATAGGAAGGTTTTCCTATGCCACATACTTCCTCCACCACCCTTCTCACCCTCTATTTCTTCCCCTCTTCCTCTTTTCCTCTTGGGTGACACCACAAGCACCACCGCCGTTGTTACCGCGAGACCTTCACCTCCTCCACTAGCCACTTGTGCCAACACCTCCACCACCCAAATAAACCTTATCCCATTCCTTCTTCCAACCCTAAAAAGCCTCCTCCTTGCATCACCACTGCCATATTGTAGCTATGATTGCCGCTACACCACCCTCACCTTCCCTTATCTATTTTGGTCATATCTCTCCCCCTCCTTACTTATTTTAAGCATTTTATCTCACTATGTACTGTTATTAACATTATTCTTATTCTTATTATTTTGGTTAAGAAAATAGGGGAAAAGGAAAAGGGTAGGAAAGGAGTAAAATAGCTAATTTGGGTGTTCTCATTATAGGTATCGAATCAGTAATTATCCATGAAGAGGCATATGATCTCATTACTTGAAGACTAGAGTTAATTAGGTAAGGATATGGTTATGTCAGGGTTATGCTTATATGTCTTAGTTGTGGAATAAATCTACTTGTATGAAATGTGTATATATGTACATGTGATCTAATTTTGTTGTGCGGCTTTGCTTGTAAGGACCTAAGTTAATGATGCATGTGACCCTCACTGCTTGTTTTGATATATGTTTGCAAAGTCTTATCATGTGTTGATGTAGGTCTTTTGTGTTGTTGAAAAATGGTATATTTAAGCTAAGGAGTCTTAGGTGGGGCTTGGGTGGCCAAGGTGAATGGAATAAATAGTAAGGGATAGAGTAAGTAAAATTTTAAGAGGAGAGTGTTCTAACTAGTCCTATTAATAAGGTGGAGTAATAAAAAGGGGTATTAACGAAAAGAGGGGTTAGGGTAAAAACTTTGCATGGGGAGAGTGGGCTTTTCATTAGGAATATATCAACTTGGTGGGACCTTGTTTGGAGGTTGACCATGGGGAGGAGAGTGTGCCATGGGTAGTTGGTGGACATGGGGGAGTTTTGGTACATGGGAATATGGGAAGGTACATGGGGGCACAAATAGGGTTTTAGGGATCAAGCTTAAGGATATGGCATTATCGTGGGGAGAAGTTGAGAGAGTTGGGTTGTACACCAGGGTTGTGATGAAGGGTATACCATATGGAGGACGTAGGTCCAATCAAATTGAAGGTGGAGTTACATAAGAAAGGGGTATGAAAATGAAGGGGAGATTAGGGTTTTTGGGGGTGACCATTTAGGAGGTTATTATCACATGTGGGGGTTGAGGTAGTTAGGTTGCAATAATTTGGAGTATGGTTGAGTATAGTGACATGTACTTGAATCATGAAAGCTTAGGGCTAATTAAGAAGAGGATGAGAGGTTAGAGTCACATAGGCCAAAAATTAAGGTTTCGAGAGAGAACCTTAGAGGTATATGGTGATCATAAGAGGGGGAAAAAAGAGAGCGAGCCATGACTCATGAGTATGAGGTTTCTGAGGGCATATTTGGGTTGGTGGATAATGTTGGGGGGCTCTATGGATCATTGGAGGGTGTGGATATCCCGAGTTAAGGGATTACGGTTTCCATGAGGTCAGGTTTGGTCGGGGTGGTAGTAGGTTAGGAGTCTTATGTGGTTTGTGCATGGATGGGTGTGTAATATCGGAAAAATAAGACACAAATAAGACACAAATAAGACACTAATCACTTAAATTAGAAGATCATTGAGTTGAGCCCGTGTGTAGGATATATACCGGTCCACCGATTATAATAGTAGTTAAGTGCATTTTGCCTTAGATTTTCTAGTACCGATCCAACAATTATAATAGTGGGGGTTTCGAGCTCAAATAATGGAATCCTTAGATGATATTAATCTATGAAAAATACACTAATCACTTACAGTGGAACATTATGTGGGTCGAGACTGTGTGTAGTATATTTACCAGTTCACTGGTTATAGTACCAGTCAGATGCGTTCTGTCCTGAATTGTAGTATGCTTACCGGTCCACCGGTTATAATAGTGGTAAAAAGCATTTTACCCTAGATTGTATTAGGTTTACCGGTCCACTAGTTATGATAGTAGTCAGAAGCATTCTACCATGGATGACATAGTTATCAGTCCATTGGTCATAATATTGGAGTCCCCAAACCCACGTGGATGTAATTTGAGAGAGGTGTAAATGCTACACTAACTCCTCTAAATTTCGATAGGGGCACTTGATTTAACATAATATATTGTGTTCATTATAGCTCTATCATACATTGCTATGCTGCAACTTAACTATATTGTTACGTTACTTAGTACGTAGCGTACTGATTACCCCTCTTATAGGTGCTGCTCATTCTCACTAGTAGTGGCCCCTCTTTGAGTCTGTATAGGTAGGTGATGATGTTATAGAGGACTTTACAACATATGATGATCTAGTTGGGGTAGAGTGATGCCATGGTATTTTGGGTTAGGGCCTCAAATAGTGCACCTCAGACTTATTTTTCCACTAATATTTTATTTTTTTTCCTAGTAGTGGAATCGTATGATGTATTTTTAGTACTCTTCTATATTGACACTTTACTTTCTTATGTTTTAGCACTTTCCATATATCAATTTTTAATTCTTTCACGTTTTAATTTATTTTTGTTATGGTATTACAATTGAGTTTATTCCTTTAGCCTTGTGGTTGGTATGAGGCTAGTCAAGGGCTAGACTTATACTGATCATGGTCATAATATCCCCCATTGTGGTGTGTGATTTTAGAGATGAACTAAAACTTTTAGCTATGATTTTTGGGGGTGTTATAATTATGATCTTTGTGGGATAGAATCCTACTCACTACTTACTACTTGCTTGTGTGTGTAGGGTTTAATTTGGAGTGTTTACAAAAACACATCAACTATCCATGGTATGAGTAGTGATAGTTGTCTATTGTCCATTACCTAATTTTTGTTACTATAAGTTGATGAGGTATGGTAGCTACCATTGTGTACTTCCTTTGTTATGCTGTTTATGAGTTGGTTGATAAATGATTGTTGAGATGGTTAGTGGTATTGTTTGTTGGTACATTTATTATCTTGAGTTTATGCATGAGCTAGTTATATTGTGTTGTGTGATCACGTTGTGCTTTCAACTTGCGAAAGTTTAAGCATATTAAGATACATGTGAAAGCATGAGTTTCATGATAGTGTTTTTGGGTGATTATAACCTATTATGGTGGTTGTGTGGCTTTTACAATGTTATAATTACATGTGAGTATGTTTTAACTATCATACTATTTGCTCAAAGTTAGGTGTGTTTACTTAATATTTTTGTATTGAATGGATTTTTTCTAGTGTTTGTAGTGTATATGATTTGCATATTGTTGGAATAGTAAGGCTTTCAATGTTTTATCTCGTGTTGGGAGTTTATAGTTAGTGTGAGTCTCCTCTGTAACTTTATATTAAGCTTTTGTAATGTAAATATTGTTACCCTTCATGTTGTCTTTCTTTTTGGCTATTTAGTGCTTTTGCATACACCCTTGCCTTTGCCATGGGTTAGGTAAATATATACACCTCTCCTCATGATAAGTGTGGTGGTAACATCCCTTGGTTTATATTTTAGCTTCCACATTATACGTCTAAAATAACATTTGAAAAATGAGAAAAATGGGCGTTTTTACACAGAACATCATCTTTGCCATATCCTCACGTTAATTTGAAGATTTTATCTACATATATATGTAAGGAGCACCAGTCGTGACTGATACCATTAAAGACCTCTTCATTTTGAGCCCACCAAATAGGCTATGCTAATGTGCTTATGCATGCCATTTCCTTCTTTTCAAGATCTAAATGCCTTTAAACCATTCTACCGACAAAGTATTTATAGTTTACAAGTCCACTTGTATTGGGCACTACTCTCACTATTATATTGAGGCTTTACATTATAGAATTACATGCACATCCATTTCAAGTTTCCCATAAGTATGGTAATAGCTTAGGGATGGTATTCCTTTAGCCTTGAGCTTTTTAATGGTAGGGAGAATATTGTGGCAATAAGTTTACACAAAGTTTTAGACTCAAGATAAAGAAAGCACTTTCTTGAGTTTCCTCTAAACATCCCCCATGTGATCTTCCACAGTTCTAGATTCACTATTGTTTTCCAAAGCTGAGTGAAAATAGATTGTATAAAGCATATTCCATCCTATTCATAGAACCATAAGAACATATCCTCCTTATGCCATCCATATAGTGGGATACACATCACATCTTCGCTATCTTATTCGATAAACTACTCCTTCATTCTATCCTTATCCCAATCATTAACATGATTTTTAGGATTGTGCTAAATCACAAGGTTGGCTCCTTAGATGTAAAAAGTGATATTAGTTTGAAGGTAAACATGCTTGGGGATTTATGGATTAAAATGGAATTTCACCTGAGTATTATCCCCAACCAACCCGCCTCTAATACTCTTCTTGCTTCCATCAAACTATTCTAGAAAACTCTTGGATTAAAACCCAATGATGCCTATAAGAATTCCATCTTATGATGGTACCTACCCTTCCATATCTTCATAACTAGAGATCCGGACGTTGAATAATTCCCGATGTTTGCTTTCTGGACATTGTGAGATTGAAAATGTTAATGTTTTGGAAATGTATTCCCCCATTTTCTTTAATCTCACACATAAACCTCTAAGTTTGCTAATGAATTACTTGATTCCTCCCACCCTTACTCCATCAAATCTTTGTGAATAATCATGGCCTGGATTTCATCACACAATGTACTTGGTAGCCAAAAAACACCCATAGTGTATGTAGGGATAGATTGACGCATGACCTTAATTAAGAATTCCCTTCCTTCTTTTGAAATCTTAGTGCACCTCCAACCATATAGCATATGTTGAATTCAATCCTTAATAATAGCAAAGAAAACCTTCTTGGAGTGGCCAACATAAGTGGGGAGTCCCACATTCTGACTATATCATTGCACGTCCCTCATTCTAAGGCAAGATTTAATTTTTCCCTCTGGTCCTCATCAATGTTGGGATTAAAAGTATTTTCAGATTTCTTGTAGTTGATAACATATCTTGAGGCTCTAGCACATCTCTAAAGTCCTCTTCCAAGTTTATGCTTCCTCCATGGTTGCTTTAGTAAACAATAAACTATTGTCCACAAAAAATGAGTGTGTTACTGAGGGTTCTCCCTACACCACTTGTATGCCATGAATTCCTCGTCACACTAACTATGATTTTAATAAAAAACAAAAGGCTTCAACACAAATTATAAATAAGGAGGGTGAGAGTGGGTCTGCCTGTTGAAACCCTCTTTGAGGCACTAGAACCTTAGTAGGTTTTCCATGAATTAGAGCTAAAAAATGTCACAGTAAAAATAAATCTCATAATCATATCTATCCTAGCTAGATTAAATCTTATTCTTGGCATCACCTCCTTGAGGAAACACCATTCCACCTTATCATATAATTTACTCATATCTAATTGAAGCTCCATTAGTCCTTTATGACTTTGTTTCTAGTTTTTCATTGTATGTAATAACTCATATGCTATCATCACATTGTCCACAATGATACATCCTCCTACAAAGGCACTCTAGCTTTCTCCAATAATGTGTGCTAGAATCATCTTTAGTTTATTAGCCATTATTTTTGATATTAGATTGTAGATGATGTTACATACACTAATATGTAATATTTGGGTCATATGCTCTGGGTCTTTTGTCTTCAAAATAAATGGGATATGTTTATGATTTATGCCCTTTGGTATTACATTACTGGTTAAAACTTCTAGCACTATATTCACAACCTCCACCCCTACAATATGCTAATAGTTTTGGTAGAATAGGACACACATCTTGTTCTGCCCTAGGGATTTGGTTGGGTGCATTTGATCCAAGGCTTTTTTAACTTTGGCACAAGTAAAAGGTCTTGCCAACTCTAAATTCATGCTTATAGTGACTCTTGTATCCATACAATGTAATAATTTAGCCATTTCTATATAGCTATAAGTGAATAAACACCTAAAATACTCCCTAGATATCTCAACCATTTTTTTGTTGTTTGATTGCCATAAACTTTCCTTATTATAAAGTTTCTTGAGCTTATTACTTTTCTTATAGGCCTTTGCTATCGAGTGAAAAGAATGATTGTTTCCATCACACTCCTATAAATTAAACTCCTTATCACATATCACCTCTTCCTACCTAACTATTTGGTTGACCTCTCCCAACTAAAAACATCTCTCACCCACCTCCTCTAAAAATCAATTTCAACCATTGAGGGAAATTAATCATTTATGTGCTTCTTTTAGCTATCATTTGACACAAACAAGCACCTCCTCATCCCATTGGCATAGTGATTTTGCACATTGGTTTAACCTATCCATAATATTCCCATTATTGCTAGTCATGGAAGTATATCACTTTTCTTCAATCACCTTTTCACATTCCTCATGGGTTGCCTACATATTCTCAATTTGAAATAGAAGTGTTTTCCTACTTTGTTTCTACTCCTCTCTCCATATCTTTATAGGGGAATGGTCCAACCATTTTTATGGTAAGTGTTCTACCATGAAATTTGGAAACATTGTAACCTATTTCATCATAGCCACTGCCCTATCGAACCTACATTATATGTTATCCTCACCACTTTTTCCATTATCAAACATAAAGGGGTATCCACTAAATGCTTAGTCCTGCTAATGACAATCCTTTAAAGTATCATTGACTTGCATGATTTCTCTCTCCTCCCTTAGATGACCTCCCACTTATCATGGGGTTAAGCTATTTCATCAAAGTCTCCAAATACTAGTCAGGTAGTTAATATTGGGTTGTAAAAAGTCATATGATCTGTAACATCCTGCTTTTCAAAAAAAGTATTTTTTTAAATGAAATGTTAGTGTTGATTTATGAGTTGTAACATTCAATTTTATTTTAATTGGGTTATTTCATATAAATATATTTTCTTATTTTTTTAATGTTTAGATTCATTTTATGGTTTTATTGATGATTTTGGATTCATGTTAAAGTTTATTTAATCATTTATCATTGCATACAATTCTAGATATATGTATTCACGGCTATGATTTTATTAAATTCATGTAATTTAATTTCTGTTTAACATATATTTTCATTTTTTTCTCCAGGTTTTTTGATTTTAATATTTTAAATTCAATTTCAAGTATAGCCTCATCCTTTGTTAATGACTCTATTTTAGGGTTATATTTTATTATCGAAACTAAATTTGTTCTAAACTAGAATATTAGTTTAAAGCAGTTAAAATTTTTTTAATAAATTTTATTTGTAGAAATTATTTTTTTCTTTGAATTTATTTATTTTTATTAGGTTGTTAAGATTTTTGAAAATTTTTGAATTAATTTTTTTTATCTAATGTATTTATGATTTTATTTTTAAAATGAATTTGCTTCCATTTTCCCATTTTAATTTATGGAGATAATGTTTGAAAATGTTTTAAATTTATTAATTTTTTTTTGTTTGTTAAATTTTAAATATAATTTTAAAATCATATTTCTATTTTAATAAGTGCTTCAATTTATTTTAAATAATTGCACTTAATCGGGTTAGTTTTATTTTTCTTTAAATTTCTATTTATAGATTCTTTGGAAATATTTAATGTAAATTTAAACCTACTTGAAATTTCTTATAACTCTTATTTTTGGATGTATATTTTATTTATGTTATTTTTGATGCTCTTTACAAAAAGAAAAAAAAGTTGCAACCAAAATTGGTTGAGCTCCACTCTCCCTTCTTTTCCTTCTATATTCTTTTTCTTCCTTTCCAATTTTCTGTCCTTACACTAGAATCTAGCCTTAGACCCTAACTCCCTACTATCCCCTTTCATCTACAATCTCCAAATAACACTTACCACTACCACATCACTCAACCAAACCACCACTACCTCTACCTGTCATCAATGTCATCGAAGCCAACACAAGTAACAATAATGACGAGCAACAACTATAATAAGTAATATCAACATGTCACACAACTAGCCACGATTATCATAAACATAACCTAACCACCATTGAGCAATGGTCCACCTCAAACGAAGCTCTAACATTCTTCAGTTGTTCTACTTTTGCTGAATTCATTTTACATAACTAAACCCAACCTTAACTCTTATTTTGATTAACTTTCTATAATTAGCTTTGATAAACCTAAATTGATTGTTGAATTGAGTGTGCATGAGTTGTATGATTAATTTGGAGTGGTTAATTGTATTGTATATGCTAAATTTGTAAAACTTGAATATTTGATCTAGTTATGTCTGGATTTCTCGAATTCGTTTAATTGAGCTATTTTCTATATATCACTTATGCCACTTACTTTTAAATACACTTAATTTTATGTTAGAATTGTGAATTTGATAAATTTGTGCAAAATAAATAGAAATTATATTTTTGGGTCAAAACTCTCGTAGATTTAAATTAGATCAATCTATGAGTTATTTCATTAAATTGATTATACAATATGCTTTATAATATGTTTAATTTCAATTTTGAAATGCGAATTTAAATTTTTGAGCAACATTTGACGAAATTTACATCATGGGCTTATAAGTTATAATCATGTTAAATTGGGCATTTCCTCTACTACTTTTAGTAAATTGATTGTACAGTATGCTATAAGGTGAGTTAATTATATTTTTAAACTTTTAATTTAAATAAACTAATAAAATTAGATTGAATTTCAATTTTAGGCCTAAATCTCTAGCTTTCAAATGAAATTAGTCAATTGTAAACTAGTTTTTGTTTGAAATGATCTTATTGCATTCTAACACCTTCAATTTGGATTACTTAATTTTAATTGTGTGAATACGTATTTTGGGCTTTACAATCCTATTTTTTGGGAATAACTTCCAAAATTGAGTAGTATTTGATTCTTTTGTTAGTATTGATTTACAATCTAATTTTTTTTGAGTTTTTGAAATTATACTTTAGATTAATTTTCTAAAAATGATCTGTTTGATGTTTTAGGTTGTAAAAGCTAATATTTTAAGTGTGTTTTGATAAAATTTATTTGTTTTCTATTATTCTATGTTTGGATTAGCTTTTGCTTATGTAGTCCTTTGGTTTTACTTCTTACTGTATTAGGACATCTTGGAAGCTAGGTAAACCTCCTAATTTTCTTGTTATTAGATTTATATGTGTTGACATGTATTATTCCATATTTTGGGTTGTGCTAAGAGCATGCTAGGGTTTGTTAATAAGGCTTGTGGTTTGTGTGTCTAAGATATATGGCTATCTTTTGATTTGGTACTGTGTAATTATGCATAGATATGAATCACGATTCTTCATAGTTATATTTTATAAACTATTATACTATGTAAGTTGTATAAATGTACCGTAATATATTCTTTTGATATCATTCTTGCTAATATGAATACAAGTATTTGATTTTATTGTTGGTAATCATATATGATGGTTGTAAAGAACAATTATGATATGTTATGAATGATGGAATATGTGATCATAGACATATAGTATGAATAATTCTAGTGATAAGTGAAGTGAATGATGGGATTTGTTCTATATGTCACATTAGTGGTCATAGTTGGTTGTTTCAATCCAGTTATGGTAATTGTATTATAGCTTACATTAGTAGTCATAGCTTGTGGTTGTTTATACTCCACTTTGAGTAGCCTCAGGATGGCCTCCTAGGTAGGGTTATGTAGTATATGCCTTCCTTCTAGTTTCGTATGTTTTGAGCCAGTATTTTGACAGTGAGGACCCTCTCTCTACTTTATAGGTGGCTTATGAGCCTTAAAGGGGATATTGATACTTAAAGGTTAGGCTGTCTTGAGTGGTTGTGATGTCCATAACTGCATAGCTATAAGTTATAGTGTTTATCATATCTGTAGAGCTTTATATAACTTGTTTGTCGTGGGTTCCTTAGCCATCATAACCTAAATGTTAAGTATATTATATTTTGAAGGTGAATTATACTATATTTTGGGTGTGAGAAATATATCTGATGTAAATGTGAAATAATATGAATCAGAAAGTGTGATTTAATATCTTGTGGTGGAATTGATCTATAAGTGTTTCCATGAACTAATTTGGAATGATTTGATGGAAATTATTGAATGATGTAAATGGAATTAAATAGAACAAATAGGTGTGTGCAAGTAAATATGATATTCTTCCATTATGGCATAATTATACCGCAACATTATGTTCTTCTTTGAATTCATTCTTAGTTAATAATATATGTTTTACAATAAGAGCATGTATTTTATATTTTATCAGTTATGGTATGTATGTGAATCTATATGTATATGCTATTGCTATGAGTTGAGTTGTTTACTCAATATATCATCATACTGATACTATGCCTATTTTGATGTCTATGTGCAAGTACTTTAGCTTGATTTCTGATGTGATTTTAACTTGGGCTAAGAGTTAGAGATACTTGGAGTTTATCCCTTAAGGACTCTTGTAATTGGTTATAAATGTTTAGTAGTTAAGTTGTTAAGTTATAAATTTGATTTGGTGTTTTAAGCAATTATTTAAATTTCTATTGTTGATTATGATTTTAAAACATAGGTTTTCTGCTGATTTATTAGCAAAGATTCTTTATTTAGTTTCTATTTTAAGATTTGTTAGATATATTTTGAGCCTTGCACTAATCAGGGAATAGATGGTGAATATCTATCTTATGGTAGGTGTGGTAGTAATACTCATTCTTATGTTTGCTTCTACATTATATTATTTTTAAATAAAATTTTTTAGGAGTACATATCAATATAGATCCCCTATGATAGATGTTTTTAATGAGCCTCTAGCTACCTATAAAACTCATTCAAACACCATTCACCTTCCCCCCACACATTTACATGTACATATCAATATGGTATGTAGACATAGAAAGTAATTAGATATCCAAGTCTTCTACCCAAAGTAGGGCAAGTCCCCTACACATCCCAACCTATCTAAAACAACCCCATGATATTCCACTAGAGCAAACTTTACATGGGTAAATTCTACACTTGCTAACCTTATCTTTATAAGAAAAAAGAACATTGATGGATTTTTCTCTTTGAATAAAATCTTAGAAAATATGAATCATAGAGAGATTTCATAACCCTCTATAGCTCATGAAAACCATTACCATCTATTCGGTTTAGCAAGGCACACTATCAACATGCCATGATTGTTCATTTGAAAGAGGTTAAACACCTTTTGGCCCCTCTCACATTTTTTGCTGCATGGTTTTAGTTTCAGGCACAACCTTTCTATCTTCTCCTATAAAGCACCCTATATCCAAATCAACAATATGAGTGGAGACTGACTTTCATGTAGTTGACTTATCCTTAACTTATCTCTGCAATTTGGATTTAGACCTTTTTATATTCCTTGATGGGCATATTCCCATATGAATTTGAGCTACCTTTCCATATGCTTGATCTAAGGTAGATGGGATCATATCATATTCCTATCCTAGCCCCCTCATGTTTTCTATGTTTCCTCAATATTTCGGTTTTCCTAATATACCTCTTTTATCCTCTATGTTAACGTAATGCCCTATCCCTTCAATTTATATTTATAACTATGTTGATATAAAATAGATGAGTTTTGGTTTCAAAATGGGATTGAAATTATAATAAAAATGTGGATTTTGGGCATACCAATCAACTGGTATACTAGGAAAATTTATGTTCTTGTTCTCGACAAACTAGTCGACCGGTTTGTCCAAACTGATCAATTGGTTTGTCTACAAATTTAGATCCATTTTTAATTTTGATTTAAATTTCTCTCCAATGAATATAAAAACTTATGATTTAAGTTCAATTATGCTAAGAAGCATGTTTTAGTGTTATGATATTATTTTCATATTAATTGAACCATTACATGATTTTAATTAGCAAAATTCTTCCAAAAAGCCACTTTTGGAGGCAAGCCACCCTTTTCCTTTTCCCTAGTTTTTGACTTTGTGCACTCTCCCTTGACTTTCCAACCCACATGCATACCCCTCTTTAACTACACTTAACCCCTCACCACCTTATCAAGTCATCCTTCATTTCTTGGCTTGCCCACACTCAACCTCACCTCTCCCATTAATCTTTTCCCTGAGGATATTGACCAACCTACCCCTAACCATCATCACTCCTCACTTATGTTCTTGCTCTGTTCTCCCTTCTCCTTGGGAAATCTCACTAAGTGTTGAACACCCTTCCATTTTCCTCTCTTCTTCCTTCTGCTAAGAAAAAGAGTGACCCTCTTTGGTTTTCTCCTTTGAATTATGTAAGATTTATGTTCCTATTCACTTTCCAATCTTGGCTTTAGTTCCCTCTTTTTTTCCTTAGGCAAGGAAGAATTAAGGTCAAGAAAATTTATAGATTTTAGCTTCTCTTTTAACACCCTATTTTGAATCTAAAGGTGGTGTTTTATGTTTCTCTTCTTCTTCTTATGATTTTCTTTGTTTCTAATGAAGTTTTGGAAGATGATTTTAATGTTTTTACTTTGATTCTCTTAGAAATTGAAGTTTTGTTGGATAGGCCATCTAGTAGGACTTTTGTGCTAAAAGAATTTGTTCAAGGTAAGACATTCTTATCTTTAACATAATTAGGTTTATGTGGTATATTGAAGTTCCATGTGCTAGTAGTTATATGAGTAGAATCTAGTTGTCTTCCATTGAATGAGCTTGCGTTATAATTCCTTCTCAGTAAGTTTTGTTGAGCTCTTGATTTTTAAGCATAAATTTAATTGTTGAGCATGATTTGGCTAAGTTTGTACCTCACCATATGTCTATGTGATTCAATGTGTAAATCATATACTTTTATGTGTGTTTTGACATAGGAGCATGCTAGGATTAATATAGTAAAGTGTGGTGAAATTTGGTGTGTGTTTTGCAATTCTGGGTTGTGTTTTACCTAGGTTAGTCGATCAGTCCCTCGAGCTAGTTGAATGGTTTTGCAAGAAGTCGAATGGTTTAGAGTTTTGGATCAACTAGTCTTGATGAACAATCGATCGGTTGGTTAAACCCATCGACGAATGTCTCTGCAGACCAAGGTGGTTTGGTCTCTGCTTAGACCAATCGACTAATTAGACCAAACCAATTGATTGGTTACTATGACCAGTCAATCTGTTGGTTAAACCCATCGATTGATTCTTCTGTAGGTCAAAATGGATTGGTCTCTACTTAGGCCCATCGACCATTTAGACCAAACTAATCAATTGGTTTGCATGAATAGTCGACCAGTGAGGCTAAGAGATCTACTAGTGCTATGGTTTTGTTGTGATCCAAGTTTGGTACGACCAGACAAGTTGGCTGTTTTGAGGACCGATCGGCTGGTCCACATGGAAGTTACCTATTTTGTTATGATTTATTGTGTTTATCTTGAGACTTTTCCGTTGATTCTTCCATGTATTTGTAACATTTTAATTAGGATTTCAACTATGATTTACCTAAGTTAATATGAACCAATGTGATGGTATTTGAGACTTGCTTTTTATTGAGTTTGGTGTTATCCTTAAACACCCAAGTGGTATGAGGTGTTTTATGCTATCTTTGAAAACCTAATTGGTATTATGAGTTTGGTATTATCTCTAAATGCCCAATTAGGTGGCATTAATGCCTTTTGTTAATTTGGTGTTATCTCTAAACACCTAATTTGGTGGCTTTAATGCCTTGTATGAGTTTAATGTTATTTGTAAACACACATTTGGTGGTTTTTATGCCTTGGTTAGTGTTTGATGCCAACACTTAAAACACCCGTTTGGTTTGATATACAGAATTTTGATCATGGAATCTGAGAGCCTTTTCGGTATGCATACTTAGGATTTGGTTATCTTTTGTGCCCCTAGCCTAGGCGACCAAGTGTGGTGAATGTTGAAGATCCTTAAGAAAAGCCCCTTGGCACTAGTGCTAGTGTGGTGGGTGAAGCAGACCCAAAATTGAGCGTATGCCCCCTCACCTAGGTGACCAAGTGTGGTGGATATTGAAGATCCCTAAGAAAAGCCCCTTGGCACTAGTGTGATGTAGCGGTGGGAGTTACAGTCCTACGTTCGTCCTTTCATGGTATATTGGGAATGTTATGATTCTATGGTTATGTACTTTGGGTGAGGCAGACCCAAAATTCAGCATATGTCCCCTCATCTAGGAGACTAAGTGTGGTGGTTATGGAATATCCCTAAGAAAAGCCCCTTGGCACTAGTGTGATGTGGTAGTGGGAATTGTAGTCCTACGTTAGTCCCATCATGGTATTGGCATTATGTGCTTTACTTTTATATAGATTGTTATGGAAAACCCTACTTCTTTGTAAATGTATATCCTTGGGTCTTGTTGAGGTATTTATATGTTCTTACTATTCTCGTATATTATCTTTTAAGTATATCGAATACCATGCTACTTTATGACCTCAATGTGCTGCATGAGCCTTCCATGTTTTACATGGTATGCTTTGCCAGTACTTTACCATACCGACGTCGTACTTGTGTGGTCACTGTGATGATCTAGCTTCTGGTCCGGGTAGCTGATGACGATTTGTATAGTTATGACTCTTAGTTAGAGTACACTAAGGGTGATGATGTGGGCCACTAGCGAGCTATTTCTTGGGGTAGGAAGTTCATGATTATGCCTAAGAGTTGGACTAATCGGTTATTAGTATTTTGCTCATGACCTTGGGAGGTTTTTGTATTTCTAGTTATTTAAACTCTTGGGTCAAATTCCTATATTTGATTTTGTAAAATTATCAAGTTCATACCATCTATAATATTGTTTTAGTCTTATTTACATTGTATTATCACATTATTATTATGATAATATATTCTTTGTTTCCTTATTCCATTTAGCCTTGCATTAGATATGGGTTAGGTGATGATTACACCTCTCTCATGGTTGATGTGGCAGTAACATTCTTCAGTTTTACTTTTCAAATCCCTTCCGCATTGTTTTCAAAATAAAATTTCTGGTTCAAAAATTAGGGATGTTATAGTTAACCTTATCCTTTTAATAAAACCCCCTTGGTTGGAGAGTTTGAGATCCCACCTCTCTAATTTCATACTAATTTTTGCATCATCATCCTTTCTCTAGTGGAAATCACACTTTTTTGACGTGTCCACCTCCTCATACCTTAATTGCCAACATGCCTTCCCCAACCATCCTACTCTAACATGCCACCCTATTAACCAATCCTTCCATTTTTCCTACTTTCCTCATCACTTATCTCCTTTGCAAAGGTGACACCCGTAACCATGGCATATATTTGTATTAATCCTAGGTCATAAAGTGCATAATATTTGTCAATGTGATCAATCTTCCCATACATATATCAAAATTTTGGAATTTTTTTTTATATATTTAACTTGAATCATCTTCACTTCCCCTTGGCTAAAATTGATTTTAAGTTCATGTGGCATAGGTTTTCTAATGTCTAACTTCACTGTAACACCCCAATTTTTATTACTAAAAATATCATTTTGCAGAAGAAGTAATTAAGTAAAATAGTGGGGGTTGTTGCCTTAATTGACATAATTTTGGCTTATGCAACCATCCTTACATCAATCATAAGACTAAAACATTTAAGGTAATACAAGAATATTAGAAAACAGAAGAACATTTATAGTACAATACTGAGTTTGGAGTCCAACTCCCAGTTTAACAATACAAAATACAAAAGGGGGATACTAAAGATTAAGAGTCCAAAAGAAATATCCGGTTAAATACATAAACCAGATAATGAATACACTTCACCCGACCCTAACATATATGAAGTCACTCATCCCCACATAAGGTATCATAGGTAGCAAAATCATCTAACCAAACTTCTGAGACATGCACATAAGATTCAGGGCCTTCTACTCATGAGAATGAGTAACACCTATAAAATGGGTGGTCAGTACGCTACGTACTGAGTAAGGGAACAATACTATCAAAATAGGGATACAAATAACACATGTTTTCACATTATTTAATAAGGGAATAACCAAATAAAAGAAACATTTCATAAGATAGAATATGATCTATATTCCTTTATTAAGTATAATCCATTTTCATTATTTTATAAATGTTGAGTGCAGGAACCCCACTATCATTAAATCGGTGGAATGGTATGAAATTCTCGGGGACAACATACCTGAGCCACTATTTTTTTCGGTGGAATGGGGATTACAAATATCTTTTCAAGGTAAAATGCTCCCGAGCCACTATTCTACCCGGTAGAACGGGAATACAAATGCATATAGAAAAATAGATCACCTTAGTCTTGATTCACTTATTCTTCCACTTATAAACCATTAGTATCTTTTCCATAGGTTATGATGATGCGTTTTCATTCCACGATAAGTAGGGACCCCACTATTCTTAAACCTTTGGAATCGCCTGAAACTCTCGGGGAAAACACACCTGAGCCACTATTCTTTCCGATGTAACGGATATTAAAACATCTTCTTGGGGAAAAACTCTCCCAAGCCACTATATCCCTGGTGGAATGGGACACACACACACACACACACATATATAGATATAGAAAAATAGGTCACCTTGGCCTTACTCACGTACTCTTTCACTTTAAGTGATTAGTATCCTATTTAAGATTGATTCTCAGGCATAGAACATAGTCAAAATAGATATACATATAGCATAGGTCTAAGTCCTTAAGTCTTTCAAACCCTAATTACACCCCCTTTAGTATTCATTCACCTTTGTTGATTGTTCTACACGACTTATATCATATCATCTCCCAAATCTCATCAATAGTATCATATGCAAAATTCACAACCTAATTCCCATAAGTTTGCTTTAATAATATCATCTCGATATGTTAATCACAAAAATATCCAATACCCAAATCCTATAGATTTGTCATAACACTTCTCATGAAATTTTCATGATTTCTAATTCTAATCGATAACCTCTAAACCTTAAACATGGAATAATGATATTATCATTACAAGATAGCTTGCCCCAAATTTGCTATTAAAACATTTAAGAATCCTAAATAATAATAATCCTCCCATGAATTACTCATGCTATTATTATCATATTTTAAACCTCCTAACACATAAATTACCAAAATTTCCTTGTTATCCCATAATGACCAAGTTACCTTTAAGCAAAAATCAAAGCCTTTACTTTTCCACACATGTTATTTTCTAAGTACATAATTAATCATCATACCTCATGAGAATTTCTTAAGTCCATATATCAAGAACTCATTTAGCTCATATTTCATACCAATATATATATTTCCACAAATATTACATTATCACAACAAAATAATAATGGTACCACTTACCCATTCTCATTTTTTTAATAATAAAATGTCCTTAAGTCCATATTTTATGCCATAAGATATATTTCCATAAATATGATATTATTACAAAAAAATATTAATGGTACTTCTTACCTATTCTTATTTTTTTCAATAACATAATACCCTTAAACCCATATTTCATACCATAAGATATAATTCCCCAAAGATGACATTACCACAACAAAATATAACATAATGGTACTTCTCATCAATTCTTACTTTCTTGCAACATATCATTCATATCAACATAGAATATTAAGATCAACACATGTTACATCATGTATAAACAATATCATGAAAAACACATATAACCATACATGTAAATAACATCAAAAGCTCTAAACATCGAATAGTGTCTTTACCAACTAGTACATTGGGCTCTAAGCTTACAAATCCTAGACTTCCTACTCTGAAGCTACTAGAATACTACCTATAAAAATAATAAAATTCACGGTTAGGCTCGAAGAGTTAAATCAAAGGAGAAATCAAGGTAAAGAGGTAAAAAGTAGATATAACCATAGTCAAATGGGAGTTTGAAATGTGTGGATGTGTAGAGGAATGTGTGGTGGAGCTATGGTTAAATTTTGGCAGTATTTGGATAAGGTTTTTGGGGTGAAAATAGGGTGCGTGGCCAAAGAAATGAAGTTGCACGGTTGTGCACTAGGCGGTGCAACTCCTGGTCGGGAGAAAATATGCTGCATAGCCAGGCGATATGAAATTTGCAAGGCTGTGTAGCAAAAGGCTAAGAGAAAAAATCATGCACAGTTAGGCGGTGCAAGGGTTGCACGGTTATACAAAAGGAGATTTCAGGTGTTGTATGGTCATGTAGCAGGAGGTGCATAGGGTGTGCACTCTGAAATGCTGTGATACATGAGAGGAAGAAGAAGGGAAAAGAGGTGGTAATCAGTGGTGATGGCTAATGACGGCGATGGGGAAGCTTAGGGTGACCTTGGTGGTCAGTCCATCAACCAAAGGGCGGCGAGTGGTGGCTGAGGTGGTGCTTGGTGGTGGAAATGGTATTGCATAAGCCAAAAATAGGAAAAGAAAGGAGAAGAAGAAGAAGAAAAGTGCAAAGGAGGAAAGAAGAAGGAAGAGGGATCTCAAAAATGTCTCATTAACACAAATATGGGCAGAATGAGGCAAAACCAAAGAAGAGGAAGGAGAGTGTGAAGTACACACACACACACACACACACACACATATACATACATACATGTGTGCGAGTGTGGAGTGAGTCAGGAAGGATGATAGGAATAGGGGGCTGGTGTGTGACAGTTATGATAGTGATGGTGCATATGCAAGGTGATGATGATGGTGATGGTTGCAAAAGATGGTTAGGGTAAGGTAGTAGCTGCAGGGTGAAGGTGTTGATGGTTGATGGAGGTGTTGTGTGAGAAGGGAAGAATGATAGGTGAAATTAAGTGTGTGTGGAGTGTGTGTGAGGGGTGCAGTTGGGCAGAGATAAGCAAGTAGAAGGAGAAGAAGAAAAAGAAGAAAGGAGGTAAGATGATAGGTGATAGATGTAGAAAGGTGGTGGTGTAAGTTGTAAGTGCAAGTTGCAACCAAATCAAATATGCAGCCTAAGGTTGGCATGAAGAGGAGAAGAAAGAAAGAAAAAAAAAGGAAAAAGAAAAGGAAGAAGAGATGGGTTGGAGGATTAGTTTGGGGTGATTTTAGATTAGCCAAATTAATTAGGATTAGTGGAAAATTTTAGGGGGTTTTGATTTTGGTTTACGAATTACGATTTATCAAAGTTAAGGTTTTGAAATCGGTTAAAATTTTGGGATTAAGGAGTTGGGTTAAGGCTAACATAATATTTATTGAGATTAAAATTAAATTAGGGTGCTAATGATGCATGATTAGGTTAAGTAAATTTTTAGGATATTACATTCACCCAAAATCTCATTAACCTACCCTAGTTTATGGTCATCTCCTCATCAGAATTAGGAAAATGCCATAACTTGTTGGTCATATACTTTCCAAATTATGTTAAATGTTTGTTGAGTGGTAAGTGGTATACCATATAATCTCACCCAAAAGGTAGCCGAGTCTAATCTAGTCTCTATTAATTGCATGTATCTATAGATTGGGATAAGATGAAGTAGATGAATATCTAAATGCTAAGGGCCATTATCGAAGACCCATAATCACTAATGTTATCTGCTAACTTTGAACACATACAAATTCAGATTCATCTCTCTAATTACCTAATCTTTACTTAACTTCCATATGAGGGCCATAAATTTCTTAATTCCCTAGGGTTTTAACATCTTTCCATGAGGAGTTTACTTAGTAATGATCCCATAACTTGATCATTCTCATCTTTCTCATCTATGTTATAAGGGATCACAAAGCCCTTTTCACTTCATGAACCAACAAAAGGTTTGCATAATGCATCACAATATTTGTTTTCGTAAATGAAAACACTAAGTGGTTCAAGAGTCTCCAAAATCTAATGAGAGTAAAGGAATCAACACGCAGCGTTGATGATCACTAAATATTTTAATCAAGGCTGTATATAATCTGAATCCTAGCAAAGGGAAAAGAGAATCCTGTGTAATCCTAGAGAGAAATTGAGAGAGAATTATGACTGTTACCCCTAACCTAGGGTTGATTCAAAGTTATTTTATATGCTAAAGTGAGATCATCTTTTAGTTTTACCAAAGTGAATAAATTTTTTTCTACTTGTCTTATACACTTTCTTAAGTGATGTTATACCTATTTTTTGCTCTTTTATTTGCATGCACAAAGTAAATATAGGTTAAATAATATGTTTTGATTAAGTAAAGCTTGTTTATGCTAGTGTTCTCCATTACCTAAAGAAAAGTTACATGCTTCTTTATTATAGGAATATATTAAAAGTTTGTTTTATATACATTAGTGTTATCTTCTATGTTAAGAGCTGTAATATTTGTTCTATGCTTTATTTATTTTAAATTCATTTAGAAGTATAAAGGTTATGTATTGGAGTCAGTACATGTAGTATATTAAATCAAAAGTATCTTATAACTTATTTCTTTGAAAATATCTAAATGTATATAAACAATCATAAATGTTAAATAATGTAAATGTGCTTTAGTTGGATTATACCTGCCTTTGGTATAATATATTAAATGGTGTAATTATTCCTAGTGTCTACGTGAACATGTTACAAAATAAGATTTAGACGAAATATAATGGTAATATTGAAATCAACAAATAAAACATGCAAGTTAAAAAATGATACTAAGTGTAATATTAATAATCAAATAACATAAATAAAATTAATATTTCCCAAATACAAAAATACTTCAAAATTTCATCTAAAGTTCTCTAATTTTTTAATTAAAATACCTAGATTTGAACTTAACTTCTATTACACATTTCATTGGCTAAACTCATATTGTCGATTGCATCAATTAGATACCATTTTTTTTTCATATGCTTTGTATTGTTTGATCATAGTGGTGTAGCATATATGCGTGTTTTATTAGTTTATCATATGTAAATTATTTATATCTTCCTTCATTGTTTCATCTATACTTTTTTTATTATCATTCTAAATTGTTTGTAAAAAATTTAATTGATTAAATTTATAGTTAATTTTTCTTCCTCATAAGATATTTTTTATTTTCTATTCTATGGTGTTTTGTCATCAATACAAAAGCTAGCTTATACTAGTTTTTTTAATTATACGATGAGTAGTCATCTTGTTTGTTTTGTAAAGCCTCCTTGGTATAATTATTCATTAAGTATTAGGGGCAATTCTTTTCTCTTGCTACTATAGAGTGTTTAAGAAAACTTGGAGAATGCAAGTTATATATTATTATGAAATTGAAAAATATGAGAAAGGGAGTAGCCTTCATAATATTTTAGTGCTACATTATCACAATTAAGTGTTGAAAAAAATGGAAAAAGACATCCTAAATAATATTAGATATGGAACTACAATTTGGAGGATAGGAATAACGATGTTAATTTTTAGTTTCCCCATAATTTGTTGGAATAAGAATGATGTAAAATATAAAATACATTTTTTTAGATTAGTTCTTTTTTATTTTCTTTTCTAGATATCATAATTGATTTTGTTACTCTTAGAACAAAATCTTATATATATATATATATATATAATTATTTTGAACAATTGTAGAAAATGATAATCTAAAAATTTGAAAAATGTTGCTTTATTTCACTTGTGGTTAATTTGAGCTTCAATGTTGATTTCTCGAAGAACCGATAATGAAGACATATTTTTCCACTATAAATAATCCTACACATAATAAAGAATGATAATAATTATTAAGTATGTTCAAAATGGATAATGAAAATTGTACAATAAATGAAGAATTATTATGATCATTACCTTTATGATAATTCTAGGCTAAATGTCTGGAATGTTGCATGTGAAAAAACTAATCTACAGAATAATTTTAGAGGTAAAATTTGCAGGTTAAAATCTGAAATCACATTTGATTTGGCTCCAAAATAAATCTTATCATGTTAGTTTGGAAATTTAGTTTGATCAATGTCATAACAAATTAGGACCTAAAGGTTTAAAAAACATAATATGAGTGGTTGATTAAAAGGTTGTAATTGATAAGTGGATGTTTTTTCCACAACAATGATATTTGTCCATTAATTATGCTAAATATGGAACCTTTAAGGAAAATGTAACTTGACTTTATGACAACTTTTTTGGAACAATACAAAGATATATTTGGATGATCAATGATGTGGTGTTATTTTGATTGTTGGATTAAAAACATAGGATAATAACCCATACACTATAGTAAAAAGGAGTGAATGCTTCCTGATGTTTGTGATAATCGTTTTAATGCATAGACCAATAAAATGATCACACATGCATGACTCATGATGTAATGCTTTTTGGTAGGAGTTCTTTTTTATTTTTTGGTAACAAAAATTCTCTACTCTTTAGACTCTATTTTTACATATAGGTTGTATATGATCTAATCTAAGAATAATTAAACTTAAATTAACTTATTATTATTATTATTATTATTATTATTATTATTATTATTATTATTATTATTATTATTATTATTATTATTATTATTTAAGGTGAAAACTCTCCCTACTCACCCAAGATAGCACTAAAATATTGCTAATTTAAAATGAGAGTTTAAAAGCAAAGAAAACAAATACTATCTACAAAGTATAAAGCTATATAAAACTTAACAATCATAGATCTATAGGTGATCCTTCAATGCATCGTAACAATATTACTTTTAACTAACACTATCCAAATGATATTTTGTGAGTGAAAAATCTTCAAATTTCTATCCCTCCAAATGAGAGAGATAATATTAACTTAGAGACCCCTCAAAAATTAGTATCATAAATGCTATCTCCTTTTCTTGGAAGCGATAATCATTAGATTAAGGAAATGAATAGATTGTCTACCTCAGGCTCCTATCAATCACAACCTATGGAAAATTCTGACAAAGGTAGGAAAATAAAGGAAAAAATGATCAACAAATTCTATCTCTTAGCAGAGAAAACACTGAGCATCTTGAATCCCTGTAAGAATGCATAATCTCTCCTTTATAGCTAGGTGCCCTTTAGGGGTCATTAAAGAAATAAAATTATGACTAGGAATAGCTAAATTATCCTATATAACTCTCCACCATAGAACTATAGGTCCCCTAGTCCATAAGTCTATATAAACCACTTGGATCACATAATGGTCAACATTGGAAGAAATGTGAAGTTACTACCTATATCTTATGTCGTCAATGAAACTTAAAGGCCATGATGCTCCACCTAGCACAACTATATCCTATAGTATTATAACTTTGATAAATCTTATATGAATCAACCAAACATAGAGGGTGCCCTTTTTTCAGGTTCCATAATAACTTTCCCATAGCAGCAAGGTTCTAACTATGTAAATCAATTAAGTCCATGCCCCCTTCCCTCTTTGACAGGTAGTAGGTGGACCATGCGACCATTGCTTTCATACTGTGTGCCATATTACCAATCCATAGGAAATTTCTATAAAAAGTAATAAATTGGGTGAGGACTTTCTTAAGTAGTAGATAGATCTTATACTAGTATGTCTAAATGCTAAAAATAATATACTTAAGTAGTTGTAGTTTACCAACTTATAAGAGGAGCTTTGTGGACTAATGCTTTATATTAGAAAATAACTTATCCATACGAGCAACCATATGAGACACCTTCCACTAAGAGATAGCAATCAGTGCACCCAAGTATCTAAAAGGAAAATAACCTTATGAAAAATGGAGCAGCTAAAGAATAATATCTTATCATCCCTCCAAAATATACCAAACTCTTCTAGGGATTAATCTGCAAGTTAGACATATCAATGAAACTCAAATAACCTCCATCATACAACTAACAAATTTATACCCCCTAAGCTGAAAATGAGGGGATAATAAATAAATAAAGACTAACTATTTTAGGGATTCTACACTAGTGGTGTCTTCTAAAGTTGACATCTTACCAAAGTATCTTCAATGTTCTAGTGAGTTACTCCACAACAACAACAAATAAATACGAGTATAAGGGTTCTCTTTGCCTCAAACCTTTCTTAACATTAAAAAGGTCAAGGAGACATCCATTCATGTTAATGTCATAGTTAGCTATAGAAACACAATCCATGATCACCTTACCTAAGTGTATAGGAAAGTGGAACACTAAGAGGATATTGAATAGAAATTCTGAACTCACAAAGGCTTAAACCTTTTGTAGATTAAGCTTGAGCATGCACCTAGGGCATGTATTCTTCCTACCATACATCCTAAGAAGCTCATGAGCCAAAATAACATTGTCACCTATCAATGTTCGTTTCAGAAAATCATATTAAGAGATATAGATGATCATGGGCCTAACTATTTGAAACCTAGAGGTGATGATCTTCATAAATATACAAATATAGAACCAAACAACAATCTATATGTAACACCATCATTTTTCACTAATAAAAAATTTTGTTAAAACATTCGCATAAGCATAAAACACCTTGGAAAAATGAGAAGTTACCGCTATACCTGAAAAAGGATAGACGTCCGATGCGTACACCATAATAGAATGTGCAAAACATCAATTTAATTAAACAAATTCAAGAGCATTTATGTCAGAGGACCCTAATGGGTTCCAAAAAAATCATTACAAAATACATGTACGTAAAGTACGAGGCTACAATAAAAGGAATTAGGGTATGATACCCAATTTAAAATCTTGGTGTGCCACTGACCCCACAAAAACCTTCCATATGTCCTTGCTCTCAAGCCCTGACCCAACTGAAGTTAGCCCTTTACTAGCCATCCCTAAAGACCTGCACATGACCCTTTACTCATAGAAATGAGTAGGTGGCCTTCAAATGAGCACATTAGTAAGCTACAAACTGAGTAAGCTAAGTTGACCCCTAAATGTACACACAAGTATGCCAATTTATCATACATGGATATCAATTACAACATGTATCATGATAAGGCAATCTATATATGGATATGAAGGTAAGGGTACATAGAGACATAATATCATGTAATCTCACAAAAATAGAATGCATTTTGCTAGGTTTCATATTAACTTCACATGAACACTCACACATGTAGTGGCAAAGAGAATTCAGAAAACCTCTAGGGTTTATTCCCAATTACTTAATCCTTTAGGTTATACTATTTACTTACTCATATATGAGGTAGGTCAATCATTCAATCAATATTCCATTCCATTCCCAATTATTCATTTTAACCATTAGCCAAGAGCATAAACTAGATTTTATTCCTTTTTGATCAATCATACCATTAATTCCATTCTTAACTAATTATGAACCATTCACTTGGTCATCATTCATAATTTATCAACCAATATTTACCATCCATATATTATTATCATCACGTGATGGACTATGCACCACCCCATGGTCTCACATACTATAGAATCCTATCCAAATAAGGGACATGAATTTCATGCTGAAGCTATTAAACAAGTGGACATAAGTTCAAGCCGAAGCTAATCACAAAAATGAGCATAAGTCTAGGCCAAAGCCAACCAATATAGACATAAGTCCATGCCAAAGCCAACCACCTAAGTAATAAGACCATTTAGTATTGATACCCCTAGTACATAATCAGTGTCTAGAGTAGGTAATGTACCATGACCTCTTAGGATCCCGCCTGAAGGTAAAGCTTGAAGGCACCAAAAATGCCTAAAGGTAAGCTAACGCTCGGTAGTTAATCGAGGATCTGATAACCTAGAGTCATACTCACTCAAATTTATTTTAATTTATGTGATTAATATTTTATTCATAAGGATGGGTGATATACAAGGCCCATAAAAATTAAGCAAGACAACTTTCCATCTTAGTCCATACAATTCCTTTTCTTCCCATTGGCGTAGACCAATCGACTGGTTTACATGATTTTTTTTATAGTTTGGTTATGCTTTGAGGCTATGTTTGGGACTATACCATGTTTATTAATGGGATAAAATACATATTTTATCATGGATTGTTGGCCTAGTGAAAAGATTATAATGGATCTTAATTTATGGAATACTCTATGAGTAATGTAAAGGCTCATTGAGTATTTCATATATGATAAGTGATGATATTGAGAAAAGAGTAATGAGACTCAACATGGGCTTGAATTAAATAATATGGTGAATATGAATAATATTGGCTATGGAAAAATGGAAAACCCATATGCTTAATCTGTTGCACCAACCAACCAATCAATTTGGGTCAACTAGTAGATCTGTTTGGCTTAACCAGACCATCCTCTCCTCAAACTAGTCGATTGGCTTGGACAAACCAATTGAAAGGTTCTACCCTACCAGTTGATGGGTTTAAACAGATCATAGGACCAAGGTCTCTGTAGGCTAACTAGACAGTGGATTGTGTCTATTAGTTGACTGTTCTAGGAATTATTTGATTGATTTGACCTATTCGGTCGATCGGTTTGCCCTAATAAAACACCAAATCATAAATTTCATGTAGATTCTTATATATAAATCATTCTTAACCATATTAAAGCATGTATCAAAATAGTCCAACATATTTTTAACTAGATTAACATACATTTCTCAATATGGAACCATCATATCCTATTTTTGACCAAATTTCATTCTCTCTACTTCAATTATGCCATCTAATCATCCAAATCACTTATATAGACTATATTAATTCATAAAAACATGAAAAAATCAAGTAAAGGTAACACCTAACATGCAGGAGTACTTACTAAACATTTTAGAAGAAAGAATCGCCTACTTGATTTAGGCAAAATTCCCTTAAAACCAGAAATTCCAACCATGGGAAACCTTAGCTTTGAAAACCTTAAAACCAAAATATTAAACTCAGACATTATAACAAAACCTTATTAAATTTCAAACTTAGAAAGATAAATAAATAAGAACATACCACTTGAGGTAAAAAAGGGAAGAAGCTCAAATGGATAACTCTACCTTTTTCCTAGAATCTAACTCTTCCTTGCTTAATAGTTTGAAATAAGAGTCAATCCCTAGCTCCATTTATGCCTCTTATTCTTTTGAGATTTTTTATGCCATGATTCCTTAGCCTTTCCCTTTGTTTTCTCCCTCTCTTTCATCCTTCTTAGGTTTTGGTTGTTATTCTTTACCTTATCTCGTGCCTAGAAAGTTTTGAGTCTCCCTCTCCTCGTGCACATTTGATCTTCATCCATTCTATTCTATAACCTTTTAATCTATCCTCTATTTATTTTTAAATAAGTAAGAGATGTTAGGATTTAGGATATTTGTGAATATTGTCATATTTTTCTTCCATATGCTCCTATCTTGTTTTTAAAGGATATTATTTCTTCCTCCCTTTGAAATTGTTGATTTTTTATTTGTGATTTTATGTATGGTTATATTTTATGCTTCTATTTTTTTGTTTTTGATATTTTTGAAGGTATCATATTAGTTTTTTAGCTTACCATAGAGAAGGCATATTTTTACCCTTTTTTTTCTTAGGCATTAAATCTAGGTAAATCTAATAAACTATTAATATGGTAGAATATGTACGTGTGAGCATCTTAAGCTTGTAAGTCTTAGTATCATGATACAAATTTATTTTTTAAAAAAATTATGATTTTTATGCTATTATGTCAAAAAGCACGAGGATATGTATGAATTGGTATTTACATCTTTCCAACATGTGTGGAAGCCTCCCTTATTTGTGCTTATCATACATCTAGTCATGGGTAGTGAAATATGTGGGGATGATCATGATTTAGCCCTTTTAGCCTCAATATGGTGTACATTGGTTAGTTAAGCATGAGCTGTATCATTTTAATGATTATTAAGTATGGTTCTACATGCATTGAAATGTTAAGCATGTATGTATATATACTATAGTAGAGTAAAAGCATGCTAGGATTGTATAGATATGTTAATAGTTAATTAGGTATGAATAATATATTTCTTTATGTGTTTTTCTAAGATAAACTAGTTAAATACTATAGGAAATGTTGGTCCACTAATCCACCAATCAACTGATTTTGGGCTACTAGGCAACTAGTTGGGTAGGAATTTTGTTTATATTGGTTTCAGCCTGCAACAAACAACTATTTAACGGAGGAACTAGTTAACTGATTCACCAATTGATTGAAACCCTCGAACTAAGTGACTGTTTAGCCATTTGGCTTGATCACTTTGTTGTTATTATTCCTAAACTAGCCATCTAGTTTGTAGGATTAGTGAACTATTCCCCTAGGATAAATTTGTTAATTTTTTTGTGGTTAAACCTATATATATATATATATATATATATATATATATATATATATATATTACCTTTCATGCTATAATTAATTTTAGTTGGCATCTTTGTTAATTTTTTTTGACTTTGATAGTTGGTTTAGTGTTCACCTTGAATAACTTGGAAATAATTTGGCTAAAAAAATAATAAATTGGATTGATTGTGATAAGTGATTTGGGAAATGATTTGATGTCTAACCGTAGACCTGGATGGCTTTAAACTAATGTAACCTTTGTGTTCCTTTAACTTGAATTGATACTAGATTGTTGCTTATGAACTTTAGTGGCCAATGAGGTTAGGTTTGGTTGATTAGCTTATTGTGTTAGATCACAATATCCTTTGAGGAGTAAAAATAATGATACTAAATAAGATTCTAATCATTCAAAGTGAAATACTTGAGTTTAGAAAGGTATTTCATACTATTAAGAAACTAAGTGCATATTTGGAACTTATCAAATGGCTCATTTCTTCATATAAGGATTCACAAACCATATAGGGGGATATATGTGCTTAATGATGTGGAAGATCATAGATGAATAATCTTCTACAATTCATGACCTTTATTTGATTAATCATAAGTTACAAAATACTTCCCAAAACAAATGTACATTTTGAGTTGTGCATGTTGATCTCAGTAGCTTTAATAGTGTGGTAAAGAAAGTAAGGCTATTAATAAGATGAATCGAGTTGAGATGGGGTACGCTTGGGCATAGCTCATTTAATGAATGATCCTAAAAATAAAACTTGATCTAGGCTTGTTTATAAATTAGCCGAGCTTTTAATGAGTCAAGCCGAACTTTTAACGAACCAACTTGCGAGCTTTTGTGGTAAACGAGCTTAACTCATGAGATTTTGCATTATAAATGAGCTCAATCTCAAATTTATTATGCTCAAGCTTAGCTCATTTAATAATCGATCTGAGCTCGAGCAACTCATTTAACTAAACAAGTGAGCTGAACCAAGCCTTAAACGAGCCGATATCTAAAGCTTATGAGCCGTCTTGGTTTTTTAATATCCCTATCTCTAAGTATGATAATTATTTTTCTTCATCATTAGAGGAGTAAGATTGAGATTATCCTACATCATTCTCCCCTTTTACAGAGGAATTTGTCATCAAATTAGCATCACCATAGCAAGGAGATAAATCACCAATATTGAAAGTCCAAGAGATTCCTCCAAAGTGTTAAGGTAATTCTAGGTTATATTTGTTATTTTTAAATTCTCTTAAACTTTTAAATGGTCAATCAGCTTTTGGCATAAGAGTTCTGTTAATCACTTTGGTTTGACTATCCATTTATGGATGATGAGAAGTACTAAACAACAAATTTATACTTAAAATATGACAAAGTGTATTCCAAAATTAGCTCACAAATTTCACATCTCTATCTGACACTATATTTTTGGGAACTCCATGTAACCTTACTATCTCTTTGATATTTAAATTTGCTACATGAGTTACATTATTGGTTTTATTATAAGGTATGAAATGTACCATTTTAGAGAACCTATCTATTACCACTAGAATAAAATCATTTCATCTTTGTGTCCTTAGGAAACCCAAGATAAAATCCATATTGACACTCTCCTATGGTTGATTAAGAATTGGTAAAGGAGTATACAAACCGTTATGGAAGAAACTTTTTACTCTTTTGACAAATCACACATATTCCAATAATAGCTTGTACTAATTTTTATCATTCATGACCAGTAGAAATATTCTTGTAATATTTCCATGGTTTTATAAAAACCAAAATGACCATCTACACCCCCTCATGTACTTCCTTAACAAGTAAATCATGTACACTAGAATGAGGTATACACAACTTATTTAGTTTGAAAATAAATTCATCTTGTAACACATAATTACCGCAACCAATATTCTTTTTTACATGCATTATAGGTGTCAAAAAAATCTTTATTTTAGCATATAATCCATTTCCATAGAGTTTAGTTTCCCTTATGAAATAACCTCCTTAAATGAATAAAATGACCATGCTCATTTTTACTATACACATGTATATCATTTAAGTATACCACAATGAAACTTCCAAGAAAAGCTCAAATAACTTCATTTATTAATCTCATAAATGAACTAGGTGCATAAATACACCAAAAGGTATTATATTCCATTCCTAAAGACCATATTTTGTTTTGAATGTAGTTTTCCATTTATCCCCTTCTCTTATTCTTATTTGATAATATCTACTCCTTAATTAAATTTTAGAGAATACTCACAATCCACATAATTCATCTAATATGCCATCTAATCTGAGCATAAGAAATCTATATTTGACAGTTATATTGTTCACAACTCTAGAGTTAATATACATGTGCTATATACCATATTTTTTAGGAACATGGAATGCAGTCACACAATATGGACTCATGATTTCTCTCACATACCATTTTCCTATGAGTTATTCTATTTATTTCTCTAATTCTTTAGCCTCTTTTGGATTACATCTATATGCAGGTCAATTAGGTAAAGACACACCAAACATTAAATCTATAACGTGTTCTTTTCCTATTTTAGGTAGTAATCCAGGTGGTAAGTCTTTAGGAAAAACATCACAATATCATTAATAAGTTTTTTTAATTGATTATCATTGCTAGTTTTCTCTCCTTGTAGGGATTCCTTAATAATCATAACATAGAAACTACCTTTTTCTTTAATATATTTCACCATAACATTATCATGTAAAAATAAACTTTTTTTTATTCTCTACTATGTTCTCATCATCACACACATAAGGTTTTAGTTTATGCTTTTTATTATCCTTCTCAACTAGATATTAATTAGTAATACCATTATGAATAGAATTTCTATTATATTGCTATGGTCTACCTAATAAGATTTTGCATGCATCCATACGCAAAACATCACATAGCACATCTTCATGATAATTACCAATTGGCAATGAGATTAAGGTTTGTTTGGTCACCTTGACTCATTTGTACTTGTTTAACCATGGAAGAGAATATGGATTTAGATGTGGTGTATTCTTCAATTCCAAATCCTTCACCATCCTCTCATTAGCTACATTTGTACAACATCCATGATTAGTGATAACTCGATAAACTGTATCTCCTACCCTTCCTTTAGTTTTGAATATCTTTACTCATTGACTAGGTTTCTCACTAGCCTGGGATTGAAGTATTCTTTCCAATGCATAATAAGCATTTTCCTCATCCTCTTACTCAAAATAAATTTCTTCACTAGGCTTGAATTTTGGGTCCTCATTACAAGTTTATATAGCTTCAATCTCTAATATAGACAACACCCTTTGGTTAGGACATTCACGAGAAAAGTGTCCATCTCCTTGTCAGTTAAAGCATTGTCTTGTACTGACATCACTGACCTTATTCTTGCCTTTCTTTTATCAAATAGAGCTTTGCTTCTTATCAAAACTTGTAGAGTTTGAAGTAACCATTCCATTCTTTGTAGCTTGAGTACTTGAGTAGTACTATATAGAAGGAATACTTATCTTGGCATAAGGATTAGTGGACTTGATTTGTTTTCAAATCTTAAAGATAGCTTAATTATATCATCAAGAGAATCATATAGATAAGTTTCAACTTTAAATTGAATCATTATGTTAAGGTCACCTATAAATCTAGCACATGTTTGTTCATTTTTCTTATGGATGTCATATATACATGCTAATCTTTTAAATTCCCTAACATATTCTTCAAAACTTAGAAGTATTTGTCTAAGAGTATTCAATATAATGTAATTATCTTGATCATACTCTTTAGTTATAAAATTATTCCTTAGATGCTTCTTAAGTTTATCCCAAGATTTATTTATTTTTTTTGCTTCTCTTTTCCTAGTCCTTTTCAAATTATAATACTATATCCTTGAAAATTCTTAAACATAAGAGTAGCTAGTTTACATTTTTTTATTTATGATGATAATCTTTGAAATCAAATATAACCTTTACCTCATGTAACCACTCAAGAAATAAAACAACATTAAGTTTACCATCAAAATTAGGAAGACCAAGTTTAATATCTTTATCTCCATTTTTATGATGCTTTGGTTGATGGTTGTGGAACCTTTGTTTGCTTCAAATCCCTATTGACTCTTCATCATGGTTTATACGTGATTTTAGATATCTTCCTCTTGATGGATTAGTTGGTTTTATTGCACTCTCCATTTGGTCTCCATAGAACTCCCATTATTCTTATATATTTTAGACCGATTCTTGTTCGGCAAATCTAGATTCCAACTTTTGTAATTGTGTTTGCATTGTAGGAATTTGCCTAAGTTGAGAAGTGGTTGCATCTATATTGATTGATATTTTTGAATGGACTCAAATATTGTTTTAAATTTTTCCCCCTTCCATGGTTTTGATTCACTAGCATACTTAACCACAAGTTATTATAACACATAGGTTTTCAATTAGGAAACCCAAATAAACTTAATGCCACCCTCTAGTATTTTGATTCTAGTGAATCAAACACATAGAAAGATATCACATATACTACTTATGCAACTAAATGAACACACTTGACACTTATCTTGTTAAGTTCTTGATATAGAATTTATCAAGTTCACTATCATTCACTTTGACAAACCTTACCAAATATCATGCATGCTTTGAATGTTTTATGTGTAATTTGACGAAAGAAAAGACAACATACTAATCTATACTTATTATACTCAATTATTAAACAAAAAAATTCGATCAAACAATTCAAAACTTATGAATCAAAGACAAGTAAAAAAACATAAACATTCGACCATATTGTACATCAACTAAGCAATATCACAACCAAAATTTTACTCGGTTGATTCTACAACTATATTTTTTCACCACACGTGATCATCCAGTACTAAATGCATAAAGCACATGTAATATTTCTTGAAAAAAATGAATGTCATTAATGATGTAAGAATACAAAAAACCTACAGACACACACACACACGATTCTTTTATAAGTTTGATAAAAAATTTATGCAATCTTATGTTGATTCATTACATGTGTTTCTTCAAGATTTTTTTCTTCAATATTCATACAGAAAATACTCTACACCATGCCTAGATTACTTGAGAACATTCAAATACTACAAATATTCACAAAACATTCATCAAGATTCAAATAATTCAATCAAGAAGAGTTAAGAATCATACTAAGACCTTTGATGATGGCACTTGTTGATGTTGAAACTTGGTGATGGCTTTGTACTTATGATGTTAAATCCAAAACATACTTTGATACCAAATTTGATGTGAAAGATCATAGATGAATAATCTTCTACAATGTAGGACCATTATTTGATTATCATAAGTTGTAAAATACTTCCCCAAACAAATGTTTGTTTTGATTTGTGTATTTTGATCTCGATAGCTTTGGTAGTGTGGTATTGATCTAATCTAAGATTAGGTCCCTTCAATAAAGAAATCTCTTATTTCTCCAGATAATAATCTGCAAATCCTCAAGAAACTCATATTTGAAGAAGAAGAGAAGAAGAGGCGTATGTTAGTTCTCTAATTATTGATTTTTATCTTTCATTCATTCATCATTCTCTTAATGTATAATACTATATATAATATATTATCCTCAAATATCATCATTATTATCATACCTGTAATTCACAATGTGGCACCCATATTATATGCATACGTTAATAATCCTATTTAAGGTACTATTTATTGTATTACTAAAAACCAAAACTTTATAAGTAGCCATAATTCATCCCATAATAATCACATGATTACCAAGTCCAATAAACAACCACATAAGGCCAATCATTCGCAACATATCTAGAATATGAATAACCTCTAAATTTTACCATTGGGATGATAACATTATTGTTTTAAATTATTATGCCCTAATTATACCATTATTTTATTTTGAAGGACCCCAAAGCAAACAATAATACTTCCAAACATTTCTCAGGATATCATTATCATATTTTAATCCACCTAACACATAATTACCATAATTTCCTTATTATCCCATAATAACCAAAGTACCCTTAAGGACAACCAATAACCTTTATTTTATAAAATCTTTTACCTTTCAAACATATTATTTTTTAAATCCACCAATCATCATCATAACTCATAAATATGCTTATGTCCATTTATCATAGCTTATTTAACCCATATTTCATGCCATAAGACATATTCCCATAATTATGTCATTATCACAACAAAGTCATAACTGTACCTCTTACCTTCTTTCAAACAAAATATCTATATCATCACAAAATATCACGATCAACATATATTAAATCATATAAGAACGGTATCATGAAAAACACACATAACCTTTCCAACTAGGACACAGGAATTTAAGCACATAAATTCTAGATTTCATCCTCTGAGATTACTAGAATACCACCTAAGAAAAATAACAAAATCTATGGTTAAACTTAAAGAGTACAACCGAGGGAGAAATTAAGTTAAAGAAGGTAAACATAGAAATAATCGTAGTCAAATAGAAGCTTGAGATGTGTGGATGTGTTATGGGATGTATGGTGGAGCTATAATAAAAATTTGATGGTGTTTAAATAAGGTTTGGGGGAGAAAATAGAGGTGTACGACTGACAATGGGGGTTGCACGAGTGTGCTACAAGTAGTGCACACCCTGGTTAAGAGGTAGGATCGTGTATGGCTAGGCGGTGTGAAGTGGTATGACTGTACTCAATCACTGGGTAATTAGGTCACAAGTTGAATAGGTGCGCATGGGCATGCGTCTAGGCTTTGTGTAGGTGTGCTAGGGTGGAGGGGTTGGCTGTGCTTTTTTGCATGGGCGTGTAATAGAAAATTTTAGCGTAGCATTGTTGTGCTTGAGGCCATGCATAGGCCATGTGTTTCCCAAAAACATGGCGAGCGAGAGAAGGAAGAAGCAAAATAAGTGGTGATTGGCGACGATGGCCGGTGAGAGTATTGGGGAAGTTTGGGGGGACCTTAGATGGTTAGCGCACTAACTTTGGGTGGTGTACAATGGTGCACGGTGGTGTTGGTGGTGGAGTTGGGGGTGTGGTTGGAAAATAGGGCAGGGAAGAGGAGGAAAAGAAGGAAGGGGAAGAAGAAGAGGGGAAGCTAGGGCTAAGGCTTTTAGACATAAAATGGAAGAGTGGAGGTAAAAAGTGAGGAAGAAAGGAGAGTGTGGTATGTACACACACACACACACACATGTCGTGGTGCAAACTAGGGAAAAAGGAAAACAGAGGGGGGAGGTGTGCGAGTAAGGTGTAGGGGGTGCTGTAGGTCAGAAAGGGTGGTAGTGGAGGTGATGGCTGTGTGTTTGGTGAAAATGTAGGTGATTTTGATGGTGAGTGTATATGTTGCGAAAGGATGCGTAAGAAAATAATAAGCAAGGAGTGTGCATGTGTGTGTAGGTTAGGTAACAAGGGTAAGAGAAGATGAAGATTGGTGATAGATGGCTGCAGAGAAGATGATGGGAGAGGGTGCATGTAATACCTACAAAAATTTTAAAACCTATAACTTAATAAATAACCCTCATTTAGGATAATTTAAAATTTAAAATTATTTAATTTAATTATTTTATAGATTTTTGAGTATATAAAAATAGATATGAATATTTAATAAATTAAAATAAATATTTTATTATTTTATCATACTCATTTCATTTAAATAATTTGCTAAACCAATATTTTACTAAAATTACCCTTTTAAAACAAATATATATTAAATTATAATAAATTAACTTATTAAATTAATTTATCTATCAAAAATATTGAATGCCATTATTCTAAAAATTATTTTATTTTATTTTTCCTTTTTCCATTTTATTTCTCCATTTTCTTATTTTTTTCTTTTCCTAATTTTTTTTCCTTCTTTCTTCCTTCAGGCCACCGACTTTCTTCTTTCCTGAGCTAGGCCGTTGGCTCTTTCTCCTACTCTCCCCTCTCGCATGTCCAGCTCGGTCTCCCCCTTTTTTCTTTCCTTTCTTTCCCCCTCGTTGGGCTAGCCCACCCCTTCTTCCTTTTCCTCTCCCTCGCGCACACAGGGCCAACCCACCCTCTTCTTCCTTTCCTCGCCTGACCAGCCTACAGACCCTCCTCCCTTCTTTCCTTCGCCTTCCTTCTTTGACTGTCCTCCATGGCAGCTTGCTGCCAGTTACTTGCAACCACCTGCCTCCCCCTAAAACCCTGCTCTCTCTCCCCTATCTCCCCATCCCTTTCCTTCCATTTTTGAACCAACACACAACCCTATAGATGTCCCAGCGTGCCTTCCTTTCCCTCCTCTATTCTTCTTCTCCTTGCCACTATAGTCCATGCACCTGCCGCCCCTGCACCCTCCACTTAACCCAACAATGCCTACCTCCTCTCCCTCTCCTTTTTCTTCTTCTCTCCTACTCATTTTCCTCTTGGTTCGAGCCTCCCTTTCCTTATAGACCTCCCCCTTTCTCCCTTCTTCTCCTCTTCTCCCCTCCCCTATTTTCACTTTGCCGTCTCCAAACGTCATTGCTGCCACCCAACCTACCACCACAACTACCTCCCTGTCACCCTTTCAACCTCCCTACACCACCTCATCACCCCACTTGCCCTTGCAGCCCTCTTCCCTTCCTTCCTTTTATTTCCTCTCCTTCTTGGCCTTTACCCTACACCACCACAGTCCACCGCCCTCCTTCCTCTTCTGCCGCCTTTAAGGCCACCAATCCACTCCTAACACCTCCTCTACCACCCTACTCCATCCCCTTGGCCGAAATTCTCTCTATAGCCCTCCCTTCTTCTCCTCCTCCACCCAACCTTTGTCCAACTTTTCCAGCCTTGTAGCCACCATCTCTGCCACCACGAGTTGCCAATCATCAACCTTCGACCACCACCTATACCTCTACTCTATCCCTGCACCCAACCACCACCCTAACTCTCCTCCACAAGGTCTCCACTTGACCCCCAAAACCCCAACCTGAGCCACCCCTTCCCTTCTTCCCACCTCTCCATCTTCTACCCCTTATCCCTTTCATTTTTACATGCAGCTCATGCTGCTCATGCAGCGTGAGTTCTACATTCCTTTGAGCCACCTTTGGGTTAATCTTAAGGTATAACCATAATTAATACTAGTATGTTTTTAACTAAGTGCTTGATAAGTTTTAATTTTTTGATTTTCTTCTTTTAAAATGCTAAATGTTGATATTATTTTTAGGTAATGGTTTTTGCTAATCAAAGCTCAAATCTTTAACTGGGGTACTGGTAAGGTTTGATTATTGCTGAAAATAAGGTAATCAATATATCCTACTAAAATGTGCGGATATATGCATGCTAGCACATTAGGGTTTTTGGAATGATTATGAGCTTTTTGAGTAATGTTTAGTGTATTATGATTTGTAACATGTGTTGGTTGATGAAAAGAAAAGCAAGTTAATTTATGTGCCATGTGTAGAAATAATGTTTAATGAAGGAGCCTTATTATTAATGATAATTTCAAATGCATAAGTATGATATGATAAGCTAATGTGGACATTTGTTGCATAGATAATGTTAATATGAGCCCTACATGCATTTTGGTAATTTTGGTTGTCCAAAGGTGTGGCCTAAATAAGTATGTGTGGTAGATGCTAATAAGTATTAATGATAAGTAATAATAGTTGGTAGTGTTGGATGATGTATATGGACAATGTATATTAATATTTATGTGGTGAGGGTATTTTGGTAAAATTGGTATAATAAGTGTGAATCTATAAGAGTAAATGGGGGTAAAATGGTAAATGAATAAGTAACAAGAGTATTTTTGTAATTTGGCATAAAGGAAGGGTAGTTTGGTAATTTTATAAAGTAAAGGGGTAAAATAGTAATTAAATAAAGGAGAAGGATATTTTGTTAATTTGGCATAAAAGAAAGGGTATGTTGGTAATGTTGTTAAGTAAAAGGGTAAAATGGTGATTTAACAAAAGAGAAGGTTATTTTTGTAATTTTATGAGAAAAAAGGGCAAAATGGTAATTGTAATAAGACTCTTGGTAATTTAACCCACCAAAAGGGAACTTTGATAATTTAATAAGTATGGGGGGCAGTTTGGTAAGTTAACTAACCAAATGGGCAACTTGGTAAATGTAGTGAGTAAGAAGAGTGACTTAGTAACTTAATGAATCCGAGGGACAATTTAGTAATTTAAACAAGCATACAGGATAGTTCGGTAATTTAACTAACTGGAAGGATAATTCGGTAACTTAACTAGTATGAGGAGTAATGTGGGAGACTTAATAAGTATGGAGGATAATTTGGCAGTCTAACAAATACAAGAGGTATTTAGGTAATTATGCAAACATGAAGGGTAATATGGTAATTAGGAAAATAAAAAGGGGTGACTTGGTAACTCTACCAACAAGGGGTATTTTAGTAATTGTTGTAAGGATATAGTTAATGCCTAATAATGTGTATCATGTGCTTATGTGTGTTGGTTCTATGTGTGTACATTATATGGATATGGATTATGTCTTGTAGTGCAGCTTGCTAAGCATGGAGTTAAGGTAAATTGTATGTGTTTTATGACATGTGTAATATGGTATTGTTACTTATACTATAATGTGCTGATGTGATATTGCCCTTCGTGACATGCATGATAGGAGGATTTAAGTGGTGTGATGTGGTTGGGAAAGGAAAAGGAGGGAGGGGGTAAGGGAAGTGAGTTAACAAGATGATAGTAAGAATGACCTAAAACCTCATGACTTATAGGTGGACAAGGAATGTATAATGTGAAAAAATTAAGAGGATGGAATAAAATATGCATGGGGAGTGTAGGGTTGCATGGGATGGTTAGCCTTTGCATGGAGATGACCTTTACATGGGAAAAGTTGACTTGAGGGTTAAGTAAGGTAAGGGAAGAGTTGTTGGGGTGATTGGAGTCCATATGTGAAATATAGTACATGGATTGGTATAAGGGTGTATGGGGGATTTGGCTAGGGTTTGGGACGAAACCTTAAGCAGGAGAAGTATGCGAGGAAGGGGAAACTGATGGAAATGGTTAGAGTAGCGAATAAGAATGAAAGGGGGTGTCATATGGAGGGGAATTGAGCCAAGAGGAAAAAGGTGTTTGGGTGTTGAGGGTATGATACAAAAGAAATGAGAAGTACTTGGGTTTAGGGAGAGAACTAGGGTTTTTATGGGTACGTGTGGAAGATGGGTAGTGAAGTTGTGATGTTGGCTGTGGTTTGAGTGGAGTGGTATTTTTGGTAGCAAAGAGGAGTATGGGTTGCATAGAATGGGGAGAAGTGAGGCCACATATGCCAACTTAGGGTTTATGAGGGAAACCCTATAGTGGATGATGAGTCGAAATGGAGTTATAAAGAGCGGGCCTTGAAACATGTGCGGAAGAGTTTGGGTTTCTCATAGTGAGTGGAAAAAGGTGGGGTAGAAGTCTTGGAGTCATACGGTGTGTAAAGGTCCCACGATATAGGTCAAGTTTTTTGGGAGAGTTGGGAATAAAGGGGTGAGCATGGGAAGTCCAGTGGGTCATGTTGGGTTGTGTTTGGAATAAGATATGAGTAAAATACTAAACACTTAAAGTGAAAGATTATCGAGCTAGGCCTAGTGAGGATAATTTTCGGTCCATCGGCTATAATAGTGGGGGTTTTGAGCTCGATAAACCAAACTTTACATGGTAATAAATCATGAGAAGATACTAGTTACTTATAATGGAACACTATGTGAGTCGGGGCAAGTGAGGATAATTTCTGATCCACCAGCTATAATAGTGGTCAGGTGAGTCCTGCCTTGTAGAGTGATATCTGGTCTACCAGCTATAATAGTGGTCAGGTGTATTTTGCACTATGGAGTGTTTTCTGGTCCACTAGCTATAATAGTGGGGTCCTCACACTAATGTGGATATAATTTGAGAGATGATGATTGAATAATGATTAATTAACAACTTAACACCAAAAGTATTGATTTGACCTTTATTATCCATCGTTATAATATAAGTAGCCTTGGTGCCTATCTCGCTCTTGGTATGTGATGGCATTTTTAAGTGAATGGGCCTTGTATTATTCTTATTATACGAGACGTTGCACCATGTATTATTTCTTATGTTGTTTATGGTTATCTTTGTGCCCACGTATGTTATCATTTTATATCGTTATATATTATGTGTTGGATGTGGGTCTTACCTTTCGATTTGGTATAAAGGGTTACTCAGTACCATAGTACTAAAGGGTTCCATTTGTAGGCCCCTTCCCATTCAATGGGCAGTGTCCTTTGCAGGTCTATTGTAGGTGCTATTCAAGCTTTTATCAGGTAAGAGCATAAGGATTGTCTGGGAATAATTTCAGGGTTTCTTTTTTACCTTTTTATTTCCTTATTAAAACGGTTTCTATTCTTCTAACCACTAGTAATGGGCTTTATTCTTGTAAAGAGTTTAATGTGCTATTCTAATTTAAATAAAGTTTGAATTTGAGTAAATTGTATTTTTATCTTTTTAGCCTTAGCACTTGGTACTAGAATGGTAGGAGAAAACTGGTCTGGTACTAAGTATGGTAGTAGCATCCCTACAATTTACAGTTTTTGCTTCCGCTAATTTTTAAATAAAACAAAATTTTTTAGTAGTAAATTTTGGGGGCGTTACAGTGCAAGTGGGGGAAATGCAAGTTGCAACAAAATTCAACTACTGTGGCTAAGTTGATGGTAAAAGGAAAAGTAAGAAACGAAAAGGAGTGAGAAAAGGAAAAAGAGAAAAATATTGGGGATTTGTTTAGGTAATTTTGGGTTAGCCAAAATAGTTAGGATTCGTTGTAATTTTTATCGGTGTGAGATCGGGTTACAAAAATATGATTTATTCGAGTCAAGGATCTTTATTAAGTTAAGGTTTTGATATTAAGAAATTTGATTAAGGATAAAATAAGATTTTCTCGGGATTAGAATCATATTAGGGCATTAATGGTATGATATTAGGCTAGGAAAAATTTTGGGGCATTATAGTTAGAAATTCAAAAAAGTAGAGATCATCTTATTTGCTAACTTGTTTTAGTGATCCTCTTTGTCGATTCTTCTGTCTTCTTCTCTAGCGCATGGATTTTAGGTCTAACTCTCAAATCTTATGTATTTGATCATAAGTGTTTATACCTTATATGGTACTAGCATGTATAAGGTCCCAAGAATCCCTTAGGATTGTTTTTCCTCTTCATCTTCCAACTCCATTCTCCTATTTTATTTTAGTTGTTGTAACCCTCACAACCAAGCGTAGGACTAACCCAGTTCTTTTAAGTAAAATCATACCAAAAATTCTTATATTTAAGTAAGTTAAACATAAAAAATCATCCATATATATATAAGATGCTATAATCAATTTAAAAAAAGTATCATAGAATCAAAAAACCCTGAACCAACCCTCACATAAATCAATTATGGACCATGTTTTAGACCATAAAAATACAACATGATATGAATCAAAGTTAATCTACAAATTATTAGGATTAAAATGATATCATCAATTAAAAAAAACAAGGAATAAAAAGCTCTAAAGAGGCCGAAATACCCACCACTCAAAGATGGTAATACGTACTAAAAAAATACACTAAATCATGCTTATATGCAATAAAAATAGCTTTAACCTTAATTAGATATTAATTAAATAAGAAAAATAAAGATTAAAATTCTAGATCAAGATTTTAAAATATAAAATAAAATCCATAAAATCTTAGAAGAATATCATGGAAAAAGATGAGAAAGGAAGTAGAAATGAAGGAAAGAAGAAATAACAAAAAAAGGATGAAGTTATGGAGCTTAGAAGTTAAAAATTGGGGATGAGGAATATGATGATGGTGGACTAAAATGAGGGAGAAAAATAAAGAGAGTTTGGGGAGGGGAGAAGGAAATAAGGAAGAAAGAAATATCATGACAAGTGTAGAAATGTAGTAGGGGTAATGAAGTAATTTTGTGGAAACTTAGTTATCAAGTATACTTATATATATATTTTTTAAAAATATCAAGGAAGAAGGGGGAGGTGTAGAATGAAGTAAGGAGGTGAAGATGATCAAACAATGTTAGTTCTCATGAAGAATGAGTGGTGGAGATTTAATCTCACAAAAGTCAGAGTAGCACAGAAGAAGAAAAGTTGAATTTTACTAACCATAATATCCAATGAATTCCAAAAATTATAAAATTAATTATCATTTTTTTAAAACAATTTGAAGCTCAATAGAACTAAAATATATCAATCCCTAAAGTTTCATAAAATTTAGATAGCTAAGGGCCATTTTGGGCCTGAAAACTTCTTTACAACAAATTGGTATCACAAATATTATTTTTTACCAGTGGCTTAGTTTTGTATTTTGAAAGAGCTTAGGAGGCTTAAAAAAATATGTGAAATCCAAATTTTCACATTGCATAAAATTCTCAAAAGATATTGAAGGTAAAAAGTGTCTTGGAACTCACATAGGAGCTAAAAAAATAATACATGAAAAAGAGAAAGATTTCAAGAATGAAAAGCTTCAAAAGCACCATTGGGATTTCTAATCTTTCAAAAGATGTTATAAAGAGTATAAAATATAATATTTATTTTGAAACCAAGACGATCCTACAAAAAATAAAGGTTTTAGAAAGTGAGTTATTATATTGTTCAATTAACAAACCTTAAAGAAATGCCATACATCTGTAGATAAATAATATAAGGATTAAATGTTTTATGTTTACAAACCAAAAACTACTCAAGCTAAGTTAGTAGTGAAAGATAGATAAAATGGAAAATATCCTATGTCTAAATAGAATATGATGAAAAAATATCAAAAAAGAAGAAAAACATATAAGAAATTCTTACAACAACTACTAGCTATTCTCACCATCCTACCCAAAGCCTGTGCTCTAATGCAAAAGCATCCAAAGATGATCCTCACGGTATTGATTTTTCATACTTATTTTTGGAGCCAATTACAGTGTTTGCCTTTGGTGATCACTATTTGACTAACTTTAATGATATTACTTTAAGTCATTCATGTAGGTATGTAACATATTTGTAGGAAGATGATAAAATCATATAAGAAATCAAGATAATTAAGATTTCCCTATGTTACAAGCTATTGCAAAGGAAGCTATGATGTATATGAAATTCAAAGTTAATAAGACCTAGTCAACCTTTCAAATTCAACATCATTATCTTGATTAGGTTTCTTGTAAATTTTTTTCATATAATATTAGCTTAATTTTTTTGTAATAGTCTTGTTGAACCATGCATTATATAGAATATAAATACATTTTAATACTAGTTAAGTGCTAGTTAGTCATTTGTGTGTCATGTGGCTAAACTAGTGTGCTAGTTAGCAATATCACAACCCCTACATAAGCATTTTTCGACACTCCCTTGTAGCATGTTAGATAATTTTTGATATTAAAATATAACACAAGTAATTACTTGGTTAATTCTCTCTTTGTGATTGAATGCCCATTCTAAGACGATTTGGAATAATCTTATATTACTGATATTCAAATTGGTTTTCTTTTATTCTTTTTGAAATCTTTAACTTTTTTTTTGATATCTTGTTGAGTTCTTGGTTGAATTTCCTAATTCCTCTTTTCAAGATAACCCAAATGATCCTATAATTCACTTCATTTCACATCAATCTTCATTCTCCTTGAAGATTTGGGTCAAATTTAGTATCATAGTCTCAGTTTGGCTTTATTCCTTAGACATAAGTGCAGTTTCTTTCTTTTTCTCCCATTTGAAGCCTTTATTTTTTTTGTTCATGTTTAATGTTTTTTCTTTTCTTCCAGCCATTTTATACCATGCATATCCATGCATGAATGTTTTTGAGTGTATATTTGACTGGGATAATGTATCTTCAACCTTTATTTGAAGACCACCGAGAGAGATTTGAATATCTTCAAATTGGTCTTCAAGTCTTCAACTTCAAGGATTGAAGATACAAAATAGATGTCTATTATATATTCAAATAAGGTGTAGTAGATCTTCAATCAATCCTTCATATCTTCAATATACTCTTCTCAATCTTCAATGTAAGGTTGAAAATCAACTATCATAGCTGCAGATCTTTGACACTTGAAGGTAAATTTTCGAACATCTTTGCCATTCTTTCAAATTTTTACAACTTGATTCTTAACTTCTCGTAGTTACATTTAAATCTTACAAATCTTTTAAAGTGCTGATTGGTTTTTAAGTGTTGTTTCATGTGTTTTCCCTTCTCCTCATTCGTGATTTACAAATTTTTATTTCGGTAGCTCTATGTTGAATTAAAATTGGTTTTCTTCATCTATTATTCTTTCTTTATCCCTGATCACAAATAGAGAAGAATCTATCTTCACTTGTGTTCAATTATCAACCAACATTTGTGCTTTCTTCTGAGTTCTTTCTTCAAGCAATACACTTCTTGTCCTTCATCAAGATTGTAACACCCCAAAATTCACTACTTTTTTTTAAAGCGGAAGTAATTAAAATACTTAATTTAAAACCCGTGAATTCTGGGAATGTTACCGCCACACTTAGTACCAGACCGGTTCTCTCCGACCGTTCCAGTACCAAGTGCTAAGGCTAAAGAAAAGAAATAATCAATTATAAATCAATACAATCCAAATTCCAAGCATTAAACGGTTGTAAAAAAAAAATCAGGGTACGCATAAGGAATTATTATTCAACTTAAAAAGAGAAATAATTACAACCGATAAAAGATTAATAAAAGGAAATAGAATCATATAAAGACTGAAATATGGCCACAACTCTCTTGAACTTGAGCCAACTACAAACTCAACACACAGCTCCGACTGATGTCTTGCCCACTTGCATAAAGTCAGAAGGGCATACTACTCGTGGGAATGAGTAGCACCCATGAAAAGGGTGATCAGTACGCTACGTACTGAGTAAGGTAACCGAGCACTAAGGCCAACACATAAGCACATAATCCATGCAGAATAATAACAGGGCATAATCACCAACACAATAACATAAAGGCAAATGAACGATCAAGTGAAAATACCAAGATCCAATATAGTTTAGATTAATTACTTCATTAATCCTTTATTGAAATATTTTCACACCATGATCTTTATCAAGTCCATAAGAGTACGGGAACCCCACTATTTTAGCCGGTGGATCGGTCGCGAGGGTAATATACCCTACCACTATTTTAGCTGGTGGATCGGTCGTGAGGGTAACATACCCTGCCATTATTTTATGTCGGTGGATCGGTCTGGCCCCTTCTCGTACGGTGTTCCACTGTAAGTAATTAGTGTCGTTCCCATGTCTTAACAACTGTAGGGTTTGATTTTGTTGAGCTCGGGATCCCCCACTTTTATAGCCGATGGATCGGTCGCGAGGGTGCATGCCCTGCCACTATTTTAGTCGGTGGATCGGTTGCGAGGGAAATATTCCCTGCCACTATTATGCCGGTGGATCGGTCTAGGCCCAGCTCAACATCTTCCACTTTACGTGATTAATGTCTTAAGTATCTTATTCAAAAGCTTTCATCCTGGACATGCACGAATCATTATCTTTACAATTCACACATCACAAATCATAAAATTCCACAATCATAATTACACTTTAATCACTAAACACACATGATAACACAAAAACTCTAAACAACCACAAAACCCCTAGTCAACCACAACAAACCATAGTGAACCACTCCAAACCTTATTTAACCATAATAACCATAATTAGCCATTCCAAACCTTAATTGACCACAACAATCACAATTAGCCACTTCAATCCCTAGATAATCACAACAACCCATAGTTAATCACTCCAAACCCTAATTCAATCTCTTCCATACCCTTATAATTTCCTATGTACTATTTTTCACCCAAAGTGTTCAAACACCCAAACAACACTTATATTACCCACCTCACATCCCAATTCAACTTTCCACACTTAAATTTCACTCCCATGCAAAACCCTAATACCACCATGCAAACCCTAATACCACCATACATAACCCAAGATTCCGTCATACAAAACCCTAGATTCAATCCATACAAAACCAAAGATCCATCCATACCAAACCCTAGATTTAAACCATACCAAACCCTAGATTCAAACCATAGAAAACCCAAAGATTTGTCCATATAATACAATTGATTTGATTCTCTTATTCATAACTACAAATTAGATTTTCCCATATAAGACCATAAGTTAGATTCTCCCATATAAAATCATAAATTAGAATCTCCCAAGCAAAACCATAAATTGGATTCCCTTAGACAAATCATAAATTAGATTCTCCCAATCAAATCATAAATTAGATTCTCCCATATAATATCATAAATTACATTCTCCCAAATAACATCATAAATTAGATTCTCCCAAACAAACCATAAATTTGATTCTCCCATATAACATCATAAATTACATTCTTCCAAATAAAACCATATATTATATTCTCCGTATAAAACCATAAATTATATTCTTCCACTTAAAACCATACATTAGATTCTTCCTTATAAAAACATAAAATTAGGTCAACTCACTTCCCTTAGTCAACTTCTTTCCCCATCCTCCTATTCCATTCTTTCTTCCACACAAACCGCATCAACATCCTCATATACATATCTTACAGGGTCACAACACATATCATCACATACACATAGTACACATGCCATACAAAAACATACTTCAACTCCACGTCATACCATATACAAAATAATTAATAATGAAAAACATAGAATACATAGCATATGAAGCACATAATGAATATAAGAACACAAAGGGCCTTTGCAACCCTTACCTAAAATGACACTGGTCTTGGAGCACGCTCCTACGCCTCCTTAGGGCTTTGACTAGTCTCACCTATTATGAGGGAAAAGCTAAAATTAGACTCCCTCCTATCAAAAATACTATTAAACACTAACCTAATATAAAACTAGGCTTTTGATAAAATAATAATAACAAAAACACCAAAAATAATATCAACATTAATATTAACAAGAATAATAAAAATAGTAACAATAATAATAAAAAGGTATTACTCAAAAACAAAGTGAAATAAGGACTTCTGCCCCTTTACCAAAATAATACTAATAATAACATTAGTAAAATAAATAACCAAATTTAGTAAAAATGATAATAATGAAATAATAATAATAATAATAATAATAGTAAAGTAGTTGTAATATTAATAATTAATTAATAATAATAGTAATTTGAAATAGTAAAAATAAAAATAATTATAATTATAATAATAATAACACATTAATATTAATAATAGTAATAATGGAAATAATGAGAATAATAATAATAAAATCAAAAATAAAATACAATAGGGCTTCAGCCCTGAACATAAATAATAATCAAAACATTAATACTACTACTAATAATAATAATACATATTAAAAATATAAATAATAATAATAATAGCATTTATATGCAAATAATTGAAATAAAATAATTTAAGGGTTATAAAAATAGGGAAAATGGCCGAGAGGGTCTAGGGTTCAACCTTAGGCTGGCGGGGATAGGTGGCACTGCGGTGGTGCACAGAGGTGGCGGCGGTGGCCGGAAAAAGAGAAGAAAGAGGGGAAAGTTAAATGCTGGGGAAAGGAGAGGCAAAATGGAGGTGGGAGATGGGGTGTTTATGGTTGCCCAGAAGGAGAGGAACAAAATGGAGGTGGTGGCGCAGTCAAAGGTGGCGGCGCACGACAGCGGTGGTGGTGGCCAAGTGGGAGAGAAGAAGATGGAGAGAGGAGGAGAGGGAGAAAGAGGAAAAGAAAGGTAGGGGAAGGTGGCGGATGGTTTGCAGAACAATTTGGGCAGTGAAGGAAGTGATGGAAGCGGAGGAAGAGGTGGATAAGGGCGGTGCAAAGGGTGGCGGAGCTGGAAAACAAGTTAATCGACGGGGTTACTTCGCACAGCCGGTGTGGCTTTTGCAGGATGAATTGATGGATATGGGACGTTTGGTTAGCTAGAGGGAGGTGTAAGGAATATTTTGGTAGGCGGAATAGGTGGTGGCGTTGGCCGACGGCGGCAGGGCTGTCGTCTAAAGTGGCGGCGGTAAAAAGGAATGATTTCTGGGTAAGAAATCAAAAGGCTCAATATAGGGCTATTATGGGGGTATTTATAGGGTTAGAAGGGAGGTTAGGGTTCTGTGGGTCGGCGTGGGAATAGGCAAGTAGGGTTTTGGTCGCCGGAGGCGATGTTGGCCGGTGGGAGTGAGTTTCAGGTATGGATTGGTGGCGCAGAAAAAGAAGGAAATCGTGCGAGAATAGGGGAGATTTGGTTGGGTGAAAAGGTCGACGGTTAGCAGGGGAGAGAGAGGAGCGAAACGGCCGGTCAACGACGGCGAAAAACCAGGGCACAGGGGCGGCAGTGTAGGTAGTGGACGGCAGCGACGACAGGTGCAAAGGAAGAAGAAGATGGGGGGGGGGAGCCGGGCGGTTCGGGAAAAAGAAAAGAAAAGAAAGGGAGGCAGACCGGGCGGTCGGGTGTGTCTAATATTTTTATGTTAAGTAAAACGTCACGTTTTGGTGGAAAAGGAATTGAGGCGCGGAGCTTCGGAGTCGGTAGCGTTGAAGGGAAACAGACGGAGATTTGGGCCGTGGAAAGGAAAATGGGGAAATGGGCCGCGGCCAGGCCCAACTCGGAGAGGAGAAAAAGAAAAAGAAAAGAAGAAGAAAGAAAAAGAAGGAAAAAGAAAGAAAAAAAAGGAAAAAGAGAAAAAGGAAAAGAGAAAAAAATTATTATTTTAGGTATTTAAATTTATTAAAATATTTGGGATATTTAAAAATAATAATATTTAAATAAAATAATATTTAAACCCCTTTTTAGGCTAAATTAGGATTTTTAAAAGATTTTCGATAAATTCTATTTTAATTAGCAAGTTACTCTAATTTTCTTCAATTAAATTATTTATAAAATTCATATTAATTTGAAACTATTTTCTACCTCTTATTTTAAATAAAATAATTTATTTAATTAATTTCTAAAATAAAATATTTATTTAGCTAAAATACCAAAATTTCTTTAAATTAAAATACTTGTAAATTCCTTCTTAATTTGCCCTAACTAATTCCCTTTTATTTTAATAAAAATCACTTATATAATTAATTTTCAAAATAAAATCTTATTTAATAATAAATAATATAATTAGAATTTTTCGGGGCATTTCAAAGATTGTCTTGAAATTCACCAAGATTTTTTGGTAAAATCTTCTAGCATTTTTTTTATCTCACTTTTTTGAGTGCAGGTTATTTTAATAACGTTGGCATAACTTCAAGAAGATTCCAAGAAGCAAATTTCAAAATTTGTTTTGGAGATTATCAAGTGTACCTTGAAGTAATATTGAAAAATGGGCGAAGAGGTGTCGATGAAGATAATGTTTGACACTCTTCAACTACTTTTACAATTGCAGAAAAGTCCTTCCATTCAAAGCCAACTACAAAGATTGGAATAAAGAGTAGCCAACCAAGAGACTCTTCAATATATGTGTAATACCATGGAGGCTACAAATGATTGAGTAGAGGGCATGGTTAGGAGGGCATTCCAAGCTATAAGTGGTAATCTAAATGCTATGATGGAGTAAGAAGAGAGATCACAAGAGAATGGATCTAATGATTTAATCCACAATTGATGAAGCTATGAAAACCATCAACAAAGGTACAATCAATTTGAAGACAAAGGTATAAAACTTGACCTTCCCGATTTTTATGGTGAATTGGATGTTATTTTAATTTTTGAATGGTTGCATGATATTAAAGAAATATTTAAATTTAGGAAGTATGATGATGAGTATAAGTGCAAATTAGCAACTCTTAAATTCAAAAATTTTGCCAGAGTTTGGCATGCCAATCTTAAGAGGAATCGTGATAGGTAAGATAAAAGTAAAATCAAGTCTTAGAAAAAAGTTAAAGCAACACCTAAGAAAAAAATTTGAACATAAAGAGTATCAGCAAGATATCTATATTAAATTCACTACTCATAGGTAATGGCTTCTTATTGTAGAAGAATAAACTAGGAAATTTGAAAGACTAGTACCCTTATGTGATATGCAAAAGAGAAAATAACACAAGTGTGATAGATACTTAGCTTTCCTATGATTCTATTAAGGATTTGATTACATTATCTTTAAAATGTGACAAGAAAACTAAGTCTACCAAAGATTGCCAAAAGACAAGTGCTTCAACTTCTGCACCCAACAAAAATAAATGTATCTGCATCAAAATTTGGGACACATAAATCTTCAACAAAGGATAATAAAATAAACCCTAATCAAGATGATAAAGGTAAAATCAAAGTTAATGAAATGTCCACTAAACAATGCTTCAAATGTATAGGGTATGGTCATTTTTCTAGGGAATGTTCTAATCCTAGAGTCTTGACCTTGAGTAAAATTGGAAACATGAAACCATGTACTAATGATGATGACATAGAAATTGAATCTAATGATGATATCTTAAGTATGTATAAAGAAGATGGAAATCCATGTTTTTTACTACAAAGGGCATTATAAATATAACCTAATGATCAATCTTTATAGAGGGATACAATTTTGAAAACAAGTGTAAAATTGGTGATAATGTTTGTAAGGTCGTCATAGATAGTGATTCTTGCACAAATGTTGTTGGTGAAAAGATGGTCAAGAAAATAGGACTAGTGACTACTATACATCCTAAACCATATTCCTTACAATGGATTAATAAGGATAAATGAGCTAAAGTGACTTAAGAAACAATCATTTCTTTTTACATTAGTGATTATCATTTTGAGGTGTTGTAAGATATTTTGCCTATGGATTCTTGTGGTATTTTACTTGGTAAACCATGACAATATGATCATAATGCAACTCATGATGGTGTAACTAATGAATATGTGGTATTAAATGATAAAAATAAATATACGTTAAAACTATCCCAATGTGCTTATGTATCATTACCCAACGTTAAAAAGTGTTTATTTTTATATGAAAGGGAAATGATTAATTGATGAATATAGTGATTTATTTCCATAAGATTTCCCTCTCGGTCTACCTCCTATTAGGGGTATATAGGATGCTATCAATTTGATTTTGAGGATGCCTTTACCTAACTTGCTATCCTATAGATGTAATCTAGAGGAGGCTAAGGAGTTATTGAGGCAAATTTAAGAGCTAATAAATGAGGGTTTTGTGTGTGAGAGAGAATGAGTCCTTGTTGTGTACCTACCTTACTAGTTCCTAAAAAGAATAGTACTTAGCGTATGCCTATAGATTAAAAAATAGTGAATAATATAACTATTAAATATCGTTTTCCTATGCCAAGATTGGATGATATGCTTGATGAGTTATGCGGTGCAAGAATATTTTCTAAACTAGACTTATGAAGTGGTTATCATCAGATGTGGATCGAGGAAGGAGATGAATGGGAAAAAATGTTTAAAACTAAATATGGTCTATATGAATGGGTTATTATGCCTTTTGGGTTACGTAATGCACCTAGTTATTTTATGAGGCTTATAAATGAAATTTTTTCATCCTTTCCTAGGAAAATTCATTATAGTGTATTTAGATGATATACTTGTATATAACAAGAGTGAACATGATCAACTTCTACATTTGAGGTAATTATTTTATAAACTCAAGGAAACTAAGCTATATGGAAAATTGAAAAAGTGTGATTTTATGCTTTCAAGTATAATTTTCCTTACTTATATTATTTGTGGTGAGGGTATTAAGGTTGATCTAAGAATACAAGCTATTCAAGAGTGGCTTATTCCTAAGGACACATATAAAGTTAGAAGTTTTCATGGGTTAGCTATAGGGATGGCAATGGGGTGGGTCGGGGACGGGGAGCCTATCCCCATCCCCGAACCCGATAAGGAAAATAATCCCTGAACCCGATCTGATCCCTGATATTTTTTTTATCAGGAATTGCCTGACCCAATCCCCGCGGGGATCAAATCCCCATACCTGACCCGATCCCCGATCTATTTTTCATCCCTGATTTATTTTTCGTTCTTAAAATCTAACCCGATCTCCAATATCCGACTTTATACTCGATTCCCGATCCCATTCCTAATCCTCAAACTATTTTTTTATATTATATTTTTATTTTATATTCTATAAAAAAATTATATATTATATATATATAATTATATAAAAATATATATAAAAAAAATTTTGGGGCGGGCTTGGAGATGGGGACCCCAAATCTATTGTAACACCCCAAAATTCACTACTTTTTTTAAAGCGGAAGTAATTAAAATACTTAATTTAAAACCCGTGAATTCTAGGGATGTTACTGCCACACTTAGTACTAAACCGGTTCTCTCCGACCGTTTCAGTACCAAGTGCTAAGGCTAAAAGATTAATATAAAACTTAAACCAAAATTTCATAAGATGAATTAAAGAGATAATAACTTAGAAATCAGAGTACGCGTAAATGATTATAATTAATAATAAGATAGAAATAAGAGTACGAAATCAAAATTCCTCGAAGGGAATAATCTTACAATCAATGAAAGTTTTATTTGAAATACTTAATACAAGGTAATAAATCATACAGGATAAATCTGATGCACAAGAAATAACAAAAGGAATTAAATCGCATAAAGAATGAATATGGCCACGACACTCTCAAACTTGAGCCAAAACAAGTTCAACACACAGCCCCGACTGATGTCTCGCCCACCTACACAAAGTCAGAAGGACATACTACTTGTGGGAATGAGCAGTACCCATGAAAAGGGTGATCAGTACGCTACGTACTGAGTAAGGTAACAGAGCACTAAAACCAACACATAAGCACATAAGCCATGCACAAGAATAAAAGAGCATAATCATGTTAACATAAATGCATATGACCATCCAAGTAAAAGTACAAAGGCCCAATTATAATCTGGATTAATTATTTAATTAATCTCTGATCAGAACTCATTTCACACCATATTTTTTATTAACTCCATGCGAGTACGGGAACCACACTATTATAGCCGGTGGACCAGAAACACATAGGTCATCATGCCCTAACAATTATTATAGCCGGTGGACCGAAAATGCACAGGGCATAAAACTCCTGACCACTATTATTCGTCGGTGGACCGGTCTGGCCACTTCTCGCACGGTGTTCCACTGTAAGTACTTAGTGTCTTTCCCATGTCTTGGCACAAATATGTTTAGTTTTGTTGAGCACGGGATCCCCCACTATTATAGCCGGTGGACCGGAAACACACAGGTACAAAGCCTGACCACTATTATAGCCGGTGGACCGAAAACGCACACGACATCATGTCCTAATCACTATTATTTGCCGGTAGACCGGTCTGGGCCCGGCTCAACAATCTTCCACTTTACATGATTAATGTTTTATGTATACTATTCGGAAAATTTTAACCCTGGACATGCATGAATCACTCCTTTAACACATATCCTCCAAATCCACTCCACATCTCACTCTAGGGTTTTATCCCAAAACCCTAATTTAGACCTCGGTGGCCCATCTTACTCCACCTCACACAACCCAAATCATTTTAACACCCCACATACCTCAACTCATAAATACCATCCTCATAATTACACTCTAATCACTTAGTACACATGATACAACAAAATCCCTAAGCAGCCACACCAAACCCTAATCAACCACAACAACCCATAGTTAATCACTCCAAATCCTATTTAACCATAACAACCATAGTTAGCCATTCCAAACCTTAGTTAATCACACCAAACCACAATTATCCACTCCAACCCTAGTTAATCACAACAACCCATAGTTAGTCACTCCAACCCTAATTTAGTCTCCTCCATACCCTTATAATGTCCTACGTACTATTTTTCATCCCAAGTGTTCAAACACCCAAACAACACTTACATTACCTTCCTTACATCCCAAATCAACTTTCCACACGTAAATTTCATACCCATGTAGACATTAACCTCTCCATGCAAACCTTCAAACTTTTTTTATGCAAACCCTAAAATCCCACGTGAAACCCTAAATTCAACCATGCAACCCTAGATCCTTCCATCTAATTAAAACCATAGATTCCTCCATACAGAACCTTAAATTCAATCCATACACAACCAAAGATTCATCCTTATCAAACCCTAAATTAGATTCTCCCATACAACACCATAAATTAGATTATCCCATATAAAACCATAAATTAGTTTCTCCCAAGCAAAACATAAATTATATTCTCCCACACAAAACCATAAATTTGATTTTCTCATATAAATCATAAATTATATTCTTCCACACAAAACGATAAATTAGATTCTCCCATACAAAACCATAAATTATATTCTCCTATGCAAAACCATAAAATCATAAATCAGATTCTCCCACAGGAAACCCTAAAATTCTCCATTTTATTCTACCACTCATGAATCATTAAAATAATTAGGTCAACTCACCTCCCTCGGTCAACCTCTTTCCCCATCCTCCTTTTTCATCCTTTTTCCCACACAAACCACATCAATACCCTCACATGCATGCCTTATAGGGTCACAACACATATCATCATATATAAATAATACACATGCCATATAACAATACCAGAACATGCTTGAACTCCACGTCATACCATATACGAAATAATTACAATAATGAACATATGATACATAGCATGCGAATCACATAATGCATATAAGCACACAAAAGGCCTTAGCACCCCTTACCTGAAATGATACCGGTCTTGGAGCACGCTCCTACACCTCCTTAGGGATTTGACCAAATAATAACATACTAATAAAATAACATTAACAAAATTCTAACTTTGCTAACGATATAGAAATAATAGAAATATTATAAAAGTTGATAATATAGGGTTAAAGACTTTACCCTAATAATAATAATAATGATACTAATAATATCAATGAGAATATAAATAAGAATAATAATAATAGTAGTAACAATACTAATAATAAAGAGGACATTATTCAAAAATAAAGTAAAATAAAGGCTTCGGCCCCATTTCAAAAATAATACTAATAATAATGTTAGTAAAATAAATAACCAAATTTAGCAATAACAATAATGATGAAATAATAATAACAACAACAACAACAACAACAACAACAACAACAACAACAATAATAATAGCAAAACTAATAGTAAAGTAATTGTAATATTAATAATGGAATAATATTAATAGTAATTCGAAACAGTAATAATAAAAAAAATAATTATAATAATAATAACATATTAATATTAAGAATAGTAATAATAGAAATAATAAGAAGAAGAATAATAAAATTGAATTAAAAATATAATAGGGCTTCAGCCCTCGGCATAAATAATAATAAAAACATTAATACTAATAATAATAATAATACATGTTAAAAATATAAATATTAATAATAACAATAATTGTATTTATATGCAAATAATTGAAATAAAATAATTTAAGGGTTATAAAAATAGGGAAAATGGCTGAGAGGGTCTAGGGTTCAACCTTAGTTTAGCGGGGATAGGCGGCACCAACGATGGTGCACGGAGGCGGTGGGTATGGGGTGTCTAGGTTTGCCTAGGAGGAGAGGGACATAATGATGGTGGTGGTGCAACGAAAGGTGGCGGCGCACGGCGGCGGTGGGTGGTGGCCGAATGGAGGAGAAGAAGAGAAAGAGAGGAGGAGAGGGAAAAAGAGGAAAAGAAAGGTAGGGAAAGGTAGAGGATGGTCTGCAAAACAATTTGGGCGGTGAAGGAAGCGGTGGAAGCGGTAGAAGAGGTGGATAAGGGCGGCACAAAGGGTGGCGGAGTTGGAAAATGTTGTTTTAACGGTAAGCTATTCAGCATTGCTGAATTATGCTGTTGGTTTTTCTATTGTCCCACATTGGTGGTGAATAGTTAAACTATTCAGTTTTCTATCCCCGCACCTATTGGCTTGTTTGAATATTGAGTTTGGGCTGTTTTGTGTGGGTAGTGGGCTGGACTATATATACCACACACACGTGCGCGCACGTCGCCACCCTCCCGTTCGGTCCGGGCTGGGCTGGGCATAGGTGTGGGTGTGGTCTTTGATCCAGTCTGACCAACTTCTTCTTTTATCAAAAATTTTTGGACCATTTTTTATCCGGTTGATTTGGTCTTCGTCGGTAGCTTCTTTTATGCATTTTTACCTATTCTCTCAACTGTTTTTGTGGTGTGAAGAGTGGGAGACGTTCCACTCTTCCACTAACTCGGGTTATTTATTAATAACAAAATTTTCCTTTATTTTATAACCGAAATAAAAATTGATTTCTTTGGAAGAGAAAAACCGGCGCAACATCGGAGACCATTAGCCCCAATATTTTTTTTTTCAAAACCATAGATCTGGGCATTGTATTTTTTGCGAGTTCCATTCCTTCAATCCCGAGTGCACGCGATCAAAGGAAGTTGTGTTAACCTTGGGGGTGAACCGACCAAGAAGGGATTTGTGCCAAATTCCGGTTGAAATTCACTTCAAGGCAGTGAGTTTATTTCACGGCACAACGCTTAATCTTGGTTTGAATTATTTATTTTATTAATTGCTGCATTTATCAGAGTTATTATACAACAATTTGAAGTGAATTTTGCGCGTATTACTTCGTACTCGTTGCAATTTAATCCGACGTTGTGCTATTTGAATTACTTGCTTCAATACCGGAATTTTATTAGGCTCCATTATTGTTACAATTTTTTTTTGAAAATAAAAGTTGTATATTAATTATGAAGAAAAGGTACAGCCCAAGCTATAGAATTGATCTACTATACCTAAGAAACCACTAAACTTTGCACTATGTGCAGAATGATTACAAATAGCTGACATAACTAAAGAGATTTCATAGACTATCCTTTGTAAGTTCACACTAACATTTGTGAAGATGCAAGCATTTCGGGCTTTCCATACCTCATGTATGCTAATAACATAAAAAGCTGTCCTGAACTGAGCCTTAGCAACACCTTTGGTTTGAGAAAAAACAAAGCTTTTCATCAAAGTCTGCCAAGAATAATGTCTTCTTGATTCTTTGAACACCTTCCTGATTGCTTCCCAAATCTGTTGCAAGCCTTGACAATGGAAGAGAATATGACTGAGAGTTTCCTGCTGAGTGCAAAAACAACATTACAAAGGAATTCCAGGAAAAAAATTTTCCATTAGATCTTTAGTGGGAAGTCTTGAGTGTGCAACCAGCCATGCAATAAATTTGTGCTTAGGAGTAGCTGGGTTGGACCAAATGGCCTTCCATCATTATACTTTAGGAGCTTGGGATCGAATTAGGTCATAGACAGCAGAAATGCTATAAGTGTCCTGTGATTGAAGCTGTTGGAAAACTGGACTTAGCTTAGGCCTTAGACCAATGAGTTTGACTAAGATCCAGGAGGCTGTGCATGGTAGTGTACCACTATTCCTAACCGGTGGATCGGTTGGCTCCGGCTCGCATGGTATTCCACTGTAAGTAATTAGTATCTTTTAAGCATTTCAGCAAAACTCAGGTTTGTGTTTGTTGAGCTTGGGAACCCCCACTATTATAACCGGTGGATCGGTGACACATAGGACATCATGTCCTAACCACTATTATAACCGGTGGATCGGTCGCAAATAGGGTAAAAACCCTAACCACTATTCCGAACCGGTGGATCGGTTGGTCCCGTCTCAACGATCTTCCACTTTAGATAATTAATGTTTTAAGTATCTTATTCAGAAGCTTTCATCCTGGACATGCATAAATCATCACGCATCACAAATCATAAAATTCCACCATCATAATTATACTTTAATCACCATATATTCGTGATAACACAAAAACCCTAATCAGTCACACCAAACCCTAATTAACCACAACAACCCTTAGTTAATCATTCCAAACCTTAATTCAATCTCCTCCGTACCCTTAATTTGCTCCACGTGCTATTTTTCATCCCAAGTGCTCAAACACCCAAACAACACTTACATTACCTTCCTTACATCCCAAATTAACTTTCCACACATAAATTTCATACCCATGCAGACATTAATCTCCCCATGCAAACCTTCGAACCTTTTTCATGCAAACCCTAAAATTCCACGTGAAGCCCTAAATTCAACCATGCAAATCCTAATACCACCATACAACCATCAATGTCACCATGTAAATCCTAATACCACTATACAACTATAATTACCACCATACAAACCTTAACATCATCATACAAACCCTAATACCAACATACATCCATTAATACCACCAGGCAAACCCTAGATTCTATCATATAAAACCCTAAATTCAAACCATATAATACCCAAAGATTTGTCCATACCAACCTTAAATTCAAACCATAAAGATTCTTCCATGCCAAACCCTAAATTCAATCCACACAAAACCAAAGACTCATCCTTACCAAACCCTAAATTCAAACCAGACCAACCCAAAGATTTGTCCTCATAATACAATTGATTAGATTCTCCCCTTTCATAACCACAAATTAGATTCTCCCATACAAGACCATAAGTTAGATTCTTCCACATAAAATCATAAATTAGAACCTCCCAAGAAAAACCATAAATTGGATTCCCCCAAACAAATCATAAATTAGATTCTCCAAATCAAATCATAAATTAGATTCTCCCCTATAATATCATAAATTACATTCTCCCAAATAATATCGTGAATTAGATTCTCCCAAAAAAATTATAAATTAACTCTCCCAATCAAATCATAACTTAAATTCTCCCATATAATATTATAAATTACATTCTTCCAAATAACATCATAAACTAAATTATCCCAAACAAACCATAATTTAATTCTCCCAATCAATCATAAATTAAATTCTCCCATATAATATCATAAATTAAATTCTCCCAAATAGCATCATAAACTAGATTATTCCTTATAAAACCGTAAAATTTAGGTCAACTCACTTCCCTTAGTCAACTTCTTTCCCCATCCTAATTTTCATCTTTTCTCCCACACAAACCATACCGACGTCCTCTCATGCATGTCTTACAAGGTCACAACACATATTTCACATGCATGTAGCACACATGCCATACAAAAACATACTTCAACTCCAAGTCATACCACATATAAAATAATTAATAATAATAAACACAGGGTACATAACATGCGAATCACATAATGCACATAAGCACATAAAAGGCCTTAGCACCCCTTACCTAAAATGTCACCGGTCTTGGTGCACACTCCTATTCCACTTGAGGGATTTGATTGGGTTCCTATTACATCAAAGCATACTAGAATTAGACTCTCTTATATAATTCTAACTTATTTCGAGGTTTGGTTTTAGGATAACATTTTACTATTCAATAATTAACTATAGGAACTAATATAATTAATTCACTTATTTTCTTTTGAAAAGGTGATAAGCTAAGGGTTTCTACCCTTCTCCCAAAATAGATCTAATAATATCATAACTATGATGATGATAATAATAACAATAATAAGAATAATAGTAATAAAAATAATTAGTAATATAAATAAAGTACAATAATATTAATGATACTTTTTATAAATAGAATATTAGATATTAATGATATCAAAATTCTTAAAATTAAAAGTTGGATTTCTAACCCTCCCACAATGATAAACATAATATTATTTAGAATTGTGATAATAAAATTAATAATGTATATATATACTTATATTATATTTTAATAAAGGTAATAATGGTAATATAATTAAAATAATGTTGAAAAATGTTAATAATGTTAATAAATTTTATAAATGTGAGGCATAATTAAAATTTAAGGCCTCTGTTCTTCCAGTAATAATCAAAGTATCAACCAAGTAATTATACTAATAATAATATTATTATAAATATTATTAATAATAAAATCAATTATGTAAAAATCTAGCAAATAGGTAAAGGCCGAGATAATTACTGTATCTTACTAAATAATACTTCCAAACCTGTAAACAAAATTTAGAAATTAGAATATAGTCAATATTACTAATAATAAAAATTATAATAATAATAATTAAAGTTGAATTAATACTAAAATTTTGGCTAAAATTAGAATAATTATAAATAATTCGAAATAAAGTATTTAAAATGTCTATGGCATCCCCTTGAGTTGGAGGATGAAGGTGGCACCGGCGATGGTTCCCGGAGGTGGTCGGAAAATGGTTATAAGGGGGCCAAAAATTAGGAAAATGGGTGATGGAGAGGAAGAAAATTAAAATAATTATATGGGGCTGTAGAGGATAATTAGTAGGAGTTAATAGTTGGTTTAATAGGTGTTAGAAGTGGCGGATGTGGCAGTGGACGGTGGTTCACTGTCTCGGGGTCAAGATTCTTGTCGAATCAACTAGCCAACTTTGGATGATTATAGAAGCTTGCAAACGATGAATCGAGGAATAAGGTTAGTTTAGTTTATTATATAGTATTGCAGGGAAAAGATTGGTAGCAAGAGGAGGTGTTGAAGTTGGCCGGGGGAGGAGATAATGGCGTCTGATGGGGCGGTGGCAGGCAGATCTCTCTTAGGGCTTTCAAGAAGAAGAAGTCTCGAAAACATCCACCATTAGGCTATTTATAGAGTTTAGATGGGTTATTAGGGTTTTTGGGGTCGCATGGATGGTATTTATTGCTAGGGTTTTGGTGGTCGGTGACAGAAATCGACCAGCGTTAGTTTGGGTCGGGGTCGAACTTTCGCGAAGCAAAAGAGAGGAAACGAGTGGGAGTTGAGGATAATCGATTGTTCCAAGTCAAATTGCGAGTCAAGAGGAAGAAAAAGAGGGGTGAATCGGCCGGTCAAATTCGTCGTGGTCGGCGCCACCATTTTCGGGTTGGGAGTTGCAGGCTGCGTCGACGGAGGAGAAGGGAGGAAGAAGGAAGGAGAAGGGAGGTGGGCCGGTCGGCCGGGAAGGAAAAGAAAAAGGAGAACCAGGCCGATCGCGCCGGTTAGTTTGGTCATTAAATGAGACGCAGCATCTCATCCGAAAACGAGTCGAAATGCGGCGTTGAATCTCTGCATAAGGATGTAGCAGCGCTGGGCCGCGGAGGAAGGAGAAGAGAAGGAGAAGGTGGGTTGGGCCGCGTTAGGCCCAACCGGCGGAAGAAGAGAAGGAGAAAAAGAAAAAGGAGAAAAGAAAAAGAAAAAGGAAAGGAAGAAAAGAAAAAGAAAGGAAAAATTTAGGTTTTGGGTTTGAATAAATTAATTTGAATAATTTAGGTATCTAAAATAAAATATTTATTTAAAATAATATTAAATTTTCTTTTAAGGCTAATTTAGGGTTTTTTTTAAAAAAATTTCTCCTAAATTCCTTTTTAAATAACAAAAGTCAAAATTTTCTTCTAAAAAAAAGTTTATAAATTCCTATTAATTTACCCTAAATAAATCCCTCTTATTCCAAATAAAGTAATAAAATAAATTAATTTCTTAATAAATCCTTATTTAGTAGTATATCTAAGTAAATAATTCTGGGGCATTTCATCACTACCCCCTTAAAAACAGACTTCTCCCCCAAAGTCTGTGACAGTCTGCTCTTTAATGAAATAAGTATGTATCAATTAAACCCAAACCTCCTTCCTTTTTAGGCAAACATACCATTTTCCAGGAGACAAGAGCTCTTTTACTTGAGGATGCTTTCCCTGTCCACAAAAAAACTCTGCAAAGACTAATGATCTTCAGTAATAATTTTTTGGGAAGAAAAAACAACCAACTCCAATACATTGTAATACCAAAGATCATAGACTTCAACAATTGTAATCTGCCAGCATAAGAAAGTAATTTATTTGCCTAGTGTTGTAATTTGTTTGTGATTTTTTGTACTAAGGACTGCATATCAGCTGTTTTCAATTTTGAAGCATCCAAAGGAACACCCAAATACTTGAAAGGCAACCTCCTTCCTGAAATTGAAGCTGCGACAAAATAGACCCTTTCACCACCTGAGAAACTCCACCAAAATAGATAAAACGTTTCCCAGGGTTAATTGATAAACCAGAGGCAGCAACAAAATCTTGGATCATAGAGTTAATAGCAGTTACAGAAGTTAAATCACCCCTGTAGAACAAAAGTAGATCATCTGCAAAAGGAAGATTGATGATCTTCAAATTTTTACACTTGGGATGTCCATGGAAACCTTCATTCAGCCAGAGAGTTTGCAACATCCTACTAAAATATTCCATCACAATCACAAACAGGTATGGTGATCAAGGATCTCCCTGCCTAAGGCCTTTTTTTCCCTTAAATGGAGTCAACAAATTGTTATTAATACACAGAGAATAACTGACATTGGAGACAAAAGCCATAAGTAATCTGACAAAATGAATAGGGAAATGCAAACCTAGCAGCATATTTTCCAGAAAAGTCCAATTAACTGAGTTATAAGCCTTCTTGATATCTACTTTAAGCATGCACCTTGGTGAAGCATTTTTTCTTTTGCATAAATGAATAAGCTCATGAGCTAATAAAACATTATCTCCAATATACCTGCCCTTAACAAAACCAGCTTGAGATGTATGAATGATGGATGGTAAAATTGGTTGCAACCTATTAGCTAAAATCTTAGCTAAAATTTTATATACCACATTGCAACAAGCAATTGGCCTAAAATCAAAGACATTGACAACTCCTTCCCCTTTAGGGATAAGAATTAATTTTGTTGCAGCAAGGCTTCCTGGTAAAGAAGCAGTCTGAAAAATATTCACAATCAATCTCCATAAGCTTACCCCCAGAATTGACCAAGAAGCCTTGAAGACACCTGAGGTGAAACCATCAGGACCTGGGGCCTTATATTGGCCAATAGACCATAAAGCTTCCTTGACCTCATGCAGAGAAATAGGCTTAAGCAGCTCACGTTGTTGATCCACAGAAACCAGAGGCCCCTACAAAAAAATACTAGCTGTAGTGTTCCAAGTGGCTCCACTGTCTGATCCCAACAAATTCTGATAAAATGTAAGGAATGCTTGATTTATCCCTTCTGACTCAGAAACACATTGACCATTATTATCTTGAATTCTTCTTATCACACTATGCATCTACCTGACCTTCTTAATTTAGAAAAAGAAGTGTGAATTAGAATCACCCAAATTTAACCATTTTATACCAGATTTCTGCTTGAGAAAATTCTCTTCACAAAGGACATAATGCTGATAAAGCTTCAAATATTTTTTTTCCTCCTCCTGCAAATTCAAATTGTTAGGAAAGGAATCAAGCTCAGTCTGGATCTTATTTAGCTTTTTCCTTGCCTCCTGAACTCTACTAGAAATGCCTCCAAAATGCTCCTTATTAAAACTTTTAAGACTAGCCTTGATGTCTCTCAGCTTTGTAAAGAAAATACCCTGAACAGACCCTGAAACAGGTCTCTCCCGTACAGAAGCCACCAGTGAAAGAAAATGAGGGTCCAAGGTCCATATATCAAAAAATTTGAACTGCCTCTTGGATCCACTAGCAGACCTCTCTTCTAAATGCACTAAAGCAGGTCTATGATCAGAGAAGAGAGTGTCTAAAAACTACACAGAAGAGTTTTGGATATTAATAGTCCAGGGCATATTAACCAAGACCTTATCTAATTTAGCCATAATTCGATTCTCACCCAAACTCCTATTGGACCAAGTAAACTTCAGACCTGTGTAGCTCAAATCATGCACCATTAGAGAGTTTAAACACTCCCTAGTATCTTCTACATCATTAAGATTAATGGAATTACCTTGGAATTTCTCCTTTGGCTTCAAAACCACATTGAAGTCCCCAAGAATAATCCAGGGCTCTCTTTCAATTTTATTATCCTGCAGCCACTACCATAAACATTTCGTACTAATACCATCATTAAAAGCATAAACAAAAGTAATAAAAAACTTTACATTGGAAAAAATTCCTATCACAACTAGCTACATGGCCTGTCCACAGCTTGCCATTCTCTGAACCTGCCACACCTTTTTATCCCAAATGCACCAAATCCTACCATTTGAGTGATCCTCATAATTGCTAAATCTCTCCCATTGAGGACCTAGCCTGTCACAAATCTTACCAGCATTTTCTTTTTTGACTCTAGTTTCTAGCAATACCATCAAGGAAACCTTGTGCACTGATAACCAGTGCCTCAATTCTTTTTTTTATAGGTTTTATTCAAACCCCAAACATTCCATGCCCCTATCATGGACCTGTTCTAATAAATAATGTACAAACCGAGGCTCCTCAGCCTGTGGAATATGAGGCTGTTGCAAAGAACTAGGAAGAATTAACCTGTCTTCTGAATCCTCTTGAAAACATTGGAATATGTTAGTTGTGTGCAACCTATCACTAGTCCTATTTTCCTTAGGATTAGAAACTTGATTAGTTCAACCAACCTGCCTGCCATTCGAGTGTTTAGGTTGACAACCATTCCTGGTATCATTATCAACATTAATCTCCTTATGAATGTTGGCAGCATCCTCTGGAGTCTTCTTCTGCATAGGAGTCCTGACAATCTTCCTCCATTGCTAAACTTCTTGATGGGAAGACCTCTCCTTGGAGACCCCCTCTGGAGGATTAGACTGTCTCTGCCCCTCATTCACTTTTTTGCAGAACTGAGTGGAATGGCCTGACTTATTACATTTTGTACAGAAGGCAGGCTTCCAATCAAAAACAATCTTCTGCATTATAATATCACCATCAGGATCTAGGATTTTGACTGACTCCACCAACTTCTTTGAGACATCCACTTCAACAAGCATTCTTACATAAGATATTCTTTCACCAGAAGAAGTAACTCCATCTAAGAATAATGTTCTGCCTACCGCACTACCAATTCTACTCAAAGAATCAACATCCCAATAATCCAGAGGTAAATTCACAAGTTTGATCCATAATGGCATAAAATGAAACTTCTCCTTTGAGAATTGAAATTTTCGATGCCATTCCTTCAAAATGAATGGACGATTTAGAAACGACCAATATGGCCTTGAAAGAACCCAATCTCTATCTTCCTGGGATTGGAACTTAAAAACTATAAAACCCTGATCATGCATAAATATTTTAGGCTGCTGCACACTCGACCAAAGATTCCTGACATAAGTTTCCATTTGTATCAAGGATGGTCGATAACCAATGACATAGCCCCACAACTGCCCACTTCCAATCAAAACAATTTGAATCCACCTTCTTCCTCTACAAATTGACATGAATGTTGTTCCCAGCAAACGTGGGCGGTACATAGGTTAATTTGGATCCTCTTTCCGGCAGCCTATTACCAGCCAATTTATCCTTCCATGATACCTCCATAATCTCTGGCCCTTTATGATGATCAATTGTGTCGTTATGATGATTCACCACCTTGTCATTCTCAACATCATTCTTTTCTAAAAGGGAGCCCTCGCATCCGAAAGGAGGAGTAACCAACCCTGCGATTTCATTAGAATTTTGATCGACGTCCCCCTCTGCATGATCCATGCATGTCTGATAGGGTTAATCTCATTAGGCCCTTACGCATCCCTGCTCTTCCCTAAACCATCATTGCGATCTGCCGATGCACCACCAGAAGATGAAATCCCACCACCTTTAGCTGTCTCCTTCTTGGCCGTTGAAGCAGCCCTCCTCGTTCTCGCCATGGGAGAGGGGAGAGGAGAGAGCCTATGGCGTTATTGATTTATTGTTACAATTTTCGTGCTTACTGCAAGGAGATCTTACTTAAATTCGAGATTTATTTTCTTGCTGCGATATTGTTCGACTTATATTAGTGATTTGGTTTCAAATTTTGGGCACGTATTTTGTTCGAGTTTATAGGGTCTATTATTCGAACTTTGCTGGAATTTGTTGGGTTTCATTCTACCGCCGTGTGTCTCAAATTAATTGGTTCGATTGATATTAAAGTAAGGGTCCTCTATTCGAATTGGATTGGTCTATGATTGACTTATTCAACCATAGCAGACTATAATTGGAATAACCTCTCAGTTTTCGTGTGTTGTCGCTGCATCTACGATTTTGATTGGTTTCGGTTTTCAAAAAACGTTTATTGCTACTAGTGCTATAGTAGCTTGTGTTCAATAATCTTGTTGTGCTAGTCTTTCCTGAATTTGATATGGCTTCAAGTTTTCCGAGAGTTATTCTAGAAATGTCAAAGGTTGAGCCACTTGATGGCACTAACTACCGTAGATGGTCTCAGAGAATGACAATCTTATTTGAGGCTTTGGAGGTTGATTATGTCCTATTCAGTGATCCTCAGACTCAGATGGACACAGATGTTGCTGTTGCTACTCCAACAACTACCCCCGTTCTTCCTGCTGCAAAGAAAAGTGATGAAGCTGTGAAAGAAAAATACGAACGAGACAACAAAACCGTTCAAGGTCATATTCTACAGTATATGAACAACAAACTATTTGATATGTTCTTCAGTGTTGAGTCTTCAAAGAACATCTGGGATACTCTGAGGAACAAGTATGGTTCAGATGAAGCGGGTAGAAAGAAGTATGCTGTTAGAAATGTGCTGCGGTTTCAAATGGTCGATGACAAGCAGGTTATTAACCAAGTCCATGACTATGAGCTCCTGATTGCTGAAGTACTGGGTGAAGGGATGAAGATTTGTGAGACTTTCCAGGAAAACATGTTGATAGAGAAATTCCCTCCATCCTGGAGTGATTTCAGAAATCATCTGAAGTATAAAAAGAGGGATTTGACTTTTCCAGAGTTGATCAGTCACATGAGGACAGAAGAGGCAAACCGCTTGAAGGACAACTGAGTACCTTATGCCTCTAGTTCCATGAGTGCTAACATTGTCGAGTCTGCTATTGGAGCTGACAAGTTCAAGGGGAAAGGCAAAAGGACTCAGAAAAAGGGTCAATTGAAAGGTCAACCTAACTTTAAGAAGGGTGACACTAGGATTCAGAAGAAACAGTTGACTTGTTATGTGTGTGGTAAGTCGGGTCACAAGGCTTATCAATGCTTTAAGAGAAAGGGCCCACAAACTCAGAATCATCAAGGTGGTGGCCCTCCTGCTCCACAAGCTAATGTTTCTAAGATAGAGGAAGTTATTGCTGTTGTGGTTGTGGAAGCGAACCTGGTCGAGAATAAGGCATATTGGATCCTGGACACCAGAGCTTCTAAACACTTGTGCACAAACAGAGAACTATTCCACCAATTCCAGGATGCTACCGATGGAGAGCACGTCTTTATGGGAAACTCTGCCACTGCTGGAGTTCTGGGAAAAGGAAAGGTTCTTCTGAAACTTACCTTTGGAAAATCCTTGATGTTTAATGATGTGTTGTATGTCCCCTCCCTCCGTAGGAACTTAGTTTCTGGTAGCTTACTTAATAGGGCCGGTCTGAAACTGGTTTTTGAGGCTGATAAGGTCGTATTGACCAGAAATGGGGACTTTGTGTGTAATGGGTATTTATCTGATCGACTCTTTGTTTTGAATGTTGTTTCTGCTCCTATTAATGAAATTGGCTCTACTTTTGCTTATATTACTGAGTCCATATCTTTGTGGCATGGTAGGCTAGGGCACGTGAACGTGGCTTCCATAGACAAACTGAAACGAATGAATTTTATTAATGTGTTGGACACTAATGATTATGAGAAGTGTCCCTTTTGTGTGGAAGCCAAGTATGCTAAAAATCCATTTAAACCAGTCACAGTGAGAACAACAGAGTTGCTTGAATTAATACATACAAATTTAGCAGATTTTAAGAACACCGAGAGTAGAGGAGGAAAACGGTATTATGTGACATTCATTGATGATTATTCGAGATATACTAAAGTTTTCATCCTTAGGTCTAAAGATGAGACTGAAGGCATGTTCTTGAAATATAAGGCAGAAGTGGAAAACCAATTGGACCGAAAAATTAAGAGGCTTAGGTATGATAGGGGTGGTGAATATGGAACTAGTTTTTTAAAGTATTTTTGTGATAATCATGGTATCATACATGAAACTAGTGCCCCTTATTCTCCCCAACAAAATGGTGTAGCAGAAAGAAAGAATAGAACTCTAAAAGAAATGATGAATGCTATGCTTTTGAGTTCTGGTATGTTTGACCAAATATGGGGGGAGGCTGTCCTGTTTGCATGCTATGTTTTAAACTGGGTTCCCCACAAGAAACTAAACAAGACTCCCTCAGAATTATGGAAAGGTTTTGAACCTAATCTGAAAATTTTAAAAGTGTGGGGGTGTCTAGCTAAGGTTGGTTTACCGAACATTAGAAAAACCAACGAGGGAACAAAGACATTTGACCGTGCATTCATTGGGTATGCTCAAAATAGTGCTACATATAGATTTCTGTGTTTGAATGACTATTCTATTTGTGAATCTAGAAATGTAGAATTTTTTGAGAATGTATTTCGTATGAAAAAGAATGCATGTGAACTTGCTAGCTCTTTTGATGCTTCTTTAGTGCCTTTGTCTTCTTCACCATCTCTTGGTATTGAAAATGATAATGTTCATGAGCCTAGGAGGAGCAAAAGACGAAGACTAGAAACTAGCTTTGGACCTGATTTTATTACTGCTTTTCTTGTTGAAAATGATAACATTGATATGATTAATATTGACTTTGTGTCTGCATATCTAATTGAGGAGGATCCTAAATCCTATAAGGAAGCGGTAACTTTTGTGGATTCTAGTTTTTGGAAAGAAGTAAGTAAAAATGAGTTAGAATCAATTATGTCCAATCACACTTGGAATTTGGTTGATTTACCTAAAGGTTATAAACCAATTAGATGCAAATGGGTCTTCAGAAAGAAATTAAGAACTGACGGGACCATTGATAAGTTTAAGGCTAGATTAGTGGCTATAGGCTACAAGCAAAAGAAAGACGTTGACTTTTTTGATACTTACTCTCCTGTGACTAAGATTGCCACTATCCGCTCCTTGGTCGCTTTGGTTGCTATCCATGGACTTATAGTTCATCAAATGGATGTGAAAACAACATTTTTGAATGGTGACCTGAAAGAGGAGATCTATGTGGAGCAGCTCGAGCCTTTGAGTAAGAAAAGTATGGTAGATACCATATGTGGTCAAATGAAATCATATGATAACTCCTTTGCACTACGTTCTCATTCCTATGGCGCATTGTAGTGCATTGCGGACAGGTTAAGCTTTATGTTTTGATGAGTTCATAGCCCTATATTTTGGGTGGTCCTAATGAGACGGATCTGATGAAATCACTGCTAGATTTTTATATAGTTGAGCATGATTGTGCTCTTAATGGATCCATAACCAGATTTGGTGGTGCTTGTGAGACGCACTTGATGGATTCACCTAGGTGAGTGTGAAGGTGGGCCACCTTCTATGAAAGATTCAGGCAATCTTTCTAGAGCACTCATGAGTACCCAAGGTGTGCGCATGGCCATTAAAAGCGCTTGTGTTAATATCGCAGAATTTGTAAAGTTTAAGGTAAGACATGTGCTGTGAGGGTCTCAATTGAAGCCTGGGTAGTTCAAGACTCGTTCACTCCTCAGATACGATTGTTGCCTCACTTCACTACGTATCAATTCAATCCTTGTGATATTTATACTTAAGTGTTACTCCTTCCTTGTCCAAATCTATTGCGTTTTTCTTCTGTTTTCCATTGGTGGGGGATTTTTGTTGCAATGACAACCTATTCAGCATTGCTGAATTATGCTGTTGGTTTTTCTATTGTCCCACATTGGTGGTGAATAGTAAAACTATTCAGTTTTTATATCCCCACACCTATTGGCTTATTTGAATATTGAGTTTGGGCTATTTTGTGTGGGTAGTGGGCTAGACTATATATACCACATACACGTGCGCGCATGCCGCTGCCCGCCCGTCCAGTCTGGGTTGGGTTAGGAGTGGGTGTGGTCTTTGATCTAGTCCAACCCGACTTCTTCTTTTATCAAATATTTTTGGACCGTTTTTTATCCGGTTGATTTGGTCTTCGTCGGTTGCTTCTTTTATGCATTTTTACCTATTCTCTCGACTGTTTTTGTGGTGTGAAGAGTGGGAAACGTTCCACTCTTCCACTAATTCGGGTTATTTATTAATAAAAAAATTTTCCTTTGTTTTATAACCAAAATAAAAATTGCGTTCTTTGGAAGAAAAAAACCGACGCAACACCGGAGACCATTAGCCCCAATATTTTTTTTCAAAACCATAGATCTGGGCATTTTATTTTTTGCGAGTTCCATTCCTTTAATCCCGAGTGCACGCGATCAAAGGAAGTTGTGTTAACCTTGGGGGTGAACCGACCAAGAAGGAATTTGCGCCAAAGTCCGGTCAAAACTCACTTCAGGGTAGTGAGTTTATTTCACGGCACAACGCTTAATCTTGGTTTGAATTATTTATTTTATTAATTACTGCATTTATCGGAGTTATTATACAACAGAAAATAGGTTGGTCGACGGGGTTACTTCGCACAACCGGTGTGCCTTGTGCAGGAAGAATCGAGTGATATGGGACTTTTGGTTAGTTAGAGGGTGGTGCAAGGATGACACGGGTGGCCAGGAAGGGTGGTGAAGCTGGTCGGAGGCGGCAGACGAGATGTCTAAATGGGCGGCGGCGAGAAGGGAAATATTCTGGGTAAGGAAATCAAAACATGATACATGGCAGTATAAGTGGGTATTTATAGATTTTATAAGGGAGATTAGGGTTCTGTGGGTTGGCTAAGGGGTAAGAAAAGAGGGGTTATGGTCACCGGAGGCAAGGTTGGCCGGTGGAGGTCAAAACGGGGCAAGGGATATGCGTAGGGAGAAAGGGGGAAAATTGCGCGAGGAGGGGAGAGTTGGTTGGGTCTATGCGGTCGCCGAATCAAGGGGAAGAGAAAGGGAGGAGATGGGCCGGTCAAAGCTGGCGAGATCGCCGGCAAAAATCTCGGACAGGCGGCGTTGTTGCAAGTCGACGGTGGCTCGGGGAAGAAGAAGGAAGAAGATGGGGGGTGCTGGACCGGGCGGTCGGGAAAGAACGAAAAGAAAAAGAAAGGCGACAAACCAGGCCGGTCGGGCGCGAGGGGGTGCGTTTAAATGTAACTCAAAGTTTCGGTACAAAAAAGGATGAAACGCAGCGCATCATGGGGCGGAAGAAGGGCGATGTCGCGCGGCTGGGTTGGGCCGAAGGAAAGGAAAAAGGAGAAGTGGGCCGCGGGAGAGGCAGCCCAAATGGGGAAAAGGGGAGGAAAAAGAAAAAGAAAAGAAGAAAGAAAAATAAAGAAAGAAAAGGGAAAAGGGAAAAATAATTAGTTTTGTTATTTAAATTAATTAAAATATTTGGAATATTTAAAAATAATAATATTTAAATAAAATAATATTTAAATCCCTTTTTAGGCTAAATTAAAATTTTTATAAGATTTTCGATAAATTCTATTTTAATTAGCAAATCACTCTAATTTTCTTCAATTAAATTATTTATAAAATTCATATTAGTTTGAAACTATTTTCTCCTTCTTATTTTAAGTAAAATAATTTATTTAATTAATTTCTAAAATAAAATATTTAATTAGCTAAAATACCAAAATTTCTTTAAATTAAAATACTTGTAAATTCGTCCTTAATTTGCCCTATTAATTCCCTTTTATTTGAATAAAAATAACTTATTTAATTAATTTTTAGAATAAAATCTTATTTAATAATAAATAATAAAATTAGAATTTTTCGGGGCATTTCACCTATCCCCGCCCCATCCCTGAAAAAATTCCCGTTAAGAATCCCCAAACCTAAATGGAGAATCCCCGACGGGGCCCCAAACCCGATGGAAAAATTACCATCCCTAGTTAGCTAGTTTTTATTAGAGATTTATTAAGCATTTCTCCAATATAACTGCACCTATTACTCAACTCATTAAAAAATGATACTTTATTTGGGGGAAAGAAGCCACTAAAGCTTTTAATACTCTCTAGGATAAATTATGCAATGCTTCTATATTTTCTATTCCTAATTTTGATATACTTTTTGAGATAACTTTTGATGTAAGTGGGGTAGTTATTGGAGGAGTTATTTTTGAAGACAATAAACCTATAGCATATTTTAGCTGAAAACTAAATGATGATAGATTAAAGTATTCTTCCTATGATAAGGAGTTCTTTGCCATTATACAAATTCTAGATAAATGGAGTCATTATATGAGGCCTAAAAACTTTGTGCTACATTCCAATCATTAGAGTTTAAAATATTTGCATGGTTAAAAGAAAGTAAGCCCTAGACATGCAAAGTGGGTAAGCTTCCTACAATCCTTCATGTTTTCTATCAAACACTTAGATGGAAAGAAAAATATGGTAGTCGATGCTCTTTCTAGGAGATCTGTCTTACTTATCAAGCTAGATGCAAAATTATTAGGATTTGAAAATTAAAAGAGATGTATTCTAATGATAAATACTTTCATAAAGAATATCAATTGTGTATAGAAAATGGACTTCATGGTAATTACACTATGCCATATGGTTTTTTAGTTAAACTTGATGTTTCATGGACATTTAATATAGGTGATTTGTCTCTTTATTTTAATGATGTCAGTTTGAGGATAAATTCTTCTTAGTTTGGGAGAAAGATGCAAGAGAATCCAAACATAATCCTTAAGATATTGATTTGGCATACTCTTTTTTGGAACAAATGACATTATTTGTCTTTGATGATAATTCTTTGGCTAACTTTAATGATGTTACTTTAAGTCACTCTTGTAGGTATGTAACATATTTGCAGAAAGATGATCAAATTATATAAGAAGTTAAGATAATTAAGATTTTCATATGTTACAAGCTATTGTAAAGGAAGATATGTTGTACATGAAAGTTAAAGTCAAGAAGACCTAGTCAACCTTTCAAAGTCAATATCATTGTCTTGATTTAGATTCTTGTAAATTATTTTCATGTAATATTATTTTACTTTGTTCATGATAGTTACATTGTAATACTAGTTATGTGCTAGTTAGTCATTTATGTGTCATGTGGCTAAATTAGTGTGCTAGTTAGCAATGTCACAACCCTATATAAGCATGTTTTGATACTCCCTTGTAGCATGTTAGATAAATTTTGATATTAAAATATAACACAAGTAATTACTTAGTTAATTCTCTCTTTGTTATTAAATACCTATTCTAAAACTATTTGGAATAATATTATATTAGTGATATTCAAATTGGATTTCTTTGATTCTTTTTGAATTCTTTAAATTTTTGTTGGTTTCTTGGTGAGCTCTTGGTTGAATTTCCTAATCCCCCTTTTGAAGACAAGCCAAACGAACCTAAAATTCAATTCATTTCACACCAATCTTCATTCTCCTTGAATAATTGTGTCATGCTTGTTGAATGACCATGTGATTATGAAATGGACATGCTTTTAACACCTCTATTTTCACTACAAAAATCTTTAAGAGATAGACATTGCAATAATGGAAACACAAAAATAATATTATAAAAAGTGGGGTGTTATTATCACACCTAACTTGTAATAAGCGTCCCATAATTTTTCCCAAGCTAAAAATAAGGCCGAGTATCCAATTAAACACAAAATTGAGAGGAATAGAGTATGCAAATAATATAAGAGCTAAAGAGTTTAGGTGTTACACTAAGGCCATGGGAGCCCAAAAATTTATGAAATATAAGAGTTAATGGAAATATAAAACAAAAGGCATCTCAAAATAGTACTCGGTCACAAGGGAACCCCATAAGATGATAGAATGACATAATTCCTTAGCTCTTGTTGTTTTGGCTCCAAAGAAGCATATGGTCTCCTACCGGCCATCCATCACTATCTATACAAATTCCTTTGCTTGGGTGATTAAGAAAATGACTGATCAAGTGAGCACATTAGTACTCGCATAGTGTGTAAGCTATGTTACCTAATAAGGAGTTCATGAATCAAATAAGGTTATAGAGAGTATACCAATCATGCTACTCATGCATAAATTCATGCCCGTGTGTTAAACATGTTATGGGGACATACTATGCTCACAAGGTGCTCATGACTTGGTACATGTGCATATGCATGAAATTTTGAGACTATCATGTTAATTGCTAGACATGTTGTTATGACAATTCATATGCATCTTGTGGATTAGGGATCATATACAACACCATGAACCTTGATAGATAAGCAATGGATATTAGATAACTTATGAAGATGTTAGAGGTTATTCATTACTATAATAGATTATTCCAATTATTTCCTTTACATCATGGCGATCCTATAATTCAAATCCATGTAGAGTTATAATAAATTCGAAGAATTGATACGAATTTATAAGCATTTCAAAGAATTATGAGTAAGCATTTATGTTCTCCATAATAGGACTCAACCCTAATTACACATCAATATTTAGGGATACCATGTAACCATATGAAAGTAACCATCATCGTTTACTACCCTTGGACATAAGTGACGGCATTGAGCAATCTTAACCATCCTAGGTATTCCAACACTTAAGTGTTAACACTCCTAGGTACACTAGTGGTGTAAAAAGATCATGAGAGGTATTAAAATTAATGTGGTTCCTCTTCCTATAAGTGAACCATAATCTAATAGCTACCCCTTAGTTAGCTACTCTGAGAGTTAGAGAAACATAAACTTGTTGAATTCTATTTCCCTTTAAGTATTTAGTATCTTATTATATTTTGAGGTTAAACCATAAGGATGCTCTTTTTTCCACATAACCCAAACATAATCATGAAAGGTTTCTCCTTATTGAGGCTAGTTAAGGTGTTAACCATCATCAATTAACCATTTATACCTTAAAGAGAAAATCCATAACCATACCATCCTTTCATATAAATATGCTTAATCCACCATTTAGGTAGTATGTATAGACTCGAGTATTTAAACAACCAAATCGGATAATAAAAGTTAAAGTAGAATAAACTAAGTTTAATCAAACATAGGTAAAAAATTATTTTAGAATAAAAAATAAAGAGGATTGATTAAAATGTCATTTACCAATCAAAACTAAAACTATTAAAAAATATTATTATCCTATAATTTTTATAGCTTAGGTACAATATAGACTCCATGATATTGAAATATAGAACCTAAGGTATGACTGCATAGACTCTTACGTAGTTTTACATGTGTAAAATGATATGTATATTGTGCTTGTGGTATTATGTGTTATGACCCTCTAAGACATGCATGCTAAGATGGTTTAATGGTGTGGTATGGGGTGAAAGTATGAAAAGGGGAAACAAGGAAATGAGTTAACTAAATGGGAATGAGAATGACCTAATTATCTCATGACCCATGAGGAGATAAATAAAAAGGGTGATATGGATAAAATAAGAGAGTGGAGTGGATCTTGTATGGGAAAGGCTAGGGTTTTCATGGGAGGGATAGTATTTGCATGGGGATAATCCTTACATGTGAAAAGTTGCCTTGGGGTGTAAGTAAGGTGAGGGAATCATTGTTTGGGTGATTGGAGTCCTTGGGTGGAAAATAGTACATAGGTTGGTATAAGGGTGTATAAGGAACTTGGCTAGGGTTTGGGGTGGTCAACTAGGGTTTCATGGTACCATGTGTAAAATGGGAAGTAGGTTGAAATGTTTAGGGTTGATCCTAAGTGAGAGGATGAGTTGGGGGTAAAGGAGCATGAGTTTTGTGGGTTAGAGAAAGGATGGGCCACATAAGCTAAATTAGAGTTTCGAGGGAAATCCTAGAGGGTGATAGTGAGTTTTCCTTAGATGGTATAAGGAAGTGGGCCTCTACCCACACCCTTAGGAGTTGGGTATTCCTGGTAAGTAAGGAAAAGGGGGAAAGGATGTCTGGATGTGTTCGAAGGTAAATAGTTCCCTAGGTATGGGATGAGCCCTCTCAGGGGGATAGGAGTAGATGGATTGTGATATGCATGTCAAGGTTGAAAATATTTATCGAATAAGATATGAATAAGATACTAACTATTTAAAGAAGAAGATTGTTGAGCTGGGATCAGACCAGTCCACAGGTGAATTATAGTGGCTAGGAGCTGGGGTACCTTAGAGACCGATCCACTAGCGAATAATAGTAGCCAGGAGCATTCTGTCCTGCATGTTTCTGGTCCACCGGCTATAATAGTGGAGGATTCCATGCTTAACCAACTAAACCTAATGATGTTAAACCATGGAAAGACGCTATCTACTTACAGTGAAACACCATGAGAGTCAGTGCCAAACCGTTCCACCAATGAATAATAACGGCCAGGAGCGTTCTACCCTACATGCTTTTTCGGTCAACCAGCTATACTAGTGGGATTCTTGTACTCACATGGACTTATAAATAGCATGGTGTGAAATGAGCATATCGGCTAGAGATCTAACAAATGAGTTTAACCGGACTATAATACGACCTCTATAATGTGCATTGCTTGTACGTTTATCTGTATGATTATGCTTGTATTATATGCTTTCTATGTATGGCCTTAGCTATATGGTTGCCTTGCTCAGTACGTATCGTACTGACCACCCATTTCATAGGTGCTGCTCATTTTTACTATCAGAGGGCCCTATTGAGTTTGTGTAGGTAGGAGATGCCATCTGTGATGCCTATAATACTTATGTGGCATCGTGCGGGGCAGAGAGTTGATCTTTAGACTTGTCCTAGGGACCCGAGAGCAATGATGGCCAAATTATCTTTTACTTTAGTTTATCTATGCATTATTTTATTTGGGTTCATTTTATAGTACTATACGTTTTATCCCTAATGGGAACTCTTATTATGGACTCTATTGGGTTGTAATAATTTTTTAATGCGTACTCTGATTTTCGTATTATGATCATTTTAGTTTTTCTATGAATCCTTGTTTTAAGTTTGACTAATGTTTGGTGATAACATTTCTAAGCCTTGTGGTTAGTACGAGAATGGCTAGGGGCCAGCTTTGTACTGATCATGGCGGTAGCACCCTCATGCTTGTATTTATTTGTTAAACAAAAATTTTCAACTATAAATTTTGGGGGTTTTACAATATCACAAATGATCAAACATTAGAATCAAAAACTAATTGTTATTAGCACTTTTAAATAGTGAGAAGCAGAGTTGAAAAGTTAAAACTAGAGATATTGGTTCCATAAAAAATTTAGAAAAATTATACTAATTAACAGGAGGAAATGGAAGGAGGGAAATAATAGTCTAAGTTAGAACAAAAGTACATTATCCTAGTAGTATTAACGAGGGATATTAACCATTACCTGTAAGAAAACACTAGGTGATGGCTCTAAAATGACACCATGAGCTTCCACTAAATCAACCATTTTTAATGCATTTATGGCTACTGACTGAGTCTAATAACAACATCACATAATAAAAAGTAGTTCATAGGAATATCCTTTGAGTAAGAAGAACAAAGAAAAACAATGTAGGATGGAAAAAACAGATATACAAGACACCAATGGAGGAAAATGGATAGGGAAGGCATTGACTGCAATATAGAACCTATAAAGAAAATAATATTAATAGTTACTGGAAAAGGATAAGAGAATAAGATCTCGAGTTCATACTTTTCCTATAGCAATAACCACTTTCACATCCCTTGACAAGGCCTCTTTTAGAACATTTGCATTTGTTAATGAAATTTGAGTTTGGCTATTTAATAGGGTACCTTACATTCAAATGAAATCATCCTATAAGTAAATAGGGAATTAGATACTTCATAGGCACTACAATGTTGTTCAGGAAAACTCACCATTCATATCACAAAAGATATATTTGAACTTTTGTTTATAGAAGCATAGACTGGCCTCTTTCTTCCTGTCTTTTATTGATGACTAGAGTAATATTTCTTGCTGCAGACCTTTACACACAATTAATGAATAATGTATGTATTCTTTGAAGCAGAAACTTCATCTTAAGTATAGGTGATGATACCTAATCCTTAAACTAATATAAGAGGACCATATAGTGTCCCCTGCATGTTTGGTGAAGTGATTTATTTTTGCATCAATTAAACCATGATTAAATAAGGTAACAAAAAAACACAACATCATAAAAGTAATAAGAAGGTCAAAAAATGATAACAACCAACCAATTCAATAGAAAAAAGATAGATTGATAAATATCTAGAACTATGTCTAAAAAGCCTAATCAACTTTCAGCAAAGAACTTCAATCAACAAATTTAGATAATACTCAAACTCTAATTAAGAAAGTGTAGAAAAATATATCAAAAACTATATAAGAGTACCATTATGCACATATGACATTCGACCGTAAAAAAGAATTGTTTATAAGAAAACAATTATGTTGCATATTTTGAACTAATCAAAAAAGATAATATAGTTACGTTAACACAAATTCTTGGAGATAGATATTGTTTTAGATTCAAATATCATCAACACAAAAGCAAAAAAAAATATATATTTTATTCAAATTATTATTCTAGTAAGAAATATTCCATGGATTCACTAATGTTTAATAACCATTATGTACAACCATGTTCACTACGAAACAACAAGCAATAATTTCCTACCACATTACCACAAAGCAATAACAATTTCTAATAAGAAAATGATATACAAGCACTAATATTCAACAACCACTTAAGTGTTGACATCCATGAGTTCATCAATAAGGAAGATAACTTCTAGTGAAAGATAAATCAACAATTTACAACCATGTTAAAGCTTTTACACATATTATATCACTTTCATAATTGAATCCAACCCCCTTTTCTAAATTATTGGTAACCATAATAGAAACTCAGGTAGACATAAACATCAACCAAATATGATTGGCAAAGAATAAAAATTAAAGTAGAAACCTACCCTATGGGTTGTTAAGACCTAATGCTCCATACATCGCCCTATTATGAGTAAAAGATAAAATGTCATCAACAATGACTAAGACAAAATAAGAAAAGTTAAAACACTCTCTTAATACCAATTTATTCCTTTTTACCAGCTCCACCAAAAACTAAAAGAGTTACTTTGGGACGTGGGGAGATTAATGGAAGGTCTGTTTGGGAGACTAGAGGCTCGAGGTGAAAATAGTACGTAGGGTCATCTAAGGGTACCTAGGGTTTGGGAAAGAAGCCCTAATTTGAGAAGGTGGAAAAAGAAAAAAAAAGAAAATAATAAGAATAAACGAGGAGGAGTGAGGTATGAGGGAGAGTTGAGTCTAAGAGTCATCATCTGGTTTCCAATGCGAGAAATATGTTAAGTTTGATAAATCGCAAAGGGTATTTAGTGGCCTAAAATAAGTGCGGGAGATAGCTCGGTAACCGAAACCCTAGAAAACCAAGTACCTTAGGCTATAAAACATTAGCTTTGAGCACTTGCAGTTCAAAAGCCCTAGAAAAGACACATAAACCCACAAATCATATAAGCAACCTATCACTAGATCAACACATTAAGTAAAATGACAAAAGAGAAACCAAAAGACTATATTGGATAAACTATTTAAAACATAAAATAATAAAAAATAATTAAATTTTAAATAAATTTTCTTACACAATTAGGGTTTACAACCCCAAAGCATCAAATCAATCAGTTTATTGGAATTGATCCAAAAGATTAGTTAAAAACTCAATTTAATTGATTTTGATTCAAAGCTAGTTGATTTTAACTCAATTTAATTTATTTGATAAACTATTCCCAAAAATTAAGGCTTTAAAGCTCAATATACAAATTTGGACAATTCAAACCAATTAATCAAAATTTAAGGTGTTAAAATACAATTTAGGTCATTTTAAATAATTCAATAAAATTAATTTCAGAAGAAACAGCTATATAAATGACAATTTCCATAATTTCATTTGAATGTTTGGGTTTTAGGCCCAAAATGCAATTCATTCAAATTTTATTTATTTATTTAAATTAAATGTTTAGAAAAACAATTAAACCTATTTTATAACATATTGTATATTCAGTTGATTAAAAACCATGAAGAAAATACTCAATTCAACATAATTAGTGTGTTTGAGCATGGACCATAAATCCCGTCAAATCTTGCCAAAATATTTAAATTGATAGTTCCAAAATAAAATTAAATATATTCTATTAAAAATTTTGTAATTAATTAAATAAAATAATTCAATTACATAAGTCAATTTAAATCCATAATAATTTGACCAAGAAATTAAATTCCGATTAATTTTGCACAAATTTCTCAAATTAACAATTCCAATAGAAAAATAAGTACATTTCAAAGTATAATGTATAATAAAATTATCAAAAAAAAGCTTAATTGAATGAATCCAAGATATTCAGACATAATCGGGTCAAAATGCACAAATTCTAGAAATATACATATAACACACAATTAGCCCGTCCGATTAAATCATACAATACATAAATAATCAATTAAGCAAATAATATATCTTAATTAAAGCCAATTCTTTCAAAATTAATCAAATTTTTTTTAGGGTTTGGGGAAAATTTACCAAACAAATATAGCTAAAATAGTGTGGCTAAAGGGTGGTAGAGCTTCGTTAGTGGGAGAGAACCACTCGCCCATGGTAGAGTAAATTTGGAGGCAGCTAGACGGTGACATACTACTGCTGTCCTCATATGTTGCTAGTTGCACTGTCTATATTGCTCTACTGATGCCGGCGTGCTACCGTAGATAATGACAATCGGATAAGCTATAGGTTATGGTGGCACAGTCGAGTGGTGGCGAAGTGGTGTGTTGGTGGTACTGTTGTCAATGAAATGAAAGAGGAAGGGTGTAGGGGAATCGAGCTTCGGCACAAGTTCACAAGAAAAAAAATATTGAATCGGAAGAAAGGAAAGGAAGAACAAATAGAGAAAGGAATGAAAATAAGGAAGGGGTGGGGGTAGTCGACACTAATTGACATTTTTTTTTAATACTAACATATCTAAAATGGGTTATATCAAAAATATGATTTCAACTAGGCTAAGTTTAACCGAAAAACTTTGTATACTGCTTTTCTGAAACAAACAAAAGACTTATTCGATAAATGCTTTTATTTAAAATAAATGGGAACACTTATTAAAATTGAAATACAATTTAAATTAAATAACCCAATTAAAATAAAATTAAATGTTAAAACTCATAAATCAACACTAATATTTATAAAAATTAGGTTTTTAAGAAGCGGGGTGTTACACAACTTATGTTGCCCCTCAAACCCTTAACTCACTGACTGGTCAGCGAGACCCCCATCTTAGGTTATTCAACATGCAACTTAACTAATAATTTTTTATTATGATATTTATTAAAATAGTTCTTACAATAATAATAGTTATTTATTAATTTTAAGGAAATTAAATTTGAAAAATATGAGATTTTACAATAATTATATAAATAAATATAATAATATTAGGCCCTTAAAGATCTAAAAACTAAGGGTTCAAAACCCCCTAAACCCCTATTGTGTCAATCAAGTAGCGAGACCCTATCATATAGGTCATTTGAAGTGCGACTTGATTGAATATTGCTTTTATTATAATTTTTATTATTTTAATTATCATAGTTATATTATAATCATAATAAAAATGACTAAAATGTTAATTATAAATGTAGTTATATATTATATTATTAGTATTTCATATAAAATTGGCAATTATGATAATAAGAGAAGTATCTCATGTAAAAGAGGAATGAATGAGTTGTGCCAATGGATATAACAATAGTTGAATCATTTATCTTCCTTATATTCTAATACCAACACATATATGAGTAGGTATTATTTTTGTTGATATAATACTACTAATACCCACAAATATAAAAGAAGGAAAAATATATGTTCGCATAACATAATACTACCAATAGATAAAAAATTTTTGTAGAGAAACATTCTTCACTGCCCATAAAAATATATATCTATTGGTGTTAATAACTTTTGCCAACAAAAAAAGATTCTATGAATAAATAACTGTTGGCACAAGTCATATATTTTGTAGTGAATTTTCATCCATCACATCCATCACTCGTTTAGGGTGGCTAAGTTAAAATTTAGTGATTTGTTGCCATCTCTATTTACCTAATGGTTGTTCCTCCAAAGTATATAAGGTGATATTGAGGGATTGTTTGTTGACCCACGTGTATCATCTAGCTAATCTTTTGAAGTAATCAAATTGAACTTCAATGGTTGGTTAACGATCATTATAAAAATTTTAAAAAGATAAAATACTTTATTAGTCATTTACAAACATAATAATAATAATAATAATAAAAGATTGTCAGAAAATTACAAGTGAAGGACTATCATACGATGCAAAATAATTCCATCACCATAAGTGGATTACACAATACCATTGATTGTTTATAAATGTTTTTACATAAGAATAATCTCATCAAACCATTCATATACATTATTAGATGTTATATAAAGAAATCCCACCACTAAAATCGTCATCTAGTCCTATAGAGGAAAAACAAAACTACACCAAATTCATCAATTATTATGAAATTAAAATTTTAAATTTTGGAAATATGTAAAATGATAAAAAAATGAAATTTGTGGATGAAGATTCATTTTCTTTTTACCCCTATATGTCTAAATCATTAAAAGGATCTATAAATAAGGGCCACATCACATGCTTAAAGGTTATTATAAAAGGGATAAATTTCCTAGGTTATTGTAGGTCATTTATTATGACATTATTTCTCATAAGAAAATGTATAGATCAAGTGAGAATTGAGGTTGCATTGTGTATTCTATCTTCTCCCAAACAAGATTATTAAGGAGATCATATCAGAGATGAATGTAAATTATTCATCTTCCCAATAAAAAATGAGGTAAATTTACTTATCCTATATCACTACAAACACACATACACATGCACATTTGCTCCCATCTTCTTCACTCTTTGTGATTACCATTCTCTAGTTTCCCTTTGATATTGTTGTACATTTTCAGACCTTCATTCCTTATTTTTCTCTTTTTATCATCTGTTAAGATATTGACTACACCACTATCATCGTTAGCTATAGATATAATCATAACTCCTGTCATAGTTACTATTAGTGAAGGTGTGCAACATTACCAGCTATCAAATGGGAATCATACTTATGGAGTTTGCATTGATTCTACTCCAACCACTAATCATAGTCACAATCTGTAATACCCCAAAAAAATTTCTTAGCCTAATCCTATGTCATCATTACCCTAATTTTATTATAATATTAATAAATCTTAATTTAGCCTTAACATAACTCCTTAATCCCTAAACTTTAACCAAATTTAAAACCTTGACTCGAATAAGCTATAATTCGTAAACCAAAAATCAAAACCCGCCAAAATTTCTCCTAATCCTAATTACTTTAGCTAATCTAAAATCACCCTAAACTAATCCCCCAACCCTAATATTTTTCCTTTTCTTCCTCCTTTTCTTTTCTTTCTTTCTTCTCCTCTTCTATCCAACCTCAAGCTGTAATTTTCAATTGTTGTAACTTGCACTTGCAACGTGCACCACCACTTGTACCATCATCCATCACCTTTCTGCACCCTCATCCATCGCCCATCAACTTTCTCCTTCTTCTTTTCCTTCTCCCATCTTTGCAGACATAGACATCCCCTATGCAAACCACCCTATCTTCCTACATCCTTCCTATCCATTTCATACTTATGCAACACCTAAATCCAACCATCACCATCCTCACCCTGCAACCACTACCCTACCCTTAACCATCCTCTACAACCATCACCTTTATCATCACCTTGTAGCTACACCATCACCATCGCACACCACCTCTGCTCTTTTTCTTCTTCCCTAACTCACACCACACACACACACATGTATGTATCTGTGTGTATACATATATATATAAATAGATACACTTCACACTCTCCTTCTTTCTCTTTAGTTTTTGCCTCGTTCTACTCATCTTTGTGTCAAAGAGCCATTACCCGAGCTCCCTCTTCCTTCTTCTTTCTTTCCCTATTTTTAGCTTGCACACCACCATTTCCACCACTGTGCACCAACTCATCCACCATTCACCATCCTTTTGTCGGTGGACCAACCTCCCAACCTTTCCCCTCACCATTGTCATCCATCACTACCAACCACCATCTATTTTCCCTTCTTCTTCCTCTTGTCCATCACTACCTATGCACCACCTGCTGCACGACCGTGTAACACTTAAAATCTCCTACTATATAACCATGAAACCTTTGTACCACCTGGCCCTACATCTTTTTTTCTCTAGGCCTATTGTGCACCGCTGTAGCAAAACCATGCACCTTTCGCACCACCTGGTCGTGTGTCCTTTCTCCTCTCGAATTGTTGGTGCACAACCATGGAACTTTCACACCAATAGGCCGTGCATCATATTTTCTCTCGACCAGAAGCTACATCGCCTATTGCACAACCATGCAACTTCCTATTTTTGGCCATTCACCCTTATTCTTACCCCCAAACCTTACCCAAACACTACCAAAATTTAACTATAGCTCCACCACACATTCCTCTACACATCAACACATCTCAAGCTCCAATTTGACTATGTCTATACCTTTTTTCTATCCTCTTTACCTTGATTTATCCTTCGATTTAACTGTTAGAGCTTAACCATGAATTTTATTAATTTATGTGGTTGGTATTCTAGTTTAGGGTTTTTGGTATTAATTGCTTGTATGGTTACATGTGTTTTTCTTGATATTATTGATATATGATGTAACATAAGTTGATATTACTATTTTGTGGTGATATGAATGTTGTGTTGAAAGAAAGTAAGAATTGGTGAGAATTACCATTATGTTATGATTTTGTTGTGATAATATCATATTTATGGTATTATATCTTATGGTATGAAGTATAGGTTTAAGGATATTATGTTATTAAAAGAAAGTAAGAATGGGTAAGAGGTATCATTATTATTTTGTTGTGATAATGTCATACTTGCGGAAATATATCCTATGACATGAAATATGGAGTTAAGGATATTATGTACTGAAATAATGTAAGAATGGGTAAGGGGTACCATTATTATTTTATTGTGATAATATCATATTCATGGAAATATATGTATTAAGGTATGAAATATATGCTAAGTGAGTTTTTGATAACTGAACTTAAGAATTGTCATGAAGTATAATGATTAATTATGGACTTAGAAAATAACTTGTGTGGAAAAATAAAGGTTTTCAATTTTGCTTAAGGGTAGCTTGGTCATTATGGGATAATAAGGAAATTTGGTATTTTATGTTTTAGGAGGTTTATAATATGAAAATAATAGCATGAGGAATTCATGGAAGTATTATTGTTATTTTTAGTCCTTAAATGATTTAATAGATAATTTGGGGCAAACTATCCTCTTATGATAATATCATTATTCCATGTTGAAGATTTAGAGGCTATCTATCAGAATTGGTAATCATAAAAATTTCATGGGAGCTATTATGACAATTCTATGACATTTGGGTCTTGGATATTTCTATGATTAACATATCGAGATGAGATTATTAAAGCATACTTATGGGAATTAGATCATGCATATTGGGTATGATAAAAATGAGGAAATTTGGAGATGATATAATATAAGTTGTGTGGATCAATCAATTTGGGAGAATGAATACTAAAGGGTGTGTAATACGGGTTGAAAGGACTGAAGGACTTGGACTAAGGCTGTATATATCTGTTTTAGAGTGTTCTATGCCCAAAAATCAACATCGAATAAGATACTAATCACTTAAAGTGAAATAGCATATGAGTAGGACCAATGTGATTTATTTTTCTATATGTGTGTGTGGGTATTCCTGTTCCACCAGGGATAATAGTGGCTCGATAGCATTTTTCCCTAAAAGGATGTTTTTAATCTTCATTCCATTGGAAAGAATAATGGCTCGGGTGTATTGTCGCCAAGATGAGTTTCAGACTGTTCCACATGTTTAAGAATAGTGGGGTTCCTGCATTCAGCATATATAAAAGAATGAAAATGGATTATACTTAATAAAGGAATGTAGATCATATTATATCTTATGAAATGTTTCATTTATTTGGTTATTCCCTTATTATCTAATCTGAGAGCATGTGCTATTTTTATCCCTACTTCGGTAGTATTGTTCCCTTGCTTATTCCGTAGCATACTAACCATCCATTTTATGGGTGCTGCTCATTCCCACAAGTAGAAGGCCCTAAATCTTATATGGAGGTCTCAAAATATTAGTTAGATGATTATGCTGCCTATGAAACCTTATGTGGGGATGAATGACTTCATCTATGTTAGGGTTGAGTGAAGAGTAATTCTTATCTGATTTATGTATTTAACTGGATACCTTCTTTGGACTCTTGATCCATGGTATCCGCCTTTTGTATTTTGTATTTTTAAACCTAGACTTAGGCTCCAAACTCAGTATTGTAGTATAAATGTTCCTTTTTTTCTAATTTCCTTGTGTTACTTTAAATGTTTTAGCCTTGTGACTAATGTAAGGATAGTTGCATAAGCTAGAATTATGTTGATCACGGTGGTAACCCCCACTATTATACTTAATTACTTCTACTGCAAAACAAAATTTTTCAGTAGTAAAAATTAGGACATTACACAATTCTGGTAAATCCCCTACTTTGTCGAGGATCTTTTCATAAAATATCTTACTAATTCTAAACTTGTATCTCTTTCCAAATCATCATCTATATCTATACTACTATCTAGTTTTATTTTACTTTCTTCATCCTTGACGAACCCACAAATCTTTTTTGAAATGCCCCGAAAATTTCTAGTTTTAAATATTATATATATAAATGAGGTTTTATTATGAAAATTAATTAAATAAATTATTTTTTATAAAAGGGAATTAATTAGGGCTATTTAAGAAGAAAACAATAAATAATTTATATTAGAAAAGTTTTGGTATTTTAGCTAATTAAGGATTTTATTTTAGAAATTAATTAAATAAATTATTTTATTTAACATAAGAGGGAGAAAATAGTTTCAAATTAATATTAATTTTATAAATAATTTAATTGGAGACATTTAGGGTGTTTTGCTAATTAAAATGGAATTTATGGAAAATCTTTTAAAAATCCTAATTTAGCCTGAAAAGGGATTTAAATATTATTTTATTTTAATTTTATTATTTCTAAATACCTCAAATATTTCAATTAATTTAAATACCAAAACTAATTATTTTTCCCTTTTCCCTTTTCCTTTTTTCCTTTTCTTTCTTTCTTTTTTTTATAACCCTTAAATTATTATATTTCAATTATTTGTATATAAATACTATTATTATTATTATTATTTATTATTATTTTTAATATGTATTATTATTGTTATTAGCAGTATTAATGTTTTGATTATTATTTCTGTTGAGGGCTGAAGCCCTATTATATTTTTAATTCGATTTTATTATTATTCTTCTTATTATTTCTATTATTACTATTATTAATATTAATATGTTATTATTATTATAATTATTATTACTATTTCAAATTACTGTTATTATTATTTCATTATTAATATTACAACTACTTTACTATTATTATTATTGTTATTGTTATTGTTATTGTTATTATTATTATTATTATTATTATTATTATTATTATTATTATTATTATTATTATTATTATTATTATCTTTACTATCTCATTATTATTATTATTTTTAAATTTTATTATTTATCTTACTAGTATTATTATTAGTATTATTTTGGTAAAGGGGGCCGAAGCATTTATTTTACTTTGTTTTTGAATAATGTCCTTTTTATTATTATTATTGTTACTATTATTATTATTATTATTCTTATTTATATTCTCATTGATATTATTTTTAGTATCATTATTATTATTACGGCAAAGTATTTAACCCTATATTATCAAATTTTATAATATTTCTATTATTTCTATATCTTTAGCAAAGTTAGAATTTTATTAATGTTATTGTTATTAGTTTGTTATTATTTGGTCAAAGCCCTAAGGAGGCGTAGGAGCTTGCTCCAAGACCGGTGTCGTTTCAGGTAAAGGTGTTACTAAGGCCTTTTGTATGTTTATATGCATTATGTGCTTTGCATGTTATGTATCATATATCTATCATTACTATTTATGTCATATATGGTATGATGTGGAGTTGAAGTATGTTTTCGTGTATTTGCATGGTATGTGTATTATGTATATGTGATGAATGGTTTGTGACCCTATAAGGCATACATATGAGGGTGTTAGTGTGGTTTGTGTGGGAGAAAGGATGAAAAGGAGGATGGGGAAAGAGGTTGATCAAGGGAGGTGAGTTGACCTAATTATTTTAATGATTCATAAGTGGAAGAATAAAATGGAGAATTTTAAGGTTTCATGTGGGAGAATCTGATTTATAATTTTTATGATTTTTTGTGGGAGAGTTTAATTATGGTTTTGTATGGGAGAATCTAATTTATGGTTTTGTGTGGGAGAAAATAATTTATAGTTCTATTTAGGAGAATCTAATTTATGGTTTTGTGGGGGAGAATATAATTTACGATTTTATATAGGACAATCTAATTTATGGTTTATATGGGAGATGCTAATTTATGATTTTATGTGGAAGAATCTAACTTATAGTCTTGTAAGAAAGAATCTAATTTGTGGTTATGAATGGGAGAATCTAATCAATTGTATTATAAGGACAAATATTTGGGTTTTCTATGGTTTGAATCTAGGGTTTGGTATGGATAGATCCTTGGTTTTGTGTGGATTGAATTTAGGGTTTTATATGACGGAATCTTGGGTTTTTTATGGTGGTATTAATTTTTTTATAGTGGTATTAGGGTTTTCATGGAGGTAATGTTTCATAGCGGTATTAATGGATGTATAGTGGTATTAGGGTTTGTATGGTGGTATTAGGGTTTGCACGGTGGTATTAATGGTTGTATGGTGGTATTAATGGTTGTATGGTGGTATTAATGGTTGTATAGTGGTATGAGGGTTTGCATGATGGTATCAATGGTTGTATGGTGGTATTAGGGTTTGCATGGTGGAGTTAGGGTTTTGTATGGGAGTTAATGATTGCATGGGATTTAGGGTTTGTATGAAAAGTTCGAGAGGTTGCATGGGATGTGTAAAGTTTGCATGGGAGCGAAATTTACGTTTGGAAGGTTGATTTGGAATACGAGGAGGATAATGTAAGTATTATTTGGGTGTTTGAACATTTTAAATGGAAAATAGTACGTGGAACATTATAAGGGTATGGAGGAGACTGAATTAAGGTTGGAGCGATTAACTCTGGGTTGTTGTGATTAACTAGGGTTAGAGTGGTTAATGGTGATTTGTTGTGGTTAATTAAGGTTTGAAAGGGCTAATTATGGCTGTTATGGTTAAATAGGGTTTGGAGTGGTTAACTATGGTTTGTGGTGGTTGATTAGGGTTTGGTGTGGCTGTTTAGGGTTTTTGCAGTATCATGTGTAATTGGTGATCAAAGTGTAATTATGATGGTAAAATTTATGATTTGTGATGTGTGATGATTCATGCATGTCCAGGGTGAAAACTTTGAATAAGATACTTAAGATACTAATCATTTAAAGTGGAAGATTATTGAGTCGGGTCCAGACCGATCCACCGGTCAGAAATAGTGGTTAGGACATGATGTCATATATGTAACCGGTCAACTGGTAATAATAGTGGTCAGGCTTTGTACCTGTGCGTTTCCGGCCCACCGACAATAATAGTGGGGTAACTCAAGCTCAATAAATATAAACTAGAGTTTGCCAAAACGCTTAAAAGATACTAATTACTTACAGTGGAACACCATGTGAGCAGGAACTAGACCGATCAACCGGTCAGGAATAGCAGTGTGGACTATTATCCCGCAAGTGACCGGTCCACCGACGAATAATAGTGGTGTGGACTTTTTCTCGCAAGTGACTGGCCCACCGACAATAATAGTGGGGTGTTCCTGTACTTACATGGATTATATAAAAGACATGGTGTGTATCGACTTCTGATAAAAGATTAATTAAGTAATTAATGTGGATTATATATGGGCCTTTATATATGTACCCAAATAATTGGTCGATATTATGATATTATGATGGCCTTTATGTTCTTTATCCTTATGCGTGGTTTATGTGCTTATGTGTTGGCCTTAGTGCTCGGTTACCTTACTCGGTATGTAGTGTACTGATCACCCCTTTTATGAGTGCTGCTCATTCCCACGAGTAGTAGGCCTTCTGATTTTGTGCAGGTGGGCAAGACATCAGTCGGGGCTGAGTGTTGAGCATATTTTGGCTCAAGTTCGAGAGTATCGTGGCCGTATTCATTCTTTATGCGATTTAATTTATTTTGTTATTTCTTTGGTATAGTATTTACCATTTTATGATTCATTAATCGATTGAGTATTTTAATGAATCTTTTGTCGGTTGTAAGTTTAATTCTCTTTTGGAAATGAATTACAATTCTTGATTCGTACTCTAATTTTATTTTACAATCGTTTAATGCTTATTTGGAATTTGGATTGTATTGTTTTTTAATTGATTATTTCTTTTCTTTAGCCTTAGCACTTGGTACTGAAACGGTCGGAGAGAACTGATTTGCTACTAAGTGTGGCGGTAACATCCCCATAATTCACGGATTTTAAATTAAGTATTTTAATTACTTCTGCTTTAAAAAAGAGTAGTGAATTTTGGGGTGTTACATTTTTACCCTTTTTTTTACTCTTTGTCCATAATCATGGCTAAAACTTCTTAACTTGAACCCAAGCATTCTCATTCCTAGTAACATTATTAATGCTCAAATTAAGCATTTTCGTGCAAAGTATTACCTTCCCTATTCTCTTACTCAAATTGCATCATCTCTATTGGATAGGTGTATACACCTTTATACTGAGGTTATATATGTCCTCATCCATTTTCCTTTACATCCTTATTTGAAGGGATTCCTCCAAACCTATCAACTCAACCCATCACATTTTTTACCTAATACTTAGAGAATAATAATAAGATTTTTATATGGGTGTAATTTATTAGAAGTTTTACATATAATGGACCTATTTTAAGCACATATTTAAATTCTTAAGACACAACTCCACTCCAATTTTACTCCACTCAAATGAGAGTGAAAAATACATTTATTAAGGAGCCTCGATACTCCATGAAAAAGTGGAAGTCACAATACTTCTTAATTTTGATTGATTTTGAATGGAAATGACCAAAGTGGGGTGAGGTTACCCTCAAATTATGAGAATTTTCTCCCTCCACTTTTGATTTAGAAGCATAAGTAGATAAATTTGTATGAGAAGTGATGTATAATGCTAAAGAAAAGGAATCATGATAAGCATTGGTGTTGAAAATGGAGAAGTTTCCAACAAAAGTTTTGAAAATAATTGATAGGAAGAGAATAATATGAAAGGATGGCTTGGTTTTGAAACCTTGAAACCTAAGTACGTGCAAGATTTGAATGAAAATCAAGAATACACCTTACTCTTTAGAATGTAGACAATCAGGGAGTTTTAATCATTTGTAATCTACCCCTTCCTTGCAGGCTCTTCCACCCTTTTGAAAGTGAGAGTTGACTCCTAGGGGTTACAATTAGATTCTAACCATGTTATTTAGTTTAGTTACACCCTCACTCATGGTTGATACTAACTTAGGTTAACTGAAGTTTTCATAACTTTAACTAGCTAGTGTTGATTGTGTGTTGACTTTTACTAGCCATCCATCACTAGATGGATGCCATTAAATCCTATAACAAGGATTAAGGAACATATTTTATATATTAGGAAAGTCCAAAAACATGTTTGAACTAATTTAGCTAATAAAGGAAAAAAGAAAAGAGGTGCAACTTGCTCTTTGGTTGTTGCTTCATTCTACCTATTTCAGAGATTGCTTCTCCATAAATTAAGCCACCTTTGGAGGGCCTTGAAATTTCCATAATCACCTTCCCAATTTCCTTAATTCTTACACAATATATGGGTGGCAAGTCAGGTCATGTTTTGGCTAAAATATGTGGAGTGTGGAGGTGGATAAGTTAATGGCTTAGCTGAGTGTAAATGAAGCCATATTATAGCCGGTTAAGGGGTGGATTTTGTGGAGACATGTAGCAGCTAAATGAAGCCATATTTGGGTGGGTTTCTGAAGTTTGTATGCCTTACATGGCTGCTAGATAATCTAGTTACTTATTGACCCAAATGAGAAGAGTTTTGAATTCTTCAACTTTAGGGAAATTAATAAGTAGATTATCCTTAATTTAATTTACTTGAGATAATCCTGCCTCATCCTTTCCTTATTGATAAGATACCTCCTCATCTTTAAGGGTGTTTCATGTAGATAAGTGAGTAAGTCTCCTACATTGAATGTGCAGGATAAAATCCCAAAGTCGTGTGGAAGCTAAAGCTGATAGGGATTATTACCCATTTTCTTGAGGATTTTGAAAGGACCATCGCTTCTGGGCATGAGTTTATTTTTCCTTTGGGATGGGAATATCTCCTTTCAATGGTGTAAACATACTAGATCCCCTAGTTCAAAAGCTTGCTCTTTCTAATTCTTGTTAGCCTTCTTTTGGTTTATGTCATTAACATTCTCGATTCTATCCCTAACTTGTTCATGTAATTTCTTGAATTCATTAGCTTATTGTTTTGCATCAAAACTAGTTTGTGCTGAGATTAGCAAAGGAATGAATTTGATGGGAGTGGTGGGTTTCTCCTTATACACCACTTCAAAAGGTGAATGCTTTGTGGCATATATGGGAGAGGGGTTATAGGCACATTCTACATGACTTAGCTTTACATCCAAATCTTCTAAGGACTTATGAATCAAGTTACTTAAGAGTATTATGATTGTGTGGTTGGTGAAATCTATTAGACCTTTGATTTGTGGGTGGTAAGTGGTACTAAAGATAAGTTTAGTACTGATTAGTCTCCCCAAAGTTTTTCAGAAATAGCTAATGAACTTGGTATCTCGATTGGAAATGATTGTCTTTGGGATACCATGCAACTAAACTATTTTCTTAAAGTAAAGATCGATGATGTAAGAGGTGTCATCCATCCTATGAAATGCGATGAACTAGGAAACATTAGTAAACCAATCAATGGCTACCATAATGGAATCAACTTGGCTTTGAGTGTTAGGCAACGCCACTATGAATTCGATGCTCATATGATCCCAAGGGTGGGGTGGGATGGGCAAAGGTGTGTATAGTCCTTGGAGGAAGTGATTCTTAGACCTTTGGCATTTAGAGCACTTAACCATGAGGGATTGTACATCGCCAACCATTCAAGGCTAGAAAAAGTGTTCCTGGAGTACATCATAGATTTTTTTTTATTCCAAAATGACCTAGCAAACCTTCCCCATGCACTTCTCAAATGAGCAATTCTCAGATGGAATACTTTGGAATGCATAGCTTTTTACCCTTGAAAAGAAATCCTTCTTGAATTAGGTATGGTCCCCGAGGCTTATCTTGCTCCTCCATGTAGCTGAAAATTCTTCATCGTATTTGTATAACTATTTGAGATACCCAAACTCTAGAACCCTAGCCTATAGTAATGATAACATACAATACCTCCTAGTGAGTGCATCAGCCACAACATTAGTCCTACCACTATTGTGCTTTTCCACAAATGAAAAGGATTGTAAAAATTTTATCCACCTAGTATGCTAAGAGTTGAGTTTATGCTGCCTATTTATGTACTTTTGGGACGCATAATCAGTATGAAATAAAAATTGTGATGGTTGGAGATAATCTAAATAATTGTTTAAAGCTTATCACTAAAGAAAGCCACAAAAATTCCTTCTTACAGGAAGACAACCCCAATACCTACTCAACTTGCATCACATTCAACCATGAACACCTTGTTAAAGTTGGGTAGCCGTGAGACAGGAGCCTTACTTAACCTACTTTTAATTAGTTAGAAGGATTCTTGTGCTAACTTTGTCCATTAGGAAACACCCTTTTTGAGACACTTGGTAAGAGGTGCTAAGAATGTGCTAAATCCTTTTATGAACCTCCTATAGAAAGAGTAAAGCCCACGAATGGATCTAATGTTAGTGATGGATGTGGATGTAGGCCTCATTCTTCTTACCTCCACTTTTGACTCATCCATGGAGATTCTAATTTCAGATATAACAAATCCTAGAAAGTTGAATCTTGGAACAAAAAGGTTACACTTTTCTAATTTTCCATGCAATTTTTTATCCTTAAAGGCTAAAAATGTAAGTATTAAGTGCTTATAAGATCATCTCGACTATAAGTATATATAATAATATCATCAAAATGCACAACTACAAACTTTGAAATCAAGGGTTGAAGAATCTTGTCCTTAAGCCTCATGAAAGTGCTTGGTGCATTAGAGTGTTCAAATGGCATGACCAATCACACATAAAACCCTCCTTTAGTCGTGAAAAAGGTCTTCCATTTATCCCCTTCCTTTATCTAAATTTGATAGTATCCACTCATCAAGTTGATTTTTGAAAATATATTTTCCCTATGCAAGTAATCCAACGTTTTATCAAACCTAGGTGTAGGATACCTATATTTGATAGTAATATAGTTAATAGCCCTACTATCCACGCACATGTACATCGTTCCATCCATCTTTAGTACGAGAGGGCCAGAACTGCACAAGGGCTAAAGGATTCCCTTATGAAACCCTTTTGTAACAACTCCTCAATCTATCTTTGCAACTCCATGGATTATTTAGAGTTTCAGCTATAAGCCGATTTGTTTAGAAGTGTAGAACCTGGAAAAAAATTGATTTGGTGCTCTATGCCCCTTATGGAAGGCAACTCACTAGGAAAGTCATTTGGGAAAGCATCTCTAAATGCACCTATTAGGTGTTTGACCTGACGGTCAAGTTCATGCTTCTTCTTATTAGGCTAAATCAAGAACAACAAATATAGCACCTTTCCTTTTCCTATGGCCCTTTCCAACCCCTTCCCATCAACAAACAAAGCTTTCTTAGACTTTGTGTCCTCTCTCACAAGAGAGGACCGAATGCTAAGGGGTGTGAGTATAACATTTTTTTCCTAGCATAGATCAAGCTATACATATTCTTTCAACCATCATGTTTAACATCCCTATCAAATTGTCATGGCCTAAATAACAAAAAATGACAAGCATCAATGGGAATGATATCACAAACAACACTATATTTATAGTTTTTTCTTTTGGAAAAAAGACATAATTATTTTCCTACTAACTTCAACCATCAAACCATTATTTAGCTAATGTAGTTTGAATGGATTGGTATGTATTTTGGTAGGTTTATTTAGCTTCTCCACTAAATTTGTGGAACCCACATTTAAAAAACTACCCCTATCCACAATGAGGGAGCATATTTTACCAAGTATGGTGCACTTGATATGGAATATGTTCTCTCTTTGGGACTCCTCTTCTATGGATTCTCTAGCTTGGAATACCCTTCCCACCATTAGGGATTCCCCTATATCCGATAGCACTTCCTCAACTTCGGCCCCTTCCTCCATGGCCCCTTGGCCTTTAATGTCATCTCCCTCCATTTCTTCTTCATTTTGGTCTAATAAGGTCATCACCCTCTTGTTTCAATATTCATGTTGATAATGTTTAATTCCTTGGAACTTGAAGCAACACACACCCTTGGTTCTAATTTCCTCTCAGACATCTAGATTACCTTTTCCCTTGCATCAAATGTCTTGAGATTAGAGTTTGCCTTTAGGGCTTCATTGGGTAGGTAAGTATTCAGCCTCAATCCCCAACCCTCAAACTCCTCTTCTCCTTCTTATGTTTCTCCACCTTGATGGCCAAATGGAACACATCAAAGGTATACTATTTTTAGAGCTCTATCTTTCTAGCAATATCTCCCTTTAACCCTCCTATGAATCATGAAATGGTATTCTCTTGAACCTCCTCAAAACCAAGCCTCATGATGAATCTCTCAAACTTTCCAATGTACTCCTCCACACTCAAGGAATTTTGCCTTAAAGAATTTGTTTTTTTTATAGGTCTTGAGTGTATGAAGGCTGCAAGATTCTTTTCCTCATCGACATCTTCATTTTTGCTGAACTTAAAACCTTAGACTTTCCCTTCCTTCCATAAGTTTGTACTAAATTTTCCTACCATAAGGGAGCATGCCACTTTAACTTCAGGACTACAACCTTAAAAGGCTCCTCATTATCCAAAATCCTACCCTCAAACAACAAGTTACTTCACATTTCCCACTCCAAAAGTTCCTCCAAATTATGGGATCCATGAAACTCCGAGAATTCCAACTTAATGTCACTAAGAGGCTCTCTTGTAACCATTCTTATCCTTCTAAATGATATAGAATAATTTATAGAAGATGAGCTATAATCATTTGGCTCGTCCCCTAAACCATTCACCCTTTCTTCCTATTGAGGTAGATGACTTCTTGCTCTACGAAGGTTGGCATTTGGTACTAATAACTCTAACATGCCCAACACTCTCCTTGTATCCATTTGTGAGGCTTATATGGCCTTATCCCTCCTTAGGTTATGATCTTCTTCAAGACCAAAACACCTTGAAACAAGTTGATTTTCTATTGGTTAAGTTCACCCTACACGTAGCAAACTTGGCTTCACCTAAGAAAAGTGCAAAGAGGAACAAGGTGGTGGAAGGTTTAATTTTTGTGAAAAAATTGGCTACAGAAAAGAACTTTTGTGGATGGTCGAAATGAGTCACAATTAAAGAATAAGGTGATGATAAATGATGAGACCCTAAATTTACCAACCTTGAGCTTTGATACTAATTCGATGTATAATGTTAAACAAATGGAAACATGATAAGTATTGTTGTTGAAAATGGGAAAGCTTCAACAAATATTTCAAAAATAGAATAGAGAGGAAGAGAAGTATCTAGAAGGATAACTTGTTTTTAAAACCTTCAAACCCAAATACTTGCATTAACCAACTAAGGTTTTAACACATAGTATAAATGGCTAATATAAGTGGATTTGAGCTGATTCAAAGACCCGGTGAGTATCATTATACTATGATTTTTACCACATGAGGGTGTCATAGGGTGTGTTTCTTAACAATTTTTCCACCTTTTAAGATCTCACATGACTCTCTTGAGTTTAACCTAAATAGAGCTCTTTTATCCTGTGAATTGATAATACTTTACACTCTTATGACACCTCATAGAATTAATAATTTTACTCAGTTACTTTCAAGTCGTGTGCATGAACGACAGTAATCTAGTGACTTAAAGCATATTTGCACCCTACCAAGACTGTAGGAACCACTATCTTGGTTTCAATCGTAGGTCTGCATGCTAGAAGAAGAAGAATGCACGATTTAACTAAAGTTGGCAGCATTCACTAAGGGACCACTGTGGGTACTGTCACATAACACAGGGTATAGCCGCCTAACACCTGGGTACAGCTGACCATAGAAACATTAGAGAAAATTTATCCTATCTACACGGTTACACATTATAAATACCTCATGAAGATATCAAGAAGGAGAATCATTGACAAATCATCATCATTAATAGAGAAAGATAACAAAGCTAATGGAAGAGTAATAGAGAAAGAAGAAAAAAAAAAGAGAGCCCCAACTAAGCTCAATAGAGAGTGGAAAATGAAGGAGTGTTTGGTCTAGATAAGGGATGGATTACCATGATCTAACTAGGTTCTTCCCTTCTTTATCTTCTTTATTTTATGTTGGATGAAAGAAGTTTAGCATTGGATAAACTACTTAGTGAAAGGGAAAGTTTAGAAACCTTTGTTGCTAGAATTGTTAACACTTTAGTCTTGTTGGGTTAAATAATATTTTATGATATTGAGCTAAATTTTTTGAAGTGTTTAATGTTGGCCACATTAGGCACTTGCTTGAAATTTGTATCAACTGTGATAGTGTACAAAATTTATGATGACAAATGGTGAAAAGGTTGGCACAAAAAGGTGAAGAAACCTTATCATTAATCCTCTAAACCTCACTGCGTGACATTAACAAGGCTCATGCACCATGATGGAGATGGCTTGAGAGTATGTTTAACCACTAAGTGAAACCCACTAAGTCTAAAAGGATTAATATTTGTTGAGCCTGACATGCTCTAAGTTAACATAGGGTACACGCACTTAGTGTTAATAATTCTCCTCTCACAACTCTATCTTCTGATTTCCTTCCCATCTATCTTACATTGATATTATTAACTTCTTGAGCATTTATTTATATCTTTATATTTTCATCATTACCCTATAAATTTTTAGTTACATAAGTAGGTTCACAGAACACTTGACTTCAGTGAGCATATTTCATTCATCATTTTCCCTATGGCATCGACATCCTCTAATCACTTTATTACTTGGATCGACCATGTATACTTACATAATTGTGTTGTGCTCCATTGTTATGATTACCCTACAAAAAATTGTTGAACTAAGCATACACTAAGTTGCCGGCGTTGTTCTCGGGGATGAAGATGGAATTTTGAAAAATGATACATGTTAAATGATAGCATCCTGTGAATTTTTCCTGCACATAGTTATTAATAGAATTTTTCTAAATTTTAAATTCATTTGTTTTTTAAAAAAAGTAGCCCATGTATGACCATAACTGATCAGGGTGTCATAGTACCAATTTATCTAGAGATAGAGCGCACCCTACGTAGAACTCAAGCGACCCTGCACCGTCAACAACACCAAGAAGAAGGATTACCTATGATCTTACCCCTCACATCAACATAAAAACAGTGGGTATACAAGCTCCACTGATAGGAGATGATCGTAACCAAGCCATCTAGAATGATGTTGTGCTAGTCCAAGACTATCTTAACCTTACCATTTCCCATCCAAAAATCCAATCCCCTCATTTCAAGCTTAAACTTGTCATGTTCCACATGCTAAAGACTGTGGGGAAATTTAGTAGATAACCTAATGAAGATCCACACCTTCATCTTAGAGAATTCATGGAAGTTGGTGACACCTTTAAAATTTAAAGAGTTCCAGAAACCCCTACAACTTAATTTATTCCCTTATTCTTTGAGAGGTTGAGCGAGGGAGTGGCTGAATTCCCTACCAACTAGTTCATTCACCTCCTATGAGTTAGTTTAAATTTTTTTCATGTGGTATTTCCCTCCCAACAAAAATGCCGAGCTTAGGCATCGCATTACTACATTTTTGCAAGAAGAAGATGAGGTACTCCATGATGCATGGGAGAGATTTAAAGAATATTGAGAAAATGTCAAAACCACGAAATTCCTCACTAGTTGCAAATAGAAAATTTTTATCATGTACTAAACCCTGTGACACGATACTTGGTGGATGCCTCAGCCAATGGTACCGTACTATATAAAACTTATGACCAAGCCTATAAGATTATTGAGACCATAGCATGCAACAAATAGAAGTGGGGTAGTGTCAGGAGCATTTATAAGGTGAGCACAGTGGGAGCATTTGAAGTTGATGCCATCACAGCCCTACGAGTTGAGGTATCGTCTATGACTAATCTATTGAAAAATATTGCTCCCATAACTCATAGGTGGAGAGAAGAGAGGAACACTCCACTACTTTAACAGTTGTAGTATCGTGTGTATATTGTGGAGAAGGTCATTTGTTTGAGCAATGTCCAACAAATCCAGTGTCAGTGAACTACATGGGAAACTCCAAGAACTCTCAACAGCCTTATAGCTATCATTATAGCCCCATCGTAACTTCTCATGGTCTAACCAAAACAACATGAAAAACCCGACCAACCAATACAATCAACAACGCTACTACCAAACTCAACCCTAGCACCTTCAACTATCACAATCTCACCAACCTCTTACCCAACATAATAACTCCAAATCTCTAGAAAATCGTCTAAAAGAATACATGGTGAAAAAAAATGTTGCAATTAAGGGTAACACAGCCTCCCTAAGAACCCTAGAAACACAAATGGTGCATCTATCTACAGCCTTGAGTAGTAGACCCCATAGCACTCCACCTAGTGATATTGAGAACCCTAGAAAAGAAGGTAAGGAGTATTGTAAAACCATTACCCTTATATTAGATTAGAAAATTACACCTCCCTACCAACATAATGGAACTAAGGATGAGCCTCACCCTAACAAACAAGATAATAATGTAGAACCTTAGAGAAAAAGTCAAAGTGCACACCTTTCCAACAACAAACTAACCCCATCAAAAACCCAGTAGAAGACACCACTTCAACACCTAAGCCATAAAAGAAAAATAAACCATGAACAAACATCATTCCTAAACCCTTTCTTCCATCAGCAACTCAACCAGCAGTAGGAAGATAAGAAATTTGATAAGTTCTTAGAGATTCTTCATCAATTGCATATAAATATCCTATTGGTGGAAGCCCTCCAATAGATACCTAATTATGTAAAATTTTTAAAGTACATATTAACATGAAAGAGAAGACTATGTGAATATGAAAAGGTAGCAATGACCTGTGGATGTAGTTTGATTTTCTAACAAAAACTACCCAAAAAATTATAGGACCCTAGCAATTTCACCATTCCTTGTTCCATCGATGACAAGTATTATGGTAAGACCCTTTGTAACCTTGGTGCTAGTATCAATTTGATGCCTATGCCCATTTTCAGGAAGCTAGGTATTAGGGAAGCAAGGCCTACCATTGCCACTGTATATCCTATTGATCACTCATATTTTCCACCTTGAAGCAAAGATTAAATATTGTTAGTAAAAGTAGATAGGTTCACCTTCCGAGTATACTTCATATTATTGACCATGAGGTTGACAAGAAGGTCCCTATCATTCTAGGTAGGACTTTCTTGGCCACTGGTAAGACCTTGATAGATGTAGAGAAGGGATAACTAATGATGAGGTTCAATGAGGAATAGATAAATTTCAATGTTTTTAATTCTATGAAACTATAGGAAGAGGATCTTGATGAATATTCATGAGTTGACATTAATGATTTGAATATTTGTGACAATTTTGATGCAGGAAAATTTCATGAGGAATCCAGGTTGTTTGATGTAAACCATCTAATGAGCAACTACTGTACCCATTATTCTAGTGAGCATGACAAAAGAGATATGGCAATGTTCTGCTAGATAAATTACGCAATGCCTCGAGAACCTCTTAGATTGAATAGTAGAGAGACAGAACCAATGAAACTATCAATTGTGGAGCCTCCCAAGCTAGAAGTTAAGACATTACCAACTCACTTAAAGTATTCATATTTAGGTAAGAAGGGCACCATACCAGTCATTATATTATTTGCCTTACCTGAATTTTAGTAGGACCAGCTGGTTAGGCTACTACAAAAACACAAGAAGGAAGTAGGATGGACTATGGCAGATATTCATGGAATCAATCCCATAATATGCATGCACAAGATTTTTATAGAGGATCCATCAAGCTCATCAATCAAAGTAGTAGAGAGAGCTGAACCCAATAATGAAGGAGGTACTAAAGAAGGAAATCATTAAATGGATTGATACAGGTATTATCCATCCAATATCTAGTAGCAATTGTGTAAGTCTTATTCAATGTGTCTCAAAAAAAGGAGATATGACTGTCATTCAAAATTCTAAAAATAACTTGATCACAACCTGCATAGTCACAGGGTGATTTATTTGCATGAACTACAAAAAACTCAGCAAAGCCACTTGGAAAGATCATTTCCCCCTCCCTTTTATTAACCAAATGCTTGATAGATTGGTAGGAAGAGATTTTTATTATTTTTTGGATGGATACTCAGGTTATAATCAAATAGCCATTGTAGTAGATGATCACCATAAGACCACATTCACATGCCCTTATGGAATATTCACCATTCAATGAATTCCTTTTGGCTTGTGCAATACACCTATAAGTTTTTAGTGGTGCATATTGGATATATTCACTTACATGGTAGAAGATTTTCTAGAGATTTTTATGGACGATTTTTCTACTTTTGGAGATAGCTTTGAGGATTTTCTGACAAACTTAGAAAGATTGTTAGTAAAGTGTGAAGAGACAAACTTAGTTCTCAATTGGGAAAATTTTTCTCTTCATGGTTTAGGAGGGTGTTGTGTTAAGACATAGGGGCTCACCTCAAAGACTAGAGGTTAACAAGGAAGAGGTAGAGAGATCATAAAAAAAATTACCTCCTCCCACTACTATCAGGGGTGTAAGAAGTTTTTAAGGACATGATAGATTTTATCAAAGATTTATCAAGGAATTCTCCAAAATTTCTAAATCCCTTCGCTAGTTGTTGGAATGTGAAAGAAAATCTGAGTTTGACAAATGTTTTAAAGTAGCCTTTGAGAGAATCAAATGATCACTTACTGAAGCCCCCATTATTGTAGAAATTAATTGGACTCTGCCTTTTAAACTAATGTGTGATGCAAGTGATTGCACTATAGGAGCAGTCCTAGGGAAACCAAAGAACAATTTTTTCCATAACATCTACTACAAAAGTAAAACACTCAATGAGGCATAATTGAATTACACTGGTGCAAAAAAGGAATTACTGGTAGTAGTGTTTGTATTTGATAAGTTCTGATCTTATTTCCTAGGAAGTAAAGTGGTTGTAGTTACTGGTCATGTTATTATTTGATTTTTACTTGCAAAAAAAGATGCCAAACCTAGATTGCTAAGGTGGATCTTATTTTTGCAAGAATTTGATGTCGAGATCAAGGATCGCAAAGGGAAGGATGTAATACCATGAAATTTTTTACATAGCCTAATACCGTATCATTAACACATTAATTTAATTCTAATTTTGAAAAAATCTTATTTAGCCTGAATTTAATTTCTTTTTCCTAAATCTGGAGTCTTTGACCTAAATAAATCGTATACCCGATCAAATACTCGTTAAAATTACTAATAACCCTATTTAGTTTGGCTAATCTAGAATCACCTAAATTAATCTCCAACCTTTTATCTTTTTTGTTTTTCTTTCTCCTTTTCTCTTTCTCCTTTCTCCTGTCATCCTAGCTTTAATAGTTGATTTGTTCTTACAACTTGCATCCCCCCACTTGCACCATCTCCTCTACAGCCACCCTCTTCCATCACTAATATTCTCCTCTTATTCTCTATTGCCAACCTACGCATACATGCATGACACCCTATCTCCCTACCTTCTTATTTTTATTTCTCAATCTTACATAATATATACTCACACTCTCCATCACCATCCATGCCGCACCCTCTACAATTTTCACCATAACACACAACCATCATCTCTAGTGCCACCCCTCGTCACCTTCACCGGCCCCTACATTACTCATTCACACATATCCCACATTTATTCCATTTGCACACCCATGCATATATATACCACACTCTCCTTACTTCCTCTTTGTTTTTCCTCCATTCTACCCATGTGTGCAAAACACTACCCTAAGCTCCCCCTCTTCTTTCTATTTTCTTCCTTATTCTTTTCCTCCTCTTATGTGCCCTATTTTGCCAACTGCACCACCATTTCCACCACCAACACAACTGTGTGACACCAAACACATCCCAACACTAGTGGACTCACCACCCCAGGTTACCCCAACCTTCCCCAGCACCGTCATCGGCCATCATCACTGACCACCACTTCTTTTTCCCTCTTATTCCTCTCACCCATTTCATTTTAGAGAAATGAAGAGACTATGCATAGCCTTAAGCATGGTTGTACAACACTTAAATTTCTTATCGCACACACGTGCAACCTAACATATCCTACTCGTACATCCTCGCACAGCCTACGCACAGTCTTATCATATGCCCATGCGTATCTATTTGACTTATGCCTATTTGCCTAGCGATCAAGCACGACCGTGCCACTTTTCACTATCTAGTTGTGCATGATCTTAACACTCAACCTAGGTGTACACTACCTACAACATGCCCGTGTAGCCACCCATTTTCTGTTATGCACCCCTATTTTCATCCCCAAACCTTATCCTAACACCACTAAAATTTTACTATAGCTCTACCATACATTCCGCCACATATCCACATATCTAAAGCTTCCATTTGACTATACTTATTTTCATTTTTATCGTCTTCACCTTAATTTCTTCCTTATACTCTTCGAGCCTAACTGTATATCATGTTGTTTTTTGTAGGCGGTATTCCAGTTACCATGGTGGAGGAAGTCAAGGATTTACATGCTTAGGGCTCGGTATCCTAGTTAGATAGGATATTGATTGATGTTTTATGGTTTGTGTTATATTACTTATATGGAATATGTGTATTTTCCATGATATTGTTGCTATTTTATTTCATGTAGTTGATATTATGTTGTGATTATATGGAGTATATATTTGAAAGAAAAAAAGAATAGGTAAGAGGTATGGTTATGATTTTGTTATGATAATGAAATATGTATGGGAATATATTTTAGGGCATGAAATATGGGCTAAATAAGCTATGATAATGGACATAGGCATATTTTAGACATATGATGATGATTATTGGATTTGAAAAATAATGTGTGTGGTAGGTACAAGATTTTATAAAATAAAGGTTATTATTTGTCTGTAAGGGGTATTTTGGTTATTATGGGATAATAAGAAAATTTTAGTATTTTATGTATTAGATGGATTAAATAATGATAATGATATTTTGAGAAATTTTTGAAGGTATTATTGTTTGTTTTGGGGTCCTTGAATGAAATAATGGTATAATTATTATAAAATAACTTAAAATGATTATCTTAACATTCCATGTATAAAAGCATAGAGTTAATCCAAAATTCTAGATATATATATTAATAATGTGGGAAATATAAGGGTGTATATCAAATTTAGTAATCATATGAGCCTCATGGGAGGAATTATGGCTAATAGGTAAAATTAATGTTCTGAGTAGATTAATATTATTGTATATGTACCACATGGGAGTTAGACCGTGAATTATGGGTATAATAATGATGATGATATTTGAGAATGATATATTATAATTTGTGGTAAAATAATAAAAATGGGAGAATGAATGCTAAGGAGTGTGTAATTAAGGTTTTGAGCAGATTAAGGGCTTTGGCCTATGTGGTGTTTTTATTTGCATCAATGTGTTCGATGCCTGTGAATTAATCTTGAATAAGATACTAATCATTTAAAGTGAAAGAGCACGTGGGTAGGGCCATGGTGATGTTTTTATATCCATTCAACCGGAGAGAATAGTGGATCGAAAGCATTCTACCCTGAGAAGATGATGTTTTTAATATTCATTCCACCAGAGAGAATAGTGGCTCGGGAGTATTTCACTCGGAGAAGGTATTTTACTCTATTTTATTAGATTAAGAATAGTGGGGCCCTTACTCATCATGAGCGAAAAGTATAATAGTATAACATATGGAAAAGACATTAATGATTTAAAGTAAAAGCGTACGTGGGTTAAGACCAAGGTGTTGTTTTTATATCTTCTCCATCGGAGAGAATAGTGGCTCAAGAGCATTCTATCTTGAGAAGGTGATGTTTTCATATCTGTTCCACCGAATGATAAAAGTGGCTCAAGTGTGTTGTCCCTGAGAAAGTGCTTCAGATCATTCCACCAGTCTAAGAATAATGGGGTTCCTACACTCAACATATGTAAAAAATAAATAAAAATGGATTATATCTAATAAAGAGATTTTGATCATTATCTGTCTTACAAAATGTTTCATTTATTTGATTGCATATTATCACCTGCTATGAATGTAAGTGTTATTTGTACCCCTAATTCGTTAGTATTATTCCCTTACTTAGTACATAGCTTATTGACCACCCATTTTATGAGTATTGCTCATTATCATCAGCAAGTGACCATGATTCTTATGTGTAGGTCTTAGAAGATCTTCTAGATGGCTATGCGTCCTATGATGCACTATGTGGGGATGAGTGAACTTATCTATACTGGGTGTTTGGGTGAAGAGTAATATAATTTGGTAGTTGTATTTAACCGAATACCCTTTTTGGACTCATGATCTATGACATCCCTTACTTTGTATTTTTATATTGTATTCCAGAGTTAATTTCCAAACTCATATTATATTATAGATGTCTATTTTGTTTCTAATTTTCATGTGTTACTATTAATTTTATTAGCCTTGTGATTGATGTAAGGATAGTTGAATAAACCAGAATTATGTTAATTATGGCGATAATCCCCAATATTTTACTTATATACCTCTACTATAAAATAAAAATTTTTAATAGTAAAAATTTGGGTGTCACAAATAATCAAATTATAGACCATCTCTCCATAATGGAAGGGTATACTAAGGATTAGAAACTACTATGGAATAAAGAGAAATTCTCTAACAAACAACTCCTAAAAATTAGGCAGGGTTAGCAACCCTAGTATGCCAATATCCCCAACTACCTGGCATGTAAAGTACCACCCCTTGACAAATCTAGCTAATAGTGGAATAAATTCTTCCATGACCTCAAGTACTACTACTAGAGTGAATCATTCCTATTTTGCCAATATGCTGATGGACTAATGGGAAGGTGTGTAAGTGAAGAAGAGGCTAAGGAAATCTTGGACACCTGTCACCATGTAGCCTATGAAGGTTATTTTGGAGGAATAAAGACTGTAGTGAAGGTCCTACATTATGGTGGCCATCTTCAAAGATGCTAGGGTAGAGCTCCAAAAATTTGAGCAATGACAATGGACTAGGAAAATTTTAGCAAGGAATGAGATGCCTCAAATAGGAATTTTAGAAGTGGAATTGTTTGATGTAAGGGGCATTGATTTTATTGGCCCATTTCCATCCTCATTTGGTAATGAATACATTATGGTGGCGATGGATTATGTATCCAAATGGATAGAGGCTACTATACTACTAATCAATGATGCTAGGGCAATGATCTACTTCTTAAAGAAAAGTGTTATTACGTGATTTAGGGCTCACAAGGCAATCATTAGTGATGGTGGAACATATATTTACAATAAGCTCTTTTAACATCTTATGCAAAAACATTTAGGATTTGTGACAGGGTAGACACTACCCATCACTCACATTCTAATGGTCAAGATGAGCTTTCTAATAAGGAAATCAAAAGAATTTTAGAGAAATTAGTCAACGCTCCTAGGAAAGACTAGTCAATCAGATTAAATGACGTATTGTGGGCATATAGTAAAACATTCAAAACTCCCCAAGGAATGTCATCCCACCACATTATATTTGGAAAAGCTTTTCACCTACCTATTAAGATAGAGCACAAATCATATTAGGCCCTCTGATATGTCAACTTTGATCTAATCATCATAGGATAAGCACAAAAATTATAGCTGAATGAGCTCAAAGAGCAAAAAGATGCTTCATAGAACAATGCTTGGTTATACAAGGAAGGACTGGTAAGTTTCATGACTAGCACTTAAAGCCAAAAGAGCTATATCTTAGGTACTTGATGTTGCTCTATATCTCAAAGTTAAAGCTATTCCCTAGGAAGTTAAAATCAAGATGGCCAGGCTCCTATAAAATTTTCAAGGTGTATCCCTACAATGTTGTAGAACTCATGAACCAAAAGAAAGCAAGAACATTTAAGGTTAATGGCCACTATGTAAAATCATATCAGGATGAGAATCTTAACAGGTAAGTTCAGACACTTTCCCTATGAGCCTCTTAGAGTCGCAGTAGGTTTTCAAGCTGAGGAACTAAAACCATGTGCTCATAAGAGGCAACCAAAATTGTTATCTCTTATGTTAACTTGTATTTTGTACCCTTTACTTTCATTTTTTTTGGTAGTTTATCAAATACGAACAACTGTAACTTTTGTACCCTTTCAATGCTTTAATTACCTGGTTAAAGAGTAGGTGAAAGGAGGGGTAGAGAAATATCCTCCATAAATTATGAAGATAGAGGATGCTAATGCTTCGAAAGCTACAAGATGATTTGGTTGTATCGGGTGCATGGCAGCTGCTTAGTGTACATATATGGTCCCTCTCACTCTCCCCTATATATGTCTCACTTATCCAAGTTTGTTTTTTATTTATCCTTTCCATCCCCCCATTTATCTTTATAAGTCACCTCTCATTAGCCCATTTTTAACACATCACCCTAGCCTTCCGTGTTCCAAATGTTGAAGATAGTTCTGCAAAGTCTTTCATTACAAGAGGAGCACTTTTTTGACAACTATTTAGCCATGTCACAAACCTTAGCTAAGCAAGTTGCCACCACCATCGTTGCCACCTCACAAGAAAATACACCACCATTCATAGCCATGACTATTTCATCCTTACCATAAACCTCTAACCCCACGATGACACAATTTCATGATGAATGACTTGTTCTGTTGCAAAAGCAATAGCTAACCCTTCCCTAAAATACAGAAAATCCACGTCCTCCCTAAAACGGTCAGCACCGTTAGTCTCCTCGGATGAGTTCTCTTCCATTAAGGATTATTTGGAAACCTACTCTTCTTCTCCCCCATCCAATCGCTTGAAGTGTTCAGGCAACTCACTACAATTTTTCAATCTGAAATCGCCTAAGAATGCTTTAACAACCTAGCCAACTATAATTTTTTTAAGAGAGGTTTTACCCTACCTGACCTACCCTGTTACCTCATCAACCATATCAACCACCATTAGTGGGCCACATTTTGTTAGAACTCCCTGAATTTTCCCCTCTTGTAGTCCTGGAGCTCTATAGTAACCTTAACACAAAGTGAAAGACGAAGACTACTTAAGTCCATGGAAAGTTAGTCTCTTATGTGTCTACTACCATCATTAGCCATTATGGTCTTCCCTCTTTTGACATCGATGAATAGTTTGATCTAATTGAAAATCCTACCAAAGAAGTTGTAGCAGACGCTCTCACCACACTAATAGAGCCTGACACATAATGGAGAGTCACCACGAATGGTACTCGCCATTGCAACCACTCGCAACTCCTCCCTCAGGTAAAGGTTTAGTACTATTTTCTTTGAAGTTGTTTGTTTCTTACCACTCATGATTGTTCAATTTATTTTGACCATATGGTCTTACTTTAATGCCTCCTCACAAAACTTACTATTGATGTTAGGAGAATTATACAAGACCAAGTGGAGTTGATGGCTACAAAAAACCATAGGGTTCAATCTTCTACCCTACCTTAGTTGTTAACCTCTGTGCTAGGACTGAAGTACCCCTGGAACCTAATAAAGAAAAAGTCACCAGCCCCTACTCCATCAACTGGATAGGCAAAAACCGCTTCATTAACACTCTATTACCCACCCCTAAGGCTAATTCACCACCACCACATCGAGTGCAACATCGGGCAGGGTTGGAGGCAAAGATATAGGCACTAAAGGATGACATGGATATTCTTTTAAGAGGGTAGGTAGACATAATCCTTATTGTCACACAACTGTTAACTACACTAGAATTTGTTAGTTTGATTTAATTAGAAACCAAGAAAGTTAAGCCTAGGATGATAGTATCAATCACTCCATTTATAGAGGCAAGACCAGAAGGCTCACAAGAGCAAGTGGAGGAAAGGTAATTGGGAAATTGTGCATGCGCACAACATAGTAAGGTAACATCTATTTCCACTTTGGAAGAGAAAGGAGTGATAGGTACCTAGGCTAATGTCCTTGTATAGGAATAATACCCAAACTGTTCTAAGAAGGAAGAATCTAAGCACATGACAATCACTCTTACACCACCCACAACACTACCATTTAAGCTATCACCATCAAAATATGTCTAACCCGTATCAAGATCAAAAAGTAGCTAGTTGTTTTATGGCTATTTTATTTATTTATTTATTAACGTTAAATCCATGCTACATGGCCATCCTATCTTTTAGTTTCCCTCCCCTCCTGCTCTAATAGTGAGGAAATTGTCCATCTTTGTCTATAGGAGGGCCTATCCTAGTTAATATATTAGTATATTGTAATGTTTTCTTTGATTTCTGGTATTAATTAATATAGTAGACTTTTCTTGCTTTTTGATTGCATAGATCTTTCAGTTTTTTTCCTTCAAGATGATTGTTATGCACAACTAAGGTAGCATTACTACTTCCCCTATCTTGAGTTGAGTAATTATCCCTTCAATACTATCTATGCATACATTAGTGGTGACAGTATTGAAGAATTAAGACCATAATGAATTATTTGTGAAATAATTGAGCTAATTTGAAGACTTATAAGGTATGTTGACCATATCTATTTTTTTTTCCATGCATAAGCAGGGTTTATTAAAATTGTCAGCTTGGAAATATGTTGAGAATAAGAATGAGGAATACCTTCATAAGAGCTCCTATTAGACTTTGCACTTAGGAGAAAGGACTGTTAACTATAATGTCCTCAAGAAAAAGTATTCAAAGGCCTTCCATGACCACCCTATGAAGGATGCAATTGAATAAGTTTGGGGGAATTGACCCTAACAATTAAGAGCCTATCCCGTTATAAAGGGGAGCTTTAATGCCAAAACACCTAGTAACTGAGGGCACTTGCATGAGAACTAAGTGTGCACTTGTGTCATACTCTTTTGTAGGGTGAAAAGCTTACTTGAACATTTCTAAAATAGGTGTCAGGGTGGAGTAATGAGGGGTACTTGTTTGAGACCCGAATGTGCACTCACATAAAAAGACCATGTCAACCTGAGGAAACCCTATCTCATCAATGGAATATATATATATTTCACTTAGGGGTTATAAGTAGGCCGACTAATAGAAAAGGATGTTGAGTTTACAAGTTCCTTGATGACCCTTATTCGTCTAGTAGGAAGCTTTGAAGAAAAATCCATAAAAATTCCTTCTATACATAATACATTGCCAACCCATTTAATATATCTCGTACATATGCAGGTAGTTTTTAACTGAAGCTAGAAGTTCGACAATATTAAAGGCTAAGAGTTTCTTCCTTATTTTACATAGGTGTCTCCACTTATAATGTCATAATTTGCTCGGGATGAGCAACAACTTAAGTTTGGGTGAAGTGATATGAGAGGATTTAAGCTGATTTAAAGACCCTATGAATATCATTATATCTATGATTTTTACCACATAAAGGAGTCATAAGGTATGTTTCTTAAAAAAAATTTCACCTTTTGAGATCTTGCATGACTCACTAGAGTTTAACCTGAAATGAGCTCTTTTATCCTATGAATTGACAACACTTCCCACTTTTATAACACTTTATAGGATTAATGATTTTATTCAATTAATTTTAAGTCATATATAGGAATGGTATCAACCCCACATCTCAAAGCAAATGTGCACCCTACTAAGACAGCAGGAGCCACTGTCCAGATCACCATCAATGGTCTATGTGCTGACTTTGATTTTCCTTAAGTTATTAGCTTTTGACTAGGGACCACTATAGGATACTATCACCTAACATAGAGTAGGGTCGCCAAATGCTTGGGTATAGCCAACCATCATAGCATATAAGGAAATTTGTCCTCTATACACGGTTGCATGTTATAAATACTCCATAAAGATATTAAAAAGGACAATCATCAATGAATCATCATCATCAATAGAGAGAGATAACAGTGCCAATGAAAGAGTAGTAGAGAAAGGAAAAGAAAAAGAAGAAGAGTCCCAGCTGAGCTCAACCGAGAGAGGAAAATAAAGGATTGATTAGGCTAGATAAGAGTTGGATTACATTGATCTACCCAATCCCTTCCCTTCTTATTCTTCTTTATTTTATGTTGGTTAGAAGAAGTTTAGCATTGGTTAAACTTCTTAATGAAAGGAAAGTTTAGAAACCCTTATTCTTGTAATTTTTGAAATTTTAGTTCTATTAGGTTAAATGATATTTCTTTTTTTTTTAGCTGAATTAGTCAAAGTGTTGAATGTTGGCCACATTACGCACTCATCCAAATTTTGTATCAACTATGATAGTGTACACAACTTACGATCACAAATGGTGATAGGGTTGACACCAAAAGGAGAAGAAACCTTGCTATTAAACCTCCAAACCTCACTACATGACATTGTCAAGGCCTGTACACTATGATGGAGATGGCCTAAAAATATGTTTCACCACTGAGTGGAACCCAGTGAGTTTAAAAGGATACATGCACTTGGTGTTAACAATTCTCCTCTCATGACTCTATCTTCTAATTTCCTTCCTATCTATCGTAAATTGATATTAGTAACTTCTTGAGATTTTATTTACTTCTTTATATTTTCATCATCGCCCCACTAATTTTTAGTTACATAAGTAGGCTTACAGAAAACCTGACTTTGGTGAGCATATTTCATTAATCTTTTTCCCTATGGGATCAACATCCTCTCATCGCTTTATTACTTGGATTAAGTGGTTACACTTGCATGATTATGTTATTCTCCATTATTATGATTACCCTACCAAATATTGTTGAACTAAGCATACACCAATGGTGTAAGATTTGAACAAAATTCAAGAATACACCTTACTCTTGAGAATGTCAAAAACTAGGGTGTTTTTAATCATATATAATTTACCCATTTCTTGTAGCATCTTCCACCCTTTTAAAGTGAGAGTCTAATCCTAGGGTTTACAATTAGATTCTAACCATGTTTGTTAGTTTAGTTACACCCTCACCTATGGTTGGTACTAACTTAGGCTAACTGAAGTTTACATAACTCCAATCATCTAGTGTTAATTATGTGTCAAATTCTACAGGACACCCATCACTAGATAGCTTCCATTACATCCTATGAAAAGGCTTAGGAAACATAAATATTAGGAAATTCTAATAGCATACTTTAACTAAGTTTATCTAATAAATGAACTAAGAAAAGAGGTGTAACTTGCTCGATAGCTTCTGGTTGATTCTTCTGATTTTGGAGGTTGCTTCTCCATAAATTAAGCCAGACATAGTGATGGAAACCTGTTAGGGTTTCACGAAGGATCGAACGATTAATCGAGCGCAAAGTTCGATTTCGCCGGTACAGCCTAAGGAAAAATTCCAAAGGAAGACCAAAGATTCAGAAGCACAAATGATACAATGGCAACTGAAATTTGAAGGTGAATGATCAAGATCGATCAAGGTGAGAGCGAGAGCAGAATCAGAGAAGACGAGCGAAAGAGAGAATCGCCGAGAGAGAGAGAAGAAGTCGCGAGAGAGCTCAAGAAATCAGCTAATATATTTCTGTCAAAAATTTTCCGTATTACAAGTATTTCGCCTATTTATATGTACACAAAAGGCCGTATATGTCGACACATACAATACGGAACAAATACAAGCCTGGATAGAACGGGCGTAAAAGACTTTGGGCCACAATAAATCGACCAGCCCAAACCAACATAAAATGTCCCAAATACAATTAAGCTTAAGGCTTAATTTCCCATCAGCTATAACAACTTTAGCTAATCATGGTTATTAAGGATTGATTAATCCGCAATCCATCTAGTCCAAATTAAGGACCGGGTGGCGGATTATACAACCGTCCTAATTTCCATTAGCCCATTCCGACCAGCGAATGCATCATATGGGATTACAAGTTATTAACAAAAATTACATAATCTGTACACTCCAATACATATTCTGCACTTCCCAACAACTGTATCCAAAGTCCACAGAATCCATATGCTGCATTATACTCCTATTAATTCATCAAATAAGACAAACAATTATAAGTAATTAATTCACAGCAATTTTCAAAATTAATTAAATATAAATTCATAAGATTCACATCATTCCCCTCTTCTTGGAAAGGTTTCGCCTCTGAAACCTGAATAAGTCCCAGAAATGGACTAAGATCAGCCACATTGAAAGAGTTACTCACATTTCCAAATTTAACAGGTAAATCAATTTTATAAGCATTATCATTAATTTTCTCTAATACAGTAAATGGTCCATCCCCTCTAGGGTCCAACTTTGACTTTCTAAAATTTGGAAACCTTTTTTTCCTTAGGTGAACCCAGACTAAATCTCCAGGTTTAAAAATCAATTTCTCCTTCTTTTATTAGCATGTTCAGCCATCTGTTGTACCTCTTTATTAATCTGTTGCCTTACAGTCTTATGTAATCTTTTTATACTTTCAGCTCTAGATTCAGCATCAAAATTTTGCAAGTCAGCATGAGGTAAAGGACTCAAATCTAATGGAGTTAATGGTTTAAAACCATACACAATCTCAAATGGAGTTTTATTAGTTGTAGAATGTAAAGTCCTATTATAAGCAAATTCCACTTGAGGTAAAACATATTCCCATTGTTTAAGATTCTTTCCAAGGACAACTCTCAACATGTTTCCCAAAGTTCTATTAACCACCTCAGTTTGACCATCAGTTTGAGGGTGACAAGTTGTAGAAAACAATAACTTAGTCCCTAATTTTCCCCACAAAACCTTCCAAATATTACTTAAAAACTTAACATCTCTGTCTAACACTATAGTCTTAGGAATTTCATGTAATTTAACCACATTAGAAAAAAATAATTCAGCCACTGCTACAACATCATTTGTTTTATTACAAGGTATAAAATGAGCCATCTTACTGAACCTATCTACTACAACCATTATTGAATCTTTAGCTCTATTAGTCCTAGGTAATCCTAAAACAAAATATAAAGATACATCAACCCAAGGATGGTTAGATACAGGTAAGGGGGTATATAATCCAAAAGGTTTTGAAGTCGTTTTTTCCTGCCTACATTTAATACAATTGACACAATGTTTCAAAACATCTTTTTTCATGTGTGGCCAATAAAAATATTCAATTAAAACATCTAAAGTTTTCTGAGTTCCTAGATTTGCCATTAACCCACCACTAAGTGCTTCTTGTATTAATAATCCTCTATAAGAGCATGCAAGAATACACGATCTATTTTCCCTAAACAAGTATCCTTCATTAATAAAATATTTTCCTTGAGAAGAAACTTCACACCTTTTATAGATTTCTTTAAAATCAATATCTTCTAAGTATAATATTTTAATACTGGAAAACCCTTATAAAGTAGTATCAGCAGCATTTAATAAGGCATATCTCCTGGATAAAGCATCTGCAACTACATTATCACTACCTTTCTTATATTTAATTATGTAAGGAAAACTTTCAATGAATTCTATCCATCTACCTTGTCTCCTATTTAACTTTGACTGACTCCTTAAATACTTAATAGCTTCCTGATCAGTATTAATTACAAATTCTCTATGCCACAAATAATGTTGCCATACCTCCAAAGCCCTTACTAAAGCATACAGTTCTTTTTCATAAGTAGAATAATTCAATGTACTACCATTTAATTTCTCACTAAAATAAGCTATTGGTTTTCCTTCTTGAGAAAGTACAGCTCCTATTCCTAACCCTGAAGCATCACAATCTAATTCAAACATTTTTTCAAAGTCAGGAAGACTCAATACAGGTGCTTGGATTAATTTAGTCTTAAGTGTCTCAAAAGATTGTTGTTGTTCTAATCCCCAAATAAACCCATTATCCTTCTTTGTTATGGCAGTCAAGGGAGTAGCTATAGTACTAAAGTTTCTCACAAATCTCCTGTAAAAAGAACACAGCCCATGAAAACTTCTTACTTCAGTTACACTCTTTGGCACAGGCCACTCTTGAATAGCCCTAACCTTCTCTTCATCTACAGATACACCTTCTTTTCCTACCACAAATCCTAAGAAAACCACACTTTCCAAACAAAATCTAGACTTAGCTAAATTAGCATAGAGCTGTTATGTTTTAAACATATTCAAAATAATCCTTAAGTGTTTCAAGTGTTCATCTAAGGATTTACTATATATAAGTATATCATCAAAATAAACAACCACAAATTTTCCAATAAATTCCCTTAATACATGGTTCATAAGTCTCATAAAAGTACTAGGAGCATTTGACAACCCAAAAGGCATTACTAACCATTCATATAATCCAAAATTTGTTTTAAAAGCTGTCTTCCACTCATCTCTTGGTTTAATCCTAATTTGATGATACCCACTTTTTAAATCTATTTTAGAAAATATAACAGCACCATGCAATTGATCCAACATTTCATCCAGCCTAGGAATTGGATATCTATACTTAATAGTTATCTTATTTACTGCCCTGCTATCCACACACATTCTCCAACTGCCATCCTTTTTAGGTACTAATAACACTGGTACTGCACAAGGACTCATAGACTCCTTAATATATCCTTTACTTAACAGTTCTGAAACCTGTCTTTTCAATTCCTTAACCTCTTCGGGATTGGCTCTATAAGCAGGTCTGTTTGGTATAACAGCTCCTGGAATAAAATCTATTTGATGTTCTATTCCCCTTAATGGAGGTAGTCCACTAGGTATATCCTCAGGAAACAACTCACTATATTCCTCTAATAACAGTTTCACTGTACTAGGTACTTCTTCAATTATTCCTCTCTGACACTCATAACAGTCCTTAAAAATCATCAAGTACACATTGGCATTTCTTTTTATTGCCTTTCCTACATCCTTACCTTTAGCATAAAATCCAAAAGTTCCTTTCATGTCCTTTGTACTAAGATCATTCCCTAAATTAGATTTAGATAACTCCTTATAATCAGATTTAATTTTGGTTTGATCCTCAAATATTTCTTTTGGAGTCATAGGTGCTAAAACAATCTTCTTATCATCCTTCTGTACTGTATACCTATTCTTATAACCATCATGTACTACCCTCCTATCATATTGCTAAGGCCTACCTAACAACAGGTGACCAGCATGCATAGGAACTATGTCACATAAAACAGAATCCTCATATTTTCCTAACTTTAAATTCACTAAAACTTGTTGACTAACATTAACATCTCCCAATTCATTAAGCCATTGTAACCTATATGGTTTTGGATGTTTAGTAGTGGTTAATCCTAATTTAGACACCAATAGGTTACTAGCAGCATTAATACAACTACCACTATCTATGGCCATGTTAAAGCACTTGTCATCAATTAAACATCGAGTATGGAATATATTTTCTCTTTGTATAGCATTGGAATCAGGTAATTTATTACTATTTAAAGCTCTTCGAACCACAAAAAGATCCCTATTCACTGGTAATTCTATTTCTTCTTCTAGGTCACTATCATTCTTTCCAACTAGATTGACCTCTTCTTCTTCTTCTTCTTCTTCAGATTCAGATTCAGACTCTACTTCTCCAGATTCTCTAATCAAAATGTTTCTCTTGTTTGGGCATTCAGAAGCTATATGTCCTAAGCCTCCACACCTAAAAAATTTAATATCCCTAGTCCTGTTTGACCCATTTACAGGATTTGTCATCACATTCTTTCCCTTTTCAAACTTTTGTCCTGCCTTAGCTTCATTGTTTCTTCCCTTAAATTCTACCTTACTATTGTTCTTCTAGTTTCCAGAAGTATTTCCCCCAAAATTTCTCCTCATAGTAGTCTTAAACCCAATCCTAGGGGGTTTATATTGCCTAGATTTCCTTAATTGAATCTCTATCTTAGTAGCTATATTCACCATTTCATTTAAGGTTCCACAAGGATATAGTTCTACTTTATCAGCTATCTCTGAATTTAACCCACTCAGAAATCTAGCCATGGTAGCATCATCATCCTCAATAACTCTTGTCTTAATAATCAAAACTTCTAACTCTTTATAATAGTCATCCACTGATCTCACTCCTTGACTAATAGTTTGCAACCTCTTATGACTCCCTATAATAGTAACTTGGCATAAATCTCTTTCTCATTAAGGTCTTAAACTCTTCCCAAGTCTGTATAGGTGGTTCCCCACACCTTCGTCTAGTTAACACAAAATTATGATACCAAGAGGACGCATACTCAGTAAATTCTACTACAACCACCTTAATTTTCTTTTCTTCAGAGTAATTATGACACTCAAATACTAATTCTATTTTACTTTCCCATTCAAAATAATAATCAGGGTCATTCCTGCCATTAAACCCTGGTATACTAAGCTTAAGATTATTCAAATTCCTATCAATGAATTCTAATTCCCTATCCTGCATATTGTTCTGTCTAGGCATCTTATCACTATTGTGAGATACTTGGTCTTCCAGCTCCTCTAGATTAGCCATGGGTGGAACTCTAATCCTAGGATCCATTGGAGCCCTTCCTAAAACTCCTGCCTGATTAGTTTCTACTCTGTTATGCTGCAATTCATTGAGTCTTACTTCCTGTTCCCCTAGTCTTTGTTCTAGGTTAGCAGACAAAACAACAAATTGTGCAGTCATTTGTTCTTGAAAAGTCCTAAGGGTTTCTAAAAGATCATTACTAGACACAGATTGATTCACTGACTGACCATTGTTAGACATAATGAAATTTAACAGCAGTTTAAACAACTAACACAGCAGCAATTTAATCAACAGAAACAACTTATTCAAGAATTTCAGATAACAGAACACACAATATAGTCTCAAGAAGTATCACAGTATCAAATATTAACAGTAATAGCAACAGTAAAGCTTACATAGATTTATTCAATGTCTATAACAGTTCGACAATACTAATTAAGTAAAAGGGAACGATATTACCGCATCTGCTTAAGCAATCAATTCACTTATCTAGGGTAACCCCTCTTCTTGGAGGTCTCTCCCTTTTCTTGAAACCAAAATGGTTCGCCAGTTATGTTCTTAACCTGTATACTTGTTAACAACAGGTAATTGGCGAAGAAATGGAAATTAAGTATAGCAGTTAGTAGTATTAAACAAGAAAATTTACAAATCGAAGGTTACCAACAACAATCTGTCGCACTATCAGTCGAGATTCACGTTCTTGACCAAACCCTTGGTCGATTAGGGTTTCTGTAACACCCCCAAAATTCACTACTAAAAAATTTCGTTTTATTAAAAGATAATTGCGGAAGCAGATAAATAAAACGTGAACTTTGGGAGTATTACCGCCACACTTAGTACCAGACCGGTTCACTCATACAGTTCCAGTACCAAGTGCTAAGGCTAAGAAAATGAAATACAGCTTGAAAGAAATTCAACACACGCAAATCAGAGTAGCGCATCAAATCGTTCACAAGAATAAAATCCACCAACGGTGGTTACTTTAACAACGTTAATATTTAAAACCAAGAATTTAAATGAGAAAGAGAAAAAGCTAACGATACCGAAAAATTCCTTACTCTCCTTCCCGTAACCCACTTGAGTAGCACCTGAAAATACCTGCAAGGGCACTGCCCATTGAATAGGCAGGGGCCCCATAAAGGGAATCCCTTCAGTACTATGGTACTGAGTAACCCTTTAATACCACACTTAAAGACAGGCCCGCATACGGCACATAATGCAAACTACACACATAAATAATATGAGGTGCATGCATAACAATAACATACATAATAATTTATAAGTCACGATCGATACTTTGGGCCTTAAGCCATGTCATAGTGTGAGATCAATACATTCGGGCCTTAAGCCATTATTCTGTCCTTTATCCATCAATATCATATTTTATATCCATGTGAGTACGAGAACCCCACTATTATAGCCGGTGGACCGGAAGGTATACACTCAGGGCAGAACGCCTCTGACCACTATTATTGCCAGTGGACCGGAAGATAAACACACAGGGCAGAACGCACCTGACCACTATTATTTGCCGGTGGACCGGTCTGGCCCCGACTCACATGGTGTTCCACTATAAGTGATTAGTATTTTTCCATAATCTTATTCACATACATAACCGATTTTATTGAGCTCGGGACCCCCACTATTATTGCTGGTGGACCGGAATACAGATAACTCATCATCCAGGGCACAACGCTCCTGGCCACTATTATAACCGGTGGACCGGGATATATAAGAATCATCATCCAGGGCACAACGCTCCTGGCCACTATTATAACCGGTGGACCGGGATATATAAGAATCATCATCCAGGGCACAACGCTCCTGGCCACTATTATAACCGGTGGACCGGGATACATATAACTCATAATCATCTGGGCCCGGCTCATTAATATTTCACTTTCAATATTAGTATCTTTCCTTTCTTTAATCAGCACATCAATCATATTTATTTGCCTCGATTGGGAGATCGATAACCCGGGACACAAAGGTACACCGGTCGTACCAGTGCATATCAGCTACTCAGTACCCTTCAACCATGAACCCAAGGACGCAAAGGTACCCTGGTCGTACTGGTGCATAAAGCTAACTCAGTACCCTACCGACAAGGACACCTAATCCATAAGTATGGATACCCCCTAACTAGGTCCGTAGAGCTAGGAAGAGTAAGATATAGGGCCTGGCTTGGGCACAAAGGCACACCAGCAAATACCAGAATAATCGTGGACTAAACCACGTCCTTAGGGTAGCGACCCCTAAGGAGTCACCATTCCCGATCTCGAGGTCTTTCAATTTAAGTAATAGTGTCTTAATTAAGGTGATCACAGAAAGCACGATAATCCGATACTTATTCACTTTCAATCGTTTCGATATCATTAATCGTTTCTTATTCAGAGGATTATCCAGGATGTCACAGAGAAACCCAAATTACTCTTCTTCATAATTACCAATATTAATTTACCCTTTTTCATAATCAAAATTACTATATTACCCTTCTCCATTATTAAAATTACCATAATGCCCTTTAATTGGTTAATTTACCAAATTATCCTTCTATAATATCATACTTATCCAATTGCCCTTCTACAATCATAATTTAATTTCTAAATTACCTTTGGTCGTTATCATAATTACCACGTTACCCTTACTCCCAAGTTTACCATAATATCCTTTTATTTACAAAATTACCATTTTACCCCTTACATCCAATTTTACCAATATATCCTTTTATTTATGAAAACTACCACCATACATCTTTTACTTTACAATTTACTATTTTACCCTTTCACATCCAATATTACCATCTTTATCTTTCCATACATAATTACCATTTTGCCCTTCTTTCCCAAATTACCATATTACCCCTTTACTTATAAATTACCACTTCACCATTCACTTATAAAATTTACCATATTACCCTTTACTTATGAAATTACGATTTTGCCCCTTTACCTCCAAAATTACCATAATGCCCTTTTTACTTGAACAATTACCATGATGCCCTTTTTACTTGAACAATTACCATGATGCCCTTTTTACTTGAACAATTACCATAATGCCCTCCTTCATCCAAAATTACTATTTTACCCCTACTTCCAAAATTACCATTTTACCCTTCTTTCTCACAACTTACAATTTTATCCTTTACTTGTAAATTATCATTTAACCATTTAATCATAAAATTTCCATATTATTCTTTTATCTCAAAAATTACCGAAATACCCTTTTCACTTATAAAATTTCCACTCAACCCCTTTATTCACCATTTTTATGAATTTGCTAACACTACATAAAATAATGATATTAATACTTCATTTTTATCATCTAAGTCCACCAACTTGTCATTTTTCAACATAATACTAATTAGCAACTACACACATTGATTTATATACCTCATAAGCATAATTACTAAAATACCCTTAAACAATAACATCATTCATGCATTAACAACATGGTACATCATAAACAAGTGTTTAACATTTCTATCCATATTCCAACTCCTTCTTTATTTAACATACCTACATATAGCATAAAAGTTATCATGCTTTTTCTTTTTAACAAACAATATAAGAAACCATAAACATATCATGCTAAGCATACAAAACATGCATAAAATCATACTAAACCCTAAATGTGCTAGCATGCGTTTTTCCATATATTTAAGGGAGGATTAACGGTTACCTTAATCCCGCAAAATATCAATCTTACCAAGCATAATTAGCAACTCAACACCTAAAAATAATATCCATCATATTTATGTTAGAAATAAGAATCCAAGTATAAAACTTTATAAATTTTAATTAATAAAACACTTAACATAAAATACCATTATACCTTAAAAATTAGCCAAATAATTTTTAAAATGAAGGGGAGCTCACGCTGCATTGGCAGCATGAGTTTCATGCAAAAATAAGGGGTGCAAGGGTTCAAAGGGGGGTGAAGGAAGCAAAATCTATTATTTTCGGGTTAGGGTATTTAGGTTAGAAAAGAAGGTGGTTGGGGGAGGTTCTAAGGCAAGTGAATGGTGCAGAAGTGAAGAGGGGGTGTAGGTGGAGGCTAAGGGTGGTTTCGAGGCGGCTCAAGGCAGCGAAGACGGCGGCGGAGAGGCGGCGAAGGTGGTTGCCGAAGTGGGTCGAGGTGGAAGGGTTGAGAAGGAAGGAAAAGTGGAGGGAAAAATGGAGGGGTGCAAGGGTTGGTTTCGGCCAACTAATGGATGGCGGTTGTAGAGGGGGTTGCAGGGTGTCGAAAGGTGGGTTGGGTGGCGGTAGAGGTGGCCGGACGGCGGCGGTAGAGGCGGTTGCAGGTGGGTGTCGAGAGGGATGAAAAACAGGAAGGAAAAGAAGAGGGGAGGAAGACGGCTGCAGGATGGCTCGGGAGGGACATTGTGGTGTCGCAAGGCTGAGGTGGAGGGTGGCAGGGAGCGGTGCAGGGGGTTGGTGAGGCGGCAGGAGCGGCGGACGGTGGTGGCGACGTAAAAACAGGGTGGAAATGGGAGAGGAAGAAAATGAGAGAGAGAAGGGAGGATCGAGGGTGAGGGGCTCGACAACAATGGGCAGGGAAATGGCTGAAAGGGGAGAAGAAAAAGAGGAGGAAGGGTAGGAGGATAGGGGCTGATCGGATGGCAAGCTTAGGGTGGTAGGGCATCGCAGGGTGGCAGGGAAAGGAGGGGAAGAAGAAGGAAAGGGGGAGAGGCATGCGGGGCTGGTCTAGGGCTGGTTTGGCTCAAAAAAAAAAAGAAAATGACGGGGGAAGAGAGAGAGGGAGAGGGAGCAGTTGGTGGTGGCAGGTGCAGGGTGGCGGTCGGTGCTCGACAATGGCAGAAAGGAGAGTCGGCGTGGGAGGAGGAAGAAAGGAGAAGATGAAAGGGACGGGGCGGCTGGACCGGCGCAGGAAAGGAGGGAGCCGGCCGGTCCAGGGGAAAAAAATAAAGGAAAGAGGCGGGCTGGGGAGACGGGTGTGCAAGGAGGAGAGAAGGGGGAGATGGGCCGAAGGCCCAACGCGCGGGGGGGGAGAGGGGAGAGTAGGCCGGGCGGGCGGCCCAAGGGGGAGAAAAAGGAAAAGAGAAGAAAGAAGAAAAGGAGAAAAGGAGGAGGAAAAGAAAAAGGAAAAATGGGAAAATAGGGGAAATAAATTAAAATAATTTTATAAATCATAAAATGTAATATTCTTGATAATTTATTTAATTTAATAATTTAATTTATTATAATCTAATATATTAGTTTAAAAAGGATAAAGTTGGTAAAATATTAGTTTGGAAAATTATTCAAATAAAATAATATGATAAATAGAAAAATATTTATTTTTAATTTATTAAATAATTTTATCTAAATTTACATATTCTAAAATCCATAAAATAATTAAAATAAATAATCTAAAAGCAATTCTATTCCAAATAAAAGTAATTTATTAAAATATAGGTTTTCGAAATTTTTGGGGTATTACAGTTTCTCTTCAGACTTTCGAAAATAGCGGACCAAAACACTTTAATCGCCGGTTTAGAATTGACAATAATCGAAACAGACTTCGTCGCTATAAACCCTAAATTTTCCCACCTCAAGCTAGGGTTAGCGAAATATAGAAATCGAATAAAAAATGAAGAAAACTTGATCAGTAACACAGAAACTACGAGCACTCTAGAAATCGAGGCTCTGATACCAAATGATGGAAACCTGTTAGGGTTTCACGAAGGATCGAATGATTAATCGAGCGCAAAGTTCGATTTCGCCGGTACAGCCTAAGGAAAAATTCCAAAGGAAGACCAAAGATTCAGAAGCACAAATGATACAATGGCAACTGAAATTTGAAGGTGAATGATCAAGATCGATCAAGGTGAGAGCGAGAGCAGAATCAGAGAAGACAAGCGAAAGAGAGAATCACCGAGAGAGAGAGAAGAAGTCGCGAGAGAGCTCAAGAAATCAGCCAATATATTTCTGTCAAAAATTTTCCGTATTACAAGTATTTCGCCTATTTATATGTACACAAAAGGCCGTATATGTCGACACATATAATACGGAACAAATACAAGCCTGGATAGAACGAGCGTAAAAGACTTTGGGCCACAATAAATCGACCAGCCCAAACCAAGTTATTAACAAAAATTACATAATCTGGGATTACAAGTTACTTTGGGCCAAAATTTCCATTAGCCCATTCCGACCAGTGAATCCATCATATGGGATTACAAGTTATTAACAAAAATTACATAATCTGTACACTCCAATACATATTCTGCACTTCCCAGCAACTATATCCAAAGTCCACAGAATCCATATGCTGCATTATACTCCTATTAATTCATCAAATAAGACAAACAATTATAAGTAATTAATTCACAGCAATTTTCAAAATTAATTAAATATAAATTCATAAGATTCACATCACATAGAAGCCCTTAAACTTCCCATAATCACCTTCCCAATGTCCTTAGCTTTTGTGCAAAATATGGGTGGAAAATCGAGTCATCTTTTGGCCAAAATATGTGGAGTATGGAGGTCAATAAGGTCATGGCTTGGTTGAGTGTAAATGGACCAATATTATAGCCGGTTAAGGGGTAGATGTTATGGAGCCATGAAGCAGCTAAATGAAGCCATAATTACTTGGATTTTTGGAATTTACATGGCTTTCATGGCTGCTAGATAATCTAGTTATGTAATGGCCCAAATGAGAAGAGTTTAGAAGTCTTTAACTTTAGGGAAATTAATAAGTAGATTATCCCAAATTTGGATTACTTGAGAAACTCTTGCATCAAGAATAGTGTATCATGATTAATAATGATGTGGCCACTAATCCTATCATCTTAAATAAAATAGGCTTGATCCCTAAAGTTGGTAAAAAAAATATTCCGTTCCATTTAAGATCTTCAATGTTCTATCCTGTCTATTGTCTCATAAGTTTATGCCTCTTTTTTTTTAGAGTGTAATAATTGGAAAGCTCAATAATAAATGGTCACTCCTATCATAGCAAGGGGTGTACAAAATCACATTGTATGTCCTCTTACTACATCAATTCTCATTGAGGGATCCAAATGAAAAGTAAGTATTCTTATGGCATACCTAGAATTCTTTATTTTAAAATTCATAACATTTCTTTTAAGATTCTTTCTCCCTTTTTACATGTAATAACCAAAAAATTTCTTAAATTTTTATCTCGGCTAATTAATATTTGAACTAGATATAATTTCTAAATTCTAGTTTATTATATTATTTCCTTTTTCATAGCCCAACCTTAACCTCGGATAATTGATAGAAAATTTTTAGATAAATTCCCAAAAATTTAAACCTCAATTAAATCATAATCTTAAACCTAAAAAAATTTCTTTTTCTTTTTTCTTATTTCTTTTCCTTTTTTTCTCTGTCCCTCTTCCTCTGGCCTCTTCCCCAACTCACCCTATTCTTTCTTTTTTCCTTTTGACTGGCTTTCATCCCCACCTAACCTAACTCATTTTTCTTTTTCCCTCATCAACCTCCATCTTCTTCTTTTCCTCTTTGGCGAAATAGGGTCTTATCCTTACGTCCCCTTTCATCCATCCTTTATCTTTTATAGTTAAGTAGCCTACCCCATCGACTAACTCTGTAACTAATACCAACCCTACAACCTCTACAACCAAGTCCCTACACATCTACCTTCGCCCACTTGCTCCCTTGCATGCCAAACCCAACCCATATACATTTCCATCTTCCTCTTCCCTTCCTTTTTACCTTTTAGTTTTCCCATCCATGCATGTGTGTGTGAAAATACATACATGAACACAACATACCCTTCTCTTCTCCTTCTCCCCTTCCTTTATTTTTTCAATCGAGAAACCCAATCAAGTCATTACCAATCCCCTACTCTATTTTCTTCCTCATGTCCATTGTCCCTATCTCCCTTCCCTATCTTCTCCCTTCTCCCTTTTCTTTCCATTCCTTCTTTTAGATAATCATAGCACTTCCTACTCTATTTTTCTTTGTCATTGTAGCTCATCGCCACCGGCATCACCATCCCTATCCCACCCCCCTTAACTATGGTGCCAGATGCCATTATCTTCGGCCTTAGTTAGAGCAATGAGTGCTAAGCCTCCCATCTCCTCCTTCCATTTTCTCCTATCCCTATCATCTCCACCACCCTACACCACATTTCTAATCACCCTCACCACTACAACTGTCCCCTTCTGTTCTCCTCTTTAGTCCCTCCTTCCCTTTCTTTTTCGCCTCACCCACCTAAATCAACACCACCTCAATCTAGCACTATTAGCCTCCTCCCAGCCTTTCCTATCTCCTGTAACCCACCACCACTACCCTACCGTCACTAAATAGCTCCAACTCCACCACCTCCATTAGCAAGACCCACCAGCTCCTCTCCACTTCCCTATTTCCAGCCAACCTTAACAACTAATTGTCACTACCAACTTCCTTTATCTTCTTTTCTTCCCAAACACCAACCACACCACTCCCTTATCATTGACTGCCAACTATCACCACCAACATAAACACCAACCATCACCACCTCCCTAACCACCACTATCACCATCACCCTAACCGCTACTATCACCACCACCTTAACCGCAACCACCACCACCCCCTTAACCACTGACATTTGTTGTGTCTGCCACTAGAAAACCATCGTGCACTACCCTAATCAAGCCTTCCACTTTTTAGTTATCTCTATTTTTATTCCTTCTCCTTTACCTTAGTTTACCCTAGATTAATTTCTCTTAAGCTTAATCTTGTGTATTTTGACTTCTAGGTTATATTTGAGTTGTATTAGATGAGGAATTGTAGGTCTTAGGTGCTTAGAGATTGGGGAAATTTTAGTAAGGATACATGTTATAACTTGGCCTTTTATGTGAATGATGTGTAATTTTTTTTGTGGCATCATGCTTGGAATTATTGTATGCAAAATATATGATATATGATTTTGTATGTTAAAAGAAAAAGTAAGAAAGTTTTCTTTGGTAAGTAAATGAAGGATATATTAATGAAAATAGACTACACCCTTCTAGAATACAAGAAAAAAAATAAACTAGGAAGTTTACTAAGCCAATAAATTCCCTATAAGATTTGCAATAGTGAAAAATTCTACTCGTGTCACCATTTCTCAAATTATAGCCTTTATGATTTGAGTGGGGGACTGACTAGTCTGCTAGAAAATTCTTCTATTCCATTCATACCAAAAATGGTAAATTACCGCAGCTGTTAGAGATCTAAAAAATTCTTTGCGAATTCTTGGACCTCCTACTCCTTGAATGACCCATTGAATAATATTCTCCCAAGTGATTAAGCATTGAGTAATTATGGTATTTTGCATAAGTGAGAGTCAAATAGAGCTTGAGAAATCACATTAAAACAAAATATGGGAATGAATCTCATCATGATGTTGACAAAATTCACAAGTCGAGATTGAGTTGAATCCTAGGTGCTGTATTTCGTTTCTTGTGAATAAACTGTCATACATGACAAGCCAAAGAATGAATTGGTGTCTTGGGATAATAAGCCTATTTCAAACAAGATTATACCATGGAACATGAGGTTTTCTTGGTCTCAAAAGGTGAAAGATTTTTGAGGTGCTAAAATTATCTGCATTTTTGCAAATTTTTTAAACATGATCAGGATGAAAAAGAACTTGAAACATAGGCCTTATTTCCATACCCTTCTTAAAGATCCATGAAACATTAGAAGGAGCATTGATGCACCACAAGTCCCAGCCCTTGATGTAATAAGCATGGATCCATCTTATCCAAAGCACCTCTTTCCCTTGAAAAATTGCCCAATGATGCTTTCGAATTGTTGCAGTATTCCACCGATGAAGATTTAAAATGTACAAACCTCCTTCTTCCTTTGGCGCACATATTTTTTCCCAAGCAATAGGACTTTTGTGGGAAGAAATCTTTGCAACCCACAGAAAGGATCAACACATAGCATTAATGTCATGAAGGACTTGTTTAGGCAGCATGAAAAGAAGACTCCAGTAAGCTTGCATTCCCATAAGAATAGAATTTATAAGCCGAAGACGACCAACATAGCTGAGGTTTTTATTCTACCACTAGTTGAGCTTCCTATGAATATTCTCTAGGAGAGGTTTACAGTGCTTATTCCTTAAAGTGGAACCTAATAAAGGAACTCCAAGATATTTAACTAGAAGCTCACCTGAGGGGATGTGTAGGACAAATTATAGGAACACTTTTGTTTTAGCAGCAACATGACCTCCAGAGAAAATATTACTTTTATGGACATTTAGCTTCAACCACAATTGCAGAAAGATAAAATTGAGATTGAGGAACGAAGATGGGCATTCAAATTAGTGGGGATGGTTGCAGGTTGCCAACCCTCTCAGCTCCAAATGGTCTGTTATGTCAAAGAACACTAGACCAAGATTTCAAACCCTCCTCAAGTTTTCCTACATGATTAGGGCTATTTTGTTTTCAGATTTGATAATGAATTGGACTATCAATCGATCTTGAAAATACCCTACTGGTGTTATGGAGTTAGACCTTTACTAATCAAGAAATGGAATCAAAATTAAAGTTTTGACAATGTAGAATGGAAAAAAATGTCTCTATGGATTACCTTGCCTGGACTCCCTGTTACACATTGGTCTGCAGACTCACTTAGTAGGATTGGCACCTGTATTGGAGTCCTTATATGTGCGGACATGGTCACAGCTACAAAAACCAAGGTCTCTTTCCCTAGACTACTTATTGAAGTGGATGTGAGCTTGCCTTTCATTGACTATGTTCGAATTGATCTGCCTAATGGGGATGTTAGGAGACAATCTGTTCACTATGAATGGAGGCCAAAGTTCTGCACTGTGTGACAGAGTTAGCCATGAAATTAATGCTCATTACCAAAAGAAAACAATAGACAAGGAGGCAGGGAAACTTATCCACAAAGTTTGGAAAATTAAAAGACCGCAGCCTGCACAGCCTACACCAGAACAACATATATTACTTGCACATGATCATAAACCTAATGAGGATCAAATTCTTGATAACACAAGATAGACCATGGACATAAATGCAGGTTCTTCTTATGCTTACACTAATGATGATATCCTTAACCTGTGTGACCCAAACCATGCTGAACCTCTCTTAAACAGAATTGAAAATAAGAAGGGAAAAGGGATTCTTCTTAAGTCTGGGGGAGATAGTAGATAGGCTGCTACTATCCCTTTCCCACCCATCTCATGGCTATTGCAGTATGGAACATCAGGGGTTTGAATAATCCCCTGAAGTAGAAATTAGTGAATAAGTATATTAGAAATAATAATTTTCATATAGTATCTTGAAACTAGAGTAAAGGAGAAAAACATGCCTGCAGTCTTGAAGTATATTGATAAGCAATTTTCTATCAGTCATAACTACTCTGCCTATTATAATGGCCGTATATGGATTCTTTGGAGAGCTAACCTCTTGTAGATCTGGATCATTGATGTGTTTGAGCAAGTCATTCATTGCTATGTTGAGAGGATTGATGGAATCTTCTACTACCTATCTGTAGTCTATGCTTAGAACACAGGAGGTGCTAGGAAATTTTTATGGTCCTAGCTTCAAAACTTCCATGCTATTAATAAAATAAGCTTTATGATTGGTGACTTTAATGTCATTATTTCTGATCAAGAAAAAATTGGAGGCATTACTCATGCTGGTGATAAGGAAGACTTTGCTTACTGCCTTTTCACTTGTGGCTTAGGAAAGCTGCCAACCTCAGGCCCTTCTTCCACCTTCACCAATAATCAGATTGTTCATGCTAGGGTCTGCTGTAAACTTGACAGAGCTTTGGGAGATCATGAATGGTTGGAATAGTTTAACCATGTCTGAGTTGAGGTAATTGAAGATCGCCTCTCTGACCATTGCAGACTTCATTTAAAAACCCAGCAGCCTATTAATAATCCCTTTAAGTTTTTCAACTTCTGGACTTCTTCTCCTCATTTTCTGCCTTATGTAACTCAGGCCTAGAGTACACCTATTTTTGGATCTAAATAATACATCCTGGTTTCAAAACTCAATATTTTAAAAAAAGTCCTAAAATAGCTAAACTATGACCATTTTGGAAACCTTCAGCATAAAGTTTCTCAAGCCAAAGAAGAATGGCTTGACTATAATCAAGCCCTCCAAGCTTCTACAAATAATAATGACTTGCAGCTTCAAGAGAGAACTCTGAGGGATAAATGGTGGTAGCAAATTAGGTTTGAGGAGCATTTCTTGAAATAAAAATCAAGAATCCATCATATCAAGTTAGGGGATGAAAATAATGCATTCTTCCATGCTAGGATCAAGGAGAGACAAAGATCAAACAATATTGCTTCTTTAGTTGATAGCTCAGGGAAAAAGCTAACTTCTCACATAATTATTCTTGCTGAGATCAAAAATTTCTACTTAGACTTACTGGGCTCCTCAGCAAGCACCCTCCAAATGATTCATCCTGATGTCATCAAGCAAGGGCCAATTCTCAATGCAAATCAGATATCCTTTCTTTCAGCCCAAGTGACTACAGATGAAATTAAAAATGCTATGTTTAGAATGGGGGATAATAAAGCTCCTAGACCTGATGGTTTCAATGCTCACTTCTATAAATCCACTTGGAAAATTATTGGAGAGGATTTCACTGCTGTTGTAAATCATTTTTGGGACATTGGCTACCTGCGAAGAGCCTTAAATATTACATCCCTGCATCTAATCCCAAAGAAATCCTCCCCACTACCATAAATGATTATAGACCTATTTCTTGCTGCAATGTTACATATAAAATTATCTCTTCATTCTCACAAAGAGGTTGCAAAGCATCCTTCCCTCTCTTGTTCATGGTTCTCAAACAGCTTTTGTGGAGGGTAGGTGGATTGAGGAAAATGTGCTGCTAGCTAAAGAACTTCTTAGGAAATACAACAGGAAGAATATCAGCCCAAGGATGATGCTTAAAGTGGACTTAAAGAAGGCTTTTGATATAGTAGAATGGAGTTTTATTCAACATCTTCTTCTTGCTATGGGGTTTCCCAGTAATTTTGCCCATATGATTATATAGTGTGTCTCAACCACTAAATTCTCTATTGTCTTCAATGGAAGCCTTTGCGATCCCTTTAATGGTGATAGGGGACTAAGACAAGGTGACCCCTTGTCTCCATACCTTTTTATGCTAACTTTGGAATACCTTTCTCGAATGCTTCAATATATATGGGCTGGAAAAACCTTCAAAGGTCATCCTAATTGCAAGTTAACTAAAATTAGAAACCTTTGCTTTGTTGATGATCTCTTAATATTCTACAAAGGTCACCTGCAATCTGTCAATAATATCAAGGGAGTCTTGAACACCTTCTACCTTACCTCAGTAATGTAAGCAAACTCTGAGAAAATTAGTGTATTTTTTGGTGGTGTAAATAACTGCACTAAATCTCAGGTCCTACGTGCATTAAACTTCAATGAAGGAGTGTTTTCAGTCAAGTACTTGGGTATTCCTCTAAACCCAAGATCTTTAAAGATTTCTCACTTCTAACCCCTTATTGACAATATCTCTCGAAGACTTAAATCCCGGACAACCAAGCTTTTAAGTTATGCTAGAAGAATGTAATTGCTCAAATCTGTCATATTTGGTATTGAAAATTTTTGGATGCAAATATTTTTCTTGCCAAAGGTTGTTATCCACCATATTGATAGTCTCTGTAGAGATTTTCTCTAGAATAACATGGATTCCCAAAGGCACAACAATCCCATTGCTTGGTCAAAAGTCTGCACTCCCAAACAGGAAGGTGGTCTAGGCTTAAAATAGCTCTCTCATTGGAATTTAGCATGTATGGCCAAATACCTATGGAAACTCATTTAATCAAAAGAAAGCTTATGGGTCAAGTGGATACATGGAAGATATATTAGAGGAAAAGATAAACGGCTCATAGAAGAGAATGTAGACCACTCTTGGACTTTTAAGAAACTCCTAAAAGTTAGAGAACAAATCAAAGCTTATTATACCAAATGGTGTTATTCTGGAAAATACAGTACCAAGTAGGTATATCAACAAATTAGGACCTCTATGCCTAAAGTTGAATGGAAATCTTTTATATGGAATCACTGTGGTCCTGAAAACACAAGTTCTTTACATGGATGCTGTGCCATAATGCCCTCCCCCTGAAATCAAAGCTTTTCAAATGGGGAATCACTACTGATAATATTTGTGAAGTCTGAAGAAGCAATGAGGAGGATATAGATCATATCTTCTTATACTGTCATGAAGCAAAAATCCTATGGAACTTTATCCTAAGATGGATACATTTGGTAAGAAATACTAATGATTCGCTAAGCTGTAGGACCTGGTTAATCAGGAAAACCAAGGGGGAAAAGAAAGAAATTGCTTGGAGAGCCATATTCAATGCCATCCTCTACCACATTTGGATCAATTGCAACAAGGTGACATTCCATCTTATGCAAAGGAATCCTACGGCCATTATCAAGTAGATTATCTCTAAAACATTTATTAGCTTCAATGATCCTAGGAATATTCATGTTACAAAGTACCTAAAAAGCCTTGATAGATGGATTGTATGAGTTTTAGGGGTATGCCCCTTTGATTTTGTAGTTGAAATGTTTTGTACTTCTTTCCTTTGGTAATAAAACCTTAATTAATTACCAAAAAAAAAAGAAGGCCATCAGCAAACATTTAATTGGTTAGCTTCACCTTTATACATTTAGGATGGGCTTTGAACTTTGTATTGGTCCATAAATTCAGAAGAGGTCGATGAAGATACTCCATAAAAATAACAAATAAGTATGGGGAAAGAGGTTCTCCTTGTCTCACACCTTGTTTAGCCTTGAAAGGTAACAAAAGAGTGACATTGATCTTTAATGAATAACTGATTGAGGACACACAAGTCATGATAAGCATAATAATATGTGGAGGAAAATGTAAAGCAAGTAGCATGTTCTCCAAGAAGCCCCAATTCACTGTGTCATAAGCCTTTTTCATATCAATTTTTATCATGTACCTTGGGGATAGGTTATGATTATTGTATCCTTTAACAAATTCAGTAGCAAGAAGGATATTCTGGCCAATTGCTCTCCCCTTAATAAATCCTGACTGAGATCCTCCAATAATAGATGTCATAATAGGTTGCAACTTGGAGGTGAGAACTTTAGCAATAATCTTGTAAAGCACATTAGCACAAGCAATAGGCCTATAGTCTCTTGGTTTATCTACAGTTGGAAATTTAGGAAGGAGATTAAGTGAAGTAACATTTAGGCTATGAGGCAAATACCCTGTACTGAAAAATTCATAGACACATTTCCAAATGTCTTCACCAATCACATCCTAAGTAGATTTGTAGAAGTAGGGATTAAAACCATAAAGACTAGGGGACTTGTCAGAGTGCATTGAAAATACAACTTGATTAACTTCCTCCTTTGTAACAAGCCTTAGGAAATGGTGTTGATGCATAACAAAAATTTTAGGACCTTGGTTAATTATATCAGGGAGAATCTGACTTGAAAACTCATCAGTCTTAGTTAAAAGATCATGGAAGAAATTAGTAAGGATGGTTTGGATAGTGTGAGGATCATACTGCATGTTCCTTGCATTATCTCTGATGATTCTTTCCTAGTTTTTATGATTCCTTCCTTTGAGAATGTTATGGAAATATTTGGTGTTGCTATCCCCCAGATTTAACCAAGAAACATGGGCTTTTTTCTTGAGAAAAATTTCCTCACACTTAGAAAGATGAGAATAGAGAACCTGTTGAGTCTTCTCTTGCTAAATTAACTCTTTATCCATAGAGGAACAAGACAAATGTTTCCGAATGGTAGAAATATTATAGCTAGCTTGCTCCACCTTTACGGAGATATGGTCATAACGCCTTTTTTTTCAGAAGTTTTAGAGGTTGCTTCAAGGCCTTTAGCTTAGCCATACTTGTTGAGATAGGCTTGCCGAGATAATTCTTCGACCAATATTCTTTAACAATAGGAAGGAAATCAACATTAAGAGTCCAAGATTGAAGAAACAAAAAGGTTTAGGTCCAGAACTAAGAGGCTAAGAAATGGTTAAAACCATGGAGGCATGATCAAATATTAGAGGTGATTGAAATCTTAAAGAAGATAAGGGAAATCTATCAAGCCAAAGATGTTTACCTATGACTCTATCCAATTTGTAATAGATTCTATTAGGACCCTCTTGTCTGGTGCACCAATTAAAGAAAACACTATTATACATAATATCATAGAGATAGAGAGAATAACAAAATGTTTGAAATCATCAACATCCTGATCATTCATTGGCTTGCCCTGCAATTTTTTATTCTGGTTAAGAATGATCTTGAAGTCTCCCAACACAAATCAGGGAAGGGATTTTTGATTATTACTCAATCACCAATCCCAAAGCACTTTCCTTGCATCTCCAGTATTCAATCCATAGATAATACTCAATTTAAATTTGATATCCTTTTGAATATTAATGACAATAGAAGAAGTACCTTGATCAGATTGGGTGATAGCATCAATGTTCTAAGAATTAGAATCCCATCCCATCCAGACTTGACCATAATGATGACTAGAGCCGGCAAAAGTTGACCCGACCCGAAAAATCCGATGAATACCAACTCGATCTGCCCGAAATCCGATCCGATTTTATCCGAGTAATTAAAAGCCCGAAACCTATCCGACCCGATCCGATACATATCCGATATCCGATATAACCTAAGAAATCATAAGCCCGAAATAAACCCGACCCGACCCGCTATTTACCAGAAACCCGATATAACCCAAAAAACTATAAATCCGAAATGACCTGACCCAATCCATTATTTATCCAAAATATGATATTATCCGAAAAGCTATAAATCTATAAAGATTAAACTTGGTACTACCCAAAAATTAATATTAATCCATAACACAAAATTTTTAAAACTTCATAAAACATGAAATAATATAGATGTGCAACTATTCCATACTAACACTTACATCAAAGTCTATAAACATTATACTTTTAGAAAATTTATATCACTTATGTATATACAAATACAATATCCATTGATACCAATAGAAATAAAAGTAGAGAAAGAAAAAGAAAAACTCTACTATGCCATCTAAATATTAGTTCACTTCCATTATTCCATCTAGTATCATAAGATAACAACAGTGCAACCTTGAACACTATATGTTAGTATCTATACGGCCATACCTTGCAATATAGCACCTACAACATCATAGGAAGTAGGAAAAATCTAGAGTGAGAATGTTAGTTATTCATTATAAAAATTGAAGATTAATATTTTTTATTACATCAACAGTGTTAAATAGTAAGAAGTTAATATTAGTTGGTCTTTTGTCAATAATAATCATTATTACTTACTTTATCTAATTTTTGTCTTATTTAGCTTGATATGATCTAATCAAAATATATAATAAAAAAACTAATATGTTGTTATTATTATTTTTTCCATAATTGATATTCATTGATTACTATTATTATTGTTATCATTATTTTTGTATTATTATTATTATTATTATTATTATTATTATTATTATTATTATTAAAATTATGATGATAGGATGTGATCAATCTCTTTTAAAAATAATATGAGAAGTACAACCTTAGAAGTCTTCATTTGTTATCAATTATCAATGACTATTATAAGTTAATATCATGTAAGGAGCGTATAAGATATAAATATAATATAAACTTAAAATAATACTCAAACTCAATATGACCAAGCTAATAATGGAGTTGAATTATATGTTATACCTTAACATAAAAAGAAAAGCGCACGATACGATTTGAAAACTTTTAAATTTGAAACGTTAGATACATCTCCAAAGATAAAATAATGACAAAAAATTCTAAGGCCCCAAAACAATTAATATAACAATTCACTTTTAATTGAATAAAATAAATTAAAATAAATGATCTCAAAATAATTAGCTTTTAATAATATCTTGGAATAAAAAGAAAGAAAGAAAATGACACAAGCATGACTCAAATATGAAATGACATAAATCCAATCTAAATTCAACTCGAAAATATTATAATTCAAACTCAACCGAGCCCGATCTGAACCCGAACCAAAATTAGAACAACTCAAATTTACCCGAATCCGAGTCCATCCGATCTCAATCAGACCCGACCCGAGAGCTTAGAATGACCCGAGATTATCCGATACTGAGTTGATCCGAATCAAACCCGACCCAGCCCGACCCGATAAAATGATCCGAAATTATCCAAAACTGATATGACCCGATTATCATATTATCCGATCCGATAGTGACCTGACCCGCCCGATTGCCAGCTCTAATGATGACTTGCATAATTATGACACCATAACCAGTCTTTAGGAAACTTATTAACTACAGTAGGAGCCTTATCTTCCTTTATTTTTGTTTCTACTAATCGAACTAAAGATAATTTATTACTTCTCATCCAATGATGAATGAGTTTTTGTTTTTGGGGGTCATTCATCCCCCTAACATTCCAGCAGCCTAAATTCATTAGAGATAAATATCAAACTCAGGGAGATATAGTTCTCTTCCCATTGATCACTATAAACTATGGATATTGAATTGCTCCCTGTAAGTTATCATGTTGATTTATAGCATGTGAACCAACTTGATAAGATGATGAATCAGCAGCTATAGTGACATTTGGTGTAATAGGGGGGTGTGAGTTGTAGTAGTAACTGGTTATGTTGAGTTATACTGAGCAGCTGATTGGTTTGCATCAGTGTCTTCCATGGGAATCTATCTTTTATCATTTACCACCCTCCAAACCTTCTCATGTTTAGCATTAGGAAACCTAATATTGGTCTTTTTACTCATTGAAGGATAGTGTGTTGTCAAGTGACCAACTTGGTGGAAAACTAAACATAAGGAAGGTCTCCATTCATGCTCAATTTTTTGATGAAAAATCGAACCATCTGGTAGTTTAATTGGAATTGAATCTGGCAGAATCTTTTGAACATCAACTTCTACTAATAATTTGGCATATGAAATTATTTCTTTTGCAGTAGTAACTTTATCAATCCATAAAGGCCTACCCACACAACTACATATCCTTCCCAGGGAATCAGGAGACCAGTATCCAAGAGGAAGGTTTAGTAATTTGATCTATGTGTGGAGAAATTGGAAGTCACTTGGTGGGAATCTAAAATTAGGATGCTAAGACTTCAAGATTAAAGGCTTATTCATAAAGGTCCAATGTACAGTCTAAAGAATAGCATTATAGTCTTCTTTTATTTCAAATTGAAATAGAAAAAATTCTGCATCATGTAGCATAATTTTGGGCATCTTGATATGGTTCCAATGACAATGAATGAAATTAGTCATGTGCAGGAAAGATGGTTTCATTCCAAACACTACACCTATAATAGAATTATCCCAATACTTCGATTCCTTGATCACTTCATCTTGTTGAAGTCCAGCCATTAATTATCCTTGATGAATTGAAGGTGGAATGTATGATAAAGGAGTCAAATGATCCGGTCTGTGATTCATCATGATTCTGTCTCTCCAGGACATACCCTCCTCAATAAGATTATTTTGACCACCAGAATTCATTTTCTTGGTTGAAGGTGATCCTTCACTGAATAAGGATGATTGAAATTATGGGAGATCAATTCCAATATGGGCGGGCACATCAAAATTAATGGGGTTATTATCGATTGTAGTTTGATGAACTTGAACCCTCGAAAGATCCTCAACAATTTTATTAGTTTCAATTGACGAATGAAATTCTTGACCCCCCGAAAGATTCTTTGCAATCTTAGGGCTTGAGACATACATCGAAGGGGAGATCTCCTCAACAAGATCATTTGGTCCGATTGGTAAAGGCTCTAGAGACTGATGCTTGACCACCAGAGGCGATTTATGGCAAGCCATAGCAGTGTGTGACTGGAGATTGCCCCTGCGCTGTTTAAGCATAGTAGCCGGTGGGAGAAACTTTTCCTTTTAAGTCCCAGGGACTAATTATAAATAAAAAAAAAAGTAAGAAAGTTGTGAAAGTATGTGTTTGTGTATATTGTTGGTTGAAATGAATCATGAGGTGTATTATTTTTATATAGTTGTAACTATGTGTTTCAATGATGATAGAATGTATTAGAGGCTAAAGAATCATTCATATTAGGGCTCGTGAGATTTTTGTGGAAAATGGGTATTTTAGTTGTCCTAATGGTATATTTATCAATGTAGGTTAAAAATGAAATATTGGGCGTTTTAATGAGATAATTAGTTCAAAATATATTAAGTACATTATGTGGAATGTATTGAGAAAATATGAATGGTTTAAATCTAAAATTGAGAAAAATGGCTTTGAGTGGAAATAGTAACCCTAGGGGAAAAATTATTACCATATGTGTGAATTGTTGGATTTTGACCTCAATTTTCGAATATGCTGTTAATATTGGTAGTTTAGGAAATATAAAATTTGGTAGTCATATGATTCTCACGAAAAAGTTATGATTACTTTATGAAAGTAGGGTTTTATGGGAAAACATAAATAGTAACCCCAATGGTAAGCTATTATTGTATATGTAAGATCTGAAGTTGGACCTTGATTTTTATATATGATGTCAATAATAATATTTTGAGAATTTATATTAAATTTGGTGGTTACATGCATATTAGGAAGTATTATGATTAAATTGTGAAATTAGAATTTTGTAAAAAATGTGAATAATAACCTAAAGGTAGTATATTATAGTATGTGTAATACATTAGAGTTCAACCTTGACTTTTGTGTATGTTTTCAATAAAATTATTTTTAAGGATGGGTATTGAATTTGGTGACAAAATGATTATTGGAGGAGAAGTCATGCTAAACTTGTGAAATTAGGGATTCTTATTGCAATATAACTTATCCTTGGGAGGATATATTAGGATATATGGCTTGCATATCTCTATGTGTGTTTTCTTGATGATATTTAAATAAATAAACATGAATAATATATTAATCATTTTTAGTGAAAGATTATATGAGTCAAAATAATATATTAATCATAATGATCGATTGTACCCATCTATTCCACCGCACAAGAAGAATGGTCATGAACTTTATGCCCTAGGGTTGTATTATGAATATCATTCTAAAAATTGGTAATATTGGAGTTCTTGAATTCAAACAAAAAAAAATAATTAGAAAGAATATAATCATCGATGAGATATTAATAATTTAAAGTGAGAGATCAGGTGAGTTATGACCTGTTATAGTGGTCTGTTCTACCCGATGAGAATAGTGGCCAAGGGAACTTTACCATGGGGTTGTATATTATTGAAAATGTTCCATTGAATGAGAATAGTGTTCAAGAGATTATTTCCATAGGGTTTCATGTTATTAGTACCATTCTACCAGCTGAAAGTGGTGGATAAGAGCTTATTACCCTAAGTTTATATTGATATAGTTCTATCAGTTGAGAATAGTGGGGTCCATGAACTCAACATGAAATGAATATTTGAATTGATTGTAATTAATGATAAGATATTAATATTTAAAGTGAGAGACTACATGAATAGGACCTATTATACTTATCTGTTCCACTAGAAAAGAATAGTGGCCAGAAGTGTTTTTCTCTATAGTTGTATATTATTGATACTATTCTATCTGTTGAGAATAGTATGGTCACTAAACCCAATGGGTTTAATACTGTGGGTATTGATCATACCATTATTATTATAAGGCCTAGAAATCAATAAATAAGTTGGTATCATTATGTTATTCAATATGCACATTTATCTCATATGTAATCTTATGACTTTGTATGACCTTTTTTTACTATATTGTTACTTTATTCAATATATAACATATTAATCATCATCCTTTTTATGGGTTCTGCTTATTGCCATGAGTAGAGGACCCAAAGCTTTTGTAGGTTTATGAGGATCCCTTAGACAATAATGTTGCTTTTGATTCTCTTGTTGGGGAAGAGTGTTGAATCTATCTTTGTGATATGGGCTATAGTTTAGGTTATCTAGTTAACACTTTGCACTCGGATACCTCTTGGAACTCTTAGTTCCCAACTTATCTCTTTATGCCATTTGCCTTTTACAAGTGGAGTATTTCTCCACAAAAATTGTTTAATGTTATGAAACATATTTCTTTCTCTCTTTTATTATGTTTGAACATTTAACTATTTTATATTGTATTTGACGTAAGGATGGCATGTTAAACAAGATACTAATCAAGTATGTTGGTGACAGTCAATCACTTTCTTTTTTGTTTTCGTTTAAGCAAATTTTTTAGTCCTAAAATTTGGGGGTGTTATATTACATTTTCAATAGAGTTATTAAATTTACCAAATTTTCTAAAATGTTAAAGAAAAAAATGGACTAAATAAGGTTAGGGATGTTGATAAATTTACCAATGTTAATTATTACTCCGTAAACTATCCTTTATTTACAGTTTGGGTATATTCTTGAGGAAATAAGCCCACTGTAGGTTGTTCCAAAAGTGTAGTGGCCAAGAAAACTCTTAAATTCTTACCCCTAGCTTGAATCCATTTTCCCCTACCTTAGTAAAAGAGCCCTCCCATTCTTCTCAGTAATTGCCCCTAGAAGATGGAAACTATGGTCGAATCCTTTTTTAAAAGAATCCATAATGTCTTCCATTCCAGATAATAATAAAGAGAAGATTATGCTTCATGGGGAGAATATTGACAAAGAGCGAGTAGAGAAATGGGTTAAGGTTCTTGTGGAAGGAACCACTATACCTTTTCATCAGGCTAGGGAAAGCATGAGTATCCAAACATCGGACGGTAGTTGTTCTACCCAATATGCTAATATACTAAAAGGTTCTAATGGAGCGTTTCCTTAATTCAATAAATTTCCTTAGAGGAAAAATTTTCTTTAAGAGGAGACTAAATGTTTTTTGGAGGATGATGGATCCTCCCAATCTTTACCTAAATAGTACTCATTCTTCAATTGCCATCTAGATGACTCCATAAGTCTTGAGATTACTGAAGTTGTAATGCTGCATGAAGATAAAAAGATTATTGAAGGTTTAATGATAGCTACTTTGCTAAGGGCTAACACGAACCTAAGTTTTCATGTGCATATCAAATTCTTATTTCACATCTAAGTAGTTACATTAATTAATACTTTATTCTAGTTAAACATATACTTCCTATCTACAACAATTAATCATAAGAAAAAAGATTTTAATCATTTATCTCATTGTTTCAGACATTTTTAATGGATATAAAGTGAATACAATGATCTTGAAAAATCTCATTCAACCTAGATGGTGGAGAAGGAATTCTTTCAAGATAAAGTCTCTTAATTGAAGATTGAGAAAAATAAACTAAAATCTTTTGTCCTTGATGGATATTTTTTTTCTAAGCTCAAGTTTTATCTTGGAATATCATTTAGAAAGGTTGAAGCAATCAAAAAAGGTTGAAATGGAGCTATTGAAAGAGAATAATATCCTCTTGGAAGATGATCTCTACAAAGATATAGTCATAATCGACGAATTGATCACTAAGAATAAGAAATAGGTTGCAGATACGAAGAAGGTCTAGTAGTATTCCAATAGACTAAGGGCTTCTTAGCAAGAGGACAAACTTTTCCATGCTAAAGTAGTTGAACATCTTGATGAGATTGAATGGCTACACAAATAAATCATAGGTAAATAATCCCTAACTATCATGGAAATAAAGATCCTTTAGGAATAATTGTCTAGCGCAAGTGTCAAACAAGCAATTGAGGCATAGATGATCATATAAGTAAAGCAATTGTTGATGCCAAAGTAAAGCATGTTAGTGAATTTTTGGAAAAGTGTTGATTAGGTGAATAATTTGTCCATAATGAGAAACAAAGTCAATAGAAGAGGTATGATTATGGTGCTTCTATTGCATATACACAGTTTAAAGTTTTAGCTTATCATCATCAACTATGCAAATACGATGGTCATTTATACAAGGATGTAAATTTAGAGAATGTTATTTTTCTTAAAGGATTAGAGGAGGTTAAGGGTGATGGTGAAGATGAAGATAATTCTTAAGGGATTACTCCTCCATTTTTTTAACATAATTTATACATATCCTCCACATATATGACATGATCATCTCCTTTTCTTGGCACACCATATTAAGAAGACCAAAACATGAATATAAGAAAGCTAATGTCAAAATACTAAAGTAAGGAAGGTTATCTTCTTAAAATTTTGTGATGAGGAATATGATCCATATGCCACACACCTCATAATTTTATTTTACTTTGGTGGTTTCTAACCAAAGTACAGTTAGATTTGGTCACTATTTGAAATGCCCTGAAAAGTTCTAATTTTAAATAGTATATTTAAATGAAATTTATTATGATAGTTAATTAAATATAAATTATTTGATTAAAATAAAAGGAAATTAATTAGGACAAATTAAGAAGAAACTTGTTACTATTTTTAATTAGGAGAAATTTGGGTATTTTAGCTAGTTAAGGATTTTATTTTAGAAATTTACAAAATAAATTATTTTATTTAAAATAAGGAGGATAAAATAGTTCCAAATTAATATTAATTTTATAAATAATTTAATGGAACAAAATTAGGGTGTTTTGCTAATTAAAATGGAATTTATGGAAAATATTTTAAAAACCCAAAACTAGCCTAAAAAGGGAATTTAAAATTTTTTTGTTAAATAAATATTTTATATTAAATACCCAAAATATTCTAATTTATTTATTTAAACCCAAAACCTTATTTTCTTCCTTTTTCCTTTTTCCTCTTTCTTTTTTTCTTTTCTCCTTTTCTTTCTTTTCTTTCTTCCTCTTTTTTTTCGCCGATTGGGCCAGGCGCGGCCCAATCCTCTTTCCTTTTTCTTCCTTTCTTCTCCCGCGGCCTAGGGGCGCTGGCCTTCTCCCTGCATGCGCCCAGACGCAGCGTTTTGGGCGATTGTATGTCGAGACGCTGCGTCTCATTAAGTGAGGGCTTAACCAGCGCGCGACCCACCCGGTTCTTCCCTTTTCTTTTCCTTCCTCGGCCGACCGGCCGACCTTCTTTCTTCTTCCTTCTCCCTCCGTCTTCCCCCGACGCTGCAACGAAACCTTCGACCTCATCAATGGCCTATTTGGCTACGGTGATTAATACTGGTCGTTTCTTGCCTCATTGTCTTCCTCTTAACTCCAGGAGTAATTCGGCATAATTATTGGACGTTAAATCTCACTCGTTTCTTCTCCTCAGCCTCGCAAAATTACGAAGCAACCCAAACGATGGCCGATCAATTACTGCCACCAGCCACCCAAATTCTTACACTTATTACCTCCTTGTCGAGCTTCAACACCCTATTATCCCATCCACCATCTATATATAGCCTAGTTGTAGGAGTTTTTGGAGTTTTTCTCCTCCGAAAACCCTAAGCAGGGGCTAGCCGCCACCATGACTTCAGACGCTTCCCCTGCTGCTTATATTCAACCTCCACGCCACCGCAGCATTCTAATTTCTTCCCCGAAAATTTCTTTAGATAACTAAACCATTTTTAACCTTCGATTCCTCTTGTGTAGGCCTCCATAGTCGTGCCAAGTTTGCTTTTCACCTCGTCAGAATTTTCACCCAGAAAACCTTAAGCCGCCGTCCTCCGCTGTTTCCGCCACTTTTACTGCCCTCTGAACCACCCAAAAACTCTCTCTAATCCTCCTCTACCGAATCAAAACCTTATTTTAAATTTTTCCCCTGCTCCTTCTCTCTTTTTCTTCATCTTTTTCCTTTTAGATCATTTTTCCTGCCAGCTTCGTGAACCACCGTCGGTGCCGCCCATTCCTGCCGACTCAAGGTGAAATCCTAGACCTCCTTAGACATTTTTTACTATTTATTGTAAATTATTCCATTTTTATTTTATTTATTGGTAACTATTTGAATATAATAATAATTTTCTTGCTATTAATAATATTATTATTTGATATAAAATTTATGCAGAGTGGAGAATGCTAATAAAATAATTTTATTGTTAGTTCCAAATTTTAAGATATTAATTGAATTATTATATGATTATTATCATTTTTCTTATTATTATTAATATTATAATTATTAGAATAATTATTATTAACATTTTATTTATTATTCTGGAAAATCTTAGGCCCTAATTTTGTATTAACATTCGCACTTATGTATTTTAGTATTATTATTCCTATTGTTCTTATAACCATTAATAATAATATTATCATTATCTTTATTATTTCAATATTATTATATATGTTATTAATTTTATTATTAATATTAATAAATAGTAGGTCATTAGTTATAAGTAGGGTCGAAACCCCACTTTAAATTTAAAGCTTATATATTATTGTTATTGTTATTATTATTATTATTATTATTATTATTATTATTATTATTATTATTATTGATATTATCTTTATTTATAATATTTAGTTATTATAAAATTATTATTATTATTATTATTATTATTATTATTATCTTTACTCATATTATTTTGGTGAAGGGCAGAAACCCTTATATCACCTTTTTTATTTTGAACTGCCTTAGTTTTATTATTAATATTCTACTAGTATTTTGTAGAGTCAATTCTAATATAATAATTTTTAATTAAAAAAAATAAGGTCGTGGGATAAGTTAGAAATGATAGCATTCTTAAGTGAAAACCTAATCCTAGTATTTTTCCCATAGTAGGTGAGCCTAACCAAAGCCCTCAAGTGGTATAGGAACTTGCTACAAGACCGGCGACATTTTAGGTAAGGGGTGCTAAGGCCATTTGTGTTATATATGATTTATATGCCATGCATGCCTTGTGATATGATCTATCATGTATTTCATATAACTATTATGTAATTGTTATGAATGCAGCATGTATGGAAGTTGAGGTGTGTTTTCGTTAAATGATTGTGGCATGAGAATGATGTGTATAAATATATTATTAATACGATGTGATATGGCTCGAGACATGCATGATGGACTTACAAAATAATATTGGGGAGTTCATGGGAGTTGGATTTTTGCATGGAATGAATATATTGTACGGTGTTAAGGTTTTGCATGGGTTGTACGGTGTTAGGGTTTTGTATGAGTTGCATGATGCTTGGGTTTTGCATGGTGGTACTACTATTACATGAAGTTAAGATTTGCATGGGCGTAGGGTTTATGTGACGTTAGGGTTTGCATGGGCGTAGGGTTTTCATGAAGTTAGGGTTTACGTGACGTTAGGGTTTGCATGGGCGTAGGGTTTACATGAAGTTAAGATTTGTATGGGCGTAGGGTTTACATGAAGTTAGGGTTTGCATGGGAGCAGGGTTTACATGAAGCTAGGGTTTGCATAGAGTAGGGCTTAGGTGGAGTTAGAGTTCTCATGAGAGTTAGGGAAGGTCAGGATTAATGTTAATGGTGGTGGTTGACTAGGATTGGAAGATGAGGAAAGTAGAAGCCAGTCATGTGTGTATGAGTCAAACTTGTGAATAATATACTTAAGATACTATTCACTTAAAGAGGAAGATATTGAGACGGGACTAGCCGATCCACCGATCAGGAATAGTGGTTAGGGTTTTACCCTATGTGCAACCGATCCACCGGTTAAAATAGTGGTTAGGGTTTTACCCTATTGTGACCGATCCACCGGTAATAATAGTGGTTAGGACATGATGTCCTATTGTGACCGGCCCACCGGTTATAATAGTGGGGGTTCCTGATCTCAATGAAAATATACCAAAGTTTTGTTAAGGTAATTAAAAGACATTAATTACCTACAGTGGAACATCATGTGAGCCGGAGCCGAGCCGATCCATCGGTTAGGAATAGTGGTTAGGGTTTCTACCCTATATGTGTGAGCGATCCACCGGTAATAATAGTGTTTAGGGCATGATGCCCTATGTGTGACCGGCCCACCGGTTATAATAGTGGGGTGCTCCTGTGCTCGCATGGAATTGATAAAAAGGCATGGTATGAAATGAGATCTAATCAGAGATTAAATAAGTAATAAATCCAGACTATGAATGGGCCCTTGTACTTTTATCTGGTTGATCCTATGTACTTATCATTGTGCTCCTCTATGTCTGCATGATTTATATGTTATGTGTTGGCCTTAGTGCTCGGTTACCTTACTCAGTACGTAGCGTAATGATCACCCGTTTCATGGGTGCTGCTCATTCCAACGAGTAGAAGGCCCATCTGATTTCCTGCAGGTAGGAGATATGTATTATGATGCTATAGATGTCTATGGGACATCAAGTGGGGACAAGTGATGATCGGGCTGGATTGATTATCAGAGTGACGTGGTCGGCCTTCCTTTAAATTATTATTACTATCTTATCTATTTATAAATAGTACTTTCGAAACTACTTCATTATTGTAGTTATTTCTCTTTCCTGAAAAACTACCCTCATATTCGAAATTGAATAAAGACTTGTGTGTACCTGATTTCCGTATCTTTGAATTTGAATTATCCATTAATGCTTACTGAGTTGTTTCTTTAGCCTTAGCACTTAGTATTGGAACGGTAGGAGTGAACCGGTCTGGTACTAAGTGTGGCGGTAACATTTTCAGAATTTACGGTTTAAGTTATAAGTAAAAAAAATATATATGTAAATTTTGGGGTGTTACACTATTGGTCGATCAAATTGAATAAACCAACTCGACCCCTTAGCTTAGGCTCACTCGCCACAAAACAATTTTGGGGAATGCACCATGACAGCCTTAGCTTAGCTAAGCTAGTATGTTTCTAGGTATATAAATGACTAACTAACCTTGATACATCGACTAAGGGCACTGTAATACCCCATATTTTTTAAATCAAAATTTATTAAGTTTAATGATTTTATTAGTGTAATTTGATGTAAACATTTAATTATTTTAATTTTGATTCATTTTATGGATTTATCGACGATTTTGAATTCATATTTGAATTTAATTAATCGTTATCATTGCGGACCATTCTAGATAAATTCGTTCACGACTATGATTTTATTATATTCTTATGATTTCGATTTTCAGTTAAAAATATGTAATCCCATTTTTTCTCGTATTTTGATTTTTAATATTTTGGATTCATTTTCGATTATAACTTCGTCGTGTGATTACAACTTTATTTTGGGGTTATATTTTGTTAACGAAATATATTATTTAAATTATAGAATTTCTATTTAAAAAGTTAAATTTATTCTAATGATTTTATCCGTAGAAAATATTTTTGACTTTACATTTATTCATTTATGGAAATCATTAATATTTTCAGGAAGTTTTAAATTAAAAAATTTTCGGAGCTTATTTAGGAATTTCTTTTCGAAATTAGTTTCCTTCCGTTTTACACTTTTTAGTTTGCGAAAATTGGTTTAAGAAATTATTTAAATTAGTCTCGGTTTATTAGAATTTGACCTAAATATTTTCTTATATGTTTTTAAATATTATTTCGGGGTCTTATAATGTATTTTCGTAAATAATATATATATTTGCGTTCGTTGGTAAATTCTTCCGAAAATGTTTATGAAATTCTTTATATAGCTCTTTTATTAATTTTAAGCCTTTGGATCCGTTCAAAATAAATTTCGTTAAATAAATTTTAGATAAAATTCTTCCAATAATAATTTTTTATTTTTAGTATTTTATTTAATACTTGTATTTGAAAAAAAAAACACCCAAACCCGTCGGTGCCCCCGACCCCCTCCCTTTTCTTTCTCTTCTTTTCTCCCATTCTCTTTCCTTTCTTGACTTGCCCCGACCTCTGCTCCCGTGACCCTAGCGTCCCTCACTGCCCCTTCTCCCCAGCTCCTCCCTCCTCCAGTCGACCTCGCCCGCCATCGCCGGCCACAACCTGCAACCGACGCCGCAGCCAGCCACAGCCAGCAGCAGCCGCAGCAGCAACTGAAGCAGAGCCACCACAGCAACTACGTACAGGAGCAGCAGCAGCAGCGACGAGCTGCGGTCCGGCTCTGGCGAGCCACCCTCAGCCTCCGATGAAGCTTCTCCAGCCTTCCTTTGTTTCGATTTGTGTTGGTTTCGTTTGGTATAAATTTCTAAACACCCTAATATTGATTTGATTAATTGGGTATGAATTAGCTTATGAAAAGATAAATTGATTGTTTGATTATGTATATATGTGTTGTAAGAATGATTTGGATAGGTTAATTGTATGGTTATGTTGGAATTTTGGAAGATTGGATTTTTGGTCGGGTTATGCCCAAATTTTTCGGATTCAGCCAATTTGGTGATTTAGGATGAATTGATTATACAATATGTTTTAAAATGTATTTAATTTCATATCGGAAGTGTTGATTTGGGAAAATTATGCGTAATTGATCGGAATTGAATTTTTAGGTCAAAACTCTTGCGGGACTAAATTGGATTGTGTAATTGGGTCGTTTTATTCAATTGACTATGCAATTTATATTAGAATATATTTAATTACATTTTCGAACCACCAATTTATATATTTTAGCAAGAATTGATTGAATTTGCGTTCCGGGCTCAAGAACCCTAATTGTGCTAAATTGGGTATTTCTTTTATTGGTTTTGATCAATTGATTATTTGATATGTTATAAAATGTGTTTAATTTCATTTCTAAACATTCAATATGATTAAATTTATAGAATATTACCGAATTGTATTTTTGGGCCTAAAACCCTAAATTTCAAGTGAAATTATGAAATCGGTCATTTGTATTGTTTTTTTTTTCTAAAATTGAATTTATAGAAATAGTTGAAATGATATTAAATGCATTCTAATACCTTTAATTAGAATTCCCCGAGTTTGTGTTGTGGGCTTTAAAACCCTAATTTTGAAAATGGATAGTCATGAAATAGCTACTAGGAAGATTGTTTGTTGAAATTAATTATCTAGAATTATCTAAAATTAGTTTAATTGTGTTTTAAAACTATCAATTGGAGATCATCGAAGTGATTTAGTCAATTCGTAGTTTAGGCATTTAAAAACCCTAATATTTAAGGATGGTTTTATTAAATTGATTTTTTTGCTATGCGTCTTTTATCTAATCGATTTCTACCTTTGGGTTTTAAATCATTTGAATCATGTTTTAATCTAATCGGTTTGGATTTGGTTCTATACAAATGGTTGGTTTGTCTTCTGGGTTGTAAAACCTAACTAGTAAATCGTTTTCGAAAAAAAAATAACTTATCTTCTATCGTCATTTCCCTAGCTTCCAAATCAATTTAAAATACTTTAAGTGATATGTATTTAAACCGATTTGAGTAACATTTAACCTTAAATCTTAATAGAGCTATGCTCGTGAGTCCTAGGTTTTGGACATGTTTTCCAAGAAAAATTATTTGTGTCTCTTTGTGTCGATTTAATTATAATAATTGAATTATTGATCGATAGGATAGTTTCTAACTTAGTTTTCAATTTCTATCAGCGATCTAGGAAAGCTTTATTGTGGATCCTCGAGCTAGTGATCTCTCTCTCCCTCTTATCTCTCTTAGCTAGCTTCGGATTTAGGTAAGTATCTTCTTACCTCCACTTATGGGTGTTTCGTAAGGACGTAACTAAGGCCACCTATGTATTACGTGTTTTACATGCCTTGGATGCCTTGTACGATTTATATGTTGTGTCCTATATGTTGTCTATTTTTATTGTGTAGCGCAACTTGGAACTGAGGTATGTTCTCGTGCTCTTGTCTGGTATGTGCTAATATGGGTATGCTACAAGTTATGATGGATGTCGTGTGACCTTTTAGGACATGCATGCTAAGGGTAAAATTCTTTCAAATAAGACACGTTAAGACACTAATCACTTAAAAAGGAAGATGTTGAGTCGGACCTAGACCGATCCACCAGCGAATAATACTGGCAGGGTATGTTACCCTCGCGACTGGTCCACCGGCTATAATAGTGGCAGGGCATGTGCCCTCGTGACCGTTCCACCGGCTATAATAGTGGGGGATTCCATACTCAACAAACCGAACGTAATAACGATAAGACATGGGAAAGACACAAAGTAATTATAGTGAAACATCATGTGAGTCGGGGCCAGACCGATCCACCAACAAATAATAGTGGCAAGGTATGTTACCCTCGTGACCGGTCCGCCAGCTAAAATGGTGGCAGGGCATGGCCCTCATGACCGTTCCACCGGCTATAATAGTGGGGTTCCCGCACTCACATGAATTGATAAAGACTATGATGTGAATCGACTATATTTACCAGAGACCTAAAGTATGAGTCTACTCAACTGGGGCTGGACATGTCCCTAAGTAATGTCCATGGGGATAAATTCCCGATTGGTTTGGTTTGGCATTACCCATAAATGCCCGCTTGATAAATGCCCAATTTGGCTTGGTTTGGTTTGGCGTTGTCCAAAAATGCCCGGTTGGGTTATCTGAATCTCCTATTGGCTTGAGATGTTGCATCCAAAATTGTGTGGCCATGTAATGGTTTGTCAATAATATGGATTATTCCTACCTAAGGTGCATGAGCTACTTTATATTTCGGTCATACCACACTTATATGTTTAGATAAGATGTTACATATGTTTCGCATGTTATTCTATGTGTATGGTAGGACTTATGATGTGGGTATTGAGTATGCATAATATTGTATCAACGTAATGCACCATGATTCAATATGCACTTCATGTTATTTTTTACGTCTCTCCCATAAGATAGGGTAGTGGGATTTACTCAGTATTTGACCCGTACTGATACTACCTTGGTTGAATGGGTCCTGTGATGATCCACTGATGGTGGGGAGCAGACCTCTTGTGAAGGTTTGAGATCGAATATTGTATTTGGAAGGAAGGCTTGGTTTGAGAGAGTAGGCAATCCAGAATTTGATCTATCGGGTTTTATCTTATTTAACTGTATTCATCTTTGGAAGTTACAAGTGTTGTATTTAAAATTTCAAGGGTATTGTAATTGACTTTCAATTTCTCATACTCTAATAAGCTTTTAAAATTCGGATTTATTTCACAGGTTCCACTGATTCATTCAGCGATGATTTTATTTAGTGAATTGATTCACTTGCCACCTGTCTGTGGATATCTCCTTGTGGGAGTTTATCCTCACGGCATAAATGTTTAAAATTTTGTTTGACACGTTTTAGCCTTACATCTAGCATGAGATAGATGGTGGACATTTATCTTGTGTTAGATTTGGCGGTAACATTCCCCAAATTCTATTTTAGCTTCTGCTTTATTCTTTCAAAAAAAATTCAGGAGTGAATTTTGGAGGTGTTACAGGCACACCTTAAGAGACTAGGCTTAATGATTAAGTAACCTTGATACATCTCAGTGCTATTAGATCAATCATTTTTTAATAGATAAATGTCATTTACCTATGGATGAGCTACCAAAGTAAACTTACAGCCAATGTTTAAGTTTTTACAAAACTATTTGTATTTATGGTTATCAAATTGTTGGTCATTATCCGTAATAATTACTTGCGGTACTTCAAACTTGCTATAAAAATTTAGTTCTCTTCAAAAAATATATACTTCACTAAGTTTTATTTTTTCTTCTGTTACTAGCTTATTATACTTTTCAAAAAAGACACTCCACTATTTTCTTTTCAGTGATTTGAGATCACTCTGCTGCTTCTACCCACTTCATGAAAAAGTCAATAACAACAATAATAAATATTTTTTAACTAATACATGCACTCAATATTTTACTATAGGAAACATTATATAAGTTATATTAACATAATTGATTTCAATATGTTATAATACCAAGACTAAGATACCCAAAAATGTCAGCTCCCTAAATGGCAAATGACCATGGAATTACAATTGATTGTAGCTTCGAAGTAGGAATATTTGTATTGGTGCAAATAATTGACATGCTTGTCATTGCTATACAATAGACTTAGTATCTTGATAAATTATCTTCCATTAATATCCTTAGCCTAAATCTTTGGAAAAGAAGGATCAAGAAACTTGTTGTAAATTACATATATATTGGCATGTACTTCCTCTAATATTCTCTATCCCCTTATTCAAGGCAAGCATTTGAGCATCAACATGGTCTATTAATGTTTGTATAATTCTCCATTGGTAATAAAATATTTTTTTCATTTTTTCTTATCTTAAAGGACTTATTTTGGTTTATTGGCATGAATCATTCTTTTGAGTAATCTATCAACATCTTTATCCATTCATCTAACACTAATATTTCTACAATCTCATATCATTCTTCATGAGTTTTTTTTTCTTTTTTTGCATCCATCGACCTTTATTCTCATGTACTTTATTTAATTATCCTGGTTAACAAAGAGATACTAGATGAGTTTAATCTAGCTAGTGCATTGGATATATGACTAGTCACCTATGGTATTTAAAAAATTTTAATAGAGGAAAATATTACATCATTTCAATCATTTTCTTTAAATAATTCTCTATGCAAGGATCCCTAACCTCATATTTTTCGTTTTACTGTTTAAGAAATAATTTTAAGTTGCTATAGAGCTTAACCATTTCTATCCTCAAGTAATCTGTTGTTCAAAGTCTAAGTAAAGCAACTTCATATTTTGCATCATTATTGGTAGTAGAGAAACCAAATCTCAATGCGTATTCAACGACTATGCCATTAGGATCAATCAACACTACATCAACCCTACATCCCAAACTATTAGATGCTTCATCAACATATATTGTACATCCCTCTTATTCCCCTAGCATCACTGGTGATTCAAGCTCAGTCGCAAATGAACATTCAACTATAAAGTCAGCCAATGATTGCTCTTTTATTATAGGTTTGAGCCTATACTGGATATCATATATGTTTAATTCAACAACCCACACCATCATTCTTTTTGAATTCAATAGTTTATGTAAAATGGTTCTAAGATGAGTGTTATTTAAAACTAAAATAGAATGAGTATAAAATAACACTTCAACTTCCTCAAGGCAATTAATAGAGAATATTCAATTTTCTCCTAGTTAGGGCATCAATTTTCTACATTAGTGAGGACCTTACTAGTGTAATAGATAGGTCTCTATGTTATGATCTCAACATCCTCCCTAACAATAACAAAAGAGATTTCCAACATAGGCTCTACAAGATATAAGAATAGTCCTTCCTCTTTTAGTAGAATGGGTAGGGTAGGCAATTTAGATAAATGTGCCTTAAAATCATTAAGGGTCTGTTTGGTTTGAAGAAAATTAAGTGGAAAGGAAAATATAGAGGAAAGAAAATGAAAGAATATAATTTTCTTTCCTTTGTTTGGTTGTTGGAGAAAATTTTGTGGAAAATTGAATTCTTGAAAAATATTTTTAGTGTTTGGTATATAGAAAGAAAATTCTAATAAAAGTTAAATGTTATTATTTAAATATTATTATACATTTAATGTTATTAAAAATATTATATTGATATATAAAAAAGTACATAAAATTTTAAAATTTTTTTATAAAAACTCCATAAAATCAATACTAATTCCAAATTTTTTTATAGAACTATTATAAAATATTACATGAATAACTTACAAATAATTTAAAAAAAATCTAAAAAAATCCGTATACAAATCCCGTGAATATATTTTTCCCTCTATATCTATAATTATGTCTATTTTTCCATATCCGTTTATATATCCATCAGATAAAACTCATTGGATTTTGATTAAAACCCATGAAATTTAAAATGAAATTTATTTAATGTTAGAATTATATGGTTAGATTATTAAAATTTAATTATGTATTCACTTTTAGCCTTAAAAAATATATGTCAAATTATATAAATAAGAATAAAAATATAATTTTATATCGGATAAATGAATCCGAGAACTAATACGGATATAAAAGCGGAAAAAAATTTAAGCCATCCTACTTTACTTACTAATGTATATATCAATATCTCAAAAAATAAAATCCCACTAATAATACAGTCCAAAGACTCCGAGTCCATCCAAACCCCTCTATTCCTTACTATTATATATTGCTACTGAAGTACTACTGATCCGAACACGATCGGGTGGGTTTTTTTCCCTTTGGTTTGTTTGTTGAGAACCCATCCTTCTGTCCCGAAACATTTGTAATTTCTTCTCAGCTCCCGCACACCCCATCCTTCCTATTATCTGGTTCTAGCAAAGAAAATGAGCGGCATGAAAAAATGGAGGTGGAATGAAAAAATACCCTATTTTTTTAATGGCTTTTGAATCTCGTTTTCTCAACGGACCACCATAAATCACATACTGTATGATTCACAGCAGAAATCAATCGGCCAAAATTGTGAGCGAACAAATTGAAAGAACTAATACAGGGAAACAAATCGAAATAAAGAGAGATGCAGAATGATGTTGGATTCAGATCGATGATCGGAAAGGATTCGATTACATCTTCTAATCGTTGCCTTGAGTTCGTTCCGAAAGTCACGAATAATAGCCGAAGAAGAAGCAAAGAGACGAAGACGAAAAATTGAAGCTATAGATTGCCAGAACAAAATCTGATATATTCATACATCAAAATCCGCCCAAATAGTTTAGTAATAATACAAGGGACCAATTCCAGAAATCGAAATCCGGAGATTATATAATATTAGAACTAAGAAAGAACTGGACATATTTGTATGAGAGCGCCAGCTATTCAGTTTGCCCATCACAGGAGCATACTTAAAACAAAGATGTATGCAATTAGATAGAGAACCACATAATCGACGAAGGAGAAGGAAGCAGAGGAGCATGGAGGTAAGACAGTCGAGTCGGGGGAGAGTTTTCCACTGTTCTTATTATTTTCTTCAGCTTTATCTTAGGAAAGTTATCAGGTATAACTTTCCCCAACCCTTTCCTCCTTATTTTCTTTCCTCATCTTTTTCCTAATAACCAAACAAGTAATAATCATTTTCCTTCTAATTTTTTTTCCTTTCCTCATTATTTTCCCTAAACCAAACAGACTCTAAGTGCCTTTTGGTAATCCTTTGTCCATTAAAAAAACCATTCACTCGTAGAAGCTTAAAAAAGGGGAAAATCTTATATGCTTTCCTAGATAAGAACCTATGTAATGCAACCAATTATCCAGTCAGTTGGTGAATATCTCTTTTCCCCACTTGTTTTTTCATGTATTAGATGGAAAAAACCTTTTTGATATTTACATCAATACCCTTCTACAATACCATGAACCATAACAACTTATTAGCACCAAATCCAAACACACATTTGGTGGGATTTAATTTCACTATTTATCTCCTCAGGGTCTCAAAAACATAATGGAGCTGTTTGATATGGGTTACCTTTTTCTTTCTTTTCATTATCATGTCATCCATATAAACCTCTATCTTCTTTCCAATTTAACCTTGAAAAATTATATTTACTTATCTCTAATAAGTCACCCATGCATTCTTGAGTCCAAATGGCATCACATTATAATAGTAAAGGCCATCATCTATTATAAAGGTGGTTTTATCATGGTCATCATCAACAAGTTTAATTTAATGATACCTAAGGAAATTATCCATAAAAGTTAACATTTACTACCCAATCATCGAATTAATTAGCAAGTCATTCTGAGGGAGTGGGTAACCATCCTTAGGATAGTTTTTTTAAAAAAATTATTGATGTTAATACAAATTATCTATTTTCCATTATAATTATTTACCATGAATAAGTTGGCTATCCAATAGGTATATTTCACTTCTCGAATTAAATCTAAAGAGAAAAACTTTTCCACCTCCTCTTTGATCGCTTTTTGTTTTTCTAATCCAAAGGCGACTTTATTTTACTTTATTGGCTTATATCCCTTTTTTATTTCTATATGATGCTCAATGATTTCAATGGGATTTCCTTGAAGTCTGATACTTTCTAAGTAAAGACATCCTTGTTATTTATAAGGACAACTAGTAGCTCCTCCTTGTTAACTTCACTGATATCTTATCACTTTATGATTTATATCTTCTATTTGTATTTCTTCTACCAATATAGAAGCCCGTATACCTTCTCAAAGGACAATTATGTCCTCTAATACCAAACTTTCTAGTAGTTTTTTGGTAGTGTCTGACCTTCTGAGCATTCCTTTACTTTAATAGCATAGTACTATCTTTCCATCCTCCTATCACCCTAAATCTCTCCCCATCCTCTATTAACTAGGAATATCATCAATAATATAACCATAAAAATTCCTACCTTTATTTTATTAAGATTTTATCTTTCTAATATCATATTATAGGTTGACAGACATGTAAATAGCATAAAATTTGCTTATATACTTTTCACCACTCCTAGCTAGCCCACTGTCATATTAAGATCCACCCGCCACTTGAATTTTATAATTTTTTCCATGAATCCCACCAGTGGTGTAGTTTTATTTATCAAACATATCTTCTACGACTATAGATGCTTATAAGCTTCTTCAAACATAACATCTCCTTAACTATTTGTATCTATGAGGATCCTTTTCATTATACAATTTGCTACTTACACTTCAATAACAAAGGGATCTTCATGATTTTCATATATGCTTTTCCCCTCATCCTAATCTATGAAAATAACTTGTGAATTGTCTATTTTAAGCTACTTAATTGTTTTATGGGATTCATCCTCTCTAAATAATGCTTTTAAGGTGTTATTACTTGCCACAACAAGAGAATATCCTCTAGATATGGTATTTATGATTTTATGGGATCATTTGGCTTAAGACAATTGCGGAATTACAATGGGCATTTGCTTATATTGATTTAAATGACCTTTAAAAACTAAATCTTCATCTACATATTTTAAGGTCTTATATTCCTCAATGTTGTGTCCATATTCTTTGTGATATGAACACTATTTGATAACGTTTTGATGCTTCATATCTGCACATATATGAAACGGTCTTGGAAACATTTGATGATTGTTTTTGATAATGTATATCTGCTCTAGCTTGCCACCAAAGGTGTGTTTTTGTTAAATATCACAATTGGCTGCTATTAGGTAATTGGTTATACCGTCTCATATAACTCTCTTCTTATCTGTATGTTCCTTTCTCCATATAGTGTTTTAGAATTGAGGAAGTATCTATTTTTTTTTTAACCATAAACCATATTACCTTTTCATTTCCTTATCATTTATCCTACCTTATTCATTATTTCTAAATGAAGTGTATGACTTATGTTTGGTTAATCATAGGTTCTCAATTAGATCTTTGTCAGCTAATCTTTTGAGCAAAGAATCTCTAGCTATACCATTATCCAGCTCATCTATTTGTAGGACCTCCTTGTCGAATATATTAAAAAAAGGTTAAATATATTTTGTTATCCTCTGATAGAATACCATCAAGGAGGATGATTCTTTCTTAGGCTATCATAAAGCATCAAATTTTTCTACAAAACTAATCATGAGATGAGAAAAGGATCTTTAACTCAACCTTGAGTTTTCCAAAGAACCTTAATGTCGATCCCTTTAAATTTCCTAAAACAACCTTACATAAGGTCTCTTCCCATGCTCTAGCTAATAAAATCATATTCCTAAACACATTTAAGTGGTTATCTAAAGTAGAGGGCCATCTAATGGTTCAAAAGTCAAAATTCTTATTCTCTATACTAGCCCTTCAAATATTCTCCTAGTGAAGGGTGTTTGCCAATTGCGACCATCCATTACATTTTTCTTCTTCCCCTACATCTCTAAAGCTCCTTGAACTTATTGTTTTATCAATCTGCTAATAGAATCAACATCATCTCTAGACATCCATCAACCATCATATGTAAGATCTTCATCTCTAATGACTATCATACCCTCTTCTTCAACTTGAATGGATTTGTCTCTAGTCTTGTGTGGGAGGTCTCAAAGAAAATCGTTATATATCTCTTCTAGTTCTCCTTGGTTGTGCATCTTCCATTAAATCTAATTCCTCTTTTTAGAAGATGATATTACACAACTTGGTCCTTCGATCTCTTTCTGGCAGGTATAAAGCATCCACTAGAGTCTTTTGTGGGGTAGTTTATTGACACATTTCATGGCGATGTTGATGGTGTTGATCAAAAAGATTTGGCAGCTAGCTGAGGGTATGTGCCATTAGGGCTAACATGTCTAAGACTATTTCTTGAATGGATACTTAAGCTTAGTATTTATAGCTTGAATTTGAGAGGTAGTTACTAAATAATCTCCTCCAAAAAGATTATTAACACAAGGATCAAATATTCCGCAAGGTTGGATGTGAGACATATCTTTTTATTCAAATCCCCACAAATGATGCCTATTAGTTTTGGTGTTTATGAATCAAGGGGTTCTGAAAGAAATTAATTAAGATATTAATTAATCAAGAAGTGCCAAGAGGAAATCTTAGAGGAGAGAGGTAAAAAAAAAAGTGAAAAGTTGCATTAATAATTTTAGTCCTCCTAAAATGAGTACAAGACTTAATATTTATATAGGTAGATCTAAGGAGGAGGATAAGGGGAGATACTATGTAGTCAAGGACAAGTAACCATCCTTGTAGTGCATAATAAACTAGCCTAATATAGATCATGGAGGTAAACTATAAGAGACAAGCTTGTCTAAAGGATTTTTGGATTGATCTTCATTCTTGGTAATGCCACCCTTTAGGTATAATATTATTATTTTAGAAATTACCCATATCACATATTATCCTTGATGAAGATTTGAGGGCTTGTTCTTGCACCCAAAAAAAATGTAGCCCTAATCCCCTTACTTTCTAAAATTAATTTTCTTTGATTATTAACTTTTAATCTTTGGTTTTAACTCATTTTTTGTTTTAATTAAACAAATGTGGGTTAAAGCTTAAAGAAACTCAAAGAAAAATTCTTGATCTCACTTGTCTAATTAAGTTAATCCATTCTTAGAAAAGGGTATAATGAAAACTAGCCTTTGATCTTATGTTTTTTTTTTCTAATTTTTCTTTATGAACTTTAAAGTCATTAACTATTTTTGTTGATTTTTTTTCAAGGTGTTCAAGAACGCCTTTTGGAGAGGAAAAAGGTTGAGATTTGGTTTCTTTTCTTTCTAAGGCACTTGGGCTTTAGGTAAACATAACTAACTAAGAGTAGATAGAATAATATGCACTAGCATATGTTGGTTTTGTTTTGTTCTGAAAATGACATTTTGGCCATGTTTGGGTATCTTCTAGCCTCTAGCATATTTTCCATGATACATTTTTTCTTTTTTTTTTCATGGTTCCATTGGATTAATTAGGTATTTTACTTCAAATTTAATGCATAATATGATACAGTTTATGCATGCATAGAATATATTATATGTTTGCAAGATTAAGGATGTTGATGGCCTTTTTGTATTTCTCTCATATTTTGGATAGTTTTTTAATGATTTTGATATTACCATTATATTCATTGATATGTTTAGGTAAATTTTGATACATATATGTTAGGTTTTATCCATGTTTTGGGTTATTTATGAGTTTTGAGCATGGTTAGGATTATTTTGCTAAAATCACATGTTCATTGCCTTTTTCCTATAACTTTAGGGCTCTTAAGTTTTATTCATATTATATTTGGCATGCATATATATTTCCATGATTTAATTACAATAAGGATTGGATTAATGATCAAATTAGGTTTTTAAGTTTTTAGGGGCAAAGTTATCTTTTTACTTGATTTTTAATTTGTCTAGTGCTAACTTATGAGTTTTAATGTGTTATGCTATAGTTAAGTATACTTAGATTAAAATTTCATGATTTAATGAACTTTTTAGTATGTGTTAGGTATTTATTATGTTTAGGATGAAAAAAGATTCTTAATGGACATTTTAATAAAAGATTAGATAGTTATGAGTTTTGGGATCTTTTTAACTCATTTAATACATTTTGATCAGTATGACCCTATGTTGAATAGTAACATTATTATAAATATTAGCTTTTTTGAATAGTGATTTAAAATTTTTTAAGTAAGAATAGCATTTTTTTAATAAATATTTTTTTTATTTTTAGATATAGTAATAATTCAGCATGATAGTAATTAATACATCTATACTTGATAGTAATAAAAGTGTCATGTTGGGTGTTGGTGGATTACGTGATAATGACATGAGATGTTAATATATTTTATTTACCCTATTGTACAGTAGTATATATTTCAAAAATATGTCTTCTAGTAGAAGCATAATTCATATATACCTTTTGTCTCTATACAACATCATGATTCCTATTTTTTATTAGTCTTTATGCCTTTATTTAGGTATATCCTTCTACTCTATAAGTGACCTATGAACCTTATAGGGGTACACATACTTAAGGGTTTAGGGTACTAAGTGGTTATTCATGGGTATCCTAAAACCTTTTTTGCTCTATATGGTTATTTATTTGTGTCATGTGTCTTTGTGAGCTTGATATTTATTTCGTGGGTGTCTTAAGTCCCTAGATGATTATTTATTATGCTTCTTAAGACTTTATGCTTTTGAATTTTATAAGTGAAGTGCATGACATTCTTTCAGTTATACTTTAATACCCTATATTTTGAAAAATTTTAAGTATGAAATTCTTTTGTTTAACGGATTTTTGGATGAGGTTTGTTTTCTATTTGAAAATATATTTTGGGTTTGATTTAAAAAGGAAAATAAAGTTTTAAAATTCTAAAAGAAAATGAGCTTTTTCTAGCATATTTGTCAATAGGTTTTATGAACCGATCGACGTGTCTATTGTTTTCTGCTTGATTTTGGATCAATGAAACTAATTGACTAGTTTATAGAATTGTCAACTTGTGGACGAAAGCGATCAGCTAGTTTTTCAAGCTAATCAAAATTTTCAAGCATTGATTTTTCTAGAGAAATTCTTCTAACATTTTGGAACCATGGAAATCCAACTATAATCCATTCCTATTCAATATTTAACCTTTTTTTATCATTTTTTGTGCCATTATTCTAATTCATCTACCTTTTATGATCCTTTGTCTAAATCCCTCTTATTTTCTCTTTAATCAAGAAAGGGTTAGATTTGGGAAATTTTGAGGCTTTCTAATGTAACTTTTCTTTCCTATTTCGTATGACCTTGATTTATGAGATTTTTATGAAGGTTTCTAATTTTTAGTATAATACCCCATCTTAAAATCCTTCAAATTGTATTTAAAATTATGTTAATATAAAATAAATTAGTTTGGTTTTGGAAATGGCTTGAAATTCTAATAAGTTTGCGAATTTCAAGTGCACCAATCGGCTAGTTTCCTTAACTGATAGACTAACAAACAATTTTATTTTCTAATAAACAAGTTAACTAGTTTTCTCAAACCGATTAACTAATTGTCGTATGATTTTAGATCCTTTTCTGATTTTGATTCAATCTTTTTCTATTGTTTATGAAAACTTCTAATTAGAATCTATTTGGAATAATAAAAATATTTTAGTGCTTTGAGATAATTTTTACATTATTTAGATCACTCTTTGATTTTACATAGCTAAAATTTTTCTAAAGCACCTTTAGATGCGTTTCTCACCTTTTCTCTTCTCCTTTAATATCCTTTCTCTCCTAGCATCCATGGTTTAATGTTTAACTTTCTACACCTCTCCTTTAACCTACCAAACCTATGTCATACCTCTTCCTAGTAACACCTTACCTCCCTACCCCATCATGTGATTAACTTACACTTTAGTTGCCCACACTCTACTTAAGTCAATACTTCCCACTCCCCCACTTGAGAATGCCAACCATCACTCTCTCATATACACTCCATTCTTGATTCAATTCACTCCTTACCTTCTAAATTTGATCATTCTATCCTTTTTTCCTTATGAAAATTCCAAAGTGTTAGGCATTCTCTACTTTTTTCCCTTTCCTTCTCTACTGAGAAAATAGAGGCTTGCCTCTTGTTCCTTGCCCTTTAATCTAATTATTATCAATATTAGCTTCAACACTACCTTATTTCTCTTAAGTAAGGAAGAATTATGAAATGCCCCAAAAATTCTAATTTTAAGAATCATAATTAAATAAGGTTTTATTAGGAAAATTAAATAAATAAATTATTTTTTATTAAAATAAAATGGAATTAATTAGGGCAAATCAAGAAGAAATTTATAAGTATTTTAATTAGGAGAAATTTGGGTATTTTAGCTAATTAAGGATTTTATTTTAAAAATTAAATAAATAAATTATTTTATATAAAATAAGAAAGAGAAAATAGTTCCAAATTAATAGGAATTTTTTAAATAATTTAATTAGAGAAAATTAGAGTGATTTGCTAATTAAAATAGAATTTATGAAAAATCTTCCAAATACCCAAAATTAGCTTAAAAGAAAATTTAATATTATTTTATGTAAATATTATTATTTTATAAATATCCAAAATATTCAAATTAATTTAAATGCCCAACCTAATTATTTTTCTCTTTTCCTTTTTCCATTTTTCCTTTTTCCTTTTTTCATTTTCTTTCTTCCTTTTTCCTTTCTTTTTCTTCTGTTTTCTTTCTTCTTCTTTTCTTTTGCTTCCTCCCCTCCCCTGACTTGAGCCTGTGTGTGGCCCAATTTCCTTCTTTCTTTTTCTCCTCCCTGCTGCCCTCTTCTCCTCCTATCGCGGCCTGCTTCTTTCTTCTTCTTCCTTCGACACGGCTCGTCCCTTAAACGCCGTGTTTTGGTTAAAAAAATTTTTAACCTGTGTCGACCGGCCTGGTTCCTTCCTTTTTCTTTCTTTTCTTTTTTCCCCAGACCACCGGTCCACGCAGCCCCCCTTTCTTCTTTCTTTCTTCTTCATCTTCCTCCCGTCGACCACCTGCAACTCCATCGATTGTAATCGTCCAAAAATCTCACAGACGATCCCGCCATTTGACCAGCCTTTTCTCACTCTTTTTCCCTATTGATCCGTCGACCCCATCGCCCAACCCACTTCTCCCTTCTTCTCGCGCACGTTTTTCCCCTCTCCTAGCTGGCCACTACCCTTGCCACAATTTTGAACTTTGTCGGCCTTTGTTGCCGCCAGTGACCCGAACTAACCATCCCAAATTTTCTGTCACACCCTTCTAACCTTGGCCACTTCACTTTCTCTATAAATACCCCTATAATCTACCCTGTACCGAGCTTTGGTTGTTTATCCAGAAAAATCTTACACCTTGCACCGCCGTCCCTTCAGATACCATTTCCTTTGCCTTCAGCCAACTTCGCCACCCTCTCTTCCTACCAAACTAATCCTTGCGCCACCCTCTAACTAACTAAACCTCCCATATCCCTCGATTCTTCCTGTAGAAGCCATCTTGGCTATGCAAAGTTTCCTCCCCGATCAACCTCCCTTTTTACCTCCTCCTCCCTTTGAACCACCATTAACCACCACTTTCGCCGCTGCCACTGCCTCATTCACCTCCCAATCTATTCTGCAAACCACCCTCTACCTTCCCCTACCTTTCTTTTCCCCTTCCTCCCTCTCCTCCTCTCTTTTTCTTCTTCTCTTCAATTAGGCCACCACCGCCGCCGCCGTGTGCCGCCACCCTCATTCAACTCCTCTCCATCTAAGCAGTCTCAAACACCCCAACTCCCACCTCCATTATGCCTCTCCTTTTCCAAGCATTCAACTTTTCTCCTTTTCTTCTCTTTTTCAGTCCATCACAGCCACTGTCGTGCACCACCGCCAACGCCACCTATCACCACCAGCCCAAGGTTGCCTCTCAACCTTTTTCCATATTTTTACAAGCTTTAGTTTATTTTATTTCATTTATTCTAAATATACTACTACTACTTCTACTACTACTACTACTACTACTATTATTATTATTATTATTATTATTACTACTACTACTAATGGTTTTATTATTATTTTTATTAAAGGCCGAAGCCCTATTATATTTTTATTTCAATTTTATTATTCTTATTCTTATTATTGCTATTATCTTTATTATTAATATTAATATGTTACTATTATTATTATTATCATCATCATTATGTATTAATATTATAGTTACTATTAAGTTCAACATTATTAGCATTATTATTTTTATCAAGGCCAACCCTATTTGGCTTAGTAGATTATTAGTATTAGTATTATTAATATTATTAGTATTATTATGAGTTTTTTATTTTATTTATTAATTTTATTACCATTATTATTATTATTATTATTATTACTATTTCAAAATTATTATTATTATTACAACTATTTTACTAATAGTGTTGCTATCATTATTATAATTTTTATGCAATTATTATTATAATTATTATTATTATTATTATTATTATTATTATTATTATTATTATTATTATTATTATTACTAATTGTATTCTTTTACTATTTTGAAGTAGAGCCAAAAACCCTAATTTGTGTTACTCTCGGTTTAGGTTATTTTATCATTACTATTGTTATTATCGTTATTATTCTTATTGTTATTTTGTAATTTCGATTATTATTTCATTACAATTATTATTACTATTTTATTAATAATGTCTTAATGATAATATTAGCATTATTTTGGTGAAGGATTGAAGCCCCTATCTCATCATCCGGTTTGAATCATATTAATATTATTATTAGTATTTTTAGTATTAGTATTACCGTTATGATTATTATTATTTTTCAATATTATTATATTTTTATCATTGATATTATATCTATTATTATTATTATTATTATTATTATTATTCATGTTATTGTTATTATCATTATTATTATTTGGGTAAAGGGGCTGAAACCCTTATTTCACTATGTTTTTGAGTAATGCCCTTTTTATTAATTTTTTTTTAGTAAGTAATGTATGGATTATATATATGATACCAAAAGTAGAGTTTGAGTACATCAAAAGTTCTCAAGACATCAACAGAGTGATATGTGATCTACCAAGGCTAACATATGATGGTATGATTTACATTCATTAAATCCAACAGCCCGAGTGGCTAAATCCTTCAAAATGATCTTTTTGATGCGAGTCCAGGGGAGGTTGGTATGCTGGAAAATTCTTCTATTGCGTTCCCCCCAAATATGGTAAATTGCTACAGCAAATAAGGTTCGGAAGAAACTTGTTCGAGCTCTTGGTCCTCTACCTGTCTTGCTCAGCCAGCGAGTGATGTCGTGCCATCTTGTGGATTTTTGGAGGCAACCAGTAGCTAGAATTAAGTTGGACCAAAGAGTTTGGGAGTATAGGCAAGTAAAGAAAAGGTGTTCAAGAGTTTCAACCTCATCATTGCAGAAGACACAATATGTGCTTATGTGAGAATCGAAACGGATCATACGATTTTTGGTAAATAATATGTCCCGAATAGCCAACCAAAGAATAAATTGGTGTCTTGGAATGGAGCATTTGTTCCAGACCATGTTATGCTAGGATACCTTACTATGATGGGGTCTTATGAGATGATACACACGAGATATGCAATATCTGTTTTGATATGTGCATTGAGCCTTCCCCTGCTTAGTAGTAAAATGAGTGAAAAAATAAGATCTGAGAGATAAAATCTTCTTAAAGATCCAAGAGGCTGTGGTAGGTGCTTGCATAGACCAACAGTTTTGGTCTTTAATATAATAAGAATGTATCCATCGAATCCACGAGACCTCTTTATGATGCAGAATGTTCCAGAGATGTTTTCCTATAGCTCCATTATTCCACCAGAAAAGATTTAGTAAACCAAGTCCTCCTTCTTGCTTAGGTTTGCAAACTGTGTCCCAAGCAACAGGATTTTTTCCTGAAGTTTCAGAACCATTCCAAAGGAATGCTCTGCATCTGGCATTTATCTCCTGTAAAACTTGATGAGGTAGAATGAAATGGAGGCTCCAGTAAGCTTGAGTTCCAAAGAGCACAGATTTTACCAATTGAAGGCGCCCTGCATAGCTGAGGAACCGATTCTGCCAAAGTTTCAATCTGTCTGTGATTTTATCAAGAAGAGGAAGAAAATGTTGTTTTCTCAATGTTGTGCCAAGTAGGGGAACACCAAGGTATCTTATAGGTAGATGGCCCTCTAGGATGTGGTGAGTAGAATGTAGAGAGTTTATGATATGGTTGTTAACCCTACCACCAAAGAAGATATTGCTCTTGAGATTATTAAGCTACAGTCCAGAGTTTTTGGAAAAATGGTTGAAGGTCTCAATGAGGTTTAGGACAGAATTTGAATCACCTCTACAAAATAGCAGTAGATCATCAGCAAACATTAATTCTATGAGCTTTATCTTCTTGCATTTAGGATGGGGTTTGAATAGGGGGTTATTCCATAACTGTAGGAGAGCTCTATGTAAATATTCCATGACAATGACAAAGAGATAAGGCGATAATGGATCTCCTTGTCTAAACCCCCTTGCAGCTTTGAATGGTTTCTGCAGGCTATCATTGATTTTTATTGAGTAACTTACTGTAGTCACACATGACATGATGAGTTTTATGAATTGGGGAGGGAAGGCTAGGGCACTGAGCATTTTTTCAAGAAAAGACCATTTGATAGTGTCGTAAGCTTTCCTCATGTCAACTTTCAGTATGCATCTTGGTGAGAGGTGTTTTTGATGGTAACCTTTAACTAGCTCAGTAGCTAGTAGGATGTTGTCACTGATTGCTCTTCCTTTAATGAACCCAGATTGAGTGTCACCAATTAAATCATTCATAATAGGTTGTAACCTAGTTGTTATGACTTTAGCCAACATCTTGTAGAGCATATTGCAGCAAGCAATAGGTATAAAATCACTAGGTTTTGTGGCATTTGGGATTTTTGGAACAAGATTTAATGTGGTGACATTGAGACATGTGGGCATGATTCCAGTTGTGAAAAAGAAATTTTTTACAGTCCATATGTCCTTGCCAATTACATCCCAATAGCTCTTGAAGAAGTGAGGGTTGAAACCATCAGGACCTGGAGATTTATCACTGCCCATAGAAAAGGTTGCATTTTTCACTTCTTGTAATGTAACAGGTTGTAGCAGGGTTTGATGATGAGTTTGGTTAAGCTTGGGTCCTCTTTCCATTACTGTCTGCAAGAAGGTGTCTTAATTTTCAGAATGAGAGCCTAATAAATCTTGGAAGTAGCTGGTCAAAATGGTCTTGATCATGATTGGGTCATGATGGAGCAAACCAGTAGAGTCTTGCACAGATCCTATATGATTTTGAGATCTTCTTCCCTTCACTATAGAGTGAAAAAAAATGATTGTTGCTGTCTCCTAGTTTCAGCCAGGTGATTCTGGATTTCTCCTTGAGAAAAGATTCTTCACATTTTGCAAGGTGAAGATATTTCTGGAGTTGAGATTGTTCCTGACTTATTAGCTCTTGGTTTAAAGGATCTTGAGCTAGCTGAAGGTGACTTTTTTGCTACTATTATTGCTAAAACATGATAGTTCAAAGGTTGGGGTACAACTCAGTATAAATTGTGTAGAATATCGACAAACATGAAAGAACCTCTAAAATTGCTGAATCAACTCCACTTTTCTCATATCATTACAAAGGCAAAGGAATTAGATTTGAAGGTACAAAAGGCCCAATAAGTTACTTTGTAGAAGGGGGATTGAATAATGCTAAAAGTAGGAAGTTAAGGAAAAAAATCCATACACTTAACAAAGTAGCTATGAACTTCCTATCACAAAAAGCCAAGAACAGGTTTCTTACACATCATGATAAGGGCACTAAGTTCTTCCACAAGCTAGTGAAGTCCAATCAAAAGAAGAACTTCATAGTCCAAGTTGAGAAGCAGGATGGCTCTTTAACTTAGAATGAAATTCAGTTAGAAGAGGCCTTCATAGACTACTATAATAGTCTTTTAGGGATAGGTAGACAACATTAGGTGGTGGAATTCACCATTTTTGGATAAGGAAAGAGGGTGGACCAAGATGAAAGTGCAAATTTGACAAAACCAATTACCCTTAGAGAGGTGAAGGAAGCAATATGGCATAAAGGGGATGAAAAATCTCCAAGACCGGATGGTTTCTCCTCTAAATTATTTAAATATTTATGGGATACAATCAAGACTGATGCAATGGCAGTAGTGAAAGAATTACAGTGGAAGAGTATTAAAGAAACTTAATCACACTCTCCTATTACTCATACCAAAGAAGACACATGTTATAAAGGTCACTGATTATAGGCCAATTTCTTATTGTAATCTAGTGATTAAAATCATCATGAAGATCCTTGCTAATAGACTTAAGGGATGTTTAACCACTAACATTAGCAACATGCAGGGAGATTTTGTTCAAGGAAGGATAATGGCTAAGAATATATTTCTATCCTAAGAGCTCATAAAATAATATAACAGGAAGAGAACCTCCCTAAAATGCATGATGAAGATTGATTTGAGGAAAGCTTACAACTCTATAAATTAGAAGTTCATCGAGGCTGTTATAGTGGGACTAGATTTTCCTCCAAAATTCATCCAGTGGAAAATGGCTTGTGTAACTACCACCTCCTTCTCCTTGGTCATAAATGGAAATGTTTGTGGTTTCTTTTAGGGGAAAAAAGGAATAAGGAAAGGGGACGTACTGTCACCCTACCTATTTGTGTTGTGCTTGGAGTATCTGAGTAGACTTCTTAGAAAGAATGCCCATAACTTTCAGTTTTTTTATCACTCAAGATGTAAAAAGTTGGGAATCAACTACCTAGTTTTTCTCGATGATTTAATGATGTTTTGTAAGGGAGATGCAGTATTAGTGCAAGTGTTGATGGATTCATTAAAGGAGTTTAGTAGCTATTCTGGTTTGCAAATGAACTATGAGAAATCATAATTATACCTAGTAGGTGTCATACTAGCTCTCAAAGAGAAAATTATTGACATCAATAATATGACTCTAGGTAAATTACCTTTTAGATATCTAAGGTTCCCACTCGGTCCCACTAAACTTAAGGTAATTAACTATGATGCTTTTAACTCAGCTATTGCTAATTCAGTGGCAAGATGGAACAACAAGATCCTCTCTTATGTAGGGAAAATTGAACTGGTCAGATTAGTGGTGTAGGGTATACCCTGCTTTTAGCTCAGTATTTTTGATGTTTGTTAGAAGGTTATTAGGAAAATCCTCAGCCAATGTAGAAGCTTTCTATGGGGTGGAAAACAACCCCTCATTGCATGGGATGATATATGCTTACCAAAGAATGAAGGAGGATGTGATATGAAGCAACTCAAGACCTAGAATGATGCTTTGATATACAAATACCTTTGGCACATACAAAGGAAGAAAGACTCACTGTGGAGAAAATGGATACACCAAGTGTACTTACAGAAGTGTGATATCTAGTCTTCTGTACCTAGAAAGAGTAATTCTTCACTAAGGAAGTCAATATGTAAGATCAGGGATAGGCTGATTAGTAAATCAAGTTCAGTGGAAGCTGCTACAAATATGCTTAATGCTTGTGCATATATAGGGAAGTTCTCCACTAAAAATTCATATGATGTGTTCAGAAGGAAAGGGGAAAAGATGCAAAATAACCCCATCATCTGGAACAATTTTCACATACAAAGATAGGGGTTTGTCCTCTAACTTGCACCTAAGGAGAAACTCAAAACCAAAGATAGGCTTACCTATCTTGATATCTCTCCACTCTATGTACTCTATGGGCAAGCTACTGAAACCCATGCTCACCTATTTTTCCAATGCTAAATCACTCAAGATATATGAACACAGGTCAGAACATGGCTAGGGATTAAAAAATGCTACACCACTATGGAAAGCACCATAAGGATCATAAGAAAATTTAAAAGAAGGCTTCCATGTCACAAACAAGCCAAGATGCTAGCTCTTGCTGCAACTATATGCCATGTCTAAAAGACTAGGAATTTATCTCATTTTAAAGATATAATTGCTAATATTAATGTAACAACAATGCGTATTAAATTATATGCGTATAGGATTTTGAACAACAAGAAAAATTAAATCCCACTAGACTTCTAATGGTAACCTTTTGCCCTCTCCTTTTTTCCCATCTATTTGATGGAAGGCTGGTAAGGCTGTCCCCTTTTTTTTGGTTAGGTCTTTGGGTACCCCAATTTGTTTATGGTTCTATATATCCCAGGTATGCCTAGTGCTCTTATAAATAAAAGTGATTCATAATTTATATCATATTTTTACCTTTGACCAAAAAAAGAAGTAAGGAAGGATTAAGTTTTTGAGAAAGGTTAAGGATTCTGGCTAATTTTTGCTTAAAATCTCTATTTTTATAAAAATATGAGTTATGAAATTTTTCTTCTTCTTATGATTTCAATTTACTAATTTTGTAAAAAGATTTTTAATCATTTAGATTATTAACTCTATTAGGAATTGAGGTATTAGTAGATAGCTGTCAAGGTTGGAGCATTTTATTCTAGAAGAATTGATTCGAGGTAAAGCACTCTTATCTTTGTTGTTTGTTGTGGTTCCATGTTTCTTAGTGTATTTCTATGTTGTGCATGATTTAATTGTATTATTAGATTCAAGAATGTGGTAAAATTTTCTTCTTTAAAGTTTTAAGCATGTTTCGAGTTCCCTATTATTATGCATGAATTTGGCAATTTGAGCGTGATTTTGTTAAATGCTACCATTACCACGCATCCATCTATTTCTATGTGTGTATTATGTTTTTGTGTGCTTTGGAACATAGAATCATTCTAGGATTAATATGATACATTTGGGTGAATATTTAATAAGTAGATTGAAAGTTTGGGCATTATTTTGCCTAGAACAGTCGCATAGTTTGGCATCTTTTAACACCAAATGGCGAGATCAGCTAATTGGTTTGATGAACCAGTTGACTAGCTTCTATGAGTAGTTGATCGCTTTACCAAACCCATTAACTGATAGCCTTGTGACCATAGTGGTTTAGTCTCTACTTAAATCCATTGGTTGGTTTAGTCAAACCCATCATATGGTTTCCTATGAATAGTCGATCGGTGGGATCAACCAATCAACTGGTTCGCTAGTATTATTTTCTATTCATGTCTAGGACCGGTTGATTAGTTCACTTATATATTGCCATGTTTATTTTTAATTTATTATTCTTCCTTTGGGCCTTCTATATTCATGGCCCCATATAATTGCAACATTTTAATCATGATTCCAACTATGTTTAACCTGAATTTAATATGGATCAAAATAATGACATTATGGGCCTTGAGTGGTTAAGTTTGGTGTCACTTCTAAACACCTAATTGGTGGCTTATATATACCTTGTGATGTGTTTGGTGTTATCAATTGGAAACACCCAACTTGGTTATTAATGGATTTAATTTGTGATTTATGACATCACCTAGTAATTGATAATTAATACATTATAGTTCCATTGGGTTATGGTTGATAGGGAGTATGCACATATCTTTGAGGTAAAGAATTATACTATGGTAGGATGGCATGGAATCATTGTCAAGTACAGTTGAGTGAGGTATCCCAGTACAATCTCCTAACACATCATATTGTCCATTACTTAAGCGAGTGTGGTAACTCAAATTTTCAGCCCTTATTTCAAATGCATTCAAGATGTGATGGGTGAGTTATCCTAATACAATCCCCCTTGATGTACTGTGACCACGTGTGGTGGGTTTGGTATCCCATGGTGTATTAGCCCTCATAGTAAGGTGAATTTGATGTGTGATGGGTATAGTATCCACGAAGAAAAGCCCCTTTATATATCCTAACCCCATGTGGTGGGTGTGGTATCCCATTATGTGTGTATGCTGCCATGACTTTTGTTCATGATGGTAAACTAGGTGTGGTCAAATAAATTATCCTGAAAATGACATGGTCACTAAAGGAAGATTATTCTAATATGGTTTACAGTATGTGTTTCTAATACATGATCTTTATCGTTATTCCTCCATGATTTCCATGCAATCATGCCTTTTTATATTTCTATCATGAGCCTAAGTGATTTACCATATTAGTATGCTTTTCACTATATTACTCTGTGACTTCAATATGCATTATGAGCCCTTACCATAATTTAGGTAGTTTGTTTTACCAATTATTCACTATATTAATACTATATTTATTTGGTCACTATGACTATCTAGTTCTTGGTCTAGTGAGTAAAGGACAATATGTAGGGTTACAATTCTTAACTAGAGTACATTGATAATGATTTCGTGGGCATTGCTTGGTGTGGAGAGTTACTTACTATTTAGTTAAGAGTTATGATACCGGTTAGATTCACTTTTCCATACTATGTTGGGATGTTTTTAGTTCTTACTAGTTATATAAATTCTTGGCTTTGATCCTTATGTTTGAATTTTGTAAATTATCTCTTCTATATATATTCTCACTATTCACATCATTGTTATTATTAGTATTATTGTATTATTAGTAAAGCATGTACTCTTTTATGGTTGTTCTATTATGCCTTGCATCAAGCATAGGCTAAGTTATTATCACACCTCTCTCATGGCTGATGTGAAAGTAACATTCCCTAATTTTACTTTTAAAAATGATTTTGCATTATCTTTAAAACAAATATTTTTGGTTCAAAATTTGGGGCTATTACATTTAATCTCTTGTTTTAAGTTTTAGAGAATTAAAATCTTCCAACTTAAGGTTTTGCTATATTACTATGAATTTTTAGCTAAGCTTTCAAGTAAGCCATTATTGTCTTTGAAATGTAGTATAGATGAGCATGAGAGCTAGGGTAGGTTGTAAATTTTGAATCTTTGCATGATTATATAATAATGTTGGTGTTTTGGTGAATCATGCTAAGACCTTTAGGTATTTTGAGAAAAGTACAATTACTTGAGAAAATATGGTTGATTCTCAATAAATGTATCATGATGAGTATATATGCATGTGTAATTATAGTCCTATGTACTGATAATGTTATGGTTCTGATGTGGTTGGATTTGGAGCCTTAATTGTGTTTAATATGACTATAATGTGTTGCCTAAGAGTAAATTGATTGACTTGTTAAATCAAACCAATTGAATGGTTCTTATTATAGTTGAATGGTTAGCCTAACCTTTAGATTGGATCATTTGTGATGACTTTGGTTTCTCTCTATTTGAATCGATTGCCTAGTTGTTCCAAGCCGATCGACTGATTTTTAGAAGAGTCGATTTGTTAGATAAACCCATTCATTAGTTCTCAGTAAAAATACTAAGTGGTCTCTAGTTAAAATCATCACTTGGTTTGTTAGAATTGAATGACTAGTTTTAGAGAGGTCAACTAGTTTGATCAAATTGAATAATTGGTTTTGATAGGTTTGGCTACACTAAATTGATCAATTGGTTTTCCCAAATCGATTGACTAGTTTGGCTAGAAAGTGTTTTTTTTTCACCTTGATATGGTTTAAGTCTTAGTATTATGCTATGACATGATTCTTTATTAATGAGAGCTCATATCATGGCATGAATTAGCATATCTAATGAATGGTTTAATAGGATTATAATCTATGGCATTCTTGATAAGTGCCTTTGGAAGATTTTAATGGGACAAGTGGAGTAAATATGTTATGGTGTAGCTCTTGAATGATGTAATCTAGTTCTTGAATGGCAGCGTATGTCTATCATGTGTTAAGTGTGGTAATAACGCTCTATTTTTCTTAGATGTCTTTGGCATTTTCTACTTTCGTAATATTTTAAAAATAAATTTATTGATAGTGAAAAATGGAGAGTTATATATACAATAATATATTTTAATGAAATTGATTAAATAAGGGAAATGGCCTATAAAGTGAGTGGTTTTGTGTGATAACTATGTACGTATATTAGCATGGATATATGTATGATAGTTTTAAGCTATAGTAAGTTTTGATTGCATAATATGATGGATAGTATATTGCAATCCATGTGTTAGTATGATTTATGTTTCTTTTGCATTTTAGCATGATCTTTTCCACCATGCTTCTATATATCTTTTGTTAAGCATGATATTTCTTTTATCAAGTTATGTTTGCTTAATACACTTGTCTTACTAATACTACACTACCTTATTTTTCAAATCATGTGTACAAGTTTTGCTTTTTATATATGCACTATCAACATATATTTGTAGAGTTGCTTGAGGGGGTTTAAAATGGCTATTTGATACATCATTTTGTTGTTTACATATTGTATCCAAGTCTTACTCTATTTCTATAGTCTATTTCAAGAGTTTTACCTCCCTTTGAACATTTCTATCGTTTGTGCTTGTATATTATTTTGTTTCTAGGTAAATACCTATTGTTGTCCTTATTTCTTCTAAGTTGTTTTATAATATCATATTTATTTAAGATCAGGTAGTTTTAACCTTACATCTAACATAATTTAGTTATTGATAGTGACATCTCTTTGTTTAAGCTCGTGATAACACCCTTTATTTACTATTTAGCTTTTGCAAATCATCTTTTAAAACAAAAATATAATAATTTGTGGTAAAATGAGGGTTCTACACAATAAGCATATGATAATAAATAGTTGTCGAACACATAACAAAAATGCAGTGAATATATACTAAATAGATGTTGAACACACAACAAGTATTTGCCAAACATGTATTAAATAGTTTATGAACACCCAATTAATATGATGAATGTATAATGGTATTTTACATGATAATTTTTATGTCAAATAGTATATCAATTTACACATCTATTTAACAAAAAAAGTAAGGAACATTTTTTTATAATTATTATTTTTAATAGTCCAAATTAATATAATTATTTAATAAAATTGAAACAAGGGATAACACATCTTTTAAAGAAGAAACAAGAAAATGAAACTCTTTGTCTTTTGTAGTGTTGAATACCATTGTATTTCTCCTTCTTCTTTATTTTTTTTATTTTTTATGGTAGATAACATTTTTTTTCTATTCATTGCAGTATGCACCTAGAATCATGACATAATAGTTAGAAATTAAGTATTTACCACAATAATAGTATTTTCAATGTTTAAAGAGTCAGCATTTTGATGATATAAATTATTTATTTCTAATATAAATTGTGATAAGTTTACCAACCACCTTACAAAATAATTAGAACAGTTAATTTTAAGTTATGCTATTCTAAAACATTAAATACTCCATATATTTTAACAAATCAAATTAATTTAAATAATTAAATAAAGACCAAGATTTTTATTCAATTACTAATATGTCCCATTTTTCAAATCCCTCTTTTTCCCATCAGCAGCTAGCAACATCCACCTTGTTCTGACAACAACTACCATAGGTCACAAAATTGTTCTCGTCAAGGTTTTCTACAATCTATCATGCCACAAAAGAACATGGGTGATATAAAAACATGCCTCCATCATCATCGTTACAACCATCAAATCCCTTAAATAATTACATCCTATAGTCGAATAATCTCTTTGTCATTCCATGTATGTGTTGGGTAAGCATTTTAAGTCCAAATAATTATTTTTCAACCATATTTTTTAAATTAATAAATCTACATGCTAAATGAAGTAAAATAGATAACAACAATAGTTGATAGCTAAATACTACTCCTCTAAACATATACAAATACATCTATCTCATTTTCTAATGAGTTCTCGCAACTCACTTCTTCATCTTTTCGAGAGAACTTTTTTAGCTCATTCCCACTTTTTAAGATCTCTCCATCATTTTATTTGCTATTAATTTGAAATTGATCTATTATACATATAACATTCATTTTTATCAATAAAAGAATTAATTATTTTTAGGAAAAATACATTATATATCCTTATATTTAGAGAGAGAAAAATATGTTATATACCCATACCTCTATTTCATAGCACTCATAGAAAAATATCACTATGAATCCTTCCATATAATTTTATGTTAAAATTTTTTATGTCATAGTTAACTTCCATGAAATTTTAACCTAAAGGAACCAAATTGCCATCGTTATAGCTACTAACTATTTAAATCATTTCTTACCATACTAGATGCCTAAAAAGACATAAATAGCCCTCAAAACTTAGCTTTTTGCCCAAATATCCCCCTAAAACATTCCACAACTAAAGTAAAGTGTGTGTGTGTGTATTGCACCAAATATTTTAGTGGATTAAAAAATATGGCTATTGATTACAAAAAGAAAAAAGGCAAAGAAGAGGCTAGCATCATGTCATTATCTAGGCTTACTCACGAAATGCATATATTCATTATTTACATCAACAAAAGACAAATTTTGACACATATAAGTGTCATCTCTATCCATAAATTGAACACCTTAGTAACTACCTAACAAGTACATAAAATTTCACTTTGAATCTTCATAAATTGGAATCACTAGCAACAACATATAATATGTTCAAGTATTAATGATCCAACTTCTCTCTTTTAGACAATTTCTTTTTTCACATTACACCGCTTTTATCCATCACTATATTACCTTTTCTCCTAAATTGGTTTACACAATAAGTATAATAAGATAGAATGTAGCACTTACTGAGTCCATCACTAGCATCCAACTTCTTGTTAACCCAACCATTGGTCCCATCCTCAGTGAAAATTGTGCCTTTTGTAACATATAAGACTATTAACACAACTACCTCATCTTGTAATGCACAATACTTCCAAAAGAATTCCTCCTAAATAATGAATTCTTCCTCCTCCATGTTGTCAACCTCTATCTTCTACTTCAACAGGAAATTATGCATAACTATATAATACATAAACCTAGCGTACTATCATTTGTGTGTCATATATGACAATAGTTTCATGGGCTTGTTAATATTAAGCTTAATCTCACTTTAGAGAAAATACGGAGGCTATCAACATGGAAAGGGAAGAATTTTTTGAAAATTGGGAGCTATGAGGGATGTGTTGTGTAATACATTATAGGGTTGATGTTTCAATCGTCCTATTAGTGACAAAGCTAAGACGCTTAATGAGGACATGATCGATAATATGGTCACAAAAGTAGGATGACATTTTTTTTGTATAATTCATTATTTTAAAAAAAATTATATATTAATCATGAAGAAGAGGTACAACCCAAGCTATAGAATCGATCTACAATACCTAAGAAACCACTAAACTTTGCACTATGTGCAGAATGGTTACAAATAGCTGACATAACTAAAGAGATTTGAAAGACTATCCTTTGTAAGTTCACACTAACATTTGTGAAGATGCAAGAATTTCGGGCTTTCCACACTTCATATATGCTGATAACATAAAAAGCTATCTTGAATTGAGCCTTAGCAACACCTCTGGTTTGAGAAAAAACTAAGCTTTTCATCAAGGTCTGCCAAGAATAATGCCTTCTTGATTCCTTTAACACCTTCCTGATTGCTTCCCAGATCCGTTGCAAGCCTTGACAGTGGAAGAGGATATGACTGAGAGTTTCCTGCTGAGTGCAAAAACAACATTGCAAAGGAATTCCAGAAATAAATTTTCCATTAGATCTTTAGTGGGAAATCTGGAGTGTGCAGCCAGCCATGCAATAAATTTATGTTTAGGAGGAGTTGGTTTGGACCAAATGGCTTTCCACCAGTATACTTTAGGAGCTTGGGGTCGAATCAGGTCATATACTACAGAAATACAATAAGTATCCTGTGATTGAAGCTGCTAGAAAACTGGACTTAGCTTAGGCCTTAGACCAATGAGTTTGACTAAGATCCAGGAGGCTGTGCATGGTAGTGTAAAGTGTGTGACAATCTGCTCTTTAATGAAATAAGTATGAATCCATTTGATCCATAAGGAATTCTTATCCTTATACAGATTCCATAGATGAAAGTAGGATGACATTGATGGACTTAACGAATGCAAAATTTTGTCATTATGCTTATTGTGTGAAGCAACTCATAAGAAATGATATTATAATTGTGAAAGGGTAATATGCATGGAGATAAGGCTAATGAATACCCCCTACCTCATATATTTCCTTCAATTTGACATTATGAACATATAAATATTTCTAAATTGAACGCAGGATTCCTAATTTGAAAACCTAACAAAAAAATTAGTATATTTTTTGAATAGGGTCATTTAAATTGTCCTTAAATGATAATGGTACAAATATAACAAATTGAACAAAAATATATTATTTTGAAATTATATGTAAAGAGATTTATAAAATTTATTAATTAATAAATCAATCCCATTTTGAAAATTAACCCTAACACAACAAATTTAAGCAATATTTTAATTAGCGAATTAACTCTATTTTTAAGCCCTAACACAAATTTAATTTTTTAAATCAACCTTAATGCAAAAAAATTTAGAAACTCAAATCCAAAATTCAATATTAAAGAAATAGTTCAATAACCCTAAAATTTAAGCTTCTTATATAACAAAAAAAATGCATAATGTACAAATAATTTTGCAAAAATACACTCAAATAGCAAAAAAAGGAAAAAAAAAACAACCAAATTCATAAGAAATTAGATGAAAATTTGTGAAGAGCTCGAACCTATTTTGAAGCTTTTCACCAAACCAAAAATGCATAATATAGAATTATTTTCACAAAAGTAAACAAAAACAACAAAAAAAAAGACAAACTTAACAAGAATTTGAATGAAAAAGAGAAAACACAATGAGTAAAAATTCCAAATAAAATGAAGAGGAGAACTTCAAGAAGAGGAAGGAACGAGTGGGTTATGGTTTTTGGAACTCAAAGAAAAAAAAATAATAAGACTGCAACAATGAAGGAAGAAGGACAAGTGTTACAAAAATGAGTCGGAGGGAGGGAGAAAAAGATGTAAAGGAGAGACATCTTAATTTGTTTATATTGACGTCCCTTATTAGGTGAGTCTTGAGGCATGGGTTATTTTGGATTTTCAATAAATATTATTCTCCATTAGGAAAATAAGAAAAGCCGGAATTGTGGGAATATATCTTCCAGAAAACATAATAAAGGGGTCCTAAAAGTGGAAGCATATGATACATTTCCCCTTGTTCTTAAACATATCTAGTCTTATTTTCTCTAATTTCTCTGTTGAGTTGATCAATTTATTATTTTTTTTCTCAAATGGTGACTGATCTAGATCAATCCAACAAATGTTCAAAGTTTTATGTCATTTGTCAAACCTTAAGACCAAGAAGATTGGACATAGAGCCAAGCATCTTCACTACTTCCCTACCAACATTTGATTCAACCGCTAGCATGAGTTCTAATTTTGCATTTTTTTATTATTATTTGCAAATATGTTCATGGCAGCCAAAGCTAAATCAAAAAGAGTTTCACTTTCAACAAAAGAGAAGGCATGTGGGTAATTGAACAAACAACCTAATTTTTATTTAGTCAATTAATTCTTGTTGAAAATTCTTAGAAAAGAGAAATATATATTAAATTTTAAATTTTAAAGGGCTAAGATAAAAAGAGAGGAGGGTGGCTTAGATAGTCTTCTTATGGTCACTACAAAAAAATTCCCCTAAAATATTGCAATTTTGGAGAATCCGTTGATATGGATGAATCATTTGATGTTTACTCTTAAGGTTATATTTGATAAAACTAGCTAAAACATTAGTTTAAAATGTAGCCTTTTAAAAGTCAGCTTATAAGCTAATAAAAATTACTAATTAAAAAACAAAACCAAAAACTAGCCAGCTTACAAGGTTGCTTATTTGTTGACAAACACGCAATTAGGCATTCGAGTTCACTGTGACACCAGGACCGGAATATGAAGTCATTCGATAAACAAATGAAACACGTGTTTTTAAGGGATGACATTGTCTTATTAACTTTGTCCGAGGACTCCTGATGATTACTGCGTCGATTGCAAGAAGAAGCTGGATCGTTTGATTGGAAAAGATTGGAAGGATGTATAAATTTGGGAGGCTCCACACCCAATAATGCATTGGCATGTCAGTAAAATACGATGTTCAAAATGTTTGAGCATGTGGGTATGTGAAGAGCGTGCGACTAACATGACCATTATGTCGGCAGCACTAGTAAATATTGAAGCCGCGTAGCCACTTAATTAGCCGCATAACGGACTTTCAGTTTTTATAAGTGATAATACAACATCATTATATATTCGCATGCTGCGTGCATTAATGTCGTTTTGACTTGATGGAAAAATCATTTCTCGACATCACGCCGTTCCTGACGCAACTATTGTCCGTGCTTCATGCCAGAGGCCTTTAGCCTGAAGATGCATTAGTGAATGATGGTACAGGGGCAGGGCCAAAGACAAAACAATAATAAATCACAATCTCCTTGGGGGGGGGGGGGGGGGGGAGGGGAAAAAACAAAACAAAAGAGGCGTTTATTTGAATTTTCCTGCCGTCATAAGGATCGCGTACCAATCAACACCGGTCGTAACTGGTTGAAACCGGACCCTCAGTAACGTGGACTCCAATATTCCTATATGAAATAGCTATTTTGACAAAGATTAGCCCAGAATGATATTCAAGCGTCAGTAGATAATGGATTTATACTTGTATCCTACTATTATATAACAACCAATACCAAAAGCTTGATAGTGGTCTCAATGCTTTTTGGGTGCAAGTCGAATTCTGAGATAGCCAAACTTTCCTGCTCCCGGTGAAGAACCTTCAAATAAAAATGGTAAATACCCAGTAGCATCTCTGTATCTCTGCTGAATCTGCATTTACAGATGGCAGGCCAGCTCGGTAAATCAGGAAAAGAATTTTAAAAACACAAGTAGAAGAAAACCATTCGAGAGGAGGCCCCAAATATGAGAATGTCAAGATTTGGGCTCGACATAAACAGTTATACGCATGAACACAACAAAGAAAGTGTTGGCAGTATATTCCTCTGACTAATAACTAAATCAATCCCGAAGATAACGTAGCAAAGAACATTAGCTAAAGATTTTTTGTGATATCATCAGATAGTGATAGCTGTTTGAAGTTTAAAATGTATAAATTACTGTGAACACTAATTTTGAATCAGCCAATTCAAAATTCTCTTTCTTGAACACTTTGGGAATCAGCTGATTTATATGTATAAAAGATCTTGGAATCCACAGCTTACCAAACAACAAAATGAGAGGTTTAACTGGTTTAAACATCTTCAAGTCCCTAAAATATTTTCAAACCGCCTTTTACAGAACAAAGGCAATATTTCAGGGCATGTTTGTATATATTTAGTGTATATAAACTTACCATCAGTCTTTTTCTACTATATTTGATTTTCTTCACACACAATGTAGAGGATATACTTTCAGGATCCAACATTTGATTTATACATAAACATGCAAATATTGAAAAATTTTGTGCAACATACAAGCTAAAACCCACATTGTATAACTCCGTGTGTTTATCTATATACATAATACCTCAATAATTTGCTGGCTCGCCCGTAGGGAGTTTCTTCCTATGACACAAACCGTACCTCCTGAACCTCCACCTGTAATCTTAGCTCCATACAAACCTCCTTCCCCAGAAGTACATCTGCTGTGTTGCATTTCCTGTACCAATTCAACAATTCTATCTGTACCATCTGAGCCAAGTCTACAAGCACTGTAGCTGTAGTGGCACTGCCAAATAAGAGGGAGTGAAAGTATCAAGAAAAAATATTAACAGAAATTTCTGATATTACCATACCCTGTAGCTGTAGACTGCCCGCCAACTCTTTTATTTACCTGATACAGTAGTTCACCCAGAGCTGTTAATTGATCATCCGATGTTGCTGATGTCAAAAGTGCCTTGAAGGCCTGTACGTGAAAACATAAAAAATTCATGTTGAAAAATTAAGGAGCTGCACACATAATATGAAAAATACAGATCACTGAGTTGTATAAATTCATTTTCCAATCTACAGGAGGCATGGTGGCAGTAATAATAGGCTAACAGCCATACAGAACAAAACTTTTACATGGATCAAATTTCCATCAATCCAGAAGTATCAAGTTCCACAACCTCCAAGGTGGACAGGCCAAAATGTTAACCAAAGCAATAACTCTAGACATAGCCCTAGTTAGACAAAGTGAAATAGAACAATAAAATGAAACTACAAATGTGAACATCCACATCACAGGATTTTGCAGCATGGCTGATTATCTTGTCCTCTTATCTCATTTTTTTAGATATTAGTCAGTTGCTGTTGAATTTTTCTGCCTTTCACAGTTTCGAGTGGTTGCAAGCATAACTAGCGAGTTAAGTACTATTTTGGTCTTCTATGATACACCTTTTCCTATTTTGGTCCTTGGATTAACAAAAAGTTCAATTTAATCTTCATAGATTTCTTTATAACTAAATCAGTCCCTAATATGTATTATAAACCTGAAATAGGTGGTTACTTCATAGTCTCTCCCTCCTCATTGGCAATTCAAATTCTAATCACTCAATTAAATATTAATAACATTCCTAGTTATCTAATTAACTTTACAATTCAATTTATGCTAAAATAAAACCTAAATTAACTTCTTAGAAAAAACTTAGTTCTCCTGCTTCCTCGGCCTTCCCTCTCTTCCTTCATCCTCACCACAACATCAAATTCATCAATGCCTTTGAGTTCAACATTATATGAACAATTTCTCTAGTGAAAGTGGTCATGACCATTGTGACTATCATCCTCCCAATTTGGATGAACTATTGAGTTACTCTAATGACGTGGACTCACAACACCAAAATCCAACGAGGATTGGTGTTGTGCTAGTGAGTCGTTAACAAAAGGTAATGATGCAGGAGCTATCTGAATCAATTGTATTATTAGGGCCTATTATTTTAGAGTCCAAAATTAAAGCCTCAAGCAATGGGCTTAAACTCATACATTATGAACCAATGGGAGGAAGATGGCTTTATCCAGCAGGAGAGGAAATGCTGGGTCCTAGTATTTTACTTAATTAGTAATTTTGTTATTCATATTGTTAGGAGATTGCTATAACATTTTATTCGGTCAAAATTTTGATTTAGATTTGAGAGGGTGATGATTTTCTATGTTTGGTGGAAGATAAAATAAAGTGATTAATATCATATATTTAATTGATTTGGTAAAAGTACCTTAATCCATTTTTTTAATATGCTATCTATAAGTTACCTAATCTTTTAGTTTCATTTCTTCTAGCAAAAGCTAGAATATAGAACACCAATGCTTGTATTCCAAAGACTAGTTTTAAATTAAAGTTCTCGTTGTGAATCCTCTCCTATTATAAGTGATTGAGGTAAGAGCTTCAAACTTAAAAATCGTCTTGATTTAGTGATTAATCAAGAACCCCAGTTTGCGTTTATTTGAGTAATTGAAATTAAACTTCCATAACCCTTTATTTTTTATAAAAAAAACTTTTAGCTAATAATCATGACTATATTCTATCCGGTTTGCTTAATCTAGTTTACCCCAAATTGTTCCTAAACATCCAAACGAATAAGTACTGTTCCTGTTCATCAGCGATCAGCCATGACACTGATAAAAATCCTTCTAGCCATCTGAACACCAGGTAAGCTAGGTCTCGTCGATAATAATAATCCATCAAATTACCGAAGCCAAATAGGGAAGGAGAAGAGAAAGACACATCAGTTATCATATACATTAACAATGGTCATTTAGGAAAGCGACAGGGAGTTACTACTTGACCATAAGGGGTGTGAGTGGCTGCAGCCATTGCGGTGATTTTAGCCTGGAGTCATAGGCTAGACCAGAGGAGATGACGGAGAGGTTGGGTTAAAGAAACTGCTATCAAGTAACCTTGGAAAAGGGAAAGGAAGGAAAATAGGGTCAATCTAAAAATAGCAGTAGGGTTAAACTGCAAGGAAAAAGGATATGGAGAGGAAGTAGAAGACAGGAAGGGTGAGGGGCAATGTTAGCAGCAGTGGTGATGGAAGTAGAAGATGAAGATGAAGGGTTCATTACTGATTTTCCAATTCGAACAAACTCAGTTAGACCTGCTAGGTTAAAAATTAATGATACCCTTTAAATTACTAGAGAGGGCCCATAGTAACGAAATGAAGGTCGGTAAAAATTAATGATTTACTTAGGATCCTCATTTATTAATGGTTTGTACAAGAAGTCCAAGATCTTCATTGAGGCATTTTAATCTAATTAATATAGAAATTGATTAAATAATTAGAATAATGTGATTAGAATTTAAATGCAAGCCTAGGAGGAAGAGATTATGCGTTAACCTGCTATTACATGTTAATAACAAACATTAGGGACTGATTTAGCTAACAAGAAATAAGTGAGGATGAAAATAAACTTTCTTTTTTATTCAGACAATAAAATAGGAAAAGCAGTATTCAGAGGACTATTTAACTCCATAACTTGTTAATACGGATAGAATGATTCTGGGATAACAGAATATCTTCTAGGAGCATCAGTTATATAAGCTACAATAATGTAAAGGATAATATTTATGAATATTTTGGCATTCCTTTGGCTGAAAATAGGACTGTAGTTTCATGATGATACATGACTTTAATCAGACTAGCAATAACTAAAATGTTACAGATGTGCAAGGAAGAAATCAGTTCTGTAAAAAAGCCCAAGGAAACAGATCCAAACAATATGTCCAATGTCCAGTCAGCAAGAGTCAAGCAATAGGTGCTAGTGATGCAGAAACCATCAAATTTGTGCTTACCCGTACTCGGAAATTTTCATATATAGGGTGTCGAGTTGCTGCCTTTACGTCATATGCACGTTTGGGATCAATTTTTGTGACAGAATCATTGTGATCACCATAATTCTCCAAAAAACTATCACCAAGCATACTCTCAGGAAGCATATTGACATAAAGACCTTCATACCTGCCCATAGAAATTTTATAAATTCAGAAATATATAACAAGTTGTACAACTACAGAAAATATTTGAAAAAATATTATCATAATAGATGGAAAAACTTGCTCAGAAGCAACAAGCATGTTTGTCCATCACACAAATACACCCAAAGATAAAGAGAAGCAACTAATGAATGTATCAATCACCAAAAGCTAGTAAGCTCCAGAAGCTGGTGTGGCAGGTTAAATCAATTCTCATGGAACACATCACGACATATGGAAAAAAGGGTCTAGAAGTGGTTATTCAATCAGTCATCCTTCATAATGTAGGGATTTCAATATCCAACATCCCTTGCAGTAAGAAACTAAGAATTCAATGGGATTGTAATACTATACCAATGGTAGGAAGAAGTAGGGTTAGGAAGAGGAAATCAAATAGTGACTTCAACTTCATGAAGCATGATTTCAGCTATTTGAGCTGTATGCTTTCGATACATGAATTTTGTTCGGAAATTTAAATACATAGCAAGAGTTATTTTAGAGAAATTTAATAAGTTGAAGCTGCAGAATACAAAATGTGCATCTCTTTCCACCCCTTATCGTGGATGAACTACCTTAGTCAATAGATCATTTGACAGGTAAATTTGAATTTTGAACTGAAAATAATTTGGTGAGAGAGATAGGAAATGATATTTAAATGTGATTTACAGATTGACACTACACAACAACCACAGATTTTAAAATTTAGCAATTTAAACAGATCAGCAGTTTATCCTTCAACTATCATCCAGATTGTGAAAAACGAAGGTAGTGTCAAGTACACAACTCTACAGAAACCAAACCACAAATTTCCCAATAGAGCACATTGAAACTGCATACAAGTTCCGGCTCTTCATCAAAAAAAATAAATAAAATGCACACACAAATGAACAGAAAGAAATTAGTTTCTCAGTCCATTACATAAAGCATTACCCATCAGATAGATATGTGAGCAATAGAAAAGCATCTGACCTATGAGGTGTCAAATTGCACAGATAATCTAGATTGGCTTCGGCCTCAAATAATTCAAAACTGTACTCTTCTACATCTCTTGAAATGGTAAGATCAGCAGCAGACTTCAAACGAAACAACCTCTCAGATGCCACAGACTTTATCATCTTTCGCCCCATAAATGCACCAATCCTCACAGATCCATAATCAGCACCTCCAACACTGCATAAAATAGTATGTCAATCAAACATAAGCATCACACCTACCAACTATAATCAGATCCATGTGTATAACAGCCTCCATTTATTGTCACTAGCAAAGATTGATTAAAAAGTGAGCCACTGCATTTACAATGTTTTTGACACTTGGCATATAGAAATCAGGATTCAGTAGAATGCACGTGTTGAGAATTGGACTTAAACTAAATTATAAAAGATGAGAAGTATTTCATAGATTTGAAATGCAATTAGTAAAGAATTCAAAATCCTGTAATATATATGAAAACATGATAAGCAATAGTTACATTGAAATTTAAGTCCGATAAATAGTGTGGAACCTTGTTGGCCATAGACATAGCGCATACCTAAACAGGGACGGTTAGGGAGGGGAAAAAAAGCATAAAAGCAAATACCAGAAAATAAAAACAAATGAAACCAGAAGGCATCTTACTAGCAGGGTCCAGTTTCAAAACCATTAAAATAAAAATAAAAATAACCAACAACAATTGGTAGCTTTCACTATCACCTATTTCTAGCAAGGCAATATGCTTACTTGAATCCAAGTGACATATGAGGAAGCGATGTCAGATGACTTACATACTCTTGGATTATCTCTTATTGATTAAATATATTAAATTATGTCAGATCAGGAAGGAATTATGCAGTTGAATTCATGTTCATGAGCTAGTAATTAAAATACATTGAAACATATAGTTCATTTTAGCTCATCTGGTTTTAAGTTCTGACTTCACGATTTAACAGATTATCTTTATGTTTACCAATTAACAGTCTATAGCTGGCTCTTCAAAAAATAGTTGTATGCACATCTTCTTTCAGTAGTCTCGGTAACTTGCATAACCATGTTACATTCATCAAATTTCATTTCACATTACCCAAACTTATATCTTAACCAATATTTGATGCTACTTGCTTCTACAGTATCCAAAATAAAACAGAATATGCAGCAAGTCCAGGACTACCACTTGTTTTTCTTTTCATCATTACATGATTGTTCAGTTTTAATTGCATCCCGTACTGCAAGGATGAATATTTCACATTGTGTAATATACAACTCTTTATTAGTTTATTTTATTATTTTATTATTTGTTGCCGGGTTTATCATAATGCAAAGACATGTATAGCAGCAATGGCCCATAACAAAAAATATGTTCACTTGTGTTTTTTTTTTAACTCTCATGACTTCTAATCCCAAAAATGAAGGAACCAAAAAGCAAATTTTTTTCGCATTCGAAAGATCAGGCATGCAATATGTGCCTGTAAAAGGAACAAATCAAACAAAAATATCAAGCACATGGCACATGGAGATAAAAGGAAAATGATCAGCTTGAAGCATGCAATGCTTGATTCACAAGTGGAAACTCATGGTATGAATTTTGATGAAATAACCATATGGAAAGTGTTTATATGGATAAAACTAGTACCTATGTCTTATTCCAGAATCAATCCCCCACACATGTATATGGCCAGGAATTTCCACAAGTCCTAAAACCTCAGCAGGCTGCAGAAAATCATATTATGATGGAGAATATATGACATACAAATGCTAAGAGGATCAAGTGGCAATTTACAGTGCTAACCTGACAGATCATTGCAAGAAGTTTATTCGCTTCACCACATGCTGAAGTCATCTGATCCATGACACCACATGGAGCTCCAACAATGTGATTCTCAACCTTAACATAGTGGCAGTGTCAGAGAAAAATAAAAAAACAAAGAAATAGATAAATAAATAGTAGAATGCAGACATGTTTCATTTGACATTTCCAGAACACCTAGATAAGTAAATTTGTTGACAAAGCAACTAAATGTATATTCTGTAAGTGTGCGAAACCTTTTGACAGAGCAAAGCAAGATCCCTGGGTTTAATAGCCAATCCTGCAAAGCATGAACACATTCATGACTGTAAATATCGACAATATTTGGAGAACTCACAGCTTGCGATAGAACAAGATTGATCTATGCGACAGATTCTAAAAAGTAATCAGAGTATGCTCATTTACATGAAATACTAGTATCTCAAAGAAATGCTTCAACCATTATGCAAATAAGTCAATGAATTAAGCATCAAAGTATAAAACGTGACGTACTCACCATGCGCAGCTGCTATAGCAGACATGCTTGCAACCTCCACTGATGCAGATGATGAAACACCTTTGCCTTCCGGAACTGCAGATGAAACCTGAAATGCAGCAAGATCCTAATCAATATCTAAGAGAGAATGCATAGTCAAGGCTAAATTTGACAAGATCAATAAATACTTAGCAAAAGGATTGTAGAGAGGAGAGAGCACATAAAAAAATGTGACTAGAAGTTTTCGATTTTACAATGCCTAATAAATGTTTTTCTTGAATATAATTTTCTACTCTCAACTACCCATGCAGCCAGTCAATGATTTACTACAAATTTCTGCTTTTTCCTTCATTTTTATCCCTACTGGTTTTGAGAGACATGTATCCTCTGTTAGCAATGAACTATAGTACTCACAAGAGATTGAACCTTCAAGCTATAGAGGGAAAACATGAGCAATCTTTACAATCATCAAAACTTATCGAATTCATTTTGATTACTGTAAACTTCATATACGTAGGTCCTTATAGAACTTTCATGTACGCCCATACGAAACATTCTAAATCAGTCAATTACTCCTACTATTACAAATAATACAAATACCAAATAGATGAATTTGAGTCTTCAATAACAAGGGGAAATGTACCAGCATGTTGATGCCATTCTCGAATCGCACACCCAACTCTGTCATCAAAACAAGAATCGTACCCGCAACATATGCTGCCCACCTGTCAATTCACATACATGAGTAGTCTCAAGAGTGATGATTACTTAACATGTAAGACATACAACTGAAAGAATGGCTCACTTTTGAGAGGGATCCTGGGCAAAGTATTTTCGTGCCTTTTCATAAGATATTGGCACATCTCCATCCATGAAGTCTGACAAATCCATGTCAAAGGTAGGACCACGATTGCTCAATTCAGCCCCATATGATACCTGAGACAAAATTGATAGGGAATAGTTGGCAATGTACTGTAACTATCATAAGGAAATTTTAGTTTCTGAACTTTATCTGGTCAAAAGAAGTTTTCACAATAAATAGTAAATATCATTAATGATGCAGGGGCATGTCCTACGAGTCCTACAAGTTGTGCAATTTAAGGGGAAGCCAATGAAGTTATTGGATCCAGTAGAAGAGGATTGGTTGAAGAATTGGATCAAATGAATACATATGGGCCAAATAAGGAGATAACATAGATCATAAAAGGACATAAAAGGAATTACAAGAAGTTTAATGAAACCATGTGCCATGCACATGATAAGGATGTGATGCAGGAGTATCCATTATCCATGATAATAATTTAGTTGTTAATTTCTCTAAGTTAGGAGGACATAAAAACCTCCTCACTTGGACTAATTAGTGTAACTAAACCCCAAGCCATAAAAGCCATGCAAAACTCCAATCTAGCCGCCACCTTTTTGCACCTTAGTGGCTCATTTTTTTTTTCTTTGGTTTAAATGGCTCCCTACCCAGCAAAGGATAGGCTACAGTTCAGGTCCCACAATAGCAACCCAACTGCACTTTTCTGGGCAGATGTGGGCACTAGCAGCATCAACATCTACAAGCATCAGAGGAGGCTAACCTTTTTTGGAAGAAAAGAAACCTACGCTCAAGCTATGATGGAACTTTAGGCTTGCAGCAGAAAAGTTACTTTCTGCTTTATGCTTTTAATAATGTTTTTAGTCTTTAGCATAAAAGCTACTTTTACATTTTACTTTTAATGATGTTTTTAGCTTAGGTTAGCTTATTAACTTGTAAGGAGCCTCCCAAGTCAGATGTAAGACATTGGGAAGGTCCCAAACTATTCTAATTTCTCTATTTCAGCTAACACAAAGTCAACTTTAGTTTTGGTTATGATTAAACTAGTTCAAGTTAGTCTCTTTGACAACTAACTAGTTTAATTAGTTAACTAAACCAGTCCTTTTTTTGATTAGTTAACTAGTTCAAGTTAGTCTCTTTGACTAAATGAGACCTAACACTCTCCTATAAGTGTTGGGCTCACACTTCAAATGCAACTCAGAATTTGACTATCTTATTTCTCTCAGTAGATATCAATGACCTTCAACTCTAGTGTATGGCTTTGAAGTTTGAATCCTAAAATCTCACATGATTTATCGTAAGTGTTGAAACCTTAGGTGGTTCTTGTTAGTATGTGATCCAAGGAGGTACTAAGGATCATATTCTACCCATTTTCTTCACCCTCTTCTCTGTTATCTTATTCGGTTATCCCCTATTGATAACCACCCTCCTATTGACCCAATTTGTATTGGCATATGTATCAAATTGGTATCATAGCCTAGGTTGATTTTAATTGGGTCTTATCCTCTTCTTTTACTTCCCATTAATCCCACCCTTTGTCTAAAGCCAAACACACACAGAAAAAATGTTCTAGCTTTCCTCCCCCCCCCCTTTTTTTAACTGAATTCAATCCATTTCTGTCCCACCCAGTTCAGAGATTTTCGTTATAGTTTAAACCTTCATGGTTGATCAACCTAAAGGCTTGAATCTTAAAGAGCCACAAAATGTTTATGTTAGAAGAGATCAAGCTATTGAAACTATGCAACAAGACACCAGAAAACTAGAGCAGTCCATTGAGAACATGCAAGAGGAAATGAGGCAGATGCATACCTGTTACAGCAGCTGCTTCCTAATGCAAATCCACCAAACCTATAGAGAAGAAACCCAACCCACCATGAAGAAGGAGATGCCAATGGTGTTGAAGAAGGCTCAAGTAAGTTTGGTTCATCTAGTGAATCATCACTTGAACTAAGAAGGAGAAGGCACGTTAAAAGGGATGATTTTCATGATGTAAGGGCTGAAATCCCTGAATTTGAAGGCAACCACAACCCGAAAGTATTCCTTGAGTGGGAATTGAGGTGTGCTAGGCCATTTGAAGCCAAGGGGTACAAGGGTGACAAAGCTTTCAAAGTGGCTGTTTTGAAGCTTAAAGGTCATGCCTCTCTTTGGTGGGAAAATCTCATTCATCAAAGGAGAAAGAAGGGAAAGTCCAAAGTTAAGTTTTGGACAAAGATGAGAAAGCTCATGAAAGAAAGGTACTTGCCTTCATCTTACACTCAAGACCTCTATAACAAAATGTCTTCTCTAAGACAAGAGTGTAGAAGAGTACATAAGAGAATTTGAAAAACTCATGTTGAGACTTAGGCTAGAAGAGGGTGAAGAACACACTATATCTAGGTTTGTTGGAGGCCTAAGACAAGACATTGCAAGAAAGGTTGAGATGCAAAGGCACTACACTTTAGATGAGCTATTTCACCTAGCCATCAAAGTGGAGAAGCATAAGAAGGAGAGGAAAAACACCTCAGTTTTCTTACAACAAAACCACTGCTAGCACTTCCAAAGATAATCCTACAACTTCAAAACCCCCACCTACACCCATCAAGTTTGATGTGAAGGGAAAGAGCAAAGAAGGTACATTTGAACCTAATAGGGTGAGGAATGTCAAATGTTTTAAGTGTCATGAAGTTGGGCATTATCAAAATGAATGTTCCAATAAGAGGGTGATGACACTTGTGGAAGTAAATGAGGCCATCTCTGAGGAGGAAAAGAAGGGCATAATATCAGCTAGTGAGAAAGAAGAGGAAGCACCACCCGATGCTGGAGAGGCATTAATGATTAGGAGGGTCCTCCATTCAAGGGAAGCCGAGGAGGATGGGTCACAAAGAGAGATCATATTCCAAACCAAGTGCACCATACTTGGCAAGGCATGCTCTCTTATTGTGGATGGTGGAAGTTGTGCAAATGTTTCCTCAAGTATCATGGTGGAGAAGCTTAATCTTCCCACTACGAAGCATAACCGGCCATACAAGCTACAATAGCTTAATAATGGTAATATGGTAGAGGTAACTAAACAACTGCTAATTCCTTTTTCCAATGGTAAAACATATCACGATGAAGTGCTATGTGATGTTGTACCTATGGATGTTTGTCACTTGTTATTAGGTAGACCTTGATAATTTGATAGAAGTGTTGTGCATGATGGAAGAAAAAATACTTATTGCCTAATGTTTGCAAAGAAAAACATAGTGCTAACACCCTTATACTCACGGCCAGCAGTAAAGAATGATAGCCTGTAGTGTAAAAAATCCTTGTTCATTGATGAAAAGCATGTTGATAAGGCTATAGGAAGAGGCAAAGTTGTGTATCTGCCACTGCTGCTGGAAGACAGTGTGGGCAGCCCCTGTTTTGACCCACAAATCAGTAAGCTACTGGCAAAGTTTAGAGATGTTTTCCCCCACTGATTTGCCACATGAACTGCCACCCATTAGAGGCATAGAGCACCAAATTAACTTGTGACCGGGTGCTACTCTTTCCAACAATGCAGCCCACAGAAGCAACCCAAAAGTGGCCATGGAAATGCAAAAACAAGTGGATGAGGTGCTGTCCAAAGGCCTTATCCAAGAGTCCCTTAGCCCATGTGCAGTCCCAGCCCTTCTTGTGCCAAAGAAGGATGGTTCTATGAGGGTGTGTATTGATAGTAGAGCTATCAACATCACCCCCATCAAGTATAGGTATCCTATCCCTAGACTTGATGATTTAATAAATTACTTACATGGTGCTCGCTTGTTTTGTAAAATAGATTTGAGGAGTGACTACTACCAGATCCGAATGAAAGATGGTGATGAGTGGAAGACCGCATTCAAGACCAAAGGAGGGTTATGCCTTTTGGCTTATCTAATGCACGTAGCACTTTCATGAGACTTATGAATGAAGTGCTTAGGCCATTCATAAGCAAATTTGTAGTAGTTTACATTGATGATATACTTGTGTATAGTTCTAGTGAAGAAGAACATGTAAAGCATCTCAAATTTGTATTTCTAACACTTAGAAGTAGCAAGTCATATGCTAAGCTAGAAAAGTGTGAGCTCTTAGTACCTAAGGTTACTTTCCTAGGCTTTGTGGTGTTCAAAGATGTCATAGCTATGGATGAGTCAAAGGTAGAAGCAATTATGACTTGGCCATCACCAACAAGCCTAACACAAGTGAGATCATTCCATGGGCTTGCTTCTTTCTATAGGCGGTTCATTAAGGGATTTAGTACCCTATTAGCCCCTATCACCGAATGCATGAAGAAGGGGGAATTCAAGTGGACAAGAGCAGCCCAATAAGCCTTTGAATTGGTTAAAGTAAAGCTTAGTGAAGCTCCTATCCTAGCCTTACCAGATTTTCACAAATTATTTGAAGTTGAATGTGATGCAAGTGGAGTTGGTATAGGAGCTGTTTTACTCCAAGAAGGAAAACCAATTGCCTTCTTTAGTGAAAAGCTAAATGTATAGGAGCTGTTTGAAGTTGAATGTGATGCAAGTGGAGTTGGTATAGGAGCTGTTTTACTCCAAGAAAGAAAACCAATTGCCTTCTTTAGTGAAAAGCTAAATGGATCAAGGGTAAACAATAGCACCTACGATAAAGAGTTCTAGGCCTTAGTTAGGACTCTTGATCATTGGTCATACTACCTAGGGCCACAACAATTTGTGTTGCACATAGATCACGAGTCATTGAAGTACATCAATAGTTAACACAAGCTCAACCCAAGGCATGCAAGATGGGTAGAATTTTTACAATCTTTCTCCTTTGTAGCCAAACGCAAAAGTGGCACATTGAATACAGTAGTTGTTGCACTCTCTAGGAGATATTGTATGCTTTCTTTATTAGAGGCAAGAGGGTTAGGGTTTGCATGCATCAAGGAGCTCTACAAGGAAGATAAAGACTTTGCGAGCTACTTCAAGGATCAAGACAAGCTCCAATTCCTTTATGATTCAAGACGTCTTCCTATTCAAGAACAACAATCTTTGCAATCCCAAGTGCTCAATCCGAGAATTGCTTGTGAGAGAGGTACATGGAGGAGAACTAGCTAGCCACTTTGGGATAAACAAAACCGTAGATGTACTCCAACAACATTTTTTTTTGCCTAAGATAGTGCGGGATGTACAAAGTGTAGTGGCAAAATGTGCCACTAGCCAAAAGTCAAAGAGTCATTTTCATCAAGGACTTTACACCCCTATACCCATCCCACACCAACCATGGGACCATGTTATTGTGGCATTGCCTAGAACACAAATGTAGAATAATTCCATAATGGTGGTCGTAGATCGGTTCTCTAAGATGGCTCATTTCGTTGCTTGTCACAAAACGGATGACGCCTCTTACATAGCTAGCCTTCTTTTCAAAGAAATAGTTAGGTTACATGGTATCCCCAAATCCATTATCTCGGATAAGGATACCAAGTTCCTTAGCTATTTTTGGAAGACTTTGTAGAGGTTAGTCAGTACAAAACTTCTCTTTAGTACCGCTTAACATCCACAAACCAATAGACAAACTAAAGTAACAAATAGAACCCTTACAATGTTCCTTCGGAGTTTGGTTCACAAGTCCCTAAGAGATAGCGACACCAAACTTAGTCATGCAGAGTTTGCCTACAACCGCTCACCCATGTATGCCACGGGTCACTCACCATTTGAAGCAATGTATGGAGCGAATCCCACTACTCCCGTTGACCTCCTACCCCTTCCCGTTGAAGCATATACCAACTTTGAAGCAAAGGAAAGGGCTAAGGTAATGAAAAATCTACATGAATAAGTGAGGGCCAAGATTGAAAGGGTAAATGAATTAAACAAAAACAGGGCAAACAAGCATCGAAAACAACACTTGTATGAACCCGAAGATTTGGTTTGGCTTCACCTAAGGAAGGAAATATTCCTACTAGGAGGAAGAACAAACTTATGGCAAAAGTGATGGTCCATACAAGGTCATTCAGAAAATTGGGGACAATACTCATAAGCTTAAATTACCACTAGAAATGGAGAATATTTCAAGCACATTTAATGTGGGAGATTTGCTTCCCTATATTCAAGATAAGCCTTTTGGAGACAAGGAAGATGCTTCTCAAGAGGGTAAGAATGATGCAGAAGCATCCATTATCCATGATATTAATTAAGTTGTTAATTTCTCTAAGTTAGGAGGACATAAAAACCTCCTCACTTGGACTAATTAGTTTAATTAAACCCCAAGCCATGAAAGCCATGGAAAACTCCAATCCAGCCACAACCTTTTTGTACCTTAGTGGCTCATTTTTTTTTTTTTTTGGCTTACATGGCTCACTACCCAGCAAAGGATAGGCTACAATTCAGGTCCCACAATAGCAGCCACAATTGCACTTTTCTAGGCAAATGTGGGCACTAGCAGCAGCAACAGCTACAAGTATCAGAGAAAGCAAACCTTTTTCGGAAGAAAAGAAACCTAATCTTAGGCTATGATGGAACTTTAGGCTTGTAGCAAAAAACTTGCTTTATGCTTTTAATAATGTTTTTAGTCCTTAACATAAAAACTACTTTTACTTTTTACTTTTAATGATGCTTTTAGCTTAAGTTAGCTTATTAACTTGTAAAGAGCCTCCCAAGTCAAATGTAACGCATTGGGAAGGTCCAAAAAAATTCTGATTTCTCTATTTCAGCCAACACAAAATCAACTTTAGTTTTGGTTAGGATTAAACTAGTTAAAGTTAGTCTCTTGGACAACTAACTAGTTTGATTAGTTAACCAAACCAGTCCTCCATTTTTTTTTGTTGAATTGTATTGCAACTAAATGAGACCTAATACTCTCCTATAAGTGTTGGGCTCACACTTGAATGAAATGCAACTCAGAATTTGATTATCTTATTTCTATCTGCAGAAATCAATCACCTTCAACTCTAGTGCATGACTTTGATGTTTGAATCCTAAAATCTCACAAGATTTATCCTAAGTGTTAAACCCTTAGGTGGTTCTTGCTAGTATATGATCCAAGGAGGTACCAAGGATCATATTCAACCCATTTTCTTCACCCTTTTCTCTGTTTTCTTATTCGGTTATCCCTCATTGATAACCACCCTCCTAACTTGACCCAATTTGTATTGGCATATGCATCAAGATGTCCCTAAGATCTATTAGGCCGATTAGTAAGTGTCTTGATTAATCATTATTTTGTTTGTTTCTTAATCATTAAGTAGCTTAGTTGAAGACTAATAGTTGAGATTAGATATGATTCTTTCTTTTAGAGCATGATTTTTATCTTTGGTGTGTGTGTGAGTGTGACGTGATTTAGCTACGATTTTGTGTACTTTTACTTTTAGTTTTTAGCTCATCCTTGCCATGGAAGATTCAAGTTGAAAAAAGTTTAAAATGCTTCATATAATCGCGTTCATTTTGCATGATTGAATGAAAGTGATCAAGTTGAATCTTTAATTGAATTATGTATGAGTTTATGTCTACTTTTGTCAATTCTATGTGAACGATAAATTTAGAAATCTCGCATATTTTTCCTTTTTGGGCTTATACAGAGTTCTATCACAAATTAATACAATTATATCCACCACCATCGCCACATTGAAACCATACACACACATAAGTATCCACATAAAATAACAAACTTCTATCATCTTCTACCTTGAAAACCCTAACCCTAAACCTAGCTTATCAATGCTTATTGGCACTTGAACTAACCACAATTATTAACCATTAATCCAGACCCTAATCACATCATCAAGACCCTAATTCAATCCCCATACAATTGCCCCAAACCATCCCCCACGAATCCGAACCAAAAAATCCTAATTCATGATTCTAATCATCTTTTCTATTCTTGTTTGATTTGCTTGATTGAGATTTGTTCACGAACCCTTTATTTTGGTGTTTCGTGCTTGCTCTATGTATCAATTAACAAAATCGAAGTACTCTCCATTCACTTGGACTAAAATTTAAATGAATGGTGTGATACATATAAGGAAAAAAAGAGAAAGAAGAGGATGAAAAGAGAGATGACAAACTATGATGAGATACTCTAAGTTCACTCTTATCAAAAGGGCATGCACAAAAAGCCTCTATAAAACATAAGGAAAACACCCTAAGCCCAAGAAATGGCATACTTACAATTTGCAGCACAGGAGTTGGTTCTTTCCCTTTTCCTTGTTGCCTAGCCACAGCATGCTTCCATAGCCTCTGTTCACTAGGATGGCTCTTCTGTACTGCAACATGGCATGCTTCCCTTATGGGCATCTGCAAGACCACACTCATAAAGAAGAGGAACATGTAAATATAAAAGCCAAGTAGTTACCAAAATTTCCAACACAAGTTTTCCTGCCCATTTATCTATTACCCAATATAAATGACATTTTGATAAATCTGCATTCCTTGAAAAATAATATGAATTGAAACAGGATTTTAGTTAATCAATAAGTGTTGTTTAGATATTTAAACCTATTCTCACCCATTTCCCCTATCCAAAATCCCCAACAACACAAAACTACTCGCAATATGTAAAATAATAACAAAAAAAAAAAATACTAACTACTACAATCTTCCCAAATTTTATTTCCAACAACTTTATTTTGATTATGTAGAAACTAAACTATTATAGCATATCAAAACCGCCATGCACATGTTAATAACTTTGAAATAAATAAATAAAGATTTTGATCAAGTAGAATCACACTTTCATGTCATAAACTTTATGGCTAGATTAATGTTGTTAATACTTTGCTTGAGTTTGGTCCCAATACCAACACAGAAGATCATTTAAGGAATATTGAAAAGATACTTTTATTTTCTTTTGCCTCTAAATTTCATCAATTGGAAGTTTATGTTTGATTGAGTTGGTCATATGAGCGTGTAAAGCAATCATTGCTTGACCTTTCTATAATTTAATTTTTGTTTTTGTTTTGGGTTTTGTATTCTAATTGATCGTCATCAATTAAAAATATACATCCATGTCAAAATTAATCCCCTTCAAATTATATTATTATCAATCATACTTACATAATGGATATCTCAAGTACAATTTTAAGTTATTTTCATCACTTTTTTTAGATTTTTCTTTCACGCATTACACTTTTCTATAATTACGTGCCTTCAAATTTGATTCCATGATTTAGATTACTATTATTTGCTATTTAAAGGCATACAAAGTTTGTCCTTTATGTTATCAATAATTTTCCATATTATTATTTTTATTAGACTCTACAAGGATGCATATTTGTACATTGTACAGTGGTAAATCTAGTATCTCTAAATTACTAGCGGTCTTCATAGAGATAAAAGAATACAATTTCAAGCATCTAAACATTTTTCTTGAGACAAGACGCATAACTTTTATTGTATGGCCAGTCTTGTTATTCATATAACAGGAAAATTACCAAACAACAATTTGAAGGAAAAAGAAAAAGGATAAAACACACAGTTCTTCCAAGCAAGCTTTTTCAAAAGTCATCAATCCATTATTAGTGGACCATAACACTTCAACAGCCTTAATGTTCCAACAGCAAGCAAAGGATGTCTCCTACCACCGTATTTTAATTTTTACTATCAATGAGAATCTTCATTTAGTGTACAACATTTGATAATGCGTAATTAAATTAGGGCTCTTGATTGTGAGCTAGGCCTACCTTTGAACCAACTTGGGCCTAGTGTCCAATTTTAGTCCTAGCAAGTTAAAATTACGTTTACTAACAAGGAGCACACATTAGGTTTATATAATTCTAGCAGGCCCTAGTTTATTAAATGATGTGATATGTGTATGAGGATTGAGTAGATCCTATTAATAAAAGGCATATCAAATCCAAGGCATCCTGAAACCTAACTTGCTCCCCAAGTTCTAATTTGCTATAAAATACAGGTTATAACCTCAAAAGTAAACAAGTTGGGAGAACAAGCTAATTCCTTAGCACTCTCTTCCATCACCACAAATTAGTTTTCACAAACCCTTATCCTAATCCCTACAATAAATAATTGATTGATTCCTCCAACCCCCTTCCTTGAATGCATTTAACTCCAAGAGACGGCTATAAAATCTTCTCACGACACTACTAGATCCTTGGACATGGATCATTAAAAATTTCATATTGAACCAGCCTAGTTGATATTATGGAAGAACAATGACTTGATAACCTCCAATCAAACTAGAGGGTCTCATAGAAGCACTAAACAATATCTTCCTATTTTTTTAGTGGCTTTGCAAAGTAATTGCATACCAACCTTTGGTTTCTTTGCTTGTTACATGTGCCTTAAATGTTATTGAACAAATTTCTAACAATGTATTCAACTTAGAGGCTTGATGCTAACCAAATCCATACCTTCAAGCAAGTGCTTGTAGGATGATTTTCACGCTTCTTCCATTTGCTTACCCTTATAAGGAGCCCATTGCCAATAGTAAGGTCCTCAGGTGACGCATTCTACATTGGTTCTTGAGGAGGTTGTGGGTAGTTTATATAGGGTTCAATCCTTCGCTCTTGAGCTAGCTTAAGTAGAGAAAGGGTTATGTTCCCGATCGGTTCCTTTCATTAATTACTTATCCTAGTTCCGTGGTTGCTTCTTGCACCTAAGTTCAAGGTGGATTTCAAAGTCAGGAACAACTCTTAGGCTCATTCTTATTGTGAATTGAACGCTTGTGACCCATAATCTTAGAGGATAGGAAGTGGAGTTAACTAGAAAGAGTAATTGAGTGATCTTTTAGAATAATACCTTAATAAGATCTACCAAATTCAACCTAGTTTCTTAATTAGTTAAACTCAATAACTAGATACTAATTAATGAAGAAAGATATTAATGATATGCTAAAAGATAATATGCTAGAGGATCTAAAAAGTACAAGCCTGCCTTGGAAGTAGGGGTCGAGGGGTTCATGCCAGAATGGGCTTTCTTAGGTGAGTATGCTTAGTGACCCCGAGTAAGTATGACTTAAGTATGTATCACAAGGAGTTATATCACCAACTACATTATGTGGAAGTGTGTTCTCGCTCTTCTCTATATCCTCAACCACTCTGTTTCCTTATATTCCTTACTCTTACTAATAAAAATTCTATACAAACTACATCTATTCAAAATTACATTTTTTTGGGTAAGCTCACATATTCAATGCAATCTACATGACATCTCATTGTAAGGCTAGGAAGGAAATAAAAAGTTGCAGTCGTGATGTCATGATACTAGAGCATCACCAATGGTTACTAAAGTACCATGGTATAATTTTTCATAGTAAACATTATTCTATATCGAATGTATATCAGTAAGAATCAGCAAGCACAAAATATAATGAGTATCACTTATATATTGATATATGGTCAATATTTCTTTCCATGTGTAAGGGCCAACAATAGCAACATTACTATATCAAACTATCATAGAAAAATAAAATATCAAAGTTGTTAAGGTGTTTTTTTTTTTTTTTGATATTTTACTATATTAGGTCAAAAGTCTAATATCTTAATGTTTTTTGATACATTAGATTAATCTAATAATTTCTAATTAGATATAAGGTGAAGTCTTACAAGCCATAGGTTTTTAAAAGAAATAAAACAAATTCTCTCTTAAGTATGTATATTACATATTGATGCATAAGATAAACAATTGGTTCAAACTGGCAATGAATAGAGGTGGAGAGGGGATTGGTCACACCTAAACCGAAAATGTAGAAGGGATAATGAAGAAGAGTTGAGGAGATATTTGATCAATAAGTACCCTTGAAATGAAATACTCACATTCACCACCTTAAGTAACAACACTAAAAATAAAGAATGAGATTTTATACGTGTGAGAAAAAAATCATTCACTTAAGTTTTGAATATAGGAGCATAAGCTCTCTAATTTTCGTGCAAGTGATCTGATTTAACAAGAATGTAACACATATATGGGGTGAGTTAGGCTCCTTGAGTTACAAAAGGACTACACTACCTTCCATGACCGACTATGTTACTACCCCCAACCCTTAGTTACATTTTAATCCAACTAGCTAGTTAAAAATTGAAATCAGCTCCTAACTTAGCCTAGCTGATTTCAAATAAAACACAACAAAATAACAGATACCCCCATGTCTTGATCAGCTGTCCATGGGGTTTACAAGGTAGATAAGACAACTAAATTAACTTTAAGAGAAAACTAGTTAAAACTAGGAAAAGCAAACAAACTAAAAATGATTAAATCCCCAATTATCCAACCGGTACATACATTACCCATTTAACCCAAATACAATTTCATGGAGGTTGTCAACTATTTGCCAATCCCTTCTAATCAGGCCAATTGACCTCCAAGCTGCATGTGCTAATTGACTCCTCTCTTAACTGGCCCAAGGGTGCTGAAATGGCTGTTGTATGGCTGACTTTACATGGCCTTGATTGCTGACACCTTTGGCTGGTTATGTGGCTCAAAAAATCGACCTTGGTTGGCTGATTCATGTGGGCTTGATTTTGATTTTTATTAGGCTGGATGTGAGCCATGTTGGGCTGACTTAAGCTATGAAAAGGACGAGGCTTAGTCAATCATGCATGGCTTGTCGCCCTAGCTAATAATTTTTATCCAAGTTAGAAGTATTTGGCACTTTCTAACTTAGAGAAGTTAATTGGCACATTCATATCATTTGTGGAGGATGCTCCTACATCACATATGTAACTTAATGATATATTTTTAATACATTAAGAAATTAAATTAACATATTTTTACCTCATATTGAGTATCAATAAGTTTAAAACCCAATATGTATAGTAGTTAAAATCTCAATCCAGATTTTATGAACCTAAAATCTAAAAACATTAAACTATCCCAATCCTAGGTAGGATCTTAAAATAATAGAATTGTAATAGGATCTTACGATCAAGAATAGTAGAATATTACAATTCTATATAGAATCATACATTTTTACATATTGATCATAATATATATCTAAGTTGTCTTAAAATCTATTCTTTCCTTTTAGTCCCACTATATTTATCCCCAACCCTCTGATCTTCAATCCCTATTATTTTACCGCATATTATGAAGGCGTTTGCTTCTTCTATTTTTCTAATCAAATATAATCTTATTTATAAAATTTTGATATAATATTGTTATATTACAATTATTATTGTCATAACTAACATTGTTTTCATTACTACTAACATTATTATCATCATTACTATGATTATTACAAGTAGTGTTATTATTATTATTATTATTTATTATTATTATCATTAAAAAATTTCCAACTCCATCCCATGTGAAAATAAAAGTAAGAAAAACAATTGTCGCATCTTGACCACAAGCTGATGCAATGGAAACACAAGTGAGATGCCACTCAGAGAATGAAGTTGATTATTGAAGCAAAATACCTTCAACAAATTTCAAACTCTAATCATTGTGAATCAAGGTGAATCTAATCATTTTGAACCAAGGTAAATGAAATCATTCACCTCATTTCATCCTATTTGGGAACCTATTTAGCAATGATAGTAAATGGAGGTTAAATATTTAACCCAAATAACCTCGTGTTCATTAACCCCATTTTCATAGGGTAATTGAGGAGAGGGATAAAATATAAAAAATATAACCTTCATTCACCCTGATTCACCCAATCCAAACAAATTAAAAACACCTTTAACCTACAACAAGTTATTATTATCCAAACAGTATTTTAAAACATTCAACTTGATTCACCACCATCTAGGTGAATTTATAATATTTATCCTCACCTCAACTTACCCACCCCAAACAAACCATACAGAATAAAATCAATATATTAAAATTCATATGTTATTTGCTTCCTAATTTTCGTGTAGTTCACTATTATCCTTTTTTATTATATTTTGTAGCATTGTTGGCATTTTGATGAACATAAACTTCAAGTTTATAAGCATATACCAACTTTTTTAGTATTCCTTTCATCATCTTCTTCTTCTTCTTCTTCTTCTTCTTCTTCTTCTTCTTCTTCTTCTTTTTCTTTTTTTTCTTTTTTTGTCTTGATTCCAAGCAATAAAATCACGGTCGTAGTCACGATTGCGGTCGCGGTCGTGGTGTTGCGGTATCAGAGTGTTGCAAACAATATTTTATGTCATAGTTGTCGCGGTGTATTTTTTTATTTGTTTTTACAATAAATATTAACAAATATTAGTAAAATATCGGCAAATACCAGTCGATAATCGATATATCACCGATAAATATATGAAAGTCTAAATCCCTTGCATATTGTCAATGTAGCGTATCGGCTGACCCAAATTTCGATATATATAGGTTGATATTACGTATGGGGATCGATATTTAATTGTATGCTTGATTCACTTAAACATTGAAAGCCAACATGAACTTTTATAATAGCCATCAATGTTTTTTCTTTTTTCTTTTTTTTTGTGTAATAACTTACATAAGAACACAAATATTTATAGATTTTGCAAAACTCTAATCATGAATCTAGTTCCATAATTGATATTAAATTTCATCATCTCATTTTGTTTCACTTGTCATTTGTCATTGTGGTTTTGATGTCGTTTACTTAATATAATTGCTAGTTTGTAAAACTAATTTGATAATTAACGTTGTTTGTTAGTTACTATAATTTAACTAGTGACCATGAGCCTTAAGAGCGTGCTTTTTAGTGTTCTTAAACTTCAACTTATTGTATTTTGTACTATAAAAGTATATTGGGCCATCCTTTTACTGTATTCTTAGGATCTTACAATGCTTCAACCTAGTACTAATGACTTTACGTAGAATTTTGATTCTAACAACATTATATCTCCGTATTGACCAATATTTGTTTTTGTAAGAGCAACAATGAAAACAAGATCTAATAGTGATCCACTAGTCACCTTTTTTGCTTCCAAGCTAAAGCAAAGAGTCAACATATTTCTAAATCATGTAAATTGGAAGAAGAAACACACTCCAGTAGATCACCTGTAAGACAAGACTTCCGGAATAGTCTGCAATACCTCCCATTACATCCAGCCTTCCTGGAGCCCTAGCCACATAAATTTCTTCCTGAGAAACAAAGTAGTAATAAGGGAGTCAGCAAACACCTTTGGAAGCTCAATCTCTCTTCACAATTTTTTCAAAGATGGCATGAGCACATTCTGGAGATTTCAATGAACCATCAAGATTGGGTGGAACATGAACCAGAAGAAAAAAAAGAGAAAATATAAACAACATCGGTCCAACAATCGATACATGAGTTTCAGAAGCACACATAACTGACTAGGATATAATAGCTATAAGCCAAATTGATGAGTTAATCAAGGTTGCAATTGTAATATAACAATGATTTTTGTTTGATCGTGGCTAGAGGTGGCAGTGTTAATTTTGGATCTGTTCATCTCAGGTCATTTTATCCTTTCTGTTCGGTAGAGTTCAGGACATGTCAATCTGATTCAGGTAACTCTACCGTTTTGGTTTAGGTCTTGTTTGTTTTGGGTCATTTTATGAACAATTCATGTTAATTTATCTTCTAGGGTTATATGTGGATCAAGTTAGGTCATTTCAGGTTGTCGGTTGGGTAATTTTCAAATTGCATATGCTAGATTTAGGTTGATCCAAGTCTAATCTTTTTGGGTTTGGGTCATTCATTTATATTGCAGGTAAAGCTTAAATTTTAGGTTAAATTAGTAATGGGATATTCTGAGTACTGGTCATATTGAGTTGAATCAAATGGATTCAGGTTATATTGGCTCCATGGTGACCTTACTCATGTTAAATATCAAGTAGGGTAAAATAAAATGAAATTTTATTTAAACTATCAATACTCAAAGTCAATGCAATCTCTAATTAAGTTCAATGTGTTTTGAATTTTCATATTAATCAAGAGTCTCAATTTTTTAGCTTATATGTACTTCTACTATGAATTTAGTAGGGTCAAGTCAAAATAGGTTTTGCATTAGTATTAGGATGAGTTCATTTGAGTTATGTACTTACTAGGGTAAGTATTAGGTAGGATCAGCTTATGTGAGGTTTCCTATAAAATATCTGGTCAGATCAGGAGTGCTAGGGTTACATTGAGTTTTGGGTAAGCAACAGGTTGGATTGAGGTCATGTTCCTATTTTCTCATATTTAATTGGATCAGGCTTCATATCACTCTGGTGGAGTTTCTCGGGTCAGGTCAGATTTTACTGGATCCAATTGTGGCATAATGAGTATTTCAACTAATCGATTGCCATCCAAAATTTTGTGTATGAAAGGTTTCTCATCTAGGAAATAAAAGATTCTGAGGAAAGTGCACATTACATCTGCCTTGCCAATCCAGATTCAAACAGGACGAAGACAAAATAACAGTTAAACTTCCACAAACAAAAGAAGCTACAAATAAGGTGAAGCTTCTGCTTCTGAAAGGCTCTATCTCAACCATCGCTCCTCTTTATTCCAAATGGTTTCCTTGCCAATCCAATGCAAACAGGGCGAGGACAAATATAAAACAGTTCACTTTTTTCCTCAAAATCAAGAAGCCACAAATGAGTTAAGTCTTCACTTCTCAACAGCTTAATCTCAACCACCCATCATCTTTATTCTTTCAGACTGAATGAACAGAGACTCTTTCACATAAAAAAGTACAAGTTTTTTTATACAGAAGTGTTGCATAACATTCAACTAGCCTGGGAGTTCTATTAATACCACTGCTAATCAAGTGAATACTTTCTAAGTGGTTTCTCAGGTCAGTTTATTTCACATTATTTTTCCTTCTGAGCTGGTGTGTATCGATTGCTTTTTCCAGGGTTGAATTGTTTCTGGGTCAATCATGGGTTTGGGACAATTCAGCTGTGAGTCTGTCTAGAGTCTCTAGATAGAATAAGGAAGCCTTAGCTTTTTTAGATATTGCTAGGGGTAAATTTTTTTATATATTAGAAAGTGATTCAATTTCAAATCAAATGACTAATGAAGCTTTGAATATCATACGGATCAAGTTAAGTCAAACCAGTATATTCCGTTTTAATCAAGTTACAATGGGTTAGGGTTGATTCAGCTTTATGGTGTCACTACATCAGGTTTTTCAGGTTCAGGTTAACATCAGGTAGAGGTAAACATTAGGTTGGATGAACATCAGATTCGAGTTATATAGTGTCACTGGTAAGGAATGGCTTTAGTCAAGCCACTTTGGATTTACGCCTTTTTTGGTTTAACAGGTTGGGTTTTAGGTGGACTGTGGACTGCTTGGGCTGGCTATTTCTGGCTCTATAAATAAGAGTGAATTTCAAAGAAAGCCAGGCAAAATGATAAAAACCTCCCAATTGAAGAGTGCTGCCGCTGCCTTGTGCTCTCGCAGCGGACGCTTCACAGTGTCACCAGCAGCTAGTTCTGCCATACTCTTCAAGAAACTCTTTGTATCTTGAAGATCATGGAGGTCACCTTCAAGTATCTCAAAGTCTTTTTCATATCTAGGAAAGAAAAAGAAACCAACAGAAACCAAAACTATGTTCATGAATCATATTCTTCATTCAGCAGAACTCAAGCAAGTGGTATACAATGATTTTGAAACTCACAACAAATCAATATCCTGGACCATTCCATCTGCATCAACTTTTGGCGAACCAGAGCGACGACCAAGCTCAGTTTGAGCATCAGCATACCATTCAGGAACACAGAGATCTCTACCAGTTATCCGCTGCAACTGGAAACCAAGAACTATGGCATCACGCAATCTCCTTGCACCACTTAACTGCATTGGAACAACAAAGAGACAAAAATCAGGACCAACTGGATGCCCTTCAAAGAAGGAACAAGGTAACAATTGGCTTGCCTAAAAGTAAGACCCTTTTAATATCTCACATCTTTTCAGCAATAATGAAATATTTTCAGGGCTGAATAAAAGGAAAAAATTAAGATCTTCCTCAGGTGCTTTCCTTTTGTGACTCAGAAAGGAGATCATAGCATGGAATAAAATAGCATCTGATGCACCAATACGTATCTGATTTTCGGCTAGCTGATTTGCAATGTAGAAATAAAATCACATGCATATTCCAATATTTACTGATATCGTATTCAAATTTTCCAATATTTAATGATATACACAGATATTTGTTGTGGAAAAGGGGAAAAAAATCCCATAGCAACATACAAAATATCATTTGCGACACCCCAATACCGCAACACCAAGATTGCGACCTCAATCACAACCATGAATGCAGTTTCATCGCCCGCACCATAGTACCACAAACACCTAAGGGTTTATTGATATCAGAGACACCATCATTATCAGATAATAATAATAATAATAATAATAATAATAATTCCTTGTAAACAGAGTAAAAGCCAGTCATTCCTTTTATCAAGTCGCAAGGACCACTGATGCACAGGCTATGACTGCTGCTATTCCTTCAATTCTCATTCCAATCACTATCATTCATCTCATGAATAAGTATTCCCCTTTTCATTTCATCTGTGAAAGAAGTCATAACCAATTCTGCCATAACTGGTAGTCCCTGCTATTCCTCGTGACATCAACCAGTGCACTAAAAATATTGTTTCTTTTTGCAGATAAATTTTTGACAAACATAATGTTGGTACAAAAAAAATTATTGAGCTGACAAAGCACCTACCTTGTCTGACACATAGTTTTTCCCAATAGCCGTATCCTGTAAAATACGAGCAGCAACCTGCAAACATTTTTTACAACCTTAACTTATTTTAAAACATATAACAAAAGGCAGAGTGAGCAAGAGATATCAACAGACACACCTCACCACCGTTAACGCCACCCTCATAACATGGTTTCAAGCTAACTGCACGTTCAATGTATGGCCTCCAATGTCCAGTAAGTAAATCTCTCCTTATCATCTCAACTCCGCATTGATAGTGCTGCAATAACATACATTGAACACACAAGATAGAGATGTGCAAATATGGATATTTTAAACAGGAAAAACCCAGAAATGGGAATTGAAGAATCAAGCAGTTGTACCTCCAATAGGTTTCTCAAGAAAGGTTCCTCATTAAAGTAGTCTCTACGCACAAAAATAAATGGTAGTTTGTATGCCAAGGCTTCACTAGCAGTTCCGTACCCAATTTTGCCTGATGTGTGGAATCAACAAGGTAATCTCATTTAAAAGTTAATTATTCTGAATATTATCCCTGGAAATTTTAATACTAACCAAGCATACAGTCAGCTGCAGCTATAACATCAGGCGTATATGCGTCTTTTGCAAGCTTCATGAAATTTGGTGGAATTTCATCTTTTTCAGAGGCACCGCAAACCTGTGACAGATAATATAAGTATTGAAAGGAAAAAATAATCAATTTAAAAGCAGGAACTCTGTTCTTATAAAAGAAAATTTGTGAAGGAGGTTTTTGTGGAAATACCAGTCCTATCCAGCCAGCAGGTAAGAACTCTTCCTTAAATTTCCAACCTCCCGGCTGCCAAAAAAAATGACATGAGATGCTTGGTACCAGTAACAACAACTAACAATTAAATAAAGGGGGAATAAGCTGAGGCGCCAATCTACAGAAAGATAAAAAGACCAAAAATATTATGAATAACTGCATCCAGAAGACTCAAAAGTTGGGCCTTGAATATGACAGGCTATCAGGAAAGCATAAGTAAAACCAATGCTGGCATAATAAGAGCCAAACCACCTTCTCAACCAAGATTACATAAATGGATTCAATTTTATTAACCAAATAGCCTGATCCCCTCATTTTACTTTAACATGTGGCTCTAACCTCTTGAATAATAATGCCTGAAAAAGAATTGTATTCCCTCATCCTAAACTACTTTAATTATTTCAAACTGGTTGATATTTTAGAATGAAAGAAACAAAGATACCTGGAGTCCTGGGGAAAAAGAAATACCTTGACCTAGAGGACTTGCACCTACTCAAGAGCATTGAACTATTTGAAGCAAAGTATTTGAAAGTTCAGAGGACCGGATTACAATAATTTTCCATGTTTGTGTATTCACTACATTGGAATGCTGGTCCTGAAGATTCAGAAAAGAAAGATCTGGAAGCTTGTCTACCAACTAAAGAATATTTCCTCGATTAAGCTCAGGCTAATGGAGAAACCTGAAGAACATCAGGGAACTTGATCGCGTGAGGGATCCTTCAAATATGAAAACATAAAAACATTTGTTCAATTGCTAAAGTGAGATGGAGAGAAAACAACAGCAAATGTAATTAATTCTTATTTTAACAACTTAGCAAATGTACTGTCTATTTTGGTGGCGTGTCGTCTGATATTAAAAGAGCAATTATCGATCTTCTGGGGTTCCAGAAAGGTACTGTTCCGATTACCTACCTTGGCCTTCCTCTAACCTCTTCGAGAATCTCGGCTAGTCTTCTCCAACCCATGTTGGAAAAGGCTACAGCTCGGCTTAGACACTGGATCACTATCTATCTATCTTATGCGGGGAGACTACAGCTTATCAAGTCTGTTTTATTTAGTATACAGCTATATTTTAGCTAAGTGATCCTCCTTCCAAGAAAGGTCCTCCATCAGTTCGTGAGTCTCTGTCGAAACTTCCTTTGGTCAGGAAAGATACATGTCAGAAGGCGTGCCCTGGTTTCTTGGGAACAAATTTCTACTCCCAAGGCCAAGGGTGGGCTTGGTTTCCTCAACCTGGAAATTTGGAATCAGTGTGCCTTGGGTAAGCTCCTTTGGAATATCGCTACTAAGAAGGATTCGCTGTGGGTGAAGTGGATTCATGTTGTTTATCTTAAGAATATAAATGTGTGGGAGTATAATCCTACTACTTATACTTCTTGGCTGTTTCAGAGAATCTTGCTCGTACGCCCTCAGCTACAAAGTTTTCTCCAGTCGCGGTGCTCAAATGGCTATACTGACTATAGCATCAAAGCTGCTTATGAAGCTATGCGCCCCAAACAGGAAAACCAAAAGTGGACCCAGCTGGTGTGGAACTCCCTTAACTTGCCAAGGCACAGTTTCCTTCTTTGGCTGGCTTTCAGGGATAAATTGATGACTAAAGCTAAACTTCGGGAGATTGGTATGGATGTATCAGAGCAGTGTGTGTTCTGCCAACAAGATCTAGAAACCCGGGACCATTTGTTTGTCCACTGCCCTATTACAACGGCTATATGGAGGAAAATTCGAAGATGTGCTGACAGAAGAGACCCTATTCAAGGGTGGCAACAGGAGGTGCAATCATTGCTGAAAAGATCTAGACAAAATAGACTGAAAAAACAGATCCTAGGAGCTCTTTTTTCATCTTATATTGCAAATGTATGGTATGAGAGAAACTTGAGGATTTTTGAAAACAAAAGTAGGGATGTTGATAGTATTAGTCAAGCTATTGTCTTAGCTGTAGCTAGACGTTTAATGCACCCACACTATAAGGTTAAATTCCAAAAGTGGGCTGGTCTTGTTGACTGTATGGTAGGTTGATATCTAGTTTGTAATATTTTCTCCTTTTCATAAGTTATAAAAGTTCTTACTTATCGAAAAAAAAAAAAAACAACTCAGCAGTGAAGCTATATATAGATCAGTAACCACTTTCTGTGAAATGCCTAGCTTAATCAAAGCACAAGTCTTTCTTGGACAAATAATGAAGAGCTAATAATGCAACTTGTAACAAGAACATAAAATAATACAATTGGGCTCCTTATGTTAATATAAAAAAGAGCACAGTAAGCATTCCAGACTCGTCTCAAAAGATACAAGATATAATGAAAAACAAACCAAAACAATAAAAAGTGAACCAAGAATGCATCCTCATGACGACGGAGAAAGAAGAAAAACTGGAACTGATATTGATTTCAAATGGATCCTTAAGATCTGACAAGGCCTAAAATTAAGTTGCACAAATGAGCACTTCCATGACTAAAGAATGTTATTTATAACTACCTGACCACCAAAATTAAGAACAAGCAGCTTCATATCATCCCCAACTCCGAGTTCATTTCTCACCTAAAATCAGGAATTGCAGAAATACATCAAAAAAAAACTGCAAATAGGATTCAAAATTTCAAACAACATTTGAGAATACAAACCTCCTTCCGAGATTTGTGCAACCGTCTAACAACCAATGGTACATCAATTACATCACGGAAAGCTGGCACTACAAATAGTAATGAGACATCATTAAACTATTCCGAAAAATATCTGCTAAAATGTTATTAAGAGAAGATAAAATCACAATCACTCTACCCTAGATGTGTTCAACATACTTGGACAATATCCTGGAAGACGAATCAGGAACTCACAATGGGAATAATCCTCGGCAATCTACAAAAATTACAAACAGAAAGGTATATCAGAAAAGTAAATTGTTTCATTGCTATTAGAGAAGCTTTCTGATTTTCTAGTCCTGAATTACTAGAAATTACTCATGCCCTTGATTTTAAGGATGATATAAGAAAGGCAATCATCCTGAGTTACACGTAACATCCAGATGTTGGGTCCTCTGACTACGCAACACTATATAAGAAACTTTCAGATCTACCTTTCCTCTGTATTTGTGTAACAATATCTGAAAGCAGCTCTGAGCAACAAAGTGAAAACTATAATAGACAAAATAAACTATTTGGTCAAGAATGATTTCTCAAAGCTGGTATAAGGAAAGAAGGTAATCAGATGCAAATGAATTTAAATTGAAGCACATGGCCAGCAAAAAGTTGGAAGGTTCAAGCAGTGGTAGTCAGATCCCATCTCTGGAACAAAAAAATGATGACTTAGTCCCTCTGTATCGTTTGGACTCAAACCAATTCGGCTGAATTTTTCAGATCAAGTGACAATTAAACTTAAAGCCCCTAAGATATCAGACCATCCAATATGAAAATGATAGGCCTGTGATTAAATATACCTATGATAGGAGGAACATAGGAGGAAGGGTATTTTAGCCTTTATATTCATAGTATTTCCTTGTTAGAGAGGGGGAGGGGGAGTCCATTAGTGGTTATGACTTTTATTTGGCGTTTTCCTTGTGGTATCTTTTCTGCTGGTGGCGGGGCTGGGGGGGGGGGGGAGTATTATATAGAGTCAAGGACCGAGGAGAGGGGGAAAGAAAATTGAAGACTGTTGGAGTGAGGTGCCAGGGCCTCGACTGCCTGGATGTATCTGTCCATCTCTGAGAATACATGCAATACCTCTCTTCATCACCCTATTAATTTCAGTTTAATTGCCTAACTTTCTGTGATCTTTCAGAAACCATAGTGGATCCTACCAGAAAATTCCTCTGGAACCAAAAATAACAAATTAATATTATCCTATTGGACTCATACCCAAGACTGGGCATTCTCCAACAACCTCTGCCCACTCTTTCCTTATCTGATAATGCTCATCAAAATTGCTAACTGCTGCAGCAAAATTATAAATACTATTGGAATTTTTGTTATTAGCATCTGAGGAGATCCCACATGTTTGCTGACCCAAGCAGATGACTGGGAGGTGACACAAGAAGCATGGTGGATCTCAGGTTGCCAATGATTGAATTTTCTGATGCATGATTGGATGGTGGAGGACAATAAAGGGCGCCCTTAATAATGATGATGGTGTCAGTTGGTGGTGAAAATAAGCAAGCAACATGAGAAAATATAGGTGGAGCAAACCACTCAAAATCAGATGAGATATAAGATTGAGCTAATCATTGAACAGGGGCCTCTGCCTCTGGATGCTATTCTAAGTGTGGTAATTAAAGATTTGTTACATATATGGTTGCAAGATACATCACACTGACTTCTAGTATACACCAGAAGATAACATGTCCTATGACTAACCTAAGTACCTAAGCATTTATCCAGAAATCAACTATCACACAGTAAAAAAACATCACCTGCCAAACTATTGAACGATGATGATGCCCCGCTGCCATTACATACTCTGCATATATGAAATCCCAACTGTGCAAAAGGTTGAAGGAAAAGGCAATATTTGTGAGAGATACAGTTATATTTCAAAAAAGAGAGAAGGCATAAAAACATACACTCCATCAGTCCACCTAGATTGTCTAGCCATCATTTTACACGTTCAAATAATCTTGTCAGAGAATTAACAAATAAGGGAGCTTTTGAATGGTACAGATGAGATGGTGATGGAGGTTTTCTGCTCGTGATAATTAAAGAACACGAACAATAGCACTGGTGGATAATGTTAAATCAGAACACTGGAGGACACAGAAAGTGGGGAAAAGACAAATATCATAGACACATGAAGGTCTAGAAACACTCAATCATTAAAGTTTGACACAAAATATGAAAATACCAAGTAAATTTATGTTTTTGAAAGCAGCTATCGCTTAACAGCATTTCAAGAAGGAAAAGCCCTATGGCCCCTATCAGCTTAAAATTTGCATAAAATATTTGAATGAAACCACTCAAAAAGAAAAAGAGCAATGTTAAATAAGTTATGCCATATCAATAAAAGTATAAAGCATCTGATGACTGGATACCTAAAGTTGGTCACACAGACACAACGAATTCCTGCATCTGCTGCTGCACGGCATGCCACTGGGACAACATCGGACACCTGTTCCATGGTGCATCAAGAATAATGATTATCAGAACAGGAAGATATTCTGATATAGAGCTGGCTTTGATCTGATTTAGCTACTTGACTCCTACCATCCTTGATAATGGTGTCATAGAATAAACTCACAGAAGTATAGGAAAACCAGGAAGCTACTTCTTACCACCAAGTCGGCCTTGATCGCATTTAGCCACTCAATTTCTGTCTTCAATATAGATTCTCGAGGAACAACTGCTGCCTCATGATACTAAATTATCATAATAAGAAAAAGAACAGACAAAGAATCAAACTACCAGCAAATGATAAAAGAAAACCTGAACCAAAAGAATGCTTGTGATGGACAATAAATTTATAATCACCATCGGCTTAAATTGATAGAACAAAGGGCAGATCTCAATTTCTTACATTAAGATGATAACAGATATGACATGGACAGAACCATCAAATGGCTTCTGATTCTAATTTAAGATTTCACGATAAATTAAGAGAAAATCCAATCATAAGTGGAAGGAAATAGGCTGGATCTAAGAAGATGAATAGAACAAATGCACCGGGCCCATCATGCACTACAAGATCCCTTCTTTCTGCATCAGAACACATCGAATATGCATCCATATATGTACAGAAATTATTTCTCTTGTTTAACAATCAATACAACAGTTTGATATAGGCATTAACCTTTTCCAAGGAAGCAAGGCGATCCACAGTTAAAGCATCTGCCTGAACAGCTCCACAGTCTAGGAGTACCTGAAGCCAAACAAAATTCTTTAAATTAAAAGGTGTAGAGACATAACAGCAAGGAGCAAAAAAGGCTGACTTTTTCAGATTATTTAAGGTTTAGTTGTTATTAAGTTTTCACATCCAGAATCTCTAGCATCCCTAATTTTCCGCATTTTATCCTTTCAAAAAGAACGAAAAAGACTAGCACCCTTTGACTTGACGGAAGGACTATGCTAAAAATGGAGCGAATAGTTGATAAAAGAAACATCAATAGATGTCTATAGCACCGGAACTTGGAATGTGTTTGCCATTAGTTTTGCCAGAGGCTACTGCAGCTTAAACAACATTTTCTGCTTGCCTTGCGGAGGTTTACTTTTATTTTTGTTTCAACTTTATTTCTTCTTTTTCTCCCACATCTCAATGTCTCAAGTACACTGATGTATAAAGTGTAAACACCCCTGGGAAAGTCAACATTTTGACTTCAGAGTACCACGTTTTTGATCCTGTTCACTGTACAACAACATAACTTCAACTGGCTATTTCAAGTCTGCATCAATATAGTGAAATTTTAAAGGCTTTTATGCTTGCTCCATAATGTACCATGAAAACCCACCAAGCTCGTATTGCATATCATGATTATCTAATAACTAACAATTTCTATATTGCCACCGATCATTGTCTTGGGCAACCTGTCATCTCAAACCATACATAATGGGCCATCTTACCTTCTAGCCTTTGTTTTTGGAAAATGGTCCAAATAATCTTTTGACTTGATGTTCATATTCACAGGTTTCATAAAGTGGAAAACATCAAATATCATTTGAGAGGTAAATATTTTCGACAATATGCACGAGTACATGTTTATCACAATGCAACTAAAATTAATCAATAAGCTCTCAACAAGTAATTCATTATCTAGCAAATTGATTCTTAAAACATTGATTAAGACTTAAAACCAATATACCCTCTTCAGCAGAGAACTTTGCTCCCACTAAAAGCACCTCAATATCAACAATGGATAAAAAGTGGAAAAAAAGAAAAGGGAAAGAAATTAAATAATCCAGGTATGGTCCTTTTGCTTTCCACTGACTTTTTTCTTATTTCCCTGGTAGGGAGAACGCATAAGCTCTTGAATGTGGTAATCTGATTCAAGTTGATGGAATTTTTCGTGGTTCTCGTTAGGAGGGGGGGACACAAAAATCTCTGATGTTTTAATCGCCCATGTCTGGGAAAGTTTTGGACGACTATCATTTCGCTAGGCATGCTCCATTGGGAGGAATTTTTGAACAGGGAATTCTAAGGGAGTGCTTCAAATCCCATCGCAGCTTTTCAATCACATTTTTAAAAATTCGCACGAAATTTTGTATTTTTTATGATAAAGTAGAAATGGCAATCATTACCATTAATAGACAACAGAAATAACTTTTCCAGTATTCTCTTATATTCCTCTGTTTTTATAATTGCCAGACCCGTATTTCATATTAAGAAAAATTATACTGATGCATGACACCATTTCATGGTAATATGTCAACAATTTGCTTTTTGCAGAATACTATCCCTGCTTTCCGTATCCCGAGAAGGGAAAGAGGAATTAAATATAAAGAAAATTATATGATTTACTTTTCGTATGTGTAGCCTTGGGGATTGAATTTCGGTAGTGAAGACAAAGTCGGGAGCAGCTGAGACAAGATGCACATCATGCCCAGCAAGAATGAGATGCCTAGCAACCTGCAAGAGTCCCGACACATTTGCATAAACCATCAATGAGAATTCAGGAGCAACAAAACCAACGAGATCATATTATAATTAGGAGGGTAAAAAACACACATACACACAATAAGAATAGGTCCCAATAAAAAGCATAAACATTAATTTATTCAGACAGAAAAACATCAATTCAATCAATTAAATTAAAAAATTACAAAAAAAAATAACCAGACCTCAACAACGCGAGTGGCGTGGCCAAAACCATGGCCAGTAACATAGTAAGCGAACACAAGGTGTCGTGGTGAAGCTGAAAAATTTTCAGCTTCATCCTCTATCCTCATTTTCCAGAATTTTCAGTTTCTTTAAATCAAAAAGCCGGTTACAAACTGATCAGATTCTCTGTCAACCTCTCGCAGTTCCGAAATAGAGAAATGATCACAAACCTGATCGATCGTAAGAATTAGATATAATGCAATTGATACGAAGGGATTTCAGATTAGTTTAGGTGAAACAAGAAGGATCACTAACGGATAATATAGTGCCGACTCCGAAACGTAGTGAAGGAAAGACGGAGGCAAAGTGACAGAATGACGATTGAGCAAGGGCAAGAGTTAGCTCACCGCGTGCAGACGGAATGGCATGCCGTAAAACAGCTGGTGCGGGCATTCCCATCAATATCATCGCTGAATTAACGGGCCTAATTTCACCTCCCAAAAATCATGGCCGATTTTGTCCGAGTCAGTCACACGTAGGATATGTCAACCCTTTTTGGGTCGAATAAAGTATGTATCAATTAACGGTAAACGTATCTTCTCGCACAACCATATCCTAAACATAGAAGTCATTTAGTATATTTATAATTACTTCTATAATAAATACAACTTCTAAAAAAGTTAGATATTGAGAAATAATTTTCTAAAAAAAACATTTATTTATATTTGTTATATGTATATATCTTTTGAGAAGTATTATGACTTCCTTAATTATTTTATTTGGTTTATTTTCTTATTATTTAGGAAGTAGGCATAAAATTACATTAATATCTTTTATTAGTAAATATCAATATTTATTTTTTCTACCTATTTTTTTAAATGAATAAAAACTTTATTTACTACTACAAAAATATAAATAATTATAACGGACAACAATATAATATTATAAAAATATCATCAAGTTATTAAAGTAGCTCATGTATCAAAACTTATTGTAAAAAAGTAATAAATGTAATGACATAAATTAGAATGATGAAATAATTCTAATACAATACTAAAAAAATTTATTATTGAAGATAATCATAATAATAATAATAAATGTGACAGGAATATTTTAAACATCCGGAATCAATAAACTAATAATATATGCCCTTCAATAATCCTCATCCATACTAAAGAAGTAGCCAACCTCTATAGGATCAGAAATAAGTTTTTTTGCAACTTTCATAATCTCATTTGGAGGTAAACCCTCTACTTTCTTTACTTCAGAGAAGACATTCATTCTTCTATTATCCACCTCAGATTCGTGTTTAAAGCAACTAGCGATGAGACCAATATGCTCTCCGAGAGCTTCCATCATATCACTCATTCATTTCATATGTGATTCCATATGCTTGACAACTTCCAAGGTCTCTGTCCTAGCTTTTTTACTCTTATTGCTATTTGAGGTTGTGTCAACATGAGAACGATCATCTGTGGGTGGAGATGGTGTTTCATTTTGCTCATTTTGTTGTTGATGGTTATCGATCTCACACATCAGCGGCACGTTGAGCACCTTCTCCAGTAGCTTGATCATTTCCATAAACAATAGAAAGATCTTCATAATGCGGAAATGACTTGTTATTTAACCCGATAGCATTTGGATGACTCTAATCCAATGTGAAACAAATATTAATAAATTGCTATATAATAAATTTTTTGTATAGAAATATTATTAAATGGTTACATATCTCAAATACACACACACACACACACAGATATATATATATATAATACCTTTACCTACTCTGCAAATGTGGCATCTTCCACCGAAATACATTTTCTTCTTTCATCCCATCCAAATCCACTAGCATTGGGTCCACGTATTTCCGCAATTGCATGATATCTATCCCTTAAAAATTTAACTCTTGAATCAATGTGGGGCTTAGCCTTCATCTGACAGCCATGATTTTTTTCTTGCATAAGCTTCTCTTGTTCAAATTGATACCCCGGCTTAAATTGACCATTTTCAGCCTTCCAATGTCCTTCAAGTACAAGATACACCAAACTTTCAACAAAGGCAGCATCCTCCTCTGAACTCCATCTAACACAAGATCTTCCTCTAGCATTTGATGCCATGATCGTGCTTCGTTTTCAATACTAAAAATAATCATAAACAAAAAATTTATAACAACAATCAAATGTATATAATATAATATATAATGCAAATTCATCATTTAAGCATCCTCATACAAATAATAAATTAGAACTTGACTTTTACTAATTTTGTCTAGGCTCCTGCTACTGTTGAAACATCTCACAAGCTAAATTATTTCTAAAGTTATTCCAAGTGGTGCTAGTCTCGAGATGCCCAATGAAAGAATCATCACCAACATCTTGCATTCCATTATCACATTCTTCAACAAATGTCTCCATTGGATCAGTATTCATATTCATCCTAATAAAGTTATGTAATAGAGCACATGCAAAAATAATCATGCTCACTATCTTCACTGAATACCAAATAGTACATCTTAAAATCCCCCATCTCATCTTTAGCAAACCAAAACACCTTTCTATCACATTTCTAGCTTGAGAATGCTTCATGTTGTAAAAATCCTTAGTTGTTGTAGGTTGGTGTCCATGTCTCCATTCATTAAGATGACACCTTTGACCTCTATATGGAGTTAAGAAGCCTTCACAATTCATGTATCCGGCATCACATAAATAGTAACATCCTAGCATACATTAAAATATTACCATTGTTTCATAATAAATTCAAAGTTCATTAACAAAAAGTGTAATACTTAAAGGTATTATAATTGTTACCTTGAGGTATTTTTAACCCATTTCTTCTAGAAAGTGCATCTCGAAGCACTCTATTATCATGAGTCCAACCCTCCCAACCAAGTAAAACATATATAAATAGTAGGTCTTTTGAACATGCACCTAATACATTAGTGGATAATTCTCCCTTTCAATTTCTATACCTAGCTTTCTCATTTTCTCCAACACGAACTTTGACATGGGTTCCATCTAAAGCACCTAAACAATTCTACACAAAATCAAAATTGTTAGAGATTATTTACTTCATATTTTAAATCTAGATAAAAGTATAAAATTAATGTGACACACCTTAAACCATTTCCATCTTTCATTTGAACTGCTTCCGTCAATAGGTTATGGCTTCTTCCAAAGAGGATTGTGACATTTAAGAACAGCACGAAGTACTATATTGAAGTGCCTAGATATTGTTTCACCACTTCGCCTAAAATATACTCGAGTTCTTCTATTTTTTGTATCATGAGATAGCGTATACAAGAATATTGCAACTATCTCATCTACATCAGTATTTTTGTTTCCTTGTAGCCCACCAACATCACATAATATATCACACAACTTAAGAAAACATCTTCTATGCATTCTTAAATGATCCACACACAATTGGTCACTAACTCGAATAAGAGAGTTGATATTTGATATTCTAACTTCATATCATCTATGTGTTGAGCCATCTAACGTATAGTGGACGGGTCTAGGAGTTCTAATTAACATTCTGATAAGAGAAAGCATCATCATGATCTTAGTCTCCATCATCATAATCATCATTCAATAATAAATAATAAGACAAGCTACTGGCATCCTTTTTTTGCTCAATGGTATCTATGTCATTATTGCATACAAAAGTATCATCCGTACAATATAATCAATTCGTATATTGTATTGATGACATTGGAACATGTGTTACAATAATAAATAATGGATTGGCATGTTTAGCTATCATGCACTGCCTACACCTATGATTATTTATTTATATCTACAAAAGAATAAAAAATCTTGCCCTTTATTTTCATTTCATTTGAAAAATATACATACATACATACGTGTATATATATATATATACACGCACATACATATATATATGTGTGTGTGTATAGGTATATATATAGACATATGTATATATCTATATATATATGTATGTGTATATATGTGTGCGTGTGTGTACAGGAATATATATAGACATATGTATATATATATATATATATATATATATATATCGTATCTATAAACAAGCTAATTACGTTGTAGTGAGGTCGGAGAGTTTGGACATATGTATGTATATATATACATATGTACATACATATATATATATATGTCCTAATGGTTAACGAGACATTAGGACATATATATATATATATATATTACACATACACTCATGTAATATTGGTGTTCCAACAAATAAAGATAAGATACTTGTGTAATATCCAACGTCTAACTTTAACACCTAAATATCACATGCAACAGATAGCAGCCAAGCAATATCGTAAGAGCAAAGAACAGAGGCAAATAAAACAACTTGTTTCAGAAACATATGCATAAGCTTTCATCAGAGGAAAATGGAGACAGAAGCAGGAACTAGGAAGTAGTAGTTATCATACTTATTTACGAATTAGTACATATATAATGAGGAAAAAAGGATTGAAGCCTTTTGTTCCAAAGCTGAGGTATTGACACACACTAAAAAGCAATACTCTCACAAAAATGACAAATAAACATGTACAATAAAGCCTACACAGGATTTTTACCTCCTTTTGTTTCTCTGATGGAGAGCCAAACTAAACACCCAGTTCTTCCCTTGAATTACGTCACCATAGTAGAACACAAAGAGCAATGGTTGACGAGACAATAGGAAATGCAGAGAGAGATGGAGCAACAAAAAATCAAAGATAAACATGTAGAGGTTCAGGTAGAAGTGCCAAAGGTTCGTCCAGAGGCACAGGAAGTAGTTATCAAGGATCCTAAGCAAAACCAAACAGACACTCCCAGAAACTCTGATATTAATAAATATTTGTGCCATTCTTTTGCTAATTAAACACCCCCATCCGAACCCTACTAGAAGCAACAAAAGATAAGGGCGTAGATAATGTTAAAATCAATTTAAATTTAGAGAAAAATTACACTCTAGATTACCTGATAGGCTGATAAGTTTGTCTTCTTGCACTTTCTTTCTACGGCTTTTCTGAATTTTCTCTCTTATCTTTCCCTCAATGAGCAACTATGGAGATAGATTAAATTTATTTTTTTAAATCAATAAACAGGTATGTAATATGGAGGTATAATAGGTATATGCTGATGAAGTGGTAAAAAGTGGCTGAAATTTTTGCAAAAATTATGGATAGTTGAGGACAATTAGGTAATTTATAACTTGGGAAATATTATTTACTTAGCTTTACCTCAGGAAGTAACTTCCTTAATGTACGGGTAGTTTAGAATTTTAAGGGAAATAGTTTTTTCGTTTGATTTTTTACATCTCTTATACCAAACAAGAAGAGATTTTGTATTTCCCAGGAAGTTATACTTCCTCTATCTACTTCCTTGATACCAAACGACCTCATAAATTGAGGACCAAGCGAGCCCCCTTAATTCTTGTTATATCAACCGACTCATTAAATAATATTTATTTTGTATTTTATCTCTGATCCATTTTAATTTTTATGTTTTTATCTCTCAATCTAATAATGAAATATAAAATTTTATCAACTTAAGTCTCACTAACTTTAAATAAAACTACAATATTTAATTTTTTATATTAGTAATAAAATATTTAATGACTATTAAATTTTAAGAAAGTGTACAACGTAATTATGAGTTGGTGTAAAATATGTCATATGGTCCTAAGTCTTTTTTAAAAAAAATAATATATCAAATAATCATAAGTTTAGTAGTATCGCGCTATGTAATCCTATATAAACATTAATCATTGATTTGTATCAAAATTTATAAATAAATTTCTAAAATCATCTTTTAAAATGACCTTTATTTTACCCGTAACCTTATTTCCTATAATGATTCACTTATTTTCTCTCATAATTTTTCCTCTTATTGTTTAATGAAAAATATTTAAAACACCATCACCTATTTTAAAACATCCCTCAATACTCTCTCTCTCTCTCTCTCTCTCTCTCTCATAACCTCCTCTCTCCTCTCCACCACCACCACCATATGTGATTAACTACCCCTTTCCACATTTTTCTTTCTCCTCGCATCCTCCCCTAACCAAATTATCAGTTAGGTCCTTGTTAATTACAAACTTCTATAGAATAAAAATAAAACACACTAAAACTTTAGATTTTATACTTCATTGATTTTGAGAAAATATAATCTCTTAAAAAATCAATTTGAAATCTAAAATCAACAATCCTAAAATAATAGTTTAGCAATAAAATCAAACTAAAAATTAGAAGTATCAACAAAATCAAATCAAGATTACTAAAAATATGAATGAAACCACCAAATAACATAATCAACACCCATGGCCCCCACCAAATCAACACCCAACAAATAATTAAATCAAATCCACCAAAAAATCAATCCACCCAAATTCACACAAAGAGGAAGGACATTCACACAATCAAAATCAAATGAATCTAAGAGAGAATCTTAAAGGCAAGCATTCGAACCTATCACACAATCGAACATAAAGTGGACAAAAATCTTGAGAGGACTTCATATAACCTCGAGTGAGCAAGGTAAGAAAACTTTAATCCAAACAAATTTAAGAGTTAACACTCCTATATAAAACAACAACAATTGAAACCAATAAGTGATAGACCGCCCATACTCGTATTGATTCTCACAAACAAACATGAGACAATCCAAAATTGATTTGAGAAAAAATATTGAATCCAATGAAACACATTAGCACCAACACAAGTAGATTCAATTAAAAATTAAACAAAACTCAAATCGTGAAGGGCTTAACAGATTTGAAAACATAGCAAAGCTCAAACCTAAAAAAGAATGGAGAGTGAGCACAAACTAGTAAAACAACCTCCTAAAGGTTGTAATACCCCTTAATTTTATCTAAAACTAATTCCAATTAATTTATATCTAATCCTAATCTCAAATAATTAATAATTTTATTTTACCCATATTCTTTGACCCTAAATATAATTCTAATCCTAATTCTAGGTCATTTATATTTTAATCTAACCCTGACTTAAGGTTTTTACTATATTAATTTTAGTATTATCCTAATCCCCTAATCTAAAATTCTAAACTGAATTCTAAACCTAATATAAAAAAATTTCTTTCCTTTTCCTTTTTCCTTTTCTTTTCTCCTCTCCTCAATCTATTCCTTCCTCCACCTTCCCCTTGATGCCATGCAGATCCCTCCCCGCATGGCTCACACCCCTTTCCTCTTTACTTGTCCCAGCCATGCATTGCCACCCATGCAATGGCACTACACCAACCATCTACTCTAGCAATCCTACACCAAAAACCCATCCCTTTATCCTTGAGCTTGTCACATAAAATCAACCTAAGGCAACTTCCCTCGATTTACAACCATTTGTTTAACACCCCAAATTTTACTACTGAATTTTTTTAGCCAAAGTATAATACTAAAATAACTGGATGTTATAGCCGTAATTGATATAAATTTGGCTTACCTTATCATTCTTACATCGATCGTAAGACAAAATGATTAAAATATAAATCATGATAAATAGAAAAATGAGAGAAGCTTCATAAATATAAATATGAGTTGGAGATTAACTTTGAGTAAAATATCTAAAAATACAAACAAAAGGGATATTGTAGATCTAAGAGTCCGAAAAGGTATCATGGTAAACTACTATTTAGATAACATGACTTTACTCTCAAAATTTCTAATACAACAAATCACTCTACCCCATACAAAGTATCATAAGCCACAAAATCATTTAACGAGTCTTCATAGACCTGCACATAGACATTAAGGTCATCTAATAATGGGAATGAGCATTACCTATAAAAAGGATGGCTAGTTTGCTATGTACTAAGTAAGGTGATAATACAGTCAATTAATGGATACATAAAATATTACAAGGTAATTACTGATCTAGTCCTCATTATTAGATATAAAAAATTCTATTATTTTATTTACATTGAGTTCAGGGACTCCACTATTCTTAAATTAGTTGAACGATCTAAAACACTTTCCAGGGATAACACACCTGAACTACTATTATCTTCTAGTGGAATAAACCCTACATCTCTCTAACCAAAGAACACTTGTGGAAATATTCATAAACTAGTGGAATGGTGTGAAGCACTTCTTAGGGAAAATACATTTAAGCCACAATTACCGTCTACTAGAATGGACCCAACACCTCGTGATGGAAACCTATTAGGGTTTCACGAAAGGATGGAAAGATTAATCTAGCGCAACGTTCGATTCGCCGGTTCAGCCTAAGGAAAAACTCCAAAGGAAGACCCAAAGATTCAAAGGCACAGTTTGTATAATGGCAACTGAAATCGAAGAAAGAATGATCAAGATCGATCAAAGCAAAAGAGAGCAGATTCAGAGAAGAAGAGAGAGCAAGAGATTCGCTGAGAGAGAGAGACAAGTCGCGAGAAGAATTGAGAAAACTCAGCAATGTATTCTGTCAAAGATGTCGTCCGCGTATTACACTTTACAATCTATTTATACTAGTATGACAGAGCGTATAACAAACATACAAAATACCCGCACAATACAGACCAGACGAGATACAAAGCCAGCCTTACAACGGAATGGGATGTTACTTTGGGCCACACAAGTAAGTTGACCAGCCCAAATAACACACAAGAGAAATGCCCCAAATACAAGGTAAGTTTGAGACATAATTCCCATAAGCTAAAAACTTTAGCTAATCATGGCTATTAAGGATTGATTAATCCACAATCCATCTAATCCAAAATTAAGGACCGTGTGGCGGATTATACAACCGACCTAATTTCCATTAGCTAATTCGACCGGCGAATGCATTATATGGGATTACAATTAATTAACAAAAAATACATAATCTGCACACTTCAGATACATAATCTGCACATTCCAGCAGCTGCATCCAAAGATCCATAGAGTCCATATGCTGCATTATACTCCTATTTATCCACCAAATAAGACAAACAATTATAAGTAAATAATTCACAGCAATTATCAAAATTAATTAAATATAAATTCTTAAGATTCATATCATTCCCCTCTTCTTGGAAAGGTTTCACCTCTGAAACCTGAATAAGTCCCAGAAATGGACTAAGATCAGCCACATTAAAAGTATTGCTCACATTCCCAAATTTAACAGGTAAATCAATCTTATAAGCATTATCATTAATTTTCTCCAACACAGTAAATGGTCCATCTCCTCTAGAGTCCAAATTTGACTTTCTAAGATTTGGAAATCTCTCCTTCCTAAGGTGTACCCAAACTAAGTCTCCAGGTTTAAAAATCATTTTTCTCCTTCTTTTATTAACATGTTCAACCATCTGTTGCACTTTTTTATTAATCTGTTGACTTACAGATTCATGTAACCTTTTCATATTATCAGCTCTAGATTCAGCATCAAAATTTTGCAATTCAGCATGAGGCAAATGACTCAAATCTAAAGGAGTTAAAGGATTAAAACCATACACAATCTTAAATGGAGTTTTATTAGTTGTAGAATGCAAAGTCCTATTATAAGCAAATTCCACTTGAGGTAAACACATATTCCCATTGTTTAAGATTCTTTCCAAGGACAGCTTTTAACATGTTTCCTAATGTTCTATTTACTACCTTAGTTTGTCCATTAGTTTGAGGGTGACAAGTTGTAGAAAACAATAACTTAGTCCCTAATTTTTCCCACAAAACTTTCTAGAAATGACTTAAAAACTTAACATCTCTGTCTGAAACTATAGTCTTAGGAATACCATGTAATTTAACCACATTAGAAAAAAATAATTCAGCCACTGCTACAGCATCATTTGTTTTATTACAAGGTATAAAATGAGTCATTTTACTGAACCTATCTTCTACAACCATTATTGACTCCTTAGCTCTATTAGTCCTAGGTAATCTTAAAACAAAATCCAAAGATACATCAACCCAAGGATGGTTAGAGACAGGTAAGGGAGTATATAAACCAAATGGTTTTGAAGTAGTTTTTGCCTGCCTACAAGCAATACAATTGACACAATATTTTAAAACATCCTTTTTCATGTGTGACTAGTAAAAATGATCAGTTAAAACATCTAAAGTTTTCTGAGATCCTAGATGTGCCATTAACCCACCACTATGAGCTTCTTGAATTAATAAACCTCTGTAAGAACATGCAGGAATACACAACCTATTCTCCCTAAACAAATAACCTTCATTAATAAAATACTTTCCATGTGTAGAAACTTCACACTTTTTATAAATTTCTTTAAAATCAATATCTTCTAAGTATAATAGTTTAATACTGGAAAAACCTAACAAAGTAGTATCAGTAGCATTTAATAAAGCATATCTCCTGGATAAAGCATCTGCAACTATATTATCACTACCTTTCTTATACTTAATTATGTAAGGAAAACTCTCAATAAATTCTATCCATATACCTTATCTTCTATTTAACTTTGATTGAATTTTTAAATACTTAATAGCTTCCTGATTAGTATTAATTACAAATTCTCTATGCCACAAATAATGTTGCCACACTTCTAAAGCTCTTACTAAAGCATACGGTTCCTTTTCTTAAGTAGAATAATTCAAAGTACTACCATTCAATTTCTCACTAAAATAAGCTATTGGCTTGCCCTCTTGAGAAAGTACAGCCCCTATTCCTAACCCTGAAGCATCACAATCTAATTCAAACATCTTTTCAAAGTCAGGAAGACTCAACACAGGTTCTTGGGTTAATTTAGTCTTAAGTGTCTCAAAAGATTTCTGTTGTTCTAAACCCCAATTAAACCCATTATCCTTCTTTGTTATGGCAGTCAAGGGAGCAGCTATAGTACTAAAGTTTCTCACAAATCTTCTGTAAAAAGAACACAATCCATGAAAACTTCTTACTTTAGTCACACTCTTTGGCACAGGCCATTCTTGAATAGCTCTAACATTATCTTTATCTACAGATATACCATCTTTTCCTACCACAAATCCTAAGAAAACCACACTTTCCAGACAAAATCTAGACTTAGTTAAATTAGCATAAAGCTGTTCTGTCTTAAACACATTTAAAATAATCCTTAAGTGTTTCAAGTGCTCATCTAAAGATTTACTATATATAAGTATATCATCAAAATAAAAAACCACAAATTTTTCAATAAATTCCCTCAAAACATAGTTCATAAGTCTCATAAAAGTAATAGGAGCATTTGAAAACACAAAAGGCATCACTAACCATTCATATAATCCAAAATTAGTCTTAAAAGTTGTCTTCCACTCATCTCCTGGTTTCATTCTAATTTGATGATACCCACTTTTTAAATCTATTTTTGAAAATATAACAACACCATGCAATTGATCCAACATTTCATCAAGCCTAGGGATAGGATATCTATACTTGATAGTTATTTTATTTACTGCCCTGCTATCCACACACATCCTCCAACTACCATCCTTTTTAGGCACTAATAACACTAGTACTGCACAAGGACTCATAGACTCCTTAATGTATCCTTTACTTAACAGTTCAGAGACCTGTCTTTTTAATTCCTTAACCTCTTCAGGATTAGCCCTATAAGCAGGTTTGTTTGGTATAAAATCTCCTGGAATAAAATCTATTTGATGTTCTATTCCCCTTAATGGAGGTAATCCACTAGGAATGTCCTTAGGAAACAACTCACTATATTCTTCCAATAACTGTTTCACTGTACTAGGTGTTTCTTCACTTATTCCTCTCTGACACTCATAAGAGTCCTTATAAATCATCAAGTACACATTGGTATTTCTTTTTATTTCCTTTCCTACATCCTTACCTTTAGCATAAAACCCAGAAGTTCCTTTCATGTCCTTTGAACTAATATCATTCTCCAAACTAGGTTTAGATAACTCCTTATAATTAGATTTAATTTTAATTTGATCCTCAAATATTTCTTTTGGAGTCATAGGTGCTAAGACAATATTCCTATCATCCTTCTATACTGTATACCTATTTTTATAACCATCATGTATTACCCTCCTATCATATTGCCAAGGTCTACCTAACAATAGGTGAGCAGCATGCATAGGAACTATATCACATAAAACAGAATCTTCATATTTTCCTAATTTTAAATTTACTAAAAAATTTTGACTAACTTTGACATCTCCCAATTCATTAAGCCATTGCAATCTATATGGTTTTGGATGTTTAGTAGTTGTTAAACCTAACTTAGACACTAACAGAGTACTAGCAGCATTAATACAACTACCACTATCTATGACCATGTTAAAGCACTTATCATCAATTAAACATCTGGTATGGAATATATTTTCTCTCTGTATAGCATTAGAATCAGGTAATTTATTACTGTTTAAAGCCCTGCGAATCACAAAAAGATCCCTACTCACTGGCAATTCTACTTCTTCCTCTAGATCACTATCATCTTCTCTAACTACGCTAACCTCTTCCTCTTCTTCTTCATATTCAGATTCTATATCTCTAGACTCTCTAATTAAAATGTTTCTCTTGTTTGGACATTCAGAAGCTATATGTCCTAATCCTCCACATCTAAAACATTTAATATCCCTAGTCCTGTTTGATCCATTCACAGGGTTTGTCATCACATTCTTACCCTTTTCAAACTTCTGTCCTACCTTAACTTCATTGTTTCTACCTTTACATTCAACCTTACTATTATTCTTCCAGTTTCCAGAAGTAGTTCCTCCAAAATTTCTCCTTACTGTAGTCTTAAACCCAATCCCAAGGGGTTTATATTGCCTAGATTTCCTTAATTGAATCTCTATCTTAGTAGGTATATTTACCATCTCATTTAAAGTCCCACAAGGATATAATTCTACTTTATCAGCTATCTCTGAATTTAATCCACTCAGAAACCTAGCCATGGTAGCATCATCATCCTCAATAACTCCTGTCTTAATAATCAAAACTTCTAATTCCTTATAATAATCATCTATTGTCCTCACTCCTTGACTAATAGTTTGCAACCTCTTATGCAATTCCCTATAATAGTAACTTAGCACAAACCTCTTTCTCATTAAAGTTTTAAATTCTGCCCAAGTTTGTATAGGTGGTTCCCCACACCTCCGTCTAGTTAACACCAAATTATGATACCAAGAGGACGCATACTCAGTAAATTCTACTACAGCCACCTTAATTTTCTTTTCTTAAGAGTAATTATGACACTCAAACACTAGTTCTATTTTCCTTTCCCACTCAAAATAATAATCAGGGTCATTCCTGCCATTAAACCTTGGTATACTAAGCTTAAGATTATTCAAATTCCTATCAATGAACTCTAATTCCCTATCTTGCCAATTGTTCTGTCTAGGCATCCTATCACTATTGTTAGATACTTGATCTTCCAACTCTTCTAGATTAGCTATGGGTGGAATTCTAATCCTAGGATCCATTGGAGCCCTTCCTAAAACTACTGCTTGATTAGTTTCAACTCTGTTATGTTGCAATTCGTTAATTCTTACTTCCTGTTCTCCTAGTCTTTGTTCTAGGTTAGCAGATAAAACTGCAAATTGAGCAGTCATTTGTTCTTGAAAAGTTCTAAGGGTTTCTAAAAGATCATTACTGGAAACAGATTGATTAATAGATTGACCATTGTTAGACATAATGAAATTTTTAGACTTAAACAACCAACACAGCAGTTATTAATCAACAGAATCAATTTATTTAAGAACTTCAGACAAACAGAACATACAGTCCAATCACAAGAAGTATCACACTATCAATGATTAACAGAAATAGCAATAGTATAGCTTACTCAGACTTATTCAAGTCAATAATAATTCGACAAAAATGACTAAGTAAAAGGGAATGATATTACCGCGTCTGCTTAAGCAATTAATCCACTTATTTAGGGTACCCCTCTTCTTGGAGGTCTAACCCTTTTCTCGAAACCAAAGGTTCGCCGGTTATTTCACCTGAGTAATTATTAACAAACAAGTAATTTGCGAAGAAATGGGAAATTAAGTATAGCAAATAGTAGTATTTAACAAGAAAATTTACGAATCGAGGTTACCAACAACAATTTGTCGCACAATCAGTCAAGATTCAAGTTCTTGACCAAACCCTAGGTCGATTAGGGTTTCTCTTCGGAACTTTCGAAACAGCGGACCAAAATACTTCAATCGCCGGTTCTAGAACGACAAAAATCGAAACAGTCCTCGTCATTGCAAACCCTAAAATTTCACACCTCAAAATAGGGTTAGCGAAATACAGAGATCGACTCAAAAATTGAAGAAAACTTAATCAGTAACAAAGAAAACTACAAGCACTCTAATAATCGAGGCTCTGACACCAAATGATGGAAACCTGTCAGGGTTTCACAAAAGGATCGAAAGATTAATCGAGCGCAACGTTCGATTCGCCGGTTCAGCCTAAGGAAAAACTCCAAAGGAAGACCCAAAGATTCAGAGGCACAGTTTGTACAACGACAACTAAAATCGAAGAAAGAATGATCAAGATTGATCAAAGCAAGAGAGAGCAGATTCAGAGAAGAAGAGCGAGTAAGAGATTCGCCGAGAGAGAGAGACAAGTCGCGAGAAGAATTGAGAAAACTCAGCAATGTATTCTGTCAAAGATGTCGTCCGCGTATTACACTTTACAATCTATTTATACTAGTATGACAGAGCGTATAACAAACATACAAAATACCCGCACAATACAGACCAGACGAGATACACAGCCAGCCTTACAACGGAATGGGATGTTACTTTGGGCCACACAAGTAAGTCGACCAGCCCAAATAACACACAAGAGAAATGCCCCAAATACAAGGTAAGTTTGAGACATAATTCCCATCAGCTAAAAACTTTAGCTAATCATGGCTATTAAGGATTGATTAATCCACAATCCATCTAGTCCAAAATTAAGGACCGGGTGGCGGATTATACAACCGACCTAATTTCCATTAGCCAATTCGACTGGCGAATGCATTATATGGGATTACAATTAATTAACAAAAATTACATAATTTGCACACTTCAGATACATAATCTGCACATTCCAGCAGCTGCATCCAAAGATCCATAGAGTCCATATGCTGCATTGCACTCCTATTTATCCACCAAATAAGACAAACAATTATAAGTAAATAATTCACAGCAATTATCAAAATTAATTAAAAATAAATTCTTAAGATTCATATCACCTCGGTATTGACTCATATACTGTAATACCCCCAAATTTACTACTGAAAATTTTTATTTAATTAAAAGGGTTTAGCAGAAGTAAAAAGATAGAACCGTAAACTCAGGGGCATTACTGCCACACTTAGTACTAGATCGGTTCACTCCTACCGTTCCAATACTAAGTGCTTAGGCATCATTAATAAACACACAATTCATACAGAAATCATAGTGCGATTTAGGATTACAAACCAAAGAGTATGTGACTAGAGTTTTTCAAACATAAAGCACAGTACAAAAACACAACTAAAATATGATAATACAAGGTCCAATAAAGGAAAAATAGTATGGCTGAGTCGCTCTCGATCCCCAAGTCAGGTTTAGGCTCAATGCTCATCCCCACTCGATGCCTCGTAGGTGTCGTAGGCATCGAAGACATCATCCCCTACCTGCACAAGCTCAAATGGGTCTTCTGCTCGTGGGAATGAGCAACACCTATGAAATGGGTGATTAGTACGCTACGTACTGAGTAAGGTAACAAATGCGCTAAGGCCAACATACAAAACACACTACACAGTATACATGGCATAGTCATATGAACAACATGTAGTAAAATAGATGATAAAGGCTAGCTATGGTCCAGATAGACTTATTCTTTTAGATATCTGGTAATTATAATTGATTCACATCATAATCTTTATTAATCCATGCGAGTGCAGGAACCCCACTATTATAGCCGGTGGATCGGTCACTTATAAGGCAGAACGCACCTAACAACTATTTTATGTCAGTGGATCGGTCTGGCCCCAACTCTCATGGTGTTCCACTGTAAGTACTTAGTATCTTTTACGTGTATTAAAAAATTAGGGTTTGGTTTACGGAGCTCGGGATCCCCCACTATTATTGCAAGTGAGCAGGTCACTTGCGGGATGATGTCCACACCACTATTATTCGCCAGTGGATCAGTCACTTATAGGGTAAAAAAAAACCCTAAATACTATTCCTAACCGGTGGATCGGTTGGACCTGACTCAGTACTCTTCCACTTTAAATGATTAGTATTTTATCATATCTTATTCAACAGATTCCGTCCTAGACATGCATGACTAATTCCAGCTATAATTATTCTCCAAAGAGGGCCCATCCCATATCTTGAGACTCGGCGCCCACTAACTCACACCCCGACATCCATTTCCCTTTACACTTACCCTTTAATGGAAACCTAACTCCTAAGGGTGCGGGTTAGGGCCCAACACCTCATGACATCAACTCCACCTACCATCATCCTCGAGGGTTTTCCTTTGAAAACCCTAATTAGACCTATGTGGCCTAACTTCCTCTCACTTACACTACCATTGCTCTATTCATCTCCCCACATCTCACCTTAATTAGATCTAATCCCCAAACATTTCACTTTACATCTCGACTTCGCATGTGACTGGAAAAAACCCTAGTTGGCCACTTCAAACCCTGTTACCTTTCTTCTCCCACAAGTAACCTCTCTCCTTTCACCCAAAATCTCTTCTCTCCCATGGAACCCATACTCACCCCTTATATAGTAAATTCTCACTCTTAACCCATACTCCACTCTCCCTTAATCATTTTTACCTCTACACTTTCCAGATTACTACTTTCTCCCTAAACCCTAATTGGGTCCCTTATACATCCTTACACCAACCTACGTACTATTTTCATCCCAAGTCTCCAATCACTCCACAACTCTCCCATTAGCTTGTTTGCACCCTAAATCAACTTTCCTCATGTAAAGATCACCCCCATGCAAGTTTTATCCATCCCATGCAAACTCTTGAAGTCCCTATGAAAACCCTAGAATTTTCATGCATGGTTCCTATCTCTCGTTCATTTTGGTCAACCTCATATCCCCTTAGCATCTCACTTCCCATTTGTTTATTTTTTCCTTTCATTTCTCATATCATAATATCATTTTTCCTATCATGCATGTCTTAGAGGGCCATATCATATCACACCACAATCACCGCATATACATATCATACTCATGCCATAAGAACACATACAAAACATACCTCAACTCCAAGCTGTGCTACACATAAGACAAGTTAAGGAAAATCATACGATACATAATATAACATGAAATATAAATCATCCAAGGCATACAATCACATAACACACATGGGCCTTAGCTACATCCTTACCTAAAGCGACGCGGGGCTTGGAGCACGCTCCTACAACTCCTTAGGGTTTTGGTTTGATTCACTTATAAAAGGGAAAATACTAAATATTAGTTTCCCTCAAAAGTACCATCACTCCTTATTTTAGTCTAAGATTAGGATTATTATTATTATTATTAAATGGAGTATTATATGTGAAAACTAGAGTTTATCTTCAAGTTAGCTTACTAGATGTTACTAGTCAAAATATGTTTATGTTAATATTTATTGCTATACTTATATTATTAACCTAATAGCTTTATTATTCTAATAATATTACTAATACTAATTATAGCAAAATAGTGATAATACTAATAATAATAATAGTAATGCTAATGCTTATAGTGATAGAAGCCTAGCATTTTTAAGGCTAAGTCCAATAATAGTGTTAGAGTTAAGATAATAATATAATAATTACAATACCAACAAAGTACAAATATTCCTAAAGATAATAATGATAAAAGTTGTATTTTGAATAATAATAATATAATGGTTCAAATGTTTTTGTCATGATAATAGAAATAAAATGATGATGATGATGATGATGATGCTGATGATGATAATAATAATAATAATAATAATAATAATAATAATAATAATAATAATAATAATAATAGTAGTAGTAGTAGTAGTAGTAACTAATAATGTTAGTGACAAAGGCATTAGGAATAATATTAATAATATTCGAATATTAAATAGTAAAAATATTAAGGTTAAGTATTCTTCTTCTTTAAAAATTAAAATGATAATATGCCAACTTCGGTTTAAATAACACTAACAATAATAGTAATAGTAATAGTAATAGTAATAGTAATAATAATAATAATAATAATAATAATAATAATAATAGAGATAACTATATTAATACTAAAGTTGTGAATAATAATAATAATGATAGTAGTATTAGTAGTAATAATGATAACCCTTTTAATGTTAAAGTTGTAGCCTTTTAAATAGTTTACCCTAGTTATAAGTATTTTCTGAAATTAGGTTAGGAAATAAGGGGGATACATAATAATAATATTAGTGATGGTAATAATAATAGTAACCATGATAATACAACACTAATAATAATAAGAATAATAATAATAGTAGTAATATTAAGGATAATACTAGTAATATTAAATAAAATTATTAACACTTACAGAAAATAGTTTAGGGGTTGGGGAAGTTGAAGAACCACCTAAGGTTAGTGGTGGAGCCGGCGGCGGCACGTGGCGGCGACGGCAGCAACGGTGGAGGAGGGAGAGAGGGGGAAATGGATATGTAGGCTAAGAGAGAGGGAGTGGAGGGGTGTTTGAGGTGGAGGAAGGTGCAGCAGGTGAAGAGGGATGGAATGAAGGTGGTGGTGTAGCTGGGAGTGGCGGTGAACGGTGGTTGGTGCGGCGGCCGAAGGTGGTGGAAGATGGGGGAGGTAAAAGGAGAGGGAGTCAGGGGGATATGACGGTATAGGAAGGTAGGGGAAGGTTCCCTGCGTGTTTTGGAGAGTGGAGGAGGTGCTGGTTGCTGCGAGGGTAGCAGCAGAAGGCGGCGCGAGGGCGACGAGGGGTTGGAGTGGCTGCTCGGGTTGGCGGCTTTGCACGACCGGGGCGGCACGTGCAGGGAGAGATAGGGGATGATGTTGGCTTGGTTTCGTAGAGGGAAGTGCGAGGATGGTCTTGGTGGGCGGAGTTTGTTGCGGCGATCACTAGCGGCGGCAGATTAAGAGTCTATTTGGGCGGCGGGGAGAGGCAAGGTTTCTAAGCTTGTGAAAAAGGGAGCTCGGCTATTTATAGGCCAATTGAGGGGGAAAACGACAAAGGGAGAAGAGGACACTTGTGGGCAGGTGAGGCAGGTCACTGGCCGGGGGTGGTAGGCGGCGCATGGCTTGCAAATCGTAGGGCTTGTTTGGCTTGGGGTAGGGAAAAGGAAAGGATGGTGGTACACGTGAGGAGGGAGGACGAGTAGGCTAGGTCGAAAATGGGAAGGAAAATGACGGGGGTGTTAGGGGAGGACAACCGATCGGAGCTGGCGGTCGTAGGCAGGTGTAGGACTGCAGGTCAGAGAATGCAGTCCGTGTGAGGAAGAAGAAGACATGGTGGGGTGGACCAGGCAGTCTAGGGCAAGAAAGAATGGAAGGAAAAAGGCGGTCTAGTTGGGTGGAATGGGCAGAATAGGTGAGGGGGTGGACGAACCGGCCTGGGTTGCGCGAGACAGGCCACAGGGAGTTTGGGCAACGGCTGGCCCAATCGGGGAGGAGAGGGGAAAATGAGGAGAGGAGAAAAAGGAAAAAGGAAAAAGGAAAAATAAAAAGATAAAATGGTTGGATAGGGGGTATTTGGTATTTATTTATTTATATAACTAAGTTATATATTTAAATTTAATAATTATTATTTTAGGAAAAATAATTAAATCCATTTTTAGATTAATTAGGCTATTTTGGGTAAGTTTTCATTAACTTCCATGTTAGTTAGTAAAAGTCCAAATTTTCCCTAAATAATTCCTTTATTATTTTCTCCTTGTTTTTCCTTTATTAATTCCACTTAGTTTTTAATAAAATAATTTATTTACTTAATTCCCCTAATAAATCCCTATTTTACCAGATTCCTAACTTAGGGTTTGTGGGTATTTCATATACTCTTCCACTTTAAATCTATAATGTCTTACCTATTAGTTTCTTATCGCAAATAATATTATCGTTCATGTTGATTTTAGGGTTCTACTATTCTTAATCCGATGGAATGGATAAGTAAGCCATAACTTTTTCTATAAGACTCGTATGACTACCAAATTTATTATACATTCCTAAAACACCAATATTAACATCATATCCTAAATTCATGGTCTAACTCTAACGGTTCACATATGTGATAATAACCTCCTTATTTTAGGGTTACTATTTTCAAGCTAAGCTATTTTCTTATTTTATTGAACCTAGGATATTCATGTAATCCCCCAAAATTTTAAAAAGCTTATAGTTAATAAATAAATTTTATTTGGGATAAATTAGCCTTTAAATCTATTTAATTTAATTATTTTATGGATTTTTGAATAAATAAAATTGGGTATAAATATTTAATAAAATAAAATAAATATTTTGTTATTTTATCATACTCTTATTATTTAAATAAATTTTCAAACCCTTATTTTACTAAAATTATCCTTTTAAACCCTTATATTTTAATTATATTAAATTAAATTATTAAATAAATTTATTACCCAAAAATATTGTATTCTATTATTTTATTTAAATCCATTTTTCTTTTTCTTTTTCTTTTTCCCTTTTTCCCTTTTTCTCTTTTCTTTCTTCTCTCTTTTTTTTCCTTCCTTGGGTCGTCGGTTGGCCCGGCCTGCCCTCACCCCCTGTGCGATTGGGCCTTGGCCCATCTCTCCCCCTCCTCCCTCCTTTCCTTTTCCTTTCCCTAGCCTAACTCCTTTCTTCCTTCTCCCGTGCAAGCCAGCCTACCTCCCCTCCTTCCTTTTCTTTCCTTTCTCCCCTACCGGGCCGACCCGTTTCTTTTCTTCGGCTGCCCGTCGCACCCACCCAGCCCCTTCCCCTTCTTCTTCTTCTTCTTTCTTTCTTCTTCCTCTTTCCCCGACGAGAATCTCGACCCTTGCCATCTCTTCTTACAACTCCCTCTCCCCGTTGACCTCCCCTTATCTCCCTCTCTCTCCCTCTCGTTGTTTTCCTGCCATTCCGGCCCCACCATCTCTCCCTCTCCCTACCATTACCATATCCTCCTACCTCTCCCTGCAACTTCCATTTCCCTACCACCTACCATCACCCCTCGAGCTCCCTATCCCCTCCCTTCTCTTCCTCTTCTATTTCTTCTTCCTTCCCTACCCGTTCTACATTTTTTTTCCAAACTCCCCATGCTCCCTAACCCTCTCTTTTCTTTCCTTTCTTCTCCTTCCCTCACCATCTCTGTTTTTGCTTCGCTGCCCAGCTCTGCCGTTGCTGCCGCCTCAACACCCCCCTACGACACCCCTGCCACCCTTTACCTTACCCTCGAATCATCCCAACACCCATTGAGCCACCCCATAGCCTCATTCTTCCTCCTCTCTTATTTTTCTCTTCTTTCCCTTCCTTCTCGGCAGCCACCCTGCACCGCCATATGCCGCCGTCGTTCCGCCTCCTATGCCGCCACCTGAGCCACCAAATTAATCCCTACAACCCCTTCTACCACCCCCAATCCTCATTTGGCCAAAACCACCACCCAAAGGTGTAACATCCCCAAAATTTACTGCTGAAAAATTTCGTTAATTAAAAGGAAATTAGCGGAAGAAAATTAATAAAGCGTGAAATTTGGGAGTATTACCGCCACACTTAGTACCAGACCGGTTCACTCATACCGTTCCAGTACCAAGTGCTAAGGATAAGAAAATGAAATACAGTTTGAAAGAAGTTCCACATACACAAATCAGAGTAGCGCATCAAATCATTACAAGAATAAAATCCACCAATGGTGGTTATAGTAACGACATAACATTAAAACCAGAAATTTAAAGAGAAAGAGAAAACCCTAACGATACTAGATAACTCCTTACTCTCTTTCTCGTAGTCCACTTGAGCAGCACCTGAAAAGACCTGCAAGGGCACTGCCCATTGAATAGGCAGGGCCCCCATAAAGGGAATCCCTTCAGTACTATGGTACTGAGTAACCCTTTAATACCACACTTAAATATAGGCCCGCATACGGCACATAATGCAAGCTACATACATGAATAATGAGAGATGCATACATAACAATAACATACATAATAATTTATAAGTCACGATCAATACTTTGGGCCTTAAGCCATGTCATAGTGTAAGATCAATACATTTGGGCCTTAAGCCATTATTACGTCATCATTCAATCAGTATCATATTTTATATCCATGTGAGTGCGAGAACCCCACTATTATAGCCGGTGGACCGGAAGTAAACACACAGGGCAGAACGCCTCTGACCACTATTATTGCCGGTGGATCGGTCTGGCCTCGACTCACATGGTGTTCCACTATAAGTGATTAGTATTTTTCCATAATCTTATTCACATACATGACCGATTTTATTGAGCTCGTGACCCCTACTATTATTGTCAGTGGACCAGAATACATATAAACTCATCATCCAGGGCATAACGCTCTTGGCCACTATTATAACCTGTGGACCGGGATATATAAGGAATCATCATTCAGGGCACAACGCTCCTGGCCACTATTATAACCGGTGGACCGGGATATATAAGGAATCATCACCCAGGGCACAACGCTCATGGCCACTATTATAACTGGTTGACTGGTACTCAATATCATAATCATCTAGGCGCGGCTCATTATTATTCCATTTTCAATAAGTATCTTTCCTTTCTTTAATCAGCACATCAATCATATTTATTTGCCTCGAATGGGAGATCAATAACCCAGGACACAAAGGTACACCGGTCATACCGGTGCATATCAGCTACTCAATACCCTTCAACCACGAACCCAAGGACACAAAGGTACCCTGGTCGTACTGGTGTATAAAGCTAACTCAGTACCCTACTGACAAGGACACCTAATCCATAAGTATGCATACCCCCTAACTAGGTCCGTAGAGCTAGAAAGAGTAAGATATAGGGCCTGCCTGGGGCACAAAGGCACACCAGCAAATACCAAAATACTCGTGGACTAAACCACGTCCTTAGGGTAGCGACCCCTAAGGAGTCACCATTCCCGATCTCGAGGTCTTTCACTTTAAGTAATAGTGTCTTAATTAAGGTGATCACAAAAAGCACGATAATCCGATATTTATTCACTTTCAATCGTTCTGATATCATTACTCGTTTCTTATTCAGATAATTATCCAGGATATCACAGAGAAATCATTAAGGCCAGACTAATTATCAAATACTCTTACTTGGCTAATCAGCATTATTTGAATCATATTATAATGTTCCACAATCTCAAAGACATGTTAGGTACAAATTACTCATTTACCCTTTACTTATATAATTGTTAAGTATCCATTCCTTCCTCGCCAAATTACCATATTACCCTTTGGGTTACATAATTACCAAATTACCCCTTATACGGTTTAGGTCACCAAATTATCCCCTACACTTTTTAGATCACCCTTCACCCCTCGTAATTACTACACTTATCACATTTCCCGTTTGGTTGGTTATATTACCAAATCACCCTTCTCCCTTGTTATAATTACAAAACTGCCATCGAGTTGGATAAATTACTAAATTACTCTCCTTCATTATCATGATTACTATTTTGCCCCTTTAGTTGGTTAAATAATTATCACTTTATCCCATAATTGGCTAAATCACCAAATTGCCCCTTTAGTTGGATAAATTACCAAATTTCCCTTCTCCTTTATCATAATTATCATTTTACCCCTCTCAATTATTTTAATTGCCATTTTACCCTCTTTAATTATCATAAATCCCAAATTACCCTTCTTCATAATTACAAATATTAATTTACCCTTCTTCATAATCATAATTACTATATTAACCTTCTCCATTATTAAAATTACCATAATGCCCTTTAATTGGTTAATTTACCATATTACCCTTCTATAGTATCATACTTATCCAATTGCCCTTCTACAATCATAATTTAATTGCTAAATTATCTTTTGTCGTTATCATAATTACCAAGTTACCCCTTACTCCCAAGTTTACCATAATATCCCTTTTATTTACAAAATTACCATTTTACCCCTTACATCTAATTTTACCATATTACCCTTTTGCTTGTAAATTACCATAATACTCCTTTTACTTTACCAATTACTATTTCACACTTTTATATCCAAAAATTACCATTTTTATCTTTCCTTACAAAATTACCATTTTTCCCTTCTTTTCCAAAATTACCATATTAACCCTTTTACTTACAAAATTACCATAATGCCCTCCTTCATCCAAAATTACTATTTTACCCCTACTTCCAAAATTACCATTCTTATCACTTACTTATAAAATTACTATATTGCCATTTGACTTCAAAATTACCACTTTACCCTTTCTCCAAAAATTACCATAATACCCCTTTAGTTATAAAATTAACATTTGGCCATTTAATCATAAAATTACCATATTATTCTTTTATCTCGAAAATTTCCATCATACCCTTCTTCCTCACAACTTACAATTTTATCCTTTTTACTTATAAAATTATCATCTCACCCCTTCCCTTTGAAATTACCAAAATACCCTTTTGTTTACAAAATTACCAAAATGCCCTTTTTCACTTGTGAAATTCCCACTCAACCCCTTTATTCACCATTTTTATGAATTTACTAACACTACATAAAATAATGATATTAGTGCTTCATTCTTATCATCTAAGTCCACCAACATGTCATTATTCAACATAATACTCATTAGCAACTACCTACATTAGGTCACATACTTCATAAGCAAAATTACTAAAATACCCTTAGACAATAATATTACTCATGCATTAGCAACATAATACATCATAAACAAGCATTTAACATTTCCATCAATAATCAAACTCCTTCATTAATTAGCATACCTACATATGGCACAAAAGTTATCATGCTTTTCCTTTTTATCAAACAATATAAGAAACCATATACATATCATGCTAAGCACACCAAACATGCATAAAATCATACTAAACCCCTAATGTGCTAGCATACGTTTTTCCATATATTTAAGGGGGGATTAACGGTTACCTTAATCCTGAAAAATATCAAATCTTACCAAGCATAATTAGCAACTCAACACCTAAAAATAATATCCATCATTATTATGTTAGATATAAGAATCCAAGCATAAAACTTTATAAAAATTTAATTAATAGAACACTTAATATAAAATACCATTATACCTTAAAAATTAGCCAAGAAATTTTCAAAATAAAGGGGAGCTCAAGCTGCATGAGCAGCGTGAGTTTCATGTAAAAATGAGGGGTGGAAGGGTTCGAAGGGGGGGTGAAGGAAGCAAAATCTATTATTTTCGGGTTAGGGTATTTAGGCTAGAAAAGAAGGTGGTTGGGGGAGGTTTTAAGGCAAGGGAATGGTGCAGAAGTGAAGAATGGTTGTAGGTGGAGGCTAAGGGTGGTTTCACGGCGGCGTAAGGCGACGGAGATGGCGGTGGCGAGGCGGCGAAGTTGGCTGCCAAGATGGGTCAAGGGAAAGGGGTTGTGAAGGAAGGAAAAGGAGAGGGAAAAATGGAGGGGTTCAAGGGTTGTTTTCGGCTAACTAAGGCATGGAGGTTGTAGAGGGGGTTGTAGGGTGTCGAACGGTGGGTTGGGTGGCGGAAGAGGTGGCCGGACGGCGGCGGAAATGGCGGTTGCAGGTGGCTCGGTGGTAAGAGGAAAAACTGGGGAGAAAAAAGGAAGAGGAGGAGGAGAAGGGAGGAAGTGTAGGGCTCGAGGGGCGTGGTGGTGGTGCAGGTTGGTAGTAGGCGGTGGCAGAAGGCGGCGCAGGGCTGGGTGCGGTGGTTCAGGCGGCGGCGAGCGGCGATAATAAAAAAAACGGGGAACGAATGGGAGGAGGAGAAAAGAGAGAAGAGTCTTGGGGAAGGGGGATGTGGGTTCGAATTTATAGGGAATGAATGGCTGGGGAGATGAGGAAAAATAAGAGGGAGAAGAAAGGGGGCAGTGGCTGGCCAGCGAGAGGGTGCAGGTGGCAAGTGGTGGTCGGGTGGCAGGGGAAAAGAGGGAAGAAGAAGGAAAGGGAGAGGGGCATGTGAGGTGTGGTCCAAGGGCTGGTTTTGCTCAAAAAAAAGAAAGAAAATGACGGGGGAATAGAGAGAGGGAGAGGGAGGTAGGTGGTGGCCGGGTTGCAGGTGGCGACATGCTCGACCATGGCAGAAGTAATGGTCGGGCGTGGGAGAAGAAGAGAGGAGAAGAAGAAGGCTGGTGGGTGGACCGACGCAGGAAAGAAATAAGGCAAGCCGGCTGGTCCAGGGGCAAAAGAAAGGAGGACAGCATGCGGGTGTGCGAGGGGCAGGGGAGGAAGGAGCGGGCCTGGCCCAATGCGCAAGGAGGGGGGAGAGGAAGGTAGGCCGGGCGACCCAAAGGGGGGAAATGGGAAAAAGGAGAGGAGAAAAGGAAAAAGGAGAAAAAGGGTAAAAAGGAAAATGGAAAAATAGGGAAAATAAGGGAAATTAATTTATAAAATCATAAAATGTAATATTCTTGATAAATTATTTAATTTAATAATTTAATTCATTATAATCTAATATATTAGTTTAAAAAGGGTAAGGTTGGTAAAATATTGGTTTTGAAAATTATTTAAATACAATAATATGAAAATAGTAAAATATTTATTTTTAAATTTATTAAATTATCTTATCCAAATTTATATACTCTAAAATCCATAAATAATTAAAATAAATAATTTTACAAGATAATTTTATTTCAAGTAAAGTCATTTATTAAAATATAGGTTTTTGAAATTTTTGGAGGATTACAAAAGGCCTTCATCTTCCCTTCCTCTTTTCCTTCCTTACCAACCCCCATCTCGACCTCCCCCTCGGCAGCCTCCTTTTACAGCTTCGCTGCCACCGTCTCCACCACCTTTAGCCGCCGTCAACCCATCCCCGACCACCACCTACACCCCCTCTCCACTTCTGCACCATTCCCTTACCCCAAACCTTCTCCCACATGCCTTTTTTCTTAGCCTAAAAACCCTAACCCGAAAATGTCCATTTTTCCTCCTATTACCCACCTTCGAGCCCCTCCTCCCCATTTATTTGCATGCAGCTCATGCAACAGGAATTGCTACATTTCTTGATTTATTTGGATAACAATTTTAAGGTATAATAATATTTTAATTCAATTATTCATTAATTAAGCATTATAAAATTTTATACTTCAATTTTTATGATTTCTAACATAATAAACCTTAATATTATTTTTAGGTATTATTTTTGATAATCAAAGCTTAAACCTTTAACCGGAATACTGGTAAGGTTTATTTTTGTGGGAATCGAGGTAATTGTTAAATCTCACTTAAACGCATGGATTAACGTATGCTAGCACATTAGGATTTTTATTATGTTATTATGCTTAATATATTTTGTTTAATATCATATGCGTAGTTTATTATGATGTTTGATAAAAAGAAGCATGTAGGTTATATGTTGGGTATGGGAATATTATTTAAGGTAAGAGTTTGGTGGTTAATAAAAATGTTAAGTATTATCCATGTTGTATTATGGTATTGTGATCTTTATTGCATGATTAATATTTCGTGAGTCTTAGGGGTATTTTAGTAATATATCTTGTACAAGAATATGGCCTAATATATATGTGGGTGCTAATAAGTATTGTATTAACTATAAGGGTTGTGGATGAGGTGTTAATATTAATATTTTATATAGTAATAATAATAATTTGATATATGTGGTGTACTAAGGGGAAAAATGGTAATATTAAATTAAAAAGGGTATTATAGTAATTTTGGAGGCAAGGGAAAAGTGGTAATTGGGTAATTAAAGCGTAAAAGGGTAATTTTGAAAATAATGGATAAATCGGTAACTTTGGAAGTTGAAAGGGTAAAGTGGTAAATTGTAAATGAAAAGGGGAAAATTGGTAATTTTGGAAGTAAGGGAAGTAAAATGGTAATTTTGTAATTAAAGGGCAAAATAGTAATTTTGTAATGAAAGAGTAAAATGGTAATTTTGTAATTAAAGGGCATAATGGTAATTTTGTAATAAAAGGGTAAAATGGTAATTTTATAATAAAAGGGCAAAATGGTAATTTTGTAATAAAAGGGCAAAATGGTAATTTTGTAATAAAAGGGTAAAATGGTAATTTTGTGGTTAAAGGGAAAAATGGTAATTTTGTAATTAAAGGGTAAAATGGTAATTTTGTGATTAAAGGGAAAAAGGGTAATTTGGAAATTAAAAGAGGTAAAATGGTAATTTCATAGTTAAGGATAAAATGGTAATTTTATAAGTGAAAAGGTGTTATGGTAATTTTCAGAAGTTAAGGGGTAAATGGTAAATTTGAAGGTAAAGGGGTAAAATGGTAATTTTGTAAATAAAAGGGGTAAAAGTGAAAATTGGAAAGGAGTAACTTGGTAATTATAATAATTGAAAAGGGTAAAATAATAATTCAAATAACTAAAGGGTAATTAGATAATTTAATAATGGAGAAGGGTAAAATGGTAAACATGATAAGTGTGAGGAGCAATTTAGTAATTTAACCAACTAAAGGGGTAATTTGGTAATTAGGATATTAAACAGGGGTAATTTGGTAATTTTGTAACTAAAGGGTAATTTGTTAATTATAATAAAGGAAATGGGTAAATTGGTAATCTAACCAACCAAATGGGAAATATATTAAGTGTAAGAATTACCAAGAGTGATTAGTGGCCTAATAAAGGTAGGAGATAGCTTAGTAACCTAAACCGAGTAAGGGTGTAGCTAAGATCGAATGTGTGCTATGTGTCCTATATGCCTTGGATATCCTATATAATTATATGTCGTGTTTTATATGCTATTATCTTAATTGTTTCATGTGCGGTGTGGCTTGGAACCGAGATGTGTTCATGTGTCCTCTTTTGGTATGTGATAATACGGATATGCCGTAAGTTATAATGTGATGTGATGTGGACCTTTAGGACATGCATGCTAGGATAATTAATGTGGTAATGTGGGATGAAGGCATGAAAAAGAGAAATGGGAGAGAAAGATAACCAAGGGGAAGTAAGTTGGCTAATATAGGTATGGGAGGAACTAGGGTTTGCATGGGATGGTTAGAGTCTGTATGGGGGCAAACTTTACGTACAGAAAGTTGCCTCGGAGTGTGAGGAAGGTAATAGAAGTGTCGTTTGGTTGTCTGGGGGCTTCGAATGAATAATAGTACGTGGGACATTATAAGGGTGTGTAGGAGACTAGACTAGGGTTTGGGAAGAAACCCTAATGTGGGAAGGTGGAAAAAGGAAAAGAGAATAATAAAAATAAACAAGAATGAGTGGAATAGAAAGTGAAGGTTGGATCTCGGGGTCGTGACATGTAGGGTTTTGAAATAGTCGGGGTGTGTACGACAGAGAAGGATGGGCCACATAGGCCTGAGTTAGGAGGTGCAGAAGTCTCAAGATATGGGACGGGTCTTCTTGGGAGGATAAGTGTGGATATAGTTAACCATGCATGTCAAGGGTAAAATACTTTCGAATAAGATACATTTAAGACACTAATCACTTAAAGAGGAAGATGTTGAGCCGGACCCAGACCGGTCCACCGGCGAATAATAGTGGCTAGGGCCGGGGTGCCCTACACGACCGGTCCACCGATGAATAATGTTGTTCAATCAAATTCAGGCGATGTGTTCTTTGTATATGGATATGGTTGTACTGGGAAGACATTCATATGGAAGACACTATCATCATTTTTAAGATGCAATAGAGATATTGTGTTAAATGTGGCATCAAGTAGAATAGCTTCTCTTTTACTACCAGGAGGGAGAACGGCTCATTCTTGATTCAAGATTCCTATAAATTCGAATGAAGATTCAACGTGCAATATCAAACAAGGTAGTCCATTAGCAGAGTTCATTATAAGGTGCAAGCTCATAATTTGGGATGAACCTCCAAGAATGCACAGATATTGTTTTGAATCTTTGGACAAAACCATGAGGGATATTTTGTGATTCACAAATGAATCAAGCATTAATAAGTCGTTTGGAGGAAAACCAATTGTTCTTGGTGGATATTTTAGACATATACTGCCAGTCATTCCAAAGAGAAGTCGGCAAGATATCGTTCATGTGACTATTAACTCTTGATACATATGGAGAGACTATAAAGTCTTACGATTGACTAAAAATATGAGGCTTCAAAATATTAGCTCAATTGATGAATCAGCTGATTTGAAAGAGTTTTTAGATTGGATTGCTAGCATTGGAGATGGAGTAATCGGAGGTCCTAATGATGGTTATGCAACAGTTAAAATTCCAAATGATATTTTATTGAAATATTGTGGTGATCCAATTGCGGCTATTGTGGAAAGCACCTATCCAAGATTCAAGGACAAAATTATTGATGATACATTTTTTCAAGGGAGATGAATATTAGCACCTACTCTTGACATTGTTGAATCAATAAATGATTGCATGTTGTCGATTAACTCAGCAGAACAGAAGACGTATTTGAGCTCAGATATGATATGCATGTTAGATTCAAATAATGATTTGTTACAAGATCTACACACTCTAGAATTCTTAAATTCAATAAAGTGTTCTGGCGTGCCCAATCATGTGTTAAACTTGAAGATTGGTACACTTGTCATGTTATTGAGTAATATAGATCATTCCATTGGTCTATGTAATGGAATAAGGATATTTATTACAAGGTTGGGATCACATGTCGTAGAAGCAAAAATCCTAGGTGGAAGCAATGCTGGTCATAAAGTTTTATTACCGAGAATGTCACTGACTCCATCTGATCCAAGATTACCTTTCAAATTCAATCGAAGACAATTCCCATTAATTGTTTCATATGCAATGACAATCAATAAAAGTCAAGGTCAATCTCTTTCAAACGTTGGAATTTTTTTGAAAAATCCAGTATTTAGTCATGGTCAATTATACGTTGTTGTTTCTAGAGTCACAAATCGTCGATGTTTGAAAATCCTCATATGAGATGACAATATTGATAAAAGTGACTCAACAACAAATGTTGTGTTTAAGGAAGTCTTTCAAAAAATATGATCATGTAATATTATCAATAATATATCTACATATTATTTTAGTAGAGGTATGTTAAGCTAATATTTATTGATTATTATTATTATACATATTGAAATAGTCAAACTACAATATTAATTTATAGTTTCATATTAATACACCGTGCATCGCACGGGTGAGAACCTAGTTATCTAATACAAGGTAGGTGGAAAATGTTTATCTTGTGTTGGGTATATCATTAACACCCCATTTTTCCTAGGTGTGTTTTCATCTTCTACACTATTTTCAACAAAACATTTTAGTAGTAAAAAATGGGGGTCATACGGGTGAGTAGTGTGGTGTTGGTATCAATGAGCATTGACAAAAAATATAGTAAGAAAGGAGGAAGGAATAGCTCGAGTGATAGGTTCTTGATAGAGAAAGGGGGAAGGGAGAAATGGAGAAGGTAGAGAAGAGAGAAGGTATGCACATAGGTATATATATATATACACACCAATAGGTGCATGGGGTTGAGGTGAAGGAGATGGAAGTTAAAGGGTAAGGGATTAGCGTGGTTGGTTTCTACATTGGTCTTGTGGTAAGATATGCATGTTGGGCATAGGGGCGTTGTGTATGTGTAAGTTGTGCAATGGGTGGATGATGGAGGTACCATACTTAGCTTGGAAGGGGAAAGGGAAAAAGAAGGCATTCTTAGGAAGGAGGGACATGCATGGCTAGATGAGGAAAAGAGGAGGGATTGGTTGTGTTGATCGGGAATTAGGAGAAGGAAGAAAAAGAAGGGAAAAAAGGAAAATAAAAAGGGAGATAAAATTTTGGAGTTAGGATTAGGTTTAAGCTATAATTTAAGGATTTTGTTAAAACTTTAATTCATCAATTATATAGGGACAGAGTTAGGCTAAAAAATATAAATTGTAAACTATCAAAAATTATAATTTAGACTAGCTTAAATTTATAATTAGTAGAGGTCATAATTAAATAAAAGTTTGTGTTATTATAAAGGGAGAGGGAAAGAAGGTGAGAAAGTACCTAAAAAGTACATATAGGGGATTTATTGCTAAATAATATCGTAGAATAATCTAAATAATGTAAAAAGTTAACCACAAAGCACCAAAATATACTTATTAGCATAAATAGACTATAATTGAAAGTTTTCATAAATATTAGAAAGATAACCAAAGCCAAAATAAAAATGGATATGAAATATGTAAGTTTATGCAACCAATCGACTAGTTATCTCTAAAATAAAAATGTAAGTTTATAGTCATATCAATTGATCGGTGTGGGGAACAAGTTAGCCAATATATCTAAAATTCACATTTTACCTAAATTTCAAGCTATTTTCAAAACAAACACCAGTTTCTTTAACATCAACATAATTTTAAATATATTTTAAAGATTTTAGGATATGGTATTACAATACATCCCACCCGATGTAAGGATGTCTTATGGATATCATTAGTTATACAAAAAATATTTGGTAACATGTAGAGATTACAAGGCCATCCAAAGCATCAATAGTGTATATGGTAACATCTTATGTAGAGGTGGTAATATAATTCATATTTATTTAAGAATTTCGAATGACTGTGCTAAGTTCTCTAAAATGAAACTAGTCATGGTAGCACTATAGGAAACAAAGTCCCAACCAATATTAATAGGAAACAAATTTTCAAACAATAAGATAGGAAACATAGTCCTACCAATTGCATTACTAGGTATCTTCACCCTTAAGTGTTGACAACTACTAAGTATACTCATATTATAACATATAATAGGAGAGGTTTCTAGAACAAACAAGGTTTCCCCTGCTTGTAAGAGAACCATAATACAAGCTACCCCTAGTTAGCTACTCCAAAAGTTGTAGAAAAATATTTTCATATAAATTTATCTCCTTTAAGTGATTATTTTTTCTTAAGGAGATATACTCACATAATAGGACAACATACATCATTTCCACCATTGTCCACATATGAGAACCTCACATTTTTCATTACTTTTCCATTTATGGTATCCAAAGTGATATCTCAATCACTTAACCATCTAAGTCAAACTATCACTTAGTCTATTTATGCATTGTTTATCCATAGTTCGAATTCTATGTTAAAGCCTAAGACTAAGGTAAACCATTAGTCAAAATCCCAAGAATATATCAAAAATATATCATATAATGTCCCAAAAAACTAATTGAGTAGTCCATATGATTATTGCTCTAGTTTAGGACCACAATAAAAGCATAAAACATCTTGGGCAAAAAAAAAATAGTTGTTTGGTTTTGGGACTAACCACTTAACTAGTCCTATCCTTGACCAATTGATTGGTTACCTATAGAATGAAGAACACAAATTTCTTGAACCAACTAACTATAAATTATAAACAAGATGGCTAGTAAACCAGTCACCTAGTTCTCAACCAAACTAGATGACTTGTTGCTTGGAGAAATTACATATACAATGCTCTTGAACTAACTAATTAGTCACTTAAACCAGCTAACTAGTAAACTAGCCAAGTGATATTCACCCAAAGTAGTTGATTGGTTCTTCAGGAACACATCAAACAACACTATTAAAGGCTAAGACATACGTTTATAATTCATTCTAGGTATCCATGTCATACATACAAACTGTTCCATGTTCCTAGATCTCAAATACAATGTGTTATATACCCAGTCATGCTCATATTTAAACAAATATCAAGAATCATGTTTAACATCAAACAAAAGCAAGAACCTTATAAAATGCTCTAAAATTTATGCCAAATACTTCACATGGTGTATACTTCATATAAGAAACATAATGGAATTATCAATATTCTCAAATTTAACTTATATTATGAAACCTTATAGATTAATCTTTCTATACATGCATAAATGATCTTGTTCATTCTCATCTACTAATGTTTGCACACTTTTACCAAAAACATGCTAAATATCACATTTCTTCACCAATATTCATACTATCACATAAATCACACTTAAACACATCCTTTCTTTTCCTTTCACTATAGAAAGAGCAAGAATGATTTTACTTTACCACTAGCAATAAATCACCAAAAGAAGAACAAGAAGGGTTTTCCTTCAACTAGGAGTTCTGAATCTCCCAACAACTTAAGTACCTTAAGAAATAATCAAAACTAAAAAAAAACTTTCTTTAAAACTTAAACAACCTTAAATGAGGGTTAAATATCAAAGGATATAAGAAAACATAGAATCTTTTCAAAATTAGAAAACCAAGTGCAATGTTTAAATCCTCAACCTTTCCTAAAATAACCCCCTCTTATTTAAATTAAATACAAAAGAGAGCTAGAAGAAGTGTTGGAGAAGGACAAAATAGCCAAAAGATGAACAGCAAAGAGAGAAGATGGGGATTAGTGTAGAGGATAAGGTGTGAGTTAGAAGGGGAAAGTCTTTGCACTTATAGAATAGAGGAGCATAAAAGACACAGAATGGAGTTAGGGTTTTGAGATAGTGGTTCAGAGGACTTAGTAGCCACCAAAATTTCCTACCAAACCCTAAGTATATCAATTGATGCTAATTGGAGGGAAACGTTTTGAGCTAAAAACCAAAGTTGGCTAAAAATGGTATAAGGAGTTCCTTGGGAGATAAGATCAACTCTATTTATTAAAAATTGGGAAAGGAAGTAAAAGAGGGTTTTCATAGAATCATAAAGACTTGAAAAATAATTATGCAAGTAAATCTCATGAATAATTTGACCACTTACAGAATAGAGAAGTATAAAAGAAGAATAAGTGTTTGTGGTCATTAGGACACATTTTAGAAAATGTGTTCCCTAAATTTATTTTGGTTCAAATCAATGTCTATAACACCCCAGTTTGTTTGCATCAAAATTTGTTTTTTGCACAATTAATCGTGGAAGCTAAAATAATAAAAATGAAAGGTGTTACTGCCACACTTGATAAAAGTCCAATTACCGATACCATTCTCATACTAAGTGCTAAGGCTAAAATCATTACTCCCTTTAGATTTATAATATGGTTACAATCAATAGAATAAAGGAGATAATAGATAAGTATGGTGCTACATAAAAGTAATATTAGAGATTTATAAAAATCAGAGAGAGATAGAATATAGAAGGACACAAGAATCCAAATATAATCAAAATTAAAATACCAAAAGACATGGGATAGCCCGAGGCTCTCTCAATCAAACTACCAGCTTTTGACTAAACTCAAAACCTAACCTATAAAGACTACTATCCATCGAATAGGTATGGGCCCATGAAAGAAACTGTTTAGTACAACTATACTGAGTAACCCTTTATTTTAAACCAAAATGGAAAACCAACATAGAACACATACAGTGCATCACAATAATACATGGTATAAAACATCAAATTATACGTTGCATTAATTAACCACTTATTTAACCACATACCACCAATATATTCTATTCATACTCATTCATCTGGATTTAACCAAAACTTACTAATGGAGCATTCAAGAGATTCTATGTGTAGTATAATTAGAAATAACATCAATCCAACACCAAGGTAATAACTACATGCAACATAAATCATCATTAGTCCTGACAAATTTCATAACACATGTAGGCATAAAGGCACCTAACAAAACACAAGTAGGCATGAAGACTACAACCAAACCACACGTATGTAAATAGGTTGCTACCAAAAATCTAATAATCCAATAATCCATCAATAATTTTAATTTTTCTTTACCTGAGGGAAGATCACATCGAACTAAGATACACTAAGTAACTTTGGTCATACTAGCACACGAAGGTAGCATCGTATCCTACTGACTATCAACAAAGGATGCATAAACACCCTGGTCGCACAAATACTTAAAGGTAACATAGTACCCTAAAAACAATGATACATAATCCATAAGTATGTATACATTCTATAAGTACATAAAATAGAATAGAGTATGATATAGGCATGGTTGGAGCACTAAGGCACACCTGTAGAAATCCAAAATCAATTGTGAGCTAAACCACAACTTTAGGGTAGGGACCCTAAAGAGCCACCATTCTCGATCTCGAGATATTTCACTTTAATTATTATTATTTTATTAAGGTGACCACAAAATCACATATAAACCGCATAGATCTAATTTTCATACTTCAACCATATTACTCACTTCCAATTATTTTGAGACAACCATAATCAAGATCATTAGGAAGGTTGTCATAAAAATATACTAAGGTTATCCTAGATTTAATTATTTATATTTAGGTGCATTTGGCAAAAAATAACCAAAATGTTCCTCATGTTGAAATTACCACATTAACATCCTCTTAAATTAGTAAATCTATTTTATCTACTAAGTTCCATAAAAGGTTGAAACATAATAAATAAATCAATTTAGCATGCAGATAAATTATCAAATAAGCCAAATAACCAATTTACCCTTATTTAAGGTTTTGCATATAAAACCCTAGTATGCATATTGAATACATCTAAAGTCACATAATCTCATGCTTAGCAACATATAACAAATATTAAGTAAGTTTGTCATGGAAAAAAATCATAATGCACATAAAATGACTAAATTGTCCTTAGGGTACACATTCATGATTATTATTCCATAATTAAATTTAAGCATACTCATCCTATTATTTTTCAGGTACATATCACACATAATCATGAAATATCATTTTTACCATACTTTTGTGCTTAAAACATTTACATATAATGACATGCTATTTAGTAAAATTTTAGGATATAATAGATAATAATAATTTAAGAATTCATGCTTAACATAATTCAACACAAAACCCCAAATGTGCTATCATTTGAAATTTACCATTTTTATATAGTATAAAAGTAACCATATATCATCATGTTTACACAATTATACATCAAAATCTTAATGTGTTATTATGCAAAGTTGAACATTTTAAAAGAGTATAAAAGTTATCAGAATTCCAGTAAAAACACAAAAATAGTGGTATCCTACTAATTACTATGAGATCCCACTAAACAACTTTTGCACGTAAAAATAATACCAAAATACAAAAATAATATTTTAACACATAAAATAATAATTATAAAAATAAATTATTTATTTTTCTAAAATTAACAAAATACCATTACATATAAATAATAGCTACCACAACTAACTTATAATCAAACACAACTCACGTTACGCATGTAGCATGAGCCATGTGCATGCAAATGGGGGAAAAGATGGGTGGCAATTTTGTTGGGTTGGTCAGGGAGTGGGTAGTGTTGGTCGAGGGTCGATAAGGTGATGAGCTAGTGGTGGTTGGGTATTGCTATGTGGTGATGGGCTGGAATGAGTTGCAAATAGAGGGTGCAATGCATATTGGTTTAGTTGTGGGGAAGGGTGATGCGAGAGAAAGGTGGTGAAGGGGCTAATTGTGGCACATAAAATGGCTAGGAAGGTTGGTTGGGTTGGAGTGATGGCTTCGAGGTAGAAGGTACAGGAATGAGGTAGTGACTATCTTCAATAGAGGGTGTCGAAATGGGGAGAGGGTAGGAACAACAATAATTACCGCTATCCAGGGAGGTGTTGTAGTAAGTTTTGCTTTATAAGGATAGAAGGGATCAGCAAGATCTACAATAGTGAAGGTGATGATGTTTATAGTTATAGTTAAGGGCTGGGGAGTTGGGTGTTGTGAAGTGTTACACGAAAAGGGTTAGGGGAAGTTGTGTGGTTGGCTGGGAAGTGTAGAGGGAGAAGTGAAGGTTGTGGCTGCTATGTGTATGTATGCAGAGAAGAGAGTGTTGGACATGTATATAAGGCCAGGATAGGGATTTGTGGGTGTGTGTGATTTTGTGTAGGTGGGAGAGGAGGGGTATGGTTCAAAAGAGGGTGAGAGATGGTTGACATGATAAGGGCATGGGAGTAATGGGAGAAGGGAGGGAGATAAAGAGAATGTTTGGGGGAGGTTTTTGGGGCATGAAAGGGTAGAATAGAGGTGGTAAAATGGTAGGGTAGAAATAGGTTTATTTTATTTTTGCTTTAGGTTTACTTTAGTCAAGTTAGGATATTGGGTATGAAAATAATCAGGAAAAAATATTTTGATTTAGAATAGGTCTAGCAAAAAGGAAAGAGGTAAAAATAATTGGGAAGAATATTTAAGAATTCATTTAGGTTAGGACATAAAGATTAAAAATAAGATGAGTAAGCCAAGGTTTAAGGATTAATTTTGAATAAAAGGCTAATTATCTGAAAGTAAAGGCTGCAAAACTTTTGGGTGTTATAATGCCTACAAAAGTCTTAAGAATTATGAAGAATCACTCCAAGGATTATTTATCAAGTTATAAGATCGTTAGAAAAATATTTGATTCAAATTGAGCATGAACATTACCAAGTTAAATGAACTAGTTTACTAGTATAATAGAACCAAATGACTGGTTTCACTAGTGAACTTGTCCAATAGAACCAATAAGTTGGTTCCTTCTGACCCTAAAACACCAAGGACATTAGAAATTTTCCATTAAACCATTCAATTAATTTTTGTAGAAGCCAAGCATCCCCCTTTCAAACTCAAATTTCAAAAAGTCAAAAATAAAACTGTAACACCCCCAAAATTCACTACTAAAAAATTTCGTTTTATTAAAAGATAATAGCGGAAGCAGATAAACAAAACGTGAACTTTGGGAGTATTACCGCCACACTTAGTACCAGACTGGTTCACTCATACCGTTCCAGTACCAAGTGCTAAGGCTAAGAAAATGAAATACAGTTCGAAAGACATTCAACATGCATAAATCAGAGTAAACTGCAAGCTTCAACATATTTAAATCAGAGTAGCGCATCAAATCGTTTTCAGGAATAAAATCCACCGATGGTGGTTACTTTAACAACGTTAACATTTAAAACCGAGAAATTAAATGAGAAAGAGAAAAAGCCATGATACCGGAAAATTCCTTAATCTCCTTCCCGTAACCCACTTGAGTAGCACCTGAAAATACCTGCAAGGGCACTGCCCATTGAATAGGCAGGGGCCCCATAAAGGGAATCCCTTCAGTACTACGGTACTGAGTAACCCTTTAATACCACACTTAAAGATAGGCCCGCATACGACACATAATGCAAGCCACGCACATATAAATAATGAGAGATGCAACCATAACAATGACAAACATAATACTTTATAAGTCACGATCGATGCTTTGGGCCTTAAGCCATTATTCTGTCATTAATCCATCAATATCGTACTTTATATCCATGTGAGTACGAGAACCTCACTATTATAGCCGGTGGACCAGAAGTCAACACACAGGGCAGAACGCCTCTGACCACTATTATTGCCGGTGGACGGGATGATAAACACACAAGGCAGAACACACCTGACCACTATTATTTGCCGGTGGACCGGTCTGGCCCCGACTCACATGGTGTTCCACTATAAGTGATTAGTATTTTTCCATAATCTTATTCACATACATAACTGATTTTATTGAGCTCGGGACCCCCACTATTATTGCCGGTGGACCGGAATACAGATAACTCATCATCCAGGGCACAACGCTCCTGGCCACTATTATAACCGGTGGACCGGTACTCATAATCACACACCAGGGCAACACGCTCCTGGACCACTATTATAACCGGTGGACCGGTACGCAATATCATAAATCACTGGGCCCGGCCCATTAATATTCCACTTTCAATTATCGTATCTTTCCTTTCGTTAATCAGCACATCAATCATATTTATTTGCCTCGATTGGGAGATCGATAACCCGGGACACAAAGGTACACCGGTCGTACCGGTGCATATCAGCTACTCAGTACTCTTTAACCATGAACCCAAGGACGCAAAGGTACCCTGGTCGTATTGGTGCATAAAGCTAACTCAGTACCCTACCGACAAGGACACCTAATCCATAAGTATGCATACCCCCTAACTAGGTCCGTAGAGCTAGGAAGAGTAAGATATAGGGCCTGGCTGGGGCACAAAGGCACACCAGCAAATACCAGAATAATCGTGGACTAAACCACGTCCTTAGGGTACCGACCCCTAATGAGTCACCATTCCCGATCTTGAGGTCTTTCACTTTAAGTAATAGTGTCTTAATTAAGGTGATCACATACAACACGATAATCCGATACTTACTCACTTTCAATCGTTTCGATATCATTAATCGTTTCTTATTCAGAGGATTATCCAGGATGTCATAGAGAAACCATCAAGGCCATACTAATCATTAGATACTCTTACTTGGCTAATCAACATTATTTAATCATATTAATGTTCCACAATCTCAAGGACCTATTAGGTACAAATTACTCATTTGCCCTTTTCTTATATAATTGTTAAGTATCCGTTCCTTACTTGATAAATTACCACATTACCCTTAAGGTTGCATAATTACCAAATTGCCCTTTGTCCGATTTAGGTTACCAAATTATCTCATACACTTTTCAGATCATCATTCACCCCTCCTAATTACTATACTTATCATATTTCCCTTTTGGTTGGTTATATTACCAAATCGCCCTTCTCCTTTGTTATAATTACTAAATTGCCCTTGAGTTGGATAAATTACTAAATTACCCTCCTTCATTATCATGATTACTATTTTGCCCCTTTAGTTGGTTAAACAATTATCACTTTACCCTTTTATCGGCTAAATTACCAAATTGCCCTTTTAGTTGAACAAATTACCAAATTGCCCTTCTCCTTTATCATAATTACCATTTTACCCCTCTCAATTATTTTAATTGCCATTTACCCTTTTTAATTATCACAAATCCCAAATTACTCTTCCTCATAATTACCAATGTTAATTTACCCTTTTTCATAATCAAAATTACTATATTACCCTTCTCCATTATTAAAATTACCATAATGCCCTTTAATTGGTTAATTTACTAGATTACCCTTTTATAGTATCATACTTATCCAATTGCCCTTCTACAATCATAATTTACTTGCTAAATTATCTTTTGTCGTTATCATAATTACCAAGTTACCCCTTGCTCCCAGGTTTACCATAATATCCTTTCATTTACAAAATTACCATTTTACCCCTTACATCCAATTTTACCATAATATCCTTTTATTTATGAAAATTACCACCATACATCTTTTACTTTACAAATTACTATTTTACCCTTTCACATCCAAGATTACCATCTTTATCTTTCCTTACATAATTACCATTTTGCCCGTCTTTTCCAATTTACCATATTGCCCCTTTACTTATAAATTTCCACTACGCCGTTCACTTATAAAATTTACCATATTACCCTTTACTTATGAAATTACGATTTTGCCCCTCTACCTCCAAAATTACCATAATGCCCTTTTTACTTGAACAATTACCATAATGCCCTCATTCATCCAAAGTTACAATTTTACCCCTACTTCCAAAATTACCATTTTACCCTTCTTTCTCACAACTTACAATTTTATCATTTACTTTGTAAATTATCATTTGACCATTTAATCATAACATTTCCATATTATTCTTTTATCTCAAAAATTACCGAAATACCCTTTTCACTTATAAAATTTTCACTCAACCCCTTTATTCACCATTTTTGTAAATTTACTAACACTACATAAAATAACGATATTAATGCTTCATTCTTATCATCTAAGTCCACCAACTTGTCATTTTTCAACATAATACTCATTAGCAACTACACACATTGATTTATTTATCTCATAAGCATAATTACTAAAATACCCTTAAACAATAACATCATTCATGTATTAACAACATGGTGCGTCATAAACAAGCATTTAACATTTCTATCCATATTTCCAACTCCTTCCTTATTTAACACACCTACATATGGCACAAAAGTTATTATGCTATTTCTTTTTAACAACAATATAAGAAACCATAAACATATCATGCTAAGCATACCAAACATGCATAAAATCATACTAAACCCTAAATGTGCTAGCATGCGTTTTTCATATATTTAAGGGAGGATTAACGGTTACCTTAATCCCGCAAAATATCAATCTTACCAAGCATAATTAGCAACTCAACACCTAAAAATAATATCCATCATATTTATTAGAAATAAGAAGTTAAAAAGGATAAAACTTTATAAAATTTAATTAGTAAAACACTTAACATAAAATACCATTATACCTTTAAAATTATCCAAGAAATTCTCAAAATAAATGGGGGAGCTCATGCTGCATGGGCAGCGTGAGTTTTATGCAAAAACCATGGGGGAAAAAGCTCAAAGAGGGCGAAGGGGGCAAAAATCCATTATTTTCGGGTTAGGGTATTTAGGCTAGAAAAGAAGGTGGTTAGGGGAGGTTCTAAGGCAAGTGAGTGGTGCAGAAGTGAAGAGGGGGTGTAGGTGGAGGCTAAGGGTGGTTTCAAGGCGGCTCAAGGCGGCGGAGACGGCGGCGGAGAGGCGGCGAAGGTCGGCTGCCGAGGAGGGTCAAGGGAAAGGGTTGAGAACGAAGGAAAAGTGGAGGGAAAAATGGAGGGGTGCAAGGGTTGGTTTCGGCCAAATAATGGATGGCGGTTGTAGAGGGGGTTGCAGGGTGTCGAACGGTGGGTTGGGTGGCGGTAGAGGTGGCCGGACGGCGGCAGAGGCGGTTGCAGGTGGCTTGGCAGTAAGGGGAAAAATCTAGGAAGAAAAAGGAAAAGGAGGAGAAGGGAGGAAGTGTAGGGCTCGAAGGGGCTGTGTGGTGGTGCAGGGTGGTAGTTGGCAGTGGCAGAAGGCGGCGCAGGGGGTTGGTGAGGCGGTAGGAGCGGCGGACGGTGGTGGAAAAAGAAGAACGGGGGGGGGGGGGGGGGGCGAATGGGAGGAGGAGAAAAGAGAGAGGAGGGAGCTCGGGAAGGGGGTGAGGGGCTCGACAACAATGGGCAGGGAAATGGCTGAAGGGGAGAAGAAAAAATAGGAGGAAGGGTAGGGGAATAGGGGCTGATCGGAGGGCAGGCTTAGGGCGGCAGGGCATCGCAGGGTGGCAGGGGAAAGGAGGGAAGAAGAAGGAAAGGGGGAGAGGCATGCGGGGCTGGTCCAGGGCCGGTTTGGCTCGAAAAAGGAAGGAAAACGACGGGGGAAGAGAGAGAGGGAGAGGGAGCAGGTGGTGGCAGCGATGGGTGCAGGCGGTGGCAGCAGGCATGGCGTCGAACGTGCAGGTCGGGCGTGGGAGAAGAAGAAGGGAAGAAGAAAGGGACGGGGCGGTCGGACCGGCGCAGGAAAGGAGGGAGACGGGCGTGCGAGCGAGGGAGAGAAGGGGGGACGGGCCGAAGGCCCAACGCGCGGAGGAGAGGGTAGCAGGCCGAGGGGTCTAGCGACCCAAGTCCAAGAAGGGGGGAAAAAGAAAAAAAAGAGAAGGAAAGGAAAAAGGGGAAAAGGGTAAAAAGGGAAATGGTAAAATAGGGAAAATAATTTAAATTAATTTTATAAATCATAAAATGTAATATTCTTGATAAATTATTTAATTTAATAATTTAATTTATTATAATCTAATATTTTAGTTTAAAAAAAGGATAAAGTTGGTAAAATATTAGTTTGGAAAATTATTTAAATAAAACAATATAATAAATAGTAAAATATTTATTTTTAATTTATTAAATAATTTTATCCAAATTTACATACTCTAAAATCCATAAAATAATTAAAATAAATAATCCAAAAGCAATTCTATTCCAATTAAAAGTAATTTATTAAAATATAGGTTTTCGAAATTTTTGGGGTATTACAAAAACACATATCAAACCCAAAATCAAACAATCCTAAATCACAAGCAGCCACACTTACTAACACACATTACAGGTATTAAAAAGTAGGTTATTATAACACTACTCTCCTTAAAAGAGGCTTCATCTCTGAATCCCAAACAAAAGATCTCAAAACTCTAGTGCTAAAATCAAGAATATACACTTAGAAATAAAATAACAAGGACAACGGGTTTACAACCCCTAAAAAGAAAAAGACAAACTAATCCATCAACACATCTAGAAGAATAAGTTGGGATAGTTCACACGACTCTCCTCCTTGACTTCCCAATTGACCTTCATGGTTTCATGACGTAACCAAAGAAAATTAACTAATAGAACAATTTGTATATGTGTCTCTCGGGTCTTATGTCTAGAATGCTCACTAGACACTCCTCATAAGTCAAAGACTCATCAACTAAAATCATCTCATATTAGATGATGTAAGAAGGATTTACACCACACTTTATTAATTGTGAGATATAGAAGATGTTGTGTACACAAGACAACTCCTTAGGTAAGGTTAAATAATACACTACCTCACCAACTTGCACCAAGAAATCATAAAGACCATTATATCTCATATTACTATTCCTACCAAACCTCATCACTTCCTTGGTGAGAGAGACTCTAAAAAAGACTCTATCACGCACCTCATAATCACTAGTCATCCTCCTTAAGTTTGCATAGTTCTTCTGCCAATCATGGGTAGCCTTCATACAATCTCAGATCAACCTGATCTATCTCATGGTCTCCTCACAATATATTTGCAAATTTGAAATCACAAAGAGACACACACAAAGAAAGAGATGAAAAAAATAATAGTAATTAGATGATTTGAAGACAATACCTAATCTAGGGATGCTAGGTGAAGTGGAAGCTTTGTTTGTCCTAGAACTAAACAAAGTCAGAAAGTAAATTAAATAGAGAAGATGATGATCTATAGTGGGGCATATATAATAAAAGAAATCTATAAGCTGGTGACTTGCTTATCAAGAACAAAGATGCACGTTGGCAGTGAGCATAGGTCATGATTGGAGAAAATGATCAAAAGTGGCAGTGGAAAGCAGTGCCACTGCTTTCTAGACTTGCACGAATGTTGTCCTTATACCAATGTTGTTGTTCTCCTCTCCTTCCATGTCAAAAGGAAATTCATTAGAGGTCATAGGAAAAAGAAGGTATCAAAGATCAAATATGGTGGTGGAGATTGATTGTAGTTAAAGAAAGAAGAGAGAAACAATGAACAAGTTTAAGCGATCAACCATGAGAAGTATGTCGAAGAAGGTTTTGGGGGGTAGATAGCTTAGAAAGAAAGAAAATAAATTATAGGGAAAGGATGGACAATTCAGTCTAGTAATGACTCAAAGCTAGATAAATAGTAAGAACAAGTGTTCAAATAACACTGCCCGAGAAGGAAAACCTAGTCCATTTTTTTTCAAAAAAAAAAAACGCCCTTCTACCGTCACTAAGACAAAATGTCTTGTGGCTTGCTCCATGTTTAGTCATTTCTCTCACTTGGTAGTGAGAAGCCAAATAACTACTAGAAGAAAACCGACGGACTAGCAGACGGAAGCTTGCCTTAAAGTCAGTGGTGCACAACGACGATTGTCGAATTACCACACAATCAGAAACGACAAGAATCGACTAGTAACAATGGAGTAGGGATGGCAATGGGTCGGGTCTGGACCGGGTCCAGCCATACTCAGACCCGGACCCGTTTATATTACCTAGACCCAGACCCAGACCCGGACCCGTCGGGTCTTAAAAGTTCAGACCCAGATCCAGATCCATCGGGTCTAGCAGGTAAATGGGTCCTAAACGGGTCCTAAATGGGTCCGGTTATTTTTTTAAAAAATAATTAATAATCTATGCTAATACAAATACATTTATGTTTTATATAACTTAAAATGTATTTTTTTGTTAAAAAAAATCATCTAAGTGAAAAAATAAATATATTAAAATAGTTATATTAACTTTTCAAATGGTGTTTTAATGCTTTTAGTAGGGATGTAAATGGGGCGGGTATACTCATATCCGTATCCATATTCGATAAGAAAATCCGTACCCGTACCCGAATCCGTACCCGTACTCGCATCCATATCTGCTAATATATCCATATCTGTATCCGTTGGATATCCGTTACTCGACGGATTATCCGTTTACCCGTTAATGGATATTATTCGATAGATAAATCCATCACTCGATAGATAAACCCAAATAGAGTTAAGTTAAATGATAATTCTAACTTTAATTTATACTATATTCATTTTAAAATTAAGGGTAAAAAGGTAATTATATATCGGGTAAACGGGTACGGATATGGATACGGGTATGGTTATGGGTATGGGTATGGTTACGAGTATGGGTATGGATATGTCATACCCGTATCCATACTCGAACCCAACGGATATATTTTTTCCATCATCCATATCTATATCGATATTCGTTTATCCATATCCGTTGGACAAAATCCGTCGGGTTTCGGGTAAAATCCGCCCCGTTTATATCCCTAGCTTTTAGAATACAATGTTATACATATTATTTATAAAGTAAGTATACAAAAATAAAATTAAAAAAAAAGAATAAGGAGCTTATATAAGATTAAGACAATAATGACAAACATAATATTAGTATATATTTATATTTGTATACATATACACACATGTATATTAAACGAGTCTAGCGGGTCGGGTCTGGGTCTGAAACTGGACCCAGACCCAGACCCTTTAAGATATATATGGATCCAGACCCGATCCAGATCCATCGGGTCCAAAAATCATAGACCCAGACCCGCTAAAAATGAGACGGGTCTAGCGGGTCTAGATCAGGTCCGAGACCCATTGCCATCCCTACAATGGAGCAAAAGACACGGCAACAAGGTCACCAACTATTTCCCCTAGGCTTCGACATCTCCGGTGTTCTTTCGGTTCGCGGGATATCTTTCGGACACAAAACACGGCATTCTGGCCGTCCCATTCATCTGTGGCGGTCATTAGAACAATTTGTTAACATCAAATTGCAATCTAAACTTGCACCCTTTACCGCGCTGCAAATTGCCAAATAAACTTAATTGACTAAATATTAATTTTCGTTCCTTCTTTCTTTTTTTGTGCTTTCTATATCTAAGAGAGTAAAGAAACTCATACATCCACCATCAATGACGAAATTGAATTAAAAACGATTCACCAAAGGATTCAAATACAAGATATTCATTAGATTTTACTAGTTTATCATCTCTACATTTTTTCTAAAAAAAATAAAAAGAAAAGTGAAAACACATCCTCTCTGCAGTGTAGTAGTTCGTAAATTACAGTTGAATTTCCAATGTCACAATGGAACATGTCATTGAACTAATCCCTGACCCCGTTACGCACAAAAATGCTTTGCCTCAGCTCAGTCAAGGATCACCTGTTGATCACAAGGGACCAATTTCCCTCCTTTCTCACACAACCCTTGCTCACCAACAGAATTAACTACTTTCCCATGGCTATACCTCAATGGCATTCTCCCCAAAACCTTATGGAACTTCTTTATGCACTCCCCTCTCCTCTTCCTATGCTCTCCGCCACCTCTATTCACACTGCTCAATCCAACCGCCACTTCCTCCCCTCTTTTCCCTCCATCATTCCTAGCATCTCCCCAATCCCTCACCTTCTCCGCTGCCACCATCACCGGACCCTGCTCCGCCGAATCCGCAACTACGAAATTCATCAGGATATCCTCACAATTGTTCATTTCCTCAACCAGAATTCTCAATCCCTCATATTCTTCCTTGCAGCTGTATTGATAGAGGTACTCGGTCTTCAGGATCATGAATTTCGTTAATATGATCGAGAATTTATTTGGATGGACGGTGTAGATCCACGTCTTCCTGATCAAATCCAGATCGTGTGATCTGGCGAAGAACCCGATCAGACGGTCCTGATTCGACTCCCAAGTCCTGAACGCAAATTCCACGGACATGGAATCCACCTCAATATCGTCATCGGAGATGAGCACCGCGCGTGTCTTGATTGAATGACGGGGCAGGAACCGTGAGTTGAGGCTGCTTGATTTTTGGGAGTGGACTGTAATTGGTGTGCCGGAGGCGGAGTAGACGTGTGAAAGATTGTGAGAGAGTTGGGATACGGTGTGGTGAGGCGTTGAGGGGTTTCCCCAGAGGATTAGGACGGCGGAGATTAATGATGAAGCGGCGTATGCGGCTGCGATCGAGTGGAGGAGTGGAATGCGGGACTCGGAGTAACCGTTTATTAGGACTGTTAGTTGATCTGGTCGGTCAGATTGGGAGGAAGGTAGAGTTGTGCGGTCGCAGGGATTGGTGTTTAGGTTGCGAATAGAGAAAACAGTCAGAGGGAGGACGAAGATGCAGAGGAGAGAGAGATTGGATTTCATTTCGACTTCCATTCGCTATGGAGGAACCGAGACCGGGACAGGGAGGCTAAAATTTTTAGAGATCCGTCTTTGTTTGTGGACCATTTGTAATTTTGTGACTCTTTAACGGTAGTAATATAAAAGCGAAAAAATTGTGTGAAGCTTATCTTACGATATATAAGAGTAGAATAGATGATGTTTTTCCGCCTATTTCTGTCAACATTATACAATTTTTATTTCTGGTAAAAGTACTGCATGGTCGATGAACTATCTATACGTTGTAATCGTAAAACTTAGATTAGATTTATCATTGCGCTTGCTACTATCACTGGGTGCTAGAGTTTATACTTTTAAAATATGAGGACTTAAATTTTTATGAACCTACGGTTGATACTAAATTTTTTTTAAATCAAAGCATGAGATTTTACATGAGGTGGATGCTAGGATTTATTATCTTATATAAGGTTGGGCATACATTTGGACAAAAAGAAGAAATTAAACTGTATTGAATTAATAATTTATTTTGATTTTATTTAAAAAAAATATAATATAGTATCGAAAAAATTATCAAATTTTTTATATCTTATAATTAATAATAATTTATAAATAGTACATAAGAAGTTATAAAAACTTGTATGTAAGTAGCACCATTTAATTATCATTATACTATAATTATATTGATACATATTAATATGTATTACAAATTGGTAAATTCTTAAATTAAAAAGTTTCAAACTACAAGACTTTGTAAAAATAAAAAATTATATGATGTAACTCTATTCTCCAAAGATATTAATATTTTTAATGGATACTAATAAAATTCCTATCTTCTTCTATTTCATACAAAAAATAGATTTTTTATTAGAAATTTGATTTTTGTAACTTAACTTCAATGCGTAAGACAAGTATAAAGTTGGTTTTTTTGTTTCAGTGAAATAAAATAAAACATAAAGGTATGTTTTTAAAAGAAAGTTTAGAAGTTATACCTATTTGAAAAATAAGGATTTTATAGATTTCCATAAGTTTTTAACTTTTTATATTATTTAAAAATATAGAAATAAATAAATTATGAACATTATATTTATTTTACTTTTATAAATTTTAAATTTCAATCAATATCTAATGATATCTTCAAAAGATATTTTGGATAATGCAACAATCAACCATGAGTTTAGATATAATATACAATTTAATATTGACTTTGTTGGAAAATAACATTTAATCCTAACTTTACACCATTATGCATAAGATGATACTCATGTTTAAAAACTCAGGATTATATGATGCCAGATTTGAAAATAGATAGAGCGTCCTTTGATACATAAAGTTATAAACTCAAAGATTATATGGTGTTTTAAAATAAACTCAGGATTATATTGTATATCTTACTATATATAAAAATGGAATGTATCAACTTTTTCTACTCAAAATTGTCATTTTCATTAAAAAAACACTTCCAACAGATGATTGGGGAGAGAAAAAATAGTTTATGACATAAAAAAACATGACAGAGAATATTCGACAAAGGCATTAGCGATAAAGAGAGATTCTATAATGTATATAACAAGAAAAATTTTGAACATTCAATATTTCGCCTAAAAATATTGCAAATTAATTTTCTTGAAGAATAATTATTTTAAATCACAACTAATATATTATGAATGATTTTAAATACATCTTCCATGCATCGCACGGGTGGAAATCTAGTTACGTTAGTGGCCGAATCATTACTTGTGGGGGCCATGGGGCAAAATTTTTGAGATGGCCATGGTGGATAATATCTTAAAAAGAAATAAAAATTCATTTCTATAGGAACCTCATTTTTCAATTTGTACTAATAATATTATAAATATTCTGGTTATATATTGTGAATGTATAATTTATGAATGTATATTATATTAAATCATATGTTTAATACTTTTATTAGTACTATAAGTTGTAGTAGCTTCTCCATTATGATTTCAGTCCCAACTCTACATATCATCCATCTCCTTTCATATTCTCTAACTCTTTCTCGTGATAATGTAATAAGTGTGGGTATTATATATATAGGATATTGTGAATTATAAATAGAAGAAAAAATCTATACATATGAATGAGAAAAAGAAGTCACATTCTCTCTTCCTCTCTATATTAATCGATATATCTCTGAGTTTATCAATATTACAACATGTTATCAACTCGATTATACTATAGATAATATATATATATATATATATATATATATATATATATATATATATATATATATATATATATATATATATATATATATATATATATGGTGAATGTCCCATACAAACCGTTCCTAAGATACATATATAGGAATCAATATTAAACATTAGATTTATATTCGATCAATAGTTAAGATTTAGTAAATACCTAACCTAAATTTATTTTAATCCCAGCCCTTAAATTTTTTAGATCTAACGGTGATTAACGGTTCCTACGTTTGTATTTTAAATAATAGTTTGTACAGGAGTCTAAATCTATCTATATATATATATATATATATATATATATATATATATATGTGCTTATGTGTTGATGTTATTCAGGATGTTGGAAAATAACCATGGAGTTTATATCAAATTTGTTCGGTGCTTGATAAAAGGGAATATTCTATATTTATTAGTCATCATATTATATGAATATGATTATTATGTTTCATATAAGGCTAATCTACTCTTTTTATTTCTTATGTGATATCATAGTTTTTATAGACATATAAAATGTTACATATGTGACATATCTTACAATCAAGTAAATTTTAAAAACATCGATCCCCCTCTTAACTTGAATTGATTAATAGTTTTAAAGGGGAATATGGTATGATTTTAAAATTAGCTCAGGATAAGGAAATTTATTTTTATATCCCCTTTACTTTATTCTTATGCTAATTGATATTTTTTTTAGTTTTAATTGTATATATGTGTGATGATCTTCCTTCTAATTATAAGATAGAGGGTAAAAATAAAAGATGGTAAAAGGCTAAAAGTCACCCGTTCAATAAACACAAATTAGGTCTAGTATGATTAATCAAAAGATCAAAAGTGATGGATTGGCGGCCACACCACCCATCACCATCTGTAGAGCTCCATCACTTTAAAATGACAGAAGGCTATCTAAAGTGGCAACGTTTAGAAAATTACTTAAATTTAAATGTGATTGATTGGCGGTATCATCCCTCATTACTAAATATATATCTCAACACTTGAAGTTGATTGGAGAATATAATACAAACCTCTATTACCCTAAGTTAATGGAGGGCCACCAAAAGTGGTTAAAATTTTCCCACATACCTAAAGCATGGATGGGTGATTACACAATTGTTTATAGAAGTATGAAGCTCCCAACCAATTATATTATTTACAAATATGTACATAAGGTAAAAGCCAAAAGTTTTGGATAATGATTAAATGGACCTGAAGACCTTGTACACAATTCTATCCTAAAGATTGAATGATTAAAAGGTGATTAATACCTTACATGAAATTTGATCAAGGAGATCAAATAGTTGAATGTCTTTTACGACTAATATAATACTGGTAAAGAAGATCGAATGGCATTAAATATCCCAAGTATTTTTTGATCCAAAAGATCAAACTATTTTGTGGTCTATAAACCCCAATACTAGTTTTTTTTTTTTTTTTTTTTACATTTTGTATTTATTTATTTTTAATTCTTTCAATTTAGTTCCTATAATTTTAAGTTTCATAATATTTAAAGAGTTTATTATAATCGTGAAGTAGTGAAGATGGCTTCATGCATAATTTATCAACCACTTATTTATTAGACTATACACTTATTTTGTAATTGGTAGTGGTCAAAACCTACCATAGTCAAGTTTCTTCCACCACCATAGTGGTTAGAGTATTTACAATAGTCTTTCCATTATATTATAATTTTAGTGGGTAGAGATATTTTGATAGTCAAAGCCTAAAGATTCCTATCCATTAAGTATTTTAATGCTTGAAGCTTCCTATTCTGTTATTAGTATAATGGATGAAACATGAATTTTTCTACTTGATATAAGTAATTTAATGGTAGAGGCTAAATGCTTCTCGTGTCATAGACTTGAATAAGATCTAGAAGATCTATTTATCTGATTGAATATCCATTGTACATTCTATTTTAAGGATGAAGTATTTTATGATCTTATAATTGAAAATAATGTACATGTGTATATAACATGATAATTTTTTAAAGGGTTTCTTGATTTAACAATCGGATAATAAAATTGTGCATGATATTGTACCTAATTTACCGAAGAACTTATTATGGTATATGAGTATTTGATTGTATTATTAGCATCAAGAATGGCTAGAAGTAAGCCCAAGATAAATGCACAATATATGCATTTGATATATGTGAAAAAACAAAAAAGTATCACTAACTAGAAGATAGTATGCCATAAAATTTTATTTTTTGTGGCATGAGAATGGAGATCATAATAGTGCACCAATGATAGGAAAAATCATTGAAACTTGCATAAGCAGTCACATAGAATTATACATATTTATTTTATGATTGGTGGTCTCATATAAACAACATATTATTCTTAGCAAATTTATAGTCGTGATAATGTAAGAAAACATAAAATCTCTTATGTACTTGATAGAATTCGAGTTGACATATATGAACCATTTTAAATTTACCATGGTATATAATGATACATCAATGTAATGTCATATGTTATATTTTGCAACAAATATTACTTCATTGGCACAAAAGTAAATAGCCATCCAATTGGGGTAAAAAATGCAATCCATGCTTCAAAATGGAAACAAAATGACCTAGTAGAGTCATTCATTATGCATTTGATTTGTAGACCCTTGTTAGTGATGTCTATAAGTGGCATGCCAATATACATGCAATGATTTTTGGTATGTACTAATTGCATATTACATTAACCCTTAAGCCAAGTTAATTGAGATTATTGGATAAATTTTATATGTGATTATAATCCCCCATGAATATGAAATTTAGCCACAAAGAAGGCTAAAAATGTTTTCTTCCTTAGCCTTAGAGAGAGAAAAAAGAAGATTGAGATTATAAAACAAGCAAGCACTTAGATGATGTCTTCCATGAGATATGGACCTAAATAAAAATCAAAGTATACTTGATTATATTTATGCTTGATAGATGTAGCCTAGCTATAATTTGCATTTTTTATTCCCAAGAAATTAAGAAACCAATATGTGTTTTGACCAATGTTCCAACTCATATAGAAGTCCTTATGGTGACTTCAAATAATTTAATGACAAGTATGGTACAAATAAGTTAATAAGTTAAGGGTTTACAGAGCTAAACCCTTAAAAGAGGAATTATAATATGTTAAAAGGATATAAAACTTGCCATATTGAGTTGACATGTCTATATGAATAGAATCTGAGAATCGAATCCACCAGTAAATAAAATATTCATTAATTATCCTTACAATAGTGTAAGATGATATGAGGTAGACATTAGCGATGTCTTTACCTAAATAGTTGCTACCAATAATGGATAAAAGTGATAATTATTCTTGATTCATTATGGAATGTCATTGGATAAATTATTATCAAATTGGAATAGTCAAATATATCTAGTAAATGAGCATGATTTGTATGGACAAGAAGTCTAATATTTGAAGGTGTCACACTAATTAGCTATAAGTAGGTGTTTTTAAAGAAATAATTTAAAAGTCAATTTGGTCTTGATAGGGTTTTTATTGGTAAAGTTTTCAAATGTAAATACTATTTAAGTGTGCTTATACATAAAAACATAACCATATGTAATATGACATATGAAGGAGATATACTAAGTTGAAGAAATAAAAAACTACACTCTTTTTCTCAGCCATAGTTTTATCCCACTGGATTTTTCTAGCATGGTTTTTAATGAAGCAATATTTTAGAGATATACTCTTAAGGGGAGGCATTGTAAATATCAAAAGATGTACATCCAAGGGGAAGTGTTGTATATATTCTATTTATATATTGTGGATGTACAATTTATGAATGTATATTGTATTCAATCATAGCTTTAATACTCTTACTAGTATCATAAGTTGTAGTAGCTTATCCATTATAATTCCATCCCAACTCTACGTATCCTTTGCCTCCTGTCATATTCTCTAACTCTTTTTTATGATGGATGTAATAAGTGTGGGTATTATATATATGGAATATTGTGAATTGTAAATGAAATAAGAAATCCATAAATATGAAGGAGAATAAGAAGTCACATTCTCTCTTCCTCTCTATATTGTTTTGTATCTTTCATTGAGTTTATCAATATTACAACAAATAATAATTTTTTGTCCTATTTCTCACATAGAATAGACTCTGTCATCAAATTAAACCACTATCAACATCCTCAAAATTAGTATTCATTATCAAAATCTTTAAAATTTTAAAATCAGAAATAATTTCCAAATTTTTTTAAATAAATTATTTTTTTATTCTCATTTTGTTATTATTTTAGAAAAACATTTAATGTTCTAATGTATTTGTGTGTGTGTGTGACTATCAACATCCTCAAAATTAGTATCTGTTTTCAAAATTACTATTCATTATCAAAATCTAAAAATTTTAAAATTAGAAATAATTTCCAAAAATTTATAGTAAATTATTTTTTTGTTATTATTTTAGAAAAAAATTATGTTTATGTGCATGCGTGTGCATGTATATGTAAACGTATATTTATATATCGATGTAGATTTAAAAATTGAGACTTTATTATTTTTATCCCCATTCTATTTCTAAAAAACATTTAAATATGAACCCAATATCCAAAATAAATTTTCAAATTTAAATTAGTGGAAATTTTGGGACCAGACTCCAAACCCATAATGAATATTGTCATTTCTATTTATAGAGGCTAGGGGAGTGTGGACGTAATTGTGCATTGTTACCCCCATTATCCTTACATCATACATGCCTATCGTAGCACCATGAAGTACCTTAGGGAGAGTACCCACCAAACAACACCCAAGCCATCTCTACCACCAACCACCATCAATACCACTACTACTTACCATTCACATTGTCATAGATACTAGCCAAACTTGTACCATAGGGAGAGTTACCAAGACATACTTAGTAAGCCACCATTTCAACCAAACTTTCGTCGGAGAAAAGAGCTCCAACAAAGGAAGTTTTCGCAGCATCTTAAGGATTGTTTCATAGTATTTTTGGACAACCTAGCCATAGAAATAGAGGTTTATGAAATACATGAGTTATTTTTTGAAGTAGGGAAGGTAGAGGACGTCTTTATGAACTGAAAGGAAAGAAGGGTAGCCAACCTAAATTTTTACTTTGTGCATTATGGTGGAGAAGAGGAAGCAAAGGAGGCAGTGAGAAATTTTGACAACATACTACTGCATGGAATTAAATTATATATGAAGATGGTAAGGTTTGGAAGGAAATGGCAGCCGGTGCATAAGGCACAAGGAGAGGCTCGATAGATTAGTAGTAATTCCCGACTTAGTTAATGGAGGCTTGTAATACCCCAGAAATTTCAAAAACCTATATTTTAATAAATAACTTTATTTGAAATAAAATTTGCTTGTAAAATTATTTATTTTAATTATTTTATGGATTTTAGAGTATATAAATTTGGATAAGATTATTTAATAAATTAAATAAAAATATTTTGCTAATTATCATATTATTTTATTTCAATAATTTTCCAAACTAATATTTTACCAAATATATCCTTTTTAAACTAATATATTAGATTACGATAAATTAAATTATTAAGTTAAATAATTTACCAAGAATATTATACTTTATGATTTTATAAATTAAATTAAATTATTTTTCCATTCCCCTTTTTGCCCTTTTTCCCTTTTTCCTCTTTCTTCTTTTCTTTTTTCTTTTTTCCTTCTTCCCTCGGGCTGCCTTGCCAGGCTCGCCCTCTCCCGCGCGCGTTTGGGCCAGGACCGTTCCCCCAGCCACTTCTCCTCCACGCACGGCACACCCAAGCCCCCGTCCTGCCTTCTTCGCCCGAACCACCCCTCTTTTTTTCTTTTCCTCCCTGGACCGCCGGTCCAGCCGCCCCCAGTCTCCTTCTTCCCTTCTTCTCCTCCCACGCCCGACTCTTCTGCCATTGTCGAGCGTCGACTGCCACCACTGCAGCACCACCAACTGACAGCCCTGCCACTCCCGTGCCTCCCTCCCTCTCCCTCTCTCTCTTCCCCCATCATTTTCTTTCTTTTTTTGAGCCAAACCGGCCTTGGACTAGCCCCGCATGCCTCTCCCCCTTTCCTTCTTCTTCCCCTCCTTTCCCCTGCCACCCTACGATGCCCTGCCACCCTAAGCCTGCCATCCGATCAGCCCCTATCCCCCTACCCTTCCTCCTCTTTTTCTTCTCCCCTTTCAGCCATTTCCCTGCCCATTGTTGTCGAGCCCCTCACCCCCGATCCTCCCTTCTCTCTCTCATTTTCTTCCTCTCCCATTTCCACCCTATTTTTGCGTCGCCACCACCGTCCGCCACTCCTGCCGCCTCACCAACCCCCTGCACCGCTCCCTGCCACCCTTCAACTCAGCCTTGCGCCACCACAACGTCCCTCCCGAGCCATCCCGCAGCCCTCTTCCTCCCCTCTTCTTTTCCTTCCTGTTTTTCATCCCTCTCGACACCCACCTGCAAGCCCTCCTTACACCGCCTTCCAGCCGCCTCTTCCGCCACCCAAGCCAACATTCAAGGCCCTGCAACCCCCTTTACCACCGCCATTCCTTAGTTGGTCGAAAACAGCCCTTGCACCCCTCCATTTTTCCCTCCACTTTTCCTTCCTTCTCAACCCTTCCACCTCGACCCACTTCGGTAGCCACCTTCGCCGCCTCTCCGCCGCCTTGAGCCGCTTCGAAACCACCCTTAGCCTCCACCTACACCCCCTCTTCACTTCTGCACCATTCACATGCCTTAGAACCTCCCCTAACCACCATCTTTTCTAGCCTAAAGACCCCAACCAGAAAATGATAAATCTTGCTTCCTTCACCCCTCTTTGAGCCTTTTCCCTTCTCTTTTCTACATGAAACTCACGCTGCTCTTCATTTTAAAAAAAATTTCTTGGATAATTTTTAAGGTATAATAGCATTTTATGTTAAGTGTTTGATTATTAAATAAATTTTTATAAAGTCTTATCCTTTTTAAAATCTTGTTTCTAACATAAATATGATGGGTATTATTTTTAGGTGTTGAGTTGCTAATTATGCTTGGTAAGATTTGATATTTTGCGGAATTAAGGTAACCGTTAATCCTCCCTTAAATATATGGAGAAACGCATGCTAGCACATTTAGGGTTTAGTATGATTTTATGCATGTTTTGTATGCTTAGCATGATATGTTTATGGTTTCTTATATTGTTTGTTAAAAAGAAAAAGCATGATAACTTTTGTGCCATATGTAGGTATGTTAAATAAGGAAGGAGTTTGATTATGGATGGAAATGTTAAATACTTGTTATGATGTATCATGTTGCTAATGCATGAATGATGTTATTGTTTAAAGGTATTTTATTAATTATGCTTATGAGGTATATAAATCAATGTGTGTAGTTGCTAATGAGTATTATGTTGAAAAATGACAAGTTGGTGGACTTAGATGAAAAAGAAGAAGTATTAATATCATTATTTTATGTAGTGTTAGTAAATTCATAAAAATGGTGAATAAAGGGGTTGAATGGAAATTTTATAAGCGAAAAGGGTATTTCGGTAATTTTTGAGATAAAAGAATAATATGGAAATTGTATGATTAAATGGTTAAATGATAATTTACAAGTAAAGGATAAAATTGTAAGTTGTGAGAAAGAAGGGTAAAATGGTAATTTTGGAAGTAGGGGTAAAATCGTAATTTTGGATGAAGGAGGGCACTATGGTAATTTTTGAGGTAGAGGGGCAAAATCGTAATTTCATAAGTAAAGGGTAATATGGTAAATTTTATAAGTGAATGGCGAAGTGGAAATTTATAAGTAAAGGGGTAATATGGTAAATTGGAAAAGAAGGGCAAAATGGTAATTATGTAAGGAAAGATAAAGATGGTAATCTTGGATGTAAAAGGGTAAAATAGTAATTTGTAAAGTAAAAGATGTATGGTGGTAATTTTCATAAATAAAAGGATATTATGGTAAAATTGGATGTAAGAGGTAAAATGGTAATTTTGTAAATGAAAGGATATTATGGTAAACTTGGGAGTAAGGGGTAACTTGGTAATTATGATAATGACAAAAGATAATTTAGCAATTAAATTATGATTGTAGAAGGGCAATTGCATAAGTATGATACTATAGAAGGGTAATTTGGTAAATTAACCAATTAAAGGGCATTATGGTAATTTTAATAATGGAGAAGGGTAATATAGTAATTTTGATTATGAAAAAGGGTAAATTAATATTGGTAATTATGAAGAAGAGTAATTTGGGATTTGTGATAATTAAAAAGGGTAAATGGCAATTAAAATAATTGAGAGGGGTAAAATGGTAATTATGATAAAGGAGAAGGGAAATTTTGTAATTTGTTCAACTAAAGGGGCAATTTGGTAATTTAGCCGATAAAAGGGTAAAGTGATAATTGTTTAACCAACTAAAGGGGCAAAATAGAAATCATGATAATGAAGGAGGGTAATTTAGTAATTTATCCAACTCAAGGGCAGTTTTGTAATTATAACAAAGGAGAAGGGCGATTTGGTAATATAACCAACCAAAAGGGAAATATGATAAGTGTAGTCATTATGAGGGGTGAATGGTGATTTAAAAAGTGTAGGAGACAATTTGGTAATCTAAAGTGGACAAGGGGTAATTTGGTAATTATGCAACCTTAAGGGTAATGTGGTGATTTATCAAGTAAGGAACGGATACTTAACAATTATATGAGTAAAGGGCAAATGAGTAATTTGTACCTAACACGTCTTTGAGATTGTGGAACATTAATATGATTAAATAATGTTGATTAGCCAAGAAAGAGTATTTGATAATTAGGATGGCATTAATGGTTTCTCTGTGATATTCTGGATAATCATCTGAATAAGAAATGATTAATGATATCAGAACGATTGAAAGTGAATAAGTATTGGATTGTCGTGCTTTATGTGATCACCTTAATTAAGACACTATTACTTAAAGTGAAAGACCTTGAGATCGGGAATGGTGACTCCTTAGGGGTCGCTACCCTAAGGACGTGGTTTAGTCCACGATTATTCTGGTATTTGCTGGTGTGCCTTTGTGCCCAAGCCAGGCCCTATATCTTACTCTTCCTAGCTCTACGAACTTAGTTAGGGGGTATGCATACTTATGGATTAGGTGTCCTTATCGGTAGGGTACTGAGTTAGCTTTATGCACCAGTACAACCAGGGTACCTTTGTGTCCTTGGGTTCATGGTTAAAGGGTACTGAGTAGCTGATATGCACCGGTACGACCGGTGTACCTTTGCGTCTCGGGTTATTGATCTCCCAATCGAGGCAAATAAATATGATTGATGTGTTGATTAAAGAAAGGAAATATACTATTATTGAAAGTGAAATATTAATGAGCCGGGCCCAGATGATTATGATATTGAGTACCGATCCACCGGTTATAATAGTGGCCAGGAGCGTTGTGCCCTGGATGATGATTCTTTATATATCCCGGTCCACTGGTTATAATAGTGGCCAGGAGCGTTGTGCCCTGGATGATGATTCTTTATATATCCCGGTCCACCGGTTATAATAGTGGCCAGGAGCGTTGTGCCCTGGATGATGAGTTATCTATATTCCGGCCCACCGACAATAATAGTGGGGGTCCCGAGCTCAATAAAATTGGTTATGTATGTGAATAAGATTATGGAAAAATACTAATCACTTATAGTGGAACACCATGTGAGTCGGGGCCAGACCGGTCCACCGGCAAATAATAGTGGTCAGGTGCGTTCTGCCCTGTGTGTTTATCTTCCGGTCCACCGGCAATAATAGTGGTTAGAGGCGTTATGCCCTGAGTGTATACTTTCCGGTCCACCAGCTATAATAGTGGGGTTCTCGTACTCACATGGATATAAAATATGATATTGATGGATTAATGACAGAATAATGGCTTAAGGCCCAAAGTATCGATCGTGACTTATAAAGTATTATGTTTGTCATTGTTATGTATGCATCTCTCATTATTTATATGTGTGTGGCTTGCATTGTGTGCCGTATGCGAGCCTGTCTTTAAGTGTGGTATTAAAGGGTTACTCAGTACCGTAGTACTGAAGGGATTCCCTTTATGGGGCCCCTGCCTATTCAATGGGCAGTGCCTTTGCAGGTTTTCAGGTGCTACTCAAGTGGGCTACGGGAAAGAGAGTAAGGAGTTATCCGATATCGTTAGGGTTTCCCTCCTTCTTCGTTTAATTCCCTGGTTTTGATGTTATGTTGGTACTTTAATCACCATTGGTGGATTTTATTCCTAAAAACGATTTGATGCGCTACTCTGATTTAAATATGTTGAAGTTCTTGCAATTTACTCTGATTTATGCATGTTGAATGTCTTTCGAATTGTATTTCATTTTCTTAGCCTTAGCACTTGGTACTGGAACGGTATGAGTGAACCGGTCTGGTACTAAGTGTGGCGGTAATACTCCCAAAGTTCACATTTTATTTATCTGCTTCCGCTATTATCTTTTAATAAAACGAAATTTTTCAATAATGAATTTTGGGGGTGTTACAAGGCTAGCATTGAGGGATTCAAGATCCTACGCAATAGTTACCAAAGGAAAATGATGGATGGAGTGTAATAGGTTGGAGGTAGGTAGGGTTATCCATTTGCAAGTAATCAAGAGGGAGATGGAGTGGATGGATAGAAGTATCATAGTGAAATTGTTGCATCCTTTGCTTCTGGACATCATCAACCCGCATTTGATGGAAACATGGAGCATAGTTTGCAAAGTGAGAGACTTAGGTAGGTATAAGTTTCTTAAAACCTTTGAATCCAAAGAGGAAAGGTGAAGAGCCATGGATGAAGGTAGCATGTTATTAAAATCTTTCAAGGTGGTTCGAATTTGGAGAGTAGAAAATATCTACAGTGTTAGGAGAACATAGGTGGAAATAAGGGGACTCCTGGTGGTGGCATGGAAGGAGGAAGTCATACGAAAATTTTCTCAGCCATATGGTAGGTGGGTATGATGGGAGGAGGATAGGGATTTTGGTGATTCAATGGAAGCTACTAGGGTACTAATTGATACACAAAAATTGGAGGATATTAAGGAAAAAGTGGTATTATGCATAGAAGGGAAGGAGATGATGGTTGTGGCACACAATATTGGCCAAGGTTACATCCTATGGCAACAAACTTTTATGGGTAGGAAGGTGGTCTGACTAGCTGAGCCATCCTACAGGGAAGAAGCCAGGTAGTCTCTTGGAAACTTGATCGATGCGGGAAGGCATGGAGAAGGCCAAGAGTTAAGTAGCAGAAATGTGCAGGCTCATCTTTCAAGGGTGGAAGAGGGATTGGTGGGTTTGGCATTAAAAGAGGTGGCATGAGCCGAATCAACCAACTAGAAACACTAGGGAGAGGAAGAGTTAATGAGCTCTATGTGGTGTATGAGAGGCTCGGTTCAAGTGGAAGATAGGTCAGGTGGTTTTTCAAGGGAGTTTCAAGCTCCAAAAATAGGGAAATGATTAGGGGATGGAGAAGATGATGCCGCTGATTCATTAAGCAAAATGATAGCAAAATTAGATCAAGAAATAGAGGGAGAAAGAAGGATTTTCAAGAATTTGAAGAGGCGGGAAGAATTGAGGAAGGAGATAAATTTGATATTGGGAGAAATTGGTGTAGGGATATAAGGAGAAGGGGAGATGGAAAGGGGTTCATTGTCAGTAAGCTTAGATGCCCTTCCTCTTAGATTCGAGGGTGCTTTAGTTAACTTATCTTGTATAGTTAGAAGTGAGGGGAAGGGGATGATGACTCAAAGGACAGAAGATAATATTTTGGAGGATGAAGAGATGTCAAAAGCAAGAGTAACTTGGCAACTTTGAAAGGAGATTGGTTTATCCACTAAAGAGGAGAAAAGTGTGTAGAGAAGTTGGCCAGATTAAGTAGAGGTCAAAGAAAGATTAGAAAAAGGCAAAGTTAAGGGAGGTTAGTTGCCTTGGGGAGATAGAGTTGAGGTATATCCTATGATAATTATTAGTCAGGATGTAAGGGAGATTGGTGCTTTGGGCAAAATGTCTAGTATCCAGGGGTTAATTTCTAAAGAAAGACCATCGATTTGTGGATTAGTAGAAATAAAGCACCATCTAGTGGCAGACTCATAGAAGAATAGGGTTTAGAGAAATGGATTGATTGAGTGGAGGGATTCACAAGTGCAATGTAGGAGTGGAGGTTTGATTATTAGATGGGATACACAACATTTTGGTTTGCGAGATTCTAGGAGTGGTAGTAGGTGGATTCTGATTGAAGGATGTTTAGGCCCACTTTCTTTTTAGTGTGCGATGTTGCTCGTTTATGGGCATTCTAATCTAAGAGATAGGAAGGAATTGTGGGAAGAGCTGTAGAATGTGGAACAACAATGTAGTAGGCCATTGTTGGTTATGGGGGACTTTAATGAGGTCAAAAGCCAAAGTGAGAGGAAAAGGGAATGGTTGGATAGTGGCAGTGTTAGTTCCTTCAACGAATGGATTGATAGGATGAGGCTTATCAATTTACCCATTCAAATGTGAAGTTTTCTTAGATTAAGGCTGGTTTGGACAGTCTTTTAGATCAGTTGTTAATTGACCCATCCTAGTTCACTATTTTTCTAGATCTTTTCAGCTCAGGGTTAAGTCGGTCTTTATTGGACCATAATCCAATCTGGCTCTGTATTAAGAATTGTGGGGATGGGCCAAAGCCTTTCAGATCATGGGATATGTGGTTCTCCCATCCATAGTTTTGTAGATTTGTGGTAAATTGCTGGGCCAAGTTTAAGGGGGTTCATGCTAGAGTAGATTAAAGTGGATGAAGAGTATGCTGAAAAAATGGAGCAAAGAAGTGTTTGGGGATTTTCAATTGAAGATCAAGTTGCTTGAGTTTGAATTGGAAAAGGTGGATATTTATGATAATGTTGATAATTGTGATGAAGTGATTCTTGCTAGAAGGGAAACTTTGAAAAATTAGTTAAAGGAAAGAAGCTTACCGGATGCAAGTTGCTAGGGTAAGAGGTTTTAAAAAAGAGATAGGAACACAATATTCTTCCACACCGTTGCACCTGTAAGAAAGAAGAGAGCTATTATCTGTAGGCTTGTGGAGAAGAGCAATGTGATTGTTGATACACTAGGGATTAAGCAGGTAATTGTATCCTACTACAAAGGCCTGTATAGTCCACTTGATCTTCCAGATATTAGCATTTCTAATGATGGGTTCCACAAAATATTGAAGGAGCATAGATTGGATCTTGATAGCTTACCTCGGAGGGAGGACGTTCAGAAGGCGGTCTAGGCATGTGTTACTCTTAAATATCCTTGGTATGGTCTTCATTCGGAAAATATGGGGAGTCATTGGGGATGAGTTCACTGATTCTATCTTGGATTTATTTCATTTGAGTAGGATGTCAAAAGCTTAAAATACCACTTTACTCTCTTTGATTCCAAAAATGGAGAAGATAGAGGAGGATAGTCAATTTATACCTATTAGCTTAATAGGGTGTTTTTTATAAGGTGATTTTGAAGATCCTAGCCCATAGATTAAAATAAGTAGTTGATAGCTTGGTTAGTGATTCTCATTCAGCTTTCATTAAAGGCAAAAGCATTCTTGATGGGGCTCTAGTAGCCAATAAGATTTTTCAGTGGTATAAGAAGAAGAAGGTATAGAAAGGGTTGATGATTAAGCTAGATTTCCAAAAGGTGTATAACAACATCATATGGGAATTTTTGGATAGCATTTTGAGCATCATAGGATTTAGAAATGTATAGGGAGGATGGATAAAGGAATGCATCTTAACTACTAGTATTTCAGTCCTCGTTAATGGGACACCTTCCATTCCTTTCAAGATTAGAAGGGGTCTCAAGCAAGGGGATCCCATTTCCTCTTTTCTATTCGTATTGGTAGTTGAGGCATTTAATTAGCTTATTTGAAGAGGTATGGATAAAGGTTTGATCTAAGGCTTAAAATTGGGGAAAGATAAGTGTGAAGCTACTCATCTCCAATTTGTGAATGACACCATGATTTTCTGTGGGGCTTCAAGAGAGAATATCATAAATTAGAGAAGATTTCTAGATTGATTCTATTTACTATCAGCCCTAAGTGTTAACTTTGTAAAGTGTGAGCTTATAGGTCTTGGGGTGGATGCACAATTTTAAAAGAAAGTAGTAGAAATTATGAATTGTAAGATTAACTCTCTAGCAATTACTTACCTTGGGCTTCCATTGGGGGCCAATGTGAGAAGCAATCGGGTTTGGAAACCAGTGGTTGACGAGGTTAAAAAAAGATTAGCTGGATGAAATTCAAAAGCCCTATCAAGTGTAAGGAAATTGGTGCTAATAAAGAGTGTTTTTAATAGTTTGCCTTTGTACTACATGATCTTATTTCAAATTTCAAAAGGGGCGGTAAAGGAGATTATTAGTGTCCAAAGGAATTTCTTTTGGAGTATTAGTGGGGTTAGGAAGAAGTTGCCATTAGTTAGATGTTGTCTGATCTAGACACGTAAAAATCTAGGTGTATTGGGTGTTGGGGATTTAATCATGAGGAATAATGCACTATTGTTCAAATGGTGGTGGAGGTTTTTTTTTTACCATATATGGGGAGTTTTGAAAAACGATTATCTCATCCATTTATTCTGATGATTATTTTGGAAGTCTTCAGATTCTAGGTTAAAGGAGGGGGTGGACCTCGTGGGTGGATATTATTAACATTGAAAGGATGAACCCTATTCTTAAATAAAGTCAGAAGATTGTTCTTGGAGATGGTAGAAGAGTCATGTTTTGGCATGATAATTGGTTGGGGTAGGGGCTCTTGAAAAGCATTTTTCTTAGGCCTTTTATGGTTTTAGGTCGATAGAAAGAAAAAGTAGCAAATATAGGTTTTTGGGATAGGGCTCAATGGATTTGGAATTTTTTGTGGAGGTGATGCTTGTTCTCGTGGGAGGAAATATAAGTAGAACAGATAAAAAGTCTGATCAAGCAGGTTGACTTGAGTAAGGATAGAAAGGATAAGATTAGTTAGGCTTATGAGGATAATGGGATTTCTTATGTTAGATCTATTTGTGAGGCCTCTTATTAGATTATTCTTGAGGATGATTCAAGTATTAGCACCTTTAGTAGAATATAGATTGGTATAACACCACTAAGGATCAAGCTTATTACTTAGTTTGCAATTCAACAAAGACTTAACACAAGAGATAAACTTGCTAGACTTCATATTGTTGATTTAAGGGAGTCAGGATGTCTTTTTTGCAATATTGAGTAAGAATTGGTATGAGAATTCGTATGAGATTTACAATTGGTATGGATGCACATGGGTGATGCAGAGGTCCATTGAGGATAATGTTGTTGCTTGGTTAGGAGGTAAAAGGAAAGGTATAAAGGGGAAATTTTGGTTAGCGGCTTTCTTTATGATAATGGGAACTATTTGGGAATTTAGGAAAATCATCAATTTTGTAGAATATGGATGGTTATACTCATAAAATCAAGGATTAGTTTCTTGATCAAGAATAGAAAAGAGGAGCCCCCATATAGAATTGATAAATTGGTTCATAATGTGTAGGCTTTTCTACGAGTTGGGATTATAGAAAGGAGTGTCCTTCTTAGTATGTCCTACTTGCTTATTTATTTTTAATTTTTTACTTATTTCTCTCAAGTACCAAAAAATAAGTAATCATGCATTATTGGTAATGGAGCTATTTCTATAGATATGGAAAATTATTTGCTAGCCTCGCATCTTTGCTTTATCACAATGAATATAGTTTTTTGCTTTGGTGAGATTTTTGGTGGATGAAGCTAGTGCAAGTATGGCAACTTATTTGCCAAGCTCGATGTTTTGACTTTTACGAATATTGCCATCTACAAAATTTGTGAAAATAGTAGTTTTGATGCTCGTCTTTTGCTCTCTTACTTAGCAAAGAAAGGGAAAAGGCAAAGAACTATATATCTTCATTCTCATTGCTTCATAGTACTAGTCTTCGCTATGTTGGTTTTGTTTGACATAAACTTAATTGAGGGAACTTTAGGGCCGGACTCAAGATTTGAGTTTTTTAGCATCTCTTTATCAAACAACACTCTTAAATAATAATAAAAAATAATAATATATTATACTTGAATTAGGGTTTTATAATTTTTAATTAAAAAATTGTATAATATAACTGAAATGTCCCAAAATTTCTAATTTTAAATATTATATTTAAATGAGGTTTTATTATAAAAATTAATTAAATAAATTATTTTATTAAAATAAAAGAAAATTAATTAGGATAAATTAAGAATAAATTTATTACTATTTTAATTAGGATGAATTTGAGTATTTTAACTAATTAAAGATTTTAATTTGGGAATTTATTTAAATAAATTATTTTATTTAAAATAAGGAGGATAAAATAGTTCCAAATTAATATTAATTTTATAAATAATTTAATGGAAGAAAATTAGGGTGTTTTGCTAATTAAAATAGAATTTATGGAAAATCTTTTAAAAATCCTAATTTAGCCTAAAAAGGGATTTAAATATTATTTTATTTAAATATTATTATTTTTAAGTAACCCAAATATCCTAATTAATTTAATTAAGCCAAACCACTTTTTTTTTCCCTTTTCCCTTTTCCTTCTTCATTTTTCTTTCTTTTTCTTTCTTCTTTTCTTTTTTTCTTTCTTCTTCTTCTCCCTGAACTGGGCCAGCTCGCGGCCTAGTTTCCCTTTCCTTCTTCCTTCTGTGGCACAGCCCTACTTGCGTGGCCATCACCCTTCTTCTGTCCTTGACGCGCTGTGTTTCGTCTGTGTAACTCCTGAAACACGTCGATTCATTTAATGACGCCCTCACCGTGCCAACCGGCCCAGTTCTCCCTCTTTTCTTTTCTTTCCCCGGCCGACCGGTCCACCCCCTTTTCTTCTTCCTTCTTCCTCTTTTCTCCTACGTCGATGCGGCTGTAGCTCCCAACCCCATCAATGGCGTCTCCAGCTTCGGAGACTTTGACTGACCGTTTCTTGTCTCATTGAATTTCCCTTGACTCGAGGAATAAATTGGCGTAACTCTCGTCCATCATCTCTTGCCCGTTTCCTCTCCCCAGCCTTGGAACTGTAAATCAAACCAAACGTTGGCCGACCATTTTCCGTTGCCGGCTGCCCAAATTCTTGCACCCCATAACTTCCTGCCGACCCTCAAAACCCTATTATACCATCTACAACCTATAAATAGCCTGACTGTAGGAGTTTTTGGAGTTTTTCTTCCCCGAGACTCTAAGCCCGAGTTGCCGGCCATTGCAACTTCAGACGTGTTTTCCGCCGCCTTTAGCCAACTTCAACGCCACCGCCGCATCCTAAATTCTTCCTTGAAACTCCCTCTAGTTAACTAAACCATTTTTAACCTTCGATTCTTCTTGCACGGGCCTCCATAACCATGCAAAGTTTGCAGCTCATCTCGTCAAAATTTTCACCCTGAATCCTTAAGCCGCCGTCTACCGCAATCTCCGCTACTTCTATTGCCCTCCGAACCACCCATAAACTCCCTCTAATCCTCCTCCACCGAACCATAACCTTATTTTAATTTTCCCCTGCTCCTTCTCTCTTTTTCTTCATCTTTTCCCTCTTAGATTGTTTTTCCGGCCATCGCCGTGAACCACCGCTGTTGCTGCCCATTCCCGCCGACTCAAGGTGAAACCCTAGACCTTCTTAGTCATTATTTACTATTTTTTGTAAATTATTGTATTTTTGTTTTATTTATTATTAATTATTCGAATACAATAACTATTTCCTTGTTATTAATAATATTATTATTTGATATAAAATTTATGCTGAATTATACTTGTAGGATAGAGAGCAGAAATAAAATAATTTTATTATTAGTTTTGAATTTTAAGTTATTAATTGAATTATTATATGATTATTATCATTATTATTATTATTATAATTATTAGAATAATTATTATTATCATATTATTAATTATTCTAGAAAATCTTAGGCCCTAATTTTGTATTAACATTCGCACTTATGTATTTTAGTATTATTATTTCTATTTTTTTAATAACCATTAATAATAATATTTTATTATATTTATTATTTTTATATTATTATATATGTTATTAAGTTTATTATTAATATTAATAAATAGTAGGTCATTAGTTATAAGTAAGGTCGAAACCCCACTTTAAATTTAAAGCTTATATATTTTTGTTATTATTATTATTCTTAATATTATCTTTATTTATAATAATTTATTTGTAATTAGAATTATTATTATTATTATTTTATCTTCACTAATATTATTTTGGTGAAGGGTAGAAACCCTTATATCACCTTTTATTTTGAACTGCATTAGTTTTATTATTAATATTATACTAGTATTTTGTAGAGTCAATTATAGTATAATAATTTTTAATTAAAAATAAGGTATTGGGATAAGTTAGAAATAATAGCATTCTTAAGAGAAAATCTAATCCTAGTATTTTCCCCATAGTAGGTGAGCCCAATCAAAGATCTCAAGTAATATAGGAGCGTGCTCCAAGACCGGTGTCGTTCTAGATAAGGGTGTTACTAAGGCCTCTTGTGTGCTTATATGCATTATGTGCTTCGCATGCTATATATCACATGTTTATCATTATTAATTATTTCATATGTGGTATGATGTGGAGTTGAAGTATGTTTTGTATGGTATGTGTATTATTTATGTATGATGATATGTGTTGTGATCCTATAAGTGTAACACCCCGAGTCGATACGACCACGCAGGGGCTACCTTGGAGCGCTTTAGGATTGATCGGCTGGCCCCACATATCAACACGAGTCCTTTCAGTGCGCTTTGTCCTCACTCACGCACTTTTAGAGAAATTTTTAGAACTTCCCAGAAGGTCAACCATACTAAAATTGCTCTACGGCTAGCACACTTAACCGTGGAGTTCTTAGGACGGAATCACCAAAAGGATGGTATACCATGTTGATATAAGTAGTTAAATCAATCCTTATAATTTTCCGCTCAAATTGGGGTATTACAATAAGACATGCATGTGAGGATGTTGATGTGGTTTATGTGGGAGAAAGGATGAAAAAAAGAGGATGGGGAAAGAAGTTGACTAAGGGAAGTGAGTTGACCTACTTTTATGGATTTATAAGGAAGAATCTAATGTATGGTTTTATGTGGAAAAATATAATTTATGGTTTTATGCGGAGAATATAATATATATGGTTTTATTTGGAAGAATGTAATTTATGATGTTATATGGGGGAATCGAATTTATTGTTTGTTTGGGAGAATCTTATTTATGATTTTATGTGGGAGAATCTAACTTATGGTCTTGTATGGGAAAATCTAATTTTTAGTTATGAATAAGAGAATCAAATCAATTGTATTATATTGGAAAATCTTTGGGTTTTCTATGGTTTGAATCTAGGGTTTGGTATGGATGGATCTTTGGTTTTGTGTGGAATGAATTTAAGGTTTTTTATGACGGAGTTTAGGGTTTGCCTAGTGGTATTAAGGGATGTATGTTGGTATTAGAGTTTGTACGGTGGTTTTAATAGTTGCATGGTGGTATTAGGGTTTGCATGGATGTTAATAATTGCATGGGATGTGTAAAGTTTGTATGAGAGCGAAATTTATGTATGGAACGTTGATTTGGGATGGGAGGAAAGTAATGTAAGTGTTCTTTGGGTGATTGAACACTTTGGATGGAAAATAGTGCGTGAAGCATTATATGGGTATGTAGGAAACTGAGCTAGGGTTTGTATGGATGATTAAGGTTTAGTGTGATTGCTTAGGGTTTTTGTGGTATCAAGTTTATTTGGTGACTAAAGTAAAATTTTGAGGATGGAATTTATGATTTGTGATGTGTGAAGTGTAAAGGGAGTGATTCATGTATGTCCAGGGTGAAAGCTTTGAATAAGATACTTAAGACATTAATTATTTAAAGTGGAAGATCGTTGAGACAGGACCAACCGATCCACCGGTTCGGAATAGTGGTTAGGGTTTTTACCCTATGTGTGACCGATCCACCGGTTATAATAGTGGGGGTTCTCGATCTCAACAACCGCAAACTAGAGTTTTGCTAAAATGCCTAAAAGATACTAACTACTTACAGTGGAACACCATGCGAGCCAAGGCCAACCGATCCACCGGTGAGGAATAGTGGTTAGGATGCGTAGTCCTATGTGTTTCCGATCCACCGGCTATAATAGTGGTTAGGGTATGATACCCTATGTGCCTCCGATCCACCAACTATAATAGTGGGGGATTCCGTACTCTCATGGATTTGATATAAAGCATGGTGTGTATCAATTTCCAATAAAAGATTAATTAAATAATTAATTTGGACTATGATTGGCCTTTATGTATGTACCTGAATGATTGGTCGATATTATGATATGATGATGGTATTTATGATCTTTTTTTCTTATGCATGATTTTATGTGCTTATGTGTTGGCCTTAGTGTTCGGTTACCTTACTCAGTACGTAGCGTACTGATCACCCGTTTCATGGGTGCTGCTCATTCCCACGAGTAGTATGCCCTTCTAAATTTGTGTAGGTGGACGAGAAATCAGTTTGGGCTGAGTGTCGAGCATGTTTTGGCATAAAGTTTGAGAGTTTCATGGCCGTAATTTTCTTCATGTGATTTCATTTCGTTATGATACTTCTTCTGATTTGCACTTACTCTTTTTAAGTTCTTACTTTGTGTTAAGTGTTTCGACTTAACCATTTATAAATTGTAAGATTATTCCCTTCGAGGAATTTTGATTTTGCACTCTGATTTCTATTTTATTATTAATTATGATTCGTTTTGCGCACTTTGATTTTAATATATGATCTTTTGAGTTCTTTTATGAACTATTAGTTTGAGTTTAATGTAAATATTTTCTTTAGCCTTTGCACTTGGTACTGAAACGGTCGGAGAGAACCGGTTTGGTACTAAGTGTGGCAGTAATATTTCCAGAATTCACAGGCTTTAAGTATTTCTATTTTAATTCTTCTTCTTTTTTTAAAAAAAGTTAGTGAATTTTGTGGTGTTACAATAATTATTTAAGATGTTTAATAAAATTTAATAGGCGATATAATTTTACAATGAATTAATTCAACAATTAATTCAATAACTAAATAATTTATTCCATTAACAAACTAATTGGTGAATTAATTTAACTAATTACTTAAGAGATTTAAAAAAAATTAATAGGTGATGTAATTTTATAATAACTTAATTTAATAATTCACTAAATAACTAAATAATTTATTTAATTTGTAAAATAACTAGTGAGATAAGTTTTTATAATAATCGAGAAAGTTGATCATTTAATAACAATTATTGATCTTTAATTAATTCTAATTTTTTAGTTACTTAAAATTAAATAATTTATAAGCGAGTATGATAGAATGATATATCCAATAGGCCGACAGTAATGTAAAAGTGAGTGAATAGGAGGGAGGCATGAAGTTAAGGGAATGAGCATGACAGAGATAAAGATGGGAGAAGGGAATTTTTTTTTGTATAATATCCTATTTATTCCCCTCTCCCCAATATATTAACAAGTAAATCATTTAATTAAGGCATTAGTCATATTTAAGCACTTGTTTGGATCTTCTTATAAAAAGTAATTATCTATGATAATTACTTATTTTAAAAATATTTTAGTTTGAAATATTTTCAAGATAAGTAATTATTATAAGTAATTATTTTTTGTGAAGGAGATCTTATCAATTGCTAAGTTAGTCACATTAGGATATATGTAAAAGAAGCTTAATTTGACACACTTGGTAGGTAGCAGAGCTTTCTTTAGATGCCATTTTGCTGCACCAACTTCAATTAACTTAGAAAATTTATTCTCAGAGAACTCTTGAATTGTGATGCATTTATAATGATGATTATTAGTAGGGATTAGTGATTAATCTTGAATAAGAAGTTTAGGAAGAATGCCGCATTAAAATATGAGAAAGAAGGTTATGATTTTGATTATTTTAAATAGCAAGGGGTTTAATTTTTTAACATTTTTTATAGTTTTATAAAATTATTATTATTATTTTATAAATAAATTATTACTATATATATATATATTAATTATTAGCATGATTTATATTAAATTAGATATAAAATTTGGTCATAAAATTTATATTATATGATAATATGTTAGTAATTAAGCATAACCTTATATATTTCTATATAATTATTGATGGTAGAATTAGAATTAAGTATGGATGCGAACTTGTGTGTATCATATGATAAAAAAATAAAGAAGATAATAAATTAATTATTTAATTAATTTATCAAAAATTTGAATTTTAAATTTAAGAGGGAATAAAATCAAAAGAAGAAAAAGAAATAAAGAAGAAGGATTCCGCATATGAAAATAAAGTCAAAAATTAATTATCCATTATAGAGAAAAGAGGAAGAGGATTCTTTAATTTCTTGATGATTTCTATATGAAAATAAAGAAGAAAAAGAAATCTAAAGAATGCCACTATACATTCCCATCATAAACACACACCATTTGGTTTGAGGGAAAAGGGAGTGGAACCACAAAATTTGACTCCGGTGATCACAAATTGTGAATTCAATACAATTAGCTTTGTTAATGGCCCGGGGTTTGTTGAATTCCGCATATTGAATGTTTATAATGTGTATTAGGGGTTTCACACACTTTTATCTAGATCATACATGAATTATACACATATTAGTTTTGATTATAATTCATGTCATAATTTATGTCTAACATTTGGTATTAGAGTCTTAATGGCTTATGTTTTGACATATTCAATATAGTGTAATCATAATTTGTACGTTTTTTGATTGAGTTTTTGAAAATAGTGAAATTATTCTTCATAGAAAAATAAACATAGTCCATGCTTCTTAACACAGGAGGGATGTGTTTTATTTCTTACTCTCAGCCTAGTTGTCGAATAAAAAAAAAACACAAACCGTGTTCTATAACATGGGGGCCATATTTTTTATCTGACTTTTGGAAATGTTTATATTTAAAGAAAAACACAAGTGTGTTTTATAAACATAGGTGCCCCGTGTTTTTGTTTTTCATTTTTATTGCTATTATTCCTCTTGTGGTATTGTTCCCATGTATATTAAGGCCATGCTTGGAGAAGTTTAAATAAAGCCTGTATTATGTGTGATTAGCATGATTAGGACTTAGCCATAATAATCATAATAATGGACAATCATGCATTTATTTATTTACTAAATCACATCTAGATTGCATGATAATATTTACAATGTATTATGCATATATGAGTGTAATCCCACAAGACTATTCATTGGTATATGCAAAGTACATTGGATTAAAATATTAAGTCATTATTCTCAATTTGCCCACAGAGATTGACAGTTATGGGATAACTTAATAATTTTAATATTGAGATGCATGCTTCTATATGAATTAAATATTTAGCCTACAGGTAGTTTTAATGTCTTTTCATTCATGCTAGTTGAGGTTTGACATGTTGTACATTGGTAGAGCATGTATAAATTTTTTTTTGGCTTTATTAATCATTATCATGTATGTATGTTTTAATTTTGTAATGAATTATTCTTGTTTATATTCGATTTTTGATCTTAACGTTGAGGTCTCCAAGTGTAAAGGGAAAAACTATGAGGTTTGGAAGGAGATGATTCTTCCGAAGCTTATTTATTGTGACATGGATGAGGATATTGAGTATCCAAAGCCTATGATAGCTAAGGAAATAACTAACGATGAAAAGGTTACACATGAGTGATGGGTGAAAGTTAATCACATTAGTTGCATGTATATAAAGACAAAGATGTCTTCTTCTATCAAAGGCTCAACTGATTACCATTAAAATGTCAATGAATTGCTAAAGGCTATAGATGAATAATTCATCCAATCTTACAAGGCCAAAGATAGTACATTGATAGGGAAGTTTTCATCCATAAACCTCACTGCTATTAAGGGTGTGCGAAGCACATCATGAAGATGATGGATTTGGTTGTAACACTAAAGTCTCTAAAGGTTGACATGTTTGATGCTTTCCTGATTCCCTATATCTTGAATACAGCCCCAAGGGAACATACTTCATTCAAAGTCACCTACAACACAAAAAGGGAGAAGTGGACAATCAAATGTAACCTCTTTAGTATGCTTTGAATCTCATATAGTAAATATAAATTATAATACTTTGTGGATTGATTCTTGTTTAACAGTCCATGTTTGTAATTCCTTATAGATTATGGCAAGGATGAGGGAATTAGTGGGCAATGAACGAAGTATCTTTACTAGTAATAAGATACCTTCATAATTTCAAGGAATAGACTTATGTAGACTGTTTCTCTTTAGTATTCATGTATTAATACTATATAAGACATTTTATATTTCATGGTTTAGTAGAAACTTGATTCTATTTCAAGACTTGTACCATTTGGATACTCATTTGCTTTAAAAAATAATTTACTTTATTTTATAAAGTAAATTGTGTTGGGTATGATGTATTAAGTGAAAGTATTTAATCTATTGATTTAATGTATGATGATCCAAATATTGCAATGAATTTGAACATTGGTTCAAAAATATGTATTATGAATGAGGACTCATCAATGCTTTGGCATAAAAGATTAGGTCACATCTCCATTCATAGAATAATGAGATTAGTGAATGACAGATTACTTGGTTCCCTATATTTTACCGACTTTAGCACTTGTATAAACTGTATAAAGGCCAAACAAACAGAAAAGTCTAAAAGAGGTGCCAATAGGATATCTCAACTACTTAAGACTATACATATCGATATATATATTTGATATAGACTCACACAATCAAAGATACTGCATTTCATTTATTGCTGACTATTTACAATACAGGTATCTCTACTTGATAAACAATAAATATGAAGCATTAGATTCTTTTAAAGTGTTCAAATTTGAGGTAGAGAAACAATGTGACAAGAAAATCAAAATAGTGAGGTTTAATATATTTGAAAAATACTATGGTTCATACACTAAAGATGGATAAGTATGTGGTCCATTCGCAAAGTTTCTTCAAGAGAATGAGATAGTTTCTTAATATGCTATGCGTGGTTCATCAAACCAAAAAGACGTAGTTGAAAGAAGAAATAGGAAGTTAATAGAAATGGTGTAGATTATACTTAACAACTCCAATCTTCCTAGATATTTATGGAATTAAGTGCTTAAGATGACGGTATACATTTTCAACTCAGTTCTAACAAAAGCGTTGCCCAAGACACGATTTGAGCTTTTCAAGGGTTGGAATCCAAGCTTAAAACATATGAGAGTTTGGGGTTGTCCATCTAAAGTGAGAATCTATAATCCACAAGAAAAGAAGCTAGACCCAAGAATCATAAGTGGATATTTTATTGGATATGCTGAAAAATCTAAGGGTTATAGGCTCTATTGTCCATCAAATAGAACTAGATTTATGGGTCAAGGAATGCTTAATTTCTTGAATATGACTTAATTAGTGGGAGTGATTAGATTAGGAATCTAGTTCCTAAACCTACTCATTTAGTAGAAGAAGCTTCCACTTCATGTGATAGAGCAGCTTTTGTTCATCGTTCACTTCTAGTTCCAATCATGGTTGAATGACAAGTTAATAAGACTCCATAAGATGCTAACATAAATCTAGTAGACCAAATTGTTCAATAAATTCCTAAAATTGTTGAACGACCATCTATTGTGCAAGCTCCTTCAAAGGATGCTAGGCTATTGAAATACCCCGAAAATTCCTAATTTTATAAATTATATTTAAAAGAGGTTTTATTAGAAAATTATTTAAATAAATTAATTTTATTAAAATAAAAAGGGTATTTAATTAAGGAAAATCAAGAAGATATTTATAAGTATTTTAATTAGGAGGAATTTGGGTATTTTAGCTAATTAAGCATTTAAAGAAAAAGTTAATTAAATAAATTATTTTAATTAAAATAAGAAGGAGAAAATAGTTTCTAAATTTTAATAATTTTATAAGTAATTTAATTGGAGAAAAAATTAAGGTGTTTGCTAATTAAAAAGAAATTTATGAAAAATCCCTTAAAAATCCTAATTTAGCCTAAAAATGAATTTAAATATTATTTTGTATACATAAAATATTTTAAATAATTTAAATATCCCATATTATTATTTTTTCCTTTTCCCCTTCTCCTTTTTTTCCTTTTCTTCTCTCTTTTTCTTTCTTCTTTTCTTTTTTCTTTTTCCCCTCTTCTCGCCCGTTGGGCCAGCCCCGGCCCTTTCCCCCTTTCCCTTCCTCCTTCCCGCGGCCCAGCGCCGTTCGGCCCGTCCTCGCCACAGTGAAACGCAGCGTTTCACCCCCTCATCCCGCCAAAACGCTGCACCCCGTTTATTGAAGTAGTCGTTGCCTGCCAGCTACTCGACGCCGCGCCTTGACCAAATAACCACCAAAACGCCGCGTTTTGGATAATGAGTTTTATGTCCGTTGAACCGGCCGGTTTTCCCCCTTTCTTTCTTTCTCCCGGACCGCCGGTCCGACCGCCGTCTTCTTCCTCCTCGCGTGCGCGACCTGCAACACGCCGCCCCCCTGCTCTGACCGCCTGCACGCCGCCTGCATGCCGCCTCCCCTTTTCTGCTTTGCCGGCCACCCTCCCTCGACCAGCCGACACCCCCCAGCACCCCTAGGCCGCCGCACCCTTTTCCCCTTCTTTCCCCGACCAACCTGCAAGTCTGCCATGGCAGACCTGCGTCGGTCGCCACCACCGGCCGGCGTGCCCTGAGTCGCCGCCTGACCGTCCTCCCTTGTCTCCCCCTCGATCCTCCCGAACCCCGGCGTTGGCCACACACAAACCTCCCCAGCCCAGAAATCCCTTTTGTGCCGCCCCCTCTTCAGATCACCGCCCCATCGCCGCCGCCCGAACCACCCCCGAAACCCTTCCCTACAGCGCCCTCCACCCAACCAAGCCTCCCTCAGCCCTCGATTTACCTTGCACACGCCGCCCCAAGCGTGAAAAACACCCTTCCCGACCAAACCAATCCCCAAGCTCCGCCACCCTTCGCACCGCCGCCCACCACCGCGCCGCCACTCCCAGCGCCCCCTCTGCCTCCCAGAATCAACCAGGGAACTTCCCCAACCCCCCTAGGCCCTCTATTTCCCCTGCCAACCCCTCCTTTTCCTTCCTTTCCCTCCACCACCTCTCTACCCTCTTCCTCCCCCCTACGCCGCCGCCGCCGCTGCCACCGTGCGCCGCCACCTGTGCCACCCACACCCTAGGTAGTTCTCTAAACCCCCAACCCCTGAACCTTTATTATATAAGTGCTAATTATTTAGTAGCATAATTAATATTATTCTTACTATTATTATTATTATTATCACTATTAATATTATTATTAGTATCATCACTATTATCATTATTATTACCCTTATCATTGTTATTATTACTATTGGTATTATTATTTTTACTATTATTACTATTGTTATTATTATTATTATTATTATTACTATTATTATTATCATTATTATTATTAATATTATTATTATTCACCATTATCATTATTACTAGTAACATTGAACTACTGCCGTAAAACAATAAGTGTTATTAAAATTACTTTAAATTATTGTAGCTACTTTTATTAGTAGTAGCTTGATTAACTACTTTGAGATTATTGACCATACTTCACTTATAAAAGTAACATTACTAGTCTTCGCCCTAATGGTAAGGTAAAGAGTAGGGGTAAGATAGAAAAGAATAGTGTTTTGGTCGGAGGAAAAGTAACCCCAATTTTCCCTCTCATAGGCGAGTCAAGTCGACACTCGGAGGAGACGTAGGAGCGTGCTCCAAGACCGGTGTCGTGTTAGGTAAGGACAAAGCTATGGCCTGGTGCTATTTGTGATGTGTTTATAGATGATGAGCATGCCATGTTGGTGTGTAATATGCATGTATTATGATTAACCTGTTTTGTGTAGCGCAGCGTGGATCATGAGGTATGTTGTGTGCGCCTTATATTATACGTGTATGCCATGTTCCATGTTTATCATTGATGTTGATGATGTGACTTGTTATAGCCCTCTAGGACATGCATGCTAGGGTTTTGGGTAGCATGAAATGATAATAAAAGAATAACGGGAAAGTGGACATTTGGGAAGTTTGCATGGGGGAAACTAGATCTTGCATGGGCATGATCCTTGCGTGGGAAAGGCTGATTTGGGTTGTGGAGAGTCTTAGAGTGATGGGAGACTTATTATGAAAGATAGTACGTGAGTTGGTGCATAAGGGATCTGATTCGGGTTTTACGAGTATGTGGGTGTTGGGGAGTCTGCAGGGAGTATCTAAATTATGCGTAGGGATGAATATTACTGGAGGAAAGTTGATTTTGGAAGTAAATAAGATAATTCTAAAGTTATGGGTCCATTGGATACTTGGGTGCAAAATTTTACGTGGGTCGATATAAGGGTGTTTAAGGGACCCAATTAGGATTTTGGGAGAAAATGAGGAAATTGAAGGGTACAAGGGTAAAAATGATTAAGGAAGGATGGAGTATGGGGTTGAGAGTGAGAATTCAGTTAGATAAAGGATGAGTATGGGTTTTCTAAAGGAGAGGGGAGATTTTGGGGTGAAAGAGGGAGGTTACTTGTTGAAGAAGTAAGGTGTTAGGGTTAGGTGCAGCCAACTAGGGTTGGCGTGGTCGATTAGGGTTTGAGTGGCCAACCAGGGTTTGGTTAGTCACATGTGAACTTGGGAGATAAAGAGATACACTTGGGGAATTTTCTAATAAAGAATGAGGTGCGAGATAGAGAATAACGTAGCGTTTGGTAAGTAAGAAAGAGTTGGGCCACATAGGTCCGATTAGGGTATCTGAGGAGGAACCCTAGAGGGATGAGAACATGCGGAGGCGACATCGTATGTGTTGGGATGGCCTATATCCTTGGGGTTTGTGTCTTACTATATGCTACTTTACCTAAGTCTACGGGGGAATGGATGTCGGGTGTGAGAAGAGGTACGGGTCTCAAAATATGGGACGAACCCTTGGAGGGGAAAGTAGTAGAGTATTAGCCGCATGCATGTCAAGGGTGATGTGTGAATTAATAAGACACCGATAAGACATTAATCATGTAAAGCGAAAGATGTCGAGCCGAGCCTGTGATTCGGTCCACCGGCTATAATAGTGGATCAGAGGCGTTTTGCCCTGTGCGTTTATTTCCGGTCCACCGGCTATAATAGTGGATCAGAGGCGTTCTGCCCTGTGCGATATCTTCCGGTCCACCGGCTATAATAGTGGGGGATCTCGTGCTCGACAAACCAAACGTATAAGTTAATCCATGGGAAAGATACTAAGTACTTAAAGCGAAACACCATGTGAGTTGGGGCTGTGATCCGGTCCACCGGCTATAATAGTGGATCAGAGGCGTTTTGCCCTGTGCGTTTATTTTTCGGTCCACCGGCTATAATAGTGGATCAGAGGCGTTCTGCCCAGTGCGATATCTTCCGGTCCACCGGCTATAATAGTGGGGCTCCCGCACTCACATGGGTTATTAAAGAGTATGTGTGAAATGGACTTATCATTAATGAGAATAAAGAATAAGTCACCAGAAAAGTACTCAGGCCTTATCTTGTGTGTTATCGCATGTGACTTATATGTTTGAGCTGTGTGTGCTATGTGGTATGATTGTATGTTTGGCCTTAGCGCACCTGCGGCCTTACTCAGTACTGAACCCGTACTAATACTACCTTGATTGACTGGGTCCTGTGATGATCCACCAATGGTGGGGAGCAGACCTTTGCTGCAGGTTGATCTGTTACTAATTTGGGGTGGAAGGCTTGATCTGAGTGAGTAAGCGGTCCGGATATTTCCCTTCGAAAATTGTGTGGTTTAATCGTATTTGTCTTTAGAGGTTACAAATGTTGTATTTAATTTTTCGAGGGTTTTATCGTACCTTTCTATTCCGTTATTTTAAGTATTCTGATATATGGACCTTTTAAATTGTATTTCGGAATGTAACTTTTGACCTTCGCACTCTGATCTCGTAAAACTTGTGTTTCATGAATGATTTGTTCTGGTTTTATTCTTTCTAGCCTTAGCACTTAGTATCGGGTCGGTAGTTATGGATCGATCTGGTACTAAGTGTGGCGGTAATACCCCCGAGTTTACGGTTTTTAATTCTCTTGCTTCCGCTAAAAATTTTGATTTAAACGAAATTTTTCAGTAGTAAATTTGGGGGTGTTACAACTATCTTTAAGAATATCTACTAGGGAAAGAAAGTTAGTTATACCTAATGATTATTATGTGTACTTACAACAGTCTGGCTATGAATTTGTGCTATTGATGATCCCAATACCTTTTCACATGCTATGAATTGTTCAAAATCTATGTTATGGTATGATGTCGTGAAGGAAGAGATGAATTCTATGATGGTTAATGAAGATTGGGACTTTATGCCATTACCTGATGTACCTAAGCCTATTAGTTGTCAATGAGCCTTTAAGACCAAGAGAGAGTCATGAAGGAACATTGATAGGTATTAGTGTAACACCCCAAATTTGCACATTTTTTTAAAATAAGACCTTTAAATTTAATATCGTAAAATTTGGGGATGCTACCGCCACATTTAGTACCAGACCGGTTCACTCCTACCGTTCTAGTACCAAATGCTAAGGCTAAGAAAAACATTTCCATGATCACACATTAATGCAGAAATTAAATTTTGCAAGTCAATAATTAGAGTACACATAAATTTTACATAATTCAAAATACTAGAGATAGTTCTTTAGAGAAGAAAAATAGCTACAATAATAAAATTGTTTCTAAGGTTTCAATCATAATAAAAAGAGAGCAGGAATAATAAACTCATAAATGGAAAACGGCCACGCCTGGACCTGATGTAGCCCAAATCATCACTCAACCTCGCTTGATATCCCATAGACATCAATGGCATCAAAGAAGGCATCACCTACCTACAACTTGTCAGACGAGTCTTCTGCTTGTGAGAATGAGCAGCACCCATAAAAGGGTGATTAATATGCTACGTACTGAATAAGGTAACTAAGCACTAAGGCCAACACACAAGCACATAAAATCATGCAGGATAATATTCAACTTACACTTTCAAACCCACACATATAATACATAAAGTCATGCAGAATATTATACAACTTATAAATGATCAAGCCCACACATAAAGGCCCAAATAGTTTGGATTAATTATTTAATTAATCGTTTATCGAAAGTCAATTCACACTATGCATTTTATCAAATCCATGTAAGTATAGGAACACCTTACTATTTTAGCGAGTGGGCCAGTCACTTGTGGGATAATAGTCTACACAACTATTTCTAATTGATGGATCGGTTTGGTTCCTACTCATATGGTGTTCCATTATTAATTAGTATCTTTTAAGTGTCTTAGCATAGTTTGGTTTGTGTTTATTGAGCTCAGGATCCCCCACTATTATTGCCGGTGGGCCGGTCACTTGCGAGACAATATTCCACACCACTATTTTTTTGCTGGTGGATCGATCACTTGCGGGATATCAGGTCCACAATATTATTTCTAACCGGTGGATTAGTTTGGACCCGGCTCAATAGTCTTTCACTTTAAATGATTAGTGTCTTATGTATTTTATTCAAAAACTTTTTCCTAGACATGGATGACTGACTCCTACTATTCTTATCCTCCAAACCCTAGTTGACCACCACAACCATAGCTTATCCTAACACCCATGCAAACCCAAACTCCATGCAAACCCTACATCTATACCAACCCTACTTCCATCTAAATCCTACTTCCATGCAAACCTTACTCCATGTAAACCCTAGCTCCATGCAACCCCTAACTCCATGCAACCCCTAATACCATACAAACCCTAACTCCATGCAAACCCTAACACCATGCAAACACTAACACCATGCAATCATTAACTCCCTACACACCCCAACTCCATGCAAACCCTAACACCATAAAAACCCTAACTCCATGCAAACATTAAGTCCATGGAAAACCCCAACTCCATGCAAACATTAACTCCATGCAAAACCCCAACTCCATGCAAACCCTAACATAATGCAAACCCTAAATCCATGCAAAACCCCAACTCCATGTAAAAATTATGACACTCCCCATCATTATTTTACAAACACTATCATGCATGTCTCATGGGCCACACCATACCACAATAATAACACCACCCATACACATAATACACATGCCACACTTTAAGGCACGATCTTACCTTAACTCCATATCATGCTGCACATATGATAGTTACACAAATACATATAAAATACATTATAGTTCACATTACATGGCATGCATGACATATAAAACACACAATACACAAACGACCTTATTACTCCCTTACCTAAAACGTCACCGGTCTTAGAGCATGCTCCTATACCTCTTTAGGGATTTGACTGGTCTCACCTATTATTGGGAAAAACTAGAATTATGTGCCCTCCTAAAAATATTATTATTTGCTAACTTATCCTAAGAATAGGTTTTTATTTAAAAATCATACTATATTGATAATAACTATACAAAATACTACTAAAAAAATACTAATAATACTATTAACGTAATTTAAAATGGGTGGTGATATAAGGGTTTAGAACCCCAAGATCATGAAGACAACATTGCTTGAGCCTTGACCCAACACCTAACAAGATGAAAACCAAGACTATGAAGGATTGAAATGCCACATCAAGAAAACTTGAGAATCTCCCAACTATCAAGGTGATAATTTTGGTTGTTTGAACACCACAAGATTAACTTGATAAGTTCTACAAGTTCTTTTAAGAACGAAGAGAAACACAAAACCTCACAAATATGATAATTTCTAAAAACGTTATATATCCTTATTTATCTTGAAATACCCATATATATACTTGGAATAACCCTCTAAGAATTGGAAAAGTCACAAATAAAGCTTTAAAATACCATCCTATAATAGGAAAAGTCATAACTAAATCTAGAATACAAAAAGTCATAAATAAAGCTAAAATAGGAAAATTCATAAATAAATCTTTAAAACACCCTCCTGGAATAGGAAAAGTAATAATTAAAGCTTTAAAACAACACAAACAACAAAATAAACAAGTTCCCATGTTTTTTAGGCCTTTTGGACTTCTAAAGGAAATGATAAATAGCTAAATGACTAATTTTAATGTATTTAACATAACCATTCAAGACCATGTTTTAATCCTCTATTAATATCTTAAAACTCATCAAATTCATGCCTTTTGATGGTTAGATCATTATGGAAACATTTTTCATGAATATTAGTCTATTCAACTTCTTTGATGATGTTGACTAAGTCTTCATTATTATTGAGTCCATCTTAGTCTGTTTAGAATCAGCCCAAATCTCTTGGATTAACCCATTTAGTGCTTCCTTGAAATTTTTGGCCCTAAGTCTTGTAATTGGACCCCTTGGAAGCGATAAAGGGTCTTGTGAAGGATTTGCGTCATCCCCAAGTGTATGATTAACAAGTCCAGCTCCTTGGTTTGTATTATTCTCCTCCTTTTGAGAAGGATTTGTCCTCAAATCATAACCTACATCAAAAGGAGATAAATCGGAAATGTTAAAGCTTGTACTAACACCATACTCACCTGGTAAGTCAAGCTTGTAGGCGTTATCATTGATGCGTTCCACTACTTGAAATGGTCCATCACCCCGAGGTAGGAGTTTTTAACGTCGTTTGTCCGGAAGATGTTCCTTTCGTAAGTGTAACCAAACCCAATTGCCTATTTCAAACACTACCTTCTTGCGTCCCTTGTTGGCTTGTTGGACATATTGTTGAGTATTCCTTTCAATGTTCAGTCGTGCCTTGTGATGAGTCATCTTTAAAAATTCTGCCTTTGTTTTTCCATCTAAGTTCACACGTTCACTCAAAGGTAAAGAAGTTAAATCCAATGGTGATAAAGGGTTAAAGCCATAAACCATTTCAAAAGGTGAAAACTTAGTTGCTGAATATGTACTTCTATTATAAGAAAATTCAACATGTGGCAGACAATCTTCCCATGTTTTCAAGATCTTTTTAATGATAGCACATAACAAAGTAGATAAAGTTATATCCATGACTTCAGTTTGACCATTAATTTGTGAATGACGAATAGTAGAAAATGATAAATTGGTTCCCAACTTTCCCCACAAAGTCTTCCAGAAGTAACTTAAAAACTTTACATCCTGATAAGAAAAAATGGTTCTAGGCATGCCATGTAACCTAATAATTTCTTTGAAGAACAAATCAGCTATATGTGATGCATCATTAGTTTTTTGACAAGGAATGAAGTGTGCCATCTTTGAAAATCTATCTACCACCAGAAAAACTGAATCTCTCCCCTTATTAGTCCTATGTAATCCCAAAACAAAATCCATAGAAATATCAGCCCAAGGTTCACTAGGTATTGGCAAAGGGGTTTACAAACCATGGGGTTTCAACTTAGACTTGACCTGTTTACAAGTGATGCATTTCTCATATAATCTTTCCATATCACGTTTCATATGAGGCCAAAAATGCACAATTCCTAATGTATTAGCTACACCAAAATGACCCATCAAACCACCACCATGAGCTTCTCCCACAAATAATTCATGTAGAGAACACATAGGCACACATAGTTTATTTTCTCGAAACAAAAATCCATCATGTCTATAAAACTTACCAAATGCCATTTTTTCACATGCATTGAACACATCACCAAAATCAGAATCTTGTGCATACAAATCCTTAATGTATTCAAAGTTGAACAATTTTGTATCTAAAATGGAAAGTAAAGAATACCTTTGGGAAAATGCATTAGCTACCATATTTTCCTTACCTCGTTTTCATTTTATCACATAAGGAAATGTTTCAATGAATGCCACCCACTTGGCATGGCGTCTGTTCAACTTTTATCGTCCTTTCAAATGCTTCAAGGACTCATGATCTGTGTGAATCAAAAACTCCTTTTGCCATAGATAATGTTACTAATTTTCCAAAGCCCTTACCAAGGTATACATCTCCTTATCATTAGTAGGGTAATTTAGAGCTGCCCTGCTCAACGTTTTACAAAAATAAGTAACCAGATGACCTTCTTGCATCAAAACAGCTCCAATACCTATTCTTGAAGCATCACACTCAATTTGGAAATTTTTAGCAAAGTTAGGTAAAATAAGAAAAGGTGCAATAGTTAACTTTTCTTTTATCATATTAAATGCCTTTTCTTGTTCTTCCCCCCACTTAAACGACACATTTTTCTTGATGATTTCAATAAGAGGTGTGTCAAAGCTACTAAAAACATGCAAAAACTGTCTATAGAAGCTAGCTAAGCGGTGGAAACTCCTCACTTGGCTTATTGTTATAGGTGTTGGCCACTCTTGGATTGTGTTCACCTTTTCGTCATCCACCTCAACTCCTTTATTACTAAAAAAAAAAGAAACACAAGTTTATCAATGCAAAAGGTGCACTTCTTGAGATTAGCAAACAAATTTTCTTTCCTTAGAATTCCCAAGACAGATCTCAAATGCACTACATGTTCCATCAATTTTTTGCTATAAATTACGATATCATCAAAATACACAACAAAAAATTTACCAATATATTTGTGAAAAAAATGGCTCATTAAATGCATAAATATGCTCGGAGCATTAGTTAAACAGAAAGGCATCACTAACTACTCATACAAACCATATTTAGTCTTAAAAGTTGTTTTCCATTCATCACCTTCCTTCATCCTAATCTGATGATATCCGCTCTTAAGATTCGCTTTTGTAAAGACACAAGAACCATGCAATTCATCCAGCATATCATCTAATCTAGGAATGGGATGACGATACTTTACCATTATGCTGTTGATGGCGCGACACTCAACACACATCCTCAATGTGCCATCCTTCTTAGGAACTAATAGCACCGGAACCACACAATGACTTATAATTTCACGCACATACCCCATCTCCAATAATTCACCTACTTATCTCTGAAGTTCCTTGGTATCCTCAGGATTACTCCTATAAGTAGGTTTGTTTGGATTTGATGCACCTAATATGGAATCAATCTGATGTTCAATCCCTCAGATTAGAGGTAATCCATTAGGTACCTCTTCAGGAAGGACATCTTCAAACTCTTGTAAAAGAGAAACAATATCACTCGGCAAAATACCGACGAGATCATTATTACATAATAGAGCCTCCTTGTCCATGAGGGGCTGGTGTGAAAATAATGCTCTCTTGATCTCACTTTTTTTTGCAATGTAATTGAATTTTTCCTCTCTTGCTCTCACTATGGCCAAAATCCCTTCTCTTTCTTTTTCTCTCTGATAATTACTTTTTTGTCTTTTTTTAAATCTTTTTTTTTTCAATTTTGCATTCATTTATTTTTCTTTCTTTTGTTCATTTGATCTTTGTAAATTTAATTGCTTCTCCTTAACCTGTTCTAGATTCAATGGCATAAGAATAATAGGTTGATTTCTATAAGTGAAAGAAAACCTCTTTGTGAATCCATCATGTCTAACCCTTCGATCATATTGCCATGTTCTTCCCAAGAGTAAATGGCTTGCATGCATAGTAACCACTTCACAAAGCACCTCATCATCATATTTCCCAATGGATAATTCCACCAATACTTGCCTTTTCACCTTGATTTTGCCACATTCATTTAGCCATTGATGTCGATAAGGGTGAGGATGTTTCAAGGTAGTTAAGGCCAATTTCTTTGCCAAATAAGTATTGGCTACATTTGTGCAACTCCCTCCATTAATAATGACACTACAAACTTTGTTTTTCATAAAGCACTGAGTATGAAACAAGTTCTCCCTTTTGTTACTTTCTTCCTCCTTAACCTGCATATTGAGAACTTTCCTTGCTACCAATAAATCTCCAACCACATCACTTTATTCATCATTAACATGCTCCAAAGGTGGCATGTCATCATCATCATCATCTACTTCTTCCTCATTCTCTGATTCAAGCTCTCCTTGGGTGTTTATCACCATCACCCTTTTGTTTACACATTGGCTAGATATGTCCCCCGCCCTTGGCATTTAAAACACTTAATATCATGTGTTTTAGAACTTGAATTTTTGGTATTACCTATAGTAGCATCATTCGTTGGTTTGGCATTCTTGGAGTGTTCAAATTTTGGCTTATTTTGTAGATGCTCATTCCTTTTTAGAGCTGTCTTCCACGTGCTATTGGTCGCTATAGGGTGTCCCCTCCTAACCAATCAATTGTTTTGAATTATTCCTCCACCTTTATGGCTTGATGCACCATATCTACCAACTTAACATAATGCTGCATCTTAACTATATTCGCAATCTCACGATTTAATCCGTGTAAGAACCTAGCTACCTCCATCTCCTTGTAATATTCTTCCACACTTTTGGAACCTTGATTTAACCTCTGCAACTTTTTATATAATCCCCTATAATAGTGGTTGGGTACCAAACGCTTCCTCATAAGAATTTTCATCCCCTCCCAAGTATCCATGGGTGGCTCTATAGTCCTTATCCTATTAATTAGTAATTGATCCCACCAAACAATGGCATAATCAGTGAATTCAATTGCAGCCAACTTAACCTTCTTTATCTCCGAGTAGTTGTGATAATCAAACACTATATCCATTTTAGTTTCCCACTCCAAATAAACTTCAGGATCATTTTTACCTTGAAAAGATGGGATTATAATATTTATGTTTCCCAAATCATTATACCTCCTTAGGATACTCATCCTAGCTTCTTGATTATCATTCCCACACTAAAACCTACCTCGATTCAAATATAGCCTATCAAACTCCTACTCCGCCTCTTCCTCAACATTCCGCCACAGAACACACCCAACTTACTGCCTATTTGGGATGTCTTGTTGATTTCCCCTAGGAGCCTTTGCTTCTACCCTATCCAACCTATCATGAATAGGTTCTAATTAAGCCCTCAACATACGCCTCATCTACCCTAACAAGGCTTTAATTTGGAGGTTCAGAACTGCAGGTTATTGAATTTCTTCAGTTGTATATTCTTGATTGTTGGACATATTTAAAAATCTGCAAAACAAAGTTATAATCCTCACAAGCACTCCTCACATGTTTCTCTCAAGAATTGATACACTCGCGCTCGTGTTTTCACACGGCCTTTACCCTCTTATGGTCTCACACACTCTTGCCTTTTTTTTTCTTCCACTCTTTTGTGTCTTCTTTAGTTCTTAATCAAAATTTTAGCAACTAATTCAAAATAACCCACAAAAATTCAAAAAGGATAAAAAATAAATGAGAAATATAGAAAGCTAACCAAAAGGCCAAGAACTTTAATAGGCTGAGACACATGATTGAAATGAAGTTTTCCTACTATAATCGTGTACCTTTTTTCACTTCTTTTTTTTTGACAATTTTTTTCTTGGAATCGTATACCTTTTTTTCACTTTTTTCTTTTTTTTTGACAACTTTTTCTTACTATAATCGTGTACCTCTTTTTTATCTTTTTTTTTTCCAATAATAGGTAACAGTATATAAAAGAAAAACAAAAAAAATAAAAGAGAGTCAAACTTATCTTAGAACCAAAGCTTTAATACCAAATGATATGAACTCCATCAACAATTATGATGAATCCCAATAGCAATGATGGTTTAGAGCCCGAAGAACGTGAAGAAAAACACCTAACAAGATAAAAACTAAGACTACGAAGGATTGAAACGCCATACCTAGAAAACTTGAGAATCTCTCAATAATCAAGGTCATAAGTTCGGTTGTTTGAATTCCACAAGATTAACTTGATAAGTTCTACAAGCTATTTTAAGAACGAAGAGGAACACAAAACCTCACAAATATGATAATTTATGAAAACATTATATATCCTTATTGATCTTGAAACACCCATATACATACTTGGAATAACCCTCCAAGAATAGGAAAGTCACAACTAAGGCTTTAAAACACCCTCCTAGAATAGGAAAAGTCATAATTAAAGCTAGAATATGAAAAGTTATAAATAAATCTAGAATAGGAAAAGTCATAACTAAAGCTTTAAAACACTCTCCTAGAATAGGAAAAGTCATAATTAAAGCTTTAAAATAGCACAAACAACAAAATAAACAAGTTCCCACATTTTGTAGGCCTCTTGGACTTCTAAAGGCAACCATAAATAGCTAAATGACTAATTTTAATGTATTTAACATAAACATTCAAGACCATATTTTAATCCTCTATTTAATATCTTAAAACTCATCAAACTTATGCCTTTTGATGGTTAGATCATGTTGGAAACATTTTTGAATAAATATTAGTCTCTTCAACTTCTTTGATGATGTTGACTAAGTCTTGATTATTGTTTGAGTCCATCTTGGTCCGTTAAGAATCAGCCCTAATCTCTTAGATTAGCCCATTTAGTGCTTCCTTGAAATTTTTGGCTCTAAGTCTTGTAATTGGACCACTTGGAAGCAACAAAGGGTCATATAAATGACTTATCTTACAACCAAGATAAAAGAACTTGTAGAACTTACCAAGTTAATCTTTTTGCATTCAAATAGCCAAACTTATCACCCTGATTGTTGAGATATTCTCATATTTTCTAGGTGTGGCATTTCAATCCTTTGTAGTCTTGGTTTTCATCTTGTTAGGTGTTGGGTCTAGGCTCAAGCAATCTTGTCTTCACGATCTTGGGGTTCTAAACCATCGTTGCTATTGGGTTTCATCAAAGTTGTTGATGGTGTTCATATCACATTATGACACTCCCCATCATTATTTTATAAACCCTATCATGCATGTCTTATGGGCCACACTATGCCACAATAATAACACCACCCATACACATAATACACATGCCACAATTTAATGCATGATCTTACCTTAACTCCATATCATGCTGCACATATGATAGTTATACAAATACACATAAAATACATTATAGTTCACATCAAATGTCATGCATGGCATATAAAAAAGATATATGCAGTCCATCAAAATAAAATAGGTCCTCGGCCCCCTTTAGGAAGATAATAGTAATAATAAAATAATAATACTAATAATAATATTAATGTTAATATAAATAATGATAATAAAACTTATAATAATACTATTAATAACAATAATTCGAAACTAACAACTTAAATAATTTATTCCTACTCTCGACCCTGCCAAGAAAATATAAAATTAATATTAAACCCAATAATAATAATAATAATAATGATTGAATAAATGCTACAATTTAAAATAAAATAGAATAACCCTAAATAAATAGGGGAGAAGGGGTGAGAGGGTTTAGGGTTTCACCTTGAGTCGGCGGAGATGGGTGGCACCTGCAGTGGTGCACGACAGTTATGCAGTGGTCGGAAAAGAGGTTAGAAAAGGAAAAAGTTGAGGTTTAGGAAGAAATGGTGGAGGATGAGGGTGGAGTTTGAGGTGTTGGTGGTAGCCTAGGCTGAGAGGATTAAAGTGAGGGTGGTGGTGCGGCAAGTGGCGAAGGCACACGGTGATAGAGGTTGTGGCCGAAATAAAGAGAAAGAGAAAAAGAGAGAAGGGGAAGGGGAAAGGAGAAAAGAAGGGTATGAATAGCTGGAGGAAGATTAGTAGCAGCTTTTGGGGAGTGTAGGAGGTAGTGATAGTGGGGGACGTGGTGGTGGATGGTGGCGCGAGGGGTTGCGAGTGTTAAAATTTGGCTTGATGGGTAGGGAGCTTCTCGTGATTATGGTGGCTTGTGGAAGAAGAATCGAGGCAGATGGGTGGCTTAGTTAGTTAGAGGGCCATGTACGGAAGACTTAGGTATGCAGAGATGGCGGCGTATTTGGCTGACGGTGGAGGAAAGTTTGCCTGAAGTCGCGGTGGTGCATAAGGTAGGCTTTTAGGTTTTGAGGAAAAAATTTCGAATTCAACCAAACAAGGGGTATATTTATAGAGTTTGGAGGGGAAGGTAGGGTTCTGGGGGTTGGCAGGAGGATAATGCAAGTAGGGATGGGGCTAGCCAGTGGCGTCAATCAGCCGACACAAATTAAGGCCGGGGTTAAATTTTTACATAGGAAAAGGAGGATTTTTCTTGAGGAAAAAGGAAAGTGGGTTAGGCTAGGTTGAGCTGCGATTCAAGGGAAAGAGAAAGAGATTGGAAATGGCCGACCAAGTCAAGTGTGGTCGGCGGTGCCATTTTTAGAGCTTTAAAGTTAAAGGTCGAAGGTGGAGGAGGAAGAAAGAGGTGAACCATGTTGCTAGGGGAAAAAGAAAGAAAAGAAAAATAAGAAGAACCGGCCGGTCGGCAATGTTTATAAAGGTTTTAAATGGAACGTAGTGTTCGACAGGAAAAGAGACAAAGTGCAGCGTTTCGGCTGCAGAAGGAAGGAAAGAAAAGAAGTGGTGGATGGGCCACAGAAAGGAGGAAGGAAAAAGAGAGATTGGGCCACAACAGACCTAATCGGAAAGAAGAAGAAAAAGAAAGAAAAGAAAAGAAAAAGAAGAAAAAGGAATAAGGAAAAAGAAAAAGGAAAAAGGGAAAAGAAAAATTTACGTAGGTTAGGGTCAATTAAATTAATTAGATATTTTTAGGTATTTAAAATAAAATAATATTGTATTTTTTAGACTAATTTAGGGTTTTGAAAAGATTTTTCTTAAATTCCTTTTTAAATTGCAAAAAGTCCAAATTTTCCCTTATAAAAATATTTTTAAATTCCTCTTAATTCACCCCAAATAATTTCTTCCTATTTCAAATAAAAATAGTTAATTAAATTAATTCCATAATAAATACTTATTTAATTAAATTTCTTAAAATAAAATGTTTTGGGGCATTTTAATAAGGTTAGACTAGGTTCTAAAGGGTTCAGTCAAAGAAAGGGAGAGGATTACAAGAAGACTTTTTCTCCTTTGTCCATTAAGAATTCCCTACGAATAGTTATGGCATTAGTAGCTTATTTTGATTTTTAACTACAACAAATGGATTTGAATATATCATTTTTAAATGGAAGAGATTGAGGAGGAGGTATACATGAAACAATAAGAAGGGTTTCCATCTCACAAAGGCAATAATCTCATATGCAAGCTTAAGAAAGTCATATATGGATTGAAACAAGTTTTTCAATAATATTATCTAAAGTTCCATAATGTCTTTTATTAACTTGGATTTGAATAAAATGCCATGGATCAGTGTAAATACATGAAGGTTAGTAGGATCAGAGTTTATTTCTTGGTTTTATATATAGATGACATTCTACTGGCATGCAATGATAAAGGGATGCTATATGAGGTGAACCAATTTATTTTCTACCAAATTTTATATGAATGATATGGGTGATGCATCTTATATCAATGGCATTAAGATTCATGGAGATCGATCCCTAGGGATATTAGGACTATCTCAAGAAACATATATCAATAAGGTGTTAGAATGATATAGGACTATTTTCAAGGGTGAAAAATTATAGTTAAGTCAATGTCTTGAGAATAACATAGAGAGATATTGAATGAAGAACAACCGATATGCTTTTAAATTTGGTATCCTTATGTATGCTCAAGTTTTCATAAGACTTGATGTTGGATATGTTGTTGGGATATTGCGGTAATACAAGAGTAATCAAAGAGTTGGCCACTAGAAAGCTACAAAGAAAGTTATGATGTATCTAAAGGGAACTAAGGATTATATGTGTTGAGGATTTAGAGGTAGTAGGTTATTCAAATGCACACTTTTCTGGTCGTGTAGACTCACACAATTCTACTTATGTATTCATTTTCTACTAGCCGGTGGAGCAATATCCTCAAAAAGAAAAGTAGAATTGCATAACCACCTATATAATGGAAGCATAACTCATCTCATCATTTGAAGCCATAAAGTATGGTGTGTGGTTAATAAATTTCATATTTTATTTTTAAATAGAGGATTCTATTTTTAAACTTTTGATACTTAAGTGTGACAACTCAGCTATCATCTTTATCTCAAAAAACAACAAAAGTGGTTGTCATGCCAAGGATATAGACATTAAGTACTTGAAGATACAACAACATGTTTCAAAAAGAGAAGTGGTCTTAGAGCACATAGGCACTAATTTTATGTTCATTGATCCTTTAACTAAGGGCATGACACCATGAAAATTTAAGGATCATGTATGTAATATGGGTGTTGAACCTACTATGCGATTGTATTGTTATGATACATAGTGATGTTTTTAATTAGAGCCACATTTTCTTTTCATTTGGCTTATATACATATGGTTTATTGAGAAACACATTAACTGAAGGACTTTGAATAAACATTATATGTATTCATAATGTTAGGTTATGGGTGAGATTAATATATTGTGATTTATGGAAGATAACTTTTGAAACATTGAAAGCTTTTCGCCATGATTTATATATTAGTTTCATCATTTAATTTGTACTAACATAAGAAGATAATTTTGAGAATCTAATTTATATTTACCTAGTGGGAGAATGTTAATATATGTTGTAGTTTTATAAAATTTTTGTTGTTATTTTATTAATGAAGGTTTTTACATATTTTACATATATATTACTTGTTTTTGTGATCCATATCAAATTAGATATAAAGTTTTGTTATAAAGATTATATTACATGGTAATATGTTATTATTTAAGTGTAATACCCAAAAAATTTGTTTAGTTTAATCCCAAGTTATTAATGCCCTAATTTGATTATAATCTCAAGAAATCTTGTTTTGGCCTTAACCAAATTTCTTATTTCTAAAACTTTAACCGAATATGAAATCTTTACTCGGATAAATCATAATTTGTAAACCAAAATGAAAACTCGCAAAAATTTCCACTAATCCTAACCAATCTCAAACCACTTAAACTAACCCCTAAATCTTTTTCTCTTTGAAATTGATGCAACCTCTACATACAACTTGCTTCTCCTTCTCCACATACACCATCACCTATCATCTTCTACTACTGACATCTATTCTTCTTCTTCTTCTTCTTCTTCTTCTTCTTCTTCTTCTTCTTCTTCTTCTTCTTCTTCTTCTTCTTCTTCTTCTTCTTCTTCTTCTTCTTCTTCTTCTTCTTCTTCTTCTTCTTCTTCTTCTTCTTCTTCTTCTTCTTCTACCTCTTCTTCTTCTTCCCATCATGCATATAACTATCACCATTACCTATTATTTTTCCCAACACTCAACCATCATTTCCCTGCACCACTAATTGCATGACTTTGCCTCTTCTACTTTTCCTTTTCCACGATTCACACCACACATGCATATATGTATACATTTACACACACACACACACACACACACACTACACAATATCCTTTTCCCTCATTTGCTTATTCCCTTTCCTACCTAAACCTATCCAAAATGTTGAGCACAAGCCCCTTTTCCTTCTTCTTTCTTCTTTCTATTTTATCCTTCTTCCTTTTTCCATTTATCCCCTATTTTTGGCATGCACACCACCATTTCTACTACCATGCGCCATCACTCTCCTCCCTTTGGTTGGGGGACCAACTACCAAGTTCACCTTAACCTTCCCTAGCACCATCGTCGGTTATCGCCATAGACCACCACCTCTTTTTCTTTATTCTTTCTTTCATGAATTGCATTTTTAAGGAACACAAGACTAGCTCATGCCTCAAGCACAACCTTGAACACTAAAATTTTATATCACACGCCTGTATAAGCTAGCACTACCTACTCGTACACTCATGCATAGACTAAACACATGCCTGTTAGCACTTATTCAACTTGTGACTTGTTTACCTAGTGATCAAGCATTTCCATGACACTTCACACTACTTGGCCATACGTGATCTTTCCTCTTGGCCTATGCATGCACCACGTGTAGTATAGCCATGCAACCTCCCATTTTAGGCCACACACCCCTATTTTCACCTCCAAATCTTATCTAAACACAATCAAATTTTTACCATAGCTCCACCACACATTCTTATACATATGTGTAGAACTCAAGCTTCCATTCAATATGTTTATTTTCATTTTACTTGATTTACCTTAATTTCTCTTTTGGTTAAGATCTTCCAGCCTAACTATAGATTTTGTTAGTTTTCATAGGTGATATTCCTATACCTTTAGAGGGGGAAGTCTAGGAGTTACATGCATAGAGCCTATTGTCCTAGTTGCTAAGTTATGTGTGTGTTTTTATGATATCTATACTTCTTGATTTGATATATGTTGTTCATGATTTGTTGTGATATATCGATATTATGTTTGAAAGGAAGTAAGAATGGGTGAGAGGTATGGATATGATGCTATTATTTAAATGATATAATTGTGGAAATATATCTTATAGCATGAAAGGTGATATCAATAAACCATGACAAATAGAAACAGACATATTTTATAAGGCATGATGATTATTTGTGGACTTGAAAAAAATGTGTGTGGTATGAGACTTTATTAAATAAAGGTTATTTTATGTTCTTTATGGTATTTTGGTCATTTTGGGATAATAAAATTGTTGTATTTCATGTGTTAAGTGGATTAAAATATGATAATGATATCATGAGAAATGCTTGAAAGTATTATTGTTTGTTTTAAGTCCTTAAATAAAATAATTGTATAGTTGGGGCATAATAACTTCAAAGGATAATTTTAGCATTTCATGTGTAAACCATAGACTAAGTTCGCAATTCTAGACATATATTACTAATGTGGGAATTATAAGGATGTATATCAAATTTGGTAATCATATGAGTTTCATTAGAGGAATTATGGCTAATATGTGAAATTAGGTTTTTGATAATTATTTTGATAGTACCTTGGATGAGATTATTATTTTATATGTACAAAGCAGGTGATTAGATTTTTCATTAGGATTAATAATAATGATGAGATTTGAGAATGATATATTGTAAATTATGGTTGAATAGTTAATATGGGAGAATGAATGCTAAGGGTGTGTAATTAGGGTTTGAAAGGATTTGAGAACTTTTACCCGTGTTTTGTATTTATCTACTTTAATGTGGTCGATGGTTGAGAATCAATCTTGAATAAGATAATAACTACTTAAAGAGAAAGAGCACATCAATAAGGTCAAGGTGATCTATTTTCATATATATTCCCATTCATCGAGGAGAATAGTAGCTCAGAATTGTTTTGTCCCAAGAAGTTGATGGTTTGAATCTCTATTTCATAGGAAAGAATAGTAGCATGGGGGTATTTTCTCCCAAGAAGATGTTTCAATATGTTCCATTAGATTAATAATAGTTTGGTCCCTACTTATTATGAAATGAAATTATAACACTATAGCATATGAGAAAGACACTAATGATTTAAAGTGGAAGAATACTTGATTCAAGACCAAGGTATTTTTTTTATATATATCCCATTCTATTGGGAAGAATAATGGATCTGGATAGTTTTGCCCTGAGAAGGTGATGTTTTCAAATTCATTCCACCATATAGTAATAGTGGATTAGGTGTGTTGTCCATAAGAAGGAGCTTTAGATCATTCCACTTGTTTAAGAATTGTCAGGTTTTTATTCTCAACGTATATAAAGGACTGAAAATGGATTATATTAAGGAAGAGACCTGCAACATTATCTTTCTGATGAGATTTTTCAATTACCTGCTGGATTACCTATTATATGTTATGAAAGCATGTACTAATTGTATCCTTATATTGATAGCATTATTCCCTTAGTATGTAGTGTGATGAGCATCTATTTTATGGGTGCTTCTCATTTTCACGAGCAGGAGACCCATATTCTGATGTGTAGGTCTTAGAAGATCAGCTAGATGATTATGTTGCCTATGATGCCTTATATGGCAATGAGTGACTTCATCTGTATTTGGGGTTGAGTGAAGAGTAATATTATCCTATAGATGTATTTAACTAGATATCGTTTTGGACTCTTTACCCATGGTATCCCTTCTTTTGTATTTTGTATTATAACTCGGAGTCAAACTCCAAACTCATTATTGTATTATAAATGTTTCATTTGTTTCTGATTTTCTTAAGCTAAACTTATGTCAATTATAGCATTAGCCTACAAAATTTTACTTATTTTCTTCTATTATAAAACAAAAATTTTTAGTAGTAAATATTGGGGGTGTTATAAGCTGGTATCAAAGCTTTTGGTTTTTATTATTGTGTGTTGGTATTCAAAATTTAATTTTTAGCAATCTGTCGTCTAATTTTAATGGTCTATTTCACATTTTAGAAAAATTCTTTTATTTTTGAAAACTAGGATTAACTTGTTAGGAATCGAGGATGAGTAACTTAGATGGCCTTGAAAACTAGGATTAACTTGTTAGGAATTGAGGATGGTATCCCTTCTTTTGTATTTTGTATTATAACTCGGAGTCAAACTCCAAACTCATTATTGTATTATAAATGTTTCATTTGTTTCTAATTTTCTTGTGTTACTTTAAATGTTTTTTCCTTGTGATTGATGTATGGATGGTTGAATAAGCTAAACTTATGTCAATTATAGTAGTAGCCTAAAACATTTTACTTATTTTCTTCTATTGTAAAACAAAAATTTTTAGTAGTAAATATTGGGGGTGTTATAAGCTGGTATCAAAGCTTTTGGTTTTTATTATTGTGTGTTGGTATTCAAAATTTAATTTTTAGCAATTTGTCGTCTGATTTTAATGGTTTATTTCACATTTTTGAAAAGTTATTTTATTTTTGAAAACTAGGATTAACTTGTTAGGAATCGAGGATGAGTAGCTTAGGTGGCCTTGAAATGTGGAATACATGCATTATGTGTTAGTAAGCTAGGAAGGCTTTGCTCTAACACATTTTCTATCTTACAGCTAGTTAGTCATCATAGTACTCAACGACCATGTTGTTTATTTGGAAGAGAGATTAAAGGCATTCATTGATTTCATCTGATGCTTGCCTTAGCCGTCATCACCACCTCCTTAACACCCACAAGAGGGTATTGGAGAATACTAACTTTAAAAGGTTACGAGACATTACCCACCAATCTTTGACAAAGATGAGGAACCAATCATCCTAAAAGGATTTGGATGGGATGTTTGAGGCAATTGATTGCCCACCTCCTTGGAAGGCGAGTATCACAACCTTCTTCTCGCATGGAGTTGTCGACACATAGTAAGTAGGCCATCATACACATGATAGGTTGTAAATGTATTGGGAGGACTTTGAGGTGGTGATTCATGCTAAGTTCTACATTGAGAGTCTTAAGAATAATAACCTAAAGGAGTTCATGTAATTGACTTAAGGGAGAATGATAGTGTGCCAGCACCATGCCTAGTTTATATAGTTGCTGATATTGGTGCCAGGGATTGCAGCTAGTGAGTCAACTGTAGTTTACCAATTTCTGTAGGGACTCAACTTTAGCATCTGGAGGATGATGGGTGTTGTGGCTTTTCAGGACTTAGCCATGGTGTATGAGAGGGCGTGTATCACCACTATGTTAGTTTAGGAGCAAGCTTCCATCCTGGGTAAGAGGAAGCCAGTGTCATAGGGATTTGGAGGCCAGATCTATTATTGAGAAGGGGGCCCTATAGGGTTTCAACAGAGAGGTTAGAATCAGTATCAAGGAGGTCAATATTGGCACCAGGGTCAGTTAGGAGGTTAGTGTAGATCTTGGGGGTCAGTCAAGGTGCTTTGTATGCCATTTCTATGGCCAAGATCATCCAGTGCAGAATTACTAGGGTGCTCCAATTTGGTGTAGGACGTGTGGTTAATTAGGCGACCGGTCTTTTGAGTTTTAGCATCAGTATCAATAGTAGGTACCACTGATTCCGCAACAACAAGCTTTTCAGCAACGAACCTACTAGCAACAAATTTTGTAGAAAGCACATTCCCCTACTATTGGACAACCTAGAGAGTGTCAAATGATACCACAAGGGCCTCACTATTTTCCTTAGAAGGGAGGAGGTCAGAGTTAGGGTTCTAAAGGGTATTGTGGAGGATATTAGAGAGGACAGTCAGGCAAACGCCTAAATGTCATCAACCAGGAAGAGGCTGGTAGGCAGTTGGATGTGGTTACTTGTACATTCTAAATCCTATCAACTAGTTTATATGTTGTTACATTCAGGAGCATCTTTGTTTTTTGTGTCATCTTCATTTATTAATAAAGCTGCATTGACTTCATCCTCTAATGTATCTATATCTATGTTGTTTCCTTCTAGGAATATATTGGATTGTACTATGCTCTACTCAGATGTGGGCTTAGAGATAAGTGGGGTAGACTCCCTAGTAGATCTTGTTATGATAAATCTTTAGGATTTCAACATTATCCTTGGGATGGATATGTTAGGGAAGTATAAGATAGTGATAGAATGTTTTTAAGAGCGAGTTGTCTTGTGGGGAACTTAAGGTGCTAGGGCCTCTTATTGAAGATACAAGCCTAGGCTTACTACGAAGGTCGTATCTACCTATACATTATATTCTTTTGCATAGACAGGTTGCCCTATATTTTTGTGCGGATTTTAGGAGTTGAATAAGGATGAGTCATCGTTTTTGGCAATTTTGGTTGTTCTTGAGTTGCCTAAGGATATTATAGGTATGCCACCTATGTAGGAGATAGATTTCACCATTGAGTTTGTACCGGGGCTTGAACCTCTTTCAAAGGCACCCTATCGGATGGCATCGGTTGAGTTGAGGGATTTGAAGAATGAGTTGGAGGACATGTTGGCTCATAGGTATATTTGATCAAATGTGCCTACATGGGGAGCATCCATATTGTTTGTGAAGAAGAAGGATGGGAGCCTTTGCCTATGTATAGATTACTGAGGGTTGAATTAGTTGACAGTGAAGAAACACTATCAGCTTCTAAGAATCTATGAATTGTTTGCTTAGCTTTAGGGTTTTAACATTCTAAAAGGTTGACTTGAGGTTCGGTTATCACCAATTGCAAATAATCAAGGCAGACATCATAAAGATGACCTTTAGGATACAGTACGGGCACCACAAGGTTACGATGATGCCTTTTAGGCTCACTAATGTGCCTGCAATTTTTATGGAGTTGATGATGAGGATCTTCAATATGTTCCTCAATCAATTTGTTGTGGTTTTCATTAACGATATTTTAATTTACTCTCGGAGTAGAGAAGAGAGTGAACAACATCTACTGATGATTTTGTCACTCCTAAGAGAGCATAAGTTTTATACTAAACGCTCTAAGATCTAGTTCTGGCTTCAATAGGTTGCATTTTTAGGGTAAGTGGTGTCATTAGGGGGAGTCTCTTAGGCCTAATGAATATTGTAGCAGCTTCTGAGCGGAAGGCACCCACTAGCATCCCTAGGGTATATAGTTTCCTAGGTTTAGCCGGGTACTACAAACGCTTTGTTTAGGATTTCTCAAATTGATCTCATCTCTTGTGAATCTTTTGAAGAAGATAACCAAATTTCAGTGGGATGAAGCTTGCGATAGAGCATTTTAGGAGTTGAAGTAGTGGTTGACTACAACACTGGTTTTGACTTTGCCTTCAAGTACTGATGGATTTGAAGTCCACAACCATGCATTAAAGTATAGACTAGGTTTTTTTTTGATGCAGTATGGTACAATAGTGGCTTATGTTTCTCACCAGTTGAAGCAACATGAGCACAATTATCCGACGCATGATCTAGAGTTAGTTTTTGTTTTGATAATTACAAATTATACACCAACCATAATATTCTCAAGTATATATTTACTTAGAAGGAGTTGAATATGAGCTAGAGGAGATGGCTAGAGCTGGTGAAGGACTATGATATTGAGTTGACTTACAATGAGGGTAAGGCTAACATCATTGTAGATTCTTTTAGTAGGAATACATTGCATTCCTTGGGTTTTGTTTTGGTGCCTAGCTATTTGCTGGAGGAGTTTGATGAGATGGGGATAGAGATGATTTAGCAGGGTTATTTGGAGATTCAGATGCGTGCTTTGATGATAATGCTGACGGTTTTTTATGAGATTTGAGCAGCACAACCTAGGTTTTTTAAGCTTTAGAGGATTTGAAAGAAGATTTAGGATGGAAGAGCCAAGGGTTTCCAAATCTATAAGGATGGTAGCATTTGCTATAGAGGTCATTGGTATGTACCTAAAATTTGTGTGGATCTAAAGTTCTAGATTTTTGAGGAAGGTCAGTATACTCCTTATTTCATCCATCTAGGAGCATATAAGTTATATAAGGACCTAAAGTGGATCTACTAGTGTTCTTATATGGAGTGGGAGGTAGCAAAGTTTGTATCAAGGTATTTGACTTATCAGAAGGTCAAGAGTGAGCATCGGAGATCTATAGGGTTGGTTTAGCCTTTAGATGTTCCAATTTTGAAATGAGACTCCATCTCGATGGATTTTGTGATTGGATTACTGAGGACTCATAGTGGTTTTGAGACAATTTGGGTTGTTGTGGACAAGTTGACTAAGTCTTCTGTTATTGTGCCAGTGAATTCGACTTGGAGTATAGATCAGTTGGCATATTCCTTTTGCACTTATAAGAAAAGTCACACGAAGTTATGCGTACGAGATTGAGGATGAGTACTACATTTCATCTAGCTATGGATGGACAGACTAAGAGAAAGATATAGACTTTAGAGGATATGCGTCATGCTTGTGTTTTGGATTTCTAAGGCAGTTGGGATGATCATATTTATTTACTTGAGTTCTCATATAACAATAATTATTATACTAGTGTAGGGATGGTACCCTTTGAGGCATTGTATGGACATAAATGTAGAACACCTTTGTATTGGATTGGCATCAGTTACACTTTTGTACTTGGACTAGAGTTGATTAAGGAGATAACTTAGTAGGTTCAATCTATTTCGGATAGGATGAGAGAAGCTCATAGTCATTAGAAGAGCTATGTAGATCAGAGACATCGTAGTTATGGTTCTAAGCCAGGAGACAGAGTTCTATTAAGCGTTTCACCTTCTAAGGGAATGTAGAGATTTCTTCGGAAGGGTAAGCTGAGCCCAAGGTATATTGGTCCATATGATATTCTTAATAAAGTTAGCGTGGTTGTATACCTCCTTGATCTTCCACCAGAGTGAGATTTAGTTGACAACGTATTGTGCATTTCTTAATGATTCATTATCCAATGAGGAGAGGCCTTTGAGGATTCTCGACACCAAGATTTGATAGACCCAAACAAGCTCAATTCTAATCCTGAAGATTCTTTGGAGCCATCATGGAGTAGAAGATGTGACTTGGGAGACTGAGAAGGATATGCAAGAGAGTATCCTGATCACTTTAGCTCAAGTGTCTTAGAATTTGGAGATTTCTTTCTTTTAAGGGATAGTCCCTAGTAGTATACTAGCAACTTTGATAGATTTAACCACTAAAATTGCATCCTTACATTCTTTTTCTCTTCTTCCCTAACCTAAACTTGTTAACTTTAGGGACGTAGTCTCTCTTAAGGGGGTAGTGATGTAATACCTTAAATTTTTTTATCTTAATCTAATGTTATTAGTGCCTTAATTTGATTTTAATCTTAAGAAATATTATTTTAGCCTTAACCCAATTGTTAATCACAAAACTTTAACCGAATCTGAAACCTTAACTCAGATAAATCATAATTTGTAAACCAAAATCAAAACACACTAAAATTTCCCTTAATCTTAAATATTTTGGCTAATCTCAAAGCACCTAAACTAACCCCTAAATATTTTTCTCTTTTTCCTTTTATTTCTAATTTTATTTTCTTTCTTCACCTTTCCCCTATCAACCTAAGCTGTAATATTTGAAATTGACGCAACTTGAACATCTAACTTGCTTCTTCTTTTCTACTTACACCATCACCTATCATCTTGTGTAGACATCTATCACCCATCACCCTACTACCTTTATTCTTTTCCTTCTTCTTCTTGTGCTTCTCTTATCCCTGTTGATTTGCACACCTTATGCACACCCTAACACTCATCTCCTTCTTCTTCCTCCCATTTTTCCCCTATTTTCATCTAGCGCACTATCTTTCCACCACCAGGCACCACCACTGCCACCACTCACTGTCCTTTGGTCAGGAGACCGACCACTAAAGTCATCCCAACCTTCCCTAGCACCGTCGCTGACCATCACTACTAACCACTACCTCTTTTTCTTTCTCCTTTCTCTCATCTGCAACACTAAAACATCCTATCTCTTGCCCATGCAACCCAATACAGCCTGCCTATGCACCCTTTCACTCCCACACATGGCCCAAAACATGCCCGTGTGTACTTGTTTAACTTGTGACTTGTTTGTTTAGTGACCGAGTATGGTCATGCCACTTCACATCACCTAATCATGCATGATATTTCCTCTTAGCCTAGGTGTGCATGGCTTATAACACAACCATGCAACCTCCTATTTATGGTCATGCACCAAAAATTTCAACCCAAAACCTCATCCAAATATCACAAAATTTTTACCATAGCTTCACCACACATTGAAACATCCCAAGCTTCCATTTGGCTATGGTTATTTATGTTTTTACCCTCTTTAACTTAATTTCTCCTTCAGTTAAGCTCTTTGATCTTTAACTTGGATTTTGTTATTTTTTATAGGTTGTATTCGAGTGGCCTTGATGGAGGAAGTCTAGGATTTGTATGCTTAGATCTCTATGTCCTAGTCAGTAAGGATACTATTCGATATTTAGGATCTTTGTATTATTTGCTTGTATGGTTATGTGTGTATTTTCATCATATCAATGCTTCATGATTTGATATATGTTTTTTCATGATATGTTGTGATATATGGATATTATGTTTGGAAGGAAGTAAGAATGGGTGATAGGTATGGATATGATGTTGTTATTTAAATGATATAATTGTTGAAATATATCTTATGGCATGAAATGTGAGCTCAATAAACCATGATAAATGGACACATAAATATTTTACAAGGTATGATGATTATTAATGGGCTTGGAAAAATAATATGTGTGGAAGGTACAAGACTTTATAAAATACAGGTTATTGTATGTCTTTAAGGGTTAAAATATGATAATGATATTATGAAAAATCCTTAGAAGTATTATTATTTGTTTCAGGGCCCTTAAATAAAATAATGGTATAATTGGGCCATAATAATTTAAAAGGATAATATTTGCATTTTATATGTAAACCCTAGAGTTAATCTACAATTATAGATATATATTACTAATGTAGGCATTAAAAGGATGTATATTGAATTCGGTAATCATATGAGTCTCATAGGAGGAATTAAAGATAATATGTGAAATTAGGAATTTTTTTTGGTAATTAATAATGAATTTCATTAATACCAAAAGGCATTATGTACATCAAAGTCAGCTATGAAGCAATATATCTAAAGGAAATCTATCAAAATTCTATAAGAAGTTCCTATACTTCTCTTTCTTTTCACATAAATGAAATCTAATAAAGAGCTTCCTAATGATGTCCTTCATCATGCTTCTTGGGTGCTAGGAGTTCTTTTTGAAAATTTATGTGTTACTATAATGCCAAATTCCATTAACCGTAACACCAAACAAAGCCTTTTAAACTCCATCCCTACCATCTTGTCCCTTTGTAATATGAATCATTTACTAAATCCAAGTATCCTAAGTACCACCATGACAATTGATTCCTATCCAATCAAAATCCAACTTCTAGGAAATCTTAGCAAAATCATATAGCACAAAGAGGTGGTCCATAGATTCAGTCTCCCAAGCACAAATCCCACATTTAATTGAAACTTGCATATGCCAACTACTCAGTTTGTCTCTATTAAGTAATCCTTGATGGCAAGCTAGCCAACTTGTATAAGAGCAATGAGGCATACCAACATATTTCCACATAAGAGAGTACCAACCTTTCTTCATCTCCCGATATCTTAGCACATCATAAGCTTTATAGATCTTATGTTATGATATTCCACAATGTGCATTGATGATCTATTGTAATAAAATAGATCTAATCTTCATTATACCTCGAAATAGCCATGATTGACGAGGAAGAACAACAACTATAGATATGTCATTATTTTTGATGTATACACCATGAACCCATCTAATCCATAGACTCTCTTTGTGAAGCACGAGCTGCCAGATCCATCTTCCCAAAGTAGCTTGATTCCTAGTTCATAGATCAATAAAGCCTATGCCACCTTACTTCTTTGGTCAACACACTGCCCTCTATGCCACCAAAGCTTTATGACCCTCAGAAGTGCCTATCCATAGGTCTATAAATCTATTCAATATATGAGATAACAACAATAGGTATAGGGAGAACTTGGGCCCAAAATTTTTTCAATGCGAGTGATGGTTGAAAAATGCATGACACACACCGTTAACCATTTATGGTCGGTTATTTGTGTGCGTTGGTAGAAATGGGGAAGTAGAAGCAATTGAAATCAAAACAGAATCTCTCGTTAGATTCATCTGACCATACTTGTATTCCGAATAGTGAAAATGTTAGGGATAGGGTTTTGCATCACTCAAATTCGACAAAAGAGGAAGGGAGTTCACTGATTAAGGAAACCAATGCTCTGATCATATAAATCATTCCAGATTCTATTGTGGTTTCAAAGGAACATGGGATGATGGAATGTCTTTAGACACTGGACCCAAATTTCCTAACTCTCACCACTGATTTGGACTATATGCTTATACCAAAAAATGAATTGGATAAAACAATAATGTATGAACCTTCTTTTGTAACTCATGAATAAGAGGGAAAATGGAGTTAGAGAGACACAATTTTGATGAATTGTAGTCTAGAGTTTGGGATTGCTTTACAATATATACTGCTGACGATTATTGATGGTTTATGAAAAGAAGAATGAATTTTATTTGAAGGAGGAGGAAACCCATTGGCAGAACAAATTGATAGGTCTTATGGCTAGTCTCACTCCTTCTCATTCTCAAATAATATATTTTGTCACCAAGAAATAGTTATCACTGACAATGATTCCTGAAGTTCTGAGTCATGATTTTGGTTACTTTCTATTTTAATTCCATAACATGGAAGAATTACAGTTTTCCATCATGACCTTACTAGACTTTTGGTATCTACCTTATGATGTTATGCAAATGGAGCCCTAAGGTACAATTATCTAAAGCTGATTGGCTTGTTATGCCATTGTTGGTCACATTACCTAGACTCCCTCTTCATTTATGGGTAGTGAATTCTCTTAGTAGGATTGGGAGTCTAATAAGGAAACCTATTTTCATTGATGCTATTACAGCTAATAGGGAACATATTTCATTCTTGAGACTCCTTGTGGAAGTATATGTTAGTAGATATGTACCTAAGCCAGCGGAACTTCTTATGCCCGATGGGAAATCATGGGTATAAAGGGTAGCATTTGAATGGAAACCTCCGTTCTGTACTCATTGTGAAGTGATGGGATATGAAACTCAAATTTGTAGATCAAAACCTAATACTAAGGCTTATAAATAGGTTTAGGTAAAGAAGGATCATCAATAGGATTCTGAACCACTACCTAAATCCTAGCTAGATGATCTTGTTATGATAATGAGGAAATAACAACCACAATATGTAGGAAGATCATCTTCTTAGTCTCTACCAACAATTCCATATAAGGAGGTGATGATTTCAAATGAGGCTTTAGTTCACACCCTAGTTTCATAGGGTGGTGCTGCTGTTAAAGATCCCCAATATGTTCTTATTCAGAGACATGCTCTTGTAGCTAGTAGAGGAACAGAAAAGGTATGGATTTCTCCTATTCATTATTCCCCATTAGATCCAACTAGGTCAGTTCACTTTGATATAGATGTTCTTAAACAACTATTAATTGGAGATTCAGATAGGGGAGGTAGCTTGGGTTTTATGCCTAGGGCCATATGAATATTGCTTTATGGAATGTTAAAGGGTTGAATAAAACCCTCAAACACAAGGAGTTGAGCAACCTTGTGTTGAATTATGCTCTTAGTATTCTAGGGTTTGTAGAAAGTTGGGTGAATGAGAAAAAGCTAAGGCAATCAATAAAAGACTTGGATTACAATGGCAATGGATTCATAACTATTCCTACCATAATAATGGTTGTGTGTGGATTATGTGGGATGATAATATATATCATATCACTTTAGTGGAGGCCATAGAATAGGGGATTCATTGTCTTGTTACTAATAAGCCATTGAAGTATGACTTTTATATAACTATGATCTATGCACAGAGTTCTGGTCAATAGAGGAAAGATCTATGGGAATGGTTGGTACATATTGGTAGCCAAGTCAGCTTACCATGGATTGTGCTTGGAGATTTTAATGTGGGTCCATGGCTGAAGAGAAAATAGGGGGAAAGATTGACATAGTTGACGTTGAGGAGCTTGTTAACAGCCTTCAAGGGTGTTGTTTAGAGGATATTCATTTTACTAGAATCCTATTTAGTTGGTGTAATCTACAAAAACCTGATTAGAGAATTTATTGTAAGTTAGATAGGATTTCAAGTAATGACCTTTCGTTGGATTCTTTCCTAGATGTGTATATGGATAGTGTGCACAATCCAGCTTCAGACCACAACCCCCCTATCTTGAATTTTTGCATCCATCATCTTGTTAGGGTGAAGCCCTTCTAATTTGTTTATTTCTAGGATGATAGGGATAACTTCAAGCCTATTGTTAGGGATATATGGCATACCCACATTAAGGGTAGTTTTACCTACAAGGTAGTGTCTAAACCGAAAATTCTTAAGCAGAGGTTTAGATAGTTAAATAAATACAATGGGTATATTTGAATTAAAGCCCAATAAGCTTGGATTTCCTACAAAGATTGTAAGAAGCACATAATGTTAGACCCATTCAATGAGGAGCTTATTAATAAAGAGAGGGAGGAAGGTATTGATTTGCATAGACGAGCAAGTGAAGAGTCGCATTCCTTTAAATAGAAAGCTCATATGCATCATGTCCAATTGGGGGATTAAAGCACAAAGTATTTCTATACTAATGTTCAAATGAGAAACAATAAGAACAAAATACATAAGCTGATTAATGATTTAGATCAGGAACTTACAAATGATCAAGATATATAAGAGGAGATAGTAGATTTCTATAAGAATATATTTGGTCGATCATCTAGTGCACTTCAAGGTATCTCTATAGATATATGTAATGAAGACCCTTTACTATGTACTAATTCTGTTGCTTCCCTTACCTATACTCCATTAGATTCAAAAATCAATCAATTAGTCTTCAGAATGGAAGACTTTAAGGCTTTAGGTCCGAATGGGTTTAATGTCCTATTCTTTAAGAGGACTTGGGACATTATTGGAGAGGATATTGTATTTTCTATCCAAGATTTTTGGCAATCAAGGCACCTTTTGAAGCATGTTAATAATACAACAATTAACTTGATCCCCAAAGTCCCAGGTGCAAATAAAGTGAAATATTTTAGACCAATTGCATGTTGTAATGTCTTATATAAATTGTTTTCGAAGGCCCTGGCTATCAGAATGCAAGGAGTCATATATGAAGTTATTGATATATCTCATTCTGCTTTTGTAAAAGGTTAAATGCCTTATGATAATTTTCTTGTGGCAAAAAAAAATTGTGAAGCATTACGCAATAACGAACATCGGCTCAAGAATATTATTGCCAGTGGATCTACAAAAGTCCTATGATTCAGTGGAGTGGGGTTTCATAAAATCTGTATTAGAGGCTCTAAAGTTCCCATGGAGTTTTATTGAGCTGGTTATTTAGTGCATTTCTACTATGTGAATCTCTATTTATATAAGTAGAGCTCTCACCAAACCATTCCTAGTAGAAGGGGGTTGAGGCAATGTGATTTAATTTCTCCCTACTTGTTTGTTATTTGCAAGGAGTGCCTTCATTGAATGTTGAGAAGATTATGGTTTTTCTCTGATTTTCATGGACATCTATGTTGCAAAAAATTGAAGCTCATTGATCTTAGTTTTAGAGATGAACTTCTACCTTTTTGTAAAGAGGTTTTTGTTTTTGCAAAGCACCTTAACAAGGTACTAAACCAATTCTCTAACTGCTCTCGTATAATTGTAAATCCTAGCAAGAGCTCTCTTTTTTATGTTGGAGTGCAAGCTAGGGTGAAGGCTGAAATTCTTGAAGTATTTGCTTGTCTTGAAGGTTCCTTTCCCTTCAAATACTTAGGGATTCCTTTGGACACAACATATATGGGAGTCGATCATTACTAGGCCCTTATTGATAAGCTACTAGTAAAAATTAGAAATTGGACTTGCAGGTATCTATGCTATGCAGAGAGAGTACCTTAGATTTGATAATCCTTTGGATAATACCTTCGATGATATTATTCATGTAGGTGCATGAAGTAGGTACTTAGATCATGCATTAGTATTATGATAATAATAAAGAGATTCTAAAATAATATATCGTAAATTGTGGTTGAATAGTCAATATAGGAGAATGAATGCAAAGGGTGTCTAATTAGGGTTTGAAAGGATGTGAGAACTTTAACCTGTGTTTTGTACTTATCTACTTTAATGTGTTCAATACTTGAGAACTAATTTTGAATATGATACTAATCACTTAATGTAAAGATAAGAATAGTATCTTAGAAGCATTTTGCTCCAAGAAGGTTAATGGCTCAAAGGTATCTTGCCCTATCGGATTAAGAGTAGTGGGCTCCTTAATCACCGTGAAATGAAATTATAACAGTATAACATATGGGAAGACATTAATGATTGAAAGTGGAAGAATACTTGAGTGAGGACCAAGTTGTTTTTTTATATATATATCTTATTCCATCGAGGATAATAGTGGCTTAGGAGCATTCTACGTCAAGAAGGTGATGTTTTCATATTCGTTCCACTGGATGATAATAGTGGCTTAAGTGTGTTGTTCTTGAGAAAGTGCTTTAGACTATCACCAGTTTAAGAATATTGGGATTCCTACACTTAACGTATATAATAGAATGAAAATGGATTATATCTAATAAGAGACATGGATCAGTATCTGTGTGATGAGACATTTCATTTATCTACTTCTGTATCTATTATCTATTATGAAAGCATGTGCTAATTGTATCCCTATTTCAATAGTTTTGTTTCCTTACTTAGTAAATAGCGTAGTGACCACCTATTTTATGGGTGTCACTCATTTCCATGAGTTGGAAACCTTGATTCATATATGCAGGTGTTAGAAGATATTATAGATGATTATGCTGCTTATGGAGCCTTATGTGGGGACAAGTGACTTAATCTATATTAGGGGTTGGGCGAAGAGTAATTTATCATGTAGATGTATTTAGTTGGATACCTTTTTTGACTCTTGACCCATGGCATCCCTTTTTTTTAATTTTTTTATTGTAACTAGGAGTAAAAATTCAAACTTATTATTGTATGACAAATGTTTCTTTTATTTCTAATTTCCTTATGTTAATTTAAATGTTTTTGCCTTATGATTGATATAAGGATGATTGAATAAGCCATACTTATATCAATAATGATAATGACCCCAATATTTTACTTAATTATTTCTGCTATAAAATAAAAATTTTCAGCAATAAAAATTAGGTGTTAGATTAAGTTGGACCTTATATCTCTCCATTTAATTCTCAATGGTAGAATCAGAATTAAGTAGTTATGGATGTAAGAATGTGTGTGTCATATTATAAAGTAATAAATGAGATAATAAATTAATTATTTAATTTATTTATCTCAAATTTTAGAATTTAAAAGTATAAGGGAACAAAAGCAAACTTGGTTATAATAACTAACTTCACACCCTTTGCATGTAAGTTTTAATGTATAGAATATGGTGTGCATTTTTTTCCCTTTTTTTTTGCAAAAGAAAAGAGTTTCATTTTGAATATACACATATAAATCCATTAAAGAGAAAAGAGGAAGAGACATCGTCTTTAATTGTTTGATGATTTCTGTGTGCAATCAAAGAAGAAAAAGAAATCTAAAGAAGGTCTCTATTCACATTCCTCCTGATAAGCATGCACCATCAAGTTTGATAAAAGAGGGAGTGAAATCACAAAATTTGACTCCAATCATCACAAAATGGAAATTTAGTATAATTAATTATGTCAATGGGTGGTCTTACATTTCAAAAGATCTGTAATAAGCATTTAATACAGTTGAATTCCACATATTATATGTTTATAATTCCTATTAGGGTTTTACACATTTTTGTTTGGATCATGCATGAATTATACCCATATTAATTTTGGGTATAATTTATGTGAAAAATGATGCCTAACATAATCCCCCCAATCTCATATTCTCAGTTGTTTTTATTTTTGTAGGTTCATCATTCACAAAACTCGACACAAAGATCAATTCCAAGCACACGGCTCTAATGTCCATTGATTTCAAGACAATAGTGAATAAGGTACATCTAAGCTTGATTGATCAATGGTTAGCAATGAATTCCCTTATACTTTTGATTGATTGTGGATGAAGTGAATAGTTTTTGATTTTCCAATCATTCCTTTATTATTCAGCATTGAATTCACCTCCTTTTTTTTGGATTTTGAATTTAGGGTTTTTACTATTTAGGTATTCTTAAATCTTCATGGCTACTATATCTTTTGAATTTTAATCATTATAATATGTGATGCAACTACTAATCCTTATGACTTTTTTTTCTTGAAAAATGTATGTATTTCCATAATTAAGTGGATGAAATATAGAGGCATGAAACAAATGAATAAGGACTAATTTAGATGTACCAACCACAAAAATATATTGTCAAAAGTCACCAATGAACTTATCAGCACCATCAAACAAAATGAATAGCAAGACAACTAACTAACTATGTTGAAGTACTAGTAGCAATGTAAGTTTCATTTTAAGTTATTTTTCTATTCCTTCTTAGATCTATTTTTTTACTAATTTAGTAGTTAATTTTGGTTTGTTTTAATGTAACTTCTCTTCAATTATTGGATCTATTTTATTCTTATTTAATGTTACTAGATTATATTTTTATTTGAGTGAAAGTTTTAAAATTAATTGGATTTCTCTTTTCCAAGTGTTCCAATTTTCAGACAGAAGTGCTTATTACTTCATACTCTGTACATTTTAGGTGTACTTATTGCAACCTTCTATGATGACTTTCATGAGGTTTGCTCTCATAAAAGGGAGAATGTATCTTTTTGTTGATTGCATCTAGATCTTATAGCTTAGTTAGTTGGACAGTTTGCAAAGTAATGAGCTGTTTATGTTGTAACGATAAGGTAGCTTCAATTGTGGATTTTATTAAAGTAAAAATAAAAAATATATAGCATCAACTTGCATATCTATTTACATTATTATAGAAATGATGAAAAGAATTGGCTATGTATGTACACTCTAGATTTAGATACCATCATTTCATTTCACCATTTTGAGTTCATGTTATCTTTTATGATTGTTTTTGGCTGCTCTATCAAATATCAAATATTGATTTTATAATGATATTAACTACAAGAATGGGAAAAACCTAGATGCAACATTAATAACATATTTTGAGTTATCAGAAGTTCCAAGTAAAAAATAAAAAAAGAGGTTTATGGTCGGTTTCATAAGATGAAAGCTCTTTTATGGTTTAGATCACCTTTAAAGTAACCTTAGTGTATTATATTTCTCAATCCTACCTAATAGACACACACACACACATAATTTTTTTTTTTGGATAATTGAGAGAGGGTAACATAACAAAACAATTTTCAACCACAATAAAGGTAACTAAGGAACTGCTCCCTACCGATATCCTTAATCACAAGAAAACCTGCACATTATGGACCACCTCCTCAATTTTGTAAGGAAACTCCTTTCTTCTATTGTTAATCCAAAAACCAATTCTTGATTTGATGAGCATAATCATCAACCTTATGTAAACTTGCTGGCTATCAAACACTATTTTATTTCTGAACTCCCATATAGTTCCCATTATTGCGAAGAAAGTTGTGTTCAAAATTTCCTCCTCAGTCCTTTTATTTTACCTCTTAGCCAAGAAACAACATTATCCTCAACATATCTTGGCATCACCCATGTGTATCCAATCCATTCAAATACCTCATACTAAACCTTCCCCGTCATGGTATAATGTAGAAAAACATAGTTGATCGATTCTTGCTTAGATTTGCAAAAAGGACATCCTAACTCCCTTATATCAACAATTTAAAGCTTGGCTAACCTTTCTCTTATATTGAGTCTATTTTGAGCTGCAAACCAAGAAATAAGTTCAATCTTTGAGGGTGAAATACCACTCTAAATCATAGAAGGATCTTACAAAAGACCCATATATCATCATATTCCCACCTTATCGTGTCCTTCTTATATTTTTTTCTGAAAAAACTACTTGATGAGGCTTTCTAGATGCTCCACTTGATTTTCCTCCCAAGAAAAAGGATGTCTCCCCCACCACATATGCCATATCCATTTTTCCCCTTCCGAGACCCATTTTTGCTACCTTTCCACCCTATTGACTGGACACCGTAAAAAGCCTCGAAAACAAAATGTTCAAAGATCCCTGTGCCATCTATTTATCATGCCAAAACCTAGTGCTTCTACCATTTCCAAGCACAATCTTTAGACCAGAATTAAGAATAGGGTTCATTCATCCAATCTTAATAATGTCCGCCCTCGGGTTCTACCTTTGCCTTTGTTCTAAAATCTCTAATTCTCCAAAATAGTCTCTAGAGTAAATTAAGAAACTAATACTTTTTCATGATGCCCCTTCAATCGTATAGAACACACATATATAATTAGCATGTTTTCTTTTAAGGTAGTTAGCTTATCCATTTGACCTTTAGATTCGATCTCTTATTTTTTCCAATAGAGCAACAGTTCAATTTTTCTTGAATGAAAAAAATATTTATGTGAACCTAGAATGGGTGAAACATATTTGACTTGATCATCATTTAATTCAAAAGAAGATAAAGAGGGGAAAAATGAATACTTTAAGTCACATAAGAATGTAAACCATAAAAACTAAGCAAATTCCTTAACTTTATCCAAACAAACCTCCCTAAGTTGTTGATGAGGACCAGACATAATATATATATATATATAAGTGTATAATATGTCCTACTTTATTTCCCTAAATTATTTTTTGTAGCTATTGCGTCTTGGTAAATATGGATTGCATTGTGAAACTTTATTATTTTAGTCCTAAGTTTATCAACTTTAATTTTTATTTGTAAATGAACCTAATTTTCTTCTGCCTTTCTCTTGTAGGTTCATGGAAAGAATATGGGTTGCTTTCATTCTATTATTTTCTGATTCTCGCAACCACTTGAATTGCATATGCTAAAGCCATAAAATATTTTTGGATGTAAATTTTTCGATTCATAAATTTCTGAAATAATTTAAAATTTTGGTAAGTACATAGTGAAAACAAGAATTAATATAGGTCCAAATGTTTGATTGCTTAATTACTACAATTATCCATTTTCTTAGATTTTTGTTTGGTTTGAATTTGATATAGTTGCATTTATAAATAGGTTGCGGTAATCCGAGTTATGGAATGAGAAGTAGAGAATGAAAAATGGGTATTACAAAGCATTTTTATCCTCCTTATGTAATGTTCTAGATCTATAAGTTTAATTCTATCCTAGCTTTTGTTTTAACAAAGTTGCTAAGTGTGGTTCCACGATCTAACTTGTTAGTTGTTGGAATTATTTTTAGCTACTATTTTCTTTAAAAAAATGATCAATTTTAATCCTTTTGATTAAGAGAAAAGAATTAGAGATGTCATGGATACAAACATGTTAAGTAGAGTCTTTTATACCCATACATGCAAATAAAATACTTGCAAATAAGATTTGTGCACTGTGGAAGATTGCGCCTACACGCACGATAATGGTGAAGAAGAAGAAGGGAAGCCCATGAGTCTTGACCTCTTTGATAGTGAATTCCTTCGGTCGTCCGGTGTTACCTAATCAACCTGTGTTGCCTAAAAATCCAATAGTTACAGGAATGCTTGAGACTTAGATTCGTCACGATGATCCAATACCTAATTTGTTGAAGGAATTGGAAAACCCTTAAGGTGACCCATCACTGCCTACTTTTTGTTGGAGTGAAATATTTCGAACCAATCGACACCAATCTCAGTTACACTCTCTATCTTATTAACAACTTAATATGCACGATGGTGTTCTAATGGCAGAATTAAGGAAATGAGACATTGACAATGAAACCTCATATTGGCAGAACACGATAATGGGAATGGTCTATGGACATTGTCCTACTTTTTCACGTATGGAGGCTTTTGTACGATCTTCGTGGAACCATGTGACCTCTCCTAGAATTCATCTCCATGATGCAGGGTTCTTCCTTTTTAATTTTAATTCTTCTGAGGCTTGTAATACCATTTTCGATGCTAGAGCCTGGACATTTATGAACCGACCATTCTTACTCAAGAAATGGCATCCTGATTTCTCTTTTAGTAAGGTAGAATTCCATTTCTTACCTCTATGGATAAAACTACCTGTTTTACCTTTGTCCTTTTGGTCTGCTGATAGCTGCATTGGTAGACCGATTGGAATGGACCTAGTTACTGTAACCAATGGTAGAATTTCTTATGCTAGGGTGTTGGTTGAAGTAGATAGCCTTCGACCATTACCTGAGATGGTGCATATAAGGAAACCTAAAGGCTCTATCCTCCATAAAAGAGTAGAATATGAATGGAAACCATTATTCTATTCCCTCTTCCACCAACTTGGTCATCTTGTTGATTACTGCCCTTAATTTGCCATGAAGAATAGGCAAAAAAAGAAGATGGGTTGTAGTAAAGGATGAGAGAACTACGGGTCCAATTAGTAATCCTCCTGTATCAAGTCCTTCTACTGCTACAAAGGAAACTATAACCCCATCTGTAACCACTTTAAATGCTCAACCTAGATCTCAGGCTGATCTTGCACCTTCCACACATGTCAAAAAGCCTGTTGATACCTTTAGGGGTTCTTCTACAAGAGCAAGGAGTTCTATGTGTTTGCCAATTTCCTCTTCACATCATCCTCCAACTAAGTCTCACACTCCACATTTAAAAGAGACAAAAATTGCTTCCCCACGGTGAATAGTGACTGGTAGATTAGGATTAGAGATGATGCATGTTCTGCCAGATTTCAATATTCACCTCTCATGAATTTAGGCTGCTAGAATATAAGAGGTTTGAATGACCTCAAAAAACAAAAGCTAGTATGAGATTGGTGTAAAAAGAACTCATTTTCTATTGTTGGTTTATTAGAAACCAGGGTGAAAGACATTAAATTATGAAAAAGTTTCCAAAAACCTAATGACTAATTGGAATTGGCTCACAAACAATAGTGCACACTATAATGGCTGTGTATGGTTAGGATGGAATCCTTCCCTATGGACTGTTGATCTTATTGATATACATGCTCAGGGTATCATCTATCAAATTAGGAACTCTGCAGGTGAAATCCAATTCTACCTCACTATTGTTTATGCTTTTAACATAGGTGAGACAAGGAAGGAGCTATGGAACTGGCTTACTAATCATCAGCCTCATAATTATCCATGGCTAGTTTGTGGAGATTTTAATATAGTTTTGAATAGAAATGAGAATACTCAAGGGGATATCCATTCATATGATATGGAGGATTTGAGACATTGCTTACATCACCTCCAACTCATAGACCTTAGATATACATGAGCTGTTTACACCTGGTCTAATCGACAAATGGGAGAGGACATATTATGATGCAAGCTTGATAAGGTTCTCTGTAACACTGAGTGGATAACCTATTATGAAAATTCATCTGCACATTTCCTTCCTCCCTTCATTTCCGACCACTCAGCTATGATTGTTTTAGTCCATAAGCTTCAAAGGACAAGAACTTATAACTTTTGTTTCTTTTACATGTGGACCACAAATCCTAATTTTTTAAACCTAATCTTTGCTCACTGGTCACCAGAACATACCACAACTAATCTACAGAATATTGTGACCAATCTTAAAGCTCTATTAAATCCCTTAAAGCAGCTTAATCACAGCAAATTTGGAGGTATTAGCATGAGGGTGCAACAGGTAAAGAAGGAGTTGGAAAGCATCTAACCTATTATGACTGAGAATGTTCAGGACCATTCCCTCCATCATCAAAAGCAGCAACTTCTTCAGAAATTCAATCATTTATCCAGATGTGAGGAAATGTTGTACAAATAGAAGGTACGCATTTAATGGCTCACCTTGGGTGATGATAAGACCAAATTTTTTTCATGCCATGGTCAAGGGGAGACAAAAGAAAAACAAAATCTTATCACTGATTGATTGTGCTAGATTTCTTCACACAAACTAAAAAACAATTTTTTTTTATCTTCCAAGAGTATTATGGCACTCTGATAGGCTCATCTACAACTGCTACTACACCTCTTGATAAGGATATTATTGATAAAGGGCCCAAAGTTAACAATTCTCAGCAGCTAGCTCTCCTAGCCCCATCACTTATATAGCCGTAAAGAATGTAGTGTTTTCTTTGTTTACAGGTAAGGTACTAGGACCAGATGGCTACTCTTATCAATTTTTTAAGTCTTCTTGGGATATTATTGGACCTTCTCTAGTTATAGCTATCTCAAATTTCTTCATCACAAGTATCTTATCTAAAAGCCTAAATGTCACTTCTCTGAATTTAATTCCCAAAATTCCAAATGCTTCTTTGGCTGGTCATTTTAGACCAATTGCCTGCTGTAATACCATGTAAAAGATTATACAAACTATTACCACCCACAAGCTCCAACCAATTTTACCTGGTCTAATAGAAGAAGCACAATCTACTTTCATCAAAGGAAGGCCTATCTCAAATAACATTCTGCTAGCCACTGAATTCATGAAAGGTTATAATCAGCAGCACTTATCTCCCAGAATCATGATTAAGTTGGATATAAGAAAGGTATATGACTCTGTTTTTTGGGACTGCCATGAAAAACTTCTGCTTGAGCTACATTCCCCCCCTCCCCCAATTTTTTAAGATTGTCATGGCTTGTGTGTCTACTGTGGGGTATTCCATTAAGTTTAATGACATTCTTTATCCTCCTTTCCCTGCAAAAAAGGGACTGAGACAGGGAGATCCTTTTTCTCCTTATCTTTTTGTCCTAATCATGGAATATCTCAATCGTGCATTCCTCACTTTATGGAGTAATTCTACTTTTGCTCCTCATCCTAGATGTAAAAAGTTGAGACTCATCAATCTCATGTTTGCAGATGACATTCTTTTGTTTTGTAAGGGTTCTCATGCAGCTGTTGCCTCCCTTTTATACACTTTCCACCATTTCTCTTGTCTCTCTGGTCTTACTTTCAATACTTCAAAGAGTCATATCTACTATAGAGGACGATGTTCCCAGGACTTGAAAGATGACATATTCTAGGCCTTTCAGATTCTTGAAGGGAATTTACCCTTCAAATACTTAGGGGTCCCCCTGGATGGAAAATATCTCTCAAAGCAACAATACCAACCTCTTATTGAAAAGATTACATCCAAGATAAGAAATTGGCAAAATTCCTATCTAAACTATGTAAGGAGGTTACAACTTATCAAATCCATTCTACTCAGTCTGCAAACCTATTGGAGCATGGTTTCCCCTTACCGGCTCAGGTTATAACTAAAATAAATGTAGTATGCCGTGCCTTTCTTTGGTTAGGAAATGCCTCACCCTCTCGTCCAGCTCTGGTGGCATGGGAGCTTGTTTGTGTGCCAAAGAATGAAGGGGGATTAGGTCTCACTAATATTCTTTGGTAGAATAGAGCTGCCATATGTAAACACATTTGGCATCTTACTAAAAGGAAGGACTTCCTATGGGTCAGGTGGATTCATGCATACTACCTTAAAGGGGTAGATATTATGGAGATCAGAGACAAGCCTTCAGCTTCCTGGATATTCAAAAAACTTCTGGCTCTCAAAGATTATCTTCGAATCCTACTCCAGCAGACCAACCTTACAACTATCTTACAACATGGAAAGTTTTCTATATCTAAAGCTTATCACATTATTCAACCTGCACATCTTCTAGTGCCTTGGTATCCTTTAGTATAGATTAATTACTCCCCTAAACAACATTCCTTTATCATATGGCTTGCTTTTCTGGATAGATTGAAAATCCGAGACAAACTTCAAGCATATAGCCTGTAGATTGAGAAGGAATATGCACTTTGTAAAGTGGAAATTGATACACATAACCATCTCTTCTTCAACTTTACATATACTAAATTAGTTTGGCTTGCTCTTCTTTTAAAGATAGAATGTCGCCAACAAATTACAAATTGGCAAAATATTACTCATTGGACAATTCAAGGTGGTCGAGGTCCGAGAATCAGAAGACAATTTATTCGAGCCTTCCTCACCACCACTATCTATCACATCTGGTTGGAAAGAAATGAAAGAATATTCAAAGAATTATCTCAGCCTGTCACATCATCCTAAAATAAATTGTCATGCATTTGGCAGGGAGGATGAATAGATTTAGCCATTTCTCTTCTTTCAATAGTTTAATGAACTATATTGATAAACTGGGTTAAATGTTGCTTACTAGATAGCCTCTAGCCTCAGCTTTTGGATGTTCTATAAGAGATCCTCCTTATATGTTTATCTCCTCTTTTAATGAAATCTACATTTTTTTACTTAAAAAAAATACCTTCTTGTTCTAGTTTGTCATATTTTACATATCGAGGGAGAAAAGACAATAACGTGTTGGTGAAAGAGAGTTGAGCTAGGCTTGCTTTTATAATTTGTTTATTATTTACAAAGATATGTTTACATATTGTTTTTGTGATATGATTTTGTTGATTCCCCTTGCTAATTAAGTGTTCAAACACCTAACATATAATGGAAATTTTAGTAAATCAAATTAAGAACAAAGTTAGCTAAGTTATATACGTTTTTATTCACCATAGAAGCATCTTCTTCATGGTTTCTAGTAATTTTGCCACGAATTTGTAGGTTTGGTTTTACAAATACAAAATGGTTTTATTTCTAGTTAAAAAATGACTATAGATCTATAATTCTATTTAGGAATGCATTGAAGGATTTTATGAATAGAATAGTTTGGATAAGTTTTTAAGCACTTTCAAAGGTGATTTCTTTATGTTTTGGATTAATTTCTATAGTAGTATGGATTAGCCTCATTTTCTTATTTTTTATCTTGTTTTTCATATGGTTTCTAGGTTAAAATTTGGTAAAAGCTATGGAAAAAATCTTACATGCATACATGAATAAATTAGGATTGAGTTTGAGGTCAAATAGAAATTAAAATCATTATTTTCACATGAAAAAATTTTCAAAGACCAAACATCAACACAAGCAACAATCTTATCCACAAGACACCACAAATGTAGTGAAGTACATTGGTTGCAGGATAGAATGCAAAAACCGTGTTGTGTTAAGTATCTATATTTCATTATTAAGATACCACTCAAAACAATACTCCACAATATAAAGGTATTATTGTACTGATGATCAATAGAAGAAATGAATAAAAAAACTACCAATCCCAAATCTTTACATAGGTTGCCAACTTGAAAAAATATCATTAATTAGATTCTCCCTATGATACCCCATTTTTGGAAACCCTAATTATAATAGGTAATTATTTGTATTAGAAGTAATAAATATTTATGGATATTTGATACTAAATATATTGTTAATATATGTAATATTATTACCTCTTATTAGTTATAAAATTTAATTAGGCTAAAATATGTTAGACGTTGTGTATTAAAATTTTAACCTTGGTTGGGATCGTAACCAGTATCCATTTCATCAAATAAACCTATTTAGGTAACCGAATAATTTTTACTCGAATATTTTACCCTAAATCTTTACCAAAATTATTTACCTATACCTTATAATTAATTTATGAAACTTACCCTACCCTTCCTCCTCGATACAACCATCTATCACACCACTCTCCTCCCATGCATGATTCCCTCCCCCTTGTTTTGCTCTTCTTATTTTTATCCTCCTTTCCCTACACGCCATGCTCTTCTTAACCTCTCCATTTTATCTATTTTGTATTGTGTGTTAACCCTCCCAAAGATCCCACACACTCCCTCCTTCTCCTAAGCTACCTCACGCAAGAAAGAAATTCCTATTATCGCCCCTTAGCTTCACTATTTTTCCCCACAATGCACTCCTCCACTGGCCACATTTTATTAGAAATTTTCATCTCCACTAATCCCTTCCCCTAGAAGAAGCAAGAGCTGTTGAAACTCGCCTAGTTCTAGCAAGAGTTGCTCAAACTCCTCCCCTAGCTACGGAAAAATTTCTCGTAACCATCTTCAAGCTATACACAAAATCACTAGCTGAGAACTTCCACCAAACCTCTTCTTCTTGCTGCACCTTCCCTTGCTACAGCCCCTCTACTATTCCTACACCCTAGCTCCCGCAAGAGCTTCTATTGCTATCCCCTATCTATAGTAAGAGTTGTTGCAACCCCTCCCCAAGTTGTAGCAACATCCACCGAAGCGCAACACACTCACCTTCGGCCATTTTAGCCGAAGCTCCCCCTTGTGCTGCACTATTTTCCACCGAAGCACCTTTCCCTCCTTCAACCTTTTGTGCTGCACCTTTTATTCTCATTTTTATGTTTTTATCCACTCCCAATAACCAGCCAGGTCCACTATTACTAGCCTTTACTTTCTCGGTAGAAAGCCTTCCACCTTTGGTGGTAAGTTTTTTTTTTGGGTTTTCCTCTTACTTATTAAACCAGTTAGTAGCCCTCAATTATTTTAGTATTTGTGGATTATTATTGTATAATATTATATTCGAAAGTGGAGTATATGCAAAATTAGCATAAATGATAAATGTATAATATTAATCATAATATAGTATTATATTCTTTAACTATTATGACATCCACTATAAAATGATAATAGGTTATATAAACGATAATCGCAATTATCGAAAGTGGAGTATATGCAAGATTAGCATATTATATAGTTTGCATATGCATGCCTAAGATTTTAATATGGTTGTATTCTTGTAAGTGATGATTTAAATGCCATTCTAAGTACTCCATGATTATCATGGCTTGGTAGTTAGGGTTGATATAAAAATCATAAAAAAATATATGTATGATTAGGGTTAGAATACGATAATTTTATTCGCATGTTCTAGGGTTAGAGATTTTTTCCTACCATGATGATAATTACATTATTAAATGTCATATTATACTTAATATATATATATATATATATATATATAAACGTGATACAAAAAATGTGTGGCATGTGAAGAATGCATGATTAGGGTTTTTGAAGGCGCAACTCAATAAATGCAAGAAAAGTGAAAAATATAGTCAATTGCTAAATTGTAAAAATTACCTACGTGCTAAAATGTTATGAGTAATTATCTTTTAGTATTTTCATGGCAAATTGCTCGTAATAATAATTTTTGGTATGGAATTGGATAAAAATGATGAAATTAGGGTTTTGAGGGAATTTTGGTCATTTTTCACCTAATGCACCTAATGTGAATAAATGGACATAGGATGGAATTAAACTTTTTATAGGTTGACCTTAGTGTTGACTTTGAATTTGACATAGACCGATGACCTTAGGGTTTATTCGAATAATTGGAAATAATGTAAAAAGGTTAAGTATGGAAATGGAAATGATTATACGGTATGAAATGTTTGTGATCACCTCATAAATTACTAATACTTAAAGTGGAAGATATCGATTTTGGGAATGGTTGCACTCTTTGGTTAGTTACCTTACAGATGAGGTGTTATCCCTCATTTGAGTTGGTTCACTGGTTTTCTTCTAATCCCTAACAAGTCCCTTATCTACTCTAAATGTGACCTACAGGCCCTATAGGGGGTATCGATACTTAAGAATTAGGTGATCGAGGTTGGAGGATACTGTGTTACCTATGTGTGTCGGTATGACCGGGAATACCACTATTTCCTTGGGTTCTAGAGTATGGGTATTGTGTTGCCTTCATGTACCAATATGATCGGGTGTACCTTAGTGTCCCTAGGTTGATTGTATCCCCTCGAGTAATATAAATAATAAAGGAATACTTATTGATGGCGTTGGTATGTATTTTTGGCATCGGTAGTTGCCTTAGTGCCCTACCTTATTTTGGCATATATTGGATTGATGGTTCGACAGTTGCCTCAATTCCCTACCTCAGGTTTTTTTATATATTGGACTGATGGTTCAATAGTTGCCTCAGTGCCCTACTATGTTAATTGGAATTGATTTAACTAGTCAGCTTAAACAATAGATTTTCATATGGTTATTATGTACCTTGAAATGACATGACTTGGTTAAGTATGGTTGCTTGTTGAGCATGAGACTCTAATGGAATATATAGCTTAATGTATGTATTGATACATGATTTATTATAATCATGTCTTAGATAATTGTGTGATTATTTGCAGCATAGGTATAATCATGTGAGGTATTGTGATTTACTCATTACGAAGAAGTTGTACTGATAGTACATTTATAAATAACTATGTGAACGCTATAGAGTGACATGAAGCTAATAAGAGTGGCCAAGATAAGTAGAGCCCATAGAAAGATGTTCCATTCTCAGAATGGGCATACAGGTCTAAGAATTAGGGCAAACCGGTATTATATCTACGGGTACTAGTTTTTGTTGTATCAATTTTCCTTTAAACTCTTATGTCCCTAGTTATATTCTGATTATTGTTGTTGTATGAAAAATACATATCCATAATCTTTATTTATGTAATCTCTCTTATTTCCACTTATTTCTTTTGGGTATGGTTGGTTTTCGCTTTAGCACTTGGCATAAGAATGGTGAGAGACTTAGACTTATGTTAGGTGTTGTGCTAACACCCATTATCTTTGGTAATTAATGCTTCCACAAAATATAAATTTTAAGTACTAAAAATGAGGGTGTTACACTCTCAACCAAAGTTTAAGTAAACCCCAATGTTTTTATGTCACTATCAAAGAAGCCATCTCTAACAAATGGGTTAATGTAGTATTAATTTGTATCAAACTCTCCCCACATTCTATATAAGTAATCAAAAATCAAGTATACAAATGACCTACAATATTACATACCACTCTAATTAATGCTTAAGACATTACCCACTCTTATTCACCTTCATAAAAATATTAAAAAAACTATGATGCAATATAGAACAAGAAAAATTCATATCATCATCATGGTATTGCAAGATGCTATCAACCCCTATATAGTGTGGGAATCATATCAAGCAAAAGAATAGCTTGTGACCAAGCCTTCATTTTCTGAAGGTTAGAATTTAAACCTTTTTTCCCCAAATTATATCACACTTACAATCAATTCAAAAATTATATAATTTAAATTGTAGGTAAACGTGGAAAATATGTAATTAAGGAATATGAATTTTATAATTATAGCTTAATAAAAAAAGGGAGCATATCAAAATAGTAAATTATATAAAATTTTGGCTGAATCTTAGGATATTAGAAGATATTAAAATACCAAATATGGAGGAATGAAGTTAAAGATACACAAAATATGAGATGTGAAAATTGTTTGTGAAGGAAAAAGGTGTAACACCACAACTTAACTAAGGCTGCAAGTAGTTACTCCATAGTGCTCCAAGGATCAATGATTAGCTCTACATATCAACATGGATTTTTTTAAACTTATTTTTTATTAACACATATGCATCTCAAAAAAATACTTAGGATGTTTCCAATAATTAAAGTCCTCTAGTCAAGCATCCTTAACCATGGAGTTTTTAATGACAGGTGCCCTAAATAATAGTTAGAACTTATTGATATAGGTAATATTATCAATTCTTCTAAGACTCCACTATCTACCACTAATTTAAGGGTATTATATACACCCTCACTCAAGAATGCAACATATAAATTATGCCTTTACTAGTAACTTCCTCATTACAATTTATCCCCATACTCATCCCACTAGGAGACTGATTGACTCATTCAAATTTTTCTTGATGTTATAGTTTTTCTATAATACCATGTGTAATACCCAAACTCAATAGGATCATGGGTAATTACTCTAAAGTACTTTTGGGATCAATAAATAATCTCATAGATCACCACAATTCATTTTTAACATTATTTTACCAACACATATGTATCTCCAAATACATCACAAGCAGTCATCCATCATTAAATTATTTCAAATCAAGCACACTTTATCATGGAATTCTTTGATGATAGATTTTACAAAAATAAATTATATATTGTTGATATAGTTAGTTTTATCAATATTTTTAATCTTTCACTATTCACCACTAACTTGAGGGTATAACAAGAGGAGGTGACTTCAAATAGTTGATGATGGTAGGAAGAACAAGCATTTGTAAGTGGTTGTAGGTAGATGTCATGGATTGAATGTAGAGGGTGTCAAGTGTTAAGAAAGACAAGTAGAGGTTGTTTTCTTGTTTGGATATTTACCCCTCCCCCTAACCTATCTCACTTATATTAATCACACCTTTAATTTTAACTTGTTGCCTCTCATATTGCTGAAAATAACCACCTTAAAAAATTGTGCAAAATAAATTTATTGGCCATAAAGGGAATCGTTACTAAAGTAAAGTCAAAATTTATCCAACTACTTTCTGCTACAACTAGAATTGGTAGTAATTTTTAATGATTGTCCAATTTTTTATTTTTTATATTAATTTTGGTGAAATAAAAATAAAAAAATGTATTTTTAAAAATATTTTTTAGTGTATTAATATTTGAAGTAATGGAAAAAATAACTATAAATTATTTTAGCCTCAACTAAAAATTATTGTAGAAAATATACTTCTAGCACCTTTTTTTTTTCACCTACATTACCCTATCAATAATATTTTTTTGGTAAAAGTATTTACTTTTTAGACATAGTTATTTGTTGTGACAATAAAATTATCTTTCATAGAAACGATATATTATTGTCAGAAAATAAAACAAGCATATATGGAAAAAATGATTTCCATTATAGTTAATAATTGGTACCAAAATTATTATGCTATGAAATTTTTTCGTCATCATTAAAACTTGTTGCTAAATATCTATTTTCTTGTACTGTCATTAATATTGTAGCAGTAATAATTATTATGATTATTATTTCAAAATAATGATAAAAATAATTTTTATCTTACTAAAAATTAGTACTATTAATTGTAGTAATAATTTTAATAAATATTGTAATATGATTTCTCCTTATAACACCCTCATTTTTCACTACTGAAAAATTTTGTATTAAAATATTACAAAAGAGGAAACACAAGTCCAACCTATGATGATATGGGTGCTACTACTATATCTAATACAAGATAGTTACCTCATTACCTACCTTACATTAGACACAAGGCTAAGTATCCAACTAATAAATATAAGGAAAAGCTAGAGTGAGCAAGAAAATATTTGGAGATAGGAAAAATCAAGGGTTACAACCCAATGCTATATAGGCCAAACTCTGCACAAGATATATCAGAAGAAAAACTAAACTAGAATAAATCAATTTCAAATGAGATACACCTTAGGCACTTAAGGAACATAGAGGAAAGTCTTCTAAAATTCCTATGCTCAATAACCCAACTATGCTGAGAGGAAGATGGACCATTGACTTGTCATTCTCCAAAAATCTACAATGAACCTCCTGCTCATGAGATTGAGTAGGGGATAACAACATCAGTCTTATTAGTATGCATACATATAGAGTAAATCAATCTATCGCTATCATGTATATCATAGTACAAGCAAGACCCACACCATATGCTCATGGTATAACCTACTAAAATATACATGCAATTCTCCTACTATGTCATTCCATACAATAACGCAGGTCATAAAGAACATATTTGGATTCATGAAAACAAGCTTAGTTACAATCATACTAGCATACAAAGGTATGTAGATTATAACATACCTAGTGCCTTCTTAAGGAACATGGATTACTTAGACTATCCATATAATAGTGTTTATAGTATAACTTGGAGTGTAATGTAAAATAAAAATTACATATATGACTTTCCAGTCATGGATTTTACAATTAGTAGATCATGATTACAATAGTAATAGATCATGCGATCATTCATGGAAACATGATAAAACATGGAAATGTTTCACAACGAGACTTTCAAGGGAAACATATTATTGGCATAAAACTTAAGGAAGGTAAACCTAATTTACATAACATATTCATCCTTAAGTGAGGCGTGAGCTCTTTAAGTACTTATAGGGTAAAACAAGTCTCGTATCAGCAAAGTAACCATATCAAGATCAATCATGAATAAGATAAGGAAAATTTATACTTCTTAGGTTTCATTTCAGCTATTATTTTGTGTTGGTTGGATATAGAACTCATTAATGAAACTATTGAGCAATACGTGATTGTAGAATTATTTACCCTAAGTTATTGAGAAATAGGTGGGATTATTCCCTATGGTCCCTCTATACCATAGAAGTTAAACAAAATAAATGAACATAAAGTCCCAGCTCATGTCAATGTAACCGAATGGACATAAGTACTAGCTCATACCAAATAACCATCATGTAGTGACTAGACCCTTTAGTATCAATATTTCCTAATACATCAATAGTATCTAAAATAGGAAAGGCACCGGGATCAACAAGGATCCCGTGATCAACTAAGATCCCACCCGAAGGTAGACTTACCCCCGGTCACTACATAAGGATTAATATATTATTAAATAAGGATTTCATATGACTTAAAAGTCCCACAATAAAATACTACACCAAATGACAAGCCATTTCAATTCAATTTACCTATATAAGGTTCTCACATAATCAAGTGTTCCCATTTAGGATATCTTTAAGTGATTATTCCATTACATGATCAATTATGCCAAGAGGTAGAATTATATAATGTTAATGTAATCCATAATGTCCAAGCCAACACTTGACATCCATTCATTCCCTTTTATTCACAAATCAAATCTATGTTGAAGCCTAGGGCTAAGGTTACAACCATAGTTCATTTCCTTACCACAGCCTTACCATTAATTAAATGATGATCTAATTTAAGACCTAAGGACAAATATGAAGTTCCAATTGGAGCTTAAATAGAGTCCAACTCTAAACTCATCAATATTTATCCATTTATTTTGATATTTAAGTGGAATTCATTGTTTATAGATAAGGTCAACTTAAGGCAACTACATATATCCATGTGGTTTTCTTCTACTCTTTCTAAGCCATTTAACTTATAGTGTTTCACATTTTTAAGGCCATGATATAAGTCATTATTTGTCTATTATCCATCATTTGATTCATTATGTAATTACAAACCATAGTAATAGTTCATTATTATCTATATAATCATCTACTCATATTATGTTCAAGAGAAAGGCCTAAATGCTAAATGAAGGTTAACTAGGATAACATTTCTAATTAATAACTTTAATTCATTATTTAAACTTCATTAATCTAGGTAAATTTATATCTATTAGCATCTTAGGTCATTAATCAAGCATGAGACAAATCAAAACATCACATTCTAGGACAAAGACACAAGAAAAGCAAAATTACCCGAGAGTAGTAGGTGGATTTCCAAAACTAGTCAATGGGTCTCATTAACCTATTGATTAGTTTCATATACCACTCAATTAGTCAGTGCATTGCCAACCTTCCTAGTAGTCAAGAACCAGTCGGTTGGTCAACTTCACTTGTTGACTATTTTGAGAACTAGATGATTAGTTTTGTTAAATGGCCAATGTGTCTAACTTAAGGATAAGACTACTAGGGTACCACACTAACTAGTCAATTAGTTGACCCAACTTGTTGAATTTCTTGGACCCATTTGATGGATTTATTCAAAATATTTAATGGATTTACACTGAGATCAAGACAACTAAAGTTATAGGCCAAATAATCAATGGCTCTACTAGACCAATTCATCGGTCTTAGGGACTAGTAGATCGGGAGGGGTAAAAATGACCCCAACAAACAAAATTAAATTCTATAATATTTTCTCAATCAATCCAAACATCAATCTCCGTTCATTCAAGGTTCATAACCAGAAGTATTCATGAATCGACATGTGGAATACCAAAGTCATGCTAGAAATCTCAATAGAATCATGATTGCACTTTATAGACTTAATAAGAACTAGAAAAACATGTATCACATTCTCTTCTTGATAGACCCTCATGGAAAAAATCTATGCATCATATTTTACGTGCTAATGTAGTTGAGAGGGATAGAATATCACAAAATTTATAAAACCTAAAACCTTATTTATAAGGTTTATACATACAAGAAATCAAGTTAAGATTGCTACCAATTCGTACATTATTCTAACATCCGCTTGTTCTACACATTCTTATCATAAGAAATTTAGAACCCATATTTTCTACTGAAGCATGACATATAACTTTTCTTACTCTTACCATTTTCTATATAATAGGGATGACCATGGTTAACCTCAAAATATCCGAGCAACACACCAAAAAGAGCAAAAGTCTTTGAAATACAAACCCCTTTCCTATATTGAAACATCTTTCAAGAATTCTAGATTAAGACTCAGTAAAACCTTTAAAATCATGCAAAGAAGATTTTGCAAAATTAGAGACCTAGGAGAGAAAATCAGAGAAAATTTGCCTTCCAAAGAGAAAATAGGGAACGGTAGAGATGAAAGGTAAAACCTCACTCTTTTCCCAAATCTAACCTCATCTTGATTAAGATAAAAATAAGGAGCTAGAAAAAGGATCAGAATAGGTAATTAAGATAAGAAATGAAAGATAAGGAAAGGAAATGTGGCAAAGCACCTGTGATGAAAAATAGGTTAGTTCGGAGGTTAATTAAGAAGAGAGAAATTGAAGCCTTTGGGTTTGAATTGTTGAGGGTTTCTAGTAAACGATGAAGGGTAAGGGAGTGTATGAATCGAGACCCCAAACCCTATCCCAAATGCAAGATTCTACGTGTAGGTTTTCAAGGTTCAAAGCTAGTAGTTTTACCTTTGAGCTCGATTGGTGAAACTGCTATGTTCTAGGTAATGTGCCTCAGAAATCTCAAACACAATAATGGAATAATGACAACAAGGAAAGGGAATTGAAGTTCAGCAATCTACAAAGGTTGCAGGAGAAAATAATGCATTTAGGAATCTTGCAATAGAGAAAGAAAAATAGGAAGAAGAAGACATATGATCTAAAGTCATGAAATTGACTTCTCATGAATTATTTCTTTGTGAATCCATTGCAAATTGATAAAATAAGTTAGGCATAACCAAAAGCCTTGTAAAAATCATAAACAAATGGCTCAAAGCATAGTAACCATGTTGGAAATGTTTGGGAGAAATATTCATAGTGAAAATTGAGTTAGAAGAATGACACTAGTTTTTAAACTAGTCGACTAGTACCCCAAAAAATCGATCACCTCATCGGGTTTTAAAACTCAAATTTAATAAACAAACTAGTCAATGGGTACCTCAAACTAGTCGACTAGTTTTTCGATAAAATCAATTATATTTCAAAATTCAAACCAAGCTCAACTAAAACCACACCAATTATAAACACATCTCTAAAACATGATTAAACACACTTAGATCATCTTCAAATGCATAGATTGATATACATTGTAGACCCTAAAAAGTAAGGTATCACAGTTCTCATCTAATCTGATTCGAAAAATAAGATGATGAGAAGTGACCCTTAATCAAGGAAAAATAATTTTCATGAGTGAGGCTCATAGTGAATACTTTCTCATAAAATATGTCAATTTTATTGTGCACCACATTCGAACCCATATTAATGTGAGTAAAGTTCTATACGTTAGGCTCATACAATAATTGTTCCTAAACAAGGATTGCCACATTACAACTAAGATTTCATCCCTGGCCTCAATGCATGAAAATTTCAATTTCCATTGCTACAATGCTCGAGTAATGTATGAAATCAATTATCAAATTATACACATATAAATAACGAAATAAATGAAGAAGGAGAAAAACCAATCACATGGCTTTTGCATATTTATCCACTACCTTACACTTTGAATCTCCGTACCGTTTGCTTCTTCAGTCTTAAGCCATGATGGAACCTCACAGAGAAGTCTTCTGTTGATATCCAATGAATGGAAGGCGGAAGCACTTTAAGCAAAAGAATACTAGTTTTTTAGTCTGGACAACTAATGCACGTTAAACAAGACATCCACCTAGGTAGTGTGCCTTCTGCTTGCTCGTAGCTGTTTATCACAGTGCCCCTTTCTGGGTCATTATTGCTTTGCGATTCATTAAATTTGCACAAAAGCAGATAAACAAGCCATTTCCTTCCACAGATGTGAGGATGACATCCATTACTTTTTTATTGTCTCCTTTTCTAAAAGTTTTCTTATTCCATGTGAACCAATAATGAGAACATGGTCCTTTTTTTCCCCTCTTTTCCTGGTCTATCTCAGGTGGCTAGTTTTATTTGCTCTGTATTTTATTAGTAATAGTATATTATATTGATTTGCATTGGATGTTTCTGGTTGAAATAGACAAATCAGAAATCAAGGTTCAAACTAACAAATGGTATTTGCGACTTTGACCATGTTAATTCCCGTATCAGTCAAACGATGCGGAGATAACACTTTGGTTTGTTGTGCCAACTGTCAATTCTTTTGTTTTATGCAAGAACGTTGTATATTGGAATCTGAGGGCTCTGGTTTATGTAGTTAGAAAGATTTGTCTTCTGCATATATACTGCATGTAACATAGTTATATAGACTGGAAAAGTTTACAGTAGAACGGTCTGGGAGGGATCAGTACTGACCGGGAAATGGATTTGTTATGCGGAAGCATCTATAATATAATGGGACACGGATCATTTCGGAAATAAACAGTTTATTTTAATTTGTGGGTGAAGATCATAACACTGTTTAGTTAAGTGCGTTATTTCAATTGCTTAAAAAGCCGGTGCTTCCTAATGTTTCAACCGATATCTATTCCCCCGGTTATGTCAGTTAATTTGCTAAACTATAGCTGAAAATACTAGTGCCGGATCACCATTGCTCTCAGCCTGTGCCTCGCTTCATAAGTTTTCAGTTGCCATCATAACTTAATTTCATTGAGGAAAATAAAAACCTTTATTGATTGTCAACTAAATGTAATTGTGAAATTTATGTTGACTTTAGTTTCTGGAAGAGAATTTTTGACCGTTCTTTTTATCCCACTAGCTATTGAGCTTTGGTCTAACCTTACATTGGACCATACTTAATCGTAATTTTAGGAGCTAGCTTGATTTAGTAAAAAAGGTTTATTTATGGTTGAGGAGATTATAGATTACATATCGCAAATTGTATATATTGTTGTTATTATCTTATTTATATATTGTGGATATTATATGCCGTTGATAGAATTTAAGAAGACACATAATGACCAAATAATTACACAATAGTATATAATAATACATCATTGAACTGATAGTATTGCAATTGATAATAAATACATATGTTAACACATGTTATATCTTGCAACTGATGTTATTGCATTAGCACAAAAATGAGTAGTCATCCAATTGAGATAAAAATACAATCAATGCTTCAAGTTAGAAGCAAAATAATTTGGTAGAGTCGTTAATTATTCATTAGGGAAATCTAGAAGTAATATACCTATGTGCATGTAAAGATTTTTGCTACATACCAAGTGCATGCCACATTATTTCTTAAGTTAGGTCAATTGTAATACACTTGATGCTTATTTACAAAATTTAGACCAGTCTTATATGTATTCGTACTTGTCCATGGATATAAAATTAAGCCATAAAGAAGGAAGGTTGGAAATGTTAGTTTTTTTAGTCTTAGGTGTGGAGAGGGAGATTGAGATTATAATGCAAGTAATCACTTAGAAGACATTTTTTATGAGATATGAACCCAAAAGAAAACTAAAGTGCACTTGATGATACTTATGCTTGCTTGATGTCTCTTAGCCACAACTTGCATTTAGTATGGTCATAAAATTATGAAAGCTATATGTTTTGACTAAATTTCCAACTCACATACAAGTCCTTATAGTGACTTCAAATAAGTTAATGACAAGTATGAAAATACACGCTAGAATCGTATGATATGGGTTCAAATGGTTGAATCCTTGGAATAAGAGTTATAACCTTTAAAAAGGATAGAAAACTTGCCACAATGATTCAACACGTCCATATCGCTAGAATTCAAATGAAAAATTCATGAATTATCCTTATACTGGTGTAAGATGGTAAGAGGTAGACATTGGTGATGCATTTAGCTAAACAATTGCAATTGATAATGAATAAAAGTGAGACATATTCTCAATTCATTATGAAATGGTATTGGATAAATGATTGATGAGTTAGAATACTAAAATATAACTACTTAATGAGTCTGATTTTATATAGAAAATAAGTCCAACATTTGAATTAGTCAAATTAATTTGCTATAAGTGGGTCCTTATACAAAACTAATTAAAAAGTCAATTTGGTGATATGCGTTTTTGTATAAAAGTCAAAAATTTTCCCCTCGTAGGATTTTTGCAGGAAAAGTTTCAAATAAGAACTATGAAAGTGTGATTGTACATATTAAAAAAATCATATGTAATATGACATATGCATGAGATAGATGAAATTGAGGGTAGAAAAATCTATACTCTTTTATTCATTTATGGATTTAACCAGCTCTATTTTTCTAATAAGGTTTTTTTTATGAGACACTCTTTCAAAGATGTAATCTTAAGGGGTAGTGATGTAAATGTAAGATGATGTACATCAAAGGAGAAGTATTATAAATATTATATTTATATATTGTAGATGTACATTTCATGAATGTGCATTTTATGAAATCCTACGTTTAATATTCTCATTATTTCCATCAGTTGTAATAACTTTCTTTATTATGGTTATAACCTCCCAAATCTCCGTATTCTCTAACATCATCCTTATTCCGTAATTTCCTCTCATAATGGATATAATAAGTATGGATACTATATATATGGGATATGGTAAATTTTAAAAAGACAATAACTCATATGTATTAATGAATAATAAACTCTCTCCTCTCTTCCCATTTGTCTTGTTTTATTATTTATATTTTAGTTTCTCAATATCATAACATATATAGTATATTCAATAATTTTATACAAGAAATATTTTTTATATAAAATTTTGTGACATGTATAGGTGTTAAATTAGAACTTGTAACCCAAATATTAATCTTTCTTCTTATGTCATATCATGTTCCATATAACACTAATGTATGTTATTATTACATGGTTTTATATATTTATATAGGTGTTTTTATATAAATTTATGTCATATGTTATGTTTTATATAAATGTTTTTGAGTTATAGTTTATTGACTAAGGGTTGCGGGTTTTATTATTTTGAGGAAAAATTGTACAAAAATCCAAGCAAAAAATTAGAGGATTGTGGATGAAATTTGAATAAAGAAGTTGGGTGGATGGTAATTACTCATTTGGGAAAAAGAACAAAAAGAAGGATTTAAAATGAGATTATTTGGAGAGAAATATAATAAATAATGGGTTGAGAATGTATGGTTCACCAAGAACAAGAATGTATTGTAAAGGAGAATCAAAAGTTTTAGCAAGATTTATTCATAATTTGGGAAAATGCCAAAGATGAAAGTTGTATATCTCTTCATCAAAATTGCAATGCATTTTTATTCATCTACTTATAATACGAAACTAATAATTTAGGTTCAAAATACTTAAAGTTTTCAATGTGGAAGATAAATGATGAAATAATGTTGAAAACATCCAAGCCATGTTTATCTTTCAATCTTCTCAAGGTGTATAGTTTTTAGTTTAAATATTTCCAACCAAGTATCTAATATTATGATCTACCTATTAAAATATTTGATACCAAAATCAAACCTTCTCCACCACCTAAAAATACATTATAAACAAATAATCCCTAAGACACACAATTAACCACCATATCTCAAGCTTAGAGTTTACATTAATTACATTCAAGACTTCTAGATTTCAATTCAAGATTCTTAATTTATAAAATATTAAATCTTGCTATTTTAATTGAGTATGTTTTCTTTAATTATCATGTTCTAATTTTATTTTTATCGAATGTTGTTGGTACTTTGTGAACTGAGGGGTTTTAAGAAAATTGGAATAGTAGTTAGAAGTTATGGAATGTTGAGAAGAAAAATGTGAGGAGAAATGAGAGAGTAAAAGTGAGAAAATAGTATTATGTTTTTCGATCGCAAAAATTGAGACATTACTCTAAATATGGTAGAGAAAAATTAAGTTTCCTGTCTTAAGTTGAGGATTGATCTAACAAGGGATTATTATAGGCTACTAGTATGAGATCGATTTAAAATAAGGACAAGCCTTGGACCCCTTTTTGTGTGGAATCTACTTCTTTAGACCAAATTTTTAAGGTTAAATAATAACATTTGAGGAAAAAAGCCACATCATTAGTCCCTTTGAAATTTCATCCACCATATCAGTTACTCTCCCAAGGTAAATAATATAAGTTTTAGTTATATTATTGACAGTCAAGTGTATTATGTACTTCTCTTATGTAGACATAATAGGTTTCGATTATAGTGACACTGGTACAAACCATAAATTTAAAAAATAACCCAAAAAATAAAATAAAAATACCATTAGATACTTAGATATAAAGTTACAAAAAAATAATATTATTTGCTTACAAGTAATGTTACAAAACAAGACCATCAAACACTTTGAAATAAATTTATATAAAAAGGTTGTTAGAAATCATATATGTGGTATCAAGCATTGGAAGATCAAATCCTTTGTGTAAATTATGTCAGCATGTCTTATTGATGAAAAAACAAAACTACACCAATCTTATCAGTTTTAAGTTTAGGCTAATACCATATTATGATATTAGCTTAAAATTATTTTTGAAAGTAATGCATTTTTTTGTAAAAGCTTTTTGATAAAACTTTAGGCTATCGGCTAAATGATTTTCAAAGTAGTATGCTTTTAAGAAAAAATTTCTAATACCAACATAGAACACCCCCATTGTTCACTACTGAAAAGTTTGATCTAAAATTATGTGAAAGCTGAAATACACTTGAAAGAAATGGGGTGTTTGTAACACCCCAATTTTTACTACTAAAAAAATTTATTTTATAGTAAATGTATATAGGTAAAATATTGGGATGTTACAAGTTGGTATTAGAGATTTTGTTCTAATTACCATGTTTTGGTTTTCAATGATCTCTCATATGATTTTGAATGGTCTATTTTATATTTAAAAAACACAATATCCTTTTGAAAACCCTAATTAATTTATGAGGAATCAAGGATGGGTAGCCTATTTGGCCTTGAAATGTGTTTATGTGCATTATATGTTTGTAATCTAGGAAGGGTTTGCTATGACAAGTTTTCTGTCTTATAATTACCTAGTTGTTATGGCACTCAATAGCCACATTAGTTGTTTGAAGGAGACCTTTGAAGTGTTCATCAAGTTTTTTCGATGTTCGCTTCAGTCTCCCCCACCACCTACACATCAACCATAGGAGTGTATTAGAGATAACTGGATTTGGAAGGTTACGGGACATCACCCGCTAGTCTACATTGGAGGTGAGGACCTGATCATACTAGAGAGATGGATTTGGGACTTGGATAGGATTTTTGAGCCAGTTGATTACCCACCCACTTAGTAGGTGGGAATTATAGCCTTCTTCTTCATTGGAGTTCCCGACACTTGATGTGTAGATCGTTGTGCACTAAACGGGTTATAGATATCTTGGGAGGACTTTAAGGCGGCGATTCATGCTATGTTTTACCCTGAGAGTCTTAATAAGGATAAGAAAAAGGATTTCATGTAGCTGACTTAGGGGAGCATAACAATGAGACAATATCATGCCTAGTTTATGGAGTTGCTAATGTTTGCACCTAGGATAATAGCTAGTGAGTCGATTATGGTCTATCATTTTTTACATGCGCATTTAAAGGATGATGGGTGTCGTAGCTTTTCAAGACTTAGCGACGTTATATAAGAGGGAATGCAGTGTCACTACTTTGGTTTAGGAGAAAGCTTCTATTTTAGGTAAGAGGAAGACAAAGACGTAGGGTTATGAGGTAAGATTTAGTATTAGGGAGGCAGACCTCTAGGATTTTAGTAGAGAGGTTATAAATAGTCTTAAGGAAGTTAGTATCGACACTAGGGTAAGTCAAGATAGATATTGGGGTAAGCTAAGGTGCTTCATGTGTCATTTCTGTGGTCATGATCATTAAGGACAATTTTTTCTGGGCACTCCAATTCAATGTAGGACATGTAGTCAGTTAGGCCACTAGTCTTTTGAGTGCTAGTGTTATCAAGGGTAGTATCAACAATAGTTACCATAGCTTTTGTAGTGGTAAGCTTTTCCATAGCAGCTTGAACAACAATTTTAATAAAGAGCACTTGCCCCACTTAGTGGACAACCTAGAGAGAGTTAGGGGAGAGCATAGGGGCTTTAACCCTTCCCTTATAAGGGATGAGAATAGTCTTAAGTTTCTAGAGGATATAGTGGGGGATACTAGGGAAGATAGTTAGGCAGACGCCTGAATGTCATCAACCAGGCATAGGCTAATAGGTAGTTTGATGTGGTTACTAGTATGTTCTCAATTCTCTTACTACCATTTTATGTGTTGTTTGGTTTGAGAGATTCTATGTCATTTGTGTCTTCTTCATTTGTTGCTAAATGTGCATTGAATTTATCTTCTTCTATATCTATATCCATGTTTTTACCTTCTAGGGATAGATTACACTGTATTAAACTTTACTCAAATGTGGCCTTAGAGATAGCCAGGGTACACTTCCTAGTAGACCAAGTTAAGATGGACCTTTAGGATTTTGATATTATCTTGGGGAGGTATAAGGCAATGAGAGATTTTTCATAGGTACGAGTCATGTTGCGGGGACCTCAGGGTGCTAGGGTCTCTTACAAGAAATGCAAGCCTCAACTTATAATGAAATTTGTATTTGCCCATACGTTGTATTCTTTGGTGTAGAGAGGTTACCCTATATTTTTGTGTGGAGTTTAGGAGCTAAACAAGGACATGTCAGAATTAGAGGGCATTTCGGTTGCTCTAGAGTTTCCAGACATGTTTCTTTAGGAGATTCTAGGTATACCATCGGTAGGGGAGATAGATTTCACAATTAAGTTGGTACCTAGGGCCAAATCTATTTTTAAAGTGCCCTATTGGATGACATTGGTAGAGTTGAGGAAGTTAAAGGCTTAGTTGGAAGACTTATTGGCTCAAGGGTCTATCCTCCTCAGTGTGTCTCCATTGGGAGCACTAGTGTTGTTTGTGAAGAATAAGGAAAAGAGTTACTTGTGTATAAATTACTATAGTCTAAAGTATTTGATGGTGAATAACCACTATCCGCTTCTGAGGATCAACTACTTGTTTAACCAACTTATAGGTGCTTCTAACTTCTTGAAGACTAACTTGAGGTTGGTTTATCATTGGTTGTGCATTGCCAAAGTGGACATCATAAAGATAGCCTTTAGAACACGATATATGCACTACGAGTTTATGGTCATGCTTATAATACCCTAAAACTAATTATTTTGGAAATATGTCATTAAACAAGAATTTCTTGGGGAATTAAATTAATTCATTATTTATGTAGGTCAAGAGGGATTATGTAGGGAAATTAATAGGAAATTATAAATAGTTTATAAAGGAGAAAAATTTGGGCTTGGTGTAAATAAAAAAAGAGTTAGGAAGAATATTTTTAAAAGGGCCCTAAATTAGCCTAAAAATGAAGTTTAATATTTTATTTAAATATTTAAATAATCTTATTTGAATACCCCAAGAAAAACACTCTAAATATTTAAAGCCAAAATAATTAAAATATTCTTTTCCCCTTTTTCTCCTTATTTTCTCCTTTCCTTCCTTCCTATTTTTACTCCCTCTTCCTCCCGCGCTAGTTGGGCCTGTCCGCGGCCCGACTCTCGTCCCTCCTTCCTTCTCGTTCCCCACGGCCCAACGCCGTTTGGACCCCTTCCCGTAATCGCGATGCAGCGTTTTGTCCCTTGATTAGCTGAGACGCCACGTCGCGTTAAGTGGCAAAATAGCCGTTACCAAACAGGCAACGCGACATAGCGTTTTGTCCCCCTTATCCGCTGAAATGTTGTTCTTCGTTTTAAAACCTTATAACCGTTGCCAAACTGGTCGACTCTCCATCTTTTCTTTTCCCCGGGATAGCTGGTCCACCACTCCCCCTGTCGTCTTCCTCCTCTCGCCAGGCCTGCAACTTGCAGTCTGCGCGCCGACAACCACTTGCCATCCAATTGTCCTCCCCTGCCATTTTCGTCCCTTTCTTTCCCATTTCGACCCAACCTGCTGTAACACCCCCAAAATTCACTACTGAAAAATTTCGTTTTATTAAAGGATAATTGCGGAAGCAAATAAATAAAACGTGAACTTTGGGAGTATTACCGCCACACTTAGTACCAGACCGGTTCACTCATACCGTTCTAGTACCAAGTGCTAAGGCTAAGAAAATGAAATACAACTTGAAAGAATTTCAACACACACAAATCAGGGTAGCACATCAAATCATTTACAAGAATAAAATCCACCAATGGTGGTTACAGTAACACATAACATTAAAACTAGGAATTTAAAGAGAAAGATAAAACCCTAACGATACCTGCTATCTCCTTACTCTCTTTCTCGTAGCCCACTTGAGTAGCACCTGAAAATACCTGCAAGGGCACTGTCCATTGAATAGGCAGGGGCCCCATAAAGGGAATCCCTTTAGTACTATGGTACTGAGTAACCCTTTAATACCACACTTAAAGACAGGCCCGCATACGGCACATAATGCAAGTTACGCACATAAAATAATGAGAGGTGCATACATAACAATAACACGTAACACAAGTTATAATTCACGATCGATATCTTTGGGCCTTAAGCCATGTCATAGTATAAAACCCATATATTAGGGCCTTAAGCCATTATTCCATCACCATTCAATCAGTCTCATATTTTATATCCATGTGAGCGCGAGAACCCCACTATTATACCCGGTGGATCGGAAAGTATACACACAGGGCAGAACGCCTCTGACCACTATTATTGCCGGTGGACCGGTCTGGCCCCAACTCACATGGTGTTTCACTATAAGTGATTAGTATTTTTCCATAATTTTATTCACATACAATACTGGTTTTATTGAGCTTGGGACCCCCACTATTTTAGCCGGTGGACAGAAATATATATAAAATCATCATCAAGGGCACAATGCTCCTGACCACTAGTATAACCGATGGACCGGTACTCATAATCACATACCAGGGCAACACGCTCCTGGACCACTATTATATCCGGTGGACCGGTACTCAATATCACATACAAAGGCAACACACTCCTGGATCACTATTATAACCGGTGGACCGGTACTCAATATCACATACCAGGGCAACACGCTCCTGGACCACTATTATAACCGGTGGACCGATACTCAATATCATAATCATCTGGGCCCGGCTCATTAATATTCCACTTTCAATAATAATATCTTTCCTTTTCTTTAATCACCACATCAATCATATTTATTTGCCTTGAACGGGAGTTCAATAACCTGGGACACAAAGGTACACCGGTCGTACCGGTGCATATCAGCTACTCAGTACCCTTCAACCACGAACCCAAGGACACAAAGGTACCCTGGTCGTACTGGTGCATAAAGCTAACTCAGTACCCTATCGACAAGGACACCTAATCCATAAGTATGCATACCCCCTAACTAGGTTCGTAGAGCTAGAAAGAGTAAGATATAGGGCCTGGCTGGGGCACAAAGGCACACCAGCAAATACCAAAATAATCGTGGACTAAACCACGTCCTTAGGGTAGCGACCCCTAAGGAGTCACCATTCCCGATCTCGAGGTCTTTCACTTTAAGTAACAGTGTCTTAATTAAGGTGATCATGAAAAGTACAATAATCCAATATTTATTTACTTTTAATCGTTATGATATCATTAATCATTTCTTATTCAGATGATTATCCAGAAATTCACAGAGAAATCCTTAAGGCCATACTAATTATCAAATACTCTTACTTGGCTAATCAACATTATTTGATTCATATTATAATATTCCACAATCTCAAAGACATGTTAGGTACAAATTACTCATTTTCCCTTTACTTATATAATTGATAAGTATCCATTCCTTACTCGCCAAATTACCATACTACCCTTTAGGTTACATAATTACCAAATTACCCCTTATACGGTTTAGGTTACCAAATTATCCCCTACACTTTTTAAATCACCATTTACTCCTCATAATTGCTACACTTATCATATTTCCCATTTGGGTAGTTAGACTACCAAATCACCCTTCTCCTTTGTTATAATTACTAAATTACCCTTGAGTTGGATAAATTACTAAATTACCCTCCTTCATTATCATGATTACTATTTTGCCCCTTTAGTTGGTTAAATAATTATCACTTTATCCTTTAATCGGCTAAATTACCAAATTGCCCCTTCAGTTGGATAAATTACCAAATTGCCCTTCTCCTTTATCATAATTACCATTTTACATATCTCAATTATTTTAATTGCCATTTACCCTTTTCAATTATCATAAATTCCAAATTAACCTTATAATTAATTTACCCTTCTTCATAATTATATTTACCAATTTTACCCTTCTCCATATATAAAATTACCATAATGCCCTTTAATTGGTTAATTTACCAAATTACCCTTCTATAGCATCATACTTATCCAATTTTCCTTCTACAATCATAATTTAATTGCTAAATTATATTTTGTCGTTATTATAATTACCAAGTTACCCCTTACTCCCAAGTTTACTATAATATCCTTTTATTTACAAAATTACCATTTTACTCCTTACATCCAATTTTACCATAATATCCTTTTATTTATGAAAATTACCACCATACATCTTTTACTTTACAAATTACTATTTTACCCTTTCACATCCAAGATTACCATCTTTATCTTTCCTTACATAATTACCATTTTGCCCTTCTTTTCCAAATTACCATATTACCCCTTTACTTATAAATTACCACTTCACCATTCACTTATAAAATTTACCATATTACCCTTTACTTATGAAATTACGATTTTTCCCCTCTACCTCCAAAATTACCATAATGCCCTTTTACTTGAAAAATTACCATAATGCCCTCCTTCATCCAAAATTACTATTTTACCCCTACTTCCAAAATTACCATTTTACCCTTCTTTCTCACAACTTACAATTTTATCCTTTACTTATAAATTATCATTTAACCCCTTTATTTTTAAATTACCAAAGTACCCTTTTACTTATAAAATTATCGAAATACCCTTTTCACTTGTTAAATTTCCATTCAACCCCTTTATTCACCATTTTTATGAATTTACTAACACTACATAAAATAATGATATTAATACTTCATTTTTATCCTCTAAGTCCACCAACTTTTCATTATTTAACATAATACTCATTAGCAACTACATACATTAATTCACACACCTCATAAGCATAATTACTAAAATACCCTTAAACAATAACATCATTCATGCATTAGCAACATGATACATCATAAACAAACATTTAACATTTCCATCCATAATCAAACTCTTTCCTTAATTAACATACCTACATATGGCACAAAAGTTATCATGCTTTTTCTTTTTATCAAACAATATAAGAAACCATATACATATCATGCTAAGCACACAAAACATGCATAAAATCATACTAAACACTTAATGTGCTAGCATACATTTTTTCATATATTTAAGGGAGGATTAACGGTTACCTTAATCCCAGAAAATATCAAATCTTACCAAGCATAATTAGCAACTCAACTTCTAAAAATAACATCCATCATTATTATGTTAGATATAAGAAGTTAAAAGGATAAAACTTTATAAAAAAAATTTGTTTAATAATAATACACTTTAATTAAATATGGATATACCTCAAAAAATTTCCAAATTAAAGAGGGTGAAGGGAGAAAAATAAGTCATTTTCGGGTTGGGGTCTTTGGGCTAGAAAAGAAGGTGGTTAAGGGAGGTTCTAAGGCAAGGGAATGGTGTAGAAGTGAAGAGGGGGTGTAGGTGGAGGCTAAGGGTGGTTTCAAGGCGGCATAGGGCAGTGGAGACGGCGGCGGCAAGGCGGAGAAGTTGGTTGCCGAGAAGGGTCGAGGTGGAGGAGTTGTGAAGGAAGGAAAAGGAGAGGGAAAAATGGAGGGGTTCAAGGGCTGTTTTCGGCCAACTGATACATGGCGGTTGTAGAGGGGGTTGCAGGGTGTCGAACGGTGGGTTGGGTGGCGGTAGAGGTGGCCGGACGGCAGCGGAAATGGCGGTTGCAGGTGGCTCGGTGGTAAGGGGAAAACTGGAGAGAAAAAGGAAAGGGGTGGAGAAGGGAGGAAGTGTAGGGCTCGAGGGGCCGCGTGGTGGTGCAGGGTGGTAGTAGGTGGTGGCGGGAGGTGGCGCAGGGGTTGAGATTGGTGGTTCGAGCGGCGGCGGGTGATGGTGATCAAAAACCGGTGGAGAAAATGGGGAAGGAGGAAGGAGAGAGGAGGGAGCTCGGGAAAGGGAGTAGGGCTCGAAAAAAAATGGGGAAATGGAGGCTTGGGAGATGAAGAAAAAGGAGAGGGAGAAGAGAGGGGGCAGCGGCTGGCCGGCGAGAGGTTGCAGGTGGCAGGTGGTGGTCGAGTGGCAGGGGAAAAGAGGGAAGAAGAAGGAAAGGGAGAGGGGCATGCGGGGCTGTGGTCCAGGGCCGGTTTGGCTCAAAAAATGAAAGAAAATGACGGGGGAGGAGAGAGAGGGAGAGGGAGGTAGGTGGTGGCCAGGTTGCAGGTGGCAACATGCTCGACCATGGGAGAAGAAATGGTCGGGCGTGGGAGAAGAAGAGAGGAGAAGAAGAAAGGGATGGCGGGTGGTTGGACCGGCGCAGGAAAGAAGAGAGCCGGCTGGTCTAGGAAAAAATAAAGGAGGGCAGCTGGGTTGGAGGGACGGGCGTGTGAGGAGGAGAAGGGGGACGACCCACGTGAGGGTGGGAGGAAAGGAGGGGAGATGGGCCAGTGGCCCAGCGCGCAAGGAGGGGGGGAAGAGGAAGGCAAGGCCAGGCGGCCCAAGGGGGGGGAAATGGGAAAAAGGAGAAAAAGGATAAAAAGGAAAATGGAAAAGTAGGGAAAATAAGGTAAATTAATTTATAAAATCATAAAATGTAATATTCTTGATAAATTATTCAATTTAATAATTTAATTCATTATAATCTAATATATTAGTTTAAAAAGGATAAACTTGGTAAAATATTAGTTTTGAAAATACAATAATATGAAACTAGCAAAATATTTATTTTTAATTTATTCAATACTCTTATCCAAACTTACATACTCTAAAATCCATAAAATAATTAAAATAAGTAATTTTAAAAGAAAATATTATTTCAAATAAAGGTTATTTATTAAGATATAGGTTTTAAAATTTTTTGGGTATTACATCACTACCCCCTTAAAGAAAAACTTTGTCCCCGAAGTTTAGGTCTTAGTACTAGGGTTACAAAAAGAGGTCCTAAGTTACTTGGGGTAACTACCTGAAATGCCCTGGAAAATTTCTAATTCTAAATATTATATTTAAATGAGGTTTTATCATAAAGATTAATTAAATAAATTATTTTAATTAAAATAAAAGGAAATTAATTAGGGAAAATCATGAATAAATTTATAAGTATTTTAATTAGGAGAGAATTTGGGTATTTTAACTAATTAAAGATTTTAATTTGGAAATTAATAAAATAAATTATATTATTTAAAATAAGAATGAGAAAACAGTTTTAATTTAATAATAGTTTTATAAATAATTTAATTGGAGGAATTTAGGGTGTTTTGATAATTAAAATGGAATTTATAGTTGATGCTCGTTTCGCCGGAATTTTGACCCCGAAATCTTAAACCACCTTCCACCGCCGTGCTCCACCACCTTTGGCTGCACCACCACCATCATTTTGTTCCTATCCTCCTGAGAAACCATAAACACCTCCTGTCTCACCTCATTTCTCCCTATCTTTTTCCCAACATCCATCTTTCCCTCTTTTCTTCTATTTTTCCGGCCACCGCTACCACCGCCGTGCACCACCGCCGGTGCCGCCTATCACCACCAGCATAACGTTGAACCCTAGACTCTCTCAACCATTTTCCATATTATTATAAGCCTTGATATAATTTATTTCAATTATTTTCATATAAATGCCATTATTATTATTCTTAATATTTGTGTTCTTAATATGTTTTATTATTATTTATTAGTAGTATTATTGTTTTATTATTTTTATGTTGAGGGCTGAAGCCTTATGGTATTTTCATTCGATTTTATTTTTATTCCCCTTATTATTTCTTTTATTACTATTATTAATATTAATATGTTATAAGAATATTTATTATTATTATTTTCTATTTCGAATTCCTAGTATTCTTATTCCATTATTATTAATGCAAATATTTTACCATTAGTGTTGTTAATAATGCTATTATTGTTATTACTATTGTTATTATTATTATTATTATTATTAGTATTATTGTTATTATTATTTATATTCTCATTGATATTAGTTTTATTATCTTTGATATTATTATATTAGTATCATTATTATTATTAGGGTAAAGTCTTTAACCCTATATTATCAAGGTTTATAATATCTCTATTAATTGTATGTCTTTAGCAAAGTTAGAATTCTGTTAAGGTTATTTTTTTTAATATGTTATTATTCGGTCAAAGTTCTAAGGAGGCGTAGGAACGTGCTCCATGACCGGTGTCGTTTTAGGTAAGGGGTGCTAAGGCCTTTTGTGTGCTTATGTGCATTATGTGCTTCATATGCTATGTATTCTATGTTTATGATTATTATTAATTATTTTGTATATGGTTTGACATGGATTTGAAGTATGTTTTTGTATGGCATGTGTACTATATGTATGTGACGATATGTTTGTAACCCTATAAGACATGCATGAGAGGATGTCGATGTGGTTTGTGTGGGAGAAAGGATGAAAAAGGAGGATGGGGAAAGAATTTGACTAAGGAAAGTGAGTTGACCTAATTTTATGGTTTTATAAGGAATAATCGAATGTATGGTTTATGTGGAAGAATACAATTTACGGTTTTATGTAGAGAATATAATATATGATTTTATTTGGGAGAATGTAATTTATGATGTTATATGGGAGAATCAATTTTATGGCTTGTTTGGGAGAATCTAATTTATGATGTTTTTTGGGAGAATTTAATTTATGATATTATATGGGAGAATTTAATTTATGACTTGATTGGGGGAATCTAATTTATGATTTTTTTGGGGGAATCCAATTTATGGTTTTACTTGGGAGATTCTAAGTTATGATTTTATGTGGGAGAATCTAATCAATTGTAAGGTAAGGATGAATCTTAGTTTTTATGTGATTTGAATCTAGGGTTTGGTATGGATTGAATTTAGGAATTTATATGGACAAATCTTTGGGTTTTATATGGTTTGAATCTAAGTTTGGCATAGGTGAATCTTTGGGTTTTGTGTGGATTGAATTTAGGGTTTTGTATGACGGAATCATGGTTTGTATGGTGGTATCTATAGTTGTATGGTGGTATTAGGGTTTACATGGTGGCATTGATGGATGTATGGTGGTATTAGGGTTTGCATGGTTGAATTTAGGGTTTCACGTGGAATTTTAGGGTTTGCATGAAAAAGGTTTGAAGGTTTGCATGGGGAGATTAATGTCTGCATGGGTATGAAATTTATGTGTGGAAAGTTAATTTGGGATGTAAGGAAGGTAATGTATGTGTTATTTGGGTGTTGAACTATTTTGGATGAAAAATAGTACGTGGAGCATTATGAAGGTATGGAGGAGATTGAATTAGGGTTTAGAGTAATGAACTCTAGGTTGTTGTGATTAATTAGGGTTGGAGTGGATAACTGTGGGTTGTTATGATTAACTAAGGAGTGGAGTGGCTAATTATGGTTGTTATGGTTAAATAAGATTTGGAGTGATTACTATGGTTTGTTGTGGTTAATTGAGGTCTGTGGTGGCTGACTAGGGTTTTTGTGTTATCATGTGCATGTGGTAATTAAAGTGTAATTATGTTGGTGGAATTTTATGATTCATGCATACCCATGGCGAAAGCCTTTGAATAAAATATTTAAGACACTAATCTTTTAAAGTGGAAGATTATTGAGCCGAGCCCAAACCGATCCACCGGTCAGGAATAGTGGTTAGGACGCGTAGTCCTATGTGCGACCGATCCACCGGTTATAATAGTGGTTAGGACATAAGGTCCTATATGTGACCGGCCCACCGGTAAAAATAGTGGGGTGACTCGAGCTCAATAAATACAAACCATAATCGTTAAGCTCATAAAAGACACTAATTACTTACAGTAGACCACTATGCGAGAGGGAACCGAACCGATCCACCAGTTAGGAATAGTGGTTAGGGTTTCTACCCTATGTGTGACCGACCCACCGGTAATAATAGTGGTTAGGGCATGTTGCTCTATTGTGACCGATCCACCGGTAATAATAGTGGTTAGGGCGTGATGCTCTATTGTGACCGGCCCACCGGTTATAATAGTGGGGTGTTCCTATGCTCGCATGGATTGATAAAAGGCATGGTGTGAATCGGATTATGTTAAGAGATTAATTAAACAATTAACTCGGTTACCTTACTCAGTACGTAGCGTACTGATCACCCTTTTCATGGGTGCTGCTCATTCCCACAAGTAGTATGCCCTTCTAAATTTGTGCAGGTGGGCAAGATATCAGTCGGGGCTGAGTGTTGAGCATGTTTGGCTCGAAGTTCGAGAGTGTTGTGGCCGTATTCATTAATTACGCGATTTCATTCCTTTTGTTATTTCTTTGGTATAGTATTTACCAATTACCGATTCATTACTCGATTGCGTATTTTAATGAACCTTTTATCGGTTGTAAGTTTAATTCTATTTTGGAAATGAATTACATTTCGTGATGCGTACTTCGATTTTGTTTTACAACCGATTAATGCTTATTTGGAAAATTGGATTGTATTGATTTATAATTGATTATTTATTTTTTTAGCCTTAGCACTTTGTACTGGAACGGTCGGAAAGAACCGGTCTGGTACTAAGTGTGGTGGTAAAATCCCGAAAATTCACAGGTTCTAAGTGTTTCTATTTTAATTGCTTCCGCTTTTATAAAAAAAAGTAGTGAATTTTGGGGTGTTACACTACCCCCTTAAAGAGAAACTTACTTAACTATGGAAAATAATTATGCCCATAACTCAACCATACAGCAATCACGCAAATAACCTAAGTCGAGGTTACTTAATCTACCCATACCCAACTCTCAGGACTAATCCGGTTGTTGAAATAAAAGAGAGAATCAGGGAAGAACTTCAGAAGAATTATTTAACCTTCAATCCTTTAGTGAAAAACTTTGATACTTACTAATGTATCAACTCAAAACGTTAAAAAAACCCGGAAAGGTTTTATGAAAATATTTGATACCAACTTGTGGTACCAGCTTAAAATACTTGAAATTACAAAAGTGGTCGAAAACTAACCTTAACACCAATTGAGGTATCTGTGTAAAACATTTAAAATCGAAAGAGGTGTAACTTGTCGTATCAACTCATATTTGAAATTGGAAGGGATTTTGGAATCAATTCCGAATGTAAATGTTTTTGAAAGAGGAAAACTTTTTCAAATAAAAAATTTTCAAACTAAAGCGTGGTTATTGGGACCAACGCCCTGATATCAACTTGTGGTGTCAGCTTAAAAAAGTTAAAACCGAGAGCGTGGTCGAAAGCAGTTCTGATACTAACTTGTGGTATCAGCTTGAAAGGATTAAAACCAAGAGCGTGGCTGAAACATGCTTCAAAATCAAATACAAATTTCAAAAACCAAATTTATATTCGAAAAGGAGCGTGGCCAAAGGACCAACCGCTCTGATACCAACTTGTGGTATCAGCTTAAAAAGATTAAAACCGAGAGCGTGGTCGAAACCAACTCTGATACCAACTTGTGGTATCAGCTTAAAAGATTAAAACCGAGAGCGTGGTCGAAACCAGCTCTGATACCAACTTGTGGTATCAACTTAAAAGATTAAAACCGAGAGCGTGGTCGAAACCGTCTATGATACCAACTTGTAACACCCCCAAAATTCACTACTAAAAAATTTCATTTTATTAAAGGATAATTGCAGAAGCAGATAAGTAAAACATGAACTTTGGGAGTATTATCGCCACACTTAGTACTAGACTGGTTCACTCATACCGTTCCAGTACCAAGTGCTAAGGCTAAGAAAATGAAATACAGCTTGAAAGAAGAAAGGGATGGCGGGCGGCTGGACCAGCGCAGGAAAGAAGAGAGCCGACCGGTCCAGGAAAAAATAAAGGAGTGCAGCTGGGCTGGAGGGACGGGCGTGCGAGGAGGAGAAGGGGGACGACCCGCATGAGGGTGGGAGGAAAGGAGGGGAGATGGGTCAGTGGCCCAACACGCAAGGGGGGGAAGAGGAAGGCAAGCCGGACGCCCCAAGGGGGGGAATGGGAAAAAGGAGAGGAGAAAAGGAAAAAGGAGAAAAAGAATAAAAAGGAAAATGAAAAAATAGGGAAAATAAGGTAAATGAATTTATAAAATCATAAAATGTAATATTCTTGATAAATTATTCAATTTAATAATTTAATTCATTATAATCTAATATATTAGTTTAAAAAGGATAAATTTTGTAAAATATTAGTTTTGAAAATACAATAATATGAAAATAGAAAAATATATATTTTTAATTTATTCAATACTCTTATCCAAACTTACATACTCTAAAATCCATAAAATAATTAAAATAAGTAATTTTAAAAGAAAATATTATTTCAAATAAAGATTATTTATTAAGATATAGGTTTTCAAAATTTTTGGGGTATTACACCTGCCCATCCTACCCCTCACTCGTATTGTCCCCTTTCCTCTTTCCAGCACCTAGCCAAACTTACAAGGCATGTGTCCGCTGCCACCACCAGACAGTGACCTGCCGCACCTGCCCCGTGTGCCCTCTCTTTCCTTCATCATTTCCCCCATCCAAATTGCCTATAAATACCCCCGATTAGCAGCCATTGCTAGTCTTTTTTTTTTTGAATTTGCCCCGAAACTCTACCTCACCGCCGCCAAAAAGTTGAGCCTTCGGTCGCCGCCAGTGATCGCCGCGACAACCGCCACCCACCGGAACCTTCCCCGCACTCCCCTCTACAAAACCAATCCACCACCACCCTTTACCTTGTCCTACACGTGCCGCCCTAGCCGTGTGAAGTCAGCACCCCAAGCAGCTATCCCCAGCCTTCGCCGCCCCTCGCGCCGCCTTCTGCCGCCACCCTCCATAACACCCAACAGACCTCTCTCTACCTTCCCATACCTTCACCCTCAACTGTCTCCCTCTCCTTCTACCTCCCCCATTTTCCACCACTCTCCACCACCTTCGGCCATCGCGGGACGCCACTCCAAGCCATGCCACCACCCTCATTCCATCCCTCTCTATCTGCTGCATCCTACTCCACCTCAAACACTCCTCCATTCCCTCTCCTCTATCCCACACCTTGATCTTTAGACCTCCCTTCCTCCTCCATCGCCGCCGCTGATGCCGCCACGCGCCGCCACCAATCCACTACTAACCTTAGGTGGTTTTTCAACTCCCCCACTCCCTAAAATTATTTTCTATAAGTGTTAGTAATTTTGTCTAATATTAATGCTAAAATCCTTAATAATAATATTATTATTACCATTATCATTATTATTATTATTATTATTATTACACTCTTAATATTACTATGCATCATCCTTATTTTCCTAACCTAATTTCAGAGATAGTTAGCTAGGGTATATTATTAAAAAGGAAAAAACTTTAACATTAAGATGGTTATCCTTATTATTATTATTATTATTATTATTATTATTATTATTATTCCTATTATGGTTATTACTCTTATTACTATCTCTATCACTACTACTAATACCAGATGTGGCTTACTATCATTATCTTACTACTATATGTGATAGACATTTGAAATCTTACATTATTATCATTATCATTATTACTATTATTATTATTATTATTATTATTATTATTATTTAAACCCAAGTTGGCATATTATCATTTTATTTTTAAGGAAGAAGAATACTTAACCTTAATATATTACTATTTATTATTCGAATATTACTAGTATTATTCCTAATGCCCTTGTCACTAACATTATTAGTTATTACTATTGCTATTATTATTATTATTATTATTATTATTATTATTATTATTATTACTATTATTATTATTATCTCTATTATTGTGGCAAAAACATGTGAACCCTTATATTACTATTATTCAAAATATAACTTCTATCATTATTATCTGTAGGAATATTTGTAAAGTGTTGGTATTTTAATTATTATATTACTATTTTAACCCTAACACTATTATTATACTTATTTTTAAAAAAATACTAGGTTTTCTAGCAGTATAAACATTAGCTTGACTATTATTAGTTCTATTATTATTATTATCACTATTTTACTATGGTTAGCATGAACACTATCATTATTATAAGAACAGGGCTAACGGGTCTAATAATATAAGTGTAACAATAAATATTAAAAATAAACATATTTTGACTAGTAACATTTAGTATATTAATTTTAAGGTAAAAACCCTAGTTTTTCGTATAATACTCTCTTTAATAACAATAACCTTAATCTTAAACTAGAATAAGGGATGATGGTACTTTTGAGGGAAACTAATAGTTAGTATTTTCCCCTTTTATAGGTGATCCTAACCAAAACCCTAAGGAGTTATAGGAGCGTGCTCCAAGCCCGACGTCTCTTTAGGTAAGGACGAAGCTATGACCCTTGTGTGATGTGTGACCTGTGTGTCTTGAATGTTGTATATGCCATGCTATTATATGATTGTGGGTAGCTTATCTTAGGTGTAGCGCAGCTTGGAGATTGAGGTATGTTTGTATTTGTTTACTATGACATGAGCATGACATGTATATGTATGATGTTTATGATGTGATATGATATGGCCCTCTAGGACATGTATGTTAGGATAAATAATAATATGAATTGGGAATATAATTATGACAAGAAATAAATGGGAAGTGAGTTCAGTAAGGGGGATATGAGGTTGACCTAAGTACCTCATGATCCATGAGAGAAGATTTAAGTGGAAGGAATGACCAAAATAAATGAGAGTTGGGAACCATGCATGGGAGTCTTAAAATTTGCATGGTGACTTGGGGTATTTGCATGGGATGGCTAAATCTTGCATGGGGGTGAATCTTAAGTGAGAAAAGTTGATTTAGGTTGTAAATAAGAGAATGGGAGAGTTGTGGAGTGATTGGAGACTTGGCATGAAAAATAGTACGTAGGTTAGTGCAAGGGTGTATAAGGGACCCGATTAGGGTTTTTGGGAGAAAGTGGAAATTTGAGAAGTGCAAAGGTAAGAATGAGTAAGGAAGGGTGGATTATAGGTTAAGAGTGAGAAATTTTTTATATAAAAGATCTGTATGGGTTTCCATGTGAAAGAAGACACTTTGGGGATGAAAAGAGAGGTTACTTGTGGAAGAAGTAAGGTACTAGGGTTTGATGTGGCCAACTGGGGTTTGCCGGTCACATGCGAGGTCGATGAGTAAAGTGATATGCCTTGGGGTTGGACCTAATAAGGGTGAGATGTGCGGTGAGGAACAAGTAATGGTAAGGTAAGTGAGTAGAAGTTGGGCCACATAGGTCCAACTAGGGTTCCCAAGGGGAAAACCCTCACTACTAGAAATGAGGTTTTTAATGACCAACAAATTTCGTCGTTAATGGCCAAATTTTGGTCGCTAAAGCTAATAACGACCAAAAATTTTGTTGGTCGTCAATGGTCGTTATTGCTCCCTCGTTAAAGGCTTTAACGACCAACTGAAATTTTTTGGTTACTAAAGTAATAACGACTACATATTATGTTGGTCGCTAATGCAATAGCAACAGTGTATAATTTTCGTCGCTAAAGGTAATAATGATGAAACAAAATGTTGGTCGCTGAAAGTAATGGCGGCAACTTATGACGTTGGTCACTAAAAGTAATAGCGACAACGTATGATGTTGGTCGTTAAAAATAATAACGACGAATAAAATACACCGTCGTAAATAATATTAACGACCAATTTTTTTTTATCGTAATTAAAAAAATATTACACCAATAACGACTAATTTTTCCATCAATACTAAAATTCATTCATTATTTGCGACATAATTTATTGGTCGCAAATGGCATAATTATATATTCAATAATATATATAATCAACATTTCAATATTCATCTATAACCCTGCACCTATATGGTTATACAAATATCCATTTCAATCTTTTGAAGACCTGTACATGTATACGTACATATATTCATTTTAATCTTCTCAAGACTTGTACCTGTATGTATGTATATATATCCATTTTGATCTTTTCAAATCCTGTACATGCATACATATATATTCATTCTAACAAATAGATATAATTTTCTAAATATCTATTTATAATTAAACATTCAACTAAATATTTATACAAATAATTTGTATCAAAATGTTCGGTACAATTTTCGGCTATGATCAAATATAAATATATTACAAAAGAGCTACAATATGTCGTTGCATTATAATAATATCATGATTAGCAACCACTTAAGAATTAATCATTCTATCTATCAGATACAATAGACTTGGTAAATTTATCAAAATAAACTGGATCTGCAACAATAGAAATATAAAAATAATAATTAATATAAGTATCAAATAAACAATGACGTATGATATCAAAATAAAAGAAAAACATTATGCCGAATAATAAACAATGACAACAATTCATGAAATTAGATATATAAAATGAAATTTCCAAATACAAGGAAATTAATGAAAATGGAAATAAATATGATTAAATAACATCCGAGCTTATTAAATGTGCTCTACTATGACAACCTAAATCATGCATCATCATTACCTTTATTCATTTTTCCTTTACTTCTCATTTTCTCTTTCTTTGTACCCTGGTCAAACTTTTATTGGACCAAATCCCACTGTATTTCAATTTTCATGCACATGGTGCCCTATTGCCTATTTTTTGGCTAATTTTGATTATATATAGAACAAAACTAAAGACCCTTAAATACCAACAACCCATTTTGTTCTGTGAAGTGGTTGGGGGCACAAGCAACAAAACTAAAGACCCTTAAATACCAACAACCCATTATGTTCTGTAAATTGGTTGGGGCACAAGCAACAAAACTAAAGACCCTTAAATAGCATTGAATTTAGTTATTATTGTTGTTAGAAATTAGAAATTCTGCATATTACCTTAGAAGAATATTACTATAATGTCCAGCTTTCCAATTTTTTAGTTTTATTAATTTGGAAAGATACTGTCCAATTTTTAGAAAAGTCAGATTTCGGGAATTGATTGATTAAGCTAATTCTTCCACTCCTACTGCAATCGGCTCTCTCTCTGTATCTCTGCATCTCCTAGCCCCTCCCCCTTTTCCCTATTCTTCTACTGTTTTGTTCTACCTTAGTCTTTATCCTCAACCATGGGGTGCGAGGGAACCCACAACAAGAAAAGAACTTCCAGCAGCCCAAGAACCCAACTTTACTGGATATAGGAGCAACCACGAAACTAGAAATCCTTGGTAATCAAGAAACAAAATGGGATACTAATCTGAATTATCAATTGGAAACTTAATTGAGAAATTAAATTAAGGGTAAAAAGACCCCACTGTTTGATCATTGGAGAACTTCTCCTGCAACAAAAAAGTATTGATTTATTGAGGAACTAAAAATTCGTATGAATACATTTAGTAGATTACTACGAGCCATTAGATAGTTAACAATATTGCATAATCCATAGAACTAGAATAATTTTGTGTCATTATTAAAAGATTCACTTACATTTAACTTGCAGTTTTTTTTAAAAAAAATTTTCAAAAACATGACAAAGGCCTAACAATAACAAATTATACACCACAAGCAAGTACAAACATCCATAAATCTAACATGACTAAATTCTTATGACATCTCCTCTCCAACTTCCCAAATTCCTTACTAGCCAAGATACTACAAAGTAGAATAAAAGAACAATTATCTATGTGAGAAGTTCGGTAAGCAAGATCGCTAACTAAGTTCACAACGATTGGCCAATTAACTTCTAATGATTTATATAGCTACAACCACTTTGGCTAGACAAGATATGCAGAGTATCAAAAAAACACTCTTCTCCTGGTACATGTAGCTCAGACTTCCAAGATAAAAACATGTAAGATAGGATAATCTACAATTGCAGAAAGAACAACAAAACAAGTAGATATATTTCAAACACCCCATGCACTTATTATCAACATATCTCAAGTACAACAAAGATGTAGAATCAAACCTGATTGCTGTGTCCACATTTCTTCTTCCGACAGTTAATAGCCCTAGGGTGGAGGTGAGTGTAACATCTAATAATTCTAGGTTTACCAAATCAGCATAGCAAATGGAAATAGAGTAATCATACACCAAGACTATTGCTATATAATTTATGAAGACAGCATAAAACCTAAAGGGAATGGATCATGCCAGGGAGAAAGAAGTACCAAATGAGATACAACCTTCGTATCTTTTGCATTAATTCGTGGGTGATAGTTTCTCATACAATCTTCGATCCAACCTTCCATTTACTTTCATAAAACCACATCAAGACTTTTTTCCCATAATTAAAAATTTTGTTCTAATGATACATGAGGAAGAAAAATAAGGGAATGGAGGTGAAATTACTGCATAAAACATGAAGAGAGGTGTGATCATTCACCTAATTCAATGCCCCATGCAAGGCTAAGTGTAGTAGATCCAAAATTTTACAATAATAAAACCTTTAATAAATAAGATAATGATAGGATAGTGATGAATATAATTGTATATAATGAAGATAAAGAACATAGATAAATGAGCAAGTAGTTAAGGAAATTAAAATTCAACAAGCCTAGTCTATCATCACTATCCCAATCAAAAGCTTCAAAAAAAATTTTACAACTTGAAAAACATCACTAACTACTCCTCCAAATAAGCCAAAGTCAATACAACTCCACAAATGCATCTGTATAATAAGGTAATTAGTAAGATATAACCTCTATATACACTTAAAAAAATTTCATATTTGAGGAAGACATATCTATCTCATGACCTTAATAATTGTATTTATCATGCTTTCATATATACGTACTATAAGACATATAAGCAAAACATATCCATAGATCACAATGAAAGATTTAAGGATTCCCTTTATAGTAGTAAAATCCCTAATACACCCCTAAGAATTTAGTTAATTTGTACTGATTCCTCCATATACCATCCTCATCATACGTATACCCAAATACTTAGACCTTAAATAATTGTTACCAACACTATTTTAAGATGACATTAAAGTCATTATCAAAAGTAGGTTCTAGCTTACACTAACTTATCAAATTATAACTTTGTTTCTATTAACACAAAATATATATTATCCATATAATGACAATTTTTTAAGCTTACACCAAGCTTAGTCACATATTATCTATACTAAACATTACATCCATGTCACTATAGTGTTTTAAGTTAATGCAAAACATATTATGTGGACCAACCAAAACAATAGCACCACATTAAGTTTTACACACCCACAACTCATATTCTTATGCCATGGAAATCAAGATAACATACATTGTATACTCAATTGATTAAAACAATAAAGAAAAGATCCAATTTAACATAATTAGGGTTTTTTAGCTCGGACTACAAATCTGCTCAAATCTTGCTAAATATTTAAATTGACGGATCGACAATGAAATTAAACATAATCTAATGCAAATTATATAAACAATTGAATAAAATAACTCGATTACACAATATAATTTAAATCCGCAAGAATTTTGACCTAAGAATACAATTTCGATTAATTTTGCACAAAATTTTTAAATTGATAGTTCTAAAATGAAATTAGATATATTTTAAAGCATATTGTAAATTTAATTTATCTAAAATAGCTTAATCGGATAAAACCGACAAATCCGAATATAACCGGGTCACAAATTTAATTTTTACAAATCAACTACAACTAATATAATTAACCATTCCAGATCACTCATACAACACATTGATATATAATTAAAAAACTAATTTTTCTTATTATAAGTTGATTCATTCAAAATTAATCAAAACTAAAGTTAGGGTTTGAGTATTTATACCAAACGAATTACTACAAAATTGGAGAGGATGAGGGGTGTTGGAGCTTCGCCGGTGGCCAAGGACCACTCGACCGTGTCGAGCGGCGCTGGAGGTTGATGGATGGTGGCGCATCGCTGCTGCCTTCGTGCGTTGCTGGCGGCTGCTGCTAATGTTAATGCTCGCTGCTGCTGCACCGGAGGATGACGACGACGAGAGGAGGGTTGGTGGTGTGCTCGAGCAGCGGTGGCTGGTGTGGTGGTGTCGCCTGGGTCGAAGATGCAGAGTAGGAAGTGTTTGGCTCGTGTGGTGGTGCGGCAGGGGCAAGGGGTCGGGGGTAACGCAAGAGTTGTTTAGTCGAAGCTCGAAAGAAGAACTGAAAAAATAAGGGAGGGGTTGGGGCGTTGGGGCGAGATTTTGGGTTTTTTTTGAAATTTTAAGGATTAGAGGGGCTTTAAGTGTTTTTTTTTCATCATATTTTTTTTTTGGATTTAAAAAATTTTAAAAATTTTTATTATAAAACATATATATATATATATATGAGACTTAAATAATTTTAGCGACCAATAAATTAATCATTAACGACCAAAAATTATATTATTCATAATAGATATACCAATAACAACGAATTTTAATGGTGGTCATTAATAATATATCAATAACGACAAAAAAAAAAAATTGGACGCTAAATTGGTCATTAATATGCCAGTTTGTTGTAGTGCCTAGAGGTTGAGAATAGGCGAGATCGATGTCATAGGGTGTTGGGCTTAACCTACACTCTCAGGAGTTGGTCTTTCATTATGTGTGTGCATAAGGGGGAAAGGATGTCGGGGTGTGATAAGAGGTGCAGGTGTCTCAAAATATGGGACAGACCCTCTTAAGAGAATAACAGTAGAACATCGATGGCATGCATGTTAAGGGTGGAATGTTATCTAATAAGATACGGATAAAACACAAATCATGTAAAGTAAAAGATTGTTGAGTCGAGCCCAGATCGGTCCACCGGCAAATAATAGTGGCTAGGAGCCGGGGTGCCCTGGAGACCGGTCCACTGACAAATAATAGTGGTCAGGAGCGTTCTGCACTGAGTGTATACTTTCGGTCCACCGGCTATAATAGTGGGGGATTTCATGCTTGAAAAACCAAAGCAAGTAAGCTAAACCATGGGAAATACACTAAGTACTTACATCGAAACACCATGTGAGTCGGGGCCAGACCGATTCACCATCAAATAATAGTGGCCAGGAGCATTTTGCCCTAGAGATTGGTCCACCGACAAATAATAGTGGTCAGGATTGTTCTGCCTTGAGTGTATACTTTTTGGTCCACCGGCTATAATAGTGGGGTTCCCACACTCACATGGAATATTAAATAATGTGTGTGAAATGGACATATTATCAATGAAAATAAAGAATAAGTCACCGGGATAGTAACCAGGCCTTATCATGTGTGTTATCATATGTTGCCTATGTGCTTATCCTTGTATCATATGTTCTATGTGTTTTACTTAGCTCATTTTTTACCTTACCTAGTATGTAGCGTACTGATCACCCGTTTCATGGGTGCTGCTCATTCTCATAAGCAGAAGACCCCTCTAATCTTGTGAAGGTAGGACACCATGTCTTCGATGCCTACGATACCTACGAGGCATCGGGTGGGGTAGAGTGTTGAGCCTAACCTGACTTGGGGACCAAGAGCGAGTCGACCGAACTCTATTGCTATCATTGGATTTCGTATTTCCTTTTTAGCTATATTTTGTACTACGCTTCATGTTTTGAAAATTATACTCTTAAGTTAAAATCCTAAACCGTATTCTAATTACTGTTTGACTTGTGTTTCATAAATGATTTATGTTAAATGTCGACCCATGTTTTAATGTTTCGCACTTAATGTTGTTTGGTTTTAGCCGTAGCACTTAGTACTTGAACGGTAGAAGTGTACCAGTCTGGTACTAAGTGTGGCGGTAACGCCCCTGAGTTTACAGTTTTATCTTTCGCTTCCGCTAAACCTTTTTGATTTAAATGAAATTTTTCAGTAGTAAATTTGGGGGTGTTACATGCCTTTTGGGCTCACTAATGTGCTTGTCGTCTTTTATGGACTTGATGAAAAGGATTTTTGGTCGTTTCTTGATTAGTTTGTTGTGTTCATCATTACCGACATTTTGATTTACTCTCAGAGTAGAGAAGAGTATGAGTAGCATCAACGAATGATTTCGTCACTCTTTAAAGAGTATATGTTGTATGCCAAACTCTCTAACTGCGAGTTCTAGCTTCTAGAGGTTGCATTTTTAGAACATGTGGTGTCAGTAGGAGGAGTCACCGTGGAGCTGGCGAAGATTCTAGTAGTTACTGAGTGAAAGGCAACCACTAACATCCCCAAGGTATGTAGTTTCCTAGTTTTAGCTAAGTAATACAGACACTTTGTTTAGGACTTGTCGAAGGTAGCTTATCCCTTAACGAACCTTCTAAGGAAGATGACTAGATTTCAGTGGGATGATAATTGTGATAAAGCATTTCAAGAGTTGAGGTAGCGATTAACTACATCACCGATTTTGACTCTACCTTCCGATTTAAATGGATTCAAAGTCTATAGCAACACATCAAAGTACGGAACTACCCAACACATGATCTATAGTTGCCAGCCATTGTTTTTATGTTCAATATTTGGATGCATTATCTATATGGGACTAAGTGCATATTCTACAGCGACCATAAGAGCCTCAAGTATATTTTATCTCAGAAGGAGTTGAATATGAGGAAGAGGGGGTGGCTAGAGTTGGTGAAGGGTAATGATATTGAGTTGACCTACGACGAGGGTAAGGCTAACATCATCGTAGATACCTTAAGTAAGAAGACATCACATTATTTGAGTTCTATTGTGGAGTCTAGCTGATTGCTATAGGAGTTTTGTTATATGGGGATAAAGATGATCTAGTAGGGTGACTTAGAGGTCTGGATGTGTGCTTTGATGATTTCACCTACAGTTCTTGATGAGCTCTTAGTAGGATAGCCTAGGGATTTTAAGCTTAAGAGGATTACGTGAAAGATTTAGGACAATAGAGAAGAGGGTTTCTAGATTCATGAGGATGGTAGCATTCTCTATCGAGGACATTGATGCCTTAGATTTAGATGGATATGAAGTGCTAAATTTTGGAGGAAGGTCATTGTAGTCCATATTCCATCCACCTAGGAGGGGATAAGTTGAATAAGGACCCTAAGAGGTTCTATTTGTGGCCTCACATGAAGTGAGAGGTAGCAGAGTTCGTTTTGAGATGTCTAACTTGTTATAAAGTAAAGATTGAGCATAAAAGAACTTTAGTGTTGGTTCAGCATTTATATGTTCCAATGTAGAAGTGGGACTCCATATTAATGGATTTTATGAGTGGGCTACTAAGACTTTTAGTAGTTGTGACATGATTTGAGTTATCTTCAATAGGTTGACTAAGTCTATTGTATTTGTGCCAATGAAGTTGACTCAGAGTATGGATCAGCTAGCTGATGCATATTTGAGGTTTATGGTGAGTAAGCATGGTATACCTAATGACATAGTCTCCGATTGGGATTCAAGATTCCTTTCACATTTTTAGAGGAAGTTGTAGGAGGCTATGGGTATGAGATTATGGATAAGTACTTCCTTTCACCCAACTACAGATGGATAGACTAAGAGGATGATTTAGACTCTAAAGGATATGCTATGGCTTACATTTTTGATATTTGAGGTAGTTAGGAATATCATCTTCATATGGTTGAATTCTTGTACAATAACTATTATCATGCTAGTATAGGGATAGCGTCATTTTAGGCATTGTATGGACATAAGTGTTGGACACCCTTATGTTAGAACTACATAAGAAAGATGGTTGCACTTGGACTAGAGTGGATTAAAGATATGACATAGTAGGTTAGGTTGAGTCAAAACTAGATGAGACTAGCATAGAGTCGTCAAAAGAGCTATGTAGATCAGATACGTCATATTGATGGTTTTGAGCTAGGGGATAGAGTTCTATTGATGGTTTCACCTACCAAGGGATTGTAGAGATCTGTTCAAAATGGAGAGTTAAGCCTAAGGTATATTGGTTCATATGAGATTCTTGATAGGGTTGGCGAGATTATATACCGCCTAGTGCTTCCACCAGAGTTGGCTCCATTTCACAACGTTTTCTACATTTCTCTGCTGAGGAAGTTTGTTGTAGATCTATCATACATGATTAGACTAGATAAGATTCAGCCCAAATATTCGTTCTCCTACAAGGAGAGGCCTTTGAAGATTCTTGGCACCATGTTTCAATGTACTAGAACATGCTTAATTTTTCTTGTGAAGATTATTTGGAGCCATCATAGAGCAGAAGAAGCAACTTAAAAGATTGAGAAGGACATGCGTCAGGTACATCGTGAGATTTTTAGCATAAGTGTGGTAGAGTTTGGGGTTTTCTCTCTTTTAAGCTAGTAGTATAGTAGCAACTTGGACATGTGTGACAATCAAGATTTCTTTCCTTACATCCTTTGTCCTCTTCTTCCCTGACCTAGACATGTTGACTTTAGAGATAAAGTTTCTTTTAAGGGGGTAGTGATGTAATACTCCAAATTTTACATAGCCTAATCTCATATCATTAATACCCTAATTTGATTATAATCTCAAGAAAATCATAGTATTCTCCTTCACCAATTTTCGTAATCCTAAAATCTTAACCAAGTGTAAATCTTTAACTCAGATAAACCATATTTTGTTGATGTGTTTTCATCTAAGTGGATTGAATATTGATTGTAGAAGATGTCACCAAAAAAATGATGCAAAAGAAATAAAGGATCAAGAACGATTATAGGTGAAGAAATCAATTAACAAAGGTAATGGTTCTTGACAGATTTTGAATTGGTCTTCAAATGTGTCGAGTTTGAGTGTTGATGGAGGAAGGCAACGTCGAAGACTTTCCTTAATCAATGTCCACTCAAATGAGAGAGATAGATTTCAGCTAGGTATGATCAAAGTTTGATCAAAATTGTTATTCATTCTACTATGCAAATCATGCGTACAAGATTATATATAGGAGAGGAAGTAATCGGTGGTTATCATGCCTAAACTAACCGATTCTTTCCCTTAATCCAAGCCCACTTATCATGGTTGAATTAAGCCCATATAACACTTAATCCTAAGCATAATATCATTGGTTAAATGATATTAAGGATTAATATTACAAAGCTATACAATTAACTATGATACATACATGAAATTATATCAAACCCTAACTTACATAAAATACATTTAGGGTTAGGGTTTACAATAAGTTAATAAAACCAATGAATATCATCACTATATATTGTTGTTGTAAAGTATCATCCCATGTATGCTATAGTCTTGCATGCTTTAAATACTTGTACACATAAAAGTGTATTAACATCTTCTTCTTGCAAATATGTGATATACCTACAATAACAACTTCAATGTTTTTCAATATCAAGTATATAAAAATTATCAATAATATTTAACAAGATAGGCTCCAAAATTAAGAAAGCTAAATCTTCCTTACCTTGTGAATTAATATGAACATGAAAATCATTAAGTTCATTAGATTCTCGTGCATCATTCTCCCCAAGTTGAGAAGAATTTTCCCTCAAATTTTCATTAGAATAATAAGGAGACAAATCACCAACATTCAAATTTTTTAAAATTCCAACATAAGAATCTGGAATTTCAATTCCATAAGCATCATTTCCAAACTTTCTTAGTATTTTAAATGGACCTTCAACTCTTGGCATTAGTTTATTTTTAAGTAAATTAGGAAATGTTTCTTTACGTAAATGTAACAAAACTGAGTCACCAGGAGAAAACTCATAAGAGTTTCTATGCTTATTTGCTTGAGCTTTATGCTTGGCATTGGCTTTTTCAATATTATTTTGTGATTTTCTCATTAAGCTTTTGAAAAAATTATACTCTATCCTTAGCTTCATAATTTTTCAATTCAGCTATTTTCAACGGAATCATGTTAATAGGCATGCGAGGATTCACACCATACACCACCTCAAACGGACTAGTTTGAGTAGTAGTAGATGGACTACGTTGTGTTATTGGTAACCCTAGGATAAAGTCCATACTAACTTCTTCCCATGGTTTATCAAGAACGGGTAAAGGTGTGTATAAGCCTTTATGAAAGTATCTTTTACTTTTTGACACGTAGAACATCTACTTATCATGGCTTGCACATGTTTAACCATTCTTGGCTAATAGAAATTTTCTTGTAATAATTTCATAGTTTTATATATATCAAAATGTCTCACAATGCTACCTTCATGTATTTCCTTGATTAGAAAATGTCGAATACTAGATCTAAGAATATAAAGTTTATTAAGTCTAAACAAAAATCCATCTTTTATGACATAATTTCCATGGTATCCAATTTCTTTACATGCACTAAACATGTCCTCAAAATCTTCATCATTAGTATATAAGTCTTTTATCTATTCAAAACCCAAGATTTTCACATCCATCATAACAAGTAATGTAGTTCTACGAGAAAGAGCATCAGCGACTACATTTTCTTTACCATATAAATGTTTGATAGAGAACACAAAGGATTTTAAGAAATTTACCCATTTTGCATGTCTCAAATTAACTTTCTTTTGACTATGTAAGTATTTTAAACTTTCATGATCCAAATGTAACACAAAGGGTTTTGGTCTTAGATAATGACTCTATGTCTCTAGACTCTGTATGATGGAAAATAATTCCTTATCATAAGTTGAATAGTTAATTTTGGCTCCATTAAACTTCTTAGAGAAAAATGCTATAGGTTTCTTTTCCTAGGAAAGTATTCATCCTATTCCAACTCCACTAGCATCACAAGTTACTTCAAAAAGAAGGTTAAAGTTGAGTAAGGATAGAATAAGGGCAAGACAAAGTTTATCTTTGAGGGTTTCAAAGGCTTGAGTAGCTTCTTATCCCCAATAAAATTCACTGTTTTTCATGAGGTGAGTAATAGGTGTAGCTATGGTAGAAAAATCCTTAATGAATCTTCTATAAAAACTAGCTAATCCATGAAAACGTCTCATATCATGAACATTCTTAGGGATATGCCATTCTTTTATATCCCTAATCTTATTAGGTTCTACTTTAATACCTTCTCCACCGATAATATAGCCTAGTAAAACTACACTTGGAAGCATAAAATCACATTTCTCAAGTTTTTCATATAGTTTAGCTTTCCTTAGCTCATTAAATAATTTCTTCAAATGCACTAGACGATCATAACTATTTTGGCTATATACAAGAATATGATCAAAATATACAACAATGAAATCACCAAGGAAAGGTCGGAGAATTTCATTCATAAGTCTCATAAATGAGCTAGGTACATTACATAACCCAAAAGGCATAACCATCCACTCATAGAGACCATATTTTGTTTTAAAAGCAGTTTTCCATTCATCTCCATCTCTAGTCCTTAATTGATGATATCCACTTCTCAAATCAATTTTGGAAAATACTTGTGCTCCATAAATTTCATCAAGCATATCATCTAATCTAGGCATAGGAAATCGATATTTCATAGTAATATTATTCACAACCCTAGAATCTATACACATACGCGAAGTACCCTCCTTTTTAGGCACAAGTAAATTAGGAACAATACAAGGAATCATACTTTCTCTCACAAATCCCTTTTCCATAAGCTTTTATATTTGTTTTTGTAATTCCTTAGCTTCTTCTGGGTTACATCTTTTAGGTGGTAATCCAGGAGATAAGTCATCAGGAAATACATCATTATACTCATCAAGAAACTTAATTAGATTAGGATTTTCAAGTAGTTGTTTTTCAAGTTTAGAATCTTTATAAATTAAAGCATAAAAAATTCCTTCTTCTTTTATACATTTCTCCATAGTCTTTTCATGTAAAAATAATCTCTTTTTGTTATCACTCAAAGGCATATGATCACATAAAGAAGGCATAAGCCTATACAATTGTTTTTCTTTTTTCACCACATATTCATTAGTTACTCCATCATAAGTTTCTTTTCTATCATATTGCCATGGTCTACCCAAAAGTAATCCACAAGCATCCATAGGTAAAACATCACATAAAACTTCATCATGATAGTCTCTAATAGAAGATGTGATTAAAGCTCTTTTTTTTACTTTAGCTCCTTTATCATTATTTAGCCATTGTAAAGAATAGGGTTTAGGATGACTAGTAGTTTCCAAACCAAGTTTCTTAACCATTGCCTCACTAGCAACATTGGTATATGAACCACCATCAATTATGAATCTACAAACCATGTCACCTATTTTACACTTAGTTTTAAAAAATTTCTCTCTTTGAGTAGGTGTAACACTAGGTTGTATTTGTAAAACTCTTTGAATTATAAAACATGGGTCTCCTTCTTCCTCTTCCATAGTTAATACTTCATTAGGAGATTCAAATTCTAATTCATCATCACCACATGGTTCCATGTTTTCTATTGCATATAAGGTTAATACTCTTTGGTTAGGACATTATCTAGCAAAATGTCCATATCCTTTACATTTAAAACATTATTTATTTTCCATTTCAACTACCTTATTTTTTTTACCTTTTTCATCTTTATTATTCTTTTTATCATATGAAAATGTTGATTTAGGTGTAAAGGTGTTAGAATAGGGTTTAGTTGAAGTTGAAGCATTAGGCTTAACATAGGCTTTAGTTGATTTGGTTTGTCTTTAAAATTTCATTTCCAATTTAATCAAGTCATCATGAGAGTCATAAGAGTATATATCAACCTTGTCTCTTATTAAATTATTCAAGCCACCTAAGTGCCTAGCACACTTTTGTTCTTTTGTTTCATGAACATCGCAAATAAGGGCTAGTCTTTCAAATTATCTAGTGTATTCTTCTATACTAAATAAACCTTGACTTAGAGTAGTCATTTTAACATACATATCTTGTTCATACTTTCTAGGCACAAATTTATTTCTTAAGTGCTTTTTAAGTTTTTCCCAAGATTTTATTTTAAGCTTCTCTTGTATTTTTCTTGTTCGCTTTAAATTATCATACCAAATTCGAGCAAGCTTTTTGAACTTTAGAGTAGCTAATTTACATTTTCTCTCATCATCATATTCTCTAAACTCAAAAATATCCTTAATCTCATGCAACCATTCAAAAAATGACTGCACATTCAAATCACCATGGAATTGAGGAAGGTTAAGTTTAATACCTTGATCTTCATAGTATGCATTTCTTACTTGGAATATAGGTGGTCTTCTTTCGTTGATTGCTCCAAAAGAACTCATCTCTTCTTCTCCATATTCATGATGAGGCACATTGAAATTTCCACATCTACTCTTGGCGTGGTAGATAGGCTTCAATCTTCCCTCTACACTATCATGTGTTGTTTCCATGGGAACTTGCCATGGCTTATGCTTCTCTTGTTCGGTCAACTTAGCTTCCACACTTTGTAGTTGATGTTACAATGTGTTTTGAGTTTGTAATGGAGCATCCATACATGTGGTGTGGCTCTTGATGGACTCTACCAAGGCACCCACTTCTTCACTAGCCATGATGAAGGTTGGAACACAACCCTTCTTGATGCACACAATATGTTTCACAAAGTGTAGGTGCTAGATTTATTTTTCCTACAACCAAACAAGGTAGAAACTAATTGCTAATTCATAATCAAATTATAATCACTACCTGATGTCCTTGACTAGGCACAAAGGAGATCTTGTAACCCCAAAAACAGTCACTACACGTAGGTACACACAAAATGGGAGAGGGCTTCTATAAATGGTGTAAAATTCCACCACATAAAATCATAGAATGTTACTTCTTTGTCTTCAACAAATGCATGTCTTCCAGTGGGAGAATCGTGTTGGTTGCTTCATAGAAGATGTATAGGAGATCTAGACGGAGAGGATTGAGTGATTCTTTGAGATAAAATGAGGAGGAATAGTTCGAATAGAGGGTCTGCAACTCTTGGACTATTCGGTCGATGTTGTGTACAAAGAGAGAGAGAGAGAGAGAGAGATAGAGAGAGATGGATAGGGAGAATAGAGGAGAAGAAGAAATAATTTTGATTAAGCACACTAACAATCTTCATTAATATGATTTTAAGAGGATGATGGGTTTTTAAAACTCAATATGGGTCGTGTTATCAAATACTTAAAATCACCTTCAAAAATCAATCCCACTCAATTATTCCCTCATTTCCCCTTTACACATGTGAAAATTACATGTTTTCTTATCCTCTCTCTCACACACAGACACACATACACACTCTGCAATTATTTCTATCGTCAAGAAATGGTAGAAGAGATAATTTATCTAAATTACTAATCTAATACAACATTGAATAAATGTTGTAGTCATACTTTATATCTAATTTTATATAGATCGCACCTTAAAATTAATATATAAAACACTCTATATTTAAAATAATCATTAATAATTTCATGAAACCAAAATATGTTGACAGTTATTCAATTTTGTAACACGTTTATTAGACGAATCTGTGATGCAAATACTTCATACTTAGCTAGGCCCCTGAAAATCTGATTGTATTAACTAGTGAGATGATTTTTCTCATATTATGTCTCGTTGCATTTGCTGCAGACAGGATGGTTAAATTGAGCTGTTTTGTTGGTTTTTTCTTTTCCCATTGTATTATCTGGGAAGTGCTGCACTTATAAATGTGCTTGATTACTTGCATGATGAGACGTTGTTTTATGATAATGATTGAAGCAATTCGAAGACGTAATTCAAAGCCAGAAGAGGTTGAAGAAAATATGAACTCTTCTATATCCAGTAATATTGCCAGTTTCGTTGATTATTCTGAAATACCTTCCTCACAGAGGTTATTTTGTTAGAATCTCTCTCTCTTTCACGCACACGCACACATAAAATACATCCGAACAACAAAAACATTAAGAGTTAGAAAAGTATTGTCATCTATCTACACATAGGGCTTTGAGGGTGATTAGATTGAGGGATCTGGCTTTCTGATGAGCCACAAACGGCAGCTTCATTCCTGCTAAGCTTGACTGCGTGTTTGAGATGTGCACTGTTTTTTGCTTCTACCATCTTCAGGATATTTCCAAACATGTCTGATTCACATGGAATCCTCAGAACACCTTCCTGCTGAAACCCGAACTCTTCTTCTGCTTCTTTGAATAGCACCTGTATTGCTGGATGACTCAAATAGTTGGTCGGGATGATGAATCTTTTCATCTCCTCTCCAACATCAACAGCTAGAAATCCTTTGGGTACGCTACAGTTGTTTGACGTCCCAGTGGGTGAAATATCAGTGAAAGAGAGTGTCCTCTTCAGGAAAGAGATACCCTTGCTATTGCTTCTGCACAAACTGCCAGTCTTGCTGCTCCCGGCGCTGCTGCTGGTTTGGGATGAGTTTGCTTTTAGCCTCCATTTCTTGAGCATACGCTTCAGCTTGACAATGTCGCTTATTTTGTTGGACTTCTTTGCATCCATTGCTGTTTTTTCTATGCCATGCAAACTTTTCCTTGAATCCATTGGTGTGTTACTTTTTTTTTTTTCGCAAGGTTTTTTTGGCTACGAGTGGCGTTGTTTTAATGCAAGAAACTTTAAGTTCTTTGTTTCGTCGCTGTACCGTGTAAGCTTGCGATTGTGTACAATCCTAGCTGCTCAAGATTCAATTTATAGACGATCAATGGAGGACATGGGATTCGTGCTCGCTAGTATAAGTTCTTTTTTTATTCAAATACAAAATGAATAATTGCACTCAGTATGTTTCTTGACATTCATTAACTACTAATATTAGTCATCCCTTTTGTTGTACGGAAACCTTTATTTACGCTGTTCAGCTCTGATTGGGGATCATTTCATTTGCTTGTGGAATTAAGAAGCTCTCTTACCTTTATCTCCTTCTCTTCCCTCGCTCACTCCCTCTCATCCTAAAATTACGCTTACATGTCACATGGGGTGGAAAGATGCTTGAAATGATAGCTGAAGGAAAGGGAAGACGTTCCATGGAGTTAAAAATAAAATTCCTTCTCCTTAGGGGGATGGGGGATAGAGAGAGTAGCTTGTTAGATTCTTTTAATGCAAAATTTATTGCATTTGATTGGATGCATTGGGATAAGCAGTGGTACCCAACAAAAACAGTCAAGGCCGCCATGTGAACTTCCCTGCGCTCCCAAATTGTACGTTCACATTCACCAACAACATTTAGCTTAAACTACAAGGACATTTGAGCTGCAGTAGTGCAGCAGAGAGATGCCTAGCCCATTTAAAGATTTGGTACGGAGGGCTTTGTACCCGGTACGTTTAAATCCAGCTGGCGTGTTGTGTCCCTTGAAAACCTGTGATCACAGTTAATTTCATGCAATGATTTTAAAGATCATGTGCTGACCGCTGACTTTTTCTGTGCCTGTAGATTTATGAAGAGTAAGCACCCGATTTGTCCTCCCCGAGAAGTTAGCCTTGGATCCTCCGTCCCCATCATTTAACTCTCAGAATTTCCCACGGTTAAAATGAATTCGATCTGATGAAATAATGAATAGTCAAATGGTGAACTGTGGGCTGGACATGCTGCAGTACATCTTTGGTTTCATCATCAAATCCTGAAAACGAAGCCGCGAACACTGACGGTGCATGACGCTTGCCATATGTCTTATTCAATTTACTATCTATTGCTACTTCTGTATTGGCTGTGCCAATCAGAAAAGACTCCATTAAGTTAATGGAGTCATGTTGACGGCTTAAGTCGCATGCTTTTGGCTTATGAGTGACCATCAGAAAATTCGTCTATGGTACATCCATGTTATTACATTTAATAGTTCAAAGTGAAATACAAGAAATGATAAGGTCAGTTGCTTGACATAAGGTTGATTAACAAAGGGAGCGTACTGGAAAACATAAGGCCAGCCGGCCCTATATTACCAAATTCTGCATTGACGGTAGTTTTACAAATGGAACCGGATTGGCCGACAAAACCAGAGAACCGATGGTTTGGGTAGTCTGACTACTCAAATGGAACATATTATGCAAAGGAACCAGTCAAAACTCGGTACCATCCAAAATATTATGAAAGCCGCTCTTAATAAGATTTAATTATTGATACATGTAATAATGTCGATATAAAATGATAGAAGATCAGTCCAACTAGATAAAAATATTAAACATAAACCAATAATGTCTATAACTTTTAAATTTTAAAATCACTTGCTCATGCAGCTTAAATCACTTGTTGGAGCAGTGACATCACTACCAGGTGTATCATTAAATTGGACAATCTATATAGACGTGTTCGATCAAATTATCGCACTACCCTAGCCATATAAGGCAAAAGAAAAAAAAAAGTCATCAGGTTGTTTCTTTCAGTATATTGTATTAGATCAATTATGCAACTTTCAGATTTTGACTTCTTTGATTTACCCCAATTAGGGCAAGACTAATTGTCCTCTTTAAACCTAATCTACACGGATAAAATTACCCTTCTTGAGTTAATCCAAATAAAACGAAATTTAACTACCCTATTTTGCAAGGCCAAAATTATTACCCTCGTTAACTTAAACCAGATAAAACATGTTTTTGCAAATGAACCTTTTTGTATAACTTTCCAATATTGTAATTGGATTGCCCTCTTTAATTTATGGTGACAAGGACAATAGCAAACGTGTTATCCCAAACCATATGTTTTCTTTCTTTTAACACTATAAATGCATCTCTTATGACTTCTTCTTCTTCTTCTTCTTCTTCTTCTTCTTCTTCTTCTTCTTCTTCTTCTTCTTCTTCTTCTTCTTCTTCTTCTTCTTCTTCTCTTCTAATAATCTATACATTTAATTTTATCATCATACTTAAAGATTAAACTTTAAATAAAATTGTTAGATATTAAAAAATATAAAGTTTCATATTTAATTATATAATTTTCAATAAGATTAAAATCTCCAACAGATTCAGAACTTTTTTTTTATTGGGTTGAGTGCATATAAACCATAAATATCAAACTACAGACTTGAATATTTATTTCTAATTATCTATATCTTGATCTAAGTATATATATATAAACCTAGAAGCTATGTATGTCGGCCAATTTATATCCTTGGATTCCATAACCATGCTTCATATAACTCTTAGGCTAAATTTTTTATGTGAACTATAATAAAAATAATATGCGTATAATTCATGTACAATACATAAAAAAATATGTGAAACTCTAATACACATTATAAGTTTTCAATATACGGAATTTAATTATACAATACTTATTGCGGATTTGTAATTTCCGGAGTCAAGTTTTGCGCTTTCACTCCCTTTTTTTCCTCAAATCCGATGGTGCGTGCTTATAAAAACGAACAAGAATAGAGAACTTCCTTATAATTCTTTCCTTTTCTTTGATTTCACAAGAAAATCACTAAGAAAATGTGAATAAATAACCTCTTTCTTACTCTCTTATCGATGCATGTGTGTATATATTCAAAAGAGGGACTTAGTTTCTGTACCAAGAGAGAGGGGAAAAGAAAATCTATAGCACACCCATTATTTCACACCCAAGTTACATGCAAAATGATGAGTTGAAGTTGGTTATGGTAACCGGCTTCATCTGTCCCTCTCTATTTAAAATTCAAAATTTGAAACTATTTAATTATTCCTTTAAGTAAACTATTTCCTTTGTTTTCTTCTTCATATTACACAAACATATACTTGCATCTATTATAACACCCCCATTTTTCACTATAAAAAAAATTTCATTTAAAACATTACAAAAGCTAAAAATGCACCTAGAAAAAATGGAATGTTACCACCATACCTAACAAAAGATAAATGTATTCCACCTACCCCATATCAAATAGAAAGCCAAAACAACCAAGACATCTAAACAATAGAGTTCTTGAATAAAAGATTATATAAACAATTGTAAGATTGTTTACATTGAAGGACCTCAACAATCCCTGACTAATTTATTACAAAATACATGTAGATAATAGTACGGGCTACATCAAACCAAGTTAGGGTTTGACAACCAAATTCAAACCACAATCCATTACGAACCCCACAAGATCTCTTTAGATGTCCAAGGTCTTAAGCCCTGACCCAACTTGGATAGGCGATCTACTAACCACTCCCAAAGGCCTACACATGGCCTTCTATTTGTGGGAATGAGTAGGTGATCGAGCAAACAAGTATATCAGTATGTTATGTACTCAATAAGCTAAGTAGCGCCCTCAATTTAAACACAGGTATGTAGATTATATCATACATGGATATAATACATAACATGCATCATGATAGAGCTATATATATAAAGGTAAGAGTATATTAGGACATGTTATCATGCATAATTCAAATAATATAGAATATATTATGCTTGGTTTTACATTTTCATCACATACATATTCACACATGACATAACAGATAAAATCCCACTAGCCCTAGGGTTTATTTCTAATTACTCAATCCTTTAGATTAAACCACGCATTTTACTATTTGTATTTGACACAGGTCAATCATCCAACAAGTAACCCATTTAATAATTAATTAGTCACTTAGGTAAATTGCCAAATGTACAAATAATATTTTATCCTTTTTGGATAGTGATACCATTACTTTCATCTGTATCTAATTATTAACCATTTACTTGGTCATCATTCAAATTTCATCAAACAATTACTTATCGTCTATATGTTATTATCATCAAGTGATGGATTGTGTACCACCCAATGGTCTCACATACTATGGAAGCTTATCCAAATAAGGGATATCACCTAGGTAACCAAATCACTTAGTATTGATACCCCCTAGTATATCATTAGTGTCTAGAGTAGGTAAGCTACTGAGATCTCTCAGGATCATACTCAAAGGCAAATTCTAAAGGGACCAAAAATGCTCAATTGTAGACTAACCCTTGGTAACTAATTAAGGATCGGATAACCCATACCCATACTCAACTCAATTGTCTTTCACTGTATTTGATTAGTATATTATTCATGATAAAGATAAGTCATCACACAAGGCACATACAAAACCAAGTAAGGTAATTTCCATGTTTACTCCATATCAATCCTTTTCTTTCCATTTTTAAACAATGTAGGTTTCTATTTATCCTTGTACCATATTACTCATACCTATCTTATTATTTTATTCAAGCCCATGTTGAGTTTCATTACTCTTTTCTCAATACCATAACTTATCATTAACACTTATCAATACTGCCACTTATCATAAGTGGAATATCCATTTAGCCTTTACATTACTCATAGAGTCTTCTATAAATTATGATCCATTTAATCCTTTCATGAAATCATTAATGCATGGTAAAATCTATATTTTAGCCCATAAATAATCATAGTATAGTCCTAAACATAGCGTCAAAGAATAACTGAACTAAAAGGAAACAAATCATACAAACCAATTTATCGGTCAGGCCTAATAAGTTAATTTGTTGCACCAATCAATCGATCGGTTTATGCTAATGAGTCAATTACTTTCACTCTACTAAACCATGCTTTTCCTCAAGCCGGTAGATTTATTTGGGCAAACCAGTTCGCTATTCATAGACCAATCAATCAGTTCTGCCTAACAAATCAATAGGTTTAAACAAAGAGCAAGGCCAAGGTAGGACTACCTGTCAATGAGTTAGGTCAATCAGTTAATTATTCTAGGAGCCAATCAATCGGTTTACACTATCACAACACAAGTCCATGATTTTTGATAGAATTTTTTTCGGAATTAATCCTTAACCACTTGAGAACATGTATCAACATAGTCTAACACATTTTAAAATAGATTAACTTGCAAATCTCAATATTAAATCACCATATCCTATTTCTGTCAAATTTCATGCATTTTGCTCAAGTACATAGTCTATCTAGCTAAATCACTTATGAAGGCTATATACATTCATGCCAACATGTAGAATCAACTTAAAGGAACTCATTACATAAAATAATACTCATTAATCATTTTAGAAGCAAGAACTACTTATTTGATGTTGGAAAAATCCTTTTTAAACTATAAACTCTAGCTATAAAATTCTAAGCTTTTAATATCTTAAGATCATAAATCTTAAACTCATAAAATTGCACTTTATTAATTTTTGAAGTTAAAACACAAGGAAAAGAAATAACATACAAACTTAAAGCAAAACTAGGACATATTTAGTTGAACCACTCAATATTTTTTCCAAAATTTAACTCATCCTTGCTTACTAATTAAAATAAGCGAAAGCTGAAGACAAGATCAGAAGAGTGTAAGAAAATTGATTGCAAGGATCAAAGTGTAGAAAGAGGGAACGTGAATATAAAGACTTAGAGATTTTGGTGGCTAAAAAAAAAGGTGCATAAAAGGGATTATTGGAGCTATTTATAGCCAACCAATCAAGAGGGATAATAGAGGTTTCAAGAATCAACTCAAAACCATACAAATTACCGTTTGAATTTGAGATAAACGGACTGATTTTATCCAAGATACATTGACTTATTCTCTAGAGCTCAAATGGTGTTTCTAGCTAATGTAGCTTAATTTGGCCACAATTAGAAGATATAAGAGAAGTAGTGGAATGTCAGCGTGGAAGGAATCTTCTAGCTTCTGAAAACCATGCCTGAGATAGAAGCATTAATCTCATCAACGTACAGAGGAGAGAGGTGGAAGAAGAAAAGGCTAATGTCATCTCTCCCCTTTAATTATCCCAGTCGACTTCTAGATCTATCTGATAAAATATTTTGGGATAAATGCATCATGAAAGTGGTTAGTAATGTCTTAGGAATAATTTGGTATAGGTTCTTAAGGTTCCATTTTAATATAAGAGATTTTTTAGAAAATCAAGTTATAAAAATATGTCTACCTTGACAAATTGGTCAATCAATTTGGACCTAACAATCGATCAGGTCCCCCATGTAGTAAATATGTTTAGTCAAAGAAAACCATTTTGCTAAAACTACAAACTAGTAAATCGGTTCACGAAACCAGACGATCTACTTGCTAGAAAAACTCAATAAACTCCATTTTCAACATAATTTCAAATCAAAATTTGTCTTAAAAACCAAATTATAGTATTAAATCAATATCAAATGTCTATAAATTGGAAACATTCTCATTCAACCTTGTAAAAAAAATGGGGTATTACATCTATACCAATTTAATTCCAATTCTACCATAAAAAATTAGATAGTGAGATATGAGGTTAGGATTAATTACTAACATGTTACAATGTAATATAAACTCTATGGCCAAACTTTATATCTAATTTAATATGGACCACACTAATAGTTAATATATGCATAAAATATAAAATACTTTGCTAATAAAATAATAACAATAATTTTGTGAAACAAAATATATATGAATATTCTCCCACTTGGTCCATATAAATTAGATTCTCAACATGGTCTCTTTATGTTAGTGCAAACTGAAAGATGAAACTGATACATGGATCACTACGATAAGCTTTTGATTTTTCAAAATTTATTTTCCATGTATCAAAATATACTAATTTCACCCATAAATTTAACTTTAAGAATAACTCAATGTTTATTCAAGGTCCTTCACTTAATGTGTTATTTCTCAATAAACCATATGTATACAAACCAAATAAGAAGTAAACAAAGATTTATTTAAAACATCATTATATATCATAACAAAGCAATCACATAGTGGGTCTAATACCCATTTTACACATATAATCCTTAAATTTTTTTGGTGGAATGCCCTAAATTTAAAGATAAGCTAACATATAATCAATGCGTATATGTTCCAAGACCACTTCTCCTTTTGAAACACATGCCTTTATCTTCAAGTACTTAATATTCATATCCTTGACATAGCTACCACTTATATTATTTCTTGAGATAAAGACTACAACTAAATTATCATACTTAAGCATCAATGGTTTAGAAATAAAACTCACTATTCTTAGACATGATATGAAATTTATTACTCACACACCATGTTTTGTAGCTTCAAATGATGAGATTAGTTATTCTTCCATTGCAGAGTTGACTATGCAATCTTAATTTTTTACTTTTCTCAAATATTTCTTTGTTGGCTAGTAGGAAAATGAATCGAGAAGTAGACTTGTGTGAATTTACACAACAACCAAAGTCAGCATCCAAATAGCCTACTACCTTTAAATCCTTAACATAATGATACATGAGCCTTTAGTCCTTCCCTTTAGATACCTCATAACTTTTTTTGCAGCATTCCAGTGGTCAACACCTAGATTACTCAAATAATGTCCCAATACCTTAATGGCATATGTAATGTCATGTATTATCCAAACCTAAGCATACATAATCTTCCTATTATATAAGTATATGGGATATTCATTATCCAATCTCTATCTAATTCATTCTTACAACATTAACTTAACTGTAATTTATCACCCTTGACGAGCCACACTTGGTATACAATATACCATCATCTATGTTTCCAACACCTTATTGATATATGCTTTTCTATAAATTGATAATATCCCTCGGGATCTATCTTGATGAACTTAATGCTAAGGACATAAAATGCATCACCCATATCATTCATATTAAATTTGTACAAAAGATATTGTTTCACCTTATATAGCATCCCTTTGTCATTGCATGCAATTAGAATGTCATCTACATATAAAATAAAGAAAAAAACCTTGCTCCCACTGACTTTTATGTATATACATTGAATTATGGCATTCTCTTCAAACACAAATGAGTAAATAACACCATATAACTTTAGATACCATTATTAGAAAGCTTATTTCAATCCATATATGGACTTCATAAACTTGCATATAAGATTGTTGTCTTTATGAGAGGATGACCCTTCAAGTTGTTTCATGTATACTGCCTCCTCAAGCTCACTATTTAAAATTGTTGTTTTTACATCAATTTGTTGTAGTTTAATATCAAAACAGGATACTAATGATATAAGTATAACCATGCATAGAGAATACTTAGTGGACATAGCAAAGAAAGTCTCTTGATAGTCTTCTCCCTCTCACTGGATGAACTCCTTAGCAACTATTCTAGTATTATACCTATCAATATTTCCTTATGGGACTCTTTTAGTATTAAAGACCTACTTACAACTAATATATTTAGCCCTATCAACTAATGGTAAAAGGTTCCATACTTTTATTGAATTTCATGGAATTCATCTATTCCTTTATGGAATCATATCATAACTCATATTTTGATCTATTTGTAGCATGTGAAAAACTTTCAGGGTCATCATAGCATAAATGTTATAATCAGATTATGGTAAATACATATAATAATCATTAGCTATAGATGACCTTCTTTTTATAGTAGATCTTCTTAAAGTTGGCCTAACATCCTTTGGAGGACCTTGCTCAATAGATAATTATTCAGTAATTTTAGGAAGTTCTTGAACAACCTTATCTACAATATTTATGTCAGCATCTTTTGGAGCCTTATTGACTTGTCATTCAACCATGATTGGAACTAGAATGAGTAGGTTTAGGAACAAGATTCCTGATCTGATCACTCTCACTAATTACGTCATGTTCAAGAAATTTAGCATTTATTGAATCTACAAATCTAGTGCTAGGTGATGCAAAATAAGAGCTATAACCCATAGAATTTTCAACATATCAAATAAAATATCCATTTATGGTCCTTGGGTATATGTTTTGTTCTTATATATTATAGATTCTCACTTACATAGCAAAATAAGACCTACAACCCCAAACTCTCATATGTTTTAAGCTTGGAATCTAACCCTTGAAAAGCTTAAATGGTTTCTTTGACACCACTTTAGTTGGAAATTGGTGTAAAAAATATACTACCGTCTTAAGTGCTTTATTCCACAAGGATCTAGAAATATTGAATTTGCTAAGCATACTTCGCACCATATCTAATGATATTCTATTTCTTCTCTCAACTACACCATTCTAGTATGGTGAACCCATCATAGTCAAATAGACAGCTATCCTATTCTCTTAAAGAATCTTCTTAAATGTACCAAGCACTTGTCCAGCCTCAGTGTGCCTACCAAAGCACTCTCCACCTCTATCAGACCTCATAATTTTGATTTTCTTTTCACATAGTGTCTCTACCTTCATTATTGAACACTCTAAAAGTATCTAAAACTTCATACTTATTGTTTAAAAGTTAGTAAAATGAGATACATGTGCTATGAATAGTCATAATTAAATGAGATAAAGTATCTCTGATTGTGTAAGTCTATATCAGGATTACATATATCTATATATATAATCTCAAGTAGTTGAAAACTTCTATTGCCACCACTTTTAGACTTGATCATTTTTTTCTTTCTAGACAAGTTATACAAGTTTAAAAGTTAGTAAAATTTAGAGCATCAAGTACTCCATCATTCACCAATCTCCTTGGTCTCTTGATGGACATGTGATCTAATCCGTCATGCCAAAGCATTAATGAGTCCTCATTCATAACACATCTTTTTGAAACAATTTTTAAATTCATTAAAATATTTGTATCATCATGCATTAAATCAATGGAGTAAATACCTCTAGATAATATACCATACACACAATTTTCTTCATAAAGAAAACTAACTAAATTGTTTTTGAAAAAAAAAGAGCATCCAAATAGTACAATCATGAAATAGAAAATAAATTTCTACTAAAACTTAAAACATAAAATATCTTGTCTAGAATTAATACATGACTGCTAGAGAGAAAAAGTCTACATGAGCCTATTCCTTAAACTTCTAAACGTATCTTGTTACTGATAAAGATACTTCATTCATTGCCCATTGATTTCCTCATATTTTCCATAACCTTAAGGAATTTCAAACATAGACCTTTGAAAAAGAATCAAACTACAAAGTTCTATGATTTGTATCTATTTTATGCGATTTAAAATATATCAAAGTAGTTACATTACCTTTCTTCATAAGCCATGCTTTATACTTAGCACAATCCTTCTTCATATGTCCCTTCTCCTTATAGAAAAAACATTCATATTTCTTCTTTATCTTACCATAGGGTGGGATCTTGCCTCTATCCTTTTGGCTTGCTCTTCTTTTACTTTCTTTACCCTTGGTTGTCATCATCATAGTCATCCTATGATCCATCAAAATTCTTTCCTTCTCTTGTACATACATGTTCATGAGTTCACTAATCGATCATTTCTCCCTTTATATGTGGTAGGTCACTTTGAATGGCGTATATTTCTTTTGGGAGTGTATTTGAGATGAAATGAACAAGAGAAGCATCAAACATGTCAACCTGTATAGACTTTTGCAATGTTGCAAAATCCCTCATCATGATATGCTCATGCACACCCTTGATAGAAGTGAGCTTCATGGATGAAAACTTCATTATTAATGTACTAGCTAAGGCCTTTTCAGATTGGATGAGTTGTTCATCTATGGATATTAGCAATTTATTGACATCTTGATGGTAATCAACTAATCTTTTGATGGAAGAAGAAATATTAATCTTTATATACATGAATCTAATGAGATTGGCTTTCATTCATCATTCATATGGTGCCTTTTCCTAAACAATGCTTTCCTTAGTTATCACAGGCTTTCGATACTCAATAGCCTCATCCATATCACAGCAATTAAGCTTTAGGAGAATCCTCTCCATCTAAAAGTTACAGTTATCCCTTTCAACTCAAGGATCTCAATATTAGGATTAGACATCAAATATAATCCAAGACCATTTACTACAAAATTTAAATATATATATATTCTTATGATCAATTTGAAACCAAAAACACTTATATACATGCTCTACCAATGTGCAACATGTCAGAACTCAACTTATATGATACATAAGACAATAAAAATGCTTGTGGAATAAGTATTTAATTCATATAGAATCGTGCTTCTTCATATTAAAACTATTAATTCGTCTCATAACTCTCAATCCCTATGGGCATGTTGAGAATCATGTCTCAACATTGTTATCCGATATACTTTGCATATGATAATAAATAGTTTTGTGGGAATGTACCCATTATATATGCATAATACATTACAAATAGCATCATGTAATTTAGATTCGATCAAGTAAAAAATAGTGCACAATTACCCATGATTCGAATTAGGGTGGGTAAGTCCTAATCATTTTAATCATGCTAATCACTTATGATATATGATTTATCTAATAAAACTTCTCCAAACATGGCCTTAATATGCATGGGAAGAGTACCATAAGAGAAGGAATGGAAATCAAAAATGAAAATAAAAAACATGGGGCATCAATTTTTATAAAACATGCTCATGTTTTTTCTTAAATTCAAAGATTATCGAAAGCTATATAAAAAACATGACCCCCCATTTTATAAAACACGATCCATGTTTTTTATTAGAAACTCAGGTCAAGTGTAAGAAATGAAACATGATCCTCTTCTGTTAAGAAACACAGACCGTGTTTCTTCTCTACAAAGATAAATTTCACAATGTACAGAAACTTAAGCATAAGTTCATACAAATATTGATTATTCTAAACCTCATTAAACAAAATAGAGGGTCTTAGTGCTCTGATACCAAATGTTAGGCTACACTTATGACATGAATTATAGTCAAAATAATGTGTATAATTCATGCACAATCCATACAAAAATGTGTGAAACCCTAAAACACATTATAAGCATTCAATATGCAGAATTTAATTATACAATGCTTATTATGGACCTTTAGAAGTGTACCTCTATCCACTATTCGGATTAATTGCACTAAATTTACAATTTGTAATTTTTAGAGTCGAGTTTCATGCTTCCACTCTATTTTTCCTCAAACTTCATTGTGCGTGCTTATAATGACGAACAAGAAGAGTAACTTTCCTAAAATTCCTTCATTTTCTTTGATTTGACACAGAAATTACTAAGAAAAAGGTGAAGAAATTGCCTCTTCCTTACACTCTAATTGATGTATGTGTGTGTATACTCAAGAGAGACTTAGTTTTTGTAGGAAGAGATAGGAGAAAATAAAATCTACCACACACCCAATATTGCAATCCTAAGTTACATGCAAAATGATGTATGTGTGTGTATACTCAAGGGAGACTTAGTTGAATTTGAAATAATTTAATTATTCATTTACTTATATTATTTCCTTTATTTTCTTCTTTATGTGATACATACATATATTTGCATCCATACTAACTTAATTTTAATTCTACCATCAAGAATTAGATTGAGACATATGAGGTTAGGCTTAAATACTAACATGTGAACATGTAATATGAATTTATGGCCAAACTGTATATCTAATCTAATATGTACCATATTAAGGGTTAATATATACATAAAATATAAACTACTTTACTTATAAAATAATAATAATAATTTTATAAAATAAAATATATATTAATAATAAATTACGTTCAAAACTCAACATTATAGCTTCATCTGTTCACCAGCAAAATCATTCCACTATAACACAACCTCAACGTTGTTGTAATACATCATGCACCATTATAACCACAGACGGCAACGCACAATAACAACATCTTCCTAAAGCTAAAAGGTATATGAAACAAATGATAATTTTTTTATAACAACCAATGATGAATTTTATACTTTATTGCTCCTTAACTTTCACATCAACCTAATGTTATTGTGAAATAGGTTTTGGGGAGTAATTCTTTGTTTGGTCTAACAAATTCAAACTTTAAGAAGTCACTTATCTATAAATCATATGACACATACATCAAGTAGAAGATGATACCCTTTGTCAATCAGCTATTATATTGGAATCCTCTTAGGAAATAAAATGGTAAAAGAAAAAAGGGACAATTTTTGAGGTATAAGCTATATTATGCATAACCATAGTGAGATTGATCATTTTTTTATATTTATAAGGGGTCTGTAAAGTCAAGTACGAATCACCATATAGTTGCTAACATGGTATAAGTAATATAATATTGAGAGGTGGGGAAAAGGGATTCAAATGTGGGATCTCTAGTACCTAGGATTCGGTCTTTACTTATAGAACAAAACTCATCTATTAAATACTATGGTAAATTATTTTATCAAAGGTTATTATCCATCCCTAAAAAACTATTATTTTTTACTTTTAATATTTCTTTTTTTAGTGATAGTTTTTAACAATCTCTAAAATATGTTACTGATGGTTTTTAATCATTTCTACTTCTACTCTTCAAGAATGATATTGACAACTTATAACTGTCCATAAGTCAAATATGCACCATAAATTAAATATCTCTTGTATATTTCACATTAACAACCTGCAAGATATACATTAATATTAACCTAGAATAATTTACATCTAACTTTTTAATAATAACATGCATCTGGTAATTCATAAACCTACATCAATAATATTTAATTAAAAGTTACTAATATTTTTTAACAATGTCCAAAATGACAAAGTAGCTACGTCAGTTTTTAGACTATTTTTGTCCAAAATGTACATATACATCATTTTACAACCTATGATCATCCATTAAAAAAATGGTATTTGGATCCAAAAAAGTTAGCATTTTCCTCCACTATATATATAGGCCTAGTTTGATCTATATATGTCTGAGTCTCCCATGTCGTTTCTTGAAACACTTCACTGTAGCATATAAATATATATATATAGTTAAATAATATTATAAATAAATATAATCTAAATTTCAGCTACATGACTCTTAATAGAACTAATTTATCTTATATTCACAAAAGAAGCAATTTACATATTGTTTGAAAAATTCTAAAGTTACCAAAGAGTGAAGTTGTCTCCATTTCAATAAAATTGAAGACAAGGAAACTCTATTAGTGTCATGTTTTGATATTGTATTTTGTACATATAAAAGATAGACTATGATCATTTAATGCGGTGTAAGGTATATAATTTCACCCTCATTGATCACTTTAGAGAGAATAGAGGATAGTGCCAAGTGAAATCCTTAATATGTGGTCATGCCATGTATTATATCATCTGTGTGTTTCCCATATCCCTCACTCATTCATGCATGCACCATACACATGCTTTTCCCATGTTTTTGTGGGGCTGCACCTGATAATATATTTTAAGATAAAACTAGTGGCAACTTATTCAAGAAAATATCTCTAAGTGAAAAGTAATGCTCATTGTCGTATGACACTTCAATGATGAAATTAATTAAAAAGACATTCCTGGATTTTAGAATCATTAAGTTTAGCTTTGAGTTGATATTGAGATTAAGCCTTGAACTGTATTTTCTTCTTTTAGAAATGTAACTCAATTAGTGTTGTGGTAAAGGATGAACCAAAACAAAATATGGTGGGGAATGAGCCTGAGCTCCCTTTCTCTTAAGCATGCTACATATTCTTTATCACTTAAAAGTCCTTACCTAATAGTAGCTAATCAAATGTAATTATCTTGCTCATACTCTTTAGGTATAAATTTCCTTCTCAAATGTTTCTTAAGCTTATCCAAAAATTTGATTTTAGATTTACCCTCTCTTAGCCTAGTTCTCTTCAAGTTATGATACCATATCCTAGAAAAATTCTTGAACTTAAGAGTAGATAATTTATAATTTTTTTCATCATGATAATCCTTGAATTAAAAAATAACCCCTACCTCAATTAACCACTCAATAAATAATTCAAATTTAATTTTACAATCAAAATTAGTAAGATCAAGTATGATACCGTTATCTTCTTTATGATGATGCCTTAATCGATAACCACTCCCTTGTGATCCTTCTTCATATTTTACTAATGCATTAAAATATCTTCCTCTTCTTGAGTTGATTGAATTTTCAGCACTTCCCATTAGAGATCTCAAAATAACACCATTTGTTCTTACAAATTTTGCACCGAATCTTACTAGGTAAATCATGACCTTGTCCTTTGTAATTCAACTTACATAGTAATAAGTTATTGAATTTGAGCATTGGTTATAACTAAATTGATTGAGATATTTTGGATTACCTTAAAATAGTCTTGAATATTCGGTTCTCCATCCATATTAATCAACTTGCCAATACACTTAACAAAAGATTAGTAAATCCTTAGGGTTCTGTTGGAACCTGAATAACTCAAAAAAGTTTCTTTTAGTTTTGAGTTGGTTGTGCAAGAAAATTTTCATCCAAATGAATCAAACTCATATCAAGAAATCAATATTTCCACACACACAAATGAGTCAAGACACTTTATACATTTCTTGTTAAGTTCTTTATATAGAATTTAATAAAAAAATAAACAAAAATCATTTAACATCTTCCAACAATTTTTTTATTTACTCTATGTTCTAACATGTAATATAACTATTTATATTCTAAACATTAATCTATATGTATTAGATATATGTTGTTCACAAAAAATTGATCCAAGTGATGGGCTATACAAAAATCATACTTAAAGACGCAAAGACACACAGATGACACCATTATTAAATACTCAAATGTTAATTAGAGTTAAAGGGTTATTCAATTTTCATGCAATTTAAACAATCGTCAATGGTGTTTATTCTTCATGAAAAAATATTTTAATCATGTAAAATAATATGAAAACTATTCCATTTTAAAATCAATTAAACATAATTACCACCCACACACGGTTTCTCCCTCAACTTGCTCGACAAATTACATGCAATCACATATGTTTTATTTTGGTTCTTTGCATGTAATCGCTCACAATTCAATTCAAGATCATGATATCACATATTTTTATCACATGTTTGACCATATAATATCATTAAAATAGATGAAATAATTCAAGAAAAGTAATCAAGATTCAAAGAAACAAAGCAAGAATCATCAAGATCCTCAATCCTAAGTAAAGTAAATGTGTTTGGCTGTTTCTAGTTCAAAGACACGCCTTCCTCCAAATTGTGTCAAACCAAGCCTATGATTTGATACCACCAATTGATGTGAAAGATAATGGATGAAGTATCTTTCAAAATATAGGATCTTCTCAAAATTAGAAAGAATTTTAAAGTTGCGGATATTTTCAATTCAACGTACATTTTGAAGCTCTTGATCTTCTCAAAGATCAAATGATTTATAAAGATAAAACAATAATTTTTCTATAGAACAACTTCTAAACTCACTCAAGATTAATCTCACTTGAATAGGAAGGAAAGAAGATCAAAGCTCCAAGAGTTTTCATCAATTCTCCTCTTCTATCGAATGTATAAGTATGTATATAGATATATATGGATGAGCTTAACCTCTATTAATTAAGCCCAAATCAACTAGCCTAATAAATAAAATTTTAAACAAAAACATATATGTATGGTATTTATAAAGATTTACAATTATAATGAAAATATATTACAAAGATTACATAAAATAACAAAGATATATAAAACCTAATCATGATAATACATTGAACAATCAAGTTATAAAGATTCATGTCTTATACCTTTGTAACCCTTGCATTATCATTGTTTTGTACAATAGATATCATGAGTGAAGTCTTCTTCTTAAAAACATATATAATACTTAGAAGAATAACTTAAGGAAATATTATTAGGATTATTATGAAGGTATTAAAGACTCTCAAGAAAAATTGATATCATCTCAAAATATGCTAACTATTTCCCTTCAACATGAGAAAAATGAGATGGAGATGCTCCTACATTATGTTCTCTACTCATGATATTCTACCCCTAATCTATCCCTTCCTCTAACTCTATTATGTTTTACTTTTAAGGAATATAGGATTAGAATAATGAGAATATTAAGATCTTAAATCCTTTCCTTGGTGTTCGTATTTAGTAGAAATTGAGTTTTCTAATTTCCTAACCTCTTATTGTGTTTATGTTTTAAATTTTTTTAAGAATTTTTATTGATTTTTAACCACTTCTTTTAAATGTGTTTAAGGGTGGAGCATTCTCAGCTAGGGTTCTCATTATTTTGTGACATTTTTGGCTAAACAATGTTGGAGATAAGTAATTATTGTCTTTTCGTGTGGAGTGGGTGAGCATGTGGATTAGTTTAGGCTTTTATAATTTTGATTTTTTATAAGTATGTGTGATAATAGTAGTTTCCTTTGTGAACCATGCCTTTAGTTATATTAGAAAAAAAGTATGAGTTTGTGTATGTAGCTTGTTGATTAATCAAAAATACAACAAGATTAAGTTGTTAAGTATGATTAATCATAGCTTGATATGTGTTCAATGATATGAATGTAGTATGGATGATATTTTAGGACTAAATTTTGTGTGAAAATATATTTACCAAATATTTTATGCTAACAAATCAACTAACTTGATCAAACCAATTAGCTAGTGTCTCGAATGATAAAGTAGTTAGTTAAATTGATTAACTAGTTTTTCTTTGGTATTACTTAGTTAGATCTCATCTTGATCCCATTAACTTATTTAGATGAACTTAATAACTATATCCTATAATAGTGGATTGGTAAGGAAAACCTATCAACTAGTTTCAATGGGGATGTTAGGATTTGGCCATGCCAAATTGATTAATTGGTCTACAGAATGGATTGACATATTTCAACTAGAAATTTTTTTTTTTGCTACTTTTCAATCCTATAAGGGTTGGGAAATTACTATTATGTCATGATATAATTATTTATTGTTAGAACTCCATAATTTGGATTGAAATAATGATGGATTAAATTGGTTAAGTAATGATGATACCTTTCTAATGTCGTAATTGGAAATACTAAGTATTATGAGATAGTTATGTGATGATATTTTGTTGGATGACAACATGACTATTTAACGTTATATATGGTTATAACACCCATTTTTTAATCAGATTATTTTTGTATTTCTACTTCTGTAAATATTTGTTATAGATGTATTTTGTCTTTGCTGATTTTATTTTCATGTGTTTTGTTATTAGTTTTTTAGCTACTAGTGTGTCTTATTGTTTTGTTTTTAGGTAAATAATAAGGGTATTAATGGAAGCTAGTTTTTTTTATGTGTTTCTTATATTTTTTCTATTTTTTGTTTTATATTAAGCTAACTAAATTCCCTACTAAAATGTAAAAATCAAATAATAGCTTGTTAAAACTTTGTTGTATTATGTTGTATTTATTTTCCTAGGCATGTATTTTTATTTATTCACCTAAATATGCTATAATATAATTATGTATCCTAAGCATATAAATTATTCATAATATTAAGTGCTCGAAAGCATGCTCTAATAGGTTAATGTTGTAAGTTGATTATGTATGATGAATGATGATGTTGATCTTGATGTATAACAAAATATAATGAGCATATTTTTGTTAAATTTTTCATGATTATTATTATTATTCATATAGCGTAGGGCTAGACTTTTCTATTAATAACACAATGTTTTTATTATTCCATTATATATTTCTAGCATGTATTTTGTTATTTTGAGTATGAGAGCATGTGATTTATGATATGTTAGACATGCATGCTAGGGTTTTGCATGCTTACTCATGTATAGGGGTAAAATAGTCTTTTGTCATGCCTTTAAATTTACCTACATGCTAAAATAAGGTTATCATGACTTTAATGGTTATATTTTAGACTTTTATGATAAACAATTAATTAAAATAAGGTTATCATTTAAAATGGATAACATCATATAATTTGATTTTTAAGGACATTTTAATTATTTATGTCATAATGTGCTTAAGTGTGAATAATTGGACATAGAATGGCTTTAGTAGGTAAAAGAGGTTAAAATTAGTGTTTAATTTGACCATGGGTTAAATATTAACCTTTTTAATAATTAAAATTTTGGAAAATGGTTAAATATCGGAATTAGAATTGTTTGTGTATTATATGATATTCGTGATCACAAAATAAAATAATAATATTTAATGTGAATGACCCTAAGATTTAAAATAATGAATCTGTATCCGTAGCAACCTTAATTGCATGGTTTAATTCATGGTTTTGTTTAGATTTTTTTGATGTGTCAAAGTCCAATAGCCCATCCATATATCTTAATCTACTTAATTCTTTTGATTTCTTAGATGATATGTATAATTATGGGATAGGTGTCCTAGTCTATACGATATTATCCTTATTTTTTGTGCTAGAGCAACCAAGATACTGAGTGTCTTTTGGTTAATTATCAATAATATTTTATGTTACCTTTGTGTGCAGGCATGATCGAATTACCATAGTATCTTTTTGTTGACATTATCTTTCCCCATGTAAATAATATGGAGGTAATAAAGTATTATTTGGTTTTTAGATTTAATTAAATTTGTGGTTGCTAGTTACCTTAGTGCCCTATCTTTTTTCATTAGTTGCCTTCATGCCCTACATTTTGATGGCATTTTCCTTTTTCTAGTAATTATTATTTGGTTGGAATTAGTTAGAATATAAGTTTACCACAATAGAGTCTCTTAAAAAAACTTGTAGTAATCACCTTTTTTCTTAATTTGAAGAGTTTGTATTAATAATTATGTATAATTTGTTTCATGATATATATATATATATATATATCAACTTATAATTATCTCCCAAGTATGGCCTTAGCACCCCTTACCTAAAACGTCACTTGTCTTGGAGCACGCTCCTATACCACTTGAGGACTTTGGTTGGGCTCACCTACTATGGGAAAAATACTAGGATTAGGTTTTCTCATAAGAATGCTATCATTTCTAACTTATCCCTAGACCTTATTTTTAATTAAAAATTATTATATTAGAATTGACTCTACCAAATACTAGTAGAATATTAATAATAAAACTAAGGCAGTTCAAAATAAAAAGGTGATGTAAGGGTTTCTTCCCTTCACCAAAATAATATGAGTAAAGATAATAATAATAATAAGAATAATAATAATAATAATAATAATAATAATAATATATAAGCTTTAAAATTTAAAGTGGGGTTTCGACCCTACTTATAACTAATGACCTAGTATTTATTAATATTAACAATAAAATTAATAACTTATATAATGATATTGAAATAATAAAGATAATGATAATATTATTATTAATGGTTATAAGAACAATAGGAATAATAATACTAAAATACATAAGTGTGAATGTTAATACAAAATTAGGGCCTAAGATTTTCCAGAATAATTAATAAAATGTTAATAATAGTTATTCTAATAATTATAATATTAATAATAATAAGAAAAATGATAATAATCACATAATAATTCTATTAATATCTTAAAATTCGGAACTAACAATAGAACTATTTTATTAGCATTCTCCACCCTGCAAGTACAACTCTGCATAAATTTTATATCAAATAATAATAATATTAATAGCAAGGAAATTATTATTATATTTGAATAGTTACCAATAAATAAAATAAAAATGGAATAATTTACAATAAATAGTAAATAATGTCTAAGGAGGTCTAGGATTTCACCTTGAGTCGGCAGGAATGGGCGGCATCGACGGTGGTTCACGGAGGTGGCCGGAAAAATGATCTAAAAGGAAAAAGATGAAGAAAATGAGAGAAGGAGCAGGGGAAAAATTAAAATAAGGTTTTGATTCGGTAGAGGAGGATTAGAGGGAGTTTTTGGGTTGTTCATAGGGCAGTAAAAGTAACGGAAACGGCGGAGGACGGCGGCTTAAGGTTTTCTGGGTGAAAATTCTGACGAGGTGAGAAGCAAACTTGGCACGACTATAGAGGCGTACACAGGAGGAATCGAAGGTTAAAAATGTTTTATTTATCTAAAGAAAATTTTGGGGAAGAAATTGGAATGCTTCAGTGGCGTGGAGGTTGAATATAAGCAGCAGGGGAAGCGTCTGAAGTCATGGTGGCGACCAGCCCCTGCTTAGGGTTTTCGGGGGAGAAAACTCAAAAAACTCCTACAACTAGGCTATTTATAGATAGTGAATGGTATAATAGGGTGTTGAAGCTCGACAGGGAGGTAATAAGTGCAAGAATTTAGGTGGCCGGTGGCAGTAATTGATCGGCCATCGTTTGGGTTGCTTCGAATTTTTGTGAGGCTAAGGAGAAGAAACGAGCGAGATTCAACGCCTAATAATTATGCCAAATTACTCCTGGAGTTAAGAGGAAGACAATGAGGCAAGAAACGACCGGTATGAATCACCGTAGCCGAAGAGGCCATTGATGGGGTCGAAGGTTTCGTTGCAGCGTCGGGGGAAGACGGAGGAAAAAGGAAGAACAAAGAAGATGAGCCGGTCGGCCGAGGAAGGAAAAGAAAAGGGGAGAACCGGGTGGGTCGCGCGCCGGTTAAGCCCTCACTTAACGAGACGCAGCGTCTCGACATACAATCGCCCAAAACGCCACGTCTGGGCGCACACAGGGAGAAGGCCAGTGCCGCTGGGCTGCGAGAGAAGAAAGGAAGAAAAAGGAAAGAGGATTGGGCCACGCCTGGCCCAATCGGCGGAAAAAAAAAGAGGAAGAAAGAAAAGAAAGAAAAGGAGAAAAGAAAAAGAAAGAGGAAAAAGGAAAAAGGAAGAAAATAAGGTTTTGGGTTTAAATAAATTAATTAGAATATTTTGGGTATTTAATATAAAATATTTATTTAACAAAAAAAATATTAAATTCCCTTTTTAGGCTAGTTTCGGGTTTTTAAAATATTTTCCATAAATTCCATTTTAATTAGCAAAACCCCTAATTTTCTTCCATTAAAATATTTATAAAACTAATATTAATTTGGAACTATTTTGTCCTCCTTATTTTAAATAAAATAATTTATTTTGTTAATTTCTAAATTAAAATCCTTAACTAGCTAAAATATGCAAATTTCTCCTAAAAAAAATAGTTATAAGTTTCTTCTTAATTTGTCCTAATTAATTTCCTTTTATTTTAATTAAATAATTTATATTTAATTAATTATCAAAATAAATTTTGATTTAAATATACTATCTAAAATTAGAACTTTTTGGGGCATTTCATTACTATCCCCTTAAAAACAGACTTTGCCCCCGAAGTCTCCTGCGGTTATCCTAAGAAAAGGCTAGGAAACTCTAAGAATCTGGAACAACAATACTAAACTTAAATCAACTACCCCCTTAGGGACAAACCAAATAAAAAAAAATATCTAACCTTCCACAAAAAGCTCCGGGTATGCTTCTCGCATCTCTTTTTCTGCCTCCTAAGAAGATTCTTCGGCTCCATGGTGACTCCATAAGATCTTAACTAGAGGCACCGAACTTGTACGAGTCTTCCTCAACTTAGTGTCGAGAATCCTCACTGGTCGTTCCTTGTAAGTCATCGAATCATCCAGTTCAACCTCATCTGGTTGAATTACGTGCGATGGATTGGCAACATACTTCCTTAGCTGAGAAATGTGGAACACATTATGCACTCGTGCCAACTCTGGAGGAAGAGCCAATCTGTAGGCAACTTTGCCCACTCGCTCTAATATCTCATAGGGACCGATATATCTTGGGCTCAATTTACCCTTCCTTCCGAACCTCTGCACCCCTTTCGTAGGTGAAACCCTTAATAACACCTTGTCTCCAGGTTCAAATTCTCCATCTCTACGCCTCTGATCGACATAACTCTTTTGTCTGCTTTGAGCTTCTTTCATCCGATCCTGGATTTGTCTGACCTGACGAGTCATATCCTCTATTAATTCTGGTCCCAATACGATCGTCTCACTAATGTCGCTCCAACACAAGGGCGTCCTGCACTTCCGTCCATACAATGCTTCGAAGAGAGCCATCCCAATACTGGCATGATAACTGTTATTATATGAAAACTCCACCAGATGCAAGCGTTCCTCCCAACCTCCCTGGAAATCCAACACGCACGCTCTCAACATATCCTCCAAGGTCTGAATGGTCCGCTCTGTCTGCTCGTCTGTGGCAGGATGAAAAGCTCTGCTCATCTTCAGTTTGGTACCTAGAACTTCTTGTAACTTTTGCCAAAAGTGAGATAAGAACCTCGAATCTCGATCGGAAACAATATCCTTAGGGACCCCGTGACGGCTGACCACAAATTTCATATATGTGATGGCTAACTGCTCCATACTCCAGGTGGACTTCATAGGAATGAATATGGCTGACTTGGTCAATCTATCAACAATAACCCAGATGGTATCACAACCACTTCGGGTCCTTGGTAATCCACTCACAAAGTCCATAGAAATGGAGTCCCATTTCCACCCCCGGCACCTCCAAAGACTGAAGTAAACCCGCTGGTCTTCGATGTTCGATTTTAACCTTCTGACACACAAGACACCGAGACACAAACTCAGCTACCTCTCTTTTCATTCATGGCCACCAATACACCTTTTTGAGATCCTTGTATAACTTTTATCCCCCTAGGTGAACCGAATAGGGAGTCTGATGCCCCTCCTCCATAATACGATGCTTAAGGTCTGGACATCTTTGGGGCACACACCAACGACCCTTGAATCGAATACTACCGTCCTCATGGACTCTGAACCCCTCGGCTTTGCCTTCCTGCATCTTCTGTCGAATCCTTTCCAACTTGAAATCTCCAACCTGGCCGGCTCGGATCTCTTCCTATATAGTCAGAGTGAGCGTCAAGGAATTCATATGAGTTTCGAGATCTCGCTGCTGAATCATCTCAATCTCTAGGTCTGCTAACTCCTTTATTGTCTGATCAGCAATCACACGACATGGCGTAGAATGTGCAGTCTTCCTACTGAGAGCATCAGCAACCACATTGGCCTTACCCTCATGGTAGGTCAACTCAATGTCATAATCCTTTATCAGCTCCAACCATCTTCTCTGCCTCAGGTTGAGCTCCTTTTGTGTGAAGATATATTTAAGACTCTTGTGATCTGTAAAGAATTTACACTTCACCCTGTAGAGATAATGCCTCAAAATCTTCAAAGCGAACACGACAGCAACTAACTCAAGATCATGCGCGGGATAATTCTGCTCATGTTTCTTCAACTGTCGTGAGGCATAAGCTACCACTTTACCCTTCTACATCAGCACGCATCCTAAACCATGCTTGGATGCATCGCTATAAACTTTGAACTCCTCGGTCTCCTCGGGTTAAGTCAACACTGGTGCATTGGTCAACCTCTTCTTCAGTTCTCGGAAAGCCTCTTCACAAGCCTCATCCCACTGGAACTTTGTAGTCTTCTTCAAGAGATTAGTCAAAGGTCTGGCTATCTTAGAAAAGTTCTGCACAAATCGTTTGTAGTATCCAGCCAAACCTAGAAAACTCCTAATCTCTGATATGTTCGTAGGGGGCTTCCACTCTATGACTGCTGCAATCTTAGCAGGGTCCACAGCCACTCCTTCCGCCGATACAATGTGACCAAGGAAGGTGACTTCTTGGAGCCAAAATCCGCACTTTGATAGTTTCGCATACAGATGATGCTCTCTTAATGTGCTCAAAATGGTGCGTAGATGTTGCTCGTGCTCCCCATCTCCCCGAGAATATATCAGAATATCATCAATAAAAACCACCACAAACTGGTCGAGGAAGGGTCTGAATATCCTCGTCATCAAGTCCATGAACACTGCTGGGGCATTTGTAAGTCCAAAGGGCATCACCGTAAATTCGTAATGTCCATATCGCATTCGAAATGCAGTCTTCATAATGTCCGCATCAGCGATCCTCAATTGATGGTACTCGGACCTCAAATCTATCTTGGAAAACACTATAGCTCCCTTTAGCTGGTCAAATAAATCATCAATTCTCGGGAGTGGATATTGATTCTTCACCGTTAAATGGTTCAATCCCCGGTAGTCAATGCAGAGTCGAAGACTACCATCTTTCTTCTTTACAAACAATACTGGCGCTCCCCACGGTGATACGCTTGGTCGGATATACCCATGCTCCAATAGTTCCTCCAACTGAACCTTCAATTCTTTCAATTCCACCGACGCCATTCTGTAAGGTGCCTTGGAAAAAGGCTTAGCTCTCGGCACTAGCTCAATATTGAAATCAATTTCTTGGACCGGAGACATGCCTGGTATTTCTTCTAGGAAAACGTCTGAAAATTCCTTAACTACCGGAATATGGTCCAAAGATGTTAGATCCTTATTTAGCTCCTTCACACTACATAAATATAGAGGACACCCCTTCCGGATCAAAGCATTCAATGCCATCGCTGATACAACCTTAGTGGTCGGCTCGGGTTGAGTCTTCCGATATGAAACCCTAGTACCCTTTGGGCCTTGCAGAATCACCCGCTCCTAGGCACAATCAATAACCGCTTTGTACTTTCCCAACATATCCATGCCTAGAATTACGTCGAATTCTTTTAGATCCATCCCGACCAGATCCACTAGGAAGTCTACCCCTCCTATATCTAAGGCCACGTCGGAAAACCTCCGACTACACTCCATCCTGTCACCCGATGGAAGCATAATAGATAGTTCTATTCTAGCAGATGGTGACAAACCAGCCTTAGCAGCAAAAGCAGAGGAAATGAAAGATACTGTGGCTCCCGAATCAAATAGCACATAAGCTGGCAATGAGTAAATGGTAAACATACCAGTAACAACATCCAATTTTCGGTCTGCCTCGGCCTGACTGATAACGTTCAGGTGCCCTCCTGATTGGCCTCCCTTCTAAGGATAAGGCTTAGGTCCCTGTGATCTTTCCCTTGTCTCTCGAGCTGGGGCACCGGATGGACCAGGTTCTCTCTGATAGTGCTGTTGGGATGGGTTCTGACGATACTGCTGATAGGCCTGCTGTTGAGGTATGAGAGCTCCTCCCTACTGGGGTGGTCGGTTTTGACTCTGCTGGAGACGTGGGGGCCTCCAACACTCCACTGCTCTATGACCCATCTTCCCACAATTTAGGCATGTAATTAACTTGCCTGTGCAAGTTCTGCCTGAGTGGGTCCGACCACACTTCCGACAAACTAGGCCCCTCGGGGGCCCTTGGCTCCCGCTGCTCTCTCTAGGTGGCGGCCTCCTGAACTCTCCAACCCTGGGCTGGGTCTTGCTCCCAGAATTCTGGACTTCGGGCTTTCTCTTCCCAAGGATGGTGGCCTGCTCATGGACCAGCGTGTCTGCGATGCAAGCACGCTCATACAAGAATGGTAAATCAGTGAATGGCACAGCACCCATCATCCGGCAGATGCTGAAATTTAGTCCTTGCTCGAATTGGAAGACCACTGTGGACTCGTTGGCGGCAATCCCTGGAGCAAACCGGAGCAACTCAATAAACTAGGCATAGTACTGACGAACAGTCTTCGGCTCCTGAGTCAACTGCATAAACTCCCGGAGTTTGTCCCTCCTAAGGCTCTCGGAATAGAACCTGGTACGTAAGGCGGTCTTAAACTCCTCCAACGAGGTTAGAAAACCATTCCGGTCTCGATGCTCCTCCCACCAAGCATCTGCTACACCCCATAGGAAGAAGGCTGCGATGCTGGGCCGTCGATCATTCGGATAATTCACGGCCTCAAAAGTGCGATCCATATCACGGATCCACCCCTCTAGGATCACCGGGTCTTCCTCCCCGGAGTAAGTCGGAAGGTGATGTCTCGTAACCCTCTGAAGCCAGTCCTCCCCAGCACCATGGGTTTGGTGGGCGAACTCAAGAAAGGCGGTGACTGCCTCCTCTAAACGGCTAATTCTCCCGTTGTTTACCATCTTGCTGCACCAAAATAAACACTTAGTAAGAAACCCACGGATTCAAAATTTTTAACAAGGCTTTCTACTTCCTAGGGAAACCCTAATCTACCCTTGTACTCCTCACCGTGGCCGGGATCCAAAAATAATTTAGAAAATAAAATGGTTTTCCATCAAGGTGGAAAATTCTTTTCGAAGTTCAATAGCAACTTCCCAAAATTAACTTTATTTCCAAAAATGAGCGTGGTCAACAAGATCGACCGCTCTGATACCAACTTGTAACACCCCAAAATTTACATTTTTTTTTACTTATAACTTAAACCGTAAATTTTGGAAATGTTACCGTCACACTCGGTACCATACCGGTTCATTCCTACCGTTCCAATACTAAGTGCTAAGGCTAAAGAAACAACTCAGTAAGCATTAATGGATAATCCAAATTCAAAGATACGGAAATCAGGTACGCACAAGTCTTTATTCAATTCCGCATACGAGGGTAGTTTTTCAGGAAAGAGAAATAACTACAATAATGAAGTAGCTTCGAAAGTACTATTTATAAATAGATAAGATAGTAATAATATTTAAAGGAAGGCCGGCCAAGTCACTCTGATAATCAATCCAGTCCGATCATCACTTGTCCCCACTTGATGTCCCATAGACATCTATAGCATCATAATACATATCTCCTACCTGCAGGAAATCAGATGGGCCTTCTACTCGTTGGAATGAGCAGCACCCATGAAACGGGTGATCAGTATGCTACGTACTGAGTAAGGTAACCGAGTGCTAATGCCAACACATAAGCATATAGATTCATATAGAGGACATAAAAGAGGCACAATCATAGTAGCATAATATCGTACAATCAATTGAGTAGATACATAAAGACCCAATTAAAGTCCAGATTATTTACTTTATTGATCTTTTATCAGAAATCGATACACATCATGCCTTTTTATCAAATCCATGCGAATACGGGAGCCCCCACTATTATAGCCGGTGGATCGGAGGCACATAGGGTATCACACCCTAACCACTATTATAGCCGGTGGATCGGATACACATAGGACTACGCGTCCTAACCACTATTCCTAACCGGTGGATCTGTTGGCCCCGGCTCGCATGGTGTTCCACTGTAAATAATTAATATCTTTTAGGTACCTTGCAAACTATGGTTTATTTTTATTGAGCTCGGGAACCCCCACTTTTATAACCGGTGGATCGGTTACGCATAGGACATCATGCCCTAACCACTATTATAGCTAGTGGATCGGTCACACATAGGGTAAAAACCCTAACCACTATTCCGAACCGGTGGATCGGTTAGTCCCGTCTCAACGATCTTCCACTTTAAATAATTAGTGTCTTAAGTATTTTATTCAAAGCTTTCCTCCTAGATAAAACCCTAGATATGCATGACCACACTATGCAACCCTAGCTCCATGTAAATTACTCTTCCAATCAAACCCTACCCCCACGTAAAACATATTTCCATGCAAGCGCTATCTCCCATACAAACCCTAACTCCATGTAAAACATATCCCCATGCAACCCTAACTCCACGTAAAACATATTCCCATGCAAACCTTACTCCCATGAAAAACCCTAATCCTCATGCAAAATCCTAATCACCGGGCAACCTCATGCGAAACCCTAACCCATGCAAAACCCTGACACATGCAACTCCTCAGCAATATTTTATAACTCCAATATTTTACGACCCCGTCATTATGTTACAACCCCATCCTTATTTTACGACTCCCATTCATGCATGTCTTAAGGCCACATTATACAACAGTAATAGCATACATGTACACATGATTCTCATGCTACCATTTTTCCACACCAACATACTTGAATCCCGTAATCATGTTGTATTAATAACAAGTATACAATATTCACACGACATACACTATAATTAATATCGCATAGCATGCATAGCATAAAATCACATAATACAAGTATGGCCTTAGCACCCCTTACCAAAAACGTCACTTGTCTTGGAGCACGCTCCTATACCACTTGAGGACTTTGGTTGGGCTCACCTACTATGGGAAAAATACTAGGATTAGGTTTTCTCTTAAGAATGCTATCATTTCTAACTTATCCCAAGACCTTATTTTTAATTAAAAATTATTATATTAGAATTGACTCTACCAAATACTAGTAGAATATTAATAATAAAACTAAGGCAGTTCAAAATAAAAAGGTGATATAAGGGTTTCTGCCCTTCAGCAAAATAATATGAGTAAAGATAATAATAATAATAATAATAATAATAATAATAATAATAATAGTAATAATAATAATAATAATAATAATAATATATAAGCTTTAAATCTTAAAGTGGGGTTTCGACCTTACTTATAACTAATGACCTAGTATTTATTAATATTAACAATAAAATTAATAACTTATATAATGATATTGAAATAATAAAGATAATGATAATATTATTATTAATGGTTATAAGAAAAATAGGAATAATAATACTAAAATACATAAGTGCGAATGTTAATACAAAATTAGGGCCTAAGATTTTCCAGAATAATTAATAAAATGTTAATAATAATTATTCTAATAATTATAATATTAATAATAAGAAGAAAAATGATAATAATCACATAATAATTCTATTAATATCTTAAAATTCGGAACTAACAATAAAACTATTTTATTAGCATTCTCCACCTTGCAAGTACAACTCTGCATAAATTTTATATCAAATAATAATAATATTAATAGCAAGGAAATTATCATTATATTCGAATAGTTACCAATAAATAAAATAAAAATGGAATGATTTACAATAAATAGTAAATAATGTCTAAGGAGGTCTAGGATTTCACCTTGAGTCGGTAGGAATGGGCGGCACCGACGGTGGTTCACGGAGGTGGCCGAAAAAATGATCTAAAAGGAAAAAGATGAAGAAAATGAGAGAAGGAGCAGAGGAAAAATTAAAATAAGGTTTTGATTCGATAGCGGAGGATTAGAGGGAGTTTTTAGGTGGTTCATAGGGCAGTAAAAGTGGCGGAAACGGCGGAGGACGGCGGCTTAAGGTGTTTTGGGTGAAAATTCTGACGAGGTGAGAAGCAAACTTGGCACGACTATGGAGGCCTACACAGGAGGAATCGAAGGTTAAAAATGGTTTAGTTATCTAAAGAAATTTTCGGGGAAGAAATTGGAATGCTTCAGTGGCGTGGAGGTTGAATATAAGCAGCAGGGGAAGCGTCTGAAGTCATGGTGGCGACCAGCCCCTGCTTAGGGTTTTCAGGGGAGAAAACTCCAAAAAATCCTACAACTAGGCTATTTATAGAGAGTGAATGGTATAATAGGGTGTTGAAGCTCGACAGGGAGGTAATAAGTGCAAGAATTTAGGTGGCTGGTGGTAGTAATTGATCGGCCATCATTTGGGTTGCTTCGAATTTTCGCGAGGCTGAGGAGAAGAAACGAGCGAGATTCAACGCCCAATAATTATGCCGAATTATTCCTGGAGTTAAGAGGAAGACAATGAGGCAAGAAACGACCGGTATGAATCATCGTAGCCGAAGAGGCCATTGATGGGGTCGAAGGTTTCGTTGCAGTGTCGGGGGAAGACGGAGGGAGAAGGAAGAAGAAAGAAGATGGGCCGGTCGGCCGAGGAAGGAAAAGAAAAGGGGAGAACTGGGCGGGTCGCGCCGGTTAAGCCCTCACTAAACGAGACGCAGCGTCTCGACATACAATCACCCAAAACGCCTCATCTGGGCGCACGTAGGGAGAAGGCCAGCGCCGCTGGACAGCGGGAGAAGAAGGGAAGAAAAAGGAAAGAGGATTGGGCCGCGCTTGGCCCAATCGGCCGAAAAAAAAAGAGGAAGAAAGAAAAGAAAGAAAAGGAGAAAAGAAAAAGAAAGAGGAAAAAGGAAAAAGGAAGAAAATAAGGTTTTGGGTTTAAATAAATTAATTAGAATATTTTGGGTATTTAATATAAAATATTTATTTAACAAAAAAAAATATTAAATTCCCTTTTTAGGCTAGTTTCGGGTTTTTAAAATATTTTCCATAAATTCCATTTTAATTAGCAAAACCCCTAATTTTCTTCTATAAAAATATTTATAAAATTAATATTAATTTGGAACTATTTTGTCCTCCTTATTTTAAATAAAATAATTTATTTTGTTAATTTCTAAAATAAAATCCTTAAATAGCTAAAATACCCAAATTTCTCCTAAAAAAATAGTAATAAGTTTCTTCTTAATTTGTCCTAATTAATTTCTTTTTATTTTAATTAAATAATTTATATTTAATTAACTATCAAAATAAATTTTCATTTAAATATACTATTTAAAATTAGAACTTTTTGGGGCATTTCACACCCCCTCAACACTTACTAGACACACCCCTCTCCCATGTTACATATCACATGCCCCTTCCTATCCCCCAAATACCCCTATTTTTCCCCTTACACCCACCTTCGCTTCATTCTTCTTCAAGTCAAACCAACCTTCTGCAACCCTCACATGTTGCTATGGCTTTCCCTTTCCCCATCCAACCTCCTCTATCATCCTACATCAATCCGGTGTAACCACCAACCATGTACACCTCTACCCCGGCATGCCCTAACTACTCGCATGCTCCACATCTAGCCTACATCTGTATATATGTACACACACACCTATACTCCCCTCATTTCATTTGACCCCATGCTCTGTGCTCCTTCTTCTTTTTCATTCCCCCTCTCCTGGCCACACATATACACACACACATAAATGGAGGATTCAATTTTCCCTTCTCCCTATTGATGTAGAACCATCTCCATATCATTCTTCTCATGTTAGAGTTCAAGAGATAACATATTTTGAAATGGTACCAATTGTTATAGATAACCTTAAACACCTTCATAATAACCCTAATAATGTTTCATTAAGTGATTCTTTCGTGTATTATATATGTTTCCATGAAGAATAATTTTGCAAGGATATCTAGTGTGCAAGATAAGGATAATTTAATGGTTGCAAAGTTGCATGCAAGACAAAAATACATGACATAATGCTTGATTAATTTATTATTCAATATATTATCATGATTAGGGGTTATGCAGCTTTGATATTTTATGTATACTTTATAATGTATTGTTATTTGTAATTATAAACTATTATGTATACCGTATGGGTGTGCACTAGTTTAGCCTTTTGTTAATAAGACCAATTGATTTGGGCTTTATTAATAAAGGATAGCCTAGGCCTACATATGTTTCTACATATATAAATAATTGTTCTTGTACATTCTATAGACGTGGAATTAAATGAATGAAAGATTTAGCCAATTTCATAAGAACATTTCAACCTCTATTCCTTCCATTCCAAGTAATTTTATCTTGAGATTTTAGGCATTCTTCTCTTGAGAAAATTTTGTGATTTCTCTTTAGAATCTATTTGATCTTTGTGAAGAACAAAACTCTAATTGCGCATTTGGGTTGAAGATGGCTGCCTATATGAATTCTACATCTAATTCAAACAACATTCTTCTTCAAAGAACAAGATAAAAAAATCTTGTGTTGTGAAGGATAATTCTTCCATTACATTCAAAATTAATTTTGGTATCAAAGCAAAGCTTTTGGTTTGACAAAACAAGCAAACACATCAATGCTAAATTTTATTAAGGTTCTTGACCATTCTTTCTATAATTCTTTAAATCTTGATTCCTTTTCTTATAATCCTGCATGCTTGTGTGTCATATTATATGGATGAAAATGGAAATAGATCATGTGATATTGTGATCTTGAAGTAAGAATTTAATTTTTTTCATGTTAAGAAATGAATGAAAAGATAGTAATTATTAGTTAAAGTTTTTAGTGATTTAAGGAATAAAATGTGTGTGTGTGTGTTACATTGATACAGGAGAAAACACTTAATAATTAGCATTTATCATTAGGGAATCAATCGTTCTTCATTTAGAAAAGATATCCCACAAATTGAATACAAATAGATGGTTACATTGCTAGTTATAGATGAAACATACCATACAAGTTACTAGGCATATACATGTATATGCATGGCATACATAGAGCACATGGCTACTTGCATGAGGGAAATAATATGTAGTTTGGAAGTGCATATTAGTTGATTTATTTAATTATATAATTAAATAGTAGAGTTAGAAATTATCTAGAGACTAAAGTAGCATAAATCTACCTTTTTGAAGAATATTCTATATTCTAGTATCATTTAGCTAGGTATCTTTTGAAGAATTATGCTTTTAGCTAGTATCTTGTAATACATATCTTGGCTATATAAAGGCATAGAACCCAAAATTGGAAATATATCATGATTAAATTGGAGTTTAATGGAAATTACAAGTATTGAGTTCTATGTGAGTTCATCTCAAGTTTAATTGAATTTGTGTGAATGATTCATCTTAAAACCCTTAATCTCTTTATCTTTGTAAATTAGAGATTAAGTGCTATCTATTCTAAACTCCATAACCAACACCATTATTATCCATATTCATTTTTCAAACACATCCCAAAATTAAAATCCTAAGTTTCGAACCAAACCCTAACACTAACCCTAATTTTTAAAAGTAAACCTTACCCTAACCTTAACCCACTAAACCATCCATCCTAAAACCCTAATCATTAAATCATCCTCATCATCAAGTCATCAAATTTGAATAACCTTAATCATTCATTCATAGCATCACCATATTCGAATCATCATCATCATTATTATACCATATTCAAATCTTCATCATCATTATTATACCATATTCGAACATCCTCATACTTAGTTCACCACTTTTGAATCATCTACATCCTAATTCTAGTATAATCAAGCATTAGTTTAATCAATTTGACAATTGTATATTTTCACACACATCAATTTTGTTACAAAAGCCTTAGGTATGATCTATTTTGATCAAGATCTAATATTTATTCAAGATTCTTGCAACAATGTGTCTTTACTTCAAAATTCTTCAAGAATGTGTCTCTTCTTCAAGATTCTCCCGAGAATTCATTAAGAAGACACCAATATTCAAGCACTTGGAGGCATGTTTGGAGAAGAACCACTCAGTTGATGAAGGGAGAAGATGGCAAGCAAACAGGAGTACTTGAGAGATATTCTCAAGGTCTTCGTGGACGAAATTGAAGAGGTAAAGATACATGTGGGGAGAATAAAAACTTCACAAGTTCAAGGGTTACATGAGTAAATACAAAACTAAGGGGAACAAGTAGAAGAAGACTATGTGAGAAAGGCACAAAATAAAATGGAGGAAGGTGAAGAGAGTGTGGGAAACTATTGAATACCACATGACACCTCAAGAATAACCTACAATGATGTGGAGAAAGGAATCTAACTTGATCTACCTGACTTCGAAGGTAATCACGATCCAAACTCTTTTCTCAAACGGTTGCAAATTATGGAATCTATTTTTGAGTGTAAAGTGACTGATGATGAGAAGAGGTGCCAAATAGCAATATTGAAGTTTAAGAAATTTGCTAGAGTATAGTACGATAATTTCAAGAGGAGAAGGGGGAGAGAAGGAAAAATGAGAATTAGGTCATGGGAAAAATTAAAAAAGACACTTGAAGAAGAAATTTGTGGTTTAAGAATACGAGTAAGATAATTTTATAAAGATAATTACTTTGAGGCAAGGGTTGATTGGATTTGAAGAATATATTAGAGTGTTCAAAAGGTTAGCTCTTATTTGTGATGTCCAAGAACAAGAAGAAGAAAGGGGTCCATAGTCCATGGGAGGGATAAATATGTATCTTAGAGAGAACGTGGAGTCTATCCTTATGAACTGTTTGAAGACTTAGCCAAGTTAGCAATCACGTTTGACAAATAAATGAACAGAATAATGCCACTGAACAAGTCAACCAATTCACCATATGGTTCAACTTTCAAGGGGGTGTTGAAGCCACAAATTTCTCAAGCCAAAAATCAAGATAATGTTAGAAAGTTCCTCATGAATAAAAGGCCACGGATCAAGTGGTTGATAAGATAAACAAGAAATGCTTCAAGTGTAGATATTATGCTCACTTTGCTCAAGATTATCCAAACTAAAGGGCATTAGTTTTGAATGAGATAGAAAGTATGAGGGCTTGTCATAAGAAGGAAGACCTTAATGGAAACCTAGAAGAAAAGAGTGATAGCTCAGAAGATGCTTTGGAAGAGGGCCAATTAGATTTCTATGTGTTGCAAAGGGTACTCTAAGTACAAAAACAACCTCTACTTACTCAAAGGGAGAAGATATTAAAGGCCAAGTGTAGAGTTGTTGATAAAGTGTGTGAAGTCATCCTTGATAGTGGCTCATGCACTAATGATGCTAGAAGAGGAGATGGTGTGCAGGCTTAGTTTGGAGATCATAGGTCGTCCAAGATCATATTCGCTCTAATGGCTCAACAAAGACAAATATGTATGATTATGAAAACAAACTCTTATATCTTTTAAGATTGAAAATTATTTTGATGATTTTTTATACAATATTCTACTTATGGATTCTTGTCACATTTTGGTAGGGAGACCGTGGTAATTTGATAAGAAGGTTGTGCATGATGGAGTCCTTATTGAGTATGTGGTGTGCCAGGGCCAAAATAAGTTTATGATAAAACCTAATCTAGATGGGGATGATTCAAGTTTGAGGAATGAAAAGGGGAAAGGAATCAAGAGCATGCAGAAAAAAAAGATGTTGAGTGTAGGAAGGGAAGAAAGAAGAGTAGCAAGGCGTTGTTGATCCTTAAGGAGTGTGAGATGATTGAATCTATCAAAGGTGAGAAGATTTTCTATATGATGGTGGTAAAGGAAGTCCAACGAGGGGAGAATGCTTATATAGATTTAACATTGGAAAAATTGTTGAGTGAGTATACCAATATCTTTCCGAATGAGTTGCCAAATGGGCAACAACCTTTGAGAGGTATTGAGCATGCCATTAATCTTATGCCAGGAGTCCCATTACAAAACAAGCTAGCTTATAGGTGTCATTCGGAGGAGGCTAAGGAGCTACAAAGATAAATGTAAGAGTTATTGGACTAAGGATATACTTGGGAAAGTATGAGTCCATGTGGAGTTCCACCTTTATTAGTGCCTAAGAAGGACGATACATGGAGGATGTGTATTGATTTGAGAGCAACCAAGAATATCACAATTAAGTATAGATTTTTTATTCCAAGATTTGATGACATGTTAGATGAGTTGCATGGTGAAAAAGGTGTTCTTAAAGATTGATCTTAGGAGCTGCTATCATCAAATGAGAATAAGGGGAGGGGACGAGTGGAAGACATCCCTCAAGACTAAGTATGGGTTGTATGAGTAGTCGGTGATGCCATTTGGGCCATGTAGTACACCAAGCTCCTACAGGAGATTGATGACCAAGGTACTTAGACCCTTCCTTGGTGTCTTTATTGATGTTTACATTGATGATATCTTGGTATATATCAAGAGTGAGTTCAAGCACATATAATAATTAAGTAGGATATTTGATAAGCTTATAGAGGTGAAGCTCTATGGTAAGATGGAGGGATGTGACTTTATGATGGAGAGGGTGGTTTTACTTAGTTATATTATGAGTGGAGATGGTATTAGAGTTGATCATTCAAAGGTGGAAGCTATCCAAATATGGCCTATTCCTCCAAACGTCCACAAAGTTTGAAGTTTCCATGGGTTAGCATCATTCTATAGGTGGTTCATTAAAGACTTCTCTGCCGTTACAACACCTATCACACAATTGATGAAGAAAGGAGAGTTCCATTGGAATGATCAAGTGACAAAGGTTATTTAAGACTAAAAGACAAAGCTCTTAAATGCACCGATACTATCTTTACCTTGTTTTGATAAATTATTTGAAGAAACATGTGATGCTAGTGGTATAGGCATTGGGGGTGTCCTTTCACAAGAAAGGAAACTGATTGCTTTCTTTAGTAAAAAGTTTAATAGTGCAAGACTCAACTATTCAACCTATGATAAATAGCTATATGCTATTGTGCATTGTTTGGAGATATAGAGCCATTACCTGAGACCCTAGAATTTTGTACTTAACTTAGATTATGAGAGTTTAAAGTATATACATGGTCATAAGAAGATGAGTCCAAGACATGCTAAGTGGACAAGCTTATTGCAAACATTTGTGTTATCTACTAGACATGTGGATGGCAAAGAGAATGTTGTGGCAAATGCATTTTCTTGGAGGACCATGTTACTTACCATGATGGATGCAAAGCTTTTGGGATTCGAGATAGTAAATGGTAATAATCCAGATATACTGATTGATATGGTACTATTGAAGAAAGGTGAAGTGAAGAGTTATGACAAACAAGAGAGAGTGGAGTTATTTTAATTTATTCATCAACAAATCAAGCAAAATATTGAGAAGGCGGATGAATTACACAAGATAATAGCAAATAAGCATAGGAGTCAACATGTTTTTCAACTAGGAGATTTGGTATGGTTTCACTTGAGGAAGGAGAGATTTATTAATCTAAGAAAAAATAAGCTTATGGCAATGGTGTATTATCTTTTAAAATTACTCTGAAAGTTTGGGGAAAGTGGTTATGAGCTATATTTTCTAGATTCATATTGTGGGGTATCAAGGACATTCAATGTTGGAGATATTAGCCCTTATTATGGTGATACAAATTTGATGGCAAATTCAACTCAACAAGAGGAGAATGATGTAGGAGGAAACACTCAAGAACTGACATTTATCATTATGGAACCAATTTATCCACATTTAGAATGGATCTCCCACAAAAATGAAGACACACAGATGGTTACGCTGCTAGTAATAGATGAAACATATCATAAAAGCTACTAGGTGTATACTTACATGTGCATGGCATGCATGGAGTGTATGGATACGTGCATAAGGGAAATAATATGTAGCTTAAACATGAATATTAGTTGATTTAGTTAATTAATTAATTAGTAGAGTTAGAAATTATCTAGAGAATAAAGTAGCATAAATATCCCTTTTTAAGAATATTCTATATTCTAGTTTCTTTTAGCATATTCTATATTTTAGTATCTTGTAACTAGGTATCTTTTGAAGAAATTTTCTTTTTAGCTAATATCTTGTAATTAGTAACTTGGCTATATAAAGCCATAGAACCCACAATTGGAAATATATTAATATTAAATTGAATTTGAATGCAAATTACAAGTATTGAATTCTGTGTGAGTTCATCTCAAGTGCAATAGAATCTTTGTGAATGATTAATCTTGAAACCCTTAATCTCTTCGTTTATGTTAATTAGAGATTAAGTACTATCTATTCTTAAGTCCATAACCTACGCCATTATTAGCCATATTCATCTTCTAAACACATCCAAAAATTAAAACCCTTAGTTTAGAACCAAACCCTAACCCTAACCATAATTTTCAAAACTAAACCCTAACCCTGACCCACAAAACCTTCCATCTTCAAAACCCCAATCATTGAATCATCTTATATTTGGATTGGTCTTGAAGGGTATTACTCTACATGATTTTGCACATGATTATGATAAATTTTAATTTTAGATAATTACCTTTGATGATTGATTAAAGAGCTTGAGGACCGATTAGACATATACCCTAATTGCCATTTGTTTGCTTCAAAATAATTATGATGCTTGTGTGTCTTTTGTTTCTCCAAAAAACAAGTTGTAATTGGTTCATACTTTGGAGCTACTGTTTTTTATTTGCATACAAATAATACATATAGGTTTTTATTTTGACTTTAATTGAGTTATATTGCATGGTAGAACATAGAAAATACACATTGACTAATTAGATATAGTTTTTGTTGAAATCCATATCAAGAACTTAAAAACAAACATGTATGGTGTCAAAATTCATTTGTGTTTATGGTACATTTGATTGTTTGTTTTGTGTTTCATTCATTAGAAAAGAAAATTTCTTCAACGGCAAACTAAAACCAAAGAGTAATCATTGTTTGTTGAAATCACATATAGACTATGAAGAAGTGTCACAAGGTAATAGAAGTAATCGAAAGATCTATGATCATCAACCGAAGCACCATAAAAAAGAATATAAAGGTAACAAACTCTATCGTCCTAATTATGATGACAAACTTGATGTTGATTTATTTCTTGAATGGTTGCATGAGTTAGAGGTAATATTTGAAATCAAAGATTATCATGATGAGAAAAAGTGTAAATTATCTACTGTTAAGGTTAAGAATTTGGCTAGGATATGGTTTGTTAACTTGAAGAGAACTAAAGAGAGAGAAGTTAAATTTAGAATCAAAATATAGTATAAGCTTAAGAAACATTTAAGACGGGAATATGTGGCTAAATAGTACGAGAAAGAAAATTATATTATACTGATTACTCTTAGACAATAAATTCTAAGTGTTGAACTATATATTAGGGAATTCAAAAGGTTAGCACTTATATGTGATATACATGTGCTAGATTTCTATGTGACCTTAACATAATGATTTGAGATAAAGTTGAAACATTTTTATATGATTCTCTTAATGATATGATAAAGTTATCTTTGATATTTGAAAAGAAAAGCAAATCTACTAAGCCTTATACCGAACAAAATACTTATACGACAAAGTACTACCTGAGTACATAAGTTACAAAGTATGAGACATGTACCTCAAGCTCTATAAATGTTAATAAGAAACAAGAAATTAATTGAAAAGAGAAAGGAAATACCAAGGGTAATGTGGTCTAAAAAAAAATATTTTAAATGTCAAGGATTTGGACATGATGCTAGCAAATGTCCCAATTAAAGAGTGTTGGTCATACAAGTGATTAAAGCTCTCAAAACTCGTGAATAAGGCCTTGATTTGGAGCCAAATGAAATAATTTCAAGTGAGTTTGAGGATGAAGTCAATGCTTGTTATGTGTTGTAAAATTTTATTCAAGTGTAAGCTAATGAACGACCTCACTAATAAGAGAAGATATTCAAGACTAAAGGAAGAGTAAGAGATACAGTTTATCAAGTTATCATTAATAATGAATCTTATATGAATGGTGCTAAAGAGAGGATGGTGAAGGATTTGGGAATAGAGACAACACCACATCTGAAGCCTTATTCTTTTCGATTGCTTACCAAAGATAATGGGGTCAAGGTAACCAAAAACCCTAATCTTATTTTAAATTGTTAATTATCATGACGATGTGCTATGTGATATTTTGCCTATGGAATCTTATTGGGTATACCATGGTAATATGGTAGAGGTCCTGTTAATAATGGTATTACTAATGAATATATTGTTGAAAAATATAAGAATAAGCACAAATTTAAACCTTCTAAGTGTGATAAAGATAACATAGTTGAGAAAAAAATATTTTTTTGTATGAAAAAGCTTATGATAGAATGTATTAAGGAAGAAGGTTGTTGTTATATTTATATTATCAAGGTATACCTACAAGGAGAGAAAAATGAGAGTAATAATCTATTAGAGGTGAAAATGAAAATAATTATTGACTAGATGAGCTTATTAAACAATGATGTATTTTCTAATGACTTACACATAAGATTAACACCTAAAATAGGAATAAAGCATACTATAGACTTAATGTCTATTATATCTATAACTAATCGATCAACCTATAGATTATATTGTGATATAATTAGACAATATACTTTTGTATATACTTATGTATAGTAAATATGAGAACAATAATCTTACTCTTTTATGGAGATTATTTGATAAGCTAAGGGAAGCCAAATCCATGGAAAATGGAAAATTATGATTTTATGCTTTTGATTATTATTTTCCTATGTTATATTGTAAATAATAAAGGTATAAAAGTGGATCCTATAAAGAATCAAGCTATTTAACATTGGCTAATACCTAAATAAATTCATGAGGTGAGGCATTTTTATGGAGTAGCAAGTTTCTATAGAAGATTTATTACACATCTCATTAACAAAGGCAAATCAAATGGGGAGAATATGTCACTAAAGCCTTTGAGACTTTAAAGGATGAGCTATTTAATGCATTTGTATAATCCTTCGCTAAATTTGATAAATTTTTTGAAGTTGCATATGATGCTAGTGGGGTTCGGTCACCACCAACCCTAGGTGGTACCCTAACCCTTAAAACCCTAGTTATATATCATTATCTCTTTTATTTGTATATATGTTATTATCCTCATTATTATTATTATTATTATATCATGACTATTATTTTTATCATTATTATTACTAAATATAGCATTGCGATATTAATCCCATTATTATTAAAGGGGTTGAAACCACATTTTAACTATTATTATAATTATCCTTATTTTTATTAATACCATTCTTACTTTACTATTATTATTATTATTAGTGCTAGCCTTAGTATATTATTATTATTATTAATTATGTAAATATTCGAACCCTCACCCATATAAATATCACTATTTTTATTATTATTATTATTATTAGTATTATGCTTAGCAATATTATTATTTTTGTTAATAATAATAATAATAATATTATTATTATTATTATTATTTTATTACTAACCCTATTATTAGCCTTAACCTTAATAATACTAGGGTTTCTATTACTATGAGTATTATTATTATTATTATTATTGCTACAACTAGTATTGTTACTATTAGTAGTATTAAAGCTATTGGCTTTAATAATATAAATATGGCTATAAATACCTTAGCATGAACCTATTTTGATTAGTAATAACCTAGTAGGCTAACTTAAGAATAAAAACCCTTTTTTTTCTTGTAAATTTTCTTTTAATAATAATAACCCTAATATTAGAATCAAGTAGGAAATACCTTAGCATGAACCTATTTTGATTAGTAATAACCTAGTAGGCTAACTTAAGAATAAAAACCCTTTTTTTTCTTGTAAATTTTCTTTTAATAATAATAACCTTAATATTAGAATCAAGTAGAATCAACTAGTATTGTTACTATTAGTAGTATTAAAGCTATTGGCTTTAATAATATAAATATGGCTATAAATACCTTAGCATGAACCTATTTTTATTAGTAATAACCTAGTAGGCTAACTTAAGAATAAAAACCCTTTTTTCTTGTAAATTTTCTTTTAATAATAATAACCCTAATATTAGAATCAAGTAGGAAATAACAGTAATTTTGGTAAAAGGAAAATTAATCCTTAGTTTTTCCCTCTTATAGGTAAACCTAGTCAAAACCCTAAGTAGGCGTAAGTGCATGCTCCAAGACTATGTCGTGTTAGGTAAGGATGTAGCTAAGGCTCTCTATGTGTGTGTTATGTGCCTTCTATGCCATATACCATGTTATGTTGTGTACCTTATGATTATTATTGTAATTATTTTATGTGTAGTGCTACTTAGAGTTGAGGTATGCTTATGTGACTTTCTCATGGCTTTTGTATAATATATATATGGTGTGCTTATGATATTTTGTGATGTGGCCCATTAGGACATGCATGCTAGGATATTTAATGTAATGATATGTGGTGAAAAGATAAAAAAAGGAAAAATGGGAATTGAGTTAACCAAGGGGAAGTAAGTTGACTAAGGCGAAGTGAGTTGAACAAGGGATATGGGATTGACCTAATTATCTCATAATCCATGGAGGGGGAAATAAAAGGGGGCTATGAACAAAATAAAAGAGTGGGTGAAATTTGCATGGGAATTCTATAGTTTTGCATGGAAAGTTTGAGGGTTTGCACAGAGTGGATGAAGTCTGTACGGGGACAATCTTTAAGTGTAAAACTTATCTTAGGGTGTATGTAAGCTAAGGGAAGATTCTCTAGGGTCATTAGAGACCTTGGGTAAAATATATTACATGGGTTAGTATAAGGGTGTAAAGGAAACCTAGCTAGGGTTTAGGAGAAAAACCCTAATTTGAGGAAATTGTGAAAGTGAAAATAATTGAGGGTGAGTGGAGTATGGGATGAGAGTAGAAGAATGTCATATGTAGGGTGAGTGTGGGTGTCATGGGAAGTAAGGATGCAGGGTTAGAAAATGGAGGGGTGACATGTGGAAATTTAGTGTGGCCAACTAGGGTTTCATATATGGTCACACGTGTATCTAGGGGAGTAAAGTGAAATGATGGGGGTTGAATCTATGGGAGGTAATATGTGGGGTGCTAAAGCATTCTTATTTTTGTGAGGTAGAAAAGGATGGGCCATATAGGCCCAAATTAGGGTTTTAGGAGAAAATCCTAAGGTAAGGTAGTGAGTGGACTTGGAGAGTGTAAGGTAGTGGGCCTTGACCCACACACTTAGGAGTTGGGCCTCCAACATGAGTAAGTGGAAGAAGGTAAGGATGTTAGGGTGTGCTAGTAGGTACAGAGTCTCAATATATAGGATGGACCCTTTTAGGAGAATAAAAGTAAATGGAGTGTGTCATGCATGTCTAGGGTGAAACTTGTTAAATAAAACATAGTAAAATACTAATCATTTAAAGTGGAAGATTATTGAGTTTGGCCCAGATCAATCCACCGACATAATAGTTGCTAGGTGCAAGGGTGCCCTAGAGAACGATCCACTGGCATATAATAGTGTTAAGCTGCGTTCTGCCATATACATTTCCAATCCACCAGCTATAATAGTGGAGAATGCTAAGCTCAATAAAACAAACTCTAAGTTTGATAAGACAAGTAAAAAATACTAAGTACTTACAATGGAACACCATGAGAGTCGGAGCTAGACCAATCCATAGGCATAATAGTAGCCAGGAGCATCTTACCTTGGAGACCGATCTACAGACATATAATACTGGTCAAGTACGTTCTACCGTGTTCGTTTCTGATCCATCAGCTGTAATAGTGGGGTTTTTGTCCTCTCATGTATTGATAAAGTACATGGTGTAAAATGAGCATTGATCAGAAAATTAAATAATTAGTTTATCTGGATTATAGCTTGGCCTTTATTCTCTGTGTTATTATATGTTGTATATGTGATCATGCTTGTATTATATGCCTTGTGTGTTGGCTTTAGATGCATGGTTACCTTGCTTAGTACATAGTGTATTGACAACCCATTTCATGGGTGCTGCTTATTTCCACTAGTAGAAGGCTTCTCTATGTTTGTGTAAGTAGGTGATGCTGTTTTTGATGGTTTTGATAATTACAAAGCATCAGGTAAGACTGAGAGTTGAGCTTGGACTTGGCCTAGGGACTGAGATTGACATGGCTAGATTTTCCTTTTATGTTCCTTTAGTTTGTATCTATTTATTCATACTTGTTTTATCGTATTATATCTTTCATTTCCTTTGAGGAATTTTAATTATGTACTTTTAGATTGTAAACTCTATTCCATATACTCTAATTTCTGTCTTTGAACGTTCAATGCTTTTATAAATTTGTGATTTAAATTTGATTAATGTTAGATGGTAATCTTTCTTTAGCCATGTGGTGAGTACAAGACTGGACAGGGGGCCGGGCTTGTACTGATCACGACAATAATATCCCTAAAATTCACAAGTTGTTCTACTTACTTCCGATGAATCTTTTAATAAAATAAAATTTTTCAGTAGTAAATTTTGGAGGTGTTACACGTAGAACTAGCCTTGTTTAACAAGCGAGGAGTGGTTGGACCAATTATGAAATGCCCCGAAAAATTCTAATCTAAAATATTATATTTAAATGATATTTTATCATAAAGATTAATTAAATAAATTATTTTGATTAAAATAAAAGGAAATTAATTAGGAAAAATCAAGAATAAATTTATAAGTATGTTAATTAAGAGAAATTTGGTATCTTAGCTAATTAAGGATTTGTATTTTGGAAATTAACTAAATAAATTATTTTATTTAAAATAATGAGGAGAAAATAGTTTCAAATTAATGTTAATTTTATAAATAAATTAATGGAAGAAAATTAGGGTGTTTTGCTAATTAAAATAGAATTTATGGAAAGTCTTTTAAAAATCCTAATTTAGCCTAAAAAGGGATTTAAATATTATTTTATTTAAATATTATTATTTTTAAATATTCTAAATATTCAGATTAATTTAATTGACCCTAACTTAATTATTTTTCCCCTTTCATTTTTCCTTTTTCTCTTTCTTTCTTCCTTTTTCCTTCTTCTTTTTCTTTCTTTTTCTTCTTTTTCTTTTTCCTCTTCTTTTTCCCCGGATTGGGCTGCCCTCTCCCGCGGCCCAATCTTTTCCCTTCTTTCTTTCCCTCGGCCCAGCCCGCGCCGCGCGTCCTCCTTTCGCCCCGTGCCGCACTGCGTTTTGGCTCGGTTTCCATCTAAACGCGTCGTTCAAATTAATGAATCCTTCGACCAGCGCCCGACCGGCCCGGTTCTTCCTTTTTCTTTTCCTTCCTCGGCCGACCGGCCCACCTTCTTTCTTCTTCCTTCTTCCTCTGTCCTTCCCTGTCGCTGCGATGAAACCTTTGACCCCATCAATGGCGTCTCCGGCTGTAGTGGCTTTAATCAGCCGTTACTTGTCTCTTTGAATTCCCCTTAACCCGAGGAATCAATTGGAGTAATTGTCGTGTGTTAAATCTCGCCCGTTTCTTCTCCCCAGCCTCGCAAAACCCCGAAGCAAACCAAACGTCGGTCGCCCAATTACTGCCACCGACCACCCAAATTCCCAAACCTAATACCTCCCTACCGACCTCCAAAACCCAATTATCCCATCTACCATCTATAAATAGTTAGATTATGGGAGCTTTGGTTTTTTTTCCTCACCCGAAACCCTGAGTGAGGGCTGTCTTCATCAAGATTTTAGACGCAGATTCCGCCGCCTTTAGCCAACCTCAGCGCCACCGCAGCATTTCATTTTCTTCCCTGCATTTTCCTCTAGCTAACTACGTTGTTCAAATCCCTCAATTCTTCTTGTACTGGCTTACATGGCCGTGCCAAGTTGGCTTCTTGTCTCGTCTAAATTTTTACCCAGAAATACTTAAGTGGCCGTCCGCCGCCGTTTCCGCCACTTCTGCTGCCTTCTGAACCACCCAAAATCTTCCTCTAATCCTCCTCCACCAAATCATAACCTTATGTTGATTTTTCCCCTGCTCCTTCTCTCTTTTTCTTCATCTTTTTCCCACTTAGATAGTTTTTTCCGCCCACCGCCGCCGCCGCCGCGAACCACCGCAGGTTCCGCCTATCTCCACCAGTCTAAGGTTGAACCCTAGACCCTCTGAACCCTTCTCCCTATTTTTATAATCCTTAATTTAATTTATTTCAATTATTTGAAATAGATTACTATTACTTTTATTATTATTTCTATTATTGTGTTATTAATATTATTATTAGTATTAATGTTTTGATTATTATTTCTGCAGGGTCTGAAGCTCTAATATACTTTAATTCGATTTTGTCATTATTATAAGTATTATTATTATTTTCATTATCTTAATTAATAATATTAAGGTGTTATTATAATTATTGTTGTTATTAGTATTTTTATTATTTCGAATTACCATTATTATTATTCTGTTATTAATATTACAAATACTTTACCATTAGTTTTGTTATTATTATTACACTTATTATATTGTTGTTACATTATTTTAGTATCTTAGCTATTATTATATTAGTATCATTATTATTATTAGGGTAAAGTCTTTAACCCTATATTACCAAGGTTTATAATATCTCTATTATTTTTATGTCTTTAGCAGAGTTATAATTTTGTTAAGGTTATTTTATTAATATGTTATTATTTGGTCAAAGCCCTAAGGAGGCGTAAGAACGTTCTCCAAGACCGGTGTCATTTCAGGTAAGGGGTGCTAAGGCCTTTTATGTTCTAATGTGAATTATGTAATTCATATGCTATGCATTCTATGTTTATGATTATTAATTATGCCGTATATGCTATGACATTGAGTTGAAGTATGTTTTCGTATGGCATGTGTATTATTTGTGTATGACCCTGTAAGACATGCATGTGAGGATGTTGATATGATTTTATGTGGGAGAAAGGATGAAAAAGGAGGATGGGGAAAGAAGTTGACTAAGGGAAGTGAGTTGACCTAATTTTATGAATTTATGAGGAATAATCTATTGCATGGTTTTATTTGGAAGAATGTAATCTAAGATGTTATATGGGAGAATCAAATTATTATTTGTTTGGGAGAATCTAATTTATGATTTTAATTGGGAGAATCTAATTTATGAATTGTCTGGTAAAATCCAATTTATGGTTTTATATGGGGAAGTTTAATTTATGGTTTGGTATGATTTTATGTGAGGAAAATTAATATATGGTTTGTATGGAAGAATTTAATTTATGATTTGATTGGGAGAATATAATTTATGATTTGTTTGGGAGAATCCAATCTATGGTTTTGCTTGGGAGATTCTAATTTATGATTTTATGGGGAAGAATCTAACTTATAGTCTTGTATGGTAGAATCTAATTTGTGGTTATGAAAGGGGAGAATCTAATCAATTGTATTATGTGGAAAAATCTTTGGGTTTTATATGATTTGAATCTTTGTGTTGGTATGGATTGAATTTAGGGTTTTGTGTGAATGAATCTTTGGGTTGTATATGGTTTAAACTTAGGGTTTGGTAAGGATGTATACTTAGTTTGGCATGGATGAATCTTTGGGTTTTATATGGTTTGAATCTAGGATTTGGTATGAATGGATCTTTGGGTTATGTGGAATGAATTTAGGGTTTTGTATGATGAGATTTTGGGTTTTGCATAATGGTTAATGGTTGTATGGTGATATTAGGGTTTGCATGGAAGTAATAATTGCATGAGATGTGTAAAGTTTGTATGAGAGTAAAGTTTACGTATGGAACGCTGATTTGGGATTTGAGGAAAGTAATGTAAGTGTTGTTTGGGTGATTGAACATTTGAAGGGAAAATAGTGCGTGGAGCATTATATGGGTACGTAGGAAACCGAGATAGGGTTCGTGTGGATAATTAGGGTTTGGTGCAACTACTTAGGGTTTTTTTTGCAGTATCAGGTGTTTTGGTGATTAAAGTGGAGTCATGAGGATGAAATTTATGAGTTACAATGTGTGAAGTGTTAAAGGAGTGATTCATGCATGTCTAGGGTGAAAGTCGTTGAATAAGATACTTAAGACACTAATTATTTAAAGTGGAAGATCGTTGAGACGGGACCAACCGATCCACCAGTTTGGAATAGTGGTTAGGGTGTTTACCCTATGTGTGACCGATCCACCGGCTATAATAGTGGTTAGGACATGATGTCCTATGCGTAACCGATCCACCAGTTATAATAGTGGGGGTTCCCGAGCTCAACAACCGCAAACTAGAGTTTTGCTAAAATGCCTAAAAGATACTAATTACTTATAGTGGAACACCATGCGTGCCGGAGCCAACCGATCCACCAGTTAGGAATAGTGGTTAGGACGCGTAGTCCTATGTGTATCCGATCCACCGGCTATAATAGTTGTTAGGGTGTGACACCCTATGCGCCTCCGATCCACCGGCTATAATAGTGGGGGCTTCCGTTTTCCCATGTATTTGATAAAAAGATATGATGTGTATCGAATTCCGATAAAAGATTAATTAAGTAATTAATCTGGACTATGATTGGGCCTTTATGTATGTACCTGAATGATTGGTCGATATGATGACATGATGATGGTTATGTCCTTGTATTATTATGCATGATTTTATGTGCTTATGTGTTGGCCTTAGTACTCGGTTACCTTACTCAGTACGTAGCGTACTGATCACCCTTTTTATGGGTGCTGCTCATTCCCACGAGTAGTGTGCCCTTCTGATTTGTGCGGGTGGGCGAGACATCAGTTGGGGCTGAATGTTGAGCATGTTTGGCTCGAGATTCAAGAGAGTTGTGGCCATATTATAGTCTTTATATGACTCTAATTCTTTTTGTTAATCTTTTATCGGTTGTAAATTTAATTCTCTTTTGGAAATGAATTACATTTCTTGATGCGTACTCTGATTTTGTTTTACAACCGTTTAATGCTTAATTGGAAATTGAATTGTATTGATTATTTATTTTCTTAGCCTTAGCACTTGGTACTGGAACGGTCGGAGAGAACTGGTCTGGTACTAAGTGTGGCGGTAACACTTCCAGAATTCACAGGTTTTCAGTGCTTCTAATTTAATTGCTTCCGCTTTTAAAAAAAAATTTAGTGAATTTTGGCGTGTTACAAATTAGTCCAACATATGTGAGTGCTAAATGATTCAGCTGTGAGTGCATATCCATATGTAAATGCAATGTGTGTAATAAAGTTGTGGTCACTACATACCTATGTGGGTCATTGGACACCAACATCAATATAAAAATAATTGAGAGATTAAAGATGCCTGAGTAATGTAAATCAAAACCTCATCATATGTACTAAATCAAGTTACAAAAATCTTTCTATGAACTTAAAAGGTCTACGTGATTGTGGTATAATTACTTAAGCAAGTACTTGGTAAGAGAAGGATATGTAAATTATCATATTAGTCCATGTTTGTTCATAGGAGGAAAAGTTAGGTTTTGTGATCATAGTTATTTATGTTCATGATTTAATTACATATTATCAGGACTATTGGTAAGATCTAAGAAATAGTTGACTACCTGAGGAGAGAATTTGAAATGAAACATTTGGGAACCACTAAGTATTGTCTTAGTCTCCAATTTGAGCATATCATATATGGGATATTTGTTCATCAGATGAATTATATATAAAAGGTCCTAAATTTCTTTAATACCGAAAATGCTAATCCATTAAGTACATCAATGATAGTTATGTCGCTTATTGTAGGTAAAGACCCATTTCATTTTTGACAAAATAATGAGAAAGTATTGGCACTGAAATACTATATCTAAGCATTTTTGGTCTCTTAATGTATTTTATCAACAATAGTCGAACAAAAATATCATTAGAAGTAAACCTACTAGCAAGATATAGTTCCATGCCAACAAAGAGACATTATATTAGCATAAAGCATGTCATTTGCTATTTACATGGAATAAGTGATTGAGATTATTATTCAAAAAATAAGATGAGAAATTGTATATTGAGATATAGGGTACTTATCTGACCAACATAAAACTATTTTTCAATTAAAGAATGTGTCCTTCTATTATAGGACTATCATTTACTCGCATTCAAGAAAACAAACAATGGTAAACACTAGTCAAAGTATGTAGAGTTGATTACACTATATGAGATAAGAAGAGAATGTGTGTGGCTCAGATTATTAACACACGACATAAACAATGCTTACAAGATGAAGATAAAGAGAGAAGTTATGGTGGTAGTATATGAAGACAATGCAACATGCTTTATGCAAATAAAGAAAGGATACACCAAAAGTGATAGAACTAAGTATATATCACCAAATTTCTTCTCAACACATGAGTTACAATAGAAAGGTAATTGATGTTCAACAGATTCGATCAAGTCAAAACTTAGCAGATCTATTTACCTAGTCATTACAATGACTTTTAGTTTACTTGTATACAATAAATATCAAAATGTATTATATGAAACATGAATGTCAAGTAGCGAGAGAATGTAATATACTTTTTTTTCTTTAGATATAGTTTTTGTCCCAAATAATTTTTCTAACAAGGTTTTTAATGAGATAGTTGTTGGGCTATGAGTCCCTTCCTATGTGAAAAAACTCATATTTTATTTATTTTATTTATGGGGGTAGATCAAAGGGTCTTGGCTCATTTATTGTGTGGCTTCTTTGGGAAATCTTTTACTCTCAGCTTTATTAAGTAGTATTGAGAGAATTCAAAAGGCCATCAAATATCGAAACCGGAAGGGCAAAGGTTTTATAAAGTGCAGTTCTGGGTGTTTTTCTCATGTGCACTCTTTATCCAGTGCCCCAATTGAAGATCAAACGTGCTCTGATTTATCCGAAATATGGCAGAACCTTTGGGACATCTAGTTCTTCAAATCCAACCATCGGTTTGTTCATTACTTCTCTATGTTGTGAGATATTTCCACTGTACCGAGCCCTTATTTTCTGGTGACAAAATCTCTTAATTTTTATTGGTTTGGTTGTTTATTGGTTGATAATAATTTGGTGTGTTGTGTACCCTTTAGGTGCTCATTGTCTGGAGATTGTTATAATCATCTTTGATTATAGTGGAGCAAGTTTCTAGACTTGGTCCCGTGGGTTTTACCTTTTTCACTTTGAGGGTTTCCCATGTAAAAAATTCTTGTGTCTCTCTTTTATTTGTTTGCTTGAACATTTGCACTTGTTTACTTGTTGATTTGATATCATTGTGGATTGTTATCTTGCTATGGTTGACACCATATACTTAGTATTGGGTAATTGTTAATATTGGGAACCACTTGTTTTTCCCATCAACTAGTATCCGAGCCTGGTTTTGATATGTGGTTGTTCGTTTGTGTAAGCTATGGAATCATCTACTGTCAACACTAGTAGGATGTTTAGTTTGAATGGCCCTAATTATCATCTATGGAAGGGAAAGATGAAGGACTTGTTGTATGTCAAGAGTTGGCACTTACCTGTGTTTAGTAAGACCAAACCCATTGATAAAGAGGATGATATATGGGCATTTGAGCATGAGCAGGTTTGTACTTATATTTGTCAATAGATAGATGAAAATGTTCTCAACCACATTAACAATGAAACAAATGCAAAGAGTTTGTGGGACAAACATAAATCTTTGTATACTAGTAAATCTAGTATTAACAAACTGTTTTAATCTAGAAATTAATGGGTTTGAAGTACAAAGGAGGTGCTGCTATGTCTGATCATTTGAATAATTTGAGAGTATTATTTAACAACTTTCTTCTATGGAGATTAAATTTGATGATGAAGTACAGGGCCTTTTATTACTTGGTACTCTACCTGATACTTGGGATACTCTTCGTATGACTCTCTGTAATACAACTCCAAATGGCAATATTACTTTTTTTTTCGATAAGTAGAATTTATGACTATCAAAATGGAGATTACAACTTAGCATTACAATCAATAGCATCAAGTAGCCCTAGAGAGTTACCATACTTAGCAGAATAAGTATGATTAACAAACATTCTTCATACATGCATAATAATACTTCTCAAAAGAACACCTAAATGTCTAGTTTTATTTTAAAAAATTCTAAGGTTCTTTTCATGCCAAACAGTGGCAATGTAAGAAACAAAAAGAGCCCCCAAAATATATTTCTTCTGTACTGCTTGCCTAGTTCTTCTAAGTAAAGTCTTGACCTCTTGATCCCATCCTGAGATAGGATCACTTCTTCCAGCCAACCTCCTAATAGTTCCCTAGGTAATGGAAGTAGTAGGGAAAAACAAAAAAAGATGGTCCCTGGTCTCAACATTCTGACGGCAGAAAACACATGTTGGATCCACTACCATGCCAATCTCCCTCAGTATTGATTTAGTTGACAGTCGATTTTGGTAGGCAAGACAAGTAATAAAGTTCAATCAAGGAGTAGAAACAGATCTCCATACCAACTTTGTCCAAGGAAGCTTGTCCTGTGGTGGTCTAATGGCCTTATAAGCTGCTTTAATAGAATACTCTGTCTGATTTGCTTCCTAGGAAAGTTCTCAACTATTTTATTAGTCTTTGCAGGACTTTCCTATGGTATGGCAAGTTGTAGCTGAAGAAGTCTGCTCTTGTTGCCTGGGAATCTCTGTGTTCTCCAACCAATGAAGGTGGGCTTGGATTGTTAAATCTTCAATTGTGGAATTGATGTGCATTGGGGAAGCTTCTCTAGAACATCGCTGCAAAGAAAGATACCCTATGGGTCAAATGGGTCCATTCAGTGTATATCAAACAAGCCTCTGTGTGGAACTTTAGCCCAACATCTTACACTTCCTGGATTTTTCTCAGGATTCTTCACAATAGACCTCTTATGGCAATATTACTTTAGATATTTCTAAGGTTGGTGTTTTGAATGAGGAAATGAGAAAGAAGTCTCAAGGTTCATATTCACAATCAGAAGAGACATTGGTTGCTGAGAATAGGGGAGAAGTAAGAGCAAGGGTCCAAGTGACAGAGGCAAGAATAGAAGCAAGTCCAGAGGTAGGTACAAAAACATGCAGTGCCATTATTGTAATAAGATGGGTCATATCCAGAAATTTTCCTACAACTGGAAAAGTGATAACAAGAAAGGTAACAACAACAACAAAAAGAAGCATGATGAGAGTCAAGATAATGAGCAGGGTAATAATGATCATGTTGCTGCCGTCACTAGTGACGATCTTCTAGTTATGATGAGAATTTGGTGAATATTGCTAGTCATGAGTGAAGTTGGGTTGTTGATAGTGCTGCCTCTTTACATGTTACATCTAGGATGGATTTCTTCATCTCTTATACTCCTAGTGACTATGGGGTATTGAAGATGGGTAACAATGGTTTTGAAAAAGTTATAGGCACTGGTGATGTTTCCTTGGTGACTAAAAATGGAGTAAGGTTACTTCTCAAGAATGTCAGACATGCTCTTGATATGCGCTTGAATTTGATTTCTGCAGGTAAGCTTGATGATGATGGTTTCTACAACACCTTTAGTGGAGGATAATGGAAGCTCACCAAAGGTGCCTTGGTGGTAGCTCGTGGTAAGAAGCACTAAAGTCTCTATGTTATGCATGCTTCTATTGGAAAGGATATTGTTAATGTTGCAGAGCATGACCCTGGTACATTATGGCATAGAAGGCTCAGTCATATAAGTGAGAAAGGCCCAAACTGTTTGGCTAAGAAGAATTTGCTATCTGGTGTGAAGAGTACAAAGTTGGAAAGATGTTCTCATTGCATGATTGGTAAGCAAACCATTGTCTCTTTCAAGACTCAACCTCCATCAAGAAAGCCAAGTTTGCTTGAGTTAGTTCATTCTGATGTCTGTGGTTTGAAGGCAAGATCTCTTGGTGGTGCACTTTATTTTGTTACCTTCATTGATGACTGTTCTAAAAAACTCTAGTTTATGCTTTGAAATCCAAAGATGAAGTATTTGATGTCTTCAAGAAATTTCATGCTATGGTTGAAAGACAGTTTGGGAGAAAACTCAAATGCTTGCGTTCTGACAATGGAGGTGAATATATTGGGCCACAGGATGATTATTGCAAAGCACAGGGTATACGACATTAGATAACTCTAAAGAAAACTCCTCAGTTGAATGGTGTAGCAGAATGGATGAATAGAACCTTGGTCGAGAGGGTCCTTTGTTTTCTCTCATAAGCAAAACTGCCCAAAAGCTTCTGGGGTGAGGCTTTATATATAGCTTCTCGTGTGATCAATCTTTGTCCTTGTGTTTCCTTCCAGGGTGATGTTCCAAACAAGGTTTGGTTTGGCAAGGATCCTTCTTATGATCACTTGCGCATGTTTGGATGCAAGGCTTATGTGCATGCGCTAAGAGATGAAAGATCAAAGCTTGACTCCAAGACCTGCCAATGCATTTTTCTTAGATATGGTGAAGATGAGATGGGCTATAGGTTTTATGATCCAATTGAGAAGAAATTGGTTTGAAGTAGAGATGTTGTGTTTGTAGAAGATCAAACCATCACTGATATACCGAAAGAGAAGTTGTCTACAAATCCTAACAGTAACAACCATGGTGATTTAATTGATCTTGATTTGCCTCCAATGACACCTACTCCTACACCAGCATAAGATGATACTCAAGAGAATGATCATGAGATTGAGGCTCGAGATGAGGATAAGATAGAGATGGAGATGGAGATAATGTGCATGATGATAATGATACTGATGATGTGAATGATGGTCATCAAGATAATCATGAGTTTCAACCAACCGCTTTGAGAAGGTCTCCTCAATAGCCTCAACCATCATCTCGATACCCTCCGAGTCAATATGTGTTGTTGACCGAGGGGGGAGAACCTGAATGTTTTCAAGAAGCTATGGAGAGTGAAAACAAGCATCAGTGGCTTGAGGCAATGAAGGAAGAAATGAATTCTTTGCATACTAATCCCACATATAACCTTATCAAGTTGCCTAAGGGCAGGAAAACTTTAAAGAATCGATGGATATACAAGTGAAAAATAGATGAGGCTACTAAGAAGACTTGATCAAAGGCTAGACTAGTTGTTAAGGGCTTCAATCAACTTAAAGGAATCGAATTCAATGAGATATTTACACCAGTTGTCAAGATGTCTTTGATCAAAGTGGTCTTGGGGGTAGCTACAAGTCTTGACTTGGAAATTGAACAAATGGATGTCAAGACAGCCTTCCTTCATGGTGACCTGAAGGAAGATATTTACATGGAGCAACCAGAGGGTTTCAAGGTGAAAGGTAAAGAAGATTATGTGTGTAAATTGATGAAGAGTTTATATGGCCTTAAGCAGGCTCCTCGATAGTGGTACCGAAAGTTTGAGTCTTTCATGGGGGAGCTTGGCTACAAGAAGACTTCTTCTGATCATTGTGTTTTCATTAAAAGGTTTGCTAATGATGATTTTATAGTCTTGATTTTATATGATGATGATATGCTCATTATTGGTAAGAATATGGCAAGAATCACTCAGTTGAAGCAAGAGATGAGCAAAGTATTTGCAATGAAAGAGCTTGGACCAACTAAGCAAATAGTTGGTATGTAAATCAATCGTGACAGGAAGACAAGAAAACTTTGGTTATCTCAAGAAGCATACATCCAGAAAGTTCTTGAACGTTTCAACATGGACAAAGCCAAGCTTGTAAGTACCCCTCTTGATATGCATTTTAAGTTGAGTTCAAGTCAATGTCCTTTTACCATCAAAGAGAAAAACGCTATGGTGAGTGTTTCTTATGCCTTAGTAGTAGGTAGCTTAATGTATGCAATGGTTTGCACAAGACCAGATTTAGCTCATGTTGTTGGTTTAGTCAGCAGATTTCTCTCTAATCCTGGCAAAGAGTATTGGAATGCTGTGAAATGGATCATGAGATATCTTAGAGGTTCTGCTAATATAAAACTGTGTTTTGAAATGGGAAAGATGAGCTAGTTGGGTATTCTGATTCTGATATGGCTGGTGATATTAAATCAAGAAAGTCTACTTTGGGTTATTTGATCACCTTTGTAGGGGGGCTATTGCTTGGCAATCATGACTACAGAAATGTGTTGCATTATCTACAATGGAGTTAGAGTTCATTGCAACAACGGAAGCATGTAAGGAGTTGTTATTGATGAAGAGTTTCTTTCAAGAGTTGGGGTTCAATCAAAAGAGGTATGTCTTGTATTGTGACAGCCAAAGTGCCATTCATCTTGCAAAGAACCCAACCTTCCATGCTAAGTCCAAACACATTGATGTGAGATACCATTGGATTCGAGATGTTCTTGATGCGAAGTTTCTTGAGTTGGAGAAAATTCACACTGATGAAAATAGCTTGGGCATGATGACAAAGGCATTACCAAAGGGCAAGTTTGAGACTTGTCGTTCCATCGCTGGGATGGCAACCACTTCCACATAGTCGGGAGGGGGAGATTTGTTGAGCTATGAGTCCCTTCCTATGTGGAAAAACTCATATTTTATTTATTTTATTTATGGGGGTAGCTCAAAGGGTCTTGGCTCATTTATTGTGTGGCTTCCTTGAGAAGTTTTTTACTCTTAGCTTTATTAAGTAGTATTGAGAGAATTCAAAAGGCCATCAAATACCGAAACCGGAAGGGTAAAGATTTTACAAAGTGTAGTTCTGGGCATTTTCTCATGTGCAGTCAGTATCAAGTGCTCTGATCGAAGGTCAAACGTGCTCTGATTTAGCTCACATTTGGACAAAACCTTTGGGACATCTGGTTCTTCAAATCCAACGGTCAGTTTGTCTATTACTACTCTAGGTTGTGAGATATTGCCACTGTATCGAGCCCCTATTTTCTGGTGACGAAATCTCATTATTTTTATTGGTTTGGTTGTTTATTGGTTGATAAAAATTTGGTGGGTTGTGTACCCTTTAGGTGCTCATCGTAAGGAGATTGTTATTATCATCTTTGATTATAGCGGAGCAAGTTTCTGGAATAGGTCTCGTGGGTTTTACCTCTTTCACTTTGAGAGTTTCCCATGTAAAAAAATTTTGTGTCTCTCTTTTATTTGTTTGCTTGAGAATTTGCACTTGTTTACTTGTTGATTTGATATCATTGTGCATTATTATCTTGTTGTGATTGACACCATCTACTTAGTGTTGGGTAATTGTTAATATTGGAAACCCCTTATTTTTTCCATCAATAGTAACTATAGGTATACATTCAAGGAAGATTGTTCGATAAAAATATCTATATGTTTTTATTAAGGTGCTTCATTATCCCCATAATATACCATAAACCTATTATAAGCTTTCTTCTTTACCTTCCCTTATAATGGTATGATATAATTCCTTATAATGCATCACCTTTCACTCCATTTTTATTGAATTATAAGTAAATAAATTATAAAATGAGAAATACTTATATGAACTATAATTTCTTTTTATTGTTAAACCCTCTATATTTTCTGGTGTTGTGTTACATATTCTTCTCCTACTGTGTTACGTATTCATGAAGTTACCAACGGTATATGCCAATTTGTTTTTCAATAGTGACTAGGTTTCTCGGCAAATTATATGTTGATACGGAGCAGTGGCTACCGACGCAACAATTGATATTATATTGCTTTAAGTTAAGAGTTGAATTTATCATTAATTTTCAAGTTTATTGATAAAATAAAAAGCAGAAGCTTGATAGGTACATGCTACGAGTCTAATGTCCGGCTTATTACTGATGGCTCATTTAATTGGGAATTCACTTATGTACTTGTATCGTGTTCCATATATTTCAATTGCAGTGGATCTCTTACGACCATATATAATTATAAAGTATACAAGGACACTCCATTTGTATGTATCTTTTTGTTTTACCTATCTATTCATTCGAAATTAAAAATAAAAAATAAAACTACTTCATATTTGCAAAATAAATTTTAATTATTAACCTTTTAAAAATATCATATACTATAACATAAAAGATATAACTTTTATAGTTATATTAAAAAATATGATTATATTATTTTTATATTTTTTAATAGTATATATTAATAGTTAAATTTTATTATTAGATTATGTAGCGATAGTTTTTTAAATAGTTTTATCTATGTGAGTGTGATATATTTTTTCTTTAGTCTTTTTTCCCGCTCGAGTAATAGTAGAGTGGAAGAGGTAGGGCGACCGCCGACCGCTGCGTCGTTAACGTGCATGCATGTGCTATGATTGGTATCGATCGACACTGCTGGTATCTGGACCAATCAATTAGTTTATTTTGTTCTGAACTAGTACGCACCATTTTGAGTTGACTTCCCAATCATTTATTTCTTGCTTGCTTTCGGTTTCTATAGTTGATGGGAAATAGATCCAACGAAAATGATTCCGATGCTTGACGACGGGGATTGTTGTACCCCAAACATTCAATTTCATTCAGAGAAATTATACAGTGGAGGACGACCTAAGTTGTTTTTTTTTTTTTTTTTCTGATTATTCACGAGGAAACCGTAAGTAGCAGAATGCATCCAGACCGAGACCCTTGTCATTGGAGCAAACTCAGATCCAAACTGTAACGCAGACAAAACCCCCTCAAACTAACAGTGTAAAACTTTCATAAAAGAAAAATAACAGTGTAAAATAAGAAAAATTATTAGGTAAATATGATCCGTCATAAATTTTTTATATAAAAATATAATAATAGACATTTTTATAAACGTAGATTAATAATTTGTTAGATTCATCTAAAAAATTTTCATAAAACAGACTGGACAGAAAAAATATTCTAAACTCATATAACTTTAATGTAACAGGATAATTGTCCATAGCAACATAGGCACCCAAACGCCAACAAGAAACAAAACAAAACCTAGAAAAGATAAATTCAAATTCCTGCACAATAATTGTATAATTGTCTGAACCATTTTTTCTAGTTAATTCGAAACAATTGTTAAACTAGCGAACACTGGATGTTCCAAGCATCATTACGATAACGTTCTCCCACATTCGAAGGGTGAACAACACCAGCCATTCCTTTGGTTAAGAATCGCAACGCCTGCATAGTGTATATTGCTCCACCCAGAGAACAAGCCAAATACAGGTCTATACAAGCCTATCCCCTGCACTCCCTTGCCACACATACTTGCAGCCTGCTAACTTCACCGTACCTTAAAAAGAGATGTCAGACAAGCGAATACACCCAGACCATAAACTCTGGCCTGCAGCAAGGACCCGGATGAAGATCAAATGCATTCTGCTAAGGCCTTGTTTAGCCATTTCATCTGCCATATGGTTGGCACTACGGGGCTAATAGATAACTAGAGGTCCCCTCTGCCACCTCCTATAGCTACGAATAAAGTTGAGGTAGTATTTGCATTTCCAGGGACCATACAAAATCCTCTTTGCACAAGTTATCCACGTTTAACCGAGTCCGATTTAAAAATTGCATCGAAGAAACCCACCCAATCCTTGGACTTTGCTCAGCTTCATAGCAAAATAAATCGTCATTAACCCCTCCCTCATTTTTGTCTAGCACTTCCCTGGGGAAGGAAAACAAGCACTTTACCCTTCCGATCTCTTAAAATCCCCCATAGCACAACTCTGATTTACATTATCCACCGAGGCGTTGGCGTTCCATTTCAACGTACCATGCGTCGGCACACTCCATCAAGCCTCCTCTTTTCACCTCGTCGGCTCCTTCTGGACACCTTGCTAATCAAGGCATTCGGGCACACGATCCACCTCACTAGGCATGTGTGGGAAATCAGAACCCCACCCATCAATCAACTAACCTAACCGTAGTAAATCAGGTGCTTGATATATCCCCCGAGCTCCCACATTTTCCCCCAAAAGTTCTTGCAATCCTCTCTCTCTGAAAAATCCACCAAGAACACGGCCAGCCAAACACTTTTGAAAAACTTTTCGCTAGGCGGAGATTTCCATTGGTGAAACGCCTCAAACGTATCTCCCGGCATCACCCAACTGAGCTGCCAAATACCACACCACCACTGCCATAACTGACTGGTAATCTTGTAGAACATAAAGATATGATTGCTTGCCTCTCTGGACTCCATACAAAAGACACTTCCCATCCGACCCAGGAATAGTATTCTTATCTAGGAGCTTGTCTTTGGTAAATAGTCTGTCCAATATCGCCAACAATGAAGAAATCTCCACCCGAGTGGGCACTACACCTTTCCATATACATCGGACTTCCACCATAGAATGTGATTCCATAAACTCTCCAACGACACGACATCATGGTTTAATGCAGAACAGAAGTAACCGATGATATATATCTCATGAGTTGTTTCCTCATTATTAGCTCAGTTGGTTAAGATGTGTATCACTGGTGCATATCGTTATTACTTGTATCTATGATTCTACCTTATCATTTGTTTAGCTTATCTTTTACGTAAGTTGTTATGCATGGGCTTAGGAGGTTGTATATATAGTTATTGATGCATGTTTCCTTTCAATAATATGTTTCTCTCGAGGATCTCATTTCTTCTTTCTCTTAACTCTATGGTTGTTTTGTGACTCTTTACTTGGTATTAGATCTCTTTCTTTGATCATGTGCACCATCAAAGATCTCTCTTGATCCTTCTCTTCTGTTGAAATGCCATTGACTTCCTCACCTCCTTCAGTATCCAAATCATCCTCACAAACTCCATTAGGCCCTATGGCTACTGCACAAATTATGGCAGATGATCCCTTAAAGATGGTGACAACTCCATTGAGTTAGTTAATCACCATCTAATTAGAAGATGATAACTTTCTTCAATGAATGTTTTAGGTTGAATATTTAGTCGATGACTATATTCATGAAACTGAAGAAGCTCCTTCTAAAGTAATCAAGGACGATGATGGTTTAGAGGTTAAGAACCTAGCATTCATTGCTTTCCAGCACTAAGTCTATTTGTTAGTATCTTAGCTTTTATTTTTTATCTCTCTTTTATATATTCGGCAATTGATAGGATAAAAAATAACCTATGAGGCATTGTCTACAATATCTTATTAGTTTGTGTCTAAATCAAGTGCTAAGGTGATGCCCTATAATAACCAATTAGAGAAAGAAAGAATGTTAGTTATGAAAGATCATCTAGCTACTGTAAAGAGTTTGGTTGATCTCTTAGGAGAGTTTCGTCACAAAATAATTGAACTGGACCATGTTCTTGCTATTTTGAATGGCATAGGAGATGGGTATGAAGCCATTGTGGTTTTTTTGGCCTCATAGAAAATCCCCTTTGATTTTAAATATTATGTGAAATTGCTCTTGGCTCATGAAGAGAAAACCAATTGTAAAGCAACAAGTCATATGGTTGTGAATATTGCTGCCAATATGATAACGTAGAATAGAGGTTATGAAGGCAACAATAACAAGAACATATCAAATGGATGGAGCTCTAATAACAAGAGTGGTTTTTAAGGTGAAAGAGATAATTTTCAAGGCAATTAAGGAAGGTGATGAGTCCATAACAATAATAGTAGTCAACTTTAGTGTCAATTGCGAGGAAAAATGGGTTATATAGTGCATAAGTGATACTATAGATTTGATGTGACTTTTAGCGGCCTAAGTAGTATTACCAAATATTCAAAAGCCCTTACTAAATGAAAAACATAACCCATGACTATTTATAAGCATGATTAAGGCGGTGCATCTCAAGATCAATCACTATAGGTTTTGTTGCTAATACAAATCCTAATGGTGCTACATGGTATCCAGATTTAGGGGAAACTAACCATCTCACCAACGATATGAGCATACTCACTTTTGGGTATATTTTTACAGGTTATCAATAGGTCTTCATAGGTAATGTTACTACTTTAAACACTAGAGTTACTAATATTCATAGTAACCCACACTCATTAATAAATCCTTGCATCTCAATCATGTTCTTCATTTTCCTCAAATTACTAAAATTTTTATTATTATCTCTTAGCTAACTAAAGATAATTGTATCTTTCTTGAATTTTCCCCTCATTATTTTTTTTTTGTGAAGGACATAACAACCAATCAAATCCTCCTTGAGAGCAAGGTGCATAAAGGCCTCAATAGGTTTAATTAATCAATGAGTTGATAACAAGTCCAAGATAAAAGGCGTCCAAGTTAGTCATGGTTTCCAACATCTCATCATACAAAAGTGCAAGACACAACTAAGGAAGAAAAGTATACACTGTAGCATAGGATATTAGGGATCCTAGCTCTATATATTTTATGAAAGATTTGAATCACTATAATTTTTCATTTGATTATAATAATAAATGTAGATGTGAGGCTTGACAATTAGGTAAAAGTCACAAGTTACCTTTCCTTTATCCTATATAGTTTATAGTATGCCTTTGTAATTAGCTATTTTATATATATAAGATGTAACACCCCCACTTTTTACTATGAAAAAGTTTTGTGTAAAATATTGTGAAAGTAGAAACTATCAAACAAAAGCTAGAAAAAAATGAAGTTTTATTGATACAATTAATATATGATAGACATCTTGTAATACCTCAATACTTTATTTTAGCATTTACGAATAAAGTATGAAATTATTAAATATGATTTAATTATATGTACCATTTTTAATACAATTATTATTATTATTATTATTATTATTATTAGGGAAATAAAGGAAGAAAAATGATGAAGGGACATAATTAGTGAAGAATAAATTTATTAACTAACTTAAGATAAATTATAAATAAATTATGATAATTTCTAAATTAATAAAAATTATGTTAATAATAGTATTATTATTATTATTATTATTATTAATTGTTATTATCCCTAAAACTCCCAAAATTCCAAAATACCATACCACTCCATTTTTTATATTTCCTTTTCTTCCATCCTTTTTCATTCTTTTATTTCTTCTTTTCATCCTTTTCCTTTTTTCATCTTTTCCCCCTTCATTCAGCCTACTAGGTTGCTCCCAGTGATGGCTCGACACCTCCTCCCTTTTTTCTTTCCTTTCCTCCTTCCCTGACCCAGTACCTTTTTTTTTTGTCCCCCTAATCAACCCCACCCATGCCTACACCCTCGTCTTTTCCTTTTCTCTCCTTTTTACCTTTCTTTCCCCATCTGCCCTCGCCTTCTTCTTCCCTAACTTGCGTGACCTTGTCCATAGTTGCCTTTGCAGCTCTCCTATCCCCTCTCTCAATCCTCCTTTCCCTTTTTAGCCCAGAAGGACGTGTAGGAGGCACAACCCTGCATGGTCCCCTTCCTCTTGTGAGACCCTCACCCCTCATCTGCCCCCAACCTCGCAAAACCTACCCCCATCCCTCTATATAAGTAGTTGCTCTAGCTTGCACGACGACCGATAGTGACTAACCCCTCCCCTTGTGTTCTTCCCCTTCTTTTCCACTTCCACCAACCCCTACACAATTAAATACCCCTCCCCACTCTCTCATTTCCCCTCTTTCTTTTGGCCAATCCACTCCCTAGCCCCTTACCACCATTGCTACCAAGTTGCGCCGCCGTTGCCACTCCCTCCCTTCCTCTTCCCTACATCACACTACTCCTAATAAGCCACTCCCCTCCCCTTCCTTCCCCTTCCTCTATTCTCCCCACCTATGCAAAGTGGGCAGCACAAGCTACCCTTTTCCAACTTCCTCTACCGCCAGCGCCACCCTACACCACCACCATAGCTACCACCACCACCACCACCACCACCACCCTCCCTTCCTATATAGAAAACCCCCTGTCTTACCCACATCTCCACTTATCTCTTTCTCCTCTCTCCTCCTTCCCTTTCCTTTTTCTCTCCTTCATGGTTATCAACTATCGAGCTACTGCCATAAGGCCATCACCACCACCACCACAAGCCTCCTGAACAAAGGAAGCTTACCACCCAATAAACCCTACTTCCTCCTCCTCTACCAACTCCAATGACCTATCTTTTGCATATCATCCACCACTATAGCACGCTGCTGCCCCTTGCCTATTTTCCTTCTAGTTATACCTTTCTCCCTCTTACATAGTTAGTGTATTTTGGTTAATAACTTATTATTATTATTAATATTAGTGACATGGCTATTATTATTAATATTATCATTATTACTAATATTTGGTTACGAGAATAATGAAAAAGGAAAAATAGGTAGGAAGAAGATGAAATGACCTAGTGATACTCTCTTTATAGGTTTCGAGCAAACCTTTACCCGTGAGGAGGCATAAGATTCGTGCTTCATGTCCGGAGCCAAACTAGGTAAGGATATAATTAAGGCTTTGGGTTATGTTATGAATCATGTGTGTATGGGTGTATTGGTATGTTATGTGGAAATATATATGATGGCGAACAAAGTATATGCGTGGTGTAACTTGGCTTGCAACGAGCTAAGGTACGGTGAGCATGATTTTTATTATGTGTTATATGTGTGGTTATAACTTGTTATGAATGGACCTGTTCTTATGCATGGTTGAAATATTATGATATGTATGCCTAGAAGCTTTAGGTGGGTTTTGAGTGTATATGGAAGCTTAAAGAAAATAAAGAGGGTTGATTAATTGAGGTTATATGTGGAGAATGTCCTTTGTGTCTCATGAATTATTGTAGAGAAAAATAATAAGCTGAAGGGTTAGGATAAAATATTCTATAGGAAGTGTGAGCCTTGCATGGGGTGTATGTTCTCCGTATGGAGGAAAGATTTATGTGTGAAAATATAGTTTGAGGGTTAACCATGGGGAGGGAAAGTTGTGTTTTGGGAAATTTTTGTACTTGGGAAGAATTACGTGGGTTGATGGAGAGGTGCATAGGGATATAAACAAGGGTTTTAAGGGAAAACCCCTAAGCATAGGGGTATTGTGGGGAAAGGTTGGGGAGGTCAGTTGAACATCAATGTTATGATGAGGGGTCTTCAATGTAGAGGGTGTGAGTCAAGTTAAATGGAGGGAGTTATGGAAGAAAAAGGGAAATATTAGGGTTTTTAGGGGTGACCAACTAGGGTACCATTATCACATAAAGGAGTTGAGGAGTTGGGTTGTGAGGCTTGGAGTTGGTTGAGTATGGTGATGGTGTTGGTACTAAGGGAAAATGTATGCTGAGTAAGAAGAGAAGAGGCTAGGGCCATATAGTCAAGACTAGAGTTTTAGGGGGAGACCCTAGTAGGTGATGGTGAGTATAGGTGGAGAAATGGGGAAGTGGGTCTTGACCCATATATATGAGGTTTCTGAGTTTTTCATGCGAATGGTGGAAGCTATATGAGGTCCTAGAGTCTTAGAGGATGTAGAGGTATTAGGTTAAGGGATAGGGTATTTTAGAAAGTCTGAGTTGGTAGAGTAATAATGAGTCGAGAGTACCGGTTGGGGTATGCATGTCTAGATGAGAGTTACTTGTTGAATAAGACATGAATAAAATAATAACCACTTAAAGTGGAAGATCATTGAGCTAGGACAAGACTAAGGATATTACTATTCCACCAGTTATAATAGTGGCTAGAAGTGTTTTTTCCTAGATATATATATGTTATTATTTCACCTGCTATAATAGTGGTCAAGGACATTTTGCCTTGGATTAGTATTTATATTCCATAGGTTATAATTATGGAGGTTTCAAGCTCAATAAGTCAAACCCTTGGATGATAATAATTCACAGAAAATGTACTATTTAGTTACAATGGAACACCACAATGGTTGGGATCAGAATTAGGATATTCACTATTCCACTACTTATAATAATAGCAAGAAGCGTTTTGCCCTAGAGATGTTCATGTTTACCATTCCATCAGCTATAATAGTGGCTAGATGCGTTCTTCCCTAGAGTAGTTATTTTTATTCCACCAGCCATAATAGTGGAGTTTACATACTCATATGGAAATAATTCATGAAATATGTAAAGATGGTACTAATAGCTTAATCTTTGATAGTGGTAATTAATCTAATAAAACCTACTACTTGCATATTATCTGTATTTTATGTGTTGTGCCCTGTCTTAGCTATGTTGTTACCTTACTCAGTATGTAGCATATTAATCACCCCTATCATAGGTACTGCTCATTCCTACGAGTAGCAGCCTCTCCTGAGTCTATGTAGGTAGGTGATGAGGCCTTAGAGGACTCTGATCCTTATAATGAGCTGGTTAGGGTTGTAATATCTCATGTCCAGAAAACCATAATAATTATCACCAATAATTAAGTGTGTTAGTTATAATAATTATTATAGGGTTTTTGTAATAAATATATTATTAATATGTGTAATATTATTATGACTTAATAGTTATAAAATTTAATTACGCTAAAATATACTAGAGGATGTGTATTAAAATTTAAACCTGGGTTTGGGTCGTAACCCGTATCTATTTCATCAAATAAACTTATTTTGGTAATCAAATAATTTTTACTTAGATACTTTTCCTAAGTTTGGTACCTAAATAAATTATCCTTACCCTATTCTATTTTTTTACCTCACCCTACTCTCCCTCTACCCCAGCACACTACTCTCATGCCACACTCCTCCCTACCATGCTTTATTTACTCTCCTTGTCTTGCTCCAAAATTTCCTTCACACCATTGCCCTTATAACCCCTCCATTTTCTCTATTTTGTTTCATGTGTTAACCCACCCAAACAGCCCACACACTCCCTCCTTCTCCTAAGCTCCTTCAGGTAAGAAAGAGCTCCCATTATTGCCCCTCAGCATCACCATTTTTTCCTGGAACACACTCCTCCACCGACCATACTTTTTTGGCAACTACAACTCCATAGATCCCTCACCCCTTGCACGAGATAATTCTCCCATTCCTACCCCCAAGCTACACCAGGAGCTGTTCAAACTCCTCCCTTAGTTGTATAAACATTCCTCGTAACCACCCTCAAGCTACACATAAAATCGCCAACCGACAACTTCTACCAAACCTTTCCTCTTTGCTACACCAACCCTCACTGAATCCTATACCTTTTCTATAGCAAGAGCTACCATTTATACCCCTCCACAATCAGTGTTCCATGCCGCAACCCCTCCCCAATTTGCACCAACATCCACTGAAGCCCAACACACCCACATTTGGCTATTTTTGCCAAAGCTCTCCCTTGTGCTGCACCATTTTACACTATCCCTTCGATTATTTGATACCAATCCAAGCCCCTATTTTCAGTCTTCCTTGCAGCTACAACCCCTCTAGCAATGGTAGGTTGTGTTGTTTCTATCCCTCCTTGCCTGCCAAACCCCAATCGATACCCTTTGTTACACAATTTTTAGCCAAGACTTCCTTCGAACCTAGTTTGGTTTTTCCCCATTATTTTATCTTCCATTACCTTAACCATTCTTTAATTATATAAATAATTCTAACTATGTTTTTTAGCTATTCTTATGTGATATTTTGGAAGTTTTGGAAGAAGCGGATTAGGATAAGTGTGCTCAGAGACTAACACATTTATTAGTAAGGATACTAGTCGTTCTTTAGGGTTTTGTGTTAAATTCTTGTAGGATTATGTGTGTTATCATGTTATTGTTATTATACTATTAATATGCATGTTGTTGATGATATGATCTATTAATATTACATATATGATAGGAAGGAAATAAGAATAATGAAAGATATACTAATACGATGATATTGCACTAAGTCGTATTATTGTGGATGAGTATAACTTGTGGGAGAGTAGTAGGTGACTTTGAAGTATTATAAGCGGGAAATACCTATATTTAAGATGTATGTTGATAAAAGGAGAATTTGGAAATAATGATATTGAGAATATAAGATTTACGTAAAATAAGGGATATTCGCTATTTTTAAGGGCATTTTGGTCAATATGGGTTAATATGGAAGTTTTAGTATTTTAACATATTATATGGATTAAAATATGCTAATAATATCATGTGACGTGTTTGGGAGTGATTATAAGTGTCATAAGTTCTTCAGATGAGAAAATAACCTAATTTGGGAATAGTAGCCTTAAAAAGGTAATGTGATTATGACATGTGCAAAATGTTAGAGTTAGGCAACAAATTTTTGATAGTGTTTGGGGTTGTGGATTAGATTTGGTAATTATATCAGTCTTCTAGAATAAGTTATGACTAAATTGTGAAATTAGGTTTTTTTGAGCCTTATGAATAGTAACTTTTAAGATATGGCTATTATCACATGTGTAAGATGTGGAAGTTAGACCTCAAATTTTGTGTATTTTAATGATACCATTATTTTAGGAACATATACTTAATTTTGTGGAAAATGATCAATATGGGAGAAGTTATACTTGAATTGTAAATTTAGGGTTTCTAGGGAAAACAAGCATCTTCTTAATCTTCGAGAAAAGTCTTGTTATATGTATATTGATGCCTTTTTTGCATTAAATATGTTTCTTACTCATAAAATAATCATGAATAAGACACTAATCATTTAAAGTTAAAGATCATGTGAACCGGGCCGAAGTGTTTTATGCATCTGTTCCATCGAATTAATAAAAGTGGCTAGACACATTTTGTCTTGGGAGATGCGTTAGACCGTTCCATCGGTTTAAGAATAGTGGGGCCTAATATCAATGTGAAAGATAATATGAGTCTGAGATAAGTAACCAATGATTAAGACACTAATCACTTACAGTGAAAGCTTACGTGAGTTAAGACCGAGGTGTAGTAGTCTATTCCACTGGCTTAATAATAGTAACCAGGCGCGTTATTCCCTGGGAAGTGCTTTAGACCAATCCACTAGTTTAAGAATAGAGGCTAGGGGCATTTTACCCTAGGTCTTATAGATTCCGCTCCACTGGGTTAATAATACTGCCTAGGAGCATTTTGTCTTGGGAAGTGTTTTAGTTTGTTCCACCGGAATAAGAATAGTGGGGTCCCTGAACTTAATATATATAAAAGGAATGGGTCATAGCACATCTAATAATATGAAACCAGACAAGTAATTACCTTGTGTTGATTCTCATATCTCACATGTATACTACTTTCTACTATGAACATATGTAATGATATATTTTCTAAATTTTGACTGTATTATTACCTTACTCAGTACATAACACACTAATCATCATTTTTATGGGTGCTACTCATTTCCATGAGCAAAGTTATCCTGTTTTGTAGGTGATTGATGATTATTATCTTGATGTGATATCCTTGGGTGAGTGCTAAACAAATTAGTAAAGTTTATGGTTATCTAGATATCTCTATATCTTTTTTAACTCTTAGGCCTCTATTTTTACCATTTATTCCCTTTTCACTATTTTGTATCATATATCATAGTGCAATCAAGTGATTCCCACACTTGATTCCTAGGTATAAGGTTACTTTTTCCTTGTACCTAACATAGAATGGGCATAGGGAGTAGCTCTTTTATGTTAGATGCTACGTGACACCCCTAGGTTTTGTGTTTTGGCTCCACTATTAACTCTTTAAAATAAAATTTTTAAGTTCCAAAATTTGGGGTTGTTACAAAGGTAGAGTGATGTTCAGATGTCCCTAGGCTAGGGCAAAAGAGGGTGTTCTCTATACTACTTATCTTTTGGTTTTCTATTGATTTTATTTCCCCATAATAGGTCGTTATCTTATATTTCATTTTGCCGATGTACTCACTTTGACCCTTGTGTGTTTCTAGTACTTTATGTATTCAATGTTAAACTTCTTATATTTTTAATCATCTCTTGTTATTTTTATTTGTATCTTTTAGCCTTGTGGTTAGTATGAGGATGGTTAGGGGCTGAACTTGTACTGATCATGATTGTAGCACCCCCTATTTGGTGTTTCACCTTACATAACAAACAAAATTTTTCGATTATAAATCTTGGGAGTGTTACAAGTTGGTATAAGAGCAATGGCTTTGATATTCAAATTTTTTTTGTTCAATAAGATTTCCTATAGTTTTGAAAATATTTTACATGCTGAAAAATGTTTTCCTATTTTAATACCCTAATTTTTTGTCCACAGGTGAGGAAATGAAAGTGGTAGCCTAGGAATTTTCCAAAGGGGAAATAATGTGTGTAAATTTTTCAAACCAAAAGGTTCCCTCATGAAATGTCTTTTATTTTGCAAAATACATACATAATGAATGGCAGGGTCAGGCGCTTGGAGGAGGCTTTCGAGGCCTTTATGAAGTTTGTCCAGTGGCAACTTTTGGCACAGCCACCACCACAACTTCTATAGCATCATTCTAAGATTTCTTGGGAGGACTAGCTCTAAAGGGTTACTAGGCATCACCCTCCATTATACACAAGAGAGGTGGATGTAATGATCTTATAAGGGTGGCTCCAAGATATGAATTGCACCTTCGAAATCGTGGACTGCCCTCCAACTAGGCAGTCTAGTATCGAGACATTCTTCCTCAGGGGCGTAGCAGAAGCCTAGTGGGTTGTGCACTGAATCCAGGATGATCCCCAAATGACCTAAGAAGATTTTAAGGCTGCCCAATGAACTAAATTCTACCTAAAGAGATTATATAGGAAAATCTCAAGGAGTTTTTGTATCACATTTAGGGTAGTATGACAGTCCAGTAGTACTATGCTCGCTTCATTGAGCTGCTCAGGTTTTCCATGAGGATTGCTGCCAAAGATTCCACTGTGGTGTATCAGTTTGAGTAGGTGCTTCATTTCAACATATGCTAGATGATGGGAGCAGTGGCCTTGTCAGACTTGTCCACCTTATACGAGTGTGCCTGCATTGCTGCCATTCTAGTGGAGGACAACATTAATAATAATAATAATAATAATAATAATAATAATAATAGAACAACATTAATAATAATAATAATAAGGGTAATACTATTAATACTACTAAAAATTATTAACACTTATAGAAAATAGTTTAGGGGTTGGGGAAGTTGGATCACCACCAAAGGTCGGCGGCGGAACCGGTGACGGCGGTGGAGGAGAAAGAGAGGTGGAAAGATGGATATGTAGACTAAAGTAGAGGAGGTGGAGGGGTGTTTGAGGTGGTGGAAGGTGTACCAGGTGGAGAGGGGTGGAATGGAGGTGGTGGTGCAGCTGGGAGTGGAGGCGCACGATGGTTCGTGTAGTGGCCGACGGTGGTGGAAGGTGGAGAAAGTAGAAGGAGAGGGAGGTAGGGAGAGATGAAGGTGTGGGAGGTAAAGGAGGTTCCCTGGGTGTTTTAGAGGGTGGAGGAGGTGCTGGTTGTGGCAGGATTTGCTGCGGAAGGCGACGCGAGGGGCGGTAAGGGGCTAGAGTGGGCTGATTGGGTTGACAACCTTACACGACCGAGGCAGCTCATGTAGGGCAAAATAGGTGATGATGGTGGCTCGGTTTTGTAGAGGGAGGTGCGGGAAAGATTTTGGTGGGCGGCATTTGCGGCGGTGGTGGAGTAAGGATCTGTTTGGGCAGCAGCGAAAGGATAAATTTTTGGGCTTGTGAAAAAGGAAGCTCAGTTATGGCTGCCCTTGGGGTATATTTATAGGCTAATTGAGGTGGGAAATGACAAAGGGAAGAAGACAAGAGGGTGCAGGTGCCAGGCATGCTACTGGTTGTGGCAGTCGAGGTGGCACTGCCATGGCAGGGGTGGCAAGCTCGAGGGAAGAGAGAAAGGGAAAGGGGCAGGGTGCTCGGGAGAGAGGAAAAGGGTCGATTAGGGTCGATTTTGTGAAAGAAAGTGATGGGAGAGGGAGGGGAGGATGGCCATACGGTGTAGGTGGCTGCCAGTAGGTGTAGGGTTGCAGGGTTGGGTGCAGGCGGCATGGGAAGAAGAAGAAGAGGGAAACGGGTGGACCGGCGGTCTAGGGGAAAAGAAAAGAAAAGGGAGAGGGCGGCTCGGCCGGCGGTTCGGGCGATAGGTGAGTGGGAGTTCTGTGGGCCTGGGCCACACTGAAGGAGAAAGGGAGGGGTGAAAGGAACTGGGGCAGCAAGCTGGCCTAGTTGGGGAGAGAAGAAGGAAAAAGACAAGGGAAGGAGAGGGAAAAAAGAAGAAGGGAAAAAGAGGGAGAAAAAGAAAAGAAAGGAAAGAAAAAAAAGGAAAAATAGGTGGGTTGGGTATTTTGGAATTTTTGGGTTATTTAAGATAATAATATTTAGAAAATAATAATTACTTCCTTATTAAATTAATTTGGGCTATTTTGGGCAAAATTTTCCTAACTTCCATGATTATTAGTAAAATACCCTAATTTTCCCTAGTTAAATTCTTTATTATTTTCCTCTTGATTTACCTTAATTAAATCTCTTAATTTTAATAAAATAATTTGTTTAATTAATTTTCCTAATAAATCCTTATTTGGCCATAATTTCCAGAATTAAAATTTTGGGGTATTTCGGAACAAGCATCCATCCCAAGGAAGAGTAGACCAGTAGCCAAGAGTTCTAGGAATAGGACCTAGCCATGAGTAGGAAGTCCCTTAGGACATGAGCAAAGGGGCCTTCCCAGAGATTAGCGACCACTAAGGAGATTCTAATGTAGACATTGTGGCAAGAACCACTTGGGTTGCGATTGTGAGGGAAAACTCGTGAGTTGCAAGAACTATGTTAAGCTGGGCCACCATGCTTTGAAGTGCCAGAGGCAATAGAGTTTCCCATAGACCCAAGGTCAGCAAATTGACTAGAAGGGAGCCCTGATGCCCTGATAGTAGGCCCACTAGTAGCATGCTCAGACTTTGTCTTTGCTCACTCAACAAATACCAAGTGCCCCAACGAGTGCACCAGTCAGGAAGTTAGGATATCTACCTCAACCAGTACACCAGTCTGTGATTTTACAGGACCATGAACTTTCCCTTAGAGTAGAGGTAAGACTTAAGTCTCTCAAGGAAACTGAGGAGGTTACCAAGGAGGTTAGTTAGGTCGGCGCCTGAACATTATCAGCCACTAGTTTCTAATAGGCAGTTGGATGTAGTCACTGTTATGTTCACCATACTTTCGTAATTGGTGCATGTTGCGTTTCATTCAGGTGCCTCCTTGTCATTTGCGTCCACTTCTTTTCTTACTAAGATTGAACTATCACTATTTTCTAGCATAGCATTATTTATGATGCTACCTTTGGGAGATAGGATGAATTAAATTGAACTTTACGAAGACGTAGCCTTAGTCATAGGCGTGGTAGACTTCTTAGTTTACTTAGTTGGTATGGACTTACGGGACATCAATGTCATCCAAGGGATGGACATTCTTGGAAGATATCATATGATTATCAACTACACTAATGAGCGTGTGGTGTTATAGGGCTCGAAGGGTATTAGGGTTTCATACAAAATGACCAAGCTGACAACCAAAGTGGTATCTACTATCACACTACCCTCTCTGGTTTAGAAGGGGTATCCATTGTACTTATGTGGTGTGCAAGATCGGAACAAGGATTTGAAAGCATTAGGTGACATTAGGGTGGTTAAGAATTTTCCAAATATATTCCCAAAGGAAATACCAAGCATGCCCCTAATGTGCGAGATTGACTTCACAATCAAGCTGTCACTAGGGGCTAGGCCCATATCAAGAGCGTCCTACCAGATGGCACCTATTCAATTGAAGGAGCTCAAGAATCATTTGGAAGAGTTGTTGGGACACAGGTACATCCAACTAAGTCTATCACCATAGGGAGTGCCAACCCTATTTGTGAAGAAGAAAGGTTGGAGTCTCCATCTCTACATTGACTACCGAGGGCCGAACCACTTAACAATGATGAACCAGTATTTGCTCCCAAGGATAGATAATCTCTTTGATTAGCTACAAGGTTCCATAGTCTTTTCTCAGCTTACCTGATTTTTGGATACCACTAGTTGTGCATACTAGATGCATATATGATAAAGACTGCATTCCGAACTTAGTACAGACACTATCTGTTCACAGTGATGCATTTTGGACTCACCAATGCTCTCACAATTTTCATGAGCTTGATGAGAGAATCTTCAGACCCTTCCTCTACCAATTCTTTATGGTATTCATCAATGGCATCCTAGTATACTCTCAAGGAAATGAAGAACATGAGTATCATCTCCACACTATTTTGTCCTTTTTACAAGAGCACCATCTGTATGCAAAGCTATCCAAGTGTGGGTTCTGGCTTTTGGAAGTGGATTTCCTTGGGCATATAGTGTCAACTAGGGGATTAACTCTTGACCCGGCAAAGATAGTGGCAGCCACATAATATAAGCCTCCTACAAACATGTCAGAGGCTAATAGCTTTTTGGGTCTAATTGGATACTACCACTGATCTATGTAGATCTTTTGGAGGGTTTCTTGTCCTCTAACCAACCATTTGAAGAATACCACCAAGTTCTAGTTAGATGAATCTTCTGACGAGGCTTTCCAAGAGTTAAAGAGACAGTTAACCATAACACCTGTCTTGACACTGCTAGAGGGGTCCGAGGGTTTTGAGGTCTCTAGTGATGCATCAAAGCACAAACTTTATAGAATGGTAAAGTAGTCACATATGCCACCCAATAGTTAAAGCAGCATAAGCAGAACTATCCCACTAGTGATCTAGAGTTAGCCGTAGTAGTTTCCCATTAAAGATATGGAGGCATGACCTTTATGGGACCATATGTAAGTTTTTCACATATCACAAAAGCCTCAAATATATCTTCACAGAGAAGGGGTTGAACATGAGGTAGAGACAGTGGCTAGATCTAGTCAAGGATCATGGCAGTGAGTTGACTTACCACAAGGGTAAGACCAACATAGTGGTAGATGCACTAAGCAAAAATACCACACACCTTATAAACTTCTATGTGGTTGCCATTTAAATGCTGGAAGAGTTGTGTGACATAGAGATTGAGCTGATCCAGCACGGTGACCTCTAGGTTAGCATGAGTGCCTTAATGATCACCCCCATAGTGTTTGAGGAGATTTGTAGTGGCTGGCCTGGAGATACCAAGCTTGAGGAGATACGACATAAGATACAAGAAGATAGGAATGAAGGGTTTTAGATCCATGAGGATGGTAACCTTTACTTTAAGGGGCGTAGGTGTATACTGTAGGGTTTCTTAGAGTTAAAGCACCTCATCCTAGAAGAGGGACACCAAGCCCTATACTGTGTCCACCTAGGAGGGGACAAGCTATACTAGGATCATAAGAAGGTACTGTAATACCCCCAAAATTTACCACTGAAAAATTTCATTTTAATCAAAGGGTTTAACAGAAGTGAAATAGCAAAATTGTAAATTCTTAGGATATTTACCACACTTAGTACCGGACCGGTTCACTCCTACCATCCCAATACTAAGTGCTAAGGCTAAACAAAATTAACACCAAACAAAAGTCATTAATAAAAATAATGAGAATCCATGAGAAGACTCCCTCGTAGTCATACAGAAATCAAAGTGTGGTTTAATAATTATAACCTAAGGAGTAACTAAAGTTTTCCAAAAACAGAAGTACCATATAACATGACATAAAAGAGATACTTGGTAAAATTAAAGGAAAGATTGAGTCCAGTTAGGTTGCTTTCGATCCCCAGGCTAAGTCTAGGCTCAACTCTCAGGCCTGCCCGATGCCTCATAAGTATCGTAAGCATCGAATATACCATCACCTACCTACATAAACTTAGGTGGCGACTCTACTCGTGGGAATGACTAGCAACTATGAAAAGGGTTATCGTTACACCATGTACTAAGTAAGGTAAACATATGGGTAAAACCAACAAGAAGCACATAAGTAAGGCCATGCAAGGGAAAAAACACATAATGCGTACAAGACAATAATCCAGCATTACAAAATTAGGCCAAACATATATTAATGATTTATCGTACATCTCTTTTATGTTAATTCCATGAGAGTATGGAAACCCCACTATTATAGCCAGTGGACCAAAAATACTCCTCAGGATAGAACACACCTGACCACTTTTATAGTTGGTGGATCGGAATCACTCAACAGGGCAACACGCACCTGGCCACTATTATTGCTGGTGGACCGAAAAGTATATATATAACCTCACTGACCCTGACTAGCATATTGTTACACCTTAAATAATTAGTATCTTTCCATGCCTTTTACTTATAGTTCACATGTTTCTCATATTAATTCCATATGAGTACAGGAATCCCACTATTATAGCTGGTAAACCGAAAATACTCCACATAGGGCAAAACATACCTCACCACTATTATTTTCGATGGACCAGAAAATATATATCCTCACTGGTTCCACTGTAAGTAAATAATATCTTCCCAAGACTTATTACCATACAATGTTTGGTTTATTGAGCCTAGAATCCCTAACTATTATAGCCGGTGGACCGAAAACACACACCAGGGCAAAATGATCCTGACCACTATTATAGTCGGTGGATCAGAAAATCACTCAACAGGGCAAAACACACTTGACCACTATTATAGCCTGTGGACCGGAGAACATATAACCTCACTAGGCCCTAGCTCGATAATCTTTCACTTTAAGTGCTTAGTGTTTTATAGTATCTTATTCCACACACAACCCCAACTAGACATGCACGACCTAATTGACTTCCCGACAATCATATCCTATATCTTAGGGCTTTTACTTCTTCTAGTATATTCAAATATCCTTTTTCACTCTTTCCTCATTACCACAAATACTCAATGCCGAGGCCCACTTCCCATAATTCTAAATCATCTTAATGCCACTCTCTCTCTCTAGGGTTTTCTTGAAAGAAAACCCTAATTTGGCCTATCTAGCCCAACCTGCCTCTATCCCATATAACTCATACTCCTCCAATTTATTACCTCACTAGATTTATCCCCAAGCACCATATTTTACTTCCCATATAATACATGTGGCCACGAGACCCCTAGTTGGCCATCCTAAAACTCTATCACCTCTCTTTCCTAATACGATGTTTTTCATTAATTACTTTTACTTACTATCACCTCTTCCACATGACACATATCCAACACAACTCGTATTTTCAAGACTTCCTTCCATATTTTCCCAATCACTATGAACCCAAAACTCTTTTTTATTACCAAACCATAACTTGTCTCGATCCATACTTGACATTACAATCTCACTATCTATCTCCCATAGATGATCACCAAAACCCTAGTTAGCTCCCCGAAAATCCTACTACTTCTTCTCTCTTTATGTCACTCACTTAAAACCTAAATACAGTCTTCTCACTTGACTTACTTTTCCCCCATGTGACACCCCTTCCATCTTTTACCCTCACTCTGTCCATTTCCATTAATTTTTCCTCCCTTACACGTATCTCTTGCTTAGGGTTTCCTCCCAAACCCCTAGTTCAACCCACTTACTATTTTACACATATGGAATCCAATCACCCTAACAATTCTTCTCTTACCTTACTCGATCCTCAAATAAACTTTTGCCACATAAAATTCATTCCTATGCAAAGGCTAACCATTCCATGCAAACCTTAGACTTCCCATGCATGTTTCATCCATTCCCTTAATTTTATTCCTATTATTCCTCTTATTATCCACCCATAAGTCATAAGATAATTAGTCAATCATTACCATATCCTAGTCAACTCATTTTCCCCATTCTTTTCCATTTCTCTTACAACCACATCATACTACTTAGGACCTCCTATCATGCATGTCATAAGGGGCGGTATTACATAATCACAATTAAGGTACAAGTAATAACATCACATTACACATATCATAAACACATGCAACTTACTTTAGCTCCATGCTTAGCAAGCTACCACAAGAACATGATAATATAAACATAAAGCACACCCATCAAACAAACACACATAACACATTCTTACACATAAAAAGTCTTAACCATATCCTTACCTAATATGATACCGGGCTTGAGGCACACTCATACGCCTCCTTATAATTTTGACTTGATTCACCTATAAGAGGAAAATACTATTGGTTAATCTCCTTCGTACCAAAATTACCATCATTTCCTATCTTACCCTTATTGTGGCCTACTGTTAGGGTTAATAATAGTAATAGTTGTTTAATAAATAAAAGTAGGGTTATTATGCTTTAAAGTAGCTAACAATGCCACTCTTAATCAAAATAGGTCTTAGGAGGTACATTGGTCCATGTTAAAGTAATTATAGCGATATTCATAGTATTAAGGGTAATAGTTTCAATATTACTAATAATACTAATAATAATAGTTGTAGTGATAATACTAATTATTGTCTTAAAAATCACACGGTCGGTGCTTTCTCCTCTCTCCTAGTGTTGAGTGAGTATTGGTTATGGCAAAGAAGAAACGATCTTCACCTAGATCTCTGGTGTAGGGAAAACTGAAGGCTATAGAGGATGGTCTGCGAGACTTGACTGAGGATGGAATCAAAACAATTGCATGTGGCCCTGAGACAAATGACATTTTGCATGCAGTGAATTCTGAACAAACCCTACTAAAGGAAGGAGATTTGATCGATGTCCTTTTGACTACTGATCAAGTGGATAGGGTGATTGAATCAAACTTTAATGTCTCGTCTACTCAGCAAGGAATAATGCAGGGTTTTTTTTATTGATATGATGGAGGCCCTTCAAAACCCTCTGCTGAGGAATCTGTATGGGATAGAATTCAGCCTACATCTCCCCTAAATTCAACCTGGAGGGATATGGTTATAGGAAATAGAATTCCTAGCCATGGCCAAGCCTTAACTTTTCAGAATCCATCTTATGATAATGGCAAGGTTGTGGTTAAACTTGACAAAGAGGATGTAGATCTTGAAGCACTCCAATGGGCTAATACATTGATAGGGTTTGTTTATGGACAGGCTCCCTCTTATAATGATATGAGTGCTTTTATTAAGAGACAATGGTCGGCCATTCAATCTCCTCAGATCATCTTGCACACTTCTGGGTTTTATTTGTTTAACTTTGTATCTCAAGAGGATGCTGCATAGGTTCTTAGCCAGCATTGGATGCTTTTCAACAAACATTTTGTATTGAAAAGATAGCATAGGCATTTGAAGTTTAATCCTAATGAGATGCAGGTCTTACCCTTATGGATAGGATTTCCAAACTTCCCTCTGGAATATTGGTCTTCAAAATCTCTTAGTAGAATAGCTAGTACAGTTGGTAAACTAGGAGTCTTTTTTTTATCTTGGATCCTGAGGGGATGGAGGCGGAACAAAGAGTGGAATATGATTGGAAACCTTTATATTGTCCATTATGAGACTGCTTTGGCCATGACCAAAGGAGGTGTAAGGTAACACAATAGGATAATATTAATGGCCAAGAAAAAGGAGGGGAATAGAGAATGGTTAGGGATCTTAGAAAAGGAAAGGCTCTTGTAAATGTTGATCATAACCATCCAGACTCTATATAGAATAATCCTATGCAACCTATGGTGGAGGATTTGAATTTTGATGGTAATGATGTTGTGTCAGCTGGTAACCTTCATGTAGGTGTTGTTGCTCATCTTGGGCCTGTATCAAGGCAGGCAACCTTGTTGACTGCTCCTAGTCCTCTTGTTCCTGGTTCTTCCTCTATTGTAGGGGGGAAGAAGTTTGATTTGGCTGAATCAAGGGTGGCTAAGGTTGTTCAGAGATTTGCTCATATTTCTTAATCAAGATTAACCAGACTCAGGGCGACTAGGGCTAGCTATCACTACCACAGAAAGGGGTTTTAATAACGGTTATTTTATAGTTTTAATAACGGTTTTCAACCGTTATTGAATCGCCCGTTATTAAATCTTTAATAACGGTTCATAACCGTTATGAAAAATACACAAAAACCTGCGAATATGTGCGAAAACTGGAGTTTTAATAACGGTTTTTAAGTAAAAACCGTTATTAAAACTCCAGGTTTCAATAACGGTTATGATGAAAACCGTTATTAAAACGTAGGTTTTAATAACGGTTCTTATTAAAACCGTTATTAAAAACAGGATTTTTAATGACGGTTATGATGAAAACCGTTATTAAAACCTACATTTTAATAACGGTTTTCATAAGAACAGTTATTAAAACTCCTGTTTTTTCACAGTTTTTGCAGTTTTGTTCCTGTCCGCATTGTAAAACAACATCAATTGATAACAAATCTGCAATCACACCATAATTTCAATCAATCCCTTGTTAATACACCGGACATATATACTCAAGAATCAAAATTAGTAGGCATACCACAACTTGGTAGCTCTACACCCCAAAGCAAAATGTTTTAAGGTTTTCAAAGAAGACTTAAAGGCATAGACAAAATACAAACATGTAGCTCGTCTTCTTCACTCGAACCCTTAAAAACTGGAATTTCATCATCATCATCTAAGTTCCTTTGTCTTGAAAATCTGGTTCCAGTAGCTCTTTAGAGGTACCTAATTACACGGAATTGGCATAATTACAGTAAGAAAAGGCCCTAAAAATAAGAAACATAACAAAAAAACCTCAATTTAGAGGCCAAAATAGCCTTTTTTAGGCTCCGATATTGCCCAAACCGGCTCCGCCGATTTTCCACGTTGTAGATATCAAAAAAATACCCAAAATATCCTCCTAGATCACCTAAATCCGAGGTCCCATGAAAAAGTTATGACCCTCCAAAGTTACGAGAGGTGAATCTAGCTCTAAATAGCCTCAATAATGTCTTCTCTTTTGCTTATTATGGTTGTAGCTCTAAATAATGTTGAATCTATATTCTCCATACAAACAAATACAACAATAATATGTAAAGGTCTCGGCCAACACATGCATTTGTTAATATATAACAACAACGCAACAAATTCAACAACAAACAACAAAATTTTCAGCCAACACATTCAACAACACATTTTCGAACGAAACCCTGGCGACATGAATTTATATAAGTAGATAAAAAGTTACGAGAGGAATAACAAACACATACATAAAGTGAGCTAGCTACAAACATGACGGTGAGAATGTTGAGAGAGGCAAGGGATTCAAACACGACGGTGCAAGTGCCAGCTAGCTTCGGAACAATGGCAGAGGCGTGGTGGAGAGTTGGCGGTGCGAGGGTTTGCAAGGAGAAGGAGAGAAAGTGAACGAAGGTTCTCTGAAAATTTTGGCACAAAACAGAACTGAATTGAATGAAATATAAGTTTGATTTTGGGGTTTTAATAACGGTTCTTGAAAGAACCGTTATTAAAACATCTTTTAATAACGGTTCTCTCAGGAACCGTCATTAAAACTTTCAGACTTTTAATAACGGTTCCTGAAAGAACCGTTATTAAAACCTTTTTTAATAACGGTTCTTGAAAGAACCGTTATTAAAACATCCGTGTAAATTTTAACATTGCTCTTTTAATAACGGTTTTTACTATAACCGTTATCAAAACTATCCCGCCCATAAATTTTCACGCATTTGACAACGGTTTTCGAACTACCGTTATTAATGTCCCGTTATTATTTCCCGTTTTCGTAGTAGTGTATCCGGGGTCTCCTTTTGGTGAGCATGAATCAGGGGTGGCTGGAGATGTTGGAATCTAGGAGGGACAAGTTTCTTTTCTAGATCCTAGTGATAATGCTTAGTGTTTGGAATGTAAGGGGACTGAATAAGACTTCCAAGCATAAGGAAGTCAAGAGATTTTGTGCTAGACACAAAGTGGATTTATTTATTTTATTGGAAACCAAGGTTAAAGAACCCAATTTCACTATTGTGTTTAATAAAATTCAACAGGGTTGGTCTGTCATTAATAACTATTCTCACCACTCAAATTGGTTGAAGACACATTCTCTAGGAAATGCTCCTTGGATTGTGGTAGGGGATTTCAATGTGGTGTTGCATGATTCTGATAAATTCCGGGGGAGGCTTCCAATTGTCTTTAATGTCTAAGATTTCAGAGACTGCTGCCAAGAGTTGAGGTTATGTGATCTTCAAAGTTAGGGCTACCATTTTACTTGGTCCATCCATAGAGAAGGAGAGGAGGAGGTTTGTTGCAAGCTGGATAGGGCTCTTGTGAACTTACATTGGTTGGATGCTTATCCACGGTCTTTGGAAGAGTTTTTAAGCCCTTTAATCTTTGATCATTGTGTTGTGGTTATCCATCTTAATATTTCTTATCTGTCAGGCTCTAAACCTTTCAAATTCTTTCAGTTTTGGAATGAATTTGAGGAGTTCATTCCTATTGTTCAGAGAATATGGAGAATTAAGATGGGAGGGAACTTTTTGCTCAAATTTTCCAGGAAGTTAGGCCTTCTAAAGTAGGAATTTAAGATATTTAACAGAGATAATTATAGATCTATCTCTCACAAAGTTCAGGCTGCTAGGGAGGAGGTGGCTATTTTCCAACATGTTTGTTATTCCAACCCTGGAAATGCTGAATAGAGAAAATTACTTCAATGGAAAGAGCAACACTTCCATCATTTTCTTTATTGTGAAGAACTTTTCTACAAGCAAAAAGCAACCAATCACTAGCTCAAGTGTGGGGATTCAAATCACAAATACTTTTATGCTAAGGTAAAGGAGAGGCATAAAGAAAAGCAGTGGTTTTGCTCTTAGATTCTGAAGATAATGAAGTAAGAGGTGCTAGCCACATTCATGCTTCTTTCATCACCTATTATCAACAGCTTTTGGGATCAGGTCCATGTATGGAGGGGGAATTGGACCCTACTGTTCGAAAGTCAGGTGTGGATCAGGCTCATTATGCTTGAATTTCTGCACCTGTTACAGTAGAGGAAGGAAAAGAGGCTATCTTCTCAATGGGGGATACTAAAGCTTCTAGAGTGGATGGGTTTTTTTGCAAGGTTTTTTATAGCCAGCTGGCCTATTATTGCAGAAGAGGTATTGTGGGCTATTCGAGAGTTTTTTGCATCTGGTTTTCTGCCTAAAAATCTAAACATTACAACTTTAACTCTTATCCCTAAGCAGCCAAATGCAAATAGAGTTACTAATTTTAGACCCATAGCTTGCTGCAATGTGTTGTATAAAATTATTTAAAAAATTATTATTCAGAGATTGAAGAATATCATGCCCAACATTATTAACCACTCTTAGAATGCTTTCATTAAGAGAAGAATTATTGGAGAAAATATTCTTTTAGCCCATGAACTAGTCAGGAAGTACACTCATAAGGGCATCTCAGCCAGATGTATATTGAAGATTGATCTTAAGAAGGCATATGACATGGTAAATTGGGATTTTCTACAGCAAATCCTCATCTTGTATGGTTTCCCTATCCACTTTATCAAATTGATTATGTCCTGTGTGACCACTGTATCATATTTTGTCACATACAATGGTGTTCTTACTACTCCTTTCCCTGGAAAAAGAGGCTTAAGGCAAGGAGATCCTCTATCTCCTTATCTTTTTGTGTTGGTAATGGATTATATTAGTAGGTGTTTGAAGAAGTTATGGGTTGATCTAATGTTTAATGCTCATCCTAGATGTAAAGGATGGCAACTCATAAACTTAAATTTTGCTGATGATTTATTGCTATTCTGTAAAGGTAATCTACAAAGTGTGTAATGTCTTAAATAGGTTTTGGCTCATTTTTCTACAACTTTAGGGCTTGTGGTTAATCCCTATAAGTGTTCTGTCTTTTTTTGGAGATGTTGATGTTCAAACACAAGATGCTATCCTAGATTTCCTAAGGTTTCCTACATGGAGGTTTCCTATCATTTACCTGGGCCTGCGATTGATATCTGCTCATTTATCTGCATCTCATCTGCAACCTTTACTTGATAAGATCACTACAAGATTGAGACATTGGAACACTTTATTTCTGTCCTATGCTGGGAGGTTGCAGCTTATTAAATCTATGCTATTTAGTATCCATCTTCATTTCAGTCAAATAATTTTTGCTACCTAGGAAAGTTTTACACTATTTTATCAGCATGTGTCGGAACTTCCTATGGTTTAGAAAGCTGCATGTAAAGAAGATTGCCCTAGTTGCTTGGGATAAACTTTGCTACCTAATCAATGAGGGTAGTCTTGGTTTGCACAATCTTGAGATTTGGAATTGTTGTGGTTTGGGGAAGCTTTGGAACATTGTAGCAAAAAAGGATACTCTATGGGTCAAATGGGTGCATTCAGTTTATATTAAGCATAGATTTGTGTGGGACTTCATTCCTACCTCTTACACTTCCTGGATATTTCTTAGGATTTTGCATATCAGAAGTGTACTCCAAGATTTTATTTTGAGTTGTGCGACACGCCATTCTGATTATAGTATCAAATCAGCCTATCATTCCATTAGAACAGCCCAAGATAAGCAATCATGATCAAAGCTGTTATGGAAGTTTGTATCAACACCTAGATTAAATTTTATAGCTTGGCTTGCATGCAGAAATAGGTTGTTAACTAAAGCAAGGCTGAGGGAGATAGGTCTGGATGTGGATCAAATCTATGTTTTTTGTCACCAACAGAGTGAGACCAGAGATCATTTGTTTCTATTTTGTCCTAATACCTCTATTATTTGGAGGAATATTAGGAAGAGTGCTAGCAGAAGTGACCCCATTCTGGGATGGGAGTAAGATGTAAAGACCTTAACTACAAGAACTCAACAAGTAGCAAAGAAGAAACACACTTTAGGAGCTTTATTTGTCTCTTATAGTGAAACTATTTGGCGTGAAAGGAATCTTAGAGTATTTCAGCATAGTATTAGACAGAATTTGTGCTTTTAAGGATCATTATTAAGAATGTATCTAGGACACTAGTGAATCATACTTATTATGCTAAGTATGCTAGATGGTTAGGGTTTCTTGATGGTATTGAGTGTACTGCTACTTTGTAATCTCTATTTCGATAGTAACAAATTTCTACTTATCGAAAAAAAACAACAACACAAACCCTAATAATAATAATAATAATAATAATAATAATAATAATAATAATAATAATAAAAGTGATATTTGTAATATATAGTGACCATAATGATACGTATATTGATAACGCTAGTAGTGGTAATAGGTTAGTGATTATGAAATATTAACAATAATGACAATGTAATAATAATAATAGTAATAGTCATAGTAATAATAATAATAATAATAATACTATTATTATTATTATTATTAATGGTTCCACTCTTAAGGATAATGTTAATAAAGGTTCTAGTAATCATAATAGTAGTAGCCTTGGTGATAATATGGTCAAGTATAATAATAATAATAATAATAATAATAATAATAATAATAATAATAATAAAGATAATCATAATAATACTAATGTTATAGAACATTAATAATAATAAGATTAGTTAGAATATTTATGAAGTTATGTTAAATACTAATAATGATAGCATAAGAGTAATAATAATAATAATAATAATAATAATAATAATAATAATAATAAGAATAATAATAATATAATAATAATAATAATAATAATAATCATAATAATAATGTGAGCTTGTGACTTGTATTCGGTGTGTAGAATAGCTTGGATTGGTGTGTGAAGTACTTCGGAGGAATTTGGAGTAGAATTGTGAGTTATGTTGGAAATATGTGAAGCTTTTATCTGCATCTCATCTGCAACCTTTACATGATAAGGTCACTACAAGATTGAGACATTGGAGCACTTTATTTTTGTCCTATGCTGGGAGGTTGCAGCTTATTAAATCTATGCTATTTAGTATCCATCTTTATTTCTGTCAAATTATTTTTCTACCTAGGAAAGTTTTACACTATTTTATCAGCATGTGTCGGAACTTCCTATGGTCTAGAAAGCTGCATGTAAAGAAGATTTCCCTAGTTGCTTGGGATAAACTTTTCTCCCTAATCAATGAGGATGGTCTTGGCTTACTTAATCTTGAGATTTGAAATTGTTGTGCTTTGGGGAAGCTTTGGAACATTGCATCAAAAAAGGATACACTATGGGTCAAATGGGTGCATTCAGTTTATATTAAGCAAGGATCTGTGTGGGACTTCATTCCTACCTCTTACACTTCCTGGATATTTCTTGGGATTTTGTATATCAGAAGTGTACTCCAAGATTTTATTCTTAGTTGTGAGACATGACATTCTGATTATAGTATTAAAGCAGCCTATCATTCCATTAGAACAACCCAAGATAAGCAGTCATGGGCAAAGCTGTTATGGAGGTCTGTATCAACACCTAGATTAAATTTTATAGCTTGGCTTGCATGCAGAAACAGGTTGTTCACTAAAGCAAGGCTGAGGGAGATAGGTCTGGATGTGGATCAAATCTGTGTTTTTTGTCACCAGTAGAGTGAGACCAGAGATCATTTATTTCTGTTTTTTCCTAATCCTTCCATTATTTGGAGGAATATTAGGAAGAGTGGTGGCAGAAGTGACCCCATTCTGGGATGGGAGCAAGACGTAAAGACCTTAACTACAAGAACTCAACAAGTAGCAAAGAAGAAACACATTTTAGGAGCTTTATTTGTCTCTTACATTACAACTATTTGGCATCAAAGAAATCTTAGAGTATTTCAGCATAGTACTAGACATAATTGTGTGCTATTGAAGATCATTATTTTGAATGTTTCTAGGACACTACTGAATCATACTTATTATGCAAAGTATGCTAGCTGGTTAGGGTATTGAGTGTACTCCTACTTTGTAATCTCTATTTCGATAGTAATAAATTTCTACTTCTCAAAAAAAACAACAACACAAACCCTAATAATAATAATAATAATAATAATAATAATAATAATAATAATAATAATAATAATAGTGATATTTGTAATATATAATGACCATAATGATACTTATATTGATAATGCTAGTACTGGTAATAGGTTAGTGATTATGAAATATTAACAATAATGGCAACATAATAATAATAATGTAATAGTCAGAGTAATAATAATAATAATAATAATAATAATAATAATAATGGTTCCACTCTTAAGGAAAATGCTAATAAAGATTCTAGTAATCATAAGAGTAGTAGCCTTAGTGAGTATAATAATAATAATAATAATAAAGATAATCATAATAATACTAAAGTTATAGAACATTAATAATAATAACATTAGTTAGAATATTTTTGAAGTTATGTTAAATAATAATAATGATAACATAACAGTAATAATAATAATAATAATAATAATAATAATAATAATAATAATAATAATAATAATAATAATAATAATAATAACAATAATAACAATAATAATAATAATGTGAGCGTGTGACTTGTGTTTGGAGCGTAGAATAGCTTGGATTGGTGTGTGAAGTATTTCGGAGGAATTTGGAATAGAATTGTGAGTTATGTTGGAAATATGTGAAGCTTTTACCTTGAAGAAATTATAATTTTGAAACATAATGAACATGAAAGTTGTATATCTTTGTGTTAGCTTTCCAACTCTCCATGAATCAGCTCGATTGGATGTCATATGAAGACGTTGTTGCCAAAATACTAGAGATTGTCAAAGCTGGAAAAAAACACATAGGGCCCTTGTTCGTGAAACATGGTTTGTGTTTCTGCATTAGGAAAATGTGTCCTCTTTTCATGTGAGGCTGAGAGAGATAAAATAAACACGGTTCATGTTTTCTAGTTTTTTTACTCTTCCTCGGTTTTCGCTATTGACAATGTCGTAGAGTATAGATACCATGCGATTAAAAACCTAATTAGCAGAGAGCGCCGTTTTCTTCTCCTATTGAGTTCTCTTGTAATTCCTTGATGACTTGAGTGATTTATGTGAAAATTTATGTGATTCTCTGTGTAATCACCATTACTTCACATCAATAAGATCATATGTTTCCACAGTCTGTGTTCTTGGGTGTTCTTCTCTTCTCAATTCTCGTATGTTCTAGTTGATTCTAATTAGATCTTATTTTTCCAAATTGGTATCAGAGTGTAGGGTTTGTATTTGGGATGTATACACGATTTGATATAGAGAAGTTTGATTGGTTTTTGAACTTCAGCTTATGGAAGTTAAAGATGAAGGTGATCTTGATTCAGAATGGATTGGAGAATGCGTTACTTGGGAAATCAAAGCAGCCCGATTCGATGACAAATGAGAAATTTGAGGAGATAGATCAAAAGGCCCTTTCCAGCATAGAGTTGTGTTTTTCTAATGAGGTATTTTGCCAGGTGGCTAAAGAAACAACGACGTTATCCCTATGGCTCAAGGTGGGGTCTCTATATATGACGAAGTCAGTGACGAAGAGCAAGTTGCATAAGTTATAGATCTGAGGATTGACTCTATAATTATAGATCTGAGGATTATAGATGTCAAATTGGAGGATTAAGATCTTGTTATTACATTGTTGTGTTCTTTGTCTACTAAATATAAACATTTTTGTGAGACCATACTATATGGGATGGATGATGAGTTGGTCCTTGATGATGTCAAGAATGCCTTGCTATAGCGGGAACGGATTGAGAATCAATTGATTGGAGGTGGTTCTAGTGACTCACATAGTGAGGGACTTATAGCTAGGGATAGAACTCAAGAACGGGGTTCTGGTGATAAAAAGAAGAAGTCTAGGTCAAAGTCAAGGAATAACAGATCCTAGAATATCATATGTTATGGATGTCACAAGAAGGGTCATATTAAGAAGTTTTTTCCTAATAGAATATCTGGAGATAAATCTGGTGAATCATCTGGCAAAAAGGATGATATTGCTATTGCTCAATATGATAGTGATGGTGATGTTTTAACTATCACCGATAGTCAAACCAAGATTATGGATAGGTGGATCTTGGAATTTAGATACTTTTACCATATTTGTCCCAATAGGAATTGGTTCCAGACTTATGAGATGACTCAAGATGGAGTAGTTCTGATGGGTAATAATGCTGCATGCAAAGTTGTAGTGATTGGGGCAGTGAAGGTAAAGATGCATGATGGTGTGGTTAGAACACTGTCTAGTGTTCGACATGTCCCTGATATGACTAAGAACTTGATCTCATTGAGTTCTTTGGATTGTAATGGATATCATTGTGTGATCGAGGATGGCATGATGAGGATTACTAGAGGGACTCTTGTTGTAATGAAAGGCAAGTGGATCGGGACATTGTATGAGCTTGTTGGTTCCACTATTGAGGGAGTAGCTGCAGTAACATCATCGAGTATGTCTAACTCAGATGTTATTAGACTTTGGTATATGTGGCTTGGACATATGAGTGTCAAAGGCTTGAGTGAACTCTCCAAGAGAGGGTTGTTGGATGGGAAAAGTATAGGTACTATGGATTTCTATGAGCACTATGTGTTTGGCAAGTAGAAGTAGGTTAATTTTACAAAGGCTACACATAGTACAAAGGAGCCTCTGGATTATGTTCACTCCAATTTGTGGGGTCCTGCAACGGTGGTTTCCAAGGGTTGTTTGTGAGACCTATTGACGTTTATTGATGACTTATCTAGGAAGGTATGGACTTATTTTATTAAAAATAAGAATGATGTCTTTGGAGATTTCAAGCATTAGAAGACTTTACTAGAGAAGCAGATTAGGAGACAAGTGAGTTGTCTCAAGACAAATAAAGGCCTTGAGTTTGTGGAGCGCAGTTTCACTAAGTACTGTGAGGACCATGGTATTGCTAAGCATCACACTTTTGTTGGAAGACCACAACAGAATGGGGTTGCTGAGAGGATAAATAGTACCATATTAGAAAAGTCTCTATGTATGTTGTCACAAGCTGGATTAGGCAAAGAGTTTTGGGCTGAGGCAGTTCACATGGCGGCATTCCTAGTTAACAAGTCACCCAATTGTTCCATTGATTTGAAGACACCTGAGGAGGTATAGTCTGGCAAACCAGCTGATTATTTTGATTTACATGTTTTTGAATATCCTGCCTATGATTATGTGAATGATGGGAAGCTCGAGTCTAGAGCCAAGAAGTGCAACTTTCTTGGCTATACATCCAGTATGAAGGAGTACAGATTATGGGGCCCAACTGCATCGAAGTTTTTGACTAGTAGGGATGTTGCCTTCAATGAATCTATATTCCTTCAAAAGATTGAGTTTTTATCTAATAGATTGTTTGAAGAGGTGGAGCAGAAGAATCTGTATGGTGTTATGGATAAGGTGGAGGTAGAGGTTGATTTAGATTAGTCAAACTCTTCTAGTATCAGACCCACTATTCCTAAAGTGGCTAGATCCAAGCAGTAGGTGGAGCAAAGGGGCATTGCTCTAGTTAGACCACGGAGGGTTGTGAAGCCTCCTATGAGGTATGGCTTTGAGGAATTAGGAGGTTATACTTTGGCTAGTGGTGAGACTGTAGTTGATTTACAAGAGCTAGTGTCATACTCAGATGCCGTTGTTAGTGGTGATTCTGCTCATTGGTGTGTTTCTAGAGAGGAGGAAATGCAATCTCAATGGAAGAATCAGACATGGAAACTTGTGAAGGCACCCAGGAAGAAGAAAATAGTTGATTACAAGTAGGTGTACTAGTTCAAACAGGGAACTCCAGGTGTTGAGGGACTGAGGTACAAGGCTCATTTAGTTACACACGGGTTCAGTCAGATACCTGGTGTAGACTATAACGAGGTATTTTCTCTTGTTGTCAGGCATACTTTTATTTATACTTTGCTTGTGCTAGTGACTATGCAGGATATGGAGTTAGAGCAATTGGATGTTAAAATTGCCTTACTATATGGTGAGCTCAAGGAGGAGATCTATATGCGCCAACGCGATGGATTTGTTGTTGAAGGCAAGTAGGATCATGTGTGCTCATTAAAGAAGTCACTATATGGTCGGAAGTAGTCGCCTAGACAATGGTACAAGAGGTTTGATTAGTTTATGGTTGAGCATGGGTTCTCCAGGAATGATTACGATAGACGTGTATACTAGAAGTAGGTTGGTGATGTTTCTCTTGTGTATCTTTTATTGTATGTCAATGACATGCTTGTTACAGCAAAAAATCTATCTAAAGTTAACAAGGTGAAAACAATGCTAAAGACTTAGTTTGAGATGAAGGATATGGGACCTATGAAGAAGATCATTGGCATGGAGGTCATTTGTGACCGTAGATAGAATCATCTTTACTTGTCAAAAGAGCACTATGTGAACAAGGTGTTGGAGAGATTTCATATGATTGATTCCAAGCTAGTTAGTACTTCCTTAGCTAATCACTTCAGATTTTCTACTTTGGATTACCCCTAATCTAAAGATGAGTAGGAGTTTATGGCCACAGTTCCCTACTCTAATGTTGTGGGGCGCATGATGTTTGCTATGGTTTGTACCAGGCCGGATATTGCTCAAGCTGTGAGTGTTGTGAGTAGATATATGGAAAACCCTGGGAAGGCTCACTAGCAAGCGGTGAAGTTGATTCTAAGGTACTTGAAGGGTACTACATTGACAGGGTTCGTTGACTCTAATTTTGGTGGAGATCTTGATAATAGGAGATCCATTGGAGGTTATGTGTTTTCTCTTGGTAGTTCAACAATTAGCTGGAGGTCATCTTTACATGATGTGACTGCATTATCCACAACTAAGGCTAAGTATATGGCTATGATTGAGGCTTTTCAAGAAGCTTCGGTGCTTGGTAGTTTCTTTCATGAGCTTGGATTTGGTCATGGTGCTCCAATTATACGTAGCGATAGTCAAAGTGGTATCTGTTTAGCAAAGAATCCAAATTCTTTCTATTGTTGGACAAAGCACATTGATATCAGGTACCACTTTATCCGAAGTACTATTTCTCTATGCAAGGTTGTGTTGGAGAAGGTGGCTACTATGAGAATCCAATGGATATGGTAACGAAGCCATTGACAGTGAGCAAGTTCGAGCATTGCTCAGACTTGGTTGGTGTTTGTGTACCATAAGGGCCTTTCAGGACCCAAGGCTTTTATAGATGGTCTTTTATGTTCCTAGAGCTAGCTACTTTAGATACGTCAGCAAGGTGGAGAATTGCGAGCTTGTGACACATATTTGGTGTGTAGAATAGCTTGGATTGGTGTGTGAATTGTTTCGTAGGAATTTGGAGTAGAACTATGAGTTATGCTAGAATGATGTAAATATTTTACCTTGAATAAATTATAATTTGGAAACATACTGAACATAAAAGTTGTAGATCTTTCTTTTATCTTTCCAATACATCAAGAATCAGCTCGATCGGATCTTAGATGAAGACATTATGGCATAAATAGCAAAGATTATTGAAGCTGGAAAAAAACACGGGGGCCTATGTTCGTGAAACATGTTTAGTGTTTCTACATCACGAAAATGTGTCCTATTTTTTGTGAGAGGCCAAGAGCCAGAAAATAAATACTGTCCACATTTTCTAGTTTTGTCACTCTGCCTCGGTTTTCGCTAATGACAGTTTCATACAATATAAATATCATGCGATTAGAACCCTAATCAGGAGAGAGCGTAGTCTTCTTCTCTTATTGAGTTCTCTTATAATTCCTTGATGAATTGAATGATTTATGTGAGAATTTCTTTGATTCTCTTTGTAATCACAATTACTTCACATCAATAAGATCATATGTTTCCCCAATCTGTGTTCTTGAGTGTTCTTCTATCTCAAATCTTGTGTGTTCTAATTGATTCTCATTAGATCTTATTTTTCCGAATTGGTATCGATCCATAACAAATAATAATAATAATAAGATTAATTTTATTAAGGCAGGTACTTATTAATATTATTAAAAATAGCTAATACTTGTATAAAATAGGTTTAGGGGTTGGGAATGTTAGTATACCAACTAAGGATGGTGGTGGCACCGGCAGCGGCGCAAGACGGTGGCGGCGGTGGTGGAGGGAGAAGGAAGGTGGAGAAATAGTTGTATAGGCTGGAGGAGAGGGAATGAGGGGGTGATTGAGGTGGTGGAGGGTGCCTCAAGTGGAGAGGGGTGGAATGATGGTCGTAGTGTAGCCAAAGGTGGCGGTGCACGGCTGCGGGTGTGGTGGCTGAAGGTGGGGGAAGGTAGAGGTGGGAGAAGGAGAGGGAGGCAGGGGGATATGGAGTTATGGGGAGGTAGAGGAAGGTCCCATGGTTGTTTTGGAGGGTAGAGGAGGCATTAGTTGCAGAGGAATTGGTGGCGGAAAGTGGTGCGAGGGTGGGAAGGGGTTGATGAGGGCTGACCGGGAGGGTGGTTTTACACGGCGAGGGTGGCTTGTGTTGGGTATATCGAGGAAGAAAAGAAGCTCAATTCTCTAGAGGGTGGCATAGGGAAGGCTTAGGTGGGCGGCAGCGATGGTCTACGACGACAAAACAGGGGTCTATTTGGGTGGTGGCACAAAGTCGAGGTTTCTGGGCTACGAAAACAAAGACCCAATTATGGCTACCTATGGGGGTATTTAAAGGCTAAATTGAGAAGGAAAATGATGAAGGAGGAAGAGGACAAGCGGAGCAGGTGAGGCAGGTCACCGACCGGCAGTGGTAGCGGGCGTAGGCCTGTGAAATCACAGCGTCTGTTTTATCGGGGTGAGGAAAAAGGAAATGGCAGGCATGCAGAAGGAGCAAGGACAGTTTGGTTGGGTCGAAATTGGAAAGAAAACGATGGGAGAGAGCAGGGAAGGATGGCCAGACGGAGATGGTGGCTGCCGGAGGAAGAAGGGCTGTAGGGTAGAGGTGCAAGTCGCATGAGGAAGAAGAAGGAAAGGGAAAGGGAAAGGGGTGGACCGGGTGGTCCAGGGGGAAAGAAAGGAAAAAGAAAAAAACTGGTCACGCAGCGGGCAAGGGCGATGTGGGCTTTGGGCCGTGCGAGGGGAGAAGGTGGGAAGGACTAAGCCCTGAGCTTGGCCCGTTTCGGGGGAGGAAAGAAAAAAAGAAAAAGAAAAAAGAGGAAGGGGAGGGTGAATGAAAATGGGAAAAGAAATGGAAAAAGAAAAGAAAAGAAAAGAATAAGAGAAAGCAGAAAATAGGTTGGATGGGGTGTTTAGGGTATTTTGGTATTCTTTAATGTTTAACATTGATAATATTTATTATAATAATAATAATAATAAAATTCCTTTGTAGATTAATTTGGCTATTTTGGAAAAAAATTCCTTAACTTCTATGTTAATTAGTAAATTGTCTAAATTTTTCCTAAATAATTTATTTATTATTTTCTCCTTTATTTGCCTTAATTAATTCCCTGTTATTTTAACAAAATAATTTATTTAGTCAATTTCCCTAATAAATCATTACTTAGCCATAATTTCTAAAATTTGGATTTTGGGGTATTAAGGTATACTTCTGGCCCTATATGATACATGAGGTGGTGGAATTTATGTTAAGATACTTGACCGATCAGAAGGTAAAAATTGAGCACAATAGACTTGCAGGGCTATATCACCCTCTAGAAGTACCAAGATGGAAGTGGGATTTGACTTCCATGGACTTTGTTCGTAGGTTTCCTAGAAAGCGAACTGGATGTGACACTATCTTGGTCAACATGGACAGATTGACCAAGTTGGTAGTGTTCATTCCCATGGATCAATTAGCTAGTGAGTACATAAAGTTCGTGGTCAGTTAGTACGAGGTGCTTAAGGATATTGTCTCAGACAAGGACTCAAGGTTCCTCTCTCACTTTTGGGAAAAGCTACAAGAGATCGTGGGAATAAAATTGAAGATAATCACAACTTTCCATCCCACCATAGATGGGAAAATTGAGTGGAGTATACAAACCATAAAATATATGTTAAGAGCCTATATTTTGAACTTCCAGGGTTATTCGAAAGATTGTTTGCACCTGATAGTGTTCTCTTACAATAAGAACTACCATGCCGGTATAGGGATTGCTCACTTCGAAGCATTTGTGGACAGAAGTGTAGGGCCCCCTTAAGCTAGAGTGACATTAGTGAGATGGTTGTATTGAGACCTGAGATGATTTGGGAGATGAGTAGATAGATCCATTAGATTTAGGACTGAATGAGAACTATTTAGAGTCGATAAAAGAGCTATGCTGATCGAAAGTATTGGGGTGACAATTTTGAGCATGGATAGAAGGTGTTCTTGAGGGTCTCCCCCACTAAAGATGTGTAGAGGTTTGGTAGGAAGGGTATGATGAGCCTTATATACATCAGAAACTACGAGATTCTAGAACGGATTTAAGAGGTTTCTTATCGGTTGACACTCCCACAAGAGTTATCACATGTCCACAATGTGTTCCATGTCTCGCAACTACAGAAGTATATTGGTGATCCTTCCTATGTTATCTAGCTTAATGAGATCGAGTTTGACAACTCCTTGACCTATGAAGATAGGACCTTTGTGGATCCTCGACACCAAGCTCTAAAAGACCATACTAGTGCATTCCCACTCGTGAAGATTTTATGAAGTCTCAAAGAGATGGAGGAAGCTACATGGGAAGCTGAGAAGGACATGTCAGAAGCATATCTGGAATTCTTTCCCTCAGGTATAGAAATTCCTAGTAAACCCTTTTTTCTTAGGGGGTAGTAGTATTTTGTTTTATGGTTTTGTTTATTAGGTCACCCTTGAATAGCCTTACCCCTTATTCCTTCCTTCCTACTCTTAGAGTCAAGCTAGTGACTTTAGGGTCAAAGTTTTTGTTTAAGGGGGTGGTGGTGTAATACCCCAAAGCATTATTTTAGGATTTATGAATAAAATAAAGAATTATTAAATATAGTTTAATTATATATGCAATTTTTCATAAAATAATAATAATAATAATTATGGAAATAAAGGAAGAAAACTGATGTAGGGACATAACTTGGGTAGAAATTTTTTTTTAACTAACCTAACATAATTATAAATAAATTATCATAATTTTAAAATTAATATAAATTATCTTATTAGTAGCATTATTAATTTTTTTTACTCCTCAAACTCCTAAAATTCCAAAACAGCCTACCACCCCATTATTTATTTATTTATTCCTTTTCTTTCTTCTTTTCTTCCTTTTCCCTTTTACATCATTTTCCCCTCCTTCGGTTGATTAGGCTATGTCCGTCAGCAACACGACCGAGCACCTCCTCCCTCTTTCCTTTCCTTTCCTACCTTCCCCAGCCCAAATCTTTTTTCCTTTCCTCCCCTTGATCAACCAAACCCACCCCTATACCCCATCTTTTCCGTTTCTCTCCCTCTCCTTTTCACTTTTCCCCTTCTGCCCTTACCCTTTTCTCCCCGACCTATGCTATCATACGCTTGGTTGCCTTCACATATCTCCCCTCCTTTCTTTCCCTCCTCTTTTCCTCTTTTGGCCCTGCAAATCATGTAGCATGCATGTCCCTACATGGTCCCCCTCCCTCCTATGACATCCTCACCCCCACCTGGCCCACAAACCCCTATGAAACCTGCCCCCTATTACCCTTACTTAAGTAGCTACTTTGACCTCCATGCCAACCACCAAGCCCTTCCCCTTGTCTTCTTCCCCTTTTTTTCCACTTCTCAAACCCATACACCTATAAATACCTCTCTACACTCCCTTTTTTCTCCTCTTTGTTTTGCCAATCCACTCCCCACCCCCTTACTCCCATCACCCAAATAGACGCCACCACCTCTATCACCAGGTTGTGCCGCCTTTGCCAATTTCTCCTTTTCTCTTCCCTACATCACCCTACTCCTAACACGTGACTCCCCCATCTTTCCTTCCCCTTCCTCTTCTCTCCCAACCTGTGCAATGTTGGAAGCTCAAGCACCCCTTTTACACCTTCCTCTGCTGTTAGTGCCACCCTATGCTGCCACCACTGTGTCGCTGCTGTAAGGCCACCACCACCACCACCACAAACATCCTAAACCAAGGAACCATAACACCTAAGAAACACTAATTCCCCCTCATTTTCCGTCCCCAAAGATTCCTCCTCTATATCTCCTCTACCACCACAATGCGTAATCGATGCCGCCCCCTCACTTACTATCCTTTCTAGTTTACCCTTCTTCCTCTTACCTATTTAGTATATTTTATTTAATAATTTCTTATTATTATTATTATTATTAGTAGTAGTAGTAGTAGTATCATTATTACTAATATTTGGTTAAGAAAATAAGAAAAAAGGAAGAAGAGGTAGGAAGAAGATTAAATAACCCAATAATACTATCTTTATAGGTTTTGAGCAAACCCTTCCCTGTGATGAAGTGTTGGATTTGTGCTTCAAGCCCAGAGCCCCACTAGATAAGGATATAGTTAAGGCTTTTGGTTATTTTATGAATATTGTGTGTGTGGGAGTATTGGTATGTTATGTGGAAATATATATGAAGGTGAACAAATTATGTGTGTGGTGCAACATGGTTTGCAAGGAGCTAAGGTATAGTGAGCATGATTTTTATTATATTTTGTATGTGTGGTTATAACTTGTTATGGATGTACATTCTCTTACACATGGTTGAAATATTATAATATGTATACCTAAATGCCTTAGGTGGGTTTTGAGTGATTATGGGAGATTAAATAAAATCAAAAGGGTGGAGTGAGTGAGGTGATATATGGAGAATTTCCTAAGTGTCTCATGAAATATGGTAGAGAAAATAAAAGGAGAATTATAATAAAATAAAGGTTTATGGTAAAATTTTGTACAGGAAGTTTGAGCCTTACATGTGGTGTATGTGCTCTACATGGGGGAAAGATTTTGGCAAGGAAATCTAGTTTTGAGAGTTGACCATGGGGAGGGAAGTGTGTTTTAGGGTATTGGTGTACTTGGGAAAGATTTAGTAGGTTTTTTGAATAAGAGTTGCATAGGGGAATAAACTAGGGTTTTGGGGGAAAACCTTAAGGATACGAGTATTATGGGGAAAGGTTGGGGAGGTTTGTTAAACATCGGTTTTATGATGAGATATGTGTCACATGGAGGGTGTGAGTCAAGTCAAATGAAGAGGGTGTGGAAGGTAAATAAAAATATTAGGGTTTTGGGGGTGGCCAACTAGGGTATCATTATCACATGTGAGAGTTAAGGAGTTGAGCTATGAGGCCTAGTATTTGGTTTAGTATGGTGATGGTTTAGAACCAAGGGAAAATTTGGGTTGAGTAAGAAGAGGAGAGGATAGGGCAATATAGGTCAGACTAGGGATTCTAAGGGAGACACTAGTGGGTGATGGTGCGTATAGGTGGAGAAATGGGGAAGTGGGCCTTGACCTATATATATGTGTTATTTGAGTTCATGGTGAGGATGGTCCAAGGTTTATGGAGATTCTAGAGTCTTAGAGGATGTAGAGGTCCCAGGTTAAGGAATAGGTATTTAAGGAAGTTTGGGTTGGTGGAGGGATAAAGAGTCGGGAATGCCCATTGGGATGTGCATGTATATATATGGGTTTACTTGTTGAATATGACATAAATGAAATACTAATCACTTAAATTGGATGATCATTGAGTCAGGCCTAGACATAAGATATTACCATTCCATAGGTTCTAAAAGTGGCTAAGAGTGTTTTACCCTAGATATGTGTATATTACTGTTCTACCACCTAAAATTGTGGCTAGGCATGTTTTACCTTGGAGTAGCATTGCCGTTCCACCACTTATAATAGTGGGGGTTCCAAAATGAATAAGTTAAACCCCTTGGATGATAATAATTCATAGAAAAGTCACTATTTACTTATAATGGAACACCATGTGGGTCAGGACAAGATGTACGATGTTTACCATTCCCCGGGTTATAATAGTGGTTAGGAGTATTTTGCCCTGGAGATATTCATGTTTGTTAATCCACAGGCTATAATAGTAGCCTAATGCATTTTTTCCTAGAGTAGTTATTTCTATTATAATTACCATAATAGTGGGGTCTCTATACTCACGTAGGTATAATTCAAGAGAAGTGTAAATATTGTACTAATGGCTTAAACTCTAATAGTGGTAGTTAATCTAATAAACCTGTTGCTTTCATGTTATCTGAATTTTATGTGTTTTGTGTTATCTTATATATATTGTCACATTACTCAATACGTAGCATTCTAACTACCCTTATCATGGGTGCTACTAATTCTCACAACCAGTGACCTCTCTTAAGTTTGTGCAGGTAGGCGATGAGGCCCTAGAGGGCTTTGATGCTTACAATTAGCTGGTCAGGGTAGAGTGATACTCTGATGTCCTAAGGCTTGGGCCAGAGAGGGTGTTCCCTAGCTACTTATCTTTTGGTTTTCTTTTGATTTTATTCTCTTATAGAGGGACGTTATCTTCCATTTTATTTCACTGAGGTATTAACGTTTTCTCTTACGCACTCTAGTATTTTTTGTATCTAATGTTGAACTTCTTATTTTTTTTAATCATCTCATGTTACTATTACTTGTATTTTATTCCTTGTGGTTAGTATGAGGCTGACCAAGGGTCATACTTGTACCGATCATGACGGTAGTACCCCCCTTTTTAGTGTGTTATTTTCCATAACAAATGAAAATTTTCAATTTTCAATTTTTGGGGGCATTGCACGTTTGATAACTGTCCCATGTTAGATATAAGGCTAAGAAAACTAACCATACCAAATACAAGAATAGAGTGCACAAAAGATACCATATGCTTATACAAAAAAAAAACATTTACAATACAAGACCCCAACGAGTCCTAAAATTATCCTTATATATTGGATAGAGTAAGTTAAAAGTAATAAAATATGATAGAGGTAAAATAACAATAGGGAAAGATCGAAAGCCTTTGTCTATAAATGGTCTACATAAGATCTCCTAATTTTCCATGCTCTCATACTCCAAGCCCAACATAAGATAAGACAACTATTGCTTGTAGGATTGAGAAGGTAACCAAACAAACAAGAACATTAGTAAACTACACACAAATTAATAAAAATTACCTTCTAAACTAGAGTCATAGTATGCAAGGCTAATATATAATATAAGCATCATGCTAAACACATATCATGCTGACATAATACAATTGTATTTACATGCTCATCAATGGCCATACAATGAATCACGATTTCATGCCACCCAAATATAGATAATTCAAAACTCATCATGCTTAACATCATAATTTAGATATCATGGTTTACTACATATAATCAGGTAACCTAGTTATTTAGCAAGTCATGAGGCTCTTCTAAAATCCACTTACATAGCTTAGCCATTTATTCCATCCACTAAACATATATAATCCCTTAGATTAGTTTTTATAAGCCATTATTCCTTTATTAATAATGCGTTGGATAACAACCCATAGTTTGACAATACCATGGAAGCCATCAAAATAGAGGATATATAGTATAGCCGAAGCCAAGTAACCACCAATGGACATAAATTTTGGTTGAAGCCAAATAACTACTAATGGGCATAAAGTCTTAGCCAAAGTTAAATATACTACCTAGGTGGCTAAACCCTTTAATATTAATACCGCTTAGTATATCATTAGTGAATAGAGTAGGTAAGGCACTGGTACCAACTAGGATCTCGCTCCAAGGCAAGCCCAAAAGCACTATAAACACCCAAAGATAGACTAACCCCTATTGCATAATGAAGGATCAGGTAATCTAGAGCTATTTGCTACTTGATCATCTTTCACTTTAAGTGATTATGTGTTATTATCTAAGGTTATGTTATCAGATAAGGCCCACAAAACAATCAAAGCTATACATCTACAAAGCCATTCCAACTTAACAAGAATTAGCCTCCAACTATGTGATGGGAATTTCCTTAGTGCTTAGCCAAGTTTAATCCATTTATACTACGAAGCTAGATTACATCATCCATTTGTATAATCATAAGATATATATATATATATATATATATCTATAATCAAATCTTCCCATTAAACCATTCCATAGGCACTTATTAAAAATATAATGAATTTATAAACTAATTAATCCATTCGCTTGGTTAATTAATCCATGCCAAAATGCATGTTCTTATCATCAAAAAAACATGTTATGCCATATTATTCAATCTCAAACCATACTATAATCAGAGGAAACAAACATAACCCTCTCTAGCTGAACCGATTGATAGGTTTGGCTCAACTAAATCCTAGAGTTTCATGCCAAACTAATTGATCAGTTAGGTTAAACTGGTCAATTATTCTAAGACCTATTGATTTGTTTATAAATAAGTCAAGGAGTTTGATTAGAGACTACCTAGGATTATTGCTAGAGAAATAATTGGTTCATTGGGCTATCAAATCATGTGATCTAAATACTAGCCATATGGTTAGGCACAAAAAGTTGATAGGTTCAAATAGAGAACAACAAAAGTCATCATAGGCAGCCCAGCCAATCAGTTAGGCTAACTATTTGACAGTTCTAAGAACCATTCGATGAGTTTTGATCATTTAGTTGATCGGTTTTCTCCCAGATAACATATTATAGGCCTTCTAAACATGAATAGGGCTCTAAAATATAACCATATCAGTATTGTAATATCATCATTAAAAAATATATAGGGGCTACACATGCTCATATGCTTAATCACACTACATTTACATAGAATCAACCATTTTTTTCATGAAATCATAAATGTTTTCAAAATTATTAAATATTAGAATATTCATCACCAAAATTATAACAACATCATATATGCATCCAAAGATCATAAACATACCGACTATAATAGCTTACATGTTCATTCACTCCACATTATAAAGCTAAGGAGGTCGTTCTTGAAATCTTAGTAACATTCTACAACAAGAGAGTAAAATCTTCAGGTAAAAGATTTCATCTCTTAAAGACCTAGAAAATAAGATATTAAAACTCAAAACTCTTTTTATCAGTACTAGAAATTAAAGAATATGATTCAACATAAAGAAAATAATATTATCACCTCTAAGAAGAAACCAAGGAAAACAGCTCAAAATCGAAACTTAATTTTTTCCAAATCTAAATCTTTCGTTCTTGAGGATAAAATAAGAGGGAACTAGAAAAATGATCATAATAGGCATTACAAGTTAGCATAAAGGCTTCAATAAGATTAGCATAACACAAGTATGGGACAAAACTCAACTTATTTTTAGTAGCTAAAAAGAAGAAGGGGTAAAAGGGTTAGGGTTGTTTACAACTAGATAATTAGTTAAGGAATGAAGGGGAGAGGTCAAACATAATCAAACACTAATTTTACCATTGAAATCAAATCATATAATGTGAATTTATCAAGCACACAACTAAATTACTTCTCATGCCTCAAATGGTAATTTTCGGAGAATGTAAGTCTAGATTTTCTAGAAAAAGGCAAAACACAAGAAGGGAAATCTATAGATCCGAATGGAAGACAACTTCCTAAGTAGTCTAGGGGTGATTCGGAACAAATAATCCATTACTGAGCTTTATTGAGGAGAGAGGAAGAATAATTTTAAGGGTGAGGTTATCTTCCCTTTTTCTATTAAAATTAAACCTTCAAATCTGCTTAAGGAAAAGAAAAGTTTAGGTAAATAGTAGAAATGGTTAAAGATCACTCGAGAGTGATTCAGAGTTGGGTTTCTAATTTTCAAATCATTAGAAGAGTTTATCTCAAAAATTTTATTCTCAAGAACTCACTCAAGTCAATAAACAAATCAATCATGTTTGTGGACCAATTAACTATTCTAGATACCAGTTAACTAGTTTGCCCAACTAGTCGATATGTTTTGTTGAAACAAACTAAATCTAAAAATGAGACTAGTTGGGAAGTTCATACAACCAATCAAGTGGTAAGCCATGAAAACTCATTTTACTCATTTTCCAAAGCCTTTTCTAATCCGTTTTAAAAAAAAACCAAAAATATATTTCCAAATCAAGATCAAACACCATCCAAAATCCATTAAACATAAGAATTTTACTATTTATAAATCTACAGTTGTGGGGTATTACATCGGGATCCTCTCATTTTCTTTTCATGAGTGTACTTTAGTATTTTTCTATGATTCATGAATGCTTATTCATGTCACACTTGATTATAATATCTTAAAGATAAATCAAAAACCCATTAGTGCTTTTCTTACTTCAAATCATAAGATAAACTCCAAATTAACCAAAAAATAATAATAAACTTTGCAAATTGATTGGGGATGGGAATTTTGAATTAGTCTAATCACTCTTCTCAAGAAGGAATGTAAAAACTCAAATAACATCTTGTCGTCATACATCTGGATAGAAAATTTGTATAGCAAAAGCAAAAACATGTGGTTTAATTGATCTTAACATTACTTTCTCAAGCTAAGATACCTTAGATTTACTAGAATGATGTTATCTTCATTGCTATCAATCTCACTAATAGGTTGCCTATAGAGGTTCTCAAGCATCAAACATATGATGAGACACTTTTCAAAACTAAACCTTACTATAAGTTTATGAAAATTTTTGTTACCTTTTTTTCCCTTGTTTCAAACCCTAAAATTCACATAAGTTGGAATACAGATAATTACCTTGAATATTTTTGGGACATAGTAGTGCTCAAAAAGGGTATATGTGTATTATAATAGTGGAAGAGTCTTCATATCTAGACATGTAGTATTTGATCAAAGGAAGTTTCTTACACAAGCGAATGATTAGCCTTCTCAATCTTCTTCTTTCCCTTTACATTACAACCTTATTCCTGATATGCTAATAGTTAATGTTGTTCAAGAACCCAATAATGTCAACTCTAAGAACACTATATCTATTACCTCTAAATAAGATTTGTTCTCTTTTCATAACCTCTTTGTAATAGTTAAAATCTATATGCTTTTCTTATCATTTACTTCTTTCATTATCTTTATCTCAATCAAGTTTCTTCCCTAGTGCACCTATTGTTCCTGATAATTCAAATATTCCATTAACTAGAGTGCAAAGTTGGGATCCCATGGTTCTAGAGCTAATAGGGGGATCTTTAAACCTAAATATTATTATATGGTTTTGGTTATGCAAGAGGTAGACTCAGCATAGCAAGCCTAGACACACACTAAGTGGAAATAAGTTATCTGCAAATAATATAAGGCCTTATTGGAAAATGACACTTGGTTTGTCACTTTTTTGCCTCCAAAGATGAAAGTCGTTGGTTGAATATGGTTCTTCAAACTAAAATGAAATCCTAATGGATTAATTTCAAGATATAAGGCATAGATAGTGGGTAAAGGGTATAATCAAATGTATAGTTTTGATTTTTCTAAAACTGTAAGCCAAGTGGTGATGCTTGCATCGATTACGGTTGTTCATACCTTATCTTTGTCTAGGAATTGGCCTTTTTATTAGTCGGATAACATAATGCCTTTCTAATTAGTGACCTTGGTGAAGATATATATATGAAGAAACTATTTTTTTTTGTTTAACATAACTAGGATTAGGGAAAAATTTGTACATTGAAGAAGGCCTCATATAGGTTGAAACAAGCTTCTTAAGCTTGGTTTGATAATTTAAAGTTAACCTTCTATCACTAAGGCCTTACGTTTTCCATGGCTGATCAACCCGAATTTATTAAAATCACTATGTCCTCTCATATATATTTTTTGGTTGATGTGTAACACTCCAACTTATAGCACACACTTATTTTATTTTAAAGATTTAACCATAGAAACTAAAAAGTTTAAAACTCTGGATGTTTTCGCTACACTTAGTACAAGTCTGGTTCCTTCTACCATTGTTAAACCAAGTGCTTAAGCTAAAATATTACTCCTCTTAAATTTATAACAAAATTATAAGAAGCAAAATAGATATTACATTACTAGTTAATATCATTCCGATAATACAATATCAGATAATGGTTACATAATTCAAATGAAAAGAAATACATAAAGGACATAAGAGTCCAGGGACATCTATATCAAAAGATAACAAATATGACATCGAATAGTAATAAATTTCAACCTAAAATCATTAAACTTTCAGCTAAACTGACAAGCCATTCTTTAAAGTTACAACTACCCATAAAAAAGCTAGGGGACCATGAAATGAACCCTATTAGTACAATAATATTGAGTAACCTACTATATAAAACTAAATATGCAAAGGTCACATGTACCATATAGAAGGTATCATAGGAGAAAATGGCATGAAAATATTAAAATATGCTTGCAATGACCAAATATGATAATCATGTTAGATAACAATTATCATGACCACCACAAAATCCTCATAACATTTCACTTAAACAACAAAACAAAACTGAACAACTACAGCATACCAAGGGTTCTTACTAAAGGTAATACATACAACTATTCTTAGCCCTATTTCCATAACATTTACATTATATCTCATAATTTCAATATCAATAACCAAAAATTTCAAAACACCACAAGTAGGGTGCAAAGGCAACTAGCGACTATAGGTAGGGTGCAAAGGAAAATTCTAATTACAAGTAGGGCATGAAGATAACTATCAACCATAGGTAAGTCATGAAGATAACTACTAACAATAGGTAGCACAAGGGTAACTGTCAACAACAAATCTAATATCACTTCAAACTAATAATAATTAAACCCACTTTTATTTACTCAGGGGTGATCATATCAACTTGGGGAGACTAAGGCAACAAAGTATCCTACTGACATCAACCTAAGGACATTTAAGTACCCTATTCACACACGTAAATAGAGAAAATACACTATTCTTTCCACAAGTACACTTAATCCATAAGTATTCATACCCTCTTAAGAAGTTTGAAGAGTTATATAGAATAAGATATAGAGAACGGTTAGGGAACTAAGGAACACTAGAAATATCCAATGCAAACCATCAAAATTAATACCCATAAAGAGTCACCATTCTCAATTTTGAGGACTTTCACTTTAAATATTAGTAATTTACTAGGAACCCACAAGATAAAATAATACACAAATGATTCTAACTTTCTTACTCAACCATTTTTACTTATTTCCAATTATTCAAATTAATCATAATCAAAGTTGGCACTAATTTTAACATAATAATAAACTAAATCTATTATAGATTCAATTATAAAATTTTAGTCACATTAGGAAAAAAATAACCAACATGCCTTTGAGACCATAATAACAAAGTTATTATCCACTTTATAAATGAAATATATTTTATTTTATAACTTTTCATGAAAAGGATAAAGTACAATAATGAAAATGTTTTACCATATAGGTAATTTAGTAGACATGGAAACCGATTTTTTCATTCGTACACATGATATAACACATACAACACTAACTTACATATTTAATTCATAAAATATAATATACTTCTATTCTCAACAATAAATAATACATATTAGGCTTAGTTATTAGAATAAAATATCATGGCACAAATTAAAATACAAAATTGGTCAGAGGGTATATAATGATAATAATCATGCTTGAAAATGCCTAATCATGTTCAATGTATAATATTATAAGCATACATTATACATAATATATCCACAACATTAACTAAACCAATGTCTGCATACATTTTTTCTAATGGATCATGTGCTAATGTTTTAAGGTTAGCTTATGAATAAAACATTAAACACACTTTTGAAATCTTAGGTCAATTAGTGTCTTTGACAACATTTTAACGATAACAAATGAGTTCAAATGAGTTAGCATGGTTGTTTAAGTGTGTATGAGTTATGATTGATAACAAATAAGAAAAAAAACACTTAAATCATTTCTTAAGTGCACATTAAGGTGTATATTTCATGTTCTAGGCTATCTTATGAAATAGGATGAGCAAAACATTATTGATTTTAATCTCTTATGTTATTTCTCAAATTTTCCTTAAAATGATTTTGATAGAAATTTATACTGAATTTAACTCCAAAATCTTTTAAAAATATTTTTCTAATCATACTAATTCTAGTTAAAATCATCTATCTAGTCTCAAGACTGATTGACTAGTTTGTTTCAAACTTAGGGAATTAAATATGTCAAAACTCAAATATTTTAACTAGCTAAGTAAACCAATTTGCTTAATTCAAAATTGATCAATTGGTTTAGGAATGGATTAACCAGCTTAACTATCTAGTGCATGGGTTTTGCTCCTAAAGAAACCAATTTGATTTCTTTTTTAACATATTGATTGGTTAAAAAAAAGCACTCAGCTTGTTTAGCTAATAAGTCTATGGGTTTGGCTCCTCTAGAAACACATTGACTAGTTAAAAACATATTAACTTATATAACTAACCTATAAATCCCCTATTTTTACTACTTAAAAATTTTATTTTGTAGAAGTGTTAATTAGAGAAGCAATGGGGGTTACCGCTACATCTAGCATAATTCTGGTTCTCTCACCTTTCTTAGCTAAGTGTTAAGGCTTCAAACAAGTCATACATGAAATTAAAACAATGAAATTAAGAGGTAATAACATGGGTAAAAGTTATAAAGAAATAGTCTTTGTATAATAACGAATATCAAAATACAATCACGGACATTAGAGGAAAACTAATTACACCAAAATGTAGCATCTTAAGGTATAATACTGATTTGTCCTAGCTCTTAGACCAACATTCCTGTTCCACAAATGGAACCTCTTCTTTGGTTCTCCACTCAAACTCTCCACTATTATATGCCTTCAAATTCCCTATGACCTTCATATAGTCATATGCAAATATAGTATCAGAACAAATTTCTCATACTAAGTAAAACATAATGCCACACAAGAGGTAACATGATCATGTTACACATAATCCAAAAATAATCCAAAAACATTCTCATAGCATAAAACACGTGCCATAAAAAATACAATAATCATAGGATACATTTTATATACAACAACAAAGCCTCATGCTCTACAACCAAACATATTTAATTACTTCACATCATCTCAAATTACATAATAGTTGTAGGGACCCAAATTTTATTAAAAAAAATATATTTTGTGGAAGCATTAATTATAAAATAATGGAATTACTATAACACCTGAATTTTTACTACTAGGGGTTACCACCATGATCGACACAATTTTGGTTTCTGCAGCCATCCTTACATCCATCCCAAGGCAAAAAAATTCAAGGTAATACAAGGAAATCAGACCAAAAGAGTACATTTATAGTACAAATATTGAGTTTGGAGTCTAACTCCCAGTTTTGCAATACCAAAATACAAAAGGGGGATACCATATATCAAAATGCCAAAACAGTATCTAGTTAAATATATAACCTAGATAATAGATAGTATTCACCAAACCTTGATATAGATGGAGTTACTCATCCCCACATAAGGCATCATAGGCCACAAAGTCATCTACCTAATCCTCTGAAACCTACACATAAGATCCAGGGCCTTCTACACATGGAAAAGAGTAGCACCCATAAAAAGGGTGGTCAGTATGCTACATACTGAGAAAGGAAATAGTACTATCAAAATAGGAATACAAATAGCACATGCTTCCTCATTAGATAATAAAGGAATATAACCAAGTAAATGAATATCTCATAAGGCATAATACAATCCAGATCCTAATGTAGGAGCATACATTAAACATAATGATTGTCATGTTCATTCTAATCCTCAAGGTAAGGAAGATGATTTAGCTTTCTTAATGTTGGAGCCTATCATGTTAAATATTCTTGATAATTCTAATATGCTTGACATTGAAAAACATTCAACTTATTCTTGTAGGTATGTTACATATATGCGAGAAGATGATGTTCATACAGATTGATGTGTACAAGTATTCTAAGGCATACAAGGCTATGGCATACATGGGATGATACATTACAACAAGAAGATAATGTGATGATATTCATTATTTGTATAAACTTTTTTTAAACCCTAACCCTAAGTATATTTTAAGTAAGTTAGGGTATTGTTATAATTTCATGTATGTATCTTAGTCAATTGTATAGCTTTGTAATATTAATCCTTAGTATCATTTAACCAATGATATTATGCTATGGATTAAGGTTAATATGGGATTAATTCAACCATGATTAATGGGCTGAATTAAGGAAGAAAACTCAGCTAGTTTAAGCTAGTCACCACCGAGTTTCCTTTCTCCTATATATACCCTTTTGTGTGCATGGTTTGTGGCAGCTTTGAATGAGAATTTTTTTTTTATCAAATTTTAAGCAAGAGAGCTAAAGTCTAATCGTTCCTTTTGGGTCTATATTGAGCAAGGAAGATCTGGTATAATCCTTCCTCACAAACTATCTTAAATCTCGACATATTTGAAGGTTATACAAATATGTCGAGTATCTCCAACTTGTTACTTCTATTTCTTTGTCCATAATCTACTAATTCACTTCATTTCTTTTGCATTAGATCGTGGGTGATAGCTTCTAATACAAATTTCAATCCAACCTTCTTTTACTTTGATAAAAACCACATCTTCCCATTAAGAAATTTCTTTTAAAACTAATATATATACATATTATGTTACATTTAAAACATTGATTTACCTTCTAATACTAATTTCTTTTGGTGGATTATGGACGAAGAAATTGAAGATACAAGTTATAGATACTCGACAGATTTGTATAACCTTCAAATATGTCGAGTTTTAAGATGGTGTTTGAGGAAGGATTATCCTACATCTTCCTTGCTCAATGTAGACCAAAAAGGAAGGATTAGACTTTATCTCTCTTCCTTAAAGCTTGATCAAAAAAATTCTCATTCAAAGCTACCACAAAAATTCTCAATGTAAGAGAAAGGAAACTTGGTGGTGACTAGCTTAAACTAGCCAAGTTTTCTTCCTTAATTCAGCCCATTAATCATGGTTGAATTAAGCCAATATTAACCTTAATCCATAGCACAATATCATGGGATAAATGATACTAAGGATTAATATTACAAAGCTATACAATTGACTAAGATACATACATGAAATTATAACAATACCCTAACTTACATAAAATATACTTAGGGTTAGGGTTTACAACACGTTTATAAAAATAATGAATATCATCACTTTATCTTCCTATTGTAATGTATCATCCCATGTAGGTCATAGCTTTGCATGCCATGGACTACTTGTACACATCAATGTGTATGAACATCATCTTCTTGTAAATATGTAACATTCCTATAAGAATAACTTGAATGTTTTCCATTGTCAAGCATATTAGAATTATCAAGAATATTTAACATGATTGGCTCCACCATTAAGAAAGCTAAATCATCTTCCTTACCTTGAGGATTAGAATGAACATGACAATCATTATGTTTAATGTATGCTCCTGCGTCAGATCCTTTTTTACATATTGTCCATTTTCATTCTTTTATATATGTTGAGTGTAGGAATCTTACTATTCTTAGATTGGTGGAACGGTCTGAGACTTCTCGGAGACAAAACACCCAAGTCACTATTCTTTCCAGTGGAATGGAGGTTGAGAACATCTCCTCAAGGAATAATTCTCCCAAGCCACTCTTCTGTCCAATGGAATGAAGGTTAAAACATCTCCTTGGGATAGAATTCTCCCAAGCCACTATTCTACCTTGTTAAATGAGAATAAATCACTCTAGTCCTAACTCACGTATTCTTCCACTATAAATAATTAATATCTTTCCCATAGATTATGAAGATATGTCTTATTTAACAATTAGTAGGGACCATACTATTTTCAATCGGTGGAATGGTTTAAAACTTGTTAGGGTCAACACACTCAAGCCACTATTATTTTCGATGGAATGGAGATTAAAACATCAACTCGGGAGAGAATGCTTCCGAGCAACTATTCTACCTGGTAGAAGGGGAATACATATATTTAGGTGGGTGAAATTAATCACCATGGCCCAACTCACGTGCTCTATCACTTTAAGTGGTTAGTATCATATTTAAGATTGATTCCTAAGCATAGATTATAGTCAAATAGATGTGCATATAATATAGGTCCAACTCATCAAGTCTTGTCAAACCCTAATTACACTTCCTTTAGTTTCATTCTCCCATGTTGGTTTTTCTACTCATATTATATTATGACATCTCCCAAATCCCATAATTAGAATCAGACCCAAAAAGTACAACCAAATTCTCATGAGTTTTCTTTAGTAATCTCATATATATATATATTAATCAACAAAGCATCCAAGCCCAAGTCTCATAGACTTGTCATAACACTTCACATGAAATTTTCATTATTTCTAATTCCAATAGATAACCTCTAAACCCTAAAGATGGAATAATAATATTAACATCTCAAGATGGCTTGCCCCAAAGTTACTTATAAACATTTATAAATCCTAAATAACGATAATATTTCCGTGAATTACTCAAGTTATTATTATCATAATTCAAATATCCTAATACATAAATTACTAAAACTTCTTTAATGTCTCATAATGATCAAGTTACCCTTTAAGAACAATTAACACTTTTATTCTATAAAATATTATACCTTCCATACATATTGTTTTTACAAACCCTCATTAATCATTATACTTCATAAGAGACCTTAAGCCCATTTACCAGAACTCATTCAACCCATATTTCATACCATAAGACATAATTTCACAATTATGAGATTATCATCATTCAACCCATATTTCATACTATAGATATAATTTCACAATTATTACATTCTCATCACTCATCCCATATATCATACCATGGATATATTTCCACAAGTGTGATGTTATCATCATTTTACCCATATTTCATGCCATAAGATTTATTCTCACAAATATGATAGTATTGTCACAAATCAAAACATAATGATATCTCTTACAAAATTACTATTTTCCTTCACCATCACATTCATATGTTCAAAAATTATCATTATGAACATATGATGCAAAATACAAATACAATATCATGAAAGACACATTTTTCCATACATGCAAACATCCTCAAAAGTCCTAAGCAACAAATAGTATCCTTACCAATAACCCTTCTCCTTCCCTTCCCTACTTTAGCTTCCGCACCACCATCTTCCACCACCCTGCACCACCTTGGCAGCCACTCGCCGCCCTTTAGTTGATGGACCGACCACAAAGGTCATCCCAACCGTCCTCCTCGCCATCGCTGGCAGTCGCTGCTGACCACCACCTCTTTTCCCTCCTTCTCCCTAGCATTTTTTGCAGCGTTGCAGTGTGCAGGGCCAATGCACGGCCCACCGCATGGTCATGCAACACTTAAAATCCACTTCTACATAGCCGTGCAACCCTTGTACTATCCAACCGTGCATAATTTTTCCTCTTGGCCAAATTATGCACAACCATAAAACTTTTTCACTTCATAGCCGTTCATTTTATTTTCTCTCGACCTAGTGCTGCACAACCTTGCAACTTGTACACTGTCTGACTGTGAAACTTCCCGTTTTAGCCATGCAACCTTATTTTCAGCCTAAATCTTGTCAAAACACAACAAAATTTAACCATAGCTTCACCACACATTCTTCTACACCTCAATACAATTCAAGTTTCCATTTGACTCCGGTAAGTTCCATTTTTTACCCTTCTTTACCATGATCTCCCTTTTTATTTTTAACTTCCGATTCTAATCATATTTAATCTTATTTTTATACGTGATTTTCTGGTGATCTCAGAGGGAGTCTAGGATTTGTGTGCTTAGAGCCCGATGCCTTATTTGTTAATGATACTATTCGATGCTTAGGAATTTTGATGATATTTCTTATTTCAATAAATGTGTTCTACATGATATTGGTACTATAATATGTGATGTATGTTGATATTGATGATTTTTGAAGTTATGAATGTTATGTTGAAAGAATATAAGAGTTGTACGAGATACCATTATGTTATAATTGTGACAATAACATCTTACTTGTGAGAATGCATCTTATAGCATGAAATATGGATTGAGTGATGTTAATATCATACTTGTGGAAATATATCTATGGCTAGATGATGATAATAATTCCCTTGTGGAAATATGTTCATGGTAAGAAATCTAGGTTGAATGATGATAATGTCATATTTGTGGAATTCTTTTTTGTGTATGAAATATCGATAGAAGGATGATAATGTCAAAATTGTGAAATTATACCTATAGTATGAAATATGGGTCGAATGATGAGAATGTCACAACTGTGTAATTGTATCTTATGATATAAAATATGGGTTGAATGAGTTGTGGTAAATGGGTTTAAGGTCTCTCATGAGGTATGATGATGAATGAGGAATTGAAAAAATAATATGTATGGAAGGTATAATATTTTATGAAATAAAGGTGTTAGTTGTGCTAAAAGGCTATTTTGGTCATTATGGGATATCAATGAGGTTTTGGTAACGTATGTGTTGGGAGGCTTAAAATTATGATAATAATAACGTGAGTAATTCATGGGGATATTATTTTTTATTTGGGTATCATAAATGCTTAATAGTAAATATGGGAGAAGTCATTTTGAGATGTTGATATTATTATTCCATCTTCATAGATTAAGAGAACAACTATTGAGAGTTAGAAATGATGAATATTATATATGAAGTGTTATGAGAATTGTATGGGATTTAGACTTGGACGCTTCATTGTTTAATATATATACATTGGGATGAGATTACTAAATCAAACTTAGGGGAACTATATTGTGATTTTTGGGCATGATAGTAAAGATGAGACTTGGGAGATGTCGTAATATAATGGGCATGGAACAACCAACATGGGAGAATGAACACTAAAGGAAGTGTAATTAGGGTTTGACAAAAATCAAGGTTTTGGATCTATGTTACATACATATATGTTTGGCTGTGTTCTATGCCTAAGAATCAATCTTAAATAAGATACTAACCACTTAAAGTGAAAGTGCATGTTAGTAGGGCCATGGAATTATTTTTCCTAAATTTATATATATGTATTGTCGTTCCACTAGGTAGAATAGTGGCTCAGGAGTGTTTTGCCTCTAGATCATGTTTTTAATCTCCATTCAATTAGAAAGAATAGTATCTCGGGTGTGTTGTCCCAGAGAATTTTCAAACTATTCCACCGGTTAAGATTAGTGGGTTGAGATAAAAACTCTCCCACTTCTCACTTCATATGTGACCACCAGTAGATCCTCTTAAGGTCCTTATACAATTTATCTCTTCCTAGGTGGATAGAATACGGAGTATAATGACCTTCCTCCAAAATCTAATGCTTCAGATTAGCACAAATCTATGGTACACACTAGCGACCTCATTAGTAAATACTACCATCCTCATGAATATGGAGGCCCTCAACTCTACCATCCTGAATCTTCTGCCGAATCCTGTCAAGCTTAACGTCCCTAGGCTATCCTGCTTGAATCTCATGAAAAATCATAGGCGTAATTGTCAATGTACTCATCCAAACCTCTAGGTAACCATGCTAGATGATCTCTATCCCCATCTCACTAAACACCTCCAGTAAATGACTAGTAACCACAGTAGAACCCAAACAATGTGACATTTACTTACTCAAGGCATCCACGAAGCCATTGGCCTTACCTCGTGGTAGGTTAACTCAATATCATAGTCCTTTACTAACTTAAGTCATCTCCTATGCCTCATATTTAGCTCCGTTTGAGTGAATATATACTTGAGGCTCTTATGGTCGGTGTAGAATTTGCACTTCATCCTATATAGATAATGCCTCTAAATCTTCAATGCATGGACAACTACATCCAACTCTAGATCATGTGTTTGATAATTCTCCTCATATTACTTCAACTAGAGAGAAGCATAAGCCACAACCTTACCATGCTGCATTAGAACACAACCAATTCCACACTTTAATGTGTCGTTATAGATATCGAGTCCATCAGATTCTAAAGGCAAGGTCAAAACCGGTGTTGTAGTCAACCGCTGCTTCAACTCCTTTAATGCTCTCTCACAAGCATCTTCTCAATGAAATTTAGTTGTTATCATTAGAAGGTTTGTCAAAGGAAGAGATATCTTCGAGAAATTCTTGACAAAGTGTTTATCGTACCTGGCCAAACTCAGAGATGCTAGTAGGTGCCTTCCACTTAACAACCGCTAGAATCTTCATCGTGTCCACGACTCCTCCTCCTGTTGACACCACATGTCCTAAAAATGCCACCTCCTGAAGCCAAAACTCAAACTTAGAGAGTTTAGCATACAACCTAGGCTCTCTCAGAAGTGATATAATCGTCCATAGATGCTGCCCATGCTCCTCTTAACTCTGAGAGAAAATTAAAGTATCATAAATGAAAACCACAACAAGTTGATGGAGGAACGGCTAGAAAATCCTCGTCATTAGGTCCATAAAAATGGCGGGACCATTAGTGATCCCACAAGGCTTCACCATAAAGTCATAGTGCCTATACCATGCCCTAAAGGCCATCTTCATGATGTCTCCCTCGGCGATATGCAACTGATGATACCTTGACCTTATGTCAACCTTTGAGAAGTTTGAAGCACCTCGAAGCTAATCAAACAAGTCGTTGATCCTAGGTGGTAGGTAGTGGTTTTTCACTATCAACTTACTCAATCCTCGGTAATCTATACAGAAGAGAAGACTCCTATCCTTCTTCTTCACAAACAACACAAGTGCTCCCCATGAAGACATACTCGGCCAGATATACGCATAAGCCAAAAATTCCTCCAACTGAGTCTTCAACTTTCTCAACTCCACTGATGACATTCGATATGGCACCCTAGAAATAGGTTTGGCCCCCAGTAACAACTTAATATTGAAATCTATCTCCCAAATAGGTAGCATTCCTGGAAGCTCCTTAAAAACCTGTTTGGAAACTCATGAACAACTGGAATGCCCTTCAATTCTAACACATCCTTGTTCAACTCTTGAACCCCGCATAATAATATAGGGTAACCTCTCTGCACCAAGTAATACAACATATGGGTAGATACAACCTTCGTTGTAAGCTTAGGCTTGCATCTCTATTAAGAGACCCTAGCACCCTGAGGGCCCCAAAGCACGACTCGCTCCTACGAACAATCTTTCACTGCCTTATAGCTCCCTAACATATCCATCCCAAAGTTAATGTCAATATCCTGAAGGTCCATCTCAACTAAGTCTAGAAGGAATTCTACCCCACTTATCTCTAAGGATACATTTGACTAGAGCTTAGTACAACCTAATTTTTCTGCAGAGGGCAACATCATAGATATAAATACAGAAGAATATGAAGTCAACATAGCTTTAGCAACAAATGTAGAAGATATAAATGACAGAGATGCCCCCAAATCAAATAACACATAAACAGGTAACACTAGGATTGAAAACGTAGCAGTAACAACATCTAACTGCTTATGAGCCTCTACCTAGTACATGACATTCAAGCGCCAGCTTGACTGTCCTCCCTGGTATCCTCCACGATATCCTATAGAACTCTAGGAATTACCTCCTCATTTCTGAGGGAAAGAGGGAGGTCCATATGATATTGTCTAACTCCCACTAGTATATCCATAAGTTGGAGCAGGTGCTCTCTACTAATACTAATGCTAAGGCTACTTGTAGGCTCACTAGTGAAAAGCCTGTTGTTGCAGACTTAGTGGTGCTTGTTGCTGATACAAAGCCGCTATCGCTGACACTCAAAAGGTCAGTGGCCCATCTGACCACATGTCCTATACCAAATTGGACTACCCTAGCAAGTACGCCTTAAATGATCCCGACCACAAAAATGGCAGGCGAAGCATGGCGACTGACCCCAAGACCTATTCTGACCTCCCAACTAGTCTTATGCCCCGTTTGGATTGGGGTGGATCGGGGTGAACGTTGATTCACCTCGTTTGGCTATCAGGTTAATGTTTTAACCTAGGTGAATCGGGGTTAATGTTTCACCTCCATTCACCTCGATTAACCTCGTTTTTATTAACCTCCGATTTCGGGGGTAACGGAGGTGAAGGTGAAAGAATAAGTAAATTTTTGACTTAATAGGACTAAAATACCCCTCAATATGACTTATTTATTTAATATAAAGTTATAAATATCATTTATTTTATTATTATAATCTTTATTTACCTCAATTTAAACGAAAAATTTTAAAACATTCACCCCGATTCACCTAGGTTAGTTTAATATCATCCAAATAGAATTTTAAAATATTCACCCCGATTCACCTCAATTCCCTTCACCTAGGTTAATTTTTAATGTTTACCCCTACCTCGATTCACCTCAATCCAAACGAAGCCTTAATGTCAATACTGACCTCTTGAGGCTGATTCTCTTTCTGCTAGAACCTTGGAGAGCCTCCTACTCCATACTAGATCTTGCCCCCAGAACCCTACGACTCTGGCTTCCTTTTACCTAGAATGGAAGCTTACTCTTGAACCAACGTGGCAACTATTCACGCCCTCTTATATAACATGGACAAGTCTTAAAAAGCTATAACACCCATCATCCTTTAGATGCTAAAATGGATTCCCTGATCAAATTGATAAACAACTATCCACTCACTAGCTGCAATCCCCAGCGCAAACCTTAATACCTTTGTGAACTGAGCGTGGTACTTCCTCAGTATCATGTTCCTCTAAGTCAACTACATGAACTCCTTCAGCTTATCCCTCTTAAGACTCTCAGGATAGAACTTAACATGAATCACTACCTTGAAGTCCTCCCAAAACATTTGCGGACCGTCCAATGCACGATGACCTATCTACTAGGTATCGACAACTCCCCATAAGAGAAAGGTTGCAATATTCACCTTTTTTGTTAGTGGGCAATCAACAGCCTCAAATGTCCTATCCAGTTCTCGAATCCATCCTTCCAAGATGACCACATCCTCATCTTTAGCGTAGATTGGTGGGTGATGTCTCGTAACCCTTTGAAGCTAGTATTCTTCGATACCTTCCTATGGGTGATGCGGGGGTAGTGGCGGCGGCTGATGCAGATATCGAATGGACTCGATAAATGCCTTGAAAGTCTATTCCAGACAACCAATACGACAGTTAAGCACCATTAACTAACTAGCTGTAAGATAGAAAATGTGTTAAACCTAAGCGTTCCTAACTAACTAATGCATAATTCAAGTAATTCATATTTCAAAGCCACTTAGGCAACTCGTTCCCAATTCCTCACAATTTATTTTGGGGTTTGAAAAGGAAAACTAATTGTTTCTGAAATGTGAAATAGAAAACTAGAAATAAGATGAGTGACCATTGAAAACCAAATTTTGAAAACCAAAACACGGTAATCAAAACGAAATACTCTGATACCAACTTGTAACAACCTAATTTTTACTACTGAAAATTTTTGTTTGTAGTGGAAGTAACTAAATAAAAATAGTGGGGATTATTGTCATCATCAACGTAATTCTGGTTTCGATAACCATCCTTACATCAATTATAAGGCTAAAACATTCAATTTAATACAAGAAAATTAGAAAACGAAAGTACATTTATAGTACAAAAACTGAGTTTGGAGTTTAACTCCAATTTTTGCAATACTAAAACACAAAAGGAGGATACTATGGATCAAAATTCCAAAAGGGTATCTAGTTTAACACATAACCTGGATAATAGACACTCTTCACCCGACCCTGATATAGATGGATTCACTCATCCATACATAAGGCGTCATAAGCCGAAAATTCATCTACGTGATCCTAGATAACCTGCATATATGATCCAGGGCCTTCTGCTCTTGGGAACGAGCGACACCCATAGAACAGGTTGTTAGTATGCTACATAATGAGCAAGAGAACAATACTATCAAAATAGAAATACAAATAGAACATGCTTCTACATTATATAATAAAGGAATGTAACCAAGTAAATGAACATCTCATAAAGCATATTACAATCTGGATCCTTTTTCTAAGTATAGTCTATTTTCATTCTTTTATATGCATTGAGTGCATTATTCTTAAACTGGTGGGACGGTCTAAAACTTCTCGAGGAAAAAAAACCCGAGCCATTATTCTTTCTATTGGAATGGGGGTTAAAAACATATCCTCGATGTAGAATGCTCTCGAGCCATTATTCTTTCCGACGGTATAGAAGTTAAAACATCTCCTCGGGGCAAAACAGTCCCGAGCCACTATCCTACTCTATGGAAAGGGAATACATCACTCTAGTCTTACCTCACGTATTCTTCCACTGTAAATCATCAGTATATTTCCCATAGGTTATGAAGATATGTTTTATTTCACGATGAGAAGGGACCCCAATATTCTCAACCAGTGGAACGATTTGAAACTTCTCATGGATAGCACACCCGAGCTACTATTCTTTCTAGTGGAATGGAGATTAAAACATTACCTCTAAGGATAATACTCCTGAGCCACTATGCTACCCTTAGGAATGGGAATACATATATATATATATAGGTTTAGGAAAATGATTGCCATGGCCCTAATCACTTGCTCTTTCACTTTAAGTGATTAATATCATATTTAAGATTCATTCATGGGCATAATACACAATCAAAGAGATATGCACATAATATAGGTGCAAATCCTCAAGTCCTGTCAAACGCTAATTACACTTCCCTTAGTGTTCATTATCCTATGTTCATTGTTCTATTCACTTTATAATATGACATCTCCTGAATCCCATCATTAGTATCATACCTAAAAAGCACAACCTAATTCCCTTGAGTTTGCTTTAGTAATCTCATCCCAATATATATATATATAAATCTCTGAAGTATCCAAGCCCAAGTCCCATAGACTTATCACTTTGCATGAATTTTTCATTATTTCTAATTCCAATATATAACCTCTAAACCGTAAAGATAGAATAATAATAGTAACATCTCAAGATTGCTTACACCAAAGTTACTATTAAATATTTATGAATCCCATATAACGATAATATTGCCATAAATTACTCAAGTTATTATTGTCATAATTTAAGTCTCCTAACATATAAATTACCAAAACATTCTTATTATCCCAAAATGACTAAGTTACCCTTTAAGCACAATTAATACCTTTATTTAATAAAATTTTATACCTTCCATATATGTTATTTTTCCAAGTCCTCATTAATCATCATATCTCATGAGAGACCTTTAGCCCATTTACCACAAATCATTCAACCCGTATTTCATACCATAAGACATAATTTCATAATTATGACAATATCATCATTCAGCCCATATTTCATACTACAGATATAATTTCACAACTATGACATTCTCATCATTCAACCCATATTTCATACTATGGATATATTTCCACAAGTGTGATGCTATCATGCTATAAGATGTATTCCCACAAATATGATATTATCGTGACAAATCAAAACATGATGATGTCTCATACCGAATTCTCATTTTCCTACAACATAACATTGATATCCGAAAAAATTATCAACATAAACATATGATGCATAATACACCAACAATATCATGAAAGATACATTTAGCCATACAAGCAAACATCCACAAAAGTCCTATGCATCAAATAGTATTTCTACCAACTGGGTTACTAGGCTCTAAGCATGCAAAATGATAGACTTCCTCTTCCGAAGCTATTGGAAAACTACCTACGGAAATAATAAAATAATAGTTAGGCTCGAAGAATTAAACTGAAGGGAAAATTCAAGGTAAATATGGCTATGCAGCAAGCAGCGTAGCTTCTAGTTAAGAGAAAATAAGATGCATGGCTAGCGGTGCAAAATTTACATGTCCATGTAGAAGCAAGCCGAGAGAAAAAATTTTGCATGGTCAGATGGTGTGGGGGTTTCACGGTTATGTAGTAGAGGATTTAAGCATTGCATGGTCGTGCACTCTGTGATGCTGTGACACATGATAGGTAGAAGGAGGAGAAAGAGGCGGCGGTTGGCCATGATGGCAGTGACGACAAGGGGGATGGTTGGGGAAACCATGGTTGTCTGTCCATCAACCAAAGGGTGGCGAGTGGTGGCCGAGGTGGTGCACAGTAGGGGAGACGACGGTGTTAAAGCTACAATAGGGAAAGGAAGTGGAAGAATAAGAAGAAAGGGACAAGGAGGGAAAGAGAAGGGAGAGGGATCTCGATAGATTCTATTTGGCACACGTATTAGCCAAGTGAGGCAAAACCAAAGAACAGGGGGAGTGTGAGGTGTATATATATGTATGTATGTATGTATGTATATATATATATATATATGTTCATGTGTGTGTGTGGTATGATTTGGGGAATAAGAGAAAGAATAGGGATCAACGTGCTATGGGGATGATGGTGATGGTGCACCTACAGGTTGATGATGATGGTGATGGTTGCAGAGGATGGGTAGGGTAGGGTTGCAGCTCCAAGGTGAAGGTGGTGATGGTTGATGGAGGTGTTGCATGAGAAGAAGAAAAATGGTAGGGGGAGATAGGTGGGGTGTATGGGATTTGCAGGTGTGCAAAGATGAGAGCAGGAGAAGAAGAAGGAGAAAGGTGATGGGTGATGGATGAGGGTGTAGAAAGGTGATGGGTGATGGTGCAAGTGGGTAGATTCAAAAGTTGCATCTTGAGGTTAGTGGGAGTAGGAGAAGAAGGGAAGAAAAAAAAAGGAAAACAGAATAGAAAAGGAAAAGAGAAAGGGTTGGGGGGATTAGTTTAGGGTGATTTTAGATTAGCTAAAGGAAATTAGGATTAGCATAAATTTTAGCGGGTTTGATTTTGGTGTGCAAATTTCAGTTTATCAAATTTATGGTTTTCAGAATTGGTTAAGGTTCTGTGATTAAGGATAGGTTAAGGCTAAAATAGGATTTATTAGGATTAGAATCAAATTAGGGTGCTAATGACGTGGGATTGGATTAAGCAAAATTTTGAGGGTATTACAATTACTACCATACTTTACATAAGTCCCGTTCCCTAAACTTTCTTATGCCAAGTGACAAGGCTAAAAACAAGTTAGGCCCAAATAAGAATGAAAGGTATAATAACATAGAGAGAGGCAATGGATAAATATTCTTCTTTCAACTTTGTAAATTAAAATACAACTAAGGACATTATAGCCTAAAGAAAAACTAATTAAACTAAAAATGATACCTAAGGGTACAAAATTAGTTTACCCTTACTCTTAGACCGATAAACCCATTCGAAGAATGGGAACTCTTCGTAAGGGATCCACTTATCCTTGCCCTTATTATATTTGTTAAGCCACTCCATGCCCTTAACATAGTCATCTGCAAAGGTAATATTAGTATAAATTTCTAATATTAGGTAAATCACAATACCTCGTAAGAGGTTACATATCCACATTATACAAAATCACAGAATAATCTGAAAATCATACTCAAAGCAAAAAATCATATGTCATAACAACACGCAATATGATGTGTAAGATAATGGATGAATTATCTTACAAAATTTAGGACCTTTTTTTCTTTTGTTATTGAAGAAGAATGTCAATCAAGATGGAGATATATTTGAAGTTGTGAACGTCTTCAACTCAAACACATGATTAGATGTTTTTCTTCTTCACAAAGATCATAAGATTTCTAAAGAGGAAAAATTAATTTAGCTATAGAAAAATACCTAAACTCACTCGAGATAACCTCACCTGAAGAGAAAGAAATGAAGGTTAAAGCTTACCGAGAGTTTTGTCTTAATTCTCATTCATTCTTATTCGCCATTTCACCGAATGTATAAGTATATATACACACATATGAGGCAGAGCTTAAGCATCATTAATCAAGCCCAAACCAACTGTCCTAATTAATAAAATGTTAAACTATCACACTTCCATATAGTATATAAAATGATATACAATTACAATAACAAAACATTACAAAGTTTACATACAATATCAAATCTACATAAAGCCTAATCATCATAATACATTGAAGAATCATGTAATCAAACTTCATGTCTTGTATCTTTATATTCTATACAACATTATATTCCTTGCATTGTCATTATCCTGCACACTATATCTCCTTGGTGAAGTCTTCTTCTTGCGAGAATCACATAAAGAAACATTATTAGGGTTATTGTGAAGAGGTTCAAGATTTTGAAGAATAATTGGTACCATCTTCAAATATTCTAGCTTTTGACCTTCAACATGAGAAAAATTATATGGAGATGTCTCTACATCAAAATAATTATGGAATAATGTATATAACATCAAGGTCTCGTACTCAACAATCATAATAAAATATTTCATATCATCTCACTATTCACATTATCCATATCTAAGTTATTAAATCAATCATAAATATCAAGGTAGAGCTTTGAAGTAACTTGTAAACCAACACATCTAAATCAATATCTTTTTATATTATTACACAAAATTTACTTTTAATTTTAATAACTTAAGGGGATACATCAACCAAGGGACACTAAGTACACCTAGTTCTATTGGTGCATGAAGCTAACGGTATACCATTACACCTGAACAAAGGGATACATCGACACGTCTCATCATATTGGTATACGAAGGTAACATAGTATTCCCTAACCTTGATCACATAATTCTTAAGTATTAGTATGCTCTATACAGCCCATTGGTCATTTATAGAGTAAACTAAGACCTTATTTTAGTTCAACGGCATGCCAACTAACCAAAACTAAATGAGCAATGCATATTATCTATAGGGTAGCTAATCCTAGAGAGAAACCATTTCCAATATCAACGTTTTCCAATTAAATTATTATTATTTGATGAGGCCATTACAAATAGAAAACATTACACAAAAGTTCCCATTTCCAATTTCTTTTTTTTTTCAATTATTAAGGTAAACACTAAGGTCATCAAATTATAACAAATATAATAATAATGTCAACCTATCAAAGTCTAAGTTCATCATATATCTAATTATTCACAATGGGTGCTTCATGTTAAGATGACCAAATAGCCCTCAAAACACTAATTTTGCAATTTTTATCCATATTCATTCTAAATATTATTATTATGAAAATTTGTCATGAAATGCTAAAATGCAATAACTCACATTATTTTAGCATATAGGGAAACCTTGTAATTTAGCAATATACTATATTTTCCATTCTTCATATATTTAATAGCTTATTTTCACAGACCCTTATTATGTGTTTCTATCGTTTCATCCATTTTGTGCCATAAATATATAGATATTTATAACATCATACAATAGTTGATAAGGAATTTAATATCATGGTACATATAAAGAGACATTTCTAACCTTAAAACATGTGAATTATAATTATCATATTACTACCCCAATCAGGCATTAATAAGTTCATGTTTTTATATCAACACTAGCTACACATGAATTGATAACCATGGATGTTTGACATAGCACAGTTATCATATCTTGGTATGGTTAAAACATTAGCAAAAATTCCTAGACATTTATATGTTATCATTTAATAGATTTATACCAACATTTCATAATATTTAAATGATATAATCCTTCGCATGATTTTAATTCTAAACATCGTATCATGATCACACAAAATTCTAACATCTCTCTGGATTTACCTAAATAAAAGAAAAGTGTAAAAGATTGTCTTCTCCATGATCATCAAGGATAACCTAATAAATTCCCACTTAAAAATAATTGTATTGGCATTTAATATAATACAATAATAATAAATGTTTTATCTAAATTCCAAATAGGCCAAAATTAGGAAAATAAGTGGGTGAACGAAAAGCATGGGTTGAGAACAATTGTGCTAGGGCGGCACATGAGCTTACATGCAATGCTTATACTTGTCGAGAAGGTAGAGCATTCATATGCTAGCTATGAAGGGGGTTGCATGAGTGTGCGAGGAAACTACTTAGACAACAATCCAAAACAATACCAATGTAGGGCATTGAGGCATCTGCTGAACCAACAAATCCAACACTAAGGTAGGGCACTTAGGCAACCACCAAACCAACAATCTATCATAATACTAAGGTAGGGTATTGAGGTAACTATCGAACCAACAAATATATTTAGTTCATTTTATTACACAACAAAAATTTTCATTTTTTCTTTCTTACTTGAGGGAGATACAAATCAACCTAAGGGCACAATAGTATACCAGGTCATATTGGTGCCCAAAAGCAACATAATATCCTTACCTCAGACCTGGGGAGACTGTAGTAGTCCTGGTCATACAAATGTATAAGAGTAGCATAGTATCTTGCCAAGCTCGGTCACATAGTCCATAAGTACCGATACCCCCTATAGGGCCTATAGATCACCTATAGAGTAAAGTACAACCTTAAACTAGGGAACAACAACACACCAATAAACTAAAATAATGAGGGCTAACATCTCTCCTCTAATGTAGTGATCCCTAGAGAGCAACCATTTAAACCTTAAGGTCTTTCACTATAAGTATTAATATTATATGAGGTGACCACATAAGTCACATACGGCACATAAATTTCCATTTTCCTAACTTAACCATTTTTCCTTTTATTTCTAATTATTAAGATAAAATCCAAGGTCATAGGTCTATGTCAAGCCTAGTCAAAGTTAAGGCCAACCAATCCAAATTCTAAGGCCATCGTAGCATTTAGTGGGTTGTGCCTTAGGTTAAAATTACCAAATACCTATGAAAACCTAGTTTCACCATTTTATTCATTTTCATACCAATCATTATCATTATGAGAGGTTTTTCATCAGTAGGTAAAGGGGTAATATTCCACATTATTTTACCATGTATGTAATCTTTGCATTATGGTGATTAACTATATTTTTCACTTTTCATGCATTTAGTAGGTTGTGCCAACCAAAACCTTAATCATGTGACTCTCAGTTACCGCCTCTTCCATGCAGCATGTATAAAAACATTTAAAGCAAAAAACATCAATTAACTAGGCAAATTATCATCATAGTTCATGCAGGAGAATATCTCTAACCCAATACTATACAAATATGATTTTTCATAAGAAAACCCTAATCATTAACATATGTGTCCATGTGAATTATCGTAACACTAACTACCATTGATGAGTAAAAGATGAGTTATACAACATGGAATTTCAGTCATAACTTGAAAAGAATGGAAATGTAGAAAAAATCTTAGACATTTGGATGTAAAACATGTGATATATTACCATGTATATAACTCAATCATCAATAATCATGTATATCACACTTTAGCATATTACCATTTTATCATGCATAATACAATACTCAAAACCATAAAAATCCATCATGATTCTAGATCTAAAAATTCCTACATGCTCGCACATAATTTCTACCATCTTATAAGTGATTAGATTTACCTAATCCAAGCTTACACAAAATAATTCTTCTCCAAATATTTCAAGGATTACCTAGGAATTTAACATCTAAACACAAACGTATATTAGCATATAATATTATACAAAATAAATATAAAATCATTAACATAACTTAAGCTTACTACCCAGTCAAATAATATAGAGGAAAGCCAAGGAAAACATAGTGCCATAAGAGGATGTTTCGGCTAAGAATAAGGAAGGCGGCAACGACAAGAATGGCTGGTGCGAGGGAACCATGAACGGTGAAAAAATATAGTGGTATGGATGGGAGAAAGGAATCAAAGGGGTAGAAAAAAGGGGGAAAGATTTTGTGAAAAAGGGGGCAAGAAAATGAAGAAGATTTGGCCAAATTGGTCGAAGATGGGATAGTTCGGCTTCAGTAGATTTGGTAAAACGGTAGAGGGGAGGAACCATAGGTTTTACCAAAGGAGAAGGGGAAGGAGTGGTGGTTATGGCCAGTGGTGTGGTGGTTGATCAGAAGCGAAGATACAAATGTAAAATGGAGGGGGAAGTTAGCACATGGAACAAAGGTTTTAGGCTATCTTTGCATGGGTGTATGGGTAACTTTGGTAGGGATGGCTGGTGTATGGTATAGGGATCGGTGATGGTGGCTAGTGGTTGATGGGTTGGTAAGGGGGCCTATGGGTTTCGGTGTTAGAAAATAAAAATGGAGTGGAAGGAGTAAAAGAATGTTGGGGAAGAATGGAGAGGAAAGCTTAATGTGCAAGAGGGACCTTATGTGAGATGTGAAATTGTAGGCTACTTGTGGGTTTTTGGCACAACACTAGAGGGACAGAAGTTATATAAGATGGGTGTGGCATGCAGGGGAAAGTAGATAAAACTATAAGAGGAAAAAATAGGGGAAAGGGGAGGTAAAGTGCAGGGTTATAGTTTGTAGGGTAAGGTGTTAGGGTAGAGGGGAGTAGGATAACAGTAAGGTGAGGTTTAGCATAGGAAATAAGATAAGCTAGTGTAAAATATCCATTAGAATTTATCTAGTTATTGGGTTAGGTTTATTTAATGAAATGGATACCTATTAAGACAAAACTAAGGTTTACAAATATTTTATTTTAACCTAATTAAATTTTATAAGTAATAAGTTGTAAGAATATTACACATATGAACATTATATTTACTATCAAATATCCTAAATTAATTATTAAAATTTATACATATAATTATCAGTTATAATGAGGGTTTTATGGAAATGTTTTATTATAATCCGCTTGTAAATGAGCTCATAGCATTTAATTGTGATAGTAAGAGTACAAACCAAGAGGGACCTTATGTGAGCTTCTCTATTATGGCAAAGAAGAGAAGATCTTCGCCGGGTTCTCTGGCATTGAGGAGGACAAAGGGTATTGCTGATAGTGGAATGGTGTCTAATAATGATATTTTAAATAAGATTGAAAGCAGTTATGTGACCAAGGATGCCAAGACTATTTTTGAACCAAACCTTCCAACTTAGGGGGATTTGATCGACGTTGTTATGAAAAATCATTACATGGATAAGAATACAGAACCACTTCTTAATGAATCTCATACCCCAACAAGGAACCTTGCAGCGGGATTATCTGGACCTTAGGGTGTACTTTTGAATATTATAGCCAAGGAGTCGGTATGGGATCGACATCAGCCTACGTCCCCCCTAACTCCTCATCTTGGAGGGATGTGCTTATGGGTAAAAGAATTCCTAGTCATGGACAATAGCTGATTTTCCAGAATGCTTCTTATGATAATGGAAAGGTCTTGGTTAAGCTAGATAAGGAGGATGTTGAGACTGAAACTCTTCTATGGGCTAACACTTTGATTGGTTTTGTCTTCGGAGATTCTTCTTCATATAATCAGATGTGTGGCTTTGTTAAAAGGCAATGGTCAGGTATTAAACTACCCCAAGTTATATTTTATACGTCTAGGTTTTATCTTTTTAGGTTTAATTCACAAGAGGATGCTACCCAGGTTATTAGCCAGCATTGGATGTTCTTTAATAGGCCATTTGTGTTGAAAAGATGGCATAGGCACTTGAAATATAACCCTGATGAGATGCAGGTGTTGCCTTTATGGATTCAGTTTCCTAATCTTCCCTTGGAATATTGGTCTTCAAGCTCCCTCAGTAAGATTACAAGTGTTGTTGGTAGTTCCAGTTTGTACTGATTTTATTATAGCATCAAGAGATACAGCTTCCTATCCTCGCGTGTTGGTTGAGGCTGATGTAAAAAAGCCTCTTTTGGAGTCTTTTAGTATTCTGGATCCTGAGGGGATGGAAATGGAACAAAGAGTGGAATATGACTGGAAGCTTTGTATTGTCCACTATGTGATTTTTTTGGTCATGATGTGAGGAGATGTAAGTCTTCTCAGCAGGCTGTTAAGAGGGACAGGACAAAGGATTAGAGTGGAGAATGGTGACGGATCTGAGGAAGGGCAAGGGTCCTGCATCTACAGATCTTCTTCATCCAGGGAATTCGAATGATCTTTCTAGGCATACAATTGTGGAGGATCAACATTATACTGGGAAAGATGTTACTACTTCTGATGTTAACCCTCACCTAGGGCAATCAGATCAATGTGTGCCTACACCTAGGGAGGATCATATTTTACTTGTATCCGGCCCATCACTTCCTAGATCTTCCTCTGTTGTAGGGGGAAGAAGACTGGATTTGCACAAGCTGTTCAGAGACCCTCCCTTATTTCTACTGAACCAAGGATGACTAGACATAGGGCGCTCCTTTTTGGGTCTTAGGAGGGTCCTATTGGTGGGCATGGGTCAGGTGTGGATAGAGAATGCAGTGTTCATGGGGGTGGATAGGGTCCTTCATTCCTTGATTCTAGGGGACATGCTTAGTGCTTGGAATGTGCGTGGCTGGAATAAGACTTCCAAACATAAGGAAGTCGTGAGGTTTTCTGCTAGGCACAAGCTATCTATGCTTAGTCTACTTGAAACTAGAGTAAAAGAACAAAATTTTGGTGTTGTGTTTAATAAGATCCAAAAGGGTTGGACTGCTCTTACTAATTATTCCCATCATCCAAATGGTAGGATTTGGGTCCTTAGGGATCCAAATTTCAGGGAGCTGAGGCCCTAGTCTCTATGTGGCCAGGCTATTTTTTGTCAGTTTACAAATTTGCAGACTAATGCAAGTTTCTTTGTGGCTTTTGTCTGTGCTCATAATAGTGGTGCTGAACAAAAGGCCTTATGGCAATGGTTGAAGGTTCATTCACCAGGTAATGTTCCTTGGATTGTGTTAGGTGATTTTAGTGTAGTCCTGCATGTTACTGATAAATTCCAGGGCAGGATCCCTAATGTCACTGATGTCAAAGACTTTAGGGACTGTTGTCAAGAGCTGGGAATTTTTGATCTTCAAAGTCATGGGTGCCAATTTACTTGGTCCAGCCATAGAATTGGAGATGAGGAGGTCTGTTGTAAGCTGGATAGAGCACTAGTGAATTTGGCCTAGTTGGAGTCTTTTCCTCAGTCTATGGCGGAATTTTTGAGCCCCTTAATCTCTGATCATAGTCCTGTGCTTATCAATTTGCATATTCCCTATCTTTTAGGGTCAAAACCTTTTAAGTTTTTTTAGTTCTGGACTGAATCTGAGGATTTCTTCCCTATTGTCAAGAGAGTATAGAGGATAAATTTGGGAGGGAATTTTCTGCTTAGGCTTTCCAAGAGATTAGTGCTTTTGAAACAGGAGTTGAAGTAACTCAACAGAGATAAGTATGGCTCTATCTCCTATAAAGTGCAGACTGCTAAGGAGGAGGTGGTTGACCTGCAAAATTCTTTCTATTCTAATCCTGGTGTTGGTGATTAGAGAATTCAGCTTTGGTTGAAGAAGAAATATTACCATCATTTACTGTATTGTGAGGAAATGTTTTTTAAACAGAAAGCCTCTGTTCAGTGGCTCAATTGTGGGGATTCAAACCATAAATTTTTTTATGCTGAGGTGAAGGAAAGGCATCAGAGGAAATCAGTGGTCGTGCTGCTAGATTCTGAAAATAAATAAGTTAGAGGGGCAACCAATATTTAAGTTGCTTTCATTGATTACTATAAGTAGCTCTTAGGATCTGAGAATTGCATGGTGGGAGCAATGGATCCTTTTGTGTCTTATACTCAATATGCTGGGATCACTGCTCCTGTAACCAAAGCTAAACTCAAAGAGGCTATCTTTTCTATGGGTGATACTAAAGCTCCTTGGTTGATGGTTTCTCTGCAGGATTTTTCAAGGCTAGCTGGCTTATTATTGTTGATGAGGTACTCTTGGGTGTAAGAGAATTCTTTTCTTCTGGTTTCATGCCTAGGAAGCTAAATATCACAGCTTTAACTCTTATTCCAAAGAAGCCAAATGCAAATAGGGTGACTGAATTTAGACTCATAGCCTACTGCAATGTGTTGTACAAAATTATCTCCAAAATTATTATCTAGAGATTAAAGAGTATTATGCCCACTATTCTTGATTATTCTCAGAATGCTTTCATCAAGGATAGAATCATTGGAGAGAACATTCTTTTGGCTCATGAATTAGTCAGAAAATACTCTATTAAAGGCATCTCACCTAGATGTATGCTTAAGATTGATCTTCAAAAAGAATATGACATGGTGAGTTGAAATTTTCTGTAGAATGTCCTTCTCTTATATGGATTTCCTCCCTACTTTGTAAAGTTGATTATGGCATGTGTTACCATTGTGTCTTTCTCAGTCAGCTTAAATGTGGTTCTTGCTGCTCATTTTCCTAGGAGAAGAGGTTTAAGACAAGGAGATCCTCTATCTCCTTATTTGTTTGTGTTGGTGATGGATTATTTTAGTAGATGCTTGAAGAAGATATGAGTTGATCCAAGGTTTAATGCTCATCTTAGAATTAAAGGTCTGAGGCTCATTAATCTCAATTTTGCAGATGATTTGTTGTTGTTCTATAAGGGTAATTTATGGAGTGTCATTTGTCTTCAAGAGGTGTTGTCTATGTTTTCTGCACTTTCAGGGCTTTCTATTAATCCTTTGAAGTGTAGTGTGTTTTGTGGGGGTGTTGACACCCATACCCAAACACCCATTCTGTCCTTCCTCAGGTTCCCTACAGGTGTTTTTCCTATCATATATTTGAGGCTTCCTTTGACTTTAGCTAGACTATCTGCAAGCCACATGCAACCTTTGCTGGCTATAATTACTGTTAGATTGAGGCATTAGAGAAATTTATTTCTTTCTTATGCTAGTCATTTATAGCTAATTAAATCTATTTTATTCAGTATCCAGCTCTAGTTTAGTCAAATAATCATGCTTCCTAGGAAAGTGTTGCACTGTTTTATTAGCATGTGCATGAGTTTCCTTTGGTCAAGAAAGTTGAATGTAAGGAAGGCTTCCCTTGTTGCTTAGGACAAGCTTTGTTCCCTAATTAATGGAGGACTTGGATTACTAAATTTAGAGCTCTGGAATTTTTCTTCTTTTGGGAAGCTTCTTTGGAATATTGCAGCTAAAAAGGATACCTTATGGGTCAAATGGGTGCATACCATCTACCTTAAGCAGGGATCTATGTGGGATTTTACTCCCTCCTCTTAAAATTCTTGGATTTTTCTCAGGGTATTGCAAACAAGACCTCTATTACAGGGGTATAAATAGAGTTGTGAGGCTAGGAATTTTACTGATTTTAGCAGTCAAACAGCTTACCATTTCCTTCATGCTAAACAAGAGAAGAAAAAATGGGCAAGCATGGTATGGAGACCTTTAGCAGCCCCAAGATTAAGGTTTGCAGCATTGCTTGCATGCAGGAATAGATTATTAACTAAAGCAAAGGTGAGAGATCTAGGTATGGATATGGACCAAAGTTGTGTTTTCTGTCAGCAGCATGTGGAGACTAGGGATCATTTGTTTATATTTTGTCCTTTTACTTCCATTTTTTGGCAGCATATCAGGAAGGTTGGTGGAAGAAGTGCCATGATTAATTATTAGGATCAAGAAACCAAGGCATTAACTACAAGATCTCGACAAGCTTGTAAGAAAAAGCACATTTTAGGAGCTTTGTTTGTTTCTTACCTTGCTACTATTTGGCATAAAAGGAACCTTCGGTTGTTTTAGAATAGGGTTAGGAAAAATTCTATGATCTTAAGAATCATCATTATGAATGTTTCGAATACAATAGTTCACCATAGTCTTCATGATAAATATGCTAGGTGGTTATCACTTCTTAATTGTATTGAATGCTCTACTTCATTTTAACTTCCCTTTCGAAAGTAATAAATCTTCTTACTTATCGGAAAAAAAAATGAAAACCTTTTTGATAGTCGAAGTAGAGAAATTATATTATCAAACCAGTCTAATTTATGTGTCAATTTTTTATTTTTTTCATTTCTATTTTGAAAACCCTATTGACCTTGTATAGGGTTATTTCAATTGGTATTAATGCTTCCTAACTCACAAAGGATCTAATAATTTGAGTTAAAAATATCATCATCAAGAAGAATGGACTTAATGAGATTGAGCGAAGGAACATCAACCACAAAGCATCCAATAATCAAGAAAGAAAAGTTCACTTATTCTAAGAAAAAAATGATTTTCTTCATCATGGCTCAAGATTATGAAATGAATATCATAAAGGAGGTTGATGGCACAACGGTTGAGAAAACATGATTTCAACTCACAAATGTTGACTAAAAGAAGCTTATTCTTAATGATAAAGCCATCATGATCTTTCTATGTGGGCTTGGATAGAAAGAGTGTCATTAAATATAATTATACACAACCACCTATAAAATATATGGTAGAATTATCTTGACTTATGAAGGAACAACATAGGTAAAGAATTAGAGAATATCCCTTTATGCTAGAGAATAAAAGCTCTTCTCTATGAAGCATGAAGAATGAATAAGTTAATTGAGCAATTGATTCATCGCTATAGTGAACAATTTCAAAGCATTGGGGAAAATCATTACTATGTAAGAGAAAGAAAGAAAGTCGTAAGAGATATTACAAAAAAGTGGATTCCAAAAGCCAAAATTATGAAAGAAGTAAGCGACCGTACATGTATCACTACCGATGAGTACTTTAGAAATATCATGGTCTAGCAATCCAAGATGGAAATTATTGATGAATAAATGAACAAGAAACTAACTTTAAAAGTTTTATCCTCTTCAAGGAAAATAGAGATAATGATTCAAGAAGAGTTGATGATGAAGGTCCAATGGATGAAGAAGAATTTTCACTCATAATTACTCAATTCAAAAGATTTCTCCAATCTAGAGGAGGAGGAAAACCTTTTAATACTTCAAGAAGGCTAAGGGACTTATTAAATGATGATTAGATCAAGTGTCATAAATATGGTAAGCCTATACATGGTATTTATGATTTTTATGATTCTATAAATGAGATTGCCAAGTAAATAGCAAGGAGAAAAGGAAGTGTAGGAAAAGCTATATTCACTCTAAGAAAGGTCATGGTTTCATTTAGTGAAAGTGAAGGAGAACCATCTAAAGAGGAAGAAGAGATAGAAAACCTCTCTTTCATAACACTCAATGACGAATCCTTCCTTGAATAATCACTATATATTTCTTTGATTTAATATATCTCTAGTATAAAAGGTATAAATGATAAATTAGAACTATCTATTTAGATAGATTGCTATCTTGAACAAGAAGATTCAAAAATCAAGGAGGATCAACTGGAAGCAGAGGAAGATGCTCCTCCTATTACTCCTCGAAAGGCTAAAGTAAATATCTCTAAAGAGCTTAGAGATATGCATATGGACATCCTCAAAAACTCATAATTGGTTATCCATCTAGGAGTGGTCACTCAATCCTTAATAGGTAACGTCCACAACCACTTAAATTTTTTATCACATGTGGAAACTCAGTCTCACTTGGATGCCTTGAATGATACAAATTGGATAATGGTCATGGAAGATGAGCTTAATAAATTTAAGAAAAATTAAGTATGTTAATTAGTCCTTATTCCTCTAAATAGACCCATCATTAGGACTACAAAGGTGTCCGTAAAGGGACTATATAAGTAGGGTTATTGTGATTAGAAATAAAGCCTCATTAGTTGTTAATGGCTATGACAATAAAAAAAAGACATAGATATTGAAGAAATATTTGCTCCTATTGCTAAACTTGAGGCTATACATGTTCTTCTATCATTTCCATCACCCATATGTTTCACCCCATATCAAATGGATGTTGAAAGTACATTCTTAAATGATTATATGACCTGCATACTCACTCAAATCAGTCCTGGATTTTTAGACGCATTATGCAACTCAAGGATCCCCTTCTTCATCTTTTCAACCAAAATAGAGATCTCTCTTAAGGGATTTACAGAATCCACACAGTGTATGATATGATTAGATGGAAAGAAGAAGTTAAACCATGGCACAATAAAGTTTGGAAACATCCTGGCCCACCTAGACATAAATTCATCTCCTGGTTGTTCCATAGGAAAATAGTCCTTACAAGAGATAAATTGATAAATAGGGTGTCACAATCGATTCCTCTGGTGGAATTTGTGCTGCTGAATTTGAAGATTTAAACCACCTCTTCATGTGTTTCCCTTTCTCCCAAGAGCTATGGAGACTAATGTGTAATTGGCTTGGCACTTCTACCCCCTCAACTCTTGGATCCATTTTCAGAACTGGATTTCTCTTAAGAAGATTTTCAGAAGAGGTGAAAAAGATATAATACATATGATGATTGCAAGTGTTATCTACAAGATTTGGTATGTAAGGAATCTAGCTATTTTCCATGAAAAAATCCCTTTGATTAAGAATGTAGCTCATGAGATCATTCTTCAAATCTTCATTAGAATATCCTCTTTTAAGAACAAGTACAAATAGATTAGCCTTTTGGACTCTATTAATAGATGTATATAGAGCTTCATTTTCTTTGTGAATATGATATTTTGGATGTAGTTTCCTCTTGGTAATTAATAAAATTTCTTATTACTTACCAAAAAAAACTTCTTATTTTTTTGATATTGTAAAACCAAATCATGTCTTTAAGCTAAAAAAAAGGCACTTTATAACCTCAAATAAAGACCTAGGGTTTGATATGATCTTTTTAAGACCGTTATAATTAAAAAAGTATTTGAAAGTGAAAAAATTCATAGAACCTTAATTACAAGAAAAACTAAGAAAGATCTCTTGCTAACACAAATTTATGTGGATCACTAATGAAATATTATGCAAAGAATTTTCTAAGATGATGTGAAGTTTGAGATGAGCACGATAGGAGAATTGGAATACTTCCAAGGGACATAAGTTAAAAAATTAAGGAATATTTGTCAACAAAGAAAATTATACCAAGGACCAACTAAAGAAATTCAGAATGATCAATAGCAAACGTTATATCATATGGAATCTAGGCCAAAGATCATGGTTAATTTATGGCTATATGCTTAATTTGAATGTGATCCTTAGGAATCTCATTTGATAGTTGTGAAAAGAAATCTTAGGTATCTAATTTCCACATTTAATATTGGATTGTTTTACCCTTATGATACTTGTTTGTTACTTTGAGGCTTGTTTTAAGAGGTATAAGGTAGATGGAAAAAGCACATCTGGTATCCATCAATTTCTCAGAGAAGGCCTTGTTAGTTTGTATAGCAAGAAATTGTCTATTGCTGCAAGAAATAGTTGTTAGACCTTGTTGTGGTCAACTCATTCACATCAAATACTAATTGAGTGACTTTTAACATATAATTGGCAAATCTACCTTTCAATGTGATAACACTAATGTCATTTGTCTCATTAAAAATCAAGTTCAACACTCTATGCTTGAGTATATTGAAATAAGACATTACTTTATTAAAGACAATGGTGATAAAGGAGATGTGAGTGTAGAATTTTTAGACACATTACATAAATGGGGAGCCATATTCACTAAACCCTTAAATGAAAAAATATTCAAAACTATTTAGAAGAGAACTTAGGAGGAAATTTCTATGATCTAAGATATTTATCTCAACCTCTTGAAATTATGAAAAATGTGTAGATAAATAATGATAAGATAAAATTAATTTGCATGGATTTAACTTTGTTGTTAGCTTAGAGAATTAATGGTCAATGTGCTTAAACTGAGTGCTAATACATGTAGATATTCCATTATTTGAAGTGTTTAATGTACTAAGCATATAAGTGAACACTAGATAAACAAGTTTATTGGTTTAGGGAATTGATCTATTGACTTTATTGAATCTAGGGGTTAAAACTCAATTTTTTTAAACTAAGTAAGATAAGTTGTTTGAAATTTCAAAACAAGTCAACTAACACCAAGAATGATTGAATGAAATTAAAAAAAATATTTTAATGTTTCTAAGAAATGCCGAGTGAAGTGTCAAACTAGTTGATTGGTTTATCAGGCATATAGATAAGCCCTTGCCTATTCAACCAAACCCATGTCTCCATTTTTTGAAACACTTTGACTAAATCCCATGTGTCCTCACTCTAAGTTATTCAAATTGATCATTTCTTCTCCAAATCACAAAATTTAGAGCCCTTTAGGACTGATTAGCTAAATCACACATAATTTTTTACAACAACTAATAGGTCAATCACCAATTTTGGTACAAATAATGTGTAAGCCTTCACTGAAACCTAACCTAAAATTTCAATAATATCATCTAAATTCAATCAATTTGAAGTTACGTTATGGTTAAATCCATGTTCTTTTAGCATTAGAGTGGTTGAGGACACATTTAACCATCAACTTCCTTCACCATTCTTGTAAATTTACTCTGTGCTCATTTTTACATTCATTTTCCTTTTTTATTTCTAATTTGGAATTTTGTAATGGTATTCTATGTGTTAATATTCATTTATTATCGTTTTTCTTAATCATTACACAAGAAAAAATAAAAAATTTATTGCCACCTATACCTACTGGAAGGGCATTGCTTAGGGTCCTTCAAAAAAAATGTTTCAACTTTAGCGAATCATTATATCCAAACAACCATTTAAATTGACAAGCCCACTGCTATTTCTAGTAATTCCACATCTAGGGAGTCTATTCCCTCCTTAATAGAGAATTGGATTACATCCTAGCCTACTTTGAGACTAGATGTTCCTCCTCCATCAAGTGATCCACCCACTATTCGATCTTCATCTAGATTATCAAAGATCACTAAGATATCTCCTCAGTCTCCCTTATTTTTAAACACCATGGATGATTTGCAAAGATGGATCAAATCTTACCATGGTAAAAAAATTCTTCTGGTAAAGTGCATTGACATGGGGCTTACACTAATCATTGTAAACTTCCCTACATACATACCCTCTCATACATCCATCTACTTCTCTTAATTTTTGTCATCTAGCCTATATCGAGTTCGTTTGTCTCTTCTATGCATATATTCCTATCCACATTCATGCCTCCACCATTAATATTCATGTATTTGGTATCCATATAGTACTAAAGAAGGCTAAATTTTTTAAGATTCTTAGGATCTATAGAGACATTACCACTGAGATTACCTACTTCAAGTAGTTGAAGACTTGGATTCCAATCATCATCTTGATAGACATGTAACATCGACACTATGTTTATGATACCATTACTAAATCTTATTATCTACAACCTTTCAAGTGGGTGTGACACTATAATATCAACTCCATTCTCTTCCCATGAGAAAGCTTGGACATAAATATGACCATCAGGCTTCGTTTGGTTCATGGAAAATAATAAGGAAAGAAAAAAAATTATATGGAAATGAACTTTTCAGCATTTGGTTCTCAAAAAAATTATGGAAAAAGAAAATAAGAAGAAAAAAGTTGGAGAAATTTGTCTTGCACTCTTTTCCTCAGCAAAACATATGGAAAATAAGAACGATTGAGGAAAAATTTTCAGAAACTTTGCCCGATTACATCCTGAACTCCTCCTCCTTCAACACCATTCTCCCAGCTCATATGTTGCTGACGGTCCCTTGCTACTAGCGAGGCTCCGGTGGTGGTCTACGACAACTAAGGGAGATGGAGGTGGAGTTGCCAGTGTCAGGGTCGAGCGTGGCGCTAACAGGCGACATTGATCCCGAATCGATTGTTGGAAAATTAAGGAAATCTTTCATTACGTATGTCCTCTCTATTGTGTCCGTAAAACAAGAGCCTGAGGAGAAGAAGACGACGACGAAGAAGAAGAAACCAGATTCCGGTAACGACACGAAGAAAGAGGAGCCCGAGAAGGAGCAAGGAGGAGATCCCCAAAAGGGTGAACAAGACTGCAACAAGAAGAAAGAGCGAGGTCCGCTGTTATCCATAGCTTTCTATGGTGCAATGGGTGGCACGGTGGGTGCATTAACCGATTCACGCGTCGGTAAAATCAACGACAATAAAAAACCGTCTTCTACTACGTCTTCGTCTTCCTCCCCCACATATATATATATAAACTCCTTCTGGCACTTCTTCATTCAATTTCGCACTAGCTGCTCCAATTAATTACTTCGATTTCGACGCAATCAACCGTCCTAGAAGTTTAAATTTCACGTCCATGAAATTAAACCGTCTCGAAGCTCCGACACCTATACGTAGCTTCGATTCACTCGCTTCAGTAGGTATAGATTCAAATTCAGTATGCTTATATAATATTTTAATTTTTATTTAATATATAAAAATATTTAAATAATAATAATAATAATCTACTTTCCTTAGATTTTTTTTTCTATAAACCAAACATCAAAAATACTTTTCAAGAATCATATTTTCTATAAAAAAAATTTCAACAACCAAATAAGGGAAAGAAAATGTATTTCTCCTATTTTCTTTCCTTTATTTTTCTTTCTTTCTCATTTTCCTTTCCTTCTGATTTTTTTCAAATCAAACATAGCCTCAAGGATTCGTATAGGGTCAACCACAATCTCTCCAAAATTCTAAAATGATTTGGCATTGATTGTTTGCCCCATATTTCTCCCATAGTGATTTATATTTAGGTAATTCTTAAAGAAAAATATCTTATCTCAGCGATCATTTAGGACTTTGGTGTCCCATTTGGAAACTTCCCTAGCATTCCGCTTTGCTTAGAAAATGGGATTGATATCATTGTTCTAGTAGTGTTTAAAAGGATGGTTGATGAGATGAGTGAGGATGGGTATACTCTCGTGTTTACAGCTAGGACATGTGTCTCACTATTACATAGTGGTCCCATCTATGCTACACAAAAGTCACAACCTCCACTTACCAATGAAGATGAGCTCCCACCACTATTTAATGATCCAATATCTCAAACTAATCTCCTATTTACTATTGGAATAACCTCCACCTCTATTTTTGCACCCACCATATCCACTACACTACCCACAATGAGTGCTCAAGGTCATGTAACATTAGTTAGTGTCCATGATGTCCTCCTTCTGATGTTTGTAATGTTGATAGACATTGAAAGGCGTAAGAGACTCCTAGAGACTAAGATTTCTATCATTTGCCTATAGTTATCATTATTTTGTGCTGCACCATCACAATGAAATGGGGACAATATGAAGTGATAGGGTTTCTAGTGAGGCACATAGACCAGAATCTACAAATGCTTCTAAAGCTATTGTTGCTCCTCTTCCTTTTGCTCTTATCACTGATGAATCTCTTACTAAGGCCATTAAAATTGGTTGAGTTGTATTTATGAAGGTTGAGTTAGAGGATATAGAGTTTAATGACCTTAATAAATTATTTTTGGAACCATTCATCACTACTCTACCCACTAATCCATCTTTATATACTCCGGGTACTTTAACATTGATAAGGACAATGTATAGTCCTTGGATACACCATTGAGTAAGATACATTCATATTTTTTTATGGTTCTTTTTCTTTTATCTTTGACTCATGTTTGTACTCATGTCTTTCTGATTATATGAATAAGTTGGCATGAATAGTTTTAGGAATCAACTTTTCTAGTTTCATCATGTCATGTAGTGCATTATACATTTTGAGTGTAAATATGAAATGAGATTCTTTAAAATTATGCATTCCTCATCTTTCCATGGTTTTATTTATATAATCTAATCGATATTAATCCCTTTTTATGAGTATCCACTCATTCAAGGGGAGATTCCCTTTACTTTTGTATTGCTTTCTCTTTCATACAATTTCATCTTGCATTATTGGTTCTAAGATAATACCAAAACTAATTGTTGTAACATCTTGGGCTCCTTTGTTGGATGTTGTTGATTCCCTATCCTTATTTACTCTTATTTTCTTAGATATATTCTCATTGAATTGGCACCGTTTTTTATTGACCAGCTTTAGTTTTCCCTGATAGGAAACTCCTCTATAACTTAAACATTTCCTTTTCTATTGCCTTTCGTAATGGGAACAATGGCATAAAGTAATCCACATAGAGTTGAGAATTGTTTTAAGAAACATCATTCTTCCTTCTATAGCTAAGTAGTTATTCTATCATTTTTCAAGATTATTCCTCATCTTGGTCTGATTAGGGTCTCATTCCCTTTAAGCCTCATTGAAAGTCCCAAGTCATCCTTCCGTAAACTCTCTATTTTACATTACATTATCATTAATGCAATCCTTAGTTTCCTATATTCTATATTTATTCCAAATATGGATATCTTATAGTTGTTAATATTAAAACTTGAAGCAACATGAAAGACGATGAAGATGGCTTGAATAAGATGCATATATTTCCATTTTGCTTAGTAGAGGACAAAAGTGTCATCTATGTATTATAAATGAAAAACCATTGATTTGCGTCCATTTTTCTTAACAGATTTTAAAATCTTAAAAATTTTTGTCTTCCTAAACAATTATTTAGAATCTCTCCAACTATTATGAAAAAGAATTATGACAACGAGTCTCCTTGATGACTACACATTATAGCTAGATAGGTGTCGGCAAGGACCCATTAATGACAATAAGCAAAATTATAATATTCTACCATGCCTATATCCAAGAATTCTATCACCACCAGAAACTCATTTGTTCCATTGCCAACAAAATGAATTCCCATGAAATGGAAACATATGCTTTATGAAAATCAATCTTAAATAAGAAAGTGTTTTTTTTGGTAAATAATTAAATTTTATAACTCCCAAAATAGTAACAAGTACATCAACTAATGACTAATAGACCAACTATATATATAGAATGTGTAAGGGAAAGAAAGTTATAACATTGGAGTACATCCATGAGTTAACTTGTGGAGTTCACAACAATCAGCTTCTAAACCTTCTCTAGAGTTCTTGACCTTTGGTTGAAGATCCCAGCATTTCTCTCCTACCATAAATGGTAAACTGTACCAGCTAGTTGTATACTAAGAGTGAAATTCTTCACATTGGGTCTTCTCCTCGGATATGCCACTATATTGAGCTTCCTTTTCCAAGTTAAAATTATGTGTTCTTGGCTAAAACAATTTAGAATTTTACAGCACACCTCCACTAAATACTAACATAAAAAAATAAGTGCACTAGAGTTTGTTGCTCTTTATTACATAAAGGAAAAATAGTATCTTGAGTATTTTCTAAGAGATTAACTTGCATGATTTTATCCTTAGTCATAAAGTGTTCATGGGAAGCCAACCATAAAATAAACTAGTGACATGGCACCCTTGGTGGCTGACTTCCTATTTTCTCGTAACATGATTCAATGCTATAGGTACCCCCTATTGAGATGACTATCTTTAGAATAAATTCAAAAATAGGTTGTAATGAAGTTCTTAGATTTAGAATCATCCTCATCCGTATGAGAGTCAAGTATAAATGGGGAAGCTCCAAAATCCATGATGATTGAAATAATACTCTTGATCTATCCCATTTAACCTATAGGGTATCATTCTTGTTTGCCAAGTTCCATAAAAGCTTAACCACTACAACAGTGCTCCAAAGGGAGATATCATACAAAAGAATTTATTGATACCTTCTTAGTGATAGGAACTAATGGTTTCATTTTCCACTAAAACACCCTTAGAATCTATCTACCACTGACAAACACAGATTGTATCTCTTCTATAACATTCTTTATCACCACCTACATCCTTCTAGCATGTACTTTGAAGAGGTAATGCCTCTTGGGCAGCTAATTTTATGTTGCCCCTCTAATATAACCTCTTGATCAAGGTGTGATCCTCATAGATCTACCATGTTCCAATGGTGCAATGCCCATAAAATGGGCCTTCTTCCCTCCCTTAAGGCACATACCCCTTTCAAACTATCTTTTACCTTAGATTAGGAATTTCAAGCCCTAATCAAATATAAGACCTCAAAGGCTCGCTCACACATGCCGACATAGTAAGGTAAGGTAAATCTGACTAGCAAATCCTAGTATCAAATCCCTAACCTAAACTTTAAATAATGAACTTGCATTACCTAATTAGCCATCACATTTGGAGTGAACTAGATCATCTCTTAAAACTTTGCACAATACTCCTCTGCTATCATACCTCCTTGATGGAGAGCCATGAACTCATCATACTTTATCATACAAAGAAGGGTGAGATAAAGTATAACTCTCAAAATCTTAACAAACTACGCCTATAGCTCATGTACTTTGCCTCTATATTAGAAACGCAACTACCACAAGTTTCCTCTTCCTTTCAAGTAATAAACTGCAATGTTAACCCTATTTTTTGACAAATAACCACAAGCGGTGAGGTTTTCTCCATATTGTGTATCCACCTCTCTATGATGTTAGCGTCCAAGCCCTTAACAAATTATAGGTGATGATTTCTAGCTCTCTTAAGCTAGTTCTCAATAATTAGTGATGGAATTGTAGGGGTGGCAATAATGGTGGTTATAGGGCCTAAATATGACCCTCCACTTAAGCACCAATAATCTCTATAAAAGTCTTAAGGCACCAAAAGGTGACAATTAGCAACCATTGATCTCCTTAGACACTAAATTTAAATAAAATAGATAGGGATAATAAAACACAAATTCTCATACAACATAAACACACAATGAGCAAAGATTAATAACAAATTCCCCACCCACTCTTGCTCACAAACTATTTTAGGTTTACAAACCATTAAGATTTTAATTGTTTGACTCGAAGGTCTGCTCAATATTTTAAGACTTTAGATTTAAACAAAATTATAGCAATTTGAAAACTAATCCACCTTTTATCCCCCCCCCCTTTCACGACTAAAAAGTTTTGTTTCTAAAACATTACTAAAGGAAGAAAAAATGTCAAGAAAGTGGATATGGGGTGTTATCCATGTACATAACACACGATAGATGTATATTATGTGTTTGATGTTTGATATGGTAGCCTAAGGATTTGAACCAAAAATACATACAAAAAACATAATGTGTTAATATCATACGAGATAATAAATTTAAGGTTTACAACAAATTCCATACAAACCAAAAATTAGTACAAAATAAGGGAAAAGGAATTTAAGGTAAACACATCTACAACTATAATTGTGAATGAGTAGGGTCAAGTTTGGGTGGGCTAATGCGAGCCTCATTCAAAAATGAGTCTAGTTTGTAATATTTTTTATAATAAAAGAACTCTTATCCAAATTCTTTGTGCTCTAGCTTAGTATATTTATTAAACAAGTTTAAAATTATTAATCTCAAGTGGCTTATTTAAATAAATGAAAAACTTAACCCGAGCTAAAATGTAATACCTTGTAATATTAATATTTCTGAAGTTAAAAATTCTTGTTATGAATGAATATTAGATGTTATTTGATCTATATTTCCAAATACTTTTTGGCTTGGTTTAAAAAGGAAGTGGGAAAGTTTGGAATGTTAAAAAGATATGATTTTTTTTATGGCATACGAGTCCACTAGTTCTGTAAGCTGATAGACTAGTTTATTGATTTCACCTAGGGTTTTTGTTTAATAAAATTATCAAATGGTGTCATAAAATGATTTATTGGTCTTTAAAATAGCTGACTGGTTGACCATACCAATCAACCAATTTGGCACCTATGTGATTTTTTGGGAAAATAATTGTCTAACAATTAAGAACTTTGATAAGCTAACTTTTATTTATTTCCTGGGTAATATTTAACCCTTTTGATTATTTATCCTAGCTTTAATTTTTTTTAAATATATTTGAAGGGCTACTGTTGGTAGAAAAGTGGGTGGATGACCTCATCTCTTTATAATCTTCATTGTCTTTCCTTCATGAGAGTCTCAACAGGTGATCCATTTGAAACACTCACTACACACCTAATTTTTAGTGAAGGAGATACTTTGAGTTTATAAGCATTTGTTCTCCACAATTCTTCATTACGTGCCTTCATTCTAAGTGTTTACCTCTTTTAATCATTCCTCTGAATCCCTCTTATTTTACCTTTAAGTAAGAAAATTGTTATATTTTAGTGAAATTTGATGGTTATATTTTACCTTTAAGCATTTGAGAGTTGCTTTTTTGAGCTAAAGGTTTCGCTATAATTGTGTGGACTTTTAGCTAAATTTTAAAGTAGTCATTCTTACTTTTGATATATGGTATGAATGAGCATGCGAGCTAAGGCTATTTATAAATTTCAAATCTTTACATAATTATATAATGGTGTTGCCATTTTGGTGACATGTGCATTAATTAATAGATAATTTGAGAAAAGTATGATTTCATGTGAAAATAAGGTTAATTTGCTATAAATGTAGCATGATTATTATATAAGAATTTGTAATCATAGTTTTTTTTGTAATGGTATTGTTATGGTTTTTAAGTGCTTGGATTTTAGAGGCTTGATCATGTTTAAAATTCTTAACATGTGTTTTCTATTAGCAAACCGAGTTACCAATTATGTCAAACCAATCGACTGATTACTAAAATAGTCAACTAGTTAGCTTAACCCTTCAACTAGGTTGTCTGCACTGAATTTAGATTTCTCTCTATTTTGACTCATTGACTAATTACCTAACCGATATACTTTTTTTTAGCTCAACTAATTGACTAGATCTCTAGTGATAATTTTTTATGGTCTTTGATTAAACCCATCAAATAGTTTTTCAAAATCACTAAATAATTTTAGATCCGATCAATTAGTTTGACCAACCAATTGATCGGTAACAATAGAGAACCCTAAGGTTTGGCTATGCTAAACCAATAGGTAGGTTTGCTCAGAATGATTAAACAATTAAGTGATGTCTTTCCTTCTTCTTCTTTTTTTTTTAAAGCTTGGTATGATTCTGAACTTTGTATTGTCAATTGGATGAATTAATTGGTTCACAATTCATTATCTTATATGTAAGTTCCTTGGAAGATTTTAATGGGAAAAGTGGAGTAAGTAAGTGGTGATGCTACTATTAAATGATATAATTAAGATTCTTGGCATGCATGAATTAACATAGTGGATGTCTTAAACTTGGATAAGTACTAATGTAGTCCTCATCACATGTTTTTGATTGTAATGATGGTTAAGTTAGAATGATTATGTAGATATGTTGCTTGGTTATTTTGTGTACCTTATGTTATAACATTATCTTGGAAATAAAATATTAATCACTTAAAGTGAAAGATGATTTAGTAGTACATTGGTTAATATTATGTAATCCCTACTTAGCTATAGGGTGTTAGTATGTCTTAAGGATTTTATGGTACATTTTAGTAGGATCCTAGTAAATAACGATGCCTTTCTTACTTTAAACACTAATGATGTTTTTAGAAAATATAGATATTGTTGAGGAATACCATGGATTTCATGGAAAAAAATAAAATCAAGAAATGAGAAGGTAATTTAATGATTGAGAATTCAAAAATAAGACAAAACAACTAAGGAAAAAATAGAGATATTTATTCGTGCACTTTTGTAATTTATTAGATGATTAAACAAATAAATTAATGAATTACAAAAATATATAATTATCTAACGATGGATAATTCAATGCATAAGGAGAGGGAGAAATTGGCTCACATGACTTGATGGATACGGAATTATCATACCACTTTTGTATTAGAAAAAACCCTAACAGATAAAGAACATTTTTTGTAAAGTAATTAAAAAATGGTTCATGGTCAGAAACAAAATACTTCTATGTTAATTTCCATACTATCAAATTTTTACCCAAAACTCACATCAAAATATTATGTGAGAAAACACATTCCATGTTGATAAACATGGGCCCCTTATATTTCTCACAAAATTCACATCCCTAACATCAAACTTCTTCAACACATGCACAAACCAAAATAATGTTATGTTGTGTATCGAATACCAAACCAAAACTCACAAATGCTAAGGGATCAGGTCATCAAGGTGGTTTATTTATCTTCTAGTAGGACTTTGTATCCATTAGTTGTTAATTGGTTTGAAATAAACATATTTTCCTCAGTGGTTACTTAGATTCGGATGGACTTTATGCATTCTATTTTGGTATGTGGTGTGAATCATCAAAGTAAAAGAGGAGATTTGAAGGTCAGAGTGAAGGTTAGGATTATTGGGTTCAAGATTAAGAAGAAGGATGAGAATCTTCAAACAATATTCAAAAAATACATAAACCAAGTTATAAATCATCAAGAAGGATTCAACAATAATTCTATAAGAATATATCTTCAATTGTTTCTACAAGAACACATTCAAATTCTCTAGTTTAGATTACTCCAAGTAGTCTTAAGAAGAATTTTGCTTAAAAGAGAGAAAGATAACCAGATAATAAACTTGTTATTAGATTTAATTTTTTACTATTCTTCCCCTTCTCATATACTAAGGTGTTAAGCCATTCTTTATATAGGTAGTGATATGTTTTTTAAGTAGCACACAAATATAGCCACATTAATGCACATATGGCTATTTAGAACACTAACATCTACCAGCAACATATTTTTTTTGGTAAAAATGTAATATTATTACCAGAAAGGAAAGAACATCCATGGTTCAACAATACATCATAACCTCAAGTCATCTATACATCAATTCCCCAATGTATCTATCATGTTAAGGTATTTTTGGGCATTAATGGTTTTGATAGTGCTAAAGCAGACAAAAAGGTATTTTTGGGCATTAATGGTTTTGATACCAACAACATATTACTAACCTATATAATACATGAATTTATATAAAAATTATTACAAACAAAGGTACCTAATTATTACATGAAAATAGCTAACAATAACACTAATTTATATAAGAATGATAAAAAGGTCTTATTTAACTTGAAAGTTTGACTTCCATGTATAATAGATCCTTGGACTTATAATAACTTGTAACATAAGAAGTAATATTAAATGTGTTGACATCTTTAATTTTATCTTTAAAAATATGTTACATGCCTAAAAAAAACACTATCATCAAAGACACATATTGTAAAATGATCCATTATTAAGAATGTTCAATTCTCATTTTCATAAGATTCCATACAAGTGCTCGCATCATTCTCCCTAAGTTCAGAAGAATTTAATCCCAAATCGAGATCACTGCAATATGGAGACAAATCACCAATTTTAAATGTCCTTAAAACACTACCATATGATTATAGAATTTCAAGTGCATAAGCACTTTCCCTAAATTTTCTATGGATTTTAAATGCTCCAACCAATCATAGTATTAGTTTAAGTTTTATTAAATTAGAAAATATAACAAAATTAAATCACCGGGATAAAATAAATATGGAATTTGATCTTTATTAGCTTCATTTTGATACCTTTAATTAGCTCCTTCAATGTTTTGCTTGTTTGTTGATGATACTTTTTAAAGAATTCATCTCTTTCCTTGGCTTCATAACTTTTAAACTCACATTTCTTCAAGGGTAACATGTCAATTAGCATGTACAGATTCACCCCATACTCAATGTCAAATGTGCTTGAGAGTGTAGTGCTTAAAGGACATCAAGTGTAAGAAAATTCTGTATGACCTAACATCATATCCCAATCTTGTACTTTTACTTAACAATCCCCTTAACAAAGTTCCAAGAGTTCAATTTGTTACTTCTGTTTGTCCATTGTTTTTTGGATGATATAAAGTACAAAATAACAACTTAGTTCCTTTATGTTTCACAATATCTTCCAAAAGCAACTAAGAAACTTTTCATCGCTCTCTAAAATAATAATTTTATGTGTGACATGTAGTTTCATAATTTCTTTGAAATACAAATTAGCAAGATGTGTAGCATCATTAGTTTTATTTCATGGAACAAAATGAGCCATTTTAGAAAATCTATATACCACCATCATAATAAACTCTGTACTAACTCCTTCCTATTGTTGACTTAGCATAGGTAATGGTGTATGTAAACCTTTGTGATAAAAAACTTTTACTCTTTTTACAAGTAATATATCGATTTACTATATGTTGTACACCTTTAGTAATATGTGGCCAATAGAAATTCTTTTGCAACATTTTAATTCCATTTGATTACAAAAATTTCCCACTATAGCCCCTTCATGTACTTATTTGGTAAGTAAATCTCTTATAAATGATCTCGTACACAAATTTTACTAAGTTTAAATAAAAATCCATCTTGTACTGAAAAATTTCCATGATATCTTTTTTCTTTTCCAGCTAAGTGTTTCACATAGAACACAAAGGATTGTAAAATGTTTATCCACTTTTCATGTCTTAGACTAATTTTATTTTCACCATATAAATGTTTCAAACTCTCATGATTAGAATGTAATACAAAGATTATGGGCCTCAAATAATGATTTCATGTGTCTAAACTGTGTATTATGGTAAATAATTCATTGACCTATGTGAAATACTTTAATTTATCTCCATTAAAATTTTCACTAAAGTATGTAATAGGCCTTTTTTCATGCACAAGAACCCCTACTATACCTACCCATCTAGTATCAAAAGTTACATAAACAATTATGTCAAAATTAGGAATAAACAAAGCATATTCACAATAAGGATTCATACTTTCTTTCTCATAACCTTTATCTACTAGTTCTTGTATTTGTCTCTATAATTCTTTAGCTTCTTCTTTATTACACATGTAAGTAGGTTTATTAGGAAAGCGTATTCAAAGAATTAATCTATTGCATGCTCTATACCTCTAATAGGAGGTAGTCTAGGAGGAAAGTCATCAGAATATATATCATTACATTCACCCTGAACTTTAGAAAGATTTCAATTCTTATAAACTTTATCCCCAAATAGAGATTATTTTACTACTAAATCATAGGAAACACCTAATCATATCTTTGTCACATAAGAATAAATTATTCTTAGCCTCAATAAGTTACATATGATCACATTAAGATTGTTTATATTTATACTTATGTTCTCCTTTAATAAAAATGAACTCATTAGTCACACCATCATGAATTTCAATTTTATCATATTGCCATGATATTCATAGTAAAAGACCACATGCATTCATAAGTAATACATCACATAATACTTCATAATAATAGCCACTATTATGAAAAGTAATTACAGTTTCTTTATCTACTTTACTACCTTTTTCCTTGTTAATATATTACAATGTATATGGTTTAGGATGATTAGTGTTCACTAAACCTAATTGGTTAACCATCATTTCACAAGAGACATTAGTACATGAACAACTATCTATGATTACTCAACAAACCTTATCACTAATTCTACACATAGTTTGAAAAATTTTATCCTTTTATTTAGATGGATTATTAGGTTGTATTTGTAATACCCTTTGAAGTAAAAAAAATAAATATATTACAATCTTCTTCATGCATACTAAAGGTGTCATCATAAGATTCAGTATCCAGTTCATCATGAGCATCACATGGCTCCATACTTTTATTTCATTTAAGGTTAAAACTCTTTGATTGGGATATTCCCTAGAAAAATTACCATATCTTTTACATTTAAAACATTCCTTATTTAACATATCATTTAATTTTTTTTTTTACCTTTTTCATCATGGTTAGGATTGAGTTTCTTATCATTATTTTAAGATAAATGTTTCCCATATTTTGAAGTAGATGCATATGAATAATTTTTAGGTATAGTAGATGTCAAAAATTTATTTTATTGTAGGCGTTAGTAGACTTAGTTTGCCTTTCCCATTATAAATATAACTAAGTCAAATCATTAAGAAAATCATAGGAAAATTTTTTTCATCTTTTTCTCTATTCAAGTTATTAAAACCACCTAAATATCTAGCATAATTTTATTCTTTTTCTTCTTGCATGTCATATAAGAGTGCTAGTTTTTCAAATTTACTAGTGTGTTCATCTACACTAAGTTTCACTTGAATAAGAGTAGTCAATTTAATATTCATTTCTTATTAATACTCTTTAGGATCAAATTTGTTAGGTTTTTTTAAATTTATCCCATAACCTGATTTTAATATTTCTTTCCTTTCACAAGTTCTCTTTATATTATCATACCAAAACCTAGAAAACTTTTTAAACTTAACAGTTGCACAAATACATCTATGCTCATAATCGTACTCTCTAAATTCAAATATAGCTTCTTTTTCTTGCAACCATTCAAAAAATAATTCAAAATCTATTTCACCATAAATATTAGGGAGGTTGAGCACAATACCTTTATCTTCAATACTATTATACCTGTATTCATAATTTGAATAGGCTCATCAATTGTGGTTGGAATTATTAGATCCATTCTCATTCATTTTTTCTGCATACTCCATTCAGTAGTTGGCTTAGCCTCCTCATTCTTAGACTACTCTTCTCACCATACCCTCTACTTGATCATTGGTGTCTTCTATGGTGTTGTGTATATGTTAAAGCATCTCTTGGTTAGCTAATCTTGTATCTCATATTGAAGTTGGATTTGAATGTACGGTATTTTTTATGTTGTGTATTAGTTGCCTACACAATTGCTTTATGTTGTTGATGTGCGTCGAACATTAGCTTCATATACACTCCTTCACCCATTGCTATTATACTTGCTAAAATAAATCTCGATGTAGGTGTGTTAGTTGATTGAAGTTGGTTCTCAATGGCTAATTTTTGGATATTCAAGGACCCTAAAGACTTCTTGGTTGAAAAGATGAAGTAGGAATGGAGGGGAATTGGTTGAGAAGATTACAACCAATTCTTGATGCACAAAAAAGAGCTCTTGATAGAGGGGATGGCTAAATGTATAACATCCCCTAAATTTTTTTTGAACCATAAATTTTTTTTAAAGACAATGCACAAGTGTTTGAAAAACAAAACTGAGGAGTGTTACAGTCACATTAACCATGAGAGAGGTTTGATCATCAGCTAACCCTTGCATGATGCTAAGAAAAATGGAACAAGGAACAAAAGAATGGATGCTCAAAATATTAATGTGAGAATAAAAGAAAATAAAGGCTAGAATAGTATTATAGACAAAATGAAATTGATAGTTTTAAACATTCAAATACAAAAAATCAAGCCAAGAGTTTAAATAACTAGAAATACAAAAACTTCCCAACATAGTGGGTAATATGCTTATAACCAGTTAGCCTAACTCTTAAGCATAATAATAAACCTCTAACCCCAAGTAGTGGCCTGCTAATGGCCCAATCCATCACTTGCAACATACTCTAACTGAGAGTCATAGCCTTGCAAATCATGCTCTACTCCCCAAATGAAAAGTTGGTTAATCATAATGACCATACAAGTGTTGTATCTGTATGATGAAGTACTAGTAAAACATAATACCTAAATATGGTAATGCTCATGCAGCAAATTAATATCACATAACATCATGTTCATACCATATTGGTGTAGCTCAAGTATATTAAGACATGCTTGCATAGAAATCATAGAAGTATAGAAATATCGTAAATACATGCAATCCATATAATATAAACCATATTAGAATTCCTCCTTTAGTGACTACACAAGTTCTAGTTAACAAAATAGTTCTTGTAACCACACCCTCTTCTCCCCCATGAATAAAATTCATGGCAGCCCAAATAATCAAAATGATATACCCCACCCATCACAAAAGGTCAGGATATATTAAAGGGGCTATCTTTAGGGATACACTACCCACCACACATCGAGTGTACCTACCACAAATTGGGATACCATACCTATAACATATGATCCAAGCACACCAAGGGGGCTTGTACTAGGATACCTCACCCATCACACTTTGAATGTCTCCGCTACGAGGCTAAAAATCTTGGATACCACACCCTCTTAAGCAATGGACAAGGCGAAGTTCTCAGGGGCTTGTACAAGGATACCTCACCCACCCGAATTGGACACTGATGCTATACTGGCCTACCATAGTATAATCTTATAACTTAATGATATATGCATACCCCCTTACAGATTGCAAGTTGGTAGAGAAGGAAATGGGTATTGAGTAAAAAATATAACCAAGGGTTTCCCACCCACTAACTCCTGATAGCTACTTTAAGATTTAGAGAAAAAGGTTTGAATAAAATCTTAAAGCATTAATTAGAATACAGGTGATATCACAAATCACACAAGTTCACAAACAACCATATTAGGTTTTTCTATGTGATAATACGAAACATAATTAAATTCCATTATTTAACTAAATTAGGTGTTTTCAAGTCATAACGCCAAACAATTTAACTTCCATTAATTAAAAAAATTAGTTGTTTCCAAGTGATAACACCAAACATATCACAAAGAATTAAAGCCACTATTTGGGTGTTTAGATATGAAACCAAACTCATTCACAAGTTACAAAATCCATGAATTAGATGTTTAGAGATGACACCAAACTTAACTAAAACCAAATATCAAATACCATCATGGTGATTCATATTAAATCTAATCATTCATAATTAAAATCATATTTAAAAAGTTTTAAATTCATGGACGTATCAACACAAAAGTCCCAAGAGAAGCACAACAAAATATAACAAATCATGCGGCTTCTAATTGAAGAAATTGATCAATCGTTCGTACTAGTTGACAGCTTTGGTAGTACTAGATCTGCACTAAAACAACACTAGAGGACCATTTGACTTGCTTACCTCACTAATGAACTGCTCATGTGAACTGGTTGACTACTTAATCCAACCGGTCGATGGGTCTAATCAGAGACCAACCCATTTTGGCCTGTAGAGAAACTAGTTAATTGGCTTGATCAATCGATCGAGTGGTTATAGTAACTACTTGACTGGTTTTGTCCAACTGGTTAATAGGCTTAAGTAGAGACCAAACCATTTTGGTCTATAAGGGCACCGGTCTATGGGTTTGACATAGCTATTCATTGAAACCAGTCAATTAGTTTATCAAACTATTAAGTTATCTCTTAACCAACATATCTAAAACTCCATACCACTCTACTGCTCACAAAACTAGCCAATGGATTCAAGGAACAAATCTAGTGGTTTGGGTAAAACACTACCTTGACTTACCAAATGCACAATAAAATTTACCACGTTTTACCATATTAGTCCCACCATGATTCTATGTTAAAAATAACATAAAAATACATGTTTCACACATAAAAAAACATGGATACATGGTAATGTACATACTTACATAAAACATGCTAAAACAACCAATTTTTATGGTTAAAATCAGAGAATTTCAACAACATTAACTTGGAATGAATTATACCACATCCCTATACCATGGAACACAATTAGATTATACTTATATATGCACCAAACATGTGGAACCCCTATATATAACTACAAAAAAATTATATTAAGGATATGAATGTCTTACATCAAAGTAGTTGTTCTAGCGTAAAACTCCTACTAGATGGCTTATTAGTAGTATGCCGATTCCTTAGAGAATTAATATCAAAATCATCAAATTATATTTTAAAACATAATTAAAAATCAATAAAATAAGAAAGAGATGAAGAACATAAAGCACTACCATTTTTTTAATAAAAAATAGTGTGTCAAAAGAAGAGTTGGAATCTTCAACCCTTCCTAACCTTAATACTTATTTGCTTATGTAAAGGAGCACAATGCTAGCAAAAATAAGGGAGAAAATAAGAGCAAGCCTCTATTTTTTTCTTAGTAGAGGAAAGAAGAGGGAAAATGGTAGGATGCATAGTACTTAGGAAAATTTTCCACAAGGAAAAAATAACACAAGTGACAAATGAGAATGGATCAGGAATGAGAAGTATAGAAGCAAGGCGGGTTGATATTCTTAAGGGAAAGGGAGACGAGACTAGTGACATTGCATGTAGGAAAGCCAAGAAGTGAGGGCCGACATATTTGGTGGTGGGTGTTGAGTGTAGTCAGAAATGATCATAGTGGTGGGTTGGCAAGTTAGGGCATGGTGCACAAAGTCAATCTCATAGGCCCACGTACAACAAGAGAGAGGGAGAGTTTAGGGAGAATATGAAAGGAGAAGCTTACCTCAGAAGTGTCTTTTGCAAAACAAAAGGCTAATTAAAATTATGTGATGATCTAAGTAATGTGAAAATAATCCTAGAGCACTAAAACATGCTTATTAGCAGAATTTAACTTTCATTGGAAGTTTTCATAAACATTAGAGAGAAATTCAAATCTAAATTATAAATAGATATAAAACTTCTATTCACCAAACAATGGGTTTAAGAAAACTAGTATGCCTGTTTGTCGAGCACAAGAAATTTTCCTAGTGTACCACTCGATCAGTAACGTGAAAAAGTTGGTTGATAAGTTTGAAATTAATATTTTTATTAGAATTCCAAGTCCATTTAAAAACCAAAACTCATTTATATTATATGAACATATTTCTAAATACAATATGAAGGATTTTTGGATAGGGTATTACAAAATGTGCACAAGAAAAAAAATCAAGACTAAACTAGAAGAAGCTAAATGGAACCTTAAGAATTGTTTAAGTCTTCTACTAGTAATTGAACAAATGTTGAGAATGAAAATTTTCAAAGGACATCCAAATAATGTTCGAGTAATATTGGATTAATTTAAGGTTCTTCTTACATGAATCAAGAGACTCAAGAATGAATAAATGACTCTAAAAAATATGCTTTGAAGTTGGACTATGTTTTGGTAGAAAGAGTGAAGAATCAAATAGGTTAAGTCTTCAAATGTAAGATAAACGAAAGGTGGATGAATTTTCCTTTGAATATCTAAAGGATATTCAGTGCAATTGAAGAAGAGAAAACAAGGGATTAAGAAGATTAAACTGTAAAGGTTCATGAGATAAAGAAAATTTTGACGATACTCTAAAGGATCGATTGTTTGCACTACATGTGATTACATTTATGACTTGTAATGAAGGGAAGCTGAAGATTAGGTTGCATATGCGAATGGTCTAAGTAGCCAACCTGGCTTTGAAACCGTAAATGGTGTGAATCTTTAAAGGAAAAGAGGAGATTGGAAGGATAGTGTGAAGGTTAGGAATGGTGGGTTGAAGATTAAGGAGAAGGATGAGAATCTTAGAGAAAGACTCAACAATAGTCTATAAGAATTTATTTTTGAATGCTTCTCCACGACCACATTGAAAGACACTACCTAAGATTAATTAAAGTAGTCTTAAGAATAATTTCACTCAAAAAAGAGAAAGATAACCAAGTAGTAAACTTCTTAATAGATTTAATTTCTTACTATTCTTCTTCTTCTTATGTACAAAGGTGCCAAGTAATACCTTATATAGGTAGTGACAAGTTTTCTAAGTAGCACACTAACATAGCCACATTAATGATCATACGACTACCTTACACACTAACCTCTAATACAAATATATTACTAAACTAACCTATATAACACATGAATCAAACTATAATTGATTATAAACAAATGTACCCAATTATTACATAGAAATAACTAATAAAATCGCTAATTTACATAAGAATGATAACTAGGTCCTCTTAAACTTGAAAATTTGACTACCATCAATAATATCTCAGTTGACTTGTTATAAATTATAACATAAGAAGTAATCTTAAATGCATTAACATATAAAATCTTCTCCTTACAAATATGTTACATACTTGCTAGAATCATGTAAAATATACTTGTTATGGTTATTCAAAGTTATATTATCTTCAAGGACACATATTGTAATAGGATCCATTATTAAGAATGTTAAATCCTCATTATCATAAGAATCCATAGATGCATCATGAGAACCCATAGATAGTCCTACATCAGTATAGATTCCATGGTATTGAGAGACCATGGGGTAGTCCTCTAGCACACATCTCTAAAAGGAATTATGTACATCTAGAATATGTTTCTTATGGATAATATATGTAAGTGTATTGTAGAAAGGCCTAGACAGTTTACTGAATAACTCGTTACTTGATTATATATTGGCATCCATGATACCTATATAGTAACGACAAGCATGATGAGTTATGATTTGTTTATGTATTGTATGATATGAGTTCTTTACGCATTCTATGACCATGATATTTTATGTAAATATAATCTTATTAAATGAGCATGATAAGGTGTCACTATATGATTTACATATTTATCTTGTCCTTGTATGATTTGTGATTGGTGTTAAGAAGGTAACTTCTCTTACTTAGTAAGTAGTGTACTGTTATTCCCATTTGCTTGGTCAACTACCTAATCCCACATGTAAAGAACCATGTGTAGGTTTTTGAGGTTTGTTGTTAGTTAGCTTACCTTATCTTAGGCTCAGCTCATAAGAGCATGGAGATGTAGAGATTCTTTTGAAGGTCCATCAAGGTTGTAGTTAGTTGACCTAGCTTTTATTTAATTTCTAGTTAATATTAGTACAATCAATTTACCCTATATCTTATATTTCTAATGTTTTGGGAACCGAACATGGTCTCAATTATTAAATCTTAATTATGGTATCCCTATATTATATTTTGCACAGACTATTTATTATATTTTGTTCGGTTGGTTTTCTTAGCCTTATATCTAAAATGGGATGGGCAAGGAACGCAAATCTTATGTTAGGTGTAGTGTTAACTACCTATTTTTTCATTGTTTTATTTTAATATTTTAATATTCTAAAATTTTTTGGTAGTGACAAATGGGGGATCTTACATGTGAATATCAAAGTGTTGCCTTTAAAGCATCTTCATTTTAAATATTTTTAGATGATACCATGAGTTCGCATGAAATAGTTTTTTTCAAATGTCCAATACCTTAAATTTTTTGAAAGATACCATATGTTTCGATAAATTTTGAACTACTTTGAGTATTTACCTAAGAAGTTAATTGTTTACAAAACCAAAAATGTTTGTGAGTGAGATTAGGTTGGGAGTATGCATTATATATCTTACGTGTGATTTTTTTGTACAAGCCTTAGTGCTTAGTAAAGTAGTTGTTTCTTATTATTCCTAGCCTTTATGATGAAAATTATCATTTTTAGTGCATTGAAATGTTCATTGAGATGATCAATCCTCTTGTGGATGGCTATATTTAGACTCCACAATTGTAATAACTATTTACCTTTCTTGCTCTAGAGGATTGACTTAAGAGGATTAAGCTTCATCATCCATTGATCTTTTAGGGCTAGGAAGGCCTTGAAATCATGGATAGATAGGTTAGATATATGGAGAATACCTTTACCACTTGTGGTTGCCCCATAGATAGGATGGTTGGTATAATGGTGCATTACTTGAATAGATGAGAAAATATATGGAGGAGGAGCATCTAGTGTAGAGGAAGATAACCTACTACTTGGGAACGTTTCCTTGAGGCTCTTAGAGGGAGATTTTACCCCACTCATCTCAAAATAAGGAAGTAAGATGAGTTTAGAGTGCTTGATTAAGGAAGGATGTAAGTGGAGGAGTACTCCATGAGGTTCATGGACTTGGTCTAGTTCAGTTGTGAGGTGCAGACCAATAAGGCAATGCGAGTTCTCTATTTTAATATTTTCTAGGGATTAGGTATTAGAATTTGTTATTTATAGTCTCCTAAAAAAACATGGTTAGGATATAAAAGGAAATGTTAGATTCTTCCCTAGTCATTCAGACTAGAAGTTTCTAGTTAGAGAAAAAGAGAAGGTATAAGGGTAATCAACATCCCAATGGTAAGAATAATGCCTCGTTTAGAGGCATCATATTATCTAGGTGTTGTAGGCGTATGAATAGGATGTTTGGCAGAGAGGCATTACCTCTGTAATTATTGTGGTGCATATCATCCGAGGGTGGATTGTGAGGGTAATAAGGTGACTTGCCAAGGGTTTGGCATATTATAAAATAGGCCTTATGATTGTTATGTTAGAGGAGGGAGTGTTGAGAGGAGTTAGTCTCAAGATGAGAATATTGGATCGGTTTAGTAGGAGTAAAAGACTCAAAGAGTTCCTCTATTATCATCTGGTGTTGTTAGTTGTGATAGTTGGCCAAAGGGAATGAAACCCCACACTTTTTGATAGGGATAGGGACAAGGTAAAGCTGTTAGAGTTCTTTTAGGAAATTAGATGAATATGATTATTCAATCTAAGGTTAAACATTAGAGAAGTGTGGTGAATGGTATGCTTACTATTTCTACCTTTTCAACATTTGTGTTATGTGTCTCTGGTGCATATCAATCTTGTATGTCATATGCATTTTACATAGAGCATCTTTATCTTCTTCCTTTAGTATTTGTACTTCTATTATGTTTCCTTTAGACAATAGGATTGTGTGATCTAAAATATTTAGAGTAGTGGCCACAATAGTTAGTGGAGTTGAGTTTCCCTTAAACCTTATAGAGCTTTGACTGCATGATTTTTACTTGGCTATCGGTATAAGCATGTTAGGAAAGTATCAAGCATTATTAAATTGCATGTAGGAGCACATGGTTCTTTAAAGACCATATGGTTTTAGAATCTCCTATCAGAAGTGTGAATCTATAAATTCTATGAAAATAGTGTCACCTATCGTGTTGAGTTCCCTTGTTTAAAAGGATATATAATCTTCTTATGTGGTGCTGAAGATACCAAGGCCAAAGTGACACAACTAGAGTAGATTTTGATAACTCAAGAGTATCTTAATGTGCTTCCTGATGAGATCCTAAGTATGCCACTAGTTAGAGATATTGAGTTAACCATTAACTTGTTGCTAGGGAAGGAGTCTGTATCTAAAGCATCATACCATATGACAACAAAATAGATGATGAAGCGTAAGGCTTAGTTAGAAGAATTCTTAGAGAAAGATTAATTTCTACCAAGTGTATCGGTGTGGGGAGCATTTGTTTTATTCATCTGAATAAAGGATGCAAGTCTAAGGTTATGCATTGACGATCGAGGTGTGAATCAAATTATGCTAAAGAATTGTTTCCCTTTACTTATAATTGATGATATGTTTAACCGACTCAAAGGAGTCATAAGTTTTTCAAATATGTATCTTTTTTCAAGTTACCATCAGTTAAAGATTGCTAGGTAAGACATTTTGATGATGGCGTTATGAACTAGATATGACCATTTTGAGTTCAGAATGATTCCTTTCAGAATCACTAATGCGTCTGAACACATTCATGAATCTAATGAACAAGATATATAGATAATTTTTAGATTATTTAGTCATGGTATTCATCCAAAACATTCTTATGTATTCTAGTAGTAGTAAGGAGCACAAAAAAAAATCTAAGACAGACCTTAGCATTGTTGAGAATACATTAGTTTTATGTCAAAAATTTGAAGTCTGATTTTTGGTTGGATCAAGCAGCTTTCCTTTGGCTTTCTATATCAAAGGATGGTGTGCTAATATATTCTTCCAAGATTAGTCAAGTTTTCTAGTGGCCAACACCAACATCTATCAAGGAGGTGTATAGTTTTCTAGGATTGGCCAGTTCTTACAATAGATTTGTCGCAAACTTTGGTATAATAGCTAGTCCTTTAACCAATTTGCTGAAGAAGGTTATACTAATCTAGTGAGAAGAGAAGTGTAGAAAGGCATTCAAGGTGTGGAAGAATATTTTGACTTCATCTCTAGTACTCACATTACCAAGTAGATTACATAGTTTTAAAGTGTATATTGATCATTCTAACCTTGGATTGATTCCATATTTATGCAAAATGGAAGAATAATGGAATATGCTTCTTGTCAATTTAAATCGCAAGAGAAAAAATATCTAACATATGAGCTAGAGCTTGTGGCAATAGTGTTTGCTTTGAAGATTTAGAGGCATCATATTTATGGAGTTTGGTGAAAGTTTTACACTAATGATAAAAGCTTAAAGTACATTTTCACATAGCAAGAATTTAATTTATACACCACCAATGGCTAGAATTCATCATGGATTATAACATGGAATTAACCTAAAATGATGATAAGGCTAATATTGTGGTTCATGCTCTTAGCCAAAACACATCACCATCTTTGATCATAATTGTACTGTCTAATTATTAGGGTTGAGAGCTCAAGTAGATGGAGATTGAGTTGACCACTACCACTAGGTTGGAAATATTGATGAGTACCCTTACAATCATAGTCTTTTATTTTAATTTGATTTGAGCTATTTAATTTGGTGAAACCAAGCCCAAAAGAATCAGGCATGGTATTACAAAAAATAGAGGCGAGGAATTTTATATCCACAAAGATAGAAATATCAAAAACCATAGTAGGTGGTGTTTTCCACAAGGATGTTGGAGATAAAGATTAAAATCCTTGCAAAAGAACACTGTACTCCATAATTCTTCAATCTTGGAGAGATAAGTTGTATAAGGACCTAAATAGGGTATATGAAATGGAAGATTATAGCGTTGTTTTCTATGTTTGACTTGTTAGAAGATCAAGATTGAGCGTAAGAGACCAGCAACGTTAGTACAAATACTACAAGTTCTAGAGTAGGAAGGAGATAACATGTCCATGGATTTAGTAGTTATTCCTTTGAGGATCGGTATAAGTTTCAAATCCCCTTTTTAATAATTCAACAATGTTTATACTAATGAGGCCAATGTCAAGTACAAAACATCTAGCTAGCGCTTACAGGAAGCACATTCTAAACTACACGGAGACCATAGAAAAACTTGTTTGAAAAAGATTCTAGATTCTTATCACACTTTTGGCAAAATGTAGAGGCTAGTTTGGGGACTTAATTGGATATGATTACTACTTTTTGCCTTGCTATAGGTGGTAATAGAAAAGACCATTCAGACCTTAGAGGATATGCTTTGGGCATGTGTGAAGGACTTTAAAGCTTGTTTGGTGAGCCTCCTTAAATTAATTGAATTCTCCCACAATTAAAATTACCATGAAAGTATTAGGATGCCACCTTTTAAGACCTTTATATGATAAAGAGAAATTCCCTTAAGGTGGAGTCATATTAATTACACGATATTGGGATTGGATATGATTAAGGAGACAACAAGGTTGATCACATTGATTTAATTTTGAATGAGACCTACCTAGGATCTATAGAAGAGATATGGATATTTGAAGAGATGGATTGATGGTTATTAGATATAAGAGCAATTAATCAAGGTTGCCTATTAGTTAGAGCTAAAAGTATAGTTGTCTCGTGTGCAAAATGTTTATAACATTTATCATTTGAGGAAGTACGTAGCATATATTTTGTATATCATCTAACAAAATGTGGTAGATCTTGATTCACTGACCTATGAAAAGAGACCAATAAGCATTTTGGACAAAAAGATAAGACAGACATATACAAAAACCATTATACTAGTGAAGGTCCTTTATTCATGGTATGGTGTAGAGGAGGGAACGTGGAAGGCTAAGGAAGAAATTCTTATGAATTGCCCCAGTTTTTTCCTTTAATATGTTATCACTTGTTGTACCTTTTTTTAAGGAGGTAGTAACTCTTTATTCTTTTCCCTGTTCCCTTTGATACGCTCCTTTTATGTTATGTGATGACGTTGATTGGTATTTTTTGTTAGGATTTAGGGATGTAACCTCTTTTAAAGGGGATTATATAGTAATGCCCAATATTATTGAAATTTATAAATTGATAAATTCTTGTGTTTAATAAAGTTTGGATGATTTTTTATCTTGATTTAGAAATATATTTTGGGTTTCATTTGAAAAGGAATTGAAATATTTTAGAAAATTAAGAAGAAAGAAGTTTTTTTCTAGCATACCAATCCACTATTTCTATAAGCTAATTGGTTGGTTTGCCATTTTGAGCTAGGATTTTCAAACTGTTCAATTAGTTTAGGAAACCAATTGAAAGGTCTTTAAAATAGCCAACTATTTAACCAAACTGATTAATTGGTTTGTGTGCTGTGTGATTTTTTAAGCCCGACATTTCTAAAGAAAAAACATTCTTTTAACATTTTGAAACTTTGTTAATCCAAATCTAATATATTTCCTAAGTAATCTTTAACTCTATTGATCATTTATCCTAGCACTAATGTTTCCTCAAACAGATTCAAAAACTAATTTTGGTTTTAAATGGGGGATGGCGCCCTTATCCCTAAGTTTTCTTCTTCCTCTATCCTCTACAACTTTGAATGAACGATCAATTCAAGAATTTCACTCCATATCTGGGAGATTTGACCTTTTGCCTTCATGTGTTTGACCTGTTTTCTAATAAATCCTCACCTAGCTTTTCCTAAAAACATCATTTGATTGCTAAAAAGAAATTTAACTTTATTATTGATTAATCTACCATGCATGGTCCTATTTTGAACTAGAAAAGTAGGGTTTATATTCTTTACACCTATCTTCTTCAATTCTTAACTGATTCTCTATTAATAAATAACCTTAAGCCTCTTTCGTGTTCACTTCTTTTTAACTAATAAGATACTCTAAGTTTTCCTACACTTGTACTCCACTCTTATTCATTTTTTACCTTCATTCCAAGTGTTTACCTCTTTTTATCCTTTTTATAACTCTCTCTTGTTTACCTTTAATAAGAAAGGGTTATATTTGGGATAAACTTTGGGGTTATAGTTTTTTTTCCTTTGAATCTCTTGGAAGTATTTGATAATTAACTTTCTCAAACTAAAGGTTTTGCTACATTGGTGTGGATTTTTTGCTTAACTTTAAAGTAAGTCTTTATTGCTTTTGAAATGTATTATGGAATAGCTTGTGAACTAGGTTAGTTTGTACGTTTTAGATATTTGCATGATTATATGATGATGTAGGTATTTTAGTGACTCATGCTGCACTCTTTAGATAATTTTATTAAAGTATGATTTCATAAGAAATATGGTTGATTCTTTATAAATGCAAGATGATTAGTATATGAGAGTGTGTCAAAATAGTTTGATGTTATGGTATTGTTATGGTTTAGATATTATTGGATTTTGGAGTTTAAAAGATGTTTAATAATCCTAAAATGAGCTATCTACAATAAATAAAAAATGAATGGATAAGCAAAGGCGATTAACTTATTCCTAAAACAATCAACTAGTTCGCCTAAAACTTCAGAAGGTTATTTGTGGTTATTTTTGTTTGCTCTCTATTCGAACCCATCAACACGTTGTGCCTGACTAATCAATTGGTTTTTAAAAAGTTAAACTAGCTATCCTAACTAATCAACTCAATTTGTTGTGATAATTTTAGATGATAGTAGGTTAAACACATCCACTAATGCATTAAAATCGATCAATAAGTCATAGAAAATATTTACTTGTTTGACAAATCAATCAACTAGTTTTGATCAATAACTCTAGGGATTGGTTGAACTTATAACACCCCAATTTTTAACTGCTAAAAAAAGTTATTTTTAATCATTAGGGAAGTAGAAATATATTAAACAAAAAAAGATAAAAAATGGGGTGCTACCAGCGAACCTAACATAGGATGAGCATCAACCACCCATTCTGTTTTAGATACAAGGCCGAGAAACTAAACCGATCAAAATGATAGTAGAGTGCACAAGAAACACAATATATATATATGAAAGAAAAAATTATAAAATAAGACCTCAACAGACTTTGAATATTTAAATACATGAAAGGAGGTTAAACTGAAGTAAAGAACTATAATCATAAAAAATAACGATGGGGTGTGTCCCCAAACCCTAGTCCATTAAGGATCGAACAAAAACCTCTAGATGCCCATGCTCTCAAACCCCAAGCCCAAAATGACTTATCCCACTACTGAACATAGCTAAAAACCTACAAATGACATTCTACTCATAGAAATAAGCAGGAGACTAAACAAACAGACACATTACTATGCTTTGTATTGAGTAATTCAAGTTATCTTCTCAATGGGAGTCACAAGCATACATGTCCTAGTAAAATATGGAGATCATATTGAAAATATATCATGCTTATACCATAAAATTAGATATACATGTTCTATCATTGTCATATAAAGCATCAAAATTTCATACCATTCACAATGCATCGTGCTTATCAACACAACATGAACATCATGGATAGAAACACACAATTAAATAATTAGTTAATTCAAACAAATTATTAGGGATTCTAATATTTATTTACATAATTTCCCATTTGTTTTATTCCTAATCTTACATAATTATGTTATTTATTTATAAGTCATTATTACTCTTTCATTTTTACGTTTTCTTTATAAACATTTTCATCCTTATTCTTTTTCTTAATCTCATTCTTATTATTACCCTTGTCATTATTCATCTCCTCATTCTTATTCTTATTGTTATCCTTATCCTTATTCTTATCAAGTGATGGGTCGTGCACCACCCCATAGTCTCAGATACTATGGAATCTTATCTAAACAAAGGAACATAAAGTGAGGTCAAAGCCAATTAACACTCAATGAATATAAATTCTAGCCAAAGCTAGGTAATCACCAAAGGAAATAAAGTCCCACTAAAGCAAAAAATAACCTAATTAACCAAACCCTTTAATATTGATACCTCGTAGTACATCATCAATGTCTAAAGTAGATAAGGTAGTGGGATCTACAAGAATCCTTCTTGAAGGCACCAATAAATTTATAAAGGTAGACTAACCCCTAGTAACTAATCAAGGATTCACTAACCTATGCCCATGTACAACTCAATTATCTTCCACTTTAAGTTATTAGTGTGTTATTTTCCAAGGTCAGGTAATCATACATGTCCCATGCAACATTCAACTAAAACATCCACATACTCATTCCATCTTAATCATTATTACCCTCAAACCATGTGGTGGGATTTCAATTAGTGCTTACGTAAGTTCAAATCAACCCTTTAAGGTAAACCATTTATACCAAAAATCAGGATTATCTCATTCAAAAGTAGCATCATAGAAGTTTTGGCTTAATCATGCTAATATGTGTTTTCTAATCATTAAAGGATCATTTAATAACATGTTCTTAAAAATATCAAAATAGAGCAAGTCCAAAGAGAATAAAATAACACACTCTAGTCAAACTAGTCAATTATTTTGGCTCAAGCAAACCATAGGGTTCCTTTAAACTAGTCAATTGATTTGGTTCGATTAGACAATTGTTCTAAGACTAGTCAATCAATTATGATAAATTGGTTGATAATTTTAATTAGAGAGAATGATGCAGGAGCATACATTGAACATAATGATTGTCATGTTCAATTTAATCCTCAAGGTAAGGAAGATGATTTAGCTTTCTTAATGTTGGAGCCTATCATGTTAAATATTCTTGATAATTCTAATATGCTTGACATTAAAAAACATTCAAGTTATTCTTGTAGGTATGTTACATATTTGTAAAAAGATGATGTTCATACACATTGATGTGTACAAGTATTCCAAGGCATGCAAGGCTATGAAATAAATTGGATGATACATTACAACAAGAGATAAAGTGATGATATTCATTATTTGTGTAAACTTATTGTAAACCCTAACCGTAAGTATATTTTATGTAAGTTAGGGTATGGTTATAATTTCATGTATGTATCTTAGTCAATTTTATAGCCTTGTAATATTAATCCTTAGTATCATTTAACCAATGATATTATGCTTTGGATTAATGTTAATATGGGCTTAATTCAACCATGATTAATGGGCTGAATTAAGGAAGAAAACTTAGCTGGTTTAAGCTAGTCACCACCGAGTTTCCTTTCTCCTTTATATACCCTTTTGTGTGCATGGTTTGTGGCAGCTTTGAATGAGAATTTTTTTGATCAAAACTTAAGCAATAGAGCTAAAGTCTAATCCTCCCTTTTGGGTCTACATTGAACAAGGAAAAATTGGGATTAATCCTTCCTCAATACTATCTTCAATTCGACACATTTGAAGACCTTCAAATATGCCGAAACACCTTTATCTTGTAACAACAGGTTCTTCGTCTATAATCCACCAATTCACTTCATTCTTTTTGCATTAGATCAAGGTTTAAAGCTTCTAATAAAATTTTTGATCCAACCTTCCATTACTTTGGTAAAAACTACATCATAGAAACCAATGTCACCACAAAGAAATAGGTTGATTGGTTTCTAGAAATTAGTCCACTATTATAAGGATCAGTCAATCAATTTACTCCCAAACAACACATATCAGAAATTTTACATGCAATTCACACTCTAAAAGATCAAAACATCCACAACATAACATTTGATAGCAAACTAAAAATATTTAACAACTCATAAACTAAATCATGCTTCACATTCAAGCAAATTGACCCTATTTTCTCTAAAATCATACATTTTCTTAAGTTTCTTAATTAATTCAACACGCATCAATTAAAAGCCAAAATATAATTCATGAAAAAAAATAACATCATACATATTACATCACATCCCATACTTATTCAGGCCACATTTTAAAGTTAAGTATAACATGATGGTTAGAATAAAATTTCCACTAAAAAGGAAAAACTCAAATTGGATGATTTCAGCTCCAAAAACCTTTAAATGTACCAAATTAGGACTCAAATACCATTGAATAAATTTTATAAATAAATAAATTTAAATTAAAAAATAAAATGGACTTATCACTGCCAAGAGAATAACAAATAATGATTAAGCTTTAAATAAGTCAACTTCCTCCTAAACCTAACTCTTTCTTGCTTAAGGATAAAATAAGTTGGAGTTGAAAAAAGGATTAGAAGAGTGAAAGGAATTTGAAAGTAAGCTTGAAGTGAAGAGGAATTTAACACAAGCTCTTAAGGGTTCAGACATTTAAAAGGCTAAAAGTAATGTGAGTAAAATGGGGTGATTAAGGTTATTTATAGCCAGCATATTGTATAAGGAACAAGTGATGTTATGTAAAAAATTTAGTTGAATACACATATTTATTGAGAAATTTTTAACTTCCATTTTATAACTCAAATGGTAACTATTTAGAGGATGCATCAATATCTCATTTAGGAATATCAAACACAAGAAGAGAAATGGAAGATCAATGTGGGAAGGTAATAAACTAAATATTTTCTTTATTTTTACCCTTATTTTCCTTAATTTTTGTAATTTTATTTGGCATCTTATGTGTGTTACTACTCTCTTGGTAATTAATTTCATTAAATTGCACATAAACTAACAAATATATAGAAGGGGTGTATGGTATCAGAAAAAATAAAATATGGAAGGCATTGAATGAAGATGATCAACCCCACATGATATTGGAGAAGTTAAGACAGTTAAACAGTTGAAGAAATGAGCAAATGAATCAAAAGGAGGAATAAATGGATTTTGCACTGCATAACCGTGTAACTCTTAATCATCAAGTTTCTAGAGAATGAAAGTTGCATAGCTAGCCAGTGTAGCCTTACACAATTTCGTAACTATCAAACATACACACTGTGACACAAAAGTTTGCACAACCTTAGCACACCCTCAACACAACCATGCATGTGCATGTTTCCCAATAGAAGAAACGTTGCACAACCAAAAAGTTCAGCCATACACGACCATGCAGCTAATAATTACAACTCCACACAATCTTCTCCCATGATTTTTTCTACTCTATTTTATGTTGAAGTAAAAGGGGAAATAAAAAAGGAAGAAGTAACAATATATATAGGGGTCAGAAGATGTTCATTTTCCCCATTATTCCTAAACAAAAAACCTCCTTTTTGAATTCTTACACAAATTTTGTTCTTCAAACAACGAGTAGTCAAGTGTGTATCTCAACCATATAGGCAACTTATATCTTTAATCTATGGTTTGATCTATTCATTCTCTTTTCTATTATTTACTATATGTAAAATATGCATTTCATTTATATATTTAATTTTTGCATTTCTTTCAAATTATGAGTGAGTAATTTCCTTTTCTAGGTGTAAACTAGACTCTATTTGTTATGAATATGATCAGTTAAATTATATGTTATATGTGTTGTTCATATATGATGTTTCATATGGTAGAAATTATTGCTAAGAGTGGGGTTTGATAAATTATTTTTTATATAGAAGTTGACTATGACTAAAATGATGAAATTGATGTTTGAAATTAATATACGAACGATAACTGAAATGGCCATAAAAGTAGACTTTTGATTTTTAGAGACTTTTTAATCTGTGGGGTTTAATGTATTTTAACTAATTTATTATTCATGAATGTATTCAATGAATGAGATAAGGTATGCTCCTACCTTGGAAGAGGCTAGTGAATCACATTAGACTGATTATTCAGTGTAATTTTGAACTATACTTTGACATATTTTTAATTCATTTTTAAATACAAAAAACTAGTCATTTTATTATTGACTTCCATATTCTCACTTCAAAACAATCCAGATAGATGAAATAATAAAAATTAGTAATCAATTATGAATTTCCTATGGATACAACCTTGACATGCTATAACAAAGTTGTGAGCTTGCAGATTAGCAACCATCAAGTTTTTGGCACCATTTCAAGGGACTTCGGCAAATTGATATAGATTTTGTTGTTATGAATCTAAACTAGATTTATCTTTTCTTATTTTCTTCTTTGCTTTTGTGCTTTCCTTTTCCTCCTTGATAGTTTGTTGTTTTGGGTCTTTAGGTGCCTTATATGAAATGATCTCTCCATTTAGGACCTCTAGTTGAGTTGAATCCTAACACTGAGAGAACTTTGAGTGTAATATGAACTTGGGTATGTGAGATAAAAGCAAGCACAAGCTCTAAAATCATTGCTGAGATAGATGGAGGAGAAACGCAAAACTAATTTCTTAAGGATTTTACATCTCTGAATGATTATAGAATGCAATCCTTTATTAGAATGCAAAATATTGTATCCTACGCACATTGCCTTAGCTCTCTCTTGGACCAAAAATTGTCCTGACCAGCAATCATTTGGTGTACATCAATGTAGGGTTAAAGATCAATGATGTCTTACCGTGGTGTTCATTGCAAGGCCTAGGAGCACATCCCCATTTAGGTAATGATATATAAGCCAAAAACTCCTATGGATCTAAAAATTAGTGATCCTCAGGGTAAAATATCAGCCTTTTGTAGAAAAACGGAGTAATGTAGAGAGTTGTGTCATTGACATTACATGAGATTCATTAAAGAGTCTAAAGGAAATAGATTTTACAATTTAATAAAATTTGAATGACCTTAAGAGCTCAAGGGTGATTCCTTTCCTCATGTGGTCAATATGTGCAACGAAGTATGAGATACTGCAAATAAATATCAAATATTCGACATTGTCTTTAATCCCTAACTTCTCAAGAAATGTCTAATTGATGTATTGAGTGGATGTTATGTTTCAAGAAGCAATGGCATCGTAGTGATCTTAGTGAATAGAACATACAATTATGATGCAATAGTAATTAGGTAGTTGGGTATTTTATGTTCTAGCTCTTCCTTGAAATTTTCATTGTTGTTGTCACGATGATTCCCTTCGTTTTTTGCTATAGCTATTTTTGTACACTTCTTAGATGCCATTTTAGAACAAAGCCAATAGATCTGAAACTATGATACCAAACATTAAGACTTATGCAATAACATGTGGGGAGTACAAATTTTAAATATTATAATAAGATATATAATACAATTTACACCATGAAATTAAAGCAAAAGTGGAAATAAAACTAAATTCTAATCGTGCACTAGTACTGCTATAAGGGTTGTGTAGTGTTGCATGGTTGTACAGTGATCTAGTTCTACCTATGCGATGATGCCTATATTAGATGAATGTTGTGTAAAGGTGAGGATGAATGCATAGGTTGGATGGTGTGCAGAGGAGTGGATGGAAAGGGCATGTAATAGATGAATGGTGTGAAGAGGAGTGGAGATATAAAGCATATAGTGTAGGGCATAAAGATCATGTGGTGGACTATGTAGTGGAGTGTTTGGTGGAATGTGTGGTGGAGATGAAGTGGAGGGTATGTAGTGTAGAGGTGAGGTTGGCCATGCAATGGAGTGGGTGAGGGTGTATATGTAGTATGGCCACTGTAGTGGCTGAATTTCCGTGTAGAAGAGGTTGTGCATGTAGAGGGCATCATGGAGGAGACCATGGAGAGCATGCACTATGGAGGTTGTCCAATGGTTAGAGTCATGTAGGATTTGAAGGGTTGAAGATAAAGGAGGAAAAATGTAGATAATTAGGCATGTAATGTACATATATAGTGAGGTAAACAAGTTCACACAGGCTTGCAGCATCAATATGGCCTTGTTGTGTGCGAAATGAACTATTGCAGATTTTAGTGGAAGATCACACAATTGTGCAATGGACAGTGACAAAGACGTGCGGTTGTTTGGCTCTCACAATTTTTGTTCCAGGGCTTTCACGATCATGCTCCTAGTTGTGCCTTAACCATGGAACCTTTATTATAGATTGTTTTTCCCCGTTTTACGACAAATTTGATTCATCATCCCTAATTTGCTCCTCTTGATCTCATATCATGGTAGGAGATGCAAAAAAATTGCAAAGCGAAGGGAAAAAAGGTAAAAGCTAAAAGAAAACAAGAAATAACAACAATCACATAAGAACATTGGTTGCCTCCCATGAAGCACCTATTCAGGGTCCTTACCTCATTTTTTCTAATGAAGATCCGGTAATCTAAGGCTTCAATCATTGACCATTGAACTTGAAAATGCTTATGGACTCACTCTAAATATTAACAACCCCAAATATGTGTACCATTCGAATATAGAATGGGCCCAAACACATAGAAGGAATATTTCCTATAAAAAGCTTAAGGTGTGAGTTAAAGAGGAGTGCCAAATATCCTTCCTAAAACAACCTTCAGATAATTTGCCTATTAAGCCATCTCTTGGTTCTCTCCTTATATATTTGTGTACTATCATAGGCATCTAATTGCAACTCATCAATCTCATTAAGTTAGAGCTTCGTCCTATCTCCAATGACCTTCAAGCCATAAATGATTGCTTTTATCGCCCAAAACACCTTGGGCTCAACCTTAGTAGGAAAATGAAAAGGTTTTCCAATTAGCAAAAAAAAATGTGACATTCTCATTGGTGTCATATAAGAAATTTGGTATGCTAAGAAAGAATCATTAAACCACATTGACTAATCTTTTCACGCGTGAGGCACTATTTTCTCAAGGATCCCCTTTATCTCACAATTAGTTATTTCTAGTTGTCCACTCATTTGGCGATGGTGCTATGTGGCTATCTTATGAGTAACACTATACTTCTTCACTTCCTTCAATTTCCTACCTTAATTTGGAGAGATGATCAACCACTACATTTTTTTTCCCTTCTTATCCTAAATTTCTAGGTCAAAGTCTTGGAGTAAAATGATCCATATATTCAAATGTTGTTTTGCATCCTTCTTGGTCAACAAATACTTAAGGGCTACATGGTTAGTGAAAATGACAATCTTTGATCTGACAAAGTACAATCAAAATTATCTAATGCAAACACCATAAACAACAAATCTTTCGTAGTCGTTGCATTTTTTACTTGGCCATCATCAACATTTTGACTTGTGCAGTAAAATATACAAACCTTTCAATCTTTTCTCTACCTAAGAACTTCTCCTACTCTATAGTCACTTGCGTCACTCATCACCTCAAATGAAATGATCTAATTAGGGAGATGCATCACTTGGGTGGTTGTCCATGCCTCTTTTAACCCGTTGAAAGAATCCAAACATTATTGGTTAAAATCCAAAGGCACATTTTTGTGTCCCAAGAAACTTTGAACTCCTATAACAAAAGTCGAGGGTGGCATCTTTTCAATAATTTCAATCATCTCTTTATTTACCGTAGTGCCCTAACTTGAGACTTGGTGACCAAGAACAATTCCTTCTTGAACTACAAAATGGAACTTTTCCTAATGGACAAAGAGATTCACCTCTTTACTTCAAAAATTGTCAAAAGTAGTATCAAAATTGAAAAATCATCCATAAAAACTTCCATTAGGTCCTCAATAAAATCAAAAAAGATAGACACCATGCATCGTTGAAAGGTGGAAAGAGCATTATATAAGCCAAAAGGCACCCTTTGATCAGCTAGGTGAATGGGGATTTGGAAAATTCCTAAATACCCATCTAAGTAACAAAAATAAGAATGCGAGGCCAACCTCTCTAGCATTTGATTGATAAATGGTAGGGGACAATGATACTGTTGGGTGGCCTTATTTAATATTCTAAAATTTGTGCACATTTTCCAACATATGATGGTTCTTGTCGAGATTATTTCATTTCTCACATTCTTAATCACAATAATTCCTCCCTTTTTAGGTACTACTTACACCAAACTCACCCACTCACTTTCTAAGATAGAGCTGATGACACCTACATCAATTAGCTTAAGGACCTCTATTCTTACCACTTCTTTCATATTCGGGTTCAATCCCTTTGATGTTCAGTAGAGGGCTTGTACCCTTCTTCTAAAAGAATACAAAGCCTACATATGGAAGGATTTATGCCTTTAAGATCACTTATAGTATAACCAATGTCCTCTCTATGTAACCTAAAAACCCTAAGAATTTTTTCAGTTTCCATATTACTTTTGCCAACATTTATAATGTTAGGGTAATTAGAATTAAATTCAAAAAATTCATAACTGAATGACTAAGGGAGGGGTTTTAACTCCACCTTAGGTATTACCTCCATTTTTAAGGCAGTGTTGATTGATTCCACTTCAAGAACTTCTGTCTTTTGAATTTCTTGAGCAAAAATGGAACTTTCCTCCAATGTCTTGGCAAAAATTAGTGATTTCAAAATTTTCATCGACAGGCAAGACACTTATTATTAAAACAATCATTAATAGGGTCACTTGAGAAGTGTTTCACAAGGTACTATTTTAGCACCTTGTCAATCTAATCAATGTTATAACAACCACCATTAATTAGAGGAAATTTCATAGCATTAGATAAATCAAATTCAACCTTCTCACCCCCAACATTTAAAGAAAGCCTTCCATTTTTAACATCAATATCTCTCCAAAAATAGCTAGGAATGGCCTACTTAGAATAATCAGAATTGCAAAATATTCCTCAATTTCAAAGATATCAAAGTTGACCAGTATAAAAAACTTACCAACCTAGATAAGTACATACTTTAAAATACCTACTGGACATCTCACTCATCGATTGGCCAATTGTAGAGAGATGGTGGTGGGATTTAAATCTCCCATTTGCAACTTGTCACACAAAAACAATGGCATTAGACTCACACTTGCACTCAAATAACATAAACCATGATTAATGGAAATATTACCAATAATGCAAAGAATAGAAAATGGATTGAGATCTTTTAACTTCGGAGAACAATTATTTTGAGTAATAGCACTACACTCCTCTCTAAGAGAAACCATTTCATACTCCTCTAACTTTCTCTTGTTGGACAAAATCTCCTTCAAAAACTTTATATATGAGGGAATTTGAGAAATTACTTCAACAAAGGGAATGTTAATATATAAATTTTTAATATATATAAAATATTCCCAAATTTTTTTTGAAGTTTACCCTTAGCTATCCATTTAGGGAAGGGTAGGGGTGGCTTATAAGGTTTAGTTGGAACATAACTCTCAACCTTTTATTTTTTCTTATTAGTTTTCTCTTCACTTGTTATGGGGTCCTCAACATCTTTGTCTAAACTCTCATCTTTCCCCCTGGTTATCTTAGGTCCTTTTATCTCCTTCCCAATCCATAATGTGATGGCATTATCTTTATTTTTAGGATTTTGTTTTTGGGTTTCCCTAAAAATATCCTAGACGCTCTAGAAGATGAGCTATCTTGTTAGGCTACTTATGTGATTTTGTTTTCTAGAATCCTTTTATTTGTAGCTAGTGAATCTACCTTAGATGCTAGATTTTTAATAGCATCACTCATAGTATGATTCTTTTCTCGAAAGTCATAAGTTTTCCTCTTAAACTCTTCATTTTGGTATGTTTGAGTCATCACAAAATTCTCCATCAATGATTCCAAATTAGACATTAAGGTAGGAGGATATGGAGGCCTTTGGTTTTGAAAACTTGGAGAAACATAATTAGATTGAGGAACAACTTCGTTATAGCATGTCAAGGTCGTATTTATAGGGACTTCGTAATTGATTACTCTTTTTTATTATTTTAGCTATCTAGACAGTTATGAAGTTAAAATAAAGAAGTAAATAATAAAATGAATAACATATTGTAGATTCTATAACAATAGATATAAAGCCTATGATTCAACTTAGTCTCATTTTTTATATTGAAAATTGAATTAATAATATGTCATAGTATAGTTCAAAATTATTTTGAAAAATTGGTCTAATAAGATTCAATAGCCTCTTTCAAGGTCTATGAAAGTACCTAATCTAATTCACTGACTACTATGATGACTAATAAATTAGATTAAATCAATTAAACACACTGATTCAATAGTCCCTAAGAATCAAACATCTACTTTTGTTATCATTTGAGTTCCCATTTTTATATTTATTTTCGACATTCATTTCAACCTTTCAGCTATAGTTAATGTCTATATAAATTAGATTTTATCAAAATGGACTCTTAACAATAATTCCTAACATATAAAACAAAATGCATAAACCGTATGTGTGTGGGAGGCTGTAATCTTTAATTATGTGGATCTAATGGTTTGAATGGAGTTTGGGCGAGATGATAAAGTCTAGGTGATGATGATTCGATGGTTATTCGTTGATGGTGATGATGATTCGATGTTGATGAATTAATGATGAATGGGATTCAACTATGATGAGATGAATATGATGAGGTTTTGAATTTTAGTGTTGGAATGATGGTTAGATTCATGATTTAAGGTTGAGGTTAGGGTTTCGAAGAAGAGGAAATAAGGTGGTGTTTGGTTGGTATGGATGGTTAGGGTTTTGAATGAATGTTTTAGGGATTCAGTTTTGTATACCAATTTATGGTTTGGTTTAACAACTAAATATAGTAGGATTTTTATGGTAATTAGGGTAGAAAAATATTGATTAAGTTTAGTATAAAAGATATAGATTAATCTCTAATTCACACAAATGAAGAGAATAAAACTTTCAAGCCAAACTATTCACACAAATTCAGTTTGCTTGATCTTGAACTCACCCAGAATTCAATTAATGTTGATCTTATACCATATGCTCGACATTTATGAAAAATTTAATCATTCAACCACTAGCTAAAGCATATTAAAAAAGATTCCAAGCTAAAAGAGATTATGCTACTTTTATGCTAACTTTATGCTAACTTTATTCTCCTACTTTACTATTAACAAATAAAGTATCTAAATAAATTAATAGTGCTTGAAAATCCTGCCAACATCCTCTTACTGTGTGTGGTTACTCCTTCCTCACATTCCATGCATGGCCTGCACATGCACGTAAACAATTTATTGCTTGTTTGTTATGTTTCGAGCAACGTCACCATCTATTGGTCTTCAAGTTTGTGGGAGACACTTTCTAATTGAATAATAATTGGTTCCATAATTATGAAATACAATTCTTGGCAGTTTTCTCCGGCATCATTTTCCCCTATTTGATTTAAATTTGGCCTCAAATTTGCATCTCCATAGTACAGGCTAATATCTCCAACATTGAATATCTTTGACACCCCTCCATATGAATCTGGAAAATTTAGCTCATAAGCACTCTCTCCAAATTTTTGAAGTACTTCGAAAGGACAATCTGCCCTTGGCATAATCTTGTGTTTCCTTAGATTAGGAAATCTCTCCTTCCTCAAGTGTAACCATACCAAATCTCCCTATTGAAAAACATGTTGGCTTCTATGCTTATTTGCTCTTGTCTTGTACACTTCATTTGCCTTCTCGATATTATGCTTGATTTGTTGATGAAATTTTTGAATGAAATCCAATCTGTCTTGTGCATCATAAGTCTTCACTTCACCCTTCTTCAATGGCACCATATCAATCCGCACATATGGATTAGTACCATATACTATCTCAAACGAACTAGAGCTTGTTGTAGTAGAAGGACTATGATTGTAAGCAAACTCTGCATGTGCTAACTTGACATCCCAATCCTTAGCACTCTTACTCACTAATCCCTTTAGAAAATTACCTAATGTTCTATTGGTAACTTTGGTTTGTCCATCCATTTGAGGATGGTGTGATGTGCTAAATAAAATCCTCATTCCTTGCATATGCCATAAAGTCTTCTAAAAATAGTTTAGGAACTTCATATCTCTATCTAAAACAATACTTCTCAAAATTCCATGCAACCTCACGATCTCCTTAACGTATTAATCGGCAACATGAGTAAAATGATCCATTTTTTAAAATTGATCCCCTAGAAACATAATAGAATCCTTTTCTCGTTGGGTCCTAGGAAATCCCAAGATAAAATCCATACTAACACCTTCCCATGGTTAAGTAGGCACAAGTAAAGGTACATATAACTCTTTGTGAAAGAAACTCTTGCTCCTTCGACACGTAGCACACCTAGTAACCATGGCCTGTACTCCTTTTTTCATTCTCGACCAATAGAAATGTTCTTGCAGCAACTCCAAAGTCTTGTGAAATCCAAAGTGCCCTAAAATTCCTCCTTCATACACCACTTTGATTAGCAAGTCTCAAACTGAAGTGTTTGGCACACATAATTTGTTGTGCTTGAATAATAACCTATCTTGAATAATATAAGCTCCCTAACTCCCTTAATTATTACACTCTTCAAATATCAGAGCAAAATCATCATCCATGGCATATTGACTCTTCAACATCTCGAACCCCGAAAGCTTTGCATCCATCATGGTAAGTACTATAGTCCTCCTCTATAATGCATCTGCCACAACATTTTCTTTGCCAACCATATGCCTTGTAGAAAACATCAATGTCTGCAAAAAGCTTATCCACTTAACATGTCTTGGAATCTCATGATCTGAATGAATTACAAAAGTCTTGGGTCTCAAGTAATGGCTCCATGTCTCCAAACAATGCACTATAACATAGAACTCTTTATCGTAGGTTAAATAGTTGACTCTTATGACATTTAAATTCTCACTAAAGAAAGAAATTGACTTCTTTTCTTCGGAAAGTACACCCCCAACGCCTACACCTCTCTCATCACAAGGAAACCCATGGAAACTTCAAACTTCGTTGACATTAATAGGAATAGCCCACGATTGTATAGCTTTCACCTTTGCTGGATCAACTCGATTACCATCCCCACTAACAATAGAACCAAGAAAGATCACCCTTTCCATCATGAAATCACACTTCTCCATCTTACCATAGAGCTTCACCTCTCTTAGCTTATCAAATATCCTCTTCAAGTGTTGTATGTGCTCAAACTCGCTCTTGATATATACAAAGATATCATTGAGGTGGAAAAAAAAACAAAGACTCCAAGAAATGGTCTAATGACCACTGTCATCAATCTCATGAAGTAACTTGGTGCATTACATAGCCCAAATGGAATCACCAACCACTCATACAACCCGTACTTAGTCTTAAAAGCTATCTTCCACTCATCCCCTTCCCGTATCCTCATTTGATGGTAGCCTCTTCTAAGATTAATCTTCAAGAACACCTTTGCACCATTTAACTCATCTAACATGTCATCCAATTTCAGCATTGTAAATCTATAGTTGATTGTGATGTTATTGATGACTCTCAAATCAATACACATCCTCCACGTACCATCCATCTTAGGTACTAACAAAGATGGAACACTACATAGACTTATAATCTCTCGAATACAACCTGGGTCTAACAACTATTAAACTTAAATATGTAGCTCCTTAGCTTCCTCTAGATTGCATCTATATGCTAGTTTGTTTGGTAATGGAACTCCTGGCATAAGATCAATAGCATGCTCAATACCTCTCAAAGGACGTAACCCAATAGGCAACATATCCAGAAACACATCGGCATACTCTTTCAACACTTATTGCAATTTCAGATCCATATTAGTATTCTCCCCTCATTGGACCTCATTTACAACTAAGGTATAACATATCTTCTCATCTCTGATGGCTTCATTCATCTCATACTCCTTAAAGATCAACATCTCCATGCCACTCTTCTTTTTTCCTTTCCTACACTCAACATTGTCCCTCCTTTCATTCCTCAAAAGTGAATCCTCCCCATGTAGATTAGGTTTGAGCATAAACTTCTTTGGACCCTTACATACCACATACTCATTAAGGACCCCGTCATGCACAACCTTCCTATCAAATTTCCACGACCTCCCTAAAAAAATTTTACAAGCATCCACAAGCAAAAAATAACATAAAACATCATCAAAATAATTTATAATCTTAAAAGAGATAAGAGTTTGTTTGGTTACCCTTACACCTTTATCTTTGTTGAGCCATTGGAGTGAATATGGTCTTGGTTGACCCTTTGTCTCCAAACTAAGTTTTTTCACCATATTTTCACTTGAAACATTAGTGCATAAGCTACTATCAATGATGACTTCACACACTTTATCACCAATTCTACATTTGGCCTTGAAAATCTTTTCCTGTTTAGTAAGTAAAGGTTGTGGTTGTACTTGAAGCATCCTTTGTAACACGTAGCAATCCACTTGGCCTTCTTCAAAAGCATCCTCTGGGATATCACTCTCATCTTTGAGTTCTTCATCAAGGTCTTCATTCTCTTCACAAGCCTCCATATTTTCTTTCTCATTCAAAGTCAATGTCCTTTGGTTTGGACAATCCCAAGCAAAGTGGTCATATCCTCTACACTTGAAGCATTGCTTGTTCACCTTATCAACAACTTGTTCTTTGACCTTTTCTTCATGAGTGAAATTCCTAGAATGGTGTTCACTTGTGACTTGAGAAATTTGTGGCTTTGACACACCCTTGAAAGTCAAACCACATGGAGCATTGGTTGATTTGCCTGGTCGCTTAGTCCTCTTCAACTGTTTCTCAAACATGACGGCTAACTTGGCTAGGTCTTCAGACACTTCATATGATTACACCTCCACCTTCTCCTAATGATTCATATTTAAACACCCTAATAAATTATGCACACCTTTTTTCTTCTTATTCTTCGAAATTGCATATTAGAGCTAGGCTTTCAAACTCCTGAATGTATTCTTCAACTCCATGTAACCCTTACCTCAACATAGTCATTTTTATAAAATTTTCTTGCTCATATTCGCGAGGTAAAAACTTCTTCTTCAAATGTTTATTTAATTTTTCCCATTACGTAATATTCAATTTTCCTTCTCTCTCCCGTCTCCTTTTAAAATTATCGATATCCGGAACCATTTGTCATCATCAATTTCCTTATACTCAAAACTCGACTCAACAATTTGAAACCATTCAAGAAAAGATTCCGGGTCGAGATTACCTTGGAAGTCAAAAAGATCAAAGTGAATTCCCTTTTCCACATCATCATAAGTTCTCCTCAAAGTGTCATTTTCCTTTACGTAATTTCCCACACTCTCTTCTTCTTCTTCCACCCGATTTTTTGCTCTTCTCATGTTCCCTTCCTCTACTTCTTCGCTTTGTTTTTGTGGCTGCACAAGGAATCATGGGCTTTGGAATAATCTTGAAGAATCTTGAAAGAAAGATTGAATCTTGATTGCAATTCCACCAGCCTATGCTTTAATACCAAAATTGATGTGTGTGGGAGGGTGTAATCTTCAATTATGTGGATCTAATGGTTCGAATAGAGTTTGGATGACATTATAAAGGCTATTTTATGGCTATTTTGAAGATTAAAGGTTCAAAAGTGGTGAAAATAAGATGACGGAGGTTCAAATTAAGGTAGAAAAATGATTATTATGATTTGTTGATGGTGATGAACTAATGATGAATGTGATTTGAATATGATGAGATGATGTTGCTGAGGTTTCAAAAGTTAGGGTTTGGATGATGTTTATAGTTTTAGTATAGGGTCAGGGTTATGGTTCGGTTCGATGAAGGGGAAATAAGGTGTTGTTTGGTTGGTATTTATGGTTAGGGTTATGAATGAATGTTTTAAGGTTTCAGTTTTGTATACCGATTTAGGGTTTGGTTTAACCATGAAATAGAGTAGGATTTTGATGGTAATTAGGGCAGGAAAATATGGATTAATATTATTAGAAAATATATGGGTTAATCTCTAATTCAAACAGATGAAGAGATTAAAACTTTCAAGCCAAACCGTTCACACAGATTTGGTCTGCTTGAGCTTCAACTTATATAGAATTCAGTCAATGTTGATCTTCAACTTTAATTATTCACTCAATAATTATCATACATGCCATATTCTCAACATTTATGAATTATTTAACCTTTATACAACTAGAAAAAGCATATTCTAAAAGATTCCAAGCTAAAAGATATTGTGCTACTTTTATGCTAACTTTATTCTACTTTATGCTAACCTTATTCTCCTACTTTATTAATTAACTAATAAATTATCTAAATATATTAATAGCACTTGAAAATCGTGCCAAAATCCTTCTCATCCACATGGTTACTCCCTCCTTGCATGCCATGCATGCCTTGCACATGCCCGTAGACATTTAATTGCTTGTTTGTTATGTTTCGAGCAACGTAACCATCCGTTGGTCTTCAAATTTGTGGAGACACTTTCAAAAGAAATAATAATTGGTTAAATAATTATGAAATTCAATTCTTTGGCATTTTCTCCTACATCAAACCACACATATAACATATAATTTAGGTTATCAGATTTATACCAAATAGAGCCTAGTTCAATTCTAGAAAATTACTCACTCATGTTTACAATGAAATGAAGAAAATAAATATAAAAGACATGCATATTGTAGATATATTAAATAAAAAAAGAGAGAATGGATAGATCAAACTTTAGATTGAAGATAAAAATAAGCTTTCTACAGGGTTGAGATACACAGTTGACTAATATTATTTTGAAGAACAAAATTTGCATAAGAATTCAATATATATTATAAGGAGTTTTTTTTGCTTAGGAATAATGGATAAAATGAATGTCTTCTAACCCTATATTTGTCGTCCCTCTTTCCTTTTTATTTCCCCATTAATTTTGATGCTAAAGAGAGTCGAACAAATTATGGGAGAATATCGTGCGGAGTAGTAACTATTAGCAACATAGTCGTGTAAAGTTGCATTGGCTAGTCATGAACATTTTCATCTCGTGGCGAACGTGCATAAGGATGGTAGTGCTGATGCTATGCATAGTTTTGTGCCACGGTGTGATCATTTGATAGCTGCATGGCTATGCATGGCTGCATTGGAAGGTTATGATACTTTCATTCTCTCTTGATGTGATGATTAAGAGTTGCACGGCTATGCAGCTGGTTTTTTTTTGCAGTCAGTCAACTCCCATTTCTTCCTCCTCTTGATTCTTTGCTCTTCTTTTCATCTCTTTCAATTTCTTAACTTCTCCATTATCATTTGGGGTTGATTATCTTCATTCTAGACCTTCCATATGTTATTTTTTATAACTCTATGCACCACTTCCTTGGATTTGTGTGTTCATGCACATTTTTGAAAAAATAATTACCAATAGAGGAGTAGCACAAAGAAAATGCCAAACAAAATGACAAAAATGAAGGCAAAGCAGGGTAAAAGTATAGAAAATGTATCAATGACATCTTCAGCATGGAAACCAACCCCCACAGCCCCCATAGAATATGCATTTCTTTCCCACCCCCACTTTTTTCCAATACACACACATTAAGGACAATGTATTGTTTAAACCTGGGTTGATTTTCCTCAGCTTGCCACCTACTATTTTTATTGCTTTTCTTTCTTTTTATTTTTACTTGTGTTTTTCATATTTCTTTCTTCCTTCCTTATGTCTTTTCTTTTCTTTTCATTTTCTTTTTTTGGTATTCCTTTTTTTTGAAAAAATAAAAAAAATAAAAAATTGGAAATGCTAAATTAATGATGAAAATTTGATAGAATTCTCTATATAGCTTGATCACACTCTAGTGAGATCTATAGATTGCGAGCAGGTATAAAGGAAAAAGGTTTTAAAATTTTTTAAGCGTGAAGTCTTTAACTAATAAAATCTCAAACCACTTAATACATCGGTGGATTTACCCATCTAGACCGAGACATAGAAATTAGAGTTAATAGTAAAAGAAATAGTGAGACCTTGAGCCTTATATACTACACATCATTTTTACGATCTTACTGATTCTTAATTCTATGTATTCTCTCCTAATGTGTGAAAATTCAATTTACATGATTAACTTCAAGGTCGTATATAACTTATGCATGCATTAAAATGATTAAGGCATATGTTTTATTGTCTTTGCAACATTAGCCAAATTACCTACAATTTAAATTTTATTTCCTTTGCTTAACCACTTTGAGCCTAAAACTTAATTCTTCAACAAAAACCTACATTCATGTCCATATTTATCACCTTGTCCTTATCCAAAAACTAGGTTCTAATTAACTTTTGAACGTATTTGAATTTAGGAATGCCAAGGATAAGCATGAAATTTAAACAAAGCAAAGTTTGGTAGATTTTTGTGTTGATAAAAAGACTAAAATGTGGCTTCATTATTTTTTATTATCTTACTCTCTCTTTCATTTAACCAAATAACAAATGAAATATGAATGAGAGAGAGAGAGAGAAGAAGAAGAAGAAGAAGAAGAAGATGATGAAGATAAAGAAAAGAATAAAAGTGTTGAAATTAAGATGAGGGAAAATTAATCTTAAGATTACAATGGGTAGGGATGAATTGATGGTGAATGCCTTGGTTGGTATATTTTATAGTATGATGACATATTATTAATCTAAAATTATGAGAAATATTTTTATTGCCATCTGTCCTTTTATTTTTGGGCCTTTAACTACAATCCTAGACTTCTCCTACCCTTTACCCTAGCCCCGTTACACCTTTAGTAAAATCTTGTGATTTTTGTGTTACATAACATCTTTGAGCGGTGGTAAATGGGAATACATGCAACCTTATGGTTGATCAAATTTGGTGGAATGAATTTTGAGAGAAAGAAAAACACACATGAGCATAAAGTAATTACACTTACCTAAAGTGAGGAAGTATACTCCTCTATTAACTTCTAATCATGTAAGTATGAGCATCTACACAATCCTAAACCTACTCCGAGTGTCAAACTAATACTAATTTGAGAGTCAGGACTAAGGAATATTCACAACATTAAGTTCATTTTCTTACTACTAACACTTGTAATATAAGTTGAGTTAGTGATTGTTTATCTTGCTTGTGTAGTACACTCTATCACTTGAGGCTTTGATCCCATTCCCCTCTATCTATCTTTTCCTTTTTTTTTTGGAGTTTTCTTGAGGACAAGCAAAGAGTAAGTATGGGGGAGTTGATAAACTAAATCTTTTCCTTATTTTTACCTTAATTTGCATTCATTTTTGTAACTTTGTTTGGCATTTGTTTCTACTACTTCTCTGTTGGTAATTGTTTTTAGAAAATCGTGAATAAATACACAAATCCAAAGAATTGGTGCTTCGCATTAGAAAAATTCAAATGTAGAAGGCATTGATTGAAGATAATCAACCCCACATGATATTGGAGAAGTTAATAAAGTTGAAGTGCTAAAAAGAGGAGCAAAGGAATCAAGAGGATCAAGAAATGGATGTTCCATGATTGCGACACAACAAGCTACACACCCGTTAAACTCTTAATCATCAAGTTGTGAGAGAATGAAAGTTTCACAACCAACTAGTGCAACTGTGCATAGCCAGGAAACTATTGACTATACACATCATGATAGAAAACTTTTCACAGCCTTAGAACACCCTCAGCATTGCGATGCTTGTGCATATTCGGTGAGAGAAGAAAAGCTATATAGCCAGCCAATGCAGTCTCTCATGATCATGTAACTAGCAATTAATACTCCACACAATCTTCTTCCATGATGTTTTCCACTCTGATATGCATCAACATTAAAGGGGAAATAAAAAGGATGGAGGGAGGACAAATATAGGGATCAGAAGGCATTCATTTTCTCCATTATTCCTAAGCAAAAACAACTCCTTGTAATTTACTTTGATTCTTATGCAAATTTGTTTCATTAAACTAAGAATAGCAACTGTGTATCTCAATCCTATAGAAAACTTATTTTTATCTTCAATCTACAGTTTGCTCTATCCATTTTCTTTTTCATTATTTACTATAACTACAATATGCATGTCATTTATATTTATTTTCTACATTTCTTTCAAATTATGAGTTAGTAATTTCCTTTTCTAGGCTTGAACTAGGCTTTATTTGGTATCAATATGATGACTTAAATTATGTTGCATGTGTGATTCATATATGTTGTCTTGTATGTTAAGAATTATTATTAAAAGTTCGGTTTGATAAAATCTGATTTATATAGACGTTGAATATAACTGAAAGGTTGAAATCAATGTCAGAAACTAATATACAAACGGGAACTCAAATGATCACTAAAGTAGATTTTTGAATCTTAGGGACTATTACATCTGTGGTATTTAATGGATTTAATATAACTTTGTAGTCACAAAAGTAGTCAGTGAACTAGATTAGGTATGTTCCTTGATATTAAAAGAGGCTAGTGAATAACATTAGCCCGATTATTCAAAGTAATTTTACACTATAGTATGATATATTGTTACTTCATTTTTTAATACCAAAAACGAGACCAAAGTTTAATCTAAGCTTTAAGTCTATTTTTACAAAATCTACATTTTGTTAGTCATTTTATTATTTACTTCCATACTAAATCTTTGTAATGATCTAGATAGCTAAAATAATAAAAATTAGTAATCAATAGCGAAGTCCTTATGGATAACTACCTTGACATGCTACAATGAAGTCATGGGCTTGTATATGAGTAACCATCAAAAGGGAATTTCGCACCCATGTTGGGGTAGTCTGAAAATGAAGCCCACTTTTAGAGGTGTCTATAGGAGAGAGGAATAACAAGATAAGAGTGAGGTCATCCTCTCCCTCACTTGTCAAAATTAGGCCTAAAAATCTATTCAGGGAAGCAAATAAAGTGGAATAAATGATTAAAAAAAAGGTTAACATTCACTCAATAAAATATTAGAGTTGGATTATAAAATTTTAATATTTATTTAGCCAATTGGTTTGGCCAAATGAGTAGATTGTTATATTGACAAGCCGATTAGTTTTCCCAAACCAATCAATCTATTTTGTCGAACAACCCCCCTTTGTTGAAATGACAAACCAATTGAACGATTCATAACGCTAGGTAATCGGTCCACCTTTAAACTTATTTTATTCACTTTTCCAAATATTACTCAAGTTTATTTTTTACTTCAAACCTAATTATAGCTGTAAATATAAATCAAACATTATCAAATTTTATTAAACACAAAAATTTTATGTTTTGATAGATCTTATAATAATGTGGGGTATTATAGAGCCAAACTAATTGATTAGTTTTGATAGAGAATTCTAGGGTTAGGCTAAGCTATACTAATCAGCAAGTTTGCACAAATCAATCAATTGGTTTGGTTAGAAAGTAGTTTCTTTTCTTCTTTAGATCTTGGTATGATTCTAAACTTGGTATTATGCTATGACATGATTTTTTAATGATGAGGATACGTATCTAGCTATCCTATTGGGATGATTAATTGTTTCATAACTCATGTCATTATCATTATGTGCCTTGGAAGATTTTAATGGGAAAAGTCGAGTAAGCATGTTATGATACTACAAGTAAATTATCTCATCTAGATTTTTAGATTAAATTGATTAATTTAATGGTTGGATTAACATGGATAAGAATTATAGAAAGCCCATCAAATTTATTGGATGCTAATGATGGTTAAGTTGGAATGATCATATGGAAGTGTTGCTTGGTTATTATGTCGAACTTATGGGATGACATGATCTTGGAAAATAATATACTAATCACTTACAGTTGACGATGATTGAAAAGTATATGGGTCTGGATTATCTGTTCTTTGATTAGCTACTAGGGTTTAGTCTGTCTTAAGGAATTTAGGGTGCCTTTGGGTGATATCCTAGTAGATCTCGATACCTCACCTACTCTAGACACTAATAATGTAGTAAATAAAATCAATACTAAAGGCTCTAGTCATCTAAGTGGAATATGCAGCTTCAGCCAAAACATTATGTCCATTGGTTTATCCCTTGCATTGAGTGGACTTATATCCGTTAGTGTTCACATGGGTTAACCAAAATTTATGCCCTTTAGTAGTATGGTATCCATGGTATTGAGAGACAATAGGGTGGTAACCTAACCCATTTCTCAAAAATAATAATGGCTTTTAAATAAATAAAAAACCTTAAGAATTATGTGCACTTAGAAAATAGATGTAATAGCTGATTTATGTAAGTGGATTATAGAAGGGTATAGGGAGTTGCTTGAATAAATTTCTGATTGATTAGATGTTCTTATCCATGATGAGTTAATATTCATTTAATTTTGGTATCGTATGAAATCGTGATACATTCTATAACCATGATTGCATAAGTAAATATAATTTTATTAAGTGAGAATGATAAGGTGTTATACCATGATCTCTATAATTATCTTGGCCTTGCATGGTTCATGAATTTCATGAAGGAGATAAATTAATTTACTCAGTATATAGCATATTGATATGCCTGTTTACTCAATCAGCTATATATTGCAATGTGTAGAGGACCATGTATAGGCTTTTTAGTGCAGCTAGTAGTCAGCCTACCGTATGTTAGGCTTGGTGCATAAGATAATAGATATATAGATATCATTTTTTTGGTCCATTAAGGATCAAGATTTAGGTTTTTTCCTACTCATATTAATTTATAATTTATTTTGGTACTATTTGTTTACCCTCTATCTTGTATTTTAAATGTTTTAGGAACTCGTTATGCTCTCAGTTGTAAACTCTTAATTGCAGTATACTTATTATCTATTTTTTCACACTTTATTTCTTGTATTTGGTTTAGTTATATTTTTAGCCTTTTATCTAATATGGGATTGGTGGGGAATGTCCATCCTATGTTAGGTGTTGTACTAATGCCCCATTTTTTCATAATTTTTTGTTGTTATTTTTCCCTTTTGTAATATAGAAAACTAAAAAATTTGAGAGTGAAAAATGGAAGCATTAAACCATAACCCTATCTATGATAGCAATCTTGGTATTTAAGGCCCCTCAAATGAGAAAATAAGATGAAATGCATATCTCTTAGTTCCTTGGCCCTAAACAAGTATATGACCTCTTATTAGGCATCCAGAACTACTTATATAAGGTTCCTTGGGTCTTTTACTCATGGAATGGAATAAGAGATCATTTAAATGAGCATTCTAGTACTTATGTAATGACTAAGCCAAGGTACCCAATATAAATTCACAAATCACATATGATCATAATAGGCATATTAGTCATGCAAGACTAGCACATTAGTCAAACTTATGCATTAACATGCCAAGGATACACACTTTAGTCATAAAAATGATGTGGAAAATAATGGATGATTATTCTTCTACAATTTAGGACATTATATCTTGTGCTTTTAGAAGAAAATTCTTATTCCAAGATGTTGGAAATGTCAACATGATATGATTGTTTCAATGGCATCTTGATAGGTTGATCTTGATCTACTCCGAGATGAACTCAATTTAATAGAAAAATTACTTTGTTTTCTCTAAAGAGAAATCATCAACATCTCAAGAGAGCTCTCACTTGATGAAGAAGAGAAAAGAGACTCAAATGTTAGCTCTCAAATGTTGATTTTTATACACTCATTGTTATTATGAATGTATAAAGCACCATACACACATGCACACACACATGCAGGCCTAACTTACACTTTATTAACTAAGACTATCTAACCCACTTAATTAACAACGATCAATAAGAGTACACACCTATATTAAATATATAATGGCTACAGTTACAAATTACAAACATTACAAAGTATATTTTAAAATAACAAAGCCATAGAAAACCCTAAGTATGTTATACATTGGATAATCATATGCAATCAAGCTTTGTGTCTTGTATCCTTATCTTCCATGCAAATTTATTATCCTTATAATTCCATTGTCTTTTATACTAGATATTTGATTGATTGATCTTACAAACATATGTAATACCTGCAAGACTTACATACAAAAAATATTAGAAGTATTAGGATCTTCAAGAATAATTGGTACCATCTCTAAGTATGCAAAATCTTGTAGTTCACTATTAGGAGTGTGGAGTTGAGATACTCCTACATCATTCAGCGCTTGTAAAGAAGATTTTTAACTCAAATTAACATTACTATAGTAAGGAGAAAAATCACTAATATTGAAAGTCCTAGAAACTCCCCCATAGTGGCCACGTAATTCTAATTCATCAGCATTATTTCTAAATTTTCTTAAGATTTTAAATGGTCTATCAACTCTTGGCACAAGTTTTTTCAGTCCTAAAATATTTCTTTTCTTAAGTGTAACTTGCAATACACAACATTTTTGTATAATGGTTGAATGATAACTTTGTCAAATTTTGGGCATTTGACTTTATTTAATGTTACGATTTGATTTGGAACAAAGTTTTATTTCAAAATCATGGTCAAAAATAAAGTTTATTGAGTTCTGCTAACAAATCCATCAACTAGTTCCACGAACCAATCAAATAGTTTGATGTTTTAGCTAAATTCAATTCCTCAATAAAATTGATTGATTAGTTGTGGGAAACCGATTAACCAGTGGTTGAATAATCAACTGGCAGACCCAAACCCATCATTTGGTTTGTCAAGATGGTCACATTTAGAACTTAATTATTTTTGGAATATTCCCTTACACTAAATTGGAACATTACCAACCCATGTGACATTGTCCCTAAGATATGCCTAACTAATTTTATGATCCATTTAACCTAAAATATTTCCTCGATGTGATATGGAGGTCGATTAAGGAAAATGAAGAGGAGAGATGACATCTGCATTATCTTCTTCCTCCTCTCTCCTCTACATGATTCTAAGATCGAATGTCTTAATCTCTATCATACTTTTCCACTTTGACTTCCTATTACTCCATTCATGAATGCAAATTCCATCCTATTTGACCTAGTTTCTCCAATGAGACCATTTGAGCTTTAGAGAAGAGGTTAGCAAATCCTAGACAAAATTTGTCCATTTTGATCGAATTCAAATGGCTAATGGTAGGGTTTTAATTTGATCTTCAACTCTTAGTTAATCTCCATCGATTGGTTTGCTATGATTATCCGCAATCATCCCTACATTGCACCTTTTTTTTTAGAAAATGATTTATCCTAAGTCTTATATTCCCTCTCTTTCTCCACACTACAAGCCTTGTCAATCTACTTTCCTACACTCTTCTTATCCTATCTGTATCTCTTTTTTGTTATGATCCTCAATAAAGGTAGATTTAGATGATGGGAAAATTTTAAGTAGTTTAGTTAGCCTTTGTCCTCATTTCATCTCAAGTGATATGTTCATATTCTCTTCGGTTTTGAAGATTCCAAATTTGATAAGATTTTGGTATAATGTTTGAATTTAAGATTTTTGTTTAAGGTTTTCAAAGCTGAGATTTTACCACAATTGGAATTTCTATTTTAAGAAGATTTTGCCTACATCAAGTAAGTGATCTTTCCTCTAAAATGTTTAGTAAGTATTCTTACATGATAGAAGTTATCTCTTGTTGATTGGTGTATGTTGGCAAAAAGAAATGCAATTTTACGTATGATTTACATGCTTAAATGACATCATTTGAATAAAAAGCATGAAAATGGGTAAAAGTAGGCTATGATGATCTCATGTCGAGGAATGCATCCTAATTTAGTTGGAAATATGTTGGTTGAAGCTGCAATTTGGGGTTGTATTGGGAACACCGATCGACTAGTTCCTAGAACATTCAATAGGTGTACCCAACCTGTCGACTGGTATGCCTGTAAAAACCTTGGTCTTACTCTCTACTTAAACCCATTGACTGGTTTGCTAAAACTGATTGACTGGTTTATGGACATTTGACTTGTTTGCTCAAACTGGTCAACTAATTTGAGGGAAACATGGTCTTTTTGGGTCCTATCAAGTAACTCTTTAACCAAAAGAGATGTACTATATAGTGTAACCTATTGACTAATTGGGCCAAATCGATCGATTTGTTCAACTGGTTTGCTTAGTTCACTCCATTTTAGCTCGGTTATGCTTTGAGATTATGATTGGTACTATACTATAGTTATTAACAGGATAAAATATAAATTTTATCATTTACTGTTGTCCTTATTACAAGTTCAATATGGATCATGGGTTATGGTATACCTTATAATTAATGAAATGACTAAATGGGCATTTCACTTATAATAAGTGAGGATATTCAGAGAAGTCTAATGAAAAACTATGATTAGGCTGGAGTTAAATATAAAGGTGGATAAAAATAATATTGGCCAAGGATAAATGGAAAACCCATGTGGTTGGGAAATATAGAAAGGAAAGGATTAATATGGACTAACATGAAAAGTTGACTTGCTTGCTTTGTATATACCTTGTATGATCACCCACCCTTATGAATAAAATACTAATCATGTAAAGTGAAAGAAATTCAATTAGAATATAGGTATTAGTTACCTGATCCATGATTAGCTATTGTGGGTTAGCCTGCCTTCGAGCATCTTTAGTGCCTTTGGGCTTTGCCTTTGAGTAGGATCCTAAGAGGTCCCCGTGCCTTACCTACTCTAGACACTGATGATGTACTAGCAGGTATTCATAATCAAGGTTCTTGTTAACTTGGCGGTTGACTTAGATTAGACTTATATCCATATTAGTTAGCTTTGGCCAATACTTATGTCCATTCTTGTTATTGGCTTAAGCCTTAAACTATTTCCACTTGGTGATTGGCTTTGGCATGGACTTTATGTCCCTTATTGGATAAGCTTCCATGGTATGTGAGACCATGGAGTGGTGTACAATCCATCATTCAATGATAATAAAATATGGATGGTAAATATTGATTGAAATTATGAACAATGACAAAGTGAATGGTAAATGCTTGGTTGAGAAATAGAAGTAATGGTATGATTGACCAAAACGAATGAAGCTAGCTTATGCACTTAAATAATTTGTTATGGAATGGATCATTGATTGAGTGATTGGCTTATCATTTACATAGATAAATGAATGGCATATCCTAAATGAATTGGATAATTGGAAATAACCGAAGGAGTTGCTTGGATACTCCTTATTATTACTTATGTAAGTGTTGTGTTAAAACGTTGTGAGTTTAAGCATGATGTATTCTACTATGCTAGAGTTATATATGATGGCATGTTCTATGCATTCTTAGCTTTATATGTGGCATTATTATGATGCATGTTGCATATTATATTCATGTATGATAAAATAGTATATTCGTGTATGTTAAGGGAACAACTTGGCTTACTCAGTATGTACCATACTAATGTGCCCATTTTCTTGGTCACGTACTCATTCCCATGAGCAGAAGATCATATGGTGGTCTTTGGGGATGGCCAATAAAGGGCCTACCTCAGTCGGGTTGGTACTTGAGAGCAAGGACGTCAAGAAGGATTTGATGGGGTACTAGATGGATAATGGTCTTCATTTGGGTATCATGCCCAAGCTTATGTTTTTTTAGCCTTATACTTCATTCACATGTATATTATAATGATTTGATCTAAACTCATTAGGATCCTCTAATATACATACTCTTCAATGTTTTTTGCACTCAATTTTTTAAAGTATTTGAATGGTTTAGCCTTGTATCTAATACAAGGTAGGTATCAGACGTCTATCCTATTTCAGGTACGGTTGTAACACCCTATTTTTCCTAGGTTTTTTCTGCTTTTGCAAAATGTTTTAACAAAATTTTTTGGTAGTGAAAAATAATGGTATTACATAACCATACCAAATCTCCTACTGAAAACACTTGTTGAATTCAATTATTATTTTCTTGAGTTTGGTATTTTGCATTAGATTTCTCAATGTTGTTTTCAATTTGCTCATACATTTTTTTAACAGAAGCCAATGCTTTCTTTGGTATCATATTTCTTAACATCACCATTTATTAATGACAACATATCAATAGGTAAATAAGGATTAACCTAATAGAATACTTCAAATGGACTTGAATGAGTTGAACTAGAAGGACTCATATTATCAGCAAATTTACATGTGCGAATTTTATATCCCAAACTTTAGTATTTTTATTGACTAATCTTCATGGTAAAGTTCCTAAGGTTTTATTAATCACTTTCGTTTGACCATCCATTTTTGGATGATGAGATGTAGTAAACAACAACTTAGTACCTTACATATGCCAAAGTGTCTTCCAAAAGTAGATCAAAATTTTCACACTTCTATTTGACACTATACTTTTGGGAAAACCATGTAACCTTACTATCTCTTTAAAATATAAATCTACTACATGATTTAAATCATTGTTTTATTATAAGGTGTGAAATGTGTCATTTTAGAAAACCTATTTACTACAAATAGAATAAAATCCTTCCACTACAAAATAACTGAATTTTGCCAATAGGTCTTATCTGTTGGTAAAAGCCATGTTTCTGTTGGCAAAAGTTTTTACCAACAGAAATTTTTCTGTGACAAATCTGTGGGTAAAAACTCTCTACTTAAGCGTTTTACCCACAGATACATATGATCTGTTGGTATTAGTTGCTTATGCCCACAGATATTTATCTGTTGGCAAAATTTATAACCACAATTATATCTGTGAGTAAAAGTATTAACCACAAAATGATATCTGTGACTAAAATATTGTCCACAAAGCAATATCTGTGACTACAAGTATTGTCCACAAAACAATATCTGTGACTAAAACTATTACCTACAAAAGAAAATCTGTGACTAAAAGTAGTATCCACAAAATTATATCAATTGCTAAAATTATATAGATATATATATATATTATCTGTTAGTAAAACGACAATAATGTCCATAATACCTGTTGTAGCAATATTTACTAAAACAATAACTTATCCTTATATAAAATATAGTACACCATACATAATCATTGTTCGTTAGTTTAACTATCAAAACGATAATAGCCTTATAGGTATAATATATATACAATTTGTAACCTATACTAACATATAAGACATCTTCATTAACATATCAAACACCATCCTATTTAGCATCTCCAATGACTTCGGCGTCTTCAATATTTTCTTTGATAATTATCAAGATGTATTCGCTGAAAAAATATGCATGTAACTTAATTAGATTAATATAAATTCGCCTAGGATAAGAATGAAAGAATAAATAATAGTAACCAGAGTAACTAAACACACAAACAACAGCAATACTAATAACACAAACAATGAGTAATGGCCCAAACTAGTGGCAAGACTAACCTCACATACAACTTTGCTAGAAATAAAAGGTTAGCTAATTCAGGAAAACTTTTCAAAGATGAATTCAATAATATTTCAGACACATGAAAACGCACAAAGCATGAGAAGCATGATAAGGCAAGAAATACAAATCAAAACTTTTATCGAAATTATTTTTTTTACCCATAAAAGTGAACATTCAGATGGTGCTAAAAAATTCACTCAAGGTAACTCAAAATTAGATAGCCATTAATGAGTACATATAAAGAAGATCAACCACTCTAGAATCACATGCATTCATAAGAGAGGAGGGCTGTAATTTGTTGTGGAGCAAATAGTTTTTTCTTCCCTAAATTTCCTCATATGAAAATGATAGTTTCTGTAGTTCACTACTGTAAGGGAAATAGTCAAAATGACACCTCCAAAAAATATGCTCAGAAAACATACCAGCTCCACACATCCCTAGTACTTCCATTCTTTACTTCCCTCCACCTTCCAACCAAGATATTACCTACTAGTTTCCTAGTTAATAAGACATCCTACCCATCTATCTCAAAATTATTGCGAAGGATTGGTTAAACAAAAATTTTGTTGAGGTTTCTCCATAGTCCAGCACCTAAGGAAGTATTGGTAGTTGGTGCTGGTAGATACATGACCAAGTTCATAGGTGACTATGTAGAAGACATTCTCTTTGTAGCCAGTTGAGCGCCTTCTTGGAGAGAAAGGGAAGTTATAATTTAGTGAAGGCTGGAAATAACCCCCTAAAAAGATTGATTTATTGAGTCTCATATGATAGTACTATGAAATTTAATCTTCTAGGGAGAAAAATAGACATTTTGTGCTGCCTGTCAGAACCCAAGTTTAGAAGGTAAGGCACAGACAATAGATGGTCATCATCCTCCAGACTGAACAAAGAACAAAACTCTTGCCACAAATAGATTTATCACACTATATATATATATATATAATATATCCAAAAATAAAAATTAATAATTAAAAAAATAAAGAAAATGGATTTTTCCCACTTCAAACTAGAAGAGCATGAAATACAAGACAGAGTTATATGATTCTGCATAAAAATCAGCAAGAAAGCCAAAGAAGTAAGATATAATGGAACTAGAGCATGAAAGGAAATATGTGCATGTTCAAAATGACAAACATATAAAGACACCTGAAATTGCAAGGGTTAGGACACCATCTCCAATGACCATGCTAGTACCAAACAAAACCAAAAGTAGCAGAACAGTTCGCAGCTTCTTGTGCTTATCCAGAAATCTCTTCAATGAAGAATTGGCCGGAGCTGGTGTTGAATGACCATATCTATAGGTAGAGAGTTCTTCGTGTGCTGCTTGTTGATTTGGTATCATACTAAACCTTGCATGATGGAAAACTAGAGAATAGAGCACAAATGGTCCACCTAGAAAGGGAGAAACATTGATCAAACCTTAAGGACAAAGCTACAACATGGCACAAACACAACAATGGGCAACTTAATATTCATCTTCACCGTTATCATCAACACTTAAGACGATGAATATATATTTGATCAGAGGGATTAATGTTAGATTCCAAAATATCAAAGAAAATATGCCAGATATGGCTACCTCATCGTGATGGTTATCCAACTGTCCACGAAATGTGCTCTTATAGACATAGAGTGGCAAAGTACTCAAGTCTCCGTAAATAACACCAACACTTTGATATGCTAACACTAGATTCCTGGAAAGGTTCAGAAATGAAATTAAACATATTCTATTACAAAATGTATAATCAATTGAATAAAATAACTCAATTATTCAATTCAATTTAAATCGGCAAGGATTTGACCTAAAAATCAAATTCCGAATAATTTCGCACAATTTTCTTAAATTGACAATTCCAATACGAAATTAAGTATGTTTTAAAGTATAATGCATAATCAAATTATCCCAAATAGCTTAATCGATCGAATCCAACATATCCGGACATAACCGGGTCAATAATCACAAATTCGAGAAATCAACATATATCATATAATTAGCATATCGAATTCAATCATACAATACATATATACTTAATTAAATAACTAATTTAGCTTATTTAAAGCCCATTCTTTCATAATCAATCAAAACAAAAAATTAGGGTTTCCATAAATTATACCAAATGAAATCAGCCAAATCAATGCAAGTAAAGGGCGGCGAAGCTTCGCCGGTGGGAGAGGAGCAGTCGCCGGTTACTAACTGACGCTAGAGCTGTCAGGCCGGTGGCACGTCGCTAGTGCCTTCCTGCCTTGTTGCTGCGCCGCTTCTGCCCTTCCACTACTGTTGTTCCGCTACTACTGCTCCCCTGATGTTGTTGTGTGCGACAACTGGGAGTTGTAGCGGCACGGTAGAGCGGCGGCGAGGTGGTGTGTGACGGTGGCTCGATCCTTACCTGCAGGCAGCTAACCACAGGAACCAGGGGGAGGCGTCGAGACTCAGAACAAATATGTCGAAACTCAAATAGGAAAGGGTGTGGCGGGGAGAAGCTGGATGTGTTAAGACGAACTTTTTTTTTTCTTTTTCAAATATTTGAAAGAATTTATGTCAAAAATATAATTTTAAATTTATTAAATTTAATCAAATTTAATATTTTATAATGTATTATTAAGATAATATTAATCATAATTTATAATAAAATAATAATAATTATTAAAAATAATTAATGATGGAAAATAAATACAAATATGAATAATATAAATATTAATCATAATTTCCAACAATTAATAATAATATTTTTTATTAAAATAATAATAATAATAATAATAATGTCCTAAAATTATTATTCTTAGTAATAATTAATAAAGAATTATATTAATAAGAATAAAATGAATCATTATTTTAAATAAATTAATAATAGTATCTAATAATTACTAATATATTATTAATAATGTGAATGATTATTGATATTATTTATTATTGTTACGATAATATAGATTTGAATGATAATTGGTAGTATTTAATAATAAATTAATTACTATTATTTATAATGACTAATTACTATTATTAATAGTAAGTGGTAGTAGATATAATATATATTATTTTATTATAATTGTTAAAAGACACCATTATGAACAATATTAATATAAAAATTAGAAATAAAATAATAATTAATAATAATATATGTAAACTATTATTTATAATAATGACTAATGACTTAATTATTATTATTATTATTATATTATATTAAAAATAATAGAATTAATCATTATTAAAATTATATAAAAATAAATATTATTGTTGAATTTCATAAACACTAATACCAACAGATGTAAAAGTGGGTATTAGTTCTGTTGGTATAATGCTACTAATAACAACACATATAAGTGATGGTAAAAGATCTGTTGGCATAACATATTAATACCAATAGATAAAAAATTTCTGTGGGAAAAACTACATTATTGCCCACAGAAAATTATCTGTTGGCTTTAGTTACTTTTACTAACAGAAAAAGTATCTGTGCCTAAGTTTCTATAGGCAAAAGTCAATTATTTTGTAGTGTTTCCTCTTTCTTCCCTTGGTAAACCTTAGATAAAGCCCATACTAACACTCTCCCATTGTTGACGAGGAACTGGTAATGCAAACCTTTCTGGAAGAAACTTTTTTATCATCTCAAAATTTTTTTTAACAAATCTACTAATTTTATCATTCGTGCCTAGTAGAAATTTTCTTGTAATATTTCAATTATTTTATAATTATATAAACACCAAAATGGTGAGTTGTACCCTCCTCATGTACTTCCTTACCAAATAAATCACATACACTTAAATAAATAAGCACAACATATTAATATTGATAAGAAAGTCATGTTGTAGCACAAACTTACCATAACTCCTATTCTTTTTAATTGCATTATAAATTCCAAACAAAAAATTCTTCATTATTTTTCATATAATTCCTTCAACATTTCAAAACCTAATAATTTAGCATCCAAAATGACAAGTAATATATATCTCCTAGATAAGACATTTGCTATGACATTTGTCTTGCCACTGAAATGTTTAACATAAAACATGAAAGATTGTAAGAAACTAACCCATTTTGTATGTTTTTTTTACCCATGCAAACATTTTAAACTTTCATGGTCTAAATGTAAAACAAATATCTTAGGTCTCAAATAATGGCTCTATATTTCTAAACTTCTTATAATGGCATAAAATTCTTTACCATATGAGAAATACTTCAATTTTACCCCATTTAAATTTTGACTAAAGAATATAATATCCCATTTTTCTTGTGAGAGTACAACTCCTATCCCTACCTAACTAGCATCACATGTAAGGTTAAATAATTAATCAAATTTAGGTATTAGTCAATCTTCAATAGATTGAATCTTTATGGGATCCATTTTTATACCTTCACTACTTATAATATATCTAAGGAAAAATTTGCTTGAAAGCATAAACTCACATTTTTTCATTACCCCATAGATTTTAGCTTCTTTTGGCTTATCGAACAACCTCCTTAAGTGAATAAGATGATCATGCTTATTTTTACTTTACACATGTATATCATCTAAATATTCCACAATGAAGCTACAAATAAAAGGTCAAATAACTTCAGTCATTAATCCCATAAATGAACTAAGAGCATTATACAAACAAAAAGGGACCAAAGTCCATTCATAAAGACCCTATGTTTCTCCAGGAAATAGGTTCCAAATTCTTCAAAGGGGAAATGAGGAGGAGATCGTGGGGGATGAAGGGTGCTTGGGTGGTGTTTCGTTGCTTGATCTAGGTCCCTCATGTTAGCTTGTTGGAATGTGAGATGAATAAATGATCCATTCAAGCAGAAGGAAGTGTGAGAATGGATAAAGAAGTGTGGTTGTTCTCTTGTTGGTCTAGTAGAAACCCAGGTTAAGGTGGGTAAATCGAAGGTGGTGGCATCTCAGATTGTAAGGAGTTGGTGCTTTTTAAATAATTATCACTCCCATGGTAATGGGAGAATTTGGGTCCTTTGGGATCCAAATGTGTGGATGGTGTTTCTTTTGGGATTTACTAACCAATGTATTTTATGTAATGTTTTTGGAGCTAGTGGGAGCATGTCTTTTGTGGCTGGATTTATTCATGTTTTTAATACGGGGGTTTCTAGGAAACCCCTTTGGAGTTGGCTTTGTAACCAGCCAAGACCACATACTCCATGGGTTTTATTGGGAGATTTTAATGTGGTCTTAAAATTGGAGGAAAAAGTTGGGGGTGGCCCTTCTTATGTACAGGATTCTTTAGATTTTCTAAAGTGTGTGCATGAGTTTGGGCTTGTGGATATAAAGGGGTATGGTAATTTTCTTACATGGTTTAATAAGAGGAGGGGGGACGATGCTGTGGCATGCAAGCTTGATCGTGTGTTAATCAATATTTCCTGGTTGTCTTCTTTCACACATTCTTATGCGGTGTTTCATGGGCTAGGTATTTCTGATTATTTCCCTGTCATTATTCACTTGTTGTCTTATAGTTCTGTTAGAAAACCTTTCAGGTTTAATAATTTTTGGGCTGAGGATAAGGATTTTCTTGGTATTGCTTCTTCTCATTAGTGGTGTATACCTTTGGGTAATCGTCTCATTGATATTCACCGAAAGTTGCAAAACTTAAAGCCATCTTTGAAAGATCTCAACAAGGCTAAATATGGTTCTATTAGTTTGAAGGTGTCAGAGGCACGTAATACATTGCATGCAGCTCAGAATGCTTTGCTCAAAGACCCAGGAAGAGATACTATGAGGTAGGCTTTATGGGGTTCTGAAGATGAGTTGGAGAGGTTGGCTCATATTGAAGAGATATTTTTGAAGCAGAAAACAAAGGTCAAGTGGATCAAGGTGGGGGACTCTAACCAGAAATATTTTTTTGCTCATGTTAAGGGAAACCAAAACAGGAATGTTGTCACGAGGATTGAGCTTGATGATGGCTCTGTTCTCACGGAACCTTCCTAGATAAAATCTGCGTTTGAGATGTTTTTAAGAATCTTCTTAGCACCTCAGTGCCTACTATAGGTGTTATTGAGCAGGAGGTGGTGGATCTTGGGGGTGCTCTTTTAGATGCACATAGGCGGCAACTCCTGACCCCAGTCTCACATGCTGAAGTGAAAGATGCATTTTTTTCTATAGGAGATAATAAGGCTCCTAGGGTGGATGGGTTCTCTTTAGTTTTTTTTAAGAAAGCTTGGGGTGTGATTGGCGAAGAGATTGTCGAAGCGGTTGCTGATTCTTTTTCTTCTACGGTGGTTCCCCATCTTATTAATGTTACTACCCTCACAATTATTCCGAAAAAAGTGAATGCATCCAAAGTTAGTGAGTATCGCCTGATATCATGTTCTGGGGTGCTTTACAAGATAATGTCTAAAGGAATCATAGCTAGGTTTTGATCCATTATGCCTTTGCTCATTGATCAAGCTCAGTCGGGTTTTGTCAAAGGAAGGTGTATAGGTGAAAACATTCTTCTTGCTTCCAAAATGGTTAGGAAATATTCTCACAAGCATATTTCTCTGAGATGTATGTTGAAGCTTGATATTCGGAAGGCCTATGATTCTGTTAATTGGTTATTTTTGCAAAAGGTCCTTTATGCTTACGATTTTCCTCTTCATGTGGTAAATCTTATTCTTTATTGTGTTATTTCAGCCTCTTACTCTTTATCTTTAAATGGGGAGCTTTCTTCTCCTTTTCGTTGTAGGCAGGGCCTTAGGCAAGGTGATCTACTTTCTCCTTTTTTATTTGTGCTTGTGGTTGATTATTTCTCTAGAATGTTTAAGCGGTTATGGAGTGATCAAGATTTTCGTGGTCATCATAAGCGCAAGAGGCTTCAAATTATCAATCTTGCTTCACTGATGATTTACTTCTTTTCTATCGAGGGGAGTTTAAATCAGTTACAAAGCTTATGGAGGTGATGGGTGATTACTCGGCAAGGTCAGGTCTCGTCATTCACCCTAAAAAATGCTGTATTTATTTTTGGGGTGTGGATGCGAGGACTAAGGCCCAAATCCTATAGGCACTTCAATTTTCTTAAGGAAGTTTTCCTTTTTCTTACCTGGGAGTTCCTCTCTCCTCTGCTCGTTTAACGAAAGCTTAGATGCAGGATTTGATTCATAACGTTGCGAGAAGGCTTTTTTCTTGGCATTCTTATCTGCTTTCCTATGCTGGTAGGGCTCAGGTCCTTCACTTTGTGATCTTTAACATGCAGATGTATTGGTGTCAGGTTTTTATCCTACCTTTGAAGTTGATTCATCAATTGGAGAGCATGTGTAGGAATTTTTTATGGACTGGAAAGGTTGATACCTCCAGGAAAGCCTTAATAGCGTGGCGGGTGGTGTGTACCCCAAAAAAAGAAGGAGGTTTAGGGCTTATTCATCTCTCAATATGGAATCGAGCGGCCTTGGGGAAAGTCCTTTGGAATATTTGTAACAAGAAAGACTCTTTGTGGGTTAAATGGGTCTATGCCATCTATATTAGGTCTGGAAGTGTGTGGAACTTTTCTATGGACCTTTTATGTTTATGGCCTCTTAAACAAGTTCTTATTCTTCGCTCTACTTTTGCCCCTTATTTTCTTCATGGGGCTCACCCAATGATGGATAATGAGGGTTCCTATAGCATTAGCAAGGCTTATAATGTGTTGCGTTATCGAAGGGAAAGGGTTTGGTGGTACCCTTTAGTATGGTGTTCTATCACTGCTCCTAAGAATAAGTTTATTATGTGGCTTGCTATTCATGAGAGATTGCTTACCAAGGTGAGATTACAGAATTTGGGTCTTTTAGATGATCCAACATGTGTTCTATGTGCTGAAAATAAAGATGAATCTATACAAAATCTGTTCATAGAATGTGCTTTTAGTTCGGGGATATGGAGTAAGATAAGAATGGCGTTTCATCATCGTGATACTATCTGCTCTTGGGATGAAGAGATTAAAGTTTTGGCATGTTCTACAAGACAACCCAAGGAGAAGAAGGCTATATTACTTGCTACCTTTGTCACCTTTATTACTTTAATTTGGTATGAACGTAATTCAAGAATCTTTCGTAGTTCAGCCCACACTCCTAGCTGTTTGCTACGTGACATTAGTTTTATTATAGCTAGTAGATGTTTGCATTTGGATCGTAAAAGCAACTTTCAACGATGGAAGCATTGTATTGACAGTCTCGTCATGTAATGAGTTGGTTGTACTCTTAGCCTTTCGGTTGTTCTATTTATAAATTTTCTCTTTACTCATAAAAAAAAGACCATATGTTTTTTTTAAACACGGTCTTCCATTCATCCCCTTCTCTTATTCTCATTTGATGGTGCCCACTCTTTAGAACAATTTTAGAGAATACATACGATCCACATAATTAATGAAACATGAGAACTAATCTTGGCAAAGGAAATCAATATTTGATAGTACTATTGTTTATGACTCTAGAGTTAATACACATGTGCCATTTACCATCTTTCTTAGGAACAAGTAATTTAAGCACACAATATGGACTCATGCATTCACTCAAATATAAATTTTCCATGATTTATTGTATTTACCTCTCTATTTCCATAGCCTCTTTGAGATTACATTGATATGAAGGTTTATTAGGTAAAGACACACTAATAATTAAGTCTATAGCATGCTCTATTCCTTTTTTCAGGTGGTAATTGACGTAGTAAGCCATAAGGAAACACATCATGATACTCATTAATAAGATTATTTAATCTAGGATTGTTTCTATTTTTCTCCCGTTGTAGGTACTTACATATAATCATAGCATAGCAACTACCTTTTTTTTAATACAATCTATCATAGCCTTCTTGTGTAAATATAAACTCTTTTTATTCTCGACTATGGTTTTATATCACACTTAGAAGGTTCAATTTTTTGTTTTTTCTAGTCCTTTTCAACTAGATATTCATTAGTAATACCATTATGAATAGAAATTATATCATATTATCTTAGTCTACCAAATAAGAGTCCACATGCATCCATTGGAAAAACATCACATAGCACATCATCATGATAATTACCTATTCAAAATGATATTAGGGTTTATTTGGTTACCTTAACTCCTTTATCCTTGTTTAACCATTAAAGAGAATAAGGATTTGGATTTGGTTTTGTCTTCAATGTTAAATCCTTCACCATCCTCTCATTAGCCACATTTGTGCAAGACCTAGTATCAATGATGACAAAATGTAGCCTACACTCTTCATTTAGTTTTGAATATCTATTCAACTTGGTTGCATTTCTCACTAGCTTTGCCTTGAAGTACTCTTTGCAATTCATAAAAAGCATTCTCCTCGTCCTCTAACTCACTAGGAAACTCTTCACTAGGCTCCAATTCAGGGTCTTCATCACAAGTTTCCATAGCTTCAATCTCTTAAATGGACAACACTCTTTAATTAGGACATTTACGAGAAAAGTGTCCATATCATTAGCATTTAAAACATTGTCTTGTAGATACCTCATTAACCATGTTCTTGTCATTATTTTCTCAACATTTGTAGAGTTTGAAGATGCATTCCATAGTTTGTACTTTGATTACTTCAGTAGTACTCTATAAAATAGTACTTTCCTTAACATGAAGCTTAGTGGAAATGACTTGATTTTCAAATCTCAAAGATGGTTTAATCATATCATCAAGAGAATCATATTCACAAGTTTCAACTTTGTCTTGAATCTTCATGTTAAGGCCACCTATAAATCTTGCACATGTTCGCTCCTTTTTCTCATAGATGTCACATATAAGTGTTAATCTTTCAAAATCGCTAACATATTCTTCTACACTTAGATTTCCTTGTCTAAGAGTATTCAAACTAATATAATTATATTGCTCATAATATTTAGGTAAACATTTCTTCCTTAAATGTTTCTTAATTTTATACCAATATTTAATTTTTAATTTTCTTTCTCTTTCCCTAGTCCTTTTTCCAATTATCATACTATAAGCTAGCAAACTTAATAAACTTAATAGTAACTAGTTTACATTTTTGTTCATCATGATAACCCTCACAATCAAATATAGCCTCTACCTCATGTAACCACTCAAGAAATAAATCAACATCAAGTTTACCATCAAAATCTTGAAGATCCAATTTATTACCTTTATATTCACTTTGATGATTCCTTGGTTTATTATTATAGAACTTTCGGTTGCTTCAACTCCCTTTTAACTCTTCATCATGGTCTACACATTATTTTATGTATCTTCCTCTTGCTAGATTAGTTGGTTTTATAACAATTCCTATTCAAAATCCATAGAACATTCGTTCTTGAATATTTATAAACTGACTCTTTCTCAGCAAATTGAGATTCCCTTCTTTGTAATTGTGTTTGAATTACACGAATTTACCTACTTTGAGCATTGGTTGAATCTATATTGGTTGGGAGCTTTTGGATTGCCCCAAACACAGATTGAAAGTTTGGTTATCCTTCCATTACTTCAACTCACTAGCACACTTAATAACAAGTTTTAAATGCTTAGGATTTTATTTAGGAAACCTGAATCAAAAAATTATCGCCCTTCTATCGTTGGTCGGTTCTTGCAAGAATTTTGTTTCCTATTAATCAAGCACATAATAATAAATCACATATACTAAAATCATAATGGAATTATCACATTTTACACCATTCTTGCTAAGTTCTTAAAGTAGAATTCATTATAGTTATATTTATACCACTCGATAGACTATGAACTATCATGCACATTTTTATGTTTCTTTGTGTAATATGACCAAGGTAAAAATAATGCACTAATCTACACTCATACTAAGTTGATATCTCACCTTTATAATTTACCAAACCAGTAACTACAGATGACTCCAGAGTTGAGATTGGAAACACAGACCCAACACATTCCTAAATCAACTAAGTGGCCCTACAAAAGAAATATATACACGGTCAATTACAATATGGATATTGAGCACCACACATTAATATTCAACAAAAATACTATCCTACTCATGTAAGAATTTATGGGAAATGAATACTATCAAACCAAATAGAACACACACAACATACAAACATGATTTACTTCATATATCTTTGATAAAAATTTCATGCTACTAGTTTCCTTTATCGATTCTTTTTTTACGAAATTATTCAAGATTCCTATATTATGTTGTTTAAAAATTTCACATGTTACCTGAGAGAACTCAAATAAGTTCAAGATTCAAATAAAATAAACTAGTATTGAAGAAAATAAACAAGAAATATCATGAATCGTTACTAAAGAACCAATGATGATGTATTGTTGATATCGAACTTGATGATGAAATTTTCTTCCAAGTGATGTCAAACCAAGACTAGATCTAATAAAAAATTTAATATGTAAGATAATGGATTATTAATCTTCTATAATGTATGATATTATGAAGTAGGTAGAAAATTATGGTTCTAAGATGTTGGAAATTTTAACTTGGTATGATGGTTTCGATGACACCTTTATAAGTTGATCTTGATCTACTCCAAGATCAACTCAGTTTAACAGATAAATCACTTAGTTTTCTCTAAAGAACAATCTTCAACATCTTACGAAAGCTCTAACTTAATGAAGAAGAGAAAATAAACTCCAAACTTTGCTCTCAAATGTTGATTTTTATTTAGTTGTTATTATGAATATATAAGGCACCATACACACACACACACTAATGTAGGCGCAGCTTACACTTCATTAACCAAGACCATCTAACAACCTAATTAACAAAGATCAAGTAGAATGCACCTCTATATTACATGTTTAATTGCTACAATTACAAATTACAAGCATTACAAAGTATACAATAATATAAAAAAAGCTACACAAAACCCTAAGTATGTACTACATTGAGTAATCATATGTAATCAAGCTTTTTGTCTTGTAGCCTTATCTTCCATCTAAATTTGTAATCCTTGAAATGCCATTGTATTATACACTATATATCTTTTATGGATGTATCTTGCAAAAAATTGTAATGCTTGCAAGTGTTGCTAAACAAAATGTTAGATGTACTTGGATGTTTAAGAACAAATGACATCATCTTAAAGTATCCTAACTCTTTTTCTTCAATATTAGAAGTGTGAGATTGAGATGCTTCTACATAAAAAATGTTCATCATGCTACACTTAAAAAATCACCAGAGCATTGAATCTATCATTTTTTATAATAGGCATGTAATCATGAGGGATCACATATGTCACAAAACTTTAAGAACCACATGCATCGTTAGAATCTTAGTGAATAGTATAAGGCATGTTAGATAACACAAAAGAACACTAAAGGCTATTCATAATATCATAAGGAATTATCCCAATTATTATCCTGATATAATGGGACCAAACAATTAAAGTCTGTATAAGTATTTATTATAATTTCAAAAAATGTTAAGTGAGCTCTTAAGTTCTTCATCATTGGACTCACCCTTGATAGCACACTAATAATAATAGTTATCTAATGTGTGTGGGATGACAGAATTCTCTAATTGACATTATTATGGCTTGATTATGTTGGAAATAATTAGAATAAGATTTGATAATGAGGGATAGATGATCAGAACATTCGAATAGGGTGAACCAAAGATGAAGATATTTCAAACAATGTAATTATGATTCAGTGATGATGACTAACAAATGGTGATGGCTGGAATGTGTTGTGATAATTAAGAAGAGGATTCAAAATTTATGTGTTTTTTATGATGATTCTTTGAATGTTCGGATTTGGATGGAAGATTATGTCGTGGCGTAGGGTTAGGGTTAGCATCGAATGGAAGGGTTAAGGTTATGTTTGGTTTGAATTACGAAATTAGGGTTTCAAATGATGAAACCGACTTATGGATTCAACTAGCTCCAAATTAGGGTGATAGGTGGATGATAATGATGGCTGGAAAAATATGGATAATGGAGAGAATAAAGGATAGGACTTAATCTGTAATTCATACAAACAAAGAGATTAAGATTTTCTAGCTATATCATTCACACATATTCGATTAACTTGATTTGATCTCACACAGAATTAAACTTTGTATTCTACTTCAATTTTGATCATTAATTACTTCATAATCATTACTTTCAATGGTTTATATAGCCAACCTACCATTTAACTAAAAAGCATAATTTAAAAAGATAGCAAACTAAAAGATATTCTGCTACTTTATGCTAGTTTATGCTAAATTTATACTCACTTTATGCTGTAGCTAATATCCAACCCTACTACTTAATTAATTATTTAGCTAAATTAATAATTCCAAAGATCTAAGCTGCAAATATTTTCCCCATGCACGTGGCCATGCATTCCATATATGCCATACGCATACACGTACACACTTAGTAGTTTATTTGGTACGTTTCTAGAAATATAACCATCTGTTTATTTTCAAATTTGTTGGAGATACTTTCCAAATGAAGAATAATTGGTTCCATAATTATAAAACCCAATTCTCGAGTGTTTTCTCCTACATCATTATCAGGTAAGCATATGAAAGTAACCATAATCATCTACCACTTTTACTCATAAGCTAAGAACGTCAAAGCAAACCGTTGTTCGGTATCCTCATCCTTAAGAGTTACACCCTCTAAGTACACCTATAGGTTGAAGTAGAGCGGTAGAGGTACCAGAACCAACATGGGTTTCATTTCTTGGAGGCAAGCCATAATCCATTAGCAACCCCCAGTTAACTACTTTGAGAGTTCATGATACATAGTGTTGGCTGAATTTTCTTATCCTTTAAGAGATCACTATCTTATTATAGTAAGATTACAAGCCATGCAAAACCATAAAGGTTTCATAATTTTCAACCATTCCCTTTTAATAGAATTGAGTTGAAAACTATTTTTTCATAGCCATTTAAAGGAAAATGAAAACCAACCCACGATATCTAAGTATGCGTAGTCATCATTTGGTTCCTATTTATTATCCTTTATCATTCAGTAACCAATTTCTAGATAAAACCTATTTCTAGGGCTCAACCTATGGTTAATTAAGTTAACATCCAATTAACATAGAAAAAATCCTAAATAATCCATAAGAAAAAGGTTTTTACCTAAAAAATCAATGAAAATATTTGGAGAGCCATAGGCATCAATATATAGAGAGTATAGTGGTCTCTCGACCAAACAAGAATATCAGTCGACTAGCTGGATAACACAATCCCTTAACCAATATAGCATAAAAGTAAATCTATCAAGAATCAAAAGACATCCTAAAGACAAGCACAATTAATAAACTAAAATGGCACATCACTCAATGAGGTCACTAGGGACACATTAACCGAGATGTCATATCATCTAAATAATAGTGTAACTATAATACCCAAAACTTTCATCATATTTTTTTTTAGTGTTGAGCATTTTATTCAAAACTAATTCTTAAACCATAACCTCATTATTTTATTATTAATCTTTGACCTGTAACCCAAACAATTTTTTGAATATTTGTTTCTTGTTATTTTACCCTTTCCCTCCTTATTAAAATATTCTAAACATGTCTTTTTTTAACGGGCACCCTAATATATCTAAACTAAACCTAAAACTAAATAAATTAATTCCTATCCTACCCCTGTCACCCCCAACCTCACATAACCCCTTCTTCTACCCTATTTTCCCTTCACCAAACACTTTATATGTTTTTTGCATTACTCACACATGGCCATCACCATCACCATCAGTCCATCACCTTAACTCTCTACTAAGCCATACTTCAACACCATTCCTCAACGTATGCATTTACATACATGCATAAAAACAAATTCACCACCTCTTCCATCATTATCTAAAAAACCCCTAGTGCCTACTCCCTTTCTCGACCTTATTTGGGTTTCAAATAAACCAACAGCAACACTGAACGCCACTCACTATCTACCTCCAACCACCAACATTTTCATTGCTCACACATTGTTATCCTATACCATTTTCCAGACCTATGTCTTTCCTTTTCCTCCTCTTCACCCTAGTTTACTTATTTATTTTTCACACAACTATGCCCCAATTACATTCCCTAACCAGTTGCCATACTTATGTACACAACCGTGTGCCATCACCACATGCAAAATCATGCGCTTGTCGTATACCCCGACCGTGAGTGCTCCTTCTTGCTTGCACAACCCACCTCTAAGTGTTTAGCTGCTTGTGCCTTACTTTTTTCTCACCAGCCACCATAGCCTCACTCCTTCCTCTTCTCCTTGTAGCCTATAACCAACTCTAGTTGTATCATTTCCTCTAACACCGGTCCCCTTTGCATAACCCTATAGACAATGGAAAATTTTTCCTTTTCTCTCCCTTTGCTATGGTATCCTTTATCATATGTCCCCCTCACTTTGGCACCCCCAACCACATCTCCATCCCAGCACCAACACCTTTCCTTGTACCCATAGCCTCCTACACCACCTCCCCTACACAACTGAGCTAACAATCTTCTCCTTTACTCCTTACCACCACCATCCAACCATGGCCTATCAATCTACCACCTAATTTTACCCATTCAAACCTCACTTCGTCCAATTGCGCATCCAATTGATCTAACAACACCACCTAAAATCATCCTTCCACCCTACCTTTTCTCCTCTTCTCCCTACATTACACTAGTTGCCCTCACCACAATTATAGCTAACCACATAAAAAATCCTCTCTCGTGCACCTAAATCACACTACATATGTAAGATGAGGAATTTATACAAAGCTTGGTACCCATTTTTAATATTAAGGGTCTTTTGGTAATTTTGGTTAATAAATATTTTATGATATGTATTAATATAGTTAATGTTGTATTATTTCTAAGTGCAAAGTGTGATTAGCAAAGCATAAATAATTTCTCTAGGTGTAATACCTAAATTTTTTAGGGTCTTTAATGTTTACTAATATATGCATTTGATGGTTATCTATGTGTTTTTTATCTTTTTTTTTTAGGTGTGTTTAGGATCACTGTTAGTTGAGCTTGGTTTGGATTTTGGAAGCTAATTGGTTTTATCAAAAAACCATTCAAATTGTTTGAGGTACCAAACAATTAGTTTGTTCATTCATTGGATTTTGAAACCTGAAGAACCCATCAAATAGTTTGAGGTATTGGTTTACTAATTAAACTCAACCAATTGTTCTTCTAACTCAATTTTCACTATCATTCTTTCCCCAAAACTTTTCCAGCCTCATGATTATCTTTGAAGATATTTATTTATGATTTTTACATAGCTTAGGAGTATTCCAAACCTATTTAATAAATTATCAATGGATTCATGAAGAAGCAATTCAAGAGAACTCGCATTTATGACCTCGGCTCATTTGTCTTCTTTTCTTTTTTTTTTCTCTCTTTTGTGAGATTCCTAAGTGGATTATTTGCTCCTACAACCTTTATATATTACTAAACTTTGATTACCTTCCTTTTTTCTCTTTATTCATTTCTTCTATTTATGATTTTTCAGGCACATTACCTAGAACACTAATTTTCAATAATTGAGCTCAAAGGCAGAAATACTAGCTTTGAACCTTCAAAACAAAATTATTGAATATTGGATTTGAGATTTTCTTGGATTCATACTTTATACAATCTCTTACCTTTTTTCTTGGTTTAAACCCTCAGGAATTTGAACCTAAATGCTTCATTTTCTCCCTTCATCCCCAAACTCCAAACTACTCTATTTTATTCATACTTGTTTTCCACATTTCCTATCCTTGACTCTTTTTTTTATGATCTTCATTTATTCTTCTAATTCTTTTTCTAGCTCCTTATTGTTTTGATATTAGTCAAGACGAGGATAGATTTGGGAAAGGAGTGCCATTTAGCATTCATCTCTAGTGTTATTTGTTTTATCCTTTAGAAGGTGGGCGTTCTTAGATTTCCTCTCTCCAATTTTACCAAATCTACTTTTTATGTAGTTAAAGATTTTAATGAGTTTTAATCTAGCTTTCTTTAAAGGTGTTTTCATGTAGGAAAGGTTTTTTATTTTCAATGAAATTTGTTCTCTTTGGTGCATTTCTTAGCTTATTTAAGGTAAACCATTGTCTTCCCTATTTTATGGAAAATGGCATAAGTGAGTAAAGTTTTATGATGTGATTCAGTAAGAAGTATGAGTTGTAATTATAAGAATTTTTAGAGTAGGAAGATGTTCAAATAATGGAAGAGTTAGTAGCAAGCTTAATTTGAAATCTCGTATGCATAAGCCTCAAAAATATTATTTTAGGTTTTGTAATATATGTGATATTCTGAGAATCTCGGATAGGTAAGCACGTGTACTAAGATGCATAGATTATTTTCATGAAGCTATAGCAAGAATAGAATGTGATACATGTTGATGTGTCTGGGAGGGTGCCATTCTCAATTATATGGAATTAAGGTTTGTATGGAGTGTAGATAACATGATAAAGGCTCAATGAGTTTGAACTCACACAGAATTCATTCAATATTGATCTTCAACTTCAATTTAATTCAGTCTAATACAATATTCTGAACATTCATGCATAATATAACCTTTCTAACACTAGTTAAAGCAAATTTCAAGAGATTCCAAGCTAAAAAAATAAAGTGCTACCTTTATGATAACTTTATGCTACTTTATGCTACCTTTATGCTAAATTTATTATCCTACTTTATTACTTAATTAATAAATACGCTAAATTACTCCATAATTCTCAAAAATCCTTCCAATATAATCCTTATGCACATGGTCACTCCCTTCTTATGTGTCATGCATGCGATGCACATGCATGTAGAGACTTAGCTATTAGTTGCTTTTTTGTTACGTTTCAAGCAACGTAACCATCCGTTAGTCTTCAAATTTGCACAAAACACTTTTCAAATGAAGAATAATTGATTCCATAATTATGAAAGATAATTTTTGAGTTTTTACTCATGCATCATTCTCCCCTTGTTGAGTTCAAATTTGCATCACCTTAATAAGGGCTACTAACTTCAACGTTAAATGTCCTTGATACCTCACCATATGAATCTCTCAAATCAATCTCATAAGAACTTTCTTAAAACTTTCCAAGTACTTTGAAAGGAAAATCTTCCCTTGGCATAATATTGTATTTCCTTAGATTAGGAAGTCTCTCCTTCCTCAAGTGTAACCATACCAAATCTCTAAGTTGAAGAACATGTAGGCTCCTATGCTTGTTTGCTCTTATCTTATACACTTCATTTGCCTTCTCAATATTGTTCTTGATTTGTTGATGAAGTTTTTGAAAGAACTCCACTCACTCTTGTGCATCATAACTCTTCACTTCAACCTTCTTCAATAGCACTATATCAATTAGAATATATGGATAAGTACCATAAACTATCTCTAATGGACTAGAGCTTGTTGTAGTAGAAGGACTTTGATTGTAAGCAAACTCCCCATGTACTAACTTGACATCCCAATCCTTAGCACTCTTACTCACCAATCCCCTTAGCAAAGTACCCAAAGTTCTATTAGTAACTTCAGTTTGTCCATCCATTTGAGGATGATGTGACGTGTTAAATAGAAGCTTCATTCATAGCATATGCCATAAAGTTTTCTAAAAATAGCTTAGGAACTTCACATCTCTATCTAAAATAATACTTCTCAGAATTCCATGCAACCTCATGATCTCCTTGAAGTATAAATCCACAATATGGGCAACATCATCGGTCTTGTGACACAGAATTAAATGAGCCATCTTGGAAAATCAATCCACTACGACCATAATAGAATCCTTGCCTCGTTGTGTCCTTGGTAATCCTAAAATAAAATCTATACCAACACCTTCCCATGGTTTAGAAGGCATATGTAAAGGTACATATAACCCTTTTTGAAGGAAACTCTTGCCCCTTTGCCATGTAGCACACCTAGTAACCATGGCTTGTACTCCCCTTTGCATTTTTAGCCAATAGAAAAGTTCTTGCAGCAACTCTAAAGTCCTTTGAACTCCAAAGTGTCCTGTAATTCCTCCTTCATGAACCTCTTTGATTAATAAGTCTCAAACTGAAGTCATCGATACACACAATTTGTTGTGCTTGAATAAGAACCCATCTTGAATAACATAAGCTCCAGAACTTCCTTGTTTCTTTCACTCTTCAAAAATCATAGCAAAATCATCATCCATGGCATATTGACTCTTCAAAATCTCCAACCCTAAAAGCTTTGCATCCATCATCATAAGTACCATGGTCCTCCTCGATAATAAATCTGCCAAGACATTTTCTTTATCATCCACATGTCTTGTAGAGAACACAAATGTCTATAAGAAGCTTATCCACTTATCATGTCTTGGACTCACCTTTTTTTGACCATGTAAATATTTCAAATCTTCAAAATCCTTTATTTCTTGATCATTCCACTGAAACTCTCCATTCATCATCAGTCGTGTGATAGATGTTTCAATGGTAGAGTATTATTTGATGAACCTCCTATAGAATGAGGCCAACCCATGGAAAATTAGAACTTATTGGACATTAGTAAGAAGAGACCACGATTGTATAGCTTCCACCTTTTATGGATCAACTCGTATACCATCCCCACTCATAATATGACCAAGAAAGGTCACCCTTTTCCATCATAAAATCACACTTATCCATCTTACCATAGAGCCTCACTTTTCTAAGCTTATTAAATATCCTATTCAAGCATTGTATGTGATCGAACTCACTCTTATTATATACCAAGATATCATCGTGGTAAAGAACCACAAAGACTCCAAGGAATGGTCTAAGTACCACCATCATCGACCTCATGAAAGAACTTGGTGCATTACATAGCTGGCATCACCAACCACTCATATAACCCGTAATTAATCTTAAAAGATGTCTTCCATACATCCCCTTCCCTTATTCTCATTTGATGATAAGTGCTTCTACAATCAATCTTTGATAACACCTTCACACCATGCAGCTCATCTAACATGCCATCCAATCTTGGCATGGAAAACATGTACTTGATTGTGATGTTGTTGATGGCTATTAAATTAATACACATCCTCCATGAAATGTCCTTGTTAGGTACTAACAAAGCTGGAACACAGCATGAACTCATACTTTTTCGAATATTACCACAGTCTAACAACTCTTGCACTTGTTTCTATAGCTCCTTAGCCTCCTCCTAATAGCATCTATAAGCTGGTTTTTATTGTAATAGAACTCTTGGTATAAGATCAATAGCATGCTCTATACCCCTTAAAGGAGGTAGCCCACTTGTTAACCCTTCCGGAAAAACTCTTTCAATACTTCTTGTAATTTTAGATCCATATTAGCATTCTCCCCTTGTTGGATGTCTTATACCACTAAGACATGGCATATCTTCTCATTTTTTAAGGCTTCATTCATCTCACACTCCTTAATGATCAACAACTCCATATTACTCTTCTTTGGTTTTTTCCTTTTCACTCCTCAAAACCAATTCCTCCCCATCTAGATTAGGTTTGAGCCTAAACATCTTTTGAACCTTACATACCATATACTCATTGAGGACCCCATCATGCATAACCTTCCTATAAAATTTCCATTGATTCCCTAAAAAATGTAACAAGCATCGATAGGTAAAATATCGCATAAAATATCATCAACATAATTTCCAAAAATAAAAGAAATAAGAGTTTGTTTTGTTACCCTTAAACCTTTATCTTTGTTGAGCCATTGGAGTGAATATGGTCTTGGATGACCCTTGGTCTCCAAACTGAGCTTGTTCACCATCTTCTTCCTAGAAACATTAGTGCATGAGCCACTATCAATGTTCACACACTTTAACACCAATTTTGCATTTGGCCTTGAAACCTTTCTCGCATTGAGTAAGTAAATGTTGTTGTTGTACCTAGAGCACCCTTTGCAACACGTAGCAATCCACTTGGTCTTCTACAAAAGAATCCTTTGAGCTATCACTTTCTTCTCTTAGGTATTCATCAAGGCCTTCATTATCTTCATAAGCCTCCATATTTGCTATCTCTTTCAAAGTGAATTACCTTTGGTTTGGATAATGCCAAGCAAAGTAGACATAACCTATACACTTGAAGCATTGCTTGTTAACCTTATCAACCACTTTACCTTTTCCCTTTTATTCATGAGTGAAATTCCTAGCATGTTCTTAACTAGCAACTTGAGAAATAGGTGGCTTCAACACATCATTGAAAGTCGAACGATATGGAGCATTAGTTGACTTGTGTAGGGGCTTTGTCATCTTCAATTGTTTCTCGAACTTGATGGCTAACTTGCCAAGGTCGTCAAACACTTCATACAGGTACACCTTGACCTTCTCCCAAAGATTCATATTTAAACCTCTATGAATCGTGCACACCTTTGTTCTTCTCATTCATAGACATCACATAATAGAGCTAGCCTTTTGAACCCCTGAATATATTTTTTAACTCTAAGTAACCCTTGCCTCAATGTTGTCATTTTTATAAAATACTCTTGCTTGTATTCTTGAGACACAAACTTCTTCTTTAAATGTTTCTTTCATTTTCCCCATGACCTAATCTTTGATTTTTGTCTCTCCCTTCTCCTTTTTAAATCATCAAACCACACTCTAATAAAATTTTTAAACTTTCATATCATTATTCCCACCATTTCTCGTCATTAATTTCCTTACACTCAAAAATAAACTTAACAATTTGCAACAATTCAAGAAAAGACTCTAAGTCAAGATTACCTTTAAAATTGGGAAGATCAAAGTGGATTCCCTTTTCCATATCATCCTAAGTTTTCCTCAAAGTGTAACGTACCCTTACATAATTTCCTACCCTCTCTTCTTCTTTTTCCACCCAATTTTGTGCTCCTCTCATATGCCCTTCCTCTACTTGTTCCCTTTGGTTTTGTGGTTGCACATGGGATTCATGAGCTTGGGAAGCTTCTATTCTTCCCACATGTAATTTGACCTCCTTGATTTTTTCCATCAAGGTCTTGAGAAAATATCTAAAGTATTCTCTTTGCTTCTCCATCCTTCTTCTTATCAACCAATTACTACTCATCCAAATAAGCCCTTAATAGCACTGCCTCCTTGGTACTATCTTGATGAGTTCTTAGAGATTCTTGAAGATACGACACTTTCTTGAACATTGATTGAATCTTCAATGGAGTTAGATAATATGATAAAATCTCGGTGATGGTGAACTAAGAGACTAAAGCTTCTAAGGTTTTGTAATAAAGATTATAGTAGTTTGAGTATGATAGAAGAGTGATGTTGATGATTCAGTGATGATGGGTTAACAAAGATGATGGCTCGAATGGAACATACTAATTCACCTATGCATTCAATGATGGATTGAAAATAATGTTGAGCTTCAAAATTTTGGGTTATGATGTAGATTAGAAACGTTGTTTAGGGCTAGGGTTAGTGTTTGGTTCAAAAAGAGGGAAATAAGGTAGCGTTTGGTTGGTATGGATAGTTTAGGGTTTTGAAGGGATGGTTTAGGGCTACAGGTTTGTATATCGATTTAGGGATATTTTTTTCACCACAAATTAGAGTACGATTTGGATGTTAATTATGGTAGGAATATATGGATCAAGAATAGTAGAAAATATATAGATTAATCTCTAATTCATATAGAGGAAGAGATTAAAACTTTCAAGCCAAACCATTCACAGAAATTCGATATACTTGAATTTGAACTCATGTAGAATTCATTCATTGTTGATCTTCAACTTTAGTTCAATTCAATCTAATGCCATATGTTCGGCATTCATGCATAATATAACCTTTCTAGCACTAACTAAAGCATATTTCAAAAGATTCCAAGCTAAAAGATATTATGCTACCTTTATGGAGCTTTATGCTATCTTTCTCTCCTAATTTATTACTTAATTAATAAATTAGCTAAATTAATCTAAAATGCTTGGAAATCCTACCAATATACTTCCAATACACGTGGTCACACCCTTCTTGCATGTCAAGCATGCCATGCACATGCACATAGACACTTAGTTGTTTGTTTGTTACGTTTCGAGCAACATAACTATCCATTGGTCTTTAACTTTGTGAGAGACACTTTTCAAATGAATAATAATTGGTTTCATAATTATGAAAGTTAATCCCTGAGTGTTTTCTCCTGTATCACATGTTATTTTCTAATTCTTAGTAAGTTTATAAAGTTTAAGCATTATTATGTTGAGATTCTGAGCATAATTTTTGTATTTCATATGTCGATTAATGAATATTATTTGTTATAAACCTTCAATTCCCTAAGATTGATGCTTGGATTGATTGAGTAAATATTATGGAATTTAATTGTGTCCTTGTTTTTTTGTTGGGGCTATTTTCACCCTAACCTATCAACTAGTTTGGCAGAGCCATCCACTAGTCAGCCTATGACATTAATGGTTATGATGTTGGGTTCAACCCATCATTTGGTTTAACCAAACCCATATACTAGTTCCTAGAACCCCAAGTTGTTGGGTTATCTAATCTACTAGCTTGTCTATGACCCTAGTGGTCTTAGCTTTCGGTTAGAAACATTAATTAGTTTAACCAAACTTATTAATAGGATTTTAGAATAGTCAACCCGTGAGGTTAACCAATCAACTAGTTCAGCACCACTAGAAAGGTTGGTAGCACCCTTGACAATCAATTGGTACATGAAACCAATTGACTAGTCAATGTGACCCATCAACTTATTTTGGAAACCCATTGACTATTCTCAGCTAATTTTTTCTTTTCTTGCTTATTTCTTCTCGAATATGATATTTTAAGTTTTCTCATTCTTAGATAATGATAGAAGATGCTAATAGATAGGAATTTACCTAGAGTTTTGAAGATTAAATGTTGGAATAAAGTTAGTTAGGAAAAACTTTATATTATGGCCAATGTTGACCTTAAATTAGCATTTGGTCATTTCTCTTAACCATAAGATGATTAGATGATTAGATGGATAAAAATGGATTCTTTTTATGATAAGTACTCACGTAAAGAAAAAATATTATGGATAATAGAACTCTTTTGACCTCAACCATGGTCTTAAAATGTAAAACCTTGTATGTTAAATGACTTAGCAAGAATAGAAGCAAATAGCATGGATATATACAGTTACCTTTAGTTGACCTTACCTATAAATAGTTACTTTTATTCAGTTGTTGAAATAAATGGATAAATAATTATGAGTTAGGGCTGAATTTAGTTGACCTCTAATTGGACCTTCATCTTTGGCCTTAGGGATTAAATTGGAACATCTTTTAATGAATGGTAAGACTACACTTAGAAAAATGAATTATGGCTTTAACCTTAGTGCTAGGTTTGGATATAGATTTGAATTGTGACCAAAAGAGATTATATAGAAATCAAATATTGGCCTAGACTATTATGGATGATACTAACATTTTATAATTCCACCCCTTTAAATGATTAATCGTGTAATGGAATAATCACTTGAAAATAACCTAAATAGGAGCACTTGATTATGTGAGAACTTTATATAGGTGCATTGAATTAAAATGGTTGGTTAATTGGTGTGATATTATTTATGGGCCTTTATGTGATATGAAATCCTAATCTAATAAGATATTAATCACGTAAAGTTGAACAACCATCATTATAGGTCTTTATTATGAGATAATTAACTAGCTAATAGGGATTAGTCTACTTTTGAGGGTTTTACCTTCGGATTCCTTTAGGAATGATCCTTATTGATCCTAGGATCCTCATTGATCCTAGTGCCTTTCCTACTAAAGACACTAGTTATATACTAGGGGGTACTCATACTAAAGGGTTTGGTCGCCATAAGATGGTTATTTGCCATGAGCCAGAACTTATGTCCACCAAGTTACTTTGGCATATTTTGGGACTTTATGTCCATTTATTTGTTTTAGTTCCATGTTATAGAGAGACCATGGGGAATAATCTGACCTATTGCTCAATAACATTAGGTAAATAATTCTATAACTACTAATTTCTCAATAAGTCGGGGTAAATGATTTTATGACCAATTATTGCTCAATAACCTAGGGTAAATAATTCTATGACCACCTATTACTCAATAACTTAGGGTAAATAATTCTATGACCTCCTATTACTCAATAATTTGGGGTAAAAGAGTTATATGCTCACCTATTGCTCAATAATTTGTAAAGGAAATTCTATATTCACCTAAAGCAAAATAATAACCGATATGAAACCTAAGAAATATTAGTTAGCCTTATTCTATTTAAGCATGATATTAATATAGTTATTTTTGTAATATAAGATTTATTTTACCCTATAAGTACTTAAAGAGCTCATGCCTCAATTAAGAATGAATATGTTGTGTAACTCACATTTACATTTCTTAATTTCTTTGATAATCATATTTTTCCCTAGAATGCCCTATTGTGGTACCCTTTTGTATTTTTGGCATGTTTCCATGAATGATCACATGATCTATTAGTATCGTAATCATGATCCACCTATTGTAAAATTCATGATTGGATAGTCATGTATTACACTCTAAGTTATGCTCTAAACACTTATGTGTTGATAGTCTAATTAATCTATGTTCCTTAATAAAGTAGTATGTGTTTTATAATCTATTTAATCTTATATGTTGGTATGATAATGATTAATCATGTTTCCATGGGTCTATATATATCTTATATGACATGGGTGATTGTACGTGAATGACATAGTTGGAAAATTGCATGTACATTTTAGTAGGCCGTACCATGAGCATGTTGTGTGGGTCTTGCTTGTACTAAGATCTACATGATAGTGGTAGATAGTTTTGCTCACTATATATACATTATGAAGGGGTTGTTCATGCAATCTTATGCTCAACCCCATGAGCAAATAGTTCATTGTAGGTTTCTTAAGCATAATTAGTGAGTCGTTCATCCTCCTCTAACGATATTTGGGTTTTTAAGGGTACGCACTTCCAGAGGATTTTCTCTATGTTCCTTGACTGAACAAGGTGTATCTCATATAAAATTGATTTATTTCTATTAGCATCTTCATCTAATACATCTTGTGTAGATTTAAGGCTTATATAGCCATGGGTTATAAACCTTCATTTTGCCATCTCTAAATGTTTTCTTACTCACTCTAGTTTTTATGTGTGATCAATTAGTTGGATACTTAAACTTATGTCTAATATTAGGTTAACGGTAAGGTGTTTACCTTGTGTTAGATACGGTTGTAGCACACCATTTTTCAAATGTTTGACTTTTCTTTTTGCTTCTGCAATATTTTAAGATAATTTTTAGTAGTGAAAAATGTGGGTATTATACTATGTTACTGGTAAATTATGCTTTTGCTAGATTTCTAGTAGCTCTTATACTTTATTAAAATGTTAACAATAGCCTAAAAACATATTAGGATTTTGTGTATGAAATATTTAAAGCATAATTTTTACCCTATAATTATGTGCTTATTTCTATCAATAGGGAAATAAAAAAGGGAGCATGTTATCATATAAAAAGTACTTCAAATACAAGTGTATGGATAAAATAATTTTTAAGAATATATATGACGTGTATGTAAAAAATGATAAGTAGAGCATGCTTAAATAAATTTTTGGTATAATTATTATTATTGTCTACCCTAGGAGAAATTTGGTTATTTTATGTGCACTGTGTTAATTATCCTAACAACCATGTTCAATATGTATATGTTATTATTGAGCATCAAAATTTGTCAATTTGGATGAAATAAAAGTGCATGCTAGGGTTTTATGTACAAAATCATGAACAAGGGGAAAATGGTCATTTTGTATATCTAGTAATTTAATTATAGGATAATTTATTTAGTTATGGTACGTTAGTCTATAATATCTCATCGCTCCTTTAAATTGTATTTAGAATTATGTCAAAATAAAATAAATAAGTTTTAGTTTTGAAATGAACTTGAAATTCCAAGAAAATGTGAATTTCAACTATACTGATTTATTGGTTTACATAAGCAATCGACTGGTGCACTGAAAAAACTAACATTCTTCTTCTTGACAAGCCAATCGACTGAATTACCCAAAACCAATCGAATAGTTATCCTATGATTTTAGATCCATTTCTGATTTTGAATTTAATTTCTCTTGAATTCTTATGAGTACAATTATACTAATAAGCATTTTTTAGTGGTCTAGGATTATTTTCACATTATTTATTCCATTACATAATTTTAATTTTCCCAAAAGGCACTTTTCAAGAAAGCATTACCTTTTATCTTCTTCTCGCCTCTCCCTCTTCCTTTGGGTAGCTGAGGCTATGAGATTAACTTTTTGCACCATCCCCTGACTTACCAACCCACTACCATGATCATTTCTTATTGTACTCAACCCCCACCACCCTATCAAGTCACCCCTTACTTCTTGACTTGCCCACACTCAACCTCACCAGTCTCATCCCCCTTTCTCTAGATAATGTCAACCTAGCCATACCTCTATACATCTCATTCCTACTCAATAATCTTTCCTCACTAGTGTTCTACCTCTCTTCTCCCTTATCTCTATGGAAAATTTCTTCAAGTGTTGATCATCCTTCCATTTTCCATCTTCTTCTCTTTGTTAAGAAAAACATAGGTTGTCTGTGATTTTCTTCCTTTCTTATTGAAACATTGTGCTCATTTCCCATCTTATAATCTTGGTTTTAGTTCTCTCATACTTTTCTTAATTAAGGAAGAATTAAGGTTGAGAAAATTTTAAAGATATCAGCTCTTTTCTTAACACTCTATTTTTTAGACAAAGGTGGTGTTTTTTGTAGTTCTTATTCTCATTTTTCTTAGATTTTATTAAACTTTTGAAAGAGTATTTTAATTGTTTTAATTTTTATTCTATTAGGAATTGAAGTAATGCTAGCTAAGCCAACCTGTAGGAGTTTTGCGCTGGAAGGATTGCTTTAAGATAAGGAATTATTATCTTTCACATAACAAGGTTTCTATGGTATATTGGGGTTCCATGTGTTTTGTGCTTATATATGTATCATCTAATTGTGTTCCATGGTCTAAGAATGTGGTATAAATCTTCTCAAGTTAGTGTTGTTCAAATTCCATAATTTAAGCATAAAATTTGTCATTTGAGAAGAATTGTTTTGGATTTCTTGGTCAAGAGATTGGTCAATTGGTTTGATAAACCAATCACTAGTTTTGATGAATAGTCAATCTATTAGTCAAATCCATAAATTGATGTACTTGTAGTCTAAAATGATTTTCCTTCTTCTTAGACCCACTAAATGGTTAAACCAAACCACTCAACTAATTACTATGAACAGTTGATCGGTTGGTTAAACCTATCGACTAGCTCTTCTATAGGCCAAAATGGGCCTATTTCTGCTAAAACCTATTGACTAATTGGACCAAACTAATCACCCGGTTCCCATGAACAGTTAATTATTGAGGTCAATCAGTCGACTAGTTCTCTAGTATTTTTTGGTTAAGGTTTGGTATGACCAGACTAGTCAACTAGTCTAAGGGAATGATCGACTAATCCAATTGAAAGTCGATTTGTTTGTAATAAATTATTTTGTTTCTTTTGGGCCATTTTTACTGATACCTCAATGTATTCACAACATTTTAATTCTGATTTCAACTATGATTGACTTGAACAAAAATCATCATGATGGTATTTGAGGCTTGAATTTGGTTAAGTTTGGTGTCATCTCGGGGAATTTTATGCCTTGTGTTGTGTTTGGTGTTAGCCCTTAGGAACACCCAGTGTGATTAAATGATGAAATTTAATTAAGTTTGGTGTTATCACTTAGAAATATCTAATTTTGTTTTGTGTGGCTTTTTGTTGTGATATGTAATACCACTTGAAAATATAAATTAATGGTTTCTTAAGTCAGTGTTACTCATACTAATGAAGTAGACGTCAAGTATGGAGCAGATGGCCAATGCTTACATTTGGGACATGGCTTAAGATGGGAACAAATTTCCAACCAGCTATTAATGCTCAAACTAAGCGTACTAGTCAGAAATTGGAGGATATGTTTTAGGCTTTCATTCTTGTGTTTTAGGATAGTTAGGAGGATCACCTTAATTTGCTAGAGTTCTCTTACAACAACAGTCATCATGTAAGTATAAGGATGGCACCTTTTTAGGTACTTTATGGATGTAAGTGTCAAAGTCCCATATGCTAGAATAAATCTAGTGAGATAGTTATGTTAGGACTAGAGGTGCTAGAGGATAGTGCCAGGTAGATCAAGATGATTCAAGATCGATCGAAGGCAACCTAGGATAGGTAGAAAAGTTGTGCAGATCTACAGAGGAGAGCAGATGAGTTTGAGGTAAGGTATAAAGTCCTTCTAAGGATTTCACAGACCAAGGGAGTCATGTGTTTTTGTCACAAGGGAAATCTTAGTCCGAGGTTCATTGAGTAGTACGAGACTTTAGATCAGGTTGGAGAGTTTTTTAACCATATTACCTTATCAATGGAACTTTTGAGCATGCATAATAATTTCCACATCTCCTAGTTAAGGAGGTACGTGTAGGATCTGTGACACATCATTTAGCTAGAGACGATTGAGCTCAATGAGACATTAACATATGAGGAGTGTTCATTGAGGATCCTAGATTTCAAGACTTAGGACAAGTTTTTGAAGGTCATTCCACTCGTGAAGTTCATTTGGTCACAACATGGGGAAGAGGAGGCCACTTGGGAGTCTGAGGAGGAGATCAACATGATGTATCTAGAGTTGTTTGCGTTGCATGGGTAACGCCGCCTCCTTTTTAAGGGGGTAGTACCCTTTTTTTATGCATTAACCCCTAGTTATTCTAATGTTTTGTTTGATGGCTTAGGATTACTTATGTTTTGAGCTTACAACAATGCATTTCATTTGTGGAATTTGGGGACAAATCTCTTTTAAGGGGTTATAGTTGTAATACCCCATCCAAAAATCCTTTAAATTGTATTCAGAATTATCTTAATATAAAAGAAATGATTTTGTATTCTGAAATGGGCTAAAAATTCTAATAAGAATGTGACCTTCAGGTCTAGTGATCGACTAGTTTATACAACCGATCAATTGGTGCATTAGGGAAATTTATATTTTTTTCCTGTATAAACCAATCAACTAGTTTGTCAGAATCGATCGACTGGTTTACTTGAGAATTCAAATCCATTTCTAAATTTGATTTGAATCTCTCTATAATAATTATAAAAACTTCTTATTTGACTTTAGTTATGCTAATAACTATGTTTTAGTGCTCTTGTATTATTTTTACTTTAATTAAATCACTCCATAATTTTAATAAGTGAAATTTCCCTAAAAATCCACTTTTAGAGGTAAGCCTCCCTTTTCTCTCTCCCTCATCTCTCCCTTTCTCCTCTAGTAGATAAAGCTATGATTTTTTACTTTGTGCATCCATCCCTAACTTGCCAACCCACTATCAATTCCATCTCTGATAGCACTCAACCCCCGACCATCACTCCATCAAACTAGCTAATGCATAATGCTAAACATATAACATTAAGCAAAGTAATTAGTGTTGAAGGTGGTGGTGGCCTTCAATAAAAATGAAAAAACCAAGGGAAAGGGGATGATTAGAAATATGGAAGAATGGACTTGAATTTGAGAACTAGAAATTCAAGGATTTGCATCAACTAACTAAGGTTACCACCCTTAGAATAAATCATGTAAGATTTTGTAATGCTAAACACTTTCTTCACATACAAGATGTCAAAAAAAAGAGGGGATTTTTCTATTCAAAGAGATTTTCACTCCTTACAGACCTTACTATTCTTTTAACTTAGGAAGGGGGTTGTTGTCGACCAAGTTACAAGGGCTAACCATATAGGTTAGTTACTACACCCTCCACTATAGTTAAGACTACCTAGATTATCTAAGTCACCTAGACACCAATCAAAAAATTGATTTGTGTGTCAAAATGGGGCATAGCTTCCACTACTAATTTGATTGACATTACACCCTACTACAAGGATTAAAATACATAGACTATACTTTAGGAAAGTTAAAGAACAAACTTTAACTAAGCTAAGCTAAATAAGGTACGAACTACAAGCTAATTTAATCGATTGACATGCTTGATGCTGCTACCGAGAATCTAATTGTTTGTCCCTTAATCTAAGCTAAGTTTAGAAAACCTTGATCACATAATAATTGAATTACCAAAGTATACAAAATTTTTATAAATGTTAGAGTTCTCGGTAGGTGTATTTGGCTGAATATGGGGGCGTATAGAGGTGGTGAAAAGGGTGGAGGTGTACGGAAATATGGAGCCATGTTGTAGCTATATTTTGGGAGTGTTTAGGTAAGCCATACAACATGTGAATGTGATCCATCAACATATTTGGTGCTCGAGGTTGTTGGGATTCCATGGTTACTTGATAGTCCAATTATATATGAACCCAAATGACAAGAGTTTTAAACTTCTCAACTTTTAGAAAATTAATAAGTAGATTATTATTGGGTTGGGTATATTGGGATGCTCCTGCATCATCATTCATCACTTCTTAGCTTGCTCATACTCAACCTCACCTGTCTCATCCCTCTTTTTCTTGAGAATGTCAACTAGCCTACTCCCATACTTCTTACTTTCTGATCTATTATCATTCCTCGGTTATGATCTTGCTCTCTTCTCCCTTTTCCTTGTGAAAATTTCACTAAGTATTGAACACCCTTCCATTTTTCTCTATTCTTCATTTTGGTAAGAAAAATAAAGATCCTCTCTGACTTTCTCCTTTCAATTGTGCAAGCATTATGTCTCTTTCTCTTCTTCTAATCTTGGTTTTAGTTCTCTCTTGCTTTCCTTAAGAAAGGAAGAGTTATGGTTATGAAAAGTTAAAGATTCTAGCTTCACGTTTCACACCCTATTTTGAATCAAATGGTTGTGTTTTGTGTTTTCCTTCATATTCATCTGATTTTCTTAGTTTTTAATGATGTTTTGGAAGATGATTTTAATGGTTGTAATACCTAGATTATCTTACGAATTGAAGTTCTGCTAGATAGGCCATCCAATATGAGTTTTATGCTAGAAGAATTGCCTCAAAGTAAGGCATTCTTATCTTTAACATTATTAGGTTTCTATGGTATATTGGGGTTCCATGTGTTAGCACTTATATGAGTATGATCTAATTTTTTTGCATGATATGAGCATGTGGTATAGTTCTCCTCAAGTAAGTATTGTTGAGATTCCCTAATCTTAAGCATAAAATGGGTTATATGAGCATGATTTTTTAAGTATGTATATTACCATGTGTCCATGTGATTCTATGTGTTCAACATGTATTTTTATGTCTATTTTAACACAATAATTCTAGGATTAATATGGTAAAGTGTGGTAAATGTTGGTGTGTGTTTTGCAAGTCTCAATTTTGTTTTGTATAGACCAGTCAATTGGTTCCTCAAATAAATCGACTGGTTTTGCATGTAGTTGAATGGTTTGGAGGTTTGGATCATTTGGTCATAAGAGCAGTCAATTGGTTTGGTAAACCAGTCATATTGTCTTAATGAACAGTTAATCATTCAATCAAACCCGTCAACTAATGTCCCTACACACCAAGATGGTTTAGTCTCTCCTTAGACCCTTTGATTGGTTAGACCAAACAAGTCAACTAGTTGCTATGACTAATTGATAGGTTGGGCAAACACATCAATCAATTTTTGTACAGGCCAAAATGGGTTGGCCTCTACTTAGACCCATTGACCGGTTAAACCAAACCAGTTGACTTGTTCACATGAATAGTTGATTGGTGAGGCCAACCAGTCGATTGGTGCTTTATTTTTGTTTTGGTCCTGGTATAGTAAAACAAAACCAATCGACTAGGCTAAAGGACCGATCAATTGGTCTAGTTGGAAGCCGTCTGGTTTGTTATGATTTATTGTGTTTTTCTTGGGCCTTTTATATTGATAATTCCATGTATTTACAATGATTAATTATGATTTTAATTATGATTGACCTGATTTCAATATGAACCACTATGATGGGATTTGAGACTTTATTTTTTGTTAAGTTTGGTGGTATCTCTAAACACTCAATTGGTTAAGTTTGAAGCTATCTTTAAACACCTAGTCAGTTAAATTTAGTGTTATCTCTAAAAACCCATTTAGTATGAGGTGTTTAGTGTAAGCATTATAAAACATGCAGTTGGAGGCTTTATGACTAATAAGGTGCTTGGTCTAAGTACTGTAAAACACCCAATTAGAGGCTTTATGCCTAATGAAGTGTTTGGTGCAAGAACTATAAAAAACATCCAGTTGGAGGCTTTATGCATAATGATGTGTTTGGTGTGAGCACTATAAAACACCCGATTGGTCTTATGGTGTCTTGTTATATTACCCAATTGGTTATATGTGGATATTGTTGTGAATTGTGTGGCCATTAAAGGGAGGATTCTAATATGGTTTATATTGCCTATATTGCGACGTATTTACTATACCTTTATATATATACGATTCCATGCAAGCATGCCTTGTTGTAATTGAGTTGTACTGATATGATATCACCATGTTGTTATGTGACTTCAAAGTGCTATATGAGTCTTACTATGTTATAGGTAGTATATTTTTCTAGTACTTAACTATACTGATACTACACTTGTGTTGTCACTATAATGACCCAACTTCTAGTGTCAGGAGTAGAGGACAATTTTCAGGGTTACAATTCTCAGTTATCGTATGCTGAGGGTGATGACGTGAATCATTAAGTTATTACCGGAGGTTTGAGGCTTTTGATTGAGCCCAAGAATTAGGCTAACCAGTTATTAGTATTTTCCCATTCTATTGGGATATTTTTGGTATTTTTAGTAATTTAAACTCTTTGCTTGACTTTCTATATTTGATTTTGTAAACCATCATGTTCATTCTAACTATGATTTGTTTCTAATCTTTATTTCCTTTTATTATCACATTACTATTATGATCATGCATCCTTTTTTCCGTTTTTCCTTGTATCACGCATGTATTAGGTGATGATCACACCTCTCTTATGGATGATGTAGTCATAACATTCCCTAGTTTTGCTTTTCAATCATTTCCACATTATTTTAAAAACAAAGTTTTATGGTTCAAAAATTGGAGATGTTACACTAATCACAACATGTGTAATGATATCGACAATATTTAACCTCAGGGATAAACACTCCTGGCCACTATTATCGTCCGGTGGAATAGAAAGATACTATTCTAGCCACTATTTTCATTCGGTAGAACAGACAATTATACTTGGTACCCACATATTTGATATTTTATTTTTAATATTAATATCTTATTTGTTATTATTTTGCTTAAGATCATTATGTGGAACACACATATGAATATTCAATACACATAATCAAAACCTAACTTAATCATTCAAAACATAGAAAACAGTACAGCATGAAGATCTTAAAATTCCCATATGAAAAAAGGCTATATTCTTACTAAGAATTCCTAGTTCCAGAAGTTGAGTATAAATATTCCCATAATACTCATTTATCCATCACATTTATTACAAATTCCAAAATTATTATTTGTGACAACATACCCAAAAAATCAACCTTACACGGGCAATAATATTCTCGCCTCCTTTAACTTCAAGGTTAAAGTATTAATTACTATGAGTAAAGGCAAGGGTAAATTTTAGAGTATTTCAACAAATTAAGGTGATGCATATTGCTAAACAAATTGTATAAGGCTGAATGTTGGTGATGGAAGTGGGTGAGGTCACAACAAAACATAAAAATAAAGAGATATAAGAAAAGGATGAGGAAGAATTAATCTTGAAATCCCTCTAAGATTAAGAACTTGCACAAACCAACCAAAGTTTCTACACTTAATACAAATGGTATAAGATTTTAGGAGATAACACAAGACTATAGCCTAAGTCTTGAGCATCTAAGGTTTTGAAAAAACTTAAGTAATAGCGAAAGATTTTTGTTCATTCCTTCATCCATTTACTCCTATATAGATATTATTAGGCTACAGAAAACTTATAAACTATGTCCCCAACTCATAGGAAGCTGATTTTGTTACATTCTAATCATAGGTCACACTAATACACATTAATTAAGGTTTTAAGATATCCATACTACAATAGTTTATAGGTTGTATTTTGACCCTTTATAGCCCCCCATCACAAGATAGATAATTCTTAAGACCTACTAAAAGTAATTAGGAAACATATATTACACTTTAGGAAATTCTAACAGTACTCATTAATAATGTTTAACTAAGAAAGGAAAATCCCAAGTTGATTGAAAGTTGATGGAGTGGCCTTTTATAGCTAGATTTAGGGGATCAAAAGAAGTTTGTTTCCTCCACAAATTAAGATTGGTTTGAGGCCTTGAAACCCCCATAATACACTTCCCAAAATCTCTTAAAAGCAGCTCACAAAATTGGTGCTAAATCAGCTAATTTTTTTTTATTGTAGCTAAAGTTAGTCTTGGGTTTATCTTTCCAAGTTCAAGCCATAATGAAGCTGTTAAAAGCGTGAATTAATGGTTTTCTTCTTTATGTTGCATGGATTGAATTATTGAAATAATATTTCTCATTCATTAACCCATGTAAGATGAGTTTTGAATTCTTCTACCTTGGAAAAATTAATAAGTAGATTATCATTATTATTATCATTTAAGGGGGATGCTCTTACATCACAAGGTCGAAGAAGAATAAAAAACAAGTATATGTAAGGAAAGGTTATATTGGTGGCAAAGTATATTGGAGCTTGAATAACACTACTAGGTACTACCCCCTTAAAAAAATAAGGAACCCCTAAACCTAATGGACCTATGTTGAAGAGCTGAGGATACGTCTCACACAAGTCCTTCTCTGTCTCCTGGGTTGCCTCTTATGTTGCATGGTGACTCTTGAGAATCTAAAAAGGTGGAACTAAGCTTTTATGAGTCCTTTAAACCTTGAAGTCAAGAATATACAAGTATCGTTGGTCATATCATGTACATTATGGCAACTCTAGATAATCTTCAAGGGCAGATATGAGCTTGTATAAGTCATTTACACTATAGAGTCTAGATTCTACAAAGACACCTCATCGTACAAAAATGAATCATCAACCTTAATTTTTTTAGGTATTCCTTCAAAAGGAAAAAGATCTAGAGGGTTGATAGGTTAAAAATATTGGAGAAGTGATAAATGATGCAAAGGTCTCTAACGTTAACAAGGTAAACACTATAAGGAATCAAGATCGACAAATTAGGATACCACTGCCTTAAAAGATGTCTCTAATGAGGTTAAAAATTCACAAAAACCATAAAGAAGAGGATAAAGGGGAAAAAAATAGATCAAAATAAGATGAGAAATAAAAAATAAATCATAACGAAACATTGGACTAGAAACCCTAATCCAAAGTGCATCTAAGTTAAAGATAAAAATTGAGTAACTAACCAATCCACTCCCGGTGCAAATGTGAAAAGAAGGAAGGGACTATTAAATTATCCTAAACTTAATAGATCATCATTCGAATACTAGCAAATAGTAACCTTTTTATTCACAATAAGAGACAAATAGCATTAAGCCAAGTAATTAGTGCTAAAGTTCAAGATGGCTTCAACAAAACCAAAAAGAAGAAAAGGGATGAGGAGAAATGTGAAAAAAACAGACTTGAATTTTACTTAGAAGATGTCAAACACAAGAGTGGGAATTTTCCAGCAAAAATATATGCTCTCATTGTAGACTTTACTACGCTTTTAACTTAGGAAGGGAGGGTCATCGACCAAGTTACAAAGGAAAAACCATGCAAGTTAGTAAGTACACCCTCCACCATAGTTAAAGTTATTTAGATTAGCTAAGCTTCCTAGACACCAATCAGCTAGTTAATTGTGTGTCAAAATGCAGTACAGCCCCCATCACTAATTTGATTGATATTACATCCTATAAAAAGGGTTAGGATACATAGATTACACTTTATGAAATTTAAACAAAAACCATTAACTAAGCTAATGCTAAATAAGCGAAGAAAACTAGCTAATGTAATCGGTTGACATGTTGGATGATTCTATAGAGTAGCTTATTACATTATCCCTTAAATAAGATAGATTTAGGGGAACCTAATCTCATGATAATTTTTTCCTCAATGTCCACAAATTTAGCACAAATGTTGAAGTTTCCTAGTAGGTTTATTCAATTGATGCGGTGGGGCGTTGAGGTGGTGAAAAAGGGTGGAAGTGTGTGGAAATATGGAGCCATATTTGAGTGTGTTTGGGCAAACCATGCAGTAGGTTATAGTGATCCATGCACAAATGATTTGGTTTAGGTTGTATGGCTTTCTCGGAAAATTCATAGTCTAATTATTCATTGACCCATGTGAGAAGAGTTTTTCAACATTAGAAAATTAATAAGTATATTATATTTAGGTTGGGTAGATTAGGATGCTTTTGCATCATCCTCTCCTTCTTAAGAAGGGAACTACTCATCTTATAAAGGTGTGTCATGAAGTTAAGGAATTAATTCTCCAACATTGAATGTAGACAAAAAAAATTCCACGTCAGGTGGAAGCTCAAGTCTATAGGTGTTAGTTCCTATCTTTTTGAGGATTTTGAAAGGTCAATCGGTTTGGGGTATGAGTTTATTCTTTCTTCATGATTAAAACCTTTCCTTTTGAAGATACAAACACACTAGATCCCCTGGTTTTAAATCTTATTCTTTTTTATACTTATTAGCTCTCTTTTGGTTCATGTGATTGACCTTCTCAATCTGGGCCCTAACTTGTTCATCTAATTTCTTGAATTATGTGTCTCATTGCTTTGCTTCCAAACTTATTTCTGTGAAGATGAGTAGTGGAATGAAGTTAATTGGGAATGGTGGGGTACACCCCATGCACCTCTTCCATAGCAAAAAGCTTGGTTCCATAAGTTAGAGAGATATTATAAGCAAGCTCGGCATGACTCAACTTGATATCCCAACCTCTTAAGGATTTTTAGACCATGTTCCTTAAAAGCACTATGATTGTGCGGTTGGTAACTTTTGTTTGGTTGTTAATTTTTGGATTGTAGGTAGTACTTAAAAGAAGTTTATTGCAAAGTAGCTATAACACCCCCATTTTTAGTACTTAAAATTTTCATTTTGTGTAAGCGTTGATTACTAAAGATAATGGTGTTACCGCCACACATAGCATGAGTCTGGTTCCCTCACCTTTATTATGCCAAGTGCTAAAGCTAAAACCAACGAAACCAAAAAAAAAATCAATGGAAATAAGAGAGATTACATAAATAAAGGTTATGGATGAATATTTTTCATACAACAACGAAAATCAAAATACAGTTAGGGACATAAGTGTGCAAAGGAAAATTGATACAACAAAAACCAATACTCGTAGGTACACCACATGTTTTCCCTAAATATTAGAACCATATGCCCATTCTGAGAATGGAACCTCTTCCTAAGGGCTCTAATTATCTTGGCCATTCTTATAAGCTCCATGACACTCCATGGCCTTCACATAGTCATATGTAGCTATAGTATCAGTATGAGATCCTCGTACTGAGTAAATCACAATACCTCACAAGAGGTAGCATACCTATGTTGCACATAATCACATAATGGTCTAAAACATGCTTAGACACAAGAACATACCATAACAATATATAATAAATCATGGATCAATACACACATATAATTATATGCCATTAGAGTTTCATGCTCAACAAATAAACATACTCAACCAAATCAGTCATATCAAGGTATACAATAACCATTCCAATTAATATAGTAGGGCACTAAGGCAACTATTGAACCATCAATATAATATATACCAAAATGAAAGGTAGGGCACTAAGGCAACTACCAAACCCAACAATACATACCAAGTCCATCAACAAGGGGATATATTAAACCCAAGGACATCGAGGTACACCAGGTCATATTAGTGCATCAAGGTAACATAATACCCGTACTCTAGAACCCAAGGACATAGCGGTATGCCTAGTCACATCATCACACATAGGTAATACAGTAACCTCCAACCTCAGTCACCTAATCCTTAAGTATTAATACTCCCTATGGAGCCCGTAGGTCACCTTTAGAGTAGATAATAGCCTTTATGGGCATAGAGGCACACCAGCAAACCAACTCAAACGAGGGCTAACACCTCATCTCTAAGGTAGCTAACCCTAGAGAGCAACTATTTCCAAACTCAAGATCTTTCACTTTAATTATTAGTATTTTATAAGGTGATCACAAACATTTCATACTGTACAATCATTTCCATTTCCAAACATCACCTTTTTCTATTCTTTCCAATTATTCAGATAAACCCTAAGGGTATCAATCTATGCTAAATTCAAATACAATACTAAGTTCAACCTATAAAAATTCTAAGGCCATCCTACATCTAGTTATTCACATTAGGTGTATTAGGTTGAAAATGACCAAAATACCCTCGAAACCCTAATTTCATCATTTTTATCCAATTCTATAACAAATATTATTATTATGAGCAGTTTCTCATGAAAAGGATAGAAGATAATTATTCAAAATATTTTATCACGTAGGTAATTTTTTTAAAATTTAGCGATTGACTTTATTTTTCACTTTTCATGTATTTATTGAGTTGTGCCCTCAAAAACCCTAATCATGCATTCTTCACATGTCACACATTCCAAGAAGAATGTATATATATATGTATACATTAAACATAATAGGACATTTAATAAGGTAATTATCATCATCGTAAATGTAGGGAAAAATCACGAATCCTAGAATTTGCGAATGACAATTATCGTATTCTAACCCTAATCGTGCATATATGTTTTTATGATTCTTATATCAACCCGAACTATTATGAAATGATAATCATGGAGTAATTAGAATGGAATTTAAATCCTTAATTGAGAATCATAAACCCTAGAAATACCCTCTACATGCATACGTAAGCAATACAATATATTACTCATGCATATACTTCGCTTTCGATAATCGTGTGTACCACTTATATAACAGGTTATAATTTTGTTATACATGTCATAATACTTGAAAAATATATAACCCTAGAATAATTATAGGTCTAAACACTCCTAGCATGCTTTTCATAAATTCTACCACCTTATGAGTGATTAGATTTACCAAAATCCAAACTTATACAAAATGCACCAAAAACCGTCTTCTCTAAGATCCTCAAATATTACCTAATAAATTCATATCCAATAATACATATTAGTACTAAAGATAACATAAAATTAACTCAAAATTAATTAAAATATGTCAAGAACAACTAACCAGCTAAAATAAGGCACCAAGAAACTAACCAAAACTCACGAAACAAAGGAGTAACCAATGGATGTTGCCAAAAAGGAGAGGAGGGGCAACTATGGTGTTGTGTGTGTAGCTTGGGAGTTTTTTTGGCTAATTTTTCTGTAGCTTGGTGGTGGGTTATGGACACTCATGCTGTAGCAAAGGGAAGGTAGCAATGGAGGAAGTTGGTTTTAGTGCGGAGGGGGTTTTAGTGAGGAGTTTCCGATGGGGTAAAAATAGTGGCAAAGAACTGCAACAATGGGGTTTTTTTCTTGCTTGTGGGAACTCAGGTAAAGAGAGAAAGTGTGGGCTGTTTTTGGGGTTAAGATATGGCAAAAAAAAATGGATGGGTTTAGGGTTTAAGAAGAGTATGGCATATAGGGAAAGGAAGAGAAAAACAAGGAGAGAAAAATAAGGGGGAGGGAATCGTGCATGGCATGAGAGTGGCCTGATGGATGGTTTTAATGGGGATGAAGGGTAGGATGAGTTTAGTAAATTTAGCATAGGATATGGGTAATTTATTTAGGAAAATATTTAGGATAAAATATTCAGATAAAAATTATCCAGTTACCAAAATATATTTATTTGACAAAACATATACCAGTTACGATCCAAACCTAGCTTTAAATTTTAATACGCACCCTCAAGCATATTTTATCCTAATTAAATTTTATAGCTAATAAGTTGTAATAATATTAAACATATTAATAATATTTTAAGTACAAACACCCTAAAATAATTATTATAGTTAACACACATATTTACCAGTTATCATTAGGGTTTCTAAAAATGGGTATTATAGCAGCCTCCACTAGGTTTTTCAAAAATAGCTAAGGAGCTTGGTATCTCGAGTAGAGATTATCATTTTCAGGATACCATGCAACCTAAATATTTCTTTAAATTAGAGATCAGCTATGTAAGAGGCATCATCTATCTTATGACATGGGACAAAATGAGCCATATTAGAGAACCAGTCTACTACTACCATAATGGCATCATGTTGTCTTTATGATTTAGGAAAGGCCACTATAAAATTCATGCTTACATGATCCCATAAGTGGTGGGGAATGGGTAAAGGTGTTTAGTTCCCTTAATGAAAATGATTATTAGACCTTTGACATGTGGAACACTTGGCCATGGGGGATTGCACATCTCCCATCATGCATGGCTAAAATAAATGCTCTTGCAATACATTATAAGTTTTTTTATGCCAAAATGTCCTGCCAAACCTCCTCCATGCACTTCTCAAATGAGTAACTCTTGACTAGAACACTTCAGGATGCATAATAGCCTATTTCCCTTGAAGAGAAAACCTTCTTGGACTAGATAGAGTCCTCGAGGCTTTTCTTGTTCTTCCATATAGATAGAAAAGTCTTCATCCTACTTGTAAAACTCTTTAGGACACCTAAACCCTATGACTTTAGCCTCTAATAGTGATAGCATACAATATCTTCCTGAGAGGGTATCACCCATGACATTGGTCTTGCCACTCTTGTGCTTCGCTATAAAGGAGAAAGATTATAAGAATTATACCCACCTAGAATGCCTAGAGTTGATTTTATGTTTCCCAATTATATAGTTGAGATACTCATGATTAGTATGTATTACAAATTGTGATGATCATAGGTAATGTGATCAATGATCTAAAGCCCTTACTATAGCATAAATGGTGCAAGATTTTTTAATACTTAACACTTCTTTTACTAATAAGATGTCAAATGCAAGGGGGAATTTTCCATCAAAGATCTACTCTCATTGCAAACTTTACTACCCTTTTAACTTACGAAGGGAGGGACATTAACTAAGTAACAGAAGACTAATAATGTAGGTTAATTAGTACACCCTCTACCATAGTTTAAGTTACTTAGATTAGCTAAGCTTCTTAAAAACCTGTCACTAATTTGATTAATATTATATCCTATGATAAATCTTAGGATACATAAAATAGACTTTAGGAAAGTTAAGGAACAAACTTTGACTAAGCTAATGATAAATAAGGTAAGAAAACTAGCTAATCTAATCAGTTGACATGACGGATGATTCTAATAATGAGTTGATTACTTGTTCCCTAAAATAAGCTAGGTTTAGGGGACCTTTATCTCATAATAATAGTCTTCCCAATGTCCAAAAATTATGCATAAATGTTGGCGTTTTCTAGCAGGTTTATTTGGATAATGTGGTTGCATGTGGAGTTGGTGAAAAAGGGTGGAGCTGTGTAAAAATATGGAGCCATTTTGGGAGCCATATTTGTCTATGTTTGGGCAAGACATGCAATAGGTTATAGTCATCCACGCACACATAAGGTGGTGTAGGTTGTATGGTTTGCATGGCTACTTGATAGTTAATTATTTATTGACCTAAATGGGAAGAGTTTTGAACTCTTCAACTTTAGAAAACTTAAAAAGTAGATAATCTTTGGGTTGGGATGCTTTGGATCACTTTTTATTCTAAACAATCTTATCCATGTTTAGCTGACAACTTGTATGGATACACCCTATAACTTACTCCTCATACTCATTGTTAATTGGGAGGTACCATTTATGCATCAACATTACGGACTCTTACAAGCAAACATCTTGGTGCTCTTAAAGTACAGGTGTACAAAGGCTCTTGTACAATCACAGGCTTTTGACTTCTTAAAAATAACTCATCATCTTAGTCACTCATTATAGGTAGGAGGAGAAGTGGTATAGTCTCAAATATATTCCAATAGCCTTCTAATGACTCCTCTTAGAGATGTAAATGGATTCTTAATTCAGAGAGGAGACTACATGGGTAGATGTATAGGCTCACCATGATTCATGATATGACTTATACACACAATGCATACTCTTGAACTACAACATTGAAACTATATTAGGAAAACCAAAGCTTACTAAGCATATAAAACACAAAAACACAAATATAGGTCTCTTAAGCTACCTAGTTCCCTATTCCTCTATAGGTTAATCTTGATTTTATAATAGACTGAAAAAAGTTTAGAACATTTAGGATTGGAAAACCTAAGTATCTATCCAAAGCACAATTGTCAAAAAATCAAAAGATTTGATATTGTATATAGCACCCACATTTTGAGGACTTAATTTTTTGTTTTAAAGAGTTAATTACAAAAGCCAAAACATAAAACACATGGGTACTATTGTAGCACCACGATTTTTACGACCGAAAAATTTTGTTTTGCAACGGAAGTAATTAAGTAAAATATTGGGGGTTACTACTGTGATCGACATAATTCTCGCTTATGCAAGCATCCTTACATCAATTACAAGACTAAAATATTTAAGGTAACACAAGGAAATTAGAAATAGAAGAACATTTATTGTATAATACTAAGTTTGGAGCCTAACTTTGAGTTTAAAAATTCAAAATGGTGTCAAAGAGGGGATACCATGGATCAAGAGTCCAAAAACGATATCCAGTTAAATACATTGATTGGATAATAATTACTCTTCACCCAACCTCTAACATAGATGAAGTCACTCATCCCTGCATAGGGCATCATAGGCAGCATAACCATCTAGCTGATCTTCTGAGACCTACACATTAGAATCAGAGTCTCCTACTCATGGGAATGAGAAACACCCATAAAAGGAGTGTTCAGTATGCTACGTACTGAGTAATGGAACAATACTATCAAAATAGCGATATAAATAGCACAAGTGTTCACATTAGATAATAAGTGAATAACCAAATAAATGAAAAATCTCATAAGATAGAATATGACCTACATTCCCTTATTAAGTATAATCCATTTTCATTCTTTTATATATGTTGAGTGCAGAAACCCCCTATTCTTAAACCAGTGGAACAATCTGAAACACTATCTCAAAGATAACACACTTGAGTTACTATTCTTTTAGGTGGATCAAAGATTAAAAACATCTTCACAAGGCAAAATGCTGCCGACAGACTATTCTCCTAGGTGGAACAAGAATACATAAATATATAGATACATATATATCACCTTGTTCCTCACTCATGTAGTCCTCCACATTAAATCATTAGTATCTTTTCTATAGGTTATAATGATACATTTTTATTTCACAATGAGTAGGAGGCCCACTATTCTTAATATAGTGGAACGAATTGAAGCACATTCTCGGGACAAAATTATCCTGAGCTACTATTCTTTTTTATGGAATGGAGATTAAAAACATCTTTTCAGGATAAAACTCTCTCGAGCCACTATTCTCCTTGGTGGAACGAGAATACATACATGTACATACATACATATATATATATAGAAAAATATGCCACTTTGGCCATACTCACGTGCTCTTTCATTTTAAGTGATTAGTATCTTATTTAAGATTGATTATCGAGCATAGATTACATTAAAATAGATATACATATAGCATAGGTTGATGTCCTTAAGTCCTTTCATACCCTAATTACACCCTTTTAGTATTCATTCTCCTATATTGGTTATTCCACACAACTTATATTATATGATCTCCAAATTACATCATTAATATCATACCCCAAAATGCATGATCTAATTCCCATACACATAAATTAATAATCTCATCTCGATATATTACTCACAAAAATATCCAAAACCCAAATTTCCTAGATTTGTTATAACACCTACAATGAAATTTATATGATTACCAATTCCAATAGATAACCTCTTAAGGTCAAACATTAACAAAGTATTTACAAATCTATATAACCTCTAGATCTTATACATGGAATAATTATATTATTATTATAAGATAGTTTGTCCCAAATTATCCATTTAATCATTTAAGGACCCCAAATAATAATAATACTTCTAAGAATTCCTCATGCTATTATTATCATATTCTAATCCACCTAACACATAAAATACCAAAATTTCCTTATTACCCCATAATGACCAAATTACCCATAAACACAAATAAAAATCCTTATTTTATAAAATCTTATACCTTCCATACATATTATTTTCCAAGTGCACAATGTATCATCATACCTAATGAGAGTTCTTAAGTCCATTTATGAAAACTCATTTAACCCATATGCCATACCATAAGATATATTTCCCCAAGTATGACATTATCTCAACAAAATAATATTAGTACCTCTTACCCATTCTTACTTTTTTTCAATAACATAATATCCTTAAGCCCATATTTTATACCATAAGATATACTTCCACAAATATGATAATATCACGACAAAATCATAACATAATGGTACCACTCACCCATTTTTACTTTCTTTCAATAACATAATATCCGTAAGCCCATATATCATATCATAAGATACACTTCAACAAATACAAAATTATCACAACAAAATCATAACATAATGGTACCTCTAAATCATTCTTACTTTCTTTCAATAGCATAATATCTTAAGCCCATATTTCATACCATAACATATACTTCCACAAATATGACATTATTATAACAAAAACATTATATAATGGTACCCCTCACCCATTCTTACTTTCTTTCAACATAATATTCATATCATCACATGTTACATCATATATCATGAAAAACATATATAATGATATATATTTTTGTTACATCATAATCAGCACATATTACATCATATATCAACAATATCAGGAAAAACATATATAATGATACAAGCAAATAACACCAAAAACCCTAAACATCGAAAAGTATCCTTACCGACTACGACACCGGGCTCTAAGCATACAAATCCTAGACTTCCTCCTCCGAAGCTATTGGATTACCACCTATGAAAAATAATAAAATTCATGGTTAAGCTTGAAGAGTTAAATTGAAGGAAAAATCAAGGTAAAGAGGGTAAAAATAGAAATAACCATAATCAAAAGGAAGTTTGAGATGTGTGGATGTGTAGAGGAGTGTGTGGTGGAGCGGTAAAATTTTGGTGGTATTTGGACAAGGTTTGGGGGTGAAAATAAGGGTGGACAGCCAAAAATGGAACGTTGCTTGGCTGTGCGGTAGGATATGTAGCCCTAGTCAAGAGAAAATATTATGCACGGCAAAGCGGTGCAAAGGTTGCACGCTTGTGCTACAGCAGTGCACACCAGGCTGAGAGAATAGATCACGCACAGCCAAGTGGTGTAAAGGTTACATGACTACGAAGTAGGAGATATTAAGTTTTATATGACTTTATAGTAGGCGGTGCATAGGTCGTGCACTCTACAAAAGTGCAACGTGCGAGGGAAAGAAAAGGGAAAAGAGGTTGTGGTGGCGACAATGGCCGGTAATGGTGTTGGAGAAGGTTGGGGTTACCTTGGTGGTCGGTGTACCAACTAATGGGGAGCAAGTGGTATCCAAGGTAGTGCACAATGGTGGAATGGGTGGTGTGCAAACCAAAAATATGAAAATAAGAAGTAAAAGAGAAGGAAGAAAGGAGAAGGAAGAGGGAGCTCAAGCAATGGTTTTTTGACATAGAAAGGATAGAGGAGAGACCAAACAAAGAGGGAAAAAGAGAGTGTATATATATATATATATATATATATGGTCATGTGTGATTCTACGGTGTGAATCAAGGAATGAAGAAGGAAGAAAGGCAGGGGAGGCATGTGATGCTGATGATGATGGTGCAATTGCAAGGGGATGATGATGATGATATTTGAAGATGCTGGTGAGGAGTAGGGTAGTAGCCGTAGGGTGAGGGTGGTGATGGGGGTATGTATGTGTTGCATGAGAAGTAAAAGCCAGGGGGAGTGTGTAGGGTGTGCGCATGCAGTGTGTAGGTTGGGCAAGGATAAGGGAGCAGAAGGAGAAGAAGAAAAAGAAGAAAGGAATTAAGGTGATGGGTGATGGATTGCAAGTGGGTAGACCCAAGGTGCAACATTTTTCAAATGTTGCAGCTTGGTTAATTGGAGAAGGGAACAGAAAGGAAAGAAAAGGAAAAGGAAAAAGAGAAGGGTTATGGGATTAGGTTAGGGGTGATTTTAGATTAGTCTTAAATAACTAGGATTGGTGATAAATTTAGCTAGTTTTGATTTTGGTTTACCTATTACGATTTATCTAAGTCAAGGTTTTGGGCCTTTTAAAATTTTGGGATTAAAGAGTTAGGTTAAAGCTAACATAAGATTTATTGAGATTAGAATCAAATTAGGATGTTAATGGCATGGGATTAGGTTAATAAAATTTTTGGGGTATTACATCTATGATACATCCAAAATCGAAAAGGCACTCCCTATACCTAGTATATGTTGGGTGTAAGGTAAAAGATAACCTCATACTTAAGAATCAAGTGTTGAAATCACTTGATTCCACCTTGACAGAGGAAATAAAATAGAGATAAGGAATATGTATAATAAAAATAGAGGACTTAGAGTCCATAGAGAGATACAGATATCTTGATAATCATACCCTATATGAATTTAGTTATGCACTCACCGAAGGTAAGCTCATTAGTAATCAACAATCACCTACAAAATAAAGTTTTATCTACTCATGAGAATGAATAAGACCCATGAAAAGGATGATTGGCATGCTTTATACTGAATTAGGCAACAATACAATCATAGTACGGTTACAATGAATACATAAGATCATATAGGGGAATAAGCATGCATTTAGATTAACATAATATGATGTAAGAGGAAAACTAAATTTGTACCATCACTAACTTTTGGACCAGAACATTTAATTTGAAAGATAATGTAGAAGCATTTAAGAAACAAAACCGAGGAGTACTACCACCACATCAATAATGATAGAGGTGTGATCATCACCCAATTCAATCTTGAAGCAAGGTAAAACAGAACAAAAAATGAAAAGATACATGCTCATAATATTAATACAACAGTATGTGATGATAAAAATTGAGAAAAATGATATAGATAGGAGGAGTATGAGAGTTTACAAATCAAAATGTAAGGAATCAAAGCAATTAAATAAATAACTAGGTGAACAAAATCTTCCCAATGAAATGGGCAAAAAACCTCTAATCAGTTATCCTAACTCTTAAGCATAAACATAAATCTCCAACCCCAAGCAATGACATACTAATATAACACATCAACAGCTTTAGTATATTCTAACTAAGAGTTGTAACCAAACAAATCATCCTTTGCTCCTCAGACCAAAAGTTGGACCATCATATCCACACAAGTACAAAATTAGTATAGCGAAGTACTAGTAAAACATACTACCTAAACACATGGTAAGGCTCTTACAGCATATTGGAGTCACATAGTAGCATGGTGATAAGAATACTAATACAAATTAGCACTTAGTCCCATGGTAGTAATACAATAAGACATGCTACAGGGAATTTTGGAAGGATAGTAATATGATAAATATGATACAACCTGTACAATATAAACCATACTAGAATTCTCCCTTCAGTGATCACACAGTTTCTATTTAATAAGATAACTCATTCGACCACACCGAGTTCTCAACGATGATTTAAATTTATGGCATACCACACCCACCAAACACGGTTAGGATACATCAATGGGGATTTTTTATGGGGATACCACACCCACTACACATCAAATGTGCCTACCATAAGGGCGAACACTAATCAAGATACCACACCCACCACATTTGGTGGAAGTACATCAAAGGGGCATGTACTAGGATAACTCACCCTCCACACCTTGAATGCCTCCACCGTAATGGTTAAAAAGTTGGATGCCACACCCGCCTAAGCAATGGACAATATAGAGTTCTAAGGGGCTTGTACATGGGATAACTCACCCACCAGTACTAGGCACCGATTCCATGTTCACCTGCCATAGTATGATCCTATAGCTCAAATATATGTACATACCCCTTATAGAATATAATCCAATAGAGAAGGAAAGAGGTAGTGAGTGAAAAATATAAACTACAGGGAAACCTACCCCGAGCTCTAGATCAACTGCCCTAAGAGTCGAAGAAAAAGTCACAAACGACATCTAATACATTATTATACATTTTCAAGTGATATGAAAAATCATAAATTAATGCACAAAAATCTAATTAGGTGTTTTTTAAGTGATAACACCAAATACATCATAAGGCATTAAAGCTACCAATTTGATATTTAGAGATGACACTAAAATTAAACAATTCAATTCCCCAAACATAACCACTATGATTCTTGTTAAATCTAGGGAAATTATAGTTGAAATCCCAATTTAAATGTTGTAATTACATGGAGGTATTATCATAAAATGACTAAAATAATAACAACAATTAAAAATTGAACTAGGTGGTACACATCCAGACTAGTTGATCACTCCTAGGGACCTATCGATTAGTTTGGTCATACCAGACCTAAACCAAAATAACACTAAAGGACCAGTCAACTAGTTGGTTTCACCAATTAATTATTCATAGGAACCAGTTAATGGGTCAAAGAAGATACTAGACTACTTTTCTTTGCATGATCAACTATCAATTGGTTTGAAAAATCAATCAACTGTTCATATAAACCGTCAAGTAGTTTATCAAAATCAATCGATTGATCTCACTACCAACCAATCTAAATTTTCCGAATTGTGTGACTGCTTGCACACTAGTTGATGGGTTCAATGAACTTATCTATTGGTTTAGGTAAACATTACCCACACTTGCTATGCATACACCCAAATTTTACCAACTTTAACATTTAAACCCTAGCATGATTAAATGTCATAAAACATACAGAAAGAAATGTTGCAAACACAAACTCATATGGAAACATAATAATGTGAGCCTTGAAAAGAATTATGCTCAAAATTTCTATTCATACATAGAATCAAAGTAACCCAACAATGCTTAATCTCAAAAGAAATTCTACCACACACTTAAATTCTAGGATACAATTAGCCCATGCTAAACATAAAATACACTAAGCACATGGAACCTCAATAAGCAAAAGAACCTTTTTAATGTCAAAGATAGGAATACATTAACTTGAAGCAATACTTCTAGCACAAAACTCCTACTTGATGGCTACCTACTAGGACCTAGATTCCTAAGAGAATCAAAGTCAAAACTGTTAAAATCCCATTTATTTAAAATGAAAGAAAAAAATCAGAAGAAGAAGAAGACCAAAACACAACCACACCTTTCCTCATAAACATAATGCCAAAGAAAATAACCCGAAAGGTTCAAACTTTCTCAAACCTTAATCCTTTCTTTCTTAAGATAAACAAGGGAGAACTAAATTCAATATTAGAAGAATAAAAAGGAGAAAATGCTTGAACAAATAACGTAGAAAACTAGAGCAAGCTTCTATTTTTCTTTTATAGAGAGGAGAAAAGGAAAAATGAAGGAATGCTCAACACTTAGGAAATTTTTCCACAAAGAAAAGGGAGAAGAGAGCAAGAAAACTAGGTGAGGGATGAAAATGGATCAAGAATGAAGGGTATAAAGGTGAAGTTGGCAGACATTCATAGGAGAGATAGGGATGAAAATTGTAAGGTTGAGTGAGGGTAAACTTGATCGAGTGATGGGGGTTAAATGCAGTCAAGAAAGGACATGATAGTATGTTGGTGAGTTAGGGAATCGGTGCATAAAGTGAACTACGCACCCCAACTACCTGAAGAGAGAGGGATATATGAGGGAGAAGAGAGAATGTGAGCCATGACTGAAAAGTGCTTTTTTTGGAAAATATAACTAATTAAAATCATAGAATGATCAAAATAATGTGAATATAATCTTAAAGCACTAAGATATTCTTATTAGCACAGATAGATTCTAGTTAGAAGTTTTCCTAAGAATTAGAAAGATATTCAAATCAAAATAAAAAATGGATCTCAAATTGTAGGATAACTAGTAGATTAGTTTGGGCAAACCAGTCAATTGTTTTGTCAAGAACAAAACTATCAATTTCTGAGTATGTTAGTCGATTAGTTAGGCAAACCAATTGATTGGTACACTTGAAATTCAACATTTTCTTATAATTTTTAGCCTATTCCAAAACCAAAAGTTATTTTTTTTATTCCAACATAATATTTAATACATTTTGAAGGATTTTAGGATGTGGTATTAAAGAACTAGAATTCCATTATTAGGTGTATCTAAAATCCATTTCTTATTCAAGTTAAGGGTAGTACATCACTATTCTCAACCGATGGAATGGTGTTAACAATATAAAACCCTAGGAAAAAACATTCTTGGCTATTATTCTTATCTTATGGATCAAATTGATAGAATTCTAGGAAAAAAGGCTTCTAGCCACTATTCTCGTCCTATAGAACAGACACATACAACCTATCTTAACTCATGTGATATTTCTCTATAAATATTAATGTCTTATTCATTATTATTTAGCTCAAGCTAGTCAAAATTCCTAAAATATTAGTATAAATAACATATCCAAAAATTAAGGCCTAGCTCTAATGTTTTCTAGTGATAACAACCTACCTCTAGGTTATTATTCATAAAATCCTACAAAATTCTAATTTCACAAATTAAGCATAACTTAAACCATAAGACTCATATAACCACTAAATTGAAAAAAAAAACTCATAAAATATAAATATTAACAACACTTTCGAAAATAAAATCTTAACTATACCATTTTACACATATGATAGTCACCCCGCCTCTAGGCATACTACTCCTAATTTAAACCATTTTCTCATTTGATAGAATTTAGGTGATTAATAATTGCTACAAATATTCCAAATAATATATTTAAACTTTTTTTAACCAATTAACACATTAGAATACCAAATATTTTATATTTAACATATTTATCATATTACTCTTAAGATAGGAAAAATGCCAATATTTTCAGTAAAACACTATGAGTCTGATATTATCGATTTCTAACATTTAATATATATCATCATGAAAAAAATTAATCACACTCATTAATTACTTTCCATATCTAGTCAAACCACATGAAAATACCATAGGTCATACTAACATACTCAGGGCATCAAAACAACATTTATTACAAGTATAACATACAAGTTCATGCTCTTTACATATTCTTACTTTCAATATAACCAATGCCACATCATCATACAAAAAAATTATCAACATGACATTTTCATAATAATAATACAAACCATGAGTTTCCATATACATTTAAGCATTGCATACAAAAATCATAACTATAGGATGCAAACTTACCAAAACTAGCTTTAGTCTCTAAGAATGTATAACCCTAAGATGCCTCCTCCTGAAAACCATAAACTCACCTAAAAATCAAGAATAATAAATCATTAGAACTCAAGAAAACAACCAAGGAAAAGATAAGGTAAAGGATAGTGGAAAAGAGTAAAATCGAAGCAACCAAATCATAGGAGAAATGTGGCACCAAATGAGGTGGCTACGTGAGTATTTCACGTAGCTGAGGTAAGATAAAAATATCAATTACATGAGATTAATATTAGGCTAAAATAGTAATTAATTGGGATTAGACTAAGGTTAAAATTTTGGGTATTATAAACAATTATAATACTTTACATATAACTTCAACGACCACCCCATTTAACACATGATTACATAAATCATATTTACATTTAAGAACCTAGAATTAACCTTAACATTGTTAATAGTTATTCATGCTTTTGCATTTAATAGTTAACACAAATTATGCTTACATGTTAAAAATAATCATTTACCCAGAAGTCATTGCAACATGTTCTCAAGCTCATACTTGCATGTGTTTGTCAAATCAAACTCACGTTAACATATATATTGGCATATATGATTACACATAACTCAAAATCTATAAGCACACATCACTTAACATGCTCATTTTTCCCACATAACATGGTAAGAATAACTTAACTACACAAAAATCAAGCAAAAACACAAGGAAGAGTGTTACATAAGCTTCCACCACTTTTAATTTTCTAAAGTCCCTTTAATATGCACATGTTAAAAAAAAGAATCTAAAAGTTGGTCTCTCTCAATGCCAAAGCAACACAAAAGAATGCTGAGATCCCATGCTGCCATAGCTCACCACAAAACTTCATTGTTGATGATCGTGCACAAGTCCCCGACGTCAACCTTAGTCACACCTATGAAACAATCAATGTGAAATTTTCTTCACATATGATAGTTGTCTAACATCAAGAAAAACAAGAATCTCCTCCTTCACAAGACACAAACCCTATCGATTTTGCTATGATAACCACGAAAATAGATCAAATTCCTTTAAAAGTATAAATATAATCCCCTCTATATTATCGAAACAATTATGTCAAAGAGAGTTCCAAGGAATAATTTGAATTCCCTCCATGTTTGCAAAACTCTTTTAGTGAAGAAGGAAAGTCCTATCATGATAAAGTCTTAATAAATCGATGACTAGATTAGGTGATCCCTTTAACGTACACTATGCTTTTGATCCAATAAGTGGAAGTTCAGGATGAAACTCCACTTGAGGGAGTGACCAAGGAATCTCAATTCTGGGAAAATTCCATTATTAGAGTAGTTTTTGGAATGAAACCATATTTCACACAAATGTGTAAATACATAAGAACACATTGGAGCCATGACAAACCTTCCAAATCTCTCTTTAAACTACTAGTCACCTGATTCCTTAGGTAGGATCTATAGTTGTGTGGAAAGACCTTTGGGAATTGACAAAGTCACTGTTGCAAAAGAGAAAATATCTTTTGCAAGACTGGTGGTAGAAGTTGATATTCAAAAACCCCTCCTATAATTAGTTTTAATCAAAATACTAGATGGCTATACATTTCGTCTAAATATAGATTATGAACAAAGACCTTCCCTATATCAAGTTTGCCATAAAATTGGTTACCTAGCATCTCATTGTCCTTTAGTCTACAAATAGACCAATGTAAAACCTCATAATACCAATCATGAAAAGATTTAGAGGGTGGTGAGTGATCGAAGATAGGCCCCTATGTCTGAAAATAATACAACATAGACCATTACTTAGGATAACCAAACACAACTAATGCATAACCGAATACAAACATCCCCTATTGTTTCTAATCCTAATACTGCAATTCCTTAAGCACCTAATCAATTTGGTCCACTTAATATGGCTCAGCGTGAAAACCTATAGTGGGAATAAATATCAATGGTTTATAATGGTTTGAGGAAAGAAATTTATGGAGGAATCTTATATCCCTAAATTTGATATCAACCTCCAATGAATTTAGGGTACTAGAATGTTAAGGGGATGAATGACCCCAAAAAACAAAAATACATTCTTCATTGGATTAAGAAGAACATTAGTAGGGTTAGTCAAAACAAAAATTAAAGAATATAAAGTAGTAGATGTGTTCAATAAGTTCATCATCAAATAGCATTGGAGATAGAGCTATATAACTCACTACTATGGGTAAGTATGGCTAGGATGGAACTCTATAATTTGGAAAACTGAAACTATCAATCTATGTGCCCAAGGTATTTCAGGTGTTGTTAGAGCTATACACAAGGACATTACTTTTAAGATAAGTATTGTTTATGGAATGAATACAGGAATAACAATAAAAGATCTTTAGGACTGGATGTTCAACAACAATTAAAATAATCTCCCTTGGGTTGTGGTGGGAGATTTCAATACCATCCTTAACTTAAATGAGAAGCTGTAGGGCGATCAAATGAATGATCAAGAAGTTGAAATTTGTAGACATTGTGTCAATAGCTTATAGCTTACTGATAGCAAGTATATAGGTGCTTTCTATACTTGGTGCAATAGATAAGGACCTGATAGAATCTATTGCAAACTAGATAGAGTCATGAGAAATATACTATAGCTTGACATTTTTCCTTTCTCAACTATCACCTTCCAGTCTCGCGTTATTTCAAATCATTCTTCCATGGTACAAAGCATCCCTCACATCCCTAATTATACACCAAATCTTATTCATTTCTTCAACATCTGGACTCTTAATGTATATGCCACACCTCTATTATAAGAGTGTTTGGTAAAATAGTATAGTGGAAATACTATTTCTTCTACTATAGCTAAACTAAAGGCTTTGAAACAACCTTTAAAGTTATTGAATAGAAGACATTATGTTCACATCTCAAAGAGGGTGAATCAGGCTAGATCTCAATATTCAATCATATAGCAACATTTAACCTCATCTCCTCTTAATACAAATTTAATTAAATAAGAAAAGAAGCAATAGGCTCTCTTTACCCATTTATCAAAGTATGAAGAAAGTTTCCTAAGGAAAAAAGGAGCTTGAATATCATGGTTGAATCTTGGGGACAGCAATACTAGATACTTCCATAGTATCCTCAAAGGTAGAAAGCATATCAATCAAATATTGGCTACGAGAGATAAAATAGACACATTACATTTAGATCTAATTAAAGTTCAGTCCATTCTCATTGATTTCGTTCATGATCTATTAGGAAAAACTGATGACCTTCCCTATCAAATCCTCAAAGAAGTTATTAATCGAGGGCCTAAACTAGTAGTAACCAAATAATATAATCTTCTTAGCCCTATCACCAAAGAAGAAGTCCATCAATCAGTATTTTTTATGAACTCTAAAAAGTCACCAGTTCTAGATTGTTATAATTCCTACTTATATAAATCTTCTTGGGATGTAATTAGAGAAGATATTTGGAAAAGTGTATATGATTTTTTTCTATCAGGAAAGTTACCACATTGCCTCAACATTACTACTCTCAACCTCATTTTGAAATTCCCAAATGCATATAAGCTAGGAAACTATAGACCTAATGCATGTGCTAATGTGCTCTACAAAATCATTGCAAAAATCCTCACTTCTAGGCTACAACCCATTATGGCATCTATTATAGGAGGTACTCAATCTAGATTTATCAAAGGAAAAATGATTCGAGAGAATATTCTCTTCACTACTAAACTAGTGAAAGGTTTTAACCACCATAACCTCTCCTCAAGATGCATGCTAAAGACTGATATGAAGAAGGCTTATGATATAGTGAACTGGATCTTCTTAGAGAAAATGTTGCTTGCCTTACACTCCCCCCCCCCTCTATTAAACTTATCATGATCTATATGTCTTTAATCAGCTACTCCTTAAATCTCAATGGCACCCTTCTCCCCCCTTTCAAGTCTAACTCCATACTTGTTTCTTATAGTAATGGAATATCTCAATAGATCCCTACTAGGATTGTGGACCAATTCTAAATTTAAGTCACATCTAAAGTCCACTAAAGTAAAGTTGATTAACTTAATGTTTATTGATGATCTACATTTATTTAGTTGAGGAGACATAAACACAATTTTGGATGCAATGAAGAATTTCACTAACTTCTTGACCCTCTCCAACCTAAAACTTAATGTGCCAAAAAGCACTATTTTCAATAGAGACCAAGTAACTACAAAAACTATGCTAGCTCTCCTCTCTCCACTTCATATTCAATGAGGAGATCTCCTAGTTAAATATAAAGGGGTTCCATTACTTGGATTAACCCTAAAATAGCATCACTTAAAACCTCTACTGGAGAAGGTTACTAAAAACTCAATCAATGCCAAAATAAAATGCTTAGCTATTTGGGACACTCAAACTTATGAATTATGTTCTTATAGGGATGCAAGCCTATTAGACTATCCTTTTCGTGCTCCTAAAATAGGTTATTCATGATATCAATGTTGTTTATCGATTCTTCCTTTAGACAGGAGTGGAAACCTCTCACAAAAACCTTGTTGCATAGGAAATAGTTTGTACACCAAAGGACGAACAGGGCTTGGGTATCTTAAATATACATTGGTGGAACCTCGCAGCCATTAGCAAACAACTTTGGTTAATTGTGCTTGGGAGATAAGATGGATCATTGCATCCTACATCAAGGGTCGAGACTTATAGTGTATTAACTCCCCTACAAGTACTTTGTGGATCTTTAAGAAGATCATGGAGAAAAGACCACTATTTCAACCTCTTTCTGATCCACATCACACTCAAAAAATTAGCTTGAACATAGGAGAGTACAACATTTCAAAAGCTTACCACCTATTGTGCCCTAAGGAAAAAAAAGTCTCATGGTACAACATGGTATGGAATAGATTTCACTCCCTACACACTAATTTCTTCTTTGGGTAGCAATACATGGCAAATTATTTATAAGAGACCAAATGTAGTGCATGGGTTTTATCACAACTTCAACTCGTGAGCTCTACCAACAACAAGATGAGACACTTACACATCTTTTCTTTAAGTGTGCATTCTCACATTCAATATGGATTTATCTCGTGAATAAGGTAAGAAGCACACAACATCTAGTTACATGGGATAAAGTTACTTGATGGCTCATATAAGGAGTAAGGGGATCAAGAATACATAAAAAGTTATTTAAAGCATTAACAGTACTGGTAATATACCATATATGGAAAGAATGAAATAGAATAATTTTCCACAAAAAAACTTAGTTGCTAACTCAGATCGAAAAGGTCATTATTCAAGAAATAGAATATTATTATAGGGATATACCATGTATGGGAAGAACAAAATTAAATTATTTCATCAGTGTAAATCTTATAGGCATCTTCTTGGCTTACTAGATTCTTTAGCATGATCTTTGATTCTTTTGTAATTCTTTAAAAATTTTGTATACTCATCTTTAAAAGTAATATACCATTCAATTACTTATCTAAAAAACTAAAAAAAAACCCTTCAAACATTCATAACCTGAAAAAGATTCTAATTTCAAAAAATAGAGAAAAATCAAGTAACACCTAGCCTTTCTTCCTAAATCATAGAATAAGAATGATCTAAGTCCTTCAACATGTCGTAAATCTAATCATCTCTTATTTAAGGAAAACAAGTGATAATTTGGCAGAGAATCATAAGAAAGGGAAAAATAAGGAGGGATCTTTCATCAAGAAGGTAAGAAGAGTATTGTGGTATTTTTGGTGGTTTGAAGAGAAGGACAAAGGGAGAACAAAATAAAAAGTTAGATTGAGATTTCTAAGCGGAAATTATGGGATAGTGCATATGTAGAAATCCCTAATGCCCATCCCGAAATTATATCACATGAGGCACTTATGGTGAGAAAATAAACCTTATTCAGTTAAAGAGATAAAATGATGGTGCTAACATTATGTGGGTAATACAAGCTAAAAAATTTAGAATATGAAAATGGTAAGGAGAATAAATAAGATAGAGACAACATTGTTTCCAGAAAGGAGATCTAAAGTCCTCATATCAAGATCTAATCTCTTGTAATAAAGTGCATAGAAAAAATAAGGAAAAAGAAGAGAACCACAATTTCCCTCTGGCCAAATGAATCCTCTAATATGCAATAGTGCCTTAAAAATGAGTTAAAATGCTTAAAAGCCTTGTAAAAAAACATTTATAGCCCAATAAAATGTTAATATCAAATACGTCTGATGGGTGCCTTCAATGGGCCAATTATTCAATAACTGGACTTCTTATTAAGGAAGCGTAATATTGAGATAATTGGATTTTTCTGCCATAATCAACTTAAGTCTATCCTACCCTACCATCCTTATATAAAAAACAAAGCAACAAATTTAGAACTTAAGAGAATGACACAAATTTACATAAACATTAGATAAGAGAGCGTTTGGTAGTAATACCCTACATTTGTTGCATTTTAGCTTCCTATTTAACTCTTCTTAAAAAATTAGTAAGTACTAAAAATGGACGTGTTACATCTATAAATCCCTTCCAGGGCATACCACTCTTTCCCACTATTATATCTAGTGGATCGATAACAAATACAACCTGTCATAACTTGCATGATATTTGACTTTAAATATTCATGTCTTATTAGATTATTGGTTATCATAAAATCATCATGCAAGCTTATCAAACATAATCAAGGAACATAGAGAACAACCAGAAGTCGTTTGGGTAATTACCTAAATGGAATGACCACAACACTCTAACAAAACTTTAATTTTACAATATAAGGGTAAATTCTTCCATAATACTCATCTAACCACTAAATTTAGTACACCTTCCTGGTATATTATAATTGATAACACATCTAAAAATAAATTTCTAACTTTAAAGTATTACACATGCGATAGCAAGTCTATCCCTAGGATTACTATTCCTAATTGAAGCTATTTTCTCATATTTTTAAACTTATGCTTCTCATAATTTTACCATGTATTTCAGGGAACACGTGTAGCATATTATAAAGCCAATATCACTTTAGAAATACCAAAACTTCATATTTGACCCATATTCACCAAAATATTCCTACTTTACTTAACATACTTCAAAGCATCTTTTTCGATAACTTATACCCTACTCAACCTTCACTTGAACATATTACACATGCAATTAATTACAAGTTCCACAATTATTGCCTTGCTATATTTACTTCCCACAAATATCATGAAAAGTACCACATGCCCTTAAGATAGCCACAACACCCAAACATATCTGAAGCCCTATGAGTCCCAACATTATCAACTTCCAACCATTCACATATATCATTATGCTAATAATTAAACATACTTACAAGCCATTCTTCATAATACAATTAAGATAATGGATCATACCAACATGTCAGGGTCAAAAGACAAGGCTTAACTAAGGAATAACAGATCAACTTATACTTTGACATAGCATTCATAATTCCATAATATAATAAAATAATATCACGATATAAAATCATTAACATAAATTACAAAATATAACAACACTAGCATCAAAGTACATACAATTAACACATAGCATCAATAACCTATTCTAATACATGCATCCTTACCTACAAATGACCTGTCTCTAGGAAAAAATTAACCCTAAGTCTCCTCTTCAAAGATAACCATAAAATCACCTCAGAATGAAGAAGAATTTATGGTTAGAATATAGGGAAAAAATAAGGAAAATGAGGAGGGAGAAGAGTAAGAACCAAAGCAATAGGAGAAGGTTGAATGTTGCATGATGGAGGCCTAGATGTATGGGTTATTTACACAAAAGGGGTGAGAAACGTGAGGGAATCATGCTAGGGAAGTGATACAACATGAGGTGCTCATGTTGGAGGAGGTTAGCTCTATGAATTTTAACCAAATGTGAGGGGTTGTTGAGTGAACATTGGGTGGTGTTGTTACGTGAGCTTTTCATGTTGCTGTAAATGTGAAATGTGAGGTGCTTATGCTGAGGATGGTTTTAACACCTCAAACTTTTTAAATAAAAATTTAATATTTAACCTTTTATTTTAGATAATTTAATATTAAATTATTGACTTAATTATTTTAGGGATCCTTTATTTACAAATAGATAGAATTATTTAATAAATTAATATAATTATTTTTATCATTTTATCTTACTCTTTTATTTAAATAAATTCCAAACACATAATTTTTAACATAATTATTCTCCTAGATTAACACCTAAATTTCTGATAAATTAATTTAATATTTTTCCTAAAAACCAAATTTAGCCTAGTTTCTAATCCTAACTCTAAAAATATTTTCCTTTTTTCTTCTTCTCCTTTTCCTTTTTCTTTTTTTCTTCCTTTTTATTTTGTTTTTACTTTCTTCCTAATTCTTTCCTCCCTTCTTCCTTAGGCCATCCCAACCTTCCTCTCCTTTTCTTTTCTTCCTTCTCCTGTCAGGGTAGCATAAGCCCTGACTCTTTTTTTTTTCTTCTTTCTTTCTTTCTTTATTTGTTTCCTTCCTCTTCCCCTTTGGGCCAGTCCATCTCCCCCTCTTCTTTTTCTTTCTCCCATGCAGATTATCCCATTTCCACCTCCTTCTGCCCCTTCCCCTGTGTAGCATGTTCCTTCTTCTTCTTCCCCTAAACCCCTGAGCCAAACACTCCCCTAACCCCCTCACACACCCCCCTCACACCTCTCCCCCTACTCCCCTACACCACTGCCAGCCTACACAACCCCACTATAGACCAATGCCTACACCACCCTCTTCCCTTACCATCCTTTCTTTCTAATTTTTGCCCAACTGCCATGGTCCCCTCCTCCCCCACATGCTTTCTCTACCCTACAACCTCCCCTACCAGGTCTGATTGAGCCCCCCTCCTACACCAACTACCTCGCATAACCCTATCCTCCTTTTTCTTTTTCTTCATCTTCTTTCCCTCTTCTTTGCCTCAATTCTCCCTCAAGCCCTCCATCTCCCTACTAATTCTCTCTTCTTCTCTTTCACCCTTCTTTCCCCCTATTTTTCCTTCACTGGCCTACAGCTCCTCTCTACAACCTCCACCACCCAACCAGCCACCACAACACCCTCCTCCTACACTCTACCTCCTCCCTACACAACCTTGAGCCACCAAGATCAGCCACCCTACAACATACCCCTACCTTTTCTCTCATTCTCCTTCTTAAACTTTGCACCACCACCCTTATTCACCTCTTCTTCTCCCTTCCACCACCGCCTCACCCTCCCTTCAGCCACCTAACACCATCCCAATTCCATTCCTGCACCACCTAACTCGAGCTACCTATCTCTCCTCCTTTCCTTCTCTTCTTCATTTCCTTTCTTCCTCTTCTCCCTCCCGTCCTTATACCTCCCTCCCACAAACACAGCCACCATCTTCGCCTCCTCTAAGCCACCAAGCCTTGACCCCCAATCACAACCTTCTTCCTTTCTTGCCTTTGCACCCAACAACCACCACCAACACTCCCCCTCAAGCCTACCTGAGCCCCCTCCTCTCCTTCTTTTTCCTTACCCCTTTTGCCCTTTTGTATGGTTCATGCTGCATGGTAGATTAAGTTATGCCATAAAATTTTTATACTTGTTAATCCATATTAAGGTATTAGATAGTTTAATAATGCTATATATTTAATTAATATTTTTAGTAAAATCATTCTTTTATTTATCTACTATCAATATTTCACTTGTGACATTATTTTAAGTACATAATTTTATGAATTGGAGCCTAAGCATTTTAAACCAAGATACCAATTAAGGTTGCTTTTATTCGTAATAGGGTAACCGTTATACCCCACTAAAATATATGAAATATTGTATGTTAGCGCATTATGGTTTTTGGTAAGTGATTTTTGTAAATATGATGTGTTACTATCAATTTAATGATTATTATGTTATCTTGTATATGGTGTGATATGTGTGAAAGGGTGACTAAGAAAAATGGGTTGTGTTGATGATGAGTGTTATGTGTATGCACATGCTAGGCTATGTGAGTGTAGACACTTATGGTGAAAATAGTACTAATATGCCCTAAGGTCAAATTTGTTCATTTGGACACATCCTAGTATTTAAACCTAAATGGGATGGCTAATGTGTTAGGAATGTTGCTAAGAGTGGGGATGGAAGTTTGGTGGATTAAAAATGTATGTGTTAGAAGAAATATTAATATTTTATATTCTTGGGCCATTTTAGTAATTTTACATGTAAAATGGAGGATTCTTAAATAAACATGCATGATAGGTGATAATCGGTGCTAAGAAAAATAATAAGGATACTTAAATAAATTTGTAAGATAGGTGATAATTGGTGCTAGGAAAATTAATAAGGATTTTATGATGTCGGTAATGTATGGTTGGGCATGATTATTAGTATTTATTCCCTAGGGGCATTTTTATAATTTGGGATGTGCAATGGGAGTTAAATTAATAGGTCTAGTGGCATCAGTATTTCATGTTTGGGTATAAATGGTGATAATATAAGGCATATGGGGTATTTTGGTAATTTTAAGAGAGCAACGGTGGTTACGCTAATTGTAATGTCCCAAATTTTATCTAACCTAATACACTATAAATTATATCTTAATCCAATTCTAATCCTATGAGAAATCTTATTTTATCTTTAACCTAATTTCGTAATCCCAAAACTTCAATTGAATCTGAAACCGTGACTCAGATAAATCATAATTAGTAAACCAAAATCAAAACTTGCTAAAATTCCCGCTAATCATAATTAATTTTGGTTAATCTAAAAACACCCTTAATCTAATCCCCTATATCTCCTTCTCTTTTTCCTTTTCTTTCTCCTTTTCTTTTCTTTCATTCTTCCCTTTTCTTCCGTTAGTCCAAGCCGTAAGGTTTGAAATTTTGCTACAACTTGCATCATCAACTAACCCTTCACTTACACCATCTCCTATCTTGCATCATCAACTTGCTACAATTTTGCTACAACTTGCATCATCAACTAACCCTTCACTGCAAAATGTGCACCACCATCACCTCCTCTACCATTCTTCTTCTTGTCTCTTTTATCCTTTACGTGACCCATCTATTTGTGTCTTTTGTTTTGTTTTACCTCACTCTGATTATATTTGTGTCAAAGAGCCATTATTGAGCTCCCTCTTCATTCTTCTTTCCTCCTTCTCCCTTTTCTTCTTCTTCTTCTCCTTCCTTTCCCTATTTTTGGCTTTCACACAATCTTTCCCACCACCGTGCACCACCTTGGTCACCACTCACTGCCCTTTAGTCGGTGGACCGACCACCAAGGTCGACGCGACCTTCCCCCTCGCCGTCACCGGCCATCGCCGCCGACCGCCGCCCCTTTTCCCTTCTTCTTCCTCTCGTGTGTTGCAGTGTTATAGAGTGCATGGCATGTGCACCACTTGCTGCACAGCCGTGCACCACTTAAAATCCCCTGCCATACAGCCATGCAACTTTTGCACCGCCTGGCATATTTTTTTCTCTCAACCTATTACACACTAGTGCTGTACAGCCATACAACTTTTGCACCACCTGGCCATGCATTTTTTTTCTCTTGACCTGTTCCACACTAGTGCTACAAAACCCTGTAACTTTTGCACTGCCTGACAATACAACTTCTTTTTTTGGCCGTGCACCCCTATTTACACCCCAAACCTTATCCAAACAGCACCAAAATTTAACCATAGCTCCACCACTCATTCCTCTACACTTCCATACAATTCAACCTTCCATTTTATTCTGGTTAATTCTCTAACCTCTTTCCCATTTAATTTTAGTTAATTTTGGAATATTTTTGGTGTTATGTTATATACTAATATGTGTGTTGGTTGTGTTAATGTAAGGAGTTTGAATAATTGAGTGGAGACTAATTGGGTGAATCTTGATTATTCCTTTTGCTTGGGTAAGAGGTAAACTATACCCTTCTACTAAGATGTGAGATCATGTGGTAACATATAAAGTTTGGTTGTTCTTAGGGTATTATTTATGCCTCATTTTTAGAGAAATCTCTGTATATATATTTTACTTCGGAATTTTTAGAATGGTATTGCTAGTGTTATGATTAGGTATAAATGTAAATGGCATAACTCTAAATATTTAGCATATTCTGATGTATAAATTGATTGATAATATATGATGAGTGTTTTACATATGCATGCCTAAGACTTGTTAGAGTTGAAACCTTGCAACCTTATAATGTAATTTACCATGATAAGTGTACTACAATTATCTTTGCGTAGTAACTAAGATTGAATTAAATATTATAAAGCATGCATACATGATTAGAGTTAGTTTATAATAAATGTTAATCACATGTTCTAGAGTTAAGGTATTTCCTTTCCTACACTGTGATGTTAATTACCCTATTGAATGACATAATATGCTATAAATTTATACATATGTGTTACATAGAATATATGTCACCCTAGAAATATATGATTTAGGCTATAAAAGTAATTTACTAAAGGCATGAAAAGTGGAGAATATAGTCAATCACTAAGACGTAAATATTATTCACATGCTACCATATCATGAATAATTATCCTTTAGCATCTTTATAACAAATGGATCGTAACAATGTTGCTTGATACGAATTTGGATAAAATGTTAAAATTAGGAGTTGTGGGCATTTTGGTCATTTAGACTTAATACACCTTTTGTGAATAATTGGATATGACCTTAGGGTTTACCTTAAATAATTAGAAATAAAGGGAAATGGCTAAGTATAAAAAGGAAATTTCTGTGCAATGTTTGATATCTATGGTCACTCCATAAAATACTAATATGCAAAGTGGAAGACCTCAAGTTTGGGAAAGGTTTCTCTCTAGGGATATCTACCCTAGATACGAGGTAGGAGTCCTCGATTTACTTGGTCTCTTGGTGTGCTAGTCATGCCCTAGTAAGGCCCTAGTCTACTCTATAGGTGAACTACAAGCCCTATAGGGGGAAGGATTAGGTGACCTAGGTATGGAGGGTACTATGTTGCCTTGTGCACCAATATGACAAGAGTGTTTTTATGCCTCTGGGTTGGATAGTTGGAGGGTATCGTGTTGCCTTGTGTACCGGTATGACCAGTGTACTTTTATGTCTCTAGGTTATTATTGTATCCCCCTCGAGTAATTAAAATTAGAAATAATCATTGTGTGAATATTTCATTGTGTTGTTCTATATTTAATGTTTCTAATAGCTACCGTTGTGTGCTTCATGTTGTGATATGAGGTTCGGTAGCTACCTTTGCGCCCTACTTTGTTATCTCAAATTTATATGGATGGTTGTATTGGTAGATGCCTTAGTCGCCTACCTTGGTATTTTGATATCTCATAACTATAACAGTTGTACCTATTTATGATCGTATTCTTCCTTAATATACCTATGTTATGTTCTTTTTGTGCCTCATATGGCCTTAAATGTTGGTGTTAGTATAATGGTTTTCTCAAGACCGTAGTACTGACGGGTTCAGTTTCGTGGTCCCCTACCTATTCAACGGGAAGTCTTTACCTTGCAGGATTACTTTGAGGGTAGGTTCTAACGACTTCAAGTAGAGGGTTGAGAGTTAGGATGATCCGATGTTTGCTCCAACATCTTTTGATCCGAAAATTGCATGGACTCTTCTAGCCCTTATTATTTCCCCTTTTATTATATTATAATTGTTTTGGGTGATATTTTTTTATTTATTAAGACAAATTGAATTTGTAATCCCTTTTGCTCTGAAGTTATAAATATTTTTTCAGTAATGTTTTAGCCTTAACACTTAGTATAAGGATGGTAGAGGATGTCAGCCTTATATTGAGTGTAGTAGTAACACCTATTATTTTTTTAATTAACACTCCCATAAAAAAAATTAGTGAATTTTAGGGTGTTACACTAATAAACGCACATGCTAAGTGTTAAATGGTGCTAATTATAAGAATAAGGTTTGGTGGCATTAATATTTCACGTTTGGGTATTAAATGATGATAATAAATGGTATATAGGTAGTTTGGTAAATTTGAGGGTGCACTGGTGGTTATGCTAATGAAGGTGCATGGTAAAGGTTAATTGGTGTTGGATGTGAGAATAGTGATTTATGGTCTTAGTATCATCTGTTTTGGCATGATTACCAATATTACATGACTTAAGGGCTTTTAGTAGTTTAGGCATGTATTAGGGTGATTATTATGATGGATACGTATGGGGTAAGTCCAACCCAAAGGAGTGATGACCATAGCTGAGAAGAGTAAGGTTGGTTGTTATGAATGGATATGAGGGTAAATGGTGACATGGCTGAGCAACATATACATTTAGGGAGCCCATGGAGTGTTAAAGGATGAGAGACTACCCAAAGGGTGGAATTAAGATTACTAGAATGGCCTGATTTGGAAGGTTAGTATCACGAGCAAGATAGGAGAGCTAGGCCATAGAACTTTAGGGGATGGATAATCATGATAACATTTTCTTGGTCGTGGAATTTTAGTACCAATTAAGTTGTAGAGAAGGGGTTAGGTCTATTTGGGTCAAACCAAGGTTTTGAAGATTTAACCCTAGTGGCTAATTGTTATCACGTATGGAATGGAGAAATAGGCTATGACCCATGAATAAAAATTTTATAATAGCATGTTTGTGTTGGTGGATAATTTTGGGGATTCAAGAGATTACTGGGGAGTGTGGATATCCTAGATAAGGGAATTATGGTTTCCATGAGGTTAGGTTTGACCGGGATAGTAGTAGGTCTGGGGACTTACATGGTTAGTACATGAAACTGTGTGTGATATTTGAAAAAATAAGATACCAATAAGAAACTAATCACTTAAAGTGGAAAATCATTGAGTGTGCCCGTGTATAGGATATTTACCTATCCACATGTTATAATAGTGGTCAAGTGCGTCTTGTCCTATATTTTGGTGTATTACCGGTCCATCGGTTATAATAGTGGTCAGTTACGTTCTAACCTAGATTATAGTATTTTTGTGTCCATCAGTTACAATAGTGGGGGTCCTAAGCTCAAAGAATGAAACCCTTAAATGATATTAATCCATAAAAAAGATACTAATCACTTACAATGAAGCACCATGTGGGTTGAGACCATATATAAGATATTACCGGTCGACCAATTATAATAGTGGTCAAGAGCATTCTACCCTGTATTGTAGTATATTTACCAGTCCCCTGGTTATAATAATGGTTAGTAGCATTCTTCCCTGTATTATATTAGGATTACTAATCCATCGGTTATAATAGTTGTCAGGAGCTTGCTGCCGTAGATTTCATAGTCACTGGTCCATCAATCATAATAGTAGGTTCATAATAGTGGTCACACTGTGCTGCCATAGGTTTCATAGTCACCAGTCCATCGATCATAATGATAGGATCCCTAAACCACATGGATATAAATCAAGAAATGACTAATTATGATAATAATGGCTTAAATACAGACAATAATGAATGAACTTATATGTCTTGCTGATGTGTATGGTATTCTTGTTGTGATGTTGTTGAGAAGTTTGTGTGGCAATTATGCGAGTTGTACTCCCTGCCAACAATGACATGACTTCCTAATTTGACTACTAAGAGCATCGCTTGAATATTCCAATAATAAGTTTTGTTACTTCTAAGTGAATGAGCATTCCTGGCATGTGATCTTGATGCATGTAGCTATCAGTATGATTATTGCATTTCAGATAATATATTTACTAGTCCATGATCATGTGATCAATGTGTTATATTTGATGTGTTGCATAACAGCCTCACATATTAGTCTCGTATAAAGGGTTTACCTAGTACTATAGTATTGAAGGGTTCATTTTTTGGGACCCTGCCTATTTAATGGCAAGGGCCTTTGCATGTTAGCTCGCAAGTTTCCTTCGGGATTTGTCTTTGGGATTGAGAGCATAGGGTCATCCAGGATACTGATTGGTGTATCGAACTAGGAGTTCTTTCTATGTCTTTCTTAAAACCTTTTGGATTTTTTTCTACTAACATTTTCTTTGTAGCCACTATTAGTGGATTTTCTTTGGAAGGTGAGTTAACCTTCCTAACTATTACACTACTTTAATTTGTAATTGTATTATTGAAATTTATTAATGTATTCTTTTAGCCTTAGCACTTAGTATCCTATCGGTGGAAGGAAACCTATCTGGTACTAAATGTGGTGGTAAGGTAACACCCCAAAATTTACTGTACTTACTTTCACATAAAACTTTTAAAACAAAATTTGTTTAGTACTAAATTTTGGGGTTCTTGCAATGGTTGTGTAGGTTAAGGTGCATTGAGTAAGGTGGAGCTTACGACATGAAAATGGAAAAACGTTAGCGATGAAGATGTAGAAAAAAGAGAAGAAGTGAAGGCTAACTTTGGTGGAACAAAAAAAGGAGAATTCTTATTCAACACTTAGGCTAGAGATGCCTTTTAGACCACCACACCGAACTTTCACACAAGAACTCAAAAGAGAACGTTTAGAGAGAGAAAGGGAGATTGTATTATAGAAAGAGAAGCTCTAAAAATACAACTCTTGTTGGATGATCTCAAATGCTTCTACCCCCCTCTATTTATAGGAGAGGATCCACCCCTTCACTTCTCCTAGGAAGATTCTATATATGGGCCTAATGGATTTCTCTAGAATGGCCCGATAAGCCCATTAGGGGTTCTATGCAATAGTCCATTAGGGTTTCTAGAGTCTTCTTTAGGGTTTCTAGAATTGTCCATATATCTCTACACAAATAGAGAAGGATCTAGAGACGTTCCCAATAGAACCTTCTACAACCATCTAGGAGAGTGTAGAACCCTATACATCTCTCCATACCTATCTAGATTATACAAGCATATTCTAGGCTATTCCGGGACCGATAGAACCTCAATGCTAACCTTTCAATGCGGCCCGTAACATTCTCTCCCACTGAAGTCATCGTTGTCTTCGGTGATGATGGAAGATAGATATTTCTAGATAGCCTCTTGAAACTGCCATAAATCTTCTACCTTCTCCCAACTGTTCTAGCTTTTAGGTAACCCCTTCCATCTGATGAGATACTCTTTATAATTGGGCATCCCTCTCTTTTTGATGACTCGGTCGTCTAGAATCTCCTTAACCTCATGATTGAAGGAATTCACATTCGTAGGAGTAGCACACCTGGACTCCTTTCTTGAGAGGTCTTCCATGTGCCCGCATGGGCGTAGCTCAGTTGGCTAAGGCACGGCAGTTGGTACAAGAGGTCCAGGGTTCGATTCTTTGTGGGATTAGCTGCAGTGTGGGAGTTTCAACCCTCCGTTTGTAGGGGTTGATCCTTGTGGGCACCATGGACAGGACCACTGTGTGCTTGGTCGCTCAGTCACCATGATTTACCTTCTCCGGTGCTGTCGGGCCGGTTGGAGGAGGCCCTGGGGGCGAGGGAATCGCCTTTTGGTACAAGAGAGGTCTTCCATGTCTTCATGATAGGGCTTCAACAGGATCACATGGAACACTGGGTACAACTTCAGCTTGGATGGCAGCTCTAACTGATAGGACACTTTCCCCACCTTCTTTAGGATAGGATAAGGCCCCTCGTACCTCCTCACCAAGCTTTTGTGCAATTGGCGATATACCTTGAACACTTGTGGGGACAACTTTACCATCACTAAGTCTCCTTCCTTGAACTCTAAAGGTCTATGATCTTTGTCAACCCACTTCCTCATCTTCTTCGAGGCCTTCTCCAAATGAGCTTTGGCTAGGTCAAGCAGTTCCTGCCATCCTTAAGCGAAAGTGTGTGTTGCAGGACTACTCCCCTTGTAACCCCTAGCCACGGTGTGCAGAGTGACGGGTTGGTGTCCCATGACCATTTCAAATGCAATGTGCCTCATAGACTCACTCCTCTATAGATTATAGGAGAATTGAGCCACATCCAACAACTTGGCCAAGTCCTTCTGATTAGCACTTAAAAAGTGTCTCAAGTACATCTCCACCAAATCATTCACCCTTTTTCTCTGGCTATCTGTCTGTGGGCGAAAACTTGTAGAGAAATGAAGCTCGAACCCCATTAACTTAAACAACTCTCTCCAAAACTTAGCAGTAAAGCGAGGATCCCTATCATTGATGATAGACTTAGGTAATCCCCAATACTTTACCACATGCTTGACGAACATATTGGCACACTGATCTGTCGTACAATCCCTTGGGGCAGGGATGAACATCCCATACTTACTCAGCCTGTCAACTATGACCATTATGGAACCATATCCTTCGGACGTTGGGAGTATGGAGATGAAGTCCATCGAGACACTCTCCTATGGTCTTTCGGGAATGGGTAAGGGCTCCAAGAATCCAGTAGGATATTTCTGCTCATTCTTGTCTTGTTGGCACACAAGACAAGTCCTCACATAGCCTTCCACATCATCTCGCATCTGTGGCCAATAGTAAGCATCTTCAATAAGTGCTAGAGTGCACGTTATACCTAGGTGTCTAGCCCATTTGAAGTCGTGGCATTCCTTCATCAAGTCCCTTACCATGTTTCTCCATTTTAGAATGTAGAGTCGGTTCCTCATGGTGTAGAACGCACCATCTTGCTCCCAAAATCTTTGAGTCTTTCCTTCCTTTTCCATCTCCATTAGGCTCTTGGCAAAGGCATCGTGATCCTTGACTCAATCTAGGATGTCACCTGTAGGACCGCTCATACTAGCAAGCATCGCCTTGCGACTTAGTGCATCTGCTACCACATTGGAGCTTCTAGGATTGTACTCCATCTTGTAATCAAACTCGACCAAGAAGTCCTGCCATTGAGCTTGCTTGGGACTTATTTTTTCTGGTTTTGAAAGTAGCTTGTTGCAACATTATCTATTTTTATCACGAACCTACTTTCGAGAAGGTAATGCCTCCATACTCGCAAGTAGTGGATGATAGCGGTCATCTCTTTATCATGAATCGGATACTACCTCTCCGTGTCATTTAGCTTGCGACTCTCAAAAGCAACGGGATGCCTCTCTTGCATGAGAACTCCTCCGATAGCAAAGTCAAAGGCATCTGTATGCATCTTGAACTCTTTTGGAATAATCAAGCAATCATAGAACTGGCACCTCCATCACAACCTTCTTTAGATCTTCAAAGGCCTTCACACACTCTTCATCCCAACTCCATGGGACCTTCTTCATTAACCGGTTGGTGAGAGGTGTGGCTCTACCCAAATATCCTAGGATGAATATTTGATAATAGTTCACTAGACTAAGGAAACTACGTAGCTCCAAAATATTCTTTAAGGCTTCCTAGTCTTGAATAGCACGTACCTTGGCCGCATCCATCCTGATCTTCCCGTTCTTGATTTAATGGCCCAACAATTGTACCTCCCTGAGAGCAAATGAGCATTTCTCCTTCTTCACATAGAGCTCATTGTCTTTAAGTACTTGGAAGACCTTTCTCAAGTGCACCACATGATCTTTCAATTTCCTGCTATAAACCACTATGTCATCAAGATATACCACCACAAACTTATCCAAGTAGGGGTGAAATAGCTTATTCATGAGAGTACAAAAGGTTGCAGGAGCATTCGTAATACCAAAAGGCATTACAAGGAATTCATAAGCTCCATATCTTGTCACACACATGGTCATTGGCTCATCTCCTTTAGCGATCCTCACCTGCCAGTATCTCGATCCCAAGTCCAACTTGGAGAACCATCGAGATTTTCCAAGTCTATCAAACAGATCTACCACCAATGAGATTGGGTACTTATTCTTGATAGTCACCTTGTTGAGTGCCCTATAATCGATGCACATCTAGATACTTCCATCGTGCTTCTTTTGGTATAACACTGGTGCACCAAACGGAGCCTTGGATGGCCTAATGAATCTCGCATCGAGTAACAGCTTGAGTTTTTTCCTTAACTCCTCCAACTCTGGCAGGGCCATCCGATAAGGACTTCTTGTAGGTGGCTTTGCTCTAGGCTCTAGGCTCTAGTTCAATGGCATGATCTACCTCCCTTCTAGGTGGAAGCCTTGGGGCAACTCTGCTGGCATCATGTCCTTGAACTCATGAAGGACCTGTTGGATCTCCTTCGGGACCTCCATGGGTTCTATGGACTCCTCCTCTATCATGGTGGCCAAGTAGCATGACTCTCCCTTATTGAATCCCCTGGATAATTGCATGGCAAAAAGAACTCGGGACTTTACCTTGGCTCGGGATAGGGGAACGACATGGCTTTGCTTCCCCTTGGTGAGGTGCATGGTGCTATCTCCCGGAAATGTGAGTGGAGTGGCCACATCTATGAACTCCATGCCTAGCACCATGTCATAGTCATCCATTTTCGTCACCGTGAAGTTTACCCTTCCTTCCCATGATCCAAGGGTGATGGGGACTCTGTATGCTACCCTATGTGTAGGCCAAGTATCAGAGTTTACAACCTTCATCCATCCTACCTCCTTAGACACCTTGAGGCCCAAACTTAGTGCTTCCTTAGGACTAAGGAAGTTATGAGAAGCTCCAGTGTCCACTAGGGCCTTGCTAGTGACACCCTTCACTTGCGCTTCCACGTACATCAACCCCTTGGCTTGCTCCTTTGGCTTGGAGTTGATGGAATTAAGTAGGGTTAGGGACCCTATGTGAGTCTCACCCTAATCTTTCTTTTCTCCTTAAGTATTGACCATAACACTCAAGGCTTTCTTTTGAGGACAATCATGAAGGAAATGATTACCACCATACATAAAGCATTCACGTTTGTACTTAGAATCCTTACCTCCATGATCAACCTTGTCCTTCCCCTTCGAATCGGAGTGCTTGTAACCAGGCTTGTGGGGCTTGGCTCCCCCACCTTTGTTTGAGCCATCCTTTCGACCCTTGTCCTTCCTCTTGGACTTGAACTCGATCAAGGACTCGGCCTCCCGATAAGCTTCTAAGAGATCTTGGACCTTCCTTCTCCGAAGTCCTTGTTCAGCCCAACCTTGGATTCCATCAATGAAATAAAGAAAACTTTCTTTCTCGGGCATGTCAGGGATCTACAACATTAGGGAACTGTAGGCCTTAACATACTCCTTGATGGTCCCGGTATGCTTGAGACTCCTAAGCCTTCTCATAGCATCCAGCTCAGCATTAGCAAGATAGAACTGCTTCTTGAGCTCCACCTTGAACTGCTCCTAGGTGTTGATCACACAGGTACCCCTCTCCATTTCTCTATGGCGGGCACGCCACCATAGCATAGCATCTTCCTCCAGATAAATAGTAGCCTATGTAATCCGCGTACTATCATCAAGTAAATGAGTAGCAGTGAAATACCTCTCAAGACCATAGAAGAAGTTGTCAATCTCCTTCACATTTCTTGTCCCTTTATACTTTGATGGTAGAGGAGTATCCAAGATAGTCGTGGATCCCCTTGAACTCCAGCACCCATCGAGATGGCTTCCTTGCAACGAGCACATTTGGCCTCAACGGTTGCAAGCCTCTCCTTCAACTCAATATTCTCAGCCATGAGTTGGCCATACAACCAATCCATGAGATCCAAAATCTCTTGCATGAGATTCTTGTTGGACTCAAGCATGTCCTCATGAACCTTGGTGGCTAGGGAATTCACCAAGCCCTACACCTCCTCCTTTTTGGGTATAGACTCCATGTCCTTCTCCAACACTTCCTTCCCTCTAAGGTGGAAAGATCCTCCTGGAAAACCATCATGGAACGGTCCATCCTTTCCATAACTTGTGACTTGTGATCAGGAACATGAGTGACTTGTGATGATTCGGGGTTGTGGGCCATTGGAACCATGCTCTGATACCACTTGTCACGCACCACATCTTCACCAAGTCTAGCTATGTGCAGCCTTAGTCTTGTTCTCACTCCTTGAGAGACTAAGTCAACCTTCCTCCTTCAAGTGTATTCAACACTTAGGCTAGAGACACCTCTTAGACCACCACACCGAACCTTCACACAAGAACTCAAGAGAGAACTTTTAGAGAGAGAAAGGGAGATTGTATTACAGAGAGAGAAGCTCTAAAAATACAACTCTTGTTGAATAATCTCAAATTCTTCTACCCCCTCTATTTATGGGAGAGGATCCACCCCTTCACCTCCCCCAAGAAGATTCTAGATACGGGCCTAATGGATTTCTCTAAAATGGCCCAATAAGCCCATTAGGGGTTCTAGAATAGTCCATTAGGATTTCTAGAGTCTTCTTTAGGGTTTCTAGAATTATCCATACATCTCTACACAAATAGAGAAGGATCTAGAGACATTCCCCTATAGAACCTTCTAGAACCATCTAGGAGAGTGTAGAACCCTATGCAGCTCTCCATACTTATCTAGATTATATAAGGATATTCTAGACTAGTCTGTGACCGGTAGAACTTCAATTCCAACCTTTCAATGCGGCCCATAACATGCAGCTCCCTTATGCTACTAATTTCTTCCTCCAAAAGAGAAGAGCAGCTCGCCTTCTAATCCAATCTAGCTGACAACGTTGTTAGCTGGTTCGAAGATGTTGCCAAATTCCTTCATATTCCACTCTTGTAGGCCTCGTTCGTCTGCCAAATTCTTTCAATAACTGCGAAGCAATCCTTATGTGTGAGCTGAGAGTTGAGGAAGCAAAAGGGCTTAAGGAGTTAGGACTTAGGACCCTAGTTTACTTCTATTATGTTTGTTAACAGTGGGCAATGGTCCGACAGACCCCTTGAAAGGATTATTACACAATTTCCTAGATACAAATCCAGGGACCCTGGTACACGAAGCACCTATCCAGCACTCTTGGATCCTCCTCCAAACTTGGTGATAACCTAGTTATCTGCACTAAACGTTGTGGGCTCATCAGCGTTAATGATTCTCTTACTGATTCTCTCATCCGGTCTTGTGGCTTTGTTGAAGTCACCACTCAATAAATCTAGCACCCGAGAGGTCTCTTGAAACAAGATTATTTTATCCCATACATCATTCCTCAATTCCTCATCACATGGCCTGTACACATGAATCACACTCACCCTTCTACCATTACCAACAAATCTTGAGATTGCTATCTAGTTTTCTCTGGTCACCTAACTTGTAACTTTCATCATGTTTACAGCCCACCCTATAGTTAAACCTCCAAGACTACCAATAGAACTACTCCACCTAATATTTGCACTATCACAAATGGACTCCCAAACCTTATCATCCAACGAATCAAGCTTAACTCCAGTGGACAAACAATATCCGCCGAAAAAGACCTATTTTTCCCTTCTACTTCATTAACACCCGCCATCCATCTTCCTCCATGTGTTTCTCCTTGAACACTAGAGAAATTAGCCAGCCATTTTATATATACCGATGTTAATTGTGACCCTAAAAATTGAAAGTCGTGGTCATTGTTGTATTTTATAAAAATCAGTGGGCGATCAGCTATTGCCTCCAAGCGGTGATGAGAGAGAACTAAGACAACGTCTCTGCAAGTCAGTATACCAGACTACCCGCCTTTAATTAGAACCAGGTATACTTGGCCCGGTAGTGTTTCTTCACTCCTCTTGCCTCAAGCTAATGTTTCTTTTATGGTAGAGCGGCGTGCACTACAAAATAATTAACTTTTGCCAACAGGCCTTATCTGTTGGTAAAAGCCATATTTCTGTAGGCAAAAGTTTTTACCAACAGATATTTTTCTGTGACAAATCTATGGGTAAAAACTCTGTGCTTAAAAGTTTTACCCACAGATATGTAAGATCTGTTGGTATTAGTTGCTTATACACACAGATATTTATCTGTTGGTAAAACTTATGCACACAATTATATCTGTGAGTAAAAGTATTAACCACAAAAGGATATCTGTGACTAAAAGTATTGTCCACAAAACAATATCTGTGACTAAAACTATTACCCACAAAAGAAAATCTGTGACTAAAATTAGTATCCACAAAATTATATCAATTGCTAAAATTATATATATATATTATCTGTTAGTAAAATGATAATAATGTCCATAACACCTGTTGTAGCAATATTTACTTATAACAATAACTTATCTTTATATAAAATATAGTACACCATACATAATCATCGTTCTTTAGTTTAACTATCAAAACAATAATAGTCGTATAGGTATAATATATATACAACTTGTAACCTATGCTAACATATAAGACATCTTCATTAATATATCAAACACCATCCTCTTCATTCCCATCCTATTTAGCATCTCCAACGACTTCTGTATCTTCAATATTTTCTTTGATAATTATCAAGATTTATTCCCTGAAAAAAAATATACATGTAACTTAATTAGATTAATATAAATTCTCCTAGGATATTATTTAACTGGTGTGGTGTCTTTTAATATGCATGTAATTCCAAGTTTTTAACTTGCAATTTCAATTACCAATACCTGCCTTAGCTATAAAAGTCCAACAACAATCAAATACTAGTATTAAAAATGAAGTGATTAGCACATAACCTCATTTCGAAAAAACAATCAAACAAACCGCTGGGTAGAAAAAATTACAATGATGATAGTATTAGAAAGAGCAGAAAGTAGGAACAATGTGTAGCTTTCCAAAGCATACCAAAGCACGGTGTTCTTCCTGAATTTTCTCAAAGTGTTGCCATGAATCTTCATTGCATTTCCCAAGTCTGGCTTCACATTTATTCTCCATTTCTACTACAATTTTGCCAGCCTGAAGAACAAACAACCTTCAATGCATGTGTCCACCAAATAGTACAATAAAAAGTCATGGAAAACAAGGCAAACCTTTTTTTTCTCATGGTTAATGATCTCTTGCTTTTCTACCTCATACTTCTTCTTGATGTCGTTTATGGCCTGCTTAAAGAGTTATCATAGCAGCGAAAAACAATATGGAACTACTAAATTCAGATTTGCATTGGGGTTTAACATAGGTCGCACCTGATCATTCTTCTCAGATATCTCCTTCAAATGTCGTGACAATTCTAACTGTTTACTCTCTAGCAATGAATCATACTGCTTCTTAGCTTCCCCAAGTTTACTTTCTGAAGCTGCCAACAATGCTTTAATCTAGAAAAAACAATAACTATTGAAATATTCCTATGCTCGTCAAGTTATTTTCCACAAAAATGCAATGACCTCTGCTCGTTGCTCTTCAAGTTGTTTCTCCCTTTCAGTATACTGCAGAATGAGTTGCTCTTTTTCTTCCAACATATTGCAGAAATTGATGGCCTGCTTCTCTAACGCGTCAACTTGTTGGCTCTGCTTTGCAATCTCCTTTTGCAATAAGTCAGTGTCCTCGTCCTTCTTATGTATATGTGCCTACAGTCTCTCTATAATCTGCTTGTTCTCAGATTCTACTCTTGACAACTTCAGCTTGAGATCCTCCTGAAAGGTTAAGAATGCAGAGTGAGCATGATATTAAGGTTTGCTATATTGTTTTAAGAAGGTTTTATGGTTGTAAAAGGAGATAATGCAGTATAATGATATTATATTAGAATCTTCAAGAGCAAAACCGAAAGGACCAACTCCATAACGCATGACAAAGAAGCTAACAAACCCTAAAGCTACTGTTATGGTAATCTATAAATGAAATAGGTAAAATAATAGGATATATATTATAATGAACTTTATTAGCTATTAGTGTATCTAGCATGAAGACATCCAAGATTCATCATGCTTATTCTTGATATTCATTCTTTAGGTTGGTCAAGCTACATACATTCAAATGTACTACCTTGAGGTAGAGTACAATACCATGATATATCTCTTGATTAAGTGAGCTAATGTAACATATATAAAGTAGGGCATGACATAAAACAATCTTTCAAGTAGCCAATTCAAGACTATTAGATTTCGAAACAAGGGTTTCAAAGCCCAAGACACAAAATTGGATAGTTCAAATCAATTAATTTCAATTAAAGGTGTTACGATGCAATTAATACCATTTCAACTATTTCTATATATTCAAGTTAAGAAAAATAACCATACAAATGACCAACTTCATAATTTCACTTAAAATCTAGGATTTTAGGCCCGAAAATACAATTCGATTGAATTCTATTAATTTATTTAAATTGAATGTTTAGAAATACAATTAGACATATTTTGTAACATAGCATATAATCAATTGCTCAAAAATAATAAAAGAAATATCCAATTTAGCATAATTAGGCTTTTGAGCCCGGAACGCAAATCTGATCAATTCTTCCTAAAGTATATAAATGGACAGTTTGGAATTGTAATTAAATGTATTCTAATGTAATTTATATAATCAATTGAATAAAACAACCCAATTATACAATCCAATTTAGACCCGCAAGAGTTTTGACCCAAAAATCCAATTCCAATCAATTTTACATAATTTTCCTAAATCAATACTTTCGATATGAAATTAAATACATTTCAAAAGATATTATAAAATCAGTTGAGTAAAAAAACTCAATTATACAATTCAATTCCATTACACTCGAATTTTGATCTAGAAAGTCAATTCCAATGAATTCCACATAAATTTTTCAAATTGACGTTTCTAACATAAAATTAGATACATTTTAAAGCATAATGTAAAATAAATTTCCCCAAAATAGCTTAATCACACGAATCCAAAAAATTCGGACACAACCCGGCCTAAAATCCGATTTTCACAAATCAACCAAATGTACTACAATTCACCACTCTAAATTAATCATACAACATATATATACATAATTACATAATCAATGTAGCTTATCATAAGCTAATTCATACTCAATTAATCAAAACAAGGGTTAGGGTTTTTGGAAATTTATACCAAACGAAACTAACAAATCTGAATGGCTGAAGGCCGGAGAAGCTACGCCGAAGTTCGAGGATTGCTCGCCCGCAACCAATGAGGCTCGCCGTGGCTGGAGGATGGTGGCACGACCTGTGCTGCTGCTCGTGGCTGCTCCTGCGCGCGGCTGCTGCTTCGGGTGCTGGTTGCTGCAGCGCTGGAGCTGGCAAGCACAACGGTGGGGTGCAGCTAGAGTGGCAACGTCGATGGTGGCCAATGGTCGGTTGTTCACAATGGAGGAGCTGGTGGCGACGTCGATGGGGCGCAGAGGCAGAGGGAAGGAGACCGATGGGAAATAACATAAGAGAAGGGAGAGAAGAAGAGAGAAAGGGAAAAGGAAGAGGGTCGGGGTCGGGGTCTAGGGTGTTTTTTTTTTCAAATACACATATATAAATAAATACTATACATCTAAAAATATTCTTGGAAAATTTTATCTACAAATTATTTAATAAAAAATCATTTCAAAAGGATCTGAAGGCCTAAAATAATATTAGAGTTATATAAAGAATTTCGAAAAAAATTTCGAAAAAATTTACTAATGAGTATAAATATCTATATTATTTACAAAAATACTTTATACGTCCTTGAAATAATATCTTCTTTTTTAACTTTAAAAAATATTTATAAAATAAATTATAATAGAAAGACACTCATAAAAACTATAAATAGTATTTTTGAGCGACTAAAAATAAAATAACACATTTTCAAAAAGTCATTCATAAGCCAAATTGGAAAGAAAAACATAAATAAGTTGTGAAAATATTTAATTTAATATTTTTTAAGATCTTATCGACCTCGTAAAAATAAATAAATTCAAAGATAGAAATATTTACTACAGATAAAGATATTAAAAGGTTCTATAATAGATGACATTAAAGATAATATTTCAAATACATTCGAGAAATATTTTTATAATAGTTTAAACGACTAAAAATAATTTAACACATTTTCAAAAAAGTCATGTGTAAGCCTTACAAAAATAATTCTATTAATAACAAATAATTATTATAATATTGACTATAATAATTATAATTCTTTTCTTACAAATAATATAATTAATTTTACTACTAATAATAATATTATTATTAATTATCTAATAATATTATTAAATTAAAATATTAAATAATAATTAGTATTATTTAAAAATATTTAATATAAAATTAATATTTTATAATGTATTATTAAGATAATATTAATCATAATTTATAATAAAATAATAATTATTATTAAAAATAATTAATAATGGGAAATAAATACAAATATGAAAAATATAAATATTAATCATAATTTCCAACAATTAGTAATAATATTTTTTATTAAAATAATAATAATAATAATGTCCTAAAATATTTATTCTTAGTTATAATTAATAAAGAATTATATTAATAAGAATAATATAAATCATTATTTTAAATAAGTTAATAATAGTATCTAATAATTACTAATATATTATTAATAATGTGAATGAATATTGATAATATTTATTATTGTTAAGATAATATAGATTTGAATGATAATTGATAGTATTTAATAATAAATTAATTTAATAGTAAATGGTAGTAGATATAATATATATTATTTCATTATAATTGTTAAAAGACACCATTATGAACAATATTAATATAAAAAATTAGAAATAAAATAATAATTAATAATAATATATGTAAACTATTATTTCTAATAATGACTAATGACTTAATTATTATTATTATTATTATTATATTATTATATTAAAAAGAATAGAATTAATCATTATTAAAATTATATAAAAACAAATATTATTGTTGAATTTTATAAACACAAATACCAACAGATATAAAAGTGGGTATTAGTTCTGTTGGTATAATGCTACTAATAATCACATATATAAGTGATGGTAAAAGATCTGTTGGCATAACATATTAATACCAATAGATAAAAAATTTCTGTGGGAAAAACTACATTATTGCCCACAGAAAATTATCTGTTGGTATTAGTTACTTTTACCAACAGAAAAAGTATTTGTGCCTATGTTTCTGTTGGCAAAAGTCAATTATTTTGTAGTGGTGTAAGAATCATCATTGCCTATAAATACCCCACTTTGGAGTGGTGACTAAGACTAGACTACAATTTCTACCAATTTGCTCTTCTTTTATTAAAGTGCTTTTGCCTTCTTGTCTGATTGCCACCTTTAGTTTTGGCTTCAATCTTTCCATAAGGTTTTGATCCAAAGTCCAACTTGGCCCATGAACCCGTGGCACTTGTTTTGGAAGCCCTTGGTTTTCCCCATTTTCTCACAAGTTAGAATCTATTATATACCTTACTTGGGCGTGTGATTAAAGCCTTATTGAGAAATGACCAAGCAAGTAGAAGCCTAAGGAGAGCCGTGGTTATTTTTGTCTTATTTCATTTTATTTTCGCGTTTTTTCTTATTATAATAAATAATGTAGCAGCTAGTGTGTGTGTGGGCTGCTTAAAACCGTTGAAAGGAGTAGATTAAGGGGATTGTTATTAGCTCATTCAAATGGGTATTTAATCCCATTAAGAAGAGAGGAAAAAGGGGTGCCAAATTAGGGAATTGCTATTGTTTCATTTCTATTCATTAAGGAGCATTTAATACCTTAATGAGGGGAAGTAAAAAGGGGACATCTCTTTGATTCTTAATTGTTATAGCTGAATGGTTTTGGGGTTATTATTCAGCCAAACCGTTGGCTTTCTTTTGCTGTATGATATTACCTATAAATACAAGTTTGAAGAGATAAATCATAATTCCTGATTATTCACAATATACCTTATGGTTTTCTCTTTGCATTGAGTTTTTCTTAAGTTAAATATTATTTCCTTATAGCTTTGATTTTGTCTTGAGTTATAAGATTAGGGTGAGCTTTGAGTTTGTCTTGAGTTCTTACCTAAGATCCCAAAACTTTGAGTGTGTTCTTGAGTTTTGGTTCATTTTCGTTATTTCATTGCTAATTACATTTCTGTCCAAATTTGAGTATTCATCCTTGAGACTAAAATTAAATTTGTGATCTAAGAGGGTGTTTTGAGAATTACATCATCTAGTATCATAGCTTTGGCAAGGAGGTTCAAGGAAGATCGTGTTTTTTTAGAAAGAAAACCACTAAAACTCATCTAGTTTTTCAATCAACTTTGAAGAGCGATATCTCAGCCCTCAAAAATCCAAATCAAGCGATTCATTTTTGAATCTAGGTATTTTGTGTAGAATACTCATATTTAATTTTAGAATTTTTGGGAACTTTTTGCTATTAAACTAGGCAATTTTTCTTGAACTGTGCAAACGCGAAGCAAATCTAGCGCATCAGATTTCAATTGATGATTTCTCCTCCATCCTGACAGCTTTCGAGGAGTTCCTTTTTTGAAATTGCTTAAATTTTCCAAAATTTTGACAATCTGTAAGCCTTAGAGAGTATCAAGGCCATTTTCATTTTCGTTCAGTTTTGGCTGAATATCTATTGTACTTGTAATAACCTAGAAAAATAGTGATAAGTCATGGCTAGTGGTGAGGATTTTGCTAAGATGTTACCTTTTATCACTCAAAAATTAGAGAAAATGGAGAAAAAATTTGAGGAGGATAAGGCAAGCTAAAATACTAGAATGGATGCAATAGCCGAAGTGGTTTTGAAAGCCACTAGGAAACTGAACGAGTTGGAGAATGAGGAAGAAAGTAGCAGTAGCAATCTTAGACAATTTGATAAAGATAGGGGATTAAATATTGACCTACCTAAAATTGATGGGGGGCATGATAGTGAGACTTTTCTAGATTGGGTAAGACAAATAGAAACTATCTTTGAGTATAAGGGGTTTGATGATAGGAAGAGGTTCAAACTGGTTGTCCTCAAACTCACTAAACTCGCTACCCTATGGTATGAAAACCTCAAGACAAATAGGAGGAGAGAGGGGAAAGAAAAAATAGACTCATGGGATAAGTTGAAAAAAAAATGAGGGATAAATGGGTGAATAAGAAGTACGAATAGGAGCAATACCTAAAATTGACCCATCTTTCCCAAGAAAACATGAGCATGGAAGATTACATAAAAGAGTTTGAGATGTTGTGTTTGGTTTGTGATTTGCAAGAAAAGGAGACCTTCAAAATTGCTCGTTTTGTTAAGGGTCTTTCTAAGGGGATTAACCAAAAGGTGGAGGTAACTCACTACACCACTTTTAGTCATGTTTGTAAACTGGTTATTAGATATGAGTCTCAATTGAAAAAGGAGAAGCCCAAAAATACTTCTTTCAAAATTCCCATGAAATTTACTCCATCTTACTCTAAAGGGGGGTACGTTTCAAAACAAGTCAGGAGGTACTTTTCAAAACAAATTATTCTCTTCTAGTTCAAAATTTTATAAAGGGATGGACAAGGCTGTAATTTCACCTAGTGAACTTGCTACTAGGAGAAAGTGCTTTAAATAGAGGATATATGGTGTCGGAGTGTCCTAGCAAAAATCTGATGACAGCCGCTCAATATGCCATGTTGGATGAGGAAGGAAAGCTTTATAATTTCATTACTCTAGAAGAAAATAACGAAGAAGAAGAGCTTGATGAGATCCCACTAGAAATTGAGCTTAATATGATGGTAGTTCGCAAAATTTTTTTAGTGAACCAGAAAATGATGAAAGGTAAAGAAATAATATGTTCCATACTAGGTGCAAGATTGGTGAGAAAACTTGCAATGTGATTGTTGATGGTAGAGCACAAACTTATGTAATCACTAATGAAGTTGTGAGTAAGTTGAAACTTACTACTAGGGATCACGATGAACCTTACAAGCTGAATTGGTTGAATGATGGTGTGGGAGTAAGAGTGAAGAAGCAAGCTTTGGTTTCTTATTCCATTAGAGGGTTCGAAGATGAAAGGTGGTGTGACGTACTGCCTATGGATGCATGTCACTTGCTACTTGGAAGACCATGGCAATTTGATCATGAATCAGAGCATAAACGTAGACCTAATGTTTATATTGTAACAACTAAAGAAGGTAGAAGAGTTAGATTATTGCCTTTACCTCCCAAAGTTTCTAAGAAAGAAAAAGAGAAAAGTTACTATCTTATAACTTTTAATGAGTTTAAAAGAATAGTGGAAGAAAATAGGGGAGGGTATGCTTTGGTTGTGAGAACCAAAGATAATAATAGTAGTACTTGTAATAACTCATCCCTACTAAATGAGTTATTAGAAGAGTACAAAGATGTGTTCCCCAATGACTTGCCTAAAGGCCTGCCTCTAATTAGAGGCATTGAGCACGCCATTGACTTGATTCCAAGAGCACCTTTTCCCAATAAGGCTGCCTATAAGTGTAACCTGGAAGAGAGTAAGGAACTTGAGAGGTAAGAGAATGAGTTGATCAAAAGAGGCTATGTGAGGGAGAGCCTTAGTCCTTGCTCCGTTCCTACACTCTTAGTACCTAAGAAAGATGGTACTTAGAGGATGTGTGTTGATAGTCATTCTATTAACAATATAATGGTCAAATATCGTTTCCCTATACCTCGTTTGCAAGATATGTTAGATGAGTTGAGTGGTGCCTTAGTCTTTTCCAAAATAGACTTAAGGAGTGGCTACCATCAAATGAGAATTCGAGAGGGAGATGAGTGGAAAACGGCTTTCAAAACAAAGAAAGGGTTACATGAGTGGTTGGTGATGCCATTTAGGCTTTGCAACGCACCAAGCTCCTTCATGAGATTGATGAATGAATTCCTCCATATTTTTTTTGAACGATTTTATTGTTGTTTACTTAGATGACATTCTTGTGTATAGTAAAAACAATGAAGATCATGTAATTCATTTAAGGAGGTTGTTTGAAATTTGAGGGAGGTGAAGTTTTATGGTAAGCTTGAGAAATGTGTATTCATGACTCCTAATGTTGTATTTTTAGGATACATTGTAACGGGAGAGGGGGTTCATGTAGATCTAGAAAAGGTGAAGGCGGTTTAATCTTGGTTGGCTCCAACCAATGTGCATGATGTTAGAAGTTTTCATGGACTAACCTCCTTCTATAGGCAGTTCATTAAGAACTTCTCAACCATCATGGCTCCAATCATAGAATTGACAAAGAAAGATAGTTTTGAGTGGACTGAAACTGCACAAAAGGCCTTTGAGAAGGTCAAATATCTTCTTTGCAATGCTCCTATACATGTGCTCCCAGATTTCAACAAAGTGTTTGAGGTGGAGTGTGATGCGAGTGGGATAAGGATAGGTGCTATTTCGATACAAGAAAAGAAGCCTCTGAGTTACTTTAGTGAGAAGTTGAATGGGGCAAAGATGAACTATTCCACTTATGATCATGAGTTTTATGCCATAGTTAAAGTGCTTGATTATTGGTCTCACTACCTTAGACCAAAACCATTCATTCTTCATTCTGATCATGAGGCTCTAAAATTCATACATGGCACCAAAAGCTCAACAAGAGGCATGCTAAATGGGTGGAGTTTCTCCAATCATTTACTTTTAGTTCCAAGTACAAATATGGTAAGAGTAATGTTGTGGTCGACGCATTATCTCATCAAAACTACTTGCTTTCCCTGGTGGATGCTAACATCTTGGGTTTTGAATAACTCAAGGAGTGTTACAAAGATGATCCCGAATTTGCTAGTGAGATGGGAAGTCCTACTAAGGAGTTTGTGTGGAAAGATGGTTACCTCATTAAGGGTAACAAGTTGAGTGTTCCGAACAGTGGAGTAAGGGAGTTGTTGGTGAGAGAAGTCCATAGTGGGGGATTGGCTGGACATTTTGGGATCCAAAAGACCCTTGATATTTTAGGTGAGCACTTCTGTTGGCCTAGAATGATCAAGGATGTTACTCATGTTGTTGAGAGATGTGCTACTTGTCAAAAGGCTAAGGGACACTTCACTAAGGGTCTCTACACTCCATTGCCAATTCCGGATGCTCCATGGGAAAGTGTCAGTATGGATTTCATTGTGGGTTTGCCAAAGACGCAAAGGGGAAAAGATAGCATCATGGTAATAGTAGATAGATTCTCTAAAATGGCACACTTTGTAGCTTGTAATAAAACTGATGATGCCTTGAAAGTGGGGAAACTATACTTCAAGGAAATTATCAAACTCCATGGCATTCCTCGAAGTATAGTATCTGATAGGGACTCCAAATTCCTTAGTCACTTTTGGAGGACCCTATGGAAGCTTGTGGGAACCAAGTTGCTATTTAGTACTTCTCATCATCCCCAAATTGATGGGCAAACTAAGGTTACTAATAGGACTTTGGGTACTTTGTTGTGTGGACTTGTAAGCAAAATGCAAAAGGATTGGGACATGAAATTAGCCCATGCGGAATTTGCTTACAATAGGGCTCATTCATTGACTACTTCTCGCTCTCCTTTTGTAGTTTATGGAGTGAATCCTTTTGTTCCTATTGATCTCATACCTTTGGCTAAGGGGGAACTGGTGGAAAAGGATGCTAAAAAGAGGGTTGAAACCTTTCAAAAAAAACCTATGAGCAAGTGAAGAAAAGAATTCAAGAGATGAATAAGAAATACCAAGAACGAGCCAATAAAAACCACAAACAGCCTATTTTTCAACCGGGGGACTTGGTATGGTTGCATTTGAGGAAGGAGAGGTTTCCTAAGCTCCACAAAAACAAACTTATGCCTAGTTCTAATGGCCCTTATGAAGTCCATGAAAGGATCAATGATAGTGCATATAAGATTGAACTTCCAGATGATTTGATGGGAGTTAGTGCCACTTTCAATGTGGGTGATTTATCTCCTTATTTCGATGATTCGAGTTTGAGGGAAAACTCTTTTGAAGAAAGAGGGAATTATCCAAAGTCAAACTTGGCCCATGTACCTGTAGAACTTGTTTTGAAAGCCCTTGGTTTTTCCCTATTTGTTCACAAGTCAGAATCTATTATATACCTTACCTGGGTGTGTGATTAAAGCCTTATTCAACAAAGACCAAGCAAGTAGAAGCCTAAGGAGAGTCGTGGTTGTTTTGGTCTTGTTTAGTTTTATTTTCGTGTTTTTTTTTATTATAATAAATAATGTAGCAGCTAGTGTGTGTGTGTGGGCTACTTAAAACAGTTGAAAGGAGTAGATTAAGGGGAGTGCTATTAGCTCTTTCAAATGGGTATTTAATCCCATTAAGAAAAGAGGCAAAAGGGGCGCTAGATTAGGGAATTGTTGTTGTTTCATTTCTATTCATTAAGGAGCATTTAATGCCTTAATGAGGGGAGGTAAAAGGGAGGCATCTCTTTGATTCTTAACTATTATAGTTGAACGGTTTTGGGGCTATTATTCAGCCAAACCGTTGGCTTTCTTTTGCTGTATGATATTGCCTATAAATACAAGTTTGAAGAGAGGAATAATAATTCCTGATTATTCACAATATACCTTATGGTTTTCTCTTTGCTTTGAGTTTGTCTCAAGTTAAAGATTATTTCCTTATAACTTTGAGTTTGTCTTGATTTATAAGATTAGGGTGAACTTTGAGTTTGTCTTGAATTCTACCCTAAGATCCCAGAACTTTGAATGTGTTATTGAGTTTTTGGTTCATTTTTGTTATTTCATTGCTAATTATGTTTCTATCCAAATTTAAATATTGGTTCTTGAGACTAAAATTAACTTCGTGATCTAAGAGGGTGTTTTGAGAATTACGCACCATCACAAATGGACTCCCGAATCTTATCATCCAACGAATCAAGCTTAACTCCGGTGGACAAACAATATCCACCGAAAAAGACCTATTTTTCCTTTCTACTTCATTAACACCCGCCATCCATCTTCCTCCATGTGTTTCTCCTTGAACACCAGAGAAATTAGTCAGCCATTTTATATGAACCGATCGATGTTAATCGTGACACTAAAAAATGGAAGTCGTGGTCATTCTTGCATTTTATAAAAATCAGTGGGCGATCAGCTATTGCATCCAAACGATGACGAGAGAGAAGTAAGACAACGTCTCTGCAAGTCCGTATACCAGACTGCCCGCCCTTATTTAGAACCAGGTATACTTGGCCCGGTAGCGTTTCTTCACTCCTCTTGCCTCAAGCTAATGTTTCTTTTACGGTAGAGCGGCGCGTAAGAATCATCATTGCCTATTAATACCCCACTTTGGATTGGCGACCGAGACTAGACTATAATTTCTACCAATTTGCTCTTCTTTTATTAATGTGCCTTTGCCTGCTTGTCTGATTGCCACCTTTAGTTTTGGCTTCAATCTTTCCATAACATTTCTCTCATGTCGTATAAAAGCCTCTTGATCTTTCGTAATCATCAGAGACGGTGCATTCTTCATGACGAAATAACAAACTTGTGTTTTCCGGCGATTACGCCAGAAACTTCCCTTCTGCTACCATATGTTCTTTAGTTTTTTGGTCGTTGTTGATGAGTTGCATTTGTCTGTTCTCATTTTTCAATTTTATTTATCTTCCCGGCAAGTTACGTGCAATAATATTGCGATCGAGAATCCGTGTAAGTAAATCATTTCCCTAAGAGAGTCATCTCTGTCATCTACACATTGATTATCAATCTAGCTGGCCCATTAGTCATCACCTCCACCCCCTCTGAAAGCTGTACATTAGATATGAAAATCTCATCCCGAAAAAAGGACAGGCCCATCTTTTCCCGCAGGAATAGCCGATGGCCGAAGTCTACTTATGAAATAGTCGGATGCTGAAGCTCCAAATGTGTGAAACATATTGATGTTGGGCTTTTAGACAAACCTGAAGTTGGACTGCTCCAATCCCCCTAATTTAGGCCCACTTATAAGAACCAAAATAAAGGTCCAGTCAGACTACTTTATGACATCCGGTCCACTGATCTTTACTCCCCTTCAAGTTCAACTGCTATAAAAGGTCCACCAACCACCACTATGTACTGAGACAACCATCCTGTGCGGATTCACGTCACACGAATGAGATAGAGAAGACTTTTCGAGGTCTAAAAATGCTTTTCTGACGATAATTGTTTAAAATTTGATACACGTTCTGGTATTCTTTTTTCTTTCCTTTTTTTTCTTTTATACCTATGAAAGCGCTACTAACGATTAACGAATGGACCACAACCCCAAGGTCACTTCTATGTTGTTGATTTTGGACAGTCAGGAAGGGAGAAACCACCTGCAATAGGTCGATGGTGAGAATCGAATTCGGACCTCTTATTTAGCATCGTGGTCCCAACAATCGCACACATGATGGTGACTTGTCCACTACTATGTTGCTAATATAGCTCAGGATATTGGTATCGTTATACCTTTTGTATTAATTATTTAAATGTCAAATCAACATGTTAATTTGTGATTTTTTAAATAAATAAATAAATTGAACATAAATAACAGGAAACCATTAGTGATTACCACTAATAAAATTAGTCAATAAGAGCACTCTGACTAAGATGTTATATCTATTTTATATCTATATTATCCCTAACATAACATGTCCTTTTTATAAGACTTTAAGTTTATTCCTTTTTTTTTATCATAATTTACTATGAATTATTTATAGTTTAATTAATTAATATATATTAAATTATGTACACAAAATTATCAATAAACATCACTTATCATGTAATTCAGGTGAGGCATTAGTCTTCTAAATATACTAATTATCATAAACGTATATAGTAAGTGAGATTTGAAGTAGGGACATTTTGTATCCAAACCTGCAACCTCAACCAAGAGTATGAGTCTAGCATTGGTTTTAAATAATTCTTATTAGTTAGTGGATGTTTATTCAAAAGAAAAGTTTATTCTTCCCATTTATATCCAGGTAAAAATTTTAATGTTGGTGCCGATATCAATGTCAATTAAGCTTTCTCCATTATCACAGGCATAAAAAACGGTATCAAAATAGATAAGTTTCCATGGTGGAGTTGCCATATGTTTAGTTGGTCAGATGTGGATGCCACCGTTTTTCACAAAAAGCACTTTATCTATATATATATATATAATCAATCAAAATCATTACTAAAAATAGTTCATAGGATTATGAAGAAGTATTTAATTTTATTCCTAAACTAACTGGAATTGTTATTCTATCATCCTTTACTTTTGAGTTTTATCATGTTAATGAAGTTCATTACAATACGTACAGGAACCATTAGATTAACAATTTAAAATATTAAATTTGTTTAATCTATAATTTAAGAATAATCCTATATTTAAGCCTAATTCATCGTATAATCTATAATTTAAATGTTCAACTAAGTTTTTTATGTGCTAAAACTGAAATACACTAGCATATTGTAAAACATAAATTTGACTGTGGATGTATCGCGCGTTATTCTTAAAAATCCAACAATTAGTATACCATGTAACTGTACACACGGTTCTCGCAATGGTTAGTGTTTTTCCTTTTTATTTAACTTTTTTTTAACAAGGGTCATTAAAAAAATTATTTCATCATATTCTTAAGAATTTTTTGTACAAATAAAAATTAATATTAATATACTTTTAACTTAAAAAAACATATGACTCAATATTATATGGTTTACTATATTTATAGTTATACTTCACCATTTTTGTTATGGTATTTAATAGAAAAATTGATTTCACCATTCTTATAATTATGTTTCGCCAATATTGTATATATATATTTTTTATCTCCTTTGTACTTATGTTTTACTATTTTTGTCCTTATATTTCATCGTAATTATCGTCATTTTTTTTGCCAAAGTTGTCATATATCACTAATGTTATTTTTGATTTATTTTTTTAATTTTTATTTTTTTTGGGAAAAAACTAACTCATCACACTTCACCATAATTGTTTTCATATTTCACCACCATTTTGTTATGTTTCACCATCTTATGCTTATATTTCACTATTATTACCTTTATGTTTCACCATAATTGGCTTCAAATTTCACCAAAATTGCCACTATATTTCACCATAGTTGTCGTTATATTTCACTAATGATAATTGTGATTTCCTAGAAAAACTAACTTATCATGAATCACAAGAATGATTTTCATTATGTTTCACCACTATTATGCTTATGTTTTACTATAGTTACCTCTATATTTTTTCCACTATTGATATCATGTTTTAACACTATTGTCTTCATATTTTAATATAGTATTCGTTATATTTTACAAATATTAGTTGTGATTTCTCTAATAAAACTAACTTGCCATGTGTCACTATAATTGTGTGACTACATATGTTGATAAAGATAACAAGTAATTACGATGGATTGTGTCACTATTGTCATAAGGATATATAGACAACAACAAAAGAAACCATTCCCATTACTTGTTGTTGTAAGTAATTACATGTTCTTACCTATCATAGTCATCTTGCACTGTCTTGTTTCTCATTTATATGCTGCTATATTTCGCCTATATTTACACATGCTTCAACCTACTATTTCTCCTCTTAGTCTCTGGCATTTGTGCTAGCTATTTATAATCTTTCTTGGGTAATTTGTAGGAGATAAACAATTTAGGTTTCATTATCTTGCTCAATTTATTGATTATTATTTTTTATGGCTATAGCATTGTGAATGATATTATTAATTTTAAGTTTAGGGTTCAATTGTTATGTTGCTTTAGATTGCTTTATTTCCCAACACTTACTAATTTAATAACCACTTGGGGCATTATTATCTTACATGAGATTAATACCTTGTCACTGTTCTTGTAAATTTTAGCCCAACTAGTTTTGTGCACTAATTGAATATAGGAATTAGTTCCTTAACTTCTTGCTTCCACAATAAATGACCTTGATAGGCAGTAAAAAATTTTAAAACACAAACTAGGATTTCTCTTATAAGAGCATAATTGAATTTGATTAATTTTTTTCTTTCATGGTATGAATTAAGTTGAGTTGGGTATAGTTCTACTTGATAAAATGATGAAGTTGTATATTCCCTTGTTCAATTTACTATGTTTTATCCCATTAAAATTTAGTGCATCATATGTAGGGGTTTGTCACATGATGTTTAGCATACATTATGAGGATAAAAATCTTTTACCTATTTAGGATCCTTATCATCATGTGGACTACTATATATGTATAAATTGTCAATTTTTACTATTTTCTAGAAAATCATAAGTTTTTCTTCATAGTTAAAGCAATTAAGTTTTTGGTAAGTCAATTACATGTCATATGGTTTTCCATTATTAAAGACATCAACTTGGAAACTAGTTAGCTTCTCAAATTGCTTTGTTAGCTTCTACTCTTAAACTCATAAGCAAAATTCAATTAAAACTTTGATAGAAGAACATATACTAAATTAGCATGCATGCCTAACCTTCTAGTTCTAGCATAAAGGTTACTGTAATAATATATGAGTTACTTCTACTCCCTTAGGAGTTTCTTTTACTTCAATATTTTTTGTATGATTTTATATATGTGTACAAGAAGGAAAAGGTAGATGACATAGCTACATGTAAAAGTTAAATTTAAATAGGAAACAAAGGGAAGAGTATGATCTTAAAATTTTTATTGTTTAATGTTAAGTGGTTAATGACAAAAATTACTCAAAGGAAGTTGACACATATGGTGGAAGATGTAGGTTTGTATTCTCATTTATATAGCATTGCTTTGATAAATAACTCTATTTAAAATATATTTGTTATGTTTATGTAGATTGTATTGCCAATATGGATTATGGTTGGATTCCTACAAATCATTTTTCTAAGTACTATGAATAGAAGATGGCAAAATCCAAGTGCATTAGCTTGTATATGATGCACACCACCATCCTCTCTTATTTAGAGACATATTTTCATCAACCTCTATATTTTGATTTAGTGGTATAAATCATTTTGTTATATCTGGCTAGAAGTGAAGCAAAAACTCCAAATTCAAGGTCAGAAAGTTATCAACGCTCACGAAAAACATAAAAATAGCTATTGTGAATATTTTTAGTTTTCATAGGGCCTCAATTATTTTAACTTGATTAAATTATATTTTTTTTTCTTTCTAAACAGTAGGATTTTATTGCTCAAACTAAGAAACATTAAAACCATTGGACCAAAACTCATCTAATATGGCTACAAAAGCACCTATAAGAAATACTAATGGAAATAGGCTTAACCATTATATTCTAATTATAAGAAACATTATTGAAGACCATGTTATTCCTAGTCTTCCATATCTCATAAATGGAAGTGATGAACATATATTTTAATAGGTTCCCCTTATATCTTGATTACCCTTACATGTGAATGAAATTCTATAACAACCTATGCTAATTATGAGATGTGCCCCTATTCCTCATAGTACGCTTGATTGTATAGATGACTCTACCCATTACTGAATAATGAAGGAACAAATGGGTAATAGATTTTTAATCTTGACAAAAGACACAATTATAGTCAACTAAGAGAGTGTATCTTCTAAGTATGTTCTTTATAATCAAACGTTCCATTGTAACTAGCCATGCAATAAATTGATGACTAGGAGTTGCAGGATTTTTTCATATGGCTTTTCACCAACCTACTACTTTAGGATTTTGTGTCTCAAATTATCATAAACTCATTTAACACTGTAAAATGATTCTTGTGCATGACTTGAGAAGAAAGGTAAGAATTTTGTTCTTACATTCATAATGATCCTCAAGAGCCACAATGCAACCACTAATATCTCCATGCCTCAAACTATATAATGTTTGATAAACCTTTCATGGATCCATATGATATACAATGTATACTTTTTATTTTCAAAGTTCCAAAGATGTTTTCCAAGTGCTACCACATTTTCATATACTAATTTTCATAATACAAATCCCCCCTCATTTTTCTATAAGAAACAAGTAGGCTAAGTCATTAGAGATTTCCAACTGTGAGATATGATACTAGTCCAAAGGAAGTTATGATACGCAAAAAGAAGGCAGGAAAAATTCTTCTTTTTTTTTTGTAGAAAGACCTGACTCCAATATATTTGAGTGCTAAAGATAATTGATTTCAATAGCTAGAGTCAACCTTCATAATTAAGAAACTTTGTAGCTTAGTGTTTCATTTGATGGAGCATTTTTATCAATAAGAATGGTAATATGGTAAGAATTTAAGAATATGTCTACCATTGGTACCCCAAGTACTTGAAAGGGAGATATCCTTGTGAAAAATTCAAGTAATGAATTTTTTTGTTCCTTACTTATGGGGAGATGCCGCTAAAGAACACAAAGCTTTTCTATGGGTTATTATTAAGGTCTAATAGATCTATGAAGAATTAATATTTTGCTCTTTCTTATCTCCTCTCTCCTCTATGCCTTGCATGAGGAGAGGATCAAGATTTGTGAAGAATAAAGCTAATGGAAGGCCTTCGGTGATCACATACACTAAATCTAACGACTTAGGTTCTCCTAATATGTCTTGTAGTACCATTAAGGTAGTATCTAAGATTGTTATGGTAGAGGAAACTCCTATTTCATCGTCTCCTAGTACAGTTATTAATATGAATATGGAGAATGTCCTTAATCTACATCTACATGAAAAAATATATGATCAAATATACCACGTCAAGAACAACGAGATTAATTCAACCCTAGATTGATTGGGATATAAGTGATCCTAAACCCTAGCAAATCACCATACCCCTATGAATGAATCTATGAATGATGAACCTAATCAAAATATCCTCACGATAAAAACCTATGAATTAGAGTGATCTAATCATTGGTAGCCATTCCTCCCTATTAGGTTTTGTGCTTTCATACACTACTCTCAAAATGGGAAATAATAACAGAACATTAATAACGGTGGTTTGAAAACTTTCATCAAATGTGTGCAAATTAATGTACAAGATAGTTTTAATAACGATTATAGTTAAAAACCGTTATTAAAAGGGCATCACAAGGATTTTTTAATAACGGTTCATACAAGAACTGTTATTAAAAGTTTTAAATTTTTAATAATGGTTCCTACATGAACCGTTATTAAAACCCTAAATCCACCTTTTATTTCGTTCAATTCTATTTCATGCTAAAAAATTTAGACTCTCTACAACTTCCCTCTTTTACTCTCCTTCTCTTGTGAACCCTTGCAACACTACACCATGCACCATACTTCGGCTCCTCTCAACTAAGGAAAAATCTCGCACCAACAACTCTCCGCTACCCCTCTTCCATTGTTGGCTTTGCATGTGTGTATTGTCATTCTTTCGAACCTAGCCGGCACTCATACCTTCATCCTCTGCCGTGTTTGGAGGTCGTTTCCACTCTCAACTTACTCGCCATTGGTTTCTTGCTCGCCGCCGCTTCTTTTACGTATGTGTTTGTTCTTCCCTCGTAGCTTTTTCTCTACTTATATATATAAATGCATGCATATTGCTACAGGGCTGTGTTTGTTTGTTATTGAAAAATTACGGTTTGTTGTTCGAAAATGTGTTGTTGAATGTATTGGTGAAAAATGTTGTTGTCCATTGTGGAATTTGTTGCATTACTGTTATATATTAACAAATATATGTGTTGGTCAAGACCTTTACATATATATATATATATATATATATATATATATATATAGCATTCATGAGAGTGTAGAATTACATATAAAGCTAGAGAAATAAAAGACTTCAAATTATTAATAATGTCACTCATCATAAAAACTATATATACACACACACACACACACATTTTCATTAATAAGTATAGGACACTAGCTATAAGATTTATGAAATGTCTTATAATGAAATGAAAATATATTTTACATATGCACATCATTAAATGAAAATTTCAATTAGAGATGAATATGTTAATGATTGTTATTTGATGAGGATGAAATAGCTATAGAAAATAAGGAATATATAAAAGTGAATAATTAAATAGAGAGAAATAATTGTGTATAATAATAATAATAATAATAATAATATAGGAATTTTATATTAGGGTTTAATTACAGTTAGCTAGGCTTAGGATTAGGGTTTTTATGTGATTTAGGATTAGATTTTATTATAATTTATTAGGGTTAGGGTTAGAGTTTATCGATTTTTATACTAAATATAAAATTAAAAAATTAAATAGACAAGCATAATTATGTATAGTAATAATAATAATAATAATAATAATAATAATAATATAGGATTTATTAGGGTTTAATTATAATTAGCTAGGTTTAGGATCATTATCTTATGAGGTTTAGGGTTAATTTTTATTATAATTTATTAGGTTTAATTAGGGTTAAGGTTAGGGTTTATCATTTATTATACTAAATATACAAGTGAAAAATTGAATAGAGAGGAATAATTATAAATCATAATAATATAGGATTTATTAGGGTTTAATTATTAGTAGCTAGGTTTTACTATCTATCTATATATCTATATATATATATATATATATATTATCTTATTAATATCTACTTAATTTTACTATGCATAGCTTGAATGATTTGATGATAGTTTGATGATCAACCAGTTTGTTAAATATATAACTAAAGATTATGTCCTTATTTTAAATAGTTTGATGTTGTTAGCTTTACATAGTTAGTTAAGATCTGGTAGAATATATTTATGATTTGTCTACCTAGTTGAAGATCAGTTTACATATTCTGTAATTTAGATCCTTTCGAGAACAACCTTGATGATAAGATTTAGTGGTTCTCATTTGTAGGTAGAGAGATCACATACCCTCCACCATATTTTCATATGGCGCAGCATACAGATGTACGGACTCATGTAATATGATTATATGACAAGCTATATCATTTATATACAAGTGGCTCATCCTATCACCCCTTCTATTTCAGATCGTATCATCTTTTATTGACCCTACCTCAGATAGAGCCATGGGTGTTGGCTACATCTACTTTTTTATAGTACTTTGTCTACCATACTGATGCACCACACCCGAGATTTATTGAGGGTGAGGTGTTTACTAGAGAGTATGATAGAATATCAAGAGAACTGATAGTCATTGATGATGAGTGGAGGTTTCATCATAGCTTGCCTCGGAGTATCCACCCCAATTACCCTAGAGTATCCGTGAGTAGACTCTCTTGCGATGATGTTAGGGATCAGATGATATATCGTGATGAGTGGACTTTTAGAGTTATAGTTTTTAGTCGGGCTCGACAAGGCTACCAGGGGATTATGTTTTAGGGATATGAGTTTTTGTTTTTTAGGAATTTGAGTTGTAGCAACCTTTTGATGTATATAGTGCTGCTACTACTTAAATCCTATAGTATGTATATATTTTGTAATTTGAACTATTGTACAATGTTGTGTTACATATGTATGTGTGTGTGTGTGTGTGTGTGTATAAACTCTTTCTAAGTATGAGCAATTTCATTGATCAGTATTAATATCTTCTTGGAAACGTGTTATCATGATTCGTATATATATATATATATAGAATAGCATGATACATTTGAGATTAATTCTTTCTAAGCATGAGCGATTTGCAAATTATTAAACTTATAATTTAATTGATTTTTAATAATTACTTTTGCATGGGATATATCTAGATTGAAAAACTATGGATCGAAAATGTTTGTCTACAAATCATCTGTCTAAAGAATATAATGGAGTGGAATTTTTCATCAAGTTTGTAGTTGAACATGTGAGGGACTCTAGTAGAATAGCCTATCCATGTTTTAAGTGTGCTTATACTTAGCGTGTTAATGCTAATGATTTGAGAGATCATTTGTTTGTGTATGGAATTGATACAAGTTACACTTGTTGGATATGGCATGGGGAAACAAAGTCTAAATATGATAATGGCGATGTTAGGAGGAATAGTAGTGGATTATCATTTGATAACTATGAGGGACATTCGTTAGAGGAGATGACTCAAAAGGTTGAGGAAAGTGTTCAAGAAGTTATTGAATGACTCAGAGAAACCTTTATAAGGTGATTGTAAGACATTTATGTGATTATCCGCTAGTTTAAGGTTTTACAACTTAAAATCATTTAACGGATGGAGTGATAAGAGTTTCACAAAATTATTGTCACCTGTGAATGATATGATTCCTAATGACAATGTTCTACCCACTTGTACCTGTGAAGAAAAGAAGAATATATCCTATATGAGCATGATTTATGAGAAGATAAATTCATACCCTAATGATTGTATTTTATATTGCAATGACAATGTATCATTGGATAGTTGTCCTAATCCTGAATGTAAAGCACCACGATACAAGAAGAACAAGGTGCCCGCTAAGGTGTTATAGTATTTTCCTATAATACCATGATTAAGGTGGATGTTAAATGATGTTGAAGATGACAAGAACATAAGATGACATGTTGATGAAAAGATAGATGACGGGTTTGTTAGGCATCCATCTGACTCTCCACAATGGATGATAATTGATGGCTTATTTCTTGAATTCGATAAAGAAGCAAGAAATATGCGACTTATGCTTTATGCGGATGGAATGAATCTGTACAATCAAGGCACCTACAGTTTATGGCCAGTGATTTTGGTATTTACAATCTACCTCCGTGGCTCTATATGAAATGCAAGTATATGATGCTGTCTTTGCTCATTTCGGGGCCAAACCAACCTTGAATGATATTGATGTTTATTTGGCACCTTTGATTGATGATTTGAATTTCTTATAAGACATGGACGTTGAAGTATTTGATGCATATAGTGAAGAAAATTTCACTTTGAGAGTAATGTTATTTTATACTATAAATGATTTTCTAGCATATGACAACTTGTCAGGTTATAGTGTGAAAGGCCATTATGCATGTCCAATATGTGAGGATAATACTTCATTTGTTCAGCTAACAAATGGCCAGAAGACTGTTTTTCTTGGGTATTGTAGGTTTTTACTAAAGAATCATCATTATCGTAGGTAAATAAAAGCATTTAATGGGTTATGAGAAGAAGGGAATGCACCAATCCGATTGAAGGGTCGACAAGTGTGGCCGAAGATGAAACATTTGAGTGTCAAGTTTGGGAAGAAGAATAAAGATAAGCCTCCATCAGTTGGGAGGAAGATGATGTCAATATTCTTCTACTTTCCTTATTGGAAATCTTTATACATGAGACTTACCGTTGATGTGATGCCTATTGAGAAAAATATATGTAACGGTCTTGTTGGTACATTACTGAATATTCCATGCAAGACTAAAGATGGAATCAATGCTCAAATAGGTATGGAAGAAATGGGTATTAGATGAGGATTGGCACCGCGATGTGTCATACTCTTTCCAGAAAAGAGAAAATTTCATTTTGTGAATTCTTTCATAGTGTCAAGGTTCTAGAAGGGTAATTTTCAATTATCAAAAGGCTCGTGTCGATGAAAGAGTTGAAATTAATTAACATGAAGTCTCATGATTGTAATATGTTGATACAACACTTGTTACCGATAGCTATACATGGATTTTTTCCAAAGTGTGTTTGAATTACTATCACAAGGCTTTGTTGGTTTTTTAACGTCGTCTGCTCTAAAGTCATACATCCTAATAGTTTGGACCCCTTGCAAATAGGGATTGTAATTACTTCGTTACAGCTTGAAATGTATTTTCCACTCTCATTCTTTGACATTAAGGTAATCTACTTGTTCATTTAGTTTATGAGATAAAGATGTTAGGATATGTTCATGGGCATTGGATGTACACCTTTGAATGGTTTATGAAGTTGATAAAAGGTTATGTGAATAATCGATATCAGCAAAAAGGATGTATTGTTGAGAGTTACCTTGTGAAAGAGGCAATTGAGTTTTGCAAAAAATACTTGTCAAACGCTGAAGCTCTTGGTATTCCTAAGTCTCGACATGCAGGAAAAATTGAAGGATAGGGTATTAGGGGCAAACAGTTTGGGTGTGTAGACCCTGACATGTTCTGTAAAGCACATCTATATGTATTACACAACACCGATGATTTTCAACTATACATTGAAAAGCATATGATTTCTTTACGGATTGAAAATCCATCAAAGACTGAGAAATGGATTATTGATTAACATAATCTTTCCTTTATTGATTGGAGAAGAGATCGCATCATTCCACTCATCAGACATTCCTCAACTTTAATTTCTGAACCCCTGCATTGATTGCCTCACAAACCTTGTTATGAAGTTTTTCAATATACCAGTTATGAGATCAATGGTTACAATTTTTATATAAAAAAACAAGATGAGAAGAGCATAATGTAGAACATTAGGGTGACTTTAGTAGCTAAGGCAATGCATGTTGCTAGTGCGAAAGAAAAGAATCCAACTTATGCAGATATGAATTATTATGGTGTGATTGAATATATATGGGAGTTATATTACACTATATTTAAAGTCCCTGTATTCAACTGCAGATGGGTTGATAATATCTATGGGGTTAGATATGAAGATGGATTCACATTAGTAAATCTTAATAGGGTAGGGCATAAAAAAGACCCATTCATCTTAGCATCACAAGCGACATAAGTATTTTATGTCACTAATCCTACTGATAACAGATGGTCTGTGGTACTATCTGCGAAGAAAAGAAATGTCAATGAATGTGATGATGAAAATGATGTCAATTGGAATAAAGAGTGTATCTTAAATTTGTAAGCAACCCAATTATTGAATGATGATAACAATAAAATTAATTAGGAGGAAATATATGTTAGGGATGATCATCATGAAGTAATATATGTATCACATCCTGAAACTAATCGGAAAGCAAGGGGAAAAAAAGAAGGAAAAGAAGGCAATGAGGGTAATAATATTGTAACATATGATATGTGTGCTAGTTTTTTTTAATGCATTTTTTGACCTTTATGATAGGATATTTATTGTATCAATAATATAATGGTACATTATGCTCAATACATAACATTCTAACATAATTTATTTATTGATTTTTTGTAGAGATATGGCCAACAAAAATATTGATAGGGAAAGTAGTGATGAATAAGGGTAAAGAGGGCCTATGATTATGAGAATCATCACAGATATGAGGAATAAAGGAGAACTATTCAAGTTGGGATGGAATACGTACAAGATCCCCATTGGCCCTTACGCAAACATGTTCTTGACTTACATTTCACTTGTGACCCATAACCGTGTTCCTATCTCCTATAATAATTAGAAGAAGGTTCCAAAGGATCATAAAGAGCATATTTGGCAGGAAATCACGGTAAATTTTCTATTTTATGTAATCATTTGTGTATGTCAAATGTTATTAATTTTAATACATTAACATCGGTATACATTTATATGTCTTATTTTGCAGAGAGTGATTAATGTTCCAAATAATAGGAAGAAATGGCTTCTTAGACATTGTGGGGAGCGTCTAAAAACATTTAGGTCATATTTAGCTCATAGGAAAATATACAAAAGAAGGGATGGTTCTCTACAGCAGAATCCACCCAAATGATACGGTTTCATCGATTAAGAAAGTTGGAACCAATTTATTGCATATCTTCTTATGGGGGATTTTAAGGTATTTGTTAGATAACAATTGAAGTTTTTGTACCGATCCTAGTATTGTGCATAATATTAAAATAACCATGTGACTATGTTTTAGCTTGTCACGTAGGAAAAAGGTGCCAAAAGTAAAGAGATTACAAAGTAGAATAAATACCGGCATAATATGGCTTGCAAAGGGTATGCAGGCCTTAAAGAGGAGTTGGTATACATTGTGTGATTTACCTATTTACATGTATTGAGGAATTTTATAATATTGGTACATTATAAGAATATTTTTTTATTTATAGCTCCTAGCCTAAGACTTGGACCCATGTACCTCGTCCATAAATATTGGTACATTATGGAAGAAGGCCAGAGAAACAAGAGATAGATATATTAATGAATATGTAGATGTTTCAACCGCAAAAATTGTAAGTTTATAGATATCTAGAACCCTACTTGGTTTTCTTTTAGAAAACTTTTATATTATGATTATTCCTATAAGCTAAATTTACATATATTATATACATTATAGGACGAACTTTAAGAATCAGATGGTGAGGAGGGGATCAACCAATATAACATTGTGTCCTAGGCTACAAGAATTTTAGAACACCCTAGAAGACACAGGGGTCTTAGATTAGGTGTCACGAGAACGAGCGTATGTGATCGATCTCGTGGTTCTCGTAGCACTAATGAGCAAGTTGTCATCCTCACTAGAAATTAAACATGGTATTTGAATGGATGGAAACAATGTATCAAGAGTTTTCATTTATTAAATCTCAAGGGTATAAGCCATCAAATTCAGTCGGCCATGATTAGCTTCACATACCTAATGTAAATAGCGTCAGAGACAATTGTGAAGCTGATGCACATCTTTCTTCTCTTCCCGAGGTAAGCATTACAAACTATGAATTTTTATTAAATGTATTCAGTGTAATAGTAATTAATAATGTGTAATATTTTTGCTTAGGATTTGCATAAATGTGACTTTTTAGTGAATGACCTTTAAACTCTTTTGGCAAAAGGAAGGGTCCGCATCAGTCACAGTTTCCAAACGCAAATAGTTCACGGGTACAACTTAGCCCTAAATAGAAGGCCGGTGAGTATTGACACTCCAATCATTGGCAGTGTACCCTTACCTTGTTATAAAGAGGGTGATGAGGCAACCACAGTGCTTGAAGCTCATAGAAGCTTTGTGCCTTGGCCTGCGGATTAGATACGTCTCACTACTGAAGAGGTATTGACATTCGACATCTTTATTAGATCTTGTTTAGTAGTTACATTGTTTATACCTTTTTCATATATATATGCTCAATACATATTCTATTTATTATTATCAATTAAGGAATCAAAAAGGGAATCAAAGAAGAAGACTACTCCTGCTAGTAAAATCAAGAGAGGTACTAGTAGAACAAGCAACAGAAAAGATAGCACTACTAAAGGAAAGGGAGCTAAATCTGAAAAATCAGTTGCCCCAAAAAGATTCCTTCTTCGGCAATAAGCCAACCTCCACCAGAATTAGCTTTATTGTATTTCTATGCCCAAAACTACCTCAGGGACAATTATATTTTTATTGATTGTCGTCCTGAGTATGTTGGGAGGGACGATGCTACTTACATGGTATCGACGGTTAACATAAGCGACATATATAATCAGGAATAGATGTTAACCATATGTGTTGCCATTTATGTCACATAAGTATTATTTCATATTTAATATTTTAGTACTCTTGTACAATTGGAATTTTTATGACCTCGAATATGAGTTATTAGTTATTAACAAATATGCATTGTTATTGTCATCTATAGATTAGTAGCTAGTCGTGCTACGATGGAGGCAATGGTATCATCTATTATGTTTGTGTGTCCATACTACATAACTGACAGTAGTACAATAAGAGAGGGTAGGCACATAAAATATTTATCGAATCACATTTTGATTGATGGACACAACAAGCTCTATCTTATTCCTCACCTCACAAATGAACATTGGGTTTTGTACGCCATTATACATAATCTTAATAAAGTCTATGTGTTTGATTCTCTTTGAACCTATGACAACCCTTTTGAAGTCACTCGTCATGGCGGAAAGGAATTTATCGACATGTTAGTATACTTTTCATTTCTTACTTCATTAGCTTATTTATACATATATTCTACTTTCATTATTTGAGATATATATATATTTACAATATTGTATATCCAAATTTATTTATTAGGGAACTATGGGCGACATATCAAAGGAGAGGCGGGAATGGTGTCCCAGACCCAAAGAATCTTCAATATGAGCCTGTCAAGGTAAGTAGCAAGAAAACTATCTTGTATTTTATTTTAATTAAAATTAATATCTAATAGTTAGAGAGCTAACTGAATTCATATGACAGTATCCATAATAGCAAAACGGTGATGATTGTGGATACTATGTACTTAAACCAATGGATCTGATAGTCTAAAATTGATCGGTCAACATAGATCCAAGCCATGTATGTTTGCTTTTCCGTATTTTTCTATGAATGAATCATGACATATATATTTTTGACCTAAGTGATAACTGCATATTAATTAAAACTTGGGCGTTGTAGTATTTCACCGATGACTATGCACGAGGCCAACAATACAATGTTGATGAAATTGATGAAGTTAGAAACCAATGGACCAAGCTTGTGCACTCATTCATTTGGTATTAGGTAGCGATCTATATATTTTACATGCATGTTCAAGTTTGTGTTTCGTCTACGTCTTTCGGTCTTTTAAGTTAGATCTCTGAACTTGTTACTTCGGGATGAAGAGCTACCAAGTTGTGGTATGCCTACTAATTTTGATCCCTGAGTTATGCCTAACTAATTTTGATTCCTGAGTATGACCAGTGTATTAAGACATGCATATCAATTAGAGATTGATTGAAATTATGGTGTGATTGCAGATTTGGTATAAATTGATATTGTTTTACATTACAGATTTGCTAATTATTTGAACATACAACTATGTATGTGGGCAGGAACAAAATAGAAAAATCATTAAAAAAAGCCTATAGTTTTAATAACGGCCCTTATTAAGAAACGTTATTAAAACATATATTTAATCTCAAATTTATGCTTATTTAATACATATTAGGGTTTAATAAATGCATAATCAATCACTGAAACCCTAATTGGATGATAGATTTTTAATAACTATTTGACAAAGAACCATTATTAAAAATGTGCATTTAATCTCTATTTTATGCTAATTTAATACGAATTAGGGTTTTACAAATGCATAAATCAATGACTGAAACCCTAATTTAATCATATTTTAACAACGATTTTCATTAAAGTCGTTATTAAAACATTGTTTTCCACAATGGTTTTATTTGAAAACCGTTATTGAAACCTTAGTTTTAACAACGGTTTTACTAAAGAACCGTTATTAAAACATTGTTTTTAACAACAGTTTTTACTTCAAAACCTTTATTAAATATGAAGTTTACGCACATATTCGTCGGTTTTCATATATTTTTTATGACGGTTATGAACCGTTATTAAATATTTAATAACGGACAGTTCAATAACAATTGAAAACTGCTATTAAAACTATAAAATAACCGTTATTAAAACCCCTTCCTAGGGTAGTGATATATTCCCCTAACTTTGGCAAGAAATGTGTGATGTATAGAAATTCAAAAAAGATTAGATCCGATGCTTATATGATGACTACCAATTTTCTATTCATGGATAAATCATTAGGTTTCATGCTTATTTAGGGTAAATGCAATGCTTTGTCATTTCTCAATTGTTCAAGGTGAAACCACCTACCATATTTTTGCATGATGATTGCTTTGTGATATTCAAATGCTCCTCAGCCAAAAATCATGATTGATTCTTTCTAGACCATGTTGGAATTATGCCACCAAACCTTTCATTCTCAAACCTTGGCCTATGAAATTCTATTTAATGAAGGAGAAGTTCCAATTCTTTCCACTTTGGATTAAACTCCCTTACATGCCCTTGGATTATTGGGATGCAAGATCTCTCAATAGAATTGTAATTGTTATTATTTAACTACTTCACATGGATGCGATTACCCTCACTATCAAACAAATATCTTTTATAATTATCCTAGTTGATGTTGATGCTGTAAAAAAAAATTTAAGAGTGTGGAAATTCTTAACCTCAATGATGACATACTCACTTAGTCTATAGAGTGTAAATGGCGATCAACTTACTATATGGATAGTGACTGCCTTGGTCATAATATTTGTTCATGCCCCAAGAATATGCCACTTGGAATGCCTTAAAAGAGAACTTATGGAAAACAACTGCTTACTCAGACTAGTCATCAACTAATGTAGTCGAGTGTATCCTAAAAAAAAATGCCAAACACCACATAGAAGAGAATGGGAAACTAGACCAAAATGTATTTATGCTTCCATATCCAACCCCCAACATGAAGAGGGGTAGCATGTGGGGAACTAAAGTAGACCAATTATTTTGGTGCATTATTACTTGAGGGGGAGGAGCAACCCCTACAAGGCTAGGAAGAGGATTGAGATGAAGCTTCACACCACCAACTCTCTTAATGATAACCCATTTTAATGCCAAATATTTAAACAAACTTTATCATAAAAATACATTGCAAAGTGGTATAAAAGTGGCTATTTAAGTTTTTTTAGTCTTTTAGAAACTCGATTAAAGCTTGATAAAGCCATTATTATTAAAGATCAATTATGTCCTATTTACGAATTCTTAAATAAATATGCATACCATGAAAATGGATGCATATGGTGCCTATGAGATACTGCTAAATGAAAATTAACCCTTGTCTTTGCTTCTATTCAATGAATGCTAGGGAAAACTTTAAATACGGATGTGACTTCCTTTTATATAACCTTTATTTATACTTAGAATATAGGTAACAATTGTTGAGTTGTATGGGACTTTGATAGATGAGATTTATTGATTATTTTCATGTTTAAAAATATCATTTATCTCTTATTAATTCTATTAGATTTAATCTTTTCGTTGAGTTTTCCTCCTTTGAATAGATTTTACAGGAAAGGAAAAAATTGAAGAAATACAAGGAGAAGTCATTGAAAAGAAGGAATCAAGTAGAGAACACATCAATAAATGTTGAATCAAGGAGAGCGAAGTTGGAAAGGGAACAAATACATCCAGAGAAGCTAAGCTGAAACTTTCAAAGGAATTGAGTGGAAAGAGAAAAAACACGGGGGTCCCGTGTTTCATAAACACGGGCCGTGTTATTTATCCCGAGCATTGATCTTTAAATCCTTGTCAGTAGAGCAGTTGGAAGAAAACACGAGGGTCCCGTGTTTCCAAAATACGGACCGTGTTTCCATTTAAAAACGTGTAACTGTCCGCGCGACTTGTTTCTGATAAATTTTATCTAAGAACAGGGTTCAAGACAGAGAGAGGGGAGATCGAAAAACAATTGGAATGTATTTTTCTTCCTTTATTCCTCTAGAACATACATGTAATGCACAATTCCAACATTTTGATCATCTTGAATTCTATTGATGATTTGACATTCTGCACTTCAATTGATAAGTCTCCTCTATTCCTTTGTAAATTTCAGTATCTTCATTTTTCTTAAATCTAAGTAGATTTTCTATAATTTTGTTTGTGTTCACTACATTATCATCTAATTGTTGCAATAATAGAATTCGTGAATGTGTTGTTGTTATTAATTTTCTAGATTTATATGTAATTGTATGAATTGTAAATATGCAGAGATTTGAGTAATTTGAACAGGGTAGGATGATTTGAGGATGGAATTATAACCTAATTACCATTTCATACTTTAAATGTTTGATTCTAGATGAGGTTTAATTGAATTAATGGATCGAATTGAATGATTCCATATCATAGATTAAGATTCTTGAACTAATTAGATTGATCACCTATTTGGTTTAGAACTTGATCTTTGCTAAGACAATGAAATTAACCCGTATTTGTTAATTAATTTGTCTATAGTAGCAAGAACATTAATTATTAATATTATCAATTAATTTGTGCAATTGCATAATCCGAGCTTGTGTGGTTATGATTGTAGTTGGCTGCTTCCCGTTCATAATGATACCATTAATTGAATCTAGTGTTCTTAACCTAGGTTATTAAATGGGTATAAAATAAATTGAGAGCATATTCAATTTATTAAGGTTGAGAGGAAGTATGGGAATTTGTTATTCTGAATTTCCTAAGTCAACATTAAATTGTTTAGAATAATTCTTCTTATTTGAATGTATGGCATTTTAATTCCATCATCAAGTCATTCCTCCCTTATTTGTCGATTAGTGGTTAAGATTTAGTACAATTAAGTTTAGTATAAGAATCAATGAAATTGTATAAATGGGGTTATAACATCAATAGCCAAATTAGTGATTAGAACGTCATTCCTTGTGGGTTCGACTCCTTCTTGCCATATACTACGTATTTGGGAATTAGGATTTATTTATTAAATTTGTTGTGCATACGACAGTGCATCAAATTTTTGGCGCCGTTGCCAGGGAATGGCAATTATAATCTTTAGTTTTGTTTTTGTTATGGTTTCTTATTTTAGTTTTTGATAAATTCTTCACGTGAACTCATCTAATCTTTGATTGTCTTAAATATTCAGGCACTCACAATTAAGATCATTTGCAATCGAGCATCAAGGAAAAATTATTTCATCCATAGATCCAAACTCATATTCTCCAATTGCAACTAGGAAGAGAAGGAAATTGGAACAAGCTAGTCAGATTCCATCACCTTTTGAAGAAAGTTCCACAAATTTGGGAGAAGACGGTATAGCGGATTTTTGTAGTACACCTTGCTACATTAATCCATCGATGGCGGATCAAACTCTCAAGGAGCTAGCTGCTCCTGTCTTCAACCCTAATCTTTTATGCATTAATTATCCTACTGATAATGATACTTGTGAAATCAAACCTGGATTAATACGAGCCTTACCTATTTTTACAGGTTTTAGAGAAAACAATTCCATGGGTTTAGGCTGTTTCACCGACCCAAATAAATTCTCAAGGAATTCCATATAGCTTGTTCTGGTATGAAACCGAATGGAGTAAGTGTAGAACAACTTAAACTCAAAGCTTTTCCTTTTGCTTTACCTAATGCTGCTAAGGAATGGTTATATGATCTACCAGCAGGCTCAGTAAACACTTAGACTGATATGCAAAAGGTTTTCCTTGAAAAATATTTTCCTTCATCAAGAGCAACTAATATAAGAAAGGAAATATGTGGTATTAGGCAAGATGGAGGAGAATCTTTACATGAATATTGGGAACGTTTCAAGAAATTGTGTGGTAGTTGTCCTAATCATCAAATTAGTGAAAAATTATTAATACAATATTTTTACGAAGGTTTGTCTCCTATGGATCGCAATATGATAGATGCTGCTAGTGGTGGTGCTTTAGTTGATAAAACACCCATCGAAGCTAAAAGGTTAATTACTAATATGGCATCTAACTCTCAATATTGTAATAGGGGTAATACTTCTATGTCTCAACAGGTGAAAGAAATCAATATTGCTGAATTAAAAATGCAAGTATTGAATTTGACAGCTCTTGTGGAAAGAGTTGTAGGAGAAAAGATTCATGTCAAGGTATGTGGAATTTGTTCTTTTACTGGTCATCCAACTGACATGTGTCCTACTTTGCAGGAAGAACAACAAGTAAACGCCATTGGAGGACAACCATTACCAAAAAGGAATGATCCATTTGCTCCAACATATAATCCTGGATGGAAGGATCACCCGAATCTAAGGTATGGAAACACTCAACAAATTGGTAACTCATATTTCCAACCACAAATGTATCAAAATCAGCAAGGAGCAAATCCACCTCCCGGGTTTTTCCAAATTCCACCAAATCAGCACAGACCACCATTTCAACCGATGCCTCCACCGCAAGTTCCACAACAATCGGGAGGTATGCCTTTGGAAGACTTGGTAAAATCTTTGGCTACCAATACATTACAATTCCAACAAGAGACCAGAAATGGTATTAAGAATTTGGAAAATCAAGTGAGTCAATTAGCAGATTCCCTTGGAAAACTACAAGCATAAGGCTGTTCAAAATTTCCTAGCCAGACCAAAAGAAATCTTAAGGAAAATGCTAGTGATATCACAAATCGTAGTGGAAAACAATTGTCAGATCCAAGAAAAGTGAGTGAAGAAGATGACACAAGGAAAGAGCCAGATGAAATAATGGCTGAAGAAGAAATAAGTGAAGATTCACAACAAACGATGAAGAGTAAGTCACATTCTCCTATAAAAATTCCTGCTCCTTTTCCTAGCAGGTTGGCCAAAAACAAGAAGGTAAATCATGACTAGGAGATATTTGACATATTCAAGAAGGTAGAAGTTAACCTTCCTCTCATTTATGCGATTAAACAAATACCCAAGTATGCAAAATTCCTTAAGAATTTGTGTACTAACAAAGGAAACTTAATGAGAATGAGAAGGTAAGTGTGGGAGAAAATGTATCAGCAATATTGCAAAGAAAGCTTCTACCAAAGTGCAAAGATCCAGGTATTTTCACTATACCTTGCAAAATTGGAAACACGAGGTATGAAAAATGCATGCTTGACTTAGGTGCTTCAATAAATGTCATGCCTTTATCTATCTTTAACACCCTAATTCTAGTTCCTTTAAAGGAAGCTCGTGTTGTTATCCAGTTGGCTGATAGATTTAACACATATCCTGAAGGGGTTATTGAAGATGTCTTAGTTCAGGTAAATGAGTTGGTTTTTCCTGCAGATTTTTATGTGTTAGATATGCGAGATAATGGTTTAGTTAACCCCTCTCCTATATTGTTAGGGAGACCATTCCTAAAAACTTCAAAAACAAAAATTGATGTCCACAATGGAGTGTTAACCATGGAATTTGACGGTGAAGGTATTAAGTTTAACATATATTATTCCATGCGATATCCTATAGATGGTGAAGAGGTATCTATGATTGATGTCATTGAGAATTTAACTGAAATGGTGTACCAACTATCGTCAGCTGATCCTTTGGAAATAACTTTGACACAAGGTATAGAAACTGAAAGATTGGAAGAATTGAATAGATTGTATGACGTTGAAGAAGAAATCAAGGAGGTAGTAGCTGCTTTGGGAACATGTCCTAGTAGAATTGGAAAATTTGTGGATTTGCCATTAATAGTGGATAGACCTATACCTTCCATAGAACAACCACCTGAAGTGGAGTTGAAGCCTTTACCTGACCATCTCAAATATGCATTCTTAGGAGATAAGAATACCCTTCCGGTTATCATATCTAGTGAACTAACATCTCAACAAGAAGAAAAACTAGTAAATGTGTTGAAGAAATACAAATCAACTTTGGGATGGATAGTTGCTGATATTAAGGATATTAGTCCTTCAGTTTGTATGCATCGGATTTTAATGGAAGAGGATGTGAAGCTAAGTAGACAAGTACAACGTAGGTTGAATCCGATAATGATGGAAGTTGTGAAGAAAGAGGTTTTAAAATTGCTAAGTGTAGGAGTCATATACCCAATTTCTGATAGTAGTTGGGTGAGTCCGCTTCAGGTTGTCCCAAAGAAAACAGGAATAACAGTAGTGGAGAATGATAAAGGAGAGATGGTTCCTACTAGAGTTCAAAATGGTTGGAGGGTATGTGTTGTCTATAGAAAGCTGAACTCCATGACTAAGAAAGATCATTTTCCTTTACCATTTATGGATCAAATGTTAGAATGGCTAGCGGGTCATGCTTATTATTGTTTTCTTGATGGTTATTCTGGATATGTGCAGGTTCCCATAGCTCTAGAAGATCAAGAGAAAACCATATTTACATGTCCCTACGGTACGTTTGCGTATCGACGCATGCCATTTAGATTATGTAATGCTCTAGCTACATTTCAAAGGTTTATGGTAAGCATATTTTCCAAATATCTGGAGAAAATTATCGAGGTATTCATGGATGATTTTAGCATTCATGGAGATACTTTTGAAGAATGCCTTGGTAATTTGACCCTTATCTTGAAAAGATGTCTAGAAACAAATCTTGTGCTAAACTCTGAAAAATGTCATTTTAAGGTCCAACAAGGAATAGTTTAGGGACATGTTATTTTAGCCAAAGGAATTGAAGTAGATAAGGCAAAAATTGATCTTATTGCTTCATTACCTTATCCATCAACTGTCAAAGATGTGCGTTCATTTTTAGGGCATGCCGGGTTTTATCGCCGATTTATCAAGATTTTTTCTAAAATAGCCCAACCATTATGTAAGCTTCTTCAAAAAGAAACAGAATTTCAATTTGATGACGCATGCCAGAGATCATTTGACCATTTAAAGGAAAACTTGATAATTGCACCTATACTTCAACCACCTGATTGGAACTTCCCATTTGAATTGATGTGTGATGCATCTAACTTTGCTGTTGGTGCCGTGTTAGGTCAAAGGATCGGGAAAGATCCACATGTGATATATTATGCCTCACGAACATTGAATGAAGCTTAACTTAACTACACAACTACCGAAAAGGAGCTTATTGCCATTGTCTTTGCTTTGGATAAATTTCGTTCTTATCTGTTAGGAACTGAAATAATTGTTTATTCTGATCATGCAGCGTTGAAATATTTGTTAGCAAAGGAGGCAAAACAACGACTGATTAGATGGATTCTTCTACTCCAAGAATTCAATATATGCATTAAAGATAAGAAAGGAACAGAAAACAGAGTAGCAGATCATCTAAGTCGGTTAATCAAAGAAGTTGAAGTTGAAGTACCTATCAATGAAGCATTTCCAGACGAGCAACTTCATGTCATTGGGAATGAGATACCATGGTATGCTGACATGGTAAATTTTCTGGTAGCTAAGGTATTTCCATCACACTTTATAAAAGCACAGAAAGATAGAATGAAAAGTCAGGCAAAATATTTTGTATGGGATGATCCATACTTGTGGAAACAATGTGCCGATCAAATCATTAGAAGATGTATTCCTCATAGTGAGGTTTTGTCTATTTTACACTTTTTTCACAGTTATGCTTGTGGGGGACACTTTGGTCCCAAACAAACAGCTTATAAAGTTTTAGAGAGTGGATTCTTTTGGCCTACATTGTTTAGGGATGCTCATGAATTTTGTAAAACGTGTGAAAACTGTCAAAAGACTGGGGGATTAGGTCCTAGAAATGAAATGCCACAAACTCCTATCATAGCATGCGAAATCTTTGATGTTTGGGGTATGGATTTTATGGGACCCTTTTCATCCTCTTTCGGGTTCAAACACATTCTTGTTGCTGTTGATTATGTGTCAAAATGGGTGGAGGCTAAGGCCACCCGTACTGATGATGCTAAGGTTGTTGCATAATTTCTTCGAACTAATATTTTTGCAAGGTTTGGCGTACCAAAAGCCATCATTAACGACAAAGGTTCACACTTCTGCAACAAAACCGTAGAATCCCTATTAAAGAAATATCATGTGACACATCGAATCTCTACAGCATATCATCCACAAACCAATGGTCAAGCTGAGATATCCAACTGGGAAATCAAATCAATCTTGGAAAAAATGGTGAAACCAACAAGAAAGGATTGGAGCTTATATCTTAATGATGCTCTCTGGGCTTATCGTATAGCATTAAAAACTCCAATTGGTATGTCTCCATATCATCTGGTTTACGGTAAGCCTTGTCATCTACCAGTTGAGTTAGAACATAAAGCTTTTTGGGTCATAAAGAAGTGTGACATGGAGTTAACTGAAGTTGGAAGACATAGGCGACTCCAACTACAAGAATTGGAAGAAATAAGAAATGATACTTTTGAAACTGCATTGAGATATAAAGATAGAATTAAGGCAGTTCATGATAAGTTCATTCTTAGAAAAAGTTTTGAAATTGGTCAAAAAGTTTTATTATATCATTCTCGATTGAAGTTGTTTCCAGGGAAATTGAGGTCGAGATGGATCGGCCCGTTTGTTATGACTAATGTGTTTTCTCATGGTGCAGTAGAAATTAAGAGTGAGAAAACAGGAAAGATGTGGAAACTCAATGGAAACGGCCTCAAACCTTACTACGAAGGACATCAAGTGCACAATTTGGAAGTGGTTGATCTTACCACTCCCAATTATGAGGGCTGAATGAATCGCATTTTGGCACTTGGGAAACACCCAAGTGTTGTACATAAGTTTTCCGTATCTTGTACTTTTCTTTTTACATACATTAGTAGTTTATTTTCATCAAAAAAACACCGGGGGGCGTATTTGTGAACACGGCCCGTGTTTTTCTCTCTGTGGGAAAACTTCAAAATTCCCGAGAGCTCCAAAATTAACACGGGGGGTCCGTATTTGTGAACACGGCTCGTGTTTTTCCCTCTGCAGAAAACTTCAAAATTCCAGAGAGCTCCAAAATTAACATGGGGGGTCCGTATTATTAAACACGGCCCGTGTTTCTCTGTCTGCACAAAAATTTCTGAATTCCAGAGAGCTTCAAAAATAACACGAGGGTACCGTATTTGTAAACACGACCCGTGTTACCTTCTCTGTCAGAAACAAAAAGTTTATCAATTAACACGAGGGTACCGTATTTCTGAAATACGATCCGTGTTTCTCTTCAGCGTCCTTTTTCTGCCCCGTGTTTTCAGATCTAAAAAAAAACATGGCCCTTTATTCTCTTCATCTCCATATCTTCGCAGCACTCCCCTGCCTGTCTACTCCTTCGAAATCCTCCATTTTTCTCACTAAAACCTTCAAACCTTAACCAATCCTACTCCATTAACCTTCTATTTTCTTTCTCCGCCCTTAATTTTCTTTTATCTACAGACTTTTGTGTCATTCCATTACAGAAACCGGCAGCACCCTTCTTCTCAAACCCTAATTTGAATTCGAGCATTAACCCTTCCATTTTCTGGAAATTACATTAGGGTTTTCGTGGCATCTGTCATTCCAATATTCTTCCTCTGATTTCTGCATTTTTATAACCTATTCTCACACAATCAAGGTAAGTGGTTTTTCCCCATCATGCAGAAATATTGATTCGGCTTCCTTGCTTTTACTTACATATGCTGACACAATGAGATTGGACATTGGGTGATTTTGTTCCATAACTTGCACAATTATTAATTGGGATGAATGATATGGTTAGGGCATATGTATGAATTCAGTGAATATTGTTATAGTTATCATTGCAGCCTAATCATATTCTTCAAGAGCAACATTATGTTTGCTGCAATTTCAAGTTTAAGATATTGTTTCTTATCATCCAATTGATAATCTTTGTGTAGATGGCACCGAAAAAGAAGCAGCGATATGAAGGAAAATCCCCAAGGTCCCGATCATCACCCACTCAAGCGAGACAACGACGTAACCGGCCCAACAATTTAGGTATAATTTTTACCACACCCGAACAACAACAAAGGTACGATTACTTGTCTCAAAGGCGTATCACTGGCACTAGATATCTGGATGATGGGTGTTTGCATACATTAGGTATTCATGATCAAGTCATGCACATGCTAAGAACTATAGGATTGCATAACTTTGTATATTGTACAAATCACACCTATAGGCACTTGACTTTAGAATTTTTGAGTAGTTTTGAACTTTTTGCTGAAGTTGGTGACATCGGTGACACTAAAAATAATCAAGGGTATGTTTCTTTTCGCCTCTTTAATGAAGATAGGCAATTAGCAGTGCATGAACTTGCCCACATTTTTATGTTGCCTTCACATGGGTTCCGATTCATTTTACCCTGGTTCCATGCCAACAATTTTTTCGCTAAAATAGGTGATATAGCGAATATGCCTACTTCCGATACCTTCCGCATTTCTGAAACCAAATCCTCTAGGATTTTTAACCTAGTCTTCTGATACATTCAAAGGCTTTTGGCTACTACCATCTTTGGGAGGGGAGATAGTACCGGGGTGGTTCGTTCAATTGAACTTTTCTTTCTCTATTCTATGCTTGAACACTACTCTGTTGATAATGCCTATTTTATAGCAAAACAATTTCAAAGGGTCGGTAATTCAAAATAGGGGACATTGTCATCGGTGGTTTAATTACCACCATCTGTGTAAGTTTAGACATACCCCTTCCTGAGGATTTGCCCATTGAGGCCATGAGCACCCGCATTGATATCTAACATTGCCGCCTTACGCATCTTATTGAGTGTAGGGGTAATGCGTGGTACCTTTCTTACCAGGGATGTGTTTTCTTTCCTCTACCTAACTCTACCGAAACCGACCCTTTAAACCCATTAAATTGGCAACCTATTGAGGATGATGATAACCCTGCCTCGTTAGCCATCAAACATCCTATACTGCCCTGTGGTGACCATGCACCACTCCCACCACCACCCCGATCCCAAGCCAGCTCTTCTTCCTCCTCAACTTTTGTCCCAGAATGGCATCTCCAATTTCAAAATCAAGTGTATTCCTAATTGGATTCCATTCGCCATAACAAAAATCAGATGATGGAGATGATGAAGAATCTCTATGATTTCCATCTCGAGAGCCGAGACCCACCTCCACCTCCCTCTTGAAACCTATTCTTCATCTTTCTCTTGCATTTGTTCATTAGAGACAATGAACACAATAAGTAAGGGGGTGCATTAGCATTCGTAGGCTTGTGATTATTCTTAATTAGAAATAGTTCGTAAATGTTATATATTTATGCTAAGTGGTAGTTAGTTAATTTATTCCTATCTACTTTACGTACTAGTTGTTCATTTGCATTTAAAAAAAAACAAACAGGGAGTATTAGATTTGAGTAATCCATATACGAAGTAAAACAAAGTATGGGACTGAATTATTTTCAAAAAGGATAATTTTATACTTATTGTATGTTTTGATCAACATCTTTTGAAACCTTAAAGATAGAAATTGAAGATGTGATAACAGTGAAGGAAAGAAAGTTAGAATGACTAGAGATCAAATCATGCATTGACTAGGAATAGGATGAAATGAAATTCAAAATTGATGGATATAACATTGTGAGCGCTTGAGCCTATCCTTTGGATACATTGCTTATCCAAAATATATTTCTCTTTTGTGTGTGTTCTCCAATGATATGTGAAACTAGAATTTTCCCTTAGTTCTCTTCAAAACTGCATAGAACTTTAGGATATTTGAAGATGATAAAGGCACTCTTCTTTCTTTGTTAGCTACAAGACCAAATAACCCACCTTGAAAAGTGTTATCCATTGCATAACCCCTTTGAGCCTAAAGACCTGTTCTATTGATATAACCTTTATTAACAACTAATCTCCATATGTATTTTCCTTCCTTACTCTACGACTAGTGGAGCAAAAATATTTTCAAGGAGAATTTTTTTCTTTTTTAAGGTGAAATCTAAGTATGGGGGTGTGGATATCATAAAAAAAATGGAGGAAGTAGCTAAGCATTTTTCTTCTCAAAAAAAAAAAGAAGAAAAAGAAGAAGAGAATAAAATTTCATGTCTTTTGATGTTATTTGGTTGAATGGAAGGGTTTGAAATTATAAAAAAAAGGAAGTGAAGTAAAGGAGAAGAGAAGGAATTATGATTTAATTGAAATAAATAAATTACTTCTCTAGTTAGTAGAGTCTAGCTACAACACCAAAATTCTATCCCACCTTAGAACCCTAGCCCCATTACAACAAAATTTAAGACCTTTTTATTCTTATATACTTTAGTTCTTTTTAGTGGTGGCGAATTGAGAATAATGGCAAACATATGGGCGATCATTATCATTTGGAGAAAATTTGAGAGTAAACACATCATACCCTATACACTAAAGAGTGAGTGTTTCCACATCCCAAAAGTAAGAATTTACCAATTTGAATTTCATTAGTCTTCATCTAATTTGCATGATGAGATACTAATTATTATAATTTTCATTCCTTAACCGTTTGAGCATTTGATAAGACTGTTTTAAGGTGATTTAGGTTGTGATCCAAAAATATTTTTATCATTGATATTTCATGGTTTACAAGTATTTTTTTCAGTCCCAGTACAAGTTGAGCTTCGTACATGAATAATTCCAATCTAATAAATCTTGTGTTCCGTAACCTGCTTCTCTTGTGTTTCTTGATGTATTCATGTGCATGTTATGATATTGCTCGAGGACAAGCAATAATTCAAGCATGGGGGTATTTGATAGATGAGATTTATTGATTATTTTCATGTTTAAAAATATCATTTATCTCTTATTAATTCTATTAGATTTAATCTTTTCGTTGAGTTTTCCTCCTTTGAATAGATTTTACAGGAAAGGAAAAAATTGAAGAAATACAAGGAGAAGTCATTGAAAAGAAGGAATCAAGTAGAGAACACATCAAGAAATGTTGAATCAAGGAGAGCGAAGTTGGAAAGGGAACAAATACATCCAGAGAAGCTAAGCTGAAACTTTCAAAGGAATTGAGTGGAAAGAGAAAAAACACGGGGGTCCCGTGTTTCATAAACACGGGCCGTGTTATTTATCCCGAGCATTGATCTTTAAATCCTTGTCAGTAGAGCAGTTGGAAGAAAACACGAGGGTCCCGTGTTTCCAAAATACGGACCGTGTTTCCATTTAAAAACGTGTAACTGTCCGCGCGACTTGTTTCTGATAAATTTTATCTAAGAACAGGGTTCAAGACAGAGAGAGGGGAGATCGAAAAACAATTGGAATGTATTTTTCTTCCTTTATTCCTCTAGAACATACATGTAATGCACAATTCCAACATTTTGATCATCTTGAATTCTATTGATGATTTGACATTCTGCACTTCAATTGATAAGTCTCCTCTATTCCTTTGTAAATTTCAGTATCTTCATTTTTCTTAAATCTAAGTAGATTTTCTGTAATTTTGTTTGTGTTCACTACATTATCATCTAATTGTTGCAATAATAGAATTCGTGAATGTGTTGTTGTTATTAATTTTCTAGATTTATATGTAATTGTATGAATTGTAAATATGCAGAGATTTGAGTAATTTGAACAGGGTAGGATGATTTGAGGATGGAATTATAACCTAATTACCATTTCATACTTTAAATGTTTGATTCTAGATGAGGTTTAATTGAATTAATGGATCGAATTGAATGATTCCATATCATAGATTAAGATTCTTGAACTAATTAGATTGATCACCTATTTGGTTTAGAACTTGATCTTTGCTAAGACAATGAAATTAACCCGTATTTGTTAATTAATTTGTCTATAGTAGCAAGAAGATTAATTATTAATCTTATCCATTAATTCGTGCAATTGCATAATCCGAGCTTGTGTGGTTATGATTGTAGTTGGCTTCTTCCCGTTCATAATGATACCATTAATTGAATCTAGTGTTTGTAACCTAGGTTATTAAATGGGTATAAAATAAATTGAGAGCATATTCAATTTATTAAGGTTGAGAGGAAGTATGGGAATTTGTTATTCTGAATTTCCTAAGTCAACATTAAATATTTTAGAGTCATTCTTCTTATTTGAATGTATGGCATTTTAATTCCATCATCAAGTCATTCCTCCCTTATTTGTCGATTAGTGATTAAGATTTAGTACAATTAAGTTTAGTATAAGAATCAATGAAATTGTATAAACGGGGTTATAACATCAATAGCCAAATTAGTGATTAGAACGTCATTCCTTATAGGTTCGAATCCTTCTTGTCATATACTACGTATTTGGGAATTAGGATTTATTTATTAACTTTTTTGTGCATACGACAGTGCATCAGATTTTATCTTACATTACAAGGTAGTATCTGATTCTTATCCGGTCATGGGTGATTTCAATGTTTCCCTTCATCTAGATGAAAATTTTCATGAGTATGCCCTTAATCAATATGATGTCATAGAGTTCAGATCTTGTATGCATCATCTTTTACTCCATGAATCACATTACACCATACCTTTATTCACATGGTTTAATAGGAGATTATGAGGATATAGAATCATTTAAAAGCTTAATTGAGTTCTTCTCAACTTGCACATACTTGGTAATTTTCCTACAACCACTATTGCTTTCAAATAAGAACCATTTTCTAACCATTATGCAACTCATTGATTTATTTAACATCATACCAGTAATAACAAGAGAAACCTTAAAGTCCCAAAATATGTGGTACACATATATTTAGCTTTTAAAGATATTCAATGAAGTTTGGACATGTCCCTATGATATTTAAAAACTTTATTCTATATCCCCATAATCATGCTTTGAGATATAACTTCATGCTATGAAAAAAAAGTTCATGCTATGAAAATTAGGTTTGGACAACTAAACCATTCAAGATATAGTCGCATTTTAGAGAGGGCATCCCAACAACAAAACCTTATCACTATACCTCATGCTTTGAGATATAAATAATGAGGCTTCCAATATGGACTTTAAAATAAGGAACATAGGAATTTTAAACTTCATGAGCATCTTTCACAATGTGAGGAGAGCTTCTTAAGATAAAAATAAAGTATCCATTAGATAAATGAAGGGGATGCCAACATATGTTTCTTTTTTGCTACAATGAAAGCAAATAAAATCAAAAGGTCATGCAAATTAAGGGAGAAAATGGAGTATGGCTCACAGATTAGAATTCAATCCTAGAAGCTTTTAGGGATTACAACTTTCGTCTGCCTCACCAATAAATTACTTATATAGTGGAGCTTGCACAACATGTACTGCACCAGAGCCCTTTTATCTCAACTAAACATCAACACCTCTATTTTTCCCCTTTATCTAAATTGAAGGTAAAGGAAACTTATTTTTCCATTAGTGATGCTAAAACCCTTAGTCCTAAGGGGTTTACTTCTTGTTTCTTCAATAACTCTTAGGTTAATGTAGGAGATAAAACTTAGCAACTTCTAAATGACCCTTTTATCATAACAAGTTTACCCGATTTCGTCACTTCAACATTATTTTTCCTCATCCCAAAGGTATCAAATGACAAGACTATGGTATTTTTTGGCCAATAGCATGTTATAAGATCTTATATAAGTCTTTTACTAAACTTATTACCCCTAGCCTTCAACATATTTTACCAAACTTTATTAACCTTTTACAGTCAGCCTTCATAAAGGGGAGATAGAGTAGCAAAAATATTTTATTAACTCATGAGTTTGTTAAGACTATATAGTAGGGAAAACATATATTCAGAGGCATGATGAAAGTGGATCTATATAAATCATACAAATTAATCCTCTATGAGTTCCTTTAGAAGGTGATGTTAGAATTTGACTTTCCTTCCCATTTGGTAAAAGTGACCATCCTATGTGTGTAAAGTGTGAAATATTCCATCTTTTTCAATGTTAATATGTTGGATCCTACTAAAAGGAAGAGGGTATTTAGGTAAGGTGACCCCCTTTCTCCTTACTTATTTGTTATTTTCATGGAGTACTTCAAATGTATGATGAAAACTCTCTACGAAGATACATGTTTTAAATGGCATCCTTGGTTTAAAAAATTAACAATTATGAACTTTTCATTTGTGGAGCATATGTTGTTGTTTTGTCATGTTGATCTCCAATTGGTTCAACACCTGATGGATAAATTTGTATAATGAATATGATAATGAAATAGAGGAGTTTATTAGCTATGTGGTTTAACATGTATATTGGTTTGTCCTTATGTAAAATGTTTCCCTGTTAAGAGAGTGAATGTAAATAAAATGAAAGATCATTTATTTATGAATGAAATAGATAGTAGTTATACTATATGGATATGCTATGGTGAGGAAAAAGATATCGCAGCTATTTACGAATGTGCAATATATCATCATAGCATACAAATCTGAGACAAATAGGTAATAGTATTAATAATTTGATTTGTTAATCAAATTGCTTATTAATTATTTCATATATTCATTATCTTATTTATTTTATGTCTCCTTTTCTTTATAATGGTAGAAAAACGTGAAAACTAAAGCATTTAAATTTATTCTTAAGAAAACACATGCTTCAACAATACCAAATATAGCCTTGCCATCTATTAAGAAGGAACAATTGAATTTCATTTGGATATTGGGCATTTGAACATCATCTTCTATGAAAAAGTAGCAAAAACATGTCAAAATAAGCATTCTAGATCAAGCTTTGGATTGGATAATAGTGTTGATTGTATTAGGAATGGTAATGGATTGGGTACACATTAGCTACCCCATATCCATTACCTAAATTCAATAAGAAAACCTATACACATGTTCATATCCAAACCTGATGGGTATTTTGTTTCCTCCCTTATATCCATATCTATATCTGCTTATATATATCCATTGGCTAAAACCCATCAAATTTAAAATAAAATTTATTCAATATTATAATTATATACTTACATTGTTAGAATTTAATTATATATTTTGTTTAGCTTTAGAAAATATAGTGAAGTTTATATAAACAAGTAAAAGTATAATTTCAAATAGGATAAATGGATGCGGGTATGAGTAAATATATAAACACAGATATAGATTTAAAGATCCCTTACCCATATCCATATCCAAATCTAGGGGATATTTTTCTCCTTCTTTTATTTTCATATCCATATCTACTTACACATCCAACGGATAAAATCAGTTAGATTTCAAGCAAAACTCATCTGATTGTTATCCCTAGATTGTTGATATTATATGATGAGATTCATGGAATTAATTACTGAAAATACATCACAAGATATTTCTATAGATGTAAGTTAAACACTGCATAATATATGTTGCATAATTATTTTGAATCATATATGGAACAATAAGAGCTTGAATGTATATTATAGTGTAAACATATAGGAATCAAACTTTTAATGACACAAACTTCAAAGAAGTGGGAGTAATATGAGCAAATCAAGTTCTAAATTATATCAATTTAAGAATAAATCAAGCTTACCCATGATCAATGATGGGTACATGTACACGCTTTGATTGAGTTTAGATTAAGTTCCAATCAATTTTAAGCTAATGTAATTAAAACCTTATTTATTATATCTATGGTGGCAATGACCAATGTGTAAACATAAAAAATTTATTTGCCCTTGAGCATATGCATGTGTGTATGTATATATATTTATATATTAATGGGAATTTGTTGTATGTGAAATTGTTGATGAAAATAGCACGTATTATATAGCAGATAGCTAGTTTCATGCATGAACAAAACAAAAAAAAAGAGTCATGAAGCATGTTCTTATAGAACATTTTAACAATGACAATGGTTTTAAAAATGTTGTATATAATGTTTTTACAACAGTTAAGTAATAAAAGACAGTGATTATAGAGTCATTGTATTTGTTTTATGAGGGTTCATGAATCGTTGTAATTAGTTGATGTCTTCTATCTCATGAATAAAATACCACAACTATATTTGTTAAAGAAAGTGGTTATAAATAAAACCCTTGTAAAAGTAACAACGGTTTCATAATTATTGTAGATGTTATTTATCCAATTTTTTTAAGATAAAACATCGTTTTTATTTATTTATCAAAGATAATAGTTCAATAACCCCGGTAAAATTCACCAGGATTATGTGAGCGATTGTCTCACTAAGGCCAAGCTTATCTCCATCATTTTCTTGCCATTTTTTATGTTACTTTCAGTTGTTATCATTATTAAAATCTATAATAGTGTCGTCATCATATTTTACTACTATGATTTTTTGTTTCACTATAATTGTCTCAATATTTTATCATTATTGTTTTCATATTTTATTATAATTGCTTTCATACTTTATCATAAATGCTATTATTTTAAATCTGTCTTAGTTATTATTTTTCTAAAAAAAAATTAACTTGTCATATTTTACCGTAATTATCTTTATATTTTACTACTACTATGTTATGCCTCATAACTATTTTTTACCATATTTTTTGTTTAAAAAGCATATCAATATGAATGTATATTTGTAGATAAAAATCTTATAATTATTATGATATAATATTTTTTAATTTTATGATAATACTAATAAGATATATTTTCTTTTAAAAAAAGAATTACTGACATCATCAAGATATCAGCATGATACATAATAGAAAATTGCATAACTACAGGGGCATATGGCTCGGTCTACTAAATTTTAATTAATAATATTTGACCTTGCATACATACATAAATATATTACAATATAAAAAAATTCCACCTCTAAGGTTGAAATATGATTGAACAATCGAAGATGGAAATTATAACTTTTCATGAACTAGTTAAATAATATATGAGTATCACTATAAGAAAAAGGCCTAACAATGATGATTTTAATATCGATAATAACTAATCATCAGTGTTAGACCATAATAGTGACGATTAATTATTGGTACGTAGTAGATCAAGCAACAAGTTTTTTTTTTGTCCGCAAAAAAAAAGCCAGGAAATTCTTAATATTAACGATACGTATCGTTAGTGTTAAGTTGAGCAAAAATTTCTTTCAATTTTTTTTATATTAAAATGTTAGCAAAATAAATATCAAAGATTTATGTTTTAATACCGATAATACCTATTGTGGGTATTAAGAAATCTATTTCATCGAAATTTTATGGAGTAAAAATTACTATTGAGTATAAATATAAATCTTATAAACAACAATACTATCCTTAATACAGGCTCGTTTACTACGACGAAGTACAAGTGTGGACCTCGTGGTCATTTCATCGAAGTACATGCATCGCCTGTATGATACATGGTCGATGATAAGAAAAATTACTTAGCCAAAATAAGAGGAAAATATTTCACAAAAAAACAGAATAATAATAAATTTTTATTACTGACAATTGATTATCACTATTAAAAGTGAAAATTATTTTAGGATAAGAAAATGTCGTCATCTAAATTAGTTGCAATGTGACAATTTAATTTATGGTCACTAATGTCAATTTTTGAGGAATTGACTTTTTGTAGTCACTCGTAATCATAAACATTTTATTTCTATATTTCAGAAATATAATTCATAATTTATTTATAATTATTTCTGTCATATTAGCCCCAATCAGAGTTAATAATACTCCTTGGGTTGGAAAATGACCACGAGGTCCACACTTGTACTGCGTCGTAGCAAAAATAGAACATAATAATATTATTAGCGAGAAAGGGGGAAAGTGGCTCAGCTTGTTGCCACGCGAAGACAAACCCTGCATATAAAGGAAAGGCACGCTCAATTAACATAATTGTACTTGTCTTGTAAGGCCACCATATTTTTCATCGTTGCCGACACGTTGTGTGCACTTGTGTCTCGTCTCAAAAAGCTGGGGCACACTCCCCCTTCAATATCTGTTTTGAAGGCCGTGACCAGGGGTGTAAATAAGATAAATTTTAATCCGACTGATGGATATATGGACATACTAATATCAATAAATGAATACGTGTATGGATACGGAAAAGGAGGAAAAAAATTTATCGGATTCGGATACAAATATAGATAATGGATATCCATATTTATACCTACATCCATAGTCGAATCAATATCCGTCGGATAAAATCAGACATAAAATTATTTTTTTACCTTTAATATATATAACATAATTAATATATTCATTAGATAATTAGATAAAATTATTTTTAATACTTTAAAAAGATTTGACCTTAATTTTCTACTAATCCAATAATCCCACCCATTCAGATTCAGTCAATATCCCTGAGTGCCATCACCTCATTCTTATTTTGGTATTTCCTAAATCCTAAATTCCTACATCAATCGACCTTAACGGCTGCCCGCGACGCCTCAACCTCAAGTTCGCTCAACCTCGACGGCGATGCCTCAACCTACCGTTGCCCGCCAGCTTGCGAGTGACGGTACAACCTATGGCCACTTCGCTCAACCTCAACTGCTCAACCTCCTCCCAGGCTCCCATCCCACTTCGTTCAAGGCTCGACCTGCAGCCTGCGAGTCTGCAACCCAGGCACCACCATGGCCCTATTGCCCCTCCTCGCGTAAGTTTCCTAGAGTACCCGTCGTTTGTTCTTTTTTCTTCCTCTATTGTAGATCAGCCCTATTGTTGGCTCGTTGTTGTCTCTGTCGACTGATCTTGCTTCTAATGTCGCCAACTCCAACTGTTGCTCCTCAAACTCAATCACAAGTTATTATTCCTTTCCTCACCCTTCTCCCTTTCTTTATCTATTGTAGTGTTGTGTAACTTGTTCTATTGTGTTGCAGCCTTGTAGGTGGTAGTTGCAGTGGTGCAGCCCTTCTCCTGTTCGTCTGTCCGTTTGCCCTATGTATACCCTATTTCCCTTTCAAGAGCCATGAGCCAGTGAGCCGGCAGCTATAACTTGAAGTTGCTAAAGTTTGTGTTGCTAAAAGTTTTGCCATTTTCATGAATGGCTTTGCTTAATTAGCTAATCGTATTAGGGTTTAATTAGCTTATTATGGCTTTGCTTAAAACTTTTGCCATTTTTATGAATCGTGAATCTAAAATGGCTTATGTATAGTTATGTTTGGCTACTGATTATTGATTATGTTATGAAATTTTAATTAGCTTATGGTTTAGCTGCATATTTATAGTTCGTGTGTATAATTAATTTTCTAGTCATTTTGGTTGCACTAATATCTATCTGAAATGGTTGTGGGGTGTGATTATGTTATGAGATTTGAACTAAAAGTGAAATATCTGGTATTTGAGAATTGAAATCTACAAATCAAATGATTCAAACTAAGAAAAAAAAATACAAGTTAAGTGGTTGTTATATTTGTTTAATATTGTGAGATGTGAACTATTTAAGATAATTAGGTAATTAGGTTTTGAGATTTGAATTGAAAACGAAATATCTAGTATTTGAAAATTGAGATCTAGAAATCAAATGATTCAAACCAGAAAACAAATTTACAAGTTATGTAGGTTGTTATATTTGTTTAATGTTATGAGATTTGAACTATTTGAGATCTAGGTAATTAGGTAATTAGGCTCTTTTGCAATAATTAACTAAGAGTAAGTAAATATAAATAAGTAAGAGTAAATAAATATTATATTTTCTTGTTGTGCAGTGTTTGGGGTTATTAATTAGTTTGATGACACCAAGTAGCCAACCTAATACTAATTTAAGTCTACCACCATATTCTTCTGGCGTAGCTAGTAATCCTACACCTAGCGAACCATCAACCAATGAGGAGGTAGAAGAAGTGAATCCATTTTCTTTAGTAAAAGAAAGAAAGAAAACTTTAGTTATTTGGGATCACTTTAACATGGTAGAAATTAATGGTTTGAAAAAAGTAATTTGTAATGGTTGTAATAAGAGTTTGATCGGTTATCCAAAAAATGGTACTTTTCATTTATATAATCACATGAAGAAATGCATACGTTTAAGGCCTATACAAGGGGTAGGACAAACCAAGTTGGGTTTTGCTCAGATAGGGTAAGGAAAAGGAAAGCTTATGGTTGTGGAATTTAATCAAGAAGTTGCAAGGCATGAGCTATGTAATATGGTAGTTATGTATGAGTATCGACTTTGTATAGTAGAACATGAAGGCTTTAAAAGATATTCAATAGCTCCTCAACCATCATTTAAAATGATTTCAATGAACACTCCACAAAGCGATATTTTCAAGTTGTTTCAATATGAAAAAGATAAAACAATGTCATTGTTGAGTAGTAACAAAAGTCGAGTTTCAATTATAATAGATATGTGGACATCTAAGAATCAGAAAAAGGGTTTCATGGCTATTACAACTTATTGGATTGATAATCATTGGACCTTGCAAAGTTAAATAATAAGGTATACTAAATTTATATTCATCTATAGTGCTAAAATATTAATATTTTGTAATTATATGTTGTTATTTGGTTTATTTGTTGTATCATTGTATTTTGTTGAAGGTTTGTCAATGTTACAAGTCCACATACACTTTAGTTTCTGTGTGATGTTATGGTTAATTGTTTGATGGAATGGAATATTGATTCAAAACTTACTACATTGAATGTCAATAATTATACAACCAATGATGCTTTGATTGGAGATTTGAAAAATAGATTTGAGTCAAAGTATTTTTTAATGGGTGGGAGATATTTTCATATCTGTTGTACTACTTATATGCTTAATATTATTGTTAGCTATGGTATGGATATCATTCAAAAATCTGTTGAGAGCATACGTGAGAGTATGATGTATTGGAAAGCCACACCAAAAAGGCTAGACAAATTTATGGAGGTTTGTTGTCAAAAAGAAATTATGTATAGCAGAGCCTTAACACATGATCGTAGGATAAGATGGAATTCTACATTTTTATGCTTGATGTTGCTCTAATGTATGAAGATGTGTTTTCTCTCTTGGTACGGTTAGAATCTAATTTTAATTGTTATCCTATAAGTGACAAATGGAATTTGGCTCGACCTATTTGTGAGAGATTGTCATTATTTTATGATTATTTTGATATTTTGTGGGAGTAGATATCCTACTGCCAGTTTATACTTTCCCAAGGTATGTGAAGTTATAATTTCCTTGATTGAATGGTCTCTTGATCAAGATGAAATTATTAGTGGAATGGAAACAAAAATGATCGAAAAGTTTGAAAAATACTGGAGTGTGATTCATGAAATGTTGGTTGTGGCAACTATTTTGGATCATATAAATTGAAGTTGGTAGAGTGTTATTATTCTACCATTTATGGGAGCACCTATGGTGAAGAGGTAGATAATATTCATAAAATATGCTATAAATTATTTTGTGAGTATAAGGAGAAGTACAAGCATAGGGAGAGAAGTTCAACAATATCGCGTAATTCTAGTATTAGTAGTTAAAGTTGTGGTTTAAGTGTTAGTAAGGTGAATTTGGGTTCTAAAGTCTCCCTTAAGTTTCATTATAGTTAGTGGTCGGCAAACCAAGATATAACTAGTGCACCATAGAAGACGGAGTTAGATTGGTACATGGAGGAGCCTTTGATGACATAGATGGACGACTTTGATGTGTTATTATGGTGGAAGACAAATACCAAGTATTTGATTTTGCAACAAATAGCTAGAGACATATTTCCCATCCCTATTTCTATAGTTGCTTCTGAGTAAGCTTTTAGCACAAGCCAAAGATTTGTAAGTCCTCATCGCAACCGATTACACCCAATGACTCTAGAAGCATTAATATGTTGTAGAGATTTGCTTTGGACTAATATAAGGAATGAAGGTAATATTTACTATTATACATTTGATGTTTAAATAATTATAATATCTCTATTGTTATATTTGTTTAATTCTAATGTTCTATTTTTTTGTTAGATAATGATTGTATTACGAACTCAACTTATTGTAGGTTTACCTTACAAAATGAGGAATCCAACTCAGATGTTAGTGAGTAAGAAGTAAAACTTGTTATAAATATTATTAGTTATTAAACTATTTAATTCTATTTAATTATTTAAAATATTTATGTTTTTTTCTTTATTTGTTAGTGAAATACCCCGAAAATTTCTAATTTTATAAACTACATTTAAAGGATATTTATTATAAGAATTATTTAAATAAATTATTTTTAAATTGAATTAATTAGGGCAAATCAAGAAGAAAATTATAAGTATTTTTATTAGAAAATAATTTGGGTATTTTTAGCTAATTAAGCATTTTATTTTGAAAATTTATTAAATAAATTATTTTATTTAAAATAAGAAGGAGAAAATAGTTTCAAATTAATATTAATTTTACAAATAATTTAATTAGAGAAAATCAGGATGTTTTGCTAATTAAAAAGGAATTTATGGAAAATCTTTTAAAAATCCTAATTTAGCCAAAAAAGGATTTAAATATTATTTTATTTAAATATTATCATTTTTAAATATCCCGAATATTCTAATTAATTTAATTGAGCCAATCCACTATTTTTATTTATCCCTTTTTCCTTTTTCCTTTTCTTTTTCTTTTTCTTCTTCTTTTCTTTTTCTTTTCCTTCTTCTCCCCGAACTGGGCCAGCCCGGCGGCCTAGTCTTCCTCTTCTTCTCCTTCGGCCCAACCCAGCCGCGCGACGGGCGTCCTTCCTCCCCGCCTCTTCTGCGCTGCGTTTTAATGTGTTCTTCCCTTTAAACGCGTCACTTCATTTAAATTAATTCCTCCCCTATGCCGACCGCCCGGTCTGCCTCCCTTTCCTTTTCATTTCTTTCTTCCCTGGACAGTCCAGTCCAGCCTTTCCTTTCTTCTTCTTCATCGCACCAGCCCGATGCCACCGACTACAACTCGCCGCCGCCATAGCCTGGTTCTTCGCCGGCGATCTCGCCGTTTTGACCGGCCGATCTCCTTCCTTTCTCTTTCCCTTGATTCGGCGACTGTATAAACCCTGTCAAATCTCCCTTTTATCGCGCGATTTTCCTCTCTCTCTCTCTCCTGCGCACCACCCCTTCCCCCGAAAAATAAATCCACCGGCCAACGTCGCCTCCGGCGACCGGAACCCTACCTTCCCTAGCTACTAGCCGGCCCACATAACCCTATCCTCCCTTCTAAAGCCTATAAATATCCCCCATAATAACCTGTATCGAGACTTTTGTTTTCATAACCCAGAATCCCGACCTTGCCATCGCCTATCCTTTAGACGTTTCTTCCACCGCCTCCGGCCAACTTCACCGCCATTTCTGGCCACCCTTGTCATCCTTGCACCGCCCTCTATCTAACCAAATCTATCTCACCCTTCGATTCTTCCTACACAAGCCGCCCCAGCTGTGCGAAGTCCCCTTCCCGATCGACCCTGTTTTCTGCCTCCGCCACCTTGGCGCCGCCACTAACCACCTCCTTCTCCGCCAAGGCCACTTCTTTCACGTCCCAAACTGTGCTGCAGACCCTGCCCTACCTTCCCCTACCTTTATTTTCCTCTTTCTCCCTCTCCTCCTCTCCCTTTCTTCTTCTCCTCCATTCGGCCACCACCGCCGCTGCGGTGCGCCGCCACCTTTGGCTGTGCCGCCACCTTTATTCCGTTCCTCTCTTTATGGGCAACGCAAAACAGCCCAACTTCCACCACCATTCTCTCTATTTTATTCCCAACATGCAACTTTTCCCTCTTTCTTCTCTTTTTCCGGCCACTGCCGCCACCTCCGTGCGCCACCGCCGGTGCCGCCTATCCCCACCAACATTTGGTAAAACTAGTCAAAACCCTAAGGAGGCGTAGGAGCGTGCTCCAAGACCGGTGTCGTTTTAGGTAAGGAGTGCTAAGGCCTTTTATGTGCTTATGTGTATTATGTGTTTCGCATGTTATGTATCTAGTATTTATTATTATTAAATATTTTATATGTGGTATGACTTGGAGTTGAAGTATGTTGTGCATGGTATATGTATTAATTATGTATGATGATATGTGTTGTGTATGTGAGGAAGTCGATGTGGTTTGTGTGAGAGGAAGGATGAAAAAGGAGGATGGGGAAAGAAGTTGACTAAGGGAAGTGAGTTGACCTAAATTTTATGGTTTTATAAGGAATAATCTAGTTTATGATGCTATTTGTGAGAATTTACTTTATGATATTATATGGGAGAATTTAATTTATGATTGATTGGGAGAATTAAATTATGGTTTGTTTGGGAGAATTTAGTTTATGATGTTATTTGGGAGAATGTAATTTATAATATTATATGAGAGAATTTAAGTTATGATTTGATTGGGAGAGTTAATTTATAATTTGTTTGGGAGAATTTAGTTTATGATGTTATTTGGGAGAATGTAATTTATAATATTATACGGGAGAATTTAAGTTATGATTTGGGAGAGTTAATTTATAATTTGTTTGGGAGAATTTAGTTTATGATGTTATTTGGGAGAATGTAATTTATAATATTATATGGGAGAATTTAAGTTATGATTTGATTGGGAGAGTTAATTTATAATTTGTTTGGGAGAATCTAATTCATGAAGTTATTTGGGAAAATGTAATTTATGATATTATATGGGGGAATCTAATTTATGATTTGCTTGGGGGAATTCAATTTATAGTTTTCCTTGGGAGATTCTAATTTATGATTTTATGTGGAAGAATCTTTATGGCTTGAATTTAGGGTTTGGTATGGAAGAATCTTTATGGTTGGAATTTAGGGTTTGGTATGGGTAAATCTTTAGTTTTGGTTGGATTGAATTTATGGTTTTGTATGACGGAATCTAGGGTTTACCTGGTGGTATTAATGGATATATGTTGGTATTAGGGTTTGTATGATGATATTAAGGTTTGTATGGTGGTAATTATAGTTGTATGGTGGTATTAGGATTTACATGGTGATATTGATGGTTGTATGGTGGTATTAGGGTTTGCATGGTTGAATTTAGAGCTTCACGTGGAATTTTAGGGTTTACATGAAAAAGGTTCGAAGGTTTGCATGGAAAGATTAGTGTTTGCATGGGTATGAAAATTACATGTGGAAAGTTAATTTGGGATGTAAAGAAGGTAATGTAAGTGTTGTTTGGGTGTTTGAACGCTTGGGATGAAAAATAGCACGTGGAGAAAATTAATGGTACGGAGGAGACTTAATTATGGTTTGTTGTGGTTAATTAAGGTCTATGGTGGTTGATTAGGGTTTTTTTGTGTTATCATATGTATATGGTGATTAAAGTGTAAGTATGATGATGATTATGGAAGCTATGATTTATGATTCGTGCATGTCTATGGTGAAAGCCTTTGAATAAGATACTTAAGACACTAATCATTTAAAGTGGAAGATTATTGAGCCGGGTCCAGCCGATCCACCGGTTAGGAATAGTGGTTAGGGTTTAACCCTATGTGTGACCGATCCACCGGTAATAATAGTGGTGAGGACTTTGTCCCGCAAGTGTCCGACCCACCGGAAATAATAGTGGGGTGACTCGAGCTCAATAAAAATAAATCATAGTTGCCAAAACATTTAAAAGGTACTAATTACTTACAGTGGAACACCATGTGAGCAGGAACCAGCCTATCCACCGGTAAGGAATAGTGGTGAGGACTTTGTCCCGCAAGTGACCGATCCACCGGCGAATAATAGTGGTGTGGACTTTGTCCCGCAAGTGACCGGCCCACCGGCAATAATAGTGGGGTGTTCCTGTGCTCACATGGACTTGAAAAAAGGCATGGTGTGAATCGGACTCTGATAAAAGATTAATTAAGTAATTAATCCAGATTATTGGGCCTTTGTACTTTTACCTGGTTGATCATATGCATTTATGATTGTGTTCTTCTATTTTTCTGCATGGCTTATGTGTTTATGTGTTGATCTTAGTGATCAAGTCACCTTACTCAGTACTGGACCCGTATTGATACTACCTTGGTTAATGGGTCCTGTGATGATCCACCGATGGTGGGGAGCAGACCTCTTGTGTAGGTTTAAGATCAGAGACTGTTTTGGGGTGGCAGGCCTGACTTGAGTGAGTAGGCAATCCGAAATTTGACCCATTGGGTTTTATCTTGTTTAAATGTATTTCTATTTGGAAGTTACAAATGTTAATAAACGTCTATGCGTACTCTGATTTTGTTGTATGATCTTTCGAATTCTTTTATGAATTGTTAATTTGAATTTAACGTAAATCTTTTCTTTAGCCTTAGCACTTGGTACTAGAACGGTCGGAGAGAACCGGTCTGGTACGAAGTGTGGCGGTAACATTCCCATAATTCATAGGTTTTAAGTGGTTCTATCTTAATTGCTTCCGTTTTAAAAAAAAAATTTAGTGAATTTTGGGGTGTTACAGTTAGATGAATGCATAAGCCATAAGATATGGAGGTTGAAGATGGAAAGACAAATTGGTGATATGAAATTTTTAGAGCTCAACTCGAATAACTTATTCTTGATGCTATTTTTAGTTAATCAAAGTTATATTATTATGCTTTAGTAGTTATTGATTTCAATTTTATTTGTGGATGTATTATATTTGTACAAACAAATATTATTGGCTATAGTATTTTTGAACCAGACATGTATTATTGTTGATTGTTTTATTGTTTGATAGTTTGGTGAATGGTGATATTTATAATATGGATTTGTTAGAGTAGGTTGAAAATTTAAACTTGTTGGAGTAGGTTGAAAATTTTATCTTAAAATGACAGGTTATTTGATTGAAATTGTAGATTTTGTATATGATAGGTTAAGTAAAAATTTAAACTAATAACGAATTTATCTGTTGGATAATATCTATTGGGTAATTTAAACGGAAAACAAATTACATACTATATAATAGAAATATGACGGATATAATTATAGATATATTATTAAATATTCGTTCGAATAAAGATATAGATTCGGATATAACATACTTATCGGAAATCAGATACCGGTACGGGGACACCCCTCCTAAATTGATTCTATTTACATTCCTAGAACAGCGTGAGGGTTTCATTTATAAGAGCAAATTGTAACTTATAGTTTACGGTATTATAAATATAAAAAAAAAAAAAGGAAGAAGAAGAAGAAAAAGCAAATTCTTTTGCAATAAAGTGAAGTCTTCGGTTTTTAATTTGTCAATTTCGGTTGTACTTGCGCTACTCTTTATCGTCTGTACGTAATGCGGTATCCATATACATTGATTTAACTATTCCTGCCGGCTTGGTTAGATTTATTTTTCCCCAAAGTAAATGATTATAAATACTGTTGGGTCATTACTTATTTTCAATAATTATTTTCAATAATATATATATATATACTTTTATTGTATAAGTAATTAATACTAAAAAACTATTTATTGTACCTTATTAAAATTTAGTTTTCATTTTTATACAAATTTACTTTTTATTTCTCATCTTTAATTTTTATCTTCCTATATCTATATCTTTTGTTAATAATTATTATATAAACTTTTTAATATTAAACATTAAAAATCATATGAAATATAGATAAAATTATAAAAAAAGGTATAAAAATATTATAAAATACTAAAAATTAAAAACAAATTCTACAATTATTAAAAAAATTATGAACAGTCATTAAACAAATTTTAAAAAATTTACTAACATCTAAAATTTTAATAGTAACAACGATCAAAGTTTATATTATATAATAAACATTCTTACATTTATAATAAACATCATAAAATTAAATACCTCAGAGACCTTTACATTTTCATAGTAGTTAAAATCTTCTTTTAGCTCATTACTTTTAAAAATTTAATTGTAATCATTACTTTTTTATAATAACTTTTTAAAAGTAAAATCAAACACAATATTTTGATCTAAAATTACTTTTTATAATTACTTTTATAAAAAATTACTCTTTAAAAGTAAAATCAAACAAGCAAAGTGATGATCGTAAATCTTTAAAGCAAAAGATCACAACAATAAAGATATATATATTTTGTAGTAAGATGTCGATTAACTTTTCAATTCTTTAATGAATTATCAGAAATATAAAATGAAAAAAATAAAATAAAAGTGAGCTTGGTGAGATTGAATATGAGCCATGAGGAATAGAAGCCTAGCAATAATTTTTTGAGAATAGCTAATTAAAATGGATGAGTTGTTTTTTTGGTTGATAATTTTGATGTATCTTTATCCAAACCACCTTATATAGGAGTTATAAAGGATAAATTTAAGAAGCATAGTGACAATTTTATAATCTAATTGAATTTTCTTATAAATATTGGGTGGATATATACACGTTTTTTTATTCATAAATATACATATTTCTTTTATATATATATTATGAAAAATTGAATACTATTAAAAATGTGGTAGTGACATTTTTATAAATTTATTGAACTTTATTTTAAAATAATAGCTTTTATTTGATATAAAATACATTTTTATGATATAACTACACATCTTCCATGGCAAGAATTTAAATCTTATATTGACAAATGCATATTTTAGAATGATTTTTAAGCATAAATGCACATATTATAGTAGTGGATATATATATTTAGAAGACAAATATACATCTTAAAATCGTGAGTGCACATCTTATAATCATGAATTTAAATCTTATAGTTGTGAATGCAAATTTTTTAGTAGTAACTACAACTCTTATGGTCATGGATATACATCTTATATCTCAAAAGAGACATCTACATCTTATAAAGATAAAATGTACATATTATGATGGTGAATATACATCTTATATTGACAAATAAATATGTTGAGTATCTATACTGCTACAAAAATGAAAAATAATAACGACACATTACTAATGGTGGTTAGAAAACTGTTGTCAAACGCATGAAAATTAATGCGTGAGATAATTTTGATGACGGTTATAGTTGAAAACCGTTATTAAAACCTCAACACTAAAATTATACACGGTAGTTTTAATGATGATATATGAAAAACTGTTATTAAAAGCTCCTTTAATAACAATTTCTATAATAACCATTGTGAAAAGGCTTAGAAGTTTTAACAACGGTTCTTACAAGAACTGTTATTAAAACCCAATCTCCAGCCTTTTATTTCATTCAATTCTTGTTTCATGTTAAAAATTTTAGACTCTCTCATTCTCTACACCTTCCCTCTCTTATTCTCCTTCTCTTGCAAACCCTCACACCACCAAATTGTGTACCACCACTCTGGCTCCTCTCAACTTAAGGAAACCACCACTTGTTCTCTTTTGCACCACCAACTCTCCTCTTCCTTGCACCACTCTTTCGCTTGCGCAACCACACTTCTACCATTCTCAGCTTTACATGAGCTGCCATTCTTCCCCACCTTGCTTGTACTTGGTCCTTATTCCTCTGCCATGTTCGTAGGTAGTTGCCACTCTCCTCTTACTCATCGTCGGTTCTCTTGCTCACCGCTGCTCCATTTACTTATGTTTTTATTCTTTCACGCATAGCTTTTTCTCTTCTTATATATATAAATGCATGCATGTTGATGCATGTTGCTTTATTTATTATTAAAAAATTGTAGTTTGTTGTTGAAAAATATGTGGTTGAATGTGCTGGTGAAAATTATTATTGTTTATTGTTGAATTTGTAGATACTGTTATATATTAACATAAGCATGATTGTGTTTGCCGAGACCTTACATATCTATATATCTATATATCTATATATAGATATAACATGGATGAGTGCTTAATTGTGAAGAGAAATAAAATACTTAAAATTATTAGTAATATCACTCGTAAAAACTATATATACATATATATACTTACTTTTTCATTAATAAGTATAGGATACTATAACATATAGGAAATGCTATATAATTAAATAAAAATATATTTTACATATGCACATCATTGAAAATTTCAATGGGAAATGGATGTTAATGATTTTTATTTGATGAGGATTAAATATACATAGAAAATAAAAAAGATATAAAAGTGAATAATTAAATAGAGAGGAATAATTGTATATAATAATAATAATAATAATAATAATAATAATAATAATAATAATAATAATAATATGGGATTTATTAGGGTTTAATTATAGTTATCTAGGTTTAGGATTAGAGTTTATTAGGTTTTGGGTTAGTTTTTATTATCATTTGTTAAAGTCAAGGTTAGGGTTAGGGTTAGGGTTAAGGCTTAGCGTATATTATACAAAATATAAAGTGAATACTAGATAAAAGGCTAACATCTAATACAAGAGACATCTTTAACATCTATCTCATACTAGATGAAAGGCTAAAACCTATCCAACATGCAGTGAGGATAAACTCCTACAAGGAGATATCCACATATAGACGGCAAGTGAACAATTTCATTAAATAAAATCATCACTAGATAAATCGCGGAAACTTGCGAAATAATTCTGGATTTTCAAAATCTTATCAAAGTAATACAACACTCTTGGAATTTTAAGTACAACACTTGAAACTTCCAAAAAAAAAATACAGTTAAACAAGACAAATCCCAATGGATCAAACTCCAAATTGTCTACTCTTTCAAGCTAAGCCTTCAACCAAAAAACAATATCCTATCTTAAGCTTACACAAGATAATAATAATAATATTATTAGGGTTTAATAATAATAATAATAATAATAATAATAATAATAATATAAGATTTATTAGGGTTTAATTATAGTTATCTAGGTTTAGGATTAGAGTTTATTAGGTTTTGGGTTAGTTCTTATTATCATTTGTTAGAGTTAGGGTTAGGGTTAGGGTTAGGGTTTAGCGTATATTATACTAAATATAAAGTGAATACTTAAATAGAGAGGAATAACTGTGTATAATAATAATAATTTTTATTAATAATAATAATAATTAAAAATAATAGTATTAATATAGCATTTATTAGGGTTTAATTATAGTTAGATAGGTTGAGGATTAGGGTTTATTAGGTTTATTGTTAGTTTTGAATCAAATTTATTAGGGTTAGGGTTAAGGTTAGGGTTTAGCATTTATTATACTAAATATAAAAGTGAATAATTAAATAGAGATGAATAATTGTGTATAATAATAATAATAATTAAATAGAGGGTTAGTTTTTATTATAATTTATTTGGGATAGGGTTAGGGTTAGGGTTTAGCGTTTATTATACTAAATATAATAATTAGTATATTCTCCTAGAACAAACTATTATATACGTTATTCTCAACTCTACGTTTAATAATATCATATTATTATACTTAACCTATATATATATATATATATTATCTTATTAATATCTATTTGATTTTACAATGCGTAGCTTGAATAATTTGATGATAGTTTGATGATCAGCTAGTTTATTAAATATATAACTCAAGATTATGTCCTTATTTTATATATGTTGAGTATAATGAGAGGAATTTTGAACTCATTGACAAATGTAGTAGGTGTAAATGAAAGGATTATTTTGGTAATTTATCTTTTCTTGATATTTAATGACATATTTATATCAATGGAGAAATAAATAAAAATCAATTCTAGATTATAAGTTTTATGATGAGTATCTTATGTGGGTATGTTAGCTTTACAGAGTTGGTTAAGATTTTGTAGAATATATTTATGATTTGTCTAGCTAGTTGAAGATCAGTTTACATATTCTATAATTTAGATTCTTTCGAGAACAACCTTGATGATACCCTCCACTATATCTATACATGGCGCCATATGCAGATCTATGGACTCATGTCATATGGTTATACAACGAGCTATGTCGGTTTTATGCGAGTGGTACATCTTATCACCCCTTCCATTTCAGATTGTATCACCTATTGTTGACCCTTTCTTAGATAGAGCCATGGTCATTGGCTACATCTACTTTTTATATTTGTTTGTCCACCGCACTAATGCACCACATCCAAGATTTATTAAGGGTGAGGTTTTTGCCAAAGAGTATGATAGGATATCAAGAGAGCTGCTGGTTATTGATGATGAGTGGAGGTTTCTTCATAGCTTACCTATGAGTATCTACCCTGATTACCCTAGAGTATTCATGACTCTCTAGCGATGATGTGAGGGATCATATGACATATCATGATGAGTAGACTTTGAAAGTTATAGTTATTAGTTGGGCTCGACGATGTTACCGGGGGATTTAGTTTTATGGATATAAGTTTTCTTATTTAGGTATTTGAGCTTTAACAGCCTTTTGATGCATATTTTGCTACTATTGCTTTAATCCTGTAGTATGTATATCTTTTGTAGTTTGAACTATTGTATAATGTTTTTCTATGTATGTGTGTGTGTGTGTGTGTGTGAACTCTTTCTAAGTATGAGCAGTTTTTAAGATGGGTTGATAATAGCTATGGGGTTAGATATGAAGATGGATTCATATTAGTAGATCTCAGTAGGGTAGGGCATAAACAAGACCCGTTCATCTTGGCATCACAGGTAACACAAGTATTCTTTGTTACTTATCCTACCGATAACAGATGGTCTGTGGTACTATCTATGAAGAAAAGAAATGCCAATAAATGTGATGATGAAAATGATACCAATTGGAATAAAGAGTGTGTCTCAGTTGTGTAAGTAACTCAATTATTCAATGATGATAACAATAAAATTAATGAGGAGGAAATATATATCAGGAATGATCATTGTGAAGTAATATATATATCAGATCCTAAAACCTATCCTAAAAGAAAGGAAAAGATGGCAATGAGGGTAATAATATTGTAACATATGATATGAGTGCTTGTTTTTTTAAATGCATTTTTAACCTTTCTCATTGGATATTTATTGTATTGAAAAATAATTTAGTTCTACATTATGCTTAATACATAACATTCCAACATAGTTTATTTATTGATTTTTTTATAGAGATATGGCCAATAAAATAGCTAATAGGGACAGTGATGGTAAAGAAGAGAAGATAGGACCTACTATTATAAGAATCATCATAGAGATGCGGAATAAAGGTGAACTAGTCGAGTTGGGATGGAATACTTACAATCTTCCCATTGGCCCTTATGTAGACATATTCTTGATGTACATTTAACTCATCACACATAACCGTGTTTCAATCTCTTATAAAAATTGGAAGTAGGTTCCAAAGGGTCACAAGGAGCATATTTGGTTAGAAATAACGGTAAATATGCTATTTTATTTAATCAATTTTGTATGTTAAATGTTTTTAATTTTAATATATTAATAAAAATATATATCTATATGTATTATATTGCAGAGAGTCTTCATTGTCTAGTAGGCTAGGAAGAAATGGCTTCTTAGATATTGTGGGGAGTGTCTAAGAACATTTAGGTCATACTTAGCTCATAGAAAAATGTACAGAAAGAGAGATAACTCTCAACGGTAGAATCCACCCAAATGATATGGTTTCATTGATCAAGAAAGTTGGAACTAATTTATTGCATATTGTCTTTTGGAGGATTTTAAGGTATTTGTTAGATAACAATTAAAATTTTTGATTAAGAATATTTCATTGATATTTAAATAACCATGTGACTATATTTTGGCTTGTAACATAGGAAAAAGTGCCAAAAATAAAGAGATTGCTAGGCTGAATAAATGCCGGCATAATATGGTTTGCAAAGGTTATGCAGGCCTTGAAGAGGAGTTGGTATGTGATATTTATTTATCTATGTACATGTAAAAGTCTAATATTATAATAATATTATTAATGTAAGATTATTATTTTTTATTTATATCTACTAGCCCAAGACATCGATCCATGTACCTCATCCATCAATAGTGGTAAATTATGGAATAAGGCTAGAGCAACAAAAGATAGATATATTAATGAAGATGCAGATGTTGCTGTAAAAAAATGTAAGTTTGTAGATATCATGAACCCTACTTAGTTTTCTTTTAGAAAACTATTATATTATGCTTATTCCTATAAATTAAATTTAAATATATTGTGTACATTACAGGATGAACTTGAAATGTCATATGTTGCGAAGGGGGTAAACCAACAAAACATTGTGTACTGGGCTATAGGAATTGTAGAACACTCTGGAAGACATAGGGGTCTTGGATTAGTTGTTACGAGAACGAGTGTGTGTGGTCAATCTTGTGGTTGTCATAACATTAATGAGAAAGTGGCCATCCTCACCTAAAAATTTAACATGGCATTTGAAAATATGGCAAAAATGGAGAAGAGTTGTCATTTATTAAATCTCAAGGGTATAAGCCATCTGATTTAGTTGATTATGTTCAGCTTCAGATACATAATATAAATAGGGTTAGAGACAGTTGTGAAACTGATGCATGTCTTTCTTCTCTTATTGAGACTATGAATTATATTAAATGTATTTGATGTCATAAATAATTAAGAATGTGTAATATTTTATTTTAGGGTGTGCATAAATGTGACTTGTTAGCAAATGACCTTTCAACTTTTTTGGCAAAAGGAAGGGTACGCATCAGTTATAGTACCCAAACACAAGCATTCCATGGGTATAACTTAGCCCTAAATACAAGGCCAGTAAGTATTGACACTCTAATCATTGGGAGTGCACCCTTGATTTGTTATAGAGAAGGCAATGAGGCAGCCACAATGCTAGAATATCATGGAAGCTTCGTGCCTTAGCCTACGGATAAGATATGGCTCACTACTAAAGAGGTAATGAAATTTGACATTATTATTAGACCTTATTTATTACTGATATTTTTTATATATTTTTCATATATATATCCTCAATACATTTTTCGTTTATTATTATCAGTTAAGGAATAAAAAAAAAGAACGTTCCTACTAGTAAAACTAAGGGAGGTACTAGTAGAATGAGCAACATAAAAAAGGGTACTCCTAAAAGAAAGAGAGCTAAATCTAAAAAATCAGTTGCCCCACAAAAGATTCCTTCTTCAGAGAATAGACAACCTCTACCAGCATTGGCTTTATTATATTTCTAAGCCCAAAACTACCTCAAGGACAATTATATTTTCATTGATTGTAGTCCTGAGTATTTGGGAGGGACGAAGCTACTTACATGGTATTGGTGATTGACATAAGCGACATTTATAATCAGGAATAGATGTTAGCCATGAGTGTCACCGTCTATGTCACGTAAATCTTATTTTATATTTCAGATTTTAGTACTTCTTGTTATATTGGAATTTTATGACCTCTTATATGAGTTATCATTTATTAACAAATATGCATTGTTATTATCATCCATAGGTTGGTAGCTAGTTGTGTTGTGATAGAGGGAATGCCGTCCTCTATTGTTTTTGTGTGCCCATACTACATAGCTGATGATACTATAATAAGAGAGGGTAGGCACATAAACTATTTAGTGGGTAGCATTTTGATTGAGGGATACAAGAGGCTTTATCTCATTCCTTACCTTGCACATGAACATTGAGTTTTGTATGCCATCTGACCTAATCTTAATAAATTCCATGTATTTGATTGCCTTTGAACCTATGACATGCCTTTTGACATCGCTCGTGGTGGGAGGAAAGAATTTATCGACATGTTAGTATACTTTTCACTTCTTACTTCATTAGCTTATTTATGCATATATTCTACTTTAATTATTTGAGGTATATATACTTACAATATTGTCTATCCAACTCTATTTATTAGGGAACTATGGACAGTGTATTAGATGAGAGGTGGGAATGGTGTCCCAGACCCAAAGAGTCTTCAATATGAGCCTACAATGGTAAGTAGGAAGACAACTACTTTGTATTTTTTTTATTTGAATTAATATCTAGTAGTTAGAGAGCTAACTAAATTCATTTAGTAGGGCTCACAACAGCACAACGACAATGATTGTGGATACTATATGTATGTTTGATTTTCCATATTTTTCCATTAATGAATCATAACATATATATTTAGTACTTGACCCAAGTACTAATTGAATATTAATCGAAACTTGGGTATTATAATTTTTCACTAGTGACTATACACGAGGCCAGAAATATAATGTTGATGAAATTGATGAAGTTAGAGACTAATGGGCCAAGAGTGTGCACTCATAAATTTGGTATTAGCTAGCAATCTTTATTCTACATGCAAGTTTAGGTTTATATTTCATCTGCGTCTTTTGGTCATCTAGGTTATGATCTATGAACTTTTAACTTTGGAGTGTAGAGCTATCTAATTGTGGTACACCTACTAATTTTGACTTATAGATATGCCCAGTGTATTAAGACATACTAATTAGAGCTTGACTAAAAATATCGAGTATCATTTAGGAGGAAGACATGCATGTATATATGAATTAATGTTGTTTTACATTGCAGGTTTGGTAAATATTTGAACATATAACTATCTATGTGGGCTGGAACAAAATAGGAAAAAAATATAAAAAATGTAAAGTTTTAATAACGGTTATTATTGAAATCATTATTATAGAAGTTTTAATAATAGTTTTAGTAAGAACAATTATTAAAAAAAACCATTTTTAATAACTGTTCCCCACTATAACCGTTATTAAAACAACCATTTTAATAATGGTTCCCCACTACAACCGTTATTCATACAATTTTTAATAACGATTTTGGGAAGAACTGTTATTTAATGGTTCCCTACTACAATTGTTATTAATACCATTTTTAATAATGGTTTTAGTGAGAACTATTATTAAAATTTTATATTTAATCTCAAATTTATACTTATATAATACGTATTAGGATTTCATAAATATATAATCAATGATTAAAACCCTAATTCGATCATACTTTAACAACGCTTTTTGTAATAACCTTTATTAAAACATTATTTTTAACAACGGTTTGGACTTAAAAACCGTTATTAAAAATTTGTTTTTAATAACAGTTTTTATTTAAAAACTGTCATTAAAACTTTGTTTTGTGCAACGGTTTTTATTTAAAAACCATTATTAAATAGCAAGTTTGAGCCCATATTTGTGGTTTTTTGTATATTTTTTATGACAGTTATGAACCGTTATTAAAGATTTAATAACGGGTGATTCAATAACGGTTCAAAACCATTATTAAAAGCATAAAATAACCGTTATTAAAACCCCTTTCTAGGGTAGTGAAAGGATTAATGTAAATGTTATAAAATGTGCATTGTCTAAGATGAAAATAAGCATATTTTCCTACGAAAAAAAATGCATTCATTTATTTGTATAAATATAATCAAGAAAAAAAACATGTTATAAATATAGATTTTTTAACATAAAATTACACATCTTCCACAAAGAAATACACATTAATACTCATCATCCCTTCCCTTTACATGCATCCCTTGTCTCCTTCATCTATGATATACTCATCCTCTCTCCTCTAGCCCTTTCTGTTATCCATCAACAATGGTTCAAATATGTTAAGTTATTTTTTTGTTCTTCCATCACCAAATAAATGATTATGTATCTAAAAATTCAATCCACTAGTCCACCAATGCAATCCTTGCCCATTGAGGTTCAAATCTAACGATAGATTCCCACACCCTCACAATATTATTCATAATTAATGATGCAATCCTTCAACTCTCATTAGCATCAGCTGCTCTTTGAATTTATGACTCTACCATCCTCCTTTCTTCACTCTCTCTCTCTCTCTCTGTCTCTCTAGCTCTGTCTGTCTGTCTGTCTGTCTCTCTCTCTCTCTCTCTCTTTCTCTCTCTCTCTCTCTCTCTCTCTCTCTCCTTATCATCATAATTAACATTACCATTGCTTGAATCTAAGGATACAATCCTTGTTCACTATGGATTGATGATGAATATAACAATTGAGTTGATGATGATGCTGAACGCTACCACTAAACGATCATAAGGTAATGAAAGGTGTTATCTTCATTTAAATTTATGAAGAGGTAATTATCCAACAATGTTTCCTTAGAGTGAGTGTTAGAGTTATCGCCATTGATGTTATTAGTAACAAATGTATCATTTGTATTTATAGAAAGAAGATACAAACCTGAACAAGTGTAGAGAAGGAGAAAGAGATTGAGTTTACTCTCCATGAAATCAATTGGTGAGATGATGCTATAACATGTATGTTTTTCTAAGAAGGATTTATAAATCCTAATATAAGGGGCTCAATGATAGTACCTTAGAGGTGGTAGGTAAGAAATGGTGGTAGGATATATAGTGTAAGGATTAGTCATTTATTGATGGTAAGTTAGGAACATGGAGGCTTTTTTTTCCTTCAAATTATCTTAGGGCTACCATATGTAGGAAACATACTAGTAATAGTAGCATGATGCAACAATTGATCGTGAAACTCTTCTATGTGAATCTTAACAAAAGAAACTTGGACTGTTTAACTTCGAGTAAATAAACTTTGGCTACATGCCAAATGAATTTAAAAGAAAACTATGGTGAAATTCATTTCCTTAATCAAGATTTCTCTTTTGTAAATTGATTAATTATATCTTCTATCTATTTCTTATAGATATGTTGAGTAAGAAACTAATGCATTTGTATATATATATATATATGTATATATTGTGTAAGAAAATAACACATATGCTGATAGTGCATTTGTAACTATGTTTACACATCCTTAATCCATAATCTATATTCTATACTATATAATATTCATTATTATATAAAGTTTTAGTTCTTATATTTGTGAAAAGGTTACTATTAGTGATTTTTTATTTTTGGTATGTAAAAGTATTTCCTTAATATCCTTTCCTTTTTTTATTTGGGATATTAGTAAGAATATTTGAATAACAAGTCTTTTTTCATTAAAATTGGAAATTTTATTATTCCTTTTGTTTTATAATATTAGAAACTTACATATTTTAAGGTAAAATTTAATAATTAGTATATTTAAATATACTAATAAAAATAATAAAAAAGATAAATTATAAAAAATATCTAAGTTAAAAGAAATATATAACTACTATAGAAATTGAAATACATGAATGCTTATATTTGATTGCTTTAATTCAAATAGCCACCTACAATGAATCTAGTAGAAAGTGTAAAATTTGAGAAATAAGTAGAAATAAGTAAGGTATATATGTTGATTCTTTACTCCCAACTACCATCTATTATGTGCTTTAAAAATGATCCTAGTGGATAAGGGTATGCATAGTGGTTGAATTTTATATCCATTATCTATTTTTTTGAATGATATGGATGACATTTATAAGGCTTGTCCATTGTCTATACTTCCTTTCACTTTTTTTTTTGTTATTATTTTTTCTTCATTATTAACCTAGTGTTTAATTTTACTTTTAAAAGTTACTCAAGGATAGACAATGTAATATCTCATTCATCTAACCCTAATTATTTTATGTGATTAAAATCATTAATCATCCTAAATTATACTAACCTTTATTATTATTTTCTTTTATCCCATTTTTAGTTAGTCCTCCTTTTAATTCATTAAATCATGGAAAAACTCATTTATACAATTAGATGACTTTTCAGTTCTTGACAATTTTAATTCATTTTTTATCCAAATCTCTTATGATACCAAATATATTTTATATGTTTGAATTTCTAAAGTTATTCCACCCAATTCCCTAATTTTTTCTAATTATTGATATTTATTTAGTATTTTCCCCAATAAATAACTACCATATGTTTTAAAGTAGGATACTTTTAATTTTTTTTAAGGGTATAGACTAAGGTTTTGAAAAAAATTAAAGTCCATTATAATGCAAGCTAAATTTTTTCTTCAAAATTTAAGGGTATAGAAAATAATTTACACTTTAAACTTCCATCTATACCTATCTAGATTTTTTTCTTTCAATTTTCCCTTTTACCATAATAGGCCTCCCTTTTACATTTTCATTCACATGAACTCATATAGAGCTACCACATAAACTACTTATCTTCCACAATTGTTGCTACCTCCATATCATCAGCCTTCCTCTTCACCAGTCACCTTTATAGTAATCAGTGATCTCATTATCTTGTTGTGATTATTCTTCCTATAGAGTTTTAGAATTTTAGTCTTCACTCTTTTTTATTATCGAATTGATATATGTTACCTATTTTTTTTTTATGATTTTACTAAGTACGATGTTATTAAGCTTATTCATTTTTGCTATGTGATGTATTTTATATATTTCTATAAATGTAACCTTGATATCATTATTGGTTTTTAGTGTAGTGTATGAGAAATAATTTCCTTATTAGCTATATTTATAATAACCCGTATACATTTTTTATTCATTCGGTGTGGATATTATTATTGTAATTGTTCCTAAATTATTTTGGTCTATTTTTCTTAACACAAGATAAAAGGTTGAATATATAGTATATAGATGTTGCATATCACATCCTTATATTTTTGGTTCGATATGCCACACATCCCTTGTTGATATATTGCTCATGTATTGATTATGGTAGTAGTAAAAAAAAAAGGGTCAAGGAATTAGAAGATCATCTTACTATATGTGGATTTGATAGGAGTTAAGCTAGTTAGATATGACATAGAAAGGTTATTGGTATCCAATCAATGATATTGAAAGTGATGATTTTGAGTATGATGATTTCGCTAATAAGGGGGACTTGGCAAATAATGCATAATATTTTTTATGTTCTATGGATTATTTTTTTCAATGATTTAAAAATTCCTTTGTAGAAAGGTTATAATAAATTTGCAAGATTATTGATCATGTTATGGCTATATAACATCAAGATAGTTAATGGATGAAGCAATAAAAGGTTCACTTCTCAAATTTTTGAAAGAAGTGCTTCAAAAGAATAATGTATTTCCTTCTACAACATATGAAAAAAATTAATGATTGTCCTAATGTTTACATTTTATTTCAAAATTAATATGCCTCATTGGATACATGCCTTGAATGTCAAATATCATAATTCAAGATGTCAAACCATCCTAAAAAGGTGTTGTGCTACTTTACAATTATACTAAGATTCCTATATTTTTTTTAACATAGAGAAAATGTGAAGAAACTTAAGTGGCATATGAAAGAGAGAACTTCTAATGGTAATCTTAGATGTAACATCCCAATTTTTACTACTGAAAATTTACATTTGTAACGAAAGTAACGAAGTAAAAATAGTGAGGGTTACTACCGTGATTGATATCATTCTAATTTATTCAACCATCCTTACATCAATCACAAGGGTAAAAAATTCAAGGTAACACAATGAAATTAGAAAATAAAAGTACATTTGTGGTACAAATACTAAGTTTTGAGTATTGCTCTGAGTTTTACAATACCAAAATATAGAAAGGGGATGCTATGGATCAAGAGTCCAGAAGGGGTATCCAGTTTGATATATAACTCGGATAATAGATACTCTTTACCCGACCCCAATATTAATGGAGTCACTCATCCCCACATAAGGGTGATAGGCCACAAAGTGATCCACCTAATCCTCTAAAACCTACACATAAGATCCAGGGCCTTTTGCTCGTGGGAATGAGTAACACCCATAAAACGGGTGGTCAGTACAATATATATTAAGTAAGGGAATAATACTATCGAAATAGGAATAAAGATAGCATATGCTTTCATATTAAATGATTAAGTAATATAACTAAGTAAACGAACATATCATAAGGCACATTACGATCTAGATCCTCTTATTAAATATAGTCCATTTTTATTCTTTTATATATAATGAGTGTAGGAACCCTACTATTCTGAAACTAGTGGAACAGTCTAAAACTTCTCAGGGATAAAATGCCCAAGCCACTATTATTTCTGGTGGAATGAAGGTGAAAACATCTTTTCGGGGTAGAACGCTCTAGAGCCACTCTTCTATCTAGTGGAATGGAGATTAACAAATCTTTTCAGGACAAAATGCTCCCGATCCACTATTCTACCCAATTGAATGGGAAAGCTTATGCATATAGAAAGAATATCACCAAGGTCCTAAATCATGCATTCTTCCACTTTAAATCATTAGTATCTTTTCCATAGGTTGTAATGGTATGTGTTATTTTACAATGAGTAAGCGCTCCATTATTCTCAATCGGTGGAATGGTTTGAAACTTCTCAGAGACAGCAAACCCAAGCTACTATTCTTTATAGTGGAATGGAGAATAAAAACATCACCTCAAGGCATAATTCTCCCCAAGCACTATTCTACCCCGTGGAATGGGAATACACATATATAGATTTAGGAAAAATAATCACCATGACCCTACTAACATGCTCTTTCACTTTAAGCGATTAGTATCTTATTTAAGATTGATTCTCAAGCATAGAACACAGTCAAAAACATATGCATGTAATATAGATCCAAACCCTTAAGTCCGATCAAAGCCTAATTACACTTCCTTTAGTGATCATTCTCCCATGTTGGTTATTCCATTCACATTATCTTACAATATCCCCCAAATCCCATCATTAGTATCACATCAAATAATTTACAACCTAATTCCCATGAGTTTGATTTAGTAACCTCATCTCAATGTATCTATATTAAGCATTGAAGCATCCAAGCCTATATCCCATAAAATTGTCATAACACTTCATATAAAATGTTCATCATTTCTAATTTCCAATAGTTATTCTTTATCCATGAAGATGGAATAATAATATTAACATCTCAATATGATTTACCCCAAATTTAATATTAAACATTTATGAATCCCAAATAATGATAATATTTCCATGAATTACTCAAGTTATTTTTGTCATAATTTAAGTTTCCTAACACATAAATTACCAAAACCTCCTTAATGTCCAATAATGAACAAGTTACCCTTTAAGCACAATTAGCAACTTTATGTTATAAAATCTTATACCTTCCATAGACATTATTTTTCCAAGTTCCCATTAATTATCATACCTTATGATAGACCTTAAGGCCATTTACCACAACTCTTTCAGCCCTTATTCATACCATAAGACATAATTTCATAATTATGACATTATCATCATTCAACCTATATTTTAAACATTAAGTTATAATTTTCACACATATGACATTCTCATTATTCAACCTAAATTTCATACCATGAATATATTTCTACAAGTGTAATATCATCATCATTAAACTATAGATATATTTCCACAAGTATGATATTAACAATACTCAACCCATATTTCATGCTATAAGATGCATTCTTAGAAATATGATATTATTGTCACAATCATAACATAATCGTGCCTCTTACAACTTTTATTTTCTTTCAACATAACATTCATGACATCACAAATTATTAATATCAACATAATTTACATATTATAGCATCAATATCATGACAAATACGTTTAGTCATACAAGAACTTAAGATCAAAAGTCTTAAGCATCGAATAGTATCCTTACCAACTAGGACACTGGGCTTTAACCAAGAAAAATCCTAGAACTCCTCCTTTGAAGCTATTGAAAAACCACCTATAAAACTAATAAATTACCATTAGGCTCGAAGAGTTAAATCGAAGGAAAAATCATGTTAAAGAGGGTAAAAGTAGGTATAACCTTATCCAAATATGAGCTTGAGATATGTGGATGTATAGAGGAATGTGTGGTGGAGCTATGGTTAAATTTTGGTGGTGTTTGGTTGAGGTTTGGGGGTGAAAATAGGGATAATAGCTAAAAGAATGGGGTTACATGGCTATACAGCAGGCGGTGCAGCTTTTGTTTAAGAGAAAACATATGCACAACCAGGCGGTACAAAATTTATTCTACCGTGTAGAATCAGGTCTAGAGGAAATTTTTTGCATGGTTATATGGTGCATGGATTACACGGCTATGCAGTAGTGGATTTACGTGTTACATGGCCATACATTAGGTAGTGCACCAGGCATGGACTCTGCAACACTACAATGCATGAGATGGAGAAAAAGGGATAAGATGTGGCATTCAGCAGCGATGGTTGGCTACAGTGAGGGTGAAGATTGGGGTGACCTTAGTGGTCGGTCCACCGGCCAAAAGGCAGCGAGTGGTCGCGGAGGTGGCGTATAGTGGTTTAAGATGGTGGTGTAAAATCCAATATAAGGAAAGGAAAGGGAAGAAGAAGAAGAAAGGGAGAGAGAAGGGTGAGGGAGCTCGATGATGTCTCTTTGGTACAAATATTAGTAGAGTGAGGCAAAACCAAAGAGAAATAGGGAGAGTTTGGGGGGTGAGTGTGTGTGTGTGTGTGTGTGTGTGTGTGTATGTTCATGTGTGCTTGGGTGGTATGATTCGGGAAGAAGAAAATGAACAGGAAGAAGGGTTCAGGTGTGTGATCGGGATGATAGGGATTTTACAATTGTAAGGATAAGGTGATTGTTGTAGAGGATGATTAGGGTAGGATAATATGAAATACCCCAAAAATCCTAATTTAGGAATTATGAAAAAATAATGATTTATTAGGAAAATTAAGAAAATAAATTATTTTATTAAATAAAGAGGAAATTAATTGAGGAACATAAAGATAAATGAATTAGAAAATTTTGGATATTTTACTAATTAAAATGGAAGTTAAGAAAAATTTATCCAAAATAGCCTAATTAATCTATAAATGAATTTAATTATTATACTTAAAATAATTATTATTAAAATTAAATATCTAACTTAAATACATAAATAAATAAAGACAAAATACCCAACCCAACCATTTTAGGTGTCGACTTTGCACGGCTGCCCCTCGCGTCGCCATCCGCCGCCAAACCAGCCACCACCAACACCTCCTCCACCCTCCAAAACACCCACGGAACCTTCCCCTACTTTCTCATACCATCATCTCCCCATGAATCCTTCTCCTCTTACCTCCCCCATCTTCCACCACCTCCCACCACCTTCGGTCACCGCGCCAACCACCGTGCGCCGCCACTCCCAACCACACCACCATCTTCATTCTACCCCTCTTCACCTGCTGCACCTTCCTCCACCTCAAACACCCCTCTACTCCCTCTCCTTTAGCCTACATATTGATCTTTCTACCTCTCTTCCTCCTCCACCGCCGCCGCCGTTGCCGCCATGCGCCGTCGCTGGTTCCACCACTAACCAGAGGTGGTGCTCCAACTTCCCCAGCCCCTAAATTATTTTCTATAAGTGTTAATAATTTTATTTAAGATTACTAGTATTATCATAATATTACTATTATTATTATTATTATTATTATTATTATTAGTGTTTTATTATCATGGTTATTATTATTATTACCATTACTAATATTATTATTATTTATCCCCCTTATTTCCTAACCTAATTTCAGAAAATACTTATAACTAGGTTAAACTATTTAAAAGGCTACAACTTTAACATTAAAATGGTTATCATCATCATCATCATCATCATCATCATCATCATCATCATCATCATCATCATCATCATCATTATTATTATTATTATTATTATTATTATTATTATTATTATTATTATTATTATTATTATTATTATTATTATTATTACTATTACTTAACCTAACTTTATGATTTTCCTAAATAATAATAATATTATCGTTAATAATGGTCTACACTTTTAGGGCTATTATGATTAAGACTTTTCCTCATTTATTATTATTATTACTGCTAACCTCACTATTATTCCTACTATTATTACTAATGCTAGCTATGGCTTATTATCATTATCTTTACTATTATGGTAAACATTTTAACCCTTATATTACTATTACCATTTTTACTATCATTGCTATTAGTATTATTATTATTATTATTATTATTATTAATGCCATTACTATTATTATTATTATTATTTCTACTTAACCCAACTTTATTTCTATTATTCTTGTTATTATTACCATTATCATTATCATTATCATTATTTCCTTACTAATATTGTTAATACTAACTTTGTCCTTTATCACTTTTATTTATTAATATATATATTTTGACCCTTATATTATTATTATCATTTCAGTTACTATTATTATTGTTGTTGTTGTTATTATTTTACTTAACATTATTATCATCATTACTATTACTAATAATATTATTTTTTATTTAAACCGAAGTTGGCATATTATCATTTTATTTTTAAAGAAGAAGAATACTTAACCTTAGTATTTTACTATTTAATATTCGAATATTACTAATATCATTCCTAATGCCTTTGTCACTAGCATTATTAGTTACTACTAATACTATTACTATCATCATTATTATTATTATTGGTATTAGTATTAGTTTATTTCTATTATTTTGACAAAAGCATTTGAACCTTTATATTATTATTATTCAAAATACAACTTTATCATCATTATCTTTAGGAATATTTTTACTTTGTTGGTATTGTAATTATTATATTATTATTTTAACCCTAACACTATTCTTAGACTTAGCCTTAAAAATGCTAGGGTTTCTATCACTATAAGCATTAGCATTACTATTAGTATTACTATTATCACTATTTGTCTATAATTAGTATCAGTGCTATTATTAGAAGAATAAAGCTAATAGGTTTAATAATATAAGTGTAGCAATAAATATTAAAATAAGCATATTTTGACTAGTAATATTTAGTAGACTATTTTTAAGGTAAAAACCCTAGTTTTCGCATAATACTCTCTTTAATAATAATAATTCTAATCTTAAACTAAAATAAGGAGTGATGGTACTTTTGAGGGAAACTAATACTTAGTATTTTCCCTTTTATAGGTAAATCTCACCAAAACCCTAAGGAATTGTAGGAGCTTGCTCCAAGCCCCGTGTCGCTTTAGGTAAGGATGTAGCTAAGGCCCATGTGTGTTATGTGACTTGTATGCCTTGGATGCTTTATATTTCATGTTATATTATGTATCGTATGATTTTCCTTACTTGTCTTATGTGTAGCACAGCTTGGAGTTGAGGTATGTTCTGTATGTGTTCTTATGGCATGAATATGACATGTATATGTGATGATTGTGGTGTGATATGATATGGCCCTCAAAGACATGAATGTTAGGACAAATGATATTATGTTAAGGGAAATGAAAGGAAAAAAATAAACAAATGGAAAGTGAGATGCTAAGGGGGCTAGGAAGTTGACCAAAATGAACGAGAGATGGGGACCATGCATGGAAATTCCAGGGTTTGTATGAGGACTTCGAGAGTTTTCATAGGGTGGATAAAACTTGCATGGGGGTGATCCTTAGGTGAGAAAAGTTGATTTAGGGTGTAAATAAGCTAAGGGGAGAGTTGTGGAGTGATTAGAGACTTGTGATGAAAAATAGTACGTAGGTCGATGTAAGGGTGTATAAGGAACCTGGTTAGGGTATTGGGAGGAAGTAATAATCTGGAAATTGTGGAATTGAAAATGATTAGGGAGAGTGAAATATGGGTTAAGGATCGGAATTTATTTTGTAAGGAGTGAGTATGGGTGTCATGGGAGAGAAGGAATATTGAATGAGAAAAGGGAGAGGTTACTTGTGGAAGAAGAAAGGTACTAGGGTTTGAGGTGGCTAACTAGGGTTTTTCCAGTCATATGCGAAGTTGAGAGGTAAAGTGATATGTTTGGGGATTAGATCTAATTAAGGTGAGATGTGGGGATATGGATGGAGCAACGGTTGTGTAAGTGAGAGGAAGTTAGGCCACATAGGCCTAATTAGGGTTTTCAAGGGAAAACCCTCGAGGGTGATGGTAGGTGGAGTTGACGTCATGAGGTGTTGAGCCTTAACCTGCACCCGTAGGAGTTGTTTTTTTTTTTCATTAAAGGGCAAGTGCAAAGGAAATGGATGATAGAGTGTGAGTTAGTGGGAACTGAGTCTCAAGATATGGGGCATACCCTCTTTGGGGAATAATTATAGCTGGAGTTAGTCATGCATGTCTAGGGCGGAATTCGTTGAATAAGATACGGTAAAATACTAATCATGTAAAGTGGAAGAGTACTAAGCCAGGTCCAGTCGATCCACCGGTAAGGAATAGTGGTGTGGACTATTATCCCACAAGTGACCGATCCACCGGCGAATAATAGTGGTGTGGACATCGTCTCGCAAGTGACCGGCCCACCGACAATAATAGTGGGGGATCCCGAGCTCAGTAAACCAAACCCTAATTTGTTAATACACGTAAAAGATAATAAGTACGGACAGTGGAACACCATGAGAGTCAAGGCCAGTCCGATCCACCAACATAAAATAGTGGTTAGGTGCGTTCTGCCCTATAAGTGACCGATCCACTGGCTATAATAGTGGTGAGGTGCGTTTTGCCCTATAAGTGACCGATCCACTAGCTATAATAGTGGGGTTCCCGTACTCGCATGGATTAATAAAGATTATGATGTGAATCAGCTATAATTACTAGTGATCTAAAAGAATAAGTCTATTTGGACCATAGCTAGCCTTTATCATCTGATTTACTACATGTTGTTCACATGACTATGCCATGTATACTGTGTAGTGTGTTTTGTATGTTGGCCTTAGCGCGTCTGTTACCTTACTCAGTACGTAACGTATTGATCACCCATTTCATGGGTGTTACTCATTCCTACGAGCAGAAGACCCATTTGAGCTTGTGTAGGTAGGGGATGATGTCTTCGATGCCTACGACACCTACGAGGCATCGGGTGGGGCTGAACATTGAGCCTAAACCTAACTTGGGGATTGAGACCGACTCAGCCGGACTCTTTTTCCTCTATTTGACCCCGTATTATTATATTTAGTTGTATTATTGTACTAAGATTTATGTTTTGAAAAACTCTAGTCTAGTACTCTTTTGTTTGTAACCCTAAATCGCACTTTGATTTTCATATGACTTGTGTTTTATTTATGATTCGTGTTTAATGTTAACCTTGTTTAGTCTTAGCACTTAGTACTGGAACGGTAGAAGTGAACCGATCTGGTAGTAAGTGTGGCGGTAATGCCCCCGAGTTTATGATTTTATCTTTTTGATTCTGCTAAACCTTTTTAATTAAACAAAATTGTTTAGTAGTAAATTTTGGGGTTGTTACATAATAGTTGCAAGGTGAGGGTGGTGACATTTAATGGAAGTGCTGCATAAAGATAAAAAATGATAAAAAGGATGTAGTGAGATAGGGTGTGCGGCAGGGAGGTGCAGGTCTACAGAGATAGGAGAAGGAGAAGAATAAGGAGAAAGGTGATGGGTGATGGGTGGTGGTACAAGTGGATGGTGCAAGTGGGTAGTGCAACAGTTGTAGCTTGATGTTGGTAGGAGAAAGAGATGAAGGGAAAGAAAAGAAAAGGAAAAATAAAAAGCAAAGGAAAAGAGAAAAGGGTTGGGGGAAAAATTAGTTTAGGGTAATTTTAGATTAACTAAAGCTAATTAGGATTAGCAAAAATTCTAGTAGACTTGATTTTGTTTTAAAAATTATGGTTTATCAAAGTTAAAGTTTTCAGAATTGGTTAAAGTTTCAGGACTAAGGATAGATTAAGGCTAATATATGAATTATTTGGATTATAATCAAATTAGGATACTAATGATGTAGGATTAGATTAAACAAATATTGGGGCTATTACATTAGACATCTGCCCTATTCTCCTTAATGGAAGGTGATTGATACCAAATTCCTTGAATTTGGTTATGAAGCTAGAAACTAGCATATTACGCTTTATTCTAATGTAATTAACCCTTTCAATGGGAACAATAACTACATTTTATTTCTAATTATCTTTGTGACATATAATCTCCCTCAATTTTTATGCATGAAATAGATATAGATGACGTTATATTTGTGTATACTGGGTCTCAATCAACCTAATAATAATATTGATGTTTATCTATCCCCCCTTATTGAGAATTTAAAGTTCATGTGGGATCATTAATTTGAAGTTTTTGATTCACACGCCTATGATTCATATGACTTAATAACCATCTTAGTTTGTATAGTGGATGTTTTTATAGGACATGGTAATCTATATAGTTAAAATGTGCATAGAAACTGTGCATATGCTATTTATGAAGATACCTCATAGTTTGTCCAATAACTAAAGCATAGAAAGATTACCTATCTTGAACATTGTATGTATAAGCCATCATTATTTTGGGAAAATAACAACTTTTAATGGAAAAGTTGAAGAAGCATGAGTTCCAAATATGCTTATGGGACTCAAGGTATGTAATACTTCATTTTTAGAAACCCTAATTATAAAGAAGTAATTATGTGTATTACTCATAATTTTTACTGTGTTTTTTTTAAATATTATTAATGTGTGTATTTTTTTTTATAAAACAGAAAAAATTTTATATCATAATCATAAAGTACAAATAAGGTTGTAGAAATAATCTACCCTTCCTATCAACCTAATAAACTTGTCCTTACGACTAGCATGAAGACATAATCAAGGAAATCCTAAAAGCGACCCCTTCCAAATCCCAAGGTCTATTAGAAAAAATACAGCCATTCCTAGCTTTCCAAACTTCATACAATGCAACAGCAAAAAAACTAGAATAAAATTGGGCAACTCCATCCTTTCTATGTCTACTTCTATCCATGGAATTAAACATTCTCTCCAAGGAGCCAAATCTGAGTTTGAATCCACCTGTTCTGCTTATAGCAGTCCAAACCTTCTTTAATTCAGCACATTGACAAAAAATATGCAGCACTGATTCATTCTTATCACAAAAACAGCATTTCTGGTTGATAGAAGGCAAGAAAGAGTTGATATAATCCTTAGTGGGAAGCCTGGATTGTGCTGCCAACCATAGAATAAACTTATGTTTGGGGGCTGCAAAACTAGACCAAAAACACCTTCGCCAAGGAACCTTGGGTGCAGAGACTCTTATGGAATTATAAACTTCTGCTATAGAATACACATGATCTCTATTCCAACTCTGAACAGCGGGAAAATATTTGTTCTGATAGAAAAAATTCTCTGCATAAGGCCTGAAACAGTGGATGGTAAAGTGCAAGAAAAGAACCCCTGCCTTTTGATATAATATGCATGTATCCATTTAATCTATAGAGCAACCTTATCCTGAAACAGTTGCCAAATCAATTTACCAACAGCAGCTATATTCCAAGTAGATAAATCCAAAAGGCCTAATCCCCCTTCTTTTTTAGGCAAACAAACCACCCTCCATGCCACCAAAGGTTTTTTAGAAGTTACACTCTTACCAGACTAGAGAAAAGCTCTACACATGGTCACCACTCTCTGAATAATTTTCTTGGGAAGGACAAAAATATGGCTCCAAAAATTAGTAATACTAGAAATAACAGATTGCAGCAGCTGAAGTCTACCATCATAAGAAAGAAGTCGATTTTCCCAATGTTGCATACGACTAGAAATTTTATGAACCAAACTCATCATATCAGCTACCTTTAGCCTGGAAGAATCAATAGGAATTCCCAAATATTTGAAAGGGAAAGAACCATCCTGAAAGGGAAAAACAGATTTGATCTCCTGTTTCAAATGCTGAGAAATGCCCCCTAAGAAAACCATACTCTTTGCAGGACTGATGTGCAGGCCTGAACTAGAGGAAAAATTATCTAGAACCTCTTTAATAGCCATAACAGAAATGACCTTAGCCTTACAGAAAATAAGCAGGTCATCAGCAAAACTCAGATTAAGAATTTTCAACTTCCTGCATTTAGGGTGACCATGAAAGCCTCTTTGACCCCATAAAGATTGGAGGGCTCGAGTCAAATATTCCATAGTAATAACAAATAGAAAAGAGGATAAAGGATCCCCTTGCCTCAACCCTTTCATACCCTTAAAAGGAGCTTGCAATCGATTATTAATAGATAAAGAATAAGAAGCTGATGAAACACAGGCCATGATTAATTTCACAAAATGCAGGGGGAAATGAAAGCTCAACAAGACTTTTCCAAGAAAATCCAATCCACCGAATCATATGCTTTCCTCATATCAATCTTTAGCATACATCTAGGAGAAATGTTCTTTCTATTATACATATGCAATAGTTCATGAGCCAATAACACATTATCTCCAATCCTTCTATCCTTAACAAACCCTGACTGAGAAGGATGAATGATAAAAGGCAAAACATTTTGTAGTCTACCTGCAAGGATCTTAGCCAAAATCTTGTAGACCACATTACAACATGCAATCGGTCTAATATCAGCTAATTTAGCAACATTGACCAGCTTGGGAATGAGAACCAATTTAGACATACCCATAAAGGAAGGAATAACAGCTGTCTGAAAACATCTCCTTATAACCTGAAATAAGTCCTCACATACCACATTCCATGCAGCTTTAAAAAACCTGAAGTAAAACCATCTAGGCCTGGAGCTTTAAGATTTCCTATTGACCATAGAGCTGTTTTGACCTCCTGCATTGTTACTGGACTAAGCAGATCCTTCTGCTGTTGGATAGAAACTAAAGGGCCAATCCTCAGCAACTGCTCTGACATTAAACCTGTAGCATCACCCTTTTGCCCCTGAAGCTTCTTATAAAACTTCACAAATGCTAGAGCAATGTCATTTATGTCTGAACAGATCTGTCCTAAATCTAGCTGAATCTGTTTAATAAAATTTTGCTGCTGTCTAGCCTTCATAACAGAGAAAAAATAGTGAGAATTTGAATCACCCAGCTGCAGCCATTTGACCCCTGACTTCTGCCTAAGAAAAATTTCCTCACAAGAGGCTAAGAATTCATACTGTTTAAGGGAGCATTTCTCTTCATATTGTAGGTCAAGAATAGCAGGATTCAAACCTAAATCTTCCTGACATTGTTTTAACCTTTCCCTTGCCTTCTGAACTTTAGAAGACAAATCACCAAAATTCTGTTTATTGAAGACTTTCAACCTTGTCTTAACCTGCTGCATATTAAGCTGAAACAACTGAAAGATGTCTGCATGAGGAAGGCTCTTCCAACACTCAGCAACCAAATAAAGAAAATGAGGATGCACAGTCCATATATCAAAGAACTTAAAAGAACTATGAAATTGAGGAGGGGGTAAATCCAGTTTGACCAAAGAAGAACTATGGTTAGAAAAAAGAGTTTCATTAAACTAGGCAGAAGACATAGGGAACTTGGTTAACCATAGAGTATTAACCATAACTCGATCCAATTTAGCCATAATTAAATTGTCTCCCATACTCCTATTGGACCAGGTGAACCTCAGACCAGAATAGATAAGATCAAACAATAAAACAGAATTACAACAGTCCACAACATCAGTGACATCAGCTGAATTAATGGAATTGCCCTGAATATTCTCAACAGCTTGGAAAACCACATTAAAATCCCCCATGACAATCCAAGGGTCATCACCCACCTGATAATCCACTAAGGCCTACCAAAGAGATTTCCTTTCACACCCTACATTAAATTCATAAACAAAAGAAGCAAAGAACTTGCATCTAGAATGAATAGCAGAAACTGAAACATGAAGAAATTGTTCACTACTAAAAAGAAGATGAACATCCCACACCCTACTATCCCAGATGCACCAAATTCTCCCATTAGGATGGGATAGATAATTATCTAACCTGCTCCAATGAGAGCCCAATTTATGCAGGACCCCATTAGCTTTATTACTCTTAACTCTAGTTTCAAGAAGACAAAAAAAGGACACTTTATGCACTAAAAGCTAGTGCTTAAGCTCCTTCTGCTTATATGACTTATTAAGTCCTCTAACATTCCAAGCTCCTATCATTAGACTTTGATGGGAGAGCCAAATTAGAATCAAGAAAACCAACTTGCAGATCTACTAGATCTGCACCATCTTGCAAACCAACATCAGAGAAAGACAGACAAGCAAATCTATTCCCTGAACTAACATTATTAGAGGATATAGGATTCTAATCCCAGGAAGAAAGCCCTTTACGAACCTGGTGATCCATACTCGGGCAGCCAGTCCTAACAGAAAGGCTAGGAGAGCAACGCTGAATAGAATCATCAGGAGCAGGCAAATGGTCCTCCTCACCCTCCTTAAGAACCTGTTGAGATCCAGAAGGCTTGGTAGAAACCTTACGCCAAACAAAAGTTCCTTTCTCCCTTTGTGATGGCCTACAGCTCTAGGAACAGGCAGAACAACCTGATCAACTCTCTGCACATCAGGATTCCTCTTACACTTATCAATAGAATGACCTACTTCTTGACAATGATTACAGAAACTAGGCCGCCATTCATAAATAATATTCTGTGACAGAGCAGCACCATCAGGATCCACTAAATCTACATAATCAAGAAGTTTCTTCGACACATCCACTTCAACCAACATGCGAGCACAAGAAATTCGATCCCTCAAAGTAGTTATACCATCCAACTGAAGAGGCCTACCTATAGCACTTCCTATTCTACTCAAAGAATACACCACCCAGTAATCTAAAGGAAGATTAACAAGCTTAACCCATAAAGGCAGAAACTGAAACTTCTCTTTAGTAAATTGAAACCGTCAATGCCAAGCCTTAAGAATAAAAGGTCTGTTGAAACAAGTCCAATAAGGCTTTGATAACACCCAATCCCTATCCTCCTGGGATTCAAATTTGAAAACCACAAAATCATATTCATGCAGAAAAATTTTTGGTCACGAAGAAAAGACCAGTTCCTTTTAACATAACCAACAAGCTGAGACATTGTTGGTCGAAACCCAAGTACATAACCAACCATAGCCCATTGCCATTCATGACAATTCAAATCCGCTTTGTCCTTTAGAAAGGTAACCTGGATCTTATCGAGCCACTAAGTCTTTCCAAGAAGAAACCGTAGGCCGTGAAAGCTTCTGTTCAGGGTGCACCGACGGAGGAACTGACTCACTCTTGTCTAAGGGTTCTGAACTTAAAACCCTAATGTTCTCATCTTGAAGGACATGAGAATCTGCAAGAACCCCATCAGAAGAAGTAGGTCCAACTATAGGGGAAGGCAAAGCAACGTCAGAAACTACTATCGGTTCAGGCGATAAAACCCTACCACCCTCAACCTAATCGACATGAAGGTCTGCATGCACTCTGCATGACGAATCTACGGGCAACACATCAGAACCTTGACCATCCCGAGCACGAATCAATCCACCATACCCTACTAAAGGAATCCCTAAAGCCTTCTTCTTCTTCTTGGCAGCCAAAGCACTCCTCGTACGAACCATGGAGGAGGAGGAGAGAGGAGAGAGCTCCTAGGGTTAAAAGTCGTGGCTAATGTGTGTATTATTATTATGGAATATTATATATAAAATTTAATTAGGTTAAAATTTGTCATAGAGTGGGTTATTAAATTTTAATTCTACACTAGACCTTAACTTATTTCCGTTACAACTTGTAATCCTAATTCCGTACTCAGATATTTTACCTTTTTTTTCACCTAAATAATAACACAAACTTATGTCCCTAACCTATGCTAGATTATCTTGGCCTTTTCTCCATTCATTTCCCTGTGTAAAATCCTCCTGCACCTTACCTTCCTTTCTCCCCTATTTCCTTCCCCTTGTTTTGCTCATCATCACTCCACACACCATCTTCTTATTAAGACATTTCTTATTCTCATTCTCCTTCCCCAATTTTGTGTCATGAATCAACCTCCAAGAATACTTCATTCTCTTCTCCTTCTGTTGAGCTCCATCAATCAAGAAAGAAGCTTGTTGTTTTGCAATTATCATCCCTCATCTTCATCATTTTTCCCTACAACATGCACTAACACCACTCCCTTCTCCCTAGCACTGACATCTCCATCAATCCTTTAGCCCCTACACTATTTAATACTATATAAAACAGCCCACAAGCAATGCACAACCTCACAAAACACACCCCAACTCCCTTACTTAAACTCATTGAAACCTTACCACCACCTTCTGGCAATAGTCTGCCCCCAACTCTTAGATTCGGCTACATGACCGAACCTACCTTCCTTGATAAATTCCCATCACTGAAGCCCTTAAAATTCACCAAAACACCTAAAAAACCTACAAACAACCTCATAAAACCTCCACTTGTCTTTTGAACAAAAGCACCAATCCCTTCCCCCTTGGCTTTAGTGATTTGTGTCGATCCTCCTCCCCTTACTGTATGATATAGGAGAACATGATCAAGACTTAGAATTTATTATAATGGAACCTATTATGATCCCTCACAAATTTGAAGGCAAATGAATTGCTACATTGCTAGTTATGGACGAAACTTGCAAAATAAGTCACTAGCGATAAAAGCTTGTACATGGCATGCATAAAAGGAAAAAATGTGTTACATGGAAGGAATGAACATGGTATCTGCATGGGGAGACTTTAATTACCAATATGAATATGGAAAATTTATTATTATGACATTGATAATTGTTAAAAAGATAAGAAAGTTGAATTAGTAAAAAATTAGCTTAATTCTATCTTTTAGGGTTATCTTATTCTATCTTTTGAGTGTGTTTATAGTAGGGAGCAAGTTAATGCTTTTTATGTTGATTCTTATTAGATTTTTAGGATGATTATTTTTTAATATTAAGTATTTCCAATTTCTATAAAATTAATATGATTACATGACACAAAAGGAGACAAAAATTGATGAAATTGCAACCTTTACTTAATTGAATTCCATGTGATTTCTTCTCAATATTAATCATTTCTATGTGACTAGTTATAATTTAAATCCTTAATATATTTTCTTGTGTGAAGAAAATATTATGTTTTTTCCTTTAAATCCTCCACAAACCTATGCTATTCTAAACTCTAAATGCCATATACAATTGCCATCATCATCATCTTGAACATTCATCTTAAACCTATTTTTCTTAATTTTATCTATTTTCAAACCTAAGATAATAATATTATTGTTATTATCAAAAAATAATCCTCAAAATATCAAATTGATAATCTAATAACAAAATCATCCTATTTCGAACCGTTCATCATCATAATATTCTGCACTACTAACACCTAATCGTAAACCCTAACCCTAGCCACGAACCAAACCATTCTAAACCATTCATCATTCTAGAATGACCACCATTATCTTTTCTTTTTAAAATAATCATCATCATATTTTAATCATTTTTGAATCACCATATTCCTTTTAGAACCCTAACCAACACACAATACTACCCAGACTATAAGCACATATTCTTACACACATCAATTTTGGTATCAAAGTTTAAGTTGTGGTGTAGTGTGACATACAAGATTAATATGCAATCTTTCCTCCAGTTTTATTTCAAAACCAAATTCATACTTGAATATTATTATAAGAACTCATAAAGGAGGTGTGAAGATTTGAATTTTGGGTAACTTAAGAGAGCATTTTTCAAGCACACCATTAGTTGGTGTAAAAAAGGCATGACAAGATAAGGAAAAGATTTGAGGGACGTTTTCATGTTGGTGGAGGAGATGAAGGAAATTAAGCTTCATATGGGTAGGATGGAAGTCCCACAAGCCCAAAGATCAAACATCAAAATTGAAGAGATCAAGTATAAGAAAATAATATAAGGGAAGCATATGATTGAATGGATGAAGGAGGAGATGAAAGTGTGGAAAACTATGGACGAGCTCATGACACTTCAAGGATATCATATATGATGCGGAGAAGGGGATTTAATTTGACCTGCCTGATTTTGAAGGTAATCTTGATATGGAATCTTTCCTCATATGATGAAGTATCATTCTTTAGCCATGTCATATTAAGAGATAGAGTATCAATGGAACCATTAAATATCCATGTAGTGTTGTAGCAGTTAACATTAATGAATATTGGGGAGGTATACAACTTTTTGGTATTAAAAAGCTATTATAGGCATTTCATCCTATAATTTTCTATGATAGCTTGTCTTTTGACTACTCCTTTGAAGAATATGTCACACTTTCAATAAGGTGATAGGTATATAGAGGCTTTTGAGCAATTAAAGAAGAGATTGGCTTCAGCTTCAATTCTTACATTGCCATCATATATGGAGGGGTTTGAGGTAGACAATGATACTTCAAACATGGTTTGGGATGTGTACTAATGCTACATAGGAGAATGTGGCATAATCATCTTGTTAGTTGAAGGAGAATAAGAAAAAATGCCTAATTCATGATCTTTATATAGTTATAGTTGTTTTTTCCTCAATGATTAGGAATATAATATAAGTTCTTCATGGGCCATAAGAGCCTTAGATTTATATTTACTTAATGAGAGCTAAGAATGAGACATTGAAGATGGATAGAGTTGGTTAAAGGCAATAATGTGGAGATTACATATCATAAAGGTAAGGAAAACATTATAGAAGAATGCTCCAAAAAGGAATTCCTTACACTATCTATGTTCATTGGTAATGTTATATTGAATATGGCAAGAACTTTAGAACATTAGTTTATAGATAATTGGGTTAGGGGATTAGAAGATGAGGATGAATGCTCTCATGATCACACCATTCATCTTCAATAAGATCTAGTATTGATAGGAATAAGCATGCAATAGCCGAGGGTAGAGTCATGTGATTTTAGATATATAATCTTGAAAACATTATATTCTAAGTTAATTGGTAAGTTCCTCAAAGCTCTTGAGAGGTTAAGACAAAGATTCTTGAGGAGGATTATAGTAAAACTTATTCTAGATATCCTTGAGGAGGTAAGTTATATAAAAAATTGAAGTATTGTATGAAAAAGAGAGGTTGTAGAGTTTGTGGCTAGATGTTTTTTCCTATTAGAAGGTGAATATCAAGCTTAAGTGTCTAACAGAGTTAGTTAAACCATTGGAGATTGCTAAGTGGAAGTGATATAACGTCTTTATGGACTTTATGGTTAGGTTGCAAAGGAATCGCAATGGTTTAGACTCTATGTGGGTTATAATTAACAAGTTTACTTTGACATTAATATTTATAGAATCCCCATAAATCATGGTTGTATTAGTAGAACCACAAGGAATTAACAATGCTGGACCCCCTTAATCATAACCTTATTGCTGAGGAAAAGGAGGAAAACATCACCTGGCAAAAAAGAGCTACTGAAGAGGAACATTTCTTCAAACAAAAGTCCCATATCCAGCATGTCCAATTGGGTGATCTCAACACTAAGTACTTTTATGCTAATGTTCAACTGAGGAGAAATAGGAATCGTATTACTGAGTTGTTGAATGAGGATAATCAAGAGCTTACCAGTGAATGTGACATTAAAGAAGAGGTTTTCTGTTATTATAGGAACCTCCTTGGTCATAATAACAACTTAATCCAGGGGATTGAAGAGGATGTCATTCTAGATGGTCCTTTATTAAACCCCACTGATGCTGAAATTCTAACCTGTGATCTTACATGCCAGGAAGTTCATGATGATGTTCTCTCCATGGGTGACTATAAGGCCCCAGGCCTGGATGGGTTTAATGCTTACTTTTACAAAAAATCCTAGGCTTTTATTAGACATGATATAGTGGTAGTGGTGAAGGAGTTTTGGGGGAATAGAAGGCTGCTGAAAAAAATAAACAACACAGCTATTACCCTCATTCCCAAATGCCCAGGGGCTGTGAAGATAAAAGATTTCAGACCTATAGCATGCTGTAACACCCTATACAAGATCATTTCCAAAATCCTGGCCAATAGGTTGCAATTGGTGGTGGGTAAAATCATAGACACTTCTCAAGATGCTTTTATTAAGGGTAGTGTGATCTTTGACAATGTTCTTATGGCTGCAGATATTATAAGGCATTATTCTATGAAAAATTTCAGCCCTAGAAGTTTCCTTCAAGTTGACCTCCAAAAGGCATATGATACTGTTGAATGGAGCTTCATTAAGTAGGTAATGGAAGCTATGAGATTCCCCTGGACATTTGTGGATATGATTATCCAATGCATTTCAACTGCCAACATATCCATAAGTGTTAATGGTTCCTTAACTAAACCTTTTATAAGTAGGAGAGGTCTTAGATAGGGTGCCCTATCTCCCTATACTTGTTTGTTTTATGTATGGAATATCTTCATAGGGATTTACATAAACTCTGGAAACTACCTGATTTTCATGGCCACCCTGGTTGTAAGAAACTGGAGATTATTGATTTGAGTTTTGTAGAAGATCTTCTTCTTTTCTGTAAGGGAGATATTACCTCTGTTGTTAAGCTAAAGACCACCCTGGATAATTTCTCCAAATGCTCAGGACTTACTGGCAACCCTAACAAAAGCTCAGTTTTTTGTGCTGTGGTTTGTAACAGGGTAAAGAGAGACATTACTGAATATCTTTGTTGTACAGAAGGATCCCTTTCTTTTAGATATTTGGGACTCCCTCTTGCTGCCTCTTGTTTGAAAACCCACCACTACCAATGTGTTATTGACAAGTTTTTGGCCAAGATTAGAAATTGGACATGTAAATATCTCAGCTATGCAGGTAGATCCCAATTGATTTCTGCTGTGCTCCAAGGGATTACAAATTTTTGGGCACAAATACTCCCTCTCCCCTAGGGTATTCTCTCACAAATCAAGAGTATTTGTAGAAACTTCCTTTGGTTTGGGTCTAACACTGGACATAAACATCCTATTTCCTAGAAAATAGTGTGTCTCCCCTAGGAGGAGGGAGGCCTTGGTTTGATTGATTTAAAAAGCTGGAATAAAGAAGCATTGAGGAAGTGGCTGTGGAAGATCATCTTCAATAAAGAAAGTCTCTAGATTAAGTGGGTGCATGGTATCTACCTAAAACATAAAGATATAGCTACTGCCAAAGTTTACTCCTATCACTCCTGGCTATATCGAAATATTATGTATATTCGACCCTTTCTCCTGCAGCATATTATTGATGGTAATTGTGGCACAACTTCCTATTCCATCAGTAAGGCTTATGATCTACTCAGGTACAATGAAAATAAGAAGCATTGGGCTCCCCTTGTCTGGAACCACTTTGGAAGACCTCGATGTTCCTTCATTACTTAGCTTGCCTGTCACAGGTGCCTCCTAACCAGAGACAAACTAAGCAAATGGAACCAGCAGGTACCCCTAAATGTAGTATCTGTGCTGAAGAAACAGAATCTATGGACCACCTGTTTGTACATTATGTTTATGCTAGGACAGTTTGGGGTATGATCAAGAATAGGATGGGTATGGACATCAAGGCTGAGACTTGGGATGCACTGATTCATTCTGTTGCACAGTGCACAAAAAAGAACAACATAGGTGCTGAGTGTACAAAGGCCCTATTTGGAGAAGTCATCTATGGTATTTGGAGATGAAGAAACTCTTCTATGTTTAGTGGCTTAACTCAACATCCAACTCATATGGTCAAGGATATTATGAAGTACTTTCACATTAGATTCAACCATTGTATTAGTAGTAGGGGAAGTAGGAATGCTAAATAAGGAGTTTTTGACTTTCCCCTCTAGTTTGCTATTCTTGAAACTCTTGATGTAATCTCTTCTTATTGGTTTTAATAATATTTTTATTAATTACAAAAAAAAATATTTATAGGATTATATTCAACTTGGAGTGTGAGGTAGGGAGCGAGTACTGAGAGGAGGCGCAATGTGTAATACTATTGGGCATCAAATAATATTGTGTCAGATTAAGATTCTCTATTCATATCAAACTTCTATTAAAGTTTGCATGTAGCCTTTATGTCATAAATTAAGATGAGTACCATTCTATCTAGAAATATATTGCTATATTAAGCATAATATTTATCTTTTATAGGATATGAATTGAGTGTGTGCGCTAAAGTTTTAGGATAGTTTGAGGGTTGGCTGAATTTTATTAAGATTTCTTACAAAAATAACCATCGCATGAGCATAGGGATGCCACTATTTGAGGTAATCTATGAACAAAAGAGTTGTAGTCTCCTATAAAAGAGAAATTCCTATAAGATGGCTGTGTTGGGACCCCCAATGGTAGAGGACACAACTAGATACATTAGATTGATTTGGGACCGAATTAAGGTTGTCCAAGATTTGTAGAAAAGGAATGTAGATTTACAAAGGGGAGTAGATGACTATAAAGTAAGTGATTGAGTTCTCTTGAGGGTCTTACCTAGTAAAGTCGTGATGCATTTTGGCTAGAAGAGAAGGCTCAACCAAAGATATATTGGACACTATGAGATTTTAGATTAGGTTGGAGAGGTTTCATAATGAATCCCCTTGCTTATGGAGCTTTCATATAAGTATTACGTCTTCCACATCACCACATTAAGGAAATACAAGAGAAATCATTTGCATATTATACAGTCGGAGATGATTAATCTCGATGATGTATCACTGTACAAGGAATAACCTCAAAATCCTTGATATTAAGACACAAGTAACATGTTTAGAGCTCGTTTTGCTAGTGACGTTACTATGGTTATTTAATGCAGCTAAGGAGGATACCTAAGAATCAGAGGAAGAAATCAAGGTGAAATATCCAAATTTATCCACTTGGTGCATTGCATAGTTAACAACATATCTTTTAAGAGTGTAAGTGTCTTTTCTCTTATGGGTTAATTTCTTTTGCTTGATAATCTTGAATTGAAACATTTTACACTTTCATCAATGTTGTCGTTTGTGGACTTAAGGGACAAAGCCTCTTTTAAGGAGATTGTGCTATAATACCCATCTAAAATCCTTCAAAATGTGTTTAAAATTATTCTATCAACAAACCAATTATGTTTATTTTTAGAATGGACTTGGAAAATTTTGTAAAGTGGGTGTTTTTAGGGGCATTGATTGAATAGCATGATAATACAATGTATTGGCGTTTATCGGTTACCTAGTTTGTTTATTAGTTGATAGAGACAACTTTAGAAATACTCACTTTACCCAATACACATCCATTAACTAACTAAGGTCATCATTTGACTAATGCCTATGATTATTAGGTCTATTTATTTTATTCTTACTCTAATAAATTTGAAACTCTTAGATTATGATATATTCTGCTATAAAGAACACTGTAGAATTTGGGGAATATTTTTATATTAATTAAAATTTTAAATAATTTTATATCAATAATATGCTGAAAAAATATTATTACCCTTTTAAGGAAACTTATTTATGTCATTGCTTCTAGGTTTATGTACATGGTGGACAAAATATGGGTGAATTAGTTTGGAATTTCTTAATAGGTTCTTTAGAATATACTCTAATCATCATATTCATTAATGAAAATAGTCTCTCTCTTTTTTTTTAAATAAAAGTGCTTCAGATAGCACTTTTGGTAGTTTTCTCTTACCTACGCTCTTCTCTCTTTCCATACCCTTTTCCTCTACCTTTAGGTTGTGCGTGCAGACCCTTTTAGGGATATTTCAGCTTTTTTGGGCCTTTCTTGGTTAAAAAAACCTTGCCTCACATTCCATACTTTCATCTAATTAAACTCTCTCTTCATTTCTTCCTCCTATCTCTCAACAGTAAAAGAGTTAAGAGGTCTCACTCAAATTTATTCCATCCCTTTTATACTTTCTCCATTCTCTCTTTTCCCTTCAATTAATTTTTCTAATTGTTGCACCATATTCTTTTCTTCCTTTGTATAGAATAAGGTTTAATACCTCTAAATTAGTGGTAAATAGGGGAGGCTTAAAAGGAATGATAAGACTGCCTATATCAATATGGTGTACCTTTGAAATTAACCATTAAAAAAATCCATAGTTATTCAAGCTTTACTTGGGGAAATTTATGGATTGGTGATATTTTAGAAAGCTTTATATGATGCATTTGAGTTGATAAAAAGTGCCATCAAAATGACACACATTATTCTATGGGAAAATTATTGATCTTGAAAGCACTCTAGTTAGAAAATAATAAAATTTGTATTATAATAAAAAAAATATTTAAATTCTTTTTTATATTAATTTAGAAAATTTAGGTTACTCTTCCTTAATTCCATTTTAATTAACAATTTACTATAACCTTTCGTAAGTTAATCCTATATCATTTTTCTCTTTTTTTGTTTTAATTAAACCTATTAATGTATTAAAAATTTTATATTTAATTAATCATAAACATTAACCTTTATTTTATTATGATATCCTAAATTAATGTTTTGGGGGTATTATTTCACTACCCCCTTAAAGAAAGACTTCGTCCTCGAAGTCAATTGCTAAATTCTAGGGATAGGAAAAACTAATTCTAAGTTGATTGGGAGAATATAAGTATGAATCATAATGCTACTACCCCTTTAAAGAAAAAGGGGTTTACTAAGGATTATCATACCTACAGCGAAGAGTTCTGGATACACCTCCCATATGTCCTCCTCACCTTCCCAGTTAGCTTTTTCTATTCTACTTGTGGCTCTAGAGAATCTTCATAAGGGGAACCTCATTCATGTGGGTCTTCTAGAGCTTAGTATTAAGGATCGACATGGGTTGCTCTTCATAGGTCAGCGAATCATCAAGCTCAACCTCATCAGGGTAGATCATACGGGAAGGATAAGTAACATATTTTCGTTGTTATGGAATGTGGAAAACATTGTGGAATCGAGAAAACTCTGGAAGAAGTGCCAACTTGTATGCAACCTTACCTACTCACTCCAAGAACTTATAGGGTCTAATGTACCTCAAGCTCAGCTTACCCTTTCTGCTAAATCTCTACATGCCATTTGTGGGGAAAACCCTTAACAACACTTTTTTCCCAAGCTTAAAGTCATTACTCCAATGCTTCCAATCTATATAAATCTTTTGTTTACTCTGAGCCACTCTCATTCGGTCCTAAATCTAGAAAAACTTCTTGGTCATCTCCTCAATCATCTTTGGTCCCTACACCACGGTCTTACTAACGTCATTCCAGCACAAGGGGCTCCTACACTTCCGTCTACATAATTCTTTGAAGGGAGCCATACCTATAATATCATGGTAGCTGTTGTTGTAGGAAAATTCTATCCAATGGAGGTGTTATTCCCAATAACCCTGAAAATCCAATACATATGCCCTCAACATGTCTTTTAGGGTTTTTATGGTTTGTTCTATCCATCCATCCATGGAAGGGTGGAACATTATACTCAACTTTAACTTCGTCCCTAGGAGTTCCTCTAGCTTTCCTCAAAAATGAGAGAGGAACCTTGAATCCCTATTTGATATAGTATGTACTGGAACCTCTTGTAGACTAACCATGTACTTCACGTAGGCACTTGCTAACTGATCCATACTCCACATCAACTTCATTAGAATAAATACGGCCGACTTGGTCCATCTATCTATAATGACCCATAGAGTGTCACAACAACTTTGAGTCCTTGGTAACCTACTGATGAAGTCCATGGAGATTGAAGCCCACTTCAACCATGGCAATTCTAAAGGCTAAAGTATCCCCATAGGTCTCCGGTGCTCAATATTAACCTTATGACATGTCATAAATCAAGACATAAACTTAACCACTTCATGCTTCGTATGAGGCTACCAATACACCTTGATAAGATCCTTATACAACTTTTCCCCTCCCTGGTGGATTGCGTAAGGGCTCTAGTGCCCCCCTTCCATGATATAGCACTTCAACTCCAGACATCCATGTGGTACTCACCAGCAACCCTTGTAAGGAAGGCTACCCTCCTTATGAACCTGAAACCCTTTTACCTGGCCTTCCTATAACTTCTATTGGATCCTCTTGATCTTGGCATCTCTAGCTTAGCCTACTCAAATCTACTCAAAATTAGTGGAGGTGATTGTCAGGGCGCTCATAGGATCTCGAGGTCACCTTACTAAATGAGATCAATCTCTATGCTTGATAACTCCTCCATCATTAGATCAATATCTACATGGAATTTTACTGATTTTGTGGTCTTTCTACTTAAGGCATCTACAATGACATTGGCCTTACCCTCATGGTAGGTTAACTCGATATCATAGTCCTTGACCGGCTCTAACAACCTTATTTGCCTCATGTTTAGCACTTTCTAGGTGAAGATGTACTTGAGGCTATTATCTTCGGTGAAGAAATTACACTTCATCTTGTATAAATTGTGCCTCAAAATCTTCAAAGAAAAAACTGTTGCGATTAGCTCTAGGTCATGTGTCAAATAGTTCTACTCATATCGTTTCAACTTTCATGAGGCATACATCACTACTCTGCCATTCTACATCAGCACACAACCAATTCTATGTTTTGATACATCACTATAAACCTCAAACCCTTCTAAATCCTTTGGTAGAGTTAGGATGGGTGTTGTGGTCGAATGACTCTTTAATTCCTCAAAGGCTCCATCACAAGACTCATCCCACTGGTACCTTGTGGTCTTCTTCAAGATTTTAGTTAGAGGTTGAGTAATCTTAGAGAAATTCTACATGAATCATCTATAATACCCAAGTTTTAGGAAACTCCAAACCTCTATTACTCTCGTGGGAGACTTCCATTCTATGATTGCCTTAATCTTTTTTGGGTTAATAGACACTCCCCTATCTAACACTATATGCCTAAGGAAGGCCACTTCTTGAAGCTAGACTCTATACTTGTACAGCTATACATATATGCAGTGATCTCTTAGTAGGATTAGAATGGTGCGAAGATGGTGCTCATGCTCCCTATGCCCTTGAGAGTACACCAATATGTTGACAATGAACAACATTATAAATTTGTTGAGGAAGGGTCTGAAAATCCTCATCATCAAATCTATAAATATTTCATCAGCATTGGTGAGCACAAAAGGTATCAACGTAAACTCATAGTGCCCATATCAGGTCTAAAAGGTGTTCTTCATATTATCAGCATCTTCTATTCGCAACTAATGGTATCCTGACCTTAGTTCGACCTTGGAGAAAACAATGGAAAACCTTAACTGGTCAAATAGATCATCAATCTTCGGGAGTGGGTGCTAGTTCTTTGTCGTTAGCTGATTTAGTCCGAGGTAATCTATACAGAGATGGAGCTTTAGTCCTTTTTCTTCATGAAAAAGACCAGTGCTCCCCAGGGTGATACCCTCAGTCAAATGTACCCATGCTAAACCAATTACTCTAACTATTTCTTTAATTCCTTTAATTCTATGGGCACCATCTAGTAGGGTGCTTTTGTCACAAGCTGAGCTCCAACCACTAGCTCAATTATGAAGTTAATTTCATGAAATGGGGGTATACCTAGTATTTCCTCTAGGAACATCTTTGGAAATTCTCTAACCACTAGGATAATTTCCACAGCTACTAAGTCCTTGTTATGCTCTTACACGCTACATAAGTACAAAGGATACCCCTTTTAGACTACAGAGTGTAGGGAAACTATAGATACTACCATGGTGGTGGACTTAGGCTAGGTTTTCTGATACAAAACTGTAGTACCCTTCAGCCCATATAGTAACATATGCTCCTGAGTGCACTCAATCATTGTCCGATACCTTCCCAATATATCCATCCCTAGAATCACATCAAAGTCCTATAAATCAAGCTCAATTAGGTCTACTAAGAAGTTTACTATGCCTATAACTAAGGCCACATTTGAGAATAACTTAGTACGATCCATCTTATCACCTAAAGGAAGTATCATATACAATGTCACGCTGGCAAATGGTGATAGCTTAGCTTTAGCAACAAATGTAGTAGACACAAAAGATAGAGATGCACCTGAATCAAAGAGAACATGCATTGGTCATGATAATTGGGTGAACATACCAGTGATGATGTTTAGCTGGCGGTCAACCTCTGCATGAATGATCTCTTTTAGGGGCCTTCTTGACTGATCTCCACTATAAAGGAAGGACCAAGATCCTGAAGGCCTTCCCTTAGCATCCCAAACTAGGGCACTAGCTAGAACAGGTGCTTGTGGTTAGAAGTACAGAGGTGTGATTTGGATGTGCTACTGATAGGGGTTGTTGGGGAATAAGGTGTTTGCTTTGGTAATACTAGGAGTGAGGCTCTCTTAGAAAATTGAATGCTTGGTGTCCTTACTTACCATAGTTCAGGTAGGTCACAAGCCTGCCTCCATAATCCTTGCTCGAGTGGCTTTGGCCACATCATCTGCAAGAGGGACCCCTCTACGGTCCCTAACCTCTACTGCATCCCCTTGTTGATGTCTTGGTAACCTCTTTCTCATGGTTGGGTTTTTCTCCTAGAACTCTAGCCCTTTGGTTTCCTCTTCTCAAGGATAGTGGTCTGCTCCTGGACAAAAGTTATGGTGATACATATGAGCTCATAAAGGGTGACTCAATAGGTTGAGGCTACCACTCCCATCATATGGTGTATGCCGAAGTTCAGCCCCAGCTAAAAATAGAACACCATCATGGACTCACCAATGGTGATCCTTAGGGCTAATAAGAGAAGCTTGGTGAAGCAAGTATAGTACTAACAGACCGTCATGTTGCCCTGGGGGAGCTAGATGAACTCTGGGAGCTTATCCCTCTTTAGAGTCTAGGGATAAAAGCTGGAGCATAAGGCGGTCTTAAATGCCTCCTAGGTCATTGAGGACCATCTCAAGTACGGTGCTCCACCCACTAGGAATTTACTATGCCTTTACAAAATAACGTTGTTATGTTGGTTAATAGGCTAAGGGATAGTCCATAGCTTCCAAGGTGCAATCCATATCTTGGATCCAGTGTTAAGGATTATCGGGTCCTCCTCACTAGCATAATGGTGGGGATGTGGGGTCCGCACCAAGGGTTGGCGTTGGAAAAACTCCATAAAGGCCTCGAAAGTCTCCTCCAAGCACCCCACACTTCCTTCATTATGAAACATAGCTACAAGAAAAAATAAGTATTTGGAGCAAACTTACTAGTTCGATGCAGTTATCACATATCATTTCTTTTATGGGAAATTCCTAGTATACCTATTCATTCTTCACCGTGGTTCTGAACTTAGAGTTCTTAGAATAAAAGGACCCATCCCCAAAATCTTGGGACTTATACACCTCTTAGAACACCTAGACATCCTTCCCCCCTTTTTCTTACTTATCATGAAAGCCCAAACTCCCATGTATGTTGGTTGAGGCCCACTTTCCCATATCTCCGGTTTAACTCACCATTACCGTCTAAGGTTTTCCCCTCAAAAACCTTCATTTGGCTTATCTGGCCTAATATCTCACTATCATATACAAATCATGCTCCATTTGCTCCTAACTCATAGCCCCACTCAGTTCACACCCAACATCCCAACTCTATTATCCATTCTGCATGTGTAGCCACGTAAACCCTAGTTGGCCACCTCAAACCCTAACACCTTTCCTCTCTTATATGTCATCCTTTCATCACCTTCACTCACTATTTCCCTTCCCACATGAAACAAATTTTCCCTTCCATGTGACACACTTCCACTCTCATCCCACACTCCAACCTTTTCCATTAACTCTCCCTTCCACACACTTTCCTCACTTAGGGTTTGTCTCACAAATCCTAGCCAAGTCCCCTATGCACCCTTACATAAACCTACATACTATTTCTAACATGTGGAATCCAATCACCCAAACTACTCTTCTCTCACATTTCTTAACCATTAAGTCAACTTTGTCCACGTAAAATTTAACCTCATGTAATGATTGACCACCCCATGTAAGCCTTCCACTCCCTATAAATGATTTATTCCATCCTTTTATTTTATTCATATTATCCTTTAATTTGTCCATCCATAAGTCATGAGATACTTAGGCCTTTATCATTTCCCTCTTACCACTACACTTGCTTCACTACTTTCATTTTCCCATAACCTCATCTTACCACCTAGGGACTCCAAGCATGCATGTCATATAGGGTAACAATACATAAGAACAATACAACTAAAAGTAACATTACCATATTGCACATAACCTAAAACATACACAAATTTCATTAGCTCCATGCTTAGAAAGCTACACTACAAGCGTATATTCCATAACCACATAAGATACATACACATAACAACACACATAAACACATGATACACATATTGGGCCTTAACCAAATCCTTACCTAAAATGAAACCGGGCTTGTAGCATGACTCCTATGCCTCCTTAGGGGATGGGCTTGGTTCACTAATAAGTGGGAAACACTAGGGTAAACTTCCCTCTTCCTCCTTTCGTTATCTCCTAATTGATCTTTAGTAAGAAAATAGTATTAGTGATGATAATAATAATAGTTCTAGTAGTATTAATAAGGGTATTATTATTAAAGTGGCTAAAAATAATATTAGTGGTAGTATTAACCATAATAGGGCTGGTAATATTAATGATGATAATAATAATAATAATTATAGAATAATAATAATAGTAGTAGTAATAATAATAAAAATAATACTAATGATAATAATAATAATGATGATGATAAGGCTATAATAACAATTATATAAAGAAAGTCTATGCTTAACTGATAGTAAGGGTTAGGATGCAACTAGAAGTGGAGTTGGCAACTAGAGTTGCAGCGGCAACGACGGTGGGATTGGTGGTTGTTTGGAAAATTTGGGCTTTGGGGTTGGAATTGAGAGAGGGAGGGGTGATTGTTTTATGGTTTTCTCCTTAGACTAGGAGGGTTGTAGTGCTAGTGGTGGTGTATCAAGGTTGTGGCACATGTGGTGGTAGTTGAGGTGGTCGAGGGTTGTGGAGAAGGATGGAGGAGGAAGGAAAAAGAGAAAGGGGAAAGGAATTTTTAGGGAGGTAGAGGATGGTCTGCTAGGTTGAGAGGGAGAATGTGAGTGGTGATTATGGCAGAGGAGGCGGTGCATGGCGGCAAGAGGGGTGCAAAGGGCATCTTGAGCTGCTCAATTTGCATGGTTGGAGTGAGCTATGTCAGAGGAGTTAAGGGTAGGGAGATGTTTGGTTTAGTGGAGGGTGATGTAGGGAAGGGGCTCAGTGGTGGTTTAGATGGTGACATTGTACAGTGGTTGCTAGGGCAGCATCTAAAGGTGCGGTGGTATAGAGATTTGGGAGGTCGCTAAGCCAAACAAAAGGAGGGGATTAAGGGGCATTGCTTTGGTATTTATAGCCATGGGAAAGAGAAGTGGACCATGGATGAAGAGGATAAGGGAAAAGGAGGGGCAGAAACTTGCCAGCTAGTGGTGGTAGGCCTGTACAAGCCTACAAATGGTAGGGTCGCAAGTTGTAGGGGTTGGGAAAGGGAAGGGGAAGGGGCATGTGAGGGAGGTAGTACAAGGGTTGGTTGGGTTAAAAAAGGAAAGGAAAGGGATAGGGGAGAGAGTGGGGGAGCAGGTTAAGGCAGTACAAGCATAGGGGATGACACCTAGGGCGGGTGTAGGCGCGACCTATAGTGCAAACAAAGGAGAATAGGATGAGGAAGAAGAAGAAGGGGGTAGGCTAGTCGGTTAAGGGATGAGTAAGGAGAGAAAAGAAAGGGAAGAGTAGATCGATCGGGAAAGGGGAAAAAAGTGAGAGCGGGATGGGTTCCGCGCAGGGGAAATGAGGGAGAGAAGGGAGAAAGGAAGAAATAAAAGAACAAGAAGAAAAGGAAGGAAAAAAAAAGGAAAGTGAGGGAAATAGTGAAAAAGGAAAAAAGAAAAATAAATGTAAGGTGGTTGGTGTGTTTAAGGTCTTTTTATGTTTTTGAATTTTTTTTTAAATAATAAATTTAATAAAAATAATAATTAAAATCCTTTTTATATTAATTTAAAAATTTTGGGTAAATCTTCTTCAATTCTATTTTAGCTAAAAAATTACCATAATCTTCCCTAATTTAATCCTATATCATTTCCCTCTTTTTTTTACTTAATATCTCCAATTATTTTATTAAAATTGTTATATTTAATTAATCACAAACACTAACCACTATTTTATTATAAATTCCTAAATTAAGGTTTTGTTGTATTAAACCTTGAAGAAGGAAGTGATAGTTTAGAAGGTGTTTTGGAAAGTGGAAAAGTCAATTTTTGTGTATTACAAAGGGTGCATCAACTAGAACAACAACCTCAACCTACTAAAAGGGAGAAGATTTTTAAAGCTCAGTGTAGAGTTAGAGATAAAGCGTGTGATGTCATCATTTATAGTGGCTCTTATATGTTGCTAGGGAAATAATGGTGAGAAATTATAAATTAGAGATCATGGATCGTCTAAGGGCATATTCACTTCAATGGTTCAACAAGGACAAAGGTATAAAGGTAACCAAGTAAGATTTTATCTATTTTAAAATTGGAAATTATTTTGATGATATTTTATGTGATATTCTATCTATGGATGCTTGTTATATTTTTTGTGATATCTTTGCAATATGATAGGAAGGTTTCAGATGATGGAGTCCTAAGTGAGTATGTGGCATGCAAAGGCAAAAGGAATTTTAGACTCTAGCCCAATATATATGTGGGGAGCTCAGTTTTGAGGACTGAAAGGTGAAAGGGTGCCAAATGTTTATAGAAAAAGGAAGGAGAAAAAAAGGATGAGTTTTTGATCCTTAAGGAGTGTGTGATGATTGAAGCTATTAAGGAGGAGGAAGTATGCTATGATGATTCGGTACCTAAATTACCACCTTTGAGATGTGTTGAGAATTATATTGATCTTATGCCCAGTGTTCCATTGCCAAATAAGCCAACTTATAGATGAAATCCAAAAGAGTCTAAGGAGTTATAGAAACAAGTGCAAGAGTTGTTGGCTAGAGGCTATGTTTGTGAGAGTATGAGGATGTTTAGTGTTCCACCTTTATTAGAACCTAAGAAGGATGGTACGTGGTGTATGTGCATTAATTCTTGAGTGGTCAACAATATCACAATCAAATACATGTTCCCTATGCTAAGACTCGATGATATAATAGATGATTTGCATGGAGCAAATGTTTTATCTAAGCTTGACCCTAGGAGTGGTAACTATCAAATGAAAATAAAGGAAGGGGATGAATGGAAGACATATTTCAAGACTAAGAATGGGTTTTATGAGTGGTTGGTGATACCTTTTGGGCTATGTAATACATCAATTTCAATCATGAGACTGAAGACTAAGGTACTTAGATCATTCCTTAGAGTTTTTTTTGTCAATTACCTTAATAATATTTAGGTATATAGCAAGAGTAATTTCTAACACATGTAGCATTTGAAGAGGTTATCTGATAAAGAGTGGTGAAAATTTTTTGTAAATGGAGAAGTATAATTTTATGATGGGGAGTGTAGTTTTCCTTAGCTATATTGTGAGGGGAGATGGTATTAGAGTTGAACCTTCGAGAGTGGAAACTATTCAAATGTGGCCTATTTCTACTAATGTCTATGAGGTCTAGAGCTCCTATGGATTGGCTTCATTTTATAAAAGGTTTATTAGAAAATTTTCTACTATCTTTCCATTCACATAATTGATGAAGAAGGGGGAGTTTCATTGGAATGAGCATACAACAAAGGCTTTCGAATATATGAAAAAAAAACTTTCAAAGGCATCGATATTGTCTTTACCTAGTTTCAATAAATTATTTAAAGTAACATTTTGATGTTGGTGATGTAGGTATTAGAGGTTTACGTTCATAAGAGAATAGGCCAATTGTATTTATTAGTGAAAAAGTTAATGGGGAAAGACTTAATTATTCAACTTATGATAAAAAGTTCTATGCTATTGTCCATTTCTTGGAGACTTGCAGTCATTATTCAAGACCCAAACCTTTCATATTTCACTTAGATCATGAGAGTTTGAAGTATCTACATGGGTAAAGAAAAGTGAGTCCAAGACATGCCAAGTGGATTAGGTTTTTTTTTTACAAACATTTGTGTTCTCTACACGACATGTATTTGGCAAAGAGAGATCCATTATCTAGAAGGACCATGATACTTATGTTGATTGATGTAAAGCTTTTGGGCTTCAAGATGTTGAAGAGTCGATATGCCATTGATATTATTATTTCTATGATTTTTGATGAGTTTAAGAATCAAAGAAGTCATGAAGCTTATTTCCTTCAAGATGGATCCTTATTAAAGAAAAATAAATTGTGTCCCTAAGACATTAGTTCGAGATTTTCCACACAAAGAGGTGCATGAAGGACATATTATAGGAAAATTTGGAGTTCACAAGACTTCAAGCTATTTCAAGATCATTTTTATTGACCAAGAATGGAAAAAGGAATTTAATTTATGGTTTCCAGGTGTACTACATCTCAAAGGAGCAAGAGTTTCTTTCATAAAAGATTATATATACCATTACCTATACCTACTCAACCACGGGAAGGAATTAGTATGGACTTTTTTTATAAACACCTTGGAAACAAAGAGAAAAAGATTCTATTATGGTTGTGGTGGATCATTTTTCCAAGATGGATCATTTAATTCCATGTAACAAGACTGATGATATTGCTCACATTGTAGATTTATATGAAGGAGATCGTGCGATTACATGAGATTCCAAGGACTATAGTTATGGATAGAGATACAAATTTGAAGGAAAATTCATGTCAACAAGGGAAAAATGATGCATTAGCATATGATCAAGACTTATCATTTATTATTATGAATCCTATTTTTCTTTATCTAGAGAGAATACCCTAAAAATTTGAAGACAAAAGGATAACTACATTGCTTGTTATAGAAAAAACTTGAAAAACAAGTCAATAGCAATAAAGGCATGTGCATGACATGCATAGGATGCATGAGTATATTTATTATAGACTTAAGTGGTGTGTGTTTAGTCTTTTTTTATTATTTTAATTAAATAATTATTTTTTAATTACTTGTATTATGATTGGCTAATGCATAAAGTAGATTTTCAAGGGGATTCTATCTTTTTATCTTATATGGTTTATCTTATATGACAGCTTGGTGTGGGGAACAAAACATTGCATGGAGTTGATGAGATATTATTTTTATTCCTAATTAATTAGCATTATATTTTAATATTGAGGAGGTGCAAATAGGATATAAAAGCATTATAATTACATGTTGATATTCATAGCCAAATTGAATGAAATACACAATAATCCTTATTTGAATTCTATGTGAGTTCTTCTTAATTATAATCAATTTTGTATCGGTGGTTATTATTGAAACCCTTAATATATTTTTATTTTTGAATTATATTTTAAGTACTATCCCCAAAACCATCCATAACCCATGCCAATCATCAAACCTAATCGTCACTTTTATCATAGATTCATCATCTTCAATTTCATCTTTAACCTATTCTTCTTGCTTATTTCTACCTATTTTATTTCCAGACCTTTCATAATAAATCTATTACTACCACACATTCATTATCTCCAAATAATATTCAAATTCTCTTCAAAATATGATCATCATCCCAATTCATCATCATTATCTTCATCCCACAACCAATCCCTAATCGAAAACTTAATCATAAACCCTAACTATAACATTAACCCTAACATATGAAAGATATCACCCCAACAACCAAACCATTCAACCATTATCCTTCCTAATTTATCATCACCAAATCATTATCATCATATAAAATCCCTAACCAAACCAACCCATATTACCACCCAAATCATAATTTCATAATCCTATACACATCAAATGAATACTAATCAAAATTATGAGCATAGGTGAATGTGATATATGATGCTATGTGATTTCATTAATTGTGTTACATGCTCATAAGAAATATGTTTTACTAAGTAATTAACTATGATAATTAATTTTTTTGGTCTATAATGAATTTTAAAAATGTAGGGAAGCAATTAGCCTTATTTTCTAAGTAAACCAATTATTGTGAAGCATTCTCAGGTAAAGTAATGTTTGATTATGCATATGTGAAACACCACAAAAATGTACAGCTAAACTTTTTTGTTTTTTATGAAAACCATGCTCTAAAATGAGGGATGCTACCGCCGTGATCATACAAGATTGGCCCCTGGCCAATCTCATACTAACCACAAGGCTAGAGACACTAAAACTTTTAACACAAATAATCAATAAAAACTGTAATAGTTCAACATTTCATAAATCAAACTAGAGTATGCAAATGTTAGAGTTAATACGTAATGGAAATTTAGTATAAATAAAGTACACTACAGGGAGATAAAAATGATAGGGAAAAGAGTATGGTAAGTCCGTAGAACACATTCTCGAACACCAAAGCAAGTAAAATAGGTCATCACTCAATCTTGCTAGTGACATCATAAGCATTGAAATCATCATAGGTAGGGTTGGTTCATTAAAAGCTTGGTTCAGCTCATTCTTTTATTTAAATGAGCTTAGCTCAAGCCTCACTTTTAGGCTCGTTTATTCAATGAGTCGAGCCCAAGCTCAAAAAAGCTCATATCGGTTCATTTTTTGGCTTTAGCTCATGAGCTAGGGTCGGCTCGTTAAAAGATTAGTTTGGCTTGTTCGTTTAGTCAAATGAGCTGAGGCCAAAAATCATTTTAGGCTCGTTTAGTTAAACAATTCAAGCCCAAGCCTAGGGGTATTCGGCTCAGCTCAGCTCATTTAGAGTCCTAATCATAGGCATCATCTCATACTTGTATAGAATTAGGAGGGGCCACTATCCTATGAATGAGTAGCACCCACTAAAGGATTGATCAATATGCTGCATACTGAGTAAGGTAACCATATAGCTAACATAGAGTATGATATGAGAAAATAATATAATGCATGCAATAAGTCATTCCAATTAATCAACATCATTAGAATATAGTCTAATATTATTGTCTTTACACATCTCTCGAATTATATACATATGAGCACAGGAACCCCACTACTATAGCCGATGGATCAAAATACACTCTAGGGTAGGATGCTCATGGCCACTATTATTTGCTCATGGATCGGTCTCTAAGGAAAAATTCTCCTAGCTACTATTCTCGCTAGTGGTGATAGAAAAGGAAGGATTTTTAGGTTGGAAAAGAGGAGGGAAACTAGGTTTTCTTAGGTCCTAGGGTTTCTAGGTTAATGGGTTGCAGTTGTGGTGGCTAAGAGTGAAGGAGAGAAAAGGAGGAGGAAGGAGGGAAAATAAAGGGGAATTAGTTGTCTGGGATGGTAGAGGAAGGCTTTTTGGGCAACAAGGGAGGTAGTAGAGGTGGTAGTTGTTGCACTAGAGGCAGCGTAGGTGGTGGAGATGGGTGCATAAGTGGGGAGGGAAGAGGAAGAAGAGTTAAGGGTAGGGGAGGTCTAGTTCGGTGGAGGATGATGTAGGGAAGATAAGGAGTGGCTGTGGATGTTGTGGCACATAGTGAGATGGAGCCTGTGGCGAGGGGATGGGGGGAATTATAGAGCGGCAAAAAAGAGAGGAATTAGAGGCATAAGGGTTATAAATAAGGGGAGAAGGTTGGGGGAAGTGGAAAAAGGAAGGATGAAGATAAGGTGAGGGGTTGGTTATCTTCCTGTTGGCTTTGAGGGTGGCACAACTTGCACACCTAGGGGACAATGTAGCATCTTAGAAGGGTCATAAGGAGTTATGTGGGAGTATTGATGCTATAGAAGGGAGGGGACAATGTAAGGTCTTAGAAGGGTCATAAGGGGCTAAGTTAGGATTAGAGGAGGGTGGGGGGAGAGGGAGAAATATGGCTACAAAGTAGACATACTCAATGCTCTAGGGGTAAAAAAAAGGAATAAGGGATAAAGAAAGGGAGAAATGGATGGCTTTAGGCTGCGTGAGAAAAAAAAAGAAGGAAAGTGGATAGAGGAAAGAAAGGAAAGCGGAGGTGGGAGAGAGGGGTTAGGCATTGAATGGGAAAGAGGGGGAGAAAAGAAAGAAAGAAAGAATAGAAAAAAGGAAGAAAAGGAGAAGAAAAAATAAAAGAAAAATGAGGTGGTTATGATGTTTAGGATTTGAAGGTAAGCTTGAAGAACTTCAGCAACTCAATCAATCGCGTGTAGTACTCTTGAACTTACAAGCTTCCTTGTGTCAGCTCCATGAACTCTTTAATTTGGCCCTCTTGAGACTTTTTGTGTAGAAACACGTATGGATGGCGGTCTTGAAGTCTTCCCATGATGTCGGTTGTCCTCCTTGGGTTTGAAGGTCTTCCCACCAAGTGTCGGTTGGTCCTTGAAGGAAGTACGTTGCAATGTTCGTCCTTTGCTCCTCAAAGCAGTTGCGTGCCTCAAAGGCCCTATCAAAATATTGTATCTAGCTTTCTAGGACCATGAGGTCTTCTTTCCTCTCATACGTTGAGGGTCGATGACGTGAAACTCTATCAAACCAATCCTCTCCGATACCCACTGGAGGCAAAGTAGTTTGAGGTTTTGGTAGCGGGGAACACTGAGCTAATCCTATGAGCACCTCGAACGCCCTCTCTAGGTTGTCGACCCGTTCGTCTCAATCCATTTCGAGTTAGCTGTAAAAATATTTTTTTAGGGAATGTGTTATTTCTCAAGCTAGGTGACCCAAACAAGGGTCACTTAATCTACCCATATCCAACTCTCAGGACTAATCTGATTTTTGAAACAAAAGAGAGAATTGGGGAAAAACTTTAGAAGATTCATTTAACCTTCAATACTATAGTGAAAACCTTTGATACTTACTTGTAGTATCACCTCAAAATGTTTAAAAATCGAGAAAGGTTTTAAGAAAATATTTGATACCAATTTGTGGTACCAGCTTAAAATGCTTGAAATTACAAGAGTGGTCAAAACCTAACCTTGACACCAATTGAGGTATCTATGTAAAACATTTAAAATTAAAAGAGTTCTCAAATTAAGAGTTGATACTAAATTGTCATATCTACTCAATATTTGAAATTGGAAGGGGTTTTTGGAATCAATTCTGAATGTAAATTGTTTTTGAAACGGGGAAAAATTTATTAAACCAAAAATTTTCAAAACTAAAGCATGGTTATCGGAACCAACGCTCTGATACCAACTTGTGGCATCAGCTTAAAAAGATTAAAAAATGGAGGAACGGTCAAACCATGCTTCAGAATCAAATACAAATTTAGAAAACCAAATTTATTTTTGAAACCGTTTGGTCAAAAGGACCAACTGCTCTGATACCAACTTGTTACACCCCCAAAATTCACTACTAAAAAATTTCATTTTATGAAAAAATTAGCGGAAGAAAAATAACAAACTGTGAATTTCGGGGATATTACCACCACACTTAGTACCAAACCAGTTCACTCATATCGTTCTAGTACCAACTGCTAAGGCTAAAGAATGTATATCAATTGCTAGAAATTCAAATAATATTTAAAATCAGAGTAGCGCAAGTAAGCATTTACAAGAATAAAATCCACAAGTGGTGGTTACAAAAACAAGTAATACATTAAAACGATAAATTTAAATCAAAGGGAGAACCCTAAAAATCCAGATGATTCCTTAATCTCTTTCCTATTGCCCACTTGAGAAGCACCTGAAAAGACCTGTAAGGGATACTGCCCATTGAATAGGCAGGGGCCCCACGAATGGAACCCTTTAGTACTATAGTACTGAGTAACCTTTTAAAATCACACTTAAAGGCAGGCTTGCAATGTAATACATGATACAAGCTATATACATATGTAATGAAAGGGGCATACATAACAATCACATATATAACAAGGCTGGCACATATCAACAAGTTATAAGGTACGATCGATACTTTTGGGCCTTAAGCCATTAATCAATCATTATTCAATCATCTCTCTGGTTATATCCAAGTGAGTGCGCAAACCCCACTATTATAGCCGGTGGACCAGAATATATACAGGGTAGAACGCTCCTGACCACTATTATTGCCGGTGGATCGGTCTTCAGGGCAGAACGCTCCTGGCCACTATTATTTGCCGGTGGACCGGTCTGGCCCCAACTCACAAGCTCTTCCACTATAAGTAATTAATATCTTTCCATCATTTATTCACATCCAATGCTTGTTTGATTGAGCTCGGGACTCCCACTACTTTATTCGGTGGACCGAGATATATATAATCATTATCCAGGGCAAAACGCTCCTGGGTCACTATTATATCCGGTGGACCGATACTCAATATCATCTGCCAGGGCAACACACTCCTGGGCCACTATTATAACTGGTGGATCGGTACTCAATATCATAAGTCAACGGGGCCCGGCTCATTAATCTTTCACTTTTGTAATTAGTGCTTTTCTTTTCTTTAGTCAGCACAACAATTCTATTTATTTGCCTCGGATGGGAGATCAAGAACCCGGGATGCAAAGGTACACTAATCGTATTGGTGCATACAAGCTAGTCAGCACCCTTCAACCATGAATCCAGGGATGCAAAGGTACCCTGGTTGTACTGGAGCATAAAGCTACTCAGTACCCTACCGACAAGGACACCTAATCCATAAGTATGCATACCTCCTAAATAGGTCCGTAGAGCTAGATAGAGTAAACTATAGGGCCTAGCTGGGGCAAAAAGGCACACTAGCAAATACCGAAATAATCGTGGGCTAAACCACATCGTTAGAGTAGCGACCCCTAAAGAGCCACCATTCCCGATCTCGAGGTCTTTCACTTTAAGTATTAGTGTCTTAATTAAAGTGACCACAAAAAGCACAATAATCAGATACTGATTCACTTTCAATCGTTCTAATATCATTAGTCGTTTCTTATTCAGGCGGTTATCCAAGATATCACAGAGAAACCATTAAGGCCATCATAATCTCATCTAATTCCGATTTAGGATTTGTTCTCGTGATACTTACTAATTACCAAATACTCTTACCTTACTATTCAGTGTTATTTGAGTCATATCACAAAATTCCACAATCACAATGACATGTTAGATGCAGATTACTTATTTACCCCTTATACAATTACTAAGTCATCCCTTCCTTACTTTACAAATTACCATATTACCCTTTAGGTTGCATAATTACCAAATTACCCCTTTGTTTAGGTTACTAAGTTATCTCCTACACTTTTTAGATCACCATTCACCTCTCATAATTGCTACACTTATCATATTTCCCATTTGGTTGGTTAGATTACCGAATTGCCCTTCTCCTTTGTTATATTTACTAAATTTCCCTTAAGTTGGATAAATTATCAAATTACCCTTCTTCATTATCATGATTACCAATTTTCCCCTTTAGTTGGTTAAATAATTACCAATTTACCATTTAGTCAGTTAAATTACCAAATTGTCCTTCTCCATTATCATAATTACTAAATTACCTTTTTAATTGGATAAATTACCAAATTGCCCTTATCCATTATCAAAATTACCAAATTTCCCTCCTCCATTATCATAATTACTGAATTACCCCTTTAGTTGGATAAATTACCAAATTGCCCTTATCCATTATCAAAATTACCAAATTACCCTTCTCAATTATTATCATTTCCATTTTACCCTTCTTAATTATTATAATTACCAATTTACCCTTCTTTGTTATTATAATATTAATTTACCCTTCTCCATAATTATAATTACCAATTTACACTTCTCCATAATTATAATTACCAATTTACCCCTCTCCATATTTATAATTATTAACTTATCCTTCTCCATAATTATAATTACCAATTTACACTTCTCCATAATTGTAATTACCAATTCACCCCTCTTCGTATTTATAATTATTAATCTACCCTTTTACTCGCAAATTACGGTTTTACCTCCTTGCTACCAAAATTACCATATTATCCTCTTATTTATAAAACTACCATTGTACCCCTTACATCCAAATTTACTATATTACCCTTTTGCTTACAAATTACCATAATGCCCTTTTACATCCAAAATTACTATTTTACCCCTTACTTCCAAAATTACCATTCTTACCCTTCTCTTCCAAAATTACCATTTTACCTCTTACTTCCAAAATTGCCACTTTACCCTTTACTCCCAAAATTACCATAATACACCTTTACTTATAAAATTACCATTTTTCCATTTAATCATAAAATTACCATATTGTCTTTTTGCCTCCAAAATTACCATACTACGCCTTTTTCTTACAACTTACAATTTTATCCTTTTATTTATAAAATTATAATTTCACCCTTTTCTTTCAAAATTACCAAAATACCCTTTTACTTATAAATTTACCATTTTTCCCCTTTATTACACCACTTTTATGAATTTACCACCACTACATAAAATACTAATATTAGTACTTCATTCTTATCATCTAACTCCATCAACATGTCATTATTCAACATAATATTCATTAGCAACTACATATATTAGATTACATACTTACACAGACATATTATTAAAACACCCTTAGGCTCATAATAATATTACTCATGCATTAATGACATAATACATCATAGATAAGCATTTAACATTTCCATCAATAATCAAACTCCTTCCTTAAGTATCATCCCTACACATGGCACAAAATCTAGCATGCTTTTTCTTTTATCAATAAATATAAGCAACCAGATATATCATGAAGTACCTTAACCATGAAGTAGAACTCCTCATTTTCATTTGGTTTCACTACTATGACTTAATGCCTTAGTAACTTGATGTGAGGGTATTGTATTACTTGATGCCCCAATATAACTAGTGTAATTTATATGCCTCTTAGGTTGTCTTTTTGGGAGGATAATATGTTCCTTTATGTGCCAGTATGATTGAATAAATTTATACTCCTTCAGCTACTTTCTTGTATCCCCTCGAGTACTAAAAAGGTAAGTCATTAATATAAATTATTATCAGTAATGTATTTAATCCTTTTTTGATAGTTTTGTTTGTGTCTACATGTTTTTTATATGGATTGACTTAATAGAATGGTTGGGCGGGAAATTTATTTCTTTATGCCTCAGTCTAACCAAAGTACATTAAAAATCTACAAGCTATCATTGTTCTTTTAGCCTTTATTAGAACTGATTTGGTTTAATGGCTAGTAGATCCTTGGTGTGCCACCTTGCTCATCATGGATTATAGTATCTGAAATGCCCCGAAAAATTCTAATCTTAAATATTATATTTAAATGAGGTTTTATCATAAAGATTAATTAAGTAAATTATTTTATTTAAAATACAAGAAAATTAATTAGGGCAGATCAAGAATAAATTTATAAGTATGTTAATTAAGAGAAATTGGGTATTTTAGCTAATTAAGGATTGTATTTTAGAAATTAACTAAATAAATTATTTTATTTAAAATAATGAGGAGAAAATAGTTTCAAATTAATTTTAATTTTATAAATAAATTAATGGAAGAAAATTAGGATGTTTTGCTAATTAAAATGGAATTTATGGAAAACCTTTTAAAAATCCTAATTTAGCCTAAAAAGGGATTTAAATATTATTTTATTTAAATATTATTATTTTTAAATATCCTAATTATTCAGAGTAATTTAATTAGCCCTAATCTATTTATTTTCTCCTTTCCTTTTTCCCTTTTTCTTTTTCTTTCTTCCTTTTTCCTTACCTTTTTCTTTCTTTTTCTTCTTTTTCTTTTTCCTCTTCTTTTCCTTGACTGGGCCTGGCGCGGCCCAGTTCTTCTTTTCTTCTCTTCTTCCTTCTTCGGCCCAGCCCGCGCGGCGTCCTTCGTCTGACGTCGCCACACCGCGTTTTGCTTCCGTTTCAACCAAAACTCACCGTTTCATCTAATCCGTTACCCCTCGCGCCGTCGCCCTTCTTCCGCCCCTCTCTGCGCGGCGTTCTGTTTGTTATTTCGTGGGAACACAGCCTTCCATTTAGTCGCACCCTCGACCGCGCCCGAACTACCCGGTTCTTCCTCCTTTTCTTTCTTTCTTTTTCCTTCGCAAACCGCCCGGCCAGCCGTCTTCTTCTTCCTCCTCCCTCTTCCGTCGCTACGCTGCAACGCTGACCGCCGTCAATGGGTTCTCCTGCTACGGTGAATAATACCCGCCGTTTCTTGTCTCATTGTCTTCCTCTTAACTCCAGGAATAAATTGGCATAATTTTCGTGCGTTAAGTCTCGCCCGTTTCTCCTCCCCAACCTCTCGAAACCCCGAAGCCAACCAAACGTCAGCCGATCAATTACTACCACCGGCCACCCAAATTATTGCAATTAAAACTTCCATTTCGACCTCCAGCTCCTCATTATCCATTCCAACATCTATAAATAACCTTGTTATAGGAGTTTTTAGAGTTTTTCTTCCCCGAAACCCTCGGCCCGAGCTGCCGCCACCCCAACTTCAGACGCCTCTTTCGCCTCCGTTAGCCAACTTCAGAGCCACCGCTGCATGCCAAATGCTTCCCTGCAACGCCCTCTAGTTAACCAAACTATTTTAATCTCTCGATTCTTCTTGTACGAGTCTAAATAATCATTCAAAGTTGGATGCTCGTTTCACCGGAATTTTGACCCCGAAGCCTTAAACCGCCTTCCGCCGCCGTGCGCCGCCACCTTTGGCTGCACCACCACCATCATTTTGTCCCTCTCCTCCTGGGCAACAATAAACACCTCTTATACCACCTCAATTCTCCCTATCTTTTTCCCAACATCCATCTTTTCCTTTTTTCTTCTAATTTTCCGGCCGCCGCTGCCGTGAACCACCGCCGGTGCCACCTATCCCCACCAGCTTAAGGTTGAACCCTAGACCCTCTCAACCATTTTCCATATTATTATAAGCCTTGATTTAATTTATTTCAATTATTTGCATATAATTACCATTATTATTATTCTTAATATTTATATTCTTAATATGCTTTATTATTATTTGATATAAAATTTATGCAGAATTGTACTTGCAGGGTGGAGAGTGATAATAAAATAATTTTATTGTTTGTTTCAAATTTTAAGTTATTAATTGAATTATTATAGGATTATTATCATTCTTCTTCTTATTATTATTAATATTATAATTATTAGAATAATTATTATTAACATTTTATTATTTATTCTGGAAAATCTTAGGCCCTAAATTTGTATTAACATTTGCACTTAATTATTTGAGTATTATTATTTCTATTGTTCTTATAACTATTGATAATAATATTATCATTATCTTTATTATTTCAATATTATTATATATGTTATTAATTTTATTATTAATATTAAATAAATGGTAAGTCATTAGTTATAAGTAGGGTCGAAACCCCACTTTAAATTTTAAAGCTTATTATTATTATTATTATTATTATTATTATTATTATTATTATTATTATTATTATTGTTATTATTATTTATATTCTCATTGATATTAGTTTTATTATCCTTGATATTATTATATTAGTATCATTATTATCATTAGGGTAAAATCTTTAACCCTATATTATCAAGTTTTATAATATCTATATTATTTTTATGTCTTTAGCAAAGTTATAATTTTGTTAAAGTTATTTTATTAATATGTTATTAATTGGTCAAAGCCCTAAGGAGGCGTAGGAACGTGCTCCAAGACCGGTGTCGATTCAGGTAAGGGGTGCTAAGGCCTTTTATGTGCTAATGTGCATTGTGTGCCTCGTATGCTATGCATTCTATGTTTATGATTATTAATTATGCCGTATATGATATGATGTGGAGTTGAAGCATGTTTTCGTATGGCATGTGTATTATTTGTGTATGACCCTATAAGACATGCATGTGAGGATGTTGATATGATTTTATGTGGGAGAAAGGATGAAAAAGGAGGATGGGGAAAGAAGTTGACTAAGGGAAGTGAGTTGACCTAATTTTATGAATTTATGAGGAATAATCTAATGCATGGTTTTATTTGGAAGAATGTAATCTATGATGTTATATGGGAGAATCGAATTATTGTTTGTTTGGGAGAATCTAATTTATGATTTTAATTGGGAGAATCTAATTTATGATTTGTCTGGGGAAATCCAATTTATGGTTTTATATGGGGAAGTTTAATTTATGGTTTGGTATGATTTTATGTGAGAGAATTTAATATATGGTTTGTATGGAAGAATTTAATTTATGGTTTTGATTGGGAGAATCTAATGGTTTTGCGTGGAAGGATCTAATGTAAGGTTTTATATGGATGAATCTCTTATTTGATATGGTTCAAATCTAAGGTTTGGTATGGATGAATCTTTGGGTTGTATATGGTTTGAACTTAGGGTTTGGTAAGGATGGATACTTAGTTTGGTATGGATGAATCTTTGGGTTTTATATGGTTTGAATCTAGGGTTTGGTATGAATGAATCTTTGGGTTATGTGGAATGAATTTAGGGTTTTGTATGATGAGATTTTGGGTTTTGCATAATGGTTAATGGTTGTATGGTGGTATTAGGGTTTGCATGGAAGTTAATAATTGCATGGGATGTTTAAAGTTTGTATGAAAGTGAAGTTTACGTATGGAATGCTGATTTGGGATTTGAGGAAAGTAATGTAAGTGTTATTTGGGTGATTGAACATTTGAAGGGAAAATAGTGCGTGCAGCATTATATGGGTACGTAGGAAACCGAGCTAGGGTTCGTGTGGATAATTAGGGTTTGGTGCAACTGCTTAGGGTTTTTGCGGTATCAGGTGTTTTTGGTGATTAAAGTGGAGTCATGAGGATGGAATTTATGAGTTACAATGTGTGAAGTGTTAAAGGAGTGATTCATGCATGTCTAGGGTGAAAGCTGTTGAATAAGATACTTAAGACACTAATTATTTAAAGTGGAAGATCGTTGAGACGGGACCAACCGATCCACCGGTTCGGAATAGTGGTTAGGGTTTTTACCCTATGTGTGACCGATCCACCGGTTATAATAGTGGTTAGAGCAAGATGCTCTATGAGTAAACCGATCCACCGGTTATAATAGTGGGGGTTCCCGAGCTCAACAACCGCAAACCAAAGTTTTGCTAAAATGCCTAAAAGATACTAATTACGTACAGTGGAACACCATGCGAGCCAGGGCCAACCAATCCACCGGTTAGGAATAGTGGTTAGGACGCGTAGTCCTATGTGTTTCCGATCCACCGGCTATAATAGTGGTTAGGGTATGATACCCTATGTGCCTCCGATCCACCGGCTATAATAGTGGGGGATTCTGTACTCGCATGGATTTGATATAAAGCTTGGTATGTATCGGCTTCCGATAAAAGATTAAGTAAATGATTACTCTGGATTATATGGGCCTTTGTACTTTTACCTAAATTGTTCATATACCTTTATATTGTTATGTTGGATTATGCCCTGTTATTAATCTGCATGGATTATGTGCTTGTGTGTTGGCCTTAGTGCTCGGTTACCTTACTCAGTACGTAGCATACTGATCACCCTTTTTATGGGTGCTGCTCATTCCCACGAGTAGTATGCCCTTCTGGTTTGTGCAGGTGGGCGAGACATCAGTCGGGGCTGAGTGTTGAGCATGTTTGGCTCAAGTTCGAGAGAGTTGTGGTCGTATTTCAGTCTTTATGTAATTTTATTTCCTACTATTATTTCTTTGTATTGGAGTATTTATTCTCTTTGATTTCGCACTCTGATTTCTATTTTATTACGTTTATAAACGTTTATGCGTACTCTGATTTTAAGGTATGATCTTTTGAGTTCTTTTATGAACTGTTGATTTGAATTTAATGTAAATCTTTTCTTTAGCCTTAGCACTTGGTACTGGAACGGTCGGAGAGAACCGGTATGGTACTAAGTGTGGCGGTAACATTTCCAGAATTCACAAGTTTTAAGTGATTCTATTTTTATTTGCTTCCGCTTTAAGAAAAAAAAATTTAGTGAATTTTTGGGTGTTACAGTATCATTCTTGTGAGCATTGAGATTGATGTGAAAGGGATAGGTATGCTAATTGTGGAGCATGAGAGATTAATACTGCATATCTTAGTTATGGTAATCATGTTCTTGTTATCAAATGTGTTTTTGTACTTAAATCATGTTTTATAATTCAATGTAATTATGTGCAATATGAGTATACTACTCATGGCTTATTGTGATTGACACTTTAAAATAAAGTCAAACTAATACTACTTTTTTGAATGATTATGCGTGGGTCATGGAGTAGTACAAGGCATATAAGCATGGTGAAGATAAGTGGTGTCCTTGGGAGGAGATATCACTTTTGGAATGGGATTTTAAATTTAAGAGTTATGGTAAACTAGTATTATACCTTCAGGGACAAAATTTTATTGCATTCGTTTTTTTTTCTTTGGACTATTACACTACTATAGAATAGTTATTTACTAATGGCACATAAATGATGTTTGCCAAAAACCTTTAATAAATGTGTGAAAATTTGAGTGTAGGAATGTAAAGAATATTCTAATAATGGTTCTATATAGAGATTGTTATTGAAATGTCACAAAATAATTTTCATCTTTTGATAACCATTATCATGTAACTATTATCAAAACATAAAACGAAAATAAAAATTTTCTTAGTGTTTTAATAATGGTATTCAAGATTAATTTTTATTAAAATATCAAGCATAAAAAATAAATTTATTAAACTGATTGTTTCCTAATTCTCTTGTTTTTACATTTTAGTTTTAGATTTTTTATTATTCTCTCTTCCTCTCTCTTTCCTTAACTCTTTTACCTTTTGTTGGTCGATGGCAACCATTAATCCTCTTCCTGCATATCGACGATAACCTTGCTCCTTCTTTTACTCGTCATTATTTGCTCACTCTTGCTTTTGGATACGGTTGTATACCATCAACATATTTTTCTCACTCTCTCCCAAAACGACATCACATTCACCACCTCTATCTTGTTATGTCTTGCTCCACCTCTATTGATATTCTCTTATGGATGGAAATTATTTTTCTTACTCCACCGCCGATACTCCTTTTTTTTGTTGCATGTCATATTCGAGTTTAGCTAGCTAGTCATTTTTTCCTTTTTCTTTCATTATAAATATATGCATGCATGGTATTTAGCTTAGTCTTACATGTGTTATTTATATGTTTTGGTAATTTTCGATTATAGGTTGTGTCTCTTTCTCTTTTGGGGTTAACGACTTTGAATTATATAAAAAATACAATAAATATGAGCATGCATGTTGGTATAATTTGTTGTCGATAATTAATATGTAAAAGTTAATATCATGGTAATAAAATATTGCTTGTATGGTGTTGGTGGGCCATTGATAAAATGTGGCTAGCAAATGTTAATTTCATGGTTGATATTGTTAGCCTTATATAATTGGTTAACATATGATACAATGTTTTTACAATTAATTTGGCTATATAATTTGCATACTTTATAAATTAAAATATTTGGACAATAACGTTGACGAAAATATTTAGTGGCTGTTACCTTTTAATAATAGTGAGATGATATGCTTACCTATTACTTATAGACCTCTATCATATTTTTCCATGGCATTTAATGTAGATCTTTAAGGTCATGTGATATGGTTATAGGATGAGCTAGGTTGCTTGTTTATTAGTGGATCATAATTTTATTGGTTCTATTTTAGATCGTATCACTTGCTATTGACCCTACCTTAAATAGAGCTATAGTTGAGAGCTTTATCTATTGATTTACTATGGTTTTTCCATCATATAATGCACCACACTCAAGATTTGTTGAGGTGAGGTGTTTGGTAGGGATTATGATTTCATATGTAGAGAGCTAATCATGATCGATGATGAGGGGAGGTTTTATCATAGCTTACCATCTAGTATCCACCTTAGTTACAGTAGATTATCTATGACTAGATTATCTATTGCTAGTGAGAGGGAGTAGATGAACTAAAGATATGAGTGGACATTGAGGGTAAGGGTTGTTACTTAACCTAGGCAAGGCTACCGATGGATTACATAAGATGGTTACAGGTTGTTCTTAGTTAGGTGCTTTAGTTATAACAACCTTTTGATATATATAGTGTTGGTATTGCCTTAAGGTTCTTTTTAGTTTTTAGATTTTATTTCAAATGTGTAATATGTATGACTTTTTGATTTACAACCCTTGTATAATGTTTTAAGATATATATATATATATATATATATATATATATATATGCATATGAATTTTTTGTAAGCATAAATGGTTTATGTATTGATATAATTTTGGAAAGGTGTTGGAATGGTTTGTATATATATCAATATAATAGCATGATACATTATACAAATACAAATTTTTTTTCTAAGCATTAACAATTTATGAATTAATCTATTGAAGTTAGTTAATTTATTACACTTACTTTTTGTGGGATATATGTAGATTTGAAAACTATGAACCTAAAATAGATGTCTACAAATTTTGTGTCTAGATAATATGAAAAAGGAGTGGAATTTTTCACCAAGGTTACAATAGAACATGTTTAGGACCCTAGTTGAATAGTCTATCCTTATTTGATATATGCACATATTCAATATGTCAATGCTATGATTTAAGGGACAACTTTTTTGTGTACAAAATTTATACATGTTATACTTCTTTGATATGGCATGGTGAGATAGAGTTTAGATAAGGTAAGGATGAAGGTAAAAAGAAAGTAGTGGTTCATTTGACAACTATAAAGGATATTCATTAGATGAGATGATTTAAAAAGTTGAGGAAAGTATTTTGGATTGTCTAAAAATATTCATCAAGTTATTGAGTGACTCAGAGAAACCATTGTATTGTGATTATAAGAATTTTGCTAGATTATCTACTACTTTTAGTTTATATAACTTAAAATCATGGAATGGATGGAGTGATAAGAGTTTCACATAATTATTGAAACATGTGAAAGTTATGCTTGCTAATGATAATGTTCTAGCCAATAACACCTAAGAAGTAAGGAAGATCATTAAATGTATAGGTATAAGTTATGAGAAGACATATACGTACCCTAAACATTATATATTATTTCTCAATAAGCATTCATATTTGGATAATGTTCATAATCTTGAATACAAATCACTATGATATAAGAAGAAAAAGGTTCTAGTTATGGTTTTATAGTATTTTCTTATAATACCAAGATTCATGCAGATGTTTAATGAAATTTATGATGGAAAGAACTTGGCATAGCATACTGATAAGAAAAGAGATGACAAGATTTTGATACTCCCATCTAACTCTCCACAATGGATGAGGATTGGTGGCTCATTCCTTTAATTTGTTAAAGAATCAGGAAACACGTGTCTTACACTTTCTATTAATGTATGTATCCGTACAATCAAGGCACATACATTATATGACTGGTGAATTTACTTATATAAAATCCACTACCATGGATTTACATAAAAAGAAAGTATATGATGTTGTCTTTACTCATTTTGGGGTGAAAAACAAATAAAGGAATGATACTAATGTTTATTTGGTGTTTTCGAATGATGATTAGAAGTTTTTATGGGTTACCATTGTTAAAATATTTTATTCATATTATCAGGAGAATTTCATTTTGAGAGTAATGTTATTATGTACCATGACCAATTTTATAGCATTATGAAAACTTGTCAAGCAATAGTGGGAAATCCCATTACAAATACCCAATATGTAAGGAAAATACTTCATTCAATTAACTAACACATGGCTAGAAAAATATTTTTCTTCGGAATCATAGATTTTTACCAAAGAATCATCATTATCATAGGTAAAAGAAATCTCTCAATAACTTCCTGGATGAAGGGTATGCAACAATCCAATTGATGGGTAGATAAGTTTATTTGAAGATTAAATACCAAAAGGTGTTATTTAATAAGAAGAATAATATAAGCCACCATTAGTTGGGTGGAAGAAGATGTATATAATCTTCAATGCTTTTTTATTGAGAATCTCTATATGAGGGACATGCCCTTGATGTGATGCATATTATGAAATATATATTTTATAGCCTTGTTTATACATTACTTAATGTTGCACAAAAGACTAAAGATGTCATCAATGCTCAATTATATATGTATTAAATGGGAATTAGACATGAATTAGCACCATGAAATAATGGAAGAAGAGTAAATTTACCATTAGTTCATCATACTCTCTCTATATAAGAGAAAATTGTATTTTTTGAATTCTATAGTAATGTCAAGATTCTAAAAGGGTATTGTTCAATTATCAGAAGGCTAGTGCAGATGTAATAATTCAAACTAGTTATCATTCCATCATATATTTTGATGCATCATTTGTTTGTTATAGTCATATATGAAATTTTGTCAAATCATGTTTGAATGCTATCACTAGGCTTTATTGGTTCTTCAATCACTCTACTCTAAAGTTATACACCCTCATAGTTTTGATACTTTGGAAAGAGGGATTGTAAGAACTTTGTTCCAACTTGAAACATACTTACCTCCATCATTCTTTGACATTATGGTGTATTTAACTATTTATTTAGTTTATGAGGTAAAACTCTTAGGACCTATTTATGGGCACTATATGTACCCCATTGAATAATTTATGAAGTTAATAAAAATTTATATGAAGAATTGATATTGGCTAGAAGGATGCAATGTTGAGAGTAACCTAGTAGAAGAGGAAATTGAATTTTACATAAATTATTTATTAAATGCTAAAGATGTTAGTATTCCTAAGTCTTAATATTCAATAAAAAATTAAGGACAAGGTATAACATGGAAATAAGTTGGGCTAGTAGACCCTAACATGTTTTGTAAATCACATCTCCATGCATTACATAACAATGATGATGCTCAACCATATGTTGAAGAACATATGTTTCCTTTGAGCATTAAAAATCTATCAAATACTAAGAAATGAATAATTGATAAAGATAATCTTTGTTTCATATATTGGCTAAGAGATATAATCATTCCACTTATTGGACATTCCCCGGCATTAATTTTTGAAACCTTACATTGGTTTTCTCAAATGCCATGTTATAAAGTTTTAACATATAACAACTATGCATCAACAAGATGTAAGGATCACAATGTAGAATAGTGGGATGACTTTAGTGGTTGAAATAATTATTATTACTTGTGCAAAGTACAAGAATCCAACTAATGAAGATATAAATTATTATGGCGTAATTAAATAGATTTGGGAGCTAGATTCCATTGTGTTTAATGTAGCTATTTTTAGTTGTAGATGGATTGATAATATTCATGGGGATAGATATGAAGATGGGTTCACATTAGTAGATCTCAATAGGGTAGGACATAAAAAAGATCTATTCATATAGGCATCACAAGTAACAATTCTTCTTTTTACCGATCTTGTTGATAAAAGATGACCTATAGTAATATCTACTATGAAAAGAAATGCTAATGGATGTGATAATGATAATGCCTCCACTAAGAATAAAGAGTTTTTAATAGTTTTGCAATCAACTCAATCATTAAATAATGATATCAATATCATTAACGAGGAGGAAATTTATGTAATGGATGATCATTGTGAAGTAATATATGTATTAGATCCTGAAACCAATCCAAAAATAAGGAAAAAAAGGAAGAAAAATAAGGAAATAAGGAAATGGAGTTCTAACCTATGATATGTGTGCTTGTCATTTTAACCTCATATATTGTATATATTCATTAAACATGAATATTGGCTTATTTCATAACATTATTATGAATGATATATGTGGTTGACACTTTAACTTCATATTTTGTATATATTTATTCTTATCCTTGTTTGCATTAATTTATTTATTGATATTTTATAGAGATATGATGAAGAAAATTATTGATAGGGACTCCAATGATGAAAAAGGGAAGAGAGGCCCAAATGTGATGAGAATTATCATTGATATAATATATACAGGAAAATAAGCAAAGTTAAGTTAGAATAATGGTTCAGTTACGGTTTTTTAAGGAATATGATGGTTCAAAGACGATAAAGAGATGATGATGATGATGATTATTCGATAAGGAATAACTAATGTTGTTGGTTCTACATGGCTTGGTTCGTGGGTTAGGGATAGGATTTACGATTAGGGATTAGTAGTAATATGAATGTTATGATGACAAATTATTATAATGATGGGGATTTAATAAAAGATTTCAAAGTTAAAATTTTGAAGATGAACATACGATAATAAGAAGGTTTGAAAATAGATAAAATTAAGTAAGAAAAATAGGTTGAAGATGAATGTTAAAGATGATGTTGATAGCATTGAAAGTACCGATTAGGGTTGGGATGGTTTGAAGGATAGTTCTTAATATCTAATTTACACGGATAAAGAGCTTAATGATTTCAAAAATAATCACTTGCAAAAAATTGATTAAAATTGAAAAGAGCTCACATAGAATCATAATAAGCAATACTTGAAAATTTTTCATTCTATTTCATCACCTCTAATGTCGTGTACTTCTATGGCTTTTATAGCCATTAAACCTCCCTAATATTAAAATATAATATTAATAAAAATCTCATTGAAACTGACCCCTACAGAAATTTCTTGCTCCCCACTCCAAACACAACTCATATGATAGAGTAAGATAAACCCTAAAAGATAGGACTAAGCTACAATATTAACGAATTCAACTTCCTTATCTATTAGGTAATATTATCGTTATAATAACTAATGTTAAAAATCCAAAATGTCTAGCATAGTGTTCTTATGAAAATGATATTTCCATTCCTTCCATGCAACATATTTATACCCTCCATGTATGCCATGCACACGTCTCTATTTCTAGTGACTTATTTTGTAAGTTTTGTCCATACCTAGCAATATAGTCATTCGTTTATCTTCTAATTTGTATGGGATCCTATATAAATACAGGAAATTTTTTTCCATAATAATAAATGCTAAATCTGGATCAATTTATCCTACAACATTCTCCCCTTGTTGACTTGTGTTTGCCCTCAAATTTGCATCTCCAAAAAAAGGACTAATATCTCCAAGTTTGAATGTTCTAAACACCCCACCATATAAATCTAGCAAATCTAGTTAACAAGCACTTTCACCAAGTTTTCTAATTAGTTTAAAATGACCATCCACCCTTAACATAAACTTTTTTCTCCTCAAATTAGGAAATCTCTCCTTCGTTAAGTGCAGCCATAATTCTTTTGTTGATGATGTTTCTGAAAGAACTCCATTATCTCTTGTGCGTCATAATTCTTCACTTTATGTACTCCATTATCTACTATCCTTAATGTTAGAGAGTTTATTGTAGTTAAAGGACTCTAATTGTAAGTAAACTCTGCACACTGCTAATTTAACATCCCAATCCTTAGCACTCTTACTCACCAATCCCCTTAGTAAAGTACCCAAAGTTCTATTAGTAACCTTGGTTTGACCATCCATTTGAGGATGATGTGATGTACTAAATAGAAGCTTTATTTTTATCATATGCCATAATTTCTTCCAAAAATAACCTAGGAACTTCACATATCTATCCGAAACTATACTCCTTGGAATCCCATGTAATATTAGGATTTCCTTGAAATAAAAATATATAATATGAGTACCATCATAGGTCTTGTGACACAGAATTAAATGACCCATCTTGGAAAATTGATTCACCACCACCATAATAGAATCTTTTCCTCTTTGTATCCTAGGAAATCCCAAAATAAAATACATACTAACTCCTTCCTATGGTTGAGTAGGAACGTTTGAAGGAACATGTACCCCTTTATGGAAGAAACTCTTGCTTAACATATAGCACAGCAGGCAACTATAGCTTGAAGTCCCCTTTGCATTCTTAGTCAATAAAAATATTATTGTAGCAACTCCAAAATTTTGTTAACTCCAAAGTTCCCTAGAATACCTCCTTCATACACCATATTGATCAGCAAATTTTGAATTGAGGTCTTTAGCACACATAATTTATTTTTCTTGAATAATAATCCATCTTCAAGAGCATAAGCTCTATGACTTCCTTATTTCTTGCAATCTTCAAAAATCAAAGAAAAATCATCATCAATGACATATTAACTTTTCAACATCTTGAACCCCAAAATATTTGCATCCATCATCATAAGTATCATAGTCCTTCTAGATAATGCATCCACAACAACATTCTCCTTGCCATCCATAAGTCTTGTATAGAACACAAATGTTTAAAAATAACTAATCCACTTGGTATGTCTTAGAATCACTTTTATTTGACCACATAGATACTTCAAACTCTCTTGATCTAAGTGAAGTACAAAAGTATTGGGTATCAAATAATGACTCCATTTCTCCAAGCAACAAACGATAGCAAATACATCCTTATCATAAGTTGAGTAATTACATCTTGCACCATTCAACTTTTCTCTAAACTATGCAATTTGTATCTTCTCTTATGAAATTATCCCTCCAATACCTACACCACTTGCATCACAAGTTACTTCAAATAACTTATCAAAGCAAGGTAAAGATAATACCGGTGTATTTGAAAGCTTAGTCTTCATTTCTTCAAAAGCTTTTGTTACATGTTCATTCCACTAGAACTCTCCCTTATTCATCAATTATATAATAGGTTTTGTAATTGTGGAGAAATCATTAATAAATGAGCTATAAAACCAAGCTAACCCATGGAAACCTCAAACCTGATGAATATTAGTAGGGATAAGACATGTTTGAATATCTTCCACCTTTAAAGGATCAACTCTAATATCGTCTCCACTCATAATGTGGCCAAGGAAAACCACACTCTTCATCATAAAATCACACTTATCCATTTTACCATAGAGCTACACCTCCCTAAGTTTATTTAATAATTTACTCAAATACTACATGTGTTTGAACTCACTCCTGATATATCTTAAAATATTATCAAGGTAAACAACAACAAAGACTCCAAGGAAAGGTCTAAGTAATACAATCGTCAACCCCATGAATGAACTTGGTCCATTACATAGCCTAAATGGCATCACTAACAACTCATATAACCCATACTTCGTCTTGAAATCCATCTTCCATTCACCCCTTCCCTTATCCTCATTTAATGGTATCCACTTTTAAGGTCAACCTTTGAAAACACCTTTGCTCCATGTAGCTCATCTAATATATCTTATCTTGGCATCAAAAATCTATATTTGATTGTGACATTGTTGATTGCTATATAATCAATGCACATTTTTCATGTTCCATACCTTTTAGGTACTAATAAAGCTAGTACAATACACAGATTCATGCTTTCATGAATATAACCTCAATCCAACAATTCCTACACTTTTCTCTACAACTCTTTAGACTCTTGTGGATTGCATCTATAGGCTAGCTTGTTTTGTAATGGGACTCCTGGCATGAAATCAATAGCATGCTTAATACCTCACAAAGGAAATAATCAAGTTGGCAACTCATCTAGAAAACATCTTCATATTCTTTCAACATTTATTGCAATTTTGGATCCATGTTAGCATACTCACCTTATTGAAATTGTTTCACCACCAAGGCATAGCATAATTTCTCACTCTTGATTACTTCAATCATTTCTAACTCCTTAAGTATCAAAAAATACATGCTACTTTTCTTTCTTCCACCCTTACCTTTAACATCTTCCTTCTTTTTTTCTTTCATTTTTTGCTTCCTACTCTTGAATCTTCTTACCTTTCACTCCTAAGATCCAAAATCTCCCCATTTATCTTAGGATTGAGTCTAAAATTCTTTTTCCTTTTCACACCACATATTCATTAAGGACTCTATCATGTGTAACCTGCCTATCAAATTGCTAAGGTCTTTCTAACAAAATATGACAAGCATCCATAGGTAGAATATCACATACAATATCATCAAAATAATTTTTAATTATCAATGAGATAAGAGCTTGTTTAGTCACCCTTACACCTTTTTCCTTATTGATCCATTGAAGGGAATATGGTCATGGGTGATCCATGGTCTTCAATTTGAGCTTGCTTACCATTCTTTCACTAGTAACATTGGTACAAGAGCCAATATCAATGATGAATTTGTAAACTTTCTCTTCAAATCTCCATTTGTCTTTAAATATCTTCCCACTTTTTGTAATTTGAGGTTGTTGTTGCACTTGAAGCACTCATTGAAACACACAAAAATTTACTTGAGCATCTTCTGAAGAATCTTCTAGATATTCAATAATTTCTTTAAGGCCTTCATTAAGATCTTCATCTTCCTCATCAAAATCTTTTGCACTCACTATCTCCTTCAAAGTCAATTCCCTTTAATTTGAAAAATCTCAAGCAAAATGACCATAGCCTCTACACTTGAAGCATCATTTTTCACCTTTTTAGCCATCTTATCCTTACCCTTTTCTTCACTATTGAACCTTCTAGTATTGTCTTGAATTATGGCTTGAGAGGTTGATGGCTTTAAAACCCCCTTAGAGATTGAACCAAATGGTGTATTTGTTTCTTTTTTTGGTGGCTTGGTTCTCTTGAATTGCTTCCCAAATTTTCTTACTAAGTTTTCCAAGACTTTAAATAACTTATAAGATACACCTTTTCCTTCTCTCTAATATCATATTTAGGCCTCTAAATAAATCTAGAAAATCTTTAGTACTCTCTTTCTTGAACATCACAACTAAGATTTAATATTTCAAAATCTCTAATATACTCTTCCACTCTAAGAAACCATAGCCTCAAAGTAGTTATTTTTACGAAATTCCCTTTCTCATATTCTCTAGGCACAAATTTCTTTTTAAGTGCTTTTTCAATTTTTACCATGATGTTATTTTTACTTTTGCCTCTTTTTCCCTTTTCCCCTTCAAATTTTTAAAGGATACTTTACTAAAATTCTTAGATTTTAATATGGCAAATAGATAGCCTTTCTCACCGTCAAGAACCTTATATTCAAAAATAGATTCAACAATTTGTAAGCATTCAAGGAAAGATTCTTAATCTAGCTTGCCTTCAAAATCAGGTAGGTTAAATCAAATACCCCTCTCCATATCATTATATGATTTCCTTGATGTTTCATATGAAATCTTTCTAAGTAATAATAATTTGTGCATTGGTATATTTTTATGCCCTTGTTCATATATATAACTTCAAAATAGCATGATATACATTATATAAATATGATATCTTGTAAATTATATATTAATAAAATGTGAATTATTTTGTGGAAGTGAATTCATTTATAATAATATTTTTCATGGGATACATATAGATTGGAAAATATGGATAAGAAATGAATGACTGCAAATATAGAATGAATTTTTTACTAAGTTTTTAGTAGAACATTCTCGAGATGCTAGTAGATTAGTTTATCATTATTTAAAAAATGCTTATATTCAGCATGTCAATGCTAATGATTTGAGAGATCGTTCATTTTTCTACGGAATTGATACAAGTTACACTTATTTGATATGGTATGGTGAGACAAAGTCTAAATATAACTATAAGTAAGGTATGACGGATACTAGTGGATCCTTTGACAACAATAATAGTGATTCATTAGAGGAGATGACTAGAAAGATTAAGGAAAGTTTATGAGATTTTCCAAAAATGTTTAAGTAGTTATTGAGTCAATCAAAAAAACCATTGTACGGTCATTGCAAGCAGTTTATTAGATTATTTGCTAAATTAAGGTTGTACAACTTAAAGGCATGTAATAACTTGAGTGATAAGAGTTTCAAAAAATTATTATCACTTGTGAAAGAAATTCCTCCTAATGATAATGTTTTACCCGATTGTACCTATAAAGTAGAGAATGTCCTTTCATCTATGGGTAAGAGTTGTGAGAAGATATATATGTGCCCTAAAGATAGGATATTATTTAGCAAAGAACATACATGTTTAGATTATTGCTGTAATGAAGAATGCAAAGCACCATAGAGGGCATTTAGAAAGGAAAGCAAGAAAATTCATAAAAATTGGTAGCCCCACAGAAGATCTCATCTTCATAAGACAACTAAGCTATAAAACCCCTAAAATTTAATACTAAAAATTTTTGTTTTAGTAATAATTTTTTGGAAGCAATTAAATCAACCTTGTGAATTTTGGAGACGTTACAACTGTGATCAGTACAAGCTCGACCCCCAGTCATTCCTGTACTAACCACAAGGATAAAGGAAATTAACACCCATCATAATTCAAATTTAAAATAAGGCTTCATAAAAGCATTGAACGATTATAAAACATAAATTAGAGAACTCGAAAAAGCTTTACAATCTAGAGTACATAATTAAAATTCCTTGAAAGGAATAAAGATTACAATACAATAAAAATCAAGACTGAGTAAACTAGTACAACGTAAAGGGATATAAAAAGTAAATCTCAACATGATGCTCTCAAATTCCCAAGCCAAGTCCATGCTCAACACTCAGCCCCACCCGATGCCTCATAAGCATTAAAGGCATCAAAAATAGTATCATCGACATACACAGAGAAAGAGGAGCCATCTACTCATGGGAATGAGAAGCACCCATAAAATAGGTGGTCAGTATGCTACGTACTGAGTAAGGTAACCATACACTAAGGCCAACACACAAAGGTACATAATACAAGAATGATAACATAATAACATACAATCATTACAGCTAAATAAATGTCAAGCTATAGTTTGTATCAACTTATTCTTTAAATATTTAATCAATTCTCATTTCACACCATACTTTTTATCGATCAATGTGAGTATGGGAACCCCACTATTATAGCTAGTGGATAGGAAACATACAGGGCAGAATGCACCTTACCACTATTATATACTAGTGGATCAATATCCTAGGTAAGATGCTCTTAACCACTATTATGTCGGTGGATTGGTCTAACCCTAACTCTCATGGTGTTCTATTTAAAGTACTTAGTGTCTTTTAGATTTCTTATAAAACTTAGGGTTTGGTTTATCGAGCTTAGAATCCCCCACTATTATAGCAGGTGGATCAGTTACTTACAGAACAGAACACACCTGACCACTATTATATGCCAATGGATCGGTCTCCAAAACGCCCCTGCACCTGGACACTATTATGCTATTGGATAGGTCTAGGCCCAGCTCAATAGTCTTCCACTTTAAATGATTAGTGTCTTACTATGTCTTATTCAACAAGTTTCAGCCTAGACATGCATGATTAACTCCATCTACGCTTATCCTCCCAAGAGGGTTTATCCCATATCTTGAGACCTCTGTACCTCCTAACTCACCCCAACATCCTTTCCTTATTCCACTTGCTCACACTAGAGGCTCATCTCCTAAGTGTGTGGGTTAAGGCCCACTACCTTACACCTCCAACTCCACTCATGGTCTTACCATAGGGTTTTCTTTAGAAACCCTAATTTGGGTATATGTGGTCCTTCCTTCTTTTCCTCACACAATCAATGTTGTATTAACACCCCACACATTACACCCTTTAGACTCAAGCCTCATCATTTCACTTTACTCTCTAAATATACATGTGACCATGAAACCCTAGGTGGCCACACCAAACCCTAACATCCTTCTTTCCACTTCTCACCCCTCCATTTTTCACCTTCCACTCTTACTTTTCATGATACCCATACTCACTCTACACATGAAATTCCTCCATTCTCATCTTATACTCCACTCACCCTTAATTATTTTTACTTTAACCACTAACCCAAATTAGGGTTTTTCCTCCCAAACTCTAGCCAAGTCTCATGTGCACCCTTATACTAACCCAAGTACTTTTTTTCACCCCTATCCAAACAACTCTTCCCTAATCTTACTTACATCGTAAGATAACTTTTCACATGTAAAGTTCCTTCCCATGCAAACTTCATGCACCCTATGCAAACCGTCACAGTTTTCATGCAAAACCCTAGAATTCTCCCATTCAAACCTAGATTCTACCCTGCAAAGTTCACCTACTCTTTTATTTTATTTAATGTCCCCCCTTTTTTTCTTCCTCTCATGGATGATGGGATATTTAGGTCAATCCCACATTCCTTGGTCAACTTACTTCTTCTTGGTCAACTTATTTCCCCATTTTTATTTTTCATCTTTCCACCCCATATCACTACATTAAATATCCTAGCATGCAAGTCCTAAATGGGTACATCACATCACATCACAATTCACAACATATACATATAATACACATGCCATAATAAAGCACATGAGTATACATCAACTCCAAGCCGCGCTTTATATAAAACAGTTATAATAATAAACATAAGATACATAACATATCATGATACATGGAATACAAGGCATATAAGGCACATAGCACACATAGAGCCTTAGCTATATCCTTACCTAACATGACACCGGTCTTGGAACACGCTTCTACACGTCCTTAGGGTTTTGACTGGTTTCACCTCTAAGAGGGAAAATTTGAGGATTAGTTTCCCTCCTACCAAAATTATTATTATTTCTATTTTTTTTATAAGATTAGGGTTACTATTATTAACATAAACTTTACAAGTGAAAATAGGGTTTTTTATTCTCAATTTAGCTTACTAGATTATTAGGAGTCAAAATAAATTTATGCTAATATTTAAAGCCATTTTTATATTATTAAATCTAATAGCTTTATTTCTTCTAATAATAGCACTAACACTAGTTATAATAAAAATAGTGATATTAATAATAATAGTAATACTAATACTCATATGAATAGAAACCCTAGTATTTTTAAGGCTAAGGCTAAGAATAGGGTTAGTGATAAAAATAATAATATAATAATAGTAATACTAAAAAAAATACTAATATGGCTAAGGATAATAATAATAATATTTGAAATAGTGATAATATAAAGGTTCGAATATTTTTACAATAATAGTAATAATGATAATAATCATGAAAATTGAAATGATAATAAAATAGGGTTTCAACCCCTTAATAATAATAAGATTAATATTCCAAGGCTGTAAATAATAATAATAATAATAATAATAATAATAATAATAATAATAATGATGATGATGATGATGATGATGATGATGTTGATGATGATGATGATGATGATAAAATAATAATAATAATAACAATAATGATGATGATATAATATAAATAAAAAGAATAAAGTTTGGATAAATAGGACTTGGGGGTTTAGAAGGGTAAGGGTATCACCTAGGGTTGGTGGTGACTGATGGCGGCATTGATAAAAAAGGAAGGAAAGGGAAAAATTTGAGTGTTTAGGGTACGAGAGGAGGAATGAGGGTGGAATTTGAGGTGGTGGTAGTGCCTAGGTAGAGAGGGTTGGAGTGGTGGTGGTGGCGCAACAAAAGGCAGCGATGCTATGGTGGTAGTGGGTGGTGGATAGGGAGCAAGGGAGGAGAGGAAGGAAGGGGAAAAGGAGGTTAGGGAAAGGTAGGAGAAGGTATGTAGGTTATTTTGGAGGGTATAAGGGGTGGTAGCTATGACGAGAGTGGCGATGGACAGCGGTGCAAGGGCGACAGTGGTTGATCAGGAAGTGATCTTTGCACGGCTGGGGTGGCTCATGCAAGGAAAATTTATGGTGGTGGAGCACATTTTTTTATGGAGGATGATGCAGGGAGTGGTTTGGTGGGTGGCTCGGGTGGCGGCAATGAATGGCGGTGGAGTAGCGAGCAACAAAACAAGTAGCAACGATAGAAAAGGCAGAGTTTTTGGGGTGGGAGAAAAAGCATGAATGAGGGATGGATGAGGAGTATTTATAAGCTAAGGATGATGGGGAAGGAGAGAGGGGGAGAGGAGGGGTTGGTGGCAGGCATGTAGGTCGCTGGTCGGAGGCCCAATGGCCGGAGAAGGCCTATGAAAATTTACAGGTCAGGCTTCTCAAAAAGGGGAAAAGGAGAGGAGAGAGAGCCACACGTGAGGAGAGAGAGGGTTTATGATTGGGTAGAGGAGAGAGAGGGAGTGTTAAGGAAGGGGATAAGGGCGGCAGGCCGATGTGTGGCACCGTAGAGGTCGTGTGCCTGCGCTAGGAAGTGGGGTCGTTGTCATTAGGGAAAGGGAGAGTCAGAGGGAAGGGGAAGAAGAGACGGTGCACCAGACCGGTAGTTAAGAAAAAAGAAAGAAATGGAGGAGGAACTGGACCACACTGGGGAGAGAAGGGGGTGAGACTCGGGCATGGGCCGTAGAGGAGGAAGGGAGGGGGAATAGGGCTGCAAAGCTGGACTGGCCCAGGTCGGGGGAGAGAGAAAAAGAAAAGGAGAAAGGAGGGGAAAAGAGGAAAAGAAAAGAAAAGAAAGAAAAGAGGGAAAAAGGAAAAAAATGAAAAAGAGAAATAGGTGGGTTGGGGTATTTAAAATATTTTGGTATTTTGGGATATTTAAAAATAATAATATTTTAATAAAGTAATAATTAAATTTCCGTTTTAGGATAATTTAGAACTTTTGAAAGGTTTTTCCTAAATTCTATTCTTATTAGCAAAATACCCTAAAATTTTCCAATTTTCTCTTGTTTTCTCCTTAATTAATTCCTCTTATTTTAATAAAATAATTTATTTAATTAGTTTTCCTAATAAACCCTTAATTTGCCATGATTTTCTAAATTAAGATTTTGTGGTATTTCATCATTATCCCCTTAAAGACAGACTTCGTCCCCGATGTCTCTTACTTGTTCCTAGAGTTAAGGCCAAGAAGTTCTAAGCAGACAAGGCAAAGCTATCGATAAAAATTATACAACTATACAACTATACCACTACCCCCTTAAAGAAGAAAAGAAGGGGTCTTCTAAGGGTTTTCGTACCTACAGCAAAAGGGAAGAAGAGGTAGATCGGCCATATAAGAAAAAGAAAGAAAGGGAGGGGGAACCAGGCTGGGTTGGGAGCAGAAGAGGGTGTGGCATGGGCCTTGGTAGTACAGGAGGAAGGGAGGGGGAATTGGGCCATAAAGCTAGGCTAGCCCAGGTCAGGAGAGAAAAAAAAGAAAAAGAGAAATGAGGGAAAAAGAGGAAAAGAAAAGAAAAGAAAAGAAAAGAAAAGAGGGAAAAAAGGAAAAAAAAGAAAAAAATAGGTGGTTTGGGGTATTTAAAATATTTTGGTATTTTGGGATATTTGAAAATGATAATACTTTAATAAAATAATAATTAAATATCCTTTTTAAACTAATTTAAAATTTTTGAAAGTTTTTTCCTAAATTCCATTCTAATTAGCAAAAAAACCCTAAATTTTTCCAATTAAATTATTTATAAATTTTTTCTTGATTTTGCCTTAATTACTTCCTCTTATTTTAATAAAATAATTTATTTAATTAATTTTCCTAATAAATCCTTAATTTACTATAGTTCTCTAAATTAAGATTTTAGGGTATTTCACAAACTTTACAAGAACCTTGTCGACCACTAGCTGCATTGTCAATGTTATATTTCTACGCCGAAAACTACCTTAGTAGTGATATAATTATAATCAATTATCCTACTGAGTATGTTGTGACGAAGGTTAAAAGCAAAATTTATAAGTCAAAATAGATGTCAACAATAAGCGCGACCATATATATTAAGTAAATATTATTTCATATCATATATTTTAATACTTTTCGTTTATTAATAAATATGCATTATTATTGTCATCATTAGGTTGGCTGCTAGCTAGGCTACGGTAGAGGGGAGGTTGTCATCTACTATGTTTGTATATCCGTACTATATATCTGATTGTACTACAATCAATGAGGGTCAGTACATAAACTATATAGCAGATTGTATCTTGAGTGAGGGGTACAATAAGAAGCTTTAACTCATCCCTCACCTCGCTACTAAGCATTGGATTTTGTACACCATCCTTCTTGATAAACACAAAGTATATGTTTTTTATTCTATTTGAATTATCTTTTTCCTTTTGATGCCATTTGTTCTGCGAGGAAACATTTAATTGATATTTTAGTATACTTGTTACTCACATTAATTTATTAATGCATATATCCTCTTATATACTTTTTAGGTATATAAAGTTATAATATTGTGTATGACCTTTATTTAATACATAGGGCACTATGGACGATATATATAAGGAGGGGTGGAAATGGTGTTTCAGACCCAAAGAATCTTGAGTATGAGTCTGTAATGGTAAGGAGAGAGATCGATATTTTGTATTTTATTTCAATTCCTATTAATATTTAATACAACAATAAGCTAACTAAATTCATTTGACACTGTCAACAACAACAAAGCAGTAGTAATTGTGGATACTATGTTTATAGATCAATGGATCATAGACTCAAGAAAAAATTTGTGAATATAGATCCAATCAATGTATGTTTCTTTTTCTATATTTTTTCATTATAGAGTTAATCTATGGCTTATTTATTATTAATATATATATATATATATATCAATTTGTAGTTTTTCATGGATGAGTACATACGAGGCCTAATGTAGGATGATGAGGAAATTGATGAAGTTAGAGAGGAATGGGCTAAGTTCATGCATTCACATACTCAATATTAGATATCTTTGCATGTATTTTAGGTTCATATATGTTATATCTTGTATTCTTCTATATAAATATATGTAAAAACTGAGTTGCACCTACATATACGTATGTAAGACTTTGAATATTATAGAGTTTGGGAATGTAGATCCATGAACTTTGAGTTTTGGAGTATGTATAGAGCTACTAAACTTTGTGGTATGCCTATAAAATTCCAGAGTTATTTGTAGTGTTTCGTAGATTGTAGGTTTGGTATATATTTGAGCATACATCTATATATGTGGACTAGAATAAATTGCACAATATATATAGAAAAATATTTATAGTTTTAATAACGGATTTAGTACAAACCGTTATTAAAACAAGATTCAACAATAGTTATAATGAATAACTAGTATTAAAAACTTCTTAAAAATAATGGTTATATTTTTGAACCATTATTAAAACTCGGTGTTTTTAGCAACGTCTATAGCGTATAACCGTTGCTAATACATTGAGTTTTAGTAAGGGTTCAAAAATATAATCGTTGCTGAAACACTGTATTTTTATATCAGTTTGTAGCATATAATCGTTTTAAAAATAAGCTCGCTCGCTAAATTTTGGTATAATTTTTGATTTTATGATGGCGGTTTTTTACCGGTTATTAAAAGTTTAATAATGCGCAATTCGATAAAGGTTGGAAAACGTTATTAAATATATTAAAAATCGTTATTAAAAATCTTTTTTGAGGTGGTGCAGTATTTATAAAAGTATTATAATCTTTTTTAACACTTAAATAGTATAGTTTTATCTAATAATTAACAGTAGTTTTGACCCCTCATTGTAGATAATTTCTTTTAACTCTGACTACTAGTTGTCGGATGTCGTTGAAAAATTTAACTATCATTATATATTCCCCGTATACATATATAGACAGTTGTTAGCAATAAACTAACGGCAGTGGCCAATAAAAGACAAACGTATGACACTGTCCTAACCAGCAGATTAAAGTGTCTCCGTAAAGCGACCAATATCATTGCTGTTAATTATATATCTTTACCCGAGCATCTATAATTATAATCATAAAGTTAGGTAAGTTCTTTTCTTTCATCCCAAATCTCAAATCCCTTTTAAAATAGTCCACATATATATTATTTCACTCTCTTTTTCAATGGGTCACTTTGCATTACAGCTTCGGGAGGGAGCATTGAATTGATTATCAAGCCAATAAAGTGTACCGAAAGAGAAAGAGGATTAACCGCACATTATAAGTTACATGCTCCTAGCGAGCTACCTAACTGCAACATGCGTGTGTGTGTATGCGTGTGTGTGTGTGTATATATATATATATATACACATAGATATATATATATAAGGAGAGTAAGGTATTGAAACCAACAGAGGGAGTAAGACGACCGAGAGAAATATATAGGGAGAGAGCGAGGGAGATGGAGTGGAAGAAGTGCTACTTAGACGTATTCCTTGTGCCGACTGGGCTGCTCCTTATCATTGGTTATCATGTATGGCTATGGTATAAGGTTAAAACACAACCGCTGAACACTATCATTGGTACAAACGCTATGGGAAGACGATACTGGGTCGCTGCCATTATGAGGGTACGTGTGTGCTCCAGCCATTTTTCCTTTTTTCTTCCCCTATGAATGTTTTATACTTAAGCTAGATTTATATTTTAATGGTCATCAAATATATAAATATATTATTTATTTCTGAGATTATTCTTTTGAAACATTGTTTTCTTCCCTTCGTTTTTAATCTATCATTAAATTCAGAACATCGATCGTTGATTAACTGGCATTGATTCGTCGACTAATTATTATTACGTGTGTTTCCATGGGTTACAAATAAATGAACATGCAACTGCTTATTTCAACTCTTCATGGTCGTAAAGTAATCTTGATCGTCTATCATGGAAAAATTATTCCGCACGAAATAATATGATTAATTAAAAACATACATATAACACTAAAAAAAAATGATCATAAGTTTCCCTTTTTAAACCAACACCAACAATAATAATAATAAGAACAACAACAACAATAATAAAGCAGCGTATAATGATTTCCAGTTAGTCAGTAGAGTTAGAAATCATGGGATTCTTAAAGGCATTCCCTCTTGTCTCTTGCGTCACCTTTCCAAGCAGTATACGTTTGTTCGTGCTTCATTTTTTAATTTTCCTTTCCCTTTTTCTTTCAACAGTACTATATGAACACCGTTCCGTTCACCACCTATCCTCCATTGTTAACCTCACGTGCACTCCTCAATTAATGTACTCCTCAATCAGAGAAGTAACGAATTCTCTTGTGTGTATACATATATGTTGGAAATATCGTGCATACATCACATTCTTCATGCGCAATTAAGGTAGTATTTTCGCGCAAGGATTGGAATATTGGTTAGCTGGTTAGCTAGCTAGCGTTATCATGCGTATGTTCCTGCAACTATCACGCTCCTAATTAAGTCTTTTTTCTTTTTTGTTTTATTTCCTTTTTCCGTTACAACGATGTTTGCCTGTTTACTTGTTATTGGGGTGCCTTTAATGTGTTCCTTAATATAAGTATTTCCTGGAATGCATTCCATACGTACATATATGATGGTAGTAATTGGCTTAAAATAAATGATCAGCTATATCGTCGGATCAAACTGAAATAAAACTAGATGATTATTACCGTGAGATTTTATTTTTTTTTCCTGAATAAATAGTATTTTAGTTAATTATAATTTACCATGATTTTTTTTTTCTTGAATAAATTAGCTTTGACATTTACCCTAGTTTTTTTTATAGGTATCACGTAGTTTATCCAATTCCGCATGTGTACATTTACATTAAGTGCTTGTTTGGTATGGGGATAATAGGGGTGGAAAAATTACCCCCATATTTTATATATCTTATATAATTTATTTAAAATTAAATATTTTTATTCTAATAAATACCCATTTTAGATTTTAATTTGATCTAAAATGGGTATTTCATTAAAAATAGATTTATTATTATTAAATACTTAATATAATATGTATAAAATAGAGGGAAAATTTTTCCAGTCCTATTACCCCCATACCAAACAAGTCGTAAATAAAAAATTCACTAGGGAGCATAAAAGATAAGAAAAAAAAGCCCTTCCTAATTATCTGAAGACACCCATTTGGATAAAAAATATTAGGATAAAAGTAAAGGTTAGCTAAATAAAATTTATTATTATTTTTACTTGCCAAAGTGTGTGTGCGTGTCTGTTTATGTAACCAACACAATACTACTAGTTTTGGTCGAGAATAAGACAACGACGGTGGGAAAAAATAAATAAATAAATAAATAAATCGCGGTGGGCTGTCCGTCCAAGAGTGTCGTACCGATTCTTTTGCTTGTTTCAGCAAGAAGAATTGTGCATGAAATTATGCATCCGCAGTTTCTGATAAATGGTGTGAGTCGTTTGCTAGTTGAAGAAAGATTACGTTAGCTATAATTCTACGAATAAAAAAAAAAATCAATATCATTCAAACGTAGTCGAAGGACTTACGAGGTAATACGTACATGAATCCATAATATGAATATACGGCACTGTTGTTAATTAGGTTACCTTTTGCTTCCGACAAGTCGATCGTGGTGTTTTGTTGAATCGAAGGGCACCAGGTTTTCAAATCAAAGTTCGGACGCCACTCCGAGGGCAGCAACTAGTACTACTTAATGGGTACAAAAAATAAATAATAATAATAATAATAATAGAAATAATAATTCAATGTCGGTTCATTGCGGATCCTATTCAGACTAAAGGCATGTTTGGCGTAGGAATAAAAAATATTTTGGCCATTTAGTTTCAACTACCAATTAAAGCGTAAATATTTCGACTGGAGTTTCCCCCTTCCATCTCCAAAATAATACACTGTTAATTACTTCGAACATATGCATAAGCAGATTATTTTTTTTTTTTTGGCGTAAGATTTCCTTCATTTAAATCCTATTAGAAAAGCATTACAAATTTCTTCTCAAAAAACAAAAACAAAAGGAGGAAATTCCATTCTTTCGGACTACCCGTCCGTCGAAATTAATCCCAAAATAGAAAACATATCATGATGACATTCTTTTCATCCACATTGCACTCGATCATCGTAAAAGACAAAGATCTTACTTCTTTCCACTCGTGTCGCACTACCACACTTAGATCCACCACTGCTTCCCGCCTATGGCGATCATATATATATATTTACTGACATCATGTTCTTTAATTTTCCTTGATATATATCATCTTTCATTTCGCAGGATAATGACAAGAAAAACATCTTAGCGGTCCAAACACTACGAAACACAATCATGGCATCAACCCTGATGGCCACTACCTCCATCCTCTTAACCTCGGGGATGGCAGCCGTACTAAGCAGCACGTACAGCATCAAGAAACCGCTAAACGACTCAGTTTTCGGCGCTCACGGAGAATTTATGGTGGCAATCAAATACGTTACCCTGCTCCTCATATTCTTATTCTCATTCCTCTGTCACTCCCTGTCGATTAGGTTCACCAATCAAGTCAACATCCTGATTAACTCCCCACAAGACCAGCATTCCTTAGTCACACCGGACTACGTCGCCGAGCTCCTAGAACGAGGGTTTACTTTGAATATGATCGGGAATAGACTGTTCTACGCTGCTCTCCCTCTTTTGCTTTGGATCTTTGGTCCCGTCATGGTCTTCTTGTGCAGTGTTATGCTCGTTCCTGTCTTGTATAATCTCGATCTTGTGGTCGATCGTAACAATAGGACGGGGAAAATAGTGGAACACGAAAGCACAGAAAGTGGGGAAATATAATTATTCAATGTAATCGACCGGATGCTATTTTATTTACCCATTATTAACTGGTACGTAAGGATGATTTGCTATTAATTAATCATAACGCGTGCTCTCTGGCCATTTACTAACTTAGGTTTATCAATTATATGCTCGTACATCGATCTAAGGCCGTGTGTTCCCCACCTTTAAAAAAAAAAATTTGATCTTATCATTACTGATAAAAATAAAAATTATTAATTTAAATAATTATAATTATAATTACTGATAATAATTTGAATAATATGAATAATTATAATTATAATAATTATATTATGCATAATAATAATTATACTGATAATAGGTAAAATAATTTAAATAACAATTATTATTATAAGAATTATAATTATTTTAATTATTATAAGAATTATAATTATTTTAATTATTATAATAATTCATCATAATTATAGTTTTTTAATGATCATAATAATGATATATAATTATATGACAAATAATGAATACAATCATATATTTAATTATAATTATATTAATTATATGAATAATTGTGTTAATAATTAATTAATTAATAATAATAATAACAATAACAATCATATATGTAATATTATTACTTATTAATTATCATAAAAAGTAATAATAATTACCTTAATAATTAATAATGTTTATTTTAATAATTATGAATAGCTCTCATAATACTTAATAAGGATAACAATTGCTATTATCTTAACTGATTATAAAGCAAAAACAAAAAATGAGGTCATACTCCGTCTAGTTAAAAATATATCTTTCTTTTCATAAATCGATGAAGGAGACCACACCAGGCAAGACAAAAGAAAAATAAATAAGAGAAATAAACAAAGACTAAGTACCAACATGATCGTTTCCTAACGAACCAATCAAAAAAAGGATTGGATATTCTGAGCCACTTCCTCGGCTCTGTATGGAAAATCCTTCTTTCGTACCTTGATCTAGAACCTAATTCTAGATTTGATGACCATAATTATCCACTTTACATAGATTTTATGATTGTCAAAAACTATTTGATTCCTGAACTCCTATATAGTTCCCACTATTGCATAGAAAGATATTATCCATATTTCACCCTTCAATCATTTTCTTCTTTCTCCCAGCCAAGTAGTAGCATTGTCCCAAACTGACCTTGGCATCACCTATGTATATCCAAGCCACTCACATATCTCATGCCAAACCTTTCCCGTCATGTTGCAATGTAGAAAAACATGATCAACTGATTCCTACTCTGAAGTGCAAAATGGGCAACCCGATTCCCTAACATCCATAATTTGAAGCCTGGCCAACCTATATCACTTGTGTTGAGTCTATTCTGTACCGCAAACCAAGAAATCAATTCAATCCTTAGTGGTACTATACCACTCCAAATCAAACTGGGAGACCTATGGGTGAAGTTTTCCCCGTTAATTCTCTGGTACGTGGCAGAGCATAACGAGCTCACAGAAAAACCCCCTATAACATCAAAATCCCACCTAATCATATCCTTCTTCTCAGAGCTCAAACCAACTCACTTGATCATACTCTCTAATAGATCCACTTGATTTTCCTCCCACACAAACAACCTCCTCCTCCACGTCAAATGCCAACTCCAATGTGCTCCAACCCACACTCCCATTTCAGCTACCTTTTCCTCCTTGTTGGCCAGATATCATAAACAATCTCGAAAAAAGATTTCTTAACAGCCCCTATCCCGTCTAGTTATCATGCCAAAACCTAACACTTCTTTCATTAACAATCACGATCTTTAACCCTGAGTTAAAAACAGGATTCACACGTCCAACCTTCACAATTTCCGCCCACAGTGACCACCCATGATTACTACCTTGTAAATCTGACTACCTAAAATGATCTCCGGGGTAAATTGAAGAAATAATCCTTTCCAATGACACGCCTTCAACAGTATAAAGCCTCAACCACCATTTGAATAATAAAGCATTATTCCTTGTGATAAGATCCCCCACACCCAGGCCACCTAGTGCTTTAGGACGCTGAATAATACTCCATTTCACTAAAGGCAAACTCTTCCTATTTCCATTACTCCATACTAATGATTTCCTTCACTACCCCTTTTGGAATTCTGAAAAGACTCATGTAGTACATCGGTAGACTATTCAAGACACTTTTGATCAAAACCAACCTCCCTGCCCTTGAAAGGACTCTCGCTTTCCACCACGCCAATCTCTGCTTAATCTTTTCCACCATAGGCTTCCACACCTAGATCTTCTGCGTATTCACTCCCAGCGGCAACCTTAGGTAACTAATCGGAAGAGTGCTGATCTTACCGTTTATAATAGCTACCGCCTCCTTGTGAAACTGATCATCCACACCAAGACTTATGAGCTCGAACTTAGCAAAATTCACACTCAGCCTCGATAGTAAAAAGAAATAATCAAGCAGCGTCCGCCAATTACTAATATTATCAAGGTTAGGAGCACAAAAAATCATATATAGTGTCATATCTTTCTAATAATTAGATTGTGGTTATAAATAAGAGACCTTTTATATTTAGGAGCTAATTCTGAAATAAATTTTTGTATCTAATACTTTAATTTTTATTATTTTTCTATATTTTTTTTTTCTGATAACGATCATCATTTACGACGATGCTTTAACATGGATGAGTTATTTGGACTTTTAACTCTGTGCCAATATATATATATACACGCATTAGTTTACTTTAAACAGAGGGAGTAGCATTGTACGACGAATATAATAGGTACGGTCAAGTGGACCGAAATCACAATAAGAAATGTACTGCTCCGTTTTCTAGGTTAATATATGTTATCCCCTTGATGGTTTGCCCTTTAAGTATTGACCATAGTTGGGCCATGGCATGCAGCCTCATGACAAGAGGGCAACTTCAGAAAGCACTACGTCTCCACTGCACTACAAAAGTATATATAATATAAGCAACTTCAGAAAGCACTACGTCTCCACTGCACTATAAAAGTAAATATCAGGCTACAACAATGGCTGGTTTAATATGACCCGCGACCACTAATTAAATTACGCACTTTGAGATTTTTTAAGTACAAAAATACGAAACGACTCGCGCGATTTTTACCGAATGCCATTAGCGATAGGTAGTTGGAACAGTTGGAGCAGCCACTACCGCCGTATCTCCTCTTTTTCGTCCAATTAATTAAATCGCTTCATAGGTTGGCAGGCACTTCCACGATTTGTTTTATTTATTTTAGGACATCATCCTAGACTCCTAGCACTGCAGCCTAGTAGCTGTCAATCCATGTTGAGGAAGAGCAATTAGCCAAGGCTAATCCAGACAGCCGGTACGGAAAACCATTTGGATTTCTATTTGTGGTGCAATTTCACATTCTGGCCAACAAGCATGAATTTCCCTACACTTAACCAACAAGATGTGCTGCCTTCCCTGGTATGTTAAGGGCTGTATCCCTTAGTAAGTCCGTTACAATAGGCGAATCAATTTCCAGTAAAACTCTTTCAAGTCCCTTCTCCTGCGCCAGCTCCATGCCCACCAAGCGTGCCTTCTATTTGGATGTTAATGGGGATAGCGAATCTGTAATATGAAATTGTAACTCACTCCAGAAAAATCGAGCTCAGCTTTGTCAGGCCAACACACTCCAAACATAAGTCATTACTGGTCTTGAGATATGTTTAGCTCTTTAACAACCCTTGTCCCCCCCCCCCCACATCTTTACCTCGGCGGTTAAGTTTTTTGCAAAAGAGTTCTCCTAGACCCTATCAATCGTACGCCTCTTAACGAGGATTGCCTAGTTTGGTGGGTGGCTACCTTTGTAACATTCCCAATCTTGTTATTTAAAAATTTTATTAAGTGGAAACATAAATTACAAAATAGTTGGTGTTATCGCTACACTTAACACAAGTTCGGTCTTCTTGCCTTCCGTATACCAAATACTAAGACTAAGATAAGTCATATCTGAAACACAAAAATAAATTAAAAAAATAAAGACAATAGATAATAATATAATTAAAGATTTACTAAAAGTACACCCTTTGGACAACAACAATAATCAAATTACATCAGGGACATAGAAGCCCAAAGAAAAACCAACTACAAAAAAAGCACACAACGGTATGATGCAGATTTTCTTTTAAACCTAATCCGTCTACAAACCATATTACAACTATAAGGATTATAGAAGCAGGGATGCCTACTCCCCTGGTCTTCCTAACCCTTAGGATGATGCTCCTAAAAGTCATTCAACCACTGCATGTAGTGTACAAACTCATTTGGAAAGAATTAGTATTATTATGTCTTCCTTGTATTGAGTAAATCTAAATGCCTCTAAAGAGGTAGCATACACACATTACATATAATTGTATAAGAACTAAAAACATGATTAACAAACAAAAATACATGCCTATATAAGATACGATAACTCTACGATAACATATATTTCATCAATACCTCATGCTTATCTTGCTAACATACTTAATGACTTTACAGTCATATAAAAGTTCATAACTAGTAGGGTAGTGCACTAAGGCTCTACCAATCAACTATACGAACACATTCTGAAAGTTACTTGAGTATTTTTTAGTTTATTCAAGGAGACATAAGGTCAACATAGGGACATTGACATATAACAGGTCATATGGGTACACAAGTTTAACACAATATATAGCCTTATGCCGTAAGACTCAGGGACATTGACATATGCTTGTTCATAATGGCACACATAGGCAACATAATATCCTTGTAGCTCATAGATCACCTAATATTTATTTATTTATACCCTCTAAGAAGTCAAGAGAACTTATTAGAGAAGATACAGAGCCTAACAAGGGCATTTTGGTACATTAGTGAAACAAATCAAACTAAAATAAGGGTTAAACATCGCCCTTAGGATAGCTACCCCTATGGTCTTTTTGGATTGGGTTGAATCAGAGTAGGGGTAAACATTAAAAATTAACCTAGGTGAAGGAAATGGAGGTGAATCGGGATAAATATTTTAAAATATTATTTAGATGATATTAACATAACCTGGTGAATCTGAGTGAATGTTTTAAAAATCCTATTTGAATTGAGGTGAATGAAAGTAAAAAAAAATAAACAATAAAAATGAAGGAAGAGGCATAGAAAGGGTGAGAGTGGATGAAAAGAGGAGGGTGATTCCATTGATATAAATTAGGGGCATTTTTATTCGATTAAGTAAAAATATTACTTATATGTTACCCTTCACCTCTATTACTCTAGAAATTAGGGGTTAACAAAAATGATGTTAATTGGGGTGAACGGATGTTAAATTTTAACCTTGATTCACCTCATTAAGGTTAATAAAATTGGTCTCCAAATGGGAATTGATTCACTCCCTTTCACCCCAAAACAAATTGGCCACAAAAGATCTATCATTCCCAACTCAAGGGCTTGACATAAAATATTATTTTTTTGTTCATGATCACATAATACACAATGATTCCAATTCTATGCATAACCATTTTTCTTGTATTTTTAATTATTTAAGGCAACCCAAATGTAAATAGTCGAAGCAAAAATCAAGAGTCAACACTAAGGTCATCCTAACCATCTACAGAGGCTAACCTAGTTCAATTATTCATATTAAGGCATATTTTTTCATAATGACCATAATTACCTTTGAAATCCTAGTTACCATCAATTAGCTAATTTATCTATAGACTTGTTTTTAAAGTATATTTTTCATAAAAATGATAAAATACAATAATTTTGGAGTCTATATCATGAAAATATTATATGACATAACAAAAGATCATATTACACATAGAAAACTTAGCATGCATTTCTAACATATTATAACTATCATGCTAATCACCCATAATAATTTAAGACATTAATCATGGTTTATATAAATTTACCTTCCTATTCCTTTGACATATAAATAAAGAATCTAAAACTAATCTTAATTATGCTAAAAAACACTAGGATGTTATATATCAAGTTATATTTAAAATGTGCAAGGAATGTACTAAATTACTTGGCATTAAGAAATGCATGGCAAGACAAAGGGTCAAAATCACACATTAACCCTAGATTGACATAACATTTACAACAACAACTTATATACAACCAAGTTCTAATAATGAAGCCATAGATGATAATTAATTTTCTAACATGCTAACACGCAATATTTTAGAAGTCATAAATTTCACATAAAAACATAAAAACATATGCTTTCACTTTACAAATTTAAACACACATAAATTTCTATAATATATGCCAACCATGATTTTATTCTAAAACAATCTAGCAATCTTACAGCTAAAGTCTACCATCTACAAAGTAGTTTGATTTACCTCTGAGCTACAAAAAATGTACCAAAAAAATGCATAATCCAATATCCCTTAAGAATAACCTAATCTAGCAACACCCAAAAATACACATACTATCACCAATACCACACAAATAATGAACTATTATAATAAAACACTTAGGAGTAGAGAATAAGGGAGTAACCAAAATAAGGCTACACAAGGATACAACGTACATTCAACAACACCAAATAATGTTATAATTTCTTAACATCATAAGTTCAACATGTTAAGGGAAACTACACAACAAAACTCATATAGGGGATGTGTTGGAAGAAAATATTCAAGCTAAGGATCACGCTAGCAAGGATGAGAGTAGGGGATGGTGTTGTGATGAATCTTAGTCTTGGTGGTGATGGAGAGACAAAATCCAAGACAAAGGGGTGGGTAAAGTAGGGAATGTCACTGAAGGATGCTAGCAAAGAAGCTTGGTGGTGGTGGTGAAGTAATTTGTAAAGGGGGTGGGATGTATAGGGTTAAAGCAACAAGGGCAATTCAGCATGAGTAATTCACACACTTTGAGAGGGAGAAATGTTGGTGTTTTATGTGAAAAAGGTTAAATAGCATAGGGGCCTCATGTTGGTGGTGGTATGGTGGGGAAGAGTGCACATGAGTTGCAATATAAGTGTAATTGTGAGATAGAAAAAGACTACGTTACAAGGGAGGAATTAGTGACTATGAAGTTAAGGATGATGTTATAGTGGAAGGTTAGAATGGTGGTGGTTTTTAGTAATATGAACAATGACAAAATGATGGATAGGGGAAAAAAATTAGGTAGCTTATTACAGTGAATCACTACTATGAAAAGGGAAAATAATAATGGCACATTAATAAAATTAGTCAGGAAACTATTGCCAAGCTTGTGAAAATTAATGCAAGGGATAATTTTGATGACAGTTAGAGTTTAAAATGGTTATTAAAACCTCAATACTAAAATTATACATGGTAGTTTTAATAATAGTATATGGAAACCATTATTAAAATCTCCTTTCATAACGGTTTCTCTAATAACCATTATGGTTATTATTATAACCGTTATTAAAAGATGTTTTAATAACCATTATTTTAAGAACCGTTATTAAAGGAGCTTTTATTAATGGTTTCTATAAGAACCATTATTAAAACCCTAATCTTTCGCCTTTTGTTTCGTTCAATTCTTATTACATGCCAAACAATTTAGACTCTCTCATTCTCTACACTTTCCTTCTCTTAATCTCATTCTCTTGCAAACCCCTACACCAACACACCACACACCACCACTCTGGCTCTTCTCAACTCTAGGAAAGCACCACTTTTTCTCTTTCACACCGCCAACTCCGAGCAACCACTCTTTCACTTGCACCACCACACCTCTACCATTCTCGGCATTGCATGTGCTACCATTCCTGTACACCTTGCCTAGACTTGGTCCTTCTTTTACATATGGTTTTGTTCTTTGCACATAGTTTTTCCTCTTCTTATATATATGATGAAAAAAAAATCTAAGATTTTGAAGATTATCTTATGCATCATGATAGAAGGAAACAAGGGTAAAATTTGAAGATAATTATTAACCTAAAAATATGGATTTTGAAATATTATTAAATAAGGAGTCCAACACATCTTTCAGAACTCAAATTCGAGTTTTCTACACAAAGTTATGACTATTTTATCATATGTGTATCAAGTTGAATTTTTACACGCGAATGGATAATGTGTCATAATTAACACTATGGATGCCATTATCTTTTCATATTTATAAGCTAGGTTTTTATTTAATTATTTTATAATTATTTTAGGATATTAGTTAGTTAGTTTATTTCCTTAATCATTAAGAAATTACATAGGGCTTATCTTTTATCTTATGATGTGTCTTATCTTTTTAAGATTTTGTTAGGATTTAATTCTTACTATCATAGGAGATTAATATTCATGTAAATAGTATCATAAATAGTAATTTAATTAGCGTTTATGTTATTTAGATTTGGTTTATCTTATTATTGATGATATTACAAGATAAAGTGGATATCATCCTATCAATATCCCATGTAAACTCATTATTTGAGGAGAATAGTTGAATTGAGTTATTAAATCGAGTTTTCTCTCATCGAAACCCTGTGTTAGTTCTTTGTTCTATATTTACATTATTTGTGTGATTCATAAAATATATTTATCTCTATATTATCTTATCTTTATGAGTAATAATTTAGAAACCCTCTATACCTTTCCTTTGTGGGTTTATATAAAGTTATCTAGTAAAGATTACTGTGTGTTTCTTCATTAGAGATCATTTGAGAGTTATCTATGTGAGGCTTTCAGAGCTAGTTTGAAGAATCACTTTGTGTAAACCTTTATCAATATCTTTAATTTATAATTCATCCCTAGTTAATCATTATAAAACTATATAAAAGTGGTGAATTTTGAAACCACTCGTTCCACTACACATCAATATATATATTAAAATGCATGACTTTGTTTGCCGATACCTTACATATATATATAACATGCATGAGTACTTAATTACCAAGAGAAATAAAATACTAAAAAATATTAGTAATGTCACTTGTAAAAACTATATATATATATATATATATACATTTTCATTAATAAGTATAGGACACTAAGATGTTAGGAAATATCATATAATTAAATGAAAATATATTTTACATATGCATATCATTAAATAAAATTTTCAATTAGTGATGCATGTTAATGATTTATATTTGATGAGGATTAAGTAGACATATAACATAAAGAAGATATAAAAGTGAATAATTAAATAGAGAGGAATAATTGTGTATTAGAATAATAATAATAATAATAATAATAATAATATAGGATTTATTAGGTTTTAATTATAGTTATCTAGGTTTAGGATTAGGGTTTATTATGTTTAGGGTTAGTTTTTTATTATAATTTATTAGGGTTAGGGTTAGGGTTAGAGTTTAGTGTTTATTATACTAAATATAAAAGTGAATAATTAAATAATGAGGAATAATTGTACATAATAATAATTTTTAATAATTATAATAATAATATCGGATTTATTAGGGTTTAATTACAGTTAGCTAGGTTTAGGATTAGTTTTTATTAGGTTTAGGGTTAGTTTTTATTATAATTTGTTAGGGTTAGGGTTAGGGTTTAGCATTTATTATACTAAATATAATAATTAATATGTTCTCTTATAACTTACTATTATATACATTATTCTCAACTCTACTTTTAATAATATCATATTATTATACTCAACCTATATACATTATCTTATTAATATCTACTTGATTTTACTATATGGAGCTAGAATGATTAGATGATAGTTTGATGTTCAGCTGGTTTGTTAAATATATAACTCAAGATTATGTCCTTATTTTAAAAATATCGAGTATAATAAGAGGAAGTTTGGTTCAACTTAACTCATTGAAAAATGTAGTGGGAGTAAATGAAAAGATGTGTTTGGTAATTTATCTTTTCTTGATATTTAATGACACATTTATATCAATTGAGAGATAAATAAAAATAAAGTCAAGATTATAAGTTTTTTATGAGTATCTTATGTGGGTATGTTGTTAGCTTTACATAGTTGGTTAAGATCTGGTAGAATATATTTATTATTTGTCTAGCTAGTTGAAGATCAGTTTACATATTCTGTAATTTAGATCCATTCAAGAACAACCTTGATGATAAGATTTAGTGGTTCTCATTTGTAGGTAGTGAGATGACATACCCTCCACTATATCTATGCATAGCACCACATGCTGATCTACAGACTAATGTCATATGGCTATACAATGAGCTAGGTCATTTGTATATGAGTGGTGCATCCTATGACCTCTTCCATTTCATATCATATTACCTACTACTAACCCTTCCTCTAACAAAGCCATGACCATTAGCTACTCTACTTTTTTGCATTGGTTTGTCCACCACACTGATGTACCACACTTGAGATTTATTGAGGGTGAGGTGTTTGCCACAAAGTATGATCGGACATTTAGAGAGCTGATGGTGATTGATGATGAGTGGAGGTTTCATCATAGCTTGCCTCCAAGTATCCACCCCATTTACCCTAAAGTATCTGTGATTAGACTCTCTAGTGATGATATGAGGGAACAGATGACATATCGTGATGAGTGGACTTTGAGAGTGATAGTTTTAGTCAGGCTCGAAGAGGCTACCAAGGGATTTAGTTTTATTGTTATGAGTTTTTCTTAGTTTGGTGTTTGGGCTCTAGAAACACTTTGATGTATATAGTGCTGCTATTGCTTTAATCCCGTAGTATGTATATCTTTTGTGATTTGAACCATTGTGTAATATTTTGCTATGTATGTGTGTGTATATATATATATGAACTCTTTCTGAGTATGAGTAGTTTGAGTATTAATATCTTTTGGGAAGCGTGTTCCCATGATTCATATATATATATATATATAGAATAGCATGATACAATGGAGATTAATTCTTTCTAAGGATGAGTGATTTGTGAATTATTAAACTTATAATTGAATTGATTTGTAATATATAATTACTTTTGCATGGGATACATCTAGATTGAAAAATTATGGATCGAAAATGGTTATCTACAAATCATTTGTTTAGGGAATATAAAGGAGTGGTGTTTTTCATCAAGTTTGTAGTTGAACATGCTCAGAACTCTAGTAGAATAGTCTGTACTTATTTAAACCGTGCTTATATTTAGCGTGTCGACGTTGATTATTTAAGATTGATTATCTGGCATAGGATACAGTCAAAACATATATACATATAACATGGAACACAATCAAATAGATATGCATATAATGTAGATCCAAACCCTTAAGTCCTGTCAACGTCTAATTGTACTTCCTTAGTGTTCATTCTCCCATGTTGGTTGTTTCACTCACATTGTATTATGACATCTCCCAAATCCCATAAAATTGTCATAACACCTCATATAAAATAATCTTCATTCCTAATTCCCAATAGTTATTCTCTAATCCATGAAGATGAGATAATAATAATAACATCTCAAGATAACTTGTCCAAGATTTACTATTAAATGTTTATGAACCCCAAATAACGATAATATCCCCATAAATTACTCAAGTGATTATTGTCATAATTTAAGTCTCCTAATATGTAGATTACCAAAACTTCCTTAATATCCCATAAAATTATCATAACACCTCATATAAAATAATCATCATTCCTAATTCCCAATAGTTATTCTCTAATCCATGAAGATAGGATAATAATAATAATAATAATAATAATAATAATAATAATAATAATAATAATAATAATAATAATAATAATAATAATAATAATAATAATAATAATAATAATATCTCAAGATGACTTGTTCCAAATTTACTATTAAACATTTATGAAACCCGAATAACGATAATATCCTCATGAATTACTCAAGTGATTATTGTCATAATTTAAGTCTCCTAACACATAGATTACCAAAACTTCATTAATATCCCATAATGACCAGTTACCCTATTAGCATAATCAACGCCTTTCTTTTATACAAACTCATACCTTCCATTCATATTCTTTTTCCGAGTCCCCATTAATTATTATACCTCATTCAACCCATATTTCATACTATAGATATAATTTCACAATTTTAACACTATCATAATCCCACCCTTATTTCATACCTTAAAATATATTTTCATAAATATGACCTTATCATCATTCAACCAGTATTTCATACCATAGATATAATTCCACAAGTGTGATATTGTCATTATTTCAGCCATAGATATATTTCCATAAGTGTGATATCATCATCATTCAACCATAGATATATTTCCCCAAGTGTGATATCATCGTTTTTCAGCCATAAATATATTTCCATAAGTGTGACATCATCATTATTCAACCACATATATATTTCCATAAGTGTGATATCATCATTATTCAACCATAGATATATTTCCACAAGTATGATATTAGCAATACTCAGCCCATATTTCATGCTATAAGATGCATTCTTGCAAATATAATAGTATTATCCTAATCATAACATAATGGAATCTCTTACAACTCTGTTATTTTTTCAACATAACATTTATGACATCAAAAATCATCAAAATCCACATGTGTTACATATTATAGCAACAATATCATGAAAATACACTTAGTCATACAAGCATTTATCATCAAAAGTCCAAAGCATCGAATAATATCCTTACCAACTAGGACACCAAGCTATAAGAACATAATCCTAAAATTTCTCCTCCAAAGCTACTAGAAAATCACCTATGAAACAAGATATAATATGATTAGGATTGGAGGTTAAAAATCAAGAGGGAGATTATGGTAGAGAGGGTAAAAATAGAATTTACCGAAGTAAAATGGAACTTGAATTGTATGTAAGTGTAGAAATATGTGTGGTGAAGCTATGGCTAAATTTTGGTTTTTTGGACAAGGTTTAGGGTGAAAATAGGGGTATACGGCTAAAAAAGATGTTCCACTAGCTGGCGGTGCAAAAGTTGCACGATCGTGCATAATTAGGTCGAGAGAAAAAATTGTGCATGATCAGACAATGCAAGGATTGCACGGTTGTGTAGAAGGGGATTTAAGCGTTGCACGGCTGTACACCGGTTGAGCACACAACAATGCTGAAACAAACGAGAAGAAGGGAATGGAAGGGGAAGCTAAAACAGGGAAAGGAAGGGGAAGAAGAAGAAGAAGAAGAAGAAGAAGAAGAAGAAGAAGAAGAAGAAGAAGAAGAAGAAGAAGAAGAAGAAGAAGAAGAAGAAGAAGAAGAAGAAGAAAGGGAGAAGAAGGGAAGGAGAAGGGTGAGGGAACTTCAGTAATGGCTCTTTGGCACAAAATTTCAGTAGAGTGAGGCAAAACTAAAGAGAAGTAGGGAGAGTGTGAGGTATATATATATATACACACGTGCATGTGTGATATGTGGTATGATTCAAAGAAGGAAGAAAAAGAATAGGGGTGGCATGGGATGGGAAGGATGATGTTGGTGCAGCTGCAAGTTGATGATGATGGTGATGGTTGTAGAGGATGACTAGGGTAGGATAGTATCTGCAAGGTGAGGGTGGTGATGGTTGATGGAATTGTTACGTATGGTTGGAAAGGATAAGGAGGATGTAGGGAGATGGCGTGTGTGACAGGGGAAAGGTGCAGGTCTGTAGAGATGGGAGAAGGAAAACAAGAAGAAGAAGAGAGGTGATGGGTGATGGATGAGGGTGTAGAAAGGTGATGGGTGGTGGTGCAAGTGGATAGTGCAAGTGGGTGGTGCAAGTGGAGGTGCAAGAGTTGAAACAAAGGGGTTAGCGAGAGAAGGAGAAGAAGGAAATAAAAGAAAAGGAAAAAGGAAAAGAGAAAGGGTTGAGGGGATTAATTTAGGATGATGTTAGATTAGTTAAGGGTAATTAGGATTAGCGTAAATTTTAGCGGATATAATTACGGTTTATCAAAGTTAAGGTTTTTGGAATCGGATAAAATTTTTTGATTAAGGATAGGTTAAGGATAATAAAGGATTTATTGAGATTAGCATTAGATTAGGGCGCTAATGATGCGGGATTAGATTAAGAAAAATTTTGGGGTATTACATGAATATTCTTCTATAATCTAGGATCTTTATTTGGATGTCATAGGTTGCAAAACAATTCCAAAAATAAGTAGATGTTTCGATTTATGTAGACTAATTTTAGTGATTTTGGTAACTTGATATTGATTTAATCCAAGATCAAATCAATTCAATAAAGAAATCACTTATTTCTCTAAAGAATAATTTGCAACTCCTCAAGAAACTCACATTTGAAAAAGAAGAGAAAAAGAAGGGGCTTGAATTGCTCTCAAATTGTCAATTTCATCCATTAGTTATTCTCCTCAATCTACAACACCCTATATATTTACACACATGCAAGCCTTAATTTATTCCTCATTAATCAAGCCCATATAATCGGCCTAAATAACAAAGATTCACTATATGCATGTTTATATCATATATGTAGTGCTTATAATGATAAATTACAAACATTACAAAGTATAGAATAAAATAACAGAGGTAAAAAAATTCCTAAGTATATAACACATTGAATAATACCTCCAAGCTTTGTATCTTGTAGTCTTGTCTTTCATGCAACTTTGTTATTCTTATAATGCCATTGTCTTGTACATTAGATATATTTGATGGATTAATCTTCTTGCAAACATATATAATACCCTCAAAAGTTACTTAATAAAAGATTAGAATTATTAGGATATGTAAGAATAATTGGTACCATCTCTAAGTATGTTAATTATTACTTTTCATTATTAGAAGAGTAAGATTGAGATACTCATGCCTCAGAAACCCAGAGGCCTTGGTGGACTAGGTGTTAGGGACCCGATTCTTAAGAATTTTTCCCTGCTTTTCAAATGGAGGGGACATTATTGTACCTCTGAATGGGCTGGATGGAAATAGATCATTCAAGCAACTTATCATGGAACTCAGCTGAGCGAACTGAATATTCCAAAGGGGAACAGAGGCCACTTGTGGTGAAATCAGTGAGCAATGCAGAAAGATTATGATCATGGATTCGGGGATAAGGTTTGAATTAGGGGATGCGAGGAAGTTCAATTTTTGGCACAATGATTGGACAGGCCAAGGTATATTAAGAAGCTATTTTCCCAGGTTGTTCTCTATATCGTGTCAGGACAATGATAGAATTGCAAGTATGTGTAAGTGGGATGGCGCTTGCTGGCATTGGAACTTAATAAGGAGACGATTTTTTTTCACGGCAATAGGATCAGGCTCGACAGTTGCATGACCTAATTAGTCAGTTGCTGTCAAGTGTGGGCAAAGAAGAAAAGAGTTGTTTAGAGCCAGGACGCAAGTGGGTGTGTTTTCAGTGAAGTTGTTTTGTGAGGTTGCATATTGGGAGGGTTAGGAAGGGCAGACCAGGCCAACTAGTGCTAGAATATGGATGGGTATTGCACCATCGGGACTAGAGCTCATCATGTGGTTTGGGGTTTAGCAGAGATTAAACACAAAAAGTAGGCCGACACATTTTACTTCTATTGGATCGGTCGGTTACAGCATGCCCTTTCTGTCAAGGGGATCAGGAGGCTATCAACCATCTGTTGTTACATTTCCGTGAAATTAGTTAATGCTGGATATAGGTTCTGTAGGTGCTTGGGGTATAACTAGGTGATGTCGATTAATGAAAAGAAAGATTTTGGTGATAGCTTTTAATGGTATTTTTTGCTCTGCCTGGGAGTTCCGAAATCAGATAGTCTTTGATGGTGTAGAGGTAAGCTCAAACTAGATGCTCATGTTGATTAAAGACAGGGTGGGTTTCCGGATAAAGGAGGGTGAAAAGGAGTTTAACTACTAGATCAATGGCATCATTTACCATGTCAATTAGGTCTGTCTATGATGGTGTGAGTTTTCTGAGTTTGGAAGGGTTCGTCCGTTTTTTGTTGCTTCTCAGATCTTCATCTCTTGCCAGGTAGCTGGGGTTGAGTGGGATGGGATTTTTCATTGGTTGTTGGTTTGCTACTGGATGAGTGGTGGGCAGAAGAAGAGGTGGGAGGAAGCTCTCTCTAATGCATTTGCATGATATGGGCACCCTTTGCTTGTGTCTTTTTGATTTAGACCCCAGTGAATGATCAAAATTTTTTAGCAGTTTTGACACGAAAACAAGAAGTCTGCATATAATCAAGCATCACATGCTGCAGCAGGCAGATCTCCAAAAAGCGATGATCATATTAATTAATGTTCTATAAACTTAAGGACCCCGGACAGCTGGTTCTTAATTACAAAACACGCATACATATATATTACTCGGAGACAGGGGCAGGAGAGACTTGGGAGTCCTGGAAAGCCCAAATGTCCGGAATGCAATTAATTACACCACTCGTAATAGTACCAGCGCTGTGGCTGTGACTATTCAAGACATCACTTGTGGGATTTGGCCCCGGAAAATAGATCCCTGCAGCAAAACTTGTGACATCGTCACAGGGGAACGACAGTGTCCGCTGCAGGTTTGTTGCTCCCCGATGCAGGTTCTGATGATGTTGATGATGATGATGATGAGTAGTAGTAGCAGTATTAGTAGTTGCATTAAGGAGCTGGGATGATGAGTTCAGTTGGTTTTGGATGAGATGGTTTAAGCTGCATGACAGTGAACCTCGAGCCACCATATCTTCTGCTAATTTAACCTGTAAAATATTCAAAAATACCAATTGTATATACGCGTGAGTAATCTGTGTTGCAACGCTTTAGTGCTTTCTAGAGTTCAAAACAAGAATCAACATCTACATATTAGTTATAAGGAATGAGCGGGGAACGAGATTCTAGTACGTACTTTGGCTCTCAAAGCCTCAACGTCCGATTTCAGCACTCGGTGATTTGTTGAAGCATCTCGGAGTTGTTGAGTGGCCTCAGTGAGCTGCTGGTAAAGGGTGACGTTTTCTCCACTCAGTCGATCAACCTGAAATAAATATGCATTCATTTTATTTATTTATTTATGGCACGACAAATCTATCAGTCCAGCTGGGACAAGGATATCGATCGATCACAGCAGCGACAATAACCACTGTCCCGCCATGCAAGGTAACAACAAGTACCTGCACTTCGAGATCTGCCACATGAGCCTGCTTTCTTTTTCTTGACCTCTTAGCTGACTCTCGGTTTGAGACCTTCCTGCATACCACCACCACAAATAATTAAAGAATGCACGAGATCTGGAATAAGCTTCGGTTTTTCAATTTTTAATCGTCTAATACATACTCTTGCCTTGTTGTCAATTAGTATGGCTTAATTCATTCAAAAAAAAAAAAACAAAATCGTTCGTCAATGCATGGGTGCACGCAGGCCGACCTTCTCATCCTCCTTGGATCAGCAGCAGGATCAAGGCTTTCTTCACAAGAACAGGCTTCTTTTTCTGCATCACAATCATCATCTGATTCATGATCCCTAGAGGAATTAGATCCACTGGTTGCTCCCCTACCTTGAGTATCACTGCGTTCTCTCTTTCGAAGTGAAGTCGGAGTATCAACTGATGATCAAATTCATTTATTTAATTCAATAAAGTACCAAACATATATATATATATATTAGTTAATTTCAAAAATAAAATAAAAAAAATCATATAATGTTGATTAGGGAAATATATTGATCCATCTAGATGTGAAACGCCTGTCTCTCTCTTTTTAAGTACCACGCATACCACCTATGGAAGACTGGGAATCAATAGCTGGTGTGACACAAATTTCTTTTGGGGTGAGGTTTTCATGAGACCATAAAGGGGAATCTGCTGCAGTCAGTCCCCCGGACGAAAATCCATCCATCATGTCCTGCATATCATGAAGCATATATCCAGTTAATAACGTCTTTTGTCCGTAGATCCACTTGAAGCTCTCAAACACATACGTAGAACTACGACTTACATATTAGACATGAAAAATAGAAACCTGCCCTATTGAAGACCATCCACTTATCGATTTTGTAGCAGTAATCAACCCATGTATGGACTTAATTATCAAAAATAATAATCTATGATCATTAATTTTTTTTTATAAATATTTTAATCTAAAAAATATCTCAAAAAACAATTATTTTTTATAGATAGTTACAAACAAACTATATTATTCAATATTAAAACAATTCCTCTGTTCAAACAATTAGAAACTTATTCATTTTGGAATCTAATTCTTAACGATCACTGGCTTTAACTTTCTTTCACTTTTTCGAAGTAGCACTTTGTTGTTCATACACATGCATATATATATATTGAGAAATACCTAAGACCACCCTTATTCGGATGGCAGCGGGGTGGGTAAGTGACCCTATCTCGTTACCTAAAAAAATAATCCATTTTTTTCCACTAAAAATTTCCGTTCTATCTTGGTAGGTTTAAATCCTCCTACTTGACTTGATCCATGATATGTAAGGACCCAAAAAATAATGATGATAATAGTGTAATGATATACATTAATAATAATAACCGATTAGTACATGTACATTGAGTAGAAAAAAAAATGGTAATGGAGTTTTGAACTAATTGTCTTTTCATATTTTCCTACATTAGATTCATTTAATACAACAACAACAATAAAGTAATGAAAGAATTCACTATGGTATTAAATATTGGTAATTATTTGCCTCCTTTATTGATAATAAGTTATTGGATAGTTACAGATAAACTATGTTCTTTTATAATTTCCATCTGTAGATTAACTTGTGGTTTACCAGTCTAGTATTTATTCAAAGGTAAATAACGGGTCTTGGACTTTTTATATGTCTGTCCAATCAATAGTGTTGCTTTTATCTGTAAATTATCAAGATTTAAGCCATCGAAGCTTCATTATCTTTTCACTCGGTTTCATTACTTTACCTCTTCTCAACTTTTCTCTTCCTCTGCCTAAGTCAGACACTCGATGCCTACTTTTCTTTCTTCATCCTCCCTGCTACAACTTTTTTTGATACTATATATTCAATTTGCACATTTCTCTCTTTGTTATTGATCCATTTTTATTTATTCATTACTGTTAAATGTCATTGGATGATTTATCATTTCTCAACCGTTACAAATGTTATGGGACCCAGGGGGTACGAGGAATCTATAAAGAATGATTTGGTGTAAGAGATCAAATATAACCGCATAATCAGGCTCCAAAGCTACTTGATCTACCGAATTCTTCAAATCAGTTAATAAAATTAAGCATTAAGTAAAACACTAAGAAATCCTACCATTTCCTCAAAACTAAATCCTAGGGTCTTCAACTGTGCCGGAAATGGGCCGTGTAACAAATCTGAACCCGGAAAAGATGGTAGACATAAATATATTATTGTGTATATAAAAAGAAAAATAAAGGAAATGTTACATGTTCCCACAATCAAATCGCTACACACAATTTTCACAAAAAAAAAAATGAATGAATAAAATAAAATATCTATTAGTATATTTTTTTTATTGTTCAATCAATTAGTCAATCACTCTTCACTCTTGTTCATCAGCATTAGTACGACTCACATAGTTACAAATAATAACCAATTATTATAAGGGTATATATATAGTATCAAAAGATGGGGATCTCTATTATCTAAAATTTCAATTTCAACTAGTAAGTCATGACTTTATCGGTCTGCTAGATCCGATCATTAGTTGGACCAGGGCTGGAGTAGGCCTTGGCTGAACCTAAGTTAGTTTGGGTCATTTGTTCCTGGTTTTAATCGAGCTTGGGTTAATATTGGATTGAGTCGGATCAATCCATGAGCCCTTAAATTTTTATATTTCATATATAATTATCTCTCAATACACTAATGTTAATATCTTTTATAAGAAAAAAGTATATAAATAATTATTAATGTTGCAGAAAAATGACACAATTTTTTTTTTAAAAAACATTATTTTGAAAGTAATTTTCAAATATAAATTATCATAAGAAGAATAAATAGTGTGAAATAAAATTTATTATATTTTTATCAATAGATAATTTAATAATAAATTTAAAAAAATAGATCTATAAATATTTATAAATACCCATACACTTTTTAAGTTAAGAGGACGTAAATTTAATTGGATGAAAAAAAAAGGTCAACCCAAACTCATATGTTGTCTAAGCTAGATTTTACTGACTTTTTGACCGATTCTAATTAGATGCGCCCGACTGACCTTCTATTTACGATCCAGTAATCATCTTATGTTTCTTAATAATACTTAAGTTCACTGTTACTATTTCACTTGAAGTTGACGGAAACCAAAATGAAAAAAACAAAAAACAGCCTGATTCATGGGATGCTCGCGCGTGAATGACGTAATTTCTAATTTAAAATATATAAGGGGAAAACCACATCATCCATTACTTCCGACCCTTGCCGACTTTAAAATACTCTTTTTTCACGCAGATTTTTTTTTTTTTTTTTGGATAGTTGCGGCTGATCGTTGAGTGTTGACCGTAAAACTTATTACGAAAATAAACTTATACGATTTTTTAATAAACATAGTCGAACGGCTGTTCATGGGGACAAAAAGATCTATCAAATCAACCCTACTCGTCGCTTAAAAATTATTGCCGCAAACCATATAACTTCAAGCAGAAGAAAGCTAATACGACATATAAATAATAAAAAAGTAAAAAATCATCGACTCCTTAACCAAACTATTTACAACTTCTTTAAAACCATATATATTTTCTCTTTTTCATCCTGCAGGGAGAGCTCCTGAGAACACAAGTATAACCACTATATAAATGAATATGGTCCTGATCGGACAATACCTGATCAATAATCACCTTTTTCCGGTTTCCATCAATCAGATTAAATTCACGTAAAGAAACATACGACTAAAAAAATGGAAATATACGTACACAGGGAAAGTAGTGAACCGAATCATCTACATAGATTACAAAGAAAAAGAAGAAAAAAAAACGAAGAGCTATTGAGAGAGTCCATAAAACTTTGACAGAGCCTACCTCGGATATCAATCAAGAAAATATTTTACTAAGAGAATCACATACCTGATTTCCGAAACCAAAGCCGATATTTCCGCCACCTATGTTATCACCAACGCCGCCAAATATTCCATCGGCAACACCGGGGATACACCTATTAGTACCATCCTGTCTGCCCCCGATCCTACGATCCTGTTTTTCTATGGCAGCCCGATGACCGCCGTCGTAATTTGATGGATCAAAACCAACGGCGGTCGTCCGTCTTAGAACCTCTTCTAGAGCTAGTTCCGACTGACTACGTTTCATAGTTAATCTGACTCAAGTGATAGCCTCTGATGACGACCGTAATTCATCAATTACTTCGCAACGAAGGAGGAGCTAGCTCATTTAGAGAGGGGGGGGGAAGAGGGGGGAAGAAAAGGGAGTTGAAGTGGGGTGGTGAGTTGGTTGATATAGTAGAGAAAAGGCAAGTTAACAGAGAAAAAAAAAAAGAAAAGAAAGCATAAAGCAAGGGCGGACGAATGAGAAAATGAAAAGCAAGAGAGGGAAACAAAAGCATCGACGTGGAAGCGAGCTTGGTGGCGCCCACATGCTTTCGTCGTTTTCTGGTCTCATTGCCTTCCTTTCTTCTGCTAGTTATTTTTCCTTTTCAGGCTTTCGTAATTTACAATTATAACCTCCACTGACCTGCCATTTTCGTCGGTTCTAATCGCCCGTGGCGGAGATTCATTTCTTCGCATTAACTTTGGTCCCCGCCCAACACTCGCTTTTCTTCGTCGAATAGAACGGCAGTATGGTCGGTGAACTGAATACGGTACGTAAAAATAACTTCTTTTCTTCATAAAAAGTTTTAAAATAATACAATTTTAAAGTGTCTACCTAGTATAAAAAAAATAATAAATAAAAACACACTGCCAACGTACCTCACCTTCCTTATTTTTTCACTTCTCAGTTCTCAGACTTTTCCTTTGTCTATCTCAAGACCTCTCATCCCGGCCTAGCTATGTCTATCGCCAATTTTGAGATTCCATCCTCCCTCATCTCCATTCGTCGTCATCTGTGTGTTCAGAATTTTATTCTCGTCAATCTATGCTGGAGACCAACGAAATTGATTTTGCTAGAAGGGCAAGGTCAAAGGGCGAGGTTGAACAAAATTAATATAGGTCCGTCACTGCATTACCACTCTGTTATGGTGCTAAAGATCAGCCAAGTGTCAAGTTTGAAGGTCAACAGTTGTTGGGCCTACAGATCGATAAGAAAGATTATTTCCTAACTACGATTGTTTGATTTGTTTAATTTTGTCTTGTTGCTTTAATGTATTACAATAAAATTTTGTGTTGCTATTGTGGATTGAAACTCTAGTTGGTTTGTATTGTGCCTGTTGAAAATGTCGTTGGTTTGTGCCATTTGTGTTGTGACAGACTGACAGGCAGCCTGATGTTGTGGTATGCCTAATCTAATATTGTATGGTTTGTATTGTGATTTATTAAATCTGTATTCAGTTTCGGCAGTTTGTATATTAGTTGATAGAAAGTCTGTTTGGTTCTTGTTATGGCTAATAGAAGCTCGTTCAGTTTGTGCGGTTTGTATGGTTTATGTTATGCCTATTTAAATGTTTTATGGTTTGTGTTGTGATTGATTATATCTGTATTCAGTTTATGCGGTTTACATATTAGTTGATAGAAGCTCTATTCGGATCTTGTTATGGCTTACTAAAGCTCGTTCAATTTGTACGTGATGTGGTTTTTATCAAAGTAATGGAAGGTTGGATCGAAATTTGTAGTAGAAGTTGTCACCCACGATCTAATGCAAAAGAAATGAAGTGATTTGGTGGATTATGGACAAAGAAATTGAAGATACGCGTTGAAGGTACTCGACATATTTGTATAACCTTCAAATATGTTGAAATTTAAGATAGTTTTTTAGGAAGGATTATCCCAGATCTTCCTGGCTCAATGTAAACCTAAAAGGGAGGATTAGACTTTAGCTATCTTGCTCAAAGTTTGATCTAAATTTTCATTCAATAATCTCTATACAATGTGGTGCACAAAAGGATATATATAGGAAAGAATAAGCTCGGTGGTGAGCTTCCTTAACCAGCCGAGTTTACCCACCTAATCCAGCCCATTAATTATGGTAGAATTAAGCCCATATTAACCTTAATCCACAGCATAATATTATTGGTTAAATGATATTAAGGATTAATATTACAAAGCTATACAATAGACTAAGATACATATATGAAATTATAGCCATACCCTAACTTACATAAAATATACTTAGGGTTAAGGTTTTACAACAAGTTTATACAAATAATGAATATCATTACTAATCTCTTGTTGTAAGGTATCATCTCATGTATGTCATAGCCTTGCATGCCTTGTAATACTTGTACACATCAATGTGTATGATCATCTTCTTGCAAATATATAACATACCTACAATAATAACTTGAATGGTTTTTAATGTCAAGCATATTAGAATTATCAAGAATGTTTAACATGATATGTTCCAACATTAAGAAAGCTAAATCATCTTCTTTACCTTGAGGATTAGAATGAATATGACAATCATTATATTCAATGTATGATCCTGCATCATACTCCCCAAGTTGAGAAGAATTTGCCCTAAAATTTTCATTAGAATAATAAGGAGACACATCACCAACATTAAAATTTCTTGAAATTCCGCCATAAGAATCTGGAAGTTCAAGTTGATAAGAATTATATCCAAACTTCCTAAGTATTTTAAATGGACCATCGGCTCTTGGCATTAGTTTGTTTTTACGTAAATTAGGAAATCTCTCTCTACGTAAATGTAACAAAACTAAGTCACCAGGAGAAAACACATAAGAGTTTCTATGCTTATTTGCTTGAGCTTTATACTTGGCATTTGATTTTTCGATATTATTTCTTATTTTCTCATGAAGTTGTTAAAAAAATTTATTCTCTCTTTAGCCTCATAGTTTTACAATTCACCTTTTTTCAACGGAATCATGTTAATAGGCATGTGAGGATTCACACCATACACACTAAGCATATGCCATAAAGTTTTCCAAAAATAATTCATAAACTTAACATAAGCAGTATTTGAAATAATTATACAAAAATTCATATTTTCTTTCACAAATCCTTAATCCATAAGTTCTTGTATTTGTTTTTGAAATTCCTTAGCTTCTTCTGGTTTACATCTATAAGCCAGTTTATTAGGAATAGGCATACTAGGAACAAGATCAATAGCATGTTCTATACCTCTTTTAGGTGGTAATCCAGGAAGTAATTCATCAGGAAATACATCATTATACTCATCAATCAACTTAATCAAATTAAGATTTTTAAGTTGTTGTTTTTCAGGTTTAGAATCTTTAGAAACTAGAGCATAACAAATTCCTTCTTCTTTTATACATTTCTCCATAGCCTTTTCATGTAAAAATAATCTTTTTTTTTATCATCTCTCAAGGGCATATGATCATATAAATAAGGTTTGAGCCTATACAATTGTTTTTCCTTTTTCACCACATATTCATTAGTTACCCCATCATGAGTTGCTTTTCTATCAAATTGCCATGGTCTACCCAAAAGTAAGCCACAAGCATCCATAGGTAAAACATCACATAGAACTTCATGATGATAGTCTCTAATAGAAAATGTGATTAAAGCTCTTTTGTTTACTTTAGCTCCTTTATCCTTGTTTAACCATTGTAAATAATAGGTTTTAGGATGATTAGTAGTTTCCAAACCAAGTTTCTTAACCATAGCCTCAATAACAACATTAGTACATGAACCACTATCAATTATGAGTTTACAAACTGTATCACCTATTTTACAATTAGTTTTAAAAATCTTTTCTCTTTGAGTAGGTGTAATACTAGCTAGGTTGTATTTGCAAGACTCTTTGAATTACAAAGTAGGGGTCTCCTTCTTCTTCCATAGTTAATATTTCATTAGGAGATTCAACTTCTAATTCATCATCATCACTACATGGTTCCATGTTTTCTATTTCATGTAAGGTTAAGGTTCTTTGGTTAGGACAATCTCTAGAAAAATGTTCATATCCTTTACATTTAAAACATTGTTTATTAGCCATTTCAACCACCTTATTTTTACCTTTATCATCTTTGTTATTCTTTTATCATATGAAAATGTTGATTTAGGTGTAAAGGTGTTAGAATAGGGTTTAGTCAAAGTAGAAGCGTTAGACTTAACATAAGCTTTTGTTGTCTTGTTTTGTCTTTCAATTTTCATAGCCAATTTTATCAAGTCATCAAGTGAGTCATAAGAGCACATATCAACCTTGTCTCTTATTAAATTATTCAAGCCACCTAAGAATCTAGCACATTTTTGTTCTTTTCTTTCATGAACATCACAAATAAGGGCTAGTCTTTCAAACTCTCTAGTGTATTCTTCTACACTAAATAAGCCTTGCCTTAGAGTAGTCATTTTAAAATACATGTCTTGTTCATACTCTCTAGGCACAAATTTCTTTCTTAAGTGCTTTTTAATTTTTTCCCAAGATTTGATTTTAGACTTCTCTTATCTTTCTCTAGTTCATTTTAAGTTATCATACCAAATCCGAGCAAACTTTTTGAACTTTAGAGTTGCTAATTTGTACTTTCTATCATCATCATATTCTCTAAACTCAAAAATATCCTCAATCTCATGCAACCACTCAAAAAATGACTCCACATTCAAATCACCATAAAATTCAGGAAGTTCAAGTTTAATACCTTGATCCTCATGGTGTGGATTTCTTACATGGAATGTAGGTGCTCTTCTTTGGTTGCTTGAGCCAAAAGAATTTGTCTCCTCTTCTCCATCTTCATGATGAGAAATATTGAAATGTCCACGTCCATTCTTGGCATGGTAAATTGGCTTCATTCTCCCTTCCACACTATCATGTGTGGTTTCCATTCAAGGTTGCCATGGTTTACACTTCTCTTAGTCGGCCAACTTTGCTTCTACACTTTGGAGTTGATGTTGTAGTGCGTTTTGAGTCTGTAGTTGGGCATCCATGCATGTGGTGAGGCTTTTTATGGACTCAACCAGGGCACACACCTCTTCACTAGCCATGATGAAGGTTGAAACACAACCTTTCTTGATGCACACAATATATCTTCCACAAATGTAGGTGCTGGATTTGTTTTGCCTACAACCAAACAAAGCACAAACCAATTTCTAATTCTAAAGGAAATATCAAACACTACCTGCAGTCTTTACCTAGGCACAAAGGAGATATTTTATCCCCAAGAATAGGTACTGCACGCAGGTACACACAAACAATGAAAGATTAGTAATAATAGGTGTGAAAATAATTCACATAAAATCATAGAACATGTTTCTGTGTTGTCAATAAAAGCTTGTCTTCCAGTGGGATTTTCATGTTGAAGTATTCATAGAAAATTTATAGGATATCCATAGGTAGGTGATGAACTAATTTCTTGAGAGAAATTGATGAGAAATGAATTGAATATTATGCCTGCAAGTTCCAGGTCAATCTCGGGCTTCACATAAAATCATAGAACATGTTTCCATATTTTCAACAAACACTTGTCTTCCAGTGGGATATTCGTGTTGAAATCTTCATAGGTAATGTATAGGAGATCAGAGGTAGATGATAGACTAATTTCTTGAGAGAAATTTATGGGAAATGAATCGAATACAGGGCCTGCAAGTTTCAGGTCTGTTTCAGGCGATTGAGAACTATCCAGGAATGTCGAACACTTTGAGGCTTCTTTGCTTTCTTGCACGAATAGAAATTGGAGGGGGTTGTTTTAAATTTGATCACACACTAATAGAGAGTAGAATAAAATAGAAATAAAGTGCTGGAAACACACACACAATCGTTGCAAACAGACGAACCAAACTGGTGCGGCTGAAATTTGAACTCTGTTGGTATTTTATGTGGAAAGTTGAGCAAAAATGCAACAAGATTCTTACAAGATTGCAAGAAATTCAAGCAAGAAATTCAATAAAAGTTAAATAAGTTCATCAAGAATCAAGAATTAAAATAAATGGTGGAGTAGCCGTGGAGTTCTTGGTGAAAGAACACAACACGATTTCATGTCGGCAGAAATCACTAGTTGTATAAGCTTCAAACAAATGAAGCTTTGATACCAAAAATGATGTGGTTTTTATCAAAGTAACAGAAGGTTGGATCAAAATTTTTAGTATAATCTATCACCCATGATCTAATGCAAAATAAATGAAGTGATTTGGTGGATTATGGACAAAGAAATTGAAGATACATGTTGAAGGTACTCGACAAATTTGTATAACCTTCAAATATGTCGAGATTTAAGATAGTTTTTGAGGAAGGATTATCCCAGATCTTACTTGCTCAATGTAGACCCAAAAGGGAGGATTAAAATTTAGCTATCTTGCTCAAAGTTTGATCTAAATTTTCATTCAATAATCTTTATACAATGTGGCGCACAAAAGGTTATATATAGGAAAGAATAAGCTCGGTGGTGAGCTTCTTTAACCAGCCGAGTTTACCCACCTAATCTAGCCCATTAATCATGGTTGAATTAAGTCCATATTAACCTTAATCTAGAGCATAATATCATTGGTTAAATGATCTTAAGGATTAATATTACAAAGCTATACAATAGACTAAGATACATACATGAAATTGTAGCCATACCCTAACTTACATAAAATATACTTAGGGTTAAGGTTTACAACAATTTTATACAAATAATGAATATCATCACTAATCTCTTGTTCTAAGGTATCATCCCATGTATTTCATAGCCTTGCATGCCTTGGAATACTTGTACACATCAATGTGTATGAACATCATCTTCTTGCAAATATGTAACATACCTACAAGAATAACTTGAATGGTTTTTAATGTCAAGCATATTAGAATTATCAAGAATATTTAACATGATAGGTTCCAACATTAAGAAAGCTAAATCATCTTCTTTACTTTGAGTATTAGAATGAATATGACAATCATTATATTCAATGTATGCTCCTGCATCAGTGCGGTTTGTATAGTTTGTGTTATGCCTAATTAAATGTTTTATGGTTTGTGCTGTAATTGATTAAATCTGTATTCGGTTTCTACAGTTTGCCTATTAGTTGATAGAAGTTTTATTCGGTTCTTGTTATGGCTGATTGAAGCTCATATGATCTATGTGGTTTGTATGGTTTGTGTTGTGCGTAATTGAATGTTGTACGGTTTTATGTTGTGATTGATTGAATCTGTATTTAGTTTCTGTAGTTTGTGTACTAGTTGATAGAAGCTCTGTCCAGTTCTTATTGTGGCTAATTGAATCTTGTTCAGTTGTGTGGTTTGTGTCATGGTTGAAGCTTATTAAGGATTCTGGTAGTAGTAATAATAATATGGGTTCTACGAGTGCTAATGTATCTTCTACGGATGTAAATAATAATCCTCTTTCAAATTATATTAAAAAAGGAGAGAAAACTAGTGGATGAAGAACTATTTATTAGACTTGTAAAGTTTGTAATTAAACAAAGCAAATAAGTTATACAAGGGTGAGAACTCATTTGTTGAATATTCCTAACAAAGGTATTGCAACTTGTAAGAAATTAAGGGTGGAAGAAAAGATTGAGATGGTAAATTTAGTAAAAGAATCTTGAAAAGAGTTGAAGAGATGCTACCAAAGAATGTGCTTGTACCTAATTCAAGCATGTCTAAATCAAGAATGGATATTTATTTATTGAATAAAATACAAGTGAGTGAGATGAATCGTATATAGAAAGCTTTTAGCAATTAGATGCACTCTTTATTAGATGCATTGATTGATCAAATGTTTTGCACATGTGGTGTTCCTTTTAATTTGGAAAGAAATACCTCTTTTTATGGATGCTTTTGCTTTGTAGCTAGTCACAATTTACCTAGTTATGGTCTACTAGGTTATAATTCTTTGAGGACACTACTACTTTAACAAAAAAACAAATCGAACATAGAAAGATTATTGGAACCAATCAAGAAGACATGAAGGGAAAAGAGTGTTACGATTATATCTAATGGTTGGAATGACGCATAAAGAAGTCCATTAATAAATTTTATTTCAATATGTGGTGTAGGTCCTATGTTTTTAAAGTCAGTTAATGCTTTGGGTGAGATCAAAGATAAACACTTTATTTCTAAACTGTTGAAAAAAGTCATGATGAGGTGGGTTATCAGAATGTTATATAAGTTATCACTAATAAAGCCTCAAATTGTAAAGTGGTTAGTGAGATCATTAAAAAAATGTATCCTCATATTTATTGAGCTCCATGAGTTTTTTATACACTTAAAATTACTTGTTGAATTCATAGGTCAATCAACCTTTGTTATGATGATAACAAACTCAATTATGAATTCGACTTATCTTGTTAAGTGTGTATGTGTATCATAGAAAAAAGAAAAGTATTCAACACTTATCTATGTCAAGGTGTCCTAAGGAGATCAAGTTCACAAATCACATCCCAAGCACAAGCCAAAGATAAAAAAAAAGGATGAAAAAAATAAGACTCTATCTTCAAGTACTTCAATTTCATGTGTGTAATACACAAACTATGAAGGGATAAATAAGTGTACTCAAGATACCAAGATTCAAGCTTAAAAAATTATGTTACAGTCTTAGGTTTTATGTACATATGATTTACATATTGAGCACTTATATTTTTCAATCATTTGATATTTATAATCCTATTTAAAAATGATTTTTAAAGATCTTAAAGTGATTTCATTCATCAAAAATATTTCCAAGTATTTGTGCAAAATGTTGTCTTAAATTGATTTTATTTTAAGTAGTTTTGCATATGATCTAACTTGTAGTTTTGAGCTTTGTAGATCAAGTTATGGTCTTTTTCATAAAGATGCACAATGCCAAAAGCTATTCCACCGATAGACTGGTTTGTCAAAATCTGTCAACTATTTTGAGCATTTCTAAGATTTTCTATTCGTTGTAATTCAACCGTTAGAGTAATTTTTGTACCCAATAGCTAGTTCCAATTTTTTTTCATCTTTTATCTCTATAAATAAGAGTTGTTAGATTTTAATAAACATCAATCAAGCTAGCATAACTCTTCTAAAATCATAATTTTTATATCTTACAAAGAATCAAAGAGAGTTTTAATTTTACACTTTTAAAGCCAAATCAAAATTCTCTAATGCTAAATTTAATCTTCATATTTAGGTAAAGTGTTCATACACTTTTAATTATTATTTCTCTAGCAAGATAAAAATATTCACCGGTGATTATCTAACTTTTATATGCTATCTAGTGAAGATTCTTATTGTATTCATTCAGACTCATCATCTCAAATGCAAGTAAAGAGTGATGTGTTGTTTAGCATTCCTATGAAAGATTATTGAGATTATAGGCTCATAAACCAAAAGAGGAGTAATTATCATCAAACAAACATTATAAATAAAGAGAGATTCAAATCCAAAAGGCAAAATCTTTTGGTAGTAGATGTAGAGAAACTTTGTAGAGTTTCTTAAACCACTATAAATCACATGCTTATTGTTTTCTATCCTTCTACTTATTTCTCATACTATTTTAATTTGGCATTATCATTACAAAATACTCTATTCACTCCATCTAAATTATCTATACGGTCTTTCAATTGGTATCAGAGCTTGGGGCTTTATCAAGTTGATCTAGCAATCAAAAGATGAAGACCGTCAAGTATAGATAACTTCATGGGTAAAGACGTAACACATTCAAAATCTACGTTTTTCATTTGGAAATAATATATGCTTTGAAAAATGGTGATGAGAAGCTTCTTCAACACACAAAATCAAGACATGTGGTTCATAATTCAACACAGTCCAACCAATATTCAAAAATCTACCATCAATGGATTAATTAATAAATCGGTTAAAAAATGGAAGGATCTCGACAAATAAAGGGCCACCTTAAATAACAATGCTATCTTGATGCTCCATTGTGGCCTTGGAGAAAATGTATTTAATCACATTCTAGAATGCACCACTACTAAAGAATTTTGGTTAATTTTTAATATCACTTATGGTGGTAACAAGGAAGAAGAAATTATGCATCATTGTTTCATCTCTATAAATGATGGCATTTCAAATAAAAAAATTCTATAATTAATTCATATAATATTGATGATCATTGATTAAATCATTTTGTAATTATAGATCGTTAAAGTTATGACTTAAATGGAATATGTTACCACTCACTCTTAAAGCATGTAAAATTGAAGGATGAAAATGAATAGTTTGCATCTATGGTTAAAATCTTAAAAATTGAATTGGATGCAAAACTTCAAATGACTGGAATTCAATCTTTAATAAACTGTGAAAATCATAGAAACAACCACCATTAATACAAAATAAGACTTTATTTCCTTTTTTTTTTATAAATGATTTTGATTCTAAAGAATTTTATTTTTATTGACAATCTATTAAGGACTAACCCCTGTGGCCTTAAAAAAGATATGGGTACAAAAACATTTTTTTTTGAAAATTTATTATAGGGGAGAAAAAAAGAGGAGGAAGAGCTTGAAGAATCAAATAAAAATTACAACATCAAAGCCTCTTCTACCTCTTCATAAAAGAAAGAGAAATACATGTGAATTTTTCTAACTCCAAGTTAGTATTCTCTTGTTTTGTATTATAATATCTTATTTGAGTTATTGAATAAGTAAATGGAAAACATATTGCTAACTAGTCTTAGCTAAACTTGACTTACTAAAATTAAACATTATTCAACCTTTTTAATGTCATTGTTTGATGCATGAAAGTGATGTTAAAATTATGTTTTGATAGACTAGATAAATGATGATTTGATTATGAATTAGCCTACATGATTTGTGCTTAAACTAAGTTTATAATGCATGCTTAAATTAATGAATTTATTATCTTTTATGCTCATAATATGTAAGACCCCCAAAATCACCATTGAAAAATTATATTCTAGACATAAAAACATACACTAAAAGAGGGGGTGTTACCGTCGTAATTGGTATAAGGCTCCAAGCCATCCTTGTATCAATTATAAGGCAAAGTAGAAATAGGTGCAATGATGATAAACATAACAAGGAATGAATTTCATAAAAAAAAAAAGAGATTAAGTGCTTGTTACTAAGAAAATACTGAAATACATAAACATTGTTCCACTGAAATAAAACATTTAAAATAAAAATCTAAAATAGGTAATAGCCGGATGCCATGCTCTGTGGGCCCTACCCCCGAATTACTATAGCATCACTCTACCCTGATCATATCATCGTAGGTAGTAAAGTTATATAAGGCATCCTCATTCACTAGCACAGACTCAGGAGGGGATACTACTTTTAGGAAGAAGTAGCACCCATAAAAAAGTGATCAGTATGCTATGTACTGCGTAAGGTAACAATATAGTAAAGAAGAAATAAGTTAATCAATGATACTACAATAAGATATAAGGGACATAAGTAGGTTATATTAGTTCGTTCATTACTATTTGGACTCAAGACATTAGTGTAATAATTAGTCATCTCTCGTATTATATCCACGTGGGTTTAGGAACCCTACTATTTTTGCTAGTGGACCGATAAATATAATATAACCTAGAGTAGAATGCTTTTGACCACTATTCCCACTGATGGACCAGTAAACACAATACAACCTAGGGTAACAAGATCTTGACCACTATTATCACCGGTAGACCATTATATAAATTTAAGGTACAACCGGTCCTGACCCTCATGGTATTCCGCTGTAAGTAATTAGTATATTTTCATATGTTATTATTGTCTAAGGGTTTCATTACTTGACCTCGGGACTCCCATTGCATTCACTGATGGATCGGTAAATATGATACAAACCTAGGACAATATGCTCCTAGCCACTATTCTCATCAGTGGACCAATATGTATAATACAACACAAGGCAGCACGCTCCTAGCTACTATTATCACCGGTTGACCAGTATATATAATACAACCCAGGATAGGATGCTCCTTTCCACTATTCTTATGAGTGGATCGATAAATAAATATTAGGTACAGTCATGATTAGTGTCTTGTTTGTGTTTTATTTGTTTAGATAACACACACAACCATGCATGACCCATGTATAACTCTTGGCCTACTACCACCCTAGGCCAACCCTAGCCCTTTGTAAACCCTAATTTCCTAATTCCAAGATATCCTCACCCCTAATGATCCTTGAATCCCAAATTTATCAAACAACCCAAACCTCTCATTAGAAACCCCATTCATGAATGGATTATAACCCATTTCCCTTGTTTCTCACACATGATTAATAACTGGCCCTTATGATCACTACAAAATAATTCACTTATACCAACATGGCATTATCTGTTGGCAAAAGCCATTTTTCTATGGGCAAAAGTTTTACCAAATTTTTTTTCTATGACAAAACTGTGGTTAAAAACTCTATGCTTAAAAGTTTTACCTACAGATATGTATGATATATTGGGAAGAATTGATAATGTCCATAGATATTTATCTATTGGCAAAATTTATACCCAAGATTATATCTGTAAGTAAAAGTCTTAACCACAAAATGATATCTATGACTAAAACCATTGTCCACAAAACAATATCTGTGAGTAAAAGTATTACACACAAAATGATATTTGTGACTAAAAGTATTATCCATAAAATTATATATGTTTCTAAAACTATTACCAACAAATATATATTATTGGTTATACATATTTTAACCTATATATATATTATCTATTAGTAAAACGATAATGATGTCCATAATACCTGTTGTTGTAATATTTACCTGTAATAATAACTTATCCTTATATCCAATTAAGTACACCATACATAATCATCAATGTTTAGTTTATTTTTCAAAGTGATAATATAGTCTTTTAGGTACAATACTATAAATACAACTTGTAACATACGCTAACATACAAGGCATGTTCATTAACATATCAAACACCATCCTCTTCATTTTTATCCTATTCAGCACCTCCAACGACTTTAACGTCTTCAACATTCTCTTTGATAATCATCAAGATGTATTCCCTAAGAAAATATGCAAGTGACTTAATTAGATTAATATAAATTCACACCCAAAATCTAAATAAAGGTAGTTTTAAAATTTTCTCAAAAATAATAAAAGACCTTAATTAAGAGGGATAGCAGGTGCGAGCAAAATTAAGTATTTGAAAGAAAACTTAAAATAGCTCTCTAATCTGTATTATTCTGAGAAAGTATTCTTAATAGTTTTAGAACTTTATGGCAAAATAGTAAAATAGAAAGGAAAACAAAAAATTGATTGGGTTTGAGTTTTTATTTACATGTAATAAAGTAGAAGCTCGTGCATCTTGTAATCTTGATTAGGTAATCAGAATTCACCCCTTTACTTTAGAAAATTTCCATAATACCCTTTCCTTTATGCTAAATTACCAAAATACCCTTCTTCTCACAAAAATTACCAAGTTATCCCCCTTTCCATGTAGAATTACTAAAATGCCCTCCTTACTTATCCATTTACCATTTTACCCCCTTTACTCTTATAAATTACCATTTTCCCTTATTATACAAATTTTACTAAAACAGCCTCACCATATAAATATTAGTATACATGGTCCACCAACTATTATTATTTATCATTAATACTCATTAGCACCTACCACACACACTTATTTATGCCACACCTTTTGCATAAGCAAATATACCAAAATAACCCTAGGGCTCATATTAACATTATCTATACAATAAATGGCCACATTAGCATATCATATCATTCATATGTACTTAACATTATCATTAACAACAAGGCTCTTTCCTTAAGCATTATTTCTACACATGACACATAAATTAGCATGTGTTTCTTTTCATCAACCAACATATGCCACTAAATACATTATACTTAACAACATATATCATGCATATAAGTATATTAAAAACCCTAATATTCTAACATATGTATATCCCCACATTTCAGTAGGGTATAACAGTTACCTTATTTCTAGCAATTATCAAACCTTATCGGTAACTCAATTAAAGGTTTAAGCTTTGATTAGTAAAATCAATACTTAAAAATAATATAAGTATTTATCATATTAGAAGTAGAAAAATAAAAAGAATAAACCTTTATCAAATACTTAATTAATATGTACTAACATCAACTATTTCTATACCTTAAAAATAACTAAAATTGGCTCAAAATAAAAGGTAAGGCTCACGCTGGATGTAGGGATGGAAGGGAGAAGGGGGGTCGAAGAGGGGAAGCAGGGAGAAGGGAAGGGGTAGTGTAACACCCCTAAAATTCACAAATGAAAAATTTCGTTTTATTAAAAGATTTAGCGGAAGCGAAATAATAAGACTTGTGAATTCTGGGGATATTACCGCCACACTTAGTACCAGACCGGTTCACTCATACCGTTCTAGTACCAAGTGCTAAGGCTAGAAAATAAAATACCAATTGCTAGAAATTCAAAACATATTAAAAATCAAAATAGCATAATAAACCATTAACAATGATGAAATCCACCAATGGTGGTTATAAGAACGAAGATTACATGTAGACTAAGAGTTAAGAGGGAAATAGCAAAACCCTATCAAATTTTGGACAATCCTTACACTCTTTCCTGTTGTCCACTTAAATAATACTTGAAAAAGGACCTGCAAAGGGCACTACGCGTTGAATAGGCAGGGGCCCCAGGAATGAAATCCTTTAGTACTGCGGTACTGATTAACCCTTTAAAACACACTTAAAAGCAGGCCCACAATGCAACACATGATAAAAAAGTATATACATATACAATGAGAATGCATACAACACAATCACATTCTTAACAAGTCCATCACAGATTAATAAGTCATAATGTACAATCATACTTATGGGCCTTAAGCCATTTATCCATTATTATTCAATCATCTCAGATTATACATGTCTATGTAAGTACAAGAACCCCACTATTATAGCTGGTGGACCTGAATATATACAGGGCAGAATGCTCCTGATCACTATTATTGCCAATGGATCGGTCTCCAGGGCAGAACGCTCCTGGCCACTATTATTTGCCGGTGGACCGGTTTGGCCCCGACTTCACATGGTGTTCTACTATAAGTGATTAGTATTTTTCCATAATTTATTCACATCCATGATTGCTTTTATTGAGCTCGGGACTCCCACTATTATCGTTGATGGACCAGAATACATATAAACATCATCTAGGACAACACGCTCCTAGGCCACTATTATATGCGGTGGATCGGTACTCATAATCATCTTCTAAGGCAACACGCTCCTGGTCCACTATTATATCATGTGTACCGGTACTCATAATCATCTGCTAGGGCAACACGCTCCTAGGCCACTATTATAACTGATGGACTGGTACTCAATATCATAATCTAGCTAGGCCCGGCTCATTAATCTTTAACTTTCATGATTAATGTTTTCCCTTTTTTAATCAGTACAACACTTCCATTTATTTGCCTCGGACGGGAGATCAAGAACCCGGGACACAAAGGTACACCGATCGTACTAGTGCGTATAAGCTACTCAATATCCTTCAACCATCAACCCAGTGACGCAAAGGTACCCTAGTCGTACTGGTGCATAAACTACTCAGTACCCTACCGACAAGGACACCTAATCCATAAGTATGCATACCCTCTAAATAGGTCCGTAGAGCTGGATAGAGTAATATATAGGGCCTGGCTGGGGCACAAAGGCACACCAGCAAATACCAAAATAATCGTGGGCTAAACCACGTCTTTAGGGTAGCGATCCCTAAAGAGCCACCATTCCCAATCTCAAGGTCTTTCACTTTAAGTATTAGTGTCTTAATTAAGGTGATCACGAAAAGCACAACAATTAGATGCTTATTTACTTTTGATCATTCTGATATCATTAGGAATTTCTTATTCATACGATTATCCAAGATAATACAGAGAAATCATTAAGGCCATGAGAATCTCATCCAATTCTAATTTAGGATTTGTTCTCGTGATACTTACTAATCGTCAAATACTCTTACCTTACTATTCAGTGTTACTTGAGTCTTATTACGAACCTCTAGTGTTCCATCAACATGTTAGATATGAATTACTAATTTGCACCTTACTTGTATAGTTATTAAGCCATCCCTTCCTTGCTAATTTACCATATCACCCTTCAGGTTGCATAATTACCAAATTACTCCTTACTCGGTTTAGGTTACCGAGTTATCTCCTAGGTTTTTTATATCACCATTCACCCTTCATAATTGTTACCCTTATCATATTTCCCATTTAGTTGGTTAGATTACTGAATTGCCCTTCTCCTTTGTTATAATTACTAAATTGCCCTTACATTGGATAAATTACCAAAATACCCTTCTTCATTATCATGATTACCAATTTATCCCTTTAGTTGGTTAAATAATTACCAATTTACCTTTTAGTCGATTAAATTACCAAATTACCCTTCTCCATTATCATAATTACCGAATTACCCCTTCAGTTGGATAAATTACCAAATTACCCTTCTTCATTATCATTATTACCAATTTGTCCCTTTAGTTGGTTAAATAATTACCAATTTACCCTTTAGTTGGTTAAATTACCAAATTACCCTTCTCCATTATCATAATTACTGAATTGCCCCTTTAGTTGGTTATATTACAAAATTACCCTTCCGAAATCTTATAATTACCAAATTACCCTTCTCCATTATCATAATTACCATTTTACCCTTCTCAATTTTTATAATTACCATTTTATCCTTCTTAATTATTTTAATTATTAATTTACCCTTCTCCATAATTATAATTACCAATTTACCCTTCTCCATTTTTATAGATACTAATTTACCCTTCTCCATAATTATAGTTATTACTTTACCCTTCTCCATAATTATAATTATTAATTTACCCTTCTCCATAATTATAATTACCGATCTACCCTTCTCTATTATTATAGATACCAATTTACCCTTCTCTATTATTATAATTATTAATTTATCCTTCTTCATAATTATAATTACCAATTTACCCTTCTCCATTATTATAGATACCAATTTGCCCTTCTCCATAATTATAATTATTAATTTACCCTTCTCCATAATTATAATTACCAATTTACCCTTCTCCATTATTATAATTATTATATTGCCCTTCTCTATAATCATAATTATCAATTTATCCTTCTCCATTCTTTATAATTACAGAATTATCCTTTTGATGGTTAAATTACCAAATTACCCTTCTCCATTATCATAATTACCATTTTACCCTTCTCTATTATTATAATTATTATATTGCCCTTCTCCATTATTAAAATTACCATAATACCCTTTTGTTGGTTAATTGACCAAATTACCCTTCTCTTCCAAAATTACCATTTTACCCCCCTTTACTTCCAAAATTACCACTTTACCCTTTACACCCAAAATTACCATGATACCTCTTTACTTATAAAATTACCATTTTCTCCTTTACTCCAAAAATTACCATATTACCCCTTACTTCCAAAATCACCATATTACCCTTTGCTTATAAAATTACCATTTAACTCTTTACTTTTAAAATTGCCATATCACCCTTTACTCCTAAAATTACCATTTTCCATTTACTTATAAAAATTACCATATTTCCCTTTTGCCTCAAAAATTACCTTAATACCCCTTTTACTTACAAATTACAATTTCATCCGTTCACATATAAAATTATCATTTTACCATTTTCTTCCAAAATTACCATCTTTCCCCCTATTACACCACTTTTATTAAATTAACATCACTACATGGAATAGTAATATTAATACTCCATTCACAATATCCAACTCCACCAACTATTATATTTTAATATAATACTTATTAGCACCCACACATATTAGGCCAAATTCTTGCACAAAACATATTACTAAAATGCCCCTAGGGCTCACAATAATATTATTCATGCATAAATGGTCACAATAACATAATATAACATGCATAAGAACTTAACACTTTCATTAATAGCCAAACTATTTCATTAAGCAATATTTCTATACATAACACATAAACTAGCATACTTTCCTTTTTTATTAATCAATACAAGCAAATATATATATTATATTAACAAACATATAACAAGCATAATAACGTATTAAAAACCCTAATGTGCCAACATATGTTTATCCATGCGTTTAAGTGGGGTTTAACGATTACCTTAATTCCTACAAAATTGAACCTTACCGGTATTCCGGTTAAAGGTGCAAGCTTTAGATACCAAAATCAACACCTAAAAGTAATATAAAAACTTATCATATTATAGATGAGAAACCAAAGCATACAACTTTATAAAATTTACTTAATGAAATAATTAACTTAAATATTATTATACCTTAAAATTTATGAACTAAAATAACCAAGGCATGTAGCAGCTCATCCTGCTCATGCAACATGAGCTGCATGCAAAATAAAAAGAGGAAGGCTTGAAGGGGGGTGAAGGAAAAAGGATGGTGGGCTATTTTCGAGTTAGGGTCTTTAGGCTAGGAAAGAAAGTAAATGGGGGAGGATTTAAGGCAAGGGAAGGGTGGAGGAGTGAAGAGGGGGTATAGGTGGTGGTCAGGGATAGGTTATTGGCGGTCAAGGGCGGCGGAGGCGGCGGTGGTGAGGCGGAAAAGTGGGTTGCAGGAGTGGATGGGGCTGAGAAGGAAGGAAAAGAGAGGAGGAAAATGAAGGGGTGTGGGGACTGGTTTCAGCAAAAGGAGGTGTGGGGGTGGTAGAGGAGGTTGCAGGTAGTGGATTGGTGGTTTGGGTGGTGGTAGAGGCAGCCAGACAATGACGAACGGAGGGGTTGCAGGGTTGTTGCCGATAAGGGAGAAAAAGGGGAGAAAAAGATGGGGAAAGGAAGAAGGGATTGTAGGGGGCTCGAGGGGGTATTGTGGTGGTTCAGGGTGGTAGTATGAGGTGGAAGGAGGCACTGCAGGCGGTTGGTGTGGCGGAGGAAGCGGTGGAGGGGAAGTGGTGCACAAAATAGGGATGGAAATGGAAGGAGAAGAAAATGAGAGGAAGAATGTCAGGGAAGGTAAGGCTCGAAAAATAATGGGGCAAAAAAGGGATTGTGAGGAGAAGAAAAAGAAGAGAGAGAAGAGGAGGGGATAGGTGGTCGGTTGGTGGCAGTGTATAGGGTGGCAGGGAGGTGGTAGGGTGGCAGGAAGAGGGAAGGGAAGAAGGATAAAGGGAAGCCATGCGGGTGGGGAGTGCATGGTTGGTTTGGCCCAAAATGGTGAAAAAAGGGGCGAGGGAAGAAAGAGAGGGGGGATTGCAGTGGTGGCAGTAGGGCGGTGGCCGGTGTGCCCGGGGTGGTAGACATGGAAACGGGGACAAGTCGGGGCACTGGGTCGAGGCAGAAGAAGGAGGAAGAAATGAAGGGGAGTAGGCTGACGTAGGGGGAAACAAAGGGAGTTGGGCCTACCCGGGTAGGAGGGGGATAGGAAAAGAAAGAAAAGGAGGGGGGAGCTGGGCTAGTTGATGCGGGCGGGGGAGAGGGAGAACGGGCCAGCGGCCCTGTCGCGCACGGGGAGGGGGGGAAGGCAGGCTCTGGCCCGGAGACCCGGAGGAAGAAAAAAGGAAAAGAGAAGAAAGAAGGAAAAGGAGAAAAGGGAGAAAGAAAATGGAAAATGGGAGAATTTAAAACAATTTAATTTATAAAATAATAGGATGTAATATTTTTGAGAAATAAGTTTATTTAATAATTTAATTTAATATAATTAAATATATGGGCTTAAAAAGGGATAATTTTAGTACAATATTGGTTTGAAAAAAGTTATTTAAATAACAAGAGTATGATAAAATAACGAAATATTTATTTTAATTTATTAAATATTCCTATCTACTTTTATATACTCAAAAATCCATAAAATAATTAAATTAAATAAATTTATAGGCTAATTTATCCCAAATAAAAGTTATTTATTAAATTATAGGTTTTTAAAATTTTGGGGGATTACAATTACCATTTTTCCCTTTTCCATTATCATCATTACCATTTCACCCTTCTCAATTATTATAATTACATTTTACCCTTCTCCGTTATTATAAATACCAAATTACCCTTCTCCATAATTATAAATGCCAATTTACCCTTCTCTATTATTATAATTACCAATTTACCCTTCTCCATAATTACAATTGCCAATATACCCTTCTCCATTATTATAAATACCAACTTACCCTTTTCCATTATTATAATTACCAATTTACCCTTCTCCATAATTATAATTATCAATTTACCCTTCTCCATTATTATAATTACTATATTGCCCTTTTTCATTATTAAAATTACCATAATACCCTTTTGTTGGTTAATTTACCAAATTACCCTTTTCTATTACCATAATTATCTAATTGCCCTTCTATAATCATAATTTAATTACCAAATTATCCTTCGCCATTATCATAATTACCAAGTTACCCCTTACTCCCAAATTTACCATAATATCCTTTTATTTACAAAATTATCATTCTACCCCTTACTTCCCCTTTACTTCCAAAGTTACCATAATGTCCTTTTACTTATATAATTACCACAATACCCTTTTACTTATAAAATTACTATAATACCCCTTTTACTTGCAATTTACCATTTTATCCTTTATTTCTAAAATTACCGTTCCGCCCTTCTACTTATAAAATTACCATAATACCCTTTTACTTATAAATTACTATTTTACCCTTTTAGATCCAAAATTACCATTTTCCTCTTTTTTACAAAATTACCATTTTTTCCTTCTCTTCCAAAATTACCCTTTGACCCCCTTTCTTCCAAAATTACCACTTTACCCTTTACTCCCAAAATTACCATAATACCCCTTTACTTATAAAATTACCATTTTCCTCTTTGCTTCCAAAATTACCATAATACCTTTTTTTTACTTACAATTTACCATTTTTCCCTTCTCCTCTAAAATTACCATAATGCCATTTTCTTACCAATTCACCCTCTTTCCCTTTTACTATACCACTTTTATTAAGTTATCATCACTACATGAATATTAATATTAATACTCCACTCTCCTCATCCAAATTCCACCAACTATTATATTTCACATAATACCCAAATATATTAGGCCACATTCTTATTCAAGACATATTACTAAAATGCCCCTAGGGCTCACAATAATATTATTTATGCATAAATAGTCACAATAACATAATATAGCATAGATAAGTACTCAACATTTTTATTAATACTCAAACTCTTTCCTTAAGCAATATTTCCACACATAACATATAACCAACATGCTTTCCTTTTTATTTATAAATACAAGCAAATATATATATATATATTAAACAACATATATCAAGCATAATAACATATTAGAAGCCCTAATGTGATAACATGCATTTATCCATATGTTTAAGTGGGGTTTAACGATTACCTTAATTCCGTAAAATTGAACCTTACCAGTATTCTGGTTAAAGATTCAAGTTTTGATTAATAAAACCAATACCTAAAAATGTTATCAATATTTATTATATTGGAAATAAGAAAATCCAAAGTATAAGACTTTATAAAATTTACTTAATGAAATAATTAACCTAAATATTATTATACCTTAAAATTTATGAACTAAAATAACTAAGGCATGTAGCAGCTCATATTGCTCATGCAGGATGAGCTGCATGCAAAATAAAAAGAGGAAGGCTCGAAGGGGGGGTGAAAGAAAGGAATGATGGCTATTTTCAAGTTGGGGTCTTTAGGCTAGGAAAGAAGGTAGACAAGAGAGGATTTCGGGCAAGGGAAGTGTGCAGGAGTGAAGAGAGGGTGTAGGCGGTGGTTGGGGATGGGTTGTTGGCGGCCAAGGACGGCGGAGGCGGTGCCAACAAGGCTGTGAAGTGGGCTGTAGGTAGAGCTGGCAATCGGACGAGTCGAGTCACTATCAGATCGGGTAACATAATAATCGGGTCACATCGGTTTCGGATAATTTCGATTATTTTATCGGGTCGGGCTGGGTCGGGTTTGATTCGGATCAACTCAATATCGGATAATCTCAGGTCATTCTAAGCTCTCGGGTCGGGTCTAGTTGAGATCGGATGGACTCGGATTCGGGTAAATTTGGGTTGTTCTAATTTCGGTTTAGGTTCGGATCGGGCTCGGTTGAGTTTCAATTATTATATTTTCGGATTGAATTTAGATTGAATTTAGGTTATTTCATATTTGAGCCATGCTTGTGTCATTTTCTTTCTTTCTTTTTATTCCAAGATATTATTAAAAGCTAATGATTTTGAGATCATTTATTTTAATTTATCTTATTCAATCAAAATTAAATTATTATATTAATTATTTTGGGGCCTTAGAATTTGTTATCATTATTTTATCTTTGGAGATGTATTTGACGTTTCAAATTTAAAAGTTTTCAAATCGTATCACTTTTCTTTTTATGTTAAGGTATAACTTATAATTCAACTCCATTATTAGCTTGGTTATATTGAGTTCTAGTATTATTTTAAGTTTATATTATATTTATATCTTATACGCTCCTTACATGATATTAACTTATAATAGTCATTGATAATTGATAACAAATGAAGACTTCTAAGGTTGTACTTCTCATATTATTTTTAAAAGAGATTGATCACATCATATCAACATAATTTTAATAAATATAATAATAATAATAATAATAATAATAATAATACAAAAATAATGATAACAATAATAATAGTAATCAATGAATATCAATTATGGCAAAAATAATAATAACAACATATTAGTTTTTTTATTATATATTTTGATTAGATCATATCAAGCTAAATAAGATAAAAATTAAATAAAGTAAGTAATAATGACTATTATTGACAAAAGACCAACTAATATTGACTTCTTACTATTTAACACTGTTGATGTAATAAAAAATATTAATCTTCAATTTTTTTAATGAATAACTAACATTCTCACTCTAGATTTTTCTTACTTTCCTATGATGTTGTAGGTGCTATATTGTAAGGTATGGCCGTATAGATACTAACATATAATGTTCAAGGCTGCACTGTTATTATCTTATGGTACTAGATGGAATAATGGAAGTGAACTAATATTTAAATGGCATAGTAGTGTTATTCTTTTTTTTTCTCTACTTTTATTTCTATTGGTATCAATGGATATTGTATTTGTATATACATAAGTGATATAAATTTTATGAAAGTATATTGTTTCTAGATTTTGATGTAAGTGCTAGAATGGATTAGTTGCACAGCTATATTATTTCATGTTTTATGAAGTTTTAAAAATTTTGAGTTATGGGTTAATGTTAATTTTTGGGTGGTACCAAGTTGAATCTTTATAGATTTATAATTTTTCAGATAATATCAGATTTCGGATAAATAATGGATCGGGTCGGGTCATTTTGGATTTATAGTTTTTCGGGTTATATCGGGTTTCGGGTGAATAGCGGGTCGGATCGGGTTTATTTCGGGCTTATGATTTCTCGGGTTATATCGGATATCGGATATGTATCGGATCGGGTCGGATAGGTTTCGGGCTTTTAATTACTCGGATAAAATCAGATCGGATTTCGGACGGATCGAGTCGGTTTTCGTCGGATTTTTCGGGTCGGATCAACTTTTGCCGGCTCTAGCTGTAGGAGTGGATGGGGCTGAGAAGGAAGGAAACGAATGGAGAAAAATGAAGGGATACAAGGGCTGGTTTTGGCAAAAGGACGTGTGGGGTGGTAGAGGAGGTTGCAGGGAGTGGATTAGTGGTTTGAGAGGAGGTAGAGGTGGCGAGAAGGCGGTAGACAGAGGGGTTGCTGGGAGGTTGCCAATAGGGGAGAGAAAGAAGGGAAAAATAATGAGAAGGAGAAGGGACTGTAAGGGGCTCAAGGGGGGGTATTATGGTGGTGTAAGGATGGAGTAGAGGGCGGTAGGGAGTGGTGCAGAGGGTTGGTGCAGCAGTTAAAGCAGAGGAGGGAGGCGGCGTAGCCAAAATTGGGAGGGAAAAGGAAAGAGAAGAAAGGGAGAAGAGGGAGGTCAGGGAAGGGGAAAGGCTCAAAGAAATGGGGCAGGGAAGGGTCTGTAAGGAGAAGAAAAAGAAGAGGGAGAAGAGGAGGGGATAGGTGGCTGGTCAGTGGTAGTGTGTAGGGTGGTAGGGAGAGGGAAGGGAAGAAGGGGAAAGGGAGGCCATGCGTGAGGGGGAGTGCATGGCTGGTTGGATCCAAAATGGTGAAAAAAGGACTGGGAGAGAGAAAGAGAGAGAGAGGGAAGGTTGCAATGGTGACAGGTGGTGGCAGTAGGGTCATGGCCAGCGTGCCCGAGGTGGAAGACTTAGTCAACGAAGACACATCGGGGGCACTGGGTCGAGGCAAAAGAAGGAGGAAGAAAGGAAGGGGAGCAGCGGTTGGTTGAGGGTAAAAATAAAAGGGAGTTGGGCCGGCCCGGTCTAGGGGAGAAAGGAAAGAAAGAAAAGAGGGGGAGTTAGGTTGGGTCGATGTGTGTGGGAAAGAGGAGGGGAGGGAGTGGGCCGGAGGCCCAAGCGTAGGGAGAAAGAAAAGGAAAAAGAAAGATAGAAGAAAAAGGAGAAATGGGAAAAGAAGAAGGAAAAGGGAAAAAGGAAAAAGGAAAAATAAGAAGAATAAAATAATTTAATTTATAAAATAATAAAATGTAATATTTTTGATAAATTATTTAATTTAATAATTCAAGTCAATATAATTTAATATATTGGTTTTAAAAGGATAATTTTAGTGAAATATTAGTTTGGAAAATTATTAAAATAAAAAGAATATGATAAAATAAAAAATATTTATTTTTAATTTATTAAATATTCCTATCTAAATTTATATACTAAAAAATCCATAAAATAATTAAACTAAATAATTTTAAAAGCTAACTTATTTCAAATAAAAGCTATTTATTAAATTCTAGGTTTTTAAAATTTTGGGGGATTACTAGTATCTCAAGTTGGGGTTTTGGGAATGCAGTAGAGGGCTTGTGGAGAGGAGTTAGGGTTGTGGTTGGGTGTAGGGATGGAGTAGAGGTGCAGGTGGTTGGTAGGGGTCAATTTTCAATGGCTATAGGGCTAGAAAGATAGGGCAAAGGTTGGACGGAGGAGAAGAAGGAAGGGAAATGGAGAAAAGAAGGGAAGGGTTGTAGGGAGAATTTTGGCTTAGGGGAGGAAGTGGGGTGGTAGAGGAGGTTCTAGGGAGTAGATTGGTGGTTATAGAGGTAGAGGAAGAGGTAGGATAGTGGTGGTTCAGGGTAGAGGTCAAGAAGGAGAAAAAGAAAAAGGACAGAAGGGAAGAGGGATGCAGGGGGTGAGTGGGGGTGATGGGGTAATGCAGCAAGGTTAAGGGAGTGTCAAGGACGTGGCTAAGGTGGTCAAGTGGGTGATAGAGGCTGTGGTTGGGGGTGGCGGAGTAAAAATAGGGGAGGAGAAGATAAGGAAAGAAAGAAAAGGGAAAGGGATATGTAGGGAGGTGAGGGGCTCGAGGCAGGTCAAAAATGAGCAGAAGGGAAGGAGATAAGGAGAAGAAAAGGAAGAAATAAAGGAGAGGAGGCATGCATGGTAAGTCGGGAGGCTGTGGTTGTATGGTAGGGTGGAAGGTTGCAGAAAGAAGAAAGGAAGAAAGGGAAGGTACACAGGAGAGGATTATAGGGTTGGTGTGGCCGAAAATGGAAGGAAAGGGATGGGGAGAGGGAGTAGGGATATCGACTACAATGGCAGGTGCAGGGGAGTTGGTGGTAGGGCAAGGTGTGGGCTGGCCATGGCATGCGATGGTTGAAGGAGAAGAAGAAGGGAAGAAGTAGAAGAAGAGAAAGAGGTGACTGGCCGATTGAGCGAGGGAAGAAAGAAAGGGAAGCAGGTTGGCCCACATGCATGAGGGAGAGGGGCAAGGAAAGGAAGGGTTGAGCTAGCCCAATTCGAGGAAAGAAAGGAAGAAAGAAGGTAGAGTAGGCTTGACACGTAAGGGGGAGGGAGAGGAAGAAAGGGAGTGGGTCAGTGGCCCTGCACAAGGTAGAAGGAGGGTCGTAGGCCTAGCAGCCTGAAAGAAGAAGGAAGAAAAAGAAAAAGGAGGAAAAGAAAAAGAAGAAGAAAAAGGAGAAAGAAAAAAAAAGACAAAAGGAAAAGGGGAAAAAAATAAAATAATTTTTGGAATAATGGCATTTAATATTTTTGATAGATAAATTAATATAATATTATTTATTAGAATTTTATATATTGCTCTAAAAAGGGTAATTTTAGTAAAATATTGGTTTGAAAAATTATTTAAATAAAATAAGTATGATAAAATTACAAAATATTTATTTTAATTTATTAAATATTCATATACATTTTGATATACTCAAAAATACATAAAATGATTAAATTAAGTAAATTTAAAAATTAAATTATCCCAAATGAGGGTTACTTATTAAATTCTAGGTTTTAGATTTTTGGGGTATTACAAAAGTAGTCTCATAGACAGTGGTATAAACGATTTGATTAGTTCATGCTTCAACATAGTTTCTTTAGAAGTGAGTATGATGAATGTGTGTACTAGAATGAGATAGATGTAGGCTCTCTTTTATATATTTTATTATATATTTATGGCACTCTTGTTGCATAAAAATATATGTCTGACGTTGGTAAGGTGAAGGAAATGTTGTAGATTAAGTTTGAGATTAAAGAACTTGGAGTTGCAAAGAGAATCCTTGACACAAAGATAATAAGAGATCATGAGCAGAAGCTTCTAAACTTATCACAATAGTCCTATGTCAATAAGATGCTAGAGAGGTTTCATATGATGGATGCCAAGACGGTGAGCACTCCATTGGCTACTCACTTTATATTGTCACCTTTAATTGTCCCAAATCTAAAAAGAAAGACGAGTACATGGCTATTATTCCATATTTTAATCTTTTTTTTTGCATCATGTATACTATGGTGTGTACTCAGCCTGATATCGCTCAAGTTGTTAGTGTCACAAGTTGATATATGAAAAATCTAGGGAAGGCTCACTAACAATAAATGAAGTGGATTTTGAGGTACTTAATAGGTACAATATCAGCATATATAGAGTATGGGAGATCAACTGATTTGCTAGTGGGGTTCATGGACTTTGATTTTGGTGGAGACCTTAATAAAAGAGATCCAGTGGTGGATATGTTTTTTTTTATCTTAGTAGTTCAGCTATTAGCCAGTGGTCTTCCTTATAAGATTTGATGGATTTATCCACTACTGAGGTTAAGTATATAGCTATGGTAGAGGTTTTTTAGGATGCTGTGTAGCTTAGTGGTTCAGTATGTGTTGTAGGGTTTGGTCATGGTTCTGTATTTGTTCAAGGAAATAGTTATAATGTTATCTGTTTATGAAAAATTATAATTATTTCCATCATTGAATGAAGCACATTGGCACCAAGTATCACTTTATCTAAGGTATTTTTTTTGTTGGTAAAGTTGTGTTGGAAAAAGTAGGTACTTTGGATAATCTGGCCAATATATTAACAAAGCCACTAACCATGGGTGAATTTGAGTGTTTCATAGACTTGATTGATGTTCATAGGCCATGAAGTCTTTTGTTGGGCCAAGGATTTTTTGTAGAGGTCGTTACATGTCAGGGGTCATAAATACTACATCAAGGTAGATAATTATGAACTTTCACGGGGTATTTGATGCACAACATATCATTTTGTTTATTTGTATAGGTAGTACAGAAGTTTGGGGTAAATATTTGGGATATATGAGAAACACAGGGGTCTTATGTTTATTAACATGGATTATCTTTTCTCATAGAATATTTTGATATGTTTTTGGTAAAAATAAACATGGACTTCCTTTTCCATTATTTCTAAAACATGATGTTTTACCTCATAGGATTTTTTCTTTTCAAAAGAGATATGAGAGAACCCAAGACATGAAGTCATATGATTTAACTTCTTCTTCTTCTTCTTCTCCATATAATTCTCCATTAAAATAAAATTTTAGATTTGTGTAATTGATTGAATGATTTGTCTAATCATACCATAATTACATAAGAGCATGAATCATCTAGTGTTCTATTTTATTATTGAATCATCAATTGTCCATCATATTATTATCTTTAATTTTGGTTTGGAACCATTAAATCCATGTAATTCCTCAACAAACTATTTCTTCCACACCTCTTGTATTGTTGGATTTAGTCACCTTTTGAGGTTGGGTCACCTTCATATAGTTATCTTCTAGGAGAATTTTGTGCATCCATATGAAAGGAATAATTCCCTTGATATTAACGATGGTTCATTTATAGGCCTTATTATGCTCTATAAGCACTCTCATCAACTTTTATTCCTAAAGTTTAGTCAATAATGAAGAAATAATAACAAGGAGGGTATTATTATGACAAAAATACATACTTAAAATGTTTGAGAAGTCGCTTGAGTTCTAAAGTTGGTAGCTCCTCAATAGATAATTCTAACTTTGGGACTTGATCTCTCTCTAGCCTTTTTAAAGGAACTAATTTTTTTTCTCATAAGATAGGTAAGTGATTAGATATTGAATGACCTCTTTGACTCTTTATCCATCTTTGTTCCCTTGGGATTATACCAAGCATATCTCTAAAGGACACTTTCTTAAAAACAATCATTAATCACTTCACCTAATACATCAATTCTATAGTAAGTTTCATCCTCCAAAAGGTATTTAATGATTTTAAAAACATTGAATGTAATTTCCTCACCTTGAAATCAAAGGATCAAATTACCCTTATTAACATCAATCTAAGTCTTTATTATAACTAGAAATCGTCTACCAAGAATGAGAGGATTCGTTTGATCCTCTTTTATATCAACCACAATAAAATAAACAATAAATATAAATTTATCCTCTTTTACAAAAATATTCTCTACTCTGACTCTAGGATACTTTATAGATCTATTAGCTAATTATAAAGGTGTATTAGTGGGTTTTGGATCTCCTAAATCCAAACACTTAAAAATAGAAAAAGGTATCAAATTTATGCTAGCACCTAAGTTATATAGCACTTTGTAAATTTTCAAATTGCCAATCACAAAAGGAATAGTAAAACTTCCTACATCTTTCAAATTAGGAGTTAATTTATTTTCTTAAATGGCAGAACACTCCTCATTTGATCTAATGGTATTATAATCTTCCAATCTCCTTTTATGAGTAAGAATGAGCTTAAGAAATTTGACATAATTAGGCATTTGTCTCACGATATCAATCAATGGAAAATTAATACATCCTTTTTTTTAAAAACAAAATCTAGAAATGTAGCAAATTATACATCTATATTAATTTAGACTACCCTTTTCAAAAATGGAGGAGGAGGTATATACGGTTTTACCTCTTGAAATATAGTATTATTTGCCTCTTCTTATGAATGAAACACTACTTCTGGAGTTTTCTCCTCTTTTTTCTTTATTCCTTGATGTTGTGGTTTAGGTATCATCTTCCCACTCATTAATAATATAGCATGAAAATTTTATTTTTGATTCATCACTGTACCACTAGGAAATGTGTTAGGCACCCTTCTAGAAATTGCATTAGCTAATTGCTCAATCTTTGCTTCCAAGTTATTTATTGAGGCTTCTTTGTTCTAAAAACATGTCTCGGTAGTGCTAATGAACTTTCCCATCATCTCTCCTAAGGAATGCTTTTGTGGTAGCTAAGGCAGCATTAGAGTAAGTGGCATAGGTCTTTGTGTTGGTAATCTAGGGCACCTTACCAGATTGTCATTTCTCCAACTAATATTAGATGGTTCCTCCACCTCGGACTATATAGGTTCAAATATGGATTATTTTTCCTATTCATGTAGTTAAAAATATAATTAACATGATCAAAATATGGTTGGAAAAAAATTATATACTTAACACTCTGTGGTAAGATGTGGTCTGCCACATAAGTCACAAATAAGTAAATTAGCTTGAGCCTGTGTGCATGAAACACCACACAAATTAACTAATTTCTTAGTTATTAAATCCATTTTATCTTTTAATGTCATGATGGCATTTATATAATGAATTCCAACATTCCTATATACCAGAGCATGTTTAGAATGCCATTGGTGGGAATATGAGGCTAATTCATCAATAAAATCATAAACTTACTTTGGAGTCGTATTTATAAAAGTACCACTTGTAGGTGCATCTAACATAGAATTTTTAGTAGTAGAGATATCATTATGAAGTTTTTGCATTTGTAACCAAATATCTGAGCTATCATGTGAGTATTTTCTTAAAAATTATTTAAATCTTTCCCATGCATCATATAGTGATTTTACATCATTTTACACAAAAGTGGTGATGTCATTTCTTAACTTAGCAGTTTTCATAGGTAGATAAAAAAGTAGAAAGAAACAACTTCACTATTCTATCCCAATTAAAAAAAGAAATGGGAGCTAAAGAATTTAACCAACTTTTTTCTTTTTCATGTAATAAGAAGGAAAACAACATAAGTTTAATAGTATCATTAGAAACACCATTTATTTTAAAAATATTACAAATTTTGATTAAAAAAAAGTGGTAATATGAGCATGCGGGTTGTCATTAAGTGTATCTCCAAATTATAATGAAGTATGTATCATCTAAATGATTGTAGGCTTGATCTCAAAATGATGTGCCTTAACGCTAGTCTTCTAATGCTTGATATTGAATATGTTATACTAAGGGTAGTATAGTCTTTTAAAGATCTTCCAACTTATTATAGCTAATTTTGCTACCTGTGAGCCATTTGTTGATTTTATTTATTCATAGCAACAAAACATTTTAAATATGCCTTTAAATAATGAAACTTTCATTCAATATTTTGATCCAAGGTTACTAATTCACAAGGATTACTTCGGGTTATGCACTAGTGATCTACACTAATATAAAAATACCAAAGACCAAGAATAGCGAGAAAATTAAAAAAATAAAATAACAGATAAATAAATATAGTTTCCCTAGATCAAGATTCAGATTTTTTAATCAATATTAAATTAGTTCCTTGGTAATGGTGCAAAAACTTGGTGTCTGTCAAATATTCCTATCAACAAGTATTTCAGTTACAAGTAATATAGGGCACTAAGACTATTGAATTATCATAATCACAGAGACTAAATAGTAACATAAAGACTCTACTCACTCTAATTAGGCCAAAGCAATCAAAATTAAATAAGGAAATAGCTAATTCTAAATAAAGAATTTTAAATCAACTATATTTAATTAAAACATAATCAACTAAAATCTAATAACGGTAAAATCAATTAATAAAAGTTTGGAATCTGGTTCCACCACTATCAAATTATAATGAACAATTAATTAATTACCAAATCTTTTCAATTACTAGCTATTTGTTATTGAAAATATTTAACTAAACTCAAGCTATATATTCTCATCACCAATTATCAGTTTTGTTATCTCTAGTTAAATGATTTAAATAACGATAATACTTTAGGTTCAATTAATTATTTACCCTTCTCTATTATTTTAGCAATCATTTAATTGTTCTTATAATCCATTCAATTCCTATTTATATAATTTAACCTAAAGTGGAGAATCAACCTTCATATCTTTTATCAACTAGTTAAATGCTAATTAAAGGTGATCAATTTATTAAAAAAACATAATCTAAAACATTGACATAAAAAGTATAGAATAATCTATTAATCAAGTAATTAATTAATTTATCAATAACAATAATAGGGTTTCATATATCCTTGGTAATAGAAAATTAAAACATGATATTATTTAAAATTAATACAAATCAAATTAAAAAGTATCTAAATGATATGTTAAATATTGAACCTAAAAATATTTGAATACAAAATTATAGCATTTCATATTTAAAATTTAGAACCAAAAACTAATATTGTACTGCATGGATCAATGACACTAAATTTCTCCTACTTCAACAAACTTCTCTAATTTTCCCTAGCTTTATGCATAGTGTGTCATTTGCCCTCTCTTTTCTACTTTATCATTCCTTGACCTTTGTACCCTACTCCATCCTATCATCGACTATCTCCTTTCTTTTTCTTTCTCTATTTTTCATTTCTTCTACCACCTCCCTTGCTTTTCCCACTATTATGCAGATTTTCTTTTCTTGATTCATCCTATTTTGTGTCTTTCTTCCTTCTCCTGCGCTTACTTTTCTCTTCTACAATGTCCTCTCCTTTTTTTTCTTTCTTGCATTTCTTCCCATGTTGTATTTTCTTTCCTAGGCCTTTTAGCCTTTTTTTATTTGATGGCATGAAGGTGCCATGTCATTTATTTTCTTTCTTTGATTTCTCTTATTCATCAAGTGAGCTTACGCCCTCTTTGTTAGGCCTCATTTTCCCAGCCTTCAAGAATTTGGTCCTTCAGGCCTTTTTGTCTATATTTTTATTCTAATTTTTTCATTTCCATTTTCTTGAGTTTTTGTTCCATGCGTCTTTATTACCAGCAAAATAAATATAATAAAATCAACTTTAAGCTCTAAATTAATTAAACACGTGATATTATTATAAATTAAGCAAATAATTAAAAATAATATAAATAACCTCATATATTATTTCCATAAGAAACATAAAATAAAATGATATAAAATAGCTAAAAATATGCATTCATCACCAAGGATTATCCTATAAATTGATAAATATCCAATGAGATTTTTATATCTACCTTATATCCTATAAAGTCTACACAATAGTAACTGATAAGGTTTAAGAGGGTATCATTTAGGTAAAACAATCAATGATTATATGTGCTAGTTAAATGCTTCAAAATCTTTTTAACAACTATTAAGTGATATTCCTTAGGTTTTTATTGAAATTGAGCACACAAGAAAAAACTAGACATGATGTATATGTTGGATGTCATAAGATATATAAGTGATTCGATCATACCTCAAAAGTGCCTTCGATCAACTTACATACATACTTCATCCATGTCAATTTTAGTGGTGGTTTCCATGGGAGTACTATAAGGTTTGATCTCGATTGTTCCAAACTCCTTTAGCAATTCTTTGGTGTAAAATTCTTGATTAACAGAGATTCCATCCTTCATTTATTTAACTTGTAACCTTAAGAAGTATATCAACTACACATCATCTCAAACCATTCTTTACACAAGGTTTTATCAGTAGCACCAAAGATGATGATGTGAGCATGCAAAAGGTATTTCTTAGTTTTTTTTTTAAAAAATAAGGTTTAATCAAAATTTCCTCTTTCAAATATTAATTAGAAATTTAACAAGACTCTCATACCAATCCCTCTAGCTTATTTTAAACCATATAAGGCCTTTTTGGCTTATAGGCATGGTTAGGCTTAATATATCTTCAAAATAAAGATGTTACATAACATAAAATTCCTCATCAATGAAACAATTTAAAAATTCACTATTAAAATCCATTTGATATAAGGTAAAACATAGAGAATATGCAAATGTAAGAAGCATACGTATAGCCTTGAGTCTAGTCACAGGGGCAAATGTTTATTCAAAATCAATGCCTTCCACTTGGTTGTATCCCTTAGCAACCAATCACGCTTTATTTCTAACCATAATACCTCCTTATTCTATCTTATTTCTAAAGACTCATTTAGTCCCAATGGTGGCTCTAATTGGAGGTGGTGGAACTAATTCCCACATGATTTGTCTCAAATTAGTTAAGATTATCTTACATTGCTATTCTCTAATAGACAGTGTACATGTCTTTCAAGTGAGACTAAGTTTCCATTTTAGATAGGTAAGCTAAATGGTTTCACATATTATTTATTAAGGATTGAGTGGTGATTCCCCAAGGTGGATCATCATGATGAGCTCTTGAGGATTTCCATATGCATATTTCGTGGCTTTTGGGAGATCTTCTCTAACTTTATCCTTTTGAGGATCAATAAGAGTATCCTCTTCTTTTTCTTCCAATTTAACCTCCTTGTTTTTTCTCTTCTTTTTTAATAACTATATCCACATAAATTGATGGAAATAATTCATTATCATTTATACCTTTCATACTAGATGTTGATTCATCAAAAGCAACATGTACTATTTTTTCAACTACTCAAGTTATTCTATTGATGATTCAATATTCTTTACTATGTAATTAATAAAAAATGAATATACCTTTATCACCTTTAGAGTCAAAATTACCTTATTTTTTCCCCATTATTTAGGACAAAGCATTCACATCCAAATGTGTGGAAATATCCTACATTTATCTTCTTACGTTTGTAGATCTCATAGGGTGTTTTCTTGAGAATGGCACAAATAAAGACCTGATTATTCACATAGTTAATAGTTGATACACCTTCTGCCAAAATTTACTTGGTAAGCTTGGAATCATACAACATGGCTCTTGCTACTTTTTTCAAAGTCCTAGTTTTCCCATTAACAACACCATTTTGTTGTGGAGTACTTAAGGGTGAAAAGTTGTGAGAGATTGTATTTTGATCACAGTAGTTGGTGAAGTTGGGATTTTCAAATTTTTTTTATCATGATCACTTCTTATTTTATGCATCATTGTTCCATTTATTTCTTTTTTGGTTACCTTAATTCTCTTAGCAAGTATAGTAAACACATTAAAAGCATCATATTTAATGAAGAAAAATAAATTCCACATGTATCGAAAGAAATCATCTGCAATGACTAATACATATTTACAACCACCCATGTTAAGTGTTCTAATAGGTCCAAATATATCTATAAGTAGTAGATCAGGTGGTTTAGAAGTGATCACAACATTTTTAGTTTTGAATGAGGATCTATGTAGTTTTCTTTATTGTCATGTATCACATAATCTATCTTTTTGAAAGTTTATCTCAAAAATACTTCGTAGTCCTTTCTAGCCAATTTTTTTTAACAAATATATAATGGTAGGAACTATTCTTCTATTTCATAACCATGCATCATTATATTTAGTGGTTGAACAAGTATTATGTAGTTTTAAAGATTGTGTTAAGTATACTAACATTGTGGATGCATGGACATAAGAATAGTATGGATTTATTGACTCCATTTGAGATCATCGAGTGAAAATGAGAAATTTTAAATAGAAATTTCTTATCACAAAGTTAGCTAATGCCAATTCGGTTATGTTTTAAGACCATTTGTATCACCCCCATATTTTAGAACTTAATTTTTTTTTATTTTAAAAGTTTAATAGAGGAAGCTAAAACACAAAACATAGGGGTGTCACGCCGCATCCAACATAGAAGAGGCACTCCCTATGTCCAGTTTATGTTAGGTGAAAGGTGAAAGTAACCTTATACCTAGGAATTAGGTATGGGAAGTACTTGATTCCACCATGATATAGGATACAAAATAGAGAGAAGGGAATAAGTAGTGAAAATAGAGGACGAAGAATCCAAAGAGAGATAGAGATATCTGTATAACCATACCTTCTACCAATTTGTTTAATGCTCACCCAAGGTGAGAACATCAAGGTAATAATAATCAATCACCTACAAAACATGATATATATACTCATAGGAATGAGTAGTACCCATGAAAAGGATGATCAATACCATACGTACTAAGTAAGATAACAATACAGTCGAAACTGGAAAAACATATAATAGCATACATTCACAACGGAAAGTAGTACACATGCGAGATACAAAAGGTAATATAAGGTAATTACTGGTCTAGATTTGCAATATTTAAATATGATATAACCCAATCTTTTATTTACATTGAGTTCAGAGACCTTACTATTATTAAACCGGTTGAACAGTCTAAAATACCTCCCAGGGCAAAATGCTCCTAACCACTATTATTAAGCCAGTAGAATGGACTCTACACCTCCGAGGGCAAAACGTTCTTGGCTACTATTCTTAAATTAGTGGAACGGTTTGAAGCAACTCCCAAAGCATAACGCGCTAGGCCACTATTATTAAGCTGGTGTAACGGAGTCCTACACCTCAGTCCTAACTTGTAATACCCCAAAATTTACAACTAAAAAATTTTGTTTAATGAAAAGGTTTAGTTGAAGTGAAATGACAAAATGTAAATTATGGGGATATTACTGCCACACTTAGTACCAGACCGGTTCACTTCTACCATTTCAGTACCAAGTGCTAAGGTTGATCGGAATAGACATCAAACACGAGTCGATAATTAAATCAAGCATTCATAAAAGAAATGAGTCGTTAACTGTACAGGAAATCAGAGTGCGGTAATTAAAAGGTACAACCCAAAAGTACAATTTTAAAGTACCAAACGACAGAAACATCATACAACAGATAAAACAAAATATAACGATACAAGAAAGACAAAACGGGTGATAGACTCCGGCCATGTCACTCTCGACCCCCAAGCTAGGTCCAGGCTCAACTCTCAGCCCTGCCCGATGCCTCGTAAGTGTTGTAGGCATCGAAGATAGAACCACCGACCTGCACCAAGTCAGAAGGGCCTTTTGCTCATGGGAATGAGTAGCACCGATGAAATGGGTGGTCAGTACGCTACGTAATAAGCAAGGTAACAGTGCACTAAGGCCAACACATAAGAGCACATAACACAATCACAACAACATGATAGCATACAATCTCTCAGGTAAATAAAAGCCAACAGTGGTCCGGATAAACTAATTATTTATTTTCTGAATAGTACTCATTTCACACCATAATTTTTATCAATCCATGAGAGTACGGGAACCCCACTATTATAGCCGGTGGATTGGTCACTTACAAGGTAAAACACACCTGACCACTATTATATGCCGGTGGATCGATCTCCATGGCAAACGCTCCTGGCCACTATTATGTCGGTGGATCGGTCTAGCCCCGACTCTCATGATGCTCCACTGTAAGTACTTAGTATCTTTTACGTGTCTTAACAAATTTAGGGTTTTTTTTATTGAGCTCGGGATCCCCCACTATTATAACTTGTGGATCGATCACTTATAGGGCAGAACGCTCCTAACCACTATTATATGCCGGTGGATCGGTCTCTAAGGCACCCCGACACCTGGTCACTATTATGTCAGAGGATCAGTCTGGGCCCGGCTCGATAATCTTCTACTTTACATGATTAGTGTTTTACCGTATCTTATTTGACAGATTTTGCCCTAGACATGCATAGCTAACTCCAGCTACACTTATCCTCCTAAGAGGGCTCATCCCATATCTTGAGACCTCTACACCTCCTAACTCTCCCTGACATCCTTCCCGTAATCCACTTACTTACACCGGGAGCCCAAATCCTAAGTGTGGGGGTTAAGGCCCACACCTTATACCTTCAAAGTCCACTCACTGCCATACCCTAGCGTTTTCTCCAGAAACCCTAGTTTGGGCATGTGTGGCACATCCTCTCTGCCTCACACAACCCAAACTATTTCAACACCCCACACGTCACGACCCTCAGACTCAACTCTCCCTGCATACCTCACTCATCCTCATTATTATTATTTATTTATTTTTCTTTTTTCTTTTTCCACCTTATCAAATTAGGGTTTCCTCCTAAACCCTAGCCTGATCTCCTACACACCCTTATACTGTCCTACGTACTATTTTTCACCCGAAGCCCCCAGTCACCCCAACGATGCTTCTATTACCTTCCTCACATCCCAAGGCAATTTTCCATACGCAATGTTTGTCCCCATGGGGACTCTAACCACCCCATGCAAAACCCTCGATATTTATCATGCCAAACCCTATTTTTTCCCAATCTTTCATTTTATTTAAATCCCCCCTTTTATTCACCACTCATGGATCATGGGTTATTTAGGTCATTCTTACCTACGTTAGCCAACTTACTTCTCCTTGGTTATGTTACTTTTCTATTTTTCTTTTTCATGCATCCATCCCGTATCACCACATTAAATACTCTAGCATGCATGTCCTAAGGGTCCACATGTAATCCTCCAAAAATTTCGAAAATCTATATTTTAATAAATAACTTTATTTGAAATAAAATTTTCCTGTAAAATTATTTATTTTAATTATTTTATAGATTTTAGAGTATGTAAATTTGGATAAAAGTATTTAATAAATTAAAAATAAATATTTTGCTATTTATCATATTATTTTATTTAAATAATTTTCCAAAACTAATATTTTACCAACTTTATCCTTTTTAAACTAAAATATTAGATTATAATAAATTAAATTATTGAATTAAATAATTTACCAAGAATATTATATTTTACTATTTTATAAATTAAATTAAATCATTTTTCCTAATTTTCCATTCCCTTTTTTCCCTTTTTCCCTTTTTCCCTTTCTTCTTTTCTTTTTCTTTTTTTTTCTCTTCTTCCTCCCACGCCCGACTCTCTTTTCTGCCATTGTCGAGCGCCGACTGCCACCCTGCACCTGCCACCACCATCTGCTCCCTCTCCCTCTCTATTCCCCCATCGTTTTCCTTCCCTTTTCGAGCCAAACCAGCCCTGGACCACAGCCTCGCATGCTCTCTCCCTTTCCTTCTTCGTCCCTCTTTCTCCCCTGCCACCCGACCACCACCTGCCACCTACAGCACCGATCACCGGCCATCCCTGCCCCTCTCTTCTCCCTCCTATTTTTCTCCATCCCACCAGCCCTTCATTACCATATTTTTCGAATCCTATCATCCCCTTCCCGAGCTCCCTCCTCTCTCTTTTCTCCTCCTCCCATTCGCTCCCCGTTCTTCTTTTTCCGCCGCCCTTCGCCGCTCGAACCACCAAGCCCAGCCCCTGCGCCGCCTTCTGCCACCGCTTACTACCACCCTGCACCACCACACAGCCCCTTCGACCCCTGCACTTCCTCCCTTCTCCTCCTTTTCCTTTTTCTTCCCAGCTTTTCCCCTTACCACCGAGCCACCTGCAACCGCCGCTTCCGCCACCGTCCGGCCACTTCTACCGCCACCCAACCCACCGTTCGACACCCTACAACCCCTCTACAACCGCCATCCATTAGTTGGCCGAAAACAGCCCTTGAACCCCTCCATTTTTCCCTCTCCTTTTCCTTCCTTCACAACTCCTCCCCTCGACCCTTCCCGGCAGCCAACTTCGCCGCCTTGCTGCCGCCGTCTCCGCCGCCCTATGCCGCCGTGAAACCACCCTTTGCCTCCACCTACACCCTCTCTTCACTTTTGTACCATTCCCTTGCCTTAGAACCTCCCCCAACCACCTTCTTTTCTAACCTAAATACCCTAACCCGAAAATAATAGATTTTGCTCCCTTCACCCCCCTTTGAACCCTTCCACCCCTTATTTTTGCATGAGACTCACGCTGCTCATGCAGCGTGAGCTCCCCCTTGATTTTGGAAATTATTTGGCTAATTTTTAAGGTATAATGGTAGTTTATGTTAAGTGTTTTATTAATTAAAATTTATAAAGTTTTATACTTGGATTCTTATTTCTAACATAAATATGATGGATACTATTTTTAGGTGTTGAGTTGCTAATTATGCTTGGTAAGATTTGATATTTTGCGGGATTAAGGTAACCGTTAATCCTCCCTTAAATATATGGAAAAACGCATGCTAGCACATTTAGGGTTTAGTATGATTTTATGCATGTTTTGTATGCTTAGCATGATATGTATATGGTTCTTATATTGTTTGATAAAAAGAAAAAGCATGATAACTTTTGTGCCATATGTAGGTATGTTAAATAAAGAAGGAGTTTGAATATGGATAGAAATGTTAAATACTTGTTTATGATGTACCATGTTGTTAATGCATGAATGATGTTATTGTTTAAGGGTATTTTAGTAATTATGCTTACGAGGTATATAAATTAATGTGTGTAGTTGCTAATGAGTATTATGTTGAAAAATGACAAGTTGGTGGACTTAGATGATAAAAATGAAGTATTAATATCATTATTTTATGTAGTGTTAGTAAATTCATAAAAATGGTGAATAAAGGGGTTGAATGGAAATTTTATAAGTGAAAAGGGTATTTCGGTAATTTTATAAGTAAAAGGGTATTTTGGTAATTTAAAAATAAAGGGGTTAAATGATAATTTATAAGTAAAGGATAAAATTGTAGGTTGTGAGAAAGAAGGGTAAAATGGTAATTTTGGAAGTAGGGGTAAAATAGTAATTTTGGATGAAGGAGGGCATTATGGTAATTTTGGAGGTAGAGGGGCAAAATCGTAATTTCATAAGTAAAGGGTAATATGGTAAATTTTATAAGTGAATGGTGAAGTGGTAATTTATAAGTAAAGGGGTAATATGGTAATTTGGGAAAGAAGGGAAAAATGGTAATTATGTATGGAAAGATAAAGATGGTAATCTTGGATGTGAAAGGGTAAAATAGTAATTTGTAAAGTAAAAGATGTATGGTGGTAGTTTTCATAAATAAAAGGATATTATGGTAAAATTGGACGTAAGGGGGTAAAATGGTAATTTTGTAAATAAAAGGATATTATGGTAAACTTGGGAGTAAGGGGTAACGTGGTAATTATGATAACGACAAAATATAATTTAGAAATTAAATTATGATTGTAGAAGGGCAATTGGATAAGTATGATGCTATAGAAGGGTAATTTGGTAAATTAACCAATTAAAGGGCATTATGGTAATTTTAAATATGGAGAAGGGTAAAATTGGTAACTGTAATTATGAAGAGGGGTAAATTAATTATGAGGAAGGTTAATTTGGAATTTATGATAATTGAAAAGGGTAAATGGCAATTAAAATAATTGAGAGGGGTAAAATGGTAATTATGATAAAGGAGAAGGGCAATTTGGTAATTTGTTCAACTAAAGGGGCAATTTGGTAATTTAGCCGATAAAAGGGTAAAGTGATAATTGTTTAACCAACTAAAGGGGAAAAATAGTAATCATGATAATGAAGGAGGGTGATTTAGTAATTTATCCAACTCAAGGGCAATTTCGTAATTTTAATAAAGGAGAAGGGCGACTTGGTAATATAACCAACCAAATGGTAAATATGATAAGTGTAGTAATTATGAGGGGTGAATGGTGATCTAAAAAGTGTAGGGGATAATCTTGGTAATCTAAATTGGATAAGGGGTAATTTGGTAATTATGTAACCTAAGGGGTAATACGGTAATTTGGCGAGTAAGGAATGGATACTTAACAATTATATAAGAAAAGGGAAAATGAGTAGTTTGTACCTAACATGCCTTTGAGATTGTGGAATATTAATATGATTAAATAATGCTGATTAGCCAAGTAAGAGTATCTAATGATTAGTATGGCCTTGAAGGTTTCTCTGTGACATCCTGGATAATCCTCTGAATAAGAAACGATTAATGATATCGAAACGATTGAAAGTGAATAAGTATCGGATTATCGTGCTTTTCGTGATCACCTTAATTAATACACTATTACTTAAAGTGAAAGACCTCGAGATCGGGAATGGTGACTCCTTAGGGGTCGCTACCCTAAGGACGTGGTTTAGTCCACGATTATTCTGGTATTTGCTGGTGTGCCTTTGTGCCCCATCCAGGCCCTATATCTTACTCTTTCTAGCTCTACGGACCTAGTTAGGGGGTATACATACTTATGGATTAGGTGTCCTTGTCGGTAGGGTACTGAGTTAGCTTTATGCACCAGTACGACCAGGGTACCTTTGCGTCCTTGGGTTCATGGTTAAAGGGTACTGAGTAGCTGATATGCACCGGTACGACCGGTGTACCTTTGTGTCCCGGGTTATCGATCTCCCATTCGAGGAAAATAAATATGATTGATGTGCTGATTAAAGAAAGGAAAGATACTATTATTGAAAGTGAAATATTAATGAGCCGGGCCCAGATGATTATGATATTGAGTACCGGTCCACCGGTTATAATAGTGGCCAGGAGCGTTGTGCCCTGGATGATGAGTTATATGTATCCCGGTCCACCGGTTATAATAGTGGCCAGGAGCGTTGTGCCCTGGATGATGATTCTTTATATATCCCGATCCACCGGTTATAATAGTGGCCAGGAGCGTTGTGACCTGGATGATGGGTTATCTGTATTCCGGTCCACCGATAATAATAGTGGGGGTCCCGAGCTCAATAAAATCGGTTATGTATGTGAATAATATTATGGAAAAATACTAATCACTTATAGTGGAACACCATGTGAGTCGGGGCCAGACCGGTCCACCGGCAAATAATAGTGGTCAGGTGCGTTCTGCCCTGTGTGTTTATCTTCCGGTCCACCGGCAATAATAGTGGTCAGAGGCGTTCTGCCCTGAGTGTATACTTTCCGGTCCACCGGCTATAATAGTGGGGTTCTCGCACTCTCATGGATATAAAATATGATATTGATTGAATGATGATGAAATAATGGCTTAAGGCCCGAATGTATTGATCTCACACTATGACATGGCTTAAGGCCCAAAGTATCGATCGTGACCTATAAATTATTATGTATGTTATTGTTGTGCATGCACCTCATATTATTTATGTGTGTAGTTTGCATTTTATGTCGTATGCGGGCCTATCTTTAAGTGTGGTATTAAAGGGTTACTCAGTACCGTAGTACTGAAGGGATTCCCTTATGGGGCCCCTGCCTATTCAATGGGCAGTGCCCTTGCAGGTTTTTCAGGTGCTACTCAAGTGGGCTACGGGAAAGAGAGTAAGGATTTATCCGGTATCGTTAGGGTTTTCCCTCCTTCTTCGTTTAATTCCCTGGTTTTGATGTTATGTTGGTACTTTAACCACCATCGGTGGATTTTATTCCTGAAAACGATTTGATGCGCTACTCTGTTTTAAATATGTTGAAGTTCTTGCAATTTACTCTGATCTATGCATGTTGAATGTCTTTCAAATTGTATTTCATTTTCTTAGCCTTAGCACTTGGTACTGGAATGGTATGAGTGAACCGGTCTGGTACTAAGTGTGGCGGTAATACTCCCAAAGTTCACGTTTTATTTATCTGCTTCCGCTAATCTTCCTTTTAATTAACGAAATTTTTCAGTAGTGAATTTTGGGGGTGTTACACCACATCACATCACGTCACAACTTACAGTATATCCATATCAACACACACCAGCAGAGAGCACATGAACATACCTCTGTTCCAAGCCGCGCTACACATAAAACAGTTAAGATAATAGCATATAGTACATGACATATAATTATCTGAGATGTCTAAGGCATGTAAGACACATAGCACACATATGACCTTAGCTACACCCTTACCTAAAACGTCGCCGGGCTTGGAGCACGGTCCTACACCTCCTTAGGGTTTTGACTTGATTCACCTATAAGAGGGACATACTATGGGTTAATCTCCCTATTACCAAAATTACCATAATTTCCCCTATTATGGACTACTATATATTAAGGCTACTAATGATAATAGTAGTTTTATAATTAAAAATAGGGTTATTATTCTCAAAATAATTAATCATGCCACAACTAACCAAAGTAAGTCTTAGCAATATTCATAGTATTAAAGTAATGGTTTCAATATTACTAATAATAATATTATTATTGTTAGTTTTAATAACGATACTAATATCGACCCCAAATTCTAGTAACAATAATAATAATAGCGATGAAAATAATATAAAAGTAATGGCCATAATGATACCTATGTAACACCCCCAAATTTACTACTGAAAAAAAAATTCGTTTAATTTAAAGAGGTTTAGCGGAAGCAAGCAAATAAAACTATAAATTCAGGGGTATTACAGCCACACTTAGTACCAGATCGATACACAACTATCGACCCGATACTAAGTGCTAAGGCTAAAATAATAGAACCAAAACAAATCATTAGTAAGGCATAAGTGATAAGGAAGTCAGAGTACGAAAGTCAAGAGTTACGTTAGGAAGTACAATTTAAAATTCCAAATGTCAAAGGAATTAAAATGACGGAATGATAAGGTACGATAAAACCCTTGGAAATTTAAATACAACACTTGTAACTTCCAAAGACGAATAAGATTAAACAAAACAAATTCCGAAGGGTAAATATCCGGACCACTTACTCACTCAAGTCAAGCCTTCTACCCCAATTTAGTAACCGATCAAAACCTGCATCAAAGGTCTGCTCCCCACCGTCGGTGGATCAT